>CM060927.1:190733963-195733963 GCA_030737875.1 Allium sativum | reverse complement strand
ATGTTATTATTATAATCTAATATATTTTTATTTTCATTTGTTTTGGATACGGTTATTATTATACATGGTTATTGAATTTTATTGCTATCGGCCATTGGACGTTTTATATTTGTAACGTCACACGTAACCAAAATTATTGCGTTGCTATGTCTTGACGTTCCGGACCTAATGAAACTAATTTCATTGAAAAAAGACTATGTTTTGTACAACAATGTTATTTTTAATTTATCGGTTCACCTTTAAATTTCGTCTACCAATAAAACAACTCCGTTTAGCTCCAAACTGGAAATATAGCAATAATTAGATATACGTTTTCTGATTAATATTTTCAACCAGTAAATACGAGTATCTGCCCGTGTGCGGAGCATGGGCCTCATCCCAGTACATATTTATATAGTAGAATTTACGTTGAACGCTCTAAATTCATACCAATATTCACGAACTCCATTTCTGATAAATAATTTCGATATAAAATTCATTTATATTACCAAATAAATATTTAAAATGGATTTAAGTATTTGTAATTAACGTTTAAAAAAATCCGTGATGTTACATTCTTCCCTCGTTAAAAGAATTTCGTCCACGAAATTACAAGGTAAGAAGAATGCTCCGAACCAAACTATTTTAAATTAATTATTTTTGAATTATTATCAAAACAAATCCAGACTCTTTAAATTTCTTTGGAAATTTCGCCAGTACCTCGACTACGTGGTTCGATAGGTATAACTACAACTACCACTCTAGGCCTCAACTTCTCCAAAAGAAAACCAATAGCCAAATGGCTACCCAACTTAGGGGTATAAAATCAATAACTAATCAATAAGTTAAGATTTACCTATTTTTCGGGCAACTTAATTTCATTTCTGAAGAAAATCAACTAATAGCTCTTTACCATCCAATCTGCACTTACAGTCTATGCAACCAGATCAACTCCCTTAGCCTTTTGGAACCTGTACTTGACTCAATTCATAATACAAGTAACAAATATAGGTTTAAACCGATTTAGCTTCATTTCCTAAATTTTTCTATCCAATTGGTTAGCGATTTATTTCCACTTAATTATTGTTAATTCGATTTTCAAATTATAATTATATACCCTGTTCCTAAGTTAACTCGACTTAACTAAGTAAAGTCATATTTCCGTTTCTTAAGTTAATTCAAAATTTCAAACAAATCAATCCAAACAATAAAACAACCCCTATTACTATACTACAGAAAATTATTTCCTTTTCGATAAAAATAATTTACGCAAAATCATTTCATTTACCCTATTTATAAAACAATATTGTGCCGAGTGCCAGTTCAATATGGTTTTCCAACATTTGAACCAATTAATCAACACAATACAAAACATCTTTATATAAATTCTACAAATACACTCTCTCATATATGTACTCAAACACAATCTAGGTTATTACTAAACCCATCTCTATCGAGTTACGCCGCAGAGCCAAAGGTTACTACTCTACAAATAGCTCTGATACCAACTTGGAACGCCCCACTTTTCCATACAGTTCGAGCCAACATTTAACTTCCATAGTCAACCCAAATCATATAGGAAAACAGAACATTAACAGAAAGAGGTTAGAGGGTGAGAGAAAGATAAGATGGAAAAATCAGAATAGAAGAATAAGAAGAAGAAACAACACTACACAGAGTCTCACATCGCAACGGAATAAAATATAATATAGAAATAAGCTTTATAGAGAACTTTAATAAATATACTTACATACATAAGGGTACAACAGACAAATTTGGACAGTTATAATATCCTGTCCTCATATAATACGCAGTGGAATAATACTCTATAATCATACGTTTGGACTCCTCCAGCTCATCTCTAAACTTCACAGCATCAGATAATTGGAACCTGTAACTCGGGCTGACCCGAGACATTACAAACGCCATGGATCAATCTGGTGAACCAGTGTGAGTAAAACCCATTAAGTTATAAATAACATCCATATTGCTTAACTTTGAAAAACCTTTAGAAAGAAAAGGCAATAGTAAGACCAACCCATACATAAACACAGACGGTTTTTACCTTACTATAACCAAAACATTTTTGAAATTAGTACTATTCTGATATTATTCTAGTGATGTAACTCAAGTAAATAATCAAGTAGCAGAACGCTTGCATCTCACGCTCTATATATAGTATAAAATAAAAAAACCGCGGGTTTTTATTAGAAATTGGATTCTAACTATGACAAGGTATGGGACACCTTCTGATCAGTGCACACTAGAGGGATTACACTGGGGTTCAACAAGAACGTCTTGCAACCCGGCCACACGTGACCGTCCACTCATTTAGCTTGAGTGCAGTGAATTTATCACCACCCAATGGTTTTAAGGGCCCACTGTTCATCCGTGGAGATATAGAATCGAAAAGACTAACAAATAAGGAATTTCTCTAGATTGGTGATAACACACCGTACTTGGGAATGACCCACCTAGCCATGCTGCCTGCCCATTTTTATCCTTTTCTGGTTGTGAGACCTAAGGCAACATTATCTTCTAGCGCACACCTGTCTACCATTCACTTTGAATGCCACATCGCCAACCCCGTCAAATCATTAATCAACTTCCTAAAAATATTACGGGCATAAAAGCTAAGAGAAACGAATTCCTCGACCACCAGACGTAACACTTTTAAGAGGTCAACCGTACGTGATTGGTTAGGCTTACTCTATTGGACATTCGTCCATACAACTTGTCCTGGGACTGGGCAAACTGAAGGTACTCTCCTACCGCATCCTTAAGGATCAATAACGAGAAGTCCTTGCCAAGCCGCAAAACCTCTACCACGACCGAATCACGTTAGAAAGCCTCTGGTTGCAAGTCAGAGGAATTCGATAGCAATCCTTCCACTTATGAAGATCCACGGTCTTCAATTGCTCCATTTTCTATCTTCAACGTTACGTATTTGCTGGTCGAAACGGTTTTTGAATATAAATTCGATCCCGGTCTTTCCGTACCAACAATGGCTTGGGCCAGATTTTGATAGTCGGTTATTTAACTATCAAAAGAAAACAACCATTCATCCATGAAAAGAAAATGAATTCATCGATTCAATACCTAGCATCATTTAGCCTCTTTAATTAACCATAAGTTAATTAGGTTTATAAAATATTTAGTATCTCCATATTCGGAAAATATTTCCATTTATATCCCAATATTCAATTTAAAGCACGGCCTTTAAAACCAATTACACCCTTAAGATTTTTATAGTCCACCTTAAATCTCCATCTATTTACTAATTCCATTTACAAAACATAATTCAATCACATTCTATATTTACAAGTAACATTTGAAAAAATGTTTATTATCCGTCGAAAATCCATCTTTCAAATTCTTTTAAACCAATTACCATATATTTACGAATCCTTTAACCCATTTAAACCCTTTGAAAAACTTATAAACGACATTTCAAGTGCCGTTAATACCAATATTCGTTTATACGTTCAGTTATAAATCACTTAACCAATTATGGAATAATAATACCTTGGAATTTCTATTTTCTTTAAATGATCATAAAGATGTAATTAAACTTCGATGGTTTATTTTCAAAGATCATATTTCAAAATCGTATACGAATATAATTTTGAAAAGATTCAGAATTAATTTAGTACTGATTCCAAAAAATATATATATTTCCCGATAATGCTAAAGAGTCAAATGTCTACTAAAATTTTAAACCGTGAAATATTAGTCAATAACAATATATAATCATATTGATAAACATTATCAATAATAGCGAGGAATCGGGTTGGATTCCTCCAACTTGTTCGTCCTTGCATCACAATGGGTTATTTCAAAAACAATTTAATGATTAACAATCAGTCAACAACATCCATTCAAGCATTCAATTATTTATTTAATACGTTTATACTTTTTTAAATGTAACCAAAAAGGTAAGTTACCTTGTTTGGAATATAATCGTTAAAATAACGATCTAATTCGATTAAATTAAACAAACGTTTAATTTAATTAGTGAATATTAAAAATATTCAGCATCCGTGCAAACAGTCATCAAATCAGCAATCATTAACAAACATTCCAAACAAAATAAAAAGCCGGCTTATAAAAATATAAGCAGGATAAACTGAGTGAGTTGTACTCACCTTTAGTTTATTCTATGATTAAAACGATTCGTGTTTTGTCACATAAAACAGGCGTTTAATTTGACTAAAATTCCAAGTGCTTCCGACTTCGACCGCTCCAACTCCAGAATGTAGTGCTCCCCAATATGGTGCCAACGCTTCTGTTCTATTTTAATTCCGGCATTGTATAAACGAGTTATAACATAATAAGTTAACGATTTTAAATTAAATTGATTAATCCTTAATTAAACTGATCACTAAAACAATTGCATATTAATTACTGATAATCAAGTCCGTCGCGTTGATTATTTTCTGCTTGCGTCGTTCAAACTGGACAACAACTTGTCGTCCTTCACTTCTTATTTAATTCACCAAACACACGACTCTTTATTTCTATATGCATAACTATAAACTACTCCTTTCTTTTCTTTTCTTTTCAGGAAGGCCTAACCCAAATGAAATATGTAGCCCACCGCCAACCATCACATTTTCCTCCCCACGGTTTCACTATTCCTCTTCTATGCCATATATCTTCTTCCTTTAGCTACCAACCGCACTTCCTGTACACGCATGTACCCAACCAGACATACATACTGCCTCGACAGTTCACCCAAGCGAGCTGCATCTCACTGCCCACTTCATTCGTGTTCATCTCCAGTACAACCCTCAATCTCTCAGTTTCCCTTCCTCGTGCTTAAACTACTCTTCTGTGACGTTCATTTAAAACAGACTTTACCTCAAATTCAAAAACTGAAATGGGATGCTGGTAAGTTTCTTGTTGCACTCTAGGAAGTTGGCGGTTTGAGCCATGCTTGTGACTACAATTCTGCAAGGACCATGCCTTGTACTCTATGCAATGAAATCTGGGTAATGCCTAACGTAGAATGACGGCAGGGTATTTGTTTTCCTCGCTAAATCCCAGAATTATTTATTTGGTTTTTGTCTTCACTTCATCCTTTACTGTCTCCTTTCAACGTTCATTTCCTTCCGCATGGTTTCCTATTGCCACATCACCTGATTTCTACCTGCCTCTCTGCATTTTATATGTCGAATCACTTCTTGTTTTGAGACACTGCTCCCCATCCTTGCTTCAGACAGACCCATGCACCACTCCATCACATTGTTCCCGTGCCCCCAACTTCCTCCACGCCATGCACTCTGTTTCTCCCACTACCTGTTTTTCTGCAACTTCTCCACGTCTTTGCCAAACTACAGTATCGTACGCTCCCCACTCACATCGCACCATCCCATATCCAACGACCCTACATGCCACCTCATCACCCATCTCTGACCTACATATCGACCCGAAAAACACCACTTCTCCATTGCACATCCACTTTCCACCCACTGGGGCCTCGCCCCTTCATCATCGGACTGCCATCGTCACCGTCATGTAAGAACACTTCATCGGAATATAGAGAGAACCCATCTCATCATTCACGTATCATACAACAGGTTACCTCCCCAATTGTTTTCCATGCACTGCCTAAAGCCGAAGCTCATCACCAGCTTTGTTCAGCCTACTCCTATATTTATATTATTATTTTTCTTTTCTATTTTCCAGAGTAAAAAGGAGGAATATGGCCATGCCAAAATGAATACGAGGGGAGAAATGAATGGAGCAATATGCTATTTATAGAAGAACCAGATGAAGATTAAAACCATGTCTTTCAGTAGGTATCAGTAGGGTTTTTAGTAGGTGCCAGTAGGGTTGAGGCACGTTAATTTCGATTGGAAATGGTTGAGACACATTAATTTCGATTGGAAATTTCTAGGCTACGTACAGCATACCCATGCTGTTTAATTATGTAAATTGTATAGGTACATTTCATATAGGGTAGGCAGAAGGGAATGCTTCCATTTAACTAAGGGTACGCTTACGAGTTGTCAACATGACATAAAATCTTTTGATGTATATCATAATGTACGTAAATAGAGATATTATTTGCTATAGAGGAACCTTAAATTTGCTAATAGTTGCGAGTTGCGGCTGGTGTAATTGCAATGAACATTGACTGATGTCCGGGCATATACGTAGAAGATTGAAGAACAAAGTGTTGCCAAATGCCAATTTATATAGGATAAGTATATTTTCTCCTAGAGATTTGAATCTCTTTTATCCGGTTAAGATCTCGTGGAATATGTTCTTTTCAGATTTGAACAACATGTTACTATTATAATCTAATATATATTTATTTTCATTTGTTTTGGATACACTTATTATTATACGTGGTTATTGAATTTTACTACTATCGGTCATTGGAGGTTTTATATTTGTAACGACATACATGTAACCAAAATTGTCATATTGCTATGTCTTAACACTCCGGACCCAATGAAACTAATTTCATTGAAAACAAACTCCGTTTTGTACAACAACGTTATTTTAAATTTATTGGTTCACCTTAAAATTTCGTCTACCGATAAATTAACTCTGTTTAGCTCCAAATTGGAAATATAACATTAATTGGTTATACATTTTCTAATTAATATTTTCAACCAATAAATACGAGTATATGCCTGTGTGCGGAGCACAGGCCTCATCCCAGTACATATATATAGCAGAATTTACGTTTAACGCTGTAAATTTGTACCAATATTCACAAACTCCATTTTTGATAAATAATTTTGGTATAAAATTCATTAATATTACCAAATAAATATTTAAAATGGATATAAATATTTGTAATTAACATTCAAAAAAATCCAGGACGTTACAATTCCCATTTCTCCTGAACGATCCATTGTTCTGAACCCTGCTCAAATCCAAATGATTCTCGACAGACCCCCTTATAAGGTTCCACGTGGAAACTTGATGCTTTGGGAACATTTTGGACGTTCGGATTTAAGGGTAATGTACTTCGATTTAGATCTGCATCCAAATGATAGGCGAGATGCAATTGAAGGGTTAAGTACTATAAAGAGTTGTATGATTACTCAGTTTAACATAGCTAGGAGTCAACTCGAAACACAATTTGTTGGCTAGTTTTTGAATCAAGCCACCAAGAGTACAATTATTCACGGTCAATCAAGATGGAGAATTATATATATTCAAGCTTAAAGAAGAATGCACCATGACTTGTGAAGTGCAAGATCCCGCTCATTACTGGTTTTCTCTTCCATCTTGTAACACACCAAGGACGACCCATTCGTGAGGGATAACCACAGCCCACTCGTGAATAGTCATCACGACCCATCCACAGGCTCAGCAGATGATGAAAGCGACTTAGTCCTTCGCGACCCGTTCATGGAATAGGGGCGCGACCCGATCCTGTAACCAAAGAATGTTAACCAAGAGCTGGTCATTCATGATCCGTAATATTAGGATCTAATGACACTTGTCCATAACCGTCATATTGACCATTTCTCCATCAAACCACAAACCAGTCCAAGATCCTCGGGATCCGTGCCACGTGTCCTCACGAACCGCCTACAGATATCACCTATAAATATCACCATGCTTGGCATTTTTAGGATCTTCTAGTAGTTCAGAATATTATTTCAACCATTACATTTTCTCCATTATTTCTTATTAGTATTGTCTCAAAATCACTGAGTGAGTCCCCATTGTAAAAGTGAGATTGAGAGAAATCATTGATTGTACTTGCATATAACGTATAATCAGAAGCATATAAAGTGGACGTAGGCTCGTTAATACGAACTGCTATAAATGCGATGTGTTAGCTGTGTTTTATTTCATTTCTAGTTATTATTCCCTGCAATTCTAGATAATTTGGGTGTTAGAGCCATACTTTGGTCTAACATTTTGGTGCTTTCACTGAGAATTAAAATCTCAGCGTATCGGATTATTGCTCTACTATTTGGATATTGATATCCAAAGAAAGTAGTCCAAACTTCCACTATTTCTGAAGATTTAGCAAAGCCAAGACGTCATGTTTGGAAAGAAATCGAAGGATTTATGAGCTGCGCAACCAAATGAAGTTGTAAACGAAGCCATTAAAGAAAGTGTTCAGCAGCAACCCGAGATGGACTCCCCGGCTCGTAGGACACAGGGGGCGAATAGACCCGAGGAAGGGGTCACGGCCCGATCACAGAGAATCTCCATGAGCCGCCCCGTCGATGACACCACGAGCCACCCAATTGAGCCCATTATGAACCGGCCTGCTGAGATTATCACGAGCGGACATGCAGAAGGCACCACGAGTCGTCAACAAGAGGGGGTCACGAACCACCCTGACTACAGGACCACGACTCGACCTGGAAAGGAAATTATGGCTGATCCTGCTCATGCTGGTGCTTCTGCTCGACCTGTTTCAAGTTCTTTACGTATAAGAGAGAATACTGATGATCAGTTACATGTCTCTACTACAGCGACTGAGGGAGATCTCTCTAGATCCTCATATGTTAGATAGGACGAACGATGAGTTAGCAGCCCAAAGACGAAGGAGTTCCATATTACGACAGAATCTTACTGCATTAGACAGACGAATCAACGATCTCCAAAGGCATAGGACACCTCCAGCAGCCCATCCATTTACTCTAGAGTACTCATCCTCATCGGAGGAGCCTCGAAGACCTCCACGATGACCATTGGACAGGGATGAAAATGTGGAGAAGCTTCGATTTGGATCACTTCCTTCTCGAGAAGAGGCGGCCC
This sequence comes from Allium sativum, assembly GCA_030737875.1. Lineage (NCBI taxonomy): Eukaryota > Viridiplantae > Streptophyta > Magnoliopsida > Asparagales > Amaryllidaceae > Allium > Allium sativum. The sequence continues at coordinate 195,725,242 of CM060927.1, read as the reverse complement.
TCAATCTGAAACCCGACCATCATAACTTGAATGATCCCGCTCTACTACCCAGGAATGGAGGCATTGTTGACCCTGTCCGAAATCAACCATTACCACCCCCTCGCTGTTTGATTGACTGTGGAAACAAGGGACAAGGAAGTTCTGCTTAGGCCCCAGACTTCGCGGTAGCACGTCGAAGAGACGTTGGAGGGCCCCGTAGGGCAAGGAGTGCTAATCCTGAATCTACGTTGACCCATGCCGATGTTGATGCAATGGTTAGGAAAATCAGGGTAGATAGTAGTGGTCAGAGGAATGAAGATTGGGGTATAGGCTGCAGTCACACGCCCTCTGCTGATGACATATTAAACGTCCGTTTTCCAAGGAAATTTAACATGCCATCTATGAACCGCTATACGGGCAGGATGGATCCAGTTCAACATCGATGAGGTATTCATGGTACATGAATGCCGCCGCTACTCCTGACACAGTAAAATGTAAAACATTCCCGATATTCGTGGAAGACGTAGCATTAATATGGTTTACCCGCTTGCCAGCACGATCGATCTCCAGCTTCAGGGAATTGATTGAACAATTCGTAAATCAATTCTGACTTCATGCTCAGAGGTCTAAGAATGTCATTGAGTTATCCCTCATTAAGCAACGCCTTGATGAATCTTTGAGGTCCTATCTTAACCATTTTAACTTAACAGTCACGGAGGTTAGAGATCCTCACGAACAGACTGTCCTGATGGCCCTAATTGATGGAGTGGACAAGGATACCAAGTTAGGAAGATACTTAGCCGGTAAGCCACCACTCACTAAAGAAATATTCTATGAAAAAGCTAACATCCACTTACATCATGAAGAAATCTATGCTAGTTAGAAGAGAAAACTATCGATAAAGAAGATATACAAAGTATCATGGCCATCAAACAATCCGGCGACAGTCCAGGGAAGGTAGAGGTCAACGTTGGGAACAAAAAACAGGGGAATGGTCACCCGTCCGGGAACCGTAATAAGAGGAAAAAATCAAGGAAATGACTCACAGAAGAGGCCTCGGTTCAAACCATTTGAAAACTTTACGCCATTGCATGATATATTAAAAAACATTTTCCTAGATACTTACAACGTCCTTTAGTATAAAAGGCATCCACCGAGAGATTCAATGGAAAAAGAGCGTGAGACAGGAAACTTTTGCCTTTTTCATCAGACACATGGTCATTCCACCAATTGAATGCCGTCGTTTGAGAGACGTCGTCGTGAAGCTACTCCGTGAAGGAAAGTTGGACGAATACAAGGTTGCTTCGAGAGACATGGGGTAAGCTGGGTAGGCCTCGAACCAAAACCAACCCGCTGCCAGGCCGACCACTCAGCAGAAAGGAAAGAACATTGTCATCAATACCATAGTAGGAGGACCTCATCCTAGTGGACACAACTTTAGGGCAATGGATCGGTATTTGAACGTGGCCAAACACCTTGAAGTAGGAGAATGCAGTAACCCTGAAATTGCAGCCCCGATAAAGCAGCACAAAACAATGTTTGACAACATCATCTTTCGTGATAGAGATTGTATTAGAGTTCATGCCCCCACCAAAGACCCTTTTGTGATCACGACAACCATCGGTCCTGCTTTGGTCCACAATGTTTTGGTGGACAATGGAAGTTCAGTAAACATTTTGTTCAAGAAAGTATTTGATCACATGAAGCTTGAAGCGAAAGATTTCAAGCTCTGTGAGGGATGGATACATGGCTTCAATGGAGCCTCTACACCCTAATAGGATATGTGGAATTGTCGGTAACTTTGGGAGAAGGATATCGTCGAAGAGTGAGAATTCTTCCATTTGTGGTAATATATATTGAGTCACCTTATAACGCCTTCTTGGGCCGACCAGCCCTAGAAGAATTTAGAGCTTGTATCGTGACCTGGTGCCTATTGTTAAAGTACCCGATAGAGGCAGGAGTGGGAGTATTCAGAGGTGACCAAGTCATAGGATGAGCCTGCTACATAGAAGAGTTGAAGTTGATGCTCAAAGGATTTAATATAGAACCAAATGGCACTCCTCCACCCGCAAGGTAGGATCCAGCATATCAATTAAAGATGGCCCCGAAGGAGCCGCCCAGAGAACTGCCCGAGGATATTGATCCCACAGAGGATGAGGAACCTGGGGGCAGAATGGCGACTCCAAACAAAACGACTGTGGATGTTCCAATCGACGATAATGACCCAGTGAAGGTCTTAAAGTTTGGGTCTTAATTAGATCCACTCCGTGCAAAGGAATTGATCGACTTCCTGAAGGCCAAACTGGACGTGTTTGCCTGGACCCATGCTGACATGTGCGGGATATCCCTATCAATTATGCACCACTCACTGAGCATCAACCCAAAGCTCCACCTATTAAGTAGAAAAGGCGAATGCTTGGCCAGGAAAGGTCAGCTTCCTTAAAAGAAGAAGTTGAAAAGCTAAGGTGTAACGGATTCATTAGAGATTCAACTTACCCGGAATGGATTTCAAACCCAGTTTTGGTAAAGAAGGCCAAAGAGAAATGACGCATCTGCATCTGTTTCTCGGATTTGAATAAACCTTGTCCGAAAGACAGTTTCCCACTTCCTAGAATTGACAAATTGGTGGATTCGACGGCGGGTCACGAACTCCTCTCCTTCATGGATGCATATTTCGGATATAACCAAATTCCCGTGCATGTCCCGGACCAGGAGCATACCAGCTTTATCATAGATTTGGGATTGTACAGCTATGTAGTGATGCCTTTTGGTATGAAGAATGCTGGAGCTACATATCAACGACTAGTAAACCGGATGTTCTACAGTTAGATTGGGAAGACTGTGGAAGTGTATGTTGATGATATGCTTGTTAAATCCAGCAATCATCCAACCATACCACCAATTTAGCAGAAATGTTTGACATGCTTAGGCGATACGGGATGAAGGTCAAACCTCTGAAGTGTTCATTTGAAGCAGCCTCTAGAAAATTCTTGGGTTTATGCCTAGCTCGCGTGCAATTGAAATCAATCCAGATCAGATCGACCAATCAGAAATACTCAAGAACCAAGGAAAATCAAAGATGTGCAAAGCCTCGCTGGGAAAGTAGCAGCTTTAAGTAGATTCATCTCCAAAGCTACAGATATGTGCATTCCATTTTTTGATTTAATAAAGCAAGGGAAGCGCAATTTCAAATAGACTCCTGATTGTGTAGAAGCATTCCAATACTTCCTGAATCATCTGGAGAAACCTCTGATATTGTCCAAGCCGGTAGATCATGAGGAAATGTTAGTGTACTTGGCAGTATCTCCCCACGCAATAAGTTCATCCCTGGTGAGGGAAGAAGATAAAGTCCAGAGACGAGTAAACTATGTAAGTAAGAAACTAGAGGCGGCGGAGAGGAACTACCCAAAGATAGAAAAGCTTGCCTACAGTTTACAGATCACATCTAGAAAGCTCCGCCACTATTTTCATTCTCATCCCATCACTCTATACACTGATCATCCGCTCCGACCAATATTACAAAGACCAGAGGCATCGGGAAGGCTACTCAAGTGAAATATCAAATTAAGCCAGTTTGACCTGAAATTTCAGCCCCGAAGATCGATAAGGGGGCAAGTACTAGCCGATTTTATAGCAGAGTTTACCATCCCGGAGGACGATGTGGTGAGTGAAGAAGTTGATCCTCCAAAACAACTTATTGACCCTAACACCTGGAAACTATATACTAATGGGGCTAAAAATGATAGAAGATCGGGCGCAAAAGTTGTACTTGTGACTCCCAAAAAACGGTTCATATACTACGCTCTCTGATTGGAGTTTCAAGCCACAAATAATGACTTAGAGTAGAATCCCTAATTGCCGGGCTAAGGATCGCGAAAGGGTTGGAAATAACACGGTTGGAAATCTTTTACGACTCTAAAATAGTCGTGAACCAGGTTAATGAAGAGTTTCAGGCTAAGGGTCAGAGATTGATGTCATATTTGAAAGAGGTGAGAAAAATGCTAGATGGCTTCAAGCACTATCGCATATCACATATCCCCCAATCAGAGAACTAAAGGGCAGATAAGTTGGCCAAGATGGCTAGGTCTGATAACCTTGAGGACATAGAGACGGTCCTGACAGAGGTACTTCAGTCTCCGAGTATCGATCATACAGAAATTGATCCTGTGCGGAAGACTGAGCCGGAAAGGGAGTCATGGATGACACCCATAAAGAACTTCCTGATAAACGAGACACTTCCCACCAAAAAGAGTGAAAGGCATGCTGTCATTCGCAAGGCTTCCCGATATGTCATGCAAGGCGAAATTTTATACCGACAAGGGTTCTCAATACCGCTCTTCCGGTGTACATAGCCCATGATGACATAGAAAGAGTGTTGAGAGAAGTTCATGAATGCGAGTGTGGCGACCACACTGGAGGACAAACACTAGCAAAGAAGATACTTCGATATGGCTATTTCTGGCCTATGGTGAACAAAGATGCGGCTAAGAATGCACGACGTTGCGATGCATGCCAGAAGTTCTCGAAGATTCCCAAGGCACCACCTAGCCAGTTGAAGACAATGATGAGTCTGTGGCCCTTCGCTGTGTGGGGAATTGATATCATTGGAACACTCCCCATAGTGAAGGGCGGAGCGAAGTTCGCCATCGTAGTATTAGATTATTTCACGAAGTGGGTGGTAGTGGAATCACTGACCACAATCACAACTAAGACGGTAATCAACTTCGTCATTAGAAATATCATCTACTGATTTGGAATTTCGAAAGTTATCATAACAGATAATGAGACCCAATTTGACAGTACCGAGTTCCAGGATTTCTGCCAGAGATGTCACATCAAAAAGAGATTCATAGTTATGGAGCATTCGCAATTGAACGGATAGGTAGAATCAACAAATAAAATAATCAAGCCCACTTTGAAGAAATGATTGAAACGGGGCAGGGCCATGTGGGTCTAAAAGCTACCTTTGGCATTGTGGGCCAACACAACAACTTTTAAATCATCCACCGGACACACCCCTGTTTCCCTTGCTTTCGGATCTGAAGCAATCATCCCGGTTGAGTTAAAGGTGTCATCTCACAGGGTCAGTTACTACGACCCAATGATTAACAATGAACTGCTCCTCGAATCTCTGGATATGGTAGAAGAAAAAAGGGACGAAGCCAATGTACGTGCCTTGGGACACAAACAACTAGTCGCTCGATATTACAATAGAAGAGTCTGATCTCGAAGACTTGCTTCTAAAGCGTGTCTTTCCACCCCAGTACATCCGGACCCCAAATGGGAAGGACCCTATACCATCCTACGAAGGTTTTGATAATGGATCTTTCAAGCTAGCGACCGTGGATGGAAATGAAATCCCCAGAGTGTGGAATGCGCAGCATTTGCTGCACTACTTGATATAAAATTGTCATTTTTATTCTTTTGTTTTTTAGGACAATGTTAAAAGGCACGACTTGCCTAGAGTTGTCCAGTTATACGAACAAAAGATTATAAAGTGGATGCAGGTCATGATTCGACCGAACCACTATAAAATATCTTATGTCATTTACTTTTATTGCTTCATTTATTATCTACTTTATCATTCTTTGCTCACATGAATCATTGTAATCTTTCAAATTTGCTATGACCCTTGCAACAATCTCGAAGAACGTAACTCAAAGTGCCTCCTATCAGATCATAAGGTTAACAGTATGCAATGCATTGAGGGTGCAATATGGTAAACGACACAGCAACCGATATTCCACTTCTCATGACTTGAGAAAAAGTATAAAGGATAGGAAAATGGATTGTCCATAAGACGTGAAGGTGCACCAAGATTATAAAGATTGTCTCGATTACACTCTACCCTTGGTATTCGACGAGAGAGTATAAAGGCGCCAGGGACTAAGCGCTGCGAAAGAACTCCTAACCAGCAAAAGGATCAAGGGGAAAATTGAAAGCTAATTTCGAACTCAATCCTGGGCATACGACTGGCGAGTATAAAGGCATTTTGATTAAATGACACAACAGGGATCCTATCTTGCTGTAGAATCGGGAACAAGAATGAAAGCTGAGCCCTACCCCCTTATTTCCGGGCATGGGGGGTAGCACTTATATGACTCTAAGCCAGGCATTGAGGGCGATGGAGGTGCTTTGCGGTTCCATTAAGGAAGGAGGTGCTTTGCGGTTCTTGAATTCGATGGAACGTTTCCATTAAGGAAGGAGGTGCTTTGCGGTTCTTGAATTCATGGAACGTTTAAGGTGAAGGGAGTTGGTTCAAACGAGGGAGGATAGATTTCCAGTTCGAAGGTTTTGCTGAGGAGGGGAGTTAAATTGTGCGTACGTGATAATGGTAAGGACTAGAGCATTTAAGATAATTGATTTGAGGAGTGGAGTTAAACTGTGTTTTCAACGCGAAAAGGAAGAAGAGAGCTGAGCGTTGGCAATGAAGGTGATGACGTGGCAAGGAGGATTAGAAAGGGTGATTTACTATTTAAATTTAATTAATTAATGAAGTTTTAAATAGTTCAAAACTTGTAAATTCGATAACTATCTCATACGTTATTCAAATTCAGCGAAACAAGATCCGTTAGGATCGTAGGAACAGACACTACACAATGGAACTGACTGGGAGTGAATCAGTGCTTGTTACAATTTATAGCGAAATAAATTTTCCGTCTGAATCAAATGATGGTTATCATTATTAACGATGATCGTCCAATGTGAGTAAAACTCACCAACTCTATCAGTTCATATTTTTATAACTTGTATTTAGAACTGATAAATGATGATTGATTGCTATATATTGACTGTTTGGTTAAACTGCTAAGTAATTGGTTGAAATTATAGATTTGGTTATATATTTATATAAATATATATATATATAAATTTATTTTGTTTAGCAGAATATTTCATAGTGAAATGAAATTGATGTTAATTGTATTTTTTAACATCTGTGGATGCAGGGAAACAGGTCGAAGGAATGCAACTGGATTCCTCAACATTTATTTTACTGTTTTTCATATATTGTAATATACGATGTGATATATAATCTTTGTTGATTACGTATGTTGAATGATATCGATCATTGTTATTTGGGTATTTTTAATACCGTAAGAAATACTGAAATGTAGAAAAGGGGATTTTCAAAGTGTATTTTGAAAATAAAGTATTTATATAAAATCAATGGATTTTATATATAAAAGGAAAATATTTGTGAAACAAATGGGAAAGGAAATATTAGTGAAACAAATATAATAGAGTTAAAGGAGATAGTTAGAAAATAAATATAGTTATAGAAGGAAATATTTACTTATGAAATAAACAGAGTTACAAAAGAAAATTTTAAATGAGATTTACGTGTTAGAATTAAAAAGGAGTTAATTGATAGGAGTTAAATGATAAGAGTTAATTGATTAGAGTTAATCCAATAAAGTTAACAAAATAGAGTTAATAGAATATAGTTAATCAAATAGAGCTAACTGATTAGAGTAAATCGATTAGAGTTATCGATTAGAGTTATTGAATAGAGTAAATCGAATAGAGTTAATTCAAAAGAGAGTTATCGAATATTGGATATTCGAAAGAGAGTTATCGAATATTGGTTATTCGAAAGAGAGTTATCAAATATTGGTTACTCGAAAGAGAGTTAATCGAATATTAGTTATTCGAAAGAGAGTTAGTCGAATATTAGTTATTCGAGTAAGAGTTAGTCGAATATTAGTTAATCGAATAAGAGTTAATCGAATATAGTTTATTCGAATAGAGTTAAAGGAGTTAATCGAATAGGGTTTATTCGAAAAAAGTTAAAGGAGTTAGTCGAATATAGTTTATTCGAATAGAGCTAAAGGAGTTAATCGAATAGAGTTTATTCGAATAGAGTTAAAGGAGTTAATCGAATATAGTTTATTCGATTAGAGTTAAAGGAGTTAATCAAATATAGTTTATTCGAATAGAGTTAAAGGAGTTTATCGAATATAGTTTATTCGAAAGAAGTTATGTGATAAGAGTTAATGGATTAAAGTTAATTGAGTTAAAGTTAATGGAGTTAGGGTTAATTAATTTGAGTTAATCGAGTTATATTTTGGAGTTAGATATTTTTGAAGTAAGGATTATAACGCTATAGTTATAATCAGTGTTCTTCAATAAAGAAGTGGATTCATAAATAGAATCCGAGAGTTATGGAAGGAAGTTGTTAAAGATTTAGATGGTGAACTTTGTCTATTTCGAAGTTAGAAATGTTGTTCAGTTAAGGTCTGAGAGGTAATTATACCCTATCTTGATTGACTTCATTATTAACTAAGGAATGGTTAAGGTTCGACAGTGAAGATTAGTTAAGTGAATCTAGTTAAGGAGTGTAAGATTTTGAGTTGGCATAGCGATGTTTTATTTAAACATCTGGTTAAATCCAAATGTAGTAGTTTTGGAAATGTTTTCCAAATAAGAATAAGAAATATTGTGCAAATTTAGAAAATAAGAAATGTTGAATGCATGGAAATAGGAGATGAAAAATGAACTAAAGAGATAAATGTTAAACGATTATTGATCGATATAATTTCCATCTGGAAATAATATCGTTGTTTGCACACGTGTTTTCTTTGATAGTTAACTCACCGACTATCGAAGTTTTTGACAATTTCCATTGTCAATACGGAGAGACCGGGACCAGGTTCATTATCTGAAAACACTCTATGTGGGAGTTAGTATTGCGATCAATTATGATGAAGATAATTGAAGACGGAGTTATGCAAGGGCTGTTCTGTTTACAGAATAGTGCCTTTGGTTTGTCCAGTCCCAGGACGACCTGTATGGAAGAATGTCTGACAGAGTATATGTAATGGATCGCGTAAGTTGATCCCTTCAAACGTATATATGTTTAGTGGTAGAGGAATTCGTTTCTCTTAGCTGTATACCCATTGTATTTTTGGGGAAATCAATTTGTGATTTGGAGGGTATGACGATGTGACATTCATAGTGAATAATTGTGTGATATGTCAAAGATAAGCGTGGCCTCTAGCCTCACAACCGGGAAATGAAAAAAATCAGGCAGGCAGCACAGCTAAGTGGTTGGCTGCCAATTAGGGTGTGTTATCACCCATCTAGAGATATTCATTTAATTCTTTAATCTATATGATGCTATCCCATTCGGGAAACGGTTGCTGATCCCAACTATACATTCGATACACTCAAGTGAAATGAGTGGTCGGTCATGTGTGGCCGGGTTGCAAGATGTTCTTGTTGAACCCAGTGTATTCATCTCTAGAGGTACACTATCGAAAGGTGGTTCCATACCTTGTCATAGTTGGAAATCCATTATCCAATAAGTGCTCACGGTTTTGGTTGTATGGTATATATGAAGACCGTGAGATGAAAGCGTTTCTGCTAGATGATTATTTAGTTGTGGTTGATAGACATTATTATAATATCAAAAGAGTTTTGATATAAAGTTTATCGTTTCTTTCAAAAGGATTTTTTGAAAGTTAAATGAAATGTTTTGGATTCTCATAAGGGAAAAACCTGTTCCGTTATATGGCATGGTCTTATGAGACATCGTTTAATAGCTCAAACTGTTTTAAATTGTTTTACTCACACCAGTCCAATGACAGACCCAGAGTTTGTTTTGTTTTGTTTTCCCTAAACTCTTGGGTGCCCAATTTTGTACGGGCAGTCAAGTAGTCAGGATTTTACAGATATACTTGGAGAGCTTGGAGCAGGAGGCTTCAATATTATATAGTTATTGTTTATTCCGCTGTGTTGTGAGTGTTATACTCTGATAATGTTACTGTATATATATACTGATTTTATTTCAAAGATATGTATCCATTATATATTGTTCGTTCCGTTGTGAGATTCGTGTTTACTCTGATGTTGTATGTTCTTCTTCTTCTATTCTATGTTTCTATCTTATCTATTCTCACCCTCTAATTTCTTTCATGGACTATCCGGTATTTCCGATGTTTGAATAGTCGACATAGTGTTGTATGCCGATATCCAGGAACGCGAAAACCCGGGTTGTTACAATTCATGATGATTTTACCTATTTACATGTTGAAAGTCACTGGACTTACCAGTCCTTAAGTCTGTTTTGTTTCGCTTTCTTTTATTCTGTTTCCCCCCAAGGTTTGCAGGGAGGGAATATTACCACTTAGCTCAGTTTTCTTTCAAAGCTCGAAGATAGTCGATGTATTGCTTTGAACTCTCTTTTCCACTGCTATGGCTGGCTCATGCTTCATTGGGGAATATCATTGTCATTTTATGCTTCTTTATTTTGTTAAACAAGACAGATGCTTTTTTGTAATGGGTATTGGAAATCAATCTTTGTACAAGCTTTTTTACCAAGCTGCTATTTCATCAATAAAGTAAAATTTTATTTATTTTACGCTGTTTAAATTTTGTTTGTTTTGTAATTTTTCTGTTCTATACACTTATGATGCTCCACCGAAGTTAATGCGTTCCCTTTTTGAGTGACCTTAATAGAGGTGGGGTGTTATACGAGACATTACAAACGCCATGGATCAGCCTGGTGAACTAGCGCGTGTAAAATCCACTAAGTTATAAATAACATCCATAGTGCTTAACTTTGAAAAACCTTTAGAAAGAAAAGGTAATAGTAAGACTAGCCCACACATAAACATGGATGATTTATACCTTACTATATCCAAAACAATTTTGAAATCAATACTATTCTGATATTATTCTAGTGATGTAGCTCAAGTAAATAATCAAGCAGCAGAGTGCTTGCATCTCACGCTCTACATATATAATACAAAATCAAAAACCAAGGGCTCTTATTGGAGATTGGATACCAACTATGACAAGGTATGGGACCACCTTCCGATCAGTGTACTCTAGAGGGATTACACTGGGGTTCAACAAGAATGTCTTGCAAACTGGCCATAAATGAACGCCCACTCATTTAGCTTTAGTGTAGCGAATGTAATACCACCCAACGGTTTTAAGGGCCTACTATTCATCCGTGGAGATACAGAATCGAAAAGAAGAACAAATAAGAAATTTCTCTAGATTGGTGATAACACGCCCTGCTTGGGAATGACACACCTAGCCATGCTGCCTGCCCGATTTTCGTCCTTTTCTGGTTGTGAGGCCTAAGGCTACGTTATCTTCTATCACACCTGTCCACCATTCACTTTGAATTCCACATCGTCAAAACCAACAAATCACTAATCAACTTCTTAAAAATATTTCGGGCATAAAATCTAAGAGAAACAAATTAATCTGCCACCAGATGTAACACTTTTAAAAGGTCAACCGTACGTGATTCGTTAGGCTTCCTCTGTCGGACGTTCATCCATACATGTTGTTCTGGGACTGGACAAACTGAATGTACTCTCCTATCGCATTCTTACGGATCAATAGCAAGAAGTCTTTTCCAATCCGCAAAACCTCAACCACGACCGAATCGCGTTAGAAAACTCTGGTCACAAGTCAGAGGAATTCAACATCAATCCTTCTGCTCATGAAGATCCACGGTCTTCAATTCCTCCATCTTCTATCTCAACGTTACGTAGTTGCTGGTCGGAATGCTTTTCGAATATAAATTCAATTCCGGTCTGTCCGAACCAACGACGGCTTGCGCCAGATTTTGACAGTCGGTTATTTAACTATCAAAATAAAACAACTATTAATCCATAAAAAGAAAATGAATTCATCTATTCAATACCTAGCATCATTTAGCCTCTTTAATTAAACATCAGTTAATTAAACATATATAATATTTAACCTCTCCATATTTGGAAAATATTTTGATTTATATTCCACTATTCAATTTAAAGCATGGTCTTTAAAACCAATTACACCCTTAAGATTTTTATAGTCCACCTTAAATCTCCATCTATTCACTAATTCTGTTTACAAATCCCAATTCAATCGCATTTCTATATTTACAAGTAACGTTTGCAAAAATGTTTATTGTCCACCGAAAATCCTTTTTTCAAATTCTTTTAAATCAATTGCCATATTTTTATGAATCCTTTAACCCATTTAAATCCTTTGAAAAACTTATAACCGACATTTCAAGTGTCCTTAATATCACTATTTGTATATACGTTCAGTTATAAATCACTTAACCAATTATGGAATAATAATACCCTGAAATTTCTATTTTCTTTAAATGATCATGAAGACGGAATTAAACTTCGATGGTTTATTTTCAAAGATCATATTTCAAAATCATATACGAATATAATTTTGAAAAGATTCAGAATTGATTTAATATTTATTCCAAAATATATATAATTTTCCCGGTAATACTAAAGAGGCAATGTCTACTAAAATTTCAAACCGTGAAATATCAGTCAATAACAATATATAACCATATTGATAAACATTATCAATAATAGTGAGGAATCCGGTTGGATTCCTTCAACCTGTCCGTCCCTGCATCACAATGGGTTATTTCAAAAACAATTTAATGGGTAACAATCAGTCAACAACATCCATTCAAGCATTCAGTTATTTATTTAATACGTTTATATTACTATAAACGTAACCAAAAGGGTAAGTTACCTTGTTTGGAATATAATCGTTAATTAATGGTCTAATTCAATTAAATTAAACAAACGTTTAATTTGATTAGTGAATACTAAAAATATTCAGCATCCATGCAAGCAGTAATCAAATCAGCAATCATTAACAAACATTGCAAACAAAATAAAAACACGGCTTATAAAAATATAAGAGGAACAAACTGAGTGAGTTGTACTCACCTTGAGTTAATTCTGTCGTTAAAACAATTCGTGTTTAGTCACATAAAATAGGCGTTTAATTTGACTAAAATTCCAGCTGCTTCCGACTCCGACCGCTCCAACTCCAGAATGTAGTGCTCCCCAATATGGTGCCAATGCTTCTGTTCTAGTTTTACCTGGCATTGTATAAACGAGTAATAACGTAATAAGTTAACGATTTTAAATTAAATTGATTAATCCTTAATTAAACTGTTCATTAAACTAATCGCATATTAATTACCGATAATCAAGTCCGCTGCTTTCATTACTTTCTGCTTGCGTCATTCGAACTGGACAACAACTTGTCATCCTTCACTTCTTATTTAATTCACCAAACACACGACTCTTTATTTCTATATGCATAACTATTAACTACTCCCTTATTTTCTGTTCTTTTTCAAAAAAAAGGAAGGCCTAGCCCAAATGAAATATGCAGCCCACCGCCAACCATCACATTTTCCTCCCCACGGTTTCACTGCTCCTCTTTTACGCCATATATCTTCTTCCTTCACCTACCAACCACACTTCATGTACACACATGTACCCAACCAAACTCACATACTACTTCGAAAGTTCCCCCAAGCGAGCTGCATCTCATCGCCCACTTCATTGGCGTTCATCTCCAGTACAATCCTCAACCTCTCAGTTTACCTTCCTCATGCTTGAACTACTCTTTTATGACGTTCATTTAAAATAGACTTTACCTCCAATACAAAAACTGAAAATGCGGCGTTGGTAAGTTTCTTGTTGCGCTGCAAGAAGTTGTAGGTTTGAGCCATGCTTGTGACTCCAATTCTGTAAGGTCCATGCCTTGAACTCTATGCAATGAAATTTGGGTAATGCCTAGCATACCATGACGGTAGGGTTTTGTGTTCCTCGACAAGTCCCAGCATTATTGCTTTGGTTTTTGTCTTCACTTCATCCTTTATTATCTCCTTTACATGTTCATTTCCTTCCGCATGGTTTCTTATTGCCATGTCACCTGCTTTCTACCTTCCTCTATGCATTTCATATGTCGAATCACTTCTTGTTTCGAAACACTACTCACCATCCTTGCTTCAGAAAGACCCATGCACAACTCCATCACACTGTTCCATGCCCCAACTTCCTCCACGCCATGCACTCTGTTTCTCTCATTCCCTATTTTTCTACAACTTCTCCACGTCTTTGCTAAACTGCAGTATCGCACTGACGTCACGCCATTTCACAGCCAGTGACACTACATGCCACATTATCACCCATCTCCGACCTGCAATTCGACCCGACAAACACCACTTCTGCGTTGCGCATCCACTTTCCACCCATTGGAGCCTCGCCCCTCCATCGTCGGACGGCCATCGTCACCCTCACGTATGAACACTTCATCGGAATAAAGAGAGAAACCATCTCATTATTCATGCATCATATAACATGTTACCTCCCCACTTGTTTTCCACGCACTACCGAAAGCTGAAGCTCAACACTTGCTTTGTTCTTCCTATTTCTTATTTATATTATTATTTTTCTTTTCTTTTTTCCAGAGTAAAAAGGATAAATATGGCCATGCCAAAATGAATACGAGGGGAGAGATGAACGGAGCAATATGTTATTTATAGAAGAACCATATGAAGATTAGAACCATGTCTTTTAGTAGATGTCAGTAGGGTTTTCAGTAGGTGTTAGTTGGGTTGAGGCACATTAAGTTCTATTAGAAATGTTTGAGGCACATTAATTTCGATTGGAAATTTCAAGGCTGCATACAACATATCCATGCTGTTTAATTATGTAAATTGTACAGGTACATTCCTTATACGGTGGGTAGAAGGGAATGCTTCCATTTAACTTAGGGTATGCTTATGAGTTGTCCACATGACAAAAAATCTTTTGATGTATATCATAACGTACAGAAACAAGATATTATTTGCTATAGAGGAACTTAAATTCGTTAATAGATGCGAGTTGCATCTGGTGTAATTGCAATGGACATTGACTGATGTCTGTGCATATATGTAGAAGATTGAGGAACAAAGTTTTGTCAAATGCCAGTTTGTATAGGATAAGTATATTTTATCTTAGTGTTTTGAATCTCTTTTGTCCGCTTGAGATCTCATGGAAGATGTTCTTTTCATATTTGACCAATATGTTATTATTATAATCTAATATATTTTTATTTTCATTTGTTTTGGATACGGTTATTATTATACATGGTTATTGAATTTTATTGCTATCGGCCATTGGACGTTTTATATTTGTAACGTCACACGTAACCAAAATTATTGCGTTGCTATGTCTTGACGTTCCGGACCTAATGAAACTAATTTCATTGAAAAAAGACTATGTTTTGTACAACAATGTTATTTTTAATTTATCGGTTCACCTTTAAATTTCGTCTACCAATAAAACAACTCCGTTTAGCTCCAAACTGGAAATATAGCAATAACTAGATATACGTTTTCTGATTAATATTTTCAACCAGTAAATACGAGTATCTGCCCGTGTGCGGAGCATGGGCCTCATCCCAGTACATATTTATATAGTAGAATTTACGTTGAACGCTCTAAATTCATACCAGTATTCACGAACTCCATTTCTGATAAATAATTTCGATATAAAATTCATTTATATTACCAAATAAATATTTAAAATGGATTTAAGTATTTGTAATTAACGTTCAAAAAAATCCGTGATGTTACATTCTTCCCTCGTTAAAAGAATTTCGTCCACGAAATTACAAGGTAAGAAGAATGCTCCGAGCCAAACTATTTTAAATTAATTATTTTTGAATTATTATCAAAACAAATCCAGACTCTTTAAATTTCTTTGGAAATTTCGCCAGTACCTCGACTACGTGGTTCGATAGGTATAACTACAACTACCACTCTAGGCCTCAACTTCTCCAAAAGAAAACCAATAGCCAAATGGCTACCCAACTTAGGGGTATAAAATCAATAACTAATCAATAAGTTAAGATTTACCTATTTTTCGGGCAACTTAATTTCATTTCTGAAGAAAATCAACTAATAGCTCTTTACCATCCAATCTGCACTTACAGTCTATGCAACCAGATCAACTCCCTTAGCCTTTTGGAACCTGTACTTGACTCAATTCATAATACAAGTAACAAATATAGGTTTAAACCGATTTAGCTTCATTTCCTAAATTTTTCTATCCAATTGGTTAGCGATTTATTTCCACTTAATTATTGTTAATTCGATTTTCAAATTATAATTATATACCCTGTTCCTAAGTTAACTCGACTTAACTAAGTAAAGTCATATTTCCGTTTCTTAAGTTAATTCAAAATTTCAAACAAATCAATCCAAACAATAAAACAACCCCTATTACTATACTACAGAAAATTATTTCCTTTTCGATAAAAATAATTTACGCAAAATCATTTCATTTACCCTATTTATAAAACAATATTGTGCCGAGTGCCAGTTCAATATGGTTTTCCAACATTTGAACCAATTAATCAACACAATACAAAACATCTTTATATAAATTCTACAAATACACTCTCTCATATATGTACTCAAACACAATCTAGGTTATTACTAACCCCATCTCTATCGAGTTACGCCACAGAGCCAAAGGTTACTACTCTACAAATAGCTCTGATACCAACTTGGAACGCCCCACTTTTCCATACAGTTCGAGCCAACATTTAACTTCCATAGTCAACCCAAATCATACAGGAAAACAGAACATTAACAGAAAGAGGTTAGAGGGTGAGAGAAAGATAAGATGGAAAAATCAGAATAGAAGAATAAGAAGAAGAAACAACACTACATAGAGTCTCACATCGCAACGGAATAAAATATAATATAGAAATAAGCTTTATAGAGAACTTTAATAAATATACTTACATACATAAGGGTACAACAGACAAATTTGGACAGTTATAATATCCTGTCCTCATATAATACGCAGTGGAATAATACTCTATAATCATACGTTTGGACTCCTCCAGCTCATCTCTAAACTTCACAGCATCAGATAATTGGAACCTGTAACTCGGGCTGACCCGAGACATTACAAACGCCATGGATCAATCTGGTGAACCAGTTTGAGTAAAACCCATTAAGTTATAAATAACATCCATATTGCTTAACTTTGAAAAACCTTTAGAAAGAAAAGGCAATAGTAAGACCAACCCATACATAAACACAGACGGTTTTTACCTTACTATAACCAAAACATTTTTGAAATTAGTACTATTCTGATATTATTCTAGTGATGTAACTCAAGTAAATAATCAAGTAGCAGAACGCTTGCATCTCACGCTCTATATATAGTATAAAATAAAAAAACCGCGGGTTTTTATTAGAAATTGGATTCTATCTATGACAAGGTATGGGACTCCTTCTGATCAGTGTACACTAGAGGGATTACACTGGGGTTCAACAAGAACGTCTTGCAACCCGGCCACACGTGACCGTCCACTCATTTAGCTTGAGTGCAGTGAATTTATCACCACCCAATGGTTTTAAGGGCCCACTGTTCATCCGTGGAGATATAGAATCGAAAAGACTAACAAATAAGGAATTTCTCTAGATTGGTGATAACACACCCTACTTGGGAATGACCCACCTAGCCATGCTGCCTGCCCATTTTTATCCTTTTCTGGTTGTGAGACCTAAGGCAACATTATCTTCTAGCGCACACCTGTCTACCATTCACTTTGAATGCCACATCGCCAACCCCGTCAAATCATTAATCAACTTCCTAAAAATATTACGGGCATAAAAGCTAAGAGAAACGAATTCCTCGACCACCAGACGTAACACTTTTAAGAGGTCAACCGTACGTGATTGGTTAGGCTTACTCTATTGGACATTCGTCCATACAACTTGTCCTGGGACTGGGCAAACTGAAGGTACTCTCCTACCGCATCCTTAAGGATCAATAACGAGAAGTCCTTGCCAAGCCGCAAAACCTCTACCACGACCGAATCACGTTAGAAAGCCTCTAGTTGCAAGTCAGAGGAATTCGATAGCAATCCTTCCACTTATGAAGATCCACGGTCTTCAATTGCTCCATTTTCTATCTTCAACGTTACGTATTTGCTGGTCGAAACGGTTTTTGAATATAAATACGATCCCGGTCTTTCCGTACCAACAATGGCTTGGGCCAGATTTTGATAGTCGGTTATTTAACTATCAAAAGAAAACAACCATTCATCCATGAAAAGAAAATGAATTCATCGATTCAATACCTAGCATCATTTAGCCTCTTTAATTAACCATAAGTTAATTAGGTTTATAAAATATTTAGTATCTCCAAATTCGGAAAATATTTCCATTTATATCCCAATATTCAATTTAAAGCACGGCCTTTAAAACCAATTACACCCTTAAGATTTTTATAGTCCACCTTAAATCTCCATCTATTTACTAATTCCATTTACAAAACATAATTCAATCACATTCTATATTTACAAGTAACATTTGAAAAAATGTTTATTATCCATCGAAAATCCATCTTTCAAATTCTTTTAAACCAATTACCATATATTTACGAATCCTTTAACCCATTTAAACCCTTTGAAAAACCTATAAACGACATTTCAAGTGCCGTTAATACCAATATTCGTTTATACGTTCAGTTATAAATCACTTAACCAATTATGGAATAATAATACCTTGGAATTTCTATTTTCTTTAAATGATCATAAAGATGTAATTAAACTTCGATGGTTTATTTTCAAAGATCATATTTCAAAATCGTATACGAATATAATTTTGAAAAGATTCAGAATTAATTTAGTATTGATTCCAAAATATATATATTTTTCCCGATAATGCTAAAGAGTCAAATGTCTACTAAAATTTTAAACCGTGAAATATTAGTCAATAACAATATATAATCATATTGATAAACATTATCAATAATAGCGAGGAATCGGGTTGGATTCCTCCAACTTGTTCGTCCTTGCATCACAATGGGTTATTTCAAAAACAATTTAATGATTAACAATCAGTCAACATCATCCATTCAAGCATTCAATTATTTATTTAATACGTTTATACTTTTTTAAATGTAACCAAAAAGGTAAGTTACCTTGTTTGGAATATAATCGTTAAAATAACGATCTAATTCGATTAAATTAAACAAACGTTTAATTTAATTAGTGAATATTAAAAATATTCAGCATCCGTGCAAACAGTCATCAAATCAGCAATCATTAACAAACATTCCAAACAAAATAAAAAGCCGGCTTATAAAAATATAAGCAGGATAAACTGAGTGAGTTGTACTCACCTTTAGTTTAATCTATGATTAAAACGATTCGTGTTTAGTCACATAAAACAGGCGTTTAATTTGACTAAAATTCCAAGTGCTTCCGACTTCGACCGCTCCAACTCCAGAATGTAGTGCTCCCCAATATGGTGCCAACGCTTCTGTTCTATTTTAATTCCGGCATTGTATAAACGAGTTATAACATAATAAGTTAACGATTTTAAATTAAATTGATTAATCCTTATTTAAACTGATCACTAAAACAATTGCATATTAATTACTGATAATCAAGTCCGTCGCGTTGATTATTTTCTGCTTGCGTCGTTCAAACTGGACAACAACTTGTCGTCCTTCACTTCTTATTTAATTCACCAAACACACGACTCTTTATTTCTATATGCATAACTATAAACTACTCCTTTCTTTTCTTTTCTTTTCAGGAAGGCCCAACCCAAATGAAATATGTAGCCCACCGCCAACCATCACATTTTCCTCCCCACGGTTTCACTATTCCTCTTCTATGCCATATATCTTCTTCCTTTAGCTACCAACCGCACTTCCTGTACACGCATGTACCCAACCAGACATACATACTGCCTCGACAGTTCACCCAAGCGAGCTACATCTCACTGCCCACTTCATTCGTGTTCATCTCCAGTACAACCCTCAATCTCTCAGTTTCCCTTCCTCGTGCTTAAACTACTCTTCTGTGACGTTCATTTAAAACAGACTTTACCTCAAATTCAAAAACTGAAATGGGATGCTGGTAAGTTTCTTGTTGCACTCTAGGAAGTTGCCGGTTTGAGCCATGCTTGTGACTACAATTCTGCAAGGACCATGCCTTGTACTCTATGCAATGTAATCTGGGTAATGCCTCACGTAGAATGACGGCAGGGTATTTGTTTTCCTCGATAAATCCCAGAATTATTTATTTGATTTTTGTCTTCACTTCATCCTTTACTGTCTCCTTTCAACGTTCATTTCCTTCCGCATGGTTTCCTATTGCCACGTCACCTGCTTTCTACCTGCCTCTCTGCATTTTATATGTCGAATCACTTCTTGTTTTGAAACACTGCTCCCCATCCTTGCTTCAGACTGACCCATGCACCACTCCATCACATTGTTCCCGTGCCCCCAACTTCCTCCACGCCATGCACTCTGTTTCTCCCACTACCTGTTTTTCTGCAACTGCTCCACGTCTTTGCCAAACTACAGTATCGTACGCTCCCCACTCACATCGCACCATCCCATATCCAATGACCCTACATGCCACCTCATCACCCATCTCTGACCTACATATCGACCCGAAAAACACCACTTCTCCACTGCACATCCACTTTCCACCCACTGGGGCCTCGCCCCTTCATCATCGGACTGCCATCGTCACCGTCATGTAAGAACACTTCATCGGAATATAGAGAGAACCCATCTCATCATTCACGTATCATACAACAGGTTACCTCCCCAATTGTTTTCCATGCACTGCCTAAAGCCGAAGCTCATCACCAGCTTTGTTCAGCCTACTCCTATATTTATATTATTATTTTTCTTTTCTATTTTCCAGAGTAAAAAGGAGGAATATGGCCATGCCAAAATGAATACGAGGGGAGAAATGAATGGAGCAATATGCTATTTATAGAAGAACCAGATGAAGATTAAAACCATGTCTTTCAGTAGGTATCAGTAGGGTTTTTAGTAGGTGCCAGTAGGGTTGAGGCACGTTAATTTCGATTGGAAATGGTTGAGACACGTTAATTTCGATTGGAAATTTCTAGGCTACGTACAGCATAACCATGCTGTTTAATTATGTAAATTGTATAGGTACATTTCATATAGGGTAGGCAGAAGGGAATGCTTCCATTTAACTAAGGGTACGCTTACGAGTTGTCAACATGACATAAAATCTTTTGATGTATATCATAATGTACGTAAATAGAGATATTATTTGCTATAGAGGAACCTTAAATTTGCTAATAGTTGCGAGTTGCGAGTTGCGGCTGGTGTAATTGCAATGAACATTGACTGATATCCGGGCATATACGTAGAAGATTGAAGAACAAAGTGTTGCCAAATGCCAATTTATATAGGATAAGTTTATTTTATCCTAGAGATTTGAATCTCTTTTATCCGGTTAAGATCTCGTGGAATATGTTCTTTTCAGATTTGAACAACATGTTACTATTATAATCTAATATATATTTATTTTCATTTGTTTTGGATACACTTATTATTATACGTGGTTATTGAATTTTACTGCTATCGGTCGTTGGAGGTTTTATATTTGTAACGACATACATGTAACCAAAATTGTCATATTGCTATGTCTTAACATTCCGGACCCAATGAAACTAATTTCATTGAAAACAAACTCCGTTTTGTACAACAACGTTATTTTAAATTTATTGGTTCACCTTAAAATTTCGTCTACCGATAAATTAACTCCGTTTAGCTCCAAATTGGAAATATAACATTAATTGGTTATACATTTTCTAATTAATATTTTCAACCAATAAATACGAGTATATGCCTGTGTGCGGAGCACAGGCCTCATCCCAGTACATATATATAGCAGAATTTACGTTGAACGTTGTAAATTTGTACCAATATTCACAAACTCCATTTTTGATAAATAATTTTGGTATAAAATTCATTAATATTACCAAATAAATATTTAAAATGGATATAAATATTTGTAATTAACATTCAAAAAAATCCAGGACGTTACAATTCCCATTTATCCTGAACGATCCATTGTTCTGAACCCTGCTCAAATCCAAATGATTCTCGACAGACCCCCTTATAAGGTTCCACGTGGAAACTTGATGCTTTGGGAACATTTTGGACGTTCGGATTTAAGGGTAATGTACTTCGATTTAGATCTACATCCAAATGATAGGCGAGATGCAATTGAAGGGTTAAGTACTATAAAGAGTTGTATGATTACTCAGTTTAACATAGCTAGGAGTCAACTCGAAACACAATTTGTTGGCTAGTTTTTGAATCAAGCCACCAAGAGTACAATTATTCACGGTCAATCAAGATGGAGAATTATATATATTCAAGCTTAAAGAAGAATGCACCATGACTTGTGAAGTGCAAGATCCTACTCGTGACTGGTTTTCTCTTCCATCTTGTAACACACCAAGGACGACCCATTCGTGAGGGATAACCACAGCCCACTCGTGAATAGTCATCACGACCCATCCACAGGCTCAGCAGATGATGAAAGCGACTTAGTCCTTCGCGACCCGTTCATGGAATAGGGGATCCTGTAACCAAAGAATGTTAACCAAGAGCTGGTCATTCATGATCCGTAATATTAGGATCTAATGACACTTGTCCATAACCGTCATATTGACCATTTCTCCATCAAACCACAAACCAGTCCAAGATCCTCGGGATCCGTGCCACGTGTCCTCACGAACCGCCTACAGATATCACCTATAAATATCTCCATGCTTGGCATTTTTAGGATCTTTTAGTAGTTCAGAATATTATTTCCACCATTACATTTTCTCCATTATTTCTTATCAGTATTGTCTCAAAATCACTGAGTGAGTCCCCATTGTAAAAGTGAGATTGAGAGAAATCATTGATTCTACTTGCATATAACGTATAATCAGAAGCATATAAAGTGGACGTAGGCTCGTTAATACGAACTGCTATAAATGCGATGTGTTAGCTGTGTTTTCTTTCATTTCTAGTTATTATTCCCTGCAATTCTAGATAATTTGGGTGTTAGAGCCATACTTTGGTCTAACATTTTGGTGCTTTCACTGAGAATTAAAATCTCAGCGTATCGGATTATTGCTCTACTATTTGGATATTGATATCCGAAGAAAGTAGTCCAAACTTCCACTATTTCTGAAGATTTAGCAAAGCCAAGACGTCATGTTTGGAAAGAAATCGAAGGATTTATGAGCTGCGCAACCAAATGAAGTTGTAAACGAAGCCATTAATGAAAGTGTTCAGCAGCAACCCGAGATGGACTCCTCGGCTCGTAGGACACAGGGGGCGAATAGACCCGAGGAAGGGGTCACGACCCGATCACAGAGAATCTCCATGAGCCGCCCCGTTGATGACACCACGAGCCACCCAATTGAGCCCATTATGAACCGGCCTGCTGAGATTATCACGAGCGGACATGCAGAAGGCACCACGAGTCGTCAACAAGAAGGGGTCACGAACCACCCTGACTACAGGACCACGACTCGACCTGGAAAGGAAATTATGGCTGATCCTGCTCATGCTGGTGCTTCTGCTCGACCTGTTTCAAGTTCTTTACGTATAAGAGAGAATACTGATGATCGGTTACATGTCTCTACTACAACGACTGAGGGAGATCTCTCTAGATCCTCATATGTTAGATAGGACGAACGATGAGTTAGCAGCCCAAAGACGAGGGAGTTCCATATTACGACAGAATCTTACTGCATTAGACAGACGAATCAACGATCTCCAAAGGCATAGGACACCTCCAGCAGCCCATCCATTTACTCTAGAGTACTCATCCTCATCGGAGGAGCCTCGAAGACCTCCACGATGACCATTGGACAGGGCTGAAAATGTGGAGCAGCTTCGATTTGGATCACTTCCTTCTCGAGAAGAGGCGGCCCTCAATCTGAGACCCGACCATCCTAACTTGAATGATCCCGCTCTACTACCCAGGAATGGAGGCATTGTTGACCCTGTCCGGAATCAACCATTACCACCCCCTCGCTGTTTGATTGACTGTGGAAACAAGGGACAAGGAAGTTCTGCTTAGGCCCCAGACTTCGCGGTAGCACGTCGAAGAGACGTTGGAGGGCCCCGTAGGGCAAGGAGTGCTAATCCTGAATCTACGTTGACCCATGCCGATGTTGATGCAATGGTTAGGAAAATCAGGGTAGATAGTAGTGGTCAGAGGAATGAAGATTGGGGTATAGGCTGCAGTCACACGCCCTCTACTGATGACATATTAAACGTCCGTTTTCCAAGGAAATTTAACATGCCATCTATGAACCGCTATACGGGAAGGATGAATCCAGTTCAACATCGATGAGGTATTCATGGTACATGAATGCCGCCGCTACTCCTGACACAGTAAAATGTAAAACATTCCCGATATTCGTGGAAGACGTAGCATTAATATGGTTTACCCGCTTGCCAGCACGATCGATCTCCAGCTTCAGGGAATTGATTGAACAATTCGTAAATCAATTCTGACTTCATGCTCAGAGGTCTAAGAATGTCATTGAGTTATCCCTCATTAAGCAACGCCTTGATGAATCTTTGAGGTCCTATCTTGACCATTTTAACTTAACAGTCACGGAGGTTAGAGATCCTCACGAACAGACTGTCCTGATGGCCCTAATTGATGGAGTGGACAAGGATACCAAGTTAGGAAGATACTTATCCGGTAAGCCACCACTCACTAAAGAAATATTCTATGAAAAAGCTAACATCCACTTACATCATGAAGAAATCTATGCTAGTTAGAAGAGAAAACTATCGATAAAGAAGATATACAGAGTATCATGGCCATCAAACAATCCGGCGACAGTCCAGGGAAGGTAGAGGTCAACGTTGGGAACAAAAAACAGGGGAATGGTCACCCGTCCGGGAACCGTAACAAGAGGAAAAAATCAAGGAAATGACTCACAGAAGAGGCCTCGGTTCAAACCATTTGAAAACTTTACGCCATTGCATGATATATTAAAAAACATTTTCCTAGATACTTACAACGTCCTTTAGTATAAAAGGCATCCACCGAGAGATTCAATGGAAAAAGAGCGTGAGACAGGAAACTTTTGCCTTTTTCATCAGACACATGGTCATTCCACCAATGAATGCCGTCGTTTGAGAGACGTCGTCGTGAAGCTACTCCGTGAAGGAAAGTTGGACGAATACAAGGTTGCTTCGAGAGACAGGGGGTAAGCTGGGTAGGCCTCGAACCAAAACCAACCCGCTGCCAGGCCGACCACTCAGCAGAAAGGAAAGAACATTGTCATCAATACCATAGTAGGAGGACCTCATCCTAGTGGACACAACTTTAGGGCAATGGATCGGTATTTGAACGTGGCCAAACACCTTGAAGTAGGAGAATGCAGTAACCCTGAAATTGCAGCCCCGATAAAGCAGCACAAAACAATGTTTGACAACATCATCTTTCGTGATAGAGATTGTATTAGAGTTGATGCCCCCACCAAAGACCCTTTTGTGATCACGACAACCATCGGTCCTGCTTTGGTCCACAATGTTTTGGTGGACAATGGAAGTTCAGTAAACATTTTGTTTAAGAAAGTATTTGATCACATGAAGCTTGAAGCGAAAGATTTCAAGCTCTGTGAGGGATGGATACATGGCTTCAATGGAGCCTCTACACCCTAATAGGATATGTGGAATTGTCGGTAACTTTGGGAGAAGGATATCGTCGAAGAGTGAGAATTCTTCCATTTGTGGTAATATATATTGAGTCACCTTATAACGCCTTCTTGGGCCGACCAGCCCTAGAAGAATTTAGAGCTTGTATCGTGACCTGGTGCCTATTGTTAAAGTACCCGATAGAGGCAGGAGTGGGAGTATTCAGAGGTGACCAAGTCATAGGATGAGCCTGCTACATAGCAGAGTTGAAGTTGTTGCTCAAAGGATTTAATATAGAACCAAATGGCACTCCTCCACCCGCAAGGTAGGATTCAGCATAGCAATTAAAGATGGCCCCGAAGGAGCCGCCCATAGAACTGCCCGAGGATATTGATCCCACAGAGGATGAGGAACCTGGGGGCAGAATGGCGACTCCAAACAAAACGACTGTGGATGTTCCAATCGACGATAATGACCCAGTGAAGGTCTTAAAGTTTGGGTCTTAATTAGATCCACTCCGTGCAAAGGAATTGATCGACTTCCAGAAGGCCAAACTGGACGTGTTTGCCTGGACCCATGCTGACATGTGCGGGATATCCCTATCAATTATGCACCACTCACTGAGCATCAACCCAAAGCTCCACCTATTAAGTAGAAAAGGCGAATGCTTGGCCAGGAAAGGTCAGCTGCCTTAAAAGAAGAAGTTGAAAAGCTAAGGTGTAACGGATTCATTAGAGATTCAACTTACCCGGAATGGATTTCAAACCCAGTTTTGGTAAAGAAGGCCAAAGAGAAATGACGCATCTGCATCTGTTTCTCGGATTTGAATAAACCTTGTCCGAAAGACAGTTTCCCACTTCCTAGAATTGACAAATTGGTGGATTCGACGGCGGGTCACGAACTCCTCTCCTTCATGGATGCATATTTCGGATATAACCAAATTCCCGTGCATGTCCCGGACCAGGAGCATACCAGCTTTATCATAGATTTGGGATTGTACAGCTATGTAGTGATGCCTTTTGGTATGAAGAATGCTGGAGCTACATATCAACGACTAGTAAACCAGATGTTCTACAGTTAGATTGGGAAGACTGTGGAAGTGTATGTTGATGATATGCTTGTTAAATCCAGCAATCATCCAACCATACCACTAATTTAGCAGAAATGTTTGACATGCTTAGGCGATACGGGATGAAGGTCAAACCTCTGAAGTGTTCATTTGAAGCAGCCTCTAGAAAATTCTTGGGTTTATGGCTAGCTCGCGTGCAATTGAAATCAATCCAGATCAGATCGACCAATCAGAAATACTCAAGAACCAAGGAAAATCAAAGATGTGCAAAGCCTCGCTGGGAAAGTAGCAGCTTTAAGTAGATTCATCTCCAAAGCTACAGATATGTGCATTCCATTTTTCGATTTAATAAAGCAAGGGAAGCGCAATTTCAAATAGACTCCTGATTGTGTAGAATTATTCCAAAACTTCCTGAATCATCTGGAGAAACCTCTGATATTGTCCAAGCCGGTAGATCATGAGGAAATGTTAGTGTACTTGGCAGTATCTCCCCACGCAATAAGTTCATCCCTGGTGAGGGAAGAAGATAAAGTCCAGAGACGAGTAAACTATGTAAGTAAGAAACTAGAGGCGGCGGAGAGGAACTACCCAAAGATAGAAAAGCTTGCCTACAGTTTACAGATCACATCTAGAAAGCTCCGCCACTATTTTCATTCTCATCCCATCACTCTATACACTGATCATCCGCTCCGACCAATATTACAAAGACCAGAGGCATCGGGAAGGCTACTCAAGTGAAATATCAAATTAAGCCAGTTTGACCTGAAATTTTAGCCCCGAAGATCGATAAGGGGGCAAGTACTAGCCGATTTTATAGCAGAGTTTACCATCCCGGAGGACGATGTGGCGAGTGAAGAAGTTGATCCTCCAAAACAACTTATTGACCCTAACACCTGGAAACTATATACTAATGGGGCTAAAAATGATAGATGATCGGGCGCAGAAGTTGTACTTGTGACTCCCAAAAAACGGTTCATATACTACGCTCTCTGATTGGAGTTTCAAGCCACAAATAATGACTCAGAGTAGAATCCCTAATTGCCGGGCTAAGGATCGCGAAAGGGTTGGAAATAACAAGGTTGGAAATCTTTTACGACTCTAAAATAGTCGTGAACCAGGTTAATGAAGAGTTTCAGGCTAAGGGTCAGAGATTGATGTCATATTTGAAAGAGGTGAGAAAAATGCTAGATGGCTTCAAGCACTATCGCATATCACATATCCCTCAATCAGAGAACTAAAGGGCAGATAAGTTGGCCAAGATGGCTAGGTCTGATAACCTTGAGGACATAGAGATGGTCCTGACAGAGGTACTTCAGTCTCCGAGTATCGATCATACAGAAATTGATCCTGTGCGGAAGACTGAGCCGGAAAGGGAGTCATGGATGACACCCATAAAGAACTTCCTGATAAACGAGACACTTCCCACCAAAAAGAGTGAAAGGCATGCTGTCATTCGCAAGGCTTCCCGATATGTCATGCAAGGCGAAATTTTATACCGACAAGGGTTCTCAATACCGCTCTTCCGGTGTACATAGTCCATGATGACATAGAAAGAGTGTTGAGAGAAGTTCATGAATGCGAGTGTGGCGACCACACTGGAGGACAAACACTAGCAAAGAAGATACTTCGATATGGCTATTTCTGGCCTACGGTGAACAAAGATGCGGCTAAGAATGCACGACGTTGCGATGCATGCCAGAAGTTCTCGAAGATTCCCAAGGCACCACCTAGCCAGTTGAAGACAATGATGAGTCTGTGGCCCTTCGCTTTGTGGGGAATTGATATCATTGGAACCCTCCCCATAGTGAAGGGCGGAGCGAAGTTCGCCATCGTAGTATTAGATTATTTCACGAAGTGGGTGGAAGTGGAATCACTGACCACAATCACAACTAAGACGGTAATCAACTTCGTCATGAGAAATATCATCTATTGATTTGGAATTTCGAAAGTTATCATAACAGATAATGAGACCCAATTTGACAGTACCGAGTTCCAGGATTTCTGCCAGAGATGTCACATCAAAAAGAGATTCATAGTTATGGAGCATTCGCAATTGAACGGATAGGTAGAATCAACAAATAAAATAATCAAGCCCACTTTGAAGAAATGATTGAAACGGGGCAGGGCCATGTGGGTCTAAAAGCTACCTTTGGCATTGTGGGCCAACACAACAACTTTTAAATCAACTACCGGACACACCCCTGTTTCCCTTGCTTTCGGATCTGAAGCAATCATCCCGATTGAGTTAAAGGTGTCATCTCACAGGGTCAGTTACTACGACCCAATGATTAACAATGAACTGCTCCTCGAATCTCTGGATATGGTAGAAGAAAAAAGGGACGAAGCCAATGTACGTGCCTTGGGACACAAACAACTAGTCGCTCGATATTACAATAAAAGAGTCTGAGCTCGAACCTTTGAACCCGAAGACTTGCTTCTAAAGCGTGTCTTTCCACCCCAGTACATCCGGGCCCGAAATGGGAAGGACCCTATACCATCCTACG
Organism: Allium sativum; assembly: GCA_030737875.1. Classification (NCBI taxonomy): domain Eukaryota; kingdom Viridiplantae; phylum Streptophyta; class Magnoliopsida; order Asparagales; family Amaryllidaceae; genus Allium; species Allium sativum. The sequence continues at coordinate 195,696,401 of CM060927.1, read as the reverse complement.
AAGGTTTTGATAATGGATCTTTCAAGCTAGCGACCGTGGATGGAAATGAAATCCCCAGAGTGTGGAATGCGCAGCATTTGCTGCACTACTTGATATAAAATTGTCATTTTTACTCTTTTGTTTTTTAGGACAATGTTAAAAGGCACGACTTGCCTAGAGTTGTCCAGTTATACGAACAAAAGATTATAAAGTGGATGCAGGTCATGATTCGACCGAACCAATATAAAATATCTTACGTCATTTACTTTTATTGCTTCATTTATTATCTACTTTATCATTCTTTGCTCACATGAATCATTATAATCTTTCAAATTTGCTATGACCCTTGCAACAATCTCGAAGAACGTAACTCAAAGTGCCTCCTATCAGATCATAAGGTTAACAGTATGCAATGCATTGAGGGTGCAATAAGGTGAACGACACAACAACCGATACTCCACTTCTCATGACTTGAGAAAAAGTATAAAGGACAGGAAAATGGATTGTCCATAAGACGTGAAGGTGCACCAAGATTATAAATATTGTCTCGATTACACTCTACCCTTGGTATTCGACGAGAGAGTATAAAGGCGCCAGAGACTAAGTGCTGCGAAAGAACTCCTAACCAGCAAAAGGATCAAGGGGAAAATTGAAAGCTAATTTCGAACTCAATCCTGGGCATACGACAGGCGAGTATAAAGGCATTTTGATTAAATGACACAACAGGGATCCTATCTTGCTGTAGAATCGGGAACAAGAATGAAAGCTGAGCCCTACCCCCTTATTTCCGGGCATGGGGGGTAGCACTTATATGACTCTAAGCCAGGCATTATATTAACGATTGATTGGGGGCATACTCACACACATTTATCCATGGTGCATTATTTATTTTTCATTGCACGTGATTTTAACTTTGTAATTATTCATATGTTTATGACTGAGAGTGATAAACTTGTTGATGCGCAATGATGCAAAAGAAACAGATTTTCATTTACTAAATGCAGTTTTACAAGACTAGACAAAACACGAGGGCCGTACTCGCAACTACATCATAAGGCCAGTGGAACAACTAAAAAGAGAAAAGACATAAACAAACTGGCTTCACTTGGGCTTTGGGGATGACCTTGCTTTTTCTGCTTCTTTTGCTTCTCCAGCTCCTCCTTGTCGGCATCAGATTTATCTTGCTTCTCCCTTTTCTTCTTGTCCGAAGGAGGATCTTGTGCAGTTTCAGAAGATATGGATGCAAGCTGTGTAGTTATCGATTTAGCGGACGGCTTTATGATTAATCCAGATTTGGGATCAGCTGCGGAGATAGGTCGCACATTTAGGGGCCCTCGTTCCTCTATTTTTAAGGCCGGTTGTTTATCCTTTTCAGCCTTCAAGTCGGCTAAAGTCGTGTTGTCATCAGTCCTAGTCTCCTCTGTGATAGCAAGCTCTTCCTCATCATCACCATAATCGCCATCGATGTCATCCAAGGCTCCGATAACTTTGGAATCCTTAGGAACATCCGTGCTTGATAATGCGATAGTTTTCTCGAATGCCTTGACCTCAGTCTGCTCAGGAGCTTCATGGATGACCTTGGTGCTTGGTGATACATTAACCTTCTCAACCTATGCTTGCTTTTCCTCATCCTTCTCTGCGGCTTGGCACCTAGATTATGAGAAGTAGATGTTATTAGTTTTAGAGAAAATGTGGTCTTCTCTAATGTTTGCCCCATAATGCGACAACCAGTTACAATCGCTTTGAAAAATTGTGGAGAGAATATGGACATACCTTCAGCTAACACCTCGCCTGAAGCTGTAGTAGAAAACCAAACTGCTGGGGGGACTTGAACCCCAGAGTTCAAAGGATCGTCCGGATTATGCTCCTCAACCTCAGAAGCCTTGGGCTCCAGTGCCGAGCTCGAACCTTCGTCAATTTTGTTCTTTCCCTTGAGATCGAGCCTTTCTTTCTCCATAGCTTCTTGGATTTGACACCTACCTTCCGCTAATGCCTCAGGCTCTCCACTTCTGAGAAAAGTCTACATGAGTTGGTCCTCATCGACTTCCTCACCTTCAATCGTAGCTTCTCACTCTCAACAATCTGATCCCATACATTAACCAAGGTGGTGGGATCGTTATTGATCCATGAAATATCTTGAGTCTGGATGATTTGAACAAAGAAGTCCAATAGCAGTTCGTCGAACTCCCCCATCTCTTTATCGGCCGCAACAAGTTTGGAAGTAGCAGTGGAGGCCGACTCAAGAGCCGCATTTGCATGGCCTTCGTCAAGGGCTACCCTTTCCTTGGCATGAGCAAGCTTGTCGTTTAAGCTTGCCTTTTCCATTTCCTAAGCATCCTTCTCTGTGGCAAGTTGATCCTGCGACGCCTTTAGCTCATAATTAGCCGTCTTAAGATCCTCTACCTCTTTCTTCAAAGCCACAAGGTCTTGGATGTTTGGATCAAGATCGAGATGGAAACGTTTCTTGGCGTTGTTTAATTCGGCTTTGTAATTTTCAGCATCTCACCAAGCTAAGGCAAGCCGAGCTTGCGCATCCTCAAGTTCTTTCTCTGCCTTACTCCTGGCCATAGCATCGTGATCGATCTCTACCCTGTCCCTAGCCGCGTCCATTTCTAGGTGGCGGATAACATCTGACAAATTATTGGCATGCTTTTTCATTGCTCTATATTGTTTAGCCACGTGACTGATTTGACCTACAACCTCTACATCCCGTTCATCAGGAACTAGTTCAAGATCCGGGATAAAGTGCATCCTCTCAAAATAGATATCGGGGAATTCTTCTCGCAAGCACTCCAACTTTGCATGATTAACAGAGGTAACAGCACCCTCCATCACAGTAATAGCACCCAAGTTGTGCTGACCAGGAGGAACAAGAGCTGCTTTCTCCTTCTCCAAAATTTTGCTTCGATCATTGTCTTTTGGTTCATGATGCTTCTTAGAAGACTTGCCCTGAGATGATGACTCCTAGGTGTAGTTAGAGCATTAGGAAGTTGTTTGCCTCCCGCCTGTGGCACTTGATGAATATGGTACTTCCCAGGATCCTGCTTCGAGGGAGAGCGAGACCGTGTAGAATGAGGCTGAAAAGAATCATGGGGTCATTGAATATCTCTTCCCCGACTATCATTGTGGTCATGTTCAGATATGGGATTGAGTCTGGGAGTGGAGCCACGAAGTTCACGATGAGAATGTGAGTGGCAAAGAGACATTTTTCCTGCAAAGAATGACAAACAAATACGGTACCCATGAATACAAATATTACATGAGTAATGCGGCAAGTGGTGCATGTGATTTGTGTATCCCTTGTAATCCCACCTAACAGACCAGGGCCCGAAGCTAGGATCGTCTGTGCAGTATCTTTCTCTTTGGTGGGAATGTTCTCATCCATAGAGACAGGGAAGAATGGTTCCCATCCAAAGTCTTCAGGTGTATAGATGTTATCTGGCAGAGGGATTTTATCTAACTCCCTAAATATCTGCTCCTTCATCAGTATATCATGGGTGATAAGCCCAATTGGTGGTGGAGTCCTTGAGGGAGACTGTCCACTGGATGCTGAAGCCTCCTTTAGTTCATCATCTTGGATTTCGACTCCTTTATAAACATTTAATCCTCGTCATCTTGGTTAACTATTGGCGAAGGACTCTTACGACATTCGGTTATCATTGTAGCTTCTGTGGTCACTTGCCCCTCGGTTGGGGGCATGCTACTAGATTCCCCAGCTGTTTGAGTAGGGGGCACGTATTTGTAAGGCTTGCCACCCAATCCGAGACCAAATCTTACATCTAGAAGATGGTATTTGTGAAGGCACTCGTCGGTTATACACTTCTTGATTCTACAGAAGTCTGATTTTCTTGCTAAAAGGCTGGATAATCGATCTTCGTATACCGAACCCTCTATTTTTTTCAAAGTTATGTGCTATACAGAAAAAAAAACACATTAGTACTTTAGTTATGCAATTGGAACATTCGCTGAAGGATCTAGAACTCACTTGATTGTAGCCACCTCCTTGCACATCCAGCTTGATGTTTTATGTAAAACTAGTCGGACTTAGCCTCTCCAAAATTGCTATGAACGTCCGACAACACCTTCCTGGAAGGGACCGATTCAAAGAAAATGAAGTTCGGAGTCCCTGTGGAATGGTGCTTGAAATTATAACAGAAGTTTAAATTTTTGAAGGTAAGCTCGGTGTTTAGAATTTATGCATATGCTATATACATGGTGTATAAAGCAGCATAAGCATTGGGATGGAGTTCCATGGGGGCAATGCGTAGTCGTCTAAGAAGATCAATAACAATCGGCGGAAATGGAGGGATAGCGCCTAACCAGCATATGATCCTACTGATAGTCACGTACCCTTCCGAAGCAGTATGGGGCCTATCTCCTTCCTCCGGAGTTTCCACATCAACCCAAGGAAACCGATGTCTTAAGTAAATTTTCTTTAACTTTATATCGTCCAACTTAGAGGCTATAGAGTCACTCAGTTTCTCTTTTTCTACTTCTTTAACACCTTCGATTTCATCGGGAGCTCGGTCGTCATCCTCTTCCTCAAGTGATGTGCTCTCAGAAGATGTTAATTCTGTGTCAAGATCTGTTTCATATTCGGATTTAGAGTTACTCAAATCTGGATCTGATAGGAGCACATTGGGATTATAATAGTTTGACGACTCTGGATTTGTATTCTTCTCTGATATTTTTGTTGAGCGTCTATGAGACATGGCTGTGTTGGCGAATAAACATAATTCATTAGAGCATAATTGCCCATGAATCCTGTGTGTATGCAAGTGCTAGTGTATACAAGTGTATGCAGTACTGAAAGGGAAAGCATAAAATAGAACATATTCGAGAGTAATAGGTCCTTGCATGTCCTAAAGTAAATTTCCTATCCAGTTCGATTCAAGAAATCCGTCCAGAGGCTCTAACCTAACTGTCCATCAGTTCATTCGAATTATATTTGATTTCTTGCCGGGATATAAGCTGATATGTTTAGTAACTTGGTACACTGAAGTCAGGCGTATTAACATAGCGATAATCATCTTGAAAATAAGTAAAATCGTGAAGGTTTGTGGAATGGTTCGCGATGAGGGATCGGGACGCAACGATCGGCTCGTGATAGGTTCTTAAATACCGGCTCGCCCAAGTTATGGTTCGTGATAGAGAATGACTCGCGAAGAAAAGCCCGTCTCGTGATTTCATGGGATTCGTGACAGAGCACTCATCCACGGGCCGTGATGGCTCACGAGACAGTACCACAACCCATTTCGTCCGCTCCCTTCTACGAACCGATGCCCCACTCCTTACCACAATCGAATATGGATTTTAACTCTCCTTCACGACCCGCTTCAACGCCACCGCGTCCTATGATCCGAACTGCTGAAGTTGAAGTTCCTCCTTAGCCCTCTATCCTCTTGACCCACGAACGGATCTCTCCTTCACCCTACAATCACTCAGTCCTTCCTCCCTTCCAAATCTTAAAACACTGAGCCCCGCCACCATCACCAGCATCAGCGATTGTCCCGAAACAAGCAGCAAACCCATTAGAATCGAGAAAAAAAAGGAAAACCAAAACCAAATCCTAATTGATACATAAAAGGAAAAGAGAAATTGTAATCGGAATCGCTGCTGTTACTACCTATTCGGAGTGATTGGAAGATCTCGAAGTTTTGTGGGCTGGAGGAGGTTGCGATTTAGGGTTTGGAGATGAGGGAACTTAGGTGGCGACAGTAAAAGATAAAAAAGGTGGAAGGAAGAGGAGAGATTGGTATAAAAAACCCTTTTAGAAAATCCCTCGACTTCCCTCTTTTGTTTTATTAGGGTTGGTCTGGCCCAACGGACCATAAATACATGAACAAGACCACCATTGTTTGCAAGAGGGCCTGATGCACCATCGATCCGTGATATATACTTAATGCCACGGGCCAAGGTATGACAAATTTGCTCAAAATGTTTATGAAATCTTGGAAATTACCTGTGGAAATAACAGCAGTGTACTCAGAAATTCCGGAAATTATAGATAATCAGCAAATGGAAGATAATAATTGGAAATTTACCTAATACTTATACTTGTCAAAAAACACAACTATTCAAAACATCGCAACCGTAAAAGCAGATGCAACTATTGATTCACGTTCTTCCGGGAAAAGGTACTTCAGCAATTTCGAAGCATGTTCCATCCCCGATAAAACATACTTCGAGGGGGCAAAATGTTGGCTAGTTTTTGAACCAAGCCACCAAGAGTACAAGTATTCACAGCCAATCAAGAAGTAGAATTATACATGTATTCAAGCTTAGAGACGAATGCACCATGACTTGTGAAGCCCAGAATCCTGCTTGTGACTGACTTTCTCTTCCCGCTGGTGACACACCAAGGACGACCTGCTCATGAGGGATAACCACGAGCCACTCGTGAATAGCCATCATGACCTGTCCACAAGCTCAGCAAACGATGAGTGCGACTTAGTCCTCCGCGATCCGTTCGTGGAATAGGGCCACGACCCAATCCTGTAACTAGAGAATTTTGGCCAAGACCTGGTCATTCATGATCCGTAAGATTAGGATCTGATGACACCTGTCCATAATCATCACATTGACTGTTTCTCCATCAAGCCACAAACCAGTCCGAGATCCTCGGGAACCATGCCACGTGTCCTCACGAACCTCCTGCAGATATCACCTATAAATAGCCCCATGCTTGGCATTTTTAGGAATCTTTTGTTAGTTCAGAATATTATTTCCACCATTGCTGTTCCTTCATTATTTCTTATCAGTATTATCTCGGAATCACTGAGTGAATCCTCATTGTAAAAGTGAGATTGAGAGAAATCATTGATTGTACTTGCATTTAACGTATAATCAAAAGCATATAAAGTGGACGTTGGCTCGTTAACGTCGAACCAGTATAAATCTGGTGCGTTAGCTGTGTTTACTTTCATTTCTAGTTATTATTCCTTGCAATTCTAGATGATTTGGGTGTTAGAGCCATACTTTGGTCTAACACGATTGAAGCTGGCCATGAGAAATGTTGATAAGTAACTAGAGCATTAGGCCAAATTTGGTTACGAGTTTCAAAGGTTGAATGCTCGGCATCTTGATCATATTGACATTTTAGAGAATTATAAAGCTGGATTGTTCACTTGATCAGGTTTTGAGAATCTGAAATTGCCTCTTTAAAGAGTGGCAATATTAGAATGAACAACTTAGAGGTTGAAAATGAGGAACTCAAAAGAGAGCTTGAGGCTGCAATAGGACAATTTCGAGAAGCTCAATACGCCCATGAGCTTGTTGAATGTCAATTGGCTTTAGAGAGACGAGCTTCGGCTTCTTATCAACAAGAAAAGGCAGTTCTCGAGGACAAGATTAATTCTCAGAACATGACTATAAGGATTCTTAAAGAAGACAAAATCAAGATGCGCAAAGCTCTTAACGAAACCAGAGTTAAGACTGACAATACTTTATTTCAGTTTTATGTTTATAGTGTTATGAATCGTGGGAACTTAAGCTATCTAAACACAGACTTTCCATGGACTCTGACTCTTGTTTGGGAGCAAGTTCTTTCATACTCCGATGGTGCTGATGATGAATTTCTCCAGGAGAGTCTCCTCAAAGAAGAAGACTGTAAGGCTTTGGTTGAAGGCAGGAAAATACTGGTGGACGAGCAAGCCCAATCTTCTAAGGGGAAAACCCTGGATGTTACTAATTTAAGCTCTTAAACTCCCCCTGCGGATCGCTCTTTCAATGTTGCTACTAAAGTTCTACCCATTAAAGAACACATGGTTTAGGGGAATTTACTCAAACAATGAGCAGACATGGTGTAAAGAATGACGACACTTCTTTAAATGTGAATGATTACAAAATCAACCTTATATACCCGGTAACCCCAGGTAAAATTGATATCTATCAATCCGCACCAGATTTGGATTATCTTACTTCTTAACCTGGCTTTGCTGAATTTAGTGCTTACTATTTGTTAATTCATCCAATATGGATTGTTGATCCCTCAAAAACCTTACACATATTGGTACGTTAGGTCCGTATGAAAATCAATGGACAAGCGTCATTAAGGTCGGTCGTACCTAGTTCTACCCAGTACACTTGGACAGTTATAGAGGGTAAGGGGCGATCGCATAGAAAAAGGTTCAAGCACAAGCTCCAAGATTAAACACGGCAAGAAGAAAAGCGAGTTGAGTTGTCCATTCAGCACACTCAAGATCGGTCACATGATTTGTTCTACAGTCGTTCGTTTATAATAAACTAATCGATCGTGCATAACAATAAACGCAAAGAAGATCGTAGGTTGCGCATATATTCCATTTCTGTTCATAGAATGCAACACCAGTTGCCCACTTAATACTCGATCAGCTGTTACTACCAGATACCGCTTGCTAGTCGGATGGATATCAATTCTCAAAAGTCATACTTACATCTCAGACTACGGTACTGTTAGCCTGCTCATAATCAAACAAGCTACATCAACCAATTGTCATCCATCGATCAATCATTCTTATACAGGCCAAGAAGCTTTGATAGGTCGCATGTACACTCATCGCTCGCCCACCCATTCAATGTACCCAGTCCTATGCAGTCGTTCTCTATTGTAAAGACACTTGCGCATGAAAGCTGGAAACAGCTATCACCGGTTGGCTACAGCTAAGCGGGGGCATGTTCGTGATTAATAAGGAAAGCGATCAATAACCTATGTGGAGGTAGGCTCACCTATAAATAGAGAAGGGTTGTCACTAAAGGGTGGAAGCTCCGGCCACCACGAAGTGCTGCTAAATTCCATCCTTAGCAATTCCTTAAACATTTTTCAGCCATGATCATCATCATCATCCGAAAATCCTTCATCCATCTGGCCATGACAATTATCAAAATCTGATAAGTGCGAAAGATCCAAGACACCCTCATCCTCCATCGCCTATCTGACCTTCTTCGTCACTGATCCTGCCATTCTTCCATCGAATCTCATGAATCTAAGCGAAATTTGTATGTAAATTGAGGATATATTGAGAGGGTCAAAGGATGTATAAAGAACAAAAGCTGATATATCTTGTAATCATCATCATGATAATGCAAACCCCATTCACAGTGGACGTAGGCCTAACACAAGGCTGAACCGCACTAAAACCTCGTCCCCATTTTGTTTCCTTTGAATTTTTACTTTTAATTATTGTTGAGTACGACTCCACTTATTCTCTAACCATATTGGTGAAGTTCATTTATTGTACCTTTGGTGTTTGAACCATTTTTGGTGAAAACATTTGGCATCCACCGTGGGGTTGGATAACCTGTTTTTCTTGTTGAAGTCCTGCGAGATATCTTAAGAGAAACTTTGCTTGAATGCTGAGCATGGCGGAAGAAACTATCAATGAAATCGACAACCTCATCAACAGTGTTAATGTTGTTGCGTCACCCACCGTTCAATTTGAAGTAGGAGAACCAGCTGAAATTGAGGAAGCCATAACCAAGAGAGAACTAGAAGAAGTGATGGTGGAACTGGCAAGTCAGATAACCATTGCAAATGATGCAATGATGTAAAAACCTGAATCAATGCTTGCTATTCAAGCCGCTACGACCAAAGCTACACTAAGTGCCGCTTTTTTTCACCCACCCGAACAAGTCAGGAAAACGGTGTAGGATCCTCTGCTACAGGCGTGAAACAGTAAGATTCTGATCAGAACGACACGTATCATGTTAATCTGGATCACGGAGTACCTAAAGAAACCATGCGCAACTACTCCAGTGACACAACTTCTCAATGGGTAAATGATCCTACAAAACGAATGTTGCTCACAAAAGAAATCCCATATTCACTGTCTCCATATTGTAATCACACACTTAAGTAAGGACTTGGCAAGGAAGAAGGCGCTTATTACATATGCCGGGGGGAAAAGTAGGAATATATTTTAGAAATGGCATGCGAAAATGTGAAGGATAGCCTGAGGAAAAAAGATAATCGAAAGGAGCGGAAATTTCCCCTACTAAGACCCCACTCACCGAAAGAATCAAAATAGCTATGTATCCGCAGGAATTTAAACCCCCGATGATGCAACCTTACGAATGAACAAGCCACCCCAATGCGTTCCTATGCAGATATGATCAGCATATGAAAGGGGCACGCGCTACCGATGAGACCAAATGCCTGTACTTTCCAACTTATCTAGAAGGAGTGGCCTACCTCTGGTTCACAAAACTACCACCGAAGTCTATGGACGATTTTGCTACCTTGGCTATATTGTTTAGTAAGCAATTCAAATTCCAAGCAATCGGAATTCGAGATGTCATGCAGTTAAGTGAGAAACAACAAAAACCAGGAGAACACGTCAAATATTTTCTCACTCGCTTCAATATGGCGGTGGCTGAAGTTGAAAATTATGAGCCCCGACTGGTCATGATGGCTTGAAGGGAGCCATATGTAAAAAGACCAAGTTAGGATGGTGGATTAAGAAGAAAAAATCGAGCATACTTGAGAAACTACTTAATAAAGCCGAAGAATGTATCAATGCTGAAGAAAATCCAGTGCATGAACAACAAAAAAGGAAAGTTGGTACACAAAGTGACTTTAATAGTTGGAAGAGGAACAACGAAGGAAAAGATAACCAGCCTAAGAAGAAGCTCTGCTTCTTCAAGAATTCTGAACTCACTCCCCTCAATGAAACCATGGGGAATATTTTCTTATCAATTAATAATACAGAGAAATATCTGATCCTTAAACAAATGCAAGTCAAAAGCACCGCTATAAGATCAGGAAGGTTTTTTCAATTTCATAACCAGCCAGGGCATGATACAAATGATTGCAAGAATTTAAAATCGTTAATTGAGGGGCTGATCAGGAGGAATCGTTTACAGCAATACATACGAGCTCGTGAACACTGCATCAAACCTGTGCATGCAAGGGGAAATAATAATGGGCGAATCACTCATGCCAGTCCAAAATCAATACTCACCTAAGGACTAAAAGTCAACCTATTGGTGTCAGCAACCCCGAATGAATGACTTCTATTGCTTTACCTTGTTTTATTGTTTCAGTCTTGCCTTGTTACTTAAGTCACTATATTATACTTTGTTACCTGCTATATTCATGATAGAAATTGATAATGATCTATTGGCAAAATGTCTTACAAAATAAAAATCATGAACTTACCTGACGAACATACTTGTAATGTCTTACTAAAGAACGATTTCTTAAAAGGTAGGCATGATCGGAATGACCCCTATTGACAGATAAAACCATAACAGAAGATTTCCAAAAACTTGTTTCAAGCAAAGCAACTTGGGAGCCAAAAATATCATGCAAATTGAGTCAGATAAACAAGCACTTCGCTGTGGAAGAATAAATTGTTCTGGAAATATGTAGCAAACAAAGTCCAAGTCAGAAGGCCATAATTTTCACTATGGAACATGCCAAACTCTTAGCAAATGTCCGTAGGAGAAGTCAGATGTAACGACCAGGGGATTTTCGTCCCCGAAAATCGACATAAATACCTTTACCGTAACTCATGTCGACCTTCCAAACACCAAAAACACCGGGACGTTATTAGAAAGAAATCAGAGGGTGAGATAAGAAAGAAATAAATATTAGAATAGAAGAAGAAGAAGAACCAACACAACACAGAGTATCACATCGCAGCGGAACAAAATATAATACAGAAATAAATCTTTACTGAGAGCTTTTGAAAATACTTACAATATCAGAGTACATCAGTCATCTGGACAGTTATAATAACCTATCCTCGGATACAACACACAACGGAAAAGTAGCTATATAATATCACACGTCTGGACTCTTCCAGCTCGACTCTTCACAGCATTCGATAACCTGAACCTGTACACCCGGGCTAACCTGAGCATTTACAAAACACCGGGTCAGTCTGGTGAACCAGAGTGAGTAAAACTCGCACAGTTTAAAGAGTATCACACAACTTGATTTTAAAGTTAAAAATCTTTTCAAATAAAAGGATAATCGTAAGACCAAATCCACACATAAATACAGACGATTTTTACCTTACGATAACCCAAAACATTTTTGAAATCAATATCTTTCCTGATATTATAATAATGTCTAAATACAAGTAATTAACAATCTAGCAGAACGCTTGCATCTCACGCTCTATGTATATAGTATACAATCAAAACCGCGGCGCTTATTGGAAATTGGGTTCCGACTATGACAAGGTATGGGACCACCTGCCGATAGTGTATCTCTAGAGGCGAATACACTGAGTTCAACAAGAATGTCTTGCAACCCAACCCATACGTGACCGACCACTCATTTCGCTTGAGTGTATCGAATGTATATCACCAACGGTTGGGTTCAAACCACCGTTTCTCGATAAGGGACAGCATCGAAATAGATTAAAGAAGGAATTTGATTTTTCTCTAGATAGGTGATTATACACCCTAATAGGAGCGACCCACATAGCCATGCTGCTTGCCCGATTTTTTGTCATTTCCTGGTTGATGAGGTTTGAGGCTACGCTTTATCAGCACATCACATTCACTTCGAGTGCCACATCGTCAGATCCATCAGCATCACTAATTGATGTCCACAACAATACGTTATGTGTTAGCTAAAAGAAGTTCCCTTCTCCTCTTCCACTCTTGGTACAGTTAGAGAAATCAATGTACGTGATCTTTCTGGAAATACTCTGTCAGACATTCATCCATACAAGTCATCCAGGAACAAGATGAACCGAAGGTACCTTCCTACTGCAATATAGGAATCACCCTGAGAATCAGTAGCGAGAAGTCCTTGCGAACCCGTAGATTTCAACCACGACAGAATCACAGTATATCTCTGCTTGCATTTAGAGATTTTAAGTAACCCTTCCGCTTACGAAGATCCACGGTCTTCAATAGCTCCATCTTAAATAAGCATCTTCACGTATTCATATTTGTTGGACGGAATGGGTTTCGAATATATTCGATCCCGGTCTTTCCGAGCCAACAATCGTATGGGCAAATTTGATAGTCGGTTATTTAACTATCAAATAAAACAATCACCCATTCATACTAAAATGTATTCACTGATTCCATACTCAGTATCATTTAGCCTCTTTAACGAACTGTCTGTTAATTATACTCTTTAAAATTATCCAATAGTTGGAACACCACTTTTATTGTCTTATTATAAGTAAGAGCATTCTCCAAATTTGTAAACCCTTTGGAACAGTTTATAACATCGTTTATGGAGATCATAACTTAACTACTCTCGTTTATAAACCAATACTATTCTTGGATAATCATGTAATCGTTCAAGTTGGGGTACTTTATTTACCTCTCAGACCTTGACCAACAACATTCATATCTTTAGAATAAATAGAGGTTTATTAACCACACGTTCCTTTGAAAATCTGACTTAAATCTCAACAAAGCTTCGATTCTATTAGAAATAGAATCCTTATGAAAATCCTTTATTATAATGTTACAAATTATTTCAACAATTCAAATTCATTTGTTTAAAACCACACAAACAAACCTTTTATAAATCTCATATTAATACCTTATACATTTGTTATATTGATATACCTTTCAAATGATTATATCGATCGAAACAAATTAACGTATCATCTATAACAACATTACAGATTTCATTTCAAAGCCATTTTACTTCCACTTATCACATTCTCTTTAAATAATACTCGAATACTTATTTGTTATCTAAAATTATATGATAATCCTTTAAAACTTATGTCTAAAATAGTTCATCCCATTTGTAACCAATGTTACAAAACACATTTACAAACCACTCACTTTATTTACTAACATGAATTTATTTCCAAAACATTAAATTCCTAGTTACAAAATCTTTTGTAAATTAATTATGATAACCTACCATTCACTTTCACTTTCACATTGTTAACTGCATTTAAAAATCCTGTTTCCAATTCATTATCGACAACTAACATTCGTTGTCGTTATTCAAATCTTTAACTTTGTTTACTACTTATAACTTTAGTTAATATTCTGAACTTCAGAATATTGCATTCTGAACCTCGGAATAACTCACTATCATTTATTTGACTAAATCTCATTTATAAACAAATAGTCATAATTTCAACTTTGATTTCATTTAAAATATGAAAATCTCATTTCCAAATCACCACTCATTTCAAATCTATCGACTTGTTAATCTCATTCACGAAATGATATTAAATCACATTTCGTATTTATTTGAAACACCGTTTGTTAAAAATAATCATTTATTCAAAACATTTCTCTTTGAACCCTTTTACCCATACTCGTATACTCATGATTTAATTTTTCCATTTCGATATACGGGAATCCATTTAAATTTCTTTCACGACCGCTAAGGCCCTTATAAAACCATTCCACCATTTAAATAATCAACACGATAAATTCATATCGTTTAAATATTTATTAAATGTTATCTTGCATCTCTATTAGTTATATAAATTTAACTTCGACTATTATTTTACAATTAAAAATCGTACTGTAAAACCAACAAAAAATATATCCTTAACTTTGAAAAACCATTCCAAATTGATTAATATCGATTTCGAAAATCATTTCTTACATTGACGGTACTAAAGAGGCAAATGGCTACCATAGTACCCAACCGTTAAATATACACTAATTTCACATTCCATAACAACAATTTTATCATATTGATAAATGTTATCAATATTATCCAACCTGTTATTCCCTGCAAAACAGTGGTTATCACAATTCAAATAATTCAGTTCAAATGGTCAATCAATATTCGGTTTCTATTTAAATAGATGGCCTAAACAGTTAATTGTCAATAATAACCATAACAGACAATACTGGGAAAAATAACAGCAATTCTAGCGTTCAACAAATTAACGTTTATATCACTATAAATGTAACAACTGAGGTAAATTACCTCAATTGGATTTAATCGTTAGAAATAACGATTAGTTTTAATTAAATTAAACGAACGTTTAATTTAACTGTTTAGTCCCTACATGAATATAAAATCAACAACGAATAAACAAACAAACAAACAACCATTAACAAGTATAGCACACAGTTATAAAACCCGACTTATGTAAAATATAAGTAGGGGAAAAACTGAGTGAGTTTAACTCACGTTGAAGTCCATTCAACGTTGAGATAGTTCGTTTCAGTGGTTTTCTACTCCGTCCAATTCAGCTTCATAATGTTAAGTTCTTCTATACAACATTCATTGTTTTGTTCCATTCTGATACGTTTCCAAAAAGCTTCCTTCAGGCGCCATTTCTTCGCATGCTATCGCTCAGTCATCATTTTTTTTTTCGAATAAGGGCGGAAGCCCATGCATTTTGCATGGCCCAATATTCTCCAACCTGCTTTCTTCTTTATCCATCTCCTCCATTTTTCTGCTACGCATTATCCTTCCCCAACTCTTTTGCACTTCTCCAACTTTCGCTTCTATTTTTTTTTCAGTGAACTGTAACCATCCCATGCATATATCCTTCCAGGATTCTCGTTTCTTACAAAATGAATCCATCTACAAAGCACCCCAACGCTGCTATTTTCAAGTTTCACCGTCCCTTTTTCCTTTTTTTAGAGACATCTTTTATTTGATGTGAAAGAAAATGGCGGAGAAATCGGTTATTTATACATGTAGGTGCCTTGGCATCCACGGCTATAGTTTGGTGCACACGGCACTAGTTTACTTGGCCATCATTTATGGAATAGGGGAATAGGTTAGGTTTGCATTATTTCTTCTTTTCATAGCTGAGTGCAGATGGTAGTCTATACGGGTAAAGGCAGGTGATTAGGAACTTAGGCATGCAAAGAAATAGCACGAGTGCTTCCATCAAAAATTCACATGGCATGTGCTATTATGCAGTATTCGCTTTGCATAGGAGTTGATTTTTTTTCTCCACGACATCAGTGCAAGTTTTAGGCTGTGTATAGGCACTGCATTTATATTATACGATTGTGTTTTTATTTTAGTTTATTTTTCTTACTCTCTACAGATAGGCACATGCATGAATGGAAAACCTCAGAACTTGGTGGGCACGGTTTTTCCGCATTGAAAAGAAAATACACTGGGTAGGTGCAGTATTAGGTACGTGATAGAAGACATAGATTAGGCTACCTTTCCTTTGCGTGTGCGGTATAAATTTGAAAATGACTTAGGTGGGATTTGCACGCAAGAAACAGTTCGTGCAAGGAAATGATATGGACGCAGGAAACAAACCAAAAGTGACGTAAGCAAAAGAAAGAGAAAAAAAGAAAATGGGATAGTTTTTAATAATATTTTAATGCGCGAAACTTCGTCGTGAGAAATCACGTTAAAAATCACCATATAAAATTTTTGTTTTCTGATAAAAAGGCTAATCTTAGCGTAAAAAGGTATTCCGGATCCAATGGGACAAGTTTCGTAGAAATCCGACATCGTTTGAAAAAATTTCCTTTATAAAACCGGAAATCAATACGCGTTTAATTTTTTCATGATCGCTAGATAAATCAAATCAATTTTAAACTTTGAAATCCTAAAATAATTTTTCAATACGAACCCAACGGCATCAGTTTCGTCGCATTCTGAGACTGTTTCCCCGATAGGCTATTTTTACGTGCACCCCAATGCCCTTTTAGATGCCAAATTACCTGGTCTCTAAAAATAACAAACTACATACCTATCCTGACTCTAAACGACGATACGAACGCAACGGAAATGGTTTCGCGGATTAATTCGATCGTCTGCTCAAGTTATCCCCAAAAATCCCTTTATTAAATTAATTACGTGCTATAGAAACTGAACGGGCGTTTGTGGCTGCCGTGGCCACATACAACATTGGTTTGCCACACAATTCAACACCATAAAATAATTTAATGATATGGTTCCAATGAAACTGATTTCAACGAAAAAAAAGACCATTTGCAAAATGACCATTTTTAAAGGCCTATATTTTAATAACGATTTCCATAGCGAC
The DNA here is from genome assembly GCA_030737875.1 of Allium sativum. Taxonomy (NCBI): domain Eukaryota; kingdom Viridiplantae; phylum Streptophyta; class Magnoliopsida; order Asparagales; family Amaryllidaceae; genus Allium; species Allium sativum. Next base: position 195,679,524 of record CM060927.1, on the reverse strand, counting down.
TAATTCAAAATTTGATTTGGCCATAACTACAAATTTATAACATGAAATCTGAATTTTTCTCTTTCATATGAAAATTATCATCGACATGGTCCCAACATTTCTCGTTTCACAGAAATCCGACTTATATCGGATCCTGTATATACAGTTGAAGTTCAAAACTCGAAAATACGAACTACCATGCAATTTCGAGCTCGATTTATAAATATAAATAAAATTAATGATAAAACTTTGTTTTAAATAACGAATTCAATATTAAAAACCATTAATATTCCAAATAAAATATTTAAAATAATAAATTAAATAAAATATTTGGCTACCAAAAATACGGGACATTACATTCCTCCCCCTTAAAATAATTTCTTCCTCGAAATTGCTAAGGTAAGAAAGAACGTTACAACCACTTAATTTCCAAATCTGATTTATCAAAAACCAATTCAATATCGTAAAATAAAATTTTCAAAAATATTGAAAATTTTCTAACACTTTAAATCCCGGAAAAATTTGGCAGAGTTTCCCCTGCACGGAGTGACTTCCGCGATATCGCAGGAACAAATAAAATATATTCATCGATCCACACGGTCGGCAAACAATCAAAAACCAAAATTTTAATTTTTGAGTAGGCGTACCTTTTTACGAGCGCTACTGAGCTTACTTGCTCTATTTATCGTGATCTACTCGATCAAAATCTAATCCTCAAAGCCATCCGGCACCTGTACTCAACTTAGTTTGACATATGAGTAACAATTTCATGATACATGATATCTCATTAACCAACATGTATAAATTCCCAAAATCAACATGAATATCAATTCATTTGCAAATGGAGGTTTAAATCATTTATTTTAATCCATATGCGGTTTCATTCTTCTTTAATTATACTGAAATTTAATTTTCAATTCATTCAACTCTATTGTTAAACTGTTGATGAGTTTATATTCAACCAATCTAACACCCAATCAACACCATTAAACAACCAATGTAATACCATCTCAACTAAATCAATAGAATTTCACATTCGATTTAATATTTACTTTAGTTTAACATATTTCAATATCAATCAATTAACACTCGATCAATTATCCATTTAATTTCCAAATTAATTAATTTCAGTATTATACTTAACCCAGTTACGTTTCAATTCAAATTTTAATTCAATCTGAATTTATTCAAACCAACCAACTCACAATATCTCAATAACCAAATTATTCCTTTTTATACAAAGATATATTTCGGGTATTTTTTTTTCATTTACCCTCTTTATAAAACATAAAACATTTGTATATAAAATTTACAAATACGCTCTCATAAATATACTCAACTCGATCTAAGGTATTACTAACCCCATCCCTATAGAGCTATACAACAGAACCAAGGTTATTACTAAACAAATAGCTCTGATACCACTGTAACGACCATGGGATTTTCGGCCCTGAAAATCGACATAAATACCTTTACCGTAACTCATGTCGACCTTCCAAACACCGAAAACACCGGGACGTTATTAGAAAGAAATCAGAGGGTGAGATAAGAAAGAAAGAAATATTAGAATAAAAGAAGAAGAAGAAGAACCAACACAACACAGAGTCTCACATCGCAGCAGAACAAAATATAATACAGAAATAAATCTTTACTGAGAGCTTTTGAAAATACTTACAATATCAGAGTACATCAGTCATCTTGACAGTTATAATAATCTATCCTCAGATACAACACACAGCGGAATAGTAGCTATATAATATCACACGTCTGGGCTCTTCCAGCTCGTCTCTTCACAGCATTCGATAACCTGAACCTGTACACCTGGGCTAACCCGAGCATTTACAAAACACCGGGTCAGTCTGGTGAACCAGAGTGAGTAAAACTCGCATAGTTTAAAGAGTATCACACAACTTGATTTTAAAGTTAAAAATCTTTTCAAATAAAAGGATAATCGTAAGACCAAATCCGCACATAAATACAGACGGTTTTTACCTTACAATAACCCAAAACATTTTTGAAATTAATATCTTTCCTGATATTATAATAATGTCTAAATACAAGTAAATAACAATCTAGCAAAACGCTTGCATCTTACGCTCTACGTATATAGTATACAATCAAAACCGCGGCGCTTATTGGAAACTGGGTTCCGACTATGACAAGGTATGGGACCACCTGCCGATAGTGTATCTCTAGAGGCGAATACACTAGGTTCAACAAGAACGTCTTGCAGCCCATCCCACACATGACCGACCACTCTTTTTGCTTGAGTGTATCGAATGTATATCACCAACGGTTGGGCTCAAACCACCATTTCCCGATAAGGGACAGCATCGAAATAGATTAAAGAAGGAATTTGATTTTTCTCTAGATAGGTGATTATACACCCTAATGGGAGCGACCCACATAGCCATGCTGCCTGCCCGATTTTTTGACATTTCCTGGTTGATGAGGTTTGAGGCTACGCTTTATCAGCACATCACATTCACTTCGAATGCCACATCGTCAGATCCATCAACATCACTAATTGACGTCCACAACAATACGTTATGTGTTAGCTAAAAGAAGTTCCCTTCTCCGCTTCCACTCTTGGTACGGTTGGAGAAATCAATGTACGTGATCTTTCTGGAAATACTCTGTCAGACATTCATCCATACAAGTCATCCAGGAACAAGATGAACTGAAGGTACCCTCCTACTGCAATCTAGGAATCACCCTGAGAATCAGTAGCGGGAAGTCCTTGCGAACCCATAGATTTCAACCACGACAGAATCACAGTATATCTCTGCTTGCACTCAGAGATTTTAGGTAACCCTTCAGCTTACGAAGATCCACGGTCTTCAATAGCTCCATCTTAAATCAGCATCTTCACATATTTGTATTTGCTGGACGGAATGGGTTTCGAATATATTCGACCCCGATCTTTCCGTGCCAACAATCGTATGGGCATATTTGATAGCCGGTTATTTAACTATCAAATAAAACAATCATCCATTCATACTAAAATGTATTCACTGATTCGATACTCAGTATCATTTAGCCTCTTTAATGAACTGTCTGTAAATTATACTCTTAAAATTTTCCAATATTTGGAACACCACTTTTATTGTCTTATTATAAGTAAGAGCATTCTCCAAATTTGTAAACCCTTTGGAACAGTTTATAACATCGTTTATGGAGATCATAACTTAACTACTCTCGTTTATAAAACAATACTATTCTTGGATAATCATGTAATCCTTCAAGTTTGGGTATTTTATTTATCTCTCAGGCCTTGACCAACAACATTCATATCTTCAGAATAAATAGAGGTTCATTAACCAAACGTTCCTTTGAAAATCTGACTTAAATCTCAACAAAGCTTCGATTTTAATAGAAATAGAATCCTTATGAAAATCCTTTATTATAATGTTACAAATTATTTCAACAATTCAAATTCATTTGTTTAAAACCACACAAACAATTTTTTTTTAAATCTCATATTAATACCTTATACATTTGTTATATTGATATACCTTTCAATTGCTTATATCGATTGAAACAATTTAACGTATCATCTGTAAAAACATTACAGATTTCATTTCAAAGCCATTTTACTTCCACTTATCACATTCTCTTTAAATAATACTCGACTACTTATTTGTTATCTAAAATTATATGATAATCCTTTAAAACTTATGTCTAAAATAGTTCATCCCATTTGTAACCAATGTTACAAAACACATTTACAAACCACTCACTTTATTTACTAACTCGAATTTATTTCCAAAACATTAAATTCCAATTTACAAAATCTTTTGTAAATTAATTACGATAACTTACCATTCACTTTCACTTTCACTTTCACATTGTTAACTGCATTTAAAAATCCCGTTTCCAATTCATTATCGACAACTAACATTCGTTGTCGTTATTCAAATCGTTAACTTCGTTTACTACTTATACCTTTAGTTAATATTCCGATCTTCAGAATATTGCATTCCGAACCTCGGAATAACTCACTATCATTTATTTGACTAAATCTCATTTATAAATAAATAGTCTTAATTTCAACTTTGATTTCATTTAAAATATGAAAATCTCATTTCCAAATCACCACTCATTTCAAATCTATCGACTTGTTAATCTCATTCACGAAATGATATTAAGTCACATTCCGTATTTATTTGAAACACCGTTTGTTAAAAATAATCATTTATTCAAAATATTTCTCTTTGAACCCTTTTACCCATACTCATATACTCATGATTTAATTTTTCCATTTCGATATTCGGGAATCCATTTAAACTTCTTTCACGATGGCTAAGGCGCTTATAAAACCATTCCAACATTTAAATAATCAACACGATAAATTCATATCGTTTAAATATTTATTAAATGTTATCTTGCATCTCTATTAGTTATATAAATTTAACTTCGACTATTATTTTACAATTAAAAATCGTAATGCAAAACCATCCGAAAATGTATCCTTAACTTTGAAAAACCATTCAAAATTGATTAATATCGATTTCAAAAATCATTTCTTCCATTGACGGTACTAAAGAGGCAAATGACTACCATAGTACCCAACCGTGAAATATACACTAACTTCACATTCCATAACAAAATTTGTATCATATTGATAAATGTTATCAATATTATCCAACCTGTTATTCCCTGCAAAACAATGGTTATCACAATTCAAATCATTCAGTTCAAATGGTCAATCAATATTCAGTTTCTATTTAAATAAGTGGCCTAAACAGTTAATAGTCAATAATAACCGTAACAGACAATACTGGGAAAAATAACAGCAATTCAAGCGTTAAACAAGTTAACGTTTATATCACTATAAATGTAACCACTGAGGTAAATTACCTCAATTGGATTTAATCGTTAGAAATAACGATTAGTTTTAATTAAATTAAATGAACGTTTAATTTAACTGTTTAGTCCCTACATGAATATAAAATCAACAACGAATAAACAAACAAACAACCATTAACAAGTATAGCACACAATTATAAAACCCGACTTATATAAAATATAAGTAGAGGAAAAACTGAGTGAGTTTAACTCACCTTGAAATCAATTCGACGTTGAGATAGTTCGTTTCAGTGGTTTTCTAATCCGTCCAATTCAACTTCATAATGTTAAGTTCGTCTATACAACGTTCATTGTTTTGTTCCATTCTAATACGGTTCGAAAAAGCTTCCTTTAGGCGCCATTTCTTCCCATGCTATCGCTTAGTCATCATTTTTTTTTTCGAATAAGGGCGGAAGCCCATGCATTTTGCATGGCCCAATATTCTCCAACCTGCTTTCTTCTTTATCCATCTCCTCCATTTTTCTGCTATGCATTATCCTTCCCAACTCTTTTGCACTTCTCCAACTTTCGCTTATATTTTTTTTCCAGTGAACTGAAACCATCCCATGCATATATACTTCCAGGATTCTCGTTTCCTACAAAATGAATCCACCCGCAAAGCACCCCAACGCTGCTATTTTCAAGTTTCACCGTCCCTTTTTCCTTTTTTTTAAGAGACATCTTTTATTTTCTATGAAAGAAAATGTCGAAGCAGTCGGTTATTTATACATGTAGATGCCTTGGCATCCACGGCCGTAGTTTGTGGCACACGACACTAGTTTACTTGGCCATCACGTATGGAATATGGGAGTAGGTTAGGTTTGCATTATTTCTTCTTTTCATAGCTGAGTGCAGATGGTAGTCTGTATGGGTAAAGGCAGGTGATTAGGAACTTAGGCATGCAGAGAAATTGCACGAGTGGTTCCATCAAAAATTCACATGGCATGTGCTATTATGCAGTATTCGCTTTGCATAGGAGTTGAATTTTTTTTTCTCCACAACATCAGTGCAAGTTTTAGGCTGTGTATAGGCACCGCATTTATATTATACGGTTGTGTTTTTATTTTAGTTTATTTTTCTTACTGTCTACAGATAGGCACATGCATGGATGGAAAACCTCAGAACTTGGTGGGCATGGTTTTTCCGCATTGAAAAGAAAATACACTGGGTAGGTGCAGTATTAGGTACGTGATAGAAGACATAGATTAGGCTACCTTTCCTTTGAATGTGTAGTATAAATTTGAAAATGACTTAGGTATTATTTGCATGCAAGAAGCAGTTGGTGCAAGGAAATGATATCGACGCAACAAACAAACCAAAAGTGATGTAAGCAAAAGAAAGAGAAAAAAAGAAAATGGGATAGTTTTTAATAAAATTTTAATGCGTGAAACTTGGTCATGAGAAATCACTTTAAAAATCACCATATAAAATTTTTGTTTTCTGATAAAAAGGCTAATCTTAGTGTAAAAAGGTATTCCGGATCCAATTGGACAAGTTTCGTCGAAATCCGACATCGTTTGGAAAATTTTCCTTTAAATAACCGGAAATCAACATGCGTTTAAATTTTTCACAACCGCTAGATAAATCAAATCAATTTGAAACTTAGAAATCCTAAAATAATTTTTCAATACGAACCCAACGGCATCAGTTTCGTCGCATTTTGAGACTGTTTCCCCGGTAGGCTATTTTTACGCGCACCGCAATGCCCTTTTAGATGCCAAATTACCTGGTCTCTAAAAATAACAAACTACATACCTATCCTGACTCTAATCGACGATATGAACTCAAAGGAACTGGTTTCGCGGCTTAATTCGATCGTCTGCTCAAGTTATCCCCAAAAATCCCTTTATTAAATTAATTACGTGCTATAGAAACTGAACGGGCGTTTGTGGCTGCCGTGGCCACATACGACATTGGTTTGCCACACAATTCAACACCGTAAAATAATTTAATGATATGGTTTCAATGGAACTAATTTCATTGAAAACAAAGACCGTTTGCAAAATGACCATATTTAAAGGCCTATATTTTAATAACGATTTCCATAGCGACTATTTCAAAATTTTATTTGGCCATAACTACAAATTTATAACATGAAATCTAAATTTTTCTATTTCATATGAAAATTATCATCGATATGGTCCCAATGTTTCTCGTTTCACAGAAATCCGACTTATATCGGATCCTGTATATCCAGTTGAAGTTCAAAACTCCAAAATACGAACTACCACGCCATTTCGAGCTCGATTTATAAATATAAATAAAATTAACGATAAAACTTCATTTTAAATAACGAATACAATATTAAAAACCATTAATATTCCAAATAAAATATTTAAAATAATAAATTAAATAAAATATTTGGCTACCAAAAATACGGGACATTACATCAAAGTCAAGCTTTGAGGAAAATCACAAAGAAAACTGTCAAATTTATCCCGTAGGTGAAAATTGTTAGTCCCAAAAGAGGCGCTTTGTTAGGTGCAGGATACGAAGTCTTCAATTCGAGCAAAAACTTGATAAGAACAATTAGTGTCCACCTCCTGGGACGAAGCATAAAGTTGGAAAGATCACTATAACAGAAATCCTAGCCGAAAGGGGGTAAAAAAACAATTCAGAAATCCCAGCCGAAATGGGGTAACAAAACAATTCAGAAATCCTAGCCGATAGGTGGTATTCATTCTAGGTCTTTCTTGAAGCCAAAATAACCAGATCGAACAAGGACCTAGAATGGATCGAAAACTTGAAACCCAAGTCCTCCCTGGGGGCACTTATTCAAGACCAATCTCCAAAGGGCTTGGGTCACCGAGTCAGTGAGGAGTAGGATTGAATACATTTTAATAAAAAATGCATATATATATATAAGAAAACGTGTTTAATCAAGCGAAAAATGCAAATTAAATACGAAAAATATAAACATCTTCAAGAGGCGTGTTTTCAGGTTCGAACCTCGAAGGATTGGAACTAACAAGGTACTAAAACGCGGGTAAATGCGCAAACGTCTAAGATTATAATAGATTTGGTATGGGGGTTCAACCTTAATGATAAAACGAACCACTAATATTAACATCAAACGCCATAAATCGGGCGCCATCGTACGATTAATAAAATGCTCAACCATGCAAATATATAGCGATAAAGATGTAGCGTGAGATGCACCAACGAGAGGGTAACTAAATTATGCATATAAAGAAAAGCTATAGTACCATGAACCAAAGCATAAAGTCACCAACATAAGTGTTTGATAACTAGCAGGGCTGGCACCCATATAAACAAGCCAGTCTAAGCATAGCACATTAAGAAAAACAACAAAATATTAAGAGATAAAGCTAAGCCAATCATGATTTTCATGTGGTAAAAGCAGTGGCCTTCTCCAGGGACTCCAAGGCCTTGATAAGCTCAAACTTGTCTTTTTCCAAAGCTTTAACTTGGTCGATGTTCTCTCTGTTCAACCTCTGAAGATCACCAGCAAGAGTATGCCAAGCGCCCAATTGCTTTACAATGTAATCCCTGACCTCCACAATAGGACCTCCAACTAAACTTGGGCGCACCTCTAGCTGGTTAAATTCAGCCAGTATGTGGCCTTTCATAGCATCCATCTTGCCAGCAATAATCCATTTGTTAAACATATCTATGTTCAAGTCAGAGCATATGCCTTCTAAGAACCAACCTTCTCCACTGTTTTCTACCTTGGTCTTTATGACATAAAGAATCTCATCCTTGAACCTGAAGAAAAGACCAAAAGATATTCCAGTATATTTCATACACCAAAAGTCTATTTCAATATGAAGTTTGGATGATTAACGGAATAGCCCAACTAAGTTTGGGCGCAAGCTAAAGCTCCACTTGGTTTAAGCCAATAATGTCTGAGGCATTCCAGCAAATGGCTTATAGGCAAAACAAGGAAAAGTGGAAAGCAAAAACTTGCCTAAAAAATGATGGTATTTGGATCAAAAGAAAAGTTGAATTAATCAACCAAAAGTAACTGGAAGCATGAAACAGAATAGCAAGCTAAGAGAATTGATAATTTTTAAGAAGAACCAGGGAAAAAGTTAAAGAGTATGGATTACCATGAAAATTCTCCAGAACCATGCTGCCATCGAAAGAATTCTTTTGGAAAAGATGGAATGGAGAAGGCATATATATATAAAAAACTAGTCCACAATGTTCTTTCCACATCAGCCTCGTCAAAGTCGAGATAAACCAACTAAATGAGCATAGTAACCCCCAAACGCTAACTCGCTCGAACCGTCATGTTATATCTGGCAGTGTGAGCGACTTGATCTTGGTCAATCCAAAACAATCGAGAGCCATCTAACCCCTCAGAAAATTAATACTTAACTCACCAAACTGCTATAGGCTTTCTTTTCTTTCTTCTTTCGAAGCTCGTAATCCTCCATGAAACTAGGAAATCACGAACTTCGAAGAAAAAAAATGTTTATCCCCAGTTGGTGTATCAAACCTTCACTAAACACATAAGACAATCGCCGCAGAATTTAGACTTACATGAATGATATTCGGATCGTTCTGATAAAATAGAAGGTAGTCTCACGTAACCAAAGTTGATTGTATCAGCGAATAACACGTAACATCAAAGTTGATGTTGACATCGAAGTTGATGGGTCCTGTACCGGTCATACAGTTGGGCTCGAGTATGCCAAAGGGCAAGGCGGCCCCAGCAAGATTAGAAGGTTTGTACCTAAATTATGGATCACCCGCCCTGAAATCCAAAGGTTGTTTGCGCGTAGCCTAGAGAGTAGTGAACAAGCGCAGCCTAGAAAGCCGTCCGACTATGTCTAAAGAAGTCGGTCACATAAGGCAGGAAACACAAAGATACTAAGAGTGTTTGCACATAAAATATGTTTAAAAGATTCTATTGGTCGTCCATCTACCATCAAACATAGATGCTCCGACTAGGAAGTTGCAAAAAGCTCAACAAGATCTGGTTGACCATTCTTACACCAAGCGGGAAGCTCTGATAAAGTCGCACCTATGCTCTTATTGCCTTTCCATCAGTTCAATACACCAGGACCGATGCAATCACTTGTTCCTATGCACCTATTCGCTCCTATGACACTGTTCGTCCAAGACATTTGGAAAAAACTATTGACTATTGGTTAAAGTTAAGCAAGGTATGTTTGTAAAAAAAATGTTGTTGGATCTTAATGCAAAGTAAAAGTGCGGCAAATTTAAAGCGAAGGATTAAAGTGCAACAAGCGAGATGCATTACCACCCCCACATCACAAGTCCAGCATAGAGGTTTCAAACACAAACCGATATAAAAGTAATTAGCGAGGGCTGGCGCTCGCACATACAACCAATCAAAAGCATGGAATAAAAGACTAAGCAAGATAATTGTAGGCCACGATTCCATATCCTCCTACTACCAGATATGCTTGGTTTCACTTTTCTTTGGAAGAAAGATGCAGTGATTCAAGGGCCTTGATAAGCTCAGTCTTATCATTCTCTAATCCGTCTGATGATTTCCCTGTTCAATCTTTGGAGACCACAAGCAAGCATATGCCAGGCACCCAACCTCTCATTGCACGATTTCTAACCGTATCAGTTCCCACCTTCATCTGATCTTTGATGGTGTCAAGCTAAGCCAACATAAAGTCTTTCATGGCATCCATCTTGCCCGCCACGACCCAATTGTCGCACGGGTCTACTTCCAAGTCAAGATCCGTGCCTTGCAGACACCAACCCTCTAATTATGCAGCAAGCAGTGGATTGCATGGATCAGGGGCATAACGAGGCCTTTGCACAATCGCTTGAAGATCCGCAGAGGTTGTAATAGAAAATGAAGAAGTCGGAGATGATCGAAGAGAGCTGGTTTGAGTGTGTGGCGTAGAACACTTGTCCAACTCGGGGCATGTCGGCCTGTCCGGTTTGGGGCATTACCTAAAATTGCCTACGTTCGGATCCCTCCTTTTCTTCTTTTCCTTATGGATCTTCTCCGCTCTTTTTCCCTTTAGTCTTTGTATCAAAGAAAGCTTCATCCTTAAATCTAGAGGAAGAATGAAGCTAATTACGAATTGTTCCCAAAAGGATGAGAACAACCTAATTAGGGATATCCTTTGCAAACTATTAAAAGCACAGCAATTGGAGACAATAACAAAGGTGTTTCCGACTTTTAGAAAAATGACAAGACATGGATTTACATAATAAGATCACTGGTGAATCATAACAGGTCACAAAATCATCATCAGTATAGGGCATCGCAAAAAGCCGATGACCTTTAGAGTTTAAAAAAAATCAAAATAAAACCTGAGTCATAAAGCTTCAAGGTTGAGTAGTTTAGCCAAATGAATTCGCTGAAGAATCAATAATGGCTAAAATTTTACCTTACAGAGACGCCATCAGTAGGATCGAAATAAAAGAAAAAGGGAGGTGTAAAAAGGATGATGGCGTAAGTCAAAAAATAATGTATGGGTAGAAAGTAAATAGGCCAAACTTAAGCTAAAAGCCCAAAAGCCATTCGCGGGATGTTACGATCCGGAACATAAAGCAGCCTAATACATGTCAGTATTGTTCTAGTCGAAGCTTGTATTATCTTCAATAAATGAAAACTTCGAGGGGAAAATGTTAATCCATCCAATATGGATTGTTGATCCCTCAAAAACCGCACACATATTGGTACGTTAAGTCCGTATGAAAATCGTGGGACCAACGTCATTAAGGTCGGTCGTACCTAGTACACTTGGACAGTTACAGAGGGTAAGGGGCAATCGCACAGAATAATGTTCGAGCACCAGCTCCATGATTAAACATGGCAAGGAGAAAAGCGAGTTGAGTCGTCCGTTCAGCACAGTCAAGATCGGTCACATGATCTGTTTTGCAGTCGTTCGTTTATAATAAACTGATCGATCGTGCATAACAGGAAATGCAAAGAAGATCAGAGGTTGCGCACATATTCCATTTCTGTTCATATAATGCAAATCCAATTGCCCACTCGATACTTGATCAGCTGTTATTACCAAATACCGCTCGCTAGTCGGATGGATATCAGTTCTCAAAGGGTCATACTTACATCTCAGATTATGATACCGTTAGCCTGCTCATAATCAGACAAGCTGCATTAGCCAAATGTCATCCATCAGTCAATCATTCTTATACAAGCAAGGAAGCTTTGACAGGTCGCATGTACACACGTCGCTCGCCCGCCCATTCAGTGTACCCAGTCCTATGTGGTCGTTCACTTTTGTGAAGACACTCGCGCAGGGAAGCTGGAAACAGCTGTCACTAGTTAGTTATAGCTAAGAGGGGGCATGTTCGTGATTAATAAGGCAAGCGATCAGTAACCTATAATGAGGGAGGATAACCTATAAATAGAGAAGGGCTGTCACTGAAGGGGAGAAGCTCCGGCCACCACGATATGCTGCTAAATTCCATCCTTTGTAATTCCTTGAACATTTTTCAGCCATGGTCATCATCATCATCCGAAAATCCTTCATCCATCTGGCCATGGCCACTGTCAAAATCCGATAAGTGCGAAAGATCCAAGACATTCTCCTCCTCTGTAGCATATCCAACCTTCTTCGTTACTGATCCTGTCATTCTTCCGTCGAATCTTGTGAATCTAAGCGGAATTTGTCTGTAAATTGACAATATATTGAGTGAGTCAAAAGATGTATAAAGAACAAGAGCTGATATGTCTTCTAATCATCATCATCATGATAATGCAAACTCTATTCACTTTGGACGTAGGCCTAACATAAGGCTGAACCACTCTAAAACCTCCTCTCCATTTTTTTTCCTTTGAATTTTTACTTTCAATTATTGTTGAATACGGATCTACTTATTCTCTAACCATATTGGTGAAGCTCATTTATTGTACCTTTGGTGTTTGAACCATTTTTGGTGAAAACACTATTTATTTGCACCAGGTCCACCTTCGCCACCTCTTTTGTCTACTGGTGCTACCATTGTTCAGACAGCTACTATAGACTCCATTTTAACATCAACTAGTATTACCCCGCACACCACACCTTTACCGGGCGATCCAATATTGCTTAGCAAGACTGATTTGGAAGTTTTGATTATGTTTTCAGTAATGGCGAGGACAAAACTTGGAACACTACGGCTATGTCTACTTTGATATGCAGAAAGAGGTCTGTTGTGAATTGCCTGAGAATTATTAACCTGTCCTCTCCGGAGAGTCCTTGTGTAAACAAAAAAAAATGTGGAAGTCAAGCGGTTGGTTCACCTCCTCCTTTATCCGTTAAGAAGTAGCATTTATGGCCCTTATACTTTGATTTCAGTCTATTTTCTTATTTGTCATGCACTTAGATCGGCTGTATATGTCAGTGCTGGTCCTTGCCTAGCACTTTATGCTCATAAATTCATGTTCTAACACTTGGTATTATAATGATTTCGCCGTTCGTTTTTATGAATGATAACATTTCATGGGAATTCAATCTTGTTAGCCTAACAATCTCAATAGACACTTAGCCTTTATTGGAAAGTTGTGATGAACTTGTGGTATGGTTAATTGGGCATTATTGATTTTTAGTGCAGTGGTGATGTCCCCATACCAAAGTTCTTTACAACTTTATTGGGGTAGAAACGATCAACTTTTCCTAAATTCTCTTAGCTATAGCTACAACTTCGGTTTTAATTATTCACTTCATGCCTTTTGGATAGGCATTCAACTGTATTTCCAGCTAACCTGGTAGTCCAAGCCCTTCGGGGATTAGGTTTAAATACATAAGCTTTTTAATGCATTAGACCCTTTTTCTCACTAACTTTGTGGCCCAAGCCCTTCGGAGATTGGGATTTGAATGCACAAGGTTGTTGTGTTGTTGTTTTTTTTAAATGTATTCAACCCCCATTTCTCGCTATCCTGGTGGCCCAAGCTCTTCGGAGATTGGGTTTGAATACGTGCCCAATGGAGGCCTTAGAATTCAAGTTTCGATCCAATTTTGGTCTTGTTTGTTCTGGTTACTTTAGAGCCAAAAAGACCTTACTAGACACCCCCTTTCGGTTAGGATTTCAGATACTCCCTTTCGACTAGGATTTCTGTTTGTGCTGGTCCTTCCAGGATGTCTGTCGGTCCTTTCGGCACTAGGACTGGTGGTTCCAGCCTAGGTTTGTCGATCCTTCCGAATGTCGGTCCTTCCAGCTTTTTGCTGGTCCTTCCAGCACTAGGACTGATACGTCTAGCCTAGGTTTTGTCGGTCCTTCTGACTTTGTGCTTCATCCTAGGAGGTGGATGCTAGTTCCTCTTAAAGAATTTGTGTCATGCACCTAACAAGGTGCCTCTTTTTGGGATTGGCAATTTTTCAACCATGGGATAAATTTAATACCACCTTTGTATTTTTGTCAAAGTTTGATGCCAATCCCTTTAATGGAAGCTTGGTAAGGATTTGGAGTTTTTGTAATGAAAGGTGCAGCTTTCTGACTTGGTGTTCATTTACTACGATTTTCACTATTTGCCCTAGAACTGCTTATTCTTTTGAAGCAGTGTGCTTAATCATCTTGCTTAGTTCGCATGATGTTCTTGGCGCTTAACACTTGAGTTGCTTCAACTAAGATAATCTCGGGAAGCTTTCAGCTATGATTGGGTTGTAAATGTGTGATTGCTTCTACTTTGCCTACATTTAAGAAATCGACTTTTAGCATGAGCTTAGAAATGTGTAATTTAGGTAAGCACATAACTTTTGGTTTATAAGGATTTTGTTTGATATAACGTAAGTAAATCATCACCGATTGTTTACAAGAATATAGCAAGTAATAATGCAAAGTAAAGTAAAAGCGATGGAGATCGCTTATTCAGAGCCACCGTAACCAGATCACCGACTACTGATCCTTAAGTAAGTGCTGGCCTTGGATTGGTTTGAGCGGTCTACCCATTACTTGTCGCCCCTTGCTCGTAGAGAATTTGGAGAAGTGTTCGTGGACTTGTACATATTGTTGCAAACGATTCTTCCTAATTAGTTCCTCAATTAACGATTTTAGATGCCTACAATCAATAGTATCGTGCCCTGCCTGTTATGAAATTGACAAAACTTTCCTGATCTTATAGCAACATCTTTGACCTGCATTTGTTTTGAGATCGGACATTTCTCGGTATCCTTTGTTGCAATGAAGATATTTCCTATGGTGTCATTAAGGGGAGTGAGCTCAAAATTCTTTAAAAAGCGGAGCTTCTTCTTAGCCTGGTTATCCTTTCCTTCGTTGCTCCTCTTCTGACTATCGAGGCTACATTCCACACCACCTCTCCGTTTTAGTTGTACATTGTCTTCCAAAGCACCCACCGAATTCTCTTCAACACCTATATATTCTTCAGCTTTATCGAGTAGGTATTTGAGGGTACTTGGTTTCTTCTTCTTAATCCAACGTGCTAACTTGGTCTTTTTACATATAGCCCCTTTCAAAGCCATCAGAACCAGGTGGGGATCATAATTTTCAACTTCGGCCACTGCCATATTAAAGCAAGTCAGAAAAGCTATGATGGATTCTCCTGGTCTTTGTTCTAGCTCACCTAGCTCCATAAATCCCGAACCTTAGTTACTTGGAACTGGAATTGCTCACTGAATAGTCTAGCCAAGGTAGTGAAGTCGTCCACAGACTTCGGTGGTAGCTTTGTGGACCAGAGATAGGCCACCCCTTCTAGATAAGTCAGGAAATACAGGCATTTGATCTCGTCTGTGGCAAGTGCCCCGTTCATATGCTGATCATATTTGCATAGGAACACGTCAGGATCACTTGTCCTATTATAGGATTGCACCATTGGAGGTTTAAATTTTTGTGGATATAAAGCCATCTTAATTCTTTTGGTGAGCGGGGTATTAGTAGGAGAAAATTCCCGCGCTTTTCCATTATCTTCCTTTTTCAAGCTTTCTTCCATGATTTCACGTGCCATTCCTAAGATATATTCATGCTCTTTGTATCGATCAATGGAGCGGACACCGCCTTCTTTCCCGGACTCTCGTCTAGGCGGGTAATCATGATTTGGAGACAAGGGTCCTGGACATCCATTCAGAGGATGTGCCCCTTTGGTGGAACTAATCACCCATTGAGAGTTTGTATCATCGGAGCAGTCGCACATAGGTGTTTTAGCTTTTTTATATTCAAGATTAGCATGATATGTAACTTCCTGAATTAAATTCCCTGTCTTGCACTTGAAGCGGAGGATCCTGCATCGTGCGCGTGACTCGTTTGAGCAGGTGGAAAACAGATAGCACTTAGTGTGGATTTTGCAGTAGCGGCTTGAATACCAAACATTGATTCAAGTTTCCTCATCATTACATTGTTTGCGATATTTATTTGACTTGTTAGTCCCTCCATCGCTTCTTCCAACTCTCTCTTGTTTATAGCTACCCCAATTTCAGACAATTCTCCGGCCTCGAAATGGTTGGTGGGTGATGTGACAATATTAACTTTGTCGGTGAGGTCGTTGGTTTCACAAGTAAATTCCTTTGGCTTACCCATGATTTCAAGCAAGGTTTTAAAAATCTCATTGGACTTCAATGGGAGAAGATGCAAATGCGGCCCCATGGTGGGCACCAAAAGTTTTCACAAAAAAATGGCTCAAACACCAATAGTACATGAACCGTACTTCACCAGTGTGGTTAGAAAGTAAATGGAGCCGCAATCAACAAGGGTTAAAAGCAAAAAATGTGAGGAAAGTAAAATGAAGATAAGGTTTTTCGAGTGGTTCGGCCCTAAGCAAGGCCTACGTCCACTATGAAGGTAGCTTGCATTATCATGACAATGATTACAAAGCACATAAACACTCGTTGTTCATACTTCTTCTCACTTTCTCAACATATTCTCTCTCTCTCTCATACAAATCTCGCTTAAATTCATAGAATTCAATGGAGGAATGGTAAAATCCAAGAGGAGAAGGATGGGTGAGCGGTGGAGAAGGAGGATGTCTTTGTTTGAGATGAGACTGGAGAAGGATCTTCGATCTCGTTTCCACTCAGAAGATCCTAATGGATTCCATGGCCAAATGGATGAATAATCTTCAAGCAAAGATGATGATAATGGTTGAAATGCTTTAGGAATGGTGGAGGAGTGAATTCGACAGCACTTTGTGGTCGTTAGGAGTCGATCCCCTTTTTGATGGAAGCTATGGCCTATTTATAGGTGAACCCCCGAAGAAATGAGCTGAAATCAACATATACAGGTTGTGGGTCGCTCGGCTCATTAATTACCAAATTGCCACCGCTTATTTATAGCCAACTGTTGACAACCTCATTCCATTGTCTTATGGGAGCGACTTTATAGGAGCGAGCAATTGCATAGATCTGAGAAAATTCAACGGGCGACCAGCACCATAGTCTGTACACGAGTGATCAATGCTTGTAAATCAAAATGTAAGTGCGACCCTTCAGGGGCTGGTATCTGATCGGCCGGTAGAAGCATAAATGAATTATTGAGGAGCGAGCGACTACGTTGCAATCTATGAGCAGTCACAGGATGTGTGTGTGACCTTAGGTATCTTTGGGTTCCTTACTCGAGAGGTATGTATGATCGACCAGGACAGAACGAACGACTGCAGAATGAAATGTGTGATTGAAACCAATTTCTCTCCTTGTCTTGTGCGACCGGCCCCTTTGATATAGGAACAAACGACTTCCTTTAATATAGATGACCTTTCCAAGATATGCGTGCCTTATCGTCCTTGTGTTGAGCTGCACTTGAGCTTGCTTTGTGTGCACGACCTCTTTGTTCGGTCGTGCTATGCGGCATGACTGACTCAAGCTATATTGAATGGGCGACCTTAACAATAAGCAGAGCAAGCTATCTTTATGTGCGAGCGGTCTCCCAAAGTGTTCAAGCCATGTAGCGCTTATATTTCCTGTGTTGGAGCGACTTTTTTTTGATACAAATCACTGACCCATGCTCCAATGCTTGACCTTGTTGTGCACGAACGACCTTGGTATGATTGGTAAAAGTATGAGTACGCAAACCTTAGAGTGCTTGTTCTATGGTTTTAATGCAGACTTAATCCTTCAATTCATGTATGATTCTTAAGGGATAAACACTTATCCTTCTTTTTCCGGCCACCCTTGGTTTGGCTCTGTTTCCTATTGTTCTTGGGATTCTTCTTGCCTTCAGCGCTTGCCCGCGGTTTTGGCTCCTCTGCAAAAGTAATAACAACCTCAGTCTTTGGCTTAGGGTAAAGGCTCTCTGATCTCAATGCTTTCCCCACAGCAGATTCAAAAGTCTCACCTATATGATTTATCAACCTTTCCCCAAGTATTTATCTAAGCCAGTTATAAACTTCTCATTCTTCTTCTCTGAAGTATCAATAAGGGATAAACCATATTTCGATAAGGTATCAAATTCAGCAACATATTCCAAGACTGCCCTACCATTTTGTTTAAGCTCAAAAAACTTGCTAAACAAGTCTGATTTCTGAGTAGCTTGAATAAACTTATCACTGAAACGAGTCTTAAACTGACCCTAAGTAACTTGATCCTCGGGAATAACCGCTTTAGTAGCATTCCATCAATTCATAGCCCGTCATTGAAGTTGACGCAATGCTTGCATCATCGATCCCTAAATCCTCGAAGATGCGCTCACAACTATCAAGCCAATCTTGAACCTCCATAGCCGATTTCGTTCTGTAGAACTACTTTCCACCAATTCTAGTATAGTCCTTGCTAAGCTTAGCGAAGTTAGATCTAGGCGCTTGCACTACTGCAACACCACCGTTTGAAACATTAGGAACTGCCCCTTGAGCATCCTTAAGAATCCCTCTCACGGAAGAAGTAAACATCATCTTTATATTAGGGATGTTCCCATTGTTGGCCCCTGAACCATACTCCTCGTATTTCGGCTCATCGTCCAATCTATAAAGAGAAAATGATTAACCATTTCCTTAGTGGTGCCCGTGCAATGTGACTTCACCCTTAGATATACTAATAATGTGTAAATATATAGCTTTTGAAAACCAAAACATCACAAATACAGGCTCTTATGTACGTATACTATCTCTCCATGATGTCTTCCCCTAGGTAAAACTACGCAAACTAGGCTCTGATACCAAGTGTGACGGCCACCCCGTACCAGCCAACATTTCCTCGAAATGCGCTGTGTCAATGCTCGACCAGCACACGACGGTCGTCAAAAGAAAGGAAGTTGAAACTATGAATCACTAAGAACTTGTAGTAAATATCACAGTGTATGGAATAAAATATAATAATAATAATATAACTTGATATAAAATAGGCGAGATAGTACGTAAGCTGAAAACTAAACCATATCCATCATAGTGGCAGAATCAAAAATACAGCTTATGATCTAAACCATTATTACAACTTCAAAATATTGTCTCTAAAAGTAAATAAAGAGGTACACTACTAATGCCCAAAGTAGTGACCAGCAACAACATAAGGAGAATATATGTATATAGTATGTGGAAGCCTCTTGCTCGTCTCCGGACAGCTACTCGTGCATAACCACTTCACATGTTTCTAGTCTGCTCGTTTAAGAGCACCCAGAGTAACAAGAAGAGACATAAAACTCTGGGTCAGACAAAAGTCTGGTATGAGTGATAACAACAAAATAAAATAATAATAGGTATAAATAATCATAACTGATCTGGACCTGCAACCAAAGAGTTAACACAATGTAAAGACCCGTAACTTCCCCGGTAAGGAAAAAGCGGATACTTTGAGAACAACACACAAAGGAGCGCAGACAGAAGAACATTTCATTGTATATTACAACAATTCCATCAGAATACAAGAATATACAGAGTATGAATAATATTACACATTATAAAATATCAGAGATTACAATACATTACATAGCAGCGGAAAATAATACAAACACAACTGAAGGAGATATACGGATAAAAAGCTTTCCGGATATCATTCCAGCTGTAAACCAGGATCCTGTGAATATAAATCTACAAAACCAAAACTACTAGCTGCCCGTGTCGAAAATAAGGGCATCCAGAGTTTAGGTTAAAACAATAAACTCCCGGTCAGTCATGGGACTGGTGTGAGAACTAAAACAGTTATTTAAAACTTTACTTTAAATCAGATATATCAAGGGACCACGCCGTATAACATGGAATGGGTTTCCTCCCAAGAATACCAGTGCATATAACAAAACAGTGCAATGCTTTTTGGAAAAATGAAGCTATTATAAGACCCAGGTCCTATCACACAATGCAACGCAAGCTGGGGGATAGGGTTTTCCCTTATAATAGCCAAACATGCTTAGTACGTTTTAAACAAATCATTTGATACTATTTTAAGTGTATAGTGTATAAAATAACTTCAAATCATAAGTATCAATCATAGACGGCATGGGTACCATATATCATGTCGCCATACTAGTTCTACAATTAAAACCGCAAATGTCACGTATTTGGGAGTTGGATTTCCATCTGTGAACCGAGGCAAAAGATAGTCCTCTACCGATTCGAGACAATCTAGCCTACCATGTCTCAGGATCAGAGCTCGAGTGACCCTTGGATCGTCGGGGCCGGTCCACCGATGTGGATTAAAATGACTGAACATGCGTTTCCCCGCCCTTTGGGGTGCAAACGAGCCAACAGATGACTCCATCGGACCCAGATCGTCCGATCAAACCGAGGGGCCTCGCAACAGCAACAACCACATAAGTCAAACTCGTCATGGCGTGTAAAACCACTGACGCCACTTTTAGCTAGAAAGAAACGCATGTCCTCCCTGAGGTCCATCTCCCGTTTTTGGTTCATACCGGGTGTGAAACTCGCGAAGTAAACGTTACACAAAGCTACGCCACAAAGGCCGTGCTTCGGTCATCAACCACAAGACTTTGCTTTTCAACAGAAGCCTTGATCATTTGCATCTTAGCATGCCACACAGGCAATTCACGCTATACAACCGATATCAATCACACAGAATGAAATCCGATGTCAAACACACATCCATTTACAAGTCCGTTCTGGGTCTGAACGAAACCGGAGGCACCTAGTACCCCGCATATCCATCGATCTCCAAGTACGTCTGGACGATCACCAACTGTTTCCATCTTCTTGGGTGTACATCCCAATCAAGATCGTCAGTAATCACCAAAACGACGTGAAGACCTCCGGTCTTCGACCACCGTCTTCATCTTCGACTTATCGTCGTATCAGTTATTCAGAATGGGATAAACCCGGTCTTTCCGAATAACTCGCGTATATTATAAAAAAGTGTTACACAAACACAACATACGCCTCATTCCAATTCATCACTCACTAACCGTAAATTAACAAGAGAATAATTCCCCAAATATTAACCCCGAAGGCCGAAACCAACATCAGATCAATATACAGAAAACCATTCTGCTTAGCTAACCGACAGTTAGTTTCTAAATTTCACATTCTTAGGGAAAGGTTCCCATTAATTTTATCAAAGATAAATTCCTTTGAATTTATTCTTTAATCTTCCTTTGAATATCCCTTAAAACTAGTCAGGATTAACGAACCTTACCGAAGTAATCATTTGTTTTAATTTACCAATCCCATCCTATTCATCCCATGAAGTAAAACTGGTAATACTTCATATCTAACACCACGGTGTTATCGGTAAATTCAATTACCATTTCACGTTCAAATCTAATTAAAGATTTAACTATCGCCTGGAGTAAAACTGGTGATACTCCATTCTCGATCTTTTCAATCTATTTAAAGATTCATTAAAACTCCACTTAGTTTTAATCTGTGACTGGGTTAAAGAACCAGTGTCATTTAAAACACGGTTCACGATAAACCCAAAATCACATTTCATTAATTATCGGGTTAAAGAACAAGTGTTATATAAAACACCGTTCACGATAAACCCAAAAATCAATACCAATTCAATTCCAATTAAATATTATTTAATTGGTACACTTCATTAAATCTAAATAAAAAGATTTAATCTTTTTCTCAACTGGGTTCAAGAACAGGGTTAATGAAGACACCATTCACGGCAAACCCAAATCACATTTGATATTAAATACAAGGCCCTGAATAGAAAATATATCGGCTTATATTCAATATCAAATTCTACGACCAACAAATATCGTATTGGAAATAACGATATAAATATATCTTTCAAATTTCCATAACAATATTTGTATAATCACGAAATCCAACATCGAAATAATCCAAAGACAATTTCGATTCAAATCCATTCCAATTCAGTTATTGGAAATTTTGGTTACTTTTAAAACCCTTTTCAAATCCGATTTATTTATTTAAAAATAAATAGAATTTTAATTCTAGTTCAAAATTAGTTCATTTCGATAAAAATCTATTTTTATCTTTTCAAAAATGGAGTTTTTCATCCCAATTCTTCACAAATCATTTCTTATGATTTTAAACAAATTATTGATATTTTTAATAATTTATCAAGGCACGTACAGTCGATTTCCATCAACGGCCATCGAACTGCACTTACAGCGACCTTTTCCAAATTTGATTTGGACATAATTCCAAATCCAACCGTTAGATTTCTAATTTCTAATATTCGTTAGAAAGCTCTTTTCGATACGAACCCAACGGTTCCAGTTTTAGGAGAATCTGACGGTCAGATCTCCCGCAATATCCATTCGAATTCAATGGTCGAAATTCACGAACTACCGCAGCACGACGCGTTCTATTCAGGCCATTATATTATATATATAATATATATACTTCTTCGATTTCCTTTTTAAAAACGTATATTTATAAATCGTTTTAAATTCGTTTTCAAAACGATTTCATCTTCATTTCAAATTCAAATCAAAATTGAATTTTTGCTCATAAATTCGATTTAAATTCATTTCAAATTGATTTCGATTCAAATTGATTTCTAATTCAATTTCAGTTCGTTTTCAATTCAATTCAATTTCAATTCGAATTCATTTCTAT
Organism: Allium sativum; assembly: GCA_030737875.1. Classification (NCBI taxonomy): domain Eukaryota; kingdom Viridiplantae; phylum Streptophyta; class Magnoliopsida; order Asparagales; family Amaryllidaceae; genus Allium; species Allium sativum. The sequence goes on along the minus strand of CM060927.1, from coordinate 195,656,870 downwards.
TCGATTTCTATTCGATTCAATTTCAATTCGAATTCATTTCTATTCAATTTCAATTCGATTCAATTTCAATTCGAATTCATTTGTATTCAAAGTATTAGATTTTGAAATCACTTTCGATGTTCATTATAAAATGAATAAAATCGATATAAATATCGTTCACGTCAAAATGGCGTCAATCTAATCAACACGGCTTCATATATTTCTATTTTCAAATATCCTATTTCAAATATTTCTTTTTCAAATATTTCTATTTCAAAACTGGAATGAGGCTCAATCAGTTACCATATAATGTTAATTATATGGATTTTCTACAACATATGTATACAATAACAACGATGAATAATCAACCATCATCCAAAGTGCATTCTACACTCTATAAGCATCAAATATAAATATTTAATGCTCATAACAGTCTGTCAATCAATCGATCGACATACAACTTATTATTGGGATTAGTGTACGTCATATACCATCCCAATACCTGTGTGGGGTTTTCAAACAATCAAACACAGATTTTATTTGTGTAGTTGGGCGATGTGTAAAATTTATCGTCCTAATCAATATCAGTCAAATGTGTGTATATAAACAAATCGTCCAATTTGTTTATTTTTATTTCATTTCATATACACGTTAAAAATTCTATTTTTTAACTATAAAATATTTTCCACTATAAAATATTTTATTTCAACTATATAAATATTTTATTTCATTTCACATCACATCACACAATCAACTACATATCCAAATCAAACAAACAAGCATACAAGCCATCCATGGTTTGTGGACGACGGGTGTCGGGTGCTGCTAAACACCGTCTGCATCCTAGTATATAATTCAACTAGAAATAAATTCAAAAGTGAGGAGTTCTCACCGAGGGTTCCATTCCTCCATTTCATTTCTGAATTGTCTGAATTCCCTTTTGATTTCAATCTGTTCCATCTTCCTTCTTTTCACGCTGTTCATATTAGAAATCATATTTTTATTGTCTACATATAATAAAAATCATATTTTTATTTTTCTAAAAATATAAAAATCATATCTTTAATCTTTCTATAATATAAAAATTATATTTTTATCTTTAAAAAATCAAATCCTTTTACCTTAAAAAAAATCTCGCCTTCTTATATTTAAAGAACTCATCTTTTTATTTTTAAAGAACCGATCTTTTCACGATGTTTATATGGATAAAATCACTCTGTTATACTAAGCAATTTCATTGTAAAAATCCGAAATTTAACACAATATGGTTTATTTTAAAAACCGAAAATTAAAAATCATACCTTCTTTGTTATGAAAAATCAAACCTTCTTTGTTATGGAAAATCAAACCTTCTTTGTTACAGTAAAAACAGTGTTCAATTGCTAATTTAATTACTTAAATTACCTAAAACAAGAATAAAAAAAGAAATAAAACAAATAAAAACAAATAAATGAACACACTCACTGCAAATCGCTCCGAGGAGGGCTTGGCGGCTCAACGTCGAAGATGGTGGTGACAGGTCGCCGATGGTGGTCGCGTCTGCCACATCTGGTCAGAGGCGGCGGTCGTTGGTGCTGCGAGGCCACGGGTTCTTCGATTGAGGGTGGTATTGGGAGGGTTTCGAACTGGGGAGGGCGACGAGGTCAGAGGTGAAGGGGGGGTCGACGAGCGGTGGCGGGGCGATGGCGGCTATGGCTCGAGCGCGTCGACGTTGGGTTTTTTTTATTTATTTATTTTATTTCGATTGAATCCATCGTGGAAAGGAGGGGAGAGGATATGAGGGAAGGAGAGTTGACTAAAGGGGTTTAATTTATTATTTTATTATTTTTAATTTCCAAAAAGCAACTTTTATTTTTGACCTCGAAACGAGACGCACCGCTTGTCGCCCATAGCTGATTACCCCCATTCCGAACACAATGGGATATGTATCGTAAGCTGATTCGACTGTTTCGATCAGTTTCCGCCAAAATCAACATATAACTCTATATATTGAATTTGAACGCGCATTTCAATTTACTGGGGTTACATACTAAATTGAAAAATTCCCAAAAAATATTTTCTAACTTTGTATTGACGATACGGTCTTAACAAAACTAGTTTCATCGAATTCTAAGACCGTTTGAAAAATGGCCATTTTCCAGTCGATTAAAATCAACTAAAACTAGTCAAACGCGTTTTCCTTTACCATGCTGACATATTGAATCGGAAAATTATGAAATTTGAAACCTAGCAATAACTTTACATCGCGGATCCAACAAAAGTGGTTTCGTCGAAATCGGAGGTCGTTTGCAAAATGGCTATTTTTAAAGGCCGAAATTCCATAGCGACTATTCTGAATTTTCAACTGGGCATATCTATTTATCCCCGCTATGAAATTTCAATTTCTCGGATTCGTTGGAAAGATATTCTCAATTAGATTCCATTATTTTTGGTTTCACTAAAATCCGGTTTATTTTGCACCCGGTATGTTCATTTGAAATTTGAAATCGAATTATCGAACTACCGCGCCATTTTCAATTCCTTTTATATATATAAATAAATATTTATATTCTAACGACGACGTATATGAATACATACGTTCGGATTCTATTCAAAATAAATTTTTTGTCGTTATTATTTAAAATAATTCATTTTAAATATCCAAAATTCAATAAAATTGCCAATTCAAAAATTTTAAATTGGCTTGGATTTTCGGGTTACTACAATCTCCCCCACTTAAAACTTTTCGTCCCCGAAAAGGAACGAAGCCGAAAGTTGTTTAACTAATCAACTCAACTTTCAATATTTTGAATACGGCTTAAGTTCTTCAACTTTTCAATTTCTAAGAACTTTTCAAATTTTTCAAAAATTTGGCTAACACCCTAAATTTTCGAAAATTTTCTCCATAACGTCCCCTGCACCGGGAGCACCGGGAAAATCCCGAAATTGCCATACAGGCCCTCTGATCTCAAAAAGAAAAAGAAAAAGCCAAGAGACTAGCCAATCGGCTCATAAAATCATCATCACCCAAACAAAACAGTAAATTATGGTAAACATGTACCTATTTGTCGGGCAAACAATTTTACTTCTCTGCTCTAGCCTCTTTGCTATGACCTGTTCAATGTAAGTACATGTATATGCAAGCAAATGCGACTAATTTTCAAACAGTTCACTATTTGATCAATTTGCCAAATGATTAAAATTTTAATTAATCAAACAATAATCAAACAACACAACCATCAATCAATTAGTTGATTATCGTTTCAAACTCATAATTTTGATATATAGTCAAAAATCACGTTTTTGATGCCAATTCACAACAATATATCCTATCAAATTTTGGTTCTCACACCAGTCAATAGGAGATATATAGAAATCCCACTTTCGAAACTCCAATAATAATTCTGATGATGTAGCTACAATCATCAGAATCATCTCCGGGCGACTAGAGTGTGATTCTATATCCATCCAGTATATTAAAACTTCGAATACACGCTAGCTAGGCGCATATGCAAAATCTTTATATATTGGATTGTCCAAATCAATATGAAATAAATAATCAAATATGAATAATTTATTTTAAATTTTCAAAACAAAATTTGGTATCATTTTAAAAATATACTCTTCACACTCGTTCTAGGATACTGCTGATCCTATCTCTAACGAGTCATTTTCGTTGGATATTACTAATCCAATCTCTGATGAATTCTTTCGTATGGTTCTAATGTGTCTTTTTCTCTGAGCTTTGTAAACCAAAGCTCTGATACCAAATGTAAAGACCCGTAACTTCCCCGGTAAGGAAAGAGCGGATACTTTGAGAACAACACACAAAGGAGCGCATACAGAAGAACATTTCATTGTATATTACAACAATTCCATCAGAATACAAGAATATACAGAGTATGAATAATATTACACATTATAAAATATCAGAGATTACAATACATTACATAGCAGCGGAAAATAATACAAACACAACTGAAGGAGATATACAGATACAAAGCTTTCCGGATATCATTCCAGCTATAAACCAGGATCCTGTGAATATAAATCTGCAAAACCAAAACTATTAGCTGCCCGTGTCGAAAATAAGGGCACCCAGAGTTTAGGTTAAAACAATAAACTCCAGGTCAGTCATGGGACTGGTATGAGAACTAAAACAGTTATTTAAAACTTTACTTTATATCAGATATATCAAGGGACCACGCCGTAAAACACGGAACGGGTTTCCTCCCAAGAATACCAGTGCATACAACAAAACAGCGCAATGCTTTTTGAAAAAATGAAGCTATTATAAGACCCAGGTCCTATCACACAATGCAACGCAAGCCGGGGGATAGGGTTATCCCTTATAATAGCCAAACATGCTTAGTACGTTTTAAACAAATCATTTGATACTATTATAAGTGTATAGTGTATAAAACAACTTCAAATCATAAGTATCAATCATAGACGGCATGGGTACTGTTAGATCAAAATTTGGACCTAACACCCAAATTGTTCTGATTCGTAAAGAATTATAACTGGAGAATGAAGAAAAAGCAGAAAACACACAGAATTTATAGTGGTTCGGCGTTAACGAGCCTACGTCCACTTTATATGTTATCGATTATACTTTGAATGCTAGTACAATCAATGATTTCTCTCAAACTCACTCTTACAATTGTAAAATCTCTCAGTAATCTTGTAGTAAAACTGATAAGAAATAGTAGTATGACAGTAATGGTGGAATCAGTGCTCGATACTGCCAAAAGATCCTGAAAAATGGCAATCTCTAGGCTATTTATAGCTGATTTTGCCAGACGGTTCGCAGCCACACGTGGCGTAGATCCCGAGAAAATCGGATCGAATCGAGCAAGGAGGAGGAATTGGTCAAAGTGACAGTTGGGGACACGTGTCGCTGGATCCGTGCATCTCGGATCGCCGAAGACTAGCTCGTGCTTGAATAGGTCAGAGGCTTCGCTGTGCGTCGGGGGATCGGATCGGTTTGTGCAGGGTAGTGGTGTAAGTGCGGATCGAATCGTGCGGAGGTAGACGGATCGCTGATGCTATGGGGACGATCCGAGAGGGGCGATCCGCTGGTGCGATCCGATCCTTCATGGACTTAAGGAACGTAGTTTCATACTTTCTTCTTGTGTGTAAACCTTGGTGGCTTGGTCAAAAAAGCTAGCCAACATTTTGCCCCCTCGAAGTATTATTTCATTGATGGAACATGCTTCGAAGTTGCAGAGATATCTATTCGCGAGGCGATGCAATCAAATGGTCGCGCCTGTCTGAAAAGCCTTGTTACTTCGGAAAGGTCCTATCTCTTGGCAAGTATAAATATCGGATGAATCTTCGATCATTTCTCGTTCATTGGGCAATTCTTTTCTTGGAATCTTTGGAGACCTCATTGTCGTGTGTACCCGGTAAATTTCTGAACTTTCCTTCTCTTCTCCCTTCTTCTTCTTTTCCTTTCTTTTTTTCCTTTTTTTGTTTTTTTTGGTTCGGATCGCTCCATGTCACCGCGATCCGTAAGTACATCCTTCGTCACGATCCAGCGATCGAGCGGGCTTCTTCACGAAGCGTGATGGGACTTGATTCGTGGGAGCATTCTTTGTCGTGGTCCAGTGAGACAAGATGCTCGTCTCGTTCCAGTCTTCGTGCGGGCCTTAAGTATGGTGGCCCATCCTTGGTAGCGAGTCGATCTAGGGATCGACCTCTTTCTTCTATGCTAGGCCCAATGGGCTTGTCCCTTCGATCCACCGAAGCCCACGGTTCGTGTGGGACAAAAAAGGGAAGGCCAACGGCCACCGTTCTCTCTATATAAATCGAACCGAATTTCACTTTTCTCCCTCTTCTTCTTCCTTCAGCAACGCCCGCCAAGCCTTTTCGAGAAAAAACCCTAATTTTTTCTTCCAAAAAACCCGATTGTTCTTCCCAATTTAAGAAAGGTAATCTCGTCGAAATCATTCTCATGCAATTTATCACTCGTTTTTCTGGAATTTAAGGAGAGAAAATGGGAAAATTGGTGATGTTTGAGACCGCATCATCGATGGATGATGGGTTCAAGCGTTCGCGTGACGGAGCAAGGAGGGGTGATGAAGAAGAGGCGAGGGAGAAGAAGAAGGACGAATCGGATTGGATAGGAGTATCGGTTCATGGAGGGAGTAAATGAAAGGAGATAGGGTTAGAGAGTAAGCAATGGATCATGGTGAAGTAATGACGGAGCGGATCGCTACGAGCTTATAGCGAACCGATCCGAAGTATTCCCAGAAGTTAGTGCCTTCGTCTTTGATCCATGTTTGTCTCGCGAATCCAGGCATGCGCCACGATCCGAATCCCATCTCGCGATCCGAAGATGCATGCAATTCGAATAAGAGCGATCTGAATGAGAGCGATCCATATGTAGGCGATCCATATGGGGGCGATCCGCTACGTGTATCACGATTCGATTGTACTTTTCTTGTGAACCGAGTCTTCAACCCACGATCCATACATATTTCTGAATTTAAAACATTGCACTGTTGTCACAAGAATCTGGACAGTTAGGATCGAGCCTGTATGGTGGACTTTCTAAACTGAACGACAACATAACTTGACTGCATATGACGACTAATATCCTGATGATCTTGTTGACTTTCATGTTTTTTCCTTGATGCTCACACATGCACACACTTGCACTTGCACACACGGGGGAACGGGTAATTATAATTTTATTTCTCATGTTTACTCGCCTAAACAGTAATGTCGGATAATCATTCCCCTTCAAGATCTGACACAGAGATGGATCCCGAGGTGTATGAGCATCTCAACCCCGAGGTTCTTCCATCCAATCCAGAAGGTGCAGATTCTGGATCCGAATATGAGGCAGAAACAGAATTGAATCCGTCTGAGAGTACCTCGCTTGATGAAGAATCAGAGGTAGATGGCCGAGCTCCCGACGAAGTCCCTGGTGCAATAGAAATAGAGAAATTCACAGACTCTCTAGCTTCCAAACTCGATGACATAAAGCTTAAGAGAATTTGCTTGAGACATGGGATCCCCTGGGATGATGTGAGGACACCCGGCAGCGAAGATAGACCTCACTTATTTCCGGAAGGGTATATGACAGTCAGTCGACTCATGTGCTGGGTAGTAGCTATTCCTCCGTTTCCCCCAATCGTCATTGAGACCTTAAAACGATTGGGTATTACTCCGATGCAGCTTCATCCCAATGCCTACGCGGCTCTATACACTCTATATATCGCATACGCGGAAATCCTGCATACCGTGCTCACATTTAAAGATTTAAAATTCTTTTATCTTTTCAAGCATTGCTCCTCGGCAACCCCAAATTTCTCTTCCTTCGAATCAGTAGCAAATAGGAAGGTTCTGTCTGACGGATACAGCAATATAGGGGATCCCAAGGCTGATTGGTTCTATATAAAGAGACAGGCTGGGTGTTCAAGAAGATGGCTTAAATCAAGTAAACTTTAATCTTTTGACTAAATAACTTGTTTAAGAGATCGAAACACTAACATGCCCTTTTTTTAAGCAGATCACGTCTTTCCCAAGACGGAAGGCCCGGTATACAATAATCGACTATCTCTTCTTCTACAAAGCAAATCCGATTTTTTAAAGATCAAGAAGTGCATTACTGACGAAAACGTTCACAAGCATCGCCTTTTGGATATAAGGTTTGGACTCGGTGCAGGCGCAAACCCTACAAATACGTGCCCGCAATGGAGGGAGAAGGAACATCACGGGCAACAGAAACAATTAAATTCCGTAAGAGTCCTTCGCCAATAATCATCCAGGACGACGAGGACCTAAACATATATAGAGGAGATGAGGCCCATGGTGATAAGTCTAAGGAAATCCCTGTTTCTCCAGGGGGTTTCCCCTCAAGGGCCTCTCTTCCGATTGAACCTGCTGCTTCCGATGATTTAACAGAAGAACAACTATTTAAAGAGCTGAGCAAAATTCCTTTGCCTGATGATGTATACACACAGGGAGACTTTGAAGGGGAGCCGTTTTTCCCTGTCTCTGAGGAAACAACCGCTCCAGTTGGGGAACGAGAGACTACCCAGATGAGCCTGACTTCGGGCCCTGGTCTATTTGGGGGGAATTATATGGGATGCACAAATCACACGCACTTCCTGACCCCACACTTTTATATCAACAGTATTCAAGATTTTAATATTCTCTTTTTTCTTTTGCAGGAAAGATGTCTCGCAGGCGGTCTTATTCTTATCGCTCTCTTCGTGAAGGCACACCCAGTCTTCATCCAAATCCTGAGCGTTCTCGCGGTCTTTCTCACAAGCCTACTTCTTCACAATCCCGGTCTCCATCAAAACCAACCTCTGGCAAGCTTCCCAGTTATTCAGTGCCACCTACAAGGGGAAAGCAACTCCCTAAAGAATTGACCCCTCCGAAGAGTGCGCCCTCTCACAGCAGGTCATCAAAAAGACACTACGAGCCCAAGGATAAAAGCAAGGATCCAATCAAGGATTCTAAGAAGGAGAAAATTGATGTTGCCCCTACCAGCCAGCAAGATTTGGTTGCCCCCGGGTCACGAGATTACATCCATGGTCCCGAGACTCAGGCTAAGCTGGAAAAGTTGCGAGAACAATTCCCTAACATCTTCTTCGAAAGGATGATGTTTGTTCCAGCCTTGGAACCAGTCCCTAGGAACTGGGATACTGAGGTCATCGGGCACATTCGCCATGTAGCCAGGCAGTATGAAGTGATGAAGAAACATGCTGTTAATCTTTCAGAGGTCATCCGCGCGCTTGAAATGGAAGCACACAGATCGAAAGTGAAGATAGATAACAATGAAAGGGCCAGGACAAAAATGGAGAACGACTTGGAAGACGCCCAATCCCAACTTGCCTTAGCGCGGAGAGATGCTGAAAATTATAAGACTGAATTGGAGGATGCTAGGAAACGCTTTCATTCTAAACTCGACTCAAATAGTCAAGAGAAAATGGCCTTAAAGAAGGAGGTAGAAGATCTTAAAATGGCCAATATTGAGTTGAAGACGGCACAGGGCCATTTTGAAGCTGAGAGAGCGGCTTGGGAGAAAGAAAAAGCAAGTTTGAAAGAAAATCTAGCTTTGGTCGAAGCAGAGAAGGTGATTTTGAATGATCAAGTTGCGGATGCGGAGAGGCACGTGGCTCTCGCCGAAAAGAATGTAGAAAGTGCCATTGAAATGGCTACTGCTTCTAATAACAAGCTCCTTGAGAAAGAAAAGGATATCGAAGGGTTTGAAGAGATGATATTTGACTTCCTCGGCCACATCCTCAAAACCCGTAACATCTCGTGGATCCCGGACTACCACGTCACTTTAGCCAACATATGGGATGCCATCGTCGAGGGTGAGAAGCAGAGATTAGGAGTTGAAGAGATTGACGAAGATGAGCTGATGAGGACCATTCTGAGGGATAACGAGCCCGAGGATTTGGCAGAAGGCCGACGCCTAATTCAAGAAGAAATGGAAAAGGAGAGGACCCTGGCTAAGGGAAGAAACAAGATTGACGAAGGTTCGAGCTCAGCTGCAGAGCCCAAGGCCTCCGGAGTTGAGGAATACAATCCTAATGATCCATTAATTCCTCTGGGCCTGACTCCTGTGGTTGTCGGAGCTTCTACAGCTAGCCTGGATGGAGGGTCAGCGGAAGGTATCTCCCTTCTTTCCCCACAATTTGTCAAAGCAATTGTGAGTTGTCGTCGTCTGGTGGAGCAACCAATCGAATTAATAACATGTGTTCCTCATAATACAGGTGTCGAGCCCGTCGACAAGGATGTCGAGAAAAGGACAGAGGCGGAGAAGATTGACGTCTCGCCTAGCGCCGGTGCTGATATACCGAAGCAGGCTGAAGATACAATAGCGGAGAAGGGCGTCCTGGCACCCAGTGCTGATGCTCCCAAGGATGACGAAACCATCGATGCCTTGAAAGATATGGACGGGCTCCATGTAGATGATGAGGAGGATATCATCAGTACCAAAGAAGTCGAAGACGATGACGACGAGACTTTGGCCAAAAGAAAGGCTAGGCAGGAAAAGAAGCTGGCTTTAAAGAAAGTGGGACAAGAGCCTTTGAACGTAGCTCCTATCTCGGAGTTTAATCCTAAAACTGGGATGGTTCTGAAACTCCAGCCCAGATCCATCAGCAAACAACTTCATTTTGCGAACCCTGATGATTTCCTAGCTTCCTTTACTGATAAAAGAAAGAGAAAGGAGGAGGAGGAGGAGGAGTCCTCTGATGAGTCGGACGTTCCTCTTATAGACAAAAGGAAAAGAAAGAAGGGTGATCAATCCGAAACTGACAAGGCGAAGCTGGAGAAGAAGAAACAGGAGAAGAAGTCCAAGCGTAAATAGAATATTGTCGCTTGTTTATATTTTGTATTTAGGCTTCCCACTGGCCATGCAATGTAATTGTGAGATTGGCCCTCACTTTTGTTTTAGGTTGTTTTTCACTTTGTAGGCTTGCAGTTTATAAATGCAAGTTTATCTCTTTTGCATTATCGTGTACCTGCATTTAATAAACTTTTCATGCTTAGTCATTGATCATCCAATTATAACTACAAATCAGTCAAGCAACAGAAAGAAAAAGAAAGAATTTAAAAATTTCTGTTCTACATCAAGGTTCATGTGTATATGTATATATGTATATGCCCCCAATCAATCGTTAACGTAGCGTCTAACCAGGGCTTATTAAGGATTGATTAGTGTTGTATGCACGTTGCCCCCTATTTCTGAATATGGGGGACTTTGAAACTTTAGTAAGATAACTATTCCTGTGGTGCTGAGTTTCCGGCACCTTTCTCAGCGCTTAATTGGAGACGCTTTTATACTCTCTCTCTGCTCTGGAGAGTTAGAGTTCGAGCTCAGCAGTTCAATCGCTCCCCGATCCTTCAGCGGGGTAGGAACTCTTTCTCAGCGCTCAATCGGAGACGCTTTTATACTTTCTCTTTGCTCTGGAGAGTTAGAGTTCGAGCTCAGCAGTTCAATCGCTCCCCGATCCTTCAGCGGGGTAAGAGCTCTTTCTCAGCGCTCAGTCGGAGACGCTTTTATACTCTCTCTCTGCTCTGGAGAGTTAGAGTTCAAGCTCAGTAGTTCAATCGCTCCCCGATCCTTCAGCGGGGTAAGAGCTCTTTCTCAGCGCTCAGTCAGAGACGCTTTTATACTCTCTCTGCTCTGGAGAGTTAGAGTTCGAGCTCAGCAGTTCAATCGCTCCCCGATCCTTCAGCGGGGTAAGAGCTCTTTCTCAGCGCTCAGTCGAAGATGCTTTTATACTCTCTCTCTGCTCTGGAGAGTTAGAGTTCGAGCTCAGCAGTTCAATCGCTCCCCGATCCTTCAGCGGGGTAAGAGCTCTTTCTCAGCGCTCAGTCAGAGACGCTTTTATACTCTCTCTGCTCTGGAGAGTTAGAGTTCGAGCTCAGCAGTTCAATCGCTCCCCGATCCTTCAGCGGGGTAAGAGCTCTTTCTCAGCGCTCAGTCGGAGACGCTTTTATACTCTCTCTGCTCTGGAGAGTTAGAGCGCTATCAATGATATGATTTACTTTATCGCATCCTCAGAGTTTTGACTGGTGATTGCATTCCATTCTGATGGAAGGCACCTATAATTATACGCTTCTGTGATCGTTGCATGGTTCACAGCAATTTCCATAAAAATAGAAAGGCAGATAAATAATAGTGCAATAAAGGTAAACGACACACAATATTTTTATAGTGGTTCGATCGAATCATGACCTACGTCCACTTTATAATTTTTTGCTTAAGAAATAGGACTATTCTAGGCAAGTCGGACCTTGTACATGGTCCTTAATAAAGCAAAAGAACAGATCTGACATTTTCACGTTAGATATGGCCGTAAATGTTGGGCATTCCACACTCTGGGGATTTCCTTTCCATCTACGGTTGCTAGCTTGAAGGTTCCATTATCAAGCTTGCACAGAATGGAGTACGGTCCTTCCCACTTCGCACCCATATGTGTTGGGGCTGGAAAGACACGCTTCAGATCCAAGTCTCCGGGTTCAAAGGTTCGGGCTTGAACCTTTTTGTTGTAGTATCGGGCAACCTGTTGTTTGCATCTCAAGGCACGCAGGTCTGCTTCGTCCCTCTTTTCTTCGATCATATCCAGGGATTCAAGGAGCAATTCGTTATTAGTCATTGGATAGTAGTAAGTCACTCGGTGAGAAGGTACTTTTATTTCAACCGGGATGACTGCTTCTGCTCCAAAAGCAAGGGAGAAGGAGGTATGTCTTGTTGCCGATTTATACGTTGTCCTGTAGGCCCATAGTGCTAAGGGTAATTCATCAACCCGCATGGCTCTGGCCCGTTTCAGTCTTCTTTTCAGAATGGACTTAATCACTTTTTTGCCGCTTCGACCTGTCCGTTCGACTGCGGATGCGCCACAGAGGTGTACCGTTTCTCAATGTGGTGTTTCTGCCAAAAGTCTCTGAATTCAGTGCTATCGAACTGAGTTCCGTTGTCAGTTATAACAATCTTTGGAATCCCAAATCGACAAATGATGTTTCTAACGACAAAATTGATCACTCGTTTGGTTGTGATTGTAGTCAGTGGCTCAGCCTCGACCCACTTAGTGAAGTAATCTACGGCTACAATAGCGAACTTCGCTCCGCCCTTAGCTATGGGGAGACTTCCGATGATATCAATTCCCCACATAGCGAAAGACCATGGGCTCGTCATCGTTTTTAACTGACTAGGAGGTGCCCTAGGTATCTTTGAAAATATTTGGCATGCATCACACTGTCGTGCGTACTTCGCCGCATCTTTGTTTATGGTTGGCCAGAAATAACCATGCCGCAACACCTTTTTCGCCAATGTTTGCCCCCCAGTGTGATCGCCGCATTCACCTTCATGTACCTCCTGCAGCACACGCTTGATGTCGTCATGAGCTATACACCGGAGAAGGGGCATCGAAAATCCTTGTCTGTAAAGAACTCCGCCTTGAAGAACGTATCGGGCAGCTTTACGAATTACTTTACGCCTCTCGCTTTTCTTGGTCGGAAGCGTTCCATTCATCAAGAAATTCTTTAGAGGGGTCATCCATGACTCCCTTTCTGGTTCCGTCTCTAGTACCGGATCAATTTCCATCTGATCTATACTAGGAGACCGAAGTACTTCAACTGGGGCTAGCCCGGTCTCTTCAGGATCGTCGGAACTAGCCATCTTTGCCAACTTATCCGCCAGTTGATGCTCTGACCGCGGAATATGAGATATGTTGTAGTGATCGAAGCCGTTCAGCAACTCCTTTACTTTCTCCAAGTATAAAATCAATCTTGGGCTTTTGGCTTGGAATTTTCCAGTAACCTGGTTCATAACTAACTTGGAGTCGCAAAATATGTCTAGCTTTGTGATTTCCAACTCCATTGCGATCCTTAGCCCAGCTATCAGGGCTTCATATTCGGAGTCGTTGTTAGTGGCGTGAAACTCCATCCGGATAGCATAGGATATCAGCCGTTTCTCGGGAGTTTCAAGCACTATTCCAGCGCCAGATCTCTTGTCATTCCTAGCGCCGTCAGTATACAATCTCCAGGCACTGGGATCGAGAAGTAACTTTGAGGGGTCAACTTCTTCGTTCGCTATATCTTCCTCTGGGAAAGTAAACTCTACTATGAAGTCGGCTATCGCTTGCCCCCGTATTGACCGCCGGGGCTGAAAGTTCAGATCAAATTGACTCAACACAATGTTCCATTTGAGTAGTCTTCCAGACGCTTCTGGTCTCTGTAGAACTTGCTTGAGTGGATGATCAGTGTATACGGTAATGGGATGAGCCTGAAAATAATGTCGAAGCTTTCTAGAGGCAATCAGCAAACTGTACGCCTACTTTTCTATCCTTGGATAATTACGCTCTGCTGCCGTCAATTTTTTGCTCATGTAATACACAGGTCTTTGAACTTTATCTTCTTCTCTCACCAATGCTGAGCTGATCGCGTGGGACGACACTTCCAAGTACACGAATAAGTCCTCGTGATCCACCGACTTAGATAATATCGGAGGTTTCTCCAGGTGTCTCAGCAAGTTCTGAAATGCTTCTATGCAGTCGGGCATCCATTTGAAGTGGCGTTTTCCTCGCTATATTAATTCGAAGAATGGGATGCATTTGTCCGTAGCCCTGGAGATAAATCTGCTTAGTGCGGCTACTTTCCCTGCATGGCTTTGCACATCTTTAATCTGCCTAGGTTCCTGAATGTCTCTGATTGCTGCGATCTGGTCTGGATTAATCTCAATCCCATGAAAACTGACGATGAATCCTAAGAATTTTCCGGAGGCGACCCCGAATGAACATTTTGTTGGGTTGAGTTTCATCCCGTACTTTCGAAGAATGCCAAACATCTCTGCCAAGTCCGTAGTGTGATTGGAGGATTGCCTGGACTTAACCAACATGTCGTCGACGTATACTTCCATTGTTTTCCCAATCTGGTTATAGAACATTCTGTTCACTAACCATTGATATGTAGCGCCTGCGTTCTTCAAGCCAAAGGGCATTACCACATAGCAGTATAATCCCAGATCCATAATGAAGCTAGTGTGTTCTTGATCTGGAACATGCATTGGAATCTGGTTATATCCTGAATAAGCATCCATAAAGGAGCGAAGTTCATGGCCCGCCGTTGAGTCCACCAACTGATCGATCCGGGGTAACGGAAAACTGTCTTTTGGGCATGCTTTATTCAAATCCGAGAAATCGATACACGTTCGCCACTTCCCGTTGGCCTTCTTTACCAGGACTGGATTTAAAATCCAGTCTGGATAGATTGAGTCTCTGATAAATCCATTACTCTTTAGCTTTCCAACTACTTCTTTCAAGGCAGCGGACCTCTCTGGGCCCAGCATTCGCCTTTTTTGTTTTACCGGAGGATGCTTAGGGTTAATGCTTAATGAATGGCTCAAGATTGATGGAGATATCCCGCACATGTCTGCGTGGGTCCAAGCAAATACATCCAAATTATCTTTCAAGAAATCCGTCAGTTCTTTAGCTAAATTCGGATTTAACTGGGATCCAATCTTAAGGACTTTCTCTGGGTCACAATCATCGATCGGTACATCCACAGTTGTCTCGTTGGGAGTCACCATTCTTCCCCCAGGTTCTTTGTCCTCTCTGGGATCTATATCCTCGGGCAGCTCTCTGGGAGACTCTCCTACAATTATCCTCTTTAATTGCTATAAGGTTTCCGCCCTTGCGGGGGGTGAAGCGCCCTTGGTTTCTATGTCTCCTCCGTTGCGGAGTAGCTTTAGCTCTGCAATATAACATGCTCGTGCGGCAACCTGATCTCCTCTGACAATACCAACACCAGCTTCTGTATGAAACTTCAATAACAAGCACCAGGGGGCTATACAGGCTTTAAACTTTGCGAGGGACGGTCGACCCAAGAAGGCATTATAGGGTGATTCAATATCCAAAACCACGAAGGGAAGAATTCTCACTCTCTGGCGTTCTCCTTCCCCAAGTGTAACTGGTAGCACTACACAATCCATTGGAGCGGTGGATGCTCCGTTAAATCCACGGATCAATCCCTCACAGGGCTTCAAGTCTTTTATCTCGAGATTCATCTGGTCGAATGTCTTTTTGCAAAGAATGTTGACGGAACTCCCGTTATCCACCAAGACTTTATGAACAGTGGCCGGGCCAATAGGTACTGTGATTACAAATGGATCTTCAGTCGGAGCATGGACTCCAATGCTTTCTCGTTCGCGGAAAACGACATCATCGGACATCATCTTTTGTTGCTTTACCGGGATGTTGTCCTCAGGGTTGCAACACTCCCCTACCCCGAGGTGTTGCTTGGCTGCATTGACATACTGATCCAATGCCTTGGAACCGTGCCCGGCGAGATAAAGCCCTCCGATTATGGTATTGATAACAAGGTCCTTTCCCTTTTGCTGGGTAGTTGGCCTGACAACAGGTTGATTCTGGTTCTGATTTGGGGCCTGTACGGCTTGCCCCTTGTCTCTGGGTGTCACTCTGTATTCATCCAATTTTCCTTCTCGGAGAAGCCTCTCGACCATGTCTCTTAGGTGACGGCATTCATTTGTCGAATGGCCATGAATCTGATGGAAGAGACAAAACTTCCCCGTTTCACGTTCTTTCTCCGTCGACTCTCTGGGAGGAGGCCTTTTATTTTGGAGGACGTTGTACGAATCCATGAAGATATTCTCCAAAGTATCGTTTATTGGCGTATAACTCTCAAAAGACCTGGGACGAGTCCTTCTCTGGGAGTTGTTCCCCCGATTACTCTTCCGGTTGTTGCCATTACTGTTATTATCATTGTTTCCTGACTGACGACCACCTTGGTTCCGGTTTCCGACATTAACCTCGACCTTCCCCGAGCTGTCTCCTGTCTTCTTAATGGCGACATTGCTCTGGATTTCCTCTTTATCGGTCGTTTTTGCCTTTCGGTTAGCATATACCTCCTCCCGGCGTAAGTGTACGTTAGCTTTTTCGTAGAATAACTCTCTAGTATGAGGTGGCTCGCCGGCCAGATATCTCCCAAATTCGGTGTCTTTATCTACCCCATCAATTAGGGCTGCCACAACAGTTGGCTCATGAGGATCTTTGACTTCAGTAGCGGCTAGGTTGAAATGGTCCAGATACACCCTTAAACTCTCGCCCGGTCGTTGCTTGACAAGGAACAAGTCAATCACACTCTTCGTCTTTTGTGCATATATGTGGAATTATTCCACGAACCTTTCACTCAACTCCCTAAAGCTGGAAATTGATCTTGCTGGTAAGCGAGTAAACCACAATAATGCTACATCCTCCAGGAACATGGGAAATGCTTTGCACTTGACAGCGTCAGAAGCTGCGGCAGCGGTCATTGACCAAGAATATCTCATCAGATGTTGGACGGGATCAGATCTACCCGCGTAACGGTTCATCTGCGGCATGTTGAAGCGCCTCGGGAACGTCGCATCTAAAATGTCATCAGTGAAAGGGGTGTGACTGCGGTCAATTCCCCAATCTTCATTCCGTTGTCCACGGCTATCTGCTAGAATTTGATGGATCATAGCTGCAACAATTGCACTGGTCAGCGGAGGCTCGGTGTTAGCGCTTCTTGCTCGGTGGGGTTCTCTAATCTCTCTTCCAAGAGCGGCCACGAAATCCGGGGCTCGGATTGGGCTTCGTTGCCCCCTGTTACCATGAGCATTTGTACGGCGACGGGGCTGAGGTAGTCTATTCTGAACAGGGTTGTCCACACCTCGAGCTCTGGGAGTTGCGGCGCGATTATTCACATTGCGGTTTGAGGGCCCTGCACCCAGAGCCTCTTCTTCCCGTGATGGCAGGGTTCCAAATCAAAGCTACTCTATGTTTTCAGGCCTCTCATATGGTCGCCGCGGAGGTCTCGGCGATTCCTCTGACGAAGAAGAGTATTCTGGGGTGAGCGGACGAACTGGGGGCGTCCTTTGCCTTGCGAGATCATTAAGCGTTCTATCCATAGCGGTCAAGTTCTATCGCAGAACGGAGCTCTCCTGCCTTTGAGCAGCCAATTCATCAAACAGCCTCTCCCACATTTCGGAAAAGCGAGAGAGATCCCCCTCAGTAACGGGAGAAGAAGGGTCATATTGATCATCATCATTTTCTCTTATGCGCAAAGAGCTTGAGCCAGGTCGAGCGGAGGGGCCAGGACGGTAAGAGCGAGCCATAGGCTCCTTTCCAGGTCGAGTTGTAGTCTGGTCATCAATTTGGATCGCTGTGGATCGAGGTCGGCGATTCGGTACGCCCCCTTGGGGTTGGTTCGTGGACACGGTATGAGGAGGATTCGGGGAGTTATCACGGGATCGAGTAACAACCCTTTCAGCAGTCCGGATCGTATCGTCCTCGTCGACTCGGAGCATGGCACCTTCACCGGATCGGTTCGTGCCACGATCGGATCGGTTCGCCCCCTGCGCTCCGCGATCCGAGGGTCCTTCATTGACCTGCTCGTGCACACTTTCTTCAACTGCTTCATTCGCGACTTCATTCGCCCGTGAAGCTCGTACTTCCTTAGACTTCCTTCGAGCCATGATATCAGATGTTGCTGGAATCATCAAAAAATCTGAACAGCGAAGTTTTTGGACTGTTTCCTTTGGACTTTCAAATCCAAATAGTAGAATAGCAATCCGGTAGGCTGAGAATTCAATTCTCAGTGAAAGCACCAAAATGTTAGATCAAAATTTGGACCTAACACCCAAATTGTTCTGATTCGTAAAGAATTATAACTGGAGAATGAAGAAAAAGCAGAAAACACACAGAATTTATAGTGTTTCGGCGTTAACGAGCCTACGTCCACTTTATATGTTATCGATTATACTTTGAATGCTAGTACAATCAATGGTTTCTCTCAAACTCACTCTTACAATTGTGATTTCTCTGGATTATCTCGTAGTAAAACTGATAAGAAATAGTAGTATGACAGTAATGGTGGAATCAGTGCTCGATACTGCCAAAAGATCCTGAAAAATGCCAATCTCTGGGCTATTTATAGCTGATTTTGCCAGACGGTTCGCAGCCACACGTGGCGTAGATCCCGAGAAAATCAGATTGGATCGAGCAAGGAGGAGGAATTGGTCAAAGTGACAGTTGGGGACACGTGTCGTTGGATCCGTGCATCTCGGATCACCGAAGACTAGCTCGTGCTTGAACAGGTCAGAGGCTTCGCTGTGCGTCGGGGGATCGGATCGGTTTGTGTAGGGTAGTGGTGTAAGCGCGGATCGAATCGTGCGGAGGTAGACGGATCGCTGAAGCTATGGGGGCGATACGATGGGGGGCGATACAATGGGGGGCGATCCGAGAGGGGAGATCCGCTGGTGCGATCCGATCCTTCATGGACTTAAGGAACGTAGTTTCATACTTTCTTCTTGTGTGTAAACTTTGGTGGGTTGGTCAAAAAAGCTAGCCAACAGGTACCATATATCATGTCGCCATACTAGTTCTACAATTAAAACCGCAAATGTCACGTATTTGGAAGTTGGATTTCCATCTGTGAACTGAGGCAAAAGACAGTCCTCTACCGATTCGAGACAATCTAGCCTACCATGTCCCAGGATCAGAGCTCGAGTGACCCTTGGATCGTCAGGGCCGGTCCACCGATGTGGATTAAAATGCCTGAACATGCGTTTCCCCGCCCTTTGGGGCGCAAATGAGCCAACAGATGACTCCATCGGACCCGGATCGTCCGATCAAACCGAGGCGCCTCGCAACAGCAACAACCACATAAGTCAAAACTCGTCAGGGCGTGTAAAACCACTGACGCCACTTTTAGCTAGAAAGAAACGCATGTCCTCCCTGAGGTCCATCTCCCGTTTTTGGTTCATACCGTGTGTGAAACTCGCGAAGTAAACGTTACACAAAGCTACGCCACAAAGGCCGTGCTTCGATCATCAACCACAAGACTTTGCTTTTCAACAGAAGCCTTGATCATTTGCATCTTAGCATGCCACACAGGAAATTCACGCTATGCAACCGATATCAATCACACAAAATGAAATCCAATGTCAGACACACATCCATTTACATGTCCGTTCTGGGTCTGAACGAAACCGGAGGCACCTAGTACCCCGCATATCCATCGATCTCCAAGTACGTCTGAACGATCACCAACTGTTTCCATCTTCTTGGGTGTACATCCCAACCAAGAACGTTAGTAATCAACCAAACGACGTGAAGACCTCCGGTCTTCGACCACCGTCTTCATCTTCGACTTATCGTCGTATCAGCTATTCAGAATGGGATAAACCCGGTCTTTCCGAATAACTCGCGTATATTATAAACAAGTGTTACACAAACACAACATACGCCTCATTCCAATTCATAAGTCACTAACCGTAAATTAACAAGAGAATAATTCCCCAAATAATAACCCCGAAGGCCGAAACCAACATCAGATCAATATCCAGAAAACCATTCTGCTTAGCTAACCGACAGTTAGTTTCTAAATTTCACATTCTTAGGGAAAGCTTCCCATTAATTTTATCAAAGATAAATTCCTTTAAATTTATTCTTTAATCTTCCTTTGAATATCCTTTCAAACTAGTCGGGATTAGCGAACCTTACCGAAGTAATCATTTGTTTTAATTTCCCAATCCCATCCTATTCATCCCATGAAGTAAAACTGGTAATACTTCATATCTAACACTACGGTGTTATCGGTAAATTCAATTACCATTTCACGTTCAAATCTAATTAAAGATTTAACTATCGCCTGGAGTAAAACTGGTGATACTCCATTCTCGATCTTTTCAATCTAATTAAAGATTCATTAAAACTCCACTTAGTTTTAATCTGTGACTGGGTTAAAGAATCAGTGTCATTTAAAACACGGTTCACGATAAACCCAAAATCACATTCCATTTCAATCAGTCCCTAACCATAAATTAGCAAGTGAGCAATTCCCTAAGTATAAACTCCGAAGGCCGAAACCAACATCAGATCAATACCCCAGAAATCATTCAACTTAACTAATCTCCAGTTATTTTCGGATTTTCTTAACTGCTTTGGGTCTAAGAACAGTATTATTGAAGATAACGTTCACGATAACCAAAAATCACATTTCTTTAATTATCGGGTTAAAGAACAAGTGTTATATAAAACACTGTTCACGATAAACCCAAATATCAATACCAATTCAATTCCAATTAAATGTTATTTAATTGGTACACTTCATTAAATCTAAATAAAAAGATTTAATCTTTTTCTCAACTGGGTTCAAGAACAGGGTTAATGAAGACACCATTCACGACAAACCCAAATCACATTTGATATTAAATACAAGGCTCTGAATAGAAAATATATCGGCTTATATTCAATATCAAATTCTACGACCAACAAATATCGTATTGGAAATAACGATATAAATATATCTTTCAAATTTCCATAACAATATCTGTATAATCACGAAATCCAACATCGAAATAATCCAAAGACAATTTCGATTCAAATCCATTCCAATTCAGTTATTGGAAATTCTGGTTACTTTTAAAACCCTTTTCTAATCCAATTTATTTATTTAAAAATAAATAGAATTTTAATTCTAGTTCAAAACTAGTTCATTTCGATACAAATCTATTTTTATTTTTTCAAAAATGGAGTTTTTCATCCCAATTCTTCACAAATCATTTCTTATGATTTTACACAAATTATTGATATTTTTAATAATTTCATCAAGGCCCGTACAGTCGATTTCCATCAACGGCCATCGAACTGCACTTACAACGACCTTTTCCAAATTTGATTTGGACATAATTCCAAATCCAACTGTTAGATTTCTAATTTCTAATATTCTTTAGAAAGCTCTTTTCGATATGAACCCAACGGTTCCGGTTTTAGGAGAATCCGACGGTCGGATCTCGCGCAATATCCATTCGAAGTCAATGGTCGAAATTCACGAACTACCGCAGCGCGGCGCGTTCTATTCAGGCCATTATATTATATATATATATATATATATATATAACATATATAATATATATACTTCGTCGATTTCCTTTCTTAAAACGTATTTTATAAATCGTTTTAAATTCATTTTCAAAACGATTTCATCTTCATTTCAAATTCAAATCAAAATTGAATTTTTGGTTATAAATTCGATTTAAATTCATTTCAAATTGATTTCAATTCAAATTGATTTCAATTCAAATTGATTTCTAATTCAATTTCAGTTCGTTTTCAATTCAATTTCAATTCGAATTCATTTCTATTCGATTTCAATTCGATTCAATTTGAATTTGAATTCATTTCTATTCAATTTCAATTCGATTCAATTTCAATTCGAATTCATTTCTATTCAATTTCAATTCGAATTCATTTCTATTCAAAGTATCAGATTTTGAAATCACTTTCGATGTTCATTATAAAATGAATAAAATCAATATAAATATCTGTTGGCTAGCTTTTTGACCAAGCCACCCAGGATCATTCATAAGAAGAAAGCATGAGACCACGTTCTCTAAGAACATGAAGGAACGGATCGCATCATCGACTCGCCAGATGACGGATCGCACACAATCGACTCGCCCACTATCGGATCGCATCTCGACGGATCGCCCCCATCCCATCAGCGAAACGAATCCTCTATGCGACTCGATCCGAACTTATATTGTTGCCCAGAGTAGACCGATCCGGTCCCTTGATGCATGGCGAACCCTCAGACCCGTTCAAGCATGAGCTAGTCTTCAGCGATCCGAGACGCACGGATCTAGCGACACGTGTTCCTAACCGTCATTTTGACTGATTCTCCCCATCTGCACGATCCGATTTTCAAGCAGATCGCGACACCTGTCCACAACGGCTAATTTGACTATTTCCTCAACGGTGGCGATGCGATCCGATGTTCTCGGGATTCGTGCCACGTGCTACCACGACCCGCCTGACAAAATCAGCTATAAATAGCCCGGAGCTTGGCATTTTTTGGGATCTTTATGGCAATACTGAGTACTGAATCCGCCATTATTGTCAAACTACTCGATTACTGAGAGAAATAACAATTGTAAAAGTGAGCTTGAGAGAAATCCTTGATTGTACCGACATTCAAAGTATAATCAATAATATATAAAGTGGACGTAGGCTCGTTAACGCCGAACCACTATAAATTCTGTGTGTTACTTTCTCTTTTCTCATTCTTCAGTTGAAACTCTATAAGTTTCAGAATAATTTGGGTGTTAGGTCCAAATTTTGATCTAACATTTTGGTGCTTTCACTGAGAAAATGATCCTAAAGTTTCACTATTCACTTCTTTGAAGATTCCAGCGATTCAGATATCATGGCTGGAAAAAGATCTAAGGAAGCACGAGCTTCGCAAACCAATGAAACAATTGAAGAAAGTGTGCATGAGCTAGGCAATGAGGAGACTCTGGATCGCGGAGCGCAGGGGGCGAACTGATCCGATGAAGACGCCACGCTCCGATTCGACGAGAACGAGGCGATCCGGACTGCTGAAGGGGTTGTTACTCGATCCCGAGGCAACGTCTCGAATCCTCCACGCACCGCGACCGCGAATCGATCTCAGGGGGGCGTTGCGAGCCGCCATCCTCGAACCACAGCGATTCGAATTGATGATCAGACTACAACTCGACCTAGAAAGGAGCCTATGGCTCGCTCCTACCGTCTTGGCCCCTCCGCTCGACCTGGCTCAAGCGCTTTGCGCATAAAAGAAAGTGATGATGATCAATATGATCCTGCTGCTCCCGTTACTGAGGGGGATCTCTCTCGCTTTTCCGAAATGTGGGAGAGGCTGTTTGATGAATTGGCTGCCCAAAGGCAGGAAAGCTCCGTCCTACGACAAAATTTGACTGCTATGGATAGAAGGCTTGATGAGCTCGCAAAGCAAAGGACGCCGCCGGTTCGCCCACTCACTCCAGGATATTCTTCTTCGTCTGAGGAATCGCCGAGACCTCCGCGACGACCGTATCAGAGAGCCGAAAACATAGAGAAGCTTCGGTTCGGAACCCTGCCATCACGGGAAGAAGAAGCACTGGGGGCGGGGCCCTCAGACCGTAATGTGAACGATCATGCCACAACTCCCAGGACTCGAGATGTGGACAATCCTGTACAAAACAGACTACCTCAGCCCCGTCGCCTCGCACATGCTCATGGTAACAGGGGGCAACGGAGCCCTATCCGAGCCCCGGATTTTGTGACTGCTCCCGGAAGAGAAATTAGAGAACCCCGCCGAGCCAGAGGCACTGACCCTGAACCTCCGCTGACCAGTGCAAATGTTGCAGCCATGATCCATCAGATTCTAGCAGATAGCCGCGGACAACGGAACGAAGATTGGGGAATCGACCGCAGTCACACTCCTTTCACTGATGATATTTTGGATGCGACTTTCCCAAGGCATTTCAACATGCCACAGATTAATCGATACGCGGGCAGGTCTGATCCAGTCCAGCATCTAATGAGATATTCTTGGTCAATGACTGCTGCCGCAGCTTCTGATGCTGTCAAGTGCAAGGCATTTCCCATATTCTTGGAGGATGTAGCATTGTTATGGTTTACTCGCTTGCCAGCAAGATTAATTTCTAGCTTCAGGGAGTTGAGTGAGAAGTTCGTAGAACAATTCCGTATCTATGCACAAAAAACAAAAAGTGTGATTGACTTGTTCCTTGTCAAGCAGCGACCAGGCGAGAGTTTGAGGGTGTACCTAGACCGTTTCAATTTGGCCGCTACTGAAGTTAAAGATCCCCATGAACCAACCATTGTTGCAGCACTGATTGACGGAGTAGATAAAGACACTGAATTCGGGAGATACCTGGCAGGCAAGCCACCCCATACTCGAGAATTATTCTACGAAAAAGCCAACGTACACTTGCGCCGGGAAGAAGTATATGCTAACCGAAAGGCAAAAACGGCTGATAAGGACGAAATCCAGAGCAATGTCACCATTAAGCAGACAGGAGACAGCTCAGGGAAGGTCGAAGTTAATGTTGGAAATCGGAATCAGGGTGGTCGTCAGTCGGGGAACAATGATAATAATAGTAATGGCAACAACCGGAAGAGAAACCGAGGGAACGACTCCCAGAGAAGGACTCGTCCCAGGGCCTTTGAGAGTTATACGCCACTAAATGATACTCTGGAAAACATCTTCATGGATTCTTACAATGTCCTCCAGAGTAAGAGGCCACCTCCCAGAGAGTCGACAGAAAAAGAACGTGAAACGGGGAAGTTTTGTCTCTTTCATCGGATTCACGGCCATTCGACAAATGAATGCCGTCACCTAAGAGATGTAGTCGAAAGACTGCTTCGAGAAGGAAAGTTAGATGAATACAGAGTAACGCCCAGAGACAGGGGGCAAGCAGTACAGGCCCCAAATCAGAACCAGAATCAACTTGCTGCTAGGCCGACCGCCCAGCAAAAGGGAAAGAACATTGTTATCAATACCGTAATCGAAGGACTTTATCTCGCCGGGCATAGCTCCAAGGCATTGGATCAATACATCAATGCAGCCAAACAACACCTCGAGGTAGGGGAGTGTAGCAACCCTGAGGATAATATCCCGGTAAAGCAACAAAAGATGATGACCGGCGATGTAGTTTTCCGAGAACGAGAAAGCATTGGAGTCCATGCTCCGACAGAAGATCCATTTGTAATTACAGTACCTATTGGACCAGCCACTGTTCATAAGGTTTTAGTGGACAACGGGAGTTCCGTCAACATTCTTTTCAAAAGGACATTTGACCAGATGAACCTCGAAATAAAAGACTTGAAGCCCTGTCAAGGATGGATATGTGGATTCAACGGAGCATCTACCGCTTCAATGGGTTATGTAGAATTACCGGTTACGCTTGGGGAAGGAGAACGCCAGAGAGTGAGAATCCTTCCCTTCGTGGTTTTGGACATTGAATCGCCCTACAATGCCTTCTTGGGCCGACCGGCCCTCGCAAAGTTTAGAGCCTGTATAGCCCCCTGGTGCTTGTTATTGAAATTCCCCACAGAAGCTGGCATTGGTATCGTCAGAGGGGATCAGGTTGTTGCGCGAGCATGTTATGTTGCCGAACTAAAGCTACTCCGCAATGGAGGGGATATTGAAACTAAAGGCGCTACTCCCCCTATGGGGGCGGAGACCTTATAGCAACTAAAGAGGATAGTCGTTGGAGAGTCTCCCAGAGAGATGCCCGAGGATATAGATCCCAGAGAGGATCAAGAACCCGGGGGCAGAATGGCGACTCCTAACGAGACGACTGTGGATGTACCAATGGATGACAGTGACCCGGAGAAGGTCCTTAAGATTGGATCCCAGTTAAATCCGAATCTCGCTAAAGAATTGACGGATTTCTTAAAAAATAACTTGGATGTATTTGCTTGGACTCATGCAGACATGTGCGGGATATCCCCATCAATCATGAGCCATTCATTAAGCATTAACCCTAAACATCCTCCTGTAAAGCAAAAAAGGAGAATGTTGGGCCCGGAGAGGTCTACTGCCTTGAAAGAAGAGGTCGGAAAGCTAAAGAGTAATGGATTTATCAGAGATTCAACCTACCCAGACTGGATTTCGAATCCAGTCCTGGTAAAGAAGGCCAACGGGAAGTGGCGAACGTGTATCGACTTCTCGGATTTGAACAAAGGCTGTCCAAAAGATAGTTTCCCGTTACCCCGGATTGACCAGTTGGTGGACTCGACAGCGGGTCATGAGCTTCTCTCATTTATGGATGCTTATTCAGGATATAACCAGATTCCGATGCATGTTCCAGATCAAGAACACACTAGTTTTATCACGGATCTGGGATTATATTGTTATGTGGTGATGCCCTTTGGCTTGAAGAATGCGGGCGCTACATATCAACGTTTAGTCAACAGAATGTTTTATAACTAGATCGGGGAAACCATGGAAGTATACGTCGACGATATGTTGGTTAAGTCCAAGCAATCTTCCCAACACACTACTGACTTGGCAGAGATGTTCGGCATTCTTCGAAAGTACGGAATGAAACTCAACCCAACCAAATGTTCATTCGGTGTTGCCTCCGGAAAATTCTTGGGGTTCATCGTTAGTTCCCGTGGGATTGAGATTAATCCAGATCAAATCACGGCAATCAGAGATATTCAGGAACCTAGGCAAATTAGGGATGTACAAAGCCTTGCAGGAAAAGTAGCCGCGCTAAGCAGATTTATTTACAGGGCTACGGACAAATGCATCCCATTTTTCGAATTAATAAAGCGGGGAAAACGTCACTTCAAATGGACGCCCGACTGCGTAGAAGCGTTTCAGAATTTACTCAGGCACCTGGAGAAACCTCCGATATTATCTAAGCCAATGGATCACGAGGACTTATTCGTGTATCTAGCAGTGTCATCCCATGCAATCAGCTCAGCGTTGGTAAGAGAAGAAGATAAGGTCCAAAGACCTGTGTATTATGTGAGCAAAAAATTGACGGCAGCAGAGCGTAATTATCCAAGGATAGAAAAGTTGGCGTATAGTTTACTGATTGCCTCTAGAAAGCTTCGACATTATTTTCAGGCGCATCCTATTACCGTATACACCGATCACCCGCTCAAGCAAGTCCTACAGAGACCAGAGGCATCTGGAAGGTTACTCAAATGGAACATTGAGTTAAGTCAGTTTGATTTGAACTTTCAGCCCAGACGGTCAATTCGGTGGCAAGTGATAGCCGACTTCATAGCAGAGTTCACTGTCCCTGAGGAAGATATAGCAAACGAAGAAGTTGATCCTTCAAAGTTACTTCTCGATCCCAATGCCTGGGGATTGTATACTGATGGCGCTAGGAATGACGAAAGATCCGGCGCTGGAATAGTGCTTGAAACTCCCGAGAAACGATTGATAACCTATGCAATCCGGATGGAGTTTCATGCCACTAACAACGATTCCGAATACGAAGCTCTGATAGCCGGATTAAGGATCGCAAAGGAATTAGAGGTCACAAAGCTGAACATCTTCTGCGACTCCAAGTTAGTTGTACACCAGGTTACTGGGAAATTCCAAGCTAAAAGTGCAAGATTAACTTTATACTTGAAGAAAGTGAAGGAGTTGCAGAACGATTTTGATCACTACAGCATATCTCACATTCCGCGATCAGAAAATCAGCAGGCGGATAAGTTGGCAAAGATGGCTAGTTTCGACGATCCAGAAAAGATCGGGCTAGCCCCCGTTGAAGTACTTCGGTTCCCTAGTATAGATCAAATGGAAATCGATCTAACACTAGAGACGGAACCAAAAAGGGAGTCGTGGATGACCCCTCTAAAGAATTTCTTGATGAATGGAGCGCTTCCGACCAAGAAAAGCGAGAGGCGTAAAGTAATTCGTAAAGCTGCCCAATACGTTCTGCAGGGCGGAGTTCTTTACAAACAAGGATTTTCAATGCCCCTCCTCCGTCGCATAGCTCACGATGACATCGAACGTGTACTGCAGGAGGTACACGAAGGCGAATGCGGCGACCACACTGGAGGGCAAACATTGGCAAAGAAGGTGTTGCGGCATGGTTATTTCTGGCCTACCATAAACAAGGATGCGGCCAGATACGCACGACGGTGTGATGCGTGCCAGAGATTTTCAAAAATACCTAGAGCACCTCCTAACCAGTTAAAAACAATGATGAGCCCATGGCCTTTTGCTATGTGGGGAATTGATATCATTGGAAGTCTCCCCATAGCAAGGGGCGGAGCAAAGTTCGCTGTTGTGGCCGTGGATTATTTCACTAAGTGGGTCGAGGCTGAACCACTAACTACAATCACAACCAAACGAGTGATCAACTTTATCGTTAGAAACATCATCTGTCGATTTGGGATTCCAAAGATTGTGATAACGGATAACGGAACTCAGTTGGATAGCGCCGAATTCAGAAATTTCTGCCAAAAATACCACATTGAGAATCGATACACCTCTGTGGCGCACTCGCAATCGAACGGACAAGTCGAAGCGGCGAATAAAGTGATTAAGTCGATTCTGAAAAGAAGACTGAAGCGGGCTAGAGCCATGTGGGCTGATGAATTGCCCTTGGCACTATGGGCCTACAGGACAACATATAAATCGGCAACAGGACATACCCCGTTCTCCCTTGCCTTTGGAACGGAAGCAGTCATCCCGGTTGAGATAAAGGTACCTTCTCACCGGGTGGCTTATTATGATCCAATGACCAATAATGAATTGCTCCTTGAGTCCCTAGATATGATCGAAGAAAAGAGGGATGAGGCGGACCTGCGCGCCCTGAGATGCAAGCAACGGATCGCTCGATATTATAACAAAAAGGTTCGAGCCCGAACCTGGGAACCCAGAGACTTGGTTTTGAAACGTGTCTTTCCACCCCCAACTCATATGGGAGCGAAGTGGGAAGGACCGTACTCCATTCTGAGCAAGCTTGATAATGGAACCTTCAAGCTGGCAACCGTAGATGGAAGGGAAATCCCCAGAGTGTGGAATGCCCAACATTTGCGGCAATACTTAGCATAAAAGTTTCAAATCTGTTCTTTTGCTTTGTTGAAAACCATGTATAAGGCACGACTAGCCTAGGATAGTTTGATTCCTTGAAGCAAAAAATTATAAAGTGGACGTAGGTCATGATTCGACCGAACCACTATAAAAATATTGTGTGTCATTTACCTTTATTACATCCTTATTTATCTGCCTATTTATTTTTATGGAAAGCGTCGTGAATAATGCAGGTACCCGAAGTCTGTTGCCAACTGTTCCTCCCGTAGACTGTTCGGAGAAACTCAAAGCTTTGGCAAACGCTCCAACTAATTGTCCGACTGGCTTTAATCCTCATAGCTTGGATTAAAATGTAAACCTAGGACGAGTTGGATGAGCGTGCATAGTTGCAGACCGTTTGATCCGTGACTCTAACTCTCCAGAGCTGAGAGAGAGTATAAAGGATGCGAAGATGACATCCACAAGGCATGGCGGTGTACCATGATCGGAGCCGCCTGAGCGAAAGTCTAACCTTGGTGACCGCCAGGAGAATATAAAAGCGTCCATGATTTGGCACTGAGAAAGGACTCTTACCCCGCTGAAGGATCGGGGAGCGATGGAATGGCTGAGTCCCAACTCTAACTCTCCGGAGAGAGAGAGAGTATAAAAGCGTCTCCGATTGAGCGCTGAGAAAGAGCTCCTTTCCCGCTGAGGGATCGGGGAGCGAATGAATCGCTGAGCTCGAACTCTAACTCTCCAGAGAGAGAGAGAGAGTATAAAAGCATCTCCGATTGAGCGCTGAGAAAGAACTTCTTCCCTGCTGAAGGATCGGGGACCGACTAAACTACTGAATTCAAACTCTAACCTTGGCAACCGTAAGGAGAGTATAAAGAAGTCTGTGATTAAGCACTAAGAAAGGTGCCAGAAATTCGGTACCACAAGAACAATTATCCTATGAAATCTTCTAAGTCCCCCATATTCAGAAATAGGGGGCAACCTGCCGACAATACTAACTAATTCTTAGTAAACCCCAGTCAGGCGCTATGAAAACAACTGATTGGGGACACATATACTCATATACATATACTGAACTTTAATACAGCAACGCAGCACAAAAACTTTTCTTTCTGTTGTTTGACTGATTTGTAATTAGACGGCCTATGACTAAACATGGAAAGTTTATTTGAATACAGGTACACGATGATGCAAAAAGATAAACTTTCATTTATGTACCACAAATCAACAAAGTGAAAAACAACCTAGAAAGGAAAGTGAGGGCCAGTCTCACAATTACACTTCCTGGCCAGTGGAAAACCTAAAGACAAAATATCAACAAGCAACAATATCCTATTTACGCTTTGGCCTCTTCTCCTGCTTCTGACTCTCCAGCTTCGCCTTGTCGGCATCGGTCTGACCCCCTTTCTTCCTCTTCCTTTTGTCTATGAGAGGAACATCCGACTCCTCTGAAGATTCCTCTTCCACCTCTTTTCTCTTCCTTCTATCAGAAAGGGAAGCCGAGAAGTCATCGGGGTTTGCAAAGTGAAGCTGTCGGCTGATGGATTTGGGCTGGATTTTCACAATCATCCCAGTTTTGGGATCAAATTCTGCAAGGGGGACTATGTCCAAAGCCTCATCTCCCACCTTTTTTGAAACCATCCCTTTCTCCTGCCTAGCCTTTCGGCTGGCCAAGGTTTCGTTGTCATCGTCGTCGGCTTTCTTGGCGCCGATAATGTCCTCTTCATCATCTACATGGAGCCCATCCATGTCTTTCAAGGCTTCGATGGTCTCAGCATCTTTGGGAACGTCAGTACTAGGTGCCGGGATGCTTCTTTCTGTTGTTGTGACCTCAGCCTGCTTTGATATATCAATACCAGCACCTGGCGAGACAGCCTCCTTCTCCACCTCTTTTTCTTTTTCAGCACCCTTGTCGACGGGCTCGCCACCTGTATTAGGAGGAACACACATTACTAATTCAATTGGTTGTTCTACCAGACGACGACAATTCACAATTGCTTTGACAAATTATGGGGAAAAGAGAGAGATACCTTCAGCAGATGCTCCCTCTTGAGTAGTTGCAGAGGCTCCGATAACCACGGGAGTTAGACCCAAAGGGATTAATGGATCATCGGGATGGTATTCCTCAACCCCGGAGGTCTTGGGCTCCGCAGCTGAACTCGAACCCTCGTCAGCTTTGCCTTTACCCTTTGCCAGGGCCCTTTCCTTTTCCATCTCCGCTAGAATCAGACGACGACCCTCTGCCAGGTCCTCGGGCTCATTATCCCTTAAGATGCTCTTCATCAACTCATCCTAATTAATTTCTTCGACCCCCAATCTCTGCTTTTCACCCTCAACAATGGCATCCCATAAATTGGCTAAAGTAACGTGGTAATCCGGGATCCACGAGATGTTGCGAGTTTTGAGAACCTGGCCAAGGAAGTCGAAAATCATCTCTTCAAACCCATCGGTCTCCTTCTCTCTTTCGAGGAGCTTGTTGTTAGAAGCAGTGGCCAATTCGATGGCACTTTCGACATTCTTTTCGGCGAGAGCTGCCCGTCTCTCCGCGTCCGAGACCTGATCATTTAAAATCACCTTTTCTGCTTTAGCCAAAGCCAGACTTTCTTTTAAATTTGCCTTTTTTGCCTTCCAAGCAGCTCTCTCAACTTCAAAATGGCCTTGTGCTGTTTTCAACTCGATGTTGACCATTTTGAGATCTTCAACCTCCTTCTTTAAGGCCATTTTCTCTTGGCTATTGGAGTCAAGTTCCGAGTGAAAGCGCTGCTTAGCATTCTCTAATTCAATCTTATAATTTTCAGCGTCCCTCCGTGCTAAAGCAAGCTGGGATTGAGCATCTTCCAGGTCCTTCTCCATTTTTGTCCTGGCCCTTTCGTTGTTTTCAAGTTTCGCCTTAGATCTGTGTGCTTCTATTTCAAGCGATCGGATGACTTCTGAAAGGTTAACTGCATGTTTTTTCATTATCTCATATTGCCTGGCAACATGGCGGATGTGCCCGACACTTCGCTATCCCAGTTCTTGGGGACCGGTTCCAAGGCTGGAACAAATGTCATTCGGTCAAAGAATATGTCCGGGAATTGTTCACGCAGCTTTTCCAGCCTACATTGAATCTCGGGACCATGCATGTAATCCCGTGACCCGGGGGCAGCCAACTCTGGCTGGCTGGAAGGGACGATTTTATAGCTTCGAAGCATGTTCCATCATCGATAAAACATACTTCGAGGGGGCAAAATGTTGGCTAGCTTTTTGACCAAGCCACCCAGGATCATTCATAAGAAGATAGCATGAGACCACGTTCTCTAAGAACATGAAGGAACGGATCACATCATCGACTCGCCAGAGAACGGATCGCATCATCGACTCGCCAGATGACGGATCACACACAATCGACTCGCCCACTATCGGATTGCATCTCGACGGATCGCCCCCATCCCATCAGCGAAACGAATCCTCTATGCGACTCGATCCGAACTTATATTGTTGCCCACAGTAGACCGATCCGATCCCTTGATGCATGGCGAACCCTCAGACCCGTTCAAGTGTGAGCTAGTCTTCAGCGATCCGAGACGCACGGATCTAGCGACATGTGTCCCTAACCGTCATTTTGACTGATTCTCCCCATCTGCACGATCCGATTTTCAAGCAGATCGCGACACCTGTCCACAACGACTAATTTGACTATTTCCTCAATGGTGGCGATGCGATCCGATGTTCTCGGGATTCGTGCCACGTGCTACCACGACCCGCCTGACAAATTCAGCTATAAATAGCCCGGAGCTTGGCATTTTTTGGGATCTTTTTGGCAATACTGAGTACTGAATCCGCCATTATTGTCAAACTACTCGATTACTGAGAGAAATAACAATTGTAAAAGTGAGCTTGAGAGAAATCCTTGATTGTACCGACATTCAAAGTATAATCAATAATATATAAAGTGGACGTAGGCTCGTTAACGCCGAACCACTATAAATTCTGTGTGTTACTTTCTCTTTTCTCATTCTTCAGTTGAAACTCTATAAGATTCAGAATAATTTGGGTGTTAGGTCCAAATTTTGATCTAACAATATCGTTCACGTCAAAATGGCATCAATCTAATCAACACGGCTTCATATATTTCTATTTTCAAATATCCTATTTCAAATATTTCTTTTTTAAATATTTCTATTTCAAAAATGGAATGAGGCCCAATCACTTACCATATAATGTTAATTATATGGATTTTCTACAACACATGTATACAATAACAACGATGAATAATCAACCATCATCCAAAGTGCATTCTACACTGTATAAGCATCAAATATAAATATTTAACGCTCATAACAGTCTGTCAATCAATCGATCGACATACAACTAATTATTGAGATTAGTGTATGTCATATATCATCCCAATACCCGTGTGGGGTTTTCAAAAAATCAAACACAGATTTTATTTGTGCAGTTGGACGATGTGTAAAATTTATCGTCCCAATCAATATCAGTCAAATGTGTGTATATAAACAAATCGTCCGATTTATTTATTTTTATTTCATTTCATATACACGTTAAAAATTCTATTTTTAACTATAAAATATTTTCCACTATAAAATATTTTATTTCAACTATATAAATATTTTATTTCATTTCACATCACATCACACAATCAACTACATATCCAAATCAAACAAATAAGCATACAAGCCGTCCATGGTCTGTGGACGACGGGTGTCGGGTGCAGCTAAACACCGTCTGCATCCTAGTATATAATTCAACTAGAAATAAATTCAAAAGTGAGGAGTTCTCACCGAGGGTTCCACTCCTCCATTTCATTTCTGAATTGTCTGAATTCCCTTTTGATTTCAATCCGTTCCATCTTCCTTCTTTTCACGTTGTTCATATTAAAAATCATATTTTTATTGTCTACATATAATAAAAATCATATTTTTATTTTTCTAAAAATATAAAAATCATATCTTTAATCTTTCTATAATATAAAAATTATATTTTTATCTTTAAAAAAATCAAATCCTTTTACCTTAAAATAAAATCTCGCCTTCTTATATTTAAAGAACTCATCTTTTTATTTTTAAAGAACCGATCTTTTCACGATGTTTATATGGATAAAATCACTCTGTTATACTAAGCAATTTCATTGTAAAAATCCGAAATTTAACACAATATGGTTTATTTTAATAACAAAAAATTAAAAATCAAACCTTCTTTGTTATGAAAAATCAAACCTTCTTTGTTATGAAAAATCAAACCTTCTTTGTTACAGTAAAAACAGTGTTCAACTGCTAATTTAACTACTTAAATTACCTAAAACAAGAATAAAAAAAAGAAATAAAACAAATAAAAACAAATAAATGAACACACTCACTGCAAATCGCTGCGAGGAGGGCTTGGCGGCTCAGCGTCGAACACGGGGGTGACAGGTCGCCGATGGTGGTCGCGTGGGCTACATCTGGTCAGAGGCGGCGGTCGTTGGTGCTGCGAGGCCACGGGTTCTTCGATTGAGGGGGGTATTGGGAGGGTTTCGAACTGGGGAGAGCGACAAGGTCAGAGGTGAAGGGGGGGTCGACGAGCGGTGGCGGGGCAAGGGCGTCTATGGCTCGAGCGCGTCGACGTTGGTTTTTTTTTTTTTATTTTATTTCGACTGAATCCATCGCCGAAAGGAGGGGAGAGGATATGAGGGAAGGAGAGTTGACTAAAGGGGTTTAATTTTTTATTTTTTATTTTTAATTTCCAAAAAGCAACTTTTATTTTCGACCTCGAAACGAGACCCACCGCCTGTCGCCCATAGCTGATTACCCCCATTCCGAATACAATGGGATATGTATCGTAAGCTGATTCGACTGTTTCGATCAGTTTCCGCCAAAATCAACATATAACTCTATATATTGAATTTGAACGCGCATTTCAATTTACTGGGGTTACATACTAACTCGAAAAATTCCCGAAAAATATTTTCTAACTTTGTATTGATGATACGGTCCTAACAAAACTAGTTTCATCGAATTCTGAGACCGTTTGAAAAATGGTCATTTTCCAATCGATTAAAATCAACTGAAACTGGTCAAACGCGTTTTCCTTTGCCACGCTCACATATTGAATCGGAAAATTGTGAAATTTGAAACCTAGAAATAACTTTACAT
This sequence comes from Allium sativum, assembly GCA_030737875.1. NCBI lineage: Eukaryota > Viridiplantae > Streptophyta > Magnoliopsida > Asparagales > Amaryllidaceae > Allium > Allium sativum. The sequence goes on along the minus strand of CM060927.1, from coordinate 195,621,939 downwards.
CGCGGATCCAAAAAAAGTGGTTTCGTCGAAATCCGAGATCGTTTGCAAAATGGCTATTTTTAAGGGCCGAAATTCCATAGCGACTATTCTGAATTTTCAACTCGACTTATCTTTTTTATCCCTGCTATGAAATTTCAATTTATCGGATTCGTTGGAAAGATATTCTCAATTAGATTCCATTATTTTTGGTTTCACTAAAATTCGGTTTATTTTGCACCTGGTATGTTCATTTGAAATTTGAAATCGAATTATCGAACTACCGCGCCATTTTCAATTCCTTTTATATATATAAATAAATATTTATATTCTAATGACAACGTATATAAATATATACGTTCGGATTATATTCAAAATAAATTTTCCGTCGTTATTATTTAAAATAATTCATTTTAAATATCCAAAATTCAATAAAATTGCCAATTTAAAATTTTTAAATTGGCTCGAATTTCCGGGTTATTACACACAACAAGATGTACAATACTCTAAAGTAAACACTAACATGTAGTGTAAAATGAGAGTATGATTGTCATTGTGAAGGCAAACATCAAGCATAGCAATCATCCTCACATTTCTCACTCAGTGCGTAAAGCATACAATATCCACTTCTTTGATCAGCAGATCCATTGGGGCTATGACGGTGTCCAACTCCGTATAACTATCGCTGCGACCACTTTTCTCTTTGGGACCCTGACGGAGTCCCACTCCATACAACCTCTGACCCGACTGCACTGATCCATAGTCAATAACCCTAACCGGTCAGCCAGTCCACATAGCCTTGGTCATGGTTCGTCTACATACCTCCTCTCTCAATGGTGAACCAAAGTTATGGATATCGATAACCCCTTTAAACACGTCCTGCAGCAAAGTTCAACTTTTGAAGTTAACTCGTTGGTTCCCATTTGGATCCTGAGCCATAACTTCTCATCTAGACTTCCTTTGCCTCTCGGGTTTTAGTCGGATTGGATCTGATCATCAGAAGAGTTCACGATCGTCGTCGGTCGTTCATACTCCATAGGGATTGGTCGCTCGCCCATATTCCACCAGGGTTGCTCGCCCCTCCTTCTCCGAGTTCGGCCGCTCGCTCTTTCTTCTCCAGGCTCGATCGCTCGAATTTCACTCTTTAGGCTCGATCGCTTGTGCGAGTCTCCTCATAGGTCGGCTGTACATACTCCTCATAGGTTGGTTGGGTTGGTCGACATGTTAAACAGGGTCGTTCGCATGTACTCCTCAGAGATCGGTCGAACATACTGGTCGGTCGTACATGCCCCACTTGGGTCTGTCGCGCGACCCGAAGCCTACAACTCGTACAAATTTCCGGAAAGCTAATTATGCCTCACGACGGTGTTTTCAACCATTCTAAACTTCCTATGCAACCATAGAATGTACCAAATAGCAGTAACAATATATAGGTTCAATCAAATAGATCAAAACATCAATCAAATAGGCAATTTTAGATCAAACATACCCAAAATCCATGATTTTCTCCTTAATCCCCTAAATTCTCGGATTAGCAAACTTAATCCAAACTAACCCAAATTTATATATGTGACATAAAATATGATTCTAAAATTTATACATATTTTTCCATATTTTTAAGCTGTATAATTCTGCTAATTATCACTAATCACCCATAATTAGCCATAATTAGTGTATAAACATGCAAATCACTCACCTTAGCCATAACTAAATGATAGATCTGAAACTTCTACAGATTTGGCTCGTATTCATATGTAGTGCAGTAACACTACCTCGATTTTGGTGCTAGTCCAACTTTATTTGCTTAATATGTGGTTAGAAAGTGATTAGAGAGAGATTTGGAAGATGGAGGCCATTACTAAGGTTCAAGGAACGTTTGTGGCGGCTAGAAAAATGAAAGGAGATGATTCTCCAACTTTTTTCAGCCCTCCCATAACCCTAATCCCGAAATTGGTTATGGGCCTAACAGTTAATCACCATATTAAGCCCAATTAGGTGTTTTTCCATCTTCAAATCTTATTTCAGCCATATCTCCCAAACGGTAAGTCCGTTTGATTAGTGTGACCACTCTACGGAATGGAAAACCATCATCCGAATCCAATGGAAGTAGTTTTAGGTCAAAACTTCTTACCAATTAAAAGTTATAGGCGAAACTTGATTCGCCAGGGGAAAAATGGTCATTTAAAATTCGGTGAAAATCATGAATGTTGGAAATGACCCCAATAGTCATTTTCCCAATGTTACACGACCAAATGACTTTGTATGAAAATAAAAAATGTATTCTATGATCCTCTAATATGTAGAATGCGGGCCATTACACTTATAGATTGCTGGACTTTTTCTTAGGTATTTTAGGAGTTGGCAGAGTTGAATTGTTTACTAGTTAATAGCACGTAAGGATGATTGACAGGGAATTCAGTGATTCACTTTAACATACCATTCTTATGTTTGATTTAAAATTGATTCCATACATCCGTTAACATGTATATACACATATATAAGTTATATCATCCGATATGATATGCAGGGTATAATTTAGATAAAATTTTGAAGTGAGGTTTACTCACATTTTTAAGCCTCTATTCCAGATTTTCAAATTTCAAGCTTTCCTTATAACAGTGGACAAATATGTGAGTAAATTTTCTCATGTAGTTATTTTAGATGATGCAGCTATATATATATATATATATATATATATATATATATATATATATATATATATAGCTGCATCATCTAAAATAACTACATGAGGAAATTTACTTACATATTTGTCCACTGTTTGATTCTTTTTGCTTCCTTGATTTCCTTCTAGGTTTTTTTCCATATTTATGGTTCAGCCTTCTACCATTTTTAATATAAGTTTTTGGTTTGAATGCCTCAATGAATGTTTGCTGTGTGTATTTATATGTGAGGGAAATGGTAAAATATTGTGGTATGTCTTGTTGTTAGGAAAGATATTGGTGAAGAGGCCATGTTAGTAGCTACATGTATCATTTGAAAGGGATGTTAAGGTCATTCACCTTGATTTCTTTACAACTAATCTAGTTTGTAGCATACAAAAATGTAAAAGCCATGCACTTATAAGTTTTCAAAATGCAACTTAGCTCTTTTTGAATGGTAAGGGCAAAATTTTATTTCTTCATCTAAAAGATTACAAAATTATTCAATCACAATATACACACAACTCACAAAACTGTAAACCCTAATCACCCTTACAAAATCATTATGGTATTTACAAAATAGTATTGTACATCACAATGACAAGATCGAAAGCCACTAATCACTATACGATCTACCTTGCTTCAGGAAAACCAAGGAGCTTCAGAAAAACAGAGAGTTTCATCATTGTCTTCTTGAATCAAAGAAAACCTGGTGCCAACTCCAACGCGCAAGCAGATGCCAAACGTACTAATCAAACAAATTACCTCTATATATCACCAAATCAAAACAGCAAACTGCTAAGCCGTTAAAACTAATCCATGCCAGTATCTTAACTAAGGGCTAAAGTACAAAACAAAATCAACAATTAACACTTTTGAGATTAGGTAAAAAAGGGATCAAATAATGGAGATGGATTTCCTCAAGTATGCCTTTTGATGATTTCATAGTGCTGTTAAATGGCATAACATCCTCTGGGTTAAATTCACAACCACTATCCAAATCCTCATCTGAAGGTTCCCATAATTTTCCTTTCAGTCTCTTAGACTTAGACGAAGTACTTGAGGATGCCATTGTAGTACTAACTTTGGGAAACGTTAACCCCGAACCAGAGACAGGTCGAAGCTTATTATGAGAAAGTAGCTTAAGTTGAGCATAATGAGAAAGCTTAGTTTGCATAGAGGAAGACGAAGTTGTACCAATAATTGCCGAAGAATAGATCACATTGATATTGGTAGCCGAAGGTGCAATGGAACTAAAAGACGACGAGCACGACATTGTTGAATATGAAGATGAACTAGATTGGATGCTTTATTGACAAAAGTAGAAGAACTAGCAGAACAAGATGAAGTGGAAGTGACTTATATACCCAAACCAGAAGAAATAGGATTAACACCAGATGAAAAGCTCAAACCATTTTGATTCCCAGTTGAATTATCAATATGATCCATAACATCATCAAAAAGATCCCTAAATATAGAACCGTCTTCTTGATCAATAGAATTTACTTAATAGAAAACATCACCTAAATCATCATCATTAATATTTGTATTTCTACCTATTCCATCAACATATTGAGCCTTTTTACTAAGATCAGCAGATTCATTATCAACATGTATTTGAGCATTTAAACCCTCGAAAACACCCAACTCCATTCACATTTATTTCAGAATTTAAAACCTCAAATGGATTTGCAGTTACATCTGCACCGTCATTAACAACATATCCATTCTCCTTATTGATGCCGACTTCTTTTTTCCTCCATTTTTTTAAGGTTTCGACTTAACTGTGCTCCAATTCCAGTGTTAGCTGGTGGGAAAACCTTCTCATTGACGCCAATAAAGTCATTAACTCCAGCTCGATCGTCCCCTAACTTATCCTCAACCTGCCCTTCGAAACCATTACCATCCTTAGTTCTAAATTCGCAAGCAGAAGTTTCATGACAAATGTACAAATTTTTGGCCTTCAATCGTAGGATAATTTCACTGGTGGACAGTTGTCACACAACCCATCAATATAATTATGATCAGGTAAATCAAACTTAGGTGTAACCTCTACAAAAGCCTTAGCGTATCTAAAATGTTGCAATCTCTCAGTGCTCGTATCAAAACATATAAGCCTACCTACATGACACACGAGCCAATTGATACCCAGCAACGTCCAAAGAACCATCGGAATCCGATACAAATGGATCCAAATTGACACTTTCTTTATCCGAGAATGCGAATTGTCAATAGTCGGATTCCATCTTGTGATAGTAAACATCCTACCCCATATAAAAATAGGATCTGAGTGAAGTGTTTTCTCTCTATCAAGATCATTTGAAAACTTAAAAAAGAAATGAAGACCATCTGATTTAATGTCAACCTCACCACATAATTTCCAATGTCTTTTCAGGTAATTAGCTACATAAAGGAAAGATAACATAGCATCAAGAAAGAAACCAACCAAGAAATCACTCCAGTATTTAAGCCCTTCATTCCTTACCAGATCTGGGATCGATTTTGGAAGTCCATCTTTCGCAATATCAAAATGACATGGCTGATATGAACCTGCATTTCGAGGAAGATTTTTAAAGAGAGAAGCATAGTCAGTTTTAACAAAAGATGAAAAGGAAGATTTTGAAGAATTGAAAATTATAGATTTCGCTCCAAGATTCGCTTCAAAATGGTTGCTCGAGGAGGAATTGTCGTTGGGAGGAGGTGGATCTGGGGGTTTAGAAGGAGAAGGGCGAGATGGAAGTGACAAGAAGGTTGAATCGAAGGCGAAGGAGGAGGATGGAGAAGAGAAAAAGGATAGCCGCCGCCATTAACAATGGTCTCTTGATCACATTAGCTTCCAAATGCAACTTAGCTCTTAAGTTCTCGGCTATCACATGTTGATTGAAGGAATGTTATAGGGGCGGCTTTGCTTGATTGATAGGATGTGCCTAGGCTGTTGTAAATTTGGTTTTGAAAAGAGGTAGGCAGGGTATCTTCTACATGGATAGCAAGAGAGAAGTAGATGTACAACCATATGTTTAAATGGTATATTAAAATCAGACGTTGTTGTTAAGTAAACATGGTATTACTTAGATGGGAAGGGTGTGCTTAGGCTAGTTGCGTCTAAGCAGTGATTGAAAAGAATGGCTAGGTGCTATCTGGTTCTATAAGCTTCAGAGGACAAGCCAATGTAGCTACTAGAAGTACGTATAAACATATAGATATAGCCATGTGCAAAGACTTATTATTTGCATGTGTACAACCTATAACGAAGTGCCTATGAACATGGTTTAAACATAAGTATAAAAATATGTTAAATCCTTATTAATATAGTACATTCTGTCTAGAAAGTTAACTATATTTTACTTAAGTTATGTCCATTTACTTGAGTTTAAAATCAATATAAAACACTTTGTACATGTATATGAGCAAATATTCACACCAGTTAAGGGATTATATAATATTACATATACATATAGGATTTGTAAAAAGGTCATTTAATTCTTCTTCAATAATTAAATCCAATATCCTTTATATTTCTACAAGAGTTAAAACCAATATAAAATCAAAACAAGAAAACATTTCCTGCTTGTTTTACATTAGTAAAAATATTTTAAAGCATTTATATATACTATTCCAGAAATTTCCCAATATTTATCATTCACAATTTATTATTTCAACATAATTGCTGAATTAATCCATAATAAATTGTGTTACAAACTCAGTCAAAACACATGGACATTACAATATTTCATTAGATTCGAAATGATTTATGTATCTTCGTTAGAGGAAACTAGATGTATTATTACGTAGTGATCAATAATATTTGCATATTTATTATAAACATTGCATTTGACGTTAACTATTAAATAATAGTAAAACAAAACATTTTAAAGTTCTCTCATTAATTGTAGGAATTCTCTCTATTCTTCTTAATTCACTCCAGATATTTTTTTTTAAAATCAATTTATCATTTTACGCTTATTTACTATTTTTCTCACATTATTTTACTTCTTCTGTTATTTAATATTTTTATATGAACAATTTAAATTTTACACAACAATTTATTAACAGTTAACTTCTGACATTTTATATTTAAGTCCCAATATTTAAATAATTTACAAATCACAAAATTTAAGCAATTTTAATAAATTTAATTAACTTATATTTCTTTCAAATACTAAAAATGAATTTTTTTTCTTTTTTTGCTCCAAATACATATACTTCTATTTTTCTATAACCATTTAATTCTCTGTAATTCTTTTCCAACATTTTATATTTAGTACTGTATTTTTACAATTAATTTCATAGTACAAAATTATTTAAATAACTTTAGCAAACTGTTTTTCATTGATTCACCAAATAAATTACATCAACATTTTTTATGGCAATACCGACAAATTTTTGTACTGCTTCGTAACAACTTTTTATTATAACAAATAATAAATACAAATTGTTACAGGGGCTACGAAGATTGTCTCTGCTACAAATGGTTTTTATAGTGGACCAATTACATTAATGATTTTTAAAGTGAACTGACCCCTGCCCGTCACCGCACAGGGCTGTTGCACTATAGTTAACCAATTACAAATGACATTAGGCAAAGGCAATTACATATCAAAAAGCAAACTCCACAGAGGGAATAACATACAAAACAGATTACCTGAAATCAAAAACCAATTGCCTTAAGGAAACTCATTTCAGAATCAGAACTTGCACAAACCCAACATGGCATAATACACTTTGACGTGCACCTAGCTAAGCAAATAGCATCATATCTACATCATGACCTGCTTAGAGAGTCCAAAGGAATACTTCACATCAAACACTGAATAATTAACACTGTAGGAGAGAACCATGACTACAACAATAACACAACACGCCATACAAGACACTCCTCTTTGCAAATGCAGTCGCCAAGAAGATGCCGACATAGGCTCTACACCGGCAACAGCGACAAGATAACTAACACCAACATAGGAGAATTACTAACTGAATGACATAGCAAGGGTAGACACACGACAGACACCACACACACCCAAACACCCGCTTAGCAAGGCAATCATGGAGAAGTGAAATAGTGGTGGTGGTGCGCCACCACTGAACAATGAAGACCCAGCAAATAATCACAAATACCCTCACAAAAACCAAAGGACAGCAACTAAAAACCTTAACAATGAACAACTCTACCATCAAATCTGACACAAATCACAAAAAAATAAATAGAAAACAAATTGAAACCCGAAATCGACAACCAGGCTATGAGATAGTGACGAGCAAAATTCCATCGCATTAGCTAAAAGTCGGTTACATCGGACAAATTACTGTGATAAAAGGGGACCGCACTATCGAGTGAGAGGATCCAGCAGATGTGGGGAAAAAGTGACGGTGAGTCATTAGTGAGCCGTGTATATCAACAATAGCGATTAAGTTAATTTGTACATTAGTTATGAATCATTTATATCAAGAATGTACCTTGTATTATAACATAAAAAAAATTTTGAACATCACAAATTTATAGATATTTTTATAACTTTCAATTCAGTTCTTTCTGCTATACTATACTAAACTAATTTTGTAATTTTAAATTAATTTACTTAAACAAGTTCTATTAAATAGTATTTGCTAATTCATTGAATAAAATTACTAACATACACCAATTTTAACATGTATATGTTGGAAATATTGGGTGAATTATTAAAATATTGAGATAAGTGTATGAATGGCTCCTTTATGTGAATAGTCCCATATCATGGGATTATATGGAAGTGGCAAGTATTTATACTTGTTTCTAAGAAATCATGTTTGGGCCTTGGGCTCCCAATACATGCCTTGTTGTGAGGAGGGAGGCCATGCATCATGACCACCACACACGCGCGCGACCGTCCGACTTGACCCAGCCCGGCCCGGTTCGGACTCGGGCTCGGCTTTGTGGTGTAAACACTTATATTTTTGGGCTAGAAAACACTGCATTTTTCGAACTATGTTTTCGACCCGACCCGACCCGGTTCGGTTTGGTTCGGGCTCGTCTTTGTGGTGTAAACACTTATATTTTTGGGCCAGAAAATACTGCATTTTTTGAACTATGTTTTTAAATACGAAAATATTTCTGAGCCGACTTTTATTTTGAAGCGGTAAACTATTGACTCGGTATTTTAGCAAATTTTATTACTGCACAGTATTTCCGTTCAGCCCTAATCCCCATCTATATATTATCTTCAGTTGTAGACGAAAATATACAACTTACCTCCGCCATTAAAATTATAATCCAGAAATTTTCGAGTAGTATTTTTATTTCGAAAGTGCAAATCTACACTGATTTGTGGTGCAAAGAAAATCAGTTATTAATTTCAGAGGCTGTTTTATCCTAGAGGCGGCGGCAGAAGTACGAACTGGTTTTGCACCACCCTCTGCAAACCATGGATGATGCTGCTCCTCCCTCTGCTTTCCAGATCCCATTGGTGACTGCTGGACCCTTTCGTTTCGAAGGTCTGCACTTCAAACAATGGCGTCAGAAGATGGAGTTTTACCTGACGATGAGAAAGGTGGCTGGTGCTCTGACCACCGACAAACCGCAGTTGCCAGACAAACCTGACGGAACTGATGAAGCGCAGATGGCTTCCTGGACTGAACAATCAAAACAGCAACAGAACTGGATTGAGCAGGACTATCTAGGTAGAAATTTCATTCTCAATGACCTCAGCGATGATCTGTATGATTACTACAACTCGGACGACAAGACAGCGAAGGAGATCTGGGAAGCGCTGAAGAAGAAATATGATACAGAGGAGGCAGGGGTAAAGAAGTTTGTTGTGAGCCGCTATCTCAAGTATCAGATGACAGACGACAGGTCAGTTGAGATGCAGACTCATGAGCTTCAGAAAATAGCTCATGAGATCATCTCCGAAGGTATGGTTTTGGACGATCAGTTTCAAGTTGCTTTTATTATTGACAAACTGCCCCCAGGTTGGAAAGACTTTAATAGTTTCCTACAACATAAGACTAAGGAATTTTCCTTTGAGAGCCTGATCACTCGCCTGCGTATTGAGGAGGAGGCACGCAAACATGACTAGAAAGAGGAAGTGCTGGTTGTCTCAAACAACAGCACTAAAAAGACCACATCCGTTGTTCTGAAACCGAATCAGAAATCATTTAAGAATCAGAACAGGCGCAACAAACAGAATGGGAATCCGCAAGGAAATCCAAAAGGACAGCAGAAACCAGCCCAAAAGAATGACTCTGGACAGTTGTTTCTATGTTACAACTGTGGAAAACCAGGTCATATGGCACGAAAGTGTCGGAACAGGCCAAGCTCTGCACCGCAAGCAAACCTGACTGAAGAGCATCTTACGGCTATGATTACTGAGATTCACCTTGTTGGTGGATCAAAGGGTTGGTGGGTAGACACTGGTGCTTCTCGCCATGTCTGCTATGATCGTGATATGTTCACCACATACACAGCTGCTGATGATCAGAAAGTGCTGTTGGGAGATTCTCATACCACTAAAGTTGCAGGGGTTGGAAATGTGGAGATCAAGTTTACCTCTGGAAGGACTGTGATTCTTAAAGATGTTTTGCATACTCCATAGATGAGGAAGAATCTGGTTTTTGGCTTTCTTCTTAATAAGGCAGGATTTACTCAATTTATTGGGGCTGATGTGTATACCATAGGGTATAAGGGGTTTTTTGTAGGAAAGAGTTATGCTTGTGAGGGAATGTTTAAATTAAATGTTGAGTCTAATAAAGTGAATAATTCTGCTTATATGTTGTGTGATTTTAATATTTGGCACTCTAGACTATGTCATGTTAATAAACGAATAATTCATAACATGAGAACTCTAGATATGATACCTAAGATGTCAGAATATGAATCTGATAAATGTGTATTCTGTACGCACGCAAAAATCACTAAGAAATCTCATAAATATGTTGAAAGAGAATCTGAACCCTTAGATTTGATTCACTTTGACATATGTGAACTTGATGGTACTTTGACTAGACATGGACATCGGTATTTTATCACTTTTATTAGTGACTGTTCTGATTTCACATATGTATACCTTATGAAAAATAAAGGTGATGCTTTTGACATGTTTAAAACATTCAGAACTGAAATTGAGAATCAAACAAATTGGAAAATTAAGAGACTTCGTAGTGATAGAGGAACAGAATATGAATCTAACTCAATTCTGGATTTCTATAAACTACATGGTATAGTACATGAGAGAACTGCACCCTATTCTCCTGAAATGAACGGTAAAGCAGAAAGAAAAAATAGGACTTTTACCAAATTAGTAGTTGCCATCCTACTAAATTCTGGTGCAGCAAAACATTGGTGGGGGGATATTTTATTGACTGTATGTTATGTTCTAAATAGAATCCCCAAATCTAAGAATAAAATTTCACCTTATGGAATTTTAAAGAATCATAAACCCAATGTGTCATACTTTAGAACTTGGGGTTGTCTAGCATATGTTCGCATTCCAGACCCTAAGAGAATAAAATTGGCAAGTAGACCATATGAATGTGTATTTATAGGCTATGTTATTAATAGCAAAGCATATCGATTTTATGATATAACTGCACATAACATAATTGAATCAAATGATGCTGATTTATATGAAACAAAATTTCCTTTCAAATTAAGGAATAGTGGGGGCACTTCAAGTATGCCTACTAGAACAGAACTTAATAAAAGTTCTGAAGCTGAACCTACAAGAAGTAAAAGAGCAAGAACCGAGAAAAATTTTTGTTCAGATTTATGTGCTTTTACTATAGAGGAGGATCCCTTAAACCTTCAAGAGGCCTTATCTTCTTTAGATGCCGATTTTTGACAAGGGACTATAAATGATGAGATGGATTCTCTGGAATCCAATAAGACTTGGTGTAACAACCCGTATTTTTGAATAACATGTTATAACATAAATGGAGGCAGAATTAAACTGTAAAATCTGAATCAAGGGAAACGGGCTATGCCATTGCGTTCGTCTCGGAAAAATACGCGAAATAGAGTCCGAGTTTTCGAAAATCGGAGTCCGTATGACCAAGATATGGCCTCGCGAAGTTTCACGAAAAATTCCCAAATTAAAGTATACTTAATTAAGTGAAATGGGTTGCGCAGAGAAATATATATATATTGATATATATATATATATATATATATAATTGAAAATTAAATAAATAAATATGCAAAAATGTTCAAAACAGCGAATTGGGAGAGGGGAATAACCGAACCGGCCGATTTTTGAGGTCGACCCGAGCCTGCTGGGTCGACTAGGGGTTAATCCAGGGTGTTTGGCTGTCAACCCGTGGGCCGATTCGCTCAAATGCAGATTTTGCATTTGAATGGTTCTCATGGTTCATCTTTAATCTAAAGGCCCTAGATGGTTCCTACACTTGACTTCTTCCCCAAGACATGCTTTGATGGCTTGGATTGAATCTAGGTTTAATCCTATGGCCTAAAACACTTGCCTAATCTATAAATAAGCCCTTAACCCTCTCCTAAATCCTCATTATTCATTCATGTAACTAAACTATGGCCAAATTTCTACTCTCATGGCCTCCACTCAACTATCCTAGCCTCCACTTCATTTCTATGAGAGGTTTCATGATCATGAGAGTGTTAGAGAGTCCCTATGTTAGTATGAGAGCTTCTCAAGTTGATTTCAAGGCAAAAGCTTTGATCTTTGTTCATAAAGATGGTGTTTTGGTGGGTTTGGAGCATCCATCTTTGGGTTTTTGGGTGATGGCATGCATAGGCTTCATCACAAGCTTTAGTTTAATCGATTTAGGCCTTCATAGCAATGTAAGCCCTTCTCCTACTATTAGATATGAACTTTAAACTTAATATGACATGTTGTAAGTGGGTTTAAACATTAGTATGTAGCATGCTATCATCTTATGCAAGCTTATAAAGTCATTACCTTGGTCTTGTGGTCATAAAGCTTTGACCTTTATGTTGAAATGTTGCATTATGCAACATGAGAATCTTCATAATCATTATGTCACCTTGCATATGAAGTCATAATCCTTATATGATGATATATGCGAGTTTCCAGCCATCATTCCATGTCTTTTGTCACCATGATTCGCTTATGTACCAAGTTTGGGTTTATGCATGTTTTTGAGGCTTAAGAATGTAACATGCAAGCTAATGAACACATTTGTGCCTCATTTGCCACCATGATTAACTTGTGGCTTAATACCCATTTTTGTCATTCCTTTGCCAAGTCTCTTCTTTTAATCCATCACGTTGTTGCGAACGTATATGCTAGTTTAAAAAAAGCGTTGGGGTCACATTATGGGGAAACATAATGACATGAATATGACTTGGGTAAATGGGTATAAACATGACAACATGTAACGTTAAATATGACATGTGTTTATACTTGAAAACATGATTTGAAATATAACATGGAAGTTGACATGTAAGTATGCATAAAAACATAAGCTTGGGAATTTACCTATTAAGTTAGGTCTACCCATTGGGAATTTACCTATTAAGTTAGGTCTACCCAATTGCTTGAAAACTTGACTATGAACATGACACTAGACTAAACATGAAAGTGGCCAACTCGAGGTTGGGTTGAGTTTGCAACGTAAAACTACCCGGAACCGACTGGCCTAACTAGTAGTTGCAAACAATAGGACCCAATGTGAGAAGTTGGTCATGTTGTGCTTGAACCCGAGGTTAGACCAAGTTGTGGTGTAAAGCTACCCGGAACCGACCGGCTTAACTAGTAACCACAACAAAGTCTAATGTGAGAGGTTGGGGTGCATTAAGTAATTAATGCCACATAATAGGGTTAAGTTAATTTGATTAATGAGGCTTAACCAAATATGACATGGACAAATGGGTTAAGTAATTTAATTTGACTAATGACACTTAACCGACATGACAGGGTTGGGTAGGTTAAGTAACTTGATTTGCCTAACGACACTTGACCATTTTTATACGACGAGGGGACGGGATTAAGTTAACCAACACTTAATCAATCCAACACGATAACTTGATAAGGTTAAGTAAATTTTCTTAGTAACACTTAACCGTTTAATACAGTTAATGGATGGGGTTAAGTCAACTCAGACCTAACTAATCTAAACATGGTAATTGGACGGGGTTAAGTTAATTTACACTTAACTAATCCAACTCGTTAGTTTGATGTGGTTAAGTGACCTATACTTAACCAATCTAACGTGAAAACATGATAAGGCTAAGTCACGAATCACTTGAATACGCTTGACCGATTTGACTCGGTAATTTGACAAGGTCAAGTTAATTTATATAATTAACCAATCTAAAATGATAATTAGACGAGGTTAAGTTATGGATTGCTTAATATACTTAGCCAACTTGACACTTGGTTAAGTCTTGGACTTGGATACTTAGCCAATTTTGACATGGTTTGTAGACGGGCTAAGTTATGAACTTAAGTGACACTTAACCCATTAGATAAACCCTAATTCGGAGGATTAGGTAAATAACCATAGTTAACAAGGATTATGGAAATAAGGCTAAGTGGTAAACCTTAGTTAAGGGAGACTAAGTAATAATTCTTAGTCAAGGAAATTTGGACCATTTCTTAGATAGATTAGTAACCCGATACGTTAGGTCAACGTTTAAGTATGCGTGTAGGAGCAGGCTATCTGATTTAGATAAAGGCTCCAACGAACTGGGTAACGAAGCAGCGGCTTCGGGGAACGTGAGGATATTCTTGGGATCCCTCTGTGAGCTGCCAGGTCATTATACTAGGCTCACGAGAGGTTGAGGTCTGCGGTAGAAGAACCAAGAATATGCCTTGGTTGCTATGCGAGCGACCTAAAGACCGGGGTGAATAGCAGTGAGTCGACGAATACATAAGGTGCCCGAGATAGCAAGTTCGTCGATCATCTACCATCTTGAGTCAAGCGTGTACGTACGGAAAGGCAGGGAACACCCAACAGACCATAATTGCTATCTAATTATGGGTGAGGTAGGCCGTAGGATGTGGGCTGGCCGGAGTGTAGTTCTCATGCAAGATTTTCTCTTGTGTTGCCTTTCACTAGTTGAGGGAGGGGTCTCGTGGGACCATAGCCACGTGTAGAAAAGCAGACCTTAGTATCTGCATCGGCAGATAAATCTAAAGCTCCCGACCGAGTCCTGTATTTCTTGTTTTGCCCTGTGACAGGACTCGGATGGCACGATGTGATACATGTGCATACAGTTATAGAAAAACGATTCACGATGAATGCGTGGGAAAAAGGGCGCGGTTGAGGGTTAGCGTAATCCCTAGTGGCCTAGGTGGTTTAACCCAAACCAAAATACGAAAGCGTGCAATAGGCAAGCGTAATCCCTAGTGGTGCTAGGTGGCGTAAGTCCTAGTAGTTCAAACGATGATTCATATGGAAGAGCCTAGCTAGAGCAAGGGTGACAGTCCAAACGATTTCAAGGATAATACGACATGAGGAAGCCCGTACGAGGTACGGCAAAGGACTGAACTTATATACATGGAAAGAAACATATGATTTGAGTAACCTATATATGCGATATGTTAGGTTGACATGGACCATTACACGATTTTGAGTAAGGGACATTCATGGTTAACACATAACAAGGCTGGGATACTAGTACGGAGGGTGCAGAGCAAATATACATGTTAGAACCAGGAAGAATATACGGAATAGATACCGTGGAATGTTAGACGGGGTAGATACCTTGGGATAGTATACTTGATAGAAGTCTGACGATATGATACCTTGATTTATCATGACACCGTAGTTTATCATGATACCTTAGTTCAGTAGTTAACCTGTTATTCTGATTTAGCTTATCTATCTTGTTATCATGCTTATGTTCATCTCAGTTCCTCATGCCAGTTAACTTTACTAGTTTATATGCTGATAGTAGATAGGGCTTACCAGTCTTTATGACTGACCCCGTTTTCTTTCGCTTCTTGTCTTCCGTTTCCCCCCCAGGTTACAGGGAGGAAATACTGTTGTTTAGTTCAGACTTCTTCTGCTTGAAGGTCATCATGGATGGCTTGGACTTTTCTTGGCTATGGCTACTTTACTGTTTTATTTGGGGAATAATTTATGGAAAAGTCTTAATGCTTCTTTATTATTACAAGACAGGTTTTGATGTACTCTGATGTAAAAGGCTTTAGACCTTAATTATTAATGTTTATGAAAGTTCGATTTTACTTCCTCCATTTTATATGTTCTGTCTTGTGATATTTCTGTGCATGTTTACCAATAATGCCCCTTTAAAGCTAGTGCATTCCTTTGCGAGTGACCCTAGCGGAGGCGGGGTGTTACATTTGGTATCAGAGCAGAAGGTTACTAGACTGGGCAAAAGTTTTTAAAGACCTTCTGAAAATTATTTGAAAAACCGTTTACAAAGAAGCATTTTTCAAGAAAATTTTCTTTTAAAAAAGAAAAAGGCTATTCCCCAAAGGCCATTAGCATTATCCTTGTTTCCTTGATTGAATCTCTTTTCCTTTCTTTCCTCCATCTGTAGTCACAGTGGTTTTGACTGCGACTAGTCTTTCTAGCTGCGTAAGTGTTTCCCGTACGATGGAGGTGGTTCTCGAGAGACCGTTGCAGAGTTATGCATGAAAGGATAGTAAGAACAAGGATAAAGGATACGAGCTCAGGGATAAGCAACATGTTGGTATGGCTGAGTCCTAAAAGGAGGGAGAAATATGAACAATGAAACCCATGACGAGAGAGTACCTTTGGCATGGTGAAACGGGACGGATAGTTAAGTATCATGGAACAGGGACAAGATCATTCGGAGGGCAATAGTATGCTCTCATTTCTAGGGTACCTCAGAAGGACGGTAACGATCTTGTTAAAGGTTTAGCTTTTCTTCTCTATCATCCTGTCGGGACTTTGTTTTGATCACCGCATCTTTTAAGTCCGCTTCGATAGTTGAGTCTCTGCACCTTAGTACTAGCATAGTAGAGGATCCCGTTTTTGTCTCAAGTCCTATTGGAAGATCGGTCCATTTACTCATGGCTTGTTTGGATTTGAGAATGTCTATATCAAGTGTTGAGCTTGGAAATAATGCTTATGTTTATAAGTTGTGGATGGATTCTAGGGATGAAGTGGTTATCCAGTAAGGGGTGCCACTCTCGGTTTTAGAAGGAGGGTAGTTAGACTCTTGGCTTGCTTTGGTAATACCCTTGAAGTATCGCGTGACCTTTTGGGTTCTGTCATGATTAGTTTCTTAGAATCCCTAGATGCCTTTATTGGAAATTTGAAGCCCGATCGGATGGTGTTCGCCGATAAGACGGATGGTTTATTTCACTTATGCATGGGTTATGGAAATCACCCTAGTAAGTGCACTTGATAACCCGGTTGTCATCTGTTTACTTTCAAGAGAAAGTTCTACTACGTGGAATACCTTATGGTACGAGGTCCGAGATTCACTAGTGAATTTTGGAAAGCTTGCATGAGATCATGAGTACGCAGTCATGTTTGCGCTAAGTGTGCAAGTGGAACGAGAGGCGACGAGGAAATGAGTTCCAACTCATGTTATGGAAACAGGAAATAAGAAGCTACGAAATCGCGAAGTTAAAGGACGGTCAAGGCACAATGGAATTAAGCTCAAGGAGATACGACTTTGATGGTCAAAGACTAGATACGCGCATGATATCTCTTTTTGAGAGTATATCCTTGATCCCTGTTTTCCTGTAGAGCTTGCTTGTAGGCTATCTTTTGTGAATATCCTCTCGGTCCTA
Source organism: Allium sativum (assembly GCA_030737875.1). Taxonomy (NCBI): domain Eukaryota; kingdom Viridiplantae; phylum Streptophyta; class Magnoliopsida; order Asparagales; family Amaryllidaceae; genus Allium; species Allium sativum. Next base: position 195,604,604 of record CM060927.1, on the reverse strand, counting down.
TCTTCTGTTACAAACCCCGTAAGGAATTTGTCTTGTTTATCTTCTCGACCCTGTTTCAGGGAATCCTAGGTAGAACCCTATGGATGTAAACATGTATTTGAAACATGTTATGATTGATATGGTTGCAAGTGGTTGCGAGTGGTTGCTCGTGGATGCGCGAATACACATTAGATACTAGCTCGACTCGATCACATTTCATATTGCATATGCACAAGTATTTATACTTGTTTATGGTTGAAATAGAATGTATTATCATGCGGTTGTTGCATATGAATGAATGATTGTGCACGCATATAGTATCTATATGACTAGGACTATTTGCATACATGTTGGATTCATGGCACTATACATATTTTTGCATTAGAAAGATTATTCAGGCCTGATCATTAGCATTAGCTAAGGAACATGTATACACACGTTTTGCATATATTCATACAGCATTAGAAATCATCTAAGGACAATGGTTGCTTATGGAAGATGTTTTGAGTAGATGAATGATGGATGGTAGGATAGGTTCTTCCTAACTTGGAGATTTCGGGGACGAAATCCTAAAAGGTGGGGAGAATGTAACAACCCGTATTTTTGAATAACATGTTATAACATAAATGGAGGCAGAATTAAACTGTAAAATCTGAATCAAGGGAAATGGGCTATGCCATTGCGTTCGTCTCGGAAAAATACGCGAAATAGAGTCCGAGTTTTCGAAAATCGGAGTCCGTATGACCAAGATATGGCCTCGCGAAGTTTCACGAAAAATTCCCAAATTAAAGTATACTTAATTAAGTGAAATGGGTTGCGCAGAGAAATATATATATATTGATATATATATATATATATAATTGAAAATTAAATAAATAAATATGCAAAAATGTTCAAAACAGCGAATTGGGAGAGGGGAATAACCGAACCGGCCGATTTTTGAGGTCGACCCGAGCCCGCTGGGTCGACTAGGGGTTAATCCAGGGTGTTTGGCTGTCAACCCGTGGGCCGATTCGCTCAAATGCAGATTTTGCATTTGAATGGTTCTCATGGTTCATCTTTAATCTAAAGGCCCTAGATGGTTCCTACACTTGACTTCTTCCCCAAGACATGCTTTGATGGCTTGGATTGAATCTAGGTTTAATCCTATGGCCTAAAACACTTGCCTAATCTATAAATAAGCCCTTAACCCTCTCCTAAATCCTCATTATTCATTCATGTAACTAAACTATGGCCAAATTTCTACTCTCATGGCCTCCACTCAACTATCCTAGCCTCCACTTCATTTCTATGAGAGGTTTCATGATCATGAGAGTGTTAGAGAGTCCCTATGTTAGTATGAGAGCTTCTCAAGTTGATTTCAAGGCAAAAGCTTTGATCTTTGTTCATAAAGATGGTGTTTTGGTGGGTTTGGAGCATCCATCTTTGGGTTTTTGGGTGATGGCATGCATAGGCTTCATCACAAGCTTTAGTTTAATCGATTTAGGCCTTCATAGCAATGTAAGCCCTTCTCCTACTATTAGATATGAACTTTAAACTTAATATGACATGTTGTAAGTGGGTTTAAACATTAGTATGTAGCATGCTATCATCTTATGCAAGCTTATAAAGTCATTACCTTGGTCTTGTGGTCATAAAGCTTTGACCTTTATGTTGAAATGTTGCATTATGCAACATGAGAATCTTCATAATCATTATGTCACCTTGCATATGAAGTCATAATCCTTATATGATGATATATGCGAGTTTCCAGCCATCATTCCATGTCTTTTGTCACCATGATTCGCTTATGTACCAAGTTTGGGTTTATGCATGTTTTTGAGGCTTAAGAATGTAACATGCAAGCTAATGAACACATTTGTGCCTCATTTGCCACCATGATTAACTTGTGGCTTAATACCCATTTTTGTCATTCCTTTGCCAAGTCTCTTCTTTTAATCCATCACGTTGTTGCGAACGTATATGCTAGTTTAAAAAAAGCGTTGGGGTCACATTATGGGGAAACATAATGACATGAATATGACTTGGGTAAATGGGTATAAACATGACAACATGTAACGTTAAATATGACATGTGTTTATACTTGAAAACATGATTTGAAATATAACATGGAAGTTGACATGTAAGTATGCATAAAAACATAAGCTTGGGAATTTACCTATTAAGTTAGGTCTACCCATTGGGAATTTACCTATTAAGTTAGGTCTACCCAATTGCTTGAAAACTTGACTATGAACATGACACTAGACTAAACATGAAAGTGGCCAACTCGAGGTTGGGTTGAGTTTGCAACGTAAAACTACCCGGAACCGACCGGCCTAACTAGTAGTTGCAAACAATAGGACCCAATGTGAGAAGTTGGTCATGTTGTGCTTGAACCCGAGGTTAGACCAAGTTGTGGTGTAAAGCTACCCGGAACCGACCGGCTTAACTAGTAACCACAACAAAGTCTAATGTGAGAGGTTGGGGTGCATTAAGTAATTAATGCCACATAATAGGGTTAAGTTAATTTGATTAATGAGGCTTAACCAAATATGACATGGACAAATGGGTTAAGTAATTTAATTTGACTAATGACACTTAACCGACATGACAGGGTTGGGTAGGTTAAGTAACTTGATTTGCCTAACGACACTTGACCATTTTTATACGACGAGGGGACGGGATTAAGTTAACCAACACTTAATCAATCCAACACGATAACTTGATAAGGTTAAGTAAATTTTCTTAGTAACTTAACCGTTTAATACAGTTAATGGATGGGGTTAAGTCAACTCAGACCTAACTAATCTAAACATGGTAATTGGACGGGGTTAAGTTAATTTACACTTAACTAATCCAACTCGTTAGTTTGATGTGGTTAAGTGACCTATACTTAACCAATCTAACGTGAAAACATGATAAGGCTAAGTCACGAATCACTTGAATACGCTTGACCGATTTGACTCGGTAATTTGACAAGGTCATGTTAATTTATATAATTAACCAATCTAAAATGATAATTAGACGAGGTTAAGTTATGGATTGCTTAATATACATAGCCAACTTGACACATGGTTTGTAGGGTTAAGTCTTGGACTTGGATACTTAGCCAATTTTGACATGGTTTGTAGACGGGCTAAGTTATGAACTTAAGTGACACTTAACCCATTAGATAAACCCTAATTCGGAGGATTAGGTAAATAACCATAGTTAACAAGGATTATGGAAATAAGGCTAAGTGGTAAACCTTAGTTAAGGGAGACTAAGTAATAATTCTTAGTCAAGGAAATTTGGACCATTTCTTAGATAGATTAGTAACCCGATATGTTAGGTCAACGTTTAAGTATGCGTGTAGGAGCAGGCTATCTGATTTAGATAAAGGCTCCAACGAACTGGGTAACGAAGCAGCGGCTTCGGGGAACGTGAGGATATTCTTGGGATCCCTCTGTGAGCTGCCAGGTCATTATACTAGGCTCATGAGAGGTTGAGGTCTGCGGTAGAAGAACCAAGAATATGCCTTGGTTGCTATGCGAGCGACCTAAAGACCGGGGTGAATAGCAGTGAGTCGACGAATACATAAGGTGCCCGAGATAGCAAGTTCGTCGATCATCTACCATCTTGAGTCAAGCGTGTACGTACGGAAAGGCAGGGAACACCCAACAGACCATAATTGCTATCTAATTATGGGTGAGGTAGGCCGTAGGATGTGGGCTGGCCGGAGTGTAGTTCTCATGCAAGATTTTCTCTTGTGTTGCCTTTCACTAGTTGAGGGAGGGGTCTCGTGGGACCATAGCCACGTGTAGAAAAGCAGACCTTAGTATCTGCATCGGCAGATAAATCTAAAGCTCCCGACCGAGTCCTGTATTTCTTGTTTTGCCCTGTGACAGGACTCAGATGGCACGATGTGATACATGTGCATACAGTTATAGAAAAACGATTCACGATGAATGCGTGGGAAAAAGGGCGCGGTTGAGGGTTAGCGTAATCCCTAGTGGCCTAGGTGGTTTAACCCAAACCAAAATACGAAAGCGTGCAATAGGCAAGTGTAATCCCTAGTGGTGCTAGGTGGCGTAAGTCCTAGTAGTTCAAACGATGATTCATATGGAAGAGCCTAGCTAGAACAAGGGTGACAGTCCAAACGATTTCAAGGATAATACGACATGAGGAAGCCCGTACGAGGTACGGCAAAGGACTGAACTTATATACATGGAAAGAAACATATGATTTGAGTAACCTATATATGCGATATGTTAGGTTGACATGGACCATTACACGATTTTGAGTAAGGGACATTCATGGTTAACACATAACAAGGCTGGGATACTAGTACGGAGGGTGCAGAGCAAATATACATGTTAGAACCAGGAAGAATATACGGAATAGATACCGTGGAATGTTAGACGGGGTAGATACCTTGGGATAGTATACTTGATAGAAGTCTGACGATATGATACCTTGATTTATCATGACACCGTAGTTTATCATGATACCTTAGTTCAGTAGTTATCCTGTTATTCTGATTTAGCTTATCTATCTTGTTATCATGCTTATGTTCATCTCAGTTCCTCATGCCAGTTAACTTTACTAGTTTATATGCTGATAGTAGATAGGGCTTACCAGTCTTTATGACTGACCCCGTTTTCTTTCGCTTCTTGTCTTCCGTTTCCCCCCCAGGTTACAGGGAGGAAATACTGTTGTTTAGTTCAGACTTCTTCTGCTTGAAGGTCATCATGGATGGCTTGGACTTTTCTTGGCTATGGCTACTTTACTGTTTTATTTGGGGAATAATTTATGGAAAAGTCTTAATGCTTCTTTATTATTACAAGACAGGTTTTGATGTACTCTGATGTAAAAGGCTTTAGACCTTAATTATTAATGTTTATGAAAGTTCGATTTTACTTCCGCCATTTTATATGTTCTGTCTTGTGATATTTCTGTGCATGTTTACCAATAATGCCCCTTTAAAGCTAGTGCATTCCTTTGCGAGTGACCCTAGCGGAGGCGGGGTGTTACACTTGGCATTTGGTAGATTTACCCCTTGGTTGTAAATCTATAGGCTGTAAGTGGGTGCTTAAAAAGAAATTAAAACCTGATGGTACTATAGATAAATACAAAGCACGACTAGTAGCTAAAGGTTTTAGACAAAAAGAAAATATAGATTTCTTCGACACTTTTTCACCTGTAACTAGAATAACATCCATTCGGGTATTAATCTCTCTCGCTTCCATTCATAATTTACTAATACACCAAATGGATGTTAAAACTGCATTTTTAAACGGTGAATTAGAAGAAGAAATCTATATGGACCAGCCTAAAGGATTTGTAGTGCATGGTCAAGAACATAAAGTATGAAAATTAGATAAATCATTATATGGTTTAAAACAAGCTCCTAAACAATGGCATGAAAAATTTGATAACTTAATCATTTCACACGGTTTTAAAGTTAATGAAAGTGACAAATGCATTTATTACAAATCTGAGAGTGACCTTTGCACTATTATATGCCTTTATATAGATGACCTACTCATCTTTGGGTCAAACATTCATGCCATAAATTCAATCAAATCCTTATTAAGTGCCAATTTTGATATGAAAGATCTAAGTGAGGCGAGTGTAATTCTTGGTATTAAGATTACTAGGTCAGAAAAGGGAATTTCTTTGGATCAATCTCATTACACTGAGAAGATACTGAAGAAATATAATTACTTTGAATGTAAACCTGCATGTACACCATATGATCCAAGTGTAAAGTTAATTAAGAACACTGGTGAAGGTGTAAGAAAGTCTGATTATGCGAGCATCATTGGCAGCCTTCGGTATGCCACTGATTGTACTAGACCCGACATTGCCAATGTCGTGGGATCATTGTGCAGGTTACCAGTAGACCTAGTATAGAGCAGTGGCATGCTATTGAAAGGGTCATGAGATACCTTAAACGAACTATGAACCTTGGATTACATTATGAGAAGTTTCCATCCGTACTTGAAGGATATTCAGATGCAGATTGGAATATTTTATCTGATGATTCTAAAGCGACCAGTGGCTATATATTTAGCATCACTGGAGGAGCTGTTTCTTGGAAATCCAAGAAACAAACAATTTTGGCTCAGTCTACTATGGAGTCTGAGATGATAGCACTAGCCACGGCTAGTGAAGAAGCAGAGTACTTGAGAAATCTGCTAGCTGAGATTCCCTTATGGGAAAAACCGATACCAGCTGTGTTGATACATTGCGATAGTACCGCGGCTAATGCAAAAGTTCAGAACCGTTATTATAACGGTAAGAGACGACAAATACGTCGTAAGCACAACACGGTTAGAGAACTACTTTCCTCAGGTACCGTTATTGTGGATTACGTACGTAGTGATGAAAATGTGGCAGATCCTTTGACGAAAGGACTGTCCAGAGAGAAAGTTCTTAATTCTTCTAAAAGAATGAGACTATTGCCCTTAGATTGTTGAGTCACGCACAATGGTAAACCGACCTAAATGACTGGAGATCCCAAGAAATAGGTTCAATTGGTAAAAACTAGTTGTGCAGTGATAGGAGTTGAACATGCTATTTAATAAACCAAGAAGCATGTATTCCTGAAGTGATTAGAGGACGAGTTGATAATAACTCTTAATGAGACCTATAATCTATTTGGAGTGGAGTACCTACCTTCAGGAGTACTCTTGATAGACTCACCTATGTGAATGTGGAAATGTGGCCATTTCCTATGGAGTTTTGGGCAAAACTTCTAGAGCGTTCACTAAAATGGGATAGACGTGCATGGCCATAAATGCACGAGCTTATTTGATTGTACTATAGAAAAGATTGTGTGTAGTTTGATGTCAGGAGTAGAGTTCAAGACTACGTGTCACTCCAGTAAAAACTGAATCTTATTCACTATGCAAAGGTTCAAGTTGGATGACACCTTTGTTTATGCACAGTCTTATGTTTCTAGAAAACTGCTCGATAACATTTTAAAAATTCAAGTGGGGGATTGTTGGAAATATTAGGTGAATTATTAAAATATTGAGATAAGTGTATGAATGACTCCTTTATGTGAATAGTCCTATATCATTGAATTATATGGAAGTGGCAAGTATTTATACTTGTTTCTAAGAAATCATGTTAGGGCCTTGGGCTCCCAATACATGCTTTGTTGTGAGGAGGGAGACCATGCATCATAACCACCACACACACACGCGCGACCGACCGACTCGACTTGACCCGACTCGGAGCAGTTCGGCGCGGGCTCGGGCTTGTGGTGTAAACACTTATATTTTTGGGCCAGAAAACACTGCATTTTTCGAACTATGTTTTTAAATAAGAAAATATTTTTGAGCCGACTTTTATTTTGAAGCGGTAAACTATTGACCCGGTATTTTAGCAGATTTTATTACTGCACAGTATTTTCGTTCAGCCCTAATCTCCATCTATATATTATCTTCGGTTGTAGACGGAAATATACAACTTACCTCCGCCGTTAAAATTATAATCCAGAAATTTTTGAGCAGTAATTTTATTTCGAAAGTGCAAATCTGCACTGATTTGTGGTGCAAAGCAAATCAGTTATTAATTTCAGAGGCTGTTTTATCCTAGAGGCGGGGGCGGAAGTACGAACTGGTTTTGCATCACCAACCAGATCGCCGAATCGTTTTCAAGAAAGCGACCAAGTACGTGACTCAGCCATTATTTCCCAACAATCTATATTAACTAAAATGATTAAAAAAATTCTCAAACACTAATACGTACACATTGTTTATGTAAAACTACGGAACACAAACCATACACAAACAATAATTATAATTTTAAATAATGGTTTTTGTATTTCACATCAAAATCATTATATATTTAATAACAAAATTCTCATTTTAATATTAAAAAATTAATAAACATTATTTTTAGTAAAATTATCGCTTCAGTATGTATCACACACTAGTTAATGTTAACTTAGTGAAGAGGATGCATAAATATAAATATGGTTTCAAACAGATAAATGATTTAATGTAGTTGGTTTTAAGCTAACATAACAACTCAAAGCCTATTCACAACAGTTTGAACACTGGACTTGTTCAGAGAACTGATAAACTGCATTATTTAGAACCATGTTCATTTTATTTTATCAAATGGCAACAACTGAGAACGGCATAACGGACACGTAACATGACCATTATCAATCCATTTATCCATGCACGCTTGATGAAATGCATGGCAGCAGTTCCCAAGCTCTCTAACTTCGTCTCTTGCCTCCATCCAGTCCAAACATATTCTACACCGTGTCTTCCCTGATCCCTTATTATAGAACTTCATGAATTCCACAACTAAAAGATTGCTTTTCACGTAAGCTCCAGCATCAATGGCGGCATCCGCAGAAGGAACATTGTATGGTTCATCTTGGCAGATATCGTCTTGAAGCAATGCAGGAGGAGAACATATGCCAAGATTAGAAAGGAACAGAGAAATCGTGAAGGTTACCTTAAAAATGTAATAAAAAAGATATTGGATTGGCTTTGGAAGAAGAAGACCTGGGCAAGAATAACCCATGTTCAGATTGAAGCAAGTCTATTACTTTGCGAGCTTATTCCAATTTGACATCTCAGTGTGTTTATCCCATCTGGTTTTATATGGTGGAAGAATCAAGCTTAACAACAGTTTTGTAAGATTGTGTATGATATCCTGATCAGGACTAATCAGTTTTATAAAACGTGTTATATTTTTACTTCAAAATCTGTTAAATATATTTATTCATTTGATTGATTGTGGCAGACATATTAATTAATAATCATATCTTTATGTTTATATTGGTGGCTGCAGTTATAAACATGCAAGGAAGTGAGTCATTGTATACGCTTTTTTCCTCTGTTTTAAGGATTGTGATTTCTCATTAATTTAAAAGCTTTCTTTTATAATCCTTTTTAAAATTTATAAATGTGGTTTGAAGTAATTAATTTTATTTTTTTGTTACTATTTTTCTACATATTTTATTTGTTTCAAAATCGAATTGTGTAAAAATAATAATGTAACATGTAAAAATCTCTAAAACAATCCTAGGTTTGCATACCTATTTCACTTAATAATTGCTAAATCAATACAGTGCATCTGCTATTATTGTTCATGATAGAGAGGTCTTTAATAAAGATTTGTTATAAAGATTTGTTATAGCCCAGAAAATTATCTGGTCCGGACTATTGATATTAAATAGCTAAACAAAAAAACCATGGCAAAGGATATGCTACAATCAGGACATGCACAACTAGATTGGAGAAGTCGGATATCAACCCGACCCAGTCCATTTTGTATACCTTGATTGCGGTTATTTTGGGCTTAATTGGATTTTCTATCGTACTAGTACAACTTTGGCACTTTCAAATTTGGGATAATACTAGGACTTTACTCGTTCACTCAAAGTAAAATCGGTTCAATGGGTATTTACTAATTCGAGATGGAATTGTGGTGGATCTTTCAGATTTTGATGTCTCTATAATCAAAATTGAACGAAATGGAATCAGTTGTTGGGGCATTTTTTGATAAAATTTACACGTCAAATTGGATGTTGCTTCTACTTATAACTATTGCATAACCTGCATTTAAAACGTTATTATAGTTAAAAAGGAATATTCATATTTTGATTATTACAAAATTATATTTTAATATGCTATATTTGATATGTTTACCATGAAACATTAGTCATAAATTAAAATGACATGCGACACTCGCATACATATAAGATTTAGCATTCAATTCTTTCTAGTCGCATATAATTTTAAAAATAAGTATCCTAATTCAAAAAAAAATTAGAAAATAAATGTGTTGATATAGTATATGTAAATAATTTTTATTTATTATAAACGACATAGACAATTTATGTTTTTTTTTGTAAATTGGGTTTGCTTTTATTAAGGCTGTCAACCCAAATGCAATACATTATCTCCATTGCCGAAACATACAAAGCATGCCAAAATGAAATTGGTTTAAGGCTTATACAGTATATACCATGATACATGGTAATTGGATGTTAATAATTAGTAATAACTATTATTGGATGCTAATAATGTTAGAAATCCATGTAAATTGAATTATATGGTGGTTGGTTGAATCTCATTCCAATTCAGAATACATTTGAATATTTTATTAATGAAATATTCAATGAAGAATAAAAGTTTAAATTTGATGTCCGATTTTGGATGGACATACTTTTTATAAAATTATAATAAATATTCATAACTATAATAATAAATTTGAAGTAATTTTCATATAATTATGGTTTGTTCAAGCTTTAGTTTGAAAATGAATAGTAATGAGTAAAAGTGAAGTTCGGTTAGGGTATATAGAAAAGATTTCAACAAAAGTTCTTTTTGAAAAATTTCTTATTTATTTTTGTAACGGATGTCATAAAAATTTGGATTTCAAATAATAAGTCTTGAAAAATAATATTATTTTAATCAATATTATTTTAAAGATTAAAATAGTTAAAATGATTAAATATTGGAATATCAATTTTTTTAGAGAAATGAATTAAATATCATTTCCAAAAATAATTATATATGTTTAATATAATTAATAAATTATTTTGGAAGGCTTTCGGTTTAAATTTAATTATAAATCGAATATGGTCTAAACAAGACTTGTTGCACACTAGTAATTCACAAACTTCGACCATTAACATTGAATTGACATATCGGGAGATCCAACCGTCGGATTCTCCCAAAACATAAAACATTAGGTTCAAAATGAAAAGAGCTTTCAAATGGAATAAAAAGTTTACAAAACCCAACGGATTGATTTTACGATACATTCAGATCTATTTTTGACAAGGTCGCTATAGATGTGTTTTGGTGGCTGGAACTGGAAATCGACAGGGAGGGCCAAATAAAAATTATTAAAATAGGAAAAAATTATGATTAATTATAATCAATGATTTTTGTTAGATCCAAAATTGGCTCTAACACCCAAACTAGTAAAGATTATAATGAAATGAAAACTAAAACGAAGAAAACACACAATTTATAGTGGTTCGGCGTTAAATAGCCTACGTCCACTTTCTTCCTTTTTGATTGATGTCTTGAATGCGAGTACAATAATGATTTTCACTCAATTCTCACTCATTTCATACATTGATTCACTCAATTTCCTTCACAATATGATTTGAAAGATGATTGTAGGCTGAATAAGTTGATGAAATTCGGGTTGCCAAGGAGTTTCAATCATGAAAATGCCAAAAGATACTTCCAAAGGCCTCTTGATGGTGTATTTATAGGTGAAAAATGTTCCTGGAGAGGGATCAGTTCGGATCCACGTGGCACCAATCCCGTTTCTATCGGGTTCGGAAGGATTGTGGAGGTGACAACACATCAGGTTAGTGGCAAATGTGGGTAGATCGTGGGCATAACCGTTCCGAGTATTAAGGGAACGTGGGAGTGAGTATTTTGGTTCTGGATTCGGGTCAGAGCGGAATGGTGTAGGGGTTCGGATCGGCTTTATTCTTTCCGATCCAGTCCGACTTGTGCACTGTCTTCCTCTACTTTGGATCACTTTGCCTTGGCCAGTGGACTTCCGATCCGAACCGACTTTATTGAGTGAGTATCTTCAACATTTGATCTTTTTAATCTTTGTGTAGCCTAGTTCACAAAGTAGGCTAATATTTTGCCCCCTCAAAGGACGTTTCTGTTGAAGACGAAGCGTGCTTTGACATTATTTTCCTATTGGTCTTTGAATTGGAACTGTTGAATAGTCGTTTCCATTTGCGTGTAGGGATGCGTTGCTCCATAAAGTCGGTTCTCTTGCTGCTTATATATATACACCATGAAACGTGCAAATTATTTTCTTTGTTTCATGTAATTCAGAGATTTCTCCTTGATGTCTAGTGACTCTTCCAGGTAAGCTCCTCATTTATTTTTTCTTTGAATTTAATTTGCACACCAAGTCAACGTGTATAATTCCCTTCGGGTTCGAGCACCGATCCGAATCGTCTTTCCTTTTCACTTTGTTTAATATTGGATCAACATGTAAACATACGTCCATGGGCTTGTACTCCAGTCCGAATGGGATGACAGGCCGAGAATACGAAGGGCTAATGTAAATATATATAAACCCATCACCTATCATTTTCTTCCTTCTTCTTCCATTGCTCTCGCCTAGCGGATTTTGCACCGAAAACCTAACCTTCTAAAACCCCAGAAATCTCTCGTTAATCTTCAAATTAAACGCTCTAGTAGGTTTAAAACTCTGATAATTTTCATAATAACTGATTTCAGTTTTAATTTGCGATCAATTTGAACAATTTGGGCATCGTGTTTGCTCGGCTTCGACGCCGTGGCATCGTTTTCCCTTGCCGTCGTCGTTGGTGGCTACGCCATCACCTCGAGGCGTTGGGAGATGGGATTAGGATCTATTGTTGGATATTTGAGCACATAAGTGCTCGGTCTTAATTGGGGTTTTTGACGTGGAGTTGGGTTTGGTTTTGGTTTTGGTTGAGTGAGATGGAAGATGGAGAAGAAGAAGAGGAGGAGAGGAGCTGGGATCGGTTCGGATGGAGAAACGTTAGAGTGAAGGGAAAAAAGGGAGAGAGGTTCATATGACCGGATCGGGTTGGAGTAAAAAGCAAAGAGGGGAAACAAAGCTCACTTGACTAGGTCGGGTCGGAGTGAGAAACAAGAAGGAAGAGAGGCATGGATACTCAAATCACTCCGGACCGCTTCGAATCCCTACTTCCGAACCGATCCGGTTTTGGTTGCTGGGTGTGAATGTTTGCTTCAGGCCAAAACATGCTTTGCCTCCCGATCCGATCCCAACACATACACCTGAACCGAACCAAAGCAGTCCATCTTAATGCACAAGAATTTGTACAATTGGCTAAATCAATGTTTGACATAACCTTCAACTTAAAGAACAGTTAGGATAGCGCCTTACAAACATAAACGAACATCAAGTACTATTCTGGACATTACTGCTTTATCGAACCTTTGCATCACACTCTCATGTGTTTACTTTGCATCTTTTGCACACATAGCACACACTTTAGTTCACACACACACACATACACAGGGGGATACGGGCTATCTTACTCTAACTTATGTTATTGCTTCTTCAGTAGTTTAGAGATCACGGCAGAGAGACGTTCATCTAGATTAGCAGAGAAGATAGAAGTTGCAGAAACTTCCGAGAAATTTACTCATGATGACATATCCTCTCCCTCAGACCCTGAATGGGATGATGAGGGCCCAGATCATAAAGTAGAAGCACACAATACTGAAATACCTTCTGATAGTGAAGTTTATCTTGGTGATGAAGAGGAAGGAGGGATAGGAGATAATCGAGCTCCTGATGAGTTTGAGTCTGCCATTATATTGGAGTTACCCAAAGATCCGGTTGAATCGACGATTGATGACGACATACTTGCTCGAATATGTCTAAAGCATGGGATACTGAAAAGAGATACCCTGGTGCCATCGAAAGCAGATCGTCCCCACAGTCCTCCGGATGGATTTATGGCAGTTACCCGATTGATGTGTATGGTTGGGGCTATTCCACTGTTTCCGCCTTTTGCTCTCGACTTTCTGAGACATATGAGGATTGCCCCCATGCAATTACTTCCCAACTCTTATGCTTATTTATACACCTTATACATAGCATACAAAGAGGTTTTAGGTACAGATCCTACCTTCGACGATGTCCACTTTTTTTATAACTTCAAGCATCGGACTCAAGAGACTCCTTCCTTCTCATATTTTGAATCAGTCCCAAAAAGGAAAATTATTACAGCTCCATTTAGCAGCAAGGCTGGCGATTCTAAGCTCGAATGGTTTTATATCAGGCAGCAGCCGGGTGCGCCAGAAGATGGACCAAATCAAGTAAAGCACCGATTTTCTAGATCTCAATTTTAAATGTTCATGCCAACACATTAACCCGCTTTCTTTTTTATTCGCAGTTGATAACCCAAAGCAAATATCGGATCAATTGTACTTTGATCGTTTGCATCAACTTCTCAATGGAGATCAAAAATTTCTAACCATCAACGAACTTCTTAAGGATGAGTATCTCCATCACCACGGGTTACTATCTATTACCCGTAGCATAGGTTATGGGATGGGTCCATATGTGTACTTACCCCCGGTAGACATTAATCCTGCGATGGCTAGGGCTCGAAAGGTCCAACAATACCTCTTCGGATTTCACCTTCTCCATCTTCAACTCAGGACGACGAGTTAGCCAACATAGCTGAAAAGCACAGAGAAGGGTACACCGTCCCTAATGACGCTATTTCTCTTGAGAAGTCAACATCTCCTAAAGAGTTGCCAACAAATGCTTCGCAAGGAGATGCTCCTACTACCGACGATTCCACATTTAAGGGTTTAGGAAATCTTCCCCTGCCTGAGACCATCTATACTTCAGAGGACTTTGGCATGAACCCATTAAGTTTCACCTCTTCAAAGAAGACTACTCCCGTGAAGACCAAAGAGCCCGCTCGCGCTAGTCTGGCTTCAGACTGGGGATTGTTGGGGGGAACACCACTTAGAATGCACTCAACACATTAGCACCACACATCACAACATTCACTTCTTATGTGAACACTGATTCTGAATTCCACTTACATTGTTGCGCAAGTACAATGTCTCTCCCTTACTACGATGTTAGATAAATGCATCGTAGCATGTCTAGGCCTCCTTCTGATATCGAGCATGACCACCATGAGAGCTGAGGCAGAGATAACAGAAGGCCTTCATGGTTCTTATCGACCAGACAACTCGCGCTCTCGTTCCCCCGTCAGGTCGGATCCAGACAGATATAAGAGCTACCTCGGTCGTCGAGGAGAAGACATGTCACATCCTAAAGACCGAGCTTCTCCTCAAGACAAACATAGTCGGGAAAAAGTCCGCCGAAACATACCGACTCACGAGACAAACACAAGGTTTCTGAGAAGCGATCTAGAAAGGGTGATACAGCCATCGTCCCGACTAAGCGAAAACACGTTGAACTAACATACTGTAAGCCTCCACAACTGGATGTTGATTCCAAAGTTAAGCTGGCATATCTGGAGAAGCAGTTCCCAGATCATTACTTTGAGAATCTGACTTTTTTACCTGCACTTGAGCCTATTTCCTCAAAGTGGGCAGATGAGGCTAAAGCAAAAATTGACGCAGTTGAGAAGCAATACTTGGAGATGTTCAAATATTCACGCAATCTCTCCAGAATTATTTGGACTTTAATTACAAACGTTGATTTGATGAAAAAGGCTGTGGATTCCGATGAGAAAGCCTTGAAAATTTTGGAGAAGGACCTAGAAGACACACAGGCTCAACTCGTCATCGCTCAACGAGACAGCAACAACTTCAAATAGAAATTTGAAGAGTTACAGAAGCATTATCACGACTTGTTGGAATCTCATAGTCAAGAGCGTTTGGAGATGAAGAAACAAGCGGAAGACGCTAAGTCGAACAATGTCAAAATGCAACTGGCTTATAATACTCTTGAGCAAGAAAAGCCGAGTTAGCGAGAAAAAATGCTGAACTGGAGAAACGAAATGCTGACTTGGAGTCCAAGTTAATGGAAGACGAGAATAGGGCTGCCTTAGCAGAGGGGAATGTGGAGAATGTCATTAAGTCTGCTGAAGAGACCCGTAGACAGCTATCAGAGGCTCAAGAAGAAGTGCACAGTTTTGTCGAATTACTGATTGAATTCTTTGCGCACATAATTCGTCGCTGAAACATCTCTTAGATTGAAGACTATCCAACTACCTTAGTTCACGTATGGAGTCAAATCATCGAATGGGAGAAAGAGGAACTTAAGGTAGACTTCGTTGATGAAGATAAACTTATGGAGAAGTATCTGAGAGGTGATGAACCAGCACACCTGGCCGAGGGGCGTCGCCTCATTGCCGCTGCTATGGAGGAGGAGAAGCGCCTGGCCAAACAAAAGAATACCATGTGGCTGGTTCTTCTTCCGCTACCGCTGAAACTACTGAAGTCGAGGGATATGATACCGAGAACCCGGGAATTCCTAAGACGTCTCTTTTATCTCCTATACCCGAATCAGCGTCAGAGACGGTAGTCACCCCAATTGAGAAACCATCGGAAGGTATTTCTACCTTTTCACCTCAATTTGTCAAGGTCGTCTCCACCTTTCATCACATAATTGGGCAATCAGTGGAGGATCCTTTATTTTCTTCTGAGTTGATAACTTTTTCTTCTCAATCTGTAGGTGCTAGACCAGCCGAGAAGATCGATGAGCCTCAGGGATTCTCTATTAGAGCGGAATCCGTGAAAAAGGCTTAGGGAGGACAGGATAAGCCTACCACTACCGAATCCGGAGGAGGCACTGAACTGTCTAAGGCCAACACTTCTCATGATGACGAGATGGTAAATCCCTTAAAAGATGACGGAGGTAATGAGGGGCATGAAGAAGATCCTGATGTGGTTATAATTGGGGATTCAAAAAGTGCCGATGACGTTACTTTGGCTGAAATGAAAGCCGATCAAGACAAACGCATGCAGCTAAAAACTGAAGACTTAAACCCCGAAAGCCTTAAGCCCCTCGCAGTGGTGGATCCTGGATCAAGGTTAGTCATTAAGCTTTCAACTAGGTCTGTTACAGAAGAGCTTTCTAAAAAATCTTCTCTTGAGTCCAGTGTTCCGACTCCTGAGAAGAAATCCACTGATTCTGGTACTTTAACCACAGAGAAGAAGAGGCCAAAGCATATTATGACTGATGCTAAAAAAGAGGCTAGAGCAACTCATAAGGCGACCAAAAAATCCAAGTCTGCTCTAAAGCCCAAGTGATGATGTGCTTTGTTTTATTTTGATATTCAGTTGGTCCGCAATTGTTGCAGCGAGTGCGGCCCTCGCATCTTTTGCCTGATTTCCCTATACAAACTCACGTGTTTAAAAATAAAAAATAGTTTATTTCCAGCGATATCTGATAGTTGTTAGTTTAGTACTTAAGTAAAAATGCAAATAGACAGCAAGTCATATTACAGTTATATAATAAAGTCATTGTTGAAGGGAATATGTGTATACATATATGCCCCCAATCAATCTTAAATCCAAAACCCAATTGCCCACGATTCTCCGACGGGGCCATAATCCTTTCGTCATTGATGCGTATTCCTTCTAGCATCTTTATACTCTCCTGTCTCATAATCAGGTTAGAGTATTGTTGAGGCGGTCTCTCATCCGGGTGCACCTTCACGCCCCAAGGGACGTCGTCTTCCCGTCCTTTATACTTTCTCTTGATTCATGAGAGTTAGAGTTAAGAATGTCATCTTCCCATTCTTTTGCATTCTATCATGCAAGCGGTCATTTTGTTCGCTGCTGCACATAGGTTATCTGCAATTTTCCAGATTTAATTTACTGTTTAGTATTTCAGAGTCATGATGGAATGATTGTCAAATATATAGATAATGCAGGAAAGTAAATGACACACGATATTTTTATAGTGGTTCGGCTAAGTCGTAGACTACATCCACTTCATAATCCTTTGTTCATATAAACAGACTATTTAAGGCAAGTCATGCCTTTTTACACAGCTTATAAAAACAAAAAGGAAGACATTTCATATTTAGCTCAGATATCGTCGTAAGTGCTGAGCATTCCAAGCTCTGGGGATCTCTTCACCATCCATGGTCGTTAGCTTGAATGCTCCTATATCTAGCTTCCGTTGGATCGTGTATGGCCCTTCCCATTTTGGACCCGATTGGGTCGAAGGTGGGAAGACTCGTTTCAGTACTAGATCTTCTGGTTCAAAGGTTTTAAAGCGAACTTTCCGGTCATAATAACGTGCTACTTAATGTCAATGTCTCGAGGCACGTAAGTCTGCGTCGTCTCTTTTTTTTCAATCATATCAAGTGACTCTAGGAGGAGTGTCCTATTTGTCATTGGGTCATAATATGCGACTCGATTAGAAGGGACTTCCAATTCTACCGGAATGACTGCTTCTGACCCAAAGGTAAGTGAACAGGGAGTATGGCCGGTAGCCGTCTTAAAGGTTGTCCTGTAGACCTATAAAGCTAGTGGCAACTCGTCTACCAATTTGGCTTTGGCCCGCTCCAACCGCTTCTTCAGAATAGATTTAATGACCTTGTTTATGGCTTCTACCTGGCCATTTGACTGCGGGTGAGCTACTGCTGTGTATCGTTTATCAATCTTGTACTTCTGGCAGAAGTTCCTGAATTCAATGCTGTCAAACTGTGTCCCGTTATCGGTTATGATGGTTTTCGGTATCCCAAATCGACAAATAATGTTTCTGACCACAAAACTGATTACCTTTCTCGCCGTAATGGTTGTTAAAGGTTCAGCTTTCACCCATTTTGTGAAATAGTTCACGGCGACGATCGCGTACTTAGCTCCTCCTCTGGCAATAGGTCACACTCCAATAATGTCAATTAACCACATGGCCAACGGCCATGGGCTTACCATCGACTTGAGCTAAGTCGTAGGCACTCTGGGAACTTTGACAAATCTTTGACATCTGTCGCAGCGTATTGAATAATCAGCCAGGTCTTTATTCATGGTAGGCCAGAAATATCCATACCTTAATACTTTCTTTGCTAGGGTTTGGCCCTCAGTGTGGTCTCCACACTAACCTTCATGTACTTCTTGCAGTACACGTTTGATGTCGTCGTGTGCGATACACCGTAATAGGGACATTGAAAATCCTTGGCAATAAAGGACATCGTCTTGTAAAACATATCTTGCAGCCTTACGTCTTACAGCTCATCTTTCGCTCTTTTTCAACGGGAGGGTTCCATTCTTGAGAAAATTCTTGATCGATGTCATCCAGGATTCTCTCTCTGGGTCGACTTCCAAGGCTAGTTCCATTTCCATTAGGTCAAAACTCGGTGATTCCAAAACCTCTATCGGAACCATTTCAGTTTCTTTAGGATTATCAGAACTTGCCAGCTTTGCCAGTCGATCTGCTTTCTGATTTTTCCATTCTTGGAATGTGCGTTATGCTGTAATGCTCCAAACTTCCCAACAACTCCTTTACCTTTTTGAGATAAGTAACAAGTCAAAGTCCTTTAGCAGTAAATTCTTCCCGAACCTGGCATACAACTATCTTGGAATCGCACTATATATCCAGTGTCTTCACTCACAATTCTTTGGCGAGTTTCAGCCCGACAATCAGGGCTTCATACTCGGAATCGTTGTTAATAGCAGCAAACTCTAATCGTAATGCATAGTAAATAGATCGTCCTTCATGAGTTATTAAAACAACTCTGACGCCAGATTTTCGATCATTTTTGGCTCCGTCCATATATAGCTTCCACGGACTAAGCTCTAACCCTTGATCCAAAGTAACTACCTTGTTACCCACCATTTCCTCTTCGGGAATTATAAATTCAGCTATAAAGTCAGCCAATGCCTGCCCCCTTATTGATCTTCGTGGCTGAAAATTCAAATCAAATTGACTCAGCTCGATGTTTCATTTAAGTAACTGCCCCGATGCTTCGGGTTTTTGCAACACTTGTCTCAAAGGTTGATCGGTATATACAACTATTCGGTGATCCTGAAAATAATGGCGAAGTTTGTGGGAAGCAATCAGGAGGCTATAAGCAAGATTTTCTACCTTCGGATAATTACGTTCTGCACCAGCTTGCTTTTTGCTCACGTAATATACAAGCTTCTGGACTTTATCCTCTTCACGTATTAATGACGTACTGACGGCGTGAGATGAAACCGCTAAGTAGACAAACAAATCCTCATGTTTCACGGGTTTTGATAATATTGGAGGCTTTTCTAATAAGTCTAATAGATTCTGGAATGCCTCCACACAATCGAGGTCCACTCAAAATTTTGCTTTCCACGTTTTATGAGATCAAAGAAAGGTACACACATATATATAGCTTTGGAGATAAACCTACTTAACGCAGCAACTTTTCCGGCCAAGCTTTGAACGCCTTTGATCTTTCGTGGTTATTCAATATCCCTTACTGCTGCTATTTGGCTAGGATTTATCTCAAATTCCTCGAGAACTCACAATAAACCCAAGGAATTTTCCAGATGCAACCCCAAACGACCATTATAGGGGGTTTAACTTCATCCCATACATTCGAAGAATATCAAACATTTCAGCTAAGTCCCTTGTATCGTCGGAAGATTGTTTAGATTTCACAAGCATGTCATCCACATAAACCTCCATGGTTTTCCCGATTTGATTATAAAACATGCGGTTGACCAGGTGCTGATACGTGGCTCCTGCATTCTTTAACCCAAATGGCATTACCACATAACAATATAACTCCAAGTCTATGATGAAGCTTGTATGCTCTTGATCTGGTTTGTGCATGGGAATTTGATTGTACCCATAATAGGCGTTCATAAAGGATAAAAGCTCATGCTTGGCCGTCAAATCTACTAGCTGATCAATTCTGGGGAGAGGAAAGCTATCCTTCGGGCAGGCCTTGTTCAAATCAGATACGTGTACGCCACTTCCCATTTGACTTTTTGACTAGGACAGGATTCGATATCCAGTCGGGATATTTCAGATCCTTAATGAATCCATTATCTTTTAATTTCTCTACCTCTTCTTTGAAGGATGCTGACCACTCTGGGCCTAACATCCGTCTCTTCTGTTTGACTGGTGGGTGCTTTGGATTAAAACACAAAGAGTGGCTCATGATGGCAGGAGAAATCCCACACATGTCAGCGTGAGTCTAGGCAAACACATTCTGATTTGCCTTTAAAAAATTATCCAACTCTTTCGCTCGAACTAGATCTAGTTGCGAGCCGATCTTTAGTACTTTTTTCGAATCTACCTCATCAATAGGTATATCTGCTGTTATTTCATTGGGAGTCCCCTTCCTATCCTCGGGTTCTTCATCCTCTCTGGGATCTATATCCTCGAGCACATCTAAGGGCGACTCTCTTGGTGCAGGACCCCTTAATTGCTGTGTTGAGTTCTCCTTTTGAGGGGCAGAGTCGTCCTTAGTTTCTATTTCCAACCCCTTCATTAGCATCTTCAACTCCGTCATGTAACAAGCTCGTCCCGTAGCTTGGTCGCCCCTCATCACCCCAATTCCTGAGTCAGTCGGGAATTTAAGCAGCAAGCACCAAGGTGCAATACATGCCCTAAACTCGGCAAGGGCCGGTCGGCCTAGGAAGGCATTGTAGGGCGACTCCACATCCAAAACTACAAACGGCAGGATCCTCACTCTCTGGCGATCTCCCTGCCATAATGTCACTGGAATTCCGCGTAGCCCATTTTAGCCGTCGACGCTCCGTTGAAGCCACATATCCATCCTTCAGATGGCTTTAGATCTTTTGCTTCAAGTCTCATGTGTTGGAAAGCTTTATTGAAGAGGATATTGACCGAGCTCCCATTGTCCACTAACACTTTATGGACTAAAGCACGGCCAATTGTCGTGGTAATTACTAGTGGATCGTCAGTTTGGGATTGAACTCCAGAATCATCTCTCCTGCGGAATACGACGTCGTCTGACATCGTCTTTTGTTGTTTTACTGGAGCAATGTGTTCGAGGCTACTGCATTCTCCTACCTCAAAATGCTTGGTGGCGTTGACGTACTGATCCATTGCTTTGAAACTACGACCAACTAGGTGGGGTCCGCCTATCATGGTATTAATAATGATCCCCTTACCTTTCTGCTGGGCTGTGGATTTTAAAGTAGGCTGGTTTTGGTCTGGGGCTTGTCCCTCTTCCCCCTGTCCCTTGGGGCAACCTTGTACTCATCTAACTTCCCTTCCCGCAGTAATCTTTTGACTATATCTCTCAAATGACGACATTCGTTGGTGGAATGACCGTGGGTTCCATGGAACAAACAAAACTTTCCCGTTGCGATCCCTTTCTCAGTTGAGTCTCTGGGTGGTGGTTTTTTGAACTGCAATATGCCATATGTATCCAAGTAAATATTCTCCAACGTATCATTTAACGGCGTATAGTTTTCAAAAGTCTGGAATCTGGGTCTTTTACTAGAGCTATTCCCTCGATTTCTGTTCCTTCTGTTGTCGTTCCCATTCCTGTTGCTATTACTCCCACTCTGGTTGCCAACATTTACTTCAACCTTCCCTGAACTATCACCAGATTGTTTCGCAACAACATTACTCTGGACACCTTCCCTCGAGGCCCCTTCGGAATTTCTCTTCCTATTTACATGAGCTTCTTCTTGCCTTAAGCGGATATTAGCTTTTTCATAGAACAATTCTCTAGTAGGAGGTGGTTTCCCAGACAAGTAATCCCTGAATTCTGTGTCAGGATCTACCCCTTCTATCAAGGCCATCAGGATAGTGGGCTCATGAGGATCACTAACTTCGGTGACAGCCAGGTTGAAGCGATCTAAATATGACTTCAAAGATTCTATTGGGGACTGTTTAATCTGTGACAACTCTATGACGCTCTTGAACTTTCGGGCTAGAATTCGAAACTGATTCATAAAGCGCTCACTCAATTCTGTGAAATTTGATATTGACTGAGGGGGGAGTTGGGTGAACCACATTAATGCCACATCTTCAAGAAAAATTGGAAAGGCTTTTCATTTTACAACATCTGGAGCTGCTGCAGTATTCATAAACCATGCATACCTCAAAAGATGCTGCCCTGGGTCCGTTCTTCCTGAATATCGATCCATCTGAGGCAAGTTGAATCACCGAGGGAACTAGAAATCCAATATATCATCTGTGAAGGGGGCATGACTTCGTTCAATGACCCAATCTTCATTAGTATACCATCGGCTCTCAGACATAATCTGATGCACCATTGCCCATACATCGACATTTGTTGACGTCTGCACAGGTTCTCTAGGTCTGATGTTCATATTACCCCTGGGTTCCTGATTAGGAGATAACCTCATGTTTCTAGCGGTGGCTGCTCTACACTGCTCTCTGCGCTCCCGGTCAATCTCAGGAGGTAGAGGTTGAAGAAGCTGCTGTTGCGTAGGGTTGGTAATATTAGGATCCCTAGGTAGGACGTGGGATCCATGCATGGGTAGCAGCATATGCTATTGCAGGCTTGGGTCATCAGGCCCTAACACACGAGCAGCGTCTTCTTGGGATCTTAAAGATCCAAAAGTTAACTAATCGAGGTTCTGAGGTCGCTCAAGCGGCCTTCTCTCACGAGGCGTCCCTCGTCTGAAGAAGACGAATCATCTGTAGCAAAGCGGCATGTTGGGGAAGGAGTTTTCTTCCTCTGGAGCTCTTGGAGTTCTCTACCCATAGTGATCATGTTTTCCTGCATGCGAAGGTTGTCACGCCTTTGGGCTTCCAATGCCTCCTTAGTACTCTGGAGCATGTTAAGAAAGCATGAGAAATCTCCCTGTGTGATGGGTGCAGATGGATCAGGCTGAACATTAGTCATCGTGGCTGGAATCGGAGCGTTGGTGGGAGCTCGAGTAGAAGTTCCAGCTTCATTCTGGTTCGGATCGGATCGGAACTGGCTGGAACGGGTTGGATGGGGAGAATGAGTGCCCTCAACTTCATTGGACTGGCTCGGATCGGGTTATTCCATCCGGTTCGTACCTTCCTGGCCGGAGCAGCCTGCTCCAGAATCTTGAGCACGTGACCTCGTTAACATGATGGCTTGTTGATCTTCTCTAGCATCGTTTCCCCTAGCGTCTTGCACTTCTTTTCCTCTTGTCTTGGTCATAATGTTCGATTCTTCAACAGTTAGTCAACAAGTACTTAAAGATGTTAGAAACAAAGGATTAACTTCTTTGAACTTGAGTGTCCAAATAGTAGAATGATAATCCCAAAAAGCTGAGAATTAGAAGATTTCTCAGTAAAAGCACCAAAAATGTTTGATCCAAAATTGGCTCTAACACCCAAACTAGTAAAGATTATAATGAAATGAAAACTAAAACAAAGAAAACACACAATTTATAGTGATTCGGCGTTAAATAGCCTACGTCCACTTTCTTCTTTTTTGATTGATGTCTTGAATGCGAGTACAATAATGATTTTCACTCAATTCTCACTCATTTCATACATTGATTCACTCAATTTCCTTCACAATATGATTTGAAAGATGATTGTAGGCTGAATAAGTTGATGAAATTCGGGTTGCAAAGGAGTTTCAATCTTGAAAATGCCAAAAGATCCTTCCAAATGCCTCTTGATGGTATATTTATAGGTGAAAAATGTTCCTGGAGAGGGATCGGTTTGGATCCACGTGGCACCAATCCCGTTGCTATCGGGTTCAGATGGATTGTGGAGGTGACAACACACCAGGTTAGTGGCAGACGTGGGTAGATCGTGGGCATAACCGTTCCAAGTATTAAGGGAACGTGGGAGTGAGTATTTTGGTTCTGGATTCGGGTCGGAGCGGAATGGTGTGGGGGTTCGGATCGGCTTTATTCTTTCCAATCCGGTTCGGCTTGTGCACTGTCTTCCTCTACTTTGGATCACTTTGCCTTGGCAAGTGGACCTCCGATCCGAGCCGACTTTATTGAGTGAGTATCTTCAACATTTGATGTAACAACCCTGAATTTTGGGGGTAAATTTGACATTTATTTTAAGTAATTTTAATGAGCTTTTGACATTTAAAATAATTTATTTAAAATAAAATTGATTTAAATTGAAGTTGGAATGAATAATTTAATTTTAATTATAAAAAGAGTTAGAAATAACGCGGTAGTTTGAAAAGTCAAACTTAAACTTTGACTGACTGCACAGGATGAAAAATTTAACGGATTTTAGTGAAACCAAAAATATTAGAATCTATTTAAAAACATCTTTCTAACAAATCTGAAAAATTTAAATTTCATAGCGGGAATCAAAAGTTATGCCCAGTTTAAAATTTAGAAAGGTCGCTATGAAATATAAAGGTCAAAATGCTACTTTTCGCGTATGAAGGAATTTGGACTCGAAACCACTTCCATTGGGTTCAGAATGACGTTTTTGCATTGAAAAACAATAAACACTTATATATTTCGAGTTTCAGAAATTATTTGTTTAAAAATGTATTTTTAATATTAAATATATACGCCTTGAAAATAGCCATTTTCAAGCGACCTCTGTTTTCGACGAAACCACTTTTGTTGGATTCAGAATGTCAAAATATTGCTTATTTTAATTTTTCATAATTTTTAGAATTAATTTGTGAACGTGGCAAAAGAAAATGTGTTTTGACCATTTTAGTTAAATCGGATCGACCAGAAAATGACCATTTTTCAAACGGGCTCAGAATTGAACGAAATTAATTTTCCAAGGTCCACAGCGTGAAAACATAGCTAAATATATTTTTTCGGGAATTTTTGAAGTTAATTTGTGGCCCTGGTGAATTTATTTGTATGGTTGAATTATAAATAAAGGACTTAAATTTTAAATCTGAGAAACGGAGGCCAAGATGACCATTTGGGGTGACGAGACATATCCATATGAGTTCGGAATGGGGGCTGTTAAGTATAAACGACAGTAGTTGGGTTGAAATTAGACAATGTTGCAAAACGGGCCTTTAATGGATAATAAATTAATAAAATATTATAAAAGCACTATTCCTTCCTCTCTCCCCAATCGAAACATCACGTACAAAAGAACCCATCAGCCGCCTAAAGCCTTCCACCTTCTCTCCTCTCTTCCTTCTAATCCACAAACAATTAGACTTAGGTTATGTTGAACTTTTTGAAGCTCTTCTCTTCCTCTTCCATCTCCGATAGGTTTCATTCGAATTGGTGGCCTTTAGCACAATCCGCGACCTTCGCTGCCCCGCCGCCGCCAGCACAGACCGCCGCACCCCCTACTTCCGGCGTGGATGCGCCTCCCCTAGGCCTTCCATCTCCAACAAACGGCACTTGAAACCATCGATCCAATCTCGAGTTATTCTGAATCAAAATTTTGAACAAACTAAGAACTTAAGGTATGAACAATTTCAGATTTTTCCACGCTTCTGTCCGTTACAGCGGCAGTTGTGAAAAGCAATTGTTAATTTAAATATTTATAGTTAATTCTTACAAACTCTGAATCTGAAAATTTCAGATCCGACGGAACCGTGACGACGAATAGACTTTGCTGAAATTGATTGGAACATTTTCTGACTCTCTGTTGATTGTAGATTCGTGCAATAGCAAGGTGAGATTCTATTTTAAATAATTTATTAAATTAAATTATTAATCGTTATTTAATGGTTGATTAGAGAATGAAGTAAATCTGAAATGTGATAATATTATGAATGATGGTTTGCACGTATGTATGATTCCAGATCAATCATTTAGATCTGATGTTGGGTGGTTATTTTTCTCTTATTTCAGCTCTATTATGGTAGATTTGTTAATGCGATCAAAATCTCATTATTGAGATTCATATTAAAATATATACGATTGATTCCTTTAGTTTTGTTGCATTCAAAATTTACAATTGTGTAAATTAGAAATAGTAAGAACATGAAATTTATGATGCGAATAAAATTACATTTTATATGTAATTATAGAACATGAAATTTATGATGCGAATAAAAATCATTTTTTTTAGAATGACAATTTATATTGAAAGTAAAGAAAATTTACATTTTTATATGTAAATAAAAATGAGAATTATCATAGTAAAGAAAATTTACATTTTTATATGTAAATAAAATTGAGAATTAGCATAGTAAAGAAAATTTACATTTTTATATGTAAATAAAAATGAGAATTAGCATAGTATAGAAAATTTACATTTTTATGATGTAAACAAAAAGTAGATTTTGCATTGTAATTAAAAATTACATTTTTATAATGTAAATTAGAATGAGATTTTGCATGTAGATTAAAATTACATTTTTTTTTTATATGCAAAAAATAAAGTAGGAATTTGCACGGTAAGGAAGATTACATTTTATATGTAAAAGTAAAGTAGGAATTGGCGACGGATTAAAATTTACATTTTTTTATATGTAAATAAAAAGAATGGATTGACATGTAAATAAAAAATTACATTTTTTTATTAATGTAATTTAAAATGAATAAATAATTACACTTTCAATGTCATAAAAAGAATGAATTCAACCTTGAAATAAAACTTACATTTTTATGTAAATATAATAAGAAAAATGAATTGTGACATTGAATTAGAATTTACAATTTTATGTAATCAATTAAGATATGATTTTTCCATGTTACGAAATTTACATTTTTATGTAATCAGTTAAGATATGATTTTGCCATGTAACGAAATTTACATTTTTATGTAATCAATTAAGATATGATTTTGCCATGTGACGAAATTTACATATTTATGTAATCAATTAAGATATGATTTTGCCATGTAACGGAATTTACGTTTTGATGTAATCAAGATTACAAAGAAAGAGAATCACATTATATGTAATTAAAGAATAAGAATTTACATTAAATAAAATTGCATTTTATATGTAATTAAAGCATAAGTAAAAAGAGCAAATTTGACAATGGAATCAAAATCACCTTTTTATGTAATTTAAAAAGATGGAAATTTTCGCTGTAATGATTAATCACATTTTTGTGTTAGAAATGTAAATATTAGAAAATCACAATTTTATGTTAAAAAGGGAATTCATTAAAGCATATAAGGAAGAATGGAATTTTGATAACATAAAAATTTGCATTTTTAATATAAATGAAATATGAGTCATAAATAAAAAGGGATTTAATTAAAAAGATTCCATCTTTACTGTCAATATGCTAAGATAAGAAGATTAGATTCAGAATTAGACATATCGACAGGTTTATAGTTATTAATTTAATAATTGAGAAAATCCCAAGTTTTCTTAAGATTTGAACAGGTAAGTTATAGTATTTGAAATTAAGTTATTTTGGAAATATGTGATATTCCAAAATTAAGATATTTTGAAATGAGAAACAGTTTAAAATAATATTTTTAGTAGAATAATTATAATGATTAATTAAAATTATACTTGGACACGAGGTTAGGTCACATTTGTGGTGGAAGTCTGCCCGGACCCGACCAGCATATCCAGCAGCCACAAATGTTGGGCCTAATGTGAGAGGTTCAAGTGCGCAAATACAAATTGGGCCAAGACACGAGGTTAAGCCCAACTTGTGGTGGAAGTCTGCCCGGAACCGACCGGCCTATCCAGCGTCCACAAGTTGCAGGCCTAATGTGAGAGGTCTGGCCCATATTAAAATATAAATGGTTAAATAGAAAATGGACATTATTTACACCGTCATGAGTTAAATTAGAAATTGATGTTATTTTCACACCGTTATGTGTTAATAATGAAATGAATATTTTCACCTCCAAGTTTGTTATAAAAGAAGTTACATTTTTAACGTAATAAGATAAGGATTATAAAAGTTTTACATTTTTCTTAATGTAAATAAGAATTAGAAAAGTTACATTTTTCTTAATGTAAATAAAAGGAAAATAGGAAGTTACATTTTTATATGTAATTGGAGTAATATAGAAACTTACATTTTTCAATGTAAATAAGGATGAAATAGAAATTATATTTTTTTTATATGCAAATAAAAGGATTTACATTTTTTCAATGTAATCAAAGGAAATAAAGGAATGATTAGGAATTTACATTTTCCAATGTAAATAGAATATGAAATAAAAGTTACATTTTCGATATAATAATATATCGAAATATAAGTTTACATTTCTAAATGTAAATAAAATAGGGATAGAAATTTACATTTTTCAATGTAAATAATAGGATTAGAAATTAACATTTCTAAGGAATGGATTTTCATTAGAAAGAAATATGAAACCAAATATACATTTGGTGTAAATTGAAAAATGGAAGAGGAAAATATACATTGTTATGTTTAGGATGTGTATGTAAAGTAAAAATTGCAATAGATCGTTATAAATTATTAACAACGATATGAAATGGTTTTCAAATTTATATATGCGAGAGTTATTTGGAAAGTCCGAGTTTACTCTCATTCCAAATAATGATACGACGTTCGAAGAATTGAAGACGGCGATTGAAGACCGACGATCTTCACATCGAATGGGTAACTAGTGTTGAGGCCCTTGATTGATTTGCTCCCAAGACGGGGCTAAGATGGTAATTATCCGGACGTAGTGTTGATTTGTACGGATTTGGCTTTCCCTCAGACCCAGAGCATAAGCTTATAAATGGATGTGTGTCTGACGTTGAATTTTGTTCTATATAAATTGATTTCTATTAATATACGACCATTGGTGGCAGAGAATTTATTCTCTTTCTCAACACCCTTAGAGGTTGTGTATTAATAGTTATCAATCGCATGGTGTGAATTGTCAACGTGGCACGCTAAGATGAAGATGATCAAGGCTTTGTTGAAAAGCAGGCCTTGTGGTTATAACGTTACTTCGCGAGCCTCACAATCCGGTTGAGTCTAAAACGGGAGAAGGGAACGCAGGGAGAGCAGCACGTTTCTTTCTAGCTAGAAGTGGTGTCGGTGCTTAAACTGGCTGATATTTACTTATGTGGATGATGGAATGTGGCGCGCCTCGGATGATAGGTCTTATAGGACCGGGAAATGTGTGTCCAGAAATTGCCAATCCACGAAGCTGTATGTGTGGACCGGCCCTGCAGCTTTCTAAGGGTTCACTGCGGGGGATCCTGAGACATTAGCTAGAGTGTCTCGAATCGGTAAGTAGCTCCTCCCTAGCCTTGACTCATGATGGAAACCCAATTTCCAATATGACCTCATGTGGTTTGGATTGTATTACTAGTATGGAGGCATAGTATATGGTAGCTATGCTTCCTAGGATTGATACATTTACTTTGAAATGTTTTTGAAAGATATACACACTAATAATAATATCAAAATCCGTTTTTATCATATCAAGCATTTTTGACCATTATAATGTAAAACCCTATCCTCCGGTTTGCGTTGCATTGTGTGATGGGACGTGGGTCTTATGATGGTTTCATTTTTCCAAAAAGCATTGCGTTGTTTAACGATTTACTTTAATTTATGCACGACAATCCATTGGAGTAAACCCGTTCCGTGTTAGCGGCGTGGTCCTTGGATTTGTCTTATTGTTATTAGTGAAATTAGTTAAGAATTATCACACCAGTCCCATGACTGACCCGTTGTTTGTTTCCACCTTTACAAACTCGGGTGCCCTCCTTCCACACGGGCAGTCGAGTAGTTTGTCTACAGGTTCTTATCTCGAGCAGGATTCTGGATTGAAGCTTAAAGCTGTGTCCAGAGCATAGTTGTATTCCGCTGTATCTATTTTATTGTTTCCACTGTATTGTATTATAA
Organism: Allium sativum; assembly: GCA_030737875.1. NCBI lineage: Eukaryota > Viridiplantae > Streptophyta > Magnoliopsida > Asparagales > Amaryllidaceae > Allium > Allium sativum. Next base: position 195,574,530 of record CM060927.1, on the reverse strand, counting down.
TATTGAAATTTATCTTCCGCTGTAATTTTATTCGATGTACTCTGATGTAACATTATTGTAATGTTTATAAAAGTCTGCTGTTATTGTTCTGATGTTGTTGTATTCCCAAAGTTAACGTATCCGGCGATTTCCCCTAAGGGCGATTTTCGGGTCGTTTCATTTGATCTATTTAATCTTTGTGTAGCCTAGTTCACAAAGTAGGCTAACAATTTTAAAATGACTTGAGCAGGAATTGTGAATTTTTGAACTATGATTTGAATTTTGGGTTTTTTTACCTGATTTATTTAACATAGTAAATATATATTTTGGAATTTAGTTTAAGATGGAACTAAAAGTTTTCAAACTTAAGTTCACATTGTATTTGAATGGAAATAATATTCGGATATTTTGATATTGGATTCCATGATTATTTGGATACTGTTGGAGGAATTTGGAAGATATTAATTTCATTATTTCCTTTATGTATTTGTTTATTTTAGAATTTGACATTGAATACAAGGCGATAATGTTTCTATTTAAATCCTTATACTTGATACCGAATTGAATTTTGGATTTGTCGTGAATGGTATCTTGAATAACATCTATTATTTAACCGAGTTAAATATAGGATTGGCTTCTAAAGTTAAATAATCATTGTATAATGATTTTTGGAGATTGAAACTACCTTATAGTTTTAATAAATCATTCAATAACGATTTGGTTGGATGGAATGAAGATTAAAACTACGTTTGAACTTTAATTAATCTTTCAGTAAAGATTTGATTGAAATGAAAGACAGTAATTAAACTTACCAAGACACGAGGGGTGTTAGATATGGAGTCCCACCAGTTTTGCTCTATGGGATGAATAGGATGGGAATGAGATAATTATATAAGAGGTTACCTTTTTGTAAGGCTCGATAATTCCGATAAGGCTTATGAACCTTAATTTGAGGTATGTTTGAGTAAACATATTTTATAAATCTTTGATAAGATTAAATGGAGTAACTTCCAATGTAAAGGATATTTGAATAAAAGAATGTTCTGAATTGGAATGAGACTTATGATATGTTTATATATCACATGGTTTTAATGATGCGATATTTATTCAGAAAGACCTACTTTCAATCCATTTCAAATGACTAATACGATGAGTATTGAAGAAATTTAACATGGTGGTTGAAGGCTGAAGATCTTCACATCTTTTGGATTATTTTAATGCCTTGGGTAGCTCTCGTTATAAGGTTAAAATGGCAGTCGTCTAGACGTACTTTGTGATCGACTGGACATGCAAGGGCCTCTCTTCCTTGGGGACGTGGAATAAGGTTCCTCCGGTTTCACTCAGACCTAGAACGAACTTGTAAATGGATGTGTGTCTAACGTTTTATTTCATAACATAACTGGTTAGTCGACTTTGATGATATATCTATGGTGGAGGAGAATTTATTCCTTCAGCTTAACACCCTTATTTGAGGTGTATAAACTCAAAGATTATATTATTAATAGAAACTGATCATATTTGTGAATTGACAATGTGGCATGCTAAGTTGCTAACTGATAAAGGCTTTTGTTGAAAAGAAGAGCTTTGTGGATGACGATCAAAGCGTGGCTAATATAGCGTAGCTTTGTGCTGAAACGTGACTCCGAGAAGCCTCATAGCCCGGGAATGGCCAAAAACAGGATGAAAGACCATAGAGTAAGGACTAAGGTTTCCTTCTAACTGAAAAGTGATGCCATCTTATGGAGCCCAGATAATTTACTTATGTGGATTGATGGACTGAGTCACATCGAATGATGGTCAACTACAACTAGGAAGATGGTTAAGTATGACCGGAAAACGTTATGTTCAAGAGTAACCCTAATCCATCAGGAATTGGTGAGCCGGCTCTGCAGCTATATGTGCTCATGTGTTTCAAATCAGTTACGGAAGAACCTTTGCCTTGTTCATTGATGGAAATCGAACTTCCAATATGAACCTTGCATTTTCAGTTGTAAGCCTATCTGGCGACATGATAGGATGGGGTATTATGCCGTCTAATATTGATACATTTATTTTTGAAATTGATTTTACAATATGCACTAGTAATAATAAAAGAGAAATTTCACGTATCAAGCATGTTTGGCTGTTATAAGTTAAAACTCTATCCTCCGATTTGCGCTTGCATTGTGTGATGGGACTTAAGTCTTATAATAGCTTTATCTTTCAAAAAGCATTGCGAGTTTTATGACTGGTATTCATGTGGAGGAAACTCGTTCCGTGTTATACAACATGGTCCCGTGATTTACCCAACTTTTAAATAAAGTATATAACTGTTTTGTTTCTCATACAAGTCCTATGACTGAACTTGAGTTTATTGTTTCCCACCTAAACTCTGGGTGCCCTTATCTTCTACATGGGAAGCTAGCAGCTTTGGTTTGTAGATATTTTTAAGGAATTATCCTGGATTATGGCTAAAGTTATACTCTGGATTACTTCATATTTTTCCGCTGAATGTAAATTTTTATTTCTGCTATGTTTTGTAATTTATTATTCTCTGATATTTGCGATGTACTTTGATATATTTTGTACTCTGATGTAAAATTATTGTAATAGCAATGAAATGTTCTTTTGTGTTTTTGTTCTGATATGTTGTATCCCATGACGGTTCGAGAATTTCTTCCTTTTGGATCGGACCTGTGTGGTTTATAGTCATTTCTGAAATTAGGGATTTTTGGGTTGTTATAGTTTGGTATCAGAGCTTTGGTTTATCAAGCTTTGGGGATACAATGTATTAGAACGAGATGAAAGGAATCATCAGAGATAGGATTAGTAACAACCTATAAGAATAACTCATTAGAGATAGGATTAGTAGTATTCTAAAATGAGTGACTCGTTAGAGATAGGATGTAACACCCCACACTTTTCTGCACCCAAATTTTGACAAAAATCAAAACTTGAACACTTCCAAGCATGGAGCATATATATCTGGTAGCTGCAATAAATGAGCATGAACATAATCAGAGTACAATAAAGAAAACTCACAGCGGAAACAAAAATAGGATAACTAGTATTAACTTAAGTAACTACCTTTTTCAAAGTAAGTCACTTTGCCAATACCGAGCATTAGAGAGAACGAGAACCAAAAGCCAAACTTAATCATCTGTGAGAACCCGACCTTCTCTAGGAAACTTGGGAGTTTATAATGAGGAAGGGGGGTTAGAACAACAAGTTCTGGTGACTAATAAATGTACAACACAGACTTATAACATAGATATATTCCTTCTAGTTCAACCCAAGATGAATTCCTGACAAGGTTAGTGATTCTAAACCAACATTGTTAATGTTTATGCACGACTCTACTACTATTCCCAAAGTAGTGTTCCCAAAGTGTATTACCATGATAGGACGTTAACACTTATTTTCTTGAAGCCTTTATACTAGAACATAACTGGTTATTTAATCGAGAGTGGGCACCTAATTGCAGGGTTTCTATATATATATATATATATATATGTATGTATGTATGTATATATATATATATATGTATGTATGTATGTATGTATATCTTTATAATAATACAAATACCCAGGTATGGTGAAGCTTTTTGCGATTTTCAAAACAGCCCTTCACCCATCACAAACTTTAATCCTTCAATCGTTTCATACACATGGCACGAATGTCATTTACTATCCCACTAACCCATGACTAGTCCGTTTTCGTCAAAACGTTTACTACTTTTTTTATTTTCCTCCCACCGCCTTTCTTCCCTTCGTCTTCCCGTTTCTTCAGTTGTTCCTCATCCGTCAAATTCATGTTAAACCCTAAAAAATCCACCAAATTTCCGCCTTATTCATCGTGTACTTCCTTCCGCCTTTACTTCCTCTTCATACATCCTACTGTCTTCCTTTCCTCCGACCTGCCATGGTGATTTCCTTCATCGCCCTCCGTCCGCCCCAACCATGCTCAACACGACCTTCTTCTGTTCCCCTCGCGGGAGATCTACAACTCCTCCACTTCTACAAGTGGATCACCCGTTATTCCTTCCCCACGTCGACATCTCAGGTAATATATCTTTACCTATTTTAAATCCGATAAAAAACATATTTTTACTACAAAGAGCGGCACAATAGAGAAAGCTTATGAACCTACAGAAGCATACGGCCAGTTCTAACCTGCGTAATAAACATACAGACCAACAAAAGTAGAAAATAAATGTTAATGAATGTCCATTCATACGCAATAGGCATCAAATTTCTTACCTGGATGTACCACTGTGTAGCTTGGAGGACGACTGATAAAATTGCTTTACAATTCCGTTGTTGATACTAATTTTTATACTCCATCCGTTCTGATTGATTTGCGTTAATCTTTTCCAGCCGATGGTTCGTCGGATATGCATTTGAAAAAAAGGGTGAGTCATCAAAATGTTTTAAATTTTCGTCCTTCCTACTTATTGTCATACTTAATTCGACATAATTGCATCTTTATCAGCTGAACACAGGGTTGGTTCGTCACATCAGGATTTCGGAGAATGGGTCTTCTCTTTACCTCTTTAACTCACCCCTGTCGATCTAGGTTAGTCAATTTACCATTTAATTCTGTTTACCTCTTTATATAAACTGTTATACTGAATGGTGCATGATAACGGATGTTAAATAGTAAATACAGTATTTCTGCATCATTAAACTGATGTGGCCTTTTTACGCAATGTGATTACTAAACAAAGCATGTACATCATATATAGTTACACATTAACAGCCACCTAAATTAGTATACTGCTACGTATTTACAACAGGAAAACCAATTCTTTGTTAGTTATAGTTGAATCAATCATGGTACAATAATAATTTTGTATAATAATATTTAAATATTTTCTTACTCTCCATACAGTCTTTATAATTGTATACAACATTAATACATTGGTTTGACAGGGTGCGGTCTACTTCGGCGATTTTGTTACCTTCGTAAATGGTGCAATGCATGGTTTTGGCATCTGCTATTTTAAATAAGATAAGTAAAGATAATCCATTTCTTAAATTATTGTTTTCTTTTTAATGCAATTACTCGACTATTATACTTTCACTCCTTATCCATTCTGTATGTATTTCAAAAAGACATATTGAGCAACTTACTCCCCTTTGAAATCAGTAGAGTTTTTCGAATGACTTTTTTTGAGCTTTCTTTTTATGTATAGTAGCTAGGAGGTAATAACACGATGTCGCTTAGGTAAATTTATAATTGCTCTCGCTATACACTACGATTGTGTTTACATAAATTTATATTATATTCTTTTGCTTATAGTAAAAATACATATTTGGGAAAAAAAGTATACAAGTTATAACAATATTATTTTCATATATTTCTCCAACTTCATTTGTGTAATCATCTGATACATAGTATTAATTATAGTAATTAATCTAATGCAAAGTTCACTGCTTTGATTGCTAATTTCGTTTTCGTTTGTTACTTTCGATTCTTCGGTAAATTTTATAATTTGACGTTGACTTGGTTTTGGATTACTATGTTTTTCTATACATGTGCACCAGTTTATATTTGACCAAGGAAGTTACATTTATTTCCCTTGGCAATTTGTTTTCCCTTTTACTCATTGCTAATATGTACTTAGATTAGTATACTGTTACTGACATTATAAACATCACATACTTTTCAGATCTACTACCGACTTTGGATTCCACAACTTGCCTTCTTACTCTACGTCGACGATTTCACTACCAAATTCAGGGACAAAAGGTTTGGTTCTTTTAAAGTTTCTATTCCTGCTGAAACTTCCCTTCTGTACCTTCATTATTTACTACCAGTTATCATAAAGACACCAAAGAGTTTAAAGAAGCTGAAATGACTCACGTGCATTTATTTACGTAACCAGGAAATAGTACAGTCACATGTTGATGATGAGTTCGCTAAACTTTTTCCCTAAATGTATCAACGAAGAGGCAGTCCTCATCTCATCGCCAAAAGATAAGTTCTCTTATCTCTACGAACTCATCCATATAATTATCAAATCCAAATAACTGTTAGCTTATTTGAAACTAACATTACCACAAGTTAATTTGCTTATGCTTATACATGCAAAATGGTAGTCAAGTCATTTGCTATCGTTCGTTGTTAATGTTACTGCTTTTCCCCTTTATTTATCACATATGTCGTTTCTGTATTGAAAACTATATTTCCTGTATGCAAACATGTGCATGCGCATAATTTGCAAACATGTGCATGCCCTTCTACTTCTCACTTAACTTTTTTTTGTTCTCAGATTTTGTTTTCTTATGTTTTTACTTCTGATTCATTGCTTTGTCCTACTTTTGGAAATCAATTACGAATTTATGCTTTTGTTACATCATGTTATTCTCGTTGCATGATTTTGGTCCAACGTATACATGTACACATGTACTTATGGCCTATTCACATTTAAACTGCTGATGATAACACTATTTGCGAACCAATTTATGACTGTCAACCTGACGATATCATTGTTATTGTTGCTGTCATATTATTTTCATCACCAATATTTTCCTTTTATTCTATTTTGGGAACTTGTCTTCCACCAAACTGCTGCTTTGATGGATTTCAGCATTTCTTAAATTTATATCATATTTATCCTTTTTTCTGCAGACTATAAAAAACATACGACATAAATTTTGTGTGCTTCTTCATTTTAATGGAAACATTTCATGCTATAAAGAGTTGAGTATATTGCTGTTATTCTTCCTTTCATATGAATTGATTGCCTTGACTTTATTTCCATATGTACCACTAATCCTTTTTGATCATTATATTTTCCTATCTCCCTAAATCCGGTCTCATATATAATATTTCTGACCACATTAAAAACTATTGTTGTATGTTCTAATATATGTAGTAATTTTACATTTTGTAATAATTTTCCATTCTGTCCTTCTATTAACTGTTAATGAATGTTACATGATGTTAATAAGCATATATATCTTTACTATATTATGAAAGTGGCATTTTCATCAGGATTGGTCTTGCCAGCAATAATTGATGAAGCTCATCACATATACAGCCAGTCAACAGGAGGCCACCCTAAACCTACCACAAGTAAGTCCTTGATTCTTCTTTTAACAAGATTTTTGAATATACCAACTTAAGTAATTCCTTCTTACACAACATAGTCATTTGCTACACATTTACCTCAATCTCTATTGATTTTTATTTTTATCGGGCGTATGTACAGAAGTCATTTATACATGTGGAATGTTCTCAAATTTCATGCAAATAAGATAAGAAGTTTTTGGTGTTGCCAAAATGAAAAGAAGTTTACTTATCACTTAATTTTTTTCCGTTCTCAGATTTTATTTTCTTATGTTTTTTTCTTCGAATCCACTGCTTTGTCTTTCTTTTGAAAATCAATTATGAATTTATGCTTTTGTTACATCATGATATTTTCATAGCATGGTTTATGGTTATATGTATACATATACGCATGTACTTACCTTTTTCGCTATAGAGTCTGTTTAACGTAATCTGTGTTTTCAAAATTGCATATCTACATGAAAACAATATCATTTGTTTTGTTGCATAACGTTTCTGATCATCTACTTCTACTTCTACAATATTTGATGGTTTATTTCTTTTCATGATATTTCAGTGATTACTTACTTTATGCTACTTCTAAATATGAGTTTTTGAAAACAGTCTACCTAAAATATATTTTTTGCATACCTGAAAGCATTCAACATTAGGATCAATTCTCAATTTTATGAGCTGCTATAATATGCTGAAATAATCTTTGATTGGAAAATAAATTCTAAACAATAAAATAACAAATCTATGCTTCAGTGGTTTTTGTTCGTACTTACCTATTCTTTAAATAGTTTCCAAAAATAAATCTTTTATATGATTATATTATCAAACAGACTGATTGTTGGATTTTACTATGAGTCATTTATTAATACTGTCAAATATACTAATATATTCTACAATTATTTTGGTCATTAAAATGGATGATACCATTACATATTACATGAGTTTTAGTCTTTGTTAATTTTCATATACCGAATACATAAATGGTTTCATGGAAAACTCGAACATATATAATCTCAGTATTATACACTAAACATTACATACTAAAATAATTATAATGCTTCCCATTCACAGCGACACCAAAAAATTTGGTAGCTCATTAGTCATTATTGTGCTCGGGCTTATAACTATACGTTTGAATTGTTTCTATTTTTTTGTCTTACTGTCTTAATTCTCTATTATTTGTTCACACATTATAACATAGTTTTATTATGTGACAGTTTTCACTTTTTGTATATTAAATACGCACCAAATATATATAGATTTACCATTTTTGAATTATGTACTGCCAATCTTAAATTTTCCCTACAACTGGACTACATATGTATGCAACATTTTCAAACAATTTTATCCTTTTTACCCTTTATTTTTACCACCTAAACTGTTAATTTTTGCTAACTTCTTAAATGACTTTCAATGGCAAACTCATACATAAACATCTCATATGTTTTACAGGATAAATTATATAATTAGACATTATAGAGCCTCACAATACAAGCAATATTGACAACTCAATGTAGTGTTCTGCCTCATAATGCTATATGTTTAAAGATATTTCTATTTTTACTCCCACTCTTTCCCTCCTTTATTTTTTTTTAATGAGACACAGTAAACAATAAAAACTTTAATTTCACGATAGTTTTTACTTACCAAATATTTAGATAATTACATGTGATCTGAACACTGTACTAAACAATGTCCAAATTTTGCAGAAAACATTGCATTACTGTAATTTGAAAAAACCCTTCATACATGACTAATTACTTTGTTAGCATGACTAAATCAACAAACTGATTGGATCCTCAAATTTCTACTTGGTGCTTTAAAGGTATGCTAAATTATGTTTATATCATTATCTTCATGAATGTTTACTTATATTGCATAACTGTAGTTTATTTTTGGGATGATTCGTAATACTCACCGATTATTTAGACATCTCATTAGTCTTTAATATCTTTGCTATTAATTTTGCACTGTTACTGTCTGATATTTATATTTTTTCCAACTATATTTCTCATATGAGCTATATTGAACATAAACCATTGTACGCCTGAACGTATTTACACTCAATGCTGCTCCTGATTTTCTGTCATCAACGAACAACTATATTTTTTAAAATACCACCGTTTTAGCTTTCTTACTCAGTCCTCCACCGAATAACGCAATATTATTTAAATTTCCATATTTAACTCCTTATTTTTGGCTATTTTGTTTACATGTTAATTCAAAACATATTTCTGTATAACGACTACTACCTTCCCTCTTATATCTTTATCTTTTTGCTTCAAAATCCACCATAAATATCTCATGTCTTCTGCTCACTTCATTTCCACTCTACGCAAACCTCTACTCCATCACCTTATTCCTTCAACAACACCATGGATTCTGAACAGCGAGAATACAGACGTCTTGCTTACGTGCTAGGATGTCAGACAATGAACATGAACACCATTTGGCAGACCGTAGAGAGCGACGCCATTCTCAGCGACTTCAGTCAACTGAACGACCACAACATACTATCAGTGGTACTATTTCACATAATATTTAAATACTCTCTGATCTTGCTTATGCTCCGTTGCATTTATCTTTCTTCTTAACTTTATTTCCTACTCTTTCTACAACAGTCGAAAATGTTGACGTTCGTCTTCGAACACTTAGATCATCCCATAATTGCGGACGAAACTTTGTTGCAAACATTGTCTTTCATAAACATGTGTTGTCGTAACCAACTATCTGTCCGTTTTGCTCTGCAAAAAAAATTTGTTTTCGAAAATTCACACCCCTGCTGTTCAAATGGTAAGAATAATGTTTTTCTACCTACTGCTCCTTCACAATTGCTGGACCTTTTAACTGATCAGACCGAAGTTGGCACCCACTTTCGAACAAACATTCGATCCTACAACAATGCTTTCGCTTTCACATCAATGGGTGCAAATATTGATCAAAATTTGGCTAATGTAATGGATGGGGTTTACTCATATCGTGCTCACGGTACCATCTACCATCGTATTGGCAGTGTCCTACCTTCCAAGGGATTTCGACCACGATACTTACAGCTTTACATTTACGACACAGAACATGAAATTGAAAATCGACAACTTGATAATGAAGTATTAAGACCTGAGCTACTCCACCTTATAACGCAAGTTCTGAACTCATTTAACCCATTTGTTTCCACTCTACGCCAGCTGGGACAGCGCCCCGATATTCACATGTGCAGAATCAAATTAAAGAGATCACCGTTGACAGACATCTTCATGAGTTGCCTACCGTATCCCAAGTGGCATGCATAATTGTAGGCGACGAAGCAGATGATGTACAAGGTAGGGACATTATCGTTGAAACAAGGTCTGGAAATCTACAACGAGTTCCAGATACAACTGGATATTATGATCCACTTCAGTACCCACTACTGTTACCTTACGGTCATCACGGTTGGGATTTGAACTTACAGGATAATCAAAACAATCAAATTAGTCGTGCGTCTTATTATTCGAATATAATACAGGTACAAATTTGGCACTAAGTTATCACATGTCAATGGATGCTTAACTTAGTAATATGTCTTTATTTCTTTATTACACGGGTACATTTCTGCTCACTACTTAATAACAACTACAATACCCTAGTCAATTTTGTACATTAACTTGCCAGTTGTCTTTCTGTAGATTGTTCCAACAACACATACACAGATTTTTGTTACTAAATTATCTTCTGCCTTCAATGAAGCTGTTTTAAATTTCCTGTAAAAAAAGAATATTTGCAGCGGGTATTGCTGCATATGTCAGCTATTATAGTACAATGAATTTAATGCATAACTGACATTGCAGATTTTTGCAACTGCAAATAACTGTATGCTTGAATACAGATTTTCCCTCGCTACAGGTGTTTTATAACCTTACAATCGCGGTCAATTATTATGTTCAATTTTTAACTTCATTTTTCTTTGTTTCCCTCTCAACTTACAACAATGTTACCTTTGTACATTACCATTTCACACTACAAACCTATGTTTTCTTAAGCATATTCCTCTTAACATCTAAATTTCCTGCATTTGCATTACGGCTCCTGTCATCGCTTAAAATACTCATTTTTTACACACCGTTTCTTTACATTGACGATTATAAAACCTGTACAAATTTTGAATTATTCTTCCCAGTTGCTAATACCTTCAACTTCTATCAGATACGACCAGGAGACACGTCACTGCTTCTGCTTGGCGGTCGGCTATTTCAGCAATATGTTGTAGACATGTTTGTTAAAATAGAAACAATGCGCCTGAGATATGTTCGTAGTCATCAAGATCAAATCAGGGCTGATTTGTACCAGGGGTTACAAGATGCATTAAGCACAGGCGAATCATCTGCAGGTTCGTTACTTATTGTACCACTGTCCAATTTCTTATTTTCCGCTTGCTTCATACACGTTTTTTGTAACAACACGATTTTTTATAACATGTTAAAACAAGAAATCAAGGCAGAATTAATTTTTAAAACAAGAATCAAGGGAAACAGGTTGTGCCTTTACGTTCGTCTCGAAATTTTACATGAAATAGAGTCCGAGTTTTCGAAAATCGGAGTTCGTATGAGGGAGATATGACCCTTTGAAGTTTCAGAAATTTTCAGAATAAAAAATAGCTCGAAATTCGAATTCGAAATTTGAATTCAAACCAAAGAACAGGCTGGGCGGGAAAATTCCCGCCCAGGGACCAGGTCGACCTGGGGGTCGACCATAGTGTCGACCTCCCAGGGACCAGGTCGACCTGCCTCCCGAACCACTTTTTTGAACCAGATGCATTCTGATGTATTTAGACTCGTTTTCTGACCAGATTCGCCTGTCTAACCCTATATAAATAGCCCCCTAGCCTCATTCTCTCCACACCATTTCTTTCTGTCCTTATGCTGCTTCTAAGATAATCAAAATAATAAGATAAAAAGGAAGAAAAAAAGGACTGCTCCTTCTCCATTAAGACTACGCTTAGGGATTTGCAAATTGGGGGATTTCAATTAGAACACGATCGATCAAATAGTGTTTCAACAATCAAATTCTGCTTTCTAATTTTTAATCCACTCACTGTAAGTTCATGTTACTTTTAGATAAAAGCTGTAAACGTAATATCCATGTTGTAAATTGGAATTGGGTCTGTGTATGGTAATTGATTCGTATCTATTCTTGTTCGTCTTGGATCTTGACTTTTGTGAATATTGCATTGGACCTATTCATGTTGTAAATCAAACTCTCTCGTGTCTATAACCTTAACATGCCTATGACGTTGAATCTATTGTTAATGGACAAGGACTATGACTGAGAACATAAGACTGCCTATGACTAATATGACTATGCCAATGATTATGACGGTGAACATAAGACTGCCTATGACTAATAAGACTAAGCCTATGCCTATGACGGTGAAAGAAAGACTGTTGTCTATGACTATGACAAGGACAATTGTGGCTAATCAACTATGACTCTTGACTATGAGAATTATTATCTATGATTATGAACATAAGGCCATTATCTATGACCATGACCTTGAAACTATTACTGTTAATTGCCTATGACTATTGCCTAGAACTATTTTGGATAATTAACCACGACTATTGTGATTAATCGCTTAGGATTCTTAATTGTGAGATTTCTACCTATGACCATGACTATGACTATCGGGATTAATTACCTGCGACTATTATAGTTGATTGAAACCCATGTTGTATACTGAATTCGCAGTTTGTTGGATCTCATACCAAGGGTGCGACTTGCTTAGTTTATTCACTATTATGTACACCAAAACCATTGGACCCATTATTCTTGTATTTGACTTGCCATTGCATGCCTATTCTTTTATGTCAGCGTTTACCATGACTATCACCTTATCTTGCTAGATTTGAAATCCTATATGTCAGTGATGTTGTAACCAATTATCTCAAGTTATGTCATGATAGTCTTGTAACCTCTTTTATTTCTTTATGCTAGTCCCTTTTGCCTACCATATTTTTGATGCTATTCCCTCTATTTCGAGATTTGGATTTATTTGTAGTAGAGATCGATTCACATTCACGTGCGAAGGGAATACGATTTGGGTAGATTAGGCAAAACATGAATTGGTTATGAACATGAATTATGAACTCGATAATAGGCAAAACTTGAAACATAAACGATGTTATAACTTGAACCTGGATATGGACACGAACCTGACATCGACTTGATATGAAACTTGCCTTGAAAACTTGACACGATTTGACATGAAACATGACATGAGAACTCGACATGAATTTTGACATGAAAACATGAATGTGGGCATGATAATTAGATAAACTAGAAAATGGCCAACTCAAGGTTGGGTTGAGTTTGCAGTGTAAATCTTCCCGGAATCGCCCGGCCAATCCAGTGGCTGCAAACAATAGGATCCAATGTGGGTAGTTGGTCATATCGCACGTAAAACCCGAGGTTAGACTATGTTGTGGTGTAAATCTGCCCGGGACCGCCCGGCAAATCCAGTAACCACAACAGTTAGTCTAATGTGAGAGGTTGAAGTGCATTAATGAATTAATGCCACATGATAGGGTTAAGTCATGAACCGCTTGAATATACTTAACCAATTTAACACGATGATTTGATAGGGTTAAGTCATGAACCGCTTGAACATACTTAACCAATTTAACACGATGATTTGATAGGGTTAAGTCATGAACCGCTTGAATATACTTAACCAATTTGACACGATGACTTGATAGGGTTAATTCCTGAATCGCTTTAATATACTTAACCAATTTAACACGATGATTTGATAGGGTTAAGTCATGAATCGCTTGAATATACTTAACCAATTGAACACAATGATTTGGTTGGGTTAAGCTATGAACCGGTTGAATATACTTAACCAACTTGACACAAGATTCGTAGGGCTAAGTCATGAACTTAAACGATAACACTTAGCCAATTTGACATGACACGTAGACGGGTTAAGTCACGAACTTGAATGACAACACTTAACCAACTTGACATGCTAGGCCGATGGGGTTAAGTCTCGAATTTAAATGATAACACTTAACCTACTAAACGGAAACCCTAGTTACGCGGTCCGTTTCAGCAGTAACCCACTAGATGTATCATGGAACCCTGGAACTAGGTAGGGTGGGGCACGATTACTGGGCTGATTGTAAGCGACCAGAACGACGGCTGTGTGGGTGCGCCAGTGTAGGTTCTAACGGAGTGCGGGCGTGCACATACACCGGAGCACAAAAAGCAGGCATTGGGCATCAGTAGGTTTATCTGTGCGTACTTGATTCGTGTCGATGGTTGGCACCATAGGGCTTGATACACCCTATGGTGGACCTAGCACAGGTGACTACATTTCGTGATTGGGCCATATGACACAGACACATGAACGAGCTAGGACTTGTAGGGAGCCGATCGATTAATAAATCGCTACGTGGAATTCGTTAGGTAGCATAATCCCTAGTGGTCCTAGGTGGCATAAACCCCAAACGAATCTAGTAAGCGTTCAATAGGTAACATAATCCCTAGTGGTCCGAGGTGGCATAAATCCTAGTTGACCACGCGATAGTTCATGATAAGGAAACCTAGCCAGAACAAGGGTGGCAGTCCAAACGATTTCAAGAATGGTAGCACTACATTGAAGTAGTTTAGAAATGCGTGATGAAACCCGTACGATATACGGCAAGGGATTGTACATATACATGGAAAGGATGATACGGGTTGGGGTACTAGTATAGTTGGTGCAGAGAATGTTAAACATTCGATGCTATACGTAGTTTATCTTGTTACCTTAGTTTTTCTTGTGAGCTTAGCTTATCCTGTTACCGTAGTTTATCTTGTTATCTTAGTTTAACTTGCCTATCTTGTCACCATCCTTATGATTACTTTAAGTTTATTCATGCCATGTTATCTTTACCTATTTTTATGTTGAAGGTCACTAGGACTTACTCAGTCTTTATGACTGACCCATTCTGTTTCGCCTCTTTTTCTTCCGTTTCCCCCCTCCCCCCAGGTTCGCAGGGTGGGAATACAGCTTAGTTCAGATCTTACCAACCTCTATGGCTCTTTCATGTACTTCTTGGATTTCTCTTGGCTATGGCTTGCTTTGCTGCTTTATTGGGGAATGATTTATGACTATGGTTTTATGCTTCTTTACTATTGCAAGACAGATTTTGATGTAATGGGTTTAATAACATTTTGATGTAAAAGGCTTTAGACCTTTCTAGATTTTAAAGAAATGAAATTTGGTTTTTCTTCCGCTATTTTATATGTGTTCTGTCTTGTAATATTTCTGTGTATGTTTACCTAGATAATGCTCCACCAAAGCTACTGCATTCCCTTTGTGAGTGACCCTAGCGGAGGTGGGGTGTTACATTTGGTATCAGAGCAGAAGGTTACCAGACTGGGCAAAATTTTCTTAAAACCTCCTGAAATTATTTTCAAAACCGTTTACAAAGAAGCATTTTTCAAGATAAATCTTGTTTTATTTAAAGGCTATTCCCCAAAGCCATATGCACTATCTTTTTATTCTCTCCTTGAGTCTCTTCTCTCTTTCTTTTTCACCATAGTTTGTAGGCATGCGACACATGTCGGAGGGCAAAGTAGTGTCCAACCTCCATCTGTAGCCGCGGTAGTTTTACTTGCGACTAATCTTATCTCAAGCTTTGTAGGGTTGCCGTGCGATGGAGGTAGCTTTCGAGAAACTTGTCAACAAGCTATACAAGGATAGTAAGAACGAGGATAAAGAACACAAGCCTTAGGATGAGAAACTTGTTGATAAGTCGTAATCCACGAAGGAGGAAAAGGTGAAAGGGAAGAGGTCAAAGTAAAAGAATAATAAAACCCATGACAAGAAAGGACATCGCTGGTAGGGTAAAAAAGGGACATGTAGTTAAGTATCATAGGGCAAGGACAAGGGCAAAGAACAAGACCGTCGAGAGGGCAAATTGTATGCTCTCACCACTAGCATACCTAAGAAAGGTGGTAACGTTTCTGTTAAAGGTTTAGCTTCTCTTTTCTATCATACCGTGGGAACTTTGTTTTTATACATCGCATCCTTTTGATTCTGCCTCGATAGTTGAGTCTCTGCACCTTAGTACTAGCGTAGTAGAGGATCCCATTTTTGTCTCAAATCCTGTTGGGGAATCGGCTCATTTATTCATGACTTGTTTGGATTTGAGAATGTCTATGCTAAGTGTTGAGTTTAGAAGTAAAGCTTATGTTTGTGGGCTATGGGTTGATTCTAGGGATGGAGTGGTTGTCCAGTAATGGTGCCATTCTCGAGTATGAAAAGAGGGTAGTTTGACGCTTGACTTGCCTTGGTAATGCCCTCGAAGTCTAGTGTAACCCTTAGGGTTCTACCATGCTTAGTTACCTAGAATCTCTTGATACATTTATCGATCCGCTCGAGTAGTGTTTGCCACTAAGGCGGATGGTTCATTTCGCTTATGCATGAGTTATAGAAAATTTCCTTAGTAAGTACACCTGGCAACTTGGTTGGCATTTGTTTATTTTCAAGAGATAATTCATTTATGTGGAATACTTTCTAGTAAGTGAACGAGATCCAAGATTCACTAGTGAATTTTGGAGAGCTTGCACGAAACCATGAGTATGCAGTTATGTTTGAATCGGGTATACTAGAAAGAGAATAAGCGAAAGTGGAACGAGAGGCGACAGTGGAATGAGTTCCAACCCATATTCTGGGAACAAGAATTAAGGAACTACGAAATTGTGAATTTAAAGACGGTCAAAGCACAATGGAGTTAAGCTCAAGGAAATACGACTTAGAAGATTGAAGACTAGATACGCGCATCATATCTCTTTTTAAGAGTGTATCCTTGATCCCTCTTTTCCTGTAGAGCTTACTTGCATGCTCTGTTTTATGTATATCCTCTCGATCCTGTTCTCAACCTTATTTCGGTTGCAAACCCCATAAGGAGTATGACTCATCTGGTTGTAATACATGTTGGGCTTGAGGGTATCCGTTGGGTTGACTAAACTTTTTGGGTTTTATAGGATATGGGCTAGTGCTTAGGGAGTTCTTCTCCTATTCAGTATATATGTGACGTAGATTTCTAGCTTTGACATTGCCTAATGGGCACAAAGTTTTTACTTGCTTATATCATTCGGCTATATCTTTAGGTAGGAACAATTGGATGAAACATGTGTTTGAGACATGTTATGATTGATGGTTGCAAGTGGTTGCAAGTGGTCGCATGTGGTTGCTCGTGGTTACATAACACACATTAGGCACTAGATCATCTCAGACACATTTCCATATTGCATATGCATGAGTGTTTATACTTGTTTATGGATGAAATTGAATGTGTTATCATGTGAATGTTGCATATGGATGGATGTTTGAGCACACATATAGTGTTTATGTGATTAGGGCTATTTGCATACATGTTGGACTCATGGCACTAAACATATTTTGCATTAAGGAGATCAATCAGGCCTGATCATTTGCATTAGATAAGGAACATATACACACACTTTCTGCATATATTCATACAGCATTAGAAATCTCTTAAGGACAATGGATGCCTGTGATTGATGATTGAGTAGATGGATGATTGGATGGTAGGACACATTCTTCTTAACTTGAAGATTTCGGGGACGAAATCCTTTAAGGTGGGGAGAATGTAACAACCCGAATTTTTATAACATGTTAAAACAAGAAATCAAGGAATAATTAATTTTTAAAACAAGAATCAAGGGAAACGGGTTGCTCCATTGCGTTCGTCTCGAAATTTTACATGAAATAAAGTCCTAGTTTTCGAAAATCGGAGTCCGTATGAGGGAGATATGACCCTCCGAAGTTTCAGAAATTTTCAGAATAAAAAACAGCTCGAAATTCGAATTCAAACCCCAGAACAGGCTGGGCTGGAAAATTCCCACCCAGGGACCAGGTCGACCTGGGGGTCGACCATAGTGTCGACCTCCCAGGGACCAGGTCGACCATAGTGTCGACCTGGGGATCGACCTGCCTCCCGAACCACTTTTCTGAACCAGATGCATTCTGATGTATTTAGACTCGTTTTCTGACCAGATTCGCCTGTCTAACCCTATATAAACAGCCCCCTAGCCTCATTCTCTCCACGCCATTTCTTTCTGTCCTTATGCTGCTTCTAAGATAATCAAAATAATAAGATAAAAAGGAAGAAAAAAGGACTGCTCCTTCTCCATCAAGACTACGCTTAGGGATTTGCAAATTGGGGGATTTCAATTAGAACACGATCGATCAAATAAAGTTTCAACAATCAAATTCTGCTTTCTAATTCTCGATCCACGCACTGTAAGTTCAAGTTACTTTTAGATAAAAGCTATAAACGTAATATCCATGTTGTAAATTGGAATTGGGTCTGTGTATGGTAATTGATTCGTATCTATTCTTGTTCGTCTTGGATCTTGACTTTCGTGAATATTGCTTTGGACCTATTCATGTTGTAAATCAAACTCTCTCGTGTCTATAACCTTAACATGCCTATGACGTTGAATCTATTGTTAATGGACAAGTACTATGACTGAGAACATAAGACTGCCTATGACTAATATGACTATGCCAATGATTATGACGTTGAACATAAGACTGCCAATGACTAATAAGATAGCCTATGCCTATGACGGTGAAAGAAAGACTGTTGTCTATGACTATGACAAGGTTGCGGCTAATCAACTATGACTCTTGACTATGAGAATTGTTATCTATGATTATGAACATAAGGCCATTATCTATGACCATGACCTTGAAACTATTACTGTTAATTGCCTATGACTATTGCCAAGAACTATTTTGGATAATTAACCATGACTATTGTGATTAATCGCTTAGGATTCTTAATTGTGAGATTTCTACCTATGACCACGACTATGACTATCGGGGTTAATTACCTGGGACTATTATAGTTGATTGAAACCCATGTTGTATAACGAATTCGCAGTTTGTTGGATCTCATACCAAGGGTGCGACTTGCTTAGTTTATTCACTATTATGTACACCAAAACCATTGGACCCATTATTCTTGTATTTGACTTGCCTTTGCATGCCTATTCTTTTATGTCAGCGTTTACCATGACTGTCACCTTATCTTGCTAGATTTGAAATCCAATATGTCAGTGATGTTGTAACCAATTATCTCAAGTTATGTCATGCTAGTCTTGTAACCTCTTTTATTTCTTTATGCTTGTCCCTTTTGCCTATCATAGTTTTGATACTATTCCCTCTATTTCGAGATTTGGATTTATTTGTAGTAGAGATCGATTCACGTTCACGTGCCAAGGGAATACGATTTGGGTAGATTAGGCAAAATATGAATTGGTTATGAACATGAATTATGAACTCGATAATAGGCAAAACTTGAAACATGAACGCTGTTATAACTTGAACCTGGATATGGACACGAACCTGACGTCGACTTGATATGAAACTTGCCTTGAAAACTTGACACGATTTGACATGAAACATGACATGAAAACTCGACATGAATTTTGACATGAAAACTTGAATGTGGGCATGACAATTAGATAAACTTGAAAATGGCCAACTCGAGGTTGGGTTGAGTTTGCAGTGTAAATCTGCCCGGAACCGCCCGGCAAATCCAGTGGCTGCAAACAATAGGATCCAATGTGGGTAGTTGGTCATATCGCACGTAAAACCTGAGGTTAGACTATGTTGTGGTGTAAATCTGCCCGGAACCGCCCGGCAAATCCAGTAACCACAACAGTTAGTCTAATGTGAGAGGTTGAAGTGCATTAATGAATTAATGCCACATGATAGGGTTAAGTCATGAACCGCTTGAATATACTCAACCAATTTAACACGATGATTTGATAGGGTTAAGTCATGAACCGCTTGAACATACTTAACCAATTTAACACGATGATTTGATAGGGTTAAGTCATGAACCGCTTGAATATACTTAACCAATTTGACACGATGACTTGATAGGGTTAAGTCCTGAACCGATTGAATATACTTAACCAATTTAACATGATGATTTGATAGGGTTTAGTCATGAACCGCTTGAATATACTTAACCAATTAAACACAATGATTTGGTAGGGTTAAGTCATGACCCGCTTGAATATACTTAACCAACTTGATACATGATTCGTAGGGCTAAGTCATGAACTTAAACGATAACACTTAGCCAATTTGACATGACACGTAGACGGGTTAAGTCACGAACTTGAATTACAACACTTAACCAACTTGACATGCTAGACCGATGGGGTTAAGTCTCGAATTTAAATGACAACACTTAACCTACTAGACGGAAACCCTAGTTACGCGGTTCGTTTTAGTAGTAATCCACTAGATGTATAATGATACCCTGGAACTAGGCAGGGTGGGGCACGATTACTGGGCTGATTGTAAGTGACCAGAACGACGGCTGTGTGGGTGCGCCAGTGTAGGTTCTAACGGAGTGCGTGCGTGCACACACTCCGGAGTAGAAAAAGCAGGCATTGGGCATCAGTAGGTTTATCTGTGCGTGCTTGATTCGTGTCGATGGTTGGCACCATAGGGCTTGATACACCCTATGGTGGACCTAGCACAGGTGACTACATTTCGTGATTGGGCCGTATGACACAGACACATGAACGAGCTAGGACTTGTAGGGAGCCGATCGATTAATAAATCATTACGTGGAATTTGTTAGGTAGCATAATCCCTAGTGGTCCTAGGGCATAAACCCTAAACGAATCTAGTAAACGTTCAATAGGTAGCATAATCCCTAGTGGTCCTAGGTGGCATAAATCCTAGTTGAACACGCGATAGTTCATTATAAGGAAATCTAGCCAGAACAAGGGTGGCAGTCCAAACGATTTCAAGAATGGTAGCACTACGTTGAAGTAGTTTAGAAATGCGTGATGAAACCCGTACGATATACGGCAAGGGTCTGTACATAGACATGGAAAGGATGATACGGGTTGGGGTACTAGTATAGTTGGTGCAGAGAATGTTAAGCATGCGATGCTATACGTAGCTTATCTTGTTACCTTAGTTTTTCTTGTGACCTTAGCTTATCCTGTTACCGTAGTTTATCTTGTTATCATAGTTTAACTTGCCTATCTTGTCACCATCCTTATGTTTACTTTCAATTTATTCGTGCCACGTTATCTTTACCTGTTTTTATGCTGAAAGTCACTAGGACTTACTAAGTCTTTATGACTTACCCAGTTTGTTTCGCCTCTTTTTCTTCCGTTTCTCCCCTCCTCCCCCCCCCAAGGTTCGCAGGGTGGGAATATAGCTTAGTTCAGATCTTACCAAGCTCTAAGGCTCTTTCATGTACTGCTTGGATTTCTCTTGGCTATGGCTTGCTTTGCTGCTTTATTGGGGAATGATTTATGACTATGGTTTTATGCTTCTTTACTATTGCAAGACAGATTTTGATGTAATGGGTTTAATAACATTTTGATGTAAAAGGTTTTAGACCTTTCTAGAATTTAAAGAAATGAAATTTGGTATTTCTTCCGCTGTTTTATATGTGTTCTGTCTTGTAATATTTCTGTGTATGTTTACCTAGATAATGCTCCACCAAAGTTAGTGCATTCCCTTTGTGAGTGACCCTAGCGGAGGTGAGGTGTTACATTTTTTTCACATGCTTATACATGCCTACATGACAATAAATGTTGGTGTCAGGAAAATTCTTCCATCCTTCTATATTGGTAGTCCACGAGATATGCATCAACGCTATCAAGACGCAATGGAAGTAGTTCAAAGGTATGGAAAACATGATTTTTTGTTACGATTACATGCAATGCTAACTGGCCTGAAATTACTAATGAATTGCTTCCCGGACAACAGCCACACGATAGACCTGACTTAACAACTAGAATTTTTCGTGCCAAATTAGAACAATTAAAACATGATCTATTTGACATAGGCGTTTTAGGCACCACTATTGCACATGTACACGTTGTTGAATTTCAAAAAAGGGGATTGCCACATGCACATTTTTTACTAATCGTAGCGGACAACGATAAGATTTATAATCTCGATGACTATGATGCTGTTGTTAGAGCTGAAATTCCATGTAAAGAGTTAGAACCTGATTTACATGCGGCTGTTGTAAAACACATGATTCATCATCCATGTGGACGTTTTAATGTTAATGCCACATGCATGAAAAATGGTGAGTGTAAAAGAGAGTTCCCAAAACCATTTGCTCCCGTTACTTTACAAGGAAACGACTCATACCCAATATATGGGAGACGTGATAACATGAGACAAACTGATTCAACGCAAAACACAATTGAAAATAGTTGGGTTGTGCCTTATAATCCTTATTTACTTCTAAAATATGACTGCCTTTTGAATGTTGAAATCAGTTCAAGTATTAAATCAGTAAAATATCTTTACAAATATGTTTACAAGGGGTCTGACCACGTTTCAGTTGGTGTTTCTAACTCATCGTCTGATAGCAACGACGAAATATCAAAATTTGCTATCACACGATGGGTTTGTCCACCTGAGTCTTTATGGAGAATCTATAAATTCCTTCTTAATGACCTTACACCCTCCGTTATTGTTCTACACATCCATCTCCCTAACAGGCAACAATTACATTTTTCTACATCCGAACAAATAGACAATATTTTGAGTGACGAAAGTAGAACCAAAACTATGCTTACTGAATATTTTACTACAAATGTTACTGATGAAGCGGCAAGACAGTACTTTTACCACGAGTTCCCACAGAAATATTGGTCGGATAATAAACATAAAATGTGGATTCATAGACAAAATAATCATCGGGATTTAGGAAGAATTTATACCGTGTCCCCCTTGAAGGAGAACGTTATTTTTTGAAATTACTGTTAACACACGTTAGAGGTGCATTATCTTTTACTGATTTACTTACCTTTCACGGAACACGATACGACACATTTAAAGAAGCCGCTCAACACAGAGGTTTACTAGAAAATGATGACGCAATTCACGACTGCTTACGCGAAGCTTCCAACACACATATGCCAGCTGCACTTAGAAGATTATTCGTCACAATTTTAGGGTACTGCGAACCATATCATGTGCGTAACATGTGGGATTTTTTTTCACTACATGATAGAAGATTACCAGCATACATCTTCCATTACGGACATTACCTACTTTACTCATCTTTGTCTTTCAGACCTTAACAGCTTGCCCCACCAATACAACAAGTCAGTGTTTGACTATGATTTTCTTCATGCTTCAGTTAATTTTCATACTATCAACACCATTTCTGCAACTGTTTCCAACGAGAAATCTATCCACATACCACCAGAAGACATCGACTCGGTTAACGAGTTAAATTTAGAACAACGACGGGCATTCGATGTTATCATGAACTGTATTAATCAAAACACAAACTCCATTTTTTTTCATAGATGGGCCAGGGGGTACAGGGAAAACTTTTTTATACAAGTCTATTTTAGCTCACTCACGCATTAAAGGTTTAATTGCACTTGTATTTGCCACATCGGGAATTGCTGCTTTAGCATTGCCCGGTGGTCGCACTGCCCATTCTCGATTTAAAATCCCGATTAAACTTGATTCTTCCTCCACATGTTACATTCCAAAACAATCTGATAATGCAAATCTACTTTGTGAAACAACGGTCATTCTCTGGGATGAAGCAACGATGGCTCATCGTCATGCTTTTGAGGCCGTAGACAAAACACTTAGAGACATATGTAATACAGACAAACTTTTTGGGGGTAAAATCGTAATTTTAGCTGGTGACTTTCGCCAAGTTTTCCCCATTGTCCAAAATGGTACTAAAGCTCAAACTGTTGATGAATGCATTATACGATCATACTTATGGTCACACGTAATAGTTTTTCACTTAACAGAAAACATGCGTGCTTTACATGATCCTTCATATGCTAGCTTTGTTTTGCGTATTGGAAATGGAGATGAACCATATGTGCATGATGACATGATTAGACTCCCTGATGATATTACTATCTCCTTTGACAGTTCAAACCCAACTAATTCACTAATTACCTATGTTTTTCCATCACTTCCACAAACGGTATATGATGCTGATTCTATTTTGAATAGAGCCATTTTGGCCCCCACAAATGAAACTGTTGATGCTATTAACAATAATGTTGTTACCATTTTTCCCAGCCAGGAACATACTTACTATTCATTTGATTCCATTGAAGATGACACACATAATTTGTATCAACATGAAGTCCTAAATTCTCTTGCCCCCAGTGGACTACCTCCACATAAACTTATTCTTAAGGTTGGTTCTCCCATAATGCTTCTTCGGAATATTGACCCTAAAATAGGATTATGTAATGGAACAAGGTTAATATGTTGTGTTTTCGACCGACATGTTATTGATGCAGAAATTGCAGTTGGTCATTTCCGTGGAACAAGAGTTTTTATTCCTAGAATGCCATTACAGCCTTCGGAAAATGTTAGCATGCCTTTCACGCTTATTAGAAAACAATTTCCTATTTAATTGGCTTTTTCTCTTACGATCAACAAATCTCAAGGACAAACCATCCCCACAGTAGGTATCTATCTACAAGAACATGTGTTCACTCACGGTCAGTTATATGTAGCTTTATCCAGAGGTGTTGCACGAAGAACAACAAAAAAATTTAGTCCAAAATGGAACCATACAGCGAAAACATGGAACTCATACTAGAAATGTGGTTTACAAGGATGTTTTACAAACATTCACTTCAAACATGACTTAAGCATTAATTTATCCTACCATTTATATTTATCTCAAATTATGCACTACTGATACCAACGTCTGTTTATTTACAGTTTATTTATTTCGTCTACTGAATTCTTCACTGTTTACCCTTCATTTCCACCATCTAAATACAGTTATATTTTCCCATTGTTAAACCTCTCATTTCTACTCATTTTTACTTTTTAACATCCTGCCAAGAAAAATAAAAAAATTATTGTCTCCCAAACCAAAAAAAAACAATTTTTAACTCCGCCATCAAATATTAAATCATTTGATGCCGGTCTCAAGCCCGGAAAAGGAGGAGAGAAAATGTTTGTTTACTAATCCACTCGCTCGAAACAATGCCGACGCAAACTGCAGGTACAAATGACCATTCCATCATTTCAATATTTCAATTTTTTTCATCGTAAACTCCCTGCATTATTCGCTCAACCAGATTTAACAATATTAGACAGTTCGACAATCTACTTTCACGACACAATGCTCAGCAATCTGGCGAACAAGCTAACTGTTTATGAACCTCATTCCCCCTTCTAACACTGCATCGCTCTCACACATGCAGGTCTACTTTTTTAAATCTTACATATGCACTTGGTATGTTTCTATTTATGTTGCTTATTTGTAATTCATACATCTTCATGCATCATGCAGTCATGGATCTAGCATACGGTGCCTCCTTGGTGGCTGTGATGACTATTGCCTCATGTTAGTGTGGATACGGAAACAAATCTCTCCAGATCTGCCACTCCTCTCCACATCTGCCAGTGGACTGTCTATTGGTTATTTTTCACCCACTACACTACTTTGAATGTTGGTTTTATCTAGGTTACATCTCGACTGTGTTCCAGCCCACTTGATGCTTCGGCTTTTCCTCAAATCAGCTACTCCTCTTCAGATCTGGCAGTGGATGAAGAGCTAGCACTGGATGAACTATGCTCTGCCTGCAAGACATCATTACCGGTAAAACAATTAACATTTACTTCCATTTTTTTGTACTTTCTGCTTGTTGTCTGCTCCCCAGCTTCAACATCGACGGTCTGTCTGTCGGTTAATTCTGAAAGATTATAATAGTCTAAACTTTGTTTTGCGTCTTTTAATTTGCAATACTGCGATTCATAGTTCCTTACTTATAAACAGCTTATTTTAATATGTTATGCTTAACTTCCAAAGTGTTTACGCTATGTATGTTTCTAATCTTACATAAACCGACAATCTGATTATGTTACGTGATTCAACTCCATGCTTTGTCTTATTCCCTTAAATTACCGCTGCCACATGATCATCATAATCTGTAAATACTTAAACTAATTATGAAATTATAGTATGATACAAAATGTAAACTTAAGTATTAGCATATTCCTAAACCCAACATCGTACATACATGTTTGGAAAAGGTTAACCTCCCAAAATATCGGTGTTGATGTGTGCTTCACATCAGTAAAAAATTTAAAACTTCCTCTACCTTGTTGAGAACAAAAAATTCAACACAGTACACAGACATTTTGAACTGTATTAACAACCATTTCACACCTCTTATAGATAAGGTTTAAGTTCTGATAGGTAAGTTTACTGGTTTTTTTCCAACAATTCAACAAAAGGGTACGAATTTAGCCTTTTAATTTATATGCTTTTTCTCATGTCGATATTAACTTTTTTATGCATTCGACTTCTTCCGCACATTCTCACATTCATTCATTTCATTTTACATCCCTGAGATGGTAAGAAGTATACACATCAATTTGCCTTGCAAGCGTATGTGCCTATTCAAAAGCTTCATTACGACAACAATAAATATGATGGCCAATCAGAGCAAGCATCACCCGGTAAATTGATTTCTTAATCGGCCTGAAATTTCTACTTTTTTCCCTTTGCATGCATATATTTTAAATGCTAATACCATGTATGTAATTTCAGCAGGTAATACAATGATTCCAATGGTTCTAAACAAGATGTATAGATAGATATACACCCAATTAAGGTGCTCTTTTTCGGTGCTGTATTTTTTATTACCTCCATTTACATTGCTATTTACCTGCTATTGCATAAACTACAGTTTTCACATTCAAAAATCATTTACAAGTTGCATATATACCTCATGATACCGACGGAAAGTAAACATAAACTGAAAACAAATAACTTGAGAATATTAACACCTCTCAAAGATGAAGTTTATGTTCTGATAGGTAAGTTTGCCTTTTTTTCTAAACAATTCAACAAACGGGTACAAATTTAGCCTTTTCATTTATATGCTTTTTCTCCAGTCGATATTAAGTTTTTGGTTGCATTCGAATTCTTCTGCACATTATCACATTCGTTCATTTCATTTTACATACCTGACATGGTAAGAAGTATACACAGCATTTTGCCTTCCAAGTGTATGTTCCTATTCAAAATCTTCATTACGACAACAATAAATATGATGGCCAACCAGCGCAAACATCACTCGTTATATTGATTTCTTAATCGGCCTGAAATTTCTGTTTTTTTTTTACTTTGCATGCATATACTTTAAATCCTAATACTATGTACGTATTTCCACAGGTAATACAATGATTCCAATGGTTCTAAACAACATGTGCAGACAGATATATACCCAATTAAGGTGCTCTTTCTCAGTACTGTATTTTTAATTAACTCCTTCTACACTGCTATTTACCTACTACTCCATAAACTACACTTTTCACATTCAAAAATCATTTACATTAGGTCATAACCTCCTGATAACTAAGGAAAGTAAACCTAAACTGAAAACATTTAACTTCAGAATGTTAAGATCTCTCAAAGATGAAGTTAAAGTTCTCATAGGTAAGTTTGCTGTTTTTTTTTTCAACTTTTCAACAAACGGGTACAACTTTAGCCTTTAAATTTATATGCTTTCTCCTTTGCCGATATTACCTTCTCTGCTACATTCGATTTGTTCTGCACATTATCAAATTCGTTCATTACATTTTACAGACCTGCGATGGTAAGCAGTATACACACTAATTTGCCTTGCAAGTGTATGTGCCTATTCGAAACCTTCATTACGACAACAATACATATGATGGCCAACCAGATCAAACATCACTTGGATTATTGATTTCTTAATCGGCCTGAAATTTCTACTTTTTTCCCCTTTTCCATGCATATACTTTAAATGCTAATACTGTGTATGTAATTTTCAACAGGTAATACAATGATTCCAATGGTTCTAAACATGATGTATAGAGAGAAATATACACAAGTAAGGTGCTCTTTTTCAGTACTGTAATTTTAATTATCGCCGTTTACATTGCTATTTACCAGCTACTCCATAAACTACAATTTTCACATTCAAAAATCATTTACATTCGATCTTAACATCATGATACCGACAGAACGTACACATAACCTGAAAACTAATAACTTCAGAATGTTAATGGACCAATATCTGTAATTACTTATTTTCATGGTTTTGTCCTTATTTTAATTTAACTGCACTTTTCTCAGATGTCCATTACTTTGCAGTTTGGAACTAACAAGTCCATATTTTACGACTTTTAACTCCTGCAATAATTATTTTCACACAAATTTCTTCGGTATCCTCAGCATGTATTACAGACAGACAAATAATTTTCATTCATTCCTCTTTTCCACGTTTTCATGCTAACTACTCTCCACAACTTACCAATTCACAACCTCTTCCCATTTAGATCTCCTGTTTTTTCTCCATTCTACTGCCCCTTTTTTCCTACACGTGTTACCAAGCATTCCCACTGCACTGTTTTTGTTCTATAAATATCTCCCCACATACACTACTTTATTCTCATCTTCCCTACTCATCTTGATTTTAACAGCAAATTACTCCACTTTCAGTACCAAGATATGCCAAAGGTACTGCACCCCTACCAGTTCCATTACTATATTTACGGTTTACCTTTTTTTCCATTTTTTTTCACACAACTGAATCTGCCGAATTATACTGTTATACACAGGCCAAAAATTCTGCCAAAGGTAAAGCCGTGTCAACCCCAGCTGCAGAAAACATGACACGTAGGGGCTCCCGTAATAGAAAATATCATACGTCTACAAGCTATGACACTCCTGCTGAACTCCCAGACGAGTTGAACCACAGCAGCGCTCAGTCTCACGAACGTATCCAAGACTAAGTCACACACGATCAACCCAGTTCACACAACTCACTTCACACTGTCCAGGCTGACATTGATGATGATGAATGCTGGAACGACACGGCTGTGGTCAGTTCTCCTTTTAACTTCATTACTTTTTCCATTCCCATCGTACTGACAGTTTGTAAACCCAACCGTTAACTCTTTTCTTTTATTCCTTCCAAATTGCAGAAATTGATAGGGTTTTTGCTGAGCTTGAAATCCGTTCACGTCCCCGATCAGATTCACATTAATGCTTCTGCTCCTTCTGCTTTTGCTATGCAGTTTTTTTGTCATCCCTTTTGTTTTTTTTAATTGTTGTCCTTTCTCAAGTTTCTTCCAGCAAATAAGTTGTAACTGCTGATTATAACTGTGTTACAGACACTTATTTCATTTGTTTTGCTTACTTTGCTACTTCCTTCACACTTATTTAACGTTCACGCTTTATCTTCTTTATACATCGGTCATGTTCTGTCCTTTATTTCAATATATCTGTCCTTACACTTACCTGATCATGAGATAGTTACTGACGTTGTTGCATGCGGTTTTTACCTGCACAAACAATGTAGTGTTGTGTTTATTTACTCTTCCATATTTTATGCGTACAAACATATGAATTTACTGCTCATTATATACTTCGTTTCCATCTTCGGTCAAATACATCTATGCACACGCCCATCGGACATGCATATGTACTGGTATATATATATATTCACTATCCTTTAGTATTTAACGCCTCACAATCAATGATAGATAGGGTGGATTCTCCCTGATCTCTTAAGAACCTAGGCAGATGTGTCGGTCACTTATTAACCCTCGTTAATACCTTCACTGCTAACATAAACTAGAGGGCGCTTGTAACACCCTGTGTATTTTATAACAGTGAAATTCACAAATTAAAGTATAATTAATTTCAAATCAAAGAATTAAGGGAAACGGGATACGCCATTGTGTTCGTCTCGGAAAAATACGCGAAATAGAGTCCGAGTTTTCGAAAAACGGAGTCCGTATGAAGAAGATATGGCCTCCGGAAGTTTCAGAATTCAGGTTAAAATTCAAACAGACGAAAGCAGCTCAGAAAAACAAGTTTAAAATTCAAAATCGGGCCCAATTGGCCAGGGCGGGAAAATTCCCGCCTAAGGCACCCAGGTCGACTTGGCAGTCGACCTGGGCTAGCCAGGTCGACAGGGCTGTCGACCTGGGTAACCCGTGTCGACAGCCAAGTCGACACGGTGTCGACTGGGTTGTCGACCTGGCCCCAGAGCCAGGTCGAACCCAGCCCACCCTGGCTGGCCAGGTCTGTGTTTAGTCGATTTTCTGAGCCTTGCCTTATCACTAGGGCAAGGTGTCAGCTCCTGGTTGGTCTCTCCTTCAAACGAACGGCTATCATTGAACCAAGCTTCATCGACGGTCTAAATCAACTCACAAACTCTATAAAAAGGACCTAAGTCTAACCCTAATTCACACAAACTAAAATGAAGATGAGACCGTCATGTTGCTGAGGAGAGACTAAGTGTAGCCGTCAGAAATTGAGAGGCAACTAGGAGATAATTCATAGCTTAAAGCAACGTTAATCAAATCAAAGCAACGCCTACAAGAAAGGATAGCATCTCCAAATTCAGAATTCAGATTTCTGAATTAAAGATTCGCCATACGCTGTAAGTAGAGTGCTATTCCGATATGAATTAAATAATTGTGTTGATTTGTGTAATGTAAGAAATGGAATTGTGGCGATAATAATCTATATTTGTATGTTGCTTTGATGCAAAACGATTTGGGAATATTATGGTATACGATTGGATATTTGCAAGTACGCGATTTGCGTTGGAAACGAAATGGAATTGTGGCGATAATGACTTATATTTGTATGTTATTTTGATTCTAAACGATTTGGCAATGCTATGGTTTGATTCATACAAGTATGTGGCTTATGTTGACAACCACATGTTGTGGAATTTTGATTGGGACTCATGCAAACATATGATTCATATTGAAAACTACATGTTTGTGGTAGTTATTTACAACACCCATTTGATAATTGCAAGCATATGATTCATGTTGAAAGTAACAACTATATGTTGTAATAATTTATTTAAGATTCATGCAAGTATATGATTCATGTTAACAACTATATGTTGTAATAATTTATTTAAGGTTCATGCAAGTATATGATTCATGTTAACAACTATACGTTATGATATTTTAATTGGAATTCATGCAAGTCCATGATCTATTGTTATGACAACATGATGTAAAATTCTACGGCCATCTTTAGTGTAATTTGATTCACCTAAGTATTATGATTCATATGAAGTTATGTTGGAATTGGCATCATAGTTCAAGTACAAAAATCATATTTTTGTGATAGTGACAAAAGCACGCATCTTTGTAAATTTGTATTAATTTTAGGAACATGACTAAACTATGTTCGTTATTATGTCCAATTGAAAAACATGTTTTTTTTGGCTCATGTTGTTATCATAAGTTACATTAGAATTACATTAGAATTACATTCCTCTTGCAAGTTTACATAGATAAAATAAGAACCATGATGTAAGTTTAGATATGTTTATGCTATAATTCTATGAATAGAATGAAAACCATGATTCATATAAAAATTAGGTTGGGATAATTCTAGTTGAACCATACTTTTGTATTAGTGACAAAAGTAAGTACCCTTTTGTTAACATGTAGTGATTTTATGAACACGATTAGTTTATATTATGCCTAAATAAAAATATAGGCTTATATTTCTAGTCAAGACCCTATGCCAATAATAATGATATCTAATTTAGTTAGATTCTTAATGTCAAGTTTACATGGTTAGTTGAACCTATGATTCATGTTTAAGTTTATGCCATTATCATATGACTAATTCATGTTTAAGTACTGCTTATGCCATAATCATATGAATAAAATAATTCATGTTTAAGTAATGTCTATGCATTAACCATATGAATAGAATGATTTATGTTTAAGTATTGTTTATGCTATGATTATATGGATAAAATGATTCATGTTATGCCATGATTACATGAATAGATCAAAAACCATGATTTTATGTTTGGGTATATTTGTGCCATGATTATGTGAATAGATTAAAAATCATGATTAAGTTGGAATAATTCTAGTTGAACTATACTTTTGTATTAGTAACAAAAGTAAGCACCTTTGTAAACATATAGTAATTTTATAAACATGATTTGCTTATGTTTGACATTATGCCTAAGTAAAAATATAGGTTTATGTTGTAGTTAAGACTATGTGTCAATAATGATATCTAATTTAGTTAGATTCTTAACTTAACTACAAGTTTACATGGTTTGATTCATGTCACTTATGCTTTATGACCAAAGTATATGTTACTACAATGCAAGTACACCAGTTTCTATTTTGTAGTTCCAACGTTATGTTGCAAGTTCATGCGTTCACATTCCCTTTTTGTGTATATAATCACGTTTTAAGCCTCCCCTTTTTCACGTGGCTAAGTTGGGCTTAAAAGGCTAAGCCCAACATTATATTATAATAAACGAACGTATTAAACGGGGGAAATAGCGTTGGGCCAAATTAATTAATAAGTGAAAATATAAAAGTAGATGGGCCCAAACTCAAGAATGGGTTGGGCCCATGATTGGTGTAAACCTTTACACCATTAGCTTAAATTGATTTTGAATAATGGGCCGCAAATATTTACATATAAGAAAATAAAGAAAAGAGACAAAATATGTAAATGTAGAAAATACGATGTGTTTAACCCGAGGTTGGATTGAGTTGTGATGTAAACCTGCCCGGAACCACCCGGCTGTCCAGTAGTCACAACAATACCTATCCAATGTGGGTGGTTAAACACGGAGCCCAATAAGGACCCGAGGTTAGACTGAGTTGTGGCGTAAGACTGCCCGGACCCAACCGGCAACAGGCAGCCACAACAATACCTGTCTAATGTGAGAGGTCAAGGCTTTAATAGGACAATTAAGGCTGAGTCAGGATTGATAGGATTAAGTAAATTATATTAATACTTAATCAAAATGGAACATGCTAAACTAAACAGACTGATTGGGGGGTTAGGTTTATAAAACACTTAACCAACTTAGCATGTTGGCTAGAAATAGAAAACCTAGTAGCGGAGGACCCTTTTCGCAGTAACCCTACAAGGTATCATGATACCCTGAAACTAGGCAGGGTGGGGCACGATTACTGGGCTGATTGTAAGAGGTCAAATCGATGGCGGTGGTGCAGCAGTGTAGTTTCTAACGGGGTGCGGGCGTGCACACACTCCGGCACAGAAAAATAAGGCACTGGGCACCAGTAGCATACCTGTGCATTCTAGGATTGTGTCGGGCTGCCACCATGGAACTTGATACACCCCATGGTGGGACCAGCATAGGTAACTACAACATCGGGGGCCGAAAGACACATGTAACTATGCGAGTAGGAGCCGATCATCATAAAATGGGTCACTTCACCCTGATTATGGGGTGCCTGTTGGGAACTAGTTTATATGGGTACAGAGATTACTATGGGGTACGACAGTATATTCGACCCTAGACAACTTAACTAAGTATATGGTGCTTTCCCATTTCTAGTTTATACTTATCACACCCAGTTCTTTATTCATAGACTGAATAGTCCTAGACTTACTCAGGCTTTATGTCTGACTCTACTTTTCTTTCGTCTTCTTTCCTTCCGTTCCCCCCCCCCCCCCAGGTCCACAGGGAGGGAATACCGCAGCTTGACCAGCCTTCATATCCAGCTTGAAGAGAAAGAATGTATTGCTTGGATCTTTTCGTTTTGGACTATGGCTTTGGGACAGCAACTATGGGACTTTTGCAGTTTATTTATGTTTTCTTTATACTTCTTTAAATAATGTAATCAAGACAGTTATGAAGATGTTATGTTTTTGGAAGTATTGTAAAACAAATTATGGCATGGATTGTGTAACACATATTTTAATGAAATAAAAGTTGTTGTTTTCCGCTGTTCAAAAATATGTGTTCCTATATCTGTCTTGTATATCTGTGACTTATACTTATAAACCTCCACCAAAATTAGGGCATTCCCTTTGAGAGTGACCCTAACGGATGTGGGGTGTTTCACTTGGTATCAGAGCCCAGGTTTCGATCCTGGGACCTGTGGGTTATGGATGCTCGTGTTTGATGGATGAGTAGATGGATGTTTGGATGTTAGGACATATATATTTTTCCTAAACTTGAAGATTTCGGGGACGAAATCCTTTTAAGTGGGGGTGAATGTAACACCCCGTGTATTCTATAACAGTGAAATTTACAAATTAAAGTATAATTAATTTCAAATCAAACAATTAAGGGAAACGGGATACGCCATTGTGTTTGTCTCGGAAAAATACGCGAAATAGAGTCCGAGTTTTCGAAAAACGGAGTCCGTATGAAGAAGATATGGCCTCCGGAAGTTTCAGAATTCAGGTTAAAATTCAAACAGACGAAAGTAGCTCAGAAAAACAAGTTTAAAATTCAAAATCGGGCCCAATTGGCCAGGGCGGGAAAATTCCCGCCTAAGGCAAGCAGGTCGACTTGGCAGTCGACCTGGGCTAGCCAGGTCGACAGGGCTGTCGACGTGGGTAACCCGTGTCGACAGCCAAGTCGACACGGTGTCGACTGGGTTGTCGACCTGGCCCCAGAGCCAGGTCGAACCCAGCCCACCCTGGCTGGCCAGGTCTGTGTTTAGTCGATTTTCTGAGCCTTGCCTTGTCACTAGGGCTAGGTGTCAGCTCCTGGTTGGTCTCTCCTTCAAACGAACGGCTATCATTGAACCAAGCTTCATCGACGGTCTAAATCAACTCACAAACTCTATAAAAAGGACCTAAGTCTAACCCTAATTCACACAAACTAAAATGAAGATGAGACCGTCATGTTGCTGAGGAGAGACTAAGTGTAGCCGTCAGAAATTGAGAGGCAACTAGGAGATAATTCATAGCTTAAAGCAACGTTAATCAAATCAAAGCAACGCCTACAACAAAGGATAGCATCTCCAAATTCAGAATTCAGATTTCTGAATTAAAGATTCGCCATACGCTGTAAGTAGAGTGCTATTCCGATATGAATTAAATAATTGTGTTGATTTTTGTAATGTAAGAAATGGAATTGTGGCGATAATAATCTATATTTGTATGTTGCTTTGATGCAAAACGATTTGGGAATATTATGGTATACGATTGGATATTTGCAAGTACGCGATTTGCGTTGGAAACGAAATGGAATTGTGGCGATAATGACTTATATTTGTATGTTATTTTGATTCTAAACGATTTGGCAATGCTATGGTTTGATTCATACAAGTATGTGGCTTATGTTGACAACCACATGTTGTGGAATTTTGATTGGGACTCATGCAAACATATGATTCATATTGAAAACTACATGTTTGTGGTAGTTATTTACAACACCTATTTGATAATTGCAAGCATATGATTCATGTTGAAAGTAACAACTATATGTTGTAATAATTTATTTAAGATTCATGCAAGTATATGATTCATGTTAACAACTATATGTTGTAATAATTTATTTAAGGTTCATGCAAGTATATGATTCATGTTAACAACTATATGTTATGATATTTTAATTGGAATTCATGCAAGTCCATGATCTATTGTTATGACAACATGATGTAAAATTCTATGGCCATCTTTAGTGTAATTTGATTCACCTAAGTATTATGATTCATATGAAGTTATGTTGGAATTGGCATCATAGTTCAAGTACAAAAATCATATTTTTGTGATAGTGACAAAAGCACGCATCTTTGTAAATTTGTATTAATTTTAGGAACATGACTAAACTATGTTCGTTATTATGTCCAATTGAAAAACATGTTTTTTTTTGCTCATGTTGTTATCATAAGTTACATCAGAATTACATTAGAATTACATTCCTCTTGCAAGTTTACATAGATAAAATAAGAACCATGATGTAAGTTTAGATAAGTTTATGCTATAATTCTATGAATAGAATGAAAACCATGATTCATATAAAAATTAGGTTGGGATAATTCTAGTTGAACCATACTTTTGTATTAGTGACAAAAGTAAGTACCCTTTTGTTAACATGTAGTGATTTTATGAACACGATTAGTTTATATTATGCCTAAATAAAAATATAGGCTTATATTTCTAGTCAAGACCCTATGCCAATAATAATGATATCTAATTTAGTTAGATTCTTAATGTCAAGTTTACATGGTTAGTTGAACCTATGATTCATGTTTAAGTTTATGCCATTATCATATGACTAATTCATGTTTAAGTACTGCTTATGCCATAATCATATGAATAAAATAATTCATGTTTAAGTAATGTCTATGCATTAACCATATGAATAGAATGATTTATGTTTAAGTATTGTTTATGCTATGATTATATGGATAAAATGATTCATGTTATGCCATGATTACATGAATAGATCAAAAACCATGATTTCATGTTTGGGTATATTTGTGCCATGATTATGTGAATAGATTAAAAATCATGATTAAGTTGGAATAATTCTAGTTGAACTATACTTTTGTATTAGTAACAAAAGTAAGCACCTTTGTAAACATATAGTAATTTTAT
The DNA here is from genome assembly GCA_030737875.1 of Allium sativum. Taxonomy (NCBI): domain Eukaryota; kingdom Viridiplantae; phylum Streptophyta; class Magnoliopsida; order Asparagales; family Amaryllidaceae; genus Allium; species Allium sativum. The sequence goes on along the minus strand of CM060927.1, from coordinate 195,538,087 downwards.
AAACATGATTTGCTTATGTTTGACATTATGCCTAAGTAAAAATATAGGTTTATGTTGTAGTTAAGACTATGTGTCAACAATGATATCTAATTTTGTTAGATTCTTAACTTAACTACAAGTTTACATGGTTTGATTCATGTCACTTATGCTTTATGACCAAAGTATATGTTACTACAATGCAAGTACACCAGTTTCTATTTTGTAGTTCCAACATTATGTTGCAAGTTCATGCGTTCACATTCCCTTTTTGTGTATATAATCACGTTTTAAGCCTCCCCTTTTTCACGTGGCTAAGTTGGGCTTAAAAGGCTAAGCCCAACATTATATTATAATAAACGAACGTATTAAACGGGGGAAATAGCGTTGGGCCAAATTAATTAATAAGTGAAAATATAAAAGTAGTGTGACGACAAGGAATTTCGCTCGGTCCGAACCAGTCGCTAAACCGATCCAGGCCGTTCGAAACGCCCTATCGTTTGAGAACAGGACAAATCAGAACGCAAACAGAAGAACATTTCATTGTATATTACAACAATGCACCAGAATACAAGAATATACAGAGTATAAATGAATATTACACAGAAATATCAGAGATTTAAATTACATTTAAATACATAGCAGCGGAAAATAATACAATACACAACTAGAAAGAGATATACGGATACAAAGCTTTCCGGATATCGTTCCAGCTGTAAACCAGGATCCTGTGAATATAAATCTGCAAAACCGAAACTACTAGCTGCCCGTGTCAAAATAGGGGCACCCAGAGTTTAGGTTAAAACAATAAACTCCAGGTCAGTCATGTGACTGGTGTGAGAACTAAAACAGTTATTAATCTTTATTTTAAATCATTAGGTAAATCAAGGGACCACGCCGTATAACACGGAACGGGTTTCCTCCCAAGAATACCAGTGCTTAAAACAAACAGCGCAATGCTAAATAAAGAAAGATGAAGCTGTTATAAGACCCAGGTCCCATCACACAATGCAACGCAGCCGAGGATAGGGTTTTCCCTTATAACAGCCAAAGAATGCTTGATACGTTTAAAACAAATCATTTGATACTATTATAAGTGCATAGTGTATAAAACACTTCAAATCATAAGTATCAATCATAGGCGGCATGAATGGCCCATAACACTATGTCGCCATATATAAGTTTACAATCAAAACCGCAAATGTCGTATTGGAAGTTGGGTTATCATTTATGGTATGAACCGAGGCTAGGGATCGTCCTCCACCGATTCGTGACTCTCTAGCCCGAGCCACAGGCAAGCGCGCAGGCAAGCCTTGGAGCGACAGGGCCGGTCCACCGATGTGGATTATTATACCTGAGCACTACGTTTCGCCGCCCTTTGGGGCGTAAGCGAGCCAACTAAATGACTCCATCGGTTCGAGAACGACCGATCAATCCGAGGCGCCTCGCAACAGCAACAACAACATAAGTCAAACTCGTCAGGGCGTGTAAAACCACTGACGCCACTTTTAGCTAGGAGGAAACGTAGGCCCTCCCTGAGGTCCGTCTCCCGTTTTTGATTCATACCGGGTGTGATACTCGCGAATCAACGTTACACAAAGCTACGCCACGAAGGCCGTGCTTCGATCATCAACCACAAGACTTTGCTTTTCAACAGAAGCCTTGATCATTTGCATCTTAGCATGCCACACAGGCAATTCACTCCATGCGATTGATATCCATCAATATATAACCCCTGAGCTCGTATGTCTCAGAGAAGGGCGTTAAGCAAGAGAATAAATTCTCCGCCGCCAAACAGATATACATTTAATAGAGATCAATCACACGGACTAAAATCCAATGTCAGACACACAGTCCATTTACAAGTCCGTTGTGGGTCTGAACGAAACCGGAGGCACCTAGTACCCCGCATATCCATCGATCTCCAAGTACGTCTGGACGATCACTAACTGTTTCCATCTTCTTGGGTGTACAGCCCAATCAAGATCATCAGTAATTACCCAAACGACGTGAAGACCTCCGGTCTTCGACCATCGTCTTCATCTTCGACTTATCGTCGTATCAGTTATTCAGAATGGGATAAACCCGGACTTTCCGAATAACTCGCGTATATTTTAAATAAGTGTTACACAAACACAACATACGCCTCATTCCAATTCATCAGTTACTAACCGTAAATTAATCAAGAGAATAATTCCCCAAATATTAACCCCGAAGGCCGAAACCAACATCAGATCAATATCCAGAAAACCATTCTGCTTGGCTAACCGACAGTTAGTTTCTAAATTTCACGTTCAAATCTAATTAAAGATTTAACTATCGCCTGGAGCAAAACTGGTGATACTCCATTCTCGATCTTTTCAATCTAATTAAAGATTCATTAAAACTCCACTTAGTTTTAATCATTATCTGGGTTAAAGAATCAGTGTCATTTAAAACACAGTTCACGATAAACCCAAAATCACATTCATTAATTATCGGGTTAAAGAATGAGTGTTATTTAAAACACTGTTCACGATAAACCCAAAAATCAATATCAATTCAATTCCAATTAAATATTATTTAATTGGTACACTTCATTAAATCTAAATAAAAAGATTTAATCTTTTCTCAACTGGGTTCAAGAACAGTGTTAGTGAAGACACCATTCACGACAAACCCAAATCACATTTGATATTCAATATAAGGTTCTGAATAGAAAATATATTGGCTTATATTCAATATCAAATTCCACGACTAACAAATATCGTATTGGAAATAACGATATAGATATATATCTTTCAAATTTCCGTAACAACGTCCGCATAATCACGAATTCCAACATCGAAATATTCCGAAGACAATTTCGATTCAAATCCACTCCAATGCAATCATTGGAAATTCTGGTTATTTTTAAAACCCTTTTCAAATTCAATTTATTTATTTAAAAATAAATAGAATTATATTTCTAGTTCAAAACTAGTTCATTTCGATAAAAATCTATTTTTATCTTTTCAAATATGGAGTTTTTCATCCCAATTCTTTCTAAATCATTTCTTATGATTTTACACAAATTATTACTATTTTTAATAATTTTATCAAGGCCCGTACAGTCGATTTCCACCAATGGCCATCGAACTGCACTTACAGCGACCTTTTTCGAATTTGATTTGTACATAATTCCAAATCCAACCATTAGATTTCTAATTTCTAATATTCGTTAAAAAGCTCTTTTCGATACGAACCCAACGGTTCCGGTTTTAGGAGAATCCGACGGTCGGATCTCCCGTAATGTCCGTTTGAAATAAATGGTCGAAATTCGCGAACTGCCGCGGCGCGGCGCGTTCTATTCAGGCCATTATATTATATATATAATATATATAATATATATTTCGTCGATTTCTATTTAAAACGAATTATATAAATAGTTTTAAATTCGTTTCAAATTCTATTTCAACTTCTATTTCAATTCAAAGCAAAATTGAATTCTTCTTTATAAATTCGTTTTAAAATTCATTTCTATTCAATTCGAATTTCAATTCAATTTGAATTCATTTCAATTCGCTTTCAATTCCATTTGAATTCGTTTTCAATTCAATTCATTTCGAAATCGTTTTCAATTCAATTCATTTCGAAATCGTTTTCAATTCATTTTGAATTCGTTTTCAATTCAATTCATTTCGAAATCGTTTTCAATTCAATTCATTTCGAAATCGTTTTCAATTCATTTTGAATTCGTTTTCAATTCAATTCATTTCGAAATCGTTTTCAATTCAATTCATTTCGAAATCGTTTACAATTCATTTCATTTCGAAATCGTTTTCAATTCAATTCATTTCGAAATCGTTTTCAATTCATTTTGAATTCGTTTTCAATTCAATTCATTTCGAAATCGTTTTCAATTCAATTCATTTCGAAATCGTTTTCAATTCATTTTGAATTCGTTTTCAATTCAATTCATTTCGAAATCGTTTTCAATTCAATTCATTTCGTAATCGTTTTCAATTCAATTCATTTCGAAATCGTTTTCAATTCAATTCATTTCGAAATCGTTTTCAATTCATTTCATTTCGAAATCGTTTTCAATTCAATTCATTTCGAAATCGTTTTCAATTCAATTCATTTCGAAATCGTTTTCAATTCATTTTGAATTCAATAAAATCGATATAAATATCGTTCACGTCAAAATGGCGTCAATCTAATCAACACGGCTTCATAAATTTCTATTTTCAAAATAGTTGTTATTATCAAAATATTTCGTTCAACACATGACCAATCTCAATGAATGAGTACTGTCAACACATGAACTTTTATTTTATAATATTATTTATTTTTCAAATTGGAATGAGGCCCAATCAATTACCATATAAAGTTAATTATATGGATTTTCATACAACACATGTATATCATAGCATTGAAAAATAATCAATCATCAACCAAAGTGCACTACACTGTATAAGCATCAAATATAGATATTCAACGCTTATAACAGCCTGTCAATCGATCGATCGACATATTTAATCAATCAGGATGAGTGAACTTCAAATTTCATCCCAACACCCGTGTGGGGTTTCAAACAATCAAACAAATATTTTATTCGTGCAGTTGGGCGATGGGTAAAATTTATCGTCCCAATCAATGTCATTCAAATAGGTGTACATAAACAAACCGTCTGGTTTGTAAATGAATATTCTATTTTATTCACTTCACGTTAAAAATTATATTTTTAACGATAAAACATTTTATTCCAACATATGAATTTCTATTCAGTTCATTCTTTAAATAAAATGCTATTTTTATTTTTCCAACTTATTTTAGAAAATTTCGGCGGCATAACGGCACGATACTAGAAACGGGACAAGGCCTAGCCTTATCCCCGGACTAGTGAAGGCCCACGCCATTCACTCATCAATCAAATCAATTTCGTTATGCAAACCACAAAATTTGGAGTAAGAGTCTAACCTAGCCTTACTCCTTCGCCTTATAACGGCGCACGTCTAATCCTAACCAATTTATCGATTCGATTTTTTTTCACACCACAAATCACATTCAAACCAATATCGCAATCAATCACCAAACAGTCAAACAAACAAGTCCATGGTCTGTGGACGGTTGTGTCGGGTGCTACTAAGCACCGTCTGCATCCTAGTATAAATATATAACTAGAAAAGAAATAGAAAGGTGAGAAATTCTCACATATAGCTATCCTAGCTCCACGGCTCTTCTTTTGCAGAAGTCTTCGCCGTTTTCGCATCTTCGTCAGCTTCGTCGCCCGCAGCCACTATATATATAAAAATCGAATTTTTATTTCGCTATTCAATTTATAAAAATCGAATTTTTAGTTCAAAGTTCAATATATAAAAATCGAATTTTTAGTTCAAAGTTCAATATATAAAAATCGAATTTTTAGTTCAAAGTTCAATATATGAAAATCGAATTTTTAGTTCAAAGTTCAATATATAAAAATCGAATTTTTAGTTCAAAGTTCAATATATAAAAATCGAATTTTTAGTTCAAAGTTCAATATATAAAAATCGAATTTTTAGTTCAAAGTTCAATATATAAAAATCGAATTTTTAGTTCAAAGTTCAATATATGAAAATCGAATTTTTAGTTCAAAGTTCAATATATAAAAATCGAATTTTTAGTTCAAAGTTCAATATATAAAAATCGAATTTTTAGTTCAAAGTTCAATATATAAAAATCGAATTTTTAGTTCAAAGTTCAATATATAAAAATCGAATTTTTAGTTCAAAGTTCAATATATAAAAATCGAATTTTTAGTTATATAGATTCCGCCTTTTCCATTTCAAAGATCTAATCTTTTCTTTTACTTTTCAAAGTTTAAATCTTTTACCTTTTAAAAAAATTCAAATCTTTTAAAACCTTTTTAAAATTCAAATCTTTTAAAACCTTCTTAAAATTCAAATCTTTTAAAACCTTTTTTAAAATTCAAATCTTTTAAAACCTTTTTAAAATTCAAATCTTTTTTAAAACCTTTTTCTTATATTAAAGTTAAAACCTTTTTCTTATATTAAAGTTAAAAAATTCAGTTTTTCTATACCTTTAAAAAAAACAGTTTTATATACTTTAAAAATTCAGTTTTTCTATACTTTAAAAATTCAGTTTTTTCTATACTTTAAAAATTCAGTTTTTCTATACTTTAAAAATTCAGTTTTTCTATACTTTAAAAATTCAGTTTTTAAAATCTTTTCTAAAAATTTCAGTTTTAAAATCTTTTTTAAAATCAGTTTAAAACCCTTTTAAAAATCAGTTTAAAACCCTTTTAAAAATCAGTTTAAAACCCTTTTAAAAATCAGTTTAAAACCCTTTTAAAATCAGTTTAAAACCCTTTTAAAATCCAGTTTTAAATCAATTTAAAATTCAGTTTTAAATCAATTTAAAATTCAGTTTTAAATCAATTTAAAATTCAGTTTTAAATCAATTTAAAATTCAGTTTTTAAATGTTTTTTTTTATTTTATAAAATCAGTTTACTCTATTTAAATACATAAAAATAAATTAATAAAACCAAAAAAAAAAAAAACTTACAGAGGGGGGGGGTTTCTGCAGATCGGCGGAGGGCTTCTCGAACTGGGCGGCGGCGCTAGGGTTTCGAGCGAGGGAGGCTGATGCGTCGCGAGCTTCGAGGTGGGCGGACGCTTCGCGAGCTTCGAGGTGGTCGGACGCTGGATCGGCGCGCGGTGGGGGGGCATCGTCGTTGATGACGAGGGGGGGGGGTGGCTGCGCGATTCCGCCATCGTCTCCCCTTTTTTTTTTTTTTTTTTTTTTTTTTTGTTTTGATTCTGTCGATTTGAACGGGGGAGGGGCCAGAGGGAAATAAGGGGGAGAAAGGAAATATTTTTTTTTATTTTTTTTATTTATTAATTTATTTATTTTATCCTAAAGAGTTGACTTTCACATACGACCTCGAAACGAGGCCCACCGCCTGTCGTCCATAGCGTTTTACCCCCATTCTGAACACAATGGGATATGTATCGTCAGCTGATTCGGCTGTTACAATCAGTTTCCGTTAAATTTACATTTAAATCACTATATTGAATTTAAACGCGCATTTCAAATTACCGGGGTCGCATACTAACTCTAAAAATTGCAGAAAAATATTTTCTAGCTTCGTATTGACGATACGGTCCTAACAAAACAAGTTTCGTCGAATTCTGAGACCGTTTGAAAAATGGCCAATTTCCAGTCGATTAAAATCAACTGAAACTGGTCAAACGCGTTTTCCTTTGCCACGCTCACATATTGATTCGAAAAATTATGAAATTTGGAATCTAGCAATAATTTGACACTGCGGATCCAACAAAACTGGTTTCGTCGAAATCCGAGGTCATTTGCAAAATGTCCATTTTTAAGGGCCTGAATTCCATAGCGACTATTCAGAATTTTCAACTGGACATATCTTTTGATTCCTGATATGAAATCTTGATTTTTCGGATTCGTTGGAAAGATATTCACTATTAGATTCCATTATTTTTGGTTTCACTAAAATCCGGATTGTTTTGCACCCGGTACATTCAATTGAAGTTTGAAATCGAATTATCGAACTACCGCGCCATTTTCAATTCTATTTATAATTATAAATAATTATTTATATTCTAACGACGACGCGTATAATATATACGTTCGAATTATATTCAAAACAAATTTCTCGTCGATATTATTTAAAATAATCCATTTTAAATATTCAAAATTCGCTAAAATGGCCAAAATAAAAATTTTAAACTGGCCCAGATTTTACGGGTTGTTACAATCTCCCCCACTTAAAACTTTTCGTCCCCGAAAAGGAACAAAGTCGAAAGTGGTTTGATTAATCAACTCTACGCTCAATCTGGCTTCCATTCTCCAACTTTTCAGTTTCTGAGAATTTTCAAAATTTCAAAAATTTGGCTAACACCCTAAATTTTCGAAAAATTTCGCCATAACCTCCCCTGCACCGGGAGCATCGGGGAATTTCAAATAGCTTCCCCGGTCCTTCAGATCTCAAAAAGAAAAAGAAAAAGCCAAGCGGCTAGCCAATAGGCTCACAAAATCATCATCACCCAAACAAAACAGTAAATTATGTAGTAAACATGTACCTATTTGTCGGGCAAACAAATTTTATTCTCTGGCTCTAGCCTCCTTGCTATGACCTGTTCAATGATATATATGTATATGCAAGCAAATGCGACCAAATTTCAATATAATTCAATATTTGATTCAGTTAGGCATAATGGTTCAAAATTAGCAAACAAATAAACCAACAACACAAACATCAATCAATTCGTTGATTTAGAGTTTCAAATTCATAATTTTGATACATATACAAAATCAAATTTTGATGCCAAATCACAACAATGAATTCTAGCTATATATAAGTTTTGGTTCTCACACCAGCCTAATGAAAATATATAGAAAATCACACCTTCGAAACTCGAACACACACTACTGATGCTATATAGTCATCAGTAGAATCATCTCTGGGCGACTAGAGTGTGATGCTATATCTATCCAATATATTAAAACTTCGAATACACGTGGATCAGACGTATACCCAAAATTTTTATATACTGCATTGTCCAAATCAATATAAACAAATAATCAATTACGAATAGTTGATTTAAATTTTCAAAACCAAAGATTTGTTTTCATTTTCAAAAATATACTCTTCACACTCGTTCTAGGATACTACTGATCCTATCTCTAACGAGTCATTCTAATTGGATATTACTAATCCAATATCTGATGAATTCTTTCGTAAGGTTATAATGTGCCTTGTTCTCGAGCTCTGTAAACCAAAGCTCTGATACTAAATGTGACGACAAGGAATTTCGCTCGGTCCGAACCAGTCGCTAAACCGATCCAGGCCGTTCGAAACGCCCTATCGTTTGAGAACAGGACAAATCAGAACGCAAACAGAAGAACATTTCATTGTATATTACAACAATGCACCAGAATACAAGAATATACAGAGTATAAATGAATATTACACAGAAATATCAGAGATTTAAATTACATTTAAATACATAGCAGCGGAAAATAATACAATACACAACTAGAAAGAGATATACGGATACAAAGCTTTCCGGATATCGTTCCAGCTGTAAACCAGGATCCTGTGAATATAAATCTGCAAAACCGAAACTACTAGCTGCCCGTGTCAAAATAGGGGCACCCAGAGTTTAGGTTAAAACAATAAACTCCAGGTCAGTCATGTGACTGGTGTGAGAACTAAAACAGTTATTAATCTTTATTTTAAATCATTAGGTAAATCAAGGGACCACGCCGTATAACACGGAACGGGTTTCCTCCCAAGAATACCAGTGCTTAAAACAAACAGCGCAATGCTAAATAAAGAAAGATGAAGCTGTTATAAGACCCAGGTCCCATCACACAATGCAACGCAGCCGAGGATAGGGTTTTCCCTTATAACAGCCAAAGAATGCTTGATACGTTTAAAACAAATCATTTGATACTATTATAAGTGCATAGTGTATAAAACACTTCAAATCATAAGTATCAATCATAGGCGGCATGAATGGCCCATAACACTATGTCGCCATATATAAGTTTACAATCAAAACCGCAAATGTCGTATTGGAAGTTGGGTTATCATTTATGGTATGAACCGAGGCTAGGGATCGTCCTCCACCGATTCGTGACTCTCTAGCCCGAGCCACAGGCAAGCGCGCAGGCAAGCCTTGGAGCGACAGGGCCGGTCCATCGATGTGGATTATTATACCTGAGCACTACGTTTCGCCGCCCTTTGGGGCGTAAGCGAGCCAACTAAATGACTCCATCGGTTCGAGAACGACCGATCAATCCGAGGCGCCTCGCAACAGCAACAACAACATAAGTCAAACTCGTCAGGGCGTGTAAAACCACTGACGCCACTTTTAGCTAGGAGGAAACGTAGGCCCTCCCTGAGGTCTGTCTCCCGTTTTTGATTCATACCGGGTGTGATACTCGCGAATCAACGTTACACAAAGCTACGCCACGAAGGCCGTGCTTCGATCATCAACCACAAGACTTTGCTTTTCAACAGAAGCCTTGATCATTTGCATCTTAGCATGCCACACAGGCAATTCACTCCATGCGATTGATATCCATCAATATATAACCCCTGAGCTCGTACGTCTCAGAGAAGGGCGTTAAGCAAGAGAATAAATTCTCCGCCGCCAAACAGATATACATTTAATAGAGATCAATCACACGGACTAAAATCCAATGTCAGACACACAGTCCATTTACAAGTCCGTTCTGGGTCTGAACGAAACCGGAGGCACCTAGTACCCCGCATATCCATCGATCTCCAAGTACGTCTGGACGATCACTAACTGTTTCCATCTTCTTGGGTGTACAGCCCAATCAAGATCATCAGTAATTACCCAAACGATGTGAAGACCTCCGGTCTTCGACCATCGTCTTCATCTTCGACTTATCGTCGTATCAGTTATTCAGAATGGGATAAACCCGGACTTTCCGAATAACTCGCGTATATTTTAAATAATTGTTACACAAACACAACATACGCCTCATTCCAATTCATCAGTTACTAACCGTAAATTAATCAAGAGAATAATTCCCCAAATATTAACCCCGAAGGCCGAAACCAACATCAGATCAATATCCAGAAAACCATTCTGCTTGGCTAACCGACAGTTAGTTTCTAAATTTCACGTTCAAATCTAATTAAAGATTTAACTATCGCCTGGAGCAAAACTGGTGATACTCCATTCTCGATCTTTTCAATCTAATTAAAGATTCATTAAAACTCCACTTAGTTTTAATCATTATCTGGGTTAAAGAATCAGTGTCATTTAAAACACGGTTCACGATAAACCCAAAATCACATTCATTAATTATCGGGTTAAAGAATGAGTGTTATTTAAAACACTGTTCACGATAAACCCAAAAATCAATATCAATTCAATTCCAATTAAATATTATTTAATTGGTACACTTCATTAAATCTAAATAAAAAGATTTAATCTTTTCTCAACTGGGTTCAAGAACAGTGTTAGTGAAGACACCATTCACGACAAACCCAAATCACATTTGAGATTCAATATAAGGTTCTGAATAGAAAATATATTGGCTTATATTCAATATCAAATTCCACGACTAACAAATATCGTATTGGAAATAACGATATAGATATATATCTTTCAAATTTCCGTAACAACGTCCGCATAATCACGAATTCCAACATCGAAATATTCCGAAGACAATTTCGATTCAAATCCACTCCAATGCAATCATTGGAAATTCTGGTTATTTTTAAAACCCTTTTCAAATTCAATTTATATATTTAAAAATAAATAGAATTATATTTCTAGTTCAAAACTAGTTCATTTCGATAAAAATCTATTTTTATCTTTTCAAATATGGAGTTTTTCATCCCAATTCTTTCTAAATCATTTCTTATGATTTTACACAAATTATTACTATTTTTAATAATTTTATCAAGGCCCGTACAGTTGATTTCCACCAATGGCCATCGAACTGCACTTACAGCGACCTTTTTCGAATTTGATTTGGACATAATTCCAAATCCAACCATTAGATTTCTAATTTCTAATATTCGTTAAAAAGCTCTTTTCGATACGAACCCAACGGTTCCGGTTTTAGGAGAATCCGACGGTCGGATCTCCCGTAATGTCCGTTTGAAATAAATGGTCGAAATTCGCGAACTGCCGCGGCGCGGCGCGTTCTATTCAGGCCATTATATTATATATATAATATATATAATATATATTTCGTCGATTTCTATTTAAAACGAATTATATAAATAGTTTTAAATTCGTTTCAAATTCTATTTCAACTTCTATTTCAATTCAAAGCAAAATTGAATTCTTCTTTATAAATTCGTTTTAAAATTCATTTCTATTCAATTCGAATTTCAATTCAATTTGAATTCATTTCAATTCGCTTTCAATTCCATTTGAATTCGTTTTCAATTCAATTCATTTCGAAATCGTTTTCAATTCAATTCATTTCGAAATCGTTTTCAATTCATTTTGAATTCGTTTTCAATTCAATTCATTTCGAAATCGTTTTCAATTCAATTCATTTCGAAATCGTTTTCAATTCATTTTGAATTCGTTTTCAATTCAATTCATTTCGAAATCGTTTTCAATTCAATTCATTTCGAAATCGTTTTCAATTCATTTCATTTCGAAATCGTTTTCAATTCAATTCATTTCAAAATCGTTTTCAATTCATTTTGAATTCGTTTTCAATTCAATTCATTTCGAAATCGTTTTCAATTCAATTCATTTCGAAATCGTTTTCAATTCATTTTGAATTCGTTTTCAATTCAATTCATTTCGAAATCGTTTTCAATTCAATTCATTTCGAAATCGTTTTCAATTCAATTCATTTCGAAATCGTTTTCAATTCAATTCATTTCGAAATCGTTTTCAATTCATTTCATTTCGAAATCGTTTTCAATTCAATTCATTTCGAAATCGTTTTCAATTCAATTCATTTCGAAATCGTTTTCAATTCATTTTGAATTCAATAAAATCGATATAAATATCGTTCACGTCAAAATGGCGTCAATCTAATCAACACGGCTTCATAAATTTCTATTTTCAAAATAGTTGTTATTATCAAAATATTTCGTTCAACACATGACCAATCTCAATGAATGAGTACTGTCAACACATGAACTTTTATTTTATAATATTATTTATTTTTCAAATTGGAATGAGGCCCAATCAATTACCATATAAAGTTAATTATATGGATTTTCATACAACACATGTATATCATAGCATTGAAAAATAATCAATCATCAACCAAAGTGCACTACACTGTATAAGCATCAAATATAGATATTCAACGCTTATAACAGCCTGTCAATCGATCGATCGACATATTTAATCAATCAGGATGAGTGAACTTCAAATTTCATCCCAACACCCGTGTGGGGTTTCAAACAATCAAACAAATATTTTATTCGTGCAGTTGGGCGATGGGTAAAATTTATCGTCCCAATCAATGTCATTCAAATAGGTGTACATAAACAAACCGTCTGGTTTGTAAATGAATATTCTATTTTATTCACTTCACGTTAAAAATTATATTTTTAACGATAAAACATTTTATTCCAACATATGAATTTCTATTCAGTTCATTCTTTAAATAAAATGCTATTTTTATTTTTCCAACTTATTTTAGAAAATTTCGGCGGCATAACGGCACGATACTAGAAACGGGACAAGGCCTAGCCTTATCCCCGGACTAGTGAAGGCCCATGCCATTCACTCATCAATCAAATCAATTTCGTTATGCAAACCACAAAATTTGGAGTAAGAGTCTAACCTAGCCTTACTCCTTCGCCTTATAACGGCGCACGTCTAATCCTAACCAATTTATCGATTCGATTTTTTTTCACACCACAAATCACATTCAAACCAATATCGCAATCAATCACCAAACAGTCAAACAAACAAGTCCATGGTCTGTGGACGGTTGTGTCGGGTGCTACTAAGCACCGTCTGCATCCTAGTATAAATATATAACTAGAAAAGAAATAGAAAGGTGAGAAATTCTCACATATAGCTATCCTAGCTCCACGGCTCTTCTTTTGCAGAAGTCTTCGCCGTTTTCGCATCTTCGTCAGCTTCGTCGCCCGCAGCCACTATATATATAAAAATCGAATTTTTATTTCGCTATTCAATTTATAAAAATCGAATTTTTAGTTCAAAGTTCAATATATAAAAATCGAATTTTTAGTTCAAAGTTCAATATATAAAAATCGAATTTTTAGTTCAAAGTTCAATATATGAAAATCGAATTTTTAGTTCAAAGTTCAATATATAAAAATCGAATTTTTAGTTCAAAGTTCAATATATAAAAATCGAATTTTTAGTTCAAAGTTCAATATATAAAAATCGAATTTTTAGTTCAAAGTTCAATATATAAAAATCGAATTTTTAGTTCAAAGTTCAATATATAAAAATCGAATTTTTAGTTCAAAGTTCAATATATGAAAATCGAATTTTTAGTTCAAAGTTCAATATATAAAAATCGAATTTTTAGTTCAAAGTTCAATATATAAAAATCGAATTTTTAGTTCAAAGTTCAATATATAAAAATCGAATTTTTAGTTCAAAGTTCAATATATAAAAATCGAATTTTTAGTTCAAAGTTCAATATATAAAAATCGAATTTTTAGTTCAAAGTTCAATATATAAAAATCGAATTTTTAGTTATATAGATTCCGCCTTTTCCATTTCAAAGATCTAATCTTTTCTTTTACTTTTCAAAGTTTAAATCTTTTACCTTTTAAAAAAATTCAAATCTTTTAAAACCTTTTTAAAATTCAAATCTTTTAAAACCTTTTTAAAATTCAAATCTTTTAAAACCTTTTTTAAAATTCAAATCTTTTAAAACCTTTTTAAAATTCAAATCTTTTTTAAAACCTTTTTCTTATATTAAAGTTAAAACCTTTTTCTTATATTAAAGTTAAAAAATTCAGTTTTTCTATACCTTTAAAAAAAACAGTTTTATATACTTTAAAAATTCAGTTTTTCTATACTTTAAAAATTCAGTTTTTTCTATACTTTAAAAATTCAGTTTTTCTATACTTTAAAAATTCAGTTTTTCTATACTTTAAAAATTCAGTTTTTAAAATCTTTTCTAAAAATTTCAGTTTTAAAATCTTTTTTAAAATCAGTTTAAAACCCTTTTAAAAATCAGTTTAAAACCCTTTTAAAAATCAGTTTAAAACCCTTTTAAAAATCAGTTTAAAACCCTTTTAAAATCAGTTTAAAACCCTTTTAAAATCCAGTTTTAAATCAATTTAAAATTCAGTTTTAAATCAATTTAAAATTCAGTTTTAAATCAATTTAAAATTCAGTTTTAAATCAATTTAAAATTCAGTTTTTAAATGTTTTTTTTTTTATAAAATCAGTTTACTCTATTTAAATACATAAAAATAAATTAATAAAACCAAAAAAAAAACTTACAGAGGGGGGGGGGGTTTCTGCAGATCGGCGGAGGGCTTCTCGAACTGGGCGGCGGCGCTAGGGTTTCGAGCGAGGGAGGCTGATGCATCGCGAGCTTCGAGGTGGGCGGACGCTTCGCGAGCTTCGAGGTGGGCGGACGCTGGATCGGCGCGCGGTGGTGGGGCATCGTCGTTGATGACGAGGGGGGGTGGCTGCGCGATTCCGCCATCGTCTCCCCTTTTTTTTTTATTTTTTTTTTATTTTTTTGTTTTGATTCTGTCGATTTGAACGGGGGAGGGGCCAGAGGGAAATAAGGGGGAGAAAGGAAATATTTTTTTTTATTTTTTTATTTATTAATTTATTTATTTTATCCTAAAGAGTTGACTTTCACATACGACCTCGAAACGAGGCCCACCGCCTGTCGTCCATAGCGTTTTACCCCCATTCTGAACACAAAGGGATATGTATCGTCAGCTGATTCGGCTGTTACAATCAGTTTCCGTTAAATTTACATTTAAATCACTATATTGAATTTAAACGCGCATTTCAAATTACCGGGGTCGCATACTAACTCTAAAAATTGCAGAAAAATATTTTCTAGCTTCGTATTGACGATACGGTCCTAACAAAACAAGTTTCGTCGAATTCTGAGACCGTTTGAAAAATGGCCAATTTCCAGTCGATTAAAATCAACTGAAACTGGTCAAACGCGTTTTCCTTTGCCACGCTCACATATTGATTCGAAAAATTATGAAATTTGGAATCTAGCAATAATTTGACACTGCGGATCCAACAAAACTGGTTTCGTCGAAATCCGAGGTCATTTGCAAAATGTCCATTTTTAAGGGCCTGAATTCCATAGCGACTATTCAGAATTTTCAACTGGACATATCTTTTGATTCCTGATATGAAATCTTGATTTTTCGGATTCGTTGGAAAGATATTCACTATTAGATTCCATTATTTTTGGTTTAACTAAAATCCGGATTGTTTTGCACCCGGTACATTCAATTGAAGTTTGAAATCGAATTATCGAACTACCGCGCCATTTTCAATTCTATTTATAATTATAAATAATTATTTATATTCTAACGACGACGCGTATAATATATACGTTCGAATTATATTCAAAACAAATTTCTCGTCGATATTATTTAAAATAATCCATTTTAAATATTCAAAATTCGCTAAAATGGCCAAAATAAAAATTTTAAACTGGCCCAGATTTTACGGGTTGTTACAAGTAGATGGGCCCAAATTCAAGAATGGGTTGGGCCCATGATTGGTGTAAACCTTTACACCATTAGCTTAAATTGATTTTGAATAATGGGCCGCAAATATTTACATATAATAAAATAAAGAAAAGAGACAAAATATGTAAATGTAGAAAATATGATGTGTTTAACCCGAGGTTGGATTGAGTTGTGATGTAAACCTGCCCGGAACCGCTCGGCTGTCCAGTAGTCACAACAATACCTATCCAATGTGGGTGATTAAACACGGAGTCCAATAAGGACCCGAGGTTAGACTGAGTTGTGGCGTAAGACTGCCCGGACCCAACCGGCAACAGGCAGCCACAACAATACCTGTCTAATGTGAGAGGTCAAGGCTTTAATAGGACAATTAAGGCTGAGTCAGGATTGATAGGATTAAGTAAATTATATTAATACTTAATCAAAATGGAACATGCTAAACTAAACAGACTGATTGGGGGGTTAGGTTTATAAAACACTTAACCAACTTAGCATGTTGGCTAGAAATAGAAAACCTAGTAGCGGAGGACCCTTTTCGCAGTAACCCTACAAGGTATCATGATACCCTGAAACTAGGCAGGGTGAGGCACGATTACTGGGCTGATTGTAAGAGGTCAAATCGACGGCGGTGGTGCAGCAGTGTAGGTTCTAACGGGGTGCGGGCGTGCACACACTCCGGCGCAGAAAAATAAGGCACTGGGCACCAGTAGCATACCTGTGCATTCTAGGATTGTGTCGGGCCGCCACCATGGAACTTGATACACCCCATGGTGGGACCAGCAAAGGTAACTACAACATCGGGGGCCGTAAGACACATGTAACTATGCGAGTAGGAGCCGATCATCATAAAATGGGTCACTTCACCCTGATTATGGGGTGCCTGTTGGGAACTAGTTTATATGGGTACAGAGATTACTATGGGGTACGACAGTATATTCGACCCTAGACAACTTAACTAAGTATATGGTGCTTTCCCATTTCTAGTTTATACTTATCACACCCAGTTCTTTATTCATAGAATGAATAGTCCTAGACTTACTCAGGCTTTATGTCTGACTCTACTTTTCTTTCGTCTTCTTTCCTTCCGTCCCCCCCCCCCCCCCAGGTCCACAGGGAGGGAATACCGCAGCTTGACCAGCCTTCATATCCAGCTTGAAGAGAAAGAATGTATTGCTTGGATCTTTTCGTTTTGGACTATGGCTTTGGGACAGCAACTATGGGACTTTTGCAGTTTATTTATGTTTTCTTTATGCTTCTTTAAATAATGTAATCAAGACAGTTATGAAGATGTTATGTTTTTGGAAGTATTGTAAAACAAATTATGGCATGGATTGTGTAACACATATTTTAATGAAATAAAAGTTGTTATTTTCCGCTGTTCAAAAATATGTGTTCCTATATCTGTCTTGTATATCTGTGACTTATACTTATAAACCTCCACCAAAATTAGGGCATTCCCTTTGAGAGTGACCCTAACGGAGGTGGGGTGTTTCAGCGCTAGCTTTGGGCCCTTCTAGTTATGGCTTCCATCATTCACGTATGTACCCTTTTAACCCGTATAAGGTGAGAGATGGTATTTTATCATTTGATATACCTTCCAGTTGACCTTATTAGACAACCTCTTTAGTCCCTTATTACTTCCCGTAGGACAGGTAGACAAATCTGATATTTTAAGTTTCCTAGTTTGGGCAGGCAATACGACACATGCCGTTTAATACCCCAGAACTGAAGGGCATATTCCCAGATGGACTCCTCAAACCGAGTCTCTTAGCCTTTTAGGACGCAGGAAGTGGACTATACGCGAAGGTTATTGGTTCGTACCCCATTTGCCTATTATACCTTTTCCTTTTTGGGACAAAGTATATTACGTTATTAAGTCGTCCCCGTTTATTCCTTCTATACAGGAATGGTATACTTACACCATTTATTTGCGTCACGGATTTATATAATTAATACTATCTTACATTATTAACCTACTAAGTCCAGTTACATTTTATATTCCCATTACTATTAATAAGGAAGGTTATAATCCATTTTTCCTAGGAGATTTATTTTATACCTTCCTTAATTTGGACTTAGTGTTTAAATGACAATCATAAAATTCCTTATGACACCCATTTCCTTTTATCTCCTTTTTATTTGATTTTATGACTCTAATGGTCATATTTTCCTAAGGAAACTAATTATCAGTCCCAAGTTATCTATTTGTTGTACCCCAACAGACAATTTCTATTTTTATTCAGTCCCGAGTTATCTATTTTTATTCATTTATTTAATACCAGTTTTCGCCATGCGTGGGTGCCTTCCCTACATTTCCTTACCATCCTTCATCTGATTCATATAATCGCATTCCTCTAAAAACCTTCAACGATGTTTTCGTTGATAATACGTTTGTTTTTCATCTTTTTTTAACCACTAGTTATCAAATCCGAAAATTTTATTTCACCTTTCATCGATTTCCCATTTTTCTCTATATGATTCCCTTCTGAAACAAACCACACTGCGATATATATCATCCTTGAACGAATCTTGTTTCGTTGATAGGACACAAAGTTATTTTACCCTATAGGCCTAATTTTCACAAAACATCCAAATCTAATGACACATCTACCCTAATTTCCATGAAGTACCAGATCTGTTAATCTATCAGGAGATCTTCATGATGATTCGATTTTATCCACTCAACATTTACAAATCTTATTAACTGAAGTATGGAATATCAAGACATCAATAATTTGGGTTTCGGCATTACTGGCGCAACTAAATCAGCTTTAGTTCCAAGTTGTCCAACCGATCTTCCATAGATTGAGCTATTTTCGATCAGTTTTTGTTTAGGCAAGAATTTTTTGATTTAGATCTTGGGTTAGTAGATTTACAAATTTTCGCCTAAAAACCTGGTTTCTATTTACTATTCTTCATTGAAAGCCTTGGTTTTTTGAAAGTTGAATGGAATGCACTATTGTGCCGAGCATATTTGTTAAGGGATGTTCAGAGAAGTATGAACATGACTATTGAGATGTTTGGTAGTATTCAAGATGCAGTGATTTTTATCGTAAACTCTCCTTCAACTGGATAAGATAATACATATGTTACTGCACAATAGCAGCAATGAGTCAGCGTACAGCAAGTAGAAGTAGTTCCATCATTTACAAGATGTTTGGTTGGGATTTAGATTGGTCCTTCATGCATCTGCGGATTTTCTTATCAAGTTTTGCGTTCAGTTAACTAATTTGTGAATCCTTTTGTTTTGAATAGTGGATATCACATTCAGCGAACTAATTTGTGAATATGAAATTCTGGTATTTGAAATAGGATTAGAACATTGAAACAATTTGTAGTGGTTATGATTATATTTGGGAATCTGAGAGATAATTTTTTTTCACTAATCTGCCAAAATGGTATAGTAATAGAGATCTACTCCATGATGTTTAAGAACTGCTTTTCCAATGAAATGATCATGGACTGGAGATTGATGGGGAACAATTAAGGCATTGAAAAGGAGATTATTTGGACAGGTTTCTTTGTCATATTCTTTTCATGGTACCAGAATTGAAATATGGTAATATAGTATGGTACTACTTGTGGCCTTGCATTTGTTTACGTATGGGGGCTGTACCTGGTACATTTTCATATTATGCACACTTAGTACAAGATCTGTCTCTAGAGAAATGTTACTGGGTAGTTCCGAGTTTGCACAATTATGCAAGAGATCATCAGATATCACTACAAGAAAAACAGCAAATAGCAGCGGCAGAATATGCTTCAAATCCGTCGCTAAACAGGATTTAGCGATGGATTTCCTACGTAACCTAGTGGTCGGTAAAAACCATGACAGTAATTGTGTCAGATTTAGCGACGGAATATAGCATGAGTTTTCCGACAGTTATCCGCCACTTTACGATTTTTTAATAAAAAATTATTTTATTTATTAATTTAATTTTAATTTATTTACCGACTATTTACCAATGGATAAGTAATTTATAATAAATTATTATTTATAAAAGACGTTGGTAAACCCTTACTAATTACCAAGGGATTAGCGACGTAAATAAAATTGAAGTAAACTTAACCTCGCTTTTTTTGTTGGTAATCCGCCGCTATTCCCCTTCTGATCTGCCTAAATATATATACACACACACATACATACATATATACATACATACATATATCGAACTAACGTCATTCAACTGTGAACACTGAAATAGCACATCAAAAAAGACAGATAAATTTGCAAGAAGAAACATCTATAATCACATTCAAAAAACAACAACATCCATATTAACATGTAAAAAAGAACAACATCAAAAAACCTTTATCTGAAGGTGCTTCAAATAATTTTAGTACATTAAAACCTGACAGAATTTTGTTAATCAGTGTAGCTTAGACAATAACTTACTAAACATGTCAAAATCTACCAAGCTGCCTTCTTCACTACTTTTGATTATTGTTGTACGAGCCTTCTTTGCAACTATTGCTGCATTTGGTTCGGCACCAAGTGCACCACTCAAATTATTTTGAAACTCCCGAGTATTCAAACGATTCATTACAGATAGTGACTAGCTCGGACTGTTTGGCAACATTAAACCAACAGCCACATCAAATGAAAGTAGTATCCAAGGAGCACAGCATCCCAACCATCCAAACAACCTGCATCCACATCAAAAAACAAAGACACATAGGTTCATTTCTACATTAAAAAATATCAAGCAAGCACATGCATGTGGAAAAAAACGTTCAAGGCCACTTCTCACACTGCATCTACTTGTACATGGAGTAAGAGATTAATTAATGGCCAGCGATAATCATTGATCGCCATGACAGCACTGCAAATAGTCACTGACTCCATCAATGATCAATCCACGTCGCCAATAAGGTGACTAGCATAACTTTATTATCAATGAAATTAAGGTTGCAAGGATTAAATATTGATAATTGTTTAAAAACATATAATGCATTTAATAGCAAACTGTATTTAAAAATGGAAAAAAAAAGTTGAAAGACTCCTACATGAACTCTTTGGTTTATATTTTCTTAAGATTAGTTATATTCAAAAGCCACAGCAAAAAATTGCATGTATTATGCTAATTTTCACCAAAGACATACGCATTTGATGGTAAATTTCTCATAAATAAGAGAAAATCAACCAAAATAAATACGGAAGCAATAAAATTGTGTTGTAGTGCAATAAGGCGAACATAATTAAGAAAATAAAGCAATAGATCACAAAAGCAAGTAAAGGATGGCTCAGGCACAGATTTATAATGGTTCCACTATCACGAGATAGTGTAAATCCACATTGACGGGAGGAGATTTCATTATTTTTAAGTCGTTCTCTGGATGTGTATTCTAGTACGTCTGGTTGGTTGAAACTGCAATTGCACAACCAAAAAAATAATATAATACCGAAAACAGATTTGAACCCATTTACAGTTCCGCAATGTTCAACTCGTGTATAAAATAAGATAACTGAACATGGCATAGGAAAGAATATCAAGTATGAGCTGAAGGAAGATGATATGATGTGCCATAAGCCTTATCTTATTTCCTAAAACCTTGATACCAGTGACAGACTGAAGGAAACGTGCCTTCTCTTCTTTGCTAAAACCTTGAATAACTTCCAGAACCATTGTATGAAAGGAGATGCATTGCTGTAACCTGAGTACTCAGTATTTGCTCTCAAATCATCCACTGTGTTAACATTTGCATATTGCATGAATCATATATTCTAAGAAATAAAATAATAATTTGCTTCATGGTTGAGAATCTCAAAAGTAGGATAAATCTTTTGCTACTTAAAGTCAATATCTGGAAGACCGCTGATCAATAATTCCAACTCTTTCTTGTTAAAGATAGATATGAGATCCCAGGAAGTTAACTCGTTACATCCTTATTCCGTCTGCCTGAATCAGTTTGCTATGAAGTATCAAGATGAATTGCCTGAGGTGCTGCAAGCATACAATGAAGGTCTTAATCTGGAAAATTGTCAAGGAGAATTCATATTTTCTTTTATTCAAAAACTAGCTCAGTGCTACCAAAATGGGATTTCCATCAAGTATCGCCCAATGTAATATCATCCGCTCAGTGCAACCAAAATGTGGCACTACAAAAATGCGTACAGGTTCATAAATTAAGAATATGCAAGTTAACATGCTAAAAAAGTAAACGAGAGTTTGAACTGCACACATGAACTTAGTAACCAATTCAATGTTAGTGCTGATAATATGAAAGGTGAACAAAGATGCCTCTAACCCGCATTGTTATACTTTTCTTATAACAGAATGCTAACGTAATTACAGTTATCCAGAAAATTATCATGGAAAATCCTTATGAGGGTTTTCAGTGTTTATTATATTGATCTTATCCAAAACACAAGAGGGAAACTGCAGAGTGAGACCGCATGAGCTCACAAGGTAGGAAATGGTAAAAGATGAATCCTTTTTTGTGTTTTTTCTGAAACTAATGAAA
Organism: Allium sativum; assembly: GCA_030737875.1. Taxonomy (NCBI): domain Eukaryota; kingdom Viridiplantae; phylum Streptophyta; class Magnoliopsida; order Asparagales; family Amaryllidaceae; genus Allium; species Allium sativum. The sequence continues at coordinate 195,515,459 of CM060927.1, read as the reverse complement.
ATTTGACTAGGTAATGGTGATAGAATATCAGAATCGTTGGTTTTGATAATGGATCATTGGCAAAGCGTTTAAATAGAAGTCGAAACATTGCGATATCCAAATAAAATAGAAATAAAGAACGAACAAAAATTGTGACTTGAGATCGCGACTTCTATCTCCAAACCAAATCTGCAGCCCATAATTTACTTTTGCAAATCCTATCTTCAAACAAGATCTGAAATCACGACTTGAATCTCAGGCGTCACTGGATACAGATTTTTTAAGGGAGAAGGATATACGCGTTCATCTTTTCATGATTTCCAGATCCTTTGCCCGTAAGAGGTAAGCTGAAGATTCTTAAGGGAGAACGAAACTCTAGATTGTGCGAAAAAGAAATTAAAAAAATGGAGAAGAATCGAGGTTGAAGATGAAAAGAGAAAAGCGAACGCAAGATAGGGCGATCCAAAATAGAAGCATTGGAGGTGTTCTATTCGTTGGATCTATCCAGTTTGGACGGTGATGAATGGGATTGTTTCCCATAACGTGGACCTGTGTTTCCCATACGCGGATCCAGTTTGAACGGTGATGAATGGGAGGTGTTCTGTTCTGTTCGATTTTTTTTAATGGTCATTGTAAATTAACACTTACTGGAAATTTATTATTAAATTCTAAATACCAGTATCACTTTATAACTATTAATTAATTATTTATTGTTAATTATTAGATACTAATCATAATTATTAAATAATTATTAATGATTAGTTATTGATAATTTGTTTACAGACTTTATGTTTTATTTCAAATTTATTCAAGATGATTTCAATTTATTAGATTTTTCGAAATATAAAATATGATTATCAACTACAATTATAAAATATAAGTATCAATTATAATTATCAACTGTAATTATTAAATACAATTATTTAAAATTAATTATTGAATGTTATATATCATTTCATAAGTATTAAATTTTATTATTAATTATTAAAAAATTATTATAATAAATTGATATTTTCATTATTTAGGATAATAAGTATAAAAGAACAATTTAAAATTTTAAGATTTAGTGTAAAATATATTGGCATAATGACTGAAATTTGTGATGAAAACAAAGAACTTAATTAAGAATTTAGTAATTACATCGATTATGAGCAAAGATTATTTTGCTAATTCTAAATATGCAATTATTATAATATATTTAATATAGAACGTAAATTATTATTTATTACTACTTTTAAATCATTAATAGAACAAATTAATTATTAATTATTGAAAATTTTAATACTTATTAAAAAAATAACACTAAAGTATATCTTAGAAAAATAATATAAACCTTTCTTGTAAATTTGTTGGAATTTTGCTGCAAAATAGCTTCTATTAATATTCGTCAGTAATCTGCTTGTATTTGCAGCGGAAAATAGCGACAGAAATTTTCTATTGGTAATTTAATGCGATTTGCGATGGATTAGTGGGGGATGACAGAATAAGAAGGTAATAAATAAAAGAAAAAAGTTAAAAAATACAAATCACATGGAAATTCGTCGCAAATTAGCGATGGAAAATTCCGCTTCTAAAATTTTTGATGCTAATTAAGTGTTTTCTTGTAGTGTATTCATCAAATGTGCTTTCTACATTCATATGCTAATTGTTCATGGACCTAACATCTTGAATACAGTGGGTGCTGTGGGTATTTTTGAAGCATAGTCATGGTTGATGATCGTTAGTTAATGATCATGCATAAGAGGAGAAATTGGCTCCGGTGATGCAGCGAGTCTACAGTGGGATGGCGGCCTCATCATCGGCCAAGTTTATGCTTTTTAGATTTAGATTTACTTGTAACTCCTGTTTTGACGTTTTTGGTTTTATGTTTTTGTAATGGTTAGTATGCTAACCTAACCTTTGTACTGTTTTTATAGTAGATAATAAATGTGAACTAATTTTCGAAATATATATATATATACTTACGTACTGGGCTTCTCACATTAAGTTGACTACCCGTGGATGCTGGATTTGCCTGTCGGTTCCGGATAGACTTGTACCACAAGTGAACTTAACTTCATATAATTATATTTATGCATTAGACCCCTCACATTAAACTGACAACCTATGACTGTTGGATTTGCCGGTTGGTTCCGGGCAGGCTTATACCACAAGTTGAGTTTAACCTCTTATCTAAATGTGGTCATAATTCAAATATCCTAATTGGGGTCCACAACTTTTATCCTAAATGATTTTAGGAATTGTAACCATTTTCCACATTACATTTATTTTCCCCAAATCAATATTGGTTACAATGGTTATTTCTTTATTTGCAGTCTCATTTATGGCAACTAATTATATTGATTGCTACAAATGGTAACCAGAAATATATTAACTCAAAATGGATTATATTTACACATAATTCCATAATTGAACCTTTTCCAATCATTCAAACATTCCATACAATTTATATTTCACCGTTTTACGCTGATTTGGATGGATAATACATACATACATATATATATATATTTATGTTTTTGTGCGGTCAACATAGTTATTAATATTTATATTATTATTCTTCTCTTAAATTAATGACTTGGTCTAATCAATTAACCAAACATTTCCTTTTTACATTCAAACCTGCCAAAAGGTTTCAAGTCACATAATGGACCGTTAGCCGTAATCATTTTAAATAATGCCTATTTTGTGGAATTAACATATTTCCAAATCACAAGAATATATGTAATATGCATATATTGGAATAGTCGATGCAAATTACATACAAATATATTTATTTGTATTTGTATGTACCTTTGCACAACTTTTCCCTTTTAATCTTTTTGTCATACTTTTTTTTATTCCAAAATAATGCCTCTTTATGTTTGAGGAAAAAGGCATATTTTACAATGCTTAGGCCAAAACCCAACAATATTGAATATAAAAAAAATATTCCTTCCATTCTTACAATCACATAATACATAAATTACATCATTTTACTCAAATTCACATATTCCATATTTCAGCACTGAACTAAAGATCTAGAACATAACTATAACAAATTTTTGTTTAATGGGACTAATTTCCTGTTCCATAGTGCTATATAACATGTACAACATATTTCATGACATAACTGTAGGAATAAGTGGGAAAAATATATAAAAATCCTACAATTCATGTTATACTAACTACAAAGCATCATTTGCCAATTTTAACCAAATTCATAATCAGATCTGATGGTTGCCATAATTTACAATTACTTAAATAAACAGATTTGATGGGCATAAAACATAGATTGGATTCAAACGAAATAGTCGTTATAATTGTATTAGTAAATTTCCCACTCAACTTATTACTTCCAGTTTCTGAGTTTTGAACCCTTTAGTCTTACAATCGCCAAATTCTTATAAAGCTACAATTTACTAGAAATGGGAAAATTCTAGATCTGTAGAAATATTAGGAAAAGGGAAGAGAGCGAAGGAATCTATCATTGAGAATCCTCTTCCATTGAATTTGTTAATCTTCTCAATTCCATACGAATTTTATTTTATTTGATATGTATAAATATAATTTATTTAGAAATTTGGTTAGAAGAGGAAGAAAACTGGCAGAGCTCTGCTGCCTTTATAGATTTGAAATGGAAGAGAATAGGGCTCTACACCTTTATATATAAGGGTGGAAATGACTTAGAACCGTCGGATTAGTTTTAAATTATATCCTTCCATTCATTTTCGTAATATAATAAACAAATACCTCAAAACCTAGCCGTCACTGCGATGTATGACGCCCAGTAAGTCGATCTGGGTAGTCGACCGCTGGTCGACCCCACGTCAACTGCCTGGGTATCAAACTGCCCAGGTCGTCTGTAATAACCTGGAATTTTGGGGTCAATTTAAATTTTTTATTTTGGAAATTTTAATGAAATCGAATATTTAAAATGATTTGTTTCAAATAATAATGACAAAAAATTTATTTTAATAGAAATTAGAACGAATAAATTTTATTTAATTATAAAAGGAGTTAGAAATAGCGCGGTAGTTTGAAAATTTGAATGTGAACTTTGACTGACAGTACAAGAGGCAAATAAATCGGATTTTGGTGAAACCAAAAATATTTAAATTTGTTTGAAAATATTTTTCCAATGAATCCGAAAAATTGAAATTTCATAGCGGGAATACAAAGTTATGCCCAATTTAAAATTCAGAATAGTCGTTGTAGAATTTATATATACATTTTAAAATTAAAAATAGTCATCTCTCAAACGACCTCTGTTTTCGATGAAACCACTTTTGTTGGAACCGGAATGTCAAATTATTGTTAAGTTTAATTTTCCAGAATTTTCCGAATTAATATGTGAGCGTGGGAGAAGAAAATGTGTTTTGACCCTTTTAGTTAATTCGAATCGACTTAAAAATGACCATTTTTCAAACAGTCTCGGAATTCGACGAAATTAGTTGTGTTAGGACCATATCGTCAAAACATACCTAGAAATAATTTTTCTGTAATTTTTAGAGTCGATATGTGGCCCCGGAAATTTAAAATGTACGTTTGAATTTAATATATATTGATTTATATTTTAATTTATAGAAAAACATATCGTAACAGCCGAATTGGGTTATGAAACATATTCCATTGCGTCCAGAATGGGGGTTATTAGCTAGGGGCGACACTCGTTGGGTTCGATTTGGAGTTGGTAGCAACGAACCATTATTTTCCAAGATAAAGAAACTAAATAAATAGGAAAATACGTTTATAAATATAGTAGAGATACCGAAACCCTAATTCTAAATACCGTAGCCGCCACTAGTTCAAATGAATGGTTGGTTTCTTCCAATTCTCTTCCTCATTTTTCTTCAAATCCGCCAAGTAATTTCAAACGTTTATAAGACAAATATCTAAGAGCATAGAGAGATGTAAAAGACCAACCGTTATGATGTGTTATTGGTAATGGTGGAGGCCGATTTCAAGATGGAAAGTGGTCGGGTTTGGGTTCAGTTTTCGCAGCCTTGGGTGGTGCGAGTTCACCTCGGCGGTGGCAGCAGGGAGGCAGTGCGATGGGCGTTCGGGTGGGGACGTCCGATCATGTTCCGGCGCGATGGATGGAGGGTAATTTCGAGCCCTGGACTTCGATGTTGGGTTCGGTGGTTACAGTCCTGGAGCGTGTAAAACAGAAAGAGGAAGAAAGAGATTTACCCCTTTACAATGTAAATAAGAATTTTAAATTAATATTTAACTATTTTATTAAGGTAATTAATATATAAACGTTTATATCTTCTTCAAACAGTAACGAAATCAAATGATTTCAGAAGCATTTAAATCGTGAAGAGGAGATCTATGCGATGAAACATACTAGGACTGAAACAGAGTAAACCAAAATTCAGGTCTGAACTATTCAGACAAATCGATATGAGAATTTCTTATTTTTACATAACTAAAATTTATTAATTATGATTGTGCTTTGCCAATTCCCTGTTAAAATTGATTTGTTGTTGTTCATGATTTGGTATGGATTGATGAATTCTGTTATGCCAATCTGTTGATGGATTGAATTGTTTTGCTTGGAATAAAGACTGTTCATGTTAGAATTGACAAATTAGAATATAAAAACTGTTCATGTTAGAATTGACAAATTAGAATAAAAAAAACCATTTATGTTGGAATTGACAAATTAGAATAAAAAAACCATTTATGTTAGAATTGAGAAATTAGAATAAAAACATCGTTTATGTTAAAATTGTCACATTTGATTAAAAACCATTTATGTTAGAATTGTCAATTAGAATAAAAACATCATTTTAGTTAGAAAAAGTTACATTGGATTAAAAATATCATTTTAATTAGAAATTGTTATGATCGTATAAAAATAAACATTTTTGATAAGAAATGTTTACATATAAAACATTATTTTATATGATATTAGAATTTACAAAAATGTTTACATATAAAATGTTATTTTATATGATATCAGAATTCACAAGAAATGTTTACATATAAGTTATTATTTTATGTGATACTAGAATTAAAATAAAAATTCCATTTTTAATGAAGTATTAAACTTTAGAAAAGAATATTTTATTTACATTTCTCTTGTAAATTAAAACATGTATTAGAGAAGAAAGTTTATCTTATTTACATTTTACATGTATATAAAAGGCATGAATAAAGAAGTATATCTTATTTACATTTTATATGTAAGTAAAAGACTTGAACTAAAAGGGTATATTTTACTCGCATTTTAGATGTGAGTAAAGATATGAATTTATAAAGGATATTTTATTCACCTTTTAGATGTGAATATAAGACATGAAACTTAAAAGTACATTTTTATTTGCCTTTTTATATGCAAATAAAAAACCATAGAAAATGAAGTACATTTTTATTTGCAAATTAGTTGCAAATAAAAACATGAATATATGAAGTACATTTTTATTTGCAAGTTAGTTGCAAATAAAAACATGAAGATATAAAGTACAATTTTATTTGCACTTTAGTTGTAAATAAAAACATGATTATAAAAAGTTGACATTTTTATTTATATTTTAGATATAAATAAAAACATGAATTTAAAAAGGATTTTTTATTTATTTTAGATATAAATAAAAACATGAAAAAGAAAAAGTACATTTTTATTCACATTTTAGATGTGAATAAAAACTTGAATTAAAAAGTGCATTTTTATTTACATTATATTTGTAAATAATAACATGAATTAGAAAGCACATTTTTATTTGCATATTAGATGTAAATAGAAACATAGTATTAAAAAGTACATTTTATTTACATTGCAAAAGTAAATAAAACCATTGGATGAAAGGACATATGTTTATTTACATTTTAGACGTAAATAGGATCATGAATTAGAAAAGGCACATTTTTATTTACATTTCAGATGTAAATAAAAACATAGAAATCAAAGTGAACCTTGTATTTACATGTTAGTTGTAAATAAACACATGGACTTAAAAAGTGACATTTGAAGATACATTTTTGATGTAAATAAATAAGTTACATTTTTGGTGAAAATAAGAAGAAACAAAGCGAGATCTTTATTTACATTTTAGATGTAAATAAAAAGAATAAATTTAAAGTAATATCTTTATTTACAATTTAGATGTAAATAAAGAATAGAATAAAAGTTACATTTTTATTTACATTCTAGGTGTAAATAAAAATATTAGATTAAAAGAGGCATTCTAAATTTACATTTTAGATGTAATCAAAAAGGTAGAATTTAATGTTATGATTTATTGTCAAAACAGAAACAATAAAAAGATTAAATTTTGAAGTTACATTTTAATGTCATTGTAGATGTAATCAAAAAGATAGAATTTAATGTTATATTTTTATTGTCAAAAAGAGACAATAAAAAGATTAGAATTAAAAAGTTATATTTTTATTCACATTTTAGATGTAAATAAAAAGAATAGATTTAAAGTGACATCTTTATTTACATTTTCAGATGTAGATAAAATGAACAAATTCGAAGCTACATCTTTATTTACATTTTGGATGGAAATAAAAGGATAGATTAAAAGGTTTCATTTTCATTTACATTTTTGATGTAAATAAAAGAATAGGTTAAAAAGGCATCATCTTTATTTACACTTAGATGTAAATAAAAGGACTGATTTAAAATTTTCATTTTGATTTACATTTTAAATGTAAATAAAGGATTAGATTAAAAATTTCATTTTTATTTACATTTTAGATGTAAATAAAAAGATTAGAATTAAAAGAAACATTTTTATTGTCATTTTAGAGACAATAAAGAAGGTAGATTTTAAAGATCATTTTTATTGATATTTTATATTCAATAAAAAGATTAGAATTAAAAGAAGCATTTTTATTGTCATTTTAGAGACAATAAAAAAAAGGTATATTTTAAAGATCATTTTTATTGATATTTTATATTCAATAAAAAGATTAGAATTAAAAGAAGCATTTTTATTGTCTTTTAGGGACAATAAAAAGAGCAGATTTAAAAGTGACATCTTTATTACGTTCTATACTCAATAAAAAGAATATGTTTTAATGTTATATTTATCGACATTTTAGATGCGATAAAAAGAATAGATTTTAAAAGATCACATTTTTCAATGTAATTAGAAATGAAATAAATAGATTTCGTTTTTAATCTAATTAAATATGAAATAAAAAGATTTCATTTTTAATGTAATTAAAATGAAATAAAAAGATTTCATTTTTAATGTAATTAAATATGAAATAAAAAGATTGCATTTTTCAATGTAAATAAAGAATGAAAGTGGAATATTACATTTGTTATGTAATAGAAGAATGAAGGAAAAATATTACATTTTTCATGTAAATAAGGAAGAATAGGAAAATTACATTTTTATATAATGTAATTATTAGAATAGGAAAGTTACATTTTTAGAATGTAATTAAAAGAATAGAAAAGACACATTTTTGATGAAATATAAAGGAATAGGAAAATGTAAAGTAATAGGAAAATGTAAAGAAATAGGAAAATGTCATGTTTTAAAATATAAATACATGTTATCGTTAAAAATCACATTTTTAATGAAATGTAAGTAAAGGATATAGAAAAGTATTCATCGTTGGAAATGGAAATAATAAACAATAAAAATTTACATTTTTGTTCTCATATGTGGAATGAAGAAAATGTACACGTTTTGAAATAGCCTTCTGTTCATTAAAAATAACTTGAATACGAAGTGTTGAAAATTATTTAAAGAATAAATAATTTGAAATCGTCGAACGAATACATTATATTTTTTTATATATTTATATATAAATATAAATTAAAATAAAACCAATCGCGCTGCTGTAGTTCGCGATTTGAAATCATAAATTCAAACAGTTATACCGAAAGATCCGACCATCGGATTTTCCCAAAACTGGAACCGTTAGGACTGCTTTGGGAAGATCTTTCCAACAATATGAATTTCATCAAAATCCAATGGTTAGATTTTGAGATAAGTGCAAATGAAATTTGGATAAAAACAGTGCCAGGGCCGCCCATGGACCCGAAGCGTCATTTAATTATAATTGAGCTATTTTAAATAAATGAAAATAGCGATAAATCGTTATAAATAAATATGAAAGATATGAAATGATTTAAATGATAATTATTCGAGGATTATTTGAAAAGACCGAGTTCAACTCATTTCAAATAATTACCACGACGATGTAAGTCGAAGATTTTGTAATGACCCGCATTGTCAGAGGTGTTATAATTAATTTATTTAATTATATAAATAGTGATTTAGGGAATTTAATCGTCGTTAATTAAATTTTAGTGAATATTTAATTAAAATAATAAATTAAATAATATATTTAATTCTGAAATAATCAGAATTGGCGGAAATGGCGATATGGTGTGAACTTGGCAATTCAAAATATATATATTCAGTTTAGAATTTAATTTGAATAACGAATATATTCAATCGACGTCACTTTGAACGTATATTTATAATATAATTAAAATCGAGCTTGAAATGGCGCTACAGTTCGCGATTTGGCGATTTGAACTTCAACTGAATGTACAGGATTCGTTTTAAGCCGGATTTCTGTAAAACAAGAAACGTGTGGAGCTGGTGAAGTATATCCTTCTAGTGGAAGAGAAAAATTGGAATTTCATCGTGTAGATTTTGATTTACGTCCAAATCAAATTTTAGAAAAGTCGATGTTGAATTCCTTTATAATTTAGAAAGGAATTATTTATATTTTTAAAAGGGATTTCAATATAAATAGAATATCGAGTTGACCCAGATGTGAAGCATCGAGTTATAAATCCCAGTGGAGCTGTATGATATTCTGTTGTGAATATATACGATAATATAAATTTATTTATATTTAAATTAATTTTTATTTAAATATATTTATATATTTAAATGGGTCATCCAAAGCTTTAAAAATAGTCACTTTTGCAAACGAAGTCGGAATTCGACAAAACTAATTTTGTTGAATCCGCAATGTCAAATAGTTGTTAGATTTCCAGTTTCGTGATTTTTAGAGTCACTGTGTGGCCGTACAGATACTTAGAGTGAGAAACAGTCAGTATTTTGACAGTTAAAAATACTTTGTGTGAGCATACGGAGTCGGAATTCGACGAAAGTAGTTTCGTTGGGACCGTAATGTCGAACTGTTGCTACATGTCCAGTTGCGTGATTTTTGGGTATCGTATGTGTGACGGCCCGCCCCGCACTAGCCTGCATTTCCTCTGAGAATGCGCTGTACACATGCCCAACTAGCACGGGACGGTCGTCAGAAGGAAGGAAAGAAGAGAATTGACTAACAAGAAACCTGTAGAATGTCTCACAGCGCATGGAGTAAAATATAATAATAATAACATACTTGACATAAAACAGGTGAGACAGTGCATAAGCTGATAACTAAAATCAACATCATCATCAGAGCAGCGAAAATCCAAATACAGCTTATTACAAGTTTTCAAATTTACTGTCTCTAAACAAAAGAAAACTAAAGTAGAAGATGCACCACCAATGCCCAAGCAGTGATCTTCAACAACACAGGGAGAATACTATATATATATATATATATATATTACGTGGAAGCCTCCTGCTCGTCTCCGCATCATCTACCCATGCATCTCCAGCTAACCTGTCTCTAGTCTGCTCGTGTGAGCACCCAGAGTAATAAGAGGAGACATAAAACTCTGGGTCAGACATAAAGCCTGGTATGAGCGATAAGCATCTAAACAGAATAATAACAGGTATACTAAACCATACCTGAACCAGGACCTGCAACCAAAGAGTTAGTACCACATACCGTACAGTACTCTAAGGTGCCATAATAAATAGTGTAAAGAATACGGGGGTGGGGTGTGCATGTCATAATGATAGCAAACAAATCAACCATAGCAACCATCCTCACATCCCTCACTCAGTGCGTAAAGCATACGATATCTACCACTTTGGAACACTAGACAAATTGAGAAAACGACGAATCCCGACTTGTAGAAACCCTGCTGTGACCAAGCTAAATACATGGAGTCATGACCAAACATTTCAATGACCCAATTCATTGGTCGTAGCCCTTGGTTCTACCGATGCCATAATGGCCCTGAACCCGCCTTCATACCTCCTACCATAGTGGTCCAAAACTATAGACATCGATAACCCCTTGGCACGCGTCCCGCAGCAAAGCCCAACCATGAAGCGAACTCGTTGATTCCCATCTGAATCTTGAACTCTAACTTCTCATTTGGACTTCCTTTGCATCTCGGGTCTGGTCGAATTGGAGTGGGTCCTCAGAAGAGTTGTCGCGCAGTAGCAGCCCTAGAATTTGGTTCGGTTCGGTAGTCATTACCCTTGTTCCTTGTCGTCTTTCCATTCGGTTTGGGTGCTCCCCCCCCCCCCGGTTCGGTTCGGTACACCGACCCGATCCCATCCTTTGTCCTAGCCTCTACTTTCCCCGTTCCGACCCTATGCTCCTCATCTTCATCCCATCCGGTGCTCCAGTCCGATCCGATCTGGTTCCCATTGTTCTTCCGATCCGATCCGGTTCCCATTGTTCTTCCGATCCGATCCCCTTGTCCACTCCAACTCTAAGTATACGACCTTCCTTCTCGCCAAACCTCCTCCAGTGACAAGTTCCAATCCAATTTAAATTCCCTCGGTCAGTTCACAAATCCGATCCGACCCCTACTCCGATCCGATCCGGTTCGGAACCTGCACGTTTCTGCAACTTTCCAGCGAGCTTTCTACGCCATTCGACGGCGTTTTCGACCAATCTAACTATTCTAATCAATCATAAAACATACCATAGAGTCATAGCAACATGTAAGAGCAACCACAAACACCAAACAACAATTCAAATAAATCAAAATGGATCAGAAGTGGCCAAAACTCCTTGTTTTCCCTTAAGCATGTTTAAGTAAAACTAATCATAGGGTTAACGAAACTTAATCAAATCGAACCAAATTTCTAACAGAAGCATAAAACATTATTTAAGAATTTCTAAACATTTTTCCAGAATTTATTAGTGTATAAATTCGCTAATCTTCACTAATCACCCTTAATTAACTGTAATTAGTGTCAAAACGATGCTATCACTCACCTTTGCCACAAAATAAAACACCAAATCTGAAATACTCTCTGTTTGGGTCGAATCCCTATGTATAGCAGCAGCTCCAACCTTGCTCTGATGATATTTGGCCTTGTTTTGATGTAGTTTAGGCTTAATCTCTACTAAAAATGTGTTCTGGAGTGGTTTTAGAGGATGGAAGCCATTACTAAGGTCTCAAGAAGGTTTATGGCGGCTCAAAACTGAAATGAAAGTGATTTCCTAACCCTAATCAGTCTTCCTATACCTCTAAACCCGAAATTCCCCTCTGGGCCTAGCTGCTAATCACCCAGTTATGCCCAATTAAGCTGTTTTTCACCATCTGGAACTTGTTTCAGCCATATCTCCCAAACGATGAGTCCGTTTGGCTAATGTAACCACTCTACGGAATTGTAAACCATCATCCGGAGCCAATAGAAGTGGTTTCAGGTCAAAATTCCTTTCCAATCAAAAGTTATGGCCAAAACAGTACCAACTAGGGGTAAAATGGTCATTTAAAAATCGGGAAAAATCATGAACGTGGGAAATGACCCCAATAGTCGTCTCCCAAAGTTACATGACCATACGACTTCGTATGTGAAAGAAGCAAATATTCTACGGTCCTATGGTGCGTAGAATACGGGTCGTTACACTCTCCCCTCCTTAAGAAATTTCGTCCCCGAAATTCCTTAACCAAAAACATACAAAAGATCCCGCATGCCTAACAATTACATACAACAATCAAACATGCAAAACAAGCAAACAAGCCTATCCTAGCATGCGGAAAACTAAATCGAAGTCAAAATCTTACCAGGCAAAGTGTTCTGGGTATGTCTTCCTAATGTTCTCCTCTGTCTCCCAAGTACAATCATTCTCGTCCTCGCTCCACTGAACCTTGACTAGCTTCACCGCTTTCCTTCGAAGTTGCTTCATGTCGTGCTCAACAATACGGGCCGGCTTGCGGTTCCCAACCGCCTCGGGTTCTACTTCGAAGTCCCCTAACTGATCAGGTGAAATAGTCATATCTGAGTCATGAACGAACTTCCTTAGTTGGGAAACATGAAATACATTGTGAACTCCCGCCATCTTCACTGGTAAGTCAATTCTGTATGCCAAATTCCCGACTGGTTCAAGGACAGGGAATGGGCCAACGAACCTTGGTGCCAACTTGGCTCTCCTGCCAAATCGTATTACGCTCTTCAACGGAGAAATCTTGACAAACACCAAGTCACCAACGGAGAATTTTAGGTCTCTACTCCTCTTATCAGCATAACTCTTCTGCCTATCTTGGGCAGCCTTCATTCGTTGTTGAATGATCTTGATCTTATCTGAAGTTTCCCTCACCACATCTGGTCCAAGCATAAACTTCTCACCAGTCTCTATCCAACATGATGGTGAGTTGCACGGTCTTCCGTACAAAGCTTCAAACGGAGCCATACCGATACTGGATTGGTAGCTATTATTATATGCAAACTCTACTAGATGCAAATGGTCATCCCATGATCCACCAAAATCCAGTATACACGCTCTCAAGAGATCTTCCAAAATACGATTCACCCTCTCCGTCTGGCCGTCGGTCTGAGGATGATATGCGGTACTGAAATGTAACTCTGACCCTAGAGCCTCTTGTAAGCTCTTCCAAAACCCACTAGTGAACAACGGGTCTCGGTTGCTCACAATGCTTTTAGGTACTCCATGAAATCTCACTACCCACTTCATATACAATTCTGCTAACTTAGCTGCCGTTCTGGTCGATTTGACTGGTATAAATCTTGCACTTTTAGTCAGTCGATCCACAACTACCCAAATGCTATCATGTCCCGATCTAGTCTTTGGTAAACCATCAATGAAATCCATCGAGACTTGCTCCCATTTCCATTCGGGAATTTCTAAGGGCTGTAACAACGCACTAGGCTTCTTTTGCTCGGCTTTAACTAGCTGGCAATTCATGCACTTGGATATAAACTTCCCAACGTCTCTTTTCATCCCTTCCCAGTAGTAAGTCCGCTTCATATCTCGATACATCTTGTTACCACCGGGGTGTATAGTCAGCTTTGAGTGATGACATTCTCTAAGCACTTCATCTCTCAATCCATTGACATTGGGTACAACAAGTTTTCCATTCTTTCTAAGCCATCCATCTCGATCAAGCCTATACTTGTTCATCTCCTCATCGGTATCCATCTTTAACTTGGAGATGATTTCCAATAGGTTAGGGTCGTCCCTCTGACTAGAGCCGATCCGCTCAATTAAAGTGAGTCTGATCGTCAAACTTGCTAACATTTCTGGATCCAATTCGCACTTTGGTCTGAAATCAAACCCCGCGATATACTCCAGTTGCTTCCATTCAAGGAACATAGCCCCTAACCTGGCATGTCTTCTACTCAATGCATCGGCCACCGCATTGCCCTTTCCCGTTGTATATGCGATGTCGAAATCATAGGAAGCCAAGAATTCTAACCACCTTTGTTGCCGGAGATTTAGATCCTTCTGGGAGAAGAGATACTTCAACGACTTATGATCTGTAAACAGCTCAAATCTTTCTCCCAAGAGATAGTGTCTCCACATCTTTAACGCGAACACGATCGCTGCCAATTCCAAGTCATGGGTAGGGTATCTTTTCTCGAGCGGTTTCAATTGCCGACTTGCATAAGCTACAACCCTACCGCCTTGCATCAATACAGCACCCAGTCTGGTACCACATGCATCCGTGTATACCGTCATCTCTTCATCCCCCTTAGGAATGACTAACACTGGTGCGCTTGTCAACTTGTCCTTTAGACTCTTGAATGCATTCTCGCACCTTTCATCCTAGACAAAAGCTTGATTCTTCTTGGTCAACTGGGTCAATGGTGCTGCTATCTTGGAGAAACCTTGGATAAACTTATGATAATATCCAGCTAATCCCAAGAAACTTCTTACATCTGTTGCATTCTTGGGCGTAGGCCAATCCTGTACCGTAGCCACCTTTGCCGGGTCCACGGCAATACCATTCTCTGATACAACATGGCCCAAGAACCTCACTTCCCTCTTCCAGAAGTGACACTTAGAAAACTTTGCTTTCAATTGGTGTTTTCTCAACACCTCCATCACTACTCTTAAATGTTCCTTGTGTTCTTCCTCTGTCCTCGAATAGACCAAAATATCATCAACGAACACAAGGACAAACTTATTCAACTGATCTCTGAATACCCTATTCAAAAGATCCTCAAAATATGTTGGGACATTGGTCAGCCCGAATGGCATGACCAACCACTCATAAAATCCAGACGGCGTTCGAAATGCCGTTTTAGCTATACTCTCAGCTTCCACTCTAAGCTGATGAAAACCTGTCGCGAGATCCAACTGAGAAAATACTCTCGCGCCACTCAACTGATCGAACAAATCATCTATCCGCAGTAGAGGATACTTGTTCTTCCTCGTCACTTTATTCAACTCGTGGTAGTCTACACACAAACGAAGGGAACCATCCGCCTTGGTAGCAAACACAACTGGTGCTCCCCATTCAGAAACACTCCTTCAGATAAATCCCTTCTTTAAAAGATCGATGACTTGCACCTCGAGCTCTCGCTGCTCTCTTGGTGCCATATGACGAAGTGGCATCACTATAGGCCTGGCATCTTTTACCAAATCAATACGAAACTCAATCTCTTGGTGTGGTGGAAGCCCGGTCACTTCTACGAAAACGTCCGGATATTGGCCAACCACGGGAAAACCTGACAACTCACTATGCGGAATGTCGAGGGAGTTTAGAAAACTAGCCAATACCCCCTCACTGGGTAGACCACCAAACACTATCCTCCGCCCATCATCCGCTCTAGCTGTCACCAAAAAGCCCTCACAGTCTACTACCACCCCGTATCTTTGGAGCCAATCTACTCCCAAAATAATGCCAAACCCAGTAAAGCCCAAAACAAAGCAATCACAAACAAACATGCATCCATGACTCGATAAGACCACATTACGACAAATCATGCTAAGGCTAGTCGAACCACCAATCGGGTTCGTCACTACTAAAGGTCTATCGACAATCTCGGGCTCCAATCCCAACCTATATACCAGGTCACTAGATATGAAAGAACTGGAAGCTCCGGTGTCAAACAAAACTCTAACAGGAACATCATAAACAGAAAGCATACCTTGAATGACGACATTCTTTCCCTTCTCCGCCGATGTTGGGGCATTCGACGAAGAAGGAATAGCATTAAGGGCGTAGGCTTTCACCATTTGATTTTCTTTGGGGGGTTGCGGACACTTGTCCTTGTGATGTCCCATTTGGCCACAGTTGAAGCACTTCCTATCCGCTGGCTTGGCCTGACAATTACTAGCATAATGGACCTTCTTACCACAGCTGAAGCACTCAACATCTTGCTTATTCTTTTTCTTCTGGCCATCCTTAGTCTGATTCTTCTTTCTCTTATTCTGGGAACCGCCCTTTCCTCCAACACTTGCTTGTGGCTTTGGCTCATCTGCGGATGCATCCTCAGTCTTCGGCTTAGGGTAGAGACTTTCTGATCTTAATGCTTTCCCCACAATCGACTCAAACGTCTCATCGATGTGGTTAATAAGCCTTTCCCCTAAGTACTGATCTAAACCAGTTATGAATTTCTCATTCTTCTTCTCGGCAGTATCAATAAGAGATAACCCATACTTCGACAAAGTGTCGAATTCAGCAATGTACTCCGAGACAGCTCTGCCATTCTGCTTGAGCTCCAAGAATTTATTAAACAGCACTTACTTCTGAGCAGCTGGAATGAACTTCTCTCGAAAGCGAGCTTTAAACTGCTCCCAAGTAATCTGATCTTCGGGAGTAGCTGCCTTTATAGCATTCCACCAATTCATTGCCCGCCCTTGCAGCTGACGGGACGCTAGCTTTCTCTTCATCGCATCCTCGATACCGAAATCCTCGAAGATACGTTCGCAACTATCCAACCAATCCTGAACATCCGTGGCCGACTCCGTTCCGTGGAACGGCTTCCACCAAGGCTAGTATAATCCTTATTCAGCTTGGCGAAGTCGACTCTTGGCGCCTGCACTATTGGACCACCACCATTTCCACCATTGGGAGCTGCCCTCTGTACATCTCTAAGCATCTCTCTCATGAGGTCAGTAAACATCGTCCTTATGTCAGCAGCATTCCCATTATTGGCCCCTCTACCGGTACCTCTAACATATCGGCTCATCGTCAATCTGAAAAAGGAAATGATTAACGATCCCATAGTGGTGCTAGTGCAGCATGACTTCATTCTTATACTACTAATAGTATATATATAGCTTTTAAAAACCAAAATAATCACAAATACGCTCTCTCGTATACGTATACTATCTCTCCCTGATAACTTCCCTAGGTTAACTACGCAACCTAGAGCTCTGATACCAAGTGTGACGGCCCGCCCCGCACTAGCCTGCATTTCCTCCGAGAATGCGCTGTACACATGCCCAACTAGCACGGGACGGTTGTCAGAAGGAAGGAAAGAAGAGAATTGACTAACAAGAAACCTGTAGAATGTCTCACAGCGCATGGAGTAAAATATAATAATAATAACATACTTGACATAAAACAGGTGAGACAGTGCATAAGCTGATAACTAAAATCAACATCATCATCAGAGCAGCGGAAATCCAAATACAGCTTATTACAACTTTTCAAATTTACTGTCTCTAAACAAAAGAAAACTAAAGTAGAAGATGCACCACCAATGCCCAAGCAGTGATCTTCAACAACACAGGGAGAATACTATATATATATTACGTGGAAGCCTCCTGCTCTTCTCCGCATCATCTACCCGTGCATCTCCAGCTAACCTGTCTCTAGTCTGCTCGTGTGAGCACCCAAAGTAATAAGAGGAGACATAAAACTCTGGGTCAGACATAAAGCCTGGTATGAGCGATAAGCATCTAAACAGAATAATAACAGGTATACTAAACCATACCTGAACCTGGACCTGCAGCCAAAGAGTTAGTACCACATACCGTATAGTACTCTAAGGTGCCATAATAAATAGTGTAAAGAATACGGGGGTGGGGTGTGCATGTCATAATGATAGCAAACAAATCAACCATAGCAACCATCCTCACATCCCTCACTCAGTGTGTAAAGCATACGATATCTACCACTTTGGAACACTAGACAAATTGAGGTAACGACGAATCCCGACTTGTAGAAACCCTGCTGTGACCAAGCTAAATACATGGAGTCATGACCAAACATTTCAATGACCCAATTCATTGGTCGTAGCCCTTGGTTCTACCGATGCCATAATGGCCCTGAACCCGCCTTCATACCTCCTACCATAGTGGTCCAAAACTATAGACATCGATAACCCCTTGGCATGCGTCCCGCAGCAAAGCCCAACCATGAAGCGAACTCGTTGATTCCCATCTGAATCTTGAACTCTAACTTCTCATTTGGACTTCCTTTGCATCTCGGGTCTGGTCGAATTGGAGTGGGTCCTCGGAAGAGTTGTCGCGCAGTAGCAGCCCTAGAATTCGGTTCGGTTCGGTAGTCATTACCCTCGTTCCTTGTCGTCTTTCCATTCGGTTCGGGTGCCCCCCCCCCCCCCCCGGTTCGGTTCGGTACACCGACCCGATCCCATCCTTTGTCCTAGCCTCTACTTTCCCCGTTCCGACCCTATGCACCTCATCTTCATCCCATCCGGTGCTCCAGTCCGATCCGATCTGGTTCCCATTGTTCTTCCGATCCGATCCGGTTCCCATTGTTCTTCCGATCCGATCCCCTTGTCCACTCCAACTCTAAGTAAACGGCCTTCCTTCTCGCCAAGCCTCCTCCAGTGACAAGTTCCAATCCAATTTGAATTCCCTCGGTCAGTTCACAAATCCGATCCGACCCCTACTCCGATCCGATCCGGTTCGAAACCTGCACGTTTCTGCAACTTTCCAGCGAGCTTTCTACGCCATTCGACGGCGTTTTCGACCAATCTAACTATTCTAATCAATCATAAAACATACCATAGAGTCATAGCAACATGTAAGAGCAACCACAAACACCAAACAACAATTCAAATAAACCAAAATGGATCAGAAGTGGCCAAAACTCCTTGTTTTCCCTTAAGCATGTTTAAGTAAAACTAATCATAGGGTTAAAGAAACTTAATCAAATCGAACCAAATTTCTAACAGAAGCATGAAACATTATTTAAGAATTTCTAAATATTTTTCCAGAATTTATTAGTGTATAAATTCGCTAATCTTCACTAATCACCCTTAATTAACTGTAATTAGTGTCAAAACGATGCTATCACTCACCTTTGCCACAAAATAAAACACCAAATCTGAAATACT
Organism: Allium sativum; assembly: GCA_030737875.1. Lineage (NCBI taxonomy): Eukaryota > Viridiplantae > Streptophyta > Magnoliopsida > Asparagales > Amaryllidaceae > Allium > Allium sativum. The sequence goes on along the minus strand of CM060927.1, from coordinate 195,496,155 downwards.
CTCTATTTGGGTCGAATCCTTATGTATATCAGTAGCTCCAACCTTGCTTTGATGCTATTTGGCCTTGTTTTAATGTAGTTTAGGCTTAATCTCTACTAAAAATGTGTTTTGGAGTGGTTTTAGAGGATGGAAGCCATTACTAAGGTCTCAAGAAGGTTTGTGGCGGCTCAAAACTGAAATGAAAGTGATTTCCTAACCCTAATCAGTCTTCCTATACCTCTAAACCCGAAATTCCCCTCTGGGCCTAGCTGCTAATCACCCGGTTAAGCCCAATTAAGCTGTTTTTCACCATCTGGAACTTGTTTCAGCCATGTCTCCCAAATGGTGAGTCCGTTTGGCTATTGTGACCACTCTACGGAATTGTAAACCATCATCCGGAGCCAATGGAAGTGGTTTCAGGTCAAAATTCCTTTCCAGTCAAAAGTTATGGCCAAAACAGTACCAACTAGGGGTAAAATGGTCATTTAAAAATCGGGAAAAATCATGAACGTGGGAAATGACCCCAATAGTCGTCTCCCAAAGTTACATGACCATACGACTTCGTATGTGAAAGAAACAAATATTCTACGGTCCTATGGTGCGTAGAATACGGGTCGTTATAGTATGTGGTCACAGGAATTTTTACAAGGCAAATAAAAATAAATAAATAAAAATGAATGGTTGAGGCTTCTACAATAAGCCCAATTTTACACTATAAATACCCTGCCCTCCTCTAAAACCTAAGTCCATCTTCAATTCGGTCAAATTTACTTCCGCCTCCACTTCTTTGAAACCGCACAAGAAATTCAAAAGGGGAAAAGCAAACGAAAATCAAAACATTTCACAAAAAAATCAATAAATCGAAAGAGTTGTATGTTTGAATTCCTGTATACTTATTCTTCAAAATCGCACCAAAATTTCTGGGTTCGATGTGTTCTGGCGTATGGGATTTTTTTGATCGCGATAGCTAGGGTTCGGTCTCACAGGGAATTAAAGCCATAAATCATTGATGTGGAGTTCGATTCGAGTTAAACAACTCGAATGGCATCTGGTATGGACTTTGGGTAGTAAATCGAAAACAAAACTGTCGCCATTTTTGGGGTGGGTTCACTGTATACGGCGCGATTTTTCATCTGAGTGACATGAGGAAGTTCGAACTGGCATTTGGTAGAAGAAGGATGAGGAGCGGACAGTTTTAAGAAGCATGAGTTTCACATGGTAGAAGATGTGAGCGAGAGTAAGGGAGAAGGAGTTCGTGGTTGTTCGAATACAGGAGGAGCAATTGGTTTAAGTGATAGGGGAGATAAGCATACTGAATGGAGCAGAGAGTTTTCATTTCGGGTATTGGTGTTGGGCCAAGCCTATAAGTCCAATAAGAAGAAGGAACGGGAGTTTAATATGATGAAGTTAATGCTGTACGGTGCTTGTCGGGTTGAAATGGTTGTGGGCTGAGATCAAATGGGTAAAAGCCCAAAATCAATATTTATTTAAGTTAATTTAAAATAAAATATTGTATTGTATTGTAAAATTCATAACATGCTCATGCGTTGTCCGAATTAGACAAAACAGGATCCGAGAGTATCATATAGACGAATGCTACAAAAAGGAACCCTTTTGGAATGGATTGGAGCTCACCTCAATTTATGACGGAATAAATTGTAGGATCAGAATCAAGCGACAGTTTATCGTTCTTTAACGATGAACTGCCAAAGTGAGTAAAACTCACCAACTCTGAACAGTTATATTTTTATAATGTATTTTTAGAACTGTTAATCATCTATTGATTTCTGTGTGTTGGTTCATTGATTGAACTGCTAGTCAGTTAGTTGAAATTATATATATATATATAAACCGTTAAATATAAATAAATAAATATATATATATATATATATATTGATTCGGTTTATCAGAATAATTCGTACTGAACTATAATGGATGTTGATTATACTGTGTAACATCTGTGGATGCAGGGAAACAGGTAGGAGGGGTCCAACTGGACTCCTCAATATTTATAATACTGTTTTGATTCATATATTCTGTTATATGATGTGGTATATAATCTGTTGTCGATTATATGTGGTTGGACGTTATTGATCATCGTGATTTGATATGATTGAATACCATAACATACCGAAATATTGATAAGGGGATTTTCAAAGTGATAGTGAAAATAACATATTTATAAATGGGATATTTATAAATAAGAAATATTTATAAATTGGAATATTTATAAATTAGAAATATTTATAAATTGAAATATTTATAAATAGGAGATATTCAAAAAGGAAATAATTTCAAACCATTTTCTTTTTGAATGGAAAGGCCTGTGTGGCAGGTTTGGGGATTTTCCCGATACTCCCGATACAAAGGAGGTTATGGCGAATTTTCCCGGGAATTTAAAGAGTTAGAATATTTTTAAGAATAAATTTGAAAAGGGAAAGGTTTGTAATATCATTTACAAATCAATTAGAAAGAGAAAGGTTTGTAAATCATTTACAAATCAAAAAGAAAGAGAAATGTTGTAAAACCATTCACAAATCAAATCGAAAAGGAGATATTTGTAAAACACATACAAATAGAATTGGAAAAGGAAATCATTTTTATAAAGTGAAGAACCATTACTAAAAAGTAAATTTTTATAAATGAATAAACGTTGTTAAAAGGGAATCTTTTTAAATGGATAAACGTTATAAATAGGAGAAATCGAATATGGTATTCGAAAGGGTTAGTCGAATATGGTATTCAAAGTTAGTAAATCGAATATGGTATTCGAAAGGGTTAATCGAATATGGTATTCGAAGTTAGTTAATCGAATACGGAATTCGAAGTTAGTTAATCAAATATGGTATTCGAAAGGGTTAATCGAATATGGTATTCGAAGTTAGTAAATCGAATATGGTATTCGAAAGGGTTAATCGAATATGGTATTCGAAGTTAGTTAATCGAATATGGTATTCGAAGTTAGTAAATCGAATATGGTATTCGAAAGGGTTAATCGAATATGGTATTCGAAGTTAGTATATCGAATATGGTATTCGAAGTTAGTAAATCGAATATGGTATTCGAAGTTAGTAAATCGAATATGGTATTCGAAGTTAGAAAATCAAATATCGTATTTGAAGTTAGTTAATCGAATATGTTATTCGAAAGGGGTTAGTCGAGTTAGAGTTAACCAGTTAGAGTTAACCAGTTAGAGTTAATCAGTTAGAGTTAACCAGTTAGAGTTAATCAGTTAGAGTTAACCAGTTAGAGTTAATCAGTTAGAGTTAAAGTTAATCAGTTAGAGTTAAACAGTTAGAATTGAACAATTAGAGTTAATCCAAATGAGATGCCATTTAGCACGACTGCTAGCGTAATTCGCAGGGCTATAAATAGCCTAAGGCGGTCGGATGTTTCCTGAGGGAATCAGGCGTAACCATTGTGATCGTTGCGATCTAGAGTCAAGCAAATGGAGTTAAATAGAGTTATCAAATATTAGTTATTCGAATAGAGTCAAATGGAGTTAAATAGAGTTATCGAATATTAGTTATTCGAATAGAGTCAAACGGACTTAAATAGAGTTAGCCGAATATAGTTTATTCGAATAGAGATAAAGAAAATGAGTTATCGATTATAGTTTAATCGAAAGGAATTATCGATTTTAGTTTAATCAAAAGGAGTTATCGATTAGTTAATCAAAAGGAGATTATCGAATATATCATATTCGAAAGAAAGAGATCGAATATAGTTTATTCGAAAGGGAGAGATTTCGAATATAAGTTATTCAAAGAGAGATAATTGAATATAGGATATTCGAAGAAGAGTTAATCAAATAGAGATTCACTCGAAGGAGAATTATACGTCGAATTCAATTATATCGAATTCGGGAAAGTAATATTTACTTTCCGGTTTTTAAATCAAGAGTATACACTAATAAATTTGGAGTAGGTTAATTATTCACATTTAAGAATAAAGGTTATAATTGAAGTTAGATATTGCAAAAGTAGGGATTATAATGTTATCGTTATAATCATTTGTTTTCAATAAAGAAGTGGATTTGTAAATTGAATCAGAGAGTTATGTAAAGAAGTTGTTAAAGGTTTAAAAGATAAACTGTTACTATTTCGAAGTTATAACGTTGTTCAGTTAAGGTCTGAGAGGTAATTCTACCCCAACTTGATTGACTTCCTTCTTAACTAAGGAATGGTAAGGTTTGATAGTGAATGATGTTTAAGTGAATTAAATAAATGGTTTGAGTTGGCATAGCGATGTTTATTTAAACATCAGTTTAAATCCAATGAAGGAACTTTGGAAATGTTATCCAAATAAGAAATCGGAAATGTTTTCTAATATAGAAAACAGGAAATGGAAATGTTTTCCATTGTTAATAAAGTATATTTTCTAAAATTAGAAAATAAGAAATTCAGAATATAGGGAAAACAGGAGATAAGTAAGGTAATGAACTAAAGAGATAAATGTTAAATGATGATGGGTTGATATAATTTCCATCTGGAAATAATATCGTTGTTTGCACACGAGTTTTTCTTTGATAGTTAAGTCACAGACTATCAATGTTTGACCATTTTAACGTTGTTAATATGGAGAGACCAGTTGGATTATTATCCAAAGAACCACTCTGTATTGGCATATGCGTTGCGAATCATATATGCTGAATATATTGAAGACGGAGTAAAGTGCAAGGGCTGTTGTATAAATCTTAGATAACAATGGACTAAGATGGATGTACTGAATAGTGCCTTCGGTTTCGTTCAGTCCCAGAACGAACGTAAATGGACGAATGTCTGACAAAGTATTTCCAATGATCGAATGGGTTGGTCTGTATAAATATATATGGTTGCAACGGATTTATCCCTTAGCATAACATCCAGGATATTTGTATAAACCAACTAATGATTTACGGATCTGATAATGTGGCATTCAAAGTGATCGTGTTATAAATGAATGGAAAGTAAGCGTAGCTTCTAGCCTCACATCCGGTGAATGACAGAAATCGGGCAGGCAGCATGGCTAAGTCGGTCGCACCGAAGTAGGGTGTATAATCACCTATCTAGAGAATATTCATTTGCTTCTTTAATCTATCAATGCTGTCTCATATATATACGGAAAACGGTTGCTGATCCCAACCGTTGGTGATATACATTCGATACACTCAAGCAAAATGAGTGGTCGGTCATGTGTGGCTGAGTTGCAAGATGTTCTTGTTGAACTCCAGTGTATCATTCCTAGAGTACACTGATCGGAAGGTGGTTCCATACCTTGTCAGAGTTGGAAATCCAATCATCCAATACGCACCTGCGGTTTTGATTGTATACTATATATGTAGAACGTGAGATGAAAGCGTTTCTGCTAGATTGATATATATTTGTACTTAGACATTATTATAATATCAGAATGATATTGCTTGTCAAAGATGTTGGATTCTCATAAGGGAAAAACCCGTTCCGTATTCACGGCGTGGTCTTATGAGATATCATATATATGTTAAACTGTATTAAACTATTTTACTCACACCAGTCCCATGACTGACCCGGAGTTTACTTTGTTGTTTTCCCTAAACTCTTGGGTGCCTAAATTTGTACGGGCAGTCAAGTAGTCGGGATTTTACAGATACACTTGGAGAGCTTGGAGCAGGAGGCTTCAGGATTCTATAGCTATTATTATTTCCGCTATTGTTGTAAGTGTTGTACTCTGATAAGTGCTATTGTATATATAACTGTTTGTATTTCAAAAGTTATGTTATATTTTATTCGTTCCGCTGTGAGATTCGTGTTTACTCTGATGATGATGTTCTTCTTCTTCTTCTTCTATTCTATTAGTTCTACCTTATCTATCCTCACCCTCTATCTTCTTTCTATTAGTTTCTTGAATTTTCAGTGCAATTTGGGGTTGGACTTGTGTTATTTGGTCAGCTCAAATTGGACCGGATTTTCGGGTCACTACAGTTGGTATAAGAGCATTGGTTTAGTTAATACCTTGGCTCTGTGGCGTGATTCAGTTGAGATGAGATTAGTAATATCCTAGACTGAGTTTGAGTGTATATATACGAGTGCGTATTTGTTAGTTAATATAAAGTGATTTATATTGTGGAGACTCATTGGTTGAGTGGCTTATGGATTCTGGACGATCAGTTTGATCCACTGTATCGGTAGGAGATTTATAAACACTTGAATACGATGAACCGACGTAGTATGTTTTGATATAGTATATTGGTTGTGTTGGTTGTTAATATAATCGAGTAAGATTATAAAAGTAAAATGGGTATAAATAACCAATCAGAATTCATATAAGTAAGGTATATGAAATAAGATAAAGTAAATTTGAATTTAAATTAGAATTGGAATTAAAATAAGGAAATTTTAAGTTCCTGGGAGATTTTGAAAACGTTTTTTTCAAACTGAAAGTGATATAGTATTGAACTCACTTCGATAGCTGGAAAATAGATTTTGATGATGAATCGCGACATCATCAGTTTTCATTTTCGAGTTGTAAGTGACGGATTACTACCAAAGGTTTTTTTTTAATTGTTTTGAGAAAACAAGTTATTCAGAAATTCAAAGGTTTTGAATTGGTATTATAATTTCAAATTGATTTGAAATAAACCCAGGGATTTAAATTATGGAATTAAAATTTAACTAATGAAGTTAAATAAAATGAGATGGTAAAAATAAATTGAAATTTAACTGCAACTGAATTAAATAGAATAGAATTGGATTAGAGAATAATTTGCTATGGAATTGGGTTGATGAGTTAAGAATTTGAAATGTGATATTGGGGTTCGAATGAAATTCTGTTTGGATTTGAGGATATGAACTGATTGGAATTTGATTGAGATAACACTAGTATATGCTGAGTTGATAGCATATTGAAGTGATAGATTTGATATGCCCGACAAAAAGGTACCAGTTTATATTATATATGTCTTTGAGATTTTGATGAGCCGAATTGGCAAGCCGCTTGGCTGTTTGATTCTCTTTTGGGTTGGAGAAGGCCTAGAGAGGCGAGTGGGAGTTTGAGTTATTGACCAGTACAAAGGAGGTGCTGGCAAAAATTTCCGAAAATTTAAAGTGTTAGAAAATTTTCAGAATTTTTGAAAATTTTAGTTAGTCGAAAGAAATAAATATTTTAGTCGATATTAATTGGTTCAGTTGGAATCAGAAATTAGGGGTAAACAAATCTTAGGAATTCCAATAGATAGGGTCGTCCTCTAACTTAGCAATTTCGTGGACGAAATTATTTTAAGTGGGGAAGAATGTAATGACCCGCATTATCAGAGGTGTTATAATTAATTTATTTAATTATATAAATAGTGATTTAGGGAATTTAATCGTCGTTAATTAAATTTTAGTGAATATTTAATTAAAATAATAAATTAAATAATATATTTAATTCCGAAATAATCAGAATTGGCGGAAATGGCGATATGGTGTGAACTGGGCAATTCAAAATATATATATTCAGTTTAGAATTTAATTTGAATAACGAATATATTCAATCACGTCAGTTTGAACGTATATTTATAATATAATTAAAATCGAGCTGGAAATGGCGCTGTAGTCCGCGATTTGTCGATTTGAACTTCAACTGAATGTACAGGATTCGTTTTAAGCCGGATTTCTGTGAAACAAGAAACGTGTGGAGCTGGTGAAGTATATCTTTCTAGTGGAAGAGAAAAATTTGGATTTCGTCGTGTAGATTTTGATTTACGTCCAAATCTAATTTTAGAAAAGTCGCTATTGGATTCCTTTATAATTGATAAAGGAATTATTTATATTTTTAAAAGGGATTTCAATATAAATAGAATATCGAGTTGACCCAGATGTGAAGTATCGAGTTATAAATCCCAGTGGAGCTGTATGATATTCTGTTGTGAATATATACGATAATATAAATTTATTTATATTTAATTTAATTTTTATTTAAATATATTTATATATTTAAATGGGTCATCCAAAGCTTTAAAAATAGTCACTTTTGCAAACGAAGTCGGAATTCGACAAAACTAATTTTGTTGGATCCGCAATGTCAAATAGTTGTTAGATTTCCAGTTTCGTGATTTTTAGAGTCACTGTGTGGCCGTACGGATTTTTAGAGTGAGAAACAGTCAGTATTTTGACAGTTAAAAATATACTGTGTGAGCATACGGAGTCGGAATTCTACGAAACCAGTTTCATTGGGACCGTAATGTCGAACTGTTGCTACATGTCCAGTTTCGTGATTTTTGGGTATCGTATGTGGTCACAGGAATTTTTAGAAGGCAAATAAAAATAAATAAATAAAAATGAATGGTTGAGGCTTCTACAACAAGCCCAATTTTACACTATAAATACCCTTCCCTCCTCTAAAACCAAAGTCCATCTTCAATTCGGTCAAATTTACTTCCGCCTCCACTTCTTTGAAACCGCAAAAGAAATTCAAAAGGGGAAAAGCAAACGAAAATCAAAACATTTCACAAAAAAATCAATAAATCAAAAGAGTTGTTTGTTTGAATTCCTGTATACTTATTCTTCAAAATCGCACCAAAATTTCTGGGTTCGATGTGTTCTGGCGTATGGGTTTTTTTGATCGCGATAGCTAGGGTTCGGTCTCACAGGGAATTAAAGCCATAAATCATCGATGTGGAGTTCGATTCGAGTTAAACAACTCGAATGGCATCTGGCATGGACTTTGGGGAGTAAATCGAAAACAAAACTGTCGCCATTTTTTGGGTGGGTTCACTGTATACGGCGCGATTTTTCATCTGAGTGACATGAGGAAGTTCGAACTGGCATTTGGTAGAAGAAGGATGAGGAGCGGACGGTTTTAAGAAGCATGAGTTTCACATGGCAGAAGATGTGAGCGAGAGTAGGGGAGAAGGAGTTCGTGGTTGTTCGAATACAGGAGGAGCAGTTGGTTTAAGTGATAGGGGAGATAAGCATACCGAATGGAGTAGAGAGTTTTCATTTCGGGTATTGGTGTTGGGCCAAGCCTATAAGTCCAATAAGAAGAAGGAACGGGAGTTTAATATGATGAAGTGAATGCTGTACGGTGCTTGTCGGGTTGAAATGGCTGTGGGCTGAGATCAAATGGGTAAAAGCCCAAAATCAATATTGATTTAAGTTAATTTAAAATAAAATATTGTGTTGTATTGTAAAATTCATAACATGCTCGTGCTTTGTCCGAATTAGACAAAACAGGATCCGAGAGTATCATATAGACGAATGCTACAAAAAGTAACCCTTTTGGAATGGATTGGAGCTCACCTTAATTTATGACGGAATAAATTGTAGGAACAGAATCAAGCGACAGTTTATCGTTCTTTAACGATGAACTGCCAAAGTGAGTAAAACTCACCAACTCTGAACAGTTATATTTTTATAATGTATTTTTAGAACTGTTAATCATCTGTTGATTTCTGTGTGTTGGTTGATTGATTGAACTGCTATTCAGATAGTTGAAATTATATATATATATATATATAAACCGTTAAATATAAATAAATATATATATATATATATATATATATATATTGATTCGGTTTATCAGAATAATTCGTATTGAACTATAATGGATGTTGATTATACTGTGTAACATCTGTGGATGCAGGGAAACAGGTTGGAGGAGTCCAACTGGACTCCTCAATATTTATAATACTGTTTTGATTCATATATTCTGTTATATGATGTGGTATATAATCTGTTGTCGATTATATGTGGTTGGACGTTTTTGATCATCGTGATTTGATATGATTGAATACCATAACATACCGAAATGTTGATAAGGGGATTTTCAAAGTGATAGTGAAAATAACATATTTATAAATGGGATATTTATAAATAAGAAATATTTATAAATTGGAATATTTATAAATTAGAAATATTTATAAATTGAAATATTTATAAATAGGAGATATTCAAAAAGGAAATAATTTCAAACCATTTTCTTTTTGAATGGAAAGGCCTGTGTGGCGGGTTTGGGGATTTTCCCGATACTCCCGATACAAAGGAGGTTATGGCGAATTTCCCGGGAATTTAAAGAGTTAGAATATTTTTAAGAATAAATTTGAAAAGGGAAAGGTTTGTAATATCATTTACAAATCAAATAGAAAGAGAAAGGTTTGTAAATCATTTACAAATCAAATAGAAAGAGAAATGTTGTAAAACCATTCACAAATCCAATCGAAAAGGAGATATTTGTAAAACACTTACAAATAGAATTGGAAAAGGAAATCATTTTTATAAAGTGAAGAACCGTTACTAAAAAGTAAATCTTTATAAATGAATAAACGTTGTTAAAAGGGAATCTTTTTAAATGGATAAACGTTATAAAAAGGAGAAATCGAATATGGTATTCGAAAGGGTTAGTCGAATATGGTATTCGAAGTTAGTAAATCGAATATGGTATTCGAAAGGCTTAATCGAATATGGTATTCGAAGTTAGTTAATCGAATACGGAATTCGAAGTTAGTTAATTGAATATGGTATTCGAAAGGGTTAATCGAATATGGTATTCAAAGTTAGTAAATCGAATATGGTAGTCTAAAGGGTTAATCGAATTGGTATTTAAAGTTAGTTAATCGAATATGGTATTCGAAGTTAGTAAATCGAATATGGTATTCGAAAGGGTTAATCGAATATGGTATTCGAAGTTAGTTAATCGAATATGGTATTCGAAGTTAGTAAATCGAATATGGTATTCGAAGTTAGTAAATCGAATATGGTATTCGAAGTTAGTAAATCGAATATGGTATTCGAAGTTAGTAAATCGAATAAGGTATTTGAAGTTAGTTAATCGAATACGGAATTCAAAGTTAGTTAATCGAATATGTTATTCGAAAGGGGTTAGTCGAGTTACAGTTAATCAGTTAGAGTTAACCAGTTAGAGTTAATCAGTTAGAGTTAACCAGTTAGAGTTAATCAGTTAGAGTTAACCAGTTAGAGTTAATCAGTTAGAGTTAACCAGTTAGAGTTAAACAGTTAGAATTGAACAATTAGAGTTAATCCAAATTAGATGCCATTTAGCACGACTGCTAGCGTAATTCGCAGGGCTGTAAATAGCCGAAGGCGGTCGGATGTTTCCTGAGGGAATCAGGCGTAACCATTGTGATCGCTGCGATCTAGAGTCAAGCGAATGGAGTTAAATAGAGTTATCAAATATTAGTTATTCAAATAGAGTCAAATGGAGTTAAATAGAGTTATTGAATATTAGTTATTCGAATAGAGTCAAACGGAATTAAATAGAGTTAGTCGAATATAGTTTATTCGAATAGAGATAAGGAAAATGAGTTATCGATTATAGTTTAATCGAAAGGAATTATTGATTTTAGTTTAATCAAAAGGAGTTATCGATTAGTTAATCAAAAGGAGATTATCGAATATATCACATTCGAAATAAAGAGATCGAATATAGTTTATTCGAAAGAGAGAGATTTCGAATATAAGTTATTCGAAGAGAGATAATCAATTATAGGATATTCGAAGAAGAGTTAATCAAATGGAGATTTACTCGAAGGAGAATTATACGTTGAATTCAATTATATCGAATTCGGGAAAGTAATATTTACTTTCCGGTTTTTAAATCAAGAGTATACACTAATAAATTTGGAGTAGGTTAATTATTCACATTTAAGAATAAAGGTTATAATTGAAGTTAGATATTGCGGAAGTAGGGATTATAACGTTATCGTTATAATCATTTGTTTTCAATAAAGAAGTGGATTTGTAAATTGAATCCGAGAGTTACGTAAAGAAGTTGTTAAAGGTTTAAAAGATAAACTGTTACTATTTCGAAGTTATAACGTTGTTCAGTTAAGGTCTGGGAGGTAATTCTACCCCAACTTGATTGACTTCCTTCTTAACTAAGGAATGGTAAGGTTTGATAGTGAATGATGGTTAAGTGAATTAAATAAATGGTTTGAGTTGGCATAGCGATGTTTATTTAAACATCAGTTTAAATCCAATGAAGGAACTTTGGAAATGTTATCCAAATAAGAAATCGGAAATGTTTTCTAATATAGAAAACAGGAAATGGAAATGTTTTCCATTGTTAATAAAGTATATTTTCTAAAATTAGAAAATAAGAAATTCAGAATATAGGGAAAACAGGAGATAAGTAAATTAATGAACTAAAGAGATAAATGTTAAATGATGATGGGTTGATATAATTTCCATCTGGAAATAATATCGCTGTTTGCACACGAGTTTTTCTTTGATAGTTAAATCACAAACTATCAATGTTTGACCATTTTAACGTTGTTAATATGGAGAGACCGGTTGGATTATTATCCAAAGAACCACTCTGTATTGGCATAAGCGTTGCGAATCATATATGCTGAATATATTGAAGACGGAGTAAAGTGCAAGGGCTGTTGTATAAATCTTAGATAACAATAGACTAAGATGGATGTACTGAATAGTGCCTTCGGTTTCGTTCAGTCCCAGAACGAACGTAAATGGACGAATTTCTGGCAAAGTATTTCCAATGATCGAATGGGTTGGTCTGTATAAATATATATGGTTGCAACGGATTTATCCCTTAGCATAACATCCAGGATATTTGTATAAACCAACTAATGATTTACGGATCTGATAATGTGGCATTCAAAGTGATCGTGTTATAAATGAATGGAAAGTAAGCGTAGCTTCTAGCCTCACATCCGGTGAATGACAGAAATCGAGCAGGCAGCATGGCTAAGTCGGTCGCACCGAAGTAGGGTGTATAATCACCTATCTAGAGAATATTCATTTGCTTCTTTAATCTATCAATGCTGTCTCATATATATACGGAAAACGGTTGCTGATCCCAACCGTTGGTGATATACATTCGATACACTCAAGCAAAATGAGTGGTCGGTCATGTGTGGCTGAGTTGCAAGATGTTCTTGTTGAACTCCAGTGTATCGTTCCTAGAGTACACTGATTGGAAGGTGGTTCCATACCTTGTCAGAGTTGTAAATCCAATCATCCAATACGCACCCGCAGTTTTGATTGTATACTATATATGTAGAACGTGAGATGAAAGCGTTTCTTCTAGATTGATATATATTTGTACTTAGACTTTATTATAATATCAGAATGATATTGCTTGTCAAAGATGTTGGATTCTCATAAGGGAAAAACCCGTTCCGTATTCACGGCGTGGTCTTATGAGATATCATATATATGTTAAATTGTGTTAAACTATTTTACTCACACCAGTCCCATGACTGACCCGGAGTTTACTTTGTTGTTTTCCCTAAACTCTTGGGTGCCTAAATTTGTACGGGCAGTCAAGTAGTCGGGATTTTACAGATACACTTGGAGAGCTTGGAGCAGGAGGCTACACGATTCTATAGCTATTATTATTTCCGCTGTTGTTGTAAGTGTTGTACTCTGATAAGTGCTATTGTATATATAACTGTTTGTATTTCAAAAGTTATGTTATATTTTATTCGTTCCGCTGTGAGATTCGTGTTTACTCTGATGATGATGTTCTTCTTCTTCTATTCTATTAGTTCTACCTTATCTATCCTCACCCTCTATCTTCTTTCTATTAGTTTCTTGAATTTTCAGTGCAATTTGGGGTTGGACTTGTGTTATTTGGTCAGCTCAAATTGGACTGGATTTTCGGGTCACTACAGATTTGAAGACTGTGATTGAAGACCGACGATCTTCACATCGAATGGATGAGGACTACTGACACCCGTGATTGGAGTAGCTACCTTGAAGGGGCTACAGTGGTAGTCATCCGGACGTACTTGTTGATTGTTCGGATATGCGATGAATAAGGTGCCTCCAGTTTCGCTCAGACCTAGAACGGACTTGTAAATGGATGGTATGTCTGACGTTGTATTCCTTTATATTGTATTTGTTGATTTCTGCTAAATATATATCTGTTTGATGTTTAACACCCTTCTTTAAGACGTACGAGATTGGAGGTTATATATGGGTAGGAATCAATGGTATGGTATGGATTGACAATGTGACATGCTAAGATGCATGGATCATGGCTTTTGTTGAAAAGCAGAGCCTTGTTGAATGATCAAAGCATAGCCTATTTCGGCATAGCTTTGTGTATAGCGTGACTTTGCGAGCCTCACACCCCGGTATGAGACAAAAACTGGATTAGGACTGCAGGGAGTGCACACGTTTCTTTCTAGCTAGAATGATGTCAACAACCTACCAGCCCTGGCATTTTACTTATGTGGATGATGGATTACGAGGTACCTCGGTTTCAAGGTTGTTAGTGGCCATATAGACGTTTAAAAGAACCGGGAAGCGTGTGTTCAGGAATTGCCAATCAACTAACATAGGTGTGGACCGGACCTGAAGATCCAAGGGTTCGCCAGAGTCCGAATCCTGAGATATTTGCTAGAGTGTCTCGAATCGGAGAGGACGATCCTTAGTCTCGACTCATGATGGAAACCAAATTTCCAATACGATACCATGCGGTTTTGATTTTAGAACTAGTATGGCGACATAGTAGGATGGGATACTATGCCGTCTATGATTGATACATTATGATTTAAATTGGTTTTGAAACATGTATACACTAGTAGTAATATCAAATCCGTTTTTTTCGTATTAAGCATTTTCGACCATTATAAAGTAAAACTCTATCCTCCGGTTCGCGTTGCATTGTGTGATGGGACTTGAGTCTTATAATGGTTTCATTTTTCTAAAAAGCATTGCGTTGTTTAATGATTTACTTTATGCACTGGCGATCCAATGGAGTAAACCCGTTCCGCGTTAGTGGCGTGGTCCTATAATTAGCCATATTATTAGATTAGTTAAGTTAGATTTCTCATACCAGTCCCATGACTGACCTGTAGTTTGTTTCACTGGCAAACTCGGGTGCCCTCTTTTCCACATGGGCAGTCGAGTGGCTTTTGCAGATATCTATTCTCTTGAGCAGGATTCTAGATCGAAACTTAAAGCTGTTTCCAGAGCATAGAAAGTCTTCCCCTGCAATGTATTAAATTCATTGTAATTTACCTTCCGCTGTATTTTTTTTTATTCGATGTACTCTGATATTCTGTACTCTGATGTAACACTATTATGATGTTTATAAAAGTCTTTTGTTATTGTTCTAATGTATTGTATTCCAAAGTTAACGTATGCGGGTTTTGAACGATTTTGATCGATCTAGCGATCGATTAAGGTCGGGCAAAATGCATATCGTTACAGTTGGTATTAGAGCTCTGGTTAGCTCAAATCTTTGGGGTGCAACTCGTTAGAACTGAAAAAAGACTCATCAGAGAATGGATAAATAATATCCAAAAGGAATACTCATTAGAGATAGGATCAGTAGTATCCTAGAATGAGAAAACTCATTAGAGATAGGGTTAGAAATGCCCTAGAATGAGTTCAGAGTGAGGAAGTTATAATTAACATGTTTGTGATAATATATATAATCCGATATTAGAAAATATGATTTCTAAATATATATAAGTATACATATATATATGAAAACTTAATCAGCAAATAAAAAAATAATAAAAAATTGAGTTGGTAAATTAAACAACTTTTAGCTTCGTTCCCTTTCGAGGACGAAATGATTTTAAGTGGGGGAGATTGTAACAACCCAGAATTTTGGGGTCAATTTAAAATTTTTAGTTTAGAAATTTTAATGAAATTGAATATTCAAAATGATTTATTTTAAATAATAACGACTAAAAATTTATTTGTATTGAAGTTAGAACGAATATATTTTATTTAATTATGAATGGAGTTAGAAATAGCGCGGTAGTTTGAAATTTTGAATGTGAACTTTGACTGACTGTACAGTATGCGAAATAAATCGGATTTTAGTGAAACCAAAAATATTTAAATATGTTTGAAAATATCTTTCCAACGAATCCGAAAAATTGAAATTTCAAAGCGGGAATCAAAAGTTATGCCTAATTTAAAATTCAGAATAGTCGCTGTAGAATTTATATATATATATATATATATTTTAAAATTAAAGATATTTATTTTTCAAACGACCCCCGTTTTCGACGAAACCACTTTTGTTGGAACCGGAATGTCAAATTATTGTTAAGTTTAATTTTCTAGAATTTTTTGAATTATTATGTGAGCGTGGCAGAAGAAAATGCTTTTTTGACCCTTTTGGTCAAATCTAATCGACATAAAAATGGCTATTTTTCAAACGGTCTCAGAATTTGACGAAATTAGTTTTGTTAGGACCATATCATTTAAACATAACTAGAAATAATTTTTCTGTAATTTTTAGAGTCGATATGTGGCCCCGGTAATTTAAAATGTACGTTTGAATTTAATATATATTGATTTATATCTTAATTTAAAGAAAAACATATCGTAACAGTCGAATTGGGTTATGAAACATATTCCATTGCGTCCGCGATGGGGGTTATTAGCTAGGGGTGACACTCGTTGGCTTCGATTTGGAGTTGGTAGCAACGAACCATTATTTTCCAAGTTAGAGAAATTAAATAATTAAATAAATAGGAAAATACGTTTATAAATACAGTATAAATACCGAAACCCTAATTCTAAATACCGTAGCCGCCACTAGTTCAAATGAATGGCCGGTTTCTTCCAATTCTCTTCCTCATTTTTCTTCAAATCCGCTAAGTAATTTCAAACGTTTATAAGACAAATATCGAAGAGCATAGAGAGATGTAGAAGACCAACGGTTATGATGTGTTTTTGGTAATGGTGGAGGCCGATTTCAAGATGGAAAGTGGTCAAGTTTGGGCTCAGTTTTTGCAGCCCTTGGTGGTGCGAGGTTACCTCGGCGGTGGCAGCAGGGAGGCGGCGCGATGGGCGTTCGGGTGGGGACGTCCGATCATGTTCCAGCGCGACGGATGGAGGGTAATTTCGAGCCCTAGACTTCGATGTTGGGTTCGGTGGTTACAGTCCTGGAGCTTGTAAATCAGAAAGAGGAAGAAAGGGATTTACCCCTTTATAATGTAAATAAAAATTTTAAATTAATATTTAATTATTTATTAAGGTAATTAATATATAAACGTTCGTATCTTCTTCAAACAGTAACAAAATCGAACGATTTCAGAAACATTTAAATCGTGAAGAGGAGATCTACGCCATGTAACAAACTAGGACTGAAAGAGGGAAAATCAAAATTCAGAGAAAATTCAGATCTGAACGGTTCAGACAAATCGATGTGAGAATTTCTTATTTTTACATAACTAAAATTTATTAATTATGATTGTGCTTTGCCAATTCGTTGTTAAAATTGATTTGTTGTTATTCATGATTTGGTGTGGATAGATGAATTCTGTTATGCCGATCTGTTGATGGATCGAATTATTTTTTTTGGAATATACACTTTCATGTTAGAATTGACAAATTAGAATATAAACACTATTCATGTTAGAATTGACAAATTAGAATTAAAAGAAACCATTTATTTTAGAACTGACAAATTATAATAAAAAAAACCATTTATGTTAGAATCGACAAATTAGAATAAAAACATCGTTTATGTAAAAATCGTCACATTTGATTAAAAACCATTTATGTTAGAATTGCCAATTAGAATAAAAACATCATTTTAGGTAGATAAAGATACATTGGATTAAAAATAGCATTTTAATTAGAAATTAACATGATAGTATAAAAATAAACATTTTGATAGGAAATATTTACATATAAAACATTATTTTATATGATATTAGAATTTACAGAAATGTTTACATATAAAACGTTATTTTATATGATATCAGAATTCACAAGAAATGTTTACATATAAGATATTATTTTATATGATACTAGAATTAAAATAAAAATTTTATTTTTATTGAAGTATTAAACTTTAGAAAAGAATATTTTATTTACATTTCTCATGTAAATCAAAACATGTATTAGAAAAGAAAGTTTATCTTATTTACATTTTACATGTAAATAAAAGGCATGAATAAAAAAGTATATCTTATTTACCCGTCTCTCATTGTGATTTTACATGTTATTGAAGTTCCAAAGAAAACAATGGTCCCCTACCATTTTATTGAAGTTCCAAAGAAAACACATATTTACAAGAGCACCGAGCCACATGGAGCAACAATCACAACGAGAGACGGGTACAAAACAAAAAACAAAAAACAAAAAACACTAATAAATCAAAGTGAACCTTGTATTTACATGTTAGTTGTAAATAAACACATGGACTTAAAAAGTGACATTTGAAGTTACATTTTTGATGTAAATAAATAAGTTACATTTTTGGTGAAAATAAGAAGAAACAAAGCGACATCTTTATTTACATTTTAGATGTAAATAAAAAGAATACATTTAAAGTAATATCTTTATTTACAATTTAGATGTAAATAAAGAATAGAATCAAAGTTACATTTTCATTTACATTCTAGGTGTAAATAAAAAGAACAGATAAAAAGAGACATTTTAAATTTACATTTTAGATTTAATCAAAAAGGTAGAATCTAATGTTATGATTTATTATCACAGTAGAGACAATAAAAAGATTAAATTTTGAAGTTACATTTTAGTGTCATTGTAGATGTAATCAAAAAGATAGAATTTAATGTTATATTTTTATTGTCAAATAGAGACAATAAAAAGATTAGAATTAAAAAGTTATATTTTTATTTACATTTTAAATGTAAATAAAAAGAATAGATTTAAAGTGACATCTTTATTTACATTTTTAGATGTAGATAAAATGAATAAATTTGAAGTTACATCTTTATTTACATTTTAGATGTAAATAAAAGGATAGATTAAAAGGTTTCATTTTCGTTTACATTTTTGATGTAAATAAAAGAATAGGTTAAAAAGGCATCATCTTTATTTACACTTAGATGTAAATAAAAGGACTGATTTAAAATTTACATTTTGATTTACATTTTAATTTTAAATAAATGATTAGATTAAAATTTTCGTTTTTATTTACATTTTAGATGTGAATAAAAAGATTAGAATTAAAAGAAATATTTTTATTGTCATTTTAGAGACAATAAAGAAGGTAGATTTTAAAGATCATTTTTATTGATATTTTATATTCATTAAAAAGATTAGAATTAAAAGAAGCATTTTTATTGTCATTTTAGAGACAATAAAAAAAGTAGATTTTAAAGATCATTTTTATTGATATTTTACTTTCAATAAAAAGATTAGAATTAAAAGAAGCATTTTTATTGTCATTTTAGGGACAATAAAAAGAGTAGATTTAAAAGTGACATCTTTATTGATGTTCTATACTCAATAAAAAGAATATGTTTTAATGTTATATTTATCGACATTTTAGATGCGATAAAAAGAATAGATTTTAAAAGATTACCCTTTTCAATGTAATTAGAAATGAAATAAAAAGATTTCGTTTTTAATCTAATTAAAGATGAAATAAAAATATTTCATTTTTAATGTAATTAAAGATGAAATAAAAAGATTTCATTTTTCAATGTAAATAAAGAATGAAAGTGGAATATTACATTTGTTATGTAATAGAAGAATGAAGGAAAAATATTACATTTTTCATGTAAATAAAGGAAAAATAGGAAATTTACATTTTTATATAATTTAATTATAAGAATAGGAAATTTACATTTTTAGAATGTAATTAAAAGAATAGAAAAGTCACATTTTTGATGAAATATAAAGGAATAGGAAAATGTAAAGGAACAGGAAAATGTAAAGAAATAGGCAAATGTCATGTTTTAAAATATAAATACATGTTATCCTTAAAAATCACATTTTTAATGAAATGTAAGTAAAGGATATAGAAAAGTGTTCATTGTTGGAAATGGAAATAATAAACAATAAAAATTTACATTTTTATTGTCATATAAGGAATGAATAAAATGTACACGTTCTGAAATAGACTTCTGTTCATTAAAAATAACTTGAATGCAAAGTGTTGAATTTTTTTTAAAGAATAAATAATTTGAAATCGTCGAACGAATGAATTATATATTTTTTATTTATATATAAATATAAATTAAAATAAAACGAATCGCGCTACTGCAGTTCGCGATTTGAAATCGTAAATTCAAACAGTTATACCGAAAGATCCGATCGTCTGATTTTTCCCAAATCTGGAACCGTTAGGACCGCTTTAGGAAGATCTTTCCAACAATATAAATTTCATCAAAATACAACGGTTAGATTTCGAGATAAGTGCAAATGAAATTTGGATAAAAACAGCACCAAGGCCGCCCATTGACCCGAAGCGTCATTTAATTATAATTGAGCTATTTTAAATAAATGAAAATAGTGATAAATCATTATAAATAAATATGAACGATATGAAATGATTTAAATAATAATTATTCGAGGATTATTTGAAAAGACCGAGTTCAACTCATTTTAAATAATTACTACGACGATGTAAGTCGAAGATTTGAAGACGGTGATTGAGGACCGGCGATCTTCACATTGAATGGATGAGGACTACTAACGCCCGTGATTGGAGTAGCTACTTTGAAGGGGCTGCAGTGGTAGTTGTCCAGACGTACTTGTTGATTGTTCGGATATGCGAGGAATAAGGTGCCTCCGATTTCGTTCAGACCCAGAACGGACTTGCAAATGGATGGTATGTTTGACGTTGTATTCCTTTATACTGTATTCGTTGATCTCTGCTAATTATATATCTGTTTGGTGTTTAACACCCTTCTCTAAGACGTACGAGCTTAGAGGTTATATATGGGTAGGAATCAATGGTATGGATTGACAATGTGGCATGCTAAGATGCATGGATCAAGGCTTTTGTTGAAAAGAAGAACCTTGTGAGATGATCAAAGCATAGCCTATTTCGGCATAGCATTGTGTATAACGTGACTTAGCGAGCCTCACACTCCGGTATGAGTCAAAAAGGGGATTAGGACTACAGGGAGTGCACACGTTTCTTTGTAGCTAGAGTGATGTCAACGACCTACCAGCCCTGACATTTTACTTATGTGGATGATGGATTAAGAGTTACCTTTGTTTATAGGTTGTTAGTGGCCATATAGAGGTTCAAAAGAACTGGGAAGCATGTGTTCAGGAATTGCCAATCCACTAACATAGGTGTGGACCGGCCCTGAAGATCCAAGGGTTCGCCACAATCCGAATCCTGAGGCATTTGCTAGAGTGACTCGAATCGGAGAGGACTATCCCTAGCCTTGACTCATGATGGAAACCCAATTTCCAATACGACACCATGCGGTTTTGATTTTAGAACTAGTATGGCGACACAGTAGGATGGGGTACTATGTCGTCTATGATTGATACATTATGATTTAAATTGTTTTTGAAACATATATACATTAGTAGTAATATCTAATCCGTTTTTATCGTATTAAGCATTTTTGACCATTCTAAGGTAAAACTCTATCCTTCGGTTTGCGTTGAATTATGTGATGGGACTTGAGTCTTATAATGGTTCCGTTTTTCTAAAAAGTATTGCGTTGTTTAACGATTTACTTTATGCACTGACAATCCAATGGAGTAAACCCGTTCCGCGTTAACAGCGTGGTCCTGTGATTAGCCTTATTATTAGATTAGTTAAGTTAGATTTCTCATACCAGTCCCATGACTGACCTGTAGTTTATTTCACTGGCAAACTTAGGTGCCCTCTTTTCCACACGGGCAGTCGAGTGGCTTTTGCAGATATCTATTCTCTTGAGCAGGATTCTGGATCGAAGCTTAAAGCTGTGTCCAAAGCATAGAAAGTCTTCCGCTGCAATGTATTAAATTCGTTGTAATTTACCTTACGCTGTTTTATTTCTTTATTCGATATACTATGATATTCTGTACTCTGATTTAACACTTATGATGTTTATAAAAGTCTGTTGTTATTGTTCTAATGTATTGAATTCCCAAAGTTAACGTATGCTGGTTTTGAACGATTTTGATCAATCTAGCGATCGATTAAGGTCGGGCAAAATGCGTGTCGTTACATCGGCTTGGATAATTAAAGCAATTTATTAATTAAATATTCAATTTATCCATTTTCCATCCGTTTTCGTATTTCGTCCGTAACTTTTTCAGGCGGACTCCATTCGCGAAACTCTAAACATGAAAACTGACCAGAATTCCGATACGAATGCAACGGTTAATGTATCACGGCCAAATTCCATTGTTTGTAGAAATTACAATTTTTGAAATTCTAATAATTAATTTATATTGCCAAAATTCCGGGTTGTTACATTCTTCTGTCCTTAAAAGGAATTTCGTCCTGAAATTCTGACGCCTATAATCCTATGCTACACAACCAATTTGTGTACATACACTTTGCAACCATGTGTACATGTGCATGGTGTACATAATGCAATTTCAACCAAAAACATGCATGCAAGATGATTTTAATTGGATTCTCCTATATGTTTTCATTAAACTTTTTTGAAATATTTTTGAAAATATGATGCAAAACATCCTAAATATACTTGCAGTTCGATATGAATGCAAATTTCACACAAATATGAACAAAAGTGTGAGACAAGCAATTTTGCATCCAATCCCTATCATCCAAAATAAACGCTCTCTAATCGTTTACTATTTAACTTCTTCTAAACTGGAAAAAGGAAATTAAGTCAAAGAATTTTAACATTTCCTCTGCTCACAAATATTCCATTTCCTGACCTATAGTGGAATTTTCACCTTATTTACCCAAAATAACCTAAAAATTTCAAACTATAGATTGCAAAGGAGGCTTAAAAAAGTTATAAACGCAAAACGAGTTAATTAACAGCTCGCGCACATCTTTTATAAGGTATGGAAACAACGTTTCCAGGGCTAAAATAGCCTTTTACTTGTTACCATTAACATTTTTATCGTACCATCAGTCTATTGCACCGCTACAATGCGCATACGAAACATCCAAAAATCTTCCTTACACCATTAATGTGACCAAAAATCGACATTTTTCATAAAAATAAACTTCAGCTTGAAAACTTATGATGTTCAATTTGAAAATCCCTTTTCAAAACCGTTTCATTTTCCTGTAAAATAAGTAAATATAGAAAAAAAATTCCAACAACATTCTCTATAAATATCAAAAATGTAATTTGTGGAAATTTAAACGATTCATGTCACATGTTGGCGAAAAAGGAAGTCAGTCATGCCCAAAATTCTTAAACTAAAATCACATAAAAGACAAATAAATTTTAGTTTTGACAAGGAACGGTGGTTTATTTATTTATATACTAGTGACGTAGAACCATTCCATTTCTAAAATTTATCCAGCACAGGATTTTAATCTTTCTAGCTCAAGGACAACTGCTAGTAAATAAACGAGATTTTATTCAACTAATTTTGCGTAAATGACAACATTTTTTTTAACCTAGAAATCTCATTATTAAAGTCGTGCGAATTTTTCATTACTAGCAACTTCTAACACAACATTACATCAAAGAAAAAGAAAAAATGCTGGAAAGGAAAACACGTGATGCAAGATACGATATGCACAAAGCATATTCTAAAAACAACAATGACTAGCACCACCCACTATAGGCTGGTCTACCACCACGACTGGAGCCTGATCCACTACCATGTCCGCGCCAGGAGCGTAGTATAACGGAGATGCAGTCAATCTCTTACGCCTGTCGGTGCTGCTCCTCTCGAACCTCTCGGAGCTCGGCTTGCCCGACTCAAACGGCACTGAGATTTGGGCTGTCATGACCGGGCAGCTGAGGCTGCTGACTTGGAGTGGGTGGTGTGGGTGTAGGAGCGTCGGGTAGCAGGATTCCCATCTTTTGGAGAGTAGCGCGACTGATGGATGTCAGCTCCTTCTTCGTAGACATCTCCCAGAAAGTCTCACCTGGAAGTGCCGGAAGATACAGATGAGAAGATGGCTATAGGGAAAATGGCTTCGGGGGATACTGACAATGGGCTCATTGATATGGATCATAAGCACGCACTCCCAGTCAATGGCTATGCCGCCCATAATAGCATAGGTGGCGCGGTGAACAGAAGGATAAATCTTCTTCAAGCTTCTCATCTTCGGGATGATGTTGTGTTGTATAATCCACACAATTACATGGGCTACTAGTCGTAGACTGGTGGTGGTCCAAGCTCCGGCCTCTCCAACAAAGATACGCTAAAGGATCTGAGGGTCCTCCATCTCAATAGAATCAAGCTCGGCACCTTTTACCGATATACCCAAGATCTAGGCCATGTCAGCATTAGTGAACTCGATACGGGTGTCCATGACCTAAGATCTGATAATGTAAGACTCGTCATCGATATCAGCATCCATTTGGGCACTAAAATACGTACACAACGCTGATACACATCACACTCAAAAGTGTCGAAGCACAAGATCAGTGCTAGGCTTTCGGCGACAAAAAGCTCCTCCAAACCAAATTCGGTGTAGTCGGCGAAATTCAGCGGACAACAAATTTAGAACTCATAACTAGCAGTGGATAGGTAGTGCTTAATCTTAGCATCATCACGGTCTAGCCAAGCGTCTTCCTAGGTCATGAGACCGGGGTATTGGTTGCGGGGTGCCATTGAGGAAACGTCGAACGGGCAAGAGAAACTGCAAATACGGGGCATAACCAGGTAGAAATTTGCATAAGGAGGATTTTAGTGGTAATCAGGGGAGAAACAAAGTGGGGTTGCTAGGACTGGAGCTTGGGAAGGAGGAGGGGTCCGGTTTTTTGGTGGAAGGGGGTTTGGTGGAGAAGGGTCGGCTAAACGATGTTATATACATCGTTCAGCAAAAGACGGGTCAGGTCGACCACGCTCGGGTGTGGGGTAGCAGTGGATATGGCACCTATAGGGCGGTCGACCGCTCTACTTGCCCTATATCGTGCACGTTCTAAACCTCGGCCCAACGGCCCGTTTTAAATTATATAATTTAAATTTTAAATTTTCTATTTACATCAAAACAACTTCTACTCTCAACCCAAAATCTCGTATCGACTTCAACCACTTGTCCAGTCATGAATTTAATTTTCCACCTCTTTTCCTTGCTTCCAAAAAGATTTGCGACCACCTAAATGAACGAACTTAAAATAGAAAATCGGCTAGAAATACGAAATAAAATTCTAAAATGGATTTTTCCCTTACTAGCTGATATAAACTAAGAGATTCAAATACAAATACCCTAATAATCAAAATGAAGGATTTTTCTCAGCCCTTCCGAAGAAATTTTAAAAACTTTTCCCAAAAATCAAATTTATTTATAAACAAACGGTTTCGTATTTATAAATCCATTTTATTATTACTATTTATAATGCAGTTTTATATTTCAAACTGGAAAACCATTTTCATTTCCATTAGAGCTTTAGAATCTTAAGTGTTAATTTTGGTAATTTCAATAAATTGTCCTATATACATAGAAAAATGGATACTAAAATTCACAAGGAATTGATACTTATTGTTTTCATGTTTAGTGGTGTATTCCTTGTCCTTCCTAATTCTATCTTTCCTACCAATCAGACTATATTCATTAAAATTACGCCATAGCTCTAAAATTTTGAAACATGAATAAATTAAAATTTTAAAACTGTATCTTCACAAACTACTTCCTGATACCGTAAATATGACACGACTATGACTGTGAGTTTCTAGTTGCTTTTAGATTCGAATATTTAAAAGTAAATATGACACGACTATGACTTGGATTTGTTCATATGCCTATATTATATCAGATCCATTGTAAATTATGAATATATGACATTCTGAATTGGTTAGGGTTTGAATCTAAATCTCTATCTTGTTGGATCTACTGTAACCTTTGTGGAATTCTATGATTTGTGCTAGATCTATTTTAACTATTGATCTAAATCTCTATCTTGTTAGATCTATTTTAACTTCTATAATATTCTATGATGTAGATCTTGACCCTAATTGTGTTAGATCTATTTTTACCATTGCATTTGAATTATGTGTTCTAGTTTATCACCTTGTGCTTATCATGTTAGATCTATACAATTGGACATCTAAATTGCTAATTTAAATCTTATTATGCTTATAGTGACATCATAGTTATATAAGAATCAATTGACTGCCACAAGTTCATCAATTTTATGTGCACTTTACCACCATGCTAGTTTATGTTCATGCCAAGTTATGTTAAAATACTCACTTTTGTCATATTCCTATTATTTATCCCTTTTATTGTTTATGACTAGGCTATTACCTAGCCTAGGCATGCCGCCAGTTTTATGAGTGCGCTAGTTAGGGAACGGGGGGAAATTCAAATATTAACATAATTTGAATATAAACATCATTGGGTGCATAAATCAAATTATTGGGAAAAAGGGACATAATCACCTATAAAGACATTGGTAACAATTGGGTAAGAATGAAATGTCATACGTAATTGCACTTATGGCACGAGGTTAGGTTGCATTAGTTGTGGAAGTCTACCCGAACCTAACCGGCATATCCAGCAGACACTAATGTTGAACCTTATGTGAGAGGTATAAGTGTGCAAATACGAATCGGGCTATGACACGAGGTAAATCCCAACTTATGGAAGAAGTCTGCCCGGAACCAACCAACATATCCAGCATCCACAAAGTCGTAAGCCGAATGTGGGAGGTTTAGCCCGTTGTAAACCATAAATGTACATGGTAATGAATTGGACCACTTAAACTAATTTAATCCATAGGGATTGTATGATTATGAACTAAAGTTAGGGTTAAGTAGATTGGTTGGACCGTAGGTGGGTTAAGAAAATCTGGGGGAGTGGGTAATATTTACATATAGGCCCACGAACTTAACCCAATAAGGTTATGCAATTAAAGACACCTAGTGGTATACATAACCGGTGGAAAATATAAAAGTTATGTAATTAAAGACATCTTTTAGGGTAAGCATAACTAGTAGAAATGAATAGGGCTTTGTAATTAAAGATACCTAGTGGTATACATAGCCAGTGAAAACCTAGTGGGGGATATAAGATGAAGGGGAGAGCTTGTATCATATTGTATAGGACCCATTTCAGTAATTATTAAATAAAGTACTCCATACTACATGGAGAAGGGGCCCGCTTACTAACTGACTCCAAGAGATCCAAACGTGGAGGACGGTGTGGGCGACACAAACCGACCAGGCCATGTGCGTGCATGAGCCGGGCAGAGGGGGATAAGACGACAGTGACATCTGTTGATATAGAGTTGTGCATATCAGTGAGGGGTTTCTACTTTAGGATGTGATACATCCTACTGTAGGGCCGGCACAGAGTATCTACGGAGTAGGGATCCGATCGATTAGGGCAGTAGTTAGGGTATATTTGGTCGTATGCCCAAGTTATTAGGGAAGCATATACACCATCATGTCTATCTTGTCACACCTACCATCTATGTACTGATCTCTCTTGTCCACTTTATATGCCTATCATGCTACTTTTATTTATTTACTTGCTAAAAGTAACTAGACTCGCCAGACTTTATGCCTGACTCATTTAGTTTCTCATTCTTTTTTCCGTTTCTCCCCCCAGATTCTCAGGGAGAAAACACTTAGGCTTGACCGTGATTCTGCTTAATTTGCTGGAGCTGCTGATATGTATGGCTCAAGCTCCTATCCTTGCTGCTATTGCTACTAGTGTGAACTCGTGCTACGCACACGGGTGTCGCTCTGTATAAGTATAATATGGTGAAAGTAAATCAAAATTTATTTCTTGTCATTATCGATAGGAAAACATTACCGATTTCTTCTTGTGAAAATGATTTTATCTTATAAAATGAAGCACTATTCAGCAAGCATAATTTAGGATATAAAGGATTAAACTTGCACTTTGAAAAACTACCAAAGAATAAAGTAATCTAACATATACCTTGGTCTTTGTTCTTTAGGCCTTTTCGATTCTATAATAAGCCTTATTAGAAATATAACTGAGTTAAAAGATTTACACAATAACACCAAATAACAGTAAAAAATTAGGGCATTGGTAAATATATTAGGAAGTCATTTGTCTATTATGATATTGGCAACTCTGTAACGACCCAGAAAATCTGAACCAATTTAAAATTTTTAAATTGGCTAAAATAATGGATTTTAAATATTTAAAATAAATATTTTAAACAATGGCGATGAAAACTGAGTTGAATCGACATTTGAAAACGAATATAATTAATTATAATTATATATAGAATTGAAAATGGCGCGGTAGTTCGATAATTCGATTTCAAACTTCAAATGAATATACCGGGTGCAAAACAATCCGGATTTTAGTGAGACCAAAAACATTAGCATCTAATTGGTAATATCTTTCTAACAAATCCGACAAATCGAAATTTGATAGCGGGAATCGAAAGATATGTCCAGTTGAAAATTCTGAATAGTCGCTATGGAATTCAGGCCCTTAAAAATGGACATTTTGCAAATGACCTCGGATTTCGACGAAACCACTTTTGTTAGACCCGCAGTGTCAAGTTATTGTTAGGTTTCAAATTTCATAATTTTTCGAATCAATATGTGAGCGTGGTAAAGGAAAACGCGTTTGACCAGTTTCTGTTGAATTTAATCGACTGGAAATTGGCCATTTTGCAAACGGTCTCAGAATTCGACGAAACTAGTTTTGTTAGGACCGTATCGTCAATACGAAGCTAGAAAATATTTTCCGGAATTTTTCTAGTTAGTATGTGACCCCGGTAATTTGAAATGTGCGTTTAAAATTCAATATAATGATTTAAATGAAAATTCAAAAGGAAACTGATTGTAACGATCAAATCAGCTAGCGATACATATCCCATTGTGTTCAGAATGGGGGTAAAACGCTATGGACGACAGGCGGTGAGCCTCGTTTCGAGGTCGGGTGTAAAAGTCAACCTATTGGCAAAAATAATAATTAAATAATATATATAAAAAAAAATATTTCTTTCCCTCCCCTTTATCTTCGTTCTGGCCCCCCCCCCCCTCTTCAAAATTCAATCATCCAGAAAAAAAAAAAAAAAAGAGAAAAAAACCCCGAGCTGCTCTCGAACCCCCTCCCATCCTCCACGCCGCCGACGTACTCCCCCAGGCGCCGTCGACCACCGACCTCGGCGACCCCCTCCCCCTAAATCGCGAAGCCCTACCTCCGAACCCGATACCCCCTTTAAGACGGAAACCGCCCTCCTCCACAAGCCCCGCCACCACCAGCGAACCCCCCCCTCTTCCTCGATCCGTGAACGCGAAGCAACCCCCCCCCCCTCTGTAAGTTTTCTTTTCTTCGTTTTGCTATTTTTTTTATTTTATGATTTAAATACTGATTTTAAAACTGATTTATAAAAAAAATATGAAAAACTGATTTTTCTGAAAATATGAAAACTGATTTGGTTTTTTTTTTTTTTTGAAAGTAAAACTGATTTTATTTTAGAAATTAAAACTGATTTTATTTTAGAAGTAAAAAACTGAAATTTTAAAAAAGTATAAAACTGTTTTTTTTATTAAAGGTTTAAAAACTGAATTTTTAAAAGCAGTAAAAACTGGATTTCATTTTAAAAGTAAAACTGGATTTTTAAAAAGAAAGTAAAACTGTTTTTTTTTAAAAGATTTTAAAGAACTGAATTTTTAAAAGATTTTCAAAACTGTTTTTTTTAAAGAAACTAAAAACTGCATTTTTATAAAAGAATTTTAAAACTGAAATTTTTATAGAAATAAAACTGAATTTTTAAAAGTATTCAAAACTGAATTTAAAAAAAAAAACAAAAGTAAAAATCATATTTTTATTTAGAGAAAGTCGAAGTAAAAATCATATTTTTATATATTGAATAGCATCGTAAAAATTCGATTTTTACATATGCAGAGAATACGGGCGAAAGCAACAAAAGGCGAAGATTTCTATTAAGAAGAGTCTTGAAGTTGGATAGCTATTGGTGAGATTTCTGATTTAAAATTTATATATATACGTGTGAAATGAAAGTGAATAGCTATATATAAATTGCTATATATAAATATATATATATATATATATACGCCCCCTCGTCCACAAACCATGGACGATATTTATTGGTTGAAATTGTTGTGAAAATTGAATGATTGTTTGGGATTGTTCGTGATGGATATTGGTTGATTGTGGTTGAAAAATACCCGTTTGTGGTTGTGAAATATTTGGTTGAAACCACTTAGGATTAGTTTGTGGAAATGAAATAAATATATACATGCCGCCTGCGTGCGAACTAGATGCATGATTCCCATTGTCAAAAAAACCGCGAGGTTTTAAGGTAGAGCGAGGAGCCGTACTAGGGACGGTGCCGGTGTAACTACCCTGCCGTTATGCTGCCGAAATTTTGAATAATATTTGTGTATTTGAATTATTTTCATATGCTTAAACTATATTTATTCCTTATATAGAAAACATTCATGTGTTGAATTGATATTCATTCGTTGTTTAGAAATTCATGTGTCGAATGGTATTCATATTTGAAATAAACTGTTTGATAATAAAAATCACATTTTTATCTATATATAAAAACTATAGAAAACATTCATGTGTTGAATTGATATTCATTCGTTGTTTAGAAATTCATGTGTTGAATGGTATTCATATTTTGAAATAAACTGTTTGATAATAAAAATCACATTTTTATCTATATATAAAAACTATAGAAAACATTCATGTGTTGAATTGATATTCATTCGTTGTTTAGAAATTCATGTGTTGAATGGTATTCATATTTTGAAATAAACTGTTCGATAATAAAAATCACATTTTTATCGATATCTAAAAACTATTGAAAACATTCATGTGTTGAATTGATATTCATTCGTTGTTTAGAAATTCATGTGTTGAATGGTATTCATATTTTGAAATAAACTGTTTGATAATAAAAATCACATTTTTATCGATATCTAAAAACTATTGAAAACATTCATGTGTTGAATTGATATTCATTCGTTGTTTAGAAATTCATGTGTTGAATGGTATTCATATTTTGAAATAAACTGTTCGATAATAAAAATCACATTTTTATCGATATCTAAAAACTATTGAAAACATTCATGTGTTGAATTGATATTCATTCGTTGTTTAGAAATTCATGTGTTGAATGGTATTCATATTTTGAAATAAATTGTTTGATAATAAAAATCACCCTTTATCGACTATATGAACTATATAGAAAAGTAGTGTTTTGAAATGAACTGTTTTACAATAAAAATCATATTTTTATTGTATGTATAAAATCGTTAAAATGGGAAGTGTTAAAATTAACCACTTGTTCAAAATAAACATATATGAGTTGAAATATTCATTAATTAGCTAATGAAATGATTTGCACCTATTTATGTAACATTAGAATGAATGGTGTTTTTAAACCAAATAGAAATAGAATATGAAGTTGAATAGAAAATGAAAAATGATATGGACTGTATATATATGTACATGCATATTCATTGAACAGGTTATAGCAAAGGGGCTAGAGAAGAGGAATAAAATTTTGTGCCCGACAAATAGGTACACATTTACTGATTTGTTTGGGTGATGATTTTGAGCCTGTTGGCTTTTTCTTTTTCTTTTTGAGATTAGAAGGACCGGGACGCTATTTGCGATTTCCCGACGCTCCCGGTGCAGGGGAGGTTATGGCGAAATTTTTCCAAAATTTAAGGTGTTAGAAAATTTTTTGAAGTTAAAACGATATTGGAATTGTTGAATGAACTATATTTATATAACTATATAAATATAAATAAAATTAAAACGAAACGAAGCCGTGCAGTTCGTATTTCGAAACCGTAATTTTAAACGACTAGTACGGGAAATCCGACCATTGGATTTTCCCGAAACCTCAACCGTCGGGTTCGCCTTGGAATAATCTTTCCAACGGCACCAACCTTGTAAAAATCCAACGGTTGGATTGTCTGGAATGTTTAATTCAAATCTGAAGAAAAACAGCGCCAGAAACGATTATATTTATTTATATATATAAATAAAATTATATTTAATCGAATAACGACGCTGCAGTTCGTATTTTGAAATCGAAAATTCAAACGATTGTACCGGGAGATCCGACCGTCGGAATTTCCCGAAACTGGGACCGTTGGATTCGTTTTGAAAAGACCTTTCTAATGATGTAAATTTTGTGAAGATCCAACGGTTAGATTTTCAGATATGTGTAAATCAAATCTGAAGAAAAACAGCGCCACGGCCGCCTTATGGCCCGAAGCGTCGTTTTAAATAAAATGGCTATTTTAAAATAAATAAAAATAGCGATAAATAGTTATAAAATATCATAAGCGATATGGAATGGAAATAAACTGAATTTGCTTGATTTATGTGATGTTTGATGGTTGAATGTGTTTGGTGTGAAAATTACATTAAAGGACAAAATGGGTGTTGTAGAATAATTTAACCATTGAAATAAATCGATTTGAAATTCTAAATATACGTGAATTATTTGAAAAGGCCGAGTTAATTCTCATTTCAAATAATTGACCAACGATTGAAAGTCGAAGATGAAGACGATGGTCGAAGACCGGAGATCTTCACCTCGTTTGGATGGTAACCGAGGTCCTGATTGGGAGGCATCCCGAAATATGGATAATGAGTGGTGATCGTTCAGGCGTACGTGTTGATCGAAGGGTTTGCGAGGTATTTAGTGCCTCCGGTTTCGTTCAGACCCAGAACGGACTTGTAAATGGACTGTGTGTCCGACATGGGAATTTGTTCTGTGTGATTGATAGCCATCAGTTGCACGGTGTGAATTGCCTGTGTGGCATACTAAGATGCAGTGATCAGGGCTTCTGTTGAAAAGCAAAGCCTTGGGGTGATGATCAAAGCACCGCCTGTGTGGCGTAGCTTTGTGTATAACGTAAATTCGCGAGCCTCACACCCCGGTAGGAACCAGAAACGGGAGGAAGGACCTCAGGGAGGACATGCGTTTTCTTCTAGCTAGGGTGGTGTCAGTGACCTACCAGCCCTGACATTTATATACTTTTCACCTATGTGGTTGTTGCTGTTGCGAGGCGCCTCGGTTTGATCGGACGATCCGGGTCCGATGGAGTCATTCGTTGGCTCGTTGACGCCCCAAAGGGCGGGGAAACGTATTGTTCAGGAATTTTAATCCACATCGGTGGACCGACCCTGTCGCTCCTAGGGTCACTCGAGCTCTGATCCTGAGACACGGGCTAGAGCGTCTCGAATTCGGTAAGGACTATCTTTTGCCTTGGTTCATGACGGAAATCCAATTTCCAAATACGACATCGTGCGGTTTTGATTGTATATAGATATGGCGACATGATATATGGTACCCATGCCGTCTATGATTGATAGTTATGATTTGAAATTGTTTTCAAAACATATTAACACTAGCAATAATATCAAATGCCTTTGTTTTATTCGTATCAATCATATTTTGGGCATTATAAGGTAAAACTCTATCCTCCGGCTTGCGTTGCATTGTGTGATGGGAACTGAGTCTTATAATGGCTTCATTTTTATAAGAAGCATAGCGATGTTTAAAAGAAAGATTTGTTTTAAAGCACTGGCAATCCAATGGAGTAAACCCGTTCCACGAAAGTGGCGTGGTCCTGTGATTAGCCAATTATATATGTGTTGAGTGGATTTCTCATACCAGTCCCATGACTGACTCGTAGTTTGTTTCACTCTCAAACTCGGGTGCCCCTTTTTCTACACGGGCAGCCTTGTATTCAGGTTTAGCTGGTTCTTTCTGGATAGCTGGAGCTGAAGATGGATTCTATCATTTATTTCTTTTTATGCTGTTCAGCTCCTATTGTACATATCTTGTTTATTTCCGCTGTAGACATTTATGTATAGCTGAACTGTATTTGTACTAAGTAAGATCCTGTATACTGTGTAACTCTGATGATTACTTTTATCCAGTATATTTTGTTGTTCATTCTGGTGTATTTATTTAATTCTGTTCTGCTATTATATGTTTCTGTGTTATATTCCAAAAGATAACCTTGTTTCCGTGAGAACGGGAAATCGGGTCGTCTCAAACTCTCAAGGCATTAATCGAACTTATTTCTCACTAAATGAATAAAAATAAGTCTAGTAAAACCCAAATCACTTTAGCTTTATATTCCTGGTTATATGTAGTGAAAATATTTTCACTGTGGACACCTATGTTACATTTGTGCACGCACACACACACACATGTGTGTGTATATGTATCATGTATGTATGTATGTATCTACATTGAAAATTACTGTAGTTTTCAGGACATTGAAAACCACATAGCTTTTTATATTCAAATTTTAGTTGTTTATGCTATACATACACACACACACAAAACGTAGAGATATTTAATTAACTCATGATTGTAATTAAAAAGGTATGCTAAGTTTCTACAACAGCTAAATATTACATTAAACAAATAGCATTCAGTTTCTTTTTTCAAACCAAGGAC
Organism: Allium sativum; assembly: GCA_030737875.1. Classification (NCBI taxonomy): domain Eukaryota; kingdom Viridiplantae; phylum Streptophyta; class Magnoliopsida; order Asparagales; family Amaryllidaceae; genus Allium; species Allium sativum. Next base: position 195,462,005 of record CM060927.1, on the reverse strand, counting down.
CAATAAATAGCAATGATACATAATCAGCAAACAAAAGTAAAAATCCAGCACTGACACCATAAAACGTATGCAGATCAACGTCCCTGTATTCCAAAATTATGTAACTTGCCATTGTCCTGGAATTCCTTGTTTTTTCATCCTAAGCTTTCTTTCTTTCCTTTTTTTTAACGTGAATACCTATAGACCGAAGTGTGAAAACGTAGAACCTAAAATGTTCAAAACAAAATAATATGGCATTTCAAATCGAAAAAAATACAAAAATGATGATTGCACGCGATAACAAATTACATCACATAAGTCGTACTGAAACCATTTAATAGGCCAAAAACTGAAATGTAACAAAGCTATAGCATACCTTATTTTCTTTTGCTACACAGTCCCGTCAAAAGTCATCAATCAAAGCTTTAGCAAGCCACCTGTAACCACCTTGTGTAGCAGACAACATGAAAGTCATTAGCTCTGCTGCAGTCACGCTATGCATCGGCACTAGCGATTCAACACAAAAGCTTGTCTCAACAGAAGATCATAAAATGGGAGGAGCTGCTATGGAATTGGAGAAGCGGATGGAAGACAGAGATGGTTTAGGGTTGGATCCTAATTTTGCAGCAGCGGCTCAAACTGAGGATGATCTGAATGTTGATCTCGCGGCAGCAGTGACAATCTTCGCAAATGTCTCATTCCTAGCTGTCATGATGCTATATCCTGTTAGCATTAAAACTTAATAATTAACAAATGAAGCAAATTTTACATCTGCAAGCAACATACTCATTTTTGAGCATTAAATCTTAAGCATCCATTATTCTCATTATGAGGTCAACAAATGCTTTAATAAACATTGTGATTGTGATTAGTATTTTATAGAATAATTTTGTTCCTAGACATATTGAAAGTAGTATCAACTCATTTGCATAGTTTTCATAATTTTGTCCTATAAAGACGAAGTATAAACTTGTAGATTCGGTTTATTTTTGTTGCATTACTTTTTTAGGACCAATAGAAAATGTTTGTCATTTAATGTCCTGAAGTGGTATAGAAGCACATATAGGAGAGTAACTTTGGGAGAATAATATATTTATGCAAAAAATGAACATCATATTTTAATTATTCCTTACTTGGTATCAGTACATTACCACACATGCTTATTATTGACTTGAAAATTATTTCTTCCAAGTTCAATACCCAAATCCAAGCAAAAATCACAGAATATGTGAATGAATTCAAATAGAGAATGTAGAAAGTAAATTGACACAAATTTATAGTGGTTCGAAAAATCCAAATATATAACAACTCATTCAACCTTGATAGGAAAAAAGTGATAGAGCAAACCCTGGACAAACTACAACTTAACAAAGCGATGAATATAACATCAAATGCAAACTAATCTAACGCAGGGTAATTAATACAATATACTATTTACATAAATTTTGTGATAGTTATGATTTAGTTTATTATGAAAGTAATTCATAATTAGACATCATAACAGAGAAGTTTCTTTTGGGAATACCAACCAACTAATTTTAATCACTATAAAAGTGCCAATAAAATATTAGACAAAGAGAAAGCAAAGTGATACAGCCAAATACCTTATTTTTAGTACTCCAGGCACATCCCTAGTAAGAAGGAACGGTATTTTCCTAAGATATTTTATACTTTAATTGATACATGTGGTGACACACCAAAATAAGTTAGATAATTGTCCAAAGTTAAAGGAGACCTTAAACAAAATGGCCATAGTTGTTAATTAGAAAATAAAAGTTGAATACCCAAACTCATTCATAAGAGGATTTTTTTAATTTAGTTTAGTGTATGATCCAAAAAGGATTAGAAAAATTCATCTAATTTAAATTATATATACACATGGAAGCATCTTCATTAATAAAGATATAGATCTATAAATGAAACAAACTTATATTATGATTTATCTATTACACAACATTAAGTTGTTAGGATTAGACTACAAATACAATGATTAAATATCTATTTGAAGGGACTTAAATCACATAGTTTACAAAAACCGTAGAAATAGCGTAAAACAGAAGGAAATAAATATATGTGAATTTATAGAGTGAAAAAGGGGAAATCGATATATCTTTTTTTTGGGGGGGGGGGGGAGGGGGAGTTTGAACTAAATTGAACTAAATATTAACAATTATATGTTTCAAAAAATTGTTATTGTGATATTTCATCCCTTCAAATGGAGTTAAACCACATATTTATTTCCTTTAACTGATAATACAAAAGGTCCAATAAAATTTAAATTATTCAGTTTTTGATAATTTTGTTTCTAATTATCGTTTTAATTTATATTCGTACATTATATGTTTTGAATTTCGTAGTTCTTATACCATTATGATTTATAAAATTAAAATTTTGAAATCATATGAACTTCAAAGCATAAATATATTGAATAGCAATTTATAAACAATCAAAATATAAAATCTTTGTTTTTATTCTTACCATACGTTGTAAATGATTTTTTTCTACCTTTTTTCTTCTAATTTTTGAAAGATAAAGACCGTCAATGCTAAATTATTTTATGTTATTTTTTTGAACATATAATTCAAAATTTGAAATCTAAAGATTATTATGCTAAAATTGAACGTTATTTTTTATAAACGTATACTTTTGTTTATGGATTTGAATTGTTTTTAATGTCTTGTCATAATTTAATATTTAAAATTTTTAAATCCTATATTTGGATAGAAAAGTTGTTATGGTGTTTAAGGTCATCTCCTAAAAAAATTTTGACTCAAAATGATATAACCAACACAGCCTTTGTACATCGAAAAAACTAACATCTTTGCAAAAATATAGTAATTTTGTATGTCTAAATTGATATAGTAAGAGTTCGTGCTAAGTATATGTTAACTTTACGTACTTAGAATTATCATAAGTTGGTTTCAGGCATAAAATTATTTCAACAGGATTGAGCTATCACAAAGGAAATAAAATTATTAGTAAATTTATTACCGATCGAAGATTTTTTTCAATGTGAAATGAAAAAATATAAACGCAACAAATTAATCATGGAAAAAAGAAGGAAAAGTGGCATACTTGTTTAGAAGCAAGGATAAAAATATATAAATTTTTGGTAGTCATAAAAGCCAGTACAACAATTGAAAAATTCGGTTGTATATAGAAGATAGGGTAATTAAGGCGGCATTATAATAATTCAATCTATTCATATGTTTAGTATTTTTATATTGTAATCAATTTTATTTGTTGAATGAAATTCCTTTTTAGCACAACAATTTGTAAAATTAAAGATGGTGATGTCAGAGTTCCTTGTTTGATTTGTTGTTGCATTTTACTTTAAACAAAATACGTAGGACCCCACAACTGCAGTTTCCAATGTGTTTTTCTATTTTCTTATCTATAACCGAGTGTGAAAAATAAACTACACTTGCTAATGCAAGAAATAACAAATTATCAAGCCTCTTTCACTAAAGAAGAAAAATCAAGCCTCACGGTTCAAAGAAAATTGACTGCTTATGAAAAGACGATGCAAAACCCATCATATCTAATTTATTCGTGTTGAAAATTCAGAAGCATCATGCCATCCAAGATAAATGTAAGTGTACAGTGAAGGTTTAAATTTTTTGAACTTGACCAATACAATATGTGAAATGCTAGGAGGTAAACCAAAAAAATATATTGTATGCTTTAAAGAAACATATGATATGTTTAGAAAACTTCACATGTTATTTTTATTATTGAAATAACATAAAATTTAGCCAGCAACCGTAGTCCATATATGTTAGGTCACACAGCATCAACAACCTGAAAATTATACAAAATTGCCTGTCAATAATCAATATATCCACTCTCATGCTTCTATGATCTAGCTAATAATGGCGGGATAGAAGGAAATTGTATATTAATTGATTTATCATGAACGTAGTTTCAAAGCCAGGGCTGACTACACATTTTTAGAATTAAATGCGTGGGTGAAAGCAAGAACGGAAAAAAAAGTAAATTTTTTAACAATTCATATATTAACAATTTATATGTTAATGAACTATGCATTAAAAACAAACTACTAATTTCCTATAATTTTTTTATAAAAATCCCATGTATCTTCATATCATGTTAATATACATCCGTTTTAATTATCAGTAAACAAACCTCATATTCATAATTATAACTTAAACCCAAAGGAAACAGAAATCAAGGCAATAAATCTCCTAACTTTAAGAAGCCTGAACAAATTCATGTCGTAACATGGATTAAGATGAAAAAAATCTATATTGTTTTTTTGAAATTAGGCAGTAAAGTTTAATTTATTCAGTTTTAAATGATGCTTAGATGAGATTAATTTCTCCACCTGACTATATATTATTTAAAAAGCCAAAACATGTATGTTATTATTTCTAACCATAAACAATCAAAGAAATTAAGTAGAAGTGAAAATGTAAGGTAGTGATTCTGCACTCGCTAGCTTTTGGCAAATTAATAAATATCTGCATAAGCCAGCATAATAAACAACTAAATTGTATATAGGTTGGTTAGTTTCATCTATGGCGAAACAACATATGTAGGCGTAGTTATAATCAATGGTAAAGCAACAACTTGGCTGAAGTTGCAAGTTCAAAACTTTCCTAGACTGCATTAAAAAAGAAAAAAAAGTAGGCGTAGTTATTAACTATCAAGCAGTAAACATTGATGCAACCATATTTTATTATTTATATGTAACATGTTATACATAGGTCAGAAAAATTACATCTGGTATACATAAACAGTCAGATGAAAAAACAGACTATATGAAAATTCCAAAATCAAATGGCTATTTTAACAGGTGTACATATTGCCCAGTAAATGTGCAAATAGTTAAATATTTAGTAACCATGACAAATGTCATTTTATTTAAGAAATCCTAGTTATTTGATATATTGAAAGAAATTATCCAGAATGTGGGCAATTGGGTGTAACTCCATTTTTTTTAATTATCGGCAAAAGATAAATGGTGCAAACATGTGTTTTTGTAAATGAATTTAATTGCAATGAAGCACAGAGAGGTTGCTTTAGAATAATAGGAGTTGACAAAAACACAGATTAACGATTAGGGAAAAGTATGGAATATGAGGACTATGAACTACAAATGGTGAACACACATACCTTGTATTCAAAAAATTCTAGTTGAATCCATATACAACATTGCTTATTAGGTTGGTTCAGTTCCACAACCTTCCAATCCACACTCGTATCATTGCGCCTATACAATCAAAGTTAATTAGGCAAGTGGGGAATGTACAATATCCATTGTTGAAAACGCTACAGATAGTAGGAAGGAAGAAAGTTGGTTAGTGAGAGTTAAATGAGTAGTGTGGTGTCATAGAAATGACATAGTGGTAACCTACAACTTTTAGTTTAAAGTAAATGCAATTTAGTTTAAAGACAAGTAAACCATTGTTCTAATTATTCTATTCTAATTTAAAGGTAATATATAAAATGAGTAGCTGAAATAAATGTAATGCAAGTGGTTACTGAAACAATATTAACAGAGGACAGAAAATGAAGTATAAAAATTGGGAGGAAACAAACAAACGCAAAAAGGAAATGAAGAGTTGGCATTAAATGTGATGCATTTAGAGTACCAATTAAAGGGAAAGGAACAACATCTGCTGATATTAGTGCATTTAAAAAGTTGCTGCTACAGCAAGAAATAATATATGTATTCAAAGCTTCAAAACATAAAATAGAATTAACTTTAAAACTTAAAAATTAGTGCACTCGGATTATGGAAAAAATGTATACTTAAATGAGAGGCGGAAAAAATTACTAAGAAAAAAAAAGAACTGCAACTGAAAGCACCAGGTATGTGGATGGAAAATCATGATAATTAATATTGTACAGACATGAAAAAGGGCTCTTAATATAGAGCAATCTATGAAAGTTATGATAAGATATATATATATATATATATATTGTGAAGACATGGAAGGCAATACAAAGCAATCTATAAAATATGAATAAGTTATTAATGTTCATTAAGGATTCTAGAGAAAGCCATGATACAATTATATTAGGCGTAAAAGCATATAAGTGAAGATCAAATACAAACTAAGCTAACACAAAATTTAAAGTTCTGAATCGAGTATTGATTTTAAATCATCCCAATCATATACAAAGTAATATTCAGTTGACGACATAAATATCTACATGAATATCCAAGTGTGAACCCATGCATTATGCAAGGATTTCTACACCAACATGTAGAAATATTTAAATTGACAAAATGAACAATAAAATGGAACATATAAGCCAACTGATAAATTTGCATTTCTCCTTCATTAACAATGAATGCACTAATTTTCTAAATGAAAGGAATGACTAACACGACTGTCATGGAATAATCACCTATTTAGGGAAGATAGATATTTTCGAGAACTATGTTCTGGTTAGTATTACGTTTTCTCTAATACTACTTTAAAATGAGTTGAATACATATGTATACCCAACAATGAACAACTAAAGCCCATTATTTTAATTAATATATTTTACAATATTGTTCAAGTTACTCAAGCCAAGTTGCTCCCGATAACAACATATTTTAGTTGAAAAATAATGTGCTTGAATGAAGATAGCCATATTGTAACACCCCGTAATTTTAAATATTAAAATTAACAAATTTAAAAACACTTAATTTTTAGGAGAACAATTAAGTGAAATCGGTTACGCCATTGCATTTGTATCGGAATTCTGCTTGGAATAGAGTCCAAGTTTTCGTAAATCGGACTTCGTATGAGGAAGTTATGGCCCTCAGAAGTTTCAGGAATTTAAATAAATTAAAACAGCTCGAATTCAAATTCAAAATTCGAATGAAAACACAGAGGCAGGCTAGGTGGGATTTTTCCCGCTCCAAGCCAGGTCGACCAGGGGGTCGACCTCCCCTATACAGGTCGACCTGGGGGTTGACCTCCCCTAATTTGGTCAGATCCAAGGTATATTCGGGATTTTGCACCTGGACTTGTTTTCTGAGCATATTCTTTGGCTCCTAACCTATTTAAACACCCCCAAACTCTACTTTCTCTCCACACCAAACCATTGTAAAGCTATGCTGCCTCAATCCTAATTAAAATAAGTTAAAGACGTCCTTATGCTGCTGGAATAGTTCATCTTCTTCTTGAAGCTTAGGAATTGCAAGTCAGGATTCTAATACAAACGACGAACGAATTATTCTCTTCTCTAATACGTCTTTGTTTATACAATTTCTTTCACAAAATAATTCATAAATTAATTATGATGAGTTATAATTTGGGTTTTAAGATTATGCCTATTGAATCATTGACCGATATGATATTGTCTTATGTACATAGATTCATGATGTCGGTTCATATGTCTAAACATATATGCTAGATTTGATTCATTTTGTGACATTAATTTACATGTCTATATCATATGCAAGTGTATATGTAAATCTTAGTTTACATGTCTAAATTATATATGCAAGTTTATATATAAGTTTGGATGTGAATCATATGCTAGTTTATATGTAAGTTTGTATGCGAATCATATGTAAGTCTTAGTTTACATGTCTAAATTGCATATTCAAGTTTAGTACAAGTTTGTATGTAGATAATATGCAAGTTTATGCGAAAACCATGTTCATATATGCAAGTTCACCTTTATGTGTATAGATCTATGCAAATCATATGTTATATAATTTTATCCATGTCAGTTTGTAGTTTATGCAAATTATGCCTATTGCCTATGCAAGTTATTGATTATGCAAATTTACGATTTTATAAATTATAATCATGCAATTTTTGATCCATTCTAGCCTATTCTTATGTGGAAGTTAGTTCTATTCTATGTGTTATGCAAATTGTGATGTTTATTTTCTTTTTATGAGTTAGACTATTTGTGGGTCTAACATATTTCATATTAAACGTACGAACGACGTGGGGACAATGGGAAAATATTAATATTGTGAATTGGCATATAATGGCTTTGAAAGCATATAGTTAATTTAAGACATTAATTCGTATAATTTATATACCTGAAAATTATGGACATAATTTAAGTGACAATTATGGACATTGATTAAAATTGGAAGTTATTGACAAACTGAAATAGGGATATTAATTCAAATTGTGGTTGAATAATAATGTGTAATAATAAATGCCTAAGACACGAGGTTAGACTAGTTTGTGGTATAAGGCTGCCCGGACCCGCCCAGCAAATCCAGCAACCACAAACGGCAGCCTAATGTGAGAGGTCAAAGGAATAAATTAAGTGTGTAATAAATGCCTAAGACGCGAGGTTAGACTCGTTTGTGGTATAAGACTGCTCGGATCCGCCCGGCACATCCAGCAACTGCAAACGGCAGTCTAATGTGAGGGGTCGTAAGCATAATTAAAAGATGCTCAGACACGAGGTTAAGTCTGGCTTATGGTGGAAGTCCTCCCGGAACCGCCCGACATGTCTAGGGATCATAAGCAATCGACTTAATGTGAGAGGCCTTTGCATTAATAGTTAATTAATGCTGATCAGAGACGAATATGAATGAAAAACAGAAGTTTGTTTGAGTTGAGTAATTCTCTGAGTACCAATCTGATGTTGATTTCGGTTTTCGGGGTTGATATTTAGGGAGTTATTCTCTTAACCAATGTATCTGTGAACTAAGATGTACTTAATCATAAATTAAGTAAAACATGTTATTTGATATATAAATATATGATACATAAGACATGATAAGTGGATAGGGTTTAGACCAGCTTAACCAATAATCTGATAAGTAGGTGGGGTTAAGACCAGCTTAACCAATAATATATATTAATTTGATAAACGGGTAGGGTTAAGACCAGCTTAACCAATAATATATATTATTCTGATAAGTGGATAGGGTTAACAAAAACTTAACCAATAATTCATAATGATCTGATAAGTGGATAGGGTTAAGACCAGCTTAGCCAATAATATATATTATTCTGATAAGTGGATAGGGTTAACAAAAACTTAACCAATAATTCATAATGATCTGATAAGTGGATAGGGTTAAGACCAGCTTAGCCAATAATATATAAGTGGATAGGGTTAAGACCAACTTAACCAATAACATATAAGTGGATAGGGTTAAGACTAGCTTAACCAATAATATATATATATATATATATTGATCTGATAAGCGGATAGGGTTAAGAGAAGCTTAACCAATAACACATGTTGATTTGATAAGTGGGTAACATGGGTGACATATGGAATATAATTATAAACACTTAACCAAGTTGAAACATGTAAGAAGACATGAATAAGAGGGGGTTAACTAGGAAATCCTAGTGGGGACCAAGCATAGGTGGAAAGCTTGTGTTAAGTGTGGGGAGCCTTTTCAACTAGTAACTTACTTAGTATCTAAGGAGCTCGATCTAGATCGAGGACGGGACACGCTTACTGGGTTTGATTGTAAGAGGTCAAAACGGGTTAGCCGTGGCAACGCAAGTCCAATGGGTCGTATGCGTGCGTGGGCCCGGGCTGGTAGGGAAGACATTGTTGCATCGTGTAGGTATAAGCCGTGCATCTTTAGTGTATCGGGCTGCCACTTTCCGGAGTGATACACCCCACTATGGTACCAGCACGGGTGTCTACGAGTTAGGGAGCCGATCGAATGGGGAAGGTAGTGGGTACGACTAGTGGAGATAGGAGCAGGCGGCACGTATGAAGGACAGCTAGGGGCACAACTACAATATTATGTATAAATGTTGTAAATAGAATGGGGAGGGCAGTGGGTACAACTAGTGGAGATAGGAGCAGGCGGCACCTTTGAAGATAGCTAGGGGTACACGAAACTATCATTATTATTATTTTGTTTAGTAGGCGGGATCAACTTTTAGGATGACTAGTATTGGTGCAGTATAGTAATTATCCTATAGTGATTAGGAATGCATTTAACGTTATCTTATTCCTCTTGTTGGTTTTGTCATGCCCTTTTGTTTCACAGTCATTCGATGTTTTACCAATTTATTCCTTATCCTAATTACTTTAATAATTATATTGTTAAAGTTATTGGACTCGCCAGACTTCATGTCTGACCCCTTTTGTTTTCGCCTCTTTTCTTCCTTCACCCTCCCCCTCCAGGTTCTCAGGTGGGACTAGTGCTAGTAGAGCTTGATTTGGATCTCTTTCTCTCTCTTTTGGAAGTGCTTGGATTGCTGAAAGTAAAGTTCAGCTTATCTCTTTTATGGCTACTTATGTTGGGGTTATGCTTTTTACTTTATGTACTCAGAAAATAATTTGTCAAGATGGATATTAAGAGTACTTGGTTTTATTGTTGGTTTTTGATGTTGTTGTAACCAAACTATTTCTCTGTTGCAATAAAAGTTGTTTTAAAATTTTCAAGTACCAATATATGTACCAATAATACTCCATGAATGTTAATGCATTCCCTTTGTGAGTGACATTAATGGACGTAGGGTGTTACACGTGGTATCAGAGCTGAAGATTACAAGAACAGATAAGAGATTTTGAAAAAAAAAACGCTTTCAAGAGTATTTTTTATAAAGAAATACTTTCAAAAATATGTTTTAAGGAGAGTATTCTTAAGAGAAAAGTTTATTTTGAAAAACATAACCCCCAAGAGCCATATATCTTTCCTTCGATTCTCCATGTTAAATCTCTTCCTCTTTCCTTTTTGAATTTCTTCCTCCATGTATAGATGCTTTTTCAAAGATATGTAAGAACTTCCGTACGGTGGGCGGAAAACCGCTTCATGGAACTGAGACGTTTGTCAAAGCTAGAAGGAAGTAGAGGGCTTGTTGGTACCTTTAAGATAGATGATAGTAGGAAGGTTCAATTAGCTCCTTGGTTAATGAAGGACGAAGCCTCATTTTGGTAGGAGGTCACGAATGGAGAACGTGCAGGTGAGACATGGATAGGACACATGATAAGAAAGTAGATCCAAAGAAAAGCGGTAAGTATAACAAGGGGCCAAGAGAAAAGGAAGGGCCACACTTGTGAAATACCTGACTACTTAAATAAAGATGTTAGAAAGAAGAAGAAGACTAGTTGTTATCGTTACGGAGAAACAGGACATCTTATTAGGATCGTCCAAAGAAGCAAAAGGCAAAGGTAAGGACAAAGTACATGATCTTCTGGATGGCAGACGTGTTCCCTCACGGCTGGCATACCTGATAGAGGTAGAAATATCTTGGATGGAAGTTTGGTTTTTCTTTTTGATCATCCTGTTCGAAACTTGTTTGAATTCTGGCGCTTCACACTCGTTTGTATCTGCTTCTTTAGTTAAAACACTGCACCTAAATACTAGTCTAGTTACGAATCCCATAGTAGTCTCAAGTCCTATTGGTGGTTTGCCTCATCTTTCAATGATTTGTAGGGATTAGAGAGTTTCTATCTTGGGCGTTGGGTTTGAATGCAACGCCTTCATTCTTGGCTTTATGGGCTACGACTTGATTCTAGGCACGGATTGGCTAGCCAGATATGGTGCCATCCTAGACTGTGAAAGAAGGGTAGTTAGATTGTTGACTCGTTATGGAAAGACCCTTGATATTTCTTGTGACCCTAGAGGTCCGGTGATGCTTAGCTACCTAGAATCTCTTGATGCGTCCAACGATGATTTGGAATTTGTTCGTGTGGTCTGTGAATATGGTGACGTCTTTGATGAAGTTTAGGGTTTACCCCCGAGGCGAGAGATAGACTTTCGTATATACCTAGTAGATAATGCAAAGCCAGTTGCATTGGCAGTGTGCCACATGGCTCCGAGAGAGAGAAGGGAACTAAGTAAGCAAGTGAAAGATTTGCTTGAGAAGGGGTTCATAAGAAGAAGCATTTCGAAATGGGGTGCTTTAGTTTTTTTTTTTTTTTTTGCTACAAAGGTTGATGGTTCACTTAGATTGTGCGTGGACTATAGAGAGCTGAATAAGCTCACAAAGAAGAACAGACACCCATTGCCGAGGATGGACGATTTATTCGATCAGTTGGTTGGTGCTTCGGTTTTCTTGCAGCTGGATTTAGCTATAGGATTTCATCAACTAAGAGTAGTTGAAGACAACATAGATAAGACTGCATTTAGAACTCCTAACGGTTTCTTCAAGTGGCTCGTCATGCCCTTTGGTTTGACGAATGCACCCGCATACTTCGTTGACTTAATGAGTAGGGTGTTTAGGGAGTTTCTAAACAAGTTTGTGGTAGTCTTTGTAGACGATATCTTGATTTTCTCTAGAAGCGAGGAAGAGCATGCCCTACATCTTAGGGAAGTCTTAGAGACTCTACGAGCACATCAACTTAAAGCTAAATTCTCCAAATGCCATTTTAGGAGAAAAGAAGTGAGGTTTTTAGGATACGTGGTCTCTAAGGAAGGGATAGCTGTGGATCCCGCAAAGCTGATGGCAATCCAAGATTGGAAGATTCCTAAGAACGCAACAGAAGTAAGAAGCTTTTTAGGGCTGGCGGGCTATTATAGGAAGTTCATTAAGGACTTCGTGAAGATATCAGCCCCACTTACTCTGTTAGCGAAGAAGAACTTGACTTTTGCTTAGGATGTTGATGGTGACAATTCTTTCCAGCATTTGAAGAGTGCTTTGACGACAACTCCAGTTTTAGTTTTTCCAGACGGAAGTAAGCTGTTCACAGTGTATACCGGTGCTTGCGGGACAGGGCTTGGAGAAGTTTTCGAAGCAAGAGGAAAAAGGTGATATGCAAAAGGCGGCAAGAACGAGTATCGCTTATCATCCACAGACGGATGGACGGACAGAAAGGGGTGAATAGAATCCTTGAAGATCTTTTGAGGTTATGTATCTGTAACACCCCGTGAATTCTATAACATTAAGCTTCACAAATTAAAGTGTAATTAATTCTAAACGAAATAATTAAGGAAAATGGGTTACCCATTGCGTTCGTCTCGGAATTCTGCTTGAGATAGAGTCCGAGTTTGCGTGAATCGGACTCCGTATGAAGGAGTTATGACCTTCAGAAGTTTCAGAATAAAATTTAAATTTCAAACAGCTCGGTTTCAAGTCCAAAATTTGAAAAACAGGTTCAAACTGGGCTGGGCGGGAAAATCCCGCCCAGTGACCTGGTCGACCATAGGGTCGACCATAGTGTCGACCTGGTCACCCCAGGTCGACCATAGTGTCGACCTGCCAGTTGACCTACCTGGTCGACCTGGCTGGCTGGGTCTGGCTCTGGCTCGAATATCTATGGCTCAGTGTGTCATTAGGGCTGACGTGTCACCTCTTGATTGGCTCTTTGAACTTTGTATAGTCTAGATTCCTCCTGTCTTCATCTGACGGCTCAAAACAATTTGAAAATCTATAAATACACCCTAAGTCTCAACTAAAATTCAAACAAAAAATAAGATGGGAGTCGTCATGCTGCCAGGAAGGAATTGAGCGTAGCCGTCAAGAGAGAGGAGCTTAAAGACAAATCAAATTAAGAAGAAGACTAAAGTTTAATCAAATTAATCAACGCAATGTTAATCTACCCAAAGGAACGCATCTCAATTTCAGAATTTAGAATCCAGAATTCAAGATTCTGCATTCGTTGTAAGTATAGTGATCTTTCAGAATATGAATAAAATTGTGACGTGATTCGATGTAAATGAAAATAGAATTGTGTTATTGTATGAATTCTGTGTATTGTAATAATTCTGTCATGACTTGTTTATTGATATTTGTGGCATAAATTGATTGATGCAAGCCTATTGGACATTTGTATATGAAAGTAATAGCTATAGCAAGTTGTGGCAAAAACTAGTAATTGATCCATTTATGTTTATGTCAATGGCATGGACTATATACATTCCCTTAGTCTAAGTTAGAATTTATGTAAACATGTTCTAGATTTGAGACCTTTTATGCCTACATGACTCAAAACCTATGAACACATTCTTATGTTTATTTGCAAGTATAATTGGATCTATGTTAAGTATCGTTTGGGTTTCATAAACTATGCAAGTTCATGTTGGAATAGGCTATATGATTAGATGTTAAAATTGGACATTTTGGTGAATATACAACATGCTAGTTTTGTGGTTGACATTATACCAAGTTAAACATGTTTAAATCCAAGTTTGTATAAGCCTAAACTATGCCATTTCATATGTCACCTACTTAGTTATACTTTGATTTGAATGCAAGTTCACATGACCCATAATTTATGTTAGTTGGATCGCTAAATTGCAAGTTCATGCGCCACACACCTTTATGTATTGTAAAATATTACATGTTCTTGATTTCCCCTTTTTCTCACGTTTATAAAGTTGGGCTGAATTGTGTCGAGCCCAACACATGTTATAATGTTGCGAACGTACAAACGTGGGTAATAACGTTGGGTGTAAAACATGAAAAATATATGTTGGCATGGTTGGCACATGCCAACGGCAATAACATTTAAGCGGTATGAATTGTTATACCCAAGAATAAAGGACATGACATTTACATATAATTGAGAAGTGATAAAATATGTAAATTTAGAAAACACGGTATGCTTAACCCAAGGTTGGATTGAGTTGTGACGTAAACCTGCCCGGACCCGCCCGGCTGTCCAGTAGTCGCAACAATACCTATCCAATGTGGGTGGTTAAGCATTGAGCCCAATAAGGACCCGAGGTTAGACTGAGCTACGGTGTAAACCTGCCCGGAACCGACCGGCACATCTAGTAACCATAGCAATATCAGTCTAATGTCAGTGGTCAGGTGCTTTAAGAGGCTAAGGATAGATGGTAGGGTTAAGTCAACTATAAAGACTTAACCAAATTCAACATGTTAACAAGAATTGATGGGTGGGGTTAGGTAAACACAGATACTTAACCACTTAACATGTTTGACTAGAAAACCCTAGTAACGAGGGACCCGTTTCATCAGTAACCCAAGTTAGGTATCATGGTACCCTGAAACTAGGCAGAGTGGGGCACGATTACTGGGTTGATTGTAAGCGGTCAAATCGACGGCGGTGGGTGCAACAGTGTAGGTTCTAACGGGGTGCGTGCGTGCACACACTCCGGAGCAGACAAACAGGGGCACTGGGGGCACCAGTAGTATAACCTATGCATTCTAGAATTGTGTCTGGGCCGCCACCATGGGTCTTGATACACCCCAAGGTGGGACCAGCATAGGTATCTACAATTCTTGGGGACCGTATGACACATGTTTACGCAAGTAGGAGCCGATCTTTAAAAAATGGGGAACACTTCACCCTCAGCATGGGGTTCCAGTTAGAATAAGCTCAAGTAGGTGCAGAGATATAGTGTGGGTGCGATAGTACATTCTATTCTAAACTACACTTCCTTAGTTTGTGATACTTGTCTGTTTTCAGTTTATATCTATCATGCCCTTTTCCTATTCACGTACTGAAGAGTCACTAGATTTACTCAGGCTTTATGTCTGACTCTATTTTCTTTCATCTTCTTTTCTTTCGTCCACCCCCCCCAGGTCCACAGGGAGGAAACAACTCAACTCCGTCAGACTCTTTGCAAGCTCCAGGACCGTAGATGTATGGTTTGGATCTCTTTTGCTCGGATTATGGCTTTGGATATCACTATGGGGATTTTTGTTACTTTATTTATGTTTTATGCTTCTGTGATAATCAAGACAGTAATGAGGTTGTAATGTTGGAAATATTTTGAGATAATTATGGAAATGTTTTGTATGAACACGTATTGATGAAATAAAAGTCTGTTTGGTTTCCGCTATTTAAAATATGTGTATTTATATCTGTCTTGTGTTTATCTTTGGCTTTTACTTATAAACCTCCACCAAAGTTAAGGCATTCCCTTTTTGAGTGACCTTAACGGAGGTGGGGTGTTTCCCTTGATATCAGAGCATAGGTTTACCAGACTAGATAAAAGCTTTTGAAACTATTTTCAAAAAAAAAAGATGTTTAAAGAAGCATTTTTCAAGAAAAAGTGTTATATTTATAAAAAGACATAATCCTTCAAAGCCATGTGCACTATCTCTCTCTATCCTTCGTTTTGAATCTTTCCTTTCTGTTTCAGCATGTCTGGAGACCTCAACCTTCCAGAAGGAGTACCGATGCCCGGCTGGTTTAGGAGGTACTTAGAAGCAAGGGCCAATGGCGTGGGCCCAGCAGACATTCCTCCTCCAATGGCCGCGGTTTCTCCTCCTCCTCCTCCTCATGGAAATTCCTTCGCAAAAACATGTAGAGACTTCAAGGCTATGGGTGGTTGCTTCCATTGTGGAGATACTAGGCACCAAGCTAAGGACTGCCCAATGAAGAGAGGGCAGGGACAGAAAGCCGGATCCACTTCAAGGGGTCAGGTTCATGCGCTAGTGGCATCTCAGCAGGAACGAGGTAGCAATATTTCTGTAGAAAGTGTAGTCTATCTTTATGATCATCCAGTTCGCACACTTTTTGACTCTGGCGCATCATACTCCTTTATTTCATTTGCCTTAGTAGAATCTCTGCATCTAGACACTAGTATGGTAGAGGATCCCTTAGTAGTTTCAAATCCAATTGGGGGCTCCGCTTACTTGTCAATGGTTTGTTTGGGTTTGAAAATCTCTATTCTTAGCGTTGAGTTTAGTTGTAATGCCTTTGTTTTGAGCTTCTCGGGATATGGTTTGATCTTAAGCATGGACTGGTTATCCAGTAATGGTGACATTCTTGATTGTGAGAAAAGAGTAGTTAGACTCTTGACTCGGCTTGGTAACACTCTAGAGATTTCTTGTAATCCCTTAAATGCGGTTATGATTAGTTATCTAGAGTCGTTTGATGCTTCTGATGAAAATTTTCAGTCAGCTAGAGTAGTCCGCGAATATCCGGATGTCTTTGAGGAGGTGAAGGGCTTACCTCCTAGGCGGGAAATAGACTTCCGCATATATCTTGTGGATAATGCAAAGCCTGTAGCTTTACCTGTCAGACATATGGCTCCAAAGGAGAGAAAGGAGCTCAGTAAGCAGGTTAAAGAACTTCTCGAAAAGGGGTTCATTAGACGGAGCATTTCGGAATGGGGTGCTCCAGTGGTGTTCGCAACCAAAGCGGATGGTTCGCTTCGCCTTTGCGTCGACTATCGGGAGTTAAACAAATTGACCAAGAAAAATAGGCACCCTCTTCCCCGAATCAATGATTTGTTTGATCATCTTGTAGGTGCGACGGTCTTCTCCCAACTTGATCTGGCAACTGGGTTCCATCAGCTAAGAGTAGCTGAAGACAGCATTGATAAAACGTCGTTCAGAACCCCAGACGGCTTTTTCGAGTGGCTTGTCATGCCTTTCGGCTTAACAAAATGCACCCGCTTATTTCATAGACCTAATGAGCAGGGTGTTCAGAGAATTCCTCAACAAATTTGTGGTTGTCTTCGTAGATGATATCTTAATCTTCTCAAAGAATGAGGAAGAACATGCTCAGCATCTGAAAGAAATCATGGATAATCTCCGTGCACATCAGCTAAAAGCCAAATTCTCCAAGTGCCATTTTGGAGAAAGGAGGTAAGATTTCTGGGGCATACAGTGTCCAAAGAGGGGTTGACTGTGGACCCCGCGAAGTGGTGGCAATGCAAGATTGGAATAAACCAAGAAATGCAACTGAAGTTTGAAGCTTTCTTGGGCTAGCCGGTTTTTACCGAATGTTCATTAGAGATTTCACGAAAATCTCAGCTCCACTCACAAGGCTAACAAAGAAGAATCTAGCGTTCACTTGGGATTTGGACTGTGAGTTTGCTTTCCAACGATTAAAAAGGACTCTCACAACAGCCCCAGTTCAGACTTTGCCAAATGGAAGCAAAATGTTCACAGTATATACGGATGCTTGTGGTACGGGGCTAGGCGCTGTTTTGATGCAAGAAGGGAGGGTAGTAGCTTATGGTGGAAGGCAATTGAAAGTTCATGAAAAGAACTACCCAACCCATGATCTTGAGTTGGCCGCCATCGTCTTTGCGCTTAAGTCTTGGCGCCATTATCTCCTAGGTGAGAAGTTCGAATTATACACTGACCATAAATCGTTGAAATATCTCTTCTCGCAGAAGGATCTTAACTTGAGGCAGCAAAGGTGGATGGAGTTTCTTGCCTCGTATGATTTTTAAATTTCCTATACTTCTGGCAAAGGCAACGTAGTAGCAGACGCGTTGACCCGAAAGAAACTGACCTTAAGCCCGCTCTTTGTAGAAAGGCAAAGCTTGGAGTACATAGCCAGTTTTAACTTTAGGCCCTACTCGGATTTTGTACCGGGTTTGTTAGCATCTCTCGAAGTACGCCCTAATCTCTTGGACTCAATAGGGGCTGCACAACGTGAAGACCCTCAGTTTGTTAATGTGATTGACAAACTTATTAGGAGTGAGACTTCTAGTCACCTCAGTAGATACGCCATCGATGATAACGGTTGGCTGAGGCAAGATGGAAGATTATGCGTCCCACAAGCAAGGGAGTTGACAAAGAAGGTTCTCGAGGAAGCGCATCATTCCAAGATGACTATACACCCTAGTGGTGATAAGATGTACAAGGATATAAAAAGAACTTTCTTTTGGAGCGACATGAAGCAGGACGTGGCAAATTTTGTTTCTAAGTGCATGACCTACCAACGGGTCAAGGCGGAACAGAAGAAGCCTGGAGGACTACTTCATCCTTTAGAGGTCCCACAGTGGAAGTGGGATAGCATTTCAATGGACTTCATTGATGGACTACCTAGGTCGAGAAGAGGTAATACTAGCATTTGGGTAATAGTGGATAGGCTCACTAAAAGCGCCCACTTTATACCCGTTAAAAGTAGAAGGACGCCTCATCTCAAGCATCTCTTTATCTCAAGGAAATAGTTCGACTCCATGGGATACCCTCCAGCATTGTTAGTGACCGAGACCCTATCTTCACAAGCGAGTTTTGGCGGAGTCTGCAAGAAGCTGTAGGCACACAGTTACGTTTGAGCATGACCTATCACCCCCAAACCGATGGCCAGACGGAAAGGGTGAATAGAGTTTTAGAGGATCTTTTAAGACTTTGCGTTCTTGACTTTGGAGGGACATGGGAGGATCACCTTCCTTCAGTGGAATTTGCCTACAACAACAGCTACCAAGCTACCATAGGCATGGCACTCTTCGAAGCCTTGTATGGAAGACCGTGCAAATCACCAACTTGTTGGTGGGAGTCTACAGATAAACTTATACTTGGGCCGGACATGATTCGAGAGACTTCGAAGAAAGTGGAATTGATACGAAGGAGAATGAAGACTGCCCAAGACAGACAGAAATCCTACGCCGACAAAAGAAGGACCGACCTTGAGTTTGAGGTTGGGGACAGGGTTTTCCTTAAGGTATCTCCTTTAAGGAACATTGTTCGCTTTGGATCTTCAAGAAAGCTAGCACCAAGATTTGTAGGACCGTTTCCTATCATCGAGAAGGTTGGGAAGATGGCCTATAGATTAGAGCTACCCGAGAGACTGGCCGGAATTCACACCTCCGGAAGTGTTTGCATGAGTCTGCGGAGGTGGTGGAACCTAGCATTCTAGAAGAAGCCGAAGTGGAACGTGAAGCAACTGTGAGGAGAGTTCCAAACCGCATCTTAGGAATTGAAGTGAAAAAGCTACGCAACCGCAAAGTCAAAATCGTTAAAGTTCAGTGGAGCGACACCGAGGAAGACGCGACTTGGGAAAATGAGGACAGAATACGCGCCTCCTACCCTTTTCTTTTTGAGGGTACATCTTTAATCTCTCTTTTTCCTTAAGTTATGCTTTATCTTTTTAGGTATATCTCCTCGGTCCTTTTCCTAACTCCTTAGGTAGAAAACAAATGGATGCAAACATGTATTTGAAAACATGTTATGGATGATGGCTGCAAATGGTTGCTAGTGATTGCTAGTGGTTGCTCGTGGATGCATATACACAAACACCCTAGGTTTTAGATCGGCTCAGTCACTTCATATTGCATATGCATATATGTATTCTCATTTGTATATGGTTGAAACTTGATATGCTGTCATATGGTTGTCGCATTTGTATGAATAAGTTGTGCACTCATGTAGAATTATGAGTAGGAAAAATTTGCATACATAATGGATTCATGACACTTACATGATTCGCATTAAGGAGGTCAACTGAATCAGTAGACCGCCTGATTTCAGATAAGGACATGTACACACACTATGCATATGATCATGAAGCATTAGAAGTCTTTTAAGGACAGTGGACGCCTGTGTTTGTTGGTTGAGTAGATGGACGGTTGGATGGAAGGATATACATTCTTCCTAACTTGAAGATTTCGGGGACGAAATCCTTTTAAGGGGGAGAGAATGTAACACCCCATGAATTCTATAACATTAAGCTTCACAAGTTAAAGTGTAATTAATTCTAAATGAAATAATTAAGGGAAATGGGTTACGCCATTGCGTTCATCTCGGAATTCTGCTTGAGATAGAGTCCTAGTTTGCGTGAATCGGACTCCGTATGAAGGACTTATGACCTTCGGAAGTTTCAGAATAAAATTTAAATTTCAAACAGCTCGGTTTCAAGTTCAAAATTCGAAAAACAGGTTCAAACTGGGCTGGGCCGGAAAATTCCCGCCCAGGGACCAGGTCGACCATAGGGTCGACCATAGTGTCGACCTGGGTGTCGACTTGCCAGTCGACCTACCTGGTCGACCTGGCTGGCTGGATCTGGCTCGAATTTCTATGGCTTGGTGTGTCATTAGGGCTGACATGTCACCTCTTGATTGGCTCTTTGAACTTTGTATGGACTAGATTCCTCCTGTCTTCATCTGATGGCTCAAAACAATTTAAAATTCTATAAATACACCCTAAGTCTCAAATAAATTCACACAAAAAAATAAGATGGGAGTCGTCATGCTGCCAGGAAGGAATTGAGTGTAGCCGTCAAGAGAGAGGAGCTTAGAGACGAATCAAATTAAGAAGAAGACTAAAGCTTAATCAAATTAATCAACGCAACATTAATCTACCCAAAGGAACGCATCTCAATTTCGGAATTCAGAATCCAGAATTCAAGATTCTGCATTCATTGTAAGTACAATAATCTTTCAGAATATGAATAAAACGGTGACGTGATTCGATGTAAATGAAAATAGAATTGTGTTATTGTATGAATTCTGTGTATTGTAATAATTCTGTCATGACTTGTATATTGATATTTGTGGCATAAATTGATTGATGCAAGCCTATTGGACATTTGTATATGAAAGTAATAGCAATAGCAAGTTGTGGCAAAAACTAGTAATTGATCCCTTTATGTTTATGTCGATGGCATGGACTATATACATTCCCTTAGTCTAAATTAGAATTTATGTAAACATGTTCTAGATTTGAGACCTTTTATGCCTACATGACTCAAAACCTATGAACACATTCTTATGTTTATTTGCAAGTATAATTGGATCTATGTTAAGTATCGTTTGGGTTTCATAAACTATGCAAGTTCATGTTGGAATAGGCTATATGATTAGATGTTAAAATTGGACATTTTGGTGAATATACAACATGCTAGTTTTGTGGTTGACATTATGCCAAGTTAAACATGTTTAAACCCAAGTTTGTATAAGCCTAAACTATGCCATTTCATATGTCACTTACTTAGTTATACTTTGATTTGAATGCAAGTTCACATGACCCATAATTTATGTTAGTTGAATCGCTAAATTGCAAGTTCATGCGCCACACACCTTTATGTATTGTAAAATATTACATGTTCTTGATTTCCCCTTTTTCTCACGTTTATAAAGTTGGGCTGAATTGTGTCAAGCCCAATACATGTTATAATGTTGCGAACGTACAAACGGGGGTAATAACGTTGGGTGTAAAACATGAAAAATATATGTTAGCATGGTTGGCACATGCCAACGACAATAACATTTAAGCGGTATGAATTGTTATAACCAAGAATAAAGGACATGACATTTACATATAATTGAGAAGTGATAAAATATGTAAATTTAGAAAACACGGTATGCTTAACCCGAGGTTGGATTTAGTTGTGACGTAAACCTGCCCGGACCCGCCCGGCTGTCCAGTAGTCCCAACAATACCTATCCAATGTGGGTGGTTAAGCATTGAGCCCAATAAGGACCCGAGGTTAGACTGAGCTACGGTGTAAACCTGCCCGGAACAGACCGGCACATCCAGTAACCGCAGCAATATCTGTCTAATGTGAGTGGTCAGGTACTTTAAGAGGCTAAGGACAGATGGTAGGGTTAAGTCAACTATAAACACTTAACCAAATTCAACATGTTAACAAGAGTTGATGGGTGGGGTTAGGTAAATACAGATACTTAACATGTTTGACTAGAAAACCCTAGTAACGAGGGACCCATTTCAGCAGTAACCCAAGTTAGGTATCATGGTACCCTGAAACTAGGCAGGGTGGGGCATGATTACTGGGCTGATTGTAAGCGGTCAAAGCAACGGCGGTGGGTGCAACAGTGCAGGTTCTAACGGGGTGCGGGTGTGCACACACTCCGGAGCAGACAAACAGGGCACTGGGGGCACCAGTAGTATAACCTATGCATTCTAGAATTGTGTCGGGGCCGCCACCATGGGTCTTGATACACCCCATGGTGGGACCAGCATAGGTATCAACAATTCTTAGGGGCTGTATGACACATGTTTACGCGAGTAGGAGCCGATCTTTAGAAAATGGGGATCACTTCACCCTCAGCATGGGGTGTCAGTTAAAGTAGGTGCAGAGATATAGTGTGGGTGCGATAGTACATTCGATTCTAAACTACACTTCCTTAGCTTGTGTACTTGTCTGTTTACGTTTATATCTATCATGCCCTTTTTCTATTCACATACTAAAGAGTCACTAGATTTACTCAGGCTTTATGTCTGTCTCTATTTTCTTTCGTCTTCTTTTATTTCGTCCCCCCCTCCCAGGTCCACAGGGAGGAAACAACTCAGCTCCGTCAGACTCTTTGCAAGCTCCAAGACCGTAGATGTATGGTTTGGATCTCTTTTGCTCGGATTATGGCTTTGGATATCACTATGGGGATTTTTGTTACTTTATTTATGTTTTATGCTTCTTTAATAATCAAGACAGTAATGTGGTTGTAATGTTGGAAGTATTTTGAGACAATTATGGAAATGTTTTGTATGAACACGTATTGATGAAATAAAAGTCTGTTTGGTTTCCGCTGTTTAAAATATGTGTATTTATATCTGTCTTGTGTTTATTTGTGGCTTTTACTTATAAACCTCCACCGAAGTTAAGGCATTCCCTTTGTGAGTGACCTTAACGGAGGTGGGGTGTTTCAGTATCCTAGATTTTGGAGGGACATGAGAAGAGGCAATGAGCTTAGTGGTGTTCACGATGTGTTTCACGTGTCACATTTGCGGAAGTGTTCACAAGATATCGCAGAAGTAGTAGAGCCTAGAAGACTTAGAGAAGTGGAAGTGGATGAGATGCCCTGATTAGACGAGCCCCTACATGCAATCCTTGGATCAGAGGTCATAAATCTACACAACAGAGAGGTCAAGTTAGTCAAGGTGCAATGGGAAAATGATCAAGGAGACGCGACTTGAGAAACAGAAGACAAGATGCTTATGTTGTGCCCTTTCCTTTTTGAGGGTATGTTTTTAACTTCTCCTTTTTCTACCGCTTTGTTTATGCTTGTCCTACCGTTTAGTATGTCTTCGCGATTATATCTTCGATCTTTAGTTAGGAAAAATCCTATGGTTGTAATCATGTGCTTGAGACATGTTATGCTTGGTGGATGCAAGTGCTTGCTAGTGGTTGCTCGTGGATGCATTTACACACACACTAGGCACTAGATCGGCTCAATCACTTTCATAATGCATATAAATATGTGTGCATATTTAAATTAATGGATGTATAATGGTTGTGTTGTCATATGGATGCTGCACTTAGGTGAATGGTGGTACACGCATGTAGAAATAATATGTATCATTAGGATTGGTTTGCATACATAATGGACGCATGACACTATCATGGTTCGCATTAAGGAGGTCAACTGAATCAATAGACCGCCTGATTTTGCATTAGATAAGGAACATATACACACACTTTTTGCATATGTTCATACGACATTAGAAGTCTTTTAAGGACAATGGATGCCTGTGTTTGATGATTGAGTAGATGGATGATTGGATGTTAGGATATACATTCTCCTTAACTTGGAGACTTCGGGGGTGAAATCCTTTAAGGAGGTGAGAATGTAACTCCGCGTAATTTTAAATATTAAAATTAATAAATTTAAGAAAACTTAATTTTTAGGAGAAGAATTAAGGGAAATGGGTTATGCCATTGCATTTGTCTCAGAATTCTGCAAGGAATAGAGTCCAGGTTTTTGTAAATCGGACTTCGTATGAGGAAGTTATGGCCCTCAGAAGTTTCAGGAATTTAAATAAATTAAAACAGCTCGAATTCAAATTAAAAATTCAAATGAAAACACGGAAGCGGGTTGGGCAGGATTTTTCCTGCCCCAGGCCAGGTCGACCAGGGGGTTGACCTCCCCTATACAGGTCGACCTGGGGGTCAACCTGGTGGTCGACCTGGGGGTCGACCTCCCCTTATTTGGTCAGATC
Organism: Allium sativum; assembly: GCA_030737875.1. Lineage (NCBI taxonomy): Eukaryota > Viridiplantae > Streptophyta > Magnoliopsida > Asparagales > Amaryllidaceae > Allium > Allium sativum. The sequence continues at coordinate 195,437,562 of CM060927.1, read as the reverse complement.
CGAGGCAGATTCGGGATTTTGCACCTTGGCTTGTTTTCTGGACAGATTCTTTGGCTCCTAATCTATTTAAACACCCCCAAACCCAACTTTCTCTCCGCGCCAAACAATTGTAATGCTATGCTGCCTCAATCCTAATTAAAATAAGTTAAAGACGTCCTTATGTTGCTGGAATAGTTCATCTTCTTCTTAAAGCTTTGGAATTGCAAGTCAGGATTCTAATACAAACGACGAACGAATTATTCTCTTCTCTAATCTGTTTTTGTGAGTACAATTTCTTTCACAAAATAATTAATAAATTAATTATGATGAGTTATAATTTGGGTATAAGATTATGCTTGCTGAATCATTGACCGATATGATATTGTATATTTTGTGAATGTGCGCTAGTTGTTGTCTTATGTACATAGATTCATGATGTTGGTTCATATGTCTAAACACATATGCTAGAATTGATTCATTTTGTGACATTAATTTACATGTCTAAAACATATGCAAGTGTAAATGTAAATCTTAGTTTACATGTCTAAATTATATATGCACGTTTATATATAAGTTTGGATGTGAATCATATGCTAGTTTATATGTAAGTTTGTAAGTGAATCATATGTAAGTCTTAGTTGACATGTCTAAATTGCATATGCAAGTTTAATACAAGTTTGTATGTAGATCATATGCAAGTTTATGCGAAAACCATGTTCATATATGCAAGTTTACCTTTATGTGTATAGATCTATGCAAATCATATCTTATATAATTTGATACATGCCAGTTTGCAGTTTATGCAAATTATGCGTATTGCCTATTCAAGTTACTGATTATGCAAATTTATGATTATATAAATTATAATCATGCAAGTTTTGATCTATGCTAGCCTATTCTTATTTGCAAGTTAGATCTATTTTATGGGTTATGTAAGTTGTGATGTTTCTTTTCTTTTTATGAATTAGACTATTTGCGGATCTAACATATTTCATATTAAACGTACGAACGACGTGGGGGCAACGGGAAAATATTAAATATTAATATTGTGAATTGGCATATAATGGCCTTAAAAGCATATTATTAATTTGAGACATTAATTGGTATAATTTACATACCCGAAAATTATGGACATAATTTAAGTGACAATTATGGACATGGATTAAAATTGGAAGTTATTGACAATCTGAAATAGGGATAATAATTCAAATTGGGGTTGAATAATAATGTGTAATAATAAATGCCTGAGACACGAGGTTAGAATCGTTTGTGGTATAAGACTGCCCGGACCCGCCCGGAAAATCCAGCAACCACAAATGGTAGTCTAATGTGAGAGGTCAAAGGCATAAATTAAATGCGTAATAAATGCCTAAGACACGAGGTTAGACTCGTTTGTGGTATAAGACTGCCCGGATCCGCCCGGCACATCCAGCAACCGCAAACGGCAGTCTAATATGAGTGGTCGTAGGCATAATTTAAAGATGCTTAGACACGAGGTTAAGTCTAGCTTGTGGTGGACCGCCCGGCATATCCAGCGGCCACAAGCAATCGACTTAATGTGATAGGTCTGTGCATTAATAATTAATTAATGTTGTTCAAAGACGAATATGAATGACAAACAGAAGTTTGGTTGAGTTGAGTAATTCTCTAAGTGCCAATCTGATGTTGATTTCGGTCATCAGGGTTGATACATAGGGAGTTATTCTCTTAACCAATGTATCTATGAACTAAGATGTACTTAATCATAAATTAAGTAAAACATGTTATACGATATATATATATATATGATACATAAAACATGATAAGTGGATAGGGTTAAGACCATCTTAACCAATAATCTGATAAGTAGGTGGGGTTAAGACCAGCTTAACCAATAATATATATTAATTTGACAAGTGGGTAGGGTTAAGACCATCTTAACCAATAATATATATCAATCTGATAAGTGGATAGGGTTAAGACAAACTTAACCATTAATAGATATTGATCTGATAAGTGGATAGGGTTAAGACCAACTTAGCCAATAATATATAAGCAGATAGTGTTAAGACCAACTTAACCAATAATATATAAGTGGTTAGGGTTAAGACCAGCTTAACCAATAATATATATATATATATATATATTGATCTGATAAGCGGATAGGGTTAAGACAAGCTTAACCAATAATAACACATGTTGATTTGATAAGTGGGTAACACGGGTGACATGTGGGATATATTTATAAACACTTAACCAAGTTGAAACATGTAAGAAGACATGGTTAAGAGGGGGTTAAGTGGGAAATCCAAGTGGGCACCAAGCATAGGTGGAAAGCCTGTGTCAAGTGTGGGGACCCTTTTCATCCAGTAACCCATTTACTATATAAATGAGCTTGATCTAGATCGAGGACAGGACACGCTTACTGGGTTTGATTGTAAGAGGTCAAAACGGGTTAGCCGTGGCAATGCAAGTCCAATGGGGTCGTATGCGTGAGTGGGCCCGGGCTGGTAGGGAAGACATTGTTGCATCATGTAGGTATAAGTCGTGCATCTTTAGTGGTATCGGGTTGGCATTTTGGGGAGTGATACACCCCTCACCCTTTGGGACCAGCACGGATGTCTACTAGTTAGGTAGCAGATCGAATGGGGAAGGTTGTGGGTACGACTAGCGGAGATAGGAGCAGTCGGCACCTATGAAGAACAGCTAGGGTACAACTACCATAATATGAATAAATGTTGTAAATAGAATGGGGAGGGAAGTGGGTACAACTAGTGGAGAGGCGGCACCTATGAAGACAACTAGGGGTACACGAAACTACCATTATTATTATTTTGTTCAGTAGGCGGGATCAACTTTTAGGGTGACTAGTATTGGCGCAGTATTGTAATTATCCTATAGTGATTAGGAACGCAATTAACGTTTTCTTATTCCTCTTGTTGGTTTTGTCATGCCTATTTGTTTCACAGTCATTCCTTGTTTTACAAGTTTATGCTTTATCCTAATTACTTTAATAATTATATTGTTACAGTTATTGGACTCGCCAAACTTCATGTCTGACCCCCTTTGTTTTCGCCTCTTTTCTTCCTTCCCTCCCTCTAGGTTCTCAGGGTGGGACTCGTGCTAGTGGAGCTTGATTTGGATCTCTTTCTCTCTCTTTTGGAAGTGTTTGGATTGCTGAAAGTAAAGTTCAGCTTATCTCTTTTATGGCTACTTATGTTGGGGTTATGATTTTTACTTTATGTACTCAGAAAATAATTTGTCAAGATGGATATTAAGTGTACTTGGTTTTATTGTTGGTTTTTGATGTTGTTGTAACCAAACTATTTCTCCACTGCCATAAAAGTTGTTTTAAAATTTTCAAGTACCAATATATGTATCTGTCTTGTTAGATTCCGTTCTATACACCAATAATGCTCCATGAAAGTTAATGCATTCCCTTTGTGAGTGACATTAATGGACGTGGGGTGCTACACATATGATGAATCTAATGCAGATAACCATCCTTACACATATGCACCCAACATATTGTAAAGTGGACTACTAATAATATTCACACAACGTTTGTTTGAGTGCATTTGAAGTTATATATTATCTTTTGTTATTCATTTGAAAAGCGTAGGTGTATTTGGTATTCTATTACGCCATCTAAAGGGCGAGCAAAAGAAAATTAGATACAATGAATGATTATGGAATGAATAAACAACATATCCTAATCAATAAGCAACAGTTTAAGTAAAATTGTATTAAGTCACGTTCAATCTTGCTATGTAAATTAAATACGGGTAAGTTCTAGTCATGCACCATAAATTATAATATACGTAACAAAAAATTTATACAAATTATGGATATTTTTCTCTATAAGAACCATGCATATTACAAAACAGTCCTCACCTTCGAATAAAAATAATCCATGTATCATTTTACTAACTCACTGTCATGCACTAATCTAGAAGATGAATCTTATTTCAAAATTCCCTGAAATCACTTCTGTAGATCCCAAATTTAAACAAAAAGATTGAAAGAGCTTTGAATTCAATAAATTATTTATATATACAATATTGACTCTAATTTCATGTGATATTAAGTGTCCAATGATCAAAATATATTATGTCAAATTAAATGGCTTCTAATGTTCAAACAAACTTAATGGCCTATTATGTAAAATCTTTTACTGAGCTAAAATAAAATAGAATGCTCCTAACATACAATAAAAAAAAATCAAAGAAGTAAAGAAAATCAGTGATGATGGAAATTTAAGATATACATAATAATATAACCAATTATATTAAAGCTTTACCCCATCGAGCTAAAACGAAAGAGAATGCTTTTAAAAAACTTAAAAATCCATGAAAAATAATAATAAGATGTGGCGCATATCCAAAGTTAACATGTATAAACTGAGATAACCATTTGTACTAAATACTATGAAATTAAAGCTGGACATTGTGGCTATCATAAAAAATATAATGCTAGACAGAATGCAAACTAAGAATGAAGTGGAAAGCATATTTCACAATTCAGCTTATGATATACTGTATCTGATTGGCCTCTTTACAATTTATTATTGTTATTATTATTTAATGGCATTATCTTTTATATATTTGCAGACTCATGTACGAACATAAGATTAGTGTTTTATGTTTATAACGTGAGGTAAATGGGTTGACTATTTGTTAACAATAATAGAACAAAGGTTTTCTCGGAGTTCCTTCAACTCATTCCCTTGGCACTTTCTGCAATTCTACTTATTCGCACTGTTATAATTTGAACTTAGCTAGGCCTACTCATATATTTGTATAATCAAAAGATTGCAGATATAGACTACCTTATTACGATAACTAATTCAATAAGAGGGGTACATTCGTTGCAACAGAGATGGCTAAATTTTTTTTTATGCCAAATAAGAAAATGACAAAATCCAACGATGTATCCAAAGGATTCGTTGTGAAAATAATAAAAAACTTTGTCATAATTGGGAGGCAAATTTTAGAAGGTAATTCATTATTTCGCTTTTGCATGGAATAAAGCTGTCAACTGTATTTTGCTCCTTACTTAAAATATTCTTCTCTACAAAAAAATAATATTAATAGATCAACCAAACTAAGTTTAATCCCACAGAACATAAAATATGGAAGTACATATGTGTGTGCGCGCGTGTATATAGGTTGTATGGATGACAGTAAATAAATATTCAATGCAACACTGAAATTAGAGTATAACATATCATATAGTAATTAAATATATTATAACAACTAACAATGGAAAATCATATCGCAACAGTCCAATAACAATAATCGCACATCCAATTCACACAAATTAAAAGATTGGTGGAAAACCAAATCCATTTTTTGATGGGATCTAGTTAGCGCTAAGGAAAATAGAGTTTGAGCAATACTAATGCACATAAGTTCATAAACAAATTGATGCATATAAATTCTCGGAATAAATTAAAATATGTAAGTTCTTAAGTAATTGATGCATCCGAACATTAGGGTCAGAGAAGCAATAGCACCAAAACTACTTATTTCTAACGGTTCTTCAACTACAACCAAATCTTCATAATTGACTTCATAACATGCCTAATTGTCATTAAAGGAAAGCGCACTAAAATAAGTCTTATGAGCATGTATAGACCTTTGAATATATGGGGATCACAAGGTGAAATTTAATGAAATGAATGGTTATGGCTTTGTATTCGTAAAATGAGTACATTCAGAATTAACAATGACTACATGGCAGTAAACACTCTAGTTAATTTCATACATTAATAACAAAGTAAAAAAAGACTTCATCTTTGAGAGAAAATTTCAAACCACTTTGACAGTTTAAATAATAAATGTACTACATATAGGGACTAAAAAAATCCAAGCACAATCAATGTATTAATATAGTAGCATCCCGTTTGAAATGATTACCCCATGTGTGCGTGTGTATAAAGTAAATTTGTCATATTTCTGTGTTTAATCGTAATCCCTTGTATTTACTCTTATGAGTCGGTTAAATCCAAATTATTTAAAAGTGAAAAGGTATCAATTCATATTAAGTGACGTACATTAATAGGTCTGGCTTGACAGTATCTTACTTTTGCCTAACTAAGGTGCAATAAACAGTCGGACATATATAAATTGGCGGATAATCTGATTCCTTGGTTTACTTTCCAAATTTATTCAATATCCACAACTAAATATTAGATAGAATTATCCATATAATGTGGACCAGATATTAAAAATTCTTGACAAAACATCACATTAAAAATATTTACGATGCTAATTAGGACAAATAAGAAAATCATGAAATTACCAAATGTAAATTACACTTGTTATTGTCAAAATACATTTTCCAAATCCACGGAAATCCCTACTATTAAACCATAAGGAAAATAATTAGATAGACATAATAGATCTTAAAAATGCCCTAACCATGATGTCAAATTAATCATTATTATTGTTAAAGATGACTAAGTGCTGTCAGAATATTCAATGTATAGCTCAAATAAATTTCATCATTCTGGGAAAACCTAAATAATAAAATTATTATAGTATGACCAATCCCCAAATCAGGGTGATTTCAAAACTTTCAATGAGTTGAGCATAACATATCAAAGGAGTAAAAGACGATACTGAGCTCCACCGTGTATCCAAGAGTTGTGAAATTGACGCGACGAAGATGTGGAGGAAGGATCTGATAGCAATTGAACCCGTTGAATTACTGGACAGACTATCGATTAAGGGTTCGGGATCTAGAGCAATAAAGGGAAGGCAGGTTGATGTTTAAAATAAGGGGTCGACATGACCTATGGATGGGAAAAGACGGATTGGGGAAGAGGTAGAAAAGAGGAAGATAATCTTTATAGAAAGGGAAACGGGGAGTAAACGATTGTGAAAGAAATAGGATAGCGCCTTTTTCAGTTGTAAGAAAGGAGAATTCTTCTGCATTCTTGAAGGAAGTGCAAGGCAAGAGGAAGGGGAATGACGCGGAGGGAGATGAGGAAAAAGATGGATGAGATTCGAGACTGCGAATGAAAAAAAGCGAAAGAAATTGGTATACGAGTAAAAGATTGAGACGACTGAGTAAACAATACATGCTCACATGCAACCCTGGTAGAGATTGAAGGGGGCTTGAAAGCCATCTAAAAGCAATTCCTCTTTAATAGTATAGTATAAATATTTTGTTCTTGGGCAATTCTACTTCTTTTATGTACTCTGATATTTTTGAAGTACAAGACAATAACTTTTGTGTTTTAACGGGCTTTTATGTTTTAGACATGTGACGTTTTTGGGCCATGGTATCTTATGATAAATAAAGTTTTTATTCCATTATTAATCTATTTATCTGTCTTGTAATATTCTGTGTCTGTTTACCTATAACGCTTCACGAAAATTAATGCATTCCCTTTGTGAGTGACACTAACAAACGTGGGGTGTCACACTTGGTACCAAAGCTATAGGTTACCAGATTGGATAAAGTTTTTGAAAATTATTTTCAAAAAGGTTTTAAAAGAAATCATTTTCAAAACGAAAAGTCTGTTTTGAAAAAAATTCCCTAAAAAGCCATATGTAATATTCTCCGGTCCTTTTTCTAAATCTCTTCCTTTTTCTTTTCAGTATATCTAGGGAACAAAACATTTCTAATATCCCAAAGGGCGTTACGATAACCGTATGGTTCCGAAGGTATCTGGAGGCCACGGCACCAGCTGAAGGCCAAGGAAACGTTCCTCCCCCAGCTGCAGCAGTCATTCGTCCTCCTCCCACTCCAAGAGCATATAATTTCGCCAAGATCTGCGGAGACTTCCGTGCAATGGGAAGGAAGCCATTCCATGGGAACTGGACATTCATAGAAGCATGGAACTGTCTTAAGGCGATCGAGGACTTGTTCATAATCTTTGAAGTAGAGGATAGAAGGTTGGTTCAGTTAGCCGTCTGGCTACTGAAAGACGAAGCCTCATTTTGGTGGGAAGTCACCGAAGCAGGACATCTGGTGGAAACTCGGGAATATTTTAGATAGAGGTTCGAAATGAAATTTCTTTCCCAAGCTGATAGAAGCTTATAGATGGGGTGGTTCTTAGCACTCAAACAAGGAAACTTAACCGTGAAAGAGTATGTGAACAAATTCAACCAACTAGCAAGGTTCGGGTTAGAGTTGATGGATACGCCACACAAAAAGGATTTGCGGTTTGCTAAATGGCTGAATGAACCTTCGCATGGGTTAGCCATGTCCCAAATTCCCATAGGGGACACTTTTGAAAAGCTTGTCGATATGGCCCTAATGCATGAGGAAGACATGGTAGAAAAGAAGGAAGCAAGGTCTAAGGAGACATCGCAAAATAGGAAGGTGTGGCCAAAGAAGGGGCAACAGCAACAATAGCAGAAGAAAGGAGGGAAGAATGAAAAAGTCAAGGATAAGAGAAAATATCACAGTTGTGGGAAGGAAGGTCACTTGATCAAAGACTGTAAGAGAAGGAAGAACACTAGCTTTAATTGCGGAGAGGTCGGACACTTCGCTACAGAGTGCCCGAATAAACAAGGATCACAGGGATAGGGTCAAAGGACAGGGACTTCTGGGGGGAGCTGCATGTTCTCGCGATCAGTGATCCCGATAGAGGTAAAAAAATTATATGGAAGGTTAATTTCTCTTTCAAACCACCCTATCAGAACACTTTTTGATTCTGGCGCTTCACATTCATTTACATCAAGTTTTATTGTTGAATCTCTACACTTAATTACTAGTATGGTAGTGGATCCCGTAGTTGTTTCAAACCCCATTGGTGGTTCAACCCATTTATCTATGATTTGTCGGTGTTTGAAAATATCTGTGTTAGGCGTCGAGTTTGAATGTGACGCGTATATGCTCGGGTTTATGGGCTATGGGTTGATTCTAGGAATGGATTGGCTTACCACGTATGGTGCCATTCTGGATTGTGAGAAGAGGATTGTTCGGCTTCTGACTTGTTATGGGAGGACCCTCGAGATTTCTGGTGACCCACAATGGTCAGTTATGCTTAGTTTCCTGGAGTCTCTTGATTCATCTATCGATGACTTGCAATCTGTTCCAGTAGTCTGATATTATTCTGATGTTTTTGATGAGGTATGGGGTTTACCTCCAAGGCACGAGATCAACTTTCTTATATATTTGGTGGACAGTGCAAAGCCTGTTGCATTGCCAGTGCGCCAGATGGATCCAAGGGAAAGGAGGGATCTGAGTAAGCATGTAGGGGAGCTACTTGAGAAAGGGTTTATCTGACGAAGCATATCAGAATGGGGTGCTCCAGTAGTATTCGTGACTAAGGAGGATGGTTCGATTCATTTGCGTGTTGACTATAGAGAGCTGAATAAACTCACTAAGAAGAATAGACACTCGCTTCCGAGGATTGATGATTTATTTGATCAGCTTTTTGGTGCCTCGGTATTTTCTCAATTATACTTGGCCATGGGGTTCCATCAGTTGAGGGTGGCTGAGGATAGCATAGATAAGACTGCTTTTAGAACTCCGGATGGTTTCTCTAAATGGTTAGTTATGCCTTTTGGGTTGACGAACGCATCCTCCTATTTTGTTTATCTGATGAGTAGGGGGTTTTAGGAGTTTATAAACAAATTTGTCACGGTCCTTGTTGGTGATATCTTGATCTTCTCCAAATGCGAAGAAGAGCATGCCCAGCACTTGAGAGAAGTTTTGAAGACTCTCTATGCGCATCTTCTCAAGGCGAAGTTCTCAAAATGCCATTTTTGGAGAAAAGAGGTGCGATTCTTAGGGCATGTGGTCTCAAAGAAGGGATAGCGGTAGATCCCGCGAAGGTGCTTGCAGTGCAAGATTGGCAGATTCCTAAAAATGAAACCGAGTTGAGGAGCTTTCTAGGGTTGGCAGGTTATTATAGGAAGTTCATTGAGGACTACGCAAAGATATCAGCCCCACTCACCTGGCCGACGAAGAACATGGCATTTTCATGGGATATAAACTGTGACGTTTCTTTCCAATGACTGAAGAGGGCTCTGACAGCAGCCCTAGTCTTGACCTCGCCTGATGGAAGTAAAGTGTTTACCGTTTACATTGATGCATGCAGTACAAGGCTTGGTGTGGTTTTGATGCAAGAAGGGAAAGTAGTACGTTATAGGGGTAGACAGTTGATGGTTCATGAGAAGAACTACCCCACCTATGATCTAGACCTGGCTTCCACAGTATTCGCATTAAAGACATGGCGTCATTATTCACTTGGAAAGAAGTACGAGTTATACACCGATCATAAATCTCTCAAGTATCTGTTCTCGTAGAAAGACCTCAATTTAAACCAATAACGGTGCATAGAGTTCCTAGCTTCTTATGATTTTAAGATATCTTATACCCCTAGCAAGGGTAATGTGGTGGCAGACGCACTAAGTAGGCAGAGGATGGCCTTGAGTCCTCTGTTTGTGGAGAGGAAGAACTTGGAGTTCATATCAGCTTCTGATTTTAGAACCTCCATCGAGATTTTGCTTGATTTGTTTGCATCCTTAGAGATATGACTAATTCTTATGGACCAGATAGGAGCTTTGCAACAAGGTGACCCACAGATCTTAGACATCATGGAAAATATCAGAAGAGGGGAGACTTCTAGTCACCTCAGTAGATATTCCATAGATGAAAAGAGGTGGTTGCGATGAGATGGAAGGCTTTGAGATCCTCAAACTGGAAGCTTGATAAAGGCTGTCTCAGAAGAAGCCCACCATTCTAGGATGATTATTCATCCAGGCGGTGATAAGATGTACAGAGACATGAAAAGGATTTTCTTTTGGGCTGGGATGTAGAAAGATGTGGCTGAATTTGTTTCTCAATGTTTAGTTTTCCAGCAAGTCAAAGCTGAGCAAAAAAAGCCCAGTGGTTTACTTCATCCTATGGAGGTTCCTCAGTGGAAATGGGAGAGCGTCTCTATGAATTTCATAGATGGTTTGCCTAGATTAAGGAAAGGCAACGCTAGTATTTGGGTTGCGCTAGATAGACTCACTAAGAGCGGTTACTTTATCACAATTAAGTGTAAGAGGACGACATCATGGTTGGCAGCAATTTATGTTTGTGAGATAGTTCATCTTCATGAGGTGCCTTCCAGCATTGTAAGTGATCGAGGCCCCATCTTTACTAGTGAATTTTTGAGGAGCATGCAAGAAGCATTAGGTACACAGTTTTGTTTGAGCACCGCTTATCATCCACAGACCGACGGACAGACAGAGAGGGTGATCATGATTATTGAAGATCTTTTAAGGTTGTGTATCCTAGACTTCGGAGGGACCTGGGAAGAGCACCTTCCTTTAATAGAGTTTTCCTATAACAACAGCTATCAATCCAACATCGGCATGGCACCCTTCGAAGCATTGTACGGGCGACCATGTAGATCACCAACTTGTTAGTGGGAATCTACAGAAAGATTATTACTTGGACTAGATATGATGAGAGAAACATCCAAAAAGATTGACCTTATTCGACGGCAGATAAGACATCTCAAGATAGGCAGAAGTCTTATGTAGATAAGAGAAGGACTGACATCGAATTTGAAGTGGGAGACTTAGTTTTTATCAATGTATCATCTCTAAGGAATGTGGTTCGCTTTGGATCGGTAGGAAAGTTGGCACTTAGGTTTGCGCGACCATTTCCCATAACAGAGAGGATTGGCCAAATGGCCTATAAATTAAAGCACCCAGAAAATCTATCAGGCGTTCTGATGTTTTCCACATTTCTCATCTGCGGAAGTGCCTGCATGATGCCGCAGAAGTTGATGAGCCGAGTGTGTTGGAAGAAGAAGAAGTGGAACGAGAGGCGACAGTCAGGTGAGTTCCTTCCTGTATTCTTGGATCAGAAGTTAAGAAGCTATGTAATAAAGAGATCAAGTTGTTAAAGGTTCAATGGGCAGATAACCTAGAGGATGCGACTTGGGAGACCGAAGACAAGATTCGTGCTTCGTACCCTTTCCTTTACGAGGTTATGTTCTTAACTCCTTTTTTCAAAGTTTTATCAGTGCTTGTTTTTATCATTTAAGTATATCTTATCCATAGTATTTTTCGACCTTTTGAGAAGAATCCTATGAATGTAAACATGTGTTAGGGACATGTTATGTTTGATAGATGCAAGTGGATTCCAGTGTTTGCTAGTAGTTGCCTATGGATGCATATACACACATTAGGCACTAGATTGGCTCAATCACTCTCATACTGCATGTGGATGTGTGTGCGTTTTCTTTTACGGATGGAAATGGATGAGTTAGAATGTGAATGTTGCACTTGGATGAATGAGTGTGCACACATATAGAAATTATATGTTATAATAGGATTATTTGCATACATATTGGTTTCATGGCACTAAGATACGTTGCATTAAGGAGGTCAACTGAAACAGTAGACCGCCTGATCTTTGCATTAGTATTGGGACATATACACACCTCTGCGTATCTATCTACTTATATTAAAAGCAGAAACCAGGCGTTCGTTTGGATGAAACTTGTTCAACGACAAGCGGCAATTAGAGATACGCTCAAATCCCTTCGTTCCTCCCATTTCCAATTCGCTAACCGCATTCATTCCCACTTCCCAAATCACACTCGATAACCCTTTCTTTCTCCCCTCCAAATCAGATCTGCTTCATTCTCATCCCACATATACCAACTCGCTGTCCACAACCGACTCGGATCCTACGTCGTTTCTTAGCTTCTGCGTGCGTATCTTTCGCATGTTCAATGCACTTTCGTGATGCTTACAGTAATAAAATAAATGAAGGCGACGGATTGGTATCGCAAATTAAATGGTACGTTGTAATAACCCGGAAATCAGGGCCAATTTAAAAATTTTATTTTGGCAATTTTAGCGAATTTTGATTATTTAAAATGAATTATTTTAAATAAAATCGACGAGAAATTTATTTTGAATATAATTCGGACGTATATATTCGTTTGAATCGACGTTAGAATATAAATATTTATTTATATTTATAAAAGGAATTGAAAATGGCGCGGTAGTTCGATAATTCGATTTCAAAGTTCAAATGAATGTACCGGATTCAAAATAAACCGGATTTTAGTGAGACCAAAAATATTTGAATTTAATTGACAACGAATCCAAAAAATCAAAATTTCATAGCGGGGATAAAAAGATATGTCCAGTTGAAATTTCAGAATAGTCGCTATGGAATTCAGGCCCTTAAAAATGGAAATTTTGCAAACGACCTCGGATTTCGACGAAACCACTTTTGTTGGATCTGTGATGTCAAGTTATTGCTAGGTTTCAAGTTTCATAATTTTTCGAATCAATACGTGAGCGTGGCAAAGGAAAACGCGTTTGACCAGTTTCAGTTGATTTTAGTCAACTGGAAAATGGCCATTTTTCCAACGGTCTCGGAATTCGACGAAGCTAGTTTTGTTAGGACCGTATCGTCAATACGAAGCTAGAAAATATTTTTCCGGGATTTATAAAGTTAGTATGTGACCCCGGTAAATTGAAATGCGCGTTCAAAATTCAATATATAGAGTTATATGTTGATTTTAACGGAAACTGATCGAATCAGCTTACAAAACATATCCCATTGTGTTCGGAATGGGGGTATTTAGCTAGGGGCGATAGTCGTTGGGTTTGAATCAGGGTTTGGATGAAAAGTCAACTAATGGAGGATTAAATTAAATAAATAAATATCTTCCTTTATTCCCTCAGCCCCCTATACCTTTTCCCCCATTGACCGATCAGTAGAAATTAGAAGAAAAAAACCTAACTACCGCGTCACCCAGCCCCCCTCCCCCCGCCACCGATCGTTGACACGACCCCCTCCCCTACCCCCGTCGCCGCTTCTTCTTCTCCTCCACAGTTCTGATGCCCTCTCTCCTTCCCTCCCTCTTCTCGCTTCATTAACCCTTAAACCCCTTTCCTCCCCCCAAACAGCCACCACAACCCCCAACCTCGAACACCACGCTCCGTTCCCTCCGACGCGAGATCCCTTCGCCTGAGCGCCCTCCTCCCCTTCTTCACCTCCAGCGCAGAACGTCAGCCCCTCTCCCAATAATAAAACTGTAAGTTTTTATACGTTATTTTTAATTTTTTTTTTTATTATTAATTATTATGTAACTGATTTTATAAATCAAATAAAAAAAATTGATTTTCTTTTAGCATAGGAAAAAAATTCAGATTTTTATATATATAATAGCAAAGGAAAAAAAATTCGATTTTTTTATATTGAATAGCAAAGTAAAAAATTCGATTTTTATATATTGAATAGAGAAGTAAAAATTCGATTTTTATATATTGAATAGCAAAGTAAAAATTCGATTTTTATATATATAATAGCAAAGTAAAAATTCGATTTTTATATATTGAATAGCAAAGTAAAAATTCGATTTTTATATATTGAATAGAAAAGTAAAAATTTGATTTTTATATATTGAATAGCAAAGTAAAATTCGATTTTTATATAGAATAGCAAAGTAAAAATTCGATTTTTATATATTGAGTAGCAAAGTAAAAATTCGATTTTTATATATTGAATAGCAAAGTAAAATTTCAATTTTTATATATTGAATAGCGAATTAAAAATTCGATTTTTATATATTGAATAGCAAAGTAAAAATTCGATTTTTATATATTGAATAGCAAAGTAAAAATTCGATTTTTATATATTGAATAGCAAAGTAAAAATTCAATTTTTATATATTGAATAGCGAAGTAAAAATTCGATTTTTATATATTGAATAGCGAAGTAAAAAATTCGATTTTTAAATATTGAATAGCAAAGTAAAAATTCGATTTTTATATATTGAATAGCGAAGTAAAAATTCGATTTTCTTTACATATGTAGAGAATACGGGCAAAGAAAGTGACAAGAGGCAAGAACGACGAAGATTTCTACCTAAGAAGAGTCGTGGGATTGGATTGGCTAATCTGTGAGAACTTCTCACCTGTAACTTTCTTTTTTCTAGTTATATTATATATATACTAGGATGCAGACGGTGTTTAGTAGCACCCGACACCATTGTCCACAGACCATGGACTTGTTTGTTTGGTTGTGTAGTTGGTTAGATTGTTTGATTTGATTTGGTTGTTTTGTGAATTGAAATTGATTTGATTGATGTGTGAATGGCGTGGGCCTTCACTAGACCGGGGATAAGGCTAGGCCTTGTCCCGCTTCTAGTATCGTGCCGTTATGCCGCCGAAATTTTCTAAAATAAGTTAGAAAAATAAAAATATCAGTTTATTGTGGAAATGAACTAAATAGAAATTCATGTGTTGAAATAAAATATTTTATCATTAAAAATATAATTTTTAACGTGGAAGTGAATAAAATATTCATTTACAAACCAGACGGTTTGTTTATGAACACTGATTTGACTGATTGATTGGTACGATAAATTTTACACATCGCCCAACTGCACAAATAAAATCTGTGTTTGATTGTTTGAAACCCCACACGGGTGTTGGGATGATATTGGCTATACACTAATCCCAACTGTTTAGTGATTTGTCGATCGATTGATTGACAGACTGTGTAAGCGTTGAATATTTATATTCGATGCTTATACAGTGTAGAACGCACTTTGGATGATGGTTGATTGTTTATCCTCATTGTTGTGTATTTGAATTGGATGAAATCCATATAATCCACATTATATGGTACTTGACTGTGTCTGATTCCAGTTCAGAATTAATAAATATTTTCAAATAATATTTAGTGAATATAGAAATATATGAAGCCGTGTTGATTAGATTGACGCCATTTTGACGTGAATGATATTTATATCGATTTTATAATGAATATCGATTTTATTCATTTTATAATGAATCTCGAAAGTGATTTCAAAATCTGATATTTTGAAAAGAATTGAAATTCAAACTGAATTCGAATTGAAAACGAATTTGAATTGAATCGAATAGAAAACAAATCTGAATGGAATTGAATTAAATTGAAAACGAATTGAAATTGAATTGAAATCGATTTGAAATGAATTTAAAACGAATTTATATTGGAATATTCAATTTTGATTTGAAATTGAATATGAAGTTGAAACCGTTTTGAAAATGAATTTAAAACGATTTATAAAGCATGTTTTGAATTGAAATCGACGAAATATATATAATATATATATATATATTATATATATATATATAATGGCCTGAATAGAACGCGCCGCGCCGCGGCAGTTCGCGAATTTCGACCATTGACTTCGAACGGATATTACGGGAGATCCGACCGTCGGATTCTCCTAAAACCGGAACCGTTGGGTTCGTATCGAAAAGAGCTTTCTAACGATTATTAGAAATTAGAAATCTAACGATTGGATTTGGAATTATGTCCAAATCAAACTTGAAAAAGGTCGCTGTAAGTGAAGTTCGATGGCCGTTGATGGAAATCGACTGTACGGGCCTTGATAAAATTATTAAAAATAGTAATAATTTGCGTATAATCATAAGGAATGATTTGGGAAAATTTGGGATGAAAAAATCCATATTTGAAAAGATAAAAATAGATTTTTTATCGAAATGAACTAGTTTTGAACTAGAATAAAAATTCTATTTGTTTTTAAATAAATAAATTGAATTTGAAAAGGGTTTTATAAATAACCAGAATTTCTAATGATTACATTGGAATGGATTTGAATCGAAATTGTCTTCGGAATATTTTGATGTTGGATTTCTTGATTATACAGATGTTGTTATGGAAATTTGAAAGATATAGATATATATATCGTTATTTCCAATACGATATCTGTTGGTCGTAGAATTTGATGTTGAATATAAGCCGATATATTTTCTATTCAGAGCCTTGTATTTAATATCAAATGTGATTCGGGTTTGTCGTGAATGGTGTCTTGACTAACACTGTTCTTGAACCCAGTTGAGAAAGGATTAAATCTTTTTATTTAGATTTAGTGAAGTGTACCAATTAAATGATATTTAATTGGAATTTAATTGATATTGATTTTTGGGTTTATCGTGGACAGTGTTTTAAATAACACTCGTTCTTTAACCCGATAATTAATGGAATGTGATTTTGGGTTTATCGTGAACCGTGTTTTAAATGACACTGATTCTTTAACCTAGTTAACGATTAAAACTAAGAGGAGTTTTAATGAATCTTTAATTAGATTGAAATAACCGAAATGGAGTATCACCAGTTTTGCTCCAGGCGATAGTTAAATCTTTAATTAGATTTGAACGTGAAATTGTAATTGAATTTACCGATAACACCGTGGTGTTAGATATGAAGTATTACCAGTTTTACTTCATGGGATGAATAGGTTGGGATTGGGAAATTAAAACAAATGATTACTTCGGTAAGGTTCGTTAATCCCGACTAGTTGAATCGAAATTCAAAAGAAGATTAAAGAATAAATTCAAGGAATTTATCTTTGATAAAATTAATGGGAACCTTTCCCCATGAATGTGAAATTTAGAAACTAACTGTCGGTTAGCTAAGCAGGATGGTTTTCTGGATATTGATCTGATGTTGGTTTCGGCCTTCGGGGTTAATATTTGGGGAATTGTTCTCTTGATTAATTTACGGTTAGTGACTGATGAATTGGAAAGAGGCGTATGTTGTGTTTGTGTAACACTTATTTAAAATATACGCGAGTTATTCGGAAAGACCGGGTTTATCCCATTCTGAATAATTGATACGACGATAAGTCGAAGATGAAGACGGTGGTCGAAGACCGGAGGTCTTCACGTCGTTTGGGAGATTACTGATGATCTTGATTGGGATGTACACCCAAGAAGATGGAAACAGTTGGTGATCGTCCAGACGTACTTGGACATCGATGGATATGCGGGGTACTAGGTGCCTCCGGTTTCGTTCAGACCCAGAACGAACTTGTAAATGGACTGTGTGTCTGACATTGGATTTTAGTCTGTGTGATTGATTTCTATTAAATATATATTTGTTTGGCGGTGGAGAATTTATTCTCTTTCTTAACGCCCTTCTCTGAGACGTACGAGCTCAGGGGTTATATACTGATGGATATCAAACGCATAGAGTGAATTGCCTGTGTGGCATGCCTAAGTGGCAAACGATCAAGGCTTCTGTTGAAAAGCAAAGTCTTGTGGTTGATGATCAAAGCACCGCCTATATGGCATAGCTTTGTGTAACGTGAATTCGCGAGCCTCACACCCCGGTTGTGAACCAGAAATGGGAGAGGACCTCAGGGAGGGCATGCGTTTCCTTATAGCTAGGGTGGTGTCAGTGACCTACCAGCCCTGACATTTATATACTTTTCACCTGTGTAGTTGTTGCTGTTGCGAGGTGCCTCGGTTAGATCGGACGATCCGGGTCCGATGGAGCCATTCGTTGGCTCATTTACGCCCCAAAGGGCGGGGAAACGCAGTGTTCAGGAATTTTAATCCACATCGGTGGACCGGCCCTGTCGCTCCAAGGCTTGACTGAGTACTTGCCTGAGACATGGGCTAGATTGTCTCGAATCGGTAGAGGACGATCCCTGGCCTCGGTTCATCGATGGAAATCCAACTTCCAAATACGTGACATTTGCGGTTTTATTTATAGAGCCTAGTATGGCGACATAGTGGGATGGGGCGCTTATGCCGTCTATGATTGATACTTATGATTTGAAGTTGTTTTATACACTATGCACTTATGATAGTATCAAATGATTTGTTTTAAACGTATCAAGCATTCTTGGCTATTATACGGTGAAAACCCTATCCTCCGGCTTGCATTGCATTGTGTGATGGGAACTGGGTCTTATAATAGCTTCATTTTTCTTTATTTAGCATTGCGCTGTTTGTTTTATGCACTGGTATTCTTGGGAAGAAACCCGTTCCGCATTAGCGGCGTGGTCCCTTGATATATCTGATTTAAAGTAATGTTTTAAATAACTGTTTTAGTTCTCACACCAGTCATATGACTGACCTAGAGTTTATTGTTTTAACCTAAACTCTGGGTGCCCTTATTTTGACACGGGCAGCTAGTAGTTTTGGTTTTGCAGATTTATATTCACAGGATCCTGGTTTACAGCTGGAATGATATCCGGAAAGCTTTGCATCCGTATATCTCCTTCAGTTGTGTATTGTATTATTTTCCGCTGCTATGTATTTAAATGTAATTTGAGTCTCTGATATTTCTGTGTAATATTTATTTATAATCTGTATATTCTTGTATTCTGATGAATTGTTGTAATATACAATGAAAGTTCTTCCGTCTGCGTTCTGATTTGTCTTGTCCTCACAGTAATTCGTTCTTTCTCTTCTCTTCGGAGACCGGGGAAGTTCGGGCCGCTTCATACGTCTCCTTTATATTCGATGATTCGCATCATTTGCCGTTTATGAGTTTTATCTCAAACTTTGTCATAATTTAACTGGTTTTTATTTTGAGTATTATGTGTACATTAATTTTTTACTCAAATCTAGATCTTAGTTTAATTATGCTTGAAACTAATTCTAAATCCGTTATGTCAATGTTGCGTCTTTTTCATAAACAGTAGATAAGCATGTTGTTTATTCAATTAAAAAATTGAACAGCCTACTGTGGTGATATTGTTTCTATTTTCTTTCTTCTCAAATAAGAAATGAAGCATTTGGATGATTTACAACCTTTTAACTGAAAATGAATCTCTTTTAGGTGATAAATTCTTTGTTCACGCTTTATGTCTCTAAACAGAAATCTAAATGATTACTTCAAGGGAACTTCCTAACTCTTTTTTAAATATTTTTGTGGATTTAAAAAGAACCATGACTGTCTTATGCCATCTTCTATGGTGAAAGTCAATTTTTTAAATGTCACGATCTACAGAGTAAATTGTAGAAAAGAAAGATATCATGTGATAGTTTTTGACATGAATTTTATGTAATTTCTTCCCTACGGGACTACATATAATATTCAGGATTCTTTAATGCAATAATGTCTTGCTATATGAGTAATAGTTGAAGGAAATAGTTTAACGTATATATATTGACCAGTGTAGTTTAAAGACAGGCCTGCATGGATTTTATAAGTTAAACGTTATAACACATAAAGGCAGAATTGATATTTTAGGATAGATTAACATACCTTTGGATGTACCAACTTACCTATACATCTTTGCGATATTGTTATACTCAAATTTGTGTCCTAAGATCCTCTTGAACTTTTCCTCTGAGAATTCATGACAAATTTATTTCTATGAATCAAACTTTCTTCCCGTTACTATTACTTTCGATGTGGTTTTTATTATGTCTGTGATAGATTATTTTCTTGCCCACTTTGAATAAGAAATTTGTATCTACACACATCAATACTGAATACAAATTATTGATATATATGGTATTTCTTTATTTCATATGGTAGAATGATTATTACCACTATTGTCTTATCTAACAAAGATCCACACATAATAATATTCCTCTTTTTTCATGCTGGTTAGTCTTCACTGTGTTGGTGCCCTTTTTTGTGTAAGATCTATCATCAATTTTTATAAATAATATGCTAAATTTTGATGCATATTTCAATTTTTCTACTAGCCATAATCATATTGGAATTCTTCTGTTTCGGTTACTAAGCTACATAGAAAAAGATTTTATAATTATCTCTTCATTGCAGTTCCTTCTTAATTCATATCATGATTTTTTTTATGTTGTACAGTTATGTTGCAATATTAGGTTTAAATTGTTCAAGCGTTCAAGTTCTTACCAGTGACCACATAAAACCATTTTATGTAAAACCTATGATATGATGAATTATTATTGCAATTCTAATAATTTTATTTTCATATCTATCCCTATTCGTTATAACCTGCCAATAAAAATTACAGATAACTTGGCAATTTATATGTTGCTGTAAATATTTATTCATTGCTTAAATAACAAAGCTTCACTGTTACTGAGTGATGAAGTTGTTATAAAAATATTCAGTTCATAATGTTCCTTCATTTTAATTCTATATAGTCTTTTATCCAAGGGCTTTAGGTTCAGCTTTCATTGCAGAAGCAATGCTCAGAGGATCTTTTAAGCACTGAAAAATTAGAGAATTTCCCATATGTTATTTTATTTACGAATTATTATCCGTATGTTTGGATTATTTAATAGAGAACTTGATACCATGGGTAAAAGGCATAATGTTATATTATTTATGTATCGAGCATGTTGAGAAAATTTTAATTATGTACCGAACATGTTAAGAAAATTTTGAAGGTTGTTTGCAGAAGTTATTTCTTTTCAGCTTATAAACTTTACCGCTATGTACATCATGCTTTCTATGTTATTGTTCTAGAAAGTAGCTGCCATAAGGTTGGCGTAATTGTTGACTATAAATATTTGTTGATATTCTTTCTTTTTCTTTTCCTTTTTCATTTTGGATCTGTTTTTCTTTTTCTAAAAAAAAATTCAACTTGAACCATACTTAGAAACCAAAAATAAAAAATAAAAAATAAAATCTATTTAAAATAATTGGCCTACGTAGGAGAAACCCATAGCCGGTACATTGTTGCTTAGTACCCCTACCCAATTCTTGAGTGCTCGAACACATCAATTAGTTTTAATCCCTTCTGCCTTTCTTCATTCCAGTCTCGCTAAATTTAAATTTTTCCTTTATTTTATTTCTTCTACATTCTCATTTTCTGCCAGTCTTCGATTCAGTTTTGTAATTTTGAGAGTGCACATTATTCAGTGATTCATTTTTATCATCAATGTTGTATACATCACTTATATATCCATCAAACTTAAGTGTAATTCCCAGATATATTGATCAAAATTATATTTATTTTTTAGCTTGATGCCATGAGTGATTAGCTAGGGTTATAAAAAAACCAAGAAAATTTGTTGTTATTATTATTAATTTGTAATGCACTTTGACTGCTTATAAGTAGTAAGCATATTGGTGCACCATTCTACTATTCTATAAGCTGTATATACTCAATGGATGACGAGTCCATTCAAACAGTTGTTCATGGTAGGAAAGATCCTTGACAATATTAAGTATGTTGATTACTGATTAAATTTACAGCATCGAAATCAAAAGGCTTAATTTATGTTTATTGTAGGAATAAATGATTTCATGTCGTGTGTGTGCATATATCAACTTTGTACGTTATATGTAATTCATGTTATTTAAACACTACAAGGTGCCTTCCTTTTATAGCATCTTTGATTTTACCATTACATATTTTTGTGCCATTTTTTAATTCTAAGGTAGATGGAACTACTCTTTGTCTGCAGTGTGGAATATTTTTATGCCATTTTCTTATTCCAACATAGATGGAATTCCTCTTTGTTTAAATGGTGTTATAATTTTTTGTGTTGAAGGAATTATGTTATGTGAAAGCTATCATTATTTATGAAAATGACGAAGGTTAGTATGTTTGCTTTACTTAAGAATATATAGCACAGTCTATTACTTATTCCAAACTATCATGTATTTATAATGCATTTGCATATAACTTCTATTTTTCTTACCATCTTTTGCAACACACCATTATCGATAGCCAACTATAGTTACATTCCCTTAAATCTCATCATCAACAAATTATTATTACGTTAAACATGTCTGGAGTACTTCATAAATGTTACTTGATCAACAAATATGGTAATCTGATGTTCCATTTCTTTTGTTGTAATCGTCATATGATATCTTTTATGATATTATCATATATCCGATTCTTCATTTATCTAAGTTTAAGTCATCTATAAATCACAGTAAACTAACCATGTTCATAGATAATATGACATTTATCACTAACATTAATAGTTATGGAGTAACTGAATATATATATATATATATATATATATATATATATATATTAGAAATGCGTTTCTATTCTAATCCAGACAAATAAATAAATTATATCTTATGAAGTATATGTCCAAAAGCAAATATGATGTCGGTACAAGGATATTTAGTTCAAGTAGCTCAACACCCTAATTGATAATGTATTGGTTAAAAATGAATGTTGATTGTAACAACCCGGATTCCGACCGACCGAATTTTTTTCAAAAATCCAATCTATCGAAACCCGAGTTGGGTGCTCTGGTATCCTGCAGAAAAAGACAGAGACAAAGAAGCATGTTAGAACTCGTAAAGCATCTCACAGCGGAAGGAAATAAAGTATAATATTCAAATATTTCTTTACCTTATTACCAATACTGCTAAACCAGTATCCAAAGCTATACCATCTCTGTCGTGAACCTAACCTGGAAGTATGTAATGAGGAGGGGGTCAGAACATAAGTTCTGTTTGAGTGGACTTAGAATAAACTTCTGTATAATCCTACATATACCGTTCAGTTACATTTTCTTGATTATTAGGTTATTAACAATGTTAGCTCTTTAGGCTGTACTCATGTCCCACTGGTCGGTTAACCTAATACAACGTATATATAGATACCCCCAACTCGTCAAATCCTTTCCATGTATATATACAGTCCCCTTGCCGTATGTCGTACGGGCTTCATCATGTAAATCTATACTACATTAGTGTAGTGCCACCATTCTCGAAATCGTTTGGACTGCCACTCTCGATCTTACTATATTCTGTGTATCATCTAGATCTAATCTAAGGTTAACTATCGAGCGCTTCCTAGATACACCCAGCGTTTATGCTACCCAGGACCCCCGGGGTTTATGCTACCTATTGAACGCTTCTTGGATTCAGGGTTTACTCGGCCTAGGTCCAACTAGGGATTATGCTACCTATCAAACGATGCCCCCTAGTCTAGGACACACTACCCAAAGCAATATATGTTCCTAGACTTTCCCCACGTATGTGTCGTGAATCGTTATCGGTGTCTAGTTGCGCATATCCTCTATATGTGCAGCCCGAGTCCCGTGGTAGGCAAATCAAGAAAAACGAAACTCGATCGGGTGCTTTAAGTTATCTGCCAATGCATTAGGTCTGTTTTTATCTGTGTATGGATATGGTCCCACTTGACCCCTCCCTCAACTAATGAAAGGTACCCAAGAAAATCAAGAATGAGAACTGTACGCAGGCCCCCTATGCCTCCACAAACCTATTGGCCAACCTCACCCATAACTAGATAGCAAGTATATGGTCTTTTGGAGTTCTCCACCTTTCCGCTTCATGTGCTCGATTGACTCAAGTTGGTAGGAAGACGACTACGTGCTATCATAGGGCTAATCTAGATATCACCGCCTCACGCTGGTCCATCCTAGTCTTTAGGTTACCTTATATTGCAACCAAGGCATGCTCTTGGTTCTTCTAACACAGACCTTAACCTCTGTGAGCCCAGGAGGATCATCTGCAAACTCACAGAGGGATGCCAAGAGTAACCTCACATCCCATCAAAGCCGCGTGCTTCGTAACCAAGACCGATGGAGCGGACGTTCGCCCCTTCTCGTGTTCTACTTGGCTTTCTTGACTAAGGTTTACTACTAAGTTCTCTTAACTAAGGTTTACTACTTGGTTCTCTTAACCAAGGTTTGATACTTAGTTTCATTTTTTCGTATTCACCAAGTTACCCTTGCTTATTAATTCAAATTATATTTAACCCACTTAAGTCCATTAATAAGCCCACAACATGTTATTTTCCAATTTCATAAATTATTCCCTTTTAGAGTTACAACAACATGTTACACTTAATTCATAGTTAAGTATGCCTTATCCCACACATATAATGATTAGGAGAATAACCCTCTAAACACCAGCCCCAAAGACCGAAATCAACATCAGATTGGCACCCAGAGAATTACTCAACCCAACCAACATATATGATTCTAATTTACTTCTTTTCCATTCATATAACTTATATCATTTTTAATTTCACATTTCTCCTTCCGAGACCACTTAATTTAAGTATATCTTTACCTATAAGTTATCTCATCTTCCTTATCGTTTCCTATAACTTATCTTGTCCCATAAGTTATAATTTCCCCCTATCATCCTTTCTTGCCTTATTCAAGTTTATTCATAATAGGTTATTTATCATTCCCCATTTCTTGCCATTAATTTTAGATTTGACTTAACCCTTCCATTTACTTAACCCGTTACTTAAACTTTACCCAATTCAATTAACTTATGATATCATCACGGATCCCATTTGGTTAAGCATATCTAATTTTTTTTTCACGTGTCACCCGTGTCCCACTTAACCCCCTTTATTATATTTTCCATATCTTACACATGTCTTAATATGGTTAAGTGTACCTTAGTCATGTTTTACATGTCATTTATATCACCCACTTAACCCTCTAACCATACCCATGTCACCCACATGTCTTATTATGGATAGTATTTCTTAATTTATTTATTATGCCGTAACGATGTATGACCTCTCACATTAGACATCTATTCGTGGCTGCTAGATTTGCCGGCGGTTCCGCGCAGACTTATACCACAACGCGCCTAACCTCGTGTCATTAACCTTTACGCCTCTAGTTCTTGCCATTGACCTCTCACATTAGACATCCGCTTGTGGTTGCTGGATTTGTCAGGCGGTTCCGTGCAGTCTTACACCATAAACGCGCCTAACCACGTGTCATAGGCATTCATTAACAATCGTCTTTCACCCAAACCCCAAATTCAAGTCATGTGTTCCAAATTTAACTTAATTACAATTTATGTCTATTCTAAGTGTCATACGCCAATTATAAATTTACAAGCATGTTCATGTTCATTCTAGATATCAAATGTCAATTACGAATTCACAAGCATGTTCACGCTTAAATTATGCCACTATTGTCAATTTCATGTTATGCGTCGAGTTCCATAATTACATAAAAAACATGGTTTGTCCAACATATTCCATTTTTAATTAGGTTTCTAGGATCTTAATGGCATATCCAGTTTTCAAGTCTCAAATTCAAGCTTTACCCAAGAACAACAATTTATGTTCATGCTTATAATCCCGTTAATAGGCTATACCTATTATTTCCCTCAATCCCATAGTATGTAGATTTGAAATAAATCACCATTTTCCCAATCCTATCCCACATTCAATAATTCCAATTAAATTTACATAATTTCATGTTAACATCATAAATCAGAATTCACGATTATGTGCCATTCGGGTTCCCAAATCATATCCAAAGATTCATTATGGATTACGCTCCAAAATTACCCATTTACAAGCTGTGTCACAATGATTTCCCAATATTTACAATAATAATTGTTATGCCACAATCCCTAATATTTGCAATAATAATTGTTACGCCCCAATCCCAAATTACATATTATGTTTCTCGATTGCATAAAATAGATTATGCCCAACATTTCCATATTCCAACCGCACGTATGCATAATAAGATTTTTGTCTAGGTTCGAGATAACCTAGATCCAAAAATAAAAAGGGGAAGGAGAATAAAAGGAACAATTATTGTAACATGAATCTTGAATTAAATTAATAACGGGGGAATGATGAACGATAATAATACTATTGTGCAACAAATTAATTATAATTCTACTCACCTTGACTGGATTGGAGAAATAAACGATTTGTTGTTGATGTAGACAGCTGATTTAATCTTCTTATTTGATTATTGGTGAGGAGCATGAATTGTTGATGAAGAATTTTGCTTCTTGATTTGATTAAACTCCAAAGTTGATGAAGAACTTGTAATATAGTTTAGGGTTTTAGGGCATCGGCCATGTTTGGTTGAAGATGGCGGCGTAGAGGCATCAGAAGCAATTGTTTATGAATTAGGTTAGGTTTAGGCACTATTTTATAGGTGTAGAGAGTGTTTTAGAGCCATTAGATTGCCCTAGAAGCCATCCAGTGCGTCCAACACATCAAAAATCGTCACTGCCCAGATCTGGAAAAATCAAAGGGGAGGTCGACACTAAGGTCGACCCCTAGGTCGACCTCCCTGGGTAGGTCGACCCCCAGGTCGACCTTCCTGGGTAATTTCCTGTGTAAATTCTGAATTTTTGTTGAATATTCCGCAGGCCATAACTCTTTCATACGATGTCCGATTTTTGAAAACTTGGACTCTATTCCAAGCAGAATTTAGATATGAACAAAATGGTGATGTCCGTTTTACTTATTTCCTGATATTTAAATTAAGTATCCTTATTTTATTATCTTCTCTGTTACATACACTGTCATTAAATTAATCTTTCCTTCTCTTTCATGTATTAATTAATTTTCATTGTACATCACCATTATTAACCTATCTATGCATATATATATATACATTTTTAGTTATATTAAAAATGCAGGGTGTTACATTCTCCCACCCTTAAGGAATTTTGTCCCCGAGATTCGATAAGAGCAAAATAGAAAATCCCTCGCAACATCCAATTAGTGTTCATCCAATTGTTGCAACATTGTGCACATGCGCAAAGTAAGATACATCATAGTAAATCATGTATGGCTAATTTGGATCAACCTATATGTATGCAAACTTTAAAAACTCTTTCTAAACATGGTGCTCACATCCTAAATATACTTGCAATTCTATATGAATGCAATATTTTTGAAAAATCAAAACGTTTTTCATCCAAATTTTCCTACACTCTTACAGACTAAGAGCATAGTTTATCCAATTTTCGCATCCAAAACCCTACTAACCATCATTAAATTCGAAATTTAGAAAAATCTAATTTTCCAAATTCGATTTCTTATGTTATGTAAATGGAAAAAATCACATCCTCCGTTTTTCTTTCCTAATTGTACTTGGATTTTTACATAACTATTCTATAAAGATTTCCTATTTTCCTGTCCAAGCACAACCGCATAAGAAAGCTTTCTTTTCTATTTCATCTTATCTTGGAGTAATTTCATATTTATTCATCTTTTTCTTAAGATTTTCATTTTATTTTCCCATCACGTTTTGTTGCTTGATTGATTCAGTTGTTTTCTTGTTAGTTAGGCTAGTCTTCTTCTTAAGTTTATTTTTCAACCAAGCTCTTCTGTTTTCAACTCAAACTGCATCCTACACAGCTACCACTATGGGCCATAGTCTTAGGACTATGTCACGAGTCCACTCAACAGGATCTATACACTAGCTTGCCCTTCACTGCCTAGTAGTCACTACTAGTCCATGCCGTGTATTACTAGCCTATACTTCTTTTTCAAGCAAAAATCCTAGACTCCTACGACTTATGCGTTCTACGGGATTTTTTTTAGTTTAATATTAGCTAATCCCTGACTGTAAATTGGCAAGAGAGTAACTCCCTAAGTACCAGCCCCGAAGACCGAAATCAACATCAGATTGACACTCAGAGAATCACTCAACTCAACCAATCTCTAGTTGGTTCCAATTGTTTAGTTCATAGCTTTATCTTTCTCTAGTTCTATTATAGGCATTAATCCTTACCTACTCCATTCTTTTTAAAACATGGTTTGGCCTCCTTTCTTTTCATTACATTTTTCTTTCAAAAAATAAAAGTGTTAAAACTTTATTTTCTTTTCTCAAAAAATTGCTTTTGCCAAACCATAAACACATGTTACAAAGTAAAATTGCAAAATATCTTTTTTTTCCAAATCACAAAACTGGAGTAGACAAGGACAACTAATGGGTTACACTGTTCCTATTTACAATGTTAACTTCGACTGCTAAGGTGCAAATATCTATTCTATTCTTACACTCTACCGCTTATTTTATTCACCTAACAAAAATTTCTTTTTAAAACAATAATCAAAATTTATTGTTAACATAATAGAGATTTCAAAACTTCTTTTCAATCCTTTCATATATGAAAACTAGCGAGCTATACATGCTCTATAATATGCACCTTTTCATGAGAGAATTCTTTTAAAACAAGGAATCATTATTTTACACAATATACCCCACTTTGCTTTAAAACCCATCATGCACTAAAAACATCAAAATACTTTTAAGATCAAAACATAGAAAAATACCACAAACTCTTTTACAGATTCAAGTTCTTAAAAGCTTATCATTGGGTTAGACTCAAAGCGGGTCTTCAACTCACTAGGATTTCCTAGGCACTTTTGCGAATTCAATTCTCTCGACTATATATACTCCTAATCCATATTTCATTTTTTAACCTTTTCTAGTTTCTAAGGTTACACTTCTAAACCCACTACTCTGAAATACTAATATTTCAGTTTCCATCTTATGGGATAGTTTCTTTCTCTAACATCAATTCATATTGTACACTTTCTAACCAATCCTCTTAAGGGTCTCAAAATTCCTATTTTCATTCCCTTAGTGTAAAAACTAGATATCCCAACTCTTTCCATGTCTAATGGGCTACTATATGGATCTAGGTTTATATATATATAATATATTTATATTTTTGAAAATACAAATACGTTCACTCATTATCTCCCTAAGATCAGTAAACCGAAGCACTGATACCAGATGTAACAACCCGAATTCCGACAGACCGATTTTTTTTCAAAAATCCAATCTATCGAAACCCGAGTTCGGTGCTCTGGTATCCTGCAGAAAAAGGCAGAGATAAAGAAGCATGTCAGAACTCGTAAAGCATCTCACAGCGGAAGGAAATAAAGTGTAATATTCAAATATTGTTTTACCTTATTAACAATACTGCTAAACCAGTATCCAAAGCTATACCATCTCTGTCGTGAACCTAACCTGGAAGTATGTAATGAGGAGGGGGTCAGAACATAAGTTCTGTGTGAGTGACTTAGAATAAACTTCTATATAATCCTACATATATCATTCAGTTACATTTTCTTGGTTATTAGGTTATTAACAATGTTAGATCTTTAGGCTGTACTCATGTCCCACTAGTAGGTTAACCTAATACAACATATATATAGATACCCCCAACTCGTCAAGTCCTTTCCATGTATTTGTACAGCCCCCTTGTCTGTCGTATGGGCTTCATTATGTAAATCTATACTACTTTAGTGTAGTGCCACCATTTTCGAAATCGTTTTGACTGCCACTCTCGATCTTGCTAGATTCCGTGTATCATCTAGATCTAATCTAAGGTTTACTATCGAGAGCTTCCTAGACACACCCAGGGTTTATGCTACCCAGGACCCCTGGGGTTTATGCTACATATTGAACAATTCTGGGATTCAGGGTTTACTCGACCTTGGTCCAACTAGGGTTTATGCTACCTATAGAACGATGCCCCCTAGTCTAGGACACACTACCCAGAGCGATATATGTTCCTAGACTTTCCCCACGTAC
Organism: Allium sativum; assembly: GCA_030737875.1. Classification (NCBI taxonomy): domain Eukaryota; kingdom Viridiplantae; phylum Streptophyta; class Magnoliopsida; order Asparagales; family Amaryllidaceae; genus Allium; species Allium sativum. The sequence continues at coordinate 195,407,599 of CM060927.1, read as the reverse complement.
GTGTCGTGAATCGTTATCGGTGTCTAGTTGCACATGTCCTCTACATGTGCAGCCCGAGTCCCGTGGTAGGGCAAATCAAGAAACACGGAACTCAGTCGGGAGCTTTAAGTTATTTGCCGATGCAGATGCTAAGGTCAGTTTTTATCTACGTGTGGCTATGGTCCCACTTGACCCCTCCCTAAACTAATGAAAGGCACCCAAGAAAATCAAGAATGAGAACTGTACGTAGGCCCCCTATGCCCCCACATACCTATTGGCCAACCTCACCTATAACTAGATGGCAAGTATATGGTCTTTTGGAGTTATCCGCCTTTCCGCTTCACATGCTCGATTGACTCAAGATGGTAGGTAGACGACGACGTGCCATCACAGGGCTAATCTAGATCGCCTCCTCACGCTGGTCCATCCTAGTCTTTAGGTTGCCTTATATTGCAACCAAGGCATAATCTTGGTTCTTCTAACGCATACCTTAACCTCTGTGAGCCCAGGAGGATTGTCTGCAACCTCACAGAAGGATTTCAAGAGTACCCTCACGTCCCCTCGAAGCCGCGTGCTTCGTAACCCAGACCGTTGGAGCGGACGTTCGCTCCTTCTCGTGTTCTACTAGGCTTTCTTGACTAAGGTTTACTACTTAGTTCTCTGAACTAAGGTTTACTACTTGGTTCTCTTAACCAAGGTTTGATACTTAGTTTCCTTTTTTCGTACTCACCAAGTTACCCTTGCTTATTAATTCAATTTATATTTAACCCACTTAAGTCCATTAATAAGCCCACAACATGTTATTTTCCAATTTCATAAATTATTCCCTTTTAGGGTTAAAACAGCATGTTACACATAATTCATAGTTAATTATGCCTTATCCCACATATATACTGATTAGGAGAATAACCCTCTAAACACCAGCCCTGAAGACAGAAATCAACATCAGACTGGCACCCAGAGAATTACTCATCCCAACCAACATATATGATTCTAATTTACCTCTTTTCCATTCATATAACTTATATCATTTTTAATTTCACATTTCTCCTTCCCAAACCACTTAATTTAAGTATATCTTTACGTTTAAGTTATCTCATCTTCCTTATCATTTCCTATAACTTATCTTGTCCCATAAGTTATAATTTCCACCTATCATCCTTTCTTGCCTTATTCAAGTTTATTCATAATAGGTTATTTATCATTCCCCATTTCTTGCCATTAATTTTAGATTTGGCTTAACCCTTCCATTTACTTAACCCGTTACTTAAACTTTACCCAATTTAATTAACTTATGATACCATCACAGGTCCCATTTGGTTAAGCATATCCAAAATTTGTTTCACCTGTGTCCCACTTAACCCCCTTTATTATATATTCCATATCTTACACATGTCTTACTACAGTTAGGTCTACCTTAGTCATGTTTTACATGTCATTTATATCACCCACTTAACCCTCTAACCATACCCATGTCACCCACATGTCTTATTATGGTTAGTATTTCTTAATTTATTTATTATGCCGTAATGATATATGACCTCTCACATTAGATGTCTGTTCGTGGCTACTGGATTTGCCAGGCAGTTCCGGGTGGACTTATACCACAACGCACCTAACCTCGTGTCATTAACTGTTACGCCTCTAGTTCTTACCGTTGACCTCTCACATTAGACGTCCGCTTGTGGTTACTGGATTTGTCGGGCGGTTCCGGGCAGTCTTACACCACAAACGCGCCTAACCTCGTGTCATAGGCGTTCATCAAAAATCGTCTTTCCCCCAAACCCCAAATTCATGTCATGTGTTCCAAATTTAACTTAATTGCAATTCATGTCTATTTTAAGTGTCATAGGCCAATTATAAATTTACATGCATGTTCATTCTAGATATCAAATGTCAATTACCAAGTCACAAGCATGTTCACGCTCAAGTTATGCCACTATTATCAATTTCATGTTATGCGTCGAGTTCCATAATTACATAAAAAAACATGGTTTGTCCAACATATTCCATTTTTAGTTATGTTTCTAGGATCTTAATTGCATATCCAATTTTCAAGTCTCAAATTCAAGCTTTACCCAAAAACCCCAATTTATGTTCATGCTTATAATCCCGTTAATAGGCTATACCTATTATTCCCCTTAATCCCATAGTATGTAGATTTGAAATAAATCACCTTTTTTCCAATCCTATCCTACATTCAATAATTCCAATTAAATTTACATAATTTCATGTTAACATCATAAATCAGAATTCATGATTATGCGCCATTCACGTTCCCAAATCATATCCAAAGATTCATCATGGATTACGCTCCAAAATTTCCCATTTACAAGCTGTATCACAATGATTTCCTAATATTTACAATAATAATTGTTATGCCGCAATCCCCAATATTTGCAATAATAATTGTTACGCCCCAATCGCAAATTACAGATTATGTTTCTCGATTGCATAAAATAGATTATGCCCAACATTTCCATATTCCAACCGCACGTATGCATAATAAGATTTCCGTCTAGGTTCGAGATAACCTAGATCCAAAAATAAAAAAGGGAAGGAGAATAAAAGGAACAATTATTGTAACATGAATCTTGAATTAAATTAATAACTGGGGAATGATGAACGATAATAATACAATTATGAAACAAATTTATTATAATTCCACTCACCTAGACTGGATTGGAGAAATAAACGATTTGTCGTTTATGTAGAACGCTGATTTAATCTTCTTATTTGATTATTGGTGAGGAGCATGAATTGTTGATGAAAAATTTTGCTTCTTGATTTGATAAAACTCCAAAGTTGATGAAGAACTTGCAATTTAGTTTAGGGTTTTAGGGCGGCAACCGTGTTTGATTGAAAATGGCGGCGTGGAGGCGTCAGAAGGAATTGTTTATGAATTAGGTTAGGTCTAGGCACTATTTTATAGGTGTAGAGAGTGTTTTAGAGCCATTAGATCGCCGTAGAAGCCATTCGGTCTGTCAAGCACGTCAAAAATCGTCACTGGCCAGATCTAGAAAAATCAGGGAGGAGGTCGGCACTAAGGTCGACCCCTAGGTCGACCTCCCTGGGTAGGTCGACCCCCAGGCCGACCTCCCTGGGTAGATCGAACCCCAGGTCGACCTACCTGGGTATTTTCCTATGTAAATTTTGGATTTTTGTTGAATCTTTCTTAGGCCATAACTCTTTCATACGAAGTCCGGTTTTTGAAAACTTGGACTCTATTCCTAGCAGAATTTCAGGACCAACATAATGATGATGTCCGTTTTACTTAATTCCTGATATTTAAATTAAGTATCCTTATTTTATTATCTTCTCTGTTACATACACTGTCATTGAATTAATCTTTCCTTCTCTTTCATGAATTGATTAATTTTCATTGTACATCAACATTGTTAACCTATCTACGCATATATATACATTTTTAGTTATATTAAAAATGCGGGGTGTTACACTGATATTGGATTGGTTAATAATAACGGATTATAGATAAACTGTATTTTTTGTATTGTTATTACCAATAGACAGTCGATAGAATTGTTCGCATAAATGCTTTTCTTTAAAAGTGTTTACTTATGAACCAATGTTTTTCCATCTATATTACAATATGATATTAAAAATTTATTATGAAATTAGCAAATAAGCATATTAGGAAGAACTATTGTATTGTCCTATTGTTTTTAGTATTCTTCTTATTAGTTCCTAGCCCCATGTTATTGACTTATGTTTCTGTTTAGTTAATAGCATCTCATAAGGGAGCAACAAAAAATATTCAGATATAAACAAATATTCATAAAAAAACTAAGATTGAATTTAGTTAAGAGAACTATTATAGCTCATATTCTCTATAAGTGTGCATGCATGTCCATATGCATATGCATGTTTGATTGCAGGATTAAAAACTAAATTAACAAAAATGACTGTAAGATATTATTCAAAGGCATAGAATATAATTTGTTTCCAAATATACATAGCTTAAAAATCAATTTTGTGTTGAATAACATATGGGAAATAAAGTTATGAATTTCCAATATATTAAATTAAGTTTGAGTAGAAAACTATTCCGCTTCTAAGAAACACTTTTGTGGTTAATTCTGTTATCAATCTTTAGGTACTTTAAATGTAATAACTAACACTACGTCTTATATATTATGAATCAGCTACATTGTTGTGTTATATTACGTATATGTTGATATAAAATGATAAGAAGGGGTATGGGGTATTGAGAAAGAGCTGATGTAGTTGCACAAAAGCTTAAGCTGTTGATGGTCAGAAGGTTTGCGTAGTTGCAGGAATCCTACGCTGACCTTCTGTTCTCTCGAGGCTATTATATTTTTTGACTTATAATACCACGTGGTTTTGACAATATCAATGACCTAGGCATTTTAAAATGTAAAGACTACCGTTTTTCATCACCGAGTTTCAAATTAAATATATTTTAGGTGTGTGCACATAATTTTGGATGCCCGTTGTAACATTTACTAGAACTTCAATTCTGGAATATAATGTCTTGGTACATGAAATTCTATTTGCAGTTTACACATATCAATGTTGATTATTGTTTTAGTAATTGTTATTTCTAAAGCACTGGGGGACCATGTTCTTTGTTTCAATGAAAATGTGGCCTTTGATTCGTTACAAAAATGAAATTTTATTTTATTCACCATTTTAATCCTTGGTAAGGACTCCTCATTTGCTCAGCTGCAAATGGTGAAAATAGTATTAAATAATCAATTATACTATTTTATTATATTCATCATTTTGCTCTTCGTATGTTTCAATTGTACTATTTTTAGATACGTTTTTTATCTCCGTAATAGGTGAAAAGAGTATTAAATGCTCATCACTTGGAAAATTTCATCACATTTCATCTTGGATAAAGGCAACAATGTCCAATGAACTAAGTATGGGTACCAACTACCAAGAGACACAATAAACCATAAAGGTCTAGGAAGCATCCAAAATGTAGTAAAAGGATATCTTACTACAGCAAATAATCTACATCAGGGAAATTGCTTCAGGATGAGTGCGGGACAAATGATATAATTGTGAAAAACGGTGTGGAGAATACAGAAAAAGGCTTTATTTCATGTGGAGGAATCCATACAATCATTAAGGAAGTGAAACAGGCTATATACTTCAAGAGATGATAAATAAAAGAAGAACATATGCAGTTTAAAGAAATGGATGGATCTTAAGAAAGGAGCAGTAGAAAGGAGAAAATAGTAGTCATGTCCTTAGATGGGCATGAGGAGGGGAAAGTTTGCTTTACTTCTAGTTAGGATCCTACTTCTATATTCCTTGGTCTTGAAAGAGCCATAAAGGATAATCATTGAATCGGGCTACTACAACCCCAATACTGGAAAAGGACAATGAATCCCCTCAGAAGAGAAAACTTCAGCCTACTACTCTTATTAAAATACTAAAACATTGCAATTAATCATCGAACATGTTATTAGAAGAGGATTGTTTTGTTTTAAGCTCAAATATTGATATTAGTTACGTTTATTCTCAGAAAAAAAACATGTACATGCTGTTGCTAAATCACCAATTACTTTTTCTTCGGCCCACTTTTCAAGGTTCAATAGTGGTGCTTACCTTTTATACAATACCATATCATGCGTGTAAGAATTTTGAATGCTACGTAGGGACGTGAATTGTTCTGTTTCCATCCCTCTGTATGTCATGTATGTCCATCCAATCATAGCCCCTTGATTTTCACCTTTTGCAGTTAAATCCCTCAATTGTTGTGGGACTTAGTTGCAAAGGGTGGAAATCAGGGAAATCTAGACAATTGGGCACACGGAGACAGGGGATGGTGACAGAAGAATTGGCCACCTACGTAGGTACTCTTATAGTTTTATACTTTAAATATTGCGGACAAAGATAGTATGCCCTCAGTGCAGCAAAATTGTTGCCACTTCTATTAATAGGTCTTCCTTCTGGTTTACAATCAAGCATTCTGGTTTAAGTTATCAAGTTTAACACATACATTCTTTGAAATAGAGATATTACTTCCTTGGACCTGTCCACTTTGATTCCGAGAAAATGTTTTAGTCCACCTAAATCCTTTATTTCAAATACCTCTGAGAGTCTCTTTTCCAGTTTTTTAATTACCTGTTGATAATCTCATGTCATTATCATATCATCACACAGATAATCAATACAATAATCTTTTCATGCCTTTTACTATAAAATAAAGTATTGTCAGAATCTCTTTGACTGTAGATGCCAAAAACTAGTCGCCAATGCTCGAGAGTCCCAAAAATTTGAAACTAAATGTACAAAGTGAAAAGTATGCGAGATACAGTATAATGTGTGGGAAAGTAAAAAATACAAGAACTTATAGTGGCTCGGTTTTTATAGAACCTACGTTCACTTGAAGCGTCTACGGATTTTATTCACAATTGAAGGTTACAAGAGTTGGACATAATCATTAAAATTGTCTACAACATTTGGTTAAGTTTTATGGTGTCATTATTTGCACATATGAGGTCTTGAGAAAAAGTTGATTCTTCTTCATCAAAGCTCAAGAGGCCATTAATGGTGTCCAAGGTCCTTTTTGGAATGAAGAGAGAAAAAAATGTCCCCTTCATGTGTGAAGTGAAGCGATATTTATAGCAAGTGAAATAGGTGAGAGATGGGCCCTATAGGCCAAAATTCGTATCCCCTATGCAAATTTCATATCACGGAGAGATCAGCTAAAAGCAGGTGATCGACATGTGGTGATCAACTATTTTCGAGTGATCCATACGTGCTAGATCAATATGCCCGATTTTTCCCCTTAACATGGCTAATCTCCTCCAAAACGTAGCGCGCACAAGGCATTTTTCCTGATCAGCCCAATAATGGGCTTCCCATGGCAAGCACGGGATTATTCTTATTCCCAAGGGGATAAAAAAATTGTATCCCTGGATGGGATACAAAATTCATATCCCTGCTTAGGATATAAATTTTTGTATCCCAGTGTGGGACACGAAATTTATGGCCCAAGTTGGGATACAAAATCCAAAATGTGCCCTAGCCTAAATTTCCCAATTGTGCGACATATGTTGATCAAGGGTTTTGAAGTGCTCTATATGCGGTTCTCGGTTTGGGGGATGTGAAATCTAGTGCTGGGGATGCGAAATGAAGGAACCGGGGAAAGTTTTTGAAGTATTTAGCACGGGCTGATCAAACTTTTCGGGGATGGGTTGTTTTGTTAGGGGATGCGAAATCAGGAGGAGTCGGGTCAAGATTTTGTATGTTGTGTGATGCGCGCAAGCTTTTGTAGGAGATCGGGTTGTGTTTGGCCGAAGTCTGGGATGCAAAGCCTGAGTAGATCAAGGGTAGATTTTTTGTGTGATCCGCCTAGTGTGATCACGTATTTAGAGGTGATTAACACTTGCCAGGCGAGCGATAATCAATGTTGGTGAATTTTCTATTCGAGGGATATGAAATTATACTAGTGATCTGACTCGAGTCTTTCTGTGCCAGAATCATGATTTGCTCGATCCGATTATAAAGTTTTGAGTGCACGCACTTGATTCGAGACATGTGCCTTTTAAAAGCAGTTAGATGAGCCATGATGACCGTTCTTGCGCGACCCTATTTTGGCTTGATTCTCAAGGATTTTGGTAACAATTTTGGGTTGTTGAGACATGCGATAGGCCGAGTCTTTTGGGCTCAGATTGCTTCTGGTAACTGGGCCAATATGTTGGTTAACACTTTCCCCTAAGGCATGTTTTAGGTTAACGAGACATGCTTGGAAAAAAATAAAAGTCTGGTGATGGCTCGAAAGATCTCCATATTGTGCTTAGAGATTGGTCGTGACCTTTCCATTATGTTGTACACTAGGAAGTATGCCGCTTTGGAATGGCAAACGCATTGTTGAAGCCTGTTGGTATAATGAGTTTGGGATTCCAGCATTGTCAAGAGTTTTGACTCGCTTGAATCTTGCGGCTCATGCCTGAACATGTTTGAGGAATCTAATCTATGTTAATTCAAGAAATTAAACATTAACTGCCGACTCCCTTTTACATCGAAGTGCAAATGGTTCGTTGTGGGGTTAGAGTCGTGTATGCATTCACATGTTTGCACATGGTTGTGCGCAATGCGATAAGAGTTAAATAAGTAGCATAACATTAAATAACATGCCGAGGGTGTGCGATCGCGCAAGTTAGCTTACAAAAAGTTGTCATACTGGGACTTGGTCTTTTGGTGCACACTCTTGGACCATATAAGCCGGGGAGCACATAGTTGGTTTATGAATCGAGCTGGTTTGGTCGATCGAGATTCCAAAAATGTGTTTTCGTGATCGCAGCCATGGCTTGGGCATGCAATAATGTTAGTTAGATATCGAAATGTCATTGAGTTGAGGCTTTTTCATTCTATGTGTTTCATAGAATAATTTGGATTCATAAGTACATGATTGTCTAACAATCCAAGTGGGTTCCAACAATTGAAGCTTCGAAAACTCGTACATGCGACCATTGACGCAAGAATAATACATGGCATATGTTGTGGCGTAAGATCACATTGGTTTGCTTTTGAAGATGGATTAGACTCAGATGCCAAGACCGTGTACTCTAATGGTAAAACACTTGTTGGGTGCCCGAGTGGTCATTGGGTCGTGGTTGATTTAGTAACTAACATTTCGAGGACAAGTGAACATAACAATAGCATGGTTTACAATTCAGAATTCTGATCCTGAAGTGTACATTTTGAATATGATGGTCCCAAGGTTGAGTTTTCTTATTCTATTTTCTCCTCTAGATGGAAAATCAACTAATCATGAAGGATATAAAAGGTAACTCTCGGCTCGGATACTCGAGTTGATTTCAAGTTTCTAGAATAAGAAAAGAGGGATAGAGAAGTGAGATAGTTCTGGGGATCGGCACTAAGGAATGTGACATGGTAGATTTTGGGAGAGGGAAGCAGAAGTTCGGGGAAAAGTTGCCAGGTGTGTGGGGATACAGAAATGGCTTCATATCACGGACACTTAGTAAATCTTCCAGGCTTCTGCCGAGTTTGAAGTTGGCTTGAGAAACATGACAATTTAACGAGTGTGTAGGAACATGAAATATAATTTCATACTCTGAAGGCTAAGATAAATCCTCTTGTTTTCTCGATTTTGAGCTTGAGCCGACAAATTTGAATCGTTCCACGACATCGTGCGATTGGATTGGGTTTGACATGTCATGGCCTTACTGCATGACACTCGATGTAGGGTTATTGAACTGGCGACTCAGATATGCACATATAGTATGGACATATGGTTAGGTTTCAACTTCAGTACCAATCTTTAGCCCAACCACATCGTACTCGCATCTAGACCCAAGTATCACATTGGCGGTCGGCGACGACTATGGTTTTATTCGTAAAAACTAAAGATCGTCTTCGTGTTCCGAAGTATTTGTTAGTGGGGTGTCTCGGCACTAATGGAATGTTTATAATTTCTAGGGACTAAATTTTGGTTTGGATCGCTTTCTGTGCGAGGTGGATGTGCTCCTGAAATGATTGCTCCATTGGTCACATGGAAGGTGATAGAAGTGAGGGAACTAGTGGGGATCTGCCTCGAGTCCTAGGTAGGCTTTGCCAGTGCATGAATTGGTAGAGAACTACCTTTTGGCCCGCGTACTTTCCAAGTTCTTCTTGGTCCTGAGTCTGATTTAGCAAATTTGGATCATAGTGCGTCATTACTTGATAAGATTAGGAAACATTATGCAACTGATTGGCGTAACGTTCGAGAAGTGATGTCGTTCAGATGGATTACACGGATTTGCATATAAGATATGGATATATGGTGGAGTCGTTAATTCCAGGGATCGGTTCTTAATCCAATCACGATTTACCATTGTATGACCTAGGAGTTGTGCCAGTGGTCGGCAATGACTAAGGTTTTTGTCGATAAAACTAAAGATTGTCATCGCGTTTCAGAGCACTTGTATGAAGGAAGCATCATCATCGAGGACATCGCAGATGACTTTCGTGGTGTCAAGACTTCAGGTTTGGACCATCTTCTCCATGTAGTAGGTTTTCTTCAACAGGATGCTCCGCGGTCGCGGAGAAAATAGTAGTAGTAAGAATGCAGGAACTGGCGGAGAACTTGTGCCCCCGGGCCTACTTTCGGAATGTGCTTTCGGTAATGCTTCTTGACGTGCTCCTAGCTAACTAGAGGGTGGCTGGAGCTCACATGGAGGAGAATGGCTATGGCATGGCAAAGAGGAGATGGCCTTTGGAGAGGAGAGATTACTTTCCATTTCCGTTTTCCCCCCAACGAGGGAAGCAAGGTTGAGAACGAGTCACAAGCCGGTATCCCCAACGACGATCGCAGAGACCACTACAATAAGGGAGATGGTTGCTGGACTAGTGGAGGACTAGTGCTTCCAGGACAGCTTCCGAATGGGACTCCAGTATTGCTTTCCGACGTGCTACCAACTAACAGGAAAGTGGTTGGTGCTCAGGTGGAGCCCAGAGCCAATGACACAAGGAAGAGCACGTTCCTTTCAGGGAAGGGAGCTTACTTTCGTAAGTTTGTATCTCCGATAGTGACTTGTGATCCCACTACATTATAATAGTTGTTGGTGTAGGCGCTCGATCATTTCTTGTGTTTCCGGGATTTGTAACGACCCGTATTCTACATATCGAAGGACCCTAGAATATTTATTTTACTTACATACGAAGTCGTAAGGTCATGTAACTTTTGGGAATGACTATTGGGGTCATTTCCCGTGTTCACGATTTTTGCCGAATTTGAAATGACTGTTTTAACCCTGGCGAATCTTGTTTTGCTTATAACTTTCGATTGGTAAGGAGTTTTGACCTGAAACCACTTCCACTGGATTCAGATGATGGTTTATCTTTCCGTAGAGTGGTCATATAAATCAAACGGACTTACCGTTAGAGAGTTATGGCTGAAATAAGGTTTGAAGATGGAAAAACAGCTTAACCGGGCTTAATTAGGTGATTGGTGGTTAGGCGCATAATCCATTTCGGGATTAGGGTTATAGGATGACGGAAAGGGTTTGGGAAAATATTTCATTTCAGTTTTCTAGCTGCCACTAACCTCTCTTGAACCCTAGTCATGGCCTCCATCCTCTAAATTTATCCCAAATCACTTTCTACATATTAGCCAAATCTACACCAAATTAAGGCGGATTAGCATAGAAATCAAGATAGATCTGCTTGAATACACTGGGATCCATGAGAAATCTGTTAGTGTTTCAGATCTGAAATTTATCTGTGGTTAAGGTGAGTGACTTGGACTTTTATTCACTAATTACCGCGAATTAGAGGTGATTAGTGATAATTAGCAAAACTATGACTCAAAAAAATATGGAAAAACATGTAGAAATTCTAAAATATTATTTTATGCCTCTGTTAGAAATTTGGGTTAATTTGGATTAAGTTTGTTAACCCTATTACTAAATATAGTATAACATGATTAAGGGGAAAACATGGATTTTGGGTATGTTTAATCCATATTTACATGATTATTCACTGTTTTGATGTTTTTGGTTAATCCTATATGTTGGTAATATTGTTTGGTATGGTTTGTGATTGTATAGAAAAGTTAGACTAGTCAAAATGTCGCCTTATGGCTTAAATAGCTCGCTGGAAAAGTTACAGGAAATTGGTCAGACCCGATCGTGACAACGTCCTACGTGAATCGACCTGCACCAGCACCACGGACCGAACTATGACCAGGAGAAGAAGCCACGACTCGTACTCACCACGAACCGATCCCACTCGTGAAGCACGAACCGTGATCACGAACTGAACAAGAGAACCGTGATGGTGATGAAGACCGCGACTCGAACCCTGATGAAGCACTCACGAACCATGGACCGATGGGACCCTTGAGCTGACCACAAATCACGACCCGAATGGGGTCATGAGCCGAGCGTACTTCGAACCGCAAGTTGCTGTGTATCGCGAACTGAATGGAAACTGAACCATAAACCGAGATGCAAACATAGGCCGAATAAGAAGTTAGAACTCAGGATCCAGATGGGAGCCAACGAGTTAACTTCATCAGTTGGGCTTTGCTACAGGATGTGTGCAAAGGAGTTATCGATATCCACAACTTGGGTTCACCACTGAGAGACGGATTATAGGCTACGGATCAGTGCATTGGAATAGTCATGACTCCAAAAGGGCAAAGTGATCATCGCATGGCTATGGATCAGTGCAGTGGATTCGTCATGATTCCAAAGGGAAAAGTGATCGTAGCAAGGGGTCGTTGACTATGGACCAGTGCAGTGGGGTCGTCATGGCCCCAAAGGGGCAAAGTGGTTGTAGTAATAACAAAGGATTTGGTGATCATAGTGGTGGACATCGTATGCTTTACGCACTGAGTGAGAGATGAGAGGTGGTTGCTGTGTTTATTGCTTTCTATCACCATGACATGTGCACTTTCACTTTACATTTTATGTTATTGTTACCTTAGAGACTATACATCTTGTTGTTCTAACTCTTCTATTGCAGGTCCAGGTTCAGGTATGATTATTTATACCCGTTATTGATTTGTTTTGTTGCTATAGGTTATACCAGACTTTTGTATGACCCAAAATTTTATGTCTCTTCTTATTACTCTGTGTGCTCTTAAACAAGCAGACTAGAGACAGGTTAGGTGGTATGCATGATTAGCTGTCCGGAGACGAGCATGAGGCTTCCATGTACTATTTACATATATTCTCCCTGTGTTGTTGTTGGTCACTACTTTGGGCATTAGTAGTGTACCTTTTCTACTTTGCTTTAGAGACAATATTTTGAAGTTGTAATAATGATGGTTTGGATCATAAGTTGTATTTTGGATTCCGATGCTATGATGATTTAGTTTTTAGCTTATGCATTATCTCGCCTGTTTTGTGTCAAGTTATGTTGTTATTATATCTTATTCCATGTGCTGTGAGATATATTACAGGTTCTTTAGTGATTCATAGTTTCAAATCCCATTTCCTTGACGACCATCCCATGCTAGTCGGGCATTGGCATAGCGCATAAGGGGGGAAATGTCGGCTGGTCTGCAGTGGGTTATGACACTTGGTATTAGAGCCTAGATTGCATAGTTAACCTAGGGGAAGACATCAGGGAGAGATAGTATACGTATATGAGAGTGCGTATTTGTTATATTTTGGTTTTCAAAAACTATATATATAATATTAGTATATCTAAGGATGAAGTCGCCCTACATGGGCACTACTGAGGAAATGGTTAATCGTTTTCTCTTTACAGATTTGACGATGAGCCGAAATACGAGGAGTACGGGTTCAGGGGCCAATAATAGGAATGCCCCTCATACGAGGACGATATTTACCACCTTCATAAGGGAGATGCTTAGTGATGTTCAGGGAGTAGTTCCTAATGCTGCTAATGGTGGTGGTGCAGCAGTGCAGGCGCCTAGGGCCGATTTCGCCAAGCTCAGCATGGATTATACTAATCTTGGTGGAAAGTCGTTCCATGGAACGGAATCGGCTACGGATGTTGAAGATTGTCTTGATAGTTGTGAGCGCATCATCGAGGATTTGGGAATCAATGATGCAATTAAAAAAAGTTAGCATCACATCAACTTCAAGGACGGGCTATGAATTGGTGGAATGCTATTAAAGCAGCTACTCATGAGGATCAAGTTACTTGGAATCATTTTAAGACTTGCTTCAGTGACAAGTTTATCCCAACTGCTCAGAAATCAGAATTGTTCGAAAAAATTTGGAGCTTAAGTAGAATGGTAGGGCAATCTCGGAATATATTGCTGAATTCGATACTTTATCGAAATGTGGATCATCTCTTATCGATACTGGAGAGAAGAAGAACGAGAAGTTCATAACTGGCCTATATGAATACTTGGGGGAAAGACTTATAAACCATATTGATGAGGCATTCGAATCTATTATGGGGAAGGAATTGAGATCGGAGAGCCTTTACCCTAACTCGAAGACAGAGGTTGCTATTGCATCTACAGGAGAGCCAAAGTCGCAAGCAAGTGGTGGCGGCAAGTATAATTCCCAGAATAAGAGGAAGGAAAATCAGACCAAGGATGGTCAAAAAAAGAAGGACAAGAAAGAGGTCGAGTGCTATAGCTGTGGCAGAAAGGGTCATTATTCTAGAGATTGTCGAGCAAAGCCAATGGATAGGGAGTGCTTCAACTATAGACAAGTGGGACATCTCAAGGATAAATGTCCCTAACCCCCTAAAGAGAAGAAGATTGTGAAAGCATATGTTATCAACGTTGTTCCTTCTTCATCGAATGCCCCAACTGCGGCTTAGAAGGGAAAGGGAGTTGTTACTCAAGGTATGCTTTCTATTTATGATGTTCCTGTTTGAGTGTTTTTTGATATCGGGGATTCCCATTCCATCGTATCTAGTGACCTGGTAGAAAGGATGGGGTTGGAACTCGAGATTGCCGATAGACCTTTAATTGTGACGAACTTGATCAGTGGTTCAACTAACCTTAGTATGATTTATCAAGTTTTGGTCTCATCGAGTCATGAATGCATATTTGTTTGTGATTGCTTTGTTTTGGGCTTTGCTGGGCTTGGCATCATTTTGGTAGTCGATTGGCTCCAAAGGTATGGGGTGGTGGTGGATTGTGAAGGGTCTTCGGTGACCATTACAGCGGATGATGGGTAGAGCGTACTATTTGGTTGCCTACCTAGTGATGGGGTGATTGCTAGTTTTCTAAATTCGCTCGACATCCTGCATGATAGGTTGTCAGATGTGCCTATTTCTGGCGAGTATCCGAACATCTTCGCGGAAGTGACCAGACTTCCACCATACTGAGAGATCGAGTTACGAATTGATTTAGTGAAAGATGCATGCCCTATAGTGATGCCACTTCGTCGTATAGCGCCAAGAGAGCAGCAAGAGCTCGGGGTGCAATTATGTGATCTTTTGAAGAAGCGATTTATCCAAAGAAGTGTTTCCGAGTGCGAAGCACCAGTTGTATTTGCTGCCAAGGTCGATGGTTCCCTTCGATTGTGTGTGGACTACCGTGAGTTGAATAAGGTGACTAGGAAGAATAAGTATCTTCTTCCACAGATGGATGATTTTTTGGATCAGTTGAATGGGATGAGAGTGTTCTTCTAGTTAGATCTCGCAACAGGTTTTTATCAGCTCCAAGCAGAAGCTGAGAGTATCCCTAAAATGGCATTTCAGATGCCGTATGGATTCTATGAGTGGTTGGTCGTGCCATTCTTACTAATGCACAAGCATATTTTGTGGATCTTATGAATAGGGTTTTTAGGGATCAGTTGAATAAGTTTGTTCCTGTATTCGTGGACGATATCTTGGTTTACTCGAGGACAGAGGAAGAACACAAGGAACATTTGAGGACTGTGATGGAGGTGTTAACGAAACATCAATTGAAAGTGAAATTTTCTGAGTGTCACTTCTGGTGAAGGGAAGTGAGGTTATTGGGCCATGTTGTTTCCGAGAATGGTATTGCCGTGGACCCTGCGAAGGTGGCTATGGTACAAGATTCGTCTACGCCCAAGAATGCAACAGACGTAAGAAGTTTCTTAGGATTAGCTGGATATTATCGTAAGTTTATCCAAGACTTCTCCAAGATAGTGGCACCGTTAACTCAGTTGACCAAGATGAATCATGCTTTTGTTTGGGACAAAAAGTGTGAGAATGCATTCAAGAGTCTAAATGAAATGTTGACGTGTGCACCAGTGTTAATTATTCCTAAGGGGAACGAAGAGGTGACGTATACACAAATGCCTGTGGTACCGGACTAGGTGTTGAACTAATGCAAGGAGGTAGAGTTGTAGCTTATGCTGGTCGGCAACTGAAACCACATGAGAAAAGATATCCTACCCATGATTTGGAATTGGCAACGATCGTATTGGCATTGAAAATGTAGAGACATTACCTGTTGGGAGAAAGATCCGAGTTGTTTATCAATCATAAGTCGTTAAAGTACCATTTCTCTAAAAAGGATTTAAATCTTCGTCAACAGAGATGGTTAGAGTTCTTGGCTTCATATGATTCCAATATCGCATACACACCCGGGAAAGGAAATGCGGTAGCTGATGTATTGAGTAGGAGACATGCCAGTTTAGGGGCTATGTTTCTTGAATGGAAGCAACTGGAGTATATCGCGGGGTATGATTTCAGACCTATGTGCGAGTTGGATCCAGAAATGTTAGCAAGTTTGACGATTAGACCGACTTTGATTGAGCGGATTAGCTCCAGTCAAAGAGACAATCCTAACATATTGGAAATCATCTCCAATGTGGAGATGGGTACCGATGGTGAGGAGATGAACAAGTTGGACTTGATTGAGAAGGAAGGCTCTGAAAGAATGGGAGATTAGTTGTACCCAACGTTAATGGATTGGGATACGAAGTGCTTAGAGAGTGCCATCACTCGATACTGACTATACATCCCGGTGGTAAGAAAATGTATCGAGATATGAAGCAGACCTACTACTGGCAAAGGATGAAGAGAGACGTTGGGAAGTTTATATCCAAGTGCATGAATTGCCAGTTGGTTAAAGCAGAGTAAAATAATCCTAGTAGTTTGTTACAACCACTGAAAATTCCCGAATGGAAATGGGAACAAGTCTCAATGGATTTAATTGATGGTTTACAAAGGACTAGATCGGGTCATGATAGTATTTGGGTGACTATGGATTGATTGACCAAAAGCGCAATGTTTATACCAACCAAGTCGAGTACAACGGTAGCTAAGTTAGCAGAACTGTATATAAACTGGGTAGTGAGATTTCATGGAGTACATAGAGGTATTGTGAGTGACTGAGACCCATTATTTACTAGTGGGTTTTGGAAAAGCTTACAAAAGGCTTTAGGATCAGAATTACATCTTAGTACCACCTACCATCCTCAAACTGACGGTCAAACAGAGAGAGTGAATCGTTTATTAAAGGATCTCTTAAGGGCTTGCATATTGGACTTTGGAGGATCATGGGATGACCATTTACATCTGGTTGAACTTGCATATAATAATAGTTATCAATCCAGTATTGGTATGGCCCCATTTGAAGCTTTGTATGGAAGGCCGTGCAACTCACCATCATGTTGGTTGGAGACCGGTGAGAAATTTGTGCTTGGGTCGGATGTAATAATAGAAACTTCAAATAAGATCAAGGTAATTCAACAGTGAATGAATGGTTCCCAAGATAGGAAGAAGAGTTATACTGATAAAAGATGAAGAGAATTGAAATTCTCCGTTGGTGACTGGGTATTCGTCAAAATTTCTCTGTTAAAGACTGCGATTCGATTTGGTAGGAAAGGTAAATTTGCTCCAAGATTTGTTGGTCCGTTTTCAGTTCTCGAACAAGTTGGGAATTTAGCGTGTAAAGTTGGATTGCCTGACAAGATGGTAGGAGTTTGCGGCGTATTTCATGTTTCCTAGCTAAGGAAGTCCGTGCACGACCCTGATAGGACTATTTCACAAGATCAGTTGGATGACATCGAAGTAGAACCCGAGGTGACTAGGAATTGCAGACCGATTCGTATTGTTGAGTACAATACGAAGCAACTTCAAAGGAAGACGGTGAAACTATTTAAAGTTCAGTGAAGTGAGAATGAGAATTATTGTACTTGGTAAACGGAGGAGAACATAAGAAAGTCATATCTAGAACTCTTTGCTTGATAAGATTTTAGTAGCGGTAGTTATTCCCTTATTAAAATAAACCGCATGCTACGATAGGCTTGTTGTGTTATCATGTATGTTTGATTGTTTGTAAATGGCTGATAAGCATGCGGAACACCACTGTATGTTTTGGTTAAGAAATTTCGAGGGCAAAATTTCTCAAGGGGGAAGAGTGTAACGACCCGCATTCTAAGTATCGAAGGACCATAAAATATTTATTTTATTTACATACGAAGTCGTATGGTCGTGTAACTTTGAGGAACGACTAATGGGGGCATTTCCCATGTTCACAATTTTTGTCGAATTTTAAATGACCACTTTACCCATGGCGAATGTTATTTCTCTTATAACTTTTGATTAGTAAGGGGTTTTGACCTGAAACCACTTCCATTAGATTCAGATGATGGTTTACCTTTCCGTAGAGTGGTCACATTAATCAAACGGACTTACCATTTGGGAATTATGGGTGAAATAAGGTTAGAAGATGGAAAAATAGCTTAACAGGGCTTAATTAGGTGATTAGTGGTTAGGCCCATAACCCATTTGGGGATTAGGTTTATGGAAGGACGGAAAGGGTTTGGGGAAATATTTAATTTCAGTTTTCCAGCCGCCACTAACCTCTCTTGAACCCTAGTCATGGCCTCCATCAAGGCCGACCCTGAGTATTTGTAGGCCTAGTGTAGGAAGAAAATTTTGGGACCTTAATTTTTTTTTTATGAAATTGAAGTTAAGTGAAAATGTGCTTTTTTTACTGCTCATCTCCATTGGGAAAATTGTGTGTCTTAGAAAATTCATAAAGTTTTTACCCGTAGGGTCCATTAGGTCATACAAAGGATAATATGATAAGCATGCGTTATCCCATAGGGCCCATTAGATTCAATCCTTTCTGCATGCTTACGTACAATCCACCACCTAGATTTACTCTTTCAACAATTCTATCCAGTACAAGTTAAATATCTCCTTGTTCTAATAAAGGTAATATAGTTTTTTTATGCGCCATCTGACCTAATGGGCCCTCTACGGCCACACAGCTGGCACTAGGCCAGGGCAGCCCATGGCCTCCATCCTCTAAATTTATCCCAAATAACTTTCTAGTCACATATTAGCCAAATCTACACCAAATTAAGGCGGATTGGCATAGAAATCGAGATAGAGCTGCTGGAATACACTGGTATCTATGCGAAATCAGTTAGAGTTTTAGAACTGAAATTTATCTTTGGCTAAGGTGAGTGATTTGCACTTTTATTCACTAATTACGGCTAATTAGAGGTGGTTAGTGATAATTAGCGAAACTATGACTCAGAAAAATATGGAAAAATATGTAGAAATTCTAAAATATTATTTTATGCCTCTATTAGAAATTTGGGATAATTTGGATTAAGTTTGCTAAATCTATTGCTAAATTCAGTTAAAATGATTAAGGGGAAAACATGGGTTTTGGGTATGTTTAATCCATATTTACATGATTATTCACTGTTTTGATGTTTATGATTAATTCTATATGTTTCTATTATTGTTTGGTATGGTTTGCGATTGTATAGAAAAGTTAGAACGGTCGAAAACGCCGCCGTGTGGCGTAAATAGCTCGCTGGAAAAGTTGCAGGAAGTTGGTCAGACTCAATCAGGACACCACCCTTCACAAACTGACCCGCTCTAGCACCACGGACCGAACTACGACCAGGAGAAGAAGCCACGACTCGTGCTCACCACGAACCGACCCCACTCCTGAAGCACAAACCGTGATCACGAATCGAACGAGAGAACCGTGATGGTGATGAAGACCGCGACCCGAACCCTGATGAAGCACTCACAAATTGTGGACCGAATGGGACCCACGAGTCGACCCCAAATCACGACCCCAATGGGGTTACGAGCCGAGCGTACTCCGAACCGTAAGTTGCTGCGTATCATGAACTGAATGGAAACTGAACCACATACAGAGAAGATGACCAAAACCTGAGATGCAAAGGTAGTCCAAATAAGAAGTTAGAACTCAGGATCCAGATGTGAGCCAATGAGTTAACTTCATGAGTTGGGCATTGTTGCGAGATGTGTGCAAAGGGGTTATCGATATCCAAAACTTTGTTCACCACCGAGGGATGGATTATAGGGTACTTATCAGTGCAATGGAGTAGTCATGACTCCAAAGGGCAAAGTGATCATCGCATGGCTATGGATCAGTGCAGTGGAGTCGTCATGATTCCAAAGGGAAAAGTGATTGTAGCAAGGGGTTTTTGACTATAGACCAGTGCAGTGGGGTCGTCATGGCCCCAAAGGGGGCAAAGTGGTCGTAGTAATAACAGAGGATTTGGTGATCAAATTGGTGGACATCGTATGCTTTACGCACTGAGTGAGAGATTTGTGGATGATTGTTGTTTTTGATGTTGGCTATCACCATGACATGTGCACTTCCACTTTACACTTTATGTTAGTGTTCCCTTAGAGTACTGTACATCTTGTTGTGCTAACTCTTTGGTAGCAGGTCCAGGTTCGGGTATGATTATTTATACCCGTTATTGGTTTGTTTTGCTGCTATCGCTCATACCAGACTTTTGTTTGACACAGAGTTTTATGTCTCTTCTTATTACTCTGGGTGCTCCTAAACGAGAAGACCAGAGACATTTAGGTGGTATGCACGAGTAGCTGTCCGTAGACGAGCAGGAGGCTTCCATGTACTATTTACATGTATTCTCCCTGGGTTGTTGCCGGTCAGTGCTTTGGGCATTAGTAATGTACCTTTTCTACTTTGCTTTAAAGACAATATTTTGAAATTGTAATAATGTTGGTTTGGATCATGAGCTGTATTTTGGATTCCGCTGCTAAGATGATTTAGTTTTCAGCTTATGAACTGTCTAACATGTTTTATGTCAAGTTATCTTGTTCTTATATCTTATTCCATGCGCTGCGAGATGTACTGCATGTTCTTTATTGATTCAAAGTTTCAAATCCCTTTTCCTTGACTTCTGTCCCGTGCTAGTCGGGCATTGGAACAACGTATTAAGGGGGAAATGTCGGTTGGACCGGGGATTGCCGTCATAGGATTCGTACTCGTGCAAGGTGGCTCGGTATCATGCTTAGTTTTTAGTTGGTCGAAGCTTTGCTCTAGAGAGATTCGAGTCATGCCAAGTTCAAGTGGGTGAACTTCGCTCTCGATTACATTGAGGCATGCAAAGTTCGAATGAAAGGTATTGATGTCAAAAGTTAGTCTAGTGATGGTCAGCCCTAAAGCATGTAATCCACATACAATTATAATCACAAAATGCATGAAAAAAAGAGTAAACACAAGGGGCACACAATATTTTTATACTGGTTCGGCTTCAACCAAGCCTACATCCACTTTATAATCTCCATATATACCGTCGATTACAGGTTACAGTTGCTTTTCTGAAAGAAAGTAGAAAGAAAGGGGTAATTTATACGCAAAAGCCTTGTGTTTCAGCTATGTATGATCAAGAAGTATGGAGAGCTATTTTTAGAATGCCAACCATGGACTTTTTCAAAAGAGATCCTCTTCCTTTTCCGTTTTTGGAAAGGTGTATTTATAGGAAAAATCCTGGATCGATCGGTGCACCACATGGCAACCATCCGGTCTTGGGTCAGACATGTGTCGTTCAATTCGTATTATCAGCTGCATGCGGCAGAACCTAGTCTCCTGCTCGGGAATAGTTTTCCTTTATAATTGTGGCATGCGTAGAGCTCGAGATCTGGGTCATAAAAAGTAGAGCAAGTCCTTGTTGACCGATTCCGTAGCTATGGGAATAGGACTTCGTCTTATAGCGTAAAATTCGGTCCGATATTGTCGGATCGATCTGTTTGATTGATCGGCTAGATTTTGGAAGTCTAGACTAGGCTCAAATAATATCTTTGTCTATAGCTATGATGGTTTGGTTCAATCCATTATTAATCGAACCAAATAAGGGTCAATTCTGGAGGGAAAGAGTCTGTTCTGCAATCTTCGAAAGTGCGTCTTGATCCATTTTATTTGTGATGGCTTTTGCCAAAAAGTTGGTCAGCACTTTCCCAACCAGAACACAACTTTCTTGATAATTAAGGTATGTTCTAGATCTTCCAGAAAATAGTGCATAGAAGTCCAAAAGCCATAGTTACGTCGTACCATATAATAAGACAGCCAGAAAACCGACGATCATCAATGATCGTATTAAGGCCGTGAGACAAATGAGAACACTAGAAAATGAACAACCGTGCTAGATCGTATTTTAAAAGAATAACGGAAGGACCAAGATCACGTCGAGCCAATCCAATTGTCAGGATAGCCTTTACTCGAATGATGATCGGGTATTTCTTACCAAATCTTGACGAGGTAACGTTGTTCTTCAGGTATAAGCCACACCTGTAAATCCAAGGAGGAGAACCATACCAAGAGACGGAGTATGAACCATACTCACTTTTAAAGAAGAGTCGAGTCTGCCACATCTTGACGGCTAGGAGGTATCAGCTATACCCAGGATATAGGGATGAGTATAAACCATACTCAGGTAGGGATCAAGCCATCTTTCCAAATTCTGGCAAGGTAACCTGGATTGTCAGCTATAAGCCATACCTGGTTATCAGATATTGACCATACTTGACTAAGATAGTCCAATCATTAGGTATAAGCAATACCTGGGAACCTAGAGTCGAATATCAATCATGCTTGGGGTGCGATAATTTCCAATAGGTTGAGTATAAACCATACTCGAGTTTTAGTGGACTTTACTCGTCAAATCCTAAAAAGATAGTTTGGTTCGAGTACCATCAATACTCACTACAACAAAAATGCCATATTACAACTTTAATTTTACAAGTGTCACAAATTGACAGTTGTAATAAAGATTATTTACAACTGTGCTTCCCTGAAAGTTGCAATAAATATATTTTTAACAACTTTTTTTTGGGCCTGTTATAATAGATGTCTATTACAACTCTTTTTTGTCGGTTGTAACAGATGGCTACTTTTAATTAAAAAATTTCCTATTGTAATAAATGCTTATAACCACCTTTCTTTTTTCTCCATTTGTAACTAATGCATATTTTCAATTTAATTATTAATTAGTATAATAGAAATAATTAATAAATAAAATTAATTATTTTCATTAAAAAATTAATTTTTAATAATTAACAATTATAATTATTTTAATTAATAATTATTTTTTAACAACCAAGAAGTAGTAATCAAGAAGTAATATTCAATATTTAGCAATTTATTATTTATAGTTAATAATTAAAATGTTTTTATTAGAAAATTGTACAAACTTGTTTTTAGTAGTTCATTTTTCTACTTGTTATAATAGAGGCATATTAGGTATTAACACTAACTAATATTTAATAAATAATAATTTTAATATTTAATAATAATTAATAAATAGTAATTAAATATTGTTAATTTTTTAATAATTAATAATTAGTAACATATACATAATAAGCTTTTAATAATTAATATTCAATTATAACTAAGAAGAAATAAGTAATAATTAATAGTAACTACTATTCATAATTATTATTTATTATTTTAATAAAAATTAATTCTCAAGAAATTCATATTAAGTTTGTAATAAATTTTTACTTATAAATTCTAACTTATAATATTTAATTTTATATATTTTGATGAAATATTGATTATGATCAAGGACAATAGATGGTTAAAAAAAATTAGCATAGAAGGATGAACTTTAAGTGGGAAAAATGAAAATTCAGACCAAAGGAACGTGCATCCTTTCTAAATCAAATTTTAGGTGGGAAACGTGAATATTTAGGCGGGCCACCTCTCTTATGCTATACCCTAAATCAAAATCGTATGGACAAATCTAAACAAAATCGTCATCGACTTTTACTCAGAAATGGAGACCCGAACCTCCTCAAAAATGCGATCTACATCCATTCTCTAATCCGCTCGACTTCCCCATCATTTTCTTTTACCGAGGAAGAGGAAATCTACATGCGACTCTTTTGGTAGTGTGTATCTCACTGTAATAATCGCTGCTTCAACAACAGATCTGAAAGGGCTTATGGTATGGTGAGCCCTAGTTCGTTGTCAGCGCCGTCAAGTTCTAGTAACGGTTTAACTCTGTTAATTGAGGCAACTTTTGTAGCGTTGCCTGAAAATCCCCTTTCTAATCTGTTCAATAATCTAAATGACTTGCTTGTTGTCGATCCTGCAATGGAGCATTCGGCGGCAGCTCGCTCTAAATCAGGTACCCTAGGCCCTAACCTATTTTCCTTTATTGGTAAACGTTGGATTGAAAATAGTGTTGATTTGGGTTTAAAAGCATTGATTCATGTCGTGGATGTTAATACTATTGTGGATGTTGTGGATGCCAACCTAGTCAGTCCAATTGAGAATCAATTAATGTTAATGTAACACCCCACCTCCGCCAGGGTGGCTCTTGCAAGCACCCTGACTTTGGAGGGGCGTTTGAATCAGGTAAACATGCATAATGATATATCAAGGTAGAACAAGAACATATGTATATATGTAAACAGAGTAAATAACATAGATAAAACAACGGAAGATTTCAAACCATTTCAAAACAAGTCTGGTACAACATAATGTCAACTTTCCAAATACACAAGTCTAGATAAAAACAACATTACTGAAAAACGGAAATACATAAGTACTATCCCCAAAATAAGTGATAACCATAGCTAGCTTCATGTCAAGACCGTACATGAGCTAAAATCCCACAAGCAAGCGATCTGAAATCCAAGCTAATCTCCAATATTCCCACCCTGAGAACCTGGGGGGGGGGAACGGAAGAAAAGAGGCGAAAGAAAAACAGGTCAGTCAAAAAGACTGAGTAAGCCCTACTACAATCAATGTAAACTGATAAAGTTAACTGACATGAGAAGCAGGGATGATCATAAGGATAACTACATACTAGCATGATGATTAACTAACAAGGTAGGTAAAGGTGTCATCGCATAATCAGGTTTAAGGTTTTTGCACCACAGGTGTACTAGCAAACTAACATGACTTGAATAAACAAGTATTGATCCCTTGGCCCAAGCTTTGGCCCAATAACATGAAGTGACCCTAATACGAGGTCCAATAACATGAAATGACCCTAATACGAGGTCCAACCAAACGGTCTAGTCGATCGGCTCCCTAAGCCTAACTCGTCACGTGTTGGTGTCAATACGGCCCAAACCTAATTGTAGTCAGACTGTGCCGGGTCTCCCGTCGGGTGTATCAAGCCCTAGGGTGTCAACCCCTGGACACCATAAACATAAGTGCACAGTCTCGATCTACTGGTACCCGTGCATGTTTTCCCCGGCTCCGGACTACGTGCACGACCATAGTCCATCCGGAACTACACCGGCGTACCACTCTGCCGTCGTTTTTGGTCACTTACCTCAAGTCCAGTAA
The DNA here is from genome assembly GCA_030737875.1 of Allium sativum. Taxonomy (NCBI): domain Eukaryota; kingdom Viridiplantae; phylum Streptophyta; class Magnoliopsida; order Asparagales; family Amaryllidaceae; genus Allium; species Allium sativum. The sequence continues at coordinate 195,382,653 of CM060927.1, read as the reverse complement.
TCGTGCCCCCTCCCTAGCCTAGTCCCTAGGGTATTAATGATACAAACTTGGGATTACTGCTGGAGTGGACCCCCATTGCTAGGATTTTTCTAGTGGGTTAAGTATGGTTTAACCCTTTTACTAATCATGGATTAACTTGGTTAAGTGTAACGATGGGTTCGCGACTTAACCCCGATTAATCCACCAAGCCTAAATTGGTTAAGTATTAAGTGGACCATGACTTAACCCCTAATCATGAGGCATTAATTAATTAACGTGCCTTAACTTCTTACATTAGACCTTGTTGTGGTTACTAGTTAAGCCGGGCGGGTCCGGGTAGCTTTACACCACAACTTGGTCTAACCTCGGGTTCAAGGTACAACATGACCAACTTCTCACATTGGGTCCTATTGTTTGTAGCAACTAGTTAAGCCAGTCGGTTCCGGGTAGGTTTACGCTACAAACTCAACCCAACCTCGAGTTGGCCAGACTTATATTTTCTAAGTGTCATGTCCATCATGTTTCCAAAACATGTTACAAGTTTTCAAGAATTTGGGTAGACCTAACTTAATAGGTAAATTCCCAATGGGTAGACCTAACTTAATAGGTAAATTCCCAATCTTATGTTTTTATGTCTTTTAAGTTTACCCAACCCCAAACGCAATCCCACCGCTTACATATCGCAATAGCGCATAAAGGATAGAAAGAGGGAACTTGGCATAATCATGACATAAAGGTGTTGAAGCCACAAGTTTAGCATGGTGGAATATGAAATGTACACATGTTCATATACTTGCATATTACATTTTAGGCCTCAAAAGCATGCATAAAACCAAACTTAGCATATTGGTGATACATGGTGATAAATGACATGTAGAAATGGCCATAAGTTCGCATTTAGCCTCACATGCAAGTTATCATAAGAGATATGATAACTTACATGTTGCCAAAATGCAACCTTTAGCATAAAGCTTGAAGCTTTAGGCTCATAAACCCAAGATAAGCTTGCATAACATGATAACATGAGTAAGATGATCAACCCAAACTTGCATACATAACATGGCAACTTGCATATCATAACATAGCAAACTTGCATAACATAACATGGCAACTTGCATATCATAACATAGCAAACTTGCATACATAACATGATAGACTTGCATAACACATCATAGTAAACTTGCATATCATAATGATCAAACACAACTTGCATCATTCATTAACTTTAGAGTTTAAATATGAAAGTAGAAAAGTGCTTACAATGCTTATGAAGACTCAAATGAGTATAAGCAAATTTAAGATTGAGACAAAGCCCTTATGCAATCAAATAAACCCAAAATGCAAGCTCCAATAGAAAAACCCTTGAGCAAAAATGATCAAAACCCTTGCTTTATGATGTAAATATGGAAACTTGACTTGAATGCAAGCTAATGACACTCATACAAGCTTGAAAACACTTGTATGCATGGAAAATCTCTCATAGAAATTTATTTAGGAATTTTTTGAAGAGAGTGGAGGCCATGAGAGGAATGATTTTGCCATAGTTTAGTTGTATGAATGAATAATGATGATTTAGGGTTAGGTTAGGGTCTTATTTATAGAGATTAGGATTAGTTTCAACCTTAGGATTAAACCCTAATTCCAATCTCAGCCCTTAAAACCGAATCTGGCCCCCAAACTCAACACAACTCCCAAAATGGTGCACCAGGCAAAACTGCCCGGCTGAGCCAAGTCGACAGGGCTGTCGACTTGGGTCAACCAAGTCGACTCCCAAGTCGACAGGGCTGTCGACTTGGGTGCTCTGGCGGGAATTTTCCCGCCTGGCCCAATCTGACCCTAATTTCCAAATTCAAACTTGAATTTGAAATCTGTTTATACTTTGAAATTTTCTGAAAACTTCGTTGGGCCTTAATCGGGTCATACGGACTCCGATTTTCGAAAACTCGGACTCTGTTTCGCGTATTTTTCCGAGACGAACGCAATGGCATAGCCCGTTTCCCTTGATTCAGATTTATAAATTAAATTCTGCCTCGATTTACGTTATAACAGGTTATTGAAAATACGGGTTGTTACATTCTCCCCTCCTTAAAGGATTTCGTCCCCGAAATCTTCAAGTTAGGAAGAACATATCCTACCATCCAACATCCATCTACTCAAAACATCATCCATGAGCAATCATCGTCCTTACAAGATTCTAAATGTTGTATGAACATATGCAAAGGTGTGTGTATATGTACTTATCTAATGCAAATATCATCAATGCAAATTATGTTAGTGAAATGAATCCATATGTATGCAATTCCTAACATAATGTATAACAACTATATGTGTGCACATAACATACATCCATATGCAACATCCATGTGATAACACAAAAATTTTCATCCATGAATAAGCGTAAACACTCATGCATATGCGATATGAGGAGTGTGTGAGCCAATCTAGTGCCTGATGTGTATAATGCATCCACGAGTAACCACTTGCAACCACTTGCAAACATCAAGCATAACATGTTTCAAACACATGTTTCATCCAAAGGGTTTCTACCTAAGGTTCTCACGACAAGATTAACACGATAAACTAGATAAACATGGATAAATCCCACGCAACTTCTCCTCGGTTTCCCAAGTTGCGTCTTCTTCGGCTTCTGTAATGGCGCGTTTTGTTAGCTGTCGAATAATTAATTTATTTAATGATTTATATATCGATTTGGCGATATCGATAACTTAAAGTACAACGTTCGAACTTATAATTTATAATTATAATTAAAACGAACTTGAAACGTCGTGGCAGTTCGCAATTTGGCGACTCGAACTTCAACTGAATATACAGGATTCGTTTTAAGCCGGATTTCTGTGAAACAAGAAACGTATGGTGCTGGTGGAGTATATCTTTCTAGTGGAAGAGAAAAATCAGGATTTCGTCGTGTAGATTTTGAGATATGTCCAAATCAAATATTCAAAAAGTCGCTGTGAAATCGTATATTGACCGTAACAGTTATTTGAATATAACTTGATATCGGGTGCAAATCGGGATAGGGTTCTTTTGAGGCGTAGTGATAATTCAATTTTTAGAATTTTTCTGTAATTTTTAATTAATTAAATAAGCAACTTTTCATTTGAAGTATTTTGCACCCTGTAATCAATATTTTGGGGTTTCACAATATGAGTTAACCTACTGATATTTTTATACTTCTGAAATCAGAGAACCTTGCTCGAGACAACCATACCTTTATTTTCGTTGATAGCTTAGGAATGAGGTATGCTTTGGCCTTAAGTTACACAGTATAACAGTGTGTAGGAATAATATGAATGAAAGTGTGCAACGTAAACCTTAAATGGACCATGAAAAAAAAACGCAGCTACAAACCTGCGGATATAAATCCTCCACGCTTAAGTTATAGAAACCAATTACTCCCATGTGAAGGAACAACGTCCTATATAAACACCTGTATCCTTCCTTAAAACCTAACTCACAAAAATTGCTCTGCCCAAAACTTGAGCCGCCGGTCTTCCATCCTCAAAACCAGAAAACCGATCGAAGAAATCCTCTTCAAAAATCAATTCCGTAACATAAAACAATTCAAGATTTGGTTCGTTTAGATCGAGAGCTTCATTGGATCCTCATTTTTGTATGGGCGAGTCTGTCTACTCGAAAAGGGAACGTGAGTTTTACTCACGAGCTTGGGTTAGCAGTGGATGACGGCGTGGGGGATAATTGTCAGACCGAGGTGATGGTGCATGGAGGAGTTTGGCGGACGAGTTGGGAGTATTGGTGACTGGAAATGAGGGATCTTCGAAGACTAAATGCGAGGTCAGTGGAAATCAATGAGGCGCTGGTGATGGTTAAAAAGGTATGAAGTCGGGGCTCAGGAGACTGTAGGAGACGAGATGTAGGAGTGGCGTAAGAAGGAGGCGAAGGGTTTGGTTCCAGCGCAACTTAGAGGAGATCGGAGGAGTTCCGGTGTAAGCAGCGTTTCTGGCGAACTCAGGTGATACCTGACCGAACTGCTCCGCGTACAGATAGGAGGAAGGGTGAGCGACGTCTTGATTGTTGATTATGTGGATTTAAACTTAATTAAAGTTTCCAATTTATTTGGGCTAATGACGACTGTTGTTTGGTGAGGTTGTCGTAAGAACAAATGTGAAGTACAGAAAGTAGCGTGTATATTTGAGGGAGTAAATGGGCATATGAAGTGCGTGAATGGCAAAAGAAATGGTTCGAGAAACGGTTTCAGAAATGGCCATTGGTATTGGTGTGTGTACTATGTTCATTGGGAGGGGACAAGAGTGAAGTTGGATCTTCAATGTTTTACTGGAAGATGGTGATATTTTTGTCTGTTGTCTGTAGGGAGGAGGACCGAACAAATGTGAAATGAAAACCGGGGTGCGGGGTGAATAAGTTTGGGAGGAAGCGTAGTGGATTTTATCTGTAGATCGATGGTAGGATTTAGGAGTTTGAATTGAGTGTTGAAATGAAAATGGTGCGGGTGTAGGATAAAAGCTTCAACAGGTTTGTTCTAAGTGATTGGAGGAAGAAGCATTTTAGTGAGGATGGTTTGTTTTTCCTAAACGGACCAAGACAAATGGGGTGAGAGCCCAATAGTTATATATATTGATGTTTAATTCAATTTAAAAATACGTATAACTTGTAAAAGGTATAACTTCATCATATATTATCAGAATTTGACGAAATGAGATTCGTCGGGATCGTATGGACGGACACTACCCAATGAAGCTGACCGGAAGTCCATCGGAGCTCGTTACAATTTATAGCAAAATAAATTGTCCGACTAAATCAAATAACGCAAACCGTTATTTAACGGTTAACGTGCAAATGTGAGTAAAACTCACTAACTCTGAACAGTTTATAATTTCATGTTGTATTGTTAGAACTGTTAAAATTGTCTGTTTGACTGTGTGTTGATTGTTTGATTGAACTGCTAGTCGGTTAGTTAAAATTCTATATTGATTCTGTTTAACAGAATATATCATATGGAACTGAAAGTGATGTTATCTATATTGTCTAACATCTGTGATGCAGGGAAACAAGTTGGAGGAATCCGACTGGATTCCTCAACATTTATTTTACCGTTTTTCATATATTGTGATATATGATGTGTTATGAAATCTGTTATTGATTTCATATGTTTGAATGATACCGATCATTGTTATATGACACGTTACACACCGTAGGTGATACTAGAATGTAAAAAGGGAATTTTCAATGTTTATATTGAAAATAAATCTTATTTATAAAAATCGATAGGATTTTATAAAATGAAAACATTTATTTATTTAGGAAATAAACAAAGGAACATTTATTTAGATTATAAATAAATGGAATAAAGGAATATTTATTTAGGGAATAAATAAAGGAACACTTGTTCGGAAAATAAATAGAATTATACAAGGATAGATTTAAAACCCGTGCTTCGCACACGGTATAACACGATATGGATTTAAATGAGATATTAAATAGGAAATCTGTTTTAAACAGATAAATTGAAGTAGATTAATTTATAAATAATGTTTTATAAATTAAATAAATTATTTATCGTTGATAAATGGAATATATATAAGTCTGGACTTATATAGAGAAGTAGGAACGTTATTAAAAGGACATTTATAAAGTGAAGAACCGTTACTAAAAGTAAATCTTTATAAATTGATAAACGTTGTAAAAAGTAAATCTTTATAAATAGAGTTAAACAAAGTAATTTGTTAGGTTAACCAAAGCAAGTTAGTCGAGTTAATCAAAGTAATTGGTTAAGTTAACCAAAGTAAATTAGTTAAGATAAACTAAGCGGTTAATCGAAGTGAATTAGTTAAGTTAAACTAATTGGTAAATCAAAGTGAATTAGTTGCGTCAAACTAAGTGAATTAGTCAAGTTAAACTAATTGGTTAATCGAAGTAAATTAGTTGGGTTAATCAAAGTGAATTAGCTGAGTTAAACTAAGTGAATCGGTTAGAGTTAATCAAAGTGAATTAACTAAGTTAAACTAAGTGGATTAGTTCAGTTAATCGAGACAAGTAAATCAAGTTAGGTTAAACCATTTGAGTTAACCAGTTAAAGTTTACCAGTTAAAGATAAACAGTTAGAGTTGACCAGTTAAAGTTGACCAGTTAGAGTTGACCAGTTAGAGTTATCCAAGTGGAGTTAATCGAGTAGAGTTGTCGAATATCACTTAATCGAAGTAGAGTTATCGAATATAGTGTATTCGAGGGAAGAGTAATCGAATATAGTTTATTCGAGTGGAGAAATCAAATGTTATTCATTTGAGAAGAATTACCGAACGTTATTTATTCGAAGAGTAATTATCAAATATTGGTTATTCGAAGTTAGTTAATCCAAAGGAGTTATTCGAAGTTAGTTAATCCAAAAGGAGTTATTCGAAGTTAGTTAATCCAAAGGAGTTATTCGAAGTTAGTTAATCCAAAGGAGTTATTCGAAGTTAGTTAATCCAAAGGAGTTATTCGAAGTTAGTTAATCCAAAGGAGTTATTCGTAGTTAGTTAATCCAAAGGAGTTATTCGAAGTTAGTTAATCCAAAGGAGTTATTCGAAGTTAGTTAATCCAAAGGAGTTATTCGAAGTTAGTTAATCCAAAGGAGTTATTCGAAGTTAGTTAATCCAAAGGAGTTATTCGAAGTTAGCTAATTCAAAGGAGTTATTCGAAGTTAGTTAATCCAAAGGAGTTAGTCGAAGAGTTAATCGAATATAGTTATTCGAAAGAAGGTGTTAATCGAATATAGTTATTCGAGTAAGGTTAAAAGAGTTAGTCGAATATTAGTTATTCGAATAGAGTTAAAGGAGTTATCAATTTTAGTTTGATCGAAAGGAGTTATCGATTAGTAAATCGAAAGGAGATTTTCGAATATAGCATATTCGAAAGAAAGAGATCGAATATTGTTTATTCGAAAGAGAGAGATTTCGAATATGAGTTATTCGAAGAGAGATAATCGAATATAGGTTATTCAAAGAAGAGTTAATCAAATAGAGATTACTCGAAAGAGAGTTATACGTCGAATTCGATTATAGCGAATTCGGGAAAGTACTATTTACTTTCCAGGGTCTAAATCAAGATTTAGTTATTGATTTAGAAATTAGGTGTCTGTTAAATTATTCGAGTTAGGAAATAAAATATATAGGGGTAGGAATTATAACGTTATAGTTATAATCAAACACTGTCATATAAGAAGTGGATTCGTAACCTGAATCCGAGAATTTGCGAAAACAGATGATTGTAAAAAGTGAGTGATGAGCTTCATCTATTTCACAGTAAAGGACGTTGTTCAATTAAGGTTTGAGAGGTAATTATACCCCAACTTGATTGACTTCAGAATTGACAAAGGAATAGTTGTGGTTCGATCTAAAAGGTTGATTAGGAATAAAAGGAATAAGCGATAAATGGATTAAGCGTAACGATGTTTTATACAACGTTCATTGGAAATCCGTAAATGAGTCTTGGAAATGTTTTCCAAATATAGTCAGATATGTTTTCTAAACATAGAAAATGAAATGTTTTCATGATAAGAATTTAAGAAATAGAGTTAAGCAAATTCAGAAACTGACTGGAGAGGGTAAGTTGAACGGTTTTCAAAGTGACGATCTGATGTTGGTTTCGACCTTCCGGATTGATACTTAGAGAATTGTTCTCATACTAGTTACAGTTAGGGACTGATAGTTGCGAAATAATAGTGATGTGAAAATAAGCTATGGAAATGTTTTCCAATGATTAATAACATATATTTTCTAAATATATGAAATAAGGAAATATGAACATATGATGATTGATCGATCGAATTTCCATTTGGAAATAAGATCGTTGTTTGTACACCGACATGTTTTCATTTGATAGTTGAATCACAGACTATCAAAGTTTTTACCATTTTAACGTTGTTAATATGGAGATACCGGTTGGATTATTATCCAAAGAACCACTCTGTATCGGCATAAGCGTTGCGAGCAATATCTGCCAAAGATAAATTGAAGACGGAGTAAAGTGCAAGGGCTGTTGTATAAGTCTTAGATAACAGTGACTAAGATGGATATACTGAATAGTGCCTTCGGTTTGTCCAGTCCCAGGACAACGTATATGGAAGAAGGTCTGACAGAGTATATCCAATGGATCGCGTAAGTTGATCTGTTCAAACGTATTCACGTTTGGTGGCAGAGGAATTCGTTTCTCTTAGCTGTATACCCGTGTTATTTTTGGATAAGTCAATTTGTGATTTGGCGGGTATGACAATGTGGCATTCAAAGTGAATGATGATCAGATGTTCTGAAGATAGACGTAGCTTCTAGCCTCACACCAGGAAGTAACAAAAGTTGGGCTAGGCAGCATGGCTAGTTGGGTCATCCCCAAGCAGGGTGTATTGTCACCGATCTAGAGAATATTCATATTTATACTTCTTTTTGATTCTGTATCTTCGGATGACGGTTTGATGGCCTACAACCGTGGTGTTAATATATTCGCGACACTCAAGCTAAATGAGTGAGCGGTCATGTGTGGCCGGGTTGCAAGACGTTCTTGTTGAACCTGAGTGTATCACCTCTAGAGTACACTATTCAGAAGGTGCTCCCATACCTTGTCTGTTGGGATCCATTCTCCGAAAAGCGCCCTGCGGTTTATGATTTTATACTATGTATGTAGAACGTGAGATGCAAGCATTTCTGCTAGATTGATACCTATTTGTACTTAGACATTATTATAATATCACAATGATATTGCTTGTCAAAGTTGTTCAGATACTCATAAGGGAAAAACTCGTTCCGTATTCACGGCATGGCCTTATGAGATATCCTATACCTGTTTTAAACTATTTTACTCATACCAGTCCCATGACTGACCCGGAGTTTACTTTGTTGTTTTCCCTAAACTCTTGGGTGCCTAAATTTGTACGGGCAGTCAAGTAGTCGGGATTTACAGATATACGTGGAGAGCTTGGAGCAGAAGGCTGCAAGATTTTATAGCTATAGTTATTTCCGCTGTGTTGTAAGTGTTGTACTCTGATAAGTGCTATTGTATATATATAATTGTTTACTTCAAAGTTATGTTATATATTATATGTTATTCGTTCCGTTGTGAGATTCATGTTACTCTGATGATTCTGATGTTCTTCTTCTTCTTCTTCTATTCTATTAGTTCTACCTTTTCTTTCTCACCTTCTAAATTCTTTCACTAACGTCTCGGAATTTTCGACTCTCGAGGAGTCGAAAATTTCCAGCCGTTACAGTTGGTATCAGAGCTTAAGTTAAGTGATTACCTTGGCTCTGTGGCATAACTCGATAGAGATGGGATTAGTAATATCCTAGATTGAGTTTGAGTGTATATATATGAGCGCGTAATTGTTATTCAATATAAAATGGTTTTATATTGTGGAGACTCATTGGTTGAGTGGCTTATGAATTCTGGTCGATCAGTTGATCAACTGTATCGATAAGGGTTACTAAACACTCGAATACGATGAACCGTCATGGTATGTTTTGAAAGAGGGTAAATGAAATAATTTTTCCCAAAAATATATTTGTTTATAGAAGAAATATATATCTTGAAATTATTATAGTATATTGATTGTGTTGGTTGTTATTATAATCGAATAAGATTATAAAAAGGGTGAAATGGTTATAAATGACCAATCAAAATTCATATAAGTAAAGTATATGAAATAAGATGAATTAAATATGAATTTAAATCAGAATTTGGAATTTAAAATAAGGAAATTTTAAGTTCTTGGGAGATTTGAAAATGTTTTTCAAATTTAAAACGATATAGTATTGAACTCACTTCGATAGCTGGAAAATAGATTCTGATGATGAATCTAGACATCATCGGTGTTCAGTTTCGAGTTCTAAGTGACGGATTACTACCAAAGGTTTTGTTTTTGAATTGTTTTGAGAAAACAAGTTGTTTAGAAATTCAAAGGTTTTGAATTGGCATTATGATTTCAAATTGATTTGAAAGAAACCCAGGAACTTAAGTTCTGGAATTAAAATTTAACTAATGAAGTTAAATAAAATGAGATGGTAAAAATAAATTGAAATTTAACTTGAACCGAGTTAAATAAAATTGAATTGGATTTGAGATAATCTAGAATGGAACCAAATTGATAAGTCAATAATTTGGAATTTGATATTAGAGTTCGAATGAAATTCGATTTGGATTTGAGGATATGAACTGATGGGAGATCAATTGGAATGGATAACATTGGTATATGTTGAAGTGGTAGCAGATGAAAGGGATAGAGTTAAATTCCCGACAAAAAGGTACAAGTTTATATCATATATGAGTTTGGATTTTATGAGCCGAATTGGCAAGCCGCTTGGCTGTTTGATTTTCTTTTGGGTTGGAGAAGGCCTAGAGAGGCGAGGGGTGGTTTGTCATATTGACCAATACAAAGGAGGTTATGGCGAAATTTTTCGAAAATTCCAGGCGTTAGAACATTCTCATGATTTATGGAAATTCAGTTGGCCAGAATGAATTAATAATTTAATTCAAAATTAAATGGTTCAGTTGAAACTGGAGTTGAGAAGTAAACTAAAAGATATTTGAATCTAGTTAGTAAAGTTGGTAGCATTTTCCTAGCTTAGCAATTTCGAGGACGAAATTATTTTAAGGGGGGAAGTCTGTAATGGCGCGTTTTGTTAGCTGTCGAATAATTAATTTATTTAATGATTTATATATCGATTTGGCGATATCGATAACTTAAAGTACAACGTTCGAACTTATAATTTATAATTATAATTAAAACGAACTTGAAACGTCGTGGCAGTTCGCAATTTGGCGATTCGAACTTCAACTGAATATACAGGATTCGTTTTAAGCCGGATTTCTGTGAAACAAGAAACGTATGGTGCTGGTGGAGTATATCTTTCTAGTGGAAGAGAAAAATCAGGATTTCGTCGTGTAGATTTTGAGATATGTCCAAATCAAATATTCAAAAAGTCGCTGTGAAATCGTATATTGACTGTAACAGTTATTTGAATATAACTTGATATCGGGTGCAAATCGGGATAGGGTTCTTTTGAGGCGTAGTGATAATTCAATTTTAAGAATTTTTCTGTAATTTTTAATTAATTAAATAAGCAATTTTTCATTTGAAGTATTTTGCACCCTGTAATCAATATTTTGGGGTTTCACAATATGAGTTAACCTACCGATATTTTTATATTTCTGAAATCGGAGAACCTTGCTCGAGACAACCATACCTTTATTTTCGTTGATAGCTTAGGAATGAGGTATGCTTTGGCCTTAAGTTACACAGTATAACAGTGTGTAGGAATAATATGAATGAAAGTGTGCAACGTAAACCTTAAATGGACCATGAAAATAAAATGCAGCTACAAACCTGCGGATATAAATCCTCCACGCTTAAGTTATAGAAACCAATTACTCCCATGTGAAGGAACAACGTCCTATATAAACACCTGTATCCTCCCTTAAAACCTAACTCACAAAAATTGCTCTGCCCAAAACTTGAGCCGCCGGTCTTCCATCCTCAAAACCAGAAAACCGATCGAAGAAATCCTCTTCAAAAATCAATTCCGTAACATAAAACAATTCAAGATTTGGTTCGTTTAGATCGAGAGCTTCATTGGATCCTCATTTTTGTATGGGCGAGTCTGTCTACTCGAAAAGGGAACGTGAGTTTTACTCACGAGCTTGGGTTAGCAGTGGATGACGGCGTGGGGGATAATTGTCAGACCGAGGTGATGGTGCATGGAGGAGTTTGGCGGACGAGTTGGGAGTATTGGTGACTGGAAATGAGGGATCTTCGAAGACTAAATGCGAGGTCAGTGGAAATCAATGAGGCGCTGGTGATGGTTAAAAAGGTATGAAGTCGGGGCTCAGGAGACTGTAGGAGACGAGATGTAGGAGTGGCGTAAGAAGGAGGCGAAGGGTTTGGTTCCAGCGCAACTTAGAGGAGATCGGAGGAGTTCCGGTGTGGAGGAGCGGCATCAAAAGCAACTCGAACGGAGACGGTTCAAGCTGCGTTTCTGGCGAACTCAGGTGAACCCTGACCGAACTGCTCCGCGTACAGATAGGAGGAAGGGTGAGCGACGTCTTGATTGTTGATTATGTGGATTTAAACTTAATTAAAGTTTCCAATTTATTTGGGCTAATGACGACTGTTGTTTGGTGAGGTTGTCATAAGAACAAATGTGAAGTACAGAAAGTAGCGTGTATATTTGAGGGAGTAAATGGGCATATGAAGTGCGTGAATGGCAAAAGAAATGGTTGGAGAAACGGTTTCAGAAATGGCCATTGGTATTGGCGTGTGTACTACGTTCATTGGGAGGGGACAAGAGTGAAGTTGGATCTTCAATGTTTTACTGGAAGATGGTGATATTTTTGTCCGTTGTCTGTAGGGAGGAGGACCGAACAAATGTGAAATGAAAACCGGGGTGCGGGGTGAATAAGTTTGGGAGGAAGCGTAGTGGATTTTATCTGTAGATCGATGGTAGGATTTAGGAGTTTGAATTGAGTGTTGAAATGAAAAGGGTGCGGGTGTAGGATAAAAGCTTCAACAGGTTTGTTCTAAGTGATTGGAGGAAGAAGCATTTTAGTGAGGACGGTTTGTTTTTCCTAAACGGACCAAGACAAATGAGGTGAGAGCCCAATAGTTATATATATTGATGTTTAATTCAATTTAAAAATACGTATAACTTGTAAAAGGTATAACTTCATCATATATTATCAGAATTTGACGAAATGAGATTCGTCGGGATCGTATGGACGGACACTACCCAATGAAGCTGAATGGAAGTCCATCGGAGCTCGTTACAATTTATAGCAAAATAAATTGTCCGATTAAATCAAATAACGCAAACCGTTATTTAACGGTTAACGCGCAAATGTGAGTAAAACTCACTAACTCTGAACAGTTTATAATTTCATGTTGTATTGTTAGAACTGTTAAAATTGTCTGTTTGACTGTGTGTTGATTGTTTGATTGAACTGCTAGTCAGTTAGTTAAAATTCTATATTGATTCTGTTTAACAGAATATATCATATGGAACTGAAAGTGATGTTATCTATATTGTCTAACATCTGTGATGCAGGGAAACAAGTTGGAGGAATCCGACTGGATTCCTCAACATTTATTTTACCGTTTTTCATATATTGTGATATATGATGTGTTATGAAATCTGTTATTGATTTCATATGTTTGAATGATACCGATCATTGTTATACGACACGTTACACACCGTAGGTGATACTAGAATGTAAAAAGGGAATTTTCAATGTTTATATTGAAAATAAATCTTATTTATAAAAATCGATAGGATTTTATAAAATGAAAACATTTATTTATTTAGGAAATAAATAAAGGAACATTTATTTAGATTATAAATAAATGGAATAAAGGAATATTTATTTAGGGAATAAATAAAGGAACACTTGTTCGGAAAATAAATAGAATTATAGAAGGATAGATTTAAAACCCGTGCTTCGCACACGGTATAACACGATATGGATTTAAATGAGATATTAAATAGGAAATCTGTTTTAAACAGATAAATTGAAATAGATTAATTTATAAATAATGTTTTATAAACTAAATAAATTATTTATCGTTGATAAATGGAATATATATAAGTCTGGACTTATATAGAGAAGTAGGAACGTTATTAAAAGGACATTTATAAAGTGAAGAACCGTTACTAAAAGTAAATCTTTATAAATTGATAAACGTTGTAAAAACTAAATCTTTATAAATAGAGTTAAACAAAGTAATTTGTTAGGTTAACCAAAGCAAGTTAGTCGAGTTAATCAAAGTAATTGGTTAAGTTAACCAAAGTAAATTAGTTAAGATAAACTAAGCGGTTAATCGAAGTGAATTAGTTAAGTTAAACTAATTGGTAAATCAAAGTGAATTAGTTGCGTCAAACTAAGTGAATTAGTCAAGTTAAACTAATTGTTTAATCGAAGTAAATTAGTTGGGTTAATCAAAGTGAATTAGCTGAGTTAAACTAAGTGAATCGGTTAGAGTTAATCAAAGTGAATTAACTAAGTTAAACTAAGTGGATTAGTTCAGTTAATCGAGACAAGTAAATAAGGTTAGGTTAAACCATTTTAGTTAACCAGTTAAAGTTTACCAGTTAAAGATAAACAGTTAGAGTTGACCAGTTAAAGTTGACCAGTTAAAGTTGACCAGTTAAAGTTGACCAGTTAGAGTTGACCAGTTAGAGTTATCCAAGTGGAGTTAATCGAGTAGAGTTGTCGAATATCACTTAATCGAAGTAGAGTTATCGAATATAGTGTATTCGAGGGAAGAGTAATCGAATATAGTTTATTCGAGTGGAGAAATCAAATGTTATTCATTTGAGAAGAATTACCGAACATTATTTATTCGAAGAGTAATTATCAAATATTGGTTATTCGAAGTTAGTTAATCCAAAGGAGTTATTCGAAGTTAGTTAATCCAAAAGGAGTTATTCGAAGTTAGTTAATCCAAAGGAGTTATTCGAAGTTAGTTAATCCAAAGGAGTTATTCGAAGTTAGTTAATCCAAAGGAGTTATTCGAAGTTAGTTAATCCAAGGGAGTTATTCGAAGTTAGTTAATCCAAAGGAGTTATTCGAAGTTAGTTAATCCAAGGGAGTTATTCGAAGTTAGTTAATCCAAAGGAGTTATTCGAAGTTAGTTAATCCAACGGAGTTATTCGAAGTTAGTTAATCCAAAGGAGTTATTCGAAGTTAGTTAATCCAAAGGAGTTATTCGAAGTTAGTTAATCCAAAGGAGTTATTCGAAGTTAGCTAATCCAAAGGAGTTATTCGAAGTTAGTTAATCCAAAGGAGTTAGTCGAAGAGTTAATCGAATATAGTTATTCGAAAGAAGGTGTTAATCGAATATAGTTATTCGAGTAAGGTTAAAAGAGTTAGTCGAATATTAGTTATTCGAATAGAGTTAAAGGAGTTATCAATTTTAGTTTGATCGAAAGGAGTTATCGATTAGTAAATCGAAAGGAGATTTTCGAATATAGCATATTCGAAAGAAAGAGATCGAATATTGTTTATTCGAAAGAGAGAGATTTCGAATATGAGTTATTCGAAGAGAGATAATCGAATATAGGTTATTCGAAGAAGAGTTAATCAAATAGAGATTACTCGAAAGAGAGTTATACGTCGAATTCGATTATAGCGAATTCGGGAAAGTACTATTTACTTTCCAGGGTCTAAATCAAGATTTAGTTATTGATTTAGAAATTAGGTGTCTGTTAAATTATTCGAGTTAGGAAATAAAATATATAGGGGTAGGAATTATAATGTTATAGTTATAATCAAACACTGTCATATAAGAAGTGGATTCGTAACCTGAATCCGAGAATTTGCGTAAACAGATGATTGTAAAAATTGAGTGATGAGCTTCATCTATTTCACAGTAAAGGACGTTGTTCAATTAAGGTCTGAGAGGTAATTATACCCTAACTTGATTGACTTCAGAATTGATAAAGGAATAGTTGTGGTTCGATCTAAAAGGTTGATTAGGAATAAAAGGAATAAGCGATAAATGGATTAAGCGTAACGATGTTTTATACAACGTTCATTGGAAATCCGTAAATGGGTCTTGGAAATGTTTTCCAAATATAGTCAGATATGTTTTCTAAACATAGAAAATGAAATGTTTTCATGATAAGAATTTAAGAAATAGAGTTAAGCAAATTCAGAAACTGACTGGAGAGGGTAAGTTGAACGGTTTTCTAAGTGACGATCTGATGTTGGTTTCGACCTTCCGGATTGATACTTAGAGAATTGTTCTCATACTAGTTACAGTTAGGGACTGATAGTTGCGAAATAATAGTGATGTGAAAATAAGCTATGGAAATGTTTTCCAATGATTAATAACATATATTTTCTAAATATATGAAATAAGGAAATATGAACATATGATGATTGATCGATCGAATTTCCATTTGGAAATAAGATCGTTGTTTGTACACCGACATGTTTTCATTTGATAGTTGAATCACAGACTATCAAAGTTTTTACCATTTTAACGTTGTTAATATGGAGAGACCGGTTGGATTATTATCCAAAGAACCACTCTGTATCGGCATAAGCGTTGCGAGCAATATCTGCCAAAGATAAATTGAAGACGGAGTAAAGTGCAAGGGCTGTTGTATAAGTCTTAGATAACAGTGACTAAGATGGATATACTGAATAGTGCCTTCGGTTTGTCCAGTCCCAGGACAACGTATATGGAAGAAGGTCTGACAGAGTATATCCAATGGATCGCGTAAGTTGATCTGTTCAAACGTATTCACGTTTGGTGGCGGAGGATTTCGTTTCTCTTAGCTGTATACCCGTGTTATTTTTGGATAAGTCAATTTGTGATTTGGCGGGTATGACAATGTGGCATTCAAAGCGAATGATGATCAGATGTTCTGAAGATAGACGTAGCTTCTAGCCTCACACCAGGAAGTAACAAAAGTTGGGCTAGGCAGCATGGCTAGTTGGGTCATCCCCAAGCAGGGTGTATTGTCACCGATCTAGAGAATATTCATATTTATACTTCTTTTTGATTCTGTATCTTCGGATGACGGTTTGATGGCCTACAACCGTGGTGGCAATATATTCGCGACACTCAAGCTAAATGAGTGAGTGGTCATGTGTGGCCGGGTTGCAAGACGTTCTTGTTGAACCTGAGTGTATCACCTCTAGAGTACACTATTCAGAAGGTGCTCCCATACCTTGTCTGTTGGGATCCATTCTCCGATAAGCGCCCTGCGGTTTATGATTTTATACTATGTATGTAGAACGTGAGATGCAAGCGTTTCTGCTAGATTGATACCTATTTGTACTTAGGCATTATTATAATATCACAATGATATTGCTTGTCAAAGTTGTTCAGATACTCATAAGGGAAAAACCCGTTCCGTATTCACGGCGTGGCCTTATGAGATATCCTATACCTGTTTTAAACTATTTTACTCATACCAGTCCCATGACTGACCCGGAGTTTACTTTGTTGTTTTCCCTAAACTCTTGGGTGCCTAAATTTGTACGGGCAGTCAAGTAGTCGGGATTTACAGATATACGTGGAGAGCTTGGAGCAGAAGGCTGCAAGATTTTATAGCTATAGTTATTTCCGCTGTGTTGTAAGTGTTGTACTCTGATAAGTGCTATTGTATATATATAACTGTTTACTTCAAAGTTATGTTATATATTATATGTTATTCGTTCTGTTGTGAGATTCGTGTTACTCTGATGATTCTGATGTTCTTCTTCTTCTTCTATTCTATTAGTTCTACCTTTTCTTTCTCACCTTCTAAATTCGTTCACTAACGTCTCGGAATTTTCGACTCTCGAGGAGTCGAAAATTTCCAGCCGTTACAGCTTCACCCCATTGAACCTTCACCAACTTGACCTCTCGATTCCTTAGCTTCTTGGTCTCCGTCCCAAAGATACGAATCGGAGCTCTCCTCAAGGTAGCTTCTTTCTCCACTTCCACATCTTTCAGAACACTTGGCTCAACAACCTCTGCTGATTCATGTAAACACTTCCGGAGATGCGAGACATGAAAAACATCGTGTACTCCGGCAAGCTTCTCGGGCAACTCCACTCTATAAGCCATCTTCCCGATCCTCTCTATAATAGGGAATGGTCCAACAAACCTCGGTGCTAACTTCCCAACGGCTCCAAATCGGACCACATTCCGCAAAGGAGAAACCTTCACGAAAACCATATCCCCAACATCAAACACCAAATCAGTTCTTCGCTTATCAGCATAGGATTTCTGTCGGTCTTGGGCCGCTTTCATCCGTCTCCGAATCAACTCGACCTTCTCGGATGTATCTCTGATCATATCAGGCCCAAGTATAAGCTCATCTGTAGTCTCCCACCAACATGTAGGCGACTTGCACGGCCTCCCATATAAAGCTTCAAATGGTGCCATCCCTATGCTTGCCTGATAACTGTTATTATATGCAAACTCAACAAGAGGAAGATGGTCTTCCCAAGTACCACCAAAATCCAGAATACAAAGCCTCAACAGATCTTCGAGTACCCTATTCACCCTTTCGGTTTGACCGTCCGTCTGTGGGTGATAAGCCGTACTTAGATTCAACCTCGTGCCCATAGCTTCTTGCAAGCTATTCCAGAATTGACTTGTAAAGATTGGGTCACGGTCACTGACTATACTAGAAGGGACTCCATGTAGTCTCACAATCTCACGAAGATATACAGACGCTAGCCAAGATGCGGTCCTCTTGCTCTTCACCGGAATGAAATGAGCACTCTTCGTAAGTCTGTCCACAATAACCCAAATGCTCGTATTCCCTTTCCTTGACCTTGGTAGCCCATCGATGAAATCCATGGAAATACTCTCCCACTTCCATAGTGGAACGTCTAGAGGATGCAATAGCCCACCGGGCTTCTTCGACTCGGCCTTAACTTGCTGGCAAATGATACATCTAGAGACAAACTCTGCCACATCCTTCTTCATCCCAGGCCAAAAGAAAATGCGCTTCATATCTTTATACATCTTATCTCCGCCCGGATGTATAGTCAACTTAGAGCGATGCGCTTCCTCAAGAACTTTTCTTACTAAATCTTCTACCATTGGAACACATAACCTTCCGTCTCTCCTCAGCCAACCCTTGTCATCAATAGAATATCGAGCGAGATGACTAGACGCCTCTCCTCGAATCAGCTTATCCATAATCTCAACTATCTGAGGGTCTTCCCTCTGCGAAGCCCCAACTTGATCAAGAAGGGTAGGTCTGAGTTCCAGAGATGCTAAAGAACCGGTCATCGACTCAATCGCCAAAGAGAAATCAAAGGTTGCCACATACTCTAAATTCTTCATCTCAACGAATAGAGGACTCAGAGTCAACCTTTTTCTACTCAATGCATCTGCTACCACATTCCCCTTGCCAGGGGTATAAGCTATCTCAAAATCGTAGGACGCCAAGAATTTCATCCATCTTTGTTGCCTCAGATTCAGATCCTTCTGAGAAAAGAGATACTTCAATGACTTGTGATCGGTATAAAGCTCAAATCTTTCTCCCAGAAGATAATGGCGCCAAGCCTTGAGTGCATATACTATTGCTGCCAACTCTAAGTCATGAGTGGGATAATTCTTCTCATGCACTTTGAGTTGTCTACCGCCAAAGCATATCACTCTTCCTTCTTGCATCAGAACAGCTCCTAACCCCGTGCCACATGCATCGGTGTATACTGTAAATAACTTCCCTCCATCGGGCAAAGCTAGAACAGGTGCTGATGTGAGAACTCTCTTGAGCTTCTGAAAAGCAAGCTCGCATTCTATGCTCCAAGCAAAAACCAAATTCTTCTTCATCAATTTAGTGAGAGGAGCGGAAATCTTCGCGAAGTCCTTGATGAACTTCCGGTAAAAGCCTGCAAGACCTAGAAAAATTCTCACTTCGGTTGCATTCCTTGGAGTCTTCCAATCCTGAACTGCAACTACCTTAGCGGGATCCACCGTTAAGCCTTGCTTAGATACTATATGCCCAAGGAATCTAACTTCCCTTCTCCAAAAGTGACACTTGGAGAACTTGGCCTTCAACCGATGCGCTCTAAGCGTATCCATCACCTCCACGAGATGCCTTGCGTGCTCTTCCTCATCCTTAGAGAAGATCAGAATATCATCTACGAAGACCACGACAAACTTGTTCAAGAACTCCCTGAACACCCTACTCATCAAGTCCACGAAATATGCGGGTGCATTAGTCAAGCCGAACGGCATGACAAGCCATTCGAAGAATCCATCTGGAGTTCTGAACGCAGTCTTGTCTATACTATCTTCAGCTACTCTGAGCTGATGGAATCCAGTAGCAAGATCAAGCTGAGAGAAAACAGAAGCACCGACAAGCTGGTCAAAGAGATCATCAATCCTCGGTAACGGGTGTCTATTCTTCTTAGTCAGCTTATTCAACTCTCGATAGTCAACACAAAGTCGGAGAGAACCATCTGCCTTGGTAGCAAATACCACAGGCGCTCCCCATTCAGATATACTTCGTCTAATGAAGTTCTTCTCAAGCAACACCTTCACTTGCTTACTTAGCTCCCGCCTCTCACGCGGAGCCATGTGCCGAAAGGGCAAAGAAACCGGCTTTGCATTATCCACCAGATAAATGCGGAAATCAATCTCTCGCTTAGGGGGCAACCCCCTAACTTCATCGAAAACATCCGGATACTCTCGAACCACTCTCACAGACTGAAGAGTTTCCATTGACGAGTTGAGTGATTCAAGATAGCACAACATGACGGGACCTCTCGGATTACAAGAAATTTCTAGGGTGTTTCCGAGGCGAGTCACGAGCCTCACAACCCTATGCTCACAATCAAGGATGGCTCCATATCTGGACAACCAATCCATGCCCAATATCAATCTGTATCCCCTAAAACCAAGAACATATGCACTACACAAGAACTCTACACTCAGTATAGAGATCCTCAAATCCCCACATATCATAAACAGATGGGCGGAACCCCCAATAGGATTTGAGACACAGACGGGATCATCTACCAAGCTAGTACTAAGGTGCAAACTATCAACAAGATCAGATGAGATAAAGCTATGCGATGCACCATAATCAAACAAGGTACGAACTGGAAAATCAGAAATATATACAAGCCTCTCAACAGAAATACTACCTCGATCGGGAACTGGAGCGGTATTGAGAGCATGAACTTGCCCTCCTGAAGGTCCAGCATGCTGAGTCTGACCCTGGCCTTGCACTTGCTTCTTCGGGCAATCCTTACTGAAATGTCCAGTCACACCGCAGAAAAAGCATTCACCATTCTTCCTTTTCCTCTTCTTACAATCCTTAATAAGATGCCCAACTGAACCGCAATAATGGCACTTTCCCTTGTTGTTCTTGCCCTTGTTGTTGTTCCCCTTGTTGCCTTGACTCTTGTTCTTGTTCTTGTTCTGATTGCCTTGACTGCTCTGACCACTTGGATTACCCTGATTTCCTTTCCAAAGGGAATCAGTCTTCTTGGCTTGAGTATCATTCACCTTGATCTCTTTCTTGACATCTCTCTGAAGTAACGCCATATCAACCAAGCTCTCAAACGTGGCCCCATGGGGAATATGTGACATAGCCAATCCCTGCAACGGCTCATTCAATCCTCTAGCAAAACGAAGAGCCTTCTTCTGAGGAGTATTCACCATATCCAAGCCAAAACGAGCTAACTGATTTAACTTGTTCACATATTCTTTGACAGACATATCTCCTTGTTTCAAAGTTATGAACCTCTCCATTTGCAGATTCTCCTCAGCAGAAGATAGAAACTTAAGCACGAACCTTGCCCTGAAATCGGCCCAAGTCTCAACAGGCCTAATACCATTGGTGACTTCCCACCAATAAGCGGCTTCATCCTTCATAAGCCAAACCGCCAACAAGATCTTCCTCTGATCGTCTAACCCAAAGATAGCAAATAAATCCTCGGTCTCTTTCAACCAATTTCTGGCCTCTACAAAAGTCTCAGTGCCTTGAAAGTTCTTGCCACCCATTGCTTTGAAATCTTTGCAAGTCTTTGCGAAGTCAGCTTGAGGATGCTGAGGGGGAGGAGGAAGAGGAACCTCAGCGACAGGAGGAGGAGGAACATTAACTACCGGAGGAGGAGGAACATTAACTACTGGAGGAGGAGGAGGAGGGACATCTGCAGGGCCGGCTTCGGTCGCCCTAGCCTCCAAAAGTCTCCTATACCAAACAGGTACGTGTACTCCCTCCGGAATAGCAAAGTTATCGGCCATACTGAAAACAAAGAAAAAGACAGATTCAGAATAGAGAAAAACAAAGGAATTTTGCTAATGGCTTTTTGGGGAATAGCCTTTAAAATAAACTAGACTTTTCTTTGGAAAATACTTTATACTTGGTTTTGAAAATAGTTTTCCAAAAAGTTTTAAAAACCTTTTTGTTCCTTCTCGTAAACCATATGCTCTGATACCAAATGTAACACCCCACCTCCGCCAGGGTGGCTCTTGCAAGCACCCTGACTTTGGAGGGGCGTTTGAATCAGGTAAACATGCATAATGATATATCAAGGCAGAACAAGAACATATGTATATATGTAAACAGAGTAAATAACATAGATAAAACAGCGGAAGATTTCAAACCATTTCCAAACAAGTCTGGTACAACATAATGTCAACTTTCCAAATACACAAGTCTAGATAAAAACAACATTACTGAAAAACGGAAATACATAAGTACTATCCCCAAAATAAGTGATAACCATAGCTAGCTTCATGTCAAGACCGTACATGAGCTAAAATCCCACAAGCAAGCGATCAGAAATCCAAGCTAAGCTCCAATATTCCCACCCTGAGAACCTGGGGGGGGGAACGGAAGAAAAGAGGCGAAAGAAAAATAGGTCAGTCAAAAAGACTGAGTAAGCCCTACTACAATAAATGTAAACTGATAAAGTTAACTGACATGAGAAGCAGGGATGATCATAAGGATAACTACATACTAGCATGATGATTAACTAACAAGGTAGGTAAAGGTGTCATCGCATAATCAGGTTTAAGGTTTTTGCACCACAGGTGTACTAGCAAACTAACATGACTTGAATAAACAAGTATTGATCCCTTGGCCCAAGCTTTGGCCCAATAACATGAAGTGACCCTAATACGAGGTCCAATAACATGAAATGACCCTAATACGAGGTCCAACCAAACGGTCTAGTCGAT
Source organism: Allium sativum (assembly GCA_030737875.1). Classification (NCBI taxonomy): domain Eukaryota; kingdom Viridiplantae; phylum Streptophyta; class Magnoliopsida; order Asparagales; family Amaryllidaceae; genus Allium; species Allium sativum. The sequence goes on along the minus strand of CM060927.1, from coordinate 195,360,008 downwards.
CGGCTCCCTAAGCCTAACTCGTCCCGTGTTGGTGTCAATACGGCCCAAACCTAATTGTAGTCAGACTGTGCCGGGTCTCCCGTCGGGTGTATCAAGCCCAAGGGTGTCAACCCCTGGACACCATAAACATAAGTGCACAGTCTCGATCTACTGGTACCCGTGCATGTTTTCCCCGGCTCCGGACTACGTGCACGACCATAGTCCATCCGGAACTACACCGGCGTACCACTCTGCCGTCGTTTTTGGTCACTTACCTCAAGTCCAGTAATCGTGCCCCCTCCCTAGCCAAGTCCGTAGGGTATTAATGATACAAACATGGGATTACTGCTGGAGTGGACCCCCATTGCTAGGATTTTTCTAGTGGGTTAAGTATGGTTTAACCCTTTTACTAATCATGGATTAACTTGGTTAAGTGTAACGATGGGTTCACGACTTAACCCCGATTAATCCACCAAGCCTAATTTGGTTAAGTATTAAGTGGACCATGACTTAACCCCTAATCATGAGGCATTAATTAATTAACGTGCCTTAACCTCTCACATTAGACCTTGTTGTGGTTACTAGTTAAGCCGGGCGGGTCCGGGTAGCTTTACACCACAACTTGGTCTAACCTCGGGTTCAAGGTACAACATGACCAACTTCTCACATTGGGTCCTATTGTTTGTAGCAACTAGTTAAGCCGGTCGGTTCCGGGTAGGTTTACGCTACAAACTCAACCCAACCTCGAGTTGGCCACACTTATATTTTCTAAGTGTCATGTCCATCATGTTTCCAAAACATGTTACAAGTTTTCAAGAATTTGGGAAGACCTAACTTAATAGGTAAATTCCCAATGGGTAGACCTAACTTAATAGGTAAATTCCCAATCTTATGTTTTTATGTCTTTTAAGTTTACCCAACCCCAAACGCAATCCCACCGCTTACATATCGCAATAGCGCATAAAGGATAGAAAGAGGGAACTTGGCATAATCATGACATAAAGGTGTTGAAGCCACAAGTTTAGCATGGTGGCATATGAAATGTACACATGTTCATATACTTGCATATTACATTTTAGGCCTCAAAAGCATGCATAAAACCAAACTTAGCATATTGGTGATACATGGTGATAAATGACATGTAAAAATGGCCATAAGTTCGCATTTAGCCTCACATGCAAGTTATCATAAGAGATATGATAACTTACATGTTGCCAAAATGCAACCTTTAGCATAAAGCTTGAAGCTTTAGGCTCATAAACCCAAGATAAGCTTGCATAACATGATAACATGAGTAAGATGATCAACCCAAACTTGCATACATAACATGGCAACTTGCATATCATAACATAGCAAACTTGCATAACATAACATGGCAACTTGCATATCATAACATAGCAAACTTGCATACATAACATGATAGACTTGCATAACACATCATAGTAAACTTGCATATCATAATGATCAAACACAACTTGCATCATTCATTAACTTTAGAGTTTAAATATGAAAGTAGAAAAGGGCTTACAATGCTTATGAAGACTCAAATGAGTATAAGCAAATATAAGATTGAGACAAAGCCCTTATGCAATCAAATAAACCCAAAATGCAAGCTCCAATAGAAAAACCCTTGAGCAAAAATGATCAAAACCCTTGCTTTATGATGTAAATATGGAAACTTGACTTGAATGCAAGCTAATGACACTCATACAAGCTTGAAAACACTTGTATGCATGGAAAATCTCTCATAGAAATTTATTTAGGAATTTTATGAAGAGAGTGGAGGCCATGAGAGGAATGATTTTGCCATAGTTTAGTTGTATGAATGAATAATGATGATTTAGGGTTAGGTTAGGGTCTTATTTATAGAGATTAGGATTAGTTTCAACCTTAGGATTAAACCCTAATTCCAATCTCAGCCCTTAAAACCGAATCTGGCCCCCAAACTCAACACAACTCCCAAAATGGTGCACCAGGCAAAACTGCCCGGCTGAGCCAAGTCGACAGCCAAGTCGATAGGGCTATCGACTTGGGTCAACCAAGTCGACTCCCAAGTCGACAGGGCTGTCAACTTGGGTGCTCTGGCGGGAATTTTCCCGCCTGGCCCAATCTGACCCTAATTTCCAAATTCAAACTTGAATTTGAAATCTGTTTTTACTTTGAAATTTTCTGGAAACTTCGTTGGGCCTTAATCGGGTCATACGGACTCCGATTTTCGAAAACTCGGACTCTATTTCGCGTATTTTTCCGAGACGAACGCAATGGCATAGCCCGTTTCCCTTGATTGAGATTTATAAATTAAATTCTGCCTCGATTTACGTTATAATAGGTTATTGAAAATACGGGTTGTTACAGTTAATGCTTGTGGTAAACACACTGACAGTGTTATCTTGGTTAAACAAGTAGTTGATGTTGCTCCTGTCACTAGAGATGCTCCGTCCTATTCTTCCTTATCCAAAAGGAACTCTAAACAAAATAGATATCTCCTTTTCTATTCCTGAAATGTTTATTTCACTGACTTTTCTTTGGTTATCTTTTTTTTTTCATGAATAAAATCCTGCAAAGTAGAATATAAATGATCAATTGCTGTCAATATACTGTATATAACATCTATTTCACAAGCTTAACAGTTAGCAACATCTATAGAGATAACAACAAAGGCTTGGTCAAAAATTAAATAAATCATAAATACGAGAATATTTTGATTCAAGAAGAACTTTCGGAGAAATCCGCCTGAGATGATAAGGCAAAAGATAGTGTAGTTCGCATTGAGTTTGGATCATATATGGTATCAGATATCTTTGATTGAGGCAAATATCTGAACATTGATCTTCCAAGAATGTTTTTAATTGGAAGAGGACCCCAATTATGAGAGTCAAAGCCATTGTTCTGATTATCGCCTAAAACAAATACATACCCTTTGGGTATCAACATTGGTTTCATCTCATAAGCTAGTGGTTCCAATATGAATTCTTCATCTTAGGCTATGCCATTTACATACAGTTTTCCATTACGAACCTCAACGAGGTTCCCAGCCTTTGCAACAGCTCTCTTGATAAAAACATCGAAATAAGTGTAACCATTTTCCTAGAGTATTTTAGGGGCTCTGCAGATCGATATCTCAGTTACTTTTGGCTCTCTAATTAAATAAGACACCTTCTTAGCCAAAATTATGTGCCCAACATCCAAAGTAGGATACATAGACAAGGAAGGAACTAGGTTCAGCCAAATAGGATTTGTGCAAAATTGGAACCGTAACAACAGCAAAAACTGTCTTTGGATCCTAATAAATATAGAAATTTAGAAACCTAATAAATATGTGTTGCTATTTACAGTAAAACTTATCATGTTTTTTTTCTTTATTAGCTATTTTGGCTTGTTTTGAATTGTCGTTCCTTTTATTTTGTTAGTAGTTGAATTGTTCACTTTTAGTTAAGGTGCCAGCAAAATTGAACATCAAATCGCCAATAAATTGGATATATAAAGTATAAATATTACATGGTGATTATGGTTGAATTGTTCACTTTTATACGTTTTTGTTGTTGTGGCAGATTTTGATTTGAACTTTAATTATCTTCTACATTGTAATCATTTTATTTATTCGGATTCTGCTTTAATATAAAATAATATAAGATCAATCCTGATAATGGTTAATTCTGCTTGTAGACTGTATTATGTGTCGATGACCATTGGAGATCTTGTGAAGCCTTATTTTCTTGATGTGGGCACCGAAAGCGATATGAAATGGCTTTGGTGTGATGCACTGTGTGTCAAGTGCTCAAAGGTTCTACCATGGTAATCTCTGGTTATTCTTTATGTTTTTAATGGATTTGATGGACTTTATGAAATTTCCATGTACTGGAAAACTGTGTATCAGGGACCTCATCCAGTTTATAGGCCAAAAAAGAATGGATTGGTAAAATGTAGGGATGAAATGCATGCTTCAGTTTCATCTGATACCTGAAAAAATAGTCAAAACATGCTTAGATGCTTATCCGTTAATTTTCTTTTCAATAGCAGCAGTCTTAATTCAAAATTTAAGTTAATAAATTTTTAGTGGAAACTAAGTAGAGCTGTTGGGCTAACTGGGTGACAATAAATATTTGTTTATCTGGCACATAAACAATTCTTAGATGTCTTTTTGAAATCTTTGTACAAAATACTTGTTGGGATTATAGAGAATACTGATTATATGAATCCACTGTCTGCTTATTAACTACATTTCTATTTCTGTTATCATGTCCAGTATGTTATAACTATAACTCTATATCAGAAGAAAAGCGAATAGCATTGTTTATGTTTTTTTCTTCATATTGTTATGGATATGATATTGCTAGCTTTTATATTGTTATTTATCATGTCCGATATATTATGACGGAACATATTAAGTTCTAACATGGATTTTGATTTCTAAGGCTATTGGAATTCGACGTCCCTTATTATGGTCAATGGTGTATGATTCAATGTATGATAAAGTTTACATTAGAAAACAACTTACTGATTTAAGCTATTTTCATGTGGAACTATTGAACTCTTTAATAGTAATATTTGATTAAATTGTGTAATGTAGGTAATGGTTGCATTGTCATTCTTTTTGGTACTCTTCATCTTGACACTGGTATGAAATTGTGACCCTGGCCATGTCATTAGGTAATAAGTGAATTTATTTTCTTTGTTTTGTTTATTTATCAATTTGAGACGTTTCATAAGCATGCAGGTGATGATTGCATTGTCATTCTTTCTAGTACTCTTAATCTAGATGCTATCAGTTTGAAATTGAGGCCCAGATCATAGCATTAGGTAACTCAATCTTCTCTGTTTTTTTTGTTATTCAATTAGAGAAGTGTACATAATCATCCATCTATATTTTTAGCGTAAAATATTAAGTTGGGAAAAACAAGTTCATTCAGAAATTAAGCGCTTTAAGGGACAATAACTTAAATTGATTAAGAATAGCGATTACATTAGACTTATGACTTATATTTATTTATGTGTTGTGAATCTATGGCTTTATAAAAGCATAAAAACTGCCTCAAAACAAATCAAATAATAATGCATCTATTGAAGTTATTATATACATCACTGATAAGCAATACTTGTTTGGTAATCATAATGCAATGTGTAGAACAATTCATTTTAATATACCAGTTGCATAATTTGCATCACTTGCCTTTAGAGATTATAAACTACATAGATGTGTTCTCTGTCTACAAAGTCTAAACATCTATGTTTCAATGATATTTTTTACAACATGACATAGATGCAGGTGGATCTTTCTGTGAATCTTTTTATTCTTTTAGGACCCGCTTTGATTCCATGATTCACAGTCTTTATGTGACTGGTATACAGGTGATTGAACTGGATGATGGAGCATATGAAGGTTCGTTGGGTGTATATTTATATGAAAGTTTATATGTAATTAAGTGTACTAAATGAGTAGTCTCTGGTGAGAAATGTATGTATGTAATTGACTGTATTATATAACAGATAGTTGTACAATAGTGGGATCATAAAGTTGTACTATTTCAAATAATGAAATAAAATAAATGTTTGAGTATCAAATTCTGTGCAGTATCATTTTCAATATAAATATCTATTTCTATACGAGATGTAATGTATCATTAAATAAAAATCATATTGTTGTACTCAGCAGTTACAACAGTGTAAAACAGTTGTAATAGCTTCTACTGCAACAGTGCATACCAGTTGTAATAGCTTCTACTGCAACGGTGCAGAAAAGTTGTAAAAGCTTTTACTACAACTGTGCCTGCAACCGTGTATAACAGTTGTAAAAGATTTTGGTCTATTACAACTTCTTAATATACGACGGTGCAACCACCGTTGTAAAAAGTCTTTTACAACTGTTTTGCACCGTTGTAATATGTTGATTCTGTTGTAGTGACTCATATTGAAAGAGAACTAAGCTTGTTACATCCTGACAAGTAAAGTTATAGTATTGGTATTTTCCATACCTTACGTAGTAGAATGAGTATAAACCATACTCGTTTTGAAAGGGAGTTACGTTCGTCACATCCTGACGAGTGAATCGTATGCTTAGGTATTGGCCATACATTAGGGACAAGCATAAGTCATGCTTAGTTTTAAATTGAGAACTCTCCCGCATCCTGGCAAAGTAATTACATTCATCAAACATAATCCATGTTCGAGAAATAAATCTAATTACTATCAACAATTATTACAACACCAAAACAAACCCTAATGCATCAATAGTTGAATCCAAAGCATTCCTTAGGTTAAATCCCAATTCCGTACATGTGTACTTCAACATAGCCACTTTATTTTAAAATAACAAAAACGACATTCCTTATATCCTATGGGATGCGGTCTATCCACAATGATCTAATCCAGATCAGTTGATGATGATGCTACGGTTGCTAGGTTCAGGATCCTTTCCATTCTGAGGAGCATAAGAACCATTGGAGCATGAGAGGATAGTTGTGGTTGTGCGGACGTTGTGGAATTCTTAACACACTCGGGTAGCTTGGGAAAAGGGAGTGTTCTTCGCATGTCGAGGTATATGTCTAATAGTGAGGAGTTGAGCTTCATTTCATTCTTTTTCGAGACCTTACCCTTGTTTTGGACAATAGTGGGCAGTCCTCCATCCTTTGTAGCAAGTACGTTGAGATTTTGCATCTCAATATTATCATCTTCCTGTGGGAGGGACCTGTCGGTCTTAGAGTAGAAATCTGCAAAGTCTTCGGGAGGGTCTCTCTGAAGAGGGATTTTGAATCTATCCTATCAAAACGCTGGCCAAGGAGGCAACGAGCGCCATCGATAGTTCGGCTCGATCAACTGATGTTAGAGCCGCATTGACTCTTTCTAAGAAGGAGCGTAAGGTCTTGTCGGACCGTTGCCTAATGGATGTGAGGAACATGATGCTCTTAGGCCGGTATATGTGAACTCTGAATCGTTCAATAAAGCGCGTGACAAACATATTCCATTCGTTGATCGATTTAGTTGTTAGCTATCGAAACCACATGGCGACAATGTTGGTTAAGTAAAGGGGGAAGCACTAGGCCACAACATTGATTGATGCCAATAGTATTTCCATATGGTGCATATAACACATGAGATGTATGGTAGGATATGTCATGCCGTTGTAGGGTTCCAAGGATAAAAGATTAATGATTAAGGGAATTCCCAATTTCCAGTGTGAAATGATTGCGCTGGACGTTGTCCATGTATTGCTGATAAGTAGTGCTTCGGGTGAAGCGCTTAGTGATACTGACGATTTGATTCCCATCCTCGAGAAGTCGTTGCCATGAATCCAAGTCTGCACTGGTGGTTTCAGCGAGGGTCTTAGTTTAGGGTGGATGCATGCCTCAAGTTCTTATGGCCAGTTCAGTACGACCCATGAGTGATGGGTGGAGTGGTCCCCAACCTCGGTTGTTGGTTCCAGATTGTACGGGGCTCCGGGATTGGTATGCGCGTTGGGCCAAACAATATCCATGTTGGTAGGATTGGATCGGTTTGGGTGAGCGTTATCAACTCGGGGTTCGGCATTGCCCTCACCTAGGGCGATATCAGAGTAAGTTTTAATTGCGTTCCCCCTATTGGGAAATGGTATGGTAGAGTGATCTTAGAGAGACAGAGAGTTGCTGCCCCTAGCTTGACTTTAATCATCGTGCTAGCAAGTCGAGTGTGAGGTGGCAAAAGTCTAGTTTGCGATAAGATATCAGATCGAACCATAGGTTGCATCGATCTAGGATCCGGTCGACCCAAAGATTGTATCGATCGATTGGGATGTTGAGTTGAAACAGGACCTGGTCATCCAGAAAGATGGGTTGACCTAGGTAGCGGTGGAGCGCTAGATAGATCTGGGACTTGGATTTCACTGGTCAGAAATGTAGTTGCTACCCCAGCTTCACCTGTTGTAGTAACTGATGGTGGGTTGCTTGGCTTTTCATCCATTCGAGCGAAGAAACAATTAATCGTTTTCTATTGCTTTTTAAGGAGTTTATCCTAGTGCACCATCTATTACTACACCAAAACAGCAAATTTGGCACACCATGATGTAGAGATTTGATATGGCTTTAAGCCATATCAAATTTGATAGTGCTCATAGCAGTATCAAATTAAATTTGGCAATCCACACCACCTCAAACAACTTAAGTCTAGCCTTCCATTTCCAATGCTCCGGATCAGTTCTTTTTATACGGGTCTGCACCGTATTAAATATGCATCGTGTTTTCCCCGAAATAAAAATATCAGCTTCCCATGCTCCAATTTACTTGGCCGCACTTGTCACTTTTCCTCTTGACTAAAATTTCGCATTCCCTCTTCCATAACCATGGTCTGAGATAAAGTCCAAATGATTTGCAGATCAGAAGTCACGAGTTACGAACAAATCGAGTCATTGACGATGACTTCAGCCATCAACTATAGGCAGGTGGCAATGGACATCAACCAACTCCAGGTGGTGACAATTCATAGATCAAGATTCATAAAATCATGAACATCTGATATGTCCCATACCATAAAATATGGGAATATTGCCTAGTATATAGGTCATTAGGCACCCTCCCCCTTACAAGCTAGCTTTTGGGGGTGAGTTCTACCTAATGAGCCGTATCATTTGGTGCTTTCATTGAAAGCCGCTCGACGGAAAGTTCGAGCCGTGAGAAGGGGCGACCTATAGGCTGGATTAAAATACTGATAGGCGAGTGAAAGCCGTCCAAAGAGAAAAGGGCTACCGTCGGGTCAGTGTCGATAGAGTAGGCCGACGCGGACGTCGGACTTTCGAAGAGCGGTGAAATGATATGTCCCATACCATAAAATATGGGAATATTGCCTAGTATATAGGTCATTAGGCACCCTCCACCTTACAAGCTAGCTTTTGGGGGTGAGTTCTACCTAATGAGCCGTATCAACATCCTCTCTAATTATGACATGATTCAACGTCAAAGCCGAACAGTTGTCACAGCTTAAAATAAATGTCGTACCTTTGCTGAAGTCGAAGACTGAAGGTATGTAGGTTACGTTTTAATTTCAATTTTGATTTTGTATGTTTATTGTTCGAATATTCAACTGCTCAGTCTGAGTTGCAACTGTTGTACTGTATAGTATTTATAGAACCAAATTCGTATCGGACACAAACGGCCTTTAACATGGAACTATGCAGATTGTACTAGAATTAACATTTGATTTCACTGGCCAACTTCACATGTTACTATGCAGATTTGTGGATTTTTATTTGTTACTACATTGTATGGTGTTAGTTTTAGAAGTTCATAATTCCTTTTGGAACCTTGAAATTGTAAAGATGATTGTTTTTTCCCAAAATACACTGTGAACCTGTGATTACTATAGATTGGAAGGTTTATATAGATAGAGCTGCCCGCTTTTTTTAGGCTAATTCTCGAAAATGTTTGGAATTCAATTATGTTCAATTAACTTATAATCACTTGATCAAACTAAACTTTTGGCAACTTGAAACTATAAATATGAAAACAAATTATTCCAAAATATGCTGTGAACCTGTGATTGCTACAGATGGGACAGGTTTATATAGAGAGGGTTGCTTGCCTTTTAGAGGCATCTTTCTGAGGCTGTGTTCTTGCTCGATAAAAAAGATCCAACGGTTCTCCTACTGGAAATTGTTAAACTTTGCAGCATATAAAACAATGTCCGATTGTTTATACGATGTGGGTTTTCTTCCCTTTGGGACACAGATTGAACCAAAATATTACTTTTTGCACAATAGTAGACCATGATAGAGAATATGTTATCTGTTAAGGCCTTTGTTATAAATTCACCTATTCTTGATAACTTCGTATGATGATGGTGCATTTCGTTTTATTCTGGTTGTTGATGACAGAGTTTATATTTTTTATGTAGCTCATGGATTTAGCAGTAAACCTCTGGAATTCTTCATTCCAGAATTGCTAATATTCTTATTCTCTGGTAAACATTTAATACTGTACCACATTTTTATAATTATTGAAAAAAAAATTATTTCTTCTGTGTATTAAATGGATGCTATATTTGTTGTTTGTTTTTGCATCCACATTAATATTTTTGAGTAAGCTATAGTCTGTATTGTGAACCAGTTTTTGGCCTCCAACGTATATTAGTTGGCTATGATTCAGTGTAGACATGTCCTCAAAACTACTGGTGAAACAGTAAATGTAATATATTTCTTGGCTTTATGAATCCACCTCTCCAGTTGAAATAATAATTTGATTTTGACTTTTCATATCAAGTTCCTTGTCAGTAAAATTACATCTGAAATCTTCTAGTCAAATTAGATTGTTTTTAACTCCAGCAACTAGTGTAAATTCAGCTGCACTTGATATGTGTATTATAAGGAATTCCTGATGCTCGAACTTACTTGATGACACTCAAGGATATTCGAATCAAGTTAGTTTAAGTCACTTGCTTTATAGTCTATATAATTAGCTTTGCTCATTACATCCATTTAGTCCTGGTCAATATAGGAGTCTGATCTTTGATTAAATTTCCGCATTGTTTAGCTTTAATACATGCATTCATTTTGTTTTGGTCAATACAGATGTGTGATGTTCGAGTAAACCTCCCCGGTCGTTTAATTTGCTAAAACATTGTTGTTCAACTAATTTTCCTTGAGAACTGAGGTTGTACTGGCCATTCCATCTCTTAATTGTTAACAAATTGAGCATTTAATCTAGGAGAATGTAACACTGACTATGGTTTTCTTTCACACTAATCTTCTGTTAGAAATCATATAAACTTTAGATAATTATAGGCATCTGACTGTTCCATTGGTTGGTATGGCATCTCTAAACTAATGAGTTTTTTATGTGTCTATAAGCCTATTCACCAATGCAGTCAGGATGTTATACCTGTAAGGGGTTTATGTTATATTTGTGTTGAGTATGTATTCAACATCATCTAATATTAGTTAAATTCTCATATTATCAATTTTGCATGGAGAGTAAAAACATGACATTCACATTGATATAGTGTTAGATTAACATGTCGGTTATCTAATATTATATGTTGATCCTTTTAGTATTTTACTTATGGGAGTGGCATTTTCGACAACATCGTGCTGAAAAACATGATGATGAAAGCATTAGATAAAGTTGAGAAGCATATTAAGAAACCACTTTTCAGATTCGACAAGAAAAATATGGCCCTTCATGAAGCTGAGTTTGCTGAAATTTGCAAGAAGTAAGTGATGTCACTTATAAACTGATGTTTCCTATTGAGCTTTATATAATGCATTATCACTTTTTTTAGTTCAAGTTCAGTTCTCATATTAAATTCAAGTGCAAAGATTGTTACGTGGCATTTCATCTTTTTTTTTTTTTTTTTTTTACTTCCTGTAAAAAGCTAGTGATTCATGAAAAATATAGGGGTACTTCTTGTTGCACGCTTGTAACTACTTAAAGAAAATGGTATTAAAATGGTAACAGCTATTCACCCCTACTTAGATTTGACTTCACATTAGATGTAAATTTGAAATAGGCTTGGAATTCGAAAGGAGGATGTTTCTAAGATGGATGAAGATTTGGAAATGAAGATGGCTAAAGCAGATATTGAGATTATGAAATGGAATGTTACAGAAGCAATAGAAACTCAGCTTAAACAATATGTCATGGCAACATGCAGACCATAATCTTTATAACTGTAGAATGGCCAGTAATTATTTGGTCGCATTTTATATAGAACAGGTCAACGGTAGGAGCCAACAAGGCTGGTAATGCTAGGTTATCAAACTGACAGAAAAGACTAACATGGTCAAATCCTTAGCCAAGGAGGTTGGTAAATAATTTTCATTCATCCTTCTGCACATCCTTTTAAAGTTCACAAGGTATGTTCTCACGATCTAATGACTTAGTTTTACGTAATCCTATAAGTAGATAAATCTTAAACGCTGCACTATTCTTTTAGTGACATCAATGATGTCTTTAAAGAGCTGTTAGTCGATAGCTATTTGAAAATATGTTACTTCTCCATCAAGTAATTTTTAACACAAATGTTGCACTATTCTTTACTACTGCTTCAACCTATGCCTCCTAGATTGTTAATCCTGATGATTTAGATGATGAGATCAAATACAAAATTAGTCTACAAGTTTCAAAAGAATGGATCATTGTACAATCTTCTACACAACTCTGATGAACACAACCGGCCTTTCACATGGAACACTCGCATCAGGATTGCACTTGTAACTGCGCGAGCATTAGAGTAAGTAATCGTTCGTCTGCTAGAAGATTAATTTGGTGAAGAACACTGATTATATATATATATATATATATATATATATATATATATATATATATATATATATATATATATATATTCAATTACTTTTAGCTACTCCGTTAATTAATTAGGACACTGTAAACTATTTTTTAAGCAATCTTGAAAAACAGTAAGCTTGCTTGTTGTTTAACACAGCAAGCTCAAGCTTGCTGAAACAGCAAGCCAGAGTTTGCTGTTTCAAACAGCAAGAGCTTGCTTGCTGCTTGACACAGCAAGCTTGCTTGCTGTTTCACAGTAAGCCCAGGCTTGCAGAAACAACATGCCGGCTTGCTGTGTCAAACAACAAGCTCAGGCTTGCGGAAACAGCAAGCTAGCTTGTTGTTTTAGCAAGCCCGACATGACCTCTAAGGAAACTATATTTCTTTGTTTTGTTTCTTACCAGTCGCATCTTCTTCTTTTATTGTAATGCCTTTGTTTCGTTGCCTACAAATTGCATCTTTTTTTTTTGTAGGTTTCGATGACATGCGTGAACCAAACAAGTTCTTATGCTTAGGTTTGTGTGCAAGCATGTACTGGTTTGTATTTGTTCATTTCACCAACTTTATGAAAGATTTAGGTGGTGTTGAAGACGTAGTTAATTGTTGCAAAGAGAATATTGATGAAAATTTATGGAATGTAAATGCAATCTCTTGATATTCATTTGTGATATTCTAAAATAAACGCTTGTGCTGTTCATTGATATTCTAGTAGGATAATGTATTTTTTTGTTTTTTTTTTAAATTAGATACTGCTCATGGTCGCATCTAATTTAAATAAAGATATGGCTATTAGCCGTATCTTTTTTTAAATTTGATATGGTCATGAGCCGTATCAAATTGAGAATTTGATATGGCTCATGGCCTTATCATTTTTTAAATTTAATACGGCCATAAGCCGTATCAAATTCTCAATTTGATACAGCTAATGGTCGTATCAAATTGACCAAGATGTCGTTTTTTAATACGGTCCTGAGTACTGCCAAGTCGATTTAGATATGGCCATGTGCACTGTCTAATTGGCACTTCTGGTGTAGTGTGTGCTCTATGTTCAAACAGAACTCTATCCATCTCGTCTCTAGTAAAGTATTGGGATTGTTCTTCAAGAGAGGAAGCCTCCAGGCATGCCTCTGCTGCCGCATCTATGGGACCAACGGTTTGAGCATGGGAAGATATTGCATCCTTCTTCCGCTTTACCACTGTTTCTTCAGAAATTGGCGATGGTGGTTGCATGAAAGTTCGACCCTCTTTCTGGCACGCCAAAATGTTGACATCAAAAGTTGGTCTAGCGACAGTCAACCCAGAGCATGTAATACACACATAATTATAACCATAGAGTGCAGGAAAAAAGGAGTAAACACAAGGGACACACAATATTTTTATAGTGGTTCGGCTTCAACCAAGCCTACGTCTACTTTATAATCTTTGTTTATAACGTTGATTCAGGTTACAGTTGCTTTTTCGAAAGAAAGTAGAGAGAGGAGTGATTTATACACGAAGCCTTGTGTTTCATCCATGTATGGAGTGCTGTTTTTAGAATGCCAACCATGAACTTTTTCAAAAAAGATCCTCTTCCTTTTCCATTTTTTGGAAAGTGGTATTTGTAGGCAAAAAAAACCCGGATTGATTGGTGTACCATGTGGCAAGGATCCGATATTGGGTCAGACACTTGTTGTTTGATCCATATTATCAACTGCATGCGATGGGACCTAGTCTCCTGCTCGGGTTTAGTTCTCCTTGATAATTGCAGCATACATGGTGCTCGAGATCTGGTGCATCAAAAGTAAAGCCTATTGACCGATTCTTTAACCTTATGAATAGGACTTCTTGTAATGCAAAGTTTGGTTCGATATTGTTGGATCAATCTATTCTATCGATCGGCTGGATTTCGGTAGTTTAGACTAGGCTCGAAGAATATCTTTGTCTTCAGATATGATGGTTCGGTTCAAGCCATTGTTAGTCAAACCAAATAAGGGTTGATTCTAGAGGGAAATAACATGTTCTGTACTTCGAAAGTGAGTCTTGTTCCATTTTATGTGTGACGACTTTTTCCAAAAAGTTGGTTAACAAATGGTATCAGTAGGCCGACTCTAGAGTATGCATAAGTGTAGGTTGGTCGTCTAAGTCTACTGGGTTTAAAGTGTTGATGTCAACAGACCGCCGCCTGAGTAAAACTAAACATGGGCATGCAGGACAAAATTCTATTAGCCTATTGCACATAATCCCATTTTCGAGGGTAAGTGGATGGTGAGACAGCTCGGTTACAACTGTAGTTGTAGTACTTTAGAAAAAGGTTACATCAAAGCAGAACATGTTAATCAACTCGAGTAGTATGTCAAAGTAAATGCAAAAAAAAAAACTACATCTTAAAGTAAACAACAAGGTGTAACTCAAGCACGATGAGGCACTGTGGTAATAGAGGTCCAAGCCACTTAATTGTTCTGCAAACTTGCTGAGTCGAAAGGTGATCCCGATGATTTAGTTGACGTCTGTCTTGGTTGAGTGAAGTTTGCAGTGAGCATTGGATGGCTTGGGACTTCACTAGGAGGATCTCAATGGTACTGCTCTAGACTTTGATGGCATATGAGCTCTTCTAGAAGAGAGTAGTTGTCAAACAAAGGATTGTCAGGATTGGCAACTTCGTTGTTATCTTGAGAAGGTTCATCGGGATTGCAACGACCTGCATCCTACGTATCAATGGATGGTGGAATATTTATTTTGTTTTCATATGAAGTCGTCTGGTCATGTAACTTTGGGAAACAACCATTGGGGTCATTTCCCATGGTCACAATTTTTGCCGAATTTTAAATGACCATTTTGCCTATGGCGAATCTTGTTTCGCTTATAACTTTTGATTTGTCAGGAGTTTTGACCTAATACCACTTCCATTGGATTCAGATGACGGTTTACCTTTCCGTAGAGTGGTCACACTAATCAAACGGACATATCGCTTGGAAGACATGGCTGAAATAATGTTTGGAAGATGAAAAACATCATAAATGGGCTTAACGGGTTGATTAGCGGCTAGGCCCATAACCTATTTCGGGATTAGGTTTATGCAAGGGCTGAAAGGGATTGGAGAAACATTCCCTTTCATTTTCTTAGCTGCCACAAACATTCTTTGAACCCTTTTAATGGCCTCCATCTTCTAAATCTCACCCTGATTGCTTTCTAATCATTAATTAAGCAAAAACTACACCAAATCAAGTCATATTAGCACCAAATCAGGGTTGGAGCTACTTCAATACATAGAGATCCATGCTATAACAGCAAAATTTTAGATCTAAGATTTCATTTGTGGCTAAGGTGAGTGATTTCCACTTTTATTCACTAATTACGGCTAATCAGTGGTGATTACTAATAATTAGCGAAATCACACATCAGAAAAATCTAGAAAATTATGTAAAAATTCTAAAATATTATTTTATGTTACTGGTGAAAATTTGGGTTAATTTGGATTAAGTTTGCTAGTCATATAGTTGTAACATGGTTAAGGGGATTACGGGGAAAATCATGCTTTTTGGGTATGTTTGATATAAAATATTTCATGTGAATGATGTTTTAATGTTTTTGATTGATTCTATATATTGTTATAGCTGGTTGTATGTTTTTGATGTCATTGAAAGTTTAGAATGGTAGAAAACGCCGTCGTTTGGCGAAATTAGCTCATAGGAAAAACTACAGAGTTTCGGTCCTAATAATGACCCACGACCCAACCCCAGAAGGGATCACAACCCGACCCTAGAAGGGATCACGACCAAACCCCAGAAGGGATCATGATTCTACCCAGGAGGGATCACAACCCGACCCCAGGAGGGACCACGTCCTGACCCCAAGAGGGATCACGACCCGACCCCTATGAGGTGCCACGACCCGAACCAAATCCGAAGTTTTTACTCAGGATCCAGACGAGAACCAACGAGTTAATTAACTTTTAGAGTTGTGATTTGCTGTGGGACGTGTGTAAAGGGGTTATCGATATCTATAACTTTGGTTCACTATTGAGAGGGGCCATGTAGACGAACCAGAGCCAGAGAAGTGTGGATTGTTTAGTCCTTAACCTAGAGCGAGAGATGTGTGGACTGGGTAAGGTTATTGACTAAAGATCAGGGAAGTATGGTCAGAGCTATAGTTGCATGGAGTTGCTGCCATAGACCCAATAGATTTGGTAATCAAAGCAGTGGATATTGTATGCTTCACGCACTAAGTGAGTGATGTGAGGATGATTGCTATGTTTGATGTTTGCTATCGCCGTGAAATGCACACTTCCATTATGGACTATATGTTAGTGTTACCATATTGTATTGTACATCTTGTTGTGCTAACTCTTTGGTTACAGGTCCGGGTACAGGTATGATTATTTAGACCTATTATTGTTTTACTTTGCTGCTATCGCTCATACCAGACTTTTGTTTGACCCAGAGTTTTATGTCTCTTCTTATTACTCTGGGTGCTCTTAAACTAGTAGATTAGAGAAAAGTTAGGTGGCTATGCACGAGTAGCTGTCCTGAGACGAGCAGGAGGCTTCCACATACTATTTATATATATTCTCTCCCTATGTTGTTGCTGGTCACTACTTTGGGCATTAGTAGTGTACCTTTTCTATTTCCTTTTTGGAGACAGTATTTTGATATTTTAATAATGGTTTGGATCTTAAGCTATATTTTGGATTCCGCTACTCTGATGGACATGGTTTAGTTTTCAGCTTATGCACTTTCTCACCTGTTTATGTCAAGTTATGTTATTATTATATTTTATTCCATGCCCTGTGAGATATACTAAAGGTTCTTTGTTGATTCATAGTTTCAAACACTTTTCCTTTGACGACCGTCCCGTGCTAGTTGGACATCAACACAGCATATTTCGGGGAAATGTCGATCGGTCCGGGGTGGGCCGTCACACTTGGTATCAAAGCCTAGGTTGCGTAGTTAATCTAGTGGAAGAAATCAAGGAGAGATAGTATACGTATATGAGAACGCGTATTTGTGATATTTTGGTTTTCAAAAACTATATACATACAAACTATTAGTATATCTAAGGATGAAGTCACACTACACTGGCAACACTGAGGAAATGGTTTCGTTTTCTCCTTACACATTGAACGATGAGACGAAATACGAGGAGTACGGGTTCAGGGGCCAACAATTGGAATGTTCCTGATATAAGGACGATGTTTAATACTTTCATGCGAGAGATGCTTAGGGATGCTCAGGGAGTAGTTCTTAATGCTGCTAATAGTGGTGGTGCAGCAGTGCAGGCGCCTAGAGCCGATTTCGCCAAGCTCAGCAAGGATTATGCTAATCTTGGTGGAAAGCCGTTCCACGGAATGGAATCGGCTACGAAGGTTCAAGATTGGCTTGATAGTTGTGAATGTATCTTCGAGGATTTGGGGATCGATGATGCATTGAAGAGAAAGCTTGCATCACGTTAGCTTCAAGGACGGGCAATGAATTGGTGGAATGTTATTAAAGCGGATACTCCCGAAGATTAGGTTACTTAGGAGCGGTTTAACACCCGCTTCAGTGATAAGTTTATCCCAGCTACTCAAAAATCAGAATTATTCAGGAAGTTTTTGGAGCTTAAGCAGAATGGTAGGGCAGTCTCAGAGTATATTGCTGAATTCGATACCGAGTCGAAATATGGATTATCTCTTATCGATATTGTTGAAAAGAAGAACGAGAAGTTCATAACTGGCCTAGATGAGTACTTGGGGGAAAGACTTATAAACCATATCGATGAGACATTGAACCTATTGTTGGAAAGGTATTGAGATCAGAGAGCTTTACCCTAAGTCGAAGATCGAGGTTGCTATTACATCTGTAGGTGGAGCCAAAGCCGTAGGCAAGCAATGGAGGCAAGAATAATTCCCAAAATAAGAGGAAGCAAAATAGGCCAAGGATGGTCAGAAGAAGAAGAATAAGAAAGATATCGAGTGCTTTAGTTGTGGTAAGAAGGGCCACTATGCCAGCAATTGTGGAGCAAAACCAGGGGAAAAGAAGTGCTTCAACTGTGGCCAAATGGGACATTTTAACAATGAATGTCCAAAACCCCCTAAGAGAAGCAAATGGTGAAAGCATATACTATCAACGTTGTTCCTTCTTCGTTGAATGCCCCAACTGCAGCGCATAAGGGGAAGTTGTCGTTATTCAAGGTATGCTTTCCATTTATGATGTTCCTGTTCGAGTGTTGTTTGATGCCGTGGCTTCCCATTCCTTCGTATTAAGTGACCTGGTCGATAGGTTGGAATTGGAGCCCGAGATTGTCGATAAACCTTTAGTTGTGATGAACCCGATCGGAAGTTCGACTAGCCTTTGCATGATTTGTCATAATTTGGTCTTATCGATTCATGGATGTATGTTTGCTTGTGATTGCGTTGTTTTGGGTTTTACTGGGTTTGGCATTATTTTGGGAGTCGATTGGCTCCAAGGATATGGGGTGGTGGTAGACTGTGAGGGCTCCTCGGTGACCATTAGAGCGGACGATGGGCGGAGGGTGGTATTGGGTTGCCTACCTAGTGATGAGGTGATGGCTAGTTTTCTACATTACCTCGACATCCCGCAGGATGAGTTATCAGATGTGCCTATTGCTAGCGAGTATCCGGACATCTTCGAGGAAGTGACCAGACTTCCACCAAACCGAGAGATCGAGTTTCTGATTGATTTAGTGAAAGATGCCAGAATTATAGTGATGCCACTTCATCGTATGGTGCCAAGGGATCAGCGAGTGCTCGAATTACAAGTTGGCGATCTTTTTAAGAAGGGATTTATCTGAAGAAGTGTTTACAAGTGGGGAGCACCAGTTGTATTTGCTACTAAGGCAGATGGTTCCCTTCTCTTATGTGTGGACTACCGCGAGTTGAACAAGGTGTCTAGGAAGAATAAGTATCATCTTCCATGGATAGATGATTTGTTTGATCAGTTAAATGGAGCAAGAGTGTTCTCCCAGTTGGATCTCGCGACAGGATTTCATTAGCTCCGAGTAGTATGTACGAGTATATCTAAAAGGACATTTTGAACGCCGTCCGGATTCTATGAGTGATTAGTCAAGCCATTCGGGTTGACCAATGCACCCACATATTTTGTGGATCTCATGAATAGGGTATTAAGGGGGCAATTAAACAAGTTTGTCCTTGTGTTCGTGGACGATATCTTAGTTTACTCGAGGATATAGGAAGAACACAATGACATTTGAGAATAGTGATGGAGGTGTTGAGGAAACACCAATTGAAAGTAAATTTTTCTAAGTGTCACTTCCGGAGAAGGGAAGTGTTAGCCCTCTTTTTGGCACTAATCTCATCGGGCCAAAACCAAAGCCCAAACGCACAAACCAAATACAAATCGCGCTCCAAGAAACCCATCAGGGGCGCTACATCAAGCAATGGAATATCGGTCCAAATCCCACTCAGTCAGATCATTACCAGAAAAATCGCTCACCAGGGCGACCGAGTTTCTCGCTTCTAGTAAGAACTCGTCGACCGGTTATCTCGGGCCAGCGTGGAAATTTTCGACAGAGCCAGTCCACTTAATATCCCGACTTCCAAGGAGATAAAGGCGGTCAACCATATGCGGACAAAGCTCTGCTTTTGATATACCTTTCCATGGATGCCACGTCGGCCACAACTTTCGAGGATACTATTTATGAGCAGTGGAATCAGTCTTCCAGCCGCAATCCGAGCCAATGGATGGATTTCACGTGTCTGGACCTTCTCGAAATGGCCGGACCATTTCGCAACAGCCCAAGCAGCATTTCCCATCTATAAATACCTCCAAGCTTAAAGAGAAAAAGGGACTCCTCTTGGCCAGAGGGCTTTCTTAACACTTCTCATCTCTACACTCCTCTGGAATCTTAATCTCTTAAAAGGAAGAAAGGAAAATTGTCATCTTTTTTCTTTTCTCCAAACAGAAAAAGCATTGTATTTGTAATCAAAAAAGAGAGAAATAATATATAAAGTGGACGTAGGCATTGTCTCTGCCGAACCACTATAAAGATTCTGTATGCTCCCCGTTCTTTTACTTTTTATTGTGTATTTTATCTGTATTCGTGTGTAGATCACGCGATTGGGGGTTGATCGTCACTAGCACCAACTTTTGACGTTAACACTTTGGCGCGCCAGGTAGGGGAAGCGCACCAACACCGTCCTCGAGCTTCTGCTTATCCCAGGTCATGGCGAACAAACGAAAGAAAGATGCAACATCCTCTCGTCCCGCAAACGCCGATGCAGCTGATGCCGATGCTGCAGAAGCAAGCCACGAAGTCTCCTCTCATGACAACATGTCCTGATTCCTTACCCGGGACGACATGGATAAAATCATGGTCGAACTCAGATACCATATGACATCTCAGGGTAAAGTCCTCGAATGACAACAGCAGTTGATGGATCACCTTCTCGGTCGACTGGAAACAGGGTTGAACGCTTCAACATCAATTCCTCCATCGATCGAAGCCGGGGGAATAACCGATCTTCGGTCCGCACGAAATCAGGCCACTGATCGGGCTACACCTTTATTTCATCCTGGTTTGGCTCCACCAACCGATCGATCCCCGCCGAGAATATCGCTTCCAGCGACCAGCGCGGCTGCAACAACAGAACCTCAGGAAGCTGGCGACCAAGATCTAGGTCGTCTGGCAAATATGCCTCCACTCTTTGGAACATCTCGACCTACCGAATCAGGCGAGCTACCCCCGGGTCCCTCAGAATCGATGCCATTCCCATTACAACCCGGGATCTTACCGCAAACCAGTCTAACCACTCTTCCTCTTCAACGAAGAGTTGGAGTAGCCTTCCCTTCGAACGAGGGAAGCCGCCCTATCATGCCAGTCCTCACCGTGGCGGAAGAAAACGCTACCATAGACCCTCCTAACCTCGCTTCAAACGGAGGCAACCCTGGCCCCCGAACATCACATGCTATGCTGAATCAACCTAGATCTTTAGCTACAAATATGGCTCGATCCACAACTCATCAGGTTCCAGAGGGGCCATTCTATCCAGAACAACCCGCCAGATCTCACCTTCCCTCACATCTTCACTCAACTCTCGGAGGTCGAGCCCAGCCAACGACCACCCTTCCGAGCATGCTTTTGTCGGATCCTCGTACAGAACCCCCTCAGGATACAGAGTTAAGTTCATGGCAACGACTCCTTGGAGATGGGAGTCAGTTGGTAAGCATCATCCGACGTTTTACTCGGGGCAATTCCTCGCAGCAAGACATAGGCAATGTCAATTGCAGCCCCTTCACTAGAGAAATCAGAAATTCTTGAAACCCTCCGGACTTTTGGTTCCCTGCCATCGAACCATACAATGGTCGTACTGACCCGACCATCCATCTTGTGCGATACATGCGACACATGGAAGTACTTGGTGCATCGACTAGCTTCATGGCTAAGTGCTTTTTACTCTTTCTCACAGATATAGCCGGTATGTGGTTTCGGCAGCTTACAACGGAGTCAATCAGTAGTTGGAATACTCTGGTCACACGCTTCATCGAGCAGTTTCGAGTGCATATTTCTCGACCGAAAAGTGTCATGTTTCTATCTACCATCAAACAACGATCCGGAGAGACGCTAAGATCCTTCCTCGAAAGGTTCAACGCAGCCGTAGCATCTGTCGATCGGCCCGAGCCATCGATGGTGTTGATGGAAGCCATCGTGGGAGTCCAGAAGAGATCAGAATTCTCTAACTCCTTAACTAGGGATCCTCCCAAAGATATAGATGATTTCTATTCCGAGGCCGAAAGATTCCTCCGACAAGAGGATGCCAGCCTTGAGATGGAGAGCCTTGAAGTCTTTGTAGCAAAACAACAAGGTCCACTCAACGGCAATGGCCAGAATAAAGGAAGAGGAACGACCCCGGAAAAGGATAAACGCAATGTCCGACCTCGAAATGAAAACAAATATAATCGGTACACCGAGCTCAATTCCTCTTTGCTCGATATCTATCTCGATATGCGCGAGTCCTTCCCCACTCCAAGGCCACCTCAACGAGAGCCGACCCAGATGGAACTTGACTCTGGCAAGCATTGCATATTCCACAACGTAGCTGGACATAATGCAAATGATTGCCGACATCTGTGCGATCTCATTGAAGGACGAGTTAGAAAAGGGGAACTTGCTGAGTATGTGAAAAATTCACCCCGGCCACGCCGCGGCGACCTTCTTCCTGAGCTCCTCAGGCTGGTCCGCAAGCTCCTAGAAATGGAAAGGACCCTGAGACTAGCGCTCGCGGCATTATCATTAATTAAATTTTTTATCTTTTCTCTCGATGTATTTCTTTCAATAATAGGGACGCCTTGATGCTATGTAATCAATCGTTGTCCACATAGACTTTCTTTGTAATAGTTGCTTAGCAGTTATGAACATTACTTTTTGCAAAAGTAGATTGGCTGTTGTAAAATTTATAAGCCGAACTAGATTAGTGTTCGCCAATAAGCCGAGCGTGGTTAATGCTCGCCCCCCTGTTCTACGTGGTTAGCGTGAAAGTCTACCACTACTTCAAACACCTACCCTTTCAAGTGAGAGAGGTCGCTTTTTCTTAAACACGAGTGTGGATTACACTCTCTTTCTTTACACCATGAGCGTGCATAGCTCGTTAAACTAACTAACCCAGCATGAGTTGAGCATAAGAAACACTTGCACTAAAGCCGAGCATGGTTTATGCTCACCACTAAGCCGAGCATGGTTTATGCTCGCCACCAAGCCGAGCATGGTTTATGCTCGCCACCAAGCCGAGCATGGTTTATGCTCGCCACCAAGCCGAGCATGGTTTATGTTCGCCACTCTCTAAAGCCAAGTGGAATAAAATGCTCGACCCATGGTTTGTTTTGTATTTGCAGGAACCAATTCTTATGGCAATCATCATCTCGGCCTTAATACGGTTTCCGATAGTTGTCGGTCTTCTGGCCTTAATACGACCTGCATGGTCGTCGGATTTCTGGTCTTAATACAACATCGGATCGTTGGTTTTCAGACCTTAATATGGTCTGGTGCGACCATAGCAGCTCGAGCGTTTGTGCTTCACTTCAGATTTCAGAATACACCTCCCTCTGTCGATGAAGATATATTCTGAGGGGCAAAGTGTTAGCCCTCTTTTTGGCACTAATCTCATCGGGCCAAAACCAAAGCCCAAACGCACAAACTAAATACAAATCGCGCTACAAGAAACCTATCAGGGGCGCTACATCAAGCAATGGCATATCGGTCCAAATCCCACTCAGTCAGATTAACTGCGTGTAACACCCCACGTCCGTTAGTGTCACTCACAAAGGGAATGCACTAAGTTCTGTAGAGCATTTAGGGTAAAAGTTGCAGATAAATTACAAGACAGACAAAAATTAAACAGCGGAAAATAAAACTTTGCTTTATTGATAAATAGTTTGTACAATGATTTCTTTACAATATCAGAGTGTCATCTGTCTTACAAAATAAAGAAGCGTAAAACAACATTTATATTCCCCAATTTTAGCAAGAGCCAGCCATAGCATCTGAGAAGAGGATCCAAGCAAAACTTCGACAAATCTTCAAGCTGGGAAAGAGTGACAGTCCACTTAATCTGAGCTATACTATTCCCTCCTTTACTACCTGAGGGGGGGGAACAGATGAAGAGAAGACGAAAGAAAAACAGAGTCAGATATAAAGCCTGAGTAAGTTCAGTAACTTCTAGCATGTGAACATGGAAAAACAAAACGACATGAATTAACTGAATACAAGATTATACCATGACGATAGGGTCAACAAGATTGGACAAGGTAATCACAAGATATGCTAAGATAAGATAAACTGGATACGCTCTAATACTTTCGCCGCTTCGCTCTAATACTTCGCCGCTTCGCTATTTCCTTGTTATACTGATTTCTATATCTCTGCACCACCTAACTAGTGTTCCAACTAGTAACGATAACGTGATCCCAACCCCTGTAGTTTCCATTGCCTTCAGGCATACATTTATTATTTATTACCTAGATCTAATCTAGGGTTTTCTATCAAGTGCTTTCTAGTTTTAACTAGAGTTTACGCTATCTGCTGAACGCTTCTCGAGTTCAGGGTTTATGCCACCTAGTCCAACTAGGGATTACGCTACCTGTCGAATGATGCCCCCAAGTCTAGGACACACTACCTAGAGTGGTATATGTTCCTATACTTCCCCACGCATGTATTGCGAATCGTTATCGCTTGTCTAGATGCACATGTCCTGTAATGTGCGGTCCGAGTCCTGTGACAGGGCAAATCAAGGAATACATAACTCGGTCAAGAGCTTTCAGATATCTGCCGATGCAGATGCTAAGGTCTGTTTTTATTCCAGTGGCTATGGTCCCACTTGACCCCTCCCTCAACTAATGAAAGGCACACCTTGTAAAATGAGAACTATACGCCGGCCCCCGGTGCCCCACTATCCTATGGCCATCCGCAACCATAACTAGATAGCAAGTATATGGTCTTTTTGAGTTCTCCGCCTTTCCACTTCATGTATCTCGACTGACTCAAGATGGATGGTAGACGACGAGTTGCTATCACAGGGCTACCGTTTGCTCGCCGAATCACGCCGGTCCGTCCTAGTCTTTAGGTTGCCATGTATTGCAACCAAGGCATACCCCTAGTTCTTCTACGCAGACCTTAACCTCTGTGGGCCTAGGAGGATCATCTGCAGCCTCACAGAGGGATACCAAGAGTACCCTCACGTCCCCTCGAAGCCTTGGGCTTCGTAACCCAATTCGTTGGAGCCTTCTCTCTATTCAGACGGACATTCGCTCCTTCCCGTGTTATACTAAGAATTACTACTTAGTTTTACTAACTAAGATTTACCACTTAGTTTCCAGAATCGTTGTTCTCTAAGGTTTACTACTTAGTTCCCTTTCCCGTCAATTTGGATTGGTTAAGTGTCATTAGTCAATTCAAGCCAACTTAACCCTCTTCATTCATCCCGTTATACTGGTTAAGTGTTATCGGTAATTCATGTTGACTTAACCCCACCACAAACCAAGTTATATTGCTTAAGTTATTTTTATTACTTAACCCTACCCATTCACCCTATATTGGTTAAGTGTTCCTTTTTAACTTAACCTTGCCCGTCTGTTTTAACTAACCTGTTATTAACGGTTAAGTATTATCCCTTCATGTTTTAGGCTTAACCCTATTCCTTTATCAAAATCTGATGGTTAAGTGTTCGAGTTTACTTAACCCTACGGTCTAGCCCAGCTAACATACCAAATTGGCTTAGTGTATTAAATCTTACTTAACCCCAACCTCTAGTCCAGTTAACATGCTAATTTGGATAAGTGTATTAACTTTACTTAACCCCACCTTCTAGTCTAGTTAACATGTTAATTTGGATAAGTGTTTTCTTAGTTACTTATCCCCTACAAATCTTGTCTTTTTACGATGTTAAGTTTGGTTAAGTGTCCCTATGGACTTAGCCCTCCCATTCTAGGTTAACTGTGCTTAAGTTGGTTAAGTGTTCCTATGGACTTAACCCTACCATTCTAGCTTAACTGTATGAACCTAACTCCACCTACCAGTCTTGTTATCATGTTGAGTTGGTTAAGTGTCTTGTCTAACTTAACCCTAGCATTCTTGTTCTAGCTTTAACTAAATAAATTAAAGCCACGACCACTCACATTAGACAGATATTGTTGCGATTACTGGATGTGCCGGTTGGTTCCGGGCAGGTTTACATCGCAACTCAGTCTAACCTCGGGTTAGGCCTATTCGTGTTTTCTAGTTCAAGGGGTTTTGATTAATTTTCAAATCAGGTTTTGAAAGTAACCATCCCGTCCGTCGGATCAGTTAGGGATAGGCAGGGAGAGCAGGAAACTTGTATTTTCCAAACTCAAGCCTAGACACTATCCTCTCTGTCACCCTAGAACTTTCTGCTTTATTATTAAAAGAGATGTCGTTAACAAACCTTTAATTTGTCTAAATTAACATTTCCTCATTTAGGACAAATTTTATAAGTAAATTAATCCTAATTTACTTATTTCCCAATTACTCTTTTAATGTAAGTTGTCAACATTTATTTTTGCGGCCCATTTTCCCCTCTATATCATGTTTATGCTTTTTGGTATGTAAACCATACCAAATGAAGTGTCACTAACGATGATTTTGCTAATCCTGACAATTACTCCCAATTATGGCCAATTTCAAGTTTATGCCAATATACTTTTCGAGCCAAATTAGCTAATCCAATTCTGACTTAACATTCTAATTCATGTCAAACTAGACTTATTACTCTAGTTCACAATTCATGTAAATGCTAGATTTACACGTCAGTACAAGATTCAAATTACACATCTTATAATTTATGTCAAATTTATCCAATTTGCATTTCTATGAACATGCCATAATACATGTTCCCAATTTATGCCAATTTCCAAGTTAAACTTTGTTTTAGTATATTTTGCCCCAAATCGCATTCCCACCGTTCGTATAATCGTGATTCAATCTAGATTATAGATAAATCTAGATTCGCAGAAAATAGGGAATGAACCAAAGATTGCTATGAAAAGGATAGATGTAACAACTGGCATAAAATGGTTTTGAATAACGACGTAGGTTCAAGAACATGGGTAGACCTAACTTAATAGGTAAATTCCCAAGATCTAAAACCAAGAATAGACAGAATAGAGACAGAGGTTCAAGAACATGGGTAGACCTATCTTAATAGGTAAATTCCGAAGGTCTAAAACCAAAGATAACCAAGAATAAACTGAATAGAAAGTCAGGCCTAGATCCACAATAAACAACATGGTTTTATAACTACAATGTCATGGGCATAAATAATAATAATCTTATATTCATAGTCATAGGCAATAATCCTCACAGTTCAATGAATCACAGTCTTAGGTGATGTTCATAGTCATAGGCAATAGTCCTCACAGTTCAATGAATCACAGTCTTAGGCGATGTTCATAGTCATAGGCAACGTTCATAGTCATAGGAAATATTCATAGCCATAGGCAATATTTTATGTCCCAAAATCAAAGGCTTAAGTTCATAGTTCCAAGGCATATGGTTCCAAAATCCATAGTTTCACCGTCACAGTCTTATTGGTCATCGAATCACAACAGTTCTTAATTAGGTCCAAAGGTACAAGCACTGATTCAAGAAGAAAGATTAGGTATAGTCTTTTATCCCTTTAATTTCATGTCGCGAATAAAAGAAAAACGTTCAAATCTAAAAATAACTGACTTACAGAGATTAGATTAGAATAGAAAGGAGGCGTAGAAGATCATTCGTTGAAGTCGTTTGAACCTCCTTTTGAATCCTGGCTTGAATCTCTTCTTCTTGAAAGTCTTTTGAGCAGCATCTCCTCGTCTTGTTTTATTTTATATATATTATTTAATTTATATACTTTAGAGGAGGAGAAGAAGCCATGTCTAACTAGAATCTTCGCAGCATAAGGGTAGAAAAAGAATTGTGAATAGAGAAGAAGACCAGGGCTGCTTATATAGTGCTAGGCGGACGAACCTGGTCAGAAAACGTGACCAAATACAGCAGAACGAACCAGCTACAGAAAGCTAGAAAAAGCGGGCAGGTCGACACCCGTGTCGACTGGGCAGTCGACACGGGGGGGGGGGGGGGGGGAGTGTGTCGACTGTGCAGTCGACACCCCTGTCGACTTGACCTGGGCGGGAATTTTCCCGCCCTGCCTCCTGCGCGTTTGAATTTCGAATTTAACTCTATTTTAAACTGTTTTGAACTTGGAATTTTCTGAAAACTTTGACGGGCCATATCTTGGTCATACAGACTCCGATTTTCGAAAACTAGGACTCTATTTCGCGTATTTTTCCGAGACAAACGTAATGACGCAGTCCGTTTCCCTTGATTTCGATTTTAACTTTTAATTCTTCCTTGATTTGCGAATCTTAGTGTTACAGAGTTACAGGGTGTTACATTCTCCCCCATTTAAAAGGATTTCGTCCCCGAAATCTTCAAGTTAGGAAGAATGTGTCCTACCATCCAATCACCCATCTACTCAACCATTCAATCACAGGCATCCATTGTCCTTAAAAGATTTCTAATGCCTTCATGTTCATATGCATAGTGTGTGTATATGTCTTTATCTAATGCAAAATCAGGCGGTCTACTGATTCAGTTGACCTCCTTAATGCGAATTATGTCGGTGCCATGCGTCCAATCATGTATGCAAGCATCCCTAGTTATGTAAATACTACATGCGTGCACAGCCATTCATCCATATGAGACATCCATATGATAACATATCAAGTTCAACTTACAAACAAATACATATCTGTAAATGCAATATGAAAGCATCCGAACTTGATCTGGTGCCTAATACGTATGCATATGCATTCACGAGCAACCATTTGCAACCACTTGCAACCATTCAACCATAACATGTTTCAAATACATGTTTACATCCATTGGCTTCTACCTAAGGATCGATGATACGTCCTAGAGGATATACTTTGGAAAGAGAGAAACAATTATGCGTAAAGCTCCTACAAACAAAAGAAATCAAGGATGCACCCAAGGAAAAAGGGTATGATGCTAGTATCTAGCCTTCTTGAGCTTTACTCCACTGTATCTTAACTAATTTCACTTCACGATTGTGAAGTTTCTGACCTCCATCTCTAAAGTAAACATATGTCAACTATGATACCAAGTGTATGTACTAAGATGATTAGAGGTCTCTCCTCTTAGCTTATCCATCACGCTATAACTATGAGGGTAAAAAGGTCACTACGCACTTTCTAGAGTGCCTGCCACAACTATTCATTTCTCAAGCAAACCACCTTAGTCGAACTCGACATTCCTCAAGTACAAGCCCCAAAGGCCTAAACCAATATCAGACAAGCATCCAAGGAATATCGCCTCCGAATTTAGATGATCTACGTGAGATGATATAAACAAACTCGATAGCTATCCTCAAATCCCTACTAAAAATAGACTGGTCGGACCACCAATTGGATTTGAGACTCTAGTGGGATCTTCATACTATACAAGTACTATGGTGCAGAGACTCAACTGGGGAAGTGGGTATAAACAAATGCGAAGTGCTAAATCCAAAGGAAAGAGTACGAACAGCACAACTAGACTCTGCCAACAGAACTTTACTACCTTTCTCCTAAGTACGCTTGGTTGTGAAAGTATGTACTTGCCCTTCTGAAAATCTTGTTCCTGATTCTTGCCCTTGTCCCTAATTATATGCCCAATCATACCCTAGCAAAGATACTTCCTCTTGTCTTAGGTTTTATGATTTCTTTCTCCTTCGTGAGCTAAATCTACATCCATGAATTCCTCATCCTCGGGTTGTGCTCCTTAGCCAAACTACTCATCCCCTTCTGTGTGTAGTCATGTTGACAAATCCCTCGAAAGCTGCTTCCATCGTACGGAAAACCATACTAAGCTTGAAAGAAAACTGGCCGTAGGTGAAACTACTACGGTTATAGATGGAAGTCGGGCACTACTTCGCCCTTCGATGAGGTTACCTCCCAGAAAGCCAGGAGCTCCAGAGACACAAGAAAGAAGGAGACAAGAATTCAAACAGAGGAAGAGAAGACAATGCGTATGGCTTTGGGGAATATGCCTTTAAAACAAATCTTTTCTCTTGAAAATGCTTCTTTTAAAACCGTTTTGAAAATAATTTTTCAAATCTTTTATCTGATCCGGTAACCTTCAACTCTGATACCACGTGTAACATCCCACGTCCGTTAGTGTCACTCACAAAGGGAATGCACTAAGTTCTGTGGAGCATTTAGGGTAAAAGATGCAGATAAATTACAAGACAGACAAAAATTAAACAGCGGAAAATAAAACTTTGCTTTATTGATAAATAGTTTGTACAATGATTTCTTTACAATATCAGAGTGTCATCTGTCTTACAAAATAAAGAAGCGTAAAACAACATTTATGTTCCCCAATTTTAGCAATAGCCAGCCATAGCATCTGAGAAGAGGTTCCAAGCAAAACTTCGACAAATCTTCAAGCTGGGAAAGAGTGACAGTCCACTTAACCTGAGCTATACTATTCCCTCCTTTACTACCTGGGGGGGGGGGGGGAGGGGGAACGGAAGAAGAGAAGACGAAAGAAAAACAGAGTCAGACATAAAGCCTGAGTAAGTTCAGTAACTTCTAGCATGTGAACATGGAAAAACAAAATGACATGAATTAACTGAATACAAGATTATACCATGACGATAGGGTCAACAAGATTGGACAAGGTAATCACAAGATATGCTAAGATAAGATAAACTGGATACGCTCTAATACTTTCGCCGCTTCGCTCTAATACTTCGCCGCTTCGCTATTTCCTTGTTATACTGATTTCTATATCTCTGCACCACCTAACTAGTGTTCCAACTAGTAACGATAACGTGATCCCAACCCCTGTAGTTTCCATTGCCTTCAGGCATACATTTATTATTTATTACCTAGATCTAATCTAGGGTTTTCTATCAAGTGCTTTCTAGTTTTAACTAGAGTTTACGCTATCTGCTGAACGCTTCTCGAGTTCAGGGTTTATGCCACCTAGTCCAACTAGGGATTACGCTACCTGTCGAATGATGCCCCCAAGTCTAGGACACACTACCTAGAGTGGTATATGTTCCTATACTTCCCCACGCATGTATCGCGAATCGTTATCGCTTGTCTAGATGCACATGTCCTGTAATGTGCGGTCCGAGTCCCGTGACAGGGCAAATCAAGGAATACAGAACTCGGTCGGGAGCTTTCAGATATCTGTCGATGCAGATGCTAAGGTCTGTTTTTATTCCAGTGGCTATGGTCCCACTTGACCCCTCCCTCAACTAATGAAAGGCAGAACTTGTAAAATGAGAACTATACGCCGGCCCCCGGTGCCCCACTATCCTATGGCCATCCGCAACCATAACTAGATAGCAAGTATATGGTCTTTTGGAGTTCTCCGCCTTTCCGCTTCACGTATCTCAACTGACTCAATATGGATGGTAGACGACGAGTTGCTATCACAGGGCTACCGTTTGCTCGCTGAATCACGTCGGTCCATCCTAGTCTTTAGGTTGCCATGTATTGCAACCAAGGCATACCCCTGGTTCTTCTACGCAGACCTTAACCTCTGTGGGCCCAGGCGGATCATCTGCAGCCTCACAGAGGGATACCAAGAGTACCCTCACGTCCCCTCGAAGCCTCGGGCTTCGTAACCCAATTCGTTGGAGCCTTCACTCTATTCAGAAAGACATTCGCTCCTTCCCGTGTTATACTAAGAATTACTACTTAGTTTTACTAACTAAGATTTACCACTTAGTTTCCAGAATCGTTGTTCTCTAAGGTGTACTACTTAGTTCCCTTTCCCGTCAATTTTGATTGGTTAAGTGTCATTAGTCAATTCAAGCCAACTTAACCCTCTTCATTCATCCCGTTATACTGGTTAAGTGTTATCGGTAATTCATGTTGACTTAACCCCACCACAAACCAAGTTATATTGCTTAAGTATTTCTTATTACTTAACCCTACCCATTCACCCTGTATTGGTAAAGTGTTCCTTTTTAACTTAACCTTGCCCATCTGTTTTAACTAACCTGTTATTAACGGTTAAGTATTATCCCTTCATGCTTTAGGCTTAACCCTATTCCTTTATCAAAATCTGATGGTTTAGTGTTCGAGTTTACTTAACCCTACGGTCTAGCCCAGCTAACATACCAAATTGGCTAAGTGTATTAAATCTTACTTAACCCCAACCTCTAGTCCAGTTAACATGCTAATTTGGATAAGTGTATTAACTTTACTTAACCCCACCTTCTAGTCTAGTTAACATGTTAATTTGGATAAGTGTTTTCTTAGTTACTTATCCCCTACAAATCTTGTCTTGTTACGATGTTAAGTTTTGTTAAGTGTCCCTATGGACTTAGCCCTCCCATTCTAGCTTAACTGTGCTTAAGTTGGTTAAGTGTTCCTATGGACTTAACCCTACCATTCTAGCTTAACTGTATGAACCTAACCCCACCTACCAGTCTTGTTATCATGTTGAGTTGGTTAAGTGTCTTGTCTGACTTAACCCTAGCATTCTTGTTCTAGCTTTAACTAAATAAATTAAAGCCACGACTACTCACATTAGACAGATATTGTTGCGATTACTGGATGTGCCGGTTGGTTCCGGGCAGGTTTACATCGCAACTCAGTCTAACCTCGGGTTAGGCCTATTCGTGTTTTCTAGTTCAAGGGGTTTTGATTAATTTTCAAATCAGGTTTTGAAAGTAACCATCTCGTCCGTCGGATCAGTTAGGGATAGCCAGGGAGAGCAGAAAACTTGTATTTTCCAAACTCAAGCCTAAACACTATCCTCTCTGTCACCCTAGAACTTTCTGGTTTATTATTAAAAGAGATGTCGTTAACAAACCTTTAATTTGTCTAAATTAACATTTCCTCATTTAGGACAAATTTTATAAGTAAATTAATCCTAATTTACTTATTTCCCAATTACCCTTTTAATGTAAGTTGTCAACATTTATTTTTGCGGCCCATTTTCCCCTCTATATCATGTTTATGCTTTTTGGTATGTAAACCATACCAAATGAAGTGTCACTAACCATGATTTTGCTAATCCTGACAATTACTGCCAATTATGGCCAATTTCAAGTTTATGCCAATATACTTTTCGAGCCAAATTAGCTAATCCAATTCTGACTTAACATTCTAATTCATGTCAAACTAGACTTATTACTCTAGTTCACAATTCATGTAAATGCTAGATTTACACGTCAATACAAGATTCAAATTACACATCTTATAATTTATGTCAAATTTATCCAATTTGCATTTCTATGAACATGCCATAATACATGTTCCCAATTTATGCCAATTTCCAAGTTAAACTTTGTTTTAGTATATTTTGCCCCAAATCGCATTCCCACCGTTCGTATAATCGTGATTCAATCTAGATTATAGATAAATCTAGATTCGCAGAAAATAGGGAATGAACCAAAGATTGCTATGAAAAGGATAGATGTAACAACTGGCATAAAATGGTTTTGAATAACGACGTAGGTTCAAGAACATGGGTAGACCTAACTTAATAGGTAAATTCCCATGGTCTAAAACCAAGAATAGACAGAATAGAGACAGAGGTTCAAGAACATGGGTAGACCTAACTTAATAGGTAAATTCCCAAGGTCTAAAACCAAAGATAACCAAGAATAAACTGAATAGAAAGTCAGGCCTAGATCCAAAATAAACAACATGGTTTTATAACTACAATGTCATGGGCATAAATAATAATAATCTTATATTCATAGTCATAGGCAATAATCCTCACAGTTCAATGAATCACAGTCTTAGGCAATGTTCATAGTCATAGGCAATAGTCCTCACAGTTCAATGAATCACAGTCTTAGGCGATGTTCATAGTCATAGGCAATAGTCCTCACAGTTCAATGAATCACAGTCTTAGGCGATGTTCATAGTCATAGGCAACGTTCATAGTCATAGGAAATATTCATAGCCATAGGCAATATTTTATGTCCCTAAATCAAAGGCTTAAGTTCATAGTTCCAAGGCATATGGTTCCCAAGTCCATAGTTTCACCGTCACAGTCTTATTGGTCATCGAATCACAACAGTTCTTAATTAGGTCCAAAGGTACAAGCACTGATTCAAGAAGAAAGATTAGGCATAGTCTTTTATCCCTTTAATTTCATATCGCGAATAAAAGCAAAACGTTCAAATCTAAAAATAACTGACTTACAAAGATTAGATTAGAACAGAAAGGAGGCGTAGAAGATCATTCGTTGAAGTCGTTTGAACCTCCTTTTGAATCCTAGCTTGAATCTCTTCTTCTTGAAAGTCTTTTGAGCAACATCTCCTCGTCTTGTTTTATTTAATATATATTATTTATTTATATACTTTAGAGGAGGAGAAAAAGCCATGTCTAACTAGAATCTTCGCAGCATAAGGGTAGAAAAAGAATTGTGAATACAGAAGAAGACCAGGGCTGCTTATATAGTGCTAGGCGGACGAACCTGGTCAGAAAACGTGACCAAATACTGGGCAGTCAACACGGGGGGGGGGGGGGGGGGGGGGGTGTCGACTGTTCAGTCGACACCTCTGTCGACTTGACCTGGGCGGGAATTTTCCCACCCTGCCTCCTGCGCGTTTGAATTTCGAATTTAACTCTATTTTAAACTGTTTTGAACTTGGAATTTTCTGAAAACTTTGACTGGCAATATCTTGGTCATACGGACTCCGATTTTCGAAAACTCGGACTCTATTTCGCGTGTTTTTCCGAGACAAACGTAATGGCGCAGCCCGTTTCCCTTGATTTCGATTTTAGCTTTTAATTCTTCCTTGATTTGCGAATCTTAGTGTTACAGAGTTACGGGGTGTTACGCTGCGCGTTACTAGAAAAATCGCTCACCAGGGCGACCAAGTTTCTCGCTTCCTGAAAGAACTCGTCGACCGGTTATCTCGGGCCAGCGTGGAAAATTTCTACATAGTCAGTCCACTTAATATCCCGACTTCCAAGGAGATAAAGGCGGTCAACCATATGCGGACAAAGCTCTGCTTTTGATATACCTTTCCATGGATGGCACGTTGGCCACAACTTTCGAGGATACTATTTATGAGCAGTGGAATCAGTCTTCCAGCCGCAATCCGAGCCAATGAATGGATTCCATGTGTCTGGACCTTCTCGAAATGGTCGGACCATTTCGCGACAGCCCAAGCAGCATTTCCCATCTATAAATACCTCCAAGCTTAAAGAGAAAAAGGGACTCCTCTTGGCCAGAGGGCTTTCTTAACACTTCTCATCTCTAATCTCCTCCGGAATCTTAATCTCTCAAAAGGAAGAAAGGAAAATAGTCATCTTTTTTCTTTTCTCTAAACAGAAAAAGCATTGTATTTGTAATCAAAAAAGAGAGAAATAATATATAAAGTGGACGTAGGCATTGTCTCTGCCGAACCACTATAAAGATTTTGTGTGCTCCCTGTTCTTTTACTTTTTATTGTGTATTTTATCTGTATTCATGTGTAGATCACGCGATTGGGGGTTGATCATCACTAGCGACCAACTTTTGACGTCAACAGGAAGTGAGATTATTGGGCCATGTTGTTTCAGAGAATGGTATTGTCGTGTATCAACGAAGGTGGCTACGGTACAAGATTGGTCTACGCCCAAGAATGCAAATGACATGAGAATTTTCTTGGGGTTAGCTGGATATTATCATAAGTTTTTTCAAGAATAATCCAAGATAGCGACACCGTTAACTCTGTTGACCAAGAAGAATCAAACTTTTGTTTAGGACAAAAAGTTTGAGAATGCATTTAAGATTCTAAAGGAAAAGTTGACGGATGCGCCAATTTTGTTATTCCAGAAGGGAACAAAGAGATGACAGTACACGCGGATGCTTGTGGTACCAGACTAGGTGCTGTATTGATGCAAGGAGGTAGGGTTGTAGCATATGCTAGTGGGCAACTGAAACCACCTGAGAAAATATTTCCTACCCATGATTTGGAATTGGCTTCGATCGTGTTCGCATTAAATATGTGGAGACACTATCTCTTGGGAGAAATATTCGAGTTGTTTACCGATCATAAGTCATTGAAGTACCTTTTCACTCAAAAGGATTTAAATCTTCGTCGGCAGAGATGGTTAGAGTTCTTGGCTTCATATGATTTCAATATCGCATACACACCTGGGAAGGGCAATGGGTAAATGATGCATTGATTAGGAGACATGCCAGCTTAGGGGCTGTGTTTCTGTAATGGAGGCAACTGGAGTATATTGCGGGATATGATTTCAGACCTAAGGGTTAATTAGATCTAGAGATGTTAGCAAGTTTGACGATCAAACCGACTATGATTGAGTTGATTGTTTCTAGTCAAAGGGATGATCCTAACCTATTGGAAATCATCTCCAAAGTAGAGATGGGTATCAACGGTGAGGAAATGAATAAGTATGGATTTGATCGAGAAGGATGGCTTCAAAAGAATGGGAGGCTAGTTGTACCCAACATTAATGGATTGAGAGATGAAGTGCTTGGAGAGTGTCATCACTCAAAACTGACTATACGTCCCGGTGGTAACAAAATGTATCAAGACATGAAGCAGACCTACTACGGGGAAGGGATGGGGAGAGACGTTGGGAAGTTTATATCCAAGTGCATGAACTGCATCTAGTTAAAGCCGAGCAAAAGAAGCCTAGTGGTTTGTTACAACCGTTGGAAATTCCCGAATGCAAATGGGAACAAGTCTCAATGGATTTCATCGATGGTTTACCAAGGACTAGATCGGGTCTCGTGGATCGATTGACCAAAAGTGCAAGGTTTATACCAATCAAGTCGAATTAAACGATAGCTAAGTTAGCAGAACTGTAAATAAAGTGGGTAGTGAGATTTCATGGATTACCTAGAGGTATTGTGAGTGACTAAGATCCATTATTTATTAGTGGGTTTTGAAAGAGCTTACAAGAGGCTTTAGGATCAGAATTACATCTCAGTATCGTGTACCATCCTCAAACCGACGGTCAAATAAAGACGTTGAATCGTGTATTGGAGGATCTCTTAAGAGCTTGTATAATGGATTTTAGCGGTTCATGGGTTGACCATTTACATCTGGTTGAATTCGTATATAATAATAGTTATCAATCCAGTATTGGTATAGCTCCATTTGAAGATTTGTATGGAAGATTGTGCCACTCACCAGTGAGAAATTTGTCCTTGGGCCAGATGTAATAAGTGAAACTCTAGATAAGATCAACGTTATTCAACAGCGAATGAAGGCTTCCCAAGATAGGAAGAAAAGTTATGTTGATAAAAGACGAAGATATTTGAAATTCTTTATTGGAGACTTAGTATTCATCAAGATTTCTCCGTTGAAGAATGTGATTAGATTTGGTAGGAGAGGTAAGTTGGCACCAAGGTTTGTTGGTCCATTTCCCGCTCTCGAACAAGTTGGGAATTTGGCATATAAAGTTGGATTACCTGACAAGATGGTGGGAGTTCACAATGTATTTCATGTTCCCCAGTTAAGGAAGTTTGTGCACGATTCGGATATGACTATTTCACTAGATCAGTTTAATGATATTGGGACAGAACCCAAGGCAGTTGAAAACTGCAGACTGATTCGTATTGTTGGACACGATACAAAGCAACTTCGGAGGAAGGCGGTGAGACTGGTTAAGTTCCAGTACGGCAATAATGAGAACGACTGTACTTGGGAAACCAAGGAAAACATAATAAAGGCATTTCCAGAACTCTTTACCTAGCAAGATTTTTAATCGCGATATAGTTATTCTACATGCTAGGATAGGCCTGTTGTGTTTATTATGTATGTTTGATTGTTGCAAATGGTTGATAGGCATGCGGGACCCATTGTTGTTTTCTTAATTAAGGAATTTTTGGGGCGAAATTTCTTAAGGGGGAGAGTGTAATGACCCGCATTCTACGTATCGAAGGAGCGTAGAATATTTATTTTATTTTCATACGAATTTGTATGGTCGTGTAACTTTGGGAAACGACTATTGGGGTATTTTCCCATGTTCATGATTTTTTCTGAATTTTAAATAACCATTTTTCCCCTAGCGAATCTTGTTTCTCCTATAACTTTAGATTCGTAAGGAGTTTAGACCTAAATCCACTTCAATTGGATTCAGATGATGGTTTGCCTTTCCATAGAGTGGTCACAATAATCAAACGGACTTATCGTTTGGGAGATATGGCTGAAATAAGGTTTGGAAGATGAAAAACAACATAATTGGGCTTAACGGGGTGATTAGAGGCTAGGCCCATTAAAACACCCCACCTCCGTTAAGGTCACTCAAAGGGAATGCCTTAACTTCGGTGGAGCATTTTAGGTAAAAGATGCAGATAAATTACAAGATAGACAAATAAAGCAGCGGAAAATAAAGTCATTTTATAAACAATGTGGTTCAGTCAAGCTTTTACAATAGTTGTCTCAATCATACTTAAAAGTAATACATAGAACTTCTGTCTTGGTTTTAAAACTTCCAAATATAAAAGAAGCATAAAAATAACAATGACATTCCCCAATAAAGCAAGAACCAACCATAGCAGTGGAAGACAGAGTCCAAAGCAATACATCGACTATCTTCGAGCTTGGAAAGAAAACTGAGCTAAGTGGTAACATTTCCTCACTGTGAACCTGGGCGGCCGGTGGGGGGGGGGGGATAGAAGAAAAGAGGCGAAACAAAACTAGGTCAGACATAAGTCTGGTAAGTCCAGTGACTTTCAGCATATAAACAGACAAAAGCATCATGACATGATTAAACTGAATATAAGACAATACCATGAGAACAAGGATAACAAGATAACATACGATTAGTATAGATATGATAAGGCAAGATAAACTGAATGCGCTTCTACTCTTTCTTTGCTTCTCTACTACCTTGTTATTCTGGTTTTTATATCTCTGCACCACCTAACTAATGTCCCAACTAGTAATCTATATAAAATGATCATATTGTAATGTGGTCCCAATCCCCGCAATTGTGGTAGCCTTCAGGTGTACATCTATCGTGAGGATTCCACCTCAATATGCCTAATTGCCATGAATATGTTAGATGTACCCTTACTACTCTATCGATCGGCTCCCTACTCGTATCAATTTTTCCTTGTGTCTGTGTCAATCGGCCCTCTCTTGCGTGTAGATACCCTGCGCTGGTCCCACCATAAGGTGTATCAGTCCCTATGATAGCAACCCGACACGATTCAAGATGCACAGTGTATAACAACTGGTACCCAGTGCCTGCTTTTTCCCACTTCGGAGTACGTGCACGCCCGTAATCCGTTGGAACCTACACTGACGTACCCCTCGCCGCTATTTTGACAGCTTATAATCAACCCAGTAATCGTGCCCCACCCTGCCTAGTTCAGGGTACCATGATACATCTATGTGGGTTACTGCTGAAATGGGTCCCCGTTACTAGGGTTTCCTACTGGTTAATTTTGCGGGGCTATATATACAAATATTACCCACCTACACGAGATGTACTTAACCCTCCCACCGATTCAAGCATGTTTATTTAACGGTTAAGTTTTGTGGGCCTATATTTACTAATATTACCCACCAACCCAATATGTACTTAACCCTCCTACTGATTCAAGCATGTTTATTTAATGGTTACATTTCGTGGGCCCATATTTACTAATATTACCCACTAACCCGATATGTACTTAACCCTCCTACACATTCAAGCATGTTTATTTAATGGTTAAGTTTTGTCCTTTCATGTTAACTTAACCCACCCATTCATCATGACATGTTGGTTGAGTGTTTCTTATTAACTTAACCCTCCTCACTTATCGTGTTGGATTGGTTAAGTGTTTCTTGTCAACTTAACCCCACGTGTTCATCATGTTGTATTGGTTAAGTGTCATCAATAAATTCAAGTTAACTTAACCCACCTACTTGTCATGTTACTTTAGTTAAGGGTTGCCTTCTTGTCTTAACTTAACCCCACCACAAATCAAGTTATATTGGTTAAGTGTTGCCCTTTCGTGTTAACTTAACCCTTCCCAGTCATCATGTCATGTTGGTTAAGTGTTTCTTATTAACTTAATCCTCCTCACTTATCATGTTAGATTGGTTAAGTGTTGCCCTCTGGTTTTAACTTGACCTTTCCACAAATCAAGTTATATTGTTAAGTGTTTCTTATTAACTTAACCCTACCCATTTATCATGTTATACTGGTTAAGTGTTTCCTATTAACTTAACCCTAGTCATTCATCTTGTTATATTGGTTAAGTGTTTCTTGTTAACATAACCCCGCCCATTTATCATGCTATACTGTTTAGGTGTTTCCTATTAACTTAACCCTAGTCATTTCTTAGCATGCCTTGTTCATTAGCATTAATTTATTTATTAATGCACCAACCACTCACATTAGACATGCGTTCTTGCGGTTACTGGATGTGTCGGGCGGTTCCAAGCAGTTATACACCACAACTCTATCTAACCTCATGTTTTTCTTGGGCATGATGCACTAACCTCTCACATTAGAAAGGTATTGTTGTGGTTACTAGATGTGTCGGGCGGTTCCGGGCAGTTTTACACCATAACTCAATCTTACCTCGGGTTAGGCATGTTCATCTTTATTTTACACATTTACTATATATACCCAAATCTAGATTTTACATGCCAGTTACCAAATTCACCAAAACTAGTCACATTCCAATTCCCATGTTATGCCCAACGAATTTCCAATTTCAAATTATTAATAAAAATTGGCTATACCCAATCTTCCCTAAATTTACAATAGTAGCCATGCTTTAAAATCACAATATACACTATGATTGGCTTTCCAACTAACAGTTATGCCCAATCTAGATTTAATATTCTATTTTACATCTTATGCCCAAAACTAGATTTTTCACGCAAAATTACATACTTTCTCGTTCATGCCAATTCAAGGTTCAATATGTCAAATTACATATTTCATAATCCATGTCAAATTACCCCAAATTGCATTTTAACAGTCATGCTATAATACAAATTCCAAATAATGTAAATTTTATGTTATACCCAATTACCCCCACATTCATAACATACGTATTTTGAGATTCAACTCAAGATTCATAAAATAAGTGGAGAAACAATATGGAACATAAGAGACATAAGAATAGGCATATGACGATAAAAACTATTGGTCCAATAAGTTTGATATGCCAAATTGACAAGTTTTGCATTGAATACATTGCAGGCATATATGTACGATATGAATATCATCATGAACCGTCACAGAGATATAGGTTTGACAAGATTTATATCATGAACTTAAACAGGATTACGATTGCGATAAACAACAAGGATAGATATGATTGGACCAATACCATAGTCAACAACGGTTCCTAAAGGCATACAAAAGCATGGATTCAATTGAAAGGATTACTTCCATTAGGCATAAATCTAATGGATTAGATTTGAATAACATCGTAGGCATAAATCTAATAGATTAGATTTGATAAATCTGAAAGGATTATCTCATAATCAAGTATAGCTTAGATCCAAATTATTACATGCCAAAAATTTCAATTAAGAATTCACATTTAAAAGTAACTTGAACTTACTAAAAGAGAATGATTCTTGAATTTCTGGAATCTGTTTTCTGAAACTGAATAGCTCTCCTTTGAAGTAGACTATCGATTCTCTAATTTAGATTTGATTCGATTTGATTCGTAGCTTCTAATTTGCTTTCTAATTGGAGAAGAGTGACGGCCACTCTAGGTTGACCATGGACAGCACGACGGCTCTTGTAATGAATTTTTGTGTGATTTAGGGTTGAGGGCATTAGTTGTTTATATAGAAATTTAAACTAACATAAGCCACTAGATCAACCTAGGAGCAATCAAAACCATCCATACTAGATAGAGTTATCCAGAAACAGCCACCTAGGCCCTAGTGGCTCAGCCAATAGTCAGAAATTGTCATAGTTCGGATCTGCCCAAGGGGGTAGGTCAACCCCCTAGTCGACCTATATAGGGGAGGTTGACCCCCTGGTCGACCCCCTAGTCAACCTAGTTCCCTCTTCTTTGCTTTCATTTGAATTTTGAATTTAAATTCGAGCTGTTTTAATCTATTTAAATTCCTGGAACTTCTTAGGGCTATAACTTCCTCATACGAATGTCGATTTACGAAAACTTATACTCTATTCCAAATAGAATTTCGAGACGAACGCAATGGCATAACACGTTTTCCTTAATTATCACTTTAAAATTAAGTATTCTTTAATTCGTTCTTTTAATATTCTCAGAAAATACGGGGTGTTACATTCTCTCGTCCTTAAAGGATTTCGTCCCCGAAATCTCTAAGTTAAGAAGAATGCATATCCTAAAATCCAACATCCATCTACTCAACCATTCAATCACAGGCGTTCATTATCCTTAAAAAGATTTCTATTGCTTTCATGATCATATGCATAGTGTGTGTACATGTCCTTATCTAATGCAAAATCAGGCAGTCTAATGATTCAGTTGACCTCCTCAATGCGAATTATGCCAGTGCCATGAGTCCATAATGTATGCAATTATTCCTAATCGTACTTTATAACTTCTACATGAGTGCACCATCATTCATACAAATGCAACATCCATATGATAACACAACAAGTTTCAGTTCATATATATATATAAATTCACTCATGCATATGCAATATGAAAGTGACTGAGCCGATCTAATGCCTAATGTGTGCATATGCATTCACGAGCAACCACTAGCAACCACTTGCAAACACCGATCATTGTTGTAAATAACAGTGTCGCATACACAATTATATGATTTTTGTTTGATGATAACAACCAAATAAATATTATTTTAAATGTGTTTATTATTGTACTATTCTATTTATACATCACAGACAGAAGTATAATATTTATATTTAAATAGAATACGACTGTACAGACATTCATATATTCATACAGTGGTTTATATAAATTAAATATTATATTTCAAACATTCAAACAGTACAACTATTTATAACTCCACTATTTATAGATCACTTTGAGTATTTCTGACATGACACATCACACATGAAATTGTAATAATTCAAATAAAAACAGATAGATTGATTTGAACACAATAAAATAATATTTTATTTCAACCAAACCTGTTTATTACATACAATCAGTACAATTCTCTCACAGCTCCTCATTACAGTTCATTCATCACTAATACAATCACTTTTATACATTGACACTATTACTCAGTTGAAATTTCAAATACAGACACACACTAACACTGTTCTTGCCTTCATCTTCAATCTTCTGTCTTCACAGCTTTTAGTCAGTCCATCTTCATACCTGTCACATACAGAAGAACACACACAGTTGACTGCAACAAAAATAAAATTCAATACAAACAAATAAAAATTTATTTTTAAATTTTATTTGCCTCAGAATTGCGGTGTGTTTCTCATCATTTTTCTAGACTTTGTCTGATATGAAGGGACAGAAAAACTCGTCTGGATGGCTGCATATACACACGTGTACATATATACACGTGTGCACAGCCACGCCAATCAGTATGCGACTGAGGAGAAGCCACGTGGACCTTCTCAGCTCAGTGTGCAAATGGTCGAGCCAAAAGTGCAAATAAAAATGAAAAGTCAAAATGATCGAAAAGTAAAATAAAATTCAAAGGTGATGCAATTATACAAAGCAAGTAATCAATCCAACACTGGTGCATGCAAAAAAAACGCATATACATGAATTATAGCAACTACAAAGTGGATGCAGCAATACATGGTCATGGTCGAGCAATGGTACAACATCTCAGGTCTGTGTTAGAAGCATGGTTCATAAATTTGCAGCTACATGTGTACATAAAGATGGAGCAAGGTACAGTATGGGTGCATCAAAGCTAAAGTCGTTGAGGCCAGGACTCACGACACAAATCAGACACAGTGGAGCATGTACAGATGAAATCATGTATGGGTGCAGAAAATTCAAGAGCAACATAGGTGTACGAAGCAGGCATAACAAGGCACAAGTGAAACAGAGTGGTCGAGTACTACATATCTGGTGGATGTGTACAAGTAAATTAGAGTATATGGTTCATCCCAGAACAGCATGTGCACACTCAAATATATGGTGCAACTCATAGATGATCAGGTTCAAGCCATAATCAGTGAACAAATAAGCAGTGGCGAAGTGTGAAAGAAATCAAGTTTTTAAGCAAGAAATCAAGTCAGGGACAAGGCATATAGCAGCATTTAATGCACAAGACTGCACAATAACACTAACATGGATGATAGTAATACAAGTAAAAACAATGGAGCAAGAACCCAA
The DNA here is from genome assembly GCA_030737875.1 of Allium sativum. Classification (NCBI taxonomy): domain Eukaryota; kingdom Viridiplantae; phylum Streptophyta; class Magnoliopsida; order Asparagales; family Amaryllidaceae; genus Allium; species Allium sativum. The sequence goes on along the minus strand of CM060927.1, from coordinate 195,316,065 downwards.
AATTTCAAGCTAGTTCAAAGTCAAAGCAGTTCACCTAAATGCAAGTATCAAGTATTGTTTAATGAGCAATTTTAATTCAAAAAACCATGCTCTATTTTCTGAATGTTCAAATGGATTTCGAGGATTACAAGAAGATATCGGCGATGGTGCAACAACAAGAATGGCCGAGACAACATAGCACAACAGCAAAATGGTAGTACCACAAAGAATGTAAGTGTATAAGTATGAATGCACAAGTGCAAGACAGTGCACACATATGGGTCAATAAAGTGGTAAAGTCAGTGTCACATACTTGACATAAAAAGGTGAACAATACAAATAGAAATGGAGCAGCCAATATTCAATGCAACATAAAACTAATGGAGCGTACACTACGCACAAGAATCAATTTCAGCTAAGCATAGTTCAACATATTTTTTAAAACATAGTGATACAATGGAGTAGCAATAATTCAAGCACCATGATATGTAACAAGTGAATGATATGGCAACTGAATATGGATAGTTCAGATTGTGTCGAGCACAACATAGAAAGTCACAGCGTAAATGGTGTTACAATGGCATGATGCATTCACAATGGAGTCGAACACAACATAGGTCACATAAGCAAGATACAAAGTGAACACTATTCAAGACAAGGCAGCAAAATCAGTATAGAAAAATCAGGAGAAAACAGTTTGGTCAAGGCAAATCAAGTAAAGCATCTAATTTTTTTTTTGAACTAAAAGGCAGCAAAAATCAGTATGAAAAAAATTAAGTATCTATTCAAAAGATGATCAAGTATAGTAACTGATCATATCAGCTATATATCAGTTTATTTTTGTGCCAGAAAAATCACGAGAATGGAATCCAAGTAATGTGGCAAATAAAGCATAATATATTTTCAAGTTTGTCAGCTACAAAGCCAAAATGAAATTAATGATTCCGATCAAATTTGTTGGCAAAGATTAAAAGTATGAACTATCATAAGTGCTACAAATACAAGATTGCAAAGAGACGAATTCAAAGTCAAGATTCACACGCAAGTTTGAAGATTTCAAATTCCAGAAATCATGCTAATTCAAAGCCAAAGACCAAGACTTAAGAAATATACTTTCAGGCTCTAAATCAAAGAAATATCCAGAAGAAACAGATCAATTCAAAGCTAACCCCAATTCTTCAGCATATACCACACCCAAGTCATATATTGAAATCACATAATATTTAGGAATTTTAATCCCATATATACACCCATCATCACTGGCTCTGATTCATACCAGGAAAAAGGAGAGTACTTGGGTCCTTTTACTCAATTAAGAGAGATCGCAACTACGAATTGAAGAACATCAGAAACGATAGAGCATCAAGGATCTCGTGCTTCAGAGATTCAGAAATTAATCAAATATCAAATCAATTTGGGGTATTTTAGTAAACCCTAGCAAAGGCGCTGCCATTTTTATTCAGAGAAAAAGAGATCGGGCTAAAGAGAAGTGGTGAATTAATTAAAAAGGAGGCCGGCCAAGTTTCAACTAAAGGGTATAACCCTAATTTTAATTCCTAGGGTTTTAAATTTGTCCTAGGGATTTTTATTTTTATTCGTCTTTAATTTCAAATTGTAATTGAGTGAGGGTTTTCTAGTTTGTCTCTAAAACTAGGGAGACGAATTACAGGATTTGTAATTCGGGGGAATATGGTTTCGAGGATAGAAACCAGTGCAGGGTTTTGAGCGTAGGGTTAGTAAAAGTTGGGAGCGAGTGTCGCGAGTTTACAGGGGATTGTAAGCATAGAGATTGTTTTAACTCCTAGTAGAAACCTTGGGGAATGCAGCAGTAGGCAGGGTTTTGACGAAGCTGGGTATATCTGTGTGTTATTTATTTTCTGCATTTATTCTGTTTTTAGTCTATGCTGTGATTATTTAATTATTCTGTGAAAATCTGCGATAAACCCTATTCCCCCCCCTCTAGGGTTAATTTAGATCCTACAAGTGGTATCAGTCTAGAGTCATGAATCTGTCCAATAACGCATTTTCTGAGGGTCAGTCCATAGCTAGGCCACCAATTTTAATGGAACTAATTATGCATATTGGAAAGCTAGGATGAAAATTTATTTGAGTTCAGTTGACTATGATGTGTGGAACATTATTGAAACGGGTTATAGATCTCCCACTGTTATTGTTAGTGGTGTTGAAATTCCTAAATCAAAAGACAGGTGGGATGCTAATGATAAAAAAAATATTTTCAACTAATGCCAAAGCAATGAATGCTTTAATCTGTGATCTTGATAAAACTGAAATTTAATCGAATTTCTCATTGTGAGACTGCGCAGGAAATATTGCATACGTTCGAGGTCACACAGAAGGTACATCTCAAGTGAAGGAATCTCGTCTCGCTCTACTCAACAACGAATATGAAAATTTCTCTATGCAAGGAGACGAAGATATATAAGAGATGTATGGATGCTTCTCGTCACTAGTCTAAAATGCAAAAGCTCTTGGCAAAACCTATACTGAAGTGGAATTGATCAGAAAAATATTGAGAGTGCTACCGATGAATTTTGAAGCTAAGGTGATGGCGACACAAGAAACAAAAGATCTGAATAAAGTAAGCATGGAAGAGTTGGTCGGAAATCTGATTACTTACGAGATGGAATTAAAAGCAAGAGAAGAACAAAAGGATTCTGAATCAAAGAAAAAGACGATTGCTCTAAATAATTCTTTTGGAAGTAATGATGATGATCCCGCTGAAGAGTTAGCCATGGTTTTGAAAAAGTGGGCCAAAGGAAAATACAAACCATGAAAGAAGAATTCAAAAACCGACAAGTCCGAAAGTTCAGATAGTTCAGGCGACGAAGTGTTTTGCTACAATTGCAAGAAACCCAGACATATCAAACCAAATTGCCTACAGCTTAAAAATGAAAAGAGGAAGAAGTTCAGAAGGAAGAAGAAGTCTTTTGCTGCTACATGGGATGACGAGGAAGGAGAAGAATTTTCTGAAAGTGATGAAGAAGAAGCTAATTTGTGTCTTATGGCTCAATCTGATTCGGAAGGTAGTGAAGAGGATTCTAGTGAGGTATCGAATTTTATCTATAAAGAATTAATTCTAATGTGTCACGACCTCACGAAAACTGTTGATTCTCTTGAACTAAAAGTTAAGAAATTTAAATCTGATAGGTCAAAACTAGTTCAAGAAAATAATAGTTTAGACAGAAAACTTGAAAAGGATAAGAATTCACCGTTTTCATAATGTGAAAAATGTCAATTTTTGAGTAACGATTTTCTGAAATTAAAAACTGATCTTGAGTTACTTAAAAGTGAAAACGTGAATTTGAAAAATGAAAATCATGATTTTGAAAAGGAGATTGAAAAGTTTAGAGAAACTTAAAAACTAGGTTTCGAAAAGCGAAAACAATTTGAAATTGAAATTTCTAAGTCCAATGCTAAAATCAAAGCTCTGAGAACGAAAATTTGATTTTAAAACAAACTAGTGCTGAAAAGAGGAAAATCGCTATTAATCGCTATTCAAAGTTAATGAAAGAAAATAGCGATCTTAAATTTAAAATTCAACGACTTGATTCAGCTTTGACTAAATTTTCTAAAGGGGAAAAATCATAGAATATGTTGTTAAAAAATCAATTTTTTGTTCAAAATAAAAAGGGACGTGGTTTTGAATCTGATCAAGTTGAAAAACAAAATTTTATTGATTTTAAAAATCCTTTAATTGGCTTTGAAAACGATCAAATTGAATTTTTGAAATTTAATAATTTCAAAGGGTTTTTAAATCACAAACAAACTGATAACTCGTTTAAAAACAATTCATTTAAATCTGTTTGGATTCCAAAAAATAACAAAATAAATTTAAATAAATCTAAATGAATTTGGGTTCACAAGGGTACGCTAGTGAATAGTAATGGATTGTTATATAAACGGGTTTGGATACCAAAACATGTAAACAAAGATACAAGTGGTAAAACAATCTTTGTTAGACCACTCGATTCTATAATCATTTAGGCACCGAGGGAGGCTAAGGAATGAATGTGCTTATAAGAGATATAATTCAAGTTGTTCCACTTTATTGAATTGTTTGAAGATCCTTAGCCATAGATTCAGAGTTGGAGATTCATTGGATCACATTGATTATGGTAAGTCAGGTATGATCTCTAAATTCGTTTTTTATTCCTTTTAGTTTATTTTCCTTTTTAGTTTCTAATTCTTTTATTCTCTTTATTTTTTTCTTGGCTGAATTTGAAATCATTAGTTATAAAAATTTGATTTTTTTTCTCAAAGTGATTTCAAATAAATATCTTCAGATTTGGTAATTGACTGCTTCTTGTGCTTGTTTAAAAATTCTCTGAAAGTTTCACCTATGATTCTTGCTTCGAAAATGTGCTTGTGTTGCTCTGATAAGGAAACTGATTTGATTTGTTGGACGATTGGTTTGAAAATCTTAGTAACGACGATGTGTTGAAAAATCAGTAATTAAATATCTTTAATTTACATAGACAATTTGAATGAAATAGATATGTTGTTTTAAAATTGTCTAGGAATAATCAGCATTAGAAATATTAGATATTTTCATATTCTACTGATTGATTTTTTTTTTGAAACTGATTTTCAAACTTGCATTGATATTTTCAAAAACCCTTTTTTTGAAATTGATATTTTCAATTTTAAAAATATTTTTGATTATTTATTCAAAAATTGAAATTATTGATTAATTTGAACTGTTTTGAGACCCATCAAAATTATTGATAGATCTATGAATTTGTGATGAGTTGTGACTATGGTATAATTCATAACTAGAGGAGATGTTATTTTAAATCTCATGATGATTGGACAAATTTTATAATATCTTTAAATTAGAGATTATTTCACGATCATCCTCTATATCTACCATATTTCTATCATTCATCATGGTCTTATTTAATTTGGGGAGTTTTAATTATTCTTGGAATTAAAAATAAAATAAAAATAAATAATTTATCCTTGTTATCCACTCCCATTTAAAAGTCTTCGCGATTATGCGTGGGTGAATTACCTTAATCTCTATGTGCTTCCATTCTCACTTAAAAGACCTTTGGGTTGTGCATGGATGGAACTCGTTAGAGAGGATAAAGTTAAGTTACTACTAACCCCATTTGAAAGACCTTTGGTCTATGCGTGGTTAGAAAGTTCTTAACACATGTTCTAGCATATTTAAAATCTTTAAAATTAATCTTCAAATATTCAATTTCTATTGAACTCTCCTCATTCTATAAAATCCATCGTAAATCCATTCATTCTGAAAGTGAAATTTGCTTTTGATTTAAAGATTATTATGATTTTTGTTTGATTAAATAGGTTTTACGATATATATTCTCTCTCTTGATTTGAATTAATATTTTTAGTCTATATTCATCACTGTTTCAATTTCTATTATCCTTTTGTTGATAACAAAAGGGGGAGAATGGTCAAGATTTTGATTGATGAGTATCTAATTCAAAAATATTTTAAGATTGGAAATTAAATATCTATGTGGAGAATGGTCAATTGGATATCATCATTAATATTTTCCACATATATAAGGGAAGTTGAGTTATACGGGGAGCATACAAATAGGGGGAGTAATATATTTCACGTTCAAACACATTCAAAATCTTTTATTTGTTTGTCATCATCAAAAGGGGGAGATTGTTGTATATAACAGTATCGTATACACAATTATATGATTTTTGTTTGATGATAACAACCAAATAAATATTATTTTAAATGTGTTTATTACTGTACTATTCTATTCTATTTATACATCACAGACAGGAGTATAATATTTATATTTAAATAGAATACGACTGTACAGACATTCATATATTCATACAGTATTTTATTTAAATTAAATATTATACTTCAAACATTCAAACAGTACAACTATTTATAACTCCATTATTTACAAATCACTTTGAATATTTCTGAGATGACACATCACATATGAAATTGTAATAATTCAAATAAAAACAGATAGATTGGTTTGAACACAGTAAAATAATATTTTATTTCAACCAAACCTGTTTATTACATAAAATCAGTACAATTCTCTCACAGCTCCTCATTACAGTTCATTCATCACTAATACAATCACTTTTATACACTGACACTATTACTCGGTTGACATTTCAAATACAGACACACACTAACACTGTTCTTGCCTTCATCTTCAATCTTCTGTCTTCACAGCTTTTAGTCAGTCCATCTTCATACCTGTCACATACAGAAGAACACACACAGTAGACTGCAACAAAAATAAAATTCAATACAAACAAATTAATTTTTTTTTTAAAATTTTTTTTGCCTCGGAATTTCGGTGTGTTTCTCATCATTTTTCTAGACTTTGTCTGATATGCAGGGATAGAAAAACTCGTCTGGATGGCTGCATATACACACGTGTATAGATATACACGTGTGCACTGCCATGCAATTAGTATGCGACTGAGGAGTAGCCACGTGGACCTTCTCAGCTCAGTGTGCAAATGGTCGAGCCAAAAGTGCAAATAAAAATGAAAAGTCAAAATGGTCGAAAAGTAAAATAAAATTCAAAGGTGATGCAATTATACAAAGCAAGTAATCAATCCAACACTGGTGCATGCAAAAACAAAACGCATATACATGAATTATAGCAACTACAAAGTGGATGCATCAATACATGGTCATGGTCGAGCAATGGTACAACATCTCAGGTCTGTGTTAGAAGCATGGTTCATAAATTTGCAGCTACATGTGTACATAAAGATGGAGCAAGGTACAGTATGGGTGCATCAAAGCTAAAGTCATTGAGGTCAGGACTCACGACACAAATCAGACACAGTGGAGCATGTACAGATGAAATCATGTATGGGTGCAGAAAATTCAAGAGCAACATAGGTGTACGAAGCAGGCATAACAAGGCACAAGTGAAACAGAGTGGTCGAGTACTACATATCTGGTGGATGTGTACAAGTAAATTAGAGTATATGGTTCATCCCAGAACAGCATGTGCACACTCAAATATATGGTGCAACTCATAGATGATCAGGTTCAAGCCATAATCAGTGAACAAATAAGAAGTGGCAAAGTGTGAAAGAAATCAAGTTTTTAAGCAAGAAATCAAGTCAGGGACAAGGCATATAGCAGCATTTAATGCACAAGACTGCACAATAACACTAACATGGATGACAGTAATACAAGTAAAAACAATGGAGCAAGAACCCAAAATTTCAAGCTAGTTCAAAGTCAAAGCAGTTCACCTAAATGCAAGTATCAAGTATTGTTTAATGAGCAATTTTAATTCAAAAAACCATGCTCTATTTTCTGAATGTTCAAATGGATTTCGAGGATTACAGTATGAAATCAGTGATGGTGCAACAACAAGAATGGCCGAGACAACATAGCACAACAGCAAAATGGTAGTACCACAAAGAATGTAAGTGTATAAGTATGAATGCACAAGTGCAAGATAGTGCACACATATGGGTCAATAAAGTGGTAAAGTCAGTGTCACATACTTGACAGAAAAAGGTGAACAATACAAATAGAAATGGAGCAGCCAATATTCAATGCAACATACAACTAATGGAGCGTACACTATGCACAAGTATCAAATTCAGCTAAGCATAGTTCAACATATTTTTTAAAACATAGTGATACAATGGAGTAGCAATAATTCAAGCAGCATGATATGTAACAAGTGAATGATATGGCAACTGAATATGGATACTTCAGATTTTGTCGAGTAAAACATAGAAAGGCACAGCATAAATGGTGTTACAATGGCATGGTGCATTCACAATGGAGTCGAGCACAACATAGGTCACATAAGCAAGATACGAAGTGAACGCTATTCAAGACAAGGCAGCAAAATCAGTATAGAAAAATCAGGAGAAAACAGTTTGGTCAAGGCAAATCAAGTAAAGCATTTGGTTTTTTTTTTGAACTAAAAGGCAGCAAAAATCAGTATGAAAAAATCAAGTATCTGTTCAAAAGATGATTAAGTATAGTAACTGATCGTATCAGCTTTTCATCAGTTTATTTTTGTGCCAGAAAAATCACGAGAATGGAATCCAAGTAATGTGGCAAACAAAGTATAATATCTATTCAAGTTTGTTAGCTACAAAGCCCAAATGAAATTAACGATTCCGATCAAATTTGTTGGCAAAGATTAAAAGTACAGAACTATCACAAGTGCTAGAAATATAAGATTGCATAGAGACGAATTCAAAGTCAAGATTCACACGAAAGTTTGAAGATTTCAAATTCCGGAAATCACGCTAATTCAAAGCCAAAGACCAAGACTTAAGAAATATACATTCAATCTTTAAATCAAAGAAATGTCCAGAAGAAACAGATCAATTCAAAGCTAACCCCAATTCTTCAGCATATACCAGACCCAAGTCGTATATTGAAATCAGAGAATATTTAGAAATTTTAATCCGATATATACACCCATCATCACTGGCTCTTAATTCATCCAAGTTCGAACAAGAAAAATCAAAAATCTGAATTGAATTCATACCAGGAAAAAAGAGAGTACTTGGATCCTTCTATTCAATTAAGAGAGATCGCAACTACGAATTGAAGAACATCAGAAACGATAGAGCATCAAGGATCTCGTGCTTTAGAGATTCAGAACATCATCAAATATCAAATCAATTTGGGATATTTCAGTAAACTCTAGCAAAGGCGCCGCCATTTTTATTCAGAGAAAAAGAGATCGGGCTAAAGAGAAGTGGTGAAGTAATTAAAAAGGAGGCCGACCAAGTTTCAACTAAAGGGGATAACCCTAATTTTAAATCCTAGGGTTTTAAATTTGTCCTAGGGATTTTTATTTTTATTCGTCTTTAATTTCAAATTGTAATCGAGTGAGAGTTTTCTAGTTCGTCTCTAAAACTAGGGAGACGAATTACGGGATTTGTAATTCGGGGAAATATGGTTTCGGGGATAGAAACCAGTGCAGGGTTTTGAGCGTAGGGTTAATAACAGTTGGGAGCGTGTGTCGCGAGTTTACAGGGGATTGTAAGCGTAGAGATTGTTTTAACTCAGTAGAAACCTTGGGGAATGCAGTAGTAGGCAGGGTTTTGCCGAAGCTGGGTATATCATTGTTTTATTTATTTTCTACCTTTATTCTGTTTTTAGTCTATGCTGTGATTATTTAATTATTCTGTGAAATTCTGCGATAAACCCTATTCACCCCCCCCACCCTCTAGGGTTAATTTAGATCCTACAGTCATAACATTTTTCAAATACATGTTTACATCCATTGGCTTCTACCTAACGGTTGAGGATAGGATCGAGAGGATATACTTAAAAGGCTAGCATACAAATAAATTTTATAGAAAAAGAGGAATCAAGGGTATACCCTCAAAAGTGTATGATGCGCGTATCTAGTCTTCAGTCTTCGAAGTTGCATCTTCTTGAGCTTCATTCCATATTTCTTTGACTGTCTTAACTTCATGATTTGCATAGCTTCTTAATTTTTGTTTCTATAATATGTGTTGGAACCCATTTCACTGTCGCCTCCCGTTCCACTTTTTTTTCTTATATTATACATGGCACTACAACTTCTGCCGTGTCATGCTAACATTCCCAGAACTATCTCTTGAAAATAAACGGATGCTAACCATGTTTCCAAGTGTATATACAAAGATGATTAGATTCTTCCTCGTCAATCTAGTAAGTGGGGCCGATACATTCATAAAGTCCTTAATTAACTTCCTATACCAACCCGATAATCCAAGAAAGCTTCTTACTTCTTTTGCATTCCTTGGGAACTTCCAGTCTTGCCCCACTACTACTTTTGTGGGATCTACTGCTATCCCTTCTTTGGGCGCCACATGTCCTAGAAATTTTTCTTCTTTTCTCCAAAAATGGCATTTTTGGATAACTTCGCCTCAAGTTGATGTGCTTGGAGAGTATCCGAGACTTCCCTTGGATGCAAAGCATGTTCTTCCTCATTTTGAAATATCATCTATGCACAAGCGAATGAACCATCCTCCTTTGTAACGAAAACGAATGGAATACCCCATTTAGAAATACTTCGCCTTATGAACCCTTTTTCAAGTAACTCTTTTGCTTGTTTACTGAGCCCTTCATTTCCCTTGGATTCATGTGTCGTACAGGTAATGCAACTAGCTTTGCATGTTCAACTAGATATATGCTGAAGTTTATCTCGCGTTTTAGGGGACAAACCCCTAACCTAATCAGAAACATCTACGTACTCATGGACTACTCTAACGAATCGCAAATCATTGTAGATGCGTCAAGAGATTCTAGGTAGCTAAGCCAAACTGATCCCTTAGGAACGCATGAAATTTCGAGGGTATTCCCGAGGCAAGTCAAAAGTCTAACTATCCTCCTTTCACAATTAGTAGGTAACCAATCCATGCCTAGAATCAACCCATAGCCCATGAAACCAAAAACATAAGCATTACACTTAAACTCAATACTTAACATAGCTATTCTCAAATCCTTACAAACCAAAGATAAATGAGCCGAACCACCAACCGAATTTGAGACAATAATGGGATCTTCTTTTATACTAGTACTAAGGTGTAGAGACTCAACTACGGAAGCAGATATAAATGAATGTGGAGCGCTAAAATAAAAAAGAGTACTAACAGGATGATCAAAAAGAAAAACTAAACTTTACTATCTTTCTCTCAGGTACGCTGGCGGTGAAAGCATGCACTTGCCTTCCTGAAAATCCTGTCCTTTGTCCTTGTCCTCCGGGCAATCCTCGATAAGATGCCCTGCCTCACCATGCTGAAAACAACCACTTTTCTTTTTCTTCCTACAATTAAATGACCTGCTATACCGTAGAAAAGATACTTCCTCTTGTTGCGGGATCTATTATTTCCTCCGCCCTTCTTATATTCCAATCCCTTGTTTGTGATTCTTCCCCTTTGGCCTCTTTCTCTTTACCTCCTTTGTGAACCATGTTGACAAGTCTCTCGAACATTGCCTCCATTGCATGGGAAACCCTACAAAGCTTGGAAGAGAATTAGCCACAGGTGAAACTACTACGACTATGGATGGAGGTTGGGCACTTCTTCGTCCTTTGATAGGTGCCGTAGTCTCATCGACCCTATGGAACCATGCCGCGATGAGTTTACCTCCCAGAACGCTAGGAGCCCTGGAGACTCTGGAAAGAAGAAAACAAGGATTCAAATAGCGGATCAAAAGATAGTCCATATGGCTTTGGGGAATATGCCTTTAAACAAAACCTTTCTTTTGAAAATGCTTCTTTTAAAACCGTTTTGAAAATAAATTTTCAAATTTCTTATCTGATCCGGTAACCTTTAGCTCTGATACCAAGTGAAACACCCCACCTCCGTTAAGGTCACTCAGAAAGGGAATGCCTTAACTTCGGTGGAGCATTTTAGGTAAAAGATGCAGATAAATTACAAGACAAACAAACAAAGCAGCGGAAAATAAAGTCATTTTATAAACAATGTGGTTCAGTCAAGCTTTTCCAATAGTTGTCTCAATCATACTTAAAAGTAATACATATAACTTCTGTCTTGATTTAAAAACTTCCAAATATAAAAAAGCATAAAAATAACAATGATATTCCCTAATAAAGCATGAACCGGCCATAACAGTGGAAGAGAGATTCCAAAGCAATACATCACTATCTTCGAGCTTGGAAAGAAAACTGAGCTAAGTGGTAAAATTTCCTCCCTGTGAACTTGGGGGGAGGGGGGAAACGGAAGAAAATAGGAGAAACAAAACTAGGTCAGACATAAGTCTGGTAAGTCCAGCGACTTTCAGCATATAAACAGACAAAAGCATCATGACATGAATAAACTGAATATAAGACAATACCCTGAGAACAAGGATAACAAGATAACATACGATTACTATAGATATGATAAGGAAAGATAAATTGAATGCGCTTCTACTATTTCTTTGCTTCGCTACTACCTTGTTATTCTGATTTTTATATCTCTGCGCTACCTAACTAGTTTCCCAACTAGTAATCTATATAAAATGATCATATTGTAATGTGATCCCAATCCCCGCAATTGTGGTAGCCTTCAGGTGTGCATCTATCGTGAGGATTCCACCTCAATCTGCCTAATTGCCATGAAAATGTTAGATGTACCCTTACTACCCTATCATCGGCTCCTTAATCGTATTAAATTTTCCTTGTGTCTATGTCAATCGGCCCTCTCTTGCGTGTAGATACCCTGTGCTGGTCCCACCATAAGGTGTATCAGTCCCTATGATAGCAACCGACACGATTCAAGGTGCACAGTGTATAACTGCTGGTACCCAGTGCTTGCTCTTTCCCTCTCCGTAGTACGTACATGCCTGTAATCCGTTGGAACCTACACTGACGTACCCCCTGCCGCTATTTTGACTGCTTATAATCAGCCTAGTAATCATGCCCCACCCTGCCTAGTTTAGGGTACCATGATACATCTATGTGGGTTACTGCTAAAATGGGTCCCCGTTACTAGGGTTTCCTACTAGTTAAGTTTGTGGGCCTATATATACAAATATCACCCACCTACACGAGATGTACTTAACCCTCCCACCGATTCAAGCATGTTTATTTAACGGTTAAATTTTGTTGGCCTATATTTACAAATATTACCCACTAACCCGATATGTACTTAACCCTCCTACTGATTCAAGCATGTTTATTTAATGATTAAGCTTTTTGGGCATATATTTACTAATATTACCCACCAACCCGATATGTACTTAACCCTCATACACATTCAAGCATGTTTATTTAATGGTTAAGTTTTGTCCTTTCATGTTAACCTAACCCACCCATTCATCATGTCATGTTGGTTAAGTGTTTCTTATTAACTTAACCCTCCTCACTTATCGTGTTGGATTGGTTAAGTGTTCCTTGTCAACTTAACCCCACGTGTTCATCATGTTGTATTGGTTAAGTGTCATCAATCAATTCAAGTTTACTTAACCCACCTACTTGTCATGTTACTTTGGTTAAGTGTTGCCTTCTTGTCTTAACTTAACCCTACCACAAATCAAGTTATATTGGTTAAGTGTTGCCCTCTCGTGTTAACTTAACCCTTCCCATTCATCATGTCATGTTGGTTAAGTGTTTCTTATTAACATAACCCTCCTCACTTATCATGTTGGATTGGTTAAGTGTTGCCCTCTTGTTTTAACATAACCTTACCACTAATCAAGTTATATTTGTTAAGTATTTCTTAGTAACTTAGCCCTACCCATTTATCATGCTATACTAGTTAAGTGTTTCCTATTAACTTAACCCTAGTCATTCATCTTGTTATATTGGTTAAGTGTTTCTTATTAACTTAACCCTACCCATTTATCATGCTATATTGGTTAAGTTTTTCCTATTAACTTAACCCTAGTCATTCCTTTGCATGTCTTGTTCATTAGCACTAAATTTATTTATTAATGCACTAACATCTCACATTAGATATGTGTTGTTGCAGTTACTGGATGTGTCGGGCGGTTCTGGGCAGTTTTACAGCACAACTCAATCTAACCTCGGGTTTTTCTTGGGCATAATGCACTAACCTCTCACATTAGATAGGTATTGTTGTGGTTACTGGATGTGCTGGGCAGTTCCGGGCAGTTTTACACCACAACTCAATCTAACCGCGGGTTAGGCATGTTCATCTTTATTTTACACATTTACCATATATACCCAAATCTATATTTTACATGCTAATTACCAAATTCACCAAAACTAGTCATGTTCCAATTCCAAAGTTATGCCCAACAAATTTCCAATTTCAAGTTATTAATCAAAATTGGCTATACCCAATCTTCCCTAAATTTACATTAATAGTCATGCTCCAAAATCACAATATACACCACGCTTGGCGTTCTAACAAACAGTTATGCCCAATCTAGATTTAATATTCTATTTTACAGCTTATGCCCAAAACTAGATTTTTCACGCCAAATTACATACTTAGTCGTTCGTGCCAATTCTAGGTTCGACATGTCAAATTACATATTCCATAATTCATGTCAAATTACCCCAAATTGCATCTTAATAGTCATTCCATAATACAAGTTGCAAATTATGCCAAATAATGTAAATTTTATGTTATACCCAATTACCCCCGCATTCATAACGTATGTATTTTGCGATTCAACTCAAGATTCATAAAATAAGCGGAGAAACAATATGGAACATAAGAGGCATAAGAATAGGCATATGACGATAAGAACTATTGGTCCAATAAGTTTGATATGCCAAATTGATAAGTTTTGCCTTGAATACATTGCAGGCATATAGATACGATATGAATATCATCGTGAACCGTCACAGACATATAGGTTTGACAAGAGTTATATCATGAACTTAAATAGGATTACGATTCCGATAAACAACAAGGATAGATATGATTGGACCAATTCCATAGTCAACAATGGTTCCCAAAGGCATATACAAGCACGGATTCAATTGAAAGGATTACTTCCATCAGGCATAAATCTAATGGATTAGATTTGAATAACATCGCAGGCATAAATCTAATAGATTAGATTTGATAAATCTGAAAGGATTATCTCATAATCAAGTATAGCTTACATCCAGATTATTAATGCCAAGAATTTCAATTAAGAATTCACATCTGAAAGTAACTTGAAATTACTAAAAGAGAATGATTCTTGTATTTCTGGAATCTATTTTCTGAAAGTGAATAGCTCTCCCTTGAACTGGACTATCGATTCTCTAATTTAGATTTGATTCAATTCGATTCGTAGCTTCTAATTTGCTTTCTTATTGGAGAAGAGTGACAGCTACTCTAGGTTGACCATGGACAGCATGACGGCTCTTGGAATGAATTTTTGTGTGATTTAAGGTTGAGGGCATCAGTTGTTTATATAGAAGTTTAAACTAATATAAGCCGTTAGACCAACCTAGGAGCAATCAAGACCATCCAGACCAGATAGAGTTATCCAGAAACAGTCGCCTATTCCCTAGTGACTCAGCCACTAGTATGTAATCGTCACAGTTCGGATCTGCCGAAGGGGGTAGGTCGACCCCCAGGTCGACCTGTATATGGGAGGTCGATCCCTGGTCGACCTGGCCTGGGGTGGGAAAATCCCGCCCAGCCCGCTTCTTTGTTTTCATTTGAATTTTGAATTTAAATCTGAGCTGTTTTAATTTATTTAAATTTCTGAAACTTCCGAGGGCCATAACTTCCTCATACGAAGTCCGATTTACGAAAACTTGGATTCTATTCCAAGCAGAATTTCGAGATGAAGGCAATGGCATAACCTGTTTCCCATAATTCTCACTTTAAAAATTAAGTATTCTATAATTCGTTCTTTTAATATTCTCAGAAAATACGGGGTGTTACACCCATAACCATTTTGGGATTAGGGTTATGGGAGGGCTGAAAGGGATTTGAGAAACATTCCTTTTCATTTTCTCAGCTTCCATAACAATCTTTGAACCCTAGTAATGGTCTCCATCTTCTAAATCTCACCCTAATTGCTTTCTAATCACTAATTAACCAAAAACTACACCAAATCAAGTCGAATTAGCACCAAATCAGGGTTGGAGCTGCTGCAATACATAGAGATCCATGCCATAACAGTAATGTTTCAGATCTTAGATTTCATTTGTGGCTAAGGTGAGTGATTTGCACTATTATTCACTAATTATGGCTAATTAGGGGTGATTAGTGATAATTAGCGAAATTGCACATTAGAAAAATCTGGAAAAATATGTAGAAATTCTGTAATATAATTTTATGTCACTGGTGCAAATTTGGGTTAATTTGAATTAAGTTTCCTAATCCTACAGTTAAAACATGGTTAAGGGGATTAAGGGGAAAATCATGCTTTTTGGTTATGTTTGATTTAAAATATTTCATGTGATTGATGTTTTAATGTTTTCAATTGATTCCGTATGTTGTTACTACTGGTTGGTATGTTTTGTGATGTCATAGGAATGTTAGAATGGTTGAAAATGCCGTCGTTTGGCGAAATTAGCTCGTTGGAAAAAAACTGTAGAGTTTCGGGTCTTGCTGATGACCCACGACCCGACCGCAGAAGGGATCATGACCCGACCACAGAAGGGATCACGACCCGACCCAGGAGGGATCAGAACCGACCCCAGGAGGGACCACGACCCGACCCCAGGAGGGATCACGACTCGGCCTATATGAGGTGCCACGACCCAGACCATGTGATGACCGCAAAGCGGGATAATGACCACGAACCGGATTTAAAGCTTCTACCATGCGACGAAAATTGTGAACTCTTCTGAAGATCAACTGCAATTTTACCAAAACCCGAGATGCAAAGGAACTCCAAATCCGAAGTTATTGCTCATGATGTAGATGGGAACCAACAAGCTAACTTTTAGAGTTGGGCTTTGCTGCGCGACGTGTTCAAAGTGGTTATCGATATCTATAACTTTGGTTCACCATGTAAGAGAGGGGGCATGTGGACGAACCCGAGCTAGGGAAGTGTGGACTGGTTGGCCCTTAACCTAGAGCCAGGGATGTGTGGACTAGGTCGTGTTATTGACTATAGACCAGGGAAGTATGGTCATAGCCATAGTTGTACGGAGTTGTCGTCATGGCCCCAATAAATTTGGTGATCAAAGCGGGGGATATTGTATGCTTTACGGACTGAGTGAGTGATGTGAGGATGATTGCTATGTTTGATGTTTGCTATCACCGTGACATGCACACTTCCATTTAACACTATATGTTAGTGTTACCTTAGAGTATTGTACATCTTGTTGTGCTAACTCTTTGGTTGCAGGTCCAAGTTCAGGTATGATTATTTATACCTGTTGTTGTTTTACTTTACTGCTATTTCTCATACAAGACTTTTGTCTGACCCAAAGTTTTATGTCTCTTCTTATTACTTTGGGTGCTCCGAAATGAGCAGATTAGAGACAGGTTAGGTAGCTATGCACGAGTAGCTGTCTAGAGACGAGGAGGACGCTTCCACGTACCATTTACATATATTCTCCCTGTGTTGTTGATGGTCACTACTTTAGGCATTAGTAGTGTACCTTTTCTATTTCCTTTTTAGAGACAGTATTTTGAAGTTGTAATAAGGGTTTGGATCATAAGATGTATTTTGGATTCCGCTACTCTGATGGACATGGTTTATTTTTCAGCTTATGCACTATCTCGCCTGTTTTATGTCAAGTTATGTTACTATTATATTTTATTCCTTGCGTTGTGAGATATACTACAGGTTCTTTGGTGATTCATAGTTTCAAACCTTTTCCTTTGACCACCGTCCCGTGCTAGTTGGACATCGGCACAACGCATTTCGAGGAAATGTCGGCTGGTCCGGGGGGGGGGGGGCCTTAAAGGGATAATCAGAATCATAGTTGTCCAAGCCTTGCACTTCACCTTGATGTGGATTGCAGAGATGGTCGAGTCGAGTAGCTTGATTCCTACACACTTCTTCTTGGCTTAGGAATCAGTTGGATTTCTCATAAAAACCTTCCAAAGTCATTGGTTGATTTCAATCAATCCAAGATCTGAATTCGGAATGGGGAAGTATGCCCTTTGCAAGCTAGATGAGTACGGTACGAGGGGTAGGGTCCTTGACTTCGGCCAAGGCGGTGTTGAATCTCTAGAGATAGCTCTTGAGAGTCTCATCGGTGCCTTGGAAGATGTTTGAGACTAAGAGGATGTCTTTGGGTCTTGCGACGTGCACCCTGTATAGAGCGACCAAACCCTTGGCAATTAGTCAAAGTTCAATATAGTTCCCAATGGGAGTCGATAGAGCCATGATAGAGCCACGCCTTCAAGAAAGAAAGGCAAACATTTGCACTTTACGATGTCAGTAGCACGGGATGAATCCATATGCCACTCGTAGCGGTTAATGAAGTTTTTAGGATTGAAGTTCCCTTTGTAAGCAGAACTCATGGCATATAGAAGCGCCTAGGCAAATAGGCATTGAGGATAGCTAGAGTAAAGGTGTTACGCCTCGTATCGGTCTCCCATACATCATTGGCATGCCCCCATGATTCCCTCAAGAGTTGGCGTGCCGCCTTGATTACCTCACGATCCTACTGACCATGTCAGCGAGAATCAGAGCTTGGATCTCCTTCGGATTCCATTGGTCGTGCTCCAATTGTGGAGTATGGAGCCTAAGGCTTTTTCTCAGAAGAAGATCTTTGTCATTTTGTGATCTTCAACCTCAATTGCATGATTCCGTTGTCATTGGTTCGAGTGAACTCGAGCCTAGTTGGTTGCTGGAAACATAGGAGCCAAGTACGAATTTAGGGCAATTTGAGTCTGGCTAGTGGAAGATCGAGAGCTATTCCCTTGGTCGAGATTAGCTTCGAGTCGGGAATGGTCTGGATGATGTGTTATCTCTTTGATGATGATTCTGATACTTCTAAGGTGTATTTTGTGACGAGGGCTTCAGTTATTGGGAAAGAAAATTGAAGTGGTGCTAGAGGAGATGAGATTTGAAGGAGGCTTAGCGCTTCTGTTTGTTGGTAGGCAAGTAGCGTCTCATTGAGCATATCACTAGGTTCGATGGATTAAATTCGTGTTTTGCCTCACTCAGGTTTTGAGCTATCGCTTGGTTGATTCCAATTTCTTCGTAAGCGCGAGAAGCTATGCTAGAGTAACTGGGGCTGGAGGTGGTGCGACATCATCCTTGCCTATGATGTCAGAAAGAGGTCGCTAACAGACCTGAGCATCTTAATCACCGTTAGATGGTATGCCAAGGATAAAATTTCCCTTGTTCGCCATTGCCATGAAGTTTGCTACGTGGGCAAAATAGAATCCGAGTAGCATTGCAAACTTGTTATCGAGGAACGGTGGGAAAAGATGGACTTCGTCGAGTTCGAGCAAAGTCATTGGGACGAGGTACGCTTTACTACCCTTACCTCGAGGTGACGCCAAAAAGTTGTCGCTAAAGCTCGAAAGTTCCAAAAAATTGAAACTAAATGTCTAGGGAAAAAAAGTATGCGAAATACCATATAATGTTCATGAAATTAAAGAACATAAGAACTTATAGTGGTTCGGTTCATATTGAACCTACATCCACATTGAAGAATCTACAGTTTTTACTCACAATTGAAGTTTACAAAAGTTGGACATCATTATTACAATTTTCTATAACATTTGGTCAAGTATTTCGGGAAATAATATTTGCATGTATAAGGTCTTGAGAAAAAGTTGGTTCTCCTTCATCAAATATCAAGAGGCCATTAATGGTGCCAAGGTCCTTCTTGATGTGAAAAGTGAAAAAATTTCAACCCCCTTTATGTATGAAGTCAAGAAGTATTTACAAGAAGTGAAGTAGGTGGAAGACGAGTCCCATAGACCAAATTTCGTGTCCCATGTGCAAATTTCGTATCCCACAGTGATCAACCAAAAACAGGTGATCGACATGCGGTGATATGATTTTTTCGAGTGATCCCCATGTGCTAGACCACTTTGCCAGATTTCTGCCTTGGCATAACTGATCCCCTCCAGAACACAGTGTGCGCAAGGCATTTTGCCTGATTTACACAGTCACGGGCATGCCATGGAAAGCATGGGGATTTTCGTATCCCTAAGCAGATATAAATTTTGTATCCCTGGTTGAGATATGAAATTCGTATCCCTGGTTGGGATATGAATTTTTTTATCCTAATGTAGGATACAAGATTTGTATCCCAAGTTAGGATATGAAATCAAAATCGTGTATGTTGATTAAGGGTGTTTATGCATCTTGTACGTGGTGCACAAGTGTTTGAGGGATGCAAAATCTGGTGCTATGAATGCGAAATGAGGGAGCCAAGGAAAGATTTTGGAAGTAATCAGCATGGGTTGATCATACTTTTCGTGGATGCAAAGTTTGTCTAGGGATGAAAAATCATGGGGGTAGGGGACAGGACAAGATTTCGGAGCTGATTGCTACGAGGAAAGCAAGTATTTGGAGGTGATCGGGCTGTGTTCGGCCTAGTCTAGGATGCGAAGCCTGGGTGAATCAGGGCCATATTTTTTGAGTGAACCACCTAATGTGATCACATATTTTAAGGTGATCGACATTTTGCGAGTAGTTTGACAATCCGTCAAGACTGCTCTCACGTGACATTATCCTGGGTTTATTCTTAAGGATGTTGGCAACACTTCTGGGTTGTTGAGCCACACAATGGGTCGAGTCATAAGGGATTGGATTGCTTCTAGTAACCGAGGCAAAATGTCATTCAACATTGAGTGTACCCATATTTACTCATATACAAAACCATGCCCTTGGAATTTTTTCAGCATATATTGTGCCTTTTCTAATTTGCAGACCAGCTGTTGAGAACCCGAATGACTATACCCAGGTGGAATTTGCACATATATTTGTTCTTCCAGTTCACTATGAAGAAAAAGAATTTTTCACGTCGAACTTATGCCAGGACCAATCAAGGTTAGCTGCAAGAGATAATTGAATTCTAATGTGGTTCGGTTTAGCAACTAGAGAGAAAGTTTCCAGAAAATCAATATCGTAGTTTTGTGTAAATCCTTTAGCAGCTAATCTAGCCTTATATCGGCCAACCAAACCAGTTGTACCATATTATACAGTGAATACCCACTTAATGCCTGCTATCTTCCTTCCTTTTGGTAAGCTTACCAGTCACCATGTGTGATTTTTTTCTGATAACTCTATCTCAACTCTCATTGCTTCCAACCATTTGTGATTACTCATTGCTTCTTCATGTCGTTCAAGAACTGGACAGAAGGAAGAGTAGTGTCGAACTTCTTCAGGGGTCTAGGCAAGTGTTCAATTGTCACAAATTGCATAATTTCCTTCACTATCCTCATTAGGTATGAACCTCTTAAGTGGTTTCCCTCTGTTACGCCTGTCAGGTAATCTGTATCTTGTATTAGAAACTTGTACCTCATTCTCAAAAGATTGTCAATGTTGTGGCAGAGGGGATTATCAATTGCCTTTGCTCATTTTCTGGTTCTATACTGAGTTCATCCTAACAATCAACGCTCCTTTCAGACTCAGTTTAAGATGGTCCCACTATAGGTGTTAGATTTAATTCCTGTATAAAGCTCCATGTCTGGACCGAACTAGGAATACGGGCTGGAACTGGATTCGAGTTAGTAGCAGCAGCTTGCTTCGGGGTTCTATCAGCAGCTGAGTTTGATTCAACAACAGAAGCTTGTGTCAGATTTACAGCAACTCTTCCTATGTTGATATAACTGTACAAACACGATTGCTGCCAATTTTCATTCTCAAATTTACTCTTCCCCTGAGAATGAATTGTTTCTTTTCAAGAAAAAATATTCTAATTCAATAAAAGTGACATCCATGGTAACAAATAGCCTTTTAGAAATAAGACTGAGGCATTTATAACATTTTTGGTTTTGACCGTACCCCATAAAAACACAATTTTATGCGCAAGGTTCCTATTTTGACCGTTGATGTTTTTGTATACGAACCAATGTCGTACACCCGGAAACCTTAGGGGGAAGTTCAGAATTGAAAGGATTTGTACATATGAAGAGACTACTTGAAGGGGAGTTTGGAATTTAACACGTATGATGGCATGCGGTTGATTAGGTACACGTTAGTGGTAGCTGCATGATTCCAAAAATTTGCGGTACTTCATAATTGAATAACACTGACTAGACTTTTCTGTTAGCCTGCTTTGTGACCAGGCTATGAAAAGCTCAAGTGATTAACATTGATTGGTGATTACATGGATGGAGTGATGAAACCTTGGAAGACTCGAACATGATCACATCATCAGATCGTGGATCGCACCTTCGGATCGGGCGAGGAAGGCGGGTCGAGTTGAACTCGTTCGCACACCAGAAAAGATCATCCACAAAGCATAAGCATCGTATCGGGTCGAGGGAGCAGCGATCCGACTCGCCTGAAATCGTGAGTACATTGTCCCAACAGGATGCCTTCGGCTCGCACAAGATCCTATACGACCAGCTCGTGTTTCGAAACTGATCATTGGATCTCTTCGGCTCGCACCACACAAGAGCCTTACTGCTTGTAATTAGCTGCCCGATCCAGATACCCTGAAGTGGTATGTCCATTCAAATGAGGTCGAATTTCATGCCTAAAAAAGGGGACTGGATGCCACCTATTTCTCATGAAATGAAGCCCATTTCCCCACTATCTCCATTACATTCGAAATCCTCCCTGATGCTACACATGGCCACTCCGCCCTAACCAACTCTAGGACTATAAATACATGGTTCGGATACAATTTGGAGGACTTTCTGCACTTTGTCTCTTTACATCTGCCATAGCCGTACTCCTCTATAAAATAATCACCTTCTTCTTCAACAAATTCAATGGATTCAGAGAGAATTATTTATTGAATCCGAGTGTTTGAGGGTAATATTCATTGTAGTTGTAATTGTAATCTATGAATGAAATGAGAAAATATAAAGTGGACGTAGGCTCGTTAACGCCGAACCACTATAAATCTCGTGTTTTGATTGATTTTTCTTTCTTCTAATTTATGATTACTCATTATTCTCTTCAAAACATGATCAGTTGGGTGTTAGTGCAATTTTTGTCTAACAATTTCTAAAACATGTCTGTATTTTTGTTCGGCCACTTCGTTCTACAATGGACTTTCGACATAACTCGTTTCAGGGATAATTCCCTTAGAGTGGAAAAAATCATCCTGAAGTATGTTATGCACAAATTCACCGCAGTTGTCACTTCTCATAAATTTAATGTTTCTACTAAACTGATTTTGCACCGTGTTAAAAAACTTTTAAAAACGTGTGTCACTTCATTTTTGTTTTAACGACATACAACCACATCATTTTAGTACAATCATCAATAAATAGTACAAGCCACATGTTTCAAATAGATGAAATAACCAGAAACGAGAACCAAACATCATAATGACCCAAGTCAAAAGGTATATTACTCTTATCCAAGCTATTAGGAAAAAACACATGACGACTCGTAGCTGTAATTCAGGTTTTAATCGAGTTTTTCATTCTCGTAGCAAGAAAATAAAGTTAGGTAAAGTCTTTTTAGGTACCCAAAAGATGGATGTCCTAGTCTCTTATGCCACATCCAAATGCAAGAAAAAGGATTCATTGCTGAACTTGTAGAAAAATGAGCCTTTACAACCACCATGTCATCCAAATAAACAGTCACCCCTTACAGTTCCACGACCAATTATCTTCTTTGTAAGAAGATTCTTAGAGATTAAAAACTAGGGATACATGAGAATAACAAAATTCAATTCTTCACAAATCTGACCAGCAGACCATAATTTGGTTATTAAAGAAGGCACAAGTAAAGTATTTGATAAAGTAAAGGATGATGAACACTGAACATCTAGGAACCCTTTATTGTATACGATTCTCTATTAGCATTGATTATTGCAGTTTTTCTTTGTGTGTATATCTTCACTAGACCCTTCTCTGAGTAGGTTATGTGATATGTTTCCCTTGAATCTATTATCCAATTAAACTCAATATTATGATAATTATTAAGGATAAGACAAGTGATTTATTTATTTTTGTGTATCGTATGGTAACTTATAGTCTAATAACTCTAAAGCCCAATTGGATCCACTGACCTTTTCTGTTTCCTTCAATATTTTCTCATCGTTTAAACTCTCTCCTCAAAACTCAAAATACTCCCGAACCCCTCGCAATCATGATAATATCATTAAAATCAATGTCTTGATGAAAGTATGGGAAAACATCGTTTGTATATTGTCGACCTAACATTTGAAATCATATAAATTCCTAACCCTAAAATATCTTTAAGATATTGTTTTTTTTGTTGATTTTAAGCATATTTTTTGAATTTTCTTTCCACCACTTCTTCGCTTTTTTGAGTTGTATAAATTTCTGATTTTGATAGTCCTTTCTCACTAAATGATTTTCTTTTATTATTTGGTGAGCAAAATGGAATTTTGTATAGATTCTGGCTTGCTAACGTCGGAATCTAAACGAGATGACTAGAATTCTGACATGCTGGCAGAAATATTGAACCTTGGTATCATGTAATGTTAAAGGTTGTAGTTTTCTATTGCTATATTTACATCTATTACCATTATGAAAATTGTTTACATGTATATTCAGCCATAGTTTTTCGTTTTCTCTTGTAAATAGGCTAATACAGTTACTCTTAACACCAAAATTCGCATTGGCAAAGTATAAAGATGTGGAAGTATCAATGCAGAAGGAACAAAAAGGTTCCAGACAGCAGAACCAAGATCATAAAGAAAAGGAAAATCTAAGGAGCTACTGGAAGCAGAATCCGAGTGTCGACATCAAGTCGAAAGCAGATACCGACATCCAGGAAGATTCAGAGCACAACAATATCGGTTCAATATCGATAGTAAAAGGTTGAAAGTGGTAATGAAGATTTCAAAAGGACAGGAAAGGAAAAGCAACACAATTTAATTCTTCACAAATCCACTTATGGATGTCATAGTCCATTGAGGGGAGATCTGTATTCAATTCTGAAAGATTCCCTTGCTACTCAGATGTTCAAATCATCATGGCTAAGATCTGTACGGCCTCTGATGGGTTCGAACTTTCTAGCTCTTCAAGGAGTTGGAGATGTGCCGAACCAGAAATGTTTTAATTGAAAGTTAGGGTCGGATCTACTAGAGTAGATTTGAATAAAGCTGCACATGCCTCATGGACTAGATCGAGCAAAAGGTCAGATCGGAAGGAAATTGGTGTGGGCAAAGCAGATAAACAGACCACCGGCTCGGATCGAAGTAACTGGGGATGAACAATATACTGAATTAACATCCACTCAGATAAGGTAGATTAGTGTACCACCAACACGAGGGTAACACGATAATCCGACCTGGAAGAGTGACCTCGACCCGAACTGCAGGAATAGCACCCGAACCGACCAACTGATGATGCTCTGATCCAGGTCGGAGGAACTAGTCCGATCCGACCCAACCTGAAAAAATCTCTGAACAATAACTTGATGGCATGATCCAACCCAACCTGAAACAGCTGTTTTTGGAAAAAATACAATTTTCTGATCATTTCAGAAAAGGCTCCATCTTCCAAAATTGAACCCCCCACCAGCGCTTCGCCTGGACCCGCTGACGGCTCGCCTTCGGCTCGGTATATATTTTGGCCAATAGTAGTCATTAAAGCTTGTCAATGAAGATTAGACGGATAACCGGAGAATATCACAACAAAATGGAAATGACTGGATTCCTCCAGAGGCCATGACCTTTATTTACCAATGTAGTTCAATGTGAGGAGCTATTGAACAAATTCAGCATGCTAACTATGGTTGTACACGGGAGAAAGATTGTTTCCTGGTAACCTCCACTCTCAGGGTTTCGGTGGTGTATAGACTTCACCAATGCAATTGACGTTGTCCTCAAACGAGTAGTGACCACCTAGTTGACATGAATTAAACTTGTTTAACTGGAGGAATCTTGAATGACATTGATATGGAGCAGTCCGGGCACTATTCTGAAGATGACTCGAATGATCTTAGCAACAATGGTTCTTAATAACAGGATAGCAGAAAGCAACTAAGGATCCTAACACTACAACATTACAATTCATTTGTATAACA
Organism: Allium sativum; assembly: GCA_030737875.1. Classification (NCBI taxonomy): domain Eukaryota; kingdom Viridiplantae; phylum Streptophyta; class Magnoliopsida; order Asparagales; family Amaryllidaceae; genus Allium; species Allium sativum. Next base: position 195,290,595 of record CM060927.1, on the reverse strand, counting down.
TGGTGAAAGACATATACCCTGCGGTTCACTGCGTGAAAAACTTAGCTGGCCTACGCAGTGCACCTTTTCTATCAACCGCATCAATGACGATTGATTTCCGCTAGATAAGGGATAAATTAACATACTTTGATGTCTAGAGATAGGTACTAATTGAGCCACCATAAACCATGATCATACATATCGATCCTTACCCAGACGATAATAACTTGACTGTTCATCAGCAACCATGCGACTATCCCTGGCAAAATCTGGATCTTTCATCTCATCTAGGTGTCTATTGTCAAAATTCCTAACTGAAGACGGAGCGGGAATAGCCCATTGTTACCCAATTACAAAAAAGGCTTACCATTTGGCTGAATGGGAGGTGTTGCGCAATGGAGATGGCGTGGAACCCAATAGTGCTTCCCTCATGCAAAGGATGCGTCAGCATAGCAAGTAAAAGAAGCATTATGGAAGGAGTCGTCTGATTACCTGTCTGAAGACATAGATCTCAAAGAGGATGAACATTTGAGATGTAGAAGGGCGACACTTAATGAAATAATTGTGGGTATTCTGATTGATAGAGACAATCCGACAAAGGTCTTGAAAATCAGATCTCATTTAGACCTTTTCCGAACAACGGAGCTGACAGACTTTCTACGGGTGAACCTGGATGTGTTCGCCTGAACCCATGCCGATACGTGTGGGATTTTACCATCAATTATGTGTCATTCGCTAAGCTTAAATCTAAAATATTCTCCTATGAAGCGAAGGAGGCGTATGCTAGACCCGGAGTGGTCGGCTGCCTTGAAAGAAGAAGTGGGGAAATTGAGAGATATTGGATTTATCAAAGATGCTGTGTATCCCGAATGGATATCGAACCCTGCCCTTGTCAAGAAAGAAAAGGAAAGATGGCAGCATTAAGTAGATTTATTTCCAGAGCTATTGACAAATGCATCCCATTCTTTGATTTGATAAAGCGAGTGAAGCATAACTTTGATTGGCCCCCAGACTGCGTTAAAGCTTTTCAGAACTTGCTGAGTCATTTAGAAAGGTCCCCAATATTATCTAAGCCACCAGATCATAAAGTCTTATTCATGTACTTGGCAAATCTGGATGGTTACCTAAGTCATATTAATAACTCCTTAATGATGGCTAATTTACTATACCTTGCTCTTGATTTTTCCGCTACAAACGACAATTTCCAGTACGAGGCCTTGAATAATTGGTTGAAACTCGCCAAGGAGTTAGGAATAGCAGCATTAGACAACTTTGGTGACTCTTAGATTGGTTTTTCCAGGTTAAAAAGTAATTCCAGACAAAGGGATCACTACTCGCAGCTTACCTAGAATAGGTTGAAGAGCTTTTAGATGGATTGGAACGTTCTAACATATCTCATGTTCCATGAACATAAAATTAAAAGACATACAACCTAGCTAAGATAGCAAGCTCCAGCAGACCAGAAGTGATCGAGATGGTCACCATCGAGACACTAGAAATGCCGAGCATAAATCCAACAGAGTTGGCCCAGTGTTGGGCACCGAACCCGAGAAAGAATCACGGATAACCCCCATAAAAAACTTCCTGCGGCATGACACATTTCCGATAAGATAAAGCGAAAGGAGAACTATCGTTCATGATTCCCTAAGATACGGCATGCAAGGCGTCATTACTTGTTTCCCCTAGAAGGTCATCCCGGGATGAACGTCAATGAATCTCATTGCTGAATTCACTACCCTAAAAGGTTCGGCAAAAGCAGTTGCCAACTTACCGCTTGATGGAAAAGTACACAATTGGGACTTCTAGTGGTTAACCTTATGACAATAGAAGGGGGCAACTAGGACGTCTTAACACGAATTGTTCAAGATTCCACTATCCACTCCAAAGCTGATGCAACATTACCTTGCATGACTGACTGCCTTGGTCTTTCCCGAAGATTGGTGAGTTAAAGATTTAGAACACTTAGGCTTCGATGTTGATTGATTGTCCACACATCAACTCTTATTCCTGGCATGGGATCGAAGATACATGCCGACAGACGAAGCATGTTTAACTTTCACACCGATACCCCCGCATCTATGGAAAAGGCTATGCTTTTGCAAGCGTGGATTCATTTTCAGCCATATCCTAATTCTTAGCATGAAAAATGCGAAGTTTCTATGAGTGTGTGGTCCTTTCGCCCTTGCCAATTTCCATTATAGTATCAACAAGATGAGATGCTACCGTTAGCAGTTTTGACCTGGTTACCTGACCCTCATTCCTTACCCTTGATACTGGGGCAAGAAGGCAATTCAAAGGAGATGTGATCTAATCGTTCACTCACCGGAATGCGGTTAACCATCTTTGTCATTCCAAGACCTCGATCAAGGTCTAAAGACATTCATAGTCGCCCCTGGCAGAGTTAAGGCGAGGCAAATCTGACCCGCAAAGAGCATACATTATCTTTTTCATACAGTATGATATTTGTAACACCCCACGTCCGTTAATGTCACACAATAAGGGAATGAATTAAGTTCGATGAAGCCTTATAGGTAAACAGACACAGAATATTACAAGACAGATATAAATAAGATAGCAGTGGAATTTCAAATTTTTATTTCAAACATAAATCATCACACCAAGGTTTAAATTACCATAAGTCACAAAAACCATTACAATAAGATAACTACTATCTTGTACCATCAGATATATAAATATAAAAAAACATAATTCCCCAAAAAGATCTAAGCCATAGTAAAGAGAAGAACCTGAGCTATACTTCAAGAGCAGCTCCAACAAGATGATAATTGAGTCTTCACTAAGCAAGAGAATTCCTTCCCTACAAACCTAGGGGGAGGGGGTGAATGGAAGAAAGAAGAGGAAACAAAAAGGGTCAGACATAAAGTCTGGCGAGTCCAGTTACTTTTAGTAAGTAAATAAATAAAAGTAGCATGACAGGCATATAAAATGGATAAGAGAGAGATAACTACATAAAAGGGAGGTATGACAAGGTAAACAGGATAGGGTGCATACGCTTATAATGATTACTCTGCATTATTATTAGTATATCCAGAATGAGATGATCCCTTCCACTATAAGATGGTAGACTTAGGCATACGCCCAAGTGTACCCTAACTACTACCCTAATCAACCGGCTCCATAATCCGCATAGATACTCTGTGTCGGCCCCACCATAGGATGTATCACATCCTAAAGTGGCAACCCTTCACTGATTTGCATAGCCCCATATCTATAGGTGTCACGGTCGTCTTATCCCCCTTTGCCCGGCCTTTGCACTCATGTGAGCCGGTCGGTTTGCACCGCCCATACCGTCCTCCACGTTTGGATATCTTATAATCAGTCCGGTAAGCGTGCCCCTTCTCCAACCTAGTTCGGAGTACATGTTTGATACCAACTCCGGGTTACTGGCTGAAACGGGTCCCACAGAATACCGTACAAGCTCTCCCCTTTGTCTTGTATCCCCCACTAGGTTTTACACATGTTATATTTACCCTAATGGTGTCTTTAATTATATAACCCCAATCTTTCTACCGGTTATGCTTACCTATAGGTGTCTTTAATACATAAGTCCCAATTAGTTAAGTTTTGTGGGCCTATATTAAATATTACTCACCCATCCCAAATATACTTAACTTAACCCTCCCATTGTTAATCCAAGTTTACTTAACCCCTATTCATGTATATGTCCAATTAGGTCAAGTATTTCAATTTAGTACCATGGCCATTTATGGTAATAATGGGCCAGACCTCCCACATTAGGCCTATAGCTTGTGGATGCTGGATATGTCGGTTGGGTCCGGGCAGACTTCTTCCACAAGTTGGGCCTAACCTCGTATCTTAGACCAATTTGTATTTGTGTACTTAGACCTCTCACATTAGGTTCAACATTAGTGGTTTGCTGGATATGCCGGTCGGGTCCGGGCAGACTTCCACCACTAATGTAACCTAACCTCATGTCATAAGTGCAATTACAATTCCTAATGGTAATCCTAGGTATTTCATTATTATCCAATTCTCACCTATGTAATTATAAGTTATAGGTACTATGTCCTTTTTTACCAATTTTTGTATAAATTAAATTATATGTTCATATTAAATTTCATTAACAATTTATGCCAATTCTAATATTTCCCCTATTCCCTAACTAACGCACTCACATAATTCGCAGCATGCCTAGGCTAGATAATAGCCTAGTCATAAACGATAAAAAGGGAAAGATGATAGGAATATGACAAAATTGATTGTGCTAACATAACAGGCATAAATATGTACTAACATGGTGATAATGTGAACATATAAGCATAGACCTAATGAACTTGTGGCAGTTAACTAGTTTTAACATAGCAAAGATGTTAAGATAAAACACGATAAGATCTAAATTTAGATGTTCAACAGGTTCAGATCTAATATGATAAGCACAAGGGGATCTAAACAATAAGCTAGATCTGATTAAGAATTTAGATGTCCACATAATTCAGATCTAACAGTTAAGAGTAGATCTAACACAAATAAGGTTTAAGATCCACATCATAGAATGTCATAGAAGTCACGATAGATCCGATAAGATAAAGATTGAGATCTAAGTTTTAACTAATCAAGAATGTCATATGTCATAATTTACAATGGATCTAGTATAATTTAGTCACAAGAACAAATCCAAACTATAGTAATATCAGGTTTACTTTTAAATATTTAATTCTAAAAGCAACTAAGAACTCACAGTGTTTGGATTAGAAAATATAACTATAAAAGAAGCTTGTTGTGATGCGGATCTACACTTGAATCTCTAATTGATTTGATTATTATAGAGATAAAGAATTCAGTTCAGTTCGGACACCGGTAGCGTTTGGCCTCCATTGATTTCTAATGAAGAAAACAAGAGAAATGGACCTCTATATATAGCTGCTAGCCTCTAGAAACCATTTGCCACCTCAACCCTAGGGGGTCGAGCCCCTCCCCCACTTTATGGGGTCGACCCCATTAAGGGGTTGAAACCCCAGCTATGGGGTCGACCCCTACTATGAGGTCAACACTCCTGGGGCAGGAATTTTGCCACCTACGAGATTTTCAAAATTTGAACTGGAATTTGAATTCCTGGTCCCTATATATTAATATATTAATATATATATATATGTATATAATTATTTTGCATGTATACAAACTTCAAACCTAAATAACTTCTTCATATAGTTCCGTTTTATGCAAACCAAATGTCTATTTTGACCAGAATTTCGAGATGGACATAATGGCGCAGTCCTTTTTCCTTAATTATGAATATTAATTTAATTATTATTTAATTTATCCTCTTTAGTGTCGTTAAAATTACAAGGTGTTACATTCCCTCCTACTTAAATGATTTCGTCCCCGAAATCTTCAATTTAAGAAGAATGTATATCCTACCATCCATCACACATCTACTCATACATCAATCACAGGCATCCATTGTCCTTAAAGACTTCTAGTGCTTATATGAGCATATGAAAAGGTGTGTGTATATTTCCCAATACTAATGCAAACATTAGGCGGTTTACTGATTCAGTCGACCTCCTCAATGCAATGTATGTTAGTGCCATGAATCCAATATGTATGCAAATAATCCTAGTATAATATGTAAGTTCTATATGTGTGCACACCCATTCATCCAAATATAACATCCATTTTCATCCATTAAAAGAAAAGAAAATGCTCATATATCCATATGTAGTATGAGAGTGATTGAGCCGATCTAGTGCTTAATGTGTGTATATACGCATCCACAGGAAACCACTAGCAACCACTTGCATCCATCAAACATAACATGTCTCAAACACATGTTTACATCCATAGGTTCCTATCTAAAGGTAGAGAATTGTAACACCCCACCTCCATTAAGGTCACTCACAAAGGGAGTGCCTTAACTTTGGTGGAGAATTATAGGTAAAAGATGTAGATAAATTACAAAACAGACAAATAAAACAACAGAAAATAAAGTCATTTTATTAACAATGTGGTTCAGTCAAGCTTTTACAACAGTTGTCTCAATCATACTAAAAGTAATACAATGAACTTCTGTCTTGATTTAAAAACTTCCAAGAATAAAAGAAGCATAAAAACAATGATATACCCCGATAAAGCATGAACCAACCATAGTAGTGGAAGAGAGAGAGTCCAAAGCGATACTCCAACTAATCTTCAAGCTTGGAAAGAGAAGAGGTCCAAGTTAGGCTGATCTATTCCCTCCCTGACTACCTGAGGCGGAAACGGAAGAAAAGAGGCGAAAAACAAACTAGGTCAGACATAAGTCTGGTTAGTCTAATGATCTTTCAGCATGCAAACAAGATAAAGGATCATGACATGAATAAACCAAAAATAGGACAATACCGTAAAAACAAGGTAATAAAGACAAGATAAGTGCAAGGTGAACTGAATGTGCTTCTACTTTTTCTCTGCTTCGCTGCTACTCTGTTAATCTGATTTCTATATTTATCTCTGCACCACTAAACTAGTGCCCCAACTAGTAATCTGTATGAAATGATAATCGTGATCCCACCACTAAACTAGTGCCCCAACTAGTAATCTGTATGAAATGATAATCGTGATCCCAACCCCTGTGATTGTGGTAGCCTTCAGGTGTACATCTATCGTGAGGATTCCACCTCAATCAGCCTAATTGCCATGAACATGTTAGATGTACCCTTACTACCCTATTGATTGGCTCCCTACTGGTATACATGTTCCATGTGTCTGTGTCAATCAGCCCTCTCTTGCATGTAGATACCCTGTGTTAGTCCCACCATAAGGTGTATCAATCCTTATGATAGCGACCGGACACGATTCAAGATGCACAGTGTATAACTACTGGTATCCAGTGCCTGCTTTTTCCCACTTCGGAGTACGTGCATGCCCATAAACCGTCGGAACCTCCATTGACGTACCCCCTGCCGCTGCTTTGACCGCTTATAATCAGCCCAGTAATTGTGCCCCACCCTGCCTAGTTCAGGGTACTGTGATACATCCATGTGGGTTACTGTTGAAATGGGTCCCCGTTACTAGGATTTCCTATTGGTTAAGTTTGTGGGCCTATATTTGCTAATATTACCTACCAACCCGATATGTACTTAACCCTCCCATCGATTCAAGCATTTTTAATATACGGTTAAGTTTTATGGGCCTATATGTACTAATATTACTCACCTACACGAGATGTACTTAACCCTCCCATCGATTCAAGCATGTTTATTTAATAGTTAAGTTTTGTGGGCCTATATTTACTAATATTACCCACCAACCCGATATGTACTTAACCCTTCCACTGATTCAAGCATGTTTATTTAATGGTTAAGTTTTGTGGGCCTATATTTACTAATATTACCCACCAACCCGATATGTACTTAACCCTTCTACTGATTCAAGCATGTTTATTTAATGGTTAAGTTTTGTGGGCCTATATTTACTAATATTACCCACCAACCCGATATGTACTTAATCCTCCTGCACATTACGCCATATTAGTTAAGTGTTGTCCGCTTATGTTAACTTAACCCACTCATTCATCATGTCATGTTGGTTAAGCATTTCTTATTAACTTGACCCTCCTTACTTATCATGTTGGATCGGTTAAGTGTTTCCTATTAACTTAACCCCGTTCGTTCATCAAGTTATATTGGTCAAGTGTTTCTTGTTAGCTTAACCCCACGTATTCATCTTGTTGTATTGGTTAAGTGTCATCAATCAATTCAAGTTAACTTAACCCACCTATGTTTCATGTTACTTTGGTTAAGTGTTGCCTTCTTGTGTTAACTTAACCCTACTACAAATCAAGTTATATTGGTTAAGTGTTGCCCTCTTATTTTAACTTAACCTTTCCATAAATCAAGTTATATTGGTTAAGTGTTTCTAAATTTACTTAACCTCACCCACTTGTCTAATTAACATGTTATAAAGGTTAAGTGTTCTAAATTTACTTAACCTCACCCACTTGTCTAATTAACATGTTATAACGGTTAAGTGTTCTAAACTTACTTAACCTCACCCACTTGTCTAATTAACATGTTATAACGATTAAGTGTTCTAAATTAACTTAAGCTCACCCACTTGTCTAATTAACATGTTATAACAGTTAAGTGTTCTAAATTTACTTAACCTTACCCACTTGTCTAATTAACATGTTATAACGGTTAAGCGTTCTAAATTTACTTAACCTCACCCATCAGTTTAGTTAACATGTTGAATTGGTAAGTGTTTCCTTAATTGACTTAACCCTACCAATCTTGACTTAGCTTTATTAAAGCACTAACCACTCACATTAGATAGGTATTGTTGTGGTAAATGGATGTGTCGGTCGGTTCCGGGCAGTTTTACACCACAACTCAGTCTAACCTCGGGTCCTTTTTGGGCTCAATCCACTAACCACCCACATTAGACATGTATTGTTGTGGTCACTGGATGTGCCGGTCGGTTCCGGGCAGTTTTACACCACAACTCAGTCTAACCTCGGGTTAGGCATATTCGTCTTTTCTAAATCTATATATTTCTTATTTATGACAAATTCCATTTGTAAATTATTCCCAATTTAATTATGCCATAATTATCCTTCTAATTATGCTCACAATTAATGGTATACTAAATATAACATTTCATAAGCCAATCTATGCCATGTATTTTTTCATGTTTATCCTACATATTTACATGTAAATTATAAATCAATTATTGTCATGGCCCACTTTCCTTCTAAATCACATTCAAAATTCTAGGTATATATATTATACCATTTTCATGCCACTTATCATGCTTATGTGTCAAACATGCCAATTACATGTAATTTCATGTTTTCCCCAACATTACCCCCGTTGTATGTTCGCAAAATTACATAGAATGTTAGGCTCGATATTTTAGCCTAACTTATAAAACAAAAAGGGGGAAAGAAGAACTTTGCAACATTCCAAGATCACATAAAAGTATGGATCTAACTACACATATGTCACATGGATTTGGCATAGAACAATATACTTTTAACTATGAACATGCAAATTTGATCTATGCAACATGAACTACAAACATATGAATTTACATAAAACTATACAAGTTAAACTTGGCATGTAGTGGTGAACTTGCAAATTAGATCTATCATAAAGGCATATGGATCTAACATATAAAGTTGTAGATCTAAACATATAAGGTTATAGATCTAAACATGTATGCATAATGGCTCTAAACAATTAGGCATAAACGACATGACCTAGCCTAAAACTTGTATGTATCATGATATCACCAAACTTACATATGATAATTTCATTCCCAAATTCCTATACAACATCATAGGTTCACTCACCAATTTCCACATAACATGATAGGTTCAATAGACCATAATAGTTCATAGGCATATATGATAGAATAGACATGAATAAACATGAATCAGCATCACATACTACTTGATACAATTCTATTTTACAAATCAATACAAATCATGTCTTTAATTTATTCACATCTGATAGATAACTACACTTACAATCAAAAGGAAAAACTTGATTTCAGGGATCTGTATTCTAAAACTGAATTGCTTGCCTTTAATGTAGATCGTTGAATTCTCTTAGTTGAATTAGATTAGTTTTGATTTGATTTTGATGTAGCTTCTATCTTGCCTTTGAGATGACGACAATTCTAGGTTCACCATTGATGGCATGACGACTCTAGGAATATTTCTGTGTGGCTTAGGGTTTAGATTTAGGTCGCTTACATAGAAGTTTGATTTAATAGGAACCGTCAGATTAACCTAGAGCAAATCAAAGCCACTCAGACAAGATATAATAGCCACATCAGCCCTAATGACTCAGCAAGGAGTCGATCAGAACCAATCAGATGCCACATCTGCCTTAGAGAGAATCGGCCCACGGGTTGACAGCCAAACACCCTGAATCAACCCCTAGTCAAACCAGCGGAGTTCGGGTCGACCTCAAAAATGGGTCGGTTCAGTTATTCCCCCTCCCGATTCGCTGTTTTGAACTTTTTTGCATATTCATTTATTTAATTTTTATATATATCTATATTTTTTTTTTCTCATATACATACAAACTTCAAGGCTTAATAACATCTTCATAAGTTATTCGTTTTATGCAAACCAAATGTTTATCTTGACCAAAATTTTGAGACGAACGTAATAGCGCAACCCATTTCACTTAATTATTCTTCTAAAAATTAAGTGTTCTTGAATTTGTTAATTTTAATATTCTTAGAAAATTCGGGGTGTTACAAGAATACTATTGATAAGACATACTCAAATTATAGAAACAAGCAAAGATAAACTTTGGAAAAGGAGTTAAGAACATACCCTCGAGAAGGAAAGAGTATGAAGTACGAATCTTGTCTTTGGTCTCCCAGGTCGCGTCCTCTGGGTTATCTCCCCATTGAATCTTTATCAACTTGATTTCTTTATTGCAGAACTTCTTAATTTCTGATCCAAGAATACGTGTAGGAGCTCATCTAACTGTTGCCTCTCATTCCACTTCTGCTTCCTCTAATATACTAGACTCAGTAACTTCCGCGGTGTCATTCAAACACTTCCACATATAAGAAACGTGGAAAACATTATGAACACCGGATAGATTTTGTGGGAGCTCCTATCTATAGGCCATTTAGCCGATCCTCTCGGTTATGGGAAATGGTCCCACAAATCTGGGTGCCAACTTCCTTATAGATCTAAAACAAACCACATTCCTCAGAGGTGATACTTTATAAAAAATAAGTCTCCCACTTTAAATTCGATGTCAGTCCTCCTCTTGTCTGCATAGGATTTCTGCCTATCTTGAGCAGTCTTCATCCACTGTCGAATATTGTCAATCTTCTCGGAAATTTCTCTAACCATATCTGCTCTAAGAAATAATCTTTTTGCAGATTCAGACCAACAAGTTGGTGATTTATAGGGTTGTCTGCACAAAGCTTCAAAGGGTGCAATGCCGATGCTGGCTTGATAGCTTTTGTTATAGGCAAACTCTACTAAATGAAGGTGCTCTTCCCAAGTCCCTCCGAAGTCTAAGATACAGCCTTAAGAGATCCTCTAGAATTCTGTCCACCCTCTTCGGTTGTCCATCAGTCTGAGGATGATAAGCGGTGCTCAAACACAACTGTGTACCTAATGGTTCTTTTAAGATCCTCCAAAATTCACTGGTAAAGATGGGGTCACGATCGCTTACGATGCTGGAAGGTACTCCATGAAGACGGACTATCTCACGGGCATAAATCGTTGCCAATGATGATGTCATCCTCTTACTCTTCACTGGAATGAAATGAGCGCTTTTAGTCAAACTGTTCACTACTACCCAAATACCAGTGTTTCCTTTCTTTGATCTAGGCCAACCATCTATGAGGTCCATGGAGACGCTCTCTCATTTCCAATGTGGAACCTCCAAAGGATGATGTAAACCATCGGGCTTCTTTTGCTCAGCATTAACTTGCTAGCAAACTAAACATTGAGAAACAAATTTAGCTACATCTTTCTTCATCCCAGCCCAAAAGAAAACCCTCTTCATATCTCTGTACATCTTATCACCGCGTGGATGAATGGTCATATTAGAATGGTGGGCTTCTTCTAGGACTGCCTTTATCAAGCTTCTAATTTGTTTGACATAAAGCCTTCCCTCTCATTGCAACCACCCCTTTTTATCTATGGTATATCTACTGAGGTGACTAGAAGTCTCCCCTTTTCTGAGCTTATCCACGATGTCTAAAATCTACGGGTCACCTTGCTGCGAAGCTCCTATCTAATCCATAATAGTTTGTCGTATTTCTAGCGATGCAAATAAATCAGGCAAAATCTCAATGGAGGGTCTAAAGTCAAAGGTTGATATGAAATCCAAGCTCTTCCTCTCCACAAATAGAGGACTTAAAGGCCATCCTCTTCCTACTTAGTGCGTCATCCACTACATTACCATTGCCAGGGGTATAAGCGATTTCAAAATCATAAGAAGCTAAGAACTCCATCCACCTTTCTTTTCTTAAATTAAGATCCTTCTGCGAGAACAGATACTTGAGAGAATTATGATCGGTGTATAACTCAAACTTCTCTCCAAGTAAATAATGACGTCGCATCTTTAGCGTGAATACTATTGAAGCTAGCTCTAAATCATGGGTAGGGTAGTTCTTCTCTTGAACTCTCAACTGTCTACCCCCATAACTCACTACCTTTCCTTCTTGCATCAGAACTGCACCAAGCCCTGTACCACATGCATCAGTGTAAACCGTACACACTTTGTTCCCATCGGGCAACACCAAGACTGGGGCTATTGTCAGAGCCCTCTTCAAACGTTGGAAAAAAACATCATAATCTATATCCCACGAAAATTCCAAGTTCTTCTTCGTTAGCCTGGTGAGAGGGGCTGATATCTTTGCGAAGTCCTTAATGAACTTCCTATAATAACCTGCCAATCCCAGAAATCTTCTCACCTCTGTTGCATTTTTCGGAATCTACCAGTCCTGTACTACAACTACCTTTGCGGGGTCCACAACTATCCCTTCTTTGGAGACTACATGCCCTAAGAATCTCACCTCCTTTCTCCAAAAATGGAATTCAGAGAACTTTGCCCTAAGCTGATGGTCACGGAAAGTTTTCAAAACTTCTCTCAAATGCTGGGCATGCCCTTCTTCGCTTTTGGAGAAGATCAAAATATCATCAACAAAGACTACGACAAATTTATTTAGGAACTCGCGAAACACCCTACTCATTAGATCGACAAAATAGGCAGGTGCATTCATCAGCCCAAAAGGCATAACTAGCCATTCAAAGAAACCATCCGAAGTCCTTAAAGCAATCTTAGTTATATTGTCCTTAGCCACCCTTAAATGATGAAATCGCATGGCCTATTCTAATTGAGAGAATAACAAGGCACCGACAAGCTGGTCAAACAAGTCATTTATTCTCGGAAGTGGGTGCCTATTCTTCTTTGTGAGTTTGTTCAATTCCCTATAGTCCACACATAAACGTAGCGAATCATCCGCCTTAGTTGCAAATACAAATGGAGCTCCCCATTCATATATGCTTCGTTTGATAAATCCTTTCTCAAGCAGCTCCCCTACTTGCTTACTAAAATCCTTCCTTTCCCTCGGAGCCATATGGAGCACTAGTAAAGCAACTGGCTTTGCATTGTCCACCAGATATATACGAAAATTGATCTCGCGCCTCGGAGGTAAGCACAGGACCTCCTTAAAAACATCAGAATAATCTCAGACTACCAGAACAGATTGCAAATCATCTATGGATGCATCAAGAGACTCTAGGAATCTAAGCATGACAGACCCTTGGGGGTCGCAAGAAATCTCAAGCGTCCTCCCATGGCAAGTCAGAAGTATAACGACCCTCCTTTCAAAATCTAGAATGGCACCAATGTGGTTAGCCAATCCATCCCTAGAATCAACCCATAATCCATGAACCGGAGCACATATGCATCACATTCAAATTTGAACCCTAACACAGATATTCTCAAACCCCAACAAATCATAGATAAATGATCCGAACCACCGATGGGGTTTGAAATAACTACAGCATCCATAACCATATTAGTAATTAAGTGTAGAGATTCAACCACAGAACAAGATATAAATGAATTTGAAGTGCCAGAATCAAAAAGTGTTCTAATAGGATGATTTGAAAGAGAAATTAAACCTTCCACAGAAATTTTTCTACCTCTTTCAGGAGCATTGATCGCGAAAGCATGCACCTTCCCTCCAGAAGTTCCTTCCCTTTGACCTTGCCCCTATTTCTTTGGGAACTCTCTAGCAAAGTGTCCGACCTCTCCACAGTATAAGCAAGAATTCTTCCTCCTTCTGCAGTCCGTTGCCAAATGACCCATACGTCCACAGCTGTGACACTTCCTCTTATCCTTACCCATGTCATTCTTCCCTCCCTTCTTCTTTGCTATTGTTGTTGTCTTTTCTTAGGCCATATCTTCTTGTTTTTCGTTATTTCCATAGCTTTAACCTTCTTATTTTCCCCTTTCTCTTCCTCAAACATCAAGGCTATATCAACAAGTTTTTCAAAGGTAGCTCCCATTGGGATATGGGACACGTCTAACCCATGAAGGGGTTCGTTTAGCCCTTTAACAAACCGCAAAGCCTTTTTATGCGGAGTGTCTACCAGTTCTAGTCAAATTTTGCCAGTTGGTTAAATTTGTTCACGTACTCTTTAACCGTTAAGTTTCCTTGTTTGAGTGCTAGGAATCTCTCCAGTTGCATTCTTTTCTCGGCTAGGGAAAGAAATTTCATTTCGAACCTCTGTCTAAAGTCATCCCAAGTTTCCACTATACGACCCGCTTGATTTACCTCCCACCATAACAAAGCTTTATCTTTCAGTAGCCAAGTAGCTAACTGAATCTTCCTTAGATCCTCTACTTCAAAGATTACAAATAAGTCCTCAGTCCCCTTGAGCCAATTCCTTGCCTCTACAAACACCTCGGTTCCATGGAATGGCTTCCCTCCCATTGCATGGAAATCTTTGCAAACTTAGAGAAGTTTTCTACATGCGGAGGAGGAGGAACAACGGGTGCAGCTGGGGGAGGAACGTTTCCTTGACCTTCGGCAGGCGCCGTGGCCTCCAGATACCTACGGAACCATCCTGGTATCGTAACACCCTCCGGGATATTGGGTTCCCCAGACATCCTGAAAAAGAAAAGGAAAGAGATTCAGACAAGGGATCGAACGATATTACTTATGGGTTTTTGGGGAATGCTTTTCAAAATAGACTTTTCTTTTTGAAAATGATTTCTTTTAAAACCTTTTGGAAAGTAGCTTTCAAAAGTCTTTATCTAATCTGGTAACCTTTAGCTCTGATACCAAGTGCGACACCCCACGTCCGTTAATGTTACTCACTAAGGGAATGCATTAAGTTCCATGAAGTGTTATATGTAAACAAACAAAGAATATAACAAGACAGATATAAATAAGATAGCAGCGGAATTTCAAATTTTTATTTCAAACATAAAACATCACATTGTGGTTTAAAATAGCATAAGTCACAAACACCATTACAATAAGATAACTACTGTCTTGCACCATCAGAGTACATAAATATAAAAAAACATAATTCCCCAAAAAGAGCAAAGCCATAGTAAAGAGAAGGACTTGAGCTATACTTCAAGAGTAGCTCCAATAAGATGATAACTGAGTCCTGACTAAGCCTCAGAATTCCCTCCCTACAAACCTAGGGGAAATGGAAGAAAGAAGAGGAAACAAAAAGGGTCAGACATAAAGTCTAGCAAGTCCAGTTACTTTTAGCATGTAAATAAATAAAAGTAGCATGACAGACATATAAAATGGATAAGAGAGAGATAACTACATAAAAGGCAGGTATGACAAGGTAAATAGGATAGGGTGTATATGCTTCTAATGATTACTCTGCACTATTACATGTATATCCAGAATGAGATGACCCCTCCCACTATAAGGTGGTAGACTTAGTCATACGTCCAAGTGTACACTAACTACTACCCTAATCGACCGGTTCCCTAATCCGTGTAGATACTCTATGCCAGCCCCACTGAAGGGTGTATCATGTCCTAAAGTGGCAACCCTTCACTGATATGTACAGCCCCATATCTACAGGTGTCTCAATCATCTTATCCCCCTTTTCCCGGCCCTTGCACGCATGTGACCTGGTCGGTTTGCGCCGCCCACATCGTCCTCCACATTTAGATCTCTTACAATCAGTCTAGTAAGCATGCCCCTTCTCCGACCTAGTACGAAGTACATGTTTGATACCTGCTCCGGTTACTGGCTGAAACGGGTCCCACACAATATGATGTAAGCTCTCCCATTTGTCTTGTATCCCCCACTAGGTTTTCAACAAGTTATATTTACCCTAAAGTTGTCTTTAATTATATAACCCCAATCTTTCTACCGGTTATGCTTACCTATAGATGTCTTTAACACAAAACTCCATAATTGGTTAAGTTTTGTGGGCCTATATTAAATATTACCAACCCATCTCAGATATGCTTAACTTAATCCTCCCATTGTTCAACCAAGTTTACTTAACCCCTATTCTATATGTCCAATTAGGTCAAGTATTTCAATTCAGTACCATGTCCATTTATGGTTATAATGGGCCAGACCTCCCATTAAGCCTACAACTTGTGGATGCTAGATATACCGGTCGGGTCCGGGCAGACTTCTTTCATAAGTTGGGCCTAACCTCGTGTCTTAGCCTTATTCGTATTTGTGTTCTTAGACCTCTCACATTAGGTTCAACATTAGTGGTTGCTAGATATGCCGATCGGGTCCGGGCAGACTTCCACCACTAATATAGCCTAACCTCGTGTCATAAATGCAATTACAACTTCAAACGGAAATCCTAGGTATCTCATTATTATCCAATTCTCACCTATGTTGTTATAGGTTATAAGTTCCATGCCCCCTTTTACCCAATTTTTTTACAAAGTAAATTATATGTCCATATTCAATTTCATTAACCAAGTTATGCCAATTCTAATAATTCCCCCATTCCCTATCTAATGCATTCGCATAACATGCCTAGGCTAGATAATAGCCTAGTCATAAACGATAAAAAGGGAAAGATTATGGGAATATGACAAAAATGATTGTTTTAACATAACTTGCATAAACATATTCTAACATGGTGTTAAGGTGAACATATAAGCATAGATCCAATGACCTTGCAGCAGTTAACTAGTTTTAACATAGCAAAGATGTTAAGATGAACATGACAAGATCTAAATTTAGATGTTCAACAGGTTCAGATCTAATATGATAAGCACAATGGTTTCTAAACATTAAGCTAGATCTGATTAAGAATTTATATGTCCACATAATTCATATCTAATTATTAAAAGTAGATCTAACACAAATAAGGTTTAAGATCCACATCAGTTATAGAAGTCACGATAGATCCAATAAGATAAAGAATGAGATCCAAGTTATAACTAATTCAGAATGTCATATGTCATAATTTATAGTGGAGCAAGTATAATTAAGTGACAGGAACAAATCCAAACTATAGCCAAATCAGGTTTACTTTTAAATTTTTAAATCAAAAAGCAACTAAGAACTCACAGTGTTTGGATTGGAAAATAGAACTAGAAAAGAAGCTTGTTGGGATGCGGATCTACACTCAAATCTCTAATTGATTTGATTGCTGTAGAAGATAAAGAATTCAATTTTGTTTAGACACCGACAGCGTTTGGCCTCCATTGATTTCCAGTGAAGAAAACAAGAGAAATGGACCTCTATATACAGTAGCCAGCCTCTAGAAACTGTCTACCACCTCAGCCCTAGAGGGTCGACCCCCCTTTATAGGTTCGATCCTAGGTCGACCCCCTACTAAGGGGTCGACACCCCAGCTATGGAATCGACCCCCTACAAAGGGGTCGACACCCCTGGGCGGGAATTTTGCCGCCTACGGAATTTTCGAAATTTGAACTGAAATTTGAATTCCTAGTCCCTATATATATATATATATATATATATATATATATATATATATTCTTCTGGCCAATTATTTGAATTATTTTATTTATTTAAAATATGGATTTGAATATAAATAATTGGATTTAACCATTTTAATTTGAATATTTGTTTATATTGATAATATAATAAAATTTTATATTCGGAATATTTAGGGAAAATGTTGAATTTGAAGTATAATGTGATCGGGCAATTTAAAATGGTTTAATATTGTTCGTATTGAACTTATAATAGTGATTTCGTTATTAAAATGATGTTAGAACGTTTAATTTATAATTTAATTATAAAACGAGCTATTGTGGCGTAGTAGTTCGTAATATGGCATTTTGAACTTTAAACGGCTGTACAGGATCCAATATGAGTCGGATTTTCTTAAAACAAGGAATGTCAAAATCTGTTGGATTATATTTTTCTAATGAAAGAGAAAAATCCAGTTTTCATAGCGTAGATTTTCTTTTATGTCCAAATCAAATTTTAAAATAGTCGGTGTGGAATTCCATTATATATATAGCAATTTATTTATATAAAATAAAGGGTTTTTAAATATTTAAAATATCGATTTGGCTTGGAATTCAATCCGGGGTATTTTATTTTGGTAGTATATGAAATTCTGGTCGTATATGGCCAATTATAATATTTTATTAATATTATATTGAGGTATTTTAAAATTGGTTTATTTTATTGTAAAATGGACCTTTGAAAAGGGCCATTATTCAAACGACCTCCATTTTCGACGAAAAAATTTTGGTTGAGACCGCAATAGTAAATTATTGCTAGATTTCAAGTTGCGTGTCAATCGGAGTTATTCTGTGAGCGTGGCAAAATAAAATACAAACAAAATGACCATTTGGACGTGAACAAGCGCTTTTTGAGCAAATGGACTCGGAATTCGACGAAACAAGTTTCAGTAGGACCGTAACGTCAAATCATATTAGGCCATCCATTTTTATCTCGATCGGGGTTTGTATGTGTGCACAGGAGCCAATAAATAGTGTTGGAAATTGTGATAGACACGAAATAAAAATCGTTGGTCGATGTCGTTTGTCACATCGAGTTATAATATTATTATTTTCTCAATATAAACTCTGCCTACGTTCAGAAATTCTCCAGCCCAAAACACTTACCACCGACAGAAATTTGCAAATAAGTCCTCGTTTATAACTCAATTTTTTATCTTTAAATCTGGAATGAATCGGCATGGGTCATCTGAAGGAAAGATGCAGATCTGGTTGAGGCCAACATACTGTAAAAATTTGGGGACCAATGACGTACGGTGGTGGCCGGAAATTGGCAAAAACTGTGAAAAAGTACTTCCGTTCATTGCTTATTTAGAGGAGGTTGAAACGATTTCGGGTTCCGGGCTTCAGGGAGCGTGTTAAGGGGACGAAAGGCTTTCCAATGGTGGTGGTGTGGTGTTGAACAGTCATTGGTGGTGCCTGAAATCGCAAGTTGAACGGAGGGTATGACTTTCGGTTGTTTCTGAAAACTTGCAAACGATTTTAGGCGATTTAAGGCTGGCGGAGTTTGAACTGGGTAAAGGTGATCGAAGGAGGTCGGAATGGGATTGTGTAGCGCTTCAGACTGGGGTGGTGCGATTGCCTGACATGGCCGATCGGCGGTGATTTTTGGGTTCAAAGTAGTTTGGGGCGAATGCGATTTCCAGGCATTTGGGGAAGCTTTGGGGCCAGGCGTTTCTGGCGATGGCAGAGGACGGATGGGCGCTTCTGAAGGAGGTCACGGTTTGGTGTCAGGTGACCGCTATCGACGGTGGGGGTTCAACGATGAAGTCGAGCACGGCAAAAAGAGGGATTGTCGGGTTTTTACAAACGAGATTGAGGAGAAACTGTGTCTCCTATCTGACGTGGAACTATTTTTGGTAATCATGGGTTAGTAATTACTAATTAAGGTAATTAGTTTTATTTTAATAATGGTATTAATTATTTTTAATTAATTTAAATAATGAAACAACAATATCTTGTTCTCTATGTATCAAAAACCAAAGGATCAAGGTTCAGATCTTTTGGCCAGGTAAGATGCGCAAATAGAAAACCGTCTGTAATTGGGTCCGTTGGCAAAATCAACCGTCTGTAATTGGAATTGATTATCGAATTGTTTAGTGTTAAATATTAGTTAATCTTCCATTAACTATAATCCAAGGTAATTATCAAATTGGTTAGTTAATTAATAGCAAAGTTAACTATTTTTATATAGTTAATGTTAAAGTTATTATTGTTTTAATTAATAATAATTAGAGAAATGACTTTTAAATGGAATCCAATTAAGAAAAGATTAAGTGGCATTATGGTTTGATCAGAGAGGTGATAAGAGTTCGCAAAAGGGGTTATAATCCAAGTTTTTAAACTAGATTTGTAATTAGGATTTGTCAATGAACACAGAGGTTTAAATAAGCTTTTTCCTTAATTTTTAAATAAAGAAAAGTGAAGTAAATTCAATTGATAGGAATTATTAGGGAGAATACTTATCAAATTAGAAATGGACTAAAATGTGTTTAGAATGAAATCTAAGCTAAGTTGTGAAGAAATGGTAAACGGATTGATGGATTGGTATAAATGATTTGGAAGAAATCGAAGTGAGGTTTAAAAAGTTGTTTTAAACCGAAATGATAACTTTAAAGGTTAAAGAATTGAATTAGGCAAAGCGCTGTAACTGAAATAAGGTTTTCAAATGTTTGGTGTTAGATATTGATAAATGGATTCTTGGAAATAAAATCCAAGTTAAGAACGTCTTATTGTAAAGAAGGGGTTAAGCAGTCAATATTTACGAAATCCAAGACCAAGGTTTATTATAAGAACGCCAATAGATTGAAGCAAATTATTTGATAAGAGATTTTGATTATAAATTAAAATGTTATAAGAGAAATAATGATTTAAGTTAAAAGTGGTGTTTTGTGAACATTTACTTAATCAAACAAATTGAGTAAAGAGATTGTAGTGGAAGGGATTTCAAATGTAAGAAAGGGTTTTGTTGTAACTCTAACTGGGACTTGGACGCTTGAGGAAGCACGGGGGCAAAGCCTGGTGTCACCTCCACTCCAAAGGGGGTACCCATCAAAAAAACTAACTATTTGATTGTTGAGGGTTCATCGCTCGCATCCTCTTTAATTAGCAAGTACTCGAGCTTAAAGGGTAGTCCCCCACCTATCTCTGCACCAGCTTACTCATCGCAGGACCTAAGAAGGATCCCCACCAGTTTCTGCGCTGGCATTTCCATCACCACAACCTTCAGGGCAACCATTCTAAAGAGGAACATACTCCTCGCCATGGGGACGATCCAAACCCAAAATCTCGGGTCTCGGAAACTTCTAACCTCTCGCCAATACAAGGCAGACCGGGCGTAGAAGCCCGAACCAAAAGACAGGGGGAGAAAAACAATCACCAATACCCCAAGGAACTAGAGAATCTAGACAAGTTATTAGTGCATGAAATAAAAAAAGATATCTCAGTGTGCCTTTCCTAAGTTCGCAAGTTCCCACGTCCTTTTCATCGGGTTCCCAAAGTCTCAACACCCGGCCGGCAAACTCATACTGAAACGCAATGCAAAGCTGGCCCAGACCTCTCGACGCAGAAGCTTCCTACTTACAAGAGCATTGGAATGTAGTGACAGAACCTAGTTTTAGTAACTAAAACCATGATTAATTGGTAACCCTCAACACGATTTTCGGATCGGATAATGGTCACGACGCAATTGGATTGAAGACTAACACTCAACCGTATGTCCATATCTTACACACCTATCCATGCGGTCAGTCTGAATAGATTCTTTTCCAGAATCACTCGCCAACCAGTTGTGTTATGTTTAACTTCAATTACAAACCAGAAATGAAACATTGAGCGACGATCTGAACTTGCTAACTTGTCCCTAACGTCGAGAAAAATCTAGTAGATGCTCGGGCTTTGGGGAAGCCCTCTACCGATTATCGCACCCGCCTGGCAATATCAAGACCCGATCAGATCCCTTTCAGTCCCTCCACTGGCGCCACCTTCACAGCATCCCTTGGAGCTACCATCTTGAGAGCGCCTTCACCTCGCAATGAAGGCAATCCATATCCAGAGTCCAGGCCCTAGAGGCTTTTCAGCTTCCCATCAGTGCCCGGAATCCACAAAAAGCAGGCACTTCGGAACATGATGGCAACCTTTAGCCTCAACAACTAACGCCATGGCCATCACCAACCGCCAACGCAACGCTTGAGTCAAGGTGAAATTGCATCGTGGTTGGGTTGTTGATCGAATCCCAAGCCTAACAGGTCAACTATGCATTGATAACCTATATAAGCATTCGAGCCGACAATCCAAGCAAGTCCATTCATTGAGAACCGCGTCGCAAGACTGCAACTCACTGATCATTGTCTGCTGACCTGATGCCATGCAAAGGTTCAAGTTTACTAACTTAAGATCGAAGCCAAGACTAAGTCATCAAAGTGCGAAGTTATGTGTCATGCTCCCACGCACTTGCTAGAATATCACGAACCTCAAACCGACTTCGACCTCTTGAAAAATCGGGAGGGTTTTTTAAATGTCCAGGATACGAAGTCCACTCCAGTATTCATGCATGCTTGGCGGCCTTTATCCAAATTCCTAATTCCTATTCCCAAGATCCGCCGCTCTACATTCTTGAGTTCCAAATCCTAAAGCCCTCTTAATTTCCATATCTCTCTTCCCTTCCCCCGAAAACCTAACAACACCTAGAACATCCACAGTATAAAAGAAGTATTTTGGTATCCTCCATGCCTTAAGCTAATTTTTTGTCTGGAGAAGAGAAGAAAGGAAGCAACTACCAAGTCAACCAAGACTCAGCGACCAATCATGCACTAACTAGGTGCTCAATCACCAAAGTGCACGCGCTCAGCATTTGGGTCCGACCTCGCCTCAAAGGAAAATCCGTATGAATACATGCCACGACAAATGACAAGTATTGGTCTAACAATGGCATTCACATATATGAGTTGTCGAAACTTTGATCGATGGGACTAGCTTGGAGCGCTGAACCACTTAGGGCAATCACGCGCATAAGCCACGACAATGATAATGCATACACACTTTTGAAATCTCAACTGAACAGACCAACTTGATTCGTTAACCAAATGCATGCTCACAAGCCTTAATGAATCAAGTACGAACACCAAACGGTTAGCTCCCGATCCTCAAACATTTTAAAAGCTAAAATCTTGCGATTACAAGCCTATGGCGTGCAATCCTCTTTCATTTTACTATCCCATCTTAGATCGCATCACACAAAGCCGCATGTCGCATGCAAACTCGTGATCGCATACGCAATTATGACCCGATAATGAACCGTTTCCACTTCGATGCAATCGGGAGTTGGCAACTGACATTTATTGTCTTTAATCTATAGAACAAAATGCCTTGGACAGGTTCCAACCGAAGCCGCAAGACTCATGCAAGTCAAAGCTCTTAACAATGTTGGAATCCTAAGCTCATACTTGCATATTCCGACAGGGCGTCACAACCGCTCCAAAGTAGTGCGCTCTCGGCATACAACTCAAAAGGAAGGTCATAACCAACCACTAAGCACCGCATGGAGATTTTTACGCCCATACTAGACTCATCTCATTTCAAAGCACGTCCCGTTAACAAAAAACATACTTTAAGGGGGGCAAATGTTAACCTGTATTTTTGTCTAGTTCCCAAAAGTACGAAAGACACGCTCGACTCAATATATCGCGTGATATTACGGCCCAGAGGCGTCGCCAATATCATCCGGGGTCCAGTACTAGAAGACTCGAGTGTGGCTACTAGCAGGATGTCGCCTCCCTCGAGAGCAACCTCCATCAGTATCTATCTGCATCCAATCAGAAGGCGAGCCGTGCTCCGAGCCGGAAGCGAGCCGTCATGCGGGTTCGGGCACAGCGCCGGTGGGGGTCCAGGCCCTACAGTCCCGGAACTATGGGCACCGCCCGATTCATCCAATTTTCGCCAACAGGTGTGTTGCCTAGAATCACCACATCAACTCAAAGTCAGGATTCAGCCAACAACTCCCGCAAACCTTGCCGCTCCTCCAAACAAAGACCTCGCAGTCCGAGCCGTGAACCCGAACCTCAGGCCACCAAAACACCAATACCCATAACCTTCGCACTTTCCATGAAGATGATCTTCGCACCCAGCGGGTGCGAAATTTCACACCTAGCCTAGGTTTGAATCTTCTGCAGGTGCAAGGGGCAGGTGCGAACACTACAAGAAAAAGACCTTTTTATAGCGTTTAAAAAACGCTATTAAAGGATACGATGGCGTTTGTATAAACGCTGTATATCTACATGTTGTAATATGTCTAGGGTATATAATAGCAACCTAATAATCGCTATAAAAAACATGCTATAATCGATGTTACTTATAGCGTTTCAAATTTGCTATTAAATGGACGATTTGTAACATACAAAGTCCTATCTATAGCGTTTGTTGTTTGCTATAAAATTTTCACGCAAAGTTATGACATCATTTAATTGCTATTTATAGCAATAATAAACGCTATAGATAAATATTGCTTGATTATTATAGCAACTACAAACGCTATAAAAATTTCATAGCCCGATTACTATAAAAGAGCTATAGAAAGTTTAATTTAGTATTTATAGCATTATTTACTTGCCATGAAAGCTGTTGAATTTTTGCAAATATTTTTTATTGCACTATCATAATGCTACGGTACGTATAACCATTATTAAAAGTATTTCGTGCACAATATCATATAAATATTTATGATCAAAAATTATGTCATGCAAAGTTCAAAGCACATAAATATTCATGATAAAAAATAACAATTATTACAATCATTGCCACCTAAAACAATACATTACTAAAAAGAACCATTCATACAACCATATCTAACCAAAACGATATATAAGAAAGGTAAAGATGTATGAAAATTGACGCAAAATACATTTGAAGGAGCATGGGTGCGACAACATATTTTTTCATGTCTTTCACCATAGCGTAAACCTAGAGCATCATACAATGCCTGTCCAAAAAAAAAAGGAAAACATCTTTTAGTCATAAAATCCGAACATGCAAGGATTAATGGTTAGTATAATTAAAACACCAATACAACTACTTTTTTCAACATACAAATAATAAACACAAAACATTCACACAAGTATACCCCCAAAACTCAGCATATTCATACCACACATGCAAAATTCATGCACATATGGACACAATACAACAAGTTGTGTAACGTTCGAATTCATTGTTTGTTTTCCTCTTATCAAGTGCAGTTCGAGTGTGAACTTAGGATATTACTCCCTGAAAGAAATAACGTACTAACGAACATTATTACACTTATATTAATATTATTATATAATTAGTTAAACATTTATATAATTAGTTATGAATTTGTTATTATTATCATCGTATTATTATCATTATTAAATTATTATTAGTTACATATTTATAAAATTATTATTATATTATTAATTAAATATTTATAAATTTATCATTATTAGTATCATATTACTATTATTATATTATTATTAGTTAAATATTTATAAAATTAGTTTATAAATCTGTTATTACTATTGAAACACCCCACCTCCGTTAGGGTCACTCTCAAAGGGAATGCCCTAATTTTGGTGGAGGTTTATAAGTACAAGTCACAAATATACAAGACAGATATAAGAACACATATTTGTAAACAGCGGAAGAACAACAAACTTTATTTCATAAAGTCAAATACGTGTTACAACAACATCCTTTCCAAAAACATAACATAACACTTTCATAATCTGTCTTGAGTACATTATTTAAAGAAGCATAAATAAAACATAGATGAACTGCAAAAGCCCCATAGTGGATTGTCCAAAGCCATAGTTCAAAACAGGAAAGTCCAAGCAATACATTTCTCTTCTTCAAGCTGGATGTTGAGGTTGGTCAAGCTGCTGTGTTCCCTCCCTGAGGACCTGGGGGGGGGGGGGAAACGGAAGAAAGAAGACGAAAGAAAAGTAGAGTCAGACATAAAGCCTGAGTAAGTCTAGTACTATTTTGTCTATGAATAAAGAACTGGGTATGATAAGTATAAACAAGAAGTGGGCATGCACTATAAACTTGGTTAAGTTGTCTAGGGTCGAATATACTATCGTACCCCATGTTGATCTCTGAACCCATATAAACTAGTTTCCAACTGGCACCCCAAAATCAGGGTGATGTGATCAATTCTATGATGATCGGCTCCTACTCGCATAGTTACATGTGTCTTACGGCCCCCGATGTTGTAGTTACCTATGCTGGTCCCACCATGGGGTGTATCAAGTCCCATGGCGGCGGCCCGACACAATCTTAGAATGCACAGGTATGCTACTGGTGCCCAGTGCTTTATTTTTCTGCGCCGGAGTGTGTGCACGCCCGCACCCCGTTAGAACCTACACTGCTACACCACCGCCGTCGATTTGACCTCTTACAATCAGCCCAGTAATCGTGCCCCACCCCGCCTAGTTCCAGGGTATCCTGATACACCTTCTAGGGTTACTGCTGAAAAGGGTCCCCCGTTACTAGGTTTTTCTATCTCTAGCTAACATGCTAAGTTGGTTAAGTGTTTTCCTACCTAACCCCCACTAGTCCGTTTAGTTTAGCATGTTCCATTTTGATTAAGTCTTTAGTTCACTTAATCCTAACAATCCTGACTCAGCCTTAATTGTCTTATTAAGGCTCTGACCTCTCACATTAGACAGGTATTGTTGTGGCTGCCTGTTGCCGGTTGGTTCCGGGCAATCTTACGCCACAACTCAGTCTAACCTCGGGTCCTTATTGGGCTCCATGTTTAACCTCCCACATTGGATAAGTATTGTTGTGACTACTGGACAGCCGGGCGGTTCCGGGCAGGTTTACATCACAACTCAATCCAACCTCGGGTTAAACACATCGTATGTTCTATATTTACATATTTTGTCATTCTTCTTTATTTCTTATATGTAAATATTTGCGGCCCATTATTAAGTTAATGGTGTAAAGGTTACACCAATCATGGGCCCAACCCATACTTGAACTTGGGCCCTTCTATTTTATATTTTCATTCATTAGTAATTTTAACCCAACGTTGTTTTCCCCCGTTTAACATGTCCGTTTATATATATTTTGGGCTTAGCCTTTTAAAGCCCAAATTAGCCATGCGAAAAGGGGAGGCTTAAAGCGTAATTACATACACAAAGAGGGGAATGTGAGCGCATGAACTTGCAATACGACGTTGGAAATACAAAATAGAAACTGGTGTACTTGCATAGTGGTAACATAGGTGACATGAATCAAAGCATGTGAACTTGTAATTGAGATATCATTATTGTCACATGAACCTATATTTTTATTTAGGCATAATGTCAAACATAAGCATGGCATAAATATTTCTAGCATAAGCATGGCATAACGTCAAACATAAGCATGGCATAAATATTTCTAGCATAAGCATGGCATAATGTCAAACATAAGCATGGCATAATATCAAACATAAGCATGGCATAAGTATAGTTAAATTTGTTCACATAACCATGGCATAAATATTTCTAACATGAAATCATGATTCTTACTTTAGCCATGTAAACTTACAAAAAGGGACCTTTTGAACCTAACCTAGCCATGTACCACATATGTCATCATATAATTCTTGTAAACAAGATAGACCTAATCATGGTTTTCAATTATGCCAAATATCATTCATAGCCTAGCCATATTCATAAATTTGCAAATAGGTTTTCTAGTACAAAAGCATGGCTTAAAACATAATGCCAAATTCTCAACATAATTTCATATGGATAATAACCAAACTTGTTCCAATTACTTACAAAATGATTTATGCACAAAAATATACATCATGGTGGCATAGAAGAAAACCCCAAACTTGCATGAATTTAAATCAACTACATACATGTAGCTTCAACATGGATTACATAATTTGCGAAATATTCCAAACGTATACTTGCATAGAACTACCGCATGTAGTTCTTTATAATGAATACCATAATTCATAAATATCCAAACGTATATAATATTTCAAATTGATAAGAACGCACAAATATGAATTACTTTATTGCCATAATTCAAGCATACAAACCAACGCAATTGTTTATTCATACCAAAGTAATACTCTACTTACTATGGTGTGATGAATTCTCTAGTTTAGGGATTGAAGACGCAAATTCCTTTATTGAATTGATTTGTTTAGGTTGCTTTAAGCTTTAGAATCTTCCTCCTAATCCTCTCTCCAATTTGGTGGCTACTCCTAGTCGTTCCTCAGCAACATGGCGGCTATGTTCTTATTTTTGAATGAATAGATTAGGGTTTAGTCTAGGGTTGTTTATATAGAGGTTAGGAACTGATTAGGACCCTTGATGTTGCTTGGATTGATCGTAGCCATTCATTCTAAGGAGAGACCAATTAAAACTTGCCACCTAGCCCTAGTGACAAAGCAGACCACAGAAAATCGACCACATAGAGAATAAGCCAGCCGGGTTAGACTGGGCTCGACCTGGGTCTGGACCAGGTCGACACCCCTGTCGACAGCCCTGTCGACAGGCCTGTCGACCTGGTTAGACCAGGTCGACAGCCCAGTCGACTTGGTGGGTCAGGCGGGTGTTTTTCCGCCCTGGCCCATTGGGCCCCATTTTCGAATTTAAACCTGATTTATTCTGTTTGAATTTAAACTTGATTCTCAAACTTCCGAAGGCCATATCTTCTTCATACGGACTCCGTTTTTCGAAAACTCGGACTCTATTTCGCGTATTTTTCCGAGACGAACGCAATGGCATATCCCGTTTCCCTTAGTTCTTTGATTTCAGATTAATTATACTTTAATTTGCTAATTTCACAGTTATAGAATTTGCGGGGTGTTACATTCTCCCCCACTTAAAAGGATTTCGTCCCCGAAATCTTCAAGTTAGGAGGAATGTATATCCTAACATCCAATCATCCATCTACTCATCCATCAAACACGACATCCATTGTCCTTAAAAGACTTCTAATGCTTCATGATCATATGCGAAGTGTGTGTGTACATGTACTTATCTAATGCAAAATCAGGCGGTCTACTGATTCAGTTGACCTCCTTAATGCGAATTATGTAAGTGCCATGAATCCATTATGTATGCAAATTTTCCTATTTTTGATTTTACATGAGTGCACAATCATTCATTACAAATGCAACATCCATATGACAACACATTAAAGTTCAACCATATACGAATGCAAACATATATGCATATGCAATATGAAGTGACTGAGCCGATCTAAAACCTAGATTGTGTGTGTATATGCAACCACGAGCAACCACTAGCAATCACTTGCAACCACTTGCAACCATCATCCATAACATGTTTCAACTACATGTTTCCATCCAAAGGGTTTCTACCTAAAAGATAATGTCGAGGAAATATACCTAAAAAGATAGATAAAAGCGCAACTTAAGGAAAAAGAAAGATCAAGGATGTACCCTCGAACAGAAAAGGGTAGGCTGTGCGGATTCTAGCTTCAGTTTCCCAAGTCGCGTCTCCCTCGGCGTCGCTCCACTGAACTTTGACGAGCTTGACTTCGCGGTTGCGTAGCTTCTTCACTTCCGTTCCTAAGATGCGAGTTGGAACTTTTCTTATGGTTGCTTCGCGTTCCACTTCGGCCTCTTCGAGGATATTTGGCTCTACCACTTCAGCAGACTCATGTAGACATTTTCGGAGATGTGAAACGTGAAAAACGTTGTGGACTCCAGCCAACTTCTCGGGCAGCTCTAATCTATAGGCCATTTTCCCAATTTTCTCGATGATAGGGAATGGCCCTACGAATCTTGGTGCTAGCTTTCCTGTGGTTCCGAAACGAACAACGTTTCTTAGCGGTGATACCTTGAGAAAAACTCTGTCTCCAACCTCAAATTCAAGGTCGGTTCTCCTCTTGTCGGCATAGGACTTTTGTCTGTCTTGGGCCGTCTTCATCCTTCTTCGTATTAAGTCCACTTTCTCTGAAGTCTCTCGGATCATATCCGGTCCAAGTATGAGCATATCAGTAGACTCCCACCAACAAGTGGGCGATCGGCACGGTCTTCCATATAAAGCTTCGAAGGGCGCCATTCCGATGGTTGCTTGATAGCTGTTGTTGTAGGCAAATTCCACCAAAGGAAGGTGGTCTTCCCATGTCCCTCCGAAGTCAAGGACACAAAGTCTTAAAAGGTCTTCCAAAACTCTGTTCACTCTCTCTGTTTGGCCGTCGGTTTGGGGATGGTAGGCTGTGCTCAAGCATAACTGCGTTCCTACTGCTTCTTGCAGACTCCGCCAAAACTCACTGGTGAAGATGGGGTCTCGGTCACTAACAATGCTAGATGGTATTCCATGGAGTCGAACGATTTCTTTGAGGTAAAGTGATGCTAGGGATGAGGCAGTTCTTTTACTTTTGACAGGTAAAAAGTGGGCGCTTTTAGTAAGCCTATCCACTATTACCCAAATGCTAGTGTTGCCTCTCCTAGACCTAGGCAGCCCATCGATGAAGTCCATTGAGATGCTATCCCACTTCCACTGTGGGACCTCCAGAGGATGTAGCAGTCCGCCAGGCTTTTTCTGTTCCGCCTTAACCTGTTGGCACACCATACACTTAGAAACGAATTCTGCCACGTCCTTTTTCATGCCGTTCCAGAAGAAAGTCCTTTTTATATCCTTGTACATTTTATCTCCGCCTGGGTGTATCGTCATCTTGGAGTGATGTGCTTCCTCAAGAACCTTCTTTATTAAATCTTTTGTCTGTGGGACGCATAGTCTTCCGTCTCGCCTTAGCAGCCCCTTATCGTCGATGGAGTATCTGTTGAGGTTACTTGAAGTCTCACCCCTAATTAACCTATCAATTATTTCCACAAGTTGAGGGTCTTCGCGTTGTGCTGTCCCTACTGAATCCACTAAAGTTGGGCGCACTTCGAGAGATGCTAGCAAGCCTGGTACGAAATCGGAGGAAGGCCTAAAGTCGAAGCTGGCTATAAACTCTAGGCTTTGTCTTTCAACAAACAACGGGCTTAGGGTCAATTTCTTTCGGCTCAACGCGTCTGCTACTACGTTGCCTTTGCCCGGAGTGTAGGAGATTTCGAAATCGTACGAGGCAAGAAACTCCATCCATCTTTGTTGCCTCAAGTTAAGATCCTTCTGCGAGAAAAGATATTTCAATGATTTATGGTCAGTGTAAAGTTCGAACTTCTCACCTAGGAGATAGTGTCGCCAAGACTTGAGTGCAAAGACGATGGCGGCTAACTCAAGATCGTGGGTTGGGTAGTTCTTTTCGTGCACTTTCAACTGCCTCCCGCCATAAGCTACCACCCTTCCTTCTTGCATTAAGACGGCGCCTAGCCCTGTCCC
The DNA here is from genome assembly GCA_030737875.1 of Allium sativum. Classification (NCBI taxonomy): domain Eukaryota; kingdom Viridiplantae; phylum Streptophyta; class Magnoliopsida; order Asparagales; family Amaryllidaceae; genus Allium; species Allium sativum. Next base: position 195,259,835 of record CM060927.1, on the reverse strand, counting down.
ACATGCATCCGTATAAACAGTGAACATCTTGCTCCCATCTGGCAGCGTCAAAACTGGGGCTGTTGTGAGAGCCCTTTTCAGTCGTTGGAAAGCAAACTCGCAATCCAAATCCCAATTGAACACTAGATTCTTCTTAGTCAATTTCATGAGCGGAGCTGAGATTTTCGCAAAATCCCTTATAAATTTTCGATAGAAACCTGCTAGTCCTAGAAAACTTCGGACCTCAGTTGCATTCCTTGGTGTCTTCCAATCCTGTACCGCCACTACCTTAGCAGGGTCCACTGCTAACCCTTATTTGGATACTATGTGCCCAAGGAACCTCACCTCTTCTCTCCAAAAGTGGCATTTGGAGAATTTGGCTTTTAGTTGATGGACTCGCAAAGTTTCCATGATTGCCCTTCAGTGCTGAGCATGTTCCTCTTCACTTTTTGAAAAGATAAGGATATCATCTACGAAGACTACTACGAATTTGTTGAGGAAATCTCTAAATACCCTACTCATCAGGTCCACGAAGTACGCAGGTGCATTTGTCAAGCCGAAAGGCATGACAAGCCATTCAAAGAAGCCGTCTGGGGTTCTGAACACCGTTTTATCGATGCTATCTTCAGCCACCCTTAGCTGATGAAAACCGGTTGTTAAATCGAGTTGGGAGAAAACAAACGCTCCTACAAGCTGGTCAAATAAATCGTCGATTCTAGGGAGAGGGTGCCTATTCTTTTTCGTAAGCTTGTTGAGCTCCCTATAGTCAACACATAGACGGAGTGAACCATCCGCCTTTGTAGCGAACACCACTGGAGCGCCCCATTCTGAAATGCTCCTCCTAATGAACCCCTTCTCTAGAAGCTCTTTAATCTGTTTACTGAGCTCTTTTCTTTCTCGTGGAGCCATGTGTCTAACGGGCAACGCAACGGGCTTTGCATTATCTACAAGATATATGCGGAAGTCTATTTCCCGCTTCGGAGGCAAGCCCTTCACCTCTTCGAAGACATCCGGATATTCCCGGACCACTCTAACTGATTGCAAATTTTCAACAGAGGCATCTAGCGATTCAAGATAACTAAGCATAACCGCATACGAGGGATTACAAGAAATTTCCAAGGTATTACCGAGCTGGGTTAGGAGCCTAATAACCCTTTTCTCACAATCAAGGATGGCCCCATTACTGGATAGCCAATCCATACCCAAGATCAAACCATAACCCGAAAAGCCCAAAACAAAGGCACTACACTGAAATTCTACACTTAGAATCGAAATTTTCAAATCCATACAGATCATAGACAAATGAGCTGGGCCCCCAATTGGGTTTGAAACAATTAAGGGGTCCTCTACCATACTAGTTTTTAGGTGCAGAGATTCTACTAAAGCAGACGAGATAAAGGAGTGTGATGCGCCAGAATCAAATAAAGTGCGAACGGGGTGATCATAAAGATAAACTACACTTTCTACAGAAGTATTTATACCTCGCTGTTGCAGAGGTGGCGCTTCCAGCACATGAACCTGTGCCCCTGGGGTGGATCCAGTCCTCAGCCCCTGTCCTCGTTTCTTTGGGCAGTCCTTAGCCCTGTGGCCTGTCTCACCGCAAGAAAAACACCCACCATTCTCCTTGGCCTTCTTTTTCCGGCAGTCCTTTACTAAGTGCCCCACTTTGCCACAGAAATTACACTTCCTCTTCTCTTTGTTGCCTTTCCCGCCCTTCTTAAAGTCTGTCTTCTTAGGCTGCAAACCCTCTTTCTTCCCTTGAGAGCTTTCTGCCTTTGTCTCCTTCTTGCCCTTATCCTCTTCATTCAGCAATGCCATTTGCACCAATCTTTCATACGTGGCTCCCATGGGTATATGGGTCATGGCCAAACTGTGTAGTGGCTCATTCAACCCTTTGACGAAACGGAGAGCCTTCTTGTGCGGGGTGTTGACTAGGTCAAGCCCAAACCTAGCCAGCTCATCGAACTGATTCACATACTCTCTGACTGTCTTGTCCCCTTGCTTAAGAAATAAAAATCTTTCCAACTGCAAACTCCTTTCCGCATCTGAGAGAAATTTAGTCTCTAACCTTGCCCTAAAGTCCTCCCATGTCTCCACTGGTCTTTCAGCATTAGTGACTTCCCACCAGTAGGAAGCCTCGCCCTTCAATAGCCACACCGCCAGTTGTACTTTTTGTCTATCCTCTACCTCAAAGATGATGAATAGGTCCTCCGTTTCTTTCAGCCAATTTCTAGCTGCCACGAAGGACTCAGTTCCATGGAAATCCCTTCCTCCCATAGCTTTAAAATCTTTACATATCTTAGCAAAAGCGTTTCCCCGAGGAGGAGGTGGAGGAAAAGGTGCCGCTGCAGCTGGATGATTTCCTTCCGCTGGGGGAGAAGGAATGGTAGGACCTGGCTGAGTGACCCTTGCTTCTAAGAACCGTCTAAACCAACCAGGTATTGGCACCCCTTCCGGCAAGTTAAGATCTTCGGACATGCTGAAACAAAAAGGATAGATTCAAAACGAAGGATAAGAGATAGTACCTATGGCTTTGGGGAGTGCACTTTGCCTTTTTAAAATAAAATAATATTTTTCTTTTAAAAATGCTTCTTTAAATTTCCTTTTTTGAAAATAATTTTTCAAAACTTTTTATCTTATCTGGTAAACCTATGCTCTGATACCAAGTGAAACACCCCACCTCCGTTAGGGTCACTCTCAAAGGGAATGCCCTAATTTTGGTGGAGGTTTATAAGTACAAGTCACAGATATACAAGACAGATATAAGAACACATATTTGTAAACAGCGGAAGAACAACAAACTTTATTTCATAAATTCAAATACGTGTTACAACAACATCCTTTCCAAAAACATAACATAACACTTTCATAATCTGTCTTGAGTACATTATTTAAAGAAGCATAAATAAAACATAGATAAACTGCAAAAGCCCCATAGTGGATTGTCCAAAGCCATAGTTCAAAACAGGAAAGTCCAAGCAATACATTACTCTTCTTCAAGCTGGATGTTGAGGTTGGTCAAGCTGCTGTGTTCCCTCCCTGAGGACCTGGGGGGGGGGAACGGAAGAAAGAAGACGAAAGAAAAGTAGAGTCAGACATAAAGCCTGAGTAAGTCTAGTACTATTTTGTCTATGAATAAAGAACTGGGTATGATAAGTATAAACAAGAAGTGGACATGCACTATAAACTTGGTTAAGTTGTCTAGGGTCGAATATACTATCGTACCCCATGTTGATCTCTGAACCCATATAAACTAGTTTCCAACTGGCACCCCAAAATCAGGGTGATGTGATCAATTCTATGATGATCGGCTCCTACTCGCATAGTTACATGTGTCTTACGGCCCCCGATGTTGTAGTTACCTATGCTGGTCCCACCATGGGGTGTATCAAGTCCCATGGCGGCGGCCCGACACAACCTTAGAATGCACAGGTATGCTACTGGTGCCCAGTGCTTTATTTTTCTGCGCCGGAGTGTGTGCACGCCCGCACCCCGTTAGAACCTACACTGCTACACCACCGCCGTCGATTTGACCTCTTACAATCAGCCCAGTAATCGTGCCCCACCCCGCCTAGTTTCAGGGTATCCTGATACACCTTCTAGGGTTACTGCTGAAAAGGGTCCCCCGTTACTAGGTTTTTCTATCTCTAGCTAACATGCTAAGTTGGTTAAGTGTTTTCCTACCTAACCCCCACCAGTCCGTTTAGTTTAGCATGTTCCATTTTGATTAAGTCTTTAGTTCACTTAATCCTAACAATCCTGACTCAGCCTTAATTGTCTTATTAAGGCCCTGACCTCTCACATTAGACAGGTATTGTTGTGGCTGCCTGTTGCCGGTTGGTTCCGGGCAGTCTTACGCCACAACTCAGTCTAACCTCGGGTCCTTATTGGGCTCCATGTTTAACCTCCCACATTGGATAGGTATTGTTGTGACTACTGGACAGCCGGGCGGTTCCGGGCAGGTTTACATCACAACTCAATCCAACCTCGGGTTAAACACATCGTATGTTCTATATTTACATATTTTGTCATTCTTCTTTATTTCTTATATGTAAATATTTGCGGCCCATTATTAAGTTAATGGTGTAAAGGTTACACCAATCATGGGCCCAACCCATACTTGAACTTGGGCCCTTCTATTTTATATTTTCATTCATTAGTAATTTTAACCCAACGTTGTTTTCCCCCGTTTAACATGTCCGTTTATATATATTTTGGGCTTAGCCTTTTAAAGCCCAAATTAGCCATGCGAAAAGGGGAGGCTTAAAGCGTAATTACATACACAAAGAGGGGAATGTGAGTGCATGAACTTGCAATACGACGTTGGAAATACAAAATAGAAACTGGTGTACTTGCATAGTGGTAACATAGGTGACATGAATCAAAGCATGTGAACTTGTAATTGAGATATCATTATTGTCACATGAACCTATATTTTTATTTAGGCATAATGTCAAACATAAGCATGGCATAAATATTTCTAGCATAAGCATGGCATAACGTCAAACATAAGCATGGCATAAATATTTCTAGCATAAGCATGGCATAATGTCAAACATAAGCATGGCATAATATCAAACATAAGCATGGCATAAGTATAGTTAAATTTGTTCACATAACCATGGCATAAATATTTCTAACATGAAATCATGATTCTTACTTTAGCCATGTAAACTTACAAAAAGGGACCTTTTGAACCTAACCTAGCCATGTACCACATATGTCATCATATAATTCTTGTAAACAAGATAGACCTAATCATGGTTTTCAATTATGCCAAATATCATTCATAGCCTAGCCATATTCATAAATTTGCAAATAGGTTTTCTAGTACAAAAGCATGGCTTAAAACATAATGCCAAATTCTCAACATAATTTCATATGGATAATAACCAAACTTGTTCCAATTACTTACAAAATGATTTATGCACAAAAATATACATCATGGTGGCATAGAAGAAAACCCCAAACTTGCATGAATTTAAATCAACTACATACATGTAGCTTCAACATGGATTACATAATTTGCGAAATATTCCAAACGTATACTTGCATAGAACTACCGCATGTAGTTCTTTATAATGAATACCATAATTCATAAATATCCAAACGTATATAATATTTCAAATTGATAAGAACGCACAAATATGAATTACTTTATTGCCACAATTCAAGCATACAAACCAACGCAATTGTTTATTCATACCAAAGTAATACTCTACTTACTATGGTGTGATGAATTCTCTAGTTTAGGGATTGAAGACGCAAATTCCTTTATTGAATTGATTTGTTTAGGTTGCTTTAAGCTTTAGAATCTTCCTCCTAATCCTCTCTCCAATTTGGTGGCTACTCCTAGTCGTTCCTCAGCAACATGGCGGCTATGTTCTTATTTTTGAATGAATAGATTATGGTTTAGTCTAGGGTTGTTTATATAGAGGTTAGGAACTGATTAGGACCCTTGATGTTGCTTGGATTGATTGTAGCCATTCATTCTAAGGAGAGACCAATTAAAACTTGCCACCTAGCCCTAGTGACAAAGCAGACCACAGAAAATCGACCACATAGAGAATAGGCCAGCCGGGTTAGACTGGGCTCGACCTGGGTCTGGACCAGGTCGACACCCCTGTCGACAGGCCTGTCGACCTGGTTAGACCAGGTCGACAGCCCAGTCGACTTGGTGGGTCAGGCGGGTGTTTTTCCGCCCTGGCCCATTGGGCCCCATTTTCGAATTTAAACCTGATTTATTCTGTTTGAATTTAAACTTGATTCTCAAACTTCCGAAGGCCATATCTTCTTCATACGGACTCCGTTTTTCGAAAACTCGGACTCTATTTCGCGTATTTTTCCGAGACGAACGCAATGGCGTATCCCGTTTCCCTTAGTTCTTTGATTTCAGATTAATTATACTTTAATTTGCAAATTTCACAGTTATAGAATTTGCGGGGTGTTACAACTATTTATTATCATATTACTATTATTATTATATTATTATCATTAATATTATTATACTATTATTATTATTATTACTGTTGTTGTTGTTATTATAAAAATATAGTGTCTTGCTAAAAGCGACCAATTTTTTCTTCTGAATACATGAATGGCTGTTGTTATTGTTATCGTTGTTATTACTGTAAAAATATAGTGTCTTGCTAAAAGCGACCAATTTTTTCTTTTGAATACATGATTGGTATTAAAAAGTGTAAAACCAAGTGCTTTTAACACTACACGACATGTATCTTTAAACATCCAATTTTACATTTCCTAACACTGTATTAGAAAGTAAATTTTTCGATGCTTTAGGTAACACTCAAAATATAATGGTATACCTGACTAAATCCATCATGCCATGATATGAAAACATCATTTCCCAGTAGTCGGATATGTTCAGGCTCGGTATCTTCAGGAACATCTCCATATTCTAGCTTCTTCTCTCATGTCCATTCATCCTACATAAACAAATCATGTGTTGGATGTTGCTTTTATTTTTTGCATAGGTAGGCAGCAACAATGTGAAGAAGAGGCTTCAAATATATAACATATAAAATGATTTCAATACCACAATTTAAGCAGAACGGTCATTTCGTCTCAATACCACACTAATGTAATCATATATGTGCACTGCACATAAACAAGGTCGAGCATGCACCTAAATAGTAGAATAACTAAATTATGTTAGCTAGCAGATCTAATATGGGATTAGCAAGCACTTCAGTATTAAAACACACTTCAACTTATGGAGCACTGTAAACTTAGTTTACAGGGCACAAAAGAAGTTTTCAATACACAAACCTTTATATAGTGAAAAATAGAGTGTCAATTATCTGCAAGTTTAGTTTCTATAGCAAATGCATGTATTTTAAATAATTGTGCAAAAAGAATAAAAAGTGCACCTTTTTGGCCATATTTTTTAAAGTTCAAGTCTATCTCTTTTAGTTCTCATGTCCAAACCTAAAATATGCTGATACAAGATCTATTCCATAGATGCAGCGCCAAACCCAATGGTTCCATGCTCTAATCCTGAAACTGAATGTAGATACCACACAAATATCATAGACTAGTTCAGGAACAGAAAGGCAAGTGCATTAGGAAATGTTATAGTTTAACTGAGAACAAAAAATCATAATTTAGTTTTTGCACCCAAGAGGCAATACAATCTTGAACTGTATTATTGTCAGAAGTCACCATCAGGCTAAGGTTCTAAATTATGGTTTTGCACAATTGCTGGTAATTAATTACTGGAACAGTAGATGACAAAACAATAAAAATCAAGTTTAACGGATTCCACTGCCCTTGATTTGATATTTAGTGCATCTGTTCATCGAATTATTGAACTATTTGAAAGGACACTGTAAATAATAGAAACAAGAAAACATTCTTATTAATTAACAGTACAAAATTTCTTTTACTTAAACATGGAAGATGCCAAAATAGAGGTCTGTAAAATATTGCACGCTAGGGTGTTAGCAAAATCAGAAGTCAATTAAGGCAGTTTTCTGTATTTAAGCATTGAAAAAAAAAACTCAAAAACATGGAACTCACCTTACCAAAACACATGCTAGTCTTCACGGCTCCGCACTCCACCTGAAATATATTGCATGTCTAATATTACCATGGTCATCGTAATTTTGCAGTTAACAACACTAATTTTCATCTGTGTTCCCTTGAAGATCCCATAATAGATGTCTGTAAAAGATGGTGTGCCAAGGTGTTAATAAATTCAAGAGTAACTAGAGGCGAGTTACGGCATTTAAGCCGGTGAAAAAAGTGGAAAACACACACACAACTTGGTACTTGACTTATCAATACTGCAACATGTCAGTCATCACAACATTTATACTCCATTTGGGATATACTACAGGTTTATCAGTGAATAAGATAATTGATAAATACCAAAAAGATAATTAAATCAGTATTGACAATTATTCAATAACACAAAACAGTTGATGACAATCAAGGAAAAATATTCGTGGTGCTAAGAAACTGTAGGGGTATACTATTAAGATTAACACTGTGATAATAGATAATTATATTAGAAGTGCAAGGACATCAGGGCTAAACGTCTATCTTAATAATTTAATAGTTTGAAACCGAGTTCTGAAAAACTTAGATGCGAACTGAGTTGCTGGACTCGGTTTCTAACCGAGTTTCCAACTACTGAATTTACTTTATAAACTGAGCTTTTGAAAAAAAAGACATTTTGTTATTTTATAATGTGATATGTATAAATAAATGATGGTCACAGTAGAAAGTAGGAGTCCAGCAAAGAAATGATGGTCACAACATAAATAAATAAATAGAATTCCGATACATGAGCTGAAATTCATGTAAGTAGGAGTCATCCAGACTTACAAGAACAAAGAAATAGTGGTCGCGGTAGAAAGTAAAATAGCATACCCTGATGTAAGTTGAGATAAATGCAGTTTGTTCGAAAAACTCGGATTTTAGGAGTTCATAATGTAATAGTAAGGCAAACCAGATATCCTATAATAATCAAACATAGGAGGTTAGTCGATATCGATATCACAGTATCTACTATTAACCCAAACAGCTTGCTTTTAGATTTGTCACTAAACATAAAAGACCAGAAAATCACATAAATTCACAGTTGAATCAGTGGTATAACCTGACAAAAAATGAAGACCAAAATAACAGATTTTATCGTTCCTAATTCAATATTCTGTCAGTCAATAATAATAAAATAAACAAATGTGCAGAAGTTTATAGAGCATACTCGATCTCTTTAAGAAACCTTTTGTAGATGCCCTGAAAAGTGCAGTTGCTTGTTGCATCACATTTGCAAATGTACACTTTGCATACTCGATCTCTTTAAGAAACCTTTGTAGCGTCTTAAGGAGAATGGGCAAGGTGAAAGTTATCTCTTATCAAACAAAGTTGAAATACATCAAATTCATCATAGGTGCTCAATTAACTCGATCGTCTCTTCTTCAAAGCATCAGAGAATGCATGCGACATCACAAAACTACTGGAACCAATTCTTATGCAGCATTACTCAAATTCCTCTGTTACCAATGGCTTTCTTTGGTTCATTTATTTGCATTTTATATAGAGGAACGTTTCATGCATTCTGTGTGTTGATCTTGCATACTTCTTCTTTTACAGGACAATCTGACTATCTTGCAAGAGTTGTGCCTATCATCAACTTCAGATATTGGTCATGCAGCAGCCTGGAATACAAGGAAAAATGAGTCGGTCATCTAGACAACGATGGATCAGAAGCTTACGCTACAAGCTCAAACTCAGGTTGTTTAACTAGGAAGACAACCAACAAGCCATTGATAAAGTACTAGCAATCATGGCAACAGTACTTTTTTTAGGTCTGAACCAACGCTAAGATATTTAATTAAGTGGTGGTTTGTGTCTGCATGATTAAGTGGTGAATCTAGGAAATGGTAAAATAGCCACGGAAGACATTGTAGAACAATGCTCCCATTAAATTATGGAAATTGATCAATTTGTATGTACGTTTGTTTTGAATATTCTTCCCAAGGAATACACTATTGACTAAACCTTGAATTTAAAGTAAGTACTTCCTTTTTGTTTCTTATACTCAATTTTATTTAGGCAAACCACTATGGTAATTAATCAGAATATTATCTTGGTTACAGTGAAAATCGGATGTTGTACTATGTAACCATATTCTTGCAAAATTAGTTCACAAATTTAGAATGTTGATTATTCAATTTCATGCACATGTGCATTATGGTTATTTTCTGCTATTTGTAGATGTCCTACATTCCAACACGTAAGCACATATAATAACCAAGTTCAAAATAGGTAATAGAATTAGTCATAAAAATTTAATTAATGAGACACTTTCAAAGTTGTTTTTGTAATTTTATTAAACCTTGTCATCCAAATGTTGTTTTATTCTTATTCTGTGGAAATATGAGTTTAAAATTATTTGAAAACAGTTGTAGCTGTGTTTTTTTGCTTTTTAGTAAAGCATATTGTGACCTTCTTGAAAGAAAGTTTTTTCTTGCTATAAAATATTTCATTATGTTTTCCAAATAATATTTTTTTCAGTGTTTTTGGTTTATTGATGTTATTTTCATGAAAATTCTCTATGTTCATTTTCAGAAAAAAAAATACTGAATCTACACTATAAATACTTTGTAGTCTACAATGTAAATATTTATATACTAAATATCTGTAGTTCACACAGAATATATTTATTCCAGGAAATCAACAATTAGAAGTGCAAAGATTTGCAGTTTTATGTATTGCAATTATCTGCAATATAGACTAGATAGTTTCAATGGAAATAATGACGGAGCATTTTGTAAATCATGATTTTAGGAAAGGCTTTTCTGGTATTTTGAATAGAGTGAACAAACTATAATTTCGGCCTTTTTTATTATGTGCATGATTTACAATAACAGTCTCATAACTAAATTATTTTATTGTCATTCTCCAACAACGATGTATGATATTATCATGTACAATTATTACGGCATGTATGCTATAAAACAGTCATATTTTTCCATCTTTGATAATTAATTAATTGTAATAAAAGTATGATATTAATGGTAATTAATTCATTTAACTATCATTTAAAAGAACGAATAAAATATCAATTTACGGACAATTTTTTAGTTTAATTAAGATCCAAATATGACATTAAATTCATGTTTTGCTAGATGAATTATGAATAATTAAAAGTGGTTTTACAAGATAATTACTAATTTATTGCTATTGAGCCAGATAACGTATAACGTAGTGAAATATTCCTATTCCAAAGAAACAGTCTTTTTGTTAGAAATAGACTATGCCTTCGATATGTTATAATGTAGAGAAATATTCTTATTCCAAAACTGACATTCACCGTGAAGGGTCAGGAAAAAATCCACTATCAAAGTCACTTAAGGTGAAAGATAAAATAATGCGATGGCCACTTTCATCATACACGTACCATAACAGCAACAGATCGTGCATACTGCCAAACCAATTGCCTTAGAAAAACCATCTTGCTTCGAAACAAAATATCTTAGGAAAACAACGCTCAAATCCTACAGCTTGGCCACTGACAGAAGAGCATTCAACATGTTGGATTGCCAAATAAGATTGTGATTGGTTATGTAATTTTTATCTTGAATCATTTGTTATTTTTTATTCTCACTTCATAGAGGCTGAGCGTACAAATATGTACACATTATAATTGAAATTTTCAAATAAATTAGTTTTTAGGCTCAAAATGTCCTAGCTATTCTGATAAATATTTTGATGTAACGCTTTCTTATCATTGTACATGCAAATAGCAATGTAATTGCATTTATTTTTCAAAACTCGTGTGCAAAGCACAAGTTCACACTAGTATTTTCTGAAAGTGCTATCAAGTATGAAAGCTAGAAAAATGTACCCTTATTCTTTTCTCTAACTCCAAGCGCCACGTAAGCTCTTCCACTGTCTTTTCGAGCTTATCCTTTGCATCCTTGAGGGCACCAGTTTCCCTTGCTTCCTATGTGTGCATAGCAAAAACGTACACAAATCATTATTATCTTAGACTGACAATGGTATAATGCAAGGCCGATTAATTAAGACAATTCATGCATTCATGTTTCAGACTTCTGCAATAACCATCTACATGCTTCGTGTAAAAGATTTTATTTTGACATCTAACAATGCTAATTCGGGTTGGAACAACATAACATGTCGGCTCATGAGCGGAAAGGGTACCAAAGTAAAGAATATTTCGCCATATTTACATATGCCTACTTAGTGTGTGTTAGATTTGCTACGATATTGAGATACCGACCATTTTGAGCTTCTGAAGTTCCTTCTTAGCAACCCATCCTCTCCACCTACACTGAGTAACAATGGCTTCCTTCTTCCGCTTCTTATGATATGAGTATGCTTTGTTTCATCTCCATTGGGTCTGCATTAGAAGACAAGATATGTCAGATTTTTTTACCTACATGATAAAGAAATCCATCTGTATATTCTATATATAATTATAATCCAACAGTTAATTTTTTCTGCAGAATTGTAAATTTCAAGTGAACCTTTATTTACTACTTGAATCAAACTAAAATAAAAAATTCTTTTCTAATAATTGTGAAGAAAAAAATATATACTTGGAGTAATGCAATTCACAGCTATTATTCACCAGAATACATGCATAAACCATGAGTCCTTTTTAATGTTCACTCAATATGTGTGTAACTTGCACAGTCATACATGTGTGCGCATGCATATTTCCACCAATTTTCTTATGATCGACATATATATGGCTGTTTAGCTTTTCAGACATGGCAAAATGCATCAAATAAGACCATGACATCTTGCAGTTCAGCAGAAGCATTTTTGTTTTTTAATAGCCACCAAAAAAACAATTTGATGCAAAAATAATCCGTAAATGCATAATGACGCGATGATGATAAGAGTAGGCAAATGTAATGAGAACAAATTTTCCTACAGCAACTAGTTAAAAAGAAATGCTTGCATTTTTTTTCCTAAAGGATATCTTTTTAAGTCATATTTTTTTTACATTCAATATAATTTGTCCACCTTTGTATCTACAAAGAAAATTGGCAACTTTAGAAGGCCATCGAAAGAGGCATCTGCAGCAAGTTTTCCCTTTTTAACATTTTTGGAATTGTTTTAGCAAAAACTAAGGATTTTCCTATTAAAATAATAATAGATGAATGAATGAATGTGAATAAAACATCAGGTAATTTATTAGTTAATCCATATTTCAGTACCTGGGTTTGATTTCTTTTGTCTCAGCAATTTCTCTTCCTTACGCATCTGACCAATGAATTTTCCTCCTATCTCTACAGGAAACATTACATTGCTCCTCTTCCAAACAGTTGCTTTCATCACATTTCCCAATCGATTGCTCTTAAGTAACACTAGTAATACATCATAAGTAATACATCATTATTAACCACCTGTAGGAAACAGGAACATGCACGATGTCATCGTTTTTAACCATATGTTGTCAAAATGGGGTTTCACTACTAATACATCACATCGATTTTGCAGAATGAAAGCAAGTATGGGTGAATACTCGTAAATTCAATTCCGCATAATGAAACCATTTGTTTTTTCTATAAAGGAATAAACATAAACATCAAGAGCAAGCATGATGTCATTGATTATTCTGTATCATTCGGTGCTGATATGCTGAAAGTACGAGATAAAATAGTGTGGGAAAACTAATTCAAGTCATTAATATAGAAAAAAAGGAGAATTTTGAGGTGTACTTAGAGTTGCTCGAGGTAAGTTGTGAGTTTCAGAAACATCATTAGATGATGTGATAGCTCATAATAGGATTCTTCTAAATATTATCAGCTACTAATCATTATTTATGTAATCATATGGGCATAGGAACAAAACAGATATGCATTGTTGCTTACATAGGAACCATATGGCATCTTAGACTTCACCCCATTCACAAAAACTTCTCCATACATTTTGGCTGGTTCCTGCAACCTACCTAGATTAAAAAACATTCGAACAGTATTTCATTACTAACAACAGATTACATCAAGTCTCAAGCATGTACTTGCATAAGAAATTAAGAAATCTCACAACCAGTACCTTGTTACAATTAAAAGCTCATTCTTAATGTGCAGTCTTATTGAATAAATATAAAGCCGATAAAGATAATATCAAAGCACCAAAAACTTGAGGAAAGATACAATTGAATCATAATATTCCATGTCTAACAATTTATTTTTTGAAGCAAAGGGAGTAGTAACAGTTTTAATTATAAAATACCCATGTTATGAGATTAAATGAACTGTCATTAGTGACGACTAGTGTGACAAGTCCTTCATGAATAACATGTATAGATAGAGATTAAAGCTTGTAAGAGATATCAGATTGTGATAAAAAATTTACCAGATTTTCGTGGTTCTTTTTCTTGCATTTTTCTCTTATATTACTTATGTAATATTCTATGTTTTCGTCTTCCTTCTGCTATTATGTTCCCTTTTTCTGTTGACTCCACAGTCCACATGCATCCTAACATTTCTTTTCAACCTGGACATCTCCATTCTCCCATCCACCATGAGAAACACTCAGCCCAGGCATTGAAAAATAAAGAACCTACTAGTCCTTGGGGGGAAAAACTTAATGATGGGGTGGATAATTTTCCAATAGTAGAGAAAAATAAACTTTTGCTTTATTACAATTATGACATGCACTGTGGACCACCTATATGATCACAAGTCCAATACGTAGAGTAAAATATTGAACAAATAATACTAACCATATTTATGCAATAGCTTCAAGTCTAATACAGTAGAAAATCCAATGCCAATGCTAAAAAAAATTAGTTTTTGCTTTTGACTCAATCTCAATTTTGATGTAAACTTTGTGTTTATAAACCACATTTCTTTAGTTCCAACATATGACGTCCATATTGCATTAGACAGCACATTGAAACTGTCCATAGGTCACAACAAAATAATTGTAAATTACAACGCAAAGGAAGCAAAATTTTGATACACATCCACTGGATTCTATAGCTATACGGATAAAAATGCTTAGTATTAAATACATGCCAGGTTTAAATAATTAACACCGTGAATTTAGCAAAATCGACACATTTATTCCATTCCCATTATGTGTGTTTCTAACATTAAATGTCTCTTGAACATTCATCAATTACGTCAAATTCCCAGAAATCAACTATCACTAAATTTAAGTATCTACATTTAAATAACTTTCATAAATTGCTAATACATCCCTAGTTAAACTACCATATTCTCTAGTTAAACTACCATATTGTTAGAGAATATCCATCAGAAAATGGTTGCTTATTTCACACCAAAATTATAACCAAAAGTAAATGGGTTAAGATAAAAGATAATTTCAAAAAAAAAACTTTAGGAAGTGATGTGATTTCATTCTCCGACTCTTCAATAGAATTTTCTAAATATGATGTCGCTTGCATAATTCATGAAATGGAATACTGGCACACTCCTCTGCAAATTGAAAATTTAGACTGAATATCTCAATGTTTTTTTATTCGTTTTACCTTTGAGACTAAACATTGCAGTAAAAAATGATAATTTGGTATAGTGCTCAATAGAATGTGACGTAATATTTGACATATGATAGCCAGTCTGATTAAACAAACGCTGAAATAATAAGTCTCATATACTAATTACTAGCATATGAGCTATGTCAAAACATCTTAGAATATGTTGTACATGATCCTCAAGTGTGGTTGAGATCAATGTTGTCCCATACTATTAGAGGAGATTATATCAAGATTATCATTTAGTCTGATATATCATCCTTCAAACTGTATAAATTAGTATTTGTGCTTGACTTCATGTATAGCTAAACAACAAAACAAAAAGCTTGTTCAGATGAACTTACAAAGTATCAGCAAAATATTAGTTCTCAAAATCAAAACAAGTTACTTTCTTCTTACATTTTGCATTACTAGTATATTGATTTGATTATTCTCTTCTCCTTTGACTCAGTTGCAAACCAGAACTACTCCCCAAGTTTACATAATAGGCATTTTACGTACACACTATTTTGCCAATCCTCTTTCTTTACAATACCTAAATGATAGGATGATCTAGATAACAACTGATGAAGTCCATAAAGATCCAATGTTATTCTCTTTGCGACCATACCACATTGTAAATTGTCACACAAGCACACACAGTATGTGCATATACACAAACAAAGGTATGATACGGCAGGATGTGATTGATCTGCAATAATGTATTAGACTAGCACATACTGGTACATTGTTGAATCAAACAAGGCTTTGATAGTTTTATCACCATTCAGTTTTTCACCAGTTCGCTCAGACATAAGCGCATGCGCATGCTCACACAAAAGCACATGCGCGCGCGCACACACATATATATACCATATGCATATACAAACAAAAGTAGTTAATTAAAAATAGTGCAAAATAGCACAAGTTTTGCGCTATGAGCTATCTTGCATTATGCTTTATAGCATGTGCTGCTTCGTTCAAAATGTTAGATTTTTTTCCCATATACAACTTAGTGCAACAGTTTCTGAGAAACATATGCAAGTGAAACCAGTTTATTTTTATTTTATTTTTTGAAAAAATGCTCTAATAATTAGAAATGCAACAGGAAAATATAACGAATTTACTAAAGAACCATACAAGCATTGTAAATAAAATAATACTGCATCATTTAGTATTCAATACTGCATCATTTATTTTTTTGAGAAAATACTCTAACAATTAGAAACCCAATAAGAAAATAATAATGAATCGACTCTTATTCATTGAAAATGAATCGATAGTTCACGATTAAATACAGTTTCAATTTTAAGTTCAAATTTTAAGAACTATAAATCGAATCCTATTTTGAAAACCTTCTTTTAAAATAATTAAATATTGTGAAGTTTATGATAGTGGGCAGTTAGTTAGTAGGTTACAATTGGATTAACTAGACGATTGAAAATATTTACAAATAATACTCATAAAAGAATGGAAAAAAGATGACTATAAAGTACAAACTAGCAAAAAAATAGAGAGACTAACTCGTGATTAGGAATTGGAACAAACAAGATGGATTAGAGTTGGCAATAACTATAAATTGATAAAAGATAGGGATAAGTTGTCATAACAATCGGATCATTAATACTAATTCGGACTGCATGTGTCTTTCTAGCATCAGGAAATCAAGAAAAGATGATTAATTTATTGCCTAAATCTATACTGTTATAAATTAAATCAAACTGAAGTCTACAAACTAAATTCACCAAGACCAACCTAAATTCAGGTCGCAAATTTAATGATCGCTCAATGATTCAACGAAGAAAAAAATCAAGTTTGAAAGTTTATACCTAAAATCAAGTTCGGCAGTCGAGGAATCTACTTCCCTAACAATCACACGCGAGCTTATTCGAACCAGGAATCGCTTCCACTACAAGAAAAATACCCTATTGCAACTAGCTATTTGCAACAGGCCACACATGACAGTTGCAGTAAATGATATTTAGCAACAGACCTACTGTATCAGTGGCAATAAATGGGATTTAGCAACAGGTCCTTTCTTTCTGTTGCGAAAAACATATTTTTAGCAACTGCGCTTTTTTTTTCTGTTGCAAAAACTTATTTTTAGCAACTTCGCTTTCAAAGCAGTTGCAATAAATATATTATTTGCAACTGCGCTTCCTAGTCAGTTGCAAATAAATATCTTTAGCAAGTGTTTTAACCACTTGCAATAACTGTATTTTTTTACAACTCGAAAAGCCAGTTGCGAAAAAAATACTATCAAAAATAAGCATAAGCTTTTATTGATTAACTTTTAAAAAATAATAAAATAAATAATTATAAAATAATAATAAATTAATAATAAAAAACTAATGGTTAATAATTAATAATTAATTTGAAATATGAATATGTTTAAATATTTAATAATTAAAAAACTAATAAATTAATAATAAATAAATAAATGATAATCGATTAATATCACTATTAAGGAGTAATTAATAATTAATAATAATTTCTTGTACGGATTAATTCATAATTTGTGTGATAGAGGTATTTTTTATGAATTAATTAATAACTTCTAATTATCATTAATAATTAATTTTTATATTTCTAATTTATATTTAATTATTAGTGACTAATAAATTCAAGTCATGTTTTTTTTCCTCGGACGAAAGTTCAAAAGTATGCAAATTCAAACTATTATTTATGACAGGCTAACATAATTTCGTTCAGGTAAATAACGTAAGGCGGGCTCCAAAATTAAAAAGGTGGGCTCACGAAAATTTGAGTACCGCTTCCCACCTAATATTTCATCCCGTCACTTGCTTTTTTCCATTTACCTGCTCTTCCATCCCCTCATTCTAAATCTAGTTCAAATCCCTCAATACTCTTCCTCAACTAAAATAATCCATAATAAAATTAGGAGAACATCAGTAGCTCGGCAGGAGGAAAAGCAGAGAAAGTGAGAGGCGCAAGAACTGGTTGCGGGTTAGGATCTGAAGTAGGGTTTGTGCAAGCAAAGGGCGAGATTTGGGATCTGGGTCACCACCATTCGATTTCCCTCAAATTTGCACCTTACGAGCTTTTGGGCTCAGGTAACTATAAATTTTCCAATTCAGTCACACTTTGGGCGTTTTACTTGGTTATATATGATCGTCAAATTCAATGATAGTTCATATTGATATCGCTCCCAATAATCATATGTGGCATTATAAAGCCCTAATCTAGTGAAATTTAAATGGATCTAAGGTTACGCGCGCCTCTGTATTCCTTCCCTTTAAATTTCTTTTATTTACAAACGATTACATTCCGTTAACATAATTTTCTGGTTTTGCTGAAATGTGCCATGATCATAAAAATTCCTTGTTCTGACTAGCTATCATCATGTGGCATGACAAACTCTCTTATACACCCATAGAATATGAGCACATAAACATAATTTTTATTTTCTTTGAGGTGTTGGAGCCATCGGGTAACCAGATTTGATGCAGTGAAAATTAATTAGGTCTGGTCTTTTCAAGTGCAATTATATTTTGTAACTTCAAGCATTTGTTTTAGCTTTGTAACTAGTTGTCAATGAAGTTTACACCTAATCATAGTTGAGTTGTGGCGTTAAGATAGCAATGGCAAATCAGGTAATTTAATCTGTCTTTTTTAATGTAGTTTTTGAGCTACTTCCCACTTGCTGGAATTAAAGCTTTTTGCAATTTTGTTGGAAGAGGAAGTCTGTTTTTCTACTGACTTTAATCAAAATTTCGGACTTTGCATTTTGGTCAGAGTTATTGTTGAATATTATAAATTTAATTGAATGCTGTTCAAACTACCAGTCTTTGAGAATGTCATCGAGATTTATTTCGTTAGTATTACATTGCTCCTCAGTCATTAGTGTTTGATAGCAGATAATACAGTACGCACTTAATGAGGCGGTCACAGCAATCCAAAAAACATTTGAAGTTGCCTAAAGACACATGTCGCTGCTGCAGTAAACAAATTTGCTTTTAGTTTAAAATGATATCCATTGAATTATATAATTTTTCCTTGGTAAAGATAGTGGTGCAAGTTAAGTTTTTTACAACTTCTTCTGCTTCCTGTTAATAATAGAACATTTCCATATGAAAAGTATCTGTAAATTTTTTGGAAAGCATATAATAGTGCGTCTTTATTTTTCTTTCCATCAAAGATGCTATCTTTGGGTCTACCTTATTTGAGTAATTTTATAATATCAGGTTAAGCATCAACTGAACATGAAATGTAGATAATAGTTTTATGAATATTATAAATTTAATTGAATGCTGTTCGACTAGCATCTAGTTTTATGAAGTAGTTTGTACATTGCTCCTTATATTTGGTAATAGTTGAGTTTTTCCAATAAACCAATATCATGTTAAGTATCATGTCACTCCTCCTAATAAGAAGGTCGCACTGATAGTTGTTCTAAAGCTACTTCTGTTTGACCTAGTGATTTGATACTAGCATAGTGATTTGATATTCCATTTTGTTTTAATATTTATTGCAGGTGGGTGCGAAAATAGATTAGCGTCCAATGCTATAGCAAGTAGGAATTACTATCGCTTTCTGAGCGATTGTGGATAGCAATATGTGTTATCACAAATCTATGTGAACGGACACATCATTAATGCCAACTGCCTAAATAGACTAAGTTTGTGTATCACCTTGCAGTGTAATGAGCTATCAGTTCCAGCCTAGCTGTGGTGTTCATATTCTCAGCATATTACCCAGAATGAGCACAACTTAAACAAAGACATCACTGCACAAAAAAACTTGTAACATACGTTCACTCGACACATTTCACTATTTGCAGTTGTCCTAAGCTTAGTAGGTGAGCATTTATGTTTGTTTGTTTTTAATCTCAGATCTAACCTTCAAGAATCCCTCTTTTTGGGCAATCCATCATGTCTATTGTAGGTTCGTCTCCTACTACATATTCTAGTTGGTTCCTATGCCGCTACTTCAATTTCCTGTATTTATGTGCTTGAGATAAGTTTGGAAAACTCTTTATTGCACAGTCAGGTTCATTATGTTTTCTGTATGCTTTCATTTCTGACTTAGAAGTTATGCTTTCATTTCTGACAGTCGGGTTCTTTATTGCTCAGTCAGGTTCATTATGTTTTCATTTCTGACTTCAATTTCCTATGTTTATGTGATTTGAGATAAGTTTGGCAATCCATCCTGTTGAAGAATATTGCATGAGGTGCTGTAAGAAGAACAAAAGAGGTCCAATGCTTCATTCATTTTTTTTTAACCATAATCTTACTTGTCTTTCACTCATTGGTCATTAATCTTTGCTTATATGCGTAATTACTATTTTTATTGTAATTTTTTCCCTTTTTGGTATTATAGATGGAGTAGAAGAGGCTAAAAGAAGAGGAGAGACTACTGTGTAATGGAAAATTGAAGAAATGACGGTGTAAACAACCATATGTATGATTGAGTAAAAATATGATTAGAAAAACTCTATTCAAAAAAATGTGTTGTGAGAGAAGAAATTGTTATACATGAATTGTGTATGAAAATTGTATAAATTTTTGTTGTAATTGTTGAACTGTTAAAACTTTGTTAAAATAAATTTTTATTTGTTTATTTTGTTATATGACATACACTATTACTAAAACGAATGCATTTAATATGTAGTATCTGTAAGCTGTATTTTTTTTATAGATTTATAAATCTATTGCAACTGGCATACATTGTTGCAAAAGGACCTGTTGCAATAGGAAAAGCCTGTTGCAAAAAAGTCTACCGCAACAGGTTATTGCAACAGACGGAAAATGTTGCGAACTTTTTGCAACTTCGGCTATACCAACAGGCGGCGGTCTGTTGCAATTGGTCTACTGCAACAGATATTGCCTGTTGCGAAAAGTGTTTTTTGTTGTAGTGTTCAAAACAGGAATCGCTCTTCGCCGTGTCGACGTATCCATTTCCGTGGTAATCGCACGGGAGCTTCTTCGACTCAGGAATCGAAGGGAGCGGCGATTGAAGAGAGAAGAGTTTTCGTGAGTGGAAAAGGGATTTGGGGCGAAGCGATTTGGGGTGAAAGGAATGGCGATTGAAGAGTTCGTGAGTGTAGAAGGGATTTGATGTGACTGATTTGACAGTGCAGAACTGAAACGAAAAGGAAAATTTAGTGGCACAGGAATTGGTGGGAACTGTAAAAATTTGACCGCTAAAATTTCAGGGCATTGGTTAACCATTGCATCGTTCAAAGCAATGTTTTACCAATTAAATCTATGTTTTAGCTTAAGCACTGACTAGCATACTTAAGCATAGCAAGTTAAATTTTCGTGCAATCCTTGCTTGCTATTAATTGAACATTTTCTTGTAGTGGAATTTCTGCATGTGGTCCCCCAATCTTACCTACTCCTACCTAACTCCTTTCCTATAAATACCCCATGACTTCACACTTCCAAGGGGTGGGATTTTGTTACCTTGAAACCTTCCTAGAGCTCCATTAATGGCATCTCCGCTTTGAGGAAGATGAAGGACAAAATTGCCTTTTTCCTTATTTATTCAGTATATGATAATTATGACATCATGTATCTTGGAAAGTGAAAGTAATGAGATATCATGCGATAGTCTCAACCTTGTAATCCTTGGTCATCAATAATATTACAACAAAGCTTCAAAGTGGACATTGGCCCTTCACATGGCCGAACCACTATAAATCTCTCGTGTTATTTACTTTTTTCTTCTCCTGTCTACACGACCAAATTAATTATTCCTAGTAATTGGAATCTTTGGTGTTTTCGACATTTTTTGTCGTCAACATAAAGTATTTGATAAGGTAAAGAATGATGAACACTGAACATCACAGAACCCTTTATATGATACGATTCTCTATTAGCATTGATTATTCCAGTTTTTCTTCATGTGTATATCTTCACTAGACCCTTTTCTGAGTAGGTCATGTGATCTGTTTCCCTTGAATCTATTATCCAATAAAACTCTATTATATGATAATTATTAGGGACAAGACAAGTGATTTATTTATATGTATCGTATGGTAGATTATAGTCCAATAACTCTAAAGTCCAGTTGGATCCACTGACTTTTTCTGTTTCCTTCAATATTTTCTCATTTTTTAAACTCTCTCCTCAAAACTCAAAATCCTCCCGAACCCCTCGCAATCATGATAATATCATAAAAATTAATGTTTTGATGAAAGTATGGGAATACAATGTTTGTATATTGTCAACCTAACATTTGAAATGATATAAATTCCTAACTGTAAAACCTCTTTAAGAGATTTTTTTGGTTGATTTTAGGATTAATTTTTGAATTTTCTTTCCACCACTTCTTGGCTTTTTTGAGTTGTATAAATTTCTGATTTTGGTAGTCTTTCTTGCTCAGTGATTTTGTTTAATTACTTGGTGAGCGAAATAGAATTTTGTATAGATTTTGGCTTGGGTACGTCAAAATCGAAATGAGATGACCAGAATTCTGACATGTTGGCCGAATATTGAACCTTGGTATCATGTAATGTTAAAGGTTGTAGTTTTCTATTGCTATATTTACATCTATTACCATTATGAAAATTGTTTACATGTACATTCAACCATACTTTTTTGTTTTCTCTTGTAAATAGGCTAAAACAGTTACACTTAACACTAAAATTCGCACTGGCAAAATATAAAGAAGCGGAAGTATCAAACCGTAGGAACAAAAAGGTTCAAAACAGCGAAACCAGGTCATAAAGAAAAGGGAAAATCTAAGGAGTTGCCGGAAGCAGAATCCGAGAGTCGACATCAAGTCGAAAGCAGATACCGGCAGCCAGGAAGATTCAGAGCAAAACAATATCCGTTCAATACCGATAGTAAAAGGCTAAAAGTGATAATGAAGATTTTGAAAGGAGAGGAAAGGAAGAAGAAACTCCGGAAGCATTCCATATACTTCCGGAAGCTAATAATAATGGGCGACTGAAGGCATATAAACCAAAGGCTTAAAGACACTAAAGGGAAAGCGATACATTAGGAAAGAGATAGTAGAGGGTTACCGGCACTAGTTCACTCAATAACCGACACTAACATTAGAAGTAAGCTTCTAAGTCATCCAAAAGGGGTAACAGAGAAAGTTATTACCAAATCAATACTGAAATCAAGGTTATCAGAAGGAAAAGGGAGGCATACTCTCTAACGTAGTTCCGACACCTTCACCGACAAGTGAGAGTAACAAAGCTAAGTGCCATCAAAGTCAAGCCCTCTTATTCCGAGACCAAACTACCGAAAGGCATGCCTGCATAATCACTCCTGAAAGCTCGAGTTTGGTATTCCAAAGTCAAGAAGACATCCACGAAGACATTCTGCTGGAACCGGAAGTTACAAGAGCGACCGAAAACCTTATTTCAGCATCCAAGACAGGCTTTTGTTGGGATCACAACAGAAGGGGGCACAAACGGCCTATAAACAAAACCCTAAGAGTCTCATTTGGGGGTCAGATTCTCATTTTCTCAATCTTGCTCTCCTTTCTAAGAGAGCTAACCCTAATTTGAAAATCAATTCGAAGATTTCTTATGTAACCTCCTCTATAAATAAAAACATCAAAGCCCTTAAAGTGGATATAGGTTCAATCTGAACCGAACCACTATAAACTATGTGTTCTTATAATTTCCGCATATTACATTGTCCTTCACTATGCTTCTAAATGTGTTACATTATGCTACCAAATTACTAAAATACCATTCTACAAGCCACATGCTTTCCCCTCAACAAGGGCTTCATACGTAAGCCTTATCTTGGAATTTAGGTCTACCAAAAACACCCTTTCGCAAGCCGTTTATTTCCAAGCTTGTAAAGAGTTTACGAAACTTTTATTCTAAGGAAACAGTGAACTAACTCAAGCTTGTGGGAACTGAATAATCCCATTTCCCCCTTAATTCTATTTCCTTAGACCTGTCTATGGAGTTAACAAAAAATATCGTTAACATTTTCGCGCTAGAGGGAGGGGCCTGAACCTCCGATTCCTATTCCTACCTTTAACCTTTTAGATAACCTTTCCACATTTCTAAATGTGTTGTTCAGTCTATCTGAAGAAGCAGTATTGTAGATAAAGAGTTTTATTGAAGAGCATAGGAAGACCGATCAATCCCTTGAAACATCATTGATCTAAGTTATTTCAAGAGTGGCTTAACCTTGAGTTCCCTAATCTTGTTTCCTACACTATTACACTCGTTGTTAACCAAAATCTCTCATACTACCTTCATCCCTATCTTAAACCTTCTATCCTTGTTGTCCCCTTTTCGGCATAAGGCCTTTAACTTATTTCCCTTTCTATAATTAAGAGAAACACCGAATACCCATTGAAGATGGTTAGACTGAGAAAGATTCATGAGAAAGATTTCAGTGCATCATCCTCCCTAGAAGATGGTATACTTTCGGATTTCAACTTGGCATGTGTACAAATGGGGGAACCTCAAGCCCGATGAAAGGGGCGAGTTACGAGTTGGAGGTATTGCATTTAGCTTCACAAATCGGTATTGCAAGAAGGCTAATTGAAGAAAATATAGTCAAAAGGTCTTTTGATATAGAACCTTATGAAATGGAGTCAAGAACGATAGAACCTCAGGGGGTTAATGACCAAGTTATAACTACACCAAGCACACAAGACATTCCTGTTATGCAAGGGAGCAACTAGTTGTTAAAGGAAATAGATGACCCGAAAGAAAGCGAGAGCCCCATGTTGCTAGGAAGTAGGAACCTAGAAGGAATCACATTCTCCGATGAAATAAAAATAGCTAGAGCTTCGTTTGATATGAAAATGCCACCGCTTTTGTATGATGGAACTACAAACCCAGAAAACCACCTTTGTGTCTTCGAAAACTATATGGATTTATATAACACACCTAAAACCCTCTGTTGCAAGATCATCCTAACAACGCTTCATGGAGAAGTAATCAAATAGTGCAAACATTACCATGACCCAGTCATCATCACTTGGAAACAATTATCTACTGTGTTTAGTACATAATTCCATGTGTGGAAGGATCCAAAGATCAGCATTTACGATCGAGCCGCTATCGAACAGGGATCAGAAGAATCACTTGATGAATATCTAAAGTGATTTCATACTGAGTAACTCAATGTGGAAGGAGCAACGGGCAGAGAAAAGTTAATAGCTGCGCATTCAGATTGCTCACACCGACATCTTTCGGGAAGGAGCTTATCTTAAACAAATGTAAAAGCTTGGGTGATTTTTATTCTAGAGCTGACAAATTCATTCACATGGAAGAAATTCTTAACACATGGAAAAGCTTGCCGCAAGGTTAGGAAATGAGAGTAATCAATTCCAATTCTTGTGAAGAAGGATTTTCAGAGTCAAACAAAGGAAAAGATTATTGCTCTGGTCATAATGTGGAAGGATATCAAACCAGACAATGTTGAGGTGTGACAAGAAGAATCCATACCAAAAAGTAAAAAGGGCCTGTTCAAGAAGGAAAGAAGACGACAAGCAAAAGAGTTGGTTAAGGACACCGCAACGTGGAACTAGAACATGATAATGAGTTATATGTTTCATATCCCATTTTCCATTAGTCATTTCATGTTGTATCTTGCTTATAGTCAAACAAATATTGATACAAGTTCAAGTGTCATCGTAGGTAAAAACCAAAACTTTGTTCAAGCTTATGCATACAACATAAGCTCAAAAAGAACATCTTCGGCTTATAACTTATCCCGTTTTTGGGATCGAAAGCTAAAGGGGAGTACTTCAAGCAAGTCCAGTTTAGGCTTATGCCTTTTCTCGTGGGAGGGAACGAAAGTTCAAATGGGAGCGTATAAAGAACATAATGCATGGCTCAGTGTGCAAAAAAGTTATCAATCAAAGAAAAGCTTTAGAGGAAGCCTCGCCAAAGGAATATGCGGAAAAGAAGACAATTGCGTGCCATATATTGCCCGACTTAATTTAGATTTCTCAAAACCTAATCACGTTTATCTTAAAATTTCATAAAACACCATCATCGGTCTTATTTATAGACACGTACAAATGCTTCTATGAAGGGTGTGGAGCATGGTATCAATAAAGCCTTAAGAAGTAAAAGCACATAAACAAAGCTTCCAGAGGGAGAAGCTACATCAACAAAGCTTCCAGAGGGAGAAGCTACATAAACAATGCTTCCAGAGGGAGAAGCTGATCAACAAAACTTCTAGAGAGAGAAGCCACAACAAACACAACCTCCTAGAAGAGGAGCAACAAATGAAAGCCTCCAGAGGGGAGCAAGAAAGCTTCCAAGAAGAGAAGCAACATCTCTTACAAGGGAGTGCCTTTCACGAAGGGCTACAATGCTTGCATCTCCAGCGATGGAGTACCCTACAAGGGGCCTAAACATACATGCATCTTTGGTTAGCGGGGTTACCCCTTAAGTGGGTGCTAGTTATGCATCTACCATAAAGGGACCTGTGTCGCTCTCTTAGAGAGCATTTATTCATTCTCTTATCCTAGGGCTTAGGAATAACACTAGACGTTAGATACCCTATGACCAAATAATCAAATGAAATTCCTCGTTGAACGATTGATTACAGGGTGACCTAACTGAACTTTTCGCTAAACGATTGTGGATTCAGATGGCCAAACGTACCTTCTAAACAATCAAACAATAGAAAGATTGGATGATTAAATGGAACTACCGGCTGAATGGCTAAATGAGGAAACAATTCAACGGAACAACTGCTGAAAGGTTAAATGGTTTGAAAATTGAACGGAACTGCTACTAAATGACTATTTGGTTTAGGATAGGATTAAATTATTTCGAAAGAAGTCTTCTACATATGCGTCCGAGAAGTTATCCCTTTGTATATTTATGACTCTTTCGCTCTTGTTATTTTTCTACGTAAACCTCCGAGGAACCCTATATAATTTATGGTTACTTGATTACTTCCTATAATGTTTGGATAGGTTGGCACTTTGCACATATATAATCGTTGGATGTTTTGTGATGCTTTCATTGGATGATCCTTATTTAACCATCTATTATTATTCTTTGCCTTTAATAAGGTATTTTATTTAGCTATGACATTCTTTAATAACTTCCAGTTAGGATATGGTTCTTTAATATGGATTTCTGATTTCACTTTACCCAAGTGTAAGTCTAGGAGTTTCTATATGATTTTTTGATTTGTACTCACCCAAGTGTGAGTTTTGGGGTTTCTATATGATTTTCTAATTTGTGCTTACCCAAGTGTGAGTTTTGGGGTTTCTATATGATTTTCTAATTTGTGCTTACCCAAGTGTGAGTCTTGGGGTTTCCGTATGATTTTCGGATTTGTGCTTACCTAAGTGTGAATATTGGGGATTCCATATGATTTTTAGATTTGTGCATACCCAAGTGTGAGTCTTGGCGTTTCCATATGATTTTATGATATATGCTAACCCGAGTGTGAGTCTCGAGGTTAAATATGATTTCTGATTTTCTACGCGAGTGTGAGTCTCGAGGATTGTATATGAATACCTTCTTTCTACTTACCTAAGCTTGAATTTCGGGATTCTTTTTTCTAATTACCTGAGTATGAGTCTCAGGGTTTCTATCAGAATTTCTGATT
Source organism: Allium sativum (assembly GCA_030737875.1). Taxonomy (NCBI): domain Eukaryota; kingdom Viridiplantae; phylum Streptophyta; class Magnoliopsida; order Asparagales; family Amaryllidaceae; genus Allium; species Allium sativum. The sequence continues at coordinate 195,232,343 of CM060927.1, read as the reverse complement.
TCCATTTATTCAAGCACGAGTCTCGGGATTTCTAAGTCCTATTTACCTAAGTATGAGTCCTAGGATTTCTATTAATTGCAGATATGACTTACTAATTACTGATTTTTCTATTTATAAATTTTCATTTTCTTGTTACATTTAAGTTTTTTCAAATTCTTGTTACATGAGTTCAAGTCTGAGCCATAAATCTCTTCCCTTAATATTTCCAAATAAATATTCTAGATTTACAACGTTCTTAGGAGATAAATTGTAACGATCTAAGATTTTCCAAATAAATAAATCTTAGATCGTTACATAAATCCTTAGACTTACATTATTCTAATAATCAAGTTTAACTGTAAATTTTTACGCTAAGTTTTCGGAGAAGATGTAGATTTCCTCTATCATCCATGCATACGGGGTTCGAATACCATTGTTGTTTCAAGGTAAATGAACCTAAGATAGAGCACAAGAAGGTACTATAGACTTCCTGTCTAAATCCTTCCGAGAAAGATTATAATCACACAGCACTTTGTGCAGAAAGTTTTCTAAACTCATGATATATTTACTCTTAATGTTTGCCGCTATGAATTATAGTGAAAATTATGCTAAACGCCTCATAGATAAATACCAAGCATTGTGTGAATTATATCACCTCTGCAGACACTTTATGTTTATTATAGAGAATTTCTAGTTCTCTATTTAGAAAAATTCAAATCTAGAATGTGGGTTTGCTACCTCATATTTCTTGATAGTTAAAATGTCTACATAAGATTATTAGGATTCCCATTTAATAAAAATCATGTTTCCCCTCATATCACTATTTCAAAGTCATGCTAAATTAATGCTAAAACATTTCTACTATTTCTTAAGTTACAAGAGAAACGGTACAGGAATACCAGGGTTTGTCCTGAAGAACAAAAGCTTCCTTATACTAGGAGGGATGCTAAATGTTAACACCAAAATTTGCATTGGAAAATTGTAAAGAAGCGGAAGTATCAGAGCCGAAGGAACAAAAAGGTTGCAGACAGCGAAACCAGGATCATAAAGAGATCTAAGGAGCTACTGAAAGCAGAATTTGAGAACTGACAGCAAGTCAAAAGCAAATACCGGCAGCCAGGAAGATTCAGAGCATAACAACATCGATTTAATAATGATAGCAGAAGGTTGGAAATGGTAGATTCCGAAAGGACGGAAAAGGAAGCAGCAACTCTAGAAGAAATCCACATGCCACCAGAAGCAAATAAAAATGGGCGACCAAAGGCATATAAACCAAAGGCTTAAAGACACTAAAGCGATAACTTAATAAGCGACACTAACATTAGAAGAAAGCTAATAAGTCATTCGAAAGGAGTCACGGAGAAAGTTGTCACCGGATCAAGACTGAAACCAAGGGTTGTCGGAAGGAAAAGGGAGGCATACACTCTAACGTACTTAGTTCTGACACCTTCACCGACAAGTGAAAGTTGCAGAGCCGAGAGCCACCAAAGTCAAGTCCTCAGATTCCGAGACCAAACAACTGAAAGGCATGCTAGCAAAATCACTCCCGAAAGCTCGAGGTTGGTATTACGAAGGCAAGAAGACATCCACGAAGACATTCCATAAGGAGAAAGGCGGCCGCGACCTTTCTTCCGGAACCGAAAGTTACAAGAGCGGCCGGAAACCTTATTCCAACATCCAAGAGAGGCTTTTGCTGGGATCACAACAGAAGGGTCCCTAATTTCCTATATATAAGACCCTAGGGATCATATTTGGGTGGAGGATTCTCATTTTCTCAATTTTGTTGTTATTTCTAAGGGAGCTAACCCTAAATTGAAAATCAGTTTGGGGATTTCTTATGTAATCTCCTTTATGAATAAAATCATCAAAGCCCTTAAAGTGGACGTAGGTTCAATCTAAACCGAACCACTATAAATTGCGTGTTCTTAATATTTCTGCATATTATATTGCCCTTCACTATACTTCTGAATGTGTTCCGTTATGCTACCGAATTACTAAAACACCCTTCTACAAGACGCATTCTTTCCCCTAAACAGGTGATTCATACATAAGCCTTATCCTTGAATGTAGGTCAACCAAAAACACCATTTCGCAAGCGTTTACCTTACGAACTTGTAAAAAGTTTATGAAACCTTTATCCCATAGAAACGGTGAACTAACTCAATATTATGGGAACTGAATAATCCCATTTCTCCCTTGAGTCCATTTCCTTAGCCCTATGTATGGTGCTAACGAAATTTTTTGTTAACAGTTACCAATAGTCCCATTGGATCAACAACATAATCTAGTTAATATCAGATATATTACTTGTCTGACCTTAGCTGATTTACGGTTTTGGCATATCTTAAAAACGTTTGAGAAATTCCTTAACACTCCTAGCTAGGAATGGCAATGGGGCGGGTTGGGGCGCGTTTCTCGTGCCCTAAACCTGACCCAAACTTTTTAAACCCCACCCTTGACCCGCCCCATTGACCTGGTGCGGGTCTGGAACATCGCCCCGTACCCGAAACCCATATGGGTCAGGGTAGACCCGACCCATGACCCGATGATATTGTTTTCTAATATACACAAATTTATATACTTATATTTTTTATCACTAAATTATATACATATTGTAATGTGTTCACAATGATAAGAGGATACAATAAAATGAATTGTAAGATAATAGTTCAAAATGTATGCATTTGTTATTGTATAATTATCTTTGATGCAACTTAATACTATGAAAATTTTATAGCTGTTGATTGAAAAATATAATATTCAAGTTATAACTATGTATACCTAATAAGATTAGCAAATAACCATTATAATAATAATGTTTTTTTATTGATGTTTCAATCACGCGGGTCGGGTTGGGGTGGGTTAGCTGTGCCCCAGACCCAACCCTAGACCCAGACCTCCAAAAGCGGGTCGCGGGTCTACCCGCCTCGAAGACCCTATGGGGCGGGTCTAAATGGGTCAAAACAAGGGCGGGTCAAGCGGGTTCGGACCCTAGACCTGCCCCATTACCATCCCTACTCCCAACATCCCTTGAACAATGTTGAAATTGATGTTGCTTTTGAATGTAACTAATGTGTAATTAGTGAGTTGCATATGCTCATATTATTAAAAAATAAAACTTATATTGTAGTTAATTCAGAAAATTATTTAATTATATGATATTAAATAAGTTTATCATGAAAAGAATTTAAATGATATGCAATATCGGACATATATAAAGTTGATGGTTTGATTCTTGTTAATAGGATATATCCATAAACATTAGTATGCTAACCAACTTTTTTTCTTTTCAAAATAAATGTGTTGATATTGGATATATAAATAATTTATATGTTTTCTTGATGACATAGATAATTAATGTTATGTCTTGTATATTTTGTATGTACGAGTGAGTAAGTTACTTTACTATTTTGTTGATTTTATCATTGTATATACGTTGAATGTCATTTTTCTAAAGGATTAATAATTGAATTAATATACAATAAACAACTAAATATATTTTAATAAACTAAATTAATGATCAACTAACTAATTAATGTTGGAAAACCGATGTGCAGGAGCAAGAAAGCGAGAGTGAGGACATTGTATCATGAATGAGGTCACTGCTTTAAAAGAGAAATTCGACATGACTATGGTGCAATTGATAATTGTCGCCCCCTCTTAAAGGTTAACATAGTCATTCTACAAAATTGTGCACTCACTCAAGGATGAAGGAATTGAGATTTATAAAAGGCACTGCTGATCACAATTTATTTAGGATGATAGAGCCTTTTAATTTTAGAGAAAACGGAAAAGACAAAAAAGAAGAAAGAGTATGATAATTTTGTACATAATTTTTTTTTCTATAGGTAGAGAGAAACAAGAGAGAGAACTCTAAGTTTTATATTTTCTAATTTTTGAGAAAAAAGACGAAAATGATTATTCTTTCGAGATGAAATTTTTTAAAATTTAAATTATTATTATTATTATTGTACGAATTTTATGTTATGTGATTTAAACATATTACAGATATATTTTTCCAAGATATTTAAGAATATCAGACACGCTTGATTTATGGTTATTAGCATATCTTTTGATATATTTTGGTTATTTCCTAAAACTAAAAAATATGGCAAGATATTTGAGAATATTAGGTAGGCTTGATTGATTGATATATTTCTTGTTTGTAGCCACCTGATTGACTGACATATTTCTTTCCTATCCTCTTTGTAGCCACCATAGGTATAGGGATCTTGATTTGAAGGGGAACTAGGAGGGATGTATCGTACAAGACCTATGAGTTTCAAGTTTCAAGTCTCTCCGTCATATGTTTCAACATCTTCACAATTGGCAGATATTTTTCCTAATGCACTCAACATGTCACTGTTTGATTTTCTTCTTTCCAAGTCGGGCATTTTTGAACTCCGTGCTCCAACTTGAGGCGGGCTATTACAGATATATTTTACCAAGATATTTAAGAATATTAGATAGGCTTCATTTATTATTACTGATATATCTTTTGATATCTTTTAGTTATTTCTTAAAATTAAAAGATATGCCAAGATATTTGGGAATATTAGATAGGCTTGATGGATTGATGCATTTCCTATTTGTAGCCACCAGATTGATTGACATATCTACTTCATGTCTTATTTGTGATCACTGTAGTTGTAGGTGTCTTGATTGATTTCCTGTCTTATTTGTACATTCTTCCTATCTTTTCAAAACAACTTTATATATTTGAATAAACAAAAAATAATTGTCATTTTTCTTATATATGTGAATAAGGCATACATTGAAAATAACCTACTTTAGGATTTATTTAATAAATTAATGATTATTAGTTAACCATATATTTATCTGTTTGTTTGCGTGTGTGGTTATATGACACCCCTGTTTAAAGCATCTCTTTTGCATTCGAGGCACAACCACTCGTTTATATTTAAATAACGAGTGAGTGAGTGAAAAGAGGGAGAAAGTGGGTTGTGTGCTGGAGATTAAAGGGCATTAAGGGATTATGCACCATTTTATGTGTGTGTGTGTATATACTCTCTCTCTCTACAACGAAACAACCTTTTTACAACGAGCAATGCACGTTGTAATTTGGGTTTCGCAACGGGCATGATCCCATTGTATTTGGCAACATTATAATAGTTCCATATTTTACAACAGAGAAAAAGCATTCTCAAAGGCCGTTGTAATACACCTTTTTACAACGGTCATTGGTCGTTGTAATATAATCTATGACAGCATTTAATTCCCGTGGTAAAACATTGGAACTTGCGACAAGGCCAAATAATACACATACTATAAATAAATATTTATGAAAATTTAATATTCAATTCAGAATTTATTCTTAAACAATTATTTATTATACTTTCAAATAATACACTTATCGTTTCCTCTTTATTACATAGTCACTTGTACATACACTTCCACACTACATTCAATCGTATACATTGACTAGTGTTAATCCCTAAAAAATCCACGTGCAAATTGAATGAGGAATATGTTACTAACATCATCAGGGTCGTTCACACACTAAGGCACTCGAAGTATTAGTAACAAAAAAGAACGGTCACAAGAGCAAGTGCTGAATGTCAAGCCCAGAACAAATCAGGTCGACCAAATACAACCGGACGGCATGATGCAGTGTGCGATCCTAAGACTTGGGTCCAAATCAAGATTCAGGTGCGGAGACTAAGACCGGTCGCTCATACGGAAATGAGACTGTACCAAGCATCAGCATGAAGCAAGTCGCTCATCCAACATAAGCTAGAACGATCACATCCTGCGGAAGCAATAAGAAAGCGAGCACCCCTAAAACTAAAGCAATCGGTCGTGCAAGAAACAATGAAGATCCAATCCCAGACTTGCGTCCCGTTTCTACAAGGCCTCCTAAAAACGGTCGCCCACACAGAAGCGCCCAGTCTCACGAACCCGCTCAAACTTCATAAGGCGTCCGACCCAAAAAGCTATCTACACATGACAGCCTAAGACAGCTAATGACAGCTGGCGACAACTGGCCAATGGCCCGATTGTAATTAGCAGAATTAGAGATTTACAAGGCAGGAAATGGATTTCAAACCGAGGACTCACCTATAAATACGCTATGGCTACCACTGAGAAAAGGGAAAGGGGGGAGATGGGAAGAATCACGAAGTGCTTCCAAACACTGCCACAAACCATGGATCTGGCCATGGCGTCAAGCTCAATTTCGTGATTCCGAGAGAACAAAAACATCATCAATCTCAATCATCCATTCATCCTCTTTCTCCTTAAATTCAACCATCTTCTTATATAATTTCCTAGATTAAAGTATATAAACAAGGTTGTATTAGGCGAAAATGGAAGTGTATGTTGCAGAGAGAATTGATGTACTTTGTAATTCATATCATGAGATTAGAAATCATCTTCATAGTGGACGTAGGCCTCATTAACGGCCGGGCCACTCTAAACCTCGTCTCTATGTTTACCATTTTTCTGTATTTTTCTACTTTGAATTACTGATTGAATAAGGCTCCATTTTATTCCCTACCAAACTGGTGAAGTACAGCTTTGTACCTGAGGTGTTTGGACCATTTTTGGTGTAAACATTTTTGGCGCCCGCCGTGGGGACGTGTTCATCTCTTCCCCCATTCTCTTTTTAAAAGAAAACGCTGTGCTCGCAATCATGAGCATGGCGAAAGAAATTGCAGCTGCCAGAATCAATGGCGTCTCCGGTACTGGCTCATCGCCCACCATCCGTTCCGAAAAAAGGGAACCACAAAGAGTCGAGGCGGCCGTCACCAGGAAGGAGTTGGAGGAAGCAGTGACAGAAATAACAAGCCAGATAACTGTTGTGAACGACGCCTTGGTAGAGAAAATCGATTCGATGTTTGCTACCCAGACCTCTTTCATTAAAGCCACGCCGAGCATTACAGACCTTTCGTTCGCACAAACAAGTCATGCAGGCAAAATGAATTCTTCTGCAGAACAAAAAAGTTCTACTCCGAGAACTGCCTACTGTGGCTATGGGCCCCATCAAAGATCCGGCAGGAAGGAAAGTGTTCGTTCCATGGAACGGAAGGAAAAACAGGGATATGTCTCAGACGTGAAAAAAGGAGCCAATAAGAGCAAAACGAGAGCGCGCTTTTTCAAGGATTCGGAGTTCACTCCCCTCAACGACACCATAGAAAATATCTTCAGGGCAACCACGGGCACTATAGCATACCCGGTCCCGGAGCGGATGCAAGTCAAGGATGCTGCCACGAAGTGAGGAAAATTCTGTCAATTCCATGATCAACCTGGCCATAGTACCAACGAGTGTAGACACTTGAGGTCACTAGTCGAGAGACTGGTCAAGGAAAACTATCTGCAACATTATGTGCAAAGATATCGTCCCGCTTATATGCCAGCGTGGGAGAGCAAGCTCCCCAAAGAGAGGGTCTAAACTAGCTTGAGATCGACGCACGACCAAAGATCAATAATTGGCACTCTGATCGAGGAATTCTTGATTGAAATTCCTGTCACACCGCCCCGCTACTCTATTTCTATCCTGCCTGACTTAAGAAATAATAGCTGTTTTATTGTATTCCCCTAGTTGCTACATTCATGTTGAGCAATGGACTACATGCATATACTATGTATAGGGAAATTATTGTATGCTCGTTTAAATACTGTAGTCATTGCTTCATGCTAAACATCGACTTTTCAAATGTAGGCCTATTAAAGGTGGCTAAGCATATCCACCCATCCCAACTGCAAAGGGAAGGTTCCTAAAGCATATTTTGAGCAGAGCGGCCTGTGAGCCACGAGCATCAAAATAACAAACTATTCTGGGGCAGACAACGAGATGAACAGCAGACGAAAAGCTATGTACATCATCATGGAAAAGGCTGAATGCCCAGCAAGTACCCACTCAAAGGATCATCGTCAAACCCTGTTGCAAACCTAGGGCTATTGCAAAATCTGTCCCCAACATCGAAATTGCCAACTCTGAGAAGACGCCCTCTCGGATGCAGGACATGAATTCCTCGAAATCAAAGCCAAGACCAACAACAAGGAGTAACGCTTATCTCTCAGGAATCAATACTGGAGCAAAAGCAACTCAAAACAAAAAGGCCCCTCGGATAAAAATTTGCTGAGCCCATCAAAGGAACACCTTCATATTAGGTGCAGGATACGAGGATTCCCCGCCTTGAGAAAATTTATTAATTCTTTGATTGAAGAGGGCCAGTATCTATTTCATTCGACAAAATGCAAAGTCGGCAAAAATCGAAAAAATGTGAAGTCGGCAAAAACCGATGTGGCTCGTGAAAACCCTTACCGAAAGGAGGTGTCTGATCTTATTCTTTGTTGTTAACCAAGTCAACAAAGCCAAGATTGGATTACAGCAGAAATCCCAGCCGAAAGGGGGTAAACCAGAAATCCTATCCATTTGGGGTTTTCCAACAAGGTCCTTCCAGTCCTAGAATAATCAGGGCTGACAAGGCCGAAATTGGGTCGAAATCGAAAATCAAGACCTCCCATGGGGGCAACCAAAAGAAAACACCTAATAACCACCTGTTCCTTTGTGCTCAAAGAAGTGTTGTCACAACTTGCACCTTGCGTAGTGATGTATTTTTGGCTTGAGTGCTCGGTCCAGGGATGAACTCTAACAGCATCTATCGTAAAGCGATCTATGACAAGAATGCGAGAACTCGAAGCATCAATTCCAGCAGAACTTGGAGGAGCGCAAACAGTACCCAAACACTCTTTTCCAAGTAATGGAGCTCGCTCGTTCGTCGGTAACTACATACCTTTAATCAAGGCATTACGACCCTTTTCCTCTAAGAGCTCTCTTTGAAGGAAACCGTCATCAAAATCCTTGGAATGTGAAAGTACTTTCTCCCAGACAAGAGCCAGAGTCCACAGGAAATCTTTATTCAGATAGCTCAAACTCCCTCGACTCATGATGCTGCAAACGTAAAAATGAAACAGGTTATCGTCAGCCTCAGCTTTGGCTCTGACAAGATCTTCTTGCAATCGGATCTTTTCTTCCTCAAACGATTTAAGGATTTCATTTTGAGAAGCAAGGCGGCCTTCAAGTGCCATGTTCTCCTGTTCCAAAGAAATTAAAGCCTGCTTTTCTAGGGTCAAACGACGTTCAGCAAATTTTCGGGCGGACTGAGATTCTAAAAGCTGCGCTCGCACACCCTCCAATTTCTTTCTAAGCTCAACATTTTCATCCCCCATGTCATTCATTCTAACGCTTCCATTCTTCAAGGAAGAGATTTCAGAGTCCTGCGATTCAATCAGATGTACAAGACTAGCTTTGTCACTTTCCAAAACCTTAATGTAGTTGAGATGTCGTGCGTTCAAGTCCTGAAATTCATACCCTAACTTCGACCAATCCTCCAGGCTTTTATTAACACTCTGCATGACCAGATTCAATTGTGCTTCAAGCTGACCTTTGACAACACTAAGCTGGTCGGCCACACTGTTCTTCACAGCCTCCAGGCTTCTTGCAACGTCCTGCCTATCGTTAGGATCTAAACCTGGGGCCGAAGACACTCCTCTTAAATCCCAGCCATGAAAGCGATCCTTAAGCACTGGACTCTCAGAAAGAACTCCATAAGGAGGGCGATTACATATTGCTTGAACCTGAACAGGAGTTAGGACAGCAGGTCTCGCAGAAGGACCAACTGATTTAGGTCTCAGAACCTGACTAGACTCCTTGCATCCTGAAGGATCGGACATGGGAAGCTCAATGATAGGCTGGGCTTGAGAACTGGAAGACGTCTGGGGACGTTTCATATAATAGGAAAGATGGAACTGAAGGAGGCTTCTCGGATCAATGAGATCGGCCTGTTGAGAAAAGTTTTCTGATAATGAACAGTCTGCGCTTGCGCCTGGAAAACAATTAAAGCATGCAATTAGCAATCAGCTAAAAGTTGCCCAGTTCATAAAGAATTTCGCCACAAAACAATAATCAAAACCAATCCTAAGGCAAGTTTCAAAAGAAACTTTCTCAGAGCATTGAGCAGGGCCGTGGAAATTTCTTATATCAGACACCACAACGTCACCCTGGCTCAGATATTTAGCAGAATCCAGGTCCCTTAGGTACCCAAAGGTCCCTGGAGAACTTTCTGCCTGTGATAAGGAGCGTGCGGAACTCTCGGTTGTCGTCCCAGAAGTCACATCAACCGTTGAGCCATGAGCGCGCTCACTAACTCCCCTGGCATTCCTCTCAATAATTAATGATGAAGACCGACCACCACTTCAGAGATTGATCTTCTCTTCTTAACAGGTTTACCAACAGAACGTTGAAGATGAACCGAAGCCTTACCAAGGGACCGTGAGGGATCGATCAACCGGTATTCGCGAAGGTTCTCTTCTGTCAGCAGCACCTCTCCACTCCTTTCTTTCTGGTCAACAGATATTAAAGAATTCAAAGGAGACTTATCCAGAGTGAGACCCACGACCGAAGGGATCACTACAAGAATCATAGGGAAATTCAGATCAGAAGAAGAAAATATGTAAGGATCCCAAGAATAAAAGAATAATTACCCCCTTTTGCGCATCGACCAAAAAATTTACTGGGACACTTAACGAAGAAATATTGATGCGGGAACCCTTTGGCACCTTCTGTCAAACCCGTAATAATCCTATCATGCACATTATCCAAGAAGAAGGAAAGGGGACCTTCAACTTCCCTTCTCTTAAAGCTATATAAAGAACAAATGTCTGCAAACGTAGGTGCCTGCTGCCGGACTTTCATTAAAAGAATGTAAAACTAAGAAGAACCTGATATCCACTAAGGTGCAGTTGATATGGGGCAATTTCCTGGTGCTTCAAAACAGACTCTAGATAGGGATTAAAGGGAGGAATTGCCCCACTACACAGCATTTGGTAATTAACCGCTACATACCCAGAGGGCGGACAATCAGCCATCTCTCCCTTTCTGGGAAACCTGACCTCGTTCTCTGAAAATCCAAAGTGGGTGTACATTTTTTGATATTGCTCAAAAGGGAGCGTCGATTTGCGGCAACCGGTCACTACCCTATCAAAGAAGCGAGGCTAAGGATAAGTACGGTCAGCCATCAAATCAAAACTGGTAGCGTTGGCACCTTCCGTCACTTGGTCAAGGCCTTCCTATCCCCCAGACATCACGAGACGCCTGGAATTGAAATAAATAAGCGGTTAGTCGCATGACAACATAATCACACAAAGAAATGGCAAACATCCAAAGGATCCTCACCACGTTAGCCTAAAACTCAGATACTGGCGTAAACATCCCATCGGAAGCCAGTTGGCACCAGTTCAAAATAATGACAGGGTAGTCCAAACGCTTTTCGTTCTGGAAAGAGATAACACCATTGGAGCAACTATAATCCTTGAGTGAACGACCCACCAACAAACCTATACAACAATGTGCGATCAGATGTGTCGAAGACAGTAATTCCTCATTGAAAGGAATCACAAGCTTCGAGGGACAAGTGTTAATCCCTAAAAAATTCACGCGCACATTGAACGAGGAATATGTTGCTAACATCATCAGGGTCATTCACACACTAAGGCACTCGAAGTATTAGTAACAAAAAAGAATGGTCACAAGAGCAAGTGCTGAATGTCAAGCCCAGAACAAATCAGGTCGACCAAATACAACTGGACGGCATGATGCAGTGTGCGATCCTAAGGCTTGGGTCCAAATCAAGATTCTGGCGCGGAGACTAAGACCGGTCACTCATACGGAAATGAGACTATACCAAGCATCAACATGAAGCAAGTCGCTCATCCAACATAAGCCAGAACGATCACATCCTGCAGAAGCAATAAGAAAGCGAGCACCCCTAAAACTAAAGCAATCGGTCGCGCAGGAAACAATGAAGAGCCAATCCCAGACTTGCGTCCCGTTCCTACAAGGCCTCCTAAAAACGGTCGCCCACCTAGAAGCGCGCACTCTCACGAACCCGCTCAAACTACATAAGGCGTCCGACCTAAAAAGCTATCTACGCATGACAGCCTAAGATAGCTAATGACAGCTGGCAACAACTGGCCAATGGCCCGATTGTAATTAGCAGAATTAGAGATTTACAAGGTGGGAAACGGATTTCAAACCGAGGACTCACCTATAAATACGCTATGGCTACCACTAAGAAAAGCGAAAGGGGGGAGATGGGAAGAATCACTAAGTGCTGCCAAACACTGCCACAAACCACGGATCTGGCCATGGCATCAAGCTCAATTTCGTGATTCCGAGAGAACAAAAACATCATCATTCTCAATCATCCATTCATCCTCTTTCTCCTCAAATTCAACCATCTTCTTATATAATTTACTAGATTAAAGTATATAAACAAGGTTGTATTAGGCGAAAATGGAAGTGTATGATGCAGAGAGAATTGATGTACTTTGTAATTCATATCATGAGATTAGAAATCATCTTCATAGTGGACGTAGGCCTCATTAACGACCGAACCACTCTAAACCTCGTCTCTATTTTTACCTTTTTTCTGCATTTTTCTACTTTGAATTACTGATTGAATACGGCTCCATTTTATTCCCTACCAAATTGGTGAAGTACGGCTTTGTACCTGAGACGTTTAGACCATTTTTGGTGTAAACAACTAGTTATTACAAACTCACTTACTTAATATACACATCATAAAATTATTACAATCCAAATGTTAAAAACTTATAAACTATTCAAATAACCAGGCTAAGCCTTCATCATTGCTAGCTTTTGATTTTATTTCAAGCTGCAGTCCATTAGAACCTACATAGGTAAAAGCACATAAATTGCAACAATACCATAAACACGAGCCATATTAAAAAGGGATTATAAAACAATACATGCTAATTTGAATTACCTTTATTTATGGGGTCTGTACTGCAAAGCAATTATAGTACATACAACTAAATTTGAAGGATGCGAAATGTAAAAGTACACTACCGCCTTTATTTCACGAATAAAAAAATTTGAGTGATATCATTTTTTTGGATTACCCAAATAACAAAATATTCCCCTCCATCCACATCAAATTAATTCGGTTTACTTCTACTAAAATCAACTCTCACATTCTACAACTATCTTTAGGTTCGAAAGCGACTTGGATTTATTCTAATCAATTAGGTTTAAAACCTTGATTGTTCCTCATACTATAATAATCAGCCATAATTTTCTAAAACTAGTTTTGTATAATATTTGCCGTAAAGGAAAATAATGACTGTAATGCACATAATCAAACATGTAGGGATCAACCACGACATTAAACAGAATAACTAACTTGCTGAATAAAGCTTCACATGGCTTAAGTAGCACTAGGGCAGACCCTGACATCAGAGGCCCTAGGCAGACCCAGAATTTGTAGGCCTTTGGTCGTCAAAATATGTTAAAATATACATAATATAAGATTGTAGGCCTTAGACGGATGCCTTGGTGACCTTGCCCCAGGGCCACCCCTCTGTAGCAACCCTTCCATCATTTTATAAATGGGATTGCTCACTGATAACTACCAACATTAGTCTTAGAATCTTGGAAGTTACTGACGAACTCTACCCACCAACTTCAGTTCTGAAAATAGCATTGTCCGCGATCACTTTGATTCACAAGGGCTGAATTCCCAGTGGAAAACGCCTATTTTGATTTGAGTAACAGCGACTAAATCCTTTGTCTTTTGATCTCTCAAATGTTATTTCATAGATCATATAATTAAACAATTCTACCTTTTTAGAACTTGCTTCTCCTTTGTTAACAGCACTGTTCCTTTCCTTCTTGTTCTCGCATGGAAGACACAAAATTGATAGATGAACTGACACATAAAACGTCTAAAAATTGCACTTGCCTTGATAGCAATCTACAGCATCAAATCTTCATTAACTCAGACTATGACTGAAAATTGTAGACCGATTTCCTCATTTATAGAACTATCATCCCGTATCTGAAATAAAATCCCTCGCTCTACCCCTCGTTCCTAGAGTGAATTGGCTTTAGATTAGGTTGTTGGCTACAAAAAGCAAACTGCGGATTTTTTTTTTCTTTTTGTTTTTTTTTCAGTACAAAAGCCATATATATATATATATAAAAGCTTGCAAAATGGCTGTCAAACATAGCAATAAATGCAACATGGCTGTCAAACATGCAAATACATCCTTTCAGTTTTCTAAAATTGAATATGAACGTTCCCAAGCTTTGCATTTGAGTCAGCAGTCAGCACAGCCGCCCTTCAAATCAAAGCTCCTTCATTCCCAGCATGTTTCTTAGTTTTATGAAGGTTTCACCTAAGACTGGTTTTGTAAATATATTTGCTGCTTGTTCCGCAGTGTGGCAATATTGCAGTTCTATTGTTTTTTTCTTCACATGATCTTGAAGAAAATGAATCCGAGTATCTATATGCTTACTTCTTCCATGATGCACTGGATTTTTTGCTAGTTGAATGGCTGATTTGTTGTCTACATATATCATGGTTTCTTCCTCTTGCAGAACATCCAGCTCTGTCAGAATATATCTCGGCCAAATAGCCTCACAAATAGTTGATGAGGCTGCCACGTACTCAGCTTCGCATGAAGATAACGCCACAACACTTTGTTTTTTCGAAGTCCAAGAAAATGCAGCCGATCCAAAATAGAATACATACCCTGTTGTGCTTTTCCTATCATCTTTGTCACCTCTTCAGTCACTATTGGAATAGCCTAGCAGCTTTGCATTCTCATTGTAGCGATAGAGAAGGCCAAGATTGAGAGTGCCTTTGATATACCTCAAGATTCTTTTTGCAGCTAACCAATGCGACTTGTTCGGCTTGTCCATGTAGCGACTTACGAGTCCGACTCCATACATAATATCAGGCCTTGTAATTGTCTAGTACCTCAAACTACCGACCAAACTCTTGAAAATGGTTGAGTCCACTTGAGCTTCACTTTCTTCTCTTGATAACTTTGTTCCTGCTGCTACTGGAAAATTCACAGGTTTGCAGTTTATCATGTTGAATTTTTTCAAAATCTCATTCATGTACCTTTTTTGAGATATATATATTCCATCTTCCATTTGTTTCACTTCAATGCCAAGAAAGTAGGACATCAATCCGTTGTCCGTCATCTCAAACTCTTCAAACATTGATTGTTTGAACTCCATAAGCATTTCCATATTGTTTCCTGTGCATAGCAAGTCATCAACATATATGCAAACTATCAACAAATGGCCAACATGATTTTTTTTCATATACACAGCATGCTTATATGGACATTTTGTGAACCCATTTTGATGAAGATATCTATCAAGTTGCGCATTCCAAGCTCTCGGTGCCTGCTTCAAACCGTATAATGCCTTTTTTAGACGATATACCTTGCTTTCTTCTCCCTCTACCACAAAACCATCGGGTTGCTGGACATATACTTCTTCCTCAAGAATTCCATTAAGAAAAGACGATTTGACATCAAGTTGATATATTTTCCAATTATGTTGAGTAGCGAGAGCGATCAATAGTCTTGTCGTGTTAAGTCTTACAACCGATGCAAACACCTCTTCGTAGTCAATTCCATATTTTTGTTTGTAGCTTTAGCAACGAGTCTTGCCTTGTATCGGGAAATTTCACCATCTGCAGTACACTTAATTTTGTAAACCCATTTAACATCAATAGCCTTTTGCTTTTCTGGAAGTGTTGTAAGCTCCCAAGTTTTATTTTTTTCAATTGCCTGTATTTCCTCCTTCATTGCCAATCGCCAACAATCTTCTTTTACTGCTTCTCGAAAATTAAGAGGCTCTTGATCAGCATACAGGCAAAAAAGATTATTTTCTTCATCATTCTCTGTTTGCTCATAAATGTCCTTCAAGCTTCTCATTTTGACTGGACTTTGCTGCCGTGAAACTTCGTCGCTGCTTTCTCTAATCGATGGCGAGTTACTTCTTAGAGACGATGTTTGAGGAGACAATGGTGTCACCTGTTGAACTTCAACAAGAGGCTCTTTAGAATTTTCTAGTGCAGGTGGGTTTTTATCAACCTTCACATCATCACTCCAATTCCAAGTTTCATTTTCATCAAATATAAAATCTCTACTAGTCACTAACTTCCTTGTTAATGGGTTGTAAAGCTTGTATGCCTTTGAGTTCTCACTATATCCAAGAAAAATGCATTTTCCACCATGATCATCAAGCTTCTTTCTATTTGATTTTGGTATGTGTGAGTATGCAACACATCCGAAAATCGTTAGGTGTGCAATACTTGGTTTGTAGCCGCTCCACGCCTCTTGAGGTGTCATGTGTTTGACACTTTTGGTAGGAAAACGATTGTGTATATAAGCTGAGCATGCTACCGCTTCCGCCTAGAAATGCTTTGGCAGCCCTTTCTCTTTAAGCATAGTTCTTGTCATATTTAGAATTTTCCGATTCTTCCTTTCGGCGACCCCATTTTGCTGTGGGGTATATGCAGTGGTGAATTGATGCTTTATGCCATGATCCTTGCAATAATTATCAAAAGCTTTTGATGTATACTCACCACCACGGTCTGAGCGAAGGGATATAAGCTTGTGACCAGATTCATTTTCAGCAAGTGCTTTAAAAACTTTGAATACATCCAAGGCAACAGATTTTTCTTTAAGAAAATGAACCCAAAGTTTTTGACTATAATCATCAATGAAGGTGATAAAGTATTTATTACCTCCTAATGATGCAGGCTCTATCGGTCCACATATGTCAGTATGCACAAGTTGAAGTGGTGTTGTAGCTCTCCAAGATTTGCCGCTTGAAAAAGGAAGTCTTGAATGCTTGCTGAGCATGCATTCTTCATAAGTGTCTTTTGGTGAATCAATCATTGGTAAACCATGCACCATATTAGATAAAGACAGCAGCTTTAGTCCACCAAAATAAAGATGTTCTAAGCGAAGATGCCATTTCCATGACTCATATTGCTTGTGTCCATAGAAACACCTTTCCGATTTGTTGCTGAGATGTAGTGAAAACATGCGATTTCTGGTCATTGGAACATGAACTATGATTCTTCCAGATTTATCCCTCAAAGTAAGTGAATTGTCAGCCATGTATATTTTGTACCCTTTCTCCAAAAGTTGTCCAATACTTAAAATATTGCTTTTCATGTTGGGAACATAATATACATCTGAAATATAGCCTTTTTGCCATCATTTAAATCAAACTGTATTGTAACTTTGCCTTCAACAGAAAGTTTGGAGGAGTCCCCAAGATTCACGGTTCCATGAACTCCTTCTATAAGTTTTGCAAATAAGTTTTTTCTACCACTCATATGATTGCTTGCACCAGAATCAAAGTACCAAGTATCACATTGAATGTTTGAATCATCTTGGGCAAAAAATAGTATGGTATCATTACCTCCATCATTTTATGTTTCTGCAACATTTTCTTGTTCATCATTTTTGCTCCAACAATCAACGGCATAATGTCCAAATTTCTCGCATTTATGGCACTGTGGCTTTTTTGCAGTTTCACGTGCATGGACTCTTCCTCTGCCACAGTAGCCTCCACGTCCTCGACCTCTAAAACATTGATTATCATGATGACCTTGATTTGATTGTTGAAAGCCACCACGACCTCTACTACGACCACGGCTGTAGCCGGATCTTCCTTGATCGTTTAGCGTCAGTTTTGACTCTAGTGCTTGTTCTAGTGGTGCATGAGTTGAATCTTTTTGCATTCTTTGCTCATGCACTTGAAGCGAACCCAGCAATTCATCGATTGCTAGCTTCTCCAAATCCTTAGACTCTTCAATAGCTACGACCACATGCTCAAATTTAGGGGAAAGGGATCGAAGCACCTTTTCGATGACACGGATGTCATCAACTTTCTCACCGTTTCTTTTTAAGCCATTTACAATAACTAGCAGCCGTGAGAAGTAATCCGACACCGATTCTCCATCTTTCATGTGAAGTGCTTCAAACTCACTCCGTAATGCTTGTAGACGAACTCGCTTCACTCGATCATCACCTTTGTAGATGGTAGCAAGAATTTCCCATGCTTGTTTTCTTGTTGTTGCTTCGGCAACCTTTTCAAATGTAGCCTCATCTAGTCCTTGGTAGAGTGTAAACAGGGCCTTTTTATCTTTCATTCTCTGCTCCTTAAGAGTCCTTCTTCTTTGCTCTGTGTATGCAGCCTCTTCTTCAGCGGTGGGTTCCAAAAAACCATTTGTCATAGTTTCCCAGAGATCTAAGGATCCAAACAAAGCCTTCATTTGGATTGACCAGGAACCATAATTGTCATTTGTTAACCTGGGTATTTGATGTTGAACTATGTTGGAGTTCATGCTGGCTCTGATACCATTCTTGTTGGCTACAAAAAGCAAACTACAGATTTTTATTTTTGGCAGTACAAAAGCCATAATATATAAAAGCTTGCAAAATGGCTGTCAAACATAGCAATAAATGCAACATGGCTGTCAAACATGCAAATACATCCTTTCATTTTTCTAAAGTTGAATATGAACGTTCCAAAGCTTTGCATTTGAGTCAGCAGTCAGCATAGGTAAATTTTAGGTTGGTGCTTAGTGTTTTTGGCGAAGTTTCCTGCTACTATCCCTGAACTTAATCGATGAACGAACCATATTTTATATTTTGGTGAAATCAATATATAACTTTGGAGCTGTTTGCGACTAATTATTATGCGTTTGAAAGATTGTCTTACGTTTTGTGCTACAATATACTGATCAAGAGTCAAATATTATATCAATAAATTTTCCAATGTTTATACAAAAGGTTTTTATGGTTAAATTCTTCATTGAATTAGTTTTTTTGTCGTTCACATATAAATGGTACGGTGAGTCTAATGCATCCATTTTATATATTATTTAATAATGTTAAAATTAATTAAATTTAGATTTTTATAATTTTCCATTTTTAATAACGTACGCTAATGAGATCTGTGTGATATGTTCTTGTTTACATTGTGATTGTACTGAAATTCTCTACCTTATCAAGTGTTTGGATAAATTTGTTGATGACGACTATTTTAAACAAACAGACATTTATTGGCCTTAGTCATCGTATTCATTTGTCTTTAATTAAAGTTCAAACTGAAAATGAGATATACCCTTTGTGGGCCTTTACATTATTCTTAGCTCATTTTTGTTTGGATAAAATTAATATTAGTCCTAATTAATTGCTACTTATTAAGTATTCATTTATTAATACCGTTATGAAACTATTAATTAAAGGAAAATTTAAGACTAATGAAAATAATTGGGAAAATTAATTATTTAATTGTTACTTATTAAATGTTACTTCATATTTATTAATTATAATTTAATGTAAATTATTAATTGCTAATAATTAATATGTATATATTGTTAACAATTCTTAACAGCTGTAATATTTAATATTAAAAAAATAATAAACATTAATATTAAGAAAATATTGTAATTATTAATTGTTGATTATCGTAAATTAGCAGTAGACGTTAATTACAACTGACATTTTATGATCATTGTAAAAGTATCATCGGTTAAAATAGACATTTTATGATCATTGTAAAATTGGGTATTACAATGGGCATTACCTGTTTTAAAACTTGCTCCTATTTCAACGGGCATTACTCGTTGTAAAATCGACACTTCTTACAACGGACATTTTGTGACTGTTGTAAAATATACATCTATTACAATGGGCTTTTTGTGAAGATCGTAAAATTAACATCCATTAAAGTGTTCTTAGAATAACTGTTGTGATAGTATTATATTACAACGAACGGTACTTGCCTGTTCTAAAAAGGGCGTTGTACAAGATATCTATTACAACACTCATAGAATGGTCCATGTAATGGAATCCTATTACAACAAGCATGGAATACTATAACAACTTTCAACCAATGTCGGTTATAAAAAGGGCGTCGTAATAGAGTATTTATTTTGTAGTACCTTCATAGAATGATATGCACAAATTGCAACATGCTCAAATTATGTGCACAACCACACATCTCGTCCACGTCCCATGTGCATCTCTTACACCTTGGCATCAGACATCCCCTAGGCATTTTCCTCGATTATGATTTGAATTTGCATTGCTTTTCTAATAGGATTCACGATTTTTCTTAAAGTAGGAAGGACTAAATCCCTCCTTTTTAGTTTAGGGGCCTGGCTTTGCTTTCGAAGTAGTGGAGCTGTAAAGGGAATTGGAGAAACAAAAAACGAATTTCAACTCGGATCACCTTGGCCCGTTATTAATTCTCATTTCCCATGTAACTTCTAATTTTGATGGTAAATAAATTCAACTCAACATAAATTGTTTTACAGCTCATTCATTAATTATGTCTTGTTAATTAATAATTTAGCTTACTAAAATGCTCATTTGATTTTATTCTTATAATTCATCGCTCTATTACACTAATTTTTCTTATTATTTTATATCGAATTAAAATTATTTATTCAATTAATAAATCATCACAAATCAAATTGTAACACTTCCATTTTAATTAGTCACTTGTATATTTATGGCATTAAAAATGTGGTTGTTGCCTAAAATTATAACTGAGATATCAGTTCAATGAATTGTAGATTCTCCATGTTTGATAGGCTCCCTACCCTACAATAGATATATTGATATTGATGTTTTATATATAGAGAATAAGAGATATTTAGGCAGTGATGTATGTTATTCTTCTTTTCATGATATATTGTTATTTAGTTGTGATGATATCCAGATAAGTTATTTAGTCATTAGTGTTATTTAAACAGTTTTTGATTTGATGGAATTCTAGATGGGTTATGACATATTTGATTTCGGTGTTGATTATTTCTTACGGATTTGATGTCTTTTTGTCTATACTGTAACACCCCTCATCCGCTAATATCACTCTTTAACAGAATGTACTAAGTTCCACGAAGTGTTATAGGTAAACAGAATCAGAAACATCACAAGACATATATAAAATAACAACAGAATTAAAACTTTATTCTTCAAACAGAAAACATCGTGGTCCAAAATTTAGTTACAATCATAAGTCTGAAATACAGAAAACCCATTACATCAAATTAAAATATCTTCTTTGTACTAATCATCAGAGTACAGTAATATAAAATCATAGTCCTTAAAAATAGCCATAGCAAGGTAGACAAGAAGTCAAAGCGATATATCTAAGCAGCTCCAAGCAGAATCAGAAGGGAGAATCATAATCAAGCCTGAGTGTTCCCACCCTTGGAACCTGAGGGTGGGGGCTGAAGAGAGAGAAAAGGAAACAAACTGTGTCAAACATAAATTCTGGCGAGTCCAGTTACTTTTAGCATATAAATAAGTAAAAACATCATAAAAGGCATATAAACTTGATGATAGAGATAATAGTATCATAAGGAAGGTATAACAGAATGAGCAGGATAAGTAGAATAAGCAAAACAGATTAGGTTACGCTTCTCAAATACTTTTCTTTGCAACAATGCTACTATAACAGAAACATAATGATCCCAACAAAAAAAGAATGGTAGACTTAGGTATACTTCTAGTGATAGGTTTTAACCCTAACAATAATAATAGGCAACCCAATAGAAATAACGGGTTTTACTCCAAACGAAAATAACGGGCACCTAAACAAGCAAGACTAGATGTACCCTAATCACTACCCAATCGATCGACTACTTATCCTATAGATACCCTGTGCTGGCCCCACAACAGGATGCATCACTTCCTAAGGTTGCAACCCCTTTTTTCGATAGGCACAACCATACTTACTAGTGCTATAGCGTTTTATTTTCTCGAGCAAGCGGATCCATGCACGCATATGACTCCATTGTAACGCGCCATTAGACACCTCCATACAGATGGACCTCTTATAATCAGCTTAGTAAGTGTGCCCTGACCCCTACCTAGTTGTGGGTCCTCCTTTTGATACCAATATGGGTTACTGACTGATACAAGTCTCATACAACAGATGATACAAGCCACCCCCTTGGCTTGCATCCCACTACTAGGATTTTGACAGGTTATGCCAAACAGATTAACAAGCCCGCATAACCCCACCATATAAAATAGGTTAAGTTTTTCAGGTTTGTATAACCCCCCACATATTTAACATATTTACTTAACCCCCTCCCCCCCTCCATCGATTCAAACAAGCTTGCTTAACCCATACATAATTTGATAGGTTCATATAACCCCCATAGATTTAAACAGGTTAAGTAATACAGGTTAACAGGTTATTATCATTCCCTGTTCATGCATGTTAATGTCAGACCTCTCACATTAAGTCGACCACCTATGGATGCTGGATATGCCGGACGATTCGGGGCAGATTTTTACCATAAGCTGGACTTAACCTCGTGTCTTAGTACCGTTACGTGTACATTTACGCACCAAGCCCCTCACATTAAATTAATCACTCGGGGATGCTGGATATGCCGGGCGGTTCCGGGCTAACTTCAACCACAAGTGTAATCTAACCTCGTGTGTAAGCGCGGTTAGAGTTTCTATTTACTGTAAATTTAGGCATGCTTATTCTTAAACAATTGTTCATGTTCGTCGTAGGTTTTTCATGTCCGTTCCCTTAAGTCATAAATTATCATGTACGATATGCTCTAAATTTAAAATTTAGGTCAAGGTATAGGTTATGCCCCCCAATCCCAGTCATGTTTCATGATACAAGTTATGCCCCAAATTATCATTCCCAACCATTACCAATTTCATTCGTTCGCATATTACAGCAATAGGGCTAGACTCGAAGGTAGCCTGGCTACAAAAATATATAATGGAAAGTAAGGAGAGAAGAGAACAGAAACATGCATCATAACAAAACAGATGTATGATAATAGGAATAGGCATACTAATAGAACAGACATATGGTGAAGAAATAGGCATATGATAACAGAAATGGGCATAGTAGAGATAGGCATGTAAGGACTAATCAGTAGATCAGGTGTACAAGTAATGGAAGATATGTTTAATTATGATTCAGGTTATTAACAAACATAAGTTTAGATCCAAACTTATAAACATGTCAGGATTACTTATTAAATATTTATATCTAAAAGCAACATAAACTCACTGGGACTGGATCTAAAGAACTGAGAAAAGGGTGTTGAAGTTGTAGCAGAGATTCTTGAATATGTATTAGTCGTTCTTGTAGAAGAATAGGCTAATTCAATTTGAGTTGGGGTAGCATCTCACTATCTCCATTATTTTAGAGAAATAAAAGAAATTATAAATGAGGTCCTATTTATAGCCTACCATCAACGAATCAGGTCAAGAAATGCGTCCAGGTCGAGAAAATGGATCTGCCCCAGATCCGAGTGGGGTCGACCTTAGGGTCGATTCCCCCTTGTGTAGGTCGAACCTAGGCTGACCCCTATAGGGAATGGGGTCGACCACTAACGGGTCGATCTCCCGTGTCTTCCCGCCTTCTGATTTTGATTTTCTGGACTGGTTTTGTACGTATATATTATGCTTATATGTATAATAGATGTCCATTTTACGCAAACTCAGAGTCCATCTTAAGCAAAATTCTGAGACGAACGAAATGATACAGTCCATTTTACCTAATTTACAATATCTAATTAAGTATTCTTTAGTTTATCATTATAGTGTTCTTTAAAATTACGGGGTGTTACATTCTCCCCTACTTAAAGGATTTCGTCCGCGAAATTTCCAAGTTAAGAAGAATGTATATCCTAACATCCATCATCCATCTACTAATCACCAATCACAGGCATCCATTATCCTAAAAAGATTTCTAATGCTTATATGAACATACGCAAAGGTGTTTGTATATGTCCCTATACTAATGTGAAAGATCAAGCGGTCTACTGATTCAGTCAACCTCCTTAATGCAATGTATGTCAGTGATATGAATACAACATGCATTCATATAGTCCTAGTATATCAAGTAAATGTTGTATGCGTGCACAATTTACCATCCAAATGCAACATTCATGTGATGATACATCCATTTCCATCCATAAAAAGAATAATATGCACACGCATCCGTATGCGGAGTGGTTGAGACGATCTAGGACTTAGTGTGTGTATATGCATCCACGAGCAAGTACTAGCAAACACTTGCATCCACTTGCATCCATCAAACATAACATGTCTCAAACACATGTTTACATCCAAGGGTTCCCTACCTAAAGGTCGAAGATTCGATCGATAGGATATACTTAATGATAAAAACAAGTACGAATAAAAGCTTTTGAAAAAGAAGTTAAAAACATACCCTTGAAGATAAAAGGGTATGAAGCGCGAATCTTGTCTTCAGTCTCCCAAGTTGCATCTTCGCTATCTTCTCCCATTGGACTTTCATCAATTTGACCTCTAGGTTACATAGCTTCTTAACCTCTGATCCAAGAATACGGGTAGGAACACGTCTAACTGTCGCCTCCCATTCCACCTCTACTTCCTTAAGCATACTCGGTTCAACTACCTCTGCTGTATCGTGTAGACATTTCCACAAATGAGAAACGTGGAAAACATCAAGAACATCGGCTAATCTCTCTGGTAGCTTCACCCTATAGGCCATTTGTCCAATCCTTTCTGTTATGGGAAATGGTCCGACAAACCTTGGCGCCAATTTCCCTACTGATCCAAAGCGAACCACATTCCTCTAAGGTGATACTTTGATGAAAACCATGTCTCCCACTTCAAACTCATATCAGTCCTTCTCTTGTCTGCGTAGGACTTCTGCCTGTCCTGAGCTATCATCATGCGTCCGTGGATAAGATCAGTCTTCTCTGAAGTCTCTCTAATCATCTCAATTCCAAGTAGAAGCCTATCCATAGACTTCCAACGACAAGCCGGTGACCTACAAGATCGACCGTATAATGCCTCGAAGGATGCCATGCCAATACTAGCTTGATAATTGTTGTTGTAGGCGAACTCTAGCAAAGGAAGATGCTCTTCCCAAGTCCCTCCGAAGTCTAGAATACACGGTCTTAAAAGATTATCAAGAACTCTGTTCACCGTTTCTGTCTGCCCATCGGTCTGAGGGTGATAAGCGGTGCTCAAACACAAGTGTGT
This sequence comes from Allium sativum, assembly GCA_030737875.1. Lineage (NCBI taxonomy): Eukaryota > Viridiplantae > Streptophyta > Magnoliopsida > Asparagales > Amaryllidaceae > Allium > Allium sativum. The sequence goes on along the minus strand of CM060927.1, from coordinate 195,207,470 downwards.
AACTAATGCTTCCTGCAAGCTTCTCCAAAACTAACTGGTGAATATGGGGTCACCATCACTTACTATACTGGAAGGTACTCCATTTAGACGGACTATCTCACAAAGATAAATTGCTGCCAACCATGCTGTCGTCATCTTAATCTCAATAGGAATGAAATGAGTGCTCTTAGTATGCCTGTCAACTATAACGGAAATACTGGAGTTGCCTTTCCTCGACTTAGACAAACCATCAATGAGATCCATAGAGACGCTCTCCTACTTTCACTGTGGGACCTCCAAAGGATGAAGTAAACCACCAGGCTTCCTTTGCTCAACTTTGACTTGCTGGCAAATTAAACATCAAGAAACAAAATCCGCAACGTCTTTCGTCATCCCAGACAAAAAGAAAACCCTCTTTATATCTCTATACATCTTATCACCTCTTGGATGGATAGTCATCCTAGAATGATGGGCTTCCTCAAGGACTGTCTTCAACAGACTCCCAACTCGGGGAACGCAATGCCTTTCATCTCGTCGCAACCACCCTCTATCATCCGTGGAATATCTACTGAGGTGACTAGAAGTCTCCCCTCTATTTAGCATATCCAAGATGTCTGCTATTTGTGGGTCCACTCACTGTGAAGTTCCTATCTGATCCAAATAGGTAGGTCGCACCTTTGACAATGCCAATAAACCAGGTGTAAACTCGGTAGAGGGCCTAAAATCAATGGTCGATATATACTCCAAGCTCCGCCTCTCTACGAATAGAGGACTCATGGTCATCCTCTGCTCACTCAGTGCGTCGCCACCACATTACCCTTGCCAGGGTTATAAGAAATCTCAAAATCATAGGAAGCCAGGAACTCCATCCATCTCTGTTGCCTTAAATTGAGATCCTTCTACGAGAATAAGTACTTGAGAGATTTTTGATCAATATACAATTCGGACTTCTCTCCAAGTAGATAATGACACCAAGTCTTAAGCGCGAATACAATAGCATCCAATTCTAAGTCATGGGTAAGGTAGTTCTTCTCATGAACTCTCAACTATCTACCACCGTAACATACTGCCCTTCCCTCTTGCGTTAAAACAACACCAAGCCCTGTACCACATGCATCAGTGTATACTGTGAACACTTTGTTCCCATCAGGCAAGTCAAGACTGGGCTGTTGTCAGAGCCCTCTTCAATCACTGAAAAGCATCATCACAGTCAATATCCCAAGAAAATGTCAAATTCTTTTTCGTCAGCATGGTGAGTAGGGCTTATATCTTTGCGAAGTCCTTAATGAACTTCCTATAATAGCCCGCTAAACCAAGAAAACTCCTCACCTCTGTTGCATTCTTTGGAATCTTCCAATCTTGAACTGCAACTACTTTCGCGACATCCACTGCTATCCCATTCTTATAAATCACATGCCCTAGATATCTCACTTGCTTTCTCCAAAAATGACATTTGAAGAATTTTGCTTTATGCTAATGCACTCCGAGAGCCTTCCATAACACCCTTAAATGTAGGGCATGCTCTTCCTCGCTCTTCAAGAAAATTAAGATGTCATCAACAAAGATCACAACAAACTTATTTAGAAACTCCCGAGACACCCTACTCATCAGATCCACAACATAGGCGGGTGCATTCATCAAACTAAGAAGAATGACGAGCTACTCGAAGAAACCATCTAGAGTTCTAAAAGTGGTCATGTTTATGCTGTCCTCGGCCACCCTCAACTGATGAAACCCCATGGCCAAATCTAACTGGTAGAAAACAGATGCACCAACAAGCTGATCAAACAGATCATCTATCCTCGGAAGTGGGTGCCTATTTTTCAGTGAGCTTATTCAACTCCCTATAATTCACGCATAAGCAAAGCGAACCATCCGCCTTAGTTGCGAATACTAATGGAGCATCCCATTCAGATATGCTTCGCCTAATAAATCCTTTCTCAAGTAGCTCCCCTACTTTCTTGCTGAGCTTCCTTCTTGCTCTCAAAGCCATATAGGGCTCAGGAAATGCAACTGGATTTGCATTGTCCACCAAATATATCCGGAAATCAATTTCGCTCCTCGGAGGTAAGCCCTTAACCTCCTCAAAAACATTAGGATACTCACAGACTACTGGTACAGATCGTAAGTCATCGATAGATGCATCAAGCAATTCTAGGAAACTAAGTATGACAGACCCCTTAGGGTCACAAGAAACCTCAAGAGTCCTCCCATGGAAAGTCAAAAGTCTAAGGACCCTCCTCTCACAGTTTAGAATGACACCATACATGGTTAGCCAATCAATCCGTAGAATCAAACCACATCGCACGAAACCAAGCACATATGCGCGCCCTCAAACTTGACGCCCAATACAGATATCCTCGAACCCCAACAAATCATAGACAGATGAGTCGTGCTCCCAATAGGGTTTGAGACAACAACAACATCCAAAACCATACTAGTACTAAGGTGTAGAGACTCAACAACAAAATTAGATATAAAAGAATGCGAAGCGCCAGAATAAAAAAGAGTTCTAACTGGATGATCGGAAAGAGAAATCAAACCTTTAACAGAAATCCTTGCATATCTTGGAGAAATTATCTGCTCGTGGAGGAGGAGGAGAAGGAACAACGGATGCAGCTGGGGTAGGGGTGTCTACTTGGCTTCCAGCAGGAGTCGTAGCCTCAAGATACCTACGGAACCAAGCCGGTATCTGAACGTCCACTGGAATATTTGGTTCCCCAGACATGCTGAAAAGAAAAGGAAAAAGGGAGTCAAACAGAGAATAGAAAGATATTTCATATGTCTTTGGGGAATATGTTTTTCAAAAACAGACTTTTCTTTGAAAATACTTGCTTTTTAAAACCTTTTGAAAAATAAAATTCAAAATCTTTTATCCGATCTGGTAAACTTCAGCTCTAATACTAAATGTAACACCCCACGTCCGTTAATTTCACTATTTAACATAATGCACTAAGTTCTATGAAGCGTTATAGGTAAACAGAAATAGAAACACATAAGATAGATATAAAATAACAGCAGAATTAAAACTTTATTCTTTAAACATAAAACATCATTGTTGAAACACCCCACCTCCGTTAGGGTCACTCTCAAAGGGAATGCCCTAATTTTGGTGGAGGTTTATAGGTACAAGTCACAGATATACAAGACAGATATAAGAACACATATTTGTAAACAGCGGAAGAACAACAAACTTTATTTCATAAAGTCAAATACGTGTTACAACAACATCCTTTCCAAAAACATAACATAACACTTTCATAATCTGTCTTGAGTACATTATTTAAAGAAGCATAAATAAAACATAGATGAACTGCAAAAGCCCCATAGTGGATTGTCCAAAGCCATAGTTCAAAACAGGAAAGTCCAAGCAATACATTTCTCTTCTTTAAGCTGGACGTTGAGGTTGGTCAAGCTGCTGTGTTCCCTCCCTGAGGACCTGGGGGGGGGGGAACGGAAGAAAGAAGACGAAAGAAAAGTAGAGTCAGACATAAAGCCTGAGTAAGTCTAGTACTATTTTATCTATGAATAAAGAACTGGGTATGATAAGTATAAACAAGAAGTGGGCATGCACTATAAACTTGGTTAAGTTGTCTAGGGTCGAATATACTATCGTACCCCATGTTGATCTCTGAACCCATATAAACTAGTTTCCAACTGGCACCCCAAAATCAGGGTGATGTGATTAATTCTATGATGATCGGCTCCTACTCGCATAGTTACATGTGTCTTACGGCCCCCGATGTTGTAGTTACCTATGCTGGTCCCACCGTGGGGTGTATCAAGTCCCATGGCGGCGGCCCGACACAACCTTAGAATGCACAGGTATGCTACTGGTGCCCAGTGCTTTATTTTTCTGCGCCGGAGTGTGTGCACGCCCGCACCCCGTTAGAACCTACACTGCTACACCACCGCCGTCGATTTGACCTCTTACAATCAGCCCAGTAATCGTGCCCCACCCCGCCTAGTTTCAGGGTATCCTGATACACCTTCTAGGGTTACCGCTGAAAAGGGTCCCCCGTTACTAGGTTTTCTATCTCTAGCCAACATGCTAAGTTGGTTAAGTGTTTCCTAACCTAACCCCCACCAGTCCGTTTTGTTTAGCATGTTCCATTTTGATTAAGTCTTTAGTTCACTTAATCCTATCTATCCTGACTCAGCCTTAATTGTCTTATTAAGGCCCTGACCTCTCACATTAGACAGGTATTGTTGTGGCTGCCTGTTGCCGATTGGTTCCGGGCAGTCTTACGCCACAACTCAGTCTAACCTCGGGTCCTTGCTGGGCTCCATGTTTAACCTCCCACATTGGATAGGTATTGTTGTGACTACTGGACAGCCGGGCGGTTCCGGGCAGGTTTACATCACAACTCAATCCAACCTCGGGTTAAACACATCGTATGTTCTACATTTACATATTTTGTCATTCCTCTTTATTTCTTATATGTAAATATTTGCGGCCCATTATTAAGTTAATGGTGTAAAGGTTACACCAATCATGGGCCCAACCCATACTTGAACTTGGGCCCTTCTATTTTATATTTTCATTCATTAGTAATTTTAACCCAACGTTGTTTTCCCCCGTTTAACATGTCCGTTTATATGTATTTTGGGCTTAGCCTTTTAAAGCCCAAATTTGCCATGCAAAAAGGGGAGGCTTAAAGCGTAACTACATACACAAAGAGGGGAATGTGAGCGCATGAACTTGCAATACGACGTTGGAAATACAAAATAGAAACTGGTGTACTTGCATAGTGGTAACATAGGTGACATGAATCAAAGCATGTGAACTTGTAATTGAGATATCATTATTGTCACATGAACCTATATTTTTATTTAGGCATAATGTCAAACATAAGCATGGCATAAATATTTCTAGCATAAGCATGGCATAATGTCAAACATAAGCATGGCATAATATCAAACATAAGCATGGCATAAGTATAGTTAAATTTGTTCACATAACCATGGCATAAATATTTCTAACATGAAATCATGATTCTTACTTTAGCCATGTAAACTTACAAAAAGGGACCTTTTGAACCTAACCTAGCCATGTACCACATATGTCATCATATAATTCTTGTAAACAAGATAGACCTAATCATGGTTTTCAATTATGCCAAATATCATTCATAGCTTAGCCATATTCATAAATTTGCAAATAGGTTTTCTAGTACAAAAGCATGGCTTAAAACATAATGCCAAATTCTCAACATAATTTCATATGGATAATAACCAAACTTGTTCCAATTACTTACAAAATGATTTATGCACAAAAATATACATCATGGTGGCATAGAAGCAAACCCCAAACTTGCATGAATTTAAATCAACTACATACATGTAGCTTCAACATGGATTACATAATTTGCGAAATATTCCAAACGTATACTTGCATAGAACTACCGCATGTAGTTCTTTATAATGAATAACATAATTCATAAATATCCAAACGTATATAATATTTCAAATTGATAAGAACGCACAAATATGAATTACTTTATTGCCACAATTCAAGCATACAAACCAACACAATTGTTTATTCACACCAAAGTAATACTCTACTTACAATGGTGTGATGAATTCTCTATTTTTAGGGATTGAAGACGCAAATTCCTTTGTTGAATTGATTTGTTTAGGTTGCTTTAAGCTTTAGAATCTTCCTCCTAATCCTCTCTCCAATTTGGTGGCTACTCCTAGTCGTTCCTCAGCAACATGGCGGCTATGTTCTTATTTTTGAATGAATAGATTAGGGTTTAGTCTAGGGTTGTTTATATAGAGGTTAGGAACTAATTAGGACCCTTGATGTTGCTTGGATTGATCGTAGCCATTCATTCTAAGGAGAGACCAATTAAAACTTGCCACCTAGCCCTAATGACAAAGCAGACCACAGAAAATCGGCCAAACACGGACCTGGCCAGCCAGGTTGGGCTGGCTCGACCAGGTCGACACCCCTGTCGACAGGGCTGTCGGCAGCCCTGTCGACATGGGTAGCCCAGGTCGACAGCCCAGTCGACCTGGGTGGCCTAGGCGGGTGTTTATCCGCCCTGGCCCATTGGGCCCCACTTTCGAATTTAAACCTGATTTATTCTGTTTGAATTTAAACTTGATTCTCAAACTTCCGAAGGCCATATCTTCTTCATACGGACTCCGTTTTTCGAAAACTCGGACTCTATTTCGCGTATTTTTCCGAGACGAACGCAATGGCGTATCCCGTTTCCCTTAGTTCTTTGATTTCAGATTAATTATACTTTAATTTGCTAATTTCACAGTTATAGAATTTTCGGGGTGTTACATTCTCCCCCACTTAAAAGGATTTCGTCCCCGAAATCTTCAAGTTAGGAGGAATGTATATCCTAACATCCAATCATCCATCTACTCATCCATCAAACACGAGCATCCATTGTCCTTAAAAGACTTCTAATGCTTCATGATCATATGCGAAGTGTGTGTGTACATGTACTTATCTAATGCAAAATCAGGCGGTCTAATGATTCAGTTGGCCTCCTTAATGCGAATTATGTAAGTGCCATGAATCCATTATGTATGCAAATTTTCCTATTTTTGATTTTACATGAGTGCACAATCATTCATTACAAATGCAACATCCATATGACAACACATTAAAGTTCAACCATATACGAATGCAAACATATATGCATATGCAATATGAAGTGACTGAGCCGATCTAAAACCTAGATTGTGTGTGTATATGCAACCACGAGCAACCACTAGCAATCACTTGCAACCACTTGCAACCATCATCCATAACATGTTTCAACTACATGTTTCCATCCAAAGGGTTTCTACCTAAAAGATACGGTCGAGGAAATATACCTAAAAAGATAGATAAAAGCGCAACTTAAAGAAAATGAAAGATCAAGGATGTACCCTCGAACAGAAAAGGGTAGGCTGTGCGTATTCTAGTTTCAATTTCCCAAGTCGCGTCTCCCTCGGCGTCGCTCCACTGAACTTTGACGAGCTTGACTTCACGGTTGCGTAGCTTCTTCACTTGCGTTCCTAAGATGCGGGTTGGAACTTTTCTTATGGTTGCTTCGCGTTCCACTTCGGCCTCTTCGAGGATATTTGGCTCTACCACTTCAGCAGACTCATGTAGACATTTTCGGAGATGTGAAACGTGAAAAACGTTGTGGACTCCAGCCAACTTCTCGGGTAGCTCTAATCTATAGGCCATTTTCCCAATTTTCTCGATAATAGGAAATGGCCCTACGAACCTTGGTGCTAGCTTTCCTGTGGTTCCAAAACGGAAAACGTTCCTTAGCGGTGATACCTTGAGAAAAACTCTGTCTCCAACCTCAAATTCAAGGTCGGTCCTCCTCTTGTCGGCATAGGACTTTTGTCTGTCTTGGGCCGTCTTCATCCTTCTTCGTATTAAGTCTACTTTCTCTGAAGTCTCTCAGATCATATCTGGTCCAAGTATGAGCTTATCCGTGGACTCCCACCAACAAGTGGGCGATCGACATGGTCTTTCATATAAAGCTTCGAAGGGCGCCATTCCGATGGTTGCTTGATAGCTGTTGTTGTAGGCGAATTCTACCAAAGGAAGGTGGTCTTCCCATGTCCCTCCGAAGTCAAGGACGCATAGTCTTAAGAGGTCTTCCAAAACTCTATTCACTCTCTCTGTTTGGTCGTCGGTTTGGGGATGATAGGCTGTGCTCAAGCATAACTGCGTTCCTACTGCTTCTTGCAGACTCCGCCAAAACTCGCTGGTGAAGATGGGGTCTCGGTCACTAACAATGCTAGATGGTATTCCATGGAGTCGCACGATTTCCTTGAGGTAAAGTGATGCTAGGGATGAGGCAGTTCTTTTACTTTTGACAGGTAAAAAGTGGGCGCTTTTAGTAAGCCTATCCACTATTACCCAAATGCTAGTGTTGCCTCTCCTAGACCTAGGCAGCCCATCGATGAAGTCCATTGAGATGTTATCCCACTTCCACTGTGGGACCTCCAGAGGATGTAGTAGTCCGCCAGGCTTTTTCTGTTCCGCCTTAACCTGTTGGCACACCATACACTTAGAAACGAACTCTGCCACGTCCTTTTTCATGCCGTTTCAGAAGAAAGTCCTTTTTATGTCTTTGTACATTTTATCTCCGCCTGGGTGTATCGTCATCTTGGAGTGATGTGCTTCCTCGAGAACCTTCTTTACTAAATCTTTTGTCTGTGGGACGCATAGTCTTCCGTCTCGCCTTAGCAAACCCCTATCGTCGATGGAGTATCTGTTGAGGTGACTTGAAACCTCACCCCTAATTAGCCTATCAATTATTTCCACAAGCTGAGGGTCTTCGCGTTGTGCTGTCCCTACTGAATCCACTAAAGTTGGGCGCACTTCGAGAGATGCTAGCAAGCCCGGTACGAAATCGGAGGAAGGCCTAAAGTCGAAGCTGGCTATAAACTCTAGGCTTTGTCTTTCAACAAACAACGGGCTTAGGGTCAATTTTTTTCGGCTCAACGCGTCTGCTACTACGTTGCCTTTGCCCGGAGTGTAGGAGATCTCGAAATCGTACGAGGCAAGAAACTCCATCCATCTTTGTTGCCTCAAGTTAAGATCCTTCTGCGAGAAAAGAACGATTTATGGTCAATGTAAAGTTCGAACTTCTCACCTAGGAGATAGTGTCGCCAAGACTTGAGTGCAAAGACGATGGCGGCTAACTCAAGATCGTGGGTTGGGTAGTTCTTTTCGTGCACTTTCAACTGCCTCCCGCCATAAGCTATTACCCTTCCTTCTTGCATTAAGACGGCGCCTAGCCCTATCCCACACGCATCCGTATAAACAGTGAACATCTTGCTCCCATCTGGCAGCGTCAAAACTGGGGCTGTTGTAAGAGCCCTCTTCAGTCGTTGGAAAGCAAACTCGCAATCCAAGTCCCAATTGAACACTAGATTCTTCTTGGTTAATTTCGTGAGCGGAGCTGAGATTTTCGCAAAATCCCTTATAAACTTTCGATAGAAACCCGCTAGTCCTAGAAAGCTTCGGACTTCAGTTGCATTCCTTGGTGTCTTCCAATCCTGTACCGCCACTACCTTAGCAGGGTCCACTGCTAACCCTTGTTTGGATACTATGTGCCCAAGGAACCTTACCTCTTCCCTCCAAAAGTGGCATTTGGAGAACTTGGCTTTTAGTCGATGGACTCGCAAAGTTTCCATAATTGCCCTTAAGTGTTGAGCATGTTCCTCTTCACTCTTTGAGAAGATAAGGATATCATCTACGAAGACCACTACGAATTTGTTGAGGAAATCTCTAAATACCCTACTCATCAGGTCCACGAAGTAAGCAGGTGCATTTGTCAAGCCGAAAGGCATGACAAGCCATTCAAAGAAACCGTCTGGGGTTCTGAACGCCGTTTTATCGATGATATCTTCAGCCACCCTTAGCTGATGAAAACCGATTGCTAAATCGAGTTGGGAGAAAACAGACGCTCCTACAAGCTGGTCAAATAAATCGTCAATTCTAGGGAGAGGGTGCCTATTCTTTTTCGTTAGCTTGTTGAGCTCCCTATAGTCAACACATAGACGGAGTGAACCATCCGCCTTTGTAGCGAACACCACTGGAGCGCCCCATTCTGAAATGCTCCTTCTAATGAACCCCTTTTCTAGAAGCTCTTTAATCTGTTTACTGAGCTCTTTCCTTTCTCGTGGAGCCATATGTCTAACGGGCAACGCAACGGGCTTTGCATTATCTACAAGATATATGCGGAAGTCTATCTCCCGCTTCGGAGGCAAGCCCTTCACCTCTTCGAAGACATCCGGATATTCCCGGACCACTCTAACTGATTGCAAATTTTCAACGGAGGCATCTAGCGATTCAAGATAACTAAGCATAACCGCATACGAGGGATTACAAGAAATTTCCAAAGTATTACCGAGCTGGGTTAGGAGCCTAACAACCCTTTTCTCACAATCAAGGATGGCCCCATTACTGGATAGCCAATCCATACCCAAAATCAAACCATACCCCGAAAAGCCCAAAACAAAGGCACTACATTGAAATTCAACACTTAGGATAGAAATTTTCAAATCCATACAGATCATAGACAAATGAGCTGGGCCCCCAATTGGGTTTGAAACAATTAAGGGGTCCTCTACCATACTAGTTTTTAGGTGCAGAGATTCTACTAAAGCAGACGAGATAAAGGAGTGTGATGCGCCAGAATCAAATAAAGTGCGAACGGGGTGATCATAAAGATAAACTACACTTTCTACAGAAGTATTTATACCTCGCTGTTGCAATGGTGGCGCTTCCAGCACATGAACCTGTGTCCCTGGGGTGGATCCAGCCCTCTGCCCCTGTCCTCGTTTCTTTGGGCAGTCCTTAGCCCTGTGGCCTGTCTCACCGCAAGAAAAGCACCCACCATTCTCCTTGGCCTTCTTTTTCCGGCAGTCCTTTACTAAGTGCCCCACTTTGCCACAGAAATTACACTTCCTCTTCTCTTTGTTGCCTTTCCCGCCCTTCTTAAAGTCTATCTTCTTAGGCTGCAAACCCTCTTTCTTCCCTTGAGAGCTTTCTGCCTTTGTCTCCTTCTTGCCCTTATCCTCTTCATTCAGCAATGCCATTTGCACCAATCTTTCATACGTGGCCCCCATGGGTATATGGGTCATGGCCAAACTGTGTAATGGCTCATTTAACCCTTTGACGAAACGGAGAGCCTTCTTGTGCGGGGTGTTGACTAGGTCAAGTCCAAACCTAGCCAGCTCATCGAACTGATTCACATACTCTCTGACTGTCTTGTCCCCTTGCTTAAGAAATAAAAATCTTTCCAACTGCAAACTCCTTTCCGCATCTGAGAGAAATTTAGTCTCAAACCTTGCCCTAAAGTCCTCCCATGTCTCCACTGGTCTTTCAGCATTAGTGACTTCCCACCAGTAGGAAGCCTCGCCCTTCAATAGCCACACCGCCAGTTGTACTTTTTGTCTATCCTCTACCTCAAAGATGATGAATAGGTCCTCCGTTTCTTTCAGCCAATTTCTAGCTGCCACGAAGGACTCAGTTCCATGGAAATCCCTTCCTCCCATAGCTTTAAAATCTTTACATATCTTAGCAAAAGTGTTTCCCCGAGGAGGAGGTGGAGGAAAAGGTGCCGCTGCAGCTGGACGATTTCCTTCAGCTGGGGGAGGAGGAACGGTAGGACCTGGCTGAGTGGCCCTTGCTTCTAAGAACCGTCTAAACCAACCAGGTATTGGCACCCCTTCCGGCAAGTTAAGTTCTTGGGACATGCTGAAACAAAAAGGATAGATTCAAAACGAAGGATAAGAGATAATACCTATGGCTTTGGGGAGTGGACTTTGCCTTTTTAGAATAAAATAATATTTTTCTTTTTAAAAATGCTTCTTTAAATTTCCTTTTTGAAAATAATTTTTCAAAACTTTTTATCTTATCTGGTAAACCTATGCTCTGATACCAAGTGAAACACCCCACCTCCGTTAGGGTCACTCTCAAAGGGAATGCCCTAATTTTGGTGGAGGTTTATAGGTACAAGTCACAGATATACAAGACAGATATAAGAACACATATTTGTAAACAGCGGAAGAACAACAAACTTTATTTCATAAAGTCAAATACGTGTTACAACAACATCCTTTCCAAAAACATAACATAACACTTTCATAATCTGTCTTGAGTACATTATTTAAAGAAGCATAAATAAAACATAGATGAACTGCAAAAGCCCCATAGTGGATTGTCCAAAGCCATAGTTCAAAACAGGAAAGTCCAAGCAATACATTTCTCTTCTTCAAGCTGGATGTTGAGGTTGGTCAAGCTGCTGTGTTCCCTCCCTGAGGACCTGGGGGGGGAAACGGAAGAAAGAAGACGAAAGAAAAGTAGAGTCAGACATAAAGCCTGAGTAAGTCTAGTACTATTTTATCTATGAATAAAGAACTGGGTATGATAAGTATAAACAAGAAGTGGGCATGCACTATAAACTTGGTTAAGTTGTCTAGGGTCGAATATACTATCGTACCCCATGTTGATCTCTGAACCCATATAAACTAGTTTCCAACTGGCACCCCAAAATCAGGGTGATGTGATCAATTCTATGATGATCGGCTCCTACTCGCATAGTTACATGTGTCTTACGGCCCCCGATGTTGTAGTTACCTATGCTGGTCCCACCATGGGGTGTATCAAGTCCCATGGCGGCGGCCCGACACAACCTTAGAATGCACAGGTATGCTACTGGTGCCCAGTGCTTTATTTTTCTGCGCCGGAGTGTGTGCACGCCCGCACCCCGTTAGAACCTACACTGCTACACCACCACCGTCGATTTGACCTCTTACAATCAGCCCAGTAATCGTGCCCCACCCCGCCTAGTTTCAGGGTATCCTGATACACCTTCTAGGGTTACCGCTGAAAAGGGTCCCCCGTTACTAGGTTTTCTATCTCTAGCCAACATGCTAAGTTGGTTAAGTGTTTCCTAACCTAACCCCCACCAGTCCGTTTTGTTTAGCATGTTCCATTTTGATTAAGTCTTTAGTTCACTTAATCCTATCAATCCTGACTCAGCCTTAATTGTCTTATTAAGGCCCTGACCTCTCACATTAGACAGGTATTGTTGTGGCTGCCTGTTGCCGGTTGGTTCCGGGCAGTCTTACGCCACAACTCAGTCTAACCTCGGGTCCTTGCTGGGCTCCATGTTTAACCTCCCACATTGGATAGGTATTGTTGTGACTACTGGACAGCCGGGCGGTTCCGGGCTGGTTTACATCACAACTCAATCCAACCTCGGGTTAAACACATCGTATGTTCTACATTTACATATTTTGTCATTCCTCTTTATTTCTTATATGTAAATATTTGCGGCCCATTATTAAGTTAATGGTGTAAAGGTTACACCAATCATGGGCCCAACCCATACTTGAACTTGGGCCCTTCTATTTTATATTTTCATTCATTAGTAATTTTAACCCAACGTTGTTTTCCCCCGTTTAACATGTCCGTTTATATGTATTTTGGGCTTAGCCTTTTAAAGCCCAAATTTGCCATGCGAAAAGGGGAGGCTTAAAGCGTAACTACATACACAAAGAGGGGAATGTGAGCGCATGAACTTGCAATACGACGTTGGAAATACAAAATAGAAACTGGTGTACTTGCATAGTGGTAACATAGGTGACATGAATCAAAGCATGTGAACTTGTAATTGAGATATCATTATTGTCACATGAACCTATATTTTTATTTAGGCATAATGTCAAACATAAGCATGGCATAAATATTTCTAGCATAAGCATGGCATAATGTCAAACATAAGCATGGCATAATATCAAACATAAGCATGGCATAAGTATAGTTAAATTTGTTCACATAACCATGGCATAAATATTTCTAACATGAAATCATGATTCTTACTTTAGCCATGTAAACTTACAAAAAGGGACCTTTTGAACCTAACCTAGCCATGTACCACATATGTCATCATATAATTCTTGTAAACAAGATAGACCTAATCATGGTTTTCAATTATGCCAAATATCATTCATAGCCTAGCCATATTCATAAATTTGCAAATAGGTTTTCTAGTACAAAAGCATGGCTTAAAACATAATGCCAAATTCTCAACATAATTTCATATGGATAATAACCAAACTTGTTCCAATTACTTACAAAATGATTTATGCACAAAAATATACATCATGGTAGCATAGAAGCAAACCCCAAACTTGCATGAATTTAAATCAACTACATACATGTAGCTTCAACATGGATTACATAATTTGCGAAATATTCCAAACGTATACTTGCATAGAACTACTGCATGTAGTTCTTTATAATGAATAACATAATTCATAAATATCCAAACGTATATAATATTTCAAATTGATAAGAACGCACAAATATGAATTACTTTATTGCCACAATTCAAGCATACAAACCAACACAATTTTTTATTCACACCAAAGTAATACTCTACTTACAATGGTGTGATGAATTCTCTATTTTTAGGGATTGAAGACGCAAATTACTTTGTTGAATTGATTTGTTTAGGTTGCTTTAAGCTTTAGAATCTTCCTCCTAATCCTCTCTCCAATTTGGTGGCTACTCCTAGTCGTTCCTCAGCAACATGGCGGCTATGTTCTTATTTTTGAATGAATAGATTAGGGTTTAGTCTAGGGTTGTTTATATAGAGGTTAGGAACTGATTAGGACCCTTGATGTTGCTTGGATTGATCGTAGCCATTCATTCTAAGGAGAGACCAATTAAAACTTGCCACCTAGCCCTAATGACAAAGCAGACCACAGAAAATCGGCCAAACACAGAACTGGCCAGCCAGGTTGGGCTGGCTCGACCAGGTCGACACCCCTGTCGACAGGGCTGTCGACAGCCCTGTCGACATGGGTAGCCCAGGTCGACAGCCCAGTCGACCTGGGTGGCCTAGGCGGGTGTTTATCCGCCCTGGCCCATTGGGCCCCACTTTCGAATTTAAACCTGATTTATTCTGTTTGAATTTAAACTTGATTCTCAAACTTCCGAAGGCCATATCTTCTTCATACGGACTCCGTTTTTCGAAAACTCGGACTCTATTTCGCGTATTTTTCCGAGACGAACGCAATGGCGTATCCCGTTTCCCTTAGTTCTTTGATTTCAGATTAATTATACTTTAATTTGCTAATTTCACAGTTATAGAATTTTCGGGGTGTTACAATTGTCCAAAATTCAGTTACAATCGTAAGTCTAAAATACAGAAAACCCATTACATCAAATTAAAATATCTGCCTTGTACTAAAATCATCAGAGTACAATAATATAAAATCATAGTCCCCAAAAATAGCCATAACAAGGTAGATAGGAAATCAAAGAAGTACATCTAAGCAGCTCCAAGCAGAAACAGAAGGGAGACCCCTAATCAAGCCTGAGTATTACCACCCTGACAAGCTAGGGGAGGGGGAAGGAAGAGAGAGAAAAGGAAACAAAATGGGTTAGACATAAAGTTTGTCGAGTCTAGTTACTTTTAGCATATAAATAACTAAAAGCATTACGACAGGCATATAAACTGGATGAGAGAGATAACAGTATCATAATGCAGGTATAAAAGAATGAGCAGGATAAGCTAAATAAACATAACAAATTAGGTTACACTTCTCAAATACTTTTCTCTGCACCAATATTAGTATAACAGAAACAGAAGGATCCAACTAAAACAAATGGTAGACTTAGGTGTAATTCTAGTGACAAGTTTTACCCCCAACGATAATAATAGGCAACCCAACAGAAATGAAGGGTGTTACCCCAAATTATAATAATGGCCACCTAAACAAGAAAGACTAGAGGTACCCTAATTACTACATAATCGATCGGCTCCCTAACTTATAGATACCCTGTGTGCTGGCCCCATAGTAGGATGTATCACTTCCTAAGGTGGCAATCCCTTTTCCGATAGGCACAACCATACCGACTGGTGTTATAGCGTCTTATTTTCCCAAGAAAATGGATCCATGAATGCACATAACTCCGTAGGAATGCGTCATCAGATACCTCCACACAGATGAACCTTTTATAATTAGCATAGTAAGCGTGCCCTGACCCATACCTAGTTTGGTGTCCTCCTTTTGATACCAATATGGGTTACTGACTGATACAGGTCCCACACAACAGACGATACAAGCCACCCACTAGGCTTGCATCCACATTACTAGGATATTGATAGGTTATGCCTAACAGATTAACAAGCCCGCATAACCCCACCATATAAAACAGGTTAAGTTTGTCGGGTTTGTATAACTCCCCACGGATTTAATAGATTTACTTACCCCCCCCCCCCCCCCCCATTGATTTAAACAAGGTTACTTAACCCTTACACAATTCGACAGGTTCATATAAACCTCACATATTTGAATAAGTTAAGTATTACAGGTTAACGAGTTATTATCATTCCCCATTCATGCATGTTAATGCACCAGGCCTCTCACGTTATGTCGACCACTTGTGGATGCTGAATATGCCGGGCAGACTTCTACACAAAACCGGACTTAACCTCGTGTCTTAGTACTATTACATGTACATTTACGCACCAGACCTCCCACATTAAATTTACCTTTCGTGGATACTGGATATGCCGGGCGGTTCCAGGCAGACTTTTACCACAAGTGTAATCTAACCTCATGTCTAAGTGCGGTTACAGTTTCTATTTACTGTAAATTAAGGCATGAATATTCTTAAATAATTTTTCATGTCCGTTTTAGCTTTTTCATGCCCCTTCCCTCAACTTGTAAATCATCAGGTACGATATTCCCTAAATTGAAGTTTTAGGTCAAGGTATAGGTTATGCCCCCAAATTTCAGTCATGTTTCACGATACAAGTCATGCCCCAATTTATCATTCTCAACCATTCCCAATTTCGTTCAGTCACATATTTCACCGATATGCCTAGGCTCGAAGGTACCCTGGATATAAAAAAATAAAAAGGCAAGGAGGGAGAGAAGAGAACAAAAAACCATAATAGCAAAATAGGCATATGATGACAGAAATAGGCATATTAATAGAATAGGCATATGGTGACAGAAATAGGCTTAACAACAGAATAGGCATATGATAACAGAAATGGGCATAATAGAGATAGGCATGTAAGGACTAATCAGTATATCAAGTGTATAATGGCAGATCTTTTTAGTTATGATTCAGGTTATTAACAGACATAGGTTTAGATCCAAACTTATAAATATGTCAGGTTTACTTATTAAATGTTTATGTAATACCCCATATTTTAACAACACGAAAAGAGGGCAAATTAAATAATAATTAATTTATATTTGGAATTAAGGGATACGGATTGTGCCATTGCATCCGTCTCGAAATTCTGGTCAAGATAGACACTTGGTTTGCGTAAATCGAATACCATATGAAGGAATTACGAGGGTCTGAAGTTTGTATACACGCAAGATAATTATATATATATATATATAAGTGTGTGTGTATATATATATATGTAGGATCCAAGAATTCAAAAATCAGGTCCAGAAAGTTTGAAATTGTTCAAATTCTAAAATTCGGGGTAAGCGGGAAAATTCCCGCCTAGGGAGTTGACCCCATAAGGGATGCCCCAAGGGAGGTGTCGACGCCAGGGTCGACCCCCTAAGGGGTGGGTCGACACCCCTAGGGTTGACATGGCTAAGTCGGTTTGGAGGGCGGCAGCTATAAATACATGCTTATTTATCTTGTTTTTTTCTCTGAAAAACAATGGAGGCCTAAGTGTTGCTGGTGCCTGGACTGAACCAAAACTCTTTATTCTTCTACAATCAAATTTAGAGATTCAAGCGTAGATCTGAGATTCATCAACTATTTTCTTCTCCTCCTATTGTTATAGATCCAAACTCTGTGAGTTTCAGTTGCCTTTAGATTCAAATATATAAAAGTAAGCATGATATGACTATAAATTTGGATCTATGCCTGTGACTGAATCATACCAGATCTACTGTAATTTGTGAATCTATGATATTGTAATTTGGGATCTATGCCTGTGACTAAATCATATCAGATATGTTGTAATTTGTGAATCTATGACATTTTGAATTGACTATGAAATGGATCTCAACCCTTATCATGTTAGTTCTACTTTTAATTACGGATCTAATTTGTTATTTGGATCATCTTATGATTATCATGTTGTGTTCAATTTAGATTGGACATTAGTTGGACATCTAAATTCTTATTTAGATCTAATCATGCCTATTATGACAACCCTACTATGTTAGAACCTGTTATATTATCATAAGTTCATCGATCTATTCTTATATGTCCATCCTATAATTAAGCCATCATATGCTTATGCCAGTTTGTTAGAATAAACATCTCTACCATCTTCCCTTCACCCTTTCCCTTTTATTTTATATAGCCAGGCTATTTTAAAGCCTAGGCATGCCGCTAAATTATGCAATTACATTAGTTTGGGAACAAGGGGACAAACATTGAAATTGGGCATATCTTGTAAATTGGGAATTTGGGCATAATTAGTAAAAAAAGTAAAAATTGGCATAATTTGAATAATGTATATGTATATGACTTTGGACATATAATTCACTATGAACATAATTGGGGAAAATGGGGCATGAAACCTAGTAATGACCCGTATTCTACGCATCATGGGATCGTAGAATATTTATTTCTTTCACATATGAAGTCGTATGGTCATGTAACTTTGGGAAACGACTATTGGGGTCATTTGCCATGTTCATGATTTTTGTCGATTTTTAAATGACCGTTTTGCCCCTAGTTGGTATTGTTTTGGCCATAACTTTTGACTGGAAAGGAATTTTGACCTGAAACCATTTTCATTGGATTCGAATGATGGTTTCTCTTTCCGTAGAGTGGTTACATTAGCCAAACGGACTTACCGTTTGGGAGATATGGCTGAAACAAGGTTTAGAAGGTGAAAAACAACTTAATTGGGCTAAACCGGGTGATTAGCAACTAGGCCCAATGGGGGATTTCGGGATTTGGGGTATTTAAAGGCTGCTAGGGTTAGGATTTCGGTTTTAGACTCATTTTTCCAGCCGCCACTTACCTCTTTCAAGCTCTAGCAATGGCCTCCAACACCCAAATCACCTTCTAATCACTTCCTAATCAAGTTTTGGCCTAATCTACATCAAATCAAAGAAGATCTTCACCAAATCAGCGAGAGAGCTGCTGGAACACGTAGGGATTAGATCCAAATCAGAGATTATTTCAGATCTAAAGTTTGTTTGTGACTAAGGTGAGTGATTTGCATAGTTCCTCACTAATTATGGCTAATTATGGTAATTAGCGAAGATTAGCGAAATTATGGCTCAGAAAAATCTAGAAAAATTCCCAAAATTCTAAAACATCATTTTATGGCTCTGATATGAATTTGGGTTAATTTCGACTAATTTTGCAAATCCCGGAATTTGGGGGATTAAGGGGTGATTAGTGATAATTAGCGAATTTATGCATGTTAAAAATGTGGAAAAATGTTCAGAAATTCTGAAATATTGTTTTACACCTCTGTTAGAAAATTTGGTTAAGTTTTGTTAATCCTATCATCAGTTTTGCTTAAAACATGCTTAAGGGAAAATATGGGGTTTTGGCCATGTTTGATCCATTTTGATATGTCATATTGTTGTTTTGGTGTTTGTGGTTGATTCCCTATGTTCCTATGATTGTATGATATGCTTTGTGGTTGATTAGAAGTGTTAGATTGGTCGAAAACGCCGTCGAGAGGCGAAAATAGCTTGCTGGAATGGTGCAGGTTTGAGGACCAGGAAAAACTGACCAGAGGAGCTTCGACCGATTAGGTTTTGGACCGACCAGAGGAGCTTCGACCGATCAGGTTTTGGACCGACCAGAGGAGCTTCGACCGACCATGTTTTGGACCGACCAGAGGAGCTTCGACCGGTCAGGTTTTGGACCGACCAGAGGAGCTTCGACCGACCATGTTTTGGACCGACCAGAGGAGCTTCGAACGATCAGGTTTTGGACCGACCAGAGGAGCTTCGACCGACCATGTTTTGGACCGACCAGAGGAGCTTCGAACGACCAGGATTGAGGCGATGAAACCGACCAGTATCGAGATGAGGGAAAAACCGACCAGGGTGTTTTGACCGACCAGGCGGAGAAACTCAGCACGACCGATCCGAACCGGAAGCTGAAGGTTGACTTCGCTGAACTGATGACGTTTGACCGATCCGAAGCAAGTGAAGTGAAGAAGACCGATCCGGTGAAGACCAACAACCCGAGATGCAAAGGTAGTCCAAACGGAAGTTAGAGCTCAGGATCTAGATGGGAACCAATGAGTTCACTTCATGATTGGGCTTTGCTACGAGACGTGTGCAAAGGGGTTGTCGGTATTCATAACTTTGGTTCACCATTGAGAGATGGATAGTGGGCTTGTAGTGATAGTTACACGGGATTGGATTCCGTCATGGCCCAAAGGATTAGAGGACCAAGGTAATGGGTATCGTATGCTTTACGCACTGAGTGAGAGATGTGAGGATGCTTGCTATGTTTGATTGTTTGACATCACTATGACATGCACACCCCACCCCCGTTATCTTTACACCATTTGAAAGGGCACCTTAGAGTGTTGTACAGTATGTAGTGCTAACTCTTTGGTTGCAGGTCCAGGTTCAGGTATGATTGGATTATACCTGTTATTATTTTGTTTAGATGCTTATCGCTCATACCAGGCTTTATGTCTGACCCAGAGTTTTATGTCTCTTCTTATTACTCTGGGTGCTCACACGAGCAGACTAGAGACAGGTTGTGGTTAGCTGGTGATGCGCGAGTAGCTGATTCGGACGCGAGCAGGAGGCTTCCACGTATGATATATAGATATTCTCCCTGTGTCGTTGGTGGTCGCTACTTGGGCATTAGTAGTGTAACTCCTTTATCTTGCTTTGCTTTGAGACAGTTTGAAAAGTTGTAATAAGCTATATTTTGGATTTCCGCTGCTATGATGCTCAGTTCTGGTTTTTAGCTTATGCATTGTCTCTCCTGTTTATGTCAAGTATGTTATTATTATATTTTGTTCTATGCGCTGTGAGACATATTACAGGTTCCTTGATTAGCCCATTCTCTTCTTTCTTTTTCTTCTGGCGACCGTCCCGTGCTAACTGGATGTGTGTACAACGCACTTTTGGAGTAAATGTCGGTTGGTGCGGGGCGGGCCGTCACACTTGGTATCAGAGCTCTAGGTTGCGTAGTTAACCTAGGGAAAGACACTAGGGAGAGTTAGTACGTATACGAGAGCGCGTATTTGTGATTACTTTGGTTTTCAAAAGCTATGTATATATATATATACTATTAGTAGTATGAGAATGAAGTCGTACTGCACTAGCACCACTATGGGATCGTTAATCGTTTCCCCTTTTACAGATTAACGATGAGCCGATATCCTAGAGGTGCTGGTAGAGGGCCCAACCATGGGAATGCTCCTGACATGAGGACAATGTTCACCAACTTCATGAGAGACATGCTTAGGGATGTTCAAGGGGCAGTTCCCAATCCCGGAAATGGTGGTGGTCCAGTGGTGCAGGCGCCTAGGGTCGATTTCGCCAAGTTGTGCAAGGATTACACTAACCTTGGTGGGAAGCCGTTCCACGGAACGGAGTCGGCCACAGATGTTCAGGATTCGTTGGATAGCTGTGATCGTATCTTCGACGACTTGGGTCTTGAGGATGCGATGAAGAGAAGGCTAGCGTCTCGTCAGCTGCAAGGGCGAGCGATGAATTGGTGGAATGCCATTAGAACAGCTACTCCAGAAGATCAAGTTACTTGGAATCAGTTTAAGACTCGCTTTTGTGATAAGTTTATTCCAGCTGCTCATAAATCAGAACTGTTCAGGAAGTTCTTGGAGCTTAAGCAGAATGGTAGAGCAGTCTCGGAGTATATCGCTGAATTTGACACTCTATCGAAATATGGATGGTCCCTTATCGATACAGTCGAAAAGAAGAACGAGAAGTTCATAACTGGCTTGGATGGGTACTTGGTGGAAAGACTTATAAACCATATCGATGAGACGTTCGAGTCTATTATAGGAAAGGCATTAAGGTCAGAGAGCCTTTTCCCTAAGTCGAAGACTGAAGTTGCTACGGCATCTACAGAGGAGCCAAAGCCGCAAGCAGGCGGTGAAGGCCAGAAGAATTCTCAGAACAAGAGGAAGCAGAACCCGACCAAGGATGGTCAGAGTAAGAAAAATAAGAAAGATGGCGAATGCTTTAGTTGTGGCAAGAAGGGCCATTACGCCAGAGATTGTCGAGAAAAGCCTGGGGAAAGGAAGTGCTTTAACTGCGGCCAAGCGGGACATCACAAGGATGATTGCCCACAACCTCCTAGGGAGAAGCAGATTGTGAAAGCGTATGCTATCAACGCTGTTCCTTCTTCGTCAAATGCCCCAACTGCGGCGCAGAAGGAAAAAGGTTTCGTTATCCGAGGTATGCTTTCTATTTAAGATGTTTTGATCGGGTTTTGTTTGACAAACCTGAGTTAGTCGATAGACCTTTAGTAGTGACGAACCCGATTGGTGGTTCGACTAGATTTGGCATGATTTGTTGTAATGTGGTCTTATCGAGTCATGGATGTATGTTTCCTTGTGATTGCTTTGTTTTGGGCTTTACTGGGTTTAGCATTATTTTGGGAGTCGATCTACTCCAAAGGAATAGGGTGGTATTAGGTACCTACCTAGTGATGGCGATAGTAACTGGAGTTAAGAAAGCTGAAAGGTTATCGTTGTAATAAGTTCTAGTTGTCTCTGGGAGGCAAATGAGTACTCCAGTGCTAGATTGTTTTGCTAGCATCACCTCATGTGGATTGTCTGAACTCGGAGGAGATGTTCCTTGGGTGCTTGTCTGATATTGGTTTAGGCCTTTGGGGCTTGTGTCTAGGGAATGTCGATTTCGACTAGGATGGGTTGCGTGAGGGGTAAATAGTTGTTGTGATTTTTCATTGGATGATATCTTGGTTTACTCGAGGAGTGATGGGCAGACGAAACATGATGAGACTGTTCAATGGTATAGACTGCCCAGAGTTAGACTCTATAGGGTTATGAGATTGCTCGAGTGGGACTTGAGAAAGATGCAAAGAAATGGATTGTTTAGGACCCTATGTTGATGTTCTCTATTGGATAGTAGAGCTTTGAAGGAATAGGATGTGTTCGTTGATCATGGATGATACAACGAAGATTAGAGCGATTCAAGTTGGACTTGAACTCGTAAAAGAAAATAGGTGTTCGTTGATCTTGGAGATGCAACGAATAGGGAGACGACTCACGTTGGACTAGAGTTTGTCGGTACTCAAGACTGGGTCTGAGTTATAGATTGACTCGAGTTGGACTCGAGAAGGCTGCAAGGAATTGGATTCAGCTCGAGTTGGACTCGAGAGGGCAGCAAGATAATGGATAGACTTGGGTTGGACTCAAGTATTTTAGGAGGACTAAAAGCAGGGGTATCTGGGGACGCCCGTTACCTTGGATCCGTTGGACATGATCTAGTTATCCTTGGAGGAAAACGTATGTTGGACATACGGTAGTCCGATTGGAGGCTGGGCTTCCATTAGATTAATTATCCTTGGAGGATAAACGTATGTTGGACATACGGTAGTCCGAAGGGAGGCGGGGCTTCCATTGGCCTGGGATTGGTTGGACCAGTCAAGTAGGCATCGGTGTATGTATGGGGGCTGGGCTTCCATTAGTTATTGATGTTGGTTGGACCAGATATACTAGAATCGACATATTGGGATTGGTTAGACCAATCATGTAGGTGTCGATGTGTTTATGACTTTAGTAGGTGATAGATAGGATTTGTTTGATGGATGTTATGGTTGCTATGTTTGTTCCTATCTTTCTTCTCTTGAGTAGACTATCACCTGTAGGGTTCCAGCGATGGGGAACAAAGTGATTGTAGTAGGACTATGAGCCAGTGCAGTAGAGTCGTCATGACTCGAGGGGCAAAGTGGACATAATAAAGGACTAGTAAGGCTATGAGCCAGTGCAGTTGTTATGACTTCATGGGGCAGAGTGGACATAGCAAAGGACTAGTGACTATGGATCAGTGCAGTGGAGTCGCCATGACTCCATGGGGTAGAGTGATCATTGTAAAGGATGTGGGTGCAATACTAGTTGCATTGAGTAGGAGACATGCCAGTTTAGGGGTTTTGTTTCTAGGATGGAAGCAACTAGAGTATGTCACAGAATATGATTTCAGACCCAAGACTGAATTGGATTCAGAAACGCTAGTAAGCTTGACGATTGGATCGGTTTTGATTGAGTGGATTGTTTCCAGTTAGAAGGACGATCCTAATCTATTGGGATCCATCTCTAGGGTAGAGATGGGTATCGATGGAAAGAGAATGATCAAGTAAGGATTTGATCGAGAAGGGTGGCTTCGAAAGAATAAGGGACTAGTTGTACCCAACGTAGATGGACTGAGAGGTGAAGTGCTTAGAGCATATCATCACTCGAAATTGACTATACGTCCCAGTGGTAACAAGATGTATTGAGACATAGAGTAGATATACTCTGGGAAGGGATAAAGATAGGCAGAAGGCTTATCTCGATAAGAGATGAAGAGATTTGGAATTCTTCGTTAGCGACTTGGTGTTCGTCAGGATCTCTCCATTGAGAATGTGATTCGGATTGGTTGGAGAGGTAAGTTAGCACCAAGATTTGTTGGCCCATTCCCAGTCCTCGAGCAAGTTGGGAATTTGGCGTATGAAGTAGAGCTACCTGACAAGATGGCGGGAGTTCACAACGTATTTCATGTTTCCCAGTTAAGGAAGTTTGTGCAAGACCCTAATGTGGCTATTTCACCAGATCAGTTGGGTGATATTGAGGTTGAACCCGAGGCGGTTGAGAACCGCAAGTCTATGCGTATCGTTGGGAACGATACGAAGCAGCTTCGAAGGAAGGCGGTGAAACTAGTCAAAGTCCAGTGGGGTGAGAATGGAAAAAGACCGTACTTGGGAAACAGAGAAAGATATAAGGAAGAAGTATCCAGAACTCTTTGCCTAGTAAGGTTTTGGTAGTGATAGTTTCTTCCCTTGTTAGTAAACCGCATGCTAGGATAGACTTGTTTTGCATGTTGATTGTTGTTTTATGATTGATAGGCATGCGGAACCCTTTGTGTGTTTTGGTTAGGGAATTTCGGGAGCGAAATTTCTTAAGGGGGGGAGAGTGTAATGACCCGTATTCTACGCATCATGGGATCGTAGAATATTTATTTCTTTCACATATGAAGTCGTATGGTCATGTAATTTTGGGAAACGACTATTGGGGTCATTTCCCATGTTCATGATTTTTGTCGATTTTTAAATGACCGTTTTGCCCCTAGTTGGTACTGTTTTGGCCATAACTTTTGACTGGAAAGGAATTTTGACCTGAAACCACTTCCATTGGATTTGAATGATGGTTTCTCTTTCCGTAGAGTGGTTACATTAGCCAAACGGACTTAACGTTTGGGAGATATGGCTGAAACAAGGTTTAGAAGGTGAAAAACAGCTTAATTGGGCTAAACCGGGTGATTAGCAACTAGGCCCAATGGGGGATTTCGGGATTTGGGGGTATTTAAAGGCTGCTAGGGTTAGGATTTCGGTTTTAGACTCATTTTTCCAGCCGCCACTTACCTCTTTCAAGCTCTAGCAATGGCCTCCAACACCCAAATCACCTTCTAATCACTTCCTAATCAAGTTTTGGCCTAATCTACATCAAATCAAAGAAGATCTTCACCAAATCAGCGAGAGAGCTGCTGGAACACGTAGGGATTAGATCCAAATCAGAGATTATTTCAGATCTAAAGTTTGTTTGTGACTAAGGTGAGTGATTTGCATAGTTCCTCACTAATTATGGCTAATTATGGTAATTAGCGAAGATTAGCGAAATTATGGCTCAGAAAAATCTAGAAAAATTCCCAAAATTCTAAAACATCATTTTATGGCTCTGATATGAATTTGGGTTAATTTCGACTAATTTTGCAAATCCCGGAATTTGGGGGATTAAGGGGTGATTAGTGATAATTAGCGAATTTATGCATGTTAAAAATGTGGAAAAATGTTCAGAAATTCTGAAATATTGTTTTAGACCTCTGTTAGAAAATTTGGTTAATTTGGTTAAGTTTTGTTAATCCTATCATCAGTTTTGCTTAAAACATGCTTAAGGGAAAATATGGGGTTTTGGCCATGTTTGATTCATTTTGATATGTCATATTGTTGTTTTGGTGTTTGTGGTTGATTCCCTATGTTCCTATGATTGTATGATATGCTTTGTGGTTGATTAGAAGTGTTAGATTGGTCGAAAACGCCGTCGAGAGGCGAAAATAGCTTGCTGGAATGGTGTAGGTTTGAGGACCAGGAAAAACTGACCAGAGGAGCTTCGACCGATCAGGTTTTGGACTGACCAGAGGAGCTTCGACCGATCAGGTTTTGGACCGACCAGAGGAGCTTCGACCGACCATGTTTTGGACCGACCAGAGGAGCTTCGACCGATCAGGTTTTGGACCGACCAGAGGAGCTTCGACCGACCATGTTTTGGACCGACCAGAGGAGCTTCGAACGATCAGGTTTTGGACCGACCAGAGGAGCTTCGACCGACCATGTTTTGGACCGACCAGAGGAGCTTCGAACGACCAGGATTGAGGCGATGAAACCGACCAGTGTCGAGATGAGGGAAAAACCGACCAGGGTGTTTTGACCGACCAGGCGGAGAAACTCAGCACGACCGATCCGAACCGGAAGCTGAAGGTTGACTTCGCTGAACTGATGACGTTTGACCGATCCGAAGCAAGTGAAGTGAAGAAGACCGATCCGGTGAAGACCAACAACCCGAGATGCAAAGGTAGTCCAAACGGAAGTTAGAGCTCAGGATCTAGATGGGAACCAATGAGTTCACTTCATGATTGGGCTTTGCTGCGGGACGTGTGCAAAGGGGTTGTCGGTATTCATAACTTTGGTTCACCATTGAGAGATGGATAGTGGGCTTGTAGTGATAGTTACACGGGATTGGATTCCGTCATGGTCCAAAGGATTAGGGGACCAAGGTAGTGGGTATCGTATGCTTTACGAACTGAGTGAGAGATGTGAGGATGCTTGCTATGTTTGATTGTTTGACATCACTATGACATGCACACCCCACCCCTGTTATCTTTACACCATTTGAAAGGGCACCTTAGAGTGTTGTACAGTATGTAGTGCTAACTCTTTGGTTGCAGGTCCAGGTTCAGGTATGATTGGATTATACCTGTTATTATTTTGTTTAGATGCTTATCGATCATACCAGGCTTTATGTCTGACCCAGAGTTTTATGTCTCTTCTTATTACTCTGGGTGCTCACACGAGCAGACTAGAGACAGGTTGTGGTTAGCTGGTGATGCGCGAGTAGCTGATTCGGAGGCGAGCAGGAGGCTTCCACGTATGATATATAGATATTCTCCCTGTGTCGTTGGTGGTCGCTACTTGGGCATTAGTAGTGTACCTCCTTTATCTTGCTTTGCTTTGAGAGTTTGAAAAGTTGTAATAAGCTATATTTTGGATTTCCGCTGCTATGATGCTCAGTTCTGGTTTTTAGCTTATGCACTGTCTCTCCTGTTTATGTCAAGTATGTTATTATTATATTTTGTTCTATGCGCTGTGAGACATATTACAGGTTCCTTGATTAGCCCATTCTCTTCTTTCTTTTTCTTCTGGCGACCGTCCCGTGCTAACTGGATGTGTGTACAGCGCACTTTTGGAGTAAATGTCGGTTGGTGCGGGGCGGGCCGTCACACCTATAACCTATAATGACGTAGGTGAAAATTGGCTAATAATGAAATGCCTAGGATTACATTAATTAGGAACTATAACTACGCCTACAACACGAGGTTAGATTACACTTGTGGTGGAAGTCTTCTTCCACCCTCCCGGCATATCCAGCGACCACAAGTGGTGCATCTAATGTAGGAGGTGTAGGTGCACACATACAAGGCATGCTAAGACACGAGGTTAAACCTAATTTATGGAATAAATCTGCCCGGACCCGCCCGGCATTTCCAGCATCCACGAATGGTAGGCTTAATGTAGGAGGTCTTGCATACCATAACCATAAATGAAAATATGGTAATAAACCGGTAATACTTAACCTAGTTGAATCCATAAGGATTGTATGAATATAAACTTAAGTTGGGGTTAAGTAAATTTGGTTGAATAGTGGGTGGGTTAAGAAAATCTAAGGGGGTGGGTGATATTTATATATAGGCCCACAAACTTAACCGGATAAGGTTATGTAATTAAAGACACCTAGTGGTATACATAACCGATGGAAATATTAGAGTTATGTAATTAAAGAAACCTTTTTAGGGTAAGCATAACTTGTAGAAATGATAGGGTTGTGTAATTAAAGACACCTAGTGGTATACATAACCGATGGAAATCGTAGTAGGGATACAAGACAAGGGGCAGAGCTTGTATCAAATTGTGTGGGACCCATTTCAGTCAGTAACCCTTAATAGGTATCAAACGAGTACTCTGAATTAGGTCAGAGTTGGGGCATGCTTACTGGGATGAATGTAAGAGATCCAAACGAGGAGGATGGTGTGGGTGGTGCAAACCGACCGGGGACATGTGCGTGCATGGGCCGGTAGAGGGGGCTAAGACGACCGTGATACCTGTAGATATAACTGCGCATATCAGCAAAGGGTTGCCACTATAGGATGTGATACATCCTATGGTGGGGCCGGCACAGGGTCTCGACGCGGAGTAGGGAGCCGATCGATTAGGGTAGTGGTTAGGATACAATGGGAAGTATGCCTAAGTTTACCATCTTATAGTTGTTGGGATCATCCCATTCTAGTTATACTAGTATTAGTGCAGAGTAATATTTAAAGAAGTATACACTCTATCATGTTTACCTTGTCATAGCTACCTTATATGTTGTTATCTCTCTCTTATCCACTTTATATGCCTGTCATGATACTTCTACTTATTTACTTACAAAAAGTAACTGGATTCGCCAGATTTATGTCTGACCCTTTTTGTTTCCCCTTCTTTCTTCCGTTTCCCCCCAAGTTCTAAGGGTGTGAATACTCAGGATTGACCGTGATTCTTCTTTCATTTTGCTAGACCTACTTAGATGTATGGATCAAGCTCCTATCCTTGCTACTATGGCTATGTTTTACTTGGGTAATTTTGCTTCTTTTATGTACTTTAATGTCTTAAAGTATAAGACAGTTGTTTCAATGGTGCAATGGTTTTCATGTATTTCTGACATGTGATGTTTATAGACCATGTTGCTTTATGTTAAATAAAGTTTTTAATTCCGCTGTCATTTTTAAATCTATCTTGTAATATTTCTATTTCTGTTTACCAATAATGCTTCACGAAACTTAATGCATTCCCTTTGTGAGTGACAATAACGGACGTGGGGTGTCACATTTTATATCTAAAAGCAACATAAACTCACAGGGACGAGATCTAAAGAACTGAGAAAAGAGTTTTGATGTTGTAGAATAGATTCTTGAATATGTATAAGTCATTGCTACAGAAGAATAGGCTAATTCAATCTGAGTTGGCGCAGCATCTCATTTTTCTCCATTGTTTTAGATGAATAAAGCAATAGAAATGAGGTCCTATTTATAGCTTACAGCCAACGAATCAGGTCAAGAAATGCGTCTCGGTTCAGAAAATGGATCTGCCCCAGATCTTGGTGGGGTCGACCCTAGGGTCGACACCCCCATGTGTGGGTCGATCCCTAACGGGTCGATCTCCTGCGTCTCCTTGCCTTCTGATTTGATTTTCTGGATCAGTTTTGTATGTATATATTCTGCTTATATGCATACAAACTTCGAACCTTAACAACTTCTTATATGATGTCCGTTTTACACAAACTTGGAGTTTATCTTAAGCAAAATTCCAAGACGAACGCAATGGTACAGTCCGTTTTACTTAATTCAAAATAGTTAATTAAGTATTCTTTAGTTTATCATTATAGTGTTCTTTAAAATTACGGGGTTGTTACATATACAATGTCACCTTTATTACAAATTTTTTATTAGACATAATATGACCTATGTGTTATATTATGCTAGTTAGTGTCAGTTCTAGGTATTTTGGATATGGACACGATGTAATCATCATTTATTTCACTAGTCTTAGAGGAATCCAATACTAGGATTATAATGTAACACTAGTTCATTTTATATGTTATAACTGAGTTTAGTGTTAATTGTCTGTCATAGTGCATTGAGATTGTTGACATTTATGAGAAATATACTATATATATTAAGTGTTATATTGTATATTATCACTATGAATGACTTTGTATTCTTTGTGACTATTGTATATTATGTATTACTTTATTCTGGAGTCGCATATGTTTATTATTATGCATTGATATTATGTACATGGGGTGTCTAATATCTTTTGACAAATGTTTTTTTTTGAATTTATTTAGAAGGGAAAGCGACCGGAGTCGTAAAACCCTCCCTAGTGCACCTAGCCTGGCTCGTGAGTACCACATATATGACTGATCTTGGAGTATGCACATGGTAAGCTCTTAGCATGCCACTCGAGTTTCAAACCCACGCCGCTATTACCATAGCGCAGTGTCCTTAACCGTTGGGCTACTGCTACGGACTACATTTTGAAAAATGTACTATAACAAATAATTTAAATTTAGTGCATCGTTACCATTTATAATGATACATCAATGTATTAGTTTTTGAAAACGACATAGTACTGTATCAATTTGGAAAATTGTACTCGACTACTTCAGTTTAGAAAAAATGCACAATTGTATGAATTTCGAAAATGATACACAATTGAATCACTATTACTATGATATTATATATTAATAATACATATATTGCTCACGATAGATATGCTTTCCATGATTGATATTTGTATCACATGTTTGAGAAAAGCAACAAACTGATATATACACACGTTGTATGTATGTGTACATCTCTATATTTACACACATACACAAACATATAGAGGATATGACTATTTGAACATAAATATTTGACCAAAATTGGAGAATATAAAATCTTTAGTCACTGAATCAACTTGTCCTTCTATAAGGAGTGAAAACCATAGGGTAAATCCAATTGCTAAGATTCAGTGCCTTCCAATTTATGTCAAATTTTTGTGACTATATGTATATATATATATGTGTGTGTGTGTGTGTGTGCGCGCGCGCGCGCATGTGTGTGTGCGTGTGTGTGTATGTGTGTGTGTGTAAATTAAAAAAAAATTGGTATATGTATATATATATGTATTACATGAAACCTCTTTTTGGTAGCACCGCATTTCCAACTCATTTTAGGTCACATAAGTATAATTTAATAAATCAGAAGGATAACACGTTTGGTAGATGATCACTATGTATATTACGGATCATCTATGTATAGTTTTGGCTTTTGTAGCACAATATGTTTGATGTTATAATTTAATAGTTCAGACAAACATTTGAATGATAAATAATTCAGTTAAGATTTCAGAAATGCTTTAAATATCGAAATAAGCTCAAATTTCACATAGATGATCTTGTATCTATGGATTAAAAAATTTACCAAATTTTATAGGATTTGATGTGGTTTATCTTATAATACGATATGGATACTTCGAAACGTGAGTGTCACAATGCGCACCTTTCTCTCTACTAATGTATTGTGTATTACGTAAATAATAAAAAAGTTTTAACATATAAGGTTTGAAATAGTGCACTCACGTATCCGTTTGGAAAATGGTACAACATCGAATTGGTTTTGAAAATGATATACTACCATATTAGTGTTGAAAATGATACTGTATCGGTTTGAGAAAAACATTAAACATTATTAGATAGGTTGATACCTTTATAATATTATGTATCACTTGTAGAGAAAATTATAAACATTATTGTATAATGATAAACAATGTGTACATATAAATAATGATTCGGCTGATAGAGGATGCGATGTATATTATTTTTTATTTTATTTTGTGTAGCAGGCTTAGCGTATTAGGCCTTTATCCATCACATTAATTATAACCTCCACTACACCAAAACAACAAATTTGATACACTAGGATGCGGAGATAAAATATGGCTTATAGCCATATCAAATTTGGTAGTGCTCATATTTGTATCAAACCACATTTGGCGATCCGCACCACCCTAAACACCTTAAATATGACCGTCCATTATAAAAGCTCTGGATCGGTAATTTGATATGTCTTCGGGCCGAATCGAATGCGTATCATATCGTGCATACATTGTTACCACTTAGAACCAAAATTTCGGCCGCTCCCCCTTCCTTATTTTTTATTTCAATGGTGACTGAAAACCCAAATTTGGGTTTTCGATCACTAAATCGTGCATCCACATTTCTCTGGAATCTCCTCCTCCAAAAGAGACGAGTCGCCCTCTCCTTCAATAGAAACCGACAAAGAGCAAGTGAGAAACCTTAGGTCCATAGCCCTCTATCGATAGTAGATATATGTTTCTAATTTTACAAAAAACTCTCTTTTTATTTGTCTCTAAGTTTAAAAATGAATCGAAGTTTGAGAAGTTAATTTTACTGAACTGTGTCAGCATGTGTTTCAATCAAATTGTGTTGTGCATGCCTGCCTGATTGTAAGGATCAAGTTGAAGGATTTTGAATAGTCCAGTCACGAGTTCTGGTCTTGCTATCACAAGTTCAAGTATAAATTAGTGTACTTTTATTTTCTTTCCATTTGATATGTATTACCTGAAGGATTTTGAATTCGTTTTGGTAAGAAATTGCAAGTTGTGAGGTATTCAAGAGGGAATGTGCCAAGTATTTTGCAAAAGGAAGAGGAGGAAGATAGACTGACGTGGAAGGCACGTAAGAAAGGTATATTTTTATGCTCTATATTTACTTATTTTTGACCTTTATTAACCCGATTTATGCAAGAACTGCTGTGATTTTTGGATAGTTAAACAAAAAACTTGTACATATTTTCTAATTTTTAGTTGGTCGCTTTTAGGTTACATATAGTTACACTCAGGGAAAGAGATAGGATGCAAACACGACCTGGCAATAAAATTATTTCATGATAAGAACACAATAATCTGTTTAATAATTAACACTAATTAACAACATTATGTTCATAATATAGTGAAGTGCTTGAAAAACACTAAAAAGAACAAAATCCCTTTTTTTGGAAAGGTAATTTACTTCGTAGTTTTCCCAGTCTTTTGTATTCTTTCATTTTATATAGGTTTGTAATCAAATAAATAAAAGGAAAGAGTATGTGAGTACACAAAACAAGTACCAGGAAAATGGAATAACAAATACAGGTGGATTAAGTATCCTAATGTTTACTATTTTTACTTTGCAAATACTTATTATGGTTATAGCCCAGGTAGTTTTACCTTTGCATCTGTCCTTGGTACATACTCGTACATACTAGTTGGTCGCTTTTAAGTTCGAGCGTCATTCAAATCAACCTTTCGCTTGTAGCCTTATATAACGACCCGAACTTCCCCGGTCTCCGAAGAGAAGAGAAAGAACGGATTGTCTGAGAACATGACAAATCAGAACACAAACAGAAGAACATTTCATTGCTTATTACAACAATTTATATCGGAGTACAAGAATATACAGAGTATGAAAAAATAATATACATTTGATAAATATCAGAGATTTGCAAATTACAATGCAACGGAAAATAATACAAAACATAACTGAAAGAGATACATGGATACAGATCTTTCTGAATATCATTCCAGCTGTAAACCAGGATACTCTGAATATAAATCTGCAAAACCAGAACTACTAGCTACCCGTGTGGAAAATAAGGGCACCCAGAGTTTAGGTTAAAACAATAAACTCAAGTCAGTCATGTGACTGGTGTGAGAACTAAAACAGTTATTACTAATTCTTTACTTTAAAAATAAAGTGAATCAAGGGGCCACGCCATAACAAAACGGGTTTCCTCCCAAGAATACCAGTGCAAATAACAAAACAGCACAATGCGTTTTGAAAAAATGAAGCTATTATAAGACTCAGGTCCCATCACACAACGCAACGCAAGCCGGAGGATAGAGTTTTACGTTATAATAGCCAAACATGCTTAGTACGTTTAAAACAAATCATTTTTGATACTATTATAAGTGTAAAGTGTATAAAACAACTTCAAATATAAATGTATCAATCATAGACGGCATAGAATCACATGCTATTATGTCGCCATACTAGTTCTACAATTAAAACCTCAAAGTCACAAATTAGAAGTTGGATTTCCATCTGTGAACCAAGGCAAAGGGATCATCATGTGCCAATTCGAGACTCTCTAGCTTGAGCCTCAGGTCTCAGCCTCAACTATACCCGGATCGTTAGGGCTGGACCACATTTTAAGTGGATTAAAAATCCATGAACATGCGTCTCCCCGCCCTGTGGAGCGTAAATGAGCCGGACGACTCAATATCCAACGGCTCCGTAGTAGCCGATATATCCGAGGCGCCTCGCTATCCATCAAATAATATGCAACATCCACATGAGTAAAATGTCTGGGCTCTATACAATGACACCACTCCTAGCTAGAAAGAAACGCATGCCCTCCCGGAGGTCCTTCCCATTTCTGGTTCACACCGGGGTGTGAGGCTCGCGAATTAACGCTATACACAAAGCTATGCTATATTAAAGATGCGCTTTGATCATCAACCACAAGACTCTGCTTTTCAACAGAAGCCTTGATCATTTGTATCTCAGCATCAATTCACGCCATGCGACTGATATCTATTGATATATAACCTCTGAGCTCGTACGTCTCAGAGAAGGGTGTTAAGCAAGAGAATAAATTCTCCTCCACCAAACAGATATATATTTAATAGAGATCGATCAACACGGAATAAAATCCAATGTTAGACACATCCATTTACAAGTTCGTTCTGGGTCTAAACGAAACCGGAGGCACCTTATTCCTCGTCCTATATGTCTAATACAGGAGAGAGGTCCTCGTAGATTCGGTCGATCTCTAAGTACGTCTAGATGATCACCACTTATTACCTCATCTTGGGTGTACAGACCAATCAAGACATCAGTAATCATCCATACGATGTGAAGACCTCCGGTCTTCAACGACCGTCATCATCGTCAACTTAGCGTTGAATCAGTTATTCAGAATGGGTATAAACCCGACCTTTCTGAATAACTCGCGTATATTATAAACAAGTGCTACAAAACACAACATACGCCTCATTCCAATTCTGAATATTCTTTTATTTAAATATTCATATCCTTTGGGAAACGTTCCCACTAATTTTATCAAAGATAAATTCTTTAAATTTATTCTTTAATCTTCCTTTAGATATCAATTCAAACCAAGTTCAAACTAGTCAGGATTAGCGCACCTTACCGAAGTAATCATTTGTATAATTTCCCAATCCCAACCTATTCATCCCATGGAGCAAAACTAGTAACACTCCATATTTAACACCACGGTGCTATCGGTAAATTTAATTAGCATTTCACGTTCAAATCTAATTAAAGATTTAACTATCGCTTGGAGTAAAACTGGTGGTACTCCATTCTCGATCATTTCCCAATTTTGATAATTTAAATGATTATATTCTTATTTAAATCTAATTAAAGATTCATTAAAACTCCACTTGGTTTTAATCTTCCTAAAAATCAATACTAATGACTATTTAACTTTGGAAACACAAACATGTTGCATCGACAATCTACACCGTACTATTGATTTCTATTGATATATAACCTCTAAGCTCGTACGTCTCAGAGAAGGGTGTTAAGCAAGAGAATAAATTCTCCTCCAGCAAACAGATATATATTTAGTAGAAATCAACCATACATTTCAAAAAACAATGTTAGACATGTAATCCTGTCTTTAGCTGGGTTAAAGAACTAATGTCATTTAAAACACAGTTCACAATAAACCCAAATCACATTCCAATAATTATGGAATCTTCACGGAAAACAGATCTATATATATAATCAATATCAATTTCCCTATCTGACTAATAATATAATTGGAATAATGACAAAGCCTTTTAAATTCCATATATATTAACAGTCTTCCTCCATAGAAGCTCATTTCGATTATTATCAAATGAATTCCATTCAATTCCAATTTAATATATTACATTGGAAAACTTTACTGTGGAATATTCCCGTTAAATCTTAATAAAAAGATTTATAAATTCCAATTCACATTTCACTTCAAATCGGGTTAAAGAACGAATGTCGTTTAAAACACAGTCCGTAATAAACCCAAATCACATTCCATTTTATTCCAAATAAATGATAATTAACTGGAAACACTAATAATCTTAATAAAAAGATTTATTCTTTTCACACGGGGTTTAAGAATAGTGTTAATGAAGATACCATTCACGACAAACCCAAAATCTAATTCTTTTATTCAATTCCAATTAAATATTAATTAAATGGAAAACTTCACTAAATCTTAATTAGAAGATTTATTCTTTTCTCAGCTGGACTTAAGAACAGTGTTAATGAAGACACCATACACGAAAAACCCAAAATCCAATACAATATTAAATAAAAGGCTCTGAATAGAAATTATATCGGCTTATATTCAATATCAAATCTTGAGGTCAACAAATATCGTATTTGGAATAACGATATATATCTTCCAAATTCCTCCACAATATCTGTATAATCATGGAATCCAATATCAAAATATTCCGAAGATAATTTCGATTCAAATCCATTCCAATCCATATATTGGAAATTCTGGTTATTTTTAAAACCATTTCAAATCCAATTTATTTATTAGAAAATATTGGATTATAATTCTAGTTCATAACTAGTTCATTTTGATAAAAATATATTTTTATCTTTAAAATGTGGATTTTTTCATCACAATTCTTTCAAAATCATTAATTAGGATTTTACACAATTTACTAATATTTTTAATAATTTTACCAAGGCCCGTACAGTCGATTTCCATAAATGGTCATCGATCTGCACTTACAGCTACCGTTTCCAAATTTGATTTGGACATAATTCCAAATCCAACCATTATATTTCAAATTTCTTATATTCGTTGGAAAGCTATTGTAACACCCCACCTCCGCCGGTGCCACTCTTGCAAGGGCACTGACTTTGGAGGGGCGTTTAAACAAGGTAAACATGCATGCAGATATCACAAGACAGGACATATAAGTAAAAACAGAGTAAATATAACAGCGGATAAAGACCAGCATATCAAAACCATAAGTTAAGTTACAACACAGTACTTGATCATTATTTTCCATAAACAAAGTCTAGAAACATAAAACTGGAAACTGGAAAGGAAAACATAAAGTAGCTATCCCCAGAGTAGGAAACCATAGCAAGCTCAAGTCCATAGCATACATGAGCTATCCAAGAAAAGCTGCTAAGATCCAAGCTAAGTGCCGGTATTCCCGCCCTGTAAACCTGGGGGGGGGGAAACGAAAGAAAAGAGGCGAAAGAAAATGGGTCAGTCAAAAGACTGGTAAGTCCTATCTACTATTGTACAACAACTAATAAAGTTAACTGTATATGTAAACAAGGATGAGTCATGGGATGATAACTGGCATGGTAAAAAAAAAGTCAACAAGATAGATCAAGTGTGGCACCGCATATACCAGGTTGAGGTTTGCACCAAGTGTACTAGTTTCACAAGTCATGTCAAGTGTAAACAAGAAGTGATCCCCAGGCCCAAGTTTGGCCCAACATCATGAATGACCTAAATCAAGGTCCAACTAGCACGGTCTAGTCGATCGGCTCCCTAAAGCCTAACTCGTCAAGTGTCGGTGTCTTACGGCCCAACTACGAAGTGTAGCTAAACTGTGCTAGGTCCACCCTAGGGTGTATCAAGTCCTAGGGTGTCAACCACTGACACAAACCAAGCACACACAGTTTAAACCTACTGGTGCCCGTGCCTGCTTTTTCAACTCCGGACCATGTGCACGACCATGGCCCGCCTGAACCTACACCGGCGCACCTACACAGCCGTCGTTTTGGTCGCTTACATGTCGTCCCAGTAATCGTGCCCCACCCTAGCTTAGTCCCTAGGGTATCATGATACAACCAAGAGGGTTACTGGTGCAAAGGACCACGTAACTAGGGTTTCCTTAATGGGTTAAACGTGGTTAACCCAACTCATCCAAGTACCAAGTTGGTTAAGTGTACCCAAGGTTCATGACTTAACCCTACCAACCCATCGTGTTTAATTGGTTAAGTATCCAAGCGGTCCATGACTTAACCCTACCATGTGGCATTAATTAATTTAATGCACCCAACCTCTCACATTAGACCTTGTTGTGGTTACTAGTTAGGCCGGGCGGGTCCGGGTAGGTTTACACCACAACTTAGTCTAACCTCGGGTTTCACGTGCAACATGACCAACTACTCACATTGGGTCCTATTGCTTGTAGCCACTAGTTAAGCCGGTCGGTTCCAGGTAGGTTTATGCTACAAGCTCAACCCAACCTCGAGTTGGCCATCCTCATGTCTTCTAAGTGTCATGTCCATCATGTTTTCAAAACACATTACAAATTTTCAAGCAATTGGGTAGACCTAACTTAATAGGTAAATTCCCAATGGGTAGACCTAACTTAATAGGTAAATTCCCAAGCTTATGTTTTTATGTCTTTTAAGTTTACCCAACCCCAAACGCAATCCCCTCGCTTTACATATCGCAATAGCGCATAAAGGATAGAAAGAGGGAACTTGGCAAAATCATGACATAAAGGTGTTGGAGCCACAAGTTAAACATGGTGGCATATGAGACAAAGATGTGATCATAAACTTGCATATCATGTTATCAACTTGCAAGATATTCATAAGCATGCATAACATCATTTTAACTTGCATAGTGTTCATATGCATGCATAACATGGTTTCAACTTACATAAGATTCATACGCATGCATAACATGGTTTCAACTTGCATAAGGTTCATATGCATACATAACATCAAACTTGGCAAATAGGCGGAACATGGCCATAGATAGCATGAGATAAGAACTAGTAACATGCATATAACATTATATGCATGTTAATACAAGGTTTATGAGAGTTTCAAAGTTGCATCATGCAACTTTTCCAACCAAAGATCATATCTTTCTATGCATAAAGCCAAGGTAATGACTTTACTAACATGCATAGAGTAAGCTTATGCATAAAATCATAAGATCAAAGCACATATCATGATTAACCCCAAACTCAACTTGCAACATAACATATTAACTTCATAGTTAAAATACAAGAGTAGAAATAGGCTTACTATGCTATGAAGACTCAAATGAGTATAGCAAATGTAAGAAACCCCCTTATGCAACTAATTAAAACCCCAAAATGCAAGCAAACTTGATCAAGACTCCTCCTTTATGATGCCAATAGAGAAACAAGACTTTAATGCAAGCTAAAGAGGATCATACAAGCCTAAATACACTTGTATGCATGGAAATTTCTTGAAAATTGATTTAGGAATTTATGAAGAGAGTGGAGGCCATGAGAGGATTGATTTTGCCATAGTTTAGTTGTAGGATAGATTAATGATGATTTAGGGTAGGTTAGGGTCTTATTTATAGATTAGGCTAGTGATTTAGACCATAGGATTAAACCCTAGTTCTCATCTCAACCCTCCAAATCGAATCTGGCCCCCAAGCTCAACACAAACCCCAAAATGGTGCACCAGGCAGAACTGGGCGTCTGAGCCAAGTCGACAGCCAAGTCGACAGGGCTGTCGACCTGGTCAGACCCAGTCGACTCCCAAGTCGACAGGGCTGTCAACTTGGGTACTGTGGCGGGAATTTTCCTGCCTTGGCCCAACTGGCCCAATTTCCAAGCTTAGATTTGAATTTGAAAAATCTGTTTTTATTTAGAAATTTTCTGAAAACTTTGTTGGGCCTTAATCGGGTCATACGGACTCCGATTTTCGAAAACTCGGACTCTATTTCGCGTATTTTTCCGAGACGAACGCAATGGCATAGCCCGTTTCCCTTGATTCAGATTCATAAATTAAATTCTGCCTCGATTTCTGTTATTACAGGTTATTGAAAATACGGGTTGTTACATTCTCCCCTCCTTAAAGGATTTCGTCCCCGAAATTCTCAAGTTAGGAAGAACGTATCCTACCATCCAACATCCATCTACTCAAAACATCATCCACGAGCAATCATTGTCCTTACAAGATTCTAAATGCTGTATGAACATATGCAAAGGTGTGTGTATATGTACTTATCTAATGCAAATATCATCAATGCAGATTATGTTAGTGAAATGAATCCATATGTATGCAATTCCTAACATAATGCATAACATCTATATGTGTGCACATCACATACATCCATATGCAACATCCATGTGATAACACAAAAAATTTTCATCCATGAATAAGCATAAACACTCATGCATATGCAATATGAGGAGTGTGTGAGCCGATCTAGTGCCTAATTGTGTATAATGCATCCACGAGTAACCACTTGCAACCACTTGCAACAATCAAGCATAACATGTTTCAAACACATGTTTCATCCAAAGGGTTTCTACCTAAGGTTCTCATGACAAGATTAGCACGATAACTAGACAAACATGGATAGCAAAGAGAAAGATATGCTAACAAAGAAAGGAGATTGAGAATGTACCCTCAAAAAGGAATGGATAAAGCCCACGCATCTTCTCCTCGGTTTCCCAAGTTGCGTCTTCTTCGGCTTCACCCCATTGAACCTTCACCAACTTGACCTCTCGATTCCTTAGCTTCTTGGTCTCCGCCCCCAAGATACGAATCGGAGCTCTCCTCAAAGTAGCTTCTTTCTCCACTTCCACATCTTCCAGAACACTTGGCTCAACAACCTCTGCTGACTCATGTAAACACTTCCGGAGATGCGAAACATGAAAAACATCGTGTACTCCGGCAAGCTTCTCGGGTAATTTCACTCTATAAGCCATCTGCCCGATCCTCTCTATAATAGGGAAGGGTCCAACAAATCTCGGTGCTAACTTCCCCACGGCTCCAAATCGGACCACATTCCGCAAAGGAGAAACCTTCACGAAAACCATATCTCCAACACCAAACTCCAAATCAGATCTTCGCTTATCGGCATAGGATTTCTGTCGGTCTTGGGCCGCTTTCATCCGTCTTCGAATCAACTCGATCTTCTCGGATGCATCTCTGATCATATCAGGCCCAAGTATAAGCTTATCTGTAGCCTCCCACCAACATGTAGGCGACTTGCACGGCCTCCCATATAAGGCTTCAAATGGTGCCATTCCTATGCTTGCTTGATAACTGTTATTATATGCAAACTCAACAAGAGGAAGATGGTCTTCCCAAGTACCACCAAAATCCAGAATACAAAGCCTTAACAGATCCTCGAGTACCCTTTTCACCCTCTCGGTTTGACCGTCCGTCTGTGGGTGATAAGCAGTACTTAGATTCAACCTCGTGCCCATGGCTTCTTGCAGGCTATTCCAGAACTGACTTGTAAAGATTGGGTCACGGTCACTGACTATACTAGAAGGGACTCCATGAAGTCTCACAATCTCACGAAGATATACAGACGCTAGCCAAGATGCGGTCCTCTTGCTCTTTACCGGAATGAAATGAGCACTCTTCGTAAGTCTGTCCACAATGACCCAAATGCTCGTATTCCCTTTCCTTGACCTTGGTAGCCCATCAATAAAATCCATGGAAATACTCTCCCACTTCCAAAGTGGAACGTCTAGAGGATGCAATAGCCCACCGGGCTTCTTCGACTCGGCCTTAACTTGCTGGCAAATGATACATCTAGAAACAAACTCTGCCACATCCTTCTTCATCCCAGGCCAAAAGAAAATACGCTTCATATCTTTATACATCTTATCTCTGCCTGGATGTATAGTCAACTTAGAGCGATGCGCTTCTTCAAGAACTTTTCTTACTAGATCTTCTACCACTGGAACACATAACCTTCCATCTCTCCTCAGCCAACCCTTGTCATCAATAGAATATCGAGCGAGATGACTAGACGTCTCTCCTCGAATTAGCTTATCCATAACCTCAACTATCTGAGGATCTTCTTTCTGCGAAGCCCCAACTTGATCAAGAAGGGTAGGTCTGAGTTCCAGAGATGCTAAAGAACCGGTCATCGACTCAATTGCCAAAGAGAAATCAAAGGTTGCCACATACTCTAAATTCTTCATCTCAACGAATAGAGGACTTAGGGTCAACCTCTTTCTGCTTAGTGCATCAGCCACAACATTACCCTTGCCAGGGGTATAAGCTATCTCGAAGTCATACGATGCCAAGAATTCCATCCACCTTTGCTGCCTAAGATTCAGATCTTTCTGCGAGAAGAGATACTTGAGTGATTTGTGATCAGTATACAACTCAAACCTTTCGCCTAAAAGATAGTGGCGCTAGGACTTGAGTGCAAAGACAATCGCCGCCAACTCCAATTCATGAGTGGGGTAGTTCTTCTCATGAACTTTAAGTTGCCTACCCCCATAACATATCACTCTTCCCACCTGCATTAGAACAGCGCCTAACCCCGTGCCACATGCATCGGTATACACGGTAAACATCTTACCGCCATCGGGTAATGCCAAAACTGGAGCTGTGGTAAGGGCCCTTTTGAGCCTTTGAAAAGCGAGCTCACACTCTAAGTCCCATGCAAAGACTAAGTTCTTCTTCGTTAATCTAGTGAGAGGGGCTGAAATCTTAGCGAAGTCTCTAATGAACTTCCTATAATAGCCTGCCAGACCGAGAAAGCTTCGCACTTCGGTTGCATTCTTAGGAGTCTTCCAGTCTTGAACTGCAACCACTTTCCCGGGATCCACAGCTATACCCTGCTTAGAAACTATATGCCCAAGAAACCGGACTTCCTTTCTCCAAAAGTGACATTTGGAGAACTTGGCTTTCAACTGATGGGCTCTAAGCGTATCCATCACTTCCCTGAGATGTCTAGCATGCTCTTCCTCGTCTTTTGAGAAGATCAGAATATCATCCACGAAGACCACGACAAACTTGTTCAAGAACTCCCTGAACACCCTACTCATTAAGTCCACGAAATATGCGGGTGCATTAGTCAAGCCGAACGGCATGACAAGCCATTCGAAGAATCCATCTGGAGTCCTGAACGCAGTCTTGTCTATACTGTCTTCCGCTACCCTGAGCTGATGGAATCCAGTAGCAAGATCAAGCTGAGAGAAAACAGAAGCACCAACAAGCTGGTCGAAGAGGTCATCTATCCTCGGTAATGGATGCCTATTCTTCTTGGTCAGCTTGTTCAACTCTCGATAATCAACACATAGACGAAGCGAGCCGTCCGCCTTAGTAGCGAACACCATAGGAGCACCCCATTCGGAAATGCTTCGCCTAATAAAATTCTTCTCAAGTAGCTCCTTGATTTGCTTACTGAGCTCTCTCCTTTCACGCGGGGCCATGTGCCTAACTGGTAAGGAGACTGGCTTAGCGTTATCAACCAGATAAATGCGGAAATCTATCTCTCGCTTAGGGGGTAACCCCTTAACTTCTTCGAAAACATCAGGGTATTCTCGAACCACCCTTACAGATTGCATATCATCGATAGACGAGTCAAGAGATTCAAGATAACATAGCATGACGGGATCTAGCGGGTTGCAAGAAATCTCTAGGGTATTACCAAGGCGAGTCATGAGTCTCACCACCCTATGCTCACAATCGAGAATGGCTCCATAGCGGGATAACCAATCCATGCCCAAGATCAACCCGTATCCCGTGAACCCGAGAACATAAGCATCACACGAGAATTCTACGGTCAAGATAGAAATCCTCAAATCCATACAGATCATAGATAAATGGGCTGAACCCCCAATCGGATTCGAAACACAAACGGGATCCTCAACTAAGCTAGTACTTAGGTGCAAACTTTCAACAATGTCAGAAGAAATAAAACTATGCGATGCGCCAGAATCAAATAAGGTGCGAACAGGATAATCAGAAATATAAACAAGACTTTCTACAGAAATGCTACCTCGATCCTGAACTGGAGCGGCGTTGAGAGCATGCACTTGCCCTCCGGATGAACCTGCACGTTGAGTCTGTCCATGCCCCTGCTTCTTAGGGCAATCCTTGCTAAAATGTCCTGTCTCTCCACAGTGAAAGCACCCACCCAATTTCATTCTCTTCTTCCTACAGTCCTTGGCTATGTGCCCAACAATCCCACAGAAGTTGCACTTTCTTTGGTCCTTTGCCTTGTTCTTGTTTCCCTTGTTGTTCTTGTTGTTCTTGTTACTCTGATTACTCTGATTCCCTCCCCACTTGGAGTCTGTCTTCTTAGACTGAGTCTCATTGGGCTTGACTTCTTTCTTCCCATTCTTATCCTCTCCCTGCAGCAATGCCATGTCTACTAGGCTCTCGAAAGTGGCCCCCATGGGTATGTGTGACATGGCTAGACCTTGTAATGGCTCATTTAACCCTCGTGCAAAACGTAGAGCCTTCTTCTCAGGAGTATTGACCATGTCCAAACCGAATCGGGCAAGCTGGTTGAACTTATTCACATACTCTCTCACTGTCATGTCTCCTTGCTTCAAGGCTATGAACTTTTCTAGTTGCAAATTTGCCTCTGCAGACGATAGAAACTTAAGCCCAAACCTTGCCCTAAAGTCGGCCCAGGTTTCTACGGGCCTAGTAGCATTGGTGACCTCCCACCAATAAGCAGCTTCCTCCTTTAGTAGCCAAACCGCCAACAGAACCTTTCTACGGTCCTCTATATCAAAGATGGCAAAGAGATCTTCGGTTTCCTTCAACCAGTTTCTTGCTTCCACGAAAGTCTCTGTCCCAATAAAATTTTTGCCACCCATGGCCTT
Organism: Allium sativum; assembly: GCA_030737875.1. Taxonomy (NCBI): domain Eukaryota; kingdom Viridiplantae; phylum Streptophyta; class Magnoliopsida; order Asparagales; family Amaryllidaceae; genus Allium; species Allium sativum. Next base: position 195,163,276 of record CM060927.1, on the reverse strand, counting down.
GAAGTCCTTGCAAACCTTGGCGAAATCGGCTTGCGGTTGCTGAGGAGGAGGAGGAGGGGTGGAACCTCAGTGATAGTGGGAGTGGTTGCTGGACCTGCATTGTTGGCCCTAGCTTCCAAGTACCTCCGGAACCATCCGGGAATGGTGACTCCCTCAGGAAGATTGAGATCGGCCATGCTGAAAAAGGGAAAAGATAGATTTAGAACGAGGAAACGAAGGATAGTGCTTATGGCTCTTGGGGGATAGCCTTTCAAAATAAACTAGACTTTTCTTTGGAAAATACTTAATTGGTTTTGAAAATAGCTTTTAAAAGTAACTTTAAAACCCTTTTTGCTCCAATCTCGTAAACCTTATGCTCTGATACCAAATGTAACACCCCACCTCCGCCGGTGCCACTCTTGCAAGGGCACTGACTTTGGAGGGGCGTTTAAACAAGGTAAACATGCATGCAGATATCACAAGACATGACATATAAGTAAAAACAGAGTAAATATAACAGCGGATAAAGACCAGCATATCAAAACCATAAGTTAAGTTACAGCACAGTACTTGATCATTATTTTCCATAAACAAAGTCTAGAAACATAAAACTGGAAACTGGAAAGGAAAACATAAAGTAGCTATCCCCAGAGTAGGAAACCATAGCAAGCTCAAGTCCATAGCATACATGAGCTATCCAAGAAAAGCTGCTAAGATCCAAGCTAAGTGTCGGTATTCCCGCCCTGTAAACCTTGGGGGGGGGGGGGAAACGAAAGAAAAGAGGCGAAAGAAAATGGGTCAGTCAAAAGACTGGTAAGTCCTATCTACTATTGTACAACAACTAATAAAGTTAACTGTATATGTAAACAAGGATGAGTCATGGGATGATAACTGGCATGGTAAAAAAAAAAAAAAAGCCAACAAGATAGATCAAGTGTGGCACCGCATATACCAGGTTGAGGTTTGCACCAAGTGTACTAGTTTCACAAGTCATGTCAAGTGTAAACAAGAAGTGATCCCCAGGCCCAAGTTTGGCCCAACATCATGAATGACCTAAATCAAGGTCCAACTAGCACGGTCTAGTCGATCGGCTCCCTAAAGCCTGACTCGTCAAGTGTCGGTGTCTTACGGCCCAACTACGAAGTGTAGCTAAACGGTGCTAGGTCCACCCTAGGGTGTATCAAGTCCTAGGGTGTCAACCACTGACACAAACCAAGCACGCACAGTTTAAACCTACTGGTGCCCGTGCCTGCTTTTTCAACTCCGGACCATGTGCACGACCATGGCCCGCCTGAACCTACACCGGCGCACCTACACAGCCGTCGTTTTGGTCACTTACATGTCGTCCCAGTAATCGTGCCCCACCCTAGCCTAGTCCCTAGGGTATCATGATACAACCAAGAGGGTTACTGGTGCAAAGGACCACGTAACTAGGGTTTCCTTAATGGGTTAAACGTGGTTAACCCAACTCATCCAAGTACCAAGTTGGTTAAGTGTACCCAAGGTTCATGACTTAACCCTACCAACCCATCGTGTTTAATTGGTTAAGTATCCAAGCGGTCCATGACTTAACCCTACCATGTGGCATTAATTAATTTAATGCACCCAACCTCTCACATTAGACCTTGTTGTGGTTACTAGTTAGGCCGGGCGGGTCCGGGTATGTTTACACCACAACTTAGTCTAACCTCGGGTTTCACGTGCAACATGACCAACTACTCACATTGGGTCCTATTGCTTGTAGCCACTAGTTAAGCCGGTCGGTTCCGGGTAGGTTTATGCTACAAGCTCAACCCAACCTCGAGTTGGCCATCCTCATGTCTTCTAAGTGTCATGTCCATCATGTTTTCAAAACACATTACAAATTTTCAAGCAATTGGGTAGACCTAACTTAATAGGTAAATTCCCAATGGGTAGACCTAACTTAATAGGTAAATTCCCAAGCTTATGTTTTTATGTCTTTTAAGTTTACCCAACCCCAAACGCAATCCCCTCGCTTTACATATCGCAATAGCGCATAAAGGATAGAAAGAGGGAACTTGGCAAAATCATGACATAAAGGTGTTGGAGCCACAAGTTAAACATGGTGGCATATGAGACAAAGATGTGATCATAAACTTGCATATCATGTTATCAACTTGCAAGATATTCATAAGCATGCATAACATCATTTTAACTTGCATAGTGTTCATATGCATGCATAACATGGTTTCAACTTACATAAGATTCATACGCATGCATAACATGGTTTCAACTTGCATAAGGTTCATATGCATACATAACATCAAACTTGGCAAATAGGCGGAACATGGCCATAGATAGCATGAGATAAGAACTAGTAACATGCATATAACATTATATGCATGTTAATACAAGGTTTATGAGAGTTTCAAAGTTGCATCATGCAACTTTTCCAACCAAAGATCATATCTTTCTATGCATAAAGCCAAGGTAATGACTTTACTAACATGCATAGAGTAAGCTTATGCATAAAATCATAAGATCAAAGCACATATCATGATTAACCCCAAACTCAACTTGCAACATAACATATTAACTTCTTAGTTAAAATACAAGAGTAGAAATAGGCTTACTATGCTATGAAGACTCAAATGAGTATAGCAAATGTAAGAAACCCCCTTATGCAACTAATTAAAACCCCAAAATGCAAGCAAACTTGATCAAGACTCCTCCTTTATGATGCCAATAGAGAAACAAGACTTTAATGCAAGCTAAAGAGGATCATACAAGCCTAAATACACTTGTATGCATGGAAATTTCTTGAAAATTGATTTAGGAATTTATGAAGAGAGTGGAGGCCATGAGAGGATTGATTTTGCCATAGTTTAGTTGTAGGATAGATTAATGATGATTTAGGGTAGGTTAGGGTCTTATTTATAGATTAGGCTAGTGATTTAGACCATACGATTAAACCCTAGTTCTCATCTCAACCCTCCAAATCGAATCTGGCCCCCAAGCTCAACACAAACCCCAAAATGGTGCACCAGGCAGAACTGGGCGTCTGAGCCAAGTCGACAGCCAAGTCGACAGGGCTGTCGACCTGGTCAGACCCAGTCGACTCCCAAGTCGATAGGGCTATCGACTTGGGTACTGTGGTGGGAATTTTCCCGCCTTGGCCCAACTGGCCCAATTTCCAAGCTTAGATTTGAATTTAAAAAATCTGTTTTTATTTAGAAATTTTCTGAAAACTTTGTTGGGCCTTAATCGGGTCATATGGACTCCGATTTTCAAAAACTCGGACTCTATTTCGCGTATTTTTCCGAGACGAACGCAATGGCATAGCCCGTTTCCCTTGATTCAGATTCATAAATTAAATTCTGCCTCGATTTCTGTTATTACAGGTTATTGAAAATACGGGTTGTTACAGCTATTTTCGATACGAACCCAAAGATTAAGGTTTTAGGAGAATCCGACGAACGGGTCTCCCGTAATGTCCTTTCGAAGTCAATGGTCAAAATTTGTGAACTACCATGGCACAGCGCGTTCTATTCAGGCCATTAAATATATATAATATATATATTATATATATTTCATCGATTTATATTTAAAACATATTTTATAAATCATTTTAAATTTGTTTTCATAATGATTTCAACTTCATATTCAATTTTAAATCAAAATTGAATTTTCCATATCATTAATATATAAATGATAATATTTTCAAAATATTAGATTTTGAAACTACTTCCATTTCGATATTCATTATAAAAATGAATAAAATTGATATAAATATCGTTCACGTCTAAATGGCGTTAGTCTAATCAACACGGCTTCGTATATTTAAATATTTTCGTGTCCATCCCAAATTGGACATCAAAATCATATTTTGATCCATTACTGAATATTATTTTAAAATATTAGTTATTTTAAAATATTCATTATTCACCATTTTAAAATATTCGTTAATTAAAATATTTGTTCTTTCCGAATTGGAATCAGACACAGTCAATTGCCATATAATTTTATTTATATGGATTTCATACACGTATGTACACAATAATAATCAAACATAGTCAACCATCATCCAGAGTGTATTGCACAACTGCATAAGCGTTAAATATGAATAAGTAACGCTTACAACAGCCGTTAACCAATCAATTGACATACAACTAAATATTAGGATTATTGTATGTCCAATATCATCCCAATACCCGTGTAGGCTTTTCAAACAACAAACACTGATTATTATTTATGCAGTTGGGCGATGTGTAAAATATATCATCCCATTCCATATCAGTCAAATGTGTGTACATAAACAAATCATCCGATTTGTAAATGAATATTTATTTTATTCATATACACGTTAAAAATTATATTATTAACTATAAAATATTTATTTCAACTCACGAATATTTTATACAGTTCATTTATATAATAAAAATGATATTTTTATTGTTCTAACATTTTTTAAAAAAATTCAGCCGCATAACGGCGCGATACTAGAACTGGAATAAGGTCTAGCCTTATCCCTCGCCTAATAATGGCTCGCACCACGTACAAACCAAATCTAATCAATTCATTTTATTTCCCAATGCAAATTCAAATAAATAAACCAATCAACCAAACAACCAAACAAACACGGTTCCAAACAAAGGTGTTGGATGCTACTAAGCACCGTCTGCATCCTGGTATATATATTTAACTAGAAAATAAATTAAAGTGAGAAGTTCTCACCTTTGGGATTCACTCCTCATTTCTATATTTCTGAATGGTTCGGATTTGGATTTGTTTTCCACTAGTTCGATCGCAATCTGTTTCACACGAGTTTTGTATTAAAAATCACATTTTTATTCTGTTGCTACATAAATAAAAATCACATTTTTATTCTAAAGTTATATATATAAATCAAATTTTTATATTCTCTATATATATAAAGATCATATTTTTATAACAACGCTAAATGGATAAAAATCATATTTTTAAAATGAAGTAATTTAAATAAAAATCATATTTTTGTTTCAAAACCATATGTATAAAAATTATTTATTTACATCACTAAATATTATATTTTTTTACTGTTCCATACATATAAAGATCACATTTTTATATTAATGCTTTATATATAAAAATCATATTTTTAAACTATGGTATTTTATTTTTATAAAACATTGGTCCTTTTATTTTTATAAAACATATTTTTTTTTTAAATTCTATATATATTTTAAAAAAATCAGATTTTAAAATCAATGCTAATTTGTATTAAAAACTGAAAATAAATCATTGAAAATTTACTTAGATTGATCGGTTTTGGCAAGAATCCAATCACATTTGCAATTGCCGAGCCACGCAACAAACTTTCGATTTGGGCTTCCAAGATTTGTGCACGCCACCAGCCATCGGAGGCTGATCAACCTCTGCCACCTTGGAGAGCTTAGTTTCGCCATCAGATTCCGGTAACAACGGCCAACTCGACGCCACATCAGCGGCGGAAATGGAGAACGAACGGAGGAACTTTGGAGCTGAAATTCTCGCTTTACACTAATCGAAAAATCAACTTTTGAGTACGGATCTGAAGCCCAAGGATTTGTCTACGAAATTCTCTAAAGGGCGGGCGTTCAATTCTTTGTAATTTGGTGGCGATTTGGAGGAGAAGATTGGAGCCAAAACCGCCGTAGAACGAGATGGGGCAGAAAAAAGCGTTGATCGCGGGTTTGAATGGAGTGAGGGTTTGACCAATCAAACAAATCCTAGGGTTATATATATATATTAAATTATTATTTAATTTTTTTTTGTTTAACCATACGAACTCACAATCAAACCCAATGCCTATCGCCCTAGATAAATACCGCCATTCCGGACGAAATGGGATATGTTCTACTAGCCAATTCGGCTGATTCGAATAGTTTTCATTAAAATTAAAATATAAATCAATATATATTCAATTTCAACATACATTTTAATTTACCGAGACCACATACGGACTCCGAAAATTCCAGAAAAATAATTCTCTCTATGTTTTGACAATATGGTCCTAACAAAACTAATTTCGTAGAATTTGGAGACCGTTTGAAAAACGGTCATTTTCTAGTTGATTAAATTCAAATTGAATTGACCAAACACGTTTAAATTCCCCACACACACATATTAATTCCAAAAATTCTGAAAATTGGAATGTAGCAATAATTTGACATTCCGGATCCGACAAAAGTGGTTTCATCGAGAACGGAGGTCGTTTGCAAAATCGTTGTTTTAAGGGCTATATATTATATTAAATTCCATAGCCACTATTCTGAATTTTGAACTGGATATAACTTTTTATTCCCGTTATGAAATTTGGATTTTTCACATTTGTTGGAAAGATATTTCCAAACAGATTCAAATATTTCTGGTTTGACTGAAATCCGAATTATTTTGGATCCTGTACATTCATTTGAAATTTAAAATCGAATTTTCAAACTGTCGCGCCATTTCAGGCTCGTTATATAATTAAAATAAATTTATTTGTTCTAACTCTATTCAAAATAAATTTCTAGTCGTTATTATTTAAAATAAATTATTTTAAATATTCAAAATTCATTAAAATTGCCAAAATAAAGATTTTAAATTATTTCTGATTTTTCGGGTTGTTAGAATCTCCTTCACTTAAAATCTTTTTGTCCTTGAAAACTAACGGAGCTAAAAGTTGTTTTACTAATCAACTAACTTCCATTTTGGCTTTTATTCTTCAACTTTTCAGTTTCTAAGAATTTCTAATTTTTCAAAACTTTGGCTAACACCCTAAATTTTCAAAAAATTTCTCCATAACCACTTTTGTACGGGGAGACATTTAAAATTGCAACTAGCCACGCAGGGCCCTCATCATCCAAAAAGCAAAAAAAAAAAAAAAAAAAAAAAGCCAATCGGCTCATAAAATCATCAAAACCCAATAAATTAGTAAACATGTACCTATTTGTCGGGCATACAATTTTATTCCTCTTCTTAGCTTTCCTGCTATGACCTGTTCAATGAATATATATGTATATGAATGCAATTTCAATCAATTTTCAAGTCAGTTCAATATTTGATTCAATTTGGCTTTATGGTTCAAAATTATAATTAATCAAACCAATAATCAAACAACACAATCGACAATCAATTTCTAAATTAAATTTTCAAACATATGCTTCTATATATTTAAAATCATATTTTTGATGCCAATTCACAAACAAATAATTCTATCTAATTTTGGTTCTCACACCAGCTAATTGGAAATATATGGATATCCCACTTTTGAAGCTCGAACATAAGTATTGATGATGGAGCTCCATCATCAAGATCATCTCTGAGCGACTAGAGTGTGATTCTATATCTATCCAGTATATTTGAGACTTCGAATATACGTTCATGATGCGTACATGCATAATCTCATATACTAGATTGTCCAAATTCAATATAGAATAAATAATTAAATACGTACTGTAAAGTTTAAATTTTCAAAACAAAATTTGTTTTCATTTTTATTTTAAAAATAACACTCTTCCAACTCATTCTAGTATACTACTGATCCCATCTCTAATGAGTCATTCTTATTGGATATTGCTAATCCAATCTCTGATGAATTCTTTCATTCGGTTCTAATGTGTCATGTTCTCGAGCTCTGTAAACCAAAGCTCTGATACCAAACTATAACGACCCAAACTTCCTCGGTCTCCAAAGAGAAGAGAAAGAACGGATTGTTTGAGAACATGGCAAAACAGAACACAAACAGAAGAACATTTCATTGTTTATTACAACAATTTACATTGGAATACAAGAATATACAAAGTATGAACAAATAATATACATTTGATAAATATCAGAGATTTTCAAATTATATTGCAGCGAAAAAAAAATACAAAACACAACTGAAAGAGATACACGGATACAGAGCTTTCCGAATATTTTTCCAGTTATAAACCAGAATCCTCTGAATATAAATCTACAAAACCAAAACTACTAGCTGCCCGTGTGGAAAATAGGGGCACCCAGAGTTTAGGTTAAAACGATAAACTCCAGGCCAGTCATGTGAGTGGTGTGAGAACTAAAACAGTTATTACTAAATCTTTACTTTAAAATAAAGTAAATCAAGGGACCACGCTGTATAACATGGAACGAGTTTCCTCCCAAGAATGCCAGTGCATATAACAAAACAATGCAATGCTTTTTGGAAAAATGAAGCTATTATAAGACTCAGGTCCCATCACACAATGCAACACAAGCCGGAGGATAGAGTTATACCTTATAATGACCAAACATGCTTGGTACGTTTAAAACAAATCATTTTTGACACTATTATAAGTGTAAGGTGTATAGAACAACTTCAAATATAAATGTATCAATCTTAGACGGCATAATATCCCATGCTACTATGTCGCCATACTAGTTTTACAATTAAACCGCAAAGTCACGTATTGGAAGTTGGATTTCCATTTGTGAACATAGGCAAAGGGATCATCCTGTGCCAATTCGAGACTCTCTAGCCCGAGCATCAGGTCTCAGCTGCAACTGCACCCAGATCGTTAGGGCCAGTCCACATTTTAAGTGGATTAAAAATCCCTGAACATGCGTCTCCCCGCCCTATGGGGCATAAATGAGCCAGATGACTCAATATCCATCGGCTTCGTAGTAACCGATATATCCGGGGTGCCTTGCTATCCATCAAATAATATGCAACATCCACATGAGTAAAATGTCTGGGCTCCATACCATGACACCACTCCATGCTAGAATGAAATGCATGCCATCCCTGAGGTCCTTCCCATTACTGGTTCACACTGGGGTGTGAGTCTCGCGAATTAATGCAGTACACAAAGCTATGCTAAATTAAAGTCGTTTTTTAATCATCAACCACAAGACTCTACTTTTCAACAAAAGCCTTGATCATTTGCATCTCAGCATGCTATATAGGCAATTCTTGCCATGCGACTGACGTCTGTCGATATATAACCTCTAAGCTCGTACGTCTCAGAGAAAGGCATTAAGCAAGAAAATAAATTCTCCGTTGCCAAATAGATATATATTTAATAGAGATCAATCAACACAGAATAAAATCCAGTGTCAGACACACATCCGTTTACAAGTTCGTTCTAGGTCTGAACAAAACCGGAGGCACCTTATTCCTCGTCCCATATGTCCAATATAGGAGAGAGGTCCTCTCAGATCCGGTCGATCTACAAGTACATCTGGACGATCACCACTTATTACCTCGTCTTGGGTGTACAGCTCAATCAAGACATCAGTAATCATCCAAATGATGCGAAGACCTCCAGTCTTCAACCACCGTCTTCATCGTCGACTTATCGTCGAATCAGTTATTCAGAATGGGTATAACCCAGCCTTTCTTAATAACTCGCGTATATTATAAACAAATGCTACAAAACACAACATACGCCTTATTCCAATTCTGAATATTCTTTTATTTATATATTCATATTCTTTGGGAAAGGTTCCCATTAATTATATCAAAGATAAATTCTTTAAATTTATCTTTAATCTTCCTTTGGATATGCTTTCAAACCAAGTTAACGTTTATCCAAACTAGTCAGGATTAGCACACCATACCGAAGTAATCATTTTTTTAAATTCCCAATCCCAACCTATTCATCCCATGGAGCAAAACTGGTAATACTCCATATTTAACACCATGGTGTTATTGGTAAAATTAATTATCTTTTCACATCCAAATCTAATTAAAGATTTAACTATCGCTTGGAGTAAAACTGCTAGTACTCCATTCTCGATCATTTCCCAATTTTGATAATTTAAATTATCATATTCTTATTTCAATCTAACTAAAGATTCATCAAAACTCCACTTGGTTTTAATCTTCCCAAAAATCAGTATTAATAATTATTTAACTTTGGAAACACAAACATGTCGCATCAGCAATCTACACCGTACTATTGATTTCTGCCGATATATAACCTCTAAGCTCGTATGTCTCAGAGAAGGGTGTTAAGCAAAATAATAAATTCTCTGCCACCAAACAGATATATATTTAGCAGAGATCAACCATACAGTTCGAAATACAATGTTAGACATGTAATCCTGTCATTAACTAAGTTAAAGAACTAATGTCATTTAAAACACAGTTCACAGTAAACCCAAATCACATTCCATTAATTATGGAATCTTCATGGAAAACAGATCTATCTATATTATCGATATCAATTTCCATATCCGACTATTAATATAAATGGAATAATGACAAAGCCTTTTAAATTCCATATATATTAACAGTCTTCCTCCATAGAAGCTCATTTTGATTATTATCAAATCGAATTCCATTAAATTCCAATTTAATATATTAAATTGGAAAATTTTACTTAGGAAAATTCCCATTAAATCTTAATAAAAAGATTTCTAAATTCCAAATCATATTTCACTGCAAATCGGGTTAAAAAACGAATGTCATTTAAAACACAGTTCACAATAAACCCAAATCACATTCCATTTTATTCCAATTAAATGTTAATTAACTTGAAACTCTAATAATCTTAATAAAAAGATTTATTCTTTTCACATGGGGTTTAAGAATAGTTAGTGTTAATGAAGACACCATTCACGATAAACCCAAAATCCAATTCTTTTATTCAATTCCAATTAAATATTAATTAAATGGAAAACTTCACTAAACCTCAATTAGAAGATTTATTTTTTTCTCAATTGGGCTAAAGGACAGTGTTAATGAAGACACCATTCACGACAAACCCAAAATCCAATTCAATATTAAATACAAGGCTCTGAATAGAAATTATATCGGCTTATATTCATTATCAAATCCTAAAATCAACAAATATAATATTGGGAATAACGATATATATATCTTCCAAATTCCTCCACAATATCCGTATAATCACGGAATCCAAGATCGAAATATTTCGAAGATTATTCCGATTCAAATCCATTCCAATCCATATATTTGAAATTCTGTTTATTTTTAAAACCATTTTAAATCCAATTTATTTATTTAAAAATATTGGATTATAATTTTAGTTCATAACTAGTTCATTTTGATAAAAATATATTTTTATCTTTAAAAACGTGGAATTTTTCATCCTAATTCTTTCCAAATTATTTATTATGATTTTACATAAATTATTAATATTTTTAATAATTTTATCAAGGGTCGTACAGTCGATTTCCATAAATGGTCAACGAACAGCACTTACAACGACCTTTTCCAAATTTTATTTGGACATAATTCCAAATCCAACCATTAGTTTTCAAATTTCTTATATTCATTGGAAAGCCCTTTTCGGTACGAACCCAATGTTTCTGGTTTTAGGAGAATCCGACAGTCGGATCTCCCGTAATGTCCATTCGAAGTCAATTGTCGAAATTCGCGAACTACCGCGGCGCGGCGCGTTCTATTCAGACCATTAAATTTATATAACATATATATTATTTATATTTCATCGATTTTTATTTTAAACGTATTTTATAAATCGTTTTAAATTCGTTTTCAACTTCATATTCAATTTTAAATCAAACTTGAATATTCCATATCATTAATATATAAGTGATAATATTTTCAAAATATTAGATTTTGAAATCACTTCCATTTCGATATTCATTCTAAAAATGAATAAAATCGATATGAATATCGTTCACGTCTAAATGGTGTTAATCTAATCAACACGACTTCATATATTTAAATATTTTCGTGTCTATCCCAAATCGAACATCAAAATCATATTTTGATCCATTACTGAATATCATTTTAAAATATTAGTTATTTTAAAATATTCATTATTCGTCATTTTAAAATATTCGTTAATTTAAAATATTTGTTCTTTCCAAATTGGAATTAGACACAGTCAATTACCATATAATTTTATTTATATGGATTCGCATGTACACAACAATAATAAAACATAGTCAACCATCATCCAGAGTGCATTACACAACTGCATAAGCATTAAATATGAATAATTAGCGCTTACAACAACATGTCAACCAATCGATTGACATACGACTAAATATTTGGATTAGTATATGTCCAATATCATTCCAATACTCGTGTGGGGTTTTCAAACAACAAACACATATTATTATTAGTGCAGTAGGGCGATGTGTAAAATATATCGTCCCAATCCATATCAGTCAAATGTGTGTACATAAACAAATCATCCGATTTGTAAATAAATATTTATTTTATTCATATACACATTAAAAATTATATTTTTAACTATAAAATATTTATTTCAACTCATGAATATTTTATATAGTTCATTTATACAATAAAAATGATATTTTTATTGTTCTAACATTTTTTAGAAAATTTCGGCAGGATAACGGCGCGATGCTAGAACCGGAATAAGGTCTAGCCTTATCCCTTGCCTAATAATGGCTCGCTCCATGTACAAACAAAATCTAATCAATTCTTTTCATTTCCTAAACCAAATTCAAACAAATAAACCAATAAGCCAAAAAGCCAAACAAAAAATGGTTTCAAACAAAGGTATCGGGTGCTACTAAGCACCGTTTGCATCCTAGTATATATATTTAACTAGAAAATAAATTAAAGTGAGAAGTTCTCCCCTTTGGGATCCACTCCTCCATTCTATATTTCTGAACGGTTCAAATTTGGATTTGTTTTCCACCAGTTCCATCGCAAACTATTTCACAAAAAATTTATATTAAAAATCACATTTTTATTCTGTTACTACACAAATAAAAATCACATTTTTATTCTAACGTTATGTATAAAAAATAATATTTTATAATCTCTACATATATAAAGATCATATTTTTATAACAACGCTAGATGGATAAAAATCACATTTTTAAAATGAAGTTATTTAAATAAAAATCATATTTTTATTTTAAAACCATATGCATAAAAATTATATTTTTACATCACTAAAATTTTTATTTTTTTACTGTTCCATATATATAAAGACCACATTTTTATATTAATTCTTTATATATGAAAATCATATTTTTAAACTATGGTATTTTATTTTTATAAAACATTGGTCCTTTTATTTTTATAAAACATTGGTCTTTTTATTTTTATAAAACATCAGTCATTTTATTTTTTTTAAACATTGGTCATTTTATTTTTATAAAACATTGGTCTTTTTATTTTTATAAAACATATTTTTTTTTAAATTCTATATATATTTAAAAAAATCGGATTTTAAAATCAATGCGAATTTGTGTTAAAACCGAAAATAAATCAATGAAAAAATACTTATATTAATCAGTTTTGGCCAGAATTCAGTCACATTTGCAATTGCCGAGCCACGCAGCAAACTGTCGATTTGGGCTTTCTCAATTTGTGTGCGCCACCAGCCATCGGAGGCTGATCAACCTCCGCCACCTTGGAGAGCTTCGTATCGCCATCAGATTCTGGTAGCGGCGGCCAACTCGATGCCACATCAACGGCGGAAATGGCGAAAGAACGGAGGAACATTTGAGCTGAAATTCTCGCATTACACTAATCGAAAAATCAACTTCTGTGTATGGATCTGAAGCCCAAGGATTTGTCTAAGAAATTCTCTAAAGGGAGGGCGTTCAATTCTTTGTAATTTGGTGGAGAAGATTGGAGCCAAAACTGCTGTAGAACGGGATGGGGCGGAAACAAAACATTGACCGTGGGTTTGAATGGAGTGAGTATGTAACAGCCCTCACCTCCGTTCATGCAAGATATTGTCCCCAACTTAGCCACTGTATAGGTGTGGAGTTTTGTTCCTCAAAATGCCTCGGCGTTAGTAAGAGATGGGCTCTACTATATGAGTACCCACTGCACACAGGCTTCCACGATTTGGGATTTAGGGGTGTTACATTCTCCCCTCCTACAGAGCCCTACGTCCCCATTGGCTCACAAACACCTCACCCAGGCGCTGTGGTCCACACAGGAGCCACAATTCCGGCTGGGTATTGGCTCTGATACCACTGTAACAGCCCGCACCTCTGTTCACGCAAGATATTGTCCCCAACTTAGCCACCATATAGGTGTGGGGTTTTGTTCCTCAAAAGGCCTCGACATTAGTAAGAGATGGGCTCTACTATATAAGTACCCACTGCACACAGGCTTCCACGATGTGGGATTTCGGGGTGTTACAGAGGGTTTGACCAATCAAACAATTCCTAGGCTTATATATATATATATATTAAATTATAATTTAATTTTTTTTCTTTCTTGTTTAACCATACAAACTCCAAATCAAACCCAACGCATGTCGCCTCTAGCTAAATACCCTCATTCCGGACACAATGGGATATGTCCTACAAGCCAATTCGGTTGTTCCGAACGGTTTTCGTTAAAATTAAAATATAAATCAATATATATTCAATTTAAACGTACATTTTAATTTACCGGGACCACATACTGACTCCGAAAATTCCAGAAAAATAATTCTAGCTATGTTTTGATGATACAGTCATAACAAAACTAATTTCGTCGAATTTGGGGACCGTTTGAAAAACGGTCATTTTCCAGTCGATTAAATTCAAACTAAATTGACCAAACACGTTTAAATTCACCACGCACACATATTAATTCCAAGAATTCTAAAAATTGGAATCTAGCAACAATTTGACATTCCGGATCTGACAAAAGTGGTTTCGTCGAAAACGGTGGTCGTTTGCAAAATCACTATTTTTAAGGGCTATATATTATATTAAATTCCATAGCGACTATTCTAAATTTTCAACTGGGCATAACTTTTTATTCCCGTTATAAAATCTGGATATTTAACATTCGTTTGAAAGATATTTTCAAATAGATTCAAATATTTCTAGTTTTACTGAAATCCGATTTATTTTGTATCATGTACATTCATTTGAAATTTGAAATCGAATTTTCAAACTACCGCGCCATTTCAGGCTCGTTATATAATCAAAATAAATTTATTCGCTCTAACTCTATTCAAAATAAATTTCTAGTCGTTATTATTTAAAATTAATCATTTTAAATATTCAAAATTCATTAAAATTGCCAAAAAAAAAATTAGTTCAGATTTTCCGGGTTGTTACACCTTAAGTCGTGTTGACTTAGAGTTTAGGCACTGTGATCAACCCTATAAGTGTTTGTACTTAGCCCCCGTCACATGCAGTGGAGTTAGTGCAATGGTCGGATTTTGCCTTTAGATTTATAATCACTCGTCATCAATTAGGCTTATTTTAATTCTCCCAAGTCCTGAAACAAGGGTGGGTGGTCGGACACTTGAGTTATGAGCATTCAGATTGGATGTGTAAATTAATCGTATTTTAGTATTTTGCGCTTGTATGTCTAAATTGATCATATCATAACTATCGTACTACAGATATATATATAAGAGAATACCCAATAATATGTGAAACCAATAGACTTTGATTGATGGCGTAAGGTCTTTTCCGTTGAGGGACATAATTATCTAGAGTCTCACATCGCTATACCTTTTTGCAAAGTTTCTAGTCCGAACTTATATTCAGCGCTGTAAACACTATACCTTTTGCGTGACTCGCTTATTTGAAATTCATGCACTTATTCACTTGTCTATATATGCTCATTGTCATGTATTTCTGTTGTGCCATGTCTTTACTATGGCCATGTTTTGCTGCTAATTCATGTTATACATGGAATTGTTTCGCATTGTCGCCATTACTGACCTGATTTGTTGCCATTACTATTTTGTACTTGAATTATGTGTAATGAGTGGTTTGGTATTTTCATGAATATGCACAAACTGTGCACTTGATTCGTGCACGCATCAACAGTTAATTAGCTTAATTATGTTCATCACTGCTTTGAAACATATAAATTTTGTACATTTTATATACCAGCATCTACCATACTCATCACTACTTTAATTTACGGCAACGTAAATTTTATCAGCACGATCAACACGCTCAATCTTCCCGGCCTCATGAAGATCTGTTTTTTTCTTTAAGTTTTTGTTACTTGTAATTTGATGAAAAATCTTGGATAGTTTCCTTTTATTGTATATGCTTTGTAGAAATTGTGATAGTGTTATGAAAAATCTTGTTATTGTGTTATCCTTTGTATTTAGTGTTATGAAAAAAATTTGTTTTATAATTTTTTTTTGAAAGTTGGTATATTTTATTAATGGCTTCTCAGCCCAATATGATATGCGCGGGAATAGTTGATTGACAACGCAACAGACAAAACACACCCAAATAAAACAATAATATATATGTCCACTTTAACTCCATCTTGCCAAAAATAACAAATTCCAGAAAATCCCCCAAATGAAGAACCATGGCGATACAGTCCACCTTGATGACAAATTCATGGCGGCAAATGGTTTTCAGCTGCAATACGAAGTACCCACCTATCCTCTCGACCCAATCTTTCATTTGTAAACAGTAGTCTTGCCAACTCTGACGTAAGCCTTCTTCCTTGTGTTTTCTTAATTAGATTAGCTTCCACTTCAATTAGCTTGCTAATTTCTGTCGCTAATCTCCGTTTATTGTGAAATACTCATCTATTTCGCTCTTTCCATAACCATCATATTGTAGTTATTAGGCCAACACATATTTCTTCACGATTAAGGTGTACACTCGATCTGCTCTCACACAGGTAATTTCGGATATTTTCGAGATTATCATTTTGATTACCTGAATTTAATCTGAATTTGTTTTGTAGATTGTTGAGCACTTCTTTCTTGTATTTGCAATTGAAAAAACAAATGATTATGGGATTCTTCTTGCTCATCACATATGCTACAATCACTATTTGCGATTATACCCCACATTATTAGTCTATCTCTTGTTGGCAAACGTTGTAGTAGCGCTTTCTATGTAGTAAACGACTGTGGATAATTCTGTTCCATATAATTGAATGCCACTTTACTTTGTCTTTTGCAGTTCTGTAAGCATTCCAGGCATTTTTAGCTGTAAATTCGTTACTAGTTCCCCACTTCCATTTATCGAAGTCTCTATCGATAAAAAATGGAATATATTCAATTTCTCTCTGTTACTCTTCTATGCTTGGTATGCTATTGCAATTCCATCTGCCATCTTGTATGATTTGGTTCACCTTTAATTTAGGGCAGCCATCGCAGAATACGTGTCCAATCCCCAAATATCTATCATAGATTTTCCTTTGAACCATGGGTCTTTCCATAGATCAGTCAAAACCATGTGCAAATTCCCTTTCACGACAATTAGCAAGCTTGATCTTAATTCACTGAATTGCTTTCCAAATTGTCGAAGCATTGTTATTAGCCATATTCTAAAAATGATCTTTGATGTATCTTTTCCTCATCCATCTGGCCCACAGTCTATTGTCAGCAATTATTATCCATCTTTGTTTCAATGTAAATGCATCTCTCATATCTTTAATTCTTCGCAGACCAACACCTCCTTCCTTTGTCCGATAAATCATGATATTTGATTTTATGTAATTTTCCTCTCCAGATAAAATCAGTACATACACTCTCTATCTTATCAATCGAAGCATCAGGTAATTGAAATGTTTGAAGCCAAAAATTCACCGTCGTTTGTATAACAGTGTGCACCAATTCAATACGACCCACAAAAGAAAGTAATTTAGAATTCCAGCCTTGTAGTTACTCTTTAATTTTTGTTACTAGATCAGCACATTCTCTATCAGTAATTTTGTTTGAGGATAGAGGTACACCTAAATATTTGACAGGTAGCTCACCTTCTCTCACTTTCAAAATTTCAAGAATATAGTTTTTCACTCGACAAAATTTATTAAAGTATCATTTCACCTTTTGCACATTTATCTTCAAACCCATAAACTTTTCAAGATTATCAAATAAGTTCAAATTTTTATGGGCTGCGGTACCTGTTGCTTTTATGCACACGATCAGGTCATCGGCATAGAACAAATGGCTGACTGATGGCTGAAAATTGTGGACTGGTATAATAGTCTTCTCATATTCTGCTAATTCCATTTGAAGAGTAAAATATTCCATAGCAATAGCAAAAAGATAAGGGGAAAGAGAATCGCCTTGTCTGATACGTCGATTACTAGTAATGTATCCCTTAGGAATACCATTAATCAGTATAGAAAATGCAGGAGAGTTAATACATTATGCAATTAGTCTAACAATTTTCTCTAGAAACCCCATAACCTTAAGCATATGAATAATGAAATTTCTGTTAATTTTGTCATATGCTTTGTGGAGGTCCAATTTCAGGCAAAACTTGTCTGCACTTTTTTTGTTGAAGTTTCTTATCAATTCATGCGCTAACAGAGAATTCTCTGAAATGTTCCTCCCTTTAATAAAAGCACTCTGCCATTCAGCAATCATGTTTGTTAACACTTTTTTAATTCTATTGCAAATGACTTTACTCAAAATTTTGTAAAGTACATTACAACAAGCAATCGGTCTATAATATGCAATTCTATTAGGTTTCTCCGTCTTTGGAATCAAACACAAAAATGTGCGATTAGTTTCTCTGAGAATTCTCCTAGTTTGAAATGCTTCTTTAATAGTTGATGTGACTTTTCTTTTCACGTTGTCCCATTAGCAACTGTAACGATAGCTGTAACGATATAGATTTCACTCGGACCTAATCGATCGCTAAATCGACCAAGATCGTTCAAAACCTGGATACGCTAACTCTGGGCATACAACACATCAGAACAAATAACAGAAGACTTTTATAAACATCATAATAATGTTACATCAGAGTACAGAATATCAGAGTGCATCAAAAATAATAATACAGCGGAAGATTTATTTACAATAATTGTAATACAATGTAGCAGAAACAAATAAACTAAAACAGCGGAAGGCTATAGCTGCTCTGGACACAACTTTAAGGTTCGATCCAGAATCCTGCTAAATGAAATATCTGCAAAACTAAACTACTGACTGCCCGTGTGGAAAATAAAGGCACCTAGAGTTTAGGTAGAAATAATAAACTCCAAGTCAGTCATGGGACTGGTGTGAGAAACTCTAAAGTTAAAATTAACTTATATAAATGATAAGGCAAATCGCAGGACCATGCTGCTAATGCAGAATGGGTTTACCTCCATGAACGCCAATGTATAAACAACATCGGTAACAGAGATATGCATCGACTATGCATCAATCAACATGCAATATCCCAATCTACCCATTTTGATTAATCACCACACTTAGATTTTCCAAATCCAATTCAATTTACAGAAATTATTCCTTTGGACTTTATTTCCCGATTTCTATTTCAAATCATATGAAATTCATATCTAACTGTTATATCAAAGTAGATTTCACTTCGGGATCTCAAATCAAAATCTTTGGAAATATGAATCCAAATCATCACAATGCATACAAACAAGTATGTAACCAAATATAGGGAATCATCCCTCAGACAAGGCTGTACGCGCCTCTCCAACATGATATATATATATATATATATATATATATATATATGCACCTCCCACTATGGAGCAAGCTACATGCTGACCACTCAACCTAAGGTCCTTGATCCAGCCCGTACTTTTAGTCGTCCAGGTCACCCGATCTTTAGCCACATACTTGCTAAATCATTTTATATCCCGAATTAGGGAAAATCATTTCACCACATAATATTATAATCACAAGTACTTTCAAACTATAGTACTTCACATCAGCAATTCACACATATGATTAGTCATTATCAATCACATAACCTTTGGCCTCGTACGTCTCAAAGAAGGGTGTTAAGCAAGAGAATAAATTCTCCGCCACCAAACAGATATATCATCAATAGCAACTAATCGGTTATGTGTTGAACTACTACGTAACACAAAATACATTTCTAAATCATTTTATAAATCATCAGGCTTAGTCGTCGAAATCCTTTCTGTTTTATCAAACATTTTATAAAACATTCCCTGTCCAAAATCAGGAACACATTTCTTTTCACTTAAGAAAAATATCATTTCAAAATCATTCATTAAATTTAAAAAGAAACAACAACATCGTTACACATCTCATAGTCAAATCGTGAAGTGTTTCAAAAGATGTTAACATACCAGTATTTCTACCCAACCCAATTCTAAATGTAAAAGCATATCTTGCTTATAAACTGGTTGAGCACAATCCAAACAATCAATCAATCACAATCATGAATATCAACAACCAAGTAAATTTGGTTTAATCACATCACGTGTTTTGGTAAATTCAATTACCATTTATTCATTCACAATATAATTAAAGATTTATTCAAGATCCAATTGGTTTTAATCCCAAAAATCATTTCTTATTGATTGTTCAACTTTCTGGAAATTAATCCTGCTTTTACTCGGGTTAAAGAACTAATGTCATTTAAACACAATTCACAACAAACCCAAAATCCAATTTTAATATTAAATACAAGGCTCTGAATAGAAAATAATATCGTCTTATATTCAATATCAAATTCTGAAATCAACAAATATCGTATTGGGTATAATATATATGTGTGTGTGTGTATATATATATATCTTCTAAATCCCTCCACAATATCCGTATAATCACGGAATCCAATATTGAAATATTCCGAAGATTATTTCCACTTAAATCCATTCCAATTCATACATTGGAAAATTTTGGTTATTTTAAAAACATTTCAATCTAATTTATTTATATAATAATATTGGATTACTATTTCTAGTGAATAACTTGTTCATTTCGATAAAAATATATTTTTATCTTTATAAAATTGGAATTTTTCATCCAAATTCTTTCCAAATCATTTATTATTATTTTACCAAATTATAATATTTTTAATAATTTTATCAAGGCCCGTACAGTCGGTTTCCAATAACGGCCACCGAACTGCACTTACAACGACCTTTTCCTAATTTGATTTGGACAAAATTCCAAATCCAACCATTAGATTTCAAATCTCTTATATCCATTGGAAAGGTCTTTTCGATATGAACCCAACGGTTCCAGTTTTAGGAGAATCCGACGGTCGGATCTCCCTTAATGTCAATTTGAAGTAAATGGCCGAAATTCGCGAATGGTCACGGCGCGGCGCATTCTATTCAAGCCATTAATATATATATATATATAATATGTACTTCGTCGATTTCCATTTAATACGTATTTTATAAATCGTTTTAAATTCATTTTAAAAACGATTCCAACTTCCATTTTAATTTTTAACCAAAATTGAACCTTCCATTACATGACAATTTTATACATCTCATATATATGTTAAAAATAATATTTTTAACCAACCTATATTTATTCCATTCACACTTCATATATATATATATATATGTATATATATTATTCACATTTCATATATATATATATTATTTTCACACTTCATATATATATATATATATATATTTCACATTTCATATGTATATTATTCACATTTCATATATATATATTTCACATTTCATATATATATTATTCACATTTCATATATATATATATATTTCTTCCACACTTCATATATATATTATTCACATTTCATATATATATATATATATATATATTTCTTCCACACTTCATATATATATTATTTCCGTTCCATATATATTATTTCATTTCATATATATATATATTTCACATTTCAAATATATATTATTTCCATTTCATATATATATATATATATATATATATATATGTATATATATTATTTTCATTTCGTATGTATATATATATATATATATTATTTACATTTCATATATATATTATTTCCATTTCATATATATATATATATATTATTTTCATTTCATATATATATATATATGTGTCTATATTTCACATCGTAGATATATATAATTTATTCACATCGTATTTATATATATCACATCGCAAATATATATTTTATTCACATCATATATATATATATATATAATTTTCACATCGTATATATATATTTCATATCGTGTATGTGTGTATATATATATATATATTTCATTCACACCATAATCACAACCCAATACAGTCAATTATGGTTTGTACAATATCTAGTGTTGGGTACTACTAAGCACCGTTTGAAACCTAGAATATTTTAACTGTAAAATAATTTCAGTGAGAGAGATTATCACATTCGTTTTCCACTCCGTCAGTGTTTGTTTCAGAATTTCTAAACTGTTTTGATTTGAATTTTCTTGAAATTTTGAGTTGCTCCAAATTTCTTCTAGTTGATTTCCTTGTGTAGTATTTTTCACCACGAACTCAACGCTTCTGAAATCGTTCGATTTCGTTTTTGAATGTAAAAATTATGACAGTTTGGATCTTAATTACATTAATAACATTGGATAATTAACCAAATTAATTAATTAATAATTTATACCATCCCTAATAACTCAGGTCATCATTCTTTTGTAAAAAATGGAACCAAAACATCGACTTGTTCCCATCAACGTCGACCGCCACCAGAGCCATGCTGCCGCCAATCGGTGATCACTACTCGAAAGCTTCTTCCTAAAATTCGATTTATTTTGAATCATGTACATTCATTTGAAATCGAATTTTCAACCTAAAATAAATTTATTCATTCTAACTTCGATTTAAATAAATTTTTAGTCGTTATTATTTAAAATAAATCATTTTAAATATTCAAAATCCATTAAATTAGCCAAAATAAAAATTTTAAATTGGTTCTGATTTTACGGGTTGTGTAATGACCCGCATTTTGCAGAGGTATAATAATTTATTTATTTAATTATTTAAAAGGTGAATTAAAGGATTTAATGGTCGTGGAATTAAATAATGGCGAATATTTAATTAAATTAATAAATTAAATAATATATTTAATTCTGAAATAATCAGAATTGGTTGAAATGGCGATATGATGTGAACTGGATCATCTATGATATTTAATTCAGCTTGGAATTGAATCTGAATAACGAATATATTTAAATAACGACAGTTTGAACGTATAATTATTATAAAACTAAAATCGAGCTCGAAATGGCGCTGCAGTTCATTATTTGGCGATTCGAACTTCAACTGAATGTACAGGATTCATTTTAAGCCGGATTTCTATGAAACAAGAAACGTGTGGAGCTGGTGGAGTATATCTTTCTAGTGGAAGAGAAAAATCGGGATTTCATTGTGTAGATTTTGAGATATGTCCAAATCAAATTTTAGAAAAGTCGCTGTGGAATTCCTTTATAATTTATAAAGGAATTATTTATATTTTAAAAAAGGAATTTCAATATAAATCGAATATCGGGTTGACCCAGAAATGAATATCGAGTAGAAATTCATACAGGAATATTCTAGAGCTATAGGGTATTCCACTGTGAATATAGACGATAATATTTTTTTAAAATATTTAATTGAATTATATTTAAATATATTTATATATTTAAATGGGTCATCCAGAGCTTTAAAAATAACCACTTTTGCAAACGAAGTCGGAATTCGATGAAACTAATTTTGTTGGATCCGCAATATTAAATAGTTGTTAGATTTCCAGTTTCATGATGTTTAGAGGCACTGTGTGGCCGTACGGATTTTTAGAGTGAGAAACAGTTGATATTCTGACGGTTAAAAATACGCTGTGTGAGCATACGAAGTTAGAATTCGACGAAACCAGTTTCGTTAGGTCCGCAATGTCGAACTCTAGCTACATATCCAGTTTCGTGATTTTTGGGTATCGTATATGACCACAGGAATTTTTAAAAGACAAATAAAAAACAAAAATATCCAAAATAAAATATCCTAGAAAATATCTAGATATTTTGTAATACTATAAATACCTCCTCTTACCCTTAAAACCTAATTTCCATCATTCCTCAGTCAACTAAAAATGTCGCCACAAGTTTCCATCCTCGAACGGTGAAAACAAACTTTCAAAAATCCAAACAAAGGAAAATAAAACCCAATAATTCTAAATACTCATGTATTTAAGATCCTGCGATGATTATCTTCAATCCCATACTTGTTTTGTGGCGAGCGACGCAATTTCCTGATGCTCGAAATGTGACAGTAAAGCCTAGGGCTTCTGTTTTCCTCGAGTTAGAGCACTTCGGTGCGAATCCGATATCGTTGTGGTGATGAGGGTGAAGAGTAGCGGGGTTGGCAAAGTTTGGTGGTGATTGGGTTATAAATAGGCCGCTCGATTTATGTTGTTACCCAAAACTGCTATCGACGGAAGTCTGTTGGGGGGGCATCGAACAGGGTATTGAGGGTATGGGGTTGTGGAGATTTCGAAGTGGAGGAAGACGGTGGCCTTGGTTTGTTGAACGGTGGTTCATGGAGGGAGCACGACGTGTTTGGAAGAGGAAACAATGGTGAATAGTTAAGGACAGACGACGGGGGGTTCATTTCGGTAGTTGGGGAAGAAGAGGGATGTGGGCCTGAGGGGTTAAAACCGTATTTGGGCCAAAGAAAAGTAAGTGAGGCCCATTTAAAATTTAGGTTAAGTTATTATTCAATTTAAATAGCGTTTGAACTTGTAAAGTCAATAACTTCTCCATACGGTATGGGTTTTCAGCGAAACAAGATCCGACAGGATCGTATGGACGGGAGCAACACAATGACACTGACCGGGAGTGAATCCGAGCTCGTTACAAATTTATAGTATAATAAATTGTCCGTCTGAATCAAGTGACAATTATCGTTATTTAACGATGATAGTCCAATGTGAGTAAATCTCACTAATTCTGAAACAATTTATAATTTCATGTTGTACTTTTAGAACTGTTAAGTATTGGCTGTTTGACTGTGTGTTGACTGTTTGATTGAACTGCTAGTCAGTTAATAAAATATTATATATATATATGTGTATAATATATAAACAGTTAGATAGTTATATATTGATTCTGTAACAACCCTTATTTCTGATAACCTGTTATATCGTAAATCGAGGCAGAATTTAATTTATAAATCTGAATCAAGGGAAACGGGCTATGTCATTGCGTTCGTCTCGGAAAAATACGCGAAATAGAGCCCGAGTTTTCGAAAATCGGAGTCCGTATGGCCCGGTTAAGGCCCGAAGAAGTTTTCTGAAAATTCAAAGTTCAAAACAGATTTAAAATTCAGGTTCAAATTTCGAAATTGGGGCCATTGGGCGCAGGTGGGAAAATTCCCGCCTAGCTACCCCAGTCGACAGGCCTGTCGACTGGGCAGTCGACTTGGCTAGGACCAAGTCGACAGCCCTGTCGACTTGGGTGTCGACAGGGGGTGCTCGGCCAGTTTGGCCTGATGCACCATTTTTGGGTTTGGCTGTGTTTTGGGGCTGTTTTCTGGAAGCTTCCGAGATCTGATGGTCCTAATCTAACCTAGGGTTAATCTAAGGGTCTAAAACACATCCTAATCCTATAAATAAGCCCCTAACCTAACCCTAAATCATCATTATTCATTCAAGTAACTAAACTATGGCAAAATCATTCCTCTCATGGCCTCCACTCTCTTCATAAAATTCCTAAGTTATTTCTATGAGATATTTTCAATGCATACAAGTGTTTTCAAGCTTGTATGATCATCATTAGCTTGCATTCAAGTCATGT
This sequence comes from Allium sativum, assembly GCA_030737875.1. NCBI lineage: Eukaryota > Viridiplantae > Streptophyta > Magnoliopsida > Asparagales > Amaryllidaceae > Allium > Allium sativum. The sequence continues at coordinate 195,137,961 of CM060927.1, read as the reverse complement.
TTCCATATTTACATCATAAAGCAAGGGTTTTGATCATTTTGGCTCAAGGGTTATTCTATTAGAGCTTGCATTTTGGGTCTATTTGATTGCATAAGGGCTTTGTCATATTTTTGTGTCTTCATAAGCATTGTAAGCCCTTTTCTACTTTCATATTTAAACTCTAAAGTTAAATGAATGATGCAAGTTTGGTTGATCATTATGATATGCAAGTTTGCCATGATATGCAAGTTTACTATGTCATGTTATGCAAGTTTGATAGGTTATGATATGCAAGCTTATCATGTTATGTTATGCAAGTATGCCATGTTATGATATGCAAGTTTACCATGTTATGCTATGCAAGTTTGCCATGTTGTGATATGCAAGTTTATCATGTTATGTTATGCAAGTTTGATATGCAAGTTTGTCATATGATATGCAAGTTATGTTAGGCAAGTTTGGGTTGATCATTTTGTTCATGTTATCATGTTATGCAAGCTTATCTTGGGTTTATGAGTTTAAAGCTTCAAGCTTTATGCTAAAGGTTGCATTTTGGCAACATGTAAGTTATCATATCTCTTATGATAAATTGCATGTAAGGCTAAATGCAAACTTATGGCCATTTCTACATGTCATTTATCACCATGTATCACCAATATGCTAAGTTTGGTTTTATGCATGCTTTTGAGGCCTAAAAATGTAATATGCAAGTATATGAACATATGTACATTTCATATGCCACCATGATTAAACTTGTGGCTTCAATACCTTTATGTCATGATTATGCCAAGTTCCCTCTTTCTATCCTTTAAGCTCTATTGCGATATGTAAGCGATGGGATTGCGTTTGGGGTTGGGTAAACTTAAAGGACATAAAAACATAAGATTGGGAATTTACCTATTAAGTTAGGTCTACCCATTGGGAATTTACCTATTAAGTTAGGTCTACCCAAATTCTTGAAAAAAAACGTGTAATATGTTTTGGAAACATAATGGACATGACACTTAGAAAATATAAGTGTGGCCGACTCGAGGTTGGGTTGAGTTTGTAGCATAAATCTACCCGGAACCAACCGGCTTAACTAGTGGCTACAAACAATAGGACCCAATGTGAGAAGTTGGTCAAGTTGTGCTTGAACCCGAGGTTAGACTAGGTTGTGGTGTAAAGCTACCCGGACCCGCCCGGCTTAACTAGTAACCACAACGAGGTCTAATGTGAGAGGTTAAGGTGCATTAAATTAATTAATGCTACATGATAAGGTTAAGTAAATTTGATTTATGACACTTAACCAATTTGACATGAATGGGTAGGTTAAGTGAAACCGGGCTTGATTTTTTAATGGCACTTAACCGTAAAATACGACTAGTGGTTAGGGTTAAGTTAACCTACACTTAACCAATCTGAACTCGGTAATTTAACGGGGTTATGTTGAACTATACTTAACCAATCCAACTCAGTAATTTGATAAGGCTGAGAACCGATTTGATACCTGGTCTGGATAAACTAACTTGATTGATAAATTAAACGAACCTGTTTTGCGGATCTGTAGGACCCACACCAAGTTAGGCAAGTTTGTAAATCTGTTATCTGATCCGTTAGTCTGAAAACTGATCGTCTGAACTTTGTATGTCTGAACTCTGTTAATAAGTTAATCTGAATCTGATAGTCTGGGGACACAAAGGGGAATACTTGTGTCATTTGTTGTTTGGGACCCATATTAGTCAGTAACCCTTTCTGGTATCAAAACTTTGACCCAACTGTAGGTAGGGTCCAGGCACGCTTACTGAGCTAATTATAAGTGGTTCATTCTGATAATGGCGATGGGTGTTGATGGTGCGTTCCAACCGGGTCATGTGCGTGCATGGATCCCGGTCTGCCTATGAGGATGTAAGACGCCGTGACATCTGTAAATATGCCTGTGCCAATTGGTTGCCACTTTAGGGAGTGATACACCCTATCGTGGGGCCGACATAGGGTATTTATGTATTAGGGAGCTGATCGCTTGGGTAGGATTTAGGGTACACTTAGCTCTGTCTGATTCTGTTGGTACCGTCTGTTTTGTTGGGTGGTAACACCCGTCTATGTCTGCGTGGTACCGTCTGTTAGGGTGGTAAAGGCCCACTACTAGTGTACACCTAATTGTAGTATTCCGTTTCTGTACTCTGTTCTGTTAGGGTGGTAAAGGCCCATTATTGTTAGCATTCCGTTTCTGTACTCTGTTCTGTTAGGGTGGTAAAGGCCCATTATTGTTAGCATTCCGTTTCTGTACTTTATCTGTTAGGGTGGTAAAGGCCCATTATTGTTAGCATTCCGTTTCTGTACTTTATCTGTTAGGGTGGTAAAAGCCCATTTTTCCCAAACTCTATCTATGGACCATTCTGTTCTGTCCTGTTTCGATGTAGACATTAGGGTAACACCTAATCCTGTTATACTAGTATTGGTACTAAGAAGTTGGATCTTGACTTAGGTCAACACCTGATATTGGGCCAAGTTTAGGCCAAGGGATAAATTCTTGTTTATACATGACATGTTAGAATGCTGGTACACCTGTGGTGAAAAACTTCACCTTGATTATGTGATGACTCCTTTGAACTATCTGTTAGATATTCACCATGCTAGTATGTAATTATCTTTATGTTCATCCCTGCTTCTCATGCCAGTTAACTTTATCAGTTTACATTGATTGTAGTAGGGCTTACTTAGTCTTTTTGACTGACCTGTTTTCTTTCGCCTCTTTTCTTCCGTTCCCCCCCCCCCCCCAGGTTCTCAGGGTGGGAATATTGGAGCTTAGCTTGGCTTTCTGATCGCTTGCTTGCGGGATTTTAGCTCATGTACGGTCTTGACATGAAGCTAGCTATGGTTATCACTTATTTTGGGGATAGTACTTATGTATTTCAGTTTTCCGTTGATGTTGTTTTTATCTAGACTTGTGTATTTGGAAAGTTGACATTATGTTGTACCAGACTTGTTTTGAAATAGTTTGAAATCTTCCGCTGTTTTACTTATCTTATTTACTCTGTTTACATATATACATATGTTCTTGTTCTGCCTTGATATATCATTATGCATGTTTACCTGATTCAAACACCCCTCCAAAGTCAGAGTGCTTGAAAGAGTCACCCTGGCGGAGGTGGGGTGTTACATTTGGTATCAGAGCATATGGTTTACGAGAAGGAACAAAAAGGTTTTTTTAAAACTTTTGGAAAACTATTTTCAAAACCAAGTATAAAGTATTTTCCAAAGAAAAGTCTAGTTTATTTTAAAGGCTATTCCCCAAAAAGCCATTAGCACAATCCTTAGTTATCTATTCTTAGTTCCCTCATTCTGAATCTATCTTTTCCTTCGTTTCAGTATGACAGATAACTTTGTTATCCCAGAGGGAGTGCAAGTTCCTGTTTGGTATAGGAGACTTATGGAGGCTAGGGCGACCGAAGCCGGCCCCGCAAATGTTACTCCTCCTCCGGTGGTTAATGTTCCTCCTCCTCCTGTCGCTGAGGTTCCTCCTCCTCCTCCCCCTCAGCATCCTCCAGTAGAGTTCACGAAGATTTGCAAGGACTTCAAAGCAATGGGTGGCAAGAACTTTCTAGGTACCGAGACTTTTGTAGAGGCCCGGAATTGGTTGAAAGAGACCGAGGATTTATTCGCTATCTTTGGATTAGATGATCAGAGAAAGATCTTGTTGGCGGTTTGGCTTATGAAGGATGAAGCCGCTTATTGGTGGGAGATCACCACCGCGACTAGGCCCGTTGAGACTTGGGCCGATTTCAGGACAAGATTCGGGCTTAAGTTTCTGTCTTCTGCTGAAGAGAATTTGCAAATGGAGAGGTTTATTGCTTTGAAGCAAGGAGACATGTCTGTCAAAGAATATGTGAACAAGTTCAATCAGTTAGCTCGTTTTGGCTTGGATATGGTGAGTACTACTCAGAAGAAGGCTCTTCGTTTTGCTAGAGGATTGAATGAGCCGTTACAGGAGTTAGCTATGTCTCTTGTGCCCATGGGGGCCACGTTTGAGAGTTTGGTAGATATGGCCCTACTCAATGAAGAGAACAAGAGTGCAAAGAAGGAGGTCAAGGTGAATGAGTCTCAAAACAAGAAAACGGGGCCCATAAAGGAAATGCAAAAGAAGGAGGAGAAGTCTGAAGATAAGAAGGAAAAGAAGTGCTTTACTTGTGGAAGCTCAACTCATCTAAACAAGGATTGCAGAAAGAGGAAGGGCACTTGCTTTAACTGTGGAGAGATGGGACACTTCACTAGGGACTGCCCGAAGAAGAAAGGGACTACATCGGAAGGAATGGTGAATACTCGCATGGCGAGTGAATAAATTAGGGCTAGAATAATTTGTCTGTAGGATGTTTAAATTTCCTTGTCTGATTTTCAGTTGGAAACTCTTTTTCTGGTATTTTGATTCTGTAATGGAAACTCGGTACTTTAATGCTAGTCTTGCTTCTGATCTGGTAATAGTCTCAAACTCCCTGAGAGTTATAACTCATCTGTTTGTGATAAATTGGGGTTTGAGAGTATCTGTGTTGGGCATGAGGGTGACTATGACGAATACATTCTGGGTTTCTACCATGCTTAGTTTCCTAAGAATCATTTGGGGAAAATCTGATCTGTACTAGTAGTCTGTAAGTATATGTACCAAGTTTTTGTTTTATCTGTGCTCGCTTCCATCACTCGACTGTATCTTGTTGAGATAGGAATCCTATGGATGTAAACATGTGTTTGAGACATGTTATGTTTGATGGTTGCAAGTGGATGCAAGTGGTTGCTAGTGGTTGCTCGTGGATGCATAAACACACACTAGGCACTAGATCGGCTTGAAATACACTCTCATATTGCATATGGACGTGTGTACATTTTCAATTCTTATGGTTGCAAGATGGTTAATTCAGCACATGGATGTTGCATATGGACGAATGTTTGTGCACACATATAGTATTATATGATTAGGACTATTTGCATACATAATGGATTCATTTCACTAACATACTTTGCATTGAGGATCTTTGCATTAGATAAGAACATATACACACACCTTTTGCATATGTTCATACCGCATTAGAATCTTTAAGGACAATGATTGCTCGTGAATGATGATTTGAGTAGATGGATGATGGATGGTAGGATGCGTTCTTCCTAACTTGAAGATTTCGAGGACGAAATCCTTTAAGGAGGGGAGAATGTAACAACCCGTATTTCTGATAACCTGTTATATCGTAAATCGAGGTAGAATTTAATTTATAAATCTGAATCAAGCGAAACGGGCTATGTCATTGCGTTCGTCTCGGAAAAATACGCGAAATAGAGCCCGAGTTTTCGAAAATCGGAGTCCGTATGGCCCGGTTAAGGCCCGAAGAAGTTTTCTGAAAATTCAAAGTTCAAAACAGATTTAAAATTCAGGTTCAAATTTCGAAATAGGGGCCATTGGGCGCAGGTGGGAAAATTCCCGCCTAGCTACCCCAGTCGACAGGCCTATCGACTGGGCAGTCGACTTGGCTAGGACCAAGTCGACAGCCCTGTCGACTTGGGTGTCGACAGGGGGTGCTCGGCCAGTTTGGCCTGATGCACCATTTTTGGGTTTGGCTGTGTTTTGGGGCTGTTTTCTGGAAGCTTCCGAGATCTGATGGTCCTAATCTAACCTAGGGTTAATCTAAGGGTCTAAAACACATCCTAATCCTATAAATAAGCCCCTAACCTAACCCTAAATCATCATTATTCATTCAAGTAACTAAACTATGGCAAAATCATTCCTCTCATGGCCTCCACTCTCTTCATAAAATTCCTAAGTTATTTCTATGAGAGATTTTCAATGCATACAAGTGTTTTCAAGCTTGTATGAGCATCATTAGCTTGCATTCAAGTCAAGTTTCCATATTTACATCATAAAGCAAGGGTTTTGATCATTTTGGCTCAAGGGTTTTTCTATTAGAGCTTGCATTTTGGGTCTATTTGATTGCATAAGGGCTTTTTCATATTTTTGTGTCTTCATAAGCATTGTAAGCCCTTTTCTACTTTCATATTTAAACTCTAAAGTTAAATGAATGATGCAAGTTTGGTTGATCATTATGATATGCAAGTTTGCCATGATATGCAAGTTTACTATGTCATGTTATGCAAGTTTGATAGGTTATGATATGCAAGCTTATCATGTTATGTTATGCAAGTATGCCATGTTATGATATGCAAGTTTACCATGTTATGCTATGCAAGTTTGCCATGTTGTGATATTCAAGTTTATCATGTTATGTTATGCAAGTTTGATATGCAAGTTTGTCATATGATATGCAAGTTATGTTAGGCAAGTTTGGGTTGATCATTTTGTTCATGTTATCATGTTATGCAAGCTTATCTTGGGTTTATGAGTTTAAAGCTTCAAGCTTTATGCTAAAGGTTGCATTTTGGCAACATGTAAGTTATCATATCTCTTATGATAACTTGCATGTGAGGCTAAATGCAAACTTATGGCCATTTCTACATGTCATTTATCACCATGTATCACCAATATGCTAAGTTTGGTTTTATGCATGCTTTTGAGGCCTAAAAATGTAATATGCAAGTATATGAACATATGTACATTTCATATGCCACCATGATTAAACTTGTGGCTTCAACACCTTTATGTCATGATTATGCCAAGTTCCCTCTTTCTATCCTTTAAGCGCTATTGCGATATGTAAGCGATGGGATTGCGTTTGGGGTTGGGTAAACTTAAAGGACATAAAAACATAAGATTGGGAATTTACCTATTAAGTTAGGTCTACCCATTGGGAATTTACCTATTAAGTTAGGTCTACCCAAATTCTTGAAAAAAAACGTGTAATATGTTTTGGAAACATAATGGACATGACACTTAGAAAATATAAGTGTGGCCAACTCGAGGTTGGGTTGAGTTTGTAGCATAAATCTACCTGGAACCAACCGGCTTAACTAGTGGCTACAAACAATAGGACCCAATGTGAGAAGTTGGTCAAGTTGTGCTTGAACCCGAGGTTAGACTAGGTTGTGGTGTAAAGCTACCCGGACCCGCCCGGCTTAACTAGTAAGCACAACAAGGTCTAATGTGAGAGGTTAAGGTGCATTAAATTAATTAATGCTACATGATAAGGTTAAGTAAATTTGATTTATGACACTTAACCAATTTGACATGAATGGGTAGGTTAAGTGAAACCGGGCTTGATTTCTTAATGACACTTAACCGTAAAATACGACTAGTGGTTAGGGTTAAGTTAACCTACACTTAACCAATCTGAACTCGGTAATTTAACGGGGTTAAGTTGAACTATACTTAACCAATCCAACTCAGTAATTTGATAAGGCTGAGAACCGATTTGATACCTGGTCTGGATAAACTAACTTGATTGATAAATTAAACGAACCTGTTTTGTGGATCTGTTGGACCCACACCAAGTTAGGCAAGTTTGTAAATCTGTTATCTGATCCGTTAGTCTGAAAACTGATCGTCTGAACTTTGTATGTCTGAACTCTGTTAATAAGTTAATCTGAATCTGATAGTCTGGGGACACAAGGGGGAATACTTGTGTCATTTGTTGTTTGGGACCCATATTAGTCAGTAACCCTTTCTGGTATCAAAACTTTGACCCAACTGTAGGTAGGGTCCGGGCACGCTTATTGAACTAATTATAAGTGGTTCATTCTGATAATGGCGATGGGTGTTGATGGTGCGTTCCAATCGGGTCATGTGCGTGCATGGATCCCGGTCTGCCTCTGAGGATGTAAGACGCCGTGACATCTGTAAATATGTCTGTGCCAATTGGTTGCCACTTTATGGAGTGATACACCCTATCGTGGGGCCGACATAGGGTATTTATGTATTAGGGAGCCGATCGCTTGGGTAGGATTTAGGGTACACTTAGCTCTGTCTGATTCTGTTGGTACCGTCTGTTTTGTTGGGTGGTAACACCCGTCTATGTCTGCGTGGTACCGTCTGTTAGGGTGGTAAAGGCCCACTACTAGTGTACACCTAATTGTAGTATTCCGTTTCTGTACTCTGTTCTGTTAGGGTGGTAAAGGCCCATTATTGTTAGCATTCCGTTTCTGTACTCTGTTCTGTTAGGGTGGTAAAGGCCCATTATTGTTAGCATTCCGTTTCTGTACTTTATCTGTTAGGGTGGTAAAGGCCCATTATTGTTAGCATTCCGTTTCTGTACTTTATCTGTTAGGGTGGTAAAAGCCCATTTTTCCCGAACTCTATCTATGGACCATTCTGTTCCGTCCTGTTTCGATGTAGACATTAGGGTAACACCTAATCCCGTTATACTAGTATTGGTACTAAGAAGTTGGATCTTGACTTAGGTCAACACCTGATATTGGGCCAAGTTTAGGCCAAGGGATAAATTCTTGTTTATACATGACATGTTAGAATGCTGGTACACCTGTGGTGAAAAACTTCACCTTGATTATGTGATGACTCCTTTGAACTATCTGTTAGATATTCACTATGCTAGTATGTAATTATCCTTATGTTCATCCCTGCTTCTCATGCCAGTTAACTTTATCAGTTTACGTTGATTGTAGTAGGGCTTACTCAGTCTTTTTGACTGACCTGTTTTCTTTCGCCTCTTTTCTTCCGTTTCCCCCCCAGGTTCTCAGGGTGGGAATATTGGAGCTTAGCTTGGCTTTCTGATCGCTTGCTTGCGGGATTTTAGCTCATGTACGGTCTTGACATGAAGCTAGCTATGGTTATCACTTATTTTGGGGATAGTACTTATGTATTTCAGTTTTCCGGTGATGTTGTTTTTATCTAGACTTGTGTATTTGGAAAGTTGACATTATGTTGTACCAGACTTGTTTTGAAATAGTTTGAAATCTTCCGCTGTTTTACTTATCTTATTTACTCTGTTTACATATATACATATGTTCTTGTTCTGCCTTGATATATCATTATGCATGTTTACCTGATTCAAACACCCCTCCAAAGTTAGAGTGCTTGCAAGAGTCACCCTGGCGGAGGTGGGGTGTTACAGATTCTGTTTATCAGAATAATTCATATTGAACTGAAAGTGATGACAATCATGTTGTGTAACATCTGTGGGTGCAGGGAAACAGGTTGGAGGAATCCGACAGGATTCCTCAACAGTTATTTTATTGTTTTTCATATATTTTGATATATGATGTGAATTATAACCTGTTGTTGATTGTGTGTGTATGGACGATATTGGACATCGTAATTTGATATGTTAAACACCATAACATACCGGAATATTGATAAGGGGATTTTCAAAGTGATAGTGAAAATAAAATATTTATAAATGGAATATTTATAAATAAGAAATATTTATAAATTGGAATATTTATAAATAGGAGATATTTAGAAAGGAAATAATTTCAACAATTTTCTTTTTGAATGGAAAGGCCTGTGTGGCGGGTTTGGGGATTTTCCCGATGCTCCCGATACAAAGGAGGTTATGGCGAATTTTCCCGGAAATTTAAGGAGTTAGAATATTTTTAAGAATAGAATTGAAAAGGAAATATTTGCAAACCATTTGCAAATAGAATAAAATAGAAAAAGGAAATAGTTGTAAACCGTTTACAAATAGAATTGAAAAGGGGATATTTAGTAAATAAATAGAGTTAATAAAAAGGAAAACGTTATTAAAAGGACATTTATAAAGTGAAGAACCGTTACTAAAAAGTGAATCTTTATAAATGAATAAACGTTGTTAAAAGGGGATCTTTTCAAATGGATAAACGTTATCAAAAAGGAGAAATCGAATATGGTATTCGAAGTTAGTAAATCGAATATGGTATTTGAAGTTAGTAAATCGAATATGGTATTCGAAGTTGGTAAATCGAATATGGTATTCGAAGTTAGTTAATCGAATATGGTATTCGAAGTTAGTTAATCGAATATGGTATTCGAAGTTAGTAAATCGAATATGGTATTCGAAGTTAGTTAATCGAATATGGTATTCGAAGTTAGTAAATCGAATATGGTATTCGAAGTTAGTTAATCGAATATGGTATTCGAAGTTAGTTAATCGAATATGGTATTCGAAGTTAGTTAATCGAATATGGTATTCGAAAGTTAGTTAATCGAATATGTTATTCGAAAGGGGTTAGTCGAGTCGAGTTAGTTGAATAGAGTTAACCGATAGAGTTAATCAGTTAGTGTTAATCGTTAGAGTTAACCAGTTAGAGTTAAAAACAGTAGAGTTAATCAGTATAGCTAATCAATTAGAGTTAGGGTTAACCAGATAAGGTGAATCAGTTAGAGTTAACCAGATAGAGTTAATCAGTTAGAGTTAACCAGTTAGAATTAATAAGTTAGAGTTAACCCGTTAGAATTGAACAATTAGAGTTAATCCAGATGAGATGCCATTTAGTACGACTGCTAGCGTAATTCGCAGGGCTGCAAATAGCCTAAGGCGGTCGGATGTTTCCTGAGGGAATCAGGTGTAACCATTGTGATCGCTGCAATCTAGAGTCAAGCGAATGGAGTTAAATAGAGTTATCGAATACTAGTAATTCGAATGGAGTTAAATAGAGTTATCGAATACTAGTTATTCGAATGGAGTTAAATAGAGTTATCGAATATTAGTTATTCGAATGGAGTTAAATAGTTTTATCGAATATTAGTTATTCGAATGGAGTTAAATAGAGTTATCGAATATTAGTTATTCGAATGGAGTTAAATAGAGTTAATCGAATAGTAGTTATTCGAATGGAGTTAAATAGAGTTAATCGAATATTAGTTATTCGAATCGAGTTAAATAGAGTTATCGAATACAAGTTATTTGAATGGAGTTAAACAGAGTTATCGAATATTAGTTATTCGAATGGAGTTAAATAGAGTTATCGAATATTAGTTATTCGAATCGAGTTAAATAGAGTTAATCGAATAGTAGTTATTCGAATCGTGTTAAATAGAGTTAATCGAATATTAGTTATTCGAATCGAGCTAAATAGAGTTAATCAAATAGTAGTGAGTCGAATGGAGTTAAATAGAGTTAATCGAATAGTAGTTACTCGAATGGAGTTAAATAGAGTTCATCGAATAGTAGTTATTCGAATGGAGTTAAATAGAGTTAATCGAATAGTAGTTATTCGAATGGAGTTAAATAGAGTTATCGAATGTTAGTTATTCGAATAGGGTTAAACGGAGTTAAATAGAGTTAGTCGAATATAGTTTATTCAAATAGAGTTAAAGAAAAGCAGTTATCGATTATAGTTTAATCAAAAGGAGATTTTCGAATACAGCATATTCGAAAGAAAGAGATCGAATATAGTTTATTCGAAAAAGAGAGATTTCGAATATAAGTTATTCGAAGAGAGATAATCGAATATAGGTTATTCGAAGAAGAGTAAATCAAATAGAGATTACTCGAAAGACAATGTTACGTCGGATTCAACTATATCGAATTCAGGAAAGTAATATTTACTTTCCGGTTTTTAAATCAAGTGTATACACTAATAAATTAGGGTTATGTTTAATTATTCGAATTAAAGAATAAAGGTTATAATTGAAGTTAGATATTGCGAAAGCAGGGATTATAACGTTATCATTATAATCAATGTTTTCAATAAAGAAGTGGATTCGTAAATTGAATCCGAGAGTTACGTAAAGAAGTTGTTAAAGGTTTAAAAGATAAACTGTTATTATCTCGAAGTTATAACGTTGTTCACTTAAGGTCTGAGAGGTAATTATACCCCAACTTGATTGACTACCTACTTAACTAAGGAATGGTAAGGTTTGAGAGTGAATAATGGTTAAGTGAATTTAATAAATGGTTTGAGTTGGCATAGCGATGTTTTATTTAAAACATCTGTTTAAATCCAGTAAAGGAACTTTGGAAATGTCAGAAATGTTTTCTAATATTGGAAACAGGAAATGGAAATGTTTTCCATTGTTAATAAAGTATATTTTCTAAAATTAGAAAATAAGAAATGTTGAATATATGGAAACAGGAGATAAGTAAATTAATGAACTAAAGAGATAAACGTTGAATGATGATTGATTGATATAATTTCCATTTGGAAATAATATCGTTGTTTGCACACGTATTTTTCTTTGATAGTTAACTCACCGACTATCGAAGTTTTTGACCATTTTGACGTTGTTAATATGGAGAGATCGGTTGGATTATTATCCGAAGAACCACTTTGTATTGGCATAGGCGTTGCGAATCATATATGCCAAAGATAATTGAAGACGGAGTAAAGGGCAAGGGCTATTGTATAAGTCTTAGATAACAGTGCCTAAGATGGATGTACTGAATAGTACCTTCGGTTCATCCTGTTCCTGGATGACTTGTATGGATGAATGTCTGACAGAGTATTTCCAAAAAGATCACGTACATTGATTTCTTCAACCGTACCAAGAGTGGAAGCGGAGAAGGAAACTTCTTTTAGCTGACACGTAATGTGTGGTTGTAGACGTCAAATTAGTGATTTAAGATGGATCTGACATTGTGGTATTCGAAGTGAATCTGATGTGATGATAAAGCGTAACCTCAAGCCTCATCAGTCGGTAAATGACAGAAATCGGGCAGGCAACATGGCTAAGTCGGTCGCACCGAAGTAGGGTGTATAATATCCTATCTAGAGAATATTCATTTGCTTCTTTAATCTATCAATGTTGTCTCATATATATATATATATATATATATATATATATATATATATATATATACGGGAAACGGTTGCTGATCCCAACCGTTGGTGATATACATTCGATACACTCAAGCAAAATGAGTGGTCGGTCATGTGTAGCTTAGTTGCAAGATGTTCTTGTTGAACTCCAGTGTATCGTTCCTAGAGTACACTGATCAGAAGGTGGTTCCATACCTTGTCATAGTTGGAAATCCATTACCCAATACGTGCTTGCGGTTTTGATTGTATACTATATAGTAGAACGTGAGATGAAAGCGTTTCTGCTAGATTGATATCTATTTGTACTTAGACATTATTATAATATCAGAATGATATTGCTTTACAAAGTTGTTTGGATTTTCATAAGGGAAAACCCGTTCCGTTTTCACGGCGTGGTCTTATGATATATCCGTTATTAAACCAAGTGTTAGGAGTTTTATTCACACCAGTCCCATGACTGACCCAGAGTTTATTTGTTTTGTTTCCCTAAACTCTTGGGTGCCTAAATTTGTACGGGCAGTCAAGTAGTCGGGATTTTATAGATACACTTGGAGAGCTTGGAGCAGGAGGCTTCAGGATTCTATAGCTATTATTATTTCCGCTGTTGTAAGTGCTGTACTCTGATAAGTGCTATTGTATATATAACTGTTTGTATTTCAAAAGTTATGTTATATTTTATTCGTTCCACTGTGAGATTCGTGTTTACTCTGATGATGATGTTCTTCTTCTTCTTCTATTCTACAAGTTCTACCTTATCTATCCTCACCCTCTATCTTCTTTCTATTAGTTTCTTGAATATCTAGTGCAAGTTGGGGTTGGACTTGTGTTATTTAGTCAGCTCAAATTGGACCGGATTTTCGGGTCACTACAGTTGGTATCAGAGCATTGGTTTAGTTATTATCTTGGCTCTATGGCGTGATTCAGTAGAGATGGGATTAGTAGTATCCTAGACTGAATTTGAGTGTATATATATACGAGTGCGTATTTGTTAGTTAATATAAAGTGATTTATATTATGGAGACTCATTGGTTGAGTGGCTTATGGATTCTGGACGATCAGTTTGATCCACTGTATCGGTAGGAGTTTTATAAACACTTGAACACGATGAACTGACATGGTATGTTTTGAAATTACGATAGTATAATTGGTTGTGTTGGTTGTTATTATAATCGAATGAGGTTATAAGAAGTGAAATGGTTATGTAAATAACTGATCAGAATTCATATAAGTAAAGTATATGAAATAAGATGAAGTAAATTTGAATTTAAATCAGATTTGGAATTAAAATAAGGAAATTTTTAGTTCCTGGGAGATTTTGAAAACGCTTTTCAAACTGGAAGTGATATAGTATTGAACTCACTTTGATTGCTGGAAAATAGATTCCGATGGTGAAGCATGCCATCATCGGTGTTCATTTTCGAGTTCTTAGTGACGGATTACTACCAAAGATTTTGTTTTCAAATTTGGTTTGCGAAAACAAGGTGTTCAGAAATTCAAAGGTTTTTGAATTGTGATTATGATTTCAAATTGATTTGAAATAAAACCCAAGGATTTAAATTCTAGAATTTAAAATTTAACTTGTGAAGTTAAGTAGAATGAGATGTTAAAAGTTAAGTAAAACTGAAAATGATTAGAGGATAATCTGGGATGGAATCGAGGGATAAGTTAAGAAATTGGAATCGAGAATGAAACTCGAGTTTGAAATGATATCTGGCTTAGATATAAGCAAATGATTTGGTTTTGAGAATGAACTGATTGGAGATCAAGTTGGTAATGCATTGTTATATGCAGAACTGGTGACGAATGGTAGGGATATAATGATATGCCCGACAAAAAGGTACAAGTTTATATTTCATATGAGTTTGGTGATTTATGAGCTGAATTGGCAAGCCGCTTGGCTGTTTGATTTTCTTTTGGGTTGGAGATGGCCCAGAGAGGTGAGTTGGAGTTTGAGATATTGACCAGTACAAAGGAGGTGCTGGCGAAAATTTTCAAAGAGTTAAGGCGTTAGAAAATTTTCAGGATTTTTGGAAATTTTCGTTGATAAGAATTAATTAATATTTAATTAAAATTAAATTGGTTCAGTTGAAACTGAAGTTAAGAAGTGAACAGAAAAGTTATAACCAGTCGATAGGATCGTCCTCTACCTTAGCAATTTCGAGGACGAAATTATTTTAAGTGGGGAAGAATGTAATGACCCGCATTTTGCAGAGGTATAATAATTAATTTATTTAATTATTTAAAAGGTGAATTAAAGGATTTAATGGTCGTGGAATTAAATAATGGCGAATATTTAATTAAATTAATAAATTAAATAATATATTTAATTCTGAAATAATCAGAATTGGCTGAAATGGCGATATGATGTGAACTGGATCATCTATGATATTTAATTCAGCTTGGAATTGAATCTGAATAACGAATATATTTAAATAACGACAGTTTGAACGTATAATTATTATATAATTAAAATCGAGCTCGAAATGGCGCTGCAGTTCGTTATTTGGCGATTCGAACTTCAACTGAATGTACAGGATTCGTTTTAAACCGGATTTCTGTGAAACAAGAAACATGTGGAGCTGGTGGAGTATATCTTTCTAGTGGAAGAGAAAAATCGGGATTTCATTGTGTAGATTTTGAGATATGTCCAAATCAAATTTTAGAAAAGTCGCTGTGGAATTCCTTTATAATTTATAAAGGAATTATTTATATTTTAAAAAAGGAATTTCAATATAAATCGAATATCGGGTTGACCCAAAAATGAATATCGAGTAGAAATTCATATAGGAATATTCTAGAGCTATAGGGTATTCCACTGTGAATATAGACGATAATATTTATTTTTAAATATTTAATTTAATTATATTTAAATATATTTATATATTTAAATGGGTCATCCAGAGCTTTAAAAATAACCACTTTTGCAAACGAAGTCGGAATTCGATGAAACTAATTTTGTTGGATCCGCAATATTAAATAGTTGTTAGATTTCCAGTTTTGTGATTTTTAGAGGCACTGTGTGGCCGTACGGATTTTTAGAGTGAGAAACAGTCGATATTCTTACGGTTAAAAATACGCTGTGTGAGCATATGAAGTCGAAATTCGACGAAACCAGTTTCGTTGGGTCCGCAATGTCGAACTCTAGCTACATATCCAGTTTCGTGATTTTTGGGTATCGTATATGACCACAGGAATTTTTAAAAGACAAATAAAAAACAATAATATCCAAAATAAAATATCCTAGAAAATATCTAGATATTTTGTAATACTATAAATACCTCCTCTTACCCTTAAAACCTAATTTCCATCATTCCTCAGTCAACTAAAAATGTCGCCGCAAGTTTCCATCCTCGATCAGTGAAAACAAACTTTCAAAAATCCAAACAAAGGAAAATAAATCCTAATAATTCTAAATACTCATGTATTTAAGATCTTGGGATGATTATCTTCAATCCCATACTTGTTTTGTGGCGAGCGACGCAATTTCCTGATGCTCGAAATGTGACAGTAAAGCCTAGGGCTTCTGTTTTCCTCGAGTTAGAGCACTTCGGTGCGAATCCGATATCGTTGTGGTGATGAGGGTGAAGAGTAGCGGGGTTGGCAAAGTTTGGTGATGATTGGGTTATAAATAGGTCGCTCGATTTATGCTGTTACCCAAAACTGCTATCGACGGAAGTCTGTTGGGGGGGCATCGAACAGGGTATTGAGGGTATGGGGTTGTGGAGATTTCGAAGTGGAGGAAGACGGTGGCCTTGGTTTGTTGAACGGTGGTTCATGGAGGGAGCACGACGTGTTTGGAAGAGGAAACAATGGTGAACGGTTAAGGACAGACGACGGGGGGTTCATTTCGGTAGTTGGGGAAGAAGAGGGATGTGGGCCTGAGGGGTTAAAACCGTATTTGGGCCAAAGAAAAGTAAGTGAGGCCCATTTAAAATTTAGGTTAAGTTATTATTCAATTTAAATAGCGTTCGAACTTGTAAAGTCAATAACTTCTCCATACGGTATGGGTTTTCAGCAAAACAAGATCCGACAGGATCGTATGGACGGGAGCAACACAATGACACTGACCGGGAGTGAATCCGAGCTCGTTACAGATTTATAGTGAAATAAATTGTCCGTCTGAATCAAGCGACAATTATCGTTATTTAACGATGATAGTCCAATGTGAGTAAATCTCACTAATTCTGAAACAGTTTATAATTTCATGTTGTACTTTTAGAACTGTTAAGTATTGGCTGTTTGACTGTGTGTTGACTGTTTGATTGAACTGCTAGTCAGTTAATAAAATATTATATATATATAAATATATGTATAATATATAAACAGTTTGATAGTTATATATTGATTCTGTTTATCAGAATAATTCATATTGAACTGAAAATGATGACAATCATGTTGTGTAACATCTGTGGGTGCAGGGAAACAGGTTGGAGGAATCCGACAGGATTCCTCAACAGTTATTTTATTGTTTTTCATATATTTTGATATATGATGTGAATTATAACCTGTTGTTGATTGTGTGTGTATGGACGATATTGGACATCGTAATTTGATATGTTAAACACCATAACATACCGGAATATTGATAAGGGGATTTTCAAAGTGATAGTGAAACTAAAATATTTATAAATGGAATATTTATAAATAAGAAATATTTATAAATTGGAATATTTATAAATAGGAGATATTTAGAAAGGAAATAATTTCAACAATTTTCTTTTTCAATGGAAAGGCCTGTGTGGCGGGTTTGGGGATTTTCCCGATGCTTCCGATACAAAGGAGGTTATGGCGAATTTTCCCGGAAATTTAAGGAGTTAGAATATTTTTAAGAATATAATTGAAAAGGAAATATTTGCAAACCATTTGCAAATAGAATAAAATAGAAAAAGGAAATAGTTGTAAACCATTTACAAATAGAATTGAAAAGGGAATATTTAGTAAATAAATAGAGTTAATAAAAAAGAAAACGTTATTAAAAGGACATTTATAAAGTGAAGAACCGTTACTAAAAAGTGAATCTTTATAAATGAATAAACGTTGTTAAAAGGGATCTTTTCAAATGGATAAACGTTATCAAAAAGGAGAAATCGAATATGGTATTCGAAGTTAGTAAATCGAATATGGTATTCGAAGTTAGTAAATCGAATATGGTATTCGAAGTTAGTAAATCGAATATGGTATTCGAAGTTAGTTAATCGAATATGGTATTCGAAGTTAGTAAATCGAATATGGTATTCGAAGTTAGTAAATCGAATATGGTATTCGAAGTTAGTTAATCGAATATGGTATTCGAAGTTAGTTAATCGAATATGGTATTCGAAGTTAGTTAATCGAATATGGTATTCGAAAGTTAGTTAATCGAATATGTTATTCGAAAGGGGTTAGTCGAGTCGAGTTAGTTGAATAGAGTTAACCGATAGAGTTAATCAGTTAGGGTTAATCGTTAGAGTTAACCAGTTAGAGTTAAAAACAGTAGAGTTAATCAGTATAGCTAATCAATTAGAATTAGGGTTAACCAGATAGAGTTAATCAGTTAGAGTTAACCAGATAGAGTTAATCAGTTAGAGTTAACCAGTTAGAATTAATCAGTTAGAGTTAACCCGTTAGAGTAAACAGTTAGAATTGAACAATTAGAGTTAATCCAGATGAGATGCCATTTAGTACGACTGCTAGCGTAATTCGCAGGGCTGCAAATAGCCTAAGGCGGTCGGATGTTTCCTGAGGGAATCAGGCGTAATCATTGTGATCGCTGCTATCTAGAGTCAAGCGAATGGAGTTAAATAGAGTTATCGAATACTAGTTATTCGAATGGAGTTAAATAGAGTTATCGAATACTAGTTATTCGAATGGAGTTAAATAGAGTTATCGAATAGTAGTTATTCGAATGGAGTTAAATAGAGTTATCGAATATTAGTTATTCGAATGGAGTTAAATAGAGTTATCGAATAGTAGTTATTCGAATGGAGTTAAATAGAGTTAATCGAATAGTAGTTATTCGAATGGAGTTAAATAGAGTTAATCAAATATTAGTTATTCGAATCGAGTTAAATAGAGTTATCGAATACTAGTTATTCGAATGGAGTTAAATAGAGTTATCGAATATTAGTTATTCGAATGGAGTTAAATAGAGTTATCGAATATTAGTTATTCGAATCGAGTTAAATAGAGTTAATCGAATAGTAGTTATTCGAATGGAGTTAAATAGAGTTAATCGAATATTAGTTATTCGAATCGAGTTAAATAGAGTTAATCGAATAGTAGTTAGTCGAATGGAGTTAAATAGACACTACAATAAAAACAGTTTATTACAACGTCCATTTTACAATGGACATTTCCTGCCCATTGTAATATCGTTCTATTACAACGGTCAACTCAGGCCCGTTGTAATAGATTCCCTATACAACGTCGTTTTTACAACGGGCAGAAAATGCCCGTTGTAATAGAATGATATTACAACAGTCGGTTAAGGCCCGTTGTAATAGATGTAAATTTTACAACATTCAGAAAATGCCCGTTGTAATATGTGCCAATTTTACAACGGCCGTAATATGCCGGTTGTAATAGATACCAATTTTACAAAGAGCAAAAAATGTCTGTTGTAATAGATGCCAATTTTACAATGGACAAAAAATACCCGTTTTAACTAATGCCAATTCATAGTAATAATTAGTATTTATTATTTAGTAATTAATAATTGATCATTTCAATTTAATCCTAAAGAATTAATAATTAATAATTAATATTTACTATGTATTTGACAATTTAATTTTAATAATTTTTTATTGATATGTAGTTTTTAATAATTAAGAAGTGATATTTATTATTTCTTTTTAGTATTTAATAATGTAAATACTTATTATATTTAACATTCCAAAAAACTTAGAATTTTGAAAATTTACAAGATAAATTTATTAATATTCAAAAAAATTAGAATTAAATTTTGAAATTTCGATAAAATAAAAATTATAAATTAACATTTGATACATTTTAAAATTTCAAAAATGTTAAAATAATTTTAAAATTATAAAAATATAGACTTTATATCTTAGATATGCTATGGATAACCTTTTTCTAACATTCTCTTGAAATTTTTGGGTCAATCCTCTAAATTCGGCTAAGTTTAAATTTTAGCGTCTATTACAACATTTTTTTTTACTAGTTTTAATAGATGCATAATTTTATTAGTTCCTTTTTTTTGTCAATTGTAACATATGTCTATTACGACAATTTCCTCTTGCCTGTTGTAATAATTAACTAACAATTATGCTTAAATATCAATACTGAATAATTAAATAATTAATAAAATAATAATAGTTATTTATTATTAGAGCTGGTTTTTTTTTCATTATTTCGATTTCCATGGAGTTTCTTCTAATTATTTCCTGCAATTTCAATTTCCATCATTATCCAGATAAATGCATTTGGAAGGAAATCGATTCACCAAAAATGGAAATCTACGAAAATTTGTGGAATTTCCCTAATGGAAATCTACGAAAATTTGTGGAATTTCCCTAGGAAATTATTTCCTACCAAGCCTATCTAATATGCCTAGCTAATACTAGTTCGTGTACTCCATTTATTTTTGTTGTTCTAAAATTCGATTTCCTCCTAACTATCGTAAATCTAATTTCTCTTCTTCGTTCTCATCCACCATCTGGATTCGCATCCTTCTCATCTGCAATTAGAATCCTCTTCTCCTCCGCGCTCTCTTTCTTCCATCTGCACTTGCATCTGCTCTCGCGCGAATCCGGGCTTCAGTCAGAAACCCTAGTTCTCTGGTACTTCGATTTTTTTTTCTTTTTAGGATTTTTATTCAATTCGTTCTTGCTTTCTTTGTTATTACTGCTTTTCTTAATTTCCAGTACGCGATTTTCTTAAAGGGAGACATAACCCAAGCATGGAAACCACCGAATTCGAGCGATTACTTTTCAGATTAACCGAATTCGCAACCTTATCAGAAATTCGGTGATTTCTAGGTTTTTTTTATTTCATTAAATTTAGTTTTTTTAATACCAATAGCATGTTAATTGCAATGTGCAAAAAGGTTTGAAATGCTGTGCAATTACAGTGAGGTTTCTATGTTCACCAGCGATCATGTTGGGTAATATTCTTTTCTATCTTTGCTGCGTTACCAATAGCATGTTAATTGCAATGTGCAAAAAGATTTGAAATGTTGTGCAATTACTGTGAGGTTTCTATGTTCACCAGTGATAATGTTGGGTAATAATATCCTTTTCTATCTTTGTTGCGTTGTATGAATAAGCAATATTTTAGTATGTGTTAGCTCCTTGTAATACTTATAAGCAATATCTTTGTTGCATTTGAAATACTGTGTTCCTACATCTAGCTTAAGCATTCAACCTATTATGATTTCACTGTTAGGTGTATAGGCTAAGATTACTTTCATTTAGCTTAAGCATTCAACCTATTTGCAATAATTCTTCAAAAATAATTTCAGTATAATCCACCTTTTTGTGTATAATGCTTCTCAGGCTTTGTATGACTGCTTACAATACCTGGTACATGACCATTGCTGCTATTTTATTTCAGTGTTTAATAAACCATTTTGATGTAGAGGTCTAACATTTTTATGCATTGCAGATCGAAATTCTTTGCTGAGGCAGTTGCTACCAAATAAACGAACAACTGCCTAGAATAGTATAATCATTTAAATCCTACTGGTTATCTTGATCACAAGCTCGACTCCTGCACTATTGGTAAGCGTCCTGCATTCAACACACAAAATGCTGCATGATATACGTATTTAGGAGTTGCAATGTCCAGAGATGATTGATTTTTCATGTTTCAATTGTTGACGGACTATATGTGACATTAAAACATATGTGCACACTCGTACACCTCATTGTTCATCATATTACGCTTATGTCATTCACTTGAATGACCAACTGTGTGCCCTTTGTTTCTGTTTGGTTATAATTTGTAGATTAAGGCTTCAAAACTAGTCAACAGTTGTAACTGAATATAACAGTGCATTGTCATAAGTATCTACCTCTTACAGTAATAGTTAATGAAATATAATAACTGTTTAAGACTTGGCTTTTTCATATATTCTACTGTTATGAAGGAAAATAGTGGCACAATGGTTGACGAACCATAACCAATGTATTTTTGGCACAATTTTTCACAGTAATAGTTACCGTATTTTATTTGTGTATGTCAGTCAACTATCAACATAAATTTTAGTACCTATATTGAATTTAATTGTCTTATGTAGGATTGAATATGCCTGCTGAAAGGGATGTATGTAACCATCGAAATTGATTTCAATTGTCTATTGCAATTGAATTCTTTTATTAAATATAAATAAAGCAGTTTTGTCTTAAAAGTAGCAGTAGACGGTCCGGACAATTGGAAAGTAGACTCCATTACTGCACGATCTATTTTTAATGTTTCTGTTCGGTCAAGGTCCAACTAATACGTTCTTCCTTATTAGCTTCTTGCTTATTCACCTGTTACTACAATCTGTAATTTCAGTTAAGGAAGGATGAATGAAGACTTACATTTGTTCTGCAAGTGACTTATCTAGCTTTCTCCATCAACAACTCACCAGGTTAGGACATTCTTATGGGACTGGCTAGTGCTTGGGTATAGCTAGTTGATCTCTTACTAAGCAGGGGCCATGTAGATCAATATCATTCATTTCATAAATGAAATTTTATGTAATTTTAAAGTATTAGATTAATAATTAAATACATGCTATAATACATTTGTTATGATCATTGCACACTCTGCCTTATATCTCACTCTAGTATGTATACTGTTCTTTATGGCTATTCGGTGTCCCATTTTGTCAATTAAAATGGAAACAAGTTTTCCAAGCTAGCTTTTTACCATCTCTGTGGGTTAATTAGCGAATTATCTTATCTTATTCACTAAACAGTGTTATCACTGTTCTTTTCAGTGGAGTGATAAGATAGATTCGTCTGCTAATTAAACTTTATGTGAACATTATCTGTCGGTTTCAAATGTTGACTTGTATTTTACCTCAAAGTACTATTTACTTTAGGACTGGAGCCATGGTGGTTGTAGTCGTAGCTGTCAGAGTTACTACGGGAAGACCTGCCATTATCAGCATTACATACACAGCAAATGCTTCCTCGTTATTCTTAGGTAGTGTTCCATATATGATTTGAAAAAAATTCAGATTCCAAGCTTGTGATATGTAAAGGTTGCTTTGTATGGAAAATTAAAAGCGTATTTTAACCAAAAAAAATACATGGTAGACTACTTCAAATTGATTTCGCTTCAGATCATGGATTTCATTGAATTTCTTTATTGAGTTGCTTTAATCCCTTGACTAACGATTGAGATATTTTTTGGTCGTTGGTTACATCATATGCATTAATGTTACGTAGCAGTATCTTAAATTTCTATAATGCATTTCATCATAAGTGCAGAGGCATTAGCTACCATATGCGAATTTGGTTCAATCCCAAATCAACATACATGAATAAGCAGTTTATCTGCCATTAGTGAACTTACTTGTTTTGATTCTTTTACATGCAATTTTTTAATCACACTATCAATAACATCTCAATCGACAACACATTTGTAAACTACCTTTCTTGTGTGATATTTTAGTAACTTATTTTTTGTGGTCCAGATATATTCGACGGTCACCATCTTCAACGGCTATGCAAAAAGATGGGTGTTTTGTATTTAATACATACTTCTATAGGAAACATGAAGAAGCACTTAATTGTGAGGTATGTATCCTGAGTACGCCACCATAGCCTATCACATACATACAACTTGACACGATTTAAGTACAACCATTTATATTTTATCAGAAATCAGCACCAGTTTCGTGTAGCACAAAATGTCATAATCTGCAGATCTTCATAATTAGGGAAAGTGATATTTCTTCTTTGCATATTGTCAATTATAAAAATGAATGTTAAACAGTTTCATGTATCACAAAATGTCCTAATATGCAGATCTTCATAATAAGGGGAAATTATCTATATTGTTTGCATGTTGTCACTTATAAAACTGATAAATGATTATGACGAAGATGGGTACATATACGGCATACATGTTTCATGTTTTTAGGGCGACAAAACTGCAACTTTTTTGAAATTGAGGCGGTGGTGGAAAGGTGTGGATCTGTTTCGGAAATCATATGTTTTCTTGCCAATATATGGAGAGTAAGTTGAGTGGTCCTGAGCAATATCCGTTTTTTATGTTTTTCTACACACCTATATTTGCATGTGCTCACGCACATATAATATAAGAGTTGTGCAGCTCACGCACATATAATATAAGAATTGTGCTAGAATCAAGATGGTTCCAGTTGAAACTTTGAAAATCCAGACATTTTGTTCCAATTTGGCAGGAAAGAATGAAATCATGTTGAAATTTTATTTCCAGTTAGAAAATGAAAAATAAGAGAACTTTATTGTTATATGAATAGATTAATTTATTCAAAATCCAAAATTACAAAGTTTATGCACATTCTTAATATGAAATTTAACTTCAAAGCAAATAACCATACAAAATTTTATAAGAAGAAAAAAATTTGCCGTGCATGTTATATATATTTGGGTTGACTGAGGTAAATTTGCCGTGCATGTTATATATATTTGGGTGCAAGTATTTGTAAAGCACTAAATGGACAACAATCCATGTTTTGTGAAACTGTACTGTTTTTATAAGAAGAAAAAAATGTTAACATCTCATGAATAATTATTTCTCTAAACACTTGCTGAGGTTACAATTGGGTAGAAATCATTTTTACGTGGCCATGAATTGTTGTCCCTTCTTTCCCATATGCATGACTACATGCATATAGTGATATACATTAAAGAGTGTCCAGACTTGTCATGGGCATGCATTACATTTTAGTATTCATAAGTTGCTGGCTGTTTTTCTAAAATCTTAGATAATCAAATATTTGATGTTTCTATACTAGAGTAGAATTAGTAAGTAAAGTGGAACTACCAGTGTAGTAGAATAGAATTACTACTGGCAAAGTATATACTTGTGATAAGTACATTAAATAAAGGATAGTTAAAGAAGTACTCCGCATGCTTTGAGTATTTGAACTGTAAGGTTCATAATTTTCAATGGTGACTCATGATGCAAGGTGTTTTTAATGCAAAAATTTGAATTTTTACTACACTATTTGTCAGCAAATAAACTAAAAAGAAGAGAACATATGCTTTAGTTATAAAAATGGGTATTGTAGCTGACCGGTTGCCTTAGTTTGTCAAAATGGAGAAAATGTGAAGCATGTCCTAAACCATGTTGTTGGAACAGTATTTGTTTGAATGTTTTTCTTTTTAAATAAATGTGTGTCAAACTATTTTAATAAGATTTCAACTTGCTGGAACGAATGATAAGAAATGGGCATGTTAGTTGTTGGGTGTTCAATACGTATTTGCAGGAGATCAATTGAATTCCTTTTGGTTGGTGCGTTATGTATTTATTAAAAGAGCGAATAAACTTTGTATTTCTGACAACAGACTTTGTGCGTTTATGTAAAAAAAAAAAAAAATCAGCTGCTAACTTGCAACCAAGCAATTCAGCTACAGCCATTTTTGTTTGTTCCTAAAGTAAATGAGTTATTGCAATATAAACGTGCTTCTCCATCCCCTACTAGTTTTTTGTCACATTTAGGAATAGAAAACGAGCACTGTAACCTGCAGGTTATACTTGTTCAGAAGCGTGCGATGTTTTTATTCGTAACATGGCTAACTAGTCACCATCTTGTTTTACAATGTAGAGCAGTTACCAGAAGTATCTAAAGTTAAAAGCTAGAGTTGAGCATATGCAGCGTTCCCGGAGGTAAATTAGTAATGAACCTTAAAGTTGATAATACGATGTTTTTTTTACTTTAACGGGATTTTTAATATTAGAAATCTACTTGGTGAGGACCTCGGCCAACTCAACACTAATGAACTCGATCAAATCGAGAATCAACTAGAAGAGTCAATGAAGCAGATAAGATCCTCAAAGGCAACATACTTTGCATTTATATATTTTCTTATTGACATATCATTGTAGACTTCTCAAATATTCCTATACAAAATATCAAAGTATATGTTCTGATTCTATGTGCTTGCAGACAAAGATTTTGCTTGATCAGCTTTGTGATATAAAGAGAAAGGTGGATTATACATAAAATTTATCAAATGTATTATAAGTATACTATTTCATAACAATAGAATTTGAATCGATCATTTCTTTGAAGCACTATGTTTTGGTTAATGCAGGAGCAAATGTTTCAAGACGCTAATAGAACACTGAGTCGGAAGGTATGGTACTAGTTTCTTTAGCGATTTTCTGTGTAATTTTCTAGTATAACTTGTGTGTTTAAGGAAGTATTTAAACACAAAATATAAACAGAATTGATGACATAATTAATTTCCATCTTAAATTTTCACCTTTCATATAAGAACAAAAAATTCTAATAGTTTAGATGAAATCCGAACATGGATGGTGCGCTGTATGTATGTATGCATATATATTCCACACACATATATTTGTTAGTTTATTATATTATTGTTGTATGTATGTATATATATTCCACACACATACATTTGTTAATTTATTATATTGTTGTTAGATTGAGGAAGCAGGACAAGAAAACCCATTACACCTTTGTTGGCAAAATGACGGTGGTGGTGAATCAAGTGGACAGTGTAATCACCCATCTCAATCCGAAGATTTCTTCCAGCTTGTTCAAGGATGCAACTCACGTTTACAGATTGGGTAATTGCCAGCTTAGCTTTGTTCAATTGACATGCTATTTCATAATGCAATTGTAAGTGTATACCTATATCATTTGCCTGATATATGCATTTATTATGCAGATTTAGTTCGATGTCAATGGATAACCTGAATGATGAAGTGCCGAACCATAATGAGACTGGGTATGCCTCTGAATGGATGTGATGTTATCATAGCTGTGTTAGCCTTTGATATATGTATCTCCTAGTGTGTATGGTACTGCAAAATTTTCTACCAGAAGCTGATGTTTGGAAGATATGTGTGAATGTAGCGGTGGAACCAGAAGCTTTTTTGTTTAGGCCAAATTCGGAGATGTCCATTATCAAACATGTCGTTGGATCTACCATCACGTAGCACAAAGATTATGTTTCCTTGGTCTAGTGTAGGTACTTATGAAACTGGTTATGTAATTTATGTTAGAACTATGTCGACGTAACTTATCTAACCTTTTGTAATGTAAACTTATCTAGTCTTTTGGAGTGTAAACTTATCGCACTTTTTGAAATGTGTTGGAATTATATGACTTGCTTTCGTCTTTTAGTATGTGTTATTATGTGATTTCGATTGTTGCATTACAGTATTTATTGCATGTTAAAATATTCATTATTACTATGGATGTATAGCACAGTAATTATATTTAAATCTGCATTTATTTCGCAACGGGCAAAAACCGTTGTTATATACTGTATTACAACGGGCAGAAGCCACTTGTAATTAATCAGCTATTACAACGGGTTTATAGCCATTGTCATAGAGCCCGTGCACGTGATAGAGGCACGTTATTACAACGGTCTTTTACAACAGTCTGTGACCGTTGTAAATTAGAAAGGACCTATTACGACGGTTCATATTAGGACGGGCTTTTGCCCGTTGTAAAAAGCATATAACAACGGTTTTTTCCCGTTGTAAAAGGAGTGTTTTGTTGTAGTGAGAGTTTATCGAATAGTAGTTATTCGAATGGAGTTAAATAGAGTTAATCGAATAGTAGTTATTCGAATGGAGTTAAATAGAGTTATCGAATGTTAGTTATTAGAATAGGGTTAAACGGAGTTAAATAGAGTTAGTCGAATATAGTTTATTCGAATAGAGTTAAAGAAAAGCAATTATCGATTATAGTTTAATCAAAAGGAGATTTTCGAATATAGCATATTCGAAAGAAAGAGATCGAATATAGTTTATTCGAAAAAGAGAGATTTCGAATATAAGTTATTCGAAGAGAGATAATCGAATATAGGTTATTCGAAGAAGAGTAAATCAAATAGAGATTACTCGAAAGAGAATGTTACGTCGGATTCAACTATATCGAATTCGGGAAAGTAATATTTGCTTTCCGGTTTTTAAATCAAGTGTATACACTAATAAATTAGGGTTATGTTTAATTATTCGAATTAAAGAATAAAGGTTATAATTGAAGTTAGATATTGCGAAAGCAGGGATTATAACGTTATCATTATAATCAATGTTTTCAATAAAGAAGTGGATTCGTAAATTGAATCCGAGAGTTACGTAAAGAAGTTGTTAAAGGTTTAAAAGATAAATTGTTATTATCTCGAAGTTATAACGTTGTTCAGTTAAGGTCTGAGAGGTAATTATACCCCAACTTGATTGACTACCTTCTTAACTAAGGAATGGTAAGGTTTGAGAGTGAATAATGGTTAAGTGAGTTTAATAAATGGTTTGAGTTGGCATAGCGATGTTTTAGTTAAAACATCTGTTTAAATGCAGTAAAGGAACTTTGGAAATGTCAGAAATGTTTTCTAATATAGGAAATATGAAATGGAAATGTTTTCCATTGTTAATAAAGTATATTTTCTAAAATTAGAAAATAAGAAATGTTGAATATATGGAAACAGGAGATAAGTAAATTAATGAACTAAAGAGATAAATGTTGAATGATGATTGATTGATATAATTTCCATTTGGAAATAATATCATTGTTTGCACACGTATTTTTCTTTGATAGTTAACTCACCGACTATCGAAGTTTTTGACCATTTTGACGTTGTTAATATGGAGAGACCGGTTGGATTATTATCTGAAGAACCACTCTGTATTGGCTTAAGCGTTGCGAATCATATATGCCAAAGATAATTGAAGACGGAGTAAAGGGCGAGGACTATTGTATAAGTCTTAGATAACAGTGCCTAAGATGGATGTACTGAATAGTACCTTCGGTTCATCCTGTTCCTGGATGACTTGTATGGATGAATGTATGACAGAGTATTTCCAGAAAGGTCACGTACATTGATTTCTTCAACCGTACCAAGAGTGGAAGCGGAGAAGGAAACTTCTTTTAGCTGACACGTAATGTGTGGTTGTAGACGTCAAATTAGTGATTTAAGATGGATCTGACAATGTGCCATTCGAAGTGAATCTGATGTGATGATAAAGCGTAACCTCAAGCCTCATCAGTCGGTAAATGACAGAAATCGGGCAGGCAGCATGGCTAAGTCGGTCGCACCGAAGTAGGGTGTATAATCACCTATCTAGAGAATATTCATTTGCTTCTTTAATCTATCAATGCTGTCTCATATATATATACGGGAAACGGTTGCTGATCCCAACCGTTGGTGATATACATTCGATACACTCAAGCAAAATGAGTGGTCGGTCATGTGTGACTGAGTTGCAAGATGTTCTTGTTGAACTCCAGTGTATCATTCCTAGAGTACACTAATCGGAAGGTGGTTCCATACCTTGTCATAGTTGGAAATCCATTACCCAATACGTGCTTGCGGTTTTGATTGTATACTATATAATAGAACGTGAGATGTAAGCGTTTCTGCTAGATTGATATCTATTTGTACTTAGACATTATTATAATATCAGAATGATATTGCTTTACAAAGTTGTTTGGATTTTCATAAGGGAAAACCCGTTCCATTTTCACGGCGTGGTCTTATGATATATCCGTTATTAAACCAAGTGTTAGGAGTTTTATTCACACCAGTCCCATGACTGACCCAGAGTTTATTTGTTTTGTTTCCCTAAACTCTTGGTTGCTAAATTTGTATGGGCAGTCAAGTAGTCGGGATTTTACAGATACACTTGGAGAGCTTGGAGAAGGAGGCTTCATGATTCTATAGCTATTATTATTTCCGCTGTTGTTGTAAGTGTTGTACTCTGATAAGTGCTATTGTATATATAACTGTTTGTATTTCAAAAGTTATGTTATATTTTATTCGTTCCGCTGTGAGATTCGTGTTTACTCTGATGATGATGTTCTTCTTCTTCTTCTATTCTACAAGTTCTACCTTATCTATCCTCACCCTCTATCTTCTTTCTATTAGTTTCTTGAATATCTAGTGCAAGTTGGGGTTGGACTTGTGTTATTTAGTCAGCTCAAATTAGACCGGATTTTCGGGTCACTACAGATTGTTACAATCTCCCCCACTTAAAATCTTTTCATCCTAAAAAAGGAACGAAGCTAAAAATTGTTTAACTAACCAACTCAACTTTCATTGTGGCTTTCATTCTTCAACTTTTCAGTTTCTAAGAATGTTTAATTTTTCAAAAATTTGGCTAACACCTTGAATTTTCGAAAAATTTCGCCATAACCTCCTTTGTAACGGGAGACCTTTAAAACCGAACCTAGCCTCACCGGGCCCTCATCAATTCAAAAGAAAAACAAAAAGCCAATCGGCTCATAAAATCATCCAAACCCAATAAATTAGTAAACAAGTACCTATTTGTCGGGCATACAATTTTATTCCTCTTCTCTAGCCTCCTTGCTACGACCTGTCCAATATATATTTATGTACATATATACAATTTCAACCAATTTCAATTCAGTTCAATATTTGACTCGGTTTGGCATAATTAACTTTCATTTTCATATTGGTTTTCTTATTTAAATATTTTTATTAACCAAACCAATAATCACACATCACAACCATCAATCAATTTGTTGACTAACCTTTCAAATATATATAATTTTTATATATTCAAAAATCATATTTTCTAAGATTGGATTATATATATAATCACAAATATGTTAATTATAAACTTATCACTCTCAACTCATTCTAGGGCATTTCTAACCCCATCTATAATGAGTAACTAATTTTAGAATGCTACTGATTCTATCTCTAATAAGGATTATTCCATAGGATATTACTAACCCTACCTCTGATGAGTCTTTTATTATGTCCTAATGAGTTGCACCCCAAATATTTGGGTTAACCAAAGCTCTGATACCAGCTGTAACGATACGGATTTCGCTCGGACCTAATCGATTGCAAAATCGACCAAAACCGTTCAAAAGCTAACTCTGGGCATACAACACATCAGAACAAATAATAGTATAAACATCATAATAATGTTATATCAGAATACAGAATAACAAAGTGCATCGAAAATAATAATACAACGGAAGATTTATTTACAATAAATGTAATAAAATGCAGCGGAAACAAATAAACTAACACAATGGAAGGCTATAGCTGCTCTGGACACAACTTTAAGCTTCGATCCAGAATCCTGCTAAATGAAATATCTGCAAAACTAAACTACTGACTGCCCATGTGGAAAATATGGGCACCCAGAGTTTAGGTAGAAACAATAAACTACGAGTCGGTCATGGGACTGGTGTGAGAAACTCTACAGTTAAAATTAACTTACATAAACGATAAGGCAAAGCACAGGACCACGCCATTAATGTGGAACAGGTTTACCCCCATGAATGCCAGTGTACAAACAACATCAGTAATAGAGATGTGGATCTACTATGCATCAATCAACATGCAATATCCCAATCTACCCATTTAGATCAATCAACACACCTAGATTTTCCAAACCCAATTCAATTTACAGAAATTATTCCTTTGGACTTTATTTCCCGATTTCTATTTCAAATCATTTGAAATACATATCTAACTTTTATATCAAAGTAGATTTCACTTCGGGATCTCAACTCAAAATCTTTGGAAATTTGAATTCCAAATCATCACAATGCATACAAACAAGTATGCAATAAAATATCGGGAATCTTTCCTCAGACACACGGTTATATGCGCCTCTCCAACTCGATATATATATATATATATATATATATATATATATATATATGCACATATATATATATATGCACCTCCCACTATGGAGTAGGCTACACGCTGACCACTCAACCTAAGGTCCTGGATCCGGCACATACTTTTAGTCGTCCAGGTCACTCAATATTTAGCCACATACTTGCTAAATCATTTTATATCCCAAAGTAGGGAAAATCATTTCACCACGTAATAATCACAAGTACTTTCAAACTATAGTACTTCACATCAGCAATTCACACATTTGATTAGTCACTATCAATCACATAACCTTTGAGCTCGTACATCTCAAAGAAGGGTGTTAAGAAAGAGAATAAATTCTCCGCCACCAAACAGATATATCATCAATGGCAACTAATTGGTTATGTGTTGAACTACCATGTAACACATAATACATTTCTAAATCATTTTAGAAATCATCGGGCTTAGGCCTCGAAATCCTTTCTATTTCATAAAATATTTTATAAAACATTCCCTGTCCAAAATCGGGAATACATTTCCTTTCACTTAAGAAAAATATCATTTCAAAATCATTCATTAAAGTTGAAATGAACACGATAACATCGCTACACATCTCATAGTCAAATCGTGAAGTGTTTCAAAAGATGTTAGCATACCAGTACTTCTACCCAACCCAATGTTAAATGTAAAAGCATATCTTGCTCATAAACTGGTCGAGCACAATCTAAACAATCAATCAATCACAATCATGAACATCAAAAACCAAGTAAATTTGGTTTAATCACATCACGTGTTTTGGTAAATTCAATTACCATTTATTCATTCACGATCTAATTAAAGATTTATTCAAACTCCAATTGGTTTTAATCCCAAAAATCATTTCTTATTGATTTTCCAACTTTCTGGAAATTAATCCTTCTTTTACTTGGGTTAAAGAACTAATGTCATTTAATCACAGTTCACAACAAACCCAAAATTCAATTCTAATATCAAATACAAGGCTCTGAATAGAAAATAATATCGGCTTATATTCAATATCAAATTCTGAAATCAACAAATATCGTATTGGGTATAACTATATATATATATATATATATCTTCCAAATCACTCCATAATATCCGTATAATCACGGAATCCAATATCGAAATATTCCGAAGATTATTTCCATTTGAATCCATTCCAATTCATAAATTGGAAAATTCTGGTTATTTTAAAACCATTTCAATCCAATTTATTTATATAAAATATTGGATTATTATTTCTAGTGAATAACTAGTTCATTTCGATTAAAAATATTTTTATCTTTACAAAATTGGAATTTTTCATCCAATTTCTTTCCAAATCATTTATTATGATTTTACACAAATTATTAATATTTTCAATAATTTTATCAAGGCCTGTACAGTGGTTTCCAATAACGGCCACCAAACTGCACTTACAGCGACCTTTTTCAAATTTGATTTGGATATAACTCCAAATCCAACTGTTAGATTTCAAATCTCTTATATCCGTTGGAACGCACTTTTCGATAAGAACCCAATGGTTCCAGTTTTAAGAGAATCCGACAGTCGGATCTCCCGTAATGTCAATTCGAAGCAAATGGTCGAAATTAGCGAACAGTTGCGGCGCGTTCTATTCAAGCCATTAATATATATATATATATATATATATATATATAATATATGCTTCGTCGAATTCCATTTAAAACGTATTTTATAAATCGTTTTAAAAACGATTCCAACTTCCATTTCAATTTTTAATCAAAATTGAACATTGCATCACATGACAATTTTATACATCTCATATATATGTTAAAAATAATATTTTTAACCAATCATTATTTATTTCATTCACACTTCATATATATATTATTCACATTTCATATATATATATATTATTTTGACACTTTATATTTTTTTTTCACATTTCATATATATATTATTCACATTATATATATATATATATATTATTTTCACCCTTCCTATATATATATACACACACACACACACTAGTATGAAACCCGTGCTTTGCACACGGGAAGACGTGAAAGATATGGCGTCAAGGAGAAGCATTTGGAAATTGGTATGTGGTGGTAATTGGTGTGCACTTGTCACATAAAATTAACCAACAGCTGTATTTAGGTCTTAACAGTTTTTATAAGGCAAGGATCTTGATGTGATGCAATTTTAATGAAAGAGTTGATTCATCGTAGGAACGGTAAAACGGTACATAATACTTGGATTATGGTTTGATAAATGGAAAATGCTATCATTTTGTAGTTTAGATTAATTTTTTAATGATAATTTTGGAAAGTGAGTAGTCTCTGCTATGCATACAGGCAATGTATAGTAAAGATTGTGTATATTGTAACAAGTGCTTATTCTGTTGATTAATTATGTAACCATGTACTTTGGTTTTGGTTTTTGATTTTTTTTCCAGTTATATTAATTATTCACTATTGTATTCTTCATGTTATAGTGTAAGTAGCTCCAGTGGGTGGCAGTGTCAAAACCTTGATTTTTTTCCATATGCCAATAGAACAATAAACAAAATAAGGGTGTGTTTACGACGAATGCTAGCGGGATATTGAGGAGTTATTGGACGTTGTATGTTGGTGAAGATCGTACGCATTAGCTTGTATTTAGCGAGGTATTTAATTTGTGATTTTTAATTTATTTGTTTTATAGTTAATTAATTGTCAGTTTTGTTGTGTAATATGTCATTAATTGAAATGATAGAACAATATAAAGTTGTAATACATACAAATTAATTACCGTAAAAATACAATGATGAAGTGCCTGTATAATATAAAAAAATATGTTATTTAAAATGATGTCACCATGATTGAAGTGTGATAACCTCCAAGGTAGGATGCTGGGGCATGTTGACCACTGTCAACTGGGTCGATCATCTAAGAGTAATGCCACTAAAAATGAACATTAATAAAAGTCTAATTCAACTCCAGTAGACTGAGAGTAAGTATAAGACTTTAAAATATATTAGAGTGTTGATTATCAAGTTGTACAAAGGCAGTTTTTAAATTGTAAACAACAATTCATGAACATAGAAAGTTGTTTGTGTTGAAAGTTAGAAAAAATAGAGCATTTTATTTGATAAAAAAAATGTTATAACCTATGTCAAGGAAGCAAGGTAATAAATAATTTCGTTTTCGTTATTAAATAAAGAATCAATGCTGAAATTACAATGTATGCATTTAGCACTTCTAATTTGAACGCAAATTATGATAAGGGTGTCCTTCAAACATCAGACTCATTGATTTATGGAGGATATTCATCGGTATTTCTAAAAAATACACATGTTGAAATGACACTTCTTAAATATTTTATATGGTATCAAAGTATTATATATTTTGACTTGATTTTTGAATTTTTGAGTAGTAAACATAATACAATGATTTTCACAGTAGATCTATACATTAATGTGAAATCAAAACAATCGTCTTAATAACGTCATCATGTACATCTATATCCTTAAATATTAAATGTCTGAAATACTTCACTCATGAACTTGTTTGAAGAAACAAAATATGTGCAAAGTGATGCCAAGAAAGCAAACGAATACAAACATATTGATGTAAAAACGTTTTGCTGGTAAAGTATAATAGTATAACTTTATTGCAACTAATATATGTACATATATATATATATATATATATATATATATATATATGTATGTATGTATACATTATATATATATATATATATATATGAGATAGGATCAAGAGCACCCCTTTATCCCCTCTGATTTTTACCACATTCTTTCTCTCTCCTCCCACTAACTATTTTTCCCCTCACTAACTTATTTAATTATAAATGAGTGCTTCATGTTTAGGTGGGATGGTATAAAATAAAGATGCCATGGAATATATATATATATACATAGGAAAGTATATTTAGACACATAATGTTGACACAAATTTAGACAGAAGCAATCTCAACCACAAGATCTCCTCCTAAATTCCACGTCATACACAAAGACAAACAAACCCCACGGTCCAGATTTTGTGTCCCAATAGACGCTCCATATATACATATATACATATATATATATATATATATATATATATATATATATATATATATATATAGACACGCGCTTCGCGCGTGACTATGGCACAATATGTTCTTTCTAGTATGCTTTAAAAAACAATTTTTTAGAGTAAAGATATGCTTAAAAAAACAACATTGCAGAGAGTAAAGAGTAAACTTACAATTTATAGATGTGGTAGAGGTGGTTCATATATAAAATTGTATAAACTGGTAAATATGCCTGGAAAGGTCAAAGTGGAGAAGAACTTCAAATCATAATGCTTCCTATTCCTATTTACAAACCCTAGGCGTCATCGAAACTCGCAAATTACAAACCACCGATAAAATTAAAACTGAGGAGCCTGAAGCTTTGAAATATTCTTAAAGTTTAATAACTAAACAACAAGGAAGAACTAAAAATAAATGACTAACCTGTGGCTTTTAGCGATCTGCCACAAATACTAAAATACGATGTTGAAAAGCATCGCGCCAATCCTAATGTCTCAAGTGATGACGGCTTTACCAGACTCTTCAGTTCCTTCGAGACCGACATTGAAGCTGCTATGGAGGTAATTTTC
The DNA here is from genome assembly GCA_030737875.1 of Allium sativum. Taxonomy (NCBI): domain Eukaryota; kingdom Viridiplantae; phylum Streptophyta; class Magnoliopsida; order Asparagales; family Amaryllidaceae; genus Allium; species Allium sativum. Next base: position 195,101,984 of record CM060927.1, on the reverse strand, counting down.
ACATCAAATTTAAAAAAAAATACGAATTTATTGTATAGCGATCGTTCCCTTTTTAAGTGTTTCCTAAAAATAGGAAGGGAAGGGTGAATGAAGAGAAAACATTAGTGATGAACAAAGAGCGGCGAGAATGAGGAGAGAAATGTGAATATGAACGGAGGTTTTGAGCGATATTTAAAGGGGTGTATGGTTTATTCTAGAAATGTCGCATTTGTAGGTGGAGGCTGAGAGTATTCCAGAACCAGTCAAATACGGAAGATGCTATTTTTTTGCTTTGAATAAAACATGGTTAGATGAACGCTATTTTTTTGGGTTCAACGAAATTTTAGGGAATTGACAATATTCCTATTAGTTTGTAAATACAATATTTCCTTCTTTTCTATCTTAGTAAATACAATATTTATTAATTAACGTGCATTTATTTCTTTATTAACAAACATGAATTAAAATTGCAACGTACATTAATTGTTATTAAATATTTCATTATTTTCTCCTTTTCTGTGTATGCGCTCGTATATAAATATATATTATATGTATAAACACACACTTTGTTTCCAATAAACTTTATTTTCAATTTTAATTATAATTAATTCAAGTTACTAATTTCATATTAATTAATTAATCAATCAAATAATCAATTGTTTTGCCGCTACAATTTATGGTTGAAAATATCAAACGAACAAACTTTTAGGATTTTAATTTTTTAAATATTCTAACTAATGTTAAGTTTTGATAATATATATAGAGAAGCTGTTAAAATTTGTAATGAAAGCCTATTTATAGATCCTTTTTTTGAGCGATATTAGCGGGGTAATTTGAATTTGTTGAAAAAGTTTATTACATCCCAATTTAAATGACATTGAATGTCTAATTTATTGGGGAGATTATGTTAAATAACAATTTAGTATATTTTAAAATAGATATAAATACATATTATATGTATAGACATACACTTTGTTTCCAATAAACTTTATTTTCAATTTTAATTATAATTAATTATAATTAATTTAAGTTTCTAAATTCATATTAATTAATTAATCAATCAAATAATCAATTGTTTTGCGACTACAATTTATATACATATACATATATATATATATATGGGAAAGTCTAAATGGACACAAAATGTTGATAAAAAATTAAACACAAAATCTGAGCTATTATATCTCCCCTGAATTCCACCTCACACATAAAGACAAAGAAATCTTGTGATCCAGATTTTGTATACATAAATTTGTGTTCAATTTTGTGTCCCTATAGCTGCTCCATACATACATATATATATATATATATATATATATATATATATATATAGCAAGCGTTCAATGCCACCCTAAAATTCCAGCACCCCGTTAGCCCTCTGAAATCCACCTCTCGTTTATATCAAAGAATGTAGTGGAGGGAGGGAGAGAGTTAGTGGAGGAAGGGAGTTGTATGGTTCAAATAGTGCTACCAACCCAATAGTCCTCTCGTTTATATCAAATAATCATTGGCATCTCAAATAGTGCTACCAACCCAATAGTCCTCTGTTTTCCACTACATATCATGTTTCCCTCTTCATCAATGGATGATTTAAGTGTAAATGAAATGTCTACGTTGAGAGGCAAATGTGGTGCTCGCTGTTTTGGGTGCCATGGAACGCTTCTCATGTATGTATATATATATGTGTGTGTGTGTGTGTGTGTGTGTGTGTGTGTGTGTGTGCGCGCGCACGCGCGCACGTGCGGAGGGGGGGGGAGTCTATTTAGACACAAAACAGTTACACAAAATTAAACAGAAACAATGTGAACCATTCGATATTCCCCTGAATTCCACTCGCCGTAAAACGACAAATGAATCTAACGGTTCACAATTTATGTCTCTAATCTTGGGTTTAATTTTGTGTTTAAATAGTCGCTCATATATATATATATATATATATATATATATATATATATATGTGTGTGTGTGTGTGTGTGTGTGTGTGTGTGTGTGTGTGTGATATGATCACCCCAAATAGTGCAGCGCCCCTTTAGCCCTGTGATTTCCACCACACATTCTAGTTTCTCTCTCCTTCCACTAATTCTCTCTCTCCCCACTAACTTATTTTACAATAAATATGTGGCTCAAATTAAGGTGCAAATGGGAGGCTAAAAAAATATGGTGCTCTGGAGCGTGCCTATGTATATATATATATATATATATATATATATATATATATATATATATATATATATATATATATATATGGCAAGCGTTCGGTTGCACCCCAAAAATGGAGCACCCCAAATGCCCCCTGATTTCCACCACCCGTTTATATTAAAGAATGTGAGTGGGAAGTGAGAGAGTGAGTGAAAGGAGAGAGAAGGGGAAATACTTGGTGGAGATTGTGGGGCATTTGGGGTGCTGCACTGTTTGGGGTGCTCTCGAACCTGCCTACATATACACACACACACAAGTGTTTGCTTGGTACGTGTGATGCACGTCCGTGGAAGGAATAGGTGCTACAAAACACTATTTTATAAGTTTTTATTTTATTTTATGAACTTACTTGATATGTACATAGTATTGTATTTTCTATTGCATACATGCATAAATCAATCATTTATCACAGCATGAATGAGACAATTCCATCTACTCTAATTATGATGCAATTTCTTTTGCTATAAGAGTTGAGTTGGAGCATGTTATTATGCAAGCTTAAAAATTAGGACTTTTTACCTATGTAGGCTTGTTTTACAAAACAATCACTCAAAGAGCCATGTTACAAAAGTATTCACAAATGTAGACCTGTTTTGGTCTATGGGTTTCTGAAGGACTAAAATACGAAGGCGAGTTTCCAAAACTCGCCTTTAGAAACAAAACCTGCATACAAAAACAAACCCGAGCCCCTTTCTTCCCCCAGCCGAATTACTTTTCCCCAATTCTCTTCCATCTTCCAGCTGCGAAAAAAAAAATCAACTCATTTTTCACCTATTTTTCATTCAAATCATTTCTAAAAGATCACAATGGCTAGCACATCCGGCGTACAACACGAAATCGGTAAGATTCTAAATCCTAATTCTCAATTTTCAAATTAGGGCATACTTGTGTGGAAATTCATGAATTTAGGTTTAATTCCTATGCCAATTGGATAGAAATTACTGATAAAAGTCTATTTTGAGTATGTGTACTGATTTGGTTAGTATCATTGGTGAAAACAAAGGTCGTGATTTTGGTAATAAAGTTGTCATGTGTTGAAAAAACGTGTTTGACGACGCATGCAAGCTGTGTACTGTATTGCTGTGAAAATCATTATATTGATTTGGAAATGTATGTAATATTTAATCCTGCATTTGTGCAGAGTATTTTGAGATGGAGCCCGGACCAGTAGATCCGAGTGTGTTATATTTGCAGCCGCAACACAGGACTTCGAATGCTAAAGGATAGCAGGTAGCAATTTGTTAGTATTTTCATATTTTGATGTTCTGTTTTATAGACGTCAAACCCCAATTTTTGTTATCTGTTAAATTTGCAGCAAGTCAGTACGGATTTTGTCATAGACCACTCGTCGTCACTTTCGAAAGTGACGTCCGAGGATCCTCGCGTAGTTGCTGAGATACAGAGGGCTGGATTTCTGCATATTTTTCGCTTAGGTTACATCCAGCTCGACCATAGCCTTGTCGGTGCTTTACTGGATAGGTGGAGGCCTGAGACATGCACGTTTCACCTACCAGTCGGTGAGATGACTATCACCTTGGCGGATGTTGCTGTTTTACTAGGATTGCCTATTGGCGGCGCTGCTGTTGCGTTCGATGGTGCGCAACATGATTATTTGCAGCTATGTCACGACCTACTAGGGTTGGATCCACCAGACAATAAAGTAAGGGGTGGCAACACGGTTAATATTAGATGGTTCCGTAACCAGTTGGCAGGTGATATTTCTGCTGATGCCACCCAGATAGAGGTTGAGCAATGGGCTCGTTGCATTTTACTACATATTATTTGGTCCAGAATGATGGTCGGTCATGCCAAGACACGTATAGACTTGAGATGGCTACCTTTTATAGCTGACATCGGGCAGTGCGCTACATATTCGTTGGGTAGTGCAGTGTTGGCATATGCATATAAGGAAATGTCTAGGTCCGCGCTGCAACAGTATAACTGTGTTGCCGGTTGCCCAACACTACTTCAGGTACGAACTGAATTTCTATAATTTACTGTTATACAATGTGATGCATCATTCTCTTGTATTAATAGTACATTTTTGTGTACTTAGCTTTGGTCCTGGACTTATCTTCCCGTCGGAAGATTAGTAATAGTGACTCCTCCTCCCATCGACGCATCGATGCCGCTTGGAGCTAGGTATACTTATTTGTTGATTTATTTTATTAAACACTACACATACCATTTCCAATATATGTACCTTTTATTATCGTGTAACAGGTGGTTTGGAAAAAAGGATACGCGACATACACCGCGACAAGAGCTGTACTTTTACCGCAATGAGTTGGACGTCCTTACGGACGAAAAGGTTACATGGTTTCCGTACTCTCAGGAGCTACTTGCCACACTACCGTCCATGTGCAGCGGTCATAGGCACCTTTGGACAGCGAGAGTACCTATGATAGCCTACAGCTTCACCGCTTGGCACCTTCCCGATAAGGTTATGAGGCAGTTCGGCATGAGTCAGCATATACCGGATGATGCACCGCCTTACATTGAGGGCTACACCGCGCAGGACTTTCAGATGTATCGTGCTATGTGGGATGCCTGCGATAACAGTATTGAGTTCGAGAGGGATCCCCTCATATTCGTGGCGAAGTACATGAGGTGGTTCTGGAACGTAACACGACACTACGTCCTTACTCCTAGAGTCAATACTGCGGTAGCACCGTACGTTCCTAGAGCACCACTGGAGAGGAACGTGGTAAGTCGATGTGTGTACCATTAAATTCATTCAGTTTCATTTATCCATTCTATCTAATTTTCTTTTAAATGTGCAGGTTGCTGGTATTAACCGTGCATGGGAGGAGGCTGAGAAGCTTAGAGAGAGACAGACTGACGACGAGGGCCGGGCAATGTGCACGAACATACAGAAGATTCTAGACGTGATTTTGTGCAGAAACAAACTGGATCGGCCGAAACCACCATCTCCTCCACCTCCTCCTCCTCTTGCAAGTCCTCCTCCTGCAGGTTCTCCTCCACCTCCAGCAGCACACGAAGAAATTGTGCACGGCCCATCTCAACCTGCGCCTACATTACCACGTACCAGCAGTGCACGACGCACTAGGAGCAGCAGCGGTAGTGGTTCGTCTTCAACTTCCACACCGATACTCAGGCGGCCGAGGCGAACTTAGTGCACATTTGATTGTTCTAACTGATAGTGTTTGAATTTGCTATATTTTGGTACGTTTATTTATTTCGTATCCATGGATGAACCTAGTGCATGTTTTTGTTTTGTGTATGAACTTGTTTTGAGATGTTTAAATTATATGTGGATGAGGACGACCATGTTTTGAAATGTTTAAATCCTGATAGTATGAATATTGCGGGTTAAATCGTAAACTTTGTTGCAAACTTAGTGTGCATGTGACGACCCCTTAAACCAAATAGTGCTGAATCACTCCTGATACGACTAGTCATATTCCCTACAGTATTACGCCAGACGAAACAGTGTCGTGCAGCACGTAAAGCAAACTGTACCAGTGACCTTTCACATCATTATTTGTTTTACCCTTTATTCACTTGTACACTACGCAGCTATATATCTCTGTCAAAGTACTCACAACTTATCTCACTCCAACAACTTAGTTTCAAACCACTCTGTGCTTTACCACAACTATGCCTTCTTGGCCATCATCTCCAGACTCTGAGGAAGAGGCGTACGAACGAATGGAACTTCAGGCGCTTGCAGATGAACTCGAGTTTCTAAACGAACTGGACGCTCTGCTTGGACCACCGTCCGAACAACGGCCCGTCCAACCTCCACATCAAGCCCAAGTACCAAACGTTCAACACATGCATGAACAGTCCGTCGTTGTACCATGACAAGAAGTTGGTTCTTATCAAGTACCACATGTTCCAATCCCTACTGAACAGGAAGGTGACTCTTATAAAGTTTGTTGCTACTGCGGTTATCCAGTTGAAGCTGTGGTTCGAGCAGATGGCAACGATATTGGTCGTCGCATTCTGCAATGTCCAGCCTATCCGAATTGGTGCAATTACACGGAATGGATAGACGAACCGATAAGGCAAAAGGGAATAAGAAATGCAAATGAACTTGAACAACAGAATAGACAACTCCGTAACGTTTTTGAACAGTTGTGCCTTAACCGTGATGATTAAGCAGCTTCACATCCCTAGAACAACGTCAGACGTAGTTTGGTTATCGTACTATTTTCCAAAATAGCATTTGTTGTATTCTAAGATATAGTATCTACTCTCGTGTTAGCATATGTTGTCTCCTAAGTTTTAGTACTTATTTCGGGGTTACGATGTCTTGTAATCAGTGTTTTAGTTAATATTTGTTGTTATTCGGTTTATGAAATTCGCTCCATTTGAATGTACACTTTACGGTATAATTAAAAACGGGCTAGTAGCGTCGTGGTAGTTCGTAGTTATACGCATTGAACTTTAACTAAATATATATGATTCGCTCAAAGTCGGATTTCTTTGAAACAAGAAACGTTAGAATCTAATGAACTATATTTTTATAACAGAAGAGAAAAATGAAGATTTCATAGTACGTATCTTTAGCTATGTCCAAATCAAATCTTCAGAAAGTCGTTGTGGAATCGTTTATAAACCATAACGATTTATTAATAGTTTATGCAGGATTTTCATATAGTATAAACTGAGCGCCGATTTTAATATACAATCGTTCTAATATGGAGTTGTGTTGAAGTTGGTTGTGTGGGTAAAATAAAAAGGCGAGTTTTGGAAACTCGCATTTGTATTTTAACGATAACGTGTTTTCAAAACTCGCCTATGTTAGCACAAACAGGCCTATATTTGTAATAACTTCTGAAACATGGCTATATGTGTAATACTATTTTTAAACAGGGCTACATGGGTAAAAAGTCCTAAAAATTATCATTGTTCTATAACATTTTTTGTTCATAAGTATGCCATGGTTCAAATTCTAAGCCCACCATAACCCAAAAGATCTCCATGTCATTTCAGTCGTTATGCACCTCTACAGCACATAATGCACGTATTCAGACTTTTCATATAGTTATCCTGATGAATTAGGTTATCATCTATCAACCTAATACTATATGTTTGCTAAGTTATATATTAAAAAGCGTAAAAGAACAACAGCAAAAGGTTGCAGTAATGTTTAGCAGAAGGTATAAAACTAAAAAGAAAAGAGGTCCATTCAACTTTTGATTTTTGAATAGTTTTGTAATAGTTCATTTCTTAGTATATCTATTTCTTTCGTCATGAATCAACTATCATTTTTAGCACTGCTAACTTCTAAGCAAGCAAAGCAAACACTTGTTATTGCTTATAAGCAACATACACTTCACAAGAATACATGTCATAGATAGTCAACTACATAAAAAATGTTATTTATTTCTTATCTAGCATCAAATTTCCAAGTAAACCCATATGATAAGTGAGTTTGGTAAACAATATGGTTCAACATTGTACTGCTCTTGCAGACAGCTATAAGTTAGATGCATGGCTATCGTTTATTATTTGCTAACTGCATTGATACTCTTTATTGTCATGCAATATGCAATATGGTTCAACACTATTCCTCGGATCGTCGGCATTGACACTCCAGTCAAAAGGTTGGCAGCATCAGCCTTCAAGCAATCTCCCAGACCGCTACAAATTTCCATTTGAACATAAATAAGAGGTTAAATAAGTTAATATATATTATATGTACTCCATCTAGTATCCAGTTAAATTTTTTACACTTTCAATTTATTTCAAGTTAAAATTTTGCTTTTACTTCATCTTTGTGCAATCCAGCTATATTACAGGTAAAAGAATGCCAAAATATAGATGCACAAATATTGTGCCCTTACAAATATATGTTTTTATACTGAAATAGGAATGCTAATAAATAAGTGATTAGATGTGAGCCTTGGCTATGTATAATTTTTTGAAAAGGTTAGCGAAGTGATATTAGTGGAAAAAGTGTATTAATTAAACATTTTATTAGATTACTCTGCTTATTCGCAATCTTTATTTAGATAGAAAAAGGTATAAACACGGTACCTTTTCTTCAGGTTTAAAGTAACTGCATTGTATAAGTTTAAATGATCAGTACCTTAGAATATAACATGTACTATATGATTAACCGCTTTGTACATGCATGACGAAATTGGTAATGTTCCTTCACCTTCATGTTTTTCACTTAAATAACTTCTCGAAATGAAGACCTCTTCATCTTGGAATGTTCACATAAAATAGCATATACTTTTAGTATGTGAAGAATAGTAGCTTATATAACCAGCACTTTAAATTCTTTTACACCACTGTTATCAAACAATAATTTTGAACAGTGTCAAACAATGATCTTATATTAAAAGCTATCGAACAACATAATATCCACGCTGGATTGCATTAGTATGATTCTATTCAAACCAAAATACGAAGGTTATGGTTTAAGTAGTCCTATTTAGGGAAATACAAATATGAACAATAGTTTGAGGGAAAAAATGATTCAATAAGACCATATCAAATATTCGTTAAAATATTGTTGAAATATCAATGAAAGTATATGACTTTGCATGTCAACCATTCCACATGCCTAAATGTTTCCATATAATTTCTTATTTATGTTCCATTGATTTCCTAATACTAGTTATATTGATTTAAATATTGATTTTTCCACATTTAAAATAATCCAGATAATAAATTGTGTTGTTTATATTTGTAATCCATGAATATATACTGTAATGTAAGTAAAATTATAAATTCATTGTCAGCTCAAGCTGCTCAACTAACTTTGGAAACAACATTAACCGTAATGATAAATTTGATGTATAAAATTCTGTGAAGTACACTAAAATTGGCATGAGTACATAGATATTTGACTCCTCCTACCAAAACTAATGCAACTAAACATATTTCCTTTAAACATCCAATAAATTGATGATTAAAGTGTTGGTTTCTTTTACAGGAGGGTATACACAAGAATGTAGTTTCTATAACAGCTTTAATAAGCCAAAGACTAATTGCACACAATGCTTATTTGGTTATTGTTTTGGAGTCAGATTACGTAATTATATAGTGGCTCGTATTAGTAGTTACTTTCCAGTGCATAAAGCATAGGATTTTATAATTAAGCACTCATGGACTAAAAAGAAAACAGTGTATTAAACATGTTGGTGATAAAATCTTAGAAAATGACTAAGGCTAAAAAGAATCAGTACGATAGTTTAGGGAATTAATTCAAAAATTCACGAATCAGTAATGCTAATCATTTTCAAATTGAACTTCAAGACAAACAAACTATCGTTATATTAGTAATAAATTCAATGGAAAATGTAACCTTGTAAAAACAAAAGGTCGTGTGAATATCCGAAAAATATATTTATTGGAAAAATTACAATGATATCGATGACAGTCTCTCAATAAATGAGCCAAACAATGGATTTCTCATCTAGTAAATTTGGAAAACTAAAAGAAGGTAGAAAGAGTACAGATTCGCTCCCTTGTATTACAACACTCATTAATCAAATCATTTTTTTCGCTCAAGTGGAAAATAGTATATCAAAATTATAATTTTGAACATATGAAGAACTGATGTTAATCTTTTTCAAAAGTGAACCTCGTGAAAAGCGAAGTGTTTTTGCAGGATTAGAAATTCAATGGAAAAGTAATTTGGAAAAACAAAAGAAAATAGTTACAATTGAGTATATTCTTCATTGCTTAAGCGGTAGAACCTTGATTCTCAGTGTAGGCCACTATTATTAGCGGTTTTAGCAAGAGTTGTTAGTTAGCATGGTTGGAATTTGAACAGGTTGTCAGATAATGTTTTATCATGATTTTTCACCTTTATTTAAGGTTAACACAATGCAATTTGAAAGGGGACATCAAGAAGCTATATTTAATGGCATTACTACAGCTAAATGCACACTGTAGAGTCATTTAATGCCATCACTTAAGGGCTATATGATGGAAATTTGAATATCAAATGTTATTGTATGCTAATCCAAACCAAATATTAGCTTACTGCAGCTAAAACAAAATAATAATGTAAGTTTTGTACCTAGTTTCGTGGATACAAAAAAAAAAAATCATAAGTCAAGTCAACGCAGACACAGTAAAGATAAAATTTGGTAGAGATGGAAATGTATATTGGTTGACTATCTATTAGAAAAAAAACCATGTTCTAAGAATTAAAGAGTCCTTTATTAAATCACCATATTCAAAATGGTTTGTAAAAAAAATGAGAAGCTTCAGTACCTTGTGTTATTAATAGTATTTATGACTGGTCCAAGGTGGCGTCTCCTTGTCGTCCCCATCTAGTATGAAGTATGAACACCGTCTTTTATGGATGCCAAGACTGCCAAGACAAAAGTGACGTAAATGCACCACATGCATTTTTATTGCCTATAATTTGAACCGATCGCATGCACCTTTAAAATGTACAGAAAAGTAATTTGCAACTACCCAAATTTAAGAAACTTTTTTCCGATTTTTTCCACTTTGGCACATGAGACTACAACGGATTTCCATATCTTTGCCAAACTGTTATTATGATACTCACCTTTCAGTACCAAGTCTTATTTGTTAAATTTAAAGTGGAGTTTTAAAGCAAACCTTAAGTAAAGTCTCATGCCTCTTTAAAGTGCAATGTTAGTTTCCATAAAACGACATCCGGTGACTTTTGTGTATGATGCCAATTATAATTGAACATGGAGAAACCCGAAAGATGATTAAAGCGATGGACCTTGACAAACCATAATTATATGAAATCTTGATTAAAGAAAAATCGAATAGCTCAAAAGAGAAGCAAATGCTATAAGTTTAATCTACAACCTTATCTTAATTTCAGATGTTATGCAGTCCATTCAGGTAAAACGCAGTGTTATTTTGAACAAAGGAAAATAAACGGTTTGACCAAATATTCAAATCGAATGTTCTAAAAATAAGTTAGAATCATTTTAGAAATTTTTACCTGGTTTTCCTACATTTTCCAGTAACTAAAATTCAACCTGATAACATATGGCTTTGTGATTTGTCGTAGAATGAAATTTCGAAAAGGATGGTTTTATGAAGTATGTTGTAAAAATAGAAAATAGAATTGTATTTCTTGATTACATAATTACATATTTATAGATGGGAGAGAGCATTCTAGAATAGAATATTCTAGAGCATATTTGAATCTATACCAAATATAGACCAAATTAATACAATCCTAATATAACTCATAATTAATGCAATCCTAATATAACTCATAAATAATACAATCCTAATATAACTCATAAATAAAAGGAAACATATTTTATGATTATCTCTAACATAGCTCACGTTGTTTAACACCCCCCGTCAAGTAGGAGCCGGGAGAGAAATGTCGAGCACGCCCAACTTGCTAAACAATCGTTTAAAATTATCAGCACCTAGTGGTTTTGTGAAAATATCCGCTAGTTGGTCGCAAGAACGAATATAGGAAGGAGTAATAATACCGGAGAGAATCTTTTCACGAACGAAATGACAATCTATTTCGATGTGCTTAGTTCATTCATGGAAGATGGGATTTGATGCAATATGAATTGTAGCTTGGCTATCGCAATGTATTGATATAGGAACAAATGGTGGAAAACCAAGTTCGGATAAGATTAAATGTAACCATTGGACTTCAGCGGTAATAGCAGCAAGAGATCAATACTCAGCTTCAGTAGACGATTGAGAAACAGTCGGTTGTTTCTTTGATTTCCAGGAGATGGGACTAGAACCACGCATTGTAAAATAACCGGTAGTAGAACGGCAAGTGATGGGGCAACCTGCCCAGTCAGAATCAGCAAAACCGACCAGAGAAAAAGAACTCGTTGCCGATAGGAATAAATCTTTACCAATATAACCTTTGAGATATCGAAAGACTTTATTTGCAGCATCAAGATGTGTGGAACGAGGGCTTTGCATAAATTGGCTAAGTTTGTTGACAGCATATTGAATGTCAGGACGAGTTACTGTAAGATATAAGAGACGACCGATGAGTCGTCGATAAAGAGACGGATCAGGCAAGGGATTGCCGTCATCTGGAAGAAGTCGACAATGTTGTTCCATAGGAATTGGAGTTGTACGAGAACCAAGCATATCTGAATCCTTTAATATGTCAAGTGTGTACTTATGTTGACACAAAAATAATCCCTTTTTGGAATGAGAAACTTCAATACCAAGAAAATAACTTAGACGCCCTAGATCTTTAATGGAGAAAGATTTGGCGAGAAATTGTTTTGTCATGGAAATAAAAGATTCATTGTTTCCTGTAATGATAATATCATCTACGTAAACAAGAACAAATACTGAAATATGATCACGAATATACATAGAGACTGTAATCGGATTTAGATTGACGAAAACCACGTTGAACTAAAGTAGAAGAAAACTTAGAGAACCATTGACGCGAATCTTGTTTAAATCCATAAATAGATTTATGGAGCTTACAAACTTGATTGTCACCATGACGAGGAAAACCAGGAGGAAGTTTCATATAAACTTCCTCATTTAGATCACCTAGGAGGAAGAGACCAATTTTTATTTGTAGCGATAGAAAGAAGTAGACGAATGGTGACCAATTTTGCTACCGGAGCAAAAGTATCATGGTAATCAATTCCTTCAACTTGAGTGTAACCTTTGGCTACTAAACGTGCTTTATATCGTTCAATAGAACCATCAGAGCAATATTTAATTTTATATACCCATTTGCAACCAATTGGTGTTTTATTTGGTGGTAATGAGCAAACAGCCCATGTTTTGTTTGCTTCGAGAGCACCAATTTCAACAGACATTACATCACGCCTAGCAGAAGATCGTACTGCTTGAGAATAAGTTTGAGGTTCATCATGATTAATAATTTTGGACAAAAAAAAAATTTGAGAACGACTAAACTTTTCCAAAGAGAAATATTTGGATAAAGGAAAAGAAGTAGATGAAGGAGAGACGTTGCATGCATAATCATTGAGATGTAATGGCCTTCGTCGAATTCGCTGACGACGATTTAAATCAGCAGTATTCGTGGGAATTATAATTGAAGAATTATTATTAGTTTGTTGAGACTGATTTGAATCAGCGATTTCTGTTGGAATCAGATTTGGAGAATGATTTTGAAGTGAATTTTCACCATTTTCAGTTGTATTAGATGAAGAAATATTAATTGGTACTGATGAATCATTTTGAAATGGTGTGAAATTTGTAGGTAAATCATCATCTAGTGGAGTGATGGAAATGTCGTTAGATCTATGATCTGAAATGTTTTTATATGAAAAAACTGATTCATCTAAAATAACATCACGCGAGACTGTTTTGCGATGAGAATAAGGATCATAAAGTCGATATCCTTTTTGACCATAAGGGTAACCAACAAAAATGTGTGGCTTACCTCGTGCATCAAATTTGTTTTTAATATGCTTATTTTTCGCAAAACACAGACAGCCAAACACACGTAAAGATGAATAAGACGGAACCTTTCCAAATAAAACTTCATGAGGAGATTTGAAATTAAGAGTACATGTGGGTAATTTATTTATGAGAAATGTAGCGGTGAGAACACATTCACCCCAAAATGAGAGGGGAAGATTAGCTTGAAATCATAGTGAACGAGCAACATCAAGCAAGCGTCAATGTTTATGTTCCGCAATCCCGTTTTGTTGAGGAGTGGCTACACAACTTCGTTGATGGATTATACCACGAGAATGAAACCAATTTTGAAACTCTAATGAAAGAAACTCAGTTCTATTGTCAGATCCAAGAGCTTGAAGTTGTGGAATAAAAATACCACCATCTCCAGATTGTATAGTGGAGATTGACCATCCAAATTGTCTATTAACTTGATTAAAAAAATGTTTTATCATATAAAAGGTTTGAGACTTGAATTTCATTAAATAGACCCAAGTGCATCTTGAATAATCATCAACAATGGTAAGAAAAAAACGTGAACCATTTTTAGATGGAACATTAAATGGTCCCCAAACATCAAAATGTAATAATTCAAAACATACAGAAGAACAAGATACACTTTGCGGAAATGAACCACGACATTGCTTAGCTTGTGGGCAAACATCACAAATAAATTTATTATTCGCGGATATATCCGAAAAATTATTAACAAGAAATTTAAAACGAGAACTACTAGGATGACCAAGGCGAGAGTGCCAAAGATCAAAATCAATTGAATGCTGAAATGAAAAAACTGAATTCAAATGGGAAACATCCTCCAAGTAGTAAAGGCCACAATGAACTCTACCCCAACCAATCGTCCTGTTCGTCAACAGGTCCTTAAAATGACATTGAAATTTAGAAAAAAAATACTTCACAATTAAGTTGTTTTGCTAATTGTGAGACAGATAATAAATTGAATTTGAATGATGGGATAAAAAATACATCTTTGAGAATAAGTGATTTTGAATGTTTAACAATCCCAATGTGAGTCACTGATGCAAAAGTGTCATCAGGTAATTGAACAGACTTATGTTTTTGCAATGGAACATATGAAGAAAAAATTGATAGTGATGTGCATATATGATTTGATGCACCTGAATCTATAATCCGACAAGAAGACATACAAGACAGAATTGTACCTGCTAAGTTGGCCGAGAGTTCACCAACTTCGTCTTTGGCTAAGAGATCAAGCAACTTGTTCTACTGTTGAGTTGTCAGATGATTATTTGGCACAACATGAGAGGTTGATCCATGTTCAGCTGCGCACTTTTCTTGCTTGCTTGGGAAGCCATGCAGTTGATAGCATTTATCTCGATTATGTCCATATCGGTTGCAGTGATCACAGAATGGACGTTGCCTCTTTGACAGCCCATGATATGGTGGCTTTGAAGCTTGGAAGGCAGCAGACTTAATAGCTGGGGTTGATCGAGCATTCAACTCTTGTTGCTTCTCTTCTTGACGGACAAGATTGTAAATCCGCTGAATGGACGGAAATGGCTCCATAAGGAGAATCTGACTACACACAGCAGAGAAACTATCATGCAGTCCTTGAAGGAACTCCATGGCTTGATCCTGATTTTGTTGTTCAATAATACACTTTCCATTTCTGCAAGTACACAGATCAATTGAAATAATGCTACTCAACTCATTCCACAAAGATTTAAGTTGGGTGAAGTACAATGAAACACTCATACCTTCATGTTTGAGTGAGGAGATAGAGAGTTTTAACTGATATATCTTCGGCGCATTAGACTGAGAGAAGCGCTCTTTGAGATCCATCCATATCTAGGCAGCACTGTCGGCATAGAGAATACTTGGCCTGATTTCGGGAGATACGGAATTGAGTATCCAGCTGCCATTAAGATCGTTGCAGCGGCGCCAATTGACAATGTCGGTTTCCGCTGTTGGGATCGGTAAGGAACCGTCGACGAAACCAAATTTGCTCTTGGCTCGTAACGCCATTGTAATGGCACAACTCCAAGAGCCATAATTATCATCAGTTAAAAGAGGTGTGACAAGAACAGTAGAGGGACTATCAGAGTGATGGATAACATAAGGATCGTCTCTGATAGAAACAGTAGGAGGATTGTTATCATTAGCCATGATAAGAGATTGAGAAAGACAAGAGTGTTATTTTATTTAATGGTGCTCTGATACCATGTGAAAACAAAAAATAGAATTGTATTTCTTGATTACATAATTACATAATTGCATGATTACATAATTACATATTTATAGATGGGAGAGAGCATTCTAGAATAGAATATTAATTTTATTTAATGGTGCTCTGATACCACGTGAAAACAAAAAATAGAATTGTATTTCTTGATTACATAATTACATATTTATAGATGGGAGAGAGCATTCTAGAATAGAATATTCTAGAGCATATTTGAATCTATACCAAATATAGACCAAATTAATACAATCCTAATATAACTCATAATTAATGCAATCCTAATATAACTCATAAATAATAAATAATACAATCCTAATATAAATCATAAATAAAAGGAAACATATTTGATGATTATCTCTAACATAGCTCACGTTGTTTAACATATGTTTAAACTTTAATTATAATAGGTTCATGGACACAAATACATATATAAATCTTAGAAGGAAACATATAGTCTCCACCATTTGAAATTATAAACGGGAGGCGTAAGTACTTTTTGTTAAAATAACATTTTCCTGGGACATAAAAGCAGTAACATAAGTAAATCCCGTACATCCATAGCTTGTTACTCCAATTATAACTTGAACCCAATTATTAGAATTAAATCCCGCATTCTTAAACCGAAGTTAAGAATCATGCAATGCATATAATCTTAGTATGTCAACATCCGTTTCATGAACATATCTTAGTAATAAAAATATGCCAAATGAAATTAAATAGAATCTAATTTTCCAATATTATACATATGCATCTGCATAAAAACATATTGAAAATTAGAAAACGGTAGCTTGACCTTCCAAGACTGGAAAATGAACTGAAAAGCCATTTCTCTGATAATTTGATTGTTTTGGATAATCATTCAAATCTACTCATTTGTTCTGAAACATGGCTAAAATTGATGGGCTTTGAGTCAATTGAAGTAGAGGTATAAATTTACTACTGTGTCGAGGCATGTCATTTAACTGTAGGCACCATGATCAGCCATTAAATGCGGACCATGCAAAATTTAGCCAATGGTAAATTGTCGCACCTTGCTTGGTCAATGGTTTCCACAGCTCAAAAGAACGTGGTCAATGGTCGACCACCACGAATGTCCATAGCTAAATGATCGGCATCCTCAACATGCACTAAATTTAGGGATTGAAGAAACTGATTTCAGAGGATGAGAAGCAACTTTAAAATTGTGTTTACAAAGATTAAAATCAATTTAGAAAAATGAGTTGAAAGTCTAGATGAGTCGGTTTGCTAGTTAACTCGCAATATGTTCCATTTTGGGCTCTTGTATTTAATTGAAAGGGTGGTTTACGAGGGTTGCTTAAGAAGGAAAGGCTCATACTGTAGTGAGGTGTAGTTTACTTGAAATATTAAAAACTAAAAATTTCCTTCCCAACATCTCAAGCCTATATTATCAACAGTTATCTCGCTATCCCCACTGCCCTACACAAAGTATATGTGCTTAAATGCAAATGTACATATCCAATAAGACAACAACCAATCTTAACAATTAATCAGATTTCATTCTGATGCAACTACAACTCCACTGTGATAATGTTACTCCAATAAAGTGCAAAGAAACAGTGACCTGACTTCTATTTTCTAATGTCTTGGATTAAATCTTCAACAAATAGCTATATACAGAAATAAAAAAAATATGAAATGTGTGACGAAAATTGAATTGATCAACGGAAACACTGTAAAAATGCCCAGTTGATTTCAACCAAATAAATAGAACCCCAATATGATACTGCTGCTACATTTAAAGTACAAATAATTAGAACACTAACTTGGTAATGTTGCACCACTAAGGTACTATCACACTTAATTATATTTGCAAATAGAAGCATGCCATAAGAGATGTGTCAATATACAAATGAAAGTTAGAACCCAATAATACAGTTCTAGAAGTTTAAACACATGTGAGTAATCCAAACCATATAACAATCCACATATAAAAAATAACATGCTTATTCTGCATTTACGTGCCTGCACATGGTGGAAATTTTGTATTCATATACTGACATGTGTTATAACTGTTGATAAGGGTTGAGATGCTAAAACATGATGTTTAGGACCTTTCAAGCTTGAGGTGATACCCATTTATAATCAATGGGTCCAAGGCTCATATTTGATTTAATATAATCTCCTAAAACAAAAGATATACAATAAAAAAAATGAAATTCTGTTATAATTTTTGGTTGCTGACGCAATGGTTTATCGCACTGTATTTGGTTTCCAAAATGATTACTCAACAGGACAGATGTACACTGTACAAAATGCCTCTTGCATAAACGTATTAATACATTAATTTAATTAGCAGCTAAAAGAACATACGAACAAATGAAAATCCTACTACATGAGAAAATCCTGCAAGGTTTCATAGTCTATTTATTTTTGGCCTCATAATCAATCGTAATTGGAGATAAAGTTCATTTTTTATGCTCCAACTATGCTAATAATAACAACGAACTTGACTGCTTAAGTTAGCTGGGTTCAACTCAGATGTCGATCATTATCTAATTCACAATGAATTTGTTTCCACACAGATCAAAGAATCATTTAATCTATAAACTGAAAGCACTGAACTTTGTGAACCAAAACTCCATATAACAATGCTTTTATTATAATAGCTTCGAAATCGTATGATAATCCTGGAGGAATTATGCCAACAAAATCCAACGACTCAATCTACTGTGACCAAAAAGCATTATGTTAAAGGTCCTAAATTAAGGGTTACATAAACAGTATATTAATTATAATGATATAAAAAAGGAAGAGACTATTGGAACATAAATTTGACACAAATAAGATTTACAAATTCTGAACCAATCGATTTATTTGCCTTTATATGGAAGGAATAATTGAAAGGAAGATCTAATGGTTGTGTTAGCTTGTTTATAAATTTATGCCACCATTATTGCTACAAAGAATATTGATATTCGACCATATGTAGGTAATTTAACCTTCTCGCCTAACAACATATGAAAAATAGTGGATAATCAAATGTTATAGACTTATTACTTCTTCCTTACACCACATTGAAGCACCATCTTCACAGAAGATTATGGTGCTCAAAGTTCTGCTATTTAACCATCATTCCTAGTGTGGTAATCAGTTCGTAATAAAATGTAACAACGGCAAGGATGGAACAACACCAAATTTTATATTTATACACTTACTTTTAGGACTGATGTCTTCACCCATATACATGATCTAAAAGGAGGTGTTTTACAGATGGTCTCTCCAATAACATAATGTATAACGATAATGTTAAAATAACTCAATTGGCTTATCTTTGTTCAGATGGTTCATTCTTTTTGTACGAATGGCAAGTGCATAATGTGCACGGTTACATTATCTCACTAATTTTTAAAAATAACAGTTAACATTACAGGTACTAAAATAATAATTAATTTTCCACTGTATCATGTAGCTTCATTAAGTACAATAGGTGGGATATTTAAGTTGCAATCGGAAACATCCTTATCCAAATTTGACCACTACATCTTAATTTTTTCCATTTACTATTACCTTGATAGGCATAGCCACCTAGAGTGGCACGACTTTGTATGATGTAAATCGTATTTAACTAACATTGCTGAACCAAGTAAAGTAAATATGCCGAAAAAAATGCGTCATGTTATTTAGTTTAAAAAAGTTTTCAACTATGTCTTTTAGCATCATAATTTATTTGTACCAGTATGTTTGTAACAATGAAAGTTAGCATGTTGCCGTAAATGCAGTTTAAAAAAATACGGATAGACTTAACACAAACGAAAGTTTTGTAAATAAGCCATAGATAACAGTAATAATATGTGACCGTTAACGCTAACAAAACGAAACATCAATGGCCGACTGTAAATCAGTGTTAAAACTGGATAAAATGAAAATTAGGTTTACGACCTAAAATAAGTTTGAAGGAAGAGAGTACAAAAAGGGAAATACGTATTACATAGAGAACTCAATGTGATGTTCAACCAAAAAGAGGGTGGCAGGATGGTAGTTATGGGGAGGACGATGTACTCTAACAACCCGGATCCAATGCTGAATGTAGATAGGCAATGGTATAGGTGGTGATTGAGCGAACCAAAATATGTAGGTCATTAATCACTCAGCGGAAGAGTAGCGAACCAAGAATTGTCAGAAAGTAGGAGAGGTGGAGGTCTCTGCGACTTTGATTTGGTGAAATTACAATAGATTTCAATTTGGGGGTAGAAGGGAAAGAAGCGGCAGTAGTTAACACGATGTAAGTTGAAGGCGTGATTATTTCGACAGAAGCTCTGTTTCGGATCCCTGGAAAAGCATAAGCGCCGTAAATTGCTGACATGTTGGGTACAGAAGAAAACGAAGTGCTCCACGTTATCATATTCTCTATTTTGTTTTCTATTATAGATAATATATATATATCACATTTCATATATATATTATTCACATTTCATATATATTATTTTCACACTTCATACATATATTATTCACATTTCATATAGTTAGATCAAAATTTGGCTCTAATACCCAAATTGTTCTGATTCGTAGAGAATTATGACTGAGAAATGAGGAAAAAGCAGAAAACACACAAGGTTTATAGTGGTTCGGCGTTAACGAGCCTACGTCCACTTTATATGCTATTGATTATACTTTGAATGCTAGTACAACCAATGATTTCTCTCAAACTCACTCTTACAATTATGATTTCTCTCAATAATCTCAAAGTAAATCTGGTATAAAATAGTGGTATGACAGTAATGGTGGAATCAATCCTTAAAACTGCCCAAAGATCCTCAAAAATGCCAAGCTCTGGGCTATTTATAGCTGATTTCCGGTGACGGATCGCGGTCATACGTGGCCCACATCCCGAAGATCTCGGACCGGTTCGTAGCTTGATGAAGAATTAGTCAAATTAGCCGTTGTGGACAGGTGTCGCGATCTCCTTAAACATCGGATCGTGGATGACCAAGTCCGTGGCCATCATCGTGCCTCCCAGCTCAGATCGGATCGTGGTTGACTTAATCAAGGTCTTCACGTGGTGGCTACAGCGGATCGGATCGCAATGGTTGATCAGTGGATCGTGATGGCAGGAGCGAACCAGATCGTGGTGACTCGGCGCGTCTCGCACTAATGGGAGGCGATCCGCGATCCGCGTGGTCAAGATTGGATGACTTCCGAGCTGGAGACTGTATAGATTGCATATATCAATCTCGGTGGCTTGGTCCAAAAAAGCTAGCCAACATTTTGCCCCCTCGAAGTATGTTTTATTGGGGGTGGAACATGCTTCGAAATTTCTGAACTGCTTTTTTCTGAAGCGATGCAAACAAAAGGTTGTATCTGTTCATATCGTCGTACTGTTTCCGAAAGGTTGTGTCTTTTTGATCAGTATAAATATCCAGTTAATCATTCAATTTCTTTTTTGTTTTATTGGGCAATTCTTATCTCTGGTGATTCCGGAAACTTTGCTGTCAAATAGCCAGGTAAGTTTCTGAATTTTCGTGTATATTTCCAGAGTTTCCACTCCTGTCTGTCATTTATCGGTTCGGCTCGCGCAGGCACATCACGGTCCGTGGGGTAAGCCGCTCGTCTCGACCTTAGATAAGCATTCGGGCCTCTTCACGAAACGTGATGGGCTTCTCTTCGAAACGCGATGGGCTTCGATCCATGGCCCATCTACTTCCACGGTTCGAGTAAAACAAAAAACGGAAGACTAACGGTCGCGATTTCGTCTATTTAAACCCGAACCCATCTCTCTTTTTCCCTTTCACTTCTTTCGCTGCCGATTCTCTTAAACGGAAACCCTAGCTTTTTAATCCTCCGATCATCCATTTGTCTTCATTATTTCAGAAAGGTAATCACAAAAAAGAAAGTTTTCATGTAATTTCGCCCTTGTTTGTCTTGAATTTAGGAGAAAAACGATAAAGTTTTGTGGCGTTCGAAGCTTTGGAGGTTGACATGGTGCCATAGGCGTTGGCTGTTCGAGCTCGTAGGAAGGGAAGAGGGAGAAGGAAGAAGAAGAAGGAGGATGCCAGGTTGGGTCATGGCGATGGTGAGGCAGCGGATCGCGGCACATCGGTTCGTGGTGGTGGCAGTGGCGCGTTGAGTTGAATAGTGGATTGGACTGTGGAGATAGGAGAATGTCGAGATAATGATGAAGTGTTAATTTGAGTAGCGGATCGGGTCATGGCATAGAGGAGCAGTAGTTTATGGAGATGTGGTAAAGTGGATCGTGGGGTGTTGGCCCGATCCAACAGGAACCCCGATCCATGCTGCATCACGATCCAAAAAAGGGGGCGATCCATTCACCCCGATCCGCCATGCTTTCCACGATCCGACCCGCACACTCCTTACGAACCGAGCCTAGATGACGATCCAACATATGTTTCGAACTTTAATCAATACATTGCAGTCACAAGATTCTGAACAGTTACGTTAGAGCCCATGAGATGAACTTCTTGGACTGAACAATGATAGGACTTAATAGCATATTCTATCCGCTTTGTGACTTTACTTTTCTGTATCATACACACTTGCATGCACAAACACTTGCACATGCACGGGGTTCGGGCAATTATATTTTTATTTCTCATGTTTACTCGCCTAAACAGTAATGTCGGATAACCGTTCCCCTTCAAGATCTGATACAGAAAGGGATCCCGAGGTGTATGAGCACCACAACCCCGAGGTTCTTCCAATTAATCCAGAGGGTGAGGATTTTGGATCTGAATATGAGGCATAAACGGAATCAAATCCGTCTGAGAGTACCTCGCTTGATGATGAGTCCGAAGTAGACGACCGAGCTCCCGACGAGATTCCTGGTGCAATAGAAATAGAGAAATTCACTGACTCTTTAGCTTCCAAACTTGATGACATAAAGCTTAAGAGTGCTTGAAACACGGGATCCCCTGGGAGGATGTCAGGACACCTGATAGCGAAGATAGACCTCATTTGGCTCCGGAGGGGTATATGACAGTTAGCCGACTCATGTGCTGGGTAGGCGCTATTCCTCTGTTTCCTCCCATCGTCATTGAAACCTTAAAACGATTGGGTATTGCTCCAATGCAGCTTCATCCCAATGCCTACGCAGCCCTATACACTCTATACATCGCATATGCGGAAATCCTGCAAACTGAGCTCACGTTTAAAGATTTGAAATTCTATTACCTTTTCAAGCATCGCTCCACGGCAACCCCAAATTTTTCTTTCTTCGAATCGGTAGCAAATAGGAAGGTCTTGTCTGATGGGTATAGCAACATAGGGGATCCCAAGGCCGATTGGTTCTATATAAAGAGACAGGCCGGGTGTTCAAGAAGATGACTTAAATCAAGTAAATTTTAAACCTTTGAATGAATAACTTGTTTAAGAAATCGAAGCACTAACATGCTTCTTTTCTCTATGCAGATCACACCTTTCCAAAGACGGAAGGCTCGGTGTACAGTAATCGACTATCCCTCCTTTTGAAAAGCAAATCTGACTTCTTAAAGATCAAGAAATGTATTACTGACGAGAATC
Organism: Allium sativum; assembly: GCA_030737875.1. Classification (NCBI taxonomy): domain Eukaryota; kingdom Viridiplantae; phylum Streptophyta; class Magnoliopsida; order Asparagales; family Amaryllidaceae; genus Allium; species Allium sativum. The sequence continues at coordinate 195,078,730 of CM060927.1, read as the reverse complement.
TTCACAAGCACCGCCTTCTGGATATAAGGTTTGGAATTGGCGCAGGTGGAAAACATTACAAATACGTGCCCACGACCGAGGGAGAAGGAACGTCACAGGCAGCAGAGACAACTAGACTTCATAAGAGTCCTTCGCCGATAATTATCCAGGACGACGAAGACTTAAATGTATATAGAGGAGATGAGGCCCGTGCTGACGAGCGGAAGGACATCCCAGTCTCTCCGGGGGGTTTCCCCTCAAGGGCCTCTCTACCGGTTGAACCTGCTGCTCCTGATGATTTAACAGAGGACCAGTTATTTAAAGAGCTGAGCAAGATTCCTTTACCTGATGATGTATATACACAGGAAGAATTCGAAGGGGAGCCATTTTTCCCTATTTCTGAGGAAGCAACTGTTCCAATTGGAGAACGAGAGACTACCCAGATGAGCCTAACTTCGGGCCCTGTTCTGTTAGGGGGAATTATATGGGATGCACAAATCACATGCACTGTCTGACCCCACACTTTTATACTAACAGTATTCAAGGTTTTAATATGTACTTGTTTCTTTTGCAGGAAATATGTCTCGCAAACGATCTTATTCCTATCGCTATCTTCGTGAAGGCACACCTAGTCTTCATCCAAATCATGAGCGTGCTCATAGCAGCAGCCGAGGGGGAGACAACCATTGGTCTCGGGATTCTCACAAGCCTACTTCTTCACAGTCCAGATCTCCGTCAAAACAAACCTCTGGAAAACCTCCCAGTCATCCAGTGCCGCCTACAGGGGGAAAGCAACTTCCCAAAGACTTAACTCCTCCGAAGAGCGCTCCATCTCACAGCAGATCATCCAAAAAGCACCACGAGCCTAAGGATAAAAGCAAGGATCCAAACAAGGATTCTGAGAAGGAGAAAACTGACATTGTCCCTTCCAGCCAACAAAGTTTGAGTGCCCCCGGGGCACGAGACTATATCATGGTCCTGAGACTCAGGCTAAGCTGGAAAAATTACGAGAACAATTCCCCGATATCTTCTTCGAAAGGATGATGTTCGTTCCAACTCTGGAACCAGTCCCTAGGAATTGGGATACTGAAGTCATCGGACACGTTCGCCATGTAGCCAAGCAGTATGAGGCGCTGAAGAAACATGTTGTCAATCTTTCAGACGTCATCCGAACGCTTGAGATGGAAGCGCATAGGTCCCAAGCGAAGATAGATAACAATGAAAGGGCCAGGGTAAAAATGGAAAAAGACTTGGAAGATGCACAATCTTTGCTTGCCTTGGCTCAACGAGATGCTAAAAATTACAAGACAGAGCTGGAGGAAGCCAGGCAACGTTTTCAAAATGAGCTCGATTCTAACAGCAAAGAGCGTGCATCATTGAAGAAGGAGGTGGAAGATCTCAGGATGGCTAACACCGAACTGAAAACAGCACAGGATCATTTCGAGGCTGAGAAAGCTGCTTGGGAGAAAGAAAAGGCAAGCTTGAAAGGTAGTTTAGCTCTGGCCGAAAAAGAGAGGGCGATTCTAAATGATCAACTCGCGCGTGCAGAGAAGCGCGCGATTCTTGCTGAAAATAACGTGGAGAGTGACATTGAAATGGCTATTGTTTCTAATGAAAAGCTCCTCGAGAGAGAGAGAAAGATATTGAAGGATTTGAAGAAATGCTGTTTGACTTCCTTGGCCAGGTCATCAAGACCCGTAACATCTCTTGGAACCCGGACTACCACGTCACTTTAGCCAACATATGGGATGCAATCGTCCAGAGCGAGAAACAGCGATTAGGAGTTGATGAGATTGATGAGAATGAGTTGATGCGGACCATTCTTAGGGATAATGAACCTGAGGATCTAGAGAAAGGCAGACGCCTACTCCAAGAAGAAATTGATAAAGAGAAAACTCAGGCGAAGGGAAAAGATAAAATTGAAGAAGGCTCGAGCTCAGCTACAGAGCCCAAAGCCTCCGAAATTGAGGAATACAATCCCGACGATCCATTGATTCCTCTGGGTCCAACTCCTCTAGCTGTCGGAGGTTCTGCTGCTAGTTTGGATGGAGGATCGGCGGAAGGTATCCCTATACTTTCTCCGCAATTTGTCAAAGCAATTGTCACTTGTCGTCGTCTTGTCGGACAATCAACTGAGCAAACTGCATTATCTCCCAAAATAACATTTGTCTCTCATGATACAGGTAGCGTGCCAGTTGATAAGGATGCTGAGAAGAAGACAGAGGCAGAGAAGGTTGACATCCCGCCAAGTGCTGGTGCTGATGTCCCCCCAGATGCTGAACCCATCGAGGCTTTGAGAGACATGGACGGGCGCCACGACGGCGATGAAGAGGAAGTCGCCATTACCAAAGAAAGCAGAGGCGATGATGAGGAAACCTTGGCTGAACAACGGGCCGAAGAGGAGAAGCAGTTGCTCCTTATGAAAGGGGGACAGGATCCAGTATATGTGCCCCCTATTTCCGAGATCGACCCCAAAACTGGGTTGGTCGTAAGATTTTCCTCCCGATCAATAACTTCACAACTAACCTCTCAATCCTCTAGTTCTTCGCCAGAGCCTCTTGCTGATAAGAGGAAGAGGAAAAAAGGTGATCGTTCGGGATAAGGAGGAGTCGGGGAAGCAGAAAAAGAACAAGAAGCCTACATAGCCCCCTCCCCTTAGCATAATTAGGATGCAGATATCAGTTCATATTTTGTCCTTAGGATTTTTATGCTTTCCACTGGCCATGAAATGTAATTGTGAGAATGGCCCTCACTTTTGTTTAGGTTCCTCTTTATCTTGTAGGTTTGCAGTTTATGAATGAAAGTTTATTTCTTTTGCATCATCGTGTACCTGCATCGAATAAACTCTTCACACTTAGTCACAAATCATTTGACCATAACCAAGCTGAAATTATATTACAAATCATTCAAGCAACAGAAAGAATTTAAAATTTTCGATGCATGTTGACCCCTATATTTGAATATGGGGGACTTGGAATTTTTTTAGTAGGATTATAGTCCTTGAGGCGCCAAATCTCTGGTGCCTCTATACTTTCCCGATCCATCAGTGGGTTAGAATTCGAACTTGTATCATGATCTGCTCACCGATCCTTCAGCGGGGCAGAAATTCTGGGGACGCTGAGTCTTCAGCATCCTTCTCAGCGCTTAATCACAGATGCTTTTATACTCTCCTGGCGGTCGCCAAGGTTAGAGTTCGAGCTCAGCTGTTCAGTCGCCCCCCGATCCTTCAGTGGGGTAAGAGCTCTTTTTCAGTGCTTAATCATAGATGCTTTTATACTCTCCTGGCGGTCGCCAAGGTTAGAGTTCGAGCTCAGTTGTTCAGTCGCCCCCCGATCCTTCAGCGGGGTAAGAGCTCTTTTTTAGCGCTTAATCATAGACGCTTTTATACTCTCCTGGCAGTCGCCAAGGTTAGAGTTCGGTCAAGGCGGTTCTTATCATGGTGCATCGCCTTGCCATGTGGACGTTATTTTCGCGTCCTTTACGTTTTCTCTCGGCTCTGGAGAGTTAGAGTGCAACCAAAGGTGTGATTCACTTTATTACACCTTCCTCGTTCTGGCTGCGGATTACTCTCCATTCTGATGGAAGGCACCTAGAATTACATGTTTCTGTAATCGCTGTATGAATTTTACAACAAACTTCATAAAGATAGAAGAGCAGATAAATAATAGTGTAAATAAAGGTAAACAACACACAATATTTTTATAGTGGTTCGGTCAAATCGTGACCTACGTCCACTTTATAATCCTTTGCTCAAGACATTGGACTATTCTAGGCAAGTCTTGCCTTTTACATGGTCCTATGAAACAAAAGGATAAATCTGATGACTTTACGTCAGATAAGGCCGCAAATGTTGGGCATTCCACACTCTGGGGATTTCTTCTCCATCTACGGTTGTTAGCTTGAAGGTTCCATTATCAAGCCTTCGTAGAACGGAGTATGGTCCTTCCCACTTCGCACCCATATGAGTTGGGGGTTGAAAAACACGCTTCAAAACCAAGTCTCCGGGTTCAAAGGTTCGGGCTCGAACTCTTTTGTTGTAGTATCTAGCGACCTATTGCTTGTGTCTCAAGGCACACAGGTCTGCTTCATCCCTTTTCTCCTCTATTGCATCTAAGGATTCAAGGAGCAATTTGTTATTAGTCATCGGATCATAGTAAGTGACTCGGTGAGATGGTACTTTTAGCTCAACCGGGATGATTGCCTCTGCTCCAAAAGCAAGAGAGAAGGGAGTGTGGCCTGTCGCCGATTTATACATTGTCCTGTAGGCCCATAATGCCAAGGGTAATTCCTCGACCCACATGGCTTTGGCCCGCTTCAATCTTCTTTTGATAATGGACTTAATCACTTTATTTGCTGCTTCGACCTGTCCTTTCGACTGCGGATGTGCCACAGAGGTGTACCGTTTCTCAATGTGGTACTTCTGGCAGAAGTCCCTGAACTCGTTGCTATCAAACTGGGTTCCATTGTCAGTTATGACGATCCTCGGGATCCCAAATCGACAAATAATGTTCCTAACAACAAAATTAATCACTCGCTTGGTTGTGATTGTAGTTAACGGCTCAGCCTCGACCCATTTGGTGAAGCAGTCTACAGCCACAATAACGAACCTTTCTCCGCCCTTTGCTATAGGGAGGCTTCCGATGATATCAATCCCCCACATAGCGAAGGGCCATGGACTCGCCATCGTCTTTAACTGGCCAGGAGGTGCCCTGGGGATTTTTGAAAATCTTTGGCATGCATCACAACGTCGTGCGTATTTTGCCGCATCTTTGTTTATGGTAGGCCAGAAGTAACCATACCGCAACACCTTTTTTGCCAATGTTTGTCCTCCAGTATGGTCACCACATTCACCCTCATGTACTTCCTGCAGTACACGCCTGATGTCGTCATGGGCTATACACCGGAGAAGAGGCATCGAAAATCCCTGTCTGTACAGGACTCCGCCTTACAGAACGTATCGGGAAGCTTTACGAATTATTTTACGCCTCTCGCTCTTCTTGGTCGGAAGCGTTCCATTCATCAAGAAATTCCTTAGAGGGGTCATCCATGACTCCCTTTCTGGCTCAATCTCTAGTATCAGATCAATTTCCATCTGACCTATGCTAGGGAACTGACGTACTTCAACTGGGGCTAGCCCGGCTTCTTCAGGATCGTCGGAACTAGCCATCTTCGCTAGCTTGTCCGCCTGTTGGTTCTCTGACCACGGAATATGAGATATACTGTAGTGATCAAAGCCAGTCAGCAACTCCTTCACTTTCTCCAAATACGAAATAAATCTTGGGCTCTTATCTCGGAATTTTCCGGTAACCTGATTTACAACCAACTTGGAGTCACAAAATATGTCCAGCTTCACGATCTCTAATTCCTTTGCGATCCTCAGCCCGACTATCAGGGCTTCATATTCGGAATCGTTGTTAGTGGCGTGAAATTCCAACCGGATAGCATAGGATATCAGTCTTTTCTTAGGAGTTTCAAGCACCACTCCGGCACCGGATTGTTTATCATTCCTAGCACCATCAATATACAATTTCCATGCACTAAGATCGAGAAGTAACTTTGGTGGGTCAGCCTCTTCGTTTACCATGTCATCCCCCGAGACAGTAAATTCTGCTATGAAATCTGCCGGCACTTGCCCCCGTATCGATCGTCGGGGCTGAAAATTCAAATCAAATTGACTCAGTTCAATGTTCCATTTGAGCAGCCTTCCAGAAGCTTCTGGTCTCCATAGAACTTGCTTGAGCGGATGATCAGTGTACACGGTGATAGGATGAGCTTGGAAATAATGTCGAAGCTTCCTAGATGCAATCAATAAACTGTACGCCAGCTTTTCGATCCTCGGATAATTGCGTTCAGCTGCCGCCAATTTTTTACTCACGTAGTACACTGGCCTTTGAACCTTGTCTTCTTCTCTCACTAATGCTGAGATGATCGCGTGGGACGACACTGCAAAGTACACGAATAAATCCTCATGATCCACTGGCTTAGACAGTATCGGGGGTCTCTCCAGATGATTCAGCAGGTTCTGAAATGCTTCAATGCAATCATGAGTCCACTTAAAATTGCGTTTTCCTCGCTTTATCAATTCAAAGAACGGAATGCATTTGTCTGTCGCTCTAGAGATGAATCTGCTTAATGCTGCTACTTTCCCTGCAAGGCTCTGCACATCTTTGATTCGTCTAGGCTCCTGAATGCCTCTGATTGCTGCGATCTGGTCCGGATTAATCTCTATCCCGCGCGAGCTGACGATGAACCCCAAGAATTTCCCGGAGGCAACCCCAAATGAGCATTTCGTTGGGTTGAGTTTCATCCCATACTTTCGAAGAATACCAAACATTTCTACCAAATTTGTAGTGTGATCGGACGATTGTCTGGACTTAACCAACATGTCGTCAACGTACACCTCCATCGTTTTCCCAATCTGGTTATAGAACATTCTGTTCACTAATCGTTGATATGTAGCACCTGCGTTCTTCAAACCAAAAGGCATTACCACATAGCAGTATAATCCCAGATCCGTAATGAAGCTAGTGTGTTCTTGATCTGGAACATGCATAGGAATCTGGTTATATCCTGAATAAGCATCCATGAAAGAGAGAAGCTCATGACCTGCCGTTGAATCTACCAACTGATCAATTCTGGGTAACGGAAAGCTATCTTTTGGGCAGGCTTTATTCAAATCCGAAAAATCAATACACGTACGCCACTTCCCATTGGCCTTCTTTACCAAAACTGGATTTGAAATCCAGTCTGGGTAGGTTGAGTCTCTGATGAATCCGTTACTTCTTAACTTTTCAACTTCTTCTTTCAAGGCTGTGGACCTCTCTGGGCCCAGCATTCGCCTTTTTTGTTTTACAGGGGGATGCTTTGGGTTAATTCTCAATGAATGGCTCATGATTGATGGAGATATCCCACACATGTCCACGTGGGTCCAAGCAAATACATCCAAGTTATCTTTCAGGAAATCCGTCAGTTCTTTAGCTCGAACTGGATCCAACTGGGATCCAATCTTCAGGACCTTCTCTGGGTCGCTATCATCGATCGGTACATCCACAGTCGTTCCGTTGGGAGCGCCATTCTGCCCCCAGTCTCTTCGTCCTCTCTGGGATCCATATCCTCGGGCAGTTCTCTGGGCGACTCACCTATAGTCATTCTCTTTAATTGCTATGACATCTCCTCCCTTGTGGGGGAAGAAGCGTCTTTAGTTTCAATATTTTTTTCCTTTACGGAGTAGCTTTAGCTCTGCAATGTAACATGCTCGTGCAGCAACCTGATCTCCTTTGACTATGCCAACACCAGCTTCCGTAGGAAACTTCAATAATAAGCACCAGGGGGCTATACAAGCTCTAAACTTTGCTAGGGCCGGTCGGCCTAAGAAGGCCTTATAAGGCGATTCAATATCCAAAACCATGAAGGGAAGAATTCTCACTCTCTGGCGTTCTCCTTCCCCAAGTGTTACCGGCAGCTCTACATATCCCATTGGAGCAGTTGAAGCCCCGTTAAATCCACGGATCCATCCTTCACACGGATTTAAATCTTTCAATTCAAGGTTCATTAGATCGAACGTCTTTTTGAATAGAATGTTGACTGAACTCCCGTTATCCACTAAAACTTTATGGACAGTGGCCGGGCCAATAGGAACTGTGATTACAAATGGATCTTCGGTCGGAGCGTGGACTCCAATACTCTCTCGGTTGCGGAAAATGACGTCATCTGACATCATCTTTTGTTGTTTTACCGGGACATTATCCTCAGGGTTGCTACACTCTCCTGCCTCAAGATGATGCTTTGCTGCGTTTACGTACTGGTCCATCGCCTTGAAACTATGCCCGGCTAGGTGAAGCCCTCCGATTATGGTATTGATAACAAGATCCTTTCCTTTTGCTGGACAGTTGGCCTGGCAGTAGGTTTATTTTGGTTTTGGTTCGGGGTTTGAATAGCTTGCCCCCTGTCTCTAGGAGTCACCAGGTACTCATCCAACTTCCCTTCTCGGAGCAGTCTCTCAACTACGTCTCTCAGATGACGGCATTCATTTGTAGAGTGGCCATGAGTCTGATGGAAGAGACAAAACTTCCCCGTCTCACGTTCTTTCTCCGTCGAATCTCTTGGAGGAGGCCTTTTATGTTGGAGAACGTTGTACGAGTCGACGAATATATTCTCCAAAGTATCATTTATTGGCGTATAATTTTCGAAAGACCTGGGACGGGTCCTTCTCTGGGAGTCGTTCCCCCGATTTCTCTTCCGATTATTGTCATTACTGTTGTTACCATTGTTTCCTGACTGGCGGCCGCTGCCCTGGTTTCGGTTTCCAACATTGACTTCAACCTTTCCCGAGCTGTCTCCGGTTTGCTTGATGGCCACATTACTTTGGATTTCCTCCTTATTTGCCATTTTCATCTTCCAGTTAGCATATACTTCCTCCTGACGTAAGCGTACGTTTGCTTTCTTGTAGAACAATTTTCTAGTATGAGGTGGCTTGCCGGCCAGGTATCTACCAAATTCAGTATCTTTATCTACCCCATCAATTAGGGCTGCCACAACAGTTGGCTCATGGGGATCCTTGAATTCGGTGGCGGCTAGGTTGAAACGATCCAGATACACCCTCAAGCTCTCGTCTGGTCGTTGTTTGATGAGGAACATGTCAATCACACTCTTTTACCTCTGTGCATAAATGCGGTACTGTTCCACGAACCTTTCACTCAACTCCCTGAAACTGGAAATTGATCTTGCTGGTAAGCGAGTAAACCATAATAACGCTACATCCTCCAGGAATATAGGGAATGCTTTGCACTTTACAGCGTCAGAAGCTGCGGCAGCGGTCATTGACCAAGAATATCTCATTAGATGTTGGATTGGATCAGATCTACCCACGTAACGGTTCATCTGAGGCATGTTGAAGCGCCTCAGGAATGTTACGTCTAGAATGTCGTCAGTAAAAGGGGTGTGACTGCGGTCAATTCCCCAATCTTCATTCCTTTGTCCACGGCTATCCGCCAGGATTTTATGGACCATAGCTGCAACATTTGCACTGGTCATCGGAGGCTCGGGATCAGCTCTCCTAGCTCGGTGGAATTCCCCTATCTCTCTTCTAGGAACATCCACGAAGTCCGGGGCTCGGATTGGGCTTCGTTACCCCCTGTTACCATGAGTATTTGTACGGCGAAGGGGCTGAGGTGGTCTATTCTCAACAGGATTATCCACAACTCGAGCCCTAGGAGTTGTGGAACGATTATTCAAGTTGCAATTTGAGGGTCCTACACCAAGTGTTTCTTGCTCTCGTGATGCCAAGGTTCCAAATCAGAGTTGCTCTATGTTTTCAGCTCTCTCGTACGGTCGCCGCAGAGGTCTTGGCGATTCCTTTGACGAAGAAGAGTACTCCGGGGTGAGTGGGCGAACTGGGGGTTTTCTTTGTCTTGCGAGATCATCGATCCTTCTATCCATAGCCGTTAAGTTCTGCTGCAGCACAGAGCTTTGCTGCCTTTGAGCAGCTAATTCATCAAACAGCCTATCCCACATTTCAGAGAAGCGAGATAGATCTCCTTCAGTAACCGGAGCAGAGGGGTCATATTGATCATCAACATTTTCTCTTATGCGCAGAGAACTTGAGCCAGGTCGAACAGTGGTACCAGGACGGGTAGAGTGAGCCGTAACCTCCTTTCCAGGTCGAGTTGTAGTCTGGTCATCACTTCGGATCGCAGTGGACCTGTATCTGTGGCTCGTAGCGCCCCCCTGGGGTTGGATCGTGGTTACATTAGGGGGAGGGTTCGCGGTGTTGTCTCGGGATCGAGTGATGACCCCTTCAGATGCTCGGTTCGTGCCGCCCTCTGTTCGGATCGTGGCGCCACGTTCGGGTCGGATCGCCCCAATGTCTCCGCGATCCGCGAAGTCTTCCTCAACCTGCTCATGCACACTTTCTTCAACTGCTTCAATCGCGACTTCAATCGCCGGCGAAGCTCATACTTCCTTAGACTTCTTTCCGGCCATGATATCAGATGCCGCTGGAATCTCCAAAAATTTGAACAGTGAAGTTTTGGGACTGTTTTCTTCGGACTTGAATATCCAAACAACGGAGCAACAATCCAATATGCCGAGAAATCAATTCTCAATGAAAGCACCAAAATGTTAGATCAAAATTTGGCTCTAACACACAAATTGTTCTGATTCGTTGAGAATTATGACTGAGAAATGAGGAAAAAGCAAAAAACACACAAGGTTTATAGTGGTTCGGCGTTAACGAGCCTATGTCCACTTTATATGCTATCGATTATACTTTGAATGCTAGTACAACCAATGATTTCTCTCAAACTCACTCTTACAATTATGATTTCTCTCAATAATCTCAAAGTAAATCTGGTATAAAATAGTAGTATGACAGTAATGGTGGAATCAATCCTTAAAACTGCCCAAAGATCCTCAAAAATGCTAAGCTCTGGGCTATTTATAGCTGATTTCCGGTGACGGATCGCGGTCATACGTGGCCCACATCCCGAAGATCTCGGACCGGTTCGTAGCTTGATGAAGAATTAGTCAAATTAGCCGATGTGGACAGGTGTCGCGATCTCCTTGAACATCAGATCGTGGATGACCAAGTCCGTGGCCATCATCATGCCTCCCAGCTCGGATCGGATCGTGGTTGACTTAGTCAAGGTCTTCACGTGGTGGCTACAGCGGATCGGATCGCAATGGTTGATCAGTGGATCGTGATGGCAGGAGCGAACCAGATCGTGGTGACTCGGCGCATCTCGCACTAATGGGGGCGATCCGCGATACGCGTGGTCAGGATTGGATGACTTCTGAGCTGGAGACTGTATAGATTGCATATATCAATCTTGGTGGCTTGGTCCAAAAAAGCTAGCCAACACATATATATATTTCTTTCACACTTCATATATATATTATTTCCGTTCCATATATATTATTTTAATTATATATATATATATTAATCACATTTCATATATATATATGTATATATATATATATATATTATTTCCATTTCATATATATATATTACTTTCATATCATATATATATATATTATTCACATTTCATATATATATATATTATTTCCATTTCATATATATATATATATTATTTTCACTTCAAATATATATATATTACATCGCAGATATATATATATATATTATTCACATCGTATATATATAATTTTCACATCGTATATTTATATATTTTTCACATCGCAAATATATATTTTATTCACATTGTATATATGTATATATATAAAAATTTCATAGCGTATATATGTATTTCATTCACATCACAATCACAATATAATACGGTTAATTATGGTATGTACAATATATAGCGTCGGGTGCTACTAAGCACCGTCTACAACCAAGAATATTTTAACTGTAAAATAATTTCAGTGAGAGAGATTCTCACATTCGTTTTCCACTCCACCGGTGGTTTTTCTGAATTTCTGAACTATTTTGATTTGAATTTTCCTAAAATTCTGATTTTCTCCAAATTTCTTCCAGTTGATTCCATTTGTAGTATTTTTCACCATGATCCCAACGCTTCTGAAATCGTTCGATTTCGTTTCTGAATGTAGAAGTTATTACAGTTTGAACCTTAATTACATTAATAGCATATGATAATTAAATAAATAAATTAACTAATAATGTATACCATCCCTGACAACTCGGGTCATCCCTCTTTTGTAAAAAACGGAACCGAAACATCGACTTGCTCCGATCAACATCAGCCGCCACCAGAGCCATGCTGCCGCCGATCGGTGTACACCACTCGAACGTTTCTTCCGTCGTCACCCCCCGGACCAGCGCCACCCTGAATCAAAACCCCCATCATCGTGAAAAAGGCAAGCAAAGCCGATGGCTTTGAGCCATGAATTCGCGAAATATACATCACTGATTCAGATCTTGACCGTTGTTTCAAGATCATGTTGAGCTCATCGTTTTTCCTTTATAAGATTTTGGAAATTATTTTGTGGATGATGAGGAATCGGAGGGGAAAGAAGAGAGAAAATCAACCCCTCGTTTTTCACTGGCGGCTACGTTTAATGAGGAGGGGATTAGAGTTTTCCCTTTTACTGATATTTTTATTTTTAATTTAATTCCAAAAGTTGTGATTTTACATCCGAACTCCAAACGAATCCCAACAAGTGACGCCCCTAGCTAAATACCCCCATTTCGGACACAACGGGATATGTTTCATAACCCAATTCGGTTGTCACGATCAGTTTTCATCAAAATTAAAATATAAATCAATATATATTTAATTTGAATGAAAATTTTAATTAACCGCGGCTACAAACTGACTTCAAAAATCCCAGAAAAATAAATCTAGCTATGTTTTGACGATACAATCCTAATAAAACTAATTTCGTCGAATTTGGAGTCCATTTGAAAAATGGACTTTTTCTGGTCGATCCAATTCAAAATTACCAAACACATTTAAATTTACTGCGCTCACGTATTAGTTCCAAAAATTATGAAATTTGAAACCCAGCAATAATTTGACATTTCGGATCAAACAAAAGTGGTCTCGTCGAAAACGGAGGTCGTTTGCAAAATGGATATAATTTAAAAATATATTAAATTCCATAGCGACTATTTTAAATTTTAAACTGGACATAATTTTCAATTCTCATTATGAAATCTGGATTTTTCACATTCGTTAGAAAGATACAATTAAACAGATTCAAATATCTTTGGTTTGACTGATATCCGATTTATTTTGAATCTTGTACATTCATTTGAAATTTGAAATCGAATTTTCAAACTGTTGCGCCATTTCAAGCTTGTTATATAATTAATATAAATTTATTCGTTCTAACTTCGATTTAAATAAATTTTTAGTCATTATTATTTAAAATAAATCATTTTAAATATTCAAAATCCATTAAACTAGCCAAAATAAAAAAATTAAATTGGTTTTGATTTTCCGGGTTATTACAGCAACTGTAGAAGCTGGACACGAACCCATCAGGTCCGGGGGTGGAATGATGATGGATGGAGTTGATAGCCTCAATAACTTCAATCTCATTGATGGATTAGCACATCAAACGCCTTCCCCTAGCATAACCCTCCTGAGAGTAATGTGGGGTAATTCTCGTGCACATTCTTCCATTATATAGTTCTTTAGAGTATGTGATTGCTTCTTCTTCAAATTTTTAGAAGTCCACCAAGTGATTTCCATTCTGGACAAAAATTTAAAAATTAAAGTTAGTGTTTCTTCTAACTGACATTTTTGTATAGAAAAATTTTGTGCATTCATTGCCCTCAACTAGCCATTTTTCTTTAGCTTTTTGTTTAAGTTCCACAGACTTAATTTTCAAAGAGTATTTCAAGTCTCTTTGGCTCTGAGTGTATTGACCCCAAGTTTGATCACTGTCTTCCCCTTCATCTTTCTTTTGAAGTATATCAGAGCACTTCCTTTCAAGTAAATTGACTTGGTCCTCGTCTTTAATTCTGGTTCTGTTCCATTCCTTGATTTGGTTTTTGTATATTTAAGGAATTGAACAAAACGATACATGTAAGATTCATTTAATGCTACAGCATGTCAAAATTAAAAGATTTATTATACCCATCTAGCATTTTCCAATGTTTAGCATATCGGAAAGGTTTGCCATTGTCTACTCTAGGTAATAAATTGACATGTATAGGACTATGAACACTGGTAGGGGATGGAAAAATATTGACCTTCATATCCAAGAACTTATTAATGCAAGCAGAATTAGTTAGCACCTTGTCAAGTTTACAGTTTATTTTCTTGCTCCTACCACTTCGCCATGTATAATACAGACCATAGTGTATTGGTTCAACAAGTCCTAATGCTACAACGTAGCTATTGAAATCTGAAAGATATGAAACATGAACGGTAACTCCCCCTTTCTTCTCGTTGGCTCACAAAATAGCATTAAAATCTCCCATCACAATCCACGGGGCATTGATGTTATTAACTAGACCTTTTAATTTATCCCATAGAACTGATATTTGATTAATGTGATTGCTGGCATAATCAATTGAAATGTTCATGGTTAGTCCCCCCAAGTTATCAAGTTTTACAGTAATTTGTTGCTCATCTTTATCTATAACATCACATTTCTACACACGGTTACACCATAGAATAAGATTTTTGCCATTGTTAGAAAACTCGTTATTTGTTATATGTAACCACTCACTTCCCATTGAGTCAATAAAGAACTTTAGATTTTCTTCATTAAGTTTGTTTCTAAGATACCAAGAAAAGAAGGCATAAGCTTCCTCCGAAGATTGCGGAGGTCTAAAAGACGGGTATCGTTGTTTAGACCTATAACATTCCAGCTAATTAAGGACATTTGGAATTAGGTGGACGACTCCTAGCATTTCTAAGAGGTTGCACCCTCATGCCTATTACAGCCTTAATTCCATAATCAAGTGTATTGAATTGTGCATTTTACTATGGGTTCGGCTTAGTTAAACATTTATTTGTGCTGCCATCTCATCTTGTTTATCTTCCTCGTTATCTCCCAAATTTATGTTTAATTGCTTCAATTCTTCTATATTTCCAGGTACTGCTTCCACTGGACCCTCAACCATTGAAAACTCATCAATTTGGTGAACTTTCTCCTTTAATCCATTAGATGCTGCCTCATGCACCACTTGTTGAGACCTTTGCACCGTGTCTTGATCAATCTTAATTACCTCTACAGTTGTACAATCAGTTGTACAGTCTTAGGTGAACCACTACTAGTATGTGTATATTTAGGGGTTAAGGTAGGACAATTAGTAGCAATTTTGTCATTGATTCCATCAGTGTTGTTGTTTTGTTGCTCATCAGTGGTAGATAACTCATTTGGTCTTTCTTTTTCCATCCAGGCTTGTTTAATTGACTTCACTACTGGGGCGATGGGTCAATGCGGGAGTTTTTTTTTAGTCTTATCGGGAAAGAGAAGGTAAAAGGGGGGCTGATTATAAATATATTAAATTAATTTAATTTATCTGAAAAAGTTACCGTTTTGGCTCGAACACTGAATTGGACCCAACGACTGTCGCCCCCGGCCAAATACCCCCATTATGGACACAATGGGATATGTCCCCTAAGCCAAATCCATCGTTTCGATCAGTTTTTCTTTAAATTAAAATATAAACCAATTTATATTCAATTTGAACGAACATTTTAATTTACGACTGAAACACTTGCAGCTGTTGCGTGAAGGTGGAATATACCTGTATTCAACATCCTGTGGATATATGTTACCATATTTGTCTTTTGCATGCATTGATTTTTACATTCATGGTTCACATGTATGTCCACAAGAACATGAGCATAGTTAAGTCTTTTGACATTCTTAGTAAGATCAACCATAGCTAGAGGGGTGCCAATTAAGCTAGCTAATTTACTTATGCCTCTTGCGTTCCAAAGAGATAGATTAAGTAGGTTAATCCAGATAGGGTGTGATTCCAACATATCTCGTTCCAACTTTATATTTGGTTCCCATTGTTTTGTAAAGATCAATTTACTATCCATGAACCATGGATCCCCTCCCAAAACTGAGTTATAATCTTCCTCATTCTCGAATTTGATCAAGTAAAATCCATTCTCTTTTGTAAAAACATCTCATGTAACTCTTGGTTTCATTAACGTTTAATATAAGCATTCAAGTGCACATAATATGGTCTTCTACCCACCAAATAGATGTATACCGAATGTTTCCACATGTCCTTTGCTGAGTCAAATACAAGATCATCTAGATCTGCATATTCCCCTTCATCATCTTTAGCATTATTAAAAGTTTCTACACCTCCTTCAATTTTGGTATTACCAGCCACGGCTGCAGCCCATGTACGAATACCTTGTTGAAATTGATTTTTTTTGTGTTTGTTTGCATTTTAAAGGTTCGACTGCATAGAATTTTTGGAAGTAAAATTGGTTTGTTCCATTCCTTTCACTGCCTGAGCAAATGATTTACGCCTCTTACTAACTTCTTGCCATCCCTCATCTTCCATCGCTGATGTATCCCCATCTTGCGATTCTCCATTGGATGCTGTGGATTTTTGATTTTTTCCATTAGGGTTTAGGTTACTATATGCCATATAATTATTTATCAAATATATATATATATATGTGCTTTGAGTATAAATTGCGTTATATGATGTGTTATGAAAAATATGTGATGTGGTTTCTGTTATGAAAAATATGTGCTACAGTTTCTTTATATATATATACACACACACATACATACATATATGTATATATATATACATATAATTAGATACGGTTTAAGGCCGTGTCTAATAATCATGTAGATATAGTTAAAACCTTATGTTGTGAGTAGCGAGATACAGTTTATAGCCATATCTAATAATTTAACACGCCATTTTTTGATTGGGCTTATATTCTTGCCTAATTGCATTAGATACTGCTAAGAACAAAACCTAATTAGCATATATGGTGTAGTAATCGTGTATATAAATAGAATTGTGTACTCTGTACAATATTATCAATAATACATTTTCTAGTTCGTTTACAATAATTTGCTCAGTCATTTCTCAAATTCAACTTTCTTCCCCACTCAATACAAATTCCAATTTACAATAAATCAATGTATTACTATCAGCATTAAACTTGGTACTATAGCACAGTCAATTAATTTGAATTCTGTGAGGAGAAAGATTTTCAGATCCATCGGAAAGTTTTCATCACATGGATCTTCTCATCAAAGATCTTTGTTGATCTCATCATATAAGATTCAAGACTGATGATAAATACAGTGCCATGCCAAATTCTCGTCGGTTGCAACTATATATAATCATTCAAGTCTGAGGAATTCCAATCTAAAACTTTCTGCTGATAAAGAAATACAAGAAATGTTCACAGTCAAGAAAAGCTATTGTAATGACTTGCCTTTTGGGCCACTTCAAGTCGATAATTAAACCAACTTAAACCGCTCGAAACGACAAATTGTTATTTAGCTTATGGGTTTAACAGAATCAAACGCAGAAATCACAGAATAAATAAACTACAGTGTATTACAGTGGAAGCATTTTACACAAAATATCAGAGTTGTACAATAAATTTCAAATTTCAATATAAATAAATTATCAAACACAAGTCATTATCTATATAAAACCATTGATAATTAATTCTCAATAAACCAAGTCAAGTTCATATCTCAACAATCTATGACATAAAATATTAATTTTAGTATTTAAACTAACATTGTTCAAAATCACATTAAATTTAATATTTCAAATTGTTGCAAAATCTTGGGATGTTACAGTTATCAGAGACAAGATTCTCCAAAAACTCAGAGAAAAACTCAGAGAAAAACAAAAAGTTTCATCATTGTAAAAGCAATTCTAGTGTAACTTTGATTGCCTACAAATCAGCCTCTGTAAATTTCAGTTAAAAGTAGTAATTTCAGATTTTTGTACCTCTCTCTATGTTTACATCTTCATCCCTAGCTTTAATAGCTCATAGCATCAACTTTGCTGCATCAGATAACACTGAAAATACTGGAACTTCTAATGTCGAATTGCTTATCGAAACTTTTATAAGCCCGCAGAGCCAATCGATCATTATTGTCTTGAAGAAAACAACAATCTCCTTTGGAAGCTACAAGTCGAAACAGCAATCCCGGGGTATGGCTTAGATGGTTATGTTCTTGGAACAATAATCATCTCTCTGAAATTTATCACTGACACACCAAATAACCTAGTTAGCAATGGGGAATACACAATATACCATAGGCAAGAAAGGATAATTAGTGCCTGGCTATTGTCATCCATAAGCCCAAATCTGTTGTTACAAGTAATAGGCTGCAAGACAACTAATGAAATATGGACTATAGTAGAAAAGGTATTCTACACCATATCAGCAACAAATGCTTTATTCTATTAAAGACAATTGCAGAATTGCAAGAAGGACAATACGGGTATGAGAGAGTATTTAGCAAAAGTTAAAAACATATGTTGTATGTCACATGCTGTTGGGAGTAATATTGCTGGACCCGAACAAAATCTTTGTTTACTCAATGGTCTTGGAGATGTGTATGATGCTGTTGCGCCCACTATAACCTCATAGAAAGTAACAACCCTATCAGATGATGTTCATTCTATTTTACTCTCACACGAAGCAAGAATCAACAACAAGAAGTCTAATGATTCTGATCAGTCACTTAACGATGCTGCAAGTAATAAAGGAAAGTAGCAGACCAGTAATAGAGGCAATTTTAACATCAAAAGAGGTGGCTATTCCAATAGAGGAAGAGGCAGATGGAATATCAACAACAAACCAAAATGTAAAATATGTGAGAAGTTTGGTCACACAACTCTCAAATACTACTTCAGGTTTAACTCAAACTACACTGGAAATCTGAGTGATAGCAACCAGAGTGGCTTTAATCCTAATATCAACATATCCCAGACTCAACTACTACCAGTCAAACAAAACATGCAAAGTCAGAAAAAAATTCAAAATGATAACTGGTTCCCTGACTCAAGCTTTACAAACCACATGACCAACAACTTAGATAATCTCAGTCTTGGCAATAAGGAGTACATAGGTAAATAGATAATAACCTGGGGAATGGTAAGTGTATTAATATTACTCATACTGGTAATGTAGTGTTAAAGGGAAAGAAATAATTATTTTTGCACAATCTCTTAAGTGTACCCAAAATCAAGAAAAATTTGATGAGTGTGTCTTAATTCACTAAAGATAACAAAGTGTACTTTGAATTTTACCCAAATATTTTTTAGTCCAAGACATTCTAAAGCATGATGTTCTATTATATGGTAATGAAGATAATAGACTATACAAGTACAAAGTTTGTGGCAATATCAATACTTTTGATGCACATCTGTGATGAATCAAGAAAATAGCCTTTGGCATTATATATTGGGTCACCCAACTGTAACTATTGTTAAAGACGTTCTGAGTTAAAAAATATTCTTTATGATAATGTCAACCTTCATTATCAAAAAATCTAATCTACCGAACCTTGATTCAGCTTGTCTGGTATCCTGCAGAAAAGAAAAAGATAATAAATATATCAAAGCTTAAAAAACATCTCGCAGCGGAATGGATAAAATATAATATAATCAAATATAGCCTTACCGAAGTAATAACTTTTCCTAACCAGTATTCAAAGCTATCCTATCTCTGCCACAAACCTAACCTGCGAGTGTGTTACGAGGAGGGGGTTAGAACACAAAAGTTTTGGTGACTAGGAAAATAATACATTCTGAAATAATCCTACATATACCACGCAGTTATATTTTCTTATTTGTTAGGTTACTTTGGTTAACAACACTCAAGGCTCTGCACTCATGTCGTACACATCTACTTACCAGTAGATTAACCTAAAATCTACACCGAACGACGTACTGAAATCCAAATCAAACACCATGTTACCGTAAAGAAACCTCCTCGCTATACCACGGAAGCATATAGAGTAATGCCCTAATGTCTACGATACACCACTCGGTGCATGTACCTAAACCCTCACAAGTGAGTACTGTCTACTGTAACCCAAATCCCGTAATAGGGCCGCCTCCAATGAACGAAACTCGATCGAAAGCCTTTCCATATCTGTATAGGACCACCTTTAAGGGAATACAATACAGAAATCAAAGTATGCGCTTTTTTTCCACGATGGCTATGGCCCCCACCCAGCCCCCTCCCTCAACTAGTGAAAGACTACATCAAGAGTTAATGACATGCCACTAACAACCAATCTAACATTCAACTTGGCATGTCCCTCAACCATGCCTCGGTAGTGAAAGGACAATGGTATATAGGTTAAGTTCTAGTCTTTCCACATCCCACTGATTGCCGATGACAGGTATTCGACGATTACTGTAACACCCCGTAATTTTAAAACATGACATAAGGGATGATTAAAGAATGATTAATTTTCAAAAGAAGAATTAAGTGAAACGGGTTACGCCATTGCGTTCGTCTCGGAATTCTTCTTGAGATAGAGTCCAAGTTTGCATAAAATGGATATTGTGTGAAGGAGTTATATGGACGATGGAAGTTTGGCAGGACAATCAGGAAACAGGCTGGGATAACTGGCGCTCTTGTGAAGTGCACCAGAACAAAATTGCATTGGCACACCTGGGAAGTGCGCCCATGCCGAGCCAGATCTGCAAAATTCTGGAGAGTTCCATGATGACTTGTCTTTTTAATCTGAGCGTTTCTGATGGTCTCTAATCTAATCTAAAGGTCCTAATTCACCTTATACATCTATAAATAAACACCTAAACCTAACCCTAATCTCATTCACTATTTCAAATCTCGCAAATATCGCTTGAGATCTTCTCCGAGATCTCGTTTTGGGCTCCTTCGGAAACGATATAACAAATATCACTCTATGTCTCCTTTCGAATATATCGCCCAAGATATTGCAATATCAAATGATATATCGACCGAGACGAAACACTGGAATATCGTCCAAGATCTTAATATTTTTGGTTCAAATTTAAATTTGTGCCTGAACTAGAACTATAATTAAAAAACTCAAATCTAGCCATATCAATCTTTTGTTATTTTACATTTTGCATGTTAAATGACTGTATTGTATATTCATATATGTTTTACAATGCCTATGATTTTCATATTCGTCTTTTTACATACATGTTACTTATGAAATTATGTATTTTATGGTCTATTTATGCTGAATTTTTTAATGTTTTGGATCCTTTTAATGTTTCCTGTCTAACAATATTCCTGTTTTAAGCATATTACGATTTAGAGTATTAATGATCTTCTGCAAAATAAATAATAATAAAGTTATTTTGCATTTTAAGTTTAAGTTACTATGTTTTTGATAACATTCATAAAAATCATTTTGTTAAAATATCATTTTTAACATATCATGTACCCCGAGATTGCTCCGATATGAACTTTCAGACTCGAGATGAATATCCGAGATGAACTCCTGAGTTAGACTCATCTCTTCCGAGATCTCCCCCGATATGAGACCGAGTCTATAAAATCCCCGAGATGAAATGCGATCGATATCCGGGGTTTAAAGCCTTGATCTCATTGTTATCATCCATGGTGCCTCCATGCTGCTCTAATCTAAATTAAAACAAGCCTTTCTTCTCCATCAAGTCAAATTAGAAGATCAGATCTACAAATCAAAGAAGAGGTTATTCAAGATCAGATCTACAAACAACAAAGCCTAATTCTCTTCTTTTGAATCCAATCGCTGTGAGTCTATGTTACTATCACATATAATTAAATTAAAAAGTAATTGTTATAGGATTGTAAATTGAATCTAATGTATATGCATGTAAATAAGGTGAATCATATCAAGTTTTGTAAATTGTTATCCTTCATATTCATACCCAATTGCTATTATCTTATGCTTATCTGATCTATTTTGTCGTTATTCATTTCTCATGCCTATTTATATGTTTATGCCAATTTTGATGTTTTGATTCTTTCCTCTTCTTCTTTTCCATTTTCCTTTTTGATATTAGGGTAACTTCGAGCCTAAGCGTATTGCATTGAGATTTACGTACAAATAACGTTGGAATGATTGGGAAAAGTTTGGGAAATATGTAATAAAATGAGATTTGGCATAAATTGTTGATAGCTATGGAAATTGATTTGGGCATGATTTGGTATAACTTGTACACATGAGATTATAGGCATTATTTGGATTAAAATTATAATCATATTTTAGATTGGAAATTATAGGTAATTGGAATATATTATAATCCAAGATTTGGAATTAGGATTTGAATCAAGAAAGTAATAATGAACGCCTAAGACATGAGGTTAGATTCGGATTGCGCTATAAGCTTGCCTGGAACAGCCTGGCATATCCAGCAACCGCAAAACGGTAATCTAATGTGAGAGGTCAAAGGAAGAAATTAGGTGCATAATAATGCAAAGTCACGAGGTTAGATTCGGATTGCAGTATAAGCCTGTCCGGAACCGCCCAACGTATCCAGCAATCGCAAAACGGTAATCTAATGTGGGAGGTATTGCAAGATTACGGTTATAATGAATTAAGGAACACTTAACCAAGATAAGACATGTGGTAAGACATGGGAATGATAAAAGGGTTAAGTGGGTAACATGGGTAGCTTGTGAAACATAATTAAAGCACTTAACCAAGATGAGATATGTGATTAGACATGGGGATAAAAAGGGGTTAAGTGGGAATTCCTAGTGGGGACCAAGCTTAGGAGGGATACTTGTGTCAAGTGTGTGGACCCTTTCCAACCAGTACCCTATTTTAGTATCTATATGAGCTCGAACTAGGTCGAGGACAGGGGTTGATTGTAAGAGGTCAATAAAGGGTTAGCGATGGCAGTGCAAGTCCAACGAAGTCATGTGCGTGCGTGGGTCTGGGCTGGTTGGTAATACGCTGTTGCATCATGTGGGTATAAGTTGTGCAATTCAGTAGTATCGGGGTTGCCACCTTAGGGAGTGATACAACCTATTGTCGGACCAACACAGGTATTTACGAGGTTAGGGAGCCGATCGAATGGGGAGGGTAGTGGCTACAACTAGTGGTGGTAGGAGCAAGTGGCACCTAAGAGAGCAGCTAGGAGTACACGAAGCTACCATTATTATGATTAGTAGGGAGGGATCATCATTTAGTATGTAACAGTATGTTGGTACGGTGCAGAGAATATCTTATTGTGGTTAGGAGCACAGCCGATGTCCTATTTTTCTTACCTTGTTTACCTTGTCATATCTGCTTATGTTACAGTCATCTCTTATATCTAGTTTATGTTCTTATCCTGTTACTTTACTGATTATATTTTTAAAGTCACTAGACTCGCCAGACTTATGTCTGACCCTTTTTGTTTCGCCTCTTTTCTTTCTCCACCCGGTCCTCAGGGTAGGATTAGTGAAGCATGACTTGGATCTTTTTCTTCTTGAAGTGCTTGGAAGTGTTGAAAGTAATGCTCAGCTTTATCTCTTTTTCATCATGGCTATTTGGAGTGGGATTGAGGTTTTGCTTTTATGTACTCTGATAATAATCTTGTTTAATATGGATATTTATGTACTTGGCTTTACTATGTGGTTCTGATGTTGTAACCAAACATGTTTTGCTTTCCGCTGCAATGAATAAATTTTAAATTTTTAAGTACCATTATATATATGTCTTGTGATGTTCTTTTCTATACTCTTATAATGCTCCATGAAAGTTAATGCAATCCCTTTGTGAGTAACATTAACGGACGTGGGGTGTTACACGTGGTATCAGAGATGAAGGTTACCATAACAGATAAAAGATTTTGAAAATTATTTTCAAAAGCATTTTTTTAAAAAAGAAGTATTTTCAAAAACATGTTTTAAGAAGGTATTTTCAAGAGAAAGACTTATTATGAAAAACATAATCCCCAAAAGCCATATATCTTTCTTTAGATTCTCTGTTTGAATCTCTTCCTTTTTCCTTTCAGCATGTCTTGGGAACTCGATATACCCGAGAGCGTATAGATACCAGGCTGGTTCAGAAGGTATCAGGAGGCTAGGGCCACTTCCGCAGGCCCAGCACACGTTCCTCTTCCCCCAGCTGCAGCCGCTCCTCCTCCTTCTCCCTATGTAGACGCTTTTTCTAAGATATGCAAAGACTTCCGTGCGATGGATAGAAAACCGTTTTATGGAACTGAGATGCTTGTTGAGGCTCGGAATTGGCTCAAGGAAGTGGAGGACTTGTTTGGTATCTTTGAGATAGACGATGGAAGGAAGGTTTAGCTAGCTGCTTGGTTGATGAGGGATAAAGCTTCCTTTTGGTGGGAAGTAACTAATGGAGGATGTGCAGTGGAGACGTGGATGGATTTTAGACAAAGGTTCGAGATGAAATTTCTTTCACAAGCAGAGGAGAGTTTATACATAGAGAGATTTTTGGCTTTGAAACAAGGGAGTTTGTCTGTGAAGGAGTACATTAACAAGTTTAACCAGTTAGCAAGATTCGGTATGGAATTAGTTAATACACCACATAAGAAGGCTTTGAGATTTGCCAAGGGTCTGAATGAACCATTACACGGGTTGGCTATGTCCCGCATTCCTATGGGGGCTACTTTCGAGAATCTTTTTGATATGGCGTTGATACATGAAGAGGTGAAAGAAGGAATAGGGTAAGAAATGGGATACAAAGAAGGCATAACAATAACAAAAGAAGGGCGGTAAGGATAACAAAGGTTCAGAGAAAAGAAAGTGTCAAAATTGTGGAATACCTGGCCATTTGAAGAAGGACTGTAGGAAGAAAAAGAGGACCGGTTACTTCCAATGTAGTGAGGCAGGGCATATGACCAAAGACTGCCCAAGGAGGCAAGGACAGAAGACATGATCTACTTCTGGAGGGAAAGTTCATGCTCTCATGGCAGCTACGCAAGAAAGAGGTAGAAATATTTCTGTTGAAAGTTTGATTTTCCTTTTCGATCATCCTGTATGTACTTTGCTTGATTCTGGTGCTTCACGTTCGTTTATATCTGCTTCTGTTGTTGAATCTCTACACCTAGATACTAGTACAGTAGTGGATCCCGTTGTTGTCTCAAATCCTACTGGGGGTATGGCTCGTCTGTCTATGTTATGTCGGGATTTGAGAATATATGTGTATGGAGTTGAGTTCGAATGCAACGCTTATGTGCTTGGTTTCACGAGCTATGGGTTGATTCTAGGAATGGATTGGCTAGCCAGATATGGTGCCATTCTCGACTGTGAAATGAGGGCAGTTAGACTGTTGACTAGTTTGGGTAATACTCTCGATATCTCATGCGACCCTAAGGGTTCTATTATGCTTAGCTACCTAGAATCTCTTGACACATCAACTGGTGATTTGCAATCTGTTTGAGTAGTTCGTGAGTATGAAGATGTCTTTTAGGAGGTTTGGGGCTTACCTCCAAAACGCGAGATAGATTTCCGAATATACTTGGTGGACAATGCAAAGCCAGTTGCATTGCCTGTGCGCCACAAGGCTCCAAGAGAAAGGAGGGACCTTAGTAAACAAGTGAAAGAGTTGCTTGAGAAAGGGTTCATAAGAAGAAGTATCTCGGAGTGGGGTGCTCCAGTTGTTTTTTCCACGAAGGATGATGGTTCGCTTAGGTTGTGTGTAGACTATAGGGAGCTGAATAAGCTCACGAAGAAGAACAGATGGTTTCTTTGAATGGCTCGTCATGACTTTTGGTTTGACGAATGCACCCGCGTATTTCGTGGACTTTATGAGTCGGTGTTTAGGGAGTTTCTAAGCAAGTTCGTGGTAGTCTTTGTGGATGATATCCTCATCTTCTCTAGAAGTGAGGAAGAGCATGCCTTACATCTTAAGGAAATCTTAGAGACCCTTCGAGCACATCAACTCAAGGCTAAGTTCTCCAAATGTCATTTTTGGAGGAAGGAAGTGAGGTTCGTAGGGCACGTGGTCTCTAAAGAAGGGATAACAGTGGATACCGCGAAGGTAGTGACAATCTAAGATTGGAAGATTCCTAAGAATGCAACGGAAGTAAGAAGTTTTCTTGGTTTGGCGGGCTATTATAGGAAGTTCATTAAGGACTTTGCGAAAATATCAGCCCCACTTACACGGTTGACGAAAAAGAATTTGACCTTTTCTTGGGATGTTGACTGTGACAATTCTTTTCAACGTTTGAAGAGGGCATTGACGAAAACACCAGTTTTAGTTTTGCCAGATGGGAGTAAACCGTTCACAGTGTATACCGATGCTTGCAGGACAAGGCTTGGCGCATTTTTGATGCAAGAGGGAAGGGTGATATGTTATAGTGGAAGACAGTTGAAAGTCCATGGGAAGAATTACCCTACCCGCGACTTAGAATTAGCTGCCATAGTTTTTGCGCTTAAGTCTTGGCGCCATTACTTACTTGGTGAGAGGTTTGAGTTGTATACAGACCATAAGTCACTAAAATATCTGTTCTCTCAAAAAGATCTAAAATTAAGGCAACAGAGGTGGATGGAGTTCTTAGCATCCTACGATTTTAAGATTGCATATACCTCTGGCAAGGGTAATGCTATAACTGACGCTTAAGTAGAAAGAAACTGTTTTTGAGCCCTTTGTTTGTCGAGTGGCAGAGTTTGGAGTATATATCTACCTTTGACTGTAGACCCTCTATCGATTATGCACCCAGTTTGTTGGCATAATTAGAGGTGCGACCTACGCTTTTGGGATAGATAGGTGCGACACAGCGAAATGACCCATAGCTGATAGAGATAATAGACAAGCTTTTAAGAGTGGAGTCTTCGAGCCATCTTAGTAGGTATACTACAGATGAGAAAGGTTGGTTGCGTAGGGATGGGAGACTTTGCGTATCACGAGACGAGAGTTTGAGAAGGACAATCCTTGAAGAAGCATATCGTTCAATGATGACCATACATCCCGTGGTGACAAGATGTATAAGGACATGAAGTGAGTTTTCTTTTGCGCCGGAATGAAGAAGGATGTGGCTGAGTTCGTTTCTAGATGCTTAGTGTGCCAGCAAGTCAAGGCTGAGCTAAAGAAGCCTGGTGGTTTGCTTCACCCTTTAGAGGTTCCACAGTGGAAATGAGAAAGTGTTTCCATGGATTTTGTCGATGGGTTGCCAAGGTCATGAAAGGGTAATACGAGGATTAGGGAAGTAGTAGATAGACTTACTAAGAGCGCCCATTTCATTCCCGTTAAGAGTAAAAGAATAGCGGCATTGTTAGCATCTGTTTATCTCCGAGAGATAGTTTCTAGTATTGTAAGCGATCGAGATCCCATTTTCACTAGTGAGTTTTGGAAGAGCTTGCAAGAGACGATAAGGATGCAATTGTGTTTGAGCACCGCTTATCACCCTCAAATGGACGGCCAAACAGAAAGAGTGAATCCGATTCTAGAAGATCTTTTGAGGTTATGCATCTTGGACTTTGGAGGAACACCTTCCATTAGCAGAGTTTTCCTACAATAACAGCTATCATACTAGTAGTGGCATGGCATCTTTTGAAGCTCTATATGGACGACCTTCCCGATCACCAACTTATTGGTGGTAATCTACAGATAAGATTTTTCTTGGGCTCGAGATGGTTAGAGAAACTTCAGAGAATATAGACTTCATTCGAAGACATATAAAGACGACACAAGACCGACAAAAGTCATACGTTGATAAGAGATGAACCGATCTTGAGTTCGATGTTGGAGACACAGTTTTTATTAAAGTATCACCATTGAGGAATGTTGTTCATTTTGGATATATAGGGAAATTGGCACCAAGGTTCGTAGGGCCATTCCCCGTTACAAAAAGAATTTGACAGATGGCCTACAGAGTGAAGTTTCCTGAGAAGCTTAGTGGTGTTCATGACATATTTCACGTGTCGCATTTTTGGAAGTGTTTACATGATACCGCGGAAGTAGTAGAGCCGACCATGCTTAGAAAAGTGGAAGTAGAGCGAGATGCCACGGTAAGACAAGTTCCTATATGCATCCTTGGATCGGAGGTCAAGAAATTACGCAACTGAGAGGTCAAGTTGGTTAAAGTCTAATGGGGAGATGATCAAGGAGACGCGACTTGGGAAACGGAAGACAAGATACGTACGTCGTACCCTTTCCTTTTAGAGGGTATGTTCTTAACTTCTCCTTTTTATACTACTTTGTTTATACTTGTTATATCGTTTAGTGTATCCTCTCAATTATATCCTCGATCATTAGGTAGAAAATCCTATGGGTGTAAACATGTGTTTGAGACACGTTATGTTTGGTGGATGCAAGTGGATGTAAGTGTTTGCTAGTGGTTGCTCGTGGATGCACTTACACACACATTAGGCACTAGATCGGCTCAATCACTTCCATATTGCATATGGATGAGTGTGCATATTTAAATTCATGGATGTATATGTGTTATCATATGGATGTTGCATTTGGATGAATGGTTGTGAACTCATATAGAAATGATATGTATCATTAGGATTCTTTTGCATACATAATGGACGCATGACACTATCATGATTTGCATTAAGGAGGTCAACTGCATCAGTAGACTGCTTGATTGTGCATTAGGATAAGGAAATATACACACACTTTGCATATGTTCATGAAAGCATTAGAAATCTTTTAAGGACAATGGAGACCCGTGATTGATGGATGAGTAGATGGATGATGGATGGTAGGACATACATACCTTTCAGCTTCGAGATTTCGAGGATGAAATCCTTTAAGGGGGGAGGGGAGTGTAACACCCCGTAATTTTAAAACATGACATAAGGGATAATTAAAGAATAATTAATTTTTAAAAGAAGAATTAAGCGAAATAGGTTACACCACTGCGTTCGTCTCGGAATTCTGCTTGAGATAGAGTCCAAGTTTGCATAAAACAGATGTCGTATGAAGGAGTTATGGACAATGGAAGTTTGGCAGAACAATCAGGAAACATGCCAGGATAACTGGCGCACTTGTGAAGTGCGCCAGAACAAAATTGCACTGGCGCACCTAGGATGTGCGCCCAGGCCGAGCCAGATCTGCAGAATTCTAGACAGATCCATGATGACTTGTCTTTTTAATCTGAGCGGTTCTGATGGTCTCTAATCTAATCTAAAGGTCCTAATTCACCCAATACATCAATAAATAAACACATAAACCTAACCCTAATCTCAATGTTATCATCCATGATGCCTCCATGCTGCTCTAACTTAAATTAAAACAAGCCTTTCTTCTCCATCAAGTCAAATTAGGAGATCAGATCTACAAATCAAAGAAGAGGTTATTCAAGATCAGATCTACAGAAAACAAAGCCTAATTCTCTTCTTTTGAATCCTGTCGTTGTGAGTCTATGTTACTTTCACATATAATTAAATTAAAAAGTAATTGTGATAGGATTGTAAATTTGATCTAATGAATATGCATGTAAATAAGATGAATCATATCAAGTTTTGTAAATTGTTATCCTTCAAATTCTTACCCAATTTCTATTATCATATGCCTATCTAAACTATTTTGTCATTATTCATTTCACATGCCTATTTATATGTTTATGCCAATTTTGATGTTTTGATTCTCTCCCCTTCTTCTTTTCCTTTTTGTATTTTGATATTAGGCTAACTTCGAGCCTAAGCATATTATGTTGAGATTTACGTACGAATAACGTTGGAATGATTGGGAAAAGTTTGGGAAATATGTAATAAAATGAGATTTGGCACAAATTGTTGATAGCTATGGAAATTGGTTTGGGCATGATTTGGTATAACTTGTACACATAAGATTATAGGCATTATTTGGATTAAAATTATAAACAAAATTTAGATTGGAAATTATGGGTAATTGGAATATAATATAATCCAAGATTTGGAACTAGGAATTGAATCAAGAAAGTAATAGTTAACGCCTACTACACGAGGTTAGATTCAGATTGCGGTATAAGCCTGCCCGGAACCGCCCGGCATATCCAGCAACCACAAAACGGTAATCTAATGTGAGATGTCAAAGGAAGAAATTAGATGCGTAATAATGCAAAGATACGAGATTAGATTCAGATTGCGGTATAAGCATGCCCGGAACCGCCCACCATATCCAGCAACCGCAAAACAGTAATTTAATGTGGGAGGTCTTGCAAGATTATGGTTATAATGAATTAAGGAACACTTAACCAAGATAAGACATAGGGTAAAACATGAGAATGATAAAAGGGTTAAGTGGGTAACATGAGTAGCATGTGAAACATAATTAAAGCACTTAACCAAGATGAGACATGTGATTAGACATGGGGATAAAAAGGGGTTAAGTGGGAATTCCTAGTAGGGATCAAGCTTAGGAGGGAAGCTTGTGTCAAGTGTGTGGACCCTTTCCAACCAGTAACCCGTTTTAGTATCTATATGAACTCGAACTAGGTCGAGGACAGGGACACGCTTATTGGGGTTGATTGTAAGAGGTCAATAAAGGGTTAGCGATGGCAGTGCAAGTCCAATGGAGTCATATGCATGCATGGGTCCGAGCTGGTAGGTAAGGCGTTGTTGCATCGTGTAGGTATAAGCTGTGCAATTCAGTAGTATTGGGGTTGCCACCTTAGGGAGTGATACACCCTATTGTGGGACCAACACAGGTATCTATGAGGTTAGGGAGCCGATCGAATGGGGAGGGTAATGGGTACAACTAGTGGTGGTAGGAGGAAGTGGGCACCTACGAGAGCAGTTAGGAGTACACGAAGCTACCATTATTATGATTAGTATGGAGGGATCATCTTTTAGTATGTAACTAGTATGTTTGTATGGTGTAGAGCATACCTTATAGTGGTTAGGAGCGCAGTCGATGTCCTATTTTGCTTACATTGTTTACCTTGTCATATCTGCTCATGTTACAGTCATATCTTATATCCAGTTTATGTTCTTATCCTGTTACTTTACTGATTATATTGTTAAAGTCACTAAACTCGCCAGGCTTATGTCTGACCCTTTTTGTTTCGCCTCTTTTCTTTCTTCCCCCGCCCCCCTCCCCAGGTCATCATGGTGGGATTAGTGAAGATTGACTTGGATCTCTTTCTTCTTGAAGTGCTTGGAAGTGTTTAAGGTAATGCTCAGCTTTATCTCTTTTTCATTATGACTATTTGGGGTGGGATTATGGTTTTGCTTTTATGTACTCTAATAATAATCTTGTTCAATATGGATATTTGTGTACTTGGCTTTAGTATGTGGTTTTGATGTTGTAACCAAACATGTTTTGCTTTCCGCTGCAATGAATTAATTTTAAAATTTTAAGTACCATTTTATATATCTATCATGTGATGTTCTGTTCTATACTCTTATAACACTCCATGGAAGTTAATGCATTCCCTTAGTGAGTGACATTAACGGACGTGGGGTGTTAAAATTACTATCATTAATTTAATCCTAACCAAACTTCCTCCATGAGCGTGGCAAACCGACGAATTACCAAATGCCATATCGCCACGGCCTTCTAACAGAATACCGTACCACGTCCTTCGGAAGCCGCGTGTTTCCATTTAGTCACACCACGAAATCAAGCCATATGTCGAGCAGAGTAATCATACGTACTTTAATGACAGTAATCTACAACCCTTTCCCCGGGTTGTTATTAACAAAAGTAACCTACAACCCCTTTTTATTTCCATATCACTACTGTTAGTTACATGTTTACAAGTTCCAATAACATGTTCTACTTAATGTATAATTAATTATATCTTATTCCAATCCACATAACATGAAACTTAATGTTTATAATTAAGTACAACTTATTATTCCATAAATCTATCTCATTCTTCCTTATTTAATCTTGAATCTTACACTGTCATCACAACCTATCATTGTTGTTTACTTATTAACTTAGTTTTCTTAACTAAGGTTTATAAATGAGTTTCCTTTTAATTTATTACAACCCATGTTATAATTCCACTTTTTCTATGACAAATCTACCTACTATATTGCATTCTCATTAATATTGTGATGGCCCGAATTTTCGTACCCTTTGAGTTGACTAAATACACCACACATCCAACCAAATTGCATAGAAATACGGATCATTATTAATAAGGAAGAAAAGATAGAAAAGAACAGAAACAACAACACAGAATCTCACATAGCAGTGGAATAATATGTAATATATATAATAATCTTTCATATTTTTTTTTACTTACATACATCATCAGAGTACGTCACATATACAACACAACGGAAAATAAACAATAAATAGCTAATGCTGAAGGCTCTTGCCCCAAGCTCCTCCAAGAATAACTGAAAACACCTGAACTACTCGACTTCCAATACAAATTTGGGCACCCAAGAGTTTAGGGTAAGCAAAACAGAAATAAACTTCAGGTCAAAACCACGGGACCAGTGTGACTAGACTCCAACCACTTGGTTTAACATTTAGAAATCCTTTTAAAAGAAAGGAAAATCATAAGACGGATCCTCACATAATCGTGGATGGTTTTTACCTTATGATGACCAAAAACATTTCTATAAAATCAATACTATTTTGATATTATAATAGTGTCTAAATCAAATAAATGGCAATCTAGCGGAATGCTTGCATTTCGCACTCCACATACATAATATACAATCAAAACCACGGGCGCTTATGGCGTAATGGATTTCCAACTATAACAATGTAACAACCCGGAAAATCAGAACAAATTTAAAAATTTGTTTTAAGGATATTTCAATATAAATTTGGTCTGAATTTAAGAATTCCATTTTTAAATAGCAACACAGCCCTTAAAAATAGGCATTTTGTAAACGACCTCCATTTTCGACGAAACAACTTTGGTTGGATTCGGGATGTCAAATTATTGCTAGGTTTAAATTTTCATAATTTTTGGAATTGATATGTGAGCGTGGAAAAAGAAAACGTGCTTTGCAAATAAACTGCAAATTGGATCGACCAAAAAATGGTCATTTTTCAATTGGTCTCCAAATTTGACGAAATCAGTTTTATTAGGACCGTATCGTCCAAACATAGCTAGATTTATTTTTTGGGAATTTTTGGAATCAGTATGTGGCCCCAGTAAATTAAAATGTACGTTCAAATCTGATATTGAATGTTTTATATTTTAATTTTGAGAATAACTAACTAAAACAATTGAATGGGCTTGCGAAACATATTCCATTGTGTTCGGAATGGGGGTATTTAGCTGGTGGCGATAGTCATTGGGTTTGATTTGGAGTTCGTATGGAGAAACAAATAATTTTGGAATTAAATAAATTATATAATTTAAATTATATAAATGGGCCAATGAGATTTTTTTCCCCAAACCCTCGTTATTCTCCAGAAACCCGTAACCCTCCAAAAGCGAACGACGGCTACCCTTCCAGTCTTCTCTCCTCATTAACTCTCAATTCACTCAATAAAATCCATCAATCCTTTAAAGAATTTTGTAGGGATTTTCATCTTCTTCAAATCCATACAAATCTCGCTTTTTATCGTTGCGTGTATCGTTCGAACCAACCCCTCAAACTATTGCCGCATCGCCCCGAATTCCTCCCCGAAACCATCACTGAGTTCGACATTGCAGGCATCTACGGGAAGCCCTTTCCTAGCTCTACGCCATGGTATAATCCGATATAGACCTAGCTTCACGGATTTGGAAAAAATAAATCAAAACCTAATTTTGAAAGATTTCTAAAGGTAACAGCCTGTTTATATTTAAAGGGTTATAACACTTAAAAGCGTTGCGAAGTTTGATTTGTTTACAAAAATCATATCTTTTTGATACGATGTCGAAATCCGATGAAACAAGAAGCATTGGGACCGTGACATCGTACCTACATCCTAGAAGAGACTAGAACGCATTTGAGCTCTCTACAATTTTAGAAGGAGTGGAACCCATTATGATATTTCTAAATTCAAATTGGAATGGATAATTGTTGTATAAATTATATAAGCGATGTATAAATTATATGAGTGTTGTATATGTCATATATAAACGTTGTGTAAATTATATGAGCGATGTTTAAATTATACATACGTTGTATAAATCATATATGCATTGAATGATATAGGAATGAATATATATATATATATATATTTATATGTATAATCCCCTAGTCCACAGACCATGGACGATTTAAATGTATTGTATTGTGTTGTGAATGCAATTGGATGTGTTGTATAAATTGGAAATGCAAAAAAATTGTTGTGTTGTGGAAAATTTGGTTGAATATGGGTTTTTCAACCCTATGATTGATTTGAATTAATGGAAATGAATTATTGTAATGCTGCAAGGCCTAGGATCGCAGTGGAGCCGTGCTGGACATGGCACTGGTGCTACCTACCATACCGTTGTAATGCTGAATTTTTTTGAAATGAATCATATAAAATTGTTGTTATGTTTGAAATAAATTGTTTGAACAATAAAAATAACATTTTTATATTATGTATGAAGTATATAAAATATTCATGTTTGAAATAAATTGTTTGAACAATAAAAATAACATTTTTGTTGTATGTACGAAGTATATAAAATATTCATGTTCGAAATAAATTATTTGAACAATAAAACTAGCATTTTTATTTTATGTATGAAGTATATAAAATATTCATGTTTGAAATAAATTATTTGAACAATTAAAATAACGTTTTTATTGTACGTAGGAAGTATATAAAATATTCATGTTTGAAATAAATTGTTTGAATAATAAAAATAACATTTTTATTGTATGTACAAACTAAATAAAATAGTCAGGTGTTGAAATATATTTTTGTTCTCCAAAAATATTATTTTTATCATTTATATGAAGTGTTAAAAATAATCATGTGTTGAAATATATTTTTGTTCACCAATTTTTTTTATTTTTTACATGCTAATGAAGTAATGAAAATAACCGTATGTTGAAATATATTTTTATTAATTAAAAATATCATTTTTATCACACATATGAAGTGTTAAAAATAAACATGTGTTGAAATAAATGTTCGTTCATTGAGAATATTATTTTTAACATGAATATGAAGTGTTAAAAATAACCATGTATGAAAAATAAATATTTGTTCGCTAAAATATTATTTTTAGCATTGATATGCATATATATACATATGCTGAACAGGAAAATGGAATAGCTGTTGAGTAAAGAATTTATTTGCGTGCCCGACAAATAGGTAAGCCTTAATGTGTTGACTACGCAATTTTTTTATTATATAAACTCTGTTAAATGTCATTGGATGCAGTGTGCTAGTTGTTCTGTGTGAGGATATAAACGTCGCCATAGGATAACAACAATTAATTTTGAACTACACTACATGACATACTTCGTGAAGATAACATACTCTATCATATACCACATAAGCATTTGGAGCCTGTGTGATGAGGTTGGAATTACCATACAAGCAAGAGGCTTGTATGGCAGTGATTGAATTACAGGTTGAACTGGGGACTGAAATGGATTAAATAAAATATAATGGTAAATTGTAAGATTTAATAAAAACCCTACAGGGGTCTCGAGTTCACAATAATCACGTCTCTCTATTTATTAGATACGACACATGGATTATTTATTTTCCAACACTGGACAAGGTGACGAGAATTTATTCTCTGGAGTTATGATTTTTACACACTCCCTTGGGCATAGAATAGGTCACTAAAAATTATGTATGCTTATTCTGGATTTATTGGGTGCCTAATAAGCCCAATAAATTTCCAAACCCCTCCCCGTACAAATGAGGCTATGGCGAGATTTAAAGGCGTTAGCCAAGTTTTTGAAGAGAAATTGGTTTGGAAATCGCCGAATGAATTATATATATATACACACACACACACACATATAAATTAAAATAAAACGAATCGCGCAGCTGCAGTTTGCGTTTTGGAATCATAATTTTAAACGATTATACCGAGAGGTCCAACTGTCGGATTTTCCAGAAACTAGAACCGTTGTGTTTGCTTTGAAAGATCTTTCCAACGATATAAAATTCAATAAGATCCAATGGCTAGATTTTGTGAAATGTTTAATTCAAATATGAATGAAAGTAGTGTCAATGCCATCGAATGACCTGAAACGTCGTTCGGTGAAAATGGATTATTTATATATATATAAATAGTGATAAATCATTATAAAATATTATAGACGTTAGGGAATGGAAATAAATCGACTTTAATTCGTTTATTGGATATTCTGATAGTTAGATGTATTAGACATAAATTTATTTTGTTGAATTGAAATGTGAATGTCAAATAGTTTAACTGTGGAAAGAAATGATTTGAATTCTAAATATACGTGAATTATTTGAAAAGGCCGAGTGAATTCTCATTTCAAATAATTGTTCGACGATTAAGGTCAAAGATATGAAGACGGTGCAAGACCGATAATCTTCACATCGAATGGATGGCTGCTGATGCCTTTGATTGGAGTTGTTTCCTTGAACGGGTTACAGTGGTAGTTGTCCGGATGTATTTGTTGATTGTTCGGATGTGCTAGGGACTCTCTTCCATATTGGACATATGGAATGAGGAATAAGGTGCCTCCGGTTTCGTTCAGACCCAGAACGAACTAATAAATGGATGTGTGTCTGACATTGGATTTCGTTCTGGGTTAATTGATCTCTATTAAATATATATCTATTTGGTGGTGGAGAATTTATTCTCTTGCTTAACACCCTTCTCTAAAAGTACGAGCTTAGACGTTATATATCGATAGACATCAGTCGCATGGCGTGGAATGTCAATGTGGCATGCTAAGATGCAAGTGATCAGGGCTTTTGTTGAAAAGCAGAGCCTTGTGGTCGATGTTCAGAGCTCGGCTTTAAATATCATAGCTTTGTGTACAACATTAATTCACGAGCTTCACACCCCCGTATGAACCAGAAACGGGATGAAGGACCCCAGGGAGAACATGCGTTATTATTTAGCTAGGAGTGGTGTCATGGTATGGAGCCCAGACATTTTACTTATGTGGTTGTTGGAAAGCGAGGTACCTCTGATATATCGGTCACTACGGGCTGATGGATGATATGGTCAACATAATGACCATTACGCCCCATAGGACGAGGAAACGTAATATCCAGGAATTACTAATCCACTAACATAAGTGTGGACTGGCCCTAGCGTTCCTAGGTACAGTTGCGACTATATCCTGAGACATGGTAGGCTATATTGTCTCGAATTCGGTAAGGACGACCCCTTGCCTTGGTTCATGATGGAAATCCAACTTCCAATACGATATTGTGCGGTTCTGATTGTAAAACTAGTATGGCGATATAGTAGGATGGGGT
The DNA here is from genome assembly GCA_030737875.1 of Allium sativum. Classification (NCBI taxonomy): domain Eukaryota; kingdom Viridiplantae; phylum Streptophyta; class Magnoliopsida; order Asparagales; family Amaryllidaceae; genus Allium; species Allium sativum. Next base: position 195,042,151 of record CM060927.1, on the reverse strand, counting down.
ACTGTGCCATCTATGATTGATATTATGATGGAAATTGTTTTTGAAACAGATATATACTAATAACAATATCATATGATTTTGTTTTATACGTATCAAGCATATTTTGGCCATTATAAGGTAAAACTCTATCCTTCGGCTTGCGTTGCATTGTGTGATGGGACCTGAGTCTTATAATGGCTTCATTTTTTTCTAAAAAGCATTGCGTTGTTTAATGATTTACTTTATTTCATGCACTGACAATCCAATGGAGTAGACCCATTCCGCGTTAGCGGCGTGGTCCTGTGATTGACCTTATTATTAAATAAGTTAATTAAGATTTCTGATACAGTTCCCATGACTGACGCGTGGTTTGTTTCACTTTGAAAACTTGGGGTGCCCCTATTTTCTACACGAGCAGCCTGGTATTCAGGTTTAGGCTTAATTCATTTTGGCTATGAATGGAAGCTGTGGAAGCTGGTAATGGTCCTTTATCATTTCTATTGTACTGTTTCAGACACTATTATGTATATTATGTTTGATTCCGCTGCAGACATTGTATATTAAGCTGAAACCATATTCTGTACTAAGTATGATCCTGTTATGCTGTGTAACTCTGATGATTATATTATTTCCAGTGTAGTGCTATATTTCAGTTCTGCTATTATTATTTATGTGTTATATTCCAATGATTATCCTTGCTTCCGTGGCACGGGGGTTTGGGTCATCAAAATCAAGGTATGGAACCAACTTCCGATAATGTATCTCTACAGGGAAATACACAGGATTCAACAAGAACATCTTGCAACCCGGCTACACATGACCATCACTCATTTCTCTTAAGAGTATCAAATGTATATCACCAATGGTTGGGATAAGCAACTGTTTCCCAAAAGGGACAACATTGATAGACTGAAGAAGGAAATGAAATTTCTCTAAATAGGTGATAGTACACCCTGATTGGGAGCGACCCACTTAGCCATGTTGCATGTCTGGGTTTTTGTCATTTCCCTGTTGTAAGGCCTGAGGTTACGATTACATAATTTTCATTGATAGCACAATCGCTTTGAATGCCATATTGTCACGTCCGTTAACCACTAATTGATTTGCACAAATATATTTTGAATATTATGCTAAGAGAATAAATTCTCCTCTACCAAATATATATTTCTATAGACCAACATATACAATCATTGGAAATACTATGTTAGATATTCGTCCATACAAGTTTGTTTTGGGACTGAACGAACCCGAAGGCACAATTTCCATTAATCCATCTTAGGAAATTTCTACCAAGGACAAACAGAGAAAGCCCTATCACTTTACTCTGTCTTCGATTGTCTTTATATAATATGATTCGCAATACTACTGCCAATACGAAGTGGTTCTTGGATAATAATCCAACCGGTCTCTCCATATTGACAACGATATTGTCTAATACTTCGATAGTCAGTTATTTAACTATCAAAGAAAAAAATAACATTCATCCAAAGAATCAAACAATCACCGGGCCGCTTAATTAATATTTCATTAATTAAATTACTTCTCCATTTCCATATCAATATTTGTTAACCAAATATTTTCAACAATCATCTAGACCTCTAAAGCTATTTGGATAACATTTTCATATATGAATTTCTTTTATTTTCTGTACTTAAATAATATCTTCTATTTATAACTGGAAAACATTCCATTTACTTATCTCTTTTCCGAACTCATTTATTTTTATACTTAGGAAATATTCGTATTATATTTCCAGGCTTACACTTATTTGGGTTAAAATGGATGTCGTGTAAAACATCGTTACAACAATCCAAATATTGTATTTAACTAACTATATTTAAAAAAATTATATTATTTCCTTTTCGAACATCATTTACTATAGATGAAAACCGTTATTACTATGCTTTTAAATTTTATTAACTTATTTGGTTTCCAGTTTCATATATAATCGATAAGTAGATTTTGAGTTATCGAATTTTCTTAAAACTTTTGTATCTCCTTAAATTTATGGAAAATTTCGCCAGCGTCTCCTTTATATGGGTCACTCAGTACAACTACAAATTTCCTCTCTGGGCCCTTGCCATTCAAAAAGAAAACCAAAAAGCTAAGCGGCTTGCGAATTAGGCTCATAAAATATTATATTAAATTAAATACGTACCTCTTTTACTAGGCATTCAATTTATTTCTCTTCACACACTTCATTCCAAACCTTCTTAACATATATTTAACCATTCCCGATTTATTCCAACTCAGGGCAATCGTTTTTAACTCAATTTGCTAATTCATTCTCTAATTAGCTCTTTTGCCTATTCTACTTTTTATTTGAAAATATAACATTTATACATACTTTTAATTTGCATATAAATCAGTCAAATGCCATTTCCAACTCAAGTTTCATATTCGATTTCGAATATAAATTCACAAATCCAATTCACTTATCCAAAGTCAAATTTCGATCCAAAACTCTAGTCAATAATTAATAACCTAATTTTTGTTTGAAAAATCAGTTCAATTACACCACTTGAGTTCATATTTATTTTATAACTCAAGTTTGTATTTTTCTGATGAAAATCTAAGTTTTATTTGCTTGAAATCCTTTTATTAATTTAAATAAACCATTATGGTTTAATAACGATTATAGTGTTGTTTTTCTGGAAATTTGATTTTGACATAACTCAAAATATATAAGACGAAATCCATATTTCTCTCTTCCATTAGAAAATTACCCGACAATTCTTATTTCAAAGAATTCCGGCTTAAATTGAGTTCTATATACTCAATTAAAGTTCGAAACGTCAAATTACGAACTACCATGCTGCGGCGAGTTCATTTTAATTATATTTAAATACAACCGTTTAAACTTTATTTATTTATAAATTTCAATTTCATTCTTACATATTTTAATATATATTTATTGGAGAATGGAGTTTTGATGACAACAACCTTATTTCAATTATCATTGATGATAAAATATATAATAACACTTTTTGTATAGAATATATATATATATATATGCAAGAATTATATATAGGAAATATTACTAAAGACTGTACAATTATAATGATGATAAAGATTCAAAGATCGGAGAAATTTCAAGACTCACGAGTAATCAATATTTCAAGAGTTCAATATTAATATAGTTATAGAGTCTAGATTTTGTAAGACTCAAAATAGCACTCCAGGTTCAAATTCTAATTCTAATTTTCAAATTCTAATCCTAATTTTCAAATTCTGATTTTTAATTTTATCCTCAATCATCTCTATTTTATTTTTCTATTTTTCTTTGTTTTTCAAACTTAACTTTTATATTTATATTTTATATTCTTATACTTTATATTTATATAGTTTAAAACCTTATAAAATTATAAATATGTTTATATGATTTAAAATTATGTTTTCATATATTTTTCTAGTTTATAATATTAATTTATATCATTATATTTTAATTCAAATATTTCCAGAATTATATTTGTATCAAAAACATTTGAAACGTATTTCAAAATTTAAATTTTCAAATGCGTATGTCGAAATAACAAAAACTACATGTCGACATATAATTGTCACTTTTTCCAATTTTGAATGGAAGTGTCTTTTCACTATTTGAAATGATTCAGAGCCATTACAACCTTTCAGACTCTATAAAAAGGGGTTAAAACCGACTTTTTCATCTCTTCTTCTCTAACTTCATCCTCTTTCTCTACACCATTATTCTTAATCATTTTTATGGTTTTTACACTTATACTCTACCGAATTCAATTCTATTATGATCAAACTTCTTCTATCTACACTCTCTGCTCTCTGAATCAGTGCTATTGAAGAGTTATAGGGCTGTTTGTAATTGCTTGGGTTGGATAAACATTGTTAGTGTTGAATCAAAGAGGAATCGATGTGCCCTTGTAGCCATGAAATCAAGGAAATAGGAGTCGGTGTGTCCTTATTAAGCCACGAAATCAAGGAATAGGAGTCGGTGTCTCCTTGTTGAGCCATGATATCAAGGAGGTTGTACTTGACTATTGGAAATAGTAATAAAACTCTGTGCAATCCAGCATTGTATAGGACTGGATGTAGGAGCAATCCGAACCAATATAAAATCCAGTGTGTTCTTTCCTTTTCTGCATTTTTATTTCTGTTTATTATGCATTTATGTTTGAATCTTTGTCTGTGATTGTGTTTGTGGTGTTTGTTTCATCTTGTAGTTCACATAAATTTTAGATTTTGTTTAAATTCTTACAAACACTATTCACCCCCCTTGAGTGCTTTCTTTGCCTTAACGATCCATTTCGCATTCCCTAATAATTGGTACCAGAGAAAGGTTTTTCAACAAGTATATAATCTGATTTTTGAAAATATTAAATGGAAAATTTTGAATACTAGTTTTAATTCATGTGTTGCATCAAGTATTAGATGAGTTTGCACTCAATTTTATTGATAAACCAAATTACTATGATTTGTTTTTTGAAATTTGAAATGTTTTTAAATTTTGAATTTTTTTGATCTATGGACATGTTACAAAACCTTCATGATATTATTGCAGTCAGTTATCTGGAAAAGTCATTTGATTATTTGAAATATCATTTGAATATTTCAAAAGACATTTGAATTACTTGAAAAGTTATTTGATTATTTGAAAAGTTGTGTTGTTTTACAGGAAAAGATGTGTTATATGGCTATTGGATATTCAAACTCTGAAAAGGTAGGCGACATGGCTGTTGGCAATTCAAATTCCGAAATGGTGGCTATTGAAAATTCAAATTCTGAAATGAAATCAAAAAGAAGAGTAACGATGGTTGGTGAAGAGACATCAAGAAGAAATGGATATATATAATGTAAATCAAAAAAGAAATGGGTACCAAACCAATTTACAACTTTAGATTTTCATCTTCAACTTATCTTCATTCTGTACTACTCTTAATTTGCTTCGTAGTGTCGCTAATTTCATGAGATTCCATCAAGAATTGACCAAGTAATGATCAAATGAAGTTTTGATGAATAAAGAGAGAAGGAAACTAAAACTGTCAACGGTTATCATCAAAATTCATCCACAAGTTAGACTATTTTGTCCAAATCCTTTTCCAGATTGTAGTACTCGTTCTCTCGATTGATTTGATTCGTAGATCGTCAAATTATGATCAAAATTGAGTGAGATATGACAGTTTGAAGTTAGCGATTCAAAACTGAAAAGCTGTTACGAGATTTCATGATACCTCTTAATATTTCGACTTTCTGCACCCCAACACAATCCAAATTCATCCCCAAACTACAACTAGATCATAGTCCTCAAATTCCTCTTCGATATGCCACTGATTTTGTCTAATTCCGTCAAGAAATGAAGAAGTTATGCCTCCTGAAAGTTTGGTTGAAAATGAAAAATGAGAAAATAAAGAAGAAGAGTTTATGAAAAGACACGACTTTTGGGCCTTTATATGGTGATAGAAGTGTTCATTCATTCTAAAATTCAAAATTCAAATTCAAATTTTTGCATCAAGTTGGTTGAACTACTAAATCTTCATTATCTTTCTCATACGGTGTTCAAATTCAACAAATGAATACACTATCCTGATCAGAAAAGCGAGCTCGTCGCTATAGAGCAGATCTCATCATCAAATTCAAGAAGATCAATTCAGAATTTAGAGAATATCGACGAAATGGATCTAAAAACTTGGTAGGCCTTAATTAATTTTTAAACTTTTAGTTGAATGGATGTTTTGTTTGCTTTGATTTGTTTTAAATTTGATATTTAAACATTAAAATTCAATTTTGAAATTTAAAATTCAAGTTTGAATTTTAAAATTCAAATAAAATTAATGTAATAATAAAATAAATTTTGGATGTTTGTTCGGATTAATATTATTTTAGAAAATAGTTGAACCTGAAATATAAATCAATATTTTAAAAACCAAAGTCACAAAATCATATTCCTTTTGAAATAATAAATATATGTCAACATACATATATCTATATGTTAACATATCAGCCTATAGAATGAAATTCAAATTTTGTAGTAAACTTTCAAACTTCCCTCCATCTTTTTCAATTAGAAAATGCCTGTAAAAATTCTAATTATTAAATTTATCTGTATACTTGTCTTCTTTTATATTGTTTCAAAAATTATATATATATATTATAAGTATATAAATTAATAAAATTATATGAACATGATGATATGATATACAAAGTTAATTTTTATATATATTGATAAGATATATAAATTTATTTGTCTTTTATATACTTTAAACATACATAGTATAACGACCTGAACTTCCCCGGTCTCTGAAGAGAAGAGAAAGAACAGATTGTCTGAGAACAGGACAAATCATAACACAAATAGAATAACATTTCGTTGCTTATTACAACAATTTACATCAGAGTACAAGAATATACAGAGTATGAACAAATAATATACATTTGATAAATATCAGAGATTTACAAATGACAATGCAATGGAAAATAATACATAAGACAACTGAATGAAATACACGGATACAGAGCGTTCCGAATATAGCTCCAGCTGTAAACCAGGATCTTGTGAATATAATATCTGCAAAACCAAAACTACTAGCTGCCCGTGTGGAAAATAGGGGCACCCAGAGTTTAGGTTAAAACAATAAACTCTAGGTCAGTCATGTGTCTGGTGTGAGAACTAAAACAGTTATTTAAAACTTTGCTTTAAAATCAGACATATCAAGGGACCATGCCGTATAACACGGAACGGGTTTCCTCTAAAGAATACCAGTGCATATAACAAAACAACGCAATTCTTTTTGGAAAAATGAAGCTATTATAAGACCAAGGTCCCATCACACAATGCAACGCAAGCCGGAGGATAGGGTTTTCCCTTATAATAGCCAAACATGCTTGGTATGTTTAAAACAAATCATTTGATACTATTAGAAGTGCATAGTGTATAAAACAACTTCAAATATAAATGTATCAATCATAAACGGCATGAGTACCATCTATCATGTCGCCAATACTTGGCTCTACAATCAAAACCGAAATGTCACGCATTGGAAGTTGGATTTCCATCTATGAACCAAGGCAAGGGGATCATCCTATGCTCATTCGAGACAATCTAGTCTACTATATCTCAAGCTATAGTCGCAACTGCACCTTGGATCTTTAGTGCCGGTCCTATCTTATGTTTGAGGATTGGCAATTCCTGAACAATGCGTTTCCCCACCCGATGAGGCGTAAATGAGCCAGATGACTCAATATCCATCGGCTCTGTAGTAACCGATATATCTGAGGTGCCTCGCAATCCAACAACCACATAAGTAAAAATGTTTGGGCTCCATACTATGACACCACTCCTAGCTAGAAAAAACGTATGTCTTCCCTACAGTCCCTCTCTTTTCTGGTTCACACCGGGGTGTGAGGCTCGCGAATTAACGATATTCACAAAGCTATGCTATATTAAAACTGTGCTTTGATCATTAACCACAAGACTCTGCTTTTCAACAGAAGCCTTGGTCATTTGCATCACAGATGCCACACAGGAAATTCACGCCATGCGACTGATGTCCATTAATATATAACCTCTGAGCTCGTATGTCTTAGAGAAGGGCGTCAAGAAAGAGAATAAATTTTCCGCTGCCAAACAAATATATATTTAATACAGATCAATCAACATAGAATAAAATCCAATGTCAGACACACGTCCATTTACTTGTCCGTTCTGGGTCTGAATGAAACCGGAGGCACCTTATTCCTTATCTCATATGTTCAATACAGGAGAGAGGTCCTCGCATATTCGGTCGATCTCCAAGTACGTCTGGACGATCACCACTTATTACCTTATCTTGGGTGTACAGCCGAATCAAGACATCAATAATCATCCAAACGATATGAAGACCTCCGTTCTTCAACCACCGTCTTCATCGTCGATTTATCGTCGAATCAGTTATTCAGAATAGGTATAAACACAGCCTTTTTGAATAACTCGCATATTTTATAAACAAGTACTATAAAACACAATGTACGCCTCATTCCAATTCTGAATATTTTTTTATTTAAATATTCAAATCCTTTGGGAAAGGTTCCCATTAATTTTATCAAAGATAAATTCTTCAAATTTATCCTTTAATCTTCCTTTGGATATCAATTCAAACCAAACTATGGTTTATCCAAACTATTCGGGATTAGCGCACCTTACCGATGTAATCTTTTGTTTAATTTACCAATCCCAACCTATTCATCCCATGGAGCAAAATAGGTCATACTCCATATCTAACACCACGGTGTTATCGGTAAATTTAATTACCATTTCACGTTCAAATCTCAATAAAGATTTAACTATTGCAAGGAGCAAAACTGGTGATAAACCATTCTCGATCATTTCCCAAATTGATAATTTAAATTATCACATTCGTATTTCAATCTAATTAAAGACTCATTAAAACTCCACTTGGTTTTAATCTTCCCAAAAATCAATATTAATAATTATTTAACTTTGGAAAATCAAACATGCCGCATCGCCAATCTACCCCATACTATTGATTTCTGCCTATATATAACCTCTATGGTCGACGTCTCAGAGAATGGTATTAAGCAAGAGAATATATTCACCGCCACCAAACAGATGTATATTTAGCAGAGATCAACCATACAGTTCGAAATACAATGTTAGACATGTAATCCTGTCTTTAACTTAGTTAAAGAACTAATGTCATTTGAAACACAGTTCACGATAAATCCAAATCACATTCTAGTAATTATGGAATTTTCACGGAAAATAGATCAATATAAAATCGATATCAATTTCCGTATCCAACTAGTAATATAAATGGAATAACGACAAAGCCTTTTAAATTCGATATATATTAACAGTCTTCCTCCACAGAAGCTCACTTCAATTATTACCAAATCGAATTCCATTCAATTCAAATTTAATATTGATTAACATAGAAATGTGTTTATTTTATGCTCTTATACTTTATCTTTTGTAAATAAATAAATGATACTTTGGGTACTTTTGTGTGTTTTTACAGGTTGTCAAGAAATGCCTCCTTCGTTTCAAATTAAAGGCCAACTACAAATAAAAAGCTACTTCCCCGTATTAAAGCCATCTCAATTAAAAAAGACGTTGTAGCTCACTGGTAATTGCATAGAAATTTGTACTGAGAGACCTGAGTTCGATCCCCGTCGAGCTCACTTTTTGCCAAAGAACAGAACGCGTTCACACTGCCCCTTTGCTATGAAAAATATATTAATTAGTGTTATATTATATATATACATATTCATGTGTATGTATGATATTCACTAATAGACATTTCAGGAGTAGTCATGGAAATCAATTCAGAACATTCATTTTTCAATTTCCAATTAGAAGAATTTCTGATTGATTTATTGCCAAGAAAAGATCAATTTTGAAGATTTCATCCTTTGTTGCCTTTGGAGTTTGATGAGCATCCTTGTTTGGAATAATTAATCGCATGCAATCTAATTACCAATCAACTAGCCATACGGAGGATTTGGAAGATATTCACCAAGATATGCATCAGATATTCTTAAAAGAATTATTTCCAAACAAGCTTAGTCAAGGAAGGCAAGAGATATGATATTACTTCTTGGGAAAAGAGACCCATTTATTCATAGACTTAATTAGGATTTTTTCCTATGTCCTCTATAAATATACGTTGTAACCATTGTAAGATATCCATTCTTCTGTACTCTCTTTTAGTTTTAATAAAGCTCTTCTTCGTCTAGTTTATTTGCTTTACTTCATAACAATTTGTGTTCTACTCAATTAGTTTTGGTAGACAGAAATTGTTATTGTTATTTCTATTGCTTATTAGTGATTAGTCGTTGATTAGTTTCATCGACGGTCCTAATTTACTTTTTGTTGTTCTTCTTTTCCTGCAATTTTAATTTCTGCATTTTATTTCTGTTTTGCATTTTAATTTCCAATTGATAATTGTGATTTGATCGTCGGTTCAATTAGATTTGTTCTGAATCGGATCGCAGTTTCAATTTCGTTTGCTTTCAAAACCAACCTCAAAGATTTGTCTAACTCGCCCAAGAGATTATTTAAATAATTTGATTTTAATCTACCTCCCTGTGTTCGACCTGTATGCTACACACCTGTACGCTTGCAGTAATTATTTAAAATATCGCGCTTTTCTAATTCATAGGAAAGTGTCGATCAAATATATTAAACTGGAAAATTTTACTATGGAAACTTTCCATTAAATCTTAATAAAAAGATTTATATATTACTAATCACATTTCACTGTTAATCGGGTTAAAGAACGAATGTCAATAAAAACACAGTTCATGATAAATCCGATTCACATTCCATTTTATTCCAATTAAATGTTTATAAACTAGAAACTCTAATAATCTTAATTAAAAGATTTATTCTTTTCACATGGGGTTTAAGAACAATGTTATTTAAGACACCATTCACGACAAACCCAAAATCCAATTCTTTGTTCAATTCCAATTAAATCTTAATTAATTGGAAAACTTCACTAAATCTTAATTAAAAGATTTATTCTTTCCTCAAATGGGTTTAAGAATAGTGTTAATGAAGACACCATTCATGACAAACCCAAAATCCAATTCAATATTAAATACAAGGCTCTGAATAGAAATTATATAGGCTTATATTCAATATCAAATTCTGAAATCAACAAATATCGTATTAAGAATAACGATATATATATCTTCCAAAATCCTCCACAATTTCCATATAATCACGGAATCTGATATTGAAATATTCTGAAGATAATTTCGATTCAAATCCATTCCAATTAATATATTGGAAATTCTGGATATTTTTAAAACCATTTCAAATCCAATTTATTTATTTAAAAATATTGGATTATAATTCTAGTTCATAACTAGTTCATTTTGGTAAAAATATATTTTTATCTTTATAAACGTGGAATTTTTCATCCAAATTCTTTCCAAATCATTTATAATGATTTTACACAAATTATTAATGTAATGACCCGCATTGGCAGAGGTATTATATTTAATTTATTTAATTATATAAATAGTGATATAGTGAATCTAATGGTCGCAGAATTAAATAATGATGAATATTTAATTAAAATAATAAATTAAATAATATATTTAATTTTGAAATAATCAGAATTGGCTGAAATGGCGATATGGTGTGAACTGGATCATCTGTGATATTTAATTCAGCTTGGAATTTGAATTTGAATAACGAATATATTATATAAATGATAGTTTGAACATAGAATTATAATATAATTAAAATCGAGCTTGAAATGGCGCGGCAGTTCGCTATTTGGCGATTTGAACTTTAACTGAATATACAGGGTTCGTTTTAAATCGGATTTCTGTGAAACGAGAAACGTTACGAGCTAGTGAAGTATATCTTTCTAGTGGAAGAGAAAAATCAGGATTTCGTCGTGTAGATTTTGATTTATGTCCAAATCAAATTTCAGAAAAGTCGTTGTGGATTTCCTTTATAACTTATAATGGAATTATTTATATTTTAAAGAGGAATTTCAATAAAAATCGAATATCGGGTTGACCCAGAAGTGAATATCAAGCTAGAAACTCATATAGGAATATTTTAGAGCTGTATGGTATTCCACTGTGAATATATACGATAATATTTATTTTTAAATATTTAATTTAATTATATTTAAATATATTTATATATTTAAATGGGCTATTTAAAGCTTTAAAAATAGCCACTTTTGCAAACGGAGTCGGAATTCGACGAAACTAATTTTGTTGGATCCGCAACATCAAATTATTGCTAGATTCCAAGTTTTGTGATTTTTTAAGTCAGTATGTGGCTGTACGGGATTTTAGAGTGAAAAACAGTCAGTATTTCAACAGTTAAAAATACGTTGTGTGAGCAAACGGAGTCGGAATTCGATAAAGCCAGTTTCGTTGGGACCGTAATGTCGAGTTGTAGCTACGTGGCCATTTCCGTGATTTTTGAACATCGTGTGTGATCACATGGATTTTTAGAAGACTAAAACGAATATAAATAATAAAAAGAAAGTATCTAAACTAAATTTGAGGCCAAAACAAAAGCCACATACACCCCTTTTCAACCACACAACAGAATATGACCCCTATATATTCAAGCCGCCACTATTTTCTCTAGATAAAATCAAAACGTGAAACTGAATCAAAGAAAAATCCACCACAATTCAAATAAAAATGTTATAAATCAAAACAAAGGTTTATCCTCGATGCTGAAACGTTTCTCTTCTCATTGGTATGAGTTTGGTGGAGCTCGACGAATTTTCCTGTGTTCGGAAATATGATGTAGCGAACTAGGGTTTAGATTTTTCAAAGATTTGAGTAGTCGTTTGAGGTTTGAAGGGTGTAGATGCGATTGGGATGAGGAGTGGCACCGATTGGAGTTTTTTTGTGGGTTTCAATGACTAATTGTGTCGCACTTTCTCCCTGGACCTGCTGCTAAAGCTCGTTGACGAATTGTAGGAGAAGGGGAGCAAGTTTAAGGTTTTGGATATGTTAAGGTGCGGATTTCGAAGCAAGGGATTTTGTTGGTTTCCATTTGGGTTTCGGTCTAAGGACGAGAGTGCGCTGTGGAGTTGAAGTTGGGGGAATGGTGTTCGATGGTGTCTGGAACAGGAGGAGTGCACGACAGTAGGGAATAAGGGGTTAGCGGGTTTGTTTTCTAGTTGGGACAGGAGTTGCGCCAGGTTTGGAAAGGAGATGGTAAGGCCTTAGAGAAAATAAACCAAGTTATTTAATTTTAAAACATATATGTAACTTGTAATATGTGTATCTTGATCATACGGTGTCAGATTAACGAACGATCAGATCCGTTAGGATCGTATGGACGACGACAACACCATGGAACTGACTGGAAGTGGATTGGAGCTCGTTTGGATTTATGGAAAAATAAATTGTTTGATTCAAATCAAACAAACAGTTTATCGTTCTTTAACGATGAACTGCCAAAGTGAGTAAATCTCACTAACTCTGAACAGTTTATAATTTCATGTTGTATTTTTAGAACTGTTAAATATTGGCTGATTGACTGTGTGTTGAATGTTTGATTGAACTGCTAGTCAGTTAGTTGAAATTTCTATATTGATTCTGTTTAACAAAATATATCATATGGAACTGAAAGTGATGTTGATTTTATTGTGTAACATCTGTGGATGCAGGGAGACAGGTTGGATGAATCCGACTGGATTCCTCAACAGTTATTTTATTGTTTTTCATATATTGTGATATATGATGTGGTTTTGTAACGGCGGGAAATTTTCGACTCCTCGAGAGTCGAAAATTCCGCGACGTTAGTGAAAGAATTTAGAAGGTGAGAAAGAAAAGATAGAACTAATAGAATAGAAGAAGAAGAAGAACATCAGAATCATCAGAGTAACACGAATCTCACAGCGGAACGAATAACATATAATATATAACATCACTTTGAAGTACACAGTTATATATATACAATAGCACTTATCAGAGTACAACACTTACAACACAGCGGAAATAACTATAGCTATCAAATCTTGCAGCCTCCTGCTCCAAGCTCTCCAAGTATATCTGTAAATCCCGACTACTTGACTGCCCGTACAAATTTAGGCACCCAAGAGTTTAGGGAAAACAACAAAATAAACTCCGGGTCAGTCATGGGACTGGTATGAGTAAAATAGTTTAAAACAGGTATAGGGTATCTCATAAGACCACGCCGTGAATACGGAACGGGTTTTTCCTTATGAGTATCTAAACAACTTTGACAAGCATATCATTGTGATATTATAATAATGTCTAAGTACAAATAGGTATCAATCTAGCAGAAACGCTTGCATCTCACGTTCTACATACATAGTATAAAATCATAAACCGCAGGGCTCTTATCGGAGAATGGATTCCAACAGACAAGGTATGGGAGCACCTTCTGAATAGTGTACTCTAGAGGTGATACACTAAGGGTTCAACAAGAACGTCTTGCAACCCGGCCACACATGACCGCTCACTCATTTAGCTTGAGTGTCGCGAATATATTGCCACCACGGTTATAGGCCATCAAACCGTCATCCGAAGATACAGTATCAAAAAGAAGTATAAATATGAATATTCCCTAGATCGGTGACAATACACCCTGCTTGGGGATGACCCAACTAGCCATGCTGCCTAGCCCAACTTTTGTTACTTCCCGGTGTGAGGCTAGAAGCTACATCTATCTTCAGAACATCTGATCACCATTCACTTTGAATGCCACATCGTCATACCCGCCAAATCACAAATTGACTTATCAAAAAAATACATGGGTATATAGCTAAGAGAAACGAATTCCTCCGCCACTAAACGTGAATACGTTTGAACAGATCAACTTACGCGATCCATTGGATATACTCTGTCAGACCTTCTTCCATATACGTTGTCCCAGGGACTGGACAAACCGAAGGCACTATTCAGTATATCCATCTTAGTCACTGTTATCTAAGACTTATACAACAGCCCTTGCACTTTACTCCGTCTTCAATTTATCTTTGGCAGATATTGCTCGCAATGCTTATGCCAATACAGAGTGGTTCTTTGGATAATAATCCAACCGGTCTCTCCATATTAACAACGTTAAAATGGTAAAAACTTTGATAGTCTGTGATTCAACTATCAAATTAAAACATGTCGGTGTACAAACAACGATCTTATTTCCAAATGGAAATTCGATCGATCAATCATCATATGTTCATATTTCCTTATTTCATATATTTAGAAAATATATGTTATTAATCATTGGAAAACATTTCCATAGCTTATTTTCACATCACTATTATTTCTCACTATCAGGCCCTAACTGTAACTAGTATGAGAACAATTATCTAAGTATCAATCCGGAAGGTCGAAACCAACATCAGATCGTTACTTAGAAAACCGTTCAACTTACCCTCTCCAGTTAGTTTCTGAATTTTCGTAACTCTATTTCTTAAATTCTTATCATGAAAACATTTCATTTTCTATGTTTAGAAAACATATCTGACTATATTTGGAAAACGTTTCCAAAACTCATTTACGGATTTCCAATGAACGTTGTATAAAACATCGTTTCGCTTAATCCATTTATCGCTTATTACTTAACTATATTTCAAATCAACCTTTTCTATCGAACCACAACTATTCCTTTGTCAATTCTGAAGTCAATCAAGTTGGGGTATAATTACCTCTCAGACCTTAATTGAACAACGTCCTTTACTGTGAAATAGATGAAGCTCGTCACTCACTTTTTCCAATCATCTGTTTACGCAAATTCTCGGATTCAGGTTACGAATCTACTTCTTATATGACAACGTTTGATTATAACTATAACGTTATAATTCCTACTTCTACAATATCTAACCTAAATTATAACTTTATCTCCTAACTCGAATAATTAAACAGACACCTAATTTCTTAATCCATAACTAACCCTTGATTTAAACCCTGGAAAGTAAATAGTACTTTCCCGAATTCGCTATAATCGAATTCGACGTATAACTCTCTTTCGGGTAATCTCTATTTGATTAACTCTTCTTCGAATAACCTATATTCGATTATCTCTCTTCGAATAACTCATATTCGAAATCTCTCTCTTTCGAATAAACAATATTCGATCTCTTTCTTTCGAATATGCTATATTCGAAAATCTCCTTTCGATTTACTAATCGATAACTCCTTTCGATCAAACTAAAATCGATAACTCCTTTAACTCTATTCGAATAACTAATATTCGACTAACTCTTTTGGATCGACTCATTTGATTAACTCCTTCGAATAACTAATTCGAATAACTTACCTTCGAATAACCAATATTCGATTTACTCTAACTCAATTAACTTAATTCTAATCGATTTACTCCATTTCGATTCAACTTAATTCAAATCGATTAACTTAACTCAAATTGATTAACTCCTTTCGAATAACTAAATTCGATTTAACTCTAATTGAATAACTAATATTCAATTAACTCTTATGTGTTTAACTCTATTCGAATAACTAATTCGAATAACTCTAATGTGTTTAACTCTATTCAAATATCAAATTCGAATAACTCATTTCGAATAACTAAATTCGATTAACTCTTTTAACTTTACTCGAATAACTATATTCGATTAACACCTTCTTTCGAATAACTATATTCGATTAACTCTTCGACTAACTCCTTTGGATTAACTAACTTCGAATAACTCCTTTGGATTAGCTAACTTCGAATAACTCCTTTGGATTAGCTAACTTCGAATAACTCCTTTGGATTAGCTAACTTCGAATAATTCCTTTGGATTAGCTAACTTCGAATAACTCCTTTGGATTAACTAACTTCGAATAACTCCTTTGGATTAACTAACTTCGAATAACTCCTTTGGATTAACTAACTTCGAATAACTCCTTTGGATTAACTAACTTCGAATAACTCCTTTGGATTAACTAACTTCGAATAACTCCTTTGGATTAGCTAACTTCGAATAACTCCTTTGGATTAACTAACTTCGAATAACTCCTTTGGATTAACTAACTTCGAATAACCAATATTCGATAACTACTCTTCGAATAAATAATATTCGGTAACTCTTCTCAAATGAATAACATTTGATTTCTCCACTCGAATAAACTATATTCGATTACTATTCCCTCGAATACACTATATTCGATAACTCTACTTCGAATAAGTGATATTCGGCAATTCTACTCGATTAACTCTACTTGGATAACTCTAACTGGTCAACTCTAACTGGTCAACTCTAACTGGTCAACTCAACTGGTTTAACCTAACTGGTTAAATCTAACTGGTCACCTCTAATTAGTCAACTCAACTGGTTTAACCTAACTGGTTAACTCTAACTGGTCACCTCTAATTAGTCAACTCTATCTGGTCAACTCTAACTGGTCAACTCTAACTGGTTAACTCAAATGGTTAACTCTAACTGGTTAACTCAAATGGTTTACCCTAACTTGATTTACTTGTCTCGATTAACTGAACTAATCCACTTAGTTTAACTTAGTTAATTCACGTTGATTAACTCTAGCCGGTTCACTTAGTTTAACTCAACTAATTTACTTCGATTAACCACTTAGTTAACTTAACTAATTCACATCGATTAATCCTTTAGTTTAACTTAACTAATTCACATCGATTAATCCTTTAGTTTAACTTAACTAATTCACATCGATTAATCATTTAGTTTAACTTAACAAATTCACTTTGATTCACCGCTTAGTTTAACTTAACAAATTTACTTTGGTTAACTAAACAAATTACTTTGATTAACTCGACTAACTCGCTTTGGTTAACCTAACCAATTACTTTGTTTAACTCGACTAACTCGCTTTGGTTAACCTAACCAATTACTTTGTTTAACTCGACTAACTTGCTTTGGTCAACCTAACCAATTACTTTGTTTAATCCTTTATACTCGATTAACAAATATTTCTCCTTTATACTCAAAATCCCCTTTTCTTTATAATATAAAATCCATCGATTTTATATAAATACATTATTTTCAAATTATAGTTTGAAAATCTCTTTCTATATCCTGGTATTTCTTATGGTTTTTAACACATCATCTAACAACGATGAATATCGTCCAACCACACATAATCACAATAGATTATATATATCGCATTTATATATCACAATACATAAATTACAGTAAAAATAACTGTTGAGGAATCCAGTTGGATTCCTCCAACCTGTTTCCCTGCACCACAGATGTTAGACAACAACAGTATAATATTCTGATAAACAGAATCAACATATAACTATTTGACGGTTTATATATATATATATATATATATATATAATCTCTACTAACTGACTAGCAGTTCAATCAAACAGTCAACATACAGTCAAACAGACAATAATTAACAGTCCTAAGAATACACTGTAAAAATAGAACTATTCAGAGTTGGTGAGTTTTACTCACATTTGACGATCATCGTCAATGACGATAATCATCGCTTTATTCAGCTGGACAATTTATTTTGCTATAAATTGTAACGGACTCCAATCGACCCGCGGTCAGTTTCAGCGTGTAGTACTCGTCCATACGATCCCAACGCAACTCACGGTTCGTCAATCTGATATCGTACGGAGCAGATATTCAATTTACAAGTATGTATATAAAATGAAATTTAAAACTTGGACCTTCGTTTTCAACCGGGCCTTACCCTTCTAATTAGTCGGCCCATTACCTTATTTAACCCGTCCCTACTCAGACCCTTCTTCCTCAAATTAAGTTCGCTTCCTGGAGAAAATAAACCCCCTTTTTACCGCCACTTTGACCGGCCGTGCTCCCTCCTCCGTCCATCAATCCTCGGCGCCGCCTCCACCAAATAACTCCACGGCCAACACCGCACCCAGCTAACACCTCACCATCAAACTCGATGCCACCCCAAAATCCCGTCCGTCGAGACCGTACAGTGGATACCGAACCACCCTATCTTCGAAAGCTCCAACAAGATCACAACAGGTGCTAAATCCTACAACGAGCTTGAATCTGATATCGAAACAAACTAAAACTCCATGAATCTCCAACCATGTCGAGCCCTAGCCGACGTTTTGAGTTTCCAGCGATGTGGAATAGCGTCGAACCCCTCAATGTATACACTAGATCGAAGCTTAACCTTCCAGGAGTTCAAAACTTCTTAGAGAATGATTTTTAGAAATTTCTTTGTATTGTTTGTGATTTTTCTTGTGGAAAAATGTTTGCTGTGTTGTTCATAACGTGTGTATATATGTTGTATAAGGGTAGGTAGAAATTATGGTTGAGAAGAGGTGCTGCGTGGCCCTCCGATTACCCAAGAAAATATTGGGATATTTTATTTTGGTTTTATTTACTTTATTTTCTCGATTAAATACTTGTTTGCGGTCCTTAAAAATCTCTACGACTACGTACGATACCCAAAAATCACCAAATTGGACATGTAGCTAGAGTTCGACATTACGGTCCCAACGAAACTGGTTTCGTCGAATTCCGACTCCGTATGCTCACGCAACATATTTTTAACTGTCAAAATACTGACTGTTTTACACTCTAAAAATCCGTACGGTCACACAGTGACTCTAAAAATCATGAAACTTGGAATCTAACAACTATTTGATATTGCGGATCCAACAAAACTGATTTCGTCGAATTCCGACTTCGTATGCAAAAGTGGCTATTTTTAACGCCCTAAATAGCCTATTTAAATATATAAATATATTTAAATATAATTAAATTAAATATTTAAAATTAATTATTATCGCCTGTATTCACAGTGTAATGCCGTACAGGTCTAGACTATTCCTGTATATATTTACAACTCGATATTACCTTGTCAGAGTTATATCGACGCTCGATTCCTATTTAAATCCCTATTTAAAATATAATTAAATCGTTGTGGTCAGGGCGCTGCATTTCTGATATTTTGATTTGGACGTAACTCAAAATCCACACGACGAAATCCCGATCTCTCTCTTCCCCTAGAAAGATATACTCCACCAGCTCCACACGTTTCTTGTTTCACAGAAATCCGATTTAAAACGAACCCTGTACATCCACTTGAAGTCTAAATCGCCAAATAACGAACTGTCGCGTAGTTACGCGCTCTATTTTAATTATAATATAATTAATACGTTTTAACGTCGATTATTAAATCGATTCGTTATTCAAATTCAATTCTAAACTGAATTAAATATTTTAGCTGATCCAATTCACACAGTATTGTGAATTCGGTGATTTCCGATTATTTCGACATTATAATATATTATTATATTATTTATTTTAATTACATATCCAATATTATTTAATTCAAGTCATCGATATCGCCCCATCGATATTTAATAATTAAATAAATTAATTATTCGACAGCTAACAAAACGCGCCATTACAGGTTTAAAATCTGTGGTTGATTATATGTGTTTGGACGATATTTATCGTTGTTATAGGGTATGTTAAATACCATAAGAAATACTGGATGTGGGAAAGGGGATTTTCAAAGTTTATTTTGAAAATGAATTATTTATATAAAATCGATGGATTTTATATAGAAATGGAAAAGGATTTTTACAAAAGAAAATAATTATAAAATCGAAGGATAAGTTATAATAAAGGAAATATTTATTTGTTAGAATAAATAGAATAAATATAAAGGAATATTATTAGAAAATAAATAGGATATAATTAAAGGAGAATATTTAGAAAACAAATAGAATTATAAAAAGGGAATAGTGTTAATCAAATAGTAGTTAATCGAATATAGTTTATATTAGAAGTAGTTAGTCGAATATAGTTTATATTCAAAGAAGTTAAATCGAATATAGTTATTCGAAAATAAAGTTAAAACATAATAGAGTTATTCAATTAGAGTTATTCAATTAGAGTTAATCAAATAGAATTAATCGAATAGAGTTAAAGAAATAGAGTTAAGCAAAATTAGAAACTGACTAGAGATTAGTTAAGTTGAATAGTTTTCTGAGTATCGATCTGATGTTGGTTTCGGCCTTCGGGTTTATACTTAGGGAATTGTTCTCCTACTAGTTTATAGTTAGGGACTGATAGTTGTGAAATGATAGTGATATGTGAATAAACAATGGGAATGTTTTCCAGTGTTAATAACGTATATTTTCTAAACATAGAAAATAAGGAAATATATATATATATATATATGATTGATGATTGATTGATAGAATTTCCATTTGGAAATGATATCGTTGTTTGCACACGTATTTTCCTTCGATAATTAAATCACAGACTATCAAAGTTTTGACCAATTTACGTTGTTAATATGGAGAGACCGGTTGGATTATTATCCAAAGAACCACTCTGTATTGGCATAAGCGTTACGAATCATATATGCCAAAGATAATTAAAGACGGAGTAAAGTGCAAGGGCTATTGTATAAGTCTTAGATAACAGTGCCTAAGATGGATATACTGAATAGTGCCTTCGGTTCATCTAGTTCCTGGATGACTTGTATGGACGAATGTCTGACAGAGTATTTCCAGATGGTCACGTACATTGATTTCTTCAACCGTACCAAGAGTGGAAGCGGAGAAGGAAACTTCTTTTAGCTAACACATAATGTATTGTTGAGGACGTCAACCGGTGATTTGATGGATTTGACGATGTGACATTCGAAGTGGATCTGGTGTGATGATAAAGCGTATCTTCTAGCCTCACAACCGGTAAATGACAGAAATCGGGCAGGCAACATGGCTAAGTCGGTCGCACCGAAGTAGGGTGTACAATCACCTGATCAAGGGTTTCATTTACTTCTAAAAATCTATTGTTGATGCTGTCCCATTCGGGAAACGGTTGCTGATCCCAACCATTGGTGATATACATTCGATACACTCAAGCGAAATGAGTGGTCGGTCATGTGTGGCCGGGTTGCAAGAAGTTCTTGTTGAACCCAGTGTATTCCTTTCTAGAGGTAAACTAGCGAAAGGTGGTTCCATACCTTGTCATAGTTGGAAATCCATTACCCAATACATGCTTGCGGTTTTGATTGTATACTATATATGTAGAACGTGAGATGAAAGCGTTTCTGCTAGATGATTATTATATTGTGGTTGACAGACATTATTATAATATCAAAAGGTTTTTGATATAAAGATATTTTGGATTCTCATAAAGGAAAAATCCGTTCCGTTATACGGCATGGTCTTATGAGATATCGATTACTTGTTCGAACTGTTTTAAACTGTTTTACTCATACCAGTCCCATGACTGACCCGGAGTTTATTTTGTTTTGTTTTCCCTAAACTCTTGGGTGCCCAATTTTGTACGGGAAGTCAAGTAGTCAGGATTTACAGATATACTGGAAGATCTTGGAGCAGGAGGCTTCAGGATTATATGGCTATTATTATTCCGCTGTGTTGTAAGTGTTGTACTTTGATAATGATGTATATTCAAGTACACATGTATATTTCAAAGTTATGTTACATATATTATATGTTATTCGTTCCGCTGTGAGATTCGTGTTACTCTGAAGTTGTGTTCTTCTTCTTCTTCTATTCTTAGTTTCTATCTTATCTTTCCTCACTCTCTGTTTTCTTTCTATTAATTTCCTGATTTTCATTTTAATTTGGGGTTGGACTTGTGTTTTTGGTCAGCTCAAATTGGACCGGATTTTCGGGTCATCACAGTTGGTATCAGAGCTTAAGGTTAAGTGAATTACCTTGGCTCTGTGGCGTGACTCAGTAGACATAGGGTTAGCAATACCCTAGATTGAGTTTGAGTGTATATATACGAGTGAACGTATTTGTTATTTGATATAAAAATAATTTTATATTGTGGAGATTTATTGGTTGAGTTGTTTATGGGTTCTGGTCGATCAGTTTGATCCACTGTATCGGTAGGAGTTTATAAACACTCGAATACGATGGGTCGATACGATATGTTTTGAAAAGAGGGTAAATTAAAATAAGTTTACCCAAGGTATATCTTGATATAGAGAAGATATATATATCAAAATTATAATATAATGGATATATTGGTTGTTATTATAATCGAGTAAGATTATAAATTAAATGGTTATGTAAATAACCAATCAGAATTTATATAAGTAAAGTATATGAAATTGAAATGAGTTAAATCTGAAATTTAAACCAGAAATTGAATTAAAATTCTGGAAAATTGGATAAGTGTTTGTAAATGGATTTGGATTAAAAATAAGAAAATTTAAGATCTTGGGAGATTTTAAATTGTTTTACAAGCAGTTTGAATTATATTTTGAAATGAATTTCAAAGTGGAAATGTTTAAAAATGGTTTTATAGTATTGAACTCACTTCGATCGCTGGAAAATAGATTCTGATGATGACAGCTGCATCATTAGTATTCATTTTCGAGTTGTAAGTGACAAATTACTACCATAGATACTGTTTTGAATTTGTTTTGGGAAAGAAAAGTTGTGTTGAATTTCAAAATGGGATTTATAATAAAGAATGAATAAAGAAAGTTTGAAATAGATATTGAATATAGAAATTCAAAGGGAGTTTGAATATATGAAATTCAATGGTATTGAAATAGAAATTAAATATAGAAATTCAAAGGGAGTTTGAATATATGAAATTCAATGGAAGTGATATAGAATTTGAATATAGAATTCAAATGGAATTTAACTATAGAATTTGAATATATAGAATTTGAGTAGAATTTGATATATAGATTTGAATAATAGAAGTGATATAAAATTTGAATAGAAATTGAATAGAATTAACTAAGTCGAAGAGGAATTAGTTAATCGAGTTTTGAATTTGAAGTTGAACTTTGAAAGGTGAATTGGATTTGTAAATGGATATTCGAAATCGGATATAGAACTTAAATTTGAAATTTGGATTCAAATTAGTTAATAAGCAAGTTAAAATATATTTGAACATGTCATGTTCAAATATAAAAGTGAAATAGACTAAAGAGTTAATTAACAAATTAATTAACGAATTGAGTTAAAACGATCAGGTATAGTTAAAATAGATTGGGCAGGTATAAATATACATGAGATAGGTATGGATAAGGTATGAAGGTATATAAATAGAATGCTCGACGAAAAGGTATGTATTTAATTCATATATGAGATTTTATGCACCGTGTCGGCTAGCCGCTTGGCTTTTTCTTTTTCTTTTGGATTGGTGAGGGCCATGGGAGGCTATTTGAAATATCTCGATGCCCGTGTGGGGTTTCAATCGATTGACATACAACTAATCGATTCGGATTAGTGTACGTCAAGTATCATCCCAATACCCGTATGGGGTTTCAATCAAAAAACATAAATTTTATTTGTGCAGTTAGGCGATGTGTAAAATATATCTTCTCAATCAGTATCAGATAAATGGGTGTACATAAACAAATCATTTGATTTGTTTATGAATATTTATTTTCCTTCAAATACTCATTAAAAATTATATTTTTAACGATAAAATACTTATTTCAACATATGAATATTTTATACAGTTCATTTATACAATAAAAATGATATTTTTATTATCCAAGTGTTTTATTCATCACATGAATATTTTATTTTCCATTTCACAATATAATCACGATCAATTTCCACCACGCAATATAATCAAACAAGTCGTCCATGGTCTATGGACGACGTTGTCAGGAGCTACTAAGCCTTCTCTACAACCTAATATATTTAGCTGTAAATAATTAGAGTGAGAAGGAGTTCTCACATTTGGTTTCCACCCCGTCGTGCTTTATTGTCGCTCAGATTCGTTGTTCTGATTCCAACGCAATATGTTTCACGAAATTTATATTAAAAATCATATTTTTAAACTATTCTATATATTTTAAAAAATCATATTTTTAAACTCAGATATTATGTATATATATAATCCTATGTTTGTTTCTAAGTTATGTGTATATATATATAAAAAGAATTTTAAACAATGTTATCTACATTAAAAATCATATTTTTAATCTAAAACTATTTTATAAAAATCATATTTTTAATTCAAAATTATATATATGATAAGACAAAACAAATTTCTGAAACGTTGCTAATTTTATTTTAAAAACATCGCTAATTTTATTTTATGATATTATATATAAAAGTCTAAAATTTAAAACAATTTTATTCATATAAAAATCTGAAATTTAAAACAATTTTATTGATATAAAAATCTGAAATTTAAAACAACTTTATTCATATAAAAATCTGAAATTTAAAACAATTTTACTTATATAAAAATCTGAAATTTAAAATAGTTTTATTTATAATTTAAATTAATAAACAAACTTAATTAAACCCTAATTAAAATTATTAATTACTTAAAAAAATGTGGCCACTGTACTGCTCTTCTTCACTATTTAAACTGGAGCCCCAAAAAAACTCATCGACTTCATCAATCACGCCGCTGCACCGCCTATAGATGGTCAGAGTCAGATCGGAGCCTACCACGTTGGAGAGCCTCGCGTCGCCATCCTCCAGCAGCCACCAAGTTGAACTCGACTTCACTGTTGCTCCAGAAATCTGGTTCAAACAGCGCTCCTTTGAGCGACAATTTCTTCCAATCCACTCCACTATATTTGATCAAACCTTTATCAATTGAAAGCTCATGATTTTCTCTCGAATTTTGGTTTTGATTTCGTATTTTAATTCGAATTTGTTTGTGAGATTTCTCTACTTAAATCTTGGAGCATTTCTGCTGTGAATCGGGTTGTGGCGGCTCCGAATAAAACTAGGGTTTTAAGTGGAAGATAATATATATATATATTTTTATTTAATATTATTTTCTTTTGACTTCAAAATTCATGTTTATTGATATGAACTCCAAATCAAACCCACCGACTGTTGCCTCCAACCAAATACCCCTATTCCGAAAACAATGAGATATGTCTGATAAGCCAATTCAACTGTTTCGATTAGTTTTCGTCAAAAATAAAATATAAATGAATATATATTTAATTTGAATGTACATTTTAATTTACCATGGACATATACGGATTCGAAAAATTCTAGAAAAATAAATCTGGCTATATTTTGATGATACGGTCCTGATAAAATTAATTTCGTCGAATTTGGAGACCGTTTGAAAAATGGTCATTTTTCAGTCGATTAAATTCAAACAGAATTGACAAACCCGTTTAAATCCGCCACGCTCACATGTTAATTCCCAAAATTTTGGAAATTGGAATCAAGCAATAATTTGACATTCCGAATCCAACAAAAGTGGTCTCGTCGAAAACGTAGGTCATTCGCAAAATATTTATTTTTAAAGGCTATATATTATATAAATTCCATAGCGACTAT
Source organism: Allium sativum (assembly GCA_030737875.1). NCBI lineage: Eukaryota > Viridiplantae > Streptophyta > Magnoliopsida > Asparagales > Amaryllidaceae > Allium > Allium sativum. The sequence goes on along the minus strand of CM060927.1, from coordinate 195,016,485 downwards.
TCTGAATTTTCAACTGGACATAACTTATTATTCCCGCTATGAAATCTTGATTTTTCACATTCATTGGGAAGATATTTTTAAACAGATTCGAATATTTTTGGTTTCACTAAAATCCAGTTTATTTTTAATCTCGTGCGTTAATTTGAATTTTGAAATCGAATTTTCAAACTACCGCGCCATTTCCGATTCCTTTTATAATTAAAATAAATATTTGTATTCTAACTTCGATTTAAACAAATTTATAGGTTCTAATTACATTCATAATAAATTTCTAGTCGTTATTATTTAAAATAAATCATTTTAAATATTCGAAATTCATTAAAATTGCTAAAATAAAAATTTTTAATTGGTTCTGATTTTCCGGGTTATTACACATAGTTTAACTTATATACTATTAATATGATTTCATAACAATTTTGTGTTATATTATCACAAATACTATTTGTAACTTAATAATAATTTTGATCTTTTTAAGATTTATAAAAATTTGTATATTTAACTTAGTATTTTGATATATATATATATATGATTTTATGTATTAAATATGTAGTTTAAATATAAGAAGTTATAGATTTATATTTTAATTTCAGATTTCACATAAATGGTTCCTTAACAAATTAATATATTTTGATTTCTAAAAGTTTAAATTTAAAATTGATTTTGTATCAAAACTTGATTTATATACAATTATGACTATATGTTTACTATGTATGATACAACTCTATATTCTCTTTAAAAAATATTCAATTTTTACTATATTAAAAAGGGCACCCTACTAAGATTATTTAACTCCACATTTATAATTATTCCAATTATTTCATTATATATTATGAATACCATAAAACTTTCATCTTTACTCTCCTTTAAATCTCTTTTTAGGTATCATTAATCTAAGTCTAGAAATTAATAGATATTACTCTTGTATATTTGTATATGCATAATAGTTAGATAGTACTTTAGATATGATTTACCTAAATTGATATAATTACCAAATAATTCTACATATTATCATTACATATCTTATTTCATATCATACATCATCATTATAAATTACAGTACATCTCAAATTAAAATCATTCACATCACAAGTTGTACTTCATTCAATATATCACTTCATTTAGTTTTGTATATGACATACTTCATTTTAACCTACACACTGCGTTACATGTTAACTTTAACTTGACACATAACAAGTATATAGTATGAAAAGTTTTTATTTAGAATTATTAATCAAATACATAACACATTTACATTGTCTTGATTAACTTGTTTGTCTTGGTTGAATTGATTAAGTTGACTAATTTGACCGATTTGTTTGGTTTGTTTGAATTGTTTGGCTTGAGTTGATTGACTTGTTTGAATCATTTGACATAGTTGAATTTCATTTGTGGTTGGTAGGTATGTTAGAAATATAATTATGTATTTGTAGTCAATTTATTGGTTTTAGGATAAATAGAAGTTATAAGAAATGCTTGGTTTTATGTTTGAATTGATTGATTGCTTTGCTTATATCATAATTTTAAGGATATCATATTAGAGTTACTTCTTAGTCTAGATTAAAGTCTAATTATAGTTTAGGATAGGTCTAGTTTTGTATTAGATTAAGGGGGAGTTTTAGAGTTTCTAAAGATTAGTTGAAGGATCAAGAATGCTATGGTTGATTTAATTGTTTAAGATTACTTGTTTGAATTGTTCGATTGCTTGAATTGCTTATTTGCTTGAATTGCTTGTTTGGATTGATTTGCTTGTTTAAATTGATTGGTTTGATCAGGTTATTATCCTACTATTTAGTTTATTAGACTAGTGTAGTCATAGATTTAGGGTGAGTTACAGAAATTTATAGAGAATTATAGACTAACGGAGAGTTATAGATTTAAAGGAAGTAATATACAGAATTAGGATATTGTAAAGGCACTAATTTAGGGGGAGTATTTTGTAAGGTATAAATAGATTTAGGATTCAGGGGGAGTACTTTACTTTAGTATATGAATTATTTAGATAGTTATAGGATTTAGGGGGAGTTGTTTTAGAATTTCTTTTTGATGATGCCAAAAGGGGAGAAATTATGAAATATAGGCATAGTTTATAGGATCCATATAGACAGTGGGAGTATTAAAAGGATCATCTTCAACATGTATGAACAGGTATGATATTTTATAAACTAAGGTTGTCGTCATCAAAAAGGGGGAGATTGTTGGAGAATGGAGTTTTTATGACAACAACTTTATTTCAATTATCATTGATTATAAAATATATACCAACACTTTTTGTATAGAATATGTATATATATATATATGCAGGAATTATATACAGGAAATATTACTGAAGACTGTACAGTTATAAAGATGATAGAGATTCAATGATCAGATAAATTTCAAGACTCACGAGTAATCAAGATTTCATGAGTTCAAGATTAATATAGTTATAGATTCTAGATTTTGTAAGACTCTAAATAGCACTCCAGGTTCACATTCAAATTCTAATTTTCAAATTCAAATCCTAATTTTCAAATTCAAATCCTAATTTTCAAATTATGATTTTCAATTTTATCCTCAGTCCTCTCTATTTTATTTTTCTATTTGTTTCTATTTTTCTTTGTTTTTCAAACTTAATTTTTATATTTGTATTTTATATTCTTATACTTTATATTTATATAGTTTAAAACCTTATAAAATTATAAATATGTTTATATGATTTAAAATTATGTTTTCATATATTTTTCTAGTTTATAATATTAGTTTATATCATTATATTTTAATTCAAGAATTTCCCGAATTATATTTATATCAAAAACATTTGAAAAATATTTTAAAATTTAAATTTTCAAAGGAGTATGTCGACATGAAAAAAGTCCATGTCGACATATAACTGTCACTTTTTCCAATTTTGAAAGGAAGTGTCTTTTCACTATTTGAAATGATTTAGAATCGTTGTAACCTTTCATACTCCATAAAAAAGGGTTAAAACCGAATATTTTATCATCTCTCCTTCTCTAACTTTATCCTCTTTCTCTACAGGATTATTCTTAATCATTTTTATGGTTTTTACACTTATACTCTGCCGAACTCAATTCTGTTTTGGTCAAACTTCTTCTCTCTACACTCTCTACTCTCTGAATCAAGTGCTATTGAAGAGTTATAGGGCCGTTTGTAATTGCTTGGGTTGAATAAACCTTGTTAGTGTTGAATCAAAGAGGAATCGGTGTGCCCTTGTAGCCGTGAAATCAAGGAAATAGGAGTCAGTGTATCCTTGTTGTTCTGTGAAATCAAGGAATAGGAGTCGGTGTCTCCTTCTTGAGCCGTGAAATCAAGGAGGTTGTATTTGACTATTGGAAACAGTAATAAAACTCTGTGTAATCCAACGTTGTGTGAGACTGGACGTAGGAGCCATCCAAACCAGTATAAAATTCACTGTGTTCTTTCCATTTCTGCATCTTTATTTCTTTTTATTTTGTGTTTGAATCTGTGTCTGTGATTGTGTTTGTGGTGTTTGATTTATCTTGTAGTTCACATAAGTTTTAGATTTTATTTAAATTCTTACAAACACTATTCACCCCCCTCTAGTGTTTGCTTTGCCTAAACGATCCATTCCGCATTCCCTGACAATATTAAGTAAAAAAATTCCAAATCCAACTTATTTTTATTATCCCTAATCGTCCATTTTTTCATAATTCAGTTATAAATTTTTTCATAATTCAATCTTCTATACTGAATTCCCTTTGAAATAAATTATATTATAAAATTCGATGTAATCGAATTTAAATTTTTAACTTACTTGGATTTAACTCAATTCAGTTTATATTCCGAATTCTAGAATAAAATTTGTTGTTCCCTTTTCGAAACAATTTCCAATTCCTTTTAAATTCGTACTTGAATTTATATTTCCATATCATTCCATGATAATTATCCCACTTTATTTATAAACATAGTTTATAAATATACTTCCTTGTTTTATACATTAAAACAAGTTGCATTTCAAAATCTATTTGAAACCCGATTCTTATTTTGGAATATTTTATTATTACAACTAATATGTATATATATATAATTGTAGAATCTATTTTCATATATAATTTTAGTTTCTATCTAATACAATTTAAATATCCTTTCTTGAAATAATTTATTTTTATAAATTCGATATAGTTCAATTCTAATCATAAATCCATATGCATTTGTTTTAATTCAATTTACATTCCGATCATCGGAATAGATTTCAACATATCTGTTTTAAAATAATTTCAATTCCCCTTTTTACATTCACATTTGAACATTCCCCGCATTATCTAGTGAAAATTATTCCATTCATTTATAAACACTGATTATAAATTCACTACATGTTTTTATTATTCAAAACAAGTTAATATTTTCTAGCCCATTCGAAATTTAGATTCTATTTTAGGAAAATAGATTTTCCCTTTTAAATCTCATAATTCCTTTTCATGATATGTATATATATATATACCAATATTTAGGTCCAGTGATATTCAAACATCCAAAACACCTAATTATCAATCATAGGTTTTCTAACAAATTATATATGATAATGTACATCAAAACAAACAATAATTAATCTTGAGGAGTCCAATTGGATCCCTCCAACCTGTTTTCCTGCATCCACAAATGTTAGCCAACATAAATAATACCCATCCTGCTTTAAGGCAGGATATCGTGGTATAGAAGATCATCCACTATATATATTGTGGGGCACATAGGGTCTTCCACTAAAGGTACTACAGGAAATATCCTATATATATATATATATATAATAGTGAAAACCACCAAGCCTATATATAACTAATATATACATATAATACCCTCATTCATCAATAATTATTCAATGCATCCAAGAAACTAACAAACAACATATAATTTAGAATAAAAATTCGTTAATAATAAAATTATAAATGAACCAGAAAGTGAGTTTACTCATCTGATTCTATTTCAATCCATTCCGATTCCAATAAAAATCCTGATTATGTCACCCTCAACTATGAATTACTCGACTGACTTTGCTCGATAAAATTTCGTATACCCTTAATATAACATTCATTAGTTAGAATGTAACGTCCCGTATTTAATAGTTGAATAATTAATTTATTTAATTACTTAAATATCAATTTGGCGATATCGATAACTTGAGTTAAATAATTTGGAATATTTAGTTAATATTTATAATGGGATAATAAAATTATAAATTCTGAAATAGTCGAAAATAGTAAAATTCACAATATTGTGTGAATTGGATAATTTAACTGATTATATTCAGTTTAGAATTTAATTATATTAACGAATTTATTTATTAAACGAAGTTTGAATGTATTAATTATAATATAATTTAAATCGAGCTCGTAACGTGGCGGTAATTCGTAATATTATGTTTGAACTTCAACACTACAACAAAACTAGTCTTTAGCGACATAAAAGGGTGTGTCTTTTACGATGCTTATGCGATGCTGGTGTGGTTTTTACGATGCTTATGCGACTCTGTTTTTGATAGCGTCGCATAAGCGTCGTAAAAGAGACACCCTTTTGCGTCGCTAAAAAACAATTTTGTTGTAGTGAAATTAAATATACAGAATCTGTTTTAAGTCAGATTTCTATGAAACAAGAAATGTTCGAACCTATTGAACGATATTTTTCTAATGAAAGAGAAAAATTGATATTTCATCTGTTAGATTGTGAGTTGTGTCTAAATTAAATTTCCAGAAAGTCTCTACGGAATTCATTTATAATTTATAATGATTTATTTATATAATAAAAAGGTTTTTATATAAAGTGAACATCGATTAGAACTAAATTTGAAATATCAAGTTATATATTAAAATATGTTTATTTTGGAGCTACATAACATTCTCTTTGGGGTTATACGATGATATTAATTTATTGTTATTTAAATAAAGTTATTTTTAAATATATTAATATTTTATTGGTTTATTTAGAGCCTTAAGAAAAGCCATTTTGGAAACGACTTCCGTTTTCAATGAAATTAATTTTGTTAAATCCGGAATATTAAATTATCGTTAAATTTCATGATTTTTGGAGTTGGTATATGGCCATGCGTAATTTTAGCTTGAAAAATAGTCAATAATTTGACTTTAAAAATACGCTGTGTGAGCAAACGGATTCGGAATTCGATGAAATAAGTTCTTAGGGTCCGTAATGCCGAACCATAGCTATATGTCCATTTTCTTCAGAATTGGATATCTTATGTGACCACACGAATTTTTAGATGAATAACGGAGTTAACAATTTGATAGATATTAATATAAAATTCAAATATAAATTAACATAAAAATATACGAAGCTTTTGAGATAAGCAACCTTACCATATAAATACCCTAACACCAATAACCTAATCCTAATAATTCATTCCGGTCGAAATTTATGGCCGCCATTGATTTTCATTTTATGGTAAAATGTCCACCTTTGAAAATAAAAAACAAATCAACTAAATACCTATAATCGTAATACATGTACATATGGATTTAGTATCGAACGAACTTCGATTCTATGTACAATTTGTAGGGTACGACGTCCCCTACATTCGCTGCCTTTTCTTCTGTGTCGCCTAGGGTTGAAGATGGCAAGTTATAAAAACCTTAATTCACAGTTTCGAGTTGAGATCTGGAATGAGGAGGTGAAGGATAGTTCGTATGCAAAATTTTGGATTATTGAGGGATAAAAGTGTTGGACATTTCATTGTGTGTGTGCGTTAAGGGACTGATATCGGAATTCATGAGAGGTGTGTGAGTTGCTCGAGTGGGTGATGGGAAGTTAGAAAGATCGGAGGAGACGAGATTGGTGCAGGCGGTTGAATGGGGAAAGAGGTATGCGAGCAGGAAGGTACCATAATGGCCATATGTGAATAATTGGAGCGTGTTTACTTTCGGGTTTGGTGAAGAAAGGAGGAAAGGGAAAACGGGAATGTGGTTATGTGGGCCGAGGTGAGGCCCAAAATGTTTAAAAATATATTTAGTTTAATTAAATATTTACTAGTATGTTAGCTTATAATTAACGTATCTTACTCATGACTTATCAAAATCCAATGAAACAAGATCCGTTAGAATCGTATGGACGAGGGCTATACAATGGAACTGATTTGGAGTGAATTGGAGTTCATTACAAATTAGGATAGAATTAAATGTCTATCTAAACCACATGATAGTTTATCCTTATTTAATGATAAACGTCCGATGTGAGTAAACTCACGAACACTGTTGAGTTTATATTTTTTATAACGTATTATAAAATTCGATAAATGATTATTTGATGTTGTGTGATGATTGTTTGGATGATTGTTGATAACTGGTTGAGATAATTTATATATATATAGCAATATATAAGTCGTTGTTTAAATATTGAGTTCATGTGCTATAAAACTTCATATTGATACGAAATTGATATAATTTATGTAACTAACATCTGTGGATGCAGGGGGACATTTTTGAGGGATCCAACTGGATTCCTCAACTTTTGTATTACTATTTTTCATATATTGTGATATATTATCTGTGATTGATTTTGTGTGTTTGGATAATATTGGCCTTTTTATTTGGTATTTAAAATACCATAAGCAATATTGGAATATAAAAAGGAAATTTTAGAAGTGAGTATTGAATTTAGGTATTTTATAAAATCAATGATTTTATAAAAGGAAATATTTGGAAGATTAACAGAATTAAAAAAAGAAATTTGGTATAAAAGAATTGTGAGAAAATTGATAAAAGATGATTTTTGTTAGAAATCCGTTTTATCGGATAAACAGAAGAAATTTATTTATAAGCGATATCTATAAATTAATTTGAAATGTTTATTATTGGATAAATTGAATATACATTTACATACGTACATACATACATATATATATATATATATATATATATATGTAAGTCTGAAATTATATTAAGAAGTAAAATTCGGTTTTAACATCGATAATTTTGTGGAATGTAAAGTCAACATTTGTAAAAGGAATTATAAAGGAGATTACAAGTGATTTGAAATAAAAATAGGATTTTGTATCAATAATTCTATAAATAGAAGCATAAATAGAATTTGGAAATGGGATATTATTTTTAAATGCGAAATCAAATTGAATTGATTATATAAAAGAAATATTATTCACGATCGAAGTGAATAATGGTTTAAAGCAAATATTTTGCAAATGAAAACAGTTTAAAGGAAATGTGAGGTTCGGAAATAATAATTTAAATGGGATTTATGAAATTAGAAACTGACTGGAGACTAATTAAGTTGGTTGGCTTTCTAGGTATTGATTTGATGTTGGTTTCGGCCTTCGGGATTAATATGTAGAGACATTTACCCTTACCGGTTTACACTTAGGGACTAAGGGATGTAGAAATGTAATGTTGCATGAATAAAAAATGGAAATGTTCTCTGATATTAATAACGTATATTTCCTAAATATAGAAGATGAGGAAGTGTTAAATGTTTTTCCGAACCGTGAGAGGCTAAACGAGTTTAAGAAAATGGGAAAACGGGAAATGAATAAATTAATGATACATAAATTAAAAGGGAGAAATGTTGATTGATGATTGACAGATAAAATTTCCATTTGGAAATAAAATCGTTGTGGGTATGGATGTTTTCCTTTGATAGCTAAATAATCGACTATCAAAGTTTTGACCATTTTTCCGTCATCAATACGGAGAGACCGGGATCAAATTTATTATCTGAAAACCACTCCGTATAGGCAATAAGGTTGCAAATCAAATATGATAAAGATAATTGAAAACAGAGTTTATGCAAAGGTTGTTCTGGAAAATCTTAGGTAGGAATTGCCTAATACAGGTTTATAGAATAGTGCCTTTGGTTTGTCCAGTCCTAGGACAACTTGTATGGAAGAATGTCTGATAGAGTATATCTAATAGATTGCGTAAGTTGATCTCTTCAAATTTATTCACGTTTCGTCGTGGAGGAAATCATTTCTCTTAGTTGTCTGTGGTATTTTTGGAGAAATCAATTTGTGATTTGGCGGGTATAACGATGTGGCATTCAAAGTAAATAAAGTTGTGATCGGTCAAAAAGATATGTTATGGCCTCTAGCCCACAACCGAGAAATGGTATAAAATCGGGTAGGTCGTATGGCTGAGTGGGTAGCTCCCAATTAGGGCGTATTATCACCTGATCTGGAGAAAATCCATTTGCTTCTTTAATCTATTTCGACGTTGTCTCTGTCGGGAAACGGTTGCTGATCCCAACCATTGGTGATGATACATTTGGTTCACTAAAGCAAAACGAGTGACCGATCATGTTTAGCTTGGGTTGCAAGATGTTCTTGTTGAACCCGGTGTATTCCTCTCTAGAGATACACTATCGGAAGATGGTCCCACACCTTGCCAGTTGGAATCCATTACCTAATAAGCGCCCGCGGTTTTTGATTATATATTATGTATGTGGAACGTTAGATGAAAGTGTTCCACTAGATTTCTATTTATTTGATTTAGACATTATTATAATATCAGAAAATTATTGATTTTAAAAGAATGTTTTGGGTTATCGTAAGGTAAAAACCATTCGTATATATGTGTGGATCGGTCTTACGATTATCCTTTTTTTTGAAAGGGGTCTTTAAAAAGTTAAAACCAAATTGTTGGAGTTTACTCTTACACCAGTCCCATAACTGACCCAGAGTTTTTTTACCCTAAACTCTTAGGCGCCCAACTTTGCCTAGGTAGTCAAGTAGTCGGGATTTGTAACGACCCAACATTTCGCTGTTTTTATGATACAATTCATTTCTAAATAATAAATTATGGATAACAAATATTGGGTAATTCCAATATTTATTTTTAATTCCTTAACTTGTGCACATATGTATATAAAACCAAGTGAATAATATTTATTAATTTGTTTTGTAAATTTATTTTCACTTGTGTAAACATAGATAAATCGTTATTGTAAATATTATTGAAAATTATTATAGTAATTTGTTAAAAATCTTATGTTTTTTATTTTTTTACTTGCTAGATTTATATATATATATAAGAAGAAGTGCTTTAATACTTTGTTTGTATTGAAACATGTTTTAGTACTTGTAAAACATAAAGTTTACTTTAAAATTCATAAATAAATAAGAATGTTAGTTTTATGTATTGATTTGCTACAAGAAATCCAGTGGATACATCAGCTTTAAATGCTAAATGCCTTAGAAACTAGACATATATACGTATATATACAATGCATAGCCTGTACAAATACATCAAGTTCAATGCTAAGAACTGATATTTCCTTCCCATCTTAGTGTAAGCAGCCTACAAACAGGGTAAAGCTAAGCCTAAGCCATGCATGGTCCAATTCATAGCTGGAAGAAAAGCATTGAAATACACAATCAACCTTTCCATTCAACCAACATGTATGTATACTCTTCTACATCCCATAGCAGCCTAATGAAGCTAGATGTAAAGCATATATTGCTTAAGAATTAAGCAATTGTATGTTTAAATCCTTTCTGCATATAAATTTGCGCATGGCCATGCTTTGTCAAGACTAGGAAACATCAATATGAAATAACTAAACAATATCTCTTTTCAATCAAAACAGACAGCCTAGACACACTGCAAAGCCTACAAGCTGTTTGTATTCACCTATAAATATAGTAGTCTTCCCTTACACATTCACTCAAAGAAGGAAATAGAAATCTGAAACAAAACTAAAGTAAAATGGAAACAAAATTGTGAAGAAAAATCTGTTGAAAACCTGGAAATCAGAGAAGAAAGCCTGGAAGGAGAGACGACAGTGTAAACCTGTGAACAATGAAAGAAAACAGAGTAACAGTGAGCTAAAACTGTGAGCAAACTCCTTCTCTTTTTATTTACAAATTGTGAGATGTTAAGAAAAACATGTACACATATACATTCATATATTTTCTTGTGTCAAAAACCTGAAATGCCAAATCTGGAAAGGAAATAACATAAAACAGTAAATTGAAAATAGCGAGTAGACTTCCTATTGGTTTACTGATGGAATGATAACCTATATAGATGGTATGTGCTTATTATTGTGTTGATCTTGGTAAATTCTGCCTTCATGTCAAACTAGAAATAAAAACGAGAACTTGAAAATGAAATAAATGCATAAAGCAGTAAACATATCTGTAAGTATACCTTTTTAAAACTTTCTATGTTTGTATATAGTTGCATATAAATATAGGCATATATGTTTGGGATAGATTGGATTTATCTAATCAGATCAATATGAAAATTTGGGACTAGAGAAAATTGAAAAATGTGGAATATATGGTAAGCAGACCTCTGTTTCTTCCTTTGGAATCTTCTGTTAATTTGATACATATAAGGATATATGTAGGTAAACACTGTTATCCTCCTATATATATACATATATATATACATATATATATATAAGGGGTTCCACTTCAGAATTTTGTATATATATGCATATATATACAAAACATACAGCAAGGAAGTGTTAAGTACCAACTTTGGACCATCTTATAATTCGATAACAGATATAAGAAGGGATTCGTATGGGGTAAGGGTGATTTTTGAGACATAAATCCTGATTTTTAATAACATATTTAATCAGTTTTGGTTTTCATCAGGTTTTTAGGTAAACTAAATAAATTCTTGGGTTTTGATGGATTAAACATAAAACTGTTTTCGTGGGAGGCGTTCAGGGGTTAGATAAGTGTATGGACGGAGTGAGGCGAGTTCCGGTGGTCGGGGTTGGTCGGAACAGTGGGTTTTAGGTTATGGGTTAACAGTTTTGGGGATCGGTCTTTGGATGACTCTTATGTGGTCCTCAACTGGTGGAGTTGGCCAGAATTGGTGGAGGAGAGGCGCGAGAGGTCATTGAGTCGATGGATGGAGGCTCCGGGCGTTCCGGTGGTCAGAATTGAGCATGGGAATCAAATATTGGGTTGTCCTAAAACTACCGATTTTGATTAAATGGGGGTGGAGTAGTGTTTTTAAGGACGTGGCACGGGGATGCTCCAGTGGTTGGCCAATGATGATCAGGAAGGGCGGAACGATTTGTCGGAGGTGGCGTAGCAGGCGTGGAAGGTCAGACTGTCGGTGCACATGCACCAGTGAGGGTGTGTCGGTTTGTATGGGTTGGCAATCTAGTGTCTGAAGCTTTTAAAGGGAAGGAAGTAATTGGGTACAACAAAATAGTGGATGCGTGGCTTTGGATTCATGGGTCGGGCTTAGCCATGTAAAAAAAGAGGAAAAGGAAATTACTAAAAACAAGTGTAAAGCAAGAGGTAAAAAGGAAAGGAATGAAAAGAGAATGTTAAGATTGGCAAAGTGGTGCTACCTGGGATATGGTGCGTGGGTTGTAAGTTTACGGGCTGGGCTAAAGCCCACACATATATATAATAAATGATAAGATAAAAAGTGTTTTGGGGAACTTCTAATGTAATATATGCGCATATATATATATATATATATATATATATATATATATATATATATATATATATATTAAATAGATTAGGAGCATACAAATAGTTTTAGTTCGTGTAGTCGAGTCAAACAGTAGTGTGTATAAATAACTCAATGTTGTTATCGAGTTTAAATAATTCAAGTTTAAACAAATTAATTTAACTAGCAATTTATGGAGAATGTAATACTGAATATCGTCTAAATATTATCGAACATAAAATTAGTTGTAAACTACGCATAAACAATGATCGGTAAATACAACAAATATTCAATTAAATTGTACAACTAATTGATTGCTTAGTTAAGCCATTATAATCACGGAAATCATAATTATACATTTTTATTTGACATCTGTCTGTGGAATTAAAACATTGTTCCACTATGTATTTTATTAACTGGATTGTTTGAAACACTCTGTTAGCAGAAATAAACACCATTCTGCTATTTATTAATCTGATATTTTTACCAGTGATTGTATGTGCTGAGATGTTATGTTATCAGTAGAAAATATTGTATTATACTTACATGCGTGTTTGGGTAAACTAGATTAACGAATCAAATGTCGTCTAAACTGATATAGCCCAGGGGAACTGCTAAGCTAAAATTTCTGTGAAGGAATTCAGAAATAAATAAATTTTTTAATATTTGGATATTAATTGTTGTGAGAAACAATTTATTGGATTATTTTTAGCGAATATCCCTATTTAAATTTGAAATTAAAGCCATGTCCCTCCCAATGTTTACATGCAAACCCGGTCCCTAGAATTAAGCTGCCGCTCTTTTTTTTTGGCACTTCCGCCTGTTGCCATGCCCACTTCCGCCTTTTACAAGTTGTGACCAAAAAAAATACGCTACTCACTAAAAAAAAAGAATTCAAAAAGTAGGAAATATTCCCAGAAGCATTCAAAAAAAAAGTTGCATACATCTGTGAAACTATTGCCAATAGTAGCATACATACATGCATATATTCATATAGTGTTTTTGTATTGAAAATCTGGACCAATATATGCATACATGTATGCAACTATTACATACAAAGTTGAACTGAGATTCAGGTGTTACGACAAGTTGCATACATGAATGCAACTATTCTGTATATATGCATGCATGTGTGCAACAAATTTAAAAGGGACGATGGCTTCTGAATATGCGCATGAATGCATGCATGTATTCTATACAAGAGCATAAATGTATGCAACAATATCTGAAAACGGCGAATGCTTGAAAAAACAGTTTGAATATATACATAAAAGGGTACGTATAATGTTGTTTAGTTGCATACATATATGCATTTATACTACATTTTGGCGCAACACTGAAATATAAGCATGAATGTATGCAACTTGTAAGGAACCAAGATTTTTGACGCTTAAAATTATGAAATTGTTCTGAATTCGGTATTCAAGAAATTTATACATGTTTATAATTTTGAAATTGAGTCTATTTTAATTTAGTTTTGATTATTTTGTAAGTGTATATTTAAAATTTATTATTTGAATTTTGGTTGTCTTGTTAAATTCAAAGGTAGTGTAAGTATTTTAAAATTTATTAAATATTTTACCAAGAAGCTATAAATTTAATTTTAGTTTTAACTTGAGATTTATTTTAATTTGTGTAGATTTAATTAACTTTATTCATCTTTAAAATTGTGTTTTGGAATTGAACTTATATTAAGAAATTTATTTATAATTTGATACTTAGTCTAATTTAACTTGGGTTTTGAATTAATTTGCAAAATCTAAATTTAAAATTTTGTTTGAAATTTAACTTAGATCAAGAAATTATTTATAATTTTAGATCTAGTTTATTTTAAACTTGATTTTGAAATTTGCTTTATATGTTTAGATTTTTTTTATATTCAATTTAAATGTTCGTTAAATTTTACGTTAGTAATATTTCATACTATTTGCTTTATATTATTTGAAATTATATTTAAATGTTAGTAATATTTTGAACTAATTAAATTATATGGTTTGAAAAAAAAAATTGATTTTACTTGACTTGTGAATTATAATGGAATTTAAATAAATTTATTTGAATTTGAGTTGTTTGTTCAATGATAGTAGTATTTTAAAATTCATTGGAACATTTTATATTGATTTAAATATTTTGTTAATTTAAACGATTGTAATATTTTAAACGAATTGAATATATTGGTTGATAAATTTTGAATTTGATTTTCCGTTTTACTTGAGAATTATAATTGAGTGTAAACAAATTTGTTAGAGTAGAATTTGGTATTAAAATTTATTTGAGTTTTTTTTAATTGTATGTAGACTTAATTTTTTTTTCTAATAAAAATAATAATAACAATTAAGGATTGTATTTGGAAAAATATAAATACGTTGTAGTGAATTGGCATTCATGGTAAATAAATGGTAACATTTGGTATAATTTTTTTATTGTTTATTGGTGGTTGACACTTGTAATTTATTCTTTGAAATGTGTATACGCGTCTTGCTTTAATTACCACTAGTGTGTAACCCATGCGTCGCACACAATAATGTTATAAAATATAGATTTTAAAATTTTAATGTTCAAATTTGAACTTTATTATACAACCAATTGTAATTCGGCGAAATAAATATAATATTATTGTTGTTTTTGTTGTTGTTTATACATGATATGTGCTTGTAATTTATATTTCTTTGAAGGATTTTATTATTCTTACTACTATTATTAGCAAGTATTCTAGTTGAAATTAACGTATTATAAATATTCTAGATGAATTAACAATATTATTTAACATATTTTTTTATATATGTTAAATTTGAGATTATGTAATTAATTAAAATATATTGATTTAATAGTAAATAATTAGAATAAATTGAAAAGGAATCTATAAAAAGATTACAAATTTTTTTATGTGGAGTTATTTGAAGTTAAAAATAGAATATTTTTTTATGTTATGTATGATAAATTTATAGTTTGTGTATATAACTGGTTATAGTTAATTTACAAATTCACATAGTTATTATTGTTTATGTACATAAATAAACACACACACACACACACACGCACACACACATATATATATATATATATATATATATATATATATATATATATATATATAAGTGTGTGTGTGATTAATCTATATAGTTAAACACAAGAATTTGTTGTCATTTTTATTAATAAGTGTATGTATACGTATACGAATGATATAAAGATTACTCTTTAAATTTGAAATTTCATAAATAATTTAAATGCATGTATCTAAACATGATAGGAAAGCTGTACATAACTAAAATATCAAAATATGAATATTTAAAGTTAAAAAATAGAATTCAACAATGAACATAAACTTATCGAGATAAATGAATATTTAATTAGTTTTGGTAATGTTATTGATGTAAAATATTTATGATAAATGAATTATATATCTTTGTATTTAAATGAAAAATCTATTTAATTGCTTTTTTAACATTAATGTGATATACAAACTGAAACTGTCACATTTATGGATTTATTGGATGAATTAATAAATATTTATCAATTAAATTTATTTTAATAAATTAAAAAGAAGATAACATGGTTAATTAAAGATATACCGATGTAAATGTAAAAAATTATGTGATAATGCGATGAGTTTTGTAAGCAATCGCGGATATTTTATAATATAGGCACTTCAGCTAAAATAAGAATTGTATAATATAATGCACCAATGTATTGATATAGAAGAATAATAAATAAATTTTACAATCATTGCTTACATATATGATCATGTCATGTGACCGGTGTATTTGTATATCCAAAAGAATTTTATACCCTTTTTTGTTTATTTGGATATTGAACAAATATTCAAATTTTCATATATTTATGAAATATTTGTTACATCAACAATTAATAGTTTACTAAGTTTGATTATAGTTTTAAGATTCTTGATTAACTCTAACATATGAAGTCAAAAATAAATTATTTGAAGAGAACTAAGATATTTTGGTAGGAGGTTATAAGAATTATAAAATTAAAGTTTGGCTATAAAAGACCATAATTTTGTAATGCAAGACGAATCCGTTGATACTTTTCTGATATTTTTATTCTATTATTTTTTGTTTTATCTCAAAAGTTAAATTTGCACTTAATCTCACGTTTCCAAAAATAATTTTCTTTTTAATTTTCTTCGCTAAAGTGCAAATTTTTGCAGGCGCAAAAATGTTTTTTGTTTTTACAGTAGTTATTTACAGGTTAATTGGAACTAAAAATAATAGTGTTTCTTAAACATGTTTCTAAGAAAGAAAATCTATGTATTACGAAATTATAAAGTGTATTTTACAAAAAAAATCTTTATTGCTTATGTGTTTTAGTTTAATGAAAATGCAATTTTTATTGATATAGGTACAATTTATATTATTGAAAATTTCATGTTGTCATTAGTGACCGAACTAGTGAATATCTCTTAATTGCATTTATCTTATTATTTCAAGCTGAACTTTATAATTTCTTTATAAATATGGACTGAAATGTAAATCATAAGAGAAAGCGAGTCGCGTTTTGTAAATAGTTGTGGTAATTTTAAATATGGGTATTTTGAGTAAAATGTGGAATTTTATAATGCAATGCATGATAAATATATTTTACCATTTTAAATATAGATTTTTTTAAGTTAAATGTTGCATGATAAATATAATTTACCATTTCAAATATATGTATTTTAAGTTAAATAATAATAGAATAAAAAATTAAATATTATTGTTGTTTTGTGTAATTTATATATTGCAATTGAATAAAAAAATTATCATTTTTATTAGTACAATAGTCGTATACGTATTGAATTACAGTTCTTTAATATTTATTAGTAATTAGCTACTAAATGTATCGACCTGAATATAAACTGTTAGAAGCTAATCGATGAATTATTTATAGATAATTATACATAAGTTTTTATATATATATATATGGTTCCGCTACACCTCTTATATTGCACATGAACTCTCCCCTTTAATCTCCACCATCCATTTCCTCACTCATTCTCTCTCTTACCATTTCAATATTATTTCATAGTGGGAAGAGAGAGAATGGGTGGAGAAATCGGTGGCGGAAATATACACACACACACACACACACATACACACACGCACACGCACACACATCAGTGTGTTAGACACGTCCGTTGGACGTTTGTAAAAGCCTATAGTAAGTTGATTTCACGCCGAAATACTGATCATATGCGCAAATATTATTTAATAGAAATTAATATGCGAGATAATTTCTTTTATTTCAAAACTGCTACATCAAATGTGTATCTAATACGTCTTTCATTTTACGTCTATTGACATAAATTTGATTTTCCAAAAAAATATTTGATTTATTTCAGATATTTTGGCATAAAATAAATATGTTAGTTGTGATGCTAATACTTGCATATTGATCACTATTTTCATTAGAGTAGAATATGGAAAATCTAGAATAACACATTGTGTTACCTAGAGTGATGTTATGTTACACACACGTATGTATGTCCTGCAAACATGCATATTGAACATATATTTGTATGGACAACATACAAACCCCTGTTTCTTGCGTTTATGTAACCTTGAGTTTGCATTATTATTTTTCCTCTTATTTCTTTTTCGGCTTAGTGTACAATCATTTCGCCCAGCCCCATCATGACATGCATAGTGTCATCGTCTTGTTTTAAGTTTCAATGCCTCATCAAGGTTCTTTCTTTATTTTGCATGTTTATTCATTTTTTCTTTGCATACTTTGTTCCATCACAAATATTTATAACCCTTCATGGGTGATAGTGAGCTTCATTTTCCATATTCTATTTTAAGCTTCTGTGCATTTTTTTCCATCGCTTTTGATGCAGTAATACATGCATTTGCATCTTCTACATGTGGAATGTTTCAGATTGCCATATAGTTTCCACTTTTTGCTTTCCTGACATATAGTATAAAGTATAAGAAGCATAAGAACAAAACAAAAAACAAATTTAGATGCTCTGCTTTCAGGCTAGCACATTGATTCAATCACACGATCACCATGCGGAGACTAACCTCACAGACATCATTCTTCCTCCCAATCTGGAATGTGTAACAGCCAGTTCCTCCATAACAAAGGCGCACAAACCACCAACAGCCACTCCAAAACCCAAACCAATTGCTGCTGAAATAATAGAAAAAGAACGATATAATATGTGTCAGTTCATAAGCATATTATTTACTAACAAATTACCGACCATTAAGATTACAGCCATTCCTCACACTCATACTCATCAGCACTTGTAAAAAAAAAAATTTGACTGCAAAAGCACCAAAATTAAGCAGGGTCTTGGCTTGTTTTGTCTTCTTATTCTCCCCTTGCTCTATGTGCAGATACATTACACACGTTGACACGGCAGTACAATACTAACTGAGAAAATAAAACGTATGAATCTACATATCATAGTATTCCACTAAAATGAATTCACTGGTTATATGTATAGTATCTTATTGTCTAATGAATGACATGTATATTCCTTTTCTTATACACAAACGAACTTGTTTTGGGAAGAACACTGCATTGAACTGAGAACATTGGTATTATTCTAATCCCAACAACAAATCTTAGATAACAAATAACTGTATTTGTTTTAGGTTATGAATTGCAAGTTACCACACTATTACAGCGTGCTTATCTTTGATAGTATAAAGTGAGTAGCCATATATTCATAAAATGGCTCTCCTACCATATTATAAAATACAAATTATGTATTGTTTTCTCTCCATTACATGTTTCTATATGTCGACCTCTAAAATTATGCATTTGTCGTAAATAGAGAGTTTAAAATTAGGGATTTAAAACACTAAAAATTAGAAAAGTAATTTGACAACTTCTGTGTGGTAAGCTCGCAATTTTTACTGTTAATAGGCATGAATACAAAAACACAATTGAACATGATAATCATCACAATATCAATTAGATAAAGAATACTCAATTAAAAGACAAATCGATACCAACTCTGAAAATATGAAAATAAATCTTTGAAAAAAGATTTTTTCACCTTTAATGAGATACTTTGAGATCCTTGACCGCCTTTCCAATTGCTTTTATACTCTACCTCTGTCATGGATTAAAAGTTTGAAAAGAGCAAAATAAAAGATTCAAATTTGCACATACTTATCCAAATATATAATCACAAACCGGTTTTGGATTCTAAAAGAATGAAAAAATGACATTATATATAAAATTATAAAAGTAAGATAGAGATCTTATGCTTCAGAGATACCATAAAGCAATGTTGCAGACGATAAAGCAATGTTGCAGTTTTTCCTATAACTTTCTACCATGGATTTTTAGTCCACATCATCAAATTAATAACAGTTGTGAAATTGAATTATGTACAAAAAAAAATCTTTTATGATCAATATCTATATACATTTATACTCCAATACTGAATAAGTGCCTTACTTCCTACATCATGTTCATGCTAATACATTTGTTTTGTTTTTGTACTTGAAAATTTGTATAATATCTTTGACTATAACTATTAGAGTTATATCCAAACAATAAGTTAATTCTTTACCCCAACTTATATTTTAAACAGTTGTAATTTTTCTTCAAAGTTAATGGAGTTCCAATTTTATGTTTTATTGAAGGCAATCCATTTATGATCCCATGTTATACCATCGCTAATTTTATAAAACTTCAAAATTAACAGTTAAGTTCTTATTTTAAGAAAAGTTGAAATTAAGTTTGTCTAAATGACTGTTTAAAATTTTAAATTAAGCTACCCAACTGTCTCAAATACAAGTGAAAGACGCTCCAATCTCTAAATAAAAGGTGCAGATTAAGTAACTCTTAATATAATGTTGAACGTGTATAGTGAAAAAAGGAAGAAAACTTCATGTTAGACACAATTGTGATATTGAGAAGTATATTTGGCTCATACCCAACTTCAAGATCTGCATACAAACATCGCATTTTGGGCAATGAAATTTCAATACATATATGCAATTTTATTAAATAGTACAACACTCAAAGTTGGAAGTTGAAAGTATTTGAGTTTGGGCATCAACATTCACAATTAATGTAAGAGCCAACACATTTTTCATAGCCATAATAGCCCAAGTGGGCTTGTAATATGTAACTGTTCTATATGCTAATCTTAGTAAGACTATATCATAAAGATAGATTGAATGAATTTGAAACCTGTAAACTTTAAAATTACATTTGGTGTAACATACCGTCTTTCTTCCCGGTTTTCGCTGGTAATTAAACCAACTTAAACCGTTTACAAAGGCGGATTGTTATGGGTACTAACATATATTGAACAAAACAACAGAACTTTTTATATCATGATACAATATTTCATCAGAGTTACATAGAATATCAGAGTTACATACATATAGCAATGGAAATATAAATATACTCTTAGCGGAAGAAGCGATGTGATATAGCGGAAACTCTAACTTTAGCTCGAATCTCCAATCCAGAAAACGCTCCAACTCTTGCTCCAAGGGGTCTATAACTGTAAAACTAAACCTCTAGCTGCCCGTGTGGAAAATTAGTGTGCACCCAGAGTTTAGGAAAGAACAATAAACTCCAGGTCAGTCATGGGACTGGTGTGAGAACATAAAACAGTTATTTAAAGGATTTAATTTAAAGTTGGGAGATTCACCGGACTACGCCGCTAATGCGGAACGGGTTTACTCCATGTGAATGCTCGTGCATATAAATTCGTAATGTCCTTTGGAAAATGAAGCTATCATAAACTCGTCCCACATCACACAATGCAAGTGCACACCAAATGGGCGAGTTTTGCCTTATGATAACCAAACATGCTTTCATACGTGAAAATCCTCTTTATACTATTAGTGCATAATGTTGAAAACCGTTTCACAAATAAATATATTAATCTTAGCAAGCATAGTGGCTATGCCCACTTACATAGTTTACAAACAAAACGAAAGGCTCGTATTGGTTGTTGGGTTCCAATATAATGGTTCCTAACACGAAAGATCAATCCGGAACTAGGTGCAACCTCACGGTTCATGGTTTTCATCCAGGCTCGGACACCAAACACCAGGTAAATCACCGGTTAACATCCAGACACGGACACCGAACATACCCCTTTTTTTCCCGCAAGTTTCAAAGTAGATCTACCGCCGAAGCTTCCAAGTTTCAATAAAATGTATACAACCTAACCGCCAGTTTACCATCAATCCGGGGTGTGAGGTTCGTCGAAGTCACGATATACATAATGTTATCATCACTAGCTCATTTCATAACTTGAGTATGCCACATTGTCAATTTACAACATGTCAATGATTTCTATTAATACATAACCTCTAAGACCGTAACTTAGAGACGGGAATAATCAATTGCCACAAATCCGATATATATTCACAGGAATCAGTGCTACGTGGACAAATTGCACTATCAGACACACAATCCATACAAGTCCATTCTGGGTCTGAACTGAACAAAATCCAAAAATCCTTGTATATATTCAGACCTCATGCCACTTATAACCTCGTTTCAGGTGTACGGCCTGATTCGAGACATAAATGTCAATCTATCCGAATAATCAAAAGATTCCCGGTCTTCATTTTTCACTTCCAAGTCTTCAATAACGTCGTACTACCACTTGGAATGGTTTTCAGACTTAAGTCTGATCCCGGTCTTTCCAAGTAATAAGCGTATTTTAAAACAAGCTATGGACTGTATCGGTTTCAATCCAAATCTCCTTCCTAATGTTTATCAAGTTGCTTATGATAAAGTTGGATTATCTCAAATTCTTTAAATCTCATTACCATCTTAATTGACCCTTTATACAACCCATACCCAGGATTTCTTTACTCATTTTTCCATTTCCAATTCTAAATTTGGATTTATTTAACTCACCAAAATCTTTCAAAATATTTCAAATCCTTTATAGTTTGAATTCTTGGGTTCATAAATTTCAACTAAATTATATTAAGGAAATGCAAAAGTGTTATAGCATAGACATTTATCCCACATAGGTTCAAATTCTTTCCAAAGTTCAGATCATTGAAATATGATTCATAAAAATTCCAAAACTCAATTGGGTTGAATTATATTTCAAATCCGATTTTAAATTGACCATCCCGTTTGTCGGATCAGTTAGGGATAGCCAGGGAGAGCAGGAAACTATATTTTCTAAACCCAAGCCTTAGACACTATCCTCTCTGTCACCCAAGAACGTTTCGGTATATAATTATATATACTTGAAAGAATTGAAATTAATATACATTTTTTTTTACATTCGATAAAGGTTAAAAATTTGTCCAATCTTTCAAATTCACTGTTAAGGTTTCATAACTTTAGTTAAAACCATTTTCGAAATTTATTGGAACTTAGTATAATATCACCAAATTTGTATCATTGTTTAAAGCTTACAAACAGTCTTTTAAAGGAAATGGTACCGGGTGCATTAAATCATCCAATGTTTAATTATGAAACTCAAATCTTACTTCCAACTAAATCTCAACGCTTATGTTACAAATGTTTACATAACCAATTGGTAATCAAAGTCAATTTCCCTTTTGATAAGTTTCAACACTTGCATAATTGATTTCAAACATATAAATGGTCTTTAAAATAGTTGAACTAAGTGTATATGATAAACCAATGTTTGGTTATATGTTTAAATCAAATTTTCTTAATCAAAATTAAAGTGTATGGATAGCTAAACCAATATAACTCAAATCAATTTTATGTTTAAAACGGTTATGACACTACACACTTCAAAACTTGTTCACAACCTTAAGGATCTAAAACCATTTTAAGATATTTCAAATCACTTCGTACTTATGGAAATAGTTCAACTATTAAATTTTCCATTTAATTTGAGGATTGTCTTTTTCAACTTTTATTTGTTTTATTAAAATTTGCTATTCAAGTAAGAAGGAGATTTAAACCGACCACTCGTATATTCCACAGTAATGATGTGTGTGAAACAACCAAAATGGGCACAATTCATAAATCAACATATTAACAAATTTAGCAACCATCAAATTTTGTGTACAAGCGTTATGCAAATTAACGTCTAGTGTTGGTTGTGTGCTAGCTACAATCATCCATTGCAAACAATGACAACCATTCAATAGCAACCGATTATAACTTAATTATAACTACGTACTAACCATAATTAATTAAAAATAAGTCTTAAATTAGTGTTCTCACAGATATATGCTTTCCAATCTTCACCGTGAGCCTTGCACCTACTGCGGATCGGCTTGAAAAATCACGTACAATTATGCTCAAATTTGATGCGCAACTTTCTTCCAGCAACTCAACTCGTATATATGTGTATAAAATATATATACTCTCTCGTCTATTCTTAACTTATCTCTATACTTTCTAAAGTAAGAGGAGGTCGAGTGTGTTCGGTATGGGTGCTGCAATTCGGTGGAGGATGGATGAAATGGTAGACTGTCCGTAGCGGATGGCAAGGCGGTGAAACTTATGGGAGGGGCTTGTTCGAGAAATAAAAAGAGGAAGGAGTAGAAATGTTTCAGAGGAGTGACAGAAGCGTACTTTATTTTAGAAGAGGAAAAGGTTGTTTGAGTAGAACAGGAAGAAGGAGCTAGGCATTATATAATGCAGAAGAGGGGAACAAAGGATAACACGTGGTGTTGACAACAACGTTATTTACTATGTACATTAAATTTCAGCAAATTCTAATTAATAAATTAAATTACCATGAATGGAATAATGTGCATATTCTATTGCGATGTTCATTTCCTTTTATTATGAATTGTTTATATATATATATATATATATATATGCATTATAATTTAGTTTAATTACACTGTTTGTACATCAAAATTTCCTTCTTTGTTTCTATTACATTAACTTCGTTATAAATAGCATTGTTCCAGCGAAATAAATCACCAATTAAAAATGAAACTTATATATGGAAATGAATTTAACATTTATGGCACCATTTACACTTATGTTTTGGCGATATTTTACTACACAATAAACTCCTTGTTCACAATAAATTACATGCTTTATTGTCATTTATTTCACTGTTACATTTCAACACAAATTTTTTCTTTTTATTTCTAGCAGAAAGTTTACATGAGATTTTACTTGCAAATGCAATTTCTTGTGAATACTATGTTCAAAATATAAACATTTATTTTCCCTTCTTAACCAAATCACAAAATTAGTATTAAATCCATTCCTTAATTAAAATAATGTAAAAAGGAATTCTAACATTTTGTATTTACTTAATGATTTGATTTGAACTGATTAAATCTCAAAGATGTTTTATGCTGCAACTACATTCCTCGTTCAAATCAATAATTTATTTCTTAACGCAATTCCAAATTTATTATTATTTATATTAAAATTTTCAACTCACAATTAAAAATTGATTTAAGCGTTTTATTACACTATTTACTTAACGGTTTAAATTGTAAATAAATTTATCCCAATGATATATTTCTTTGCAACAAAATTCTCTCTTCAATAAATTTTCTCCTTCAATTAGATTTTGAATTTATTTCAAAGTTAATCTTTTATTTTCATCGTGTCTTCAATAGTTTAATTGGAAGTAAACAAATCTTAAAGATATTTTATTAAGCATATAAATTCTTTATTCAAAATAATTTATTTCTCAAATGGTATTTATTTCAAACTTAATTTTGGTACATATGTCAAGTCTTAAATGTTACAAACGGCTCACTATTTACTAATATCATGAACTTTGACAAACGTTAATGCACTTTTATTTTTGAATGAGCACTATATTAAAATCAATCCAAATTCTAAGTTGAATCTCAAGCATATAATTTCTACTTACCAAATTGCAAGACAAAAATAACTTCTTAATTAAATTGCAAAATAATTTCCAAGTTAATTTTATTTTCATGATAAACAATAAATTTATTTCTTACTTAAATTGCATATTGGATTAATAACGGTATAATTCTTTCCATAATGTTTATTTTCAAACAACAAAGGAGTTTTATCGCTAAATACTCAAATCGGTTAGTAATGCAAATCACGTTTGTTTATAAATTTATGAAATGGTTCGCACTTATTGTTCAAGTTTCGACAAAATCTCAAATATAAATATTTATTTTACATTGAATCTTAACTTAATTTATATTTTAAACATCAATTTTTCTAGGTTGTTACAATCTCCCCCACTTAAAACTTTTCGTCCTCGAAAAGGAGAGCTGTAAAAATTTACCCATGTAAAATAAATCCTATTTACAAAATTTTATAAAACTATATTCTCAAAATATTTTCAAGAGTTTGGTTATATAAAATCGAATAACCTTTCTAAACTTGAGTTAGGGTCTAAATTCTAGTATCTCATTTAACGAACTAAATTTTTAGTAATAAACTGGTAATAATTTTATACTAATATTTTGATG
This sequence comes from Allium sativum, assembly GCA_030737875.1. Lineage (NCBI taxonomy): Eukaryota > Viridiplantae > Streptophyta > Magnoliopsida > Asparagales > Amaryllidaceae > Allium > Allium sativum. The sequence goes on along the minus strand of CM060927.1, from coordinate 194,990,733 downwards.
GATACAACATTCGTACATTCATTCTTAACTCTTTTATACATTCATTCTGGATCTTAATACATTCGTTTCTTAGCCTTGTATAACTTTTAGAGTTATCTCTATGGTTTGAATAATCTTCTTTCTTGCGCTACCTTTGGCGAGGATGATGCTTCTACACTCGGTTTTTCTCCCTTCTTCGGTAGGCAGTCTCGAACTATATGTCCCTCCTTTTTACATCGATGACACTTCCTTTCCATTGCAGGGTCCTTAATTTCTTTCTTTGCCTTAGGGCATTTATTCATAAAATGTCCAATTCTTTTACACTTGAAACAACGTATATTCTTCCGAATGGTTTTCTTGTTCTTTTTAGATTTATCTGGGCAGAAGACTGCATAATGACCATTTCTGAGACATCTATAGCACTGGATCTCCTTAAGTTTCCTAAACTTTTCGGTCTCTTTTTTTTCTTTCGAGCCAGTGCTCTTTTTTCTTGTTTCGGCGTCTTCCAAAATTCCATTTTTCTTTAAGTGGCAACCTAAAAAAAAAATTCAAGTATTTATTTCTTACCATAGTCATAGCTTACAAATTTTACAACTTCTAAAGTAGTTTAAGCTATTTTAATTTTACTCCTTTTTTTTTTCCAAAATTCCTATTTTACCAAATTTTGTTTTGGTTCATTTTCAAATTAAATTTCTATATTAATTTATCAAAACGTTCTATTAAGGTTTATTTATATAAAGTACTTATCTATATGATTTTAAGTATTCTTTGACGTTTCGACCAGAATTATATCCCACTTTCGAAACTCGAAAATAAATACTGATGATGCTGCAGTCATCAACAGAATCATCCCCAAGCGACTAGAGTGTGATTCTATATTTATCTAGTACATATAAGACTTCGTACATATACTGGCCAGGCATATATTCGAAAACTTCATATACCGATAGTCCAATCGCAACGTCGAATAAAATACTTGAAAATTCTGATTTCAAGTTGTAATTCAAAATAATTTACTTAGTTTTCAAAGTAATTTAGGTATCAAAATACGCTCTCTCTATCGAAAATATTCCAGAATCTCATTCTAGGGCGTTCCTAACCCTCTCTCTAATGAGATATTATAACTCTAATGAGTTCTATATTTTTGTTCAACATATGTCGTACCCTTAGTTTTGTATAACCAAATCTCTGATACAATCTGTAACATACCGTCTTTCTTCCCGGTTTTCGCCGGTAATTAAACCAACTTAAACCGTTTACAAAGGCGGATTGTTATGGGTACTAACATATATTGAACAAAACAACAGAACTTTTTATATCATGATACAATATTTCATCAGAGTTACATAGAATATCAGAGTTACATACATATAGCAGCGGAAACATAAATATATTCTTAGCGGAAGAAGCGATGTGATATAGCGGAAACTCTAACTTTAGCTCGAATCTCCAATCCAGAAAACGCTCCAACTCTTGCTCCAAGGGGTCTATAACTGTAAAACTAAACCTCTAGCTGCCCGTGTGGAAAATTAGTGGGCACCCAGAGTTTAGGAAAGAACAATAAACTCCAAGTCAGTCATGAGACCGGTGTGAGAACATAAAACAGTTATTTTAAGGATTTATTTTAAAGTTGGGAGATTCACCGGACTACGCCGCTAATGCGGAACGGGTTTACTCCATGTGAATGCTCGTGCATATAAATTCGTAATGTCCTCTGGAAAATGAAGCTATCATAAACTCGTCTCACATCACACAATGCAAGCGCACACCAAATGGGCGAGTTTTGCCTTATGATAACCAAACATGCTTTCATATGTGAAAATCCTCTTTATACTATTAGTGCATAATGTTGAAAACCGTTTCACAAATAAATATATTAATCTTAGCAAGCATAGTGGCTATGCCCACTTACATAGTTTACAAACAAAACGAAAGGCTAGTATTGGTTGTTGGGTTCCAATATAATGGTTCCTAACACGAAAGATCAATCCGGAACTAGGTGCAACCTCACGGTTTTCATCCAGGCTCGGACACCAAACACCAGGTAAATCACCGGTTAACATCCAGACACGGACACCGAACATACCCCTTTTTTCCCGCAAGTTTCAAAGTAGATCTACCGCCGAAGCTTCCAAGTTTCAATAAAATGTATACAACCTATCCGCCAGTTTACCATCAATCCGGGGTGTGAGGTTCGTCGAAGTCACGATATACATAATGTTATCATCACTAGCTCATTTCATAACTTGAGTATGCCACATTGTCAATTTACAACATGTCACTGATTTCTATTAATACATAACCTCTAAGACCGTAACTTAGAGACGGGAATAATCAATTGCCACAAATCCGATATATATTCACAGGAATCAGTGCTACGTGGACAAATTACACTGTCAGACACACAATCCATACAAGTCCATTCTGGGTCTGAACGGAACAAAATCCGAAAATCCTTGTATATATTCAGACCTCATGCCACTTATAACCTCGTTTCAGGTGTACGGCCTGATTCGAGACATAAATGTCAATCTATCCGAATAATCAAAAGATTCCCGGTCTTCATTTTTCACTTCCAAGTCTTCAATAACGTCGTATTACCACTTGGAATGGTTTTCAGATTTAAGTCTGATCCCGGTCTTTCCAAGTAATAAGCGTAGTTTAAAATAAGCTATGGACTATTCTGGTTTCAATCCAAATCTCCTTCCTAATGTTTATCAAGTTGCTTATGATAAAGTTGGATTATCTCAAATTCTTTAAATCTCATTACCATCTTAATTGACCCTTTATACATCCCATACCCAGGATTTCTTTACTCATTTTTCCATTTCCAATTCTAAATTTGGATTTATTTAACTCACCAAAATCTTTCAAAATATTTCAAATCCTTTATAGTTTGAATTCTTGGGTTCATAAATTTCAACTAAATTATATTAAGGAAATGCAAAAGTGTTATAGCATAGACATTTATCCCACATAGGTTCAAATTCTTTCCAAAGTTCAGATCATTGAAATATGATTCATAAAAATTCCAAAACTCAATTGGGTTGAATTATATTTCAAATCCGATTTTAAATTAACCATCCCGTTCGTCGGATCAGTTAGGAATAGCCAGGGAGAGCAGGAAACTATATTTTCCAAACCCAAGCCTTAGACACTATCCTCTCTGTCACCCTAGAACATTTCGGTATATAATTATATATACTTGAAAGAATTGAAATTAATATACATTTTTTTGCATTTGATAAAGGTTAAAATTTGTCCAATCTTTCAAGTTCACTGTTAAGGTTTCATAACTTTAGTTAAAACCATTTTCGAAATTTATTGGAACTTAGTATAATATCAACAAATTTGTATCATTGTTTAAAGTTTACAAACGGCCTTTTAAAGGAAATGGTACCGTGTGCATTAAATCATCCAATGTTTAATTATGAAACTCGAATCTTACTTCCAACTAAATCTCAACGCTTATGTTACAAATGTTTACATAACCAATTGGTAATCAAAGTCAATTTCCCTTTTGATAAGTTTCAACACTTGCATAATTGATTTCAAACATATAAATGGTCTTTAAAATAGTTGAACTAAGTGTATATGATAAACCAATGTTTGGTTATATGTTTAAATCAATTTTTCTTAATCAAAATTAAAGTGTATGGATAGCTAAACCAATATAACTCAAATCAATTTTATGTCTAAAATGGTTATGACACTACACACTTCAAAACTTGTTCACAACCTTAAGGATCTAAAACCATTTTAAGATATTTCAAATCACTTCGTACTTATGGAAATAGTTCAACTATTAAATTTTCCATTAAATTTGAGGATTGTCTTTTTCAACTTTTATTTGTTTTATTAAAATTTGCTATTCAAGTAAGAAGGAGATTTAAACCGACCACTCGTATATTCCACAGTAATGATGTGTGTGAAACAACCAAAATGGGCACAATTCATAAATCAACATATTAACAAATTTAGCAACCATCAAATTTTGTGTACAAGCGTTATACAAATTAACGCTTAGTGTTGGTTGTGTGCTAGCTACAATCATCCATTGCAAACAATGACAACCATTCAATAGCAACCGATTATAACATAATTATAACTACGTACTGACCATAATTAATTAAAAATAAGTCTTAAATTAGTGTTCTCACATATATACGCTTTCCAATCTTCACCGTGAGCCTTGCACCTACTGCGGATCGGCTTGAAAAATCACGTACAATTCTTCTCAAATTTGATGCGCAACTTTCTTCCAGCAAATCAACTCGTATATATGTGTATAAAATATATATACTCTCTCGTCTATTCTTAACTTATCTCTACACTTTCTAAAGTAAGAGGAGGTCGAGTGTGTTCGGTATGGGTGCTGCAATTCGGTGGAGGATGGATGAAATGGTAGACTGTCCGTAGCGGATGGCAAGGCGGTGAAACTTATGGGAGGGGCTTGTTCGAGAAATAAAAAGAGGAAGGAGTAGAAATGTTTCAGAGGAGTGACAGAAGCGTACTTTATTTTAGAAGAGGAAAAGGTTATTTGAGTAGAACAGGAAGAAGGAGCTAGGCATTATATAATGCAGAAGAGGGGAACAAAGGATAACACGTGGTGTCGACAACAACGTTATTTACTATGTACATTAAATTTCAGCAAATTCTAATTAATAAATTAAATTACCATGAATGGAATAATGTGCATATTCTATTGCGATGTTCATTTCCTTTTATTATGAATTGTTTATATATATATATATATATATATATATATATATATATGCATTATAATTTAGTTTAATTACACTGTTTGTACATCAAAATTTCCTTCTTTGTTTCTATTACATTAACTTCGTTATAAATAGCATTGTTCCAGCGAAATAAATCACCAATTAAAAATGAAACTTATATATGGAAATGAATTTAACATTTATGGCACCATTTACACTTATGTTTTGGCGATATTTTACTACACAATAAACTTTTTGTTCACAATAAATTACATGCTTTATTGTCGTTTATTTCACTGTTACATTTCAACACAAATTTTTTCTTTTTATTTCTAGCAGAAAGTTTTCATGAGATTTTACTTGCAAATGCAATTTCTTGTGAATACTATGTTCAAAATATAAACATTTATTTTCCCTTCTTAACCGAATCACAAAATTAGTATTAAATCCATTCCTTAATTAAACTAATGTAAAAAGGAATTCTAACATTTTATATTTACTTAATGATTTGATTTGAACTGATTAAATCTCAAAGATATTTATGCTGCAACTACATTCCTTGTTCAAATCAATAATTTATTTCTTAACGCAATTCCAAAATTTATTATTATTTATATTAAATTTTTCGACTCACAATTAAAAATTGATTTAAGCGTTTTATTACACTATTTACTTAACGGTTTAAATTGTAAATAAATTTATCCCAATGATATCTTTCTTTGCAACAAAATTCTCTCTTCAATAAATTTGCTCCTTCAATTAGATTTTGAATTTATTTCAAAGTTCATCTTTTATTTTCATCGTGTCTTCAATAGTTTAATGGAAGTAAACAAATCTTAAAGATATTTTATTATGCATATAAATTCTTTATTCAAAATAATTTATTTCTCAAATGGTATTTATTTCAAACTTAATTTTGGTACATATGTCAAGTCTTAAATGTTACAAACGGCTCACTATTTATTAATATCATGAACTTTGACAAACGTTAATGCACTTTTATTTTTGAATGAGCACTATATTAAAATCAGTCCAAATTCTAAGTTGAATCTCAAGCATATAATTTCTACTTACCAAATTGCAAGACAAAAATAACTTCTTAATTAAATTGCAAAATAATTTCCAAGTTAATTTTATTTTCATGATAAACAATAAATTTATTTCTTACTTAAATTGTAAACTGAATTAATAAAGGTACAATTCTTTCCATAATGTTTATTTTCAAACAACAAAGGAGTTTTATCGCTAAATACTCAAATCGGTTAGTAATGCAAATCACGTTTGTTTATAAATTTATGAAATGGTTCGCACCTATTGTTCAAGTTTCGACAAAATCTCAAATATAAATATTTATTTTACATTGAATCTTAACTTAATTTATATTTTAAACATCAATTTTTCTAGGTAGTTACATATGGATTGAATCTTTAGAATAAAGATAATATAAAATATATTGTAGCTTTGGTATTCTTTAAAATGATAACGAAATGGTATGAATCTTATTTCGAACTTGAGAGAAATAAACTAAGACAAAAGTAAGTGCTAATTTATCACTTGAAAGTGAAATTCAGTAGTTACCTCTTGAATTATATATTTCCTATAAGGAAGCTCAGAACAAATCATTCAGCTTATTATCAATTTGAAATCTGTAAAATGTGAAATTCATTAATTAAAGCTATATTGAATCTTTAGAATAAAGGTAATCTGAAACCCAAATGTATGAGATGCGGCTAGATTTAACTGCACAAAGAAATATTAAAATGGACCTTTGAACAAAGAAAAGAATCGATTCCAACATTGATTAAGATAGTCGGAAAAAATCTACTTGCTTCAGGTCCTCTCGATCTTAGTTCTGCTCTGACCAGTCCGTCAAGATCTGGACCTATAACTCGTGAACACATTTGAAAACCGATCATAACATTCACTGGTATTGTTAACCCCGTTGTTAAAACGCGGCTCAAAACTGTGAATTGAGTACTGACGTTAACATGCGTCTACGAAGATAAATGCAAAAGGAGCATCCACAAAGCATTTAGACGGTTCGAACAGTTCATCGGTCGGTACCAGTTATTCCTAACCGGTCGATATGCGCAATCTAATGGAACCGACCAGGACACATCAGCACATTGATGATTGAAGGAGCAGCATGTTCACTTTTATAAATTGGTTCATGAATTTATATATAAAATATATGTGAGACTGGTGGCGTGAACTTGCAAAGTGGGAACCAAATAAAACGTTGCATGTAAGCCAACGTGCATAATTGGAGTACAACATAGACCGTACATTATTGGTCATTTTTGCTGAACATAATACACTAAATCATGTATGAGCTGAAGACAATGTACGCAAAATATGAAACATGTAAGAACATATTGAACATGCATGGATCAGGTCCGTATGAGCAGCAACAATGTAATCCAAGGGATCCGTCACTTCATGCATAAAGTATGGAGCATTTTATATTTTGGAAACAATGTAATGTAAATAACCAGTCAGTATATAAGTATAGAACCGATCGGTAGCAAAGTGTAGTTGGTGGTCGGTCATCATGGTTGAAAAATGCAATCATAACCGATCGGTTATGCAAGGGAAAGGAGGGTGAACGGTTCTAAGATGTTTGGAAATAATGAAGAATGGCACTAACGTAAATATTAATCCTATATCTTGTGAATGGTTCATGGAAGAAGGAATAAAGTAATGCTTGGGGAGAGGCCACGTGGCACATGAGAAAAGGAAATTCACTAAAGACAAAATGGCATTGGCATAATATATGAAACAGCAACAACGTATACATATTTGGACCGTTCGGTATGCATGTATGGCGATCAGTATTAAACAGAGCGGACCGTCTTATTTCCAGCAAAAGGCAGACATCTGCTGGTCAGTATACAAATATGAGAGTTGTAACACCCCGTGTATTCTATAACAGTGAAATTCACAAATTAAAGTATAATTAATTTCAAATCAAAGAATTAAGGGAAACGGGATACGCCATTGTGTTCGTCTCGGAAAAATACGCGAAAAAGAGTCCGAGTTTTCGAAAAACGGAGTCCGTATGAAGAAGATATGGCCTCCGGAAGTTTCAGAATTCAGGTTAAAATTCAAATAGACGAAAACAGCTTAGAAAAACAAGTTTAAAATTCAAAATCGGGCCCAATTGGCCAGGGCGGGAAAATTCCCGCCTAAGGCACCCAGGTCGACTTGGCAGTCGACCTGGGCTAGCCAGGTCGACAGGGCTGTCGACCTGGGTAACCCGTGTCGACAGCCAAGTCGACACAGTGTCGACTGGGCTGTCTACCTGGCCCTAGAGCCAGGTCGAACCCAGCCCACCCTGGCTGGCCTGGTCTATGTTTGGTCGATTTTCTGAGCCTTGCCTTGTCACTAGGGCTAGGTGTCAGCTCCGGATTGGCCTCTCCTTCAAACGAACGGCTATTATTGAATCAAGCTCCATCGACAGTCTAAAACAACTCACAAACATTATAAAAAGGACCTAAGACCTAGCCTAAATCATACTATCTCATTTTAGCCTCAGGCCGCCGCCATTAAACCTAGAGCTCTGAATTAAAAATACAAAGAATAAAATTATAGAAGATAGAGGATGATTCTTGAAGGCTACAACTAGAAGCTACAACAACTTCGACGCTTTAGACAACGAATTTGGGACTATTTTATTTGGGTTATTTGCTTCATATTGTAAGTTCTATGTTACTTTTTAGGCAAAAACGCTAAAACAATATGGACATGCCATGAATTGAAACCGGATTTAGGAACTATTGTTAATCCATTGTTTATATTGTTTATCTTTGAATTATAATTTGGGGATATTGCTATGGCAACTTTGCAAATTAAACTTGTCATGATTTTGATGTTGTTATGAATCACTTGGGCTTAATTGTTTGGCAAGTTGGACTAATACATGTCCATGGAATCGCTACGTTTATTGAAATCTTTATGTTGATTAAACCATGCCTATGATGCTAATTAAACCATGGCTATGACTATTGATGGAATTATGCCTGTGATGTTAATATACCCATCATGATTAATGGAAAAATTGGGTATTGCTATGGTATGATGAAAAGTTGGAATTATTTTGTTTATAATGTTAGATATGTTAAAAACGCTAAATTGGAATCATTATGTCTATAATGTTAATTGAGAATCATTATGTTAAAATGCTAAATTGGAACCATTATGTTTATAATGTTAGTTGAGAATCATTATGTTAAAAACGCTAAATTGGAATCATTATGTCTATAATGTTGGTTGAGGATCATTATGTTAAAAATACTAAGTTGGAACCATTATGTTTATAATGTTAGATGAGAATCATTATGATAAATTGGAATCATTATGTCTATGAGAATTATTATGTTAAAATGCTAAATTGGAATCCACTATGCCTATTAGGATTACTATGCCTTTAATGTTTCATGTTTATAATAAAATTATTATTATGCTGCAATGATTATTATGCCTATGATGTAAAGTTGAAATCATCATGTTAAATTAAGTTGGAATCACTACTATGCCAAGTTATCATCATACTAGTATTGAAACCATGTGATATGTTATAGCCTGTTTATTATGCAAGTAATGTTGGAATTGTCACATATGCCTATCACATGTTTGGTGTTATTCCCCTTTGTCTCTTGAATTGTTTATGCTTGTGAACGAAGTACGTTTATATACGTTGGGGATACGATTGGGTAGAATAGGCAAAACTTGAATTAATTATAAGCATAAACTGTGAAATTTGGCGTAAGTAGAACATGAAATATGGCACGAAAACTTGACTTGAACATGCCATAACTTGACTTTAAACATGCCTTAGTTGGGCACGAAGTTGACATATGAACATGATGTGGAAATAGCAAAATCTGATAAGAACATGGGCATGACTTTAGAAAACAAGAAGGTGGCCAACTCGAGGTTGGGTTGAATTTGTAGTGTAAATCTGCCCGGAACCGCCCGGCAAATCCAGTTGCTACAAACAATAGGATCCAATGTGGGTAGTTGGTCACATCGCGCTTGAAACCCGAGGTTGGGTTGAGTTCGTAGCGTAAACCTGCCCGGAACCGCCCAGCAAATCCAGTGGCTACGAACAACAGGATCCAATGTGAGTGGTTCGGTGCATTAACGAATCAATTAATGCCAATTAGGGTTAAGTCATGAACATGAAAAGACAACTTAACCAACTTGAACACGGTTTGTAGGGCTAAGTCATGAACTTGAAAACGACAACACTTAGCCAACTTGACATGACACGTAGGCGGGTTAAGTCGCGAACTGAAATGACATACTTAACCATCTTGACATGACTAGACTAGAAAAGGATTAAGTCACGAATTACATGACTTAATCTGTTAGGCAGGTTAGGTCACGAATTACATGACCTAATCTATTAGGCGAAAACCCTAGACACGACCCCTTTCAGCAGTAACCCTCTAGATGTATCAAGGTACCCTGGGGCTAGGCCGGGTGGGGCACGATTACTGGGCTAATTGTAAGAGGTGAACGATGGCAGTGGGGTACGCCAGTGTAGGTTCGGCGGACTACGATCGTGCACGTATCCGGGGCAGACACTGGGTATCCGTAGATTTATCTGTGCATCTTGAATCGTGTCAGGGGTTGACACCCTAGGGCTGATACACCCGAAGGTGGACCCAGCACAGGTGACTACATTCGTGATTAGCCGTATGACACGGACACTTGACGAGCTAGAACTTGTAGGGAGCCGATCGACTAGATAATCGCTCCGTAGGACCCCGTATTTGGGTCAGACCCCGTTTCAGGGTCATTTCATGACATTGGGCCGTGGAATTTATTTCGTGATTAACTTGTGACATGGGCTTAGTATACTAGTGAAGTCGATGCAACGGATCTCGAACATGTGATGCTTTACTTGACTTGTCTTGACTTATCCTGATCACCTTAGTCTATCTTGTTCACCTTGACACTATTCTTAAGTTTAGTTCCAGTTCATACATGACAGGTTGTTTTAACCGTTTTTACACTGAAAGTCACTAGAACTTACTCAGTCTTTATGACTGACCCTTTTCCTTTCGCCTCTTTTTCTTTCGTTTCCCCCCCCCCCAGGTTCTCAGGGAGGGAATACCGCAGTTTGATCAGTTTTCACATCCATCTTGAAGAGAAAGAATGTATTGCTTGGATCTTTTCCGTTTTGGACTATGGCTTTGGACAACAATTAGGGGACTTTTGTAGTTTATTTATGTTTTCTTCATGCTTCTTTAAATAATGTAATCAAGACAGTTATGATTTTGGGAAGTATTATGGCATGGTTTGTGTAACACGTATTTTAAAGAAATAAAAGTTGTTGTTTTCCGCTGTTCAAAAATATGTGTTATTATATCTATCTTGTATATCTGTGACTTATACTTATAAACCTCCACCAAAATTAGGGCATTCCCTTTGAGAGTGACCCTGACGGAGGTGGGGTGTTTCACTTGGTATCAGAGCATAGGTTTACCAGATAAGATAAAAAGTTTTGAAAATATATTTTCAAAAGAAAATTTAAAGAAGCATTTTTAAAAGATAAAATATTATTTTATTTTAAAAAGGCAAAGTCCCCCAAAGCCATAGGTACTATCTCTTATCCTTCGTTTTGAATCTATCCTTCTTGTTTCAGCATGTCCGAAGAACTTAACTTGCCAGAGGGTGTACCAATACCTGGTTGGTTTTGACGATTCTTAGAAGCAAGGGCCACCCAGCCAGGTCCTACCGTTCCTCCTCCCCCAGCTGCAGGAAATCATCCAGCTGCAGCAGCACCTCTTCCTCCACCTCCTCCATGGGGAAACACTTTTGCTAAGATATGTAAAGATTTTAAGGCTATGGGAGGAAAGGACTTTCATGGAACGAAGTCCTTCGTGGCAGCTAGAAATTGGCTGAAAGAAACCGAGGACTTATTCGTCATCTTTGAGGTAGAAGATAGGCAGAAAGTACAACTGGCAGTGTGGCTACTAAAGGGCGAGGCTTCCTACTGGTGGGAATTCACTAATGCAGAAAGACCAGTGGAAACATGGGAGGACTTTAGGGCAAGGTTTGAGGCTAAATTTCTCTCAGAAGCCGAAAGGAGTTTGCAGTTGGAGAAATTTTTATTTCTTAAGTAAGGAAATATGACAGTCAAAGAGTACGTTAATCAGTTCGACGAGCTGGCTAGGTTCGGACTAGACCCAGTCAACACCCCGCACAAAAAGGCTCTCCGCTTTGTCAAAGGGTTGAATGAGCCATTACACAGTTTGGCAATGACCCATATACCCATGGGAGCTACGTACGAAAGGTTGGTGCAGATGGCACTGCTGAACGAAGAAGATAAGGGCAAGAAGGAGACAGGCAGAAAACTCTCAAGGGAAGAAAGAGGTCAAGCCCAACGATTCTAAGAATAAGAAGGTAGACTCCGAGAAAGGAGGCAAGAACAACAACTCACGTGATAAAAGGAAATGCAATTACTGTGGTATGGAAGGGCACATAGCCAAGGATTGTAGAAAGAGGAAGAGAAAGCAAGGTGAATGTTTTCATTGTGGGAAGACAGGACACATCAGCAAAGACTGCCCTGAGAAGCAGACCGGACCTTCTGGCGGTACATCGTTAACCTATTCTAGATGCTTTGTTTTATCTTATTTTCTCTCCTCAATCCTATCTTGAGAACCATAGTTAGAATCTTTTTGGATGTAAACATGTAATTGAAACATGTTATGATTGCGAAATGGTTGCAAGTGGTCGCAAGTGGTTGCTCGTGGATGCATGAATACACATTAGGCACTAGATCGGCTCAGACACATTTTCATGTTGCATATGCATGAGTGTTTATTTTGGAAACTTGGTTGTGCCATCATTTGGTTGTTGCATATGATTGAATGTTCGAGCACTCATGTAGAAATTATGAATTATAATAGGAAAAATTTGCATACATATTGGATTCATTTCACTAAACATATTTTGCATTTAGAAGACCAATCAGGCCTGATCATTAGCATTAGCTAAGGAACATATACACACACTTCGCATATGATCATAAAGCATTAGAAGTCTTTTAAGGACAATGGATACTCGTGTTTGATGGATGAGTAGATGGATGTTTGGATGTTAGGATATATATTTTTCCTAAACTTGAAGATTTCGAGGACGAAATCCTTTTAAGTGGGGGAGAATGTAACACCCCGTGTATTCTATAACAGTGAAATTCACAAATTAAAGTATAATTAATTTCAAATCAAAGAATTAAAGGAAACGGGATACGCCATTGTGTTCGTCTCGGAAAAATACGCGAAATAGAGTCCGAGTTTTCGAAAAATGGAGTCCGTATGAAGAAGATATGGCCTCCGGAAGTTTCAGAATTCAGGTTGAAATTCAAACAGACGAAAACAGCTCAGAAAAACAAGTTTAAAATTCAAAATCGGGCCCAATTGGCCAGGGCGGGAAAATTCCCGCCTAAGGCACCCAGGTCGACTTGGCAGTCGACCTGGGCTAGCCAGGTCGACAGGGATGTCGACCTGGGTAACCCGTGTCGACAGCCAAGTCGACACGGTGTCGACTGGGCTGTCGACCTGGCCCCAGAGCCAGGTCGAACCCAGCCCACCCTGGCTGGCCTGGTTTATGTTTGGTCTATTTTCTGAGCCTTGCCTTGTCACTAGGGCTAGGTGTCAGCTCCGGATTGGCCTCTCCTTCAAACGAACGGCTATTATTGAATCAAGCTCCATCGACGGTCTAAAACAACTCACAAACATTATAAAAAGGACCTAAGACCTAGCCTAAATCATACTATCTCATTTTAGCCTCAGGCCGCCGCCATTAAACCTAGAGCTCTGAATTAAAAATACAAAGAATAAAATTATAGAAGATAGAGGACGATTCTTGAAGGCTACAACTAGAAGCTACAACAACTTCGACGCTTTAGACAACGAATTTGGGACTATTTTATTTGGGTTATTTGCTTCATATTGTAAGTTCTATGTTACTTTTTAGGCAAAAACGCTAAAACAATATGGACATGCCATGAATTGAAACCGGATTTAGGAACTATTGTTAATCCATTGTTTATATTGTTTATCTTTGAATTATAATTTGGGGATATTGCTATGGAAACTTTGCAAATTAAACTTGTCATGATTTTGATGTTGTTATGAATCACTTGGGCTTAATTGTTTGGCAAGTTGGACTAATACATGTCCACGGAATCGCTATGTTTATTGAAATCTTTATGTTGATTAAACCATGCCTATGATGCTAATTAAACCATGGCTATGACTATTGATGGAATTATGCCTGTGATGTTAATATACCCATCATGATTAATGAAAAATTGGGTATTGCTAAGGTATGATGAAAAGTTGGAATTATTTTGTTTATAATGTTAGATATGTTAAAAACGCTAAATTGGAATCATTATGTCTATAATGTTAATTGAGAATCATTATGTTAAAATGCTAAATTGGAACCATTATGTTTATAATGTTAGTTGAGAATCATTATGTTAAAAACGCTAAATTGGAATCATTATGTCTATAATGTTGGTTGAGGATCATTATGTTAAAAATACTAAGTTGGAACCATTATGTTTATAATGTTAGATGAGAATCATTATGATAAATTGGAATCATTATGTCTATGAGAATTATTATGTTAAAATGCTAAATTGGAATCCACTATGCCTATTAAGATTACTATGCCTTTAATGTTTCATGTTTATAATAAAATTATTATTATGCTGCAATGATTATTATGCCTATGATGTAAAGTTGAAATCATCATGTTAAATTAAGTTGGAATCACTACTATGCCAAGTTATCATCATACTAGTATTGAAACCATGTGATATGTTATAGCCTGTTTATTATGCAAGTAATGTTGGAATTGTCACATATGCCGATCACATGTTTGGTGTTATTCCCCTTTATCTCTTGAATTGTTTATGCTTGTGAACGAAGTACGTTTATATACGTTGGGGATACGATTGGGTAGAATATGCAAAACTTGAATTAATTATAAGCATAAACTGTGAAATTTGGCATAAGTAGAACATGAAATATGGCACGAAAACTTGACTTGAACATGCCATAACTTGACTTTAAACATGCCTTAGTTGGGCACGAAGTTGACATATGAACATGATGTGGAAATAGCAAAATCTGATAAGAACATGGGCATGACTTTAGAAAACAAGAAGGTGGCCAACTCGAGGTTGGGTTGAGTTTGTAGTGTAAATCTGCCCGGAACCGCCCGGCAAATCCAGTTGCTACAAACAATAGGATCCAATGTGGGTAGTTGGTCACATCGCGCTTGAAACCCGAGGTTAGGTTGAGTTCGTAGCGTAAACCTGCCCGGAACCGCCCGGAAAATCCAGTGGCTACGAACAACAGGATCCAATGTGAGTGGTTCGGTGCATTAACGAATCAATTAATGCCAATTAGGGTTAAGTCATGAACATGAAAAGACAACTTAACCAACTTGAACACGGTTTGTAGGGCTAAGTCATGAACTTGAAAACGACAACACTTAACCAACTTGACATGACACGTAGGCGGGTTAAGTCGCGAACTGAAATGACATACTTAACCATCTTGACATGACTAGACTAGAAAAGGATTAAGTCACGAATTACATGACTTAATCTGTTAGGCAGGTTAGGTCACGAATTACATGACCTAATCTATTAGGCGAAAACCCTAGACACGACCCCTTTCAGCAGTAACCCTCTAGATGTATCAAGGTACCCTGGGGCTAGGCAGGGTGGGGCACGATTACTGGGCTAATTGTAAGAGGTGAACGACGGCAGTGGGGTACGCCAGTGTAGGTTCGGCGGACTACGATCGTGCACGTATCTGGGGCAGACACTGGGTATCCGTAGATTTATCTGTGCATCTTGAATCGTGTCAGGGGTTGACACCCTAGGGCTGATACACCCGAAGGTGGACCCAGCACAGGTGACTACATTTGTGATTAGCCGTATGACACGGACACTTGACGAGCTAGAACTTGTAGGGAGCCGATCGACTAGATAATCGCTCCGTAGGACCCCGTATTTGGGTCAGACCCCGTTTCAGGGTCATTTCATGACATTGGGCCATGGAATTTATTTCGTGATTAACTTGTGACATGGGCTTAGTATACTAGTGAAGTCGATGCAACGGATCTCGAACATGTGATGCTTTACTTGACTTGTCTTGACTTATCCTGATCACCTTAGTCTATCTTGTTCACCTTGACACTATTCTTAAGTTTAGTTCCAGTTCATACATGACAGGTTGTTTTAACCGTTTTTACACTGAAAGTCACTAGAACTTACTCAGTCTTTATGACTGACCCTTTTCCTTTCGCCTCTTTTCTTTCGTTTCCCCCCCCCCCCAAGGTTCTCAGGGAGGGAATACCGCAGTTTGATCAGTTTTCACATCCAGCTTGAAGAGAAAGAATGTATTGCTCGGATCTTTTCCGTTTTGGACTATGGCTTTGGACAGCAATTAGGGGACTTTTGCAGTTTATTTATGTTTTCTTCATGCTTCTTTAAATAATGTAATCAAGACAGTTATGATTTTGGGAAGTATTATGGCATGGTTTGTGTAATACGTATTTTGAAGAAATAAAAGTTGTTGTTTTCCGCTGTTCAAAAATATGTGTTATTATATCTGTCTTGTATATCTGTGACTTATACTTATAAACCTCCACCAAAATTAGGGCATTCCCTTTGAGAGTGACCCTGACGGAGGTGGGGTGTTTCACTGAGAGTCGACCGATACTGAGTTTGAATGATCGACCGGTGTTATTTCCTATGACCGATCGGTGTCAAAAAGTAAGACCGACCGGTATCTCTTTCCAACTATTGCCAGTTGTACTCAGTGGCATTTCTCTAAATAAATGGCCGACTGGCCGGTTCCCTACACCATATATTTTTGGCTTTCTCCTCACTTGCTCCATACCTATAAATAGAGGTCCAACCCCACTTTAAAGAGGACTGATTTTCTTCACCCCAAAGGGCCGTCAAGTCATTTCTTCAACCTCCAAGTTTCATTCTAACTTCATTAATGGCTTTCATGAATCAAACTACATCACTCCGACAACAAGAAGATCAAATCAAGTCCATCATCCATTAGGAGTGGCTCTAACTCGATTCTAGTGCACTCCAACCGCCATTAATCTTCTCTAAAAGCTCAGATCTACCACTAACTTCACGGAAAAGTTAAGGAAAATCATCTAATCACAGGATCTAATCCATTTCTTCCCGAATTCAATTGTGATCTGTAGCTAAAAAGAGAAAATGAGCATAAATGGAATGTATGAGAATTTTCATGTAAGTTGTAAATGGAACTTTATAATGAGAAATGATTGGAAAGTGGACTTAGATTCATCTCGCGTAGAATCATTATAAAAATTCCCTTGTCTTTGCTTTATATTTTTTACTTTTGTGATTGCGGCCTCGCATTTTTATGTCTAACCATAATTGGTGAAGTGCACATTCCCACCATTTGGTGTTTGTGTCATTTTTGACGCAAACATTTGGCGCCCACCGTGGGGCCGCGCTTGCATCTCCTACCTCTTCTTGCACTCTCCCAAAGTTGAGATCCTCGCATTAAAGCTCTAAACCGAATTCTTCTCTGAAGTTATGGCCAAATCTAAGAAGACCATAAGCAAAAGTATTGGAAATGCCGATAATATCACTAACAAAGAAGCTATAACACCTAGTAATCTCTTTGATGTCGGTAAAAATTCCATTAGTGGAATGGGTTTCACGAAGAACGAATTAAACACCTCTATTGCCGACATGAATCAACGAATGGATATCTCTACTAAAGCTATGACGGAGAAACTTGACGTCATCCTTAATGCTCGACTAGATCAAGCCCCTCAAAATATCCATGTCAACATGAAAGATGACAATGAATGCTTGAAACCAAAAGCGAAGAGACACTCCGAGAAGAAAGCCCGAACGATTACCAACCTTGTCACGGGGGAAAATTCTCGCCATGAGGAGCAACATGACACTGAAGAACACATCTCAGATTTGATAGAACAAACCATGAAGAAGAATCAAGTTGGCAACTTTCCGAAAGATGTTGTGTCTCGAGAAGAGTTCGACAGTGCTATAGCCAATCTACATCAAAAATTTGACGCTTCAAATGAGATGTTGCTAGACAAACTCTATGCTCTTAAAGTCGCTCAAGTTGATTTTGTAAATTGCCTAGCAAGCATTATTTTGCAAGGAAACACATATTCCTATGCCTTAGACTCTCACAAAAGGGAAGTATCATTACCGTGATCAAAAGGAGGATGTGCTCAAGCAACCATTCTATCACATCGATCCAGAGGATAATCAAAAAGGCACTTGGGGGCAAATGCGCGCCAACAATGGAAAGGGCGACAAAGGTTATAAGAAGATTCGCCTTTTCGACCCGTCAGAGTGGACGCCTTTGAATGACACCCCCGAAAATTTCTATCTTGCAACGAAGCATTCTGAAGAATATGCGGAACCAAAACCACTAAGGATGAGCGATAAAGCATTAAAGTCCGCAAGTTTCTACCTCTATCACAGTCAACCTGGTCATGATACCAATGAGTGCATACACTTAAGGAGTTCAATTGAAATGTTGGTTAGAGGCGACAAGCTACAACAATATGTTAAGATCCCGCGTACAGTAAACTCTTTTCCAACCACCCAGGGGCAAAGCATATCTGTCAGCAACAAATAGTTCTTGCTCAACCGAGAAAAGCTGGGAAAGTATGCAAAGCTACGCAAAAGCTCAAGAGTACAGTCCAACAGAAGCGATGACTCCTATGGAATTAAAAGCCCCTGTTCATCCAACGGTCGCCAGGCACTTCTATACCAAGGCTAAGTAAATACTAGATGACGTCTACAAGTGGCGAACCCTTAACGGAATCTTAATGCCAAGAATCTGGAATAACGACTTCCTGTGACAACATTCTGCATAAAAGCACCACTCAGCGCTTATGAAAAATTGATTTACTTTCTTTTGCAAATATAAGTCTTCCTCGATAAAGGAGCGATTGTAATAGTATACCGTATCTACTACTGAAAGCAGGCCTGCCTGTATAAATCTCTTGTTTGCAAATTTTATGATAAATCAAAACTTGATTAAAAGTTGATTTCATATTTTGCTGGCTACCTTACGAGCGCTTGTTCCATCAAAATCCAACAAAGCATGGCGACTCCAGCAACCCCAGATCAAGTGCCAAATGCTGTAAACAACAACATACGCAGACGCAAAGGAAGAGAAGCACCACCTTAAAGAGTGAGCGGGAGGAGTTGCCAAGAGCTAAACGGTGGGAGTCCAGCAAGCAATCCCGGATTCGAAACCTCATCCCCCAAAGGTTCGTGAGAGTCTAGGGCACCTCAGTCAGGAAGCGATCACTTACCAAAGGTAAGTGAGCTCCGACCGTTGACTGAGGCTTGCTCTGCGGATCGATGCAACCTTAACCCTTACCTCACGGTTCATGGAGGTCCAAGATGCTTCAGCCTGTCAGAGATTGCTTACCAAAGGTAAGTGAGCTCCTACCGAAGGCTGACACCCGCTCCATTTATCATCCTTAACCCTTACCTCACGGTTCATGGAGGTCCAAGATGCTTCAGTCGGGCAGCGATTGTTTACCAAAGGTAAGTGAGCTCCGACCGAAGGCTGACACCCGCTCCATGGATCAACCTTAATCCTTACCTCACGGTTCATGGAAGTCCAGGATGCTTCAGCCGGGCAACGATTGCTTACCAAAGGTAAGTGAGCTCCGACCAAAGGCTGACACCCGCTCCATGGATCAACCTTAATCCTTACCTCATGGTTCATAAAGGTCCAGGATGCTTCAGCCGGGCAGCGATTGCTTACCAAAGGTAAGTGAGCTCCGACCGAAGGCTGAAACCCACTCCATGGATCAACCTTAATCCTTACTTCACGGTTCATGGAGGTCCATGATGCTTCAGCCGGTCAGCGATTGCTTACCAAAGGTAAGTGAGCTCCGACCGAAGGCTGACACCCGCTCCATGGATCAACCTTAATTCTTACCTCACGGTTCATGGAGGTACATGATGCTTCAACCGGGTAGCGATTGCTTACCAAAGGTAAGTGAGCTCCGACCGAAGGCTGACACCCGCTCCATGGATCAACTTTAATCCTTACCTCCTGGTTCATGAAGGTCAAAGATGCTTCAGCCGGGCAGCGATTGCCTACCAAATGTAAGTGAGCTCCGACCGAAGGCTGACACCCGCTCCATGGATCAACCTTAATCCTTACCTCACGGTTCATGGAGGACCAGGATTCTTCAGCCGGGCGGCGATTGCTTACCGAAGGTAAGTGAGCTCCGACCGAAGGCTGACACCTGCTCCATGGATCAAAACTACCCTTACCTCATGGTACATGGAGGTCCAGGATGCTTCAGCCGGGCAGCGATTAGTTACCAAAGGTAAGTGAGGTCCGACCGAAGGTTGACACCCGCTCCATCGATATAGCCTTGACCAAAGGTTCGTGGGAGTCTAGGACACCTCAGTCGGGCAGCGATCACCTAGCAAGTTAGGTGACTTTGACCGATAACTGACGTTCGCTCTACGGATCGATGCAACCTCACCTAAACTTCGTGGAAGTTCGCACTGCGAAGCAATACAACTATCTAAAAATCCTCCTCATAATGAAATTAACCTCTCCTCAGCTGAGATTGTCAATATTCAATGAACTCTACAATGTCAAGTCAGTCAACAGAAGAAGACGAACGTTGGATTAAAATGACCTTTCCAAAACTCGAGGCATCCAACGAAGTTTCCAACGATGAAGCTGATCATCATATGAACTTTGAGCAATAAGGTTTTTGTCCATAATTAAGACTGACGAAGACCTTCTAGGAGAGGGGCATGAATAATTGAAGGCTTCTCCGAAAAGAAGCACCGAAAAATCTCTCAGAGGTGACTTGAAGCATACAATTTGAAGCATGATTCACCATAGAATACAAAAAGCTGCAACTGGATCTCAATACAAAATTTGTCAAACAACTGTATCCATTTCGAAGCCCGCATTTCTCGTAAGCAAGAAATACAAGCTTCGAGGGGAAAATGTTAACCCCGTTATTAAAACGCAGCTCAAAACTGTGAAATGCGTACTGACATTAACACGCGGCTACGAAGATAAATACAAAAGGAGCATCCACAAAGCGTTTAGATGGTTCGAACAGTTCATCAGTCGGCACCAGTTATTCCTAACTGGTCGGTATGCGCAATCTAATGGAACCGACCGGGACACATCAGCACATTGATGATTAAAGGAGCAGCATGTTCACTTTTATAAATTGGTTCATGAATTTATATATAAAATGTATGTGAGACTAGTGGCGTGAACTTGCAAAGTGGGAACCAAATAAAACGTTGCATGTAAGCCAGCGTGCACAATTGGAGTATAGCATAGATCGTACATTATTGGTCATTTTTTCTGAACATAATACACTAAATCATGTATGAGCTGAAGACAATGTACACAAAATATGAAACATGTAAGAACATATTGAACATGCATGGATCGGGTCCGTATGAGCAACAACAATGTAATCCAAGGGATCCGTCACCTCATGCATAAAGCATGGAGCGTTTTATATTTTGGAAACAATGTAATGTAAATAAACAGTCAGTATGTAAGTATAGAACCGATCGGTATCAAAGTGTAGTAGGTGGTCGGTCATCTTGGTTGAAAAATGCAATCATAACCGATCGGTTACGCAAGGGAAAGCAGTGTGAATGGTTCTAAGATGTTTGCAAATAATGAAGAATGGCACCAACGTAAATATTAATCCTATATCTTGTGAATGGTTCATGGAAGAAGGAATAAAGTAATGCTTGGGAGAGGCCACGTGGCACATGAGAAAAGGAAATTCACTAAAGACAAAATGGCATTGGCATAATATATGAAACCGCAATACCATATACATATTTGGGCCGTTCGGTATGCATGTATGGCGGTCAGTATTAAACAGAGCGGACGGTCTTATTTCTAGCAAAAGGCGGACATCTGCTGGTCAGTATACAAATATGAGTGCGACCGACACTGAGTTTGAATGACCGACCGGTGTCAAAAAGTAAGACCGACCGGTATCTCTTTCCAGGTGTTGCCAGTTGAACTTAGTGGCATTTCTGTAAATAAAGGCCGACCGACCGGTTCTGCACCATATTTTTTGGCTTTCTCCTCACTTGCTCCACACCTATAAATAGAGTTCCAACCTCACTTTAAAGGAGACCGATTTTCTTCACCCCGAAGGGCCGTCAAATCATTTCTTCAACCTCCAAGCTCCATTCTAACTTCATTAATGGCTTCCATGAATCAAACTACATCACTTCAACAACAAGAAGATCAAATCAAGTCCATCATCCATTAATAGTGGCTCTAACTCGATTCTAGTGCACTTCAACCGCCATTAATCTTCTCTAAAAGCTCGGATCTACCACTAACTTCACATAAAAGTTAAGGAAAATCATCTAATCACAAGATCTAACCTATTTCTTCCCGAATTCAATTGTGATCTATAACTAAAAAGAGAGAATGAGCGTAAATGGAATGTATGAGAGATTTTCATGCAAGTTGTAAACGGAACTTCATAATGAGAAATGATTGGAAAGTGGACGTAGATTCATCTCGAATCGAACCACTATAAAAAATTCCTTGTCTTTGTTTTATATTTTTTTTAATTTTGTGATTGCGGCCTCGCATTTTTATCTCTAACCATAATTGGTGAAGTGCACATTCCCACTATTTGGTGTTTGTGTCATTTTTGACGCAAACATGTATGAAAGTCACAAACACACACTAAGGTGAGTCTGCAGTGCATTCCACAATACCTACAAGAATAAATAAGCAAGCATAAAAAAAGAACACCTTTATAAAAGTAAGCACCATATGATGCAACAAAACAACATGCTAATCTGGTTCGACATAGACCGCAAACCTCTGAGCACCCTTATTTGAAGCAAATCATATACAATAGTCAACATACATATTTCTTTTCAGAATTAAACAGAACAAAAAAAATAAAATATAAATAAATCATCAAAGTGAATATAGTACTACGTCACCTATGTCTTGCAAATTTAATTTTTGTACAAAAAGTGAAAACTGCCAAGTATTAGTGGATCTAACCATGGTGCTGAACAATGTCAATGTTTGAAGGTTGAATGCCAAAAATAGTGAGAGCCTTGCAAAAAGTGTTAAGACAATAAAATAATGAATCTCCATCAACGAAGTAATCGACTTACCTAATACAAATATAGTCCACTATTTGTGCTTATTCTATTTGATAGATGGTAAAGCAATAAATCTGAAAAACCTTTAGAAATAAAAAACTAATGATTTCACGGGATCAATTCTTCTGTTCTCATCCCCCGTGTGTCCACCCAATGGGAACCCTCTGATTTCCACATTTTGCAATTAAATTCCTACGACAATTGGGCGACTTAACTACAAAAGGTGGAAATTAGGGGATTTCCATTGGATGGGCCCACGGGGAATGGGAACAGAAGAATTCATCCCTGATTTAACTATCAGTTGTATGTATGTCCTTTGTGTCCCAAACAAAATCACAAAAAGTGACTGTAGTCAAATAAATAATTGACAGAGCATTAGTATGAATATATTATAAAAATCATAAAGTAAAGATAGTGAATTCAAATAGTAGTGAAGAGTGTACAAATAAGGACTTGGTTTCTGTGGAGCATACCATCTTTTAGGCATGTTGCCTCCTCATATAACAATTTCAACATTGCCCCAACCAATGATATCAATTGCAGTAGCCGCCCACAACCAAATCATGTAGAAGTACTGCAGGACAACCATACAAACAACAATGGTTAAATATTTTACTTTACAGCTGAGAAAATCAAGCACAAATAAGCAAATAATTACGCTAAATCACTTGCTACAAATATCAAAGGACGAACAATATGAAATATTCTTAAAAACTAAAACACTTACTAAATTTAATTACCAATAATTCAACTTATGTCATACAACACAGTAAAATATTAGAACTGATTAAAAAAGAACTAAATTAGTAGATTAGGTTATATATAAAAAGGGGAAATACTTTTAATACCGCTTGGAGTGAATCAAATTTTGTAGGAATATGATTCTAACGGGAAAGCAAGAACAGTGAATCAAATTTCACTTGTCTTCTGGAGAGGAAAATAACTCTAATGGATGAAGATGGTTGTAGGTTGGAGTGAATATGACGAAAGCGAGGCAAAGTTAAGGTTAGGGTCAGGGTTGCAAGATGGGAAGTTGGACTTTCAGATTCAAGGGTTCGGCGAAGCAGACAGCAGGAACGGGTATATCTGGCCTGAGTAGCGACGCGATCTACTGTATACTTCGAAGGAGAAACAAATATTGAGAGCTAGGAAGAAAATAACGAAAAGGGGCATTAGCAGGGAGGCGAGAAAAGTTATTGCAGTTGTTTGAATTCAAGAAATGAACGTATTCAGAATCTTGCATCGTATTTAAATTTAATAAAAGTATTAAGAGAGAATTAAGTAGCATTTTGATTTAATAAAAGTATTAAGAGATAGTTACGGAGCATTCGGAGAATTGAGAGAATTAAGGAGGATCGAAAGAATTGAGAGAATCAAGGAGAAAGCTTAAAATGGTTCTGCTTTACTATTATTTAATAGGGACTTTGCTACAAAGCCCGGAATCCACGTGCGAAAAACTGACAAATAATCGTAGGGCTGTAATTCAGCCAGTAATTCAGGAGGGAAATATAACGTTCACACAATTTGATTTTCGGGCTATTCGGGCCCATTTTCTTTCAGGCTCTATAGCAATTTCGATTTATCTAGTGCAAACCCGTGCTTCGCACACGGTCGTAGTGAAAAAAGTGTATTGATACAAAGTAGCGTAGAATATAATGGACGTCTTTGTCAGATAATATATTTTCATTTTAGTAGTTTTATCTTATTTCCATTTGGTAAAAATAATAGTGTTTTAAATTGTAAATTGTGTTTTCTACGTACATAGGCATAAGTAAAGGGTGTGGGGATATTTTTTTTATGAATAATATTGGTGGGTGATTTTCTAGAGGAACCAATTTCCTATATTTTTGGGTGTGGATACAGTTTGTATCATAGCTCCATCTTTGTTTTGTTTCATGTTAACTTAGAGTTTGTGTATATGCGCTGTGATGCGTTTCCAGTTTTTCAATATGTTTATTATATGTATGTATATGGTTGTGTTTGTGGTTGGGTTGTTGTGAGCATGTGGCAACGACTTGTGTGTGAGAGTTGTGCATATGTATTGTTAGTTGCATGTATGTGAGCAAGTTGAAGTTATACAAAGAAATGAAAGCTACTCAAACAAACAAAAAGTACGCGCATGTTTATTTTTGGTGGAATTGAAATAGTAAAGGTTATGGTAATTTCATATTTTGCAATACATAAATAAATTCTTTGTGGTGGTATACATAAATGGGCAGGCAAATTTCTTTGTAGCAACTTATTTGTAGTTGGAGAACTTTTACAGGCTTTAGCCAGAATAAAAGCTCGTGAGCAAATGATTGTAGTAACGGACGACTGAGAATTAAGAGGTTGACATGCATTTATCACAAACATAGAAAATCGGTCGATATCTTGAGAAGCAGGAGGCCAAACTTTTAATAGCTTAAACATGACTATCATTATAATACAAATGACAGGATACACATTCCTTCTCCTAATTGATTAATGGGAGCGGCTATTGAAACAAAATTTGATATAAACTGAAAGGCATAAAATCAGAGCCGTTAGATCTGTTTGTCTTTATGTGAAGGGTGGAAAAAACAATCTAATGGTGAAGCTTAATTGTATCACCATTTGTGTCTAATTTTTGTGTTCATATATACTTTTCCTTAATTAAATTGATTGATGTCCATATCCATTCGACATTGTTAATTTACTATAGCATGGTCCAGTTACTGTAATAGCTAATATTGCATAATTATATAAACCTAAACCATAAACTCCTTGTGAATAATAATCTGTGACAGAACATATGAAATCCCCAAAAACCATGCATGATTATCACAAACAGTTGCAACATAATAAATAAGAACTGTGTGAAAATATGTCCCAGTTATGCGGAGAGCATGGAATAACGCAACTCATTCAAAAGAACAATGAAAGAAAAATAAAACTGCAAATCTACGTGTATAGAGCATAATACATGACTAATTATTTACAGATGTTATCCAATGACAAAGTACTTAACATATATATGCTAATTTTTACATTTTTATAACTTCTTTTAGTTGCAACAGCAAAATAATTTCTTGAATTAAGAGGACTTCTTGCACTGGTCCACGTTAATATTTTGGTGGTAGTGTTATTCTTTTAGGCAATAACAGTAGATTGCATATGGTGATGGCCCTTAAACAATTCCAACTGCAAATAATAGTATGTTAGAAATCAAGTACCAAATAAACGCGAAGTGACTGATCACCTATGTAGATTGAGCATCAGTAAATAATCATGCTTTATCATGAATATTGTTGCATATTTTCTAAATTAGGCTCCACTCCCCTTTACTAATAATCAGATAAACAACACCTTTTGCCATGGTAATTTTTTCAATTTCATTTCTGCACCAACCTCTAAAAGTCATTTTACTTCAAATTATGGATTGCTAAAATCAATAATTTTAAAATAATATCAATATTCCAATAAACTTGTTAACTGGTAGTATAAATCTGCATAGACATTTCAATGATATGCCTTAATTTATTGATTTATAAACTCAATACTGATTAAGATTATAAGTAATAAAGATTACAAAGATTAAATGACAGCTGAGTCCATTTTTCAATCTAAATAGAAAGAAAGTCTAGGCTTGTCTCAGCAGAGTTTTGTCGGCTGCCTCAAGTTATTGAAATTCAATATATATCTAGGCCAATTTAAAAGGAAAAAATTAGCTGAGAGGTGCCAAGTAAGAAAGTTTCAAGTCTTGCCAGTAAGGATCTTATAAACACATAGGACCAATGTTAGGGTAAAGGAAGATTATGGAGTTTGTTCAAATAAATCTTAATCAGGTAGCTTGACTATCGTGAATAATGACACCAAATGCAAAATAAAAAGGATGGCCAATTGGATGGTAAATTCCAACTGTTGAACTCTTTTAAATAATTGAAGTCAAAATATAGAATGAAATGTACTAAGACAAAATGCTAAAGAAATGTTAGCTTCATGAAATAACATGCATAAAATTAGAGGAAAAACCTGATAGTTTTATTATACCCTATATTTGTTGAATTTTATTGTATTAAGGAAACAATCTAGTTGTTTTTTAGTTAGTTATTCACTATTTGAGTCTCAAGGAAGGAATATGAATATAAAGTTTTTTTTTACTTATGGTGCATTTGGCGCAAGCGGAAGCGAAGAATTTTAGCGGAGTGTTACAGCGGAGAATTAGAGTTAGCGGAGAATGCGTTTGGCGCTTTAAGCGGACCATGTTAACGGGGTGTTGGTAGCATAGAAAAATTATAAATTACTCCAATTTAGTTCAAACCAACTCCATTACGTAGAGCACTTCGACACAATCACAACGCAAAAAACCGCATCTCAAATTGATCTCATTTGCACAAGTTATCAATTTTTAAAATCCATAAAACACTAAATTCACTAATTAATTTGATTAATTACCCTAATTAATCAAAACGGTGATAAACGGACTAGAATTGACACGGTAGGGAAATGAGGCATTTCTCCCTGCTCAGTAACTGATGCGTCCGACGTGCCAGACGGGTCAGTTATCAAAATGGGGCAGAAATCTGCCTCAACACCCGCCTTAGACGTTGCATAAAAGAACAAAACTTTTAATAATTGCATAAAACTAAAAAAGAATTAGTTGAGAATGGCGTAACCTATAACCTTTCAGGCAACAACAAAATAACCAGGATTCTATAAACTGTAATGCAAGGGCATGGAATTCAATCTTCAGGTTTTGCTAATGGATTATACGGATTATTTTCACGTTATGTCATAAAATCATTAATTTCCTAAAAATTATTTACAAAGTACTAATTGATAGTAAGCCAAGGAAAGCAATATATGCAACTGTTCTAGCCCTGTTCAACATAAAGTGATGGAATATCATAGAACATGCCCCTGCTGAAGTATTTTTTTGCTTAATTCATGGACATCGCATTATTGAATTAATCGTAACCTACTAAGCATCCGATGCACTATTAGCATGCTTTGCACATGGTAATCTGAATAATTTTTAGCATCTATAAAGATATTACATAAACCATGAAATTTACGTCAAGGAAAACATTCATAATTATTATTCGTGACATGATAATTGTTAAACACAAAATTAATTAAATAGCATAGTCGATCCACATATGAGTATAATAAATGTTAATGTAAGACTGAAATATATATCACATTAAATAGTTAAATTATGATTAAAACATATTATATCAAGAAAAACATTCATAAAATTGTTCATAATTTTGAATTCAAGATTAGAAAGGAAGTGGCACGTCCATTTGGATAAGCAACAGACCTTGTGAAGGATTCAAGCATGAGAAACCAGTTAATTTAAAATTATATCAAATCACTTAGAGGCAAAATTTTCGTAAACCACAACAAAGAGATAAATTATAAAAAATAATTGGGATGGTCATGTCATTAAATGTTTCCTATAACTAATGAAGGGAAGAATGACTGATTAATTTGTATGAAACCAACCAAAAAAATTACAAAATATGAAACAATGGCTAATATTTTCAGTAAGCAACATAGATATAATCTATTTCGTAGGTAGTGCTCATTGTATGTTTCTTTATGAATGAACAAAGGAGAATATCCTAGAACAAAATTTGATCAGATGGTCTAACATCTATAATGCTACTTATACAAAAATACAGTACAGTATGTACCAACATCCATTTAATTACATCATAAACACATTTTCTTTAATATGTTAATGACAGTTACCTTATAAAGGTTTGGATTCATTTGTCTAGTTCGGTAGCCAGGGGAAGGATACTTACATGTTGAGTTGATGTATCCATTTCCTTTAATTCAATTTTGCATCGTTGTACGATCATGCTCTGGTTTAATGTTTGAAATCGTTTCATCTGCACTCACAATACCAAAATCACCCATGTTGTAATCCAACGGTGCTTTGCATATGCTTTATTCATGGCCGGTCCCAAGATTTTTGGTGCCTAAAGCGAAAAGCAAGAACAAGGCTCTTACATAAAGAATATTGCTATTATTGATGGATTCTTTTTTCTTTCCAGTATGGCAGCAAGAATCCCTGTTCAGTTTTATTTATATTACCATAGTCTATTGGTAAATAACATCATTTTTTATAAAGAGGGTGGAAATGAAGCGATTGAAAGCTATTGGGAAAACTTTGATGTACATTAAAAAAAAGTTACATAAATAATACTTCCAATGATATTAAGTAAAAAATGATTAGGCAAGCCCAAAACAATTCAGCAAGGAATCACAATAAAAAATATGTTAGCCATAACCTTTGTAAATTTCATGACGTATTAAGTAAAAAAATGATTAGGCAAACCCAAAACAATACAGCAAGGAATCACAATAAAAAATATGTTAGCCATAACCTTTGTAAATTTCATGACATCAATGTCGAAGTTATTAAGTTTCCTATAACATGTTTAAGGTATAGGAAAATAGACAGTTATGTAATTTTTCAGCTCTCATAGTGGAAATAGGATCAAAATATCAAAATTGAATTGCAGACTTGCAGTGTAAATTTGTTGCTTGTAGAACATAGGTAGATGCTTTCTACTAGAGGACCAACTATTTTTTTCATTTGGTGGTGCACCTGATATTGCATGCTCTTGTATCTTGCATCTCCTAATGTTGTTATTGTGCGTCTTTTGCTTATAAGCGTCTGCATGAGAATATAAAAGCACACATATGGCTTTGGTGTTATAGATTTGGAGAGTGAGTTAAACCAGAAACAGCAAATTAGATATACTCATTTCCCATTATATATCTTCTTACTTAATAGTTACTTGTTGTCTTCACGTTCCTAAATTACAATTTTGACTATAAATGAATTAGGTAGCCGAATTTCATTAAAAATTTGAGCGTTTTGTTCATACCATAGACTCTAGATAGCTGCTGCCATAGCTATACCGAGGAACTGTTTGTAAGCCCGATTTCCTTGCTTACTGCTGTTCAATGTTAATTTCACAATTTACAAATGGCTGAATAAGTAAATTGTACAAATTACAAAAATCCAGATTAAGTACCTTGAATTATCAATTGAATTTGTGTGATGTTTGTGCCCTAGAGCTGCTGCAGCCTGCCGGGACCGAAAGCTTGCTACGTGGAAGTGGAGGAGAGTTGCTGCTAGACTAAGATCGCGATTCAGTTTGTGTGATTCATGATTCATGAATTGTGCGAATCAGTTTTTGTGCATTTGTGAAAAACGAAAATGGTGCCCTAAAAATTTCTGGGCTCCAAGCGACAGCTTCACCCAAGGGCCGGGCATGGCTTTATTCCCTAATTCATTTAAAATCCATTCAATTATAAAGGTCATCAAAACTGAAATTCATATACAAATGTAATCACACAAACATGACGCAAATGTTCATTCCTATTAGCATCCATTGGCCTATATAGTGTAAGTACACATATAAGTCAAAAACTCACTATAGCTTGTATATATGTAATTAAACGTTTAATTGAAAACATGCATAACATTGGTGAAAATAGTAAATAAAACTGGAAATAATTAGAAACCAAATATTGGTTAGAAATCATATATGTAAGTATAAATGTAGAAGTAAGGCTTTAATTATTTTGCCAACTAAATGCGGAGTGCCATTATTACCTGAGATATGACATTAAAATATATTGACAGCAGGCATCAAAATCATTGTAGTACTGACTTGTTTGGTGAAACTTATCTCCTTGTTTGTAAATATGTATGTGAAATTAGCCATTTGCTAAGTATAAGCCATTGTGTAAAGACCCAGACATCCCCTAGATGCTGAGTAAATGGCGAATAATGCATCAATATGCTTATGTCCTATTATACCGTTTGTTATCCATTGAGAATTTGAAAAAGAAACCCTATTCTCATGAAAATACTAAAAAAATCTGTTTAAACTCTAAGATTTTATAAACGATGTACAATGATTCAAGATATAATTACGCAGCTCACACCTGACTACAACTTAACAATTAAAGATCCAATGAGAAACTATTCTATAATAATAATAATTTTCATTTGATCAGTAATACTTAAATTTAACACACAAAAGCTAATAATGTATAAATGTGACAGTGATTTTTTTCCACTGGTACTTGTTAAACTAATTTCTACCCATCAAAATCTTATAAAAATATTACTTACTACTACCAGGAAATTCACGCATATGATATCACTTAAAGTCAAACATATCTGAAATATCCAAAACCATAAGGGTAGAGTTTTCCTAGCTTGTAACGTTGCAAATTAAATTAAAATGAGTAAACTACAACCCAAATTTGATAACACTTTAAGTCGAATATCCTAGACCGATATTTAATATAAAAAGAGTTTATAAATTAGAAGTAGTCTTAACCATTTCAGGATTGAAAAGTAAAAGGTGAACAGTACAATCTTTAATTAATCTTTAAAAGTTCATAACATGGAATTTGGATTCATTTCAGTTATTAATTTAGAACCATTTAATGATCAGAGCTAATTAAATATTTATTGACAGAGTAATGTTTTAAACAGGGGATAATAACACCAAAAAATAAGGTAGGAAATTGGTACCTTATGTCACGCTTCAAACCTTAATTCTTTAGTCCAAATAGAATCTGTTGGTTTTAGAAAAATAAAGGGCCTTTTTTATTGCTTGCTTTCAGATAAAATGGAAGGAAGCTGAAACCTGAATTAACATATTCCCAGCTCAAGTTCTAAATCATTTCCAGTAATAGCAGGAATCAAGATATTGCTAAAAATACAACTAAACCAAAAGCATTTAGATCAATTAGAGTAGTTTGTTATGATGTACCCCTAAGCATGCCTCGCTCATACTTATATATCTTCTATATGTGTGTGTGTGGTTTATTCAGGATGCGGTAATAACTTAAAGGGAAGATCTTATATACATTATCACCCAAATATTACAATATGTTTGATCAAATAACCAAAAAACAATGTAAAAAACAAAATATACAGAAATTACACTAAACCCTTTCTTATGAAATTCAGGATGTAGTAATACATTAAAGAGAAAACACAATAACAATAGAATGACTAATGAGAATGAGTACCTTGTTATGAGTCATAAGTCTCCTTTGTTCAGCATCAGATATCATACTATGTCCTATAAGGTTCTACAGATTCCGGTATATGTGTGTGCGTTTGTAAAAAGGACCAATCTCAATGATCTCTGATTAAGTAAACTGCAATATGAGAATAAATCTTTAAATACCAAATTACGAACAAAATAATCAGTGTCAAATTTCAAGAAAAGTTGACAAACTTAGCGATATTACTGTGAATTCCAAAAGTAAATTTCTTTGTTTAAATTGGAGCACAACTAATTTCTCAAAAACTGCAATTTTAAATAGAAATACCTGAATTACAATATCAAAATGATTATAAGAAATATACCTTTATCATAATATACCTAAAAATGCCCAAATTTATTGTCAAGAATGATACCTTTACCACAAAACACAATACCAGGAAAAGAAATGAGCAAGAAATAGTAAGAAACAATCAACTAAAATGAAATAGAGAAATAAATCGCAACATATTTCTTCTGCACTACAAATACCAAAATCAGTCCGATATTTTGTATGATGTCAGATTAATTGAACAAAAACATAGAAAATAACCTTCAAATACAGCATTTCGAACAGAATAATCAATTTGAAATATCAGGGAAAGTTGGCAAACTTAGCAATGTTACCTCGAACTTAAGAATTTGTTTGTAATAGCTCAATGAAGAAAGAATTACCTTGATTTGTAATCAAATACAGAAATCGAAGCTAGCTGAACAATATCAAGAAGATGAGCATAACGAAGACGATATTTATATAAATAGAAAAATCGAATGTAGCTTACTATCTGGGTGGAGAAGGGAGAAGGAGATGCCGTCAGATTTGGTGGTTTCAGGAGCTTTTCTTCCATTTGCCGCAGAAGATGATGAATATGAGGAAAGGGTAGGATGGGGTGATGGTTGTTGAATGGAGCTTTTCCATGGTGGTTGGAGAAGTAACAAAGGGAGGAGGATTTTCCAGAGTGGGTGAAATAGGGAAGGGCATGGAGAAAGCGAATGGTTTTCTAGTAGTAGTAAATGCATGGTGAGTAAAAGGGAAGGCAACCATTCGATCTGGCCAGAAGACATGTGGCGTAATCTTGTATTTTTGACAAAATTGGAACTGAAAAGACTCAGAGGAAAGACTGTGCTTTCATATAATGACTAGGTTGGAACCCGTGCTTCGCACACGGGCAATTTGTGGTACTTGTTGAGTGTAAAATATTTGAGAATAGTGAAAGAACTTGTTAAGTTTCTGGCCATGGCATATTCTGGAGTTCGGTGCGTTGTTATATTACCATGTAATAATCATACCATCCTAATTTGAGCGGATGCGAATTCTCACTTGTCGCATTCTGGCCATGGCATATTCTGGGATATACGTTGGAATTTTTAGGTTTTGAATTGGCATGATATATAGAGTTGGACGAACTAATATGAAGTGTAAAGAAGAAACGCATTTGGGGATGCAGTCTGCATTTTTGAAGATAGAACAATATAAATCCAAGTATGAAATAGAAAAACTGTTGTTATAATAGTTTCTTACAAATTTTAGTCCTCATCACAACCGTGATAGGCATTGTGCTATGCATATGGAAAATTTTCGAGTATAAAAGCGTGGATTTGTTGGGATTCAGTGGTTTGTTTAAGGTTTATATTTATATTATAGTTCGGACATAAACACATTTTCACATCTTTGGTGCCTTAACGTAGCAGAGGGTGCTTAGTTGATGCATGCAATAGGATGAAATTTTATATTGTTTGCATGTTTATATGTAGAGAAACCACCATGTATGGCTGTATACTGTTTACAGATCTCAACATGGCGTATATGAGAGAAAACGTTCAGACGAATAATTAATATAATGGAAAAAAGATAACACAATAAAAATTGAAATTCAGTAAAATAATGGAATAATCTATGATGTAATAATATTACATTTTCATAAATTAATTCACATTGTATTTTATAACATCGTAATGACTTTAAATATTATTCATAGTGAAATCATGTTATGGACAGCGTTATTTAAACAAAAAAGGAGAATGTATGATTACTATAATGCGAAAATAATCATACTTAATATTAAGATATAAGTTAGTTATGAATGCAAATGACATCTTCGTTATGGTCATAATTAACATTTATTAATAAGAAATGCATGAAATTTTTATTTAAAATTTTATCAATTTAAAACTAACTTATATCTTAATATTAAGTACGATTTATTTTCGCATTATAGTAATCATACATTCTCCTTTTTTGTTTAAATAACGCTGTCCATAACATGGTTTCACTATGAATAATATTTAAAGTCATTACGATGTTATAAAATACAATGTGAATTAATTTATGAAAATGTAATATTATAACATCATAGATTATTCCATTATTTTACTGAATTTCAATTTTTATTGTGTTATCTTTTTTCCATTATATTAATTATTCGTCTGAACGTTTTCTCTCATATACGCCGTGTTGAGATCTGTAAACAGTATACAGCCATACATGGTGGTTTCTCTACATATAAACATGCAAACAATATAAAATTTCATCCTATTGCATGCATCAACTAAGCACCCTCTGCTACGTTAAGGCACCAAAGATGTGAAAATGTGTTTATGTCCGAACTATAATATAAATATAAACCTTAAACAAACCACTGAATCCCAACAAATCCACGCTTTTATACTCGAAAATTTTCCATATACATAGCACAATGCCTATCACGGTTGTGATGAGGACTAAAATTTGTAAGAAACTATTATAACAACAGTTTTTCTATTTCATACTTGGACTTATATTGTTCTATCTTCAAAAATGCAGATTGCATCCCCAAATGCTTTTCTTCTTTACACTTCATATTAGTTCGTCCAACTCTATATATCATGCCAATTCAAAACCTAAAAATTCCAACGTATATCCCAGAATATGCCATGGCCAGAATGCTACATGTGAGAATTCGCATCCGCTCAAATTAGGGTGGTATGATTATTACATGGTAATATAACAACGCACTGAACTCCAGAATATGCCATGGCCAGAAACTTAACAAGTTCTTTCACTATTCTCAAATATTTTACACTCAACAAGTAACACAAATTGCCCGTGTGCGAAGCACGGGTTCCAACCTAGTAACATAATAAAAACATAAACTTGCCATTAGGAAGATAAAAGAGAAAATAACGTGCAATGGAATCAAATTAGTCTTACCAAACTTGCTATGAATTAATGATTTTATTAGTGGCTGGGCGTAAATGGGTTAGTACATGAAATCAAAGCAGTAACACATTATTTAAATAAGTAAACTGATAAGACCAAACCTTGGATATAGTAATTAATTTCTTCTCATATACCCTAATTTCAAAGCAATATTGGGTATACTGAACATCTATTAGTTGAGTAACCAATGATATCATAGGCATAAACATAGCGTATATAACGGTTAACAAATTGAGTAAGAAATAATTTGGACTAATAAAACAATAAAAGACATAACAAAACAGAAAAAATAAAATCAATGGGCATATAGAGTAAATGTTAGTCATTTATTAAGAGCAAATCCGTTAGAAAAACGCTACTAATTTATTCACATACGTCTAATATTTCCATAACTGCTTATACCATGTAATATTGTCTACACTTTAAATCGAATGGTAGAAATCACAGAAACATAAATGGCATTGACATAGGATCTATTAAGAGTGCAAACAAAAAAGGTTACCACACATATCAAACTAAAAAATAATGATTGTTATACTAAGATAATATAGAGAATACTATGCAAATTAATCAAATTAATTTTTGAAAAATTCTGTGATGGTTTTTCATGCTTTCGAAAGGAAATGGTTCACAGTCTGAAGTTGTGGTGCGAAAGCAAAAGGAAAGTTAATTTTGCAACAAAATCATATAATCATTACAAAATGTGTGTTAGCATATGATAAATAAATTGTATAAGACATAATTTCAATAAATAAGGTAGTAAATTTCCTTAAAAGACTAATTATTTTACTTAAAGACTAACAACATCATCACAACAACAATAAACATAACTAAAATTTCCTTAAGCCGAGAGTAGAGTCTCCATATGGAGGTCTTCCGTTGCATGGCTTGAACATGAGAAAAAATAAATTAAATATGCAAAATGAATTAAGAAATTTGGAGTCCTGAGGTGGCAACTTCCACTACCAAGTTCTAGGTAGAATTCTTAAGTTAATTATCAGCAAGAGAGTGAGCAAAATCCTTTTTGTAGATAACGATAGATACATTATAATAATGTATGCCCTGGCCCCTGGGTAATAATTAACTTGGAAATATCTTGCAATAAGTAGACTTAATTTATTGCGAACTAAAACATGCAGCATTTACTTATATATAGGTCTTGACAGCATGATAAGGGGGTGTGTGTGTGTGTCAATCTGAACGACACAGCTTGTTTTATGCGTGTGTTATAATTTTATACACAGATATATTCATGTAAACTTGTGTGTCTATATATATATATATGTGTGTGTGTGTGTGTGTGTGTGTGTGTCTTTATAATCAGTGCATAAATTTATGCTGGACAATGTATATTAAGCAGTGGATATATAGCATATGTATGCGGTGGTTAAAACATTGGTTGAAATAAGCAAAGTAGCTTTTTTTTTAAATAGAAAAAGATACGTATTAGCAGATGGTCCAAATTGTCAAATTAGCAATAATTTTAACACAAAAATGTAGGATATGCAATAGTGCCAGTGGCTTCGATTGGCATTACTGAAAACATGACATGTATGATGTTCATCAAAAGGACATTTGTATGCAACATTGACAGATTTGGTGAGTATTATAATGTATATGTCAATTAATTGCAATGAGGAGATATGGTTTGTACATGTACAGTGCCAGTTTGATCAGTAACATACAAATAACAAAAAGTGGTTAATTTTTTTTTTTACCAACATCGGGCTCAACAGCACGTCGTCTATTTGATCTTGTCCTCCTTTGTTGAACAGCAAATTATATTCTGATCTGTAGTTGATTAAATTAACACATGATAAAGACTCGCACCAATTAAATTTCCCTGGCAGTTTGAAATGAAAGTTACACAAGTAGATAAATCGAGGATTGTCAACAAAGGAAATGATTAGGTAATCCTGTTTTTTCTTCTGAATCCACAAAATTTTAAAATATACCACATCCAAAGCATATTTACACAGCTAAATTTCAGACATCACCCGTTTACGTACCAGGACTTCCATGGGCAGGTGATTTTCATTGTTCTTGATCTTCGGATTGGTTGGAAGATAATTCTTTCTTATTTGTTGCCATGATTTCTTTATTCTCGTTCACCACAACAGTTGACCCTCTGTGTCTTGTGTTATCCATATTAGAAAGAAAATCACCTTTGGCAAAGGTGAAAACTTCCATTTATCGCCCGGTTAAATCAATAAGTTGAAAACAGCAATTTGTGTCCAGAAACCAGATTCACAATTCACAATCTTACAGTCAAACCATACTTCATAGTAAACCAATAAAAAGTAATGGTCACCTGTAACAAAATAGCTATACGGACAATAGATCAGCCTTTCAAGATTTTTCTGTTGGTTCCGGGATCTGCCATGGAATCTGATTCTTCCAATCTGGAATTCATGGCCATGACCATCATTTATCATTTAAGATTTCAGCTCTCTGCTATTGCCAGTCAAACAAAGTTTTCGTTCATGTAGATGTAATATTCAAAGTCCAGTAAAAATGGCAATTTTAATAAATATTTATATGACTATAGATGCACAGCAGTTCAATTGACAACTTATTAATGGAACATGATACCGGAATGAAAAACATGCACAAAAAGCAGCTTGTCATAGAAATCGAGCCAAAGAAAAACACTGCAACAAAATGGTTAAGAAATTCATTTGTTAATAAGAGTAGTGGTTTAATGTCTTATGTTTAGGATACTCCATCAGTCCTGCCAATTTTTGGTTGGTAATAAGAAGGGGGAAAGAACAATAGAAATTCAGAAATTCAAAAGGCTATAACATCAAATCCAACATAGAAAACCCAATTTTTGATATAGCTCTTCGCATATGATTTTTTAGTCACCTAAAAAAATATGGATTTACCCAAATAGAGAAAATCTATGAAGTTAACCAGTCTCCTTCTTTATTCTACACATAGTAGTTAAGGCGCTAAGGCGCACGGCTTGAGCCTTGGGCTTTTTGGTGCGACTTCTGAAAAAAGGCGCACTGCATATACTAAAAAAAAAACATGCAGCAGAGGAGAGGAGAGGCGGCCGAGAAAGAGGCGTGGCAGAGGCTGTGGCGGAAAGGGTGTGGCGGCGACGACAGAGGCTCTGGAAACCCTAAAATCGAACAAAGCATCTTCGTTTTTCTCAAATCAACGTGAGCCAAGTTCAAATTTGTGTTGGGCCTGGGAGAATTTTCTCGAGGCGCGCCTTTTGTGCCTGGCGCCTCGAAGAAACGCGCACAAAGGCGCACTTTATGTGCGCCTTCCTTAGCGGAGGCGCCTCGATCATCATCAAGGCGCAGACCTTGCGCCTGCGCCTTAGGCACGCCTAGGCGCGTGCCTTAACTACTATGATTCTATATATGTTTACACTTACCAAAACTATTGCATAATACATAATCCTTAGTCTTAAATGATGAAACAGTTAACTATCTATTTCCTGTGATCTTTGTTGGAGCTTTTCTTGCTCAGTAAAAAAATAGTCATATGCTGTAGTTTGATTACCAATCAACAAAACATTCTTATAATACTGAGAAGAAGAAAAATTCTCCAACATAAAGTGTGAAAGTGTTGAAGATAAAATATCCCATATTTTAAAATTACGGCCATAGTACCCTGAATTTATTAAAATAGTCATTTTTTGTTTTCTATCTATAATTGGGTAGTAGAAATTAAAAAGTAGTCTAATTTATTAAAATTACGGCCATAGTACCCTGAATTGAATGAGCGGCTGTTGAAACAAAGATATCACGGTAATCAATGGTAGCCTGCCAGTAAACGATGACATAATCGAACTCCAAACATTCAACTTAGTAAAGATTATACAATGTAAGTAGTGATAAAGTATGATACTTTTAATTGAGTACAACTAACTATTTAGGCATATTTCCTGAAACAACCTTCACTAAAAAAAATTATGAATAACGTAATTTTGGCAACGACTTGCAACACTGGCTTGGAAAAGTCAGAAATTGAGTTACATAATACAGGCAAACATTTACTACCATGTACTAAAAGTCAGAATCTTCGTCAATGGAAGTCTGGATAAATAAATTGGTGCAAATTGTAGAGAAAAGCATGTAAATTTGATACCTTCAACCTATCAGCGAAGTCCCAAATAATGGACAGACGTTAGTTTGATAACATCTTCGGTTTGCTAATTAAAGTGGTCTTCGCAATTGAAATCGATCTTGTACACGCAATGAGTTTTATAAAGTAAAAGAACGATTGAGGGGAAGAATAAGAGCTAAGGAACCTAATCAAAATCGCAATTGAATGCAGGATCGAAGTGATACGTTTTGTGTAGGAAACGAATAATGTGGCGAGGCGAGGCGAGGCGATGATAGTAGTTAGGGCTTTCTTCCCTTTTTCTGTAGTCGATGAAATGAAAGGGAAAGCGTAAAACTTTTCTGGGTAGGGAGAGGGAAAAAAGAGGAGAGGTAGGTTGCGTATTGTCGGTTACTAATTTTTTGTAACTTGCAGACAGAAGAACGTGGATGCGAGAGCGTGAAATTCAAAATAAGGAAAAAGCATTTGAAATAAGTAAAAAGCGAGGAGAGTCTAGTAGGCGAGAGACGATAATTCAGAGCGATTCTAAGCTGTCCACATCAGCAATTGTCATATTTTGCGCAACAAAAAGCTATTACTTGAAACAGTAGTTTTACGAACAAAATGCAATAGTGATATTATAATTTAGTACATATTACATGTTCTTCTCTATTCTTCAAGTAGGGAATACAAAGTAGCAGCCTCGTCGGAATGTTCTTGGCAGAGACGGTTCTTATAGTTTACTGAAGAAATATCTTCGCTGATATCGTAGCAATGTGGACAGTTAGTCGATCTAAGGAGTGACCACCTTTTTATCCGTTGTCCACCTAACAAAAGACGTCGTTTAGCTCGTGCATGCCTCCAAAGCTGTTAGGTAAGTGTATAAACTTTTTCAACAACCATGTTAGGATTAGAAAGAAAAAGTTGTTGTCAACTGTTTGCATAAAAATTAATCTGTGAAAAAATTTGGATAAGCAAAATTTGCAGCAACAGAACTTTCTTGTATACAACTTGGTAACGAAAGGTGATTATTTATGCTCCACGGCGCATTTCAATTTTGATTACATAATTTCTTGATTACTAAAGCAATGTAGTTACCATAGCCCAATAACTATGTTGTAACAATTGGAATAATACTTGTAGTGTAATAAACGTACAATGAAGAACATATTATTTACTAATAGTCATAGCGCTTATCTATTTGCAGGAGCGGTGCATAAGTTGGAAAGCGAAGTTATTAAATACATACGATAAAGAATTAATTTTTGAAGTTTTCTTACCGAAAGTTGACATATCCGTGTGTGTATCACTGGATGTCCAGCTTTATTTGCCATCAAGCTGCGTAAAAAACAATAGATGATATGAACAGCGGACGGAAGCAACAAACAATATTTTAAACATAAATAACAGAAACAGACAAAAATAGTACATCACGATAGGGATAGAAACATAAAGATGCTCATAAGCAAAAATTGACATACAAAGGACTTCCTTGTTTTTTTTTCTTTTCATTGTCAGTTCAATTTCCGAACCCGAACTCATATATTTTATTGAGTGTATATGTAGGATTGCCATAATAATAATAATAATAATAAAATAACTGCACGTGAGAATAGAACTGGAACAAAGCAAATAGATTTAAAAAACAGATTGGAAACACAATCCAGTAAGTGTTCAAGGCAGAAATAATTATATGTTACACTAAAATTTACATAATATAAATTATTAATGCACGCATTAAGCACGAAGACAAATTACATGTGCTGCTGTTGATAATTAAGATTAAAACATTGATCATTTCACTACAAGAAAAATACCCTATTGCAACTAGCTATTTGCAACAGGCAATAAATGACAGTTGCAGTAAATAATATTTAGCAACATACCTATTATAGCAGTTGCAATAGGTGAGATTTAGCAACATGCCTTTTTTTCCTGTTGGGAAAAGCATATTTTTAGCAACTGCGCTTCTCATCCTGTTGCAAAAACATATTTTTAGCAACTGTGCTTACATAACAGTTGCAACAAACATATTATTTGCAACTGCGCTTTCAAGTCAGTTGCATATAAATATCTTTAGCAACTGTTTTCTCCTGTTGCAATAACTGTATTTTTTTACAACTGGTAAAGCCAGTTGCAAAAAACATGCTATAAAAAATTAGCATCAGCTTTTATTGATTAACTTTTACTAATTAATTTTAAATAGTTACTATTGAATGATTAACTACTAGTAATTATATAATAATTAAGATTATATCTAATAATTCTTAATTAATAATACATTTTAAGTAAAATAAAGTGATATTTATAACTGATAATTAAATAATAATTACTAATTAACTGATAATTAGCATTTGGTAAGCATAGTTACTAAAAAGTACGAAGTAATAAGTAATATTTAGTTATAATATAATAAGTATTTAAGTAATAATAATTAATTAATTTGAATTAATATTTTACTAATTTATCACGGTTAGTTCTTAATAGTGTATAAATTATATTTAACAATTATTAAATAGATTTAATAATAAATGAATCAAATTAATAAAATATTCATAATATTAAACAATTAATATAATATTCATAATAATTACTAAATAATTAACCATTAGTAATTACATAATAATTAAGATTATAATTTAATAATATTAGTAATTGATAATAAATTTTAATTACTCTAAATTGATATTTATATTGAATAATATTATTCAGTAATTTTACTAAAAAGGTTTACAATTTTGGATTACACAAAATGATACCAGGTTTTTACAGTTCAATCCAACTACGTTGCTCTAAATCTAAGTACCTTTTTGTTTTTTAGATGTATACTCGCACCAGCCTCTCCTACGAAAATTTCATTTCCCGCTTTCACCCTCCCAGACCCAATAATCCAAATTTACCGAAGTTTCCAGATCCTCTACCTTCATGTTTCACAATCTACTGAAATTTCCAGATCATAGACTCTCAAGTTCAGATCTCGTTTTATTTTCTTCTCATGGTCGTTCCCATTACGATTCACAATTTCCTCGACCAATTACAACTTTTGATCCTGAAGTTCAGATCTCGTTTTATGGGTCCTTAATTTCAACTTTTCATCCTGAAGATAGCTCATTTTCTCAAATTGATCCTGCGTACGATCGGATATGGGTTACTGTGAATTGAATTCGATCCACCATCCTTAATTATTGGGTAAGATTAAATTCGATTGTTTATGGTTTTTATTTTTTTTGGGATTGTGAAATTATGCCTAGTAAAAATATATATTTGGGTGAGGTAATCGGTTTCTTCTTCAACGTTTGGATCTGCAGTCTGCAGTTGTATCTACTACCCTAAGTTTAAGATGAAACTGTTAATCAAAGGTTTAAGGAGGGGGGTAATTTTTCCAATTTTGATCCTCAAGTTTGTTAAACGGGCGTAAAGCTTCTAGTTTGGTCGAACTATAACGTATTGAGTATCATATCACTCAGTTAACAGTTACTGTAATTGATTTTAACAGTTCTAATATATATATATATATATATATATATATATATATATATATATATATATATATGTAAAGTAACATGAAGAGTAATTGCGCGCCTACCCAGAACCTGAACAGGATGTACAAATATATTTTAGATTGGCTTTTACTTTTAAAATTAACGAGTTTCAATAGAATTATGATATGAGTTTTACAAAAGGAAGATTAAAAGTGATAATTGGTTTCCCAGTTGTGTGATGCACTGCAAAGTTTTCATTCGTGAACATACATCATCGTCATGGGATTTAGCAACAAGAGTGCGATTTCCAAATCAGTTATTTTAACTGATATGATTACCGGTTGCTCTTTAAGTAACTTGACACATTATGAAGCTAAAATTATGGATTTTACTGGTACTTAAGAATCTCATGGTTAAGTCCAGGTGCAGGCCCAGAGAGATTGGGTTCAACTTTATCTTAGTCATTAGTTTATCTCTATATGTAATTTGGTTTGTGTTCTTTCAGCTTTTCTGTGTGTTTGTTTTATGTTTCCATATGTTAGTATGTTAATCTTATTATGTACTATTATTTCAGGAATTAATAAAAACATACCAATTATATATATATATGTATGTGTGTGTGTGTGTGCGCGCGCGCGTGCGCCCTCGTTCGCTCGCGCGTGTGTGTGTGATTACATAAA
This sequence comes from Allium sativum, assembly GCA_030737875.1. Lineage (NCBI taxonomy): Eukaryota > Viridiplantae > Streptophyta > Magnoliopsida > Asparagales > Amaryllidaceae > Allium > Allium sativum. Next base: position 194,947,325 of record CM060927.1, on the reverse strand, counting down.
TTTGGAAGTTAAATATACATTTGTCGGGATGGGATTTGGACTGTGCCCTCGGCGGTTCTGTCGATTTGTAGGGTGAGTCTGCCCATTTGTATGTACTTTGGACCAGCTGCAAGTGCCTGATGTTCATGTATTTGTAGTATTGTTATGCCGATGATGATATTTTATATCTTGTATGCTTTAAGCAAGCATATGATGGATATTTGTACTGGGGTGAAGAAATTGTGTATATAAAAAACTGGCTGCCCTTTGATTACTTGTTATGTTTATTCACATCTTGATTCTGCCTTCTGGGGCCCTGTTTATTTTTTATCAGTAGTCCAGATGTGACATCCAGACTATTTTCAGTAATCGTGTTGATCGTGTTCATTCAAACGTATTATGTTTGGGTTCTATAATATTTGCATAGATATATCTATTTTCTGTTTTTCAGATGCAAGACGTAAATTTCAATTGCAATTTATCACCTGCATCTGTGTTGCAATGTGCTGGTAGAAGGTCCATAACACATGATTTGGAATGTATATGTGGGACCATTGATTTTAGGTGAGTGACTAACAATTCTCTTCTTTGAATCATGGCATTGTTTACATTTGTTTGGTATTTAACTGACGGTTCAGAATTGAGGGTCCTAGAGATTTTCAAGTTTAGAATTTGTAGATAAGTCATTTCCAAAGTCATATCCCAATTTAATGGCAAAATGAAACAAATGCGTTTAGTTGCAATGTTGAGAGAGACTGTCCAGTTTGTTTTTCATTAGCATTGGTGCATAAATTGTTCAAACTTATTATAGTGTAGCATGCATGCAGGTCCGGCCCAGTACAATATGCTGCGCTAGGCAAAGTTAGAAGGGAATTGGAAAAACAAGAAACTGGATGAAAATCAATGTAGAGAATGAGACTTGATCCCAGCCTGTTGGGTTACAAGCCAAATGCCATACCACTCCACTCACAATCACAGGTATGGTTTCATTTCATTGTCCATTTTATTGAATTCATGCTTATGCATTTATGTTTGCTCACGCTATTTATTACCTGAAGAATCAGTTGTTGTTGCAATATTCATGCTTCTGCTCTGTTCCGAGCACTTCATTCCCTCTTTATTTACATGGCTTGCTACACACGAGATTAACAAGAAATAAGAGTGACACTAAAAACTAATTTTAAAATAATCGCTTACCTAATTCATAATTTATTTACCTTTCTTACTTATGTTTTCATTTCTCTAAGATTGCTACTTATATTTTGAATATTTAATTCTCATGAACTTTTATTTTGTTTTAAACTATAAAAAAGACAGTAATCTTTGACTCATGTTTTAAATTTCCATGATGGCTTGAATGCATGGTTACTGTTTAATGGGAGAAATTGTTATTATTTTGACCTTTTGAATAAGCATGTTTCTGTTTTTCTGTAGGTCTATTGATGGTGAATAATATGTTTTTATAGGATGATGAATTAACTGGACGACGTTCATGGATGTCTCATCGAGGAAAAACTTGCTGGATTTGGTTGATATTGGCAAAGGTCTTTTGAACAAAGAGTGAATTTGGAAACACAGGGGTGTGCGAGCCAGTTGATGAGAGAATAAACGGAGAACCACTCATCAAGTTTGTTGGGTGGCCGGCTTTCCAAAGAAAGAAAGCTTAGGTGCTCGAATGTTAATAAAGTTGATGGTTATATGTATTTGTGTCATATTGCTATGTGATATGCAAGGTTTGATATAAATGTGTGATGTGTTGTATGAGTTGCTGAATAAAATTATCTTACAGTGTATTAGTTTAATAAACGGTCGGTTGTGCATGTAAATAATCTATTGTAATCTATCTTTGATTGGAAGATCTCTTTTTTTTAAATGAATGTAGTGTAACTGTTTGTTTATTTCATTCTGTGACATACACTGTTACTAAAACGAATATATTTAATATGTAGTATCTGTAAGCCACATTTTTTTAATAGATTTATATCTATTGCAACTGGCATATGCTGTTGCAAAAGGATCTGTTGCAACAGCAAAAGTCTGTTGCAAAAAAGTCTACCGCAACAGGTTATTGCAACAGGCCGAAAATGTTGCGAACTTTTTGCAACTTCGGCTATACCAACAGGCGCGGGTCTGTTGCAATTGGTCTACTGCAACAGATATTGCCTGTTGCGAAAAGTGTTTTTTGTTGTAGTGATAGTCAGCAAAGTACCTTGTGAATTGTTAACTATGCAATAGTGATGTGTAAATGATTTTTCATTGCTTTACTTGAGTCATAGGTGAATAAATGTATAAATTAATGGCATTTTTCGAGATTTAAAACCTTATAAACAGTATGAAAAAAATGAAGACACAACTTTAGTCAATTAACATATAACCAGTTCACACAATGAAAAACTAAAAGAATGCCTAACCTCCAAATTTTCATCAATGGTCAAAATCAGTAAACAGCGGAATTCCTCCTTTGATTTTCTGAATCATAATTATATACTAACATTTAAATAATCTAGTATTTTTATTACATGATGATAGATCAATTCTCCACGTCAAACATACCAAATTGATTTCTCGCTATGTGAAAGACTTGCTAAGTTGAAAATTTATAATTTAGTTCAAATTACTAAGAAGCAACTATAACAGGAGCATGCTTTCATTGACCAATGTTGTACACACACATATATGTTAAGATTGCCAATTTAGTATTATCACGAAAATAGAAAAACTGTGTTAGGAGAAAGTAAAAGTTATTAGAAACTAAGACATTATAATGAGAAATATACAGTAAGCATTCAACAATTAGAGGGCTATTAGAAAAATCAGGTAATGAAATGATGAGGAAATAAGGATAACTGCAAACAACGAACTCTGCTTTCAACATTACAAATGCCTGTAAATAAAATACATATAAACAACCATGATTTGCAATTTCATCTCACTTAAAATACCATCAAAGCATCAAGTAGTTATGAAATAATCATGTCACTGTATGATATTAAACGGTGACGTTAAAGGATAAGGAATAGCAGATATTAGTAACAAAATATGGAAATAGTATAATATTATTGGTGATAAAAATTAACCAAAACCATCCCAACCTTTTTAATAATAATAATCAAACCATTAAAAAATACGTAAAAACAACAGTAAAATATTTAAGTGTAAAAGTAAACTAAGCAAAGAAAAAAATCACTGATTCAAAATGATGAAGCTTATCGTTTCCACTCACATCACATATAAAGAATTTAGTTCGAATTAAAGACACATATAACACTCCCGATAACAAATTGAAAAAGCTTTTCTCTTGTTCATCATTTGTAATGAATATTTTTGGTAATATATAGGTTACATATTTTCACAACAGCAATACTCTTGTATGAATTATGTTTAGGTTATTTTCCATTCATCTCTAGAACTCGCACACATATATTTATATATGTATGTGTGTGTGCGTGTGTGTAGCGGTTATCGCTGAAGGAGATAGTTTTTTGCCGTATAGAGAATCATCAGGATTTGAAAGAAAATTACTGAGATTAGAGAGCTACCCCACGTTGTATCAATGTTTCTAATATTTTGTAGACAAACCAACTGAGTTGATATGTATTCTTCTTATTCATTTATTCAAAGCAATCCAACTATCAAATTGTACAGTTCACTCATGTTGTTTGAAAAGCTTGATGTAAAATATATGTAACAACTCGTATTTTCAATAACCTGTTATAACATAAATCGAGGCATAATTTAATTTATAAATCTGAATCAAGGGAAACGGGCTGTGCCATTGCGTTCGTCTTGGAAAAATACGCGAAATAGAGTCCGAGTTTTCGAAAATCGGAGTCCGTATGACCCGATTAAGGCCCAACGAAGTTTTCAGAAAATTTCAAAGTAAAAACAGATTTCAAATTCAAGTTTGAATTTGGAAATTAGGGCAGTTGGGCGCAGGCATGTCGACAGCCCTGTCGACTGGGCAGTCGACATGGTTAGGCCCAAGTCGACAGCCCTGTCGACTTGGGTGTCGACTTGGTTCAGCCGGACAGTTTTGCCCGGTGCACCATTTTGGGGTTTTGGTTATGTTTTGGGGCCAAATTCGGTTTTAAGGGCTGAGATTGGAATTAGGGTTTAACCCTAAGGTTGAAACTAATCCTAATCTCTATAAATAAGCCCCTAACCTAACCCTAAATCATCATTATTCAACCCTACAACTAAACTATGGAAAAATCATTCCTCTCATGGCCTCCACTCTCTTCATAAAATTTCTAAGTTATTTCTATGAGAGATTTTCCATGCATACAAGTGTTTTCAAGCTTGTATGAGTGTCATTAGCTTGCATTCAAGTCAAGTTTCCATATTTACATCATAAAGCAAGGGTTTTTATTGATTTGGAGCTTTCATATTGGGTTTATTTGATTGCATAAGGGCTTTGTCTCAATCTATATATACTTTTGTGTCTTCATAAGCATAGTAAGCCCTTTTCTACTTTCATATTTAAACTCTAAAGTTAAATGAATGATGCAAGTTTGGTTGATCGTTATGATATGCAAGTTTATCATGTTATGTTATGCAAGTATGCCATGTTATGATATGCAAGTTTACCATGTTATGCTATGCAAGTTTGCCATGTTATGATATGCAAGTTTATCATGTTATGTTATGCAAGTTTGCCATGTTATGATATGCAAGTTTATCATGTTATGTTATGCAAGTTTGCCATGTTATGATATGCAAGTTTATCATGTTATGTTATGCAAGTTTGCTATGTTATGATATGCAAGTTTGCCATATGATATGCAAGTTATGTTATGCAAGTTTGGGTTGATCATTTTGCTCATGTTATCATGTTATGCAAGCTTATCTTGGGTTTATGAGCTTAAAGGTTCAAGCTTTATGCTAAAGGTTGCATTTTGGCAACATGTAAGTTATCATATCTCTTATGATAACTTGCATGTGAGGCTAAATGCGAACTTATGGCCATTTCTACATGTCCTTTATCACCATGTATCACTTATATGCTAAGTTTGGTTTTATGCATACTTTTGAGGCCTAATGATGCAATATGCAAGTATATGAACATATGTATATTTCATATGCCACCATGTTAAACTTGTGGCTTCAACACCATTTGTCATCTTTACGTCAAGTTCCCTCTTTCTATCCTTTATGCGCTATTGCGATTATGTAAGCGATGGGATTGCGTTTGGGGTTGGGTAAACTTAAAAGACATAAAAACATAAGATTGGGAATTTACCTATTAAGTTAGGTCTACCCATTGGGAATTTACCTATTAAGGTAGGTCTACCCAAATTCTTGAAAACTTTTAATATGTTTTGGAAACATGATGGACATGACACTTAGAAAATATAAGTGTGACCAACTCGAGGTTGGGTTGAGTTTGTAGCGTAAAACTACCCGGAACCGACCGGCTTAACTAGTTGCTACAAACAATAGGACCCAATGTGAGAAGTTGGTCATGTCGTACCTTGAACCCGAGGTTAGACCAAGTTGTGGTGTAAAGCTACCCGGACCCGCCCGGCTTAACTAGTAACCACAACAAGGTCTAATGTGAGAGGTTAAGGCACATTAAATTAATTAATGCCTCATGATTAGGGTTAAGTCATGGTCCACTTAATACTTAACCAATTTGGGCTTGGTGGATTAATCGGGGTTAAGTCGTGAACCCATCGTTACACTTAACCAAGTTAATCCATGATTAGTAAAAGGGTTAAACCATACTTAACCCACTAGAAAATCCTAGCAATGGGTGTCCGCTCCAGCAGTAATCCCAAGTTTGTATCATTAAGACCCTAGGGACTAGGCTAGGGTGGGGGCACGATTACTGGACTGGTATAAGTGACCAAAACGACGGTCGAGTGGTACGCCGATGTAGTTCCGGACGGACTATGGTCGTGCACGTAGTCCGTATTTGGAGAAGTCAAGCATGGGTACCAGTAGATCGAGACTGTTCACTTATGTTTATGGTGTCCAGGGGTTGACACCCTAGGGCTTGATACACCCGACGGGAGACCCGGCACAGTCCGACTACAATTATGTTTGGGCCGTATTGACACCAACACGTGACGAGTTAGGCTTAGGGAGCCGATCGATTAGACCGTTTGGTTGGACCTCGTATTAGGGTCATTTCATGTTATTGGGTCAAAGCTTGGGCCAAGGGATCAATACTTGTTTATTCAAGTCAGGTTAGTTTGCTAGTACACCTGTGGTGCAAAACCTTAATCCTGATTATGCGATGACACCTTTTATCTATCATGTCAGTATGTAGTTATCCTTATGTTCATCTCAGTTTTCATCATGCCAGTTAACTTTATTAGTTTATATACTGATGGTAGTAGGGCTTACTCAGTCTTTTTGACTGACCTGTTTTTCTTTCGTCTCTTTTCTTCCGTTCCCCCCCCTCCCCAGGTTCTCAGGGTGAGAATATTGGAACTTAGCTTGGATTTCTGATCGCTTGCTTGTGGGATTTTAGCTCATGTACGGTCTTGACATGAAGCTAGCTATGGTTATCACTTATTTTGGGGATAATACTTATGTATTTCAGTTTTTCAGTGATGTTGTTTTTATCTAGACTTGTGTATTTGGAAAGTTGACATTATGTTGTACCAGACTTGTTTTAAAATAGTTTGAAATCTTCCGATGTTTTACTTATCTTATTTACTCTGTTTACATATATACATATGTTCTGGTTCTGCCTTGATATATCATTATGCATATTTACCCGGTACAAACGCCCCTCCAAAGTCAGAGTGCTTGCAAGAGCCACCCTGGCCGAGGTGGGGTGTTACAATATATATACGTACGGTGGATAAAGCAAAAGAGGTTTGTAGCTGATGTATGAAGAATGCGAAAAATGATTTCTTAAATCTGAGCAAGATGGAAGAAAAAAGAAAGTAAGTGCTCTATTACTAAACTGCAAAAGAACCAACTTGATTTCAATGTGGCAGCCATTAATTGAAGCTGTAGATGTGAAACCCAAAACTGAAATAGCAATTCAAAGAATGAATAATGCGAGAGAAATATTGTTGTGTCTGTCATGAAAAAGGAATGTATTGAAACACTGCTCTGTAATGCTATACACGATTACATGAAATTAGGTAACAATAGCACGAAATCTAATGCAGAATTTTCACATGAAATAAAAAAAGAAAACTTTTAATAAATTGATAAAAAAAAATTAGTAAAAAAGGAAATAATTTATCTAATAAATATAGCAATTACTCATACATGAAAGAAGAAATTATTCAAACTGTTAAAAAGCTTTCCTTATTAACTATAAAAGACAATGCCAGTCAACAAAATTTATATAGTAAACAAATCTTATCCTATAAGCATTAATTTTTTTAACATATTTGTAGGGATCTCATGTTCTAATTATACTGGCTTAAAAATAATCTTCAATGTAGTACATTGTCGACAACAAATGAACATATGGTTCAATATACAAAATTTTGTTGCAAAATAAACAAAATTATTTTATTGATCTCGCACATAAAAAAATACAAAATAAGTCCGACTGTAGTTATTTAAAAAGTATTTAAAATTTGGAAACATAAGCACTGCGTAAAACAATCATAAAACAGTAAATCCTGATATATCATATTTATTTTGGATTTTATTATCATTTTATATTTGTAACTAAAGGAAAAAAAAAGTTGCTGAGGGAACTTCTAGAAAAATAAGGTGATGAAAATAAAAAAAAATTATTAAAATATAATTGCATGTCAAACTGGTTTTGGCACAAAATAGGCCTAACCTAAGATTGTAGATAGTTAGAACAAATACATAAAAAAAAACATTTGTTACTAATCATTTATCATAATTAAGTTAAAAGTAAGTTTATCCATACAATTTTATACCAGTTTATTATACAATTATCTGTTTAGATATCCCAATTTTTTTTACTAAAACTATAATTTAGTTGAGTTGAAAAATAGGAAATTTCAAATTGAGCAAGTGAGCAGACCCAAAAATGCATGCAACGTAAGTCCATAACTCAGAGTAATATGCTTTTAGTTTATTTGCTTCTTGATTCTTTGACAATAATTCTTTTTCAACAAAATTTAAGAAATTAATTAGTTAATATTCAAATGAAATACGATAAAGAAAGTATTAGTTGATATGGATACATGTGGAAGTAAACATGAAGAAAACATGAATTAACACACTTTAAACAAATCGTAAAATTATTTTCAACAATGAAAGAGCAAGTAGGAAAAGGGACCTTGCTGTTTACAAAATTAACGACCACAACTATGAAATCTTGAAAAGTGCAAGCTGGATCCACCATAAACATAGAGCAAATATTATTAATATCTGAAGAAGGTAAATAAAAAGAAATGTTTCATATCATTTATTCTAAACTGTTTAGTATGAAAATAAGTTAAAAATTAAGCATATTCATATCATTATGTTTCGGTCAAATAATATACTTATGCGACCAAATTTCCATTTTTAATTATACCAGTACACAGGCACGTCCGATGGACGTGTGCATAGATAAATGTGACCACAGCTGGAAATGTATTAAACTATCGATTTTTCCTATCTTATTTGTAGATTTATTAATTTAAACGCATGTAATTGCATTGTATATAAAGACAACACCATATACTTGAGAAATGGTAAGGAAGCCTGATGACCTACAATTCATAATGGATATAAATAATTTCACATTTGCATGGCTATTACTGTTTCGTAGAAAAGAGCAACCAAAAACCAATAACACATCATGTTACGTATGAAAGCAGCAAAATTTAAATAAATGGATAATAATGGCAAAAGAAAGCACGTATCTTTATTTTTTATTTATTTTTTTAAATATAAATCTTGTTTATACATCAAAAATGTAATGTTTTATGATATTAACTATTACTATTTTTAGCGATACTAATACAATCCACTATAATTGAATGAAGAATATGAGTTTTACAAACCCTGTGCAAGGCCTTAACATGTTTTTTTTCCAATGCGAATGATTACTATAACCATAAACCACTCTGGAAAACATAAATCACCAACATGGAAACTGTTTTAATCTCAATTCGGTCATCATAACCAACACAAAATAGGTTAAATAAGAATAACAGTTCTCCGCATGTTAAACAAATGCATCAAATGCATGAAAATTTACAAAGTATACAATTGGGTTTCTGAAGGTTGGATCTCGTAGCCGTCCAAGCAACAGAAGGCACGGTAAATGAAGTTGACAGCCGGAGGAATCGAAATTTCCAAGTTAATAAAGCTATAGTCCCACATAAAAAGATATTCATCAACATGATGGTCGCTGAATCGATCTACTTTAATAATTCAACTAAACCCAGAACTAAATGCATGTTGTATTTTGTTACGTATCACAAAACAATCAATTACCAACAAAAGGAGGTAAATATGAAAGTTACCTTGTGATGAAATCGAGATGCGAAATTGGGTTTCTGAAGGTTGGATCTCGTAGCCGTCCAGGCAACATAAGGCGTGGTAAATGAAGTTGACAGTCGGAGGAATCGAAATTTCCAACATAATAAAGCTATAGCAAGGCAGAGAACGAAATTTGGAAGGGATGGATTGGGACTAGGAGAAATATTTGTTTTCCGTTGCTGAAATGGGGAATGGGGAAAGCAGATCCGAACAACGTGGGAATCGTGGGCTGCTTTGTTTTAATTTTATTTTGTTTTAGTAAATGCGGCTGAAAATGTCCCAGCATTGAGAACTTAGAAATAGCTGCTTTCCATAGGGCCACGTAAGCGAAGTTGGAATTGCGCTTTTATGTTTAAGCAATAGATAACATAGATAGATGTCCCCTTCTGTTCTTCACCATGTAATCCATCCATCCATCCCTTTTCCTTTTCCTTTTTCCTCCGTCCCCTTTCTTTTATTTTCATTCTGATCGAAACAATTTTTTTACCTAAATTCTCTTTTCTTCCCCAAAATCAATTTTATGTCCGCCGAGCCCGTCTGCTCTTGCCGCCACCGTTTATCAGCTGCGCCCTCATCCGTTGAGACTGGCTCCTCCTTCTACCATCGCAAGTTCGAGCCACTGCCTTCCTCAAGCCAAGAACCGTCTCCACCGCCCCTACAACCACCATTCCCTTTCCATCACCGGCGTCGTGCCACTATCAGGCCAACCCCCCCATCGCATATGATTGTCTGGCCATCACTAGCGTAGTCCCTTGCGCGTACCTCTGCCTTTTTCCATCGCGCTTCCATGTTCAAAATGGCCACCGATCGGGGCTAAATTAACACCGCTACTCTCCGAAGCCACTGTCTTCCTCAGCTCTGCCGTCAGCGTTCGCTTCGCCATCAAAGTCGCTGCCCTGAAGCCGTGCGTTACGCCAATTTGAGCTCCTGCCTGCTTCTCGTTTTCACCACAGCAATGGTGAGTATTTGCTCGTGATTTTTCTCGTTCAAGTTTATTAACCTCCAATTAAACTAAGTATATTAAATTTAGATCACATGGTTATTTGCAAGTGAATTGAATGTATGTGAGTCCTTGTTGTTGTCTGTTTTAGTCCACTGGTCTCGTACACTGTTGCCTATTCACCGTGTTACGCTTGCATATATCACTGTGCTTCCGCGTTCATCGTGCTTGTTTCGCCTGCATGGCCATTTGACTTACTGTACTTGTAATCGCTGGGTGTACTGCTGCATACTTGTATGTTGCTTTGAAGTGAAATATAAAGGCATACTGACCTGTATACCGAGACATATATGCTTGGCATGACTATTTAACAACATGTTGCAGTTTTGTTAATCCTTGAAAATGTGACATATATCTTAACTTCTCATTTAATTTTTGAGACAGCTTGCCACACTTAAGATACCTTATTGAACTGTCATATATTAATTCCTGTTTGTATGACTTAGTATAATTTTAGGCTATAGTATATACACAGAGCCGGCTCCGGCAGTTTGGATGCCTTAGGCGGTTCACAAATTTGTTGCCTATAGAGGAAAAAAAAAAAAAAAAAAAAAAAAAAAAAAAACCAAACAAAAACACGAAAGAAAGAAATAAATAATTCAGTGCAAAATGGCAAAAATAAGCTTTATATGCAAACTTCCTTGGCTATAGATAAGAACCGTGAGCCTCTTTCCTTCACATAGCTTTACCAGCTCTTCCTTGGCTTCTTTGCTGAATGGCATTGCATTCTCAGGTGCATCAATTCCCCTAAAATAACATAATTTATAGCAGCACCAGTGAGACAAGGATAAGAGTATACGTGTAGCCTTGTAAGTTGGTAAAGAAGACTATATATCAAGATTCAAGACTCAAGTTCTAGTAAAGATTCATACCTCAGGTCCTCAACCTTATTCTGTATTTTTTTGCAAGGGTTTCATTGCCATTGATACCGCTTATTACCCTGTAAAAAAAAGCAATTAAGTTCAGATGAAATTAGGCAATGACACCAATATATATAGATGCATTTGTTGTGTTACTGACTTGTATCCTGCAGCAACAATGCTCTTACGAAGAGCATCTGCAGTCTTGCAGTCTTTAACCGATATAGCCTTGGCTCTCTTAGTTGCTGCTTCACGGACTTCTGGAGGAACAATCGTCGATTCTCTTGCATCTTCAGTATCTACATACACAGTGATTGTATCTCCATCTGAAATGGATTTGCTGTCCACCTGCACATTGCAAAATCATATTCAAGTCAGACTTAATTCTGAATTATTGAAATGCACAATCTACTGTTAACTGTTAAATATCTCACCGGAAGCGTATTTAATTTGTACTTAACACAGACCTGAATATTTGTAAAACAGAGACATAATAAACAGCATTTATAATAAGAAGCTTACAATTACGAACCTGAATACGATCATTCATTACACCATAGTAAATTAATAGTAGACATGGACATTATCATTCATTACACTATATTTTTACATAACAAAATGCACAAAATATATAATATAAAACCAAAAGTATGACAAAATGCACAAAATGTCTTTAACACTAATATTATTCAACGAAAACAACTTCTTCTTGCATTTTTAGAAGCAAACTCTTCAATTATGTCATCGTACTTCAACGTGTTCAAATATTCTTTTTCAATGGAAATCATAGCCAACCCACTTAGTCGTTCTTGTGTCATAGTGGTTCGAAGATAATTTTTTATCAACTTCAACTTTGAAAAACTTCTTTCCGTTGAAGCCACCGTAACCGGAACTGTCAATAAAATTCGATATGCAACCCATACATTTAAAAATCCACTCACATCACGATAAGATCGTATGAAATCAAGAATGCAACTTGATTTTGTTACTTCTAATGGCATTATTCTTCTCAATTGTGTAAGTTCAAGAAATAATCCTTTTCCACCAATATCACTTTCTTGATCGTGTTTTAAAAACATTTCTAATGCCATACATTGCTCCTTCAATATATTATCTTCAATGGTTTTGAATTTCGCATTCAAAGGAAATCCAAAAATTCCTTCATAAAATACGAATTGTTCAAAACGATCATTAAGTGAAGCAAGAGCTTGATCAATTATATGAAGAAAGTAAGTAATCCTAAAATTATCTTCTGTAGATTGAGTTTTATTAACATCAACATCTACGTCATCATCAAAGTGCCTCTTTCGACGAACAACCCTTTTCTTTGCAAATTTAGGTTCAATGTCAACCTCTTTCGCAAGTTCTTTTGCTTCATCTATCATGCTTTCAAATCCATTTTGTCTAAAATTCTCAAAAAAAGCAATAAGTTCCCTTACTTTTATAATGGCAAACTCAATATCCACATCCTCTTGTTGAAGCATTTTGCTAACTCGGTTAATATTATTCAATATAGTGTACCAAATACATAGGCTAATCAAGAACTCAAAGTCTTCTAAAGCATTTTGACATAAACACTTAGCTTCCACCATCACGGTATCGTCTTTAGAAGAATTATTTCCAATATCAATTAATGCATCTCTTAGATCCGATGGTTGAGTTCTTATTGCCTTTACACTTTCTATATGACTTTCCCAACGGGTTGCCGATAATGGTTTTGGAGACAATCCATTTACGTATTTTCTAAGTGTTTCCCATCGATGCGTCGAACCGGAGAACAAAGTATAAATTTTTTGAACATATGAAAAGAAACTTCTAGCTTTCATGCATGATTTTGCCATATCACACAAAGCAAGATTTAAGCTATGACATCCACATGGAATATACAACGCTCTAGGATTTATATCAAGGAGTCTTTTTTGTACACCTTGGTGTTTACCTACATTAAATTCAAATTATTTGTTACTTGAACGAATAAGATAAAAATAAATTATATACCTTTCATAAAAAATAATATACCTTTCATATTTGATCCATTGTCATAACCTTGACCCCGCACATCATCAATATTAAGTTTAAGATCCTTTAGAGTGGTCTCAAGCGTTTTAAAAAGGCCAAGACCCGATGTGTCATCAACCTCTATAAAGCCTAGAAAAAACTCCTCTAATTTGATAGCATCTTCAACATCTACACATCTAATTATGATTGACATTTGTTCTTTGTGACTCAAATCCGGAGTACAATCAAGTATGATCGAATAATATTTCGCTCTTAAGATTTTTGCAAGCATTGCATGCATCCTTAATCTTTTTTGCCAACAAAAGTATAAGTTCATTTTGAATACTGTGGCTAAGATAATGGTTACTTGTTTCATTATTCACCACACGCCTAAGATGCTCTTCCATAATTGGGTCAAATTCGGCTATGGATTCTATAAATTGACCAAAAAGTCCATTGTTGTTGTCATAAATCTTTTCATTCGAACCACGGAACGCTAAATTATTTCGAGAAAGTGTTTTCACAACACTAATTATGCGGATTAGTACCTTTTTCCACCGTTGTCTCTCTTGCTCAATTAAGCATTCCATTCTTTTGTCAATTGTTGCATTTAGTTGAAGACCCTTGTACAAATCTACCCACTTGATGAGACTTGCAATGTGTTCCGTATTACTTTCATGTTCACGCAATATTGTTGAGATATTATGCCAATCATTAACCCCTTCCTCCCCCAATTTGAATTTTCTTTGTGGGTTTTTAAATAATTTGCAACAAAAGCAAAATACTCTATTCACTTCATTTGAGTAAACCAACCACTTCCTTTCATGCTCTTCTCCACGCGGATGGAAACCAATATAATATTTAGAAGAGAAATGCCTACCATCAATAGCATTCTTAGGAAATTTATCTTTTTCTTTCAACACCTTAATCGGACCACGTTTAACCAACATTATTCTTTTAGTATCGGTCATTGATTCCCATTAACCCGGATCATAATTCAATTCAACACCTTCTCTAGATCAAGCACAACCAAATTGATAATCAATTTGGTATTCAAATAAAATAATTTATAAACAATTGATTCAAGGAATTAAAATAGCAACTCCTAAATTAACAGCAATTGCAATCAAATTAACAACAATTGATTTAACATCAAATTTAACAGCAACTCCTAAAAACAGCAACAAAATTAACATCAATTGATTTGCAAATTAACAGCAATTGCAATTAAATTGATAAGCTACAGAATTGATTGATAAGCTACAAAATTGATTGATAAACATCAATTGATAAGCTACAAAATGTATAAAGTAATTCAGAATTGAAAAACGATACCTGGTTGAACGTGAAAAGAGAATTAGGTTTGGGCTTCTGATTCTCTGAAGGAAACAAGATCGAGATTTATGGAGTGAGAAGTCGAGATTTTTTTTTAATCGCGTGGGGGGTTGCTGGGTTTGGGGGGGTTGCTGTAGGCGCTTGGCTGTTGGGCCTAGCCCAATAGCCGGCTTCTGTATATACATACACCTTCTTTGTGTATGACTTGAACACTTGACCTTTCTTGTTTGGATAAATGGTTAGACTCAATCATAAACTTGCTTGTTGTTAAAAATATAAGGCCTCAACTGTTGAAAGGACATTCCCTCCTATATAGTCAACAACCCAGTTTGGTTCACTTTATTGGGAAAAAAAAAGTTACATCCTATGTCCATGCATGCCGCAATGTATGCTTTTGATGGCAATTTTACTATTTGTTGCACCTTATTTTGTAGCAGTCAACACTTGATCTGTCGATACTATCTTGCCACAACCTGTCCATGCTTGAACATACGAGATGCTGTCACTGTTTTATATCAATAGGAGTTTGTTCACACTTTATCCAAAGTGTGAACATAACTCTCAAATTCCATTGGTGGAAATCACATGGTCGCTCTGATTTTCCTGTGGAAATCAAGGAAAATCAGAGGGACCCCCTGATTTCCGTCAATGAGATCCGAGAGTTATGTTCACACTTGTGGATAAAGTGTGAACAAACTCGGACTCGTTTTATATTATTGTTGTATCTACTATGATCATGTGTTTGCTAGGCCTGTCTCGCTATCATAGTTGCCTTCATGCCTAGTTGTCCACCATATATGTTCCCGCATTTCAAGGATGTAAGAATCATTACTGCACATGACTGGAAAAATCTACAAACCAAATATTACACATGTTGGCTTGTTGTTAAATCTAAAATAGGCTAGTCATACTTTCCTTCTCACTGTTGATTCTTACGAATTTATTTTAACCATGAATGCTTGACCATTTGGATTCACATCTAAATTTAGAAACTGCATAAGTTAAGATTAACTATTTTATTTCGGTGTTTATTGAAGTTAATTTGCTTGAACAAAAATTAATCCTGACTCGAGTTTGTTTTATGTTTTCATGTAACACTCGGATCAGATACAAGTGTTGTAGATTTTAGATATTCAGCTCGTAAACTGGAGAGGAATGTGAAGAAGCATATGTGTGCGCAAGGCCCGACTAAAAGTGTAAAAAATTATTCTTTCAAAATTTATGTATGAATTTCTTCCGCTGTATAAAAATAAAAATGTTTTGTATAAACTCTGATTTTGAATATAAAATTCCGCTGTGAGACATACTGTTGTATGTTTATTTCTGTCTATGATTTTGTGTTTATTTTGTTTAGACCTATAAGCTAAAATAACTACCCGTCATTTTGAACGTTCTGAGTTGGTTAAATACCATTGGAGCGGTCAAAATGGCAGGTCGTTACGCAACTATTTACGAATAGGTGCATCTTTTGATGCAAAAACCTGTTGTTTCACTGTTTTTGTATTATTTTGGCTTTTAACGCGGTTTTTTATTGTTTTAACGCACGAATTTTTTGGCGTGTACGTTTTTTATTTAAAAACGAATTTTCGTGATTTTTTTTATATATTTTTACCTATTATCGAAAAATAGGGACCTAATTTACATGAAAAGTTGTACCGGATGTGGGCCTAATTTTAAAACTTTATTGGGATGTGTGCCAAATGAACCCTTATTTTTAAATCAATTATACTATTAATTTATTTAAAGAGAAGAGATCAATTATAATTAGTTAATCAGGTGGTTTAAGGTTGACTTAAAGTTAACAGTTTAAATGGGAATTTGCTTATTAAACAAATTGGTTCCACTAGAAAAGGGTTCAACAGATGGTCGTTTAAAAACTTGAAGTGTTTCGATATGATAAATGGGAGTTTTAAATAGTACTTTAACTTTGGACAAATTATCAGAAATGATGTGTTTTAACTTAATTTATCTTTTAATTAAGTAAATTTGTAAAGAGAATTCGATTACCAAGAGGAAAAAGGAAATAAAGTCGTTTATTTGAATTAAATTCCATGATTTAAGTTAATAAGGTTAAATAGAAGAATGGTTCAAACAACAATGTTGTTTTGGAATTGGATTTAAAATTTGAAAATCAAATGGATTTACAAGTTTCAGGTAGTCAAATATTTTGGATATCGAACATGTACGAATCTTGACAATAAGAATGATTTCAACTCAAGGCCTGAGAGGTAATTAAAATACCGCAACATGAATGATTCCACTATTATCCAATAGACCCTATCAGTTTGTGTTTGAAATGAGTTAAAATGGAATGTCCTTCTCAGTTATGAAACAGATATTCGGAAGTCAGATTTCCACGTAAGTTTAATAATAAGAGTTTTGATAGTTAATTAATAAATATGTTTTCAGATCAATATATTTATAAAGCTAACATTGGAATATAACGATAAAGATTATTGTATGGCTTAGTAGATCCAATGGTGTTAAGACTATCTTGTTAACGCTGTTTATTTTATTTTATATTTGATAGTTAAATAACCGACTATCAATTCTGGAACTTTTCGTTATCGTTTTCGAAGAGACCGGAATCTAAATTCCACTTCGATTCGATATATACGTTGTGAGTCAGAGATTTTATTGAAAACCATTGAAGATGGAGTATTGCAAGCGCTATTTTGTCGATCCTAGGTAGAAATTGCCTAAGATGGGTTTACAGGATAGTGCCTTCGGTTTGCTCAGTGCCAGGACAACTTGTATGGACGAATGTCTGACAGTGTATGCCTGACCAATCTTGTACGTTGATCTCTTCAAAAGTATTTATGTGGTGGCAGAGGAATTCGTTTCTCTTGCTTTATACCTGTAATATATTTTTGTGGAAGTCAATTAGTGGTTTGTGGTTTTGACGATGTGGCATTCAAAGTAAATAAAGAAAAAAATTTGTCGAAGGTAAGTTCAGCCTTAAGCCTCACACCAGGAAATGACAAAAATCGGGCAGACAGCATGGCTATGTGGGTCGCCATGTAGCAAATATCCATTTTGTTACTTTTTCCGCTTCTGTATCTCCCGGGAACGGTTATGCTGATACCAACCGTAAGGTGACAATGTATCTATACACTCAAGAGAAATGAGTGGTCGGTCGTTTTGGGAAATGGTTATGTTAAACCAAATTAAGTTTGCATAGGATGGATATATATATATATATATACACACACAAATGAATCAAATTGGGAAATTGTTTGAGAAAACAGGATATTTTGGGAAATTCAAAAGTTTTGAATTTAAAATATAATTAAGATATGTGATTTCAAACTGTTTGGAATAAAAACCGGAAATTTGGATTCTGGAATTTGGAAATTTAACGGGAGTTAAGAAATTGGATCCTAACTGGAGATTGGTTAAGTTAAATGATTTTCTGAGTATCAATCTGATGTTGATTTCGGTCTTCGGGGTCGATACTTAGAGGAGTATTTACTTACCGATTTACGGTCAAGGACTAATGGATGTTGAAGAATAGCAATAAACGGAAATGTTTTCCAACTGTAATAACAGATATTTCTGGTTTTGAAATTGACTATGGTGACAACTAATCGTTGATGTATTGAATGTTTAATTGCAGTATTTGGTAGATAACATGTGTGCTTGGATGCTTTGTTTACCGTAGTTATTAGGGGATGATCTATGGATATGTTTTAAGTCTGTGTATACATATAAGTAGAATCTCCTCGTTACTCTTCAATTTTGAGGACGAATTTTTTTAAGGTAGGTAGATTGTAACGACCCAGCTTTTCGACTGTTTTTGTGATACAATTTATTTTAAATAATAAATTGTGGATAATAAATATTGGGTAATTCCAATACATATTTTTAATTCCTTAACTTGTGCACATATGTCTATAAAGCCAAGTGAATAATATTTGTTTATTTGTTTTATAAATTTATTTTCACTTGTGTAAACATAGATAAATTGTTATCATAAATATTATAGAAAATTATTATAATAATTTGTTAAAATTCTTATGTTTATATTTTTTACTTGCTATATTTCTATATTTAAAAGAAGTAGTGCTTTAATACTTTGTTTGTATTGAAACATGTTTTTGTACTTGTAAAACAAAAAGTTCACTTTAAAATTCATAAATAAATAAGAATATTAGTTTTATATATTGATTCGCTATTAGAAATCAATGGGATACATCAGCTTTAAATGTTGAATGCCTTAGAAACTAAGAAACTAGACATATATAGCTATATACATAACCGATAACCTGTCTAGACCATAGTTTGTACAAATACATCAAGTTCAGTGCTAAGTACTGAGATTTCCTTCCCATCTTAGTGTACGCAACACACAAACAGGGTAAAGCTAAGCCTAGGCCATGCATGGTCCACTTCATAGCTGGAAAAAATATATTGAAATACACCATCAAACTTTCTATTCAACCAACCTGTATGTATACTCTTTTACATCGTATAACAGCCTAACGAAGCTAGATGTATATCATATATTGCTTAAGAATTAAGCAATTGAATATTTAAATCCTTTTGCATATAAATTTGCACAAGGCCGTGCTCTGTCAAGACTGGGAACATCAATATGAAATTACTAAACAATATCTCTTTTCAATCAAAATAGACAGCCTTGACACCCTGCAAAGTCTACAACCTATTTGTATTCACCTATAGATATAGTAGTCTTCCCTTACATATTCACTCAAAAAAGGAAATAGAAATCTGAAACAAAACTGAAGTAAAATGGCAACGAAACTATGAAGAAAAATCTATTGAAAGCCTGGAAATCAGAGAAGAAAGCCTAGAAGGAGAGATGATAGTGTAAACCAGTGAACAATGAAAGAAAACAGAGTAACAGCGAGCTAAAACTATGAATAAATTCCTTCTCTTTTTATTTACAAATGGTTAGATGTTAAGAAAAACATGTACACATATACATTCATATATTTTCTTGTGTCAAAAACCTGAAATGCCAAATTGGAAAGGAAATAACATAAATCAGTAAATTTAGTGGGTAGAATTCCTATTGGTTTATTGATGGAATGATAACCTATATAGATGTGTATGTGCTTATGATTGTGTCGATCTTGGTAATTTCTACTTTCATGTCAAACTAGAAATAAAAATTAGAACCTAAAAATGAAAATAATGCATAAAGTAGTAAACATACATGTAAGTATAACTTTTTAAAACTTTCTATGTTTGTATATAGTTGCATATAAATATAGGGATATATGTTTGGGATAGATTGGATCTATCTAATCAGATCAACTTGAAAAATTTGGGACTAGAGAATTGAAAACTGTGGAATATATGTTAAGCAGACCCTTGTTTCTTCCTTTGGAATCTTCTGTTAAATTGATACACATAAGGATATATATACACAACTAAGAATAGAGTATGCAAACACTGTTATCCTCCTATATATAAAAAGGGGTTTCACTTCAGAATTTTGTATATATTTGCATATATATAAAAAAAATACAACAAGGAACTGTTGAACACCAATTTTTGACCATTGTATAATTCGATAACAGATATAAGAAGGGATTCGTATGAGGTAAGGGTGATTTTTAAGGCAGAAATCCCGATTTTTAATAACAAATATCGTGAGTTTTGGTTTTCATCTAGTTTTTGGGTAAGCAAAATAAATTCTTGGGTTTTGATGGATTAAACATAAAAATGTTTTTGCGAGAGGCGTTCAGGGGTTAGATAAGTATACGGATGGAGGGAGGCGAGTTCTGGTGGTCGGGGTTGGTCGGAATAGTGGGTTTTACGTTATGGGTTAACAGTTTTGGGTATCAGTCTTTGGATGACTCGTATGGGGTCCTCAGGCGGTCGAGTTGGCTGGAATTGGCGGAGGAGAGGCACGATAGGTGGTTGATTCGATGGGTGGAGGCATCGGGCATTCCGGTGGTTGGAATTGAGCATGGGAATCAAATATTGGGTAGTCTTGAATCTGCCGATTTTGATTAAATGGGGTGGAGCAGTGTTTTTGAGGAGGTGGCACGGGGATGCTCCAGTGGTTGGCCAATGATGATCAGGAGGTGCGGAACGATTTGCTGGAGGTGGAGTAATAGGCATGGAAGGTCAGAACGTCGGTGCACATGCACCAGTGAGGGTGTGTCATTTTGTATGGGTTTGGCAATCTGGTGTTTTGTAGCTTTTAAAGGGAAGGAAGTAATTCGGTACAACAGGATAGCGGATGTGTGGCTTTGGATTCATGGGCCGGACTTAGCCATGTTAAAAAAAAAGGAAAAAGAAATTATTAAAAACAAATGTAAAGCAAGAGGTAAAAAGGAAAGAAAGTAATGAAAAGAGAAAGTTAAGATTGGCAAAGTGGTGCTACTGGGGATATGGTGCGTGAGTTGTAAGTTTTTGGGCTGGGCTAAAGCCCACACATATATATAATAATTGATAAGACAAAAAGTGTTTTAGGGAACTTCTAATGTAGTATATGCATATATATATATATATGTATGTATGTATGTATGTATGTATGTATGTATATTAGACAGATCAAGAGCATACAAATTATTTTAGTTCGTGTAGTCGAGTCAAACAATAGTGTGTATAAAGAACTTGACGTTGTTATCAAGTTTAAATAATTCGATTTTAAATAATTTAATTTACCTAGTAATTAATGAAGAATGTAATACCGAATATTGTTTAAATGTAATTGAACATAAAATTATTTGTAAACTATGCATAAACCATGATCGGTAAATACAACAATTACTGAATTAAATTGTACAACTAATTTATTGCTTAGTTAAGCCATTGTAATCGCGGAAATCATAATTATATATTTTTATTTGACATCTGTCAGTGGAATTAAAGCACCGTTCCATTGTGTATTTTATTGACTAGATTGTTTGAAACACCCTATTAGCAGAAATAAACACCGTTCTGCTATTTATTAGTCTTATATATTTTACTAGTGATTATATGTGCTGAGATGTTATGTTATCAGTAGAAAATATTGGATTATACTTACATGCGTGTTTGGATAAATTAGATTAACGAATCAAATGTCGTCTAAACTGATATAGGCCAGGGGAACTGCTAAGCTAAAATTTCTGTGAAGGAATTCTAAAATAAATACAAGTTTTAATATTTGGATATTAATTATTGTGAGAAACAATTTAATGGGTTATTTTTAAAACAGTTATACTATTAATTTATTTAAATAGAAGAGATCAGTCATAACCAGTTAATCAGGTGGTTTAAGGTTGACTTAAAGTTAAAAGTTTAAATGAGAATTTGTTTATTAAACAAATGGTTCCAATAGAAAAGGGTTAAACAGATGGTCGTTTAGAAACTTGAAGTGTTTTGGTAAGATAAATTGGAGTTTTAAATAGTACTTTAACTTTGGACAAACTATCAAAAAATGATGGGTTTTAACTTAATTAATCTTTTAATTAAGTATCTTTGTAAAGAGAATTCGATTACCAAGAGGAAAAAGAAAATAAAGTCGTTTTATTTGAATTAAATTCACTGATTTAAGTTAATCAGGTTAAACCGAAGAATGGTTCAAACAACAACGTTGTTTTGGAATTGGATATAAGATTTGAAAATCAAATGGATTTACAAGTTCCGGGTGGTTATTGTTTAAGATATCGAACATATACGAATCTTGACAATAAGAATGATTTCAACTCAAGGCCTGAGAGGTAGTTAAAATACCCCAACTTGAACGATTCCACTATTATCCGATAGACCATATCAGTTTGTGTTTGAAATGAGTTAAAATGGAATGTCGTTATCAGTTATGAAACGGATATTCGAAAGCCAGTTTTCCACGTAAGTTCAATAATAAGAGTTTCGATGGTTAATCAATAATTATTTTTTCAAATCAATATATTTATAAAGTTAACATTGGAATTGTAGCGACCCGACTTCCCGGCCGGCCTAAACCGAACAAGAAGGCGGACTGCTTTGAGAATAAGACTAATCGGAATGCTAACGACAGAACATTTCATTGCTGTTACAAAAATTTACATCGGAGTACAAAAATATAACAGAGTATGAATAAACAATATACATCAGAAAACTATCAGAGATTAAAAATATTTACATAGCAGCGGAAAAATAATACATAACACAACTGAAAGAGATACACGGATACAAAACTTTCCGAATATAGCTCCAGCTGTAAATCCAGGATCATGTGAATATAATATATGCAAAATCAAAACTACTAGCTGCTTGTGTGGAAAATATTGGCACCCAGAGTTTAGGTTAAAATAGTAAACTCCAGGTCAGTCGGGAAACTGGTGTGGGAAATAAAACAGTTATTTGAAACTTTACTTTAAAGTAGAGTAAATCAAGGGACCATGCCGTATAACATGGTACGGGTTTTCTCCTAAGAATACCAGTGCGTACAACAAACAGCGCAACTCTTTTTGAAAAAAGGAAGCTATTATTAGACTCAGGTCCCATCGCATAATACAATGCAAGCCAGAGGATAGAGTTTTACCTTATAATAGCCAAACATGCTTGGTACATGTAACACCCCACATCCGTTAGTGTCACTCACAAAGGGAATGCACTAAGTTCTGTGGAGCATTTAAGGTAAAAGATGCAGATAAATTACAAGACAAATAATTAGAACAGCGGAAAATAAAACTTTACTTTATTAATAAAATAGTTTGTACAACAATTGTTTTCCAATACCAGAGTATCTGTCTTACAAAATAAAGAAGCATGAAATAACATTTCTACTCCCCAATGTAGCATGAGCCAACCATAGCAGTGGAAAAGAGAATCCAAGCAAAACTTCGACTAATCTTCAAGCTTGGAAAGGAAACTGAACTAAGTAGTAACGTACCCTCCGTGCGCACCTGGTGGGGGGGGGGAGGGAACGGAAGACAAGAAAGCGAAAGAAAACAGAGTCAGACATAGATTAACAGGTAAAAACAACATGACATGGATTAACTGAATACAAGACAATACCATGATGATAGGGCTGACAAGATAACGCAAGATATGCTAATGTAAGGTAAAACTGTATGTACTGATAAACTGGATCTACAGACAAGCTGAATATACTGATAAACTGAATATGCTTCCATGCTTTCTCCGTTTGGTGATTACCCTGTTATTCATGTTTCTATATCTCTGCACCACCTAACTAGTATCCAACTAGTAATCTGTATAAACTGATAAAACAATAACGTGATCCCAATCCCCTCAATTGTGGTTGTTTTCAGGTGTACATCTGTTATTTATTACCTAGATCTAATCTAGGGTTTTCTATCGGACTCTTCTTATATCCAACCAGGGTTTACGCTACCCAGGGCTACTAGGGTTTATGCTACCTATTGAACGTTTCTCGGATTTTAGCGTTTACACGACCTAGGTCCAACTAGGGATTATGCTACCTATCGAACGGCGCCCCTAATCTAGGACACAATACCCAGAGTGGTATATGTTCCTAGACTTTCCCCACGTATGTGTCGTGGATCGTTATCATTGTCTAGATGCACATATCCTCTATATGTGCGACCCGAGTCTCGTGGCAGGGCAAATCCAGAAATACGGAACTCGGTCCGGATCTTTTAGATATCTGCCGATGCAGATGCTAAGGTCTGTTTTTCTAGTGGATACGGTCCCACCTAACCCCTCCCTCAACTAATGAAAGGCACACCTTGAAAAATGAGAACTATACGCAGGCCCTCTATGCCCCACTAACCTATGGCCATCCGCACCCATAACTAGATAGCAAGTATATGGTCTTTTGGAGTTCTCCACCTTTCAGATGTACGTATCTCGACTGACTCAAGATGGTAGGTAGACGACAAGTTGCTATCACAGGGCTACTGGTCTCGCCGAATCAAGCTGGTCCGTCCTAGTCTTTAGGTTGCCTTATATTGCAACCAAGGCATACCTTTGGTTCTTCTAACGCAGACCTTAACCTCTGTGAGCCCAGGCGGATCATCTGCAGCCTCACAGAGGGATACCAAGAGTACCCTCACGTCCCCTCGAAGCCACGTGCTTCGTAACCCGGTATGTTGGAGCCTTCTTTAAGATCAGATGGACGTTCGCTCCTTCTCGTGTTCTACTAAGGTTTACTACTTAGTTCCTGAATCGTCGTTTTCTTAACTAAGGTTTACAACTTAGTCCTCTTAAATAAGGTTTACCACTTAGTTCTTTTTCTCGTCAAGTTGGATTGGTTAAGTGTCATTAGTCAATTCAAGTTAACTTAACCCATTCATTTGTCATGTTAAACTGGTTAAGTGTTATCAGTAGTTCAAGTTGACATAACCCTACCACAAATCAAATTATATTGGTTAAGTGTTTCTTATTACTTAACCCCACCCCTTCATCTTGTATTGGTTAAGTGTTCCCTTTAACTTAACCCTGCCTATCAGTTTAGCTAACACGTTATAACGGTTAAGTGTTCTCTTAGTTAACTTAACCCTAACATCTGTTTAATTCACATGCCCTAATGGTTAAGTATTGTCCCTTCATGTTTTAACTTAACCTTGTTCATTTGGCACACTATGATGGCTAAGTGTTCTAAGTTTACTTAACTCCACCTTCTAGTCTAGTTAACATGTTAAATTGGCTAAGTGTATTTTACTTAACCCCACCTTCTAGTCTAGTTAACATGTTAAGTTGGTTAAGTGTTCTTATGGACTTAACCATCCCATTCTAGCTTAACTGTTTCTTATCTTTAAATTATTCATTTAAAGCACCAACCACTCACATTAGACAGATATTGTTGCGGTCACTGGATGTGTCGGTCGGTTCTGGGCAGATTTACACCGCAATTCAGTCTAACCTCGAGTCCTTTTGGGCTCAATGCTCTAACCACCCACATTAGATAGGTATTGTTACGGTTGCTGGATTTGCCGGGCAATTCCGGGCAGTCTTATACCGTAACTCAATCTAACCTCGGGTTAGGCATATTCGTCTTTCCTAGATTTACATATTTATCCTTTTTGTCTATATGTAAATTGCTAACAACTCCTTTAAACAAATTTGGCCTATATCATATTTATTTGTCACGCCCACTAACATACCTATATTCGAGGCCCAAATCTTGATTTACCTATCGTTTAACCCAACCTGCAGTTCTATGCCAATTTAGATCTAGTATTCCCATTTACAGTTCATGTCAAATCTAGATTTGATACTCTAGTTTACAATTTATGCCTAAAGCTTAGGTTACTAGCCAATACTAGATTCAATATATCAAATTACATCTTCTATAATTCACATCAAATTAACCCAATTTCCATCTAATAGTCATGTTATAATACATGCTCTAAATTATGCCAAATAATATAGATTTCATGTTATACCCAAATAACCCCGCATTTATAACGTACGCATACCATGATTTCACAAGTTTTCTAAATACTCATGAAATGAAACTAGAAAGGGAATAGAGGATAAACATGAGAAGTGACATAAAAGAATGGGTATACAAAAGAGAGCCAAATACAAGGATAATGGATTCAATGGTTTTGGTGTACATAATAGGAATAAACTAAGCAAGTCATACCCCAGGTATGAGATCCAATAAAATGCCAGTTCGGTGTACAACATGGTTTGTAACTATAGAGTTATGGGCATAAACAATTAACCATAATAGTCTTAGGCGATTAACCACAATAGTCATAGTCGTGGTCATAGGTAGAAATCTCATAGTTATGAATCATAGGCGATTAACCACAATAGTTAAGGATAATTAACCAAAATAGTCCTAGGCAATTATCCTAAATAGTCATAGGCAATTAACTGTAATAATTTCAAAGTCATGGCCATAGACAATTAGTCCTATGTTCAGAATCATTGGCAAAAATCTCATAATCGTGAATCATGGCCGTAGGCAATAGTCTTATGTTCATAGTCATCGGCATAGGCATAGTCTTTTATTCACAGTCATAGGCATAGGCATAGTCTTATGTTCACAGTCATAGTCTTAGGCCATTAACAATAGTTTTCAAGGTCATAGGCATAGGCACAGTCTCATGGGTAATTAATCACAATAGTTCTCAATTAGATCCAAAGGCATATACAAGCACAGATTCAAATGAAGGAATCATGCATATTCTTATATCCATTTAATTACATGACACAAATAGATCTAGACGTTCAAATCTAAAAAGTAACTGACTTACATTGATCGGTTTTAGAAAAGGATAATAACGCTGAGGTGATTTGCTATAATTCGCGCCACATTGCTCGAAGCCATTGAACTAGCCTTTGCTTCCCTTCTTGAAACTTTAACTTTATTTGAATCTCCAATATGCAATTCCTAGCCGTAGTCTTCAAGAATAGTCTTCGTGTTTAGTTTTAATTTATTTATTTCAATTATTCCAGAGGCACCATGAGGAGAGAATGAAATACTGTAAATAGAATGGGGCTAGGAGGCTGTTTATATAGGATTAGACGAACGAATCTAGACAGAAAATGAGACCAGATACATCAGAATGAACCCAGGCTCAAAACTGGGCTTCAGCACCAGGTCGACCCCCAGGTCGATCATAGGGTCGACCTGGTCCCTGGGAGGTCGACCATAGTGTCGACACCCAGGTCGACCTGGTCCTGTGCGGGAAAAATCCCGCCCAGTCTGTTCTGGGTTTTGAATTCGAATTCGAATTCGTATTTCGAGCTGTTTTTCTATTCTGAAAATCCTTGAAACTTCGGAGGGTCATATCACTCATACGGACTCCGTTTCTCGAAAACTCGGACTCGTTTCCAAGTATAATTTCGAGACGAACGCAATGGCACAACCCATTTCCCTTGATTCTTATTTTAAAATTTAATTATACTTTAATTTGCGAAACTTAATGTTATAGAAATTACGGGGTATTACATTCTCCCCCTCTTAAAAGGATTTCGTCCTCGGAATCTTCAAGTTAGGAAGAATGTATCCTACCATCCAATCACCCATCTACTCAACCATTCAATCATAGGCATTCATTGTCCTTAAAAAGATTTCTAATGCGTTCATGTTTATATGCATAGTGTGTGTATATGTCTTTACCTAATGCAAAATCAGGCGGTCTATTGATTCAGTTGACCTCCTTAATGCAAATTATGTCAATGCCATGCGTCCAATCATGTATGCAATCATCCCTAGCTATGTAAATACTACATGTGTGCATAGCCATTCATCCATATGCAACTTCCATATGATAACATATCAAGTTAAATACATATATGCGAGTGCAATATGAAAGTGACTGAGTCATTCTAGTGCCTATGGTGTGTATATGCATCCACGAGCAACCATTTGCAACCATCAATCATAACATGTTTCAAATACATGTTTTTTTTAACTAAGGATCGATGATACGTCCTAGAGGATATACCTTAGAAGCTAGAAAGTATGCATAAAATTCCTGGAAAAAAAAAGAGATTCAGGATGTACCCTTAAGAAAAAGGGTATGATGCGTGTATCTAGTCTTTAGTCTTCTAAGTCGCATCTTCTCGAGCTTCACTATTCTGTACCTTATTTAATTAATCTTCATGATTGCGAAGCTACTTGACCTCCATTTCCAAAACTGTCGTTGATCGGATAGCTGGCTTTTCATTGTCAATTGGTTACATGCGGAAGTCTATCCCGCGTTTTAGGGGTAAACTCCTAACCTAATCAAAAACATCTACGTACTCATGGACTATCCTAATGGACTGCAAATCGTCGATAAATGCATTCAGCGATTCTAGCTTGCTAAGCTAACTGGTTCTTTACACGGAATCTTGAGGGTATTTCCAAGGCAAGTCAAAAGTTTAACTACCCTCCTTTCAGAATTACTAGCCAACCGACCCATGCCTAGAATCAACTCATAGCCCATGGAACCAAAAACATAAGCATTACGCTTAAACTCAACACTTAATATAGTTATTCTCAAATCCTTACAAACCAAAGGTAAACGGGCCGAACCACCAATTGGATTTGAGACACTAATGGGATCTTCTACTATACAATTACTAAGGTGCAGAGACTGAACTATAGAAGTAGATATGAACAAATGCGAAGCGCTAAGATCAAAAGATTACTAACTAGTTGATCAAAACGAAAAGCTAAACTTTTCCAATAGAGACTTTTACTGTCTCTCTCTTAGGT
Source organism: Allium sativum (assembly GCA_030737875.1). NCBI lineage: Eukaryota > Viridiplantae > Streptophyta > Magnoliopsida > Asparagales > Amaryllidaceae > Allium > Allium sativum. Next base: position 194,918,641 of record CM060927.1, on the reverse strand, counting down.
ATTATGGTGGTGGAAGCATGCACTCTCCCTTCTGAAAATCCTGTCCCTCGTCCTTGCCCTTGTCCTTAATTATATGCCCTTTTATAACATGGAAAAGATACTTCCTCTCTTCTTAGGTTTTATAATTCCTTCTTTCTTCGTGAGTCGAGTTTATATCCATGAATTTCTCATCCTTGCGTTCAGCTCCCTAGCCAAATTCCCTCATCCTCATATTTACTATTCCTGTGTAATCCTATTGACAAGTTTCTCAAAAGCTGCCTCCATCACACAGAAAACCCTTCAAAGATTGAAAGAAAACTAGCTGCAGGTGAAACTACTATGGATATAGATGGAAGTCGGGCACTACTTTGCCCTTCGATAGGTATTGCAGCCTTATCAAGCTTACAGAACCGTGAAGCGATGAGGTTACCTCCCAGAAAGCCAGGAGCCCTAAAGACTCAAGAAAGAAGGGTATAAGAATTCAAACAGAGGATCAGAAGATAGTGCGTATGGCTTTTGGGGAATATGCCTTTAAAACAAAACTTTTCTTTTGAAAATGCATCTTTTAAAACCGTTGAAAATAATTTTTCAGATCTTTTATCTGATCCGGTAACCTTCAGCTCTGATATCACGTGTAACACCCTACATCCGTTAGTGTCACTCACAAAGGGAGTGCACTAAGTTCTGTGGAGCATTTAAGGTAAAAGATGCAGAAAAATTACAAGACAGATAATTAAACAACGAAAAATAAAACTTTACGTTATTGATAAAATAGTTTGTACAACAATTGTTTTCCAATACTAGAGTATCTGTCTTACAAAATAAAGAAGCATGAAATAACATTTCTATTCCCCAATGTAGCATGAGCCAGCCATAGTAGTGGAAAAGAGAAACCAAGCAAAACTTCGACTAATCTTCAAGCTTGGAAAGAAAACTGAACTAAGTAGTAACGTTCCCTCCCTGCGGACCTAGGGGGACGGAAGACAAGAAAGCGAAAGAAAACAGAATCAGACATAAAGTCTGGTAAGTTCAGTAACTTTCAGCATGAGAACAGGTAAAAACAACGTGACATGGATTAACTGAATACAAGACAATACCATGATGATAGGGCTGACAAGATAACGCAAGATATGCTAAGGTAAGGTAAAACTGTATGTACTGATAAACTGGATCTACGGACAAGCTGAATATACTGATAACCTGAATATGCTTCCATGCTTTCTATGTTTCGCGATTACCCAGTTATTCTGGTTTCTATATCTCTGCACCACCTAACTAGTATCCAACTAGTAATCTGTATAAATTGATAAAACAATAACGTGATCCCAATCCCCGCAATTGTGGTTGTTTTCAGGTGTACATCTTTTATTTATTACCTAGATCTAATCTAGGGTTTTCTATCAAACTCTTCCTAGATCCAACCAGGGTTTACGCAACCCAAGGCTACTGGGGATTATGCTACCTATTGAACGTTTCTCGGATTTTAGGGTTAACGCGACCTAGGTCCAACTAGGGATTACGCTACCTATCGAATGGCGCCCCTAATCTAGGACACAATACCCAGAGTGGTATATGTTCCTAGAATTTCCCCACGTATGTGTCGTGGATCGTTATCGCTGTCTAGATGCACATGTCCTCTATATGTGCGACCCGAGTCTCGTGGCAGGGCAAATCAAGAAACACGGAACTCGGTCGGGAACTTCCAAATATCTGCCGATGCAGATGCTAAGGTCTGTTTTTCCAGTGGCTATGGTCCCACCTGACCCCTCCCTCAACTAATGAAAGGCACACCTTAAAAAATGAGAACTATACGTAGGCCCTCTATGCCCCTACTAACCTATGGCCATCCGCACTCATAACTAGATAGCAAGTATATGGTCTTTTGGAGTTCTCCGCCTTTCCGATATACGTATCTCGACTGACTCAAGATGGTTGGCGGACGACAAGTTGCTATCACAGGGCTACTGGTCTCGCCAAATCACATTGTTCCGTCCTAGTCTTTAGGTTGCCTTATATTGCAACCAAGGCATACCCTTGGTTCTTCTAACGCAAACCTTAACCTCTGTGAGCCCAGGCGGATTATCTGCAGCCTCATAGAGGGATACCAAGAGTACCCTCACGTCCTCTCGAAGCCACGTGCTTCGTAACCCAGTTTGTTGGAGCCTTCTTTAAGATCAGATGGACGTTCGCTTCTTCTCGTGTTCTACTAAGGTTTACTACTTAGTTCCTAAATCGTCGTTTTCCTATCTAAGGTTTACAACTTAGTCCTCTTAACTAAGGTTTACCACTTAGTTCTTTTTCTCGTCAAGTTGGATTGGTTAAATGTCATTAGTCAATTCAAGTTAACTTAACCCATTCATTTGTCATGTTAAACTGGTTAAGTGTTATCAGTAGTTCAAGTTGACTTAACCCTACCACAAATCAAGTTATACTAGTTAAGTATTTCTTATTACTTAACCCCACCCATTCATCTTGTATTTGTTAAGTGTTCCCTTTAACTTAACCCGGCCCATCTGTTTAGCTAACACGTTATAACGGTTAAGTGTTCTCTTAGTTAACTTAACCCTAGCATCTGTTTAATTCACATGCCCTAATGGTTAAGTATTGTCCCTTCATGTTTTAACTTAACCTTGTTCATTTGGCACACTATGATGGCTAAGTGTTCTAAGTTTACTTAACTCCACCTTCTAGTCTAGTTAACATGTTAAATTAGCTAAGTGTGTTTTACATAACCCCTCCTTCTAGTCTAGTTAACATGTTAAGTTGGTTAAGTGTTCTTATGGACTTTACCCTCCCATTCTAGCTTAACTGTTTCTTAGCTTTAAATTATTCATTTAAAGCACCAACCACTCACATTAGATAGATATTGTTTCGGTCACTGGATGTGCCGGTCGGTTCCGGGCAGATTTACACCGCAACTCAGTCTAACCTCGGGTCCTTTTGGGCTCAATGCTCTAACCACCCACATTATATAGGTATTATTACGGTTGCTGGATTTGCCGGGCGGTTCTGGGCAGTCTTACACCGTAACTCAATCTAACCTCTGGTTAAGCATATTCGTCTTTCCTAGATTTACATATTTACCCTTTTTGTCTATCTGTAAATTGCTAACAACTCTTTTAAACAAATTTGGCCCACATCATACTTATTTGTCACGCCCACTAACATACCTATATTCGAGGCCCAAAATCTTGATTTACCTATCGTTTAACCCAACCTGCAGTTCTATGCCAATTTAGCTCTAGTATTCCCATTCACAGTTCATGTCAAAAATAGATTTGATACTCTAGTTTACAATTTATGCCTAAAGCTTAGGTTACTAGCCAATACTAGATTCAATATTTCAAATTACATCTGCTATAATTCAGGTCAAATTATCCCAATTTGCATCTAATAGTCATGTTATAATACATGCTCTAAATTATGCCAAATAATATAGATTTCATGTTCTACCCAAATAACCCCGCATTCGTAACATACGCATACCATGATTTCACAAGTTTTCTAAATACTCATGAAATGAAACTAGAAAGGGAATAGAGGATAAACATGAGAAGTGATATAAAAGAATAGGTATACAAAAGCGAGCCAAATACAAGGATAATGGATCCAATGGTTTTGGTGTACATAATAGGAATAAACTAAGCAAGTCATACCCTAGGTATGAGATCCAATAAAATGCCTGTTCGGTGTACAACATGGTTTGTAACTATAGAGTTATGGGCATAAACAATTAACCATAATAGTCTTAAGCGATTAACCACAATAGTCATAGTCATGGTCATAGGTAGAAATCTCATAGTTATGAATCATAGGCGATTAACCACAATAGTCATGGATAATTAACCAAAATAGTCCTAGGCAATTATCCTAAATAGTCTTAGGCAATTAACTGTTATAATTACAAAGTCATGGCCATAGACAATTAGTCCTATGTACATAATCATAGGCAAAAATCTCATAATCGTGAATCATGGTCGTTTGCAATAGTCTTATGTTCATAGTCATCGGCATAGGCATAGTCTTATGTTCACAGTCATAGTCGTAGGCATAGTCTTATGTTCACAGTCATAGTCTTAGGCCATTGACAATAGTTTTCAAAGTCATAGGCATAGGCACAGTCTCATGGGTAATTAATCACAATAGTTCTCAATTAGATCCAAAGGCATATACAAGCACAGATTCAAATGAAAGGATCAGGCATATTCTTATATCCATTTAATTACATGCCACAAATAGATCTAGACGTTCAAATCTAAAAAGTAACTGACTTACATTGATCGGTTTTAGAAAAGGATAATAACGCTGAGGTGATTTGCTATAATTCGCGCGACGTTGCTCGAAGCCGTTGAACTAGCCTTTGCTTCCCTTCTTGAAGCTTTAACTTTATTTGAATCTCCAATATGCAATTCCTAGCCGTAGTCTTCAAGAATAGTCTTCGTGTTTTGTTTTAATTTATTTATTTCAATTATTCCAGAGGCAGCATAAGGAGAGAATGAAATGGTGTAAAGAGAATGGGGGCTAGGAGGCTGTTTATATAGGATTAGACGAACGAATCTAAACAGAAAACGAGACCAGATACATCAGAATGAACCCAGGCTCAAAACTGGGCTTCAGCACCAGGTCGACCCGCAGGTCGATCATAGGGTCGACCTGGTCCCTGGGAGGTCGACCATAGTGTCGACATCCAAGTCGACCTGGTCCTGGGTGGGAAAATTCCCACCCAGTCTGTTCTGGGTTTTGAATTCGAATTTCGAGCTGTTTTTCTGTTCTGAAAATCCTTGAAATTTCGGAGGGTCATATCACTCATACGGACTCCGTTTCTCGAAAACTCGAACTCGTTTCCAAGTAGAATTTCGAGACGAACGCAATGGCACAACCCATTTCCCTTGATTCTTATTTTAAAATTTAATTATACTTTAATTTGCGAAACTTAATGTTATAGAAATTACGGGGTGTTACAGTACATTTAAAACAAATCATTTTGATATTACTATAAGTGTATAATGTCAAAATCAACTTCAAATTTAAATGTATCAATCATAGACAGCATGGGTACCATATATCATGTCGCCATACTAGTTTTACAGCTATAACCGAAATGTCGTATTGGAAATTGGATTTCCATCATGAACCAAGGCAAGGGATTGTCCTTGCCGAATTCGAGACAATCTAGCCCATTTCTCAGAGCTCAAGTGAGCCCTAGGAATGTCAGGGCCGATCCTCTCTTACTTTTGAGGATTGGTTATTCCTGAACAATATGTTTCCCCTCCCTATGGGGCGTAAGTATGGTCAGTATGTCGACCATATCAAGAGCCACTAGGGACTCAAACCCGAGGTACCTCGCTTTCCATCATCCACATACATAAAAATGCTTGGGCTCCATACCTTGACACCACTCCTAGCTAGAAGGAAACGCCTGTCCTCCTTGGGGTCCTCTCCCGTTTCTGGTTCATACAGGGGTGTGAGGCTCGCGAATTGACACTATGCACAAAGCTATGCTATTTAAAGCTGTTCTTTGATCATCAACCACAAGGCTTCACTTTTCAACAAAAGCCTTGATCACATGCCACTTAGCATGCCATACTGTCAGTCCATATTGTATCACTGATTTCTACCAATATATAACCTCTAAGCTCATACGTCTCAGAGAAGGGTGTTAAGTAGGAGAATAAATTCTCCGCCACTAAATAGATATATATTTAGCAGAGATCAATGAACACGGTATAAAGGAATACAATGTCAGACATAACATCCATTTGCAAGTCCATTATGGGTCTAAACGAAATCGGAGGCACCTTATTCCTCGTCCTATATGTCCAATACAGGGGAGAGTCCCTCGCATATCACGTCGATCTCCAAGTACATCTGGACAATCACCACTTTTTACCTTTTCTCGGGTGTACAGCCCAATCAAGACATCAGTAATCACCCAAACAATATGAAGATCTCCGGTCTTCAACCACCGTCTTCATTGTCGACATTTAGTTGTCGTATCAATTATTCAGAATAGGATAAACCTGGTCTCTCCGAATAACTCGCGTATCGTATAAACAGGTGCTATATAAAAACACAACATGCGCCTTATTCCAATCGAGAATATTCTTTTATTCAAATATTCTTTTCATAATTTAATCCAAATTAAGGTTTTCCGAACTAGTCGGGATTAGCGAACCTTACTGAAGTAATCATTTATTTTATTTCCCAATCCCAATCTATTCACCCCATGTAGCAAACTGGTAGTATTCCATATCAAACACCATGGTGTTATCGGTAAAATTAAATACCTTTTCACGTTCAAATCTAATTAAAGATTTAACTATCGCTTGAAGCAAAACTGGTGATAATCCATTCTCGATCATTTCCCACATTTGATAATTTAAATTATAACATTCACATTTCAATCTAAATAAAGATTCATTAAAACTCCACTTAGTTTTAATCTTCCAACAATCAATATTTAATGATTATTTAACTTTGGAAACACAAACATGCCACATCGACAATCTACACCGTCCGTTGATTTCTACCGATATATAACATCTAAGCTCATACGTCTCATAGAAGGGTGTTAAGCAAGAGAATAAATTCTCCGCCACCAAACAGATATATATTTAGCAGAGATCAACAATACAGTTCGAAATACAATGTTAGACATGTAATCCTGTCTTTAACTGAGTTAAAGAACAATGTCATTTAAAACAAAGTTCACGATAAACCAAAAATCATATTCCATTAAGTATGGAATCTTCATGGAAAACAGATCAATATATATAATCAATATAAATTTCCGTATACAACCAATAATACAAATGGAATAACGGCAAAGCCTTTTAAATTCCATATATATTAACACTCTTTCTCGATAGAAGCTCTCTTCGATTATATCCAAATCAAATTCCATTCCATTCCACTTTATTTTATTAGATTGTAAAACTTTACTTTGGAAAATTCCATTAATCTTAATTAAAAGATTTATATATTCCAAATCATGTTTCACTATTAATCGGGTTAAAGAACGAATGTCGCTAAAAACACAATTCATAATAAACTCAATTCACATTCCATTTTATTCCAATTACTAAATATAACTGGAAACTCCAATAATCTTGATTAAAAGATTTGTTCTTTTCACATGAGGTTTAAGAACAGTGTTATTTAAGACACAATTCACAACAAACCCAAAATCCAATTTGATATCTATTACTTATACTGGATTGCAGAAACCAAGAGATTCCGGTAGCGACATCTGTCCTTCTTCAAATTAACGCACTTTTCCTTTCTCTCCTCCAAACAATTAGGTTTCCACGCCGTTATTCTCCCCTCAAAATTTCTTCTTCCACAACAACTTCAGCCACCCATCCTTCGATTTAACGCACTTTCCCTTTCTCTCCTCCAAACAATTCGGTTTCCATGCCATTATTCTCCTATCCTAATTTCTTCGTCCAGTACAATATCAGGCAACGACACGTCAAAAATCCTCATCCCATGGAGGTCCTCTATACTAATTAACCCTCTCCCCCTCCAGTCATTCTTACACACGAACAGGTAGTAAAGCCGTGGCGACTATCCTTCCAGGTGCTCTTATGAACCCCAATTTTGACGGAACCCGTCATCCAGCCTGCTTCCTTCGTCCACACTTCCACTCCATCATTCCATCCTCTCCTATGACTACGGCGCACTATTCGTCAAATTAAGGTACGCGAATTGCCAATTACTTCCCTGCCCCATCATCCTTCCACTACAACACATTAAATTTCACATGTACGACGACTGCAATGTACAGTGCAAATTAGCTTTTGTTTATTTCCATAATGGCAAACAATATTTTAAGATGGTTGGTTGGTTCCGACAATTGGTCGGTTTAATTTACTATTGTTGATTTCTGCCAACAGAATGACAGATTTAAGCCTCTCGAAACCATCACTTTTACTAGTTTTTTGGACTGTACGAAATGTTAATTGTTCCAACTGAGGGTGTTATTTGCAAAATACAAAACACAACCTTTAACATGATCGTAACCTTGGTTCCAACTATGAAGTGTAACTGAAAACCATCTATTTTATGCAAACTTTAACATGATCGTACATCGTTCGTTGAATGTAAACTCACGTGTTCCGTGTTCCGAAATTATTGGAGACTATGAAGTTTATACTGATGGTGACATTTGCACATTTAAAAAGACAACAATGATTTTTAGTTATTATACGTTAACAAGAAAGTTTATAAATAGTAAACATTAATTTTTTAATTTTTTTCCAGAATATGTAAATTTTACAAATACCCAACTATACATTTATTTCATAGTGACATCAACCTAGGGTAGGAATTTATCCTGAATTGACCGTCTTATTTCAAATTACACACGACATGTTGCATGCACAATTTTGTTCAATAAATCTTTAGCTTTTGAATCCCTATTTCCATTTAGCACTGTATGTTATAACGAAATATGTTTTAACCATACAACTATATAATATAACAGGAGTTTTTAGTAACCAATCTAATTGCATCATGTTTACAATTATTTTCATCTGCATTGCAATTACTTTATTTACTCACTAATTTTCCCAATATGCTAAATTTTGTAACTACAGTAAATGAAAGTTCTGAACCACATCTAACAGATGTTGCTTACAAAAGTGTTAACATATCCAGTATATTAGCTTTCCTGGATTGGTAATATATCTAAAGTATAAAAGGCCTTTTCTCAATACCACAGCCGTAGTGCAGGAAAATATGCATATTGCGAGTTTGATAAGCAAGAATCCAATTATTATGTTGCCTACAAGTAAGTGTAGTCCAAATATTGTTGCTTTATTGCTTTTTTTGGGGAAAATTACTGTTGCTTCCATGTATACCTATAATCCATGCTTTCTGTTTTACCATCTCAATGATATGACTTTATCGTGTAGAACATTCAACAAGTTAACCATTTATCTTTTTAAAACATGAAATCCTGCAGGTTTATGGTTGTTTATGTCTGTCCATGCATACAGTTGTGTTTTTTGTGCCATTGTTAAATATGTATACAATCATGTCTAATATGCATACAGTTGTTTTGGCGCACCAGGAAGGGGCACACAGTATTAATTCAATTTCTAGCTCTAAAGGAATCGATTTGCTTGGCTATTGGATCAATGTTTAAAAGAAAGAAGGATGGAACTTTCTCCCTAATTGAAGATGCTGAGGCCGAAGGCACGAGAAACGAGGCAAGCCAGGAGGCTTCTTCTCACGAAAACCCATCAGCATACTTAACCAGATACGAAATGGATGGCGTTCTCGCTGAATTGAAAACGCAAATGGCAAGGCAGGATGATCTCCTCAGAAAGAAACAAGAGATGATCGACGGATTCTTCGCTCGGATGGAAGGCAGGCCGAGCGGCAACAACCAAATCACTGGAAACAACATTGTGCTGATAGGAGCGGTGATGGAATCATCCCTAGCAGGAGCAGAAATCTGGATCGGATCGGACCCGATCCGAGCTGAAGGAGACCAAACTCAGCGGATGCTTGAGAAGCATCAGCTCGCACCAACCGGGTCGGATCAGCTTCCATTCGACCCGCGACACCACTTGAGGTCGGGGGCAACCCCCTTAATTTTGGAAACTCAGGCTAGGCTCGGCCAACATCCGCCCCAGCTCAGAACAATAACCCGGGCTCCAACTCCTGCTCAATGGCAACAGGAAATGGCTTGGTACAGGGAGCTAGAACCTGGTCGGTTCGGAACCTCTGAACCGGGCCTTCGACCCAAACTAGATGGCTTCTCCAGGCCCCCGTACGCTTCCAAACTCTTCTGGACTTAACACTGGGGGCACTAGTTTGGATCTTGGCAACTTGCAACAGCTTTTTGAAGGTGATCGGCTCACTAACTTGATTCAACGCCTCTTGAGAGGCCGAACCTGTCAAAATGATGTGGATGACGTCAATCACAATCCGTTCACACAAGAAATCAGGAATCCCCGCAATCACCCGGTTTTCAAACTTCCACAATTGGAGACCTATAACGACAGGACAGATCCTACTGTGCACCTGATGTGCTACAAACGACATATTGAAGTTCAATCGGCGTTGGAAAATGCAATGGCTAAATGTTTTCCCCTCTTTCTGACTGATATAGCAGTCATGTGGATTCGGTAGCTAGAAACGGAATCGTTCAACAGATGGAACATGTTGGTCGCTCACTTCATTGAACAGTTTTGGGTCAACATCACCCGACCCAAGAACGTCATGTCACTTACTAAATCAAGCAGAGGCCCAAAGAAACTCTGTGTTCATTTCTGGAAAGATTCAACGTTGCAGCAGCATCAGTTGATCGACCTGAACCATCAATGGTGCTGATGGCGGTAGTATTCGGTGTTCTAGATAATTCAGAGTTCAGAAATCTTTTTATCGAGACCCACCGCGAAATCTCGGCGAATTCTACCTTGAGGCAGATAGATTTCTGTGAGAAGAAGATGCAACCTCCGAGAAGAAGATTCTTGATGTCAGCATGCTCAAAGACGGAGAACCGTCTGATTCTAGGAAAGGCAAAGTAAAAGCTGCTATCAAGAATGACCGCAATGCTCAGCCCCGGAGAGGGCCTAGATAGGAAAATACACTGAACTCAATTCAATGTTGACTGACATCTACATGGACACAAACAGTGCCATCTCCTATCCAAAGCCTCCTAGGAGGGAGTCATCGCAAAGAGAACGCGATTCTGGAAAACATTGCATATTCCACAACATGGATGGTCATGATACCGATGACTGCAGACATCTGCGAGATCTGATTGAGGAACGGGTAGACGTGGAGAGCTACACGAGTATGTGTAACAACCAACATCGCCTGCACCTGTGCTGTCACCACCCGCTCCCAGGAGTGGGAATGACCCTGGATCGAGCTCTCGTGGGCTCATCATCAACTGATGTAGACTGGATCACTCTGTGTTTGCTGCATTTCTTAGGATTTAAGAGATGTTTCTTTGCTTTCTTTAGGTTTTCCGATTGGCTAAATCGGAGTACACACGTTCGGGGTTAGGATTTAGCTCCAAAGCATGCTCTAGACTCGATGACAAACCAATCAGGATTTGTTTTGGTTTTGTACTTTGAATTGAATAAGGAAGGACTTTTCGAGCATGGATTATGTTTGGGAAATTTAAGTATCTTGTCAGGTTGTGGCAGAATTCTTAATCTTAATTAAAGTGGCTTATACTTATCTCAAAACCCTAGGTATGATTTGTGCTTAGGGATAGAGTGTCTTGTCAGGTTTTGGAAAGTATAGTTCAATGTCGGTATGAGTATGGATTGTACTCAGTTGGATTCTTAAGTACGGATTATACTCTGGAACAACTTATTGTCTTGTCAGGATCTAGCAAAGGAACTCAATAAAACTCGAATATGGCTTATGCTCAGTTTGAACTTCCTGGTATGGCTTATGCCTGGAAGGTTTGGTCCCTCGCCAGGTCTTGGCAGGATAATTCAAATGTTCTCCGAGTATGGTTTATGCTCAACAGGTTGCCCAAGCATGGTTTATGCTCGAAAAGGTTAATTAGTTTTGTCAGGTATTGATATATCTGTTTCATTTCTCTCCATTGCAGGTATGGATTATACTTGCAGCTGGCAGACCCGGCGTGGCCTTGGATTATCCAGAACACATCTTCCTTCAACCAGCAAGATATGTTCTGGAGGGCAAAAATGTTGACATGCTTTTTAGTCAAAGCAGTCACACTTGGAATTTTTGGTTAGCAACACACTCAGGCATTGAGAACATCGCAAGAAGGCAGGCAACGATTTGGTTGAAGTTGTATCACAAACATAAAGTGTCCCGAAACTCCTAGTAGATGACCTCTTTTGGCCCAGAAAACATCAATTATGGAGCTTTGCTTTACAACTCTTATAGCCCTCTGAATCAGCTTCAGGCAGAGCTTTCGTTTGGGGAAAACGGATTTATGGTTTGGAAATTACGTCCATTTCCGTGTACGTGTGCAAAACTGGATTGGCCTCGAAATACATGGATTTCTCCGCCCGTTCGGATCGGATCGGAGGACACAATTCGGGTAGAAGGAGAACCGACCCGATAGCAAGCAACGAAGCAGCTTGGCATTGGAAATATAGCTCACTTCGGTTCAGATCGGAATAGGAAGGTCCGACCCGATATGGACATTTGCACAGAAGTGCATGTCACGTCTTCGGTTCAGAGGTTCCACCTCGGTTCGGTTCGGACCCGAACCGACCCGCCTGTATCATTTCCTGCACAACTGCTTTGACCTATACTCATGGCATAACCGTCTCGTACTATTCTGGATCAGGCGACACTTGGTATAACACGAATTAGAGATATTTTCTCCACGTTTTCCACTACTTTTCAGAAGCCTTAGGATGCGTGCCACTTGTCATCCGAACCGATCCTCCTTAGGGCTTTACTACTGCTATAAATACACCATCACATGGAATTTTTAAGGGAAGTTTGGCCATTCGTTTTCGCAAACTCTACCATTACCAACGCAAGGACATTGCATGCTTCTTAAGACCATTTCAATCTGAATTAACACGAGGATTTCGTGTATAATCTTCACTTTTCTCATTTCTTTTCATTGTAAACACGAGCATTTCGTGTATAAACCAACGGAATTGTACTTGTAACTTCTTAGGATTTAAGAAGAGATAAAGTGGACGTAGGCTTGGTTTGAGCCAAACCACTATAAAAATATTGTGTGTCTCCTCCTATTTTATTATTTTCTGCATTTTGTGATTAGCGATCTGCATTTGGATGTTATGCACATATTTTGCTTTAACAGCCACATTGTTCAATAGTGAGATTGCGATTTTTTTGTATTATGATCTATTAAGCAAACAATTGCATGATGATTTTATATCTGCTAATACTCAAATGAACCTTTCCTCCACAATATTTATTCTTCCATTATGCATTCACACTTAACATATGGTGCAGTTATTTACGACTAAATGACAAACTTTTGTTGTTGTCATATAAATTTTAATGTTCCGCTAAATTATATGTTACATATTCAATAGTGGTGCTTATGTTGGTAGTATGAGTGACTTAACGGGGAAAAGGTATTTCAAATAGGAAAATGATCACATATCCTACCAATTTACGGATGTAGATTATATACTCAGAAATTAATGCTTACCATTTATTCACTGACCTATAAGCTAACTTGGTACAAGTGCTTATAATTGTTTCGCTGTTATAGTACAAATATACATCCTTCTTCCCTTCTTCTTATTCTCTTATACATCTAAATGTATATGTTTTGGTTTACTGTAAGTATGTTCATGATATGCTTGAATAATAATGTTAGCGGATGTGTTGATACGGGAGTGGAAACATGAAGCCTTGTTATTGTGTTCACATTTCACCTTCGTATTTTATATTTCTGTTAGTAAGATTTGTTACTACATTTAACTATAATTATATAGCACATTTTACAACATAGGATGTATATCCATGCAACATACTCTTTGCTATCTTTATCAGGAAACCAAGGAGAATAATATTGTATACTAATCATCGGACATTTATAACTTTTGGCAAGGTTTTTAATCTCTTTCACTTTTCCTATGAAACTATCTACACACACACACAGATATATATATATACACACATCCACAAAGACAACCATATGTGCATGTGTGCGTGTGGATTGCAAGGTGTTTATTCTCTTTCACTTTTGAAATGAAACTATCTGCATACACGCACACTTGCGTGCGCACACACATACACACGCACACAAATACATATATATGTATTCATAACATACTCTGTGTGTGTGTGGATACAAAATTATAGGTGCATCAAAAAATTCATTATTTTCACTTCGTACTAAATATCACAACATGGTTACTAAGGTTTAGCATTGACCACTTGACGTTATTCATAACATACTGTTATTAAATTAGTAAGGTTTAGCATTGATCACTTCACATTCTTCATAACATACTGTTGTTAAATATCCTATGTACCCTTCATTTACCATGGTGCTCTCATGTTTGATAGCCATTCTTTATAAAAAATACTCTTTTGTATTCAGCAGAAGTAACACAATTATTTGAAAGTCATGCACGTCTGCAAAATTTGTCAGTAAATTTTGTTCTATAATGTGCAATTCAATCGGACTACTTAAATTCAAATCAACGATTAACTGTAACATACAGTAATTTATGACACTGATCGGTAATTAAATTATAAAGTTACATACAGTTATTATTTAGTAACCAAGTGTCGTTATATAACTTTGATTTTAGAAGTTAGCCCGTATTTGGAACTCAAACATCATGTACATAAATACTTATTTCTTTTCTCCTTTCTACTACATATCTTTAATTCGATATTAATCCAATGACTTCCATTTTATACTCCGTAGCTTACCTGAATTTGAAGTAAACCTAATTTGGTACTTTTACAACGATAGCAAATCAAGTCCTTTTGACCTACAATTCTATCCCTGTTTTTCTATCATTCACTAATTTAATGTCTATACGAGTTATTGATCTATTACTTAGATTTTTTTCCTGTGGTTTAGATTTTCTTTGTTATTTTAGATCATATTCACATCCGTATATTTTAAATGCACTCAACTGATTTTGGATTTCACAAAAGCATTATTAAATTAATGTCTTCTGTTTTTTAATGTACTGGATGTAGTATAAATATATGAATTCATGACAAGATCTGCTTCTCCCTGAGGATTGTTTATGTTTGTCCTTACAATGATGTGAAATTTTTTGGAACCTGCAACATTAACTAACATGTCTGTTTAGTGTTTTTTTTTGTGTTCTGTGTGTGTTTTAAGAATAATATATATGCATACTACAATATATTATTAAGTTTTATGTTGAATATAAATGTCGCGCCATTAAGTGTGTACATATCCATATCAAATCTAATGCACTCAAACTTTCTGTGGTTTTACTTTGCAAAAATTGACAACTGTGCATCTGTTCACTAACTTGAACTTAATTTATATAAAAAAAAGTATTATTGTTTCTGCCATTATGTTATTGAACTATAGCTCAATGTTTTTCCATAAGTTTCCTCCTAATGTAACAAGTATAACAAAATCTACAGGATAACTTGTGTTTCATATCATGTCAACCAATGCATTTGCATGTTGATATCATTAGGAGTAGTGAATAATTCCTGTTTTGTAACCATTAAATTTTTGGTTCTCCTCACAAATACTTCATTTCCTTCTCATCATAAGGGATATTCTAAAGAGTGATGACCAATTGTGTGTTCATGCCTCTGTATACAGCTTGGTGTTTTTTGTTCTGAGTTTAGACTAAATAACCAGTTCACAAAGGCATCTAAACTTAAAATAGAAAGCATCAAATTACGGAATAAGTGTATCTTGGTATAAAGCTAATTCATTTTCATTGAATATTCAACTATATTATCTTCGTCGATAACAAAAATCAAACGGGGTGCAGATTTTGACACAATGTGAATTATGCCTAAAAAGTTTTTATTCCTGATATTTTGTTGAACAAATAATAAAATTCGTACATGTAAGCAACTAACAGGTTAGCCAGATTAAAATCGTAGTTGCAATGCATTTTCTATGTTATGCCTTATGAACAATGTCTTCAATTTTCATGAGTACAAAAGGAGGTTCAGTTATACATAAATTCTTGTGTATTATCAGTTTCCTATGTTTGATTAGTTTAATTATCTTCTTAGCGGCTTATATTAATTGAAATGAATCATTGTTCATGTTTCTTTACTAGTATGCTTCATTTTTCAAAGAGTATTAGGAAAAATTAGGAAATGAAAATGAAAATAGTAAAGGCAATAAGAAGAATATATCCTCAAATGTTATCTATCTTTTACATGGTCTTCGTGCATTTAATTTTGTATTCAATAAATTTATAAACACATTATTCCCATACGTTACGCGTTTCAGTGATTGTCTTTGATCTTTGTTTTCCTTCCATATGTTGGACACTTTACTTCCATTTCAGACCTAAACCTTATATATTGTGACATATGTAATCTCAATTTCATGTACCATAAGTACAATTTAATGCTTTAATATTGTTTCCCTAGAAAAATTACTACTTATGGATTGCACTTTGCAAACTACAACATTAGTAGTATTTTACCTCAGTTATAATCCACAAACGATGCTACTACAGACTGATGTTGTGTTCATTGTTTTTTCTAAGCCATGTTTCTTTTTTCAGTTCACTCCGCAATCGCATAAGATTAGTGATATGAATCTGATGTCATTAGGGATATTCAAAGCTTATTAAGTAGCGGAATCAACGAAACATCTAGGTGTCTTATAAGAAAGTAAATTTATTAATTATTTACTATCTTTTTCTATTACGTATTTGATTAGCTAGATGGATCTACAAAATGTTTTAACATCTCATACATTGGTGAATCTATCAATTCAAAATCATGATAATTAGTTATACTGTCTATTTTTATTTATAAGGTAACTTTTTTGTGGATTTCTTCATATATATACACATCAAATGGTTGTTAGCTGTGTAATATTTTGACATATAACCGATTAAAACTATGAAAATAATGCTTATTTTATTCTACTAACAGGAAGGGGCATATGATAAGACGTAGCAAACTAATTATCTGTATTCTAGATAGCACAAGACAGTAGTTGAATACGTTCAACTGTTTTTTCCTACTCACAATCGTACGTACGAAAATTAATTACATATAATATTTACTCCTCTTTTTGTCAATACAACTCTAGCCTGTATTAAAAAAGGTAGAAATCAAATTTTACTCCTGAATAAATCAACAAATTCATCCATCATGCAAAAGAGAATAGTAGATATACATGATTTATCCACAATACTTTTAACTTAAAACCATTCATTTGTATTCTTAACGACTGCTCTTATTCTGTGCTCATTGCCTTTGAGTGCATCAAACCAATTTTTTTACATGTGCATAGGTTTGTTATCCAGTCACATGTATAATTTTTGTTCTCAATTGCCGCTCTTTACTGGCAACGTAGTATGGAAAATTCCCACAACATAGCACTGCAAGAGAAAAAAGAAAAATGTCATTGAACAAGCGGAAAAGGAGGGGATCAACATCGGGTGGACAAAACACAAAGGTAGTATGGAAGTGAAAACAAAGTAAGTCAAATATGAACATCTTTTCTTCCTACTATTTCCATGTTTATGTATGGAACTAAATATGTTACATTTGTCTGCATTGCAGGGGAAGCAAAATGTGAGAAGTGCAAGTAGAACATGTTGCAAATCCGTCTGCAACCAAATACCCGTAGGTATGTTGTGTCAAGTGGAGTCAATATTCAATTATTCGCTCATATTAACTGTTATGATATTTTTCTAACCATTATATTTGTCCTTTGTAGATGTTTGTGGTACCAGTAATGGCGAAGATAACAATACAAATATGTTTTCCAATAATTCTACCGAAAGTATTAGTACCTATGATTTTTTATTCCAACTTACATACATCATGCACGCTGCTGTTGTTAGTTGATTCAAAGCTTATTTATGCAGGGAAAATGTTTGAACCATGGAACTTTGGTGGTCCACGTACACATGCACACAATGTAACGCATTGGTTCAGTACGAAGAAATAAATAGAAAATCAAGAAGACGGAGTAATCCTCAATTTTCCACTTGTTGTAGGGTTGGTAAGATTCAACTTCCTAAATATAGAAAATGTCCGGACTATTTACAACATCTACTTAATTACAATGGTGGTTCCGATAGTTCTCAATTTAGAAAAAATATACGTGTTTACAATTCCGTCTTCGCATTTACTTCAATGGGTAGTAAAATAGACAATTCCGTTAACATCGGTCGAGGACCTTATGTGTTTCGCATTCTTGGTCAGAAATATCATCGAATGGGTTCTATGCTACCGCACGATGGGATTGCCAAATTTTCTCAGCTCTACATTTACGATACAGCCAATGAGGTAAACAACATAATTAGGGCCCTTGGCCTTTCAACGTAACAGCATATAGATTGCGGGATTGTTTGCAATTTAATAGTTATGTTCAACGAATGCAATCCACTTGCTAAAGTCTTCTGTATGGCTAGAGACAGGTTTGTAGTTAGTAGCCTGCGCAATGTTACTTTAAGGTTGTTAGAAAGGAGGGATAGATATAATAGACAACACAATTTGCCAACAACGTCTGAGGTTGCAGCTTCGATTACGGGGAATGGTACGAGAAGCGAGAGTTACAGAGACATTGTCATTGAAGAGAAAAGTGGGCTGCTAAAGATAATTAATGAGAAACACCTGAGTTTTATGGTGATCCAGTATCCAATACTATTTCCATATGCAGAGGATAGATATAGATTGAACATACCTTACAGGTTTACATGACAAACCGATGACGATAAGGACGAAATGGTGACAATGCGAGAATATTATGCCTATATACTTCAATATAGACAAGGAGATGGAAATACTTTGCTTTTGGGTGGAAAATTACTGCAACAACTAATTGTAGATGCATATTGCTGTGCTAAGGAAGATAGGTTGAATTGGATTAGAAATAATAAACATACCATTCGATCCGAGGTTTACAAAGTTTTAAAGGATGCAGTTACATCTGGTGATACATCGGCGTTTGCTATTGGTAAAAGAATGGTGTTACCTTTGTCATTCACAGGGAGTACTATATATATGGTTCGAAATTATCAAGATGCAATGAAAATTTGTAGATGGGCTGGTCCTCCGAATTAATTTATAACATTCACATGTAATCCTAAATGGCTAGAGGTTAGCGAGCGTTTGAAACACATTGACAGGCAGAGGCCAGAAGATAGACCTGATGTCATCTCACGTGTTTTTCACATAAAGTTGGAGGAGTTAATTCAAGATATTAAATGTAAAAAAAACATTTTGGGAAAATAAACGCAGGTATAATAACTAACATTTTATACTTCTTTTAATTTTTCCACCCTATAAACGTTAGTAACCATGCCTTTTTTAATGTCATCATGCAGCACTATATACAATAGAAT
The DNA here is from genome assembly GCA_030737875.1 of Allium sativum. Lineage (NCBI taxonomy): Eukaryota > Viridiplantae > Streptophyta > Magnoliopsida > Asparagales > Amaryllidaceae > Allium > Allium sativum. The sequence continues at coordinate 194,899,670 of CM060927.1, read as the reverse complement.
TTCAAAAACATGGCTTGCCTCATGCACATATATTGCTGCTTGTCCATGGTGATGATAAACCTAAAAGTACAACTTATGTAGACAAGGTGGTTAGTGTAGAATTTCCAAGCTTTGAATTAGATCTTGTTGCATATAATTCCATTACCCAGTTTATGGTTCATGGTCCATGTAGGGAGCATAATCCTGACAGTCGATGTATGGTTAACGGTAAGTGCTCAAAACACTTTCCTAAAAATTTCAATTCTAACACCTATTTCGATTCGAAAGGTTTCCCGGAGTATAGAAGACGTGAAAACGGTGATTCAGTCATAACAACGAATGGAATTGTTCTAAAAAACTGTTGGGTTGTTCTGTATAATGTTGATTTAGTCATCAAGTACCAAAAACATATAAATGTTGAAAATATGCAATAGAGCAAGATCAATTAAGTATTTATTCGAATACATCCATAAAGGTCATGATAGAGCTACTATGGTAATAGGGGAAATAATGCAACAAAGCAGCAGTTTTACAGGTAGTTTGATGAAATCAGGGCTTCAGAAGCAATTTAGAAAATATTCAAGTTTGATATTCATTATCGAAAACCTTCAGTTGAACGTCTACAATTTCATTTACCCGAAGAGCAAAATGTGGTTTTTCATGATAACGATAATTTGCCAGAATTACTTTGTCGAGTGCTGTAAAGAACACTATTTTCACAGAGTGGATGGAAACAAATAAAGTTAGTGAAGAGGCAAGAGCATTGAATTATATCGATTTTCCAACTAAACGGGTTTGGTAGAAAACATTAAATAAGTGGACGCTGAGAAAAAAAGATGACACAATTGGATGAGTATATTTTGCACAACCAACATTTAGTGAAAGATTTTACTTGAGGTTGCTGCTAAACATTGTGAAAGGACATACAAGCTATGAAGACATTAGAACTTTTAATTCAACTGTATACGACAGTTTCAAATTTGCATGTGTGGCTCGTGTGGCTTGCTGGAAGATGATAATGAATGGAACATAGCCTTAAATGAGGCAGCACAGTGGGCATCAACATCCTCACTACGAGAAATGTTTGCTATGTTTCTACTTTATTGTGAGGTGTCGGAACCATTACAACTTTGGAATGTGAATTGGAAGAAGTTGTCTGATGATATTGGATGGTGTTTTGGATAGATTTACGAATGTGAAATTAATGTGGTAGACAAAGGTCGACTACAACATCAAACTTTAGTTGAATTGGAAATGGTGATGAGAAGAAGTGGTAGGTCATTAAAAGAGTTTAATTTCAACGCTCCATGCGACCTGAATTCAATTTTTATTTTGGATACCACTTCGGTTGGGGAAGAACAAAATAATGATTGTCATCAGTTGCAAGTTGAGTCCAAAAGACTGATACCATGTTTTAACAATGAACAACATCGTGTGCTTGACGTGGTTTGTGCTTCTATAGAAGGGAATAAGGGTGGATTTTTCTTCATGTATGACAGTGGCGGTACAGGTAAGACATTTTCGTGGAAAACCATTATCACATACTTGCGATCAACAGGCAAAGTTGTTTTGGTTGTTGCATCTTCTGGAATAGATTCATTGCTCTTACCTAGATGCCGCACCACTTACTCCATATTCAAATCTCCTTTGTCGTTGGATGAAAATTCAACATGCAATATATCAAAATAGTCCAGTTTAGAGAAATTAATAAAATTTGTAGATTTAGTCATTTGGGATGAAGCACCTATGATGCATCGTAACGTGCTAGAGGGTTTTGAGAAAAGTTTACAAGATATAATGAGACCGACAAATGTCCATGGAAGTTCTAATCCATTTGTAGGGAAGACTGTTTTACTTGGAGGTGATTTTCGTCATACTCTTCCAGTTATTGAAAAAGGAATAAGAGAGATGATGGTCTCTGCTTCTATTAGTAATTCATATTTATGGTCATCGTGTCAGGTCTTTTCTCTAACGTGTAACATTAGAATTAAAAATGCAACATATGATCTGTGCAAATTGACAAAAGTTGAAAATTTTGCAAAATGGGTTTTAGACGTGGGCGATGAGAACAAAAGTACGGTTCCCACAGATAACGATGGTGATCCTTCATGGATTAAGGTACCCGATGAATATTTGATTGAACCAGGAGATGATGGGATGGAGAAAATTGTTGACGTTGTATATCCTCATCTGAATATTAATTTACAGCATAAATATTATTTACAAAAGTGGTGCTTACTTGTTTCAACCAATGAGTTTGTAGAAAAAATAAGTTTATACGTACTTTCTAAAATAACTGGTGAAATGAAAACGTAATTAAGTGCGGATTCCATTAGTTCTTCCTATGAAATCTTAGACGATCATCAATTTCTTTATCCAGGATGAAGGAATTATTGATGCACGTACAAGTACACTACTTCACAAAAAAACAAGCTAAATTTACATTTACTATCGTCTCATTTTATTACTGCTTTACTGACATTTTTTTGGTTTACAGCGTGTAGGATCGATAATAACCCTAGAGGGGGGGTGAATAGGGTTTTAACAAAAAAAAAACACAGAGAAAAAAAATATATATATATATAAGAAATCACACGCAAAAATACCCAGCTTCGGCAAACTGTGCCTACTGCTGCCTTTCTAAGATTTTTACTAGATAGTACAAACAGATCCCGCTTACAATCCTATGTAAACTCGCAGCTCCTGCTCCTGTCTGAACCTAAGCTCAAAATCCTAGACTGGCTTGTGTACCCTAGACTAGATTTTCCCAGTCTACAAACCAGTAAACTGTATACCTAGTTTTAAATCAAACTAGAAAAACAATTGTTGAAACAAGATTAAAATAAAAAAAAAACAAAAACAAATAAAATAGAAACACCCCCTTATTAAATAACTTGGCTTAGCCAAGTAAAAAAAAAAGAACCGGCCCACTCTCTTATTTGTGTTGTCCGATTGCTTCTACTTTTGTTCTGAGACTCGAGAATGGCGGCTAGGGTTTCTCTGAATTGTTTAAGGCTTCTTCACAATTGAATCACCATGGTTCGACGTTCTTCTTATTGATTTATTCTGTCTTCGAGATCAACCCCGATCGATTTTCTGCTTCTATAGATCACTGTAAGTTCACTGTTTTAAACTTTGAGGTTTGAGTTGTTTCTTGAATGAGTTGCTTGTCTGTCGATGATGAAAACGTGTGCATTTATAGGGTTTTTACAACCCTAATCTCTGATTTCGCTGTGAAAACTTTCCACTTTAGATTATTGGAATATTCAGATCCGAATTGAATGCGTGTTTCCCTTTGAAACCGCCTTGAAAACATTCTTGTTTCACCTTGTATTTTTGGGATGAAAGATTTTCTGTTTCCTCTTTTGCTTGCGAGATTAGCTCAATGAAAATTGTGAACTTGGACATGTTGTTGGTCTTCAAAGAATTTGCTGAGTTGTGTAAATTGGTTTTTCCCTGAAGTTTCGCTCGGCTTTAATTTGAAATTTGTCCTGGATTCTTGTGGCTTCCACTTTTGCCTTGATTATCATTGATGGTCCTGGCTTGATTTATGTTCGTTGTTGAAACATATAAACCTGAATTTGAATTTCCTCTTTGATTAGTCCTGCCGTGATTTTGCTTGGAAAAGAAAACTTGCTTTTAAATCCCAGAAATGTAAAAAAAAAAAGAAAGAAATGATTTCTCTTTTGAAATGATTCTGTAATTTCTTGCCAAAACATAAGTCCATATATTGCCACTTTTGAAAACTTGTTGCCTTGGGTGAAATTCCTGATTGAATTAAAACAGAAATAAATTGAAAAAGAATTGATTTCTGCTAAAAACAGTTCCCTTCGAATGAGTTGCTTATTTTCTGGACCCATTTAAAAATTGCTTTGAGTTTGTTTCTTGCATTTCAATTAGCTGATTAACACATTGCCAAATTTATGCGAAACTTTTCTTGCACATATCTCGGCCATTTCTGGAATCAGAAACTTGAATTTGATATTTGTCCCCAACTAAATTTGTGCACCATCTTTATGCACAACACTGTATTCACCCACACACATGTGTATGCAGTTCCCCTGTTCATAATTATTTGACAAGTCTCGGTTCTTGGCTGTATGAATGCCGTCTTCTTGTGCATTAACTATTTGTCCATATGGCCCATCCAGTTTGAATGCCAAACACGTTGCTCACATGTACACTTGCACTTGATTAACACGATGTCTTGTGCATTGCTGAAAACATTTTTGACTTGTATGACTAGTTTCACTCGCACGAAAACAATATGTGCACATGCACTCATTTTCATTATTGCTGCATGTACTTAAATGATCCCACTGGCTCGAGCAGTTGACCATGTAAGATGTTGAGCTGCACTGTTGTGTCTTTGTGTTGGCTTGTCTTGGATAACTCTGTCCATATGCTTGAGTTTGCCTTGCTTGTGTATTCACATGAACATGCTGTATTACCACTGTTTAAAAAGTACTACATTGGCTTGAACTGTGTAGTTTCCTGTGTGAATTCTCCATGCTAGCTTGTTAATGACCATTGAACACTTGCTGCTTTGCACTTTAGCCTGAACTGAAAACACTTTGAATTTACTTGAACTGCCTTGACACTTGCTTGTCATTTCTGAAATCATACTTGATACTGCCATGTTTAAATTTCACCACCTTGCCATGTACATTTATGCTGAATTATTTGGACTTGCTGAATCAAAGTATTTTTCATTTCTATTTTTACCTTGTCCTGAAACACAAAGAAATAAAAAACAGCAGTCAAACTGTACTGTGTTGAGGCTGATTAGAATCATCTGGTTCTGATCAGCAAACCAGTATGGTTATGGCGTGGTTGTTCAAGTCTGAAAAATGATGAGAAAAACACACAGAAAACTGAGACAGATAGAGAATCAAAATCTATAAAAATCTATTTGTTCAGTGTTCATTTTAGTTCCAGAGTACTGTGTGTATTTTCTTTTATGTGACAGGTTTTCAGGGTGATGCAACCAAAGCAGAACAGAAATTTGGACAGTAAGAGTGTGCAAAGCAGAAGTTGTTTAGCAGAGAGATGTGTATGAAATGTAAAGAGAGTTGTAAAGTCATTTGTATTTAGTTCATTGAAAAGTCATGTAAATGAATGAGTGTGAGAAATTTGTATATAAATGCTTTGTGAAATAAAGTAATATTATTGAATAACAAATGCTTGTATAAATTTCCTGTATTCTGTGTAAAGCATTATTAAGCAATAATACTTATTATTTCATTATCAAACACATCAATAAAATCTATTTGTTATCATCAAACAAAAACATGTATTCAACAAACTCCCCCTTTTGATGATGACAAACAGGCTTAAGATTTTTGAAGATGACAGGACAGGATGTGTTTGAAATGAACTCCCCCTATATTTGTGCTCCCCCTCTCAGTTGTAAACAGACACAGATAAGTATTAAACAAAATAGAAAATAATAAACACTTAGCATTAATGGCAAAATAAAATCTATAGATGTCTGTAAACAACACAAAATCTTAACTTCTTCTCCCCCTTTGTAATCATCAAAAGATGAACAGTTCTGAACATTTTCAAAGAATATGTACCGTAGTGAGAAATCAAGTCATTTGACAGAATCAGAGCCATAAACCCCAAATAATCAAACGAAAATCATAATAATTCGTAAAATAGGAACACATTTCACAAACCAGAGAATGAGAGGAAGATTTTTTTTTTTCAAGAGCACACTAACCACGCATAACCAGAACTTGGATTTTTAAATGGGATTAGTTGCAGCATGAAAAAAAATAGTCTCATGACCATGCATAACCAGAACTTGGATTTTTAAATGAGGCCAGAGAAATTATTAATATATAATTTTATAATGGATGATAGAAGGGTGACAGAGACAGAAATGGATGTGGAAAAAGTTCCTATATTACTCATATTATAAAGAATATTCAATTACATCTGGATTGGAGACAAACTTTCAACCATCTCATATTTTGAAATCTTATACAGTCATAATTTTATAAAAAAAAATGTCCAAAAAAAACTGTTCTTTTCTTGATGGTTTGAAGATTGGATTTACTTGTCAGACAATGGTATTGATAACAGAACATCTTAAGAGAAAATTTACCCAAAAATGCAAAGAGATTAATTTATTTCTATAATTCCCAAATCCAAACGCAATCTGCAAAATCTGTCTTCGGGAAGAGGTTTTGTGAAAATATCAGCAAGTTGAGATTCGGTTGGGATAAATTCAATACAAATGTCTTCACTGGTAATGTGATCTCTAAGAATGTGGTGTCTTACATCAATGTGTTTTGTGCGTGAGTGATGTACTGGATTGTTTGATAAATCAATCGCACTCTTACTGTCACATTTTAAAGGAACTCGTTTATAGCAAAGCCCAAAATCAGATAGAGTCTGCATCATCCATAAAATCTGTGCACAACAACTTCCTAAAGCAATATATTCAGCCTCAGTGGTAGATAAAGCAACACAGTTTTGTTTACGACTTGACCAAGAAACAAGTGAATGACCTAGCATGAAACAAGTTCCACTAGTACTCTTCCTATCAGTGAGTGAGCCAGCATAATCAGCATCGGTAAACCCAACTAAATTAAAGTTATCACAAAAAGGATACCATAGACCCAGATTTGGTGTGTGTACCAGATATCTCAAAATTCATTTTGTGGCTTTTAAATGAGATTCTTTTGGATTGGATTGAAAACGAGCACACAAACAAACAGAAAACATAATATCGGGTCTAGAAGCAGAAAGATAAAGAAGTGAACCGATAATACCGCGATATTTTTTCTGATCAACAGCGACACCTTTTTCATCTTTGTCAAGCCTGGTTGTTGGACTCATTGGTGTTTTCATTGGTTTTGCATCTTCAACTCCAAATTTCTTCAGTAACTCCATCACATACTTTGTTTGGGAGATAAAGATACCTTTGCTGCTCTGTTTGATTTGAAAGCCAAGAAAATATTTTAGCTCTCCCACCAAGCTCATATCAAATTTGACCTGCATAACTTTTTCAAATTTCTCACACATGACATCATTAGTAGCACCATATATGATATCATCAACATAGATTTGAACAATTAGAAAATCATCACCGTCATGTGATAGAAACAAAGTTGTGTCAGCGCACCCCTTTTTAAAACCGTTTTCCAAGAGATATGAACAAAGACAATCATACCATGCTCGAGGAGCTTGCTTAAGCCCATACAATGCCTTTTCTAGTTTATACACATGATTTGGGAGATCGTGATTCTCAAAACCAGGGGGTTGTTCAACATATACCTCTTCTTTCAGCTCTCCATTCAGAAAGGCACTCTTCACATCCATTTGCTTCAGTTTGAAACCTTTAAAGCATGCAAAACTCAACAAAATTCTGATTGCTTCTAACCTAGAACTGGAGCAAATGTCTCATCAAAGTCAATGCCTTCGACTTGATTGTAACCCTTAGCAACTAATCTAGCTTTGTTTCTGATTACATTTCCAGACTCGTCAAGCTTATTTTTAAATACCCACTTTGTTCCAACGACTGGATAGTCTTTTGGCCTAGGTACTAAGTTCCAGACTTTGTTTCTCTCAAACTGGTTAAGTTCTTCTTGCATAGCTAACAACCAGAATTCATCATTAAGCGCAATATCATAAGAATCAGGTTCTATTTCAGATACAAAAGCATTATGAATACAAAAAGTACAAACATCCTTATTGAGAGAGGAACGAGTACAAACACCAACTGTTGGGCTTCCGATTACCAAATCTGGAGGATGATTGGGCTTGAATTTCAGACTTTCAACATTTGTTGTTGCTTTAGTGGTTTTTTCATTGTTTGTTTCAGTATCCTTGCTTTCTTGTTCACCTTCTTGGGCACCACCATCATCTCTACCATCTTCAGAGATCATATCCATATCTGTTTCATTGAACTTTACATTGACGGTTTCCACAATTGTCTTTGACTGTTTATTGAAGATCCTGTAAGCTTTACTTCTTGAGGAATAACCCATGAAAATTCCATCAATCGTTTTTGGATCAAACTTTCCAAGCTGTTCTCCTGTGTTCAAAATATAACAAGGACATCCAAATACTCTAAAGTATGAGATGTTAGGCTTTTTGTCAGACCAAAGTTCATATGACGTTTTATTAAGTATTGGTCTAATCATAACTCTGTTCATTACATAGCATGAAGTATTGACTGCCTCAGCCCAGAAGGTTTGAGGCAATTTATATTCACATAACATAGATCTAGCCATTTCTTGTAATGTGCGATTTTTCCTTTCAACCACCCCATTTTGTTGAGGTGTTCGAGGAGCGGAAAATTCATGTTTAAAACCATTTTCTTCACAGAATTTTTCAAAGTCTAAATTTTCAAACTCACCTCCATGATCACTTCTCAAAGTTTTAATTGAAACTCCTTTTTCATTTTGAACAAGTTTTGAAAACTTTGTAAAGTAATCAAAAGTTTCAGACTTTTTGGCTAGAAAGTAAACCCATGTAAATCTAGAGTAATCATCAACCAATACATAACAATAACGTTTACCATTTAAGCTAGCAGTGTCCGTAGGTCCAAACTAGTCCATATGAATCAATTCAAGCACACGTGAAGTACTAACAACATTTTTTGGACGAAAAGATGAACGACTAAGTTTTCCCATGGAACAGGCTTTACACACTTTGTTATTTTTGAATTTCTGATGCGGTAAACCTCTGACAAGTTCATTTGTTTCCAATCTTTCAAGAAGACCCATACTTGCATGTGCAAGCCTTCTGTGCCATAAAACTGCTTCTTCTTCCGTTGCTACCAAGCATCTAGAAACTGTTACATCATCGAAAGAGAGAGTGTAGATATTTCCTTTTCTTTTCCCAGTAAAAACAACTTTTCCAGTGGATATTTTAATGATTTTGCAAACATTACTATCAAACACAACATTCATTCCTTTATCACATAGTTGACTAATAGAGATAAGATTGTGATACAGATTATCAACATATAAGACATCAGTTAAAGCAAAAATACTGTTACCTACTTTTCCTTTACCAATAATCTTACATTTGCTGTTGTCACCCAAAGTCACATTCCCACCTTTATGTTTTTCAAGGCTAAGGAACAGTCTCTTGTCTCCTGTCATATGTCTGGAGCAACCTGAATCCAAATACCATTTCTGTTGCTCCTTAGCCCGCCAACATACCTACACAAGAAGAGAAGAGGATGACCCAGAGAAACTTCTAGGTCCAAGTGTATCAGTAGCAGAAATATGATGATCATAAGAATCTTTTGGAATCCAGATTTGATTTGTCCTTTTATTTGTGTTCCAAAAATTGTGTGCCAAGTGTTTAGGAACCCAAACCTTTTTGAATTTTCGGAGTTTATTACCAATCTTGCAGTTTTCATGACTGTGGCCAATTACCCCACATTTTACACATTTGGGAAATATGCCTCTACCTTTAGCACTGTCAATCCTAGTCACATTTTCTTGCATCTTTCCAAAACCAAGTCCTTTTCTATTATTTGCAAACAGTTGGTTTCCAAGCAACATTTTAAAAGATGTTTGACCAATTGAAAATTTATTCAAAGTAACTTCAAGATCTTGAACTCTTGTTCTTAAGATTGTGTTCTCACTCACTAGTGAAGTGCATCGTTTAACATAATTCTTTCTTTTGGTGTCATCATCTTCTTTTAGAGTCAAGTTTTCTTTTTCAAGATCCTCAATAGTACACTTGAGTGTCGTGAGTTCTAGATTCTCAGTCTTACAAATTTCACAATCCAGATTATTTATTTTTGAAACATTTTCAAGTTCAGATTTCAACTTCTTATTATTGTGAATGAGATCAAGGTTTTTTGCCTTCAGTTTCTCTGCTTCTGATTCTAATGAGTCAATAATTTCAGAAAGATGTTTACACATTAAAACTAGATCGTTATAACTGTATACCTCAGTGGTTTCTTCGTTGGCATCTTCTAGATCTGACTTTGCCATGAAGCACAGATTGCTTTCTTCCTCACTGCTGTCTGAATCTTCTTCTCCTTCCTCGTCATCCCAAGTTATAGCAAAAGCTTTCTTCTTCTTCTTGCTTCTTTGGAGAAGTGGACAGTTTGGTTTTATGTGTCCCGGCTTTTGACAGTTGTAGCAGAGTGATTCGTCTTCTGAATTGTTGGTTTTTGGTTTATTTCTACGAGGTTTGAATTTTCTCCACTTCGTGAGTTGTCTGACTGCCATGGCAAGCTGTTCAATAGGATCTTCACTATCGCTGGTAACGGTGTTGGACAGAGCTATTGACTTCTTCTTCAGATCTGAGTTGTTGCGATCTTCTCTTACTTTTAGCTCCATTTCATACGTCATCAGATTACCGATAAGCTCTTCCATGCTTAGCTTACTCAGATCTTTAGATTCTTGAATGGCTGTGACTTTTGCTTCAAAATTCATTGGCAGAACACGCAGAATCTTTCTCACAAGTTCCACTTCTGTATAGACTTTTCCCAGAGCTCTAGCATTGTAGACCAGCACAGAGAAGCGACCATACATGTCCTTGATGCTCTCGTCCTTTTGCATGATGAAGTTTTCATATTCATTGCTGAACATGGCAAGACGAGATTCTTTAACCTGAGAGGTTCCTTCGTGTGTGACTTCCAGAGTATGCCAAATTTCCTGGGCTGTATTACAATGAGAGATTCTATTATATTCTGTTTTATCAAGAGCACAAATCAGAGCATTCATAGCTTTAGAATCTATAGAATATAGTTTCTTATCATTCGCATCCCACCTACTTTTTGGTTTAGGTGTTACAATTCCATTAACAATTTCAGTAGGAGGTTTATATCCAGTTTCAATGATATCCCAGACATCGTAATCGACAGACACAAGATAAATTTTCATCCTAGCTTTCCAATATGCGTAATCACCACCATTGAACATGGGTGGTCTAGCAATAGATTGACCTTCAGAAAAAGCATTGTTCACGGAAGTCATAATTCTAGGGTTACACACTGGCTCTGATACCAATTGTAGGATCGATAATAACCCTAGAGGGGGGGTGAATAGGGTTTTAACAAAAAAAATAAAACAAACAAAATAGAAACACCCCCTTATTAAATAACTTGGCTTAGCCAAGTAAAAAAAAAAAGAACCGGCCCACTCTCTTATTTGTGTTGTCCGATTGCTTCTACTTTTGTTCTGAGACTCGAGAATGGCGGCTAGGGTTTCTCTGAATTGTTTAAGGCTTCTTCACAATTGAATCACCATGGTTCGACGTTCTTCCTGTTGATTTATTCTGTCTTCGAGATCAACCCCGATCTATTTTCTGCTTCTATAGATCACTGTAAGTTCACTGTTTTAAACTTTGAGGTTTGAGTTGTTTCTTGAATGAGTTGCTTGTCTGTCGATGATGAAAACGTGTGCATTTATAGGGTTTTTACAACCCTAATCTCTGATTTCGCTGTGAAAACTTTCCCCTTTTGATTACTGGAATATTCAGATCCGAATTGAATGCGTGTTTCCCTTTGAAACCGCCTTGAAAACATTCTTGTTTCACCTTGTACTTTTGGGATGAAAGATTTTCTGTTTCCTCTTTTGCTTGCGAGATTAGCTCACTGAAAATTGTGAACTTGGACATGTTGTTGGTCTTCAAAGAATTTGCTGAGTTGTGTAAATTGGTTTTTCCCTGAAGTTTCGCTCGGCTTTAATTTGAAATTTGTCCTGGATTCTTGTGGCTTCCACTTTTGCCTTGATTATCATTGATGGTCCTGGCTTGATTTATGTTCGTTGTTGAAACATATAAACCTGAATTTGAATTTCCTCTTTGATTAGTCTTGCCGTGATTTTGCTTGGAAAAGAAAACTTGCTTTTAAATCCCAGAAATGTAAAAAAAAGAAAGAAATGATTTCTCTTTTGAAATGATTCTGTAATTTCTTGCCAAAACATAATTCCATATATTGCCACTTTTGAAAACTTGTTGCCATGGGTGAAATTCCTGATTGAATTAAAACAGGAAATAAATTGAAACAGAATTGATTTCTGCTAAAAACGGTTCCCTTCGAATGAGTTGCTTATTTTCTGGACCCATTTAAAAATTGCTTTGAGTTTGTTCCTTGCATTTCAATTAGCTGATTAACACATTGCCATATTTATGCGAAACTTTTCTTGCACATATCTCGGCCATTTCTAGAATCAGAAACTTGAATTTGATATTTGTCCCCAACTAAATTTGTGCACCATCTTTATGCACAACACTGTATTCACCCACACACATGTGTATGCAGTTCCCCTGTTCATAATTATTTGACAAGTCTCGATTCTTGGCTGTATGAATGCCGTCTTCTTGTGCATTAACTATTTGTCCATATGGCCCATCCAGTTTGAATGCCAAACACGTTGCTCACATGTACACTTGCACTTGATTAACACCATGTCTTGTGCATTGCTGAAAACATTTTTGACTTGTATGACTAGTTTCACTCGCACGAAAAAAATATGTGCACATGCACTCATTTTCATTATTGCTGCATGTACTTAAATGATCCCACTGGCTCGAGCAGTTGACCATGTAAGATGTTGAGCTGCACTATTGTGTCTTTGTGTTGGCTTGTCTTGGATAACTCTGTCCATATGCTTGAGTTTGCCTTGCTTGTGTATTCACATGAACATGCTGTATTACCACTGTTTAAAAAGTACTACATTGGCTTGAACTGTGTAGTTTCCTGTGTGAATTCTCCATGCTAGCTTGTTAATGACCATTGAACACTTGCTGCTTTGCACTTTAGCCTGAACTGAAAACACTTTGAATTTACTTGAACTGCCTTGACACTTGCTTGTCATTTCTGAAATCATACTTGATACTGCCATGTTTAAATTTCACCACCTTGCCATGTACATTTATGCTGAATTATTTGGACTTGCTGAATCAAAGTATTTTTCATTTCTATTTTTACCTTGTCCTGAAACACAAAGAAATAAAAAACAGCAGTCAAACTATACTGTGTTGAGGCTGATTAGAATCATCTGGTTCTGATCAGCAAACCAGTATGGTTATGGCGTGGTTGTTCAAGTCTGAAAAATGATGAGAAAAACACACAGAAAACTGAGACAGGTAGAGAATCAAAATCTATAAAAATCTATTTGTTCAGTGTTCATTTTAGTTCCAGAGTACTGTGTGTATTTTCTTTTATGTGACAGGTTTTCAGGGTGATGCAACCAAAGCAGAACAGAAATTTGGACAGTAAGAGTGTGCAAAGCATAAGTTGTTTAGCAGAGAGATGTGTATGAAATGTAAAGATAGTTGTAAAGTCATTTGTATTTAGTTCATTGAAAAGTCATGTAAATGAATGAGTGTGAGAAATTTGTATATAAATGCTTTGTGAAATAAAGTAATATTATTGAATAACAAATGCTTGTATAAATTTCCTGTATTCTGTGTAAAGCATTATTAAGCAATAATACTTATTATTTCATTATCAAACACATCAATAAAATCTATTTGTTATCATCAAACAAAAACATGTATTCAACGCAGCGTACGCGTTTCTCCCTTGCGGTCCAATTGGATATTAAGACTACTGTACATCTAGAATCAATTTACTTATTATGTTTTTTTAATTATTTTGTGCAATTATATGTCTATAGAACATTTGTTCTCTGTCGGTTATTCATCTTTTTCATTACCATATTGTTCCTTCCACATTGTCTGCCGTTAATGAACGATTTAAATTAAACGATTCCTTTTCCTTATCATACAGTACAACTAGATACGCATACTATAGTACAACTGGAATCAATTTACTATTCCTTAATTTTGTAGAATTATCTATATTCGTTATATTGTGAAGATTTAATCCTTTTATTCATGTTGCGTTTGTAACAAGATGCAATTAGCATTGTTTGTTTTATTCTTCATTCTGGGTTGCTAAAAGGTGTGTTCTTTGTGTAATCTGTCAGTGTTTCATAGGCATACAAAATGTTGTTACTGCGAATGTTGTCAGCTGTGAATTTATATCAACAGACATTATACAACAATTAGTGAGCAAGCACCAGGAAGCATGATTCAAAAAAACCTGTAACTTTTTACCTATTTTTTTTAAATTTTATATAGCATTGGACTAACATTTTAGTTTAAATTTATATCTTTCATTCTTTTAAGGTTTTTGCTTCACTCATATGAATGATATAACCAGTGGATTATTTAAAACGGAGAAGAATTCCGATTGCTCTTCAAAATGAGCAGAACTGGTATTTTCATCTATTATTTGTTAAAAATGATGCATTTCTCTTACACTTATTACTACAAATTTAACTTTATCTCACCGAAATATTCTGTCATGTTATATTCTTTGATATAAAAGGGTGATTTATTTGATAAATCTTTTTGTTATATGGATCTGACCATAGATGAAGATCGACAAACTTTGGAAAAGAAAAGCAAGTAAATGGCTTGATTTAATAATATATATGAATGTATCGTCATATTAATTTTATTGAACACTTACTGATTAGGGTATTTTACAAATTGCAAACAAACATAACCACGACATGCTGTTTAATTGATGTGATCAAAGATTATTCATTTATTTTGGTGTACAAGACACATTTAGAAGAACTTTATATTGATAGGCAAGTATATTTAGTTTATACATTAAATATTCACTATTTTATTTATAATTAACAATAAATACTCATATATTCGAGTCCTAAAGCAAACCATCTAAAATCGGCAATGTTTGAACTTCTATTTAAAATTAGACGAATATTGTTATAAATAATAAGTGACATTCGAAAAGTAAATTTACACTTTCCTGTAATTGTTAAATTAGGTTAATGATATTACTAATGATTGTGACCAAACTGTGATACTGAGTTATGACCAAACTGTGATCCTGATTACTCTTCTCATGTCTCCACTTGGTATAAATATAACCCTTTCCTGTAATGCTTAGATCACAGTTAACAATATTATGAATGTTTGTTAGCAATCTGTGCTCCTGATTTTTTTCTCATTGGTCTACTAAATTTACAGTCTACTACGGTCATATTTGATTTATTGTATGAATATGTTGTTGCATAATGCTTGGAGTCTTTGTGAATGTATCTTATGTATGAAGTTGTTATTTTCTTGAAATAAGATCATCCAAGGTTACAATTGCACGGTCAAATTGAGAAGATACCAAAGGAAAACTCAAAAACCAACACAATCTTATTGTGACACGTGTACATAGATTTCACGGCTTCTCTTTGTTTCTCGGTTCCTCCTGTTTTTGAACTGCTAAATAACCGCTTCACTTTCCTCACCCAATTATCCATTTATCCTCATTCATTCGACTTTGTTTCCTTCTCCCCACCTCAAAATTAACGCCCTTTTCAGTACAATTCAAACTCCATACGCCCTCTTCCTTTTCCATACGCTTGCTTATCTGGATTCATCTACACCGTCGTTTCATTTCCACATACCGTACGAAATTGATGTTTGACATTCAGAATTGCATTTTGAATCACTGAAGACAAGGTAAAAATATATATTTGTTACTTCAAGTACAACAATTTCAGTGACGGCCCGCTCCGCACCAGTCGGCATTTCCTCCGAAAGTGCGCTGTACACATGCCCGATTAGCCTGGAACGGTCGCCAAAGAAAGGAAAGAAGAGTGTGGACTAATCAAGAACCGGTAGAATGTCTCACAGCACAGGGAATAAAAATATAATAATAACATACTTGACATAAAAAAGGTGAGACCGTACATAAGCTGAAACTAAACATCATGGCAACGGAAAATCCAAATATAGCTTATGTTCCACATCATCATTATTACAACTTTAAAACTGTCTCTAAAGCAAAAGAAAGGAAGGGTGCACTACTAATGCCCAATGTAGTGACCAGCAGCGACACATGGAGAATATATATATATATATATATATATATATATATATATATATATCATACATGGAAGCCTCCCACTCGTCTCCGGTACAGCTACTCGTGCATCACTAGCTAACCTGTCTCTAGTCTGCTCGTGAGAGCACCCAGAGTAATAAGAAGAGACATAAAACTCTGGGTCAGACAAAAGTCTGGTATGAGCGATAAGCAACAAAATAGAACAATAACAGGTATACTAAACCATAACTGAACCTGGACCTGCAACCAAAGAGTTAGCACTACATACTGTACAGTACTCTAAGGTGCCACTAACACATGGTGTAAAGAATACGGGGGTGGGGGTGTGCATGTCGTAGTGATGGCAAACAAATCAAGCATAGCAACCATCCTCATATCTCTCACTCAGTGCGTAAAGCATACGATATCCACTAATTTGATCACTAGACCCATCGAGGTAATGACGGAGTTCGACTTATAAAACTACTGCTTCCACCAAGCTTATCACATGGGATCATGACCAAACCTTTCCAAATGACCCCACTTCATTGGTCTATAGCCCACTAGTCGTACCTAGGCCACTGTGGCCCTGAATCCGTTCACGTACCTCCCATACATAGTGATCCAAAGTCATAGACATCGACAACCCCTTAGCACACGTCCCGCAGCAAAGCCCAATCATGAAGTTAACTCGTTGGTTCCTAACTGGATCCCGAGTTCTACTTCCTATTTGGACTTCCTTTGCATCTCGGGGCTTAGTCAAATTGGAGTTGGTCTTCAAAAGAGACGTCACGTAGTAGTAATAGCACTCATCTGGCTCGGTTCGGATATGCATAGTGCTCCAGTCCTTATCGGTTCGGTTCAGTCCAATACTTCCTAGTCTGCTCCTGGGTGCGGTTCGGTTCAGATGCCCTCTGCCTGGGTTCGGCTTGGTGGCTGCTTCCTAGTTAGGTACGGTGGTGGCTCCCTCCTAGATATCCCGATCCGATCCTATCCTTCTTCATTCGCCCGGTCTGATCCCATCCTTCTTCATTCGCCCGATCCGATCCCATCCCCTTTTTGGTCTCTCTGATCCGATCATCTGCCCAGCTCCAACTCTAAGCAAATGGCCTTCCTTCTTGCCAAGCCCCTTATGCTAAGTTCCAATCCGAATCAAGTTCACTTGCCCGGTTCTCCTATCTGATCCGAGACAAATAATCCGATCCGATCTGGTTTGAAACCCTGCACATTTCCTGCAGCTTTCTAGCGACTGTTTTACGCCATACGACGGCGTTTTTGACCATTCCAATTGTTCTAATCAATCATAAAGCATACCATATAGTCATAGCAACATAGAGAATCAACATAAACATCAAAACAACAACCATAGTATGTAAATTGGATCAAACATAGCCGAAAATCCATATTTTCCCTTAATCATGTTTAGGCATAACTAATGATATGATTAGGAAAACTTTAACAAATTATCCAAACTTTCTAACAGAGGCTTAAAACATCATTTCGAATTTTATAAATATTTTTCAGATTTTTAACATGTATAAATTCGCTAATTATCACTAATTACTCTTAATTAACCGTAATTAGTGAGGAACTATGCAAATCACTCACCTTAGCCACAAATTAACTTTGGATCTAAAATAAATCTATGTTATGGCGCTGTTTCCAAGGCTATACAACAGTTCTACCTCGACTCTTGTGCTAATCCTCTTTGATTTGATGTAGATTTGGCTTAATTAGCGATTAGAAGGTGATTTTGGGTGTTTTATATGTTGGAGGCCATTACTAGGGTTTCTAAAATGAAAGTGGTGGCTGTGAAAGTGAGAAAAAGGGTGTTCTCTAAACCCTAACAACCCTTAAATACACCAAATCCCGAAATTCCCCTTTGGGCCTAGCTGTTAATCACCCGGTTAAGCCCAATTAAGCTGTTTTTCACCAACTGAAACTTGTTTCAGCCATATCTCTCAAATGATGAGTCCGTTTGGCTAATGTGACCGCTCTACTAAAAGGTAAACCATCATCCGGATCTAATGGAAGTGGTTTCAGGTCAAAACTCCTTTCGAATCAAAAGTTATGGCTGAAACAAGATCTGCTAGGGGCAAAACAGTCATTTAAAAATCGGCAAAAACCATGAACATGGGAAATGACCCCAATAGTCATCTCCCAAAGTTACATGACCATGCAACTTCGCATGTGAAAGAAATAAATATTCTACGATCCTTCGATGCGTAGAATGCCGGTCGTTACACTCTTCCCCCCTTAAGAAATTTCGTCCCCGAAATTCCATAACCTAAAACATACAAAGGATCCTGCATGCCTACCAGCAACATACAACAATCAAACATGCAAAACAAACAAACAAGCCTATCCTAGCATGCAGAAAGACTAGATCGAAACTTAAATCTTACCAGGCAAAGAGTTCTGGATACGTCTTCCTAATGCTCTCCTCTGTCTCCCAAGTATAGTCATTCTCATTCTCGCCCCATTAAACTTTGACTAGATTCACCGCTTTCCTTCGAAGTTGCTTCGTATCGCTCCCAACAATACGCATAGGCTTGCGGGTCCCAATTGTCTCGGGTTCAACTTCGATATCATCTAACTGATTAGGTGAAATAGTCACATCTGGGTTGTGCACGAACTTCCTTAACTGGGAAACATGAAATACATTATGAACTCCTGCCATCTTCTCTGGTAATTCAACTTTATATGCCAAATTCCCAATTTGCTCAAGAACTGGGAATGGACCAACAAATCTTGGTGCTAACTTGCCTCTCCTGCCAAATCGTATCACACTTTTCAACGGAGAAATCTTGATAAACACCAAGTCGCCAATGGAGAACTTTAATTTTCTTTTCCTCTTATCAACATAACTTTTCTACCTATCTTGGGCAGCCTTCATTCGCTGTTGGATAACCTTAATCTTAGCTGAAGTTTCTCTTATCACATCTGGTCCAAGCACAAACTTCTCACCAGTTTCTAACCAACACGACGGTGAGTTACACGGTCTTCCATACAAAGCTTCAAATGGAGCCATACCAATACTAGATTGATAATTATTATTATATGCAAACTCTAGATGCAAATGGTCATCCCATGATCCACCAAAATCCAATACACAGCCTCTCAAGAGGTCTTCTAATATACGATTCACCCTCTCTGTTTGACCATCAGTTTGAGGATGATACGCGGTACTGAGATGTAATTCTGTTCCTGACGCCTCTTTGTAAGCTCTTCCAAAATCCACTAGTGAACAATGGATCTCGGTCACTCACAATGCCTTTGGGTATTCCATGAAATCTCACTACCCACTTTACACATAGTTCAGCTAACTTGGCTGTCGTTCTATTCGACTTGACGGATATATATCTTGCACTCTTGGTCAATCGGTCCACAATCACCCAAATGCTATCATGACCCGATCTATTCTTTGGTAACCCATCAATGAAATCCATCGAGACTTGTTCCCATTTCCATTCTGGAATTTCTAATGGTTGTAACAAACCACTAGGCTTCTTTTACTCAGCTTTAACTAGCTGGCAATTCATGCATTTGGATATAAACTTCCCAATGTCTGTTTTCATCCCTTCCCAGTAGTAGGTCTGCTTCATGTCTCGATACATCTTGTTACCATCGGGGTGTGTAGTCAGTTTTGAGTGATGACATTCTCTATGCACTTCGTCCCTCAATCCATTGACATTGGGTACAACTAGTCTTCCATTCTTCCTGAACCATCCATCTCGATCAAGCCCATACTTGTTCATCTCTTCGTCGATCCCCATCTCTAACTTTGAGATGATTTCCAATAGGTTAGGATCGTCCCTCTGACTGGAACCAATCCGCTCCATCAAAGTGGGTTTGATTGTCAAACTTGCTAACATTTCTGGATCCAATTCGCACTTTAGTCTGAAATCATACCCTGCGATATACTCCAGTTGCTTCCATTCTAGAAGCATAGCACCTAGACTGGCATGTCTTCTACTTAATGCATCAGCCATCGCATTGCCCTTTCCGGGTGTATATGCGATGTCGAAATCATAGGAAGCAAAGAATTCTAACCACCTTTGCTGTTGGAGATTTAGATCCTTCTGAGAGAAGAGATACTTTAATGATTTATGATTGGTAAACAACTCGAATCTTTCTCCCAAGAGAAAATGTCTCCACATCTTTAATGCGAATACAATCGCTGCTAATTCCAAATCATGGGTAGGATATCTTTTCTCCTGCGGTTTCAATTGCCGACTTGCATAGGCTACAACCCTACCTCCTTGCATCAATACAACACCTAGTGCGGTACCACATGCATCTGTGTATACCGTCATCTCTTCATTCACCTTAGGAATGACTAACACTGGTGCACATGTCAACTTGTCCTTTAGACTCTTGAATGCATTCTCACACTTTTCGTCCCAGACGAAAGCTTGATTCTTCTTGGTCAACTGAGTCAACGGTGCTGCTATCTTGGAGAAGTTTTGGATAAAATTACGATAATATCCAGCTAATCCCAAGAAACATCTTATGTCTATTACATTCTTGGGCATAGACCAATCTTGTACCGCAGCCACCTTCGCAGGATCCACGGCAATACCATTCTCTGAAACAACATGGCCCAAGAATCTCACTTCCCTCCTCCAGAAGTGACACTTAGAAAACTTTGCTTTCAATTGGTGTTTTCTCAACACCTCCATCACTATCCTCAAGTGTTCCTTGTGTTCTTCCTCTGTCCTCGAATAAACAAGTATATCATCCACGAACACAAGAACAAACTTATTCAACTGATCTCTGAATACTCTATTCATAAGAACCACAAAATATGCTGGTGCATTGGTCAACCCGAATGGCATGACCAACCACTCATAAAATCTAGATGGCGTCCCAAATGTCGTTTTAGTTATACTCTCAGCTTCCACTCTAAGCTAATGAAAACCTATTGCAAGATCTAACTGGGAGAATACTCTCACGCCACTTAACTGATCAAACAAATCATCTATCCGCGATAGAGGATACTTATTCTTCCTCGTCACCTTACTCAATTCGCGGTAGTCCACACATAATCGAATGGAACAATCTGCCTTGGTAGCAAACACAACTGGTGCTCCCTACTCAGAAACACTTCTTCTGATAAATCCCTTCTTCAAAAGATTGCTTACTTGCACCCCGAGCTCTCGCTGCTCCCTTGGCGCCATACGACGAAGTGGCATCACTATAGGTCTGGCATCTTTCACTAAATCAATACGGAACTCAATCTCTCGATGTGGTGGAAGCCCGGTCACTTCCTCAAAGACGTCCGGATACTGGACAACCACGGGCAAACCTGACAACTCATCATGCGGGATGTCGAGGGAATTTAGAAAACATGCCATTACCCCATCATTGGGTAGACCACCAAACACTACCCTCTGCCTATGATCCTCTCTAGCTGTTACCAAAAGCCCTCACAATCTACCACCACCCCATTTCTTTGGAGCCAGTCGACTCCCAAAATAATGCCAAACCCAGTAAAGCCCAAAACAAAGCAACCACAAACAAACATGCATCCATGACTCGATAAGACTACATTACGGCAAATCATGCTAAGGCTATCGAACCACCAATCGGGTTCGTCACTACTAAAGGTCTATCGACGATCTCGGGTTCCAATCCCAACCTATCTACTAGGTCACTAGATATGAAAGAACTGGAAGCTCCGGTATCAAATAAAACTCTAACAGGAACATCATAAACAGAAAGCATACCTTAAATAACGACATTCTTTCGTTTCTCCACCATAGTTGGGGCATTCGACGAAGAAGGAACAACATTAAGGGCATATGCTTTCACCATCTGCTTTTCTTTAGGGGGTTGCGGACAATTGTCCTTGTGATGTCCCACTTGGCCACAGTTGAAGCACTTCCTATCCGCTAGCTTGGCTCGACAATTACTAGCATAATGGCCCTTCGTACCACAGCTGAAGCACTCAACATCCTTCTTATTCTTTTTCTTCTGGCCATCCTTAGTCTGATTCTACTTTCTCTTATTCTGAGAACCATTCTTGCCTCCACCACTTGCTTGCAGCTTTGGCCCTCTGCAGATGCGACCTCAGTCTTCGACTTAGGGTAAAGACTCTTTGATCTCAATGCTTTCCCCACAATCGATTCAAACGTCTCATCGATGTGGTTAATAAGCCTTTCCCCCAAATACTGATCCAAGCCTGTTATAAACTTCTCATTCTTCTTCTCGGGAGTGTCAATGAGGGATAATACATACTTCGATAAAGTATCGAATTCTGCGATGTACTCCGAGACCGCCCTACCATTTTGCTTGAGCTCTAGGAATTTCCTAAACAACTCTGACTTCTGGGCAGCTGGGATAAATTTTTCACCGAATCGGGCCTTAAACTGATCCCAAGTAATCTGATCTTCGGGAGTAGCTGCCTTTATAGCATTCCACCAATTCATTGCCCAACCTTGCAACTGACGGGACACTAGCTTTCTTTTCATCGCATCCTCGATACCCAAGTCTTCGGAGATACGCTCCCATCTATCCAACCAATCTTGAACATCCATGGCCGATTCCGTTCCTTGGAACGGCTTTCCACCAAGACAAGTGTAATCCTTGTTCAACTTGGCGAAATCGGCCCTAGGCGCCTGCACCACTGCACCACTACCATTAGCAGCATTAGGAGCTACCCCCTGAACATCTCTAAGCATCTCCGTCATAAGGTCAGTAAACATCATCCTCATGTCAGCAGCATTCCTATTATTGGCTCCTCTACCGGCACCTCTTGCATATCGGCTAATCGTTCAATTTGTAAAGAGAAACAATTAACCATCCTCTTTGTGGTGTCAGTGCAGTGCGACTTCATCCTTAGCTATACTAATAGTATATATATATATAGCTTTTGAAAACCAAAATAATCACAAATACGCGCTCTTATATACGTATTATCTCTCCCTGGTGTCTTTCCTAGGTTAACTACGCAACCTAGAGCTCTGATACCAAGTGTGACGGCCCACCCCACACCAGTCGGCATTTCCTCCGAAAGTACGCTATACACATGCCCGACTAGCCCGGAACAGTCGCCAAAGAAAGGAAAGAAGAGTGTGGACTAATCAAGAACCTGTAGAATGTCTCACAACGCATGGAATAAAATATAATAATAACATACTTGACATAAAACCGGTGAAACAGTGCATAAGCTGAAACTAAACATCATGGCAGCGGAAAACCCAAATACAGCTTATGTTCCACATCATCATTATTACAACATTAAAACTGTCTCTAAAGAAAAAAAAGGAAGGGTGCACTACTAACGCCCAAAGTAGTGACAAGCAGCGACACAGGGAGAATATCTATATATATCATACGTGGAAGCTCCCTGCTCGTCTCCGGTACAGCTACTCGTGCATCAACTGCTAACCTGTCTCTAGTCTGCTCGTGAGAGAACCCAGAGTAATAAGAAGAGATATAAAACTCTGGGTCAGACAAAAGTCTGGTATGAGCGATAAGCAGCAAAACAGAACAATAACAGGTATACTAAACCATACCTGAACCTGGACCTGCAGCCAAAGAGTTAGCACTACATATTGTACAGTACTCTAAGGTTCCACTAACACATGGTGTAAAGAATACGGGGGTGGGGGGTGTGCATGTCGTAGTGATGGCAAACAAATCAAGCATGGCAACCACCCTCACATCTCCCACTCAGTGCGTAAAGATTACGATATCCACTATTTTGATCACTAGACCCATCGAGGTAATGATGGAGTTCGACTTATACAACTACTGCTACCACCAAGCTTATCACATGGGATCATGACCAAACCTTTCCAAATGACCCCACTTCATTGGTCTATAGCCCACTAGTCGTACCTAGGCCACTGTGGCCCTGAATTCGTTCACATACCTCCCATACATAGTGATCCAAAGTCATGGTCATCGACAACCCCTTAGCACGCGTCCCACAGAAAAGCCCAATCATGAAGTTAACTCGTTGGTTGCCAACTGGATCCTGAGTTCTACTTCCTATTTGGACTTCCTTTGCATCTCGGGTCCTAGTCGAATTAGAGTTGGTCTTCAAAAGAGTCGTCACGTAGTAGTAATAGCACTCGTCCGACTCAGTTCGGATATGCATAGTGATCCAGTCCTCATCGGTTCGGTTCGGTCCAATACTTCCTAGTATGCTCCTGGGTGTTGTTCGGTTCGGATGCCCTCTGCCTAGGTTTGGCTCGGTGGCTGCTTCCTGGTTAGGTTCGGTGGTTGCTCCCTCCTTGATATCCCGATTCGATCCCATCCTTCTTCATTCGCCCGGTCTGATCCCATCCTTCTTCGTTCGCCCGATCCGATCCCATCCTTCTTCATTCGCCTTGTCCTATCCCATCCTTCTTCATTCGCCCGATCCGATCCCATCCTTCTTCATTCGCCCAATCTGATCCACTTTTGGTCTCTCCAATCTGATCCCCAACTCCAACTCTAAGCAAATGGCCTTCCTTCTTGCCAAGCCCCTTATGCTAAGTTCCAATCCGGATCAAGTTCACTTGCCCGGTTCTCTTATGCAATCCCAACCCAATAATCCGATCCGATCCGGTTTAAACCCTGCACATTTCCTACAGCTTTCCAGCGACTGTTTTACGTCATACGACGGCGTTTTCGACCATTCCAATTGTTCTAATCAATCACAAAGCATACCATATAGTCATAGAAACATAGAGAATCAACCATAAACATCAAAACAACAACCATAGCATGTAAATTGGATCAAACATAGCCAAATATCCATATTTTCCCTTAATCATGTTTAGGCATAACTAATGATATGATTAGCTAAACTTAACCAAATTATCCAAACTTTCTAACAGAGGCTTAAAACATCATTTTGAATTTTATAAATATTTTTCTAGATTTTTAACATGTATAATTTCGCTAATTATCACTAATTACTCTTAATTAACCATAATTAGTGAGGAACTATGCAAATCACTTACCTTGGCCACAAATTAACTTTAGATCTAAAATAAATCTCTGTTATGGCGCTGTTCCCAAGGCTATACAGCAGTTCTACCTTGATTCTTGTGCTAATCCTCTTTGATTTGATGTAGATTTTGCTTAATTAGCGATTAGAAGGTGATTTGGGGTGTTTTAGATGTTGGAGTCCATTACTAGGGTTCCTACAATGAAAGTGGTGGCTGTGAAAGTGAGAAAAATGGTGTTCTCTAAACCCTAACAACCCTTAAATACCCCAAATCCCGAAACTCCCACCCGGTTAAGCCCAATTAAGCTGTTGTTCACCAGCTGATACTTGTTTCAGCCATATCTCCCAAATGGTGAGTCCGTTTGGATAATGTGACCACTCTACGGAAAGGTAAACCATCATCCGAATCTAACGGAAGTGATTTCAGATCAAAACTCCTTTCCAATTAAAAGTTATGGCCGAAACAAGATCAGATAGGGGCAAAACAGTCATTTAAAAATCGGCAAAAATCATGAACATGGGAAAAGACCCCGATAGTCGTCTCCCAAAGTTACATGACCATACGACTTCGCATGTGAAAGAAATAAATATTCTACGATCCTTCGATGCGTAGAATGCGGGTTATTACAATTTCCATAGTTTGATTCATATAGTTTCACAATTTTCTTACCCACATGAGCACTGCCCTTAATTTTAATCCCCAAAATTACTCAACATGTTAAGTTTGTGGAATACAATTACAAACCAAGTTCTAGCGGTGATGTATATGATATTTATTGTTACAAGCACAAATTTACTCAATGTCTCTATCTTCCTTCGTGAAATGTGGTCGCTTTTACAACGTACTATTTATATTATTCGTTTTGTTGTCGAACCAAAAAATGGATTTCTAAATTAGGTGTCAAATTCAATTTCAGACTTTATAATTTTATTTATTTATTTTTTAAACCAAAAACAATATTTTAAAATTTTTCAGTTATATGGAAGTCGAATAATCCTAAGTATATGAACTGTAAAATCACAAATTGTAGTGGGAAAACCATTAATGGAAAGATGAGTTCTTTTCCTTCAATCTTTTATACAAAGGAAAAAGTAATCAAATGACATGAGAAATGACTGGGGAAATGATCGTATTATAATAACAAGTGTTTTGTTTATTTCAACAGTTTAGCCATGTAATGAACATTTATAGAACTACTTTTTGGTCAGGTGTACAAAAATTAAACCTCTTTACTACTTTAGTTTTTTCTGTATACATGTGTTTAGTCATACCAGTAAAGGTTTAAAAAATAGATCTTGCTAAATATATGACTTTTTCCTATGAAAATCGTAATTTGCCAATTCTCACTGAATTTCATTTTTTTAGTTAAAGGTATATGGTGGGAAAATACCTCACTTATGAGATTTCAGACATAATTATAATTTAGATTTACAGAAGAATACCTAAACTTAAGCACAAATCAATTCGATTCTCCCATTTCACCTTCGTCAACCGCATTCCTTTTCGTTTCTCCAATCATATCCAGTATTCCTTTCTCTGTCCTAAAAATAATATCTGCTTCATCTATCATCCCACATCTATTTCACAATCCGTTCAGTAGTTAATCCTCCATCATTCATTTCTTAAATGGGAAACATTTGCTGTGATCCACTTGCACGACGCTTGCAATTTTAAAACTAAGAGGTTCCGTCACCTCTGCTTCCTTTGTTAGAAAGAAAAGACAATGATGGATTAGCATGGTTGAAATAGTATGACCAGCACGTAAGATCATTTATCTCCTACGATTCAGTATTAATATACAGATTATGAGTTCTGTTTCCATTCGTTTATCATTATTACAATTCGGTTTTGTACAAATAATTTTAATCTTTTAAACTTATACTCAATAATCGATCTTAATTCAGCAATACTTAAAACTACAGCTGAATTTGGCATGTCTTTTCTACTTTGTTCATTTCTCTCTCCTTTTTTATTTTATTTTCTAAATTGTACATTTTGTGTAATGATAAACTGTTTAATGTTGTATAAAACACTTTCAGCTGTCTAATTAGGAAATGTAATGAATGGTTAGTGTAGAAACAATAAGCCCAACTGGTAAGATCATTTATCTCTTACGATTATGAGTTATATTTCCATTATTTCATCATATATCCACTTAGGTTTTGTATACTTATTTATATATTTCAAAACATTTGCTCAAAATTGGATCGAAGTTCGATTATACTTAAAACTAGCGATGAGTCTATTATGTCTGAGTATCAAAATAATCTCCTTTCTCTCCATTTTTCTAGCGAAGCGATCCTCCAACAAATTTCAACTTTCCAACTACTGCTAACAAATGCTAATATCAAACTAGGGCAATTGTCACCAGAGATACAGAAAGTATACTGGATAAGCAGTAATCCCCAACAGGTACGATTGATACATCTGTGGCCATTACCTATGCCATACATTCGTCAGTTAATTTAACTTTACCATTAACCTACTTCTTACAAAAGACTGTCGGGTTTGACAAGCATATTGATTACAAACACTTTAAGTATTGTCACTATAATTTGCACTCAATTTGTATACGATTTTTTTATAGATCACTGATTTATGTTTTTAATATTCATGTCTACCTTCAACTATCATAATCAAATTTATTTTTTAATTTTAATTTTGTTTTAAAGCTTGATAGTTATTTTTTACTACGAGTAATGTGAGCATACTGTTCCTTTGTCATGGAGTGGATCTTCATATGTTTCACACATGATAACAATGATTTATATTTATTATTACATAATCCCTTTCCTAAATACATATGTACTGCAAATTATATTACCATATTTTGGTCATCCTTTTTTCTTCTTCCAATAGTTAGCTTGCTTAAAGTAATGTTAAAATCATTTCCACAGATTCTACATGCTCGCTATTTGTATCTACTGTTAGTCCTTTAAGCAACCAGGTCAGTGCAGAAATGGCATTCAGTGAATGTGTCACTTTACATGAGATGGCGTCCAAATTGTTAATAACGGTACACATGCCGATCTTATTCAAAATCCTATTTACAAACTGTTGTCGCAATGGATTTTCATTTTCAGGCATGGAAACATACATTCAAATGGAGGAGTTCGGACAAGTACGAATTTTTTTAAGGTAAATCTTACTTATTTCTTCACTATTTGAGGACTTGGTCATTTTTATTTCTCATTTTTTATTTTTATTCCTACTTCTACATGAAATAATATTTTATTCCTATTTCTTAGTTATAAAAATTACCTGAACACATAACTTATAGAATACATTCTTTATTCATCCACTAGCATCAAAGTTTATGGTTTCGGATCTCCTATGCAGTCAAATAAATAGGGGCATGGAGTATTGAGAGAGAGTCAAGTAATTATCGTGCCCCTAAGCCCCATCTCTATGTTGAATGAACAATTTTCGCATACACAATGTAATATATATAAATTTATGCTTCAAATTTATTACATCTGTGATCATCGTCTGAACATGCCAATATTTGTCAATATTGGAAAGCTTAACAGGAATATTACTCTATCAATTTGTATTTTCTGTTTTTTTAGTTGTCATACAATATTATAAACACTTATATATTGAAGTACCTAACGAAGACAATAGAGCCGTTACAATAGAGCCGTTAGAGTGTGAAAACGTTTTTGTCATATTTAGCATGCTTTATCATTATCTACTAGCCGTTACAATAGAGCCGTTAGAGTGTGAACACGTTTAGCATGCTTTGTCATTATCTACTAGCCGTTAGGCTCATGCATAATTGGTATATTTAATACTAGACGTTAGGCTCATACATATTTGGTATATTTTGTACTAGCCGTTGGGCTCATAGCACTATATATATGTGCTCTTTGTATCATGTTTTGCATCAATAAAAATTGCAATTGTTCCTCTCCAATAACTCTCCTCCTCATCCCTTAATTTGGTATCAGAGCCAAATTGCCGAAAGGCTTAATCATCAAGCAGAAAGTTGTTTTTGTTTTATGGCCAACAACAATGAAGTAACCTCCGCTGTTTCAGGAAGTATGGGGTACAGCGCTCCACCTAACCATCATGACCTGATTAAACCAAAAAGCCAAATTATCACCACATCTCTAAACGAAGACAATTACATTCTATGGAAATATCAAGTAGAGATCGCTTTAAGAGGGTATGATTTACTGTAGTACATTAATGGGACAATAACAGTCCCACCGTGACGATAACCAATTCGGAAGGAGAAATTGTGCCTAACACAGACTACACAAAGTTTCAAAAACAAGACAGCCTCCTCTCCTCATGGCTCCTATCGTCAGTAAGTTCGAATTTATTATCACAAATAGTTGGATGTAGCACGTCTTATGAGATATGGAAAACAGTTGAACAAATTTTCAGTTCACAATCAGCTGCTAGAATCATGCAATATAGAAGGGAATTACAAAATTCTAGGAAAAAGGAGGCAAGCATGAAAGAATACTTAGGAAAAAATAAAAATCTGTGTGACAAACTAAATGCTGTTGGCCATAAGATCAGCGACAATGAGCAAATCCTATTTATTATTGGTGGATTAGATGAAGAATACGAATCTCTAGTAACTGTGCTAGCCACACAACAAACCTTACCTGATTTACAGTTCGTTCGATCAGCACTCCTTTCTCATGAAGGCAGAATTGACCAAAGAAAAACAGCACAAAACAAGTTCTCTGCCAATTATACCACAGGCAGAAATAAGCAGATACAAGGAGATAACAACAACTATCGTGTGAAATGTCAAATATGCCAAAAGTTTGGTCACATGGCGAACAAATTTTACTCCAGGTATAATTCAGACACAGGTAGACAACAGGCAAGCCAAAATTACTCTTCACAAAGAAGAGCATAAGCAAATATGGCAACAACAGGGAATTCAACTCAAAATAATAATAACGCAAACCGAAGACACAATGTTGCAGATAATGATGAAGTAAAAAATGAAGACAATGGCTTCGAAGAATGGTACCCTGACTCAGGAGCGACTCACCACATAACTAGCAATCTTCAAAATTTAAACATTGGGAGCAGAAATTACTCAGGTATGAGAAATTTGCATATGGGTAATGGTAGTACTGCTTGTATCACACACATAGGCAAAGGGACTATCTTTGGGAAAAGACAACTCAAATTAAACAATCTTCTTAGGGTACCTACGATTAATAAAAATTTGTTAAGTGTATCAAAATTTGCCAATGACAATAATGTTTACTTTGAATTTCATCCTAAGTTTTGTTTAGTTAAAGATTCCCTAAATCATGAAATATTACTTCGAGGTAACCTATACAATGGTTTATACAAATTCAAGACTGCAAACTTAAGTGGAGAATTCTGGTACAATAATGTAGATGCTAGTAGTGACAATGACTGTATTAGGAATAGTTGCAATAACATTGATTATGACAATAATAGCAGTGAATGTAACCTGATTAATTCTTGGCATGTAAAATTAGGACATCCTAATCTAGAAACTGTTAAGACTGTTCTGCGTAGTAATAACATTCATTATAAAAATGTACCTATCGAACACACATGCACGCACTGCCAACTCGGCAAGAGCCACAAGCTCCCTTTTAGTGATTCTGAAACCAGCTATAATGAGCCACTGGAACTTATAGCCGCTGACTTGTGGGGACCCGCGCCTCTAAATTCATATCAGGGACACAGATATTATCTTTCTTTTGTGGATGCTTATTCTAGATATACTTGGATATACATGCTGAAAACTAAATCAGAAGTTTGCAATACAGTTATGCAATTTATAACTCATGTCGAAAAACAAATGAACAGTACTGTTAAGGTTGTTCAGACAGATGGGGGAGCTGAGCTTAAACCTCTAACTAATTAATTTCTCAAAAGAGGGATCAAACATAGATTAACTTGCCCGTATACGTCCGAACAAAATGGTTTAGTCGAAAGAAAACATCGACACATAGTAGAGACTGGTCTAACTTTGTTGTCACAAAGCTCATTACCCATGAAATATTGGAATGAAGCTTTCTACACATCTGTATTCCTCATTAACAAGTTGCCAACCAAAGTCTTAAACAATAAAAGCCTTCATGAAATGATATACAGTGTTAGACCAGAATATGGTTTTCTGAAAGCCTATGGGTGTCTATGTTTTCCATGTTTAAGAGACTATAACAATCATAAACTAAGTATGAGATCAAGCCCATGCACATTCATTGGGTATGCACAAAACCAAAAAGGTTATAAGTGCATGGACAAAAATGGAAAAATATACGTTTCTAGACATGTGATATTTGATGAAAACAAGTTTCCTTATGCAGAAAAGCAAATCGGCAAAAAGGATGGGGAACAAAACATAAACAATAACATACAGTTCGAGCCATTCATTACCGAACCACCTTCAATTGATAGAAATGAAGAGCAACAACGCACAAGCAATTTAAACACCCAGGAAGAAACTATGGATCAAACAAATGAGCAAACCAATGAGACACACAATGACTCAGAAGATACAAACATACATCAAAACATGCAGTATAGTGAAGATACAGAAAACAACAACCATGTTGACACTACCAGCAACAATGATACACAGTAGCAAACACCACCACAATCAACTGGACATCACATGATCACCAGGTCAAAGAGAGGCATCTTCAAACCCAAAGTATATAATATTTCTGCCAGTGAGATCGAACCATTGAATTTCACTCAGGCTATAAGATCAAATAAATGGATGGAGGCAATGGACACTGAATATAAAGCTCTCATAAAAAACAACACTTGGAGCTTAGTGACTCAACCAAAACACAAAAATGTGATTGGTTGTAGGTGGACATACAAAATAGAAAGAAAAGAAGATGGATCTATTGACAAATACAAGGCCAGATTGGTTGCAAAAGGTTACGCGCAACAATTTGGTTTTGATTTCAATGAAACTTTTTCCCCGGTCATAAAACCCACAACCATCAGAATTATACTGACCATTGCTCTAAACAAAGGATGGAATGTGAGGCAACTGGACGTCAATAATGCTTTTTTGAATGGGGAATTGACTGAAGAGGTATACATGCAACAACCTGAAGGATATGGTACTGGTGATAAAGTATGCAAACTACACAAAGCAATATATGGCTTAAAACAAGCTTCGAGAGCTTGGTATGAAAAGCTAAAGTCAACTTTGTCTAACATGGGTTTCTCACAAGTTAAATCGGACAATTCTCTATATATGAAGAAGGGCATACATGGAACTGTGTTCATTCTAGTATATGTTGACGACATGCTAATAACAGGAGACAACAACGAAGAAATAAACCGAATCGTACACAAGTTGGATCAAAATTTTGCCATTAAAGACTTGGGGGAACTAAAATTTTTTCTTGGAATACAAGTGATTAGGAAAAACAATGGTGAATTAATATTATCCCAACAAAATTATATCACTGAAATACTGCAAAGGGCAAATATGCACAAGGCAAACCCATTACCTACGCCTATGATTAGTAACCTAAGACTATCTAAGCATAAAGGAGAAGCTATCGACAATGCCAAACAATATAGAAGCATAATAGGAGCGTTACAATACGCAACTATTACTCGACCAGACATATGCTACAGCGTCAATAAACTCAGTCAATACATGCAGAACCCTTTATCAGAACATTGGATGGCATTAAAGAGAGTGTTACGATACTTACAAGGCACAAAACATTACGGCATACGCCTAAATTCAGAAAAGGAACTTAACTTGCAGTGCTTTAGCGATGCCGATTGGGCCAACAATATTGACGATCGAAAGTCTGTCTCAGGATACTGCGTTTACCTCGGTTCCAATATCATTTCCTGGTGTACGAAGAAACAACAGACCACATCAAGATCTAGCACAGAGGCTGAGTACCGTGCACTGGCAAGCACTACAGCCGAAATCATGTGGATAGAGTCACTGATGGAGGAGCTTGGTTTCACTCCAAGACAAAAGCCGGTCATTTGGTGCGATAATAAGAGCACAGTATCTTTATCTCTAAACCCTATTCAACATTCAAGGACGAAACATCTTGAAATTGATCTCCACTTTGTGAGAGAAAGAACGCAATCAGGAAGACTTGCAATATGTCATGTGCCTGCATACTATCAGAGAGCAGATGCAATCACAAAGGCCCTTTCGACCAAAAATTTCATCAGAATGAGAGAGGAACTTCGCGTTATCAGTGTAGGCGGAAGCCAGAATGAGCAAGGAAACCCTAGTTCGAACTGAGGGGACATAACGAAGACAATAGAGCCGTTACAATAGAGCCGTTAGAGTGTGAACACGTTTTTATCATATTTAGCATGCTTTGTCATTATCTACTAGCCGTTACAATAGAGCCGTTACAATAGAGCCGTTAGAGTGTGAACACATTTAGCATGCTTTGTCATTATCTACTAGCCGTTAGGCTCATGCATACTTGGTATATTTAATACTAGCCGTTAGGCTCATACATATTTGGTATATTTTGTACTAGCCGTTGGGCTCATAGCACTATATATATGTGCTCTTTGTATCATGTTTTGCATCAATAAAAATTGCAATTGTTCCTCTCCAATAACTCTCCTCCTCATCCCTTAATTGTACCACGTTAATTCTTTGTTACATGGATCTCCTGCACTTCTTTTAATTGTAGAGCATTATATTTGATTTCCAGCATGAACCAACTCATTCGTAAGTCATGCAGTGGAGGTATGTCATTAATATTACCTTATTCAATCAACCATGTACAGGAGCATAATTTCAGTTGCATATAATTATCTCCTTTTTATGACCAAAAGACACACATATTCCCTTTTTTCTTATCTCAAATTCTTCTCAAATATACGCTTTGCGCAGATGAATGGGATGCAGGCATTATGCAATTATCACTTATCCCGAGTTTCATCTAACCCACGCGCACCAGGTGTGGGAGAGAAATACGAGGCTCCTACTCCCGATCGGAACACTACCTAGCCAAATCCTCCTCGCTGCCATCATGCTGATTCATCTCCGATGGAAAACAAAAAAAACCTAACTTAAAGGAACCTAATTTTCCCATATGTTTCTTCCTTATGTTCTACATTATTATTACTTATACTTTACGGATTTATAATTTCCAACTTATACATGATTTACTTTGCTTTTCACTATAATTTTTGTTTACAATATCACTCAAATTTTGCAGGATTTTACTCATTTCATATAGTCAAATTAAACTAATATCGGTATTTACTACTGCACCTAATATTTTGCGTGTCTTTTTTTCCTTCAAATACTATAACAGTCTGCCATTTCGACCGCTTCAAGTTGGAAATTAAACCAACTTAAACCGATCGAAATGACATATTATTATTGCTTATGCGGTTTAACAGAACCAATACACAGAAAATCACAGAACAAAAATGTTTGCAGCGGAATAATGTTCATACAAATATCAGAGTTTTACAAAAAAAATTGCACAGAGGAATAAAAATATATACATGAGTTTTTAAAATAAAGCTTTACACTTTAAATCCGGCTTGCGCGCATATGTGTGTCTTCATGAATCTTCATGAATCCTTCGTCATCGTCAATTTCGAACCTAAGCTGTAATTTATTCAGGTTTGACGCCGACCCGAGAAAAAAAAAACTTGGGTCAGGTTGTATTCAAGTAAAACAACTATACATCAAATGCAATAATCCAAATTTAGACTCATGAAAATCCTAACTTCAATATAAGTCAAGTGTAGGTTGTGAAAATAGGACATAGCATGCATACCACTGGTTATGAACTCAACATGGCATCAACACACATAAATATCCAGTACTACCGCAACCAGAGTTCCATGTCAATTTGTAATTTCAACTAGAATGGTGAACAGAGCGAAAGTCATGGAGGTCACACAAACTCGAGGCATGTTTTGTATAGTTGTAAGCATGAAACAAACATATCTAAAGATTTAACAAAGCATGGGCACTGCTATGGCATTTTACAATGCAGACAATAAGAGGGAAGAGAAAGGTGATGTCCCAAACTATGTAGATGTAGCAGAACTGTATTTTTCCAAGTTAAATGAAACATAAATTGACTACAAATGACATATCAGAATTTCCAACTTGCTGTCAAGTTAAGTCCAACTTAATTAAAGAATATATATATATATATATATATACCTACCAAGTTTATCATGTAATAACCTTTACATTATGTTTACGATTACAGAATAATCTAGGTAAAATTTTCAAAATACACTCTTATAAATTTGGTAACTAATCAAAATTCCTAATGTTCTGAACCATTTAAAATTTCTATATTTAAGTTTAATTATTTAGAAGTAACAAGTGACAGAAAACGTATAACTAAACTTTTCATACTCGAGATCCAACTTCAAATTTACTTCTAATTCAGATCGCTATAACGACAATTTTGAATTGATTTAACCTCAACCTTCTTAACATTATGAAAAAAATTCCAGCCCTTAAACGTTCCTTCTCCCTAAATATTTATTTATAAATGGTTTTACGTTGCACAAATCAAACTTAAATTAAATTAAGTACACCGCCCAGTAAATATAACCACAAATTAACCCCACCAAAATGCATGCAGACCCTACCACTTCAACATGAATCATATTAACATCATGATAAACATGGATAACATAAGAAAGCTCAAGTGTACAAGCAAACTAAGCAACAAAAGGTAATGAAACAAGATTGGAGAACTTGAATTCACTGTGGTGAGTACTGAACTCACCTGCACAGCAAGAAAAAACAGGAACAGATTGGGGTGCTTGGCTATGGAGGAGACGTGCCGGAGACTGGAGGGTTCGCTGGTGGACAAGGAGGTTAGAGCAGATGAAGGAGCTATGAGTCAGTGGTGCGAAGGGTTGTCATGGTGGTCTCCAGGAAGACGACTGCGGTGGTTTAAGTGATTTGCAAACATAGTGGAGGCAGCCAGCATAAGTGCGAAATCAAATCGGCAGCCATCGTTTGCGGAGGACATATTTAATTTTAGGAAGAAGTTTTTTTTGGTGGAGGCCATTAACGAGAATTTTTGTGGAGGAATTAATTTCTGGAATGGGAAAGCAAACCCGAAGATAGAAGCAGGGAGAGAGAGTGCACCCATATAAATAAAAGATGCAATAAATCTCATACGTCTCTCTTTGAACAATTCCACCGACTTTATAGACTTAAAAATAGGGTGCTACTATTCACACCCCGGTTTACACTTCCGGCCACCTTTATAAATTTAATACAAATGAATATTTTTTATATTCTTCTGGCCACCAAATCTTATTCTTTCACTCAGTTATTCACCACCGTACTTCTCCTTAAAAACATGTACTTCTCTACAACTTCAAACCCCAACAAAAACATATATTCTTCTGTGCCTGTTAGAGCTGGAAAATGAAGACAAAAAAGAGGTTAAAATTGCTTGATTTTTATTGTTTTCTACTATGATATAGAACATGTTATTAGGGTTTTGTTAATGGATTCAGTTTTCCATTGTATTTCAGGATATTTCTTCCGCTCCATTGGAAATTTCAAGCTTGGAGGACATTAAATTTGATGACGTTGTAATAGAGAATGATAATGTAAGTTTTGGCCTGTAGGGTTTTTATCCGTGTAACTTACATATTTTCTTTTACAAATTGTTACATTAATTTTATTTTATTTTTTGTCGTTTGATAAATAGAGTATTTGAATGATGATAAATTGGACGATAAACCTGATAGTTGTGATAATATGATGCAAGATGTTCGTTCAAATGACCAAAAAGATATAAATGTGGATTTACAAATCATTTCACAACCGAAAAAGTAAGTACTCATTTATAAAAAACAAAACTGCTAATGTGGTTATGAAATTGTATTATGTTATTTTTCCCTTGAATTATTTGCATGTGTTTAGTTGAAGTTGCTGGTGGCCTCATTTTTTCGTTATTAAATTAAAAGGTAGCCAGAAGAGGAAAATTGTAAATGCCGGGGTGCTTTTAGTTTTGGTGGCCAGAAGAGTAAAACGGGGTGCGAATAGTAGCACCCTAAAAATATCAGCGTTTACCATTCAAATTAGTTTGATTTAAAATTTGAAATGGTATAGCTTAGTCGGATATTTTATGAACAAACCTAGTAATAATTTAAAATTCAATCAGTGTGTATAAAATAAGATATCATTTTGGTTTGTGCGTCCATATAACTAGGTAATAGCACATTGAAAACTCATTAATTAATATTCATATAAAATTTCATTGTTTTGTAAGAACGTTATGGATAACAAAACAGGGGAGAGACATCTAGCAAGAAATTTATGTATGGCTTGGATATAATGCGCTTAGGGAAGAATATGAAGTATTCATGATATACTATGAATAATATATGTAATATAAAATGTTACAACGGAGAGAGAAAGGAAGGAAAACCAAATGATATCCTTTCCTTTTATTCATTAATTAATATGAACGAACATGACTCTTTTTTTTTATACAGTAACGATGCGGGACCTTTTCAATTCATTTTTTTGTCATGCGTTTGTTAATTTGTTTTTCTTTATTTTTATATTTTTTTGAGATCGGAGGAAAGGATATAATGTTAGGGATGAAAATAACGTGGAGAGAGGGAGAGAATGAAGACAATGAATATGATTTATTTAACTAAGATGCCTCATTGTATTAGGCAAGTTACAAATAAATTAAATGTGGCTGACTAAGGTTGAAGTGGCAATATTTATCTTTCATTCAAAATTCAAAAGAAAATCACGTAAAAAAAGAAAGAAAATGGAAAGTAATTGATACATGGTTTATTGTTTAATTCTAGTTGTTAGAAAGTTTGTGACTTCTCAAATTTCAAATCACATTATATTAAATAACATGTGTTAAAGGTTTTACATAAATAATGTTAAAAAGTTTTACAGTATTTTTTTTCTACTAAATATAAACATCATGATATATAAGATAAGGGAAATACATTAATTGAATGAAAGAAAGAAATAAATGCATGGTTAATAGAAAAAATAACTTGCAAGAAACGTCAATGGATAAAGAAATTATGCTTAATTTATTTTTCTTTGAAAAGCATTAATCGGGAAAATGTCATTTTAAATATAAGGTAAAGTTAATTGAGATAGAAGTGAAAAGGGAAAGAAGAAGAGAAGAAGAAAATACAATCCAATATTTAGCAAAGGATAAATAAAAGAATGTGTCAATTTTGAAGGAGAGGAATGATGCAGTATTAATGAAATAATGAAGAAGGAGAATACTTTAAAAAAAAATGTAGCTATTCACAGTTTAAAATAAATTAATCAGTGAAGGTTTGAACATGTAATCCCTATTTCAAATTTCTACACGTTATATTTTGAAAATACAAGGAAATAATTAAAGACAATGGCCAAAGATATATATATATATATATTTTTAGAATTTATTTCATCTAAAAGACACATATTATTTTCAATCAAACATTCAGCAGAAATTAATAAATTTCATTAATAACAATTTTTTTTATTTAAAAACCACTTTTACATTCAATAACTAAATTAAATTCAATAACTTAAATGGTTGAAATATATGGGATGTTATAATCTCCCCTACTTAGAACTTTTCTTTCTCAAAAAGGAGAGGTTAAAAAAATATATGCATATGTATACAACAAAATACATACTAATACAAAAGTTAGTTTAAGCAAAATAAAAGTAGGCTTTTAAACAAACTTAAAATATTTATAACAAAACTTGAAAATATAATTCTCGTGTTTGAAAACAACTTTTGAAATAGGAAATTTATTGAAAATTTAAAGCTGTTGTATTTCTTAAGGTGTTTAAAACTTTTCTTTCTTAATTTATTATGTTGAAGTTATATAAATTTAATTGTTGGTTATTGGTTTGTTATTTAACGTTTGAAAATACTTGATAACTCGAAGTTTAACAAGTTTACTATCGTTCTTACAGACGTTCGGCATACGCTGGCCAGACGCATGACTAAAATCTCTAAGTACTAAATGTACTTGTTTCAAATCCCAGTGAAAATACTTAAAGCATTTAAAATAGATATGGAAAATACGTTCCCCCATGGATCGCGGTTACTCGGCGGTTACGCTACTATCCCAGTAGATTCGCTTGTAACCATAGATATCACACCGTTCGAATTTTTCCATGGTTGTTTCCATAGATCGCAGTTACACAGCGGTTACAACCACAATCTCAGTAGAACCGCTCATACTGTAGGCGTCGCGCCCCTTGAATTTCGCTACGGCGTCTAGATCATAGTTACGCGGCGGTTATGACCACTATCTCAGTGGAACCGCTCGTAATCGTAGGCTTCACGCCCCTCGAATTACGCTAAAACATATAAGTAATAATAATCAATGTGATCCTGTAACGATTCAGATTTCTCCCGGACCTAATCGATCACTAAATCGACCAAGACCGTTTAAAACCCGAATACGCTAACACTGGGCATACATCACATCAGAACAAATAACAAAAGACTTTTATGAACATCATAATAATGTTACATCAGAGTATAGAATATATTATAGTATATTGAAATATAATACAACGAAAGATTAATTTACAATAAATGTAATACAAAGCAGCAGAAACAAATAAAATAACACAGCGAAAGACTATCAATACTATGGATACAGCTTTTCGCTTCGATCCAGAATCCTGCCAAATGAAATATCTGCAAAACTAAACTACTGACTGCCCGTATGGAAAATATGGGCACCCAGAGTTTAGGTAGAAACAATAAACTCCAGGTCAGTCATGGGACTGATGTGAGAAACTCTACCGTTAAAATTAACTTATTTAATCATAAGACAAATCACAGGACCACGCCGCTAACACGGAACGGGTTTACCCCCATGAATGTCAGTGTATAAACAACAATTAGTAATAGAGATATGGATCTACTATGCATCAATTAACAAGCAATATCCCAATCTACCCATTTAGATAAATCACCACCCTTGGATTTTCCAATTCCAATTCAATTTACAAAAATTATTCCGTTGGACTTTATTTCCCGATTTCTATTTCAAATCATTTGAAATACATATCTAACTTTTATATCAAGTAGATATTACTTCGGGATCTCAAAACAAAACATTTGGAAATATGAATTCCAAAACATAAAAGTGCATACAAACAAGTATGCAACCAAATATCGGGAATCTTGCCTCAGATAAGGCAGTAAGCGCCCCTCCAACTCGATATATGTATATGTGCACCTCTTACGCATGGAGCAGGCTACACTGCTGACCACTCACCAAAAGGCACTGGATCCAGCCCATACTTTTAGTCGCTCTCAGGTTTCCCTAATCTTTAGCCACACACTAAACCGTTTTATATCCCCAAGTAGGGAAAATCAATTCACAACATAACAATCACAAGTAGTTTCAACTATAATACTTCACATCAGCAATTCACACATATGATTAGTCACTATTAATCACATAACCTTTGAGCTCATACGTCTCAAAGAAGTGTGTTAAGCAAGAGAATAAATTCTCCGCCACCAAACAGATACATCATCAATAGCATCTAATAGGATACGTGATGAACCACAATGTAAAACCATAATACATTTCTAAATCATTTCGAAATCATCGGGTTTAGCCCTCGAAATCCTTTTTGTGTTATAAAACATTTTTATAAAGCATTCCTTGTCCAAAATCGGGAAAACATTTCTTTTCATTTAAGAAAATATCATTTCAAAATCATTAATTAAATTTGAAATGAACTCAACATCGCTACACATCTCATAGTCAAATTGTGAAGTGTTTCACAAGACGTTAGCATACCAGTATTTCTACCCAACCCAATGCTTAATGTAAAAGCATATCTTGCTCATAAATTGGTCGAGCACAATCCAAACAATCAACCAATCACAATCACGAATATGAACAACCAAGTGAATTTGGTTTAATCACATTTTGGTAATTTATTAATTACCATTTATTTGTTCCCAATCTAATTAAAGATTTATTCAAACTCCAATTGCTTTTAATCTCTAAATTCATTTCTTATTGATTGTTCAACTTTCTGGAAGTTAATCCTGCTTTAACTCGGGTTAAAGAACCAATGTCATTTAAACACAGTTCACATCAAACCCAAAATCCTATTCGATATTAAATATAAGGCTCAGAATAGAAATTATATCGTCTTATATTCAATATCAAATTCTGAAACCAATGGATATCGTATTGTAATAAGGATATCAATATCTTCCATATTCCCACAACAATATCCGTATAATCATGGAATCCAATACCGAAATATTCCGAAGATTATTTCCTTCAAATCCATTCCAATTTATATATTGGGAATTTCTGGTTATATTAAAACCCTTTCCAAATCCAATTTATTCATTTAAAAATTATTGGATTATTAATATAGTTAATAACTAGTTCAATTCGATAAAAA
Source organism: Allium sativum (assembly GCA_030737875.1). NCBI lineage: Eukaryota > Viridiplantae > Streptophyta > Magnoliopsida > Asparagales > Amaryllidaceae > Allium > Allium sativum. The sequence goes on along the minus strand of CM060927.1, from coordinate 194,858,497 downwards.
TATATTTTTATCTTTTCAAATATGGAATTTTTCATCCTAATTCTTTCCAAATCATTTATTATGATTTTACATATATTTATTAATATTTTTAATAATTTCATCAAGTCCTATATAGTCGATTTCCAATAACGGCCACCGAATTGCACTTACATCGACCTTTTCCAAATTTGATTTGGACATAAATCCAAATCCAACCGTTAGATTTCAAATCTCTTATATTCATTGGAAAGCTCTTTTCAATACGAACCCAATGGTTCTGGATTTAGGAGAATCCGACGGTCGGATCTCCCGTTACGTCCATTTGAAGTTAATGGCTAAAATATGTGAATGGTTGCAGCGCAGTGCGTTCTATTCAGGCCATTTAATATAATATATATATATATATATACATATTTTTTGTCGATTTCTTTTTAAAACATATTTTATAAATCATTTTAAATTCATTTCAAAAACGATTTCAACTTCCATTTCAATTTTAAATCAAAATTAAATATTCCATTACATGACAATTTTATACAGGGCATGTATATATTAAAAATTATGAGTGCGTCTGTTTTATGTTTTGAGTTTTTAAATTTTGAGTTTTCAAGGTTGTTTTTAATTTTTCATTTTGAATATTTTCACTATTTCTCAATATGTGTTTGGGTATTCTATTTTCGAAAACAATTTTTTAAAACTAAAAATTGAAAATGCATTTGGTTTGAAATACAGTTTTCAAATTTTGAAAATTTGAGTTTTCATTTTGGAAATCCAAACAAATTTCACGTTTAAGTATAATTTGTAATATACAATATGGAAAAGTCAATTTAAACTTAAAATATAGATATAATTGATGACACAACAAATATAAACCATTATATCACCACATGAATTCCAATCTTTCATATAAAGACAAAAGGATTCACAACCTAGATCATTTTTGTCACTAATTGTATCTAATTTTATACTCAAATAGTCGCCTCCATATAATATATACTACTCAGTTTTCATGTTGTAAATCAACCAAAAAACAAAACGATAAATTCAAACATAAAGAAGTTTAATAAAAACAACCGTGAATATATCAAGCTGCTAATCAAAAATTGATAATAGTAAAAGAATAATAAGTTGCATTCTAAACATAATGATTAAACATTAAAGAGAATACAATATTTTAAACTACATGAGAGCGAAATGTACAAGAATAAAATTACAATAAAAAAGTTCATAACACAGTTTCAAATATATAATACAATAGATCAGCTAGACAAAGAGAAAGTTGAAAGAGAACAACTCAAGCATCTTTCATAACAATATGTTATTTATATCAGCACAAATTTTGTAAGCAACGCGCTTCTAATGTCTTTCGAGTCACACCTGCAAACGATAGTAAAAAAGTAAGACATCTACTGAATCACAACATAAAAGTAAATAAAAATAAGAGTACCTTAACTATTCAAATATGTTATAGAAATAAAGATGGAATGAATTTTGAAATTGAAATTGAAATAAAATTGTATCTGAACTATAAATGACGAGTTGTTATGTACTCATTCCACATCTGTCTGGCTATTTTTATTCATATTTGAGCATCTTAATGCAGAATTATTTGTGTGAAAGTAAAACAACAATGCTCAAAGCAACGAAACTATGTTTATGTTGTATTGGTGAAATATATAATAACATAGTAAAAAAACAAACTGTACAACCAGTCCAAAGCATAACTCCTCCAGTTATAACATCATGTGTACGTGTGCACATATACATATACATATATATATACATATATATATATATATATATATATATGTGTGTGTGTGTGTGTGTGTGTTGCACACACATATAGTTGTGGTTTAAATGTATGAATTTGTACCTGTGAAATGTGCCAAATATAAGGAGTTTGGCCATAAAACTTCCATTCATGAAGCCACCACTGAATCTAAATGGATATAAAAGCAAACAAATGACATGCCTACATTCTTTTCCACTGGTGCATAAAATTTTGAAACAGTACAACCAGAGACTAATGATGCTCCATCTGACCAGGCAGAACCCCCTTATTTAACAGGCCATCTAGAGTTCCATCAATAGTTTTATATGACATCCAACATGTAGCTGAAACATGAACATAAGAAGTATTAGAAGAAGAGGTACTTGATGTTTCAGAATGTGCCACGCAAAACGCTGAATTTTGACCAATACTAATGGGAAAAATAAGGTAACAGTTTCTACTCCTTCTAAACGAAATTTTAGTCCAGTATGGCTTTAGAAAATGCACTTAAATTACTAGAACAAAATGAACGTGTTATAAAACACAAAATATACATAAGTTAAATACAACAGCATATTCAAAATCGGACAAAAAAGACAAAGTATACATAGGTTCATAATGTAGAAAAACAACAATTAAAAGTAGAGGTGCGCCTATATGGATGCTAACAAAAAGTGGCTAAACGAATGCCACAGTGCAGTTTTATGCCTATACACAAACAGGCAACGCATATTCCAATGGTCCAAACTAATACTGCAGTAATCTCATCTATTATTTCTCTTGCACACATACCACATAGAACAGAGGTGCACAATGAGATCAACAACACTCAAACATTTTAGTTCGAGACAGCCTCAAACTGGTGCAAAAACAAGCCCAAAAATGCACAAAATAAGGTGCAATTGACACACATCAATACACACAAACTAGTTTCAATGCAAGTTCAAAAGGATAGAGGCATACAAGTACAATACAAGTATGCAACAGTTTAAGTCAAGTCAACCACAACAAGAAACACAAGTGCTTAAATTAATAATGTAACATATAAATACAAGAATACACATATATTTATATGTGTATACTTGTATTGCTTATCAACACCTAATTCTTGGATGGTTAAGTCTGTTGTTGGAGCGACAATGGTAGCATTTTTGGTTCCAGCCACACCTAGATGCAGACTATCCCAAAATGAGGTCCTTAGTTGATAATTTGCTACAACAACCATCGACTTCCCACCTTTATTAACTCTCTTGGTACCAGCAGCTTCTTTAATGAACTGCATTACAACGCTTTTCAAAAAGACACATTTTCCCTTTTTCTTATACTGGCAGCTCTATTTCCTTTCTTTGGCTACACTTAAGTGGCATGGAATTGCTTCTTTAACTCTAAATGTTGCAACTAAAAGTCAACCGAGTTCAAATGATACTTGAGGTACCTGTGTTTTGCGACTCTACTTAAACCATTTGCAGCGAGCATCTTATGCTATGCAAATGCTTAAGTATCATGTTTTGCGACTCAAGTATCATTTGCAGTGAGCAAAACATAAATACCTCAAGTATCATTTGAACTCGGTTGACTTCTGTTTTAAGTATCATGTTCAACCTCTCCTAACCCCATGAAGTTTTCATTATTCAGCTCTTCGATGTATGTGCACACAAATTATACACATATAACGTGAAGAGACGAATGACACTTTATTAGAAAATTGAGTAAAAGTAATGCTTCCTCAATAAAGTCAGCTTTAGTGATTTTGTTTTCTACTGTCATTCTTCTCCTATTTCTTACTCTCTACTTTTACCCTTTTGATATACAGGGTTTCTTATCAATTGGATCCAATTCCAGAAGATACTATTGTGTATAATAGGCTACCGGAAGTACACATTCAACTTAAAGATAATCCTAGAAACCATCATGAATATTGTAAACAACAAAGAAAAGCAAAACAAAGCATTAATTAATCAACCATAATTAAGCATTATGCAGTTGTTAACTTAGCTGTAACCACATAAATAACATATCGCAATTAAAATTATAACATTCATTGCAATTAAATCCAACTGAAAGGGATACGATTTTACCTTGTGACGATTGAAACCGAAAGATAAAACCCTATCTCAGCTCCTGCCAAAGAGAACGTGGGACTGTTAAAAAAATTGATGAGCTAGTGAAATCGAATCAAAGGAGGCAAGAGAGAAACATAAATATGCGATTTTATTTGAATTTGTGACTGTCGACGAAAATCGGAGAAGAGAACAAACGCGGCCGGAAAATAGATTAGGTCATTTTAACGCGTTTGCTTCTTTTTGGGTTTTTGGGTTTTTGGAATTTTCGGTTGGGCTTGAAAATGGAGAAAATGAAAAAAAAAAAACTGTTTTTAGTTTTCTTTGTTTATCCGGTTTTGAAGATTTTCAAATGAATTTTTGAAAATGATAAAGCAAACGTGTTTTCATTGTTTTTCAAAATAGAAAACCGAAAATAGACTGAAAATGACAAACCAAATTCACCCTATATTTTTAACAATCTAATTGTCATTTCAATACACCACCATTTTATATATCGCATATATAGATTTTATACATCGTGTGTATATATATATATATATATATGTATATATGTATGTATGTATATATTAATTCTCGTCGCGTACATATATTTTCCACTTTGTATATATATTATTTTCACATCATACATATTTTATTCACATTTCATTATTCACGTTTCATATGTATAATATTTTCATTTCATATTTTTTTTTCACATTTCATATATATATAATATTTTTTATTTCGCATATATATTTTTCACATTTCATATATATAATATTTTCATTTCATATATATATTATTCACATTTAATATATATATTATTTTTTCATTTCATATATATATTTTTCACATTTCATATATATAATATTTTCATTTCATATATATACATATATATATATATATTATTCACATTGTGTATACACCATTTTCACATCGTGTATATATATATATATATATTTGTACATCACAATGACAATCACAACACATTCAAATAAATCGTCGATGGTCTATGGACGACAGGGAGGTGATCTAGCAGAAAAATAAATAACTGTACAAAAATTTCTAGTGGGAGAAGTTCTCACCTTTGTTTTCCACTCCGTCAGTGTTTTATTTATGTATTGTTCAGATTTGAATTTGCTTTAAATACCCATGTGCTCCTTTTTGGTTCTGGTCAGTTCCATTGCGTACATCTTGACTCCATGATTTCAATGCATTCGGTTTCATCAATTTCTGTTTTGGTTTGCAAAAGTTATGAGAGTTTGAATGTTAGTTACATTAATTAGGAAAATTAATTAACCTTAATTAACTAATTAACAAAGTTTAAAAAATTATGCTGTATTCCCCCTTTTTAAAATCAGGCTGTCGCCCTTCTACTTCATTGAGATTTAGGGTTTCCCCTTGCACCACCATCGAGGCGCTGAACGTGGATCGACAACCCCTATGACGTCGGGCTAGAACCACAGCACAACCCCCCTCAATCATGTGAAACTCGCCGCCGCCTTTGATTGTGAAACCAGGTTCGAACGATGGGTCTTTAAGAGGTGATTCCGCTCCATTTACTCAATGATAATTCATGAAGTCCATGTTGATTTGGAGAGCTAAGCGAGCTCTACAAAATTCTCCAAATAACTATGATTTACTTTCTCATATGGAGAGAGATCGGACGGGATGAAAGATGGAGCAGTTTACGTTGTTGCTTTATAAGGGGATGACTCGTTTTTGAAACGATGAGGGTTTGGGTTTGTGGCCAATGAGATTTTTCTTTTTATATAAATATATAATTTTAAATTCCAAAAATACCTGTGTGTTCATACAAACTTCAAATCAAAACCAATGACTATCGTTCCTAGCTAATTACCCCTATTCCGAACACAATGGGATATGTTTCGTAACCCAATTCAGCTGTTACGATCAGTTTCCGTAAAATTTAAAATATAATTCACTATATTTTAAATTCAAACGCAAATTTTAATTTACCGGGGCCACATACTGACTCCAAGAATTCCCAAAAAATAAGTCTAGCTATGTTTTGACGATACGGTCCTAACAAAACTAATTTCATCGAATTTGGAGGCCGTTTGAAAAATGTTCAATTTCTGGTCGATCCAAATTGACTTAAATTGACAAAACACGTTTTCTTTTGCCACGCTCACATATTGATTCCAAAAATTCTGAAAATTGGAATCTAGCAATAATTTGACATTTCGGATCCAACAAAAGTGGTCTAGTCGAAAACGTAGGTCGTTTGCAAAATCTCCTCTTTTAAGGGCTATATTTTATATAAAATTCCATAGCGATTATTCTGAATTTTCAATTGGACATAACTTTTTATTCCTGTTATGAAATCTGTATTTTTCACATTCGTTTGAAAGATATTTTCAAACAGATTCAAATATTTCTGGTTTTACTAAAATCCAGTTTATTTCGAACCCTGTACATTCATTTGAAATTCGAAATCGAATTTTCAAACTACCACGCCATTTCGAATTCCTTTTATAATTAAAATAAATATTTATATTCTAACTTTAATTTAAATAAATTTACATGTACTAATTCTATTCAAAATAAATTTCTATCCGTTATTATTTATAATAAATCATTTTAATTATTAAAAATTCATTAAAATTGCCAAAATTAAAATTTTAAATTGGTTCTGATTTTCCAGGTTGTTACAATCTCCCCCGCTTAAAATCTTTTTGTGCTCGAAAAGGAGCCGAGCTGAAAGTTGTTTAACCAGCCAACTCAACTTTCAGTTTGGCTTTCATTCTCCAACTTTTCAGTTTCTAAGAATTTTCAAATTCTTCAAAAATTTGGCTAACACCCTAAATTTTCGAAAAATTTCACTATAACCTGCTTTGTACGGGGAGACATTTAAAACCGCAACTAGCCATGCAGGGCCCTCATCAATCCAAAAGAAAAGAAAAAACCAAGCGGCTAGCCAATTGCTTATAAAATCATCCAAACCTAAGAAATATAGTAAACATGTACCTATTTTTCGGGCATACAATTTTTTTCCTCTTCTCTAGCCTCCTTGCTATGACCTGTTCATTCTAAACACATGTACGTATATGCAATTGCAATCAATTTTCAAGTCGGTTCAATATTTGATTCAATTCGGCATAATGGTTCAAAATTTAATTAATCAAACCAATAATCAAACAACACAATCAGCAATCAATTAGTTGATTAGTTTTTCAATCGTATATCTTTAATATATATATACTCAAAATCATGTTTTTAAAACCAGATTATTTATATAATCACAAATACATTATTTATAAACATTTAACTCTCAACTCATTCTAGGGCATTTCTAACCCCATCTCTAATGAGTTAATCATTCTAGAAAGCTACTGATTCTATCTCTAATGAGGATTCTTCTATAGGATATTACTAATCCTACCTCTGATGAGCCTTTTATCCTGTTCTAATGAATTGTACCCCCAAAGATTTGAGTTAACCAAAGCTCTGATACCAGCTGTAACGATACGGATTTCGCTCGAAGCTAATCGATCGCTAAATCGACCAAGATTGTTCAAAACCCGGATACGCTAACTCTCGGCATTCAAGACATCAAAACAAATAACAAAAGACTTTTATAAACATCATAATAATGTTACATCAGAGTATAAAATATATCGGAGTATATCGAAATATAATACAATGAAAGGTTAATTTACAGTAAATGTAATACAATGCAGCGGAAACAAATAAAATAACACAGCGGAAGACTATCAATACTCTGGACATAGCTTTTTGCTTCGATCCAAAATCCTGTTAAATGAAATATCTGCAAAACTAAACTACTGACTGCCCGTGTGGAAAATATGGGCACCCAGAGTTTAGGTCGAAAAAATAAACTCTAGGTCAGTCATGGGACTGGTGTGAGAAACTCTACTGTTAAAATTAACTTATTTAATCATAATACAAATCACAGGACCACACCGGTAACGCGGAATGGGTTTATCCCCATGAATGTCATTGTATGAAGAACAATCAGTAATAGAGATATGGATCTACTATGAATCAATTAACATGCAATATCCTAATCTACCCATTTAGAATAATCACCACACTTAGATTTTCCAAATCCAATTCAATTTACAGAAATTATTCCTTTGGACTTTATTTCCTGATTTCTATTTCAAATCATTTGAAATACATATCTAACTTTTATATCAAAGTAGATTTCACTTCGGGATCTCAAATCAAAACGTTTGGAAATATGAATTCCAAAACATAACAATGCATACAAACAAGTATGCAACCAAATATCGGGAATCTTCCCTCAGACATGGTAGTAAGCGCCCCTCCAACTCGGTATTTGTATATGTGAACCTCCCATGCATGGAGCAGGCTACACTGCTGACTACTCACCCTAAGGCACTGGATCAAGCCCATACTTTTAATCGCTCTCGGGTCACCCGAATCTTTAGCCACAGACTAAACTATTTTATATTCCGAATTAGGGAAAATCATTTCACAACATAATAATCACAAGCAGTTTCAACTATAATACTTCACATCAGCAATTCACACATATGATTAGTCACTATTAATCACATAACCTTTGAGCTCGTACGTCTCAAAGAAGAGTGTTAAGAAAGAGAATAAATTCTCTGCCACCAAACAAATACATCATCAATAGCAACTAATCGAATACGCGATGAACCACAATGTAAAACCATAATACATTTCCAATTCATTTCGAGATCATCGGGTTTAGCCCTCGAAATCCTTTCTGTTTTATAAAAAAAATATAAAGCATTCCCTGTCCAAAATCGGGAAAACATTTCTTTTCATTTAAGAAAATACCGTTTCAAAATCATTCATTAAATTTGAAATGAACTCAGCATTGCTACACATCTCATAGTCAAATTGTGAAGTGTTTCACAAGATGTTAGCATACCAATATTTCTACCCAACCCAATGTTAAATGTAAAAGCATATCTTGCTCATAAACTGGTCGAGCACAATCCAAACAATCAATCAATCACAATCATGAATATCAACAACCAAATGAATTTGGTTTAATCACGTTTTGGTAATTCATTTATTACCATTTATTCATTCCCAATCTAATTAAAGATTTTTTTCAAACTCCAATTGGTTTTAATCTCCAAAATCATTTCTTATTGATTGTTCAATTTTCTGGAAATTAATCCTGCTTTAACTTGGGTTAAAGAACCAATGTTGTTTAAACACAATTCACTAAAATTCAAAACCACATTCAATATTAAATATAAGGCTCAGAATATAAATTATATTGGCTTATATTCAATATCAAATTCTGAAACCAATGGATATCTTATTGGAATAACAATATCATTATCTTCCAAATTGCCACAACAATATTTGTATAATCGCGGAATCCAATACCAAAATATTCCGAAAATCATTGAAACCCATTCCAATTTATATATTGGGAATTTCTGGTTATATTAAAACCCTTTCCAAATCCAATTTATTTATTTAAAAATTATTGGATTATTAATCTAGTTAATAACTAGTTTAATTCAATAAAAATATATTTTTATCTTTTCAAATATGGAATTTTTCATCCCAATTCTTTCCAAATCCTTTATTATGATTTCACAAAAATTATTAATAATTTTATCAAGGCCCGTACAGTCGGTTTTCAATAACGGCCACCAAACTGCACTTACAGCGACCTTTTCCAAATTTGATTTGGATATAATTCCAAATCCAACTATTAGATTTCAAATATCTTATATTCATTGGAAAGCTCTTTTCGATACGAACCTAACGGTTCTAGTTTTAGGAGAATCCAACAATCGGATCTCCCATTACGTCTATTTGAAGTTAGTGGTCGAAATTCGCGAACGGTCGTAGCGCGACGCGTTCTATTCGGGCCATTTAATATATATAATATATATATTATATATATTTCGTCAATTCCATTTAAAACGTATTTCATAAATCGTTTTAAAATCATTTCAAAAACGATTTCAACTTCCATTTCAATTTTAAATCAAAATTGAGTATTCCATTACATGACAATTTTATACAGAGCATGTATATATTAAAAATAATACTTTTAACAATCTAATAATCATTTCAATATACGAGTATTTTATAAATCGCATATATAGATTTTATATCGTATATATATACACTCATCACATATATATATATTTTCCACTTCGTATATTTATTATTTTCACATCGTATTTATTTTATTCATGTTTCATATTTTTTTTTTCACATTTCATATATATATAATATTTTTCATTTCATATATATATTTTTCACATTTCATGTATATAATATTTTCATTTCATGTATATATTATTCACATTATATATATATATTTCACATTTCATATATATAATATTTTCATTTCATATATATATATATATTATTCACATTGTATATACATCATTTTCACATCGTGTGTGTGTATATATATATATATATATTTGTACATCACAATCACAATCACAACACATTCAAATAAATCATCCATGGTCTGTGGACGGCAGGGAGTTGATCTAATAGAAAAATAAATAATTGTACAAAAATTTATAGTGAGAGAAGTTCTCACCTTCGTTTTCCACTCCGTAAGTGTTTTATTTCTATATTTCTGTAATGTTCGGATTTGAATTTACTTTAAATATCCACGTGCTCCTTTTTGGTTCTGGTCAGTTCCGTTGTGTACATCTCGACTCCATGATTTCAATGCATTCAGTTTCGTTAATTTCTATTTTGGTTTGCAAATGTTATGAGAGTTTAAACGATAATTACATTAATTAGGAAAATTAATTAACCTTAATTAACTAATTAACAACGTTTAAAGAATTACGCTGTATTTCCCGTTTTTAAAATCAGATCGTCGCCTTTCTACTTCATCGAGATTTAGGGTTTCCCTTTGCACCACCGTCGGGGCGCCGGACGTGGATCGACAACCCCCACAACGTCGGGCTAGGAGCACCGCATACCCCCCTCAATCATGTGAAACTCGCTGCCGCCTTTGATGGTGAAACCCGGTTCGAACGACGGGTCTTTGAGAGGCGATTCCTCTCCATTCAGTCAGCGATAATTCATGAAGTCCATGTGGATTTGAAGAGCTAAGCGAGCTCAACAAAATTTTCCAAATAACTATGGTTTAATTTCTCGTATGGAGGGAGATCGGACGGATGAAAGCTGAAGCAGTTTCCGCCGTTGTTTTAGAAGGAGGCGGCTCATTTTTGAAACGATGAGGGTTTGGGTTTGTGGTCAATGAGATTTTTCTTTTTATATAAATATATAATTTTAAATTCCAAAATACCCGTGTGCTCATACGAACTCCAAATTAAACACAACGACCGTCAATTCCAGCTAATTACCCCTATTCCGAACAATAGGATATGTTTCGTAACACAATTCGGCTGTTATGATCAGTTTCCGCTAAATTTAAAATATAAATCATTATATTTTAAATTCAAACGCACATTTTAATTTACCGGGGCCACATACTGACTCCAAATATTCCCGGAAAATAAATCTAGCTATGTTTTGATGATACGGTCCTAACAAAACTAATTTCGCCGAATTTGAAGACTATTTGATAAATGGCCAATTTCTGGTCGATCCAAATTGACTGAAATAGAAAAAACACGTTTTCTTTTGCCACGCTCACATATTGATTCCAAAAATTCTGAAAATTGGAATCTAGCAATAATTTGACATTTCGGATCCAACAAAAGTGGTCTCATCGAAAACGGAGGTCGTTTGCAAAATCTCCACATTTAAGGGCTATATTTTATATAAAATTCCATAGCAACTTTCTGAATTTTCAACTGGACATAACTTTTTATTCCTGTTATGAAATCTGGATTTTTCACATTCGTTGGAAAGGTATTTTCAAATAGATTCAAATATTTCTGGTTTTACTAAAATCCGGTTTATTTTGAATCCTGTACATTCATTTGAAATTTGAAATCGAATTTTCAAACTACCGCTCCTTTTCCAATTCCTTTTATAATTAAAATAAATATTTATATTCTAACTTCGATTTAAATAAATTTACACATTATAATTCTATTCAGAATAAATTTATATTGGTGATTATTTAAAATAAATCATTTTAAACATTCAAAATTCATTAAAATTTCCAAAATAATTTTTTTAAATTTGTTCTAATTTTCCGGGTTGTTACAAATCCCACCGAATGGGATTCCGATATCGAAGGATACTCCAATCAACGGAGCACCGACGTAGCTACTATTTTTCAAATTTCAATTTTCAGCGGAAGGCACTTCCCGTATCTTCATTTGGAAAACATACATACTAAATATATAGTACTTCATTTCTCGTTTCGCATATATCGCACTTACATAAATATTAACTTACATAAGATTTTCTTTTCAAATCAAGTTTTCGAACATATCATTCTTATGTAAGTTCTATTATATAAGACCATTATTTCAATCAATTATCTTCCAAACCAGTGGGTTTCGAATTAATCTCATACTTATATAGTTCATATAAGTTTCAAACATTTCAAATCACAATATTAATAAGTCAATAAATCTTCAAAATTTCATTTCAATATCAATTTACTTTTGATTTCACAATTGATTTTAATATTTAATATCATTTCAAATGATAGTTCATATTGACAATCAACTCATTTTTAAAAACTTTAATTTGGGTTACATATCACAAATATCATTATTCAATTAAATATTTACATTCAATAATTTATTATCAAGATATCTCTTCAAGATTTATAATTACACTATCCTAGTACATAGGATTAGCATTTGACTAAACTTAAGAATCAATTTCAGATTTTCTTTCAATCATTCAAAATATGCATATATATTTTCATATCAAATCATGCTTCACAAATCAAGCTTTGTTTGACTAAGAAAAACAAGTAGTAAAGCTACCAAAGTGGTCTCCCCACTTTGAGACTCGATAATAAATTCAAATGAAGTAAAATTATCATTGAAATTATTTTCTAGTAACAAAAGTGGGTTCCCCCTTCATATATTTTCCTTTTCGAAAACATTTCAGAAAATTACCTCAAACATTTTTAATTGAACATACTGGTATATACTACTAGTCTTTTACTTCAAAACATTGAAAATCAATTTCACAAATTTCAGGAAACAAATTCTCAAATTTTGGTCAAACGATCTCCTCAGTTTTAACTAAATCAATATGTCAATTTTTTCCACGATATACATTTCATATTTCATCAATGGTTTAAAATTTGTAATTTATTAACCCGAATATCTATTATCACTCATTAGTATATCTTAAATATACTACAATAGTGACAAGCATCAATTTACCACAACGAATATATTCTTCGAAAATTCATAACTTTCGTCATATTTAAAATCTGTGTTTTCTATATGAAATTTATATATTAAACTCATTTGTTGGATTTCAAAAACAATCATTTTTCTAAACCATTAAGAGATTTCAAAAAACTCAATTCAATATCAGATTTGTTAATCATACTCATGCTACATTACTAAACAATTTACAAAACATAACCTGATTCAATCGAGTTAGTTAATACACTATACTTACATTTCCAAATAATTCACAAAACATAACCTTACTTATGAAGGCTTATCTAGATCCCCATTCAATTCAAATGATATTTTATTTGATATACAAATTCATTTTGGTCACATTAACATCCAAAAATTTATTTGGATTCAATTTTTTTATGCTCCAATTTATTTCAACTTATTTCTCATCATAAGATATCAAAATTTCAAAATACTTCATGCTACAAGTTAACTTATATTCCAAAAAAATTTATGTTTCATGTCAGTTTAAACTACTGAACAAAGTCTATTTCCAAATCAATTTATACTTCTAAATACATTATATTTTCAATTAATATACACTTCAAAAGTACTTTTAAATTCAATTCCAAAATAATATTTTTTTTCAAATTAATTTACACAAAAAAATACTTAAATTTTCAAAATACGTTGTCCCTAGAGATTCTAGTGATAATTCTAGTTAAACCCCATAAGTTAAGCTTTGTATAAACAAAAGCTCTGATACCACTTGTAACAACCTGCCTTTTCGACCGCTTCAAGTCGGAAATTAAACCAACTTAAACTGCTCGAAATGACAAATTGTTATTGCATATGAGGTTTAACAGAACCAATACACAGAACAGAAATGTTTGCAGTGGAATAGTTTTTATACAAATATCAGAGTTTTACAAAACATTTTGCGCAGTGGAATAAAAATAAATACATGAATTTTTAAAATAAAGTTTTACACTTTAAATCAGGCTTGCGCGCATATGTGTGTCTTCACTAATCTTCATGAATCCTACTTCATCGTCAATTTCGAACCTAAGCTGTAATTTACTCAGGTCTGACCCCGACCGGAGAAAAACAAAACTCGGGTCAGGTTGTATTCTAGTAAAACAACTATACATAAAATGTAATAATCTAACTCTAGACTCATGAAAAGCCTAACTTCAATATAAGTCAAGTGTAGGTTGTGAAAAATATGACATAACATGCATATCACTGGTTATGAACTCAACATCGCATCAACACACATAAATATCCAGTACTACCGCAACAAGAGTTCCATGTCAATTTGTAATTTCAACTAGAATGGTGAACATAGCAAAAGTCATGCAGGTCGCACAAAGTCGAGGCATGTTTTGTATAGTTGCAAGAATGAAACACACATATTTAAATATTTAACAAAGCATGGGCACTGCTACGACATTTTACAATGCAGATAATAAGATGGAAGAGAAAGGTGATGTCCCCAAACTATGCAGATGTAGCTGAACTGTATTTTTCCAAGTTAAATGAAATATAAATTGACTATAAATGACATCTCAGAATTTTCAACTTGTTGTCAAGTTAAGTCCAACTTAATTAAAGAATACATATACCTACCAAGTTTATCATGTAATAACCTTTACATTAAGTTTACGACTATGGAATAATCTAGGTAAATTATTTAAAATACACTCTTATAAATTTAGTAACTAAACAAAATTCATAATGGTCTGAACAATTTAAAATTTCTATATTTATGTTTAATTATTCAAAAGTAACAAGTGACAGAACATGTATAACTAAACTTTTCATACTCGAGATCTAACTTCAAATTTACTTCCAATTCAGATCACTATAACGGCAATTTTGAATTGATTTAACCTCAACCTTCTCAACATTATGACTAAAATTCTAGCCCTTAAACGATCCTTCTCCCTAAACATTTATTTTTATAAATGGTTTTGCAGTTGCACAAATCAAACTTAAATTAAATTAAGTACACCGTCCATTAGATATAACCACAACTTAACCCCACCAAAATGCATCCAGACCCTACCACTTCAACATGAATCATATTAAGCAACAACAGGTAATGAAACAAGATTGGAGAACTTGAATTCACTGTGGTGAGTACTGAACTCACCTGCATAGCAAGAAAAAATAGGAACGGATTGGGGTGCTTGGCTATGGAGGCGACGTACCGGATACTGGAGGGTTTGCTTAGGGGTGAGCAAATGGTTGGTTCGGTTTCAAACTGATCAAAAAAGTTGAAACCAAAATAATCATTCAAGAAACATAAACCGAACCAAACCAAACCGATATTTTTTGAAACCAAAACCAACCGAACCGTTAATATTTGGTTCGGTTTGGTTGGTTTGTTTGGCTTATCTTAAAATAAAATAGATCTTCTACCTGTTGATATAATGTAGGATGAATACAAATAATTGAGTTCATATGATGCAAATATTTTAGAAATCAAGCTCTTCTTCTAAAAATGTCAATCAGAAGTTAAAGAAAAAAATAATATTGTTATGAAAATATTGCAAACAATAGCATTGTTAGTGGTATTTTTTAACTTTTAAATAAATTAATTTTTATGTTTGGTTTAATTGGTTGGTTCGATTTTCAAATATTAAAAACCAAAGCCGACCAATAAACTGAAATAATATAAAAGTAAAAACCAAAACCAACCGATTAACTTAGAGAGCCAAACCAAACCGACCAAACTTAACCGGTTTGATTGGTTTAATTGGTTTCAACCAATAAATGCTCACCCCTAGGTTTGCTGGTGGACAAGGAGGTCAAAGAGGATGAAGGAGCTATGATTCGGTGGTGCGAAGGGTTGTCGTGGTGTTCTCCAGGCGGGCAACTATGGTGGTTCAAGTGATTTGCAACCATAGTAGAGGCAGCCAACATAGGTGCGAAATCCAATCGGCGGCCATCGTTTGAGGAGGACATATTTAATTTTAGGAAGCAGGATTTATTTTTATTTTTATTTTTTCAGTGGAGGCCATTAACGAGAATTTTTGGGTAGGAATTAATTTCTGGAATGGGAAAGCAAACCTGAAGATAGAAGCAGGGAGAGAGAGAGTGTACACATATAAATAAAGGATGCTATAAATCTCACACGTCTCACTTTGAACAATTCCACCGACTTGATAGGCTTAAAAATATCAGCGTTTACCATTCAAAGTAGATTGATTTAAAATTAGAAATGGTATACCTTAGCTGGATATATTATGAACAAACCCAGTAATAATTTAAAGTTCAATCTTTGCGTATAAAATAAGATATCATTTTGGTCTGTGAGTCAATACAACTAGGTAATAGCACATTGAAAACTCATTGATTAATATTCATATAAAATTTCATTGTTTTGTAAGAATGTTATGGACAACAAAACAAGGGAGAGACATTTGGTAGGAAACATATGCACGGCTTGGAAACATAAGTGGGAACAGTTAATGTGCATAAATGAATTTATGCATGCATTTTGTTTTATAAAATGTTTTATGCTATATATTAGATGTAGTCATCAAAACGTGCTTAGGGAAGAATAGGAAAAAATATGAAGTGTTTATGTTATACTATAAATAATATATGTAATATAAAATGTTAAAACGAAGAGAGAAAGGAAGGAAAACCAAATGATGTCCTTTCCTTTTGTTCATTAATTAAAATGAACGAACACGACTCTTTTTTTTAATACACATAATGGTGCGGGACCTTTTCAATTCATTTTTTTGTCTTGAGTTTGTTAATTTGTTTTCTTTATTTTTATATTTTTTTAAGAATGGAGGAAAGGATATAATGCTAGGGCTAAAATTAACGTGGAGAGAGGGAGAGAAAGAAGGCAATGAACGTGATTTATTTAACTAAGATGCCTCATTGTATTAGGCAAGTTACAAATAAATTAATGTGTTTAACTAAGGCTGAGGTGGCAATATTTATCTCTCATTCAAAATTCAAAAGAAAATTACATAAAAAAAAAGAGAAAATGGAAAGTAATTGATACATGGTTTATTGTTTAATTCTAGTTGTTAGAAAGTTTGTTACTTTTCAAATTTCAAATCACATTACATTAAATAACATGTGTTAAAGGTTTTACGTAAATAATGTTAAAAGTTTTATGGTACTTTCTTTTTTTTACTAAATATAAACAACATGATATATAAGATAAGGGAAATACATTAATTGAATGAAAGAAAGATATAAATGCATGGTTAATGAAAGAACATAACTTGAAAGAAACATCAATGGATAAAGAAATTATGCATAATTTATTTTTATTTGAAAAGCCTTAATAGGTAAAATGTCCTTTTAAATATAAGGAAAAGTTGCATGAGATAGAAGTGAAAAGGGAAAAAAGAGGAGAAGAAGAAAATATAATGCAATATTTAGCAAAGGATAAATAAAAGAATGTGTCAATTTTGAAGGAGAGGAACGATGCAGTATTAATGAAATAATGAAGAAAGGAGGACACTTAAAACAAATGTAGCTATTCACAATTTAAAATAAATTAATTAATGAAGGTTTGAACATGTAATCCCTATTTCAAATTTCTACGTGTTATATTTTGAAAAGACAAGGAAATAATTAAAGATAATGACAAATGATATATATATATATATTGTTAGAATTTATTTCATCTAAAAGCCACATACTATTTTCAATCAAACATTTAGCAGAAATTAATAAATTTCATTAATAACAAAAAAACTTTATTTAAAAACCATTTTTACATTCAATAATTAAATTAAATTCAATAACTTAAATGGGTGAAATGTATGGGATGTTACAAATACACTCACTTAATCTAATGTTACTTCACATTTTAGCACGTTAAAACTTTACATGATACAGTTTCAACACATGCACCTTAGTCTCATATTATAATCAAGGTCAAGTGTGACACCCCACGTCCGTTAATGTCACTCACTAAGGGAATACATTAACTTTCGTGAAGCGTTTAGGTAAACAGAACAGAAACATTACAAGACAGATATAAAATAGCAGTGGAATTAAAAAGTTTTAATAATCATAAAGCACGGTTGCACCATATGTCTGAAAATACATAAACTCGGTACATCATTATAACTTCTGTCCTGCACTTTAAATATCAAAGTGCACCAACAAAGAAATCATAATCCCCAATTCGTAAGCCATGGTAGCAAAGATAGAAGCTAGAGCAATACATCTAGAAGCTCCAAGCAAGACGATAGCAGAATCCTGACTAACTTGAGAATTTCCTCCCTTGAGAACTTTGAGGGGGGGGGGGGGGAATGGAAGAAAGAAGGAGAAACAAAAAGGGCTAGACATAAAGCCTGGCGAGACTAGTTACTTTTAGCCTGTAAATCAATAAAAGTAACATGATAGGCATATAAAATGGATAAGAGAGATCACTACATAATTGGCAGGTGTGACAAGGTAGACAGGATAAGGTGTATATGCTTCTAATGATTACTCTGCACTGTTACTAGTATATCCAGAAAGAGATGATCCCTTCCACTATAAGTTGGTGGGCATAGGTCATACGTCAAAGTATACCCTAACTGCTACCCTAATCGATCGGCTCCCTACTCCGTAGATAGGCTGTGTTGGCCCATAGTAGGAGGTATCACTTCCTAAAGTGGCAACTCAAGATGTGCACAACCATATCTACTGGTGTCACGGTCATCTTAGCCCCCTCTGCCTGGTCCATGCACACACATGTCCCCGGTCGGTTTGCGCCGCCCACACAATCCGTCTCGTTTGGATCTCTTACCATCAATCAGTAAGCGTGCCTCTTCTCCGCCTAGTACGGAGTTCTTTACTAGATACCAACTCCGGGTTACTGACTAAAATGGGTCCTACACAATATGATACAAGCTCTCCTCTTTGTCTTGTATCTCCACTTGGTTTTTCACTAACTATGTATACCCATAAGTGTCTTTAATTACATAGCCCTATGTCAGTTATGCTTACCTAAAAGGTGTCTTTAATTACATAATTTATTAAATTTTTCCCCTAGTTATGTATACCACTAGGTGTCTTTAATTACATAACCTTATTTATTTCTACCAGTTATGCCTACCATAAAGGGTGTCTTTAATTACATAATTCCAATCTTTCTACCGGTTATGCTTACCTACCGGTATCTTTAATACATAACCCCCAATCTTCCAACCGATTATGCTTACCTACAGGTGTCTTTAATACATAACCCGATCATCTCTACAAGTTATGTTTACCCTAAAAGGTGTTCTTAATTACATAAATTATAATTTCCACCAATTATGTATACTACTAGGTGTCTTTAATTACATAACCTTATCGGGTTAAGTTTGTGGGCCTATATATACTAAAATTACCCATCTACCTAAGATTTACGTAACCCTCCCGCTAATTCAAGCATGTTTATTTAACTATTAAGTTTGTAGGCCTATATATCCAAATATTCCCCGCCTACCCAAGATTTACTTGACCTCCTACTAATCCAAGCATATTTGTTTAATGATTAAGTTGTGGGCCTATATATACTAATATTACCCACCTACCCAAGATTTACTTAACCTCCCACCGATCCAATCAATTCTACTTAACCCTAACTTCAGTTGCATATCATACAATCCCTATGGATTAGATTTGGTTAAGTACTCCAATTCATTACCATGTCCATTTACGGTTTATAATGGGCTAGACCTCCCACATTAGGCCTACAACGTGCGGATGCTGGATATGCCACTCGGGTCTGGGCAGTCTTATTCCACAGTTGGGCCTAACATTGTGTCTTAGCCCGATTTGTATTTTCGTACTTAGACCTCCCACATTAGGTTCAACATTAGTGGCAGCTGGATAAGCCGGTCGGGTCCAGATAGACTTCCACCACTAATGCAACCTAACCTCGTGTCATATGTACAATTACAATTCCTAATTATAATTACTAAACATTCCATTTTTAATTAATTTACCAAGTAATTAACCCTTTCCTTTTATAGGTGTCAATACCTATCTTACCCATTAATTTGAATTACAAGTCCAAAAATGTTCATATTCAAAATATGCCAATATTAACCCCTTTTCCCCCGTTCCATAACTAGCACCCTCACAAAATTGGCAGTATGCCTAGGCTAGACCACAGCCTAGTCATAAACGATAATAGGGAAAAATAATAGGAATGTAACAAAAGTGATCATCTTGGCATAAACATAAACTTAGTAAGATAATGTGAACATACATACTGACACGAAGATGTAATTATTATCATACAAGATGAACATAAAACTAGTGAACATAACATGATGTCTCAATAAGTGCAGTAAGATCTAAATCAACAGTTTAGATGTCCCGTTTGTTTGGATCTAACATAATCACACATGGTGATAGATTGGATCACATGATCTGGATCTAGAGTTTAAAATATATCTAACATGATAACACAAGGTGATAAATTAGATCACATAGAATAGATCTAACATGATAACAAAAGGTGATAATCTAGATCTGACTAACAATTTCAATGTCCACATAAATTAGATCTACTAGTTAAGAAATAGATCTACACAAATCCATATAATAGCATGCCATAGAAGTCACAATTTAGATAAAGATTTAGATCCAATCCTAACTAATTCAAGGTGGCATATGTTCATGATTTACATAAATGATTAGATCTACCCAATGACGTACTATTCAAATTAACAAATTTATATTAACCAAAATATAGTTACAAAACAAGATCCATAATAATATTATAGTAGAATAATCACAATTGAACTGAATCTAGAGAAATAGATCTATCATAACGTAGTAGAATAATCATGATTGCATTGGATCTAAAGAAATAGATCTATCATGACATAGTATCAGATATGATAATAGCATAGATTCATGGTTTACACATATCCAAATCACAGTCTTTCATAATTTACTTTTATTTATCTAAACCTAAAAGCAACTAGAACTCACAGCATCAGGTTTAGAGAATAAAGAGAATGGATCTTTAATTTTTGGATTTGATTTACAAAGTATGCAGAAAACGATTTAGTTCGCATTCCAGCAGCATATGGCCTCCATCCACATATTTATAGCTGCAGAGCCCTCTGGAACCGACTACCACCTCAGCCCTAGGGGTGTCGGCACCTCTGTGGGTGGGTCGATCTCGAGGTCGACACCCCTCTAGGGGGTCGACCCCCGAGATCGGGAATTTTGGCGCTATGAGGATTTTTTCGAATTTGAATCTTTCTGGATAAAAATCTGACTCAGCTCTAACTCATCTCTGACTCATGCATATATGTATATAATTTTTCTGGGCGTATACAAACTTAAAACTCTCATAACTTCATCATATGTGTCTGTTTTACGCAACCAAATGTCTATCTTGACCAGAATCTCGGGACGGATGCAATGGTGCAGTCTGTTTCCTCTAATTATGAATATTAAATTAATTATTATTTAATTTATCCTCTTTTAGCGTAGGTACAAATTCGGGGTGTTACAATCTCCCCTACTCGAAGGATTTCGTCCCCGAAATCTCTAAGTTGAGAATAATGCATATCCTACCATCCATCATCCATCTACTCATCCACAAATCACTGGCATCCATTGTCCTTAAAGATTTCTAATGCTTGTATGAATATATGCGAAGGTGTGTGTACATGTCCCAACACTAATGCAAAGATCAGGCGGTCTATTGATTTAGTTGATCTCCTTAATGCAATGTATGTTAGTGCCATGAATCCAATACGTATGCAAATAAATCTATCATATCATATAAGTTCTATATGTGTGCACATTCATTTGTCCAAATGCAACATCCATATGCCAACTCATCCATTTCCATTCATAAAAGAAAATGCATACATATCCATATGCAGTATGAGAGTGATTGAGCCGATCTTAGTGCCTAATGTGTGTATATGCATCCATAGGAAACCACTAGCAAACACTTGCATCCTCTTGCATCCATCAAACATAACATGTTTCAAACACATGTTTACATCCATAGGATTCCTATCTTAAGGCCGAAAATACTATGGATAAGATATACTCTATTGATAGAAATAGGCACGGATAGAACTTAGCAAAAAGAGTTAAGAACATACTCTCGAAAGAAAAGGGTACGAAGCACGAATCTTTTCTTCGGTCTCCCAAGTTGCATCTTCTGGGTTATCTTCTCATTGAGCCTTTAGTAACTTGATCCCTTTATTGCGAAGTTTCTTAATTCTGTCCAAGAATACGGGTAGGGACTCATCTGACTGTCACCTTTTGTTCTACTTCGACTTCTTTCAACATACTTGGCTCAACAACTTCCGCGGTGTCATGCAAGCACTTCCGCAGATGAGAGTCATGAACACCGGATAGATTTTCTGGAAGTTTCACTTGGTAGGCCATTTGGCTAATCCTCTCGGTTATGGGAAATGGTCACACAAACCTATCCCCTACTGATCCGAAGCGAACCACATTCCTCAAAGGTGATACTTTTATAAAAACTAAGTCTCCCACTTCGAATTCGATGTCAGTCCTTCTCTTGTCTGCATAGGACTTCTACCTATCTTGAGTTGTCTTCATCCGTCGTCGAATAAAGTAAATCTTTTCGAACATTTCCCTAACCATATCTGGTCTTGGTTATAATCTTTCTGTAGATTCCCACCAACAAATTGGCGATCTACATGGTCGTCCGTACAATGCTTCGAAGGGTGCCATATCGATGCTAGCCTGATAGCCGTTATTATAGGCAAACTCTACTAAAGGAAGATGCTCTTCCCAAGTCCCTCTGAAGTCAAGGATACACAGCCTTAAAAGATCTTCTAGAATTTTGGTTACCCTCTCCGTCTGCCCATCGGTCTGAGGATGATATGCCGTGCTCAAACACAACTGTGTACCTAATGCTTCTTGCAAGCTCCTCCAAAATTCACTCGTAAAGATGGGTTGACGATCGCTCATGATGCTGGAAGGAACTCCATGAAGACGAACTATCTCTCGGACATAAATTGCTGCCAACCATGATGCCATCCTCTTACACTTTACAGGAATAAAGTGAGCGCTCTTAGTGAGTCTATCCAGTACCACCCAAATACTAGTGTTTCCTTTCTTTGATCTAGGCAACAATATATGAAATCCACAGAGACGCTCTCCCACTTCCATTGTGGGACCTCTAGAGGATGAAGCAAACAACTGAGCTCCCTTTGCTCAGCTTTGACTTACTAGCAAATCAGATATTGAGAAACTATGCTGCTACATCTTTCATTAACCCATCTCAAAAGAAAACCCCTACTCAAGTAGCTCCCCTACTTGCTTACTCACCTCCCTCCTTTTCCTTGGAGCCATATGTCGCACTGGTAATGCAACTGGCTTTGCATTGTCCACCCAATATATACGAAAATCGATCTTGCACCTCGGAGGTAAGTCACGTATCTTATAAAAAATGTTAGAATAATCTCGAACCATTAGAACAAATTGAAAATCATTGATAGATGCATCAAGAGACTCTAGAAAACTAAGCATAACCGACCCTTGTGGGTCACAAGAAATCTCGAGGGTCCTCCCATGACAAGTTAATAGCCTAACGAACCTCCTCTCACAATCCTGAATGGCACCATATGTGGTAAGCCAGTCCATTCCAAGAATCAAACCATGGCCCATAAACCCGAACACATATACGTTGCACTCAAACTCGACGCCTAACACAAATATCCTCAAACCCCAAAAAATCATAGATTAATGAGCCGAACAACTTATGGGGTTTGAGAAAATAATGGGATCCACTACCATACTAATATTTATGTAATAACCCGGAATTTAGAACAAGAATAAATATTATTTTTGGTCAATTTAATGAATTTAGAATATTTTAAACAATTTATTTTAAATATGACATCCTTTACATAATTTTTTTATACATAAAAAAAGAAAAAAGAATTTTTTTTATTAATTAACGTGCATAGAATTAAATGGCATGCATACGAAGTTATAACCTATGGTGGCAAGTTTCAAATGTACACAAATATTAACTTACCTTGCATGCCACAATTGCTTTAAATGAAGGATTAAACTTATACAAACCTGTTATATTGCTTTTATATTAACAGTAGTTGTCATTAAACATAAGTCTAATAACATTGATTGTAATCATGGAGAATATATTCGAGAAAGGTTATGATCGAAAATTTAGAGTGAAAGAAAAACATCAACAAAATAATAAATATATATAGTATTATTTGTGTAAGTGCTAAATCCAAATTAGCAGTAAATTTGCAAGAAAAATAGGAAAGCGCTGAAAGTTAATTTCATAGTGCATAAATTATTTAATAAAAATTTACATGCATACATAGACTCTCTCTCTCTCTCTCTCTCTATATATATATATATTGGTCAATGTATTTAGATAGAAAATGTAACACCCTAAAAGTTAACAAGTAATTTCCATTGCTCAAATAAAAATATCCACCGAGAGTGTGCACATTAATTGCACTAAAAGAGGAAACATTTTGTCATCAAAATATAAGATATATCTCTATTTTGATTATTTTCTTCGTATGTGTGTGTATGACTAAATTATATTGATGAATTTACATATAAATCAAAAATTACATTATTCTTAGTATGTGATATTATCTAAAATTTCTTTCCATCTTATTCGTTTTGTCATTAGAATATAGAATTAATGCATATATTAGGAGTTGTATATTAAAAAAATACTAATGCATATATGTTTGTATATATCTATGTGCGTGTGTGTATTTATATATGTATTTAAAATTAAATCCCTCTCCTAATTAGCTTCTTTTTATGCACAAGAAGACAAAAAGTTAATAAAGGAACAATTAGGGGTTGGATACATAAGTAGCTGCATAAAAAGTCACAAAACGTACGAAATTTAAGACGGTGAAAATGGACTAAAATGTAAATAAAATATTAAATTTTAAAACACACATGGGCCTAAATTGAAAACTACCTACTCCCATATAATGACTCATATTCCTAACCCTAGTCATCCTCTAAAATCTAATTCTAAGTTCCCTCTTCCTCCTCTTTGCAATGGCGCCTCCCTTCTCCTCAAAATACATGATGAAAATCAAATCTTTCCAAACCATAGCAAATTATATATCAAAACGAAGGTCTCAACAATACGAAGCTACTGATATCATTAGTTTTGTAATACAGCGCTTGGATTCGCCGAAATTTTGGATCAAACTTTCTGATTTTCGAAATTAAAAAGCAGTAGATGTAAATGATTTTTTTCCCGCTAATCTAGGAAGAACTGGGAAAAGTTGTCAACATGAAAGCTCTTCATCTTCACGTTATCTGGATGCTGGAATTTTTCAGATTTTTTGGAGTATGGGTGCGACCTTTGGGGCCCGCGAGGCGAAATTCACTCTCAGGCCAGATTCCTGCGGCCGGAGCATGAACGGCGGCTGCGATTTGGTGGGATGATGAAGCTTGCCAAGACAAAGAGATGAGCCGTGGTTTCAGGTCAATCGGAGGTCGGAGGTGGAAGTTATGGGGGGTCAAAGTTGGGAAGAGGAGGGTTGACCGAAAATTTTTGGGTAGAATTTGAATTTTAATCTATTTAATTTTATTCCAATCTTTGTAATTGTATATCTCTCTCATACGAAGTCGAAATTTGACGATTTCAGATCCGCCGCGATCGTGGCGACGAGACATTCGCGTGGACACTAATTTCGTCCAATTTGGAGACAGTCAAAATTTTAGGTATTTTTTGAATTTTAAATAATTAAATAAATTGTTCTAACTTCAGAAATTCATAACTTGTTGTAACGAACTCGAAATCGTTCGAAACAGGTTTTTCCATGATCAGTGAATTTTTAGCTTCGCATAAACATCAATTTTGCCCAATTCTGAGCATGTTGGATTTTGGACCAAAATTGGGCTCGATAAAGTCAAATTTCGGTGAGAACTCTTTTCTCACTCAATCTATATTTACAGTTATTATTTATTTTCATTAATAAATATATTTTATTGTCTGTGATGAAATGTTGTGAATTATTTTTGTGGCATACATGATTTGTTGTGTATTGATGTTGGATGTGATGCAATGTTTGAATTTGAAATTTTGTAACTTGCTAATTAATGATAATTTATTATTATTTATGTTATATGGAATATGTTATGTTGCCATATATGAGTTGACTGACTTGTATATGTGATTGGGCTGATTTATTTTCACACATCGCCCATGTGCACAAATAATAAGTTATTGTTATTTGGATGTTATTCAAATTATTATTTTTTGAATGTTATGTTATTGGGATGTAAAATGAATGTTATTATTGAATACATGTATTGTTTGAAATCCATTAATTAATGGTATTTGATTTGGGTCTCATTCCAATGAAGGAATTTCAAAAGTTTTCAAAAAGGGTTTTCAGTTAAAGAATTAAATGTTATGTTAATGCTTTTAAAATTATTTAATGTGCATAAAATCGATTAGGTAGATTTGCGCTATTTATACGGGAATGGATATTTCCATGAATATCATTTATTATATAATAAATGATGAAGGATTAAAATTTGAAATTTGAAATTTAACAATTTAGAGTTTTAATTTAATGATTATTATAATCAAATGAATATGGCTTAACCCGAGGTTAGAATGAGTTTGCGGTATAAGTCTGCCCGGACCCTCCTGGCACATCCAGCAACCGCAAACAATAAATCTAATGTGAGAGGTTAATGCAATAATTAATGATCAATTAATATTAGAAGTTTGAATTTCAAAATTTACATTTTGAAAATATTATTATATTATTTTAATGTTATAAGAACTTGATCTTTATTGAAATTCAACATACAAGTAGAAATCATTTTAAATGATTGTATTGAACATTTTATAAATGTTTTTAAATGAAAGATTACATTTTCCAATGTAATAAAGTTGAATTAAAAAGATTACATTTTTCAATGTAATTAAGTTGGAAATAAAAGATTACATTTTTTTTACAATGTAATGAAGTTGAACTAAAAAGATTTCATTTTTTTAATAAAAAGAATCGAATTAAAGATTTGATTTTTAATGTCATTTGTTTACATTAAAAAGAATCGAATTAAAGATTTGATTTTTAATGTCATTTGTTTACATTATGAAGAATCGAATTAAAGATTTGATTTTAAATGTTATTTGTTTACATTAAAAAGAAGTGAATTAAAGATGTGATTTTTAATGTCATTTGTTTACATTAAAAGGATTGAAAATATAAGATTTGAATTTTTATTGCCATTTGTTACATTAAAAAGAATAGTTATTTAAAAGTTCATTTTCATTGATAGTTTGTTTCGATAAAAAGACTTAACATTAAAAATTACATTTTTATGTAATATGGCTTTCAAAAGATGAAGGTATATTTTATTGAAATGAACTAGTTGTTAAATAAACCTTTAATTAAGATTTAATGGGGTTTCCAATTAATTAATTTTTATTTGGAATTAATGTAAATAGATAGATTTTGGGATTGTCGTGAATGGTATCTTAAATAACACCGTTCTTAAAACCCGTTTGAAAAGAGCAAATCTTTTAATTAAGATTTAGAAAGGTTTTCTAATTAATTAATTGGAATTGAAATGAAATTTGATTGTGGGTTTATCGTGAACTATGTTTCAAATGACATTTGTTCTTTAATCCCAATTGACGGTGAAAATGTGATATGGAATGTTATAAATCTTTATTAAGATTTAAATGAGGATTTTCAATTTATAAACATAATTGAAAATAGAATTGAAAATCAATGGTTGGGTTGATTGTGAACAATGTTTTAAAAATAACATTAGTTCTTAAACCCGATTAACGATGAAATTTGAAATTTAGAATATTATTTATCTTTTAACTAAGATTTATTAAAATTTTCTAAAGCGAAGACTTCAATTTAATACATTAAATTAAAATTAAATGGAATAAGATTTTGGGTTTATTGTGTACGATGTTTTCAGTGACATTTGTTCTTTAACCTAGTTAAAGACGAGATAAATTTCTTGAAAATTTTACAATCATTAAATGATATGATTTTGGAAGATTAAAACTAAATAGAGTTTTAATAAATCTTTAACTAGACTGAAATGGGGATTTAGTAATTTAATTTACTAAGGAGTCGGAAATGGAATACCACCAGTTTTATTCCATGCGATAGTTGAATCTTTAATTAGATTCAAACGATTAAATGGTAATTAAATTTATCATAACATATTGGGGTTTAGATATGGAGTACCACCAATTTTACTCCATGGGATATATAGGTTGGGATTGGAATAATAATAAATAATTACTTCGGTAAGGCGTTAATCCCGACTAGTTGAATGAACCTTAATTTGGTTTAAGTTAAATTAAAGAAATATTCTTGATGGGAATGAGGCGTTGGTTGTGTTTTAAAGCACATGATTTAAATTACGCAAATTATTCAGAAAGACCGGGTTTAACCCATTCTGAATAATTCATACGACGATTCAAGATCGATGATGAAGACGGTTATTGAAGACCGGGAAATTTCCTTATCGAATGGATGATTATTGATATCTTGATTGGACCGTACACCCAAAATGAGGGAAAAATTGGTGATCATTCAGACGTATTTGGAGATCGACCGGATATGGTTTCGTTCAGACCTAGAACGGACTGATAAATGGATTGTGTGTCTGACATTGTATTCCTTTATATTGTATTCGTTGATCTCTATTTAATATATAGCTGTTTGGTGGCGGAGAATTTATTCTCTTGCTTAACACCCTATTATATATTGATAGATGAATCAATGATATGGTATGGATTGACAATGTAGCACGCTAAGATGCATATGATCAAGGCTTTGTTGAAAAGCAGGCCTTGGGGGAAGATCAAAGCATAGCCTATTTAGGCGTAGCTTTTTGTATAGCGTGACTTCGCGAGCCTCAGACCCCGGTATGAGTTAAAAACGGGATTAGGACTGCAGGGAGTGCACACATTTCTTTCTAGCTAGGAGTTGTGTCAGTGCTTAAACTCGCTGGCATTTTACTTATGTGGATGATGGATTTTCAGGCGCCTCGGATTTATAGGCCGTTAGTGGTCATACTATAGGTTCAAAGGAACCGGTAAGCGTGTGTTCAGGCATAATTAATCCACTACCCTTAGGTAGGGACCGGCCCTGAAGATCCAAGGGTTGCCCATAGGTGTGATCCTGAGGCATTTGCTAGAGTGTCTCGAATCGGAGAGGAGCTTGCCCCTAGCCTCGACTCATGATGGAAATCCAATTTCCAATACGACCTTGCGGTTTTGATTGTAGAACTAGTATGGCGACATAGTAGGATGGGGTACTATGCCGTTTATGATTAATACATTTACTTTCGAAATTGATTTCAACACTATGCACAAATAGTAATTTTAAAAGATAAATTTTCACGTACCAAGCATATTTGGCTATTATAAGGTAAAACTCTATCCTCCGGCTTGCGTTGCATTGTGTGATGAGACCTGAGTCTTATAATAGCTTCATTTTCCTTTATTTAGCATTGCGTTGTTTATTTTTATGCACTGGTATTCTTGGGGGTAAACCCGTTCCGTGTTATACGGCGTGTTCCCTTGATTTACCTAACTTTAAAATCAACTTAATAACTGTTTTTGAGTTCTCATACCAGTCCCATGACTGACCAGGAGTTTATTGTTTTAACCTAAACTCTGGGTGCCCATATTTTCCACACGGGCAGCTAGTAGTTTTGGTTTGCAGATATTATATTCGCAGGATCCTGGTCTACAGCTGGAGCGATATTCGGAAGGCTCTATATCCGTGTATTTTTTTCAGTTGTGTTTTGTATTATTTTTCCGCTGCTATTTAAATGTAATTTAAACTCTGATATTATTGTATTTCCAATGTATATTATTATTCGTACTCTGGAAAATTCTTATACTCTGATGTAATTGTTGTAACAGCAATAAAATGTTCTTCTGTTTTGTGTTCTGATGTGTGTTGTTCTCAAAGCAATCCAGGCTTTCCTTCACGGGGAAGTCTGGGTCGTCTCATTTGATATCAGAGCTTTGGTTTACAAAGCTAGAGAACAAGACATATTAAAACCGAACAAAAGAATTCATCGGAGATAGGATTAGTAATATCCTATAAGAATGACTCGTCGGAGATAGGATCAGTAGTATCCTAGGATGAGTCTAAAGAGTGTTTTTATTTTAAAACAAAATTGGCTTTTGAAAATTTTAACTTATTATATGTATTTGAGTATTATATTTTGGACTATCAAGTGTTAGTGGATTTTTCATATACGCCTAGCTAGCGTGTATTCGAAGCCTCAATATACTGGGTAGATATAGAATAACACTCTAGACACCAGGGAATGATTCTGATGATGGCGCGTCATCATCAGTATTTATGTTCGAGTTTCGAAAGTGGTATATCTATATATTTACATTTGACTGGTGTGAGAACCAAAACTTACATATTGTTGTGACTTGGCATCAAAAACATAATTTTCATGTATATATCTAGAAGTTAGATGTTTGAAATTTAATTAACCAATTGATTGATGTTTGTGATGTTTGATTATTAGTTAAACTAATAAAAGTATAGAGAATTGGTTGGAATTGCATATGTATGTTTGAACAGGTTAAGCAAGGAGGCTAGAGCAGAGGAATAAAATTGTATGCCCGACAAATAGGTACATGTTTACTATATTTCTTGGGTTTTTATTTTATGAGCCGATTGGCTAGCCGCTTGGCATTCTACTTCTTCTTCCCCTTCTTTTTTTCCTTTTTGGATGATAAGAGCCCTATGAGGCGAGTTGTGCTTTTCCGATACTGCCCGTACAAAGGAGGTTATGGCAAAAAAATTCAAAAATTTAGAGCGTTAGCCAAATTTTGAGAAATTAGTAAATTCTTATAAAGTGTAAAATTGAAAAACTTAAGCCGTATTAAAATAATAAAAGTTGAGTTGATTAATATAACAACTTTTAGCTTCGTTCCTTTTCGAGGACGAAAAGATTTTTAAGTGGGGGCGATTGTAACAACCCGGAATTTAGAACAAGAATAAATATTATTTTTGGTCAATTTAATGAATTTAGAATATTTTAAACAATTTATTTTAAATATGACATCCTTTACATAACTTTTTTTATACATAAAAAAAAAGAATTTTTTTTATTAATTAACGTGCATAGAATTAAATGGCATGCATACGAAGATATAACCTATGGTGGCAAGTTTCAAATGTACACAAATATTAACTTACCTTGCATGCCACAATTGCTTTAAATGAAGGATTAAACTTATACAAACCTGTTATATTGCTTTTATATTAACCGTAGTTGTCATTAAACATATGTCTAATAACATTGATTGTAATCATGGAGAATATATTCGAGAAAGGTTATGATCAAAAGTTTAGAGTGAAATAAAAACATCAACAAAATAATAAATATATATAGTACTA
Organism: Allium sativum; assembly: GCA_030737875.1. Classification (NCBI taxonomy): domain Eukaryota; kingdom Viridiplantae; phylum Streptophyta; class Magnoliopsida; order Asparagales; family Amaryllidaceae; genus Allium; species Allium sativum. Next base: position 194,827,026 of record CM060927.1, on the reverse strand, counting down.
TTTGTGTAAGTGCTAAATCCAAATTAGCAGTAAATTTGCAAGAAAAATAGGAAAGCGCTGAAAGTTAATTTCATAGTTAATAATAACATTTATTATTCAATAAAAAAGGAAAATAGAAAAGCATGCATCATGCATCATGCAAGAATAATAACATTTATTATTCAATGTTAATTTCATAGTGCATAAATTATTTAATAAAAATTTACATGCATACATAGACTCTCACTCTCTCTCTCTCTCTCTATATATATATATATATATATATATATATATATATATATATATTAGTCAATGTATTTAGATAGCAAATGTAACACCCTAAAAGTTTACAAGTAATTTCCGTTGCTCAAATAAAAATATCCACCGAGAGTGTGCACATTAATTGCACTAAAAGAGGAAACATTTTGTCATCAAAATATAAGACATATCTCTATTTTGATTATTTTCTTCGTATGTGTGTGTATGACTAAATTATATTGATGAACTTACATATAAATCAAAAATTACATTATTTTTAGTATGTGATATTATCTAAAATTTCTTTCCATCTTATTTGTTTTGTCATTAGAATATAGAATTAATGCATATATTAGGAGTTGTATATTAAAAAAATACTAATGCATATATGTTTGTATATATCTATGTGCGTGTGTGTGTGAGTGTATTTATATATGTATTTAAAATTAAATCTCTCTCCTAATTAGCTTCTTTTTATGCACAAGAAGACAAAAAGTTAATAAAGGAACAATTAGGGGTTGAATACATAAGTAGCTGCATAAAAAGTCACAAAACGTACGAAATTTAAGACGGTGAAAATGGACTAAAATGTAAATAAAATATTAAATTTTAAAACACACATGGGCCTAAATTGAAAACTACCTACTTCCATATAATGTCTCATATTCCCTAACCCTAGTCATCCTCTAAAATCTAATTCTAAGTTCCCTCTTCCTCCTCTTTGCAATGGCGGCTCCCTTCTCCTCAAAATATATGATGAAAATCAAATCTCTCCAAACCATAGCAAATTATATATCAAAACGAAGGTCTCAACGATACGAAGCTATTGATATCATTAGTTTTGTCATACAACGCTCGGATTCGCCGAAATTTTGGATCAAACTTTCTGATTTTCAAAAATAAAAAGCAGCAAACGTAAATGATTTTTTTTCCGGTAATCTAGGAAGAACTGGAAAAGGTTGTCAACATGAAAATTCTTCGTCTTCACGTTATCTGGATGCTGGAATTTTTTCAGATTTTTTGGAGTTGGGGTGCGGCCTATGGGGCCCGCGAGGCGAAATTAACTCTCAGGCCAGATTCCGGCGGCCGGAGCATGAACGGCGGCTGCGATTTGGTGGGATGATGCAGCTTAACAAGACAAAGAGACGAGCGGTGGTTTCAGGTCAATCAAAGGTCGGAGGTGGAAGTTATGGGCGGTCAAAGTTGGGAAGAGGAGGGTTGACCGAAAATTTCGGGGTAGAATTTGAATTTTAATCTATTTAATTTTATTCCAATCTTTGTAATTGTATATCTCTCTCATACGAAGTCGAAATTTGACGATTTCAAATCCGCCGCGATCGTGGCGAAGAGACGTTCGCGTGGACACTAATTTCGTCCAATTTGGAGACATTCAAAATTTTAGGTATTTTTCGAATTTTAAATAATTAACTAAATTGTCCGAACTTTAGAAATTCATAACTTGTTGTAACAAACTCGAAATCATTCGAAACAGGTTTTGCCATGATCAGTGAATTTTTAGCTTCGCATAAACATCAATTTTGCCCAATTCTGAGCATGTTGGATTTTGGATCAAAATTGGGCCCAAATCGCCCATTTGGACCCGATAAAGTCAAATTTCGGTGAGAACTCTTTTCTCACTCAACCTATATTTACAGTTATTATTTATTTTCATTAATAAATATATTTTATTGTCTGCGATGAAATGTTGTGAATTATTTTTGTGGCATACATGATTGTTGTGTATTGATGTTGGATGTGATGCAATGTTTGAATTTGAAAATTTGTAACTTTCTAATTAATGATAATTTATTATTATTTATATTATATGTAATATGTTACACTGCCATATATGATTTGACTGACTTGTATATGTGATTGGGCTGATTTATTTTCACACATCGCCCATGTGCACAAATAATAAGTTATTGTTATTTGGATGTTATTCAAATTATTATTTTTTGAATGTTATGTTATTGGGATGTAAAATGAATGTTATTATTGAATACATGTATTGTTTGAAATCCATTAATTAATGGTATTTGATTTGGGTCTCATTCCAATGAAGGAATTTCAAAAGTTTTCAAAAAGGGTTTTCAGTTAAAGAATTAAATGTTATGTTATGTTAATGCTTTTAAAATTATTTAATGTGCATAAAATCGATTTGGTAGATTTGCGCTATTTATACGGGAATGGATATTTCCATGAATATCATTTATTATATAATAAATGATAAAGGATTAAAATTTGAAATTTGAAATTTAACAATTTTGAGTTTTAATTTAATGATTATTATAATAAAATGAATATGGCTTAACCCGAGGTTAGAATGAGTTTGCGGTATAAGTCTGCCCGGACCCACCCGGCACATCCAGCAACCGCAAACAATAAATCTAATGTGAGAGGTTAACGCAGTAATTAATGATCAATTAATATTAGAAGTTTGAATTTCAAAATTTACTTTTTGAAAATATTATTATTATATTATTTTAATGTTATAAGAACCCGATCTTTATTGAAATTCAAAATACAAGTAGAAATCATTTTAAATGATTGTATTGAACATTTTATAAATGTTTTTAAATGAAAGATTACATTTTCCAATGTAATAAAGTTGAATTAAAAAGATTACATTTTTCAATGTAATTAAGTTGGAAATAAAAGATTACATTTTTTTACAACGTAATGAAGTTGAACTAAAAAGATTTCATTTTTTTTAATAAAAAGAATCGAATTAAAGATTTCATTTTTAATGTCATTTGTTTACATTAAAAAGAATCGAATTAAAGATTTGATTTTTGATGTCATTTGTTTACATTAAAAAGAATCGAATTAAAGATTTAATTTTTAATGTCATTTGTTTACATTAAAAAGAAGTGAATTAAAGATGTGATTTTTAATGTCATTTGTTCACATTAAAAGGATTGAAAATATAAGATTTGAATTTTTATTGCCATTTGTTACAATAAAAAGAATAGTTATTTAAAAGTTCATTTTCATTGATAGTTTGTTTCGATAAAAAGATTTAATATTAAAAATTACATTTTTATGTAATATGGCTTTCAGAAGATGAAGATATATTTTATTGAAATGAACTAGTTGTTAATTAAACCTTTATTTAAGATTTAATGGGGTTTCCAATTAATTAATTTTTATTTGGAATTAATGTAAATAGATAGATTTTGGGTTTGTCGTGAATGGTATCTTAAATAACACCGTTCTTAAAACCCGTTTGAAAAGAATAAATCTTTTAATTAAGATTTAGAAAGGTTTTCTAATTAATTAATTGGAATTGAAATGAAAGTTGATTGTGGGTTTACCGTGAACTATGTTTCAAACGACATTTGTTCTTTAATCCCAATTGACGGTGAAAATGTAATATGGAATGTTATAAAACTTTATTAAGATTTAAATGAGGTTTTTCAATTTATAAACATAATTGAAAATAGAATTGAAAATCAATGGTTGGGTTGATTGTGAACAATGTTTTTAAAATAACAGTAGTTCTTAAACCCGATTAACGATGAAATTTGAAATTTAGAATTTTATTAATCTTTTAACTAAGATTTATTATAATTTTCTAAAGCGAAGACTTCAATTTAATACATTAAATTGAAATTAAATGGAATAAGATTTTGGGTTTATTGTGTACGATGTTTTCAGTGACATTTGTTCTTTAACCTAGTTAAAGATGAGATAAGTTTCTTGAAAATTTTACAATCATTAAATGATATGATTTTGGAAGATTAAAACTAAATAGAGTTTTAGTAAATCTTTAACTAGACTGAAATGGGGATTTAGTAATTTAATTTACTAAGGAGTCGGAAATGGAATACCACCAGTTTTATTCCATGCGATAGTTGAATCTTTAATTAGATTAAGACGATTAAACGGTAATTAAATATATCGTAACACATTGGGGTTTAGATATGGAGTACCACCAGTTTTACTCCATGGGATATATAGGTTGGGATTGGAATAATAATAAATAATTACTTCGGTAAGGCGTTAATCCCGACTAGTTGAATGAACCTTAATTTGGTTTAAGTTAAATTAAAGAAATATTCTTGATGGGAATGAGGCGTTGGTTGTGTTTTAAAGCACATGATTTAAATTACGCAAATTATTCAGAAAGACCGGGTTTAACCCATTCTGAATAATTCATACGACGACTGAAGATCGATGATGAAGACAGTTATTGAAGACCGGGAAATTTCCATATCGAATGGATGATTATTGATATCTTGATTGGACCATACACCCAAAATGAGGGAAAAATTGGTGATCATTCAGACGTATTTGGAGATCGACCGGATATGGTTTCGTTCAGACCCAGAACGGATTGATAAATGGATTGTGTGTCTGACATTGTATTCCTTTATATTGTATTCGTTGATCTCTATTTAATATATAGCTGTTTGGTGGCGGAGAATTTATTCTCTTGCTTAACACCCTATTATATATTGATAGATGAATCAATGATATGGTATGGATTGACAATGTAGCACGCTAAGATGCATATGATCAAGGCTTTGTTGAAAAGCAGGCCTTGTGGGATGATCAAAGCATAGCCTACTTAGGCGTAGCTTTGTGTATAGCGTGACTTCGCGAGCCTCAGACCCTGGTATGAGTCAAAAACGGGATTAGGACTGCAGGGAGTGCACACGTTTCTTTCTAGCTAAGAGTTGTGTCAGTGCTTAAACTGGCTGGCATTTTACTTATGTGGATGATGGATTTTCAGGCGCCTCGGATTTATAGGCCGTTAGTGGTCATACTATAGGTTCAAAGGAACCGGGAAGCGTGTGTTCAGGCATAATTAATCCACTACCCTTAGGTAGGGACTGGCCCTGAAGATCCAAGGGTTGCCCATAGGTGTGATCCTGAGGCATTTGCTAGAGTGTCTCGAATCAGAGAGGAGCTTGCCCCTAGCCTCGACTCATGATGGAAATCCAATTTCCAATATGACCTTGCGGTTTTGATTGTAGAACTAGTATGGCGACATAGTAGGATGGGGTACTATGCCGTTTATGATCAATACATTTACTTTCGAAATTGATTTCAACACTATGCACTTATAGTAATTTTAAAAGATAAATTTTCACGTACCAAGCATATTTGGCTATTATAAGGTAAAACTCTATCCCCCGGCTTGCGTTGCATTGTGTGATGGGACCTGAGTCTTATAGTAGCTTTATTTTCCTTTATTTAGCATTGCGCTGATTATTTTTATGCACTGGTATTCTTGGGGGTAAACCCGTTCCGTGTTATACGGCGTGGTCCCTTGATTTACCTAACTTTAAAATCAACTTAATAACTGTTTTTGAGTTCTCATACTAGTCCCATGACTGACCTGGAGTTTATTGTTTTAACCTAAACTTTGGGTGCCCATATTTTCCACACGGGCAGCTAGTAGTTTTAGTTTGCAGATATTATATTCACAGGATCCTGGTCTACAGCTGGAGCGATACTCGGAAGGCTCTGTATCCGTGTATTTCTTTCAGTTATGTTTTGTTATTATTTTTCCGCTGCTATTTAAATGTAATTTAAACTCTGGTATTATTGTATTTCCAATGTATATTATTATTCATACTCTGGAAAATTCTTGTACTCTGATGTAATTGTTGTAACAGCAATAAAATGTTCTTTTGTTTTGTGTTCTGATGTGTGTTATTCTCAAAGCAATCCAGGCTTTCCTTCACGGGGAAGTTTGGGTCGTCTCAATTTAAGTGCAGAGATTCAACTACCAAACTAGATATAAACGAATGCGAAGCGCTAGAATAAAAAAGAGTTCTTATAGGAAAAGTGGAAAGAGAAATCCAACCTTCCATGGAAACTTTTGTACCTCAATCTGGTGCACTAGCCACGAGAGCATTCGCTTACCCTCCAGAGGTTCCTGTCCCTTGACCGTGCCCTTGCTTCCTTGGGCACTCCCTAGAATAGTGTCCAACCTCTTCACAAACGAAGCAAGCGTTCTTCCTTTTCCTGTTGTCCTGGCCCCACAGTAGGAGGTATCACTTCCTAAAGTGGCAACTCAAGATGTGCACAACCATATCTACTGGTGTCACGGTCGTCTTAGTCCCCTCTGCATGGTCCATGCACGCACATGTCCCCGGTCGGTTTGTGCCGCCCACACCATCCGTCACGTTTGGATCTCTTACAGTCAATCATTAAGCGTGCCCCTTCTCCGCCTGCCTAGTACGGAGTTCTTCACTTGATACCAACTCCGGGTTACTGACTGAAATTGGTCCTACACAATATGATACAAACTCTCCCCTTTGTCTTGTATCCCCACTAGGTTTTTCACTGACTGTGTATACCCTTATGTGTCTTTAATTACATAGCCCTATGTTAGTTATGCTTACCCTAAAAGGGTGTCTTTAATTACACAACTTTATTATATTTTTCCCCTGGTTATGTAGACCACTAGGTGTCTTTAATTACATAACCTTATTTATTTCTACCAGTTATGATTACCCTAAAGGGTGTCTTTAATTACATAATTCCAATCGTTCTACCGGTTATGCTTACCGACAAGTGTCTTTATTACATAACCCATAATATTCCAACCGGTTATGCTTACCTATAGGTGTATTTAATACATAACCCTGTCATTTGTACAAATTATGTTTACCCTAACAGGTGTCTTTAATTACATAACTTTATTATTTCCACCAATTATGTATACCACAATGTGTCTTTAATTACATAACCTTATCGGGTTAAGTTTGTAGGCCTATATGTACTAATATTACCCACCTACCTAAGATTTACTTGACCCTCCCGCTGATTTAAGCATGTTTATTTAACGGTTAAGTTTATAGGACTATATATCCTAATATTACCCACCTACCCAAGACTTACTTAACCTTCCACTGATCCAAGCATGTTTGTTTAATGGTTAAGTTGTGGGCCTATATATATTAATATTACCCACCTACCCAAGATTTACTTAACCTCCCACTGATCCAATCAATATAACTTCACCCTAACTTCAGTTCTGTATCATACAATCCCTATGGATCAGACTTGGTTAAGTAGTCTAATTCATTACCATGTCCATTTATGGTTTATAATAGGCTAGACCTCCCATATTAAGCCTACAACGTGTGGATGCTGGATATGCCAGTCGGGTCCAGGCAGTCTTATTACACAGTTGAGCCAAACGTCGTGTTTTAGCCCGATTCATATTTGCGTACTTAAACCTCCCACATTAGGTTCAACATTAATGGCAGCTGGATATGCCCGTCGGGTCCCGGCAGACTACCACCACTAAAGCAACCTAACCTCATGTCATAAGTACAATTATAATTCCTAATTGTAATTACTAAACATTCCATTTTTAATTAATTTACCAATTAATTAATCCTTTCCTTTTATAGGTGTCAATACCTATCTTACCCAATAATTTGAATTACATATCCAAAAATGTTCATATTCAAATTATGCCAATATTAACCCTTTTTCCCCCGTTCCTTAACTAGCGCCCTTATAAAAGTGATCATCTCGGCATAAACATAAACTTAGCATGATAACGCGAACATACATACTGGCATGGTCATGTAATTATTATCATAACAAGAAGAACATAAAACTAGTGAACATAACATGATGTCTCAATAAGCACAGTAAGATCTAAATCAGCAGTTTAGATGTCCCATCTGTTTAGATCTAACATAATAACACATGGTGATAGATTGGATCACATGATCTAGATCTAGAGGTTAAAATAGATCCAACATGATAACACAAGGTGATAAATTAGATCACATAGAATAGATCTAACATGACAACACAAGGTGATAATCTAGATCTGACTAATAGTTTCAATGTCCACATAAATTGGATCTACATGTTTAGAAATAGATCTACACAAATCCACATAATAACATGCCATAGAAGTTACAATTTAGATAAAGATTTTGATCCAATCCTAACCAATTCAAGGTGGTATATGTTCATGATTTACATAAATGATTAGATATGCCTAGTGACATAACTATTCAAATTAACATATTTATATTAACCACAATATAGTTACAACCAATATCCACAATAATATTATAGTAGAATAATCGCAATTGAACTGGATCTAAAGAAATAGATCTATCATGATGTAGTAGAATAATCACAATTGCATTGGATCTAAAGAAATAGATCTATCATGACATAGTATCGGATATGATAATAGCATAAATTCATGGCTTACACATATCCAAATCAGAGTCTTTCATAATTTACTTTTATTTATCTAAACCTAAAAGCAAATAGAACTCACAGCATCAGGTTTAAAGAATAGAGAGAATGGATCTTTAATTTCTGGATTTCATTTACAAAGTATGCAGAACAAGGTTCAGTTCGCATTCCAGCAGCATATGGCCTCCATGACTCCCAATGAAGAAATTATGAGAAATAGCCATACATTTATAACTGTAGAGCCCTCTGGAACCGACTGCCACCTTAGCCCTAGGGGTGTCGATATCCCTGTGGGTGGGTCAACCCCTAGGTCGACACCCCTTCAGGAGGGTCGACACCTAGGTCGACACCTGTAACAACCCGGAAAATGCGAGCCAGTTTGAAATTTTTATTTTGGCAATTTTAGCGAATTTTGAATATTTAAAATGAATTATTTTAAATAATATTGACGAGAAATTTATTTTGAATAGAATTCGAACGAATATAATTATGTACGTCGTCGTTAGAATATATAATAATTATATATAATTATAAAAGGAATTGAAAATGGCACGGTAGTTCAATAATTCGATTTCAAACTTCAATTGAATGTACCGGGTGCAAAACAATCCGGATTTTAGTGAAACCAAAAATAATGGAATCTAATAGTGAATATCTTTCCAACGAATCCGAAAAATCGAAATTTCATGACAAGAATCAAAAGATATGTCCAGTTGAAAATCCTGAATAGTCGCTATGGAATTCAGGCCCTTAAAAATGGACATTTTGCAAATGACCTCGGATTTCGACGAAACCAGTTTTGTTGGGTCCGTGATGTAAAGTTATTGCTAGGTTTCAAATTTCATAATTTTTCGAATCAATATGTGAGCGTGGCAAAGGAAAACGCGTTTGACCAGTTTCAGTTGATTTTAATCGACTGGAAATTGGCCATTTTTCAAACGATCTCAGAATTTGACGAAACTAGTTTTGTTAGGACCGTATCGTCAATACGAAGCTAGAAAATATTTTTATGGAATTTATAGAGTTAATATGTGACCCCGGTAATTTGAAATGTACGTTTAAAATTCAGTATAGTGATTTAAATGTAAATTTAACGGAAACTGATCGAAACGGTCGATTCAGCTTGCGGTACATATCTCATTGTGTTCGGAATGGGGGTAATTAGCTAAGGACAATAGTCGGTGGGTTCGATTTCGAGTTGAAAGTAAAAAGTTTCTTTTTAGAAATTTAAAATAATAAAACAATATAATTTCCCTTATATATTCCCTTTCCCAACCCTAAGTCAACGCCCCTCCCTCAGTCAAAATAAAAGAAACCTGCATCATCCCGCCTCCAGGAGATTTCTACGACCCTAATGCTCCGATCTTCTCCCTCTTCTTTCTTCTAATCCACCCACCAATCAAGATGATCTCTGCTGCCAACTTCACCAACTCGACGAGGGCTTCAAGATTGACGACGACGATCTTCTATCAGTGGCGAGGCTTGCGGGAATTTCATCGGGTACTCGAGGCATTTGAACGCGGATTTCTCGGTGATGGCAAAATCAATAGGCAAGGGATTTTGGGTGGGGGTAGGCGCGCCTGAGTCGCACGCAAGGGGAGGCGCCGATGATCCTCCGGCGCTCCAACGATGGTTCGATGGCATGCCCTAGGTAGCGATCTGAATAGGGCGTGATTCGTGAAGAACCAGGAGCAGTTAAAAGCAGAAGGTAACGTTCAAATTACATGATTAATTAGTTAATTAGAAAATTAGCAGTAAATTATTTGCAAGCACTAGTTAAAAATCAGAAATTATATATATATATATATATATATATATATTGTTTCAAAAATAGGATCTCTTATATGAAAATCAATAGTTAGAAAAGTGATTTCTACATATTAAGGCATTGCATAAAAATATGATTTCTCTTCATATGAAATGCAAATAAAGGAGTGATGTTTATATATGTAATAACAATATAAAGTAATGATTTTTATAATGTTTTCAGCGGGGTAAAAATACGATTTTTATAGTGTAGGAAGCGTTATAAAAATATAATCTTTATTGGAAGAAGTAGATATAGAAAAATATATTTTTTATATAGAAAATGCGTGATAAAAATATAATTTTTATTATTATAGAGAAGTTAAAGGTATGATCTTTATATTTTTAAAGTAATAAAAATATGATTTTTATATTTTTAAAGTATTAAAAATATAGTCTTTACTATATAGCGATTATAAAAATATGCTTTATATATTTTTAAAGTAGTAAAAATATAATCTTTTACATTGTAGAAAGATAAAGGTATGATTTTTATATTTTTAAAATAATAAAAATATGATCTTTACTATATAGAAGTAGTGAAAATGTGATTTTTATATTTTTAAAGAGTTAAAAATATAATTTTTACATGATAGAATATTAAAAATATCACCTTTATATGTGGAGAAAAATAAAAATGAGATTTTTATAAAGATGAAATCTTTAAATTTAAAAAGGTGAAATCTTTATATAGAAAATAGCGTGATAGAAATATAATTTTTATCTATATAACATAGTAGTAAAAATTCGATTTTTATATTGAATAGCAAAGTAAAACTTCGATTTTTATATATTGAATAGCGAAGTAAAAATTCGATTTTTACATATGTAGTGGCTACGACAACGAAGCTGACAAAAAGGGCGAGAACGACGAAGATCTCTACAATAGGAGTGTCGTGAAGTTGGATAGCTATTAGTGAGAACTTCTCACTCTTCAATTTATTTTCTAGTTATATATATATATATACTAGGATGCAGACGGTGTTTAGTAGCACCCGACACAATCGTCCACAGACCATGGACTTGTTTGTTTGGCTGTTTAGTGATTGATTGCGATATTGGTTTGAATGTGGTTTGTGGTGTGTAAAATCGAATCGATAAATTGGTTAGGATTAGACGTGCGCCGTTATAAGGCGAAGGAGTAAGGCTAGGTTAGACTCTTACTCCAAATTTTGTGGTTTGCATAACGAAAGTGATTTGATTGATGTGTGAATGGCGTGGGCCTTCACTAGACCGGGGATAAGGCTAGGCCTTGTCCCGTTTCTAGTATCGTGCCGTTATGCCGTCGAAATTTTCTAAAATATGTTAGAAAAATAAAAATATCATTTTATTGAAGAAATGAATTGAATAGAAATTCATAGGTTGAAATAAAATGTTTTATCGTTAAAAATTATAATTTTTAACGTGAAGTGAATAAAATAAAATATTCATTTATAAACCGAATGGTTTGTTTATGTACACCTATTTGAAGGACATTGATTGGGTCGATAAATTTTACACATCGCCCAACAGCACAAATAAAATAGGTGTTTGATTGTTTGAAACCCCACACGGGTGTTGGGATGAAATTTGAAGTTCACTCATCCTGATTGATTAAATATGTCGATCGATTGATTGACAGACTGTTATAAGCGTTAGATATCTATATTTGATGCTTATACAGTGTAGTGCACTTTGGTTGATGGTTGATTATTTTTCAATGCTATTATACATGTGTTGTATGAAAATCCATATAATTAATTTTATATGGTGATTGATTGGGCCTCATTCCAATTTAGAAAATAAAGAATATTATAAAATAAAAGTTCATGTGTTGACAGTACTCATTCATTGAGATTGGTCATGTGTTGAACGAAATATTTTAGTAATAAAATTTACACCTTTATCGATATAAAATAAAAGTTCATGTGTTGACAGTACTCATTCATTGAGATTGGTCATGTGTTGAACGAAATATTTTTGATAATAACAACTATTTTGAAAAAGAAATATTTGAAATAGAATATTTGAAAATAGAAATTTATGAAGCCGTGTTGATTAGATGGACGCCATTTTGACGTGATCGATATTTATATCGATTTTAAACGATTTCGAAATGAATTGAATTGAAAACGATTTCGAAATGAATTGAATTGAAAACGATTTCGAAATGAATTGAATATAAAACGATTTCGAAATGAATTGAATATATAACGATTTCGAAATGAATAGAATTGAAAACGATTTCGAAATGGATTGAATTGAAAACGATTTCGAAAGGAATTGAAAACAAATTCAAATTGAATTGAAAGCAAATTGAAATGAATTCAAATTGAATTGAAATTTGAATTGAATAGAAATAAATTTTAAAACGAATTTATAGAGAAGAATTCAATTTTGATTTGAATTGAAATGGAAGTTGAAATTGCTTTTGAAACGAATTTAAAACTATTTATATAATTCGTTTTAAATAGAAATCAACGAAGTATATATTATATATATTATATATATAATATAATGGCCTGAATAGAACGCGCCGTGCCGCGGCAGTTCGCGAATTTCGACCATTGATTTCAAATGGACATTACGGGAGATCCGACCGTCGGATTCTCCTAAAACCGGAACCGTTGGGTTCGTATCGAAAAGAGCTTTCTAACGAATAATAGAAATTTGAAATCTAACGGTTGGATTTGGAATTATGTCCAAATCAAATTGGAAAAAGGTCGCTGTAAGTGCAGTTCGATGGCCATTGATGGAAATCGACTGTACGGGCCTTGATAAAATTATTAAAAATAGTAATAATTTGTGTAAAATCATAAGAAATGGTTTAGAAAGGATTGGGATGAAAAACTCCATATTTGAAAAGATAAAAATAGATTTTTATCGAAATGAACTAGTTTTGAACTAGAAATATAATTCTATTTATTTTTAAGTAAATAAATTGAATTTGAAAAGGGTTTTAAAAATAACCAGAATTTCCAATGATTGCATTGGAGGGGATTTGAATCGAAATTGTCTTCGGAATATTTCGATGTTGGAATTCGGGATTACGGATGTTGTTATGGAAATTTGAAAGATATATATTTATATCGTTATTTCCAATACGACATTTGTTAATCGTAGAATTTGATATTGAATATAAGCCGATATATTTTCTATTCAGAGCCTTGTATTGAATATCAAATGTGATTTGGGTTTGTCGTGAATGGTGTCTTCACTAACACTGTTCTTGAACCCAGTTGAGAAAAGATTAAATCTTTTTATTTAGATTTAATGAAGTGTACCAATTAAATAATATTTAATTGGAATTGAATTGATATTGATTTTTGGGTTTATCGTGAACAGTGTTTTAAATAACACTTGTTCTTTAACCCGATAATTAATGAATGTGATTTTGGGTTTATCGTGAACCGTGTTTTAAATGACACTGATTCTTTAACCCAGTCGAAGATTAAAACTAAGTGGAGTTTTAATGAATCTTTAATTAGATTGAAATAATCGAAATGGAGTATCACCAGTTTTGCTCCAGGCATTAGTTAAATCTTTAATTAGATTTGAACGTGAAATGGTAATTGAATTTACCGATAACACTGTGGTGTTAGATATGAAGTATTACCAGTTTTACTTCATGGGATAAATAGGTTGGGATTGGGAAATTAAAACAAATGATTACTTCGGTAAGGTTCGCTAATCCCGACTAGTTTGAATTGAGATTCAAAAATAGATTAAAGAATAAATTTTAAAGAATTTATCTTTGATAAAATTAATGGGAACCTCTCCCTATGAATGTGAAATTTAGAAACTAACTGTCGGTTAGCCAAGCAGAATGGTTTTCTGGATATTGATCTGATGTTGGTTTCGGCCTTCGGGGTTAATATTTGGGAAATTATTCTCTTGATTAATTTACGGTTAGTGACTGATGAATTGGAATGAGGCGTATGTTGTGTTTGTGTAACACTTATTCAAAATATACGCGAGTTATTCGGAAAGACCGGGTTTATCCCATTCTGAATAACTGATACGACGATAAGTCGAAGATGAAGACGATGGTCGAAGACCGGAGGTCTTCACGTCGTTTGGGTAATTACTGATGATCTTGATTGGGCTGTACACCCAAGAAGATGGAAACAGTTAGTGATCGTCCAGACGTACTTGGAGATCGATGGATATGCGGGGTACTAGGTGCCTCCGGTTTCGTTCAGACCCAGAACGGACTTGTAAATGGACTGTGTGTCTGACATTGGATTTTAGTCCGTGTGATTGATCTCTATTAAATATATATCTGTTTGGCGGCGGAGAATTTATTCTCTTGCTTAACGCCCTTCTCTGAGACGTACGAGCTCAGGGGTTATATATTGATGGATATCAAACGCATGGAGTGAATTGCCTGTGTGGCATGCCTAAGTGGCAATTGATCGAGGCTTCTGTTGAAAAGCAAAGTCTTGTGGTGATGATCAAAGCAAGACCTTTGTGGTGTAGCTTTGTGTAACGTTTACTTCGCGAGTTTCACACCCGGTATGAACCAAAAACGGGAGACGGACCTCAGGGAGGGCATGCGTTTCCTTCTAGATAAAAAGTGGCGTCAGTGGTTTTACACGCCCTGACGAGTTTGACTTATGTGGTTGTTGCTGTTGCGAGGCGCCTCGGATTGATCGGTCGTTCTCGAACCGATGGAGTCATTTAGTTGGCTCGTTTACGCCCCATAGGGCGGGGAAACGCATGTTCAGGGTTTAAGTTTAATCCACATCGGTGGACCGGCCCTGACGATCCAAGGGTCACTCGAGCTCTGATCCTGAGACATGGGCTAGATTGTCTCGAATCGGTTGAGGACTATCTTTTGCCTCGGTTCATAGACGGAAATCCAATTTCCAAATACGTGACATTTGCGGTTTTAATTGTAAATCTAGTATGGCGACATGATATATGGTACCCATGCCGCCTATGATTGATACTTATGATTTGAAGTTGTTTTATACACTATGCACTTATAATAGTATCAAATGATTTGTTTTAAAACGTATCAAGCATTCTTTGGCTGTTATAAGGGAAAACCCTATCCTCGACTGCGTTGCATTGTGTGATGGGACCTGGGTCTTATAACAGCTTCATTTTTCTTTATTTAGCATTGCGCTGTTTGTTTTATGCACTGGTATTCTTGGGAGGAAACCCGTTCCGTGTTTTACGGCGTGGTCCCTTGATTTACCGAACTTTAAAGATAAAGATTAACTGTTTTAGTTCTCACACCAGTCACATGACTGACCTGGAGTTTATTGTTTTAACCTAAACTCTGGGTGCCCTTATTTTGACACGGGCAGCTAGTAGTTTTGGTTTTGCAGATTTATATTCACAGGATCCTGGTTTACAGCTGGAACGATATCCGGAAAGCTTTGTATCTGTATATCTCATTCTAGTTGTGTATTGTGTTATTTTCCGCTGCTATGTATTTAAATGTAATTTAAATCTCTGATATTTCTGTGTATATTCATTTATACTCTGTATATCCTTGTAATCTGATGCATTGTTGTAATATACAATGAAATGTTCTTCTGTATGCGTTTTGTTTTGTCCTGTTCTCAAACGATAGGGCGTTTCGAACGGTCTGGGTCGGTTTAGCGACTGGTTCGGACCGAGCGAAATTCCTTGCCGTCACAGTTGGTATCAGAGCTTTGGTTTACAAAGCTAGAGAACAAGACACATTAGAAACATACGAAAGAATTCATCAGATATTGGATTAGTAATATCCAATGGGAATGACTCGTTAGAGATAGGATCAGTAGTATCCTAGAACGAGTGTGAAGAGTATATTTTTGAAAATGAAAACAATTTTGTTTTAAAAATTTAAATCAATTATTCGTATCTGATTATCTATTTATATTGAGTTGGACAGTCCAGTATATAAAGATTTTGCGTATACGTCTGATCCGCGTGTATTCGAAGTTTTAATATATTGGATAGATATAGAATCATACTCTAGTGGCCCGAAGATGATTCTGATGGTTGAGTACTCATCGTCAGAATTTATATTCGTGTGACGAAGGTGTGATATCTATATATTTCCTATTGACTGGTGTGAGAACCAAAAATTAGATAGGGCCTATTGTTGTGAATTGGCATCAAAAACAAGATTTTCAGTATATGTATTAAAATTATGGATTTGAAAAGTTAATCCACTAATTGATTGATGTTTGTGTTGTTTGTTTATTTGTTTGCTAATTTTTAGCCATTTAGCCTAACAGAACCAAATATTGAATTATATCGAAAATTGGTTGCGTTTGCTTGCATATACATATGTTTATATTGAACAGGTCATAGCAAGGAGGCTAGAGCCAGAGAATAAAATTTGTTTGCCCGACAAATAGGTACATGTTTACTACATAATTTCCTGTTTTGTTTGGGTGATGATGATTTTGTGAGCCTATTGGCTAGCCGCTTGGCTTTTTCTTTTTCTTTTTGAGATCTGAAGGACCGGGGAAGCTATTTGAAATTCCCCGATGCTCCCGGTGCAGGGGAGGTTATGGCGAAATTTTTCGAAAATTTAGGGTGTTAGCCAAATTTTTGAAATTTCAGAAAATTCTCAGAAACTGAAAGGTTAGAGAATGAAAGCCAGATCGATCGTAGAGCTGAATAATCAAACCACTTTCGACTTTGTTCCTTTTCGGGGACGAAAAGTTTTAAGTGGGGGAGATTGTAACAACCCGGAAAATGCGAGCCAGTTTGAAATTTTTATTTTGGCAATTTTAGCGAATTTTGAATATTTAAAATGAATTATTTTAAATAATATTGACGAGAAATTTATTTTGAATAGAATTCGAACGAATATAATTATGTACGTCGTCGTTAGAATATATAATAATTATATATAATTATAAAAGGAATTGAAAATGGCACGGTAGTTCGATAATTCGATTTCAAACTTCAATTGAATGTACCGGGTGCAAAACAATCCGGATTTTAGTGAAACCAAAAATAATGGAATCTAATAGTGAATATCTTTCCAACGAATCCGAAAAATCGAAATTTCATGACAAGAATCAAAAGATATGTCCAGTTGAAAATCCTGAATAGTCGCTATGGAATTCAGGCCCTTAAAAATGGACATTTTGCAAATGACCTCGGATTTCGACGAAACCAGTTTTGTTGGGTCCGTGATGTAAAGTTATTGCTAGGTTTCAAATTTCATAATTTTTCGAATCAATATGTGAGCGTGGCAAAGGAAAACACGTTTGACCAGTTTTAGTTGATTTTAATCGACTGGAAATTGGCCATTTTTCAAACGATCTCAGAATTTGACGAAACTAGTTTTGTTAGGACCGTATCGTCAATACGAAGCTAGAAAATATTTTTATGGAATTTATAGAGTTAATATGTGACCCCGGTAATTTGAAATGTACGTTTAAAATTCAGTATAGTGATTTAAATGTAAATTTAACGGAAACTGATCGAAACGGTCGATTCAGCTTGCGGTACATATCTCATTGTGTTCGGAATGGGGGTAATTAGCTAAGGACAATAGTCGGTGGGTTCGATTTCGAGTTGAAAGTAAAAAGTTTCTTTTTAGAAATTTAAAATAATAAAACAATATAATTTCCCTTATATATTCCCTTTCCCAACCCTAAGTCAACGCCCCTCCCTCAGTCAAAATAAAAGAAACCTGCATCATCCCGCCTCCAGGAGATTTCTACGACCCTAATGCTCCGATCTTCTCCCTCTTCTTTCTTCTAATCCACCCACCAATCAAGATGATCTCTGCTGCCAACTTCACCAACTCGACGAGGGCTTCAAGATTGACGACGACGATCTTCTATCAGTGGCGAGGCTTGCGGGAATTTCATCGGGTACTCGAGGCATTTGAACGCGGATTTCTCGGTGATGGCAAAATCAATAGGCAAGGGATTTTGGGTGGGGGTAGGCGCGCCTGAGTCGCACGCAAGGGGAGGCGCCGATGATCCTCCGGCGCTCCAACGATGGTTCGATGGCATGCCCTAGGTAGCGATCTGAATAGGGCGTGATTCGTGAAGAACCAGGAGCAGTTAAAAGCAGAAGGTAACGTTCAAATTACATGATTAATTAGTTAATTAGAAAATTAGCAGTAAATTATTTGCAAGCACTAGTTAAAAATCAGAAATTATATATATATATATATATATATATATATATATATATTGTTTCAAAAATAGGATCTCTTATATGAAAATCAATAGTTAGAAAAGTGATTTCTACATATTAAGGCATTGCATAAAAATATGATTTCTCTTCATATGAAATGCAAATAAAGGAGTGATGTTTATATATGTAATAACAATATAAAGTAATGATTTTTATAATGTTTTCAGCGGGGTAAAAATACGATTTTTATAGTGTAGGAAGCGTTATAAAAATATAATCTTTATTGGAAGAAGTAGATATAGAAAAATATATTTTTTATATAGAAAATGCGTGATAAAAATATAATTTTTATTATTATAGAGAAGTTAAAGGTATGATCTTTATATTTTTAAAGTAATAAAAATATGATTTTTATATTTTTAAAGTATTAAAAATATAGTCTTTACTATATAGCGATTATAAAAATATGCTTTATATATTTTTAAAGTAGTAAAAATATAATCTTTTACATTGTAGAAAGATAAAGGTATGATTTTTATATTTTTAAAATAATAAAAATATGATCTTTACTATATAGAAGTAGTGAAAATGTGATTTTTATATTTTTAAAGAGTTAAAAATATAATTTTTACATGATAGAATATTAAAAATATCACCTTTATATGTGGAGAAAAATAAAAATGAGATTTTTATAAAGATGAAATCTTTAAATTTAAAAAGGTGAAATCTTTATATAGAAAATAGCGTGATAGAAATATAATTTTTATCTATATAACATAGTAGTAAAAATTCGATTTTTATATTGAATAGCAAAGTAAAACTTCGATTTTTATATATTGAATAGCGAAGTAAAAATTCGATTTTTACATATGTAGTGGCTACGACAACGAAGCTGACAAAAAGGGCGAGAACGACGAAGATCTCTACAATAGGAGTGTCGTGAAGTTGGATAGCTATTAGTGAGAACTTCTCACTCTTCAATTTATTTTCTAGTTATATATATATATACTAGGATGCAGACGGTGTTTAGTAGCACCCGACACAATCGTCCACAGACCATGGACTTGTTTGTTTGGCTGTTTAGTGATTGATTGCGATATTGGTTTGAATGTGGTTTGTGGTGTGTAAAATCGAATCGATAAATTGGTTAGGATTAGACGTGCGCCGTTATAAGGCGAAGGAGTAAGGCTAGGTTAGACTCTTACTCCAAATTTTGTGGTTTGCATAACGAAAGTGATTTGATTGATGTGTGAATGGCGTGGGCCTTCACTAGACCGGGGATAAGGCTAGGCCTTGTCCCGTTTCTAGTATCGTGCCGTTATGCCGCCGAAATTTTCTAAAATATGTTAGAAAAATAAAAATATCATTTTATTGAAGAAATGAATTGAATAGAAATTCATAGGTTGAAATAAAATGTTTTATCGTTAAAAATTATAATTTTTAACGTGAAGTGAATAAAATAAAATATTCATTTATAAACCGAATGGTTTGTTTATGTACACCTATTTGAAGGACATTGATTGGGTCGATAAATTTTACACATCGCCCAACAGCACAAATAAAATAGGTGTTTGATTGTTTGAAACCCCACACGGGTGTTGGGATGAAATTTGAAGTTCACTCATCCTGATTGATTAAATATGTCGATCGATTGATTGACAGACTGTTATAAGCGTTAGATATCTATATTTGATGCTTATACAGTGTAGTGCACTTTGGTTGATGGTTGATTATTTTTCAATGCTATTATACATGTGTTGTATGAAAATCCATATAATTAATTTTATATGGTGATTGATTGGGCCTCATTCCAATTTAGAAAATAAAGAATATTATAAAATAAAAGTTCATGTGTTGACAGTACTCATTCATTGAGATTGGTCATGTGTTGAACGAAATATTTTAGTAATAAAATTTACACCTTTATCGATATAAAATAAAAGTTCATGTGTTGACAGTACTCATTCATTGAGATTGGTCATGTGTTGAACGAAATATTTTTGATAATAACAACTATTTTGAAAAAGAAATATTTGAAATAGAATATTTGAAAATAGAAATTTATGAAGCCGTGTTGATTAGATGGACGCCATTTTGACGTGATCGATATTTATATCGATTTTAAACGATTTCGAAATGAATTGAATTGAAAACGATTTCGAAATGAATTGAATTGAAAACGATTTCGAAATGAATTGAATATAAAACGATTTCGAAATGAATTGAATATATAACGATTTCGAAATGAATAGAATTGAAAACGATTTCGAAATGGATTGAATTGAAAACGATTTCGAAAGGAATTGAAAACGAATTCAAATTGAATTGAAAGCAAATTGAAATGAATTCAAATTGAATTGAAATTTGAATTGAATAGAAATAAATTTTAAAACGAATTTATAGAGAAGAATTCAATTTTGATTTGAATTGAAATGGAAGTTGAAATTGCTTTTGAAACGAATTTAAAACTATTTATATAATTCGTTTTAAATAGAAATCGACGAAGTATATATTATATATATTATATATATATAATATAATGGCCTGAATAGAACGCGCCGCGCCGCGGCAGTTCGCGAATTTCGACCATTGATTTCAAATGGACATTACGGGAGATCCGACCGTCGGATTCTCCTAAAACCGGAACCGTTGGGTTCGTATCGAAAAGAGCTTTATAACGAATATTAGAAATTTGAAATCTAACGGTTGGATTTGGAATTATGTCCAAATCAAATTGGAAAAAGGTCGCTGTAAGTGCAGTTCGATGGCCATTGATGGAAATCGACTGTACGGGCCTTGATAAAATTATTAAAAATAGTAATAATTTGTGTAAAATCATAAGAAATGGTTTAGAAAGGATTGGGATGAAAAACTCCATATTTGAAAAGATAAAAATAGATTTTTATCGAAATGAACTAGTTTTGAACTAGAAATATAATTCTATTTATTTTTAAGTAAATAAATTGAATTTGAAAAGGGTTTTAAAAATAACCAGAATTTCCAATGATTGCATTGGAGGGGATTTGAATCGAAATTGTCTTCGGAATATTTCGATGTTGGAATTCGGGATTACGGATGTTGTTATGGAAATTTGAAAGATATATATTTATATCGTTATTTCCAATACGACATTTGTTAATCGTAGAATTTGATATTGAATATAAGCCGATATATTTTCTATTCAGAGCCTTGTATTGAATATCAAATGTGATTTGGGTTTGTCGTGAATGGTGTCTTCACTAACACTGTTCTTGAACCCAGTTGAGAAAAGATTAAATCTTTTTATTTAGATTTAATGAAGTGTACCAATTAAATAATATTTAATTGGAATTGAATTGATATTGATTTTTGGGTTTATCGTGAACAGTGTTTTAAATAACACTTGTTCTTTAACCCGATAATTAATGAATGTGATTTTGGGTTTATCGTGAACCGTGTTTTAAATGACACTGATTCTTTAACCCAGTCGAAGATTAAAACTAAGTGGAGTTTTAATGAATCTTTAATTAGATTGAAATAATCGAAATGGAGTATCACCAGTTTTGCTCCAGGCGTTAGTTAAATCTTTAATTAGATTTGAACGTGAAATGGTAATTGAATTTACCGATAACACTGTGGTGTTAGATATGAAGTATTACCAGTTTTACTTCATGGGATAAATAGGTTGGGATTGGGAAATTAAAACAAATGATTACTTCGGTAAGGTTCGCTAATCCCGACTAGTTTGAATTGAGATTCAAAAATAGATTAAAGAATAAATTTTAAAGAATTTATCTTTGATAAAATTAATGGGAACCTCTCCCTATGAATGTGAAATTTAGAAACTAACTGTCGGTTAGCCAAGCAGAATGGTTTTCTGGATATTGATCTGATGTTGGTTTCGGCCTTCGGGGTTAATATTTGGGAAATTATTCTCTTGATTAATTTACGGTTAGTGACTGATGAATTGGAATGAGGCGTATGTTGTGTTTGTGTAACACTTATTCAAAATATACGCGAGTTATTCGGAAAGACCGGGTTTATCCCATTCTGAATAACTGATACGACGATAAGTCGAAGATGATGACGATGGTCGAAGACCGGAGGTCTTCACGTCGTTTGGGTAATTACTGATGATCTTGATTGGGCTGTACACCCAAGAAGATGGAAACAGTTAGTGATCGTCCAGACGTACTTGGAGATCGATGGATATGCGGGGTACTAGGTGCCTCCGGTTTCGTTCAGACCCAGAACGGACTTGTAAATGGACTGTGTGTCTGACATTGGATTTTAGTCCGTGTGATTGATCTCTATTAAATATATATCTGTTTGGCGGTGGAGAATTTATTCTCTTGCTTAACGGCCTTCTCTAAGACGTACGAGCTCAGGGGTTATATATTGATGGATATCAAACGCATGGAGTGAATTGCCTGTGTGGCATGCCTAAGTGGCAATTGATCGAGGCTTCTGTTGAAAAGCAAAGTCTTGTGGTGATGATCAAAGCAAGACCTTTGTGGTGTAGCTTTGTGTAACGTTTACTTCGCGAGTTTCACACCCGGTATGAACCAAAAACGGGAGACGGACCTCAGGGAGGGCATGCGTTTCCTTCTAGATAAAAAGTGGCGTCAGTGGTTTTACACGCCCTGACGAGTTTGACTTATGTGGTTGTTGCTGTTGCGAGGCGCCTCGGATTGATCGGTCGTTCTCGAACCGATGGAGTCATTTAGTTGGCTCGTTTACGCCCCATAGGGCGGGGAAACGCATGTTCAGGGTTTAAGTTTAATCCACATCGGTGGACCGGCCCTGACGATCCAAGGGTCACTCGAGCTCTGATCCTGAGACATGGGCTAGATTGTCTCGAATCGGTTGAGGACTATCTTTTGCCTCGGTTCATAGACGGAAATCCAATTTCCAAATACGTGACATTTGCGGTTTTAATTGTAAATCTAGTATGGCGACATGATATATGGTACCCATGCCGCCTATGATTGATACTTATGATTTGAAGTTGTTTTATACACTATGCACTTATAATAGTATCAAATGATTTGTTTTAAAACGTATCAAGCATTCTTTGGCTGTTATAAGGGAAAACCCTATCCTCGACTGCGTTGCATTGTGTGATGGGACCTGGGTCTTATAACAGCTTCATTTTTCTTTATTTAGCATTGCGCTGTTTGTTTTATGCACTGGTATTCTTGGGAGGAAACCCGTTCCGTGTTTTACGGCGTGGTCCCTTGATTTACCGAACTTTAAAGATAAAGATTAACTGTTTTAGTTCTCACACCAGTCACATGACTGACCTGGAGTTTATTGTTTTAACCTAAACTCTGGGTGCCCTTATTTTGACACGGGCAGCTAGTAGTTTTGGTTTTGCAGATTTATATTCACAGGATCCTGGTTTACAGCTGGAACGATATCCGGAAAGCTTTGTATCCGTATATCTCATTCTAGTTGTGTATTGTGTTATTTTCCGCTGCTATGTATTTAAATGTAATTTAAATCTCTGATATTTCTGTGTATATTCATTTATACTCTGTATATCCTTGTAATCTGATGCATTGTTGTAATATACAATGAAATGTTCTTCTGTATGCGTTTTGTTTTGTCCTGTTCTCAAACGATAGGGCGTTTCGAACGGTCTGGGTCGGTTTAGCGACTGGTTCGGACCGAGCGAAATTCCTTGCCGTCACAACACCCCTCTAGGGGGGTCGACCCCCAGAGCGGGAATTTCAGCGCTCTGGGGAATTTTTAGAATTTGAATATTTCTGGATAAAAATTTGACTCAGCTCTGACTCATCTCTGACTCATGCATATATATATATATATAACTTTTCTACGCGTATACAAACTTAAAACTCTCATAACTTCCTTATACGGTTTTATGCAAACCAAATGTCTATCTTGACCAGAATTTCGAGACGGATGCAATGGTGCAGTCCGTTTCCTATAATTCTGAATATTAAATTAATTATTATTTAATTTATCCTCTTTTAGTGTCGGTACAAATTCGGTGTGTTACATCAAGTCCGTCCTTTAGAATAGTGCAATGATTTGTTGTTTTATATGATATTCAACACGTTCCTCATGATATTTTTGGTATGGTCCCCAGTTTTCTGACAATGTCCACCTTTTTTACCGTCACTCCATCCTATTCCTTTTATCTTATT
Organism: Allium sativum; assembly: GCA_030737875.1. Lineage (NCBI taxonomy): Eukaryota > Viridiplantae > Streptophyta > Magnoliopsida > Asparagales > Amaryllidaceae > Allium > Allium sativum. The sequence continues at coordinate 194,802,559 of CM060927.1, read as the reverse complement.
TTCTCTTTCACACGTTTTTGTGTAAAACAATATGTATGCCACGTTAACAATTCTGTTTTATCCTGACAACATGTCAGTTTATCATATTCGTACAAGGACACCTGATGCACTCAGTTTGGTTAGTTACTTCCTCCATTTTCCTCTTTTACTAACTCACTCTATTTCTTTAATTCTAAAAATATGCAATTAAAAAAAACATGGTATTGGTTTTCACTGCTTTCGTGAATTCCTTGGTCATCAGGTCAACATTGGTCCACCCACTTTCTTTTTAAACTGCAGCCAGTTCACAAAACTGAAACCTACTTGGGCATTTTCTCCTCCTTATTTCCTTACGTAAACTACTCATAACTATAAAATTTCCACTTTCTTCATTCCTCACAACTATTGGTCATCTTAAATTCTTCCCTACCAACTACGTGTTTACATAATGTCTTCGTCTCCATGTACAATACATTAAATATTTATCAATATTCACACCGTATTTTGATCTGATTACTATCTCTTTTGTTCCTTTACCAGTTATAACCATGACCAACAATACTCCACTGCTGTATGACTTAGCTCCTGGACCTTTCTGGGATCGGATAATCGTAAGAGCGTACAAAATTTGGAATTCCGTCACAAATACTACTGAAGAACTTTACTCAATTAGTCTTTAACTACTTGATATCCAATTAAGTTTCTGGCCTCCTTAATCATTTTACATATCATTCACTATCTAAAAATTATTGTAAACAAATACTTTTATGATTTAACTCATAGGGCAACCAAATGTATGCTGTGGTTTCAAAAAATTTGATAGACAAATATTTACACACGTTCACCAAGCAATCAATTTATGAAATTGATTCCTTTAATGTCTATCCATCAAAAACCGACTATCGGCAATCAACGAAGCATTGATGACCATCTTACTTCGGGACACTCAATTAAAAAATCTGTCAGCTTCACTTTATGACATCCCCAAATATAAGTTTGAATTTGTTAGCGATGATGGTCTTCCTCAACGTGTCAATAAACTGGACCAGCTTATAGGTAACTACCTGTTTACAATAATTAGACTCCACTTTGTACGTACAACCCTAAAGAAATCAAGCACCTACTAACCTTTATTCGCTAACCTTTTCTCTAGCAAATACAGATATCACAGGTGTCCTCAAATCCATTTTAAGAGTTGCGCCTAACAAAACTAGAAGAGGATGTCAAACCGTAATGAGAGAATTAACTCTTCTCACTACTATGTTCTACACATACATATGTCTACCCTTTTATTTAATAACTTATTATATACTGATCTCTCTTTTATTCCTACAGCTCAAAACCTATATCTATCACGCTTTGGGAGGATAAGACATATTTAATTGGTGTGATACTCGCGGAATCACAGAACAAACCAACATCCCTTATCTTCACTGCGATGTCGGTTAAACTTTTTAGAGGTAGAATTCCAAACCCGTTTTCCTCTTCCTATTGCTTGCCACACCCTAACACTTTAACTAATTGTAGGAGAGTTTACATTTCCTTCCAAAAATGCTACCCAGATGTATTGTAACTTAGAATATGCATTGAACACAAATCTATTTACCAGGTATTGCTCATTTTAAACAAATTTCTCAATATAAGTTGTAGATTTACTACACACTTCCTGTAATGAAACTACAATCCTACCAGAATACCAGAAGAAGAAGGCAGTACAATAAAAACAATTGACCATCACTGCGACGTAGGGTCACCAAAGGCAGATAGTCAAGTTCGTACAACCAATTTAGCTATGTTATCCGATATTAAAGAAAATGACTGTCATGTAATTTCTTTGCAATAATTTATATTATTGCTTAATTTTACTTAGGAAACTTTATTTCTGAAGCATAAGATTACAATGACTAACTGTTCTTACAGGAAAATATATGTTGTTCTTACAACAATAATGAAGGTTAACACTTCAAATGGCTGGAGTTATCTATCATGCCCACTTTGTAGAAAGATTGTAACAAAGATGGGAACTTCCTTTGAAGGCCCAAAATGCAAATCCACTGTTCCTAACCCCATTAATAGGTCTCCCTACCCTAACTTAAGCAAATTTATCCAATTATATACTAATATATATTTTTGAATAGATATTGATTGTCCATGGAAGTTTACGACCGCACTGCTTCAGCAACTTTCATATCTTTTGATAAGGATGCTACATGCTTGCTTAAAAGGAATGTTGATGAAATGGTTGAAATGTCAAAAAAGGTTTTCGATACTATATTATATTTCCTTTTTTTAGCACATACTCAATGTCAGTCTTATATTATGTTCAACAACACGTATAACATACATTTTTCAAGATTAACTAATTTATCATTACTTCTTGCTTATAACATTTCAGGACAATGGATCCGACATGGTTGATAAACTATTCAACATGCTACTAGGAGTAGAAGCATGTTTTGAAATTAAACCAACACAATACAACATTATCAACCGTGGAAGATCACTGACTGTTAGCAGGATTTCTAATATGCATCAACCTTACACACCTCTAACTGGCAAGACCATTAAAGTAGAAGACGACGACACAAGGGATTTGGTATCCATGCAACAAACAGTTGAGTCAAGCACATTGAATAAAGACTGTATGACCCTATCACCTATGCTTATAGTCACAATACAACTTAACATCAACTTATTTACAAGCATGTTTCCATTTTACAGCTGACACCCAGGTGGATATTAAGGGAAGCGAAAATTTTACGGTGTTAACATCACATATCTTCAGTATCCCATTACGTCATAATTGTTACACACATCTTCTCACTATCTGCTTCTATATAGGAATCCAATAATGTTGATATTGGTCCCAAAGAACTAATTACAGTGCTATGCCTGCATGCTCATCACAACATGACAAACTTAGTAGGGTAATACTCTCCCTTGTATTTTATTAAATGGCTTATAATACCAAGACAATTTTTTGTGACCTATACTTGATTAACAAATTTCTGTTTTTGTTATTAACTGACCTTACCTTCTTTTTCAGGTTGAACTTGGTCACACTCAGCATAAAATAAAGACCCATCAACAAACAATGAGAAGAAAAAGTAAAAATAGATGTTAACCATCTTCAATAGTGCTACCTCCATTTTTGCACTTCCTATCGTTCTGTATATTTTTATTTTACATGCATGAAGTTGTATTGTACTTTTATTGTTTTCAAATCACGAATTTGTACCTTGTTTGTCCAGCATTTATTTTTGGTTCATTTTCCACTTTCGTGTATGTGTTTATCCGTAATTGTAAACGTACTTACAATGTAAATATCCATTCTGTCAATATATTATCATGTGTTTGCTCTTACCCAACCAAGTTCCGTAATATATGAGCTTCAATTAAGATTCTGCTGCTCCATACACTAATCTCAACTAGGATTCACGTGAACCTGTGTTGTACCTTTTCTTTTCTTTTTTTAACCCTTTTTATATACACGTCAAACACTGTACCATGCCCAAATATCCCCCTGTTATTTATGTACTGCTTTTAAACCAAAATACGTCCACATGAGCAGAATTGGTACATATATAAACAAGTTTATCACACATAATTTGAATTACAATTTTGATGCTTTGTTTCTCACTATATTCGATTCCCTTTCACCTACATCAATGTGTGCTCCACTTTTTTCCCCACTCTACAACATATTTAAATGCAGTAATAGTGTACAACAAAGCATTAGAAACAATTCCAAATTGCACTTCTTTAATATGAATATATGAAGCAGTAGACATAAATTACGACCACTTCACACACTGTCACACAAATTACTAATTTTCAAACACCTTAATACTGTAGTTTACATCAACCTCCACTAAACCAACATCAACTTTTTATTTTTACACACTACCCGTATGCATAGCATGAGCCACACACTTGTTAAATATAAGGCTCGAAAAGGAAATTATATCAGCATATATTCAATATCAAATTTTGAAACCAACACATATCGTATGGGGATTAACGATATATATGTATCTTCCAAATTCCTCCACAATATCCGTATAGTCACGGAATCCAATATTGAAATCTCCCGAAGATGATTTCTATTCAAATCCATTCCAATCCATACATCGGAAAATTATGATTAGATTAAAATCATTAACAAATCCAGTTTATTTATTTAAAAATGTTGGATTATCTTTCTAGTTATTAACTAGTTCATTTTGATAAAAATACATTTTTATCTTTACAAACGTGGAATTTTTCATCCTAATCTTTTCAAATCATTCATTATGATTTTACATAAATTATTAATATTTTTAATAATTTTATCAAGGCCCGTACAGTCGGTTTCCAATAACGGCCACCGAACTACATCCATTGTGACCTTTTTCGAATTTGATTTGGACATAATTCCGAATCCAACCGTTAGATTTTAAATCTCTTATATTCATTGGAAAGCTTTTTCCGATTCGAGCCCAACGGTTTTAGTTTTAGGAGAATCCGACAGTCGGATATCCTATAATGTTAATTCGAAGTCAATGGTTGAAATTCGCAAACGGTCGCAGCGCGGCACGTTCTATTGAAGCCATTAAAATATAATATATATTTCATTCAAAACGTATTTTATAAATTCGTTTTAAAAACGATTTCCATTTTCATTTCAATTTTAAGCCAAAACTGAATACTCCTTATCATTATAATATTTAAATGATAATATTTTCAAAATATCAGATTTTGAAACAATTTTCTTTTCGATATTCATTATAAAAATGAATAAAATCGATATAAATTTCGTTCGCATTTAAAATGGCGCATATCTAATCAACACGGCTTCACATATTTCAATATTTTCTTGTCCATCCAAAATCAGACATCAAATTCACATCTTAATCCTTTACTGAATATTATTTTTAAATATTCATTATTTTAAAATATTTGTTATCTTTGAACTGGAATCAGACACAATCAATTACCATATAATGTTATTAACATGGATTTCATACAACACATGTACACAACAATAATGATACACAATCAACCATCATCAAGAGTTCATTACACAACTGCATATGCATTAAATATAAATAATTAACACTTACAATAGTCTGTCAACCAATCGATCGATATACAACTAAACAATTGGGATTAGTGTACGTCAAATATCATCCCAATACCCGTGTGGAGTTCCAACCAACAAATACTGGATATTATTTGTGCAGTTAGGCGATGTGTAAAATTTATCATCCCAATCAATGTTTGTTAAATGGGTTTACATAAACAAATCGTCCGATTTGTAAATGAATATTTGTTTTCATTTCAGGATAATTTTATGCCACTCATATATACGTTAAAAATTGTTTTTTTAACAATAAAATATTTAATTCAACACTTGACTATTTTATATAGTTCATACATTCAATAAAAATGATATTTTAATTATCCAAACGTTTTATTTCAGAAAATTTCGGCATTATAATGGCGCGATATTAGAACCAGAGTAATGTCTAGCATTGCCCCTCTCCTGATATTGGCTCGCGTCATACACATATATCACAATCAATCCAAATAATCCCACAATTAATTCACAATCCATTTTCCAAACACAATCCAATTTTCCACAATACAATCCAAACAAACAACCATGATTTGTACAAAAAAATAAAGTCAGGGGCTACTAAGCCCCGTCTACAACCTAAGTTATATTAAACTGTAAAGTAGTTTGAGCGAGAAAGAGTTCTCACCTTGGGATCCACTAAGTCATTCTTTAATTTGCGATTTTCATTTCTGTTTGGATTTGGATTTGCCTAAAATTCTAATTGACTCCGTTTCCATTCTGGTTAGTTCCATCGCATAGTGTTCGCAGCCACGATCTCAATGCGATTGAAATCGCCGGATTTGCACCTCGTATGCAAAAGGAATGGTAATTATTTACATTTGAGTAATTAAATACATAATTTATAAAAATTAATAACATATATAAAAACATTACCCTTGGTTCCAACTTCCTGGATGATTTCAAATGGAGCTGCCGCCTTGGATTTTGCTATTGCCGTTGCTGGAGCGGAACGAACCATGATCGACCGCCACCAGTCGAAGCGCCAGAGCACTGCCGTCCCTCCCAGCCATCGTGCCGCACTCGGTGGTCTCCAGCCCACATAATTTCCGCTCGATCGAACGTTCTTTGAACTCAAAAATCCACTTCCACACTCAACGATAGTTCATCAATCTAGTATAGATGTGTAGCCCTCACATCGCTCTATCGTTTTGCTTCAGAAATTATCTAATTTCATTGTGTAGATTTAGAGAAATCGAAGGGCAAAGAATTGGGTGATTTCGGCCGTAGGTTTCAAACGGGGGCAGGTCTGAAGGTTTGACCACGAAGAGGGAATTGTGAAGGCTTTGACCATGTTGACCATTTTATAATTATTTTATTTAATTTTCTTTTAATTCCAATAATTCTTGTTTGATGCCATAAACTCCAAATCGAACCCAACGACTATCGCCCCCAGCTAAATACCCCCATTGGGATATATTTTAAGCCAATTCAACTGTTTCGATTAGTTTTTCTTTAAATTATAATATAAATCAATTTATTGAATTTTAAACGTACATTTTAATTTATTGGGGCACATACCGACTCCAAAAATTACTAGAAAATTATTTCTAGCTATGTTTTGACGATACAGTCCTAACAAAACTAATTTCGTCGAATTTGGAGACCGTTTGAAAAATGGCCATTTTCCAGTCGATCAAATTTAAACTGAATTGACAAAACACGTTTAAATTCACCACTCTCACATATTAATTCCAAAAATTATGAAATTTGGAATCCGGCAATAATTTGACATTCTGAATCCATTTTAAATATCCAATATCCATTAAAATAGCCAAAATAATTTTTTTAAATTGGTGTTGATTTTCCGGGTTGTTACAATCTTCCCCACTAAAAATCATTTCGTCCTCGAAAAGGAACGGAGCTAAAACTTGTTTAACTAACAAACTCAACTTTCATTCTAGCTTTTATTCTTCAACTTTTCAGTTTCTAAGAATTTTCAAATTCTTCGAAAATTTTGCTAGCACCCTAAATATTCGAAAAATTTCACCATAACCTCCTTTGTACGTGAAGACCTTTAAAACTGCAATTTGCCTCACAGGGCCCTCATCAATCCAAAAGAAAAAGAAAAAAGCCAAGCGGCTAGCCAATCGGCTCATAAAATCATCAAAACCCAATGAATACGGTAAACATGTACCCATTTGTCGGGCATACAATTTTATTCCTCTTCTTAGCTTCCATGCTATGACCTGTTCAATATATACACATGTACATGTATGTAATTTCAATCAATTTCTTGTGCGGTTCAATATTTAATTCAATTTGGCTAAAATTTAACTTTCCTTTGTAATATTGGTTTTATTAGGGGAACTAATAATCATCCATCACAACCAGCAACCAATTAGTTAATTAGCTTTTCAAATATACAATTTTATACATACTCAAAAATCATATTTTTAAGGCCAAATCACAGCAATAAATCCTAGTTAAGTTTTGGTTCTCACACCAGTCAATTGTAAATATATAGATATCTTCCTTTCGAAACTCGAATATAAATACTGATGATGCCATGGTCATCAACAAAATTATCTCCGGGTGACTAGAGTGTGATTCTATATCTATCCAGCATATTTAAGACTTCAAATATATTATCATGACGCATATATGCAAAATCTTTATATACTCGATTGTCCAAATTCAATATAAAATAAAATATTCAAATATTTATAATAGGGTATAATTTTCAAAACAAAATTTGTTTTCACTTTTATTTTAAAAATAACACTCTTTGAAACTCATTCTAGGATACTACTGATCCAATCTCCAACGAGTCATTCTCATTGGATATTAATAATCTAATCTCTGATGAATTCTTTAGTTTAGTTCTAATGTGTCATGTTCTCGAGCTCTATAAACCAAATCTATGATACCAAACTGTAGCAACCCGAACTTCCTGGCCGGCCTAAACCGAACAAGAAGGCAGACTGCTTTAAGAACAAGACTAATTGGAACGCAAGCGATAGAACATCTCATTGTTGTTACAATAATTTACATCAGAGTACAAGAATATAACGGAATATGAATAAACAACATACATCAGAAAAATATCAGAGATTAAAAATATTTACATAGCAGCAGAAAAATAATACATAATACAACTGAAAGAGATACACGGATATAAAACTTTCCAAATATAGCTCCATCTGTAAATCCAGGATCCTGTAAATATACTATCTGTAAAACCAGAACTACTAGCTTCCCATGTGGGGAATACGGGCACCCAGAGTTTAGGTTAAAACAATAAACTCCAGGTTAGTCATGGGACAGGTGTGAGAACTAAAACAATTATTTAAAATTTGACTTTACAGTAGAGTAAATCAAGGGACCACGCTGTATAACATGGAATGAGTTTTCTTCCAAGAATACCAGTGCATACAACAAACAATGCAATGCTTTTTGAAAAAATGAAGCTATTATAAGACTCAGGTCCCATCATACAATGCAGCGCAAGATGGAGGATAAAGCTTTACCTTATAATAGCCAAATATGATTGGTACGTTTAAAACAAATCATTTTGATATTAATATAAATGTATATTTTCAAAATCAACTTCAAATATAAATGTATCAATCATGGACGACATGGGTACCATATATCATGTCGCCATACTAGTTTTACAAATAAAACTGAAATGTCGTATTGGAATTTGGATTTCCATCGTGAACCAAGCAAGGGATCGTCTTTACTGAATTCGAAACAATATAGCCCATGTCTCAAGATTCAGAGCTCAAGTGAGCCCTAGGAACTCCATGGTTGGTCCTCTCATACTTTTGAGGATTGGTTATTCCTGAACAATATGTTTCCCCGACCTATGGGGCAAAACTCTAGTTGGTATGTCGATCGTATTAAGAGCCACGAGGGACTCAAATACGAGGTACCTTGCTTTCCATCATCCACATAACTAAAAATGTCTGGGCTCCATACCTTGACACCATTCCTAGCTAAAAGGAAACACATGTCCTCCCTGGGGTCATCTCATGTTTCTGGTTCATACCGGGGTGTGAGGCTTGCGAATTAACGCTATACATAAAGCTATGCTATTTAAAGCCGTGCTTTGATCATCAAACACAAGGCTCCGCTTTTCCATAAAATCCTTGATCACATGCCACTAATCGTGCCACACTGTTAATCCATACCGTACCACTAATTTCTACCAATATATAACCTCTAAGCTCATACGTCTCAGAGAAGGGTGTTAAGCAAGAGAATAAATTCTCCGCCAACAAACAGATATATATTTAGCAAAGATCAACGAATATGATATAAAGGAATACAATGTCAGATATACCTTCCATTTGCAAGTCCGTTATAGGTATGAACGAAATCGGAGGCACCTTATTCCTCGTCCCACATGTCCAATACAGGAGAGAGGCCCTTGCATATCACGTAGATCTCCAAGTACGTCTGGATGATCACCACTTGTTACCATGTCATGGGTGTACAGCCTAATCAAGACATCATTAATCAGCCAAATGACGTGAAGATCTCCGGTTTTCAACCACTGTCTACATCGTCGATATTTAGTCGTCGCATCAATTATTCAGAGTGGGCCAAACCCGGTCTTTCCGAATAACTCGCGTATCATATACACAAGTGCTATATAAAAACACAACATACGCCTCACTCCAATCCAAAATATTCTTTTATTCAAATGTTCTTTTCACAATTTATACCAACCTAAGGTTTTCCAAACTAGTCGGGATTAGCGAACCTTACCGAAGTAATCATTTATTTTATTTCCCATTCCCAACCTATTCATCTCATAGAGCAAAACTGGTAGTACTCCATGTCTAACACCCAGGTGTTATCGATGAAATTAATTACCTTTTCATGTTCAAATCAAATTAAAGATTTAACTATCGCTTGGAGCAAAACTGGTGATACTCCATTCTTGATGATTACCCTGCATTTGATAATTTAAATTATCACATTCACATTTCAATCTAATTAAAGATTCATTAAAACTCCACTTAGTTTTAATCTTCCAACAATCAGTATTTAACGATTATTTAAGTTTAGAAACCCAAACATGTCACATCGACAATCTACACCGTACCACTGATTTCTGCCGATATATAACCTCTAAGCTCATACGTCTCAGACAAAGGTGTTAAGCAAGAGAATAAATTCTCTGCCCCTAAATAGATATATATTTAGTAGAGATCAATAATACAGTTCGAAATACAATGTTAGACATGTAATCCTGTCTTTAACTAGGTTAAATAACCAATGTCATTTGAAACACAATTCACGATAAACCTAAAATCATATTCCATTAACTATGGAATCTTTACAGAAAATAGATCAATATATACAATCGTATAAATTTCCATATTCAACCAATAATATAAATGGAGTAACGGAAAAGCCTTTTAAATTCCATATATATTAACGGTCTTCCTCCACAGAAGCTCACTTCGATTATCACCAAATGGAATTCCATTCCATTCCAAGATATTTAATTAAAATTGGAAAACTTTACTTTGGAAAATTTCATTAATCTTAATTAAAAGATGTATATATTCCAAATCACATTTCATTGTTAATCGGGTTAAAGAACGAATGTCGTTAAAAACACAGTTCACAATAAACCCAATTCACATTCCATTTTATTCCAATTACTAAATATAACTGGAAACTCCAATAATTTTAATTAAAAGATTTGTTCTTTTCACACGGGGTTTAAGAACTGTGTTATTTAAGACACCATTTATGACAAACCCAAAATCCAATTTGGTATTAAATATAAGGCTCTAAACAGAAACTATATTGGCTTATATTCAATAACAAATTCTGAAACCAACACATATCATATGGGGAATAACGATATATATCTATCTTCCAAATTCCTCCACAATATCCGTATAGTCACGAATCCAGTATCGAAATATCCTGAAGATGATTTCTATTCAAATCCATTCCAACTCATACATTGGAAAATTATGGTTAGATTAAAACCATTCACAAATCCAATTTTTTTATTTAAAAACGTTTGATTGTCTTTCTAATTATTAACTAGTTCATTTTGATAAAAATATATTTTTATCTTTACAAACGTGGAATTTTTCATACTACATCTTTCCAAATCATTTATTATGATTTTACACAAATTATTAATATTTTTAATAATTTTATCTGGGCCAGTACAGTTGGTTTCCAATAACGGCCACCGAAATAGATCCATGGTGACCTTTTCCAAATTTGATTTGGTCATAATTCCAAATCCAACCGTTAGATTTCAAATCTCTTATATTCATTGGAAAGCTATTTTCGATACGAACCCAAGGGTTCGAGTTTTAGGAGAATCCGACGGTCGCATCTCTCGTAATATCAACTCGAATTGAATGGTTGAAATTCACGAATGGTCGCAGCACGATGCGTTCTATTCATGCCATTAATATATATAATTTATATTTCATTCAAAACTTATTTTATAAATTCGTTTTAAAAACCATTCCCCCTTTCATTTCAATTTTAAGTCAAAACTGAATATTCCTTGTCATTATAATTTTTAAATGATAATATTTTCAAAATATCAGATTTTGAAATTATTTCCTTTTCGATATTCATTATAAAAATGAATAAAATCGATATTATATCGTTTTCTTTAAAAGGGCGCATGTCTAATCAACACGGCTTCACATATTTCAATATTTTCTTGTCCATCCAAAATCGGACATCAAATTCTCATTTTAATCCTTTACTGAATATTATTTTAAAATATTCGTTATCTTTGAACTGGAATCAGACTCAATCAATTACCATATAATGTTATTTATATGGATTTCATACAACTCATGTACACAACAATACTGATACACAATCAACCATCATCCAAAGTGCATTACAAAACTGCATAAGCATTAAATATGTATAATTAATGCTTACAACACTATGTCAACCAATCGATCGATATACAACTAAACAATTGGGATTAATGTACGTCAAATATCATCCTAATACCCGTGTGGGGTTCCAACCAACAAATACTGGATATTAATTGTGAGGTTGGGCGATATGTAAAATTTATCATTCCAATCAATGTCAGTTAAATGAGTGTACATAAACAAATCGTCCGATTTTATATAGTTCATACACTCAATAAAAATGATATTTTTATTGTTCAAACATTTTATTTCTGAAAATTTTGGCATTATAACAGCGCGATATTAGAACCATAGTAATGTCTAGCATTACCCCTCCCCTGATACTGGCTCGCGCCATACACATCAATCACAATCAATCCAAACAATCCCATAATCAATTCACAATCCATTTTCCAACCACAATCAAATTTTCCACAATACAATCCGAACAAACATCCACGGTTTGTACAAAAAATAGTGTCAGGGGCTACTAATCCACATCCGCAACCTAGGATATATTTAACTGTAAAATAGTTTGAGTGGGAAAGACTTCTTATCTTGGGATCCACTCCATCATTGTTTAATTAGCGATTTTCATTTCTGTTCGGATTTGGATTTGCCTAAAATACTAATTGACTCCATTTCCATTCTGGTCAGTTCCATCGCGTAGTTGTCGAAGCCATGATCTCAACGCGACTGAAATCGCCTAATTTTGACCTCGTATGCAAAAGATGTGGTAATTATTACATTTGAGTAATAACATACATAATTTATAAAATCAATAACGTACATAAAAATGTTACCCTTCGTTCCAACTTCCTGGACGATTTCAAATGTAGCTGCGGCCTAGGGTTTTGCCATTGCCATTGCTAGAGGGGACCAGACCGTGTGCCACTAGTCGAAGCGTCGGAGCGTCGCTGTCCCTCCCTAGCCATCGCGCCACACTCGGTTGTCTCAAGCCCCCATAATTTCTACTCGGTCGAACGAGCCTTGAGCTTAAAAATCCACTTCCACACTCAACGATAGTTCTTCAATCTAGTATGGATTTGTAGACCTCACAACCCTTTATCGTTTTGCTTCAGAAATTATTTGATTTCATTGTGTAGATTTAGAGAAATCTAGGGGCAAAGAATTGGGTGATTTTCGCCGTGGGTTTCAAATGGGGGCGGGTCTGAAGGTTTGACCACGAAGAGAGAATTGTGAGGGATTTGACCAGTTGACCCATTTTATAATTATTTTTATTTAATTTTCTTTTAATTCCAATAATTCTTGTTTAATGCCACGAACTCCAAATAGAACCCAACGACTGTCGCTCTCAGCTATGTGCCCCCATTCCGGACACAATGGGATATGTTTCGCCGGCCAATTCGACTGTTTCGATCAATTTTTCTTTAAATTACAACATAAATCAATTTATTGAATTTTAAACGTGCATTTTAATTTACAGGGCCACATACTGACTCCAAAAATTACAAAAAAATTGTTTCTAGCTATATTTTGACGATACGATCCTAACAAAACTAATTTTGTCGAATTTGGAGACTGTCTGAAAAATGATCATTTTCCAGTCGCTTAAATTTAAACTGAATTGACAAAACACATTTAAGTTCACCACGCTCACATATTAATTCCAAAAATTATGAAATTTGGAAACTAGCAATAATTTGACATTTTGGATCCAACAAAAGAGGTTTCATCGAAAACGGAGGTTGTTTGCAAAATGGCAATTTTTAAGGGCTTCATATATATTGAAAAAAATATATGATTATATATAAAATCCGTAACGACTATTTTAAATTTTAAACTGGCCATAAATTTCAATTTATATTATCAGATCCCAATTTTTCACATTTGTTAGAGAGATATAGTTAAATAGATTCTAATATTTCTTATTTTGCTGATATCCGATTTATATTGAATTCTGTACATTCAGTTGAAATTTAAAATCGAATTTTCAAACTACAGTGCCATTTCAAGCTCATTTTATAATTAAAATAAATTTATTTGTTCTAACTTCGATTAAAATAAATTTTTAGTCATTATTGTTTAAAATAAATCATTTTAAAGACCCAAAATCCATTAAAATAGCCAAAATAAATTTTTTAAATTGGTTTTGATTTTCTGGGTTGTTACAGGAATGTAATGATAAAGATTATTTTATGGCTTAGCAGATCCAATAGTGTTAAACCTGTCTTATTTATTTTATTCTATTTTATATTTGATAGTCAAATAACTGACTATCAAATCTGGACCTTTTCGTTATCGTTTTCGAAAAGAACGGAATTTAAATTCCACTTCGATTCGATATATACATTATGAGTCAGAAATATTATCGAAGAACATTGAAGATGGAGTATTGCAAGGGATATTATGTCGTTTCTAGTTGGAAATTTCCTAAGATTGATTTACAGGATAATGCCTTCGGTTTGATCAATCCCAGGACAACTTGTATAGACGAATGTTTGACAGAGTATGCCTAACCAATCACATATGTTGATCTCTTCAAACGTATTTATGTGGTGGTAGAGGAATTAATTTCTCTTGCTTTATACTCATAATATATTTTTGGGGAAGTCAATTAGTGGTTGGCGGTTTTGACGATGTGGCATTCAAAGTAAATAAAGAAAAACATTGTCAAAGGTAAGTTTAGCCTCAACCCTCACAACCGGGAAATGACAAAAATCGGGCAGATAGCATGGCTATGTGAGTCTCCATCTAAAGAATATTCATTTTTTTACTTCTTTCTCTTTTGTATCTCCTGGGAATGGTTATGTTGATACCAACCGTAAGGCGATAATATATTCCATACACTTAACAGAAATGAGTGGTCGATCATGTGTGGCCGAGTTGCAAGACGTTCTTGTCGAATCCAGTGTATTCCCCTCTATAGATACACTATCGGAAGGTGGTTCCATGCCTTCTCGTAGATGGAAATCCATTATCCAATAAGCACACGTGATTCTGATTGTATACAACATGTAGAGTGTGAGATGCAAGCATTCTGCTAGATTATAATTTATTTGTATTTAGACACAATTATAATATCAAATGATACATTTGATTTCAAAATATTTTGGGTTATCGTAAGGTAAAAACACCATCCGTGTTTATGTGTGGATCGGTCTTACGACTATCTTTTCTTTCAAAACGTTTTCAAAAGTTAAATAAGTGTAAAGGATTCTCATAAGGGAAAAACCTATTCCGTTTTTACGACATGGTCTTATGAGATATCCTTTATCGGAATCAAGTTGTTTTAAAATTGTTTACTCATACTAGTCTCATGACTTACTAGAGTTTATTTTCTATGTTTTCCCTAAACTCTTAGGTGCTCAAATTTGTACGGGCAGTCCAACAGTTAAGGATTTTACAGATTTTTCTGAAGGATCTTAGAGCATGAGGCTTCAATGTTAGATATTTAGAGTATATTCTGCTGTTTCGTATATTGATGTACTCTGATAATGTATGTAAGTGAAAAATACAGTTTGCATTTCAATGTGATTATTTATATATTATATTTTATTCCGCTGCGATTGTAAGATTTTGTGTTATTGTTCAGTTCTATTTTCTATCTATTTTCTTCTGTTCTAATTTTCTATCTTTCTATTTCTCATCCTCTAATTTCTTTCTATTAACGATTCATATGTTCGTGCAATTTGGGTTGGAGGTGAATTGTATTTAGTCAGCTTAAATTGTTCGGATTTGCAGGTCATTACACTTGGTATCAGAGCGAGGTTGAATAGTAACCTTGGCTCTGCGGCGAGACTCGATAGAGATGAGGTTAGTTATACCCTAGATTGGGTATGAGTGTATATATATGAGCGTTTATTTGTAAATTGATATAAAAAAGTTCTATATTGTGATATTTGGTTTGTTGAGCGGTTTATGAATTCTGGTCGAAGCAGAGTGTACAACTGTATCAATATTTATTTTTGAACTCTCGAGCAGAACAATTTGACACAGTATTGTTTTAAAGATTGGGTAAATGGAATAGTTTTGCCTATAATTACATTTTATTACAAAATAATAATTTTCTCAAAATATTATATATGGATGTGTCGATTATTGTTATTATAATCAATATGATTATAAACATTGAAATGGCTATGTTATACCAAATTAAGTTTGCATAGGATGGAGATATACAAATGAGTCAAATTGGGAAATTGTTTGAGAAAACAGGATATTTTGGGAAATTCAAAAGTTTTGAATTTAAAATAGAATTAAGATATGTGATTTCTTGGAATAAAAGTCGGAAATTTGGATTCTGGAATTTGGAAATTTAACGGTTAAGAAATTGGGACCTAATTGGGCATTGGTTAAGTTAAATGATTTTCTGAGCATCGATCTGATGTTGATTCTAGTCTTCAGGGTTGATACATAGAGGAGTATTTACTTACCGATTTACGGTCAAGGACTAATGAATGTTGAAGAATAGCAATAAATGGAAATATTTTCCAACTGTAATAATAAATATTTCTTGTTATGAAATTGATTATGGTTGACAGCTAATCGTTGATGTATTGAATGTTTAATTGCAGTATTTTCTAGATAACATGTGTTTTTGGGTGCTTTGTTTACTGTAGTTAATAGGGGATGACCCATGGATATGTTTTGAGTCTGTATATATAGCTATAACTAGAATCTCCTCGTTACTCTTCAATTTCGAGGACAAAATTCTTTTAAGGTGGGTAGATTGTAACGACCCAGTTTTCTACTGTTTTTATGGTACAATTTATTTCTAAAAAATAAATTTTGGATAATAAATATTGGGTAATTCAATTTTTTTTTTGATTCCTTAACATGTGCACATATGTATATAAAACCAAGTGAATAATATTTGTTAATTTGTTTTCTAAATTTATTTTCACTTGTGTAAACATAGATAAAATGTTATTGAAAATATTATAGAAAATTATTATAATAATTTGTTAAAAATCTTATGTTTTCATATATATTTTTACTTGCTAGATTCATATATATAAGAAGTAGTGCTTTAGTACTTTGTTTGTATCGAAACATGTTTTAATACTTGTAAAACATAAAGTTTACTTTAAAATTCGTAAATAAGTAAGAATATTAGTTTTATATTAATTTGCTATTAGAAATCAATAGGATACATCAACTTTAAACGTTAAATGCCTTAGAAACTAGACATATATAGCTATATACACAACCCATAACCTGTCTAGACCGTAGTCTATACAAACACATCAAGTTCAATGCTAAGAACTGAGATTTTCTTCCCATCTTACTGTAAGCAGCCTACAAATACGGTAAAGTTAAGCCTAAGCCATGCATGGTCCACTTCATAGCTGGAAGAAAAACATTGAAATACATCATCAACCTTTCCATTGAACCAACCTGTATGTATACTATTTTACATCCCATAGCAGCCTAATGAAGCTAGATGTATAGTATATATTGCTTAAGAGTTAAGCAATTGTGTATTTAAATCCTTTCTGCATATAAATTTGCATATGGTCGTGCTCTGTCAAGACTGGGAAACATCAATATGAAAAAACTAAACAATATCTCTTTTCAATCAAAACAGATAACCTAGACACCTTGCAAAGCCTACAAGTTGTCTGCATTCACCTATAAATATAGTAGTCTTCCCTTACACATTCACTCAAAAAAGGAAATAGAAATCTGAAACCAAACTAAAGTAAAATGGCAACAAAACTGTCAAGAAAAATCTGTTGAAAACCTGGAAATCAAGGAAGAAAGTTTGGAAGGAGAGACGACAGTGTAAACCTATGAACAACGAAAGAAAACAGAGTAATAGTGAGATAAAAATGTGAGTAAACTCCTTCTCTTTTTATTTACAAATTGTTAGATGTTAAGAAAAACATGTACACATATACATTCATATATTTTCTAGTGTCAAAAATGTGAAATGCCAAATCTGGAATGGAAATAACATAAAATAGTAAATTGAAAATAGTGAGTAGACTTCCTATTGGTTATTGATGGAATGATAACCTATATAGATGTGTACGTGCTTATGATTGTGTCGATCTTAGTAAATTCTACTTTCATGTCAAACTAGAAATAAAAATGAGAACCTGAAAATGAAAATAATGCATAAAGCAGTAAAATATGTGTAAGTATAACTTTTTAAAACTTTCTATGTTTGTATATAGTTGCATATAAATATAGGCATATATGTTTGGGATCGATTGGATTTATTTAATCAAATCAACATGAAAACCTGGGACTAGAGAAAATTGAAAACTGTGGAATATATGGTAAGCAAACCCTTGTTCCTTCCATTGGAATTTTCTACTAAATTGATATATATAAGGAAATATATATACATCTAAGAGTAGTGTATGCAAACACTGTTATCCCCCTATATATAAAAAAAGGGGGTTACGCTTTAGAATTTTGTATATATTTGTATATATATACAAAAATAAAACAAGGAAGTGTTAAATACCAATTTTTGACCATCGTATAATTCAATAACAGATATAAGATGGGACTCGTATAAAGTAAGGGTGATTTTTAATATAGAAATCCTGATTTTTAATAACGAATATTATGAGTTTTGGTTTTCATCTGGTTTTTGGGTAAACTAAATAAATTCTTGGGTTTTGATAGATTAAACATAAAACTGTTTTCGTGGGAGGTGTTCAGGGGTTAGATAAGTGTATGGACGGAGTGAGGCAAGTTCTGGTGGTCGCGTTTGGTCGGAATAGTGGGTTTTAGGTTATGGGTTAACAGTTTTGGGTATCGGTCATTGGATGACTCGTGTGGGGTTCTCAGGTGGTCGAGTTGGCTGGAATTGGTGGAGGAGAGGCGAGAGAGGACATTGAGTCGATGGGTGGAGGCGCATGGCGTTACAGGGGTCAGAATTGAGCATGGAAATCAAATACTGGGTTGTCCTGAAACTGCCGGTTTTGATTAAAAGGTGTGGAGCTGTGTTTTTGAGGAGTGGGAACGGGGATACGCCAGTGGTTGGCCAATTATTATCAGGAGATGCGGAACGATTTATCGGAGGTGGCGCAACAAGCGTGGAAGGTCAGAACGTTGTTGCACATGCACCAAAGAGGGTGTGTCGTTTTTATGGGTTTGGCAATCTGGTGTTTGAAGGTTTTAAAGGGAAGGAAGTAATTGGGTACAACAGGATAGTGGATACGTGGCTTTGGATTCATGGGCCGGGCTTAGCCATGTAAAAAAAAGGAAAAGGAAATTATTAAAAACAAATGTGAAGCAAGAGGAAAAAAGAAAGAAAGGAAAGAAAGGAATGAAAAGAGAAAGTTAAGATTGGCAAAGTGGTGCTACCTAGGATATAGTGCGTGAGTTGTAATTTTATGGGCTGGGCTAAAGCCCACACACATATACATATGTATAATAAATGATAAGATGAAAAGTGTTTTAGGGAACTTCTAATGTAATATATGCATATATATATATATATATATATATATATATATATATATATATATATATTTGAAAATTGGTACTCTTTATTGCTAATACCAATAAACCTCCTTTATATGCCTCGTCAAAACCCGATAACCCCACTATCCTAAATGGGTACCTTACCAGGAAAAAGAGCTCATATAAATTCGATATTACAATGCCTTTATAAAAAAAACGAAGTAATAACACCTAAAAAAACAACAACCTTCCTCACGACCCATCTACATGGCCAAAAACAACATAATTCAAAACTAAAAAAATTGGCTCCAAAGCTCGTCTTCTACCCTGTATCCATCATTTTAATTCCCCAACGAAACAACACCAGCATATTCCTCAATTTTCTTTCAGTTTTACTTCCATTATTTCGAACAAGAAAGCAGATCTCCTTATCAATCTGAGCCAATTTGTTCAGTGCATTTGATTTCTGATTTTGGAAAAACCGCTCGTTTCTTTCCTTCCAAATGAAATAAACAGCTGCAGTGAAAGCACCACATGCCAAATCCCTGATCTGATCTTTTCTTTTGAATGAATTATGAATCATTCTAGCTTCATCCAATAATTGAGGTTGAATTGATTGTGGCGAAGATAATTTCTGTTTTAGAGATAACCAAAAAAAGAAGAAAAATCACATTGAAAGAACAGATGTTCTATCGATTCAGGTTGCAGCTCACACAAAGGACATAAAGTGTTTGCAATATTTCCAAAACGAAAGACCTGTCTTTTGTATTCAATCTGCCCAAACCAGCATGGTATGCAATAAAAGACATTCTTTTACTATTTTTTCCATGTCATATTACTAACAAAGATGGATCTTTTTCTTCATTTATACGAACAAAATCCCAAGCTTTGTGAAATGAAAAAGATCCACCTTACCCCCATTCATATTTATCATGAAGCATATTGGAGTGAATTGAAATAGAACTAATTTTCATTAGGTAACTCTCGAGTAGCTGGATGAATATATGGATCAATTACTCCTCTGATGATTGAACTTACTTTTTCCATAGGATCTCCTATCAAATGTAGTCTATCAAAGCCAAAAAGATCTACTAAAAATTAATAGTTAGTCCAAGGATCATGCCATAAGTAAGTTTCTTCACCTTTAGCTATGATTTTATTGAACAACTACCTTGAATGATTGCGTAGTCTCATCACAGATTTCCATGTTGAAGAAGAATTGTTATCAATATCCATAGACCAGAAAAAGTAGCCTTTGATATAGTTATTTTTCATCCAATTACTCCAAAGAGAATCACTAGAAATAAGATTTCATAGTAATTTTATTGAAGCAGTTTTTTGAAGATCAGTGAAAATTTTCAAACCGACTCCACCTTCTGATTTTGGCTTACATAAAGCTTTCCTGGCCACTTTGTGACTAGATCCACCCCAGAAAAAATCTGCACAAAGAGATGGTAATTTATCAAGATTAGCTTCAGGTATTTGATATATAAAAAGCCAGTATAAAATGATAGGAGTAATAACACCATTAATTAATTCTGCTCTGCCTGCAAATGAAAGGAATTTGGATTCCCTACCTTGAATTCTAGCTTGAACCCTCTGGATCAATGAATTACATTCAGTATAATAAAGATAATTTGATGATATTGGCACCCCCTAAGTACATGATTGGTAGTACTCCCACATCAAAGCGTAAAATATCTTGAATTTCTTGTGCCTTTGAGACTGCAGTACTAAAGAATATTTTTGTTTTAGCAGCATTGACTTGTAGACCAGCACAGTCTCCCAACTTTTGAAATATATTCCTTAGTGTATATGCATTTTTCCTTGAACACTTTCCAGATATCATTAAATCATCAACATAAAGTAGATGAGAAATTATAGGCTGCACTACATTACAAGGCTGAAAGTCTTTAGAGAAAGTTGCTTATCCATTAGAAATGAGAAATATTGCATTGCAATAGAAAATAAGTACGGAGATAGGGGATCTTCTTGTCTAATTCCTCTTAATGATGTAATGAAGCCTTTAGGAATTCCTTGTACTAAAATAGAGAAAGTTCCCGTGGACATACACTCATGTATCAAGTCTATGAAATGAATAGGAAACTTCATCATATACATAATGTGACAAATGAAATTCCTATTAATCCGATCATAAGCTTTTTGTAAGTCTACCTTAACATAATTTAGCAGTTCCCTTTCTTTTGAAATCCATTAACATTTCATGTGCTAATAAAATGTTATCACCAGTATACCTCTCATATATAAAAGCACTTTGGTTCTCGGATATTAGATGATGTAAAAAAATGTTTTAGTCTATTACATAAAACATTAGAAAATTTTTGTAGTAGACATTGCAATAAGATATCGGTCTATAGTGAGAGATTTCAGTAGGACATTCTTTCTTTGGTACGAGAGTAAGAATGGTATGATTTATCGACTTTGGTAATTTAACAGAGATGAATATGTCAGAAATTGCTACATGTAAATCTTTCTTAATCATGTCCCAATGCAGTTTCAAAAACTTAGAATTGATCCCATCTAGGCCTGGGCTAGTATCTTGTATTGAAAACAAAGCATCATGAATTCCAATCAATGAAACTTCTCTTAGTAAGAATTTCTGACCTTGAGAATTAATTGTACAAATAGGCTGAAATTTGGGAAACACAGAAATTGAGGGACAATTAAACATTTTAGTTAATATTTAATAGATTCCTCTACTATCTCTTCTGCTTTGAACATTAAATTCCCATTATGATCTAACAGAGCACGAATATGATTCATATATCTACGCTTAGACATACAAGAGTAAATTTTTTTAAGTTAGTGTCACCTTGCTGAAGCCAAGAAACCTTAGCTTATAGCTTAAATCCTTCAAAAAAAATATTTTCTTCATATTTTGATACTCTTGTTTTGCCTGTAGACAATTCTCAAACAACAATGAGGCATCTGAATTCTGGTCAGATGCTAGCTCCATTTCATGAAAATGTTGTTCAGCTACTTTTAGGTTTGAAGAATTTCTATCTCTAATTTTGTTCCATTCTTTAAGTTCAGCTTTACACCTTTTGAGTTTATGTAAAAATTGATAGCTTTGGAATCCCTATGTTGAACTATTCAAACTTTTTTCCACTGCATTCATATATCCTGGCAACTTTGGACATTCATTTTTAAATCTAAAAGGGAATCCTTTAACTTGCACAGTTGGAATAAGAACTAGAATAACATGATTATGAACACTTGCGTGTTGGGATTATGTCAATGCCTTCATATTGAGAAAATGATGGAAACAATCATTATTTACTAAAACTTTGTCTAAATGGCATGCAATTCCTTTTCTACGCCATGTAAGTAGAAAACCAAGAGCCTTAATCTCAGACAGGGATGCTTGGATTAAATTTTTTTTGAAACTCTCTAATGTATTGATATGGTATTGGACGTTCACCTTTTTTATCATTAAGAGTTAATGAATTGTTGAAATCTCCCATTAAAATCCAAGATGAATTGACCAGAGCCGAATCTTGTAGAAGCCAATGCCATAAGTTTTGCCTATCAATAAAACAGTTGCTAGCATAAATCAAAGAAAAAACCATGGAAAATCCACCTTTGTTTAAAGCAGAAACTGTAATATGTTGATAAGAAGATGCCAATGATGTTAAATTCCAAACATTTGAACCCCAAATCATTAATATTCTACCATTTATAACATCTGAATTGTTAGTCATGTGCTGCCAAGAATCAGGCAACATTGAAAAAATAAAAGCAAGTTCTGTTTAGACAATTTATTCTCGACTATACCAACAATAATTGGTTTAGCATGATTAAGGAGTTTGATCACCTCTTTCGTACTAGAAAGAGAGTTCATACCCCTTACATTCCAGCATAATATTGTCATTTACTGGTAGAATTACTCCTTGTAATTCTTTTAGGAGGAGTAAAATGAATGGGTTTATTAGCTTTTGCAACTGCTAACTTGATATTTTGCAAATAACTGGTGATTTTGTCAACATAACATGGTACATGTGATTGCTTTCTTTATCAGGGTCCTTCAAAGGCTCGTTTCCTTCAATTTGATCAGCTACTTCACTCAAGACATCAGGCAAAATGTTTTTTTGGCATTTTTGTTTTGAGAAAATCCAGATCATCTGGATTAACTGATGATGTTCCTTCAAGTTGAACAGAATCTGGATTAAGTGCATCAATGACTGGATCTGGATTTTGTGATTCAATAACATCTTCAGAATCTTCATTAACATTATCAATTTCATTCTCATCCACCTAGGATCAGTAGCTACCATTGTTTCGAATCTCGCAAATATCGACCGAGATCTCCTCCGAGATCTCATTTTGGGCTCCTTTCAAAATGAAACAGCAAATATCACTCTAAATCTCCTTTAGAATATATCACCCATGATATTGCTATATCGAACGATATATCGACCAAGATGAAATACTGGAATATCATCCAAGATCTTAGTTTTTTGGCTAAAATTTAAATTTGTGCCTGAACTAGAATAGTAATTGAAAAACTCAAATCTAGCCATATTAATCTTTTGTTATTTTACAGTTTGCATGTTAAATGACTATATTGTATGTTCGTTTATGTTTTACAATGCTTATGATTTTCATATTCGTCTTTTTACATACTTGTTACTTATGAAATTATGTATTTTATGGTCTATTTATGCTGAATTTTTTAATGCTTTGGATCCTTTTAACGTTTCCCGTCTAACAATATTCCCGTTTTAAGCATATTACGATTTAGAGTATGAATGAACTTTCACAAAATAAAGAATAATAAAGTTATTTTTCATTTTAAGTTTAAGTTACTATGTTTTTGATAGTATTCATAAAAATCATTTTGTTAAGATATCATTTTTATCATATCATATACCCTGCGATTGTTCCGACATGAACTTTCAGACCCAAGATGAAAATCCGAGATGAATTCCCGAGTTAGACTCTTCTCGTCCGAGATCTCCCCCGATACGAGACCGAGTCTATAAAATCTACGAGATGAAACGCGACAGATATCCGAGATTTAAAACCTTAGTAGCTACATCTTGTTCATCATCATCATGTCCCAATATTTTGCATTTTAGACATTTGTTAGGAACAAATTCATATTCAACTTAAATTTCTAATTTCTGGCCATTGTGTAGAACAATAGGAATTTCATTTCTCAACTCTGTTTGAGTATCAATTGAAATTAACACTCTCGCATATTTGTTGAATCGCTTCTCAGCTGAATTTGAATCTATAAATACAGGAAGTGAAATAAAACTTGTTATAATCTGAATAGCCTACTTTGTCCAGAACTCCATAGGGAAAACCATGTAATCTTACCTAGATCTTGATGTTATACTCTGCTTTTTTGAGAAATCATATCCTGGAGTCCATTCATCCACCAATAAAAGTATGCTAAAATAAGAATAGGTTGATCCTTCTAATATGTGTGAATAATCTTCTATTGATTCGAACTGGACTGCAAAGTTGTATTGAGGAGTGATATTCCCATTGAATCCACTCATAGTCTTCCAAACTTTCTGAATATAATCTTTAAGTTTTATTATAGAAAGTTAAAAATTAATCGGGATTAAAGCTAAGGTATATATCCACTCTTGATTCAGTTCATTGAATATTTGTTCTGGAATTAAAATAGACTCATTTGTAGGTTTCACATATTCCAAATTCCAATCCTTAGATCTTATTAATGGAGATGAGGATTTCATAAGCCGATCTGGATTGGATGAAGAAGGATGATTATCACTCGATGATTTAAAAGATGAATTAAATTTTGAGGGGGAAAGTTGTTTGAGGATGAGGAAAATTCGATAAATTCTCTTTAGCGGATTCCACCATTAATGAAGTAAAACCAAAAAAATCCTATACATATATATATGATTATATTTATATTTATTAAATAGACCAGGAACATACAAATCGTTTTAATTTGTGTAATCGAGTCAAACAGTAGTGTGTATAAATAAATCGACATTGTTATCGAGTTTAAATAATTCGATTTTAAACAAATTAATTTACCTAGTAATTAATGGAGAATGTAATACCGAATATCGTTTAAATGTAATCGAACGTAAAATTAGTTTGTGAACTACGCATAAACAATGATCAGTGAATACAAAAAATACTAAATTAAATCGTAAAACTAATTGATTGCTTAGTTAAGCCATTATAATCACGGAAATCATAATTATATTTTTTTATCTGACATCTGTCAGTGGATTTAAAACACCGTTCCACTATGTGTTTTATTAACTGGATTGTGTGAAACACACTGTTTGAAGAAATATACATCGTTCTGCTAGTTATTAGTCTGATATATTTTACCAGTGATTATATGTGCTGAGATGTTATGTTATCAGTAGAAAATATTTTATCATGCTTGCATGCGTGTTTGGGTAAATTAGATTAACGAATCAAATGTCGTCTAAACTAATATAGGCCAGGGGAATTGCTAAGCTGAAATTTCTGTGAAGGAATTCAGAAATAAATACAAGTTTTAATATTTGGATATTAATTATTGTGAGAAACAATTTAATGGATTATTTTTAAATCCGTTATAATATTATTCAAAGAGAAGAGATCAATTATAATCAGTTAATCAGGTGGTTTAAGGTTGACTTAAAGTTAACAGTTTAAATAGGAATTTGTTTATTAAACAAACTGGTTCCAATAGGAAAGGGTTCAAAAGATGCTCAGTTAGAAACTTGAAGTGTTTTGGTACTATTAGAAATGATTTGTTTTAACTTAATTAATCTTTTAATTAATAAACTTTGTAAAGAGAACTCGATTGCCAAGAGGAAAAAGGAAATAAAGTCATTTTATTTGAATTAAATACCGTGATTTAAGTTAATCAGGTTAAATCAAAGAATGGTTCAAACAACAACGTTGTTTTGGAAATGGGTTTAAGATTTGAAATCCAAATGGATTTACAAGTTCCGGGTGGTCAAATATTTCGGATATCGAACATATACAAATCTTGACAATAAGAATGAATTCAACTCATGGCCTGAGAGTTAATTAAAATATGCCAACTTGAACGATTCCACTATTATCCGATAGACCACATCAGTTTGTGTGCGAAATTAGTTAAAATGGAATGTCATTCTTAGTTATGAAACAGATATTCGAAAGTCAGATTTCCACGTATGTTTAATAATAAGAGTTTTGATGGTTAATTAATAATTATGTTTTCAGATCAATATATTTATAAAGTTAACATTGGAATATAACGACAAAGATTGCTTTATGGCTTAGCAGAATGGTGTTAAACCTGTCTTGTTAAACCTGTTTATTTTATTTTGTATTTGATAGTTAAATAACCGACTATCAAATCTGGACCTTTTCGTTATCGTTTTCGAAGAGATCGGAATCTAAATTCCACTTCGATTCTGTATATACGTTATGAGTTAGAGATTTTATTGAAGACATTTGAAGACGGAATTTTGCAAGGGCTATTCTTTCGATCCTAGGTAGAAATTGCCTAAGATGGATTTACAGGATAGTGCCTTCGGTTTGTTCTACAACTTGTATGGATGAATACCTGACAGAGTATGCCTAACCAATCACGTACGTTGATCTCTTCAAACATATTGTGTGGTGGAAAAGGAATTCGTTTCTCTTGCTTTGTACTCGTAATATATTTTTGGGGAAGTCAATTAGTGGTTGGAAGTTTTGACTATATGGCATTCAAAGTAAATAAAGAAAAAGGTTTGTCAAAGGTAACTTCGTCCTTAAGCCTCACAATCGGGAAATGAAAAAAATTGGGCAGGCAGCATGGCTAGTCGGTCTTCATCTAGAGAATATTCATTTTTTACTTCTTTTGCTTATATATCTCCCGGGAACGGTTATGTTGGTACCAACCATAAGATGACAATATATTCGATATACTCAAGAGAAATGAGTGATCGGTCATGTGTGGCCGTGTTTCAAGATGTTCTTTGAAACAATCCAAACTCACCCTTACAGGAAAGCGCAGATTGAGTTGAGAACGTAAAAAATCAGAACACAAACAGAAGAACATTTCATTGCTATTACAACAATTTACATCAGAGTACAAGAATATAACAGAGTATGAACAAATATTACACATTCAAAAAATATCAGAGATTAAAATTACAATGCAGCGGAAAATCAATACATAACATAACAGTAAGAAATACACGAATACTGAGTGTTCCGAATATAGCTCTAGCTGTAAATCAAGGATCCTGTGAAAATAATATCTGCAAAAAACCAACTACTAGCTGCCCATGTGGAAAATAGGGGCACCCAGAGTTCAGGTTAAAAAAATAAACTCCAAGTCAGTCATGTGACTGGTGTGAGAACTTAAACAGTTTGTAACGACCCGGAAAATCTGAACCAATCTAAAATTTTAAATTGGCTAAAATAGGGGATTTTAAATATTTTAAATAAATATTTTAAATAATAGCAATGAAAAGTGAGTTTGAATCGACATTTGAAAATGATTATAATTAATTCTAATTATAAACAAGGCCTGAAATGGCGCGGTAATTTCAAATTTTGAATTCAAACTTTGACTGAATGTACCGGGTGCAAAACAAAATGGATTTGAGTGAAACCAAAAATATTTAAATCTGTTAGTGAATACGCTTCTAATGAATCTAAAAAATTGAAGTTTCATAGCGGAAAGCAAAAGTTATGGCCAAATGAATTTTCAGAAAGGTCGCTATGGAATTTATATAGCCCGTGAAAATGGTCATTTTGCAAACGACCTCGGAATTCGACGAAACTACTTTTGTTGGATCCGGGATGTGAAGTTATTGTTAGGTCTCAAATTTCATAATTTTTGAAGCTAATATGTGAGCGTGACAAAGGAAAATGTGTTTTGGTCAATTACAGTTAAATTGGATCGACCAGAAAAGGGCCATTTTGCAAACGGTCTCAGAATTCGATGAAACTAGTTTTGTTGGGACCGTATCGTCAAAACATAGCCAGATTTATTTTTCTGGAATTTTTCGAATCAGTTTGTGGCCCTGGCCAATTGAAATGTACGTTTAAATTAAATATCGAATGTTTTATATTTTAATTTGAAGGAAAACTGACTGAAACAGTCGAATGGGCCTACGAAACATATCCCATTGTGTTCGGAATGGGGGTAAAATGCTAGGGACGACAATCGTTGGGTTTGATTTCGAGTTCATTTAAGAAAACCTCAATTTTTGAATAAATATATATATCGACCAATAGGAAAATTCTTTCATAAAATAAATAAAATATAAAAATTCCTAAAAAACCCTGGCCCCTCACGATCGACGGCGATAACCTCGCGTGACCTTCTCTCCTTAAATCTGGCCGCCACGATCATCGCTCGCCCCCGCCACCACCCAGATTCGGAAGCCCCTCTCCCCCTCTCCACATCCATACCCGATACCCCGCCAGTAGCTGCGCCATCGTCGAGCTCTGCGCCTGGGAAGTTCGACCGCGCCGACCGTGTTTCCGCCGCCGTCTGGAGCTCAAGCTCGACGTGGAGCACAGCGCCGGGAAGCTCTCTCGTCCCTCTACACGGTTGTATGGTCTGATCGGCCTCAAGACAAGCGGATTCGAAGAAAACCTAAAACCTAGTTTTGAACATCGAATGAAGGTAACGGCTGTGTTTTATTTAAACTGTTTTTAACAGTTTAAAACCATTGCAAACTTTGAAAAATCATATCTTTTTCGTTTCTTGTCGAAATCCAGTGAAACAAGAGATAGTGGACTCGTGTGGACGTCTTCTACATTCTAGAAGAAACCGCATATTTTTCTGAGCTTTATGTTATTTTTGGTGGAGTGGAACCCAATGTGAGATTTCTAAATTATAAACGATATGGAAAACGACGATGTATAAATTATATAGTCGATGAATGAGTTATATAAGCGTTGTACACCTCTTGTATAAGCGTTGTATAAGTTGTACGTTCGATATATAAGTTATATATGCGTTGTAAAAATTATATATGTGTTGAAATAGAAGTGAAATGCTATATATATATATATATGCCCCTCGTCCATAAACCGTGGACGATATTTATTGGTTGTGATTGGTGTGAAAATTGATTGATAGCGAATGGTTGATTGGAATTGTTTGTGGTTGAAATTGATTGATTGTGGTTGAAAAATACCCGTTTGTGGTTGAGAAATATTTGGTTGAAACCACATAGGATTAGTTTGTGGAAATGAAAAAATTATACATGCCGCCTACGTGCGAACTAGATGCATGATTCCCCATTGTCAAAAGCTGCGAGGCTTTAAGGTAGAGCGAGGAGCCGTACTAGGGACGGTCCCGGTTTTAACTACCCTGCCGTTATGCTGCCGAAATTTTGAATAATATTCATGTGTTAGAATTATTTTCATTTGTTGAAACTATATTTATTTGTTGTATAGAAAACCTTCACGTGTTGAATTGAAATTCATTCGTTGAATAGAATTCATGTGTTGAATGGTATTCGTGTTTTTAAATATAAAAATCACCTTTTTATCTATATATACAAACTATAGAAAACCTTCATGTGTTGAATTGAAATTCATTCGTTGAATAGAATTCATGTGTTGAATGGTATTCGTGTTTTTAAATATAAAAATCACCTTTTTACTCTATATATATAAACTATAGAAAACCTTCATGTGTTGAATCGATATTCATTCGTTGGATAAAAATTCATATGTTGAATGGTATTCGTGTTTTAAATATAAAAATCACCTTTTTATCGATATATATAAACTATAGAAAACCTTCATGTGTTGAATTGAAATTCATTCGTTGAATTGAAATTCATGTGTTGAATGGTATTCATATTTTAAAAGAAAGTGTTTTATAATAAAAATCCAATTTTTATCATCGATATGAACTATATAAAATAACCTTGTTTCGAAATAAATTTTTTTATAATAAAAATCCTATTTTTATCACCTATATGAAATATATAAAATAATCGTGTTTTGAAATAAATTGTTTTACATTAAAAATAACATTTTTATTATATACATGAATTGTTAAAAGTAGCGAAGTGTTGAAATAGAAGACAGTGGGATAAAAATATAATTTTTATCAAATGTATGAAAAGAATATAGCTTTGAAATCGAAGAATCGATATATATATATATAAATAGAATTAAAATATATCGAATAACAAAGCTGTAGTTCGTATTTTGAAATCGAAACTTCAAACGATTATACCGGGAGATCCGACCGTCGGATTTTCCCGAAACTGGAACCGTTGGATTCGTTTTGAAAAGATCTTTCTAATGATGTAAATTTTGTGAAGATCCAATGGTTATATTTTCAGATATGTGTAAATCAAATCTGAAGAAAAACAGCGCCACGACCGCGTTATGGCCCGAAGCGTCGTTTTGAATAAATTGAAATGATGTGTAGTAGTGTTTGTGTAGCACTTGTTTATTATATACACGAGTTGCTCAGAAAGGCCGGGTTAATCACATTCTGAATAACTGAATCGACGATAAGAAATCAAAGATGAAGACGGTGGTCGAAGACTGGAGATCTTCACCTCATTTGGATGGTAACCGAGGTCCTGATTGGGAGGCATCCCGAAATATGGATAATGAGTGGTGATCGTCCAGACGTATGTGGTGATCGATGGGTTTGCGAGGTATATAGTGCCTCTGGTTTCGTTTAGACCTGGAACGGACTTGTAAATGGACAGTGTGTCTGACATTGGAATTTATTCTGTGTGATTGATAGCTATCAGTTGCACGGTGTGAATTGTCTGTGTGGCATGCTAAGATGCAGTGATCAGAGCTTCGGTTGAAAAGGAAAGTCTTGTGGTGATGATCAAAGCACCGCCTGTGTGGCGTAGCTTTGTGTATAATGTGAATTCGTGAGCCTCACACCCCGGTATGAACCAGAAACAGGAGAGGACATCAGGGGGGACGTGCGTTTTCTTTCTAGCTAGAAGTGGCATCAGTGGTTTTACACGCCCCGACGAGTTTGACTTATGTGGTTGTTACTGTTGCGAGGTGCCTCGGTTAGATCGGACAATCCGGGTCCGATGGAGTCATTCGTTGGCTCATTTACGCCCCAAAGGGCGGAGGGACGCATTGTTCAGGCATTATAATCCACTTCATGTGGACCGGCCTTGACGATCCAAGGTACGGTTGCGGCTGTGCCTAGGACATGGGCTAGATTGTCTCGAATTCGGTAAGGACTATCTTTTGCCTTGGTTCATGACGGAAATCCAATTTCCAAATACGTGACCGTGCAGTTTTGATTGTATACCTATATATGGCGACATAGTGGTATGGGGGCATTAATGTCGTCTATGATTGATAGTTATGATTTGAAATTGTTTTTGAAACATATAAACACTAGTAATAATATCAAATACTTTTGTTTTATTCGTATCAAGCATATCTTGGCCATTATAAGGTAAAAACTCTATCCTCCGGTTTGCGTTGCATTGTGTGATGGGAACTGAGTCTTATAATGGCTTCATTTTTATAAAAAGCATTGCGATGTTTAAAAGAATGATTTGTTTTAAAGCACCGGCAATCCGATGGGGTAAACCCGTTCCACGAAAGTGGCGTGGTCCTGTGATTAGCCATTTGTTAAATGTGTTGAGTAGATTTCTCATACTAGTCCCATGACTGACTCGTAGTTTGTTTCACTTTCAAACTCGGGTGCCCCTTTTTCTACACGGCCAGCCTTGTATTCAGGTTTTAGCTGGCTTTCTCTGGATAGCTGGAGCTGAAGATGGATTCTATCATTTATCTATTTTATGCTGTTCAGCTCCTATTGTACATATTACATTTGTTTCCGCTGTAGACATTTATGTATAGCTGAACTGTATTTGTACTAAGTATGATCCTGTATACTGTGTAACTCTAATGATTACGTTTATCCAGTATATTCTATTGTTCATTATCTGGTGTATTTATTTAATTCTGCTCTGCTATTATCTGTTTATGTGTTATATTCCAAGGATTACCCTTGCCGCCGTCAGTACGGGGTTTGGGGTCGTCTCATTTGGTATCAGAGCTTTGGTTAAGCTTAGCTCTGGAATATAACATATTAACGAACTCGTCAGAGATAGAACCAGTAGTGTTCTAGGGCGAGTAACTCAGTACAGATAGGATCAGCAATATCCTGGTATGAGTATAGTAGAATCAGAACAATTCGTTAGAGATGGGGTCAGAAGTGCCCTAGAACGAGTTGAGAGTTATATGTTTTTAAATAACGTATTTGTGATTATATCTAAAGTCTGGTTTTAGAAATATGATTTTTGAATATATAAAAGATATATATTTGAAAAGTTAAGAGAGTATAGAAATTGATTAGTATATTTTTGAAAAGTTAAAAACAATTTGATTGTTGTTTGTGTTGTGTGATTATAGATTTGATTAATTAAAATTATTGAAACGATAGTTAATTTAATCAACAATAGAATAATGGTAGAATTTATTCATTTAAATCACACATTGAACTGATTAGAAAATAGATAGAAATATATGCATGTGCATTATATATGTGTGAACAGGTAAATGGATAGCTATTGAGTAAAGATTTTTTTTGCATGCCCGACAAATAGGTAAACCTTAATGAGTTGGATGCGAAATATTATTATATCAACTCCTGTGAATGCCATTGGATGCGGAGTGCTGGTTATTCTGTGTGTAATCATAAATGTCGCCATAGGATAGTAACAATTAATTTTGAACTGCATTACATGGCATACTTCTGGAAGATAGGCATACTTCATCATATACCACATGAGCATTTGGAGCTTGTGTGACGAGGTGGAAGATTAACCATACGAGCGAGAGGCTTGTATGGCGATGACTATATTTTACAGGTTGAACTGATGACTGATATGGACTATTTAAATTGTAAAGATAAAATTGCCAGATTAATAAAAACCCCACACGGGTCTGGAGTTGACAATAATCACGTCTCTCTAGTCATTAGATACGACACATGGACTATTTATTTCCCACACGGGACGAGGTGACGAGGAATTATCCTCTGGAGCAATCAAAATACACACTCCCTCAGGCTTTGACTGGGTGACGAGAATTTATTCACTGGAGTTATTATCTATACACGCTCCCCTGTAAACACCAGAATATATCACTATAAATATGTGTGTGCTTATTAGGATTTATTCGGTACCTAATACGACCCAATAAATTTCCAAACCTCTCTCCGTACAAAGGAGGTTATGGCGAAATTTTTCGAAAATTCCGGGTGTTAGCCAAATTTTTGAAGAATTTGAAAATTCTCAAAAACTAAAAAGTTGGAGAATGGAAGCCAGATTGAACGTAGAGTTGATTAATCAAACCACTTTCGACTTTGTTCCTTTTCGGGGATGAAAAGTTTTAAGTGGGGGAGATTGAAACGACCCGGAAAATCTGAACCAATCTAAATTTTTTAAATTGGCTAAAATAGTGGATTTTAAATATTTAAAATAAATATTTAAAATAAATATTTTAAATAATAGCAATGAAAAGTGAGTTTGAATCGACGTTTGAAAACGAATATAATTAATTCTAATTATAAACAAGGCCTGAAATGGCGCGGTAGTTTCAAAATTTGAATTCAAACTTTGACTGAATGTACCGGGTGCAAAACAAAACGGATTTGAGTGAAACCAAAAATATTTAAATCTGTTAGTGAATACCCTTCTAACGAATCTGAAAAATCGAAGTTTCATAGCAGAAATCAAAAGTTATGGCCAAATGAATTTTCAGAAAGGTCGCTATGGAATTTATATAGCCCGTGAAAATGGCCATTTTGCAAACGACCTCGGAATTCGACGAAACTACTTTTGTTGGTTCCGGGATGTGAAGTTATTGCTAGGTCTCAAATTTCATAATTTTTGAAGCTTGTATATGAGCGTGACAAAGGAAAATGTGTTTTGGTCAATTACAATTAAATTGGATCGACCAGAAAAGGGCCATTTTGCAAACGGTCTCAGAATTCGACGAAACAAGTTTTGTTGGGACCGTATCGTCAAAACATACCCAGATTTATTTTTATGGAATTTTTCGAATCAGTTTGTGGCCCTGGCCAATTGAAATGTACGTTCAAATTAAATATCGAATGTTTTATATTTTAATTTGAAGGAAAACTGACTGAAACAGTCGAATGGACCTACAAAAAATATCCCATTGTGTTCGGAATGGGGGTAAAACGCTAGGGACGATAGTCGTTGGGTTTGATTTCGAGTTCGTTTAAGAAAACCCCAATTTTTGAATAAATATATATATCGACCAATAGGAAAATTCTTTCATAAAATATAAAAATTCCTAGAAAACCCTGGCCCCTCACGATCGACGGCGATAACCTCGCATGACCTTCTCTCCTCAAATCTGGCCGCCACGATCATCGCTCGCCCCCGCCACCACCTAGATTCGGAAGCCCCTCTCCCCCTCTCCACATCCATACCCGATACCCCGCCAGTAGCTACGCCATCGTCAAGCTCTGCGCCTGGGAAGTTCAACCACGCCGACCGTGTTTCCGCTGCCATCTGGAGCTCGAGCTCGACGTGGAGCACAGCGCCGGGAAGCTCTCTCGTCCCTCTACACGGTGGTATGGTCTGATCGGCCTCAAGACAAGCGGATTCGAAGAAAACCTAGTTTTTATCATCGAATGAAGGTAACGGCTGTGTTTTATTTAAACTGTTTTTA
Organism: Allium sativum; assembly: GCA_030737875.1. Taxonomy (NCBI): domain Eukaryota; kingdom Viridiplantae; phylum Streptophyta; class Magnoliopsida; order Asparagales; family Amaryllidaceae; genus Allium; species Allium sativum. Next base: position 194,767,552 of record CM060927.1, on the reverse strand, counting down.
ACAGTTTAAAACCGTTGCAAACTTTGAAAAATCATATTGTTTTCGTTTCTTGTCGAAATCCAGTGAAACAAGAGACAATGGACTCGTGTGGACGTCTTCTACATTCTAGAAGAGACCGCATATTTTTCTGAGCCTTCTGCTATTTTTGGTGGAGTGGAACCCAATGTGAGATTTCTAAATTATAAATGATATGGAAAACGACGATGTATAAATTATATAGTCGATGTATGAGTTATATAAGCGTTGTACACCTCTTGTATAAGCGTTGTATAAGTTGTACGTTCGACGCATAAGTTATATATGCGTTGTAAAAATTATATATGTGTTGAAATTGAACTGAAATGCTATATATATATATACACACCGCTCATCCACAAACCATGGACGATATTTATTGGTTATGATTGGTGTGAAAATTGATTGATAGCGAATGGTTGATTGGAATTGTTCGTGGTTGAAATTGATTGATTGTGGTTGAAAAATACCCGTTTGTGGTTGAAAAATATTTGGTTGAAACCACATAGGATTAGTTTGTGGAAATGAAAAAATTATACATGCCGCCTGCGTGCGAACTAGATGCATGATTCCCCATTGTCAAAAGCTGCGAGGCTTTAAGGTAGAGCGAGGAGCCGTAGTAGGGACGGTCCCAGTTTTAACTACCCTGCCGTTATGCTGCCGAAATTTTGAATAATATTCATGTGTTAGAATTATTTTCATCTGTTGAAACTATATTTATTCGTTGTATAGAAAACCTTCATGTGTTGAATTGAAATTCATTCGTTGAATAGAATTCATGTGTTGAATGGTATTCATGTTTTTAAATTTAAAAATCACCTTTTTATCTATATATACAAACTATAGAAAACCATCATATGTTGAATTGAAATTCATTCGTTGAATAGAATTCATGTGTTGAATGGTATTCGTGTTTTTAAATATAAAAATCACCTTTTTACTCTCTATATATAAACTATAGAAAACCTTCATGTGTTGAATCGATATTCATTCGTTGGATAGAAATTCATGTGTTGAATGGTATTCATGCTTTAAATATAAAAATCACCTTTTTATCGATATATATAAACTATAGAAAACCTTCATGTGTTGAATTGAAATTCATTCTTTGACTTGAAATTCAAGTGTTGAATGGTATTCATATTTTGAAAGAAAGTGTTTTATAATAAAATCCAATTTTTATCATCGATATGAACTATATAAAATAACCTTGTTTTGAAATAAACTGTTTTATAATAAAAATCCTATTTTTATCACCTATAGAAATATATAAAATAATCGTGTTTTGAAATAAATTGTTTTACATTTAAAATCACATTTTTATTATATACATGAATTGTTAAAAGTAGCGAAGTGTTGAAATAGAAGACAGTGGGATAAAAATATAATTTTTATCAAATGTATGAAAAGAATATAGCTTTGAAATCGAAGAATCGATATATATATATAAATAGAATTAAAATATATCGAATAACGAAGCTGTAGTTCGTATTTTGAAATCGAAACTTCAAACGATTATACCGGGAGATCCGACCGTCGGATTTTCCCGAAACTGGAACCGTTGGATTCGTTTTCAAAAGATCTTTCTAATGATGTAAATTTTGTAAAGATCCAACGGTTAGATTTTCAGATATGTGTAAAACAAATCTGAAGAAAAACAGCGCCACGGCCGCGTTATGTCCCGAAGCGTCATTTTGAATAAATTGGCTATTTTAAAATAAATAAAAATAGCGATAAATCGTTATAAAATATTATAAACGATATGGATGTGAAATTTAGAAATTAACTGAAGGTTAGTTAAGTCGAATGGTTTCTTGGGTATTGATCTGATGTAGGTTTCGGCCTTCGAGGTTAATATTTGGGAAATCGTTCTCTTACTGATTGACGGTTAGTGACTAATGAATTGAAATGATGCGTAGTAGTGTTTGTGTAGCACTTGTTTATTATATACGCGAGTTGCTCAGAAAGACCGGGTTAATCCCATTTTGAATAACTGAATCGACGATAAGAAATCGAAGATGAAGACGGTGGTCGAAGACCGGAGACCTTCACCTCGTTTGGATGGTAACCGAGGTTCTGATTGGGAGGCATCCCGAAATATGGATAATGAGTGGTGATCGTCCAGACGTACGTGGTGATCGATGGGTTTGCGAGGTATATAGTGCCTCCGGTTTCGTTCAGACCCAGAACAGACTTGTAAATGGACAGTGTGTCTGACATTGGAATTTATTCTGTGTGATTGATAGCTATCAGTTGCACGGTGTGAACTATCTGTGTGGCATGCTAAGATGCAGTGATCAGGGCTTCTGTTGAAAAGCAAAGTCTTGTGGTGATGATCAAAGCACCGCCTGTGTGGCGTAGCTTTGTGTATAACGTGAATTCGCGAGCCTCACACCCCGGTATGAACCAGAAACGGGAGAGGACATCAGGGGGACGTGCGTTTTCTTTCTAGCTAGAAGTGGCGTCAGTGGTTTTACACGCCCTGACGAGTTTGACTTATGTGGTTGTTAGTGTTGCGAGGCGCCTCGGTTAGATCGGACGATCCGGGTATGATGGAGTCATTCGTTGGCTCATTTACGCCCCAAAGGGCGAAGGGACGCATTGTTCAGGCATTATAATCCACTTCGTGTGGACTGACCCTGACGATCCAAGGTATGGTTGCGGCTGTGCCTGAGACATGGGCTAGATCGTCTCGAATTCGGTAAGGACTATCTTTTGCCTTGGTTCATGACGGAAATCCAATTTCCAAATACGTGACCGTGCGGTTTTGATTGTATACCTATATATGGCGACATAGTGGTATGGGGCATTAATGCCGTCTATGATTGATAGTTATGATTTGAAATTGTTTTTGAAACATATAAACACTAGTAATAATATCAAATACTTTTGTTTTATTCATATCAAGCATATCTTGGCCATTATAAGGTAAAAACTCTATCCTCCGGTTTGCGTTGCATTGTGTGATGGGAACTGAGTCTTATAATGGCTTTATTTTTATAAAAAGCATTGTGATGTTTAAAAGAACGATTTGTTTTAAAGCACTGACAATCCGATGGAGTAAACCCGTTCCACGAAAGTGGCGTGGTCCTATGATTAGCCATATGTTAAATGTGTTGAGTAGATTTCTCATACTAGTACCATGACTGACTCATAGTTTGTTTCACTTTCAAACTCGGGTGCCCCTTTTTCTACATGGGCAGCCATGTATTCAGGTTTTAGCTGGCTTTCTCTGGATAGCTGGAGTTGAAGATGGACTCTATCATTTATCTATTTTATGCTGTTCAGCACCTATTGTACATATTATGTTTGTTTCCACTGTAGACATTTATGTATAGCTGAACTGTATTTGTACTAAGTATGATCCTGTATACTGTGTAACTCTGATGATTACGTTTATCCAGTATATTCTATTATTCATTATCTGGTGTATTTATTTAGTTCTGCTTTGCTGTTATCTGTTTATGTGTTATATTCCAAGGATTACCCTTGCTGCCGTCAGTACGGGTTTTGGGGTCGTCTCACAGTTATTAAATCTTTACTTTAAAATAAAGTAAATCAAGGGACTATGCCATATAACACAGAACGGGTTTCCTCCCAAGAATACCAGTGCATAAAACAAACAGCGCAATGCTTTTTTTAGAAAAATGAAGCTATTATAAGACTCAGGTCCCATCACACAATGCAACGCAAGCTGAAGGATGAAGTTTTCCCTTATAATAGCCGAACATGCTTGGTACGTTTAAAACAAATCATTTTGATATTACTATAAGTATATAGTGTCAAAATCACTTCAAGTATAAATGTATCAATCATAGACGACATAGTATCCCATGCTACTATGTTTCCATACTAGGCTCTACAATCAAAACCGAAATGTCACGTACTGGAAGTTGGATTCCATCAGTGAACCAAGGCCAGGGTCCGTCCTTACCGAATTCGAGAATATCTAGCCTACAATGTCTCAGGCTACAGCCGCAACTGTACCTTGGATCTTCAGGGCCGGTCCTTTCTTACATTTGAGGATTAGTAATTCCTAAACAATGCGTTCCCCCCATGGGGCATAATGGTCAGTATGCCGACCATATCATCCATCGGCCCCATAGTAACTGATATATCTGAGGCGCCTCGCTTTCCATCATCCATATAAGTAAAAATATCTGGGCTCCATACCATGACACCACTCCTAGTTAGAAGGAAACGCATATCCTCCCTCCAGTCCTCTCCCGTTTTTGGTTCACACCAGGGTGTGAGGCTCATGAATTAATGTTACACACAAAGCTGTGCTATTTAAAGTCGTGTTTTGATCATCAACCACAAGACTCTACTTTACAACAGAAGCCTTGATCCTTCGCATCTTAGCATGCTACACTGATAATTCATGTCATGCAGCTGATGCCTATCGATATATAACTTCTGAGCTCGTACGTCTAAAAGAAGGGTGTTAAGCCAGAGAATAAATTCTCTGTTACCAAACAGATATATATTTAATAGAGATCAATCAACATAGAATAAAATCCAATGTCGGACACACATCCATTTACTAGTACGTTCGGGTCTAAATGAAGCCGGAGGCACCTTATTCCTCGTCCCATATGTCCAATACAGGAGAGATGTCCTCGCATGTCCGGTCGATCTCCAAGTACGTCTGGATGATCACCACTTATTACCTTGTCTTGGGTGTACAGCCCAATCAAGACATCAGTAATCATCCAATAGATGTGAAGAACTCCTGTAACGAGTCGGATTTTGCCCGGCCTTAATCGATCGCAAAATCGACCAAAACCGTTCAAATCCCGCCTACGTTAACTTTGGGAATACAACACATCAGAACAATAACAGCAGACTTTTATTACATCATGATAATATAACATCAGAGTACAGAATATATCAGAGTACATCGAAATTAAAACACAGCGGAAGAAATTTTTTACAATAAATTTAATACAGTGGAGCGGAAATAAAATAGATATAGCGGAAGACAACTATGCTCTGGACACAGCTTTAAGCTTCAATCCAGAATCCTGCTCGAGATAAACCTGTAGACAAACTACTCGACTGCCCGTGTGGAAAAGAGGGCACCCGAGTTTGCAAAGGTGGAAACAAACAACGGGTCAGTCGTGGGACTGGTGTGAGAATTCTTAACTAATTTAACTAATAGTAATAAGGCAAATCCATGGACCACGCCGCTAATGCGGAACGGGTTTTATTCCAATGGATTGTCGTGCATAACTTGAAGTAAATCGTAAAACAACGCAATGCTTTTTAGAAAAATGAAATCACCATAAGACTCAGGTCCCATCACACAATGCAACGCACACCAGAGGATAGAGTTTTACCTTATGGTGATCAAACATGCTTGATACGTTAAAAACGAATTTGATATTATTATTAGTGTGTATATGTTTTAAAAACAATTTCAATCATAATGTATCAATCCTAGGAAGCATAGGTACCATATGCTATGCCTCCGTACTAGTAATACAATCAAAACCGAATGGTGCGTATTGGGAATTGAGTTTCCATCATGAGTCGAGGCTAGGGGCAAGCTCCTCTCCGATTCGAGACACTCTAGCAAATGCCTCAGGATCCCCCGCAGTGAACCCTTGGATCTTCAGGGCTGGTCCCCGCCTATCGACAGTGGATTAGTTATGCCTGAACACACGCTTCCCGGTTCCTTTGAACCTATAATATGACCACTATCGGTCTATAAAAATCCGAGGCGCCTCAAAATCCATCATCCACATAAGTAAAATGTCAGGGCTGGTAGGTCACTGACACCACTCTAGCTAGAAAGAAACGTGTGCACTCCCTGCAGTCCTAATCCCGTTTTTGACTCATACCGGGGTGTGAGGCTCGCGAAGTCACGTTATACACAAAGCTATGCCTAAACAGGTTATGCTTTGATCATCAGCCACAAGGCCTGCTTTTCAACAAAGCCTTGATCATTTGCATCTTAGCATGCCACATCATCACTCCATATCACACTACCAATCCTTTGCCGAAATATATAAACGGGTGTTAAGCAAGAGAATAAATTCTCCGCCACCAACATCCATACATTCGACAGAAGATTAATAACATGATATATAATGGAGTACGATGTCAGACACACAATCCATTTATAAGCTTATGCTCTGGGTCTGAGCGAAAGCCAAACCCGTACAAATCAACACTACCTCCGGGCAACTCCTACTATTACCTTATCATGGTAGCGAGCCATTCTAAGGCAACAGTCATCATCGTCCATTCGATGTGGAGATTTGACGGTCTTTAATCGCCGTCTTCCAATCTTGGATTTTTAAACGTCGTTTAATTATTTGGAATGAGATAAACTCGGACTTTCCAAATAATCCTCGTATATATATATATATATATATATATATATATATATATTGAAAATCCTTCTTACACATTAATAATTATTTTTATTAACGATTCATTCCTATTTTAATTATTTAAAATAATTAAATTTTAATATAATGGTGCCTTAAGTCCATGGGCGACTATGGCGCTGTATTTCAACAATTTTGATTTTCACATTTCTCAGAATCTAACCGTTGGATCTTAACGTAATATATATCATTGGAAATATTTTTCCAAGACGGTCCTAATGGTTTCAGTTTCAAGAAAATCCGACGGTCGGATCTTCTTGTATAGTCGTTTAAAAGTACGATTTCAAAACGCGAACTACCACGCCCTATTCGTTCAATTTTCATTATATATATAATCATTGAATCGTAATAACGTCGTTTGATTAAAACAACGCTCTACACAATTTCCGATACTTACTAAATTTTAATTCATTTGAAAATGAAGATAATATTACCGCATCCTAAATTCATTCTTTCCTTACATTGAAAATGTAAATTTTGATACACTCAAAATCTTTAAATTACATATAAAAATATAATTTCTAATGACAATGCAAACTCTACTCTTAATTATGATTTGTAATTACAATGCAAACACTACATCTAATTCACATTGTAAAAATATAATTTTAATTACAATGCAAACACTACATCTAATTCACATTGAAAAAAAAAATATAATTTTTTATTATAATGCAAACACTACATCTAGATTACATATAAAATAAATCAATTTTATTTCTAATGTTCATTCTCATTTTTATGTTACATATATATATATAAGAAAAATGCAAATTCTATCATACAATGAAATTGCATCCCTTAATTGCATAGAAAAATGTAGTTTTGTCATACGGTATACTTTCCTATAGACATTACATATAAAAATGTAATATTTAACACACAATGTAAATTCATGTTTTAATTACATATAAAAAATGTAAATTTTATCCTATGGTGTAATTCCCTATATAATTTACATATAAAAATGTAAATTTTCACATACGATGAAATTTCCATGTTAATTACAAAGGAAAATGTAATTTTTAATATACGACATAAATTCACTTTATAATTTACATATAAAAATGTAAATTTTAACATACGATGAAATTCACTTGTTAATTACAAAGAAAAATGTAATTTTCAACATACAACGTTAATTCACTTTATAATTACATGTAAAAATGTAAATTCTGACATACGATGAAATTCATCTTGTTAATTACAAAGAAAAATGTAATTTTCAGCATACGGTGCAAATTTATATATATATTACATATAAAAATGTAACTTTTGTTCATGCGGTGTAAATTCATTCTTAAACTACATAATAAAATGTCATTTAATTCATGCGATGCAGATTCATTCATAAATAACAAAATAAAATGTTATATAATTCATGCGATGTAAATTCATTCATAAATAACAAAATAAAATGTTATATAATTCATGCGATGTAAATTCATTCATAAATAACAAAATAAAATGTTATATAATTCATGCGATGTAAATTCATTTTACAACATAGAATTTCATTCTTTTACTTACAATGTAAAAGCATCAACTTTTTATGTACAGTGTAAAAGTGTTCTCTTTTATATTTACAATGTAAAGATATCAACTTTTATACTTGTAATGTAAAAATATCAGTTTTTATATTTCACAATGTAAAAATATCAACTTCTCTATTTTACTATGTAAAAATATTAACTTCTTTATTTTACAATGTAAAATATCATCTTTTCTATTTTACAATGTAAAAATATTAACTTTTCTATTTTACAATGTAAAAATATTATCTTTTCAAAACAAAGATGTGATCTTTTTATTTACAATAAAAATATTGTCTTTTTATTCTCAATATAAAAAGATCGTCTTTCTATTTACATCGTCAAATTTTCAATATAAAATCCATTATTTACAATGTAAAATTTACTCTTTAATTACAATGTAAAGTCCATTCTTTTTATTACATTAAAAAAAATGTAAATCTTCCTAATTTAACATGTTGACAATTAAAAAGGGTATCTTTTTAATTCTAATCTCTTATTGTAAATTTTTTTACTAATAAAAATGTTATCTTTCAAATTCACTCTTTTTATTGTAACTTTGACAATACGTACCTTCCCATTTGAAAACATGGAAACCATCCTTTGGTTCTTTTAATTGAATACTGGATTATAATATTCTTTAACTCAAAATTGGAATGAGACTCACACAATTTCCATGTAATTTAATTACATGGATTTCAAACATTGCACTTATTCTATAATAATGTCAACCATTCACATAATAGCCAAAGTGCAATTTACACTAAACACAAGGGTGATGTGTAGTCAAATATCAACCCAAGACCCGTGTGGGGTTTCAGCCAACACATAAATTTTGTGCACTTGGGCAAGGTGTAAAACAATCGTCCCAATCAACATCAACAAGTCAAGTAACTTATCAATGGCAGTGTAACATCATTTTAAATTATCATAAATAATAGATCATTAGTTTAACCTGTTGAATATTTTCAATTTCAAACATAACATGACATGACATCCAAATCCACAATCCGTTCAACAAACAATTACTTCCATCACCAATAATTTATTTACATTTAATTATAAAAATAAATAACTATTCGAAAATTGAGTGAGCAAAAGAGTTCTCACCTTTGCTGGCTTTAAATGACGGTTCGGGCCAAATTTTAGCCCAAAATTCAACATGCTCCAAATTTGATGAAATTAGTGTCTACGCGTAGCACTCGACTCACTGATCGCAGCAAATCCTATTTCGTGCGATTTCGAGTTCGTATCAAAAAGATATGAATTTTCGAAGTTTGTAATAATTAAATAATTAATTTAAATTATGAAAATTACCCAAATTTTCAACTTGCTCCAAATTGGACAAAATTACTGCTCGCTCGAAGCTCTTGACATAACGATCTCAACGGATTCAGTTTCATGCAATTTCGATAACGTGACAAAAAGTTATGCACTTGCGAAGTTAACAAATCGATTAAAATAATATTTAAATTTGTAAAAATTACCCAAAATTTCAATTTTCTCCAAATTGGACAAATTTGGTGTCCACGCGAAGCTCTCATCGCCACGATCACAGCAGACCTGAAATCGTCAAATTTCGATCTCGTATGTAAAAGATATTGCATTACGAACATAGAACATAAATGTTTCGCGTTTAAGCCCCTAACCTTTTTTTTTTCAAACAGCACCCTGAACTTAAAATGCTCGCCACGGCCAAACCGTACGTCGGAATTGCACGAAACCAGCGCCATTCTCTCCGGCTTCTCCCCCTCTTTCCAAGGCTGATGGTCCCCCCCTCCAATTCGCCATGTGGGGCCCATGATCTGCAGATGAATGGAAAAGTACAGTTTCCGTTCATCTTGGTGCTGCGGCCGCTTCGCTGCTCTAAATGCCCCCAAATTTTTACAGTAGCTTGTCCTCGACCTTCCGAACAACTTCTCTGTTTGTCACTTCGCCTGAAAATGCACGGATTGACGGGAAATTGCTCATCTTTGCGACTGTCTTGTTTTCAGCACCCCTCCAATAAAATTGACATTCCGTCCAACTCCGACCACCTGAGACCATGCCACCACCGCCAAAAGAACCGTATGGTTCCGCTCTACCTCTGCCTGAAGTCGCTCGACCTAACTCTCTTCGTGGGGCCCGCAATAGCCAAAAAACGAAAATATGGCTGCTGCCTTTAGATTGAGATTCCGGCGAACCCGTGTGACAATAGGTCTTGAATTTTTCGTGGTAGATACAGGATAAGAAGATGAACAAAACCCAGAAAGGGTTTGGTCTGATTTGGTTTGGATTGAGAGTTATAAATTGTTTTGTTTTCAGGGGCTTATTTGCAAAGAATTATTTAGAGTGGAGGCCATGAAAATGAAGAAGGAGAAGGTGGCTGGTAGGTTTAGGGTTATGATTCAGCTAATGGCTGAGGAAAAGAAATTTTATATGGGGTTAAGAATGTTATTAGGCCCAATTACCCTTTTATGTATTTATTTATACAATTTGCACCCATTTTCATATTCTAAAAATTCGTGTTAACACCTACGAATTCCAATTTTTATGAAAATTGAAACATAAATATTTCTTGACATTACGGATTCAAAGAAACTGGTTTCGTTAAATTCCGAGTCCGTATGAATAAATTATGAATTTTTAAAGTCTGAAAATTGACCGTTTTTCACTGTAAAATTAATAACGACCACATACTGACTCCAAAAATTACGAATTTTTGAATCTAGTAATAATTTAATATTACGGATCTAACAAAAGTGGTCTCGTCAAAAACGGAGGTCGTTTGCAAAATTTCCATTTTTAAGGCGTATATATTTAATATTAAAAATACATTTTTAAATCAATAATTTTCGAAACTCAAAATATATAAGTGTTTACTATTTTTCAATGCAGAAACTTCATTTTGAACTCAATGGAAGTGGTTTCGAGTTCAAATTCCTTTATATGCAAAAAGTAGCATTATTGACCTATGCAAATTACCTAACGACCTTTCTAAAAATTGAATTGGCCATAACTTTTGATTTCCGCTATGAAATTTCGATTTTTCGGATTCGTTGGAAAGATATTTTTAAATAGATTCTAATATTTTTGGTTTCACTAAAATCCGTTAAATTTTGCGTCCTGTACGGTCAGTCAAATTTCAAGTTTGACTTTTCAAACTACCGCGCTATTTCTTACTCTTTTTATAATTAAAATTGAATTATTCATTCTAACTTCGATTTGAATCAAATTTGTGATCATTAGTATTTAAAATAGATTATTTTAAATATCAAAACTCATTAAAATTCACTTAAAATAAATTTTAAATTGGCCCAAAATTCAGGGTTGTTACAACTCCGGTCTTCAACCACTGTCTTCATCCTCGACTTATTGTCGAATCAATTATTTAGGGTATAAACCCAGCCTTTCCGAATAACTCGCGTATTTTATAAACAAGTGCTATAAAAACATAACATACGCCTCATTCCAATTCTGAATATTCTTTTATTCAAATATTCACAACATTAGGGAAAGGTTCCTCTAAATTTTATCAAAGATAAATTCTTTTAAATTTATTCTTTAATATTCCTTTGGATATCAATTTTAAACCAAAATAAAGTTTATCAACTAATCGGGATTAGCGAACCTTATTGAAGTAATCATTTGTTATATTTCCCAATTCCAACCTATTCATCCCATTGAGCAAAACTAGTAATACTCAATATCTAACACCACGGTGTTATCGGTAAATTTAATTACCATTTCACGTTTAAATCTAATTAAAGATTTAGCTATCGCTTGGAGCAAAACCGGTGATACTCCATTCTCGATCATTTCCCAAATTTGATAATCTAAATTATCACATTCAAATTTCAATCTAATTAAAGATTCATTAATACTCCACTTAGTTTTAATCTTCCCAAAAATCAATATTAATGATTATTAAACTTTGGGAATCAAACATGTCACATCGACAATTTACACTGTACCATTAATTTCTGCCTATATATAACCTCTAAGCTCGTACGTCTTAGAGAAGGGTGTTAAGCAAGAGAATAAATTATCCGCCACCAAACAGATATATATTTAGCAGAGATCAACAATACAGTTCGAAATACAATGTTAGACATGTAATTCTGTCTTTAACTGGGTTAAAGAACCAATGTCATTTAAAACACAATTCACGATAAACCCAAAATCACATTCCATTAATTATTGAATCTTCACGGAAAATAGATCAATATATATAATCGATATCAATTACCGTATCCGACAAATAATGTAAATGGAATAACGACAAAGCCATTTAAATTCCATGTATATTAACAGTCTTCCTCCACAGAAGTTCACTTCAATTATTACCAAATCGAATTCCATTCCATGCCAATTTATTTTATTGAATTGGAAAACTTTGCTTTGGAAATTTCCTTTAAATCTTAATAAAAAGATTTATAAATTCGAAATCACATTCCACTGTTAATCGGGTTAAAGAACGAATGTCAGTAAAAACACAGTTCACAATAAACCCAATTTAGATTCCATTTTATTCCAATTACCAAATAAAACTGGAAACTCCAATACTCTTAACTAAAAGATTTATTCTTTTCACAACTAGGTTTAAGAACAGTGTTATTTAAGGCACCGTTCACGGTAAACCCAAAATCCAATTCTTTTATTCAATTCAAATTAAATATTAATTAATTGGAAAACTTCGCTAAATCTTAATTTAAAGATTTATTCTTATCTCAACTGTGTTTAAGAACAGTGTTATTTAAGACACCATTCACGACAAAACTGTAACACCCCATAATTCTGTAACACTAAGATTCACAAATCAAGGCAGAATTAAATTTTAAAATCAAAATCAAGGAAACGGGCTGCGCCATTGCGTTCGTCTCGGAATTCTGCATGAGATAGAGTCCGGGTTTGCGTTAATCGGACTCCGTATGAAGGAGTTATGGTCTTCAGAAGTTTCAGAATTCGATTTAAAATTCGAACATGTCAGAAACAAGTTCAAAATTCAAAATCGGACCCAGATTGGGCTGGGCGGGAATTTTCCCGCCCAAGACCCAGGTTGACTGGGTAGTCGACCTGGGGCACCCAGGTCGACTGGGTAGTCGACCTGGGGGTCGACCTGCTCCCGAAATCCAGTTTTCTGAACCTGGTTCGTTCTGATGTATTTGGTCACGTTTTCTGCCTAGGTTCGTCCGCCTAATCCTATATAAACAGCCCTAGAATCCTTCACTATTCACAATTCTTTTCTATCCTTATGCTGCCTCTGAGAAAATATATAAATAAATAAAATAATATGTAAAATAAATCAAGACGACGAAATGCTGCTCAAGACTTTCAAGAGGAGATGCAAAACAAGCTAGGACTCAAGTGAAGATTCAAACGACTTCAACGACTGTTTCACTACGAATCTAATCTAATCTCTGTAAGTCGGTTACTTTTTATATTTGAACGTTTTCTCTATTTCGTGACATGAAATTAAAAGAATAAAAGAGTATGCCAAATCTTTCTATTCAAATCAATGCTTATATCTTTGGACCTAATTAAGAACTGTTATGATTCGATGACAAATAAGACTGTGACTATGAAACTATGGACCTTAAAACCATATGCCTCTTTGACTATGAACATTGCCTATGACTATGAACACTGCCTATGACTGTGACTCATGACTATGAGAATTATTGCCTATGATTATGAACACTGCCTATGACTGTGACTCATGACTATGAGAATTATTTCCTTGACTATGAACACAAGCTTATGCCTTTGATTAGGAAACATAAACTATTGCCTATGACATAACAAGGACAACTGTGATTAAATACCTATGATTCATGACTAGGAAAATGTTGCTTAAGTTTTGTGACTATGAAATTGGGTCTAAACCTGATTATCTATTTTGTCTATTCTTGGTTTTCTTTGGTTTTAGATCTTGGGAATTTACCAATTAAGTTAGCCATGTTCTTGAACCTACGTCGTCATTCAACCCTTTTTATGTCATAAGATTTTCAGACCTATAGGCTTTCGATGTTTTAGATCAATTTCGGTGTAATTCGTTAGGTCTGTAATTAGTAAATTATCATTTTATGCCAGTTATTATGTCTATCTTTTTCATAGCATCTTTGGTTCATTCCCTATTTTCTATGAATGTAGATTTATCTATAATCTAGATTAAATCACGATTATACGAACGTTGGGAATACGATTTGGGCAAAATATGAAATTTACTAAAAACGTAGTTTTTAACTTGGAAATTAGCATAAATTGGGAACATGTATTATGGCATGTTCATAAAAATGCAAATTGGATAAATTTGACATGAATTTTAGGATGTGTAATTTGAATCTAGTATTGACTTGTAAATCTAGCATTTACATGAATTGTGAACTAGAATAATAGGTCTAGTTTGACATGAACTGTAATCAGAATGTTAAATCAGAATTGGATTAGCTAATTTGGCATGATAAGTATATTGGCATAAATTTGAAATTGGACATAATTGGGAGTACTGGTCAGGTTTAGCTAAATCATGGTTAATGACACTTAATTTGGTATAGTTTGCATACCAAAAAGGCATAAATATGATATAGAGGGGAAAATGGGCCGTAATATTAAATGGTTGAAAATTTACATTAAAAGAGTAATTAGGAAATAAGTAAATTAGGAATAATTTACTTATAGAATTTGTTCTAATTGAGAGAATGAAAATTTAGACAAATTAAAGGTTTTATTTATGACATCTCTTTTAATAACACGCCAGAAAGTTCTAAGGTGACAGAGAGGATAGTGTCTAGGCTTGGGTTTGGAAAATACAAGTTTCCTGCTCTCCCTGGCTATCCCTAACTGATCCGACGGACGGGATGGTTACTTTCAAAACCTGATTTGGAAATTAATTAAAACCCTTTTGAACTTAGAAAACACGAATATGCCTAACCCGAGGTTAGACTGAGTTGCGATGTAAACCTGCCCGGAACCAACCGGCACATCCAGTAATTGCAACAATATCTGTCTAATGTGAGTGGTAGCGGCTTTAATTTATTTAGTTAAAGCTAGAACAAGAATGGTTGGGTTAAGTTAACTAAGACACTTAACCAATTCAACATGATAACCAAACCAGTGGGTGGGGTTAGGTTCATACAGACACTTAACACAGTTAAGCTAGAATGGGAGGGCTAAGTCCATAGGGACACTTAACCAACTTAACATGGTAACAAGACAAGATTTGTAGGGGTTAAGTAACTAAGAAAACACTTAGCCAAATTAACATGTTAACTAGACTAGAAGGTGGGGTTAAGTAAAGTTAATACGCTTAGCTAAATTAACATGTTAACTAGACTAGAGGTTGGGGTTAAGTAAAATTTAATACACTTAGCCAATTTGATAGGTTAGCTGGACTAGACCGTAGGGTTAAGTAAACTTGAGCACTTAACCATCAGATTGTGATAAAGGAATAGGGTTAAGTCTAAAACATGAAGGGATAATACTTAACCATTAATAACATGTTAGTTAAAACAGACGGGCAAGGTTAAGTTAAAAAGGAAATACTTAACCAATACAGGATGAATGGGTAGGGTTAAGTAATAAGAAATACTTAACCAATATAACTTGCTTTGTGGTAGGGTTAAGTCAACATGAATTACTGATAACACTTAACCAGTTTAACAGGATAAATGAAGAGGGTTAAGTTAGCTTGAATTGACTAATGACACTTAACCAATCCAAATTGACGGGAAATAAAACTAAGTAGTAAACCTTAGTTAAAAAGAGCTAAGTAGTAAACCTTAGTTAAGAAAACAACGATTCTGGAAATTAAGTGGTAAACCTTAGTTAGCAAAACTAAGTAGTAATTCTTAGTATAACACTGGAAGGAGTGAATGTCCGTCTGAGTATAAAGAAGGCTCCAACGAATTGGGTTACGAAGCCCGAGGCTTCGAGGGGACGTGAGGGTACTCTTGGTATCCCTCTGTGAGGCTGCAGATGATCCTCCTAGGCTCACAGAGGTTAAGGTCTGCGTTAGAAGAACCAAGGGTATGCCTTGGTTGCAAAATATGACAACCTAAAGACTAGGATGGACCAGCGTGATTCGGCGAGAAACCGGTAGCCCTGTGATAGCAACTCGTCGTCTACCATCCATCTTGAGTCAGTCGAGATACGTGAAGCGGAAAGGCGGAGAACTCCAAAAGACCATATACTTGCTATCTAGTTATGGGTGAGGATGGCCATAGGTTAGTGGGGCATAGGGGGCCTGCGTATAGTTCTCATTTTCCAAGGTGTGTCTTTCATTAGTTGAGGGAGGGGTCAAGTGGGACCATAGCCACTGGAATAAAAACAGACCTTAGCATCTGCATCGGCAGACATTTGAAAGCTCCCGACCGAGTTCTGTGTTTCTTGATTTGCCCTGCCACAGGACTCGGGCCGCACATTACAGGACATGTGCATCTAGACAAGCGATAACGATTCGCGATACATGCGTGAGGAAGAATAGGAACATATACCACTCTAGGTAGTGTGTCCTAGACTTGGGGGCATCGTTCGACGGGTAGCATAATCCCTAGTTGGACTAGGTGGTATAAACCCTGAATCCGAGAAGCGTTCAACAGATAGCGTAAAGTCTAGTTGAATCTAGAAAGCACTTGATAGAAAACCCTAGATTAGATCTAGGTAATAAATAATAGATGTATGCTTGAAGGCAGTGAAAACTACAGGGATTGGGATCACGTTATCGTTACTAGTCGGGACACTAGTTAGGTGATGCAGAGATATAGAAACCAGTATAACAAGGAAATAGCGAAGCGGCGAAAGTATTAGAGCATATCCAGTCTTAGCATATCTTGTCTAATCTTGCTGACCCTATCGTCATGGTGTTATCTTGCATTCAGTTAATTCATGTCGTTTTGTTTTTCCATGTTCACATGCTAGAAGTTACTGAACTTACTCAGGCTTTATGTCTGACTCTGTTTTACTTTCGTCTTCTTTTCTTCCGTTTTTCCCCCAGGTAGCAAAGGAGGGAATAGTATAGCTCAGGTTAAGTTGGACTGTCACTCTTTCCCAGCTTGAAGATTTGTCGAAGTTTTGCTTGGATTCTCTTTTCAGATGCTATGGCTGGCTCTTGCTACATTGGGGAATATAAATGTTGTTTTATGCTTCTTTATTTTATAAGACAGATGATACTCTGATATTATAAAGAAATTATTGTACAAACTATTTTATCAATAAAGCAAAGTTTTATTTTCCGCTGTTGTAATTTTTGTCTGTCTTGTAATTTATCTGCATCTTTTACCCTAAATGCTCCACAGAACTTAGTGCATTCCCTTTGTGAGTGACACTAACGGATGTGGGGTGCTACACGTGGTATCAGAGCTGAAGGTTACCAGATCATATAAAGGATTTGAAAAATTATTTTCAAAACGGTTTTAAAAGAAGCATTTTCAAGAGAAAAGACTTGTTTAAAAGGCATATTACTCAAAGCCATACGCACTATCTTCTCTTCCTCTGTTTGAATTCTTGAGTCTCTGGGGCTCCTGGATTTCTGGGATGTAACCTCATCGAAGGGCGAAGTAGTGCCCGACTTCCATCTATAGCTGTAGTTGTTTCACTTACGGCCAGTTTTCTTTCAAAACTTATAGGGTTTTCCGTACGATGGAGGCAGCTTTCGAGAGATTTGTCAACATGACTACACACGGAAGAGGATGAGGAATTCATGGATGTAGATTTAGCTCACAAAGAAGGAAGGAATTATAAAACCTAAGACAAGAGGAGGTATCTTTACTAAGGTGTAATTAAGGGCAAAGGACAAGATTTTCAGTAGGGAAAGTACCTACTTTCGCCACCAAGCGTACCTAGGAAAAAGGTAGTAAAGTTCTGTTGGAAGAGTCTAGTTTTGTTGTTCGTACTCTTTCCTTTGGTTTTAGCGCTTCGCATTTGTTCATATCCACTTCCATAGTTGAATCTCTGCACCATAGTACTTGTATAGTAGAAAGGTCCCACTAGAGTCTCAAATCCAATTGGTGGTCCGACCAGTTTATTTTTGGTTAGTAGGGATTTGAGAATAGCTATCGAGTTTGCTTATATCATCTCACGTAGATCGTCTAAATTCGGAGGAGATATTCCTTGCGTGCTTGTCTAATATTGGTTTAGGCCTTTGGGTCTTGTACTTGAGGAATGTCGAGTTCGACTAGGATGGTTTGCGTGAGAGATGAATAGTTGTGACAGGCACTCTAAAAAGCACGTAGTGACCTTTCGACCCTTATAGTTATGGCATGATGGATAAGCTAAGAGGAGAGACCTCTGATCATCCTAGTATATACACTCAGTATCATGGTTGACATCTGATTATTTTGGAAATGGAGATCAGGAACTTCACAATCGTGAAGTTAAATTAGTTAAGATACAGTGGAGTAAAGCTCAAGAAGGCTAGATACTAGCAACATACCCTTTTCCTTAAGGGTGCATCCTTGATTTTTTTTAGGAGCTTTACGCATAATCGTTTCTCTCTTTCCAAAGTATATCCTCTAGGTCGTATCTTCGATCCTTAGGTAGAAGCCAATGGATGTAAACATGTATTTGAAACATGTTATGGTTGATGGTTGCAAGTGGTTGCTAATGGTTGCTCGTGAATGCATATGCATCGTATTAGGCACTAGATCCGTTCGGACGCTTTCATATTGCATTTACAGATATGTATTTGTTTGTAAGTTGAACTTGATATGTTATCATATGGATGTTGCATATGGATGAATGGCTATGCACACATGTAGTATTTACATAACTAGGGATGCTTGCATACATGATTGGACGCATGGCACTGACATGATTCACATTAAGTAGGTCAACTAAATCAGTAGACCGCCTGATTTTGCATTAGATAAAGACATATACACACATTATGCATATGAACATGAAAGCATTAGAAATATTTTAAGGACCATGAATGCCTGTGATTGAATGGTTGAGTAGATGGGTGATTGGATGGTAGGACACATTCTTCCTAACTTGAAGATTTCGGGGACGAAATCCTTTTAAGTGGGGGAGAATGTAACACCCCGTAATTCTGTAACACTAAGATTCACAAATCAAGGAAGAATTAAATTTTAAAATCAAAATCAAGGGAAACGGGCTACGCCATTGCGTTCGTCTCGGAATTCTGCATGAGATAGAGTCCGGGTTTGCGTTAATCGGACTCCGTATGAAGGAGTTATGGTCTTCAGAAGTTTCAGAATTCGATTTAAAATTCGAACAGGTCAGAAACAAGTTCAAAATTCAAAATCGGACCCAGATTGGGCTAGGCGGGAATTTTCCCGCCCAAGACCCAGGTCGACTGGGTAGTCGACCTGGGGCACCCAGGTCGACTGGGTAGTCACCTGGGGGTCGACCTGCTCCCGAAATCCAGTTTTCTGAACCTGGTTCGTTCTGATGTATTTGGTCATGTTTTCTGCCTAGGTTCGTCCGCCTAATCCTATATAAACAGCCCTAGTCTCCTTCACTATTCACAATTCTTTTCTATCCTTATGCTGCCTCTGAGAAAATATATAAATAAATAAAATAATATGTAAAATAAATCAAGACGACGAAATGTTGCTCAAGACTTTCATGAGGAGATGCAAAACAAGCTAGGACTCAAGTGAAGATTCAAACGACTTCAACGACTGTTTCTCTACGAATATAATCTAATCTCTGTAAGTCGGTTACTTTTTAAATTTGAACGTTTTCTCTATTTCGTGACATGAAATTAAAATAATAAAAGAGTATGCCAAATCTTTCTATTCGAATCAGTGCTTATATCTTTGGACCTAATTAAGAACTGTTATGATTCGATGACCAATAAGACTGTGACTATGAAACTATGGACCTTAAAACCATATGCCTCTTTGACTATGAACATTGCCTATGACTATGAACACTGCCTATGACTGTGACTCATGACTATGAGAATTATTGCCTATGACTATGAACACTGCCTATGACTGTGACTCATGACTATGAGAATTATTTCCTTGACTATGAACACAAGCTTATGCCTTTGATTAGGAAACATAAACTATTGCCTATGACATAACAAGGACAACTGTGATTAAACACCTATGATTCATGACTAGGAAAATGTTGCTTAAGTTTTGTGACTATGAAATTGGGTCTAAACCTGATTATCTATTCTGTCTATTCTTGGTTTTCTTTGGTTTTAGATCTTGGGAATTTACCTATTAAGTTTGGTCTACCCATGTTCTTGAACCTACGTCGTCATTCAACCCTTTTTATGTCATAAGATTTTCAGACCTATAGGCTTTCGATGTTTTAGATCAATTTCAGTGTAATTCGTTAGGTCTGTAATTAGTAAATTATCATTTTATGCCAGTTATTATGTCTATCTTTTTCATTGCATCTTTGGTTCATTCCCTATTTTCTACGAATCTAGATTTATCTATAATCTAGATTAAATCACGATTATACGAACGGTGGGAATACGATTTGGGCAAAATATGAAATTTACTAAAAACGTAGTTTTTAACTTGGAAATTGGCATAAATTGGGAACATGTATTATGGCATGTTCATAAAAATGCAAATTGGATAAATTTGACATGAATTATAGGATGTGTAATTTGAATCTAGTATTGACTTGTAAATCTAGCATTTACATGAATTGTGAACTAGAATAATAGGTCTAGTTTGACATGAATTGTAATCAGAATGTTAAATCAGAATTGGATTAGCTAATTTGGCATGATAAGTATATTGGCATAAATTTGAAATTGGCCATAATTGGGAGTACTGGTCAGGTTTAGCTAAATCATGGTTAATGACACTTAATTTGGTATATTTTACATACCAAAAGGCATAAATATGATATAGAGGGGAAAATGGGCCGTAATAATAAATGGTTGACAATTTACATTAAAAGAGTAATTAGGAAATAAGTAAATTAGGAATAATTTACTTATAGAATTTGTTCTAAATGAGAGAATGAAAATTTAGACAAATTAAAGGTTTTATTTATGACATCTCTTTTAATAACACGCCAGAAAGTTCTAGGGTGACAGAGAGGATAGTGTCTAGGCTTGGGTTTGGAAAATACAAGTTTCCTGCTCTCCCTGGCTATCCCTAACTGATCCAACGGACGGGATGGTTACTTTCAAAACCTGATTTGGAAATTAATTAAAACCCTTTTGAACTTAGAAAACACGAATATGCCTAACCCGAGGTTAGACTGAGTTGCGATGTAAACCTGCCCGGAACCAACCGGCACATCCAGTAATTGCAACAATATCTGTCTAATGTGAGTGGTAGCGGCTTTAATTTATTTAGTTAAAGCTAGAACAAGAATGGTTGGGTTAAGTTAACTAAGACACTTAACCAATTCAACATGATAACCAAACCAGTGGGTGGGGTTAGGTTCATACAGACACTTAACACAGTTAAGCTAGAATGGGAGGGCTAAGTCCATAGGGACACTTAACCAACTTAACATGGTAACAAGACAAGATTTGTAGGGGTTAAGTAACTAAGAAAACACTTAGCCAAATTAACATGTTAACTAGACTAGAAGGTGGGGTTAAGTAAAGTTAATACACTTAGCCAAATTAACATGTTAACTAGACTAGAGGTTGGGGTTAAGTAAAATTTAATACACTTAGCCAATTTGATATGTTAGCTGGACTAGACCGTAGGGTTAAGTAAACTTGAGCACTTAACCATCAGATTGTGATAAAGGAATAGGGTTAAGTCTAAAACATGAAGGGATAATACTTAACCATTAATAACATGTTAGTTAAAACAGACGGGCAAGGTTAAGTTAAAAAGGAAACACTTAACCAATACAGGATGAATGGGTAGGGTTAAGTAATAAGAAATACTTAACCAATATAACTTGGTTTGTGGTAGGGTTAAGTCAACATGAATTACTGATAACACTTAACCAGTTTAACAGGATAAATGAAGAGGGTTAAGTTAGCTTGAATTGACTAATGACACTTAACCAATCCAAATTGACGGGAAAGAGAACTAAGTAGTAAACCTTAGTTAAAAAGAGCTAAGTAGTAAACCTTAGTTAAGAAAACAACGATTCTGGAAACTAAGTGGTAAACCTTAGCTAGCAAAACTAAGTAGTAATTCTTAGTATAACACGGGAAGGAGCGAATGTCCGTCTGAGTATAAAGAAGGCTCCAACGAATTGGGTTACGAAGCCCGAGGCTTCGAGGAGACGTGAGGGTACTCTTGGTATCCCTCTGTGAGGCTGCAGATGATCCTCCTGGGCTCACAGAGGTTAAGGTCTGCATTAGAAGAACCAAGGGTATGCCTTGGTTGCAAAATATGGCAACCTAAAGACTAGGATGGACCAGCGTGATTCGGCGAGAAATCGGTAGCCCTGTGATAGCAACTCGTCGTCTACCATCCATCTTGAGTCAGTCGAGATACGTGAAACAGAAAGGCGGAGAACTCCAAAAGACCATATACTTTCTATCTAGTAATGGGTGAGGATGGCCATAGGTTAGTGGGGCATAGGGGGCCTGCTTATAGTTCTCATTTTCCAAGATGTGCCTTTCATTAGTTGAGGGAGGGGTCGAGTGGGACCATAGCCACTGGAATAAAAACAGACCTTAGCATCTGCAGACATTTGAAAGCTCCCGACCGAGTTCTGTGTTTCTTGATTTGCCCTGCCACAGGACTCAGGCCGCACATTACAGGACATGTGCATCTAGACAAGCGATAATGATTCGCGATACATGCATGGGGAAGTATAGGAACATATACCACTCTAGGTAGTGTGTCCTAGACTTGGGGGCATCGTTCGACAGGTAGCATAATCCCTAGTTGGACTAGGTGGCATAAACCCTGAATCCGAGAAGCGTTCAGCAGATAGCGTAAACTCTAGTTGAATCTAGAAAGCACTTGATAGAAAACCCTAGATTAGATCTAGGTAATAAATAATAGATGCATGCTTGAAGGTAGTGGAAACTACAGGGATTGGGATCACGTTATCGTTACTAGTTGGGACCCTATCGTCATGGTGTTATCTTGCATTCAGTTAATTAATGTCATTTTGTTTTTCAATGTTCACATGCTAGAAGTTACTGAACTTACTCAGGCTTTATGTCTGACTCTGTTTTTCTTTCGTCTTCTTTTCTTCCGTTCCCCCCCAGGTAGCAAAGGAGGGAATAGTATAGCTCAGGTTAAGTTGGACTGTCACACTTTCCCTGCTTGAAGATTTGTCGAAGTTTTGCTTGGATTCTCTTTTCAGATGCTATGGCTGGCTCTTGCTACATTGGGGAATATAAATGTTGTTTTATGCTTCTTTATTTTGTAAGACAGATGATACTCTGATATTATAAAGAAATCATTGTACAAACTATTTTATCAATAAAGCAAAGTTTTATTTTCCGCTGTTGTAGTTTTTGTCTGTCTTGTAATTTATCTGCATCTTTTACCCTAAATGCTCCACAGAACTTAGTGCATTCCCTTTGTGAGTGACACTAACGGATGTGGGGAGTTACAAAAACCCAAAATCGAATTTGATATTAAATATAAGGCTCTGAATAGAAATTTTATCGACTTATATTCAATACCAAATTCTGAAACCAACAAATATCGTTTTGGAAATACAGATATAAATATATCTTCCAAATTTCCATAACAATATGTATATAATCACGAAAACTAATATTGAAATATTCCGAAGATGATTTCCATTCAAATCCATTCCAATTAATATATTGGAAATTCTAGTTATATTAAAACCCATTCTCAATCCAGTTTGTGAATTTAAAAATAACTGGATTATAATTCTAGTTAATTACTAGTTCATTTCGATAAAATATATTTTTATCTTTGCAAATATGGAAATTTTCATCCCGATTCTTCCCAAATCATTTATTATGATATTACAAAAATTATTAATATTTTTAATAATTTTATTAAGTCCGTTTCAGTCGATTTCCATAAACGGTCATCAAACTGCACTTACAACGACCTTTTCAAAATTTGATTTGGACATAATTATAAATCCAACTGCTAAATTTCAAATCTCTTATATTCATTGGAAAGCTTTTTTCGATACGAAGCCAAAGGTTCTGATTTTAGGAGAATCTGACGGTCGGATCTCCCGTAATGTCAACTCGAATTCAGCGGTCGAAATTCGCGAATGGTCGTGGTGCGGCGCGTTCTATTCAGGCCAATAAATATAATATATATATATATAGATATATATTTCATCAATTTCCATTTAAAATGTATTTTATAAATCGTTTTAAATTCGTTTGAAAAACGATTCCAAATTCATTTTTCAATTTTAAATCAAAATTGAATATTCCATATCATTATAATATATAAATGATAATTTTTCAAAATATCCGATTTTGAAATCATTTCCTTTTCGATATTCATTATAAAAATGAATAAAATCGATATAAATATCTTTACGTCAAAATGGTGCATATCTAATCAATACGGCTTCACATATTTTAATATTTTCATGTCCATCCAAAACCGGACATTAAAATCAAATTTTAATCCTTTATTGAATATTATTTTAAAATATTCCTTATTTTAAAATATTTGTTATACTAAAATATTCATTCTTTCTGAATTGGAATCAGACACGGTCAATTACCATATAATGTTATTTTTATGGATTTCATACATCATATGTATACAACAACAATGATAAACAATACCATCATCCGGAGTGCACTACACAACTGCATAAGCATTAAATATAAATAGTTAACGCTTACAACAGTCTGTCAACCAATCGATTGACATACAACTAAACAATTGGGATTAATGTACATCAAATATTATCCCAATATCTGCGTGGGGTTTCAACCATCAAACAATAATTACTATTCGTGCACTTGGGCGATGTGTAAAAATTATCGTCCCAATCGATATCACGAGAATAGGCGAGCATAAACAAGTCGTCTGACTTGTAAATGGATGTGTAAACTTATTTTTAACTATCCAAAAATTATTTTATTTATCGCCGTTATCAGCTAAAAAATAATATTTTCAACTAACTAAAATTTTCTAACACTTTTGAGAAAATCTCGGCAGCATAACGGCATGATATTAGAACCGAAATAAGGTCTAGTCTTATCTCTCACCTAATACTGGCTCGCACCATACACAAACCAATTCCAATCAATTCACAATTAATTCACAACAAAATTTACAATCATAATCAAATCACATAGAACATCCAAATAAATAAATACTCAACTACCCCAAATGCCATTTACAGCGCCATAAGTGGCTATTCGCGGAGTATGAAATCCGTGTTTCGGTAATATCCATACATCGCTTTCAATTATGTGATTGTGCGAATTCGAGTGTTGAACTCCATATAATTCCAATCACATAATATGGTTTGTACAATAAATAGTGTCGGGGACTTCTAAGCCCTGTATGCATCCTAGTATATATTTTTAACTGTAAAATAAATTTAGTGAGGAGTTCTCACCTTTGGTTTCCACTCCGTCATTCTTTATTTGAATGGTTTGGATTTGGATTTTTTACAGCGCGTTGTATCCTTCACTGTGTTTCCAACGGGATCTGTTTCACATGATTTATATTAAAAATCTTATTTTTAACAACGCTATATATATTTTAAAAATCGTATTTTTATTTCACTACTATGTATGTGAAAATTATATTTTTATAACTCTATTTTATATATAAAAATCATATTTTTATTTCAATGCTAAGTATATAAAAATCATATTTTTATATCGCTATTATGTATATAAAAATCAAATTTTTATCTAGCTATTATATATATAAAAATCATATTTTTATTTCAATGCTAAGTATATAAAATCATATTTTTATATCGCTATTATATATATAAAAATCAAAATTTTATCTAGCTATTATATATATAAAAATCATATTTTTATACGGTTTTCATATAAATAAAAATCAAATTTTTATATGGTATTCATATAAATAAAAATCACATTTTTATATTGCCATTCATATAATAAAAATCATATTTTTATATTAGTAAAAATCATTACTTTTTATTAATAAAAATAATAACTTTACATTGTTAAAAATCATATCTTTTTATTATTAAAAATCATAGCTTTTTATTTTTAAAAATCACATCTTTTTATTGTTAAAAATCACATCTTTTTAATTTTTAAAAATCATATCTTTTTATTTTTAAAAATCATACCTTTTTATTGTTAGAAATCAATTCTTTTTATTTTTTTTAAAATCATATCTTTTTATTTTTAAATGTCATATCTTTATATTGTTAAAAATCATATCTTTATAAAATTAAAAATCCTAGCTTTATATAATTGAAAATCGTATCTGTATACCAAAAAAACTGATTTAAAACAATATTAATTTAAATAAAAACCGATTTAAAAATAATGTCGTATTTAAGTAAAAACACTCACCTTCCTCTGTTAATTTACTGGAGACGTCGATACCCATCAGCCGATGGAAGCAACCGCCGCAGCACCAGAATTCGGGTCGCTTGGAGTTGATCTGAGAATGCCACTTGAAGCGCCGTCCTTCACTCCCTCTACGCCTGGCGTACAGGTGAACTAGGTGCCTCCATTTGCCGCGAACTCAAGCTCGAATGTAGCGAGTTTGAGCACAAAATCTGAGCGAGTTCCTCCACAAAATCACATCAAGTCCGTATAGATGGGAAGATTGCGAAGAGTATTACAATTCTCGGGTTGAATGTTTATCAAATTGATCTAGGGTTTTTGCAAAATTTAAAGAGGAAATTTTGAAAAATTCTGTTCATCGGTTTCAATAGGAGGCGGAAATCTGAGTTTTGACAACGGGGTTGAATAATACTAGTGGTTTGACGAATAGGAAAATATATACTAGTTTTATATATAATTATTATTTCTCTAATTGGTTCATTTCCGTTCGAACTCGGAATTAAACCCAATGACTATTGCCCCCAGCTAAATGCCCCCATTTCGAATACAATGGGATATGTTTCGTAAGCCAATTCAACTGTTTCGATCAGTTTTCATCAAAATTGAAATATAAATTGATATAATGTTCAAAATTGAATTCAAACGTACATTTTAATTTACCGGGGTCACATATTGACTCCAAAAATTCCCAAAAATAAATCTAGCTATGTTTTGCCGATATGGTCCTAACAAAACTAATTTCGTCGAATTTGGAGATCGTTCGAAAAAAGGTCATTTTCCAGTCGATTAAATTCAAACGGAAATTACCAAACGCGTTTAAATTTACCACGCTTACATATCAATTCCAAAATTTATGAAAATTGGAAGCTAGCAATAATTTGACATTCCGGATCCAACAAAGCTGGTTTTGTCGAAAACGGAGGTCGTTTGCAAAATGGCTATTTATTATATTAAAAAATATATAATTCCATAGCGACTATTCTGTAATTTAAACTAGACATAACATTCAATTCTCAGTATGAAATCTTGATTTTTCACATTCATTAGAAAGATATAATCTAACAAATTCAAATATTTTTGGTTTTACTGAAATCCGATTTATTTTGAATCTTGTACATTCAATTGAAATTTGAATTCGAATTTTTAAACTACCGCGCCATTTCAAGCTCGTTATATAATTTAAATAAATTTATTCATTCTAACTTCGATTAAAATAATTTTTTAGTCGTTATTATTTAAAATAACTCAATTTAAATAATCAAAATCCATTAAATTAGCTAAAATAAAAAATTTAAATTGGTTCTGAAATCTGGGTTGTTACATTCTTATTGAAGCCAATGTATTCCACTCTAGAGATACACTATCAGAAGGTTATTCCATACCTTGTCATAGATGGAAATTCAATATCCAATAGGCGCCCGCGGTTTTGATTGTATACTATACATGTAGAGCGTGAGATGCATGCGTTCTGCAAGATTGCTATTTATTTGTACTTAAACACTATTATAATGTCAGAAAATACATTTGATTTCAATATATTTTGGGTTATCATAAGGTAAAAATCATCCGTGTTTATGTGTGGATCGGTTTTACAATTACCTTTTCTTTCAAAACGTTTTTGAAAGTTAAACAAGTGTAAAGGATTCTTATAAAGGAAAAACCTGTTCCTTTTTTTACAGCGTGATCTTATGAGATATCCTTTATCAGAATCAAGTTGTTTTAAAATCTTTTACTCATACCAGCCTCATGACAAACCCAGAGTTTATTTTCTACGTTTTCCCTAAACTTTTGGGTGCTAAATTTGTACCGGCGGTCCAATAGTGCAGGATTTTACCGATATATCTGAAGGAGCTTGGAGTAGGAGGCTTCAATGTTAGATATTTAGAGTTTATTCTACTGTGTCGTATATTTATGTACTATGATAATGTATGTAAGTGAAAAATACAGTTTGTATTTCAATGTGATTATTTATATATTATATTTTATTCCGCTGTGATTGTAAGATTTTGTGTTATTATTTAGTTCTATCTACTATCTATTTTCTTCTATTCTAATTTTCTTTCTTTCTATTTCTCATCCTCTAATTTCTTTATATTAATGATTCATATGTTCATGCAATTTGGGTTGGATGAGAATTGTTTTTTGTCAGCTTAAATGATTCGGATTTACGGGCCGTTACACTTGGTATCAGAGCAAGGTTGAGTAGTAACCTTGGCTATATGGCGAGACTCGATAGAGATGGGGTTAGTAATACCCTAGATTGGGTTTGAATTCATATATATATATATATATATATATATATATATGAGAATGTATTTGTATATTGATATAAAAATTGTTTTATATTGTGATGGTTAGTTTATTGAGCGGTTTACGAATTCTGGTCGATGCAGAATGTACTACTGTATCGATATTTGTTTCTAAAGTCTTGAGCAGAACAATTCGACACAGAATTGTTTTAAAGATTGGGTAAATGGAATAACTTAGCCTAAAATTATATTTTGTTACAAAATAATAATTTTTGAAATTATTATATATGGATGTGTCGATTATTGTTATTACAATCAATAAGATTATAAACATTGAAATGGTTATGTTATACCAAATTAAGTTTGCATAGGACAG
The DNA here is from genome assembly GCA_030737875.1 of Allium sativum. Classification (NCBI taxonomy): domain Eukaryota; kingdom Viridiplantae; phylum Streptophyta; class Magnoliopsida; order Asparagales; family Amaryllidaceae; genus Allium; species Allium sativum. The sequence goes on along the minus strand of CM060927.1, from coordinate 194,738,612 downwards.
AGATATACAAATGAGTCAAATTGGGAAATTGTTTGAGAAAACAGTATACTTTGGGAAATTCAAAAGTTTTGAATTTAAAATATAATTAAGATATTTGATTTCAAACTAGTTTGCAATTAAAACCGTAAATCTAGATTTTGGAATTTGTAAATTTAACGAGAATTAAGAAATTGGGACCTAACTGGAGATTGGTTAAGTTGAATGATTTTATGAGTATCGATCTAATGTTGATTTCGGTCTTCGGGGTTGATACTTAGAGGTGTATTTACTTTCCGATTTATGGTCAAGGACTAGCGGATGTTGATGAATAACAATAAATGGAAATGTTTTCTAACTGTAATAACAGATATTTCTGGTTTTGAAATTCACTATGGTTACAGTTAATAGTTAATGTATTGAATGTTAAATTGCAGTGTTTGGTAGATAACATGTGTGTTTATATGCTTTGTTTACTGTGGTTATTAGGGAATGACCCATAGATACGTTTTAAGTTGTATATATATATACATATATAACTAGAATCTCCTCGTTACTCTTCAATTTCGAGGACGAATGTAATGACCCGGATTTTTAGCCATTTAAATTCTGAATATTTAATTATAGTTTAAATATTATATTTGAAATATAAATCGATTTTATAAGGAATTTATTTAATTAAATGAAGTTAGAAGGTATAATTTATAATTAAAATTTAAAACGAACTCGTAATGTCGTGGTACTTCGTAATATTACGTTTTGAACTTCAATTAAATATACAAGTTCGATATAAGTCGGATTTCTTTGAAACAAGAAACTTTCGGATCTATTTTATTTTAGTTTTCTGTTAGAAGCGAAAAATCGAGATTTTGTCTTATAGATTGCGAGTTATGTCCAAATTAAAAGTTCAAATAGTCGCTATGAAACTGTTTATAAATAATAATGATTTATTGTATAAATAAATCGATATTAAATAATCCGAACGTCGTTTTAATTTGAAATATCGAGTTAATCCAAATATGTTTATTTTGGAGGTATATGATATCCTATTTGGATATATACGATAATATGGATTTATTATCATCAAATTGAATTGCTTTAGAATTTACTTGTATTTTAATCGATTTATTTAAGCCGTAAAATAACCAGTTCAGAAACAGTCACAGATTTCAACAAAATTAGTTTTATAAAATCCATAACAGCTTAGTTATTATGGGCTTTCGAATTTTATTTCGATCAGATATTGTTTGTGCTAGCGTTAATTGTACGTCAAGTAATAGAGGTTACTTTCATTTACAGTAGAAAAAATCTTATAAAATCTCATCTGAAATCTTCACGTGTCCTTAATAAAATTTTGCGCAAATCAAATCTTTGAACATTTCTGAAATCTTTGCAAATCCATTTAAAACATTGCATAAATTCTTTGTCTAAATCTTATCTTAGTCTTAGTAAAATGTCCACATATTCTTCTGCTTCCCTATAAAAGTATTATTCCACACTATCTCCATTCAACTATTGCGGCTAATTTTGTCAATGTCTCGAATCTGTCATTTGAAATCTCAGTAAATACTAAGTCTGTAGGACAAACATTCATCAAACCTAATCAACTCTGTAAAGGGATAAAATCTCATTTGCCTGCAGTAAATGTTTCTGCTGCCGATATATACAAACAAATAAGAATAAAATAAAATAAAAATATCTGTCCTCCTTCTGACAAATTGCAGGACCCTTGACTTAAAAAAATCTCATGCCCTCATTATTTTCTCGTTCCAAGAGAACCAACAAAGAAAAGAAAAAAAATTCTCCTGACTCTATTTTTTTCAGTTATTTGATCTCTTGGAAAAATCTTATAAATTATTCTACTCAATAAAAGTCTTTGTATTCGGATCCGCTTAGATCTTCATGAGTTGAGCTTTATAATGATGCTCGTTTGAAGCCACTCGATCGAACTATGGGGTTCCACTTTTTAGGACAGTCATGATCAGGGAAACGAAGACGCGACTGTTGGCAGTGGAATGGTCATGTCACATGGTTGGAGATAGCTGGTTATAGGTTATGTAAGGCACGATTTTAGGGAGTCTTGGTCGGCGAATGTCTGTGTTATTCGAATGAGGTTTGGAGCATTGGGAAGAGAGGGGTCAAAGCTACCTGTAGCCAGAGGCGGGCGAATTCCGGTAAGCCATGGGAGGAGCGACAATCAAAGGGAGTGGCGAGTTTGTTTGCTGCTACATAGTGTGGTATTGGGTCTTATTTTGATTCATGCCTGGAAATAGAATACTAATGGAGAAAGGACTAATGGAAATCGAAAATGCTTGTTCAACCGCGTTTGAGCCGGTCAAAAACTGCGGTGAGAAACAAAATTTGCTGAGGGTCCACCCTATTTTACATTCTTACCCTCGTGAATTACACTAATTTACATTATCACTACCCTCATTTCTATTGTTTCGTCTGTTTTGACCGGCTTTTCCGTCGGGTGATGTAGCAAAGTAAGGATTAAGGGTAATTAACTTGATGGATTAGCGGAGTAAGGCGCGTACATATTTAAAGGAGGAGCAACTGTATTGTGAAGGAGAATATGGGGATGAAGAGCACACAACTCTGTAATGGTGACTATTTTGATTGCCAGAAAGAATAACAGAACAGTCGATTCTAGTGTTCTGTGTACATGAAGCTGATTCTGGAAGCTGAGATTGGGAGAATCCAAACTGGTAAAAGCTTTGTTATGCCTAGTTTGATAAACCTATTTGTCTATTTTTTTAAGTACTCAAGTAAATAAGTGACTGTTGTGTTACAAGTCCGTGGTTCATATTTGGTACGTTTTAGAAGAAGTTCCAAAGGACAAATGGCTCAGGTTTAGATTAAGGAGAGTACAGTAGGCTGTAAGGTTAGAGTTTGGATATAGAGTCGACCTGGGCAAGGTGAGGTGAGGCAAGTCCAAGTTTAGTTGGCAAACACGATGGTGTTGTTGGTTTTTGAATTTACGAAGTGATGGAGGAGGAGTAGGAGAAGGTCGAACACGGCTGTAATGGGTGCAGTGCGGGTCCGAGCACAGAGAAGATGGAGAAAGGTTTTAAAATGTTATTAACTAAACTAAGTACTGTATTAAGCTCCAAAGATGTTATTAATGCATTTATTAACTTACTTAAGTTTGTATAAAATTGTAACACATATAATTATATAATACATTTTCAGAATTGGACGCGACCGAATCTGTTGGGACCATAATAATGAAATCTACATTGTGGAACTGAAGTGGTTGAGAATTGAGCTACTCGAATTTCGTGAAACGCTTGTTTGAATGAAAATGAAACCAAAGCAGAATCATCAACTGCGAACCAATGTGAGTAAACTCACTAACTTTGGCTCGTTTATATTTTTATATAAACGAGTATTAAATTTATTTATAGAAATTTTATGTTGTGTGATGGTTGTTTGGTTGAAATGGTTGATATATTTATATCGTTGATTGATTATTAATTATGTTTGCTACGATATTTCATATTGGTGTGAAATCAATATTATTGATGTTTATTAACATCTGTGGATGCAGGGAAACAGGTTGGAGGGATCCAACAAAATTCCTCAACATTTATATCATTGTGTTTGCATTGATTGTGACATATGCTATGATATATTAACTACGACTGATCTTGTTATCACTGGCCCTAGAATTTTGGTATTTAAATACCGTAAAATATTTTTGAATATAGAAAATGAAATTTGAGTTTAAAAAAAAAGAAATTTATTCCCAAAAATAGAAATGTAATTTTAAACAGAGTTGAAATTAAAAATATGTAAATGGAGAAAACAAAAAGTTGTTTATAAATGAGAGTATAAATTAAGTGAATTATTTATCATTGGATAAATTGAAATATAAATTTGAATTTGAATTTATATGAAAAGTAGAAATCGGTTTTGAAACCAATATTTAAAAGGAGTTTTGAACTTAGCAAATTATAAAGGAAATTATAAATGAGATTTTAAATGATTGCAATACAAATGAGATTGATATGGAAAAATCTGAATAGAAGTTACACATAGAATTTGGGTTTAAGATATTATTTATAAGTACGAAATCAAACTGATTGGATTGTATGTAAAAGAAATACATTCACAACTAAAGTGAATAATGGTTTAAAGGAAATATTTTGCAAATGAAATATCTCTAAAGGAAATTTAGATTTGACATATGAATCCAGAATGGAAATTGAATTAAAAGGAAATGGATAATCGTTTTAAAAGAAAACGACGAGTTTTAGTTCAAAATTCAGAATATAAAATAAAGTGTGATAACGTTTTGTAGATTGGAATGGTTATAAAGGAATTTGGTAATGATTTGGAAAGGACAAATTCAAAATTGAAATCGGAATTTGAATTAACCGAAAATGGTAGATAAATTCTGAAGTTTGGAATATAAATCGGATATATATTATTTGAGAAAGAGTTATTTATTGGAATTCGATTATATATGATTTAGGGAAGTAGTTATTTTTACTTTTCATTTTGAATCAAATTTAATTAATTAATTATTTATTAATTGAAATTAATAAGTACAAGTTATATTTTTATATACCAAATATTTGGAAACAACGATTATAACGCTATAGTTATAATAAATGTTTTGTAAATCTAAACAGTGGTTATAACGTTACCATTAAATAAATGTTTTGTAAATCTAAATAGCGATTACAACGCTACCGTTATAGTAAATGTTTTAAAATCAACAGCGATTATAACGCTATCGTTATAATTAATGTTTTTTTGTAAAATAAGTGGATTCTTAGATTGAAACTAAGAGTCGCTGAAATGATCCAAACTTCCCCGTAAATGAAAGCCCGGATTGAATTGAGAACACGACAAATCAAAATATAAACAGAACATTTCATTACTATTACAACAATTTACATCAGAGTACAAGAATATACAGAGTATGAACAAATAATATACATTTGATAAATATCAGAGATTTACAAATTACAATGCAGCGGAGAATAATACAAAATACAATTGAAAGAGATACACAGATACATAGCTTTCTGAATATCATTCCAGCCATAAACCAGGATCCTGTGAATATAAATCTGCAAAACTAAAACTACTAGTTGCCCGTGTGGAAAATAGGGGCACCCCGAGTATAGGTTAAAATAATAAAGTCTAGGTCAGTCATGTGACTGGTGTAAGAACTAAAACAGTTAATAAATCTTTACTTTAAAAATAAAGTAAATTAAGGGAATACACTGTATAATAAGGAACGGGTATCCTCCCAAGAACACAAGTGCATAAATAATCAGCGCAATGCTTTTTGGAAAAAATGAAACTATTATAAGACCCGGGTCCCATCACACAATGCAACGCAAGCCGGAGGATAGGATTTTCCCTTATAACAGCCAAACATGCTTGGTACATTTAAAAAAATCATTTGATACCACTATAAGTGCATAGTGTATAAAACAACTTCAAATATAAATGTATCAATCATATACGGCATGGGTACCATGTCGCCAATACTGGGCTTTACAATCAAACCGAAATGTAACGTATTGGAAGTTGGATTTCCGTCTATGAACCAAGGCAACGGATCGTCCTTCCTGCTTCGAGACAATCTTGCCCATGTCTCAGACAAGTACTCAATCAAGCATTTAGATCATCAGGGCCAGTCCACATGAAGTGGATTAAAATGCCTGAACAATACGTTTTCCGACCCTATGGGGCGGAAATGAGCCAGATGACTCAATATCCATCGGCTTCGTAGTAATCGATATATCCGAGGCGCCTCGCTATCAATTATCCACATAAGTAAAATGTCTAGCTTGCAAAACCGTGACACCACTCCTAGCTAGAAGGAAACACATGCCCTCCCTGAGGTCCTTTCCCGTTTCTGGTTCACACCGGGGTGTGAGGCTCACGAATCAATGCTATACACAATTGTATGCTATATTAAAGCTGTGCTTTGATCATCAACCACAAGACTCTGCTTTTCAACAGAAGCCTTGATCATTTGCATCTCATCATGCCACATAGGCAATTCACGCCATGCGACTGTTGTCTATCGATATATAACCTCTGAGCTCGTACGTCTTAGAGAATGGTGCTAAGCAAGAGAATAAATTCTCCACCACCAAACAGATATACACTTAATAGAGACCAATCAACACATAATAAAATCCAATGTCAGGCACACATCCATTTACAAGTCCATTCTGGTTCTGAACAAAACCGGAGGCACATATTCCTCATCCCATATGTCAAATACAGGAGAGAGCTCCTCGCATATCCAGTCATTCTCCAAGTACGTTTGGATGATCACCACTTATTACCTCATCTTGGGTGTACAACCCAATCAAGATATCAGTAATCATCCAAACGATGTGAAGACCTCCAGTCTTCGACAACCGTCTTCATCGTCGACTCATCGCCGATTCAGTTATTCAAAGTGGGATAAACCCGGTCTTCCTGAATAACTCGCGTATATAATAAACAAGTGCTATAAAAACTCAACATATGCCTCTTTCCAATCCAGAATATTCCTTTATTGAAATATTCTTTTATTTGGGAAAGGTTCCCATTAATTTTATCAAAGATAAATTCTTAAAATTTATTCTTTAATCTCCCTTTGGATATCAATTCAAACCAAATTAAGGTTTATCCAAACTAGTCAGGATTAGTTATTCTTATCGAAGTAATCATTTGTTTAATTTCCCAATCCCAACCTATTCATCCCATGAAGAAAAACCGGTAATACTTCATATCTAACACCATGGTATCAGCGATAAATTTAATTACCATTTCGCGTTCAAATCTAATTAAAGATTTAACTATTGCTTGCTGCAAAACTGGTGGTACTCCATTCTCAATCATTTCCCGAATTTGATAATTTAAATTATCACATTCCCATTTCAATCTAATTAAAGATTCATTAAAACTCCAATTCAGTTTTAATCTCGAAAATCATTATTAATGATTACTGGGTTAAAGAACTAATGTCATTTAAAACACAGCTCACGATAAACCCAAAATCCCATTCCATTGATAATGGAATCTTCACGGTAAATAGATAAATATATATAATCGATATAAACTTCCATACACTACCGATAATATAAACGGAATAACGACAAGGCCTTTTAAATTCCATATAAATTAACCGTTTTTCTCCATAGAAGCTCACTTCGATTATTATCCAATCGAATTCCTTTCCATTCCAATTTATATTATTAGATTGGAAAACTTCACTTTGGAAAATTTCCCTAAATCTTAATTAAAAGATTTATAAATTTCAAATCACATTTCACTGTAAATCGGGTTAAAGAATGAATCTCGTTAAAAACACAGTTCACAATAAACCCAATTCACATTCCATTTTCAATTCCAATTAAATGTAAATTAATTGGTAATTCTTCTTTAAATCTTAATTAAAAGATTTATTCTCTTCTTAACTTGGTTTAAGAACAGTGTTACTGAAGACACCATCCACGACAAACCCAAAATATCATTTGATATTAGATACAAGGCTCTGAATAGAAATTATATCGGCTTATTCAATATCAATATTCTGAAATCAACAAATATCGTATTAGGAATAACGATGTATACATCTTTCAATTTCCCATATCAGTATCCGTACAATTACGTAATCCAACATCGAAATATTCCAAAGATAATTTCTATTCAAATCCATTCCAATTCATATAATGGAAATTCTAGTTATTTTTAAAAACATTTCATATCCAAGTTATTTATTTAAAAATATTGATTATAATTCTAGTTCATAACTAGTTCATTTTGATAAAAATACAATTTTATCTTCTCAAATATGGAATTTTTCATCCTAATTCTTTCCAAATCATTTATTATGATTTTATACAAATTATTGATATTTTTAGTAATTTTATCAAGGCTCGTACAGTCGATTTCCATAAACGGTCATCGAACTGCACTTACAACGACCTTTTCCAAATTTGATTTGGACATAATTCCAAATCCAACCATTAGATTTCAAATCCCTTATATTCTTGAAAAGCTCTTTTCGATACGAACCCAACGGTTCTGGTTTTAAGAGAATCCGAAGGTCAGATCTCCCGTAATATCCATTCGAAGTCAATGGTCGAAATTCGCGAACGCAGCGCGTTCTATTCAAGCCATTAAATATATATATAATATATATTGTATATATTTCATCGATTTCCATTTAAAAAGTATTTTATAAATTTGTTTTAAATTCTTTTTTAAAAATGATTTCAACTTCATTTTCAATTTCAAATTAAATTTGAATACTCCTTAATAAATTTGTTTTAAATTCGTTTTAAAACGATCTCAATTTCATTTCAAATCAAATTTGAATATTCCTTAATAAATTCATTTTAAATTCATTTTAAAACGATTTTAATTTCATTTCAAATTTCAAATCAAATTTGAATATTCCATAATAAATACGTTTTAAATTCATTTTAAAACGATTTCAATTTCATTTCAAATTTCAAATCAAATTTGAATATTCCATATCATTCTAATATTAAAATGATAATATTTTCAAAATATCAAATTTTGAAATCACTTTTAGATATTCATTATAAAATGAATAAAATCGACAATATTCCCGTTCGTGTTAAAATGGCGTTTAACTACTTAACACGACTTCACATTTCAATATTCATAGAATATTATTTTAAAATATTCGTTAATTCTGAACTGGAATCGGACACAGTCAATTACCATATAATTTTATTTGTATGGATTTCATACATACATGTACAAAACAATAATCAGACACAGTCAGTCATCATCCAGAGTGCATTACACAACTGTATAAGCGTTAAATATAAATAATTAATGCTTACAACAGTCTGTCAACCCATCAATTGACATACAACTAAACAATTGGAATTAGTGTATGTCAAATATCATCCCAATACCTGTGTCGAGTTTCAACCAATGAATATTGAATATTATTTGTGCAGTTGGGCGATGTGTTAAATTATCGCCCCAATCAATATCAGTTAAATAGGTGTGCGTAAACAAATCGTTCAATTTTTAAATGAATAATTTATTTTATTCATATACATTTTAAAAATTAAATTTTTAATGATAAATTATTTATTTCAACATATGAATATTTTATACAGTTTATTTATACAATAAAAATGATATTTTTGTTATTCAAATATTTTATTCATCACATGAATATTGTAACAACCCGGAAAATACGAGCTAATTTAAAAATTTTAAATTGGTTATTTCAAAGGAATTTGAACAAATGAAATAGAATATTTCAATAAAATGGTGAATTAGAAATAGTGTGTCGGTTTGAAAATTTGAATTCAAACTTTGACTGACTGCACCAGGTGCAAAATATAACGGATTTTAGTGAAACCAAAAATATTTAAATCTGTTTATGAATACCTTTTTAACGAATCTGAAAAATCGAAGTTTCATAGCGAGAATCAAAAGTTATGGCCAAATGAATTTTCAGAAAGGTCGCTATATAGAATATATAGCCCTTGAAAATAGACATTTTGCAAACGACCTCGGAATTCGGCGAAACCACTTTTGTTGGGTCCGGGATGTTAAACTATTGCTAGTTTTCAAATTTCATAATTTTTGAAGCTAGTATGTGAGCATGGCAAAAGAAAATGTGTTTGGTCAATTTCTGTTAAATTGGATCGACCAGAAAAGGGCCATTTTTCAAACGATCTCAGAATTCGATGAAACTAGTTTTGTTGGGAACGTAGCATCAAAACATAGCTAGATTTATTTTTCTGGAATTTTTTGATTTAGTCTGTCGCCCTGGCAAATTGAAATGTACATTCAAATTGAATATAAAATGTTTTATAATTTAATTTTAAAATTAACTGACTGTAACAGTCGAATTGGCCTACGAAACATATCCCATTGTGTCCGGGATGGGGTATTTAGCTAGGGGCGATAGTCGTTGGGTTTGAATTGGTGTCCGTGTGGAGAAATAGTATTTTAAAATATAATAAAACCATGGGCCAACGAAAAAATTCCTTTCATAATTCTAAAAAAAAAACCTCGTTCTCGCCCGATAGACGGCGACGCGACTTCCTCCCTTCCTAGCCCAATCGCCGCCGTCTCAGCCACCTTCAAGCGCCGCCACCACCTGCAATCGACGCAGACGTATCCCCTCTTCAAATCCGACCCACCCTCGACTCCTCCCTCCTCCGCATCGTTGAGAACGAGGCCCAGGAAGTCCCGACCTTCCCAGCGCCACCTCCGCCGCTATAGGCGTTCGATCCGGCCAAGACCACCACCGACCGACTCCCCTCTCTTCCCTCTTCCACGCTGTACCCTCCGATCGTCTTATCGTGCCTCAGTTTTCGCGAAAACTGAAAACCTAGTTTTGAACAATCGTGAAAGGTGAGACCTTTATTATATTTGAATTTTGAAAAATCATATCTTTATGGTGTTTTGACGAAATTCGTTGAAACAGGAAGCATAGTGACCGCAAGGAGGCTCTCTACCACATAGAAGAGACTGCGGATTTTTCTGAGCCATCTACGATTTTTAGCACTCCGAAAACCAATGTGAGAAATCTAAATTAAATGAAATTGAATGGAAAATGTCATGTATAAATTATATAAGCGAAATATAAATTATACACGTGTTGTATACCTCATGTACATGCTTTGTGTAAGCTATATGAGCGAAGTATGAATTATACATGCATTGTACAAATGATATGTGTGTTGAAATGCAAGTGAAATATAGAAATAATATATATATATATACACACTCCCCTCGTCCACAAACCATGGACGATATTTATTGTTGTGAATTGGTGTGAAAAATTGGATGAAAAATGCGAATGGTTGAATAATTATTTGTGGTTGATATTGATTGGTTGTGGTTGAAAAATACCCATTGGTGATTGAAACAAATTGGAAATAATTGTGGAAATGAAAATAAAACATGCCGCCTGCGTGCGAACTAGATCCATGAAATCCCCAGTGTCAAAAACCACGAGGTTTTAAGGTAGAGCGAGGAGCCATACTCGGGACGGTGCCGGTTTTAACTACCCTACCGTTATGCTGCCGAAATTTTGAATAATATTCATGTTTTAGAATTATTTTCATATGTTAAAATTATTTTCTTGCGTCGAAACTAAAATCATGTGTTGAAACTATATCCATGTGTGAAAATTAAATTCATGTGTGAATGAATAAAGTGTTTAAACAATAAAAATCACCTTTTTATAATATATATGAAGTATGTAAAATATTCGCCTTATATATAAATAGTTTCAACAATAAAAATTTCACCTTTCCTATATGAACAAACTATATAAAATATCTATGTGTGGAAATTCTCATGTGTTGAGAAATGTGTGTGTTGGAAAGATTCATGTGTTGATTAAAAGATTGAACAATAAAAATTACATTTTTATTGAAACTATGAAGTGTTAAAAACATTCATGTGTTGAATAAATATTTTAGATGATGAAAATACCATTTTTATCATATATGTGATTTGCTAAAAATATGCGAGCGTTGAAATAAATATTCGTGAAAGAAATATCATTTTTAACATGCATAGGAACTAAATAAAATAGTCATGTGTTGAAATATATTTAGTTCACCAAAATTATTATGTCTGAAATGTGAAGTGTTAAAAATAACCACTTGTTCAAATAAATATGCATGAGTTGAAATATTCATTAATTAGCTAATGATATGATTTTTGCCTATGTGTGCAACATTAGAATGAATGGCGACTTTAAACCAAATAGTATCAAATATGAAGTTGAATGGAAAATGATAAGTGATAGGAATTGCATATATGTACATGCATATTTATTGAACAGGTTATAACAAAGAGGCTAGAGAAGAGGAATAAAATTTTGTGCCCGACAAATAGGTACACGTTTACTGTTTTGCTTGGGTGATGATTTTATGAGCCTATTGGCTAGCCGCTTGCCTTTTTCTTTTCTTTTGAGATGAGACGCCCGTGTGGCTATTTGGGAATTTTCCCAACCCCTCCCGTACAAAGGATGTTATGGCGAAATTTTCCAAAATTTAAAAGCGTTAGTGAAATATTTGAAGTGAAAACGAAATAGGAATTTTCGAATGAACTATATTTATATAAATATATAAATATAAATAAAATTAAAATGGATCGTGACCGTGCAGTTCGAGTTTTGAAACTGTGATTTCAAACGCTTAGTGCGGGAAATCCAACCATCGGATTTTCCCGAAACCGCAACCGTTGGGTTCGCCTTGGAAATATCTTTCAAAAGGCATCAACTTTGTAAAGATCCGATGGTTGGATTCTCTGGAATGTTTGCTTCAAATCTGAAGAAAAACAGCGCCAGAATCAATTATATTTATATATAAATATAAATATAATTAAATTAAATCGGATAAAGACGTTGCAGTTCATAATTTGAAATCGTAACTTCAAACGACTAGTGTGGGAGATCTAACCATCGTATTTTCCCAAAACTGAAACCGTTGGGTTCGTCATGAAATGATCTATCTAATGATATAAAATTTGTGAAGATCCAACGGTTAGATTTTCAGATATGTGCAAAACCAATTTAGTGAAAAATAGCGCCAGTGCCTCGGCACGACCTGAAACATCGTTTAATTAAATATAGCCGTTTTTTAATAAATAAAAATGGAGATATATCGTTATAAAATATTATTGACGATATAGAATGGAAACAAACCAGTTTTGCTTGGTTTGCTTGATATGTGATGGTTGAATGTATTTAACATGAAAACTATACTAAGGAACTGAAATGTGAATGTTGAGTGATTTAACCATGTGAAAAATTGATTTGAAAATCTAAATATACGTGGATTATTTGAAAAGGCCGAGTTCATTCTCATTTCAAATAATCGATCGATGGTGAGAAGTCGAAGAGTTGAAGACGGTTGAAGACCGACGATCTTCATATTGGATTGATGGTCGCTACTGATGCTCATGATTGGAGTAGCTACCTTGAAGGAACTGAAGTAGTAGCCGTCTGGACGTATTATTGATTGTGCGGATATGCGAGGAATTTGGTGCCTCCGGTTTCGTTCAAACCCAAAGCGAATTTGTAAATGGACTGTGTGTCTGACATTGGATTTTCTTCTATGCTGATTGATCTCTGTTAAATATATATTTGTTTGGCAGCGGAGAATTTATTCTCTTGCTTAACGCCCTTCTCTAAGACGTACGAGCTCAGAGGTTATATATTGATAGAAATCAGTCGCATGGAGTGGATTGCCTGTGTGGCACGCCTAAGTGGCATATGATCAAGGCTTCTGTTGCAAAGCAAAGTCTTGTGGATGATGATCAAATCATGGTCTGTGTGACGTAGCTTTGTGTATAACGTGGATTTGCGAGCCTCACACCTCGGTATGAGTCAAAAATGGGAGATGGACCCAAGGAGTGCACGACGTTTCTTTCTAGCTATGGTGGTGTCAGTGACCTACCAGCCCTGACATTTATATCTACTTTTCACCTGTGTGGTTGTTGGAATGCGAGGCGCCTCGATTATAGGTCTGTAAGGACCGGAAAACGTGTGTTCAGGAATTGCCAATCCTCAAAAGTAAGAGAGGATCGGCCTTGGAGGATCCAGGGATTGCTGTGTGCGGTCCCGAGGCATTTGCTAGAGTGTCTCGAATCGAGAGGAGCTTACCCCTTGCCTCGACTCATGATGGAACCCAATTTCCAATACGAAACTACATGGATGTGATTGTATTACTAGTATGGCGACATAGTAGATGGTAGCTATGCCGCCTAGGATAGATATTTATGATTGAATTTGCTTTTGAAAATATATATGCACTAGTAATAATATCAAACACTTTTTTTTACACGTATGAAGCATTTTTGGCCATTATAAGGTAAAACTCTATCCTCCGGCTTGCGTTGCATTGTGTGATGGGACCTGAGTCTTATAATGGCTTCATTTTTATAAAAAGCATTGCGATGATTTAATTATTTACTTTATTTCATGCACTAGCACTCATTGGAGTAAACCCGTTCCGCGAAAGTGGCGTGGTCCTTTGATTTGCCTTATTATTGTTGTTTAATAAGTTAAGTAGATTTCTCATACCAGTCCCATGACTGACTCGTAGTTTGTTTCACCTTGCAAACTCGGGTGCTCTCATTTTCATACGGGCAGCCTAGTTACAGGTAGCTGGTATATTTTGGGTTGGCACCGCGGTAGAGGTGCACTTTTGGCTCATGGCGAGGCTTGACTACACCGTGATGACTATGAATTTTTCCGCCATTATTGTATATGTATTATGATTCCGCCTCTGGCGATGTAGACTGATGTTTAGTTTATGTACTCTTTATGTGTTAGACCAAAAAATGGTCCTAACACCCAATTGATAATGTTTTGTAGAGAATAATGAGGAATCATGAACAAAAAGCAAGAAAAATCAATCAACACACGGAATTTATAGTGGTTCGGCGTTAACAAGCCTACATCCACTTCATAGCTTCTCAATTCATTCAGAAATTACAAATACAATGAGTATTGACGCTCAAGCACTCAATTACAATGAATAATTCTCTCCGAATTCATTGATTTTATTAAAGAGGATGAAGGTTCTTCGTTGGTAGCCATGGCCGAAATAGATAGAGCTTCCTTGAGGCAAAAAAGTCCCCTTAAATGATGTGTTGTATGTGTATTTATAGGTAGAAATTTAGTTAGGGTTGAGTGGCCACGTGGCAGCTTCAGAGTAAATCTCGGAAGTAGTGGAGAACATGGGGAAATGGTCTTTAACTGCCCAGAATTCGGTTAGGGGTAGAGACCCGATCCGGTTGGCCCGATCCGGATGACCCGATCCTGTTTACCCGATCCGGATGACCCAATCCGGTTTACCCGATCCGGTTTGGTTGGTCAGAAATATTCGCTTTAGCTTGATCCGAAATGGTGGAATCCAACCTGAAGCTTATGTGCACAGAAATACGAGTTTTCCCATCCTTCGTTACTTCGCCCAAGCAGATGTCGATCTCTGGCAGTTCATACTCAAGCCCTGAGTGGCCTTCCTGATAGAGTTCTTCGGCTTTGGATAGTCTGGTCACAAAGCAGGCTAACATTTTGCCCCTCAAAGTACATCTTGTTGCAAATAAGATGTGCTTTGAATAAGTCGAGATGAATCTTTTTGGATCTTTTTCTGTATAAATGGCTTGTCATATGCCGCATTGCTTCCGTTGATGCTTATCGGGCCAAATTTCATGGCTAGAGTCGTCAAGATGATCAAGTAATCGTTTAGACTTCGTCGAATCAAGAGGTAGAATTCCTTCATCATAGGTCATGCGGTATGTTTGGCTCCCGTGTGAGATCGTACATGCAAAAGTTGATGCCAAACGACGCCATCTTCCTAAACAAGTCAAGTGCATTACTAAGCTAAGATTTCTTTAATGTATATGTCAATGTATACAATAGCCGTCCAAGTCATAGTATGGTGTCAGAATCTTTGTATCTTGAGCTAGCATCTGGACCGTTCGGATAGAGCGCATTAGAGTCGGCATATGAATTTGTCATTTTTGGTTGGATTTGGACTATCTCGATATCAGGATATTAATCTAGGACTCCATGATTGCATCTAATCGTAATAATAGTGCATCCGAAAGCCATGATCACATCAGATTGTTTTATAGTCCCGTGATCACATACGAGTCAGTACGAGATGTTGTTGAAAACATGCAAGCCAATAGCTGGTAGGATTATCACAATTGTAAGACAGCAGAGGAGTTCATCATACTCTCCATTTGATGCAGTTGCAGATCAAGTCTTTGAATTCTTGCTTGATCCGTAATTTCGCTCACTTGGATGGTCGGGATGAATCACGTCATATTCTAAAGATATAATGTATATGTTCTGAATCATGCATTGAGTCAGGGTCATGTTTAAAGTCAATCTGTCGGTTGAAGTTGATGTTTCTAGCATTAGTGGAGACGAGCGAAGTCAGTGCTTATGCCCCCATCATTGTTGGGGGTTATGATAGGTCAATCGGACATCCAATCTTTTAGCCTTTATACTTTTTTCTACCGCATCGGGTTAAATATGTAGGTTCAACAATCTTAGTCACCCTGTGTTGTTATGTGCACATTCCCAAGTCATCAAGGGTTGGAGTTGTATATGCAAATGGTCGAATCACATTCGCGTTGGGGTCAACCCATCTGTTTAGCCAGAAAGCAGTGATCGCCTTATTGAGTATATCAGCAAACTTAGATACTCTCCTCGCATCAACTGCAGAGTTGGGTAAGCTCGTCAATCTTGCAAGCGAGCGAACGTCGTTAGTGAGTTATTCGAGCTCTTTCGTTCACGCTTTGGCATAATCCGAAATAGCCATCATAGTCTTGTTGAGTCTATCTCCCATGCTTAGTTCCATTAAGCTTGACAATCAAGACCGCGGGCCCGATTAATGACATTGGTCATTTCCAGAATTGTAAATTCCTGTTAGTCTTTCCTAGGGCTTTTCTTTTTCCTTTATAATTTCAAGAGTCAGATGGTGCTCCATTCTGTCGTGAAGACATTGAGATCATCCATTTCAACATTAGCACACTCTTATTGCACGAATCTGTCTGTCTCAGGATAGGATTTTCCAACATTTCTAGGAGAATCTCATGGTAGAGAGATACCAAGGTTTGTTTCAGAGGTGAATCCGCCAAGTCCTCTGGGTGGGTCTCGATGCAAAGAGATTTTGAAGTTTGAGATATCCAGAATACCGGATACTACAACAATCAACGCTATATATGGTCCAGGTCGATTTACCGATGCCACTACGGCGTTGAATCTTTCAAGGAATGCATGCAGGGTCTCGCCTGATCTCTGTTGAAGCATCAATTAATGTTGCCAATTTGGCCCTCATCTTTGAGAAGTTGTCGCTAATTACCTAATTTAGCGCTAGTGCCCCCGGTATGAAGTCTTAAATTGGGTGGAAGCCGGTTTCTAGCTTCTTGGTTGCGCATATGTAATAGCAGTCAATCAAGCTTCTGTTTTTTAATTCTGGATGGTGATCCGCTACTTGGATGTATGCAGGTTGTTCTTGAGGAGCCATTCTTCTGCTTATAGTCTGGGTTATTGTGAAGCTCAGATAATCGTAAATGTGCCTAAAGCTGGCAGATAGTCAGATGATGATGTTCGAAGCTCTTATCCTATACTCCCCATCCATGGGGATTTTACTAAACGGTGGTCATCAAATCCACGTATTCTCTGAATTCATACTCCCTCATCGAGCTGTGAGTTAGAGTTTGATAGAAAATTATTTATTCGTGTCCAGCTCATGTGAGTCCCTGGTCTCCCATCCAAGCTTTGAGGTTCGGAGTGGATGGCAATGAAGTTAGACTATAGCTTTCTCGAATGCTCTAGTCTTCCCCCTACATGGGGAGCCTCATGTTGAGGTTGAGCTGGATTTTAAACATTCCTCCGAATTGGAGCTAAGGTTAGTCGGGCTTCGTTTAATTTTTCGGTGGCTCTTGCATATCCATCATTTTCATCCAAAATGTTACAGTCGGAAGTTGCATGCTACAAATGCCTGGGAGGAGGTTGGTTGCATCTTGTTTCATTAAAGACGACTATGCCAACTTGTCCTAGGGTCCCATATGATCTGGACCATGGAGCAGGGAGTGTTTGAGCCAAGTTCATTGTCGCTTGAATTTCCATGGTGCTCGCTCCAGTGAGTAAGCCGTAGTTACTCGGCCTTCCATCTATCCAAGTAAAAAAGTTATCCATCATTTTCTGTCGTTTCCAGAGAAGTTTGTCTCACTGAGCCATCTGAGTTCTCAAATCAGCGAGGGTACCATCTATTTCATATCTAGCTTGACTTGCTGAGGGATCATTGCAAGAAGAAATTTGCTGACTTTCTTCGTTCCAAGCGCCTTCTGCGCCAATATCCTCAGCACGGGAGAAATTTCTATCTTCCTTCTTCTTAGCCTTTGAGTTTGAGTGTCAGGCAATTTGCCTCCTCGTAAGTTAGAGGTCAAAGTAATGGCGTCCTCCTTTATATGGGGTCTTTCAACCGGGAATTCAGTCTGGACTAGCAAATGGACGTTCATTCTGCATCCATTTCGTGGTCCTCAAGCAGCAATGTGGCCCCAGTCCAGGGGTAATGGCGAAAGGTCGGTATTTGTATCACCTCCCATTCAAATTTAGACATGGATGCATGGGAAAGAGACATTGCTTTATAAGCTTATGTGATTGAGTTATCCAAGTGCTCGAGTTATCACGTTTTCCATTCAACGTATTTGCAAGGTAGCACTCGTCGTTGCACTTGGGCTATGGCCAGTCACACATGGGTGTGTATGTTGATTTGATATATCACTCTTAGGGCCTCCTTTCGGTCATTGCCTTAAGTCGTGTGACACGTCATTGAACAATTCACTCTCAAGGCCTCCTTTCTGTCATCGCCTTGAGTCTCCTGAGAAGTTTATCATTAGGCATCAATGTCAGCCTTCTGGACGTAGCCCTTTGTTTATTTTCCACTGGCCTATTGTGGTTGTCGCGAGTGCGGCGCTCGCATTCTTGTCTTGTTATCTTGTACAAGCCTGCACTCTGTAAACAAAGCAAATCTCTAAGCAATAGGTAATAAAGCACATCACAATCAAGCAAGGGTCCCGATTCAGAATCCCTGCAATCAAATAATATCTAGCAAATCATATAGAATTTATCTAAAGGGGTGATGTGTGTGTGCTCCCAATCAATCATGAATAAAGTGCCTGCCCAAGGCTTGTTTGGGATTGATTAGGATCGACAGTGCATTGCCCCTCATGTCCGGACATGAAGGGTTCGGGCTCAGCTTTCACTCTTGCCCCCGGTACTACAGCAGGGTAGGAGCCCTTTTATGGCATTTAATCAACATGCCTTTATACTCTCCTGTCGTATGCCCAGGATATAGTTCGAACTCAGCTTTCAGTCTGCTCCTCGATCCTTCAGCAGGGTAGGAGTTCTTGCGGTGCCAGTCTTTGGCGCCTTTATACTCTCCCGTCGAATGCCTAGGGTAGAGTGGAATCAAGGCGGTCTTTTAATCGTGGTGCACCATCACGCCTTGGGGACATCGTCTTCCCGTCCTTTATACTCTCTCTCGAATCATGAGAGTTAGAGTTGTCCAGGCGAACGGTCGTGTCATTCGCCTTGGCGCTCCTTCTTCAATCTATTTCAAAGACTAGGAGTATGCCGTCTCGAGTGTCGTTCTCAAACTCGATTTTAGTCCTTACTCCACGCTTCACTCTGGCGGATGGAGCTTTTCGGGAAAGCGGTCATCGCCGAGGCGCTACCTCATAATTCCCGATTCATGGGTAAAGGTGGTTGTTCGTAGTGATCAAGTCTCTCTCATCCCGTCAACTCGTGGGATGAAGTTTGGTCGAAAGCTGCAATATTGTCCTTTAAATGTTCTCTCAAATCATGAGAGCTAGAGTCATGGATCAAGTGATCTTTCAATCATGGCACACCCATCACCCTCGTCCTAGGTTGGTACTTCTATCCAATCTCTGAGGATTAGAGTTAGTCGGGCAAACAGTCAAAAGACGTTGGCCAAAGCTTTGCGTTCCTCTGATCAATCTATGGGAGGAGTGATTGGCACCAAACTTCGGGTACCTGCATCATTCATATCGCATGAGTTAGTCATGTCCATAACTCAGGAAGCATGTTAAAGTAAATTGTATGATTGAAAAGTAAGCATATCAAGGGGCAGTGCTGCCTCCTTTAACGGATCGAGCCATGTAGACGGTCGAACTGCATCCATCCGGAATCGGATTCCGACGTTGAACGTCAATGCACAATTATCTTAAGGTCTGCCACGTGTGAGCCAATGAGTTGATGGTCACCTCGGATCCATCTTAAGCTATACAACTTCTCTCAGGCGAAGGACGTGGCTCTGTAAACGAGCAGTTCAATCGGGCTCGTTACGGCAATGCTCCATAATTCTTCCTGTAGGTGCTCAAAGTTTGATCGATACCAGATTCGGGGTACCTACATCGTCCACATATAAATTCATCTAAGTTAGTTACATCAATAACTCATAAAGCATGGAAATATAAGAGTCATGGTTAAAAAGTAATCCTGTTAAAGGAATGAATATCATTCTGTGCGAAGATGGCATTGCACGCTCTTTGCAGGTCCATTTTTCCTCACTACATCTCTGTCAGGGGATGGCTGTCAAAATCTTTAGCTGGTGATGAACGTCTTTTCAAACCGCTGTGGGGTGGCGGTCCTAAGAATGAACAGACCTTGATTGAGGACTTGGAGTGACAAAGGCAATTAGGTAAATACTATAAGCGAATGACGAGATCTTATTTGAATCGCCTTCTTGCCCCTCATGCTAAGGGCAAGGATTGAGTATAAGGGAGTCATGGATGCTAGGGGGATAGTCATATCTCATCCATCCGCAGACATGCCTTTAGTCCTACGTTGGGAATACGATCTAATGCACATATAATCAATCAGCATCCAGGCTTAAGTGCTCTAAACCTTTAACTTGCCACCTCCATTGAGTAACATCTCCTAATTAGCTAAATAGCAGGCTCTTCCAGTAACATGGTCTCCATGGACCATTCCCATTCCATCTTTCATTAGGAATTTTAGCAATAGATACCAGGGTGTAATGTAAGCTCTAATCGCCGCTAGAGCTGGTCAGTTTAGACCTTGGTCAGATAAACTTGACTACAATAGCATGGCTTCCAAGGCTTGAAGTAATGTTCATGTTTTCTATCACAATTGATGTATGAAGTCGAGAGCTAACGGTCGATTCATATTTGTTTTGATCTCGAACTCTCATCTCTTGACAAAGGTCATATGGTGACTGGTGAGCAGTCAAGTTGCTATCATCCGAGCAAAGATTCATATGTCCAATCATGGCCTGCAGGGGTTCAGCTGTTACCTATCGCTGGGCACCAAAGTATGTTGACCTAACCCTTATTCGATGGAAATCAGTCTTCCTCAATGCGATTGACAGCAAATAGCCATTGCAAAGGTTAGCTAAGTTCTTTGGGAGGTGAGACGCATGACATTTTATTCATCACATCATACAATTGAAGTGTAGCTTTGGGATGTTGGGATCCTTAGCTGCTTTCTGGTATCCCACTATTGACAATCCTGGTCACTAAGATCATATGAATCATCTTTGAAGTAGTGCTCGAACTGTTCTATATAACCGTCATTCGATGCTCCGCCAATTGGACAGGTTTAAGTCATATAAATGGGATGGTTTCTACTCATTAGGGATCAACATCAGTTGCATTGCTGAGATCTACACTATCGGAGTTCCAGAAGATGAGGCTACTATTAGACAATCATTATCTCATATACTGTCGTTGATAGCAAGCTGAATCTGCCAGACAGCTCCTCCCATTGAATGGCATCGGCAAATAGAGGCTATGGCTTCTGGAGGAATCCCAGTCATTGCCATTTGGTTGTCATATTCTTTGACTATCCACCTTATCTTCATTAACAAACTTTGATGACTACTGTTGGTCAAAATATACGTCGAGCCGAAGGCGAGGCCGTCAGCGGGTCCGGGCGCAGCGCCGGCGGGGGTCCGGGGCCCCGCAGTCCCGGCGGCGATCGACCTAACCGGTTAGGTCGAAAATGTGGGCACCGCACGATTTTTTCGATTTTGAAAGATGGAGCCTTTTTTGAAATGATCTTAAAAATGTATTTTCTCCAAAAATAGCTGTTTCGGGTCGGATCGGATCATCCCTTCAAATTACGGCTCGGGAGTGCCTTTAGGCTAGGTCAGATTATGGATGCACCATCATTAACATTCATTTCCTCGGTTCGGTTCGGGGCACCCTCTTCGGTTCGGTTCGGAGATGCATCATTGGGTCGGGTCGGGGTATCAACAGCAGCTGGATTCGAGTCCTGCTCAACAAGTCGGGTCGGAGCACTGTCCCCGGGTCGGTTCGTGGTGCCACTCCTTTATGGCTCGGGTCGGGGTTACACATCTGATCCGATGATAAAGCTTGCCAGGAACTTTAATTATTTGGCTCTCATTCGAGGTGATAGGGGATCGGGTCGGATTGAGGTGTCAGTATCGGCTCAGTTCGGGTCCGACCCGACCCGGGCACACCTGAACCAATGACTTGAACGAAACCTGCAGCCTGCTTGTCATCTTGTTCTGTACTCACTTCATTTCTGCGAGAAGCCCGTTGCTTTTTATCTTTTCTTATAGGCATGGAAAACGTGGATTATCTCTTCGGATTTGGTGATCCAAACAATAGAATAATAATCCAAAAAGCTGAGGATTCAATCTTCTCAGTGAAAGCACCAAAATGTTAGACCAAAAAATGGTCCTAACACCCAATTGATAATGTTTTGTAGAGAATAATGAGGAATCATGAACAAAAAGCAAGAAAAATCAATCAACACACGGAATTTATAGTGGTTTGGTGTTAACAAGCCTAAATCCACTTCATAGCTTCTCAATTCATTTAGAAATTACAAATACAATGAGTATTGACGCTCCAGCACTCAATTACAATGAATAATACTCTCCGAATTCATTGATTTTATTAAAGAGGATGAAGGTTCTTCGTTGGTAGCCATGGCCGAAATAGATAGAGCTTCCTTGAGGCAAAAAAGTCCCCTTAAATGATGTGTTGTATGTGTATTTATAGGTAGAAATTCGGTTAGGGTTGAGTGGCCACGTGGCAGCTTCAGAGTATATATCGGAAGTAGTGGAGAACATGGGGAAATGGTCTTTAACTGCCCAGAATTCGGTTAGGGGTAGAGACTCGATCCGGTTGGCCCGATCCGGATAACCCTATCCGGATGACCCGATCCGGATGACCCAATCCGGTTTACCCGATCCGGTTTGGTTGGTCAGAAATATTCGCTTTAGCTTGATCCGAAATGGTGGAATCCAACCCGAAGCTTATGTGCACAGAAATACGAGTTTTCCCATCCTTCGTTACTTCGTCCAAGCAGATGTCGATCTCTGGCAGTTCATACTCAAGCCCTGAGTGGCCTTCCTGATAGAGTTCTTTGGATTTGGATAGTCTGGTCACAAAGCAGGCTAACACTATGTATGATTCCGCCTTTGGCGATGTTGACTGATTATGTACTATTATGCACTAAGTTGTATCATGCACTGTGCTCTCTGATGTGGTGATATGTATGATTCCGCTGTCATATTTGTGTAAATTATTCTATTTTCTTGTTTATGCTATTATCTGTGATCTGCTAATGATGATTAATGTGTTATATTCCAATGATTATCCTTAACACCGTGTCACGGGGTTTTGGGATCGTCACAGCTGGTATCAGAGCTTTGGTTAACCTTAGTTCTGGAATCTAACACATTAAACACTTCGTCAGAATAGAATCAGTAGTATTCTAAGGCGAGTAGCTCATTAGAGATAGGACTAGTAATGTCCTAGAATGAGCTAAGCAGAATAGCAAAAACAATTTGATCAGCCCATCGTTATCTTTCCTTAAGTTTTTCTGCTTAACCATACAATAAAATTATCATTTCTGTAGGCTGACTCTTTTCTTGCTTATACAGAAGTTGAACAATGGCTACCCGAGCAGCCGCTGCTAGAGGGGGCCGAGCTGGCTGTGGCAGAGGATGAGGAGAAGTCCCAGTTGAAGAAGGACCCTTGATACAACCCCCGGCCGCTCAACAATTTGAGCTGGACCGCGTGGCTAAAAGGTACAAGAACCTAAGAGGAAAAACCTTCTCTGGAACGGGCACTATAATAGGGGCCCTTGCATGGCTGAAAACATGCGAGAAGATACTTGGAGGCCAAAGGCTGGGCGATCAAGACAAAGCTTTCATGGGCGCTTGGCTCCTACAAGAAGAAGCCGAACTATGGTGGGAAGCTCTCACCGCCAGGAACAGAAATGCTGGTAGGACCTGGGACGAATTCAAAGAACTATTCAAAGAGAAGTATGTCCCAGAGCAAGCCCTTGAGCACATGCACGACAGATTCGCAAATCTCCAGCAGGGGGATCTCTCGGTGCAAGATTATCTAAACAAATTTACACAATTATCCCGCTATGCTCCAGAGCTCGTCGCCAACGCAAAGTCCAAGAATAAGAGGTTCATCCTCAGGCTGAAGCGACAGTACCAAGACAGGGCAATGGCCCACATCAAGCTGGGGTTTAATGAATTAGTGGAAATGGCGTGCAACTACGAAGACCTGGATCAAAGGCACCTGGATCAGAATCGTGCTAAAAGCCAAGCCGGGAATAAACGCAAGCCTGATGGGAATCAAGCGGAGTCAAGCCAAGCGGCATCCTTGAAACCACAAACTAGTAGGCCGCCAAAAGGAAGCTGCTACAATTGTGGCAAGGTGAGGGCACTACTCAAATGTTTGCACAACCCCGAAACAACAGAAGACAAATTCTCAAGGTTCAAGCCAAGGCTCCCAGAACCCTCGCTCCTGCTTTAACTGCCGCAAGATAGATCATCTTGTCAAAGACTGTCCTTTACTTAAGAAGGCCGTAGTAGCTCACGTATATGACGGGACGAACCTGCCAGCTGCTTCCGATGGAGCAGGTAAACCCGATGTTTTGGGAGGTACCCTTACAATTAAAAATATTCCTGTTTCTGTATTATTTGACACGGGTGCATCACGTAGTTTTATTACTAGTAACACAGTTCACAAATTAAAGTTAAAACAAAGAAAGCTGAAAGAATCGGTTGAAGTACATAATCCGATAGGAGGATCACTTATTCTCAGTGCATATTGTAAAGTGCCAGTCTCTTATTCTTTCTACATGTTTCCTTTTGATCTAGTCATTATGGACTTTCCCGAATTTGAGATCATTCTCGGGCTAGATTGGTTGACGAAATCTGAAGTAAAGTGTGCAGAAAGGATAGTAAAAATTCGAACGAAGCTTGGACATATATTTATACCCTGTCATGGTTCGAATCCAGATAGAAAGGAATTTTGGTATGCGATAGAAGTTATCCCCACTTCCTTTGAAAAGATTCCTTTTGTTAGAAACTATGCAGATGTGTTTGAAGAAGTCGAAAACTTACCTCCGCAAAGAGAAATAGAATTCAGAATTGATCTAATTCCCAATGCCTGACCAGTAGTACAACCAATCAGAAGAATTACTCCAAAGGAAAAGGAAGAATTAGGCGATCAAACTCTTCAACTGCTATGGAAGGGTCTGATCAGACCTAGCTTTTCTAGTTGGGGTGCAGCTGTAGTGTTTGTCCCAAAGTCAGGCGGTACTCTTCGATTGTGTGTTGATTACCGAGATCTCAACAAACAGACGCTCAAAAACAAATACCCATTACCCCGCGTTGATGATCTTCTATACCAATTAAATGGGGCGCGAGTACTTTCCAGATAGGACCTAGCTACGGGTTTTCATCAATTGAGAATTGCAGAGGAGTGTGTTCCACTGACATCTTTCAAAGGTCCGGACATATTTTATGAATGGTTAGTAATGTCGTTCGGCCTATGCAATGCTCCAGCATACTTTGTCGATCTAATGAATAGAGTGTTCAGGGGAGTTCTGAATAAATTTGTCCTCGTATTCATCGATGATATTTTAATCTACTCCAAATCAAAACCCAAGCATGGAAAACACTTAGAACAAGTATTGGAGATTCTGAGAAAGAACGTCTTCAAAGCCAAATTCTCAAAATGTGTCTTCTAGCAAGAAGAAGTGAAGTTCCTTGGCCATGTCGTGTCAAAGGAAGGGATTTCTGTCGACCCGAGCAAAATAACAGCAATTCAAGACTGGAACCAGCCTACTACACCCACAGAGGTCAGAAGTTTTATGGGGTTGGCTAGTTATTATCGAAAATTCGTTAAGGATTTCTCGAAGATATCCGGTCCGTTAACAAAGCTTACGAAGAAGCACGAGAAATTTAAGTGGACTTCCGACTGTGAAGAAGCTTTCCAGGAATTGAAATCGAAACTGACAACTGCTCTAGTGTTAACCATAATCGATGGCAATCAGGATTTGATGGTTTGGACAGATGCTTCTATTAGAGGTCTTGGTGCATTGTTAATGCAAAGAGGCCAAGTAGTCGCTTATGCAAGCCGCCAGCTAAAACCGCATGAGAAGAATTATGTAACTCATGATCTTGAGTTGTTAGCTATCGTTTTTGCTTTGAAAATTTGGAGGCATTACTTGCTGGGTGAGAAATTTGAACTATTTACTGACCATTAATCATTAAAATATTTGTTCACCCAGAAAGATCTGAATTTGAGACAGCAGCGTTGGCTAGAATTTCTGGCAGCGTATGATCTAGATATTTTGTATACGCCGGGAAAGGATAATGTTGTAGCAGATGCACTTAGTAGAAAGAATGAAATCATCGCTAGAATAACTGTTACATCTTCGTTGATTGATAAAATTTTAGTCCTACAAAAAGACGATGAATTTATTCAGAGAATCAGTTAGAGGATCAAGGAAGGTGAAACTACAAGTTTCCGTATTGACGATAAGGGGGTTCTCAGATTAATTGACAGGATTTGCATCCCGAATATTCCAGAGCTCCGAAGGGAAGTCATTGATGAATGCCATAAGTCCAAACTTAGTATCCACCCTAGAGTAAGTAAAATGTACAACGATATCAAACGCACCTTCTGGTGGAGGGCAATGAAGAGGGATATTTCTTTGTGTGTTAGCAGATGCCATACTTGTCAATTAGTCAAGAGCGACCAACAAAAGCTAGCAGGATTGTTGCAACCGTTGGAAGTCCTATGTTGGAAATGGGAACAGATTTCCATGGATTTTATAGATGGTTTGCCACGAACCAGGAAAGGTAATGATAGTATTTGAGTAATCGTAGATCGCTTCACGAAGTCTGCCCATTTCATACCTGTCAGATCCAATAGAACCGCTCAAAGTCTAGCACAGATATATTTCAAAGAAATCATTAAGTTGCATGGAATTCCCATCAGCATTGTCAGTGATAGAGACCCAATATTTGCTAGCAAATTCTGGGAGGCATTCCAGACAGAATTGGGAACGAAACTGAATATGAGCACCGCTTATCACCCTCAGACAGATGGCCAAACTGAGCGAGTGAATAGAATTCTAGAAGATTTATTGCGGGCTTGTATAATTGATTTTGGCGGGTCATGGGAAGATCACTTGCATTTGGTAGAATTCTCATATAGAAAAGCTATCAAGCAAGTTTGGGAATGTCGCCATTTGAAGCATTATATGGCAGACCGTGCAGATCTCCAGCATGTTGGGTAGAACCTGGCAATAGACTTGAGTTAGGCCTGATATGATTAGAGAAGCATCCGATAAAGTCGACTTCATCAAGAAGCGATTGAAAACCTCACAAAGCCGACAGAAAAGTTATGCAGATTCTAGAAGAAGAGATTTGACATTTGCTGTTGGTGACCATGTTTATTTGAAGGTTTCTCCGATGAGAGGATTAATCAGATTCGGTAAAACTGGGAAGTTAGCACTCAGGTTTATTGGTCCCTTTCCTATACTAGAACGAATTGGAACTCTTGCTTATAGGGTTCAATTACCAGATTGGTTGCCTGGAGTGCATGATGTGTTTCACGTATCACAACTTAGAAGACATGTGCATGATCCGGATCTTGTTGTGGAAGAAGCAGCGCAACAGGACTTGGAAATTACTCCAGAATCAGTAGTCAAAAGAGAGCCATTAAAAATTGTTAGCAAAGAAACTAAAGAGCTAAGGAGCAAAAAGATTCGTCTAGTTAAAGTGCAGTGGAGTAGTGATCCTAGAGACTGTACTTGGGAGACTGAGGAAAGCATTAAGCAAGCTTACCCCAAATGCAGAGTGGACATCTCTGACTAACTCCGGTGCAAGGTACCTTTACAATACTTTGCATTTACATTTTTGTTCCCTACTTTACTGTTGTTTCCTTTTCGGGGACGAAAAGTTTTAAGTGGAGGAGATTGTAACAACCCGGAAAATACGAGCCAATTTAAAAATTTTAAATTGGTTATTTCAAAGGAATTTGAACAAATGAAATAGAATATTTCAATAAAATGGTGAATTAGAAATAGTGTGTCGGTTTGAAAATTTGAATTCAAACTTTGACTGACTCCACCAGGTGCAAAATATAACGGATTTTAGTGAAACCAAAAATATTTAAATCTGTTTATGAATACCTTTCTAAGAATCTGAAAAATCGAAGTTTCATAGCGGGAATCAAAAGTTATGGCCAAATGAATTTTCAGAAAGGTCGCTATATAGAATATATAGCCCTTGAAAATAGACATTTTGCAAACGACCTCCGAATTCGATGAAACCATTTTTGTTGGGTCCGGGATGTCAAACTATTGCTAGGTTTCAAATTTCATAATTTTTGAAGCTAGTATGTGAGCGTGGCAAAAGAAATTGTGTTTGGTCAATTTCTGTTAAATTGGATCGATCAGAAAAGGGCCATTTTTCAAATGATCTCAGAATTCGACGAAACTAGTTTTGTTGGGACCATAGCGTCAAAACATAGCTAGATTTATTTTCTGGAATTTTTCGAATCAGTTTGTGGCCCTGGCAAATTGAAATGTATGTTCAAATTGAATATAAAATGTTTTATACTTTAATTTGAAAAATAACTGACTGTAACAGTCGAATTGGCCTACGAAAAATATCCCATTGTGTCCGGGATGGGGGTATTTAGCTAGGGGCGACAGTCGTTGGGTTTGAATTGGTGTCCGTGCGGAGAAACAGTATTTTAAAATATAATAAAACCACGGGCCAATGGAAAAATTCCTTTCATAATTCTAAAAAAAACCTCGTTCTCCCCTGATAGATGGCGATGCGACTTCCTCCCTTCCCAGCCCAATCGCTGCCGCCTAAACCACCTTTAAGCGCCGCCACCACCTGCAATCGACGCCGCCGCCTCCACTCTTCAAATCCGACCCACCCTCGTCTCCTCCCTCTCCGCATCGTCGGGAACGAGGCCCAGGAATTCTCGACCTTCCCAGCGCCGCCTCCGCCGCTACAGGCGTTCGATCCGACCAAGACCACCACCGACCGACTCCCCTCTCTTCCCTCTTCCACGCTGTACCCTCCGATCGTCGTATCATGCCTCGGTTTTCGCGAAAACCGAACACCTAGTTTTGAACAATCGTGAAAGGTGAGACCTTTATTATATTTGAACTTTGAAAAATCATATCTTTATGGTGTGTTGACGATATTCGATGAAACCGGAAACATAGTGACCGCAAGGAGGCTCTCTACCACATAGAAGAGACTACGTATTTTTTTGAGTCATCTACGATTTTTAGCACTTCGAAAACCAATGTGAGAAATCTAAATTAAATGAAATTGAATGGAAAATGTCATGTATAAATTATATAAGTGAAATATAAATTATACACGTGTTGTATACCTCATGTACATGCGTTGTGTAAGTTATATGAGCGAAGTACGAATTAGACATGCATTGTATAAATGATATGTGTGTTGAAATGCAAGTGAAATATAGAAATTATATATATATATACTCCCCTCGTCCACAAACCATGGACGATATTTATTGTTGTGAATTGGTGTGAAAAATTGGGTGAAAAATGCGAATGGTTGAATAATTGTTTGTGGTTGATATTGATTGGTTGTGGTTGAAAAATACCCATTGGTGTTTGAAACAAATTGGAAATAATTGTGGAAATGAAAATAAAACATGTCGCCTGCATGCGAAATAGATGCATGAAATCCTCATTGTCAAAAACCGCGAGGGTTTAAGGTAGAGCGAGGAGCCGTACTCGGGACGGTGCCGGTTTTAACTACCATGCCGTTATGCTGCCGAAATTTTGAATAATATTCATGTGTTAGAATTATTTTCATATGTTAAAATTATTTTCATGCATTGAAACTAAAGTCATGTGTTGAAACTATATCCATGTGTGGAAATGCTCATGTGTTGAGAAGTGATGTGTGAAAATTAAATTCATGTGTGAATGAATAAAGTGTTTAAACAATAAAAATCACCTTTTTATAATATATATGAAGTATGTAAAATATTCACCTTATATATAAATAGTTTCAACAATAAAAATTTCACCTTTCCTATATTAACAAACTATATAAAATATCCATGTGTGGAAATGCTCATGTGTTGAGAAGTGTGTGTTGGAAAGATTCATGTGTTGAATAAAAGATTGAACAATAAAAATTACATTTTTATTGAAACTATGAAGTGTTAAAAACATTCATGTGTTGAATAAATATTTTAGATGATGAAAATACCATTTTTATCATATATGTGATTTGCTAAAAATATGCGAGCGTTGAAATAAATATTTGTGAAAGAAATATTATTTTTAACATGCATAGGAACTAAATAAAATAGTCATGTGTTGAAATATATTTAGTTCGCCAAAATTATCATGTTTGAAATGTGAAGTGTTAAAAATAACCACTTGTTCAAATAAATATGCATGAGTTGAAATATTCATTAATTAGCTAATGATATGATTTTTGCCTATGTATGCAACATTAGAATGAATGGCGACTTTAAACCAAATAGTATCAAA
Organism: Allium sativum; assembly: GCA_030737875.1. Classification (NCBI taxonomy): domain Eukaryota; kingdom Viridiplantae; phylum Streptophyta; class Magnoliopsida; order Asparagales; family Amaryllidaceae; genus Allium; species Allium sativum. The sequence goes on along the minus strand of CM060927.1, from coordinate 194,708,239 downwards.
TTTGAAGTTGAATGGAAAATGATAAGTGATAGGAATTGCATATATGTACATGCATATTTATTGAACAGGTTATAACAAAGAGGCTAGAGAAGAGGAACAAAATTTTGTGCCCGACAAATAGGTACACGTTTACTATTTTGCTTGGGTGATGATTTTATGAGCCTATTGGCTTTTTCTTTTTCTTTTTGAGATGAGAGGCCCGTGTGGCTATTTGGGAATTTTCCCAGCCCCTCCCGTACAAAGGAGGTTATGGCGAAATTTTCCAAAATTTAAAGGCGTTAGTGAAATATTTGAAGTGAAAACGAAATAGGAATTTTCGAATGAACTATATTTATACAAATATATAAATATAAATAAAATTAAAACGAATCGTGGCCGTGCAGTTCGTGTTTTGAAACCATGATTTCAAACGCTTAGTGCGGGAAATCCGACCATCGGATTTTCCCGAAACAACAACCGTTGGGTTCGCCTTGGAAATATCTTTCCAATGGCACCAACTTTGTAAAGATCCGAAGGTTGGATTCTCTGGAATGTTTAATTCAAATCTGAAGAAAAACAGTGCCAGAATCGATTATATTTATATATAAATATAATTAAATTAAATCGAATAACGACGCTGCAGTTTGTAATTTGAAATCGTAAATTCAAACGACTAGTGTGGGAGATCCAACCATCAGATTTTCCCAAAACTGAAACCATTGGGTTCATCTTGAAATGATCTATCTAATGATATAAAATTTGTGAAGATCCAATGGTTAGATTTTCAGATACGTGTAAAACCAATTTAGGGAAAAACAACGCCAGTGCCTTGGCACGACCTGAAACGTTGTTTAATTAAATATAGCCGTTTTTAAATAAATAAAAATGGCGATATATCGTTATAAAATATTATTGACGATATAGAATGGAAATAAACCAATTTTGCTTGGTTTGCTTGATATGTGATGGTTGAATGTATTTAACATGAAAACTATACTAAGGAACTGAAATGTGAATGTTGAGTGATTTAACCATGTGAAAAATTGATTTGAAAATCTAAAAAAACGTGGATTATTTGAAAAGGCCGAGTTCATTCTCATTTCAAATAATCGATCGACGGTGAGAAGTCGAAGAGTTGAAGACGGTTGAAGACCGACGATCTTCACATTGGATGGATGGGCGCTACTGATGCTCATGATTGAAGTAGCTACCTTGAAGGAACTAAAGTAGTAGCCGTTCGGACGTATTGTTGATTGTGCGGATATGCGAGGAATTTGGTGCCTCCGGTTTCGTTCAAACCCAGAACGAACTTGTAAATGGACTGTGTGTCTGATATTGGATTTTCTTCTGTGTTGATTGATCTCTATTAAATATATATTTGTTTGGCGGAGGAGAATTTATTCTCTTGCTTAACGCCCTTCTCTGAGACGTACGAGCTCAGAGGTTATATATTGATAGAAATCAGTCGCATGGAGTGGATTGCCTGTGTGGCACGCCTAAGTGGCATATGATCAAAGCATGGTCTGTGTGACGTAGCATTGTGTATAACGTAGATTCGCGAGCCTCACACCCCGATATGAGTCAAAAACGGGCCCCAAGGAGTGCACGACGTTTCTTTCTAGCTATGGTGGTGTCAGTGACCTACCAGCCCTGACATTTATATCTACTTTTCACTTGTGTGGTTGTTGGAATGCGAGGCGCCTCGATTATAGGTCTGTAAGGACCAGGAAACGTGTGTTCAGGAATTGCCAATCCTCAAAAGTAAGGAAGGACCGGCCTTGGAAGATCCAGGGATTGCTGTGTGCGGTCCCGAGGCATTTTCTAGAGTGTCTCGAACGGAGAGGAGCTTACCCCTTGCCTCCACTCATGATGGAACCCAATTTCCAATATGAAACTGCGGATGTGATTGTATTACTAGTATGGCGACATAGTAGATGGTAGCTATGCCGCCTAGGATTGATATTTATGATTGAATTTGCTTTTGAAAACATATATGCACTAGTAATAATATCAAACACTTTTGTTTTATACGTATGAAGCATTTTTGGCCATTATAAGGTAAAACTCTATCCTCCGGCTTGCGTTGCATTGTGTGATGGGACCTGAGTCTTATAATGGCTTCATTTTTATAAAAAGCATTGCGATGTTTTAATCATTTACTTTATTTCATGCACTAGCACTCATTTGAGTAAACCCGTTCCGCGAAAGTGGCGTGGTCCTTTGATTTGCCTTATTATTGTTGTTTAATAAGTTAAGTAGATTTCTCATACCAGTCCCATGACTGACTCGTAGTTTGTTTCACCTTGCAAACTCGGGTGCCCTCATTTTCACACGGGCAGCCTAATTACAGGTAGCTGGTATATTTTGGTTAGGCACCGCGGTAGAGGTGCACTTTTGGCTCATGGCGAGGCTTGACTACACCGTGATGACTATGACCTTTTCCACCATTATTGTATATGTATTATGATTCCGCCTCTGGCGATGTAGATTGATGTTTAGTTTATATACTCTCTATGTATGATTCCGCCTCTGGCGATGTTGACTGATTATGTACTATTATGCACTAAGTTGTATCCTGCACTGTGCTCTCTGATGTGGTGATATATATGATTTCGCTGTAATATTTGTGTAAATTATTCTGTTTTCTTGTTTATGCTATTATCTGTGATCTGCTAATGATGATTAATGTGTTATATTCCAATGATTATCCTTAACACCGTGTCACAGGGTTTTGGGATCGTCACAAATATTTTATTTCACATCACAATTACAATCAATTTCTACATCACAATATAATCAAACAAGTCGTACATGGCTGTGGATGACGGGTAGCAGTTCATTTATGCAGTTATAAAATAAATAATTGTACAAGAAATTATAATGAGAGAAGTTCTCACATTGGGATGTACTCCATCAGTTTTTTTTCTGAATTTATTTCTTTTTGGATTTGAATTTGCCTCAATTCTAAGTTGTTCCATTTTTGTCTTGGTCAGTTCCACAGCGAAGCTCTCCTTTCTGCGATTCCAATGGATCCGAAATCGCCGGATTTGGACCTTGTATGACAAAAGTTATGTTAATTTATATGTTAATTACATCATTATAATAATTAGTGAAGTAATTAATTAAAATTAATCACCTAATTACTTTAACCAATCCATTCCTCATCGTGCTCTTCCCGTAGGTAAGCTCCAGGTCTTCATCGTCTTCATCAATAGCCAGGGTTCGATATTCCTCCTCCAACATCGCGTTAAAAGCTGATCGGACATCATCACTTCCTTCACCTATGCAACACCTCCTTATGCCGACTATAGGAGCCAGCTCGATGGCGCCTCCTCCTCCAAACACGGCGGTCCAAACAACACCTTTTTGAGGCTAACTTATGCACAAACCAGCACCCTAGAAATGATCATACACTTATGATTTAGTAGATCTCACGAATCTCTATAAAATTCCCTTTGAAAGTTGAGTTTAATTCGAACAATATATGGAGATATTAGTCAATCTTTTTAGGTGCTCCTCAGCCTTCGAACGATCAGTGGCGGCTGTGAGTATAGGTGAATAAGTTTTCGATATTTTCGCTTTATACCCTTATTTTATTTTATTTTATTAATATTTAATTCTAACATAACCCGTTTAAGGCTCCGAACTCCAAATGAACCCCAATGACTATCGCTGCTAACCAAATACCCTCATTCCGAAAACAATGGGATATGTTTCATGAGCCAATTCAAGTGTTTCGATTAGTTTTCGTTAAATTTAAAATATAAATCATTATATTTTAAATTCAAACGCACATTTTAATTTACCGGGGCCACATACTGACTCCAAAAATTCTCAAAAAATAAATCCAGCTATGTTTTGACGATACGGTTCTAGCAAAACTAATTTCGTCGAATTTGGAGACTGTTTGAAAAACGGTCAATTTCCAGTCGATTAAATTTAAACTGAATTGATCAAACACTTTTAAATTTACCACGCTCACATATTGATTCCAAAAATTATGAAAATTGGAATCAAGCAATAATTTGACATTCCGGATTCAACAAAAGTGGTTTTGTCGAAAACGGTGGTAGTTTGCAAAATGGCTACATATTATATTAAATTATATATATAAATTCCATAGCGATTATTCTGAATTTCCAATTGGACATAACTTTTTATTCCCGCTATGAAATCTGGATTTTTCACATTCGTTGGAAAGATAGTTTTAAATAGATTCTAATATTTCTAGTTTCACTAAAATCCGATTAAATTTGAATCATGTAACTTAAATTGAAATTTGAAATCGAATTTTCAAACTACCGCCCCATTTCCAATATCTTTTATAATTAAAATAAATATTTATATTCTAACTTCGATTTAAATAAATTTATATGTTCTAATTCTATTCAAAATAAATTTCTAGTCATTATTATTTAAAATAATTCATTTTAAATATTCAAAATTTGTAACACCCCGTAATTCTGTAACATTAAATTTCACAAATTAAAGTATAATTAAATTTTAAAAGAAGAATTAGGTGAAACGGGTTGCGCCATTGCGTTCGTCTTGGAATTCTGCTTAAGATAAAGTCCGAGTTTGCGTAAATTGGACTCCGTATGAAAAAGATATCCTTAAATTAAATATTGCAGCAAAACATGAATAGAGAGGAATAAGAAAAGAATAATGTTTAACATTGTTCTAACTTTTTGTAAGCAAAAGACTTAGTAGCTCATTTGGTTGGAACATGTGACTTGCATACAAGAGGTACAGAGTTTGATCCCCGCCAGTGCCTATTTTTGTTTTAGGGGAATGGCTTAAAAATAGCTTAGTGTGAACATAGTTCAAAAACTGGTTTAGTGTGAAAATGGGTAATTGGGAAGACAGATAAAAAGAAAAAGAAAATAAATGTATATATATATATATAAAATATATATATATACGCATATATATATATATATGACGTGTACGCATCATGTGGCGTACATTGCCTTTTTTTGTTGTTGCCAAGGATTGTTTTCTTACGTAACCTTCTCTGATTGGATTTATGACCAATTAAAGGTAAGAAAGATTTAACATATTAGTACATATGTGCATTTATGTCATAAACATACAAATTTAATAAAAATGTGTGGTTGCATGCAGTGAAAAGAAAGATTTATGCATAGATATTTGTATACAGTAAATGGTGATTTTTTTAAAGAGGAAGTATATGAATAGGTTAAACTTAATTTTCTATTAATAGGAATGTCGTTTATAAACTTGCAATTGACGTTAATGTGGCACTGAATAAGAAGAATATGATATGTGACAATGTTTTGTGAACATAACATGCAAGCATATTAATATGGCATGAATTTGGTGAACGCAGAATTGACATTAATTTGTAAGCATATTAATATGATGAACAATTATCTGACATTTAATTTGAAGATATGTCAATAAGGCAATGATTTGAAAACATGCAATTAACATTAATCCGTAGATGTTAATTTGAGAAATATGTTAAAAAAAAAAGAATAACTTTGCATCAAGGCTGGTATATATTAGTCATTCATTGTAATTTACAATGAAGAGGATACATTAATATTATCATTCACGTTAATTGATATTTATATATGGGTAATTAATGTATACGGTAAAGGGAAAATGTATATATTAAATATGTATTTATGTTTGAATTGATTGACAACAAATAATAAAAAGAAAAGATATACATTAATATAAAAATAGGAAGTTTTTAATACAAATGCTGAGTCAATGATGAGTCATTGCTGACTTGCTGCTGATTCAATAGGGCTAAGGTGGCTCCTTGGATGGTTCTGGTTGGTTGATCGGACGGCTTAGATTAATCCTAAACTCTATAAAAACACTTGTAGACTCAAACCTAAAAACCAAATTAAAATTAAAACAATGGCTGACATGCTGTCAGTCTGCAACCTGGAGCAGCCGCCACCAACTGGGGGAAAGCTTTACAACAACTCAATACAACTCGAATCAAATCTTAACAACTAATTTTCCTACATCAAGGGAACGCTAATCAATTACAGAATTCAGACTTCAGAACTCAAGACTTTTTTGTTGTTGTAAGTGTGGTTAATACATAGATTTAAACATAATTCTTTTTATATCGTGGCTTGTATAATTTGAACGTATAACGATGTCTATATGTGAAATTGATTTATGTTTATATTAGTTTGTGGGTGATGAACATGCTAAACTTGATTTATGTTCACATTTATTTATTGGCAATGAACGTACTATTGTATACTATTAATGGTAAAACTTATCACGAAATGGGTAATGAACTCATTCTAGTGTATGTTAACTTGATGGTATAATTTGGTGGTTATTCGTAAGTTTAGTTACGTTTGAGATGTGAATAGAAATAGAACTTAATTTGATGTGGATTGAAAATTGGAACCACACTATGTTGTATAATGTTAACAATGTAAATTTATATATGTTGCGGTGATTTCATTAGAATGTTTGTGGATTAATTTAGTTGATGTTGGATCTATTCAAATGAAAACAACATCACATGCAAGTTGTATAGTTCATGTTATAATCTACACCTATATGTTTGTGTGATTAATATAGGTTGTATGTGTTATGTCCAAGTTAAGATCTCATGTATATATTTTATGCTAAAACCTCTATGCCTACATGATTAAGTTTACATACATGTTCACATGTTCACACAAAAGTTGCAAGTTCATAATTGGATCCATGCCAAGATCCACTTTAATACATGTTTCATGTTATAATTGGACATATGATTTGATCTAGTTCACACATGTGATAAAATTATACATACTTTATGGACATGTCATATTCTTGTCACATGCCAGTTATGTTCGATGTTATGCCTAGATCTAAACATGTTTAGGCTTATGCAGTCTAAATTAAATAGTTCATGTGACACCTATTTAACTAGATCCACATTTCAATGCAAGTTTACATGTTAGGTACTGAAACTAGATTAAATATTTACATACAAGTTTGTGACATGAAATTATGCAAGTCCACCTTATTAATCTAGTTTATACCTATTTGTAAATATTAGAATCATACATGTGTTGAAATTTGACGTGCCATGATTATGTCACATGCTAGCCTATAACTTCCTTTATGACAATTAACATGATTTATGTTGGTGGAATTTATGTCATACATGTTTCCTCCTTTACCTCTCGTTTATGGATTGGGCCTACTAGTGGGCCCAATGTCTTTATACGATTAATATGAACGAACAAACGGGGTAACATGGGGGATAATTATTAATTTAAGACATGTTAATATGTAGGTGGCCCCAAAACCATGGAATTGGTTAAGGCCATGGATGGTGTAAATTAATACATCATTAGTTTTGAAAATAGAACATGTGGCATGAAATAATTTACATAAATAAAATGTGAATTTAGACAATATGAATATGCTTAACTCGAGGTTGGATTGAGTTGTGATATAAACCTGCCCGGACCCGCCCGGCTATCCAGTAATCACAACAATACCTATCCAATGTGGGAGGTTAAGGCATTGATCCCAATAAAGACATGAGATTAGACTGAGTTGTGGCGTAAGACTGCTCGAAACCGCCCGGCATACAGGCAGCCACAACAATACCTGTCTAATGTGAGTGGTTGGTGCTTTAATAAGACAATTAAAGCTAAGCTAGAATTGGTAGGGTTATGTCAATTAAATAAATACTTAACCAAATTTAACATGTTAACTAGACTAGAAGGTGGGGTTAAGTAAAGTTAATACACTTAACCAAATTTAACATGTTAACTAGACTAGAAGGTGGGGTTAAGTAAAATTAGAATACTTAACTATTATAACATGTTAATTAGACAAGTGGGTAAGGTTAAGTAAGTTTAGAACACTTAACCGTTATAACATGTTAGTGAAACAGATGGTAGGGTTAAAGTTAACTAAGGTAACACTTAACCAATATATATATATATATATAACATGATTTGTGGCAGGGTTAAGTTAATACAAGCAGGCAACACTTAACCATAGTAACATGACAAGTAGATGGGTTAAGTTAACTTGAATTGACTAATGACACTTAACCAATATAACATGGTAAACGAGTGGGGTTAAGTTAATATGAACACTTAACCAACATAACATGGTGAATGAACAGGGTTAAGTTAATAAATCACACTTAACCAATCCAACATGATAAGTGAGAAAGGTTAAGTTAATAGGAAACACTTAACCAACATGACATGACGAGTAGGAAGGTTAAGTACATATCGTGTTGGTGGGTAATATCAGTAAATATAGGCCCACAAACTTAACCATTAATAAACATACTTGAATCAGTAAAAGGGTTAAGTACATATCGGGTTGGTGGGTAATATCAGTAAACATAGGCCCATGACTTCACCATTAATAAACATGCTTGAATCGGTGGGAGGGTTAAGTACATCACGGGAAGGTAGGTAATATCTGCATATATAGGCCCATAAACTTAACCAGTAGAAAACCCTAGTAACGTGGACCCATTTCAGCAGTAACCCAATTAGGCATCATGGTACCCTGAAACTAGGTAGGGTGGGGCACGATTACTGGGCTGATTGTGTAATAACCCGGAAATTCGGAACCAGTTAAAAATTTTTATTTTGGCAATTTTAGCGAATTTTGAATATTTAAAATAGATTATTTTAAATAATATCGACGAGAAATTTATTTTGAATATATAATAGAACGTATATATTATATACGTCGTCGTTAGAATATAAATAATTATATATAATTATAAATAGAATTGAAAATGGCGCGGTAGTTCGATAATTCGATTTCAAACTTCAATCGGATATACCGGGTGCAAAACAATCCGGATTTTAGTGAAACCAAAAACAATAGGATCTAATTGATGATATCTTTCCAACGAATCCGAAAAATCGAAATTTCATAGCGGGAATCAAAAGATATGTCCAGTTGAAAATTCTGAATAGTCGCTATGGAATTCAGGCCCTTGAAAATGGTAATTTTGCAAACGACCTCGGATTTCGACGAAACCACTTTTGTTGGATCCGTGATGTCAAATTATTGCTAGGTTTTAAATTTCATAATTTTTCGAATCAATATGTGAGCGTGGCAAAGGAAAATGCGTTTGACCAGTTTCAGTTGATTTTAATCAACCGGAAAATGGTCATTTTTCCAACGGTCTCAGAATTCGACGAAACTAGTTTTGTTAGGACCATATCGTCAATACGAAGCTAGAAAATATTTTTCTGGAATTTTTCGAGTTAGTATGTGACCCCGGTAAATTGAAATGCGCGTTCAAAATCAATATATAGAGTTATATGTTGATTTTGACGAAAACTGATCGAAACGATCGAATCAGCCTACGATACATATCCCATTGTGTTCGGAATGGGGGTAAAACGCTATGGACGACAGGCGGTGGGCCTCGTTTTGAGGTCGAAAATAAAAGTTGCTTTTTGGTGGAAAATAAAATAATTAAATAATAAATTAAAACTTTCTCTCTCTCTCCTTCCTTTATCTGCCCCCCCCCCCCCCCCCCCCCCCCCCCGCGTTCAAACCCAAATAGAAAACGAAATGAATTTGATTTGAATGGAAAACGAATATAATTTGATTTAAATAGAAAACCAATTTGAATTGAATCGAATAGAAAACCAATTTGAATTGAATCGAATAGAAAACCAATTTGAATTGAATCGAATAGAAAACCAATTTGAATTGAATCGAATAGAAAACCAATTTGAATTGAATCGAAAAGAAAACCAATTTGAATTAAATCGAATAGAAAACGAATTCGAAATGAATTGAATATGAAACGAATTCGAAATGAATTGAATATAAAACGAATGTGAATTGAATTGAAAATGAATTCGAATTGAATTGAAAACGAATTGAATTGAATTCAAATTGAATTGAATTCAAATTGAATTGAATTCAAATTGAATTGAATTCAAATTGAATTGAAATTTGAATTGAATAGAAATGAATTTTAAAACGAATTTATAAGGAAAAATTCAATTTTGATTTGAATTGAAATGGAAGTTGAAATTGTTTTTGAAACGAATTCAAAACTATTTATAAAATTCATTTTAAATAGTAATCGACGAAATATATATTATATATATTATATATATAATATAATGGCCTGAATAGAACGGGCCGCGCCGCGGCTGTTCGTAAATTTCGACCATTTACTTCAAACGGACATTACGGGAGATCCGACCGTTGGATTCTCCTAAAACCGGAACCGTTGGGTTCATATCGAAAAGAGCTTTCTAATGAATATTAGAAATTTGAAATCTAACGGTTGGATTTGGAGATACATCCAAATCAAATTCAGAAAAGGTCGCTGTAAGTGCAGTTCGATGGCCGTTGATGGAAATCGACTGTACGGGCCTTGATAAAATTATTAAAAATAGTAATAATTTGTGTAAAATCATAAGAAATGATTTGGGAAAAATTGGGATGAAAAACTCCATATTTGAAAAGATAAAAATAGATTTTTATCGAAATGAACTAGTTTTGAACTAAAATTAAACCCGTTTATTTTTAAATAAATAAACTGGATTTGAAATGGCTTTTAAACAGAATTGATTTGTGGGTTTATCGTGAACGGTGTTTTCAATAACATTTGTTTTTTAACCCGATACTAAATAGAATGTGATTTGGGTTTATCGTGAACTATGTTTTAAATAACACTAGTTCTTTAACACAGTAAAAGGAGTTTTAATGAATCTGCAATTAGATTGAAATGGGGAATTGATAATTTAAATTATCAAATTTAGAAATTGAGCGAGAATGGAGTATCACCAGTTTTGCTCCAAAGCGATAGTTAAATCTTTAATTAGATTTGAACGTGAAATGGTAATTAATTTTACCGATAACACCCCGGTGTTAGATATGGAGTATTACCAGTTTTGCTTCATGGGATGAATAGGTTGGGATTGGGAAATAAAATAAATAATTACTTCGGTGTGGTTCGCTAATCTCGACTAGTTTAGAAAACCATAATTTGGTTTGAAATGACATCCAAAGGAAGATTAAAGGATAAATTTTAAAGAATTTATCTTGGATAAAATTAATGGGATCCTTTCCCTGAGAATATGAATTGGAATGAGGCGTATGTTGTGTTTGTGTAACATTTGTTTTTAATATACGCGGGTTGTTCGGAAAGTCCGGGTTTATACCCATTCTGAATAACCGATTCGACGATAAGTCGAAGATGAAGACGGTGGTTGAACACCGGAAGTCTTCACATCGTTTGGGTGATTACTGATGATCTTGATTGGGCTGTACACCCAAGATGAGGGAATCAGTTGGTGGTCGTCCAGACGTACTTGGAGATCGATGGATATGTGAGGAAAGTGCCTTCGGTTTCGTTCAGACCCAGAACGAACTTGTAAATGGATTGCGTGTCTGACATTGGATTTTATTCTGTGTTGATTGATTTATGTTAAATATATATCTGTTTGGTGGCGGAGAATTTATTCTCTTGCTTAACGCCCTTCTCTGAGACGTACGAGCTTAGAGGTTATATATTGATAGATATCAATCGCATGGCATGAATTGCCTGTGTGGCACGCTGAGTTACATGGATCAAGGCTTCTGTTGAAAAGCAAAGTCTTGTGGTTGATGATCAAAGCATAGCCTACGTGGCAGCTTTGTGTATAGCGTGGATTCGCGAGCCTCACACCTCGTTATGAGTCAAAAACGGGATGAGGAGCCAAGGAGTGCACGACGTTTCTTTCTAGCTATGGGTGGTGTCAGTGACCTACCAGCCCTGACATTTATATACTTTTCACCTTGTGGTTTGGATGCGAGGCGCCTCGATTATAGGTCCTATAGGGCCGGGAAACGTGTTTTCAGGAATAACTAATCCTCTAACGTAAGTGAGGACCGGTCTTGGAGGATCCCAGGGTTACCCAGAGTGTGTAGTCCTAAGGCATTTGCTAGAGTGTCTCGAAGCGGAGAGGAGCTTGCCCCTTGCCTCGAATCATGACGGAAATCCAATTTCCAATACGAGATATTTCGGCTTTATTTGTAGAGCCTAGTATGGCGATATAGTAGCATGGGATGTTATGCCATCTATGATTGATATTTATGATTGAAATTGTTTTGACACTATACACTTACTATAGTATCAAATGATTTATTTTTAAACATACCAAGCATGTTTGGCTGTTACAAGGTAAAACCCTATCCTCCGGCTTGCGTTGCATTGTGTGATGGGACCGGGGTCTTATAATAGCTTCATTTTTCGAAAAAGCATTGCATTGTCTTCTCTATGCACTGGCATTCTCGGGAGGAAACCCGTTCCGTGTTATACGGCGTGGACCCTTGAATTACCCTCTTTTAAAGTAAAGCTTTAAATAACTGTTTTAGTTCTCACACCAGTCACATGACTGACCTGGAGTTTATTGTTTTAACCTAATCTCTGGGTGCCCCTATTTTCGACACGGGAAGCAAGTAGTTTTGGTTTTGCAGATTTATATTCACAGGATCCTGGTTTACAGCTGGAATGATATCCGGAAAGCTCTGTATCCGTATATCACCTTCAGTTGTGCTTTGTATTATTTTCCGCTGCTATGTAATTTATTGTAATCTCTGATATTTATCGAATGTTATTTATTCATTATACTCTGTATATTCTTGTATCTGATGGAATTGTTGTAATAACAATGAAATGTCCTTCCGTCTGCATTCTGATTTGACGTGTTCTCAAAAGTTCAGGGGTTTCGAACGGTCTAGATCGGTTTAACGACTGATTCAGATCGAGCGAAATTCCCGGCCGTCACATTTGGTATCAGAGCCAGGTTTCGATCCTGGGACCTGTGGGTTGTATTATCTGCATATGTAGGCCCACAAACTTAACTAGTAGAAAACCCTAGTAACGTGGACCCATTTCAGCAGTAACCCAATTAGGCATCATGGTACCCTGAAACTAGGCAGGGTGGGGCACGATTACTGGGCTGATTGTAAGCGGTCAAAGCGACGGCGATTGGTGCAGCAGTGTGGGTTCTAACGGAGTGCGGGCATGCACACACTCCGGAGCATACAAAAAGGGCACTGGGCATCAGTAGTATACCCTATGCATTTCTAGAATTGTGTCGGGCCGCCACCATGGGACTTGATACACCCCATGGTGGGACCAGCATAGGTATATACAATCAGACGGAGGCCGTATGACACACGTGACACATGTGTGCAAATAGGGAGCCGGTCGATAGGGTAGTAAGGGTACATCGAACATATTTATGGCAATTGGGCTGATTGAGGTGGAATCCTCATAATCGATGTACACCTGAAGGCTACCACAATTAAGGGGATTGGGATCACGTTATCATATGATCATTGTATACAGATTACTAGTTGGGACACTAGTTAGGCGGTGGAGAGACGTAGAAATCAGAATAACAGAATAGTAGCGAAGCAGAGGAATAGAAATGAGTGCTGTTGTATATCTCGCCTTGGCCTGACTCATGATATCTTGACACTATAGCATTGTCCTACTTTCAGTTGTTCATGTCATGATCTTTGCTTCCTGTTTAAATGCTAGTAATAACTGGACTTACCAGACTTATTGTCCGATCCACTTTCTTTCGTCTTCTTTTCTTCCGTTCCCACCCGGTAGTCAGGGAGGGAATAGCTCAGATTAGTATGGACTGTTACTCTTTCCAAGCTTGAAGACTCTTTGATGTGCTGCTTTGGACTCTCTTTTCCACCGCTATGGCTGGCTAATGCTACGTTGTGGAATATAATTGTTATTTTTTGCTTCTTTATTTTGTAAGACAGATGATACTATGGTATTGGAAAGCAATTGTTGCACAAACTATTTTATCAATAAAGTAAAGTTTTATTTTCCGCTATTTGAATTTTGCCTGTCTTGTAATTTATCTGCTTCTTTTACCTTAAATGCTCCACAGAACTTAGTGCATTCCCTTTGTGAGTGACACTAACGGATGTGGGGTGTTACAAAATTCATTAAAATAGCCAAAATAAAAATTTTAAATTGGTTCCGATTTTTCGAGTTGTTACAATCTCCCCTACTTAAAATCTTTTCGTCCTCGAAAAGGAATAGAGCAGAAAGTTGTTTAACTAGTCAACTCAACTTTCATCCTGGCTTTCATTCTTCAACTTTTCTGTTTCTAAGAATTTTCAAATTTTTCACAAATTTGGCTAACACCCTAAATTTTTGAAAAATTTCGCCATAACCTCCTTTGTACGGGGAGACATTTAAAACCTCAACTAGCCACGCAAGGGCCTCATCATCCAAAGAGAAAAAGAAAAAGCCAAACGGCTCATAAAACTCATCCAAACCCAATAAATTAGTAAACATGTACCTATTTGTTGGGCATACAATTTTATTCCTCTTCTCTAGCCTCCTTGCTATGACCTGTTCACACATATATACGTACATGCATGCATTTCCACTCAATTCTCAATTCAGTTCAATATTTGACGAAATTTACCTTATATTATCATATGGGTTTAAATAATTTAATTAGTGAACTAATTATCAAACAACACAGCTAGCAATCAATTAGTTGGTTATTGTTTCAAACGCATAATTATATACATATACAAACATCAAATTTTGTGTGTCAAATCACAAACAATAAATTCTAGCTAGTTTTTGTTCTCACACCAGTCAATTGGAAATATATTGATGTCCCACTTTCGAAGATCGAACATAAGTAGTGATGATGGAGCTCCATCATCAAAATCATCTCCGAGCGACTAGAGTGTGATCCTATATCTATCCAGCATATTAAAACTTCGAATATACGTTTGCAATGCGTATATGCAAATTCTTTATATACTGGATTGTCTAAAATCAATTTAAATATAATATTCAAATACGTTGAATAATGTTTAAATTTTCAAAACAATATTTGTTTTCATTTTTATTTTAAAAAATAACATTCTTCGAACCCATTCTAGGATACTACTGATCCCATCTCTAATGAGTCATTCTCGTTGGATATTACTAGTCCAGTCTCTGATGAATTCTTTTGTTTGGTTCTAATATGCCTTGTTCTCGAGCTCTGTAAAACCAAAGCTTTGATACCAAACTGAAACGACCCAAACTTCCCTGTAAAGGAAAGGCCGCATTGAATTGAGAACATGACAAACCAGAACACAAATAGAAGAACATTTCGTTGCTATTACAACAATTTACATCAGAGTACAAGAATATACAGAGTATGAACAAATAATATACATTTGATAAATATCAGAAATTTACAAATTACAATTCAGTGAAAAATAATACAAAACACAACTGAAAGAGATACACAGATATAGAGATTTCTGAATATCAATCCAACTGTAAACCAAGATCCTGTGAATATAAATCTGCTAAACCAAAACTACTAGCTGCCCATGTGGAAAAAAGGGGCACCCAGAGTTTAGGTTAAAACAATAAACTCCAGGTCAGTCATGTGACTGTTGTGGGAACTAAAACAATTATTAAATCTTTACTTTAAAAATAAAGTAATTCAAGGGACCACGCCGTATAACACGGAACGGGTTTCCTCCCAAGAATACCTGTGCATAAACAAACAGCGCAATGCTTTTTGGAAAAATTAAACTATTATAAGACCCAGGTTGCACCACACAATGAAATGCAAGCTGGAGGATAGGGTTTTCCCTTATAATAGCCAACCATGCTTGGTATGTTTAAAACAAATCATTTGATACCATTACAAGTGCATAGTGTATAAAACAACTTCAAATATAAATGTATCAGTCATAGACGCCATGGGTACCATATATCATGTCGCCAATACTAGGCTCTATAATCAAACTGAAATGTCACGTATTGGTAGTTGGATTTCCGTCTGTGAACCAAGGCAAGGGATCGTCCTTCCCGCTTCGAGACAATCTAGCCCATGTCTCAGGCAAGTACTCAATCAAGCCTTTAGATCGTCAGGGCCGATCTGCACGAAGTGGATTAAAATGCCTGAACAATATGTTTCCCCGCCCTATGGGGCGTAAATGAGTCAAATGACTCAATATCCATCGGCTCTGTAGTAATCGATATTTCTGAGGTGCATCGCTATCCATCATCCACATAAGTAAAACGTCTGGGATTGCAAAACCCTGACACCACTCCTAGCTAGAAGGAAACACATATCCTCCCTAAGGTCCTCTCACGTTTCTTGTTCACACTGGGGTGTGAGGCTCGCGAATAAATGCTATACACAAAGCTATGCTATATCAAATTCGTGCTTTGATCATCAACCACAAGATTCTACTTTTCAACAGAAGCCTTGATCAGTTGCATCTCAACATGCCACATAGGCAATTCACGCCATGTGACTGATGTCTATCGATATATAACCTTTGAGTTCGTACGTCTCAGAGAAGGGTTTTAAGCAAGAGAATAAATTCTCCGCCACCAAACAGATATATGTTTAATAGAGATCAATCAACACAGAATAAAATCAAATGTCAGACAAACATCCATTTACAAGTTCGTTCTGGGTCTGAACGAAACCGGACACACCTTATTCCTCATCCCATATGTCCAATACAAGAGAGAGGTCCTCGCATATCCGGTCGATCTCCAAGTACATATAAACGATCACCACTTATTACCTCGACTTGGGTGTACAACCCAATCAAGACATCAGTAATCATCCAAATGATGTGAAGACCTCCGGTCTTCAACTACCATCTTCATCATCGACTCATCGTCGAATCAGTTATTCAGAATGGGCATAAACCTGGTCTTTCCGAATAACTCGCAAATATAATGAACAAGTGCTATAAAAACACAGCATACGCCTCATTCCCATCCGGAATATTCCTTTATTCAAATATTCTTATACTTTGGGAAATGTTCCAATTAACTTTATCAAAGATAAATTCTTTAAATTTATTCTTTAATGTTCCTTCGGATATCAATTCAAACCAAATTATGGTTTATCCAAACTAGTCGGGTTTAGCGCAACTTACCGATGTAAACATTTGTTATATTTCCCAATCCCAACCTATTCATCCCATGAAGAAAAGCTAGTAATACTTCATAGCCAACACCATAGTGTTATCAGTAAAGTTGATTACCATTTCACATTCAAATCTAATTAAAGATTTAACTATCGCTTGAAGTAAAACCAGTGCTACTCCATTCTCGCTCATTTCCCAAATTTAATAATTTAAAATATCACCTTCTCTTTTTCAATCTAACTAAAGATTCATTAAAACTCCAATTCGGTTTTAATCTCAAAAATCATTACCTAATTATTATTCAAAGTTAATAAATTAATCTTACCTTTAACTGGGTTAAAGAACTAATGTCATTTAAAACACAGTTCACGATAAACCCAAAATCCCATTCAATCAATTATGGAACCTTCACGGAAAACTTATCAATATATATATAATCGATATAAACTTCCATGTCCAACTGATAATATAAATGGAATAATGGCAAAGCCTTTTAAATTCCATATATATTGACCGTCTTCCTCTATAGAAGCTCACTTGGATTATTATCCAATCGAATTCCATTCCAGTTTATTGTATTAAATTGGAAAACTTTACTTTATAAATTTTCCCTCAATCTTAATTAAAAGAATTATAAATTCCAAATCACATTTCACTGTAAATCGGGTTAAAGAACGAATGTCGTTAAAAACACAGTTCACAATAAACATAATTCACATTCCATTTTCAATTCCAATTAAATGTAAATTAATTGGTAATTCTTCTTTAAATCTTAATTAAAAGATTTATTCTCTTCTCAACTGGACTTAAGAACAGTGTTACTAAAGGCACCATCCACGGCAAACCCAAAATCTCATTTGATATTAAATACAAGGCTCTAAATAGAAATTATATCGGCTTATATTCAATATCAATATTCTGAAATCAACAAATATCGTATTAGGAATAACAATATATATATCTTCCAAATTCCCATATCAATATCCGTACAATCACGGAATCCAGTATCGAAGTATTCCAAATATAATTTCCATTCAAATCCATTTCAATTCATATATTGGAAATTATAGTTATTTTTAAAACCATTTCAAATCCAATTTATTTATTTAAAAATATTGGATTATAATTCTAGTTCATAACTAGTTCAGTTTGTTAAAAATATATTTCTTTCTTTTCTAATATGGAATTTTTCATCCTAATTCTTTCCAAATCATTTATTATGATTTGGCACAAATTATTTATATTTTTTATAATTTTATCAAGGTCCGTACAGTCAATTTCCATAAACGGTCATCGAACTACACTTACAGCGACCTTTTCCAAATTTGATTTGGACATAATTCCAAATCCAACCGTTAGATTTCAATTCCCTTATATTCTTGATGAGCTCTTTTCGATACGAACCCAACGGTTCCGGTTTTAGGAGAATCCGACGGTCGGACCTCCGTAATGTCCATTCGAAGTCAATGGTCGAAATTTGCGAACGCACGTGGCGCGGCGCATTCCATTCACGCCATTAAATATATATATATATAATCTATATTATATACATTTCATCGATTTCCATTTAAAACGTATTTTATAAATTCGTTTTAAATTCATTTTAAAAATGATTTCAAATTCATTTTAAATTTCAAATTAAATTTGAATACTCCTTAATAAATTTGTTTTAAATTCATTTTAAAACGATTTCAATTTCATTTCAAATTTCAAATCAAATTTGAATATTCCTTAATAAATTCGTTTTAAATTCATTTTAAAACGATTTCAATTTCATTTCAAATTTCAAATTAAATTTGAATAATCCTTAATAAATTCGTTTTAAATTCATTTTAAAACGATTTCAGTTTCATTTCAAATTTCAAATCAAATTTGAATATTCCATATCATTTTAATATTAAAATGATAATATTTTCAAAATATCAAATTTTGAAATCACTTTTCGATATTCATTATAAAATGAATAAAATCGACAATATTCCCGTTCGTGTTAAAGTGGCGTTCAACTACTTAATACGGCTTCACATTTCAATATTCACTGAATATTATTTTAAAATATTCGTTAATTCTGAACTGGAATCAAACACAGTCAATTACCATATAATTTTATTTATATCGATTTCATACACACATGTACACAACAATAATCAAACACAGACAATCATCATCCAAATTGCATTACACAACTGTATAAGCATTAAATATAAATAATTAACGCTTTCAATAGTCTGCCAACCCATTGATTGACATACAACTAAACAATTGGGATTAGTGTATGTCAAATATCATCCCAATACCCGTGTAGGGTTTCAACAACCAAATATTGAATATTATTTGTGCAATTAGGTGATGTGTAAAATTATTGTCCCAATCAATATTCGTTAAATGGTTGTGCATAAACAAATCGTCCGATTTGTAAATGAATATTTTATTTTATTTTATTCATATACATGTTAAAAATTATATTTTTAGCGATAAAATATTTATTTCAACATATGTATATTTTATACAGTTTATTTATACAATAAAAATGATATTTTTATTATTCAAATATTTTATTTATCACATGATTATTTTATTTCACATCACAATCTCAATCAATTTCTACATCACAATACAATCAAACACGTCGTCCATGGTCTGTGGACGATGAGGAGCAGTTCATATATGTAGTTATAAAATAAATAATGGTACAAGAAATTATAGCGAGAGAAGTTCTCACATTGGGATCCACTCCATCAGTTTTTATTTATGAATTCATTTCTGTTCGGATTTGAATTTGCCTTAATTCTAAATTGTTCCATTTTTGTCCTCGTCAGTTCCACAGCGAAGCTCTCCTTTCTGCGATTCCAACGGATCCGAAATCGTTGGATTCGGACCTCGTGTGACAAAGTTATGTTAATTTATATGTCAATTACATCATTAAAATAATTAATTAAAATTAATCACCTAATTACTTTAACCAATCCACTCCACTTCGTGTTCTTCCCGTAGATAAGCTCCAGGTCTTCATCATTAGCTAAGGTTCGATATTCCTCCTCCAGCATCGCATCGGAAGTTGATCGGACATCATCACTGCCTTCGCCTATGCAACACCTCCTTGCGCCGACCATAAGAGCTAGCTCGGTGGCGCCTCCTCCTCCATATGGCGGTTCGAACGGCGCCTGTTTGAGACTAACTTACTCACAAACCAGCACCCGAGAAATGATCATACCCTTATTATTCAATAGATCTCACAAATCTCTATAAAATTCCCTTTGAAAGTTGTGTTTAATTCAAAAAATATTTGCAGATATTAGGCAGTCTTTTTCGGAGCTCCTCAGCCTTCGAACGATCGGTGGCGGCTGTGAGTATAGGAGAATAGGGTTTCGAGATTTTCCCTTTTGTACCCTTATTTTATTTTATTAATATTTAATTCTAACATAACACGTTTAAGGCTCCGAACTCCAAACGAACCAAAGCGACTGTCGTTCCTAACCAAATATCCTCATTCCAAAAACACTGGGATATGTTTCATGAACCAATTCAACTATTTCGATCAGTTTTCGTTAAATTTAAAATATGAATCATTATATTTTAAATTCAAACGCACATTTTAATTTATCGGGGCCACATACTGACTCCAAAAATTCTAGAAAAATAAATCTGGCTATGTTTTGAAGATAAAGTCCTAGAAAACTAATTTCGTCGAATTTCGAGACTGTTTGAAAAACGGTCAATTTCCAGTCGATTAAATTTAAGGGTGCGTTTTTTACAGGTCCCTATTAAGTTTCAAAATATAAAAAAAACCCAGTGATAAAAATAATATAGAATACATCCCTATTTTTGAATTTCCACTAAAAAAATTCCAGATCTACCCTTACACACCTAAAAAACTATCCAACAACTGTTTGTCCTCATTTACTCAGTCTATCGCTCCTATTATCTTGCTCATAAACCTAATCCTATAATTCTGGAAAACCGTCGATCACTCCAATAGCGATTTTTTTATTAATTTTTGATTTTTACGAAAAAATAGACAATTACATATATATATTACGTAAAATTGCATACATTTATGCAACTAAGTGGGATAATTACATACATTTATTAATGGGTGCGTTTTTTACAGGTCCCTATTAAGTTTCAAAATATATAAAAAACCCGGTGATAAAAACAATATAAGATACATCCCTGTTTTTGAAATAACGCTGAAATAATTCCAGCTCTACCCCTACGCATTTAAAAAACCCACAAGAAACGATTCGTCCTATTTTATTCAGTCAAATCATCCTGAAATTGCGTTCAAAACCCTAATTCGACGAAACCGCCGATCAAAAAATCGCGTTTATGAATCAAAAGCAGGCGGCCATCAATTTAATCAAGATCATCCTGTTTTGCTCCAAATTCGTTGCCGTCGTGATCGTATAACAAGAAATGGGGGAAAAAGGTATAAATCTTATTGCTTTATTTCATATCCGACTGTATGTTGTTAATAAGAAATCTAGCATAATTGTATGTTGTTGTTATGTATTTATCACCTAATTATTACAAAGCAGTATGATTTTGTACGGTATTTTTACTTGATTGTATGATTTTTAGTCAGTAAATCTGTATGATTGTATGCTAGTATGCATAATAATTAAATGTTTGAATATTTAGAAATTCAAAATTACTTGCATACTTGTGTACAAAATAACAAAATTCTTGCATTTGTGAATGCATATTTTTAAACAGTAGTATGTTAATTAATTAAAAATTGTTGCGTGCTAGTATGCAACAATAGACAGATAGTTGCAAAATTAAATGCAGATATTCAGATATATTGCATGCAAGTTTACATTTGGAACATGTATGTTGCATAATTGTATGCATCCAATTAAAAATATATGATATAATTGTGAAGTTATTGTTTGATTATTGAAGTAATCTCTGAATTCAAATACGAAGTGTTGAACGCAAGAGTGCAATTGTCCACGGATAGTTGCATGTTTGTATGTAGATAATCAGAAACGTTGTGTACAAGTGTGCTATTATCCCCTGAATGGTGGTTGCCTGTATGCACGTAGTGATATTTCTTGCATAAAATTGTGCATTTATTATACGATTGTTGCATGATTATATGTGCTGAATGTTCCTTGTGTGAAGTTATAACAATAAAGTCATTTAAAACCAGTAGAATAAACTGTGTAAATAAATGTTGCTGTCAAGTATGCATGTATTTTCAGACAATTGTGAATACTGCTATGCATTTCTTAAAAATTGTTCCATGCTTTTATGCAGATATTTTAAACAGTTTATTAACAAGTCCTATTATGCAACTGACAATTGGTGATGCTTTGTAAATTTTGCAGTGTCGAATATGTTGTGTTTGTAATGAACATGATGAATAAAAGAAGTGAGAGCAAAGAACTGGACAAGAAATATGAACTTTACAATGCTTCGGCTGTTGATTTACAAAGACCGGTGCTTGCATATAAAATTCTGTACTACAAACCACACAGCTGGAATGCAAGTCAAGACATGACACAGAACTGGTTGTTATTGAAAGCAAACAACTTGAAATAAAACTGGAAAAATTGATGTTTAGCCTTTTTTGGTGAATACTTGTAATTGTATTTTGTTTTCAAACTACGGTCTGTTGAATATTAATTAAGAAAATGAATTACGTGGGAATATTAATTAGGGTTGAAGTTATTTTGGTTCTATATGATAGCCTGCAATTTTTGCTTACTGGTGTGCAGTTATTTAAGATATTAGCATCATTGTATGAAAAAATACTGAAAATTTGCAAATTTGAATTGCAGAAATAAAATAATAGCGTACGTATATGAAATTATTGTATGATTGTTGCATATAAAAATGCGAGCAATACAAATACTAATTGCGTGCATAATTTCCAAAGTTGCATACATTTATGCATTTATGTGGAATAATTGCATACATTACTAAATAAATTTGCACAAGTAGTCAAGAAGAAACTGATACCAATATTATTATTAATAATAACTACACAAGCAAAAATTCAAAACAATTACAAAGCAAATTGCAGATTTATAACTGATGCGTAGTAAGATGTTAAAAAAATACCACATATACGAAAAAGACTGATGCGTACTAATATTTTGTACATCACACGTCCCTGTAATTGTAAATTGCAAATAGAACATACAGTTATTCAAATATAACGAATATTTGCATACATTTCATCTTTTAAAAAAAACTGGCAATCACAAACATTTTTACAACAAAATACCGAATTGATTCTATTACATGACATAATTGTTTATAACAAATGGTAAAAGTAAACATTAAAACCAAGTGTCTTAAAAATAAAATAAAATAACATAGCAGATCTAATGGTCTTTTGAAGAACAAGTTCTTTCGTTATGACCAGGCATTCGTCTACCTTTTGGAGGAGTTATAATAGCGATAGCAACAAAACTATCAAAACAAAAATGAATACAACATCTATCATTCTCAATCTTCAACAACACCAATACACGAATATCTGCAGGAACACTGTTATACAAAAAAAAAATCAACATTAGTAAGCCTAACGTGCAATAATTAAATTACATAAACAACTTCAAATTAATATAAATACATGGGTACAATTCAGCAAAATAACAATAATATCTGCATGTTTATACGTTAGTATACTGTATATATGCATGCTAATATGCATATTATTTAAATATCTGTTTTTCTGCATGTCTGATAAAAAGTTGCATCCAGATATGCATATATTATGAATAGATGCATATTTGTAGGCAACTTTAAAAAAAAATGCTGAAAACATATAATTAAATTATATGCATATTTTTATGCATATATCTAGAATATATGCATACTTATACTCTACTTTTCTGAGTACATGCAAACAAAAGTGTTCTAACATTAGTTGCATCTGTGAAGAATTTGCCGAAAAACATGAATTTTAGACGGACAGACTAATGAACCTGTAAACATCGATTGCAAAAGTCAAATCAGTATACAAAATTTAAAATAAATTATGCAGTATAAATTACCTTGACTTGGACAGATCCATTTTATAAATAAAAATGCAATTATTACTCAAAGATAAACACAAATATGCAGTAATTACTAATATACAGAAATTTTTTTGCAACATTTACTAATATTTTCACATAACTACGTAACTATTACCTAATATATGCACATAATCACGCAAAAATTTTTAACCTTGCATTATCACAAAATAAATACTGCAAACATTGTTAGCAAAATAACAAATTTTTCATACCTTTACTGCTCTCATCATTTTGTTGCTCCATCAGGTTTTCCTTTTCTGCTTGATCTGTCTCCATTTTCTCGCAACTATGTTGTTCATTCTTGTGCTCATATTCTGTCGCTTCTTTATCTCTCTTTTATATTGCATGCTCCTTACTTCTATGCATTTCTTCATTCATATCATCCCTTTCATTCTCATCAGCGATATCATCTTCATCAACTTCTGCACTCTCATCATTTTGCTTATCTTCTTTTCCATCCTCATCTGATTCGTCTTCTTCCTCTTCATTTTCAGTATCAGCACTTTCCCCCTCAACATTCATTTCCTCTTGCTTTTGATTTTCATCATCACTATCTTCAACACTTTCACTATCCCCAGTCATAAACATTGTTAGCAAAATAATATGACAATATTACAATCATATTCATAGACGTGAGCAATTAATCATTAGCCAAACAAATAAACATAAGTTCAAAATACCTGCATATCAGAATGCATATATTGCGTAAAATATGCATAATTGTACGAAACTTTTTAGAATAATTCCATATAGACTTACTACAACGATATTTGCATTTGAATATGCCAAAATTCAAAAATTATGCATACTTTTATACAGTTTAACATGATACCTGGAAAAAATATGGCCAAGTTAATGAATATCAGGTTGTACAGTGGAACTTTATAAAATATAAAACTTTATAAACATTTTAAACTATACTTCGATAAACGTAGATAATTGAAATAAGTAAAAATAATAAAGAAACATAATTCGAGTGAAAATTTGATAATTTATTATCAGTGCGCAGAAATTTTACAAAAAATCAAACATCGAAAATTACCTTGAGGACGCCAGATCCATTTACTAAATTAATCGTTGATCAAATTTTGTTCTGAATCACCAGCTCGTTGAAAATAAATTTGTGTTAAATTTGTCGATCAGAATGACTTTTATTGGCAGATAAAACTCGAAGTTAAGAAATTTAGGAAGAAGCCGCCGCCATGAACAAAAAAATATGTTTCTGAAAAGATTGAATGAGTAATAGGATTTTTCGGATTTAATGCAATAACAAATTTCGGATATGATGCGTAAAATTCGGCCGTAATCTTTGTTTTGGGCAAATCAGTAAAAAATATGGCGCAAGTTCAAAAATAAGGATGATATTTAAATGTTTCTACATGGGAGGATGTGAGCCTAATTAAGTTTAGTTTTAAGGACGTGAGCCTAATTTTCACTTTATTAATATTACGCAGAAAATAAATTATTAGTTTTGCGCAACAATGAAGTAGACGTGCATACATTAATATTATTCAGAAATAAATAATTACTTGAATGTAGGGAATACAATTTTTTATTAAGATTTTTTGATTTTTATGAAAAACTAGACAATTAGATACAAATATTAATTAAAATTGCATACATTTATGCAAAAAAGTGAAATAATTGCATACATATACAGAACTGTACTGCATAATTGCTGAAACAAAAGAAATGACAAAAAAGTAAATACATATAATTATAACAAGATGCATATATATATATATATATATATATATATATGCAAATAACAGAAATATGTGCACACTTACATGAATAATTTCATAACATTTACATGTACTACATCAAAAAATAAGTATAGACCACATTTACATGTACTACATCAAAAATTTCAGAACATTTAGTAGTCTCTGTAGAAACAACTGCAGATTTCAATCATTTGGAAAAGGATGGAGGACCAAGCTTCAACAACACCACTACACCAATATCCGCCGGAACACTGTTATCAAAAAAAGAAAATCAACATTAATAAGCTTAATGTGCAGTAACCTAAATTACAAAAACTGCTTCAGAATAATATAAATGCATGCGTAGAATTCAGCAAAAAACAATAATTTCTGAATATTTATATGCAAGTATTCCAGATATATGCATAGAAATATGAATATATTTGTAAAATAATATGTTTTTCTGTTTGTTTGATAAAAAATTGCATACATATATGCATATATTAAGAATAGATGCATATTTGTCCGCAACTTTTTATCAGAAGTTCAGCAAAAATCCACGAAGGTTAGGAGAACAGTTGAGTCAACATTCCAAGAAGCACTACTGAGTTCAGAAATAAAACTCATGCTCATTCCAATGCAATTGACCAGTTTACATATTGATCGTTCAACCCATTGATGGGCAAAAGTATACCTCATCAAAGTCATATACACTCGACAATTACAAGTGCAAACTCAAGATTCTCAAATTCGTAACAAAGGTACCATAAACAAAATTAACCCAATTTAATCAAATCTAAACTAGTTCTAGCCCAAAGATCGTCAATCCAAAACGTTAAACACCAACAAACCAATTCAAGGCAGAATTAAAAGGAATAATCACCTGTAGTAGTCACGGAGCTTCAGGTTTTAAAGAAAATTCCTTAAATCAATTCGGAATTGGCAAAGTTTGGAAACGCTCCAAATATAATGAAAATTAAACTAAAATGGGGCAATTTAGAAAGCAGGGTTACCAGTTTCAGAGTTGAGATCTCGTGTATTCTTCTTCTTAGCACCGCAATCTGATCCTTCATTTCTGCAATTCGGTCGTGCGTCTCGTGTTTTGGTGCTGAAGCCCTCTCGTGTTTTGGTGCTGAAGCCCTCTCGTGTTTTGGTGCTGGAGCAGCCGTCTCGTGTTTTGGTGCTGGAGCCCTCTCGTGTTTTGGTGCTGGAGCCGCCCTCTCGAGTTTTGGTGCTGAAGCCCTCTTGTGTTTTGGTGCTGGAGAAGTTGCCGCCATAGATTAGAAAAGTGTGTTTCTGTAAAAAATAAAACCCTAATACATAACCTATAAACAAAAACGCACCGTTAAAATCGAATGAGGGAATTTCCAGAAAAAAAGCTGCGTTTTAAAAATAGGGATGATATTTATATGTTTCAAAAGGGGAGGATGTGAGCCTAATTAATTTTAGTTTTAAGGATGTGAGACTAATTTTCACTAAATTTAAACTAAACTAATCAAACACATTTAAATTTACCTCGCTCGCATATTAATTCCAAAAATTATGAAAATTGGAATCAAGCAATAATTTGACATTCCGGATTCAACAAAAGTGGTTTCGTCGAAAACGGAGGTCGTTTGCAAAATGGCTATATATTACATTAAAATACATATAAATTCCATAGCGACTATTTTGAATTTTCAATTGGACATAACTTTTTATTCCCTCTATGAAATCTGGAATTTTCACATTCGTTGGAAAAATATTTTTAAACAGATTCTAATATTCCTGGTTTCACTAAAATCCGATTTATTTTGAATCCTGTACCTTCAATTGAAATTTGAAATCGAATTTTCAAACTACCGCGCCATTTCCAATTCATTTTATAATTAAAATAATATTTATATTCTAACTTCGATTTAAATAATTTTATACATTTTAATTCTATTCAAAATAAATTTTTAGTCGTTAAGTGACGACCCACCCCGCACCAGCCAACATTTCCAATGAAAGTGCGCCGTGCCGATGCCCGACTAGCATGGTACGGTCGCCAAAAAAAAGAAAGGAATTTGAACTAACAAGAAACCTGTATAATGTATCACAGCGCATGGGATTAAATATAATAATAACATAACTTTGACATAAAACAGGCGAGACAGTGCATAAGCAGAAAGCTAAACCATCATAGCAGCGGAAATCCAAAATACAACTTATCATCCAAACCAACATTATTACAACTTTGAAATACTGTCTCTAAAGCAAAAGAAAGAGGTACCGTACTAATGCCCAAAGTAGTGACCAGCAACAACACAGGGAGAATATATATATATATCATACGTGGAAGCCTCCTGCTCGTCTCCGATACAACTACTTGTGCATAATCACCTGGCATGTCTCTAGTCTGCTTGTTTAAGAGCACCTAGAGTAATAAGAAGAGACATAAAACTCTGGGTCAGACAAAAGTTTGGTATGAGCGATAAGCAGCAATACAGAACAATAATATGTATACATAACCATACTGAACCTGGACCTGCAACCAAAGAGTTAGCACAACAGGATGTACAATACTCTAAGGTGACCCTAACACGTGGTGTGAAAATAATGGGGAGGGGGTATGCATGTCATGGTGATAGCAAAACATCAAACATAGCAATCATCCTCACATCTCTTACTCAGCGCGTAAAGTAGATGATATCTGCCACTTTGATCACCCAATCCTTTGCTACAATCACTCTGCCCCATGGAGTCTCAATGACCCCACTGCACTAATCTACAACTACTAATCCTTTGTTATGTCCACTCTACCCCCATGGAGTTATGACAACCCCACTGCACTGGCTCATATCATTGCTACGATCACCCTGCCCCATGGAGTTATAATGACCCCACTGCACTGATCCATAGCTAATATCTGTATCTCAGTGGTGAGTCAAAGCTATAGACATCGACAACCCCTTTGCACACATCCTGCAGCAAAGTCCAATTCATGAAGTTAACTCGTTGGTTCCCATTTGGATGCTGAATTCCACTTCCTATTTGGACTACCATTGCTCTCGGGTTCTGGTCTCCAACGGATCGGTCTCCATTTGGTTCGGGGTTCACGTCTCATGTCCAAGCTCCTTGGTTCGGTTCGCGGTCACTACTCCAGTTTGGATCGGACTGCTCCATATGAGTTGGTTCGTAATGGCCCTATCGTTTCGGATCTGGCTTTTCCACCTAGATCGGTTTATGCGCTCCTTCTTCTGGTGGTTCGGTTCAGAGTAGCACCCTCTCCAGATCGGTTCGGGTCGTGGTGCCTCGCTGGGTTCATGATCAACATTCGGTTCAGGTAGGAGAGCTTTAGACGCGAGCGGATCAGAGTTCTTCCAGTGGGTCGGTTCGTGATATGTGGCTCATCACGGTACGGTTCCAGCTCCCTAACTCGAGCAAGCGACTCGTGATACATGCACACGGTTGGGACACAAAGGGGTTCACGATCGGGTGTGGTTCGGAGGGGCGATCCGATCCGGTTCCTGTACCATTTTCCTGCAACTTTTCCAATGACTGCTTTACGCCATAGGACGACGTTTTCGACCAATCTAACTTTGCTAAGCAATCAAAAACCATTCCAAACAGTCATAGCAACATGTATAATTGACCATAACACCAAAACAACAATTTAACATGTCAATATGGATAAAACATACCCCAAAAACCATGTTTTTCCCTTAATCCCCTTAATCATGATTTAAC
This sequence comes from Allium sativum, assembly GCA_030737875.1. Taxonomy (NCBI): domain Eukaryota; kingdom Viridiplantae; phylum Streptophyta; class Magnoliopsida; order Asparagales; family Amaryllidaceae; genus Allium; species Allium sativum. The sequence goes on along the minus strand of CM060927.1, from coordinate 194,678,880 downwards.
CATATGATTAGCAAAACATATCCAAATTAACCTAAATTTTAATCAGAGCACTAAAATAGCATTTTATAATTTTACAAATTTTTCCAGATTTTTCTAAGCCATAATTTCGCTAATTATCACTAATCACCCTTAATTAGCCGTAATTAGTGAAAAACAATGCAAATCGCTCACCTTAGCCACAAATAATTTATAGATCTGAAAGTATCTCTGATTTGGGATGAACCTCTATGTGTTCCAGTAGCTCTATCCCTAATTCTATGCTAATTTGTCTTGGTTTGATGTAGATTAGGCTAATACTTGATTGAACGTTGATTAGAAGGTGATTTGGGTGTTGGAGGCAACTGTTAGGGTTAGAGAAATGTTTTAGGCGGCCAAGGAAATGAAATAATATTGTTTCCTAACAGATTTCAGCCTCCCAAAACCCTAATCCCGAAATGGGTTATGGGCCTAACTGCTAATAACCCTAATTAGGCCCGATTAAGCTGTTTTTCACCTTCTAAACCTTATTTTAGTTATATCTCCCAAACGTTAAGTCCGTTTGGCTAATGTGACAACTCTACAGAAAGCTAAACTGTAATGGCCCGTATTCTACACATCATAGGATTGTAGAATATTTATTTCTTTCCCATGTGAAGTCGTATGGTCATGTAACTTTGGGAAACATCTATTGGAGTCATTTTCCATGTTCATGATTTTTGTCGATTTTTAAATGACCATTTTGCCCCTAGTTGGTACAGTTTTGGCCATAACTTTTGACTGGAAAGGAATTTTGACCTGAAACCACTTCCATTGGATTCGTTTGATGGTTTAACTTTCCGTAGAGTGGTCATAATAGCCAAACGGACTTACCGTTTGGGAGATATGGCTGAAATAAGGTTTGGAGGGTGAAAAACTGTTTAACCGGGCCAAATCGGGTGATTAGTGAGTAGGCCCATAACCCATTTCGGGATTAGGGTTATGGGGAGGCTGAAATGAGATAGAGGATCATTCCATTTCAGTTTTTTAGCCTCCACTTATCACCAAGGAACCCTAAAAAATGGCCTCTAACCTCTAAATCACCTCCAAATCATCTTTTGGTCAAGGATTTGGCTTAGCAACCCCTAATCAAGGAAGATCTACACCAAAGCAACATAGGAGCTGCTGTTTGGAATTGAGATTCACATCAAATCAGAGAATTATTTCAGATCTTAGTTTATTTGTGGCTAAGGTGAGTGATTTGCATAGTTTTGCACTAATTATGGCTAATTAGGGGCGATTAGTGTTAATTAGCGAATTCAAACATGATAAAATTCTGGAAAAATATTTATAAAATTCGGAATGATGTTTTAGACCTCTGATATGAATTTGGGTTAATTTGGTTAAGTTTTGCTAATCCTATCATTAGTTTCACCTAAACATGCTTAAGGGGAAATATGGGGTTTTGGGTATGTTTGATCCATTTTAACCTATCATATTGATGTTTTGATGTTTGTGGTTGATTATGCATGTTGCTATGACTGTATGAAATGCTTTGTGATTGATTTCAATAGTTAGAATGGTCGAAAACGTCGTCGAATGGCGTAAACACTTGCTGGAACAGTTTCAGAAAACAGTGTAGGTTTCGGATCGGATCGGATATAAGGCTCGGATCGGATATGTTGAACTGAGCAAGGAATTCGATCGGATCGGAACCCAACACTTGGGAAAAGTGGCAAAAAGGAAGGCCACGCTAGCTGAACTGGGATCAGATCGGATTAGGGAGTAGGGATCGGAGCGGATAGAGGAAGATGGATCGGATCGACGCACGTAAAGGATGAGGAGGCGGATCGGAGCGGAAGCATGAACTGGAGGGGGAGTGGCACCCAACCCGAACCGAGGAGAAACGCCCGACCCGAACCGATGGAGGACACCCGACCCGAACCGCACCAGAAGAAGACCCGACCCGAACAGATGGAGGACGCCCGACCCGAACCGATGGCTTGAAGAGGAACCCGACTCGACCCAGTATTGACCAAAAACCCGAGATGCAAAGGTAGTCCAATATGGGAAGTTAGAGCTCAGGAACCAGTAGGGAACTGATGAGTTCACTTCATGGTTGGACTTTGCTGCGGGACGCGTGCTAAGGAGTTGTCGACGTTCATAACATCAATTCACCACTAAAAACGGATGATGGGCTACTTATCAGTGCAGTAGGGTCATTATGACCTGAGGGGCAAGGTGATGGTAGCAAGACTACGTTATCAGTGCAGTAGGGTCATTATGACCTGAGGGGCAAGGTGATGCGTAGTAAGACTATGAGCCAGTGCAGTGGGGTTCTTGTGACCCCATAGGGCAGAGTGGACATAGTAAGGATTAGTAAGGCTATGAGCCAGTGCAGTGGGGTTCTTGTGACTCCATGGGGCAAAGTGGACATAGCAAAGGATTGTGGCTACGTTATCAGTGCAATGAAGCCATTTATGACTTCATGGGGCAAAGTGATCGTAACAAGGTATGTTGGGTGATCGAAGTGGTGAATATCGTATGATTTACGCACTGAGTGAGAGATGTGAGGATGGATGCTATGTTTGATTGTTTGCCATCACTATGACATGCACACCTCCCCCACCTCTGTATCTTTACACCGTTTGATATGGTACCTTAGAGTGTTGTACAATATGTAGTGCTAACTCTTTGGTTGCAGGTCCAGGTTCAGGTATGTTTTAGTCTACCTGTTATTGTTCACTTTAGATGCTTATCGCTCATGCCTGGCTTTATGTCTGACCTAGAGTTTTATGTCTCCTCTTATTACTCTGGGTGCTCACACGAGCAGACTAGAGACAGGTTAGCTGGTGATGCGCGAGTAGCTAATTCGGAGGCGGGCAGGAGGCTTCCACGTATGATATATATATACACATTCTCCCTGTGTCGTTGGTGGTCGCTACTTGGGCATTAGTAGTGTACCTCATTTATCTTACTTTTGCTTTGAGACAGTTTGAAAAGTTGTAATAAGCTGTATTTTGGATTTCCGCTGCTATGATGTTTAGTTCTGATTTTCAGCTTATGCACTGTCTCACCTGTTTTATGTCAAGTATGTTATTATTATATTTTATTCTATGCGCTGTGAGACATTCTACAGGTTCTCGTATGTTCATTTCCTTCTTCCCTTTTCCTTCTCACGACCCGTTCCGTGCTAACTGGACATGTGTACAACGCACTTTTGGAGTAAATGTCGGTTGGTGCGGGGCGGGCCGTCACACTTGGTATTAGAGCTCTAGGTTGCGTAGTTAACCTAGGGAAGGACACTAGGGAGAGTTAGTACGTATATGAGAGCGCGTATTTGTGATTACTTTGGTTTTCAAAAGCTATATATATATATACTATTAGTATTATAAAGAATGAAGTCGCACTGCACTAGCACCACTATGGGGTCGTTAATCGTTTCCCTTTTTCAGATTAACGATGAGCCGAGACACGAGGGGTGCTGGTAGAGGGACCAACCAAGGGAATGCCGCTGACATGAGGGAAATGTTTACTAACCTCATGAGAGACATGCTTAGAGAAGTGCAAGGGGCAGTTCCCAATCCCGGAGTTGGTGTTGGCCCAGTAGTGCAGGCGCCTAGGGTCGATTTCGCCAAGTTGTGCAAGGATTACACTAATCTTGGTGGAAAGCCGTTCCACGGAACGAAGTCGGCCACAGATGTTCAAGATTGGATGGATAGCTGTGATCGTATCTTCGATGACTTGGGTCTTGAGGATGCGATGAAGAGAAGGCTAGCGTCTCGTCAGCTGCAAGGGCGAGCGATGAATTGGTGGAACGCCATTAGAATAGCTACTCCAGAGGACCAGGTTACTTGGGATCAGTTCAAGGCTCGCTTTAGTGAGAAGTTTATTCCAGCTGCCCAGAAGTCAGTATTGTTTAAGAGGTTCTTAGAACTCAAGCAGAACGGAAGGGCAGTTTCTGACTATATTGCTGAGTTCGACACTTTGTCGAAGTATGGACTGTCTCTCATTGATACTCCTGAGAAGAAGAATGAGAAGTTCATTACTGGTTTGGATGGATACTTGGGGGAAAGGCTTATCAACCACATCGATGAGACTTTTGAATCGATCGTGGGGAAAGCCTTGAGATCAGAGAGTCTTTACCCTAAGTCAAAGACTGGGGCTGCATCTGCAGAAGGGCCAAAGCCGCAAGCAGGCGGTGGAGGCAAGAATAACTCCCAGAATAAGAGGAAGCAGGACCAATCTAAGGGTGGCCAGAAAAAGTGCAAGAAGGATGTTGAGTGCTTCAGCTGTGGAAAGAGGGCCATTATGCTAAAGAATGTCGGGCCAAGCCAGCGGAAAGGAAGTGCTACAACTGTGGTCAAATGGGACATCAGAAGGATAAGTGTCCGCAACCTCTTAAAGAGAAGCAGATTGTGAAAGCATATGCTATTGATGTTGTTCCTTCTTCGTCGAATGCCCCAACTGCGGCGGAGAAAGGAAAGAATGTTGTTATTCAAGGTATTCTTTCTATTTATGATGTACCAGTTCTAGTTTTGTTTGATGCTGGGGCTTCCCGTTCCTTCATATCTAGTGACCTAGTAGATAGGTTGGGACTGGAACCCGAGATAGTCAATAGACCATTGGTTGTGACGAACCCGATTGGTGGTTCGACTAGCCTTAGTATGATTTGCAGGAATTTGGTCTTATCGAGTCATGGATGTATGTTTGTATGTGATTGCTTTGTTTTGGGCTTTACTGGGTATGACATTATATTAGGAGTCGATTGGCTCCAAAGATACGGGGTGGTGGTAGACTGTGAGGGCTTTTTGGTGACAGTGAGGGCGGATGATGGGCGGAGGGTAGTGTTTGGTAGTCTACCCAGTGATGGGGTTATGGCTAGTTTTGTAAATTCCCTCGACATCCCGCAAGATGAGTTGTCAGATGTGCCGTGGTTGGCCAGTATCCGGACGTCTTCGAGGAGGTGACCGGGCTTCCACCGCACCGAGAGATTGAGTTCCGTATTTATTTAGTGAAAGATGCCTGACCTATAGTGATGCCGCTTTGTCGTATGGCACCAAGGGAGCAGAGAGAGCTCGGGGTGCAAGTCGGCAATCTTTTGAAGAAGGGATTTATTAGAAGGAGTGTCTCCGAGTGGGGAGCACCAGTTTTGTTTGCCACTAAGGCAGATGGTTCCCTTCGTTTGTGTGTGGACTATCGCGAGTTGAATAAGGTGACGAGGAAGAATAAGTATCCTCTACCGCGGATAGATGATTTGTTTGATCAACTGGAAGGAGCAAGAGTGTTCTCCCAATTGGACCTCGCGACAGGATTTCATCAGCTACGAGTAGCAGATGAGAGTGTTCCGAAAACGGCATTTAGGACGCCGTCTGGATTTTATGAGTGGTTGGTCATGCCATTTGGGTTGACCAATGCACCAGCCTACTTTGTGGATCTTATGAATCGAGTATTCAGAGATCAGTTGAATAAGTTTGTTCTTGTGTTCGTGGATGATATCCTTGTTTACTCAAGGACAGAGGAGGAACACAAGGGACACTTGAGGATAGTGATGGAGGTGTTGAGGAAACACCAATTGAAAGCGAAATTCTCTAAGTGTCATTTTTGGAGAAGGGAAGTGAGATTCTTGGGTCATGTTGTTTCAGAGAGTTGTATTGCCGTGGACCCTGCGAAGGTGGCTACGGTACAGGATTGGCCTACACCCAAGAATGTAACAGATGTGAGAAGTTTCTTGGGATTAGCTGGATATTATCGTAAGTTTATCCAGGACTTCTCCAAGATAGCAGCACCATTGACTCAGTTGACTAAGAAGAATCAGTCCTTCGTCTGGGACGGAGTGTGTGAGGATGCCTTCAAGAGTCTAAAGGAGAAGTTGACGCGTGCGCCAGTGTTAGTCATTCCTAAAGGGAATAAAGAGATGATGGTATACACGGATGCTTGTGGTACCGGACTGGGTGCTGTATTGATGCAAGGAGGTAGGGTTGTAGCTTATGCTAGTCGACAGCTAAAGCCGCATGAGAAGAAGTATCCTACCCATGATTTGGAATTGGCAGCGATTGTATTTGCGCTGAAGATGTGGAGACACTATCTCTTAGGAGAAAAATTTGAGTTGTTTACCGATCATAAATCGTTAAAGTATCTCTTCTCTCAGAAAGATCTGAATCTCCGTTAGCAGAGATGGTTAGAGTTCTTGGCTTCGTATGATTTTGATATCGCATACACACTTGGGAAAGGTAATGCGGTAGCCGATGCCTTGAGTAGGAGACATGCCAGCTTAGGGGCAATGTTTCTTGAGTGGAAGCAACTGGAGTATATCGCGGGGTTTGATTTCAGACCAAAGTGCAAATTGGATCCAGTCATGCTAGCTAGTTTGACGATCAGACCCACTTTGATAGAGCGGATTGGTTCTAGTCAGAGGGACGATCCTAATCTATTAGAAATCATCTCCAAGTTAGAGATGAACATCGACGGTGAGGAAATGAATGTGTATGGGCTTGATCGAGATGGATGGCTTAGAAGGAATGGAAGGCTAGTTGTGCCCAACGTGAATGGGTTGAGGGATGAAGTGCTTAGAGAATGTCATCACTCAAAACTGACTATACATCCCGGTGGTAATAAGATGTATCGAGACATGAGACAGACTTACTACTGGGAAGGGATGAAAAGAGACGTTGGGAAGTTTATATCCAAATGCATGAATTTCCAGCTAGTTAAAGCCGAGCAAAAGAAGCCTAGTGGGTTGTTGCAACCATTAGAAATTCCCGAATGCAAATGGGAGCAAGTCTCGATGGTTTACCAAGGACTAGATCGGGATATGATAGCATTTGGGTAATTGTGGATCGATTGACTAAGAGCGCAAGATTTATACCAGTCAAATCGACCAGAACGGCAGCCAAGTTGGCAGAATTGTATATGAAGTGGGTAGTGAGATTTCATGGAGTACCCAAAAGCATTGTGAGTGACCGAGACCCGTTGTTCACTAGTGGGTTTTGGAAGAGCTTACAAGAGGCTCTAGGGTCAGGATTACATCTCAGTACCGCATATCATCCTCAGACCGACGGTCAGACGGAGAGGGTGAATCGTATATTGGAAGATCTCTTGAGAGCGTGTATATTGGATTTTGGTGGATCATGGGATGACCATTTGCATCTAGTAGAGTTTGCATATAATAATAGCTACCAATCCAGTATCTGTATGGCTCCATATGAAGCTTTGTATGGAAGACCATGCAACTCACCATCATGTTGGATAGAGACTGGCGAGAAGTTTGTGCTTGGACCAGATGTGGTGAGAGAAACTTCCGATAAGATCAAGATCATTCAGCAACGAATGAAAGCTGCCCAAGATAGGCAGAAGAGTTATGCTGATAAGAGGAGAAGAGACTTGAAATTCTCCGTTGGTGACTTGGTGTTTGTCAAGATCTCTCCGTTGAAGAGCGTGATACGATTTGGCAAGAGAGGCAAGTTGGCACCAAGATTTGTTGGCCCATTCCCTGTTCTTGAACTAGTCGGGAATTTGGCATATAGAGTTGGCTTACCAGAGAAAATGGCGGGAGTTCACAATGTATTTCATGTTTCCCAACTAAGGAAGTTCGTCCATGACTCAGATATGACTATTTCACCTGATCAGTTAGAGGACTTCGAAGTAGAACCCGAGGCGGTTGGGAACCGCAAGCCGATTCGTATTGTGGGGTACAATACGAAGCAACTCCGAAGGAAGGCGGTGAAGCTAGTCAAAGTTCAGTGGGGCGAGGACGAGAATGATTGTACTTGGGAGACAGAGGAGAGCATTAGGAAGGCATATCCAGAACTCTTTGCCTGGTAAGATTTACTTTGTAATTTAGTATTCCGCATGCTAGGATAGACTTATTTTACTTGTTTTGCATGTTTGATGGTTGTTTTATGATTGATAGGCATGCGGGACCTTTGTGTGTGTTTTGATTAAGGAATTTCGGGGGCGAAATTTCTTAAGGGGGGGAGAGTGTAATGACCCGTATTCTACACATCATAGGATCGTAGAATATTTATTTCTTTCCCATGTGAAGTCGTATGGTCATGTAACTTTGGGAAACATCTATTGGAGTCATTTTCCATGTTCATGATTTTTGTCGATTTTTAAATGACCATTTTGCCCCTAGTTGGTACTGTTTTGGCCATAACTTTTGACTGGAAAGGAATTTTGACCTGAAACCACTTCCATTGGATTCGTTTGATGGTTTACCTTTCCGTAGAGTGGTCATAATAGCCAAACGGACTAACCGTTTGGGAGATGAAATAAGGTTTGGAGGGTGAAAAACTGCTTAACCGGGCCAAATCGGGTGATTAGTGAGTAGGCCCATAACCCATTTCGGGATTAGGGGTATGGGGAGGCTGAAATGAGATAGAGGATCATTCCATTTCAGTTTTCTAGCCTCCACTTATCACCAAGGAACCCTAAAAAATGGCCTCTAACCTCTAAATCACCTCCAAATCATCTTTTGGTCAAGGATTTGGCTTAGCAACCCCTAATCAAGGAAGATCTACACCAAAGCAACATAGGAGCTGCTGTTTGGCATTGAGATTCACATCAAATCAGAGAATTATTTCATATCTTAGTTTATTTGTGGCTAAGGTGAGTGATTTGCATAGTTTTGCACTAATTATGGCTAATTAGGGGTGATTAGTGTTAATTAGCGAATTCAAACATGATAAAATTCTGGAAAAATGTTTATAAAATTCAGAATGATGTTTTAGACCTCTGGTATGAATTTGGGTTAATTTGGTTAAGTTTTGCTAATCCTATCATTAGTTTCACCTAAACATGCTTAAGGGGAAATATGGGGTTTTGGGTATGTTTGATCCATTTTAACCTATCATATTGATGTTTTGATGTTTGTGGTTGATTATGCATGTTGCTATGACTGTATGAAATGCTTAGTGATTGATTTCAATAGTTAGAATGGTCGAAAACGTCGTCGAATGGCGTAAACACTTGCTGGAACAGTTTCAGAAAACAGTGCAGGTTTCAGATCGGATCGGATATGGGGCTCGGATCGGATATGTTGAACTGAGCAAGGAATTCGATCGGATCGGAACCCAACACTTGGGAAAAGTGGCAAAAAGGAAGGCCATGCTAGCTGAACTGGGATCGGATTAGGGAGTAGGGATCGGAGCGGATAGAGGAAGATGGATCGGATCGACGCACGTAAAGGATGAGGAGGCGGATCAGAGCGGAAGCATGAACTGGAGGGGGAGTGGCACCCGACCCGAACCGAGGAGAAACGCCCGACCCGAACCGATGGAGGACACCCGACCCGAACCGCACCAGAAGAAGACCCGACCCGAACAGATGGAGGACGCCCGACCCGAACCGATGGCTTGAAGAGGAACCCGACCCGACCCAGTATTGACCAAAAACACGAGATGCAAAGGTAGTCCAATATGGGAAGTTAGAGCTCAGGATCCAGTAGGGAACCGATGAGTTCACTTCATGGTTGGACTTTGCTGCGGGACGCGTGCTAAGGAGTTGTCGACGTTCATAACATCAATTCACCACTAAAAACGGATGATGGGCTACTTATCAGTGCAGTAGGGTCATTATGACCTGAGGGGCAAGGTGATGGTAGCAAGACTACGTTATCAGTGCAGTAGGGTCATTATGACCTGAGGGGCAAGGTAATGCGTAGTAAGACTATGAGCCAGTGCAGTGGGGTTCTTGTGACCCCATGGGGCAGAGTGGACATAGTAAGGATTAGTAAGGCTATGAGGCAGTGCAGTGGGGTTCTTGTGACTCCATGGGGCAAAGTGGACATAGCAAAGGATTGTGGCTACGTTATCAGTGCAATGAAGCCATTTATGACTTCATGGGGCAAAGTGATCGTAGCAAGGTATGTTGGGTGATCGAAGTGGTGAATATCGTATGCTTTACGCACTGAGTGAGAGATGTGAGGATGGATGCTATGTTTGATTGTTTGCCGTCACTATGACATGCACACCTCCCCCACCTCCGTATCTTTACACCGTTTGATATGGTACCTTAGAGTGTTGTACAGTATGTAGTGCTAACTCTTTGGTTGCAGGTCCAGGTTCAGGTATGTTTTAGTCTACCTGTTATTGTTCACTTTAGATGCTTATCGCTCATACCAGACTTTATGTCTGACCTAGAGTTTTATGTCTCCTCTTATTACTCTGGGTGCTCACACGAGCAGACTAGAGACAGGTTAGTTGGTGATGCGCGAGTAGCTGATTGGGAGGCGGGCAGGAGGCTTCCACGTATGATATATATACACATTCTACCAGTGTCGTTGGTGGTCGCTACTTGGGCATTAGTAGTGTACCTCATTTATCTTACTTTTGCTTTGAGACAGTTTGAAAAGTTGTAATAAGCTGTATTTTGGATTTCCGCTGCTATGATGTTTAGTTCTGATTTTCAGCTTATGCACTGTCTCACCTGTTTTATGTCAAGTATGTTATTATTATATTTTATTCTATGCGCTGTGAGACATTCTACAGGTTCTCGTATGTTCATTTCCTTCTTCCCTTTTCCTTCTCACGACCCGTTCCGTGCTAACTGGACATGTGTACAGCGCACTTTTGGAGTAAATATCGGTTGGTGCGGGGCGGGCCGTCACATAAACCATCATCCGAATCCAATGGAAGTTTGCCAGGGGAAAAATAATCATTTAAAAATCGGCAAAAATCGTGAACATTGGAAATGACCCCAATATTCGTTCCCCAAAGTTACACGACCATACGACCTCATATGAAAAAGAATTAAATATTCTACGATCCTTCGATATATAGAATGCGGGTCGTTACGCTCTCCCCCCTTAAGAAATTTCGCCCTCGAAATTCCTTAACCAAAAATATACAAAGGTGTTCTGCATGCTTATCAGTCATTCATAAACAATCAAACATACACAACAAGCACAACAAGCCTACCCTAGCATGCAGTTTACTAACAAGGGAAGAAACTATCACTATTAATATCTTACCAGGCAAAGAGGTCTGAATATGACTTCTTTATACTCTTCTCTATTTCCCAAGTGCAGCCATTCGCATTCTCGCCCCCATTGAACCTTGACCAGTTTCACCGCCTTCCTTCGAAGTTGCTTCGTATCATGCTCGACAATATGAATCAGCTTGCAGTTCCCAAACGCCTCGGGTTCTACTTTGATGTCATCCAACTAATCCGGTGAAATAGTCATATCGGGGTTGTCCACGAACTTTCTTAACTAGGAAACATGAAATACGTTGTGAACTCCTGCCATCTTGTCAGGTAATTCAACTTTATATGCTAAATTCCCAACTTGTTCGAGAACTGGGAATCTTGGTGCTAACTTGCCTCTCCTGCCAAATCGAATCATGCTCTTTAATGAAGAAATCTTGACAAACAACAAATCGCCAATATAGAATTTCAACTCTCTTCGTCTCTTATCAGCATAACTCTTCTGCCTATCTTGGGCAGCCTTCATTCGCTGTTGGATAACATTGATCTTATTTGAGGTTTCTCTTATCACATCTGGCCCAAGCACAAATTTCACACCAATTTCTAACCAACATGATGGTGAGTTGCACAATCTTCTGTACAAAGCTGCAAATGGAGCCATACCAATACTGGACTGATAACTATTATTATATGCGAACTCCACTAGATGCAAATGGTCATCCCATGATTCATCAAAATCCAATATACAAGCTCTCAAGAGATCCTCTAATATACGATTCACCCTCTCTGTCTGACCATCGGTTTGAGGGTGATACGTGGTACTGAGATGTAATTATGATCCTAAAGCCTCTTGTAAGCTCTTCCAAAATCCACTAGCGAACAACGGATCTCGGTCACTAACAATGCCTTTGGGTACTCCATGAAATCTCACTACCCACTTTATATACATTTCTGCTAACTTAGCTACTGTTCTATTTGACTTGATAGGTATAAACCTTGCACTCTTGGTTAATCAGTCCATAATCATCCAAATACCATAATGGCCCGATCTAGTCCTTGGTAACCCATCAATGAAATACATTGAGACTTGTTCCCATTTCCATTCTGGAATTTCTAAGGGTTGCAACAAACCACTGGGCTCATTTTGCTCAGCCTTAACTAGCTGGCAGTTCATGCATTTGGATATAAACTTCCCATCGTCTCTTTCCATTCCTTCCCAGTGGCAGGTCTGCTTGATGTCTCGATACATTTTGTTACCACTGGGATGTATGGTTAGTTTTGAGTGATGAAATTCTCTAAGCACTTCATCTCTCAATCCATTGACATTGGGTACAACTAGTCTCCCATTCTTTCTAAGCCATCCATCTCAATCAAGCCCAAACTTGTTCATCTCCTCATCGATACCCATTTCTAACTTGGAGATGATTTACAATAGGTTAGTATCGTTCCTTTAACTAGAACTAATCCGCTCAATCAAAGTGGGTCTGATCGTCAAACTTGCTAGCATTTCTGGATCCAATTCTCACTTTGGTCTAAAATCGTACCCTACAATATACTCCAGTTGTTTCCACTCAAGAAACATAGCACCTAAACTGGCATGTCTTTTACTTAATGCATCGGCTACCGCATTGCCCTTTCCTGGTGTATATGCGGTATCGAAATCATAGGAAGCCAAGAATTCTAACCATCTTTGCTATCGGAGATTTAAATCCTTCTGAGAGAAGATATACTTTAACGATTTATGATCGGTAAACAACTCGAATCTTTCTCCCAAGAGATAATGTCTCCACATCTTCAACGCGAATACGATCGCTGCCAATTCCAAATCGTGGGTAGGGTATCTTTTCTCATGCGGTTTTAGTTGTCGACTTGCATAAGCTACAACCCTACCTCCTTGCATCAATACAGCACCTAGTCCGGTACCACATTGCATCCGTGTATAATGTCGTTTCTTCATTCCCTTTAGGACTGACTAACATTGGTGCACACATCAACTTTTCCTTTAGGCTCTTGAATGCATTTTCACACCTTTCGTCCCAAACGAAAGCATGATTCTTCTTGGTCAGCTGAGTTAACAGTGCGGCCACCTTGGAGAAGTCTTGGATAAACTTCTGATAATATCCAGCTAATCCCAAGAAACTTCTTACGTCTGTTGCATTCTTGGGCGTAGACCAATCTTTTACCGTAGCCACCTTCGCAGGGTCCACGGCAATAGCATTTTCTGAAACAACATGGCCCAAGAAACTCACTTCTCTCCTCCAGAAGTGACACTTAGAAAACTATGCTTTCAGTTGGTGTTTTCTTAACACCTCCATCACTACTCTCAAATGGCCCTTGTGTTCTTCCTCTGTCCTCGAATACAACAAGATATCATATGTGAACACAAGAACAAACTTATTCAATTGATCCCTAAATACCCAATTCATAAGATACACAAAATATGCTAGTGCATTGGTCAACCCGAATGGCATGACTAACCACTCATAGAATCCAGACGGCTTCCGAAATGTCGATTTAGGAATACTCTCAACTGCTACTCGGAGGTGATGAAATCCTATCGCGAGGTCCAATTGGTAGAACACCCTTGCTCCTTCCAGTTGATCAAACAAATCATCTATCCATGGAAGAGGATACTTATTCTTCCTAGTCACCTTATTCAACTCACGATAGTCCACACATAAACAAAGGGAACCATCTACCTTGGTAGCAAATACAACTGGTGCTCCCCACTCTGAGACACTTCTTCTAATAAATCCCTTCTTTAAAAGATCGCTTACTTGCATCTCGAGCTCTCGTTTTTCCCTTGGTGCCATACGACGAAGTGGCATCACTGTAGGTCTGACGTCTTTTACTAAATTAATACGGAACTAGATCTCTCGGTGTGGTAGAAGTCCGGTCACTTCCTTGGAGATATCCGGATACTGGCCAGCAATGGGAACCCCTGATAACTCGTCCTACGGGATGTCAAGGGAATTTCGAAAACTAGCCATCACCTTATCACTCGGTAGGCTACCAAACACTACCCTCCGCCCATCATCCGTCCTAATAGTTACCAAAAATCCCTCACAGTCTACCACCACCCCGTACCTTTGGAGTCAATCGACTCCCAAAATAATGCCAAACCCAGTAAAGCCTAAAACAAAGCAATCTCAAACAAACATACATCCATGACTCGATAAGACCAAGTTTCGAACGAATCATACTAAGGCTAGTCGAACCACCAATCGGGTTCATCACAACTAAAGGTCTATTGACTATCTCGGGTTCCAGTCCCAACCTATCTACCAAGTCACTAGATATGAAAGAACGGGAAGCCCTAGTATCAAACAATACTTGAATAGGAACATCATAAATAGAAAGCATACCTTGAATGATGACATTCTTTCCTTTCTCCGCCGCAGTTAGGGCACTCGACGAAGAAGGAACAACATTAATAGCATACGCTTTCACAATCTGCATCTCTTTAGGGGGTTGCAGACATTTTTACTTGTGATGTCCCACATGGCCGTAGTTGAAGCACATCCTGTCCGCTGGCTTTTCTTGACATTCTTTAGCATAATGGGCCTTCTTGCCACAGCTAAAGCACTCAACATCTTTCTTATTCTTCTTCTGACCGTCCTTAGCTTGGTTCTGACTCTGCTTCCTTTTATTCTAAGAATTATTCTTGCCTCCACCGCTTGCTTGCGGCTTTGGCCCCTCTACATATCCAATAGTAATTTCAGCCTTGAGCTTAGGATAAAGGCTCTCTGATCTCAATGCTTTCCCAACAATCGATTCAAAAGTCTCATCAATATGGTTTATAAGCCTTTCCCACAAGTATTGATCTAAGCCTGTTATGAACTTCTCATTCTTCTTCTCGGGAGTGTCAATGAGGGATAATCCATACTTCGATAAAGTATCGAACTCAGCAACATACTCCGAGACTGTAACACCCCATATTTCTGTTAACGCTAATATTCACAAATTAAAGAATAACTAATTTCAAACGTGAGAATTAAGGGAAACGAGTTGCGCTATTGTATTCGTCTTGGAATTATGGTTGAGATAGATTTACGTGAATTGGACTTAGTATGAAGAAATTATGGCCATCTGAAGTTTCAGAAAATTCAAAACAGATTTCAGAAAATTCAAATTTCAGAGTCAGACAGGCTGGGTTGGAAAATTCCCGCTAGGTCCAGGTCGACCATAGGGTCGACCTGGGGGTCAACCTACCCTGACCAGGTTGACCATAGAGTCGACTTGGGGGTCGACCTGGGGGTTGACCTACCCCCCCCCCCCGGGCAGATTTGTTTTATGACCAGTTGATGACTAGATGCTGACTCATTAGGGTTTCTGATATGCTCTGATTGGCTGGGATTAATTATGGGTTGATCGGACGGCTAAACTAATCCTAAACTCTATAAAAAGACATGAAGACTCGAACCCTAAAATCAAATTAAAATTAGATTCATGGCCTCCATGCCGTCACCTTGCAACTCAGAATAGCCGCCACCAATTAGAGAGGAAGAAAGCTAATCAAATTTAATTCAATTCAACTCTAACAACGAATCAACTTCAAAGGAAAGCTAATTCAACTTCAGAACTCCGAATTCAGAACCCAAGATCTTCTTTGAGTTGTGAGTTCGATTTCTTTAATAAAATAATTAGCAATTTAATTGGATTGAGTTATGATGTGGATTATTTGGATATGATATGAATTATTGACCGCATGTTATTATTTATGTTGTAAAATTGTGAAGTTATCATTTATGTTGTAAATTCTATGATGCTATCATCTATGTTGTCAAGTTGTGATCATCTATGTTGTAATTTTATGATTGGCTTATGTATAATCAAGTCATAATGGTGTTTCATATGCTAGTTTGGTTATGTTGATTCATATAATAAATCATAAGTATGTATGCAAGTTTAGATCTTGATTTAGACATTAATCATATACAAGTTGGGGAAAATTATATGTAACCTAACATGTTTCATGACATCTATTTTAGATCTAAAGTTAGGCTATGACATGGGTGAGTTATATGCTAAATTCTACATCCTAGTTTACATGATTAGATGCAAGTTTACACCATTGTTATGTTGCATAAATCACATATGCAAGTTTATATAAATATATGAGTTTGGAATATGAATCATGTTATGTAAGTTTGTGGTTATTGCCTATGCAAGTTTACACCTTTAGATGTAGATCCATGACATACATGATTTATGCAAGTTGTGACCATTACCTACGTTAAACGAACGAACGTACAACGTGGGGCCATGGGATAATATTAAAAGATTTAATATTAAGAATTGGCATAAATGCCTTAAGAGGCATAGAATAAATTTGTGATGAAAATTGGTATGATTTTACATACCATAAATAGATGGATATAATTGACTCAATTATGGCCATAGTTAAATTTGGAATTGATTAATAATTTGAATAGGGAAATTAATTCAAATTGGGGAATGATTAATTAGAAGTAATTAATCGTCTAAGACACAAGGTTAGGCTCTTTTGTGGTGTAAGACTGTTCGGACCCGCACGGATAATCCTGCTGCCACAAATGTCAGTCTAATGTGAGAAGTCTTAGGCATAACTTTAATGCGTAACAGTTGTAAAGACACGAGGTTAGGCACGTTTGTGGTGTAAGACTGCCCGGACCCGCCCGGCAAATCCAGCTGCCACAAATGCCAGTCTAATGTGAGAGGTCTTTTTGAGGTTACGGTCTTAATGAATTAAGAAACACTTAACCAGATAAACATGTAGTAGGGCATGAGGGGGTTAAGTGGGTGCCTTGGGTGGCATGTGGAATCCAGTGGGTGCCTTGGGTGGCATTTGAAATACGATTAGAAATACTTAAGCTAAATTGAAACATGTAAGTGAACATGAATAAGAAGTGGGTTAAGTGAGATATACTATAGGGGATCAAGCTTAGGTGGATAGCTTGTGTCATGTAATGGGGGCCCGTTTCAACCAGTAACCCATACGTATCTTTGTGGGCTCGACCCAAGTCGAGGACGGGACATGCATACTGGGCTTGACTGTAAGAGGCCAAAACGGGTTAGCGGTGGCAACGCAAGTCCAACGGGTTCATATGCGTGTGTGGACTCGGGCTGGTAGGTAAGACATTGTTGCATCGTGTAGGTATAAGCCATCCATTATTGGTGGTATCGGGTTGCCACTTTGGGGAGTGATACACCCCCACTGTGGGGCCAGCACGGGTATCTACAAGTTTGGGAGCCGATCGCTTGGGGATAGCGGGTACACCTAGTGGAGATAGGGGCAAGCGGCACCTATGAAGGCAGCTAGGGGTGCATGAAACTACCATTATCATTATTTAAGTCTGTAGGCGGGATCAACCTTAGGGTGACTAGTGGTGGTGCAGTATAGCAATTATCTTATAGTGTTGGTATCGTTTAGTAATTATCTTATAGTGGGTTAGGTGCGCTTTAACGATATCGTTGTTCATCTTGTTTCCTTGTGTACTCTGCCATACTCAATGGTTCATGTTCATTTCCTGATTTTCCAACTTATGCCTTAGCCTAGTTACTTTGGTAATTATATTGTTAAAGTTTTCGCACTTGCTAGACTTTATGTCTGACCCCCTTTGTTTCCTCCTCTTTTCTTCTTCTCCCTCCCCCAGGTGCTCAGGTTGGAACTAGCACCAGCGGAGCTTGATTTTGGACAACTGTGCTTCTTGCTTTTAGAAGATTGCTTGGATCGCTGAAGTAAAGTTCAGCCTCTCTTTTATTTATGGCTATTTTGTATTGGGGATTATGTATTTCAATTTATGTACTTTGATTTAGTCAAGACGGATATTATGTATTTGGCTCTGGTTTTAATGATGTAATCAAACCTATGTGTTTAGCACTGCAATGAATAAAGTTTTAAATTTTTAAGTACTACTTATATCTATCTTGTTGTTAAGTTTCTGTTCTATACTCACTTAAAATTCTCCATAGAAGTTAATGCATTCCCTTTGTGAGTAACATTAATGGACGTGGGGTGTTACACGTGGTATCAGAGCTGAAGGTTGCGAGAACATATATGATTTTGAAAAGTTGTTTTTCAAAACCATTTTTATAAAGAAGTACCTTCAAAAGTATGTTTTAAGGAAAGTATTTTCAAGATAAAAAGCTTATTTTAGAAAGCATAATCCCAAGGGCCATATATCTTTCCTTCGGTTCTTTTGTATTGAATCTTTCCTTTTTTGTTTCAACATGTCTGAAGCATCTGAGATACCAGAGGGTGTTCATGTACCCGGTTGGTTTCGTCAATATCTCGAGGCTAGTGTCGCCACCGCAGGTCCAGTAAATGCTCCTCCTCCTCCTCCTCGCGTCGATACTTTTGCTAAGATATGTAAGGATTTTAGGGCAATGGGTGAAAAACCTTTTCACGGGACGGAGACATTTGTTGAAGCTCGAAACTGGCTAAAAGAGGTGGAAGAATTATTTGGAATCTTTGAAGTGGATGATGTAAGAAAGGTCTAGTTAGCTGCCTGGCTAATGAAGTATGTGGCCTCGAGTTGGTGGGAGGTCACTAATGGAGGACGCCCAGTCGATACATGGCCAGATTTTAAGTGGAGATTTGAAGCGAAGTTTTTCTCATGGGCTGAAGAGAATCTATATATGGAAAGATTTTTGACGCTAAAACAAGGGAATCAATCGGTGAAAGAATACATCAACAAGTTCAATTAGTTAGCGAGATTTGGCTTAGACTTAGTGAATACACCAGAAAAGATGGCCCTAAGGTTTGTTAAGGGCTTGAACGAGCCGCTTCATGGGTTATCTATGACCCACATTCCCATGGGGGCTACCTTCGAGAGACTAGTTGTCATGGTGCTTATGCACGAAGAAGAGAAGGGCACCAATGCAAATAAGACATCCGAGAAGAAAGGGGATCAAAAGAAGCCGCAACAGAAACAACAGAACAAGAAAGGTGGTAAAAGCAACAATGCTAAGGGAAAGAAGAGATGCTTTAACTGTGGGACACCCGGCCATCTAAGCAAAGATTGTAGGAAGAAAAAGAAGACTGGTTGTTTCCACTGTGACGAAGCGGGACATCTTATTAAGGACTACCAAAGAAAGGGCAGAGGGCAGGATCTACCTCGGGAGGACAGGTGCAGGCTCTTATGGCACCAGGGCAGACAAGGGGACAAGTTCAGGCTCTCGTGGTCCCACCGTTGCAAGAACGAGGTCGAGCAATTTCCGTTGAAAGTTTAGTTTTTCTGTTTGATCATCCTGTCCATACTTTATTCGATTCTGGCGCATCACATTCGTTTATCTCTACATCATTAGTTGAAAGACTGCACCTAGATACTAGTCTAGTTACAGATACCTTAGTAGTCTCAAATCCTATTGGTGGTTCGGCTCATCTTTCTATGATTTGTCGGGATTTGAGAGTGTTTATCTTGGGCGTTGAGTTTGAATGCAACGCCGTTGTTCTTCGCTTCATGGGCTACGGTTTAATTTTAGGTATAGATTGGCTAACTAGATACGGGGCCATCCTAGATTGTGAAAGAAGGGTAGTTAGATTGTTGACTCGTTTTGGAAAGACCCTTGATATTTCTTGTGACCCAGGAGGTCCAGTAATGCTTAGCTACCTAGAATCCCTTGACGCATCCGATGATGATTTACATTCCGTTCCCATAGTCCGTGAATATGTTGATGTCTTCGATGAGGTGAGGGGTTTACCCCCAAAACATGAGATAGACTTTTGAGTATATCTAGTAGATAATGCAAAGCCAGTTGCATTGCCAATGCGCCACATGGCTCCTTTAGAGAGAAGAGAACTCAGTAAGCAAGTGAAAGAATTGCTTGAGAAGGGGTTCATCAGACGTAGTATATCGGAGTGCGGTGCTCCAGTAGTATTTGCCACGAAGGCGGATGGGTCCCTTAGACTTTGTGTGGACTATTGAGAACTTAATAAGCTTACAAAGAAGAATAGACACCCACTGCCGAGGATTGACGATCTCTTCGACCAGTTAGTTGGCGCCTTAGTGTTTTCGCAGTTGGACTAGGCCACGGGTTTTCATCAGTTGAGAGTGGCTGAGGATAGCATAGAAAAGACTGCCTTTAGGACTCCAGACAGTTTCTTCGAGTGGCTTATGATTCCCTTCGGTTTGACAAACGCCCTCGCATACTTTGTTGACTTGATGAGTAGGGTGCTTAGGGAGTACTTTGATAAATTCATGGACGACATCTTGATCTTTTCTAAGAGCGAGGAAGAGCATGCCCTACATCTTAGGGAAGTGTTGGAGACTATTCGAGCGCATAGCCTTAAAGCTAAATTTTCTAAATGTCACTTTTGGAGGAAGGAAGTGTGATTCTTAGGGAACGTGGTTTCCAAAGAAGGGATAGCTGTGGATCCCACGAAGGTAGTGGCCATCCAAGATTGGAAGGTCCCTAAAAATGCTACCGAGATGAGGAGTTTCTTAGGGTTGGCTGGCTACTATAGGAAGTTTATCAAAGACTTCGCAAAAATATCAGCCCCATTAACATGCTTGACGAAGAAGAACTTAGTTTTCACATGGAACGTAGATTGTGATGATGCGTTCCAACGTCTAAAGAGAGCTTTGATCACAGCCCCAGTCTTAGTGTTGCCAGATGGGAGTAAGCCATTTACCGTTTATACCGATGCTTGTGGGACAGGACTAGATGCAGTCTTAATGCAAGAGGAAAGGGTAATAGCCTATGGTAGGAGGCAGCTGAGAGTGCATGAAAGAAATTACTCTACACATGACATAGAGTTGGCTGCTATTGTTTTCGCGCTTAAGTCTTGGCGCCATTATCTTCTTGGCGAGAAACTCGAATTGTTCACTGACCACAAATCGCTAAAATACTTGTTCTCTCAGAAGGACTTGAACTTAAGGCAGCAAAGGTGGATGGAATTCTTAGCATCCTACGACTTCGAGATACCATATACCCCTGGCAAGGGTAACGTGGTGGCGGACGCCTTAAGTAGAAAAAGGTTGTCCTTGGGTCCGTTGTTTGTTGAGCGGCGAAGCTTAGAGTTCATCTCTACGTTTAGCTTTAAACCTTCCGTTGACTTTGTACCCGGTTTGCTAGCATTCTTAGAGGCCAGACCTACGCTTTTGGGACGGATTGGTGAGGCACAGCGAGATGACCCATAGTTGGTTGAGTTAGTAGGGAAGCTCAAAGGAGGGGAGTCATCGAGCCATCTCAGTAGGTATACCCTAGATGATAAGGGTTGGTTGCGTAGGGACGGTAGACTTTGTGTACCAAAAGACGAGAATTTAAGGAAGACCATTCTCGATGATGCACATCATTCGAAGATGACCATCCATCCCGGCGGGGACAAGATGTACATGGACATGAGACGAGTTTACATTTGGGCCGGCATGAAGAGGGATGTGGCAAAGTTTGTCGCTAGATGCTTGGGGTGCCAACAAGTAAAAGCAGAGCAAAAGAAGCCTAGTGGGTTGCTTCACCCATTGGAGGTCCCACAATGGAAGTGGGAAAGTGTCCCGATGGACTTTAATGATGGGCTACCGAGATCGAGGAAGGGTAATACGGGAATCTGGGTCGTGGTGGACAGACTTACTAAAAGCACCCATTTCATTCCCGTGAAGAGTAAGAGGACTTCTCCATGGTTAGCCTCTGTATACATTCGGGAAATAGTTCGTTTGCACGGTGTTCCTTCTAGCATAGTGAGTGACCGCGATCCTATCTTTACTAGCGAATTTTGGGAGAGCTTGCAAGAGGCGGTAGGGACTCAGTTATGTTTGAGCACCGCATATCATCCTTAGACGGACGACCAGACCAAGAGGGTGAATCGTATTCCAGAGGACCTATTGAGGTTGTGTGTCTTAGACTTCGGAGGTACATGGGAGGAACACCTTCCGTTGGTAGAGTTCTCATATAATAATAGCTTTCAGTCTAGCACTGGCATGGCACCGTCGAGGCTCTTTATGGATGGCCGTGTCGTTCGCCTACATGTTGGTGGGAGTCTACATATAAGATCTTGCTTGGGCCCGATATGATTGGAGAGACTTCGAAAAAGAACGATTTGATTTGAAGGAGGATGAAGACAGCGCAAGATAGGCAGAAATCTTATGCGGACAAGAGGAGGACAGATCTTGAGTTTAATATTGGGGACATGGTCTTTGTCAAGGTATCTCCCTTACGGAATGTGGTTCGCTTTGGGTCTGTTAGGAAGTTAGCACCAAGGTTCGTAGGTCGTTTCCTATTAAGGAGAGGATTGGGCAGATGGTGTATAAAGTGAAGTGGAGTTACCCGAGAGACTTAGTGGTGTACACGATGTATTCCATGTATCACATTTGAGGAAGAGCTTGCATGAGACCGCGGAAGTGGTAGAGCCGAGCTTGCTTAGAGAGGTGGAGATAGAGCGTGATGCGATGATTCGACGAGCTCCTACGTGC
Source organism: Allium sativum (assembly GCA_030737875.1). NCBI lineage: Eukaryota > Viridiplantae > Streptophyta > Magnoliopsida > Asparagales > Amaryllidaceae > Allium > Allium sativum. Next base: position 194,656,606 of record CM060927.1, on the reverse strand, counting down.
ATTTTTGGGTCGGAGATTAAGAAGTTGAGGAATCGAGAGGTCAAGCTAGTCAAAGTGCAATGGGGAGATGATGAGAGCAATGCTACTTGGGAGATGGAAGAGAAGATGCGTTCATTATACCCTTTTCTTTTGAAGGGTATGTCTTTTAATTTCTCCTTTATCGCTTACCTTGTACTTATCTTATCTTTAGTATGTACTCTCGCTAGTACCTTTGATCTCTAGATAGGGTAATCCTATGGTTGAAACATGTGTTTGAGACATGTTATGTATGATGGATGCATGTGGATGCAAGTGTTTGCTAGTGGTTGCTCGTGGATGCATTTAAACACAATTTAGGCACTAGATCGGCTCAGTCACTTCGTATCGCATATTGCATATAAATGTGTGTACATATTTAAGTTAATGGATGTATAACGGTTGTATTATCACATGGATGTTGCATTTTGGTGAATGGTTGTGCACCATGTAGAGGTAATATGTATCGATAGGATTCTTTCGCATACATAATGGACGCATGAAACTGTCGTGGTTTGCATCAAGGAGGTCAGCTGAATTAGTAGACCGCCTAATTTTGCATTAGATAAGGAACATATACACACACTTCCTACATATGTTCATACAGCGTTAGGAATTTTATAAGGACAATGGATGCCAGTGTTTGATGGTTGAGTAGATGGTTGTTTGGATGGTACGATATGCATTCTCCTTAACTTGGAGATTTCGGGGGCGAAATCCTTCAAGGAGAGGAGAATGTAACACCCCGTATTTCTGTTAACACTAATATTCACAAATTAAAGAATAATTAATCTAAAACCTGAGAATTAAGGGAATCGGGTTGCACCATTGTGTTCGTCTCGGAATTCTGGTTGAGATAGAGTCCGAGTTTGCGTGAATTGGACTTCGTAAGAAGAAGTTATGGCCATCGGAAGTTTCATAAAATTCAAAACAGATTTCATAAAGTTCAAATTTCGGAGTCAGACAGGCTAGGCGGGAAAATTCCCGCCATGGCCAGGTCGACCTACCCTGACCACGTCGACCGTAGAGTCGACTTGGGGGTCGACCTGCCCCCCCCCCCCCCCATGCAGATTTATTTTATGACCTGTTGATGGCTAGATGCTGACTCATTAGGGTTTCTGATATGCTCTGATTGGCTGGGATTAATTCTGGGTTTATCGGACGGCCTAAACTAATCCTAAACTCTATAAAAAGACATGAAGACTCAAACCCTAAAATCAAATCTATTATTTAAAAAGGAAAACAGGAACTAAGCACAGCCTACGTGTACACTATAGTTGCCCTGCATTCACTGCGCTCTCTTATCTCATACAATCACCCCTTTTTCCTGTTCCCCTTTTCCCAAGTTGCCAAACTGCTTTCATTTTTCCCAATTTGCCAAACCACTTTCCCTTTTCCCAATTTACACTTCGTAGCACCATACTCAAACAGAATCCTTCAATTCCTTCCCCAATTTGTGTTCCTACTCTCCAAATCAGGCATACACACTGTCCACACAAACAAAGATCTCATTGTTCGACCTTCGACGCTCATCGTATTCGATTTTTTTGTGATATGAAATACTCCTACCCGATAACCGGGTGACAATCTTCGACACGATCGACGATCTTCGACAAAGCAGGAAGTTCTTCCGTGATTGGAGGGCAGCCGACGACAACCTCTATTCAATTTTTTCCTCCTGCAACATAATGCAGTCTGGAAATCCAAATTAGTACATGTATGATTGATGCAACCAATCCTCGCTTGCTTCGTGGCATCTCATCTGGTACGGTTTCCACTGCGTAAATGATGTTTATTATCGTCTTTTAATTCGTCTGTTCTCGACCGGTGATATGTATGAAACTTACTTCTGCCCAGTTAACCTACGCCTATGGGCCTCCTCCGCAATTAGGTGGTAAATGTACGATTGGTTTTTCTTCAACTGCAACAATGTTAACGATTCATTTCCATAAAATGAGTCTTTTCACCTCACAAAAAAATTGGACAGTACGATATCTGTGCTTTCAAAAAAAAAATCTTCTATGTAAAAAATGTATTTATCTTTTATATTTTAAATAACAATTTACAACTGGGCACTACTGTCAATTTGTTCCTTGCAAAAACAGTAAAAGAAACCAATTTTCTGTTTTTTAACTCATGGATAATTTGGATAAAGAACTTACAATCAACAATGATGGCCAAACTGCATTTACGTATGGTCTAAATGTGTCAAAAATGCATTTTGTAAAGCCTATGAGTTAAAATCAACACTAAATTTAACATCCTAGCGTTTTTAGAGCTGTGAAAAAAATAAAGATAAAATTATTACCTACCGTGACAATTGGCAGTGGGTTTCAAAATTTATTTTGTTCCAATCGTTCAAATATCAGATGCTTTGCCAATCTTCTGCTACATAGTTCAAATTAAAATTGTGTATATTTTAGTATTGTTCGAATAACTGTACATTTAACTACAACTTACATTTTCTTTTTCCGTTCACACCAATTAACATATTTAGTTAAATTCGTTTCATATTTGTTTGCAACCAAAATCAGCATTAGACTGAATGATCCCTAATAATATGTCTCTCATCTTGCCTTCGATCATTTACTTTTATGATGATCAGTCTAATGAGTAACATGCTCTAGCTTTAAAGTACAGGTAAATTTCAAAACATATATGTTAATAACTATATATTTTACCTTGCTATTATTATCCGGTAATTAGTTATCTTTCTGTTGACGTAATCGTCTGCTAATCATTTTAGTTTACAGAAGCTATAACATACGATCAAATGGAAAGAAACACTAGATATGTGGTGAGAATATAAAAGTTGTAGCATATGATGTCCCTATTCTCGGTTATAATACCAAAACCGCCATTAATCATCGCCTTTGGTCTGCAAAAGTATAATCATGGGACTCTGATTTGCAGGCTTTTAATGAAGGCCAACATTCTAAAGCATGTGAGGTACATACAAAAAAGAGCATGACGTACAAGGCTATTTGGAGTACATGGAAACAAAGAAGGACTAATGCAGCTACATTTATAGAACACCTACCTGGCCCATGTTCTGAATACATCCCTTGAGAGGATATACTTGGCATTTTGGTCATCACGCATGTAACAGTTCCTCTGTTATAGATATGTTCTATCAAAACTTAATTTACGTATCTCTCCTTAACAGGATATTTAACATCCATATAATTTTCTTGCTATTGCTCTTTATAATAATATATTTTATTATTTTCCTACTTAATTGCAAATTGAACCTCTTATTGTTTCCCCTGAATTAAATATAACATGTTTAATCAATGCCATGTGAGGTTATCTTTGCACGTTTTATTTTAAGCACGAGCAAATTAGGAGGAGGTGTAGTTGTTTCCTGTTTTATGGTTGATACATCTTTCGAGGTCATTTTTTTCTCCACTATATTTTTTTTGCATCATTGGAGCGTGAGTAGCTTGATTCGATATAAGATGTTATTTATGTTAATAATGAACATGCTCCAGGTTTCAGTACTTGATAAAGGTTGTGAGTGGAAATCCAGATTAGGAAGTAGAGGCCATAAGAAGTGAATAAAGTCATAACAGAGTGAGGGAGCCAAACATGGTATTTGATGTTGGGCTCGCAAGTGTGACCTATGAGAGGTAGAATGGTAGAAGCCCTTGCAATAGAGCAGGTAAAAATCCTCAATATTTTTTAAAACCTTTTGTCTGTATACAGCATTGCATTGCATTGCATCATATGCTGTAACTCAAACTATTTGGATGTACCTTATAACCTTTATTGTTGAAGTATATGACACAATTGTAGAGAATATTTTGGATCTGGAGGATATTTTGGATCTGGAGAATATTTTGGATTTGGAGGATATTTTGGATCTGGAGAATATTTCGGATCGAGAGGAAATTTTGGGAATTTCCATATACTTCTCTATGCCTATATAAGCTACATCAAATCCAAAAGGAGAAAACACAGAAAAATCAAGAGATTAGATCAAGATTTATTCTAATTAGGGTTTTGGCAATCCTAATCTTCTTCAATTCTTTTCTCCAGAAAATCAAAATTTTCTAGTAAATTTGATCATTGTTATCAATCTCTTGTACTCTTCTATTGATATTAATAAAGGTTTCTCTCTCAAAGTGGACGTACACTGACAAGACGTCGGTGGAACCACTATAAATCCCTGTGTGATTTAATTTCTCGTTATTGCTCTATTATTTCCATTATTTGGTGATTGTGATTGGCTTGGATAAGATTGAGATTGTTCGATTGGTTGTTTTTGCACTATTACCACGATCTCGTTTTCCGCGGCGTTGGGGATTTTTGATTTGAGCGGTCTTGAATCAAAATCCCTCCACAACATTTGGTATCAGAGCATTGGTGTTGGTAGATAGTTGTAGAAATGCCAGAATCAGGTTCAAATAATTCATCAACAGTTGGTCCAAGTGGTGTAGCTCCTTATGTACGTGGGTCGTATGCAGCTGCTGGTTCACAATTGGTTATCGACAAGTGGAATGGCGATAATGATTTCGAAAAGTGGCAGTGGAAGATGAAAGCGGTTCTTAGGCGGAATCGGGTACATCGCATAGTGTTTGATACACATTTATTGCCAGAGGACATCTCAGATGTGGAGAGAGAAGAAATGAAAGAGTGGGCATTCACTACACTTCAACTTGCCATGGGAGAGAATGTTATTTCCGAAATTAGTGGTGAGACGACTGCTAAAGGTATTTGGAACAAGTTGGAGGAGTTGTATATGAAGAAATCACTCACAAATCGACTGATCTTGTTGCGGACTTTCTTTACCTACAAGATGAAGGAAGGAACTTTGCTAAAGGCGCACTTAAATGTATTTGATGATTTGCTAATGAAGATGAAGGCGGTAGATTTGAAGATTGAGGAGGAGCAGAAGGCGATGATATTGCTATGTTCATTGCCTGAGCGCTATACTGGGTTCTCAAACAGTTTGATCTATGGCCGGGATACATTGACTCTAAATGATGTCAAGACGGGTCTTCTTAGTGAGGAATTGCGAGATCAGATGAAGGAGCTAAGTGATGGTAGTAGTGGTGCTGGTAATGGTCAAGGTTTATTTGTGGAGAAAGAAAAGTCAGAGAAGAAGGGAAACCGGGGGCGTTCTAAGTCTAAGAAGCCCGGTGGAAGAGGAAAGTCAAAGGAAAGAAATGGCAAGTGCTTTATATGTAAGAAACCTGGTCACTGTAAGAATGCTTGTCCAGAGAAGGGGAAGAAGGAAGTAGCATCTTCATCAGTTGCGGTGGAGAGAGATGTTGGTGAGGGAGACGTAGATGTTTTGTCGGCAGTAGCATCAGATGTTTCGGGCAGCGATTGGGTGCTTGATTCGGGGGCTTCATATCACATGACACCTAATAGGAATTGTTTTTCTTCTTATGTTGAACGGGAAGGAAAATCAATTGTTATGGGAAATGGTGCAGTTTGCAAGTCGAAGGGAATTGGATCCATGCAAATTCGAATGTTTGACGGAGTGGTTCGTACTCTCACTAATGTGCGCTATGTTCCGGCACTACGGAAGTCACTTATCTCTTTGGGACAGTTGGATTCTTTAGGTTGCAAGATCACGATTGAGAGTGATAGCTTGAGGGTTTCGAAGGGTGTGCTTGTGGTTATGAGGGGTGCTAGAACTCATGGTATTTATTTGCTTCAAGGAGTGACCGTGCAAGGCGAAACTTGTGTCAGTGTTGATAGTTCTCGTGGCTTAGATGCTACACGGCTGTGGCATTTGAGATTGGGTCATGTCTCGGAGAAGAGTTTAGATGTTCTTCGTCGAAGGGAGATGATTGATGGTGAGAGTTTCAGCAAGTTGGAGTTTTGCGAGGAATGTGTCATGGGGAAGCAAACTAGAGTATCATTCGGTGAAGGAAAACATGATTCAAGAGGGATTCTTGAGTATGTGCACACGGATGTTTGGGGACCAGCGCCTGTAGCTTCTTTGGGAGGAGCAAGATATTATATTTCTTTCATTGATGATTTTTCTCGGAAGGTTTGGGTGTATGTAATGAAGGCCAAGTCGGAGGCATTTGCAAGATTCAAAGAATGGAAGGCTCTTGTTGAGAATGAGAGTGGAAAATCTTTGAAGGTTCTTAGGTCCGATAATGGCTACGAGTATGTTTCCGTAGAGTTTCTGAATTTTTGCAAGCATCATGGTATTCAGAGGCATTTTACTACACTGGGAGATCCGCAATCTAATGGAGTGGCGGAGAGAATGAACCGAACTCTACTAGAGAAAGCTCGATGCTTGAGATTGACATCGGGTTTGTTTAAGGGATTTTGGGCCGAAGCTTTGTCAACCGCGGTGCATATTATTAATCGAATTCCGTGCTCGGCTATTGATAACAAAATTCCGTAGGAAGTGTGGAAAGGGAAGAGCATTGACTTGAGTTATCTTCGTGTATTTGGCAGTCCTGTTTATGTGCATGATCCAGGGAATGATAAGCTCTCGCCTAAAGCTTTCAAAGGGATTTTTCTCGGATATATGGATGGCGTCAAAGGCTATCGGATTTGGAATCCAGAAACGTAGAAGGCTATGGTTTCTCGTCATGTTACTTTTGATGAGTCGGCTATGTTCAAGGAGAACCAAGGCTCATCGGATGTTCCGGATTTGGTTCATGGTGAATCAAAGGAGAAAGAAGTTATTCCCACTTTCAGACCTAGAGAGAGTAGAGTTGTTGGAGGTGCTTGCGAGGTGAATGCGGTTGATGTTACATCACATAGTCCACAGGATTCCTCTAGTAGTGTTGGTGATGTGCACGAGCCTAGAGAAGATTCAGTTCAAGGTGGAGCTGAAGGAAGACCGGGTGATGGTATTGCTACTCGGGTTGGTCGGCGTGCTATAAGGCCACCCGAAAGATATGGTGATTGGAACTATCTTAGCTTTTTTGAGAATTTGGACTATGCTCTTCATGTAGTCCAAAATGAGCCGATGGACCTTGATGACGTCATGGATTCGAGTGATAGCTCGAAGTGGATTTGCGCCATGGAGGAAGAGATGCAATCGTTGATGAAGAACCAGACTTGGGAGTTGGTTCCACTTCCTCAAGGAAACCGTGCTATTGGGTGCAAACGGATATATAAGGTGAAGGACGATGGAAGATACAAAGCTAGGCTAGTGGCTAAGGGGTTTGCACAGAGGAAAGGAAAGGAGTATGATGAGATCTTCGCACCGGTTGTGAGGCATACTTCTATCCGGATACTACTTGCATTAGTTGCTATTTACGACTTGGAGTTGGAGCAACTAGATGTGAAAACCGCCTTCTTGCATGGAGACTTGGATGAAGACATCTACATGGAGCAACCAGAAGGGTTTGTTGTAGAAGGTAAGTCTGAACTAGTTTGCAAGTTGAAGAAATCACTATATGGTTTGAAGCAATCACCTAGGCAATGGTACAAGAGATTTGATCATTTCATGCTTTAAAGTGGCTTCCATCGAAGCATCAAGGATGCTTGCGTTTACTTCAAGAGGTTAGGAAATGATTGTTGGGTGTATTTACTCTTGTATGCGGACGATATGCTCATTGCTTCTAAGGACAAGGCAGAAATCAACAAGTTGAAAGAGAAATTAAAGGCGGAGTTCGAGATGAAAGACCTTGGAGAAGCAAAGAAGATCTTAGGCATGGAGATTGTAAGGGACCGAAAGCGTTTTGAGTTGAGATTGACTCAAAAAGAGTACATTAAGAAGGTGCTTTGCCGGTTTAACATGGAGAATGCAAAGGCGTTAAATACACCTTTACATTTACATATAAAGCTTTCGGATAAGGGATCACCTATCGGAGAGAAAGACAAGGCTTATATGGCAAAGATGCCATATGGAAGTGCGGTTGGTAGCTTAATGTATGCCACGGTGTGTACAAGGCCCAATATTGCAAATGTCGTCGGGGTGGTTAGTCGGTATATGGCTAATCCGGGGAAATCGCATTGGGAAGCCGTGAAGGCTATATTGAGATACTTGAAAGGCACAACATCTCATGGTCTTGTTTTTGGTGGTAGTGATGGATTGAGTTGCAAGTTAGTTGGTTATCGTGACTCGGACTACGCCGGTGATAGGGATCGGAGGAAATCAACTTCCGGATATGTCTTCACACTTGGTGGTACGGCCATTAGTTGGAGATCGAGATTGCAGACTGTAGTTGCTTTATCCACTACGGAGGCGGAGTTGATAGCCGCCGTGGAAGCGACAAAGGAGGCACTCTATTTGAAGCGACTATTGTGTGACTTGGGTTTTGAACATGAGAGTATTGATGTTCGATGTGATAGCCAAAGTGCTATACATTTGGCGGAGAATTTGGCGTTTAGCTCACGAACGAAGCATATTGAAGTGAGAGAGTCATTTCTAGTAGCCATGGACGAAGACAAGCAAGTATGCCTTCGGAAAGTGCACACAAAGGATAACGCGGCGGACATGTTCACTAAGACATTGCCGGTTGGGAAGTTCGAGCATTGCTCGAACTTAATTCGCTTGGAGAGATGCTAGGTGCCACGATGTGGCACAGTTGAGAGAGAAACTTGGGTGTAGAAGAGTATCGGTGAGAGGTTGTTGTTCTATCTTCATGGTAAGTATTCGTTTTCACTCCCGAGTACATTGTCTTTCGGTGGGACTGGTTTAGGAGTTGGATGTTTTAACACTTTATTGACGGGTGGGGGCTATGCCTGAAGTCGTTAGTGAAGTGCAATGGGCGGTGGCTATGCCGAAGTTCATTGGGGAAACATTCAAGCTTTCTTGATTGAAGATAGAAGGAAATGCTTGGGTGCGTTGAAGGTTGTGATGTAGATGGATATAGTATCGAGGTGGAGTGTTGAAGTATATGATACTATTGTAGAGAATATTTTGGATCTGGAGGATATTTTGGATCTGGAGGATATTTTGGATCTGGAGAATATTTTGGATCTGGAGGATATTTTGGATTTGGAGAATATTTCGGATCTAGAGGAAATTTTGGGAATTTCCATATATTTCTCTATGCCTATATAAGCTACATCAAATCCAAAAGGAGAAAACACAGAAAAATCAAGAGATTAGATCAAGATTTATTCTAATTAGGGTTTTGGCAATCCTAATCTTCTTCAATTCTTTTCTCCACAAAATCAATTTTTTCTAGTAAATTTGATCATTGTAATCAATCTCCTGTACTCTTCTATTGATATTAATAAATGTTTCTCTCTCAAAGTGGACGTACACTGACAAGACGTCGGTGGAACCACTATAAATCCCTGTGTGATTTAGTTTCTCGTTATTGCTTTATTATTTCCATTATTTGGTGATTGTGATTGGCTTGGATAAGATTAAGATTGTTCGATTGGTTGTTTTTGCACTATTACCACGATCTCGTTTTCCGCGGCGTTGTGGATTTTTGATTTGAGCGGTCTTGAATCAAAATTCCTTCACAACATTTATATGCACTAAGTGCACTTGATTACGACATTCATTTGGTTGACGCCTAGGAATCTACCACATGTCACCTTTTTAACCATTTTGTTATGCTAAAAAATTGATTTTCAGAACTGACTTCATTTTCCTCTCAATTGTATCGCTAATATCTTAGCATATTTGATATGAGATTAAGTGAAAATAATCCAAGTACTTATTGCTGCTAAAGCATCCGCTTTGAAAATAAACTAACCAATTAACTTCTCCCCTTTTTCTCCGTTCTTTTTTCCTTTTCCATTCCCATGCTGTAAGTCGATTCTCTCCTCACTACATGTAATATGCATTCTTTTCATGCAGATTTTGAACATAAAGCATCCTCCCTTGGTTTAATTAGTTCTTTGTAAAATATGAGTTCATTTTGTATAAAGTATATGCCATCATAATTTCTGCATCATTTCAACAATTTTGACTATCTTGCACATTAGCAAGTGAATGATCATGCTTTGTTTCAAAGATATAATATCATAAAACATCCATTGAATTAAATACATCTATTACATATAATTCTATTACTTGTAATAGAAAACAGGAACCGATTCTTGCATACGTGGGCAATCTACAGTTCAGCATTTTAAGATTTACCATCCCGCGCGCATTCCTTTTTTTCTCTTTTATCCTCCCAGTAAATAACAATGCCACGTCTTTTCTACAATAAATTGTTCCAACCTACTGCTTCATTGATCTATTCATCCCTTTCTATTCTAATTTAATGGCAGTTACCGAGACTTGTTTTTCCATTATTCCCTTAACCATTGCTAGAATTTCCTTTATAATTAGTTGCTTCTTTTCCCAATCATTATCGCATCTTCAATTTTCCGACAAAGGATCTGTCGACTAATAGTATCTCACCCACGATCTTCATCGCTGATTTCAAGGTTAGAGTTTCATCCTTAAAACCGTAATTCTATATGCATGCTACTCATCTGCTGTCTATTTATAGATACTTCTTACATAACACCATGTACGTTTAGTTATTCAACTGAGGCGATTATGACAATGAATTAATTGGAGGATTGGAAGACCATATGATTTTGGATGCTACTTCAACATATAGCGGTTGCTTTAATGAAGAAAAGTAATGTTTGATGGTAGCATGCTACCTCCATTACCTTTGTATATCAAAATTAACATGTGATAAGTATGCGTTTTAACGAGCTAAGTTATACATTTATTAGTTCATATACATAAATATTCACCTCCATTGTCTTTGCACTGCCTCGAACAGAGTTTCTACTAAAATTAACGGGTGGTTGTGTACATACAACTTGTGCCATGAGCCAAAGGCAGGATCTGAAATAATCACTCACCTTATGCATATCTACTCAAACTTTTTTAGGATGTGTTACTGGAAGTTCTAACAATTAGCCTGATAGCTTAGATTTGTTGTAATCATTAGCTCCAGTTTACATGATTATAATAAAATAATACTGAAGAATATTGCAATATTAGTTACAAAAGTCCCTTTTTCCCTACATATCTAAAATCATGCGTTTTGACTGACATTTATTGTTGTGCAACTGACCTAGATGAAAACTGTGGGTTAAAAGGAATATCTGCTGAAGTTTTTTTTTTTTTTTTTTTTTAAACTGCAAATTACACCCTTCCTTCTTTTGTTTGGAAAGATTATTGATTTGAAGGTTTATTTTATATTGGCTTACGCCTTATTGACGTACATATTGGATATACACTTATTGGTTTAAATATTCAATATGTAAGACTTGCACCTTACTGAATCTATTTCCAGTACTTGAACAATTCGGCCGAGCTAGCCTTACGAATACAAGGCTGTCGACTTATAAAGGAAACAAATGAATCGGTGCCGCCTCACCTGTTAAACAATATATTATATATCGCATCTGTTATTTGGGCTTGTAAATGGGCCTGGCCCAAACTTCCTCTTTACACGTTATTTGCTGTATTATCATTGAAACTGGTATATATAGATACCAATACTCTGTACACAAAAATCAATTCAATAACAATAATTTTCTGATTTGCCTTTCCTCTCCAAAATCATCTTACAATATCAGAAAATTCAATTTGGTATCAGAGCCATCTCAAATCTGCGTTTAACAAAAAAAAAAAAAAAAAAAAAAGAAGAGAAGAAGGAAAACAAAAGAAATTTTGTTGCAGATTCATCAGATAATTTTCATCATTTGAATCCGACTCATCAAAGATCATTCTTGATCTCATCATTTGAGATTTTGCTCCTGAATTGATCAAATTACTGTGCCACGCCTAGAGTTAACTGGCTGCATCAGGAATTCAATCATCAAGAGAGAGGAAATCAAATCTGAAGCACTCTTCACCGATCATACTACCCTAGAAGTGTTCATAATCAAGAAAGAAAGCATCAAGAAAGCCATCAGAAGTTGTTTCAACCGAAAACTCGGTGTGAAGAACAAATAATTCATCATTAAATCTTTCAGTGCTCAAGTTCTTGACCACAAACATACTTCTTGAGTAATCCAATCCTAAGTAAAGAGGTTTAGATTCACATTACCTCTTTTCTTTGCATTTATCCTCATTATATTTCTGGAATGGCAAATAGCAACACTGGATCAACCAGCACTTCAGGGACATCTGAGCCTATAAATCCGAATCACCCTTCCAAGAATGTGATCAGTCTCAAGAGCCAACTAATCACCATTCCTCTTGATCAAAACAATTATCTTCTCTGGAAATTACAGGTTGAAACCTCACTTCAAGGATATGGTCTAGAAGGATACATCCTTGGCACAATTCCCATCCCACCAAAATTCAGAACTGATGCATCAAACACCATAGTTAGCAATGATGAATATACATCATACTACAGACAAGAAAGATTAATCAGTGCTTGGCTGTTATCTTCTATAAGTCCTACCCTAATGCCACAAGTTATTGGATGCAAGACTGCTAATGAAATATGGACTACTTGTGAGAAAATCTTTAATACACAATCTGCAGCAAAATCTTTGTTCTATAAAAGACAACTTCAAAATTGCAAGAAAGATAATATGAGTATGAGCGAGTACTTAGCAAAGGTTAAAAACATTTGTGACATGTTAAAGGCCTCAGGAAGTAACATTGAAGAATCAGATCAGGTTCTTTCTATTGTAAATGGCCTAGGCGATGAATATGAGGCTGTAGTAGCCATTATTACATCACAAAAGATTACTCCACCACTGGATGATGTTCACGCCTTGTTACTATCACATGAGGCAAGAATCTCTCACAAGAACTCTACTGAATCAGATTACTCACTCAATTATGCAGTTAATAATAGAGGCAGGGGGCAAGGAAATTATAAAAATAATAACAATCAAAGAGGAGGTTTCAATCCAAGAGGAAGAGGTAGAGGAAGATCATCAAACAACAATAACAAACCTAAATGTCAAATATGTGAAAGAATTGGTCACACTGCTCTTAAATGCTACTTCAGATTTAATTCCAACTACACTGGGAACAATCCTAATGCTAATATGGCACAAACTCAAACAGAATCGTCAAATCAGACTAGTGAAAAGCAGTGCAATCAAACTGAAGCAACCAATTCTGACACAACTCTGGATGACAACTGGTATCCTGACTCAGGTGCCACTAATCACATGACCAACAATTTAGATAATCTCAATCTTGGAAATAGAGAATACAAAGGTAAGCAGTCTATAACCATGGGTGATGGCAAGTGTATTAGTATTTCACATACTGGTAATGCTTTATTAAGAGGTAAGAAACAACTGTTTTTACGCAAATTATTAAGGGTACCTAAAATTAGAAAAAATTTAATGAGTGTGTCTCAGTTCACTAAGGACAACAATGTCTACTTTGAATTTTATCCTAATTATTGTGTTGTCAAAGACATTCTAACACATGAACCTTTATTGCAGGGTGATGAATTTCATGGACTATACAAGTTCAAACTTGGAGATCAATTACATCCTGTAATAGAAAAACAATGTCTTGTTTCTACTGTTCATGATCAAAGTAGTAATAGTAATACTTTTGATATTTGGCATCACAAGTTGGGTCACCCTAGTGTTAACATTGTTAAAAGCATTCTGGATGATAATAAAATTCCTTACAGTAATGTGAATTTACCATATATCTGTACACATTGTCAATTAGGTAAAAATCATAAACTACCATTTGACAACTCATCAACTGTTTACTCTAAACCATTTGATCTAATAGCCACTGACCTATGGGGTCCAGCTTCCATTACAGCTGATTTTGGGTATAAATATTATATCTCATTCATTGATGCTCACTCTAGATATACTTGGATCTATTTTTTAAAGTCCAAATCTGATACTCATGATGTTGTTCTAAAATTTCTCACCATGATAGAAAATCAATTTAATACTAGAGTGAAAATATTCCAGTCTGATGGTGGTACTGAATATAAAACCCTTGTCAAATACTTTGATAATAAAGGTATAATTCATAGATTGACATGTCCCTACACCTCAGAACAAAATGGTCTAGCTGAAAGAAAACATAGGCATATTGTTGAATGTGGCTTAACCCTGTTGTCTCAAGCTTCTTTACCTTTAAAGTTTTGGTCAGAGGCATTTAATACTGCTGTATACTTGATCAATAGGATGCCAACTAAAGTGTTAAATAATGTCAGTCCTATTGAAATGCTATACAAAGTTAAGCCAAATTATCATAAGCTAAAAGCCTTCGGTTGCCTATGCTTTCCTTATCTTAGACCATACAATTCTAACAAACTCAATTTTAGATCAAAGCCATGTACATTTCTAGGCTATGCTGTTAAACAGAAAGGATACAGGTGTATAGATGAAAATGGAAAAATTTTCATAAGTAGACATGTCATGTTCAATGAAAATATCTTTCCTTATGCTCAGTCTAACATCAAAACCACCAATAAAGTTATCACTGGAAAAACAAATATACCTGAAGTTCCTCTGTATTCTGAATGCTTCCCAACTTCAAGTGATCAGATGGCTGCTGATGATCAAATCATACACATCACTGAGGATGATCAACTCAGCAATAATGAGCTCATCAGCCACGCCAATCCAACACCTGAACACAGTAACAATCAAATCTCAAGAAGCAGAAGTCAATCAACATCACCTGAAAGGTCTGGTGATCATTTACCTACCACTGAAGGCAGTACAGATCACACTGAACCACAAAGTGGTCAACCACCCATTATCACTGGTCATCCTATGATAACCAGATCCAAGAGTGGCATATTCAAGCCAAAGGCTTATCTAACATATGAGAGCAATGAAGAACCAGCTACCTACAGTCAAGCAAGCAAATATAGTGAGTGGAATACTGCTATGAATGAAGAATTTAATGCTCTTGCCAAGAACCAAACCTGGACTCTTGTTCCTCAACCCAACAACAGAAATATCATAGGCTGTAAATGGACTTATAGAATCAAGAGAAATTCAGATGGTACTATTAACAGATATAAGGCCAGGTTGGTTGCTAAAGGTTTTACTCAAGAGTATGGATTTGACTACAGTGAAACCTTTTCACCAGTAGTCAAACCTACCACAATCAGACTAATTCTTACAATAGCTCTCAAGAATCATTGGAATATTCAACATTTGGATGTCAATAATGCCTTTCTTAATGGCAAATTAAATGAAGAAATATATATGCAACAGCCTGAAGGATATGTTCAAGATCCCAAATTGGTGTGCAAGCTCAATAAGGCAATCTATGGATTAAAACAGGCACCCAGAGTTTGGTTTGATAAACTCAAATCAACTCTAAATATATTGGGATACAGGCCCACTAAATCTGATAATTCTCTATTTATCAAAATTACTCAATCACTTACTGTTTACATACTAATTTATGTGGATGATCTAATCATTACAGGTAACAGTGGTGATGAAATAGAGAAACTTATCAAATATTTAAACAAGAAATTCTCCATCAAAAACCTGGGAGAAATCAACTATTTCTTGGGCATTGAAGCTAAGAGGACATCAAATTCAGAGATGCTATTAAATCAAAGAAAGTATATAACAGAACTACTGATTAAAACAGATATGTTTGAAGCCAAACCACAACCAACCCCTATGATTTCCAGTCAACACTACTCTAAAAACAGGGGAGAAAATATAAATAATGTCAAACAATACAGGAGTGTTGTGGGGGCACTACAGTACGCCACCATAACAAGGCCTGACATATCATTCAGTGTTAACAAGGTATCTCAATTTCTGCAGGAACCAAAGGATGAACACTGGAGAGCTGTAAAAAGGATCCTAAGATATCTAAAAGGCACTCTGGACTATGGGCTAACACTTAGGGGCAGCAAAGACCTAAACATCACTGGATATACAGATTCAGACTGGGCTGCAGATCCAGATGACAGAAGATCCATCACTGGATATTGCATCTACATGGGAGATAATCTAATATCATGGAGTTCTAAAAAACAGTCCACTATATCAAAGTCCAGTGCTGAGGCAGAATACAGAAGTATTGCATGCGCTACAGCAGAAATTATGTGGATACAGTCAATACTAAGAGAGCTAGAGCTAAATAACACTTCAAAACCAATCATCTGGTGTGACAATCAAAGTTCTATATACATGTCTGCTAATCCTATACAACACGCTCGAACAAAACACATAGAAATTGATATACATTTTGTTAGAGAACAAGTCAAAGAAGGAAAGCTACAGATCAACTACGTACCTTCCTTTTATCAAAAAGCCGACATACTTACCAAGGCACTCTCAGCTAAGAATTTTACCAGACTTCGTGAAGAACTGAAGGTCAAGCACTGCTCAGCTCTGAAAGCTACGTCAAACTCATCAAGTGAGAGCAAGCAAAACTTATCGACATCAGATCTGAAAAGCGAACGCTCAACAAAGACTCAATCGCAATCCTGGACGAAGACATATCACAAGGACGAGAGCAATAGACGCTTCTTTTGTATCAATTCAGATAGAAAAGCTCGAAGATACTTGGACGAAGGGAAACAGAATCCATCGACATCAGATCTGAAAAGTAAACACCCAACAAAGTCTCAACCTCAAACGCGAACAAAAATAAATCTCGAAGACAAAAACAATAGAAGCATACCTTACATCAAATCAGATAGCGAAGCTCGAAGACACCTGGATGAAGGCATCGATTCATCTGAGCAAAATCAAACTTAGGGTTTCTGATAACCCTAGGTTTGAAGGGGGCAAATAAAGGAAACAAATGAATCGGTGCCGCCTCACCTGTTAAACAATATATTATATATCGCATCTGTTATTTGGGCTTGTAAATGGGCCTGGCCCAAACTTCCTCTTTACACGTTATTTGCTGTATTATCATTGAAACTGGTATATATAGATACCAATACTCTGTACACAAAAATCAATTCAATAACAATAATTTTCTGATTTGCCTTTCCTCCCCAAAATCATCTTACAATATCAGAAAATTCAATTCGACTGATCTTGGAAATTGCAACACATACTGCGTATTTTTTTCATACCCGTCCCAACTTCTGCACTCATCTATGTCAGAAGCTAGACGGCCTAAAATTATGATATAGGATTTGAATACATTTCAGGTACTGCCTCTTTGACAGAAGCACTGCATACTAAGGGTTCTGCAAATGCTCTTTTCATTGGAGAATTCTCTACGGCGGATACAGAAGAGGATAAACCTGATTTGTTTGACACTGAATACAAAATCTGGGTAATACAAGCTTGAGATATTATATAGCCTCTCATTTTGGCAGTTGAAATTAATACCAAATACAAGCATCACTATTATATTTGTTCTACTTTGAGATAAATAAATGGCAATGATTTTAGAATTAAATTAATTTACTAAATCTTTTAACAGTGTAGTATCATTAACATTCGACAAATGTATTTGCATATTTCCTACAATACACACACTTATATAATATATTAGCAATCCTCTTATAATCATTGCATGACTTGAGGAATAGTTTTATTTTAGTTTTAAAATTCAAGAGCTATGCAAAGATAGCTGTGATATTTCCAATGCTTGAACATGGGGCTCAGGCCTTTGCAGCTACTATTACTACAAAGGGACTCATTTTATGATATGATTTTGCATTTGCAGCTAAATTCCATCTTTGACACTTTGTAGCACATGTGCTATACTTGCTTAATATCTACATTGCAGATCTTATCGTATTAGCATATGCTCAGTTACAAAAAAAAAAAAAAAAGTAAATAAAGTTTATGGTAAAATATTATTTTGTAGAACAAGACAACTACATTCTTCAATAAATACGGTTGTAATCAACCATGTCCGCATACATTGAAATGATTTCGTGTAAGGTAGTTGTCGGTGGTTTACGTCTTAATCAACATATTGTAAGTTGATTTAAATTATTAGAACTTGACCAAATACCATTTAAATCTAAGTGGTCATGACGAAGATCTGTTTTATTTATTACTACGTGCTAACTGCTCATTAACCTACTCAATTAGTTCATGTCCACATTGGTAATTTAAACTATATAATAGGGAATATGTGTACTATCAAGACAAAGATGAAAAACAGTTTTCTTGACAAGAACCAGCAACTAACTAAATAAATGTAACATATAATGCAGAATATGTTCCTTGAAAGTTAACGCATGTAAAGACTGAATTCAATTAATGCACTTATTAATACATTTTCTATTGTAAATAGGCTTCTTGTGTAATAAGGGCCTTGTATCAGTAAATAGAAACTACTAAATT
This sequence comes from Allium sativum, assembly GCA_030737875.1. Taxonomy (NCBI): domain Eukaryota; kingdom Viridiplantae; phylum Streptophyta; class Magnoliopsida; order Asparagales; family Amaryllidaceae; genus Allium; species Allium sativum. The sequence goes on along the minus strand of CM060927.1, from coordinate 194,638,447 downwards.
GAAAAAACAGCGTATGCATATGTTATCCATCTGATCGATCCAAGTGAATATGAGTCGGTTTTAAGCGTTTTGAAGAAGGGATCGGTCCTGTTGTTATTAAAAGGGAGCGGTCGTAGCGCAAGATTCCTGGTCGTCCTAAAGCTGGTCGCTCCAGAAGCCAAAGAAATCTGGTCGCTCCAGAGACAAAAGGCACCCGGTCGCTCCAAAGAGTAGAAGAACCTTGATCGTCCTAAGGATTCTGATTGTTCCTGAGGATAGAGACTCCTGGTCGCTCTCTTTTATGCGCTGACCCGATCGCTCCAAAAGCTAAAGAAAGCTGGTCGTTCCAAACTTGGTCGCCCGCTAGTCTCTGATCGCTCCAAATGCAAAGGGCAGCTGGTCGTCCTTCTCTGGAGACCGACCCCATGTTTGAGGGAACCAATTCCGATGTGTTCTCGATCCTAATCGCACATTTCTGGAAGGTAGCGCCATCTCTGGTCGGACCGTTTTTTGGGTCGAGCCTCTTGGTCATTCTTTGGTCGGTCCGCTCCGCATTCTAGCCTCTTGGTCGTCCTTCTTCTGGCGGAAGCTCCTGATCGGCCAAAGCGCTAGAAACGACCTGTGATGGCGTGACAGCTGGAAACAACTGGTGACAACTGGCAGTGGCATTTCCGTAAATATCGAAAATACCGACCAGACCCCTGAATACAAGATTTCAGCCATTTCTCCGCCTATAAATAGGACCCTACCTCCATCATTTGAGGGGGACTTTTTCTGGAACTACGAGGAGGTGTTGCCTAATTGCTTTCGGGATTTCTCCAAGCATTCTTACATCTCTTCTCTATCATCGATCATAAGTCTATGGAACATTGGAGCATGTGGAGCATAGCTTGCATGGAGGAACAAGCATAAGCATTTCACGCACTTCTTCATTTCTTCTTGATCATTCACCCAAAGATCTAAGGAGCTTTCATCCATGGCTTCCATGGAGGGATTGGCATAAAATACTTCAAGCTTTCATCCATTCTTTCAATCGGTTGTAAGGATAAATGCATGTCAAAGGAGCTTGTATGAATGTATAATGGAGCAAATGTTGTAATCTTTTGGTGATTAATGAAATCCAATCTTCAAAGTGGACGTAGACTTGATTAAGAGTCGAACCACTATAAAATTCTTGTCTTCTTTCCTTATTTTGGTATTTTGATGCTTTTGAATGTTAGATATGGCCTCACATAACTCTAAAGGTTTTCTAACGCCCCGCCTCTGAAAAGGTGACGTGCTTTCTAAGCATCTCGCCTCTGATTAGGTAACGTGTTTAGAAATACCATTTTGGTTGTTATACCAATTTTCGGTATCAACAATTAGGCGCCCACCGTGGGGCCAGATCTACTTTCTGGCATCAAATATACTACAAAGATCTTGAGATCTTGAAGCTAAGCCTTAAAATAGCTCGCTCCAGCTTGCGATTTGGACCTTCTGACGAACTCTCCTCAAAGTTCAGGTTGCTTTCTGAAATAATGCCGCCAAAAGTGAGCAAGGAAGTAAGAACTAGGACATCTAATGAAAGAAATCGGGAGGAAACCCCCATGATCAACCAATTTGAATTAGGCGAAACATCAAATGGAGGCATGAATGTTACAAGGGGCGAGCTTGATCAAGCTGTCGCTGGATTGACGCAACAGCTAGAGATAGCTAACGAAGCCATGTTGACAAAACTTGATTCGCTCTTTGCTCTTCAGGCCGCTACGGCAAAGGTGGCCGCTAAGCCCATTCGTGCAGAGGATGCTGGTTCTTCTTCTTCTAGTCCAAATCGAGAAAAATCTTTTCAAGAAATCTCTAATCCTGGTAAAGGAAAGCCCGATAATCCAAAGCAAGCCGCTTGGAACCATAATGGAGAAGCTACTTCTTGTCGAGTTGCCGATGCTGCCAAAGGGGCACTTTCCAATCGAGAAAGGCCAGGGCCCCTAAGTCGCAACCGTGAAGGTTTGCAAAGGCAAGCCTCCGGCCAAGACATAGGCGTCCGCCCCGCAGAAATCCTCGACGAGAAGGATCGCCTTCTGAAGATGGTCTGACAGATCATGAAGGAGGACAAGCACCGAAACGACAATGAAGCAGAATGGGAATTCGCGCCATCTAAAACCCCCCTTACCGAAAGAATCAAGAAAACAACCTTCCCGCGAAAGTTCAAACCGCCCACCATCCAAGCTTATAATGGGACAGGTGACCCTAATGTGTTCTTGTTCCGATACGATCAACACATGGATGGGGCACAAGCAACTGACGAGCTTAAGTGCCTGTACTTCCCGGTGTATTTGGAGGGGGTTGCGTCATTATGGTTCACAAAGTTGCCTCCCAGATCTATTGATAACTTTGCCACATTGGCAAGATGCTTCCGAGATCAGTTCCGCCTCCAAACAACAAAGGTCAGAGATATCATGTCCCTCAATGAACTAGAACAAGCTCCTGGTGAAACGATAAGGTCTTTCTTGAATCGTTTTAATGCTGCTGCTGCAGAAGTAGGGACCCACGAGCCAAGGCAAATTCTAATGGCCTTAAAGGGGGGCATTGATAAGCTGTCTGAGTTTGGAAGGTGGCTAAAAAGGAAAAAACCTGAGACGCTAGAGAAATTTTATGACAAAGCCGAGGAATACATGTGTCTTGAAGATGATCCTATCTATTCCGTTGGCAATGTCAAAGCTAAGGTGGTCCCGGAAAGGAAGGAAGCTCCCAAAAAGAATAGTCAAGAAAATTTTGGGGAAGGTCAAAAGAGAGGAAGCAGTAATGATGCTAGAAATGATAAGGGTTCCAAGAAACGGCGTTTCTTCAAGCCAACAGATTTTACTCCGTTGAATGATACAATCGAGCACATATATATGGCAACGAAGGATGCAGAGGGCTATCCGAGCCCAAAGCCAGTAAAGGTGTCCGAAGAAGCTGCGAACTCTGGAAGGTTTTGTCGATTCCATAATCGACCAGGCCATGACACGAATGAGTGTCGACACTTGAGGAATCTGGTTGAAGAATTAATAAGGAAGAATCGCCTCCAAGAGTACGTAAAGCGGTCAACAGATGCCGGGCCTACTCAGGGACACCAAACTCGTCCGACTCAAGATGGAAGAACACCTGCAAGTGACTCCCGACCAATAATCAATACGATTAGTGGTGGTCCTCATCCAGCAGGAGATACTTGGGAGGATATGATCAGGTATACTAATGAACCAAGAAGCGTTCTAAAAGGAGACGGTTTTGAGGTTTGCAATAATTCTCTTTGTCGAAAAATGCCTAAAACATCCTGTGAAGATGTTATCTTCCGGGATCGGGATTCCGACGGAATGTTGGTCCCAACTGTTGACCCAATGGTGATCACTATTGGCTTGGGTCCAGCAATAGTAAAGAAGGTGTTGATTGATAACGGAGCATCCGTGAACATTCTGTTTTACAGTACTTTCTCTAAAATGGGTCTATCCGTGGATAATGTGCGAGCTAGCAAAGACAAAATACACGGGTTCACTGGCATACCAACTCAGCCAATAGGTGTGATTGATCTCCTTGTAGAACTAGGAGAGGGAGAGAAGCAAGTCTCCATGATACAATCTTTCGTTATAATTGACTCACCTTCAGGGTATAATGCATTCTTGGGAAGGCCAGCACTTGCCGACTTCAGGATAGCTCTTGCTCCTTGGTGTTTGATGATGAAGTTCCCGACCGCAAATGGGGTGGGAGTTATCAAAGGGGATCCTCAGGAATGGAGAGAATGCTATATGGCAGAACTGATTGAAGCTCGGAAATACGAAATTCAGAAGGATGCGGAGACTCCTCTCTGCATCCATGAAGCTCCTTTATAGCAATTAATGACCTCCCCCTGCGCTGGAGCATATAACGACATGCAGGAAGATATGGACCCACGAAAAATCAGTGCAGGGGATGAAAAGGTAGCACCAGCTGAAGCTACCATTTCCATAGAAATCCATGATAGTGATACAGATAAGCTAATAAAGATAGGCTCCCAATTGGACCCTATGCTGCAAAAGGAATTGATTAGTTTTTTGAAAGAAAATTTGGATGTCTTCGCTTGGAGTCACTCCGATATGTGCGGGATACCTCCAGACGTAATAGTGCATAAGCTGAATATTGACCCCAACGTGCGCCCGTTGAAGCAGAAAAGACGGATGCAGGGCCCAGAAAGGTCTGAAGCTTTGAAAGATGAAGTGGATAGGCTATTGAAGAATAATTTCATTCGAGAATCCACCTATCCTAATTGGGTGTCCAATCCGGTCCTTGTGAAAAAATAAAACGGCAAATGGCGAGTGTGTGTTGATTATTCTGACTTGAATAAGGCTTGCCCAAAAGATAGTTTCCCCCTACCTCGAATTGATCAACTTGTTGATGCAACAGCGGGGCATGAACTATTGTTTTTCATGGATGCATATTCTGGATACAATCAGATTATGATGCACGAGCCAGACCAGGATAGTACCAGTTTCATAACTGATCGTGGTTTATATTGTTATAAGGTAATGCCGTTTGGTTTGAAAAATGCAGGTGCCACCTACCAACGCTTGGTGAACGCGATGTTCAAAACTCAAATTGGAAAGACTATAGAGGTTTATGTTGACGACATGCTGGTAAAATCCAAAGAGGCAAAGAATCATATAGAAGATCTTGATGAAATGTTCCAAATCCTGAGGAGATACGGCATGAAGCTCAATCCACTTAAGTGCTCGTTCGGCGTAGCATCAGGAAAATTTCTTGGTTTCATGGTAAATGCTCGGGGCATTGAAGCAAACCCAGCGCAAGTGATTGCTTTACGAGAAATGAAAGCTCCACGGACTAAGAAAGAACTCCAATGCTTAAATGGCAAGGTAGCAGCATTAAGCCGCTTCATCTCAAGGGCAATGGACAGGTGCATTCCCCTATTTGATGCATTAAAAAAGGAAAAGAAAAGCTTCCAGTAGACTCCCGAATGCCAGCAAGCATTTGAAGATCTCATCAAGCACATGGAATCCCCTCCGATGCTATCAAAGCCTAGGGATGGAGAAAGCTTGCTCTTATACCTTGCAGTGTCATCCCATGCGTTGAGCGCAGCACTCGTTAGGGAGGAAGACAAAGTGCAGTGGCCAGTATACTACATTAGCAAAAGGTTTACCGGGGCAGAGATGAATTATCCAAGGATAGAAAAGCTTGCATATGCCTTGCTCATCGCATCACAAAAGCTCAGACCCTATTTCCAATCCCACTCTATTAAAGTCCTTACCGACCAACCCTTGAAACAGGTATTGTTCCGTCCAGAAACTTCGGGGAGACTCCTGAAATGGAACATTGAACTCATCCAATATGATATCACTTACTACCCCAGAAAAGCAATAAATGGGCAAGCTTTGGCCGACTTTATCGCTGAGTTCACTGACAGGGGAGAGGAAATGGAGGAAACTAACGAATTGGCCGTTAGGTGGAAACTTTTTGTTGATGGCGCTAAGAATGAATATTGTGCTGGGGCAGGGATAGTATTCGAAACCCCAGAAGGACGACATGTATGCTATTCTCTGCGATTCGAATTCCCCATCACCAACAACGAGGCCGAATATGAAGCGTTACTTGGAGGATTGCGGGTTGCAAAAGAATTAAGCTTGAAAAGTCTACTAATATTCAGCGATTCACAGCTAATGGTTTCTCAAATCAAAGGTGAATTCCAGACTAAGATGGGAAGGCTTCCGACATATCTGCTTAAAGCCAAAGAACTTCTCGACAACTTGGAATATTATTCAATCTCTCATATTCCTCGCAGAGAAAATTGGAAGGCAGATTCCTTATCAAAACTAGCTAGCACCGGAGATCCTCAAATCTTCGATCTAGTTCCTGTGGAAGTATTATCTAGTTCCAGCATTGAGGAATCCGATATAGACTGGGTTATGGAAGCAACCAACGAGCCCGACTCGTGGATGACCCCTATAAAAACTATATACTTCACGGAACACTTCCTGAGAAACCAAAGGATCGCAGAAAACTGCTCCGAAAGTCTCGCCTATATCTTGTCCAAGATGGTCATTTATACATGAGAGGATATTCAACGCCATTACTACGGTGTGTAACAAAGAAGGAATCTAAAGCGATTTTGGCGGAGCTACATGAAGGAGATTGTGGAGGTCATGTTGGTGGACAGACTCTTGCCAAAAAGGTCCTTCGATATGGTTATTTTTGGCCCGATGTGAACTTCGACTCAATGACATTCACTAAGAAATGCGACCGGTGCCAGAAATTTGCAAAAATTCCAAGAGCTCCGTCAACTGAGTTGACACAGATGTTGAGTCCTTGGCCATTCGCTGTCTGGGGCATAGACTTGATTGGAGCACTACCTACCGCAAAATCGAGCTTCAAATATGCTATAGTGGCCGTGGATTACTTTACCAAATGGGCTGAAGCTGAACCATTGGCAACTATCACATCGAAGAAGGTAATCAACTTTGTGTTGAAAAATATCATATGCAGGTTTGGGGTTCCACAGAAAATTATCACCGACAATGGCACGCAATTTGAAAGTGATGAATTCAAGGATTTCTGCAACAAATATCATATTCAGAAAAGCTTTGCAGCAGTTGCCCACCCGCAGGCCAACGGGCAAGTTGAGGCAGTCAAAAAAATCCTGAAGTCCACCATTAAAAAGCGTCTCTAGAAAGCTAAGGGCAACTGGATTGAAGAATTGCCACTTGCCCTATGGGCTTATCTACGACCCATAAAACTGCAACTGGGCATACTCCGTTCTCCTTGGCATATGGTTCGGAAGCAATGATACCTGTGGAGTTAGAGGTTCCGACTCACCGCAGAATTCATTTTAACCAGGAAGAGAATGAAAAGCTGCAACTTGAGGCTCTTGATTTACTCGAGGAGGAAAGGACTGAATCAGAACTTAGAATGGTTTCCCATCAGAGAAGAGTTGCTCGACACTTCAATCAAAAGGTCAGGCATAGAACATTCGAAATGGGAGACTTGGTGTTAAAGAAAATCACGACCGCAACAGGAGTCTTTGGCCCCAATTGGGAAGGGCCGTTTATTGTCAATCAAAAGCTTCTTGACGGTACCTTTAAACTCAAAACTACAGATGGAGTAGAACTCCCAAGGGCCTGGAACAGTGATCACCTTCGTCGTTATTTCAAATGATTTTCTAACTCATATTCTTTTGTACTTTTCTATGAATATAGTAAATACTTTGTATGAAATTACATGAGTATAAATCCAGCAGCACTTCTGATTCTGTCTAAGCTTTATATTCGCTTGTCTTTGATCATATATCCAAAAGATGCACAGCTATGGTTATAGGACACGATACCTCCGTCATCTTGTTCTCCGACATAAAACTCGCCATAGCTTTACTGAAGAAATATGATCCAAAAGCAGGCGCAAATTTAACCCAAACCCTCTCCGAGGATTCTCAGTCGAATAATAAACTGAGTCTTCTCCAGGGGTGCTCGGTCAAATAACCCAAAGTCAGACAAAATCTGATCGCGTTATAACCGAGTTTCTTAACCCAAACCCTCTCCGAGGATTCTCAGTCGAATAATAAACTGAGTCTTCTCCAGGGGTGCTCGGTCAAATAACCCAAAGTCAGACAAAATCTGATCGCGTTATAACCGAGTTTCTTAACCCAAACCCTCTCCGAGGATTCTCAGTCGAATAATAAACTGAGTCTTCTCCAGGGGTGCTCGGCCAAATAACCCAAAGTCAGACAAAATCTGATTGCGTTATAACCGAGTTTCTTAACCCAAACCCTCTCCGAGGATTCTCAGTCGAATAATAAACTGAGTCTTCTCCAGGGGTGCTCAGTCAATAAATCAAAGTCAGATAAAACTTAACTACGATATTACTGAGTCTTTGACAAGGAAAACCTTCAAAAGGCATTCAAACATTTCTCGAATATCTAAACGCATTAGGACGCAAAGGATAAGAGATTCTGGATAACACCTGCGAAGTTCGTATGAAGAATGAAAAAGCTCCAAATGTCACAATGCAATGACAGACGCTTTCTAAATTCTGATCACAACTTAAAAACATCCAAATCTCAAATCTATTTTCAATGTATTAAAGTTGAAATATCCCATTGGTACAGGGGCATATAGCATAAGTGACTACTTGATTCTTTACATGCCAAAGGATCACTGCAACTATATACAGTTGAAAAATCCATAAACAAGCCATGTGTGTAAAGTGAGATGTGCGAGTATGGTATGCAAACCAGGACAAGCGGAAGAAAGTAACGACAAGGTTACAAATGCTGAAACACAAAACATCACCACGTCACATTCAAACACAGAAAGACAACCTACATCACAGTCATAGAGATCATAGTGTACCAACACAAGATAAACATAGAAGTTAAATGCGAGGACCGGGACTCGCTTAATACAACCGGTCTAGACATAAAATCCACCAAGCCAAAAGTCATCAAGAGAGAACAACCTATGCCTTTGGGTTCTTCCTGGGCCGTCCTACCTTCCTCTTCACCGGGGCAGACCCAGATGTGGAAGCTTCACCAACCGATCCCCTTTTGGAAGGTCCCACCAATTCAATGTTCCCCATTGGAAGGGCATCAACAAGAGCATCTCGGTTCCTCAAAGCACGGATCAGCTTGACCTTATCAGCCTCCAGAGCAACAATACGATCAAGACTTTCCCCGTGAAGTCTCTGAAGATCTTCAGCCAAACCATGCCAGTCATGAATTTTCCTCGCAGTATGGTCTCTGAGCAAATCCATTTGCTTCTCAAACTGGCACAAGGCGTCGTCCATGCGCTCCATCAGCCTGGTTTTTGCCACCATGATGTCACAGGATGTCATCTGCCGATCACTATGAGATATCTCATAGTCGGAAGAAACCCCATATAAATCTCAATCAGGGAGCCGTTTAGCCATCTTGGAATTGCAAGCCCTCAGTGCATAAGAAGGCCTGTTTATAACTGATTGAATTTCTGAATAGGTGGGGCCAACGAGCACAGGAGAAGTCACTGAGGGCAGGCCAGTATTCTCTTCGTCCAGATCAAAACGCCTTCTCATCCTGTCAGGTGTTAAATCCATCCTGTATAAAAAGAAAACGTTGTTCGTATATTTAAGTTAATAAATGAACATCAAACAAGTACATTGGGGAAACGAAGTGCAGGCAGGGTCGGTCATGGCAGGCTAGAGATTGATCGGTCCAAGACTAGTCAGGCCCTGGTCGCTTAAAACGGGTAAAGCATCTGGTCGCTCAAAGCTGGTCAGGCCCTGGTCGCTCAAAATTAGCGAAATTCTGATCGTCCAAAGCTAACCCCAATCCTAGTCGGTCTAGTAACGATCAATTCCTGATCGACCAAAGAACCAATTCTGCTCTGGATGATTCTAAGTCATTCAAGACTTGGTCGTTGTTAAATTGGTCATAACTTGGGTCGGTAATAAAGCTGATTGGTCCGCACAAAAAGGTTGGCTGAACCGGAAATTGACCAATAGGGCCATGAAAAATCACCCAAGATTGACACGGCACAAGATCAACCAGGTTGGTTATATCTTAGAAATTAGATATGATACAAAGGCATTATATCGCAAAATGATGGATTAAACAAGAAATCAAGCATGCGCGAGCCATTCAAGCATTTACATTGTGATTATCATCGTAATAAGAAAGAACTGCAAAGGTTTTTTATTGCAAAAACATCATCCGCAAATTCAAATTGAACAGATTGGCTTCTATCTTACTGTTAAGCATTCCAATATGCAAAGAGTGTCGAATTCAAGGATTTTACAATCAAGTTGCAATCATACATCAAAACTAATCCAAATACGGCTTAACCCCGAAAAATCCAGCCAAATTCAAAGGACGGCATCGATCATTCTCGAATTAACAAAGAGATGATTCTAGAAGGAAAATCAAAGCATGCATCACAAAACGATTTCATACGCATCAGTCAGTCATGCGTTTGCACAAACAAGTCGTGATCGCTGCGAAAATGACATAGAGATTGCTCCAAACTCAAAGTCAATGTTAGAATGCATACAATGTACCTGGGATTTGGAAGAATAGTTCGGGTTGGTAAAGCAGCAGCTTGAATCGGCAAGGAAGTAAGCTAAAGATCGAGCACTTTGTTTTTTAAAGAAGGGAAAGCCACCATTGATGAAGATTTTGACCGAGAAGGAATGGAGAAAGAAATGACGGTTGAATTAATTATATAAGTTTAATTTGGTCTCTCCGGATTTTGAGGAATTGTCTCTTCACCTTCCAGAATTTGGCTTTTTCGTGCATTCCAAAACTGGAGAAAAGACCGACCTCTACTAGCCACGTTTAAAACCGATCCCTAGTTAAACCTGATCGATCCACTAATGTTTCGAAGCCCACAGTTTTTATAAAATCTATGAAACTTCGAGGGGCAAAATGTTATCCATCTGATCGATCCAAGTGAATATGGGTCGGTTTTAAGCGTTTTGAAGAAGGGATCGGTCCTGTCGTTATTAAAAGGGAGCGGTCGTAGCGCAAGATTCCTGGTCGTCTTAAAGCTGGTCGCTCCAAAAGCCAAAGAAATCTGGTCGCTCCAGAGACAAAAGGCACCCGGTCGCTCCAAAGAGTAGAAGAACCTTGATCGTCCTAAGGATTCTGATTGTTCCTAAAGATAGAGACTCCTGGTCGCTCTCTTTTATGCGCTGACCCGATCGCTCCAAAAGCTAAAGAAAGCTGGTCGTTCCAAACTTGGTCGCCCGCTAGTCTCTGATCGCTCCAAATGCAAAGGGCAGCTGGTCGTCCTTCTCTGGAGACCGACCCCATGTTTGAGGGAACCAATTCCGATGTGTTCTCGATCCTGATTGCACATTTCTGGAAGGTAGCGCCATCTCTGGTCGGACCGTTTTTTGGGTCGAGCCTCTTGGTCATTCTTTGGTCGGTCCGCTCCGCATTCTAGCCTCCTGGTCGTCCTTCTTCTGGCGGAAGCTCCTGATCGGCCAAAGCGCTAGAAACAACCTGTGATGGCGTGACAGCTGGAAACAACTGGTGACAACTGGCAGTGGCATTTCCATAAATATCGAAAATACTGACCAGACCCCTGAATACAAGATTTCAGCCATTTCTCCGCCTATAAATAGGACCCTACCTCCATCATTTGAGGGGGACTTTTTCTAGAACTACGAGGAGGTGTTGCCTAATTGCTTTCGGGATTTCTCCAAGCATTCTTACATCTCTTCTCTATCATCGATCATAAGTCTATGGAACATTGGAGCATGTGGAGCATAGCTTGCATGGAGGAACAAGCATAAGCATTTCACGCACTTCTTCATTTATTCTTGATCATTCACCCAAAGATCTAAGGAGCTTTCATCCATGGCTTCCATGGAGGGATTGGCATAAAATACTTCATGCTTTTATCCATTCTTTCAATCGGTTGTAAGGACAAATGCATGTCAAAGGAGCTTGTATGAATGTATAATGGAGCAAATGTTGTAATCTTTTGGTGATTAATGAAATCCAATCTTCAAAGTGGACGTAGACTTGATTAAGAGTCGAACCACTATAAAATTCTTGTCTTCTTTCCTTATTTTGGTATTTTGATGCTTTTGATTGTTAGATATGGCCTCACATAACTCTAAAGGTTTTCTAACGCCCCGCCTCTGAAAAGGTGACGTGCTTTCTAAGCATCTCGCCTCTGATTAGGTAACGTGTTTAGAAATACCATTTTGGTTGTTATACCAATTTTCGGTATCAACAGCATATTTCTTTACATTTTCATGAAGAACAGCTCAGTACATCAATATTAAAAATAATAGTGATACATAATTCCTCGAACAAATTTTTATCTTGTATTCACACAAATAATATATTTGTGTTCATCCAAATCTGTTATAAAGTACAACGATTAGATTATCCCTTATTAATGTGTTAATGTGTATAGTTGCTGAAAACACATCTTTTGGATACTGCTTAACTATGGATAGCTACTCCTGCATAGTTAAAACAATACAATGCATATTGTACAAACTTAGTGGGTCATTAATTTCACGGATAAACGAGATTAATCACAATACACTACAATACTGCAGTTTGGAAGGAACCATGCATGCATAGACTCGAGCTGGAAACAAAATGTGGTCTATAGGGTAATTCATATCAGTTTTTTACATCCTTCTATGTATAGATGTGGGAACATAAAATTGATCACTTCTGAACTAATGAATACCACTTCTGGTCTTGCGGCGGGCTTAATTTATCAATCACCCACTTCTTTCTCCAATTTTGTTTTGTAACCTTTTATTGTTTTGTTATCTGAATAATTCAGTTAGTTATTTTTACATCCATACAAAGTGTCATTAGCATGAGCAATGCTAGGATGCCCGACAGATTTTTTTGTCAAAAACTACGGGTTAGTTAAAATTCTGAGTTCAGCAGGGGTAGAATTGTAATTCACGGTGGGTCCTACCCGCTTTTCATGTCTCTGTCGCAACAAATGACAAAAGAAAAATCGGGTGTTCTAGCATTTCCGCATTAGAGCAATGCTAGGATGCCCGACAGATTTTTTTGTCAAAAACTGCGGGTTAGTTAAAATTCTGAGTTCAGCAGGGGTAGAATTGTAATTCACGGTGGGTCCTACCCGCTTTTCATGTCTCTGTCGCAACAAATGACAAAAGAAAAATCGGGTGTTCTAGCATTTCTGCATTAACATGCATATATTAGTGGTTAATCAAATCTTCGTCTTTTTTGACAAACAAACCATTATCCATTTGTCTTGATTGTTCATGTAAGTGTTTACTCTGCTAGCAAGCTGACAATTTTGTGTTACATATCCAGGCACAACTGGACGATTTATGGAGGCATTCAGTTAGGGAAGTTCTGTTTGTTATCCCTCATATGTTATGCTCTATAATGAAAGCTTTAATGAATTATGGAAGAGTTAGACTAACAAATTCCCTTCAATTTATTGGTCGTTTTACTTGCATCCTAGCCTTGGCAATGGAATAAAAACTTGGATTAAAATAAGACATTTTTATTAGTTATTCTATGTAGTCATGAATAACCATACCCATGTTATGCAAATTAAAAAGTTTCATTCTAAGACATTTCATAAATGGTTTCATGTAGCCTTTCACATTATAGATGAGGGGAACAGATGCATAGGAAAAAAAAAATCATTACGGTCGATGATCACTTTTGAAATCTTTGACCAAATTGTTTATATAGACAACTAGATAGGACTATGGTCTGTTGTTAAAGTTGCAAAGGAAAAATTCAACATATTTGTTTCTGCAAATGAAAGCTAGATTAGTTCAGAAGCTGCAGATTAAACAGTAAACAAAAAATTAGTTGTGAATGAAAAAATAGCCTAATATATCAATGTTAGATTAGCGAAGTATGCTAAAGAAGAAGATCTGCTAATAACAAAGACAGCGAAAAGTAACAATGTGATCTAACGACATGGGGCATGATTAGCTCTGAAATTGCCATGGCATGTACTGCTTAGGGCTTGAACTTGGATTTCTAATGGATTTACGTGCTACTTTAACATTTTATTTGCTCATTATGAATTTATTATAAATGTTTGTTATAATATGCAGTTTTATTGATCTTGATATAGGGTTATGGAGGTCTTCTTATGATTATATTATATTATTATGCAATGTTGCTGATGTTAGTACGTTTGAAATTCAAACTCTTGCACAGGAACAGTCGGAACAGTCCAGTACCACAAAATCTCATGTGATCCAAAAGTTAACTTGCGTGTTTCCAAAAGAAGATCGTAGGATAGATAAATGTTACTATGATTTAAGCATGCAGAAGCAACGTATAATGATTTCTCTGATAATTATTAATTGTTAGAACATAAGAAATATGAAACTAAGGGTAATACTGTGTAGATGTAGTGTGACCTGTATCATGTAGTGTAATTCAAATTCAATATATGTATGTTGTAATGGATAATAATCAACTTCTTTAGTCAGTTTGTTGCGGTTTACTTATTATTTGTGACACATGAGGTAGTAAACTGTATAGCTGTTCTTGCTTGGTAGATAGCAACGCTTACACTGACATTAACTTCCACCCTACTACAGTGTAAGCTAACAGTCCGCCTTTAACTGAAAACTAAATTGTTCAAATCTTCCCGGTGGGAGAAGCATGACTCATGCTTACCGAAATTTATAGATGGATCAACCCTTTTTGTACGGTAATTTGAAATGAAGTCTGATGCTTTGGAAGTGCTGCATGATAATGTTTTCCGAATTTACAATTTTGAGTTTAGACTCCATGGTAAACAGTTTTAGTGCCTAATACAACATATATACAGCTGCACTACCATATTTATTCCCTTTGTATATTTTCATCAAACTGATTCTCCATGCATACTATTATTTTCATTTCATGCTGAAAACAATATTCGGAAAAGATTCATATGAAAATTTCAAACGAGAGTACCTTTCATGCCTTTGACAAAGATGCTGTTCTACAAACTTCCCATGTGCGAAGCACGAGTCTCAATCTAGTTAAAATTAAATTCATGGCCTCCATGCCGTCACCTTGCAACTCAGAATAGCCGCCACCAATTAGAGAGGAAGAAAGCTAATCAAATTCAATTCAATTCAACTCTAACAACGAATCTACTACAAAGGAAAACTAATACAACTTCAAAACTCAGAATTCAGAACTCAAGACCTTCTTTGAGTCGTGAGTTCGATTTCTTTAATAAAATAATTAGCAATTTAATTGGATTGAGTTATGATGTGGATTATTTGGATATGATGTGAATTATTGACCGCATGTTATTATTTATGTTGTCAAATTGTGATGTTATCATTTATGTTGTAAATTCTATGATGTTATCATCTATGTTGTAAAGTTGTGATTGGCTTATGTATAATCAAGTCATAATGGTGTTTCATATGCTAGTTCGGTTATGTTGATTCATATAATAAATCATAAGTATGTATGTAAGTTTAGATCTTGATTTAGACATGAATCATATGCAAGTTGGGGAAAATTATATGTAACCTTACATGTTTAATGACATCTATTTTAGATCTAAAGTTAGGCTATGACATGGGTAAATTATATGCTAAATTCTACATCCTAGTTTACATGTTTATATGTAAGTTTACACCATTGTTATGTTGCATAAATCACATATGCAAGTTTATATAAATATATGAGTTTGGAATATGAATCATGTTATGTAAGTTTGTGGTTATTACCTATGCAAGTTTACACCTTTAGATGTAGATCCATGACATACATGATTTATGCAAGTTGTGACCATTACCTAAACAAGTTTACACCTTTTAATTTAGATCTATGACATATGTAGGTTTATGCAAGTTGTAACTTTGGCCTATGGAAGTTTTAGATGTAGAACATCATTCACACATGCAAGTTCACCCCTATGTTTAGATCTAGTTTTATCTATATGTATGTTGTGATGTTTTCTCTTTATTCCATGAGTTAGACTATTCGAGTCTAACGTATATTTTATGTTAAACGAACGAACGTACAACGTGGGGCCATGGGATAATATTAAAAGATTTAATATTAAGAATTGGCATAAATGCCTTAAGAGGCATAGAATAAATTTGTGATGAAAATTGGTATGATTTTACATACCATAAGTAGATGGACATAATTGAGTCAATTATGGCCATAGTTAAATTTGGAATTGATTAATAATTTGAATAGGGAAATTAATTCAAATTGGGGAATGATTAATTGGGAGTAATTAATCGTCTAAGACACGAGGTTTAGCTCTTTTGTGGTGTAAGACTGCCCGGACCCGCCCGACAAATCCAGCTGCCACAAATTCCAGTCTAATGTGAGAGGTCTTAGGCATAAATTAAATGCGTAACAGTTGCAAAGACACGAGGTTAGGCTCGTTTGTGGTGTAAGACTGACCAGACCCGCCCGACAAATCCAGCTGCCACAAATGTCAGTCTAATGTGAGAGGTCTTTATGAGGTTATGGTCTTAATGAATTAAGAAACACTTAACCAGATAAACATGTAGTAGGACATGAGGGGGTTAAGTGGGTGCCTTGGGTGGCATGTGGAATCTAGTGGGTGCCTTGGTTGGCATTTGAAATACGATTAGAAATACTTAACCAAAATTGAAACATGTAAGTGAACATGAATAAGAAGTGGGTTAAGTGGGATGTACTAGAGGGGACCAAGCTTAGGTCGATAGCTTGTGTCAAGTAATGGGGGCCCGTTTCAACCAGTAACCCATACGTATCTTTGTGGGCTCGACCCAAGTCGAAGACGGGACACACATACTGGGCTTGACTGTAAGAGGCCAAAATGGGTTAACGGTGGCAACGCAAGTCCAACGGGTTCATATGCATGTGTGGACCCGGGCTGGTGGGTAAGACGTTGTTGCATCATGTAGGTATAAGTCGTGCATTATTGGTGGTATCGGGTTGCCACTTTGGGGAGTGATACACCCCACTGTGGGGCCAGCACGGGTTTCTACGAGTTAGAGAGCTGATCGCTTGGGGGTAGTGGCTACACCTAGTGGAGATAGGGGCAGGCGGCACCTAAGAAGGCAGCTAGGGGTGCACGAAACTACCATTATCATTATTTAAGTCTGTAGGCGGGATTAACCTTAGGGTGACTAGTGGTGGTGCTGTATAGCAATTATCTTATAGTGTTGGTATAGTTTAGTAATTATCTTATAGTGGGTTAGGTGCGCTTTAACGATATCGTTGTTCATCTTGTTTCCTTGTGTACTCTGCCATACTCAATGGTTCATGGTCATTTCCTGATTTTCCAACTTACGCCTTAGCCTAGTTACTTTGGTAATTATATTATTAAGGTTATCGCACTCGCCAGACTTTATGTCTGACCCCCTTTGTTTCCCCCTCTTTTCTTCCTCCCCCCCAGGTGCTCAGGTTGGAACTAGCACCAGTGGAGCTTGATTTTGGACAACTAAGCTTCTTGCTTTTAGAAGATTGCTTGGATCGCTGAAGTAAAGTTCAGCCTTTCTTTTATTTATGGCTATTTTGTATTGGGGATTATGTCTTTCAATTTACGTACTTTGATTTAGTCAAGATGGATATTATGTACTTGGCTCTGGTTTTGATGATGTAATCAAACCTATGTGTTTACCGCTGCAATGAATAAAGTTTTAAATTTTTAAGTACTGTTTATATCTGTCTTGTTGTTAAGTTTCTGTTTTATACTCACTTAAAACGCTCCATAAAAGTTAATGCATTCCCTTTGTGAGTGACATTAATGGACGTGGGGTGTTACAGAGACTTCCCTACCATTCTTCTTAAGCTCCAAGAACTTCCTAAACAACTCTGACTTTTGACCAACTGGGATAAACTTATCACTGAATCGGACCTTGAGCTGATCCCAAATAACTTGATCTTCAGGGGTAGCTGCCTTAATAGCATTCCACCAATTCATAGTCCATCCTTGCAGCTGACGGGACGCTAGCTTTCTCTTCATTGCATCATCTATTACTAAGTCCTCGAAGATACGCTCACAACTATCGAGCTAATCCTAACCTTCTATGGACGATTCCATTCCATGGAACGGCTTCCCACCAAGACTTGTGTAGTCCTTACAGAGCTTGGCAAAATCGGCCATAGGCTCCTGCATCATTGCACCACCACCATTTGCAGCATTAGGAGCTACCCTATGAACATCCCTAAGCATCTCTCTCATGAAGTCAGTGAACATCGTCCTCATATCAGAAGCATTCCTATTATTGGCTCTTGAACTAGTATTTCTCGTATATTGGCTCATCATTCGATCTGTAAGGAGAAAACGATTAAACATCTCTTCAGTGGTGCCAGTGTAGTGCGACTCCATCCTTAGATATACTAATAACATATATATAGATTTTGAAAACCAAAATATCACAAATACGTGCACTCATATACGTACTATCTCTCCCTGGTGTCTTTCCCTAGGTTAACTACGCAACCTAGAGCTCTGATACCAAGTGTGACGGCCTGCCCAGCACCAGCCAACGTTTCCAATGGAAGTACACTGTGTCGATGCCTGACTAGAACGGGACGGTCGCCAAAGAAAGAAAAGAAAGTAATTTGAACTAACAAGGATCCTGTAGAATGTCTCACAGCGCATGGGATAAAATATAATAATAATATTACTTTGACATAAAACAGGCAAGACAATGCATATGCTGAAAACTAAACCATCATAGCAGCGGAAATCCAAAACACAGCTTATCATCCAAACCAACATTATTACAACTTTGAAATACTGTCTTTAAAGCAAAAGAAAGAGGTACACTACTAAAGCCCAAAGTAGTGACCAGCAACAACACAGAGAGAATATATATATATATACATACATCATATGTGGAAGCCTCCTGCTCGTATCCGGTATAACTACTCGTGCATAATTACCTGACCTGTCTCTAGTCTACTCGTTTAAGAGCACCAAGAGTAATAAGAAGAGATATAAAACTCTAGGTCAGACAAAAGTCTGGTATGAGCTATAAGCAGCAAAACAGAACAATAACAGTATACATAACCATACCTGAACCCGGACCTGCAACCAAAGAGTTAGCACAACAGGATGCACAATACTCTAAGGTGACCCTAACACACGGTTTGAATATAATGGAGAGGGGGTGTGCATGTCATGGTGATAGCAAAACATCAAACATAGCAATCATCCTCACATCTCTCACTCAGTGCGTAAAGTAAACGATATCAACCACTTTGATCACCCAATCCTTTGCTACGATCACTCTGCCCCATGGAGTCACAATGACCTCATTGCACTGATCTATAGCCACTAATCCTTTGCTATGTCCACTCAGCCCCCATGGAGTTATGACAACCCCACTGCACTGGCTCACAGCCTAGTTACGATCACTCTTCCCCATGGAGTTATGAAGACCCCACTGCACTGATCCATAGCTAATATCCATCTCTCAGTGGTGAGTCAAAGCTATAGACATCGACAACCCCCTTGCACACATCCCGCAATCAAGTTCAATTCATGAAGTTAACTCGTTTGTTCCCATCTAAATCCTGAATTCCACTTCCTATTTGGACTACCTTTGCATCTTGGGTTCTGGTCTCCTCCGGATCGGTCTCCATTTGGTTCGGGATTCACGTCTCATGTTCAAGCTCCATGGTTCGGTTCGCGGTCACCACTCCAATTTGGATCGGACTACTCCATGCGGGTCGGTTCGCAATGGCCCTATCGGTTCGGGCTTTTCCACCTAGATTGGTCCATGTGCTCCTTCTTCTGGTGGTTCGGTTCGGAGTAGCACCCTCTCCAGATCGGTTCGGATCGTGGTGCCTCGCTGGGTTCGTGATCAACATTCGGTTCGGGTCGGAGAGCTTCAGATGCGAGCGGATCGGGGTACTTCGAGTGGGTCGGTTCGTGATCTATGGTTCATCACGGTTTGGTTCGAGCTCCCTAACTCGATCATGCGGCTCTTGATACACGTACATGGTTGGGACTCGAAGGGGTTGGACTCACGATCGGGTCGGTTTGGAGGGGCGATCCGATCCGGTTCTTACACAATTTTCCCTCAACTTTTCTAGCAACTGTTTTATGCCATACGACGACGTTTTCGGCCAATCTAACTTTGCTAAGCAATCACAAAACATTCCAAACAATCATAGCAACATGTATAATCGACCATAACACCAAAACAACAATTTAACATGTCAATATGGATCAAACATACCCCAAAAACCATGTTTTTCCATTAATCCCCTTAATCATGATTTAACCATATGATTAGCAAAACATATCCAAATTAGCCCAAATTTTTATCAGAGCCCTAAAATAGTATTTTAAAATTTTACAAATTTTTCCAGATTTTTCTTAGCCATAATTTTGCTAATTATTACTAGTCACCCCTAATTACTGGTAATTAGTGAAAAACAATGCAAATCAGTCACCTTAGCCACAAATAATTTATAGATCTGAAAGTATCTCTGATTTGGGTTGAATCTTATGTGTTCCAGCAGCTCTGTCCCAAATTCTATGCTAATTTGCCTTGGTTTGATGTAGATTAGGCTATACTTGATTAAACGGTGATTAGAAGGTGATTTGGTGTTAGAGGCCATTGTTAGGGTTAGAGAAATGTTTTAGGCGGCTGAGGAAATGAAATAAAATCATTTCCTAACTAATTTCAGCATTCCCATAACCCTAATCCGGAATTGGGTTATGGGCTTAGCTGCTAATCACCCTAATTAGGTCCATTTAAGCTGTTTTTCACATTCTAAACCTTATTTCAGCCATATCTCCTGAATGGTAAGTCTGTTTGCTAATGTGACCACTCTACGGATGGCTAAACCATCATCCGAATCCAATGGAAGTGGTTTCAGGCCAAAACTCCTTACCATTCAAAGTTATGGGCAAAACAAGATTTGCTAGGGGGCAAAACGATTATTTAAAAATCCGCAAAAATCGGGAACATTGGAAATGACCCCAATAGTCGTTCCCCAAAGTTACACAACTATACGACCTCATATGAAAAAGAAATAAATATTCAACGATCCTTCGATACATTGAATGTGGGTGGCTACACGTTATTATTTAAAATAATTCATTTTAAATATTTAAAATTCATTAAAGTAGCCAAAATAAAAAAATTAAATTAGTCCCGATTTTTCGGGTTGTTACTGTCGCATAAGCGATGTTTTGTTTGAGGTTGTGAGCTTTGACTATTTCAAAGTTGAGAATGTTTTTCAATTAAGTTCTGAGAGGTAATTATACCCCAACTTGATTGACTTCATGATTAATGGAGGAATGGTTAAGGTTCGATAGTGAAGATTGGTGAGCAATTTGGTTAGTTAATAAATGATTAAGGGTTTGAGTTATAATAACGATGTTTTATAACATCGCGTTAATTTAAAGAATTTGAAATGTTTTCCCAAATAAAATGAGAGATATTTTCTACGCATAGAAAATGAAATGAATTGGTTAATGAGGAATTATTAAATATCGAGATATTTTCCGATATTAATAAGGTATATTTTTTGAATATAGAAAATAAGGATTCGTGAATATATAGAAATGTTTTCTAACTGGAATAAGACATATTTTCTCGAATAAAGAAATTAGGATATTGGAAATGTTTTCCCAAGAATCGAGAGAGAAAACAGAACTTTGAAAGGATACGAAAGATGGGAAATGGGAATTGGAGATGATAATATAATAAGGAATTGATTTAAAAAGGGGCCAGTGTGGTTTGATGGTTGATTGATAAAATTTCCATTTGGAGATAGGATCATTGGTTATATGGATGTTTCCTTTGATAGTTAAACCACCAATTATCAAAGTCTTAATTTATTTTATACCTCAATTGTCAATACAGAGAGACTAGGATTAGATTTATCATCTGAAAACCACTCTGTATTGGCATAAGGATTACGAATCAACTTATGTTGAAGATAATTTAAGGCGGAGTAAAGTGAAAGGGCTGTTCTGTTAACCCTAGGTAGAAATTGCCCAAGATGGATTAATAGAATGATGTTTTTGGATTGTCCAGTCCTAGGACAACGTGTATGGACGAATGTCTGACGATGTGACATTCAAAGTAAATGGTGGCAAGATGTGCTAAAATATAATTGTGACCTCAAGCCTCATCAACCGGGAAATGACAGAAATCGGGCAGGCATCATGGCCAAGTGGGTCATTCCCCTTAGGGGTATTATCACTTGATCTAGAGAAATTTCAATTGCTTTTTGTTCAATTCGCTGCTGTGTGCTTTCAATAACGATTGCTGATCACAATCGTTGGTGATAATATGCTCGGTACAATCAAGTTAAATGAGTGGCCAACCATATGTGGTTGGGTTGCAAGATGTTCTTGTTGAAGTGTATCCCCTCTAGAGTACACTAATCGGAAGGTGGTTCCATACCTTGTCATAGTCGGAAATCAGTTCTCCAATAAGCACCCCGCGGTTTTTGATTTTATATTATATATGGAGCGTGAGATGCAAGCGTTCCTCTAGATTTCTTTTTATTTGATGTAGACACTATTATAATATCATCGGATTTGATACCAAAAATATTTTGGGTTATCGTAAGGTAAAAACCATCCGTGTTTATGTATGGATCGGTCTTACAATTATTTTTTCTTTTGAATGTTTTTTGAAAGCTAAACAAATGGTTAGAGTTAAATCACACCAGTCCCATGACTGACCCAAAGTTTATTTTGTTTACCCTAAACTCTTGGGTGCCCAAATTTGTACAGGCAGTCAAGTAGTTAGGATTTTACAGATTCACTTGCAGGAGCTTTGAGCAGGAGGCTTCATCATTTATTTATAGAGTATCATACTTTCTGCTGTGTATTATGTTATATATGGAAACAGGTGTTTATAACTGTTTCAGGAATAACTGTTGTGCTCTGATGATGGTATGTATATACAAACTGATTTGTATTTTAAAGAGTTGTGTTATATAATATATTTCATTCTTTCCGATGTGATATTTGTGTTCCTCGTTTTCTTCTATTCTAACTTTTCCCTCTTTCTATTTCTCATCCTCTAACTTCTTTCTATTAATGATTTGTGTTTCTGTGCAATTTGGGTTGGACGTGTGGTGTAAGTAGTCAACTCAAAGTGTATGGAAATTCGGGCTATTATAACGAAATTCTTTTAAGGTGGGTAGATTGTAACGACCTAGCTTTTCAATTGTTTTTATGATACAATTTATTTCTCAATAATAAATTGTGGATAATAAATATTGGGCAATTCCAATATATATTTTTAATTCCTTAACTTGTGCACATATGTATATAAAACCAAGTGAATAAAATTTGTTAATCTGTTTTGTAAATTTATTTTCACTTGTGTAAACATAGATAAATTGTTATTGTAAATATTACAGAAAATTATTATAATAATTTGTAAAAGATCTTATGTTTTTATATTTTTTTACTTGCTAGATTTATATATATATATATAAATATAAGAAGTAGTGCTTTAATACTTTGTTTGTATTGAAACATGTTTTAATACTTGTAAAACATAAAGTTTACTTTAAAATTCATAAATAAATAAGAATATTAGTTTTATATATTGATTTTTTATTAGAAATCAATGGGATACATCAGCTTTAAATGTTGAATGCCTTAGAAACTAAGAAACTAAACATATATACCTATATATATACACACAATCCATAACTTGTCTAGACTATATTTTGTACAAATACATTAAGTTCAATGCTAAGAACTGAGATTTCGTTCCCATCTTACTGTAAGCGGCCTACAAAAAGGGTAGAGCTAAGCCTAAGCCATGCATTCTCCACTTCATA
The DNA here is from genome assembly GCA_030737875.1 of Allium sativum. Lineage (NCBI taxonomy): Eukaryota > Viridiplantae > Streptophyta > Magnoliopsida > Asparagales > Amaryllidaceae > Allium > Allium sativum. The sequence continues at coordinate 194,615,235 of CM060927.1, read as the reverse complement.
GCTGGAAGAAAAACATTGATATACACCATCAATCTTTCCATTCAACCAACCTGTATGTATACTCCTTTACATCCCATAGCAGTCTAATTAAGCTAGATGTATAGCGTATATTGGTTAAGAATTAAGCAATTGTATATTTAAATCCTTTCTACATATAAATTTGCACACGGTCGTGCTTTGTCAAGATTGGGAAACATCAATATGAAATAACTAAGCAATATCTGTTTTCAATCAAAACAGACAGCCTAGACACCCTGCAAAGCCTACAAGCTGTTTGTATTCACCTATAAATATAGTAGTCTTCCCTTACACATTCACTCAAAAAAAGAATTAGAAAACTAAAACAAAACTGAAGTAAAATGGCAACAAAACTATGAAGAAAAATCTGTTGAAAACCTGGAAATCAAAGAAGAAAGCCTGGATGGAGAGACGACAGTGTAAACATGTGAACAATGAAAGAAAATAGAGTAACAGTGAGCTAAAATTGTGAGTAAACTCCTTCTATTTTTATTTACAAGTTGTTAGATGTTAAGAAAAACATGTACACATATACATTCATATATTTTCTTGTGCCAAAAACCTGAAATGCCAAATCTGGAAAGGAAACAACATAAAACAGTAAATTGAAAATAGCGAGTAGACTTCCTATTGGTTTACTGATGGAATGATAACTATATAGATGTGTATGTGCTTATGATTTTGTCGATCTTGGTAAATTCTAATTTCATGTCAAACTAGAAAAAAAACGAGAACCTTAAAATAAAAATAATGCATAAAGCAATAATCATATGTGTAAGCACAACTTTTTAAAGCTTTCCATGTTTGTATATAGTTGCATATAAATATAGGCATATATATTTGGGATAGATTGGATTTATCTAATCAGATAAACATGAAAACCTGGGACTAGAGAAAATTGAAAACTATGGAGTATATGGTAAGCAGACCCTTGTTTCTTCCATTGGAATCTTCTGCTAAACTGATATATATAAGGATATATGTATACATCTAAGAATAGTGTATGCAAACACTGTTATTCTCCTATATAAAAAAGGCGTTTCACTTCAGAATTTTGTACATATATGCATATATATGCAAAAATACAGCAAGGAAGTGTTAAATTCCTATTTTTGACCATCGTATAATTCGATAATAGATACAAGAAGGGATTCGTATGGGGCAAGGGTGATTTTTAAGATATAAATCCTTATTTTTAATAACATATATTGTGACTTTTGGTTTTCATCTAGTTTTTGGGTAAACTAAATAAATTCTTGGGTTTTGATGGATTAAACATAAAACTATTTTCGTGGGAAGCGTTCAGGGGATAGATAAGTGTATGGAGGAAGTGAGGTGAGTTTTGGTGGTAGGGGTTGGTCGGAATAGTGGGTTTTAGGTTATGGATTAACAGTTTTGGGTATCGGTGTTTGGATGACTCGTGTGGGGTCCTCAGGCGGTCGAGTTGGCTGGAATTGGTGGAGGAGAGGCGCGAGAAGTCGTTGAGTCAACAGGTGGAGGCACCGGGCGTTTCGGTGGTCAGAATTGAGCATGGGAATCAAATATTGGGTCGTTCTGAAACTGCCGGTTTTGATTAAACGGGGTGGAGCAGTGTTTTTGAGGAGGTGGCACGGGGATGCTCCAGTGGTTGGCCAATGATGATCAGAAGGTGTGGTGGCGCATCTGGCGTGGACGGTCAGAACGTCGGTGCACATGCACCAGTGAGGGTCCGTCAGATTGTATTTGTTTGGCAATCTGGTGTCTAAAGCTTTTAAAGGGAAGGAAGTGATTAGGTACAATAGGATAGTGGATGTGTGGCTTTGGATTCATGGGCCGAGCTTAGTTGTGTTAAAAAAAAGGAAAAGGAAATTATTAAAAACAAATGTAAAATAAGTGGTAAAAAGGAAAGAAAGGAATGAAAAGAGAAAGTTAAGATTAGCAAAGTGGTGCTACATGGGATATGGTGCGTGAGTTGTAAGTTTATGGGCTGGGCTAAAGCCCACCCACAAACACACACACACACACACACACACACATATATATATATATATATAATAAATGATACGATGAAAAGTGTTTTAGGGAACTTCTAATTTAATATATGCATATATATACACACACACACAGATATATATATATATATATATATATATTAAATAGATCAGGAGTATACAAATAGTTTTAGTCCATGTAGTCGATTCAAACAGTAGTGTGTATAAATAACTCAACGTTGTTATCAAGTTTAAATAATTTGATTTCAAACAAATTAATTTTCCTAGTAATTAATGGAGAATGTAATACTGAATATCATTTAATGTTATCGAACGTAAAATTAGTTGTAAACTACGCATAAACAATGATCGGTAAATACAACAAATACCGAATTAAATTGCACAACTAATTGATTGCTTAGCTAAGCCATTATAATCATGGAAATCGTAATTATATATTTTTATTTGACATCTGCTAGTGGAATTAAAACACCGTTCCACTATGTATTTTATTGACTAAATTGTTTGAAATACCCTAATAGCAGAAATAAACACTGTTCTTCTATTTATTAGTCTGATATATTTTACCATTGATTATATGTGCTGAGATGTTATGTTATCAGTAGAAAATATGGTAGTATACTTACATGCGTGTTTGGGTAAATTAGATTAACGAATCAAATCTCGTCTAAACTGATATTGGCCAGTGGAACTGCTAAGATGAAATTTCTGTGAAGGAATTCAGAAATAAATACAAGTTTTAATATTTGGATATTAGTTGTTGTGAGAAACAATTTAACGGATTATTTTTAAATCAGTTATACTTTTAATTTATTTAAAGAGAAGATATCATTTATAATAAGTCAATCAGGTGGTTTAAGGTTGACTTAATGTCAACAGTTTAAATGGGAATTTGTTTATTAAACAAATTGGTTCCAATAGAAAAGGGTTCAACAGATGGTCGTTTAGAAACTAGAAGTATTATGGTAAGATAATTGGGAGTTCTAGATAGTATTTTAACTTTGGACAAACTATCAGAAATGATGTGTTTTAACTTAATTAATCTTTAAATTAAGTAACTTTGTAAAGAGAATTTGATTAGCAAGAGGAAAAAGGAATTAAAGTCTTTTTATTATAATTAAATTCCATGATTTAAGTTAATCAGGTTAAATCGAAGAAAGGTTCAAACAACAACGTTGTTTTGAAATTGGATTTAAGACTTGAAATTCAAATGGATTTACAAGTTTCGGGTCGTTAAATATTTTGGATATCAAACTTATACGAATCTCGACAATAAGAATGATTTCAACTCAAGGCCTGGGAGGCAATTAAAATACCCCAGCTTGAACGATTCCACTATTATCAGATAGACCGTATCAGTTTGTGTTCAAAATGAGTTAAAATGGAATGTCGTTCTCGGTTATGAAACAGATATTCGAAAGTCAAACTTCCACGTAAGTTTAATAATAAGAGTTTTGATGGTTAATTAATAATTATGTTTTCAGATCAATATATTTATAAAGTTAACATTAGAATATAACGATAAAGATTATTTTATGGCTTAGCAGATCCAATGGTGTTAAACCTTTATTGTTAGACCCGTTTAATAGTTAAATAACCGACTATCAAATCTGGACTTTTTCTTTATCGTTTTCGTAGAGACCGGAATCTAAATTTCACTTCGAATCGATATATAAGTTATAAGTCAGAGATTTTATTAAAGACCATTAAAGACAGAGTATTGCAAGGGCTATTTTCTCGATCCTACGTAGAAATTTCCTAAGATGGATTCACAAGATAGTGCATTCGGTTTGCTCAATCCTAGGACAAATTGTATGGAAATTGTCTGATAGAGTATTCCTAGCGAATCACGTACATTGATCTCTTCAAACGTATTTATGTGGTGGTAGAGGAATTCGTTTCTCTTGCTTTATACCCGCAATATATTTTTGGGGAAGTCAAGTAGTGGTTCGTGGTTTTGACAATGTGGCATTCAAAGTAAATAAAGAATTTTTTTTGTCAAAGGTAAGTTCAGCCTCAAGCCTCACAACCGGGAAATGACAAAAATCGGGCAGGCAGCTTGGCTATGTGGGTTGCTTCAATTATGGTGTATTGTCACCATCTAGAGAATATTCATTTTGTTACTTCTTTCGCTTCTGTATCTCCCGGGAATGGTTATATTGTTACCAACCGTAAGTTGATAATATATTCGATACACTCAAGAGAAACGGGTGGTCATGTATGGCCGGGTTGCAAGACATTCTTGTTGAACCCGGTGTATTACACTATAGAGATACACTATCGGAAGGTGATTCGATACATTGTCATAGATGGAAATCCATTATCCAATTAGCGCCCGCGGTTTTGATTGTATACTATACATGTAGAGCGTGAGATGCAAGCATTCTGATAGATTGCAATTTATTTGTATTTAGACACTATTATAATATCAGAAGATACATTTGATTTCAGAATATTTTGGGTTATCGTAAGGTAAAAACCATCCGTGTTTCTGTGTGGATCGGTTTTACAATTAACTTTTGTTTCAAAACGTTTTGAAAGTTAAACAAGTGTAAAGGATTCTCATATGGGAAAAACCCGTTTCGTTTTTACGGTGTGGTTTTATGAGATATCCTTTATCAAAATCAAGTTGTTTTAAAATCGTTTACTCATACCAGTCCCATGACTGACCCAGAATTTATTTTCTATGTTTTCCCTAAACTCTTGTATGCCCAAATTTGTACGGGCATTCCAATTGTTCAGGATTTTACAGATTTATTTGAAGGAGCTTGGAGCAGGAGCTTCAACATTAGATATTTAGAGTTTATTCTGTTGTGTCATATATTGATGTACTCTGATAATGTATGTAAGTGAAAAATACAGTTTGTATTTCAACGTGATTATTTATATATTATATTTTATTCCGTGGCGATTGTAATATTTTGTGTTATTGTTTAGTTCTATCTTTTATCTATTTTCTTCTATTCTAATTTTCTATCTTTCTATTTCTCATCCTCTAATCTCTTTCTATTAATGATTCGTATGTTCGTGCAATTTGGGTTGGACGTGAATTTTATTTAGTCAGCCAAATGGTTTGGATTTGCGGGTCGTTACAGGATTTTTCAGATATACTAGAAGGAGCTTGAAGCAAGAAGCTTCAATAACATTTAATAGCTATTGTTTACTTCCGCAGTGATGTAAGTGTTATACTCTAATGATGATATAATATATACAAACAACAGACTTGTATTTCAAAGTTATGTTGTATACTATATTTTATTAGTTCCGTTGTGAGATTCGTATTACTCTGATTCTATTGTTTATGTTCTACTTCTTCTTCTATTCTAACTTCTTTCTATCTATTCTCACCCTCTACTTCTTTTATTAATGATCTGGTATGTTCGATGCTTGAATAGTTGACGTGAGTTTTATGTCGATTTTCTGGGTTGAAAATCCCTATTCGTTACAATGGTATCAGAGCGGAAGGTTAAGTGAATACCTTCGCTCTGTGGCATGGCTCAATAGAAATTTGGTTAGTAATACCATAGACTGAGTTAAGTGAATACTTCTGGTCGATCAGTTTGATCCACTGTATCAATAGGGTTTCTAAATGCTTGAATATGATGAACCGACAAGGTATATTTTGAAACGAGTGTAAATCATATAATTTTACCCAAATTATACTTGTTATACAAGAAATATTTATCTTATGATTTTTATTAAGTATATTGGATGTGTTAGTTGTTATATTAATCAAACAAGAATAAAATATATTTGGTTATGCATATATAACAAAATAAAATTCGTGTAAGTATTATGAAATGTGTTTAAGCTGGTTTTAACCCAGAATTGGAATTAACTTCAGACACTTGGAAAAGTATTTGTAAATGGATTTAGATTAAATATATGAGAATTTTGAAATCCTGGGAGATTTTAAATTGTTTTACAAGCATTGTGAATTATGTTTTGAAATAATTTCAAAATAGAAGTGTTTGAATATAAGAATTGAAAGTGATATTATTGAACTCACTTCGGTCGCTGGAAAAACCTTGATGATGCTGGCCACATCATTAATGTTTATTTTCAAGTTTCTAAGTGCAGATTACTACCAATGATTTTGATTTTGAATTGTTTTGAGAGAAACAAGTTATTTGAATTCCAAAAAGAGTATTTGATTTTTGAAAAACTAAGTTGTTTAAGCTCCTAGGAAAATATTGTTTGAAATAAAACAAATTAAATAGAAATGTGTAAAAGCAAATTGAAATTGAAATAAAGTTAAGTGGAAATTCAATTGAAATAGAATGTTATCAAGAAAAAAATGGATTCATGAATACAATTGGACCCATGTGAATATAAATGGATTGATTTTTTAAACAAAAATTAGATTTGAGTTATGAGATAAAGATAATTGATTAGAGAAATTAACCAGTTAGTGAAAAATGTAGATGTAATTAACTTGGTTAAGTATATTGGATTGATGAGTTAATAATTTAAAAATCAAGAATGGTACTTGAGAGTGATAATGGAATTTGGCTTGGATAAGAGAATGGTTGTGTTAAAGATAAATTGATCAGAGACCGGTTGGAAGGCATAGGTATATGCTGACTTAAGGGAAAAGATAGAATGATATGCTCGACAAAAAGGTATGAATTTATATTTTATATGAGTTTGGTGATTTTATGAGCCGATTTGGCATGCCGCATGGCTGTTTGATTTTCTTTTGGATTGAAGAAGACCTAGAGAGGCGAGTTGTAGTTGTACCGATTGAGCCGTACAAAGGAAACGCTGGCGAAATTTTTCAAAAATTTAAGGTGTTAGAAAATTTCAAAATTTTTGAAAATTTTCGTTTGATAAGAATGAATTAATATTTTAATTAAAATAAGTTGGTCCGGCTGAAACTGAAGTTAATAAGTAAAGCAAAACATTTTTAACCTAGTTAATAATGCTTGTAGCATTTTTCTATCTTAGTAATTTCGGGGACAATTCTTTTAAGGGGGAAAAAATGTAACGTCTCATAATTTTAAAAATTGAATAATTAATTTATTTAATTATTTAAATATTGATTTGGTAGTATTGATAACTTGAGTTAAATAATTTAGAGTATTTGATTAAAATTTATAATAGATAATAAAATTATAAATTTCGAAATAGTTGAAATAGTAGAATTCACAATATTGTGTGAATTGGATAATTTAACTGATTTAATTTAGTTTAGAATATAAATATAATAATGAATTTATTTATTAAAAAAAGTTTGAACTTATTAATTATAATATAATTTATATCGAGCTCATAACGTCGCAGTAGTTCGTAATATTGAGTTTTGAACTTCAGTTGAATATAGAGAATCCGTTTTAAGTCGGATTTCTGTGAAACAAGAAACGTTCGAATCTTTTAAATGATATTTTCCTAATAAAAGAGAAACATCAAGATTTCATTTGTTAGATTGTGAGTTATGTCCAAATCAAATTTCCAGAAAGTCGTTATGGAATTCGTTTATAATTTGTAACGACTTATTTATATAATAAAAGGGTTTTTGTATAAAGTGAATATTAATTTGACCTGTATTTGAAATATCGAGTTATATACCCAAATATGTTTATTTTGGAGCTGTGTAATATTCTACTTGGAGATATATGATAATATTAATGTATTTTTATTAAAATTAAATTGTTTATAAATATATTAATAATTTATTGGTTTATTTAGAGCCTTAAAAAGAGCTTTTTTTTCAAACAACATCCGTTTTCGATGAAATTAAGTTTGTTTGATCTGGAATATTACATTATTGTTAAATTTCAATTTTAGTGATTTTTGAGTCAGTATGTGGCTGTGCGCAATTTTAATGTGAAAAACAGTCAATAATTTGACTTTAAAAATACAGTGTGTGAGCAAACAGATTTGGAATTCAGCAAAACAGGTTTCGTAGGGTCTGTAATGTCTAACCATAGCTATATGTCTATTTTCGTCAGAATTGGATATCTTATGCGACCACACGAATTTTTAGACGAATAACGGAGTTAACAATTCAATAGGTATTAATATAAAATTCGAATATAAATTAATATAAAAATATACAAAGCTTCTGGAATAGGCTACCCTACCCCATAAATACCCTAACACCAATACCCTAACCCTAATACTTCATTTCTTGGACCAAAATTTATGGTCGTCATCGTTTTTCATTTTACAGTTAAATTTCCGTCTTTGAAAATAAAAAATACCTATAAATCTTAATATATGTATATCTGGATTAAACATCGAATGAGATTCAATTCTACGCACAATTTGTAGGGTCCGACGTCCCCTTCGTTCGCTGCCTTTTCTTCAGCGACGCCTAGGGTTGAAGATGGCGAGTTATAAAAGCCTTAATTCATGGTTTGAAGTTGGGATCTGGAATGAGGAGGCGAAGGGTGGTTCGTATGCAAAGATTTGGGATTATTGAGGGATAAAATTGTCACACATTTCACTGTGTGTGCGTTATGGGACTGATATCGGAATTCATGAGAAGTGTGTGTGTTGCTCGAGCGGGGGATGGTAAGTTAGAGAGATCGAAGGAGATGAGATTGGTGAAGGCGGTTGGAAATTTCGTTGAATGGGGAAAGAGGTATGCAAGCAAGAAGGTACCGTAACGGCCATACGTGAGTAGCTAAAGCATGTTAGTTATTGGGTTCGGGGAAGAAAGGGAAAACGGGCACATGATTATATTGGGCGAGGTGAGGCCCAAAATGTTAAAAAATATATTTAGTTTAATTAAATATTAAATAGTGTGTTAGCTTAAAATTATCGTATCTTACTCATACCGTACCAAATCCAACGAAACAGGATCCGTTAGGATCATATGGATGGGTGTTGTACAAGAAACCGATTTCGAATGAATTGGAGCTTGTTACAAATTATGGCAGAATTAAATGTCTGTCTGAATCATACGATAATTTATCGCTATTTAATGATAAACGTCCAATGTTAGTAAACTCACTAACTCTGTTCAGTTTATATTTTTTATAACATATTTTGAAATTTGAGAAATGATGATTTGATATTGTGTGATGATTGTGTGGATGACATCAGCAGTCAGCCCGAATAATTCGATGGTTTTCGATCTTCATTTATTGATTTCCAAGTCCTAGTTTCTCTATAACATCATGTTATTACTTTGAATAGTTTTCGAACATATATTCGATCCCGGTCTTTCCAAGTAATAAGCGCATTTCGAAAGGGTAGTTATGGATTTATATGGTTTTCAATTCAAATCTACTTCCAAATGATTATCAATTCGTTTCAAATTAAGGTTGGAATAATTCTAGTTTTCCTAGACACCGTTATCACTTAACCCTTCCTCGAAATTCAATATTCAATTTCTTATTTTAAAACATAATTCTTTTATTCTTTGTTACTCTTTCCAACATTCTTTTACTACCAAATCTTAATTTGGTTTAAATTCTCATTCATAATAGATCAAACTATTTATATTCCTAAACTTGACTTAAAAGTCAAATCACGCATGAAGAAATTAGGTTCTTAAAAATCTTTCAAAATATTTGCAAAACCATTTTAATAGTTTAAAATGATAGCTTACTGTTCATAATTTCAAAGCGCGATTGTTTCCAACGAATCGTTATAATAACATTTAGTAGCATTACCAAATTGCTGCAAAATAGCCATATGAATTAAATGGATGCAAAAACATTCAATATTCAAATATTTCAACTCAAATCACCCTCAAATAATAAACATGATTTATTATAGTTTTTCTAAAATTTTATTTATTTTAATAAACTAGCATATTTCGATTTCCCGTTACGGTCGCCGAATTGCACGTATAACGATCTTTTCAAATTTTTGTTTAAACATAACTTGAAAATATGCTGAGATTTAAAAATTTCTTTTCTATTCAAAAACTATTATTAATAGAATCCTGACATTTCTCATTCCACGTCAATTCGATTTAAAATGTTCAAGTTATAGTCATTTGAAAATAAAAATCAATACTAATGAACTGTCGCTGCGCGACGCGTTCGATTCGGACTATATATAACGATTTTGACATAAATTGGCTAATTAATTATATTTTTATCTATTTATTTTAAAGTATAAATTTAATATCCATGACCTAAATCGAAATTCCCATTTCAAATTCAATTGCAAACTTAATGTAATAATATTTTCCAAAAATCATTCAATCGTTTCCAAATTAACCATTAGTCCTTATACCCATAGTATACCTAATTATTTATATAAAACCCAATTTATAATCCATATCAATTCTTCGAACTTAATTACAACTAGATTCAAACGTTTTAACTCGAAAATATTTCAAAGCTACATTTCCATTTAAGTGAAACTTAATAAAATATATTTTTAAATTATTTCACGGTCTATAGACAATCGTTATAACAATAAATGAATCAAATGTTCACCAAAACCAATTTGTAGCTCAAATTAACTTTTCAAGACATGTTTAGCTTCAAGAGCCAAAAATTTATTGAAAACATTTCCCTCTTTAACGTAAATCTTTTATCATATTCGAAATCTAAATTCAAAACAATTTCCGGTTATTATTTTAATATTTAAATAATAAGATTGTCGTGGGAAGGAGAGTTAAACCGATTATCCGTATAATTCCCCAACGACGGTGTGTATGTGATACAATCATAAATATGAATCAATAAAACAGTCATCAAAACATGAACACAACCATTAACACAACCAATAACATTGTGCGCAAAGCATTACAATAAATAACGCTTAGTGTTCAATGTGTTTTTAACTGCACGAGCATCCATCAACATCAACCGCAATCATTCATAAGAAATCTATGATCATCAACTAATTATCAACTAGTTATAACTATCAACTACTTATGATAAACCTATTCTAACTAATTTAAAATAAGTTAAATTACAATTCTTACCCAATTCTCTCCAAATCTTTCACTGTCAAGATTCGCATAATTGTAACAACTCTGAATGATCGTGTACAAATCCTTGCTGATGCCGCTACCGTCATGCGTGCACAGTCTCCTTTGCACTCACACATTTCCTTTACAAATGCTTTGACTTGCGCAACCACTGTTTTTTTCTCTACATAAAGCACATCTCTCATGTACGGTAATCAAATGCGCATCAACGCGTTTGTTATTTAATAGAGTCACCGAAGGGATGGGGTTCGGCCTTCACAGTACAAATGAGGCTCCTATTATGCAGCTTACATTTAGCAGGACAACACCATAATTATTGAAATAGACAAGACTTATAAGCAAAAACAACATTCAGTTCTGCCTTTTTATCTCTCCAAAATAAATAAAAAATAAAAAATTTACAAGAGGCGAAAACAGTGCATGGAATTAAGGGAAGTGATGCGGCTTAATGAGAAAGGGGGTTGTGGTTTGTAATGATTGTTGATAATTAGTTGAGATAATCTACATATATTGTTATATATATAAGTCGTTGTTTAAATATTTAGTTCATGTGCTATAGAACTTGATATTGATATGAAATTGATATAATTTATGTGGTTAACAACTATGGATGCAGGGGACTAATTGGAGGGATCCAACTAGATTCCTCAACTTTTATATTACTATTTTTCATATGTTGTGATATATGATGTAATATATTGTCTTTGGTTGATTTTGTGTGTTTTGATGATACTGGCCCTTTTTATTTGGTATTTAAAATTCCACAAGCGATTTTGGAATATAAAAAGGAAATTTTAGAAGTGAGTATTGAATTTAAATCAATGGATTTTATAAAAGGAAATATTTGGAAAATTAATAGAATTAAAAACAGAAGTTGGCGATATATAAAAGGATTGTGAGAAAATTGATAAAAGTAGATTTTTGTTAGAAATCCATTTTATCTGATAAACTGAGGAAATTTATTTAGAAGCGATATCTATAAATTAATCAAAATATTTATTATTGGATAAATTGAAAATATATATTAGTCTGAAATTATATTAAGAAGTAAAATTCGGTTTTAACACTGATAATTTTATGGAATGTAAACTTACCATTTGTAAAAGGAATTATAAAGGAGATTATAGGTGATTGGAAATAAAAAAGGACTTTTTATGAATAATTCTATAAATGGAAGTATAAATAGAATTTGGAAAATAGGATATTATTTTTAAACGCAAAACCAAGCTGAAATGATTATACAAAAGAAACATTATTCATGATCAAAGTGAATAATGGTTTAAAGCAAATATTTTGCAAATGAAAATAGTTTAAAGGAAATGTGAGGTTCGGAAATAAGAATTTAAATGAGATTTAGGAAATTAGAAACTGGCTAGAGACTAGTTAAGTTAGATTGCTTTCTAGGTATTGATCTGATGTTTATTTTGGCCTTCGGGGCTAATACGTAGAGAGTTGTTCTCTTACCAGTTTACGGTGAGGCCCTAAGGGATATAGAAGAGTAATGCTGCATGAATAAGAAATGGAAACGTTTTTGAACATTAATAACGCACATATTCTAAATATAGAAAAAGAGGAAGTGTTAATGTATGAAAATGTTTTTTCGAATCATGAGAGGTTAAACGAGTTTAAGAAATATGGAAATGGGAAATAGGGAAATGAATAAATTAATGATAAATTAATTAAATGGGAGAAATGTTGATTGATGATTGATCGATAAAATTTTCCATTTGGAAATATAATCGTTGTTTGTGTGGATGTTTTCCTTTGATAGTTAAATAACCGACTATCAAAGTTTTGACCATATTTCCATTGTTAATATGGAGAGACCGGGATCAGATTTATTATCTGAAAACCACTACGTATGGGCATTAACGATGGGAATCAAATTTGATAAAAATAGTTGAAGATGGAGTTTATTCAAGGGTTGTTTTGGCAAATCCTAGTTAGAAATTGCCTAAGATGGGTTACAGAATAGTGCCTTCGGTTTGTCCAGTCACAGGCCAAATTGTATGGAAGAATGTCCGATGAGTATATCTAATATATCGTGTAAGTTTATCTCTTCAAACATATTCACCTATGGTGGTGGTGGAATTCATTTCTCCTAGCTGTATACCCGTGGTTCTTTTAGAGAAATTAATTTGTGATTTGGCGGGTATGATGATGTGGCATTCAAAGTAAATAAAGGTGTGATCAGACAAAAAGATACGTTATGGCCTCTAATCTCACAATCGAGAAATGGTATGAAATCGGGTAGGTTGCATAGCTAAGTGAGTAGCTCTATGACGGCCCGCCCCAAACCAACCGACATTTACTCCAAAAGTGCGTTGTACACATGTCCAGTTAGCACGGGACGGACGTCAGAAGGAAAGGAAAGAAGGAAATGAACTAACAAGGAACTTGTAAAATGTCTCACAGCGCATGGTATAAAATATAATAACAACATACTTGACATAAAACAGGTAAGACAGTGCATAAACTGAAAATAAACTAACATAGCAGCGGAAAATCCAAGTACAGCTTATGATCCAAAGTTAACCTTATTACAACTTTTAAACTGTCTCAAAAGCAAAAGCAAGATAAAGGAGGTACACTACTAATGCCCAAGTAGCGACCACCAAAGTCACAGGGAGAATATCTATATATCATAGGTGGAAGCCTCCTGCTCGCCTCCGAATCAGCTACTCGCGCATCACCAGCTAACATGTCTCTAGTCTGCTCGTGTGAGCACCCAGAGTAATAAGAAAAGACATAAAACTCTGGGTCAGACATAAAGTCTGGTATGAGCGATAAGCATCTAAACAGAACAATAACAGGTATACTAAAACATACCTGAACCTGGACCTGCAACCAAAGAGTTAGCACTACATACTGTACAACACTCTAAGGTGCCATTTCAAAGGTGTAAAGATAACGGGGGTGGGGGTGTGCATGTCATAGTGATAGCAAACAATCAAGCATAACAACAATCCTCACATCTCTCACTCAGTGCGTAAAGCATACGATATTCACCACTTCGATCACCCAATTCACTTTTCTATGATCACTTTGCCCAATGAAGTCTCAATGACTTCACTGCACTGATCCATAGCCGCAAATCCCCTGCTATGTCCACTTTGCCCCCATGGAGTCGCAATGACCCCACTGCACTGGCTCATAGCCTTAATACACATCACTTTTCCCCTCGAGTCATAATAACTCTACTGCACTGATAACGTAGTCTTGCTACCATCACCTTGCCCCTCGAGTCATAGTGACTCTACTGCACCGATAAGTAGCCCATCATCCATTTTCAGTTGTGAATCGAAGTTATGAACGTCGACAACTCCTTAGCACACGTCCCGCAGCAAAGTCCAACAATGAAATGAACTCATTGGTCCCCAACTGGATCCTGAGCTCTAACTTCCATTTGGACTACCTTTGCATCTCGGGTTATTGGTCATTACCGGATCGGTTCGGATCATCGCCTTCATGTCATAGCGGTTCGGATCGGCCTTCAACATCCTCCACTAGATCGGGTCGGGTCCTCCGGCACGCCACGGTTCGGATCGTCATCACTATCAACGGGTCGGGTCTCCAAGCTCCATCGCCACAGATCGGTTCGGAGGTGGCTAAACAGATCGGGTCGGGGTCCTTCTGGCGATTCGGATCGGGGTACTCTCCTCCAGGCCAAGTACAACAGTTCGTGATCACCATCTTTAAATGGATCGGGTCGGAGCTGCTGCATACCACGAGAAGTGCAAGTAGATCGGAGTATGAAGTGTGAGAGCGGATCGGGTCCTCCTAACCGATCCGATCCGGTTCAGGTGTCTTCCTGCACTTTTTCCAGCAAGCAGTTTACGCCACTCGACGGCGTTTTCGACCATTCCAACTATTCTAATCAATCATAAAGCATACCATATAGTCATAGCAACATGTATAATCATTCACAAGCATCAAGACAGAAATGTGATTGGATAAAACGGATCAAACCTAGCCAAAATCTCATATTTTCCCTTAAACATGTTTAGGTGAAACTAATGATATGATTAGCAAAACTTAACCAAATTAACCCAAATTCATATCAGAGGTCTAAAACGTCATTTCGAATTTTATAAATATTTTTCCAGAATTTTATCATGTTTAAATTCTCTAATTAACACTAATTACCCTTAATTAGCCATAATTAGTGAGGAACTATGCAAATCACTCACCTTAGCCACAAATAACCCTTAGATCTGAAATAAATCTTGGATTTGGCGCGGATCCCAATGCTAAACAGCAGCTCTACCGTTGATTTGGTGTTGATCTCTCTTGATTTGATGTTGCTAAGTCCAATCTTCAAGTAGAAAGTGATTTGGAGGTGATTTAGAGGTTGGAGGCCATTTTTAGGGTTTCTAAGCGGTAAGTGGAGGCTAGAAAACTGAAATGGGATGAATCTCTAACTCTTTTCATCCTCTCCATAACCCTAATCCCGAAATGGGTTATGGCCTCATTCACTAATCACCCTATTTGGCCCGGTTAAGCAGTTTTTCACCTTTCAAACCTTATTTCAATCATATCTCCCAAACGGTGAGTCCGTTTGGCTATTATGACCACTATACGGAAAGGTAAACCATCAAACGAATCTAACAGAAGTGGTTTCAGGTTAAAATCCCTTATCAGTCAAAAGTTATGGCCAAAACAAGATCAGCTAGGGGCAAAACAGTCATTTAAAAATCGATAAGAATCATGAACATAGGAAATGACTCTAATGGTTGTTTCCCAAAGTTACATGACCATACGACTTCATATGGGAAAGAAATAAATATTCTACGATCCTCCGATGCGTAGAATGCGGGTTGTTACATTCTCCCCCCCTTAAGGAATTTCGCCCCCGAAATTCCCTAACCAAAACACACAAAGGGTCCCGCATGCCTATCAACCATAAAACAACAAACAAACATGCAAAACAAGCAAAACAAGTCTATCCTAACATGCGGAGTAACTAAATCGCAAAGAAAATCTTACCAGGCAAAGAGTTCTGGATACGTCTTCCTAATGCTCTCCTCTGTCTCCCAAGTACAGTCATTCTCGTCATCACCCCACTGAACCTTGACTAGCTTCACCGCCTTCCTTCGAAGTTGCTTCGTATCGTGTTCGACAATACGGATCGGCTTGCGGTTCTCAACCGCCTCAGGTTCTACTTCGAAGTCCTCTAACTGATCAGGTGAAATAGTCATATCTGGGTCGTGTACGAACTTCCTTAGTTGGGAGACATGAAATACGTTGTGAACTCCCGCCATCTTCTCAGGTAAGTCAACTCTATACGCCAAATTCCCAACTAGTTCGAGAACTGGGAATGGGCCAACAAATCTTAGCGCCAATTTGCCTCTCCTGCCAAATCGTATCACGTTCTTCAACGGAGAAATCTTGACAAACTCCAAGTCACCAACGGAGAATTTTAAGTCTCTTCTCCTCTTATGAGCATAACTCTTCTGCCTATCTTGGGCAGCCTTCATTCGTTGTTGAATGGTCTTAATCTTATCCGAATTTTCCCTCACCACATCTGGTCCAAGCATAAACTTCTCGCCAGTCTCTATCCAACATGATGTTGAGTTGCACGGTCTTCCGTACAAAGCTTCATATGGAGCCATACCGATACTGGATTGGTAGCTATTATTATATGCAAACTCTACTAGATGCAAATGGTCATCCCATGATCCACCAAAATCCAATATACATGCTCTCAAGAGATCTTCCAATATACGATTCACCCTCTCCGTCTGACCGTCGGTCTGAGCATGATATGCGGTACTGAGACGTAATTCTGACCCTAGAGCCTCTTGTAAGCTCTTCCAAAACCCACTAGTAAACAACGGGTCTCGGTCACTCACAATGCTTTTAGGTACTCCATGAAATCTCACTACCCACTTCATATACAATTCCGCTAACTTAGCTGCCGTTCTGGTCGATTTGACTGGTATAAATCTTGCACTCTTAGTCAATCGATCCACAATTACCCAAATGCTATCATGTCCCGCTCTAGTCCTTGGTAAACCATCGATGAAATCCATCGAGACTTGCTCCCCTTTTGGAATTTCTAATGGTTGCAACAACCCACTAGGCTTCTTTTGCTCGCCTTTAACTAGCTGGCAATTCATGCATTTGGATATAAACTTCCCAACGTCTCTTTTCATCCCTTCCCAGTAGTAAGTCTGCTTCATGTCTCGATACATCTTATTACCACCGGGATGTATAGTCAGTTTTGAGTGATGACATTCTCTAAGCACTTCATCTCTCAAACCATTCACGTTGGGTACAACTAGTCTTCCATTCTTTCTAAGCCATCCATCCCGATCAAGCCCATACACATTCATCTCCTCACCGTCGATGTTCATCTCTAACTTGGAGATGATTTCTAATAGATTAGGATCGTCCCTCTGGCTGGAACCAATCCGCTCTATCAAAGTGGGTCTGATTGCCAGACCAGCTAGCATTTCTGGATCCAATTCGCACTTTGGTATGAAATCAAACCCTGCGATATACTCCAGTTGCTTCCATTCAAGAAACATAGCCCCTAAACTGGCATGTCTACTACTCAAGGCATCGGCTACCGCTTTACCTTTCCCAGGTGTGTATGTGATATCAAAATCATACGAAGCCAAGAACTCTAACCATCTCTGCTGACGGAGATTCAGATCCTTCTGAGAGAAGAGATACTTTAACGATTTATGATCGGTAAACAACTCAAATCTCTCGCCCACGAGATAATGTCTCCACATCTTCAATGCGAACACAATCGCTGCCAGTTCCAAATCATGGGTAGGATACCTTTTCTCATGTGGCTTTAGTTGCCGACTAGCATAAGCTACAACCCTACCTCCTTGCATCAATACAGCACCTAGTCCGGTACCACAAGCATCCGTGTATACCGTCATCTCTTCATTCCCTTTAGGAATGACTAACGCTGGTGCACGCGTCAACTTTTCCTTTAGACTCTTGAATGCATTCTCACACACTCCGTCCTAGACAAAGGCCTGATTCTTCTTAGTCAACTGAGTCAACGGTGCTGCTATCTTGGAGAAGTCCTGGATAAACTTACGATAATATCCAGCTAACCCCAAGAAACTTCTTACATCTGTTGCATTCTTGGGCATAGGCCAATCCTGTACCGTAGCCACCTTCGCAGGGTCCACGGTAATACCATTCTCTAAAACAACATGGCCCAAGAATCTCACTTCCCTTCTCCAAAAGTGACACTTAGAGAATTTCGCTTTCAATTGGTGTTTCCTCAACACCTCCATCACTATCCTCAAGTGTCCCTTGTGTTCCTCCTCTGTCCTCGAGTAAACAAGGATATCATCTACGAACACAAGAACAAACTTATTCAACTGATCTCTGAATACTCGATTCATAAGATCCACAAAGTAGACTGGTGCATTGGTCAACCCAAATGGCATGACCAACCACCCATAGAATCCAGACGGCGTTCTAAATGTCATTTTCGGAACACTCTGATCCGCTACTCGGAGCTGATGAAATCCTGTCGCGAGGTCCAACTGGGAGAACACTCTTGCTCCTTCCAGTTGATCAAACAAATCATCTATCCGCGGTAGAGGGTACTTATTCTTCCTCGTTACCTTATTCAACTCATGATAGTCCACACACAAACGAAGGGAACCATCCGCCTTAGTGGCAAACACAACTGGTGCTCCCCACTCGGAGACACTTCTTCTAATAAATCCCTTCTTCAAAAGATTGCTGACTTGCACCCCGAGCTCTCGCTGCTCCCTTGGTGCAATACGACGAAGTGGCATCATTATAGGTCTGACATCTTTCACTAAATCAATACGGAACTCAATCTCTCGGTGTGGTGGAAGCCCGGTCACCTCCTCGAAGACGTCCAGATACTGGCCAACCACGGGCACATCTGATAACTCATCATGCGGGATGTCGAGGTAATTTATAAAACTAGCCATTACCCCATCACTAGGTAGACTACCAAACACTACCCTCCGCCCATCATCCGCCCTAACTGTCACAAAAAAGCCCTCACAGTCTACCACCACCCCGTATCTTTGGAGCCAATCGACTCCCAATATAATGCCATACCCAGTAAAGCCCAAAACAAAGCAATCACAAACAAACATACATCCATGACTCGATAAGACCAAACTTCGGCAAATCATACTAAGGTTAGTCGAACCACCAATCGGGTTCGTCACAACCAACGGTCTATCGACTATCTCGGGTTCCAGTCCCAACCTATCTACTAGGTCACTATATATGAAGGAACGGGAAGCCCCAGTATCAAACAAAATTCGAACATGTACATCATGAATAGAAAGCATACCTTGAATGACGACATTCTTTCCTTTCTCTGCCTCAGCTGGGGCATTCGACGAAGAAGGAACAGCATCAATAGCATATGCTTTCACAATCTGCTTCTCCTTAAGAGGTTGTGGACACTTATCCTTATGATGTCCCACTTGGCCACAATTGTAGCACTTCCTATCCGCTGGCTTGGCTCGACATTCTTTAGCATAATGGCCCTTCTTACCACAGCTGAAGCACTCAACATCTTTCTTGCTCTTTTTCGGGCCATCCTTAGATTGGTTCTGCTTCCTCTTATTCTGAGAGTTATTCTTGCCTCCACCGCCTGCTTGCGGCTTCAGCCCTTCTGCCGATGCAGCCTCAATCTTTGGCTTAGGGTAAAGACTTTCTGATCTTAAAGCTTTCCCCACAATCGATTCAAATGTCTCATCGATGTGGTTGATAAGCCTTTCCCCCAAGTATCCATCCAACCCAGTAATGAACTTCTCATTCTTTTTCTCAGGAGTGTCGATAAGGGATAGTCCATACTTCGACAAAGTGTCAAACTCATCAATATAGTCAGAAACTGCCCTACCATTCTGCTTGAGTTCCAAGAATCTCTTAAACAACACTGAGTTCTGGGCAGCTGGAATGAACTTCTCACTAAAGCGAGCCTTGAACTGATCCCAAGTAACCTGATCTTCTAGAGTAGCTGTTCTAATGGCATTCCACCAATTCATCGCTCGCCCTTGCAGCTGACGAGACGCTAGCCTTCTCTTCATCGCATCCTCGATACCCAAGTCGTCGAAGATACGATCACAACTATCCAACCAATCCTGAACATCTGTGGCCGACTCCGTTCCGTGGAACGGCTTCCCACCAAGGTTAGTGTAATCCTTGCACAACTTGGCGAAATCGACCCTAAGCGCCTGCACTACTGGACCACCACCATTTCCGGGATTGGGAACGGCCCCTTGAACATCCCTAAGCATCTCCCTCATGAAGTTAGTGAACATCGTCCTCGTGTCAGGAGCATTCCCATTATTGGTCCCTCTACCAGCACCTCTAGCATATCAGCTCATCGTTCAATCGGTAAAGAGGAAACGATTAACGACCCCATAGTGGTGCTAGTGCAGTACGACTTCATTCTTATACTACTAATAGTATATATATATAGCTTTTGAAAGCCAAAATAATCACAAATACGCTCTCTCATATACGTACTATCTCTCCCTAGTGTCTTTCCCTAGGTTAACTACGCAACCTAGAGCTCTAATACCAAATGTGGCGGCCCGCCCCGCACCAACCGACATTTACTCCAAAAGTGCCCTGTACACATGTCCAGTTAGCATGGGACGGACGTCAGAAGGAAAAGAAAAGAAGGAAATGAACTAACAAGGAACCTGTAAAATGTCTCACAGCGCATGGTATAAAATATAATAACAACATACTTGACATAAAACAGGTAAGACAGTGCATAAGCTGAAAATAAACTAACATAGCAGCGGAAAATCCAAGCACAGCTTATGATCCAAAGTTAACCTTATTACAACCTTTAAACTGTCTCAAAAGCAAAAGCAAGATAAGGGAGGTACACTACTAATGCCCAAGTAGCGACCACCAAAGACACAGGGAGAATATCTATATATCATAGGTGGAAGCCTCCTGCTCGCCTCCAAATCAGCTACTCGCGCATCACCAGCTAACCTATCTCTAGTCTGCTCGTGTGAGCACCCAGAGTAATAAGAAGAGACATAAAACTCTGGGTCAGACATAAAGCCTGGTATGAGCGATAAGCATCTAAACAGAACAATAACAGGTATACTAAACCATACCTGAACCTGGACCTGCAACCAAAGAGTTAGCACTACATACTGTACAACACTCTAAGGTGCCATTTCAAAGGTGTAAAGATAACGGGGGTGGGGGTGTGCATGTCATAGTGATAGCAAATTATCAAGCATAACAACCATCCTCACGTCTCTCACTCAATGCGTAAAGCATACGATATCCACCACTTCGATAACCCAATTCACTTTGCTATGATCACTTTGCCCCATGAAGTCTCAATGACTTCACTGCACTGATCTATAGCCGCTAATCCTCTGCTATGTCCACTTTGCCCCATAGAGTCGCAGTGTCCCCACTGCACTGGCTCATAGCCTTACTACACATCACTTTTCCCCTCGAGTCATAATAACTCTACTGCACTGATAACGTAGTCTTGCTACCATCACCTTGCCCCTCGAGTCATAGTGACTCTACTGCACTGATAAGTAGCCCATCATCCATTTTCAGTGGTGAATCGAAGTTATGAACGTCGACAACTCCTTAGCACATGTCATGCAGCAAAGTCCAACCATGAAGTGAACTCATTGGTCCCCAACTGGATCCTGAGCTCTAATTTCCATTTGGACTACCTTTGCATCTCGGGTTATTGGTCATTACCAGATCGGTACGGATTATCGCCAGCTGTTCGGATCAGCCTTCAGCATCCTCCACTGGATCGGATCGGGTCCTCCAGCACGCCACGGTTCAGATCATCATCACTAACATCGGGTCGGGTCGGGTCTCCAAGCTCCATCGCCACAGATCGGTTCGGAGGTGGCTAAACAGATCGGGTCGGGGTCCTTCTGGCGATTCGGATCGGGGTATTCTCCTCCAGGCCAAGTACAACAGTTCGTGCTCACCATCTTTAAACGGATCGGGTCGGAGCTGCTGCATACCACGATAAGTGCAAGTGGATCGGAGTGTGAAGTGTGAGAGCGGATCGGGTCCTCCTAACCGATCCGATCCGGTTCGGGTGTCTTCCTGCACTTTTTCCAGCAAGCAGTTTACGCCACTCGACGGCATTTTCGACCATTCCAACTATTCTAATCAATCACAAAGCATACCATACAGTCATAGCAACATGTATAATCATTCACAAGCATCAAGACAGAAATGTGATAGGATAAAACGGATCAAACCTAGCCAAAATCCCATATTTTCCCTTAAACATGTTTAGGTGAAACTAATGATATGATTAGCAAAACTTAACCAAATTAACCCAAATTCATATCAGAGGTCTAAAACATCATTTTGAATTTTATAAATATTTTTCCAGAATATTATCATGTTTAAATTCGCTAATTAATACTAATTACCCTTAATTAGCCATAATTAGTGAGGAACTATGCAAATCACTCACCTTAGCCACAAATAACCCTTAGATCTGAAATAAATCTCGGATTTGGCGCGGATCCCAATGCTAAACAGCAGCTCTACCGTTGATTTGGTGTTGATCTCTCTTGATTTGATGTTGCTAATTCCAATCTTCAAGTAGAAAGTGATTTGGAGGTGATTTAGAGGTTGGAGGCCATTTTTAGGGTTTCTAAGAGGTAAGTGGAGGCTAGAAAACTGAAATGGGATGAATCTCTAACTCTTTTCAGCCTCTCCATAACCCTAATCCCGAAATGGGTTATGGGCTCATTCACTAATCACCCTATTTGGCCCGGTTAAGCAGTTTTTCACCTTTCAAACCTTATTTCAATCATATCTCCCAAACGGTGAGTCCGTTTGGCTATTACGACCACTATACGGAAAGGTAAACCATCAAACGAATCTAACAGAAGTGGTTTCAGGTTAAAATCCCTTATCAGTCAAAAGTTATGGCCAAAACAAGATCAGCTAGGGGCAAAACAGTCATTTAAAAATCGACAAGAATTTTGAACATAGGAAATGACTCTAATGGTTGTTTCCCAAAGTTACATGGCCATACGACTTCATATGGAAAAGAAATAAATATTCTACGATCCTCCGATGCGTAGAATGTGGGTTGTTACAAGCTCCTAATTATGGTGTATTGTCACCGGATCTAGAGGAAATCCATTTGCTTCTTTAATCTGTTTGGATGTTGTCCTTGTCGGGAAACAGTTGCTGATCCCAACCGTCAGTGATAGTACATTTGGTTCACTTAAGCGAAATGAGTGATCGGTCATGTTTAGCCTGGGTTGCAAGATGTTCTTGTTGAACCCGGTGTATTCCTCTCTAGAGATACACTGTGGGAAGGTGGTCCCATAGCTTGCCAGTTGGAATCCACTACACAATAAGCACCCGCTGCTTTGATTATATATTATATATGTGAAACGTGAGATGAAAGTGTTCCACAAAATTTCTATTTATTTGATTTAGACATTATTATAATTTCAGAAGAGTAATGATTTTAAAAGAATATTTTGAATTATCGTAAGGTAAAACCATCTATGTTTATGTGTGGATCAGTCTTATGATTATCCTTTCTTTTGAAAGGGTTTTTTAAAAAGTTAAAACCAAATGGTTGGAGTTTACACACACCAATCCCATGACTGACCCAGATTTATTTTGTTTTGTTTTAACCTAAAGTCTTGGGTTCCCAATTTGTATAGGCAGTCAAGTAGTCGAGATTTTTCAGATATACTAGAAGGAGCTTGGAGCAGGAGGCTTCAACAACATTTTACAGCTATTGTTTATTTATGTTGTGATTTAAGTGTTATACTCTAATGGTGATATGTATATACAAATGACAGATTTGTATTTCGAAGTTATGTTGTACACTGTATTTTATTCTTTCCACTGTGAGATTCATATTACTTTTATTTTGTTGTTTATCTTCTTCTTCTTCTTCTTCTATTCTATCCTCTTTCTGTCGATTCTGACACTAATTCTTTCTATTAATGATCTGGTATGTTCGATGTTTGAATAGTTGACAAGAGTTTTATGTCGATTTTCTGGGTCGAAAATCCCATTTCGTTGCATAGAATGACTTTATATAAGTATATTTATATATATGCATTTATAAACTTAATACCATTTTAATTAATCATTACTTGTTAATAAATATTACATAATGACTAAATTTATCTTAATTACACATTAATCCCCTCGTTAAGTCATTCTTCGCCAGTAAAAAAACTGATTCCAGTAAAATAACGACACGCCATGTTGATCTCCCTCACGAACAATACACGAGCTCCACTTTTAGAAGACCCCATTGCAATCAGTAGAACCCACCAAATCCTTTGACAACTGCACTCCTTCCCTTCCACTGCGATTACTGTCGTCAACCCCATCTCTCAATTCAACAGGTCCAATTTTACTTACAGTTCCTGACCTTTGCAAAAGTGGAATCCTTGTTCATTCACCCCTAGGAAGCGTAAAGGTCATCGCACACCTCACAACAACGTCTATATCCCATCTCCCCAATTCATGAGTGCCGCTTGCTAGCATATTCAGTTGTGATTCCCTAAGCGAGCATGTCCAGAACAGTGTCGAGCTTCATGAAACTCTTGGCTTTCCAACTGCGACCTCCCATTTTTGATTTATATACATAACCGATCAAATGGGTTTTCATTAAAAAAGAGGTACGGTTTTAGGTTTTTGATTTATTAGAATTTCGAATTGATTGGGGGAGGCGACCTTTGATTTTATTTCTGGTTAAATGAGAAATGAGAGGAAATAGAATGGAGAGGGGGTAGCATTTTATTTATAGAAAAAAGAGGGGACAATACGCATATCAATATTTAATTTTATGCTTTACTTCATTGTGAGTATGGTGAACCAAAGTATGTGATATGGAAGGAAGTGGGTGGCAAGTTTAGGGTATACTTTTACATTGGAAAGTTAGTGCGTACGTTTAGCTTAGGAAGGAAGAAAACCCTTTTTTATTATAATTTGACTTTAACCGGTATGATTTTATTTAATTTAACTTACCACCTATTTTATAACTCCTATTTGAACGCAACAACTGACTTTCCCAAGGTTATAACACTATTCTGAATGCACTGGAACATGTTGAAGTCTAATTCGATCATATGGAGAAGACAAAAATTTAAACGATGATTTTATATTATGTTCAGATTTAATTATTATTTCTATTCAAATAGAATTTATATCGATCATCTAAGTCATTTCCATTCAGTTTACACTAAGAATTCAATTATATTTTGTTTCCATGTTACGATAATTTGATAAACTCGAAGTTAAATTAAATTTCGATTATTAATCGTTAAATTCCATATAAAACCCATTTATATTATTTAGAACAATATTAAAATTTTAAAATAAATTGCGCAAAAATCTGTGTTATTACTTTCTTCCCCCTTAAAAGAATTTCATCCCTGAAATTACTAAGATAGCAAAAATTCTTCAAACCCAATAGCTTTTCAAAAATTCACTTGTATTGAAACTCAATCCTTCATACTTCTACAACTTCTAGTTCTACAAAAACTTTTGGTTTTCATTCATATTGCATACCATATATATTTACATTCATTTTGTTTGAATTTTTACATCCAACATATTCACAACTAATTCATATGCTCTTTAATTTCATTCAAATTGATTCTAATCAATTTATTCACTTCGATTGATTTAACTTGCTTAAGTTAAATTTATATTCCAGAATTCAAAATCCCAGGTTTTCATTTTATATCCTTTAGAAATCACATAAATATAGACATATATTTATAACAATCTCAAATTCAAAACATTTGAATTTTCAAACCAACTTGTTTCTTTCAAATAAATTTCCATCAAATTTTTTTCTAAGGTAGCAATCCATCCCTTAGAAGCTCGAGTATGAACACTGATGATGCTGCAGTCATTATCAGAATTATTTTCCAGCGACTGAAGCGAGTTCCATCCTTTATCACACTAAAAATCCATCTGAAATGATTTTTATTCAAAAACTTTCAAAAAAAAGCTATATTATTTTAATGTACTTCAAAAATTTATATTCCAACCCACGGGATTTAAATTCCTATTTCATGTTTGAATCCAATTTACTTCATCTCATTTGTATATTTCATTCTTATACAAATTCTGAAACACCCCACCTCCGTTAATGTCACTCGCAAAGGAAATGCCTTAACTTCAGTGGAGCGTTATAGGTAAAAGATGCAGATAAATTACAAGAAAGATAAGACAAAGCAGCGGAAAATAAAATCATTTTATAAACAATGTGGTTCAGTCAAGCTTTTACAACGGTAGTCTCATTCATGCTAAAAAAATGTACATAGAACTTCTATCTTGATTCAAAAACTTCCAAGTATAAAAGAAGCATAAAAATAACAATGATATTCCCCAATAAAGCATGAACCAGCCATAGCAGTGGAATAGAGAGTCCAAAGCAATTCATCGACCATTTCCGTGCTTGGAAAGAAAACTGAGCTAAGTGGTAACATTTCCTCCCTGTGAACATGGGGGGGGTGGGGGGACGGAAGAAAAGAGGCGAAACAAACTAGGTCAGACATAAGTCTGGTAATGCAATAACTCGGAAATGCGAGCCAATTTAAAAATTTTATTTTGACAATTTTAATGAATTTTGAGCATTTAAAATGATTTATTTTAAATAATAATGACGAATATTTATTTTGAATAGAATTCGAAGGTATATGTTTATATACATCGTCGTTAGAATATAAATATTTTATTTTAATTATATAACGAGCCTGAAATGGTGCGGTAGTTCGATAGTTCGATTTCAAATTTGAATTGAATGTACTGGGTGCAAAATAAACCGGATTTTAGTGAAACCAAAAATAATAGAATCAAATTGAGGATATCTTTCCAACGAATCTGAAAAATTGAAATTTCATAGTGGGAATCAAAAGATATGTCCAGTTGAAAATTCAGAATAGTCACTATGGAATTCTGGCCCTTAAGATGGAAATTTTGCAAACGACCTCGGTTTTCGACGAAACAACTTTTGTTGGATCCGTGATGTCCAGTTATTGCTAGGTTTCAAATTTCATAATTTTTTGAATCAATATGTGAGCGTGGAAAAGGAAAACGCGTTTGACCAGTTTCAGTTGATTTTAATCAAATGGAAAATGACCATTTTTCCAACGGTCTAAGAATTCAACGAAATTAGTTTTGTTAGGACCGTATCGTCAATACGTAGCTAGAAAATATTTTTCGGGAATTTTTCGAGTTAGTATATGGATCCAGTAAATTGAAATGCGCGTTCAAATTCAATATATAGAGATATATTTTGATTTTAACGAAAACTGATCGAAACAGTCGAATCAGCCTACGATACATATCGCATTGTGTTCGGAATGGGGGTAATTAGCTATGGACGACAGTCGATGGGTCTCGTTTCGAAGTCGAAATAAAAAGTTGCTTTTTGAAATTAATTAATTAAAATAATATAATTTTTTTCAATAAACCCCCCTCCCCCCGTAACACTTCTCCCCCAAATCGAAATTCCATCATTGAAAAAAAAGGAGAAAGGGGCGACGGAGGGGGGAGGATCGCCTCCACTCCATCGCCCCCCCAGGTGGCGTGCCGCCCCTATCTCCTCACCCTCTCCCTCCTCCTCCACGTCACCTTCTCCTTCCCTCCCTCCTTCTAAAACCCGATGCAACCCAAAACCCAAAGCCCGCACCCAACCCTAGCCCACCAACGACGATCCAACCCCCGCCTGCCACCTCCCTTGATGCCGGCGCCCTCCCCGTAGCCGCCTCAGGCCCCAGCCGTGCCCCCACACCACCAAAGTCCGATTATGGCCTTCCTGGGTTCAAAGATCCAATTTTTATTGTTTTCAAAGCGCGTACTTAACGCCCCGAGCCTCCTCTGCTACCCAGCATTGTTTGTAAGTCTTTACCTTTATTTTTATTCATATAGCGAATGAAAATGGGATTTTTATTTGTATGAATAGCGAATAAAAGGGCGATTTTAATCTATTTAGATATATAGTAGAAAAATATAATTTTTATACAATAGAAAGGTTAGAACTATAATTTTTATATCATAGAGAAAGATTAAAAATATGATTTTTATATAGTGGCGAGATTAAAAATACGATTTTTATATAGTGGCGATAATAAAAATATGATCTTTATATATGTAGTGAAATAAAAATTCAATCTTTATATTAGAAGTCGATATAAAAATATAATTTCTATATAGAGAATAGCGTGATAAAAATATAATCTTTATTATATGAACACCGTTATGAAAATAGAATTTTTATCTATATAATAGCGGTGTAAAAATAGAATTTTTATCTATATAGTAGCGGTGTAAAAATAGAATTTTGATCTATATGGTAACAATATAAAAAAGTGATTTTTATATGCATAGCTACAATATAAAAATGTGATTTTTATCTATGTAGTAGCTACAGGCAAGGAAATTGACAAAAGGCGAGCACGACGAAGATTTCTACCTATGAAGAGTCGTGGCGTTGGTTTAGCTAATCGGTGAGAACTTCTCATTTTAAATTTACTTTTCTAGTTAGAAATATATATACTAGGATGCAGACGGTACTTAGTAGCACCCGACACCCGTCGTCCACAGACCATGGACGGCTTGTATGCTTGTTTGGTATGCTGTGAAGTTTGTTTGTGATGTTGATGTGAAGTGGATAATAAAATATTCTTGTGTTGAAATAAAATAAAATATTTTATCGTTAAAAATATAATTTTTAACGTGAATGTGAATAAATAAATATTCATTTACAAATCGGACGGTTTGTTTATGTACACCAATTTGAAGGATATTGATTAGGACGATAAATTTTACACATCGCCCAACTGCACAAATAATATTCAGTGTTTATTAATTTGAAACCCCACATGGGTGGTGGGATGATATTTGGTGTACACTAATCCCATATGTCGATCGATTGGTCAACAGACTGTGTAAGCATTGATTATTTATATTTAATGCTTATGCAGTTGTGTGGTGCACTTTGGATGATGGTTGATTATTTATCGTTGCCATTATATACATGTGTTGGGTGGAATCCATATAATTAACATTATATGGTACTTGATTGGGCCTCATTCCAATTGGGAAAATAATGAATTTTAGAAGACAAAAATAGTCATGTGTTGACGATGCTCATGTGTTGAGAATATTCATATGTTGAAACTATTCATGTGTTGAGTAAAATATTTTAACAATAAAATTTACATATTTATCATATTTAAGATTAGAAACTACTTTACGGTTGGAGTCTGATTAAAAATCAAACGATAGATACCAAAATTTTATAAAATATATTACATAACAAAAATAGTCATGTGTTGACAGTACTCATGTGTTGAGATTAGTCAGGTGTTGAAAGAAATATAGATTCATGTGTTGAATAGAATAAATATTCATTTGTTAAATAGAATAAAGAATTAATTGAAGTACATAAAGCCGTGTTGATTAGAGTTGCGCTATTTTGACGTGAACGATATTTATATCGATTATATTTGTTTTTATAATGAATATAGAAAAGGTAGTGATTTCAAAATATAACATTTTGAAAATATTATCATTTATATAGTAACGATATGAAATATTCAATTTTGATTTGAAATTGAATATAGAGTTGGAATGGTTTTTTAAAACGAATTTAAAACGATTTATAAAATATGTTTTAAAAAGAAAATCGATGAAATATATATAATATATATATATATTATATATATAATGGCCTGAATAGAACGCGCCGCGCCGCGGCAATTCGTGAATTTCGACCATTGACTTCGAATTGATGCAACGGGATATCTGACCGTCGGATTCTCCTAAAACCGGAACCATTGGGTTCGTATCGAAAAGAGCTTTCCAATGAATGTTAGAAATTTGAAATCTAACGGTTGGATTTGGAATTATATCCAAATAAAATTTGGAAAAGGTCGCTGTAAGTGCAGTCCGATGGCCGTTGATGGAAATCAACTGTACAGGCCTTGATAAAATTATTAAAAATACCAATAAATTGTGTAAAATCATAATAAATGATTTGGGAAAAATTGGGGTGAAAAAATTCACATTTGAAAGGATAAGAATATATTTTTATCAAAGTTGAACTAGTTTTGAACTTGAATTAAAAATCCAATTATTTTTAAATAAATAAAATGGATTGAAAGTGGTTTTGAAAATAACCAGAATTTCCAATATATATAAAGTGGAAGTGGATTTGAATCGAAATTATATTTGGAATATTTCGATGTTGGATTCCGTGATTATGCAGATTTTATTATGGGAATTTGAAAGATATATTTATATTGTTATTTCCAATACGATATTTGTTGGTTTCAGAATTTGATATTGAATATAAGCCGATATATTTTCTATTTAGAGCCTTGTATTTAATGCCAAATGTGATTTGGGTTTGTCGTGAATCGTGTTTTAGGTGACATTGGTTCTTTAACCCAGTTAAAGACAGGATATTGATTTTTGAGAAGATGAAAACTAAATGGAGTTTTAATGAATCTTTAATTAGATTGAAAGTGAATTGATAATTTAAATTGTCAAATCTGAAAAGTGATCGAGAATGGAGTATCACCAGTTTTGCTCCAAGGCGATAGTTAAATCTTTAATTATATTTGAACGTGAAATGGTAATTAATTTTACCGATAACACCGTTGTGTTAGATATGGAGTATTACCAGTTTTCTCCATGGGATAATTAGGTTATGATTGGGAAATAAAACAAATAATTACTTCGTTGTGGTTCGCTAATCCCGTCTAGTTTGGAAAACCATAATATGGTTTGAAATGATATCCAAAGGAAGATTAAAGAATAAATTTAGAAAAATTTATCTTTGATAAAATTAATGGGAACCTTTCCCGAAGAATGTGAATTTTTGAATAAAAGAATATTCTGAATTGGAATGAGGCATATGTTGTGTTTGTGTAACACGTGTTTATTATATATGCGGGTTATTCGGAAAGGCCGGGTTTATACCCATTCTGAATAACCAATTCGACGATATGTCAAAGATGAAGACGGTGGTTGAAGACCGGAAGTCTTCACATCGTTTGGGTGATTACTGATGATCTTGATTGGGCTGTACACCCAAGATGAGGGAATCAGTTGGTGATCGTCCAAACGTACTTAGAGATGGATGGATATGCGAGGAAAGTGCCTCCGGTTTCGTTCAGACCCAGAACGAACTTGTAAATGGGCTGTGTGTCTGATATTGGATTTTAATCTGTGTTGATTGATCTCTATTAAATATACATCTGTTTGGCGGCAGAGAATTTATTCTCTTGCTTAACGCCCTTCTCTGAGACTTACGAGCTCAGAGGTTGTATATCGATGGACATCAGTCGCATGGCATGAATTTCCTGTGTGGCACGCCTAAATGGCAGATGATCAAGGCTTCTATTGAAAAGCAAAGCCTAGTGGTTGGTGATCAAAGCACGACCTGTGTGGCGTAGCTTTGTGTATAGCGTGAATTCGCGAGCCTCACACCTCGGTATGAGTCAAAAACGGGATAAGGACCCAAGGAGTGCATGACGTTTCTTTCTAGCTAGTAGAGTGTCAGTGCTTAAACTGGCTGACATTTATATACTTTTCACCTGTATGGTTGTTGGAATGCGAGGCGCCTCGGATATAGGTCCTATAGGACCGGGAAACGTGTGTTCAGGAATAATTAATCCTCAAAAGTAAGAGAGGACCGACCTTGGAGGTTCCAAAGGATCATAGTGGGGTCCTGAGATATTTGCTAGAGTGTCTCGAATCGGAGAGGAGCTTGCCCCTTGCCTCGACTCATGATGGAATCCAATTTCCAATGCGTGATATTGCCGTTTTAATTGTAGAACTAGTATGACGACATGATATATGGTACCCATGCCGTCAACGATTGATATTTATGATTGAAATTGTTTCGAAACTATACACTTATAATAGTATCAAGTGATTTGTTTTAAACGTACCAAGCATGTTTGGCTATTATAAGGGAAAACCCTATCCTCTGGCGTGCGTTGCATTGTGTGATGGGACTTGGGTCTTATAATAGCTTCATTTTTCCAAAGAGCATTGCGCTGTTTTGTTCTATGCACTGGTGTTCTTAGGAGGAAACCCGTTCCGTGTTATACGGCGTGGTCCCTTGAATTACTCTCTTTTAAAGTAAAGTTTAAAATAACTATTTTAGTTCTCACACCAGTCACATGACTGCCCTGGAGTTTATTGTTTTAACCTAAACTCTGGGTGCCCCTATTTTCCACACAGGCAGTAGTTTTGGTTTTGCAGATTTATATTCACAGGATCCTGATTTACAGCTGGAACGATGCTCGGAAAGCTCTGTATCCGTGTATTGCTTTCAGTTGTGTTTTGTATTATTTTTCCGCTGCAGTACTGTATTTTAATCTCTGATATTCTTTGTTGTATAATATTTATTCATACTCTGTATATTCTTGTATCTGATGGAATTGTTGTAATAACAATGAAATGTTCTTCTGTTTGCGTTCTATTTTGTCGTATTCTCGAGATAATCCGGGCTTTCCTTACCCGGGAAGTTACGGGCTATCACAGTTGGTATCAGAGCTTTGGTTTACAGAGCTCGAGAACAAGACACATTAGAACCAAACGAAAGAATTCATCAGAGGTTGGATTAGCAACATCCAATTAGAATGACTCGTTAGAGATGGGATCAGTAGTATCCTAGAACGAGTGTGAAGAGTATATTTTTGAAATAAAAATTGAAAACAAATTTTGTTTTGAAAATTTAAACCTTATTCAACGTATTTGAATATTTATTTGTATTGAATTTGGACGATCCAATATATAAAGATTTTGCATATACGCATCATGAACGTATATTCGAAGTTTTAATATACTGGATAGATATAGAATCACACTCTAGTTGCCTGGGGATGATTCTGATAAGGCAGCAGCGTTATCAGTATTTATATTCGAGTGCCGAAGGTGTGATTTCTATATATTTCCATTAGACTGGTGTGAGAACCAAAATATAGCTAAAATACATTGTTGTGAATTAGCATCAAAAACATGACTTTATATATATATATATATATATATCAAAATTATGAATTTGAAACGATAATCAACTAATTGATTGATGGTTGTGTTGTTGTTTATTTGTTTGATAATTTTGAACTATTTAGCCAAATGGAACCGAATAGTGACTGTATTGAAAATTGTTTGCAATTTCATGCATATACATGTACTTACATTGAACAGGTCATAGCAAGGAGGCTAGAGCAGAAGAATAAAATTGTTTGCCCAACAAATAGGTACATGTTTACCATAATTTATTGTTTTGTTTGGGTGATGATGATTTTATGAGCTGATTGGCTAGCCGCTTGACTTTTTATTTTTCTTTTTGATTGAAGAAGGCCTTGGGAGGATATATGAAATATCCCGAAGTCCCCGGTGCAGGGGAGGTTATGGAGAATTTTTTCGAAAATTTAGGGTGTTAGCCAAATTTTTGAAAAATTTGAAAAGTTCTTAGAAACTGAAAAGTTGAAGAACTTAAGCCGTAAAGAAAATAATGGAAGTTGAGTTGATTAGTTAAACAACTTTCGGCTTCGTTCCTTTTCGGGGACGAAAATTTTAAGTGGGGGAGATTGTAATAACCCGGAAATGCGAGCCAATTTAAAATTTTTATTTTGGCAATTTTAATGAATTTTGAACATTTAAAATGATTTATTTTAAATAATAACGATGAAAATTTATTTTGAATAGAATTCGAAGTTATATATTTATATACGTCGTCGTTAGAATATAAATATTTTATTTTAATTATATAACGAGCCTGAAATGGTGTGGTAGTTCGATAGTTCGATTTCAAATTTCAGTAGAATGTACCGGGTGCAAAATAAACCGAATTTTAGTGAAACCAAAAATAATAGAATCAAATTGAGGATATCTTTCCAACGAATCTGAAAAATTGAAATTTCATAGCGGGAATCAAAAGATATATCCAGTTGAAAATTCAGAATGGTCGCTATGGAATTCTGGCCCTTAAAAATGGAAATTTTGCAAACGACCTCGGTTTTCGACGAAACAACTTTTGTTGGATCTGTGATGTCAAGTTACTACTAGGTTTCAAATTTAATAATTTTTCGAATCAATATGTGAGTGTGGCAAAGGAAAACGCGTTTGACCAATTTTAATTGATTTTAATCGACTGGAAAATGGCCATTTTTCCAACGGTCTAAGAATTCAACGAAATTAGTTTTGTTAGGACCGTATCGTCAATACGAAGCTAGAAAATATTTTTAGGGAATTTTTCGAGTTAGTATGTGGACCCAGTAAATTGAAATGCGCGTTCAAATTCAATATATAGAGTTATATTTTGATTTTGATGAAAACTAATCGAAACAGTCGAATCAGCCTGCGATACATATTCCATTGTGTTCAGAATGAGGGTAGTTAGCTATGGACGACAGTCGGCGGGTCTCATTTCGAAGTCGAAATAAAAAGTTGCATTTTGAAATTAATTAATTAAAATAATATAAAAAATTTCAATAAACCCCCTCCCCCGTAACGCTTCTCCCCCAAATCGAAATTCCAACCTTGAAAAAAAAGGAGAAAGGGGCGACGGAGTGGGAGAGGATTGCCGCCACTCCATCGCGCCCCCCCCCCCCCCCCCACCCAAGTGGCGCGCCGCCCCTATCTCCTCACCCTCTCCCTCCTCCTCCACGTCACCTTCTCCTTCCCTCCCTCCCTTTAAAACCCAATGCAACCCAAAGCCCGCACCCAACCCTAGCCCACCAACGACGATCCAACCCCTGCCTGCCTCCTCCCTTGATGCCGACGCCCTCCCTGTAGCCGCCTCAGACCCCAGCCGTGCCCCCACACCACCAAAGTCCGATTATGGCCTTCCCGGGTTCAAAGATCCAATTTTTATTGTTTTCAAAGCGTCTAATTAACGCCCCGAGCCTCCTCCGCTACCCAGCATTGTTTGTAAGTCTTTACCTTTTTTTTAATTCATATAGCAAATGAAAATGGGATTTTTATTTGTATGAATAGCGAATAAAAGGGCGATTTTAATCTATTTAGATACAGAGTAGAAAAATATAGTTTTTGTACTATAGAAAGGTTAGAACTATAATTTTTATATCATTGAGAAAGATTAAAAATATGATTTTTATATAGTGGCGAGATTAAAAATATGATTTTTATATAGTGGCGATAATAAAAATATGATCTTTATATATGTAGTGAAATAAAAATTCAATCTTTATACTAGAAGTAGATATAAAAATATAATTTTTATATAGAGAATAGCGTGATAAAAATATAATCTTTATTATATGAACACCGTTATGAAAATTGAATTTTTTTCTATATAGTAGCGGTGTAAAAATAGAATTTTTATCTATATGGTAACAATATAAAAAAAGTGATTTTTATATGCATATCTACAATATAAAAATGTGATTTTTGTATATGTAGTGGCTATGGGCAATGAAATTGACAAAAGGCGAGCACGACGAAGATTTCTACCTATGAAGAGTCGTGGTGTTGGTTTAGCTAGTCGGTGAGAACTTCTCACTTTAAATTTACTTTTCTAGTTGGAAATATATATACTAGGATGCAGACGGTGCTTAGTAGCACCCGACACCTGTCGTCCACAGACCATGGACGGCTTGTATGCTTGTTTGTTATGCTGTGAAGTTTGTTTGCGATGTTGATGTGAAGTGGATAATAAAATATTCTTGTGTTGAAATAAAATAAAATATTTTATCGTTAAAAATATAATTTTTAACGTGAATGTGAATAAATAAATATTCATTTACAAACCGAACGGTTTGTTTGTGTACACCAATTTGTAGGATATTGATTGGGACGATAAATTTTACACATCGCCCAACTACACAAATAATATTCAGTGTTTGTTGATTTGAAACCCCACACGGGTGTTGGGATGATATTTGGCGTACACTAATTCCAATTATTTAGTTGTATGTCGATCGATTGGTCGACAGACTGTGTAAGCGTTAATTATTTATATTTAATGCTTATGCAGTTGTGTGGTGCACTTTAGATGATGGTTGATTATTTATCGTTGCCATTATATACATGTGTTGGGTGGAATCCATATAATTAACATTATATGGTAATTGATTGGGCCTCATTCCAATTGGGAAAATAAAGAATATTAGGAAAAAAAATAGTCATGTGTTGACGATGCTCATGTGTTGAGAATATTCATGTGTTGAAACTATTCATGTATTGAGTAAAATATTTTAACAATAAAATTTACATCTTTATCATATTTAAGATTAGAAACTACTTTACGGTTGGAGTCTGATTAAAAATCAAACGATAGATACCAAAATTTTATAAAATATATTACATAACAAAAATAGTCATGGGTTGACAGTACTCATGAGTTGAGATTAGTCAGGTGTTGAAAGAAATATAGATTCATGTGTTGAATAGAATAAATATTCATTTGTTGAATAGAATAAAGAATTTATTGAAGTACATAAAGCCGTGTTGATTAGAGTTGCGCTATTTTGACGTGAACGATATTTATATCGATTATATTCGTTTTTATAATGAATGTAGAAAAGTTAGTGACTTCAAAATAAAACGTTTTGAAAATATTATCATTTATATAGTAACGATATGAAATATTCAATTTTGATTTGAAATTGAATATAGAGTTGGAATGGTTTTTGAAAACAAATTTAAAACGATTTATAAAATACATTTTAAAAAGAAAATCGATGAAATATATATAATATATATATATATATTATATATAGTGGCCTGAATAGAACGCGCCGCGCCGCGGCAGTTCGCGAATTTCGACCATTGATTTCGAATTGACGCTACGGGAGATCCGACCGTCGGATACTCTAAAACCGGAACCATTGGGTTCGTATCGAAAAGAGCTTTCCAATGAATGTTAAAAGTTTGAAATCTAATGGTTGGATTTGGAATTATGTCCAAATAAAATTTGGAAGAGGTCGTTGTAAGTGCAGTTCAATGGCCGTTGATGGAAATCGACTGTACGGGCCTTGATAAAATTATTTAAAAAACCAATAAATTGTGTAAAATCATTATAAATGATTTGGGAAAATTTGGGGTGAAAAATTTCACATTTGAAAGGATAAGAATATATTTTTATCAAAATGAACTAGTTTTGAACTTGAATTAAAAATCCAATTATTTTTAAATAAATAAAATGGATTGAAAGTGGTTTTGAAAATAACCAGAATTTCCAATATATATAAAGTGGAAGTGGATTTGAATCGAAATTGTCTTTGGAATGTTTCGATGTTGGATTCCGTGATTATACAGATATTGTTATGTGAATTTGAAAGATATATTTATATCGTTATTTCCAATACGATATCTGTTGGTTTCAGAATTTGATATTGAATATAAGCCGATATATTTTCTATTCAGAGCCTTGTATTTAATATCAAATGTGATTTGGGTTTGTCGTGAATCGTGTTTTAGGTGACATTGGTTCTTTAACCCAGTTAAAGACAGGATATTGATTTTTGAGAAGATGAAAACTAAGTGGAGTTTTAATGAATCTTTAATTAGATTGAAAGTGAATTGATAATTTAAATTATCAAACCTGAAAAGTGATCGAGAATGGAGTTTCACTAGTTTTGCTCCAAGGTGATAGTTAAATCTTTAATTAGATTTAAGCGTGAAATTGTAATTAATTTTACCGATAACACCGTGGTGTTAGATATGGAGTATTACCAGTTTTCTCCATGGGATAAATAGGTTGGGATTGGGAAATAAAACAAATAATTACTTCGGTGTGGTTCGGTAATCCCGTCTAGTTTGGAAAACCATAATATGGTTTGAAATGATATCCAAAGGAAGATTAAAGAATAAATTTAGAAGAATTTATCTTTGATAAAATTAGTGGGAACCTTTCCCTAAGAATGTGAATTTTTGAATAAAAGAATATTCTAAATTGGAATGAGGCGTATGTTGTGTTTGTGTAACATGTGTTTATTATATACGCGGGTTATTCGGAAAGGCCGGGTTTATACCCATTCTGAATAACCGATTCGACGATATGTCGAAGATGAAGACGGTGGTTGAAGACGGGAAGTCTTCACATCGTTTGGGTGATTACTGATGATCTTGATTGGGTTGTACACCCAAGATGAGGGAATCAGTTGGTGATCGTCCAGACGTACTTGGAGATGGATGGATATGCGAGGAAAGTGCCTCCGGTTTCGTTCAGACCCAAAATGAATTTGTAAATGGACTGTGTGTCTGACATTGGATTTTATTCTGTGTTGATTGATCTCTATTAAATATACATCTGTTTGGCGGCGGAGAATTTATTCTCTTGCTTAAATCCCTACTCTGAGACGTACGAGCTCAGAGGTTGTATATCGATGGACATCAGTCGCATGGCATGAATTGCCTGTGTGGCACGCCTAAGTGGCAGATGATCAAGGCTTCTGTTGAAAAGCAAAGCCTAGTGGTTGATGATCAACACACGGCCTGTGTGGCGTAGCTTTGTGTATAGCATGAATTCGCGATCCTCACACCTCGGTATGAGTCAAAAACGGTATAAGGACCCAAGGAGTGCACGACGTTTCTTTCTAGCTAGTGGTGGTGTCAGTGCTTAAACTGGCTGACATTTATATACTTTTCACCTGTGTGGTTTTTGGAATGCGAGGCGCCTCGGATATAGGTCCTATAGGACCGGGAAACGTGTGTTCAGGAATAATTAATCCACAAAGTAAGAGAGCACCGGCGTTGGAGGTTCCAAAAGATCATAGTGGGGTCCTGAGACATTTGCTAGAGTGTCTCGAATCAGAGAGGAGCTTGCCCCTTGCCTCGACTCATGATGCAATCCAATTTCCAATACGTGATATTGCGGTTTTAATTGTAGAACTAGTATGGCGACATGATATATGGTACCCATGCCGTCTATGATTGATATTTATGATTGAAATTGTTTCGAAACTATACACTTATAATAGTATCAAGTGATTTGTTTTAAACGTACCAAGCATGTTTGGCTATTATAAGGGAAAACCCTATCCTCCGGCTTGCGTTGCATTGTGTAATGGGACCTGGGTCTTATAATAGCTTCATTTTTCCAAAGATCATTGCGCTGTTTTGTTCTATGCACTGGTGTTCTTGGGAGGAAACCCATTCCGTGTTATACGGCGTGGTCCCTTGAATTACTCTCTTTTAAAGTAAAGTTTTAAATAACTGTTTTAGTTCTCACACCAGTCACATGACTGACCTGGAGTTTATTGTTTTAACCTAAACTTCGGGTGCCCCTATTTTCCACACGAGCAGCTAGTAGTTTTGGTTTTGCAGATTTATATTCACAGGATCCTGATTTACAGTTGGAACGATGCTCGGAAAGCTCTGTATCCGTGTATTACTTTCAGTTGTGTTTTGTATTATTTTTCCGCTGCAGTACTGTATTTTAATCTATGATATTCTTTGTTGTATAATATTTATTCATACTCTGTATATTATTGTATCTGATGGAATTGTTGTAATAACAATGAAATGTTCTTCTGTTTGCGTTCTATTTTGTCGTGATCTCAAGATAATCCGGGCTTTCCTTACCGGGGAAGTTACGGGCTATCATTGGAAAGTCCAGTGAATTCGCTTCTAC
This sequence comes from Allium sativum, assembly GCA_030737875.1. Taxonomy (NCBI): domain Eukaryota; kingdom Viridiplantae; phylum Streptophyta; class Magnoliopsida; order Asparagales; family Amaryllidaceae; genus Allium; species Allium sativum. Next base: position 194,575,718 of record CM060927.1, on the reverse strand, counting down.
TCTTTCTCTGCTTCGCTACTATCTTGTTATTCTGATTTTTATATCTCTGCACCGCCTAACTAGTGTCCCAATTAGTAATCTGTGTAAAGTGATAATATTACTACGTTATCCTAATCCCCGCAATTATGGAAGCCTTCAGGTGTACATCTAGTATGAGGATCTTACCTCAATCAGCTTAATTGCCATGTAGAAGTTAAATGTACCCTTATCACCCTATCGATCGACTCCCTACTTGTATTAATGTTCCATGTGTCTGTGTCAATTCGGCCCTATCTTGCATGTAGATACCCTGTGCTGGTCCCACCATAAGGTGTATCAATCCTTATGATAGCAACCCGACACGATTCAAGATGCATAGTGTATAACTACTGGTACCCATTGCCTTCTCTTTCCCACTTCGGAGTACATGAAAGCCTGTAATCCGTCGGAACCTACACTGACGTACCCCCTGCCGCTATTTTGACCGCTTAAAATCAGCTCAGTAACCGTGCCCCACCCTGCCTAGTTTCAGGGTACCTTGATACATCTATGTGGGTTACTGTTGAAATGGGTCCCCGTTACTGGGGTTTCTTACTGGTTAAGTTTGTGGGCCTATATTTACTAATATTACCCACCAACCCAATATGTACTTAACCCTCCCACTGATTCAAACATGTTTACTTAATGGTTAAGTTTGTGGGGCCTATATTTACTAGTATTACCCACAAACCCGATATGTACTTAACCCTCCCATACATTATGTCATATTGGTTAAGTGTTGTCCCTTCATGTTAACTTAACCCACCTACTCATCATGTCATGTTGGTTAAGTGTTTCCTATAAATTAACCCTGTTCATTCATCAAGTTATATTGGTTAAGTAATTCCCATTAACTTAACCCCATTCGTTCATCAAGTTACATTGGTTAAGTATTTCTTATTAACTTAACCCTACGCATTCATCATGCTGTATTGGTTAAGTGTCATTAATCAATTCAAGTTAACTTAACCCACCCACTTGTCGTGTTACATTGGTTAAGTGTTGCCTTCTTGTGTTAACTTAACCCTTCCACGCATCCTGTTATATTGGTTGATGTTGCTCTCTTGTTTTAATTTAACCCTACCCATTCATCATGTCATATTGGTTAAGTGTTTCTTATTAACTTAACCCTACACATTCATCATGTCATATTGGTTAAGTGTTTCTTATTAACTTAACCCTACCCATTCACCATTTCATATTGGTTAAGTGTTTCTTATTAAATTAACCCTTCTCATTCATCACGTCATATTGGATAACTTAACCCTGCTCATTTGTGTAATTAACATGTTATAACGGTTAAGTGTTCTAAATTTACTTAACCCCGCCCTCTTGTCTAATTAACATGTCATAATGGTTAAGTGTTCTAAATTTTACTTAACCTTACCATTCTTAGCATGTATGTTTATTGGCATTAATTTATTAATGCCCCAACCTATCACATTAGAACTGTTGTTTGCGGTTGCTGGATGTGCCGGGCGGTTCCGAGAAGACTTCTACACAAAACTCATTTTAACCTCGGGTTCTTAGCTAAATGTGCTAATCTTTCATGTTAGATTTGTGTTGTTGCGGTTACTAGATGTGCTGGGCGGTTCCGGGCAGTTTTACACTGCAACTCAATCTAATCTCGGGTTAGGCATGTTTATCTTTTAGCATATTTACCATACATGTCCAAGTCTAGATATTATGCTAATCATCCCAAATTCACTAAACTAGTCATGATCCAATTCTCAAATTTTACCACAACAAAGCTAATTGCAACCCCAAAAATTCAAATTTCAAGTTATTACTCAAAATAGGTTACACCCAATTTTCCCTAATTTGCAATAATAGTCATGCCCAAAAAATCACAATATAACACATGCCCTAAGGTTTAGTCATATTGCACCGCACAAAATATTCTCCAAAAACCCTCAATCATGATTCACGGTATAAAATATGCCAAATTATAGCCTTTAATTATAGTGCATGCCAATTACCCAAAATCCTAATTTGGGCGTGTTCGCATTTAACAGTTATCCCTATCTTACTATAGGTTTTCATGCCTAAGCCATATATCACTATACACAATAATCTCCTTCTTCCAAGTCAAAAACTATCATATATAATATGCCCCAATTTAGGTCTTAAACCACAGCATGTACTATGCCTTATATGTTCACAGTTCAATTTACGCCCCAAACTCCAAGTCATTTGTCCAATATACTTTGTGCCTCAAATCTCAAGTCATATGTTCGATACACTTTATGTTTTAAATACAACATGTGTTATGTCCTCAAATCAGTTACGAATCAGTTATGCCTAATTATACATAATTTAATACTTTTCCCAATTTTAGCGCTAGTCATGTCCAAATCATATATTATGCCCATTTTTAGCACTGGTCATGTCCAAATCATATAGTATGCCCAATTTTAGCGTTGGTCATGTCCAAATCATATATTATGACCAATTTTAGCGCTGGTCATGTCCAAATCATATATTATGTCCAATTTTTCCCAACGTACGTTCATCTCTTATGAGATTCGGCTCAGGCTCGCAGTAGCCTGGCTATAAAACAAAAAGGGAAGAAGGAAGGAAGAGACAAAGAATGGACATAATAATATAAATGAGATAGATCCAATGGATATAGAAAGATAGATAGAAAAAGGCATAATCTCAGATTCAGGTTTATTACAATGTCAGAATCACAATTAACTTTTATTTCTGAAAATAACAAGAACTTACAAATTACATAATGGTCTTGAATTCCGGGATTTGATTTCTGAATTTGATTAGCTATTCCTTTGATGTAGACTTTGATTGTTAACTTGAAAACTCTAATTTGACTGATTAAGGTGGAGGCTAGGTCACTTCAGGTTTTGGCAGCATATAAACGCTTATGAATTCGTGTGGAGAAAACAATAGTTTTAGGGGTCTTTTTATAGGTGAATAGGGAGATTTAGAGCCTTCGGATCTGTCTAGAAGTCATCAGAATCGTCCAGAGCAGAATACCACGTCACACAGTGAATCAGAATGCGACACATAGCGAACACGTCATCGGCCAGATCTGGGCCAACAGGGGTCAACTCCCCTATAGGGGGGTAGACACCTATGTCGACACCCCTATAGGGGGTTCAACACCTATGTCGACTCCCTCTGGGGGGTCGACACCCTGAGAGGGAATTTTCCCGCCCAACCTATTTTGCTTGAATTTCGAATATTAAACTTGGTTTGAGATGTTTAATTATTATTTATATTTTCTGTTTAAATATGAAATCTTCTAAACTCCATAACTTCTTCATACGGAGTCCGATTCACGCAAACTCGAAATCTGTCTTAAGCAGAATTCCAAGACGAACGCAATGACGTAACCTGTTTCCCTTAATTCTCACTTTTAAAATTAAGTATTCTTCAATTTTTTAATTTAATATTCATAGGAAACACAGGGTGTTACAAATTCTATTTGGTTATAGATAACCATTCCAATTTTATAATCTCATTTGATTATAGTAATAACAAACAAATACATCCATATATTATAATAATTTCAAACAATCATTCGTTTCATATCAAAATAGAATTTTGGGTAAAATTATTTCATTTACCCACTTTAAAGCAATATCGTGTCGAATTTCTTTGCTTAAGTGTTTAGAAATATCTATAGATACAGTTGCACTTCCTATATCGAACAAAATTCATAAACCACTAGCCAAAACAATCAACATGATATAAAACAATTTTTATATCAACTAACAAAACGCGCTCCCGTATATATACTCTCAACTCATTCTAGGGTACTACTGACCCTATCTTTAATGAGTAATCCCCGCCAAAGCCTAGGTATTCACTCGACCAAAGCTCTGAAAGCAACTGTAATGGCCCAGATTTTCGTACTTTTTGAGTTGAATAAATAAACCACACATCCAACCGAAATTGAACAGAAATACGAATCTTTATGAAATAAAGAAGAAAAGATAGGAGAAGAACAGAAACAACAAAACAGAATCTCACATCGCAGCGGAATAAAATATAATATATATATATAATAACCTCTAATATACATCATCAGAGCACTTCACATATAAAGAACAGTGGAAAATAAACAATAAATAGATAACCTTGAAGCCTCTTGCTCCAAGCTCCTCCTAGAATATCTGGAAACACCTGAACTACTTAACTGCCCGTACAAATTTTGGCACCCAAGAGTTTAGGGTAAACAAAACAAAAATAAACTCTAAGTCAGTCATGGGACAGGTTTGAGTAAGCTCCAACCACTTGGTCATCTTTTAAAATTCTATTAATAGAATGGAAAATTGTAAGACCGATCCGCATATATACACAGATGGTTTTTACCTTACGATAACCCAAAACATTTCTTTAAAATCAATACTATTCTGATATTATAATAGTGTCTAATTCAAATAAGTAGTAATCTAGCAAAATGCTTGCATCTCACACTCTACATACATAACATACAATCAAAACCGCGGATGTTTATTATGTAATGGATTTCCAACTATGACTGGGTATGGAACCACCTACCGTTAGTGTATCTCAAGAGGGGAAGACACTGTGTTCAACAAGGTCATCTTGCAACCCGACCACACATGACCGACTACTCGTTTCGCTTGAGTGTGCCGAATGTATATCACCAATGGTTGGGATTAGCAACTGTTTCCCAAAAGAGACAGCATCGATATATTAAAGAAGGAAATGATTTTTCTCTAGATAGGTAATAATGCACCCTAATTGGGAGAGACCCACTTAGCCATGCTACCTACCCGTTTTTTGTCGTTCCCAGGTTGTGAGGCTTGAGGTTACGATTACTGAAACTTCATTGATAGCACAATCACTTTGAATGCCACATTACCAGACACGTTAACCACTAATTGATTTGCACAAATATATTCTAGATATTGTACTAAGAGAATAAATTCTCCACCACCAAATGTATATTTGTACAGATCAACGTATGCGATCACTGGAAATACTGTATTAGACATTCGTCCATACAAGTTCGTTCTGAGACCGAGCGAAACCGAAGGCACAGTTTCCATTGATTCATCTAAGGCAATTTCTACCTAGGATTAACAGAAAAAACCCTTGCACTTTACTCCGTCTTTGACTTTCTTCATATAATCCGATTCGCAATGTTCCTGCCAATACGGAGTGGTTATCAGAAAATAATCCAATCAGTATCTCCATATTGACAATGATATTGGCCAATACTTCGATACTCGGTTATTTACCTATCGAAGAAATACAAACATTCGTCCGAAGAGTCAAAAAATCACTAGGCCCCTTAATCAATATTTCACTAATCAAATCACTTCTCCATTTCCTTGTCAATATTTGTTAACCCGATATTTTCAACAATCATCTTGGTCTATGAAGCTATTTGGAAAACATTTTCATATATCACCTTCTTTTATCTTCTGTTACTTATCTCTATTCCGAACTCGTTTATTTTTATACTTAGGAAATATTCGTTATTATATTTCCAAACATACACTTATTTGGGTGAAAACAGATGTTGAGTAAATCATCGTTACGACAACCCAAATACTATATTTAACTAACTATATTTAAAATCTTATATTTTTCATTTCCGAACATCATCTACTATAGATGACAACCTTTATTACAATGCTTTTAAATTTTATTAACTAATTTGGTTTCTAGTTTTATGTATAAAAGATAAGTAAAATGTAAGTTATCAAATTTTCTAAATTAATTTGTATCTCCTTAAATTTATAGAAAATATCGCCAGCTTCTCATTTGTACGGGTCACTCTGTACAACTACAAATTTCCTCTCTGGGCCCTTTCCATTCAAAAAGAAAATCAAAAGGCCAAGCGGCTTGCCTAACAGGCTCATAAAATCTCATATTAAATTAAATATGTACCCCTTTTTATTGGGCATTCAATTTATATCTCTTCATACACTTCATTTCAAACCTGCTTAACATATATCTAACCATTCCAAATTTATTCCAACTGAAGCCAATCGTTTTTAACTCAATTTGCTAATTCATTCTCTAATTAGCTCTTTTTCCTATTTTACTTTTTACTTGAACATATCGTGTTCATACATAATTTTAATTTGCTTATAAATCAATTGAATGCCATTTCCAACTAAAGTTTCATGTTCAGTTTCGATTATAAATTCACAAATCCAATTCACTTATCCAAAGTCCAATTTCAATCCAAAACTCTATTCAATAATTAAAAATCGGATTTTTGTTTGAAAAATAAATTCATTTACTCCACTTGATTTCATATTTATTTCATAACTCAAGTCTGTATTTTTCTTACGAAAATCTAAGTTTATTTGTTTAAATTCCTTTTATTAAATTAAATAAAATGTTATAGTTAAATAACGATTATAGCGTTGTTTTTTATTTGAAATTTGATTTTGACATAACTCAAAATCTATAAGACGAAATCCATATTTCTCTCTTTCATTAGAAAACTATTATTCAATTGGTCCTGACGATTCTTCTTTCAAAGAATCCCGACTTAAAGTGAGTTCTATATACTCAATTGTAGTTTGAAACGTCAAATTACGAACAATCGCGCTATGGCGAGTTCCTTTTAATTATATTTAAATATAACTATTTAAACTTAGTTTATTAATAAATTTCAACTCCATTCTTATATATTCTAATATATATTAATTCAATTTTTCCAAATCTAACTTAATGTTTCTAATCATCCCTAATCATTGATTTTTTTCATAATACAGTTATAAATTTATTTGCAATTCAATCTTCTATATAGAATTCCAATTCCCTATGAAATAAATTATTTTATAAAATTCGATGATCGAATTCCAATTTTTAACATACTTGGATTTAACTCAATTTAGATTATATTTCGAATTCCGAAAAAATTATCTGTTCTTCCCTTTTCGAAACGATTTCCAGTTCCTTTTATATACATGCTTGAATTTATATTTCCAAACTATCCCATGATAATTATCGCACTTTATTTATAAACATAGTTTACAAAGTTACGTCCTTGTTTTATACATTAAAACAAGTTGCATTTCAAAATCTATTCGAAACCCGATTCTTATTTTGGAATATTTTTTTTATTACATCTTATATATAATTGTAAAATCTATTTTCATATTTAATTTCAGTTTTTATCTAATACAATTTAAATATCATTTCTGGAAATAATTTATTTTTATAAATTCGACATAGTCGAATTACAATCATAAATCCATATAGGTTTATTTTAATTCTATTTATATTCCGAAATCGGAATAGATTTCATCATTTCTTTTTGAAACTAATTTCAGTTCCCTTTTTAAATTCATATTCAAACACTCCCCATATTATTCAATGAAAATTATTCCATTTCAACTATAAACAAAATTAATAAATTCACAACTTGTTTTAATTATTCAAAACAATTTAATATTTTCTATCCCATTCGAAATTCAAATTATATTTTAGGAAAACAGATTTTCCCTTTTAAATCTCAAAATTCCTTTTCACGATATTTTTATGTATATCAATATTTAGGGCTAGTGATACTCAAACATCCAAAACACCCAATATCAATCACATGTTTTCTAACACATCATATATGATAATATATATGAAAACAAACAACAATAAATTTTGAGGAATCCAGCTGGATCCTTCCAACCTGTTTTCTGTCATCCACAAATGTTAGCCAACGTAAATAATACCCATCTTACTTCAAATCTAGATATCGCAGTATAGTAGTTAATCCACTATATATATTATGGGGCGCATAGGGTCATCCGCTAATGGTACTGCAGGAAATATCATATATATATATACATAATAGCGATACCACCAAGCCTAAATATAACTTATATATATAATAGCCATAATTCATTAACAATTATTCTATGCATCCAATAAACCAAAAAACAATATATAAAAATAATTTAGAATAAAAGTTCGTTTATAATAAAATTATAAACGAACCAAAGGGTGTGTTTACTCACCTGATCTTATTTCGATCCATCTTGCATTCCAATTGAAATTCTGATTACGCAATCCTCAACTACGACTGACTTTGTTCGATAAAATCTCGTATACCGTTAATATAACATTCTTTTTATATATATGCATTTATAAACTTAATACCATTTTCATTAATCACTACTTGTTAATAAAAATTAAATAGCAACTAAATTAACCTTAATTACTCGTTAATCCCCTCATTAAGTCATTCTTCTCTAGTAAAAAAATCAATTGTAGTAAAATTACGACACACCATGTTGATCTTCCTCATGAATAATACAAAAGCTCCATTTCTCGAAGATCCCATCGCAATCACCAGAACCCACCAAATACTTTGACTGGTGCATGCCTCCCCTTCCACTGCGATTACTGCCGTTAACTCCATCTCTCGATTCAACAAGCCTAATTTTACTTATAGACTCCAACCTTTACCAAAGTTGAACCCTTGTTCATCCACCCCTCGCAAGCCTACATGTCATCGCACACCTCATAACAACGTTGAAATCCAATCTCCTTAATTCGAGAGTGCTACTAGCTAGCATATTCAATCGCGATTCCCAATGCGAGTGTCTCTAGAACAGTGTCGAGCTTCATGAAACTCGTAGCTTTTGAACCACGATCTCCCATTTTCGATTTCTTCTTACATTTATATATAATTGATTGAATTGAATAACATTGAGAAAGGGGCACGGTTTTAGGCTTTTGATTTATGAGAATTTTGTATGGATAGGGGGAGGTCAGCTTAGATTTTCTTTCTGGTGAAATGACAAATGAGCGGAAAAATAATAGAGAGGGGGTCGCGTTCATTTATAGATAGAAGAGGGGACAATACGTACATCGCCATTAAATTTTCTGCTTCACTTCGTTGTGATGTTGGGGAACAAACATACATGATATGAAAGGAAAAGGCAGCTTGTTTGGGGTAGACTTTTGCGTTGGAAAGTTACTGCGTACGTTTAGCTATGGAAGGAAACCCTTTTTTATATAATTTGAATCGAACCGGTGCGATTTAATTCAATTTAAATTATAACGTGTTTTGGAACTCCTATTTGAGCACAAAAACCGGCGTTCCTAAGGTTATAACACTATTCAGAATACACTAGAACATGATTCGAAGTCTAATTCGATTGTACAAAGAAGATAACAATTTAAATCGAAGATTTAATAGTAAATTCAAATTTAGTTATTGTTCTATTCAAATAGAATTTATAAAGATCATTTGAATCATTTCGATTCAGTTTAAACTTGGAATTCAATTATATTTCATTTTCGTTTGACGATAATTTGATATACTCTAAATTAAATCGTATTCGATTATTAATCGATAAATTCCATTTAAAACCCATTTATATTATTTAAAACAATATAAAATGTTCAAAATAAAATGTCCGAAAATTTGGGTCGTTACATATATAATTAATTATAAAGGTTATATTCCTAGTTCATCACATTTTTTGGTTATTTAATATTAACTAACTTTTACTGTTGTAATGTATGTTTTTTACCGGCTTGTATACTTTCACATGTACCATTTATTTATGTTGACTACAATTAATGTCACTTATGAACCTAATGGTCATATTTCCCAAAGGCATCAATGTAGTATCCTTATTTTATTATTTCCCAAAATATCTCCTTTGTTGTACCATAACAGATTTACCAATTTGTTTATTTATTTATTCTCTATTGTTTACATATATTTTTGTATTTGATTATGCACCAGACCTCTCACATTAAGCTGACGACCTGTGGATGCTGGATTTGCTGGGCGGTTTCGGATAGGCTTCTACCACAAGTTAAATTTAACCTCGTGCGCGCAGTTATCTACATTTTCCCAATTCCTTTAAGTTTTCTTTGCAAATTAAGCATATTTATTCTTTTTCCATTATTCCCAATTTCACTGTAATTTAGTTTGCAATATCCAATTTATCATTAACCACATTTCAACAACCGTATTCATCTTCATTGTAAATTTCACAATTTTGGTTTTACAGTGATTTTTAACCCAATAAACATATTCATAGAATATATCTATACAACAATAAAATTCTTAACGTAACTGAGAATAAATTATACTACAATTATCACAATTTATAGTTATTTAACATGTTAAGAATGATGGGGAATGTAAACGGTAAATATACCATTATTTAAATGCTATAATTTGAATCCACTAACCTAACAACTTTCCAATCCGTGAATCTGATCCAAATTTTTTATTCCGTGGCATCCCTTACTGAATATATTATAAGAAAAACCCCGGATTCAGAAATTTGATAATTAAAGAAGAGGGAAAGAGGAAGAGAAATCTAAATAATTCAGATTAAGGAACTTACCTCAAGTAAGTCAGAATTTTGAGCACTTAAGCTATAGACATATATTCTTTACCTCCAAATCTTGAATTATAATTTCCTAAAACTAATATTTTAGTTTCTGAAAAGGTTTAGAGAGAAAAGAGAATGTAGAGCCTAGTCATCTTCTCATAAAATATGAGTTTAAAGCTAGACCCTTCTAGTCATTTATAGGTGCACGAAAAGTCCGATCCATTGGATTTAACCAAATAAAATCCAAACCGTTAATATTAGAAAACCATGTCATCTAAAAAAATTATCTGACCCGATTGGGTCGACCACTGTGTCGACCCACCTTAAGATGGGTCGACACAAGGGTCGACACATGGGTCGACCTATGTGAGACCTGGGTTGACCCATCCTGGGTTTAAATGTGTTTTTCTGCTTCGTTTTGATTTTTGGTTTTAACATAGATTAATATCATTAATTTATTACTTCATATAATTTATCTGAATTATAATTTTCCGTTTATAATACATATATAATTTCAAATTTTGAATTTATGTGTGTATACACTCATATAACCTTCCATTTTTTTTCGTTAATAGCTGCAATTAATGATGCTTTTTATATGCATTTAATGCATTCTAATTTCAAAGGCAGCTTATTTCTCGTCAATTTGCCCTTTGTTATGCATTAATTATTTTATGCTCTTAGCTTGCACTTTTTATCTCAACATTTGAATTTATGCGTATATATACACACACACACATGTGCAATCTTTATTTATTTTTCAAAATTCAAACGACGATATGCCATCATTTATTTCGTACCTATTTTGATTGATTACAAGTTTATTTTGGATTTCTCTTTTATATATAAATATATTGTACACACATACACATATATTTACATATGCATGTATACGTATATTTTTATACTCACTTTTATGTATATTTTTTCTTATATGTTCATTTTTATATATTTTCCACTTAAAATATGCCTTATTTTAGTCATACCTCTAAAACAAAGATATGGTGCTAGTGGGACTCGAACTTGCGCCACTCAGGAGAAACATATCTTTACCAACTGGGCAACATAGACTTTTGTTAATAAGGCTAAAAACAATGGCGGTCATTGTTAATTTTAGTGTTCTTCTTATACCTTCTTTTCATGATGTAATATCTCATTTAAAATATCTTTTTCATCTTAAATCTATTTCCTACAAATCACAGGTCTAAATTGATTAGAAAATCGCCAAGGAAACAATGACGCTAAATCCATGACATAATTCTAAAAGCTTTTAAAATTTTATTTTATTGTTTAATTTAAAAATGCGGGATGTCACATTCTCCTGCCTTCAGGAAATTTCGTCCCCGAAATTTGGTAATGGTAAAATTAAGTAATTCCATGAATAATTTACAACCATCATATGTACATCCAATTTTGCAACCATCTGTGCATTTGTGCAAAGTGTTAGACAACATAATAATACATGAATGACTAAGCGGTACCTCTTATATGAATGCTAAAATTTTATTGAAAATATAATGTATATGTCCTAAACACACCAGCAATTTCTATATGAATGCAATATTTTGAAAGTCGAAATACTTTTTAACCCAAATTTTCCTATACTCTTACAGAGAAAGAGCGTGATTCATCCAATTTTTGCATCCAAACCCTACCAACCAACTTTAAACTTTTCGACTTATAGAAAATTCTAATTTTTTGAATTCGATTTCTTATACTGCAAAAGGGAGGAAAACGGAAAACTTCACATTTTCAGTTTTTCTTTTATCTACCTTTTCTATCTGTACATGGATTTTGTGCAACTATTATATAGAGATTTCCTATCTTCCTACCCAAGCATAACTTACATAAGAACTTTTATTTATTATAAAATTTTCTTTTTCGACTTACTTGGGAAAAATTCATCCTTTCTATTTCACGAAAATTTTCCACTTTTTTCAGTTGTCATATTTGTTTCTTTATTTTTACAGTTTTCATTATTGTTTGTTTTCCTTTAGTTATGTCATTACTTTTTCTTAGCTTATTTAACTTAATCCACAGATCTAAGTTTAATTATAAATAGGCCTCCTAATTCTTTCAAAACTAATATTGGAAAATAAACACGCTACACAGCTACTATCAAGGGCTAAGAATCCTAGGACTATGTCCCCACTGACAAATAAAAGTCTAAACCACAGGATCTTATCAACTTGTTTGGCCACTATGATCTACTAGTTAAAACTAGTCCTTTTTGTGGTACAAACTGTCTTTTCCAAGCAACAATGTAGGCTCCATAGTGCTTATGCATTCCACAGGAATTTACTATTATTCCAAAATAATTCTTGCTATCTACTTTATAGCCTCAAAATTTTCCCTGGCTTTACTAGGTACTAATCCTTACCTACTCCGTGATTAAAAAAACAAGGTTTGGCTCTATCACTTTTCTTTTCAAAACTTAAATACTTCAAAATTTTATTTTTTCTTCATTAAAAAATAGTTTTGCAAACCATAAAAATGACATCTCATAAAAAAACATAAAACCTCTTTTTTTTAAAAAAAAATCATAAAAATTGGAGTAGAGAAGGACAACTATTCGTCAATTTATGTCACAACCATTCGTTACTACTACACTAGTTTAATTACTTAAAACAAGGTGCAAACATCTATTCTATTCTAAATTTCCATAACTTATTTTGTCCACCACCCAAATTTATGTCAAAACCATCATAAAAAATTTATGACAAAAGAACAAATATTTTCAATTTTTTCTTTACCTAAAATTTTGGCTTTTGAGAAAAATGTAATCTTTTCAATGTTTTGTTATTTAATTCTTTCATATTTCGAAACTAATGAGCTGTACATGCTCTTTGATATACACGTTTTTCTAAAAGAATTGAATTTTGATCAAAAATTTCACAAGAGATCACCGTTTTCACATATATCCCATTTTCCCCCAAAACCCAATACGTACCTTTCAAATAAGTTACTTACATATTTTTTTTCAATCGTAAAAAATATCTCTTTTTGTTTCAATTTTTTTTTATACATAATTTATGTAGTACATACTTTAACAATTGTAAACTTTTAAGGTCAAAGCTTGAAAAACACTATAAAATACTATCAAAAAGCTTTTTAAATTTCAAGTTCTTAAAAGTCAACAATGGGGCTAGAATCAAAGTGGGTTTCTAACTTATTTAGACCTTTCTAAATATTACTGCAATGTCATTTTCCCTATATATATACATACACACACATACGCACATACTTATATATATATATTCCTAATCCATTTTCTGTTTCAACTTATAAGGCTCTACTGCCAAAATCACTAATCTGAAATACCAACATATGGTATATATCATTTCTCATTAGAAAACACATTGTACACTTTTCAACCAAACCTCCTAAGGGTCTCTTGTCCATAAATTCCCATAACCATTTCCTTAGTGTACACAACTGATAACTCAATTTTACCCATAGACTTTTCCTTCTTATTTAGTGGGTTCCTTTATGGATCTCGGTGTATATATATAATATATTTATATTTCTTTAAAAATACATATACATTCACTCGTTATCTATATAAGAAACCCTAAACCTAAGCTCTGGTACCAGATGTAACAACCCAAATTTCTACAAACCATTTTTTTCAAAAATACCAATCTATCGCAGCTCGAGTCGGCTTGTTTGTTATCCAGTAGAAAAGATAGAGATAATAAATATATCAGAGCTAAGAAAACATCTCACAGCTAAAAGGATAAAATATAATATAATCAAATGTAGCCTTGCCAAAGTAATAACACTGCCTAACCAGTATACAAAGTTATCCTATCATTGCCACAAACCTAACCTGTGAGTGTGTTATGAGAAGGGGGTCAGAACACAAAAGTTTCGGTAAATGGACAAATTATACATTCTGGAATAATCTAACATATACCGTTTAGTTATAATTTCTAATTTATTAGGTTACTTGGGTTAACAACACTCATGGCTCTACATACACATCGTACCCATCTATTTCCCGATAGATTAATCTAAATCCTATGTTGAACAATGAACGGAAATCCAAATCATAACGCCACGTTACTGCACAGAACCCTCCTCGCTATGCCACGCAAGCGTATGGAGTAATACCTAACTTCTATGAAACACCACCTGTTGTGTATACCTAGACCATCACACGTGCGTACTATCTACTATAACCAGAGTCCCATAATACAGTTGCATCTAATGCACGAAACTCGGTCGGGAGCCTTTCCATATCTGTATAGCCCCACCTTTAAGGGCCTACAATATAAATATCTAAGCATGGTCTACTTTTTAATGGTGGCTATGGCCTCATCTGTTAGAGAATGTGGATTAAGGATCTTAAGGCAAAACTAACACTAGAGAGGGTTGAATATTAATTTAAAGAGATTATGGAATACTTTAAAAATCTTGAAAAGCTATATGAATCACACAATGATTATCATAACAGAAATGATCACAAACACAGAAATAATGACAAAAACATATATAAGTAAATAGAAAACGCGGAAAAGGAAAGAACACATCAGATTTTATATTGGTTTGGATTACTCCTACATCTAGTCCCAAGCAAGGCTGGATTGCACAGAGTTTTTTAATATTAGTATATGTTAATCCCTAAAAAACCATACGCACATTGGGTAAAGGGTACAAGGCGGGTCTTACCAGCGTCGGTCGTACATAACACAACTGCACTAAGCAGGATCCATATATCAAACAAAATGCAGGTCAAGTCTACAAGTGCAACCGGGCCATGAGAAGCGCGACTCGACAAAGATGAAGGCTGCACATCCAGAGAACCGCTCAGGCGCTAAAATAAGATAGGTCACCCGCTTTGCACGAGCTAGAGCAACCTCGTAGTATAACCATAAGCCAAGCGTCACCACGCAAAGGCAGCAAGAGGACGTGTAACACCCCACTTCCGCTAGGGTCACTCACAAAGGGAATGCACTAGTTTTGGAGGAGCGTTATCGAGGTAAACAAACACAGAATTATTACAAGACAGAACATAAATAAAACAGCGGAAGATTCAAAAGCTAATTTTCATTACTTTCAAAAAGAGTCAAAACCTTTTACATCAAATAGCCAAGGTCATTATTTTCCATTACAATAAATTCTGTCTTTCATAAATAAAGAAGCATAAACTTGAAACAACAAAAGGAGCTGAATTCCCCAAAGGTAGCAGAAATGCATCCATAGCCTAGCTCAAGATCAAACCTTATATTAGCTGAACCGAAGGCAAGTGGAATCCAAGCTAAGTGCTAGAGTTTCCTCCCTGAGAACCTGGGGGAGGGGGGGAACGGAAGAAAGAGAGGCGAAAGAAAACGGGTCAGTCATAAAGACTGGTAAGTCCAAGTGACTTTCAGCATAAAAACAGATAAAGGTAACATGACATGTATAAACTGAAAGTAAACATAAGGATGCTGTCAAGATGGGCAAGATAGACTAAGATAACATGATAAATCAAGTATAAATCAAGTATGGCATCACATATTCAAGGTTCGCTGCATCAACTGTACTAGAATCCCAAACCCATGTCTTATATAAATCATGAAATAATCCCTTGGCCCAATATCATGAAATGACCCATTTCTAGGTCCAACGAAACGATCCACTAGTCGATCGGCTCCCTACAAGTTCTAGCTCATCGTGGGTCTGTGTCATACGGCCCTATCATGAATTTAGTCACCTGTGCTAGGTCCACCATAGGGTGTATCAAGCCCTAAGGTTCCAACCACCGACACGAATCAAGCATGCATAGATAAACCTACTGATGCCCAAGGCCTTCTTTTTCAACTTCGGACCACGTGCATGACCATAGCCCACCTGAACCTACACTGGCGCACCAACACAGCCATCGTTCTGGTCGCTCACAATCAGCCCAGTAATCGTGCCCCACCCTGCCTAGTTCCAGGGTACCATGATACATCTAGTGGGTTACTGCTGAAATGGACCACGTAACTAGGGTTTCCGTCTAGTAGGATAAGTGTTGTCATTTAAATTCGAGACTTAAACCCTTATCAGTCTAGCATGTCAAATTAGCTAAGTGTTGTCATTTAAGTTCGTGACTTAGCCCTATAATTCACGTGTCAAGTTGGTTAGGTGTTGTCGTTCAAGTTCATGACCTAACCCTACCAATCATGTCTCAAGTTGGTTAAGTGTAGTCTTTCATGTTCATGACTTAACCCTATCATGTGGCATTAATTCATTAATGCACCCCAACCTCTCACAA
This sequence comes from Allium sativum, assembly GCA_030737875.1. Lineage (NCBI taxonomy): Eukaryota > Viridiplantae > Streptophyta > Magnoliopsida > Asparagales > Amaryllidaceae > Allium > Allium sativum. The sequence continues at coordinate 194,559,152 of CM060927.1, read as the reverse complement.
TAGACCTGTTGTTGTGGTCACTAGATATGCCGGGCGGTTCCGGGAAGATTTACACCACAACTCAGTCTAACCTCGGGTTTCAAGCGCGATATGACCAACTACTCACATTGGATCCTATTGTTTGTAGTCACTGGATTTGCCGGGCGGTTCCGGGCAGATTTACACTGCAAACTCAACCCAACCTCGAGTTGGCCATTTTCAAGTTCATTCTAGTGTCATGTCCATGTTCAAATTTTCATGTCGAGTTCGTGTCAAGTTTTCAAGGCGAGTTTCATGCTCTCCTATAATTTCCAATTTTTCCCAACGTTACCCCGTCTAAATACTTAGCCTAATTTAACGTACCCAAAATTGGCATAAAGAAATTCATTAACATAAACACGACATAGGGGTAAACTGGGCATCTTTTTGGCATAGTCAATATGAACATCATAGGTGTGTACTTGCAAAATAATCAACATGAATATCATAGGTGTGATCTTGCAGCGTAGACTGAACCAACATACATATATGTGAATTTGCAACATAGACTAAATCAACTTACATATATGTGAACTTGCAAATCAATCACGAACATGTGAATAAGTGTGAACTTGAAATATGACATAGGTTTAACATGTACACATAAACAAGTAGATCTAACATTTTGTCACATTTGTTGATATGATTTCACAACCTAAAACTTGCATAACATGATAAACTACTCAACTTGTCATAACATGTTATATTCCAAGTTCATATATATATGAATAGACTTATTCAGTAATTCCTAATGATGATAAAATAGAACCACAGGCATAGATCAACATAATAAACATTGCTCTATTATCAATTTATTTCCAAGGCATGACCTAACAGAATAAATTGATTAAAACATCGCAGGCATAACATTATGAACATGAAAAGGTTTGAATAATAATCTAGATTCAAAAACACGGACAGATCTAACTTAAATAGGAAAGTCCCCAAAATCAAGACAAATAAAGAAAATAGGTCTGAATAGAAAATCAAGCTTAGATCCAATTTCATAGTCATAATTCTAGGCAATAACCTCATGGTCATGAATCATAGGTGATTATTCATAATTGTCCTTGTCATAGTCATAGGCAACAGTCTTATGTTCAAAGTCATAGGCGTAGACATAGTCTTATGTTCATAGTCATAAGAATAGGCATAGTCTTATGCCATTAAAAATAGTTTCAACGTCATAGGCAATATTCCCAATAGTCAAGATCTAAGAAGAAAACAAGAATGGATACGAATCATACATACATCAATTCCAATTTATAACATGCCCATATTAAGTTTATAGTTTTTATCTAAAAGTAACTGGAACTTACAGATCATGGTCTAAGAAATTTAGATGCAGAAGCCAAGTCTAGAAATTGGCCGTTGAATTGCTGAATCGTTGATTCTTGATTTGATTGTAGAAGCAAATCCCCAATTCCTAGCCATAGTCTTCAAGAAATAATCTTCGCGTTTTATTTTTAATTTAATTTAATTTAGAGGAAGAAGAAGAAGCCATGATCATCAAGAGTTTGAGCAGCATAAGGTTAGAGAAGAATGGTGTAAAGAGAGTGAGGCTAGGAGGCTGTTTATATAGAATTTCAAACTAATTAGAGCCGTCGATGAAGCTAGAGTTAATCAAGGTCATCCATCTCAAGAGAATCCAATCAGAAAGTGATAAGTTAGCCCTAATGACACACCAGAGCTCAAAAATTCGACCAGAACCCGACAAGGCCAGCCAGGGCCTGACCAAGCAGGTTTCTGCTCGGCCTGGGCGCACCTGCCAAGTGCGCCAATGCAAAATTGCATGGGTGCAATTCCTAAGTGCGCCAGCGCAATTTTGTTTAGGCGTACTTCTCAAGTGCGCCAGTGCATTCTGGTCCATTTCCGGTTTTTCTGCCTAACTTCGTTCGTCCCTATCTTCTTCGTACATTATCCGTTTTACGCAAACTCGGACTCTATTTCAAGAAGAATTCCGAGACGAACGCAATGGAGTAACTCGTTTCCCTTGATTCTTAATTTAAAAATTAATTCTGCCTTGATTTATGGTTTTAACATGTTATTAAAAATTCGGGTTGTTACATTATTCCGTCCTTAAATGATTTCGTCCCCGAAATCCTCAAGTTAGGAAGAATGCATCCAATCATCTAATCAACCATCTACTCAACCATCATCCAGAAGCAACCATTGTCCTTAAAAGATTTCTAATGCTATATGAACATATGCAGAAAGTGTGTGTATATGTTCCTTATCTAATGCAAATGATCAGGCCTGATTGATCTTCCTAATGCAAAATATGTTTAGTGTCATGAATCCAACATGTATGCAAATAGTCCTAGTCACATAAACACTACATGTGTGCACAAACATTCATCCATATGTAACATTCACATGATAACACATTCAATTTCATTCATAAACAAGTACAAACACTCATGCATATGCAATATGAAAGTGTGTCTGAGCCGATCTAGTGCCTAATGTGTGTTATGCAACCACGAGCAACCACTTGCAACCATTTGCAAACATCAACCATAACATGCTTCAATCACATGTTTACATCCAAAAGGGTTCTACCTAAGGTTCTTGAGACGACCCCAAATCCATCGCTCCAGTCACCGAACTCCAACTCCGATGCCACCACTGACCTTGGCTGCTAAATTCGCACCTGTCACCCCTCATTGCCTCGCACCCGTTGCCATTCCCAAAATCCGACCTGCTGCCTCGCCGTCCCTGGAAACGCGTCGCCCTGAATTGGGATGGTACCCCAGTGAAGCTCTCCCCCTCACGAGCTCAATGGATCCAAACTCGTTTGTTTTAGTGGAGTGAGGCCCGCGATTTTATTTCTTGAATCGATTTGAATGGAGGCGGCCCAATTTTCCTGTTGTAGTGGACGGTGAGAAATGAGGGTTGGGAAAGGATAAGATATTTTATAGGGTGAGGGGATTTCTTTATTTTATTCACATTAAATCCAATTCTTTTATTAAATGTGAAATTTGACTTCGAACTCCCGACCAAACCAAACAACTGTCGCCTCTAGCTAATTACCCCCATTTCGAACACAATGGGATATGTCCGGTAAGCCAATTCGACCATTTCGATCAGTTTTCATCAAAATTTAAATATAAATCATTATATTGAATTTTAAACGCACATTTCAATTTACCGAGGTCACATACGGACTCTTAAAATTCCAGAAAAATTGTTTCTAGCTTCGTATTGCCGATACGGTCCTAATAAAACTAGTTTCGTCGAATTCTGAGCCTATATGAAAATGGCCATTTTCCAGTCGATTAAAATCAACTGAAACTGGTCAAACGCGTTTTCCTTTGCCATTCTCACATATTGATTCGAAAAATTATGAAATTTTAAACCTAGCAATAACTTTACATCACGGACCCAACGAAAGTGGTTTCGTCGAATTCCGAGGTCGTTTGCCAAAATTCCATTTTTAAGGGCCTGAATTCCATAGCGACTATTCAGAATTTTCAACTGGACATATCTTTTGATTCCCGCTATGAAATTTCAATTTTCCGGATTCGTTGGAAAGATATTCACAAACAGATTTAAATATTTTTGGTTTCACTAAAATCCGTTTTGTTTTGCACCCGGTACAGTCCGGCAAAGTTTGAATTCAATTTTTGAAACTGCAGCGCCTTTTCAAGCCTTGTTTATAATTATAATTAATTATATTCGTTTTCAATTGTCGATTCAAACTCACTTTTCATCTTACTTATTTAAAATATTTATTTTAAATATTTAAAATCCATTATTTTAGCCAATTAAATTTTTTTAAATTGGTTCAGATTTTCTGGGTCGTTACAGTTCTCAAGATAGGATTGAGAAGATAAGCAAGATAAAATGAAGCATCTAGGAGAAGAAGTTAAAGATGTACCCCCAGAAGGTCCTGCTTGCGGGGCTTGCCCTTGCTTCTTAGGGCAGTTCTTGCTGATATGTCCAGTTTCACCACACTGAAAGCATGCTCCCATCTTCATCTTCTTCTTTCTACAATCCTGGACTATATTCCCCTCAATACCACAGAAGTGACATTTTCTTTTCTCGCGTGTCTTGTTATCATTCTTGTTGTTGTTTTTGCCTCCTTTCTCGGAGTCTACCTTCTTGTTTTGAGATTCATTCACCTTGACCTCCTTCTTGCCATTCTTGTCTTCTTCACTTAAGAGCGCCATGTCTACTAGCTTTTCATAAGTAGCCCCCATAGGTACGTGAGTCATGGACAAGCTGTGAAGTGGCTCATTCAATCCTTTGACAAAACGAAGAGCCTTCTTATGAGGGGTATTTACTAAGTCCAGTCCAAACCGAGCCAGCTGATTGAATTGATTGACGTACTCTTTGACCGTCATACTTCCTTGCTTAAGGGATAAGAACTTTTCCAGCTGTAGACTTCATTCAGCTTGTGAGAGGAATTTCGTCTCGAACCTTATTCTGAAATCCATCCATGTTTCAACCGGCCTCTCAGCATTAGTGACTTCCCACCAATAGGAAGCTTCGTCTTTGAGCAACCATACCGCCAACTGTACTTTCTGCCTATCGTCCACCTCGAAGATAACGAATAGATCCTCAGTTTCTTTGAGCTAATTCCTCGCTTCTACGAATGATTCAGTTCCCTTGAAATCCTTTCCACCCATGGCTCTAAAATCTTTACAGATCTTTGAGAAAACAATTGCACGAGGAGAGGGCGGAGGAGGAGGAATCGCTGCAGCTGGAGGAGGAATATCTGCTGGGCCTGCATCATTGGCCCTAGCCTCTCCTAAACCAGTCAGGTATTGGCACGCCCTCTGGAAAGTTAAGATTCCCAGACATGCTGAAATGAAAAAGAAGAGATTCAAATGAGGAAACAAAGGATAGTGCTAATGGCTTTTGGGGAATAGCCTTTAAATAAAACAAGGAATTTCTTGAAAAATGCTTCTTTGTAAACGGTTTTGAAAATAATTTCAGAAGGTTTTAAAAACTTTTGCCCAGTCTGGTAACCTTCTGCTCTGATACCAAATGTAGCACCCCTCCTCCGCTAGGGTCACTCACAAAGGGAATGCACTAGTTTTGGAGGAGCGTTATCGAAGTAAACAAACATAGAATTATTACAAGATAGAACATAAATAAAACAGCGGAAGATTCAAAAGCTAATTTTCATTACTTTCAAAAAGAGTCAAAACCTTTTACATTAAATAGCCAAGGTCATTATTTTCCATTACAATAAATTCTGTCTTGCATAAATAAAGAAGCATAAACTTGAAACAACAAAAGGAGCTTAATTCCCCAAAGGTAGCAGAAATGCATCCATAGCCTAGCTCAAGATCAAACCGTACATGAGCTGAACCGAAGGCAAGTGGAATCCAAGCTAAGTGCTAGAGTTTCCTCCCTGAGAACCTTGGGGGAAATGGAAGAAAGAGAGGCAAAAGAAAGTGGGTCAGTCATAAAGACTGGTAAGTCCAAGTGACTTTCAGCATAAAAAGAGATAAAGGTAACATGACATGTATAAACTGAAAGTAAACATAAGGCTGCTGTCAAGATGGGCAAGATAGACTAAGATAACATGATAAGTCAAGTATAAATCAAGTATAGCATCACATATTCAAGGTTCGCTGCATCAACTGTACTAGAATCCCAAACCCATGTCTTATATAAATCATGAAATAATCCCTTGGCCCAATATCATGAAATGACCCATTTCTAGGTCCAACGAAACGATCCACTAGTCAATCGGCTCCCTACAAGTTCTAGCTCGTCATGTGTCTGTGTCATACGTCCCTATCACGAATGTAGTCACATGTGCTAGGTCAACTATTGGGTGTATCAAGCCCTATGGTGCCAACCACCGACACGAATCAAGCATGCACAGATAAACCTACTGATGCCCAATGCCTGCTTTTTCAACTCCGGACCACTTGCACGACCATAGCCCGCCTGAACCTACACTGGGCACCAACACAGCCGTCGTTCTGGTCACTTACAATCAGCCCAGTAATCGTGCCCCACCCTGCCTAGTTCCAGGGTGCCATGATACATCTAGTGGGTTACTGCTGAAATGGACCGCGTAACTAGGGTTTCCGTCCAGTAGGTTGAGTCTTGTCATTTAAATTCGAGACTTAACCCTTATCAGTCTAGCATGTCAAATTGGCTAAGTGTTGTCATTTAAGTTCGTGACTTAGCCCTACAATTCACGTATCAAGTTGGTTAGGTGTTGTCGTTCAAGTTCATGACCTACCCTACCAATCATGTCTCAAGTTGGTTAAATGTTGTCTTTCATGTTCATGACTTAACCCTATCATGTGGCATTAATTCATTAATGCACCCCAACCTCTCACATTAGACCTGTCGTTGTGGTCATTGGATATGCCGGGCGGTTCCAGGTAGATTTACAACACAACTCAGTCTAACCTCGGGTTTCAAGCGCAATATGACCAACTACTCACATTGGATCCTATTGTTTGCAATCATTGGAATTGCCGGGCGGTTCCGGGCAGATTTACACTGCAAACTCAACCCAACCTCGAGTTCGCCATTTTCAAGTTCATTCTAGTGTCATGTCCATGTTCAAGTTTTCATGTCGAGTTCGTGTCAAGTTTTCAAGGCAAGTTTCATGCCAAGTCTCCTATAATTTCCAATTTTTCCCAAAGTTACCCCATCTAAATATTAGGCTAACAATCTTAGCCTAATTTCTCATTCACATGATTTTTGGCATATAATATTAAGCTAAAACTTAGCCTAATTTAACGTACGCAAAATTGGCATAAAGAAATTCGTTAACATAAACACGACATAGGGGTAAACTTGGCATCTTTTTGGTATAGTCAATATGAACATCATAGGTGTGTTCTTGCAAAATAATCAACATGAATATCATAGGTGTGAACTTGCAACGTGGACTAAACCAACGTACATATATGTGAATTTGCAACATAGACTAAATCAACTTACATATATGTGAACTTGCAAATCAATCACGAACATATGAATAAGTGTGAACTTGAAATATGACATAGGTTTAACATATGCACATAAACATGTAGATCTAACATTTGGTCACATATGTTGATATGATTTCACAACCTAAAACTTGCATAACATGATAAACTACTTAACTTGTCATAACAGGTTATATTCCAAGTTCATATTTATATGAATAGACTTACTCAGTAATTCCCAATGATGATAAAATAAAACCACAAGCATAGATCAACATAATAAACATTGCTCCATTATCAATTTATTTCCAAGGCATGACCTAACCGAATAAATTGATTAAAACATCGCTGGCATAACATTATGAACATGAAAAGGTTTAAATAATAATCCAGATTCAAGAACACGGACAGATCTAACTTAAATAGGAAAGTCCCTAAAATCAAGACAAATAAAGAAAATAGGTCTGAATAGAAAATCAAGCTTAGATCCAATTTCATAATCATACTTCTAGGCAATAACCTCATGGTCATGAATCATAGGTGATTATTCATAATTGTCCTTGTCATAGTCATAGGCAACAGTCTTATGTTCAAAGTCATAGGCATAGACATAGTCTTATGTTCATAGTCATAGGCGTAGACATAGTCTTATGTTCATAGTCATAGGCATAGTCTTATGTTCATAGTCATAGGCATAGGCAATTGTCTTATGCCCTAAAAATAGTTTCAACGTCATAGGCAATATTCCCAATAGTCAAGATCCAAGAAGAAAACAAGAATGGATATGAATCATACATACATCAATTCCAATTTATAACATGCCCATGTTAAGTTTATAGTTTTTATCTAAAAGTAACTGGAACTTACAGGTCATAGTCTAAGAAATTTAGATGCGGAAGTCAAGTCTAGAAATTGGTCGTTGAATTGCTGAATCGTTGAATCTTGATTTGATTGTAGAAGAAAATCCCCAATTCCTAGCCGTAGTCTTCAAGAAATAATCTTTGCGTTTTATTTTTAATTTAAATTAATTTAGAGGAAGAAGAAGAAGCCATGATCATCAAGAGTTTGAGCAGCATAAGGTTAGAGAAGAATGGTGTAAAGTGAATGAGGCTAGGAGGCTGTTTATATAGAATCTCAAACTAATTAGAGCCGTCGATTAAGCTATAGTTAATCAAGGCCATCCATCTCAAGAGAAGCCAATCAGAAAGTGACAAGTTAGCCCTAATGACACACCAGAGCTCCGAAATTCGACCAGAACCCGACCAGCCCAGCCAGGGCCTGACCAAGCAGGTTTCTGCTCGGCCCGGGCGCACCTGCCAAGTACGTCAATGCAAAATTGCATGGCGCACTTCCCAAGTGCGCCAGTGCAATTTTGTTCTGGCGCACTTCTCGAGTGCGCCAGTGCATTCTGGCCCATTTCCAATTTTCCTGCCTAACTTCGTTCGTCCATATCTTCTTCGTACGGTATCCGTTTTACGCAAACTCGGACTCCATTTCAAGCAGAATTCCGAGATGAACGCAATGGCGTAACCCGTTTCCCTTGATTCTTATTTTAAAAATTAATTCTGCCTTGATTTATGGTTTTAACATGTTATTAAAAATTCAGGTTGTTACAAGATGAGCGCCCTTGGTTCAAAAGGGCGATCGCGCAAGGAACAATAGAGGATCGATCTCGGCTCCGCACCTCGCTCTTATGAAATATCCCAAAGCATCCGTGCCCACACTTAAGGACCCGCTCAACTATTCAAGACACTCAACAAGTCGTCCGCACATAACACCGAGCACGACCACGGACTGCTGGCTACAACTGTCCAGTGGCATGGTCGTAATTAGCAGAATGAACGACCCACAGCCTAGATAAACAGATTCCAGATGATTTACCAAGAGGGGTTCACCTATAAATACACCATGGCTACCCACATTTAATGAGGGGCTTTTGGAAAAACCATGAAGTGCTGCTAAACTTCAGACTCAACCACAGATCTGGCCATGGGGTCAAGTGCCATTTTAGAATGAAGGCATCTTCTCTCTCAATCATTCGTCCATCCTTCTTCTCCTCAAACTCTATTATTATCCTGTATAATTTTCTAGATCAAAACATATAAACGAGGGTATATAGAGTGGATATAGAGATGTATGAGGTTAAAGAGTTGATGTACCTTGTAATTCTCATTATAAACAGGAAATCATCTTCATAGTGGACGTAGGCCTCGTTAATGGCTGAACCACTCTAAATCTTGTCTCTACTTTACTTTTTCTCGCATTTTTTACTGTTCATTGCTAACCGGACACAGTTCCATTTATTTCTTACCGAATTGGTGAAGTACAGTTTAGTACCTTGGGTGTTTAGACCGTTTTTGGTGTAAACATTTGGGCGCCCACCGTGGGGCCGTGTTTTGCTTTTTTCCATTTTAGATCTGGCAAGATTTTCTGAGAGACACCGTGCTTATAATCATGAGCATGCTAAGGAGAACCGCCAGTGAAGCCAACAACCGCAGCAGTGGCATCAGCACCGTCATGCCACTAGATGGCGACTCCGATAAAGGGGAGCCATCAGAAATCAAAGAGATTGTAACCAGGGAAAACTTGGAGGAAGCGGTAACAGGATTAACGAGTCGGATAACTATCGCAAGCAACGCGATGATGAAGAAGCTCGAGTCGATACTCTCTATCCAAGCTGCTACCGCAAAAGCCTCTCTAAGCGCCACTTGTTCCTCGCCGACTCGGATGAATCAGGGATCAGAAACAGAATTACCCGCTTCACACTCAAGACAGCGGGGTTTCATTCCAAGAGTTGCGCGTACCAATCTGAACTACGAAAGGGGCAAAGCACCTACGAACGATTACTTTGATGATGCAATCGCGGGGTGGGAAGACTGTCCTGCTGCATCAAGACATCCCTGCCGGAAGGATACCTAGGTTCCTTATCCCCATTCCACGAAGGTGCATCTAGATCGAGGGTTGATGGTGAAAAAGGTGGTTAACTCATGGATCCGACCAACAAACGAGAGTACATCTCAGGAATGGTGCAAGCAATTGTGGAAGAAAGCCTGAAGAGGAAGGATGACTAGAAAGAATGGGAGTCTTTCCCAGCTAAAACCCCACTCATCGAGAGGATTAAGAAAACTGTATACCGACGAAGGTTCGAACCTCCATCGTTGCAGCCTTACGACGGGACAAATGACCCCGATATATTTCTATGTAAATATGACCAGTACATGAATGGAGCATGCGCTACTGACAAAATCAAATGCCTATATTTTCCAATTTACCTAGAAGGAGTGGCTTATATTTGGTTCCCAAAGCTGTCACCGCGGTCTGTGGACAATTTCGTGATGTTGGCTAGGCTATTCAATGAGCAGTTCAGATCCCAGGCGTTAGAAGCTCAGGAAGCTACGGAGCTAAGCGGACTACAGCAAAGACCAAGAGAGCCCATCAGAGTTTTTCTCACTCGCTTTGATATTGCATTGGCTAAAGTCAAGGATCCTGAAGCCAGCATGATCTTAATGGTCTCAAAAAGGGCATATGCAGGAAAACCAAGTTAGGACGATGGATCTAGAAAAAGAAACCAAGTACACTCGAACGGTTACTTAGCAAAGCCAAAAAATATGCAAATACTGAAGAGAGAAACGCACATGCAGAGAAGAATGGAAAGGTCCAAGGCAACTTGGATAATCAAAAAAGAAAAAGCGAAGAAGAAGACGGTCGAGAAATGAAGAAGTTACACTTTTTCAAGAACTCCGAATTCACCCCCCTTAACGATTCCGTGGGAAATATATTCATGGCAACTAGAGGCACCGAAAGATATCCAGTCTCGAAACAAAGACCCATCAAAAATGCCGCCATGAAGTCAGGAAAATTTTGTTATTTCCACAAAGAACCGGGGCACGATACCGATGAATGCAGGCACTTAAAATCAGTAATCGAGGGGTTGATCAGGAAGGGCCGGTTGCAACAATATGGACGAGATCATAAGAGCTATCCTGACTCTTCTCAAACAAGGGGCAACATACCTTAGAAAGGAAAGGGCCCAGACCAATTCAAGGAGGATGCTCATCAGAGGGACCAACCGCTAATACCACAACAATGGAGTGTTAAACTAAAGCTCTCATTATCTTACCTCATTTCTATGATTTTATCTTGTTATCAAAACTTTTTTAACTTGCTTTATTGGTCACTATGTCCATGTTGAGCAATGGTTTACCTACAAAAATTGTGTGCATCAGAAATTAATTATGCGCCTACTTGAATGACATACTTATTGATCTATGCTAAAGGCAGAATAATTCCTCGAAATGTAGGTGAAGTAAGAGCAATCCGCCATACATAGCGGGGCTGTAGCACAAAATCCCAGTTCATGCACTAGACGAAGCAGTTCGGGAGTCGCATACATCAAGCAAAGCCAAACAAGAGGAATAGGTTCATTGCCTCAAAGGGAACCAGTTATTCTGAGACAAACAGTCAAACAAAGGAATGCGCCTCTTATTATGAAATATGCTGAATACTTGGCAAACACTCATTCAAAGAGCTGCCACCAGACCTCTCTGAAGATACAGAAAAATCACCAAACATGTCCCTCGAATGAAGTTGCTAATCCCAAAGATGTGTTCTTCTAGGAACAAGACATGAATTCCTTAAAACCGGAGTTAAATTCAGTTGCAAGGATTGATGCCCATCTCCTAGGAATCAACACTGAAGAGGAGCAACTCAAAAAGTCCCGCGGTTAAAATTGCTAAGCCCACCGAAGAAGCACCTTCTTAGGTGACCTTTCTAGGTGCTAGACAAGAGTTTCCAACTTGAGGAAAAAAAACTCAATGAGGTAAACCAATGTCTATGTCCTAAGGTAAGGCAAAAAGTCAGAAAAACCGACATGTCCCGAAACAGAAAAATTGCCAATTTCAAAGGGCGCCTACCTTGGTAGGTAAAAACACGAATTCTTCCCTCCGAGTCGAAAGCTCGATGAGATGAATTAGTGTTCGTTCCTTGAACAAAGCATAAAATGGGGAAGGATTAAACATGTTGGAAGGACCATCAAAAAACAAAAACCCGACCAAAAGGAAGGTGACCATCCTTGTTCTTTGTTGTTAACCAAGTGAAATAAGGCCAAGGATGGACTACAACAGCAGAAATCCTGGCCGAAAGGGGGTATCATAAATCCTAGCCATGCGGGGGTGTCCTTTCTGGAACCCATTTGAATAACTAAAACAATCAAATGGGGCCTAAAATGGATCAAATTTTTTTAACCTAAGCCCTCCCCGGGTGCACGTATTCAAAACCAATCTCGGGACTGAATACTAATAAATAAAAGACACCAAATGCGCTTATAATAAAACAAATGTGTAACAGCCTTCGGTAAGCGACAAACCTAAAAGGATAACTAAATCCTAACCATAGTAATAACAATAAAAAATCGGGCGCAGCCGAAGGATTAACAAGCGCCCGGGTGAATGTGTAAATCAGACAACAATGGTGCAATGTACGATGCACCGACGCGTAAATAAACAAATTCCGTAGCAGAGAACCGTAATACGATAAAGCCTAAAAAAACAACAAACCTAAAAGAGTCACGAACTAAAACGTACGAGAATAAGCGTGGTTGGCTCCCGCATATACAAGCCAGACTAAAAAGTATCATCTGAAAATCAAAACCAAAGTAACCGAACAGGTGAAGCATTAGCAGGCCACAAATACTCAGATAAATAGGAAATGATCCTATCCCTAGACTCCAGGGCCTCGACAAGTTTGTGCATGTCTTCCTCCAAAGCATGAAGTTGTTCAAGATTCTCCCTATTTGATTGCTGAAGATCTTCAAACAGGGAGTGCCAACCACCCATTTGCTCCACAATGTGGTCTCTGACTGTTACGATGAGACCTGCAACCAGATGCGAACGGGGTTCCAGCTGATTGAATTCGGCCAATATGGTATCCTTTATGACATCCATCTTACCTGCAATAATCCATCTATCAAAGCGGTCTATGTACACACCAGAGTGCGAACTAGCTGGACACTGGGCCACAAAGTCCTTTGCAAGATCAGGATGACAAGGGTTGGGAACAGGAAGAGGCTCCGGTACAGATGCAGGATCCAACGTGATGGATGAAGAGACCATGCGACTAGCAACAATTAGCATATCTAAGTCAGAAAGTCTGTTTAGCAAACAATAACTATGAGCACCGTTCACACTCGAGATCTCCTTACCCTGGGACGTCTTTTTGCTACCATCCCTCCTCGCCGTTTTCTTCCAGAGCTTCCTAGACATAAGAAATTCCATCCTTGGGCGACCTGCTTCAGAAAAGATCAGCACGGACACAAATAACAGCTATGGAAAGAGAGACAACCTGGTTAGACTCAAGCATAGATGAAATGTTTCAACCAGAGAAACCTGGGGCATTTCACCGAACAATTTATGAACAAATACCATGCGTCGGTATTCCAAAGAAAAGCGTCGGATGGCCCGTGTCTTTTAAAGATAAGTACAAAAAGGGTATTCGCGCTTTATAAATTTTTACCTAGAAAAATCATGGCTTCTTGGAGAAGATCACTCAAGATAAACAGATGCTACTGCAGGCAAAGAGAAAAGTGGTAAAATGAGAAAGCCAAAGCCTTTTGAAGAAGAATTAAGGCAGAAATGTTAGGCATAGATTACCTGATTGAAAACCCTCAAGGAAGCACAGCCGTGACCAAATATTTCTTAAGATGCAAAAATGAAATAAAGCAGGTTAAAGGTGAATAAAGGAGACCTAAGGGCATTCATCCAGAGAATTTACTCTATATCAGCCTAGTATCTGACTACATGAAAGTGTCTCATCAAGTCCCAATTGGCATCCCAAGATTCAGCCATTCGCACAATAATCAAGAGAGTACAATGAGCCTCTCTCCCACAGGGAAAGACAATGCCAGTCAGCTACAACAAAGAGGCCTCAGCCCTTGCACGAACGACTTCTCACCAAGTCAGGAAAAACCTACCACCCAATGTGCGATCAAATATATCGAAGCCCGTAATTCCTTACCAAAAAGAAATCACGGACTTCGAGGGGCAAGTGTTAATCCTAAAAAACCATTCGCACATTGGGTAAAGGTGTACAAGGAGGGTCTTACCAGAGTCGTTTGTACATAACACAACTGCACTAAGCAGGATCCAAATATCAAACCCAACGCAGGTCAAGTCTACCAGTGCGACCAGGCCATGAGAAGCGCGACTCGACAAAGATGAAGGCTGCACATCCAGAGAACCGCTCAGGCGCTAAAATAAGACAGGTCACCCGCTTTGCACGAGCTAGAGCAACCTTATAGTATAACCATAAAGCCAAGCGGCACCATGCAAAGGCAACAAGAGGACGAGCGCCCTTGGTTCAAGAAGGGCGATCGCGCAAGGAACAAAGGAGGATCGATCTCGGCTCCGCACCCCACTCTTATGAAATCTCCCAAAGCATCCTTGCCCGCACTTAAGGACCCAGTCAACTACTCAAGACACTCAACAAGTCGTCTGCACATAACACCAAACACGACCACGGACAGCTGGCTACAGCTGTCTAGTGGCATGGTGGTAATTAGCAGAATGAACAACCCACAGCCTGGATAAACAGATTCCAGATCATTTACCAAGAGGGGTTCACCTATAAATACACCATGGCTACCCACATTTAGGGGGGGGGCTTTTGGAAAAACCACGAAGTGTTGCTAAACTTCAGACTCAACCACAGATCTGGCCATGGCGTCAAGTACCATTTTAGAGTGAAGGCATCTTCTCTCTCAATCATTCATCCATCCTTCTTCTCCTCAAACTCTATTTTTCTCCTGTATAATTTTCTAGATCAAAACATATAAACGAGGGTATATTGAGTGGATATAGAGATGTATGAGGTTAAAGAGTTGATGTACCTTGTAATTCTCATTATAAGACAGGAAATCATCTTCACAGTGGACGTAGGCCTCGTTAATGGCTGAACCACTCTAAATCTTTTCTCTACTTTACTTTTTCTTGCATTTTTTACTATTCATTGCTAAACGGACACGGTTCCATTTATTTCTTACCGAATTGGTGAAGTACAGTTTAGTACCTTGGGTGTTTAGACCATTTTTGGTGTAAACAGTATCAATCTTACAACACCCATGATTTCATGGGTACAAGGTTAACACGATTCCACCGCAATTGATTTCATAGCTACAAGGTTCACACAGCTCCCTTTCCTTGATTTACGGGCTACAAGGAACATATTCGTTCCCAAAAAATTCCCAAATGATTAATTGTCCTATAACTCTTTAATAATACTTCCAAACAGAGAGTAGTTGATAGAGAAAGAGAATGATATTTTTTTGTTGAAATCGGCAGAGTATGAGTGTTGAAATCAAGAGAATAATGTACATTAATGGTGGTTAGAGAAATGATGAAGATGGAGAAGAAGAAGTGATAAAAAATTAGAAATTAACACCTATTTATAATGTTTTAAAGGTTGCAATGTTCCTCAAGCTTTTCAAAATATAAAATGCTAGTTTCTTTAAAAATTGAAAAAATGATAGTTATATGTCTACATGCCCGAAGGTGTATGTCGACATATGTATTGTATTTTTATATTTAAAAACATTTTTCAAGTGTTTAAATTAATAATTTGTTGACGAGAAAAAATGTCGTAAACACCAAAGATTCCAATTATCAGGAATAGTTAATTTGGTCGCATAGACAAGAGCAGAAAAGCAGTAAATAACACAAGAGATTTATAGTGGTTCGGCCTTGTGAAGGGCCTACGTCTACTTTGAAGTGTTGTTGGAATATAATTAATCACTCAAAGTTACAAGAGTCAAACTATCCCATTACATCTCATTGCATTCATCTTTATGCTAGATGATGTCATAATTAAGCTATATGATGTCATCCTTAAGGCTATATGATGTCACCCTAAGGCATGATGTCATCATCATCATATATGATGTCATAATTATAATATATTCAATATATTAAGAAAAGGAAACTTTTGCCCTTCTTCTTCCTCAAATGGGAGATGCCATTAATCGAGCTCTCTAGAGGTCCTTAGGTCTCAAATTCCAACTCCTTTGAATTGTGATGTTGTAAGGTACTTATAGGAGAGTGGTTAGGTAGGAGTAGGTAGAAATAGGGGACCACACCCAGAAATTCGCACCTGGAGCTTGCACATGCTAGATTTTCATACCTGGAGCCTAGGGTACGAATTTTCGCACCTCGTGACGTGCGAAATTCACACCTGGAGCTCGGCTGCGAATTTTCGCACCTCGTGGGGTGCGAATTTTCGCACCTCGTGGGGTGCGAATTTTCGCACCTCGTGGGGTGCGAAATTCGCGCCCCCTATGTGAAATTCGCACCATAGGGTATGAATTTCGCACCCGGTTGGGCGCGAATTTTGCACCCCTTAGGCATGCGAAATTCGCGCCTCGAGGGGTACGAATGTTGCCTTATAGTTGTTGTGAAGGCCCTGGGTGTAGGTGGCTTGATGACCCATGGTTCGGGTTCACGTCTCGGACTGGTAGGTCTCTGTTTGGAAATGTTTGGAGAAGCGGCAAGGTTCGCTGAAGTTGTTGGCTGAACTTGATTTGACTCGATCTGGTTATTCCGGGCCACACTTATTGGGATAAATCGGGTGGTGCTCACTGTTTCGACCTAACTGGCTAGGTCGATTGCAGCCGAGACTGTGGGGCCCGTACCCCTACCGGCGCTGCGCCCGGACCTGCTTGAAGGCTCGCCTTCGGCTTGGAGCACGACTCCCCTTCGGCTAGTATGCGGACGGATACTAATGGAGGTCGCATTCGAGGGATGCAGCGTCCTACTAGTGGCCAGACTCAAGTCTTCTGGTACTGGACCTCGAATTCTATTGGCGATGCCTTTGGGCTGTAATATTATGTGATATGTTGAGTCGAGCGCGTCTTGCATACTTTTGGGAATCGGAACAAAAGGCCGGTTAACATTTGCCCCTCAATGTATGTCTTGGATTAACGGGACATGCTTTGAAGTGAGATGAGTCTAATATAGGCGTCAACACCTCCGCGCGATGCTTAGCCATTAGTTATAACCTTCATGTTAAGTTGTACGCCGAGAGCGCACTTCTTTGGAGCTGTTGGAACGCCATGTTGGAATATGCTGGTATGAGCTTAGGATTCTAATATTGCTAAGCGCTTTGACTTACTTGAGTCTTGCGGCTTGGGTTGGAACTTGTCCAAGGCGTTTAGCACCTGTAGATTAAGGGCAATAAATGCTTGCTGCTGACTCCCGATTGCATCGAAGTGCATACGGTTCATTATCGGGTCATAATTGCATATGCAATCATGAGTTTGTACGTGGTTTTGCGTGATGCGATGATCGACACTTTTCTATGAATTAGAAAAACGCGAATTTTGTAATAACTGCAAGCGCACAGATCGTGTAATATGCAGGTCGAACATAGGGAGGAATTATAAATTTTATTATTTATATATTTCTTAGGAGAGATAGATAATATCTAGAGATGGTTTTGAATTAAACAATATTTGGATATGGATCTGAATCTAATCAGATCAAAACCAAATTCAACAACTAAACAAAAGGACAAATTACAAGAAAAATAAAATAGCAAACAGAAATGATAGAAAATTGAAATTAGGATTGCCGTTGAATCTAATTAGATGGTCAATCACTAATGGAAACAAGTGAAAAATACAAATAGTGCTCTACCAAATCTGATTGTGTAGACTACACTAATTGCTAAGAGAAATCAAATTACAGAAAAATAAAAGAAAAACTTTTTTAATGAAGAAGAACAAAATACATAACAATGGATGGATTTACTATGGGATATCATGTGTATTTATAGGGATGTAGACTCCTCTCTATTAGAATAATTTGGACCAAGAATGAATCCCATGAAATAATCTATTTACAAATATGAAGACAGACTTGAGATATTCCATGCAGATTTCCTCTCCTGATTAGTGACATATGGCAGATTGATTGGCTTTTCCTTGGCAATAATTCAATCAAATATTCTTCTAAATGGAATTTGAAAAATGAATGATTTGAATTGATTTCCATGCGAAGACTATGGCTATTCCTGAAATGTTAATTAGTGTATATCATATATACATACATATGAATATATATACATATATATAATACTAGTACATATATTCTTCAAAGCAAAGAATGCACTGTGAATGTTTCTTCTTCAACAAAAAGAGGGCTTGTCAGGAATCGAACTCAGGTCTCTTTGTACAAATTTCTTTGACTTTACCAATGAACTACAACTTCTTTTGAAATTGAGGTAGCATTGATATGGGGAAGTAGCTTTTTTTCTAAGCAATTAATCTTTGATCGAATGAAGCATACTTATACTAAACCTGTGAAAACACACGAAAAAATACCCAAAGTAATATTTATTTATTTACAAAAGATAAGATATAAGAGCATAAAATAAACACATTTTTGTGCTAATCAAATAAACCTGCACTTATCTTTTACTTGTCCTCGAGTAAAAAAAATGAAAAACTAAACTAGGTAGGTCACACTTTCATAAGAAACATGATTGCATTGAGCGTATGAAAAAAGCCGTTAAACCTCTAGGTGTCCTTAGTAGGACGAGTGGTGTCTCGTGAGGGTTTTCAGCGGATACTACCCACAAAATCCAAATGCAGTATGTTATGGTTCTTATGCAACTACATGAATGCAATGGACATATGCAAATAAAAATGAAAAATAAAACCATGATTTGTTTTAGAAAAGTGGTACAACAGATTAAGTTAACAATTTCTAATCTGTTGATTGTACTTTGGATACCTCAACTTGTCACAAATTTTCAGTATAATTCAAGTTTTCAATGTTAAACTCTAGTTTGGCCAGTTGGTTCAGTCGATAACATAGTGCATCCATGAAATAGATTCTTAGTTTGCTTGGCACAATTTGTAAAGTGGTATTATTATTTCCTCGTGTATGGCTAGTCAAATCAATAAGATCAAGAAGTGTTTGGGCATCATCGCTTATTCTCCATCTCTATAAAAATTGAAATTTACGATTAACTACATTCACTTAACTAAAAGACCAAGGTATACCACCCATACACTGCCTTGCGGACTGACAGAGAGTTAGGATAGAGCTTGGCGGATTGTGTAGCCGCCGCTGACTTTGTCAACAACATGTCGGTAATCCTTAGGTGTCCAATCTCATAAAATGAGACCAAGATATACCGACGTTGACTTTGTCAAAAACATGTCAGATAGAGCTTGGCCGGTTTGCACACCAACGCTAGATATACAAGCACTGTTGGATACCCTTGGATTGCTATTATTATTATTAAAAATACAAGAACAAGAGAGAGTTACACGAATTCAACTTAACACAACTTAGTTTTAAAGATTTGAAAAGCCAGTATAAGTATTTTAAGTCCTCTACTCATTAAACAAAGACTACAATTCAGAATAGACTTCATGGCCATCACCTAAGAAATTCCTTATGTACCGTTTACGCTATTATCCCTCAAAATTCAACTTTTCATTAGATCTCTTATTCGATCTTAATTGAGAGAAAAAAATATTATCAACTGACACAATTGTTAACTTATTTTGTTGTATTAATCTAAAATGAGTCGTATCAAAAAAGGGCATGTTACTATGACTTAAAATGTATGATGGTCTAGTCTAAATGCAAAAAAATCAATAAAAAAATAAAAAATAAAATAAAAAATGAATGCAATGCAGACACCCCCACACTAGAACTAAACAGTGTCCACACTGTAAACATGTTTCCTGTAAAACCCAATGATCGATTAAATGCAAAATTATTTGTAGAATGAAATGTATTCTAACTATATAAGAATAGATCATATGTACAATGACATATGTGTTTGTGATGCATGCGATGCAATGAATGCACCAACTTTCCCCCCACGCTTGGTTCTAGCCCGATGAATCCCATTCCCACTATGTCTAGGCATGTTTTTTAATAAGAAAAGGTTTTTGAAAACCATCTCATCTTTATATTTAGATTTATAGTCCAATAGATAAATGTCCAGGGTGATCCTAACATGAAGTTTTTCAGCCAAGCCTGCATTCCAAAAATAATTCATGTGTTCAACAAATTTATCAGTGTAATTGTTCAAAAATTTGTGATCGCATAGAAACTCGGCTGCAATCATGAAATTTAAATTATGAGTGTTGTTCAAGACTATGTGATCACATTTCTCAACTTTATTAGTTGACAACATATTTTCGACACTGACAAATTCTAGTTCATTTGAAACCTCAAAATCGAAATTTTCGAACTTGGATTAGTGGCTTGATTCTATTACATCCTCATTTGGAAACTCATCCTCATACAATCAAGAAAAATCATGTTCATTAAAATCCTACACCAAATTTAAATTGAAAAATTCAACATTTTTATTTTGTTCAATTTCTAGAATTTCAAGTTTCTCACAGCCTGATAGAGAAAGATCAAAATCTGTGCTTAAATCTATTTCCTGAAAAGAATCGAAGTCCAAATCATTTGTTGAATTTTGAACAACTTCAATTAGATCGTTATTCTCAATTTCGAAAGTTGTTGTTTGAAAATGTTCACTATCAGTAAAGAATGGATTATTTTCTGAATCATCACATGTTTGAATTTGATTTTGTTGCTTGAGTTGTTCTTTAAAAGATGTCATTAATGAAAGAAGTTCATCTTGCTGTCTATCTTTCCTTTCTACCCTCTCTCTAAGAATGCTAAGATTATATTCTTCAGAATCGTTGATTCGAGAGCCCTTGTTTTGGATTTCTTGATTCACAAAATTGTAGTCCACATCAATTTCACAATCAGTATTATTTCCAATGTGGTGGTTGTTTGAATTTTCAGAAAAATGACAATGATATTGGAAATCATTTTGATTATAAAAATTATGTACATAACCAAAACAGTTGAAATTCGAGGGAAATTTACAATTTTGGTTATTTTCAAGATGTTGATATGGGCTATAATTTTGAATTTTTTTGTTTACAACCCCATATTGATGTGGATCAAAACTATATTGGGATTCAAAGCTATTTTGATGTTGTTGTGGCCCATAATCGAGATTATTGAAATTTGAATTGAAGTCGTAATTTCGATCACTTCTATGATTTTGAAAATGTTGGTTAGTTGGAAAATTTTGAAAATTGTTGACATTGGACTCACTAACTTTTGGAAAATTATGCTTCATGCGTTGTAATTCATACTCGTACTCTTCAAGAAGACGTCTACTCCGGTTATTAACCCACAATTCTCTCAAGGATTTTTTTGAATCAGACATTTGAGTGAAGTCAAGGGAAGACAGAAATTATTCTTAGTTCAAAATAGTATAAAAGACTAAGTTGTGCCCTATTAATTAACTGACTAAATTAGAAAGGGGAAGAGGGTCTTATGGCCGTTCATGTATAGTATAATTACTAAGGGATATTACCAACGTTTTACGGGTAGTATGCAACCTCTTTTGTTAATAATTCAACAAATTGAACTACTATATATCCGCAATCCAATTATACAAGACAATCAACTTCACAAACCACCACTTTTCAATTATTTTATTTTGCAATGTCTATTTTTATTGTTGAAAAATATGAGATTGAAGATTTCATTTAGGGAAATGTCAGCCAATCGCAAAAATCTGACAATACTAACTACAGATATTTAAAATATTGTACAAGCAAGCCGCTGCCCCAGCAGAATTTTTTTACAAGCAATGTCTATTTTTTTCATAGCAAAGCACCTGTAGAGTAAGAGAAATTTTACAGTAGGGTATGGAAGTTTGTCGAGAGCTGTTGAGGAGCAGAAATAATAAGAATCCCGATGTTTGCACTTCGCTGCACTTCTGAATTCTTGTTCGATTATTGAATTCATATCCTTGCTTTGGCCTTAGCTTTGTCTCTTTTTTTCTCTTTTAAGATTAGTTTATGAATTAGAAAAATTGATCAACACTTTTCTATGAATTAGAAAAGTGCGAATTTTGTAATAACTGCAAGCGCACAGATCTTGTAGTATGCAGGTCGAACACAGAGAGGAATTATAAATTTTATTATTTATATTTTTCTTAAGCGAGCTAGATAATATCTGGAGACGGTTTTGAATTAAACAATATTTGGAGATGGATCTGAATCTAATTAGATCAATACCAAATTCAACAACTAAACAAAAGGACAAATTACAAGAAAAATAAAATATCAAACAAAAACAATAGAAAATTGAAACTAGGATTGCCGTTGAATCTAATCAGACGGTCAATCACTAATGGAAATAAGTGAAAATACAAATGGTGCTTTACCAAATCTAATTGTGTAGACAACACTAATTACTAAGAAAAATCAAATTGAAGAAAAATAAAAGAAAAACTTTATTAATGAAGAAGAAAAGAATATAGAATAATGGATGGATTTACAATGGGATATCATGTGTATTTATAGGGATGTAGACTCCTCTCTATCAGAATAATTTTGACCAAGAATGAATCCAATGAAATAATCTATTTAAACATATAAAGGTAGGCTTGAGATATTCCATGCAGATTTCCTCTCCTGATTAGTGACATGTGGCAGATTGATTGGTTTTTCCTTGGCAATAATTCAATCAAATATTCATCTAAATAGCAGTTGAAAAATGAATGATTTGAATTGACTTCCACGAGAAGAATATGGCTATTCCTGAAATGTTTATTAGTGTATATCATATATACATACATATGAATATATGTATATATATATATAATATAACACTAGTCCATATATTCTTCAGAGAAAGGAAGGAAATTTGAATGTTTCTTTCTTCAACAAAAAGAGGGCTTTCGGGAATCGAACTCAGGTCCCTTTGTACAAATTTCTTTGCCTTTACCAGTGAGCTATAGCTTCTTTTGCAATTGAGATAGCATTGATATGGGAAGGTAGCTTTTTTTCTTAGCAATTGGTCTTTGATTGAATGAAGGAGACTTATACTGAACCTGTGAAAACACACAAAAAAAATAACCAAAGTAATATTTATTTATTTACAAAAGATAAGATATAAGAGCATAAAATAAACACATTTCTGTGCTAATCATGCGATCTGAGCTGGGATAGGTAACATGAAAGTGAATTGCATGCCATGGCTTGTAATTGTGTATTTTATCTTTTAGAGGAGTTTTAGGTCTGAGAGCCGACCGTTTGGTGTGTACATTTGAAACCTTAAGTCTTGTGGGCATGCATTCAAATCAAGTCGGTCTGCTCGGTTGAGATTTCCAAATCGTGTATGCATGGTCATTGCCATGGCCTAAGCGCACGATAGCCCTAAGTGGTTGTTGAAACGTTTTGGATTGGAGCATGAATGCATGGAGAATCTGCCGGATCACTTTGATTTGCGAGGCCAAAGTCATTCTTCGATCCAGGCTGGTCCCGCCGATCAAAGTTTCGGCAACTCGCACATGCAGATGTCGTTGTTAGGACAATACTTGGCATATGTTGAGGCATGTAGTCGTGTAGATTCTCCTCTGAGGCGAGGTCGGTCCCAAATGCTAAGCGCGTGCACCTTGATGATTAGGCAGCCGGTGAGTACATGAGTGGTCGCTGAGTCGCGATTGACTTGGTAGTTGGAGCTTCGAAATATGATCATAGCACGGTGTACGATCCTGAATTCCGATCCCGGAACGTTCATTTGGGGTATGCCGATCCCTTGATGGTAGTTTCTTCCTTTCTTCTCTTCCTGCACGGAAAATCAGTTTGAGGTGGGGAGAATGCAAAATGATGCTTCTGGACTTCGTATGTTCGAGTTGTCCGTAGGTTTCTGAAGAAGGGAAGAGATATATGGACAACCGGAGGATCCTTGATATTGTCACTCAAGAGCGTGGAGTGGTAGATTCTGGGAAGCAAATGTAGGGATCCTAGGAAAAGTATTTGCGGATATGGGATTGGACTTTGTATCCCAAAAACTTATTAATTCTTTCAGGCTCTTCAGAAGTTCGAATCTTGTTCGAGGAGATAACCACTAAGCCGGTGCACAGAAGCATGGGACAGAACATCGAACTCCAATGACTTTATCGAGCCTTGACTTTGATCTCGAGTTAGTAAATGAAACTTTGCATGGCGTCGTATGAGTGGACAATGATTAGTGAGCTGCGGTTCTCAAAGAATGGGCTTGCCTAGACTGGCGGCTTGAATGTGTATGTAGGATGTCGACACTAGTTGAGCTGTTAGTCTCGGGATCCGATCAATAACCCAACCATGATGCAACTGCATATTGACTCAGGCGTTGCGCTGGCAGTTGGTGATGGCCATAGCGTTAGTTGTTGAGGCTAAAGGTTGCCATCATGTTTCAGAGTGTCTGATTTTGTGGAATCCGGGCACTATTTGAAAGCCGAGAAAACTCCAGGGCCTGGACTCTGGCTCCCGATTTCCCTCGTTGCGAGGTGAAGGCACTTTCAAGACGGTGGCTCTAAGGGATGCCATGAGGGGGATGCCAGTGCAGGGACTAAAATGGATCTGATCGGGTCTATGTTTCTCAGGCCGGTACGTTAATCCGTAGGGGTTGCCCCCAACCTCGGGCATCTGATGGATTCTTCTCGATGTCAGGTACGAGCTAGGAAGTTCAGATTGTTGCTTTACGTTTCATGTATGGTATGTATTTGAACTTGAACGTAACACCACTGGTAGGTGAATGATTCTGGGAATGGACTTATTCGGACTGACCATTCGGATACAAGCGTAGGATGTCGACATACGGTCGAGTCATTAGTTCCCCACCTAATAACGTCATGACTATTATCCAATCCGAAAATGTTGTTGATGGTTACCGGTAATCGTGGCTTTAGTTATTAAAACTAGATGCTGTCACTACATTCCAATTCTCTTGTAAGTAGGAAGCTTTTGTCATCGAGATATGAATTTTTGTTTCATGTACTGAGAACTAGACTAAATTCTCCAGTTCCTCAGGGGACTGTGATTGTATTTTTCCCTCTATACTTCGGCTCGGGCATCTATGCCCAGTCAGCTTAGTATCGGCAGGAGGTTAGACGTTTTCGAGACTCAAGCTTTTGGGTCTCGATCCTCCTCGTAGCGAGGTGGGCATCCCTCTTTAGAATGGTTGCTCCGAAGGTTGAGGCGATGGAAATTCTAGCGCGGAAGCTGGTGTGGATCCTCCTCAGTTCCTGCGATGAGTAAGCTGGTGCAAGGATAAGTGGGGGACTGCCCCCAAGCTCAGTACCTACTGATTGAAGAGGATGCAAGCGATGAACCTTCAAAAGTAAAATAGTTTCTTCTTTTGCTGGGAAGCCCCTCTTGGAGCAGAAGCGTCACCAGGCTTTGCCCTTGTGCTTCCTCAAGCGTCCGAGTCCCAGTTGGAGTTACAACGGTAAAAATCTGGAGAAGTAGGAGAACCCGTGGCTTGGAGATCCCATGTTTATATGAGTCTCTCCAGAGGAGGAGAATTTGTGGTTGACCGAAGTGCTCATGCGACAGGCATAGCTGACATAAGCTTGCAAGCGATGCAAGTTAAGGTGGAAGATCAGGAAGCCTATCCGGTGGCAAAGTATGAGGAGCCGGAGGGGAAGAGGGAGAGGACGAGGTTGTCGTATAAGATACCTGGGCAAAGGCTAGCCATGGTGCCAAGGAGAAATCAACCGCTGCGACGGCGAAGAAGTAGGTCGATGTTGAAGTAGAGACGGAGAGGGCCTCTTAGTAGGCTAGGAAAAAGGAAAGCCGTTGATGATGCCCACCAAAAGAGGGCGAGGGGACGCTTAGCAACTTGAAGCAGATGCAATTATGCGACTCCAGGCTAGGGAGTTAGCTGATCAGAAGACCGCCGAAGTTGCTGAGAAGAGAGCGGAGTTGGACAGCAAGAAGGCTTAGGGAGAAGCCTAGGCTTCATAGGTCCTTGCTTCTTGCATCATTCCTAAGTCGTTGCCATGTATGGTCCTCGGGGAGGTTAAGATAGTTACAAGCGGCGAGGATGATGGGAAGAGGCGCACATCGATGTCTCATGGATACATTACTCCTGTGAAGAGTAGAGGAGGAGGAAAAGATTCCGGAAGGAAGGGGCCCATCGCTGGTGGTGACCTGCCCAATGCCGAATCTGTACAGAAAAAAGAAAAGACAAGAGAAGGATGAGTAGCATCAACAAATGTTAAAGGAATTATAGATACTTTGGGTTAGGTAGATCGATACTATATGCGAGTGTGGCCCTCTCTTTCGGTCCCTAAAGGTATGGCGCAGTTTTCATTTACACCCTGTCATCATAAAGAAGTAATGTTACACATGTAGTCTATTCGGGGGGGTGTGTGTGAAATGAAATATGAATTAGTAAAGATCGCAAATTGTGTCAAGTGTTTGGATGTTCTTCTTATTTTTTTAGGCGTCCCGTACTTGAATAAGCATACTTATTGTTACACCTAACAAAAGAGTGATTATGTGCTGCACTCTAGGTCAATTATTCCAAAGGGGTGTGATTGTGTACCGTGCTCCGGGTCAATTATGCCAGAGGGGTGTGGTAGAGCGCAGGCTTCTAGTAAGTTTCCCTCAGCTCAGGAAACACATATTTTGTGAAGCCAGGCTGAGCGCTTGTAGTGTTTGGGTTGTCCGGGGTTAATCCCAAGTGTATCGAAGGTGTGTGACGTTGCGTTATGCGGCATATCCGGTGTGTGGCTCTCCTGTCGTTCATCGGGTTGCGGCGAGCAACGGCGTCATTTATTCACCGGAGAAAAGCCCGGATCATCAGCCCATACGGTCTGATCATTTCTATGGGCTGCAGCTAAGCCTTTGTAGCTTAGGGGAGAAAATGACTTAATGTCGGTCTTGGTGCTACGCTGAGATTCGGCAGACACCCGTAGCCAGGGGAGAAATTTACATCACTCCCGGCTGTCTTTTGGGTGGCCCCAAGTTGCTTGGCACTTGGGCACGGAACGGTTTATCCTAGGCCTCGGCACGGAGCCGAGGTTTGTGTTCGTGGTTATTTATACTCGATCGTGCCATGGGCAAACGACTCGAGTTGCGTTTCCAGCTCCCATGCTCGGCGTGCTGATCGTAGCCAGTGTTGTTTGGCCTCGATGTTGGATCGAGGTTCGGATGGCGGCGCCGGCTCCCATGCTTGGGGTGTCGATGCGACGATCAGTTGTTTGAACGCAAGTTGGTTGTCAGGATTAATCAAATGCGTCATGAACGTCATGCGCAGAGCGATCATGGAAGGGAGACATGAATCTGAACATCACTCCTACGAATAACTCTAGTAGTAGTAGCCTTTGCAAGGCCTCGAATTGCAGGAAACCAAAACATCGTTGGAAGGCGTGAAGCAATTGTACACTAAGTTATGTAAAGTAAAGGTAGAGATGCTCGTTGTTCCACGCCCTCGTGAGTTCGGCTCCGTCCATGGTTGAGATTTTGAAAGTTCCATCGTTGAGCTTTCGTTGCATGAGTATGGGCCTTCCTAGCGAGGAGCGAGGCTTGCAGGTGGAGGAAAGGCCCACTCGACGACGCGGCCGCTGATGTGCGTTCGTGCGGGATCTTGGCTAAGGTTCCAGTCACGCCAAAAGTGGCAGGAGCATTAGTTGGAGGAGGATGGTTATGATATAACAAAGAGGAAGCGTGTCTTGGAGAAGGGGCCTTGCTTTTCGTTTTCATTTCATTTTTTTGGCAGGCCTATATATACACAGGCTTGAATGAGGCATCTATTGGTGAATAGATTATTCTGTTTGAATTGCGACGATAACGACTATTGAAAAGGTTGCGACCCTTTATCAATAGACATTTCCGTCAGCAATTGCGCTCGAGGTCCTATTTTTTGACCTTTAGACATTAATGTGTATGCCTTTTTTATGATATTGAATCATCTCTCTCGCCTCCTCTTTTTTTAGTGTGGGCGAGCTGATGGTGTTAATGAGGCGATGGCCGATATCTCCAATGATAAGATTGGAGATTGATGTATCGTAGAGGACGATCGTGGGGCTGACAGAGGACCAGAACACTTGGGCTTGCTTCCGAAAATTTCTATTGTAATGTTTCCTAGCGTGCCCCCTGCTGATTGGAGGGGGGTTAGGCGCACCGTATGGAGTACCAAAAAGGATACGACATGGAGAAAATAAGGTGTCTTTTATAGGAGAAAGTTCGCCTTTAGTTTCTGTTTTGCTTCTAACGAGGGAGGCATAGGATGGGAGAAGTTGCGAACTGATATCCCCGATGAAAACCTAAAGTCAACTGCATCATGGAGGCTGTAGTCCTGACATTGTAGGGTGACGGTATTAAGGGATTAGTTGTCGGTCGAGGTCATGTTAAGTGGGAATCTTTGATGAGCTCTAAGTAGCTCAGAGATCCCATGCACTAGGGATCCTCAATGAGCGTCGAGTGGCTCGAAGGTCCCACATAGTGAGAACCTTCGATGAGTGTCGAGTGGCTCGGAGATCTCATGCAGTGGGCGTCTTTGATGAGTGTTGTTTGGCTCGGAGTCCCCATGCGGATGAGTTCCTCGCTGTCGTTCTACAAGTAACGGAACATGTTTGTGTTTTTTCCACGGATGTTGTAGAACCGACAATATCCTATAGAGCCCCTTGGTGTGCTCGTAGTACTTTTAGGTCTTGGCCTTCTGCATGGTTGGGAATTGTGTGCTGTGAGGTAGATTTTCCCGAGGGTGTCCCTGAAAGCAGTACAGCTGCGAAAAGAAGGGAGCCGAAGGCGCTTCCTTTTATTGTTGCGACTACCTTTGCCAGCGAGAGCAAGATCGCACAGAGTAATGGAATTAGAGTTTTTGAAGCTCTAAATGTTGTCACGAGCTAGGATGTTGAGGGTAGGAGTGTGATTCCTTTAGGCTAGATTTCGGCGTAGGAAGTAGTCAGATTTCATGCCAAAGATCTCCTAAATTGTTTATTGCTATTGATTAGTCCATGCTCTAAGTTCGGAATCAAGTGGTATGCCCTTCATAAGCTGGACGAGTGTGATTCGAGGAGCAGGTTTCTCGATTTCAGCCAAGGTGGTATGGGATCTTGCAAGATAGCCTTTGAGAGTTTTCACGGGCGCCTTGGTAAATGTTCAAAACTGAGAGGATGTCTCTAGGCATCATGATGTGCAATCTGGATTGCACGACCAATCTTTTGGCGAGTTAGTCGAGAGTTGGGATAGTTCACGGTGGAAGTCGAGAGAAACCGGATAGAGTAGTCTTGGATGAGGACGAGGATGCACTTGCACTTTATGGCACGGGTGACGTGTAATAAACTCATGTGCCATTTGTGGCGGCTAATGAAGATTCGGGAATCAGGGGTTCTTTAAGTATAGGACGAGTGTTGATATGTCGAAGCGCTTGTGCCATTCGGTATTAAGGGTGGATGATGTAAACGGGTCATGCCCTGTACTGGTTTTGTAGACGTCGCGGGCATGCACCCGTGGTTCCCTCGCGATTCCGCGGATCGTGTCGACGATACTCAGAGGTTGGGATCCTATCGCATTATAGAGGTCATGATCTAGCCCAGGACTTTGGAGCCTAGCACGCCTTCTTGACGGAAGGTATTTGGTAATCTATGAGTCTCCAACATCGATTTCATGATTATGTGGAAGTTAGTTGAAGTGAGCTTACGCCCAGTTGGATGCTAGAAGCATTGGCTACAACTTTGGAGCCTAGCGGAGACTTGAGCATCAAAGATGGGGACGACCAGGATGACACGTTCCATTTCTGATGGTGATTCTGACATTGCCGAGATTATAGGTCAGTCCTTCCTTCATAGAATGCCACTTGTGGTGTTGAAGCGTGGAGGCCACTCAGCTTTGTGTATAATCCTTGTAAGGGGGTTACGCCTCAAGTGGGTTTTTCTTGAGTTGTCGGCGTTCCATCGCATATCTTTCATGATTATTCGGACCACATAGGGGAGATATGCTTGAGGGGGGATTTTCTAAGGGAACCAATTAGTTTTGACGAATTTCAGGAGTACCATTCTGTCGACGTCTTCTACTGTACACATCTAGCTCGCTCTATTTCAAGTCATCAATGGTCTAGTTTTAGTATGGCTGTCGAGGTTGGGTGAGCTGGTATGCACCCTGGTACGGAATTACTCTGGCTTGACGAGCTGCTGGAGGAGTGGGACTCTGGTTGTGAGTGACGACAGTTGGGCTCTTCCGAGCAGAAGGTTGGTTACTCGAATCCGGTTTGTTACTGTGTTCCTTGGCAGTAACTAATGATGGTTCGATCATCATCTCATTTATGTTGTCATTACTGTCGCCGTAAGAGTGTTGGAGCAGACGACGATGTTTTTAACTAGGCCGAACATTCTCCCTTGACGTGAGCCCCTAGCTTTAAAAGAAGAAATTTCCGATGCGGTGTGCCACGAGCAGGCTCGGTTCTAAGCAAGCTGAAGTAGGATGATGATGTGTTGACTCTCTTGAAGTTGGCACATAAGGTTGATGTTAATCTTCAATGCCTAGCGCGAGAGCTGCATTCTCATATTTATCATTAAGCGTGTGAATCTGTGATTGAGTCGCAGGAGCTTCGGGGTCGACAAGTGGAAGGAGATCCGTTTCCGGTGGGTCCTCTACCGCTTGGGGCTGGTGAGAGGTACCACCGTCAATTTCGGCCAACGGGGTGAGCATTACGTTTGGCCAGAATTCTGCTCAATGCCAGTGAGAGTAATGATGCTTTTTGGACGTACTGCTCAAGGCGCTTCTCGCGGATATGCTTTTCGACTACGTCTTTGAGTTGACGACAATCACTGGTATTATGCCGGTACATGTCGTGGTACCAATAGTACTTGCCGGTATTCTTCTCATGATTAGTGGATTCCCTGTTATACTGTAATGACCCGGGATTTTGACGACTTTGGTTATCGACATAAAAACGATGACGACTAACCAAACATCGAAAAATACTGGTCATTAGTGAAAGAAATTAGAGGGTGAAGAAAGATAAGATAGAAACATAGAATAAAAGAAGAAGAAGAACACAACATCAGAGTAACACGAATCTCACAGCGGAACGAAACAACATATAATAGATAACATATCATTGAAATATACATCTGTACTTGAATATACATCATTATCAAAGTACAACACTTACAACACAGCGGAAATAACTATAGCTGTACAATCCTGAAGCCTCCTGCTCCAACTCTTCAAGTGTATCTGTAAAATCCCGACTACTTGACTGCCCGTACAAATTTAGGCACCCAAGAGTTTAGGGAAAACAACAAAATAAACTCCGGGTCAGTCATGTGACGGGTGTGAGTAAAACAGTTTAAAACAGTTCAAGCAGGTAATCGATATCTCATAAGACCAAGCCGTATAACGGAACGGGGTTTTCCCTTATGAGAATCTAAATATCTTTATATCAAAAACCTTTTGATATTATAATAATGTCTATCAACCACAACTTTAATAATCATCTAGCAGAAACGCTTTCATCTCACGTTCTACATATATAGTATACAATCAAAACCGCAAGCACGTATTGGGTAATGGATTTCCAACTATGACAAGGTATGGAACCACCTTTCGCTAGTGTACCTCTAGAGAGTAATACACTGGGTTCAACAAGAACATCTTGCAACCCGGCAACACATGACCGACCACTCATTTCGCTTGAGTGTATCGAATGTATATCACCAACGGTTGGGATCAGCAACCGTTTCCCAAATGGAAGAACATCAACAATAGATTTTTAGAAGTAAATGAAACTCTAGATCAGGTGATTATACACCCTACTTCGGTGCGACCGACTTAGCCATGATGCCTGCCCGATTTCTGTCATTTACCGGATGTGAGGCTAGAAGCTACGCTTTATCATCACACCAGATTCACTTTGAATGCCACATCGTCAAATCCATCAAATCACCGATTGACGTCCTCAACCATACATTATGTGTTAGCTAAAAGAAGTTTCTTTCTCCTCTTCCACTCTTGGTACGGTTGGAGAAATCAATATACATGATCGTTTGGAAACACTCTGTCAGACATCCGTCCATACGAGTCATCCAGGAACAGGATGAACCGAAGGCACTATTCTGTAAACAGGATAGCCCTTGCATAACTCCGTCTTCAATTATCTTTGGCATATATGATTCGCAACGCTTATGCCAATAGAGAGTGGTTCTTTGGATCATAATCCAACCGGTCTCTCCATATTAACAACGTTAAAATGGTCAAAACTTCGATTGTCTGTGATTTAACTATCGAAGAAAAACAGGTGTGCAAACAACGATATTATTTCCAAATGGAAATTTATATCGATCAAACATCATTTAACATTTATCTCTTTATTTCATTAATTTAGTTATCTCCTGTTTCCCTATATTCAATATTTCTTTTTTTCTAAATTTGGAAAAAATATACGTTATTAACAATGGAAAACATTTCCATTTCTTGTTTTCTTTATTAGATAACATTTCTGGTTTCTTATTTGGAAAACATTTCCAAAGCTTCTTTATTGGACTTAGACAGATGTTTAAACAAACCATCGCGATGCCAACTCAAACCATTTCCTTTAATTACTAAATTCACTTAACCATCCTTTACTATCGACCCTTAACCATTCCTTAGTTGAAAATGAAGTCAATCAAGTTGGGGTAATACTACCTCTCAGACCTTAACTGAACAACGTTTCTAACCTTGAAATAGACAAAGTTCACCCTTCAAATTCTTTAACAAACTTCCTTACGTAACTCTCTTTCAAATCTTTTCTATTCGATAATTCTTTCCTTCGATAAGGTATATTCGATAACTCTATTCAATTTATTCTATTTACTTAACCCTTTTGATTTAACTTTAACTCCATTCACTTAACTCCTATCGAATAAACTATATTCAATAATTCTTTTAATTCTATTTGAATAAACTATATATTCGATTAACTCCTTTTACCCTATTCGAATAAACTATATTCGATTGACTCCTTTTTGAATAACTCTAGTTCGATTTAACTCTATTCAATAAATTCTAGTTCGATATAACTCTATCGATTTACTTTAACTGATTAACACTAACTGTTTAACTCTAACTGCTTTACCCTAATGGTTTAACCTAACTGATTTACTCTAACCAATTAACTCTAACTGGTTTACCCTAATGGTTTAACCTAACTGATTTACTCTAACCAATTAACTCTAACTGGTTAACCCTAACTGATTTACTCTATTTGATTAACTCTAATCAATTTATTCTATTCGATGAATTCTGATCGAATAACTCCTTTTTGCTAAACTATATTCGAATATCTCCTTTTAACTTTATTCGATAACTTCCTTTATTCTATTTGAATAACTAATTCGATTAACTCCTTTTCGAATAAACTATTCATTTATAAAGATTTACTTTTAGTAACGGTTCTTCACTTTACAAATGATTTCCTTTTATTCTAACTTATCCTTTGACTTTATAAATATTCTTTTATAAAAATCCTTTTCCTTTTCTATATAAAATCCATCGATTTTATATAAATAATTCATTTTCAAAATACACTTTGAAAATCCCCTTTCCCATATCCAGTATTTCTTATGGTATTTAACATACCATATAACAACGATAAATATCGTCCAAACACACATAATCAACAACAGATTATATATCACATCATATATCACAATATATGAATCACAGTAAAATAAATGTTGAGGAATCCAGTTGGATTCCTCCAACCTGTTTCCCTGCATCACAGATGTTAGACAATATAAAATCAACAACACTTTCAGTTTCATATGATATATTCTGTTAAACAGAATCAATATAGAAATTCAACTAACTGACTAGCAGTTCAATCAAACAGTCAATACACAGTCAATCAGCCAATATTTAACAGTTCTAAAAATACAACATGAAATTATAAACTGTTCAGAGTTAGTGAGATTTACTCACATTGGCAGTTCACCGTTAAAGAACGATAAACTATTATTTGATTTGAATCAAACAGTTTATTTCGCCATAAATTCAAACGAGCTCAAATCCACTCCCAGTTAGTTCCATTGTGTAGCCACCGTCCATACGATCCCAACGGATCCAACGGCACTCAATTCTGATAAGGTATGCTCAAGTTATAACGATTTCAATATTATACATTATATAAATTACTTTAAACTAAATTAAATCCTTATCGGGCTTACTTAAAACAAAGAGGCCCATTAACCAATTCAAAACCACACCAATCTTCCTTTACCATCATCTGCCGTGAGCTTCAGGAACTGCTCATTCACAATCCAAGCCATGGCCAATCCCTTCTTCCCACCCAACTCCTTCTCCGGTTCATAAAAACTCAAATAAAAACCACCATTGTATTCTCCTTCCAAACCTCCTTCACCTAATACCCTTCATAACGAACTCGCCCTTCAAAACCCATTTCCGTCGATTCCGTCCATCGTCGAGAGCTAGAGAACACGTCGAACAAAAATACAACGCAGCCTCGCCAAAATACCACAATAAAATCCTTTCGATCCCCTGGTTTCACATACGAACTCGAAATGGCCCAGAACTTCTTTAATTTCACCAAATTCCGAACCCTAGTTCAACCAACCCCACGCTGTACACTATCGAGCACCTCAAGACTGAATCGCACCACTCAAAAGTGGTATCAAATGAAGAGAATCCCAATGTGGACCCAGATAAACTTGTTTGAGGATTTTAGAAATTAAACTTGAATTTCTAAGAATTTATTTGCTCTCATTTTCACTGTGGATGTTTATCCTGAGGTAGCGGCGGATTTGAGAATGAAATTTAGGGTTTAGGGGAGTTAGGATTATTTATAGGTAATTTATAATATTTTTATATTAATTATTATATTATAAATTAAGCCATCGCTATGTGTATTTGCTGAATAAAAATTCCTACAATCACATACGATACCCAAAAATCACGAAACTGGATATGCGGCTAGAGTTCGACATTACGGTCCCAACGAAACTGGTTTTGTCAAATTACGACTTCGTATGCTCACACAGCGTATTTTTAACCGTCAAAATACTGACTGTTTCTCACTCTAAAAATCCATACGACCACACAGTGACTCTAAAAATCACGAAACTGCAAATCTAACAACTATTTGACATTGTGGATCCAACAAAACTAGTTTCGTCGAATTCCGACATCGTTTGCAAAACTGGCTATTTTTAAAGCTCTGAATGACCCATTTAAATATATAAATATATTTAAATATAAACAAATTAAATATAAATAAATATTATCGTATATATCCACATACAATATCGTTCAGCTCTAGAATATTCCTATATGAATTTCTAACTCGGTATTCACTTCTGGGTCTACCCGATATTCGATTTATATTGAAATCCCTTTTTAAAATATAAATAATTCCTTTATAAATTATAAAGGAATTCCACAGCGACTTTTCTAAAATTTGATTTGGACGTAAATCAAAATCTTCACGACGAAATCCCGATTTTTCTCTTCCGCTAGAAAGATATCCTCCACCAGCTCCACTCGTTTCTTGTTTCACAGAAATCCGGCTTAAAACGAATCATGTACATTCAGTTGAAGTTCAAATCGCCAATTTACGAACTGCAGCGCCATTTCGAGCTTGTTTATAATTATATTACAAACTATACGTTCAACTGTCGACGATTGAATCTATTCGTTATTCAAATTCAATTCCAAGCTGAATTAAATATCACAGATGATTCAGTTCACACCATATCGCCATTTCAGCCAATTCTGATTATTTCAGAATTAAATATATTATTTAATTTATTATTTTAATTAAATATTCACCATTATTTAATTCCATGACCATTAAATTCTCTATATCACTATTAATATAATTAAATAAATTAATTATAATACCTCTGCCAATGCGGGTCATTACAATCTTTCCCACTTAAAATAATTTCGTCCTCGAAATTGCTAAAAGGTATAGGACGACCCTATCGACTGGTTAGAACATATCTATTCACCCCTTAGCTTCAGTTTCAACTGAACCAATTTAATTTCAATTAAATTATTAATTAATTCTTATCAACGAAAATTTTCAAAAATCCTGAAATTTTTCTAACGCTTTAACTCTTCGAAAAATTTCGCCAGCACTTCCTTTGTACTGGTCAATACATCACACTCCAACTCGCCTCTCTGGGCCATCTCCAACCCAAAAGAAAATCAAATAGCCAAGCGGCTTGCCAATTCGGCTCATAAATCTTATATCCAATAGAAATATAAACTTGTACCTTTTGTCGGCATATCATTATATCCTTTCTACCTGTTATCAATTCAGCGGATACAAGGGTCATCCCAATAAAAATCCAATCTTCTTTTATCAACAACACAACCATTCGCTTATATCCGAGCCAAATATCATTTCAACTTGAGTTTCTTCTCGATTCCCAACTCTTAACTTGATTATCACATTACACTTCAAATTTGAATCTCACAATCCAATTTGTCTTGATATCATTCTAATTCAATCTCAGTTACCACTTTATTGGCTTTACTTTAATTAAATTTTGCGTTCACAAATTTCTGTTAAATTTGTTTTTAATTCAAATAGTCTTTCCCTGGGAGTTTTCAAATAGTTTACTCTTTTCAAAAATCAAATTTTCCTTTTGAACATGTCACTGAGCCCTTAATTAATATTCCATTGGTTAAATCACTTCTCTATTTCTTAATCAATATTTGTTAACCAAATATTTTCAATAACCATGTTGGCCTTTTATGTTATTTGGAAAACATTTCTGAATATCGCCTTCCTTAATTTTCTAAACTTTAGAAAATATATGCTATTTATAATTGGAAAATATTCCAATTTCTTATCTCCTTTTCGATCTCGTTTATTTCTATACTTAGGAAATATTCTTTATTATATTTCCAAGCTTACACTTATTTAGGTTAAAACGGATGTTGTGTAAAACATCGTTACGACAACCCAAATACTATATTCAACTAACTCTTATTCAACATTGATCTTTGAGCCTGAAATCTTACTATTTATTTGTTAATAATGAAATCAATCAAGTTGGGGTATAACTACCTCTCAGAGCTTGACTGAATAACATTTATAACGTCAAAACAGATATGACTACTTACTCGAAAAATCAATACCATACAACTACTTATTCACTTTTAAACACATATACGCTTCCTATTTCTATTTTTACTAGATTTTATTCTTAGTCTTCCTTCTTGATTTTACTATTCTATTTCTAAGTTTGTTTCCTTATCGACTTATATATATATATATATATATATATATATATATCGATACGTTGATTTCTAACTATCAAATTATCTTAAAAATATTCTAACTCCTTAAATTCCCGGAAAAATTCGCCATAACCTCCTTTGTACCAGGAGCATCGGGATATTTCAAATAGCCTCCCATGGCCCTTACCAATCCAAAAGAAAAAGAAAAAGCCAAGCGGCTAGCCGATACAGCGCATAAAATCTCATATATGAATTTAATACATACCTTTTAGTCGAGCATTTTATTTATATACCTTTGTACCTTATCCATACCTATCTCATGTATATTTATACCTGCCCAATCTATTTTAACTATACCTGATCGTTCTAACTCAATTCGTTAAATAATTTGTTAATTCACTCTTTAGTCTATTTCACTTTTATATTTGAACATGACATGTTCAAATATATTTTAACTTGCTTATTAACTAATTTGAATTCAAATTTCAAATCTAAGTTCTATATTCGATTTCGAATATCCATTTACAAATCCAATTCACTTTTCAAAGTTCAACTTCAAATTCAAAACTCGATTAACTAATTCCTCTTCGACTTAGTTAATTCTATTCAATTTCTATTCAAATTTTATATCACTTCTATTATTCACTTCTATTATTCAAATCTATATATCAAATTCTATTCAAATTCTATATTTGAATTCCATTTGAATTTCTATATTCAAATTCCATAGTTTAAATTCCATTTGAATTCTATATTCAAATTCTATATATTCAAATCCTATATTTGAATTCCTTTATATTTTCTATATTCAAATTCTATATTTGAATTCCATTTGAATCTCTAATCAGTTCCATTTGAATTTCTATATTCAATTTCTATTTCTATTCCATTGAATTTCATATATTCAAACTCCCTTTGAATTTCTATATTAAATTCTATTTCAATTCCATTGAATTTCAAATTCTATATTTAAATCTATTTGAATTCTCTTTATTCAAATTCTATATTTGAGTCTATATATCCAATTCTATATTATAAATCCCATTTTGAAATTCAACACAACTTGTCTTTCCCAAAACAAATTCAAAACAGTATCTCTGGTAGTAATTCGTCACTTACAACTCGAAAATGAATACTGATGATGCAGCTGTCATCATCAGAATCTATTTTCCAGCGATCGAAGTGAGTTCAATACTATAAAACCATTTCTAAACATTTCCACTTTGAAATTCATTTCAAAATATAATTCACACTTCTTGTAAAACAATTTAAAATCTCCCAGGATCTTAATTTTTCCTTATTTTTAATCCAAATCCATTTACAAACACTTACCCAATTTTCCAGAATTTTAATTTACTTTCTGGTTTAAATTTCAGATTTAACTCATCTGATTTTACATATTTCACTTATATGAATTCTGATTGATTATTTACATAACCATTCAATTTATAATCTTACTCGATTATAATAACAACCAATATATCCACTATATTATAATTTTGATATATATATATATATATATATCTTCTCTATATCAAGATATACCTTGGGTAAACTTACTTTAATTTACCCCATTTCAAAACATATCGTGTCGACCTATCGTATTCGAGTGTTTAGTAACTCCTACCGATACAGTGGATCAAACTGATCGACCAGAACTCATAAACAACTCAACCAATAAATCTCCACAATATAAAACAAATTTTTATATCAATAACAAATACGCTCACTCGTATATATACACTCAACTCAATCTAGGGTATTACTAACCCCTTCTCTACTGAGTCACACCATAGAGCCAAGGTAATTCACTTAACTTAAGCTCTGGTACCAACTGTAATGACCCGGGATTTTGACGACTTTGGTTATCGACATAAACACGATGACGACTAACCAAACATCGAAAAATACCAGTCATTAGTGAAAGAGATTAGAGGGTGAGGAAAGATAAGATAGAAACTTAGAATAGAAGAAGAAGAAGAACACAACATCAGAGTAACACGAATCTCACAGCGGAACGAAACAACATATAATAGATAACATATCATTGAAATATACATCTATACTTGAATATACATCATTATCAAAGTACAACACTTACAACATAGCAGAAATAACTATAGCTATACAATCCTGAAGCCTCCTGCTCCAGCTCTTCAAGTGTATCTGTAAAATCCCGACTACTTGACTGCCCATACAAATTTAGGCACCCAAGAGTTTAGGGAAAACAACAAAATAAACTCCGGGCCAGTCATGGGACAGGTGTGAGTAAAACAGTTTAAAACAGTTCAAGCAGGTAATCGATATCTCATAAGACCACGCCGTATAATGGAACGGGTTTTTCCCTTATGAGAATCCAAATATCTTTATATCAAAAACCTTTCGATATTAGAATAATGTCTATCAACCACAACTTTAATAATCATCTAGCAGAAACACTTTCATCTCACGTTCTACATATATAGTATACAATCAAAACCGCAAGCATGTATTGGGTAATGGATTTCCAACTATGACAAGGTATGGAACCACCTTTCGCTAGTGTACCTCTAGAGAGGAATACACTGGGTTCAACAAGAACATCTTGCAAACCGGCCACACATGACCGACCACTCATTTCGCTTGAGTGTATCGAATGTATATCACCAACGGTTGGGATCAACAACCGTTTCCCGAATGGGACAGCATCAACAATAGATTTTTAGAAGTAAATGAAACTCTAGATCAGGTGATTATACATCCTACTTCGGTGCGACCGACTTAGCCATGTTGCCTGCCTGATTTCTGTCATTTACCGGATGTGAGGCTAGAAGCTACGCTTTATCATCACACCAGATTCACTTTGAATGCCACATCGTCAAATACATCAAATCACCGATTGACGTCCTCAACCATACATTATGTGTTAGCTAAAAGAAGTTTCCTTCTCCGCTTCCACTCTTGGTACGGTTGGAGAAATCAATATACGTGATCGTCTGGAAATACTCTGTCAGACATCCGTCCATACGAGTCATCCAGGAACAGGATGAACCGAAGGCACTATTCTGTAAACAGGATAGCCCTTGCATAACTCCGTCTTCAATTATCTTTGGCATATATGATTCGCAACGCTTTTGCCAATACAGAGTGGTTCTTTGGATAATAATCCAACCGGTCTCTCCATATTAACAACATTAAAATGGTCAAAACTTCGATAGTCTGTGATTTAACTATCGAAGAAAAACAGGTGTGCAAACAACGATATTATTTCCAAATGGAAATTTATATCGATCAAACATCATTTAACATTTATCTCTTTATTTCATTAATTTACTTATCTCCTGTTTCCCAATATTCAATATTTCTTATTTTCCAAATTTGGAAAATATACGTTATTAACAATGGAAAACATTTCCATTTCTTGTTTTCTTTATTAGAAAACATTTCTGGTTTCTTATTTGGAAAACATTTCCAAAGCTTCTTTATTGGACTTAGACAGATGTTTAAACAACCCATCGCAATGCCAACTCAAACTATTTCCTTTAATTACTAAATTCACTTAACCATCCTTTACTATCGAACCTTAACCATTCCTTAGTTAAAAATGAAGTCAATCAAGTTGGGGTAATACTACCTCTCAGACCTTAACTGAACAACGTTTCTAACCTTGAAATAGACAAAGTTCACCCTTCAAATTCTGTAACAAACTTCCTTACGTAACTCTCTTTCAAATCTTTTCTATTCGATAATTCTTTCCTTCGATAAGGTATATTCGATAACTCTATTCAATTTATTCTATTTACTTAACCCTTTTGATTTAACTTTAACTCTATTCACTCAACTCCTATCGAATAAACTATATTCATAACTCTTTTAATTCTATTCGAATAAACTATATATTCGATTAACTCCTTTTTGAATAACTCTAGTTCGATTTAACTCTATTCAATAAATTCTAGTTTGGTATAACTCTATCGATTTACTTTAACTGATTAACACTAACTGTTTAACTCTAACTGCTTTACCCTAATGGTTTAACCTAACTGATTTACTCTAACCAATTAACTCTAACTGGTTTACCCTAATGGTTTAACCTAACTGATTTACTCTAACCAATTAGCTTTAACTGGTTAACCCTAACTGATTTACTCTGTTTGATTAACTCTAATCAATTTATTCTATTCGATGAATTCTGATCGAATAACTCCTTTTTGCTAAACTATATTCGAATATCTCCTTTTAACTTTATTCGATAACTTCCTTTATTCTATTTGAATAACTAATTCGATTAACTCCTTTTCGAATAAACTATTCATTTATAAAGATTTACTTTTAGTAACGGTTCTTCACTTTACAAATGATTTCCTTTTATTCTAACTTATCCTTTGATTTTACAAATATTTCTTTTATAAAAATCCTTTTCCTTTTCTATATAAAATCCATCGATTTTATATAAATAATTCATTTTCAAAATACACTTTGAAAATCCCCTTTCCCATATCCAGTATTTCTTATGGTATTTAACATACCATATAACAACGATAAATATCGTCCAAACACACATAATCAACAACAGATTATATATCACATCATATATCACAATATATGAATCACAGTAAAATAAATGTTGAGGAATCCAGCCAACCTGTTTGCCTGCATCACAGATGTTAGACAATATAAAATCAACATCACTTTCAATTTCATATGATATATTCTATTAAACAGAATCAATCTAGAAATTCAACTAACTGACTAGCAGTTCAATCAAACAGTCAATACACAGTCAATCAGCCAATATTTAACAGTTCTAAAAATACAACATGAAATTATAAACTGT
Source organism: Allium sativum (assembly GCA_030737875.1). Classification (NCBI taxonomy): domain Eukaryota; kingdom Viridiplantae; phylum Streptophyta; class Magnoliopsida; order Asparagales; family Amaryllidaceae; genus Allium; species Allium sativum. The sequence continues at coordinate 194,517,343 of CM060927.1, read as the reverse complement.
TCAGAGTTAGTGAGATTTACTCACATTGGCAGTTCACCGTTAAAGAACGATAAACTGTTATTTGATTTGAATCAAACAGTTTATTTCGCCATAAATTCAAACGAGCTCAAATCCACTCCCAGTCAGTTCCATGGTGTAGCCACCGTCCATACGATCCCAACGGATCCAACGGCGCTCAATTCTGATAAGGTATGCTCAAGTTATAACGATTTCAATATTATACATTATATAAATTACTTTAAACTAAATTAAATCCTTATCGGGCTTACTTAAAACAAAGAGGCCCATTAACCAATTCAAAACCACACCAATCTTCCTTTACCATCATCTGTCGTGAGCTTCAGGAACTGCTCATTCACAATCCAAGCCATGGCCAATCCCTTCTTCCCACCCAACTCCTTCTCCGGTTCATAAAAACTCAAATAAAAACCACCACTGTATTCTCCTTCCAAACCACCTTCACCTGATACCCTTCCTAACGAACTCGCCCTTCAAAACCCATTTCCGTCGATTCCGTCCTTCGTCGAGAGCCAGAGAACACGTAGAACAAAAATACAACGCAGCCTCGCCAAAATACCACAATAAAATCTTTTCGATCCCCTGGTATCACATACGAACTCGAAAAGGCCCTGAACTTCTTTAATTTCCCCAAATTCCGAACCCTAGTTCAACCAACCCCACGCTGTACACTATCGAGCACCTCAAGACTGAATCGCACCACTCAAAAGTGGTATCAAAACGAAGAGAATCCCAATGTGGACCCAGATAAACTTGTTTGAGGATTTTAGAAATTAAACTTGAATTTCTAAGAATTTATTTGCTCTCATTTTCACTGTGGATGTTTATCCTGAGGTAGCGGCGGATTTGAGAATGAAATTTAGGGTTTTAGGGGAGTTAGGATTATTTATAGGTAATTTATAATATTTTTATATTAATTATTATATTATAAATTAAGCCATCGCTATGTGTATTTGCTGAATAAAAATTCCTGCAATCACATACGATACCCAAAAATCACGAAACTGGACATGCGGCTAGAGTTCGACATTACGGTCCCAACAAAACTGGTTTCGTCGAATTCCGACTTCGTATGCTCACACAGCGTATTTTTAACCGTCAAAATACTGACTGTTTCTCACTCTAAAAATCCGTACGACCACACAGTGACTCTAAAAATCACGAAACTGCAAATCTAACAACTATTTGACATTGCGGATCCAACAAAACTAGTTTCGTCGAATTCCGACTTCGTTAGCAAAACCGGCTATTTTTAAAGCTTTGAATGACCCATTTAAATATATAAATATATTTAAATATAATTAAATTAAATATAAATAAATATTATTGTATATATCCACATACGATATCGTTTAGCTCCAGAATATTCCTATATGAATTTCTAACTCGGTATTCACTTCTGGGTTAACCCGATATTCGATTTATATTGAAATACCTTTTTAAAATATAAATAATTCCTTTATAAATTATAAAGGAATTCCACAGCGACTTTTCTAAAATTTTATTTGGATGTAAATCAAAATCTTCACAACGAAATCCCGATTTTTCTCTTCCGGTAGAAAGATATCCTCCACCAGCACCACACGTTTCTTGTTTCACAGAAATCTGGCTTAAAACGAATCCTGTACATTCAGTTGAAGTTCGAATCATCAATTTACGAACTACAGCGCCATTTCGATCTCGTTTATAATTATATTATAAACTATACGTTCAACTGTCGACGATTGAATATATTCGTTATTCAAATTCAATTCCAAGCTGAATTAAATATCACAGATGATTCAGTTCACACCATATCGCCATTTCAGCCAATTCTGATTATTTCAGAATTAAATATATTATTTAATTTATTATTTTAATTAAATATTCACCATTATTTAATTCCACGACCATTAAATTTTCTATATCACTATTAATATAATTAAATTAATTAATTATAATACCTCTGCCAATGCGGGTCATTACATATACGGTATCTTGTATTTAAGCGTGTTACACGTTTCCAGGTAGATTGTTTCCAAGTCTTTATTTACCGAGCTGTAAATCTTGTATGTCCGGTGAGGGCCGGGCTACTTGGGTTCCTTAAGAACCTGGCGTTGTTGCGGCCGCCTTGCCTACTGTTATTCGGCCTTTGTTTGTAGGGACCTGCCCCCATGTCCTTACCAAAGAGCTCCCCCATCTATTTCTCCTTGACATTGTCACTTATGGTATTCGCATGTGGATTGTTGGGAAGACCGTCCCTGGAGAGTCGGTTTTGTCTCGCTTCTTCTTGACATAAGTATTGTCGGGCCTTTTCATGGAAAGCGTTGAGGCTTTTTGGATGCTGCTGATCGAACCATGCCCCGAATTTGGAAGTAGGGAGGACACCCTTTGCTAACTGGAAGAGTATAATGTGAGGGTCCAGATCCTCAACCTCGGTGTGGGCGACATTGAACTTGGAGAGGTAGCTTTTGAGTGACTCGATGGGCCCTTGGTATAGGTTGGACAGGGTTAGGGCATTCTTTGGAGTTGGGATGTATACGCTGAATTTCTTGACTGATTCTGTTGCTAGTTGGCCGAAGTTGTTGACTGAATCGATTGGGAGATGAGAGAACCATAACAGAGCGGTTCGTAACAGAAAGACTGGGAAGCATTTGCATTTGACCGGATCATTGCCCCGGCTCGAGTCCTTTTGCCATTCGTATCGATTTAGGAAGGCACAGGGATTGGCGTTGCCATCGCAGAGCGACATCTGCGGCATGCTGAAGTGTCTTGGCCATTCAGCTTCATTTACCCTTCTTGTGAAGGGGTTATGCCTAATGTGCGCTTCCTATGAATCATGCACAGTTCCTCCCATTTCCCTCGTGATTCTCCGAACCATGTCGGGTAGGTAAGTTGGATGGGGATCCACTATTGGGACCCACTGGTTTTGGCGAGGTTCTGGAGTTCTATTGTGAGGGCGTCTTCTATGATGGTCATCCGGATCGTCTTCCTCCATGTCCTCGACATATATGATTGGGTCCTGGTGTGGACGCTGAGGTGGATCAGGGTAATGTGGATCCTGTTCTGGAGGAGAGCGGGTCGTTGGAATAGCGGGCCCATTACCCTATTTAGCGACCGTTGGGTTATGTCGAGGAGGAGGTTGGTTGGTAGAACCTGATCCCTCATTGATGACCAAGCATGAGCGGACTCGGTACTGTGCCCCTTCGTTATATGGGACCATAGTTCGGTTGCCGTTCCCATTGTCGTTGGCATGTCTATTGTCGTTGTCATTATCATGGGTGTTGGCACGAATGGCGATGTTGTTGACGAGGCTAAATGACCTCTTTTGATGCGGGCCCCTCGACTTGGAAGAGTAAGTTTCTGAGATATTTGGTCGAGGTCGAGCGTTGTTCCGAGCTAGTTGAAATCGAGCAACGATGCGCTGACTTTTTTGAAGTTGTCGCATAAGTTCGATGTTATTCCTTAATGCTTGGTTGAGCTCGACCGTTGTGTTCTCATATTTTTCATTAAGAGCGCGAATTTGAGCTTGTGTCACGGGCACTTCGGGGTCCACAATAGAACGGACGGTTTCATTAGTGGCCGGGATATCGGCCTGTTAAGGTTGTTGGGATGCATCGGCCTCGGCTGCGGCTGAAGAGCCGGTCATTGCGTTCTTTGGTCACTTTGTCATCGTGAGCGGACATGACAGTAGGTTTAACAAGGAACCTCTAGCTCGTCAGGGGTCGAGATGACAACGTGCGACTAAGGTGCAAAATCCTAGTTTTCTCAGTGAAAGCACCAAATGTTGATGACAAAAAATGTCGTAAACACCAAGAATTCCAATTACTAGGAATAGTTAATTTGGTCGCATAGACAAGAGCAGAAAAGCAGTAAATAACGCAAGAGATTTATAGTGGTTCGGCATTGTGAAGGGCCTACGTCCACTTTGTAGCGTTGTTGGAATATTATTAATCATTCAAAGTTACAGGCGTGAGACCTTCTCATTACATCTCATTACATTCATCTTTATGCTATATGATGTCATAATTAAGCTATATGATGTCATCCTTAAGGGTATATGATGTCACCTCTAAGGCATAATGTCATCATCATCATATGTGATGTCATAATTATCATATATTTAATATATTAAGAAAAGGAAACTTTTGCCTTCATCTTACTCAAATGGGAGATGCCATTAATGAAGCTCTCTATAAGTCCCAAGGTCTCAAATTCCAACCCCATTGAAGTGTGATGTTGCAGGGTATTTATAGGAGAGTGGTTAGGTGGAAGTAAGTAGGAGTAGATAGATATAGGGGACCACACCCAGAAATTCGCACCCAGAGCGTGCACATGCCAGATTTTCGCATTAGGACCTGGGGTGCGAATTTTCGCACCTCGTGGGGGTGCAAAATTCGCACCTGGAGCCTGGGGTGCGAATTTTCGGACCTCGGGGGTTGCGAAATTCGCACCCACAGGGTACGAATTTTGCACCTGGTCGGGTGCGAATTTCTCACCTCTTAGGGGTGCGAAATTCACGTCCCGAGGGGTATAAACGTCACCTTATGGGTGATGCGAAGGCCATGGGTGTAGGTGCCTTGATGGCCCATGGTTCGGGTTCACGTCTCGGACTGCTAGGTCTTTGGTTGGCAATGTTTGGAAGACCGTCGAGGTTCGCTGAAGCTGTTGGCTGAATCCTGACTTTTAGTCGATCTGGTGATTCCGAGCAATACACTTGTTGGCCGATATCGCATAAATCGGGCGGTCCCCACTGTTTCGACCTAACCAGCCAGGTCGATTGCTAGCAGGACTGTGGGGCCTCGGACCCCCACTGGTGCTGCGCCTGGACCCGCTTGACAACTCGCCTTCGGCTCGAAGCATGACTTGCCTTCTGCTCGGATGCGGACAGATACTGATGGACGTCGCATTTGAGGGATGTGTCGTCCTCCTAGTGGCCAGACTCGAGTCTTCTAATACTGGACCCCGGATGATATTGACGATGCCTTTGGGCTGTAATATCACGCGATATGTTGAGTCGAGCGTGTCTTGCGCACTTTTAGGAACCGGACCAAAAGGTCGGTTAACATATTTATATTATGAAAATTCTTGAATCAAAACTAATGTTTCAAAATAGATTTACGAAAGTGTTAAAACATATAAAAATGTAATATAAATATATTTATATGATATAAAACTATAAAACATATATCTATATAATAAATTTTCTTGGTACACAAATAAAAGACAAAGAATGGTTGAGATTTAAGAAAACAAAAGACATCCAACGATCAGTAATGCATCAATCGTATACTTTGAAACGCCATAATAATTCATTTCACGCGCTGTTATAATGTTCAACTTACCCACTCACGGTACCCACTCGCACATCCAAGCCCATTTTATGCACTGTCTACTCGGTTTCTTCATTATCTCATGTTCTCCCTTTCTTCATCCAGATCTATATCCTCAAATCAACTGCTCCAAAAAGCTCACTATGGTCTCTTCCAAAATCATCCTCAGTTTGCTCCACTAAAGTTAACCCACTATTCTTTGTGGAGTTTGCAACAGAAATTACCTTTTCTGTCATACATCGCATTCTTCTTATATCTGGAACAATTTATATGTTTAAAGTTGGTGATTACTTTATTAATGTTGGTTTATAATCTAAGGCTTATAGAGAGGTCTTCACTGATGTTTATTTCTGCGAATTCTTTTTAACCTCATCCGCTAAAATCAATCTCACATGTTCGTCTTCTTCCTTTTTTAGTTTGCCGGTAAATTTGGGATTCACTTTGCTAAGCAAATCGCTGAATATAATTTTTACTTTCTGTGGTTTTATCAACTTTATCATATTCGTCGCATGAATTCCGTATTTGTTGCAATGGTGGCTATTTCACTAACGTTCAGGTTGGATTATCATTTTCATTTAATGACTAATGCGTTAATTGTTTAGTGTTCAATTTTGTTTTACCTTTTTTCTGATTTACATGCCTCCGCCACCATGGTGATTTGTTCGAATCAATATTTTTTTTAACAACAATCATACCTCCATGGATTAAATATTGAAGCTTTTTCCTGCTACATTTGTACTAACTCCTTATTCATGCACTCACCTTTTCAATACCAACGCTTTTGTTCCTTCTTCTTTAAGTCAATTTGAATATCAAAATAACTCCACCAGCATGCTAGCTCCTGTATATTGCTCTCATTAGTGATACAGTGAAGATTTTTTACTCAGTTTGCATTGCATTCTAATGCGAACTTTATGCATTTTTTCATGTTATATGATAGATAACTGCTAAAGTTTCTAGCAAATTAGTTGATTATGAAAATTTTATCATCTTTTCTCAATAATCTGTGAGTTTTTTTACTTGATTTTGACATCAATTTTTGAGGTAGAATTTAGTAGTTGAAATATTTATATGTAAATGGGTTCAGTTAAGTTGATGGTTGGTTGTTCATATTACCGACCCTTCATTGTAGAAATTATGATCTCTGAGCTAAGAAAGTAAAATTTCACACCCATTGATTACATTTATTTTTCCTCAGGTTAATGTTTTCTGATAATCTTGGTTATTTGATGTTTAGTGAATGATATAAAGAAAAATTGCATGTTTTTACATATGCTTAATCAAGCAACCCAATAGACAACTCATACAGGTGTATGCGTTGTTTATGTTGTCCGCACGGATTTACCTTACACTTCATTAACTGCTTTAAAAGGTAGTCGACTAGTGTAAAATTAGCAGCTTATTCAATTATCTTACACATTCATATTTTACTGGTATTTCTGTATTACATTTGTTGATGAACTGTATTTTTTAATATTTTGTGCATTTTAACAAGTACATTCTTTAAAACATATTATTAATCGAGTATTTATTACTCAAGATTTTATTGTACGTTGCATTTATTTTATGTATTTATGTTAATTGGTTTTATAAGGTCTGCTTTCATTTTGCTGTTGATAAATTATAGAACAATGATATCAATAGGAGTGCCAAGTTAGGAGTGAATGTGCAGAATGCTGGTTCTGTTTTGCTTGGATGATTAACAGATTGGGCTCCAACCAATAATGCTTTGATGGGGGCCTGTTTTCCACTTAGTTTTAGTTTAATTTTCAACCTACCTTGCTTTTTTACTTTTTATTTCCAATTTTATAATTTTTCATTTGCTATTCCTAAACTTTCTAATAGATCATGAAGATTACAATTAGTTTGGATTGATACATGACATTTGGTTATTTGAGTTACGAATACTATGAACCCTTTAGGTTTGGTGTTGCAAGTTAAATGTTGTATGCAACTTAAATGTTAAATATGTTTATATTTGCTTAGTTCAAAATATTTTGTATCTATTTGCATATTAATTTGAATCACCAGAATTGTTTTTCAGATAATTACAACATTTGAAATCTTAAAAAAGTACATTAAAGAAATATTAATTGATCAGATGCAACATCTTGATTGTTATTTAACATTAGCATTGAGTCATTGACAGTAACTGACATCACCTGGATTCACCGTGTAATATGATCATGCTACACATTGGTTGATAAGAAAATCATATTTTGTGCTGTAACTGATCAATCCATATATATATATTCTTCAATTGATGAAATTATGGTATATCGGCTTACATCCAAATTTGAGTTTCCTCTCTCTAAATCTCAGTAGACAATTCCTTCTTTCATTGATTTGATAACTTATAATGCATTCTTTTTCTACGTTGATTGTTGAACAACATATTTCAGCTATGTTCTTTAAAGTTAATCATGTTAGAAACTTACTATGTATGTATTCTCACTATTGTTACAGTAGTGCGTCTTACAGCTGTAATTGTTTTGAAGGGAATTTAAAGGCAAAATTACATCTTCTATTACTTATACTAGTATTACATACAGGTTGAGAAACTGAACGAAGTCAGACTTGCAGCTTTGGAAAGTGGCCTTCCTTCACGTAGCATCTATACATGCACTAAAGTGCAATTCAGTGGCTTAATTTTTGATGTTACTACATTTCAAATTTTCTTTTTGTACTGATGAGGTAGTCAATATTGGACAAGTGTTATTTGTTGCAAATTTAGGCTCTAACTTATTGAATTTTCTATAACGATAATTGCATGTTATTTTATTGTAATAACCCGGAAATCTGAGCCAATTTAAAAAATTTATTTTGGCAATTTTAGTGAATTTTGAATATTTAGAATGAATTATTTTAAATAATAACGACGAAAAATTTATTCTGAATAGAATTCGAACGTATATATTTATATAGATCGTCGTTAGAATATAAATAATTATTTATAATTATAAAAGAAATTGAAAATGGCGCGGTAGTTCAATAATTCGATTTCAAATTTCAAATGAATGTACCGAGTGCAAAATAAACCGGATTTTAGTGAGACCAAAAATATTAGAATCTATTTGAGAATATCTTTCCAACGAATCCGAAAAATTGAAATGAATTGAAAGTCGAATTAAATTGAAATGAATTGAAATTCGAATTAAATTGAAATTGAATTGAAATCGATTTGAAATGAAATTAAAACGAATTTATATTGAAAAATTCCATCTTGATTTGAATTGGAAATGGAAGCAGAAATCGTTTTGAAAACGAATTTAAACGATTTATAAAATACGTTTTGAAAGGAAATCGACGAAATATATAATATATATATATATATATATATATATATATATATATATATATATATATATATATAGAATGGCCTGAATAGAATGCGCCGCGCCACGGTAGTTCGTGAATTTCGACCATTGACTTCGAATGGACATTGCGGGAGATACGACCGTCGGGTTCTCCTAAAACCGGAACCGTTGGGTTCGTATCGAAAAGAGCTTTCTAACGAATATTAGAGATTTGAAATCAAACGGTTGAATTTGGAATTATATCCAAATCAAATTTGGAAAAGGTCGCTGTAAGTGCAGTTCGATGGCCGTTGATGGAAATCGACTGTACGGGCCTTGATAAAATTATTAAAAATAGTAGTAATTTGTGTAAAATCATAAGAAATGATTTGTGAAGAATTGGGATGAAAAACTCCATATTTGAAAAGATAAAAATAGTTTTTTATCGAAATGAACTAGAATTATAATTCTATTTATTTTTAAAATAAATAAAGGGGATTTGAAATGGTTTCAAAGGTAACCAGAATTTCCAATAATTGAATTGGAATGGATTTGAATCGAAATTGTCTTCGGAATATTTCGATGTTGGATTTCGTGATGAAACAGATATTGTTAGGGGAATTTGAAAGATATATTTATATCATTATTTCCAATATGATATTTGTTGGTCGTAGAATTTGATATTGAATATAAGCCGATATATTTTCTATTCAGAGCATTGTATTTAATATCAAATGTGATTTGGGTTTCTCGTGAATGGTGTCTTCATTAACACTGTCCTTAAACCCAGTTGAGAAAAAGATTAAATCTTTTATTTAGATTTAATGAAGTGTACCAGTTAAATGGTATTTAATTGGAATTGAATTTGAATTGATTCTTGGGTTTATCGTAAAATGTGTTTTAAATAACACTTGTTCTTTAACCCGATAATTAATGGAAAGTGATTTTGGGTTGTCGTGAACGGTATCTTCAATAATATTGTTCTTAGACCCAACGAAGTTAAGAAAATCAGAAACTAACTGGAGATTAGTTAAGTTGGATGGTTTCTTGGGTATTGATCTGATGTTGGTTTCGGCCTTCGGGGTTAATACTTGGGGAATTGCTCACTTGCTATTTTACGGTTAAAGGCTGATAGAATGGAATGTGATTTTGGGGTATATCGTGAACCGTGTTTTAAATGACATCGGTTCTTTAACCCAGTTAAAGATTAAAACTAAGTGGAGTTTTAATGAATATTTAATTAGATTGAAAGATCGAGAATGGAGTATCACCAGTTTTGCTCCAGGCGGTAGTTAAATCTTTAATTAGATTTGAACGTGAAATGGTAATTGAATTTACCGATAACACCGTGGTGTTAGATATGAAGTATTACCAGTTTTACTTCATGGGATGAATAGGTTGGGATTGGGAAATAGAATAAATGATTACTTCGGTGTGGTTCGCTAATCTCGACTAGTTTGAATTGATATTCAAAAGAAGACTAAAGAATAAATTTAGAAGAATTTATCTTTGATAAAATTAATGGGAACCTTCCCTAAGAATGTGAAATTTAGAAACTAACTGGAGATTAGTTAAGTTGAATGGTTTCTTGGTTATTGATCTGATGTTGGTTTCGGCCTTCGGGGTTAATGTTTAGGGAATTATTCTCTTGCTAATTTACGGTTAGTGACTGATGAATTGGAATGAGGTGTATGTTGTGTTTGTGTAACACTTGTTTATTATATACGCGAGTTATTCGGAAAGACCGGGTTTGTAACACCCCACACCCGCTAAGGTCACTCACTAAGGGAATGCCTTAACTTCGGTGGAGTATTTTAAGTGAATATAGAACAGAAAAATTACAACAAGACAGATATAAATAATACTTGTTAACTAAAACATCATTTCATTGCAGCAGAAGGTAAACATGTTTGGTTACAATAACAAAACCATAAAACAAGAGTCAAGTACTAAATATCCATCCTGATAAAAACACAAGTACATAATCCCACTACATAACTAATAGCCATAATAGAAAAGATAAGCTGAGCTTTACATCAACGGTCCAAGCTCCAAAAGATAGATAAAGCAATCTGATCAAAGCCCACTAGTGCTAGGCCCACTCTGAGAACCTGAGGGTTGGGAAAAAGATAAAAACAACGGGGTCAGACATAAGTCTGAGCGAGTCCTACAACTTTAACAATACAATCATTAAAGTAATTAGGGTATGATATAAACTTGGTACGGTAACGACTGGGGATAAATGACTACACTAAGCAGCCAACTAGACACCGGAAGAACGAAGATATCGGTAAAGACGCATCTATCCACCCAAGGGTAATTACTACACTGCACCACACCAGTCATTCCTACTTAAAGGTTGATCCCACCCATGGACTTAGAAAATATAACTAGTAGTTTCGTGTACCCCTAGCTGACCACATAGGTGCCGTCTGCCCCTATCTCCACTAGGTGTACCCACTACTCCCCAAGCGATCGGCTCCCTAACGTAGATACCCGTGCTGGCCCCACAGTGGGGTGTATCACTCCCCAAAGTGGAAACCCGATACTATCAACGGTGCACGGCTTATACCTACACGATGCAACAACGTCTTACCTACTAGCCCGGGTCCACACACGCATATGAAACCCGTTGGACTTGCGTTGCCACCGCTAACCCGTTTTGGCCTCTTATAGTCAAGCCCAGTACGCGTGTCCCGTCCTCGACATGGGTCGAGCCCAAAAAGATACATATGGGTTACTGGTTGAAATGGGCCCCCACAAGCTACCCACCTAAGCTTGCTCCCTCTAGTGTATCCCACTTAACCCTTTAATCATGTTTAATTACATGTTTCCACTTTGGTTAAGTATTCTAATCGTATTTTCTATTGCCACCCAAGACAACCCACTAGATTTCCACATGCCACCCAAGGCACTTACTTGATTTCCACATGCCACCCAAGGCACCCACTTAACCCCTCAGGCCCGACTACATGCTTATCTGGTTAAGTGTTTCTTAATTGATTAAGACCGTAACCTTTGTAAAGACCTCTCACATTAGACTGTCTTTTATGGCAGATGGATTTGCCGGTCGGGTCCGGGCAGCCTTATGCCATAACAGAGTCTAACCTCGTGTCTTCACACTTGTCATGTATTTAGTTTATGCCTAAGACCTCTCACATTGGGCCAATCATTTGTAGCCGCTGGATTTGTCGGTCGGGTCCGGGCAGTCTTATGCTACAAAATGGTCCAACCTCGTGTCTTAGTCGATTAATTACACCTAATTAATCACCCCCATATTTTGAATTAATTTTACCTAATTAATTCCAATTTAATGATGTACATAATTGACTCAATTATGTCCATCCACTTATGGTATGCAACATCATACCAATTTCACCACAATTTTGTTAACATCAATATTAACCCCATCGTTCCCCACGTAATACGCTAACATGACATACTTAAAAGGGAAGATTCATCACAAATACAATGGGTTCCACTTTGCATAACATTAGCATCAACATGGGTCTTAAAGGTGTCAACTTGCATATATGACCATAGCATCAAACCCAACTAGCATAAATAACCAACCCAAACTTGCATGAATCACATATGTCATAAAGAGGGTAACTTGCATAGATGTTCATGTCATAGACCTATCATAAAGGGATAAACTTGCATACATGTCATAGGTCTAAAAAAGGGATGAACTTGCATATGTTACTCATATCATAAAAAGGGGTAAACATGCATATGTATGCATACCATACAAAGGGGTAAACTTGCATATGTATGCATATCATACAAAGGTGTAAACTTGCACATGTTACTTGCATATAATCAAACACCAAACTTGCATAACATGTCATATATGAACTTGCATATAATCAAACACCAAACTTGCATAACATGTCATATATGAACTTGCATATAATCAAACACCAAACTTGCATAGCATGTCATATATGAACTTGCATATAATCAAACACTAAACTTGCATAACATGTCATATATGAACTTGCATATAATCAAACACCAAACTTGCATAACATGGTGTCATAATGGATCAATGTTTATCATAGTGATTTGCATAACTAGCATCATGAACATATAGCATAAAACTTGCATAACTAGCATCATGGACATATAGCATAAAACTTGCATAACTAACATCATGAGCACATAGCATATGATAACATAACTTGCATTGATCCACATTCATAACCATAACCTCATTACATCCTATCATAATTAGTTTAGCAATTTCTTGCTAAAGGCATAGAAACTCACAACTTGTTGATTAGCACTCCTATGAAGAAGATTAAGTTGCTAGAGTTGATTAGAAGTTTATTTGAGAATCTATCTTCCTCTTTAACTTGTGGAGGCTCCTTATAAGTTGCATTTTGACGGCATGACGACGTTGTATCTACTTTTATTATGGATTAGGGTAGTCTTAGGGTGTATTTATAGATTTTGGATGTAGTTTAGGCCCTTAGATTAACCCTAGATTAGGTTAGAGCCGTCAGATCTCGTCACAAGCCCCCAAACACAGCCCAAACTCCTTCAGGCTGCACCCAGGCCAACCTGGTCGAGTACCCAGGTCGACACCCGTGTCGACTGGGCAGTCGACATGGGTTGGGGTGGTGTCGACTGGGCAGTCGACACCCCTGTCGACCTGGCCTGCGCGGGAATTTTCCCGCCTTCCCCTGTGTGTTGAATTTCGAATTTTGGATCTGAAATTTAAATCTGTTTTGAACTTAGAATTTTCTGAAAACTTCGTTGGGCCATAACTTGGTCATACGGACCCCAAATCACGCAAACTCGGACTCTATTTCGCGTATTTTTCCGAGATGAACGCAATGGCGCAACCCGTTTCCCCTAATTCCCACATCTGGGATTAGTTATTCTTTAATTTGTGAATGTTAATATTAACTGAAATTCAGGGTGTTACATTCTCCCCTACTTAAAGGATTTTCGTCCCCGAAATCTCTAAGTCCAGAAGAACGTATCCTTCCAACCAAACAACCATCTACTAAACCATCAAACACTGGCATCCATTATCCTTAAAGTTTCTAATGCTATATGAACATATGCAAAAAGTGTGTGTATATGTTCCCTGTCTAATGCAAAATCAGGCGGTCTACTGATTCAGTTGACCTCCTTACCAATTTGTATGCGAAAGAACCCTATCGACACATACTATCTCTACATGAGTGCACAATCATTCACAATAAAAAATGCATCATCCATATGATAACACAACCATTATACATCCATTAATATAGCTACCTACACACAGTTATATGCAATATGCAACATGAAGTGACTGAGCCGGTCTAGTGTCTAAAGTGTGTGTATATGCATCCACGAGCAAACACTTGCATCCACATGCATCCATCAATCATAACATGTCTCAAACACATGTTTCAACCATAGGTTTACCCTATCTAAAGGTCAAAGGTACTAACGAGAGGACATACTAAAGATAAGATAAGTACTAGACAAACGATAAAGGAGAAGTTAAAAGACATACCCTCAAAAATAAATGGGTACAGTGAACGCATCTTCGCTTCTGTCTCCCAAGTAGCGTTGCTCTCATCGTCTCTCCATTGCACTTTGACTAGTTGAACCTCTCTGTTTCTCAACTTCCTAATCTCTGACCCAAGGATGCGAGTAGGAGCTCGACGAATCGTCGCATCACGCTCTACCTCCACTTCTCTAAGCAAGCTCGGCTCTACCACCTCTGCGGTCTCATGTAGGCACTTCCTCAAATGTGACACATGGAATACGTCATGTACACCACTAAGTCTCTCGGGCAACTCTACTCTATATGTCATCTGTCCAATCTTTTCCTTAATAGGAAACGGCCCTACAAACCTTGGTGCTAACTTCCCAACGGACCCAAAGCGAACAACATTCCATAATGGAGATACTTTGACAAAGACCATGTCCCCAACATCAAACTCAAGATCTGTTCTCCTCTTATCCACATAAGATTTCTTCCTATCTTGCGCTGCTTTCATCCTTCTTCGAATCAAATCAATCTTTTCCGAAGTCTCTCTAACCATATCAGGCCCAAGCAAGATCTTATCCGTAGATTCCCACCAACATGTAGGTGATCGACAAGGCCTTCCATAAAGAGCTTCGAATGGAGCCATACCAATACTAGACTGAAAGCTGTTATTATATGCGAACTCCACCAATGGAAGATGCTCTTCCCATGTACCTCCAAAATCTAAGATACATAGCCTCAAAAGATATTCTAGAATACGGTTCACCCTCTCGGTCTGGCCGTCCGTCTGAGGATGATATGCGGTGCTCAAACACAACTGAGTCCCTACCGCCTCTTGCAAACTCTTCCAAAACTCGCTAGTGAAGATGGGATCTCGATCACTCACTATGCTAGAAGGTACACCATGCAATCGAACTATCTCTCGAAGGTAAACTGAAGCTAGCCATGGAGCGGTCCTCTTACTCTTTACGGGTATGAAATGGGCGCTCTTAGTAAGTCCGTCTACCACAACCCAAATTCCCGTATTACCCTTCCTCGATCTCGGTAACCCATCAATAAAATCCATCGAGACGCTATCCCACTTCCATTGCGGAACTTCCAATGGGTGAAGCAACCCACCGGGTTTCTTTTGCTCCGCTTTCACTTGTTGGCACACCAAGCATATAGCGACATACTCGGCCACATCTTTCTTCATACCGGCCCAAAAGAAAACTCGCTTCATGTCTTGGTACATCTTGTCCCCACCGGGATGAATGGTCATCTTCGAACGATGTGCATCATCAAGTATAGCCTTCCTCAAACCCTCATCTTGCGGTACACAAAGTCTACCGTCTCTACGCAACCACCCCTTATCATCTAGGGTGTACCTACTCAAATGGCTGGACGACTCCCCCCTTATGAGCCTCTCTACCAACTCAACCAACTGTGGGTCGTCCCGCTGTGCCTCGCCAATCCGTCCTAAA
This sequence comes from Allium sativum, assembly GCA_030737875.1. Taxonomy (NCBI): domain Eukaryota; kingdom Viridiplantae; phylum Streptophyta; class Magnoliopsida; order Asparagales; family Amaryllidaceae; genus Allium; species Allium sativum. The sequence continues at coordinate 194,501,760 of CM060927.1, read as the reverse complement.
AGAGTAGGTCTGACCTCTAAGGATGTTAGCAAACCGGGTACAAAGTCAACGGAAGGTCTGAAGTCAAACATCGAGATAAATTCCAAGCTTCGTCGTTCAACGAACAATGGACTCAAGGACAACCTTTTTCTGCTTAAGGCGTCTGCCACCACGTTACCCTTGCCAGGGGTATACGCTATCTCGAAATCATAGGATGCTAAGAACTCCATACCTTTGCTGTCTTAAGTTCAAATCCTTTCGAGAAAACAAGTACTTCAATGATTTATGGTCAGTGAACAATTCGAACCTCTCGCCAAGAAGATAATGGCGCCAAGTCTTAAGCGCAAAAACAATAGCGGCCAACTCTAGATCATGCGTAGGGTAATTTTTCTCATGCTTTCTCAACTGCCTTCCCCCATAGGCTATTACCCTTCCCTCTTGCATTAAGACTGCGCCTAGTCCTGTCCCACAAGCATCGGTATAAACAACAAATGGCTTACTCCCATCTGGCAACACTAAGACTGGAGCTGTGGTTAAAGCTCTCTTTAACCGTTGGAACGCATCATCACAATCTACGTCCCATGCGAAGACTAGATTCTTCTTCGTCAAGCGAGTTAATGGGGCTGATATCTTCGCGAAGTCCTTGATAAACATCCTATAGTAGCCAGCCAACCCCAAGAAACTCCTCACCTCGGTAGCATTCTTCGGAACCTTCCAATCTTGGATGGACACTACCTTCGCGGGATCCACAGCTATCCCTTCTTTGGAGACCACGTGCCCTAAGAACCGCACTTCCTTCCTCCAAAAGTGACATTTAGAGAATTTAGCCTTAAGGCTATGTGCTCGAAGAGTCTCCAACACTTCCCTAAGATGTAGGGCATGCTCTTCTTCACTCTTAGAAAAGACTAAGATGTCATCCACAAAGACCACCACGAACTTATTAAGGTACTCCCTGAACACCCTACTCGTCAAATCAACAAAGTATGCAGGGGCGTTCGTCAAACCAAAGGGCATCACCAGCCATTCATAAAAACCATCCGGAGTCCTAAAGGCAGTCTTGTCTATGCTATCCTCAGCCACTCTCAACTGATGAAACCCCGTGGCTAAGTCCAACTGCGAAAACACTGAGGCGCCAACCAACTGATCAAAGAGATCATCAATCCTCGGCAATGGGTGTCTATTCTTCTTTGTAAGCTTGTTGAGTTCTCTATAGTCTACACAAAGTCTGAGGGACCCATCCGCCTTCGTGGCAAAAACCACTGGAGCACCCCACTCCGATATACTTCGTCTTATGAACCCCTTCTCAAGCAACTCCCCTACTTGCTTATGGAGTTCCCTCCTCTCACGAGGAGTCATGTGGCGCACTGGCAAAGATACTGGTTTAGCATTGTCTACCAGATATATTCGGAAGTCTATCTCCCGCTTCAGAGGTAAGCCCTTCACCTCCTCAAACACATCCGAGTATTCCCGGACCACTCTAACAGATCGCAAACTCTCGACCGAAGCGTCAAGCGATTCAAGATAACTTAGCATAACAGAATTCATGGGATTACAAGAGATCTCGAGAGTGTTACCCAAGCGGGTCATGAGCCTAACCACTCTCCTTTCACAATCAAGAACGGCACCATTACTGGATAACCAGTCCATGCCCAAAATTAACCCATAGCCCGTGAAGCCCAAAACAAAAGCATCACATCTAAACTCAACGCTAAGTATGGAAATCTTCAAACCCAAACATATCATGGACAAATAAGTGGAGCCCCCAATTGGGTTTGAAACAACCAAGGGATCATCTACTAGACTGGTGTCTAAGTGCAGTGACTCAACTAATGATGATGAGATAAACGAATGCGATGCGCCAGAGTCGAATAAAGTACGGACAGGATGATCAAACAGAAAAACCAGACTTTCAACGGAAATAGTTCTACCTCTTTCCTGAATCGGTGGAACCGCGAGAGCCTGAACTTGCCCTCTTGCCTGACCTGGTGCCATAAGAGCTTGCACATGTCCTCCTGAGGTAGATCCCGTCCTCTGCCCCTTCTTAGGGCAGTCTTTCACTAGATGCCCTGCTTCGCCACAGTGGAAGCAGCCAGTCTTCTTCTTCTTCCGACAATCTTTGCTGAGGTGGCCTGGTGTCCCACAGTTGAAGCACTTCTTCTTTCCCTTGCCACTGTTGCCTTTCCCACCCTTGTTTTGCTGTTGATATCTCTTCTGATCTCCTTTCTTCTCGGGTGCCTTATTAGCATTGGGACCCTTCTCTTCCTCATGCATAAGTGCCATGTCTACTAGCTTCTCAAAGGTGGCCCCCATAGGGATGTGAGTCATAGCCAATCCATGCATCGGTTCATTTAAGCCTTTAACGAACCTCAAAGCCTTCTTTTCCGGTGTATTCACCATGTCTATGCCAAACCTTGCCAACTGATTAAACTTGTTGACATATTCCTTCACTGATAGGTTTCCTTGCTTTAGTGTCAAGAACTTTTCCATATACAGATTTTCTTCCGCCCTTGAGAGAAACTTTGCCACAAACCTTTGTCTGAAATCCGCCCAAGAGTCAACAGGGCGCTCTCCATTAGTGACCTCCCACCAGAACGAGGCCTCTCCCTTCATTAACCAAGCAGCTAACTTGACTTTCTTTCCTTCTTCCATCTCAAAGATGTCTATCAACTCTTCCGTTTCCTTAAGCCAATCCCTAGATTCCACAAAAGTTTCTGATCCTTGAAAAGGTTTCCCTCCCATAGCCTTAAATTCCTTGCAAGTCTTAGCAAAAGTATCCGCTCGAGGAGGAGGAGGGGGAGGAAGATCGGGTGCAACCGGTGGTGGAGGAACATCTGCTGGACCCGCAGCGGCGGCCCTAGCCTCCATCAATCTCCTATACCATACTGGTATCGCTACACCCTCCGGAAAGTTAAGATCTTCAGCCATGCTGAAGCAAAAAAGGAAAGATTCAAAACGGAGAATTCGGAAGATAAAGATATGGCTATTGGGGATTATTCTTTTCTTTCAAAAACTTTTCTCTTAAAAGACATTGTTTTTGAAAATACTTCTTCCAAAAATGTTTTTAGAAAAATAGTTTTTCTAAAAGTTTTATCTGTTCTGGTAACCTTCAGCTCTGATACCACGTGTAACACCCCACACCCGCTAAGGTCACTCACTAAGGGAATGCCTTAACTTCGGTGGAGTATTTTAAGTGAATATAGAACAGAAAAATTACAACAAGACAGATATAAATAATACTTGTTAACTAAAGCATCATTTCATTGCAGCAGAAGGTAAACGTGTTTGGTTACAATAACAAAACCATAAAACAAGAGTCAAGTACTAAATATCCATCCTGAAAAAAAAACAAGTACATAATCCCACTACAAAACTAATAGCCATAATAGAAAAGATAAGCTGAGCTTTGTAGGATCTAAATTAACCCTAGAGGGGGGGTGAATAGGGTTTATCGCAGATTTTCACAGAGTAATTAAATAATCACAGCACAGATAATAATCAGAAGAAATGCAGAAAATAAATAACACACAGATATACCCAGCTTCGGCAAAACCCTGCCTACTGCTGCATTCCCCAAGGTTTCTACTAGGAGTTAAAACAATCTCTACGCTTACAATCCCCTGTAAACTCGCGACACTCGCTCCCAACTGTTCTTAACCCTACGCTCAAAACCCTGCACTGGTTTTTATCCCCAAAACCAGATTTCCCCGAATTACAAACACTGTAATTCGTCTCCCTAGTTTTAGAGACAAACTAGAAAACTCTAGACTTGATAACAAATTGAAATTAAAGACGAACAAAATCAAAACAATAAGAAAACCCTTAAGAAAAAACTTTGAAAACCCTAGGATTTAGAATAGGGGTTATCCCCTTTAGTTGAAACTTGGCCGGCCTCCTTTTTTAATTACTTCACCACTTCTCTCTTGAGTCCGATCTCTTTGTAATTATCAAAAATGGCGGCTCTAGGGTTTTCTTCTTAAATAGAAATGGCGACTGTGATTAGGGTTTTGGTTCTTTGATTCTGAAATCTGACGCTATGATGTTCTCGAGTTCCTATTGCAAGCTCTTCTTCGGTTGAGTTGATGAAGCTTTGATTTGGATCCAAGTTTTCTTCTTTTCCTGGTATGATTTTTAATTCAATTGTTTGCTTTTAATTTCTTCGATCTTGGATGTTTATAGCCGATGATGATGTGGGTGTTCTTATAGGGTTTTGAAACCCTAATTTTGTGCTCTGATTTCATATTACACTTTGGTTATGATATATACAGAAATATTGGAACTTTAAATCATCGTATGTTCTGGAATTTTTGATTAAGTCTTGATCTTTGAAACCCTTGATTTGATATGTTCGAAAATTTTGGGGCTTTTGAAATCGGCTTTGATTTGTTCTTGAACTTCTGGAAATTTCTTCGATTTAAATATTGCTGTGAATACTTCCACTATTCTAGAGTTACTTGCATGTGAAAACCCTGAACTTAGAAATGGTCTCTTTGAATCAAAAACCCGTATAAATTTTATGGAACTCTGATGATTTCAACCTGAATTTTCTGCTTCCTTAACAACTGGTATAAACAAATGCTTAGACTTGTTCATGATATATACTAAATATTGGGGCTTGACAACTGCTTTGAATTGATCCTTAAAATAATTGCCGTATATATTTTGGAGTCAAATATTCTGGAATTGATTTCTTTTTTTTTACTCCTTCCTTTGAACACATGAACTTTGAATTTTATTTTTCTTTGACCATTTCTGAGTTAACCTTAAACAGATACTATGCTTGACATTAAAGAACACCTTTACACTTGTTCTTTGCACTTGAAATTAGTTCATGCATATCTGTCATGTATCACTTTGTGTCTGCCCTTATTGTATCTAAAACTGAACTTGTCATGCAGACACTTTATTGATGAATGTTTTGGTGAATTTGATATCATCTTACACCCTTAGATAAGAACAGTTACACACTTTTACTTCCGTCATCTTTGATCTGATGCCTTTGAAATAAAAACAGTCATTACTTGAACTTGTCTTGAGTTTTAAACTGATGTTTTATTTGAAATCTAAGAACTGATAAGAACGCTTTGATTATGTCTCGTTCATCACTGCTTTTCCATTCCAGTTTGTTTGAACATGAAACTGCTGCTATGTACATATGCTTGTCTGCCTTGCTGAAACCATGCTTTCCGTGCTACTTGTCATTTTTGCTAACCACTTGATCATTTACCATTAAGCTTGCCCATGTTGTACTACTGAGCTCGACCATTTGCTTGATGTATATTATGCCTTGTGCTTTAAAAAAACTGATTTAATACTTTGTCATTCTGTTCATGTTTGATGCACCATCATATTGCTGTGACCATTTAGCTGTAGCTTTTGAACATGTGTGTTGAGTCTCGCCGAAGCATTAGTTAACCATGTCCATTTGATTTGAATCATGATTGCTTTGATCAGTTTTCACTGTCCAATATCCCATGTTAATTGATCATGCAGTATTGCACTTGTCTTGTTTAACCACTAAAATGTTTGTACACACATATAAGCATGCACTTCCTCGACTTTGACAATCGTTTTTGAACATATGTTCACAGCCATCTTTAAAAACATGTAGAACTGCATCACTTTGTTGGACTATGACCTATATATGTTGAAGCATATTTGTATTGATCATTTCTTGAGTCTGTAATGGCTTGTACTTGTCCATTTTTCTTGTACTTGGGTCTGGCTGCCTTAAAATTGCTTTTTTGCTTTGGTGCTTACTGCTTGCGCCATTGTTCCTGCCCTGTTTCTTGACTTATGATTTTTGACCATGATTTGCTGTGTTGAACATGTCTGAACCCTTTGTGCTGCCTTGTTATTCCTGCTTGTATTTTAATACTTAACATTTGACATTTTCTTCACCATATAGCTATTGCACCATATTTTTGCCAAGTGCCATGTTAGTCCATTTTCAGCTTGCATTTATTCTTGGTTAATTTTTTTAATGTGCACTGAGTCGAGACGGTCATTGTGGCTACTCCTCAGTCGTACATTGATCGGCGAGGCAGTGCACACGTATATACGTGTGTACATGCAGCCATCAGACAAGATTTTTCTGTCTCTGCAAAGTCTAGAAAAATGATGAGAAACACACCGTGATTCTGAGGCAAATAAAATTTAAAAATAAATTTTTATTTGCTTTTATTTAATTTTATTTTTGTTGCAGTCTACTGTGTGTGTTCTTCTGTATGAACAGGTATGAAGATGACTGACTGAAAGCTGTGAAGACAGAAGACTGAAGATGAAGACAAGAACAGCGTTAGTGTGTTTGTATTTGTGAGTGAACTGTATGGGAATGTAAACGACTGTTGAGTGAACTGTAGTGAGTGTAGTGTATATGAAAGTGTAAGTGTTGTTGAGAGGGACTGAGTATGAAAATTGAAAATTTTGAAATGTATATCAGTGATGTATATACAAATAGTGAAGTTGTAAATCTGTACTGTTTAAATATTGAAATAAAATATTCTTGTTCGAATAAAATACTGTGTGAATATTTAAATTTTTGTATAGTTGTATTTTATTCAAATAGAAATATTATATTATATTGCTGTCTGATGTGTAGTATACCAGTACAGTTACAAACACATTCAATAATAAAATATATTTGGTTGTTATCATCAAACAAAAATCATATAATTGTGTATACAACACTGTTATATACAACAATCTCCCCCTTTTGATGATGACAAACAAATAAAAGATTTTGAATGTGTTTTGAACGTGAAATATATTACTCCCCCTATTTGTATGCTCCCCCTACAACTGAACTCCCCCTATATATGTGGAAAAATATGAATGATGAAATCCAATTGACCAATCTCCCCCTAGATATTTAATTTCCAATATTAAAATATTTTTGAATTAAATACTCATCAATCAAAATCTTGACCATTCTCCCCCTTTTGTTATCATCAAAAGGATAATAGAAATTGAAATAGTGATGAATATTGACTATAAATATAAATTCAAATTAAGAGAGAGAATATATATCGCAAATCCCATTTAATCAAACAAAAATCATAATAATCTTTAAATCAGAAGCAAATTTCACTTTCAGAATGAATGGATTTACGATGGATTTAATCGAATGAGGAGAGTTCAATAAAAATTAAATATTTGAATATGAATTTTAAAGATTTTAAATATGCTAAAAAAAGTGTTAAGCACTTTCTAACCACGCATAGCCCAAAGGTCTTTTAAATGGGGTTAGTAGTAACTTAACTTTATCCTCTCTAATGAGTTCCATCCATGCACAGCCCGAAGGTCTTTTAAGTGAGAATGGAAGCACATAGAAATTAAGGTAATTCACCCACGCATAACCGCGAGGATTTTTAAATGGGAGTGAATACCAAGGATAAATTATTTATTTATTTATTTATTTAATTTTTCTAATTTCAAGAATAATTAAAACTCCCCAAATTAAATAAAACCATGATGAATGACAGAAATATGGTAGATATAGAAGATGGTCATGAAATAAGCTCTAATTCAAAGATATTATAAAATCTGTTTAATCATCATGAGATTTAAAATAATATCTCTTCTAGTTATGAATTATACCATAGTCGCAACTCGTCACAGTTTCATAAATCTATCAATAATTTTGATGAGTCCCAAAACGGTTCAAATTAATCAATAATTTCAATTTTTGAATAAATAATCAAAAATAATTTTAAAATTGAAAATATCAATTTTAAGAGGAGTTTTTGAAAAATGCAAGTTGAAAATCAACTTAAAAAAAAATGAATCAGTTAAAAAATGAAATTTTCTAATATTTTTAATACTGATTGTTCCTAGACAATTTTTTAAAACTATTTATATATTAATTTGATTCAAATTGCCTATGAATTTTAACTAAATTCAGTCACTGATTTTCCAACTTATCATTTAATTGCCAATGAATCAAATCAATTTCCTTATCAGAGCAGCACAAGATCATTTTCAAAGCAAGAATCACAAGTGACATCCTCAGAGAATTTTTAAACTCAAGAAACAGTCAACTTATCAAATCTGAAGATAATTGTTTGAAATCACCAAAATTTTTTTTTTTATAATCCAAGAATTTTAACAATTCATAACGAATGATTTCAAAAACAGCCAAGTAAAATAAACTAAAAGGAATAAAAATACGAGTTTAGAGATCATACCTGTCTTACCATAATCAACGTGATGCAATAAATCTTCAACTCTGAATCTATGGCTAAGGAACTTCAAATAATTCGATATATGAATCAACTTGAATTTTTTCTTACTTAAGCACAGTTGTTCCTCAGCCTCCCACAGTACCTAAATGTTTATATGATCGAGTGGTCTAACAAAAGTTGTTTTACCACTCTTATCTTCGTTTACACGTTTTGGTACCCAAACCCGTTTATATAACAATCCATTACTATTCACTAGCGTACCCTTTGGAACCCAAATTTGTTTAGATTTGCTTAAATTTATTTTGTTAATTTTTGGAATCCAAACAGATTTAAATGAATTGTTTTTAAACGAGTTATCAATTTGTTTATGATTTAAAAATCCTTTGAAATTATTAAATTTCAAAAATTCAGTTTGATTGTTTTCAAAGCCAATTAAAGGATTTTTAAAATCATTAAAATTTGGTCTTTTAACTTGATCAGATTCAAATCCAAGTCCCTTTTTATTCTGAACAAAAAATTGATTTTTTAACAACATATTCAACGATTTCTCTCCTTTAGAAAATTTAGTCAAAGCTGACTCAAGTCGTTGAATTTTAAATTTAAGATTGCTATTTTCTTTCATTAAATTTGAACAACGATTAATAGCAATTTTCCTCTTTTCAGCGTCAGTTTGTTTTAAAATCAAATTTTCGTTTTCAAGTGCTTTGATTCTAGCATCGGACTTGGAAATTTCAATTTCAAATTGTTTTCGCTTTCCAAAATCAAGTTTTTCATATTCTCTAAACTTTTCAATCACCTTTTCAAAATCAAGATTTTCATTTTTCAAATTCATGTTTTCTCTTTTAAGTAACTCAAGATCAGTTTTTAATTTCAAAAAATCGTTACTCAAAAATCGACATTTTTCGCATTCTGAAAACGATGAATTCTTAAGTTTTTCAAGTTTTGTTTCTAAACTGTTATTTTCTTGAACTAGTTTTGACCTATCAGATTTTAATTTCTTAACTTTTAGTTCAAGAGAATCAACAGTTTTTGTGAGATCGTGACACATTAAAATTAAATCTTTATAAGTAAAATTCGATACCTCACTTGAATCCTCTTCACTACTTTCTGAATCAGATTGAGCCATAAGACACAAATTAGCTTCCTCTACTTCACTTTCAGAAACTTCTTCTCCTTCTTCATCATCCCATGTAGCAGCAAAAGCTTTCTTCTTTCTTCTGAACTTCTTCCTCTTTTCATTTTTAAGATGTGGGCAATTTGGTTTGATATGACCGGGTTTCTTGCAATTGTAGCAAAACACTTCATTGTCTGAACTATCTGAACTTTCGGACTTGTCGGTTTTTGAATTCTTCTTTCGTGGTTTGTATTTTCCTTTGGCCCACTTTTTCAAAACCATGGCTAGCTCTTCAGCGGGATCATCATCATTACTTTCAACAGAATTATTTAGAGCGATCGTCTTTTTCTTTGATTCAGAATCCTTTCGTTCTTCTCTTGCTTTTAACTCCATCTCGTAAGTAATCAGATTTCCGATCAAATCTTCCATGCTTACTTTATTCAGATCTTTTGATTCTTGAATCGCCGTCACCTTTGCTTCAAAATTCATCGGTAGCACTCTCAGTATTTTTCTGATCAATTCCACTTCGGTATAGGTTTTTCCAAGAGCTTTTGCATTGTAGACCAGTGATGAGAAGCGTCCATACATCTCTTTTATATCTTCGTCTTTTTGCATAGAGAAATTTTCATATTCGTTGCTGAGTAGAGCGAGACGAGATTCCTTTACTTGAGATGTACCTTCGTGTGTGACCTCCAACGTATGCCATATTTCCTGTGCTATCTCACAATGAGAAATTCGATTAAATTCAGTTTTATCAAGAGCACAAATTAAAGCATTCATTGCTTTGGCATTAGTTGAAAATAATTTTTTATCATTAGCGTCCCACCTATCTTTTGATTTAGGAATTTCAACACCACTAACAATAACAGTGGGAGATCTATAACCCGTTTCAATAATATCCCACACATCATAATCGACAGAACATAAGTAAATTTTCATCCTAGCTTTCCAATAGGCATAATCAGTTCCATTAAACATTGGTGGCCTAGCTATGGACTGACCCTCAGAAAAAGCGTTGTTTGACAAATTCATGACTCTAGAGTTAAAAATACCTGCTCTGATACCACTTGTAGGATCTAAATAAACCCTAGAGGGGGGGTGAATAGGGTTTATCGCAGATTTTCACAGAGTAATTAAATAATCACAGCACAGATAATAATCAGAAGAAATGCAGAAAATAAATAACACACAGATATACCCAGCTTCGGCAAAACCCTGCCTACTGCTGCATTCCCCAAGGTTTCTACTAGGAGTTAAAACAATCTCTACGCTTACAATCCCCTGTAAACTCGCGACACTCGCTCCCAACTGTTCTTAACCCTACGCTCAAAACCCTGCACTGGTTTTTATCCCCAAAACCAGATTTCCCCGAATTACAAACACTGTAATTCGTCTCCCTAGTTTTAGAGACAATCTAGAAAACTCTAGACTTGATAACAAATTGAAATTAAAGACGAACAAAATCAAAACAATAAGAAAACCCTTAAGAAAAAACTTTGAAAACCCTAGGATTTAGAATAGGGGTTATCCCCTTTAGTTGAAACTTGGCCGGCCTCCTTTTTTAATTACTTCACCACTTCTCTCTTGAGTCCGATCTCTTTGTAATTATCAAAAATGGCGCCTCTAGGGTTTTCTTCTTAAATAGAAATGGCGACTGTGATTATGGTTTTGGTTCTTTGATTCTGAAATCTGACGCTATGATGTTCTCGAGTTCCTATTGCAAGCTCTTCTTCGGTTGAGTTGATGAAGCTTTGATTTGGATCCAAGTTTTCTTCTTTTCCTGGTATGATTTTTAATTCAATTGTTTGCTTTTAATTTCTTCGATCTTGGATGTTTATAGCCGATGATGATGTGGGTGTTCTTATAGGGTTTTGAAACCCTAATTTTGTGCTCTGATTTCGTATTACACTTTGGTTATGATATATACGGAAATATTGGAACTTTAAATCATCGTATGTTCTGGAATTTTTGATTAAGTCTTGATCTTTGAAACCCTTGATTTGATATGTTCGAAAATTTTGGGGCTTTTGAAATCGGCTTTGATTTGTTCTTGAACTTCTGGAAATTTCTTCGATTTAAATATTGCTGTGAATACTTCCACTATTCTGGAGTTACTTGCGTGTGAAAACCCTGAACTTAGAAATGGTCTCTTTGAATCAAAAACCCGTATAAATTTTCTGGAACTCTGATGATTTCAACCTGAATTTTCTGCTTCCTTAACAACTGGTATAAACAAATGCTTAGACTTGTTCATGATATATACTAAATATTGGGGCTTGACAACTGCTTTGAATTGATCCTTAAAATAATTGCCGTATATATTTTGGAGTTAAATATTCTGGAATTGATTTCTTTTTTTTTACTCCTTCCTTTGAACACATGAACTTTGAATTTTATTTTTCTTTGACCATTTCTGAGTTAACCTTAAACAGATACTATGCTTGACATTAAAGAACACCTTTACACTTGTTCTTTGCACTTGAAATTGGTTCATGCATATCTGTCATGTATCACTTTGTGTCTGCCCTTATTGTATCTAAAACTGAACTTGTCATGCAGACACTTTATTGATGAATGTTTTGGTGAATTTGATATCATCTTACACCCTTAGATAAGAACAGTTACACACTTTTACTTCCGTCATCTTTGATCTGATGCCTTTGAAATAAAAACAGTCATTACTTGAACTTGTCTTGAGTTTTAAACTGATGTTTTATTTGAAATCTAAGAACTGATAAGAACGCTTTGATTATGTCTCGTTCATCACTGCTTTTACATTCCAGTTAGTTTGAACATGAAACTGCTGCTATGTACATATGCTTGTCTGCCTTGCTGAAACCATGCTTTCCGTGCTACTTGTCATTTTTGCTAACCACTTGATCATTTACCATTAAGCTTGCCCATGTTGTACTACTGAGCTCGACCATTTGCTTGATGTATATTATGCCTTGTGCTTTAAAAAAACTGATTTAATACTTTGTCATTCTGTTCATGTTTGATGCACCATCATATTGCTGTGACCATTTAGCTGTAGCTTTTGAACATGTGTGTTGAGTCTCGCCGAAGCATTAGTTAACCATGTCCATTTGATTTGAATCATGATTGCTTTGATCAGTTTTCACTGTCCAATATCCCATGTTAATTGATCATGCAGTATTGCACTTGTCTTGTTTAACCACTAAAATGTTTGTACACACATATAAGCATGCACTTCCTCGACTTTGACAATCGTTTTTGAACATATGTTCACAGCCATCTTTAAAAACATGTAGAACTGCATCACTTTGTTGGACTATGACCTATATATGTTGAAGCATATTTGTATTGATCATTTCTTGAGTCTGTAATGGCTTGTACTTGTCCATTTTTCTTGTACTTGGGTCTGGCTGCCTTAAAATTGCTTTTTTGCTTTGGTGCTTACTGTTTGCGCCATTGTTCCTGCCCTGTTTCTTGACTTATGATTTTTGACCATGATTTGCTGTGTTGAACATGTCTGAACCCTTTGTGCTGCCTTGTTATTCCTGCTTGTATTTTAATACTTAACATTTGACATTTTCTTCACCATATAGCTATTGCACCATATTTTTGCCAAGTGCCATGTTAGTCCATTTTCAGCTTGCATTTATTCTTGGTTAATTTTTTTAATGTGCACTGAGTCGAGACGGTCATTGTGGCTACTCCTCAGTCGTACATTGATCGGCGAGGCAGTGCACACGTATATACGTGTGTACATGCAGCCATCAGACAAGATTTTTCTGTCTCTGCAAAGTCTAGAAAAATGATGAGAAACACACCGTGATTCTGAGGCAAATAAAATTTAAAAATAAATTTTTATTTGCTTTTATTTAATTTTATTTTTGTTGCAGTCTACTGTGTGTGTTCTTCTGTATGAACAGGTATGAAGATGACTGACTGAAAGCTGTGAAGACAGAAGACTGAAGATGAAGACAAGAACAGCGTTAGTGTGTTTGTATTTGTGAGTGAACTGTATGGAAATGTAAACGACTGTTGAGTGAACTGTAGTGAGTGTAGTGTATATGAAAGTGTAAGTGTTGTTGAGAGGGACTGAGTATGAAAATTGAAAATTTTGAAATGTATATCAGTGATGTATATACAAATAGTGAAGTTGTAAATCTGTACTGTTTAAATATTGAAATAAAATATTCTTGTTCGAATAAAATACTGTGTGAATATTTAAATTTTTGTATAGTTGTATTTTATTCAAATAGAAATATTATATTGTTGTCTGATGTGTAGTATACCAGTACAGTTACAAACACATTCAATAATAAAATATATTTGGTTGTTATCATCAAACAAAAATCATATAATTGTGTACACAACACTGTTATATACAACAAGCTTTACATCAACGGTCCAAGCTCCAAAAGATAGATAAAGCAATCTGATCAAAGCCCACTAGTGCTAGGCCCACTCTGAGAACCTGAGGGTTGGGAAAAAGATAAAAACAACGGGGTCAGACATAAGTCTGAGCGAGTCCTACAACTTTAACAATACAATCATTAAAGTAATTAGGGTATGATATAAACTTGGTACGGTAACGACTGGGGATAAATGACTACACTAAGCAACCAACTAGACACCGGAAGAACGAAGATATCTGTAAAGACGCATTTACCCACCCAAGGGTAATTACTACACTGCACCACACCAGTCATTCCTACTTAAAGGTTGATCCCACCCATGGACTTAGAAAATATAACTAGTAGTTTCGTGTACCCCTAGCTGACCACATAGGTGCCGTCTGCCCCTATCTCCACTAGGTGTACCCACTACTCCCCAAGCGATCGGCTCCCTAACGTAGATACCCGTGCTGGCGCCACAGTGGGGTGTATCACTCCCCAAAGTGGCAACCCGATACTATCAACGGTGCACGACTTATACCTACACGATGCAACAACGTCTTACCTACCAGCCCGGGTCCACACACGCATATGAAACCCGTTGGACTTGCGTTGCCACCGCTAACCCGTTTTGGCCTCTTATAGTCAAGCCCAGTACGCGTGTCCCGTCCTCGACATGGGTCGAGCCCAAAAAGATACATATGGGTTACTGGTTGAAATGGGCCCCCACAAGCTACCCACCTAAGCTTGCTCCCTCTAGTGTATCCCACTTAACCCTTTAATCATGTTTAATTACATGTTTCCACTTTGGTTAAGTATTCTAATCGTATTTTCTATTGCCACCCAAGGCAACCCACTAGATTTCCACATGCCACCCAAGGCACCCACTTAACCCCTCATGCCCCACTACATGCTTATCTGGTTAAGTGTTTCTTAATTGATTAAGACCGTAACCTTTGTAAAGACCTCTCACATTAGACTGTCTTTTATGGCAGCTGGATTTGCCGGTCGGGTCCGGGCAGCCTTACGCCATAACAGAGTCTAACCTCGTGTCTTTACACTTGTCACGTATTTAGTTTATGCCTAAGACCTCTCACATTGGGCCAATCATTTGTAGCCGCTGGATTTGCCGGTCGGGTCCGGGCAGTCTTATGCTACAAAAGGGTCCAACCTCGTGTCTTAGTCGATTAATTACACCTAATTAATCACCCCCATATTTTGAATTAATTTTCCCTAATTAATTCCAATTTAATGATGTACATAAATGACTCAATTATGTCCATCCACTTATGGTATGCAACATCATACCAATTTCACCACAATTTTGTTAACATGAATATTAACCCCATCGTTCCCCACGTAATACGCTATCATGACATACTTAAAAGGGAAGATTGATCACAAATACAATGGGTTCCACTTTTCATAACATTAGCATCAACATGGGTTTTAAAGGTGTCAACTTGCATATATGACCATAGCATCAAACCCAACTAGCATAAATAACCAACCCAAACTTGCATGAATCACATATGTCATAAAGAGGGTAACTTGCATAGATGTTCATGTCATAGACCTATCATAAAGGGATAAACTTGCATACATGTCATAGGTCTAAAAAAGGGATGAACTTGCATATGTTACTCATATCATAAAAAGGGGTAAACATGCATATGTATGCATACCATACAAAGGGGTAAACTTGCATATGTATGCATATCATACAAAGGTGTAAACTTGCACATGTTACTTGCATATAATCAAACACCAAACTTGCATAACATGTCATATATGAACTTGCATATAATCAAACACCAAACTTGCATAACATGTCATATATGAACTTGCATATAATCAAATACCAAACTTGCATAGCATGTCATATATGAACTTGCATATAATCAAACACCAAACTTGCATAACATGTAATATATGAACTTGCATATAATCAAACACCAAACTTGCATAACATGGTGTCATAATGGATCAATGTTTATCATAGTGATTTGCATATCTAGCATCATGAACATATAGCATAAAACTTGCATAACTAGCATCATGGACATATAGCATAAAACTTGCATAACTAACATCATGAGCACATAGCATATGATAACATAACTTGCATTGATCCACATTCATAACCATAACCTCATTACATCCTATCATAATTAGTTTAGCAATTGCTTGCTAAAGGCATAGAAACTCACAACTTGTTGATTAGCACTCCTATGAAGAAGATTAAGTTGCTAGAGTTGATTAGAAGTTGATTTGAGAAGCTATCTTCCTCTTTAATTTGTGGAGGCTCCTTCTAAGTTGCATTTTGACGGCATGACGACGTTGTATCTACTTTTAGTATGGATTAGGGTAGTCTTAGGGTGTATTTATAGATTTAGGATGTAGTTTAGGCCCTTAGATTAACCCTAGATTAGGTTAGAGCCGTCAGATCTCGTCACAAGCCCCCAAACACAGCCCAAACTCCTTCAGGCTGCACCCAGGCCAACCTGGTCGAGTACACAGGTCGACACCCGTGTCGACTGGGCAGTCGACATGGGTAGGGGTGGTGTCGACTGGGCAGTCGACACCCCTGTCGACCTGGCCTGCGCGGGAATTTTCCCGCCTTCCCCTGTGTGTTGAATTTCGAATTTTGGATCTGAAATTTAAATCTGTTTTGAACTTAGAATTTTCTGAAAACTTCGTTGGGCCATAACTTGGTCATACGGACCCCAAATCACGCAAACTCGGACTCTATTTCGCGTATTTTTCCCAGACGAACGCAATGGCGCAACCCGTTTCCCCTAATTCCCACATCTGGGATTAGTTATTCTTTAATTTGTGAATGTTAATATTAACTGAAATTCAGGGTGTTACAGGGTTTATCCCATTCTGAATAACTGATACGACGATAAGTCGAAGGTGAAGACGGTGGTTGAAGACCGGAGGTCTTCACGTCGTTTGGATAATTACTAATGATCTTGATTGGGCCGTACACCCAAGAGGAGGGAATCAGTTAGTGACCGTCCAGACGTACTTGGAGATCGATGGATATGCGAGGTACAAGGTGCCTCCGGTTTCGTTCAGACCCAGAACGGACTTGCAAATGGACTATGTGTCTGACATTGGATATCATTCTGTGTGATTGATGGATATCAGTTTCATGGAGTGGTTTGCCTGTGTGGCATGCAAATGATCAAGGCTTCTGTTGAAAAGCAGAGTCTTGTGGTTGATGATCAAAGCACAGCCTGTGTGGCATAGCTTTGTGTAGCGTGGATTCGCGAGCCTCACACCCCGGGGTGAACCAGAAACGGGAGAAGGACCTCAGGGAGCGCATGCGTTTCCTTCTAGTTAGAAGTGGCGTCAGTGGTTTTACACGCCCTGATGAGTTTGTCTTATGTGGTTGTTGCTGTTGTGAGGCGCCTCGGATATATCGGTGACTATGTGAAGCTGATGGAGTCATTTGTTGGCTCATTGACGCCCCAAAGGGCGGGGAAACGCAGTGTTCAGGCATTTTAATCCACATCGGTGGACCGACCCTGTCGCTCCAAGGGTCACTCGAGCTCTGATCCTGAGACACGGGCTAGAGCGTCTCGAATCGGTAAGGACTATATTTTGCCTTGGTTCACAGATGGAAATCCAACTTCCAATACGTGACAATTGCGGTTTTGATTGTATACCTATATACGGCGACATAGTGGTATCAGAGCTTTGGTTTACAGAGCTCGGAGAACAAGACACATTAGAACCAAACGAAAGAATTCATTAGAAATTGGATTAGTAATATCCAATGGGAATGACTCGTTAGAGATGGGATCAGTAGTATCCTAGAACGAGTGTGAAGAGTATATTTTTAAAAATGAAACAAATTTTATTTTGAAAATTTAAATCAATTATTCGTATTTGATTATTTATTTTATATTGATTTGGACAATCCAGTATATAAAGATTTTGAATATACATCTTGCAAACTTGTATTCGAAGTTTTAATATACTGGATAGATATAGAAGCACACTCTAGTCGCCCGGAGACGATTCTGATGATAGTCTAGACATCATCAGAATTGGTATTCGAGTTTCGAAGGTGTGATATCTATATATTTCCATTAGACTGGTGTGAGAACCAAAATTAAATAGGGCCTATTGTTGTGATTTGGCTCAAAAACATGATTTTTGACTATATATCAAAGTTATGAATTTGAAACGTTAACCAACTAATTGATTGCTGATTGTGTTGTTTGATTATTGTTTGATTAATTAAATGTTGAACCTTACATTTATGGTTAAATTTGATATTTTGTCCATAATTTCAAGTAAATAAATTTTGTTTTTTTATATTATAGCAGGACTGATAACTAAAAAATATACAAAAAATTTAAATTTATCATACTTTGCATCCATTCAACATAAAAATAAAGTTCTGACCCGTGCCTTGATCACAATATTTGCGGTAAACCAGATCACAGGCGAAGCGCGTGCTTTTACCCTCGTGTGTGTGTGTATATATATATATTTGAAATCATAAGCAGAATCTAAAAATTTTAAATCATTTTAGAAAAGGAGTTTTAAATAATTTTGATATCAATTTGAAAAGGAATTTGAAAACAGAATTTGAAAACAAGATTTGAAAGTGCTAACCCAAGTTTTACGCATATATACTGGACTCTATTACTTGATAATCTTAAGCTCTTGTAATCATGATACTCATGAGTCTTGAATTCCTTTATATCTTAAATCTCTAAAACTGTACGGCCTTCAATATTTACATCTTCCATATATATTTATATATTCTAGGAAAAATATATTATAATTTTATTAATCGACAATATAAATAATTGAAACAAGGTTTTTGTCATCGAAATTTCATTCTACAACAATCTCCCCTTTTTGATGATGACAACCTTGGCTTATAAAATATTCATACCTGATACTACCTATTGATTTGATTCCTTGATTGTTCCCCCTTTCACCATGAATTTCTTTTGACTTCCCTTTAAACTATACCTATTTCTAATTTTATAATTTCTCCCCCTTTGTCATTGTCAAATATCAATTTAAACTATAATATATTATACCTTTAGTAGCCTATACTAAATTAGACTAAACTAAATTATACTCCCCCTAAATCCATGCTATAAATAACTATATCTAAATCAGTCCACCGTACTCTATTACAATAATGAGGACAGAAAATTATATCAAAATAATCAAACAATTTGGTCAATATTTATGATCAATTAATCCAAGTATTTCAAACCAAAAAATATATATAAATTTGTCAAGTTCAAACAAATTCAGCCAAATTCAAGCAATTCTGTAACAACCCCGAGTTTCAGAACCAATTTAAAATTTTTATTTTGGCTATTTTAATGAATTTTGAATATTTAAAATGATTTATTTTAAATATTAACGACAAAAAAATTATTTTAATTGAACTTAGAACGTATAAATTTATTTTAATTATAAAACGAGCCTGAAATGGCGCGGTTATTTGAAAATTCGATTTTAAATTTCAATTGAATGTACAGAATTCAATACGAATCAGATTTCAGTAAAACCAGAAACGTTAGAATCTGTTTTAATATCTTTCTAATGAATGTGAAAAATTCAGATTTCCTAATATAAATTGAAGGTAATGTCCAAGTTAAAATTTAGAATAGTCGCTATGATATATACATACATACATACATACATATATATATATATATATGTATATATATATATATATTCTAGTTTTATGTAGAGCCTAAAAGCTCACATTTTGCATACAGATGAATTTGGACTCGAAACTACTTCCATTGAGTTCAAAATGCCGTTTGTGACTCCGAAAAGTATAAACTTCGATATACTCCGAAATCCGGAGTTGTGGCAATTGGCTGTGATTTTCGGTTAACAATGCATAACCCTTAAAAGTTAAATTTTGCATATGAGCTCAGAATTAGAAAAGATAAATTTTCATGATTCGTAATGACAAATCATTGTTGGGTTCCAAAATGCGCGTCGAACAGGGTTAGTATGTGGCCGTGCGAGCTAAAACAGTTCAGGGTAAAATAGACAGTTATTTTACAAAGGAGCATTATTGTGACGATCTCAGAATTCAATTCCCTTTTTTTCTAGATTCGTATCGTCTAATAATGGTTAAATACAAAAGGGCATGATTTTTGGAGTTAGCGTGTGGGCAGGCGAGAAGAAAAGGTACGCTAAAATAGCATTTTTGAACAATATTTGTGCATCTTTGAGAATTTAATTGGATGGTCAAACGAATTCGGAATTCGACGAAACTTGTTTCATTGGACTCGCCTTCATGTCTACTATCTCGGGTCCAAAATCCCTGGCAAATGGAGGTCATTAGCAGTCGGACGTTCAGATGGAAAAAGAGATAAATAACCACTTTCTCTCTTTCTTCCATCATTCTCTTCCTCCCTCCTTTCTTCCTCAAATTCCCATTAATGGGCTCCAAACCCCAAACCGCCGCTGCCCCTCCCTTCCTCAGCCACCGCTGCCCCCTCCACCAGCTCCGACCATCACGCCACCACCTCTCTCTCTCCTCTTTCCCTCTTCCAATTTCAAAACCCTAAACCCCAAATCACCACCAACCACCTCCTTCGGCCCCACAGCCGCACCACCACTGCCACCCGCAACCTACCCCACACCAATCTGGTCCGGCGCCGCCTCTGGCCACCCTCCCCTTGGCCACGGGACCCCCGGTCACCAAAAACAATCTTTTCACAAAAATCCCATATTTTCATTTACCTCGGTCACTATTTCTTCAATAACTTCCGAACCGTGCATTTCTAGCCCAAACTCCTTGGTGCGAAAGTTGAAGAGCATGATTTTCTTTTTGATTTGGATATATGGAAGTCGTATTTTGGAGTTCGGAGCCACTCGGAAAACGCGTCTAAAGATCGCGAACCTGCTGCTGTTTTTCTCGATTTCCAGCGAATTGGAGCATTTTCGGAAGAAAGTACACTTGGCAAAATTTGTTCGGAATTGTGCGTTTGTGCTAAAAAAGTAGTTTGGTGAAGATTGGAGTTCATTTGCAGAAGTTAAAGCTGAAACGGTGAATATGGATGGTGAAGGTGACAAACGGCGACAAAAAAGAATGGCGGAGTGGATCCCAAGGTGAGAACTCCTTCTCACTTAAATTATTTTATAGTTAAAAATATTTTAGGTTGCAAACGGGGCTTAGAAGCACCCGACACTATTTATTTGTACAAAGCATGGTTGTTTGTTTGTTTGGATTGAATTTTTGGAAAATTGACCGTATTGTGATGAAATGAATTGTACTGTATTGTGGTTTGTGGATTGTTGATTATTATGTATGGCGCAAGCCAGTATCAGGAGAGGGATAATACTGTACATTACTCAGGTTCTAATATCGCACCGTTATAATGTCGAAATTTTCTAAAATAAATATTGTTCATTAAAATATAATTTTTAATGTATATATGAACTGTATAAAATAGTCAAGTGTTGAAATAAATAATTTATCGTTAAAATAATAATTTTTAACATATATATGAACGGCATAAAATTCTCCTGAAATAAAAATAAATATTCATTTACAAATTGGATGATTTGTTTATGTACACCCATTTAACTTATATTGATTGGGACGATAAATTTTACACATCGCCCAACTATACAAATAATATTCAGTATTTGTTGGTTGAAACCCCACACGTGTATTGGGATGATATTTGACGTACACTAATCCCAATTGTTTAGTCGTATGTCAATCGAATTGGTTATAGACTGTTGTAAGCGTTAATTATATATAATTAATGATTATGCAGTTGTGTAATGCACTCTAGATGATGGTTGATTATGAATCATTATTGTTGTGTACATGTGTGTATGAAATCCATATAAATAAATTGTATGGTAATTGATTGGGTCTGATTCCAATTCGAAAAATAATGAATATTTTAAAATAACGAATATTTTAAAATAATATTTAGTAAAGGATTAAAATTTGAATTTGATGTTCGATTTTGGATGGACACAGAGATATTGAAATATATGATGCTGTGTTGAATAGATTTGCCCCAATTTAACGCGAACGATATTTATATCGGTTTTATTCATTTTGGTAATGAATATCGAAAAGGAAATGATTTCAAAATCTGATATTTTGAAAATATTATAATGATAAAGAGTATTCAATTTTGATTTAAAATTGAAATGAAAGTGGGAATCGTTTTAAAACGAATTTATAAATGATTTATAAAATACGTTTTGAGCAAAAAATATATATATATATATATATAATGTAATGGCCTAAATAGAACGCGCTGCACCGCGACCGTTTGCGAATTTCGACCATTGACTTTGAATTGACATTATGGGAGATCCGACCGTCAGATTCTCCTAAAATCGGAACCACTTGGGTTCGTATTGAAAAGAGCTTTCCAACGGATATAAGAGATTTGAAATCTAAAGTTTGGATTTGGAATTATGTCCAAATCAAATTTATAAAAGGTCGCTATGAATGCAGTTCGATGGTCGTTATTGGAAACCTACGGTACGAGCCTTGATGAAATTATTAAAAATACTAATAATTTGTGCAAAGTCATAATGAATGATTTGAAAAGAATTTGGATGAAAAATTCCACGTTTGTTAGGATAAAAATAATTTTTTAATCAAAATGAACTAATTATTAACTAGAAAGATAATCTAATTTTTTAAATAAATAAATTGGATTTGTGAATGGTTTTAATCTAACCAGAATTTTTCAATGTATGAATTGGAATGGATTTGAATAGAAATTGAAACGAATCGAAATCCCCCTTACGGGAAATCTCGGATTGAGTTGAGAACAACACACAAAGGAACGCAGACAGAAGAACATTTCATTGTATATTACAACAATTTCATCAGAATACAAGAATATACAGAGTATAAACAAATAAAATACATTCGATAAATATCAGAGAATACAATAAATTACATATCAGCGGAAAATAATCCAATACACAACTAGAAGTAATACACGGATACAGAGCTTTCCGAGTATCGTTCCAGCTGTAAATCAAGATCCTGTGAATACAAATCTGAAAAACCAAAACTACTAGCTGCCCATGTAAAAATAAGGGCACCCAGAGTTTAGGTTAAAACAATAAACTCCAGGTCAGTCATAGGGCTGGTGTGAGAACTAAAAAAGTTATCTAAAACTTTACTTTAAATTAGATATATCAAGGGACCATGCCGTATAACACGGAACGGGTTTCCTCCCAAGAATACCAGTGCATATAACAAAACAGCGCAATGCTATTTGGAAAAATGAAGCTATTATAAGACCCATGTCCTATCACACAATGCAACGCAAGCCGGGGGACAGGGTTTTCCCTTATAATAGCCAAACATGCTTAGTACATTTAAAACAAATCATTTGATACTATTATAAGTGCATAGTGTATAAAACAAGTTCAAATCATAAGTATCAATCATAGGCGACATGGGTACCATATATCATGTCGCCAATACTAGGCTATACAAATAAAACCGCAAAGTCACGTATTTGGAAATTAGATTTCCCTCTGTGAACCGAGGCAAAAGATAGTTATCTACCGATTAAAGACTGTCTAGCCCGAGTCTCAGGAACAGCCGCGACTGCCCCTTGGATCGTCCGGGCCGGTCCACCGATGTGGATTATTACGCCTGAACACTATGTTTCCCCGCCCTTTGGGGCGTAAATGAGCCAACGAATGACTCCATCGGCTTCACATAGTCACCGATATATCCGAGGCGCCTCGCATACAACAACCACATAAGTCAAACTCGTCAGGGCGTGTAAAACCACTGATGTCACTTCTAGCTAGAAGGATACGCATGCCCTCCCTGATGTCCTCTCCCGTTTCTGGTTCACAACCGGGGTGTGAGGCTCGCGAATCTATGCTACACAAAGCTATGCCACACAGGCCGTGCTTTGATCATCAACCACAAGACTCTGCTTTTCAACAGAAGCCTTGATCATTTGCATCTCAGCATGCCACACAGGCAATTCACGCTATGCAACCGATATCAATCACACAGAATGAAATCTGATGTCAGACATACATCCATTTACAAGTCCGTTCTAGGTCTGAATGAAACCGGAGGCACCTAGTACCCCGCATATCCATCGATCTCCAAGTACGTCTGGACAACCACCAACTGATTCCCTCCTCTTGGATGTACGGCCCAATCAAGATCATCAGTAATTATCCAAACGACGTGAAGACCTCCTGTCTTCAACTACCGTCTTCATCTTCGACTCATCGTCGAATCAGTTATTCAGAATGGGATAAACTCAGTCTTTCTGAATAACTCGCGTATATAATAAACAAGTTTTACACAAACACAACACACGCCTTATTCCAATTCATTAGTCACTAAACGCAAATCAGCAAGAGAATAATTCCCCAAATATTAACCCCGAAGGCCGAAACCAACATCAGATCAATACCCAGGAAACCATTCATCTTAGCTAACCTACAAATAGTTTCTAAATTTCACTTCCTTAGGGAAAGGTTCCCATTAATTTTATCAAAGATAAATTCTTTTAAATTTATTCTTTAATCTTCCTTTGAATATCACTTCAAACTAGTCGGGTTTAGCGAACCACACCGAAGTAATCATTTATTTTAATTTCCCAATCCCAACCTATTCGTCCCATGAAGTAAAACTGGTAATACTTCATATCTAACACCACGGTGTTATCGGTAAATTCATTTACCATTTCACGTTCAAATCTAATTAAATATTTAACTACCGCCTGGAGTAAAATTGGTGATACTCCATTCTCGATCTTTTCAATCTAATTAAAAATTCATTAAAACTCCACTTAGTTTTAATTTTAGCTGGGTCAAAGAATCAGTGTCATTTAAAACACGGTTCACGATAAACCCCAAAATCACATCACATTTCAATCAGTCCCGAATCGTAAATTAGCGAGTGAGCAATTCCCTAAGTATTAACCCCGAAGGCCGAAACCAAAATCAGATCAATACCCCAGAAACCATTCAACCTAACTAATCTCCAGTTAGTTTATGATTTTCTTAACTCCTTTGGGTCTAAGAACAGTATTATTGAAGATACCGTTCACGACAACCCAAAATCACATTCCATTAATTATCGGGTTAAAGAACAAGTGTTATTTAAAACACTGTTCACGATAAACCAGGAAATTAATACCAATTCAATTCCAATTAAATATTATTTAATTGGTACTCTTCATTAAATCTAAATAAAAAGATTTAATCTTTTTCTCAACTGGGTTTAAGAACAGTGTTAATGAAGACACCATTCACAACAATCCAAAATCACACATTTGATATTATATACAAGGCTCTGAATAGAAAATATTTCGGCTTATATTCGATATCAAATTCTACGACCAACAAATATCGTATTAGAGATAACGACATAAATATATCTTTCAAATTTCCATAACAATATCTGTATAATCACAAAATCCAACATCAAAATATTCCAAAGACAATTTCGATTCAAATCCATTCCAATTCAATTATTGGAAATTCTGGTTTCTTTTAAAACCATTTCAAATCCAATTTATTTATTTAAAAATAAATAAATTATTATTCTAGTTCAAAACTAGTTCATTTCGATAAAAAACTATTTTTATCTTTTCAAATATGGAGTTTTTCATCCCAATTCTTCATAAATCATTTCTTACGATTCTACACAAATTATTACTATTTTTAATAATTTTATCAAGGCCCGTACAGTCGATTTCCATCAACGACCATCGAACTGCACTTACAATGACCCTTTCCAAATTTGATTTGGACATAATTCCAAATCCAACCATTAGATTTCAAATCTCTAATATTCATTAGAAAGCCCTTTTCGATATGAACCCAACGGTTTCGGTTTTAGGAGAATCCGACGGTCGGATCTCCCGTAATGTCTGTTCGAAGTCAATGGTCGAAATTCACGAACTACCGCAGCGCGGCGCGTTCTATCCAGGCTATTATATATATAATATAAATATATTATATATATTTCGTCGATTTCCTTTTAAAATGTATTTTATAAATTGTTTTAAATTCGTTTTTGAAACGATTTCAACTTCAAATCAAAATTGAATTTTTCCTTATAAATTTGTTTTCAATTCATTTCAAATTGGTTTCAATTCAAATCGATTTTTAATTCAATTTCAGTCCGTTTTCAATTCAATTTCAATTCTAATTCATTTCTATTCAATTTCAATTCGAATTCAATTCTATTCAATTTCAATTCGAATTCATTTTCAATTCGAATTCATTTTATTTTGATTTCCATTCAATTTCAATTCGATTCGAGTTCATTTTATTTTCAATTCAATTCGAATTCTAATTCGTTTCAATTCAATTTAATTCGAATTTCATTTCAAAATATTCGATTTTGAAATCAATTTTCAATATTCATTATAAAAACGAATATAATCGATATAAATACCGTTCGCGTCAAAATAGCGCATATCTAATCAACACGGCTTTACATATTTCTATTTCAAATATTCTATTCAAATAGTTCGTTTCAAATATTTCTTCTCAAATATTTCATTTCAAATATTCTATTTCAAAACTGGAATGAGGCCCAATCAATTACCATAGATTTTATTTCTATGGATTTCCATACAACGCATGTATATCAACAATGACAAATAATCAACCATCATCCAAAGTGCATTCTACACTGTATAAGCATCAAATATAAATATTTAATGCTCATAACAGTCTGTCAATCAATCGATCGACATACAACTAATTATTGGGATTAGTGTACGTCATATATCATCCCAATACCCGTGTGGGGTTTCAAACAATCAAACATAAATTTTATTTGTGCAGTTGGGCAATGTGTAAAATTTATCGTCCCAATCAATATCAGTTAAATGTGTGTATATAAACAAATCGTCTGATTCGTTTATAATTATTTATTTTATATACACGTTAAAAATTATATTTTCCACTATAAAATATTTTATTTCGTTTCACATCACATAATCAAATTTCACAACACAGCAATCAATCAAACAAGTCATCCATGGTCTGTGGACGACGGGTGTCGGGTGCTACTAAACACCGTCTACATCCTAGTATAAATTTCAACTAGAAATAAAAATAAAAGTGATTAGTTCTCACAGAGGGTTCCACTCCGCCGTGCTCTACTTCTAAACTACTGAACCGTCTGGATCTGTTTGAAATTCTAATGCAGTCCTTATCCCGCTGTTCATAATAAAAATTATATTTTTATCACTTCATTCAATAAATAAAAAATCATATTTTTTATTTCTACTTCATATATTTTTACAACGCTTCTTTCTACATAAAAGTTATATTTTTATATTTCTACTTCCCATATAAAGATTGAATTTTTACTATCTATATAATATAAAAATCGTATTGTTATATTTTCTATCTCATAAAAATTATATTTTATAATTCCTACTATATAAAAATCACATTTTTATAACTACGCTTTTTCTTTATAAAAATCTCTCTAGTTATAAAATCAGAACTTGTTTTAAATAAAAATCTAAACTTGTTTTAAATAAAAATCTAAACTTGTTTTAAAAATATATCTTTCACATAAAAAAAATGCTATACATATATATATATTAATAAAAAAAATATTTTATCCTAAAATTATATATATAAAAACCATATGAACGAAGACTATAATGTTATAGCCTAAAGAAATCATATTCAAAGAGAATAAAATAGAAAAACTCATATCGAAGGGGGGGGGAAGAGGTTCGCTGTTGAAATTGGAGAGAGGAAGGGATCGCACGGGTCGCGTCGGGGTCTGGAGGTGGAGGGGGTGGGCATGGCGGTCGGGTTGGTGGCTAGGGTTTGGGCGATGCTGCTGATTTGGGTTCGTGTTCTCACTTGAGGGAGGGGGGCAGATCGCAATGGGGTGGAGGAAGAAGGTGGGAGGAGTTTGACGTGGGGAAGGGGGTGATGCGCTGCGGTTGGAGGCGCGATCAAAGAAAAGGGGGGGGGGGACGAGGGTTATCTGGTTTTTTTTATCTGTAAAGGAAGAGAGAGAGGTGAATGTATTAATATATAATTTAATTATTTATTTTAATTTATTTCTCCTTTAGAGTTGACTTTTCATCCGAACCCCGATTCGAACCCAACGATGATCGTCCCTAGCTTATTAACCCCCATTTCGAACACAATGGGATATGTATCGTAAGCTGATTCGACTGTTTCGATCAGTTTTCGTCCAAATGAAAATATAATTCTATATATTGAATTTGAACGCACATTTCAATTTACTAGGGCCACATACTAATTAGAAAAATCCCAGAAAAACATTTTCTAGCTTTGTATTGACGTTACGGTCCTAACAAAACTAATTTCGTCAAATTCTGAGACCGTTTGAAAAATGACCCTTTTCCAGTCGATTAAAATCAACTGAAACTGGTCAAACTCGTTTTCCTTTGCCACGCTCACATATTGATTCGAAAAATTACGAAATTTGAAACCTAGCAATAATTTGACATCGCGGATCCAACAAAAGTGGTTTCATCGAAAACCGAGGTTGTTTGCAAAATTCCCATTTTTAAGGGCTTGAATTCCATAGCGACTATTCTGAATTTTCAACTGGGCATATCTTTTAACCCCCGCTATGAAATTTCGATTTTTCGGATTCGTTGGAAAGATAATCTCAATTAGATTCAAATATTTTTGGTTTCACTAAAATCCGGTTTATTTTGCACCTGATATATTCATTTGAGATTTGAAATCAAATTATCGAACTATCGCGCCATTTTCAATTCCTTTTATAATTGTAAATAATTATTTATATTCTAACGACGATCTATATAATATATACGTTCTAATTCTATTCAAAATAAATTTCTCGTCGTTATTATTTAGAATAATTCATTTTAAATAATCAAAATTCACTAAAATTGCCAAAATAAAAATTTTAAATTGGCTCGGATTTCCGGGTTATTACAATCTTCCCCACTTAAAACTTTTCGTCCCCGAAAAGGAACGAAGCCGAAAGTTGTTTAAAAAATCAACTCAACTTTCATTATTTTCTTTACGGCTTAAGTTCTTCAACTTTTCAGTTTCAAAGAACTTTTCAAATTCTTCAAAGATTTGGCTAACACCCTAAATTTTCGAAAAATTTCGCCATAACCTACCCTGCACCGGGGACTTCGGGATATTTCATATAGCCTCCCATGGCCTTCTTCAATCCAAAAGAAAAAGAAAAAGCCAAACGGCTAGCCAATCGGCTCATAAAATCATCATCACCCAAACAAAACAGTAAATTATGGTAAACATGTACCTATTTGTCGGGCAAACAATTTTATTCTCCTGCTCTAGCCTCCTTGCTATGACTGTTCAATGTAAGTACATGTATATGCATGCATTTTCAAACAATTTTCAATACAGTTCACTATTTATTACAATTTGGCTATAGGTACAAATTTAATTAATCAAACTATAATCAAACAACACAACCATCAATCTATTAGTTGATTAGCTTTTCAAATTCATAATTTTGATATATAGTCAAAAAATCAGATTTTTGATGCCAAATCACAACAACAAGCCCTATCTAGTTCTGGTTCTCACACCAGTCAATTGAGAATATATAGAAATCTCACTTTCGAAACTCGAAAATAAATACTGGCGATGGTGCCCCTTCACCAGAATTATCCCCGGGCAACTAGAGTGTGATTCTATAACTATCCAGCACATTAAAACATCGAATACATTTTTGCAAGACATATATGCAAAATCTTTATATATTGGATTGTCCCAATTCAATACAAAATAAATAATCAAATGCGAATAAATGATTAAAATTTCAAAACAAAACTTGTTTTTCTTTTAAAAATATACTCTTCACACTCGTTCTAGGATACTACTGATCCCATTTCTAACGAGTCATCCCCATTGGATATTACTAATCCAGTTTCTGATGAATCCTTTCGTACGATTCTAATGTGTCTTGTTCTCCGAGCTCTGTAAACCAAAGCTCTGATACCACTATGAAACGACCCGAAATGCCCCTTACGAGACATCCCGGATTGAGTTGAGAACAACACATAAAGGAACGCAGACAGAAGAACATTTCATTGTATATTACAACAATTTCATCAGAATACAAGAATATACAGAGTATAAACAAATAAAATACATTCGATAAATATCAGAGATTACAATAAATTACATAGCAGCGGAAAATAATCCAATACACAACTAGAAGTAATACACGGATACAAAGCTTTCCGAGTATCGTTCCAGCGGTAAATCGGGATCCTGTGAATATAAATCTGCAAAACCAAAGCTAGTAGATGCCCGTGTCAAAATAAAGGCACCCAGAGTTTAGGTTAAAATAATAAACTCCAGGTCAGTCATGGGACAGGTGTGAGAACTAAAACAGTTATTTAAAACTTTACTTTAAATCAGATATATCAAGGGACCACGCCATATTACACGGAACGTGTTTCCTCCCAAGAACACCAGTGCATATAACAAAACAACGCAATGCTATTTGAAAAAATGAAGCTATTATAAGACCCACATCCTATCACACAATGCAACGCAAGCCGGGGGATAGGGTTTTCCCTTATAATAGCCAAACATGCTTAGTACGTTTAAAACAAATCATTTGATACTATTGTAAGTGCATAATGTATAAAACAACTTCAAATCATAAGTATCAATCATAGGCGGCATGGGTACCATATATCATGTCGCCAATACTAGGCTCTACAAATAAAACCACAAAGTCACGTATTTGGAAATTGGATTTCCGTCTGTGAACCGAGGCAAAAGGTAGTCCTCTACCGATTCGAGACTGTCTAGCCCGAGTCTCAGGAACAGCCGCGACTGCCCCTTAGATCGTCAGGGCCGGTCCACCGATGTGGATTATTATGCCTGAACACTACGTTTCCCCGCCCTTTGAGGCGTAAATGAGGCAACAAATGACTCCATCGGCTTCACATAGTCACCGATATATCCGAGGCGCCTCGCAAACCAACAACAACATAAGTCAAACTCGTCAAGGCGTGTAAAAGCACTGACGCCACTTCTAGCTAGAGGGAAACGCATGCCCTCCCTGATGTCCTCTCCCGTTTTTGGTTCACAACCGGGGTGTGAGGCTCGCGAATCTACGCTGCACAAAGTTATGCCACACATGCCATGCTTTGATCATCAACCACAAGACTCTGCTTTTCAACAGAAGCCTTGATCATTTGCATATCAGCATGCCACACAGGCAATTCATGCTATGCAACCGATATTAATCACACAGAATGAAATCCGATGTCAGACACACATCCATTTACAAGTACGTTATGGGTCTGAACGAAACCGGAGGCACCTAGTACCCCGCATATCCATCGATCTCCAAGTACGTCTGGACGACCACCAACCGATTCCCTCCTCTTGGGTGTACGGCCCAATCAAGATCATCAGTAATTATCCAAACGACGTGAAGACCTCCGGTCTTCAACCACCATCTTCATCTTCAACTCATCATCGAATCAGTTATTCAGAATGGGAGAAACCCGGTCTTTCTGAATAACGCGCGTATATAATAAACAAGTGTTACAGAAACACAACATACGCCTCATTCCAATTCATTAGTCACTAAATGCAAATCAACAAGAGAATAATTCCCCAAATATTAACCCCGAACGCCGAAACCAACATCAGATCAATACCCAGGAAACCATTCATCTTAGCTAACCTACAGTTAGTTTCTAAATTTCACTTCCTTAGGGAAAGGTTCCCATTAATTTTATCAAAGATAAATTCTTTTAAATTTATTCTTCAATCTTCCTTTGAATATCACTTCAAACTAGTCGGGATTAGCGAACCACACCGTAGTAATCATTTATTTTAATTTCCCAATCCCAACCTATTCATCCCATGAAGTAAAAATGGTAATACTTCATATCTAACACCGCGGTGTTATCGGTAAATTCATTTACCATTTCACGTTCAAATCTAATTAAAGATTTAACTACCACCTGGAGTAAAACTGGTGATACTCTATTCTCGATCTTCTCAATCTAATTAAAGATTCATTAAAACTCCGCTTAGTTTTAATCTTTAATTGGGTTAAAGAATCAGTGTCATTTAAAACACGGTTCACGATAAACCCCAAAATCACATCACATTTCAATCAGTCCCGAACCGTAAATTAGCAAGTGAGCAATTCCCTAAGTATTAACCCCGAAGGCCGAAACCAACATCAGATCAATACCCCAGAAACCATTCAACCTAACTAATCTCCAATTAGTTTCTGATT
This sequence comes from Allium sativum, assembly GCA_030737875.1. Lineage (NCBI taxonomy): Eukaryota > Viridiplantae > Streptophyta > Magnoliopsida > Asparagales > Amaryllidaceae > Allium > Allium sativum. Next base: position 194,469,858 of record CM060927.1, on the reverse strand, counting down.
TTCTTAACTCCTTTGGGTCTAAGAACAGTATTATTGAAGATACCGTTCACGACAACCCAAAATCACATTCCATTAATTATCGGGTTAAAGAAAAAGTGTTATTTAAAACACTGTTCACGACAAACCCAAAAATCAATACCAATTCAATTCCAATTAAATATTACTTAATTGGTACTCTTCATTAAATCTAAATAAAAAGATTTAATCTTTTTCTCAACTGGGTTTGAGAACAGTGTTAATGAAGACACCATTCACAACAAACCCAAATCATAATTGAAATTATATACAAGGCTTTGAATAGAAAATATTTCGGCTTATATTCAATATCAAATTCTACGACCAACAAATATCGTATTAGAAATAACGATATGAATATATCATTCAAATTTCCATAACAATATCTGTATATTCACGAAATCCAACATCGAAATATTCCAAAGACAATTTCGATTCAAATCCATTCCAATTCAATTATTGGAAATTCTGGTTTCTTTTAAAACCATTTCAAATCCAATTTATTTAATTAAAAATAAATAAATTGTTATTCTAGTTCAAAACTAGTTTATTTCGATAAAAATCTATTTTTATCTTTTCAAATATGGAGTTTTTCATCCCAATTATTCATAAATCATTTCTTATGATTTTACACAAATTATTACTATTTTTAATAATTTTATCAAGGCCCGTACAGTCGATTTCCATCAACGGCCATCGAACTGCACTTACAGCGACCTTTTCCAAATTTGATTTGGACATAATTCCAAATCCAACCATTAGATTTCAAATCTCTAATATTCATTAGAAAGCCCTTTTCGATACGAACCCAGCGGTTCCGGTTTTAGGAGAATCCGACGGTCGGATCTCCCGTAATGTCTTTTCGAAGTCAATGGTCGAAATTCACGAACTACCGCAGTGCGGCGCGTTCTATTCAGGCCATTATATATATAATATAAATATATTATATATATTTCGTCGATTTCCTTTTAAAATGTATTTTATAAATCATTTTAGATTCGTTTTCTAAACGATTTCAACTTCATTCCAAATTCAAATCGAAATTGAATTTTTCCTTATAAATTCGTTTTAAATTCATTTCAAATTGATTTCAATTCAAATCGATTTTTAATTCAATTCCAGTTCGTTTTCAATTCAATTTCAATTCGAATTCATTTCTATTCAATTTTAATCCGAATTCAATTTTATTCAATTTCAATTCGAATTCATTTTGATTTCCATTCAATTTCAATTCGATTCGAATTCATTTTGTTTTCAATTCAAATTCTAATTCATTTCAATTCAATTTAATTCGAATTTCATTTCAAAGTACTCGATTTTGAAATCACTTTTCAATATTCATTATAAAAACGAATATAATCGATATAAATATCGTTCACGTCAAAATAGCGCATATCTAATCAACACGGCTTTACGTATTTCTATTTCAAATATTCTATTTAAATATTTCGTTTCAAATATTTCTTCTCAATTATTTTATTCAAATATTTCGTTTCAAATATTCTATTTCAAAACTGGAATGAGGCCCAATCAATTACTATAGATTTTATTTCTATGGATTTCCATACAACGCATGTATATCATCAATGACAAATAATCAACTATCATCCAATGTGCATTCTACACTATATAAGCATCAAATATAAATATTTAACGCTCATAACAGTCTGTCAATCAATCGATCGACATACAACTAATTATTGGGATTAGTGTACGTCATATATCATCCCAATACCCATGTGGGGTTTCAAACAATCAAATACAGATTTTATTTGTGTAGTTGGGCAATGTGTAAAATTTATTGTCCCAATCAATCTCAGTCAAATGTGTGTATATAAAAAAATCGTCCGATTCGTTTATAATTATTTATTTTATATACACGTTAAAAATTATATTTTTAACTATAAAATATTTTCCACTATAAAATATTTTATTTTGTTTCACATCACATAATCAAATTTCACAACACAACAATCAATCAAACAAGTCATCCATTGTCTGTGGACGACGGGTGTCGGGTGCTACTAAACACCGTCTACATCCTAGTGTATATTTCAACTAGAAATAAAAATAAAAGTGAGGAGTTCTCACACAGGGTTCCACTCCGCCGTGCTCTACTTCTGAACTGCTGAATCGTCTGGATCTGTTTGAAATTCTAATGCAGTCCTTGTCCCGCTGTTCATAAGAAAAATTATATTTTTATCACTTCATTCAATAAATAAAAAATCATATTTTTTATTTCTACTTCATATATTTTTACAACGCTTATTTCTACACAAAAATTATATTTTTATATTTCTACTTCCCATATAAAGATCGAATTTTTACTATCTATATAATATAAAAATCGTATTGTTATATTTTCTATCTAATAAAAATTATATTTTATAATTCCTACTGTATAAAAATCACATTTTTATAACTACGCTTTTTCTTTATAAAAATCTCTCTAGTTATAAAATCAAAACTTGTTTTAAATAAAAATCTAAACTTGTTTTAAAAATATATCTTTCACATAAAAAAATGCTATACATATATATATTAATAAAAATTATATTTTTATCCTAAAATTATGTAACTCCCCGTATTTTCTGTGATCGTATAAGTAACAAATTAGAGAATAATTAAATTATAAAATAAGAATCAAGGGAAACGGGTTGCGCTATTGCGTTCGTCTCGAAATTCTTCTTGAAAACGAGTCCGAGTTTTCGAAAAATGGAGTCCGTATGACCAAGTTATGACCCTCCGAAGTTTATGGAATTTAAATAAAATAAAACAACTCGAAAATAAAGCCAGAAATTTGAAATTCAAACCCAGAGAAGGCTGGCGGGAAAATTCCCGCCCATATACCCAGGTCGACTGGGGAGTTGACCCCCCCAACCAGGTCGACTGGGGAGTCGACTAGGGTGTCGACCTCCCCATGACCAGGTCGACTGGGGAGTTGACCTGGGGGTCGACCTGCTCCGGAAACCAAGTTTTTTTGAACCTGGTTCATTCTGATGTATCCGGTCTCGTTTTCTATCTAGATTCGTCCGCTTAATCCTATATAAACAACGCCTAGCCTCATTTTCTCTACACAATTTCATTCTGTCTATATTCTGCCTCTGTTCTAATTAAAAATAAAAATGGTGTCGCTACTATGTTGGAATCAAAACTTGGACTGATGCATCTTCTTCCAACCTGAATAGAATTAAAAGCTAAATAAAAATCTCAAATCAAAGTTTAGAGCTACAACAACAATTAAAGAGGAGTAATTCAACATTTCTGCATCAACAATAGTTTATTATCCTTTCTTAAAACCACGAAAGGCAAGTACAGTTATTTTCCGATATAAACTTTAATTCTGGTTGTGGCATGATTATAAATCTGAATCTGAGGTTATGTATATTCTTATCTGTCAGATCTGTTTTTCTGTGTCTATTCTGTATCTCTTTCGTTTTCTGTTCTATAGCCAGACTACCACGAGCCTGCGCCAAATCTCATAAGAGATTAACGCACGAACGCTAAATTTTGGGACAAATAATGAATGATGGCATAATTGGACATGGCTAATCTGTGACTGATGTTGTAAACTAGATTTAGATCTATGCATATTCTGTGAATTGGAAGAAGAGGAACCATTGTATGCTAACATGTGACTTGAGACATTGGACATAACGCATATTTTAAATTAAGATCTGTTATAATTTAAAGTTCTAGATTGTTGGGCATATTGTTTATATAACGATTCATGACTTGAGATAAAAAGAGAATATGACTTAGGTGTGAAGATCTATTAACTATTAAATGTGAATAACACCTAAGTGGGAGATTTTTGAATATATGACATGCACTGAAATCGATGGCTATATTTGGTATAATTTATATGTGAATCTTTTGTACTAGGCAAGTTTAACTAAATTTGGGACATGTGTTATATGGTAAATTATGACCATAATCTGTGCCATGTAAATTCAATGCAAACGTGGGGTACATGATCATATTGTGAATCATGACAACTATTTAGGCATGCAAACTTAGGCCAAATTTATAATTTGGCATGATATGTCTATGAAACTTTAAGGAATGATTAAATCTGTTATATTGCCTAATCTGCTAGTTCTGTTATATTGCCTAATAGAACTGTTATATTTCCTAATCTGCTAGTTCTATTATATTGCCTAATCTGCTAGTTCTGTTATATTGCCTAATCTGCTAGTTCTGTTATATTACCTAATCTGCTAGATCTGTTCATCTGCTAAATCAGTTGAAAACTAAGTATTGAAATTTGAGTATGAATATCTGTAGGCTCGATTTAAAATTGAGCAAAACTTGTTAATAGAATCTCGAATAATCTGATGTAACTTGTACAAAAGTTAATTTGTTAAATTAGCATGATTAGTCTAACATTAGCATAGTCTGTGAATGAATGCATTGGCTAAACATGAAACATGGCTAACTCGAGGTTAGAATGAGTTTGTGGCGTAATCCTTCCCGGAACCGTCCAGCACATCCAGTGGCCGCAAACAATAGGTTCTAATGTGAGAAGTTAGTCATAACGTGCTTAAAACCCGAGGTTAGACTCAGTTTGCGGCAAAAATCTGCCCGGAACCAACCGGCCTAACCAGTGGCCGCAAACTGTCAGTCTAGTGTGAGAGGTCTACGCATTAATTTTTAATTAATACAAATTTAAGATAAATATGATGTCTAAAACGTGTTGGGTGGATAGGGTTGAACCAATTGGACTAATGAATTTAACAAACCCGTTTCGTGAATCTGTAGGCCCAATTACAAAGTTAGACAAATCTGAAAATCTGTTAAATCCGTATATCTGATCCGTTAGTCTGAAAACTTGTCTGATCTATGAACTAGTTGATCTGAACTCTGTATGTCTGAACTTGTAAACAAGTTAATCTGAAATCTTTTAGTCTGGAGACACAAGGTTAGGAGGGAAATTACTTGTGTCATCAGTTGTTTGGGACCCATATTAGTCAGTAACCCTTTCTGGTTCCAAAACTTTGACCCAACAGTAGGTAGGGTCCGGGCACGCTTACTGAACTAATTATAAGCGGTTCATTCTGATAATGGAAAGAGGTGTTGATGGTGAGTTCCAACCGGGTCATGTGCGTGCATGGATCCCGGTCTGCCTCTGAGGATGTAAGACGCCGTGACATCTGTAAATAGGTCTGTTCATTTAAAGGTTGCCACTTTGGGGAGTGATACACCCTTTTGTGGGGCTGGCACATGGTATTTATGTATTAGGGAGCCGATCGTTTGGGGTAGGGTTTTAGGGTACACTTAGTTCTGTCTGTTTCTGTTGGTACCTTCTGTTTCTATTGGGTGGTAACACCTGTCTGTTTCTGCGTGGTACCGTCTGTTCGGGTGGTAAAGGCCCATTTACTAGTGTATACCTAATTCTACATTCTGTTTCCGTAGGGATTAATCTGTTTATGTTTCTGTACCTTCTGTTCGGGTGGTAAAGGCCCATTATTAGCATTCTGTTTCTGTACCTTCTGTTCGGGTGGTAAAGGCCCATTATTAGCATTCTGTCTCTGTCTGTTTCTGTTGGGGTGGTAAAGGCCCATTACTAGCATTCTTTTCTGTGGAAATTATTCTGTTCTTGTTTCTGTTTCAGTTTAGACGTTGGTGTGACACCTAATCCTGTTATACTAGTATTAGTGCAGAGAGGTGAAAAGTAGTAGCTTAAATCATTCTGTTTCTTCGGTTTAACCTAAATACATCTGCTGCTCCTGTTACTGTTATCTCTTATCCAATTTATTTTCATGTCATAATTATTATTATCTGTTCATATGCTAAAAGTCACTGGACTTGCCAGACTTTATGTCTGACCTTGCTTGTTTTCGCCCCTTTTTCTTCCGTTTCCCCCCAGGTTTCCAAGGAGGGAATACTTTAGCTTAATCCAGATTTCTTCTACTTGAAGTACTTAAAGTGTTTACAGTATGGCTTGACTCCTTATGGAAACTTCTGTGGGGATTATGATTTTAAAAACTATGCATTTTGAAGGTTTTTGTACAAGACTGATATTTTTGTACTTGAATTCTGATATTGTGATTTGAAAAGATGTTACCAAACTTACTTTGGTTTCTGTTGTAGCTATAAATTTTTCAAGTACTGTTTTATCTGTCTTGTAAGTTTCTGTTCTGTCTACTAAAACGCTCCATCAAAGTTAAGGCATACCCTAAGTGAGTGACCAGGTGGGATGTTACAAATTATATATATAAAAACCATATGAACGAAGACTATAATGTTATATCTTAAAGAAATCATATTCAAAGAGAATAAAATAGAAAAACTCACATCGAAGGGGGGGGAATAGGTTCGTTGTTGAAATTGGAGAGAGGAGGGGATCGCAGGGGTCGCGTCGGGGTCTGGAGGTGGAGGGGGTGGGCACGACGGTTGGGTTGGTGGCTAGGGTTTGGGCGATGGTGCTGATTTGGGTTCGGGTTCTCGCTTGAGAGGGGGGCGGATCGCGATGGGTTGGAGGAAGAAGGGGGGAGGAGTTCGACGTGGGGAAGGGGGGTGACGCGTTGCGGTTGGAGGCGCGATCGAAGAAAAGAGGGGGGGGGACAAGGGTTATCTGGGTTTTTTTTGATCTGTAAAGGAAGAGAGAGAGAGAGAGAGGTGAGTGTATTAATATATAATTTAACTATTTATTTTAATTTATTTCTCCTTTAGAGTTGACTTTTCATCCGAACCCCAATTCGAACGCATCGACTGTCGTCCCTAGCGTATTACCCTCCATTCCGAACACAATGGGATATGTATCGTAAGTTGATTCGACTGTTTCGATCAGTTTTCATCCAAATGAAAATATAATTCTATGTATTGAATTTGAACGCACGTTTCAATTTACTGGGGCCACATACTAACTAGAAAAATCCCAAAAAAATATTTTCTAGCTTCGTATTAACGATACAGTCCTAACAAAACTAATTTCATCAAATTCTGAGACCGTTTGAAAAATGACCCTTTTCCAGTCGATTAAAATCAACTGAAACAAGTCAAACTCGTTTTCCTTTACCACGCTTGTAACGACCCCGGGTTTCGCCCAACCCGATCGATCGCAAAATCGACCAAGACCGTTCAAAACCCGAGTACGTTAACTCTGGAAATACAACAACATCAGAACACATAATAGCGGACTTTTATTACATCATAATAACATAACATCAGAGTACATAATATCAGAGTACATCGAATAAAATTACAGCGGAAGATAAATTAAAATATTTTAATACATTGTAGCGGAAACAAAATAACTAAGGCAGCGGCAGACAACTATGCTCTGGACACAACTTTAAGCTTCAATCCAGAATCCTGCTCAAGCGATAAACCTGTAGACAAACTACTCGACTGCCCATGTGGAAAAGAGGGCACCCGAGTTTGCAAAGGTGGAAACAAACAACGGGTCAGTCATGGGACTGGTATGGGAAATCTAACTTGACTAATCTAATAATAATAAGGCAAACCCAAGGACCACGCCGCTAACGCGGAACGGGTTTATTCCAATGGATTGTCGTGCATAACTTAAGGTGACTGAACAAATAAATAAGTAAATCGTAAAACAACGCAATGCTTTTTAGAAAAATGAAACCATTATATGACTCAAGTCCCATCACACAATGCAACGCAAACCGGAGGATAGAGTTTTACCTTATAATGGTCAAAAATGTTTGATATGTTAAAAACGGATTTGATATTATTATTAGTGTATATATGTTTCAAAAAAACATTTCAAAGTAAATGTATCAATCCTAGGAAGAATAGTATCCCATACTACTATGCCTCCATACTAGTAATACAATCAAATTCATTGGGCCGTATTTGGATTTTGGTTTCCATCATGAGCCAAGGCTAGAGAGGAGCTCCTTACCGATTCGAGACACTCTAGCTAATGTCTCAGGGTCCCCCGCAGTGAACCCTTGGAAAGCTGCAGAGCCGGTCTACCATATGAGTTGCAGATTAGTTATTCCTGAACACACGTTTCCCGGTCCTATAGGACCTATCATCCGAGGCGCGCCACATTCCATCATCTACATAAGTAAATATCAGCCAGTTTAAGCATCGACACCACTTCTAGCTAGAAAGAAACGTGTTGCTCTCCCTGCGTTCCCTTCTCCCGTTTTAGACTCAACCGGGTTGTGAGGCTCGCGAAGTAACATTATAAGCACAATGCCAGCTTTTCAACAAAGCCTTGATCATCTTCATCTTAGCGTGCCACGTTGACAATTCACGCCATGCGATTGATAACTATTAATACACAACCTCTAAGGGTGTTGAGCAAGAGAATAAATTCTCCGCCACCAACGGTTGTATATTAATAGAAATCAATTTATATAGAACAAAATTCAACGTCAGACCCACATTCCATTTATAAACTTATGCTCTGGGTCTGAGCGAAAGCCAAATCTGTACAAATCAGCACCACGTCTGGATAACTACCATTTTAGCCTCGTCTTGAGAGCAAATCAATCCAGGGCCTCAACACTAGTTACCCATTCGATGTGAAGATCGTCGGTCTTCAATCGCCGTCTTCAATTCTTCGAACGTCGTATCATTATTGGAATGAGAGTAAACTCGGACTTTCCAAATAACTCTCGCATAATTATCACTTAAATTATTTCGTAACGTTATTATTTATCACTATTTTTATTTTGATAAAATTGGATATAAATCATTCCATGTAGTCATTACCGTATACGGGCAATGAATCAACCAAACAAACAGCGCACAATCATTAAAATGTATTCTTCTTAATGCACAGAAAATGTCATTAAAAACATCTCTTTTTTATTATTTATTTACACTACACGTGAATAAAGGTTTTTTTCCTAGATGTAAATAAGTTTACTCTTCCTTATTCTAAACAGAAAATGTAATTGCAAAATTTTCCCTTTTTATCCACATAAGAAATGTGAATAAAATTTCATCGCTAAATTTATTCTTTTTATTCACATAAGAAATGTGAATAAAATTATCACTATAGATGCGTTCATTTTAGTTACATAGAAAATGTGAACAAAGTTCTCACCTTAAATATGTTTATTTTCTTTACATCGGAAATATAAATAAAATGGCATCGCAAAATTTCTATAATCCATATTCTATTTACAACTAGATGCAAATAAAAGAAATGACCTTTTTGTTCGCCAAATTTCTATAATTAATATTTTATTTACCATGCAAATTCCTATTTTTAACTACATACAAAAAATGTGATTCTTGGTTACACCGTCAAATTCTACTTTTTAATTACATTGAAAATTCCTTCTTTTAATTACATAAGAAATGTAATTAATATTAATATTTCAATTCCAAATTCTTTTCCTTTCATATTAACATAACAAGGATATTTTATGTTAAATCAATTCTAACATTTTCAACAAAACAAATAAAAAAGGATAACTTTGTTTTTTGTTGACAATTCTATTTCAACAAAAACATATAAAAGTGAGATACTTGTTTTGTCGACAATTCTAATTCAACAAAACATAATAAAAAGTAATATATTTGTTTTGTTGTCAATTATAACATAGCAAACAAATAAAAGTAATGTTTTGATCAACTCAACATTTTATAACTAAAATGTTATTTTTCTTTACTTTAACATTTATATAATCAAAATATTATTTTAACATTTTATAATTAAAATGTTATTTCTCTTTTACAAGACATTTCTTCATAAAATTAATTACATGTCATTCTCTAATAATGGTGATGGTTACTAATATCATATGAAAGAACATTCTATATGTAAACATCTTTCTATGTATTCTAATATCATATAAAATAATGGTTTATATGTTAACATTTCTACGAATTCTAACGTCATGTGAAGATGATATTTTATATGCTAACCATTTCTATGGATTCTAATTTCATATAAAAAAACGATATTATGCATATTCACATTTTTCTATGACTTCTAGTGATATAAAAAAGAAAATTTTATATGTTTACATTTCCTGTGAACTCTAGTGAGATAAAAGAAGTATATTATATTTCTCTTATCTTATCTAATGTTTCATATCATAAAAAAAATGTGATTTTTGTCACTACTTTTTTTATATTGACAAAAATATTATTTTGTGTTGCTAATTCATTATATTGGCAAAAATATGATTTTGTCGCTTCTTCTTTACATTGAAAAAAATAAGATTTTGTGTCGCTACTTCATTATATTGGCAAAAATATGATTTTGTCGCTTCTTCTTTACATTGACAAAAATATGATTTTGACAAGAATGATTTTTTTTGTATTTTATATTTCTAATTCACTAAAATGACCATCTTACATTTACATTTCTAATGTAAAATAAAAGAATATTTATTTATCTTAACATGTCTTATTTTAATGTTCCATACACATTAGAATGTAAATTTCCAATATAATGTACAATCTTTTTTCTTCAATCTAATAAACATTTCTTAAGAAAAATGTTAAATTTTGATTTGAATAACCATTTCTAAATAAAATGTCATGTTCATTCTTATATAACCTTGCCAATAAAAATGACATGTTTAATTTAAATGTAACATTTGCTAACAAAGTAATGTTATATTTTAATACAACATTCTATGACAAAAATGATATTTTTGTCAAACCTAACTTTTATACCAAAGATGATATTGTTAATTTAACATGACATGATTCTAATATGATGATGTTTTCCATTATGTGACGAATCCTACATTTCAATAAAAAAACATTTTTTTTTATGTCTACATACGTACAAATAAAGAGAGCTCTATTTGTATAACTACTTTTACCGATTCTATTATCAACATATAAAATAAAATGACTTATTTTATTTTATAACCAATTTGCAAATTTTATTATCAACAAATACAATACAGACAATTATTTTATAGTATAATAATTTTTTTGATCCTTTCATTCATGCAAACATAACAGATCAACACATTCAAGATGTTTCAAATCAAATCACGAACAGTACACACTGAATCTAAATGACAAATATATATATATATATATATATATATTTCCAACAATTAAATTTAATTTAGATTTATAAATAGGAAATCTCACCCTCGCTTTCCACTTTGCCAAAATTTCAACTGCTTAGAATTGTCCCCTTTCAGTCTATGATTGTAGTTCTTCGTCGTACGATCACAACGCCTCTGAAATTGTTGAATTTCGTTTATGTATGAGTTAGTTATGGACAAAATAAGGTTGATAATAATTTAGAAATTCAATTAGTGAAGTCATTAGGGTGTTAACCCTTTCTTCTACCTTATAGATAATTTGCCCGTAAGCTTTTTCACCAAGTTCCAAGCTAGGGTTCGATTTTGATTTCAATTCGTTCCACTTCGTCTCAATCAGGACCCGCCACGTCGAAGAGCACTAGAAGGCGCACCAGAGGGGCCCACAATGGCTGAACTCGGTTGGGTCTAGGGGGTACGGCGGCGGTGGTTTGGGCGCGTGTTTGGGTGCGTGGTCCTCGGGGTTCGGGCCACCAGAGATTGATCAAGTTGTATGAAATCGAAGAGGAGGAAAATCTCTTCGATATGGTGTGAAGAGTGAGGCTTAATTCGGGAAGGAGAAGGAGAATTTGGTGGAGGATGGTGGAGCTAAATCAGCCATGTATTTTAGGGGTGGCGGCTGATACTTGATGGGTGAATAGTGATTTAAGTTTTCTTTTCCATTATTTATATTATTATAGTGTAATTTTACAATAAAATCCATATGTTTCAAACCGAATCAAATTCAGTCCAACAGAAAGTGACCCTACCCAATAGCCCCTATTCCGGATCCAATGGGCTAGGTCCCGTCAGCCCAAACGGCTGTTTGTGGCCAGAAATATTTAATTTAAATTTTAATTCCTTTATAATTTTAATTCTGCCGTACAATAAAATTCACCGAGGCCACATACGGACTCAGAAAATTCCAGAAAAAATATTTCTAGCTTTCCTTTGACGATATGGTCCTAATAAAATTAATTCCGTCGAATTCTGAGATAGTTTGAAAAATGGCCATTTTCTGGTCGATTCAATTTAACTATAATTGACCAAAACACATTTTCCTTTGCCACGCTCGCATATTAACTTCAAAAAAAATATGAAAAATTAAACTTAGCAATATTTTGACATTCCGAATCCAACAAAAGCGGTTTCGTCGAAAACAAAGGTCGTTTGAAAAATGGCTATTTTCAAGGCGTATATATTTAATATTAAAAATACTTATTAAACTAATAATTTCTGAAACTCGAAATATATAAATGTTTACTATTTCTCAATGTAGAAACATCGTTCTGAACTCAATGGAAGTGGTTTCGAGTTCAAATTCCTTTGTATGCAAAAAGTAGTGTTTTGAGCTATATAAATTTCATAGCGACCTTTCTAAATTTTAATTTGGGCATAACTTTTGATTCCTGCTATGATATTTCTAACTCCTTTTATAATTAAAATTAAATTATTCATCCTAACCTCGATTTAAATCAATTTTTAATTATTACTATTTTAAATAAATTATTTTAAATATCAAAAACTCATTATAATTAGTTAAAATAAATTTTAAATTTACCCCCAAAATTCAGGGTTGTTACAGTCTCTCCCACTTAAGAACTTTTCATCCTCAAAAAGGAACGAAGCTAAAGTTGTTTAAGTATCCTATCTCATCTTTCATTCTTTAATTCGTTTCTATAATTTTATTAGTTGAACTAATAATTACACTACACAACCATCAATCAATTAGTTGATTAACTTTTAAAATATATAACTTTTGTATATTCAAAAATCATATTTTCTAAAATAGATTATAATTATAAATACGTTAATTGTGAACTTGTTACTCTCAACTCATTCTAGGGCATTACTAACCCCATCTCTAATGAGTTTTCTCATTCTAGGATACTGCTGATCCTATCTCTAATGAGTATTCTTATTGGATATTACTAATCCAATCTCTGATGAGTCTTTTGTTTAGTTCTAATGAGTTGTACCCCAAATATTTGAGCTAACCAGAGCTCTGATACCAACTGTAATGACCCCGGGTTTCGCCTGAACCGATCGATCGCAAAATCGACTAAGACCGTTCAAAACCCGAGTACGTTAACTCTGGGAATACAACAACATCAGAACACATAACAGCAGACTTTTATTACATCATAATAACGTAACATCAGAGTACAGAATATCAGAGTACATCGAATAAAATTACAGCGGAAGATAAATTACAATATTTTAATACATTGCAGCGGAAACAAAATAACTAAGGCAGCGGCAGACAACTATGCTCTGGACACAGCTTTAAGCTTCAATCCAGAATCCTGCTCAAGCGATAAACCTATAGACAAACTACTCGACTGCCCGTGTGGGAAAGAGGGCACCCGAGTTTGCAAAGGTGGAAACAAACAACGGGTCAGTCATGGGACTGGTATGAGAAATCTAACTTGACTAATCTAATAATAATAAGGCAAACCCAAGGACCACACCGCTAACGCGAAACAGGTTAATTCCAATGGATTGTCGTGCATAACTTAAGGTGACTGAACAAATAAATAAGTAAATCGTAAAACAACGCAATGCTTTTTAGAAAAATGAAACCATTATAAGACTCAAGTCCCATCACACAATGCAACGCAAACCGGAGGATAAAGTTTTACCTTATAATGGTCAAAAATGTTTGATACGTTAAAAACGGATTTGATATTATTATTAGTGTATATATATTTCAAAAAAACATTTCAAAGTAAATGTATCAATCCTAGGAAGAATAGTATCCCATATTACTATGCCTCCATACTAGTAATACAATCAAATTCGTAGGGTCGTATTTGGATTTTGGTTTCCATCATGAGCCAAGGCGAGGGAGGAGCTCCTTACCGATTCAAGACACTCTAGCTAATGTCTCAGGGTCCCCCGCAGTGAACCCTTGGAAAGCTGCAGAGCCGGTCCACCATACGAGTTGCGGATTAGTTATTCCTGAACACACGTTTCCCGGTCCTATAGGACCTATCATCCGAGGCGCGCCACATTCCATCATCCACATAAGTAAATATCAGCCAGTTTAAGCACCGACACCATTTCTAGCTAGAAAGAAACGTGCTGCTCTCCCTGCATTCCCTTCTCCCGTTTTAGACTCAACCGGGTTGTGAGGCTCGCGAAGTAACGTTATAACCACATGGCCTGCTTTTCAACAAAGCCTTGATCATCTTCATCTTAGCGTGCCACGTTGACAATTAACGCCATGCGATTAATAACTATTAATACACAACCTCTAAGGGTGTTGAGCAAGAGAATAAATTCTCCGCCACCAACGGTTGTATATTAATAGAAATAAATTTACATAGAACAAAATTCAACGTCAGACACACATTCCATTTATAAACTTATGCTCTAGGTCTGAGCGAAAGCCAAATCCGTACAAATTAGCACCACGTCTGGATAACTACCATTTTAGCCCCGTCTTGGGAGCAAATCAATCCAGGGCCTCAACACTAGTTACCCATTCGATGTGAAGATCGTCGGTCTTCAATCACCGTCTTCAATTCTTCAAAAGTCGTATCATTATTTGGAATGAGAGTAAACTCGGACTTTCCAAATAACTCTCGCATAATTATCATTTAAATTATTTCATAACATTATTATTTATCACTATTTTTATTTTGATAAAAGTGGATATAAATCATTCCATGCAGTCATTACCATATAAGGGCAATGAATCAACCAAACAAACAATGCACAATCATTAAAATGTATTCTTATTAAATCACAGAAAATGTCATTAAAAACATCTCTTTTTTATTATTTATTTACACTACACGTGAATAAAGGTTTTTTTTCCTAGATGTAAATAAGTTTACTCTTCCTTATTCTAAACAGAAAACGTAATCAAATTGTTATTGCAAAATTTGCCCTTTTTATCCACATAAGAATGTGAATAAAATTTCATCGCTAAATTTATTCTTTTTATTCACATAAGAAATGTGAATAAAATTATCACTGTAGATGCGTTCATTTTAGTTACATAGAAAATGTGAACAAAGTTCTCACCTTAAATATGTTTATTTTCCTTACATCGGAAATATAAATAAAATAGCATTGCAAAATTTCTATAATCCATATTTTATTTACAACTAGATGCAAATAAAAGAAATGATCTTTTTGTTCGCCAAATTTCTACAATTAATATTTTATTTACCATGCAAATTCCTATTTTTAACTACATACAAAAAAATGTGATTTTTGGTAACACCCTCAAATTCTACTTTTTAATTACATTGAAAATTCCTTCTTTTAATTACATAAGAAGTGTAATTAATATTAATATTTCAATTTCTTTTCCTTTCATATTAACATAAAAAGGATATTTTATGTTAAATCAATTCTAACATTTTCAACAAAACAAATAAAAAAGGATAACTTTGTTTTTTGTTGACAATTCTATTTCAACAAAAAAATATTAAAGTGAGATACTTGTTTTGTCGACAATTTTAATTCAACAAAACACAAATAAAAGTAATATATTTGTTTTGTTGTCAATTATAACACAGCAAACAAATAAAAAGTAATGTTTTGATCAACTCAATATTTTATAACTAAAATGTTATTTTTCTTTACTTTAACATTTATATACTCAAATTGTTATTTTAACATTTTATAATTAAAATGTTATTTCTCTTTTACAAGACATTTCTTCATAAAATTAATTACGTGTCATTCTCTAATAAAGGTGATGGTTCCTAATATCATATGAAAGAACATTCTATATGTAAACATCTTTCTATGTATTCTAATATCATATAAAATAATGGTTTATATGTTAACATTTCTACGAATTCTAACGTCATATGAAGATGATATTTTATATGCTAACCATTTCTATGGATTCTAATTTCATATAAAAAAAATGATATTATGCATATTCACATTTTTCTACGACTTCTAATGATATGAAAAAGTAAATTTTATATGTTTACATTTCCTGTGAACTCTAATGAGATATAATAAGTATATTATATTTCTCTTATCTTATCTAATGTTTCATATCATAAAAAAAATGTGATTTTTGTCACTACTTTTTTTTTTTTATTGACAAAAATATGATTTTGTGTCGCTACTTCATTATATTGGCAAAAATATGATTTTGTCGCTTCTTTTTTACATTGAAAAAAATATGATTTTGTGTTGCTACTTCATTTTATTGGCAAAAATATGATTTTGTCGCTTCTTCTTTACATTGACAAAAATATGATTTTGACAAGAATGAAATTTTTTGTATTTTATATTTCTAATTCACTAAAATGACCATCTTACATTTACATTTCTAATGTAAAATAAAAGAATATTTATTTATCTTAACATGTCTTATTTTAATGTTCCATACACATTAGAATGTAAATTTCCAATATAATGTACAATCTTTTTTCTTCAATCTAATAAACATTTCTTAAGAAAAATGTTAAATTTTGATTTGAATAACCATTTCTAAATAAAATGTCATGTTCATTCTTATATAACCTTGCCAATAAAAATGATATGTTTAATTTAAATGTAACATTTGCTAACAAATGTAACAACCCGAATTTTAATAACATGCTATAATCCTAAATCAAGGCAGAAATAAATTTTAAAATCTGAATCAGGGGAAACGGGTTGTGCCATTGCGTTCATCTCGGAAAAATACGCGAAATAGAGTCCGAAATTTTGTAAATCGGAGTCCGTATGACCCAATTATGGCCCGATGAAGTTTCAGAAAATTCAAATTTCGAAAACAGGTTTGAATTTCAGCCCAATCAGAGTAAGCGGGAAAAATTCCCGCCTAACCCACCAGGTCGACCTGGGGGTCGACCCTAGTGTCGACCTGCCAGGCCAGGTCGACCTGGGAGTCGACCTGGGGGTCGACCTGGGAGTCGACCTGGGGGTCGACCAACCCCAGGCCAGGTCGACTCTAGAGTCGACCTGGGGGTCGACCTCCCCGGTCGGACCATTTTGGCCTGGTGCACCTGCTTGTGTTTTCTGGCCCTGTTTGTTGGTTTCTGACATGATTTGATGGCTTAGATTTGATTTAGGGTTAATCCTATGGTTAAAACTATTCCTAAATCCTATAAAAACAACCCTAGACCTACCCTAAACTCACACAAATCAATCTAGTAACTAAGTGCTGCCAAAATGTTTCTTGATCATGGCCTCCATCTTCATAACATGGCCTCCATCCTCTTCATGAAAATTTGAGTGTCCTAAGCTAGTAAAAGAGCCACCTTTCTTCATCAAAATAAGGATCTTTCTTCATACAAATCAAAGGAGCTTCTTGTTTCTCAAGACAACTTGGAGCTTATATTCATTTGGGGCTTTTAGTGTTGCTAGCGTGGCTTCGTCTCAATCTTATTTTATTTTATAAGTCTTCATAGCATTGTAAGCCCTATTCTACTCTTAGATTCTAACTATGAAGTTAAATATGACATGTTGCAAGTTTGAGTTTGGGCCTAAGTATGATTTGTGCTTTGATTCTATCATGTTATGCATAGATTTGTTCTATGCATGTTTGTAAAGCTATCACCTTGACTTTGTGCATAGAAATCCATGAGCTTCGATTCTATCATGTTATGCATAGATTTATTCTATGCATGTTTGTAAAGCTATCACCTTGACTTTGTGCATAGAAAGCTATGAGCTTTGATTTGAAATGTTGCATAAAGCAACATAGAAACTCTCATAACCCTTATGTTATCTTGCATATGATGTTATATGCGAATCACTAGCTATCATCCTATGTCATTTATGGTCATGTTTCACCTATTTTGCTAAAGTTGATATCATGCATGTTTTAAGGCTTATAATGTAATATGCAAGTTTATGAACACATTTGCCTCATATGCCACCATGTTTAACTTGTGGCCAAACCTTAACCCCTCATGTTCCTTAATATGCTTGTGGCCAAATCACTCTTATGCTATTATGCATGCTTGTGGCCAAATCACCCTTATGCTATTATGCATGCAAGTGGCCAAAACACTCTTATTCTATTTGATATGTTTGAAGCCAAGTCACCTTTTATGCTATCATACATGTTGAGGCCATATGCTAGTATGTTGAACCCCTTTTTGGCCTCAAATATCACCATGTTTGACTTGTGATAGACTTTGCCACCTTATGCCCACCTTGTCATATTGTTATGTTCCCTCTTTGATCTATTTGCGTTGATGCGAATTTACGTGCGATGGGAATACGTTATGGGTAGTTGGGCAAACTTAAATAACATGAGAACATGACTTGAAAATATGACATGAAAGTTTGACATGTGTTTAGGCTTGAAAACATGGACTTGGACATGACTTCTAGAAAACATGAGAATGGCCAACTCGAGGTTGGGTTGAGTTTGTAGCATAAATCTACCCGGAACCGACCGGCTTAACTAGTGGCTACAAGCAATAGGACCCAATGTGAGTAGTTGGTCATGTCGCACTTAAAACCCGAGGTTAGACTAGGTTGTGGTGTAAAGCTACCCGGACCCGCCCGGCTTAACTAGTAACCACAACAAAGTCTAATGTGAGAGGTTGGGGTGCATTAAGTTAATTAATGCCACATGGTAGGGTTAAGTCATGGACTACTTGAATACTTAACCAATTAAACACGATGGATTGGTAGGGTTAAGTCATGGGCTACTTGAATATACTTAACCAATTAAACACGATGGATTGGTAGGGTTAAGTCATGGACTACTTGAATATACTTAACCAATTAAACACGATGGGTTGGTAGGGTTAAGTCATGGACTACTTGAATATACTTAACCAATTAAACACGATGGATTGGTAGGGTTAAGACATGGATTACTTGAATACTTAACCAATTAAACCCGATGTATTGATAGGGTTAAGTCATGAACTGCTTGAATACACTTGACCAACTCAATACATGGTTAGGATAGGGTTAACCACACTTAACCCTCTTGAAATCCTAGTTACGTGGTCCTTTTCAGAGGTAACCAACTTAGAAGTATCATGGGTACCCTGGACTAGGCTAGGGTGGGACACGATTACTGGACTGATTGTAAGAGACCAAAAGAGACGGCTGAAGGGTGCACCGGTTGTTCAGGCGGACCATGGTCGTGCACATTAAGTCCGGAGTTGAACATGGGCACCAGTAGGTTTAGACTGTGCGTGCTTGAATTGTGTCTGTGGTTTACACCTTAGGGCTGGATACACCCTGGGGTGGACCTTGCACAGTTAACTACATTCCACGATTAAGCCGTATGACACCGATACACGACGAGTTAGGCTTATAGGGAGCCGATCGACTAGACCGAGTAGTTGGACCTTGATTTAGGTCACCTCATGATATTGGGCCAGCTTTGGGCCAAGGGATCATTTCTTGTTTATACTTGACATGGATTGGAATACTAGTACACACTTGGTGCAACTTAACCTTGTATATGCGATGCCACACTTGATCTATCTTGTTAACTTTTCACCATGCCAGTTATCACCCTACATCTCATCTCTGTTTTACATGCTCAGTTAACTTTATTAGTTTTTATACTAATAGTAGATAGGACTTACCTGTCTTTTTGACTGACCCGTTTTCTTTCGCCTCTTTTCTTCCGTTTCCCCCCCCTAGGTTCTCAGGGTGGGAACACTAGCACCTAGCTGGATCTTTAGCTGCTTTTCTGGATAGCTCATGTACGGTTTGGACTTGAGCATGCTATGGCTTTATTCTGCTTGGGGATAGTTTACTTTATGTTATTTCCAGTTTTCAGTTTATGTTTTTCAAGACTTTGTTTTGTGGAGAATAATGACTCAGTACTTTGATGTAACTTGACTATGGTTTTGAAATACTAGTTTTATCCGCTGCTTTACTTACTCTGTTTTACTTATATGTTCTGTCTTATGATATCTACATGCATGTTTACCTCGTTTAACGCCCCTCCAAAGCTAGTGCGCTTGCAAGAGTGGCATTGGCGGAGGTTGGGTGTTACATTTGGTATCAGAGCATAAGGTTTACAAGATTTGAGCAAAAGGTTTTTAAAACTTAACTTTTGAAAAACTATTTTCAAAACCAATTAAGTATTTTCCAAGAAAAGTCTAGTTTATTTTAAAAAGGCTATTCCCCAAAAAGCCATTAGCACTATCCTTTGTTTCCTCGTTCTCAATCTATCTTTTTCTTCGTTTCAGTATGGCCGATAATTTTGCCATTCTGGAGGGCGTACCGGTACCTATTTGGTTTAGAAGGTACATGGAGGCAAGGGCGAATGAAGCCGGCCCCGCGAACATTCCTCCTCCTTCCCCCGTGGCTAACATTTCTCCTCCTCCCGTAGCTGAGGTTCCTCCTCCTCCTCCTCAGCATCCGCAAGAGGATTTCGCAAAGGTTTGCAAGGACTTTAAGGCGATGGGTGGCAAGAATTTTGTCGGGACGGAGACTTTTGTTGAGGCAAGAAACTGGTTGAAGGAAACTGAAGACCTCTTTGCTATCTTTGATATAGAAGACCGTAGGAAAGTTCTGTTAGCGGTATGGCTGTTGAAAGGGGAAGCTGCATATTGGTGGGTAGTCACCACCACTACTAGACCAATTCAGACTTGGGATGACTTTAGGAGAAGGTTCAGATTGAGGTTTCTATCATCGACAGAAGAGAAACTTCAGATGGAGAGGTTCCTATCTCTAAAGCAAGGGGACATGACAATTAGGGAATACGTGGATACGTTTAATCAACTTGCTCGGTTCGATCTAGACTTGATTAACACATCTCAGAAAAAGGCCCTACGCTTTGCTCTAGGATTGAATGAGCCATTGCACGGTTTGGCCATGTCTCATACACCCATGGGGGCGACCTTCGAGAGTTTGGTGAATATTGCCCTGCTTCAAGAAGAAGATAAGAGTGGCAAGAAGGAGGTCAAGGCAAAGGAGTCTCAAGGCGAGAAGGTAGATTCCGAGAAAGGAGGCAAGAACAACAATAGCAAGGACAACAAGTCAAGAGAAAGGAGGAAGTGCAACTTCTGTGGGATTACTGGGCACATAGCCAAAGACTATAGGAAGAAGAAAAGGAAGTTGGGAGAATGCTTTCATTGTGGAGAGTCTGGACACTATAGTAAGGATTGCCCGAAAAAGCGAGGACAAGGGCAAAGGCAAACTCAGCGAGCGGGACCATCTGGAGGGCAGTTGCAGGCTCTCCTCGCTCTTCCAGCTTTTGATCGAGGTAGTGTTTCTATAGAAATTCATGTTTACATTTCTGATTTCCCTGTTCGTACCTTGCTTGATTTTGGCGCATCGCATAGTTTTATTTCTGATCCTGTTGAAAGTTTGCACCTAAGTACTAGTCTAGTTGAGGTCCCGTTAGTGTTTCAAATCCAATTGGGGGTTCCGCCCATCTATCTGCGATTTGTATGGATTTGAAAATCTCTATCTTGAGCGTAGAATTCATGTGTAATGCTTATGTTCGCGGGTTTATGGGATACAGGTTGATTTTGGGAATGGGTTGGTTGCCCAGCTATGGAGCCATTCTTGACTTTGAATATAGGGTTGCGAGGCTCATGACTTGCCTCGGTAATACCCTCGAAATCTTGTGTGACCTTTAGGGTTCCGTCCTGATTAGTTATCTAGAATCCCTTGGCACTTTTTGGAAATTTGTAATCCAATCGAGTAGTGTTCGCCACTAAGGCGGATAGTCCATTCCGCTTAAGCATGGGTTATAGAAACCACCCTAGTAAGAACATTTGGCAACGTAGAGTGGCATTTGTTTTCAAGAGATAGTTCTTCTGCGTAAAATACCGTATGGTATGTTAACGAGATCCAGGATTCACTAACGAATTTTGGAAGGCTTGCACGAAACCATGAGCACGCAGTTATGTTTAAGCCAAGTATTTTAGGAAAAGAATAAGTGGAAGTGGAACGAGAGGAAACGGTAAAATGAGTTCTAACTCATATTTTGGAAATAAGAATTAAGAGCTACGAAATTGTGAAGTTAAAAGACGGTCAAGGCACGATGAGATTAAGCACAAGAAAATGCGGCCTAGAAGATTGAAGACTAGATACGCGCATTATATGTCCTTGACCCCTACTATTCTGTAGAGCTTACTCGCATGCTATCTTTTAAATATATCCTCTCGGTCCTATTCTCAATCTTAGTTCTGTTGCAAACCCCATAAGGAGTATGACTCGCCTGTTTGTGATTTATAGTTGGGGTGAAGATGTCCATTAAGATGACCAAACTATTTGGGCTTTATGGGATATGGGTCATAGTTGATAGACTTACGAAGAGCACCCATTTCCTTCCAGTAAAGAACAAGAGGACTGTATCAGGTTTAGCATCTATTTATCTTCGAGAGATAGTGCGATTGCATGGAGTTCCTTCCAGCATAGTTAGCAGTCGTGACCCAATCTTCACCATCCAGTTCTAGAATAGTTTGCAAGAAGCGATGGGTACGCGATTGAATCTAAGTACAGCCTATCACCCCCAGACGGATGGCCAAACCAAGAGGGTGAATAGGGTGCTAGAAGATCTTTTGAGACTTTGTGTTCTTGACTTTGGTGGTACTTGGGAAGACCACCTCCCTCTTGTAGAGTTTGCTTATAATAATAGCTATCAAGCTAGCATAGGGATGGCACCATTCGAAGCTTAGTATGGGAGGCCGTGCAAGCCACCAACATGTTGGTGGGAGACGACGGATAAGCTTATAATTGGGCCCAACATGATAAGGGACACATCCGAGAGGGTTGAATTGATTCGAAGACGGATGAAAACGGCCCAAGACAGACAGAAATCCTATGCATAAAAGCGAAAGACAGACTTAGAATTTAAAGATGGAGATATGGTCTTTGTGAAGATTTCTCCTTTGCGAAATGTGGTTCATTTTGGAGCAGTTGGGAAGCTGGCACCAAGGTTCGTAGGACCCTTCCCTATCATAGAGAGAATTGGGAAGATGGCTTATAAGGTGCAATTGCCCGAGAAGCTGGCCGGAGTGCATAATGTCTTTCATGTCTCGCATCTCCGAAAGTGCCTACATGAGTCCGCTGAGGTGGTTGAATCTAGCATTCTTGAAGACATGGAGGTGGAGAAAGAGGCAACCCTGAGACGAGCTCCGATTCGTATCATGGAAACGGAGACAAAGAAGCTAAGAAGCAAAGAAGTTAAGCTTGTTATGGTGCAATGGAGTGAAGCAGAGGAAGACGCAACTTGGGAAACCGAGGAGAAGATGCGTGGGCTTTATCCATTTCTTTTTGAGGGTACATTTTTCAATCTCTTTTCCTAGTTGGTATATCTTTCTTTTGCTATCCATGTTTATCTAGTTTATCTTGTTTCGTAAATCTTGTCATGAGAACCTTAGGTAGAAACCCTTGGTTGAAACATGTATTTGAAACATGTTATGCTTGATGTTTGCCAATGGTTGCAAGTGTTTGCAAGTGGATACTCGTGTATGCATGATAGACGTTAGGCACTAAGATCGGCTCACACACTTTCATACCGCATATGCATGAGTGTTTATGCTTATTCATGGATGAAACTTGTATGCTATCACATGGATGTTGCATATGGAAGGATGTTATGTGCACTGTAGAGACTATAAGTTATGTTAGGAATTTTCATACAGATGGACGCATTGCACAAACATATTTTGCATTAAGGAGGTTTACTGAATCAGTAACCGCCTGATCTTCGCATTAGATAGGTGCATATACACACACTTTTGCATATGTTCATACAACATTAGAAATCTTTTAAGGACAATGATTACTTGTGGATGATGTTTTGAGTAGATGGATGATGGATGGTAGGATACGTTCTTCCTAACTTGGAGATTTCGGGGACGAAATCCTTTAAGGTGGGGAGAATGTAACAACCCGAATTTTAATAACATGCTATAATCATAAATCAAGGCAGAAATAAATTTTAAAATCTGAATCAGGGGAAACGGGCTGTGCCATTGCGTTCGTCTCGGAAAAATACGCGAAATAGAGTCCAAAATTTTGTAAATCGGAGTCCGTATGACCTAATTATGGCCCGATGAAGTTTCAGAAAATTCAAATTTCGAAAACAGGTTTGAATTTCAGCCCAATCAGAGTAGACGGGAAAAATTCCCGCCTAACCCACCAGGTCGACCTGGGGGTCGACCCTAGTGTCGACCTTCCAGGCCAGGTCGACCTGGGAGTCGACCTGGGGGTCGACCTGCCCCAGGCCAGGTCGACTCTAGAGTCGACCTGGGGGTCGACCTCCCCGGTCGGACCATTTTGGCCTGGTGCACCTGCTTGTGTTTTCTGACCCTGTTTGTTGGTTTCTGACGTGATTTGATGGCTTAAATTTGATTTAGGGTTAATCCTATGGTTAAAACTAATCCTAAATCCTATAAAAACACCCCTAGACGTACCCTAAACTCACACAAATCAATCTAGTAACTAAGTGCTGCCAAAATGTTTCTTGATCATGGCCTCCATCTTCATAACATGGCCTCCATCCTCTACATGAAAATTTGAGTGTCCTAAGCTAGTAAAAGAGCCACCTTTCTTCATCAAAATAAGGATCTTTCTTCATACAAATCAAAGGAGCTTCTTGTTTCTCAAGAGAACTTGGAGCTTATATTCATTTGGGGCTTTTAGTGTTGCTAGCGTGGCTTCGTCTCAATCTTATTTTATTTTATAAGTCTTCATAGCATTGTAAGCCCTATTCTACTCTTATATTCTAACTATGAAGTTAAATAAGACATGTTGCAAGTTTGAGTTTTGGACTAAGTATGATTTGTGCTTTGATTCTATCATGTTATGCATAGATTTATTCTATGCATGTTTGTAAAGCTATCACCTTGACTTTGTGCATAGAAAGCCATGAGCTTCGATTCTATCATGTTATGCATAGATTTATTCTATGCATGTTTGTAAAGCTATCACCTTGACTTTGTGCATAGAAAGCTATGAGCTTTGATTTGAAATGTTGCATAAAGCAACATAGAAACTCTCATAACCCTTATGTTATCTTGCATATGATGTTATATGCGAATCACTAGCTATCATCCTATGTCATTTATGGCCATGTTTCACCTATTTTGCTAAAGTTGATATCATGCATGTTTTAAGGCTTATAATGTAATATGCAAGTTTATGAACACATTTGCCTCATATGCCACCATGTTTAACATGTGGCCAAACCTTAACCCCTCATGTTCCTTAATATGCTTGTGGCCAAATCACTCTTATGCTATTATGCATGCTTGTGGCCAAATCACCCTTATGCTATTATGCATGCTAGTGGCCAAATCACTCTTATGCTATTTGATATGTTTGAGGCCAAGTCACCTTTTATGCTATCATACATGTTGAGGCCATATGCTAGTATGTTGAACCCCTTTTTGGCCTCAAATATCACCATGTTTGACTTGTGATAGACTTTGCCACCTTATGCCCACCTTGTCATATTGTTATGTTCCCTCTTTGATCTATTTGCGTTGATGCGAATTTACGTGCGATGGGAATACGTTATGGATTGGTAGGGTTAAGTCATGGGCTACTTGAATATACTTAACCAATTAAACACGATAGATTGGTAGGGTTAAGTCATGGACTACTTGAATATACTTAACCAATTAAACACGATGGGTTGGTAGGGTTAAGTCATGGACTACTTGAATATACTTAACCAATTAAACACGATGGATTGGTAGGGTTAAGACATGGATTACTTGAATACTTAACCAATTAAACCCGATGTATTGATAGGGTTAAGTCATGAACTGCTTGAATACACTTGACCAACTCAATACATGGTTAGGATAGGGTTAACCACACTTAACCCTCTTGAAATCCTAGTTACGTGGTCCTTTTCAGCAGTAACCAACTTAGAAGTATCATGGGTACCATGGACTAGGCTAGGGTGGGGCACGATTACTGGACTGATTGTAAGAGACCAAAAGAGACGGCTGAAGGGTGCACCGGTTGTTCAGGCGGACCATGGTCGTGCACATTAAGTCCGGAGTAGAACATGGGCACCAGTAGGTTTAGACTGTGCGTGCTTGAATTGTGTCTGTGGTTTACACCTTAGGGTTGGATACACCCTGGGGTGGACCTTGCACAGTTAACTACATTCCACGATTAAGCCGTATGACACCGATACACGACGAGTTAGGCTTATAGGGAGCCGATCGACTAGACCGAGTAGTTGGACCTTGATTTAGGTCACCTCATGATATTGGGCCAGCTTTGGGCCAAGGGATCATTTCTTGTTTATACTTGACATGGATTGGAATACTAGTACACACTTGGTGCAACTTAACCTTGTATATGCGATGCCACACTTGATCTATCTTGTTAACTTTTCACCATGCCAGTTATCACCCTACATCGCATCTCTGTTTTACATGCTTAGTTAACTTTATTAGTTTTTATACTAATAGTAGATAGGACTTACCAGTCTTTTTGACTGACCCGTTTTCTTTCGCCTCTTTTCTTCCGTTTCCCCCCCCCCCCCAGGTTCTCAGGGTGGGAACACTAGCACCTAGCTGGATCTTTAGCTGCTTTTCTGGATAGCTCATGTACGGTTTGGACTTGAGCATGCTATGGCTTTATTCTGCTTGGGGATAGTTTACTTTATGTTATTTCCAGTTTTCAGTTTATGTTTTTCTAGACTTTGTTTTGTGGAAAATAATGACTCGGTACTTTGATGTAACTTGACTATGGTTTTGAAATACTAGTTTTATCCGCTGCTTTACTTACTCTGTTTTACTTATATGTTCTGTCTTGTGATATCTGCATGCATGTTTACCTCGTTTAACGCCCCTCCAAAGCTAGTGCGCTTGCAAGAGTGGCATTGGCGGAGGTGGGGTGTTACAACAAAGTAATGTTATATTTTAATGCAACATTCTATGACAAAAATGATATTTTTGTCAAACCTAACTTTTATACCAAAGATGATATTGTTAATTTAACATGACATGATTATAATATGATGATGTTTTCCATTATGTGACGAATCCTACATTTCAATAAAAAAACATTTTTTTTATGTCTACATACGTACAAATAAAGTGAGCTCTATTTGTATAACTACTTTTACCGATTCTATTATCAACATGTAAAATAAAATGACTTATTTTATTTTATAACCAATTTGCAAATTTTATTATCAACAGATACAATACAGACAATTATTTTATAGTACAATAAATTTTTCGATCCTTTCATTCATGCAAACATAACAGATCAACACATTCAAGATGTTTCAAATCAAATCACGAACAGTACACACTGAATCTTAACGACAAATATATATATAAAAATTTCCAACAATTAAATTTAATTTAGATTTATAAATAGGAAATCTCACCCTCGCTTTTCACTTTGCCAAAATTTCAACTGCTTTGAATTGTCCCCATTCAGTCTATGATTGTAGTTCTTCGTCGTACGATCACAACGCCTCTGAAATTGTTGAATTTCGTTTATGTACGAGTTAGTTATAGACAAAATAAGGTTGATAATAAATTAGAAATTCGATTAGATAAGTCATTAGAGTGTTAACCCTTTCTTCTACCTTACAGATAATTTGCCCGTAAGCTTTTTCACCAAGTTCCAAGCTAGGGTTCGATTTTGATTTCAATTCGTTCCACTTCGTCTCGATCAGGACACGCCACGTCGAAGAGCACCAGAAGGCGCACCAGAGGGGCCCACAATGGCTGAACTCGGTTGGGTCTAGGAGGTACGGCGGCGGTTTGGTCGCGTGTTTGGGTGCGTGGTCCTCGGGGTTCGGGCCACCAGAGATTGATCAAGTTGTATGAAATCGAAGAGGAGGAAAATCTCTTTGATATGGTGTGAAGAGTGAGGCTTAATTCAGGAAGGAGAAGGAGAATTTGATGGAGGATGGTGGAGCAAAATCGGCCAAGTATTTTAGTGGATGCGGCTGATACTCGATGGGTGAATAGTGATTTAGGTTTTCTTTTCCATTATTTATATTATTATAGTGTAAATTTACAATAAAATCCATATGTTTCAACCCGAATCAAATTCAGTCCAACAAAAAGTGATCCTACCCAATACCCCCATTCCGGATCCAATGGGATAGGTCCCGTCAGCCAAAACGGCTGTCTATGGCCAGAAATATTTAATTTAAATTTTAATTTCTTTACAATTCTAATTCTGCCGTACAATAAAATTCATCGAGGACACATACGAACTTAGAAAATTCCAAAAAAATATATGTCTGGCTTTATTTTTACGATTTGGTCCTAATAAAATTAATTCCGTCGAATTCTGAGACAGTTTGAAAAATGACCATTTTCTGGTCGATCCAATTTAACTGTAATTGACCAAAACACATTTCTTTGCCACGCTCACATATTAACTTCAAAAAAATATGAAAAATTAAACTTAGCAATATTTTGACATTCCGAATCCAACAAAGTGGTTTCGTCAAAAATAGAGGTCGTTTGAAAAATGGCTATTTTCAAGGCGTATATATTTAATATTAAAAATACTTTTTAAACTAATAATTTCTGAAACCCGAAATATATAAGTGTTTACTATTTTTAAATGTAGAAACATCATTCTGAACTCAATGGAAGTGGTTTTGAGTACAAATTCCTTTGTATGCAAAAAGCAGTGTTTTTGACCTATATAAATTTCATAGCGACCTTTCTAAATTTTAATTTGGGCATAACTTTTGATTCCTGCTATGAAATTTCAATTTTTCAGATTCGTTAGAAAGATATTTTTAAATAGATTACAATTTTTTAGTTTCTCTAAAATCCGTTAAATTTTGCATCTTGTACGGTCAGTCAAAGTTCAAGTTTGACTTTTCAAACTACCACGCTATTTCTAACTCCTTTTATAATTAAAATTAAATTATTCATCCTAACCTCGATTTTTATCAATTTTTAATTATTACTATTTTAAATAAATTATTTTAAATATCAAAAACTCATTAAAATTAGTTAAAATTAATTTTTAAATTTACCCCCAAAATTCAGGGTTGGTACAACGCTCACATATTGATTCGAAAAATTATGAAATTTGGAATCTAGCAATAATTTGACATCACGGATCCAACAAAATTGGATTCATCGAAAACCGAGGTCATTTGCAAAATTCCCATTTTTAAGGGCCAGAATTCCATTGCGACTATTTTGAATTTTCAACTGGGCATATCTTTTTACCCCCGCTATGAAATTTTGATTTTTCGGATTCTTTGGAAAGATAATCTCAATTAGATTCAAATATTTTTGGTCTCACTAAAATCCGGTTTATTTTGCACCCGGTACATTCATTTGAGATTTGAAATCGAGTTATCGAACTACCGCGCCATTTTCAATTCCTTTTATAATTATAAATAATTATTTATATTCTAACGACGATCTATATAATATATACATTCTAATTCTATTCAAAATAAATTTCTCGCCATTATTATTTTGAAATAATTCATTTTAAATAATCAAAATTCACTAAAATTGCCAAAATAAAATTTTTAAATTGGCTCTGATTTCCGGGTTATTACAGAAACCATCTTCGGGATATTTCGATATTGGATTCCATGATTATATCGATATTGTAGAGGAATTTGGAAGATATATATCGTTATTCCCGATACGATATTTGTTGGTTTCAGAATTTGTTATTGAATGTAAACCGATATTATTTCTATTTTGAGCCTTGTATTTGATATCAAATTGGATTTTGGGTTTGTCGTGAATGGTTTATTTAACAACACTGTTCTTAAACCCAGTTGAGAAAAGAATAAATCTTTTAATTAAGATTTAGTGAAGTTTATCAATTAATTAATATTTAGTTGGAATTGAATTGAAATTGGATTTTTGGGTTAATCGTGAATGGCGTTTTAAATAACACTTGTTTTTTAACCCGATTAACAGTGAAATGTGATTTGAAATATATAAATCTTTTATTAAGATTTAATGGAAATTTTCCAAAGTTAAGTTTTCCAATTTAATATAGTAAATTGGAATTGAATGGAATTCGATTTGGTAATAATCGAAGTGAGATTCTGTGGAGGAAGACTGTTAATATATATGGAATTTAAAAGGATTTGTCGTTATTCCATTTATATTATTAGTCGGATACGGAAATTGATATCGATTATATATTGATTTGTTTCCCATGAAGATTCCATAACTACTGGAATGTGATTTTGGGTTTACCGTGAACTGTGTTTTAAATGACATTGGTTTTTTTAGCCCAGTTAAAGATAGGATTACATGCCTATCATTGTATTTCAAACTGTATTATTAATCTCTGCTGAATATATATCTTTTTGGTGGAGGAGAATTTATTCTCTTGCTTAACACCCTTCTCTGAGACGTATGAACTTAGATGTTATGTATCGGCAGAAATCAATGGTACGGTATAGATTGTCGATGTGACATGTTTGTGTTTTCAAAGTTAAATAATAATTAAATAATGATTGTTGGAAGATTAAAACTAAGTGGAGTTTTAATGAATCTTTAATTAGGTTGAATTGTGAATGTGATAAATTAAATTATCAAATTTGGAAAATGACTGAGAATGGAGTATCACCAATTTTTCTCCAAGCCATAGTTAAATCTTTAATTAGATTTGAATGGGAAATGGTAGTTAATTTTTACCGATAACACAGTGGTGTTAGATATCGAGTATCACCAGTTTTGCTCCATGGGATAAATAGGTTGGGAGCAGGATAATAAAAATATGATTACTTCGGTATGGCTCGTTAATCCCGACTAGTTGGATAAACCTTAATTTGGTTTAGAATTGAAAAGATAATGAAATCTTTTGAAATGATATCCAAAGGAAGATTAAAGAATAAATTTAAAAGAATTTATCTTTGATAAAATTAATGGGAAACTTTCCCTGAAGCTATGAATGTTTGAATAAAAGAATATTCTGGATTGGAATGAGGCGTACGTTTTGTTTTTATAGCACTTGATTATAAGATCCGCGAGTTATTCGAAAAGATGGGTTTATGCCCGTCCTGAATAAGTGATTCGACGATAAGTCGATGATGCAGATGGTGGTTGAAGACCAGAGATCTTCTCATCGTTTGGATGATAACTGATGTCTTGATTGGGCTGTACAACCAAGACAAGGTAATAAGTGGTGATCGTCCAGATGTACTTGGAGATCGACCGGATATGCGAGGACCTCTCTCCTGTATCGGGCATATGGGACGAGGTACAAGGTGCCTTCCATTTCGTTCGGACCCAAAACGACCTAGTAAAAGGATATGTGTCTGACATTGGATTTTATTCTGTGTTAATTGATCTCTATTAAATATGTATATGTTTGGTAGCAGAGAATTTATTCTCTTTCTTAACGCCCTTCTCTAAGATGTACGAGCTTAGAGGTTATATATCGATAGATATCAGTCGCATTGCGTGAATTGTCAGTGTGGCATGCTGAGATGGATATGATCAAGGCTTATGTTTAAAAGCTGAGTCTTGTGGTTGATGATCAAAGCACGACTTTAAATAGCATAGCTTTATGTATAGCGTTAATTCGCGAGCCTCACACCTTGGTATGAGTCAAAAACGGGATTGGACTGCAGGGAGTGCACAACGTTTCTTTCTAGCTATGGATGGTGTCATGGTATGAAGCCAATACATTTATATTTTTACCTATGTGGATGATGGATAGCGAGGCGCCTGATATATCGATCACTACGGGGCCGATGGATAGGTCAGATTGAACCGTGAAACGTATGTTCAGGAATAATCAATCCTCAAAAGTAAGAGAGGACCGACCCTGAAGATCCAAGGTTGCTAAGGGTTCGACCTAAGGCATTTGCTGGAGTTTCTCGAATGGTAAGGAGCCATCCTTGGCCTCGACTCATAGATGGAATCCAATTTCCAATACGTGACATTTCAGTTTTAATTGTAGAGCCAAGTATGGCGACATGATACATGGTACCCATGTCGTCTATGATTGATACATTTATATTTGCAGTGATTTTGACACTATACATTTATAGTAATATCAAAATGATTTGTTTTAAACGTACCAAGCATGTTTGGTTATTATAAGGGAAAACTCTATCCTCCGGCTTGCGTTGCATTCTGTGATGGGACCTGAGTCTTATAATAGCTTCATTTTTTCAAAAAGCATAACGCTGTTTGTTTTATGCACTAGTATTCTTGGGAGGAAACCCGTTCCGTGTTATACAGCGTGGTCCCTTGATTTACTTTATTTTGAAAGTAAAGTTTTAATTAACCGTTTTAGATCTCACACCAGTCCCATGATTGACCTGGAGTTTATTGTTTTAACCTAAACTCTAGGTGCCCCTATTTTCCCCATGGGCAGCTAGTAGTTGGGGTTTGGCTGATATTTCGTTTTTAGGATCCTTGATTTACAGTTGGAGCTATATTTAGAAAGCTCTATATCCGTGTATTTCTTTCCGTTGTGTTATTTATTATTTTTCCGATGCTAATGTAATTTAATCTCAGATATTTTTCTGGTGTATATTATTTGTACTCTGTTATATTCTTGTACTCTGATGTAATTGTTGTAACAACAATGAAATGTTCTTCTGTTTGTGTTCTGATTTGTCATGTTCTCAACTCAATTCGGGCTTTCCCTTACGGGTGAATTTGGGTCGTTTCATTGTGGTATCAGAGCTTTGGTTTACAGAGCTCGAGAACAAGGCATATTAGAACCGAACGAAAGAATTCATCAGAGATAGGATTAGTAACATCCTATTGGAATGACTCGTTAGAGATAGGGTTAGTAATACCCTATAATGAGTTCGGAGTGTATTATTTTTAAAATAAAAATGAAAATAAATTTTGTTTTGAAAATTTAAACCCTACTATACGTATTTGAGTATTTTATTTTATATTGAATTTGGACAATCGAATATATACAGATTTTGCATATACACCTTGCAAACGTGTATATGAAGTCTCAAATATACTTGATGGATATAGAATCACGCTCTAGTCGCCCAGAGATGATTTTTATGATGGGGCTCCATCATTAATACTTATGTTCGAGTTTCGAAAGTAGGATACCTATATATTTCCAATTGATAGGTGTGAAAACCAAAACTTAATTAGAATTTATTGTTGTAATTTGACACTAAAAATATGATTTTTGACTATGTATTAAAGTTATGTGTTTGAAAAGCTAATCAACAAATTGATTACTGGTTGTGATGTTTGATTATTTGTTTAACTAATAAAAATATTGATATGATAATTAACTTAACCAATATGTGAATGAGTGGTAAATTTATCCAAATTGAATCAAATATTGAACTGAACCGAAATTTAATTGGAATTGCGTGCATATACATGTAAATACATTGAACATGTCATTGCATGGAAGCTAACAAGAGGAATAAAATTGCATCCTTGACAAATAGCTACATATTTATTGTATTTCTTGGGTTTTGATGATTTTATGAGCCGATTGGATTTTTCTTTTTCTTTGGGATTGATGAGGGCCCTGTGAGGCAAGTTCGGTTTTAAAGGTCTTCCCCTACAAAGAAGGTTATGGCAAAAAAATTCAAAAATTTAGGGTGTTAGCCAAATTTTTGAGAAATTATAAATTCTTAGAAACTGAAAAGTTGAAGTGGGGGAGATTGTAACAACCCGGAATTTCAGAACCAATTTAAAATTTTTATTTTGGCTATTTTAATGAATTTTGAATATTTAAAATGATTTAGTTTAAGTACTAACGACTAAAAATTTATTTTAATCGAAGTTAGAATTTATAAATTTATTTTTATTTATAAACCGAGCCTGAAATGGCGTGGTAGTTTGAAAATTCGATTTTAAATTTAAATTGAATGAACAAAATTCAATACGAATCAGATTTCAGTAAAACCAGAAACATTAGAATCTGTTTATTAATATCTTTCCAACGAATGAGAAAAACTCAGATTTCCTAATATAAATTGAAGGTTATGTTCAAATTAAAATTTAGAATAGTTGCTATGAAATATATATATATATTCTAATATTATATATAGCCTAAAAGGTCGCATTTTGCATATGGATGGATTTGGACTCAAAACCACTTCCATTGAGTTTAAAATGTTGTTTGCGACTATGAAAAATATAAACTTCGATATATTCTGAAATCCGGAATTGTGGCAATTGGCTGGGATTTTTGGTTAGCAATGCATAGCCCTTAAAAAGTTAAATTTTGCATATGAGCTCAAAATTCAACGAGATAAATTTTCTGGATTCATAATGATAAATCATTATTGAGTTCTAAAATGCGCGTCGAATGGCGTTAGCATGTGGTCGTGCGAGCTATTCAGGGTAAAACAGAAAGTCATTTTACAGAGGAACATTATAGTGACGATCTTTGAATTCGATTTCGTTTTTTTGATTCGTATCGTCTAATAATAATTAAATCCAAAAGGGCATGATTTTTGGAGTTACCGTGTGGGCGTGAAAGAAGAAAAGGTACGCTAAAATCGCATTTTTGAACAATATTTGAGCATCTTTGAGAATTTAATCAAATGGTCAAAAGAACTCGGAATTCGATGAAACTTGTTTCGTTGGAATATTCTTGACGTCTACTATCTCGGGTCCAAAATCCATGGAAAACGGATATCGTTAGCAGTCAGGCGATCGAATGGAAAAAGAGATAAATAACCACTTTCTCTTTTTCTTCCTTCATTCTCCTCCTCCCTCCTTTCTTTCTCAAATTTCGATTAATGGGCTCCAACCCCCAAACCGCCGCTGCCCCTCCCTCAACCACCGCCGCTCCTCCACCAGCTTCGACTGCCGCGCCACCACCTCGTCCTCTCTTTCTCCTCTTTCTCTCCTCTAATTTCAAATCCCAAAACCCCAAATCACCCCCATCTAACTCCTCTGGCCCCACCGCCGCACCACCACTGCCACCAGCCACCTCCCCCACCCCAGTTAGGTTAAGCGCCGCAGGCCACCCTCCCCTTCGTTATGGGCCCCTCGGTCACCAAACACCCTCTTTTCAAAAAAATACCATATTTTCATTTAAGCCCCTGTCACTAGTTCTTCAATAACTTCCAAACCGTGCATTTCTGGCCCAAAATCCTGAGTGCCAAAGTTGAAGAGCACGATTTTCTCTTCGATTTGGATATATGGGAGTCGTATTTTGGAGTTTGGAGCCTCCCAGAAAACGCGTCCAAATATCGCGGACCTGCTACTGTTTTTCTCGATTTCCGCCTAATTGGAGCGTTTTCGAAAGAAAGTCCACTAGGAAAAGTTGTCCGGAATGGTGAGTTTGTGCTAGAAAAGAAGTTTAGTGAAGATTGGAGTTCATTTGCCGAAGTTAGAGCTGAAGCGGTGAATATGGACGGTGAAGGCAACAAACGACGACAGAGAAGAATGGCAGAGTGGATCCCAAGGTGAGAACTGCTTCTCACTTAAATTATTTTACAATTAAAAACATTTTAGGTTGCAGACGGGACTTAGTAGCTCCCTACACTATTTATTTGTACAAATCGTGGCTGTTTGTTTTTTTGGATTGAATTTTGGGAAAATTGACTGTATTGTGATGAAATGAATTGTACTGTGGTTTATGGATTGAATTGATTATTATTTATGGCGCGAGCCAGTATCAGGAGAGGGGTAATGCTAGCCATTACTCTGGTTCTAAAATCGCGCCATTATAATGCCGAAAATTTCTAAAACAAATATTTTCATTAAAAATATTTTTTTTAATGTGTATATGAACTATATAAAATAGCCAATTGTTGGAATAAATATTTTATCGTTAAAAATATAATTTTTAATGTATATATGAACTTCATAAAATTCTCCTGAAATGGAAATAAATATTCATTTACAAATCGAACGATTTGTTTATGTGTTTATGTACACCCATTTAACTGATATTGATTGGGACGATAAATTTTACATATCGCCCAACTACACAAAAAATATTAAGTATTTGTTGGATGAAACCCCACACGGGTATTGGGATGATATCTGACATACACTAATCCCAATTCTTTAGTTGTATGTCAACCAATTAGTTGACAGACTGTTGTAAGCATTAATTATTTATATTTAATGCTTATGTAGTTGTGTAATGCAATCTGGATGATGGTTGATTGTGTATCATTATTGTTGTGTACATTCGTGTATGAAATCCATATAAATAAATAGTATGTCATTGAATGGGTTTGATTCCAATTCAAAAAATAACGAATATTTTGAAATATTATTTAATAAAGGATTAAAATGTGAATTTGATGTCCGATTTTGGATGGACACGGAAATATTGAAATATGTGAGGCCGTGTTGATTAGATTTGAGTCATTTTAATGCGAACGACATTTACATTAGTTTTATTCATTTTTATAATGAATATCGAAGAGGAAATGATATCAAAATTTGGTATTTTGAAAATATTATCATTTAAATATTATAATGATAAAGAGTATTCAATTTTGATTTAAAATGAAAGTGGGAATCGTTTTAAAACGAATTTATAAACGATTTATGAAATATGTTTTGAACGAATTATATATGATACAAATAATGTAATGGCTTGAATAGAACGTACCACGCCGCGACAATTCGCAACTTTCGACCATTGACTTCGAAATGACATTACGGGAGATCCGACCGTCGGATTCTCCTAAAACCGAAACCGTTGGGTTTGTATCGAAAAGAGATTTTCAAAAAATATAAGAGATTTGAAATATGATGGTTGAATTTGGAATTATGTCTAAATCAAATTTGGAAAAGGTCGCTATGGATGCAGTTCGGTGGCCATTATTGGAAACCGACGGTACGGGCCTTGATAAAATTATTAAAAATATTAATAATTTGTTTAAAATCACAATGAATGATTTGGAAAGAATTTGGTTGAAAAATTCCTCGTTTGTAAGGATAAAGATTTTTTTTATCAAAATGAACTAGTTTTTAACTAGAAAGATAATCCAATGTTTTTAAATAAATAAATTGGATTTATGAATGGTTTTAATCTAACCAGAATTTTCCAATGTATGAATTGGAATGTATTTGAATAGAAATCATCTTTGGGATATTTTGATATTGGATTCCGTGATTATACGGATATTGTTGAGGAATTTGGAAGATATATATATCGTAATTCCCGATATGATATTTGTTGGTTTCAGAATTTGATATTGAATGTAAGTCGATATAATTTCTATTTAGAGCCTTATATTTAATGTCAAATTGGATCTTGGGTTTGTTGTGAATTGTGTCTTTAGTAACATAGTTCTTAAACCCAGTTGAGAAAAGAATAAATCTTTTAATTAAGATTTAGTGAAATTTACCAATTAATTAATATTTAATTGGAATTGAATTGAAATTGGATTTTTTGGTTTATCGTAAACGATGTTTTAAATAACACTTGTCCTTTAACCTGATTAACAGTGAAATGTGATTTGGAGTATATAAATCTTTTATTAAGATTTAATGGAGAATTTCCAAAATAAAGTTTTCCAATTTAATATAGTAAATTGGAATTGAATGGAATTCGATTTGGTAGTAATCGAATTGAGCTTCTATGGAGGAAGACTGTTAATATATATGGAATTTAAAAGGCTTTGCCGTTATTCCATTTATATTATTAGTCGAATACAGAAATTGATATCGATTATATATTGATTTGTTTCCCGTGAAGATTCCATAATTAATGGAATGTGATTTTGGTTTTATCATGAACTGTGTTTTAAATGACACTGGTTCTTTAATCCAGTTAAAGACAGGATTACATGACTTTCATTGTATTTCGAACTGTACTGTTGATCTGTGATAAATATGTATCTGTTTGGTGGCCAAGAATTTATTCTCTTGCTTAATACCCTTCTTTGAGACTTATGAGCTTAGAAGTTATATATCGTCAGAAATCAATGGTACGGTGTAAATTGTCGATGTGGCATGTTTGTGTTTCCAAAGTTAAATAATCATTAAATAATGATTGTTGGAAGATTAAAACCAAGTGGAATTTCAATGAATCTTTAATTAGATTGAATTGTGAATGTGATAAATTAAATTATCAAATTTGGGAAATGATCGAGAATGGAGTATCACCAGTTTTGCTCCAAGCGATAGTTAAATCTTCAACGGGAAATGTAATTAATTTTTGCCAATAACACAACTGTGTTAGATATGGAGTATCACCAGTTTTGCTCCATAGGATGAATAGGTTGGGATTGGGATAATAAAAGAAATGATTACTTCGGTATGGCTCGTTAATCCCTACTTGTTGGATAAACATTAATTTGGTTCAGAATTGAAAAGATAATGAAATCTTTTGAAATGATATCCAAAGGAATATTAAAGAATAAATTTAAAAGAATTTATCTTTGATAAAATTAATGGGAACCTTTCCTTAAAGATATGAATATTTGAATAAAAGAATATTCTGGATTGGAATGAGGCGTATGTTGTGTTTATAGTACTTGTTTATAAGATACGCGAGTTATTCAAAATGACCGGTTTTATGCCCATTCTGAGTAACTGATTCGATGATAAGTCGATGATGAAGATGGTGGTTAGAGACTGGAGATCTTCACATCGTTTGGATGATTATTGATGTCTTGATTGGGATGTACATCTAAGACAAGGTAATAACTGGCGATCGTCCAGACGTACTTGGAGATCGAATGGATATGCGAGGACCTCTCTTCTGTATTGGACATATAGGATGAGGAATAAGATGCCCTGGTTTCGTTAAAACCCAGAATGAACTAGTAAATGGATGTGTGTCTGACATTGGATTTTATTCTGTGTTGATTGATCCCTATCAAATATATATGTGTTTGGTGTCGGAGAATTTATTCTCTTGCTTAACACACTTCTCTAAGTCATACGAGCTTAGAGGTTATATATCGATTGATATCAGTCGCATGGCATGAATTGTTAGTGTGGCATGCTGAGATGCAAATTATTTAGGCTTCTATTGAAAAGCAAAGTCTTGTGGTTGATGATCAAAGCACAGCTTTAAATAGTACAACTTTGTGTATAGAGTTAATTAGCTAGCCTCACACCTTGGTATGAGTCAAAAACGGGATTGGACTGGAGAGAGTGCAGGATGTTTCTTTCTAGCAATGGGTGGTGTCATGGTATGGATCCCAGACATTTATATTTTTACCTATGTGGATGATGGATAGCGAGGCGCCTCCGATATATGGTCACTACAGGGCCAATGGATGGGTCCGATAGGATCGGGAAACGTGTGTTCAGGAATAATCAATCCTCAAAAGTATGAGAGGATCGACCCTGAAGATCCAAGGTTGCGAATAGTGCGACTTGAGGCATTTGCAAGAGTGTCTCAAACGATGAGGAGCCATCCCTGGCCTCGACCCATAGATGGAATCCAATTTTCAATATGTGACATTTTGGTTTAATTGTAGAGCCTAGTATGGTGACATGATATATGGTACCCATGCCGTCTATGATTGATACATTTATATTTGAAGTGATTTTGACACTGTACATTTATAGTAATATCAAAATGATTCGTTTTAAACGTACCAAGCATGTTTGGCTATTATAAGGGAAAACTCTATCCTCCGGCTTGCGTTGCATTGTGTGATGGGACCTGAGTCTTATAATAGCTTCATTTTTCAAATAGCATTATGCTGTTTGTTTTATGCACTAGTATTCTTGGGAGGAAACCCGTTCCGAGTTATACGGCGTGGTCCCTTGATTTACTTTATTTTTAAAGTAAAGTTTTAAATAATTGTTTTAGTTCTCACACTAGTCCCTTGACTGACCCAGAGTTTATTATTTTAACCTAAACTCTGGGTGCCCCTATTTTTCACATGGGTAGGTAGTAGTTAGGTTTTTGCAGATATTTCTTTTCTAGGATCCTGGATTTATAGCTGGGGCTATTTTCGAAAAGCTCTGTGTCCGTGTATTTCTTTCAGTTGTGTTATGTATTATTTTTCCGTTGCTAATTTAATTTAATCTCTGATATTTTTCTGGTGTATATTATTTATTCATACTCTGTTATATTCTTGTACTCTGATGTAATTGTTGTAAAAACAATGAAATGTTCTTCTGTTTGTGTTCTGATTTGTCATGTTCTCAACTCTATTCGGGTTTTCCCTTACAATTGAGTTTGGGTCATTTCAATTTCAAACAAAGCATACCATTCAAATGAATTCAAACTTCTCTTATAACTTTCACACATCCATCTCCTACAAAGATTGGATCCTTCTTGAAGACTTCCCAATCATCGTCTTCTTTGGCGAGTGGTGCTTTAGCAAGGTTGTTGTCTTTAACTCTGAAAAGAGAAGTGATTAACCAACAAATCGTATCAAAGTGCTTCTCTTGATGCTCAACCATCTTTATTTGACTCAATTTGAGATGATGCTCATTACAAAGTATTATAGTTAGGATATTATTGAATTAATTGAGAGTCTCTTCAAGATTCTCACTCAAATTGTGAATAGGATTGGCCATTATTTGATTATATAGATAAGGAATGGTAATAGAAGAAGGAGAGATTTTAAAAGATGTTTTTCTGGAGAAAGAGGAACATAGAGCATCTGGAATTCGTTTAAAATGAAGAGACATAAGATATTTATTTGAAAATTCAAAATTGAAACAATTTGAATTTCCTGATAGTTATATGTCAGCATGTGCATTTCTACATGTCAACATACCCCTTTTGATTTTTAGGTATTTGAATTTTCACATAATTTTAAATTATTGTTATTATATTATATTAATATATTTAGTTCTAATGTGTTTTTACAGTAAATTAAAGATTGATTTGACAGAAATAAATATAATTCATTACTACTAGAAAGCAAATGCATTCAAAATGATTACTAAATACGAGGTTCGAAAACAAATACAAGCAAATACGAAAAATAACATAAACTAGATAAGCTTAGACTTTAGTTGATGATGAGGAGAAAGATGATATTCCAAGTTTTCTTCCTATTTTGCCAAAGAACATGATCATTTTAGAGGGCATTTGGGTAATAGTCTTCTTGATCTTCTTTTGGTTCTTGGCTAATTTAACTTGGTTTTGAACAAGCGTTTCTTTAGTTATTATCCTACTATTTGTAGGACATTCTACACTTTCTAAAGAGGAATCTTCTTCTTGTCAGTTTCCATTGGATTTTCCTCTTGTTGCTGTAACCCTCCGCACTTTTCTAGCTCCTAAATTTTGACAAAAATCAAAACTTGAACACATCCACGAACAGAGAGTGTATATCTAGTACCTGCAATAAATGAGCATGAGCATAATCATAATACGATAAGAAAACTCACAATGGAAATAAAATAGGATAAATTAATATTAATTCAAGACACTACATTTTCAAAGTAAGTCACTTTGTTAATACCGAGCACGAGAGGGAAAGAGAACTAAAAGCCAAGCTTAACCTCTGGGAGAACCCGACCTTCTTTAGGAACTTGGGGGGTGTAATGAGGAAGGGTCAGAATAACAAATTCTAATGACTAAGAAATATATAACATAGATTGTAATACATAGATGCATCACGTTAGGTTCAACTTAAGATGTATGCCTAACAAGGTTTGTGATTCTAGCCCAACCTTGTAAATGTTTACGTACGACCCTACTACTCTTCCCAAAGTAGTATTCCCATGGTATAATACCGAGATTGGATGTTTACACATATTATTGCGAAGCGTTTATACCAAAGATTGGCTGGTTACTATATCGAGATTAGGCACCTAATTACGAAGTTTCTATATTCATATACTTTCATTCGCTTATCCTTCATCATTTATTGCCTAATTATCAATGATAGATAGGGTGTATTGTTCCTAATCACTAAAGACCCTAGGCAGACCGATTAGTCACTTATTTTTTTCTCGATACTTTACTTAACATTAACATGAACTAGAGGGCACTACCTACAGGCCGTACTAGTTGAGTCTTCCATCATTCATGCATATACCCGTGCCCCGAATATGGTGAGAGATGATTTTTTATCATTTGTTATACCTCTAGCTAACCTTATTAGATAACTACCTTAGTCGCTTATTACTTCCCGAAGGATAGATAGTCATATTTGTCATTTTAGTTTCCAGGTTTGGGTAGGCCCCCACACACTTTCCATTTAAGACCCCTAAACTGAAAGACCTATTCCCAGGTGGACTCTTCAACCCTACCGGCTTAAGACCCAGGAAGAAGACTGTACGCGAAGATTATTGGTTCACACCCTATTAGCCTTCTATACCTTTCTCTGCTTGGGATAAGGTGGGCTACGT
The DNA here is from genome assembly GCA_030737875.1 of Allium sativum. Taxonomy (NCBI): domain Eukaryota; kingdom Viridiplantae; phylum Streptophyta; class Magnoliopsida; order Asparagales; family Amaryllidaceae; genus Allium; species Allium sativum. The sequence continues at coordinate 194,427,758 of CM060927.1, read as the reverse complement.
TATTAAGTCATTCCTGTTTAATTCCTCTACACGGAAATCCTATATGTACACGATTCATTTCCGTCACGGGTTCATATAGTTAATAATAATTTACATTATTAACCTACTAAGTCAACTATATTTTATATTATAATTTCTATTTTCATTAATATAAATAAGGGAGGTTATATCCCCTTTTCCCTAAGATATTTATTTGATTTCTTCCCTAATTTGGACTTAGTATTTAAACGACAATCATAAATTCCCTTATGATGCCCATTTCCTTTTATTTCTATTTTTATTGCCCTTTATGACCATAGCGATCACATTTTTCATAAGGCAACTATTCATCATTCCCATGGTATTAATTTGTTGTACCCCAATCGAAAATTACTATTCTTATTTATTTATTGACTATTATATATATTTATGTACCAGGCCTCCCACATTAAGTTAACTACTTATGGATTCTGGATTTTCCGGTCGGTTCCGGGCAGACTTCTACCACAAGTTAAACTTGACCTCGTGTCTTAATACAATTATTCTTACACATTAGAGCCCTCATATTAAGTTGATTGCCTGTGGTTGTTGGATTTGCCGGTCTGTTCTGAGCAGGCGTATACCACAAAATGAGTTTAACCATGTGTCTAAATGTGGTTATAATTCAAATTTCATAATTGGGGTTTACAACATTTATCCTAATTGATTTTAGGAATTGTAATCATTTCCCCCCCCCCCCCACTTTCATTTTCCCAATCAGTATTGGCTACAATTGATATTTATTGATTTGCGGTCCTATTTATTGCAATTTCTTATTTTGATTGCTACAAATGGTCACCACAAATATATTAATTCAATATGAATTACATTTACATATAATTCCATAATTGAACCTTATCCAACATTCAAACATTCCATACAAATGTATATTTTACCACTTTACGCTGATTTGAACGGATAATATGTATATATATATATATTTAATTTTGTATTTTCGTGCACTCAACATAGTTGTTGTTATTATTATTATTACTATTATTATTATTCTTGTTTCTAAATTAATAATTTGGTCTAATCAATTAACCAAACATTTCCTTTTTATATTCAACCTTGCCAAAAAAAGTTTCCAAATCTCATAAAAGACTGTTAGCCATAATCATTGTAAATAATGCCTAATTAGTAGAATTGGCATATTTCCAAATCACAAGAAACATATGTAAATATATATTTTGGAATAGTCGATGAAAATTACGTACACATATTTGTATTCATATTTATACGTATATTTGCACCACTTTTCTCTTTTTAATCCTTTTAGCCATATCTCTTGTGATTTCAAAATAATGCCTTTTTATTCGAAAAAGGAAAACAACATGTTTACAATGATTAAGCCAAAACGCAACAATATTGAATACAAACAGGAATATTTTTTTAGTGAAAATTAGGCATACAACCCTAAAAGCAAACTTAAGTAGGCTCACATTCGGTCATAATTTATAATATAAACCCGCCCCCTATTTTTGAATTGCCGCCTCCTGTTTTGTAGGATCTGTTTCCTACTTTTAACCATCCGCCTTTTTCTTTTTTGGTTATGCCTCCTTCATTTTGTGCCAGGAAAAAATACGGCACTAAGTAATTAAAAAAAATTCTAAAATCTTGAAATAATAGCAGAAGTCTACGCCAAGAAAAAAAAGTTGCATACATGTGTGCAAGTATTGCCAACACTTGCGTGCATATATGCAATTATTGCATAAACGAAATTATGCTAACGTTTTGCCTGCAGATATGTTGCACACGTGTGTGCATGCTTCGGATTTACTTGCACACTTGAATGCAAATAAAAATGAACCAAGTTGCACTGTTATGAAGTATTGCATAATTTATGCAAGAATGATGTAATACTTGCACAGAAATATGCTAAAAAATCAAACGTGGATGCAACACAAGAATACTATCACATATATATGTAAGAAATCAGAATTCGTGCTTAAAATAATGCATTTAACTACATCTTTTCGTTGTTTTTTCTTATTGTTTTTTTTGCATGTTTTTTATTTTTTTGCGTGATTTTTTTTTTGTCGAATGCACAATTTATTTAAATATTAATTTTCGTATTTTTTATTTGGTTTCTGATCTATTTTTGAAAAATAAGGACCCAATTTATAATAAGTTTATGACCGGATGTGAGCCTAATTTGAAACTTAATAGGGACCTGTAAAAAATGCACCCTTTTTTATTCTTACAATCGCATAATTTACCAATTTCATATTTTTACCCAAATTCACTTATTTTATTTTTTTATCACTGAACTAAAGATCTAGAATGTAACTACATCTAATTGGGGTTTAATGGGAATGATTTCTAGATCCACAGTGCTATGCAACATATTTCATGGCATGACTGTAGGAACATGTGTGAACAAATTTAAGGATCCTATAATATACATTATACATAGCCACAACTCATAATTCACAAATTTTAACCATATTTATAATCAAATATGATGGTTGTCAATATATCACATTATCTAAGTGAACATACCTAATAGGCATAAAAACATATATCTAATTCAAATTAAATAGATAAGTTGTTATAATTGTATTTGTAAATTTACCACTCACCTTATAGCCTCCTTGTAATGAGCCGGGGGATTCGACGCCCGAATTCCAACAATAATACATAAAACCCGTATTACTCGCCAAAACTCAAGTATCAAAAACACCAGATAGTTAATGAAATAAATTAAAGGATGAGATAAGAAAGAAAGAAATATTAGAATAGAAGAACAAGAAGAATAACAGCATAGAGAATTAGAGTCTCGCATCGTAGAGGAATACAACATAATATAAAAATAAATATTTATTGAGAACTTCAAATAATTACTTACAATCATCAGAGTACAACAACACATCTGGAAAGTTAAATAACCCATCCTCATATACAACACACAGCGGAATAAATAATAATACATCTGAATTCCTCTAGCACATCTTCTGAACTTCGTAGTATCAAATAACCTGAACCTGTAAACCTGGCATAACGGAGAATGATAAATGCCAGATCAGTCTGGTGAGTCAGAGTGAGAAAATTTTCTAAGTCTATATTATCATCCAACTTGATTTTATAGTCAAACATTTATTTTTGAAAGAAAAGGATAATCGTAAGACCAATCCACACATAAACACATATAGTTTTTAACTTACAGTAACGCAAAACATTTTTCAAATCATATCTTCTTCTGATATTATAATATTATCTAAATACAAATAAATATCAGTCTAGAAGAATGCTTGCATCTCACGCTCCACATACATAATATAAAAAAAGTCACGGGCTCTTATTGGGGATTGGATTCTAATTATGACAATGTATGGCACCACCTGCTAATAGTGTATCTCTAGAGGGGAATACACAGGATTCAACAAGAACATCTTACAACCCAGCCACACATGACCGAACACTCATTTTTTCTGAGTATATCGAATGTATACCACCAATGGTTGGGATCAACAATCGGTTCCTGAAACGGAAAACAATGAATAGAATAAAGTAGGAAATGAATTATCTCTAGATAGGTGCACCCTACTTGGGAGCGACCAACTTAGCCATGTTGCCTGCCCATTTTTTGTCATTTTCTGGTTGTAAGGCTTGAGGATTGAATTACCATCCTGTGATAGCATACCACCAATCACTTTGAATGTCACATTGTCAGAACCGCCAAATCACTAATTGACACCCAAAAAATACCCCAGGGGTTAGCTATCACCAATAAAAGTACATTTGCAAAAATCAATGAACGTGATTCTTAAAAAATACTCTATCGGACATTCGTCCATACAAGTCATCCAGTTATATAATGAAACGAAGGCACTTCCCTTTCACATCCAAGGAATCACCCTATGGATTGGTAGAGAGTAGTCCTTGCAAACACGTAGATTTCAACCACGATAGAGTCATAGTATATTCTTGGTCGCTAAACCGGAGATTATAAGTCATTCTACCATTTTATGAAGTTCCACGGTCTTCAATGCTCCATCTCGATCAGCCTCTGATATCTTCAACATTTTGTATTTGCTGGACGGAATGGTTTTTGAATATAAATTTGATCCCGGTCTTTCTGTACCAACATTCATATTGGCCAGATTTGGTAGTCGATTATTTAACTATTAAATAAACAACCATTCAATAATAAAAATAAAATGAATTCATTGGTTCAGTATTCAGCATCAATCGGCCTCTCTTAAAATAATTTTCGAATAGTAATTAAAAACTTCTAATCCTGCAATAATTTAAATTACAATATTTACCTCTTATTTTAATATAATAATCTTCCCAAAACAATTTTAATACCTAAAACAATATATTATAGCCATATCTCACTTCCGAATTAATTATCTTTTCAAAACACTAGTTAAAACCATTTCATGTATTTGTATACCTCAACATCCATTAGTCCTTAACTGTAAATTGATAAGAGAATAATTTCCTAAGAATCAACCCGAAGACTGAAATCAACATCACATTAACATTTAGAAAATCACTCAAGTCAACCAATCTTCAGTTAGGTTCCAATTCTTATCTTTACTCGTTATCAACCCATATTATCCCACTTCTGCTCAATTCAACCGTTTTCCATTTTGAAAATCTCGTTTCAATTCCAGAATTAAGCAATGTTAATTCAATCTTAACATTTTAGCCTCCCACTCCTTTATAAACGTGGTTTATAAAAACTAAGGTTTAATATAAACCCTTTTCCTCTTGATTCCATCTTACTTAATTTAAATATTTAGCAAACATTTATTTTAAGCATCATATCTGAAAATCTCATTTATAACTTTATCACTGTCGATTCCCCTGACGATAAATTAAAATTTCATAAACCATTTATTTTAGGTCAATGCTGCCAATTACTCAGCCCATTCTGCCCATTGGTTAATATCAAACAATGATTGAATTTAGATCCAACAAATCAATAATAAAATCAATCATCTAATCAAATTGATTTAACATTTCATATAATTGTAATATGAAAATAACAATAAATTTGTGGAATCTAGTTGGATCCCTCCAACCTGGTTTTCCCTGCGTCCAAATACGTTATCTCAATAATATCATTTATTTCAATAACCAGATGTAATATTCATAATCACACAATAATAGCAATCCAAACATTTATCTGGAAATTTAACATGTTTATATTATTATAAAAGCTACCTACGAGGTAAGTTACCTCTTATGAAAACAATCAATAAAATATTTATTGATTTAAATTAAATTAAACGAACGTTTAATTTAATCTGTTCAGCCAACACAACAAATATATATTCAGCATCCATCAACAATTAACAATCATAACACACAAATATTTAAACCTGATTTATATAAAATATTAGTGGGATAAAACTGAGTGAGTTGAACTCACCATGATTTCCATTCGTCGTCGGAATGGTTTGTTTTAATTAAATTACATAGGTGTTTAATTTAATTAAAATTTTCTGCTGTGCAACTTTGACCAAACCAGCTCTATAACTATCGTGTTCTCCAATACAGTCCTAAATCATTCGATTATTTTTTGTAAATTATACTATTACAGGTTAATTTAAATTAATTAAACTTTAAATAAATATTTATTAATGTTGCTTATTGTTAACCGGCCTTTTGGTCCGGTTCTCAAAAGTATGCAAGACACGCTCGACTCAGTATATCGCATGATTTTATAGCCCAGAGGCATTGCCAGTACCAGAAGACCTGAATCTGGCCACTAGCAGTATGTTGCGTCCCTCGAGCGCGACCTCCACAATCCCAGCCGATTCATACGATTTTCGCCAATAAGTATGTTGACCAGATTCACCAGATCGACTCAAAGTCAGGATTCAACCAACAACTTGAGCGAACCTCGCCGATCCTCAAAACATTGCCAAACAAAGGCCTTGCAGTCCAAACCATTCCCGAGTCGAGGCCAATCCTAAAGGAATCACAACTCACGAAGCGCCTGAACCTGCGGTCCACACACACCTCGAAAACGAACTTCGCACCCCGCAGGTGCGAAATTTCGCACCCAACAGGTATGAAATTTCGTACCCAGCTCCAGGTTTGAAATTTCGAAACCAACAGGTACGAAATTTCGAACCCAGCTCTGGGTTTGAAATTTGGAACCCAACAGGTGCGAAATTTTGAACCCAGCCTCGGGTTCGAAATTTCGGACCCAATGGGTGCGAAATTTCGAACCCAGCTCCGGGTTCGAAATTTCGAACCCAACAGGTATGAAATTTCAAACCCAGCGGGTGCGAAATTTCGAACCCAGCCTCGGGTTTGAAATTTCTGCTACTGCGAGTGGCGGGTTCAAATTTTTTGCATGTGGTCCCTATTTTTACCTACTCCTACCTAATCCTACCTACCCCCACTCCTATAAATAGCCCATTGCCTCACGCTTCAAAGGGGTTGGATTTTCTTCACTTGAGACCTTCCTAGAGCTTCATGAGCCTCATTAATGGCATCTCCTATTTGAGGAAGAAGGAGAATTAAATATTCTTTTTCCCAATTACCTAGCATATGGCAATTATAAAAGTGAATGTAATGAGCATGGCTCTACCTTGTAATTCTTGAGTGATTAATAAAAGTTCAATATCCTTCCAAAGTGGACGTAGGCCTAATCCACGGCCGAACCACTATAAATTCTCGTGTCATTTACTACTTTCTCTTGCTTAGTCTTGCAACCAAGTTAACTATTCCTAGTAATAGGAATCTTTGGTGTTTATGACAATTTTCGCCGTCAACATTCGATGCTTTCACTGAGAGCTGAACTCAAGATTAGCGTCTTTCTTCCACATTATCATCTCGACTTTGATGAGCTTAGGGTTACTTGCTCAACCTGCTGTTGAGTCCGCTTACGATGGTAAAGAAGTCAAAGAACGCCATGGTCGACTCTTCAGCCACAGTCGAGGCCGGTACATCCCAACAACCTCAACAGGCAAATATTCCGGCCACTAATGAAACCGTCCCTCCTATTGTGTACCCCGAAGTGCCCGTTACACAAGCTCAAACTCGCGCGCTTAATGAAAGAGGCGAGAACACCGCGGTCGAGCTCAATCACACATTAAGGAATAACATCGACCTTATGCAATAACTTTTAGAAAGTCAACGCGTCGTCACTCGACTTCAACTAACTTGGAACAATGATCGACCCCAACCAACTACCTTGGAAACATCCTCTTCCAAGTCAAGGGGCCTACACTAAAGGAGGAGGTTCAGCCTCATCAACAACGTCGTCGTCTGTACCAATGCCCTCGATAACGGTCATGCCAACTGCAATGGAAACAACAACGGCGACTGAACTACAGTCACATATAGCTAGGGGGCACAACATCAAGACCACTCTTGCTTGATCATCAATGATGGACCAGGTCCTACAAACCAACCTCTTCCTCGACACAACCCGATGGTCGCTAATCAGTGTGATGGGCCTGCTATTCCAACGACCCACGCTCCTCCAGAATAGGATCTGCATCACCCGCTCCACCTAACCATCCATACCAAGACCCAATCATGGATGTCGAGGACATGGAGGAAGATGATCTGGACATCCATCCTAGAAGACGCCCTTGCAACAGAGTCCCAGAACCTCACCTAAACCCGTGGGTCCCAATGGCGGATCCACATCCAACTTACCTTCCCGACGTGGTCCGAAGAGACATGAGGGAAATCCGACGAAATGTGCATGATTCATGGGAAGCACACATTAGGCGTAACCCCTTCACAAGAAGGGTAAGCGAAGAGGAATGGCCACGATGCTTCAGCATGCCACAGATGCTGCTCTATGACGGCACCACTGATCCCTGTGCCTTCCTAAATCGATATGAATGGCAAATGAACTCGAGCCGGGGCAACAATTTGGTCAAATGCAAGTGCTTTCCAGTCTTCTTATCAGAAACCGCTCTAGTATGGTTCTCTCGCCTCCTACTTGATTACATTGACAACTTCAGCCAGGTAGCGACATGGTTGGTCAAACAATTAGGATGCATATTACAACTCCAAAGAATGCCCTCACCTTGTCCAATTTATACCAAGGACCCTTCGAGTCCCTCAAAAGCTATCTCTCCCGGTTCAATGTCGCCCTCGCCGAGGTCGAGGACCCAGATCCTCGCACCTACTCTTCCAACTAGCGGAAGTCATACTTCCTACTTTCGAATTTGGGGCGTGGATTGATCGAAAGCAGGCAGAGAGCCTCGACGCTTTCTATGAGAAGGAAAGGCAGTACTTATGTCAAGAAGAAGGGAGACGAAACTACTCTGCAGGGCCGGTCTTCCCAACAATCCACACGCGAATACCATAAATGACGGTGTCAAAGGGAAACAGATTGCGAAGCTCTTCGATAAGGACAAGGGGGCAGGTCTATACAAACAAAGGCCGAATAACAGTAGGTAAGGCATCCGCAACAACGGCCAGGTTCCTATGGAACCAAAGAAGCTCGGCCCTCACCGCTTATATAAGATCTACACCCCGCTGAATAAATACTTGGAAACAATCTATCGGGAAATGTGCAACACTCTTCGTTACAAGAAACCATACAACAGGGAATCCACTAATCATGAGAAGAATACCCGGCAAGTACTGTCGATACCATGACATATACGGGCACAATACCAATAATTGCCGTCAATTCAAAGACATAATCGAAAAGCTTATCCGCGAGAGGTGCCTTGAGCAGAACGTCCAAAAAGCATCATGGCTCTCACCGGTATTAAGCAGAATTCCGTTAAAACTAAATGCTAACCACGTTGGCCACAATTAACGCTGGTACCTCTCACCACCCATGAGCGGTAGAGGACCCGCTGGAAACAGATCTTCTTCCACTTATGGACCCCGAAGCTCCTGCGACTCAAGCACAAATTCACATGCTCAAAAAGAAATATGAGAATGCAGCTCTCGCGCTAGACTTTGGAGATTAACATCAACCTTATATGCCAACTTCAAGAAAGCCAAACACATCGTCATTCTACTTCAGCTTGTTCAGAACCGCGCCTGCTCGTGGCACACCAGATTGGAAATTTCTTCTTTCGAAGCCAGGTGCCCACGTAGAACAAGAAGGTTCAACCTCATTAAAAACATCGTCGTCCGCTCCAACGCTCGCATGACGACAGTAACAGCAACAGAAAGGAGATCATGATCGAACCATCATCAGTTATGGCCAAAGAACACACTAGCAAACCGGGTTTGAGTAACCAACCTTCCACTCGAAAGAGCCCAACTGTCACCACTCACAATCAGAGTCCCACTCTTCCAGCAGCTCGTCAGGGCAGAGTACTTCCGGACCAGGGTGCACAATAGCATGCCTAACCTCGATAGCCAGACCATCCATGACAGGGAAGAGGGCGAGTCAGATGTGTACAACAGAAGACATCGATGGGATGGAACTCCCGAAATTGGTCAAAACTAATGGTTTCTATTAGAAAATCTCCCTTTGGCATATACCCCAGACGTGGTCCGAATAATCATAAAAAGTATGCGAAGAAACGTCGACCACTCAAGAGAAACCCACTTGAGGTGTAATCCTTTCACTAGGGTCATACACAAAGCTGAGTGCCCCGACGTTTCAACACCACATGTGGCATTCTATGAAGGCACGACTGTCCTCTGAACTCGGCAATGTCAGAGACACCATCAGAAATGGAACGCGTCATCCCGGGCGTCCCCCTCTTTGAAGCTCGAGTCTCCGCTCGTCGGACTCAAATTGCTATGAGGCCAAATTTGTCACCTACGCTTCTAGCATCCACCTTGGCCCAAGCTCACTTCAACCAACTTCCACATAATCATGAAATCGAAGTTGGAGACTCATAGATTGCCGAATACCTTCTGTCGAGAAGGCGTGCTAGACTCCAAAGTCCTGGGGTAGACCACAACCTCTATAATGCGACAGGATCCTAACCTCTGGTTATCACCGACACGACTCGTGGAATCATAAGGGAACCACGGTCTCATGCCCGCGACGTCTGGAAAACCAGTACAAGGCATAACCCATTCGCGTCGGCCACCATTATTGTTGAATGGTGCAAGCGCTTCGACATATCGACACTTAACTCATACTAAAAGAAGCCACGATTTTCGAAGCTTCATTAGCTACCACAAATGGCACATCGGTTCATTACACATCGCCAATGCCATTAATTGCGAGTGCTTCCTCGTCCTTATCAAGACAACTCTATCTGGGTTCCCCCGACTTCTACCTTGAACTATCTCCGGTCCCGACTAACTCGTTAGGAGATTGGTCATGCAGTCCAGGATGCATGACGTGACGCCTAGAGATATCCTCTTAGTGTCGAACACTTATCAAGGCACCCGCGAAACTCTTGAAGGCTATCTCGCAAGATCCCACGCCGCCTTGGCCTAAGTCAAGAAGCCAACTCCTCGAATCATACTCATCTAGCTTGCAAATGGCATACCACCTGATTCCATACTTAGAGCACGGACCGATAAAAATAATCAAAGACTCAGGAGATCTTCTGCATGAATGCAGACCACTTTCTATGCCGAAAGTTAGCATAAAGGAATCAAGCTTCTCACCTCAACTCCCTGCCTCGTGGTGACTCCCGGGGATCTAATGGCCATAGTTCCGCAACTTTGCACGATCTTGCTCATGCCGGCAAAGGTAGTCGCAACAATCAATGGGAGCGCCTTCGACTTCCTTCTTCCCGCAGCTGTACTATTTTCAGGGACACCCCCCCGGAAAATCTACCTCACAGCATGCAATTCCCAATCATGCAGAAGGCCTATACTTAAAACTTCAACGAGCACATCAAGGGACTCTATAGGATATTGTCGGTTCCACAACATTCATGGACACAACATAAACATACTCTGTCATTTGTAGAACGACAGCGAGGAACTCATCCACATGGGATCTCCGAGCCACTCAACGCTCGTCAAAACTCCCACTGCACTGGATCTTCGAGCCACTCGATGCTCATTGAAGATTTGCACTGCATGGGATCTCCGAGCCACTCGATGCTCATCAAATATTCCCACTAAACCTAACATCGACCGACAACTAATCCCTCAAGATCAACCCTCACTTTGTCAGGACTACAGCTTTCATGGCGCAGTTGACTTTAGATTGTCATCGGAGATACCCGTTTGCAACTCCTCCCTGCCTCTGCCTCCCTCATTGGAAGAAGAACAGAAACTAAAGGCAAACTTTCTACTATAAAAGACACATCCTTTTCATTGTGCGATTTCCTTTTTGGCCCTCCATACGGCGCTCCCAACCACCTCCAACCAGTAGGGGGCACATTGGGAAGCATTACCGGAGGAACGTTCGGAAGCAAGCCTGAGAATTCTAGTTCTCTGTCATCCCCAGGATCATCGTCTACGATAAAACAATAACCAAGGTTATCATTGGAGAAATTGGCCATCGACTCATTAACACCATCAGCTCGCCTATAACAAAAATATATAGGGAAGGCGAGAGAGATGATTCAATATTGTGAAGAATGCATAGACGTCATCAAAAAATGGGACCTCGAGTGCAATTACTGATGGAAATGTTTGTTGGTAAAGGGTCGCAACCTTTCCAATAGTCATTACCATTGCAATTCGAACAGAATCACCCATTCACGGATAGATGCCTCATTCCAGCCTATGTATATGCAGGACTGCAAAAGTTGACGAAATGAAAAAGAAAAGCAAGGCCCCTTCTCCGAGACACACCTCCTCTATGCTGTATCATAGCCATCCTCCTCTAACTAGTGCTCTGGGCACTTGAAGACTTGACTTAAGGCTCTACCGAGGACTCACTTGAACGCACAGCGGCGACCTCGTCTTTAAATGGGCCTTTCCTCCACCTATAGGCCTCGCTCCTCGTTAGGAAGGTCCATACTCATACAACAGAAGCTCAGCGATGGAACTCTCAAACCCTCAACCATGGACGGAGCCGAACTCCCAGGGCATGAGACAACGAACATCTTCGCCTCTACTTTACATAATTTATTGTACAATTGATTCACGCCTTCCAATGATGTTTTCCTTTCCTGCAATTCGACGCATTGTAAAGGCCACTAATACCAGAGTTATCCATAGAAATGATGTTCAATTTCCTACCTCCCTTCCATGTTTACTCTGTGCATGACGTTCATCAAGTGTTTGATTAATCCTGACAAACTGCTTGCATACAAATATTCGATCGTAGCATCGATGCCCCGAGCACGGGAGCCGGTGCCGCCATCCGAACCTCGATCCAACATCGAGGCTAAACAACACCAACTACGTCCGAAACCCCGAGCAAGGGAGCCGGCAATGCTACTCGAGTCGTCGGCCCGCGGCGCGATCGATTATAAATAACCACTAACTTGAACCTCGACCCCATGACGAGACCGAGGTTAAATCGTTCCATGCCCAAGTCCAGGCAACTTGGCGCCGCTACCCAACGGCCGACTAGGAGTGATGAAAGTCCCTCTTCATTGGTTACGGGTGCCAGTCGAATGTTGGCGCAGCACCAAGACCAAACATAAATATCGTTTCTCCCCGAAGCCCTAAGGCTTAGGTGCAGCTCATGGCCACGATCGGACCCAACGGGCTGATGATCGGAGCTTTTCTACACTGGAGAATAAACAACGTTTGGCGGCTCGCCCCAACCTGATGAAAGACGGGAGAGCCGCACACAAGACGGACCGCACAACGCGATGTCATATGCCTTTGCTACACTTGGGATTAGCCCCAGGCAACCCAAACACAGCAGGCACTCAGCCTAACTTCACAAACTACAGGTTTCCTGAGCTGACGAAAACTTACTAGAAGCCTGGGCACTATCATACCCCTCAAGAATAATTGAACGGGAGTGTGGTACATAATCACACCACTATGGAATAATTGACCTAGAGCATGGTACACAATCGCTTTTATGTTAGGTGTAATGATAAGTATGCTTATGCAAGTATGAGACGCTTGAAAACATAAGAAGAACATCCAAACACTTAACACAAATTGCGATCTTTAATAATTCATTTTTCATTTTCATGCACACACGAATTAAGCAGGCTACCTATCTAACATCTTTTCTCTCTGATGATAGGGTGTACATGAATATCGCACCATGTCTTTAAGAACCGAAAGCGAGGACCACACTCACATAGGCTATTGGTCTACCTCACCCAAAGTATCTATAATTCCTTTTACAATTATTGATGTTACTCATCCTTCTCTTGTATTTTCGTTTTTTTGTACAGGTTTGGCACTTAACAGGTCACCACCACTGATGGTCCCCTTCCTTCTAGAGTCGCTCCCTCCTCCTCTACTCTTCACAAGAGCAACATATTCGTAAGTCATCGATGCGCGCCTCCCGCCACTATCCTCGCCGCTTGTAATTATTGTAACTTCCCCGAGAGCGATACATGGCAATGGCCTAGGGACGATGTCAAAGGCAAGGACCAATGCAGCCTGGGTTTTCTCCATGTCTTCTTGGTGCCCGATTCTGCTCCCATCTCAACATCTACGGCGGCCTTCTAACCTGCTACCTCCCTGGCCTGGAGTCGCATAATTGCATTTTCTTAGAGTTGGCTAAGGGTCCCCTCGCCCTTTTTTGTTGGGCATCATCGATGGTTTTCCTTTTTCCAAGCCTATTCTGGCGCCCTCTCCTTTACCACCTCAATATCAGCCTGCTTCTTCGTCACTGCAGCGACAGATTTCTCCTCGACATCCTGCCTAGCCTTTTCCCACACATCTTGTACGGTAGCCTCGTCCTGTTCCTCTTCCCCTCCGGCTCCTCAGACTTTGTCACCAGCCGGGCTTGCTGACCTTACCCCATAGCTTGCATTGTTGGCAAACTTATGTCAGCTATGCCTGTCACACGAGCACTTCTGCCAACCAAAACTTCTCCTTCTCCAAAGAGCCTCATATAAATGTGGGATCCAGAGGCTACGGGATGTGCTACTTCTCCAGATTAGACTCACCATAGCTCCAGCCGATACTCGGATGCTTGAGGAAGCACGGGGGGAAAGCCTAGTGTTGCCTCTGCTCTAAGGGGGGCTGCCCAGCAAAAGTGGTAGCTATTTGACTCCTGATGGTTCATCGCCCACATCCTCTTCGATTGGCAAGTACTCGAGCCCGGGGGCAGTCCCCCACCTATCCTTTTACCAGCTTGCTCATCGTAGGATCTGTGGAAGATCCCCACTGGCTCCCATGCTGGCATGTCAATGGACCACAACCTTCATTATAACCGTTCTAAAGAGGAACATACACCTCGCCACGAGGATATTCCAAACACAAAAGCTCGGGCCTTGGAAACTTCTAACTTCCCACCAATACTAGGAAGGCCGGGCATAGAGACCCGAACCTAAAGACAGGGACCTACAGAATCACTAGTTCCTCGAGGAACATGGGAATTTAGACAAATTCTCAGTATGCGAAATAAAAAATTCATATCCCGATGCAAGTTCTCGAGTTCCCATGGCTGGTTCATTGGGTTCCCAAAGTCTCAACACCCTGCCAACAAACTCATACCTAAGCGTAACGTCGAAGCTGAGTCACACCCCTCGATGCAACGCTTCCTACCTACAAATGCATCATCATGCGGTGACGGCACCTAGTTTTAATAACTACGGCAGTGATTACTGACAACCATCACCACCATTCTCGGGTTGGTAAAAGGTTACAACATAATTGGGCTGGATCTACTGACTCAACCGTATGTCTACATCTTATATGCGTATCCAAGTAATCAGCCCGAATAAGTCAATCTCCAAAGTCATTCGCCAACCATTTGTGTTACGTTCAACTTCAATTAAAACCAAACACAAAACATTGAGCAACGATCCGAACTGGCTAGCTCGTCCCTGACGTCGAGCAAAACCTAGCAGATACCCGGGCTTGGGGGCATCCCCCTACTGATTACCGCACCAGCCTGGCAATCTCAAGACTCGATCAGATCTCTTTTAGTCCCTGCACGGGCGTCATCTTCACAGCATCCCTTGGAGCCACCATCTTGAGAGCGACTTCACCTCACAATGAAGGCAATCCAAAGCCAGAGTCTAGGCCCTAGAGGCTTTTCCGGCTTCCCATCAGTGCCCAAACTCCACAAAAAGCAGGCACTCCGAAACTTGATGGCAACCTTTAGCCTCAACAACTAGCGCCATGGCCATCACCAACCGCCAGCGCAACACCTAAGTCAAGATGCAACTGCATCATGGTTGGGTTATTGATCGGATCCCAAGACTAACAGCTCAACTATATGTCGACATCCCAGATAAGCATTCGAGCCGACAGCCCATGAAAGTCCACTCCTCAAGGACCACGTCGCGAGACCAAAACTTACTGACCACTATCCGCTCATCGGGCGCCATGCAAATGTTTAAGTTTACTATCCCAAGCTTGGAGACAAGACTAAGTCATCAGAGTGCAAAGTTATGCGTCATGCTCTCACGCACTTGTTAGATTATCACATCCTTCAAGCCAACTTAGACCTGTTGAAAAACGAGGAGGGTTTATTAAGTGTCTGGGATACGAAGCCCACTTACGTATTCACGCATACTTGGTGACCATTATTTGAATTCCTAATTTCATTTCCCATGATCCATCACTCCACGTTCTTGAGTGCCAATTCCGAAAGTCCTCTTACTTTCCGTATCTCTCTTCCCTTCTTCCGAAAACCTAACGACATCCCGAACTTCCAAAGTACAAAAGAAGTATTTCGGCATCCTCCATGCCTTACAATGATTTTTTGTCCAGAGAAGAAATGAAGTAACTACGATCAAAGGATCGGTATGCCCTAAGCGAACGTTTTGGGACCAGAATTTGGGAACATACACCAAGTTACGATCATATACACTTAACTTCAAAGCTCCAATTACCAAATCAATCACTACTGGGCGACCACTTGTGTGCTCACCAAGTGCTCAATCATCAAAGTGCATGCGCCTAGCATTTGGGTCGACCTCGCCTCAAAGGAAAACCCATATGAATACATGCCATGGTATATGACAAGTATTGTCCTAACAAGGGCATTCGCGTATATGAGTTGTCGAAACTTTGATTGATTGAACTAGCTCGGAACATTGAACGACCTTTGGTTCACAAATCCAAGTGATTTAGCCGAACATTTCGAAAGCTAAAATTGCGCAATCGTGAGCCCAAGACGTACAGTTCACCTTCATATTACCTATTCTAGCTCAGATCGCATCACATAAAACTACGTGCAAATTAGTGGTTACATGCGCGATTACGACCCGATAATAGACCGTTTGCACTTCGATGCATCCGAGAGTTGGCCAATAACATTTATGGTCTTTAACCCATAGGAACTAAACGCCTTGGACAGGATATAACCCAAGCCGCAAGACTCAAACAAGGCAAAGCTCTTAGCCATGTTGAATCCAAAGCTCATACCAGCATATTCCAACAAGGCGTCCCAATAGCACCAAAGCAGTTCGCTCTTAGCATACAACTCAAGAGGAAGTTCGTAACCAATCGCTAAGCACTGCATGGAGATGTTTGCACCCATACTAGACTCATTTCACTTCAAAGCATGTCCCGTTAGCACAAAACATACTTTGAGGGGGCAAATGTTAACCGCCTTTTGGTCTAGTTCCCAAAAGTACGCAAGACACGCTCGACTTAGCATATCACGTGATTTTATATCCCAGAGGCGTTGCCAGTACCAGAAGACCTGAGTCTGAAAACCACCAGAATGTCGCATCTCTCAAACGCGACCTCCGTCAGTATCCGTTCACAGCCGAGCCAAAGGCGAGCCGTACTCCGTGACGAAGGCGAGCCGTCCAGCGGGTCCGGGCGCAGCGCCGGTGGGGGTCCAGAATCGACTCAAAGTCAGGATTCAGCCAACAACTTCCATGAACCTCGCCGGTCCTCCAAACGTTGCAAAACAAAGGCCTCGCAGTTCAAACCGTTCCCGAGACGAGGCCTCAAATCCTAAAGGAATCACGACTCTCGAAGCGCCTGAACCTGCGGTCCACACGCACCTCGAAAAGCGAACTTTGCACACCGCAGGTGCGAAATTTCGCCCCAAGCAGGTTCGAAATTTCGCACCCAGCTCTGGGTTCAAAATTTCAAACTCAACAGGTATGAAATTTTGAACCCAGCTTCGGGTTCGAAATTTCGAACCCAACAGGTACTAAATTTCGAATCCAGCCTCGGGTTCGAAATTTCGAACCCAGCGTGTACGAAATTTCTAACCCAGCTCCAGGTTCAAAATTTCGATCTGGGTTCGAAATTTTGAACCTAGCGGGTGCGAAATTTCGAGCCCAGCCCCGAGTTCGAAATTTCGAACCCACCAGGTACGAAATTACTAACCCAGTCCCGGGATCGAAATTTTGAACCTAGCGGGCGCAAAATTTCGAACCCAGCCTCGGGTTCGAAATTTCTTCTACTGCGAGTGACGAGTTCGAATTTTCTGCATGTGGTCCCTATTTTTACATACTCCTACCTAATCCTAAATTTCGAACCCAGCCTCGGGTTCGAAATTTCTTCTACTGCGAGTGGCGGGTTCGAATTTTCAGCATGTGGTCCCTATTTTTACCTACTCCTACCTAATCCTACCTACCCCACTCCTATAAACATCCCATGGCCTCACACTTCAAAGGGGTTGGATTTTCTTCACTTGAGACGTTCCTAGAGCTTCAGGAGCCTCATTAATGGAATCTCTTATTTGAGAAAAAAGGAGAATTAAATATTCTTTTTTCCCAAATACCTAGCATATAGCAATTATAAAAGTGAATGTAATGAGCATGGCTCTACCTTGTAATTCTTGAGTGATTAATAAAAATTCAACATCTTTCCAAAGTGGACGTAGGCCTAATCCACAACTGAACCACTATAAATTCTCGTCTAATTTACCGCTTTCTCTTACATAGTCTTGCGACCAAATTAACGAGGAATCTTTGGTGTTTACGACATTTTTTGCCGTTAACACTTATATAAACCATTAGCCACCAAAACTCTTTGTTAAACACATTATAAAATAAGGGGTAGACACATTAAAAACAACTAAGGGTAGGCACTTCAAAATCTATGGACATGGCACATTATGTAACTGGTTGGGCACTTTAAAGCTGACCCATATTACCATGTTTTTATATATACAGTGGCCACAAAAAACTGGTTCAGGCAAAAACAAATTGGGCACTTAATTCTAAACTATCCACGTTATAACTTAATAATAATTTATCCCTTAACCTATAATTAACGTGATATCTAAACCGTGATCATGAATTTCTAGTTGATTTGCAAAGTAATAAAAGTAGTTAGTAACAAATATTTGTATTATTCGTTTTCCTTTCCAGTACCTGAAACCGCAAGCTCCAACCCAACTTCACACTAGCACTCTTGCTTGGCCTCACACTTCACCACACCCTCACACCACTTCAGCCACCACCGCAACTGTTTCCAACCCATCGCTGAACTTCAGTATGGTCCCTCCAATCTCGTCTGGACCCGCCAATACCCCCACCGTATTCTTTCTTCTTCTCTGATCTTTCGAAAACACTTCCCCATTTTCTGTAAACTGCACCAAACTTATTACTTCCATCTTTATTTTCCGTGTTCTTCTTTCCAAAACTTAAATGCAGCACTTCCCACTTTGCCCTAGTCCTCGCCCTCTCTATTATTTTTGAAACCACCAGTTCTTCCCATTTCTTCAATATGCACACATACCGGCCCACGCCTTCATGGTTTCACCACGCAATCGCAAGCTTTAGCACCCACTTCAATATATATATTCTTCCCAAAACTACTTCCCTGCCTACTCTTTTTCACGCAAATGACCCACCGACTTCTGTTCTATTTCCATTTCGACGCATTCTTATTCTCTCTTTTTTCTTGAACGAAGCTTGCGTATTTTGAGAAACAGGGTCCTGTTATGTAACGACGATCAGAACAAAGCCCCCTTCCTTGCACGCATATGGGCTGGCACACAACCCCCATTTAACAAAAGGAATCCATGTTGTTACATGCCTACTAGCTCATATTCGTACTCAACTCCTTCAATTTATTCCATTTTGTAGGACTATTAATTCCAACCCATCATTCCTCCTTAAGAACATGCGGGGCAATCTTAACAGTCCTCCTCTTAACTCACATCCTATGAGTATATTTTGAGAGCACTACCTTGCCTGCATGGCCCATTCCGAACCTTCGGCTCTAATACCACTTTAATGTAACGATGGTCGGAACAAAGCCCTCCTTCCTTGCACGCATATGAGCTGGCACACAACTCCAATATAACAAAAGGGGTTAATATGTTTTCCTGCCCAAGAATGGAGTTGCAGCTTGTATTAATAGAGAGGAAAAAATGAGGATAAGAAGCATGTCCGTTCATATGGTATAGGTAGGCTGTTGCAAAGAACTAGGGTAGGCACATTGCTTAGGAGTGTAGAATATTTGGAAGTGAAGAATGCTCGAATAAGTAGGCCTACAGTGTTTTAAATTTGATGAGACTGAATGTTGGTTTGTGTTAATAGAATAGATTAGGCAAAGAATAGATTTATCATAGGCATGCGTTAGGCTGAAATTTAGTGCACGTTTTACTTAGGTATGAAGTTTTGTTTTATTTAAGTATGGTTAGTTTATATAATCGCCATATATCGCTAACCATTAAAAATACGCGTCGTCGCATCCGGTCTCTAAACGCAGCGAAAATCGACGTACTGCTACGCCTCAATGTTCTGGTCCCAATGAAATTAATTTCATTGAAAACTTAGTCCGTTTGCATAAAGTCGTTACTTTAATTTATTAGTTCACCTTTAAATTGTGCCTACGGATAAAGCAACTCCAATTGACTCCAAACTGGAAATCTAACAATAACTAGTTATACATGTTCCAATAAAATTCGTTTTTTCAAATACAGAGTTCGCTTGAAAATTCGTTATTCCTACCGCTTTAATAATATTGATATAAATACAACTAAATTCAGACAATTTCAATTTAAACAATAATAAATTATTATTATCGAATGTATCCAAATAAAATAATATATCACTTCAGACTGAATCAACATGGAATTATAACTCAATATTACCATTCTTGAGTTAAAAGATATCCAAATTAGATTAAAAATCCTATTTTATTTCTATAATAAACGTTATCATTTATTAACGATTCCATAGCGACTGTTTGAAAATTGGAATTGGGCATAACTCATAATCTATAACATGAAACCTCCATTTTTCTCTTACATAAGAAAAATATAATCAAACAGATTCAAACGTTTCTTGTTTCACAGAATTCTGACTTAAAATGGATTCTATAAATTCAATTGAAGTTCAAATTGTAAATTACGAACTACTATGGCATTACGAGTTCGTTTTATATTTTAATATAAATTATACATTCTAACATCGTTTCATAACGAATTATATATTATAAATCCACTTAAAATTTCAAATCTATATTTAAAATAATAAAAATATATTAAATATCTGATTGTTAGAAATGCAGGACGTTACATTCCTTCCCCCTTAAAAGAATTTCATCCCCGAAATTACTCAAGTAAGAGAAATGTTTCAATCCCAATTACTTTCAAAGTACTTATTGTGAAATTATCATTAAATTCTAAGTTATATAAATTTACGAAAAATTCATCAGCACCTCCGTTGTACGGCTCGATGGGAACAACTACAAACGCCACTTCGGGCCTCACATCAATCAAAGGAAAAACAAAAACCAAACGGTTTTCCAACTCAGGCGTATAAAACCAATTGTCCAAACCAATAATATTAAGGTTTACCTATTTGTCGAGCAACCAAACTCTAATTCCAAAGCATAGCAATGAAAGCTCATCTTTTTCAACCAATCTGTGTTTAACTCACTTATAATGCATGTAATAAATACAGGGTTATTCAATTTTATTTCATAATCGAATTTTATTCAAATTCATTAATTGGAATTTAGTTTTCAATTTATTCAATTTTGTTATTAAACTATTTATGAATTCTATTCAATCTATCTAACAAACAATTAACAATAAATGCACAATCATAATCAATGCATAACCAACAAAACTAATCAATTTATATTTTACTTAGTTTCCAAATTCCAAATTGATGTAATTAAACTCCAAATCCATTTTAACTCTAATATCCATTCTTAAATCAACTTGACTTAACCAAGTTAAGTTCCATGTCCGTATTCAATTATCTATCTAATTTTCTAATTCACCTTCGTTTCAAATTCAAATTCTGATTTTATTTAAAAAATCATCTATTTTCTCTTTCTAATTTGAATTCCATTTAGATCAATCAAACACATTAATATTTGATAAAATTATATATTAAAAAAATTTGGTAAAAATTATTTCACTTACCTTCTTTACAAAACAATATCGTGTCAGTTTCTAATTCAATATTGAACCGATCAAATAATACATTATATTTTTTTATAAAATTTACAAATACGCTCTCATGTATACACACAGTCAAACTCAATATAATGTATTACTAACCCCATCTCTATCGAGTTACGACACAGAGGCAGGTTTATTACTAAACCATTGCTCTGATACCGCCGTAACGACCAGGGGGATTCGACGACCAAATTCTAACAATAATACATAAAACCTGTATTACTTTCCGGAACTCAAGTATCGTAAACACCAGATAGTTAGTGAAAGAAATTAGAGGGTGAGATAAGAAAGAAATACTAGAATAGAAGAACAACAACATACAGGATCAGAGTCTCACATCGTAGCGGAATAAAATATAATATAGAAATAAATCTTTATTGAGAGCTTGATATAGTTACTTACAATCATCAGGGGACGTCAATACATCTGGATAGTTAAATAACCTATCTTTATATACAACGCACAACGGAATAAACAATAATACGTCTAAATTCCTTCATCACATCTTCTGAACTTCGTAGTATCCAATAACCTAAACCTGTAAAACCAGGTCTAATTCGAGCATTACAAACATCAGATCAGTCTAGTGAACCATAGTGAAAAAACTCGCAAAGTTTATATTATCATCCAACTTGATTTTAAAGTCAAACATTTCTTTTCGAAAGAAATGGATAATCGTAAGACCAATCCACACATAAACATGGATAGTTTTTACATAACGATAACCCAAAACATTTATGAAATCATATCTTGTTGTGATATTATAATTGTGTCTAAATACAAATAAATATCAACCTAGCAGAACGCTTGCATCTCACGCTCCACATACATAATAAAAAACCACGTGCTCTTATTGGGGACTGGATTCAGACTATGACAAGGTATGGAACCACATGCCAATAGTGTATCTCTAGAGGGGAAGACACTGGGTTCAACAAGAACATCTTGCAACCCGACCACACATGACCGACCACTCATTTTGCTTGAGTGTATCGAATGTATACCACCAACGGTTGGGATCAGCAACTACTTCCCGAAAGGGACAACATCAAATAGAATAAAGAGGGAAATGAATTATCTCTAGATAGGTGATTATGCACCCTACTTTGGAGCGAACCACTTAGCCATGCTACCTGTTCGATTTTTGTCATTTCCCAGTTGTAAGGCTTGAGGATTGAATTACCATTCGAAGATAGAGCACACCATTTACTTTGAATGTCACATCGTCAAACCTGCCAAATCACTAATTGACACCCACAAAAATAACCTGGGTGTTAATTATCGCCAACAGAAGTAAATTTGTAAAAAATCAATATATGTGACTCTTAAGAAATACTATATTAGACATTCGTCCATATAAGTCTTCCAGGAACAGGATGAACTGAAGGCACTCCCCTATCACATCCTAGGAATGACCCTATGGATTGGTAGCAAGTAGTCCTTGAAAATCCGTTGATTTCAACCATGATAGAGCCATAGTATATGTTTGGCCTCTAAACCAGAGATTATAAGTCATTTTACCGTTTTAACATGTTCCACGGTCTTCAATTGCTTTGTCACGATCAACCTCTGATGTCTTCAACATTTCTTATTTGCTAGACGAAATGCTTTTGGAATATAAATTTGATCCCGGTCTTTCCGTACCAACAATTGTATTGGTCAAATTTTATAGTCGGTTATTTAACTATCAAATAAACAGCCATTCAACTATAAAAATAAAATGAGTTCACTGGTTAAGTATTCAACATCACTTAGCCTCTTTTAAAATAATTTACGAATAGCAATTAAAAACTTCTAATCTTCTAGCAACTTAAATTACAATATTTACCTCTTATTTTAATATAAGAGTCTTCTCAAACAATTTCAATACTTAAAACCATATCATAGCCATATCTCACTTCCCAATTAATTATCTTTTCAAAACATTAGTTAAAACCATTTCATGCATTTCTATACCTCAACATCCATCAGTCCTTGACTATAAATTGTTAAGAGAATAATCCCCGAAGTATCAACCACGAAGAATAAAATGAATATTAGATTAACACTTAGAAAATCGCACAACTCAACAAACCTTTAGTTAGGTTCCAATTCTTATGTTTACTAGTTATCAACCCATATTATCCTAATTTTACTCAATTCAACCATTTTCAATTTTAAATCTCGCTTCAATTGCAGAATTAAGTAACGTTAATTCAATCTTAATGTTTTAGCCTCCCACTCCTTTATAAACATCGTTTATAAAAACTCAGGTTTAATATAAACCCCTTTTATCTCAATTCCTTCTTACTTAATTTAAATACTAAGTAAACACTTATTTTAGGCTATCATATCTAAAAATATCTTTTATAACTTTAATACCGTCGATTCACTTGACGATAAATCAACATTTCATGGATCGATTTATTTTAGGCCAACTGCTACCAATTACTCAACCAATACTACCCATTGGTTAATATCAAACAATTGTTGAATTTAGATTCAAAAAATCAATAATCAAATCAATCATCCAAAGATATTGATTAAACAGTTCATATAATTGTAATATGAAAATAACAATAAATTTGAGGAACTTAGTTGGATACCTCCAACCTGTTTTTCCCTACATCCAAATATGTTATCTCAACAATATCATTTATTTCAATCAACAAATGTCATATTCACAATCAAACAATAATAACAATCCAAACATTTATCCATAAATTTAACATGTTTTTATTATTTTAAACATGACCAATGAGGTTAGTAACCTCTTTTGGAAATAATCGTTAAAATAGCGATTGGTTTAAATTAAATTAAATGAACACTTAATTTTATCAGTTCGGTCAACACAATAAATGTATATTGAGCATCCATTAAACAATCAACAATCATAACACACAAATATTTAAACCCAAATTATATAAAATATTAGTGGGACAAAACTGAGTGAGTTGAACTCACCTTAATTTCCATTCGTTGTCATAATGGTTTATTTTAATTAAATCAAAAAGGTTTTTAATTTAATTAAAAAATTTAGCTGCGCAACTCTGTCCAAAACAGCTCTATAACTGTCGTGCCCTTCAATACGGTCCCCACACTTTCGGTTATATTTGATTCTGTTAACATATGACAACGTTATATATATATTATAGGATCACGGTTAAATTTAAATTAAATAAACATTTATTAACGTTGCTTATATAAACTATTAGCCACCTAGACTCTTGATTAAACACATTATAAAATAAGGGGTAGACACGTTAAAAACAATTAAGGGTAGGTACTTCAAAATCTATGGACATGGCAGATTGTGTAAATGGTTGGGCACTTATAGCAAACCCATGTTTCCATGTTTTTATATATATAGTGGCCACGAAAAACTGGTTCAGGCAAAAACAAATCAGGCGGTTAAAACTAAATTGGCCATGTTATAACTTAATAATAATTTATCCCTTGTAACACGCCGCGACATTAATGTCACTCACTAAGGGAATGCATTAACTTCCATGGAGTATTATAAGAGTATAGTACAAAATATCACTAGACAGATATATAGATGGTACTTAAGACAATTCAAACTTTATTCATTGCAACGGAAAAGCAAAACATGTTTGGTTACAACATCAAAACCAAATACTAGAATCTAGTGCATAAATGTCCATCTTGAACAAAATTATTATCATAGTACATAAAAGTAAAGTCATAATCCCACTCTAAATAGCCATAATGAAAAGAGATAAAGCTTAGCATTGCTCTCAACACTTCCATGTGCTTCAAGAAGAAAGAAATCCAAGTCAAGCTTCAGTGTTTCCTCCTTGAGAACCTGGGGGGAACGGAAGAAAAAGAGGCAAAAAAAAGGTCAGACCTAAAGCCTGGCGAGTCCAACTACTTTTAGCATGAAAATAAGTAAAGCGATATGACAGGAATAAACATGATGGAAAGTATAACCATGACATAAGGTAAAGATGGATAACAGGATGAATATAATGGAATATCTAGTGCGCTTCCCAGATTTATTACTTAGTTTAATTCTTTGCACCATCTACTAGTAATTCTTAACGAAATGTTCCCAACCCCGCAATTGGTAGCACTCAGGAGTAACATCTAGTAAGAGATATCCGCCCCATACAATCCTTGTAAGTCCACTTGCCCATAATAGATACTAGATGTCCACACACTACCCCTAATCGATTGGCTCCCTAACTTGTAGATATCTGCGCGGGTCCCAGCTTAGGGTGTATCACTCCCTAAGTGGCAACCCGTGGGTGCATAGCTTTATACCTACTAATGTATAGTGGCTAAATCTTCCAATGTCGGGAACACCTTGTGCACGCTTAATGAACTCATCAGAATCTGCACTGCTACACCCTCGTTCTTATTTGACCTCTTTTAATCAGCCCAGTAACCGTGCCCGAACCCTGCCTAGCTCAGGGTTACCGATACCACTAAGTGGGTTACTATCTGAAATGGGTCCCTACTGCTACTAGATTTTTCCCCATGGTTTATCCTAACCCAAACTTATATTGGTTAAGTTCTGTCTATCAACCCAGTTGACTTAACCTTGTCCACTTACTAATCAATATGCATTATTGGTTAAGCTTGCCTTAACCCTATCCACTTTGTTCATGTATTGTTGGTTAAGTTGTCATCTTACACAGGTTAACTTAACCCCACCCACCTAACATGTTTTAGGTATCATATTCATCTTTGATCAGCATTGATTATTTATTAATTCACAGACCTCTCACATTAAGTCGATGGCTTGTGGCCACAGGATGTGTCGGGCAGTTCCGGGCAGACTTCTGCCACAAGCCAGACTTAACCTCATGTCTAAGCATCTTTTAGTTATGCATACTACCTCTCACATTAGACTGCTCGTTTGCGGTTGATGGTTATGCCGGTTGGTTCCGGACCGGCTTCTACCGCAAACGGAGTCTAACCTCGTGTCTTAGCATGCTTATCTTAGCCAATTTATTCACTTGTCGTTTATGCCAGTTTTAGGCTAATTATGTCAATTACCTGTAATTCCCAATTTCATATCATGCCCAACAATTAACATATATTATGCAAAATTTAACATTTGTCATGCCCAAACCAACCCAATGTATATTATGCCAAATTTCCCATCGTTCCCTAAATTAGCGTTCGTACATTCATCTCTATGAGATTTGGCCTATGCTCGAAGTAGCCCGGCTATACAAACCAAAAAGGGAAGGAAGAAGGGATGAGATAAAGAATAGGCATAATAATAACAATAGGCATAAGTATGAACTGGTCATAAAGATATGATAAAACTGATGATAATATCAAAATGGGCATATAATAATCATGAATTTGATGTTATAGGCTAAGATAGAATTGATGAGATTTAATCTTTTTATCATGTATAATTCCCAAATCCAATTCACAACATGTCAAAATTGCTTTAGCATTATTTTAATCTAAAAATAATCAATGAACTCACAAAGATTGGATTAAGGAAGAGAATTAGGCGTTGTAGTTGTTCTAGATTCGATCCCCTTTACAGAATTCCTTTACTTTGATTTGTTGAAGAAGAAGGACAAGTTTAGGTTGAGGCAGCATGGAGGCGCCATGAATTAGTGTAATGAAATTAGGTTTAGGTCTAGGTGTGTTTATATAGGTGTAGTGAGTTAATTAGGGCCAGTAGATTAGATCAGGAGCCATAGGAATCGTCCACATTATCCGACTAATAGAAAATAGCCATGTTGCAAAGAAAAACGATCATTAACCAATAAAAATGCGCTACGTGTGCAACATGATGCGCAGCAACAAGGTATTGACACTCACACGTCATATATATATATATATATATATATATATATATATATATTGTTATCCCGTAAAAATACGTGTTTAATATGTCGTATTCAACCATGCCGTTATTCGTCAAGTCGTAAGCATCAAGTCGTTCCAAGGCCATGTCGTGAGAAAAGGAAGGAACTATGTCGTCTTTATGGCGTTAAGAGGAAGCTAAAACGATTTATAGACATGGCGCTCTAATGTAATGACATAAGATAAGGTTGAGACTCATGCCGGCCTTAAACCATGTCGTGAGAGCCAGGTCAGGATCAGGAAATGCATCGTGTCGTCCATCCTCTATGTCGTTCAGCGACACAAAGAATAGGCTGCTAGTGAAGATCCTGATACGAACCATGTCGTGACCTACTTATGCCGCAAGATATGAAAGCCAAGCCGTTAAAATTATGTCGCAAAGGAATAGGTTCATCCATACCACATCAGGTCGCTTGCAAACATATCGCGTCCTTCCATATCATGCTCCATCCATAACGTCAAAGTCAAGTCGTCATGCGATATGGCACTGTGACATGCCATAAGCCCAAGACGTAAAGAAACATAAGGTCACACGACATGAATCATGTCGTCCATCCTTCATGTCATTCAGCGACATAAAGGGCCAGCCGCTATTCAAAGTATGAAGCTAAACCATGTCACCTCCAACTAATGTCGAATCACACGAACGGTACAAGCCATGATAAGGAAGGTCATGTCGGGTCGCAAGCTTAAGGCGCCAGGGGGTTAACCCGACAGGCGACATGAGTCATGTCGTAAACGACATAAGTTATCTTGAGAATCCGTGTCATATCGGTGGCGACATGAGTCATGGCATTTTTCTGCATAATTACATAACATCCATCTGGTCTGAAGATCACCTATAAATACCCCTCATAGTTCATTTGGAAGGGGGACCAAAAATTCATTGCTACAAGGAGACTCCATCAAATTCAAAGCTCATCTACAACTTCTCTAATGGCTTCTATGGATTCAATAACACTTTTCTAACTTCATGAAGATCAAATCTAAATCAATGATCATTAGAGCTTTCTACAATTGAATCTAAACTCCTTCAATCTCATTCCAGCTACATAATAAATCTCTCAAGCATCATTCAAACGATCTCTAGACCTCTCCAAAGCCTAAATTGAATGCTAATTCACTATGAAACATGTGAAGATCATGGAAAAGGATCAAAGCACACAAGTGGTTGAAGATTCATCACAAAGCTAAAATATCTCTTCATTTTCTTTACCAAATTCCAGTGAAATTAGATCATAAGGAAGGAAAAAAGAGAGAAATGATTGTAATGAGGGAAAATTCATATGTTGTAAGCTTGAATATCATAATGAGAATGGATTGAAAGTGGACGTAGATTCATAGAGAGTCGAACCACTATAAAAATTCCTTTGTGCTCTTACTTGCTTTTATCCGTTTATTCTGCGATTTCGCGGTTCCATATTCTTACCGAGTAGGTGAAGTGTAGCTTTTACACCTTTGGTGTTTGATCCCAAATTTGGAGCAAACATTTGGCGCCCACCGTGGGGCCGCGTTCACACTTCTCTCAATCTTAAGATGCTTTCCATTGAAGTTCTAAGCCTACTTTTACGGTAGATTTCATAAATCCTCGATCCAAACTAATCGACCAACTCTCTTTCAAATTAAAAAGGTCTCTACCAAAATCCGAAGAGTTGCACGAAGTTATGCATCTACCAAAAAACCACGACAATAAGTCCACCGAATATTTAGGAAATGTCGATCATGAAGCAATCACCAACCCATAAGCTAATCTTTCAAATGTTGATCGATCCTTGGGCTGTGGAGTTGGCGTAACTCAAGATCAACTGGATACAGTTGTGGGCGACTTGAATCAACAAATGGTGATTTCACACAAAGCCTTAATGGATTAGCTTGATGTGCTTCTGGCCACTCAAATGAATCTCATATCTTTAAAAGTTGACTTGCAAAAATGCGATAAAGCTGTAAAAAATGTCTCTGTCATTCCACAAACTAATAACCTGACTGTCACTGAAACTGTGGAAGCTAGAATAACCCATAGCAAATTTAAAGCTGTTGACCCCGATTCCAATAAGAAAGATGAAACTTTGGTGGATTAGATGGAAACTCTTCTTGTTGCTCGATCCAATCCAGCACCTCGCAAAATTGAAACCGACTTAAATGCGAATGAACACTCGTTGGTGTTAGATCATAATCACGATCACGAGGTAAATGAAGTTAATGTTCAGTCGAATATTAGAAATGAAACCAACATTTAATATTTCAAAACAAATCTCAAAGCATTCAAACAAGTCCCGTCAAAGAAAAGACACGAGAACGAGTACGATTCCCAGAAGGTTGAAAATCCTAATGAAGGGGCATTTCTTTAGACCGGGAATACAGGCCCTCATCTTGTTAGTCGTCATTGCATTCCCGAACGAATGTCAAAGAAAAGGGCTAATGTTTGCCCCATGGAACAATACAAAGACAAGGAGCGTATCTCAGGAAATAACATTAAGCATGTAGGAACCTTTAACAATGCTATCATGGATAATCCCGTCGATTCCCAAGCCAACAATCTAATCGCGAAAGAAACTCCAAGGAATTATGTAACTCAAAAAGAATTTGTTGCCATTATGACCAGTTTGCACCAGAAAATAGATGCTTCAAATGGGATGTTGCTGAATCAAATAAGGGCTCTCGAAACCGCTCAAGCCAGCCTCACAAACCATGTAGAACAACTTGGTGTGGAAAGGAGCATGTACCTTACTGTTTAAGATTTTCGTACAGAGAATTGTGGTCATCGTGATAATAAGGAAAGAAAGTCCAAGCAACCTTCCACCCCTACCTGTCCAGTAAGCCACAAGAAGGATGTTGGAGGGCGAAAAAGAACATATGGAGACAAAGGGGAAAAAGCGAACAAGAGATTTCACATTTTCAAGTCTAAAGAATTAACTCCATTAAATGATACCACGGAGAACATCTTCTTTTCCACTAAAGGCACAGGGTTCTTTCCAGAGCCACCACCAATATTAAAGATCTCAAACAAAGCAGCGACATCTGGAAGTTTCTGCCATTATCACAACCAACCTGGTCATGATACTAATGATTATAGACATCTGAAAAGCTCAATCGAGATGTTGGTTAGGGAGAGCAAGCTGCAAAAATATGTCAGGAAATCGCATACGACAAATCCTCTTTCAACGCCACAAAAGCGAAGCACATCCGTCAAACGATCAAGCCCAGGTGGAGAGGCTCCAACGAGTAACCGTGCAGGGTCAACGTTCAATATTACGGCGAATAGTCCTCGCTCAGACAATAAAAGTTGGGGGAAGATGCAAAGCTATGCAAGTTCTCAAGAGTATAACCCGACGGAGGCAATGATCCCAATGGAATTACAAGCTCCTGTTCATCCAATGATCGCCCGACACTTCCATACCGAAACTCAGTAAAAGCCGGTGTTGAAATATTTGAGTCTAACGGACAAAGGTCATATGTTATCAACCAATAGCATCTGAATGGCATCAACAAACTGTCAACCTTTGATGAAGTTACAATACTGGGAATCTGGAATAACGACCGCTTGTGACAACATTCTACATAAAAACATTACTTAGTTTCTATAAAGAATTATTATGCTTCCCTCTACAAATATTAACCTCCTATGTTAAAAAGGGGAATTGTAATTGAGCAACTAATATATCGATTTTCATATAATAAGAAGTCTGCATTTGCTGTACTTCGATTATTCCATTATATTGAAAGTCACTAAAACCGATTTAATATTGCAGGATGCTTACTGGCTCGTGGTCTGATAAATTCTGGCGACCCTTGCTAACATACCCCATTTAGACAGTCAAAATGTTGGGTACCGAAGGAATCATATGGAGTAAACCCGTTGATGTGAAGTGCCACTTTGCAAATCAAATGAAAAATTTATCCAGAGTCGGACGATGAAAAGCATAGCAAATGGGCACTGTGTCATAGAGCTGCATATTCCATTAAAGAGGTACTACTTAAAGTAGGAAGTTGGAAACATCAAATCTCCAACTTCAAGTCATTTACCAAGATAAACACCACGCGGTTCAAGGAATGTTGACTCCCTTGTGGTTCAACAAGTCTGAGTGATATTTATAACACGCCTCGACAATGATATTCCAAGCGTGAAGTGCAACGAGTACCATTCCGCAAGTAAAGCAAAGATGTAATGCATCATCTGGAAAATCGAAAGGGGAAGTCATGCCGTGAATTTAACAAGATCGCCAAAGCCGAATCTTCTTGGTCTAATTGTGAAAAATAACGCTTGACGAGTGCTTATTCTGTAGAAAATCAATGATGCTTCACGACCCCTAAAAATACCAGCCCAAGTGACAAATACACCTAAGTATAGAGATAAAAAGAACTACCTTGAAAAGTAAAAGGAAGGGGTTGCGAGGGCTCAAACAATGAGCAAGTGTCACAATAAACAAACTAAAGGGTTATAAGTTACACTTAAAGGACATTTCTCTGAGGAAAATACCATAGCTAACATACTACATTAACAAAAGGCTTACCAGGGCAAAGTTGACCCATCCTAAGTTGGAGAAGTTAGCATATTGTCTGCTCATTGCCTCAAAGAAGAAAAGGACACACTACCAAGCCCATTTTATCAAAGTTCTTATCAAATAAACCGCTAAAGCAAGTTCTCTTCTGCTCATAAGCTTCGGAAGGATAATTGAAGTAGGATACTGAGCTTAGCCAATATTACATCACTTACCATCCTCGAAGAACTATAAATGGATAGGCTTTATTCGGTTTCATCGCTAAGTTTACCGATAAAGGAGAAAGGAAGGAGGAACCAGATGAAGCGACCATCTTACAAAAGAGCGGAAGCACACACATAGCCAAATAAAACCTGGAGACCACTACGGCACATCCTGACAAGGATAGCTCAAGCATCCGTTGCTCAATACTCAAACACCATCCATAGTAAATATGAAGGTGTCAATTACAAAGCAGCAGATAGGGGGCATCAGGAATTGAGAAATCAAATGATGTGACACTCCTACTACAAACAAAATTGTAAGTTTCACCGTAGGGGCACCTTCTTAATTGCAAGGTTCAGGGCCCTAGTTCTAACAAATCGCGATGAAAAATCCGACAAATGGACTAGCGTTCGTCCTGTGAAACAACGCAACTCTAAAAACCAAAGACATCCCCGAGGGGCACCCGGTTCATTGCCGACGCCATTAAGATATGGCTGGATAGCGATACAAACACCGGGCCTTTAACCCAAGACCTCCCCGAGGGGCACCCGGTTCATCGCCGACGCCATTAAGTTATGGCTGGATACCGAAACAAACACCTGGCTTTTGAAACCAAGACCTCCCCGCGGGGCACCTGGTTCATCGCCGATGCCATTAAGATATGGCTGGATAGCGATACAAACAGCAGGCTTCTAAACCAAAGACCTCCCCGAGGGGCAACCGGTTCATCTCCGATGCCATTAAGACATGGCTGGATAGCATTACAAACACCGGGCTTCTAAACCAAAGACCTCCCCGAGGGGCACCCGGTTCATCGCCGATGCCATTAAGATATGGATGGATAGTGATACAAACACCGGGTTTCTAAACCAAAGACCTCCCCGAGGGGCACCCGGTTCATCGCCGATGCCATTAAGATATGGTTGGATAGCGATACAAACACCAGGCTTCTAAACCAAAGACCTCCCCGAGGGGCACCCGGTTCATCACCGATGCCATTAAGATATGTTTGGATAGCTACAAACACCGGGCTTCTAAACCAAAGACCTCCCCAAGGGGCACCCGGTTCATCGCCAATGCCATAAAGATATGGTTGGATAGCGGTACAAACACAGGGTTTTTAGAGACCTCTTTGGAGGCATCCATTCAGATGATGGATCTTCCAAATCCAGCTACTGATTCCGGGTCTTCCAAACCCAGTTACTGACGGACCCAAAGACCTCTCCGGAGGCGTACGATAAGTTCAACAAGTGTTTGAGTTTTTCAGACTCGATGAAACGGATCAAAGACCCATTCGAGGGAATGCGATCATAAGCCGAATCTTCCAAATTCGGTTAGTGATGGAACTAAAGAATTTCCTCAAAGAAATCTGATAAATCCTACAAGTAACTAACCCGCTCAGTTACCAGGAATAACAGATTTCTCTACTTTGACTATAAACATCATGCTCGATTTTCAAAATTTTGAAGCCAATTGTGGTATGGGGGCTTTACCATCACATTAATGAAATTTAATAACGCTCTCTTAAACATACCACAATCCGGCCACAATTTTATGGAAACTTGACATTAGATCGTTCCAACCAACAAAACTGGATTTTATGGAATGACTGAGATCCAATAAAATCTAGTAAAGTTGGTTGGATTAGCTCAGACTGTCATAACAAACAATTTGTGATGCAGAACCTATATTGCAAATATAAAACAGACAGGAAATGCAAAGTAAAGAAGTACAACGACATTAAGAGAAAAAACTTAAAGCATGAAAAGCAGGATACAATTTCCTGATGGCAAAATAAGAAGATACAACGAAGCTAAAAGTAAAAGCTTAAGTACGAGAGTAGAACACAACTTCATTCTAACTTCGTCGGATAACATAACATACACACAACCAAAAGTACATCATCCACCAAGCAAGTAAAACGCAGGATCAAGCGCATAAGCTAAAGTTATAAGCGAGGACTGGTACTCGCATAATACCATCCAGTCTAATAATTTACACGCATAAGACGACAACCCAATAAGCAGAACAAGAAAGTCATGAAAGTCACGATTCCTTACCATCATGAAACCACCCCCTAAGCAGAAGGAGAGGGAGGCGGATCAATCTTTCCCTCCTGGCCCAGAAGCTCGGCAATGACTCTATCCCTAGACTTCAAAGCTTGGATAAGCATGGCTTTGTCATACTCTGAAACACCCCACCTCCGTTAGGGTCACTCACAAAGGGAATGCCCTAATTTTGGTGGAGGTTTATAAGTATAAGTCACAGATATACAAGACAGATATAAATACACATATTTTTAAACAGCGGAAACAACAACAACTTTTATTTCATCAAAATACGTGTTACACAAACCACACCATAATTGTCTTACAATACTTCCAAAAACATTACATTTCCATAACTGTCTTGATTAACAAAGAAGCATAAAACATAAAGTAAAGCAACAAAATTCCCATAATGATATCCAAAGCCACGATCCAAGCCAAAGAGATCCAAACCGTACATCTACTGTCTTCAAGCTTGCAAAAGAGTCTGACTAGGCTGAGTTGTTTCCTCCCTGTGGACCTTGGGGGGGGGGGAAACTAAAGAAAAGAAGACGAAAGGAAAACGGAGTCAGACATAAAGCCTGAGTAAATCTAGTGACTTTTCAGTATGTGAATAAGAAAAGGATATGATAGACATAAACTGAAAACAGGATAGTATCATAACTAAGGGAGTGTAGTCTAGAATCGAATATACTATCGAACCCACACTATATCTCTGCATCTACTAGTATTACTCTAACCGGTACCCCATGATGAGGGTGAAGTGATCCTTTTTGTTTTCTAAAGATCGGCTCCTACTCGTACGTGTGTCTTACGGCTACCCCAAGAAGTGTAGATACCTATGCTGGTCCCACCATGGGGTGTATCAAGACACATGGTGGCGGCCCTGACACAATTACTAGAAGGCATAGGATATACTACTGGTTCCCCCAGTGCCCTGCTTGTCTGCTCCGGAGTGCGTGCACGACCGCACACCGTTAGACCTACACTGTGCACCTAACATTGCCGTTATTTGACCGCTTACAATCAGCCCAGTAATCGTGCCCCACCCTGCCTAGTTTCAGGGTACCGTTGATACCTAAATTGGGTTACTGCTGAAACGGGTCCCTACGTTACCAGGGTTTTCTAGTCAAACATGTTAAGTGGTTAAGTGTATGTATATACCTAACCCCCACCCATCAGTATTTGTTAACATGTTGAATCTTTGGTTAAGTGTTTTCAGTTGACTTAACCCTACCACCTGTCCATAGCCTTTTAGAGCACCGACCATTCACATTAGTTAGATATCACTACGGTCACTGGATGTGCCGGTTGGTTCCGGGTAGGTTTACACCGTAGTTCAGTCTAACCTCGGGTCTTTGTTGGGCTCAATGTTTAACCACCCACATTGGATAGGTACTGTTGTGACTACTGGACAACCGGGCGGGTCCGGGCAGGTTTATGTCACAACTCAATCCAACCTCGGTTCAAACATATCGTCTTTTCTAGGTTTACATATTTCATTATTTATGTAAATGTCATGTCGTCTTTTAATTTGGGTATAACAATTTATACCGAAAAAATGTCACAGTCATCCGCACGCGCCAAACATGCCAACATATTTATTTATATCATGTTTTACACCCAACGCTATTACCCCCGTTTGTACGTACTAATGTTGGGCTCGACACAATTCAGCCCAAGTTAATAAACGTGAGAAAAGGGGAAATTCAGAACATATAATATTTCTATGATACATAGAAGCTGTAGCGCATGAACTTGCAAATTGGCGTTAACATAAACATTGGAGCATGTGAACTTGCATTCAAAATCTGCATACAACAAAAGGGGTGTCACATAGGATGGCATATGTAGACTAATACAAACTTGGGTTTTAACATATTAACTTGGCATAACGTCGAACGCAAAACTAGCATGTTGTAAATTAACCCAAAATGTCCAAATCTAATATATAGTCTATTTCCACATGAACTTGCATAGTTTATGTAGCCCAAACTGCATTTAACATAGTTCTAATCATACTTGTGATGGATCTAAGATGTATACATAAGTTCTGAGTCATGTAGCATAAAGGATCTCAAATCTAGGGTGTGTTTACATAAGTATATGGTCCATGATATCAACATAAACAAAAAGGGGATATTAACATAAACATGAGAGGGATCTAATCATAGACTTTGCCACAAAACTTGCAATTTCCATCACTTTCATATACAAACGTATAATAAACTTGCATCGATCCATTTATGCCACAAATCAATTCACCAAAAACAATCACGAATAGATACATTACAATACACAAGATCTACATCATTATAATGATACAATTCAATTCCCAATTACATCGTATCATATCATAATTTTATTCAAATTCTGAAAGACCACTATACTTACAACGTGTGACGAGATCTTGTTTTCTGTTTTCTGAATTTGGAGATGCTCTCCTTTGGGTAGCAATTTGTTGATTGATTTGATTAGACTTTAATTTGCTTCTTAGTTTGATTCTTGGCGGCTACGATCAACTCCTTCCAGACAGCATGATGACTCCTCTCTTATTTTTTTTATGTGAATTAGTTTAGTCTTAGTGTGTATTTATAGAGTTTTCAAGTTAATCTGAGCCGTCAGATGCAAACAGGGAGGGAATCAGACCGTACAGCACACCAGAGTCGAACCAGGGTCAGACCCACCTGGTCAGGCCGACCAGGCAAGTCGACCCGTAGGTCGACACCCAAGTCGACTGCGCAGTCGACTTGGGGGGGCCAGGTCGACTGGCCAGTCGACACTAGTGTCGACCTGGTCACTAGGCGGGAATTTTCCCGCCCAGCCCAGTTTGAACTCGAATTCGAATTTTAAACCTGTTCTGAGCTGTTTTTGAATTTCAAATTTATTCTGAAACTTCCGGAGATCATAACTCCTTCATACGGAGTCCGTTTTATGCAAACTCGGACTCTATCTCAACCAGAATTCCGAGAGGAACGCAATGGCGTAAGCCATTTCCCTCAATTCTTTCATTATAATTAATTATACTTTAATTTATGAATTTCACTGTTATAGAACATACGGGGTGTTACATTCTCCCCCACTTAAAAGGATTTCGTCCCCGAAATCTTCAAGTTAGGAAGAATGTATATCCTACCATCCAATCGTCCATCTACTCAACCAACAAACACAGGTGTCCATTGTCCTTAAAGACTTCTAATGCTTTATGATCATATGCATTGTGTGTGTAAATGTCCCTATCTAATGTAGAAATCAGGCGGTTGACTGATTCAGTTGACCTCCTAAATGTGAATCATGTAACTGTCATGAATCCATTATGTATGCAATTTTTTTCCTACTCATAATGAGTGCACAACAATTCATACAAATGCGATAACCATATGATAACATATAAAATTTTAACCACATATGAACGAGAATACATATATGCATATGCAGTATGAAGTGACTGAGCCGATCTAAATCCTAGGGTGTGTGTGTGTATATGCATCCACGAGCAACCACTAGCAATCACTTGCGACCACTTGCAGCCATAATCCATAACATGTTTTCAAATACATGTTTGCATCCATTTGTTTTCTACCTAAGGAGTTAAGGGAAAAGGGTCGAGGAAATATGCCTGAAAGATAGATAAAGCATAACTTAAGGAAAAAGAGAGATCAAAGATGTACCCTCGAAAAGAAAAGGGTAGGCTGCGCGTATTCTAGCATCAGTTTCCCAAGTCGCGTCTTCCTCGGCGTCTCTCCACTGAACTTTGACGAGCTTGACTTCGCGGTTGCGTAGCTTTTTCACTTCAGTTCCTAAGATGCGTGTTGGAACTCTTCTCACAGTTGCTTCACGTTCCACTTCGGCTTCTTCTAGAATGTTAGGCTCTACTATTTCAGCAGACTCGTGTAAACACTTCCGGAGGTGAGAAACATGAAAGACGTTGTGAACTCCGGCCAGTTTTTTGGGTAGCTCTAATCTATAGGCCATCTTCCCAACCTTCTCGATGATAAGAAATGGTCCTACAAATCTCGGTGCTAGCTTTCCAGTGGATCCAAAACGAACAACGTTCCTTAGAGGAGATACCTTAAGAAAAACTCTGTCCCCAACCTCAAACTCAAGGTCGGTCCTTCTCTTGTCGGCGTAGGATTTCTGTCTATCTTGGGCCGTCTTCATCCTTCTTCGAATCAAGTCCACTTTTTCTGAAGTTTATCTGATCATGTCTGGACCAAGAATAACCTTATCTGTAGACTGCCACCAACAAGTTGGTGACTTGCACGGTCTTCCATACAATGCTTCGAAGGGTGCCATGCCTATGGTAGCTTGGAAGCTATTGTTGTAAGCAAACTTCACTAAGGGAAGGTGATCCTCCCATGTCCCTCCAAAGTCTAGAACGCAATGTCTCAAAAGATCCTCTAAAACTCTATTCACCCTTTCTGTCTGTCCATCGGTCTGGGGGTGATAGGTCGTTCTCAAACATAACTGTGTGCCTACAGCTTCTTGCAAACTTCGCCAAAACTCGCTTGTAAAGATAGGGTCTCGGTCACTAACAATGCTGGAGGGTATCCCATGGAGTCGAACTATCTCCTTGATGTAAAGAGACGCTAGGGATGAGGCGGTCCTTCTACTCTTGACAGGTAAAAAGTGGGCGCTCTTTGTAAGCCTATCCACTATTACCCAAATGCTAGTATTGCCCCTTCTCGACTTAGGCAGCCCATCAACGAAGTTCATTGAAATGCTATCCCACTTCCACTGTGGGACCTCTAGGGGATGAAGCAGTCCTCCAGGTTTTTTCTGTTCCGCTTTAACTTGTTGGCATACAATACACTTAGAAACGAAATCTGCCACGTCCTTCTTCATGCCATTCCAAAAGAAAACTCTTTTCATGTCCTTGTACATTTTGTCTCCGCCTGGATGTATTGTCATCTTGGAATGATGTGCTTCCTCGAGAACCTTCTTTATCAACTCCTTTGCTTGTGGAACGCATAGTCTTCCGTCGCGTCTCAGCCGGCCTTTATCATCAATAGAGTATCTACCGAGGTGACCAGAAGTCTCACCCCTAATTAGTTTATCAACCACTTCAACTAGCTAAGGGTCCTCACGTTGTGCCGTCCCTATTGTGTCCAAAAGAGTAGGGCGCACCTCAAGAGATGCTAACAAACCCGGTACGAAATTAGAGGAGGGCCTAAAGTTAAAACTAGCTATATACTCTAGGCTTTGCCTTTCTACAAAGAGTGGGCTTAGGGTCAGTTTCTTTCTACTCAAGGCGTCTGCCACCACATTGCCCTTGCCCGGAGTATAGGAAATCTCAAAGTCATACGAGGCAAGAAACTCCATCCATCTCTGTTGCCTCAAGTTAAGATCTTTCTACGAGAAAAGATATTTCAACGATTTATGGTCAGTGTAAAGTTCGAACTTCTCACCTAGGAGATAATGTCGCCAAGACTTAAGTGCAAAGACGATGGCAGCTAACTCAAGATCGTGGGTCGGGTAGTTCTTTTCATGAACTTTCAATTGCCTTCCACCATAAGCTACTACCCTCCCTTCTTGCATCAAGACAACGCCTAGCCCTGTCCCACATGCATCTGTATAAACAGGGAACATCTTGCTTCCGTCTGGCAGAGTCAGGACTGGGGCTGTTGTAAGAGCCCTTTTTAGGCATTGGAAAGCCAACTCGCAATCCAAGTCCCAATTGAACACTAGATTCTTCTTTGTCAGCCTTGTGAGTGGAGCTGAGATTTTCGCAAAATCCCTTATGAATTTTCGGTAGAAGCCTGCTAGTCCTAGAAAACTTCGGACCTCAGTTGCATTCTTTGGTGCCTTCCAGTCTTGCACCGCAACTACCTTCGCGGGGTCTACGGCCAGCCCTTCTTTAGATACTACATGCCCAAGAAACCTTACTTCTTCTCTCCAAAAGTGGCAT
This sequence comes from Allium sativum, assembly GCA_030737875.1. Taxonomy (NCBI): domain Eukaryota; kingdom Viridiplantae; phylum Streptophyta; class Magnoliopsida; order Asparagales; family Amaryllidaceae; genus Allium; species Allium sativum. Next base: position 194,387,948 of record CM060927.1, on the reverse strand, counting down.
TTTGAAAATTTTGCCTTTAGCTGATGTGCTCGGAGAGTATCCATGATTTCCTTCAGATGTTGAGCATGCTCTTCCTCACTTTTTGAAAAGATCAAGATATCGTCTACGAAGAAAACCACAAACTTGTGAGGAATTATCTGAACACTCTGCTCATTAGGTCCACGAAATAAGCGGGTGCATTTGTCAGGCCGAAAGGCATGACAAGCCACTCAAAGAAACCGTCTGGGGTTCTGAACGTCGTTTTATCAATACTATCTTCAGCTTCTCTTAGCTGATGAAACCCAGTTGCTAGATCAAGTTGGGAGAAAACCGACGTGCCTACAAGCTGATCAAACAAATCGTCGATTCGGGGAAGAGGGTGCCTATTTTTCTTGGTCAACTTGTTTAACTCCCTATAGTCAACACAGAGGCGAAGCGAACCATCTGCTTTGGTTGCGAACACCACTGGAGCACCCCTTTCTGAAATGCTCCTTCGAATGAACCCCTTCTCAAGAAGTTCTTTAACCTGCTTACTGAGCTCCTTTCTCTCTTTTGGAGCCATATGTCTGACAGGTAAAGCTATGGGCTTTGTGTTATCGACAAGATAGATTCGAAAGTCTATTTCCCGCTTCGGAGGTAAGCCTTTCACCTCCTCAAAGACATCCGGATATTCCCGGACTACTCTAACCGACTGCAAATTCTCGTCAGAAGCATCAAGCGACTCTAGATAACTAAGCATAACAGCATTCAAAGGATTACAGGAAATTTCTAGAGTGTTACCAAGCCGAGTTAAGAGTCTAACTACTGTTTTCTCACAATCAAGAATGGCACCGTTACTGGATAACCAGTCCATGCCTAAGATCAAACCATGTCCCGAGAAGCCTAGAAAAAAGGCATTACAACTAAACTCAACACTGAGAATATAGATTTTCAAACCCAAACAAACCATTGACAAGTAAGCGGAGCCCCCAATTGGATTTGAAACTACTAAGGGATCCTCAACCATACTAGTGTCTAGATGCAGAGATTCTACTAAAGCAGATGAAATAAAGGAGTGTGATGCACCAGAGTCAAAAAGTGTGCGAACTGGATGATCATAAAGATAGACTACACTTTCTACAGAAATATTACTACCTCGCTCCTGTGAAGGTGCTGTCAGAGCATGAACTTGACCCCCTGAAGTAGATCCAGCTTTCTGTCCCTGTCCTTTCTTCTTTGGGCAGTCCTTAGCTTGGTGCCCAGTCTCTCCGCAATGAAAGCAACCACCCATCTTTGCCTTCTTCTTCCGGCAGTCTTTCTCTATATGTCCAACTATGCCACAGAAATGGCACTTTCTCTTCTCCCGGACTTCTTGTTCTTTCCTCCTTTCTTAAAGTCTGTCTTCTTAGCCTGTAAACCTTCTTTCTTTTCCTCAGCCTTAGTCTCCTTCTTGCCGTGGTCTTCCTCATGTAGCAACGCCATGTCCACCAAGCTTTCATAAGTCGCTCCCGTGGACACATGGGTTATGGCAAGGCTGTGTATAGGCTCATTCAGACCTTTGACGAAGCGAAGCGCCTTCTTGTGTTGCGTATTTACTAAGTCCAGCCCAAATCTGGCCAGCTGATTAAACTGATTAACGTACTCCCTGACCGTCATGCTTCCCTGTTTAAGATTCAAGAACTTCTCTATTTGCAGGCTCCTTTCAGCTTGAGAGAGGAATTTCACTTCGAATCTTGTCCTAAAATCTTCCCAAGTTTCCACTTCCCTCTGAGCATTAGTGATCTCCCACCAATAGGAAGCTTCATCTTTGAGCAACCACGCTGCTAGCTGTATCTTTTGCCTATCATCAACTCCGAAGATGTCAAACGGATCCTCGGTCTCCTTTCCATGGAAGTCTTTTCCACCCATAGACTTGAAGTCTCTACATGTTTTGGCAAAAGCATTTCCAAGGGGAGGAGCAGGAGGAGGAACTGGTGCTACTGGGGGAGGAAGGATATCTGTCGGGCCCGCGCCATTTGCGGCCCTGGCTTCTAAGAACCTTCTAAACCATCCGGGTATCGGTACTCCTTCAGGAATATTAAGGTCTCCAGACATGCTAAAACAGAAAGGAAAGATTCAAAACGAAGGATAGAGAGAGATAGTACACATGGCTTTGGGGGATCAGGCCTTTTCAAAATATAACACTTTTTCTAGAAAAATGCTTCTTTAAACTTTCTTTTGAAAATAATATCAAAAACTTTATCTTATCTGGTAAACCTATGCTCTGATACCAAGTGAAACACCCCACCTCCGTTAGGGTCACTCACAAAGTGAATGCCCTAATTTTGGTGGAGGTTTATAAGTATAAGTCACAGATATACAAGACAGATATAAATACACATATTTTTAAACAGCGGAAACAACAACAACTTTTATTTCATCAAAATACGTGTTACACAAACCACACCATAATTGTCTTACAACACTTCCAAAAACATTACATTTCCATAACTGTCTTGATTAACAAAGAAGCATAAAACATAAAGTAAAGAAACAAAATTCCCATAATGATGTCCAAAGCCATGATCCAAGCCAAAGAGATCCAAACCGTACATCTACTGTCTTCAAGCTTGCAAAAGAGTCTGACTAGGCTGAGTTGTTTCCTCCCTGTGGACCTGGGGGGGAACGAAAGAAAAGAAGACGAAAGGAAAACAGAGTCAGACATAAAGCCTGAGTAAATCTAGTGACTTTTCAGTATGTGAATAAGAAAAGGATATGATAGACATAAACTGAAAACATGATAGTATCATAACTAAGGGAGTGTAGTCTAGAATCGAATATACTATCGAACCCACACTATATCTCTGCATCTACTAGTATTACTCTAACCAGCACCTCATGCTGAGGTTGAAGTGATCCTTTTAGTTTTCTAAAGATCGGCTCCTACTCGTACGTGTGTCTTACGGCTACCCCAAGAAGTGTAGATACCTATGCTGGTCCCACCATGGGGTGTATCAAGACCCATGGTGGCGGCCCCGACACAATTACTAGAAGGCATAGGATATACTACTGGTGCCCCCAGTGCCCTGCTTGTCTGCTCCGGAGTGCGTGCACGACCGCACACCGTTAGACCTACACTGTGCACCTAACATTGCCGTTATTTGACCGCTTACAATCAACCCTGTAATCGTGCCCCACCCTGCCTAGTTCCAGGGTACCATTGATACCTAAATTGGGTTACTGCTGAAACGGGTCCCTACTTTACCAGGGTTTTCTAGTCAAACATGTTAAGTGGTTAAGTGTATGTATATACCTAACCCCCACCCATCAGTATTTGTTAACATGTTGAATCTTTGGTTAAGTGTTTTCAGTTGGCTTAACCCTACCACCTGTCCTTAGCCTTTTAGAGCACCGACCACTCACATTAGACAGATATCACTACGGTCACTGGATGTGCCGGTTGGTTCCGGGCAGGTTTACACCGTAGTTCAGTCTAACCTCGGGTCTTTATTGGGCTCAATGTTTAACCACCCACATTGGATAGGTACTGTTGTGACTACTGGACAGCCGGGCGGGTCCTGGAAGGTTTATGTCACAACTCAATCCTACCTCGGGTCAAACATATCGTCTTTTCTAGGTTTACATATTTCATTATTTATGTAAATGTCATGTCGTCTTTTAATTTGGGTATAACAATTTATACCGCAAAAATGTCACAGTCATTGGCACGCGCCAAACATGCCAACATATTTATTTATATCATGTTTTACACCCAACGCTATTACCCCCATTTGTACGTACTAATGTTGGGCTCGACACAATTCAACCCAACTTAATAAACGTGAGAAAAGGGGAAATTCAGAACATATAATATTTCTATGATACATAGAAGGTGTAGCGCATGAACTTGCAAATTGGCGTTAACATAAACATTGGAGCATGTGAACTTGCATTCAAAATTGGCATACAACAAAAGGGGTGTCACATAGGATGGCATATGTAGACTTATACAAACTTGGGTTTTAACATATTAACTTGGCATAACGTCGAACGCAAAACTAGCATGTTGTAAATTAACCCAAAATGTCCAAATCTAATATATAGTCTATTTCCACATGAACTTGCATAGTTTATGTAGCCCAAACTGCATTTAACATAGTTCTAATCATACTTGTGATGGATCTAAGATGTATACATAAGTTCTAAGTCATGTAACATAAAGGATCTCAAATCTAGGGTGTGTTTACATAAGTATATGGCCCATGATATCAACATAAACATAAAGGGGATATTAACATAAACATGAGAGGGATCTAATCATAGACTTTGCCGCAAAACTTGCAATTTCCATCACTTTCATATACAAACGTATAATAAACTTGCATCGATCCATTTATGCCACAAATCAATTCACCAAAAACAATCACGAATAGAAACATTACAATACACAAGATCTACATCATTATAATGATACAATTCTATTCCCAATTACATCGTATCACATCATAATTTTATTCAAATTCTGAAAGACCACTATACTTACAACGTGTGATGAGATCTTCTTTTCTGATTTCTGTTTTCTGAATTTGGAGATGCTCTCCTTTGGGTAGCAATTTGTTGATTGATTTGATTACACTTTAATTTGCTTCTTAGTTTGATTCTTGGCGGCTACGATCAACTCCTTCCAGATAGCATGACGACTCCTCTCTTATTTTCTTATGTGAATTAGTTGGGTCTTAGTGTGTATTTATAGAGTTTTCAAGTTAATTTGAGCCGTCAGATGCAAACAGGGAGGGAATCAGACCGTACAGCACACCAGAGTCGAACCAGGGTCAGACCCACCTGGTCAGGCCGACCAGGCAAGTCGACCTGCAGGTCGACACCCAAGTCGACTGCGCAGTCGACTTCGGGAGGGCCAGGTCGACTGCCCAGTCGACACTAGTGTCGACCTGGACATTGGGCGGGAATTTTTCTGCCCAGCCCAGTTTGAACTCGAATTCGAATTTTAAACCTGTTCTGAGTTGTTTTTGAATTTCAAATTTATTCTGAAACTTCCGGAGATCATAACTCCTTCATACGGACTCCGTTTTACGCAAACTCGGACTCCATCTCAACCAGAATTCCGAGACGAACGCAATGGCGTAAGCCATTTCCCTCAATTCTTTCATTAGAATTAATTGTACTTTAATTTATGAATTTCACTGTTATAGAACATACGGGGTGTTACATACTCCAGAATAGAAATTTGCTCAAGATTTTCTCTGTTCAGTCTCTGGAGGTCACAGGCGAGCATGTTCCAACCAATCATCTTCTTTGCAGTATAATTCTCAAGGAGATTGATGTGCTTCTCAAACCAATCTCTGGTATTATCAAGCTGGGCAAGCTCTCTACGTTGTATGACATCTATATCATCAGGAACAGCTTGTTTGTCGGATGGGTATATGTCTACCACAACACGAGCACCCTGTAAGCACCATCATTCGAATCGACTAGCAAGTTCAGGATGACATGGTTCAGAAGCATGGTGAGGTCTATCCATGATGGCTCGCAGGTCTTCAATAGATGGAGCATTATAAGCAGGAGGGTCCGAAGTAGAGTAAGCATCTGTTTCAAGCGGCTCATTTGATTTACGACATTTCCGAGAATCATCCTCCTTCAAAGGACCCTTCATCTTATTATGGCTAGAAGACATCCTGCATAAGGAATTGCATTCTTAAAGAAAAGAAAGAGGAAGAGCATGTGCAGAAGTGTTCAACCCAGTTAAGACACTTTGGGTCGTTGAAACCAATCAGGGTTTTGGGTCGTTAGAAGTAATCAAGGCTTTAGGTCATTCTAAGCTTTTCAAAGCGCTAAGTAAAACTATTCAAGCTTAAACTCACCAAAACACGTCAAAGCATAAAGACAAAGGTGATAGACTTCGAATTTACTTTGAATTGAGTCGTTCGATGGCATTAGGGGTAAGTCGAATTGACATGATTACCATACCGTAATAGCAACACGGCGGCATGCTCAAGACGATCCCACGGTATGAGATTCATGTCGGTTCACGACATGAAATTCATGCCGATCCACGACTTGAGACCCATGTCAACTCATAACTTGGAATTTGAAAAGCAATTCAACGATGGTACGAAGGTCCTGGCTTCAAGAAGAATCATACAATATCTAAGATAAAACAATAAAACTCATGATTTGGGCATGGTTATCCAAATCATATAAGCGGCATGAACAAACCGTGACAACAATGGGGGATACTAAAGATTAAAAGGAAAACCAAGTCGATAAGGAAACTTATGTCAGCTAAGCATGGTTTGGAACTCATGTCGTTGGAACGGCATAAGGCTCAAGTCGTGTGTATCACACAAAAAAAAGGTTCAAAGAGAACCAAAGAATTTCTAAGCCCTTATACACATTATACTCGATCAGATCCAACTCATTTTCGATTTATAAACATCTCAATAACACAAAGCAGTCAAATTCAGTTCAAAAAATCATCTCTTTATTGGAAATAAGTAAAACTCTTTAAATCCTATACAAATCCTAGCATTTAGAAGGATAAAGAAGAGTTCAAATCCGAAAATTACTTGCAATGATTTTTGAAAGGTTGTCGAAGGAAGGGTTCTTCAAGATCGAGAGTATAGGTCGCAAATTGGATTGATGAAGCTCGTCGAAGTTGGTCGGAATCTGGTTGCGATGATTTTGATGGAGGCATCGGCTTGATTGGGTAAGACGCTTGTGAGAGAGGCGATGATGTTTCTTCGATTCAATCCGCCATTAACAAGTCGAAGGTTCAGAATGAGAAGAGGGATAGGAATGGATATACGGGTTTTAGAATAATATATAAAGGCATAGGGGGTTATCGGGCCAAGTTAAGACTGATTTGAAGCCCAACATGACTTAAAACCTAAAATCAATTCAAAGGGGCATGACTTACGACATGGTAATGAGAACGGATTGGTTTTTCAGAGGTTTGGACGACTTAATTAAAATGCGTGAAAAGGGGATCAGGGATATCATGATTCAAAGCCCATGTTATTTTTAATAACATAAGCTTCGAGGGGCAAATGTTATCCCGTAAAAATACGTGTTTAATATGTCATATTTAACCATGCCGTTATTCTTCCAGTCGTAACCATCAAGTCATTCCAAGGCCATGTCTTGAGAAAACGAAGGAACAATGACGTCTTTATGGCGTTAAGAGGAAGATAAAGCGATTTATAGACATGTCGCTCTAATGTAATTGACATAAGATAAGGTTGAGATTCATATCGGCCTTAAACCGTGTCGTGAGAGCCAGGTCAGGATCAGGAAATGCATCGTGTCGTCCATCCTCCATGTCGTTCAGCGACACAAAGAATAGGCTGCTACTGAAGATCCCGATACGAACCATGTAGTGACCTACTTACGCGCAAGATATGAAAGCCAAACCGTTAAAATCATGTCGCAAAGGAAGAGGTTCATCCATACCACATCAGGTCGCTTACAATCATATTGCGTTCTTCCATATCATGCTCCATCCATAACGTCAAAGTTAAGTCGTCATGAGATATGGCACCGTGACATGCCATAAGCCCAAGACGTAAAGAAACATAAGGTCACACGACATGAATCATGTCGTCCATCCTTTATGTTATTCAGTGACATATAGGTCTAGTCGTTGTTCAAAGTCTGAAGCTAAACCGTGTCGCCTCCAACTAATGTCGATTCACGCGAACGGTACGAGCCATGATAAGGAAGGTCATGTCGGGTCGCAAGCTTAAGACGCTAGGGGGTTAACCCGACAGGCGACACGAGTCATGTCGTAAACGACATAAGTTATAGAGAGAATCCGAGTCATATCGGTGGCGACATGAGTCATGGCGTTTTCTGCATAATTACGAAACTGCCATCTGGTCTGAAGATCACCTATAAATACCCCTCATAATTCATTTGGAAGGGGGGACCAAAAATTCATTACTACAAGGAGACCCCGTCAAATTAAAAGCTCATCTACAACTTCTCTAATGGCTTCTATGGATTCAACATCACTTTTCTAACTTCATGAAGATCAAATCCAAATCAATGTTCATTAGAGCTTTCTACAATTGAATTTAAACTCCTTTAATCTCATTCAAGCTACATAATAAATCTCTCAAGTATCATTCAAACGATCTCTAGTCCTCTCCAAAGCCTAAATCAAATGCTGATTCACTATGAAATCTATGAAGAACATGGAAAAAGATCAAAGAACACAAGTGGTTGAAGATTCATCCAAAGCTAAAAGATCACTTCATTTTCTTTACCAAATTCCAGTGAAATTAGATCATAAGGAAGGAAAAAAGAGAGAAATGATTGTAATAAGGGAAAATTCATATGTTGTAAGCTTGAATATCATAATAAGAATGGACTGAAAGTAGACGTCGATTCATAGAGAATTGAACCACTATAAAAATTCCTTTGTGCTTTTACTTGCTTTTTTCCGTTTATTTCGCGATTCCATATTCTTATCGAGTAGGCGAAGATTAGCTTTTACACCTTTGGTGTTTGATCCCAAATTTGGAGCACATATATATATATATATATATTCTTTCTAACCAGTTTTCCAATTAATCCTCCAATTAACCCTTTTCACACTAAATCGCTTTTTAATTGAACTGCGTTCACACTGAGCCACTTTTTAGCCATTCCCCTAAAACAAAAATATGGCGCCAACGGGGATCTGACTTTGTACCTCTTATATGCAAATCACACGCTCTAACCAACTAGGCTACTTAGTCTTTTGTTATCAAGACTTAGGACAATGGTATCCATTATTTTTTTCTCATTCCTCTTTTTTTATGTTTTGTTGCAATATTTAATTTAAAGATATCTTTTTCATCCTAAATCGGTTTTCTGCAAAACATAGGTCTAAATTGACTAGAAAATTGCCATGAACGCAATGATGCTAATTTCGTGACCTAATTCCTGAAGCTTCTCAAATTTTCCTTTTTATTTCTATTTAATTGTTCGCATGCATTTCTTCGCATTTCATGTATTGCATTTAATTTCTTTTATTAATCTTTTTCCTTCATTTCACTACATGAACTTATTACATGCAATTTTATTGTCACTATTTAATTTTTCTCTTAATATATCTATGTATATAATATACATACCTATTTCCACTTTTTTAATTTCATTAAAAATGCGAGGTGTTACATTCTCCCCTACTCAAAGGATTTCGTCCCCGAAATCTTCAAATTAAAAAAATGTATCCTACCATCCATCATCCATCTACTCATCCATCATCCATAAGCATCCATTTCCCTTAAAAGATTTCTAATGCTCCTATTAATATATGCAGAGGTGTGTGTATATATATCCCAATACAAATGTGAAGATCAGGCGGTCTACTGATTCAGTTGACCTCCTTAATGCAATGTATGTTAGTGCCATGAATCCAACATGTATGCAAAAAATCCTATTATAACAGATGAATTCTATATGTGTGCAAACTCATTCGTCCAAATGCCACATCCATATGCTAATACATCCATTTCATCCATTAAAGAAAGAAAAATGCACATACATCCATATGCAATATGAGAGTGATTGAGCCGATCTAGTGCCTAATGTGTGTGTATATGCATCCATAGGAAACCACTAGCAAACACTTGCATCCACTTGCATCCATCAAACAAAACATGTCTCAAACATGTGTTTGCATCCATGGGTTCCCTACCTAAAGGCTTGAACGATAGGAGGTATTCAAATGATATATACAAGTATTGATTCGAAGCTTGGAAAAAGAAGTTAAGAACATATTCTCGAAAAGGAAAGGATATGAAGCACGAATTTTGTCTTCAGCCTCCTAAGTAGCATCCTCGCGATCCTCTCCCCATTGTACTTTTATTAGCTTCACTTCTTTGTTGCGTAATTTCTTAACCTCCAATCCAAGTATGCAAGTCGAAACTCGTCCAATCGTTGCTTCCTTCTCTATTTTCACTTCCTCTCGCAAGTTTGGCTCCGATATCTCGAACTCTATACATTTTATCGCCTCTTCTCCAAAGTTTCCCTGATCATATCGGGCAAAGCAAAATCGTATCCATAGACTCCCACCAACAAGTCGGTGATCGGCAAGGTCGTCCATACAGAGATTCAAAAGGGCCCATGCCAATACTAGTCTGATAGCTATTGTTGTAGGCGAACTCTACCAATGGAAGATGTTCCTGCCACGTCCCCCCAAAGTCCAAGATGCATAACCTCAAAAGATTTTTAGAATCTGATTCACTCTTTCTGTTTGGCTATCCGTCTGAGGGTGATAAGTGGTGCTCAAACACAATTGCGTTCCTACCGCCTCTTGTAAGCTCTTCCAAACTCACTACTGAAAATAGGGTCTTGATTGCTTACGATACTTGAAGGTACGCCATGTAGACAAACTGTCTCTCGGAGATAAACAGATGCTAACCATGCTGTTGTTCTTTTACTCCTAACGGGAATGAAATGGGCGCTCTTGGTAAGTCTATGTAACACTCCGTAATTTTAAAATGGGACATAAGAGATAATTAAAGAATAATTAATTATTTAAGAAGAATTAGATAAAACGGGTTATGCCATTGCGTTCGTCTTGGAATTCTGCTTGAGATAGATTCCGATTTTGCGTAAAACGGATACCGTATGAAGAAGAAACGGACGAACGAAGTTAGGTAGAAAAACTGGAAGTCGACCAGAATGCACTGGCGCACTTCCCAAGTGCGCTAGTACAAAAATGCGCTGGCGCACCTGCCATGTGCGCCCATACCGATCCAGCACAGAATTCTAGAGTGTTCTGTGATGGTGTGTCTTCTTCCGAGTGGCCGGATGAGGTGTATTTGAGCTGGGTGGTTTTGATGGACTCCCAGTTCATCTAAGGGCTCTAAATAATCATAGACATCTATATATACGTAGCTAAACCTAAACCCTAACATCATAACCCTAAAACTATGGTGTTGTCATGATGTTCGTCTACAAGCTAGCCTACCCTCCTTCATCCTCTCCAAACTAGAAAATCAAATCCAAACTAGTAATCGATTAAGAAGAACATCAAATCAAACGTCTACATCAAAGGATAGCTTTTCAAATTCAGAAATCAGATCCTAGAAATCAAGATCCGTCCTTTTTCTGTAAGTTCAGTTATCGTTCCGATTTAAACACCTAATAAGAAATCATGACTATAAAAACTTGTTCTATAACTATGCCTACTTTTATTCGTGCCTATCCTTTTGTGAATTCTGAATTTCTGATGCCTATTGTGACTGACATAGAAAAGCCTGTCATGCCTTGGACTATTGCGACTGGCATAGAAAAACCTATCATACCTATTGGACTATTGAGACTGGCATAGAAAAACCTATCATACCTATCGGAATGTTGAGACTGACATAGAAAAGCCTATCATGCTTATTGGACTGTTGTGACTTACATAGAAAATCTATCATGCCTATAGGACTGTTGTGACTTATATAATGAAATCTATCATTTTATACATCCTATGCCTTTGAGACTATTGGGACTGATACTGTAATGGCCCGCAAATTCGTAATATCGGAGTTGACTGCATACATCACACGTCCAACCCAAATATCACAAAAATACAAATAATTTTTTTAGAAGAAAAAGGTAGAAGAAGAACATAAATAACAACATAGAATCTCACATCGTAGTGGAACAAAATATACCATATCATAACTTTTGAAATACAAAATTTGTACTGTATACACATATCATTATCAAAGTACAACACTTACAACACATCGGAACAACACTCTATATAACTAACACTGAAGCCTCCTGCTCCAAGCTCCTTCAGATAGATTTTTAAAATCCTGAAATACTTGACTGCCCATACAAATTTAGGCACCCAAGAGGTTAGGTAAAACAAAATAAACTCCGGGTCAGTCATGGGACTGGTATCAGTGAACAATTTAAAACAGTTTCAGAAACTAAATGACATCTCATAAGACCACGCTGTATAACACGGAACTGGTTTTTCCCTTATGAGAATCCAAACCAATTTATTTAACTTTAAAAATCCTTTTGAAAGAACGATAATCTTTATATCAGAACTCTTTTGATATTATGATAGTGTCTAAATCAAATGAATAGAATCTAGTGGAACGTTTGCATCTCATGTTCCACATATATAATATACAATCAGAACCGCAAGCACTTATTGGGTAATGAATTTCCAACTATGAAAAGGTATGGAACCACCTTCCGATAGTGTATCTCTAGTGGAGAATACACTGGGTTGAACAAGAACTTCTTGTAACCCGGCCACACATGACTGACCACTCATTTCGCTTGAGTGTATCGAATGTACACCACCAACGGTTGGGATCAGCAGCCGTTTTCCCGAATGGGACAGCATCGAATAGAATAAGGAATTAAATGAATTTCTCTAGATAGGTGATAATACACCGTAGTGGGAGCTACCCACATAGCCATGCTGCCTGCCCGATTTTTGTCATTTCCCGGTTGTTGAGGCCTGAGGCTACGATCACTTATCATTCATTGATAACACAATCACTTTGAATGACACATTGTCAGATCCGTTAATGTAACACCCCGTAATTTTATAACATTAAAATTCACAAATTAAAGTATACTTAATTTTTGGAAGAAGAATTATGTGAAATGGGTTGCGCTATTATGTTCGTCTCGAAATTTTGGGTCAAGATAGACATTTGGTTTGCATAAAATGGATAACTTATGAAGAAGTTATTAAGCCTTGAAGTTTGTATGCATATGAAAGAAATATATATATATATATATATATATATAAGTTCAAAACAGCAAATCGGGAGGGGGAATAGCCGAACCACACCATTTTTGGAGTCGACCCGAGCCGCACTGGGTCGACTAGGGGTCGATCCAGGGTGTTTGGCTATCAACCTGTGGCCCGATTCACCCTAAGGGCTGATGTGGCATCTGAGTGGTCCTGATGGTTCTGGTTATCCCTAGGTTAATCCGATGGCTCTTAATAAATTAAACTTCCATAGAAACACTCCTAAACCCCTAACCCTAACCACATTAATTCATAACAAGAGCCGCCATGCCGTCAATGGAGAACCTAGAGTAGCCTCCATACACTTTCAACCCTAAAGAAAGATAGAAGCTTGAATCAAAATCAAATCACATCTAAATAACGAGTAGTCTACATCAAAGGCGAGCAATTCAGATTTAGAATACAGATCCTAGAAAGAAAAGACTGTTCTTTTTAATTGTAAGTATGATAGCTTTCACAAATTAATTAATTAATTTAATTATGATAAGATATAATTGGGGTTATGAGAATATGATTTTGAATCATGTGATATAAATTATATGTATGTTTGTGGTGTTGAATCATATGTTAGTCTTATGGAAGTTGGATCATATGTTAGTTCTTATGTGAATCTTACGCAAGTTGAATCATATATCTTATGCAAGTTTGTGATGATTGGATCATATATTCATGTATGAATCTTATGCAAGTTTGGGTTGTTAAAATATATGTGAGACATGTATACGAATATGCCAGTTTATGTGACATTAACCTTTTATGTCTAGATCCATATGCAAGTTTACATCTTTATGTTTAGATCCATATGCAAGTTTACATCTTTATGTTTAGATCTATATGCAAGTTTACATCTTTATGTTTAGATCCATATGCAAGTTCACACCATTATGTTTGGATCTATAGAAGTACATAAGTTATGCAAGTTTATGCCTATTACCTATGCTAGTTTTGTATTATATGCTAGTTTGAATGAAATTCATATGCAAGTTATTGGCTACGTAATCTTATGTCGTGATCCTTAGATCTATTTTATGTGTTATGTGATGTTATTTTTCTTTTTATAAGTTAGACTATTTGTGAGTCTAACATATGTCATACGAAAACGTACGAACAGCATGAGGATGATGGGATAATATTGAATATACATAAATTGTGAATTGGCATAAAATGGCCTTAAAAGGCATATAATTAATTTGAGACATTAATTGGCATAATTGGTATTTATGGACATTATTTTAAAAGACAATTATGGACATAAATAAATTTGGAATTTATTGAAAAATTTGAATAGGGATATTAATCCAATTTGGATTTAAATAAAGATGTGTAATAATTAACTGCCTAAGACACGGGGTTAGACTCTTTTGTGGTGTAAGACTGCCCGGACCCGCCCGACAAATCCAGCAACCACAAATGCCAGTCTAATGTGAGAGGTCAAAGGCACGAATTAAATGCGTAACAATTGTAAAGACACAAGGTTAGGATCGTTTGTGGTATAAGACTGCCCGGACCCGCCAGGCAAATCCAGCAACTGCAAATGTCATCCTAATGTGGGAGGTCTTTACAAGGTTACGGTTCTAATGAATTAAGTAACACTTAACCAGATAAACATGTGGTGGGACATGGGGGTTAAGTGGGTGCCTTTGGTGGCATGTGAAATTAAGTGGGTTCCTTGGGTGGCATGTGAAATACGATTAGATGCACTTAACCAAGATTGAAACATGTAAGAAGACATGAATAAGAATGGGGTTAATTGGGGAATACTTAGTGGGGACCAAGCATAGGTGGAAGGCTTGTGTCAATCATGGGGGCCCTTTTCAAAGCAGTAACCCATTAAATATTTTTGTGAGCTCGACCCAAGTCAAGGACGGGTCACGCTTACTGGATTTGATTATAAGAGGTCAAAAGGGTTAGCGGTGGCAACGCAAGTCTAACGGGGTCATGTGCGTGCATGGGCCCGGGCTGGTAGGTAAGACGTTGTTGCATCGATATATATAAGCCATGCATCTTTGGTGGTATCGGGTTGCCACTTTGGGGAGTGATACACCCCACTATGGGACCAGCACGGGTATCTACGAGTTAGGGAACCGATCGAATGGGGGTAATGGGTACAACTAGTGGAGACAGGGGCATACAACACCTATGAAGGCTGCTGAGGGTACACGAAACTACCATTATCATTATTAAGTTCTGTAGGCGGGATCAACTTTTAGGGTGACTAGTGGTGGTGTAGTATAGTAATTATCCTATAGTGGTTAGGAATGAGATTAACGCTGGAATATTCCTCTTATTTGCTTTGTCATGCCCACTTGTTTCATGGTCATATCTTATCTTACCAGTTTATGCCTTATCCTAGTTACTTTAATAATTATATTGTTAATGTTATTATACGCCATACTTTATGTCTGACCCCCTTGTTTTCGCCTCTTTTCTTCCTTCCCCCCAAGGTTCTCAGGGTGGGACTAGTACTAGTGGAGCTTGATCTCGGATCTCTTTCTCTCTCTTTTGGAAGTGCTTGGATTGCTGAAAGTAAAGTTCAGCTCATCTCTTTTATGGCTACTTGTGTTGGGCTTTATGCTTTTTATTTTATGTACTCTGAAACAATTTATCAAGATGGATATTAAGTGTACTTGGTTTATGATGTTGTTGTATTCAAACTATTTATCCACTGCAATAAAAGTTGTTTTAAAATTTTCAAGTACCATTATTTATATCTGTCTTGTTATATTCTGTTCTATACACTAAATATGATCCATGGAAGTTAATGCATTCCCTTTGTAAGTGACATTAATGGACGTGGGGTGTTACACGTGGTATCAGAGCTGAAGGTTACCAGATCAGATATAAATTTTGAAAAACTATTTTTCAAAAACATTTTATAAAGAAATACTTTCAAAAGTATGTTTTAAGGAAAGTATTTTCAAGAGAAAAGTTTGTTTTAAAAACATAACCCCAAAGAGCCACAAATCTTTCTTTCGCATTCTCCGTTTTGAATCTCTTCATGTGCTTTTCAGCATGTCTGGAATTCCCGAGATACCCGAGGGGATACCGATACCAAGATGGTTTAGAAGGTATCTGGAAGCTAGGGCAGGCCAGCAAATGCTCCTCCTCCTCCCCCTCCTCCTCCTCCTCCCCATGTTGATACTTTTGCAAATATATGCAAAGATTTTAGGGCAATGGGCAAGAAACCTTTTCACGGATCAGAGACGTTTGTTGAAGCTCGAAATTGGCTTAAGGAGGTGGAATATCTATTTCGTATTTTTGAAGTAGAAGATGGAAGGAAGGTCCAATTGGCTGCTTGGTTAATGAAAGACGAAGCCTTGTTTTGGTGGGAGGTCATGAACGGAGAGCGTCCGGTGGAGACATGGATGGATTTCAAGTGTAGGTTCGAAATGAAGTTTCTCTCACGAGTAGAAGAGAATTTATATATGGAAAGATTCTTTGCGTTGAAGCAAGGGGATTTATCTGTAAAGGAGTACGTCAACAAGTTCAATCAGTTGACGACATTTGGCTTGGAATTGGTAAACACACCTGAGAAGAAGACCCCGAGGTTCGTTAAGGGTTTGAATGAGCCGCTACATGGGTTGGCGATGACCCACATTCCGATGGAGGCTACCTTTGAGAAACTGGTTGACATGGCGTTTATGCATGAGGAAGAGAAAGGTGCGAATGCTAATAAGGCACCGGTGAAGAAAGGAGACCAGAAGAAGCCACAATAGCAAAACAAGAAAGGTGGGAAGAACAATAATGGCAAAGGAAAGAAGAAGTGCTTTAATTATGGGACACCAGGCCATCTGAGCAAAGACTATAGGAAAAAGAAGAAGACTGGATGTTTCCACTGTAGAGAGGCAGGTCATCTAGTTAAGGACTGCCCAAAGGAAACAAGGGCAAGGGAAAAGAACTTCTGTAGGGCAGCTTCAGGCTCTCATGGCACCATGGCAGGCGAGAGGGAAGATTCAGGCTCTCATGGCACCAGGATAGGAGAGAGGTAGAAACATTTCCGTTGAAAGGTTTAGTTTCTCGGTTTGATCATCCCGTTCGTACTTTATTTGACTCTGGCGCTTCACACTCGCTTGTATCTACTTCGTTAGTTGAAACATTGCACCTAAATACTAGTCTAGTTACAGATCCCATAGTAGTCTCAAAGCCTATTGGTGGTTCGGCTCATCTTTCTGTGATTTGTCGGGATTTGAGAGTTTCTATCTTGGGCGTTGGGTTTGAATGCAATGCCTTTGCTCTTGGCTTCATGGGCTACGGCTTGATTCTAGGTATGGATTGGCTAACTAGATACGGTGCCATCCTAGATTGTGAAAGAAGGGTAGTTAGATTGTTGTCTCGTTGTGGAAAGACCCTTGATATTTCTTGTGACCCTAGAGGTCCGGTAATGCTTAGCTACCTAGAATCCTAGACGCATCCAATGATGATTTGAAATCTTTTCGTGTGGTCCGTGAATATAGTGACGTCTTCGATGAAGTTCGAGGTTTACCCCCTAGGCGCGAGATAGACTTTCGAATATATCTAGTAGATAATGAAAAGCCGGTTGCATTATCAGTGTGCCACATGGCTCCGAGAGAGAGTGAGAGAGAATAGAACACAGTAAGCAAGTGAAAGAATTGCTTGAGAAGGGGTTCATAAGAAGAAGTATTTCGGAGTGGGGTGCTCCAGTCGTTTTTGCTACAAAAGCTGATGGTTCACTTAGATTGTGCGTGGACTATAGAGAGCTGAATAAGCTAACAAAGAAGAATATGCACCCATTGCCGAGGATAGATGATTTATTCGATCAGTTGGTGGGTGCTTCAGTTTTCTCGCAATTGGATTTAGCTATAGGGTTTCATCAGCTAAGGGTGGCTGAAGATAGCATCGATAAGACTGCCTTTAGAACTCCTGACGGTTTCTTTGAGTGGCTCGTCATGCCTTTTGGTTTGACGAATGCACCCACATACTTTGTTGACTTAATGAGTATGGTGTTTAGGGAGTTTCTAAACAAGTTTGTGGTAGTCTTCGTAGACGATATTCTGGTTTTCTCTAAAAATGAAGAAGACCATGCCCTACATCTTAAGGAAGTCTTAGAGACCCTACGAGCGCATCAGCTAAAAGCTAAGTTCTCCAAGTCCAATTTTTGGAGAAAAGAAGTGAGGTTCTTAGGATACGTGGTCTCTAAAGAAGGGATAGCTGTGGATCCCGCCAAGGTGGTGGCAATCCAAGATTGGAAAACTCCTAAGAACGCAACAGAAGTAAGAAGCTTTTTAAGGCTGGCTGGCCATTATAGGAAGTACATTAAGGATTTCACAAAGATATCAGCCCCTCTCACTCGATTAACAAAGAAGAATTTGACTTTTACTTGGGACGTTAACTGTGACGATGCTTTCCAACGTCTGAAGATGGCTTTGACGACAGCTCCAGTTTTAGTTTTTCCAAACGGGCGTAAGACATTCACTCTATATACCGATGCTTGCGGGATAGGGCTTAGCGCAGTTTTAATGCAAGAGGGAAGGGTGATATGCTATGGTGGAATACAGTTGAAAGCCCACGAAAAAATTTCCCTACCCATGACTTAGAGTTGGCGGCCATAGTTTTTGCGCTTAATTCATGGCGTCATTATTTGCTTGGTGAGAGGTTTGAGTTGTATACAGACCATAAGTCGCTAAAGTACTTATTCTCTCAGAAGTACCTAAACTTTAGGCAACAGAGATGGATGGAGTTTTTGGCATCCCGCGATTTTTAGATCGCATATACCCCTGGCAAGTGTAACGTTGTAGCCGACGCCTTAAGTAGAAAGAAGTTAACTTTAAGTCCTTTGTTCATAGAGCGGTAGAGTTTGGAGTATATATCTTCCTTTGACTTCAGACCCTCTATCGATTATGTACCCGGATTATTGACATCGTTAGAGGTGCAACCTACACTTTTGGGTCGAGTTGGAGAGGCATGGCGAAATGACCCACAATTGGTTGAGATAGTAGGCAAGCTTATAGGAGGGGAGTCCTCGAGTCATCTTGATAGATATGCTATAGATAAGAGAGGTTGGCTACGTAGAGATGGAAGACTTTGCGTACCACAAGACGAGAGTTTGAAGAAGGCAATTCTTCAAGACTCACATCACTCTAAGATAAGCATACATCCTGGTGGTGATACGATGTATAGGGATATGAAGCGAGTTTTCTTTTGGCCCGGAATGAAGAAGGACATGGCCGAGTTCTTTGCTAGATGCTTAGTGTGCCGACAAGTCAAGGCGGAGCAAAAGAAGCCTGGAGGTTTGCTCCATCCCTTAGAGATTCCGCTTTGGAAATGGGAAAGCGTTTCCATGGATTTTGTAGATGGGTTACCAAGATCAAGGAAGGGTAATATGCAGATTTGGGTAATTGTAGACAGACTTACCAAAAGTGCCCATTTTTTTCCCATTAATAGTAGAAGGACCGCCGCGTGGTTAGCATCTGTTTACCTTTGAGAGATAGTTCGTTTGCACGACATACCCTCTAGCATTGTGAGCGATAGAGATCCCATTTTCACAAGCGAATTTTGGAAAAGCTTACAAGAGGTGGTTGGAACGCAATTATGCTTAAGTACCGCTTATCACCCTCAAACGGACGGCCAGACCGAGAGAGTAAATCAGGTTCTAGAAGACCTTCTGAGACTATTCATCCTAGACTTTGGAGGAACACGGGAAGAACACCTTCCACTAAAGGAGTTCACCTATAATAATAGTTTTCAGGCTAGCATTGGCATGACACCTTTTGAGGCTCTTTATGGACGATCGTGTCGATCACCTACATGTTGGTGGGAATCCAATGATAAGGTTTTGCTTGGACCCGACATGATTAGGGAGACTTCGGAGAAGATATGCCTGATTCGATAGCGAATGAAGACGGCGCAGGATCGACAGAAGTTATATGCTGATAGGAGACGAACCGATCTTGAATTCAATATTGGGGACATGGTTTTTGTTAAGGTGTCACCGTTAAGAAACGTAGTCCGTTTTGGATTAGTAGGGAAGTTGGCACCGAGGTTCATATGACCCTTTCCAATTACGGAGAGGATTGGAAAGATGGCGTATAGAGTAAAGTTACCAGAGAAGCTCAGCAGAGTTCATGACGTGTTTCACGTTTCGCATTTGCATAAGTGTTTACATGATACAGAGGAAGTGGTAGAGCCGAGCACGCTCGAAGAAGTGGAAGTAGAGCGGAAAGCCACGATCAAACGACCTCCTACACGTATTCTCGGATTGGAGGTCAAAAAGCTTTGCAACAAAGAGGTCAAGTTGGTCAAAGTGCAATGGGGAGATGATCAAAGGGACGCGACTTGGGAGATGGAAGACAAAACGCGTACGCTATACCCTTTCATTTTTGAGGATATGTTTTAATTTCTCCTTTTTCTACCACTTTGTTGACACTTGTCCTATCATTTAGTATTATCTTTGCGATGACATCTTTGATCTTTAGTTAGGAAGAACCCTATGGTTGCAAACATGTGTTTGAGGCATGTTATGTTTGGTGGATGCAAATGGATGCAAGTGGTTACCAGTGGTTGCTCATGGATGCATGTACACACACATTAGGCACCAGATCGGCTCAATCACATTCATGTTGCATATAAATGCGTGTGTGTATCTAAATTAATGGACGTATAATGTTTGTGTTATCATATGGATGCTGCATTTTGATGATTGGTTATGCACATATGTAGAAATAATATGTATCGGTAGGATTCTTTCGCATACATAATGGACGCATGGCACTATCATGATTTGCATTAAGGAGGTCAACTGAATCAGTGGACCGCCTGATCTTTGCATTAGATAAGGAACATATACACACATTTTTTCATAAGTTCATATAGCATTAGAAATTTCTTTAAGGACAGTGGATTCTTGTGGATGATGGTTGAGTAGATGGATAATTGGTTGGTAGGATACATTCTTCTTAACTTAGAGATTTCGGGGACGAAATCCTTTAAGGAGGGGGAGAATGTAACACCCCGTAATTTTATAATATTAAAATTCACAAATTAAAGTATACTTAATTTTTAGAAGAAGAATTAAGTGAAATGGGTTGCGCTATTATGTTCGCCTCAAAATTTTGGGTCAAGATAGACATTTGGTTTGCATAAAACGGATAACTTATGAAGAAGTTATTAAGCCTTGAAGTTTGTATGCATATGAGATAAATATATATATATATATATATAAAGTTCAAAACAACGAATCGGAAGGGGGAATAACCGAACCATACCATTTTTGGAGTCGTCCCGAGCCCTGCTGGGTCGACTAGGGGTCGATCCAGGGTGTTTGGCTGTCAACCCGTGGCCCGATTTGCCCTAAGGGCTGATGTGGCATCTGAGTGGTCCTGATGGTTCTGGTTATCCCTAGGTTAATCCGACGGCTCTTATTAAATTAAACTTCTATAAAAACACTCCTAAACCCCTAACCCTAATCACATTAATTCATAACAAGAGCCGCCATGCCATCAATGGAGAACCTAGAGTAGCCGCCATACACTTTCAACCCTAAAGCAAGATGGAAGCTTGAATCAAAATCAATTCAAATCTGAATAATGATTAGTCTACATCAAAGGCGAGCAATTCAGTTTCAGAATACAGATCCTAGAAAGTCAAGACTATTCTTTTTAATTGTGAGCATGATAGCTTTCACAAAATAATTAATTAATTTAATTATGATAAGATATAATTGGGATTATGAGAATATGATTTTGAATCATGTGATGTAAATTACATGTATGTTTGTGGTGTTGAATCATATGTTAATCTTATGGAAGTTGGATCATATGTTAGTTCTTATGTGAATCTTATGCAAGTTGAATCATATATCTTATGCTAGTTTGTTATGATTGGATCATATATTCATGTATGAATCTTACGCAAGTTTGGGTTGTTAAAATATATGTGAGACATGTATATGCATATGCTAGTTTATGTGACATTAAACTTTATGTCTAGATCCATATGCAAGTTTACATCTTTATGTTTAGATCCATATGCAAGTTTACATCTTTATATTTAGTTCTATATGCAAGTTTACATCTTTATGTTTAGATCTATATGCAAGTTTACATCTTTATGTTTAGATCCATATTCAAGTTCACACCTTTATGTTTGGATCTATAGTAGTACATAAGTTATGCAAGTTTTTGCCCATTACCTATGCTAGTTTTGTATCATATGCTAGTTTGAATGAAATTCATATGCAAATTATTGGCTATGTAATCTTATGTCATGATCCTTAGATCTATTTTATGTGTTATGTGATGTAGTTTTTCTTTTTATAAGTTAGGCTATTTGCGATTCTAACATTTGTCATATGAAAACGTACAAATAGCGTGGGGATGATGGAATAATATCGAATATACATAAGTTGTGAATTGGCATAAAATGGCCTTAAAAGGCATATAATTAATTTGAGACATTAATTGGCATAATTGGTATTTATGGACATAATTTTAAGAGACAATTATAGACATAAATAAATTTGGAATTTGTTGACAAATTTGAATAGGGATATTAACCCAATTTGGAGTTAAATAAAAATGTATAATAATTAACCGCCGAAGACACGAGGTTAGACTCTTTTGTGGTGTAAGACTGCCCGGACCCGCCCGACAAATCTAGCAGCCACAAATGCCAGTCCAATGTGAGAGGTCAAAAGCACGAATTAAATGCGTAACAATTGTAAAGACACGAGGTTAGGCTCGTTTGAGGTATAAGACTTCCCGGACCCGCCCGACAAATCCAGCAACTGCAAATGTCAGCCTAATGTGGGAGGTCTTTACAAGGTTACGGTTCTAATGAATTAAGTAACACTTAACCAGATAAAAATGTGGTGGGACATGGGGGGTTAAGTGGGTGCCTTGGGTGGCATGTGAAATACGATTAGATGCACTTAACTAAGATTGAAACATGTAAGAAGACATGAATAAGAATGGGGTTAAGTGGGGACCAAGCATAGGTGAAAGGCTTGTGTCAAGCATGGGGCCCTTTTCAAACCAGTAACCCATTAAGTATCTTTGTGAGCTCGACCCAAGTCGAGGATGGGACACGCTTACTGGATTTGATTGTAAGAGGTCAAAACGGGTTAGCGGTGGCAACACAAGTCCAACGGGGTCATGTGCGCTCGTGGGCCCGGGCTGGTAGGTAAGACGTTGTTGCATCGTGTAGACATAAACTGTGCATCTTAGGTGGTATCGGGTTGCCACTTTGGGGAGTGATACACCCCACTGTGGGATCAGCACGGGTATCTACGAGTTAGGCAGCCGATCGAATGGGAGTAGTGGGTACAACTAGTGGAGATAGGGGCATACGACACCTATGAAGTAAGCTAGGGGTACACGAAACAACCATTATCATTATTAAGTTCTGTAGGCAGGATCAACTTTTAGGGTGACTGGTGGTGGTGCAGTATAGTAATTATCCTATAGTGATTAGGAACGAGATTAACGCTAGAATATTCCTCTTATTTGCTTTGTCATGCCCACTTGTTTCATGGACATATCTTATCTTACCAGTTTATGCCTTATCCTAGTTACTTTAATATTTATATTGTTAAAGTTATTATACTCGTCGGACTTTATGTCTGACCCCCTTGTTTTCGCCTCTTTTCTTCCTCCCCCCTCTAGGTTCTCAGGTTAGGACTAGTACTAGTGGAGATTGATCTCGGATCTCTTTCTCTCTCTTTTGGAAGTGCTTGGATTGCTGAAAGTAAAGTTCAGCTCATCTCTTTTATGGCTACTTGTGTTTGGGTTTATGCTTTTTATTTTATGTACTCGGAAAAAAATTATCAAGATGGATACTAAGTTTACTTGGTTTATGAAGTTGTTGTTATCAAACTATTTCTCCGCTGGAATAAAAGTTGTTTTAAATTTTTCAGGTACTGTTATTTATATCTGTCTTGTTATATTCTGTTCAATACACTAAATACGCTTCATGAAAGTTAATGCATTCCCTTTGTGAGTGACATTAATGGACGTGGGGTGTTACAGTTAATCATTAATTAATTTGCACAAATATATTCTAGATATTATGCTAAGAGAATAAATCTGTTGCCACCATATATATATATATATATATATATATATATATTTATACAGACCAACATATTCGATCATTGGAAATACTTTGTCAGACATTCGTCCATATAAGTTGGTTCTGGGATTGAACGAAACCGAAGGCACAATTTCCATTAATAGAAAAAGTCCTTGCACTCTACTCCGTCTCTGATTTCCTTCATATAATCTGATTTGCAACGCTACTGCCAATATGGAGTGGTTCTCGGATAATAATCCAACCGGTCTCCTCATATTGACAATGATTTTGGCAAACATTTCGATAGTCGGTTATTTAACTATCGAAGAAAACAAACAAACATTCATCCATAACAAACAACTACTGGGCCCCTTAATTAATATTCAATGATTAAACCACTCTTTCCATTTCCTTATCAATATTTGTTAAATAAATATTTTCAATTATCATCTCTGTCTCTTACGTTCTTTGGAAAACATTTCCATATATCGCCTTCATTTATTTTCTCTATTTAGAAAATATCTTCTATTAACAATTGGAAAATATTCCAGTTACTAATCTCTTTCACAACTATTCATTTCTATATTTAGGAAATATTTATTATTATATTTCCAAATTTACTTACTTGGGTTAAAACGAATGTTATGTAAAACATCGTTACAACAACCCAAAATATTGCATTCGACTAAATCTCTTTAAACATTTCTCTTCAAGACTGAATCGTGCTATTTATCAGTTAATAATGAAACCAATCAACTTGAGGTATAATTACCTCTCAGACCTTGACTGCAAATATTATTAACTTCAAAACAGATAAGACCCCTTACTCATATAATCAACACCATATTAAACCAATTTTCCATTTCTAAAACGTATATACATTTCTCTTTCTATTTTTACCAGATTTAATTATCGATTTCCTTTTTGTTTATAATATTCTATTTTTAAGTTTGTTTTCTTATTGAATTCTATATATATCGATACATTGATTTCTCAGTATCAAATTTTCCTAAAATATTCTAACTCCTTAAATTTCCGGAAAAATTCGCCATAACCTCCTTTGTACTGGCAAATAGTTCAAACCTCAACTCGCCTCTCTAAGCCCTTTCCATTCAAAAATAAAAATAAAAAAGCCAAGCGGCTTGCCGATTCGGCGCATAAAATCTCATATGGAATTTGAACATGTACCTTTTTGTCGGGCATTCGAATTATAATCTTTGTACACTTCATATCATACCTGTCTAAGTCATATACGTCCGTTTCCATTTATCCTAACTCAATTTATTCATTTTAACTCAAATTCGCTAATTTATTCTTTAATCGGCTCTTTTGCCCATTTCATTTTCTATTTGAACATATCATGTTCAATTATATTTTAACTTGCTTACTACCAATCTAATTCAATTTTCAATTCAAGCTTCATATTTGATTTCGAATATAAGTTTACAAATCCAGTTTACTTGTCTAAAGCCCAATTTCGATTCATAATTCTATTTACTAATTGTTCTTCGAATTACTAAATTCTATTCAATTAATTAAAAATATGTTTTTTGATTCAAAAATCAATTCATTTCTCCACTTGTGTTCAGATATATTTTATAACTCAAATCTGGATTTTCCTAATGAAGATTCAGATTTCTGTTTGCTCAAAATCCTTTTATAAATGTAAATAAACCATTATGGTTTTATAACGGTTATGGCACTATTTTTCTGAAAATTTGATTTTGACATAACTCAAAATTTATAAGACGAAATCCAGATTTTTCTCTTCCATTAGAAAACTATTATCAAATCGGTCCTGACGATTCTCGTTTCAAAGCATTCCGACTTAAATTGAGTTCTATATACTCAATTGAAGTTTAAAACGTCAAATTACGAACTACCGCGTTACGGCGAGTTCGTTTTAATTATATTAGCATATATAAACGTTTAAACTTCATTTATAAAAATCCTAACTTCATTCTAATATATTTAAATATATATTAACCCTATTTTTCCAACTCAGCTTAAAAAAAATCTGATTATCTCTACTTGTCCATTTTTCATTTTCTCAGTTATAAATTTTTCTATAACTCGAAATTTCCAATTCCGTTAGGAATAAATTACTTTATAAAATTCGATGAAATCAAATTCCCAATATAATTTCTTAGACTAATCTCAATTCATTTTTATATTCCGTATATCGAAATAAAACCCGTCGTTCCCTTTCTGAAGCGATTTCCAATCCACGGATAAATTCATATTTGAATTTAAATTTCTAAATTATCAAATGATAATTTATTTTCCTTAATTTATAAATGTTGTTTATAAATTTAACTTCCTTGTTTTATAAAAACAATTTTCCATTTAAATTCCATTTCAAATTCTATTTTCAAATTCATACTTGAATTTAAATATTCAGATTATCTCTTGATAATTAATTCATTATATTTATAAACATTATTTTATAAATTTCCTTGTGTCATATATTTAAACAAGTCTATTTCGAAATCTAGTTAAAACCAAAACCTTATTTTGGAACTTTCTATTTATAATAAATTATATATATAACACCCAATTTATTTTCATATTCAATTTAAATTTTATTTAAATAAATTCGAATTAATCGAATTTAAAACATAAATCCTTACATATTTATTTTAGTTCAATTTATAGTCTGAACATCAGAATAAATTCCATCGTTTATTTCTTTAAAACGATTTCCCCATTTCTATTTTTAAATTCACATTTGAATTTAAATATTCAAATTATCTAATGATAAATTTTCCACTTTATTAATAAACACTGTTTATAAATTCATCTCAATTCTCTGCATTATTTAATTTATAAACAACGTTTATAATTTCACTTGAAATCTCGTATTATTAAATTATAAACAACGTTTATAAATCCACTACTTGTTTTATATATTCAAAACAAGTTAGTATATTTATAGCCCAATTGAAATTCGATTTCTATTTTAGATAAATAGATTTTTCCCTTTAAATTTCAAATATCCTTTTTCCTTGATATTTATATATCAACATTTTGGCCCCAATGATATTTAAATAATCAAACAACCCAATTTTCAATCAACACATTATATATGATAATATATGTGAAAAAGACAATAATAAAATTTGAAGAATCCAATTGGATCCCTCCAATCTTTTTTCTTGCATCCACAGACGTTAGTCAACAGAAATAATACCCATCCTGCTTCGTGGTAGGATATTGCGGTATAGAAGGTTATACACTATCATAGCGGGGGGCGCATAGGGTCGTCCGCTTATGATACTGCAGGCATCCACTAATGGTACGGCGAGAATCATCCAATCACCTATATATATATATATATGTATATAATAGCCACAAACATCAATCCTATAGAACTAATATATATGTATAATAGCCATAGTAATATTTAAATGCTACCAAACAACCAACAAATTATTTTTAATGATAAAAATAATTTAAATAAAATTCTTGAGTGAGAATTACTCACTAGGTTTTATTTGTCAAAACCCAATGAAGCTTATTATATAGATTTTTCTATGATTCTCCATACGTCTTCTTTTCAATTGTTTTAACTTCGTAAAACAAATAAAATTTTGATTATCGACTTATACGAATTTAATTTAAATATTTAAATGAATAAATGAATTCTTTTATTTAAATTTTGGTAAGAAAGTATACCTCGTTACTACTGAAATCACTCGACCAATCCACAAGGTATGTCTTCAGAAATCCTTGACCTATTTCCATTGAAAATCAGCTCCGAAATTCTTCTTATCCCACTTAAACAATTCAACAAACATTTTCTTTCAATGCCCATTCCATTTACAACCAATTACCTCCTACTGCTAGGCACAAACAAACATTAACCTTCGCTTTTCTACTTCTATTTCCACTGTCCAGTAAACAACCTTCCACAGACTGACCCCTTCTCCATCATATGAGCTTTGCCATCCCAAAACCAACATCCCTGACTTCAAAACACAACATAGCCACTCGGTATCCCATCGACCTCAACATCACGCCCTCAAAAGCACCCTCAAATTATTTCATTCCTCTCAGATCTGCAATCCACTCACCATCAGCACCCCGTCCATCCTTAAAGAACACAAACTCCTCTAGTTCACGTAATTTTGCTAAACCCAACACTATTGTTCCAAATCAAAGCTCGACGCCTTCCAGTCCCCCTTTATACGTTATCGCGATCCAATCCAAGCTCAATAACCCCCATCACGACTTGATCGAAACAGAAATCCTCCAAAACCGTAAAAACCCAACAACCCTAAATAACTTTAACTTCTCGACTCCCTCCTTCGAGTGATGAACCGTGACGACTCCTAAGTACCCACTCGCGCTTCTTTTCCATTGCCTAAATCAATTCGAACTCAAGCCCTAAAGAGATGACTTACTATCGTGCTTTAGATATTCGAACGACATTTGAATTTATTTGAATGAGGATTGACCATTTATTTTGAGCTGAAGCTTTCGGTTTCTATTGTGTAGAAGGAAATGGAAAAACAAAGAAAAGTAGAATGAAAGATAGAAAGGAGAAGAATGTGTGATTTTATAAAGGAAGGGTGCGGCTTTAATTTGAACAGCGGGGCCATTATTTTCTTCTTTGATGTTTTGTTTCTATCTACTAAACAAGGAGCAGGGTGCGATTTATTTTATTTTAATTCGTTTTTGGACCGGTGTCCTTTAATTAAAATACCCTATGATTCCGAACTTCTTTCTGAACCCAACAGCTGACATTTTTAGGGTTATTCCTATATTCTGGACCTATTGGAATAGGTTCTGATGTCACATTTTACCGTCTTGAGAAAATATTAATTTAAATCGATATAAATTTAAAATTTGAAACCATAAATTCTTCGATAATAAATTAATATTATTATTCCACTTCAAACAGAAGTTTGTGTTGATCATCCGAACTGCTTTCAGTTTAGTTTTAACTTCGATTTGAATTAACTTCGATTTGAATTAACCTCGTATTACGATAATTTAACATATTCGATATTAAGTCGTATATCGATTATTAAATGGATAACTTAATATAAAAATTCATTTATATTATCAACTCAATATTTAAATCCATATTAAATATTTAAAATTAACTGACGAAATATCTAGGTCATTACATTCTTCCCTCCCTTAAAAGAATTTTGTCCTCGAAATTTCTAAGTTAGGAAAAGTGCAACAAACCCCTTGACTTTTCGAAATCTTACTTATGCTGATACTCAATACTTCATACTTCTACAAATTTAGTTTTACCAACACTTTGGTTTTTCATTCATATGGAACCCCATATATGTTTGCATTCATTTAGTCTGAATGATTTACAATCAATTCACATTCCATTTATATTCCATTAATCTATTCAAATTGATTTTAGTCAATTTATTCACTTCAAATTATTTAACTTGCTTAAGTTAAATTTTAAATTCCATAATTCAAATCACCAGGTTTTCATTTCAAATCCTTTTGAAATCACATCAATATATATATAATTACATTTATTTCCATCCCAAATTCAAAACATTATTATTTTTCAAACCAACTATTTCAAACAAATTTCCATCAAACTTTTCTAAGGTAGCAATCCATCACTTAGGAACCCGAAAATGAACACTGATGATGTTGCACTGAAGTGAGTCAGTGCTTAATCACTTTCTAAATCCGTTCAAAAAATGATTTTTATTCAAAAACCCTTGCAAAACAAAGCTATATTGTATTAATTTACTTTCAGAAAATATTTTTCAAACACCTAGGATTTTAAAATCTTAATTCTAACTTAAATTATGAATCTAATTCTAATTTACCTCATTTGTATATCTTATTCATATACAAATTACATTTGATTATAAATAAACATTTCAATTTTATAATCTTATTTGATTATAAAAATAATAATCAACGCATCCATATAATATAGTAATTTCAGATAATTATTCCTTTTCTATCAAAAATAGAATTTTGAGTAAATTTATTACATTTACCCACTTAAAACAATATCATGTTCAATCTTCTATTCAAGTATTTACAAACCCTTATCGACGTCATGGCGTCCCACGATTCGATCAGAATTCATAAACCACCCAACAGACTAGCCAACACAATATAAAATAGTTTTTATATCAATTAATAAATACGTGCTCTCATATATATACGCTCAACTCATTCTAGGTTACTACTGACCCTATCTCTAATGAGCACAACCCCATCAAAGCCTATGTGTTCGCTCAACCTAAGCTCTAGCACCAACTGTAATGGCCCGCAAATCCGTAATATCAGAGTTGACTACATACATCACACGTCCAACCCAAATATCACAAAAATACGAATCATTTTTTTTAGAAGAAAAAGGTAGTAGAAGAAGACAAATAACAACACAGAATCTCACATCGCAGCGGAACAAAATATACTATATCGTAAAATTTGAAATTCAAAATTTGTACTGTATACACATATCATTATCAGAGTACAGCACTTACAACACAGCGGAGCAACACTCTATATATCTAACAATGAAGCCTCCTTCTCCAAGCTCCTTCAAATAAATCTGTAAAACTCTGAACTACTTGACTACCCATACAAATTTAGGCACCCAAGAGTTTAGGTAAAACAAAACAAAATAAACTCCGGGTCAGTCATGGGACTGGTATGAGTAAACAATTTAAAACAGTTTCAGAAACTAAATGATATCTCATAAGGCCCCGCCGTACAACAGGAACGTGTTTTTCCTTATTAGAATCCAAACCACTTGATCTAACTTTAAAAATCCTTTTGAAAGGACGATAATCTTTATATCAGGACACTTTTGATATTATGTCTGAATCAAATAAATAGAATCTAGTGGAACGCTTGCAACTCACATTCCACATATATAATATACAATCAAAACCGCAAGCACTTATTGGGTAATGAATTTCCAACTATGACAAGGTATGGCATCACCTTCCGATAGTGTATCTCTAGAGGAGAATACACTGAGTTCAATAAGAACATCTTGTAACCCGGCCACACATGACCGACCACTTATTTCGCTTTAGTGTATCGAATGAACACCACCAACGGATGGGATCAACAACCGTTTTCCCGAATGGGATAACATCGAATAGAACAAGGAATTAAATGAATTTCTCTAGATAGGTGATAATACACCTTAATGGGAGCTACCCACATAGCCATGCTGCCTGCCCGATTTTTGTCATTTCCCGGTGGTTGAGGCCTGAGGCTACGATCACTTATCATTCATTGATAACACATCACTTTGAATGACACATTGTTAGATCCGTTAATCATTAATTGATTTGCACAAATATACTCTGGATATTATGCTAAGAGAATAAATCTGTTACCACCATATATATATTTATATAGACTAACATATTCGATCATTGGAAATAATTTGTTAGACATTCTCCAATATAAGTTCGTTCTGGGATTGAACGAAACCGAAGGCACAATTTCCATTAATAGAAAAATCCCTTGCACTCTACTCCGTCTCTAATTTCCTTCATATAATGTGATTCACAACGTTGTTGCCAATACGGAGTGGTTCTCGGATAATAATCCAACCGGTCTCCCCATATTGACAATGATTTTGGCAAACACTTCGATAGTCGATTATTTAACTATCGAAGAAAACAAACAAACATTCATCCATAACAAATAACTACTGGGCCCCATAATTAATATTCATTAATTAAATCATCCTTTCCATTTCCTTATCAATATTTCTTAAACAAATATTTTCAACTATCATCTCTTTCTCTTACGTTCTTTGGAAACATTTCCATATACCGCCTTCTTTTATTTTCTATATTTAGAAAATATCTTCTATTAATAATTGGAAAATATTCCAATTACATATCTCTTTCACGACTATTCATTTCTATACTTAGGAAATCTTTATTATTACATTTCCAAAATTTACTTAATTGGGTTAAAATGAATGTTATGTAAAACATCGTTACAACAACCCAAAATACTGCATTCGACTAAATCTCTTTAAACATTTCACTTAGAGACTGAATCTTGCTATTTATCAGTTAATAATGAAACCAATCAAGTTGGGGTATAATTACCTCTTAAACCTTGACTCAAAATTAAATTAACTTCAAAACAGATAAGATCGCTAACTCGAAAAATCAACACCATATTAAACCAATTTTCCATTTCTAAAACGTACATACATTTCTCTTTCTATTTTTACCAGATTTTGTTATAGATTTAATTTTTGTTTATAATATTCTATTTTTAAGTTTGTTTCCTTATCGAATTCTATATATATCGATACATTGATTTCTAAGTATCAAATTTTCTTAAAAAATATTCTAACTCCTTAAATTTCCGGAAAAATTCACCATAACCTCCTTTGTACCGGCAAATAGTCAAACCTCAATTCGCCTCTCTAGTCCCTTTCCATTCAAAAAGAAAAATCAAAAAGCCAAGCGGCTTGCCGATTCAGCGCATAAAATCTCATATGGAATTTAAACGTGTACCTTTTTGTTAGGCATTCAAATTATAATCTTCGTACACTTCATATCATACCTGTCTAACTCAAATACATTCTTTTCCGTTCATTCTAACTCAATCTGGTCATTTTAACTCAAATTCGCTAATTTATTCTTTAATCAGCTCTTTTCCCCATTTCATTTTCTATTTGAACATATCACGTTTAATTACATTTTAACTTGCTTATTACCAATCGAATTCCATTTTCAGTTCAATTTTATATTTGATTTCGAATATAAATTTACAAATCCAGTTTACTTGTCTAAAGCTCAATTTCAATTCAAAATTCTATTTACTAATTGTTCTCCGAATTGGTAAATTCTATTCAATTAATTAAAAATATGATTTTTTTTTCAAAACTCATTTCGTTTCTCCACTTGAGTTAAGATATATTTTATAACTCAAATCTGGATTTTCCTAATGAAGATTCAGATTTCTATTTGCTCAAAATCCTTTTATAAATGTAAATAAACCATTATGGTTTTATAACGGCTATGGCGTTGTTTTTCTGAAAAATTGATTTTGACATAACTCAAAATTTATAAGACGAAATCCAGATTTTTCTCTTTCATTAGAAAACTATTATCAAATTGGTCCTGATGATTCTTGTTTCAAAGCATTCCAACTTAAATTGAGTTCTATACACTTAATTGAATTCGAAACGCCAAATTACGAACTACCGCGTTGCGACGAGTTCGTTTTAATTATATTAATATATATATAAACGTTTAAACTTCATTTATAAAAATTCTAACTTCATTCTAATATATTTTAATATATATTAACCCAATTTCCCCAACTCAGCTTTAAAAAAATCTGATTGTCTCTACTTTTCCATTTTTCATTTTCTCGGTTATAAATTTATTTATAACCCGATCTACTATATTAATTTCCAATTCCGTTAGGAATAAATTACTTTATAAAAATCGATGAAATCGAATTCCCAATATAATTTCTTAGACTAATCTCAATTCATTTTTATATTCCGAATATCGAAATAAAACCCGACGTTCCCTTTCTGAACGATTTCCAATCCATGGATAAATTCATATTTGAATTTTAATTTCTAAATTATCAAATGATAATTTATTTTCCTTAATTTATAAATGTTGTTTATAAATTTAATTTCCTTGTTTTATAAAAACAAGTTTCCATTTAGATTCCATTTCAAATTATATTTTCAAATTCATACTTGAATTTAAATATTCAAATTATCTCTTGATAATTAATTCATTATATTTATAAACACCATTTTATATATTTCCTCGTTTCATATATTTAAACAAGTCTATTTCGAAATCTATTTAAAACCAAAACCTTATTTTGGAACTTTCTATTTATAATAACTTATATATATATATATATATAACACCCAATTTATTTTCATATTCAATTTATCTTCTATTTAAATAAATTCGGATTAATCGAATTTAAATCATAAATCCTTACGGATTTATTTTAGTTCAATTTATATTTTGAACATCACAATAAATTTGTAACGACACGGATTTCGCCCGACCTTAATCGATCGCAAAATCGACCAAGATCGTTCAAAACCCGCATACGTTAACTTTGGGAATACAACACATTAAAACAAATACAGCGGACTTTTATAACATCATAATAAATGTTACATCAGAGTACAGAATATATATCAGAGTACATTAATTACAGCGGAAGATAAATTTTACATTAAATACAATACAGTGCATCGAAAATAAAATAACTAAGACAGCGGAAGACTTTTCCTATGCTCTGGACACAGCTTTGGCTTCAATCCAGGATCCTGCTAAAGAGATGAATATCTGCGAAAAGCTACTCGACTGCCCGTGTGGAAGAGAGGGCACCCGAGTTTGCAAAAGTGGAAACAAATAACGGGTCAGTCGTGGGACTGGTGTGAGAATTCTTAACTAATTTAGCTAATAGTAATAAGGCAAATCCAAGGTCCACGCCGCTAACGCGGAACGGGTTTTATTCCAATGGATTACCTGTGCATGAATTAAAGTTAATCGTCAAAACAGCGCAATGCTTTTTAGAAAAATGAAACCATCATAAGACCCAGTTCCCATCACACAATGCAACGCAAACCGGAGGATAGGGTTTTACCTTATAATGGTCAAAGATGCTTGATACGATAAAACGATATTATTATTAGTGTGTATATATTTTCAAAACATTTCAAAGTAAATGTATCAATCCTAGGAAGCATAGGTACCATATGCTATGCCGCCATACTAGTAATACAATCAAAACCGCATGGGGCGTATTGGATTTTGGTTTCCATCATGAGTCAAGGCTAGGGAGGAGCTCCTTACCGATTCGAGACACTCCAGCTAATGTATCAGGATTCCCCGCAGTTAACCCTTGGATCCTGCAGGGCCGGTCCACACATACAGCTTCGTGGATTAGTTATTCCTGAACACACATTTCCCGGTCCTATAGGACCTATCATCCGAGGCGCCTCATTCCATCATCCACATAAGTAAAATGTCAGGGCTGGTAGGTCACTGACACCACTCTAGCTAGAAAGAAACGTGCTGCTCTCCCTGCGTTCCCTTCTCCCGTTTTAGACTCCGCCGGTGTGAAACACCCCACCTCCGTTAGGGTCACTCTCAAAGGGAATGCCCTAATTTTGGTGGAGGTTTATAAGTATAAGTCACAGATATACAAGACAGATATAAGAACACATATTTGTAAACAGCGGAAAATCAACAAACTTTTATTTCATGAAAGCAAATACGTGTTACAACAACATCACCATAATTGTCTTACATCTTTTCCAAAAACATAACACTTTCATAATCTGTCTTGATTACATTATTTAAAGAAGCATAAATAAAACATAGGTAAACTGCAAAGGCCCCATAGTGGTTGTCCAAAGCCATAGTTTCAACGAAAAGGGTCCAAGCAATACATTTCTCTTCTTCAAGCTGGATGTTAAGGCTGGTCAAGCTGCAGTGTTCCCTCCCTGTGGACCTGGGGGGGGGGGGAAACGGAAGAAAAGAAGACAAAAGAAAAGTAGAGTCAGACATAAAGCCTGAGTAAGTCTAGTACTATTCTGTCTATGAATAAAGAACTGGGTATGATAAGTATAAACAAGAAGTGGGCAAGCACTATAAACTTGGTTAAGTTGTCTAGGGTCGAATATACTATCGTACCCCATGTAAATCTCTGAACCCATATAAACTAGTTTCCAAGTGGCACCCATAATCAGGGTGATGTGATCCATTCTACGATGATCGGCTCCTACTCGCATAGTTACATGTGTCTTACGGCCCCCGATGTTGTAGTTACCTATGCTGGTCCCACCATGGGGTGTATCAAGTCCCATGGTAGCGGCCCGACACAACCTTAGAGTGCACAGGTATGCTACTGGTGTCCAGTGCCTTATTTTTCTGCGCCGGAGTGTGTGCACGCCCACACCCCGTTAGAACCTACACTGCTACACCACCGCCG
Organism: Allium sativum; assembly: GCA_030737875.1. Lineage (NCBI taxonomy): Eukaryota > Viridiplantae > Streptophyta > Magnoliopsida > Asparagales > Amaryllidaceae > Allium > Allium sativum. The sequence goes on along the minus strand of CM060927.1, from coordinate 194,352,235 downwards.
TCGATTTGACCTCTTACAATCAGCCCAGTAATCGTGCCCCACCCTGCCTAGTTTCAGGGTTTCCTGATACACCTTCTAGGGTTACTGCTGAAAAGGGTCCCTCGTTACTAGGTTTTCTATCTCTAGCCAACATGCTAAGTTGGTTAAGTGTTTTCTAACCTAACCCCACCAGTCCGTTTAGTTTAGCATGTTCCATTTTGATTAAGTCTTTAGTTCACTTAATCCTAACAATCCTGACTCAGCCTTAATTGTCTTATTAAGGCCCTGACCTCTCACATTAGACAGGTATTGTTGTGGCTGCCTGTTGTCGGTTGGTTCCGGGCAGTCTTACGCCACAACTCAGTCTAACCTCGGGTCCTTATTGGGCTCCATGTTTAACCTCTCACATTGGATAGGTATTGTTGTGACTACTGGACAGCCGGGCGGTTCCGGGCAGGTTTACATCACAACTCAATCCAACCTCGGGTTAAACACATCGTATTTTCTACATTTATATTTTGTCTTTCTTCTTTATTTATATGTAGATATTTGCGGCCCATTAAGTTAATGGTGTAAAGGTTACACCAATCATGGGCCCAACCCATACTTGAATTTGGGCCCTTCTATTTTATGTTTTCATTCATTAGTAATTTTAACCCAACGTTATTTACCCCCGTTTAACACGTTCGTTTATATGTTGGGCTTAACCTTTTTAAGCCCAACTTAGCCATGCGAAAGAAGGGAGGCTTAAAGCGTGATTACATACACAAAAAGGGGATGGTGAGCGCATGAACTTGCAATGTGACGTTGGAACTACAAAATAGAAACTGATGTACTTGCATAGTAGTAACATATACTTTGGTCATAAAGCATAGGTGACATGAATCAAACCATGTAAACTTGTAGTTAAGATAAGAATCTAAATTAGGTGTCACATAGTCTTAACTACAACATAGACCTATGTTCTTATTTAGGCATAATGTCAAACATAAGCATGGCACAAATATTTCTAACATAAGCATGGCATAATGTCAAACATAAGCATGGCATAATGTCAAACATAAGGATGGCATAAGTATTTGTTCACATAACCATGGCATAAATGTTTCTAACATAAGCATGGCATAATGTCAAACATAAGCAAATCATGTTCGTAAGGTTTCTACATGTTTACAAAGGGGATTACTTTTGTTACTAATACAAAAGCATAGTTCAATTTAATCATGATTTAAGTCTAATCACATAACGATGGTACAAATATACTTATGCATAAATATTCCTAAACATGGTGTTTACTTTATTCAAGCAAACTTGCAAAAAGGGATTTTTGGGTCTAACCTAGCCATGTCTCACATATGTCATCATATAATTCTTGCTAACAATATAGGACTAACATGGTTTTCAATTATGTAAAATATCAATCATAGCCTAGTCATATTCATAAGTTTGCACATAGGTTTTTCTAGTACAAAAGCATGGCTTAATACATAGATCATGGTGCCACAATTTCAACATAGTTTCCATATGAATTATGATAACCCAAACTTATTCCAATTACTTCACAAAAATGATGTTTGTATAAAAATTCACATTATGATGGCATAATAGCAAAACCCCAAACTTGCATGAATTTCAATTAATCAACTACATACATGTAGCTTCAACATGGATTACATAATTTGCGAATATTCCAAACGTATACTTGCATAAAACTACCGCATGTAGTTTTTCATAATGAATAACATAATTCAAGAATATCCAAACGTATACAATATTCCAACGCACAAATATGAATTATTTTATCGCCACAAATCAAGTATACAAACCAACACAATTATTTGTTCATACCAAAACAATACTCTACTTACAATCGTTGCGGCGAATTCTCTAATTTAGGAATTTAGAGATGCGACTCCTTTTGACGTAGGCGTTGATTTGATTTGCTTGAATTGCTTTAGGCTTTAGAATTTTCCTCCTAATATTCTCTCCAATTTGGTGGCTACTCCTAGACGCTCCTCAGCAACATGGCGGCTTTGTTCTTATTTTTGAATGAATAGATTAGGGTTTAGTCTAGGGTTGTTTTTATAGGGGTAATGAACTGATTAGGGCCGTTGATGTTGCTTGGTTAGATCGTAGCCTTTCATCCTAAGGAGAGACCAATTAGAGCTTGCCACCTAGCCCTAATGACAAAGCAGACCACAGAAAATCGGCCAAACACAGACCTGGCCAGCCAGGTTGGACTGGGCTCGACCTGGCTCTGGACCAGGTCGACACCCCTGTCGACAGCCTTGTCGACAGGCCTGTCGACCTGGTTAGACCAGGTCGACAGCCCAGTCGACCTGGTTAGACCAGGTCGACAGCCCAGTCGACCTGGGTGCGTCAGGCGGGTCTTATTCCGCCCTGGCCCATTGGGCCCCACTTCGGAATATTTAATCTGTTTTATTCTGTTTGAATTTTTAAATTTAATTTAAAAACTTCCGAAGGCTATATCTTCTTCATACGGACTCCGTTTTTCGAAAACTCGTACTCTATTTCGCGTATTTTTCCGAGACGAACGCATTGGTGTATCCCGTTTCCCTTAGTTCTTTGATTCGAAATTAATTATACTTTAATTTGTTAATTTCGCAGTTATAGAATTTTCGGGGTGTTACACGGTGTGTGAGGCTCGCGAAGTCACGAAATACACAAAGCTATGCCTAAATAGACTATGCTTTGATCATCTACCACAAGGCCTGCTTTTCAACAAAGCCTTGATCAATTGCATCTTAGCATGCCACATTGTCAGACCCTACCATATCGTTGATCATCTACCAATATATATATAACCTCTAAGCTCATACGTCTTAGAGAAGGGTGTTAAGTGAAGAATAAATTCTTCACCACCAAACAGAAATATATAATCAGCAGCGTTCAACAAATACAGTAGAAAAGAATACAATGTCAGACACACAATCCATTTACAAGTCCGCTCTGGGTCTGAGCGAAACAACGTGTCCGTCGATTTCCAAATACGTTTGGACGATCATTACCAAATACCTTGCCTTGGGGTGTCTAGTCCCAATTCAAGATACCAGTCATCATCATCCCAACGATGTGAAAACCTTCGGTCTTCTACCACCGTCTTCATCTTCGACTCTTGGTCGTCGTGATGCTTATTCAGAATGGGTTAAACCCGGTCTTTCTGAATATCTCGCGTAATTTGTGATTAAAAATCAAATATTGGAAAAAACACACATTACGCCGCATTCCAACCCCGAATATTCTTTTAAATAGAATACTCATATTAAAAGGTTCTCATAAATTTTATCAAGGATAAACTATGAAAATAAATTTTAAATCTTTCCTAAAAGATTTATTAAAACTCCAATTTTTAATTTGATATCAAAAGTCATTATTACAAAGTTATTTATTTTAAGAAATAAATCTTGTCTTAAACGGGTTAAAGGACTAGTGTCTTTTAAAACACAGTTCACGATAAACCCACAAATCAATTTTCAAAATATGGAATTCCACAGAAATCAAATCAATACATAATCGCTATAAATTTCTGTATCGGACTAACAGTATACATGGGATAATGGCAAAGCCTCTTAAATTCCATATATAATATCGGTCTTCTATTACAGAAGCCTATTTCGATTATTACCAATCGAATTTCCACTTAATTCCAATTTTATATATTACATTGGAAAACTTGATTTTTAGAAAATGCCCTTTTTAAAATCTATAAACTAGATTTATAAATTCCAAATAATAATTTCAATGTAAATTGGATTAAAGGACAAATGTCATTTAAAAACATCGTCCAAGATAAATCCACTTCACATCTCAATTTATTTCATATCACTAAATATAATTTCAAAATCTAATAATCTAAATTAAAAGATTTCTCTTTAAATGTGAATTCATTATAAAGAAAACATATGTGACAACAAGGAATTTCGCTCGATCTGAATCAGTCGTTAAACCGATCTAGACCGTTCGAAACCCCTGATCGTTGAGAACATGACAAAATAGAACGCAGACGGAAGAACATTTCATTGTTATTACAACAATTCCATCAAATACAAGAATATACAGAGTATAAAAGAATAAATTACATTCGATAAATATCAGAGATTACAATAAATTACATAGCAGCGGAAAAATAATACAAAGCACAACTGAAGGTGATATACGGATACAGAGCTTTCCGGATATCATTCCAGCTGTAAACCAGGATCCTGTGAATATAAATCTGCAAAACCAAAACTACTAGCTGCCCGTGTCGAAAATAGGGGCACCCAGAGTTTGGGTTAAAACAATAAACTCCAGGTCAGTCATGTGACTGGTGTGAGAACTAAAACAGTTATTAATATTGGTTTTAAAGTTTGGTAAATCAAGGGACCACGCCGTATAACACGGAACGGGTTTCCTCCCAAGAATACCAGTGCATATAGATAAACAGCGCAATGCTTTTTCGAAAAATGAAGCTATTATAAGACCCAGGTCCCATCACACAATGCAACGCAAGCCGGAGGATAGGGTTTTACCTTATAACAGCCAAATATGCTTGGTACGTTTAAAAACAAATCATTTGATACTATAATAAGTGTATAGTGTCAAAACAATTTCAATCATAAATATAAATCATAGACGGCATAAGTGCCCCATCCCACTATGTCGCCATACTAGGCTCTACAAACAAAACCGAATTACACGTATTGGAAATTGGATTTCCGTCATGAGTCGAGGCAAGGGGCAAGCTCCTCTCCGCGTTCGAGACACTCTAGCAAATGTCTCAGGGCTACGCACTCTGGGCAACCCTTGGATGCTTCAGGGCCGGTCCTCACTTACGTTAGAGGATTGGCAATTTCTGAACACACGTTTCCCGGTCCTTACAGACCTATAATCGAGGCGCCTCATCCAACAACCACATAGGTGAAAAGTATATAAATGTCAGGGCTGGTAAGTCACTGACACCACCAAAGATAGAAAGAAACGTCGTGCTCTCCCTGCAGTCCGTATCCCGTTTTTGACTCATACCGAGGTGTGAGGCTCGCGAATTCACGTTATACACAAAGCTGCCACGTAGGCGTGCTTTGATCATCAACCACAAGACTTTGCTTTTCAACAGAAGCCTTGATCATTGCATCTTAGCGTGCCACACAGGCAATTCATGCCATGCGACTGATGTCCATCGATATACAACCTCTGAGCTCGTACGTCTCAGAGAAGGGCATTAAGCAAAAGAATAAATTCTCCGCCGCCAAACAGATGTATATTTAATAGAAATCAATCAACACAAAATAAAATCCAATGTCAGACACACAATCCATTTACAAGTCCGTTCTGGGTCTGAACGAAACCGGAGGCACTTTCCTCGCATATCCATTCATCTCCAAGTACGTCTGGACGACCACCAACTATTTCCATCCTCTTGGGTGTACAGCCCAATCAGGATCGTCAGTAATCACCCAAACGATGTGAAGACTTCCGGTCTTCAACCACCGTCTTCATCTTCGACATATCGTCGAATCGGTTATTCAGAGTGGGTATAAACCCGGACTTTCCGAACAACCCGCGTATATTGAAAACAAATGTTACACAAACACAACATACGCCTCATTCCAATTCTGAATATTCTGTTATTTAAATATCCACATCTTTTGGGAAAAAGTTCCCATTAATTTTATCCAAGATAAATTCTTTAAAATTTATCCTTTAATCTTCCTTTGGATGTCGTTTCAAACCAAATTATGGTTTTCTAAACTAGTCGAGATTAGCGAACCACACCGAAGTAATTATTTATTTTATTTCCCAATCCCAACCTATTCATCCCATGAAGCAAAACTGGTAATACTCCATATCTAATACTATGGTGTTATCGGTAAAATTAATTACCATTTCACGTTCAAATCTAATTAAAGATTTAACTATCGCTTTGGAGCAAAACTGGTGATACTCCATTCTCGCTCGATTTCTAAATTTGATAATTTAAATTATCAATTCACATTTCAATCTAATTGCAGATTCATTAAAACTCCTTTTACTGGGTTAAAGAACTAGTGTCGTTTAAAACACAGTTCACGATAAACCCAAATCATATCCTATTTATTATCGGGTTAAAGAACTAGTGTTATTTAAAACACCCTTCACGATAAACCCACAAATCAGTTCTATTTAAAACACATTTCAAATCCAATTTATTTATTTAAAAATAGTTGGGTTTTAATTTTAGTTCAAACTAGTTCATTTCGATAAAAATCTATTTTTATCTTTTCAAATATGGATTTTTCATCCCAGTTTTTCCCAAATCATTTCTTATGATTTTACACAAATTATTACTATTTTTAATACTTTTATCAAGGCGCGTACAGTCGATTTCCATCAACGGCCATCGAACTGCACTTACAGCGACCTTTTCCAAATTTGATTTGGACGTATCTCCAAATCCAACCGTTAGATTTTAAATTTCTAATATTCGTTAGAAATCTCTTTTCGATACGAACCCAACGGTTCCGGTTTTAGGAGAATCCGACGGTCGGATCTCCCGTAATGTCCGTTTCAAATAAATGGTCGAAATTCACGAACTGCCGCGGCGCGGCGCGTTCTATTCAGGCCATTATATTATATATATATATAATATATATTTCGTCGATTTCTATGTAAAACGAATTTTATAAATAGTTTTGAATTCGTTTCAAAAACAATTTCAACTTCCATTTTCAATTCAATTCAAAATTGAATTTTTCCTTATAGATTCGTTTTAAAATTCGTTTCTATTCAACTCAAATTCATTTTCAATTCAAATCAAATTCGTTTTCAATTCAATTCATATTGGTTTTCTGTTCGATTCAATTCATATTGGTTTTCTATTCGATTCAATTCAAATTCGTTTTCAATTCAATTCAAATCAATTTCGTTTTCAATTCAATTCATATTGGTTTTCTATTCGATTCAATTCAAATTCGTTTTCAATTCGATTCAATTCAAATTCGTTATATATTCAATTGAAATCAAATTTGTTTTCTATTCAATTCAATTCGAAATCGATTTATATTCAATTCATTTCAAAATCGTTTTCAATTCAATTCATTTCGAAATCGTTTTCAATTCAATTCATTTCGAAATCGTTTTCAATTCAATTCATTTCGAAATCGTTTTCAATTCAATTCATTTCGAAATCGTTTTCAATTCAATTCATTTCAAAATCGTTTTCAATTCAACTCATTTCGAAATCGTTTTCAATTCAATTCATTTCGAAATCGTTTTCAATTCAATTCATATTGGTTTTCTATTCGATTCAATTCAAATTCGTTTTCAATTCGATTCAATTCAAATTCGTTATATATTCAATTGAAATCAAATTTGTTTTCTATTCAATTCAATTCGAAATCGTTTTATATTCAATTCATTTCGAAATCGTTTTCAATTCAATTCATTTCGAAATCGTTTTCAATTCAATTCATTTCGAAATCATTTTCAATTCAATTCATTTCGAAATCGTTTTCAATTCAATTCATTTCGAAATCGTTTTCAATTCAATTCATTTCGAAATCGTTTTCAATTCAATTCATTTCGAAATCGTTTTATATTCAATTCATTTCGAAATCGTTTTCAATTCAATTCATTTCGAAATCGTTTTATATTCAATTCATTTCGAAATCGTTTTATATTCAATTCATTTCGAAATCGTTTTATATTCAATTCATTTCGAAATCGTTTTATATTCAATTCATTTCGAAATCGTTTTATATTCAATTCATTTCGAAATCGTTTTATATTCAATTCATTTCGAAATCGTTTTATATTCAATTCATTTCGAAATCGTTTTATATTCAATTCATTTCGAAATCGTTTTCAATTCAATTCATTTCGAAATCGTTTTCAATTCAATTCATTTCGAAATCGTTTTCAATTCAATTCATTTCGAAATCGTTTTCAATTCAATTTATTTCGAAATCGTTTTCAATTCAATTCATTTCGAAATGAATAAAATCGATATAAATATCGTTCACGTCAAAATGGCGTCAATCTAATCAACACGACTTCATATATTCCTTTATTCTTTTCAACAAATGAAAATTTATTTTTGTCAACACACGACTAATCTCAACGAATGAGTACTGTCCACGTGTGACTATTTTTGTTAAATTATTACGTTCAACACATGACTAATCTCAATGGATGAGTACTGTCAACACATTTTATTGTTAAAATATTACGTTCAACACATGACTAATCTCAATGGATGAGTACTGTCAACACATGAACCTTTATTTTATATATTCTTTATTTTCTAAATAGGAATGAGGCCCAATCAATCACCATATAATGTTAATTATATGGATTTTCATACATCACACGTATATAATAGCATTGAAAAATAATCAACCATCAACCAAAGTGCACTACACTGTATAAGCATCAAATATAGATATCTAACGCTTATAACAGCCTGTCAATCAATCGATCGACATATTTAATCAATCAGGATGAGTGAACTTCAAATTTCATCCCAACACCCGTGTGGGGTTTCAAACAATCAAACACAGATTTTAGTTGTGCAGTTGGGCGATGTGTAAAATTTATCGTCCCAATCAATGTCCTTCAAATAGGTGTACATAAACAAACCGTCCGGTTTGTAAATGAATATTTATTTATTCACATTCAAGTTAAAAATTATATTTTTAACGATCAAACAATTTTATTCAACCTATGAATATTCTATTTGGTTCCTTTATTAAATAAAATGTTATCTTTATTTTTCTAACTTATTTTTAGAAAATTTCGGCGGCATAACGGCACGATACTAGAAACGGGACAAGGCCTAGCCTTATCCCCGGTCTAGTGAAGGTCCACGCCATTCACACATCAATCAAATCAATTTCATTTCACCAAACAATCAAATTTCAATCAAATAATCTAACTAATTTTTGCAATCAAACAAACAAGTCCATGGTCTGTGGACGATTGTGTCGGGTGCTACTAAACACCGTCTGCATCCTAGTATATATATATAACTAGAAAAAGAAATTGAAGAGTGAGAAATTCTCACCGATAGCTATCCAACTTCACGGCACTTCCAATGCAGGAAATCTTCACCGTTCTCGCCTCTTATCACTTTTGTCGCCCGTAGCCACTATATATATAAAAATCACATTTTCACTTCGCTATTCAATATATAAAAATCGAGTTTTTACTATGCTATTCAATATATAAAAATCGAATTTTTACTATGCTATTCAATATATAAAAATCGAATTTTTACTATGCTATTCAATATATAAAAATCGAATTTTTACTTTGCTATTCAATATATAAAAATCGGATTTTTACTTCGCTATTCAATATATAAAAATCGAATTTTTACTTCGCTATTCAATATATAAAAATCGAATTTTTATTCCTCATTTACATAAGGAAAAATCAAATTTTTATACTCACTAACTTCACATTAAAAATCATAACTTTGCTGTCATAAAAATCTAATCTTTATGAACCTAAAAATCTAATCTTTATTTAAACAAAATCCTAACTTTCTTCGCTATTCAAAAAAAATAAGAAAAATCAAATTTTTACCGTCATTCAAACAAAGTAAAAAAAAAACAAATTTTTGTGCTACTACTTCATATAGAAAAACCATATTTTTCTTCGCTCCACATATGATAAAAATCGAAATTTTATGCTATGAACTAATATGTAAAAACCGAATTTTTTACTTCATACCAAAATCAAGTTCTTTATTATATATGTATAAATAAAACTGAATTTTCAAACTATGTTTTCAGTTTAAATAAAATCAGGAAAACTTACTGCATTTTCTAGGGTTTTGCTGCTCGAATTGGAAGGCGGACCCGTGGTGCTGGTCACAGCATCGAAGGGGGGGAGGGTGGCTCGCCTGACCGACGGCAGTAGGGGGAGGTGGCGCGACAGTCCTTGGCTCGTGGCGGTCTTCGTCTTCCATCGACAACGAATTGAGGTGGTTGGGGCTTGCGAGCAGGTGGAAGAGGGAGGGGGATCGGAGGCCAGCTCCGGCGGTTGACAGGGGGTGCGCGATGCTCCTCTCCGCCCTTTTTTTTCTTTTTTCTGATAGTTCGATTTGGTTTTGAAAGAAAAGGGGGGGCCAGAAGCTAAAGGAAGAGGGTGAGGAGAGAGAGGATTTTAATTTAATTAATTTAATTGCAAAAGGTTGACTTTTACATACGACCTCTAAACGAGGCCCACCGTCTGCCGTCCATAGCTAATTACCCCCATTCCGAACACAATGGGATATGTATTGCAAGCTGATTCGATCGTTTGAATCAGTTTCCGTCAAAATCTACATGTAACTCTATATATTGAATTTGAACGCGCATTTCAATTTACCGGGGTCACATACTAACTAGAAAAATTCCCGAAAAATATTTTCTAGCTTCGTATTGACGATACGGTCTTAACAAAACTAGTTTCGTCGAATTCTGAGACCGTTGGAAAAATGGCTAATTTCCAGTCGATTAAAATCAACTGAAACTGGTCAAACGCGTTTTCCTTTTCCAAGCTCACATATTGATTCGAAAAATTATGAAATTTGAAACCTAGCAATAATTTGACATCACGGATCCAACAAAAGTGGTTTCGTCGAAATCCGAGGTCGTTTGCAAAATTCCCATTTTTAAGGGCCTGAATTCCATAGCGACTATTCAGAATTTTCAACTGGACATATCTTTTGATTCCCGCTATGAAATTTCGATTTTTCGGATTCGTTGGAAAGATATTCACGAATAGATCCTAATGTTTTTGGTTTCACTAAAATCCGGATTGTTTTGCACCCGGTACATTCAATTGAAGTTTGAAATCGAATTATCGAACTACCGCGCAATTTTCAATTCTATTATAATTATATATAATTATTTATATTCTAACGACGGCGTATATAATATATACATTCAAATTATATTCAAAATAAATTTTTCATCGATATTATTTAAAATAATTCATTTTAAATATTCAAAATTCGCTAAAATTGCCAAAATAAAAAAAAATTAAACTGGTTCAGAATTTCCGGGTTATTACAATCTCCCCCACTTAAAACTTTTCGTCCCCGAAAAGGAACGAAGTCGAAAGTGGTTTGATTAATCAACTCTACGTTCGATCTGGCTTCCATTCTCCAACTTTTCAGTTTCTGAGAATTTTCAAATTTTCAAAAATTTGGCTAACACCCTAAATTTTCGAAAATTTTCGCCACAACCTCCCCTGCACCGGGAGCCACGGGAAAATCCCGAAATTGCCATACAGGCCTTCTGATCTCAAAAAGAAAAAGAAAAAGCCAAGCGGCTAGCCAATAGGCTCATAAAATCATCATCACCCAAACAAAACAGTAAATTATAGTAAACATGTACCTATTTGTCGGGCAAACAAATTTTATTCTCTGCTCTAGCCTCCTTGCTATGACCTGTTCAATGGATATACATGTATATGCAAGCAAATGCGACTAATTTTCAATACAATTCAATATTTGATTCAATTAGGCATAATGGTTAAAAATTATCAAACAAATAAACAAACAACATAAACATCAATCAATTAGTGAATTAACGTTTCAAATTCATAATTTTACTACATATACTGAAAATCATGTTTTTGATGCCAATTCACAACAATGTGTTCTAGCTAAATAGTTTTGGTTCTCACACCAGTCTAATGGAAATATATAGATATCACACCTTCGTCACTCGAATATAAATACTGATTATGTGGCCACATCATCAGAATTATCCCCGGGTGTCTAGAATGTGACTCTATATCTATCAAATATATTAAAATTTCGAATATACGTTCATGACGCGTATACGCGAAATCTTTATATACTCGATTGTCCAAATTCAAAATAAATAAATATTCAAATACGTATAAAGCGATCTAAATTTTCAAAACAAAATTGTTTTCATTGAAAAATATACTCTTCACACTCGTTCTAGGATACTACTGATCCTATCTCTAACGAGTCATTCTAATTGGATATTACTAATCCAATATCTGATGAATTCTTTCGTATGGTTCTAATGTGTCTTGTTCTCGAGCTCTGTAAACCAAAGCTCTGATACCAAATGTGACAACAAGGAATTTCGCTCGATCTGAATCAGTCGTTAAACCGATCTAGACCGTTCGAAACCCCTGATCGTTGAGAACATGACAAAATAGAACGCAGACGGAAGAACATTTCATTGTTATTACAACAATTCCATCAGATACAAAAATATACAGAGTATAAAAGAATAAATTACATTCGATAAATATCAGAGATTACAATAAATTACATAGCAGCGGAAAAATAATACAAAGCACAACTGAAGGTGATATACGGATACAGAGCTTTCCGGATATCATTCCAGCTGTAAACCAGGATCCTGTGAATATAAATCTGCAAAACCAAAACTACTAGCTGCCCGTGTCAAAAATAGGGGCACCCAGAGTTTAGGTTAAAACAATAAACTCCAGGTCAGTCATGTGACTGGTGTGAGAACTAAAACAGTTATTAATATTGGTTTTAAAGTTTGGTAAATCAAGGGACCACGCCGTATAACACGGAACGGGTTTCCTCCCAAGAATACCAGTGCATATAGATAAACAGCGCAATGCTTTTTCGAAAAATGAAGCTATTATAAGACCCAGGTCCCATCACACAATGCAACGCAAGCCGGAGGATAGGGTTTAACCTTATAACAGCCAAACATGCTTGGTACGTTTAAAAACAAATCATTTGATACTATAATAAGTGTATAGTGTCAAAACAATTTCAATCATAAATATAAATCATAGACGGCATAAGTGCCTCATCCCACTATGTCGCCATACTAGGCTGTACAAACAAAACTGAATTACACGTATTGGAAATTGGATTTCCGTCATGAGTCGAGGCAAGGGGCAAGCTCCTCTCCGCGTTCGAGACACTCTAGCAAATGTCTCAGGGCTACGCACTCTGGGCAACCCTTGGATGCTTCAGGGCCGGTCCTCACTTACGTTAGAGGATTGGCAATTCCTGAACACACGTTTCCCGGTCCTTACAGACCTATAATCGAGGCGCCTCATCCAACAACCACATAGGTGAAAAGTATATAAATGTCAGGGCTGGTAAGTCACTGACACCACCAAAGCTAGAAAGAAACGTCGTGCTCTCCCTGCAGTCCGTATCCCGTTTTTGACTCATACCGAGGTGTGAGGCTCGCGAATTCACGTTATACACAAAGCTGCCACGTAGGCGTGCTTTGATCATCAACCACAAGACTTTGCTTTTCAACAGAAGCCTTGATCATTGCATCTTAGCGTGCCACACAGGCAATTCATGCCATGCGACTGATGTCCATCGATATACAACCTCTGAGCTCGTACGTCTCAGAGAAGGGCGTTAAGCAAAAGAATAAATTCTCCGCCGCCAAACAGATGTATATTTAATAGAAATCAATCAACACAGAATAAAATCCAATGTCAGACACACAATCCATTTACAAGTCCGTTCTGGGTCTGAACGAAACCGGAGGCACTTTCCACGCATATCCATTCATCTCCAAGTACGTCTGGACGACCACCAACTATTTCCATCCTCTTGGGTGTACAGCCCAATCAGGATCGTCAGTAATCACCCAAACGATGTGAAGACTTCCGGTCTTCAACCACCGTCTTCATCTTCGACATATCGTCGAATCGGTTATTCAGAGTGGGTATAAACCCGGACTTTCCGAACAACCCGCGTATATTGAAAACAAATGTTACACAAACACAACATACGCCTCATTCCAATTCTGAATATTCTGTTATTTAAATATCCACATCTTTTGGGAAAAAGTTCCCATTAATTTTATCCAAGATAAATTCTTTAAAATTTATCCTTTAATCTTCCTTTGGATGTCGTTTCAAACCAAATTATGGTTTTCTAAACTAGTCGAGATTAGCGAACCACACCGAAGTAATTATTTATTTTATTTCCCAATCCCAACCTATTCATCCCATGAAGCAAAACTGGTAATACTCCATATCTAATACTATGGTGTTATCGGTAAAATTAATTACCATTTCACGTTCAAATCTAATTAAAGATTTAACTATCGCTTTGGAGCAAAACTGGTGATACTCCATTCTCGCTCGATTTCTAAATTTGATAATTTAAATTATCAATTCACATTTCAATCTAATTGCAGATTCATTAAAACTCCTTTTACTGGGTTAAAGAACTAGTGTCGTTTAAAACACAGTTCACGATAAACCCAAATCATATCCTATTTATTATCGGGTTAAAGAACTAGTGTTATTTAAAACACCCTTCACGATAAACCCACAAATCAGTTCTATTTAAAACCCATTTCAAATCCAATTTATTTATTTAAAAATAGTTGGGTTTTAATTTTAGTTCAAACTAGTTCATTTCGATAAAAATCTATTTTTATCTTTTCAAATATGGATTTTTCATCCCAGTTTTTCCCAAATCATTTCTTATGATTTTACACAAATTATTACTATTTTTAATAATTTTATCAAGGCGCGTACAGTCGATTTCCATCAACGGCCATCGAACTGCACTTACAGCGACCTTTTCCAAATTTGATTTGGACGTATCTCCAAATCCAACCGTTAGATTTCAAATTTCTAATATTCGTTAGAAAGCTCTTTTCGATACGAACCCAACGGTTCCGGTTTTAGGAGAATCCGACGGTCGGATCTCCCGTAATGTCCGTTTGAAATAAATGGTCGAAATTCACGAACTGCCGCGGCGCGGCGCGTTCTATTCAGGCCATTATATTATATATATATATAATATATATTTCATCGATTTCTATGTAAAACGAATTTTATAAATAGTTTTGAATTCGTTTCAAAAACAATTTCAACTTCCATTTCCAATTCAATTCAAAATTGAATTTTTCCTTATAGATTCGTTTTAAAATTCGTTTCTATTCAATTCAAATTCGTTTTCAATTCAATTCAAATCAAATTCGTTTTCAATTCAATTCATATTGGTTTTCTATTCGATTCAATTCAAATTCGTTTTCAATTCAAATCAAATTCGTTTTCAATTCAATTCATATTGGTTTTCTATTCGATTCAATTCAAATTCGTTTTCAATTCGATTCAATTCAAATTCGTTATATATTCAATTGAAATCAAATTTGTTTTCTATTCAATTCAATTCGAAATCGTTTTATATTCAATTCATTTCGAAATCGTTTTCAATTCAATTCATTTCGAAATCGTTTTCAATTCAATTCATTTCGAAATCGATTTCAATTCAATTCATTTCGAAATCGTTTTCAATTCAATTCATTTCGAAATCATTTTCAATTCAATTCATTTCGAAATCGTTTTCAATTCAATTCATTTCGACATCGTTTTCAATTCAATTCATTTCGAAATCGTTTTCAATTCAATTCATATTGGTTTTCTATTCGATTCAATTCAAATTCGTTTTCAATTCGATTCAATTCAAATTCGTTATATATTCAATTGAAATCAAATTTGTTTTCTATTCAATTCAATTCGAAATCGTTTGATATTCAATTCATTTCGAAATCATTTTCAATTCAATTCATTTCGAAATCGTTTTCAATTCAATTCATTTCGAAATCGTTTTCAATTCAATTCATTTCGAAATCGTTTTCAACTCAATTCATTTCGAAATCGTTTTATATTCAATTCATTTCGAAATCGTTTTCAATTCAATTCATTTCGAAATCGTTTTATATTCAATTCATTTCGAAAACGTTTTATATTCAATTCATTTCGAAATCGTTTTATATTCAATTCATTTCGAAATCGTTTTATATTCAATTCATTTCGAAATCGTTTTATATTCAATTCATTTCGAAATCGTTTTATATTCAATTCATTTCGAAATCGCTTTATATTCAATTCATTTCGAAATCGTTTTATATTCAATTCATTTCGAAATCGTTTTCAATTCAATTCATTTCGAAATCGTTTTCAATTCAATTCATTTCGAAATCGTTTTCAATTCAATTCATTTCGAAATCGTTTTCAATTCAATTCATTTCGAAATCGTTTTCAATTCAATTCATTTCGAAATCGTTTTCAATTCAATTCATTTCGAAATGAATAAAATCGATATAAATATCGTTCACGTCAAAATGGCGTCAATCTAATCAACACGGCTTCATATATTCCTTTATTCTTTTCAACAAATGAAAATTTATTTTTGTCAACACACGACTAATCTCAACGAATGAGTACTGTCCACGTGTGACTATTTTTGTTAAATTATTTCGTTCAACACATGACTAATCTCAACGGATGAGTACAGTCAACACATGAACCTTTATTTTATAGTGATAAAGATATAAATTTTATTGTTAAAATATTACGTTCAACACATGACTAATCTCAATGGATGAGTACTGTCAACACATGAACCTTTATTTTATAGTGATAAAGATATAAATTTTATTGTTAAAATATTACGTTCAACACATGACTAATCTCAATGGATGAGTACTGTCAACACATGAACCTTTATTTTATATATTATTTATTTTCTAAATTGGAATGAGGCCCAATCAATCACCATATAATGTTAATTATATGGATTTTCATACATCACACGTATATAATAGCATTGAAAAATAATCAACCATCAACCAAAGTGCACTACACTGTATAAGCATCAAATATAGATATCTAACGCTTATAACAGCCTGTCAATCAATCGATCGACATATTTAATCAATCAGGATGAGTGAACTTCAAATTTCATCCCAACACCCATGTGGGGTTTCAAACAATCAAACACAGATTTTAGTTGTGCAGTTAGGCGATGTGTAAAATTTATCGTCCCAATCAATGTCCTTCAAATAGGAGTACATAAACAAACCGTCCGGTTTGCAAATGAATATTTATTTATTCACATTCACATTAAAAATTATATTTTTAACGATCAAACTATTTTATTCAACCTATGAATATTCTATTTGGTTCCTTTATTAAATAAAATGTTATCTTTATTTTTCTAACTTATTTTTAGAAAATTTCGGCGGCATAACGGCACGATACTAGAAACGGGACAAGGCCTAGCCTTATCCCTGGTTTATTGAAGGCCCACGCCATTCACACATCAATCAAATCAATTTCATTTCATCAAACAATCAAATTTCAATCAAATAATCTAACTAATTTTTGCAATCAAACAAACAAGTCCATGGTCTGTGGACGATTGTGTCGGGTGCTACTAAACACCGTCTGCACCCTAGTATATATATAACTAGAAAAAGAAATTGAAGAGTGAGAAATTCTCACCGATAGCTATCCAACTTCACGGCACTTACAATGCAGGAAATCTTCATCGTTCTCGCCTCTTATCACTTTCGTCGCCCGTAGCCACTATATATATATATATATAAATCACATTTTCACTTCGCTATTCAATATATAAAAATCGAGTTTTTACTATGCTATTCAATATATAAAAATCGAATTTTTACTATGCTATTCAATATATAAAAATCGAATTTTTACTATGCTATTCAATATATAAAAATCGAATTTTTACTTTGCTATTCAATATATAAAAATCGAATTTTTACTTCGCTATTCAATATATAAAAATCGAATTTTTACTTCGCTATTCAATATATAAAAATCGAATTTTTATTCCTCATTTACATAAGGAAAAATCAAATTTTTATACTCACTAACTTCACATTAAAAATCATAACTTTGCTGTCATAAAAATCTAATCTTTATGAACCTAAAAATCTAATCTTTATTTAAACAAAATCCTAACTTTCTTCGCTATTCAAACAAAATAATAAAAATTAAATTTTTACCGTCATTCAAACAAAGTAAAAAAAAAACAAATTTTTGTGCTACTACTTCATATAGAAAAACCATATTTTTCTTCGCTCCACATATGATAAAAATCGAATTTTTATGCTATGAACTAATATGTAAAAACCGAATTTTTTACTTCATACCAAAATCAAGTTCTTTATTATATATGTATAAATAAAACTGAATTTTCAAACTATGTTTTCAGTTTAAATAAAATCAGGAAAACTTACTGCATTTTCTAGGGTTTTGCTGCTCGAATTGGAAGGCGGACCCGTGGTGCTGGTCACAGCATCGAAGGGGGGAGGGTGGCTCGCCTGACCGGCGGTAGTAGGGGGAGGTGGCGCGACAGTCCTTGGCTCGTGGCGGTCTTCGTCTTCCATCGACAACGAATTGAGGTGGTTGGGGCTTGCGAGCATGTGGAAGAGGGAGGGGGATCGGAGGTCAGCTCCGGCGGTTGACAGGGGGTGCGCGATGCTCCTCTCCGCCCTTTTCTTCTTTTTTTCTGATAGTTCGATTTGGTTTTGAAAGAAAAGGGGGGGCCAGAAGCTAAAGGAAGAGGGTGAGGAGAGAGAGGATTTTAATTTAATTAATTTAATTGCAAAAAGTTGACTTTTACATACGACCTCTAAACGAGGCCCACCGCCTGCCGTCCATAGCTAATTACCCCCATTCCGAACACAATGGGATATGTATCGCAAGCTGATTTGATCGTTTGAATCAGTTTCCGTCAAAATCTACATATAACTCTATATATTGAATTTGAACGCGCATTTCAATTTACCGGGGTCACATACTAACTAGAAAAATTCCCGAAAAATATTTTCTAGCTTCGTATTGACGATACGGTCTTAACAAAACTAGTTTCTTCGAATTCTGAGACCGTTGGAAAAATGGCCAATTTCCAGTCGATTAAAATCAACTGAAACTGGTCAAACGCGTTTTCCTTTGCCAAACTCACATATTGATTGGAAAAATTATGAAATTTGAAACCTAGCAATAATTTGACATCACGGATCCAACAAAAGTGGTTTCGTCGAAATCCGAGGTCGTTTGCAAAATTCCCATTTTTAAGGGCCTGAATTCCATAGCGACTATTCAGAATTTTCAACTGGACATATCTTTTGATTCCCGCTATGAAATTTCGATTTTTCATATTCGTTGGAAAGATATTCACGAATAGATCCTAATGTTTTTGGTTTCACTAAAATCCGGATTGTTTTGCACCCGGTACATTCAATTGAAGTTCAAAATTGAATTATCGAACTACCGCGCCATTTTCAATTCTATTATATTATATATAATTATTTATATTCTAACGACGGAGTATATAATATATACGTTCAAATTATATTCAAAATAAATTTTTCGTCGATATTATTTAAAATAATTCATTTTAAATATTCAAAATTAGCTAAAATTGCCAAAATAAAAAAAAATTAAACTGGTTCAGAATTTCCGGTTTATTACAACATATTTTAAAATAATTATTAAAAATATTCTTTATATAAAAAGATTTTTAATGTACAAATATTCTTCTTAAAAGAACACCTGAATCGGAGTGCGACTCAATCATTCACCATATAATTTGGATTATATGGATTTCACACGCATCATATATATTTCAATAACAATATATTCATCAAGTCATCCATTTACATCCAGTGTGTAAATTTCACTGTGTAAGCGTTAAAATTAAATAATAACGCTTAACGCAGCCTGTCGATCTAACGATAGACATACCATTTAACATTGGGATTTGTGTCAGTCAAATATCATCCCAATACCCGTGTGGGGTTTTCAGCCAACACACTTCATATAGATATACAAATAAATAATTGGTTAATGGATTTAACCAATTTAAATTATGCTAACAATTGATGATTATGAGCAGGTCATTTAATCCCAATGTCGAAATAAAATGTGACTTTCTCGAAATATAAATTAATATGGCATTCCCTTTATTTCTTATATCGTAAAATTTCTCTTTCTTTACTACACTGAAAATTTTAATCAACATTATAATGTAAAATTTCTATCTTTCAGTTACATTGCAAAATTTCCTTTTTATTTACATTATAAATGTAATTAATAATATAGTGAAAAATTTTACCTTTTTAAAATACATTAAAAATGTAATTTTCATAACCGTTCCAATCTTTATCCTATAAATTTATATTAAAAAGATAAATTTGATTCTATGACTAACTCTCCTTCCTAATTACATTAAAATGTAATTTTTCCATACGAATGCAAGTTTTCCTATCTTTTAATTACATTAAAATGTAATTTTATATATCATGCGAATTCTCAAATTCTAAAAAAAAAAATGTAAAATTTTATTCTACGATGTAAATCTCATCCCAAATTACATATAAAAAAAATGTAATTTTTAATTTTCCTCGCAAATCCCTATTTCTAATTTCATATAAAAAATGAAATCTTTAATTTACAATGCCAGTCCTCCTTTCTAATTATATATAAAAATGTAATTTTTTTTATGTGAATCTTACCTCTTTATTACATTATAAAAATGTAATTTTTATTTTACATTATAGATTCAAGTCCCAATTACATAAAGAAATGTAATTTTTATAATACAATACAAATTCATATTTTAATTTCATTGAAAAATGTAATCTTTATCATATCGTTATAACTCATATATAAATTACATAGAAAAATGTCATTTTTATTTTACCGTTCTAATTCATATCTAAATTATATAGAAAGGTGAAATTTTTCTCATGCGGCACAAAATCAATTTAAATTACATAGAAAAATGTAATTTTTATCATGCGATGGAAATTCATATCTTAATTACATAGGAAAAATGTAGTTCTTATCATATGACATAAATTCATATTTAAATTACATCTAAAAATGTAATTTTTATCCTACAGTGTAAATTTATCATTTTAATTACATGTAAAAATGTAATTTTCATTCTACCGTTATCATTCATTTCTAAATTACATAGAAAAATGTAATTTTAATCATGCAATGTAAATTTCAATTTTAATTACATAGAAAAATGCAATTTTTGTTATACGGTGCAACTTCATATATAAATTACATATAAAAAAAATGTAACTTTTGTTATGCAAAGTAAATTCACATTTAAATTACGTATAAAAATGTAATTTTATTCATACGGTGTGAATTCATTTACAAATACATATAAAAATGTTAATTATTTCATGTGATGAAATTTCATTCATAAATTACATATAGAAATGTTATTTATTTCATGCTGTGGAAATTCATTCATAAATAACATATAAAAATATGTTTCATTTCATACAATGTAAAAACACCTTCTTTTTATGTACAATGCAAAAATATCATCTTTTTATATTTATAATGTAAAAATATCAACTTTATTATTTTACGATGTAAAAGTATCAACTTTACTATTTTACAATGTTAAAATATTATCTTTTCTATTTTACAAAGTAAAAATATCAACTTTACTATTTTACAATGTAAAAATATTATCTTTTCTATTTTACAAAGTAAAAATATCAACTTTACTATTTTACAATGTAAAAATATTATCTTTTCTATTTTACAGAGTAAAAATATGAACTTTACTATTTTACAATGTAAAAATATTATCTTTTCTATTTTACAAAGTAAAAATATCAACTTTACTATTTTACAATGTAAAAATATTATCTTTTCTATTTTACAAAGTAAAAACATTAACTTTACTATTTTACAATGTAAAAATATTGTCTTTTCTATTTTACAAAGTAAAAATATCAACTTTACTATTTTACAATGTAAAAATATTATCTTCTTTATTTTAAAATATAAAAAGATCGTCTCTTTATTTTCATCGTCAAAATTTCATCTTTTTGTTTTCAATCTAAAAAGATTGTCTTTTTATCTATCAACATAAAACTTCCATCTTCTAATTTTCAATATAAAAAGATGATCGTTTTATTAGTCATCCTAAAATTGTCATCTTTAATATTCTGTCCAACGTTTTCATATCCAATTTCATCACAAACGATAAACATCACATCATCTAAACGCAAATCGAATTCACAACATAGAGTAACATCCATCGCATAACGATTCATTTTCACCATTCAATATTAAACAACAAAAGAATAACAATTAAATTAATTAATATTAAATTAAAAATAAATTCTCACCTTGCTTGTTTCTGAAATGAAAGTGGTTTAAATCAGATCTCGTGTTCGGATTCACGGCGGTTACGGATCTGAAAGATTTTAATTTGAAATTTATGTAAAAATTTGAATTCTGGCTTTTAACAACTGGCACAGTAACGGAAATAAGCGTGACAAAATCTGAAATAATTATACCTTAATTTTCAGAATTGTTCAAATCTTCAAATGCGGATTTCGGGAGCTGTAGTCGACGGTTTTACGAACGGTTTGCGGGAGATTGGAGAGCTACGAGAGGGTTATCTTCACCGGGAAGATGGGAGGGTGCGGCTGCAAGGAGGAGGTGCGGCGGGGGTCCGTTCAGCGTGGGTTGGGGGTGCTCGTTCTTCGCCTACGGTCGATGAAAAGGGATGAAACTTGTTGGAGATTAAAGAGAGTGAGAAGAGCTTCAAAAAGTTTAACTACGGCCTAAGCTAATTCTTTGTGGATTGGGAGAGAAGGAGGAGAGAAATTTCGGCCATGATGGGTTCTTGCGGCTGTAACATAACGTGGAGGAGGAAGAAACCCGATGGATTTTATATTATTATATTAGGGTTATTTAATTACTATTTAATTAGTCCGTTTAAGCCCGTTTTGGTCCGAACTCAGAATTAGGCCCAACGACTGTCGTTCCTACCATTTAGCCCCCATTCCGAACTCATCTGGATATGTCTCATCAGCCCAAATTGTCATCTTGGCCTCCGTTTTTCAGTTTTAAAATTTAAGTCCTTTATTTCTAATTTTTCCGTACAAATAATTTTACCGGGACTACACACTAACTCAGAAAAATCCAGAAAAATTATTTTTGGCTTTCTCATAACGATACGGTCCTAACAAAATTTATTTCATCGAATTCTGAGGCTGTTTGAAAAATGGCTATTTTTAAGGCGTTTAAATTTAACTGAAATAGTCAAAACACATTTTCCTCTGCCACGCTCACATATTTATTCGAAAAATTCTGAAAATTGAAATCTAGAAATAATTTGACATCCCGGTTCCAACAAAAGTGGTTTCGTCGAAAACAGAGGTCGTTTGAAAAATGACTATTTTTAAAGCCAGTATAATTAATATTAAAAATACATTTTTAAACAAATAATTTCCGAAACTCGAAATATATAAGTGTTTACTGTTTTTCAATGCAGAAACATCATTCTGAACTCAATGGAAGTGGTTTCGAGTTCAAATTCCTTTATATGCAAAAAGTAGCATTTTGGCCCTTATAAATTTCATAGCGACCTTTCTGGATTTTAATTTTGACATAACTTTTGATTCCCGTTATGAAATTTCGATTTTTCAGATTCGTTGGAAAGATATTTTTAAATAGATTCTAATATTTTTGGTTTCACTAAAATCCGTTAAATTTTGCATCCTGTACGGTCAGTCAAAGTTCAAGTTTGACTTGTCAAACTACCGCGCTATTTCTAACTCTTTTTATAATTAAAATTGAATTATTCATTCTAACTTCGATTTGAATCAACTTTCAATCATTTTTTTATTTTAAATATTATTTTAAATATCGAAAACTCATTAAAATCACTTAAAATTAATTTTAAATTGGCCCCCAAAATTCCGGGTTGTTACAAAATTCCATCGTTTATTTCTTTAAAACGATTTCCGCATTTCTATTTTTAAATTCACATTTGAATTTAAAAATTCAAATTATCTAATGATAATTTTTCCACTTTATTTATAAACACTGTTTATAAATTCATCTCAATTCTCTACATTATTTAATTTATAAATAATATTTATAATTTCACTTCAAATCTCATATTATTAATTTATAAACATCGTTTATAAATTCACTACTTGTTTTATATATTCAAAACAAGTTAACATATTTATAGTCCAATTGAAATTCGATTTCTATTTTAGATAAATAGATTTTTCCCTTTAAATTCCAAATATCCTTTTTCCCTGATATTTATATATCAACATTTTGGCCCCAATGATATTTAAACAATCAAACAACCCAATTTTCAATCAACACATTATATATGATAATATATGTGAAAACAGACACTGATAAAATTTGAGGAATCCAGTTGGATCCCTCCAATCTGTTTTCCTGCATCCACGGGCGTTAGTCAATAGAAATAATACCCATCCTGCTTCGTGGCAGGATATCGCAGTATAGATGGTCATCCACTATCATAGCGTGGGGCGCATATGGTCATTCGCTAATTATACTGCGGGCATCTGCTAATGGTACTGCGGGAATCATCCAATCACTAATATATATATATAATAGCCACAAACATCAATACTATATAACTAATATATATGTATAATAGCTACAGTAATATTTAAATGCTACCAAACAACCAACAAATTATTTTTAACGATAAAAATAATTTAAATAAAATTCTTGAGTGAGAATTACTCACCAGATTTTATTTACCGAACACATAATGAAGCTTATTATATAGATTTTGCTGTGATTCTCCATACATCTTCTTTTCAATTGTTTTAATCTCGTAAAACAAATAAAATTTTGATTATCGACTTATACTAATTTAATTTAATTATTTGAATGAATAAATGAATTCTTCTATTCAAATTTTGGTAAGATCGTATACCTCGTTACTACTGAAATCACTCGACCAATCCACAAGGTATGTCTTCAGAAATCCTTGATCAATTTCCATTGAAAATCAGCTCCAGGATTCTGCTTATCCCACTTCAACAATTCAACAAACATTTTCTTTCAATGCCCATTCCATTTACAACCAATTACCTCCTACTGCTAGGCACAAAAAAAAATTAACCTTCGCATTTCTACTTCTATTTCCACTGTCCAGTAAACAACCTTTCACCGACCGACCCCTTTTCCATCATATGAGCTTTGCCGTCCCAAAACCAACAGCCCTGGATACTAAACACCACATTGCCACTCAGTATCCCATCAACCTCAACATCACGCCCTCAAACGCACCCTCAAATTATTTCAGTCCTCATAGATCTGCAATCCACTCACCATCAGCACCCCGTCCATCCTTGAAGAACACAAACTCCTCTAGTTCATGCAATTTTTCTAAACCCAACACTACTATTCCAAGACAAAGCTCGACGCCTTCCAGTCCCCCTTTAAACGCCATCGCGATCCAATCCAAGCTCAACAACCCCATTGCGACTTGATCGAAACAGAAGTCCTCCAAAACCATAAACACCCAATAGCTCCAAATCACTTTAACTTCTCAACTCCCTCCTTCGAGGGATGAACCGCGATGACTCCAAAGTACCCACTCGCGCTTCTTTTCCATTTCCTAAATCGATTCGAACTCAAGCCCTAAAGAGATGACTTACTATCGTGCTTTAGATATTCGAACGACATTTGATTTTTTTTGAATGAGGATTGACCATTTATTTTGGGCTAAAGCTTTCGGTTTCTATTGTGTAGAAGGAAATGGATAAACAAAGAAAAGAAGAATGAAAGAGAGAAAGGAGAAGTATGCGTGATTTTATAAAGGAAGGGTGCGGCTTCAATTTGAACAGCGGGGCCATTATTTTCTTCTTTGATGTTTTGTTTCTGTCCACTAAACAAGGAACATGGTGCGATTTATTTTATTTTAATTCGTTTTTGGACCGATATCCTTTAATTAAAATACCCTATGATTTCGAACTCCTTTCTAAACCCATCAACTGACATTTTTAGGGTTATTCCTATATTCTGGACCTATTGGAATAGGTTCCGATGTCACATTTTACCGTCTTGAGAAGATATTAATATAAATCGATATAAATTTTGTAACACCCCACCTCCGCCAGGGTAACTCTTGCAAGCACTCTGACTTTGGAGGGGCGTTTGAATCAGGTAAACATGCATAATGATATATCAAGGCAGAACAAGAACATATGTATATATGTAAACAGAGTAAATAACATAGATAAAACAGCGGAAGATTTTAAACCATTTCAAAACAAGTCTGGTACAACATAATATCAACTTTCCAAATAAACAAGTCTAGATAAAACAACATCATCTGAAAACTGAAATACATAAGTGCTATCCCCAAAATAAATGATAACCATAGCTAGCTTCATGTCAAGACTGTACATGAGCTAATCCCACAAGCAAGCGATCAGAAATCCAGCTAAGCTCCAATATTCCCTCCCTGAGAACCTGGGGGGGGGGGGGGGGGAAACGGAAGAAAAGAGGCGAAAGAAAACAGGTCAGTCGAAAAGACTGAGTAAGCCCTACTACAATCAATGTAAACTGATAAAGTTAACTGGCATGAGCAGCAGGGATGAACATAAGGATAACAACATACTAGCATGATGATTAACTAACAAGGTAGATAAAGGTGTCATCGCATAATCAGGTTTAAGGTTTTGCACCACAGGTGTATCAGCATTCTAACATGTCATGTATAATCAAGAATTTATCCCTTGGCCTAAACTTGGCCCAGTATCAGGTGTTTGACTCAAATCAAGATCCAACTTCTTGGTACCAATCCTAGTATAACAGGATTAGGTGTTACCCCAATGTTCACATCGAAACAGGACAGAACAGAATGGTCCATACAGAAATAGAGCTTGGGAAAAATGGTCTCTTACCATCCCAACAGATAAAGTACAGAAACGGAATGCTAACAATAATGGGCCTTAACCACCCTAACAGATAAAGTACAGAAACGGAATACTAACTATAATGGGCCTTTACCACCCTAACAGAACGGTACCACGCAGAAACAGACGGGTGTTGCCACCCAACAGAACAGACGGTACCAACAGAATCAGACAGAACTAAGTGTACCCTAAATCCTACCCAAGCGATCGGCTCCCTAATACATAAATACATTGTGTCGGCCCCACGATAGGGTGTATCACCCCCTAAAGTGGCAACCAATTGGCACAGGCATATTTATAGATGTCACAGCGTCTTACATCCTCAGAGCCAGACCGGGATCCATGCACGCACATGACCCGGTTGGAACGCACCATCAACACCCATCACCATTATCAGAATGAACCACTTATAATTAGTTCAGTAAGCGTGCCCGGACCCTACCTACGGTTGGGTCAAAGTTTTGATACCAGAAAGGGTTACTGACTAATATGGGTCTCAAACAACAGATGACACAAGTATTCCCCCTTGTGTCCCCAGACTATCAGATTCAGATTAACTTATTAACAGAGTTCAGACATACAAAGTTCAGACGATTAGTTTTCAGACTAACGGATCAGATAACAGATTTACAAACCTGCCTAACTTAGTGTGGGTCCTACAGATCCGCAAAGCAGGTTCGTTTAACTTATCAATCAAGTTAGTTTATCCAGACCAGGTATCAAATCGGTTCTCAGCCTTATCAAATTACTGAGTTGGATTGGTATAGTTCAACTTAACCCCGTGAAATTACCGAGTTCAGATTGGTTAAGTGTAGGTTAACTCAACCCCGTTAATCTACCAAGCCCAAATTGGTTAAGTATTAAATGGACCATGACTTAACCCTAATCATGAGGCATTAATTAATTAATGCGCCTTAACCTCTCACATTAGACTTTGTTGTGGTTACTAGTTAGGCCGGGCGGGTCCGGGTAGCTTTACACCACAACTTGGTCTAACCTCGGGTCCAAGGTACAACATGACCAACTTCTCACATTGGGTCCTATCGTTTGTAGCAACTAGTTAGGCCGGTCGGTTCCGGGTAGGTTTACGCTACAAACTCAACCCAACCTCGAGTTGGCCACACCTATCTTTTCTAAGTGTCATGTCCATCATGTTTCCAAAACATGTTACAAATTTTCAAGCAATTGGGTAGACCTAACTTAATAGGTAAATTCCCAATGGGTAGACCTAACTTAATAGGTAAATTCCCAAGCTTATGTTTTTATGTCTTTTAAGTTTACCCAACCCCAAACGCAATCCCATCGCTTACATATCGCAATAGCGCATAAAGGATAGAAAGAGGGAACTTGGCATAATCATGACATAAAAATGTTAAAGCCACAAGTTCAACATGGTGGCATATGAAAGGTTCATGTGTTCATGCACTTGCATATTACATTTTTAGGCCCAAAAAGCATGCATAAAACCAAACTTGGCATATTCATGATACATGGTGTTAAATGACATGTAAGAATGGCCACAAGTTCGCATTTAGCCTCACATGCAAGTTATCATAAGTGATATGATAACTTACATGTTGCCAAAATGCAACCTTTGGCATAAAGCTTGAAGCTTTATGTTCACATACTCAAAATAAGCTTGCATAACATGATAACATGAACCATATGACCATCCCCAAACTTGCATAACATACTTGCATATCATATGACACTTGCATAACAAACTTGCATAATAAAACTTGCATAATATATGACAACTTGCATATCAAACTTGCATAAACAAACTTGCATAACATATGACAACTTGCATATCATACTTGCATAAACAAACTTGCATAACATATGACAACTTGCATATCATACTTGCATAAACAAACTTGCATAACATATGACAACTTGCATATCATACTTGCATAAACAAACTTGCATAACATATGATAACTTGCATATCATACTTGCATAAACAAACTTGCATAACATATGATAACTTGCATATCATACATTTAACTTTAGAGTTTAAGTATGAAAGGAATAGGGCTTACAATGCTTATGCGGACTCAAATGAGTATAGCAAATGTAAGAAAACCCTTATGCAACCAATTAAACCCTAAAATGCAAGCAAAATAGATCAAAACTCTCTCTTTATGATGCAAAGATAGAAACTTGACTTGAATGCAAGCTAATGATGATCATACAAGTCTAAAAACACTTGTATGCATGGAAAATCTCATAAGAATTTGTTTAGGAATTTATGAAGAGAGTGGAGGCCATGAGAGGATTGATTTTGCCATAGTTTAGTTGCTAGAATGAATAATGATGATTTAGAGTAGGTTAGGGTCTTATTTATAGATTAGGCAAGTGTTTTAGGCCATAGGATTAACCCTAGATTCAATCCAATCCATCAAAGCATGTCTTGGGGAAGAAGTCAAGTGTAGGAACCATCTAGGGCCTTTAGATTAAAGATGGACCATGAGAACCATTCAAATGCAAAATCTGCATTTGAGCGAATCGGCCCACGGGTTGACAGCCAAACACCCTGGATTAACCCCTAGTCGACCCAGCGAGCTCGGGTCGACCTCAAAAATCGGCCGGTTCGGTTATTCCCCTCTCCCAATTCGCTGTTTTGAACATTTTTGCATATTTACTTATTAAATTTTCAATTATATATATATATATCAATATATATATATTTCTCTGCGCAACCCATTTCACTTAATTAAGTATACTTTAATTAGGGAATTTTTCGTGAAACTTCGCGAGGCCATATCTTGGTCATACGGACTCCGATTTTCGAAAACTCGAACTCTATTTCGCGTATTTTTCCGAAACGAACGCAATGGCATAGCCTGTTTCCCTTGATTCAGATTTTACAGTTTAATTCTGCCTCCATTTATGTTATTACATGTTATTCAAAAATACGGGTTGTTACATTCCTCCCTCCTTAAAGGATTTCGTCCCCGAAATCTCCAAGTTAGGAAGAACGTATCCTACCATCCAATCATCCATCTACTCAAAACATCACCCACGAGCAATCATTGTCCTTACAAGATTCTAATGCGGTATGAACATATGCAAAAGGTGTGTGTATATGTTCTTATCTAATGCAAAGATCATCAATGCAAAGTATGTCAGTGAAATGAATCCATTATGTATGCAAATAGTCCTAATCATATAATACTATATGTGTGCACAAACATTCATCCATATGCAACATCCATGTGCCGCATTAACCATCTTGCAACCATAAGAATTGAAAATATACACACGTCCATATGCAATATGAGAGTGTATTTCAAGCCGATCTAGTGCCTAGTGTGTGTTTATGCATCCACGAGCAACCACTAGCAACCACTTGCATCCACTTGCAACCATCAAACATAACATGTCTCAAACACATGTTTACATCCATAGGATTCCTATCTTAACAAGACACAGTCGAGTGATGGAAGCGAGTACAGATAAAACAAAAACTTGGTACATATACTTACAGACTACTAGTACAGATCAGATTTTCCCCAAATGATTCTTAGGAAACTAAGCATGGTAGAAACCCAGAATGTATTCGTCATAGTCACCCTCATGCCCAACACAGATACTCTCAAATCCCAATTTATCACAAACAGATGAGTTATAACTCTCAGGGAGTTTGAGACTATTACCAGATCAGAAGCAAGACTAGCATTAAAGTACTGAGTTTCCATTTCAGAATCAAAATACCAGAAAAAGAGTTTCAAACTGAAAATTAGACAAGGAAAATTAAACATCCTACAGACAAATTATTCTAGCCCTAATCTATTCACCCGCCATGCGAGTATTCACCGTTCCTTCCGATGTAGTCCCTTTCTTCTTCGGACAGTCCCTAGTGAAGTGTCCCATCTCTCCATAGTTAAAGCAAGTGCCCTTCCTCTTTCTGCAATCCTTGTTTAGATGGGTTGAGCTTCCACAAGTAAAGCACTTCTTTTCCTTCTTATCTTCAGACTTCTCCTCCTTCTTTTGCATTTCCTTTTTGGGCCCCGTTTTCTTGTTTTGAGACTCATTCACCTTGACCTCCTTCTTTGCACTCTTGTTCTCTTCATGGAGTAGGGCCATATCTACCAAACTCTCAAACGTGGCCCCCATGGGCACATGAGACATAGCTAACTCCTGTAACGGCTCATTCAATCCTCTAGCAAAACGAAGAGCCTTCTTCTGAGTAGTACTCACCATATCCAAGCCAAAACGAGCTAACTGATTGAACTTGTTCACATATTCTTTAACAGACATGTCTCCTTGCTTCAAAGCAATAAACCTTTCCATTTGCAAGTTCTCTTCAGTAGAAGACATAAACTTAAGCCCGAATCTTGTCCTGAAATCGACCCATGTCTCAACGGGCCTAGTCGCGGTGGTGATCTCCCACCAATAAGCGGCTTCATCCTTCATAAGCCAAACCGCCAACAAGATCTTTCTCTGATCATCTAATCCAAAGATAGCGAATAAATCCTCGGTCTCTTTCAACCAATTTCTGGCCTCTACAAAGGTCTCAGTGCCTTGAAAGTTCTTGCCACCCATTGCTTTGAAATCCTTGCAAGTCTTTGCGAAGTCAGCCTGAGGATGCTGAGGGGGAGGAGGAAGAGGAACCTCAGCGACAGGAGGAGGAGGAACATTAGCGACAGGAGGAGGAATATTAACTACTGGAGGAGGAGGAGGAGGGACATCTGCGGGGCCGGCTTCGGTCGCCCTAGCCTCCAAAAGTCTCCTATACCAAACAGGTACGTGTACTCCCTCCGGAATAGCAAGGTTATCGGCCATACTGAAAACGAAGAAAAAGACAGATTCAGAATAGAGAAAAACGAAGGGATTTTTGCTAATGGCTTTTTGGGGAATAGCCTTCAAAATAAACTAGACTTTTCTTTGGAAAATACTTTATACTTGGTTTTGAAAATAGGTTTCTAAAAGTTTTCTAAAAACCTTTTTGTTCCTTCTCGTAAACCATATGCTTTGATACCAAATGTAACACCCCACCTCCGCCAGGGTAACTCTTGCAAGCACTCTGACTTTGGAGGGGCGTTTGAATCAGGTAAACATGCATAATGATATATCAAGGCAGAACAAGAACATATGTATATATGTAAACAGAGTAAATAACATAGATAAAACAGCGGAAGATTTTAAACCATTTCAAAACAAGTCTGGTACAACATAATATCAACTTTCCAAATAAACAAGTCTAGATAAAACAACATCATCTGAAAACTGAAATACATAAGTGCTATCCCCAAAATAAATGATAACCATAGCTAGCTTCATGTCAAGACTGTACATGAGCTAATCCCACAAGAAAGCGATCAGAAATCCAGATAAGCTCCAATATTCCCTCCCTGAGAACCTGGGGGGGGGGGGGGAAACGGAAGAAAAGAGGCGAAAGAAAACAGGTCAGTCGAAAAGACTGAGTAAGCCCTACTACAATCAATGTAAACTGATAAAGTTAACTGGCATGAGCAGCAGGGATGAACATAAGGATAACAACATACTAGCATGATGATTAACTAACAAGGTAGATAAAGGTGTCATCGCATAATCAGGTTTGAGGTTTTGCACCACAGGTGTATCAGCATTCTAACATGTCATGTATAATCAAGAATTTATCCCTTGGCCTAAACTTGGCCCAGTATCAGGTGTTTGACTCAAATCAAGATCCAACTTCTTGGTACCAATCCTAGTATAACAGGATTAGGTGTTACCCCAATGTTCACATCGAAACAGGATGGAACAGAATGGTCCATACAGAAATAGAGCTTGGGAAAAATGGTCTCTTACCATCCCAACAGATAAAGTACAGAAACGGAATGCTAACAATAATGGGCCTTAACCACCCTAACAGATAAAGTACAGAAACGGAATACTAACTATAATGGGCCTTTACCACCCTAACAGAACGGTACCACGCAGAAACAGACGGGTGTTGCCACCCAACAGAACAGACGGTACCAACAGAATCAGACAGAACTAAGTGTACCCTAAATCCTACCCAAGCGATCGGCTCCCTAATACATAAATACCCTGTGTCGGCCCCACGATAGGGTGTATCACCCCCTAAAGTGGCAACCAATTGGCACAGGCATATTTATAGATGTCACGGCGTCTTACATCCTCAGAGGCAGACCGGGATCCATGCACGCACATGACCCGGTTGGAACGCACCATCAACACCCATCGCCATTATCAGAATGAACCACTTATAATTAGTTCAGTAAGCGTGCCCGGACCCTACCTACAGTTGGGTCAAAGTTTTGATACCAGAAAGGGTTACTGACTAATATGGGTCCCAAACAACAGATGACACAAGTATTCCCCCTTGTGTCCCCAGACTATCAGATTCAGATTAACTTATTAACAGAGTTCAGACATACAAAGTTCAGACGATTAGTTTTCAGACTAACGGATCAGATAACAGATATACAAACCTGCCTAACTTAGTGTGGGTCCTACAGATCCGCAAAGCAGGTTCGTTTAACTTATCAATCAAGTTAGTTTATCCAGACCAGGTATCAAATCGGTTCTCAGCCTTATCAAATTACTGGGTTGGATTGGTATAGTTCAACTTAACCCCGTGAAATTACCGAGTTCAGATTGGTTAAGTGTAGGTTAACTCAACCCCGTTTATCTACCAAGCCCAAATTGGTTAAGTATTAAATGGACCATGACTTAACTCTAATCATGAGGCATTAATTAATTAATGCGCCTTAACCTCTCACATTAGACTTTGTTGTGGTTACTAGTTAGGCCGGGCGGGTCCGGGTAGCTTTACACCACAACTTGGTCTAACCTCGGGTCCAAGGTACAACATGACCAACTTCTCACATTGGGTCCTATCGTTTGTAGCAACTAGTTAGGCCGGTCGGTTCCGGGTAGGTTTACGCTACAAACTCAACCCAACCTCGAGTTGGCCACACCTATCTTTTCTAAGTGTCATGTCCATCATGTTTCCAAAACATGTTACAAATTTTCAAGCAATTGGGTAAACCTAACTTAATAGGTAAATTCCCAATGGGTAGACCTAACTTAATAGGTAAATTCCCAAGCTTATGTTTTTATGTCTTTTAAGTTTACCCAACCCCAAACGCAATCCCATCGCTTACATATCGCAATAGCGCATAAAGGATAGAAAGAGGGAACTTGGCATAATCATGACATAAAAATGTTAAAGCCACAAGTTCAACATGGTGGCATATGAAAGGTTCATGTGTTCATACACTTGCATATTACATTTTTAGGCCCAAAAAGCATGCATAAAACCAAACTTGGCATATTCATGATACATGGTGCTAAATGACATGTAAGAATGGCCACAAGTTCGCATTTAGCCTCACATGCAAGTTATCATAAGTGATATGATAACTTACATGTTGCCAAAATGCAACCTTTGGCATAAAGCTTGAAGCTTTATGTTCACATACTCAAAATAAGCTTGCATAACATGATAACATGAACCATATGACCATCCCCAAACTTGCATAACATACTTGCATATCATATGACACTTGCATAACAAACTTGCATAATAAAACTTGCATAATATATGACAACTTGCATATCAAACTTGCATAAACAAACTTGCATAACATATGACAACTTGCATATCATACTTGCATAAACAAACTTGCATAACATATGACAACTTGCATATCATACTTGCATAAACAAACTTGCATAACATATGACAACTTGCATATCATACTTGCATAAACAAACTTGCATAACATATGATAACTTGCATATCATACTTGCATAAACAAACTTGCATAACATATGATAACTTGCATATCATACATTTAACTTTAGAGTTTAAGTATGAAAGGAATAGGGCTTACAATGCTTATGCGGACTCAAATGAGTATAGCAAATGTAAGAAAACCCTTATGCAACCAATTAAACCCCAAAATGCAAGCAAAATAGATCAAAACTCTCTCTTTATGATGCAAAGATAGAAACTTGACTTGAATGCAAGCTAATGATGATCATACAAGTCTAAAAACACTTGTATGCATGGAAAATCTCATAAGAATTTGTTTAGGAATTTATGAAGAGAGTGGAGGCCATGAGAGGATTGATTTTGCCATAGTTTAGTTGCTAGAATGAATAATGATGATTTAGAGTAGGTTAGGGTCTTATTTATAGATTAGGCAAGTGTTTTAGGCCATAGGATTAACCCTAGATTCAATCCAATCCATCAAAGCATGTCTTGGGGAAGAAGTCAAGTGTAGGAACCATCTAGGGTCTTTAGATTAAAGATGGACCATGAGAACCATTCAAATGCAAAATCTGCATTTGAGCGAATCGGCCCACGGGTTGACAGCCAAACACCCTGGATTAACCCCTAGTCGACCCAGCGAGCTCGGGTCGACCTCAAAAATCGGCCGGTTCGGTTATTCCCCTCTCCCAATTCGCTGTTTTGAACATTTTTGCATATTTATTTATTAAATTTTCAATTATATATATATATATATATATATATCAATATATATATATTTCTCTGCGCAACCCATTTCACTTAATTAAGTATACTTTAATTAGGGAATTTTTCGTGAAACTTCGCGAGGCCATATCTTGGTCATACGGACTCCGATTTTCGAAAACTCGGACTCTATTTCGCGTATTTTTCCGAAACGAACGCAATGGCATAGCCTGTTTCCCTTGATTCAGATTTTACAGTTTAATTCTGCCTCCATTTATGTTATAACATGTTATTCAAAAATACGGGTTGTTACAAATTTAAAATTTGAAACCATAACTTCTTCGATAATAAATTAATATTATTATTCCACTTCAAACAGAAGTTTGTATTGATCATCCGAACTGTTTTCAATTTAGTTTTAACTTCGAATTGAATTAACTTCGTATTACGATTATTTAACATATTCCATATTAAGTCGTATATCGATTATTAAATCGATAACTTAATATAAAAATTCATTTATATTATCAACTCAATATTTAAATCTGTATTAAATATTTAAAATTAACCGATGAAATATCCGAGTCACTACAGATATATTTGAACCTATCATGTTGTATTAAATTTGTGGTTCTTTTCTGTACATTGAATTATATGCAAAGTTATGTTCATGCATGTTATATGTTAGATCCAAGCTAGTACCCATTTTTAAGATATATATAAGTTCATGCTTATACAATTAGACCTATGCTAGTTCGCATGTTAATTGGATCTAATTTTAATGTAAGGTTACGTCCATGTGCTTGATTAAGTTTATGTCGTTCTATCCCAAATTTATACTACACAGTTGATCTATATTGTTTATGCCTGTTGAAATATTACATGTCCCTTTCTTTTCCCTTTTGTTTATAAGTTAGGCTAATTTGCGAGCCTAACATTCTATGTGAATTATGCGAACGAATAATGGGGGAGACATTGGGGAAAAATATTTAACTACATGCTATAGCATAGATTGGCTCATAATCATGTAAATGATTAGTAGCATGAAATGGTAGAATTTGTAAACCTAGAATTATGGGCATATTTTAGAGGGTAAACGAGGCATGACTTGAATTGGCAACACTGGTGGATAATTCACATATAAACATAAATTGTAAATATGTAAATTATTTAAAGGAAGAATATGCCTAACCCGAGGTTAGATTGAGTTACGGTGTAAGACTGCCCGGAACCGCCTGGCACATCCTGCAATTGTAACAGTATAGATCTAATGTGAGTGGTTAGCTCATTAAGCCCAAAAACCCGAGGTAAGATTGAGTTGCGGTGCAAGACTACCTGGAACCGCCCGGCACATCCCACGACCGCAACAATATTGATCTAATGTGAGAGGTTGGTACTTTAATGAATAAATTAAATCTAAGAAACAAACAGGATAAGAATGGTAGGGTTAAGTTAATCAAAGCAACACTTAACTAATATAACATGATGTGTGATAGAGTTAAGTAACACAAGAGGGCAACACTTATCCAATGTAACATGACAAGTGGTAGGGTTAAGTAACACAAGAGGGCAACACTTAACCAATGTAACATGACCAGTGGTAGGGTTAAGTTAACACTTAACCAATGAACGAATGGGGTTAAGTTAATGGGAAATACTTAACCAATATAATATGATGAGTGAACAGGGTTAAGTTAACAGAAAACATTTCACCAATTACAACATGAATGAATGAGAAGCGTTAAGTTAATAAGAAACACTTAACCTACATGACATGACTTGTGGATGGGTTAAGTTAACTTGAATGGATGGATAACACTTAGCCAATTTAGGAGGTATACGAATAGATCCTAGGAAACCCTAGTAATAGGGACCCATTTAAGCAGTAACCCACATAGATGTATCACGGTACCCTGAGCTAGGCAGGGTGGGGCACAATTACTAGGCTGATTATAAGCGGTCAAAATAGCAACAGGGGGTGCAGTAGTGTAGTTCCGACAGAGTATGGGTGTGCACGTGCTCCGGAGTGGAAAAGCAGGCACTGGGCACCAGTAGTATACACTGTGCATCAAGAATTTGTGTCGGGTTGCTATCATAGGGATTGATACACCTTATGGTGAGACCAGCTCAGGGTATCTACGTGCAAGGGAGGGCCGATTGACACAGACACAAGGAAAATTATTACAAGTTGGGAGCCAATCGATGGGGTAGTAAGGGTACATCTAACATCTTCATGGGAATTAGGCTGGTTGAGGTAAGATCCTCATACTAGATGTACACCTGAAGGCTACCACAATTGCGGGGTTGGGATCACCTTATTTTATAACACAAGATACTAGTTGGGACACTGGTAGGGGATACAGATCCTTTTTCATAGGATACTAGTTGGTACATTAGTAGGGAATGTGAATCGTTCATTAAAAGACACTAGTTAGGATGCTAGTTGGGTGGTGTAGAGAAATGGGAAATCAGAGAAAGAAACCGAAGCGCATTCAGTGAATCTTACCTTGTCATATCTAACGATCATCATTTGTTGTCTTGCTATGCTTATTATCATGGTTATGTCTGGTATTTAGTTTATTTATGTCATGATCCTTTTACTTGTTTACATGCTGAATAATCACTTGACTTGCTAGACTTATGTCTGACCTGATTTCTTTCGCCTTCTTTTCTTCCGTTCCACCTCCCCCCCTCCCCTCCCCAGGTTCACAGGGAGGGAATACTACCACTTAGCTCAGTTTTCTTCCCAAGCTCAAAGATAAACGATGTATTGCTTTTGACTATCTTTTCCACTGCTATGGCTGGCTCATGCTTTATTGGGGAATATCATTGTCATTTTATGCTTCTTTATTTTGTTAAACAAGACAGATGCTTTGTCGTAATGGGTATTGGAAGGCAATATTTGTACAAGCTATTTTATCAAGCTGTTGTTTATCAATAAAGTAATGTTTTATTTATTTTCTAATATTTAAAATTTTCTGTTTTGTAGTTTATCTGTTCTATACACTTATGATGCTCCACTGAAGTTAATGCATTCCCTTTGTGAGTAACCCTAACGAAGGTGGGGTGTTACACGTGGTATCAGTGATGAAGGTTACCAGAACAGATAAAGGATTTTGAAACCCAT
Source organism: Allium sativum (assembly GCA_030737875.1). NCBI lineage: Eukaryota > Viridiplantae > Streptophyta > Magnoliopsida > Asparagales > Amaryllidaceae > Allium > Allium sativum. The sequence continues at coordinate 194,314,158 of CM060927.1, read as the reverse complement.
TTTCAAAAGCATTTTTATAAAGATGTATTTTCAAAAACATGTTTTAAAGAAGCATTTTTCAAGAGAAAAGTATTGTTTTAAAAAATGGCATATTCCCCTAATCCGTATGCACTATCATTCGATTCTCTATTTGAACCTCTTCTTCCTTTCTTTTCACCATAGTTTCATAGGCATACAGCACATGTTCGAGGCAAAGTATGGCCTAACCTCCATCTGTAGCCGCTGTAGTTTCACCTGCGGCTAATCTTCTTTTCAAGCTTTATAGGTTGTCATGCAATGGAGGTAGTTTCAAGAAATTTGTCAGCAAGCTACACAAGGATAGTAAGGATAAGAGTAAGGGAGTTTGGGCTAAGGAGCACAAGCCCAAGGATAAGAAGCTTATCGATATGGCTTAATCCTTGCAGAAGGGGAAGGTGAAAAGAAAGAGGCCAAAGTGGAAGAATCACAAGCAAGGATTGGAATATAAGAAGGGTGGAAGAAATAATAGATTCCGCGACAAGAGGAAGTGTCTTTTCTGTGGTATAGCGGGTTATTTAATTGTAGGAAGAAGAAGACATGTGGTTTGTTTTCACTACGGTGAAGCAGGGCATCTTATCAAGGATTGCAGAACGACAAGGACAATGGCAAAGGACATAATCTTCTAGCGGGCAATTGCATGCTCTCACTGCTAGTATACCTAAGAGAGGCAAGAACGTTTCTGTTGAGAGTTTAGTTTTTCTTTTCAATCATCCTATTAGAACTTTGTTTGATTCTGGTGCTTCACATTCTTTTCTATCTACTTCCATAGTTGAGTCTCTGCACCTTAGTACTTGTATAGTAGAGGATCCCATTATTGTCTCAAATCCAATTGGTGGTTCGTCTCGTCCATCTATGATTTGTTTGGATTTGAGAATATCTATACTAAGCGTCAAGTTTAGATATAATGCTTACGTTTTTGGTTTCATGGGCTATGGGTTGATTCTAGGGATGGATTGGTTATCTAGTAATGGTGTCGTTCTCAATTGTTAAAGGAGGGTAGTTAGACTTTTGACTCGCCTCGGTAATACCCTCGAAATCTCATGTAACCCTAAGGGTTTTGTTTAGCTTAGTTACCTAGAATCTCTTGATACATCTGTAGATAATTTGCAATCTGTTCATGTAGTCCGTGAGTATCCCGATGTCTTTGATGAAGTGAAGGGTTTACCCCAAAAACATGAAATAGATTTCCGCATATACTTTGTTGATAACGCAAACCCGGTTGCATTACCCGCACAACACATGGCTCCTAGGGAGAGGAAGGAGCTCAGCAAGCAAGTTAAAGAGTTGCTTGAGAAGGGTTTTATTTGGCGAAGTATTTTTGAATGGGGTGCTCCAGTAGTGTTCGCTACTAAGGCGGATGGTTTACTTCACTTATGCGTGGATTACAGCGAATTAAACAAGCTGACTAAAGAAAAATAGGCACCCACTTCCAAGAATAGACGATTTATTTGACCAACTTGTAGGTGCATCTGTTTTCTCCCAACTAGATTTGGTTATAGGGTTTCATCAGCTAAGAGTAGCTGAGGGCAGTATAGACAAGACTGCTTTTAGGACCCCTGGTGGTTTTTTGAGTAGCTCGTCATGCCTTTCGGTTTGACGAATGCACCCTCTTATTTTGTTGACTTGATGAGTATGGTGTTTAGGGAGTTCCTTAATAAGTTTGTAGTAGTCTTTGTGGGCGATATATTGATTTTCTCAAAGAACGAGGGAGAACATGCTTTTCATTTAAGAGAAGTCATGGATACACTTCGAGCACATCAACTTATGGTGAAGCTCTCCAAAATGTCACTTTTGGAGAGAAGTAAGGTTTCTAGGACATGTGGCGTCCAAAGAAAGGATAACAGTGAATCTCGCAAATGTAACACCCCATGGACATTAATGTCACTCAAAAAGGGAATGCATTAATGTCATGAAGCGTTATAGTAGTATAGAACAGATAAATTACAAGAATAAATAAACAAAACACAACAGAAGATAAAACTTATTTCATAGCATCATAACTTCAAAACAAGCTTACATAAGTAGTCTCCAAAAACTATTACAACATGATCAATTGTCTTTTTCAAAAACTTCAAAGTACATAAAGAAGCAAATACTTAAATAACATAAATGCATAAATCCCCACTGAGCATAAGCAAAGCCATAAAGTGAGAGAATCCAAAGCGATACATCTACTCTTTTCAAGCAACTGAAAGAAAATGGCACTAAGTTGTAGTATTCCCTCCTTGCAAACCTGAGGGGGGGAAGGAAAGAAAAGAGGTGGAAACAAAACGGGTCAGACATAAAGTCTGGCGAGTCCAGTAATTTTAACAAACAATAGGTAAGGTAAATGATCAAGACATAAATAGGCATCATGATATGGTTGTAACATAGATAAGGTAGATAAAAAGGATGGACAAGATGATTCATTTCCTAATTACTAAGACAATCCTACACCTTGGCTAAGCGAACAACCCTCCAAGTACTAACCCCGAGGACCGAATTCAACATCAGACTAGCACCCAAAGGACTATCCAACTCAACCAACATGTATTTCGTTACACCGCACTTTTGCTAAGTTACACCACAATACTTAATTACACCGCACATCTACCAGTCTCTATTTACTAAAGGTTGATCCCTTCCCAATAACTGTACCCACATGACAAACTTGGCAGTTACTTGTACCTAGCTGCTATCGTAGGTGCCGGCTTTCTCCTACCACCTCTAAGGTACCCTTACCCTACCCATTCGATTGGCTCCCTAAACCCGTAGGCACCCGTGCTGGCCCCACGCTGGGTGTATCACTCCCCAAAGTGGCAACCCCGATACCAACATAAAATGCACGGCCATACCTACACGATGCAACAACGTCTTACCTACAAGCCCGGACCCATGCGCGCACATGAACCCGTTGGACTCGCGTTGCCACCGCTATTCACGTTTGACCTATTACATTCAAGTCAGTAAGCGTGCCCCAACCCCGGCCTAGTACCGGGCCCAATTAGATACTCAAACGAGTTACTGGTTGAAACGGGTCCCCATCCGACACAAGCCTCCCACCTATGCTTGGTCCCCACTGGGTTTTTCTTCCACTTAACCATTTTAATTTAAATGTCCATGTCTTACACATGCTAAGGTTAAGTCCATACTTACATGTCATAATTTACATGTCTTATCTTATACCGGTTAAGTCCATATTTACATGTCATAATTTACATGTCACCCCACTTAACCCTCTAACCATACCCATGTCTTATTATGGTTAATATTCCTTAATTCATTCCTTATGACGAACGGTGCATGACCTCCCACTTTAGACCGAACGTTTTGTGGCCGCTGGATTTGCCAGCCAGTTCCGGGCAGTCTTACGCCACAAACCGGGTCTAACCTCATGTCATTAACCGTTGCGCCTACAATTCATTCCTCTGACCTCTCACATTAGACGTCCAATTGTGGCAGCTGGAATTGCCGGGCGGTTCCGGACAGTCTTACGCCACAATTGCGCCTAACCTCGTGTCAAAGGTTTATTAATAATCGTATTTCACCCATACCCAATTTTCATGTCATGTATATCCAATTAAACTTATAATCATGTTTATAATATTGCCTATTCCAAACTGTCACTAATTACATATTAATTAGCCTCAATTACAAACTTGCAATTATAGGCAATTTCATCAATTCCATGTAATTCATACCCAAAAATGCCAATTTCACATATTATCCAATTATCCAAAATATCCAATAATATCCAATTTTCCATATTTCGCATATTCCCATCGTTCCCACATATTTGCATTCGCGCGTATTTTTAACATAGGCTCGAAGGTAGCCTAGATCCAAAAATAAAAGGAATAGGGATAAGAAGAGAGAATCAAATCACAGAAAATTGGAATTAACACAACATCATGAAATAAAGGGGCATGTAAACTGGCATAGAGGCATAATGACAGATTCAACATGAATAAACTGATAAAGGTATGAACTTTACATAGAAACATAGGCATATGATGACATGAATCAAAAAGGTGAAGACTTGGATGGGATTTATATTACACACATACATATGAATCCTCTTTACAACTTCATCATGTTACTTTTAATCCCATTATATTGTGAAAATCACCGTACTCAACTTCCGTGGTTAAAGAATAGAATTATGCACTGAAATTGGTGTAGAATCGTTGCGGTGTTGGTGATTTATCTTCTTGAATTGTTGTAGAAGCTCTAATCTTTAATTTGAGTTGAAGTTGAACACTTGAGATTTGATTTAGAGGCGGCGACTAGGGTTTAAGAGAGAATTTGACAGCATATTGGTGTCACAGATAATATTTATTAATTAGGGTTCGTTCTTAGGGTGTATATATAGGTGTAGGAAGTTATTTAGGCCTTAGGATTAACCCTAGAACTGATCTTGACCACTCAGATGCCATATCAGCCCTTAAGGCGAATCGGGCCATGGGTTGGCAGCCAAACACCCTGGATTGACCTCTAGTTGACCCAGCGGGGCGCGGGTCGACTCCAAAAATGGTGCAGTTCGGCTATTCCCCCTCCCGATTCGCTGTTTTGAACTTTTTTTTGAATATTTATTTATTTAATTTTTATATATATATATATTTCTCTCAAATGCATACAAACATCATGGCTTAATAACTTCTTCATAATTAACCATTTTCACACTAAACCAATTTTTGAACTACGTTCACACTAAGCCACTTTTTAGCCATTCCCCTAAAACAAAAATATGGTGCTGGCGGGGATCGAACTCTGTACCTCTTGTATGCAAGTCACATGTTCTGACCAAATGAGCTACTAAATCTTTTGCTTACAAACCTTAGAACAATGCTAAACATCATTCTTTTCTCATTCCTCTTTTTCAAATAAATTATTCTTTAATTTGTTATTTTAATATTCTTTGAAAATACGGGGTGTTACATTCTCCCCTACTTAAAGGATTTCGTCCTCGAAATCTCAGAGTCAAGAAGAACGTATCCTACCATCCATCTACTCAACCATCAACCACTAGCAACCATGGTCCTTAAAAGATTTCTAATGCTTTTCATGTACATATGCATAGTGTGTGTATATGTCCGTATACTAATGCAAAATTAGGCGGTCCACTGATTCAGTCAACATCCTTAATGCAAATAATGATAGTGCCATGTATCCATCATGTATGCAAAGAACCCTATAAATATCATTACTACATGTGTGCACAACCATTCATTTAAATGCAACATCCATATGATACTCACATTCAACGTACATTCATTTTACTAAATACATCCATTTATATGCAATATGCAATATGAAAGTGACTGAGCCGATCTAGTGCCTAAAGTGTGTGTATATTCATCCATGAGCAACCACTAGCAAAAACTTGCATCCACCATACATAACATGTCTCAAACACATGTTTCAACCATAGGACTACCCTATCTAAAGGTCAAAGATACTAGTGAGAGGACATATTAAAGATAGAACAAGTACAAGCTAAGCGATAAAGGAGAAATTAAAAGACATACCCTTGAAAAGAAAAGGGTACAATGAACGCATCTTCTCTTCCGTCTCCCAAGTAGCGTCGCTTTCATCATCTCCCCATTGCACTTTGACTAGCTTGACCTCTCGATTTCTCAACTTCTTAATCTCCGACCCAATAATGCATGTAGGAGCTCGTCGAATCGTCGCATCACGCTCTATTTCCACCTCTCTAAGAAAGCTCTTCCAAAACTCGCTGGTAAAGATAGGATCGCTCACTATGCTAGAAGGAACACTGTGCAAACGAACTATCTCTCAAATGTATACGGAGGCTAACCATGGAGCAATCCTCTTACTCTTCACGGGAATGAAATGGGCGCTCTTAGTAAGTCTGTCTACCACGACCCAAATCCCCGTATTACCATTCCTCGATCTTGGTAACCCATCAACAAAGTCCATCGAGACACTCTCCCACTTCCATTGTGGGACCTCCAATGGGTGAAGCAACCCAACAGGCTTCTTTTGCTCTGCTTTTACTTGTTGGCACACCAAGCATCTAGCGACAAACTCGGCCACATCCCTCTTCATACCGGCCCAAAGTAAACTCGTCTCATGTCCATGTACATCTTGTCCCCGCCGGGATGAATGGTCATCTTCGAACGATGTGCATCATCAAGAATGATCTTCCTCAAGTTCTCGTCTTGTGGTACACAAAGTCTACCGTCCTTACGTAACCAACCCTTATCATCTAAGGTATACGTACTGAGATTCCCCCTTATGAGCTTCTCTACTAACTCAACCAACTGTGGGTCATCTCGCTGTGCCTCACCAAGCCGTCCCATAAGCGTAGGTCTGACCTCTAAGGATGCTAGCAAACCGGGTACAAAGTCAGTGGAAGGTCTAAAGTCAAACGTAGAGATAAACTCTATGCGTCGCCACTCAACAAACAACGGACTCAAGGACAACCTTTTCCTACTTAAGGCGTCTGCCACCACGTTACCCTTGCCAGGGGTATATGCTATCCCAAAATCGTAGGACGCTAAGAATTCCATCCACCTTTGCTGCCTTAAGTTCAAGTCCTTCTGAGAGAACAAGTATTTTAAAGCGATTTGTAGTCTGTAAACAATCCGAATTTTTCTCCAAGAAGATAATGGCGCCAAGAATTAAGCACGAAAATATTAGCGGCCAACTCTAGGTCATGTATAGGGTAACTTTTCTCATATACTCTCAACTGCCTTCTGTCATAGGCTATTACCCTCCCCTCTTGCATTAAGATCGCGCCTAGTCCTGTCCCACAAGCATCGGTATAAACGGTAAATGGATTACTCCCATTTGGCAACACTAAGACTGGGGCTGTGGTCAAATCTCTTTTTAAACATTGGAACGCATCATCACAATCTACGTCCCACATGAAAACTAGTCTCTTCTTCATCAAGCGTATCAATGGGGCTGATAGCTTTGCGAAGTTCTTGATAAACTTCCTATAGTAGCCAGCCAACCCCAAGAAACTCCTCACCTCGGTAGCATTTTTAGGGAACTTCCAATCTTGGATGGCCACCAGCTTCGCGGGATCCACAGCTATCCCTTCTTTGGAAACCACATGCCCTAAGAATCGCACTTCCTTCCTCCAAAAGTGACATTTAGAAAATTTAGCTTTAAGGTTATTCGCTCGAAGGATCTCCAACACTTCCCTAAGATGTAGGGCATGCTCTTCCTCGTTCTTAGAAAAGATCAAGATGTCATCCACCAAGACCACCACGAATTTATTAAGGTACTCCCTAAACACCCTACTCATCAAGTCAACAAAGTATGCTGGGCATTTGTCAAACCGAAGGGCATCACAAGCCACTCATAGAAACCGTCCGGAGTCCTAAAGGCAATCTTGTTTATGTAACACCCCACACCCGCTACGGTCACTCACTAAGGGAATGCCATAACATCGGTGGAGTATTTTAAGTGAATATAGAACAGAAAAATTACAACAAGACAGATATAAGTAATACTTGAGAATTTAAAACATCATTTCATTGCAGCGGAAAGTAAAACATGTTTGGTTACACCAAAACCATAAACAAGAGTCAAGTACATAATATCCATCCTGATAAAACAAAAGTACATAATCCCACTACATAACTTAATAGCCATAATAGAAAAGATAAACTGAGCTTTACATCCACGGTCCAAGCTCCAAAAGATAGATAAAGCAGTCTGATCAAAGCCCACTAGTGCTAGGCCCACTCTGATAACCTGAGGGTTGGGAAAAAGATAAAAACAACGGGGTCAGACATAAGTCTGAGCGAGTCCTATAACTTTAACAATACAATCATTAAAGTAACCAGAGTAAGACATAAGCTTGATATACGGTAACGACTGGGGATAAATGGCTACACTAAGCAGCCAACTAGACTTAGGATGAACTAAGATAACTGTAAAGACGCATCTACCAACCCAAGGATAATTACTACACTGCACCACACCAGTAATTCCCAATTTAAAGGTTGATCCCACTAAGTATACTTAGTAACCTATAATTAGTAGTTTCGTGTACCCCTAGCTGACTACATAGGTGTCGTCTGCCCCTATTTCCACTAGGTGTACCCACTACCCCCCATTCGATCGGCTCCCTAACGTAGATACCCGTGCTGGCCCCATCGTGGGGTGTATCATCCCCCAAAGTGGCAACCTGATAATATCAACGGTGCACGGCTTAATACCTACACGATGCAACAACGTCTTACTTACCAGCCCGGGTCCACACACGCATATGAAACCCGTTGGACTTGCGTTGCCACCGCTAACCCGTTTTGGCCTCTTACAGTCAAGCCCAATATGCGTGTCCCGTCCTCGACTTGGGTCGAGCCCAAAAATATACGTTTGGGATATTGGTTGAAATGGGCCCCCACAAGCTACCCACCTAAGCTTGTCATTTCTAGTGAATCTCACTTAACCCTTTAACCATGTCCACTTACATGTTATAAATTTTGGTTAGGTCATTTAATCATACTTTAATTGTCACTCAAGGCACCCACTAGATTTCCACATGCCACCCAAGGCACTTACTTGATTCCCACATGCCACCCAAGGCACTTACTTAACCCTTTAATCATGTTTAATTACATGTTCCACTTTGGTTAAGTATTCTAATCGTATTTTCTATTGCCACCCAAGGCAACCCACTAGTTTCCTCATGCCACCCAAGGCACCCCCACTAGTTACTACATGCCACCCAAGGCACCCACTTAACCCCTCATGCCCCCACTACATGCTAATTTGATTAAGTGTTTCTTAATTAATTAAGATCGTAACCTTTGTAAAGACCTCTCACATTAGACTATATTTTATGGCAGCTGGATATGCCGGTTGGTTCCGGGCAGCCTTATACCATAAACGAGTCTAACCTCGTGTCTTTACACTTGTCACGTATTTAGTTTATGACTAAGACCTCTCACATTGGGCCAATCATTTGTAGCCGCTGGATTTGCCGGTCGGTTCCGGGCAGTCTTATGCTACAAAAGGGTCCAACCTCGTGTCTTAGTCGATTAATTACACCTAATTAATCACCCCCACAATTTGTATTAATTATCCCTAATTAATTACAAATATTTAAAAAATATGGGTAGACCTAACTCAATAGGTAAATTCCCAATTCCATAATATGGGTAGACCTAACTTAATAGGTAAATTCCCAATTATGTCCATCCACTTTATGGTATGTTTAATCATACCAACTTCACACAATTTTATGTGTTCATTAATTTTTACCCCATCGTCCCCACGTAAACACGTTAACATGACATACTTTAAAAGAGAAGATTCATCATACACACAATGGGTTCAACTTAGCATATCATTAGCATTATCATGGGTTTAAAAGGTGTCAACTTGCATATATGACCATAAACCCAACTTGCATAAATAACCAACCCAAACTTGCATGAATCACATATGTCATAAAGATGGTAACTTGCATAAATGTTCATGTCATAGACCTATCATAAAGGTGTCAACTTGCATACATGTCATAGGTCTAAAAGGGATGAACTTGCACATGTACTTATGTCATACAAAGGGGTAAACTTGCATATGTATGTATGACATACAAAGGTGTAAACTTGCACATGTTACTTGCATATAATCAACCACCAAACTTGCATAACATGTCATATATAGACTTGCATATAATCAAACACCAAACTTGCATAACATGTTACATATGAACTTGCATATAATCAACCACCAAACTTGCATAACATGTTACATATGAACTTGCATATAATCAACCACCAAACTTGCATAACATGTTACATATGAACTTGCATATAATCAACCACCAAACTTGCATAACATGTTACATATGAACTTGCATATGTATGTATGACATACAAAGGTAAACTCGCATATGTTATGCATATCACTAATCCAAACAACTTGCATAGATTATGCATATTATAGATCCAAACTCATAGGTTAAACTTGCATGTCATGTCACTTATTTCACACATGATTCTAGCATAAAACCAAGCATTTAACTTGCATAAAACCAAACACTTAGCATGCATAAAACCAAATACTTAGCATGCATAAAACCCACCACTTAACATGCATAAACCCAAACACTTAACTTGCATAAACATAGTGTCATCATGAATAAGTGTTAAACATAGTGATTAGCAAAATAGCATCATAACATATGACCTAAAACCCATTGATCCGCAAGCAAAACCATATGATCTCATCACATCTCATCTACTTAGTTTAGCAATTGGTTATTAAAGTGATAGAAACTCACAAACTCCAAGATTAGCTCCTTAGATAGTTGCTAGAGTTGAAGTAGAGGTGGATTAGTAGTTGATTAGCTTGCAATCCTCTTCTCTAATTAGTGGAGGCTCCTTCTAAGTTGCATTTTGGCGGCATGATGGCATAGATTCTATTTTTAGTATGGATTAGGGTAGTCTTAGGGTGTATTTATAGGATTAGGTTGTGTTTTAGACCCTTAGATTAACCCTAGGTTAGTTTAGGTCCGTCAGATTTCGTCCCAAGCCCTCCAACCCAGCCCAAAACTCAACCAGGTGCACCCAGGCCAGAATCAGCCGACAGGGCAAGTCGACAGCCCTGTCGACTGCCAAGTCGACAGGCATGTCAACAGGCAAGTCGACAGCCCTGTCGACAGCCAAGTCGACTTGGCTGGGCGGGAGTTTTCCGCCTGGCCCCCATTTCTGCATGTTTCGAAATTCAAATTTCCCCAAAACTTCTTTGGGCCTTAACCGGGTCATACGGACTCCGATTTACAAAATTTCGGATTCTATTTCGCGTATTTTTCCGAGACGAACATAATGACGTAACCCGTTTCCCCTGATTCTCACATCTGAGATTATTAATTCTGTAATTAGTGAATATCAGTGTTAACTGAAATTCGGGGTGTTACATTCTCCCCTCCTTAAAGGATTTCGTCCCCGAAATCTCCAAGTTAAGGAGAATGCATATCCTAACATCCAAACAACCATCTACTCAATCCATCAAACACGGGCATCCATTGTCCTTAAAACAATTTCTACTGATGTATGAGCATATGCAAAAAGTGTGTGTATATGTTCCCTATCTAATGTATGAACATATGCAAACCGTGATAGTGCCATGCATCCAATATGTATGCGAAAGAACCCTATCGACACATACTATATCTACATGAGTGCACAATCATTCACCAAAATGCATCATCCATATGATAACACAACCATTATACATCCATAAATATAGCTACCTACACACAATTATATGCAATATGCAATATGAAGTGATTGAGCCGATCTAGTGTCTAGAGTGTGTGTATATGCATCCACGAGCAACCACTAGCAAACACTTTCATCCACATGCATCCATCAATCATAACATGTCTCAAACACATGTTTCAACCATAGGTTTACCCTATCTAAAGGTCAAAGGCACTAACAAGAGGACATACTAAAGATAAGATAAGTACTAGACAAACGATAAAGGAGAAGTTAAAAGACATACCCTAAAAAAGGAATGGGTATAATGAACGCATTTTCGCTTCCGTCTCCCAAGTAGCGTTGCTCTCATCTTCTCCCCATTGCACATTGACTAGTTGAACCTCCCTGTTTCTCAACCTCTTAATCTCTGACCCAAGGATGCGTGTAGGAGCTCGTCGAATAGTCGCATCACGCTCTATCTCTACTTCTCTAAGCAAGCTCGGCTCTACCACCTCTGCGGTCTCATGTAGGCACTTCCTCAAATGTGACACATGGAATACATCATGTACACCACTAAGTCTGTCGGGCAACTCCACTCTATAGGCCATCTGTCCAATCCTTTCCTTAATAGGAAACGGTCCAACAAACCTTGGTGCTAACTTCCCAACAGATCCAAAGCGAACCACATTCCGTAACGGAGATACTTTGACAAAGACCATGTCCCCAACATCAAACTCAAGCTCTGTTCTCCTCTTGTCCGCATAAGATTTCTGTCTGTCTTGCGCCGCTTTCATCCTTCTTCGAATCAAATCAATCTTTTCCGAAGTCTTCCTAACCATAACGGGCCCAAGCAAGATCTTATCCGTAGATTCCCACCAACATGTAGGTGATCGATAAGGCCTTCCATAAAAAGCTTCGAAAGGAGCCATGCCAATACTAGACTGAAAGCTGTTATTATATGCGAACTACACCAATGGAAGATGCTCTTCTCATGTACCTCCAAAATCTAAGATACATAGCCTCAAAAGGTCCTCTAAAATGCGATACACCCTCCCGGTCTGGCCGTCCGTCTGAGGATGATTTGCGGTGCTCAAACACAACTGAGTCCCTACCGCCTCTTTCAAACTCTTCCAAAACTCGCTAGTGAAGATAGGATCTCGATCACTCACTATGCTGGAAGGTACACCATGCAATCTAACAATCTCTCGAATGTAGATTGAAGCTAGCCATTGAGCAGTCCTCTTACTCTTCACGGGTATAAAATGGGCACTCTTAGTAAGTTTGTCTACCCCAACCCAAATTCCCGTATTACCCTTCCTCGATCTTGGTAATCCATTGACGAAATCCATCGAGACACTATCCCACTTCCATAGCGGAACCTCCAATGGGTGAAGCAACCCACCGGGTTTCTTTTGCTCCGCTTTTACTTGTTGGCACACCAAGCATCTAGCGACATACTCGGCCGCGTCTTTCTTCATACCGGCCCAAAAGAAAACTCGCTTCATATCTTGGTACATCTTGTCCCTACCGGGATGAATGGTCATCTTCGAACGATGTGCATCATCAAGTATAGCCTTCCTCAAACCTTCGTCTTGCGGTACACAAAGTCTACCGTCTCTACGCAACCACCCCTTACCATCTAGTGTGTACCTACTCAAATGGCTGGACGACTCCCCCTCCTCATGAGCTTCTCTACTAACTCAACCAACTGTGGGTCGTCTCGCTATGCTCCGCCAATCCGCCCCAAAAGAGTAGGCCTAACCTCCAAGGAGGCTAGCAAACCGGGTACAAAGTCAACGGAAGGTCTAAAGTCAAACATAGAAATAAACTCTAAGCTCCGTCGTTCAACGAACAATGAACTCAAGGACAACCTTTTTCTACTTAAGGCGTCCGCTACCACGTTACCCTTGCCATGGGTATACGCTATCTCAAACTCATAGGATGCTAAGAATCCCATCCACTTTTGCTGTCCTAAGGCTATGCGCTCGAAGAGTCTCCAACACTTCCCTAAGATGTAGGGCATGCTCTTCTCCACTTTTAGAGAAAACCAGGATATTACCCCATCCAAAATCATCACAACTGTCCATCTCTCACGCAGACCACCCTAGTCGAACTCGACATCCCCCAAATGCAAGCCCCAAAGGCCTAAACCAATATCAGACAAACACCCAAGGGATACCTCCTTCGAATTCAGACGACCTACGTGAGATTATACTAGTAAAAACGGCTAAATAATTAAGCCCTTGTCCAACTCTGGATGTCCTCGCCAGTCTCGCTCCAAAACCACCGTTTATCCCATAACTGGCTTTGCTCAACCTATTGAGCACATACGAAAACTTATTTCGCTCCTAGAAAAGACCAAGATGTCATTTACAAAGACCATCACGAACTTATTTAGGTACTCCCTGAACACCCTTCTCATCAAATCAATAAAGTATGAGGGGGCGTTCGTCAAACCAAATGGCATCACCAGCCACTCATAAAAACCATCTAGAGTCCTAAAGGCAGTCTTCTCTATACTATCCTCAGCCACTCTCAACTGACGAAACCCCATGGCTAAGTCCAACTGCGAAAATACTGAGGCGCCAACTAACTGATCAAAGAGATCATCAATCCTCGGCAATTGGTGTCTATTCTTCTTTGTGAGTTTATTTAGTTCTCTTTAGCCTACACAAAGTCTGAGGGACCCATCCGCCTTCGTGGCAAAAACTACTGGAGCACCCCACTCCGATATACTTCGTCTTATGAACCCCTTCTCAAGCAAATCGCCTACTTGCTTATGGAGTTCCCTCCTCTCACGAGGAGCCATGTGGCACACTGGCCAAGATACTGGTTTGGCATTGTCTACCAGATATATTCGGAAGTCAATCTCCCGCTCCGGAGGTAAGCCCTTCACCTCCTCAAACACATCCGAGTATTCCCGGACCACTCTAACAGATCGCAAACTCTCGACCGACGTGTCAAGCGAATTCTAGATAACTTAGCATAACAGATTCCATGGGATTACAAGAGATCTCGAGAGTGTTACCCAAGCGGGTCATAAGTCTAACAACTCTCCCTTCAAAATCAAGAACGACACCACTACTGGATAACCAGTCCATGCCCAAAACTAACCCATAGCCCGTGAAGCCCAAAAAGCATCACATCTAAACTCAACGCTAAGTATAGAAACTTTCAAACCCAAACACATCATGGAGCCCCAATTGGGCTTGAAACAACTGAGGGATCATCTACTAAACTGGTGTCTAAGTGCAGTGACTCAACTAACAATGATGAGATAAACGAACTCGATGCGTCAGAATCAAATAAAGTTCGAACCGGATAATAAAGAAATCCAAATTCCAACCTAGACGGTCCTATCCCCATCTGGTACACTAGCCGTGAGGGAATACAACTACCCTCCAGGAGATTCCGTACCTTGCCCTTGCCTCTTTGGACAATCCTAATAAGGTGTCCTATTCCTCCCAAAAGGATAACTACTAGCCCTCTTCTTCCCATTCTCCACTCGTAACCTCCCATCAAAATGAGGTTTCGCTCTTCATTAACCAAACAACTATTTGAGCCTTCCTCCCATCGTCTATCCAATAGGTACCTACAAGTCCTCCTCCTTCTTGAACCAACTTCTAGTCCGACTAATGTCTAAGTCCCTTGAAGTGGTTTTCCATTCTTATCTATCTTAGAAAGATCATCTATACGCGGAGGGGAAACTCAAAACGAGAGAGGAAGAGATTCAAAACGGAGAATTTGAAAGATATAGATATGGCTATTGGGGATTATGCTTTTCTTTCAAAAACTTTTCTCTTAAAAGACATGTTTTTGAAAATACTCCTTTCAAAAATATTCTTAGAAAATAGTTTTTCTAAAAAAATTATCTGTTCTGGTAACCTTAAGCTCTGATACCATGTGTAACACCCCACACCCGCTACGGTCACTCACTAAGGGAATGCCATAACATCGGTGGAGTATTTTAAGTGAATATCGAACAGAAAAATTACAACAAGACAGATATAAGTAATACTTGAGAATTTAAAACATCATTTCATTGCAGCAGAAAGTAAAACATGTTTGGTTACACCAAAACCATAAACAAGAGTCAAGTACATAATATCCATCCTGATAAAACAAAAGTACATAATCCCACTACATAACTTAATAGCCATAATAGAAAAGATAAACTGAGCTTTACATCCACGGTCCAAGCTCCAAAAGATAGATAAAGCAGTCTGATCAAAGCCCACTAGTGCTAGGCCCACTCTGATAACCTGAGGGTTGGGAAAAAGATAAAAACAACGGGGTCAGACATAAGTCTGAGCGAGTCCTATAACTTTAACAATACAATCATTAAAGTAACCAGAGTAAGACATAAGCTTGATATACGGTAACGACTGGGGATAAATGGCTACACTAAGCAGCCAACTAGACTTAGGATGAACTAAGATAACCGTAAAGACGCATCTACCCACCCAAGGATAATTACTACACTGCACCACACCAGTCATTCCCAATTTAAAGGTTGATCCCACTAAGTATACTTAGTAATCTATAATTAGTAGTTTCGTGTACCCCTAGCTGACTACATAGGTGCCGTCTGCCCCTATTTCCACTAGGTGTACCCACTACCCCCCATTCGATCGGCTCCCTAACGTAGATACCCGTGCTGGCCCCACCGTGGGGTGTATCATCCCCCAAAGTGGCAACCTGATAATATCAACGGTGCACGGCTTATACCTACACGATGCAACAACGTCTTACTTACCAGCCCGGGTCCACACACGCATATGAAACCCGTTGGACTTGCGTTGCCACCGCTAACTCGTTTTGGCCTCTTACAGTCAAGCCCAATATGCGTGTCCCATCCTCGACTTGGGTCGAGCCCACAAAGATACGTTTGGGATATTGGTTGAAATGGGCCCCCACAAGCTACCCACCTAAGCTTGTCATTTCTAGTGAATCTCACATAACCCTTTAACCATGTCCACTTACATGTTATAAATTTTGGTTAGGTCATTTAATCATACTTTAATTGCCACTCAAGGCACCCACTAGATTTCCACATGCCACCCAAGACACTTACTTGATTCCCACATGCCACCCAAGGCACTTACTTAACCCTTTAATCATGTTTAATTACATGTTCCACTTTGGTTAAGTATTCTAATCGTATTTTCTATTGCCACCCAAGGCAACCCACTAGTTTCCTCATGCCACCCAAGGCACCCCCACTAGTTACTACATGCCACCCAAGGCACCCACTTAACCCCTCATGCCCCACTACGTGCTAATTTGGTTAAGTGTTTCTTAATTAATTAAGATCGTAACCTTTGTAAAGACCACTCACATTAGACTATCTTTTATGGCAGCTGGATATGCCGGTTGGTTCCGGGCAGCCTTATACCATAACAGAGTCTAACCTCGTGTCTTTACACTTGTCACGTATTTAGTTTATGACTAAGACCTCTCACATTGGGCCAATCATTTGTAGCCGCTGGATTTGCCGGTCGGTTCCGGGCAGTCTTATGCTACAAAAGGGTCCAACCTCGTGTCTTAGTCGATTAATTACACCTAATTAATCACCCCCACAATTTGTATTAATTATCCCTAATTAATTACAAATATTTAAAAAATATGGGTAGACCTAACTCAATAGGTAAATTCCCAATTCCATAATATGGGTAGACCTAACTTAATAGGTAAATTCCCAATTATGTCCATCCACTTTATGGTATGTTTAATCATACCAACTTCACACAATTTTATGTGTTCATTAATTTTTACCCCATCGTCCCCACGTAAACACGTTAACATGACATACTTTAAAAGAGAAGATTCATCATACACACAATGGGTTCAACTTAGCATATCATTAGCATTATCATGGGTTTAAAAGGTGTCAACTTGCATATATGACCATAAACCCAACTTGCATAAATAACCAACCCAAACTTGCATGAATCACATATGTCATAAAGATGGTAACTTGCATAAATGTTCATGTCATAGACCTATCATAAAGGTGTCAACTTGCATACATGTCATAGGTCTAAAAGGGATGAACTTGCACATGTACTTATGTCATACAAAGGGGTAAACTTGCATATGTATGTATGACATACAAAGGTGTAAACTTGCACATGTTACTTGCATATAATCAACCACCAAACTTGCATAACATGTCATATATAGACTTGCATATAATCAAACACCAAACTTGCATAACATGTTATATATGAACTTGCATATAATCAACCACCAAACTTGCATAACATGTTACATATGAACTTGCATATAATCAACCACCAAACTTGCATAACATGTTACATATGAACTTGCATATAATCAACCACCAAACTTGCATAACATGTTACATATGAACTTGCATATGTATGTATGACATACAAAGATAAACTCGCATATGTTATGCATATCACTAATCCAAACAACTTGCATAGATTATGCATATTATAGATCCAAACTCATAGGTTAAACTTGCATGTCATGTCACTTATTTCACACATGATTCTAGCATAAAACCAAGCATTTAACTTGCATAAAACCAAACACTTAGCATGCATAAAACCAAATACTTAGCATGCATAAAACCCACCACTTAACATGCATAAACCCAAACACTTAACTTGCATAAACATAGTGTCATCATGAATAAGTGTTAAACATAGTGATTAGCAAACTAGCATCATAACATATGACCTAAAACCCATTGATCCGCAAGCAAAACCATATGATCTCATCACATCTCATCTACTTAGTTTAGCAATTGGTTATTAAAGTGATAGAAACTCACAAACTCCAAGATTAGCTCCTTAGATAGTTGCTAGAGTTGAAGTAGAGGTGGATTAGTAGTTGATTAGCTTGCAATCCTCTTCTCTAATTAGTGGAGGCTCCTTCTAAGTTGCATTTTGGCGGCATGATGGCATAGATTCTATTTTTAGTATGGATTAGGGTAGTCTTAGGGTGTATTTATAGGATTAGGTTGTGTTTTAGACCCTTAGATTAACCTTAGGTTAGTTTAGGTCCGTCAGATTTCGTCCCAAGCCCTCCAACCCAGCCCAAAACTCAACCAGGTGCGCCCAGGCCAGAATCAGCCGACAGGGCAAGTCGACAGCCCTGTCGACTGCCAAGTCGACAGGCATGTCGACAGGCAAGTCGACAGCCCTGTCGACAGGCAAGTCGACTTGGCTGGGCGGGAGTTTTCCCGCCTGGCCCCCATTTCTGCATGTTTCGAAATTCAAATTTCCCGAAAACTTCTTTGGGCCTTAACCGGGTCATACGGACTCCGATTTACAAAATATCGGACTCTATTTCGCGTATTTTTCCGAGACGAACATAATGACGTAACCCGTTTCCCCTGATTCTCACATCTGATATTATTAATTCTGTAATTAGTGAATATCAGTGTTAACTGAAATTCGGGGTGTTACAGTTTATGTTATCCTCAGCCACTCTCAACTGATGGAAACTAGTGGCTAAGTCCAACTGCAAAAACACTGAGGCGCCAACTAACTGATCGAAGAGATCGTCAATCCTCAGCAGTAGGTGCCTATTCTTCTTAGTAAGCTTATTAAGTTCTCTATAGTCAACACAAAGTCTAAGGGACCCATCTGCCTTCGTGGAAAATACTACTCGAGCACCCCACTTCGGTATACTACGTCTTATGATCCCCTTCTCAAGCAACTCCCCTACTTGCTTATTGAGTCCCCTCCTCTCACGAGGAGCCATGTGGCGTACTGGTAGAGATATGGGTTTTGCATTGTCTACAAGATAAATACGAAAGCCTATCTCACGTTTTGGGGGTAGACTCCTCACCTCATCGAAGACATCAACATATTCATGGACTATACGAACAGAACGTAGATCATCAGTGGATGCGTCAAGTGACTCAAGATAACTAAGCATCACTGATCCTCTAGGGTCACAAGAAATATCAAGGGTCTTTCCATCACGAGTCAACAATTTTACTACCCTTCGTTCACAATCTAGGATGGCACCATGTCTGGCTAGCCAATCCATCCCTAGAATCATCCCATAGCCCATGAAACCAAGCACAAAAGCATTACATTCAAAACCAACGTATAAGATAGACAATCTCAATCCCTATAAACCATGGATAAATGAGCCGACCCACCAATAGAATTTGAGACTATAATGGGATCCACAACGAGACTAGTATTTAAGTGCAGTGTTTCAACTAATGTTGTAGAGATAAAGGAATGTGATGTGCCAGAATTGAATAAAGTACGGACAAGATGATCAAACAAGAAAATCAAACTTTCAACAGAAATTTTTCTACCTTCTTCCTGCCCCGGATCCATGAGAGCATGAACCTGCCCTCCCGAAGTAGAACTTGTCCTCTTCCCTTGCTTCTTAGGACAGTCCTTGACAGCATGACCTGGATCACCACAATGATAACAAGCGAACTTCTTCTTCTTCCTACAGTCTATCTTCAAATGGCCGGGTATCCCACAGTTGTGACACTTCCTCTTTTCTTTACCACCTTTCTTTTGATGTTGGGCTTTATTTGGATCCTCCTTCTTATCTTGCGGCCTAAAAGTACTTACACCCTTCTCTTCTTCATGCATGTATGCCATATCAACAAGCTTTTCATACGTATCCCCCATTGGAATGTGGGACATAGCCAAACTGTGAAGCGGTTCATTTAGGCCCTTTACAAACCTCAAGGCCTTCTTGTGAGGCATATTCACCAACTCTAGCCCAATCTCGCCAACTTATTAAATTCGATCACATACTCCTTCACGGTCAAGTTTTTCTGCTCCAATGTCAAGAACCTCTCCATGTACATACTCTCCTCAGCTTGAGAAAGGAATTTCAACTCAAACTTTCCCCTAAAATCTGCCTACGTCTATACAACACGCTCTCCATTAGTAACCTCACACCAAAACGAAGCTTCATCCTTCATCAACCAAGCAGCCAATTGGACCTTCTTACAATCGTCCAAATCAAAAATGCCAAACAGATCCTCCACTTCTTTCAACCAATTTCTAGCTTCAACGAACGTTTCAGACCCACTAAAAGGTTTTCCACCCATCAAACGAAAGTCTTTACATATCTTGGAGAAAGCATCTCCACGCGGACGAATGACTGGAGCTTGGGGAGGAGGAGGAACGTCGGCCGGACCCACGGCAGCGGCCCTAGCCTCGAGATATTGACGAAACCAACCGGGTACATGAACACCCTCTGGTATCTCAGGTGCTCCAGACATGTTGAAAAGAAAAATAAAGAGTTTTGAAACAAGGGAAGCGAAAGAGAGATATATGGCTTGCGGGGATTATGCTCTTTAAAGTAAACTTTCCTTGAAAATAGCTTCTTTAAAACAATTTTTGAAAATTCTTTCTTTGAAAATAATACTTTTGAAAACACTTTTCAAAACTTTTTATATGTTCTTGTAACCATAGCTATGATACCATGTGTAACACCCCATGGCCATTAATGTCACTCACAAAGGGAATGCATTAATGTCATGAAGCATTATAGTAGTATAGAACAGACAAATTACAAGAATAAATTAATAAAACACAGCGGAAGATAAAACTTATTTCATACCATCATAACTTCAAAACAAGCTTACATAAGTAGTCACCAAAAACCATTACAATAGGATCAATTGTCTTTTCCAAAAACTTCAAAGTACATAAAGAAGCAAATACTTAAATAACATAAATGCATAAATCCCCACTGAGCATAAGCAAAGCCATAAAGTGAGAGAGTCCAAAGCGATACATCTACTCTTTTCAAGCAACTGAAAGAAATCGGCACTAAGCTGTAGTATTCCCTCCTTGCAAACCAGGGGGAAGAAAAGAAAAGAGGTGGAAACAAAACGGGTCAGACATAAAGTCTGGCGAGTCAAGTAATTTTAATAAGTAATAGGTAAGGTAAATGATCAACACATAAATAGGCATCATGATATGACTGTAACATAGATAAGGTAGATAAAAAGGATGGACAAGATGATTCCGTTCCTATGTACTAAGAAACCTACACCTTGGCTAAGCTAACAACCATCCAAGTACTAACCCCGAAGACCGAAGTCAACATCAGACTAGCACCCAAAGGACTATCCAACTCAACCAACATGTATTTCGTTACGCCGCACTTTTGCTAAGTTACACCACATTACTTAATTACACAACACATCTACTAGTCTCTATTTACTAAAGGTTGATCCCTTCCCACCAACTGTACCCTCATGACAAACTTGGTAGTTACTTGTACTTAGCTGCTATCGTAGGTGTCGGCTTGCTCCTACCACCGCTAAGGTACCCTTACCCTACCCATTCGATCGGCTCCCTAAACCCCGTAGGCACCCGTGTTGGCCCCATAGTGGGGGTGTATCACTCCCCTAAGTGGCAACCCCGATACCAACATAAAATGCACGGCCATACCTACACGATGCAACAACGTCTTACCTACCAGCCCGGACCCATGCACGCATTTGAACCCGTTGGACTCGCGTTGCTACCGCTATTCACGTTTTGACCTCTTACATTCGAGTCCAGTAAGCGTGCCCCAACCCCGGCCTAGTACTGGGCCCAATTAGATACTCAAATGGGTTACCAGTTGAAACGGGTCCCCCATCCGACACAAGCCTCCCACCTATGCTTGGTCCCCACTAGGTTTTTTCTCCCACTTAACCATTTTGATTTAAATGTCCATGTCTTACACATGCTATGGTTAAGTCCATACTTACATGTCATAATTTACATGTCTTATCTTATACCGGTTAAGTCCATATTTACATGTCATAATTTACATGTCACCCCACTTAACCCTCTAACCATACCCATGTCTTATAATGGTTAGTATTCCTTAATTCATTCCTTATGACGAACGGTGCATGACCACCCACATTAGACCGAACGCTTTGTGGCCGCTGGATTTGCCGGGCAGTTCCGAGCAGTCTTACGCCACAAAACGGGTCTAACCTCGTGTCATTAACCATTGCGCCTACAATTTATTCCTTTGACCTCTCACATTAGACATCCAATTGTGGCAGCTGGATTTGCCGGGTGGTTCCGGGCAGTCTTACGCCACAATTGTGCCTAAACACGTGTCAAAGGTTTATTAATAATCATATTTCACCCATACCCAATTTTCTTGTCATGTATATCCGATTAAACATATAATCATGTTTATAATATTGCCTATTCCAAATTGTCACTAATTACATATTAATTAGCCTCAATTACAAATTTACAATTACAGGCAATTTCATCAATTCCATGTAATTCATACCCAATTATTCACGTATTATCCAATTATCCAAAATATCCAATAACATCCAATTTTCCATATTTCACATATTCCCATCGTTCCCACGTATTTGCATTCGTGCGTATTTTTAACATAGGCTCGAAGGTAGCCTGGATCCAAAAATAAAAGAAATAGGGATAAGAGAGAATCAAATCACAGAAAATTGGAATTAACACAACATCATGAAATAAAGGGGCATGTAAACTGGCATAGAGGCATGATGATAGATTCAACACGAATAAACTGATAAAGGTATGAACTTTACATAGAAACATAGGCATATGATGACATGAATCAAAAAGCTGAAGACTTGGATGAGATTTAAATTACATACATACATATGAATCCTCTTTACAAATTCATCATGTTACTTTTAATCCCATTATATTTTGAAAATCACCGTACTCACCTTTCATGGTTAAAAAATAGAATTATGCACTGAAATTGGTGTAGAAACGTTGATGTGTTGCTGATTTATCTTCTTGAATTGTTGTAGAAGCTCTAATCTTTAATTTGAGTTGAAGTTGAACACTTGAGATTTGATTTAGAGGTGGCGGCTAGGGTTTAAGAGAGAATTTGAGAGCATAATGGTGTCATAGATAATATTTATGAATTAGGGTTAGGTCTTAGGGTGTATATATAGGTGTAGGAAGTTATTTAGGCCTTAGGATTAACCCTAGAACTGATTTGGACCACTCAAATGCCATATCAGCCCTTAGGGCGAATCGGGCCATGGGTTGGCAGCCAAACACCCTGGATTGACCTCTAGTCGACCCAGCGGGGCTCAGGTCGACTCCAAAAATGGTGCGGTTTGGCTTTTCCCCCTTCCGATTCGCTGTTTTGAAATTTTTTTGAATATTTATTTATTTAATTTATATATATATATTTCTCTCATATGCATACAAACTTCATGGCTTAATAACTTCTTCATAATTAACTGTTTTCACACTAAACCACTTTTTGAACTGCGTTCACACTAAGCCACTTTTTAGCCATTAAACAAAATATGGCGCTGGCGGGGATCGAACTCTGTACCTCTTGTATGCAAGTCACATGTTCTAATCAAATAAGCTACTAAGTCTTTTGCTTACAAACCTTAGAACAATACTAAACATCATTCTTTTCTCATTCCTATTTTTCAAATAAATTATTCTTTAATTTGTTATTTTAATATTCTCAGAAAAATAGGGTGTTACAGCAAAAGTAGTTGCAGTGCAAGGCTAAAAGATCCCAAGGAATGCAACAGAAGTAAGCAGCTTTTAGGGACTAGCAGGTTAATATAGGAAGTTCGTTAAGAACTTTGCGAAGGTATTAGCCCCACTTACTGGATTAACGAAGAGGAATCTAACCTTTGCTCAGGATATTGATTGCGATGTCGCTTTCCAACGATCGTAGAGGGCTCTTACAATGGCCCCAGTTTTGACTTTTACCATACGGTAGTAAAAGGTTTTCGGTTTACTCGAATGCATATGGCACGGGACTAGGCGCCATTTTGATGTTAGAAGGAAGGGTAAGGTCGTAGTGGATGCCTTAAAAAGAAAAAGGTTGACTTCAAGTCCTCTTTATGTAAAAAGTAAAAGTTCAGAATGCATATCAACCTTTGATTTTAAAACCTTCGGTTAAGTTAGTAGTTGACATCTCTAGGAGTAAGACCTACGCTTTTGGATCAAATAGGGACTTCAGAAAGAAATGACTCTTAGATAGTTGACGCAATGAATAAGTTAAGTAGAGAAGAGACCTCTAATCACCTTAATAAATACGCTTAGTAGCACGTTTAGTATATGTTTATTTTCAAAAGATAGTTCTTCTACATGGAATGCCCTCTAGTGAATTTTGAAGGCCCTTTGAGGAAATTTTAGCATGACACAACAGAAGTTATAGTGCCGAGTATACTAGAAGGAGAAGGGGTGGAACGAGAGGCGAAAGTGTAATGGGTTCCAACTCAAATTTTGGAAATAGAAATTAAGAAGCTACGCAATCGTGAAGTTAAGACTGTCAGAGCACAATGGAGTGAAGCTCAAGAAGATGCGACTTAGAAGGCTGAATACTAGATACGCGCATTATACCCTTTTTGAGGGTATATCCTTGATCTCTCTTTTTTCTGTAAAGTTTATCTACATGCTAATCTTTATCTTTTAAGTATATCCTCTCGGTCCTATCCTCGATCCTTAGTAGAAGCCAATGGATGTAAACATGTGTTTGAGACATGTTATGTTTGGTGGATGCAAGTGGATGTAAGTGTTTGCTAGTGGTTGCTCGTGGATGCATATACACACACATTAGGCACTAGATTGGCTCTGTCACTTCCATATTGCATATGCATGAGTGGATTTATATATATATGGATTGAAACTTGAGGTGATATCATATGGATGATGCATTTGAATGTATGGTTGTGCACTCATGTAGAAATGATATGTATCAATAGGGTCCTTTTGCGTACATAATGGACGCATGACACTATCATGAATGGCACTAAGGAGGTCAACTGAATCAGTAGACCGCCTGATTTTGCATTTGGGTAATGACATATACACACTATGCATATGTTCATGAAAAACATTAGAAACCTTTTTAAGGACAATGGATGCCTGTGATTGAATGGTTGATTAGATGGATGTTGGATGGTAGGATATACATTCTTCTTAACTTGAAGATTTCGGGGACGAAATCCTTTAAGTAGGGGGAATGTAACACCTCATAATTTTAAAACGGGACATAAGAGATAATTAAAGAATAATTATTTATTAAAAGAATAATAAGATAAAATGGGTTTCGCCATTGCGTTCGACTCGGAATTCTGCTTGAGATAGAGTCCGAGTTTACGTAAAACGGATACCGTATAAAGAAGATATGGACGAACGAAGTTAGGCAAAAAAACTAGAAGTCGACCAGAATGCACTGGCACACTTCACGAGTGCGCCAGTACAAAAATGCACCCGCGCACTTGCCAAGTGCGCCCATAACGATCCAGCACAGAATTCTGGAGTGTTCTGTGATGATGTGTCTTCTTCTAAGTGGCTGTTTGATGTGTATTTGAGCTGGGGGGTTCTGATGGACTCCTAGTTCATCTAAGGGCTGTAAATAATCATAGACATCTATATCTACGTAGCTAAACCTAAAACCTAACATCATAACACTAAAACTATGGTGCCATCATGATGTTCGTCTATAAGCTAGCCTAGCCTCCTTCATCCTTTCCAAACTAGTATCGATTAAGAAGAACATCAAATCAAACTTCTACATCAAAGGATAGCTTTTCAATTTCAGAAAACAAGATCCATCCTTTTTCTGTAAGTTCGGTTATTGTTCCGATTCAAACACCTAATAAGAAATCATGACTATAATAACTAGTCTATAACTATGCCTACTTCTATTCATGCCTATCCTTTTGTGAATTCTGAATTTCTTATGCCTATTGGACTATTGTGACTGACATAGTAAAGCCTATCATTCCTATTGGACTATTGTGACTGGCATAGAAAAACCTATGATACCTATTGGACTGTTGAGACTGACATACAAAAACCTACCATACCTATTGGACTGTTGAGACTGACATAGAAAAGCATATCATACCTACTGGACTGTTGAGACTGACATAGAAAACCTATCCTGTCTATTGGACTGTTGTGACTGATATGATGAAACCTATCATGTTATACATCCTATGCCTTTGAGACTATTGGGACTGATACATTTGAACCTATCATTTTGTATTAAATTTGTGGTTCTTTTATGTACATTGAATTACATGCTAAGCTATGTTCACACATGTTATATGTTAAATCCAAGCAAGAACCCTTGTTTAAAATCTATATAAGTTCATGCTTATACAACTAGACCTATGCTAGTTCGCATGTTAATTGGATCTAATTTAAATGCAATATTATGTTTATATGCTTGATTAAGTTTATGTCGTTCTATAACAAATTTATACTACGCATGTTGATCTATATTGTTTATGCATGTTGAAATATTACATGTCCCTTTCTTTTCCCTTTTGTTTATAAGTTAGGCTAATTTGCGAGCCTAATGTTCTATGTGAATTATGCGAACGAATTACGGGGGAGACGTTGAGGAAAAATATTTAACTACATGCTATTGGCATAGATTGGCTCATAATCATGTAAATGATTAGTAGCATGAAATGGTTGAATTTGTATACCTAGAATTGCGGACATAATTTAGAGGGTAAATGGGACATGACTTGAATTGACAACACTGGTGGATAATTTACATATAAACATAAATTGTAAATAAGTAAATTAATCAAAAGAAGAATATTCCTAACCCGAGGTTAGATTGAGTTATGGTGTAAGACTGCCCGAAACCGCCCAGCACATCCAACAACCGTAACAATATAGATCTAATGTGAGAGTTTAGCGCATTAAGCCCAAAAACCCGAGGTTAGATTGAGTTGCGGTGTAAGACTGCCCGGAACCGCCTAGCACATCCAGCGACCGTAACAATATAGATCTACTGTGAGTGGTTGGTGCTTTAATGAATAAATTAAAGCTAAGAAACAGACAGGCTAAGAATGATATGGTTAAGTTAATCAAAGCAACACTTAACCAATATAACATGATGTGTGATTGGGTTAAGTAACACAAGAGGGCAACACTTAACCAATGTAACATGACCAGTGGTAGGGTTAAGTTAACACTTTACCAATGAACGCGTGGGGTTAAGTAATGGGAATAACGTAACCAATATAATATGTGTAGTGAACAGGGTTAAGTTAACAGAAAACACTTAACCATTTACAACGTAATTGAATGAGAAGCGTTAAGTTAATAAGAAACACTTAACCAACATGACATGACGTGTCGATGGGTTAAGTTAACATGAATGGATGGATAACACTCAGCCAATTTGGGGGGGAAACGAATAGACCCTAGGAAACCCTAGTAACGAGGACCCATTTCAGCAGTGCCCACATGGATGTATCATGGTACCCTGAGCTAGGCAGGGTGGGGCACGATTACTAGGCTGATTATAAGCGGTCAAAATAGCGGCAAGGGGTGCAGCAGTGTAGTTCCGACGGAGTATGGGTGTGCACATGCTCTGGAGTGAAAAAGCAGGCACTGGGCATCAGTAGTATACACTGTGCATCTCGAATTTGTGTCGGGTTGCCATCATAGGGATTGATACACCTCATGGTGGGACCAGCACAGGGTATCTACACGCAAGAGAGGGCCGATTGACACAGAGACAAGGAAAGTTAATACAAGTAGGGAACCGATCGATAGGGTAGTAAGGGTACATCTAACATCTTCATGGCAATTAGGTTGGTTACGGTAAGATCCTCATAGTAGATGTACACCTGAAGGCTATCATAATTGCGGGGTTGGGATTACCTTATTTATAACACAGGATACTAGTTGGGACACTAGTAGGGGATATGGATCCTTTTTCATAGGATACTAGTTGGGACTCTAGTAGGGAATACGAATCATTCATTAAAAGACACTAGTTAGGATGCTAGTTGGATGGTGCAGAGAAAATGGGAAATCAGAGAAAGAACCGAAGCGCATTCAGTGAATCTTACCTTGTCATATCTAACGATCATCATTTGTTGTCTTGTTATGCTTATTATCATGATTATGTCTGGTATTCAGTTTATTCATGTCATGATCCTTTTACCTGTTTACATGTTGAATAATCACTGGACTTACCAGACTTATGTCTGACCCGTTTTCTTTCGCCTTCTTCTCTCCCGTCCTCCCCCCCCCCAGGTTCACAGGGAGAGAATACTACCACTTAGCTCAGTTTTCTTCCCAAACTCGAAGATAGACGATGTATTGCTTGGGACTCTCTTTTCCACTGCTATGCTGGCGCATGCTTTATTGGGGAATATGTTTGTCATTTTATGCTTCTTTATTTTGTTAAACAAGACAGATGCTTTGTTGTAATGGGTATTGGAAGACAATCTTTGTACAAGCTGTTTTATCAAGCTGTTGTTTATCAATAAAGTAAAGTTTTATTTATTTTTCACTGTTTAAAATTTTGTATGTTTTGTAATTTATCTGTTCTATACACTTATGACACTCCACTGAAGTTAATGCATTTCCTTTGTGAGTGACCTTAATGGAGGTGGGGTGTTACAGTCTATCTAGTACTACCCAAATCCCCGTATTACCCTTGACCTCGGCAACCCGTCGACGAAATCCATGGAAACACTTTCCCATTTCCACTGTGGAACCTCTAAAGGGTGAAGCAAACCACCAGGCTTCTTTTGCTTAGTCTTGACTTGCTGGCACACTAAGCATCTAGAAACGAACTCAGCCACATCCTTCTTCATTCCGGCCCAAAAGAAAACTCACTTCATGTACCTATACATCTTGTCTCCACCGGGATGTATGGTCAGCTTAGAACGATGTTCTTCTTCAAGGATTGTCCTCCTCAAACCCTCGTCTCGAGATACGCAAAGTCTCCCATCCCTACGCAACCAACATTTGTCATCGATAGTATACCTACTAAGAAGGCTCGAAAACTCCCCTCAGATGAGTTCGTCTACTATCTCTATCAACCATGGGTCATCTTGCTGTGCCGCACCTATCTGTCCCAAAAGCGTAGGTCGTACCTCTAACGATGCCAACAAACCGGGTACATAATCAATAGAGGGTCTAAAGTCAAAAGTAGAGATATACTCTAAACTTGGCCGCTTGACAAACAAAGGACTAAAAGTCAACTTCTTTCTACTCAAGGCGTCTGCTACAACGTTACCCTTGCCAGGGGTATATGCAATCTCAAAATCGTAGGATGCTAAGAACTCCATCCACCACTGTTGCCTTAAGTTTAAATCTTTTTGGGAGAACAAGTATTTTAGTGAATTATGGTCTGTATACAACTCAAACCTCTCACCAAGCAAGTAATGGAGCCAAGACTTTAGTGCAAAAACTATGGCAGCTAACTCTAAGTCGTGGATAGGGCAATTCTTCTCATGGACTTTCAATTGCCTTCCACTGTAGCATATCACCCTTCCCTCTTGCATCAAAACTGTGCCAAGACCTGTCCCGCAAGCATCGGTATACACTGTGAATGGTTTACTCCCATCAAGCAAAACTAAAACTGGAGTTGTCGTTAATGCCTTCTTCGGACGTTGGAAAGCATCATCACAGTCAACATCCCAAGCAAAGGTCAAATTCTTTTTCGTCAACCATGTAAGTGGGGCTGATATCTCAGCAAAGTCCTTGATGAACTTTCTATAATAGCTCGCCAAACCAAGAAAACTTCTTACTTCTGTTGCATTCTTAGGAACCTTCTACTCTTGGATTGCCACCACCTTCGCGGGATCCACGGCTGTCCCTTCCTTAGAGACCACATGCCCTAAGAACCTCACCTCCTTCCTCCAAAAATGACATTTGGAGAACTTAGCTTTGAGTTGATGTCCTTGAAGGGTCTTTAAAACTTCCCTAAGATGTAGGGCATGCTCTTCCTTGGTTCTAGAGAATATCAAGATATCACCCACAAAGACTACCACAAAACTGTTTAGAAACTCCCTAAACACCCTACTCATCAAGTCTACGAAATATGCGGGTGCATTCGTTAAACCAAAAGGCATGACGAGCCATTCAAAGAATCCGTTGAGAGTCCTAAAAGCAATCTTATCTACACTATCCTCAGCTACCCTCAACAGATGAAATTCTGTAGCTAAGTCCAACTGCGAGAAAACCGAAGCACCAACCAACTGATCGAATAAATCATCTATCCTTGGCAATGGGTGCCTGTTCTTCTTCGTGAGCTTATTCAGCTCCCTATAGTCCACGCAAAATCTAATTGAACCATTAGCCTTCGTTGCAAAAACAACAGGAGCACCCCACTCCGAGATACTTCTTCTTATGAACCCTTTCTCAAGCAACTCTTTCACTTGTTTACTAAGCTACCTCCTTTCTCTTGGAGCTATGTGGCACACAGGCAATGCAACTGGCTTTGCATTGTCTACCAAGTATATACGGAAATCTATCTCGCGTTTTGGAAGTAAGCCCCTAACCTGCTCAAAGACATCTGCATACTCATGGACTACTCGAACAGATTGTAAATCATCAATAGATGTGTCAAGAGATTCTAGGTAGCTAAGCAAAACAGAACCCTTTGGGTCGCATGAGATATTGAGAGTATTACCCAAACTAATCAACAGTCCAACTACCCTCTTTTCATAGTCGAGAATGGCACCATACCCGGCTAGTCAATCCATTCCTAGAGTCAACCCATAGCTCGTGAAACCAAGTACATATGTGTTGCATTAGAACTCAATGCCATACACATATATTCTCAAATCCCGACATAACATAGAAAGATGAGCTGCACCCCCAATAGGATTTGAGACAACGACGGGATCCACTACTATGCTAGTATCTAGGTGCAGAGACTGAACAACCGAAGCATATATAAATGAATGTGAAGCGCCAAAATCAAACAAATTTCGTACAGGATGATCGAAGAGGAAAATCAAACATTCAATAGAAGTGTTTCTACCTCTCTCTTGCGTTGCTGCCATGAGAGCATGAACCTGCCCTCCAGAAGTAGATCCTGTCCTCTGTCCTTGCCCTTGTCCTTGCATCCTTGGGCAGTCCTTAATCATATGTCTTGCCTCACCACATTGGAAGCAACCAGTCTTTTTCGCCTTCTTCTTTCTACAATCTTTAGCAATATGAGCTAGTATACCACATAAATGGCACTTCCTATTATCTCGGGGTTTATTACTCTTTCCACCCTTCTTAGGATCTATTTTCTTTTTCTGTGATTCTTCCACTTTTACCTCTTTATTTTCACCTTTACCTACTTCGTGGATTAAATCCATATCAACAAGTTTCTTGTCCTTGGGATGTGCTCCTTAGCCTAAACTTCCAAATTCTAATTTTTACCATCCTTGTGTAACATGTTAACAAGTCCCTCGAAAGATGCCTCCATTGCACGGAAAACCCTACGAAGCTTGAAAGAAGATTGGCTGCAGGTGAAACTACTGCAGCTACAGATGGAGGTTGGGCACTTCTTTGCCCTCCGATATGTGCCATAATTCTAACATGCCTACGGAACTATGGCGAAAAGAAAAGGAAAAGAGATTCAAGTAGAGAATCAAAAGAAGGATATATGGCTTTTAGGGATTATGTTTTTCATAATAAACCTTTCTTTTGAAAGTACCCTCTTTAAAACATGTTTTTGAAAATACTTCTAAAAAAATACTTTTGAAAATGGTTTTCAAAATCTTTTTATCTGTCCTGATAACCTTCAACTCTGATACCACGTGTACCACCTTACGTCCATTAATGTCACTCACTAAGGGAATGCATTAACTTCCTTGGAGTATTATAAGAGTACAGAATAGAATGCCACAAGACAGATATAAAGATGGCACTTAAGAAAATTCAAACTTTATTCATTGCTGTGGAAAAGCAAAACATGTTTGGTTACAACATCGAAACCAAATACTAGAATCAAATACATAAATATCCATCTTGAACAAAATTATTATCAGAGTACATAAAAGTAAAATCATAATCCCACTCCAAATAGCCATAATGAAAACAGATAAAGCTGAGCATTACTCTCAACACATCCAAGCGCTTCAAGAAGAAAGAAATCAAAGTCAAGCTTCAGTGTTTCCTCCTTGAGAACCTGGGGAGGGGGGAAGTGGAAGAAAAAGAGGCAAAAACAAAAAGGTCAGACATAAAGCCTGGTGAGTCCAGCTACTTTTAGCATGAAAATAAGTAAAGCAATATGACAGGAATAAACAGGATGGAAAGTATAACCATGACATAAGGTAAAGCTGGATAACAGGATGAATATAAAGGAATGTGAAGTGCACTTCCTAGATTTCTTACTTAATTTAATTCTCTGCACCACCTACTAGTAATTCTTAACGAAATGATCCCAACCCCACAATTGGTAGCACTCAGGCGTAACATCTAGTAAGAGGTATCCGCCCATACAATCCTCGAAAGTCCACTTGCCCATTACAGATACTAGATGTCCCCACACTACCCCTAACCGTCGTCTCCCTAGCTTGTAGATATCTGTGCGGGACCCAGCTTAGTGTGTGTCACTCACTAAGTGGAAACCCGTGGGTGCATAGCTTTATATCTACTGATGTACAGTGGCTAAATCTTCCAATGCCCGGAACACCTTGTGCACGCTTAACAAACCCGTCAGAACCAGCACTGCTACACCCTCATTCTTATTTGACCACTTATAATCAGCCCAATATGCGTGCCCCAACCCTGCCTAGCTCAGGGTTCCCGATACCACTAAGTGGGTCACTGTTTGAAATGGGTCCCTACCGCTACTAGGTTTTCCCCCAGGGTTTATCCTAATTCTAACTTATATTGGTTAAGTGTTGTCTACCAACCCAATTGACTTAACCCCATCCACTTATCTAATCAATATGCATTATTGGTTAAGGTTGCCTTAACCCTATCCACTTTGTTCATGTATTATTAGTTAAGTTGTCATCGTACAAAGGTTAGCTTAACCCCACCC
This sequence comes from Allium sativum, assembly GCA_030737875.1. NCBI lineage: Eukaryota > Viridiplantae > Streptophyta > Magnoliopsida > Asparagales > Amaryllidaceae > Allium > Allium sativum. The sequence goes on along the minus strand of CM060927.1, from coordinate 194,281,201 downwards.
ACCAACATGTTTTAGGTATCATATTTATCTTTGATCAGCATTAATTAGTTATTAATGCGCAGACCCCTCACATTAAGTCGATGGCTTGTGGCCGCTGGATGTGCCGGGCGGTTCCGTGCAAACTTCTGCCCGAAGCCAGACTTAACCTCGTATCTAAGCATCTTCTAGTTATGCCTACGACCTCTCACATTCGACTGGTCGTTTGCGGTTGCTGGTTAGGCCGGTTAGTTCCAGGCAGGCTTCTACCGCAAACGGAGTCTAACCTCGTGTCTCAGCATGCTTATCTTAGCCAATTTATTCATTTGCAGTTTATGCCAATTTTAGGCTAATTATGTCAATTACCCAAAATTCTCAATTTCATATCATGCCCAACAGTTAACATATATTATGCCAAATTTAACATTTGTCATGCCCAAACCAACCCAACGTATATTATGCCAAATTTCCCATCATTCCCTAAATCACCATTCGTATGTTCATCTCTATGAGATTTGGCCTAGGCTCGAAGTAGCCCGGCTATAAAAACAAAAAAGGGAAGGTGGAAGGAATAAGATAAAGAACCGGCATAATAATAACAATAGGCATAAGTATTAACTGATTATAAAGACAAGATAAAACTGATGATAATATCAACATGGGCATATAAGAATCATGAATCTGATGTTCTAGGCTAAGATAGAATTGGTGAGATTCAATCTTATTATCATGTATAATTCCCAAATCCAATTTACAACATGTCAGAATTGGTTTAGCATTATTTTAATCTAAAAATAATCAATGAACTCACAAAGATTAGATTAAGGAAGAGAATTAGGCGTTACAGTTGTTGTAGATTCAATTCCCTTTAAAAAATCCTTAACTTTGATTTGTTGAAGAAGGACTACTTTAGGTTGAGGCAGCATGGAGGCCCCATGAATTAGTGTAGTGAAATTAGGTTTAGGTCTAGGTGTTTTTATATAGGTGTAGTGAGTTAATTAGGGCCATTAGATTAGATCAGGAGCCATAGGAACTGTCCACGTCATCCGACCAACAGAAAATAGCCATGTTGCGAAAAATGATCATTAACCAATAAAAATGTGCCATGTGTGCAACATGATGCACAACAGCAGGATGTTGACACCCACACGTCATATATATATATATATATTATATTTATTTATTTAATTTTTATTTTTAACAATTTTTCCAATTAATCTTCTTCACACTAAACCGGTTTTTTATTGAACTGCGTTCACACTAAGCCACTTTTTAGCCATTCTCCTAAAACAAAAATATGGCGCTGGCGGGGATCAAACACTGTACCTCTTGTATGCAAGTCACATGCTCTAACCAACTGGGCTACTTAATCTTTTGTTAAAAAGACTTAGGATAATGGTATCCATTTTTTTTTCTCATTCCTCCTTTTTTCTTTTTTTGTTGCAATTTTTAATTTAAAGATATCTTTTTCATTCTAAATCGGTTTTCTGCAAACCATAGGTCTAAATTGACTAGTAAATTGCCACGAACGCAATGACGCTAATTTCGTGACCTAGTTCCTGAAGCTTCTCAAATTTTCCTTTTTATTTCTATTTAATTGTTTACATGCATTTCTTCATATTTCATGTATTGCATTTAATTTCTTTTATTAATCTTTTTCCTTCATTTCACTGCATGAACTTATTACATGCAATTTTATTGTTATTATTTAGTATTTCTCTTAAATATATCTATGTGTATAATATATACATATATATGTAAAAATATTTCCACAATTTTAATTTCATTAAAAATGCGGGGTGTTATATCCCTTAACCCATAATTAATGTGATATCTAAACTGTGATCACGCATTTCTAGTTTATTTTCATAGTAATAAAAGTAGTTAGGGACAGACATTTGTACTGTTCATCATCCTTTCCAATACCTAAAACCACAAGCTCCAACCTAACTTCCCATCGGCACTCTCGCATGGCCTCACACTTCACCACACCCTTACACCGTGCTGGCCACCAACCGCCGCCATTTCCAACCCGTTGCCGAACTTCAACATGGTCCCTCCAATCTCACCTGGACCCGCCAATACCCCTACCATATTCTTTCTTCTTCCTCGATCTTTCGAATACACTTCCCCATTTTCTGTAATCCGCGCCGAACATCTTACTTCAGTCTTTATTTTCCATGTACTTCTTTCCAAAACTTAAATGCATCACTTCCCACTTCGCCCAAGTCGTCGCCCTCTCTTTTATTTTTGGAGCCGCCAGTTCTTCCCATTTCTTTAGTACAAACACATACTTCCCTATGCCTTCATGGCTTCACCACGCAACTGCATGCTTTAGCACCCACTTCAATATATATATTCTTCCTGAAACTACTTCCCAGACTGCTCTTCTTCACACAAATGGCCCACCGACTTTTGTTCTTTTTCCATTCCAACACATTCTTTTTCTATCTTTTTTCTTAAAAGAAGCTTGCGTATTTTGAGAAACTGGGTCGGCTTCATATGTTTTGCCTGCCCAAGAATGGAGTTGCAGCTTGTATTTATAGAAAGGAAAAAATGAGGATAAGAAGTATGTCCGTTCATATGGTATAGGTAGGTTGTTGAAAAGAACAAGGGTAGGCACATTGTTTAGGACTGAACAATACTTTGAAGTGAAGAATACCAGAATAAGTAGGGCTGCAATTTTTTAAATTTGATGAGACTAGACGTTGGTTTGTATGAATAGAATAGATTTATCATAGACATGCGTTAGGAAAGAATTTAGTGTACGTTTTTTACTTGGGTAAGAAGTTTTGTTTTATTTTAATTTAGTATGGTTAGTTTATATAACCGCCATATACCGCTAACCGTTAAAAATATGCATCGTCACATCCGGTCTCCAAATGCCACGGAAATGGACATACGACGTCTCAACATTCCAATCCCAGTGAAATTAATTTCGTTAAAAATGGACCCCGTTTGTATAACTTCGTTACTTTAATTTATCATTTCACCTTTAAATTGCGCCTACGAATAAAACAACTCCAATTGGCTCCGAACTGGGAATCTAACAATAACAAGTTATACGTATTCCAAGAAAACTCATTTCGTCGAAAACGGAGATCATTTGAAAATTCGTTATTTCGACCTCTTTAATAATATCGATATAAATATAATTAAATTCAAACAATTTCAATTTAAATAATAATAAATTATTATTATCGAATGTATCCAAATAAAATAATATATCACTTCAGACTGAATCAAAATGGAATTATAACTCGATATTACCATTCTTGAGTTAAACAATATCCAAATTGGATTAAATATCCTATTTAATTTGTATAATAAACGTTATCGTTTATTAGTGAATTCCATAGCGACTATTTAAAAATGTGAATTGGACATAACTCACGATCTATGTGATGACCCCAAACCCCCGTTCCACGGTGGCAAGGGTGATCTTTGGAATATAACACATAAGCAAATAATAGAAGAGCAGAAATATATCATTACAACAGATAATTTACAATAGAATACACTAGATAAACATAATCATCAGAGTTACACAGTATAACAGGATCATACTTAGTACAAAAATACAGTTCATCTTTATATAAAATGTCTACAGCGGAATCAAACATAATATACATAACAAGAGATGAACAACATAAAAGAAGTGATAGAATCCATCTTCAGCTCCATAGCTATCCAGATAGAGCCTGCTAAAACCTAAATACAAGTCAGCCCGTGTAGAAAATAGGGCAACCAAGTTTGCAAGTGAAACAAACTACGAGTCAGTCATGGGACTAGTATGAGAAATCTACTTAACTTATTTAATAATAAGGCCAATCACAGGACCACGCCGCTAATGTGGAACGGGATTACTCCATTGGATTGCCAGTTCTTAAAACAAGTAAATAATTTAAAACATCGCAATGCTTTTTACAAAAATGAAGCCATTGTGAGACTCAGTTCCCATCTCACAATGCAACGCAAATTATAATGGCCAAAACATGCTTGATACATATAAAACAAAAGCAGTTGACATTATTACTAGTGTTTATATGTTTGAAAAACAATTTAAATCATAAGTATCAATTATAGACAGCATAAGTGGCCCGTACCACTATGTCGCCATATATAGGTTTACAATCAAAACCGCACGATGTCATATTTGGAAATTGGATTTCCGTCATGAACCATGGCAAGGGATCGTCCTTACCGCTTCGAGACACTCTAGCCCGTGTCTCAGGAAAGTACTCAGTCAAGCCTTGGATCGTCAGGGCCGGTCTACACCGAGTGGATTAAAATGCCTGAACACTGCGTTTCCTCGCCCTATGGGGCGTCAAACTGGTCTGTATAAAGACCATCCATCGGCTCTGCAGAGACCGAAATAACTGAGGCGCCTTGCTATCCATCATCCACATAAGTAAAATGCCCAGGCGTGTAAAACCCAAAACACCACTCCTAGATAGAAGGAAACGCATGTCCTCCCTGATGTCCTCTCCCGTTTCTGGCTCATACCGGGGTGTGAGGCCCGTGAATCAACGCTAAAAACAAAGCTAGCTATTTAAAGCCATGCTTTGATCATCAACCACAAGGCTCTGCTTTTCAACAAAAGCCTTGATCACTTCATCTCAGCATGCCAAGTTGTCAATCTACAACGTCAGACACACATCTATTTACAAGTCCGTTCCAGATCTGAACAAAACCGAAGGCACCTTATTCCTCATCCCATATGTCCAATACAGGAGAGACCCTCGCACATCCGAATGATCAACAAGTACGTCTGGACAACCACCACTATAACCCCTTTAGGGCCGCAACTCCCATCCAAGGCATCAGTAGCCATCCATTCGATGTGAAAATCATTGGTCTTGCACCATCTTCATATCTTCGACTTCTAACCAACGACCAACTATTTGAAATGAGATTTAACTCGTCCTTTTCAAATAATTCACGTATATTTTGAAATCAATTCAATTCCTGCTTAAATTATTCGACATCCATAATTCAGTTCATTAATGTGATTTTCACGTCAAATGCATTCAACCATCAAATATCCAATAAACCGGGCAAATTCGGTTTATTTCCATTCCAAATCATTTATAATATTTTATAACAATTTATTGTTATTTTTACTTATTTAACAATATCCAATTTATTCAAACGACGCTTCAGGCTATAACGCAGTCATGGCATTGTTTTTCTTCAGATTTGATTTACACGTATCTTAAAATATAACCGTTGGATCTTTACAAATTTTATATCATTGGAAAGATCTTTTCAAAACGGACCCAATGGTTCCAGTTTTGGGAAAATCCGATGGTCGGATCTCCCGGTACAATCGTTTGATGTTACGATCTCAAAATATGAACTACAACATCGTTATTCGATTTATTTTAATTATTTATATATATATATAATTCATTCTGGCGTTGTTTTCATTCATATTTGAATTAAACAATTCACACAATCTAACCGTTGTATCTTTACAAAATTTGGTATCATTGAAAAGATATTTTCAAAGCGAACCCAATGGTTTCGGTTTCAGGAAAATTCGATGGTCAGATCTCTCGACACAATCGTCTAAAATCATGATTTCAAAATACGAACTACAGAGTCGTTATTCATTTTATTTTAATTATATATATAATCCATTCTTCCATTTCCAAACCATTTTCATTTCATATATATGATAAAAATAATATTTTTACCTAACAAAATTTATTTCAACACATGACTATTTTAACACTTCATATATAATATTAAAAATAATGTGATTTTTATTGTTAAAACAATTTATTTAAAACATGAATATTTTTAGCGATTCATATATATAATAAAAACGTGATTTTTACTGTTAAAACAATTTATTTCAAACATGAACATTTTTAACACTTCATATATAAGATAAAAATTTGATTTTTATTGTTAAAACAATTTATTTCAAACATGATATTTTATATAATTCATATGGATGATAAATATGTGATTTTTATCTTTCAAACAATTTATTATTCATATGAATATTTTTCCAATACATGAATATATTTCAACACATGAATATAAATCAAACACATGAATATTTCAAAAAAATTAGCAGCATAACGACAGGGGGTTTAAAACCGTCACCGTCCCGAGTACGGCTCCTCGCACTACCTTACGCCCTGTAGCGTTCCCTAAGGGGCTTATCCTTATAATCTAAATATTTTGCTCATTTTCATATCACAATGGATTTTTCCACAAACAATTCCAATTTTGTTTCAACCACAAACAATCATTATAAACCATTCGCATTTATCAACCAAATTTCACGTTAAACAAAATCCAAACAATCACAACGAATATATATCGTCCATGGTCTGTGGACGAGGGGAGTATGTATATATATATGCGTATACAAATATATTTCAACTTCATTTCAACTCCATTCAACGCACATTTGATTTTTACAACGTATATATAACTTATACATCGCACATATAACTTATACAACGCTTATACATGAGGTATACAATGTTATATCACTTATGCATCGATTATATAATTTGTACATCGCCATTCCATATCGTTTTGAATTTAAAAATATCACATTGGGATCCACTCCTTTAAAAACCGTAGGAAGCTCCAAAAAATCTCCAGTCTCTTCTAGGATGTAGAAGGCGTCCACAGGAGTCCAATGTCTCCTATTTCATTGAATTTCGTTACCGTATGAAAAGGATGTGATTTTTATGCGATAAATCAACTTTGCGGCGGTTTTAAAGTGTCCAAACCATTTAAAATAAACAAACCCGTAACTCATAGTTAATCCTTCAAAACTAGGTTTAGATTTTAATCCCAATCTGTAGCACTAGGTGGAAATCGAGTTGTACCACGCCGTAGGTGGTCGAAGGGCGCATGGATCGAGGGTGATGCAGTTCTGATCGATGGCGGATCCTGGACATGGCCGTGCTCCAAACAGCAAGACTTCACGGTGCCTGAACTCCCCAAAACTGAACGAAAAATCTCAATCCTTATATGGATTTAAAGCTCCTGAGGATCTCCACCAAATTCCCTAAAGGAGCACGGGATTTCGTTGAACGATTTGGAAGATAAAGAGGAGAGAAGGTGGGAGCTTTTATCGCCATCGAGATCTGGAGGTTATGGGATTTGAAGAAGAAAGAGAAAAGAATTTGATTGGCCTGCTTATTTTATTTATATGCTCGATTCTTTAATTTCGAAAAATACCCCTCCATTCATACGAACTCCAATTCAAATCCAAAGACTGTCACCCCTAGCTAAATACCCCCATTCCGAACATAATGGAATATGTTTCGTAGGCCCATTCGACTGTTTCAGTCAGTTATTCTACAAATTAAAATATAAAACATTCAAATATGGATTTGAACGTACATTTCAATTTGTTGGGGCTACATACTGATTCCACTAAAACTTTGACTCCCGCTATGAAACTTCAATTTTTCAGATTCGTTAGAAAGATATTCATAAACAGATTTAAATATTTTTGGTTTCACTAAAATACGTTTTATTTTGCATCCTTTACAGTCAGTTAAAGTTCGATTTCAAATTTTCAAACTACCGCGCCATTTCAGGCCTTGTTTTATAATTAAAATAAATATATTCACTATAACTTTGATCCAAACAAATTTTTGGTCATTATTATTTAAAATAATTTATTTTAAATATTCAAAATCCACTAAAATAGCCAAATTAAAAATTTTAAATTGGTTCTGATTTTCCGAGTTGTTACAATCTATAATATGCAATCTCATTTTTCTCTTACATTAGAAAAATATAATCAAATAGATTCAAACTTTCATTGTTTCACAGAGTTCCGACTTAAAATGGATTCTATATATTCAATTAAAGTTCAAATTGTAAATTACAAACAACCGCGACGTTACGAGTTCCTTCTATAGTTTAATATAAAATATACGTTTGAACTTCATTTTATAACGAATTATATATTTTAAATCCACTTAAAAATTCTAAATCGATATTTAAAATAATAAAAATATATTAAATATCTGATCACCAAAACCATGGACGTTACACTCCAAATTCAAAGTTTGAAAGCTTTAGGCCTACAATCTCCAAATTTTTACAAATCTACAATTTATTTTGAAAGGATAAAATTACATATCTGTAGAAATGTAAGAAAATAGGAGGAGAGGGGAGAATCTGATTGGGACCGTCACCTTGCTTTCTTTTCCATCAAATCTTCTTATCCGCTCAATTTTATATGAATTGGATTTGATTTGTTATGCACAAATATATATTTATTTTAGAAATTAGGTTTGGAGAAGGAGGGAAATGGCAATGCTCCGCTGCCTCAGCAGATTTATGTGGAAAAAGAATGAGGCCTTACCCCTTTATTTATAGGTGTGGAAATGGCCCAAAATATTTGAATTGGATTTAAGTTATATCCATCCATTCGTTTTAATAACATTACAAACCAAACCCTAAAAACCTAGCTGTTACTTGGCAGTTTGATGTCCAGTAGGTCGACCATGGCGGTCCACCGCCGGTCGACCACTTTGGCCTCATACGCCCAGGTCGGCTTGGTTAAATAAGGTAAATTATAAATATAATTCTGATTTATTTATTTTCCATCTATTTTCCTATTTCATCTGTAAATTTTTCATATGGACTCCATTCGCAGAACTCCCATTATGAGAGTTGAACAAAATTCCGAGACAAACGCATCGGTTAAAGTTTCTTGGGAAAATTTTACCATTTGTAGAAATTCCTATTTTTGAAATTCTAATAATTAATTTATATTGCCAAAATCCCAGGTTGTTACATTCTTCCCTCCTTAAAAGGAATTTCTTCTTGAAATTCTAATGCGTATAGTCCTATTCTACACAACTACCTTGTGTACATCCACTTTGCAACCATTGTATATGTGCACGATTTACATAATGCAATTCAACCATAAAATATGTATGCAAGATGATTCTAATCGGATCCTCCTATGTGTTTTCAATAATTTTTAAAATACTTATAAAAACTTGATGCAAAACATCTTAAATATACTTATAGTTCTATATGAACGAAAATTTTGAAAACCCTTTTTCATTCATCACCCTCACACCATTACGAATTAAAGTGTGAAGCAACCAATTTTGCATCCAAACCTTACCATCCAAAACGCTAAACAATCTAATCATTTCCAACTTAATTTCTCCTAAACCGGAAAAAGGAAATTGGAGCGAAGAAGTTTAATATTTTCCCTGCTTACAAATCTTCCATTTCCAGTCCTACAATGTAATTTTTACCTTAGTCACCCAAAATACTCCGAAAATTTCCATACGCAGGCTATAAAGGAGGCTTAAAACAAGCTCTAAAACGTAAAAAGAATTAATTTATAGCTCACGCGCATCGTTGACAAGGTATGGAAACAACGTTCCCAAGGCAAAAATAACAATTTCCTTGCTACCGGTAATGTTTTTATCTTATCGTCGGCCCTAGTGCACCGCTAAAACATGCAAACAAACTACCCAAAAATATTATTTACACCGTTCAAGTGACCAAAAATTGAAATTTTACATAAAGATAAATTCCCACTTAAAAACTTCTCATGTCTATTTTGAAATTTTCCTTTCAAAACCGCTTCACTTTCCTATAAAATAAGTAAATGATAAAAATGTTTGTTTTTTCAAACAAAATTTTCTAAAACTTCAAAAATGTATTTTGCGAAAACTTAAATGATTCAAGTCACTTATTAGTGAAAAATGAAGTCAGTTACGCCAAAAATGAGGAAATTGAAATCACACACAAAAAAACAAAAATAAATTTTAGATTTAACAAGGAACAGTGATTTATTTGCTTATATACCAGTGACGTAAAACCATTCCTTTACTAAAATTTATCCAACACATAATTTTTTTCTTTCCAGCTCTAGGACAAGTGCTAGTAAATTAACGGGATTTCTTTCAAATAATCATGGGTGAATGACAAAATATATATTATTATTATTTTCAACATAGAAATCTCATTACTAAAGTTGTGCGAATTTTCATTACTAGCAGTTACAATCAGAACATTACATCAAAGAAAAAGAAAAGTGGTGGAAAAGGAACACATAATACAAGACACGACGTGCTCAAGGCATGTACGAACAACAACGACTAACACTACCCACTGTAGGCTGGTCTACCTCTACGACTGGAGCCTGATCCATTCCCACATCCGCACCTAGAGCATAGTATAGAGGAGATGCAACCAATCTTATGCGCCTGTCAGTGCTTCTCGTCGCAAACCTCTCGGAGCTTGGCTTGCAAAGCACGGATGGCAGTGAGCTCTAGGCTCTCGTGACCGGGCTACTGGGGCTCTTGAGCTGGAGTGGGTGGCACGGAGACAGAAGCATCGGCCAGTTGAATGCCCAACTTTCGGAGAGTGGCGCAACAGATGGCGGTCGGCTCCTTCCTCACTGGCGTCTCCGTAGAAAGTCTCACCGGGAAGTGTTGGAAGACACGAGTGAAAAGATGGATATAGAGAAAACGGCTCTGCGGGTTGCCGGCAAAGGGATCATGAAGATGAATCTTAAGCATGCATGCCCAATTGATGGCTATACCGCTAAGGCTTGCATAGGTGGCGAGGCGAACAGAAGGATATATCTGCTCCATGCTTCCTGTCTTCGGGATGTTGTTTTGTGTAATGCGCACAACTACTCAGGCAACTGGTCGCAGATTGGTGGTGGTTCATGCTCCGGGCTCTCCTACGAAGATACAATGAAGGATCTGAGGGCCATCTGTCCCAATAGCATCAAGCTCGGCTCCAACTACCGAGATACCCCAAATTTGAGCCAAGTCAACATCAGTGAACTCAATATGGGTGCCCATGACCTCAGATATGATGACGTAGGAATCTTCATCGATGTCGGGATCCATTTGAGCATCAAACAAACGGACGCAGCATGGATACAAGTCATGCTCAAATGTGTCAAAGCGCAAGATCAATAATAGGCCTACGGCGAAAAAAGCTCCTCCAAAAAAAATGCGGCGAAGTCGGCAAACTTCACCGGTCGACCAATTTGAAAATCATATCTAGCCAAGGCTGTGTATTAGTTAATCTTCGTCTCATCGCGATCTAACCAAGTGGCTTCCTGAGGCGTGAGACCGGGGTGTTAGTTGCGAGGTGCCATAAAGTAATTGATGAAACAGGAGAGAGAAACTACAAATCCAAAGTATAGTCAGGTAGAGATCTGCAAGAAAAGGATTTTGGTGGTAATTAGGGGCGAAACGGAGCGGGGTTTGAACGAATTGGAGCTTGGGATGGAGGATGGTTTTCGTTGGAATTGGGGTTGGGGAGGTGAGTTGGCTGAATGATGTATATATATACATCTTTCAGTCAACTCGGGTCCGGTACGGGCGCATCAAATAGAGGGAAGCGGTCGATCTGGCCATAGGAGGGCAGTCGACTGCTTGCCCATAAAAAGGTGCGGTCTGAACCTTGGCCGAATGACCTGTTTAAATTATATATAAATTAAATTTAAAATTTCTATAACACCGAAACACCTTCTACTCCCAACCAAATTCATGAATCGACTTCCACCAATCGTCGAGTCGAACAATTTAATTTTCCATCGCCTTGTTTCGTGCCTCTAAAAAAATTTGTAACCACCGAAACGAACAAACTTAAAGCTAGAGATCAGCTAGAAAATCCAAAATAAAATTCTAAAATGGATTTTTTTTCCCCTTATGAGCCAGCATAAACTAAACGATTCAAATTCAAATACCCCAAAATAAGATTAAAGGATATTCTTAGCCTTTTCGAAGAAAATTTTAAAACTTTTCCAAAAATGGAATTTATTATAAACTAATGGTTTCATGTTTAAAAATCCATTATAATATTATTATTTATGTTCCAGTTTTATATTTCAAACTGGAAAAACCATTTCGTGTTCAAAGATATTAGAGCTTAAGATTGATTAAGATTTATTTTGAGAGTTTAATAAAATTTCCAATATATATATATATATATTTATGAAAATGGATACTAAAAATCACATGGAATGGATATTTATTATTCTTAGCTTTAGTGATATATTCCTTGTCATTTCTAGCTCCTTTCTTCCCACCAATCGGATTACATTTATTAAAATTAATGAATGGCTCCGAAAATTTTAAAACACGAATAGATTAAAATTTTAAAAACCATAACTTTACAAACTATTTTCTGAAATCGTATTTCAGAACTATTGAAATCCACTTTTATTTTTCAGATAGTTTAAAAAAATTCCTCGAATACCAGGCCAAGAACTCAATTCATTATTTCAACAAAGGTAGATTCAGAACTTTAATGAAGTAACAAATGGATACACCTCGTAACTGTATTTACGAAATGTATATGACATATTAATGTGGGCTTTCCCCATTTTTGATCGAGTAATGGTATTAACTATAACTACCAACGAAACCAAACGAGGAACTATTAGTATCTCGATTGTAGCTAGAATTTCATATATATATATATAATTCCAGTTTCCAAACTCGAATCAATGGAATCCACTGTACATTGTCCTCATGCTCCTTACGATGAGATTGCCAACATAATGTGGCATGAGACAGGATTGGCTAGAAACCGGAACTCAACATATTTCATCTCTTAGTCGCTCAAAGCCTACTATATATAATTAGGCCCACGACTAATTTCATTGTCAAAATAAATTAAAGTCGAGTAAGAAAGACAAAGTAAAATAGAAAAGAAAATTGAATTATGTTCTCTCACAAGTCCTAATTCAATAAATTGCTCTGATCAATTAACCTAAGCTCCAATACCACGTGTAGCACCCCACACTTTTATGTGTAACGACCCGCATTCTACGCATCAAAGGATCGTAGAATATTTATTTCTTTCTCATGCGAATTCGTATGGTTGTGTACTTTTGGGGAACGACTACTAGGGTCATTTCCCATGTTCATGATTTTTGCCAATTTTTAAATGACCGTTTTGCCCCTGGCTGATCTTGTTTCGGCCATAACTTTTGATCGTAAGGTGTTTTGACCTGAAACCACTTCCATTGGATTCGGATGATGGTTTACAATTCCGTAGAGTGGTCACATAAGCCCAATGGACTCACCGTTTGGGAGATATGGCTGAAACAATGTTAGGAAGTTGAAAAACTGCTTAACCGGACTTAATTGGATAGTTAATAGCTAGGCCCAACGGTGGATTTCGGGATTAGGGGTATATAGGGGATGATTAGTTAGAAAAAAATTCTTCAGACACTTTTTCAGCCCCCACTTTCATTAGTTGAACCCTAGTAATGGCCTCCAACATCTAGAATCACCTCTAATCACATTCTAGTCAAGTATTAGCCTAATCTTCACCAAATTAAAGAGAAATAACACCAAATCAAGGTCGGAACTGCTGTATAGCCTTGGGAATAGCGCCAAACAGAGGATAGTTTCAGATTTGGTATTTTGTTTGTGGCTAAGGTAAGTGATTTGCATAGTTCCTCACTAATTATGGTTAATTAAGGGTAATTAGTGTTAATTAGCGAAGTTAAACATGATTAACTTCTGGAAAAATATTTATAAATTTCAAAATATTGTTTTAGGCCTCTGTTAGAAAATTTGGTTAGTTTGGTTAAGTTTTGCTAATTCTATCATTAGGTTTGCTTAAACATGGTTAAGGGGAAAAACAAGGGTTTTAGGTAAGTTTGATCCGTTTCAACGCAATTTCATTGAAATGTCGGCTGGTGCAGGGCGGACTGTCACATTTGGTATCAGAGCTCTAGGTTGCGTAGTTAACCTAAGGAAAGACACCAGGGAGAGATAATACGTATATAAGAGCGCGTATTTGTGATTATCTTGGTTTTCAAAAGCAATATATATACACACACACTATTAGTATAGCTAAGGATGAAGTCGCACTGCACTGACACCACAAAGAGGATGGTTAATTGTTTCTCTTTACAAATTGAACGATGTGCCGATATACGAGGGGTGCTGGTAGAGGAGCCAATAATGGGAATGCTCCTGACATAAGGACTATGTTCACTGACTTCATGAGAGAGATGCTTAGGGACGTTCAGAGGGCAGTTCCTAATGCTGCTAATGGTGGTGGTGCAGCGGTGCAGGCGCCTAGAGCCGATTTCTCCAAGCTTTACAAGGATTACACTAGTCTTGGTGGAAAGCCGTTCCACGGAATGGAATCGGCTAAAGAAGTTCAGGATTGGTTGGATAACTATGAGCGTATCTTCAAAGACTTGGGTATTGAGGATGCGATGAAGAGGAAGCTAGCATCCCGTCATCTGCATGGACGGGTGATGATTTGCTGGAATGCTATTAAGGCGGCTACTCCAGAGGATCAACTTACATGGGATAAGTTTAAGGCCCGATTCAGTGATAAGTTTATCCCAGCTGCTTAGAAATCAGAATTGTTTAGTAAATTTCTGCAGCTTAAACAGAATGGTAGGGCAGTCACGGAGTACATTGTAGAGTTTGATACTTTGTCGAAGTATGGATTATCCCTCATTGACACTCCTGAGAAGAAAAATGAGAAGTTCATAACAGGCTTGGATCAGTACTTAGGGGAAAGGCTTATTAACCACATCGATGAGATGTTTGAATTGACTGTGGGGAAATCTTTGAGATTAAAGAGTCTATACCCTAAGTCGAAGACTGAGGTTGCATCTGCAGAGGAGCCAAAGCTGCAAGCAAGCGGTGGAGGCAAGAATGGTTCTCAGAATAAGAGAAAGCAGAATCAGACCAAGGATGGCCAGAAGAAAAAGAATAAGAAATATGCTGAGTGCTTCAGCTGTGGTAAGAAGAGCCACTATGCCAAAGAATGTCAGGCCAAGCCAGCGGATAGGAAGTGCTTCAACTGTAGCCAAGTGGGACATCACAAGAATAAGTGTCCGCAACCCACTAAGGAAAAGCAGATTGTGAAAGCATATGATATCAATGATGTTCCTTCTTCGTCGAATGCCCCAACTGCGGCGGAGAAAGGAAAGAATGTCGTCATTCAAGGTATGCTTTCTGTTTATGATGTTCCTGTTCGAGTATTGTTTTATATCGGAGCTTCCCGTTCCTTCATATCTAGTGACCTGGTAGATAGGTTGGGATTGGAACCCGAGATAGTCGATAGACCTTTAGCAGTGACGAACCCGATTGGTGGTTCAACTAGCCATAACATGATTTGTCGTAATGTGGTCTTATCGAGTCATGGATGCATGTTTATTTGTGATTGCTTTGTTTTGGGATTTACTGGGTTTGGCATTATTTTGGGAGTCGATTGGCTCCAAAGATACGGGGTGGTGGTAGACTACGAGGGCTTTTTGGTGGCAGTTAGAGCGGATGATGGGTGAAGGGTAGTGTTTGGTGGTCTACCTAGTGATGGGGTAATGGCTAGTTTTCTAAATTCCCTCGACATCCCGCATGATGAGTTGTTAGATGTGCCCGTCGCTGGCCAGTATCCGGACGTTTTCGAGGAAGTGACCGGACTTCCACCACACTGGGAAGTTGAGTTCCGTATTGATTTAGTGAAAGATGTCAGACCTATAGTGATTCCACTTCGTCGTATGGCGCCAAGGGAGCAGCGAGAGCTCTAGGTGCAAGTAAGAGATCTTTTGAGGAACGGGTTTACCAGAAGAAGTGTTTCTGAGTGAAGAGCACGAGTTGTGTTCACTGCCAAGGCAGACGGTTCCCTTCGTTTGTGTGTGGACTACCACGAGTTGAATAAGTATCCTCTATCGCGGATAGATGATTTGTTTGATCAGCTGAGTTGCGTGAGAGTGCTCTCCCAGTTGGATCTCGTGACATGTTTTCATTAGCTTAGAGTGGAAGCTGAAAGTATAGCTAAAACGGCATTTCAGACGCCGTTTGGATTTTATGAGTGGTTGGTCATGCCATTCGGGTTGACCAATGCACCAGCATATTTTGTTGATCTTATGAATATGGTATTTAGAGATCAGTTGAATAAGTTTATTCATATGTTCGTAGACGATATACTTGTTTATTCAAGAATAGAGGAAGAACACATGGAACACTTGATGATAGTGATGGAGGTGCTGAGAAAACACCAATTGAAAGCAAAGTTTTCTAAGTGTCACTTCTAGAGGAGGGAGGTGCGATTCTTAGGCCATGTTGTTTCAGAAAATGGTGTTGCTGTGGATCCTGCGAAGGTGGCTACGATACAGGATTGGTCTACGCCCAAGAATGCAACAGACGTAAGAAGTTTCTTGGGATTAGCTGGATATTATCGTAAGTTTATCCAAGACTTCTCCAAGATAGCAGCACCGTTGACTCAGTTGACTAAGTAAAATCAAGCTTTCATCTAGGACAAAAAGTGCGAGAATGCTTTTAAGAGTCAAAGGAAAAGTTGACATGTGAACTAGTGTTAGTCATCCCTAAATGGAATGAAGAGATGACGGTATACAAAGATGCCTGTGGTACTGGACTAGGTGCTGTATTGATGCAAGAAGGTAGGGTTGTAGATTATGCTAGTCGGCAACTGAAACCGCATGAGAAAAGATATCCTACCCATGATTTGGAATTGGCAGTGGTCGTGTTCGCGCTGAAGATGTGGAGACATTATCTCTTGGGAGAAAGATTCGACCTGTTTACCGATCTTAAATCGTTAAAGTATCTTTTCTCTCAGAAGGATCTAAATCTCCGACAACAAAGATGTTAAAATTCTTGGACTCATATGATTTTGATATCGCATATACACCAGGAAAATGCAATGCAGTATCTGATGCCTTAAGTAGGAGACATGCCAGTTTAGGGGCTATGTTTCTTGAGTGGAAGCAACTGGAGTACATCGCTGGGTATGATTTCAGACCAAAGAGCGAATTGGATCCAGAAGTATTAGCAAGTTTGACGATCAGATCCACTTAGATTGAGCGGACTGGTTCCAGCCAGAGGGACGATCCTAACCTATTGGAAATCATCTCAAAGTTAGAGACGGGGATCGACGAAGAGATGAACAAGTATGGATTTGATCGAGATGGATGGCTTCGAAAGAATGGAAGCTTAGTGGTACCCAACGTAAATGGATTGAGAGATGAAGTGCTTAGAGAGTGTCATCGCTCAAAGCTGACCATACACCCCTGTGGTAACAAAATGTATCGAGACATGAAGAAAACCTACTACTGGGAAGGGATGAAAAGAGACGTTGGGAAGTTTATATCCAAGTGCATGAATTTCCAGCTAGTTAAAGTTGAGCAAAAGAAGCCTAGTAGTTTGTTGCAACCATTAGAAGTTCCAGAATGGAAATGGGAACAAGTCTCAGTGGATTTCATTGATGGGTTACCAAGGACTAGGTCGGCCATGATAGTATTTGGGTGATTGTGGACCGATTGACCAAGAATGCAAGATTTATACCCATCAAGTCAAATAGAACGGCAGCTAAGTTAGCTGGGCTATATATGAAATGGGTAGTGAGATTACGTGGAGTACCTAAAAGCATTGTGAGTGACCGAGATCTGTTGTTTACTAGTGGATTTTTGAAGAGCTTACATGAGGCGTTAGGATTAGAATTACATCTCAGTACTGTGTATCATCCTCAAACCAACGGTCAGACAGAGAGGGTGAATCAAGTATTAGAAGATCTCTTGAGAGCTTGTATATTGGATTTTGGTGGTTCATGGGATGACCATATAATAATATTTATCAGTCCAGTATTGGTATGATTCCATTTGAAGCTTTGTACGGAAGACCGTGCAACTCGCCGTCATGTTGGTTAAACTGGTGAGAAATTTGTGCTTGGGCCAGATGTGATAAGGGAAACCTCAGATAAGATCAAAGTTATCCGACAACGAATGAAGGCTGCCCAAGATAGGCAAAAGAGTTATGCTGATAAGAGGAGAAGTGATTAAAGGTTCTCCATTGGCAACTTGGTGTTTGTCAAGATTTCTCCGTTAAAGAGCATGATACGATTTGGCAGGAGAGGCAAGTTAACACCAAGATTTGTTGGACCATTCCTAGTTCTCGAGAAAATTGGGAATTTGGCATATAAAGTTGAACTACCAGACAAGATGGAAGGAGTTCACAACGTATTTCATGTTTCCCAGTTAAGGAAGTTTGTGCACGACACTAGTGTGACTATTACACCGGATTAGTTGGACGATATCGAGGTTGAACCCGAGGAGTTTGGAAACCGCAGGCCTATGCGTATTGTTGTGAACGATACGAAGAAGCTTCGAAGGAAGGCGGTGAAATTAGTCAAAGTTCAGTGGGGTGGTGATGAGGAAGACTGTACTTAGGAAACAGAGGAGAACATAAGGAGGAAGTATCCAGTACTCTTTGCCTGGTAAGGTTTTTATATTGGTATAGTACTCCCTTGTTAGTAAACCACATGCTAGGATAGGCTTGTTGTGTTGTTTTGTATGCTTGATTGTTTTGTTAATGATTGTTAGGCATGCAGGATCCTTTGTATGTTTTGGTTTAAGGAATTTCGGGGACGAAATTTCTTAAGGCGAGGAAGATGTAACGACCCGCATTCTACGCATCAAAAGATTGTAGAATATTTATTTCTTTCTCATGTGAAGTTGTATGGTCATGTACTTTTGGGGAACGACTACTGGGCTCATTTCCCATGTTCATGATTTTTACCAATTTTTAAATGACCGTTTTGCCCCTAGCTGATCTTGTTTCGGCCATAACTTTTGATTGGTAAGGAGTTTTGACCTGAAACCACTTCCATTAGATTCGGATGATGGTTTAAAATTCCGTAGAGTGGTCAAATTAGCCAAAACGGACACACCGTTTGGGAAATATGGCTGGAACAATGTTTAGAAGGTGAAAAACTACTTAATCGGACTTAACTGGGTAGTTAATAGTTAGGCCCAATGGGGGATTTCAGGATTAGGGGTATATAGGGGCTGATTAGGGTTAGAAAACATTTCTTTAGACACTTTTTCAGCCGCCACTTTCATTCTTGGAACCCTAGTAATGGCCTCCAACATCTAGAATCACCTCTAATCACTTTCTATTCTAGTATTAGCCTAATCTTCACCAAATTAAGGAGAAAGCACCAAATCAAGGTCGGAACTGCTGTATAGCCTTGGGAACTGCCCCAAACAGAGGATAGTTTCAGATTTGGTATTTTGTTTATGGCTAAGGTGAGTGATTTGCATAGTTCCTCACTAATTACGGTTAATTAGTGTTAATTAGCCAAGTTAAACATGATTAAATTCTAGAAAAATATTTATAAATTTTGAAATATTGTTTTAGGCCTCTGTTAGAAAATTTGGTTAATTTGGTTAAGTTTTGCTAATCCTATCATTAGGTTTGCTTAAACATGCTTAAGGAGAAAAACATGGGTTTTGGTATGCTTGATCCATTTCAACACATTAGATTGTTGTTTTGGTGTTTATGGTTGATTATATATATTGCTATGACTGTATGGTATGCTTTGTGATTGATTAGAACAGTTAAAATGGTCAAAAACGCCGTCGTATAGCGTAAAACAGTCGCTGGAAAAGTTGCAGGAAAAACTGCAGGGATCAGGATCAGATCGGATAGGGGGAAAGGGTTCGGTTCGGATCGGATAGGACTGGTCGAACCGGACCGACACCAGAGACAAGGAATCCCAACCAAACCGGAGCCCAGGCAGAAGAAAGAGTATGGCAACAGAGGATAGCCACTTGCAAAGAGTTGGGGTTGGGTTGGTGACCAGATCGGAGCTGAGCATGGGATCGGGTCGGAAGAGCTGAACTGAATCGGATTGGGTTGTGGCAAGAAGGTAGGCCACCATTTGTTTGAATCGGACCGGAGCTTGGAAGGGGATCGGATCGGACCAACTGGAGAACTGGAGGACTGAACAAATGCAGGCAGGAGCACCGAATCGAACCAGAATCTGGAGATGGAGGAACACCGAACTGAACCGACTTGGGGAGGAACACTTTGAGGACCGAACTGAACCGCACCACGGAGTTTCACGACCGAACCGAGGCAATGGCTATGAACCGAACCGAGTTCAAGCTCCCACTACTACGACGCGACGACTCTTCTGAAGACCAACTGCAATTCGACCAAAACCCTAGATGCAAAGGAGGTCCAAATAGGAAGTAGAACTCATGATCCAGATGGGAACCAAAGAGTTAACTTCATGAGTTGGTCTTTGCTGCGGGACATGTGCTAAGGGGTTATCGATATCCATAACTTTGATTCACCACCAAGACGAATGTTAGGCTACGTATCAGGGTAGTGAGGTCATCATGGCTTCATGGGGCAGAGTGATCGTAGCAAGCCTATGAGCCAATGCAGTGGAGCCGTTATGACTCCATGGGGCAGAGTGGACATAGCAAAGGATTAGTGACTATGGATCAGTGCAGTGGGGTTGTTATGACTCCATGGGGCAGAGTGGTCATAGCAAGGAATTGGATGATCAAAGTGGTAGATATCGTATGCTTTACGCACTGAGTGAGAGATGTAAGGATGGTTGCTATGCTTGATTGTTTGCCATCACTATGTCATGCACACCCCCACCCCCGTATTCTTTATACCATATGTTAGTGATAACTTAGAGTATTGTACAGTATGTAGTGCTAACTCGTTGGTTGCAGGTTCAGGTATGGTTTAGTATACCTGTTATTATTCTGTTTTGTTGCTTATCGCTCATACCAGACTTTTGTCTGACCCAGAGTTTTATGTCTCTTCTTATTATTCTGGGTGCTCTTAAACGGGCAGACTAGAGACATGTTAGCTGGTTGTGCACGAGTAGCTGTCCGGAGACGAGCAGGAGGCTTACATGTACTATTTTCTATATATTCTCCCTGTGTCGCTGCTGGTCACTACTTTGGGCATTAGTAGTGTACCTTCCTTATTTGCTTTAGAGACAGTTTTCAAAAGTTGTAATAATGATGATGTGGAACATAAGCTGTATTTGGATTTTCCGCTGCTATGATGTTTAGTTTTCAGCTTATGCACTGTCTCGCCTATTTTATGTCAAAGTATGTTATTATTATATTTTATTCCATGCGCTGTGGGACATTCTACAGGTTCCTTGTTAGTTCAGATACCCTTCCTTTCCTTTCTTTGGCGATCATCCCGTGCTGGTTAGACATTGGCATAGCACAATTTCATTGAAATGTTGGCTGGTGCAGGGCGGGCCGTCACATTCTGCGTCCATATTTCGACAAAAATCAAAACTTGAGCATATCCAAGCATGGAGCATGTAAATCTGGTACCTGCAATAAATGAGCATGAGCATAATTAGAGTACGAAAAGGTAACTCACAACGGAAATAAAATAGGATAAATTAATATTAACTCAGGCAACTACCTTTTTCAAAGTAAGTCACTTTGTTAATAGCGAGCATGAGAGAGAACGAGAAACGAAAGCCAAACTTAACTTCTACGAGAACCCAACCTTCTCCAGGAAACCTGGGAGGTTGTAACGAGGAGGGGGTCAGAACAACAAGTTCTTGTGACTAAGAAATGTACAACACATATTATAATACACAGATGCATCCTGTTTTGTTCAACCTAAGATGTATGCCTAACATGGTTAGTGATTTTTGCCCAACCTTGTAAATGTTTAAGCACGACCATACTACTCATCCTAAAGTATAATACCTGTAATGACCCGGGATTTTTGATGACTTTGGTTATCGACATAAACACGATGATGACTAACCAAACATCGAAAAAACCAGTCATTAGTGAAAGAAATTAGAGGGTGAGGAAAGATAAGATAGAAACTTAGAATAGAAGAAGAAGAAGAACACAATATCAGAGTAACACAAATCTCACAGTGGAACGAATAAATATATTCCATAACATATACTTTGAAATACAAATCTGTACTTGAATATACATATCATTATCAAAGTACAGCACTTACAACACAGCGGAAATAACTATAGCTATATGATCCTGAAGCCTCCTTTTCCAAGCTCTTCCTGTATATCTGTAAATCCCGACTACTTGACTGCCCGTACAAATTTAGGCACCCAAGAGTTTAGGGAAAACAAAACAAAATAAACTCCGGGTCAGTCATGGGACTGGTATGAGTAAAACAGTTTAAAACAGTTCAAGCAGGTAATCGATATCTCATAAGACCACGCCCTATAACGGAACGGGTTTTTCCCTTATGAGAATCCAAATTATCTTTATATCAAAAACCTTATGATATTATAATAATGTCTATCAACCACAATAATAATAATCATCTAGCAGAACACTTTCATCTCACTTTCTACATATATAATATACAATCAAAACGCAAGCACGTATTGGGTAATGGATTTCCATCTATGACAAGGTATGGAACCACCTTTCGCTAGCGTACCTCTAGAGAGGAATACACTGGGTTCAACAAGAACATCTTGCAACCCGGCCACACATGACCGACTACTCATTTCGCTTGAGTGTATCGAATGTATATCACCAACGGTTGGGATCAACAACCGTTTCCCGAATGGGACAGCGTCAACAATAGATTTTTAGAAACAAATGAAACTCTAGATCAGGTGATTATACACCCTACTTCGGTGCGACCGACTTAGCCATGTTGCCTGCCCGATTTCTGTCATTTACCGGATGTGAGGCTAGAAGCTACGCTTTATCATCACATCAGATTCACTTTGAATGCCACATCGTCAAATCCATCAAATCACCTATTGACGTCCTCAACCATACATTATGTGTTAGCTAAAACAAGTTTCCTTCTCCTCTTCCACTCTTGGTAAGGTTGGAGAAATCAATATACGTGATCGTCTGGAAATACTCTGTTAGACATCCGTCCATACAAGTCGTCCAGGAACAGGATGAACCGAAGGCACTATTCTGTAAACAGGATAGCCCTTGCATAACTCCGTTTCAATTTCCTTTGGCATATATGATTCGCAACGATTATGCCAATACAGAGTGGTTCTTTGGATAATAATCTAACCGGTCTCTCCATATTAACAACGTTAAAATGGTCAAAACCTCGATAGTCTGTGATTTAACTATCGAAGAAAAACAGATGTGCAAACAACGATATTATTTCCAAGTGGAAATTTATATCGATCAAACATCATTCACCATTTATCTCTTTATTTCATTAATTTACTTATCTCCTGTTTCCCTATATTCCATATTTCTTATTTTCTAAATTTGGAAAATATACGTTATTAACAATGGAAAACATTTCCATTTCTTGTTTTCTTTATTAGAAAACATTTCTGGTTTCTTATTTGGAAAACATTTCCAAAGCTTCTTCATTGGACTTAGACAGATGTTTAAACAAACCATCGCGATGCCAACTCAAACCATTTCCTTTAATTACTAAATTCACTTAACCATCCTTTACTATCGAACCTTAACCATTCCTTAGTTAGAAATGAAGTCAATCAAGTTGGGGTAATACTACCTCTCAGACCTTAACTGAACAACGTTTCTAACCTTGAAATAGACAAAGTTCACCCTTCAAATTCTTTAACAAACTTCTTTACGTAACTCTCTTTCAAATCTTTTCTATTCGATAATTCTTTCCTTCGATAAGGTATATTCGATAACTCTATTCAATTTATTCTATTCACTTAACTCTTTTGATTTAACTCTAACTCTATTCACTTAACTCCTATTGAATAAACTATATTCGATAACTCTTTTAATTCTATTTGAATAAACTATATATTCGATTAACTCCTTTATTCTATTTGAATAAACTATTTTCGATAACTCCTTTATTCTATTTGAATAAACTATATTCGATTAACTCCTTTATTCTATTTGAATAAACTATATTCGATTAACTCCTTTACTTTCTATTCGAATAAACTATATATTCGATTAACTCCTTTTACTTTCTATTCGAATAAACTATATTCGATTAACTCCTTTACTTTCTATTTGAATAAAATATATATTTGATTAACTACTTTATTCTATTCGAATAAACTATATATTTGATTTACTCCTTTATTCTATTCGAATAAACTATATATTTGATTAACTCCTCTACTTTCTATTCGAATAAACTATATATTTGATTAACTCCTTTACTTTCTATTCGAATAAACTATATTCGATTAACTCCTTTTCGAATAAACTATTCATTTATAAAGATTTACTTTTAGTAACGGTTCTTCACTTTACACATGATTTCTTTTTATTCTAACTTATCCTTCGATTTTATAAATATTTCTTTTATAAAAATCCTTTTCCTTTTTCTATATAAAATCCATCGATTTTATATAAATAATTCATTTTCAAAATACACTTTGAAAATCCCCTTTCCCACATCTAGTATTTCTTATGGTATTTAACATACCATATAACAACGATAAATATCATCCAAACACACACAATCAACAACAGATTTTATATCACATCATATATCACAATATATGAATCACGGTAAAATAAATGTTGAGGAATCCAGTTGGATTCCTCCAACCTGTTTCCCTGCATCACAGATGTTAAACAATATAGATAACATCACTTTCAGTTCCATATGATATATTCTGTTAAACAGAATCAATATAGTAATTTAACTAATTGACTAGCAGTTCAATCAAACAGTCAATACACAGTCAATCAGCCAATATTTAATAGTTCTAAAAATACAACATGAAATTATAAACTATTCAGAGTTAGTGAGATTTACTCACATTTGCGCGTTAGCCGTTAAATAATGGTTTGCGTTATTTGATTCAGTCGGACAATTTATTTCGCCTTAAATTGAAACGAGCTCGGATTCACTCCCGGTCAGTCTTATTGTGTTGCTCCCGTCCATACGATCCCGACGGATCCAAGTTTACGTAATTCTGATAATGTATGTTCAAGATATTAAAGCTTATGGTTAATACAATATTTGAATTGAATTAAACCTATGCATATATAAATTGGGCTCTCACCCCCTTTTTATTCATTCTTGCCCATTAAGAAAATACCAGCCCGCTTAAAATCATTTTCCCCGAATAAATCTTCTGCTCCTTCTTCTCTAATCCGATGTCTACTTCCAATTAACAACCGACCATTTCCATACGGCAACTCTTCCTTCCCGCTCCCACCCGTATCGTTCCTCTTCCTCTTCAACAAACACGGTGACTTTCCCCTTTCCAGTATTCTCCTTCCCAATTATATTTGCATTCCAGAATTTTACCCATAATAAAATTTTACTAATTAACTCTTGGTTATGATCAACGCAAATCAGTCCATTTTCCTCTAATCACGTGATTACCTTAAACTGCACACTTCATCAATAAACTGTGCTTCTTCCTCCATCTCTCTATCTCCCTTACCAACTCATACTGTCTTGCCTTCCTCTTGCGTGAACTCCTACTACCGCCCCCATTAACACAGCAACCCCCAGAAAAAAGAACCGCATCGCTCAATGCCACAGTCATCGTCGCCTCCGACTTCCCTTGCCCTCAAATGAACCTCCAAGTTGACAAATGTTGCCCCAACACAGGATCGAACACGCTGGAATCCGTGGAGAAATGAAGAGGAGCTAATCGTGACTCCATATATATATATATATGGTTCCGAATCTAACCGATTTTATATGATTTTCTGTTGATATTGAGACTCACAATTTTTGGTTTCCTAAGCAAAATGAGTGGCGGAAAGAGAATCGAACTGAGGAATGAAAAACTAGGTTTAGACAGTTTAAGTGTTTTTATATAGATGATTTCCTTGGTTCTTAAAGAACTACAGTATAAGTAGACGTGGTAGGCATTTACCCCATCAATAGTTGTGGACGATATGATTACACAGGGAGGAGAATTTTTCTTCTATTTGTTTTGAAGTTTTAAAAGCCACACACCCCATTCCATACAATTATATTCATATATGAGCTCTACGGACTGAAATAAAAAGGCAGCCGTGATGAGCGATGTGTTCCGACTCCAGAAATATAATAATACCGGTAGGTTGGCTTATTCTGAGAAACCCCGAAATGTTGATTACAGGGTGCAAAATACTCCAAACAAAAGGTTTCTTATTTAATTAATTAAAAATTTCCATAAAATTCTAAAAATTAAACTATCGCTATGTCTCAAAAGTACCTCGTCTAAATTCAAAGCCGATATTCAAATATATTGAAAACCCTTTTTATAACGTAAATAAAGCGTTGCAAATTATAAAGGAATTCCACGACGACTTTTTTGAAATTTGATTTGGACATAAATCAAAATCTATACGATGAAATCCCGATTTTTCTCTTCCACTAGAAAGATATACTCCACCAGCTCCACACGTTTCTTGTTTCATAGAAATCCGGCTTAAAACGAATCAAGTACATTCAGTTGAAGTTCGAATCGCCCAATCGCGAACTGCAGCGCCATTTCGAGTTCGTTTATAATTATATTATAAACTATACGTTCAACTGTCGACGATTGAATATATTCGTTATTCAAATTCAATTCCAAGCCGAATTAAATATCACAGATGATCTGGTTCACACCATATCGTCATTTCAGCCAATTCTGATTATTTCAGAATTAAATATATTATTTAATTTATTATTTTAATTGAAATATTCCCCATTATTTAATTCCACGACCATTAAATTCTCTAAACCACCATTTCAATAATTAAATAAATAAATTATAATGCCTCTGCCAAAGCGGGTCATTACAATCTTCCCCACTTAAAATAATTTCATCCTCGAAATTGCTAAAAAGTAGAGGACGACCCTATCGACTGGTTAGAACATATTTTTTCACTTCTTAACTTCAGTTTCAACTGAACCAATTTAATTTTTAATTAAATATTAATTAATTCTTATCAACAAAAATTTTCAAAAATCCTGAAATTTTCTAACGCCTTAACTCTTCGAAAAATTTCGCCAGCACCTCCTTTGTACAGCCCTATCAGTAAAACTCCAACTTGCCTCTCTAGGCCATCTCCAACCCAAAAGAAAACCAAACAGCCAAGTGGCTTGCCAATTCGGCTCATAAATCTTATATCCAATAGAAATATAAACTTGTACCTTTTGTCGGCATATCATTTTATCCTTTCCACCTGTCATCAATTCAGCAGATACAAGGGTCACCCCAATCAAATTCCAATCTGCTTTTATCCATACCACAACCATTCGCTTATATCCGAGCAAAATATCATTTCAACTCGAGTTTCTTCTCGATTCCCAACTCTTAACTTGATTATCACATTACCCTTAAAATTTGAATCTCACAATCCAATTTGTCTTGATATCATTCTAGTTCAATCTCAGTTACCACTTTACTGGCTTTACTTTAATTCAAATTTGTTTTCACAATTTTTTGTTAAATTCGTTTTTAATTCAAACAGTCTTTCCTTGGGAGTTTTTAAACAGTTTACTCTTTTCAAAAATCAAGTTTTCCTTTTGAACATGTCACTGAGCCTTTGATTAATATTCCATTAGTTAAATCACTTCTCTATTTCTTTATCAATATTTGTTAACCAAATATTTTCAATAACCATATTGGCCTTTTATGTTATTTGGAAAACATTTCCGAATATCGCCTCCCTTTATTTTCTAAACTTTAGAAAATATATGCTATTTATAATTGGAAAATATTCCAATTACTTATCTCTTTTCCGATCTCGTTTATTTCTATACTTACACTTATTTGGGTCAAAACAGTTGTTGTGTAAAACATCGTTACGACAACCTAAATACTCTATTCAACTAACTCTTATTCAACATTGATCTTCGAGCCTGAAATTTTACTATTTATTTGTTAATAATGAAATCAATCAAGTTGGGGTATAACTACCTCTCAGACCTTGACTGAATAACATTTATAACGTCAAAACAGATATGACTACTTACTCGAATAATCAATACCATACAACTACTTATTCACTTTTAAACATGTATATGCTTCCTCTTTCTATTCTTACTATATTTTATTCTTAGTCTTCCTTTTTGATTTTTACTATTCTATTTCTAAGTTCGTTTCCTTATCGACTTCTATATATATATATCGATACGTAGATTTCTAACTATCAAATTATCTTAAAAATATTCCAACTCCTTAAATTCCCTGAAAAATTCTCCATAACCTCCTTTGTATCAGGAGCATCAGGATATTTCAAATGGCCTCCCATGGCCCTCACCAATCCAAAAGAAAAAGCCAAGCGGCTAGCCGATACGGCGCAAAAATCTCATATATGAATTAAATACATACCTTTTTGTCGAGCATTCTATTTATATACCTTCATACCTTATCCATACCTATCTCATGTATATTTATACCTGCCCAATCTATTACCAGATCGTTTTAACACAATTCGTTAATTAATTTGTTAATTAACTCTTTAGTCTATTTCACTTTTATATTTGAACATGACATGTTCAAATATATTTTAACTTGCTTATTAACTAATTTGAATCCAAATTTCAAATTTAAGTTCTATATTCGATTTCGAATATCCATTTACAAATCCAATTCACCTTTCAAAGTTCAACTTCAAATTTAAAAACTCGATTAACTAATTTCACTTTGACTTAGTTAATTCTATTCAATTTCTATTCAAATTTTATTCACTTCTATTATTCAAATCTATATATCAAATTTTATTATTCAAATTCTATATATCAAATTCTATTCAAATTCTATAGTTCAAATTCCATTTGAATTCTATATTTAAATTCTATAGATTCATATCCTATATTTGAATTCCTTTATATTTTCTATATTCAAATTCTATATTTGAATTCCATTTGAATTTCTATATTCAAATTCCATTTCACTTTCGATATTCCAATCCTATATTTGAATTCCATTTGAATTCTATATTCCAATTCCATATTTGAATTTCAATATTCAAATTCCATTATTACTCTATATGAATTCTATATTCAATTTTCCATTATTTAAGTCTTCTTTAATCAAATCTCATTTGAATTTCTATATTCAAATCCCCTTTGAATTTTCTATATTCAAATCCCCTTTGAATTTTCTATATTCAAATCCTATGTTTGAACTTCCTTTATTCAAATTCCTTTTCACCTTTCTTTATTCATTCTTTACATAAGTCTCGATTTCAATTTCTTTTGAAATCGATATTTCTACCTTTGGAAAATAGTTTTCCCTTTCAATTTCACACTTGTATTTTTATTTCTGAATTATCCAATGATAATTCTCTTCACTTCATTTATAAACTTCGTTTATAAAAGAACTATTTATAAACTTCGTTTATAAAGGAACTTCTCGTTTTATTTCTTTTAAAACAAGTTAATATTTCAAATCTATTTCAAAATTCAAATTCTATATTTTAAATCCCATTTTTGAAATTCAACACAACTTGTCTTTCCCAAAACAAATTCAAAATAGTATCCCTGGTAGTAATTCGTCGCTTACAACTCGAAAATGAATACTGATGATGCAGCTGTCATCATCAGAATCTATTTTCCAGCGATCGAAGTGAGTTCAATACTATAAAACCATTTCTAAACATTTCCACTTTGAAATTCATTTCAAAATATAATTCACATTGCTTGTAAAACAATTTAAAATCTCCCAGGATCTTAAATTTTCCTTATTTTCAATTGAAATCCATTTACAAACACTTATCCAATTCTCCATAATTTTAATTCAATTTCTGGATTAAATTTTATATTTAACTCATCTGATTTCTCGTATTTCACTTATATGAATTCTGATTGGTTATTTACATAACCATTTAATTTATAATCTTTACTCGATTATAATAACAACCAATATATCCAATATATTAAAATTTTGATATATATCTTCTCTATATCAAGATATACCTTGGGTAAACTTACTTTAATTTACCATCTTTTCAAAACATATCGTGCCGACCCATCGTATTCGAGTGTTTATAAACTCCTACCGATACAGTGGATCAAACTGATCGACCAGAACCCATAAACAACTCAACCAATAAATCTCCATAATATAATACAATTTTTATATCAATAACAAATACGTTCAATCGTATATACACTCAAACTCAATCTAGGGTATTACTAACCCTATCTCTACCGAGTCACGCCATAGAGCCAAGGTAATTCACTTAACTTAAGCTCTGATACCAACTGTAATGACCAGGGATTTTTGACGACTTTGGTTATCGACATAAACACGATGATGACTAACCAAACATCGAAAAATACCAGTCATTAGTGAAAGAAATTAGAGGGTGAGGAAAGATAAGATAGAAACTTAGAATAGAAGAAGAAGAAGAAGAAGAACACAATATCATAGTAACACGAATCTCACAGCGGAACGCATAAATATATTCCATAACATATACTTTGAAATACAAATCTGTACTTGAATATACATATCATTATCAAAGTACAGCACTTACAACACAGCGGAAATAACTATAGCTATATGATCCTGAAGCCTCCTGCTCCAAGCTCTTCCAGTATATCTGTAAATCCCGACTACTTGACTGCCCGTACAAATTTAGGCACCCAAGAGTTTAGGGAAAACAAAACAAAATGAACTCCGGGTCAGTCATGGGACTGGTATGAGTAAAACAGTTTAAAACAGTTCAAGCAGGTAATCGATATCTCATAAGACCACGCCGTATAACAGAACATGTTTTTCCCTTATGAGAATCCAAATTATCTTTATATCAAAAACCTTTTTATATTATAATAATGTCTATCAACCACAATAATAATAATCATCTAGCAGAACGCTTTCATCTCACGTTCTACATATATAATATACAATCAAAACGTAAGCACGTATTGGGTAATGGATTTCCAACTATGACAAGGTATGGAACCACCTTTCGCTAGTGTACCTCTAAAGAGGAATACACTGGGTTCAACAAGAACATCTTGCAACCCAGCCACACATGACCGACCACTCATTTCGCTTGAGTGTATCGAATGTATATCACCAACGGTTGGGATCAGCAACCGTTTCCCGAATGGGACAGCATCAACAATAGATTTTT
Source organism: Allium sativum (assembly GCA_030737875.1). Lineage (NCBI taxonomy): Eukaryota > Viridiplantae > Streptophyta > Magnoliopsida > Asparagales > Amaryllidaceae > Allium > Allium sativum. The sequence goes on along the minus strand of CM060927.1, from coordinate 194,250,426 downwards.
AGAAACAAATGAAACTCTAGATCAGGTGATTATACACCCTACTTCGGTGCGACCGACTTAGCCATGCTGCCTTCCCGATTTCTGTCATTTAACGGATGTGAGGCTAGAAGCTACGCTTTATCATCACATCAGATTCACTTTCAATGCCACATCGGCAAATCCATCAAATCACCTATTGACGTCCTCAACCATACATTATGTGTTAGATAAAACAAGTTTCCTTCTCCGCTTCCACTCTTGGTAAGGTTGGAGAAATCAATATACGTGATCGTCTGGAAATACTCTGTCAGACATCCGTCCATACAAGTCGTCCAGGAACAGGATGAACCGAAGGCACTATTCTGTAAACAGGATAGCCCTTGCATAACTCCATTTCAATTTCCTTTGGCATATATGATTCGCAACGATTATGCCAATACAGAGTGGTTCTTTGGATAATAATCCAACCGGTCTCTCCATATTAACAACGTTAAAATGGTCAAAACCTCGATAGTCTGTGATTTAACTATCGAAGAAAAACAGATGTGCAAACAACGATATTATTTCCAAGTGGAAATTTATATCGATCAAACATCATTCACCATTTATCTCTTTATTTCATTAATTTACTTATCTCCTGTTTCCCTATATTCCATATTTCTTATTTTCTAAATTTGGAAAATATACGTTATTAACAATGGAAAACATTTCCATTTCTTGTTTTCTTTATTAGAAAACATTTCTGGTTTCTTATTTGGAAAACATTTCCAAAGCTTCTTCATTGGACTTAGACAGATGTTTAAACAAACCATCGCGATGCCAACTCAAACCATTTCCTTTAATTACTAAATTCACTTAACCATCCTTTACTATCGAACCTTAACCATTCCTTAGTTAGAAATGAAGTCAATCAAGTTGGGGTAATACTACCTCTCAGACCTTAACTGAACAACGTTTCTAACCTTGAAATAGACAAAGTTCACCCTTCAAATTCTTTAACAAACTTCTTTACGTAACTCTCTTACAAATCTTTTATATTCGATAATTCTTTCATTCGATAAGGTATATTCGATAACTCTATTCAATTTATTCTATTCACTTAACTCTTTTGATTTAACTCTAACTCTATTCACTTAACTCCTATTGAATAAACTATATTCGATAACTCTTTTAATTCTATTTGAATAAACTATATATTCGATTAACTCCTTTATTCTATTTGAATAAACTATTTTCGATAACTCCTTTATTCTATTTGAATAAACTATATTCGATTAACTCCTTTATTCTATTTGAATAAACTATACTCGATTAACTCCTTTACTTTCTATTCGAATAAACTATAAATTCGATTAACTCCTTTTACTTTCTATTCGAATAAACTATATTCGATTAACTCCTTTACTTTCTATTCGAATAAACTATATATTTGATTAACTCCTTTATTCTATTCGAATAAACTATATATTTGATTAACTCCTTTACTTTCTATTCGAATAAACTATATATTTGATTAACTCCTTTACTTTCTATTCGAATAAACTATATTCGATTAGCTCCTTTTCGAATAAACTATTCATTTATAAAGATTTACTTTTAGTAACGGTTCTTCAATTTACACATGATTTCCTTTTATTCTAACTTATCCTTTGATTTTATAAATATTTCTTTTTTAAAAATCTTTTTCCTTTTTCAATATAAAATCCATCGATTTTATATAAATAATTCATTTTCAAAATACACTTTGAAAATCCTCTTTCCCACATCTAGTATTTCTTATGGTATTTAACATACCATATAACAACGATAAATATCGTCCAAACACACACAATCAACAACAGATTTTATATCACATCATATATCAAAATATATGAATCACGGTAAAATAAATGTTGAGGAATCCAGTTGGATTCCTCCAACCTGTTTCCCTGCATCACAGATGTTAAACAATATAGATAACATCACTTTCAGTTCCATATGATATATTCTGTTAAACAGAATCAATATAGAAATTTAACTAACTGACTAGCAGTTCAATCAAACAGTCAATACACAGTCAATCAGCCAATATTTAACAGTTCTGAAAATACAACATGAAATTATAAATTGTTCACAGTTAGTGAGATTTACTCACATTTGCGCGTTAGCCGTTAAATAACGGTTTGCGTTATTTGATTCAGTCGGACAATTTATTTCGCCAAAAATTGTAACGAGCTCAGATTCACTCCCGGTCAGTCTTATTGTGTTGCTCCCGTCCATACGATCCCGACGGATCCAAGTTTACGTAATTCTGATAATGTATGTTCAAGATATTAAAGCTTATGGTTAATACAATATTTGAATTGAATTAAACCTATGCATATATAAATTGGGCTCTCACCCCTTTTTATTCATTCTTGGCCCATTAAGAAAATACCAGCCCGCTTAAAATCCTTTTCCCTGAATAAATCTTCTGCTCCTTCTTCTCTAATCCGATGTCTACTTCCAATTAACAACCGACCATTTCCATACGGCAACTCTTCCTTCCCGCTCCCACCCGTATCGTTCCTCTTCCTCTTCAACAAACACGGCGACTTTCCCCTTTCCAGTATTCTCCTTCCCAACTATATTTGCATTCCAGATTTTTACCCATAATAAAATTTCACTAATTAACTCTTGGTTATGATCAACGCAAATCAGTCCATTTTCCTCTAATCACGTGATTACCTTAAACCGCCCACTTCATCAATAAACTGTGCTTCTTCCTCCATCTCTCTATCTCCCTTCCCAACTCCTACTGTCTTACCTTCCTCTTGCGTGAACTCCTGCTACCGCCCACATTAACACAGCAACCCCTAGAAAAAAGAACCGCATCGCTCAACGCCACAGTCATCGTCGCCTCTGATTTCCCTTGCCCTCAAATGAACCTCCAAGTTGACAAATGTTGCCCCAACACAGGATCGAACACACTGGAATCCGTGGAGAAATGAAGAGGAGCTAATCGCGACTCCATATATATATATATATATATATGGTTCCAAATCTAACCGATTTTATATGATTTTCTGTTGATATTGAGACTCATGATTTTTGGTTTCCTCAGCAAAAAAAGCGGTGGAAAGAGAATCGAACTGAGGAATAAAAACTAGGTTTAGACAGTTTAAGTGTTTTTATATAGATGATTTCCTTGGTTCTTAAAGAACTACATTATAAGTAGACGTGGTAGGCATTTACCCCATCAATAGTAGTGGACGATATGATTACACAGGGAGGAGAATTTTTCTTCTATTTGTTTTGAAGTTTTAAAAGCTACACACCCCATTCCATACAATTATATTCATATATGAGCTCTACGGACTGAAATAAAATGGCAGCCGTGATGAGCGAGGTGTTCCGACTCCAGAAATATAATAATACCGGTAGGTTGGCTTACTCTGTGAAACCCCGAAATGTTGATTACAGGGTGCAAAATACTCCAAACAAAAAGTTGCTTATTTAATTAATTAAAATTTTCCATAAAATTCTAAAAATTAATTTATCGCTATGTCTCAAAAGAACCTCATCTAAATTCAAACCCAATATTCAAATATATTGAAAACCCTTTTTATAACGTAAATAAAGCGTTGCAAATTATAAAGGAATTCCACGGCGACTTTTCTGAAATTTGATTTGGACATAAATCAAAATCTATACGATGAAATCCCGATTTTTCTCTTCCACTAGAAAGATATACTCCACCAGCTCCACACGTTTCTTGTTTCACAGAAATCCGGCTTAAAACGAATCATGTACATTCAGTTGAAGTTCGAATCGCCAAATCGCGAACTGCAGCGCCATTTCGAGTTCGTTTATAATTATATTATAAACTATACGTTCAACTGTCGACGATTGAATATATTCGTTATTCAAATTCAATTCCAAGCTGAATTAAATATCACAGATGATCTGGTTCACACCATATCGTCATTTCAGCCAATTCTGATTATTTCAGAATTAAATATATTATTTAATTTATTATTTTAATTGAAATATTCCCCATTATTTAATTCCACGACCATTAAATTCTCTAAACCACCATTTCAATAATTAAATAAATAAATTATAATACCTCTGCCAATGCGGGTCATTACAATACCGAGATAGAATGTTTACACATATTTTTGTGAAGCCTTTATACCTAATTTTGGCCGGCTACAATATCAAGATTAGACCCTAATTACGGAGTTTCTATATTCATATGCCTTAATTTGCGTATCCTTCATCATTTATTGTTTCACTATCAATGATAGATAGGGTGGATTCTTCCTAATCGCTTAAGACCCTAGGCGGACCGATTGGTCACTTATTTTTTTCTTGATACATTACTTAACATTAACATGAACTAGAGGTTACTAGCTACGGGTCCTACTAGTTAAGGTTTCCGTCATTCGCGTATATACCCTTACCCTGTGTAAGTTGAGAGATGGTATTTTATCGTTTGTTATACCTCTAGCTAACCTTATTAGATAACCTCCTTAGTCGTTAATTACTTTCGTAGGATATGTAGTCATATCTGACGTTTTAGTTTCCAAGTTTGGGTAGGCCCACACGCACATGCCATTTAAGACTTCTAAACTGAAAGACCTATTCCTAAGTGGACTCTTCAACCCTAGCCGCTTAAGACGCAAGAAGTAGACTATACACGAAGGTTATTGGTTCGTACCCTATTAGCCTTCTATACCTTTCCGTGTTTGGGATAAGGTGGGCTACGTTATTAAGTCATTACCATTTAATCCCTCTACACGGAAATGCTATACGTACACGATTCATTTTCGTCACGAATTCACATAGTTAATAATAATTTACATTATTAACCTACTAAGTCCAACTATATTTTATACAATAAGTTCTATTTTCATTAATATAAATAAGGGATTTTATATACACTTTTTTCTAGGATATTTATTTGATTTCTTCCCTAATTTGGATTTAGTATTTAAACGACAATCATAAATTCCCTTATGACATCCATTTCCTTTTATTTATATTTTTATTGCCCTTTATGACCATAACGGTCATATTTTTCCTATGGCAACTATTCATCAGTCCCTACGTATAATTTTTTTATACCGAAGCCGATAATTACAATTCTTATTTAATGTTATATATATACATACATACATATATATATATATATATGTACCTGGCCTCTCACATTAAGTTGACTACTTATGGATGTTTGATTTCCCGGTCGGTTCTGGGCCGACTTCTACCACAAGTTAAACTTCACCTCGTGCCTTAGTAAATTTATTCTTAGACATTAAACCCCTCATATTAAGCTGACTACCTGTGATTGTTGGATTTGTCGGTCGGCTCCGAGCAGGCTTATACCACAAGTTGAACCTCGTGTCTAAATGCGGTTACAATTCAAATTTCCTAAATGTGGTTTACAACATATATCCTAATTGATTTTAGTAATTGTAACCATTTCCCTATCACTTTCATTTTCCCCAATCAGTATTGGCTACAATTGTTATTTATTGATTCGCGATCCTATTTATAGCAATTGCTTATTTTGATTGCTACAAATGGTCACCACAAATATATTAATTCAATATGGATTACATTTACATATAATTCCATACTTGAACCTTTTCTAACATTCTACATAAATGTATATTTTATCATTTTATGCTGATTTGGATGGATAAAATGTGTATATTTATTTTTTTGTTTTCATGTGTTCAACATAATTATTATTTTATTTTTAATTTTATTATTATTCTTGTTTTTAAATTAATTATTTGGTCTAATCAATTAACCAAACATTTCCTTTTTATATACAGTCTTGCCAAAACGGTTTCAAATCTCACAAAAGACCATTAACCGTTATCATTGTAAATAATGCCTAATTAGTAGAATTGACATATTTCCAAATCACAAGAAATATATGTAAATATATATATTGGAATAACCGATGAAAATTACGTTCAAATATATGTATTTATATTAGTATGAACACTTGCACCACTTTTCTCTTTTTAATCATTTTTATCATATCTCTTGTGAATTCAAAATAATGCTTTTTATTTAAAGGAGGAAAACCACATGTTTACGATGATTAAGCCAAAACCCAACAATATTGAATACAACCATGAATATTTCTTTTATCCTTACAATCATATAATTTACTAATTTCATCTTTTTACCCAAATTCACATATTTTATTTCTCAATACTGAACTAAATATCTTGAATGTAACTACATCTAATTGGTTTTTAATGGGACTGATTTCCAGATCCACAGTGTCATGCAACATATGCAACATATTTCATGGCATAACTGTAGGAACTTGTGTGAACAAGTTTGTGAATCCTAGAATATACATTATAAATAGCCACAACTTATAATTCACAAGTTTTAACCATATTTATAATTAGATCTAATGGTTGTCAATAGATTTCAGATGAACAGATCTGATATGCAAAAAAACATAGATCTATTTCAAACGAAATAGATAAGTTATTATAACTGTATTCATAAATTTTCCACTCACCTTATAGCCTCCCGAACAAAAGTTTGAACCCTTTAGGCTGACAATCCCCAAATTCATATGAATCTACCATTTATCTGGAAAGGGGAAAATTCCAGATCTGTAGAAATGTAAGAAAGCAGAAAGAGAGGGGGGAATCTGATTTGAAGCATCACTTTGCATTCTTTTCCATTAGATCTGCTTAACCTCTCAAATTCATGTGAATTGGATTTGATGAATTATGTTTTAATATATTTTTATTTTAGAAATAAGGTTTGGAGAATGAGGAAAATGGCAGAGCTCCGTTGCTTCTGCATATTTATATGGAAAAGGAATAAGGCCTTGCCCCATTTTTAGGGGATGGAAATGGCCAAGAACAATTGGATTAGTTTTAAGTTATATTTGTCCACTCGTTTTAATAACATTATAAACCAAACCCTAATAAACATAGCCGTCACTGGGTCGTCTGACACCCAATAGTTAGACCGTGGCAGTCGACCGCCGATCGACCCCAACAGTCGACCTCCTAGACCCAGATGCCCAAGTCGGCTTAGTTAAATAAGTAATTTATAAATGTAATTCTAATTTATTTATTTTACATATATTTTCGTATTTCGTCCGTAACTTTTTCATATGGACACCGTTTGCGAAAGTCCAAACATGAAAGTTAACCAGAATTACAAGACGAATGCATCGACTAAAGTTTCAAGGCCAAATTCCATCATTCGCAGAAATTCCTATTTTTGAAGTTCCAATAATTAATTTATATCACCAAAATCTCAAGTTTTTATAGCTGCACTCTAGCTATTTTATCCTCGAATGTTTCATAAGGCTTAAAAATGATTGGAATTTGCATAAGTTTTATATTTCGCAAGTTAAAAACCTTTCTTGAGACAAATTCCTCTCCTTTGAGATCCACTCCAAAGTATTTAAAGATAAAGAATGTTTTCCTTGGTGGGCATCTCCTTTGAGATCCACTCCAAATTATTTAAAGATAAAGGGTGTTTTCTTTGGTGGACATCTCTTTTGGCTTAAATTCTCACAAAATCACATTGGTCCAATTAATATAATAAACACCAAAAACAGCAAATAGGGTTTTCGGACTTTGAGGGTAAGGTTGTTGAAATTTCCACAACAAGGAGTGAGTTTATGTTGACTAATGAGGTTAACTATTCTTGTGTTTAGGCCGAAAAAACAATTTTTAAAATTCACGTTTTCGTCGCTTTCAAAAATGTGATGATAAGTTTTCAAATCCGTTTCTTCAATTTCGAATTTTGAAAAATCCGAGCTAGTTATCTTAATATTTAAAATGGTACCCAAAATTTCACAATCCAAAACGATTTGAGTGACTTTTATGCTATTCCATACTTGATTCTCATTTCCTTCGTAAAAGCCACGATTCAAATTCACGTAAAACATTTTGACGAGACTTGAGTAACATAATCCATTGTTATCCGAAAATCAATCAAGCTTAGAACTTCATTTTGATGAAAAAGAAAACAAAGTTCATAAGAAGGGAAATCTTATAAGTTAGCAAAGGCTCCTATATTGGCTTTTTCATTTGCCATATAGTCAATATTGGCTTGAATAGCTTCCGGATCATTATAGAGATAACCTTTGAGAATTTTGGTCAACCCAAGGGTTTTTAGCGTACTTGAGGAAGCCATTGGACATAAGTTTTTGAAGAGAATAAAACGAAGATAGTTGTTTTGAATTTTAAATGAGAGGTAGAGAGGATAGAATTGAATAGATAAATAAATAGAGAGTGAATGATCATTACTTTTCTGAATAAAGGACACCTTTTCAGACCTTAGAAGTTGGTACAAAACTGGACGGAAGATTGAAAGTTTAAACTTTTGAAATTCAAAATTTGAATTTCAATTATTGGTACATATGTGGACATGTCAATTTGGGTTCGTCGACATATATGTATGTTTTGAAAAGACATATTTCTTTTTGAAATTATTTTTATAACTTTCTACATTTTATATTTTCAGGTTTATTATTTCCAGAAATAATATTAATTCAAACAAACATCTAAAAATAATTTTTATAATATTATTATTTTATTATTATTATGAATTTCGAAATCCAAATTTCAATTTTGAATTTTTAAGTTCTATTTTGAATTTCTTATAGAATTTAAATTTTAAATTCGAACAAGACATGCAATCAAAAACAACCAAAAACATACATACAACCAATTCAATTAATTAAGGCATACCTTGTTTTTAGATCCATTTATTCAAAATTCTGAATTATGTATTATTGCATATTCGAGTTTCCTGTTTCTGGCTCTTCATCGCTTAATGATGAATTTGAATAATATAAAGTTGCTGCATATGCCCTTTTCCTCTTCTTTGACGAATTATGACTATTATCTGTTTGTTGATTTGGTTTATCTAGATATGGACACATTCTCTTTACATGGCCTGTTCTGTTGCAGTTGCAACATCTTTCATCATTTCTTCCTGAACTTCCTTGATTATTTCTCTAAAAGTTATTTCTCCCTTTGTATCTCAGAAATTTTCTGACATCCCTTGTCATTAAGGAAATTTCTTCATCATCCTCACTACTTGAATCAAAACTGCCGGTTGTTACTTTGAATGCTATAGATTTCTTTTCTTTTGACTTATTCTCCTTTCTTTCTACAACAGAACAGCGAACAACATCAAAAAATTTATTAACTCCTCAATCTTCATTTCACTAACATTATTTTCCTCTTCAATTGCCAATGTTTTCTGATCCCATTCTAGAGTAAGTGAATTGAGAAATTTTATGACCTAATCCTCCTCGGATTACGTTTTTCCCAAAGCCATTAATGAATGCACGATTTCCTAAAACCGACAGTGCATATCAGAGACAGATTCATTCTGATCATTTTAAATAACTCAAATCGATTGGTTAACCCAAATATCTTGGTCTGTTTAACTTTATAGGTTCCGTCATGAGTAGCTTACAAGGATCTCCATATTTCATAAGAAAATTTACAAACTGACACTCTATTGAATTCATTTCTATCAAATGAACAAAATTACATGTTCACAGCCTTAGAATTACTTTCTCCAGCAGCCTTTCGTTCATTAGTCCATTGTGCAAAATTAGTAGTGGGTTCAACATAAGCAATTTGTGTACTATTCCAAGTGTCTAATCCTACGGATTTGCAAATACATTTTCAACCTACATGCCTGATAAGAATAACTACTACCATTAAATAATGGCGTTCAAACGGTGACTGACCCTCTACAAACAAACTATTATTGTTTGTAATTCCAATGTTGGTTGCCATTTAATATTTCCAAAATTCAAATGATGAACTTTTGAAAACCTATGTAATGATTCCAATTGATAGGGAAAGCGGATTAAGGATCTAAAGGCAAAATTAACACTAAAGGGGGTGAATAGTATTTTAAGAGATTATGGAGAACTTAAACACTTCTGAAGTACTACATGAATCACACAATGATTATCACAACAGAAATGATTACAAACACTGAAAAAATCACAAACATAGATATAAGTAAATATAAAATGCAAAAAAGGAAAGAACACACCAGATTTTTATTGGTTTTGATTACTCTTACGCCTAGTCCCACACAACACTGGATTACTCGAAATTTTATTAGTACTAGTTTTAATATTACAACACCCTTGTTTCATGGCTGCAAGTTTATCACTGATTCCACCACCGATGATTTAACGGCTACAAGGTTCATACCACTCCCTTTCCTTGATTTGTATACTATAAGGAACACACCCATTCCCAATCAGTTCACAAATGATTACAATAGCCCTATAACTCTTCAATAGCACTTCCAGACAGAAAGTAGTTGATAGAGATTGAGAAGATAAAGAGAATAATATAATTTTATTTGAAATCGGCAGAGTATAAGTGTAGAAATTAAGAAATTAATGCATATTTATGGTGGTTAGAGATTGGATGAAGATGGGGAAGAATAAGTAATAAAAAAATTCGAAATTAACACCTATTTATAGTGTTTGAAAGGTTGCAACGTTTCCGAAGCGTTTCAATATTCGAAAAGACACTTCCTATGAAAATTGAAAAAATGACTATTATATGTCAAAATGACCAAAGGTGTATGTCGACATATGTATTGTATTTTTATTTTTAAAAACATTTTTCAAGTGTTGAAATTAATATACATACATATATATATATATATATATATATATATGTATATATATATTCTTGAAATTCTTAAATCAAAACTAACGTTTCAAATTAGATTTACTAAAGTATAGAAACATATAAAAATATATTATAAACATATTTATGAAAGTATATGATATAAAACAATAAAACATATATTATAAGCATATATATATTAAATCATAAGTAAAATCTTAATAATTTGAAATCATTTAAGAAAAGCAGTTTGAAATAATTCTGAAATTAATTTGAAAAGGAGTTTGAAAATTGAATTTGAAAACAAGATTTGAAATTGCTAACTTGAGTTTTACATATATACAAGACTCTATTACTTGATAATCTTCTGCTCTTGAAATCTTGATTATTTTGATACTCATGAGTCTTGAATTACTTGATATCTCGAATCTCTAAAAATTTACAATCTTTAATATTTACATACTGCAAATACATATATTTTGGCAAATACGTATATTATATATATATATATTCTAGACAAAATATGTTATTATATTTTTTTTATAATCAATAATGTGAATCATTGAAATAAGGTTGTTGTCACAGAAATTCTGTTCTCCAACTCCACCGAGGCCCTTCCCTCCACTAGTGAAAGACTACATCAAGAGCTAATGACGTGTCATTGACAACTAATCTAGCATCCAATTTTGGCGTGTCCCTAAACCATGCCTCGATAGTGAAAGGACAATGGTTTCTTGATTTAGCTCGAGTCTTTCCGCATCGCACTGACTTCCGATGATAGGTATCCGACGATTACTATCCTTAATTTAGCATTGACCAACCTCCTTCCACGAGCAAGGCAAACAACTTAATCACGCAAATGTCATACTACCACAACCTTCTGACTTCCAACCTACTGTTGTAGTCAAGGTATACCCACTGGATGGTATCACATAGACCCCTACCTCTCTGTGTACATTATAACACCCCGTGGATTCTATAACATTAGGCTTCACAAATTAAAGTGTAATAAATTCTAAATGAAAGAATTAAGGGAAATGGGTTACGCCATTGCGTTCATCTCGGAATTATGCTTGAGATAGAGTCCGAGTTTGCTTGAATCGGACTCCGTATGAAGGAGTTATGACCTTCGAAAGTTTCAGAATAAAATTTAAAACTCAAACAGCTCGGTTTCAAGTTCAAAATTCGAAAAACAGGTTCAAACTGGGCTGGGCGGGAAAATTCCCGCCCAGGGACCAGGTCGACCATAGGGTCAACTATGGTGTCGACCTGGTCACCCCAGGTCGACCATAGTGTCGACCTGGGTGTCGACCTACCGGGTCGACCTGGCTGGCTGGGTCTGGCTCGAATTTCTATGGCTCGGTGTGTCATTAGGGCTGACATGTCACCTCTTGATTGGCTCTTTGAACTTTGTATGGTCTAGATTCCTCCTGTCTTCATCTGATGGCTCAAAACAATTTAAAAATCTATACATATACCCTAAGTCTTAACTAAAATTTCACAAAAAAAAATAAGATTGGAGTCGTCATGCTGCCAGGAAGGAATTGAGCGTAGCCGTCAAGAGAGAGGATCTTAGAGACGAATCAAATTAAGAAGAAGACTAAATCTTAATCAAATTAATCAATGCAATGTTAATCTACCCAAAGGAATGCATCTCAGTTTCAGAATTCAGAATCCAGAATTCAAGATTCTGCGTTGTAAGTATAGTGATCTTTCATAATATGAATAAAAAACTGTGATGTGATTTGATGTAAATGAAAATAGAATTGTGTTATTGTATGATAATGATACACATTCTGTGTATTGTAATGATTCTGTCATGACTTGTGTATTTGTTTTTGTGGCCTAAGTTGATTGACGCAAGCCTATTGAACAATTGTATATGAAAACAATGGCACTTGCAAGTTTGTGGCAAAAACTAGAATTTGATCCCTTTATGTTTATGTTTATGACATGGACTATATACATTCACTAAGTCTAAATTAAGGCTTATGTAAACACGTTCTAGATTTGAGACCTTTTATGCCTACAAGACTCAACATCTAGGAACACATTCTTATGTTTATTTGCAAGTATAATTGGATCTATGTTAAGTATCGTTTGGGTTACATAAACTATGCAAGTTCATGTTGAAACATGCTATATGATTAGATGTTAAAATTGGACATTTTGGTGAATATACAACATGTTAGTTTTGTGGTTGACATTATGCCAAGTTAAACATGTTTAAACCCAAGTTTGTATAAGCCTAAACTGTGCCATTTCACATGTCACCTACTTAGTTATACTCTGGTTTGAATGCAAGTACACATGACCCATAATTTATGTTAGTTGAATCGCTAAATTGCAAGTTCATGCGCCACACACCTTTATGTATTGTGAAATATTACATGTTCTTGATTTCCCATTTTCTCACATTTAAAAGTTGGGCTGAATTGTGTCGAGCCCAACATTTGTTATAATGTTGCGAATGTACAAACGGGGGGGTAATAACGTTGGGTGTAAATCATGAAAAATATATGTTGGCATGGTTGGCACATGCCAACGACAATGACATTTAAGCGGTATGAATTGTTATACCCAAGAATAAAGGACTTGACATTTACATATAAAATTGAGAAGTGATAAAATATGTAAATTTAGAAAATACGGTATGCTTAACCCGAGGTTGGATTGAGTTGTGACGTAAACCTGCCCGGACCCGCCCGGCTTTCCCGTAGTCACAACAATACCTATCCAATGTGGGTGGTTAAGCACTGAGCCCAATAAGGACCCGAGGTTAGACTGAGCTACGGTGTAAACCTGCCCGGAACCGACCGGCACATCCAGTAACCGTAGCAATATCTGTCTAATGTAAGTGGTCAAGTGCTTTAAGAGGCTAAGGACAGATGGTAGGGTTAAGTCAGCTAAAAACACTTAACCAAATTCAACTTGTTAAAAAGAATTGATGGGTGAGGTTAGGTAAATACAGACACTTAACCACTTAACATGTTTGACTAGAAAACCCTAGTAACGAGGGACCCATTCCAGCAGTAACCCAAGTTAGGTATCATGGTACCCTAAAACTAAGCAGGGTGGGGCACGATTACTGGGCTGATTGTAAGCGGTCAAAACGATGGTGGTGGTTGCACAGTGTAGGTTCTAACGGGGTGCGGGCGTGCACACACTCCGGAGCAGACAAATAGGGCACTGGGGGCACCAGTAGTATAACCTATGCCTTCTAGAATTGTGTCGGAGCCGCCACCATGGGTCTTGATACACCCCATGGTGGGACCAGCATAGGTATCTACAATTCTTGGGGGCCGTATGACACATGATTACGCGAGTAGGTGCCGATCTTTAGAAAATGGGGATCACTACACCCTCAGCATGGGGTTCCAGTTAGAATAAGCTCAAGTAGGTGCAGAGATATAGTGTGGGGGCGATAGTACATTCGATTCTAAACTACACTTCCTTAGCTTGTGATACTTTCATGTTTTCAGTTTATATCTATCATGCCCTTTTTCTTATTCACATACTGAAGAGTCACTAGATTTACTCAGGCTTTATGTCTGAATCTATTTTCTTTTCGTCTTTTTTTCTTTCGTCCCCCCCCCCCCAAGGTCCACAGTGAGGAAACAACTCAGCTCAGTCAAACTCTTTGCAAGCTCCAAGACCGTAGATGTATGGTTTGGAACTCTTATGCTCGGATTATGGCTTTGGATATCACTATGGGGATTTTTGTTACTTTATTTATGTTTTATGCTTCTTTAATAATCAAGACAGTAATGAGGTTGTAATGTTGGAAGTATTTTGAGACAATTATGGAAATGTTTTGTTTGAACACGTATTGATGAAATAAAAGTCTGTTTGGTTTCCGCTGTTTAAAATATGTGTATTTATATCTGTCTTGTGTTTATCTGTGACTTTTACTTATAAACCTCCACCAAAGTTAAGGCATTCCCTTTGTGAGTGACCTTAACGGAGGTGGGGTATTTCACTTGGTATCTGAGCATAAGTTCACCAGATAAGATAAAAGTTTTTGAAATTGTTTTCAAAAGAAAGATTAAAGAAGCATTTTTCAAGAAAAAGTGTTATATTTTTAAAGAGGCATAATCCCCCAAAGCCATGTGCACTAGCTCTCTCTATCCTTCGTTTTGAATCTTTCCTTTCTGTTTCAGCATGTCTGGAGACCTTGACCTTCCAGAAGGAGTACCGATACCCGACTGGTTTAAGAGGTACTTAGAAGAAAGGGCCAATGGCGTAGGCCCAACAGACATCCCTCCTCCAGCGGCCGCGGTTCCTCCTCCTCCTCGTGGAAATGCCTTCGCAAAAACATGTAGAGACTTCAAGGCTATGGGTGGAAAAGACTTTTTTGGGACAGAGTCCTTTGTAGGAGCAAGAAACTGGCTAAAGGAGACCTAGGATCTGTTTGTCATCTTCGGAGTTGATGACAGGCAAAAGATACAGCTAGCAGTGTGGTTGCTTAAAGATGAAGCTTCCTATTGGTGGGAGATTACCAATGCTCAGAGGGAGGTGGGAACATGGGAAGATTTCAGGACAAGGTTTGAGATGAAATTCCTCTCCCAAGCTGAAAGAAGCCTGCAAATGGAGAAGTTCCTAACTCTGAAACAGGGAAGTATGACAATCAGAGAGTACGTTAATCAGTTTAATCAGCTGGCCAAATTTGGGATGGACTTAGTAAACACCCAACACAAGAAGGTACTTCGCTTCATCAAAGGTTTGAATGAGCCTCTACACAGCCTTGCTATGACCCATGTATCCACGGGAGCGACTTATGAAAGCTTGGTGGACATGGCGTTGCTAGACGAGGAAGACAATGACAAGAAAGAAACTAAGGTGGAAGAAAAGAAAGAGGGACTACAAGCTACGAAAACATACTTCAAGAAAGGAGGGAAGAACAATAAGCCCCGTGAGAGGAGAAGGTGTAATTTCTATGGCATTGTGGGACATATATCAAAAGACTGCCGAAAAAGGAAGGCGAAGATGGGTGGTTGCTTCCATTGTGCAGAGACTGGGCACCAAGCTAAGGACTGCCTAAAGAAGAGAGGGCAGGGACAGAAAGCCGGATCCACTTCAAGGGGTCAGGTTCATGCGCTATGGCACCTTCATAGGAACGAGGTAGTAATATTTCTGTAGAAAGTGTAGTCTATCTTTATGATCATCCAGTTCGCACACTTTTTGACTCTGGCGCATCACACTCCTTTATTTCATCTGCCTTAGTAGAATTTCTGCATCTAGACACTAGTATGGTAGAAGATCCCTTAGTAGTTTCAAATCCAATTGGGGGCTCCGCTTACTTGTCAATGGTTTGTTTGGGTTTGAAAATCTCTATTCTCAGCGTTGAGTTTAGTTGTAATGCCTTTGTTTTGGGCTTCTCGGGATATGGTTTGATCTTAGGCATGGATTGGTTATCCAGTAATGGTGCCATTCTTGTTTGTGAGAAAAGAGTAGTTTGATTCTTGACTCGGCTTGCTAACATTCTAGAAATTTCTTGTAATCCCTTAAATGCGGTTATGCTTAGTTATCTAGAGTCGCTTGATGCTTCTGATGAAAATTTGCAGTCAGTTAGAGTAGTTCGGGAATATCCAGATGTCTTTGAGGAGGTGAAAGGCTTACCTCCAAGGCGGGAAATAGACTTCCACATATATCTTGTGGATAATGAAAAGCCTGTAGCTTTACCTGTCAGACACATGGCTCCAAAGAAGAGAAAGGAGCTCAGTAAGCAGGTTAAAGAACTTGTCGAAAAAGGGTTCATTAGACGGAGCATTTCGAAATGGGGTGCTCCAGTGGTGTTCGCAACCAAAGCGGACGGTTCACTTCGCCTTTGCGTCGATTATAGGGAGTTAAACAAATTGACCAAGAAAAATAGGCACCCTCTTCCCCGAATCGACGATTTGTTTGATCAGCTTGTAGGTGCGTCGGTCTTCTCCCAACTTGATCTGGCGACTGGGTTCCATCAGCTAAGAGTAGCTGAAACAGCATTGATAAAACAGCGTTCAGAACCCCAGATGGTTTCTTCAAGTAGGTTGTCATGCCTTTCGGCTTGACAAACGCACCTGCTTATTTCGTAGATTTAATGAGCAGAGTGTTCAGAGAATTCCTCAACAAATTTGTGGTTGTCTTCGTAGACGATATTTTGATCTTCTCAAAGAATGAGGAAGAGCATGCTCAGCATCTGAGAGAAATCATGGAAACTCTTCGAGTTCATCAGCTAAGAGCCAAATTTTCCAAGTGCCACTTCTGGAGAAAAGAAGTAAGATTTCTTGGACATATAGTGTCCAAAGAAGGGTTAGCCGTGGACCCCGCGAAAGTGGTGGCAGTGCAAGATTGGAAGACACCAAGAAATGCAACCGAAGTCCGAAGCTTTCTTGGGCTAGCCGGTTTTTACCAAAAATTCATTAGGGATTTCGCGAAAATCTCTGCTCCGCTCACAAGGCTAACAAAGAAGAATCTAGCATTTGCTTGGGATTTGGATTGTGACATTGCCTTCCAACGCCTAAAAAGGGCTCTTACAACAGCTCCAGTTTTAACTCTGCCTGATGGAAGCAAAATGTTCACAGTATACACAGATGCATGTGGAACGGGACTAGGCGCTGTTCTAATGCAAGAAGGAAGGGTAGTAGCTTATGGTGGAAGACAATTGAAAGTTCATGAAAAGAACTAACCAACCCACGATCTTGAGTTGGCCGCCATCGTCTTTACACTTAAGTCTTGGCGCCATTATCTCCTAGTTGAGAAGTTCGAATTATACACTGACCATAAATCATTGAAATATCTCTTCTCGCAGAAGGATCTTAACTTGAGGCAGCAAAGGTGGATGGAGTTTCTTGCCTTGTATGATTTTGAAATTTCCTATACTCCCAGCAAAGGCAACGTAGTAGCAAACGCGTTGAGCCGAAAGAAACTGACCTTAAGCTCGCTCTTTGTAGAGAGGCAAAGCTTGGAGTATATAGCCAGTTTTAACTTTAGGCCCTCCTCTGATTTTGTACAGGGTTTGTTAGCATCTCTCAAAGTACGCCCTACTCTCTTGGATTCAATAAGGGCTGCACAACGTGAAGACCCTCAGCTTGTTGATGTGATTGATAAACTTATTAGGTGTGAAACTTCTAGTCACCTCAATAGATAACCATCGATGATAAGGGTTGGCTGAGGCGAGATGGAAGACTATGCGTCCCACAAGCAAGGGAGTTGACAAAGAAGGTTCTCGAGGAAGTGCATCATTCGAAGATGACTATACACCCTGGCGGTGATAAGTTGTACAAGGATATAAAAAGAACTTTCTTTTCGAGCGGCATGAAGCAGGACGTGGTAGATTTCGTTTCTAAGTGCATGACCTTCCAACAGGTCAAGGCGGAACAGAAGAAGCCCGGAGGACTACTTCATCCTTTAAAGGTCCCACAGTGGAAGTGGGATAGCATTTCAATGGACTTCATTGATGGACTGCCTAGGTCGAGAAGAGGCAATACTAGCATTTTGGTAATAGTGGATAGGCTTAATAAAATCGCCCACTTTATACCTATCAAGAGTAGAAGGACTGCTTCGTCACCAGCATCTCTTTATCTCAAGGAAATAGTTCGACTCCATGGGATACCCTCCAGCATTATTAGTGACCGAGACCCTATCTTCACAAGTGAGTTTTGGCGGAGTCTGCAAGAAGTTGTAGGCACGCAGTTATGTTTGACCACGGCCTATCACCCCCAAACCGATGGCCAGACAGAAAGGGTGAATAGAGTTTTAGAGGATCTTTTGAGACTTTGCGTTCTTGACTTTGGAGGGACGTGGGAGGATCACCTTCCTTTAGTAGAATTTGCCTACAACAACAGTTACCAAGCCACCATCGGTATGGCGCCCTTCGAAGCCTTTTATGGAAGACCGTGCAAATCACCAACTTGTTGGTGGGAGTCTACAGAAAAGCTCATACTTGAGCCAAACATGATTCGAGAGACTTCAGAGAAAGTGGACTTGATACGGAGAAGGATGAAGACAACCCAAGACAGACAAAAATCCTACGCCGACAAAAGAAGGACCAACCTTGAGTTTGAGGTTGGGGACAGGGTTTTCCTTAAGGTATCTCCTTTAAGGAACGTCGTTCACTTTGGATCCACAGGAAAGTTAGCACCAAGATTTGTATGGCCGTTTCCTATCGTCGAGAAGGTTGGGAAGATGACCTATAGATTAGAGCTACCCGAGAGACTGGTCGGAGTTCACAACGTCTTTCATGTTTCTCACCTCCGGAAGTGTTTGCATGAGTCTGCGGAAGTGGTGGAACCTAGCATTGTAGAAGAAGCCGAAGTGGAACGTGAAGCAACTGTGAGGAGAGTTCCAACCCGCATCTTAGGAACCGAAGTGAAAAAGCTACGCAACCGTGAAGTCAAACTCGTTAAAGTTCAGTGGAGCGACGCCGAGGAAGACGCAACTTGGGAAACTGAGGATAGAATACGCGCTGCCTACCCTTTTCTTTTTGAGGGTACATCTTTTATCTCTCTTTTTCCTTAAGTTATGCTTTATCTTTTTAAGTATATCTCCTCAGTCCTTTTCCTAACTCCTTAGGTAGAAAACAAATGGATGCAAACATGTATTTGAAAACATGTTATGGATGATGGCTGCAAATGGTTGCTAGTGATTTCTAGTGGTTGCTCGTGGATGCATATACACACACACCCTAGGTTTTAGATTGGCTCAGTCACTTCATATTGTATATGCATATATGTATTCTCAATTGTATATGGTTGAAGCTTGATATGCTGTCATATGGTTGTCACATTTGTATGAATAGTTGTGCACTCATGTAGAATTATGAGTAGGAAAATTTTGCATACATAATGGATTCATGACACTTACATGATTCGCATTAAGGAGGTCAACTGAATCAGTAGACCGCCTGATTCATGCATTAGGTAAGGACATGTACACACACTATGCATATGATCATTAAGCATTAAAAGTCTTTTAAGGACCGTGGACGCCTGTGTTTGTTGGTTGAGTAGATAGACAGTTGGATGGTAGGATATACATTCTTCCTAACTTGAAGATTTCGGGGACGAAATCCTTTTAAGGGGGGGGGGGGGGGAGAATGTAACACCCTGTGAATTCTATAACATTAAGCTTCACAAATTAAAGCGTAATTAATTCTAAATGAAAGAAGTAAGGGAAATGGGTTACACCATTACGTTCGTCTCGGAATTCTGCTTGAGATGGAGTCCGAGTTTGCGTGAATCGGACTCCGTATGAAGGAGTTATGACCTTCTGAAGTTTCAGAATAAAATTTAAAATTCAAACAGCTCAGTTTCAAGTTCAAAATTCGAAAAACACGTTCAAACTGGGCTGGGCGGGAAAATTCCCGCCCAGGGACCAGGTCGACCATAGGGTCGATCATGGTGTCGACCTGGTCACCCCAGGTCGACCATAGTGTCGACCTGGGTGTCGACCTGCCAGTTGACCTACCTGGTCGACCTGGCTGGCTGGGTCTGGCTCTGGCTCGAATTTTTGTGGCTCGGTGTGTCATTAAGGCCAGCATGTCACCTCTTGATTGGCTCTTTGTACTTTGTATGGTCTAGATTCCTCCTGTCTTCATCTGACGGCTCAAAAAATTTAAAAATCTATATATACACCCTAAGTCTCAATTAAAAATTCACACAAAAAAATAAGATTGGAGTCGTCCTGCTGCCAGAAAGGAATTGAGCGTAGCCGTCAAGAGAGAGGAGCTTAGAGACGAATCAAATTAATAAGAAGACTAAAGCTTAATCAAATTAATCAACGCAACGTTAATCTACCCAAAGGAACGCATCTCAGTTTCAGAATTCAGAATCCAGAATTCAAGATTCTGCATTCGTTGTAAGTATAGTGATCTTTCAGAATATGAATAAAAAACTGTGATGTAATTCGATGTAAATGAAAATAGAATTGTGTTATTGTATGATAATGATATACATTTTGTGTATTGTAATGATTCTGTCATGACTTGTGTATTTGTATTTGTGGCCTAAGTTGATTGACGCAAGCCTATTGAACAATTGTATATGAAAACAATGGCACTTGCAAGTTTGTGGCAAAAACTAGAATTTGATCCCTTTATGTTTATGTCTATGACATGGACTATATACATTCACTAAGTCTAAATTAAGGCTTATGTAAACACATTCTAGATTTGAGACCTTTTATGCCTACAAGACTTAGCATCTAGGAACACATTCTTATGTTTATTTGCAAGTATAATTGGATCTATGTTAAGTATCGTTTGGGTTACATAAACTATGCAAGTTCATGTTGAAATAGGCTATATGATTAGATGTTAAAATTGGACATTTTGGTGAATATACAACATGTTAGTTTTGTGGTTGATATTATGCCAAGTTAAACATGTTTAAACCCAAGTTTGTATAAGCCTAAACTATGCCATTTCATATGTCACCTACTTAGTTATACTCTGGTTTGAATGCAAGTACACATGACCCATAATTTATGTTAGTTGAATCGCTAAATTGCAAGTTCACGCGCCACACACCTTTATGTATTGTGAAATATTACATGTTCTTGATTTCCCCTTTTCTCACATTTAAAAGTTGGGTTGAATTGTGTCGAGCCCAACATTTGTTATAATGTTAGGAACGTACAAACGGGGGGTAATAACGTTGGGTGTTTAACATGAAAAATATATGTTGGCATGGTTGGCACATGCCAACAACAATGACATTTAAGCGGTATGAATTGTTATACCCAAGAATAAAGGATATGACATTTACATATAAAATTGAGAAGTGATAAAATATGTAAATTTAGAAAATACGGTATGCTTAACCCGAGGTTGGATTGAGTTGTGACGTAAACCTGCCCAGACCCGCCCGGCTGTCCAGTAGTCACAACAATACCTATCCAACGTGGGTGGTTATGCATTGTGCCCAATAAGGAACCGAGGTTAGACTGAGCTACGGTGTAAACCTGCTCGGAACCGACCAGCACATCCAGTAACCATAGCAATATCTGTCTAATGTGAGTGGTCAGGTGTTTTAAGAGGCTAAGGACAGATGGTAGGGTTAAGTCAGCTAAAAACACTTAACCAAATTCAACATGTTAACAAGAATTGATGGGTGGGGTTAGGTAAATACAGATACCTAACCACTTAACATGTTTGACTAGAAAACCCTAGTAACGAGGGACCCGTTTCAGCAGTAACCCAAGTTAGGTATCATGGTACCCTGAAACTAGGCTGGGTGGGGCACGATTACTAGGCTGATTGTAAGCAGTCAAAACGACGGCGGTGGGTGCACAGTGTAGGTTCTAACGGGGTGCGGGCGTGCACACACTCCGGAGCAGACAAACAGGGCACTGGGGGCACCAGTAGTATAACCTATGCCTTCTAGAATTGTGTCGAGGCCGCCACCATGGGTCTTGATACACCCCATGGTGGAACTAGCATAGGTATCTACAATTCTTGGGGGCTGTATGACACATGATTACGCGAGTAGGAGCCGATCTTTAGAAAATGGGGATCACTACACCCTCAGCATGGGGTGCCAGTTAGAATAAGCTCAAGTAGGTGCAGAGATATAGTGTGGGGGAGATAGTACATTCAATTCTAAACTACACTTCCTTAGCTTGTGATACTTTCCTATTTTCAGTTTATATCTATCATGCCCTTTTTCTTATTCACATACTGAAGAGTCACTAGATTTTCTCAAGCTTTATGTCTGACTCTATTTTCTTTTCGTCTTCTTTTCTTTCGTCCCCCCCCAGGGTCCACAGGGAGGAAACAACTCGGCTCAGTCAGACTCTTTGCAAGCTTCAAGACCGTAGACGTATGGTTTGGATCTCTTTTTCTCGGATTATGGCTTTGGATATCACTATGGGGATTTTTGTTACTTTATTTATGTTTTATGCTTCCTTAATAATCAAGACAGTAATGAGGTTGTAATGTTGGAAGTATTTTGAGACAATTATGGAAATGTTTTGCTTGAACACGTATTGATGAAATAAAAGTCTGTTTGGTTTCCGCTGTTTAAAATATGTGTGTTTATATCTGTCTTGTGTTTATCTGTGACTTTTACTTATAAACCTCCACCAAAGTTAAGGCATTCCCTTTGTGAGTGACCTTAACGGAGGTGGGGTGTTTCATACATCCTGAACGTGTACCGCAATAGAGGACTACCACGGAGTATCCTACCATGCCCCTCGGAAGCCGCATGCTTCCATCCAGTCACACCAAGAAATCAAGCCACATGTTGAGTAGATTAATCAAGTAGACGGGTCTAGACACCATGATGATCTACCCTGTTGGATTCTTCACCTTCGTTTATGCGGGCTGGTTCAAGCGCATCACGCAAACATATTATTAGACCTTATGTCCAATCTTTTTATCATGATTACTTTAATGAAAGCAATCTATGCCCTTTTAACCTCGACTGTAATTAACAATACTATTCTACAACCCTTTTTTATTTCCATGTCACCACCTGCCAATTACATGTTTACAAGTTCCAATAACATGCTCTACTTAATGTATAACTAAGTATATCGTACTCCAATCCACACGTTTTCTGTTAACATGTTACTTAGTGTATATAAAAAAGTACAACTTATTTCATTCCATAAGTCTATCTCATTCTTTCTTATGCAACCATAAATCTTACACTTTCATCACAACCTATCGTTGTTGTTTACCTATTAACTTAGTTTTCCTTAGTAAGGTTTATTAATAAGTTTCCTTTTTATTAATTATAACCCATGTTATTATTCCATATGTCCCTAGGACAAGTCTACCTACTATATTTCATTCTCATTAATATATTTAATTATAATAGGTTATACTCCTCATTCACCATATTTTCTTGGTTCTTTATTAACTAACACTTAAGGTTGTAATGTCTGTTTGTTTACTGTCTTATATACTTTGACATGTACCATTAATTTATGTTGATTACAATTAATGTCGCTTATAAACCTAATAGTCGTATTTCCCTAAGGCATTAATGAGGTATCCTTACTTTATTATTTCCCAAAATATCTCTTTTGTTGTACCCCAACAGATTGACCAATTTATTTATTTATTCTCTGTTGTTTGCATATATTTTTGTATATGTTTATGCACCAAACCCCTCACACTAAGCTGACCACCTGTCGATGCTGGATTTGTCGGGCGGTTCTAAGTTGGCTTCTATCACAAGTTAAACTTAAGGGTCTGTTTGGCACCAGTCCCTACTAAGTTTTAAAATTAGGCTCACATCCAGTCAGGAATTTATTGTAAATTTAGTCCTTATTTTTTGAAAATTCAGTAAAATAATCAAGTAAATTCGTATTTAATTAAAATAGGTAAACTCGAAAAAATCCAGCCTAAAAAAAATCAAAAACCACGTCAAAAAAAAAAAAAAAACAGAAAAACAGCGAAAACAACAGTTAAATGCATACTAGTATGCACATGTTTGGATTTTCATGCATACATCTATGCAAGAATTTCACTTATACATCTGTGTTGAAAATATTTGCATACATCTGTGCAAGTATAGCATAATTCTTGCATGAAAATATGCAATAATTCACACACTTGCAAATCAGTTCGAATTTTTTTGCAATCATGTGTGCAGATAAAACATAAAAGAAGCACGCATGCATTCAACAATCCATAGGAAAATTTTCAGTCAACTTTTTTTCATGAAATACTTGCATACAAGTATGAAAGTATTTCATAATCATTGCATACACGTATGCAAGTTTCCATCCCGAATTTTCAACACAAACAGCATATGCAATAGTTGCATACATGTGTGCAACTATTGGTAAAAGTTGCAAACTTGTATGCAACTTTTTTTTAAGTTTGCATGCACTTCTGTGGATGTTTCCAGAATTTAGATTTTTTTTAATGAAACGACCCATACTCTCCCTTTCGAGGAAGCCCAGATTGAGTTGAGAACATGACGCACCAGAACACAAACAACAGAACATTTCATTGCTAATTACAACAATTACATCAGAGTACAAGATGTCAGAGTATAAATAAATAATGCACATCAGAAAAATATCAAAGATTAAGATACATTACATAGCAGCGGAAAAATAATACATAACACAACTGAAAGAGATACACAGATACAAAGCTTTTCGAATATAGCTCCAACTGTAAATCTAGGATCTTGTGAAAAGAAATATATGTGAAAATTAAAACTACTAGCTGCCCATATGGAAAATAGGGGCACACAGAGTTTAGGTTAAAACAATATACTCCAGGTCAGTCATGGGACTGGTGTGAGAACTTAAACAGTTATTTTAAACTTTACTTTAGAAGTAAAGTAAATCAAGAGACCACGCCGTATAGCATGGAACGAGTTTTCTCCCAAGAATACTAGTGCATAAAACAGTTTATAAAAAGAGCAATGCTTTTCGAAAAATGAAGCTATTACAAGACTCAGGTCCCATCACACAATGCAATGCAAGCCGGAGGATAGATTTTTCCCTTATAGTAGCTAAACATGCTGGGTACGTTTAAGACAAATCATTTTGATATTACTATAAGTGTATAGTGTCAAAAAAACTTCAAACATAAATGTATCAGTCATAGATGACATAGTACCCCCATCCTATTACGTGGCTATACAAGTTTTGCAATGGACGGAAATGTCACGTATTGGAAATTGGATTCCGTCTATTAGTCGAGGAAAGGGATGGCTCCTCACTGCTTCGACACACTCTAGCAAATGTCCCAGGACTCGGACGCTGGCGAGCCCTGTGAACGGTAGGGTCGTCCACACATACTTTATTAGATTAATTATTCCTGAAAAAAAGTTTCCTGGTCCTTTCGGACCTATCACTTGGCCAGTAGCGACCAATATCTAGAGCCACTAGGGACTCAAACCAAGGCTCCTCGCAATCCATCATCCACATAAAAATGTTTGGGCTCCATACCATGACACCACTTCGAACTAGAAAGAAACGCAAGTTCTCCCTACGGTCACGATCTCGTTATTGACTCATACCGGGTGTGAGGCTCGCGAATTAACGCTATACGCAAAGCTATGCTATTTAAAGCCGTGCTTTGATCATTAGACACAAGACTTTGCTTTTCAATAGAAGCCTTGATCATTTGCATCTCAGCATGCCACACTGACAATTCACGCCATACAACTGATGTCTATAAATATATAACCTCTAAGTTGTTATGTCTCAGAGAAGGGTGTTAAGCAAGAGAATAAATTCTCTACCACCAAACAGATATATATTTAATAGAAATCAACCAATACAGAACGAAATCCAATGTCAGACAAACATCCATTCTGGGTCTGAACGAAACCGGAGGCACCATATTCCTTATCCCAGTTGTCCAATATAGGAGAGAGGTCCTCGCATAATCCGGTCGATCTCCAAGTACGTCTAGACGATCACCACTTATTACCTTGTCTTGGCTGCACGACCCAATCAAGACATCAGTAATCTTCCAAATGATGTGAAGAACTCCGGTCTTCAACCACCGTCTTCATCGTCGACATTTAGTCGTCATATCAGTTATTCAGAATGGGATAAACCCGGTCTTTCCAAATAACTATCGTATTTTATAATCAATAATCTAGTGATATAAAAACACATCATAAGCCTTATTCCAATTTAGATTATCCTTTTATTTACATATTCACATCATTAGGGAAAGGTTCCCATTAATTTTATTAAAAATAATTTCTTTGAAATTTTCTCTTTAATTTTCCTTCGAAAATCGATTTAAAACCAAATTAAGGTTTATCAACTAGTCGGGATTACCGAGCCTTACTGAAGTAATCATTTATTCCTTAATCCCAAACTATTCATCCCATGGAGAAAAACTAGTAATACTCCATATCTAACACCACGGTGTTATCGGTAAATTTAATTACCATTTCACGTTCAAATCTAATTAAGGATTTAACTATCACCTGGAGTAAAACTGGTGGTACTCCATTCTCAATCATTTCCCAAATTTAATAATTTAAATTATCATGTTCTCATTTCAATCTAATTAAAGATTCATTAAAACTTCACTTAATTTCAATCTCATAAATCATTTCTCTATGATTATTTAACTTTGGGAAATCAAACATGCCACACTCGACATTCTACACCGTAAGATTGATTTCTGCCGATATATAACCTCTAAGCTCGTACGTCTCAAAGAAGGGTGTTAAGCAAGAGAATAAATTCTCCGCCACCAAATAGATATGTTTTTAGCAGAGATCAACAATACAGTTCGAAATACAATGTTAGACGTGTAATCCTGTCTTTAGCTGGGTTAAAGAACTAATATTATTTAAAACACAGTTCACGATAAACACAAAATCACGTTCCATTAATTATGGAATCTTCACGGAAAATAGATCAATATATAATCAGTATCAATTTCCTTATCCAACTAAGAATATAAATGGAATAACGGCAAATCCTTTTAAATTCCATATATAGTAACAGTCTTCCTCTATAGAAGGACATCTCGATTATTACCAAACCAAATTCCACTCAATTCCAATTTAATATTTTAAATTGGAAAACTTTACTTTGGAAACTTTCCATTAATCCTAATTAAAAGATTTATAAATTCCCAATCACATTTCACTATAAATTGGGTTAAAGAACGAATGTCGTTAAAAGCACTTTTTACAATAAACCCATTTCACGTTCCATTTTATTGCAATTACTAAATATAACTAGAAGCTATAATAATCTTAATTAATCAGTTTATTCTTTTCACACGAGGTTTAAGAACAGTGTTACTAAAGACACCATTCACGACAAACACAAAATCCAATTTGATATTAAATATAATGCTCTGAACAGAAATTATATCGGCTTACATTCAATATCAAATTCTAAAACCAACACATATCTTATGGGGGATAACGATATATATCTATCTTCCAAATTCCTCCACAATATCCGTATAGTCACGGAATCCAATATCGAGATCTCCCGAAGATGATTTCTTTTCAAATCCGTTCCAATTAATATATTGGAATTTTTTATTAAAACAATTTATAAATCCAATTTATTTATTTAAAAATTATTGGATTTCAAATCTAGTTAATAACTAGTTCATTTAGATAAAAATATATTTTTATCTTTAAAAACGTGGAATTTTTCATCCAAATTATTTCCAAATCATTTATTATGATTTTACACAAATTATTAATATTTTTAACAATTTTATCAAGGCCCGTAGAGTTGGTTTCCAATAACGGCCACCGAACTGCATTCATAGCGACCTTTTCCAAATTTGATCTAGATATAATTCCAAATTCAACAATACAAATATAAATCCATTATATTCATTGGAAAGCTCTTTTCGATACGAACCCAACGATTCTGGTGTAAGGAGAATCTGACGGTCGAATCTCCCGTTGCGTCCATTTGAGTTTAATGGTCGAAATTCGCAAAAGGTCGTTGTGCGGCGCGTTCTATTCAAGCCATTATATATATATATAATTTATATCATCGATTTGCATTTAAAACGTATTTTATAAAACATTTTGAATTAGTTTAAAAAACGATTCCAACTTCCATTTCAATTTTAAATCAAAATTGAATATTCCGTTTTATGACAATTTTATATGCCGAATATATATGCTAAAATTTATATACTAACCAATATATATTTCAAAACTTTAACATTTTATATCATATATATACTTTTTACATTGCATATAAATTTTTATTCACATCGCATATAAATATTTTATTCACATTTCATATATATATTTTATTCATATAGCATATATATATATATATTTTATTCACATCGCATATATATATTTTATTCACATTTCATATATATATCATTCACCTTCCATATATATATATATATATTATTCACATTTCGTATATATATTATTCACATTTCACATATATATATATATATATATATATATTATTCACATTTCATGTACTATTCACATTTCATATATATTATTCATATTTCATATATATATTTTATTCACAGTTCAAATATATATTATTCATCTTTCATATATATATTATTTACATTTCATATATATATTATTCACCTTTCATATATATAATATTCACATTCTATATATATATTTTATTCACATTTCATATATATATTATTCATCTTTCATATATAAAATATTCACATTTCATATATATATTATTCCAATCGCGTATAAATATTTTATTCACATTTCATATATATATATATATATATATTATTCACCTTTAATATATATATATATATTATTCACATTTCATATATATATTATCCACATTTCATACATATTATTCACTTTATTTCACAACATAATCGAAACACAGTACAGTCAATTAAATCATCCATGGTCTGTGGATGAGGGAAGTGAGCTAACGGCATCGTATACAACTTATACTGATTAAAACAGATAAAAACCCGCACTAGCGTTTCTATATATTTTTATACATGAATAAAATAACATGATAAAATATAATTTAGTGAGAAGGAGTTCTCACATTGATTGGTTCAAAATCGTTTTTATAACGATTACTTTTAATAAAATTATACAAATATTTAATTTTATCAAAAATTCAAACGGCTTCTGTTTCAGTTCTAGTCAGTTCTGAAATGTAGTGCTCGACAAGAGGATTTCAATGCATGTAGAATCGTTCAATTCGGGTTCTGTTTGGAAAAGTTACGGCTGTTTAAAATTTCACAATTTAATATCATCATTCACAAATTAATTAAGGTTTAAATTAAACCTTAATACTTATTCCCTCCAGATCTAACCAAGCCCAACATCATAGAAAAGCGCCCACCTAGGTTTAGAAATCGCCATCCACCCGAGCCGCCGAAAGATCATCGGATTCCGTCAATTGAGGCGCCTTGCCTTGCGCCTCCTCCACCGTGAAGACTGGTGAATTCGCACCCCCTACTGCCCAAAATCCGCCACGAACTTAGCAACTTCGGGTCCCAAAATCGAGAAAACTATAACCCTAAATTCCATCATAGCCGCTGAGCTTCTAGAGCTCGACGAGCTCTCGAATTTCCCTTTTGAAATTCTTGAAATCGATTTGTAGATGGTGGAAGCTGGCATGTAATGGTAGAGTTATGTTAAAATTTCGTATTTATACCCAATTATAATAATATTATAAAATTTTAATAATTGCTTCAAAGTCAAATTTCGCGTCCGAACTCCAAATCAAACCCAACGACTATTGCCTCTAGCTAAAAACCCCTATTTTGGACATAATGGGATATATTACATAAGCCAATAGACAGTTTTTCTTTGAATTAAAATATAAATCGATATATGTTAAATTCAAATGTACATTTTAATTTACGGTAGCAACATACTGACTCCAAAAATTCCAGAAAAATAAATCTAGCTATGTTTTGACGATACCGTCCTAACAAAACTAATTTTGTCGAATATGGAGGCCATCTGAATAATGGCTATTTTCCAGTTGATTAAATTCAAACTGAATGTACCAAACGCGTTTAAATTCACCACGCTCACATATTAATTCCAAAAATTCTGAAAATTGGAATATAACAATAATTTCACATTCCGGATCCAACAAAAGTGGTTTCGTTGAAAACGGATGTCATTTGCAAAATGGCTATTTTTAAGAGCTATATATTATATTAAAAAATATATAAATTCCGTAGCGACTATTTGACATAACTTTTAATTTATATTATGAAATCAGAATTTGTCACATTCATTAGAAAGATATAATTAAATAGATACCAACTTTTCTGCTTTTACTGAAATCCGATTTATTTTGAATTTTTTACATTCAAATGAAATTTAAAATCGAATTTTCAAACTACCACGCCATTTCAGGCTCGTTTTATAATTAAAATAAATTTATATGTTCTAACTTCGATTAAAATAATTTTTTAGTTGTTACTATTTAAAATAAATCATTTTAGATATTCAAAATCCATTGAAATAACCAACATAAAAAATTTAAATTGGTTCTGAAATTCTGGGTTGTTACAATCTCCCCCACTTAAAATCTTTTCGTCCTCAAAAAGGAATAGAGCTGAAAGTTGTTTAACTAACCAACTCAACTTTCATTCTTTAACTTTTCAGTTCCTAAGAATTGCCCAATTTCTCAAAAATTTGGCTAACACCCGAAATTTTCAATTTTTTTTGCCATAACCTCATTTGTACGGGGAGACCTTTAAAACTACAACTTGCCTCACATGGCCCTCATCATCCAAAAGGAAAAAGAAAAGGATAAGTGGCACATCAAAACCCAAGAAATACAGTAAATATGTACCTATTTGTCGGGCATACAAATCTATTCCTCTTCTTAGCTTCCCTGCTATGACCTGTTCACACATATATATGTACATGTATGCAATTCTAATTAATTTTCAATTCAGTTGACTATTTGACTCGATTTGACTTAATTCAACTTTCATTTTTATTTATTGGTTTTATCATTCCAATACTTTTATTAGTTAAACTAATAATCAAACATCACAACTAGCAATCAATTAGTCGATTAGCTTTTCAAACATATATAGCTTTTAAATATAGTAAAAATCATATTTTTAGTGCCAAATCACATCAATAAACCTTATCTAAATTTTGGTTCTCACACTAGTCAATTGGAATCATATAGATATCCCACTTTCGAAACTCGAGCATAAATACTGATGAAGCGGTCGCATCACCAGAATTATTCCCAAGCGACTAGATTGTGATTCTATATCCATCCAGTATATTTTAAACTTCAAATACACGTGGATCAGACGTATATTAAAATCTCTATATGACCGATAGTCCAAAATCAATTTAAAATAAATACTCAAATACATGTAATATGATATAATTTTCAAAATTTAAATTCATTTCCATTTTTTTGTTCCTATAAATAACACTCATAGAACTCATTCTAGGATACTACTGATCCTATCTCTAACAAGTCACTCTTATTGGATATTACTAATCCAATCTCTGATGAATTCTTTCGTTCGATTCTAATGTGTCTTGCTCTCAAGCTCTGTAAACCAAAGCTCTGATACCACAATTAAACGACCCAAACTCCCCCTTTTGGGAAAGCCCGGATTGAGTTGAGAACATGACGTACCAGAGCACAAACAATAGAACATTTCATTGCTAATTACAATAATTACGTCAGGGTACAAGATATTGGAGTATAAATAAATAGTATACATCAGAAAAATATCTAAGATTAAAAAACATTACATAGCAGCGGAAAAATAATACATAACACAACTGAAGGAGACACATTGATACAATGCTTTCCGAATATAGCTCCAGCTGTAAATCCAGGTTACTATAAAAATAAATATCTACGAAAACCAAAACTACTAGCTGCCCGTGTGGAAAATAGGGGCTCCCAGAGTTCAGGTTAAAACAATAAACTCTAGGTCAGTCATGGGACTGGTGTGAGAACTGAAACAGTTATTTTAAGCTTTACGTTAGAAATAAAGTAAATCAAGGGACCATGCCATGTAGTATGCAACGGGTTTTCTCCCAAGAATACTAGTGCATAAAAAGGTTTATAAACAGCGCAATGATTTTCGAAAATTATAAGACTCAAGTCCCATCACACAATGCAATGCAAGCCAGAGGACAGTTTTTTCCCTTATAATAGCCAAACATGTTTGGTACGTTTAAAACAAATCATTTTGATATTACTATAAGTGTATAGTGTCAAAAACAACTTCAAATATAAATTTATCAATCATAGACATCATAGTACACCATCCTACTATGTCTCCATACTAGTTCTGCAATTAAAACCGAAATGTCACGTATTGGAAACTGGATTCCATCTATGAGTCGAGCCAAGGGATGGCTCCTCACCGATTCGAGACACTCTAGCAAATGTCTCAGGACTTGGACGTTGACGAGCCCTATGAACGGTAGGGCCGGCCCACATATACTTTAGTGGATTAATTATTCCTAAACAATACATTTCCCGATCCTATCAGACCTATCACTTGGCCAGTAGCAGCCAATATCTGGAGCCATAAGGGACTCAAACCGAGGTGCCTCGCAATCCATCATCCACATAAGTAAAAATGTCTGGGATCCATACCGTGATACCACTCCTAGCTAGAAAGAAATGCAAGTTCTCCCTACGGTCACGATCGAGTCTGAATGCAGAGTAATAAACTACCGCTTTGTTTGATCGACAACGTGCCAGTCACCGGTAAATAAGGGGGATTTTGAAACTCGATAGCTTACAAGCTTCTGGAAATCTGATAGCACTCTCCTTCGCCTCCCAAAGTCATATGTAGGACACTCAACAATTGACTCATACCGGGTGTGAAACTCGCAAATAAACGCTATACACAAAGCTATGTTATTTAAAACTGTGCTTTGATCATCAACCACAAGACTTTCTTTTCAACAGATGCCTTGATCATTTGCATCTCAGCATGCCACACTGACAATTCACGCCATACAACTGATGTCTATCAATATATAACCTCTAAGCTCGTACGTCACAGAGAAGGGTGTTAAGCAAGAGAATAAATTCTCCGCCACCAAATAGATATATATTTAATAGAAATCAATCAATACGGAACGAAATCCAATGTCAGACACATATCCATTTACAAGTCCATTCTGGATCTGAACGAAACCCGAGGCACCTTATTCCTCATCCTATATGTCCAATACAGGAGAGAGGTCCTCGCATAATCTAGTCGATCTCCAAGTACGTCTGGACGGTCACCACTTATTACCTTGTATTGGGTGTACGACCCAATCAAGACATCAGTAATCATTCAAACGATGTGAAGAACCCCGGTCTTCAACCACAGTCTTCATCGTCGACTTTTGGTCGTTGTATCAGTTATTCAGAATGGGATAAACCCGGCCTTTCCAAATAACTTTCGTATTTTATAATCAATAATCAAGTGCTATAAAAACACATCATACACCTCATTCCAATTAAGAATATCCTTTTATTCAAATATTCACATCATTAGGGAAAGGGTCCCACTAATTTTAATAAAGATAAATTCTTTGAAATTTATTCTTTAATCTTCCTTTGGAAATCAATTCAAAAGCAAATTAATTTTTATCAACTAGTTAGGATGATCGAACCTTACTGAAGTAGTCATTTATTCACTAATCCCAATAACAACCTATTCATCCCATGGAGCAAAACTAGTAACACTTCATATCTAACACCATGGTGTTATCGGTAAATTTAATTACCATTTCACGTTCAAATCTAATTAAAGATTTAACTATCGCCTAGAGTAAAACTGGTGGTACTTCATTCTCGATCATTTCCAAAATTTGTTAATTTAAATTACCACATTCTCATTGCAATCTAATTAAAGATTCTTTGAAACTTCACTTAGTTTTAATCTCATAAATCGTTATTCAATGAGTATTTAACTTTAGGAAATCGAACATGCCATACTTGACAATCTACATTGTACCATTGATTTCGGCCAATATATAACCTCTAAGCTCGTACGTCTCAGAGAAGGGTGTTAAGCAAGAGAATAAATTCTCTACCACCAAACAGATATGTATTTAGCAGAGATCAACAATAAAGTTCAAAATATATTGTTAGACATGTAATCCTGTCTTCAACCGGGTTAAAGAACTAGTATTATTTACGTGGAAGTTCAAGATAAACCCAAAATCACATTCCATTAATATGGATTCTTCGCGGAAAATAGATCAATATATAATCGATATCAATTTTCGTATCCGACTAATAATATAAATGGAATAACGGAAAAGCCTTTTAAACTCCATATATAGTAATAGTCTTCCTCCACAGAAGCATATCTCGATTATTACCAAATCGAATTCCATTCAATTCCAATTTAAGATATTAAATTGGAAAACTTTACTTTGGAAAATTTCCGTTAATCTAAATTTAAAGATTTATAAATTCCAAATAACATCTCAATGGTAATTAGGTTAAAGAACGAATGTTGTTAAAAACACATTTTACAATAAACCCAGTTCACATTCCATTTTATTCCAATTACCAAATATAACAAGTAAAGCACTTCCATGGGTACATGGGTCTTGGTTATGCTGTGCAGTGGCTCGTTCAATCCTTTAACAAAGCGGAGAGCCTTTTTATGCTGGGTGTTGACTAAATCTAGTCCGAACCTAGCCAGTTGATTGAACTGGTTGACGTATTCCTTGACCATCATACTTCCTTGCTTAAGAGATAAGAACTTTTCCAGTTGTAGATTTCGTTCAGCTTGCGAGAGGAATTTCGTCTCAAACCTTGTTCTGAAATCCATCCATGTTTCAACCAGCCTCTCGGTGTTAGTGACTTCCCACCAATAGGATGCTTCGTCCTTGAGCAACCATACTGCCAATCGTACCTTCTGCCTATCGTCCACCTCGAAAATAACGAACAGATCCTCAGTTTCTTTGAGCCAGTTCCTCGCTTCTACGAATGATTCAGTTCCCTTGAAATCCTTTCCACCCATGGCCCTAAAATCTTTATAGATCTTTGAAAAAGCAATTGCACGAGGAGGGGCGGAGGAAGAGGAATCGCTGCAGCTGGAGGAGGAATATCTGTTGGGCCTGCATCGTTGGCCCTAGCCTCTAAGTACCTCCTGAACCAGCCAGGTATTGGCACACCCTCTGGAAAGTTAAGATTCCCAGACATGCTGGAGTGAAAGAAAAAGATTTAAAACAGAGAACTGAAAAGATAGATATATGGCTTTTTGGGGATTATGCTTTTCAAAAATAAGCTTTACATTTGAAAATAATTCCTTTTAAAACCTTTTTGAAAATAATTTTCAAAAACTTTACCTAATCTGGTAACCTTCAGCTCTGATACCAAGTGTAACACCCCACCTCCGTTAAGGTCACTCACAAAGGGAATGCCTTAACTTTGATAGAGCGTTTTAGTAGATAGAACAGAAAATTACAAGACAAATAAAACAGTACTTGAAAATTTTAAAGCTTTATTACAACAGAAACAGAAGTAAGTTTGGTTACATCCTTTCAAATCACAATATCAGAATTCAAGTACAAAATATCAGTCTTGTACAAAAGCCTTCAGAATGCATAGTTTTTAAAATCATAATCCCCACAGAACAGAAGCTGTAAAGAGCCAAGCCATACTTTAAGCACTTCAAGCAGAAGAAATCCGGATCAAGCTAAAGTATTCCCTCCTTGAAAAACCTGGAGGGGGGGGAAACGGAAGAAAAAGGGGCGAAAACAAGCAAGGTCAGACATAAAGTCTGGCAAGTCCAGTGACTTTCAGCATATGAACATATAATAATAATAATGACATGAAAATAAGCTGGATAAGAGATAACTGTAACAGGAGAAGCAGATATACTTAGGTTAAACAGAAGAAACAGAATAATGTTACTTTTCATTTCTCTGCACTAATACTAGTATCACAGGATTAGGTGTCACCCTAATGTCTAAACTGAAACAGAAACGGGAACAGAATAATTTCCACATAAGAGAATGCTAGTAATGGGCCTTTTCCACCCCAACAGAAACAGACACAAACAGAATGCTAATAATGGGCCTTTACCACCCGAACAGAAGGTACATAATAAGAATGCTAATAATGGGCCTTTACCACCCGAACAGAAGGTACAGAAACAGAAACAGATTAATCCCTACGGAAACAGAATGTATAATTAGGTGTACACTAGTAAATGGGCCTTTACCACCCGAACAGATGGTACCACGCAGAAACAGACAGGTGTTACCACCCAACAGAAACAGACGGTACCAACAGAAATAGACAGAACTAAGTGTACCCTAATACCCTACCCCAAGCGATCGGCTCCCTAATACATAAATACCCTGTGTCAGCCCCACAGTAGGGTGTATCACTTCCTAAAGTGACAACCAATTGGCACAGACCTATTTACAGATGTCACGGCGTCTTACATCCTCAGAGGCAGGCTGAGATCCATGCACGCACATGACCCGATTGGAACGCACCATCAACACTCCTCGCCATTATCAGAATGAACCGCTTATAATTGGTTCAGTAAGCGTGCCCGGATCCTACCTTCCGTTAGGTCAAAGTTTTGATACCTGAAAGGGTTACTGACTAATATGGGTCCCAAACAACAGATGACACAAGTAATTTCCCTCCTAACCTTGTGTCCCCAGACTAACAGATTTCAGATTAACTTGTTTACAAGTTCAGACATACAGAGTTCAGATCAACTAGTTCACAGATCAGACAAGTTTCAGACTAACGGATCAGATATACGGATTTAACAGATTTGACTAAGTTTGTAATTGGGCCTACAGATTCACGAAACGGGTTTGTTAAATTCATTAGTCCAATTGGTTTAACCCTATCCACCCACCACGTTTTAGACATCATATTTATCCCAGATTTGCATTAATTAAATATTAATGCACAGACCTCTCACATTATGTCGGTAGCTTGTGGTCGCTGGATATGCCGGGCGGTTCCGGGCAGACTTCTGCCACAAGCCAGACCTAACCTCATTTCTAAGCATATTTTAGTTATGCCTACGACCTCTCACATTAGACTGACAGTTTGCGGTTGCTGGTTAAGTTGGTTGGTTCCGGGCAGGCTTCTAACGCAAACAGAGTCTAACCTCGTGTCATAGCCAATTCATTCCAATACAGATTTTTTCAGATTATCAGACTAATTCTGTTTATTTAACAAATTAAACTTCTTCATAGGATATAACAGATTAATCAAATTTCCATGTTCTACTAAATCTTAGGTCGAGCCTACGGATTTCCATACCCAGATTACCATTATCTAGTTTCAACATATCAGACAATTCAACAGGTAGCAGATCTAGCAGTTTAAGCGATTCAACAGATTTAGCAGATGCAGATTTAGCAGTTTAGGCAATTCAACAGTTTTAGCAGATAACGGATTAGGCAATTTAACAGATTTAGAAGATAACAGATTTAGCAGGTTATAAATATATCTAAAACTCTATTTACATATCTTGCCTAATCATAAATTTAGCCTAAACTTACATGCCTAAATCAAGGTCATAATTCATAATACAATATCTACCCCAAATTTTAGCCTTAATATTCCCATTTACAGTTCATGTCAAAACTAGATTTAATATTCTAGTTCACCATTTATGTCCAAGACTAATACACATGTAAATCATTCTTTATTATAGCCAACTCAGATTATGCCAACATATTTGCTATGCCAGATTTACTTAATTAAGCTACGCCCAATAAACGTATAACATGTTTCCACAGCTTCTCTAAATACTCCTGAAATGGCCCTATAGGCTCGATGTACATAACAGTGAATGGGAATAAACTAGCAAAGTTACATACTAAATATGAGATCTAACATCATTAAGGGAATAAGCATAAGAAACTAACTACAATAGTTATAGGTAACTAACCACAATAGTCATGGGCGACTAATCACAATAGTTTCTTATTCAATGTCATAGGCAATAGTTTCATAGTCATGAATCATAGTCATAGGCAATAGTCTCATAGTCAATGAACCATAGTCATAGGCAATAGTCTCATAGTCAATGAATCATAGTCATAGGCAATATTCTCATTGGCAACAGTTTCATGTCCAATTATGCATTATTATTTGTCCCAAAATTTAGCGTTCGTGCGTTAATCTCTTATGAGATTCGGCGCAGGCTCGTAGTAGCCTGGCTATAGAACAGAAAGAAGAAAGAGGTACAGAATAGTCACAGAAAAACAGATCTGACAGATAAGAATATACATAACCTCAGATTCAGATTTATAATCATGCCACAACCATAATTAAAGTTTAAATCAGAAAATAACTGTACTTGCCTTTCGTGGTTTTAAGAAAGGATAATAAACTGTTATTGATGCAGAAATGCTGAATTACTCCTCTTTAATTGTTGTTGTAGATCTAAACTTTGATTTGAGATTTGATTTAGCTTTTAATTCTATTCAGGTTGGAAGAAGATGCATCAGTCCAAGTTTTAATTCCAGCAGAGTAGCGACGCCATTTTTATTTTTAATTAGAACAGAGGCAGAATATAGACAGAATGAAATTGTGTAGAGAAAAT
The DNA here is from genome assembly GCA_030737875.1 of Allium sativum. Taxonomy (NCBI): domain Eukaryota; kingdom Viridiplantae; phylum Streptophyta; class Magnoliopsida; order Asparagales; family Amaryllidaceae; genus Allium; species Allium sativum. The sequence goes on along the minus strand of CM060927.1, from coordinate 194,211,843 downwards.
GTGGCTAGGGGGCTGTTTATATAGGATTAGGCGGACGAATCTAGACAGAAAACGAGACCGGATACATCAGAATGAACTAGGTTCAAAAACTGGGTTTCGGGAGCAGGTCGACCCCCAGGTCGACTCCCCAGTCGACCTGGTCATGGGGAGATCGACACCCCAGTCGACTCCCCAGTCGACCTGGTTGGGGGGGTCGACTCCCCAGTCGACCTGAATATATGGGCAGGAATTTTCCCGCCATCCTTCTCTGGGTTTGAATTTCGAATTTCTGGCTTTATTTTCGAGCTGTTTTATTTTACTTAAATTTCTGAAACTTCCGAGGGTCATAACTTGGTCATACGAACTCCAATTTTCGAAAACTCGGACTCGGTTTCATGTAGAATTCCGAGACAAACGCAATGGCACAACCCGTTTCCCTTGATTCTTATTTAAAAAATTAATTATTCTCTGATTTGTTACATATACGTTCATAGAAAATACGGGGTGTTGCACATTTCATATATATATTATTCACATTTCATATGTATATTTTATTCGCATCTCATATATACATATTATTCACCTTTCATATATATACTATTCACATTTCACATATATATTATCCACATTTCTTATATATTTTATTCACTTCATTTCACATCACAATCAAGACACAATACAGTCAATCAAAAACGTCCATAGCCTGTGGACGAGGGAAGTGGGATAACAGGCACCGTATATAATTTATACTGATAAAAATCTACATTGGAAATTCTATATACTTTTATACATGAGTAAAATAACATGATAAAATATAATTTAGTGAGAATGAGTTCTCACATTGATTGGTTCAAAATCGTCATAATAACGATTACTTTTAATATATTTAAATAGATGTTTAATTTTATCAAAAATCCAAATGGCTTCTGTTTCAATTTTGGTATGTTTGAAATGTAGTGATCGATAAGAGGATTTCGAAGCATCTAGAATCGTTCAATTCGGGTTCTGTTTTTAAAAGTTATTGCTGTTTAAACATTTCACAATTTAATATCGTTATTAGGAAATTAATTATGGTTTGAATTAAACCTTAATACTTCTTCCCTCCAGATTCTAACCAAGCCCGACATCGTAGAAAATCTCCCACCTAGGTTTAGAAATCGCCAGCCACCTGAGCCGTTGAAAGATCATTGGACGCCGTCAATTAAGGCGCCTTGCCTTGCGCCTACTCCACCGTGAAGATTGGTGAATTCGCATCCCCTGGTGCCCAAAATATGCCACGAACATAGCAACTTCGGGTGCCAAATTCGAGAAAACGATAATCCAAAATTCCATCATAGCCGTTGAGCTTCTAGAACTCGACGAGCTCTCCAGTTTCCCTTTTAAAATTCTTGAAATCGATTTGTAAATTAAAAGATATTTGGGTCTTTATTTTTGAGCGAAATTGGCAATCGAAAACTGATGGTAGCGGCTGGCTTGTAATGGTAGGGTTAGGTTAAAATTTTATATTTGTACGCAATAATTATAATATTATTTAATTTTAATAATTGCTTCAAAGTCAAATTTCACGTCCGAACTCCAAATCAAACCCAACGACTATCGCCCCTAGCTAAATACCCACATTCCGGACACAACGGGATATGTCTCATAAGCCAATTCAACGGTTTTAGTCAGTTTTATTTGAATTAAAATATAAACAAATATATATTAAATTCAAACGTACATTTTAATTTACTATGGTAACATACTGACTCCAAAAATTCCAGAAAAACAAATCTAGCTATGTTTTGATGATACAGTCCTAACAATACTAATTTCGTTGAATTTGGAGGCCGTTTGAAAAATGGTTGTTTTCAGTTGATTAAATTCAAACTTGAAGTACCAAACACGTTTAAATTCATCACGCTCGCATATTAATTCAAAAAATTCTGAAAATTGGAATATAACAATGATTTGAAATTCCAGATCCAATAAAAGTGGTTTCGTAGAAAACGGAGGTCGTTTGCAAAATGGTTATTATTAAGTGCTATATATCATATTAAAATATATATAAATTCAACAGCGACTATTTCCAATTTTAAACTGGACATGACTTTTAACTTGTATTATGAAATCTGAATTTTTCACATCCGTAAGAAATATATGATTAAATAGATTCTAATGTTTACGGATTTACTGAAATCCAATTTATTTTGAATTCTTTACATTCATTTGAAATTTAAAATTGAATTTTCAAACTACCGCGCCCTTTCGGGCTTGTTTATAATTAAAATGAATTTATACGTTTTAACTTAGATTAAAATAATGTTTTAGTCATTATTATTTAAAATAAATCATTTTAAATATTCAAAATCCATAAAAATAGCCAAAATAAAAAATTTAAGTTGGTTTTGAAACTCTAGGTTGTTAACTTTACCTGATAGCGCATTTTTTTAGCACAAAATCGTAAAAGGCGGAAGTATGTAAAATAGCGCTATCTTAGCGCAATTATCTATGATTTCCCAATTTCTGTAAATTTTCCATGCAAAATAGGCATTTCTATTATTTTTCCATTATTCTGAATTTCACTGTAATTTGGTTTACAATATTCAATTTATCATTAACAACATTTCCTCTAGCATGTTCACATTCATTGTAAATTTCACAATTTCATTATTACAGTGATTTTTAGCCCAACAAACAGATTCATAGAATAGATCAATACAACAGTATTATTCTTAACATAACTGTTAATAAACGATACCTCAATTATCACAATTTACAGTTGTTTAACATGTTAAGAATGACGGGAAAAGTAAACAGTAAATATACCAATATTTAAAAAGGTATAATTTGAATCCACTTACCTAACTGCTTTCCAATCCATGAATCTTATCAAGATTTGTTGTTCTGTGGCATCCCTAACCAAATCTATTATTAAAACAACCCCAGGTTCACTAATCTGATACTAAAAGAAGAATGGAAAAGCCTAGGCAACATCTTAGAAAATATGAGTTTAAAGATAGGCTCAATTTGTACGTGTATGACAAAGTTCGATCTACTGGATTTAACAAAATAAAATCTGAACAGTTTATATAAGAAAACCACGTCATCTAAAAAATTAGATCTGACCCGATTAGGTTGACCCTGTGTCGACCCACCATAGAGGTTGGTTCGACCCCTCGGTCAACCCATGTGAGACGTAGGTTGACCCATCCTTGGTACTAACATGTTTTTCTGCTTTGTTTTGATTTTTGTTTTTAACGTTAATTAATAACATTGATTTCTTACTAAATATAATTTATCTAAATTATAATTTTCCATTCATAACACGTATACAATTCAAAATTTCAAATTTATTTGTATATATGGTCACATAACCATTCAGATTCTTGTTGGTTAATAGCCGCAATTAATAATGCTTTTTTTAATCCTTTTAATTCATTCTAATTTCGAAGGCAATTTATTTCTTGTCCATTTTCCCTTTATTATGCATTAATTATTTTTTGCTCTTAACTTGCACCTTTTCTCAACATTTTAATTTATGCATATACTTATACGCGCAATCTTTATTTCTATTTCAAAATTCAAACGGTGATATACCATCATTTATTTCTTACCTATTTTCATTGATTGCGGGTTTATTTCGGATTTCTCTTATATATATATATATATATGCACACACACACTGTACACACGCACACATATATTTACATATGCATGTATACATATAATTATTTTATACTCACTTTTATCTATAATTTTCCTTACATGTGCATTTATGCATATTTCCTCTTAGAATATACATTATTTCAGCTGTCCCTCTAAAATAAAAATATGGTGCCGGCAGGACTCGAACTTGCACCACTCACTTGGAAGAAACATGTCTTTACGAATTATGCTACATAGGATTTTGATGACAAGATTAAAAACAATGGTGGTCATTGTCCTTTTTAGTGTTATTCTTATACTTTCTTTTCATGTTTGTTGTAATCTTTTTCATCTTAAATCTGTTTCCTGCAAACCATAGGTCTAAATTGATTTGAAAATCACCACAGACGTAATAATGCTAATTCCGTAACCAAATTCTGAAAGCTTTTCAAATTTTATTTAATTATTTAATTTAAAGATGCAACATGTTACGGGTATAGATGAGAGAAAGCATAGACACATTATAGAAAGTAGATTAACTTTGTTTAGCTCAAGCCTTTTTACCACTTATATTTTGTCCTAGGTCATTTGACACTGATATTTAACTAATCAATAGGATGCCAACAATAGTGTTAAAAGAAATAGCCTAGTTGAGGCATTCTACAATGTCAATCAAATTATTTTAGTTGAAAACATTTGGGTGTGTATGATTTCCCTATCTAAGATCATTTAACTCTAATAAGTTTGATTTTAAATCCAAACAATGCCTCTTTATGTAGTTAAACAGGAAGGATACAGATGTATAGATGAAAATTGTAGAATATTTATCAATCGACATGTAACCTTTAATGAAAACATATTCCCCGATGGCACTACTGATACCAAAACAACAAGGAAAGTTGTTAATGTCAGAACAAATATACCTGACATCCCAATGTACTCAAAATTTGTAACGACCTAGAATTTAAGCGTTTTGTTTGAACATTACATTTGGTTTTAAACATTGATTTTAAAATGTTAATCGATTTTTATACAGAATTTATTTATTAAACAAAGTTTGAACATATAATTCATATTTAAATTATAAACAAGCTCATAACGTCGCAGTAGTTCGTAATATTACTCTTTAAACATCAATTGAATATATATAATCGAATATAAGTCGGAATTCTTTGAAACAAGAATCATTTGAATCGATTTGATTATAATTTTCTAATAAAAGAGAAAATTCAAGTTTCCATACTGTAGATTTTGAGTTCGGTCAAAATCAAATTTTCAAAAAGTCATTATGGAATTGTTTATAAACCATAAAAATTTATTAAAAAAATAAGAGGATTTAAATTAAATTTATTATCATTATAACCTGGTATATAATAAAAATAATTTCTGAATGGTTATATGTGACGTTGGAATAAAATGAAAGTTGGCAGAGTTTTAAATAATTTAGTTTATTATTGATTTAGGAGAAATGTGAAATTTATATTAATTTAATCAAGTTAAAAATAGCCAATTCTAAAACAGTCATGGATATCAATGAAATCAGTTTCAGTGATTCCGTAATGCTAAATTACTGTATGAAAATAAATTTATGGCAATCCGATGTCGTATGTGACTTCGGTAGCCAGAAACGCGCAACTAGTATACTTAGTGATTAATTAAATTAAATTAAATTGTTTAGGAAGGAATTTGTTGAAAACTTGAGCTAACGATCGAATTAAGACACGAGACTTGTTATGTTGAATTCGTATAGACATTTAGATTCAGGATATGCATGGTTCCTTATTTTTGGAGACTAGGTAACCTGGTGTCCAATTGCAGCGTCGTTTTACATGTAAAATATCATTCAGTGAACAGTCTCGAAATGAAATGAAACTTGTGTTATTAGTTCTGTATTAGTAAGCTTTAATAGGACTTCGATTTTCGTTTCGATCAGACTTATCGTTTGATCATATGAATGCTAAAAGCCTAGATTTTTATTTAATTGTTTTATCCATTTAATACGTAACTTAAGAATAACCAATTTTCAAACGAACTCAGATTTTAATGAAACTAATTTAATTAAATCTGCTATGAGAATTATTGTAAGATTTCAAGTTTCAAGTTAATTGAATCTATTTTGTGATCATGCACAATTTAAACATGTACCGATTGACATTGTGACATTATAAAGAAATTTTCACAAACAATCTCGGAATTCAACGAAACTAGTACCGTCGTGTCTAGAATATTTAATTGGGTGCGCTTGGCATAGGTCCTTATTAAGTTTCAAAATTAGGTCGAAAATAGTCTAAAAAATAAAAAAAAATCATATAAATTCGTATTAAAATAAAACACGAAAACATAAAAAAAATCAAATAAAAAAACCACCAAAAAACATGTCAAAAACAAAAATTACAGAAAAACAATGAAACTACAGTTAATTGCATATTAGTATGCATGTATTTTAAACTTCATGCATACACACATGCAATTATTTCAGTCACGCATCTATGCTGGTTTTCTTGCATATCGGCATGCAAATATTATAGAAATCTTGTATACAAGTGTGCAAAAATTCACATGCATGCAAATCAGTTTAAATTTATTTGCATACATGCATGCAGGAATTTTAGAATACTTGCACACATGTCTGCAACAATGCATATACATATTTTTCAACGTGAAACCTTCATGCAATATTTGCATACATGTGTGCAAATATATTAAAATAGTTGCACACATGTATGCAATAATTCCGGAAGATTTTCAACGTAAACAGCTTCGTGAATACTTGCATACATATGTGAAACTATTGTAAATACTTGCACACATGTATGCCAGTTTTTTTTCGTGATCTTCTGGGAATATTTGCAGAATTTGGATTTTTTTTTACATAACAACGCACTTTTTTAATGAAAAACACGTAACATTTATTTTATTGGCCTGCTTTATATTTATAACTTACTGTGGATGTCGTTTATATTTTAAAACATAATGAGGACGTTTGCCTAATTTCCACTATTTATTTATTCTAGGATGTCTATTTTCATTTCAAACGAAAGTCGCATGAGGTGGTTTTTGCATGAGACTTAGGGCGTATGTTTTAATAATAATAAAATATTAATGTTTTTTGTTATATATACCCACAACCCAAACCCTAAATCGCGTCAATGTTTTCCTAGCTAATATGAAAATGGAGCCTCAACCATAATGATTACGGCAAGAAATCACCGATATTTCCTACCCTAAAATCATGAAATACTTTCATTAGTTCAAAAGACATCCAACTGCAAAGAAGTAGAGCTAGGTGAGATCGTTCAAATCAATTGTCATGATCGGATAATTTTTGGTTTGGTGCTCAGAATCCCGTCAAGAAGCGTTGACGTTCAAATTGAATGTGGGAGTGAACGACGTAGGAGAGTTGAATGTGGTTTCAGGTATGGGTGGAGAAGCTTGAGGTGCAAAGGTTGGCAGCCTTCGATCGACTACTGGGGTTCCAAGATTTGTGCAACAGGCGATTGATGGTATGGAGTTGGGGTTCGTTTGTGCAGAACGGAAAGCGATAACGAAGAACAGAAGTTGACCTCAGAATTTTGTCTAATCAAAGTAATTGATAAGTTTATTAGTATTATAATTAAGGGATTTATAATTAATTGTATCGCATAATTTATCGTTTGTATAACTCATGCAAATATTATCAGAATTGGATCAAACAAGTTGTGTTGGGACCGTAGCGATGAATTCTATATTTTGGAATTAATTTAGATAGAATTGAAAGCAGCTAGAATTATTGGTTAAATTAAAGCGATATTTGGCTCAAGTCCCTATTATGTTTCGAAATACGAAAAAACTCTCTATCTAAAAACTTTAAAAATTAGGTCCCTGATTTTTGAAGGACATCAAAAAAAAATATGAAAAAAAGTACAGTTTCAAAATTAAATTCAACATATAACCATCATCGTATTTATGAAGTAAAATTACAAAAATTATGATTCAAAAACAAAATAAAATATAAAATATGCACGCCCTAGTAAATTGCATAAAATAATGAAACTATTTGCAATTGTTGCTGATATTTCAGCAATTTTTCTAATTATTTGCATCAACTGCAAAAAAAATGTTGTTCTACCAGCAATTTGCAGTAATAATTGCAGTGTTTATTGCAATTTTTCATCCGCCTTTTATTTATTCAGTTATACATCAATTTAAAGTATAATTGCTGATATATCAACAATTATGTACAATAATTGCTGATGTATCAGTCATTATTCATAAGCCTTCCATCGCCTTTAACGTAGTTGATGATATATCGGCAATTATAAACAATAATTGCTGATATATCAGTAATAATTCATAAGCATTGCAAACAAATTAAGCTTAATTGATATGAACAATTGCTGATATATAAGCGATTATTCATCTGATTTTCAACCAAAAATGTGGGTGAATAATTGCTGATATATCAGCAATTATTCACTATAATTGCTAATTTTACATGTTTTTGTTTGTTTGTTTTTTTTGTTTTGCAAATTACTTTTGTGAATATTTGCAATTTTTTGAAAGTTCTATTTTTGTTTATATAGCAGCGCCAAAAAAATGTTGAAATACATTGCTACATTAAAAATAAGGACCCGCTTTACATCAAATGTAAGGCTAAGTTAAAACAAGAGGGCAACACTTAAACAATATAACTTGATTTGCGGTAAGGTAAGTTAAAACAAGAGGGCAACACTTGACCAATATAACTTGATTTGTGGTAGGGTTAAGTTAACACAAGAAGGCAACACTTAACCAAAGTAACATGACAAGTAGGTGGGTTAAGTTAACTTCAATTGATTGATGACACTTAACCAATACAACATGATGAACACGTGGGGTTAAGTTAACAAGAAAACAGTTAACCAATATAACTTAAAGAACGGACGGGGTTAAGTAAATAAGAAACACTTAACCAACATGACGTGATAAATGGGTGGGTTAAGTTAACATGAACGGGCGACAATTAACCAATATGACATAATGTGTGGGAGGGTGAAGTACATATCGGGTTGGTGGGTAATATTAGTACATATAGGCCCACAAAACTTAATCGTTAAAAAAATATGCTTGGATCGATGGGAGGGTTAAGTACATCTCGTGTTGGTGGGTAATATTTGTAAATATAGGCCCACAAACTTAATCGTTAAATAAACATGCTTTAATCGGTGGGAAGGTTAAGTACATCTCGTGTAGGTGGGTAATATTAGTAAATATAGGCCCACAAACTTAACTGTTAAGAAAACATGCTAGAATCGGTGGGAGGGTTAAGTACATCTCGTGTAGGTGGGTAATATTTGTATATATAGACCCACAAACATAACCAATAGGAAACCCTAGTAACGGGGACCCATTTCAGCAGTAACCCACATAGATGTATCACGATACCCTGAACTAGGCAGGGTGGGGCACGATTACTGGGCTGATTGTAAGCGGTCAAAAGCAGCGGCAGGGGGTACGTGAGTGTAGGTTCCGACGGTTTACGGGCATGCACGTACTCCAGAGTGGGGAAAAGCAGGCACTGGGTACCAATAGTTATACACTGTGCATCTTGAATCGTGTCAGGTCGCCATCATAAGGATTGATACACCTTATGGTGGGACCAGCACACGGTATCTACATGCAAGAGAGGGCTGATTGACACTGACACATGGAACATTTATACAAGTATGGAGCCGATCATAGGGTAGTAAGGGTACATCTAGGATGTTCATGGCAATTAGGCTGATTGAGGTGGAATCCTCACGATAGATGTACACCTGAAGGCTACCACAATTATGGGGATTGGGATCACGTTATCATATGATCATTTTATATAGATTACAAGTTGGGACACTAGTTAGGTGGTGCAGAGAAGTAAAATGGGTGCGATGGCATATTCAGCCTTATTATCTTATTTCTAGGGTGATGTCCTAGATTCAGTTTATTCATGTCATAACCCTTTTCTTGTTTACATGCTAAATAGTCACTGGACTTACCAAACTCATGTTTGACGCATTTTCTTTCGTCTTCTTTTCTTCCATTTCCCCCTCCCTTCCCCCAGGTCCGCAGGGAGGGAATACTTTAGCTTAGATCGGATCATTTCCAGCTTGAAGAAAGTAGATGTATTGCTTGGAATCTTTTCCTTGGGCTATGGCTTTGGATACTCTCTTATTGGGGATTTATGCTGCCTTACTATTGTTTTAATGCTTCTTTATGTTTTAATTCAAGACAGAAGTTCTATGTATTACTTTTAAGCATGACTGAGACAACTGTTGTAAAAGCTTGACTGAACCACATTGTTTATAAAATGATTTTTATTTTCCGCTGCTTTATTTGTCTGTCTTGTAATGCATCTGCATCTTTTACCTATAATGCTCCACCAAAGTTAAGGCATTCCCTTTGTGAGTGACTTTAAAGGAGGTGGGGTGTTTCATAAACATGAAGGAAGGAGCCACTTTACATTAAGTTTCAAAAGAAGGATGCAATCCTAATTTCCGTTAAATTAAACGCATGTTTGATTTAACGGAAACCGAACTGCTTTATTGATAGAGGAATCAAATTTAGTGTTACAGTTAACCGACTTTTTGGTTCGATTCTCAAAAGTACACATGACACGCTTGAGTCACCGCATCGTGTGGAACTAAAGCCGAAAGGGACGCTTAGGAGTAAAGGAAATAGGATGAAGAGGGATCGCAACAATAGAGAACTCGCGGCACCCAAAATACCTATTCATGTAGCCTTCGCACAACTCGCAAAGCAAACTTCGTATCCCCAGGAGGTGCGAATTTGGCACCTTCCAGGGGTGCGAAATTCACACCCAATAGGGTGCGAAATATGCACCCAGCAGGGTGTGAGTTTCGCACCCCAGGAGGCATGAATTTTATACCTCAACGGGGTGTGAATTTAGCACCCACGAGGTGCGGAATTTCGAACCCACAAGGTGCGGAATTTCGTAACCTCGAGGTGCGAAATCTCGCACCCGCGAGGTGCGAAATTTTGCACCCGCGAGGCACGAAATCTCGCACCCAAGAGGTGCGAAATTTCGCACCCACGAGGTGTGAAATTCTGTACCCACGAGGTGCGAAATTTCGCACCCTGGGTTTATGTGCGAATTTTCCGCATGTGCAGGCTTCAGGTGCGAATTTCTGCTTGTGGTCCTCCATTTCTACCTACTCCCACCTACTCCTACCTACTCCCTTTCCTATAAATACCCCATGACTTCACACTTGAAAGAGGTTGGAATTTGATACTTTGGGACCTCTAGAAAGCCCATTAATGGCATCCTCCATTTGAGGAAGAAGAAGGACAAAAGTGTCCTTTTCTCAATATATTTAATATATGATAATTATGACATCATATATGAGAGCGATGACGTCATTCCTTAGAGATGACATCATATAGATTAGAGATTACATCATCTAGCTTTTAAATAAATGTAATGAGATGTCATGAGAGGGTCTCAACATTGTAAACTTTTGTGATCAATAATATTCCTAAAACGCTTCAAAGTGGATATAGGCCCCTCATAAGGCTGAACCACTATAAATCTCTTGTGTTATTTACTGCTTCTCTACTCTTGTCTGTGCGACCAAATTAACTATTCCTAGTAATTGGAATCTTTGGAGTTTACGACATTTTTTGCCGTCAACATTTGGTGCTTTCACTGAGAAAACACGGATTTTGCGCCTTGGTCGCACGTTGTCATATCGGCCCCGATTAGCTTAAGGTTCCTTGCTAAACCTGCTATCGAGTCCACTCAAGATGGCGAAGCAACCAAAGAGCGCAATGGTCGGCTCTTCAGCCGCAGCCGCGGTCGGTACGCCCCCAACAACCTCAACCGGTGGACATCCCGACCACTAATGAATCCGTCCCTCCTAGTTTGGGCCCCTAAGCGCCTGCAATACAAGCTCAAATCCGCGTGCTTAATGAGAAATATGAGAATACAGCGGTCGAGCTTAATCAAGCACTAAGGAAGAACATCAACCTTATGCGGCAACTTCAAGAAAGTCAGCGCGTCGTCGCTCAACTTCAACAAATCCAGAACAATGCTCGACCCTGACCAATTATATCGGAAACTTCCTCTTTCGAGTCGATAATCAGGATGATGGGCCCGCTATTCCAACAGTCCTCATTCTTCCTGAACAAGAACCGCATCACCCAGCCCCATCTCACCGTCCACACCAAGACCCAATCATAGATGTCGAGGATATGGAGGAAAACGATCCAGGCATCCATCGTTGAAGACGCCCTCACAATAGAACTCCAGAACCTCGCCAAAACCCATGGGTCCTAATGGAGAATCCCCACCCAACTTACCTGCCTGACTAGTTTGAAGAATCATGAGGGAAATGCGAGGAAATGTGCACGATTCATGGGAAGAGGACATTAGGAATAACCCCTACACATGAAGGGTAATTGAAGCTGAATGGCTGTGATACTTTAGCATGCCGGAAAATGCCGCTCTATACGGCACCATTGACCCATATGCCTTCCTAAATCGATATGAATAGCAAATGGATTCAAGCTGGGGCAACGATCCGGTCAAATGCAAGTGTTTCCCAGTCTTCTAATCAGGAACGGATTTGTTATGATTCTCTCGCCTCCCGCTTGATTCCATTAACAACTTCGGCCAGTTAGCGACGCAGTTGATTAAGCAATTTAGAATGCATATACCAACTCTAAAGAATGCCCTCACCCTATCCAACTTGTACCAAGATCCCAATGAGTCGCTCAAAAGCTACCTCTCCAGGTTCAATATCGCCCTCGCCGAGATCGAGGATCCAGGTCCTCACACCATACTCTTTCAATTAGCCAAAGGTATCCTCCCTACTTCTTAATTCGAGGCGTGGATCGATCGAAAGTTTCCAAAAAGCCTCGACACCTTCTATGAGAAGGCAAATTAGTACTTATGCCAAAAGGAGGCAAGGCGCAACCAACTCTTAGCCACCAGCCCCAATGGCTCTCAAGCATGCGCTGCAAATAACAACCGTAGAAGAAAACAAGTAGGAGAGCCCTTTGATCAAAACAAGGGGGCAGATCCTAAAAGGCAAGGACCGAACAATGGTAGGCAAGATGGTCGGAACAACGATCAAGCCTCAACCGAGCCAGGGAAGCCCAGCCCTTACCGAGCCTTCAAGACATACACCCCACTAAACGAGGATCTAGAAACAATTTACTTGGTGACATGCAACACTTTTCCATACAAGATGTCGTGCACCAAGGAATAAACCGACCGTGAGAAAAATACTGGGAGATACTGCCGATACCATGGTGTTTACTACCACAACACCAACGAATGTCGCCAGCTCAGGGATACAATTGAGAAGATTATCCGTGAAAAGCGACTTGAGCAATACATCCAAGAACCTTTTCCTCCCAAAGAAAATCCAAAGCCTCAGGCATCAGCACCTCAGGAAGCTGCCAAGGCAGCTGCAGGTCCATCTAATCCAAGGCGTGGGATCATAATCAACACCATATGTGGCGGACCTTATCCCACACACGAGAGCTTCCAAAAAATGGAAGTGTATGTGAGTTCCATAAACATGCTACTTACGAAGCTTGCTCTGCACCCAACGAATCTGTCCTAGTCAAGCTCCAAAAGACCATGCAGGATGACATCGTTTTCCACTGAAGAAATTCCACTGGGGTGGAAATCCCCACCACCGATCCACTACATATCACAGCTCATATCGGTGTCGCGTCTGTCTGAAAAGTGTTAATCGATTCCGGAAGCTCAGTCAACATCATTTTCAAAGCTGCTTACAACCATATGAGGTTAGAAAAAAATGACTTAAAGCCATGTCGCGGCACAATCCACAGCTTCAATAGGGCTTCTAGTTCCCCAGTCGGAACGATCAATCTGCCTGTGGAGCAAGGTGAGGTGGATCAGAGCAGGGTCCGAATCATCACTTTCGTGGTTATAGACATTGATTCACCCTACAACACTTTCCTTCGATGCCCTTTTCTCACAGAGTTTCGAGTCTACATGTCACCATGGTCTCTCTTAATGAAATTTTCGATAGAAAACGGGATTGGAACAGTCAGAAGCGACCAAGTAAGCGCTAAAGAATGTTATGCGATATAATGGAAAAATGCGTGCAATAAGGATAAGGGAAAAGCAGTGCCCGCACCTTCTTGCGATAAGACTATTTCAGCATAGCAATCAGTGGCGTCTAGGCCTTGGCTCAGGTGCCACTGCCATCTTTCCAAAGACCTCGACCGACGGAAGGACGAAGAGCCAGAATACGAGAGGGCTACCCCGATCGAATCTACAGTAGATATTCCCGTTAATCCTGATGATCCATCAAGGGTGCTGAAGATAGGATCACAACTCCATCCCGCGATCAAAGAAGATCTCGTGGATTTCTGGAAGGCTAACCTAGACGTGTTTGCATGGACTCATTCTGATATGAAAGGCATCAACCCTGCAATCGCTTGCCATTGTCTAAGTATCAATCCTACAACAATTCCTGTCAAGCAGAAGCACTGCTTCTTGGGACCGAGAGGTCCAAAGCACTTGAGGAAGAGGTAGACCATCTACTCAACAACAATTTCATTTGCGAAGCCGATTACCCTGAATGGGTCTCCAATGTAGTTCTAGTCAAGAAGGCCAATGGTAATTGGCGAACGTGTGCCTTCTTCTTCGACTTAAACAAGGCATGGCCCAAAGACAGCTTTCCTCTCCCGAAGATCGACCGATTTGTCGATTCAACAACCGGATACCAGCTGCTATCTTTCATGGACGCTTATTCAGGATACAATCAGATCGTAATGAACCTTTGCGACTAGGATCATACCTCTTTCATAACAGACCTCAAACTTTAATGCTATCATGTCATGCCTTTCGGCCTCAAGAATGCTGGCGCTACTTACCAGCGAATGGTTAATCGAATCTTTAAGAACCAAATCGAGAAGTCCGTGGAGGTGTACGTGGATGACATATTGGTAAAATTTAATGTATCAAGCGGCCATGTCCACGACCTCTCTGAAATGTTCGATATTCTCCGTCGGTACGGCATGAAACTCAACCCCTTTAAATGCTCCTTTGGAGTCGCTTTAGTAAAATTCTTGGGTTTCATCGTCAACTCCCGGGGAATCGAAGCCAATCCAGAAAAAATCCAAGCTATTCGGGACACCCAAATCCCCGAGAACATCAAGAATGTCCAAAGTTTAAATGGAAAGGTCGCTACTTTAAGTCGATTCATATCTAAGGCCACCGACAAGTGCATTCCTTTCTTAGATTTACTTCAAAAAGTTAAACGCAATTTCGAGTGGACCCTAGAATGCATTTCTGCATTCAAAGAACTTTTGGATCACTTAGAGAGACCACCTATCCTATCTAGGCCCATAGACCATGAGGGCTTATACATTTATTTGGCTGTTTCTACGCAGGCAATTAGCTCGAAGTTAATCCGCCTCGAGGACCGCGATCAACGACCCATTTACTACATAACCAAATGATTGAGAGGGGCAGAGAAAAACTACCCGAAGCTAGCACTCTGCTTGCTTGTTTCCTCTCGAAAACTTTGACCACACTTCCAGTCTCATCCTATAAAGGTTTCCACCGATCAGCCACTACGACCAGTCCTGCAGCGACCCGAAGCGTCGGGATCGCTATTGAAATGGAGTATGGAGCTGCGCTAGTTTGATAACATTCATTCCCCGCCGAGCCGCCCTCGGCCAACTCTCGCTGACTTCAAAGTAGAGTTCACTGCCCCCTTAAGAGGCTCCGGCAGAGAACACGGAAGCCCCTGGTATTCAATGGAAAGTGTTCGTGGAGAGTCCTCCAATAAAAAATGCTCTGGAGCCGGAATCGTGTTCCTTACCCCTGAGGAACGTCTGATGTGCTACACGCTAAAACTCAATTTCCCTTCTACCAACAACGATGCATAATATGAGGCCTTGATTGCCGGACTCAGAATTGCAATCGAGCTCAAACTAAAGACAATTGAAATCTTCTCCAACTCACAACTCATCGTGCGTCAAGTACAAGGGGAATATCAGGCTAAGGGGGAACGACTCGCCCTGTACTTAACCAAGGTTCAGGAATTACTCACTCACCTCGATCACTTCCTCATCACTCACATACCCCGAGAATAGAATCAAAAAGCATATTACCTATCCAAGCTAGGAAGCTCCGAGTATCCGCAACTTTTGGGATTTGCCCCGGTCAAAATTCTCAAATCCCCTTGTATCAAGCAAATTCAGACTGAGGCGGTCATGAACACCAAACACGAAACTGAATCTTGGATGACACCAATCAAGAATTACCTACAGCATGAGACCCTTCCGAGAAGATACAAGGAAAGACGAGCGCTCACCCGCCAATCGGCTCGCAATCTTCTTACGGATGGGGTACTCTATCGTAGAGGTTTCTCCATCCCATTGCTCAGATGTGTAGCCCATCATGGCACCATCAAAGCTTAACCAATGTACATGAAGGGGAATGCGGTGACCATACTGGAGGGAAAACCTGGCCAGAAAAATACTTAGACATGGTTGTTATTGGCCCACGTCCGATCAAGACGCCGCAGACTATGCTGCATGTGCGACAAGTGCCAGCGCTTCAAGAAGATCCAGAGAGCCCTGCCTACAGAGGTGACACAAATGATTATCCTATAGCCATTCACCATGTGGGGAATCGACATCATTAGAACTCTTCCAACGGCCAAAGGTGGGGCACGATACACCGTCGTCGCAGTTGGTTATTTTACCAAATGGGCAGAGGTCGAAGCTCTCGCCATAATCACCACCAAGAAGATGATCAAATTCGTTTCTTCCTCGAAGCTCTCAAGGCTAAGGGGTAGCCTATGGCCATGATCGGACCCTACGGGCTAATGATCTGGGCTTCTCTTCTCAAGCGAATTAACGATGCCTACGGCTCGCCTCAACTTGATGAATGATGGGAGAGCCACACACCAGACAGACCGCACAATGTGACGTCATATGCCTTACTACACTTGGGATTAAATCCGGACAACCAAAACAAAATAGGCGCTCATCCTGGATTCGCAAACTACAAGTTTCCTGAGCTGAGGGAAACTTACTAGAAGCTTGCGCTCTATTAAACCCCTCCGGAATAATTGACCCAGGGTGCGGTACACAATCACACCCCTCTAGAATAATTGACCCAGAGCGCGGCACACATTCGCTTTTTTGTTAGGTGTAACGATAAGTATGTGTATGCAAGTACAGGATGCCTGAAAACATAATAAGAACATCCAAACACTTTACACAAATTACTATCTTTACTAATTCATATTTCATTTCCACACAAACGCACCGAAACAGACTACATGTCTAACATCTTTCTTTTCTAATGACAGGGTCTACATGAAAATCACACCATGTCTTAAAAAACCAAAAGCGAGGGTCGTACTCCCGTAAACTATCGGACTACACTACAAAATTAAACGGTAACTCCTACTTAATTTGTTAACACTAATCATGCTTCTCTCATTTGTTCTTGTGTTTCTTTTTTGCAGATTCCGCGCTCGATGATTCATCCTTTGCACCGGGCCTCTTCTTACTAGACATGCTCCTTCCATTTTGGCCCTTCTGAGAAGTGGTCGATTCATGAGAAGCCGAGAGACGCTTCTTGTCCGCACCCTCACTGCTAGAGATCTCAGTGATATTAACATAGGTGTATGTGGCGTAGGCACGGGGGAGCTCCTAGCAGTGAGGCCGACCGCAGCGTCACTCTTCTCCAGGACCGCCTTGCCTTCTTGCTTAGCCCGTTCCTTGGCCTCTCTAGTAGCCCATCACTCAACAAGCTTTTTGGACTTATGCGGCGTGACAGCACAAGATTTGGTTTTCTCGGGGGACTCGGTAGCCTTCTGCGGGGCTAACTCGTCCTCCTTTTTCTTCTGTGCCTCATCATCACCCCCCTTCTTCTCGGCCTCCTCATCGGCCTTCATCTTCGCGACCGTTTCAGCATCTCTTATCTCGTCATCCTGTTTGGTCGTCGTTAGAATCTCCTGCCTGGCAGCCTCGTCCTTCCTCTTCTCCTGCACTTCCTAGCTCTTAGCCACCGTCCTAGCTTGTTGAGCCTCTACCATATCCGCCATCGAAGGCACATCGACTTCTACCGGGCCTCTAGCATGAGAACTATTCCCATCAACCTTCTCTCCATCCTCTATAAGGCTCTCTTGCATGCTAGGAGTTATCCTTATATCCGAATAGGGGTCCAACTGATCACCGCCTTCTCTAAATTGCACTGCCGCAAGTCCTGGTATAGGCTCAGTTATGTGTGTGACCACGGGGGTAGGGCCCAATGTCATGGTCATTCCAGGAATGGATGTACATTGAAATTACAACCTTTTAGTCCACGAATTCGGTAATTACGTCATTCTCGAGGACGCATGGTAAAGGAAATTTACCTCCTGGCAGGGTTTGCGTAGAAATGGAAATAGGGGTATTTGTGGCCGTAGTTAAAGTGAATTCGGTCTCTCCTAGCTCCTAATGCTTAGGGTCATACTCAGTTGAAATATGAATTAAAGATGCAGGATCGCTTACCATACCCGATTCAAGGGCCGGTGGTTGATAGGAACTCGCTTCTGCAAATGTCTCCATAACCGCAATGCTCTCAGTCATGGCAGCTTTCCCTTTCTTAACAGTGATCCTCTCCAGCCTCTCTCTTTTAACATCCTCAAGCAACAACCTCTTACCCTCGTCCGGCTTCTCACGCACTTCAGCGGTCAAGAGATCAATCATAAGCTGTCACTCGTCCAAGGGCCCGACGTCCACTTAGCGCAAAAAGGCCTCATATGGAACCAATCTCCCCCAAGTCCAAGCCAATTCCGGGAATAATCGTCAACGCACGAGAGTCCATGGAACCTCAGAACCTTAACATACATGTTTCGGATGTCCTCCTCCACAGACGATTGAACCTGGAATTCTGCATCCTCCAACTTCTCCCTCAATCGTTCCATTTCTCTCAGGTGTTCTGCTTTAAGTCCATCCACTGTGCCCAAAACATCCCGGTTACTTGCCTTCGCATCCTCCTTGGCTTTTCTCATTTCCTTGAGCTGTCTCTTTAAGTTGTCATTCTTTGCTCTCAAGGCATTATTCTCATTTTGGAGTTCGAAGACTCTGGTGTTCCCCCTTTCCAACTCGATGCATTTCTTATCCACCTAAGCCTTGTCCCTCTTAAGGGTCGTATTTGCGGTGGTCAAATCAGCAACAGTTTCCATGAAAGAAGAGCGAGAATGATCAGTTTCTCGTTTGAATTTCTCGTACGCCTCCTTCATCTCACCTAAAGCCAGCGAGACCCACGAGTTAGTATTCAAAGATACAGGGGCAAGTAATGAAAATTCCTCGAATACAAGAAAGGTGGTCTCACCTATTTCTGTGTTAAAGTTTTGGACGGCAATATGTCCGGCGTCAACAACCAACCTTTGGTTGATGAGCTCCAGGTTTTTCTTCCTAATCAATTCTGAGAGTTGCGGGAGTAGCTCAGAAGCTGGTCGGCCTAGTGATATTCAACCCTCATGCGCATCTAGACATCCGCGGACTACCTGACAGAAGACGGGTGGAGATTTGGGGACAAACTTTAACTCATCAAAGTAATGTTGAGGAAAGTTTCACGTCAGCAGCATTGACTTTTCATCCAAGGAAAGCTCTCCCCCCTCGAGCTCTACAAGACCTTTCCTCCCCGCTGCGGTGTCCCTCTCCGGCCTTAGTTTGCCGAGTAGCGGCTACCTCCCTTTAGAAGTTGGAGCCGTAGCCAAGGTCGCTGTATGTGGGGGGAGAGGTCAAAGGCGGATGCTGGGAATCGCCTAAGTTAAGTCGAGAGTCTCCCTCGGGCACCCGAATCGGAGGAGGAGGAGGAGTCGTAGATCGTCGAGAGTGATCCTCACCACGGTGCTCACTACCACGAGCAGGCAGGGGTCGAATATCGTATAAGTCGGTCCCTCTTCTGAAGCCTTCCAAGAAAGGATTCCTAGGGCGTTGACGGCCTCCATGTCCATAACCTCATCCTCCATGCTCTCTAGCCATATCACCTGTCAAAGAAATGAAGCAAAATCGGTCATGTCACACAGTTAGATAAGCCACTATGCTAGGCAGTGTTAAAGAATGTATGCCCTAAGTGTTTTCTCAATAAACCGGATTGTGGTACACTCAAAGGAGTTAACCCCTCCGCAGCAAGAGCTAATTCGTCCATGATATCCGGAATTATCCGCATGGATACTTCTAGGTCATGTTTATTCAAGCCATCAAACTGGCGCTCATCCTCAAGTGGGGTGGCTGCTCAAGGAGAAGTCGCTTGAGATAATGGCCTAATCGACTCTCCCTCCCCCATCCCTCCAGCCGGGGGAGGAACGGGAACATTCAATGGGCCCTCATCTCCGGCTACAGCCTCCTCAACATGTGGTCCATCTCCACTGACGTCTCCTTGGAACTTAACAACCTTCTTCGGCATAGGCCCTTTCGAGGGCATCTTTCTTTTCTGATTAAGGGTCAACGGGCTTTTCACCACCACCTGTTTTGGCACACTGCTCCCCATTGCGGGCCTAGTTATAGATCGATCGTTAGGAAGCAACCCCATACGGCAAATGCGCTCTTGGCTTGTCACAGTTTTTGTTCTGTGAGACTACTCGATGATCGCCAGTAAGGCATTGAGACGCTGCCTATACTTCTCACCGGTGGGTGCCTCTGGATTTCTTTCCGCAATCAAAAAAGAGTAATAATGAGACATGGGTTCCACAAGCTTTATAATAGGAAGTGAAGTTCGAGAGTAGTTACTCCCTTCAACTACCTCCTCGCAAATACGGGAGGGCATCGCAGAAAGAATCAATCTTGTTTGAACATCGATGGCTTGGGCCATGTCCCAATGAAGAAATTGGTGGCGGCTGTCGCTTCCAGGAACCATTGGGAAGGTGATTTGTTAGACGTTCTCCTCAGACTAAAGAAATACCAAATATCTTCTCCGTTTGGCTCCAAGTGTAAATATTCTTGGTAAAGAACATAAGTGCCTAAAAGCGAAGAATAGGCATTTGGATGTAGTTGCGAAGGCGCAAGACGGAAATAGGACAGAATTTCCCTAATAAAATCATTGGTTGAGGGCACGCACCCCGCGAAAAAGTTTGCCTATTCTAGGCAGTTAAACCCTCGGGCGGTGCATGAGCCCTTCCTCCTTTTCCCGGCGCATGAGCATCACCTACCGGTATATTGATCTACGCGCCATTTTCATGACTGTTGTAGCATCAAGGTGCGACGGTACAAAGTCCTTAGGATTTTCCAAGATACCGGCATCGGGTAACATATCTGGGGCTACTGGGCCCGCTGGTGGATCTTCATTAATAATATCTACATTCTCAACCTCTTCGTGTATGACTGAAGAATGCACCCTCTCAATTTGTTCCCCGTGATCAGATTTTTCGGGTTAATTTTCCAATTGAGAAGGAGCATATCCTTTGGTAGTCTCAAGCTCGTTGCCACTAGAACTACTGCTATTTGTAGAATTAGACGAATGTGACGATGATGGGGAAGCCTTGGCTTCTAGGATTTTTCCAGTCTTTGATCTTGTTTGCATGGCTAACTATACTTTAACACACTAGTATTAGACATCGCATTGGAATAACCTATACCCCTCGGGTTGGTGAAAGCTAACTAGTAGTGTGGTGTCACCAAAATTTGAGATGTACAAAGGAAAAAAAGCCAACAGTTCAATCACAATTCGAGTATATGCTCTATGCTATGCGGAAAGGTCACAATGTTTATAGTACCACAATACTTAGGAGATGCAGAGGATCAGAAGACAGAAGGCCTAGAAACGCAAACCACGATAGGGTTGTAAAGTTCGAACCCCCAGGGGTTCGTAAGATCGAACCTCGCAAGGTTCGAATGCTCGAGCACCGCAGGGGTTTGAATGCCCGAACCCCGCAGGTGTTCGAATGCCGAAACACCCCGGAGGTTCGAAAGATTGAACGCCCAGAAGTTCGAACACCCGAACCGCAGCAGGGTCCAACATCTTGGGACCCCAAGGGTTCGGATGTTCGAACCCCTAAAGGTTCGAAGGCTCAAAACCTAGCAGGGCTCGAGTAACCGAACCTCGGTGAGGTTCGAACGTCGAGCCACTACAAGTTCAAGCATCCGAACCTCCTCTGAATTCGAGTCTCCCATTCGCGCTCGCTTCCCAGCGCCTCCCTCTCCTTCGCGCGCACCTCCAAAAATCTCGAAACCCACCAATGCCGCATTCGAAATTCGAAGTACTAGGGAATTTTTAATGGCGGTTGAGGCAAGAAAGTAAATAGAAGGAAAAAAGTGAATGGGGGTGAGCTATTTATAATAAAAAGAAAAATCCTCTTGGTATTCTAGAAGAATTCGAGTCGATTGGTTCGAAATTTCTAACCTGCGAGCTTCAAGACTTCGAACCTCGAGCTCTCAACATTTCTAACCTCGAGGCGTTGATATTTCGAACCTCCAGGTCACAAAATCTCGAGCCTCGATAGGTCGAAATTTCGCACTAAAAAAAAAAGCCAGACCGTCGGGTTCGTAGATTCACGCCGCGTGCTCCTGTACACGTACTCCATACACATACTGGCCCCGTAAACACGCGGGGGCAATGCACTGCAAATACTCAGCAACATGAGCAAACACCACATCAGCAACGATTCACTCAAAATCCTACAGCGAGCGAGCCTGTCAACTAACATGTGTTTTCCCTTAACTTACAGGATAAACCAGCAAATCAATGACTACTTCAACCAATCCAAAGCACATTATGTCGACAAAAGACGTACATTGGGGGGGCAAATGTTAACCGGCTTTTTGGTCTGGTTCCCAAAAGTACACAAGACACGCTTGACTCAATGCATCTTGCGGAACTAAAGCCGAAAGGGACGCTTAGGAGTGAAGTATCAGGATGAAGAGGGATCACACCAACAGAGACCTTGCAACACCCAAAACACTTATTCATACCGCCTTCACACGCCATGGAAAGCAAACTTCGTACCCCTGGGAGGTGCGAATTTCGCACCTTCTAGGGGTGCGAAATTCGCACCTAATAGGGTGCGAGTTCCGGACCCTAGGAGGCATGAATTTTACACCTCCATATGGCGCGAATTTCCCACCCATGTGGTGGGAAATTTCGCACCCTCGAGGTGCGAAATCTTACACCCACGAGGTGCAGAATTTTGCACCCTTGAGGCGCAAAATCTCACACCCACGAGGTGCGAAATATCGCACCCAAGAGGTGCGAAATTTCGTACCCACGAGTTGCGAAATTTTGCACCCCGGGCTCAGGTGCGAATTTTCAGGATGTGTTGGCTCCAGGTCCGAATTTCTGCTTGCGGTCCCCTATTTTTACCTACTCCTACCCACCCACTTTCCTATAAATACCCCATGACTTCACACTTGAAAGGGGTTGGAATTTTAGACCTTGAAACCTCTAGAGAGCTCCATTAATAGAATCCTTCATTTAAGGAAGAAGAAGGACAAAAGTGTTCTTTTCTTAATATATTTAATATATGATAATTATGACATCAAATATGAGAGCGATGACATCATGCCTTAGAGATGATATCATATAGCTTAGAGAAGACATAATCTAGCTTTGAAATAAATGTAATGAGATGGTCTCAACCTTGTAAACTTTTATGATCAATAATATTCCGACAACGCTTCAAAGTGGACGTAGGCCGCTCAAGTGGCCGAACCACTATAAATCTCTTGTTTTATTTACTGCTTTTCTACTCTTGTCTGTGCGACCAAATTAACTATACCTAGTAATTGGAATCTTTGGTGTTTACGACATTTTTTGCCATCAACAATTACTCAGCTAGATTGTCCCACATATATTTTATATAGGTCGGGTTTAATATTTGTGAGCTATGGTTGTTTATTATTGGATGATTACTGAATATATATATATATGTATATGTATATATATTGAACTGATTAAATTAAACATTCCTTTAATTTAACTGAAACCAATCACAATTTTTAATGATTGTAACCAATTTGGGTAACTTACCTTGTTGGTCACGTTTATAGTAAAATAAACTTATAAAATTAGTAGGTGGATGCTTGGATTGCTATTATTTGTTGACTGTTGAAATTATTAGTTGAAATGTTTATTTCTGTCTATCAAGATGGACAATGATAAATATATTTTCTTATTAAATCGACTCTTTCACTTGTGGTAACCTATTTGGATGAAGAGAAAAATAGGTTGGAGGGATCCTACTTGATTCCTCAAATATTTCATATGTTGTTTATTTGCTTATTGTTTAAATATAAATGGTTTAACCCAAGTGACATTAAAACCTGTTGGATGTTGAACGTTGAATTGAAATTCAATGTTGTTGCGTTCTAATCAATAGACATCATTGAATAAGTAATTGGCGGCAAATGGTCTAAAAATCAAGTTTTTAAGACATTAATTCAATGATAGTCGAATCGATGTATTTTAAGTTATAAAATCTAGTTTTTTTATAAATGAAGTGAAGTTTTAAATTATATTTTATTTACAATGGATGTTTAATAAATAAGTAGATATTTATAAAAGGTTTTTGCAAAAATAGTTATATAATCTTACACGCACAAATTTTAATGTTTTAATATATTTTATAAGCGTAGAAGTCAGAATTTATCATATGTGGTAATGTTTGAAATAATTGTTTTCAAGGAATCAATTTAGCAATATTATTATATTAATTATATTAATCTAATGGGAAGAAGTAATTGAAATCAATTAATGAATAACTAATGATTTCCCTGTTTACTAAGTCAATGTATGAATTTGTAATTGATTATTAGACTAATTAGTCGTCAATTATTCTAATGAAAATAGTTTAGCAAATAGTTGTTTAAATTAATAGAATTTCTTAAATATTAATTATCTTCTTATTTAACGATGTTTAAAAATAATTATTTAATAGATAGTCATTAATATAGTTAGTTATTGTTTAACAAAGTGATTAACTAATTTATTTTTAATCATTAATTAAGTAAATTTCGTTTACTTCAGTGAATGATGTAGTTAATTACTAGATTGTTTATTTTTTGAATCTAACTCATTTAAAAAGAAACTCTTAGACTAAAATCTGGGCCTAACAACCAAATGCAGATCACAGATCACAAAATGCAGGAAATGATAAATAAGAGGGAACAAATGAGGTTTTTATAGTGGTTCAGCTGTAGATGTAGCCTACATCCACTTTATAATCTTGTTCTTATACTGACAGATTAAAAGAACCAGTTACATGTAGACACATAGTCCATGTGTTAATTGAGATTACAAGAGGAGAATTTAGATGTAGAAAGGTGCAAAGTCCTTGCACTTTAGTAATGGTGGAAGCCGCAGAGAAGAATGGCAAAAAATCAGAGAGAATCCCCTGAAACCGTAAGTAGGAGTTTGAATAGCCTTGAGAATAGGTCATAATTATGTGTGCAGCAGCAGGCGGTTCATGGTGGTGGTCCGGTCATGATGTGGGCTTCAAGAGACGAGGTCTGGTCGTGAGCTGGAGTGGTGAAGTTGGTCTCCACGGTCGTGTCGTGGATGGAGATGGGAATCTACGAGCCGTAGGTTCATGAGACGAGGGTCCATCACGAGCCAAGGAGGGCGCTTCACGGACCGAGGAGGGTGCTTCACAAGCCGAGGAGGGGCGAGCCCAAGGAGGACGAGCCAATGTCATGGTCTGAATCTTCGATGTTAGTTTACACTCTTTCACGAAAACAAGCGTAACTTTCAAACCGTAAGTCCGTTTTAGTCAAACGAAAGCTCTACTTGAAGCTAATTTGGAGGGATATAAGAAAACATCTCTATGATCACTATTTGCGGGCCCAAAATAGGTCATTTTATATGATTTTCGGGCCTGTTTAGGTTGATGATGCGATTTCGACCAAACCGCTTCATGTTTGATGGCGATGTTTCCACCGCATGAGCGTGTCATTATCCAGGAATTCCATGTGTGACGCTTTGACCAAAAAGTGTGTCAACAAGTTTGCCCCTAGAACATATCTTGTTTTTTGAAGGAAGATGTATTCTGGATAATCTGTGAAATCCATAATCCATTATTGCAAAAAGATAAGACTAACAATGCAAAAATGGTTCCGAGACGGCCTTACCGGAGTAAGTCGACCAAGGAAGTGCTATGGGGTTCCAAGACGGCCTTACCGGGGTAAGATGACCAAGGAAAAGCTAATGAGATTCCAAGTCGGCTTTACCGAAGTAAGACGACCAAGGAAAGGCTAATGATAGTTTGTTTGTACTGGGCGGATTCAGTTCAGAGCCAGAGCTCAATGTTTATACTAGACGGATCCAGTTCGGAGCCGTAGCTCATGTCTACTTATATTGGACGGATCCCGTTAGGATCTGGAGCTCATCAATGATCTTTACTGATTCAACAAAGTTAAGCGGTAGTTATTCTAACCTTTAACATGACTAGAGACTACGGGTCGGTTCTGTGCATATGGGCCGATGTTTCCATGCTTATTACATGCAAAGAAAACAAAGAGGGGCGAGAAGTCGCCTAAAAGCCTAAAATCATGAACTATGGACCGGAGTCCGATAAACTGAAGAGATCCACTGAGTGGGATCAGCGAATGATAATCCTGTGATTGCCCGATCCAGGATTGTTCCCTCTTTGGATAACAAGTAGTGGCAATGCAGGTGTGGGCATTGTCGGTTGAGTTACATACTCGGGCGGCTCTCCTCGTCTGACCCGATCCTCAATGAGGTCTCGCAAGTGTCTACAGTCATCAGTTTTATGATCGTCCGTGTTATGAAACATGCAACGTCTACCAGAATTGCGTTGTGCTAGCGTTGGCTCCCTCTTAGGAGGCTTTCGATAAGAGGTAGCACCCGCTATGTCCATGTAAATCCCAGTCAGCGTTGATTTGAGTTCGTTGTACTTTTCATACCATAGCCCTCTTCGGGGATGAGCATTGCGGTCATTCTTTGCAATGTTGTTCCTTTTCCCTTGTCATAATCAGACGGTTCTCCGTCTTTGAGCATGTTGACATCAAGAACTTTCTTCTTGGAAGTTGCATCTTCCTCCCACAGAAATCTATCTGCTTTGAGGTAGAATTCACCGAGATTACGCGGTGGATTTCGGTACAAAGATTTTTTGAACTCTAAGTTATCAAAGACACCGGATACCGCTGCCATCAGTACCATCAATGGTTCATGGCGATCAATTGATGCTGCTGCAATGTTGAATCTTTCCAGGAACAAACGCAGAGTTTCTTTGGGCCTCTGCTTGATTGTGGCGAAGGACATGACATTCTTAGGTCATGCGATGTGGACCTGAAATTGTTCAATGAAGCGTACGACCAACATGTTCCAGCTATTGATTGATTCTGTTTCTAGATGCCTAATTCACATAGCGGCTATATCAGTCAGAAAGAGGGGAAACATTTTTCCATGACATTTTCTGATGCCGATTGAACTTCCATATGTCGTTTGTAGCACATAAGGTGCAAGGTAGGATATGTCCTGCCGTTGTAGGGCTCCTGTTGTGGAAGTTTGAAATCCGAGAGACTAGGGGAATTCCTGATTTCCTGAGTGAAAGGAGTATGGTTGACGTCATCCATGTCGCTTTGAGAAATATGGCCTCCCGAGAGGCGTTCAATCAGATCTGCTAGCCAATTTCCTTCAAAAAGTTGTTGCTAATTGCCGATATCAGAGTTGGTGCCCCTAGTGTCGAGTGCAAGAGAGTGAGGAAGTTGTTGGTGAGCTGTTGGGAGAGAGTTGTGAGGATCGGTTCATGGGCCATGGGGGGCGATGCCGATCGGGTCCTCGGCCCCCATCATGAGCCAGGTCTGGAAGCCCATCACGAGCCGGATCCTAGTGTGGAGCTTACATTCTTGTATTTATTTGAATTGGAGCTGAAGATGATTGAGCCTGACCATTTCCAAGAGGGAGGGGTTGCCACCGGATCCATGTGATGCATGAGCCACTTCAGTGGCTTCATTTCTGATGACTTGAACATTGCTTGGCCTTCCACCCATCCGAGCAAAGAATTCATCGATCATCTCTTGTTGTTTCCTGAGGAGATCATCTTGCTTTACTATGTGGGCTCTCAATTCAGTGAGAACGTCGTCCATCTCTTCTCTAGTCAAGTATGCAGAAGGATCTCCATGAGAGGATACCCTTATCTTGCCTCGTTTCTAGTGCCTTCAGCATCATCATCCACAGCGTGAGAGGAAGTTCAAGTTTTATTCCTTTTTATTTCCATTGATCCAGTAGCCAAGCAATCCGATTCCTTCCGAGCTAGAAATTGAGGTAGTGTCGTGTGCCCCCTACCTAGCATGCCAAACCATTCGACCAAAATATGGACCTAACACCCAAATGCAGATCATAGAATGTAGAAAAGGATTAATAAGAGAGAACACACGAGGTTTTTATAGTGGTTCGGCTGTAGATACAGCCTACGTGCACTTTATAATCTTGTTGTTATACTAATAGATTACAAGAATTAGATACATGTAGACACATAATCCGTGTGTTAATTGAGATTGCAAGAGGAGACTTTAGATGTGAAAGGTGCAAAGTCCTTGCACTTCAATAATGGTGGAAGCCGTAGAGAAGAATGGACAAAAGTCAGAGATAATCCCCTGAAAATTCCATGCAGTGGTGTATTTATAGCTGTAGGAGAGCCCTTGGGATGACCAGTGCATGACAAGGCACATGGCACCCGATCCTGGAAAGTTGGATGCGAATAGCCTTGAGAATTGGTCACAATTATGTGTGCTACTGCAGGTGGTTCGTGGTGGTGGTCGGGTCACGATATGGGCTTCATGAGCCGAGGTCTGGTAGCGAGCTGGAGTGGTGAAGTTGGTGTCCACGGTCGGGTCATGGATGGAGATGGTGTTCTATGAGCCGGGTTGGTTCATGAGACGAGGGTGCGTCACGAGCCAAGGAGGGTGCTTTAAGGGCTGAG
Organism: Allium sativum; assembly: GCA_030737875.1. NCBI lineage: Eukaryota > Viridiplantae > Streptophyta > Magnoliopsida > Asparagales > Amaryllidaceae > Allium > Allium sativum. The sequence goes on along the minus strand of CM060927.1, from coordinate 194,183,353 downwards.
GAGGGTGCTTCACGAACCGAGGAGGGGCAAGCCCATGGGGGGTGATTCGATGTCATGGTCCGAACCTTCGATGCTAGTTTACACCCGTTCACGGAAACGAGCGTAACTTTCAAACTATAAGTCCGTTTTAACCAAACGAAAGCTCTACTTGAAGCTAATTCAGAGGGCTATAAGGGAAAAGCTTTGTAATTGATGATTTCGGGCCCAAAAGAGGTCATTTGATAGGAATTTTGGGCCTGTTTAGGTTGATGATGCGATTTCGACCAAACCACTTCATGTTTGATGACGATGTTTCCACCGCTTGAGCGTGTCATTATCCAGGAATTCCATGTGTGATGGCTTTGACCAAAAAGTGTGTCAACAAGTTTGCCCCCCCCAGAACATATCTTGCAGGTTATAGGAAGATGTGTTCTGGATAATCTGTGAAATCCATAATCCGTTCCTGCAAAAAGATAATACAAACAATGCAAAAATGGTTCTGAGACGGCCTTACTAGAGTAAGACGACCAAGGAAGTGCTATGGGGTTCCAAGACAGCCTTACCGGGGTAAAATGTCTAAGGAAAAGCTAAAGAGATTCAAAGATGGCTTTACCGGAGTAAGAAGACCAAGGAAAGGCCAATGAGAGTTTGTTTGTACTAGGCGGATCCAGTTCAGAGCCGGAGCTCAATGTTTATACTGAACGGATCCTGTTCGGGGTCGGAGCTCATGTCTGCTTATACTGGATGGATCCAGTTGGGAGCTCGAGCTCATCAATGATCTTTATTGATTCATGAAAGCTAAGAGGCAGCTATTCTAACCCTGAATATGACTAGAGACTACGGGTCAGTTCTGTGAGTGTAAGTCGATGTTGCCGTGCTTATTACATGCAAAGAAAAAAAGGGCGAGAAGTCGCCTAAAAACATGAACTATGGACCAAAGTCCGATAAACTGAAGAGATCCGCTGAGTGGGATCAGCAAATGATAATCCCGCGATTGCTCAATCCAGGATTGTTCCCTCTTCAGGGGACAGTTGGTGGCAGCGCAGGTGTGGGCACTATCGGTTGAGTTACATACCCGGGCAACTCTCCTCTTCTGACCCGGTCCTCAATGAGGTCTCGCAAGTGTCTGCAGTCATCAGTGTTATGACCGTCCATGCCATGAACTATGCAATATCTATCGGAATTGCGTTGTGATAGCGTTGGCTCCCTCTTGGGAGGCCTTGGATAGGAGGTGGCACCCCTTGTGTCCATGTAAATATTAGTCAGCGTTGAATTGAGTTCGATGTACTTTTCATACCTGGGCCCTCTTAGGGGCTAAGCATTGCGATTATTCTTTACAATTATTGTTCCTTTGCCCTTGTTATAACCAGATGGTTCTCCTGCTTTGAGCATGTTGACATCGAGAACTTTATTCTTGGAAGTTGCATCTTTTTCCCGCAGAAATCTATCTGCTTCAAGATAGAATTCGCTGAGATTGCACGGCGGATATCGGTACTAAGGTTTTTTGAATTCTGAGTTATCCAAGACACCAAATACTGCTGCCATCAGTACCATTGATGGTTCAGGTCGATCAACTGATGCTGCTGTAATGTTGAATCTTTCCAGGAACGAACGCAGAGTTTCTCTGGGCCTCTGCTTGATTATGGTGAGGGACATGACATTCTTGGGTCATGCGATGTGGACCCAAAATTGTTCAATGAAGTATACAACCAACATGTTCCAACTGTTGATCGATTCTGTTTCTAGCTGCAGAATCCACATAGCGGCTATATCAGTCAGAAAGAGGGAAACCTTTTTCCATGACGTTTTCTGACTCCGACTGAACTTCCATATGCCATTTGTAGCGCACCAGGTGCACGGTAGGATCTGTCCTGCCATTGTAGTGCTCTAGTTGTGGAAGTTTGAAATACGGGGGATTGTGGGAATTCCTGATTTCCCAAGTAAAAGGAGTGTGGTTGTCGTCATCCACGTCGCTTTGAGAAGTACGGCCTCTCGTGGGCATTCAATCAGATCTGCTAGCCGATTTCATTCAAAAAGCTATTGCAAATTGCCGATATCAGAGTTGGTGCCCCCCAGTGTCGAGTGCAGGAGAGTGAGGAAGATGTTGGTGAGATGCTGGGAGCGGATCATGAGGACCGGTTCGTAGGCCATGGGGGGCGAGCCGACCGGGTCGTGGGTCCCCATAACAAGCTGGGTCTAGAAGCCCACCACGAGCCGGGTCCTGGTGTGGAGCTTGCATTCTGGTATTCATTTGAATCGGAGCTGAAGATGATTGAGCCTGACCATTTCCAAGAGGGAGGGGGATGCCCCCCAGTCCATGTGATGCATGGGCCGCTTCAGTGGCTACATTTCTGATGACTTGAACGTTGCTCGGTCTTCCATCAATTCGAGTGAAGAATCCATCGAGCATCTCCTGTTGTTTCCTATGGATATCATCTTGCTTTGCCATCTGGGATCTTAGTTCAGTGAGAACGTCGCCCATCTCTTTTCTAGTCAAGTATGCAGAAGGATCTCCATGAGAGGATGCCCCTGGCTTTCCTCGTTTCTAGTGCCTTCAGCATCAACATCCTCAACATGAGAGGAATTCCAATTTTCTTCCTTTTGATTTCCATTGATCAAATAACCAAGTGATCTGATTCCTTCTGAGCTAGAAATTGAAGTATTATCGTGTGCCCCCTACTTGGCACCACAAACTGTTAGACCAAAATCTGGGCCTAACACCCAAATGCAGATCATAGATCACATAATGCAGAAAATGATAAATAAGAGGGAACACACAAGGTTTTAATAGTGGTTCGGCTGTAGATGTAGCCTACATCCACTTTACAATCTTGTTTTTATACTGACAGATTACAAGAATCAGTTACATTTAGACACACAATCCGTGTGTTAATCGAGATTACAAGAGGAGAATTTAGATGGTGAAAGGTGCAAAGTCCTTGCACTTCGGTAATGGTGGAAGCCGTGGATAAGAATGGCAAAAACTCAGAGAGAATCCCCTCAAAATTCCATTTAGTGGCGTATTTATAGCTGTAGGAGAGCCCATGGGATGACCGGTTCGTGACGAGGCATTTGGCATCCAATCTGGGAAAGTAGGAGTGTAGATAGCCTTGAGAATAGGTCATGATTGTGTGTGCAGCTGCAGGCGGTTCGTGGTGGTGTTCGGGTCATGATGTGGGCTTCACGAGCTGAGGTCTAGTCGCGAGCTGGAGTGGTGAAGTTGGTGTCCACGATCAGGTCATGGATGGAGATGGTGGTCTACGACCCGAGTTGGTTCATAAGACGAAGGTGCATCACGACCCAAGGGGGTGCTTCACGGGTCGAGGAGGGTGCTTCACAAGCCGAGGATGGGCAAGCCCAGGAGGGCGAGCCGATGTCATAGTCTGAATCTTTGATGCTAGTTTACACCGTTCACAGAACCGAGCGTTATTATCCACCTGATCGATTCGTTATCAACAATTGTGTACGGGTCGGTTCTGGACATTTAAAAGAAGGGGTCGGTCCTGTAATTCTCAAGAGGGATCGGTCGTAGTGCACAAAGATTCCTGGTCGCTCCAAAGGAAAAAGGTTCTTGGTTGCTCCAGATACGGAAGGCTTCTGGTCGCTCTCATCTCCATGCTGATTTGGTCGCTTCAGATGTGGAAGGCTTCTGGTCGCTCTCATCTCCATACTGACCTGGTCGCTCCAGATACGGAAGGCCTCTGGTCGCTCTCATCTCCATGCTGACCTGGTCGCTCCAAAATGCAGAAGAACTCCGGTCGATCTACTCTAAACATAAGGCTTCGGGTCGCTCCAAAGATAGAGGGCATCTGTTCGCTCCAACTAGCTTCAAACTCTCAGGGTCGGTCCATTCTACAAAGATCCATGGTCGGTCCGCATATCCAAAGTGTAGCGCCATATAGTTCCCACAACATCTGGTCGGTCCGTCTTATTTATTCAGCCTCCTAGTCGTCTTTCTGCTTCCTGGTCGCCTTTCCCTCCAGCGGAGCTCCCTGGTCGATCGAAATGCATGAAATGGCACGACAGCTGGAGACAACTGGCAGTGGCATTCTCGTAAATACCCTAAAATACCGACCAGAACCCTGAATTCAAGATTTCAGCCACTCCATCACCTATAAATAGCACCCTACCTCCACCATTTCAAGGGGACTTTGCGGGGAAACACGTGGAGGTGCTGCCAAATTGCTTTTTGGACTTCTTCAAGCATTCCAACATCTATTCTTCATAATCCAACAAAGATCAATGGAGCATGGAATCATGGCTTCCACAAATGATATATGATAGAGCTTAAGGTCGAAGATCCATGGCAAAAGCTTGGTAATAAGGAGATTTCCTCGTTGTCCAAGATATTTCTCTTCCATTTTCAGCAATTCAAATGGAAGGATGTGTGTGAGAGAAAGTTTGGTTGAATGTATGAGTGATCTTACCTTGTAAACAACTTGTTGATAATAAAATTCTCTCTTAAGAGTGGACGTAGACCTCCTCAAAGGTCGAACCACTATAAACTCTTGTCTTCTTTCTATATTTTGATGTTTTCATGTATTAGATATGGCCTCACATAATAAAAAGGTATTCTTACGTCTTGCCTTTAAAAAGGTGACATCTTCCTAAGCATCTCGCCTCCGATTAGGTAACGCGTTAAGCAATACTTTGGTTGTTTTGCCAAATTTTGGTGTAAACAATAAGGCGCCCACCATGGGGCCGATCTACTTTCTGACATCAAGTATATTGTGAAAATCTTGGAGCTTTTAAGCCTAGTGGAGCTTTTAAGCCTAGTCTCAAAATAGGCCACTCGAATCTACGAGTTGGGCCTCCTGACGAACTATCCTCGAAGTTCAAGCTGCTTTCTGAAATAATGGTGCCAAAAGCAAATAAGGAAGTAAGGGCTAGAGCATCTAACGAGGGAAATCGAGAGGAAACCCCCGCCGTTAACCGGTTTGAAGTAGGCGAAACATCGAATGGAGGCGTGAATGTCACAAGAGGCGAGCTTGATCAAGCCGTCGCGGGTCTGACACAACAACAGGAAATAGCTAACAAAGCCATAATGGCAAGGCTAGATTCACTCTTTGCTCTTCAAACCGCTACAGCAAAGGTAGCCACAAGGACTGCTCATGCAAAGGGTACCGGATCTTCTTCCTCTAGTCCGAACCGAGAAAAATCTATCCAACAGATCTCTGGTCCTAATAAAGGAAAGCATGAGAATTCAAAGCATGTTGATCGGAACCATAACGCGGGGATTACTTCTCGTCAAGCGGCTAATTCTGCCAAAGGGGCACTTTCTAATGATGAAAGACCAGGACCCCGGAGTCACAACCGTGATGGCTTGCTTAGGCAAGCTGCCGGTCAAGACAAAAGCGTCCGCCCCGCAGATAGCCTCCACGAGAGGGAATGCCTCCAAAAAATGGTCCAACAACTTATGAAAGAAAGCAATTCTCGAAATGATAATGAGGCTGAATGGGAGTTCGCGCCATCAAAAACCCCTCTCACTGAGAGAATCAAAAAGGCAACCTTCCCACGGAAATTCAAGCCACCTACAATCCAAGCCTACAATGGGACAGGCGACCCCAATGTGTTTTTGTTTCGATACGACCAACACATGGATGGGGCCCAAGCAACCGACGAGCATAAGTGTTTGTACTTTCCAGTGTACTTGGAAGGAGTAGCATCATTATGGTTCACTAAATTGCCTCCCAGATCTATTGATAATTTTTTCACACTAGCAAGATGTTTTCAAGACCAATTCCGCCTCCAGACAACGAAGGTTAGAGATATTATGTCCCTTAATGAGTTAGAACAAGCCCCGGGTGAAACGATTAGATCTTTTCTAAGTCGTTTTAATGCTGCCGCTGCTGAAGTAGAGACCCACGAGCCAAGACTAATTCTAATGGCCTTGAAGGGGGCATAGATAAACATTCTGAATTTGGAAGGTGGTTAAAGAGAAAGAAGCCCAACACATTAGAGAAATTCTATGACAAAGCCGAGGAATACATGAGTCTTGAAGAAGATCCCATTTACTCTGTTGGTAGGACCAAAACTAATGTGGTTCTGGAGAAAAAAGAAGCTTCTACAAAAACAGATCAGATAAATTCAGGTGGGGGAAAAAAAAGAGGAAACGGTAATGATGCCAAGAACGATAAGGATTTTAAAAAGCGACGCTTCTTCAAGCCCACGGACCTTACTCCGTTGAATGATACGCTTGAGCACATATACATGGCAACTAAAGCTACGGAGGATTATCCGAGCCCAAAACCAATAAAGGTGTCCGAAGAAGCTGCAAATTCAGGAGGTTTTGCCGATTTCATAATCGACCAAGTCATGACACAAATGAGTGTAGGCACTTGAGGAATCTAATTGAAGAGTTGATAAGAAAGAACCATCTTCAGGAGTACGTGAAACGTTCGTCGGATACTGAGCCTACTCAAGGGCAGCAGATTCATCCAAGTCAAGACGGAATAACACCTGCAAATGGTTCTCGACGTGTTATCAACACAATCAATGGTGGACCTCATCCTGCAGGAGATACCTGCGAGGATATTTTCAGGTATACAAATGAACTAGGCAGTGCTTCAAAAGAAAATGGATTTGAAGTTTGCAGTAACTCACTTCGTTGGAAAATACCAAAAACATCATGGGAAGATGTGGTATTCCGAGATCGAGATTCCAGTGGAATATTGACTCCAACCATTGACCCAATGGTGATTACTATTGGCTTGGGTCCCGCAATAGTGAAGAAGGTACTGATTGATAATGGGGCATCTGTAAATATCCTGTTTTACAATACTTTCTCTAAAATGGGGTTGTCCATGGATAATGTGTGAGCAAGTAAAAATAAAATACACGGTTTCACTGGTGTACCAACTCAACCTATTGGTGTAATCGATCTCCTAGTAGAGCTTGGTGAGGGGAAGAAGCAAGTTTCCATGATGCGGTCTTTTGTGATAATAGACTCGCTGTCAGGGTATAATGCATTTTTGGGAAGACCAGCACTAGCTGCTTTCAAGATAGCTCTTGCTCCATGGTGCTTGACGATGAAGTTCCCAACTGCAAACGGAGTGGGAGTAATCAAAGGAGATCCTCAAGAGTCGAGAGACTGCTATATGGCAGAGTTGATTGAAGCTCGCAAGTATGACATTAAGAAGGATGTAGAGACTCCTCTCTGCATCCATGAAGCCCCCTTATAGGAATTGATGACCTCCCCCTGTGCTGGAGAATACAACGACATGCAAGAAGATATGGATCCGCGAAAAACCAGTGCAGGGGAGGAAAGGGCAGCACCGGCTGAAGCTACCATTTCTATACAGGTCCATGATAACGATCCAGATAAGGTGGTAAAGATAGGCTCTCAGTTGAATCCTTTGCTGCGAAAAGAATTGATTGTTTTTCTAAAGACGAATTTGGATGTCTTTGCTTGGAACCATTCAGATATATGTGGAATATCTCCGGAAGTGATTGTGCATAAGCTGAACATTGATCCTAGCATACATCCTGTGAAACAGAAAAGACGGATGCAAGGCCCTGAGAGGTCTAAGGCTTTGGAGGATGAAGTGGATAGGCTATTAAAGAACAGCTTCATTTGCGAGTCCACCTATCCTAAATGGGTGTCCAACCCAGTTCTTGTAAAAAAGTCAAACGGCAAATGGCGGGTGTGTGTTGATTATTCTGATCTAAACAAAGCGTGCCCAAAAGACAGTTTCCCCCTACCTCGAATTGATCAGCTTGTCGATGCAACGGCGGGGCATGAACTGTTGTCTTTCATGGACGCATATTCAGGCTACAATCAGATCATGATGCATGAGCCAGACCAGGATAGTACTAGTTTCATAACTGATCGCGGTTTGTATTGTTATAAGGTAATGCCGTTTGGTTTGAAAAATGCAAGTGCCACGTATCAACTTCTGGTGAATTCGATGTTCAAAGGGCAAATTGGAAAAACCATGGAGGTCTATGTTGATGACATGTTGGTTAAATCCAAGGAAGCAAAAAGTCATATGGAAGACCTTGACGAAATGTTTCAAATCCTAAGGCGATACCGCATGAAGCTAAATCCACTCAAATGTTCATTTGGTGTAGCTTCAGGAAAGTTTCTTGGCTTCATGGTCAACGCCCGGGGCATTGAAGCAAACCCAGCACAAGTGGTTGCCTTGCGAGAAATGCGAGCTCCGCGGACTAAAAAGGAACTCCAAAGTTTGAATGGCAAGGTGGCATCTTTAAGCCAATTCATTTCCAAGGCAACGGACAGGTGCATTCCCCTCTTTGATGCATTGAAAAAGGAAAGGAAGAATTTCCAGTGGACTCCTGAATGCCAGCAAGCATTTGAGGATCTTATCAAGCACATGGAATCACCTCCGATGCTGTCAAAACCAAAAGATGGATAAAGCCTGTTCCTATATCTTGCAGTATCATCCCATGCTCTAAGCGCAGCCCTCGTCAGGGAAGAAAATAAAATTCAGTGGCCGGTATACTACGTCAGCAAAAGGTTTACCGGGGCAGAGATGAATTATCCGAAGATCGAAAAGCTTGCATATGCTTTGCTTATTGCACACAGAAGCTCAGGCCTTATTTCCAATCTCACTCTATCAAGGTCCTTACCGATCAACCTTTGAAACAAGTGTTGTTCCGTCCAGAAACCTCAGGGAGATTACTAAAATGGAATATTGAGCTCAGTCAGTACGATGTCACTTATCACCCCAGGAAAGCAATAAATGGGCAAGCCCTAGCTGATTTTATTGCCGAGTTCACTGATAGAGGAGAGGAAATGGAAGAAACCAATGAGTTGGTCGCCAGATGGAAGCTTTTCGTTGATGGTGCTAGGAATGAATACTGTGCTGGGGCAGGAATCGTGTTTGAAACTCCAGAAGGACGACAGATTTGCTGTGCTCTACGATTCGAATTCCCAGTCACAAACAACGAGGCCGAGTATGAAGCTTTGCTCGGAGGATTGAGAGTTGCGAAAGAGTTAAGCCTGAGGAGTTTGTTGATCTTCAGCGATTCACAATTGATGGTTTCTCAAATCAAAGGTGAATTTGAGACCAAGAGCGGAAATTTTCCAACGTATCTACGCAAAGTCAAAAAGTTTCTTGACAATCTAGAGTATTATTCTATCTCTCATATCCCTAGAGGAGAAAATTGGAAAGCCGATTCTTTATCAAAGCTGGCTAGTACCGGAGATCCTCAAATCTTCGGCCTAGTTCCAGTTGAAGTTTTATCTAGTTCCAGTGTTGAAGAATCTGATATAGATTGGGTTATGGAGATAGCTGACGAGCCATACTCGTGGATGACCCCAATCAAGAATTATATACTCCATAGGACACTCCCTGAAAACCTGAAGGATCGCAAGAAGTTGCTCGGAAAGTCCCGTTTGTATCTCGTTCAGGATGGTCACTTATACAGGAGAGGATATTCAACACCTTTGCTACGATGTGTAACAAAGGAGGAATCCAAAGCAATCCTGGCATAATTACATGGAGGAGATTGTGGCGGACATGTTGGTGGACAAACTCTAGCCAAAAAAGTTCTTCGATATGGCTACTTCTGGCCAGAGGTAAATCTCGACTCTATGATCTTTGCTAAAAAATGTGACCAATGCCAGAAATTTGCAAAGATTCCGAGAGCTCCATCGACTGAGTTGACAAAAATGTTGAGTCCTTGGCCATTCGCTGTCTGGGGCATAGATTTGATTGGAGTATTACCTACTGCAAAATCCGGTTTCAAGTACGCCATAGTTGCTGTGGACTATTTCACTAAATGGGCGGAAGCTGAGCCACTAGCAACCATCACATCAAGAAAAGTGATCAATTTTGTTTTGGAAAACATCATATGCAGATTTGGAATTCCGCAGAAGATCATCACCGACAATGGCACGCAATTTGAAAGCGATGAGTTCAAAGACTTTTGTGACAAATATCACATTCAGAAAAGCTTCGCAGCAGTTGCCCACCCGCAGGCCAACGGGCAAGTTGAATCAATCAACAAAATCCTGAAATCCACCATTAAGAAACGTCTCGAGAAAGCTAAGGGTAACTGGATTGAAGAACCGCCGCTTGCACTATGGGCTTACCGTATGACTCATAAAACTGCGACGGGGCATACTCCATTCTCTCTGGCATTTGGATCGGAAGCAATGATACCTATGGAGTTAGAGGTTCCTACTCACCGCAGAATTCACTTTAACTAGAAAGAGAATGGAAAGTTGCAACTTGAAGCCCTCGATTTACTCGAAGAAAAAAGGACTGAATCGGAGCTTAGGATAGTCGCCCATCAAAGGAGAATCGCCCAACACTTCAATCAAAAGATCAGGCATAGAACATTCGAAGTGGGAGACTTAGTGTTAAAGAAGATCATGACCGCAACAGGAGTTTTTGGCCCCAACTGGGAAGGTCCATTTGTCATCGATCAAAAGCTCCTCGACGGCACCTTTAAGCTCAGGACTATATACGGAATAGAAGTCCCAAGGGCCTGGAACAGTGATCAGCTCCGGCGTTATTTCAAATAACTCTTTTGGCTCATATTCCTTTGTGTTTTTCTATGAATATAACGGATATTTTGTATGAAATTACATGAATATGAGTAAAACAACTCTTTTGACTCCTGTCTAAATTATACATCGCATACCTTTGATTATATACTCAAAGATGTTCAGTTATGATTTTTGATTACAGGACATAATTAAAAGAAAAAATTCGTTGGTCCATTCCCCGATGAAAGCCTGGTGTTAGTTCATAGCATAGTCCAAAAGGACAAATAAAGCACATGGATCCATAAAGCACTCTCGTCGAAATACAGTAAGTAAGGAATGTCTCCATAAGATAAAAAAGAAGAACAAAACACCAAGGCCAATCAGCGGGAGAAACCAATGGAGTAAAATCAAAGAAGACTCACTAAAATTCCACCAAAGGAGTATCATTCGAGAGGATCGACCTAGGGTTACGGATTTATAACCGAGGCATCTCGATCAACTCAAAGGTCCAACAAAATCAATACCCACTCCGTGGCAGTCTTGAACCTAAAACCTCTCCGGGGGTGCTCAGTCAAATGACTCAAAGTCAGACAAAATCTGACCACGTTATTGTCAAACTGAGTCTTTAAACCCAAAACCTCTCCGGGGGTGCTCAGTCAAATAACTCAAAGTCAGACAAAATATGACCACGTTATTGTCAAATTGAGTCTTTAAACCCAAAACCTCTCCGGGGGTGCTCAGTCAAATAACTCAAAGTCAGACAAAATCTGACCACGTTATTGTCAAACTGAGTCTTTAAACCCAAAACCTCTTCGGGGGTGCTCAGTCAAATAACTCAAAGTCAGACAAAATCTGACCACGTTATTGTCAAACTGAGTCTTTAAACTTAAAACCTCTTCGGAGGTGCTCAGTCAAATAACTCAAAGTCAGACAAAATCTGACCACGTTATTGTCAAACTGAGTCTTTAAACCCAAAACCTCTACGGGGGTGCTCAGTCAAATAACTCAAAGTCAGACAAAATCTGACTACGTTATTATCAAACTGAGTCTTTAAACCCAAAACCTCTCCGGGGGTGCTCAGTCAAATAACTCAAAGTCAGACAAAATCTGACCACGTTATTGTCAAACTGAGTCTTTAAACCCAAAACCTCTCCGGGGGTGCTCAGTCAAATAACTCAAAGTCAGACAAAATCTGACCACGTTATTGTCAAACCGAGTCTTTAAACCCAAACCCTCTCCGGGGGTGCTCAGCCAAATAACTTAAAGTCAGACAAAATCTGACCACGTTATTGCCAAGCCGAGTCTTCAACAAAAAACATCTTCAAGAGGCATTCATTCATTTCTCGGATATCTAATGCATTTAGATGCAAAGGACGGGGAATTCCAGACAATACATGCAAAGTTCGTATGAAGAATAAAAAGCTCCAAATGTCACAGTGCAATGGCAGACGCTTTTTAAATTCTAATTACAACTCAAAGCATCCAATCCTCAAGTCCATCTTCGATATATCAAGGTTGAAACAATCCATTGGTACGGGGGCATATCACATCACAAATCCAAAAGTAGCTGTTTGGTTTCTCACGTACCAAAGGATCATCACAACCATATACAGGTGGAAAATCCATAAACAAGAAAAATGTGTAAAGTGTGATGTGCAAGCGTGATGTATAAACCAGAATATGCAGAAAAAAGTAACGACAAGGTTAAAAGTACAAAAACACAGAACATTGTCACATCACATTCAAGCACAGGATCAAGTCACAACATTGTGAAGTACAAATTATTCAGAATTCAAAACATTGCAAAGCAGTAAGCGAGGGCCGGCACTCGCATATACATCCGATCTAGATAAAGTCCGGTAAATGAAAAACAGGCGAGTCTAAGCCACTACTTCTTCAAATCGCCAGATCTCAATGCAGGTTTGGAAGCAGAACTCTCAGGGGTTGACAAGCTGGTGGTCTTCTTTTTGATAGAACGCTTTCGGTTTTTCCGACCAGTGGAAGAACTGAACTTTTCCCCTTGATTGTCGATCACATCATCGATTGTTTCTTCAGAATCATGGTCGTCTTCTTGGAGGTTGTGGAGGTCTCGATCAAGGTTGGCAATCACGTCAATCCTTTCTTCCTGAGAGCCTGGTTGAGAAAGCATTATGTCAGTGGAAGCATCAACAAGTGGGCCTGTATTAAATAAAGGCAAGTCAGTTTCAATGGCATTCATCACCATGGCTGTGTATCCACCGACAGGGGGCAATGGTGAAAGTGAATTCATTGCATAATTATAATGGTCCACGAGCTTAAAATGTCCCGGAGGGGGAAAGAGACAATCTAAGTCAAGCATAACTTGGCACATATCATCTTTACCTAAGGCGGGAGGGTTCACACTGATTTCATAATCATCAATGTTTATTTCTATATCTGAATCCTGCTGTCTGTCTTCAGCAGAATTTCCAGCAGCAGGGGAAGGAATCGCGATATCTACACAAGTCGAAAAGCTTGAGTTGTCAACGTCATCAGTCAACCCGGTAAAAGTATTATCAACAATAGTACCTGAAGTCTTAGCTCCAGATGATTCACCGTGTTGGCTCTTGAGGAAGTTTCTGCCTTAAGCTAAGGCCTCTCGATCCTCTTCATCCAGTAGATCAAGCTGGAGCTGGCTGTCCTCGGCCCCGTCAGATCGTTTTAATACCTCTTCCCAAACATGAGCAAGAATGTTCCCATAACCCTCTCCTAAGAAACGAAGGCTCCCCCTATACATAACGCTGCAAACATAAAATTCCATGAAGGTTGCCTCGTCCTCTGCCTTAATCTTTCGGGCATTGTCCAAAGCTTCTTGCCTTTCTTTCTCCAAAGTAGAAGTTTTGACAGTTTCAACGGCAAGTTTGTCACGAAGAGATATGATTTCCGACTCACAAGCATATGAAGTCCTTCTTTCCAGGGCTAGCTGAGCTTCAGCATCTTCTTGTGCTTTTAAGGCATCTTCAGATTGTTACTTCAATACGGCTTCCTTATGTTTAGCAGCTTCGAGTTCCTTATGAAGCCTTTCAATCTCGGATTCCAAATCGTTCACTTTAGAACCCCCTTCTAATGAAGAGATCTGGGTTTCCTTGGCTTTGATGACTTGAATAAGCTGGGCCTTTTCATCTTCCAAGTTTTTTATGCTTTCAATTCGGTGGGTGTTGAGATTCTGAAACTCATAGCCAAGTCGATGGCACTCTGAAAAACGCTTGTCAATGGTTTTGCCGATACCATCTAGAAGATCCCTTTCTTTTGCCACATCCTCAATCATGTCCCGTTTGTCTTTGGGGTAGAGATCTACATCAAATTTTATCCCTCTCATATCCCAATCTCCGAATCTATGAGAAAAAGGAGAACTGGAACCTCCAAGTTCCTTCTCTACGTCAAGTACTTCGCGCGGCCTTGAAATAATGGCTTGAAGCTCGGCCGGGGTTGGAAAGGGAGGGACATATCCTCGTGCACGCTTCTGAGGGATCTCCATGCTCAGATCATCTCCACTTTTTCTCTTTCCCAGAGAGCTCTCTTTTTCTCGCCTTGCCTCATCATCTGTTGTCCTGAGATGATCGTAAAACCATGCTCTTTTCTCTGCAGTTCGCTCATAAGAAGCATGAGAAGGAATTGGGTGATGATCATGCAATCTCTGAGGTTGAGATGTCTTGGTTGAAGGAGGGGCTGGCTTAAAGCGTTTCTTCAAGGGATGGGGAAGGTTGGAGGAAGACTGTCTGTTCTTCCGAAAATTGTCGATAAGTGAGGGCGGCCTCATTCCTGCAAAAGTAACAGACTCCTTCAGCATTTGAAAAGTATGTGAGTAAAACAACATGCGAAGTAAGTAGATGAGATTACGACTACGAAAACGAGCTTAATCCTAAAAACATGCCTAGAAAGCATGTGTCGGGATTTGATCCTAAGTCTACCCTTGCATCCGGCACTGGCTCGGGAATTTCTTGAGGATTGGAATCGGGCTGAACGTTGGGGGCTGTGGAACCAGAGGTAGGAGTTTTGTCCTTATTGAGATATTGCACGGTATCTAAGTCAGGAAGTTCACCAAAGGTACCCGTGGAATCTCCATCTTGGGCATTGGGAATAGATGAATCCATAAGAACATCTGCAATGATCTGTTCGTTATCTAAAGTCGTTTCCTCTACCTCAAGTTGTTTACCCTCCCGCTGTACAATTTCCTCTCCGGTGTTTAAAGGAGGCGGGGTTTCTGCAATTTTCTCCGGGATTGCCAAAGTGTCAACCTGTTTTTCAGAGGTGTGTTCATGTTTTTCAGGGGTGTTCACAGGTTTTTTGCTTCCACTACCAGATTGTGTACACTTCTTCATGTATTTCTTGGCTGTCTTCTTCACCGTCAAATTACGGGATGGGGGAAGCAGGTTGTATTGTCGAAGGAATTCTTCAGAAAGCAAAAACTGTCTACTCCTTTCAGTTTCGCTAAAAGATAATAATAATTCCAGAAGAGATTGGTTAATATTTGTTTCTTGGTCAGAAGGAGCTTCTGTAAAATGAAGAAAAGTCAGTAAATCATCGTAAAAGGTAAAACGAAATCTTTGTGGATATTTACCTCCTTCGGTCCATCAGCCAAAAAAGTTGTCAGGACATCGCACATAGAAAAATTGATCGGAAAATCCTTTGATACTCTCGAACAAGCCAGTTATGACCCTAGATTGCCTGCTTTCCATGAAGAAAAAGGAAGGACGATCCTTCTTCCGTTTCTTAAAAGAGTATAAGGAGCATATATCTTTGAAAGTTGGTTCGTGTTTTATGATTCTCATGAACAACACGTATAAACTCATAAGGATAAAATAGCCATTAGGGTGTAACTGATAAGGAGCAATGGCCAAATTCTTTAGGATCATCTCTATGAAAGGGTTGAAAGGAGGAATCGCTCCACTCTGGAGCATCCCCCGATTAACTGCAACATATCTAGAGGGAGGGTGGTCAGGCAAACCATCTTTTCCAGGGAACTTGACTTCGTCGTCAGATAGGCCATATTGCTTGCACAACTTAAGATACGAGTCAACTTCAAGCGTCGTCAAGTAGCTATCAACTGGTGTATGAGTAAGAAATCGAGGGCTCGGAAAGTTTTGAGTAACATTCATCTTAGTGGTAGCAGTTGAAGAAGTTTCAACATTTCGATCAGAGGTCTCAGCTTCTCTAGTTGGTGAGGTTCCCTCAACATTTTTGCGAGTCCTTCGTTTTGTTGTTATTTCTACACAAACAAGCATGTTGGAAAAACCAACCACGAGAATATTAATTAAGCCCAAGCAGGGTCGGCCTTGGCCAGTTAAAGACCCGGTCGTTCAAAAATGGTCAGGATCTGGTCGTACCAAAACGGGTGAAGGCCCGGTCGCCCTAAACTATTAAAGCTCTGATTGCACAATATCAACCACTTCTTGGTCGGGAAAATCATTTCAAGGCAAAACAAAACTAGGAACATTTGATCGCTCAAAAGTTGGTCAAGACCTGGTCGCTCGAAACTGGTAAAGCACCTGGTCGCTCTAAACCAGTCAAGCCCCGGTCGCTCGAAACTGGAAAAGCACCTGGTCGCTCTAAACCAGTCAAGCCCTGGTCGCTCAAAACTGGAAAAGCACCTGGTCGCTCTAAACCAGTCAAGCCCCGGTCGCTCAAAACTGATAAGACACTTGGTCGCTCAAAACTGATAAGACACTTGATCGCTCAAAAATAGTCAGGTTCTGGTCGCGCAAAACTAGCCTCTATTGGGTCGGTAAAAACATCCTAAGGCTGATCACTCTACGATTGGTCTGAAATCAATTACAACCTGGTCGGTCGAGATTCAAAACCGCCAAGGTCAGTATTACCAAGTGAAGATTAATTCAATCTTAAGCGAGCCTGTTCTGGTCGGTCAAATAGGTCAAAAAGGAGTCGCTTGGTCTATACACTGTTTGGTCTCTTTAAATTGCTTGATTAAACAAAAAACTGACCAACATTTCTGTGAAAATAAAATCTAAAACCGACCACTCAATTGTTCTAGGATCGACCAGGTCGGTCGCACAGCAGGAAGAAAACATGATCATTCAATACAAATGCATAATCAAAAATACTATGAAGTGGCGGACTGAACAGAAAGTCATGCTCGCATCAGTTATTCAGGCATTTACACAAATATGTGATGATCATCATCACAACAAAAAAGGCTACAAGAATTCTCATTCCAAAGTCATCATCGCAAATTCAAATTACATTACTATTAAACATGTCAATACTCAGTGGATTTCGTGTTCAAGAATTTTCATACAAATCGCAATCATACATCAACACTAGTTTAAGTGCAGTTCAACCTCAAAGACTCAAACCAACGTTCATCATTCTTGAATTAACAAAGAAGTAGAGCTATATACCTGCGATCAAATCAATTAGATGAAGTAGTTTGGATCGGACTTCCAGGCTTTGGTGAAAAACTGGACTTGAACGATCGAGATTCGAGTACTTGACAGAGAGTCGAGGTAAGTGTTCGTGGGTAGATTATTTTCCTGGATTGAATCGGTGAAGCGAAATGAAGATTGAAGAATTTTCTTCAGAGAGCTGCCGCCATTAAAGTAAGGTAATCGGAATTGGAAAAGTGAGGAATACGAAGAGGCCAAGAAGTATATATACAGCCAAACCGATCGGTCTGGCCCGTTAGTATCTGGACCGGATCCACTTGAAGAAGAAATACCGACCCATGCAAATTAAATCCAAAACCGACCCTTTGTTGAACCTGATCGATCCACTAATATATCGTACAATATTTCGAAGTCCATAGTTTTTCATAAAAAATTATGGAACTCCGAGGGTCAAAATGTTATCCACCTGATCGATTCGTTATCAACAATTGTGTACAGGTCGGTTCTAGACATTTAAAAGAAGGGGTCGGTCCTGTAATTCTCAAGAGGGATCGGTCGTAGTGCACAAAGATTCCTGGTCGCTACAAAGGCAAAAGATTCTTGGTCGCTCCAGATACGGAAGGCTTCTGGTCGCTCTCATCTCCATGCTGATTTGGTCGCTTCAGATGTGGAAGGCTTCTAGTCGCTCTCATCTCCATACTAACCTGGTCGCTCCAGATACGGAAGGCCTCTGGTCGCTCTCATCTCCATGCTGACCTGGTCGCTCCAAAATGCAGAAGAACTCCGGTCGTTCTCCTCTAAACATAAGGCTTCGGGTCGCTCCAAAGATAGAAGGCATCTGGTCGCTCCAACTAGCTTCAAACTCTCAGGGTCGGTCCATTCTACAAAGATCCCTGGTCGGTCCGCATATCCAAAGTGTAGGGCCATACAGTTCCCACAACATCTGGTCGGTCCGCCTTACTTATTCAGCCTCCTGGTCGTTTTTCTGCTTCCTGGTCGCCTTTCCCTCCAGTGGAGCTCCCTGGTCGATCGAAATGCATGAAATGGCACGACAGCGGGAGACAACTTGCAGTGGCATTCTCGTAAATACCCTAAAATACCGACCAGAACCCTGAATTCAAGATTTCAGCCACTCCATCACCTATAAATAGCACCCTACCTCCACCATTTCAAGGGGACTTTGCGGGTAAACACGTGGATGTGCTACCAAATTGCTTTTTGGACTTCTTCAAGCATTCCAACATCTATTCTTCATAATCCAACAAAGATCAATGGAGCATGGAATCATGGCTTCCACAAATGATATATGATAGAGCTTAAGGTCGAAGATCCATGGCAAAAGCTTGGTAATAAGGAGATTTCCTCGTTGTCCAAGATATTTCTCTTCCATTTTCAGCAATTCAAATGGAAGGATGTGTGTGAGAGAAAGTTTGGTTGAATGTATGAGTGATCTTACCTTGTAAACAATTGTTGATAATAAAATTCTCTCTTAAGAGTGGACGTAGACCTCCTCAAAGGTCGAACCACTATAAACTATTGTCTTCTTTCTATATTTTAATGTTTTCATGTATTAGATATGGCCTCACATAATAAAAAGGTATTCTTACGTCTTGCCTTTGAAAAGGTGACATGCTTCCTAAGCATCTCGCCTCCGATTAGGTAACGCGTTAAGCAATACTTTGGTTGTTTTGCCAAATTTTGGTGTAAACAAGCGTGACTTTCAAACCATAAGTCTGTTTTGGTCAAACGAAACTCTACTTGAAGCTAATTCAAGGGGCTACAAGATCAAAGCTCCATAATTGATGTTTTCGGGCCTAAAAGAGGTCGTTTGATATGAGTTTCGGGCCTGTTTAGGTTGATGATGCGATTTCGACCAAACCGCCTCATGTTTGATGAGGATTTTTCCACAGCTTGAGCGTGCCATTATCCAGGAATTCCATGTGTGACGGCTTTGACCAAAAAGTGTGTCAAAAAGTTTGCCCCCAGAACATATCTTGCTGGTTGAAGGAAGAAGTGTTCTGAATAATCTGTGAAATCCATAATCTGTTCCTGCAAAAAGATTAGACAAACAAGGCAAAAATGGTTCCGAGATGGCCTCACCGGAGTAAGACGACCAAGGAAGTGCTATTGTGTTCCAAGACGGCCTAAACAGGGGAAGACAACCAAGGAAAAGCTAATGAGATTCCATGATGGCTTTACCGGAGTAAGTTGACCAAGGAAAGGCTAATGAGAGTTTTTTTGTACTGGACGGATCCAGTTCAAAGCCGGAGCTCAATGTTTATATTGGACGGATCCAGTTCACAGCCGGTGCTCATGTCTACTTATACTGGACGGATCCAGTTGGGAGCCGGAGCTCATCAATGATCTTTATTGATTCATGAAAGCTAAGCGGTCGTTATTCTAACCCAAAACACGACTAGAGACTACGGGTCGGCTCCGTGCGTGTGGGCCTTTGTCGTGCTTATTACATGCAAGGAAAACAAAGAGGAGCGATGTTAGACCGAAAAATGGCACTAACATCCAAATGCAGATCACATATCACAGAATGCAGAAAATGATAAACAAAAGGAGACACACGAAGTTTTTATAGTGGTTCGATTGAAGATGTAGCCTACGCCCACTTTATAATCTTATTATTGTATTGATAGATTACAAGAATCAGTTACATGTAGACACACAATCCCTGTTGTATCACCCTGTAATTCTGTTAATATTAATATTCACAAATTAAAGAATAACTAATCTCAGACGTGAGAATTGTGGGAAACGGGTTGCGTCATTGTGTTCGTCTCGGAATTCTGGTTGAAATAGAGTCCGAGTTTGCGTGAATTGGACTTCGTATGAAGAAGTTATGGCCATCAGAAGTTTCAGAAAATTCAAAACAGATTTCAGAAAATTTAAAATTGAAAATTCGAAGTCAAACAGGCTAGGCGGGAAAATTCCCGCCCAACACCCCAGGTCGACTGGGCAGTCGACACCCCCCCCCCAGGTCGACTGGGCAGTCGACCAGGGTGTCGACCTGGTCCAGGCGGCTAGGGTTTGGCTGAGCCCAATCTTGAGCTGCTGATGTGTCTTTAGGGCTGAGTTGGCAAATTTAATGGTTCAGTTTAGTTCTGAGTTGATCTGACGGTCTAAATAAATCCTAAACTCTATAAATACCTAGGTAATCTCTCACTCTAATTCACAAGAAAAATAGAATAGCCACCGTCATAACGCCGCCATGGAACTCAGTGTAGCCGCCGCCAACTAAGAAGGAAGAAAGCTAATCAAAACCCTAATTCTACTCAACTCTAAAGCAAATCAAGACTCTCTTTCTCTTCTAATTGTGAGTATGATGATCTTAACAAGATTATTGTTAAACAAATTAGATTAAGTCATGAATGGATTATAAGTGAATGATGTGGATTGTCATATATGTTGTTGTAAACCTTATGCTATCATGTATGTTGTAAATCCTATGTTATGTGATGATGATAGCCTATGTGTTGTAAATCATGCTATGATGATATTGTATAGGTTGTAATTTTCTATGCTAAATTGTGATAAATCATACATGTTATAAAGTCATGATGTTATTATCTATGCTAATTAGTTCATGATGTTGATATTATGTGGGCTATGTTGATGACAAATCATGTATGCAAGTTTAGATTGATTAGTAAAGATTATGAACATATGCCATGACATCTATTTAGACCTAGAATTATGCTATGACATGGGTGAGTTCTATGTGTTAGATGCTAGTTCACACCATCATTATGTTGCATAAAACCCCATATGCAAGTTTATACATGAATTTGGGTTATGATCATATCATGTAAATTGTGACATTTAACAAGTTGACACCTTTAGATCCATAACATGTGTAGTTTTATGCAAGTTTCACCCCTATTATGATTAGATTTATTTTATTTGTCTATATGTTGTGATAATTTATCTTCGTGCTATGAGTTAGACTATTCGAATCTAACGTATATTTTGCGTTGAATAAACGAACGTATAACATGGGGTAGGGGTAATATTAAGGATTTAATATTAAGAAGTTGGGGTGCAATTGATATGATTTTGCATGCCATGAGTGGATGGCCATAATTGAGTCAATTATGGACATCATTAAAATTGGAGTTAATTAATAATTTGAATAGGGAATTACTAAAACTGGGGTAAAAGATTGAAAGTGTTAATCAATGCTTAGGACACGAGGTTGGACTCGTTTGTGACGTAAAACTGCCCGGACCCGCCCGACAAATCTAGTAGTCACAAATGTCAGCCCAATGTGAGAGGTCCTAGGCCCAAATTAAAGCATAACAGTTGTAAAGACACGAGGTTAGACTCTTTTATGGTGTAAGACTGCCCGGACCCGCCCGGCAAATTCAGCTGCCATAAATGCCAGTCTAATGTGAGAGGTCTTTATGAGGTTATGGCCTGAATGAATTAAGAAATACTTAACCAGATAAACATGTAAGGTGGGACATGGGGGTTAAATAGGTGCCTTGGGTGGCATGAGGAATCTAGTGGTTGCCTTTAGTGGCATTTGAAATACGATTAGTAAGACTTAACCAAACACACATGTAAATGAACATGACTAAGAGGGTTAAGTGGGATATACTAGTGGTGACAAGCTTAGGTGGGTAGCTTGTGGGGGCCCATTTCAACCAGTAACCCAAACGTATCTTTGTGGGCTCGACCCAAGTTGAGGACGGGACACGCATACTGGGCTTGACTATAAGAGGCCAAAACGGGGTAGCGGTGGCAACGCAAGTCCAACGGGTTTCATATGCGTGTGTGGACCCGGGCTGGTAGGTAAGACGTTGTTGCATCGTGTAGGTGTAAGCCGTGCATTCTCAAGTTGTATCGGGTTGCCACTTTAGGGGAGTGATACACCCCACTGTGGGGCCAGCACGGGTATCTACGAGTAGGGAGCCGATCGAAAGTGGGTAGTGGGGTACACCTAGCGGAGATAGGGGCAGACGGAACCTATGTAGTCAGCTAGGGGTACGCAAGGCTATTTATATAATTTCTAAGTGAAGCAGGCGGGATCAACTTTGAGGGTGACTGGTGTGGTGCAGTGTAGTAATTATTTGTTAGTAATTAGGTGTGCCTTGAACGTTATCTTTATCTGCTCTTCCATACCCAATAGTTCATAGACATTTCCTTGTTTTCCAGCTGATGCCTTAGTCTAGTTACTTTGATAATAGTATTGTTAGAATTATCATACTCGCCAGACTTTATGTCTGACTCCCTCTATTTCTACCCTTTTTCCCCCTCCAGGTCCTCAGGGTAGACCCAGCTCTAGCGGAGTTTGATTGGATTGCTTTATCTCTCTCTTGGAAAGCTTGGACCGCTGAAGTAAAGTCCAGCTTGTTATCTTCTTTAATGGCTATTTATGTAATGGGGTTATGTATTTTGTCTTATCAAGATGGATATTGTACTTGACTCTGATTTATGGTTTTATGATGTAACAAACATGTTTAATTTCCACTGCAATAAAATGAAGTTTTAGATTTCCAAGTACTACTTATTATCTGTCTTGTTGTAATTTTTCTGTTCTATATTCACTTAAAACCTCCATGGAAGTTAATGCATTCCCTTTGTGAGTGACATTAATGGACGTGGGGTGTTACACGTGGTATCAGAGCTTAAGGTTACCAGAACAGATAAATTTTTTAGAAAAACTATTTTCTAAAGTATTTTTGGAAGAAGTGTTTTAAAAAAAAAACATGTCTTGATGAGTAATTTAAAGAGGAAAGTTTTTATGAAAAACATAATCCCCAATAGCCATATATCTTTATCTTTCGAATTCTCCATTTTGAATCTTTCCTTTTTCGTTTCAGCATGGCTGAAGATCTTAACCATCCAGACGGTGTAATGATACCAGGATGGTATAGGAGGTTATTAGAGGCTAGGGCCGCTGCAGGTCCAGCCAATGTTCCTCCACCACCAGTTGCACCCGCTCCTCCTCCTCCTCGCGCTGATACTTTTGCAAAGACGTGCAAGGAATTTAAGGCTATGGGTGGAAAACCTTTTCAAGGGTCAGAAACGTTTGTGGAAGCTAGAGATTGGCTTAAGGAGGTGGAAGAATTGCTAGAAATCTTTGAAGTAGAAGAAGGGAGGAAAGTCAAATTAGCAGCTTGGTTAATGAAGGGAGAGGCCTCGTTTTGGTGGGAGGTCACTAATGGGGAGCGTCCTGTTGATTCTTGGGCGGATTTCAGACGTTGGTTTGAGGCAAAGTTTCTCTCAAGGGCAGAAGAGAATCTATATATGGAAAGGTTCTTGACATTGAAGCAAGGAAGCTCATCAGTGAAAGAATATGTCAACAAATTTAATCAGTTAGCAAGGTTTGGCTCAGACTTAGTGAACACGCCGGAGAAGAAGGCTCTGAGGTTCGTTAATGGATTGAATGAACCGTTGCAAGGGTTGGCTATGACCCACATCCTTATGGGGGCCACCTTTGAGAAGCTAGTAGACATGGCACTCATGCACGAGGAGAAAGGCGCTAATGCTAATAAGGCACCCGAGAAGAAAGGGGATCAGAAGAAACCACAACAGCAAAACAAGAAGGGTGGTAAAGACAATAATGGCAAGGGAAAGAAGAAATGCTTTAACTATGGGACACCAGGCCATCTCAGCAGGGATTGCCGAAAGAAAAAGAAGACTGGATGTTTTCACTGTGGTGAAGCGGGACATCTAGTGAAGGACTACCAAAGAAGGGGTAGAGGGCAGGGTCTACCTCGGGAGGACAGGTGCAGGCTCTTATGGCACCAGGGCACGCAAGGGGACAAGTTCAGGCTCTCGCGGTCCCACCGCTGCAAGAACGAGGTAGAACTATTTCTGTTGAAAGCTTAGTTTTTCTGTTTGATCATCCTGTCCGTACCTTATTTGATTCGGGCGCATCACATTCGTTTATCTCTACATCATTAGTTGAATCACTGCACTTAAACACCAGTTTAGTAGAGGATCCCTTAGTTGTTTCGAATCCAATTGGGGGCTCAGCTTATTTGTCCATGATGTGTTTGGATTTGAAAATTTCTATACTTAGCGTTGAGTTTAGATGTGATGTTTATGTTTTGGGCTTCATGGGCTATGGGCTAATTTTAGGAATGGATTGGTTATCCAGAAATGGGGCCGTTCTTGATTGTGAAAGGAGAGTAGTTAGGCCCATGACTCGCCTTGGCAACACTCTCGAAATCTTTTGTAATCCCATAAATTCCTTTATGCTAAGTTATCTAGAATCGCTTGACGCGTCTGTGGAGAATCTACGATCTGTTAGAGTGGTCCGAGAATATTCGGATGTGTTTGAGGAGGTGAAGGGCTTACCTCCGAAGCGGGAGATAGATTTTCGAATATATCTTGTGGATAATGCGAAACCAGTATCTTTGCCAGTACGCCACATGGCTCCTCGTGAAAGGTGGGAACTCAATAAGCAAGTGAAGGAGTTGCTTGAGAAGGGGTTCATAGGACGAAGTATATCGGAGTGGGGTGCTCCAGTAGTATTTGCCACGAAGGCGGATGGGTCCCTTAGATTTGTGTCGACTATAGAGAACTTAATAAACTTACTAAGAAAAACAGACACCCACTGCCGAGGATTTACGATCTCTTCGATCAATTAGTTGGCGCCTCAGTGTTTTCGTAGTTGGACTTAGCCACTGGTTTCCATTAGTTGAGAGTGGCTGAGGATAGCATTGACAAGACTGCCTTTAGGACTCCGGACGGTTTCTATGAATGGCTAGTGATGCCCTTCGGTTTGACAAACGCCCCCGCATACTTTGTTGATTTGATGAGTAGGGTATTTAAGGAGTACCTTAATAAATTCGTGGTGGTCTTTGTAGACGACATCTTGATCTTTTCTAAGGATGAAGAAGAGCATGCCCTACATCTTAGGGAAGTGTTGGAGACCCTACGAGCGCATAATCTTAAAGCTAATTTTTTCAAATGTCACTTTTGGAGGAAAGAAGTGCGATTCTTAGGGCACGTGGTTTCCAAAGAAGGGATAGCTGTGGATCCCGCGAAGCTGGTGGCCATCCAAGATTGGAAGGTCCCTAAAAATGCTACCGAACTGAGAAGTTTCTTGGGGTTGGCTGGCTACTATAGGAAGTTTATCAAAGACTTCGCAAAGATATCAGCTCCATTGACACGCTTGACGAAGAAGAACCTAGTTTTCACATGGGACGTAGATTGTGATGATGCGTTCCAACGTTTGAAGAGAGCTTTGACCTCATCCCCAGTCTTAGTGCTGCCAGACGAAAGTAAGCCCCTTACTGTTTATACCGATGCTTGTGGGACAGGTCTAGGCGCAGTCTTAATGCAAGAGGGTAGGGTAATAGCCTATGGTGGAAGGCAGTTGAGAGCGCATGAGAAAAATTACCCCACACATGACCTAGAGTTGGCCGCTATTGTTTTCGCGCTTAAGTCTTGGCGCCATTATCTTCTTGGGGAGAAATTCGAATTGTTCACTGACCACAAATCGTTAAAATACTTATTCTCTCAGAAGGACTTGAACTTAAGGCAGCAAAGGTGGATGGTGTTCTTAGCGTCCTACGATTTCGAAATAGCATATACCCCTGGCAAGGGTAACGTAGTGGTCGATGCCTTAAGTAGAAAAAGATTATCCTTAAGTCCTTTGTTTGTTGAGCGGCGAAGTTTAGAGTTCATTTCTACGTTTGACTTTACACCTTCCATTGACTTCGTACCTGGTTTGCTAGCATCCTTGGAGGTCAGACCTACGCTTTTGGGACGGATTGGCGAGGCACAGCGAGATGACCCACAGTTGGTTGAGTTAGTAGAAAAGCTCAAAAGAGGGGAGTCATCAAGCCATCTCTGTAGGTATACCCTAGATGATAAGGGTTGGTTATGTAGGGACGGTAGACTTTGTGTACCAAAAGACGATGATCTAAGGAAGACCATTCTTGACGAAGCACATCGTTCGAAGATGACCATTCATCCCGGCGGGGACAAGATGTACAAAGACATGAAGCGAGTTTTCTTTTGGGCCGGTATGAAGAGGGACGTGGCCGAGTATGTCGCTAGATGCTTGGTGTGCAAACAAGTAAAAGCGGAGCAAAAGAAACCCAGTGGGTTGCTTCACCCATTGGAGGTTCCACTATGGAAGTGGGAGAGTGTCTCGATGGACTTTGTGGATGGATTACCAAGATCAAGGAAGGGTAATACGGGGATTTGGGTTATAGTAGATAGACTTACTAAGAGCGCCCATTTCATTCCCGTAAAGAGTAAGAGGACTGCTCCATGGTTAGCTTCTGTATACGTCCGAGAAATAGTTCGTTTGCATGGTGTTCCTTCTAGCATAGTTAGCGACCGCGATCCTATTTTCACTAGCGAATTTTGGAAGAGCTTGCAAGAGGCGGTAGGGACTCAGTTATGTTTGAGCACCGCATATCATCCTCAGACGGACGGCCAAACCGAGAGGGTGAATCGTATTCTAGAGGACCTTTTGAGGCTATGTATCCTAGACTTTGAGGGTACATGGGAAGAGCATCTTCCATTGGTGGAGTTTGCATATAATAACAGCTTTCAGTCTAGCATTGGCATGGCACCTTTCGAAGCTCTTTATGGACGACCTTGTCGTTCACCTACATGTTGGTGGGAATCTACGAATAAGATCTTACTTGGGCCCGATATGATTAGGGAGACTTCGGAGAAGATCGACTTGATTCGAAGGAGGATGAAAGCAGCGCAAGACAGGCAGAAATCTTATGCGGATAAGAGGAGGACAGATCTTGAGTTTGAAGTTGGGGACATGGTCTTTATCAAAGTGTCTCCATGACGGAACGTTGTTCGCTTTGGGTCCATTGGGAAATTAGCACCAAGGTTCGTAGGGCCGTTTCCTATTAAGGAGAAGATTGGACAGATGGCGTATAGAGTGGAGTTGCCTGAGAGACTTAGTGGTGTACATGACGTATTCCATGTGTCACATTTGAGGAAGTGCTTGCACGAGACCGCGGAAGTGGTAGAGCCGAACTTGCTTAGAGAGGTGGAGATAGAGCGTGATGCGACGATTTGGACGAGCTCCTACATGCATTCTTGGGTCAGAGATTAAGAAGCTGAGAAATCGAGAGGTCAAACTAGTCAAAGTGCAATGGGGAGATGATGAGAGCAACGCTACTTGGGAGACAGAAGCGAAGATGCGTTCGTTGTACCCTTTTCTTTTTGAGGGTATGTCTTTTAATTTCTTCTTTATCGCTTAGCTTGTACTTATCTTACCTTTAGAGTATCCTCTCGCTAGTATCCTTGACCTTTAGTTAGGATAATCCTATGGTTGAAACATGTGTTTGAGACATGTTATGTATGATGGATGCAAAGTGGATGCAAGTGTTTGCTAGTGGTTGCTCGTGGACGCATATACACTTACTATTAGGCAATAGATCGGCTCAGTCACTTCATATTGCATATTGCATATATATGGATGTATTTAGTAAAATGGATGTATGAGGATTTGTTTTTATCATATGGATGCTGCATTCAGATGATGATTGTGCACGCATATAGAGATAATACGTAGCATTAAGGAACTTTTTCATACATAATGGACGCATGGCACTATCATGATTTACATTAAGGAGGTCAACTGAATCAGTGGACCGCCTGATTTTGCATTAGATATGGACATATACACACACTGTGCATTTAAACATGAAAGCATTAGAAGTCTATATGGACAATGGATGCCTGTGTTTGATGGTTGAGTAGATGGATGATTGGATGTTAGGATATACATTCTTCTTGACTTGAAGATTTCGGGGTCGAAATCCTTTAAGGATGGGAGAATGTAACACCCCGTAATTCGGTTAATATTAATATTCACAAATTAAAGAATAGCTAATCTAAGACGTGAGAATTGTGGGAAATGGATTGCGCCATTGTGTTTGTCTCGGAATTCTGGTTGGAATAGAGTCCGAGTTTGCGTGAATTGGACTTCGTATGAAGAAGTTATGGCCATCGGAAGTTTCAGAAAATTCAAAACAGATTTCAGAAAATTTAAAATTTAAAATTCGAAGTCAAACAGGCTAGACGGGAAAATTCCCGCCCAGCACCCCAGGTCGACTGGGGAGTCGACACCCCCCCCCCCAGGTCGACTGGGCAGTCGACCTGGTCCAGGCGGCTAGGGTTTGGCTGAGCCCAATCTTGAGCTGCTGATGTGTCTTTAGGGCTGAGTTGGCAAATTTAACGGTTCAGTTTAGTTCTGAGTTGATCTGACGGTCTAAATAAATCCTAAACTCTATAAATACCTAGGTAATCTCTCACTCTAATTCACAAGAAAAATAGAATAGCCACCGTCATACCGCCGCCATGGAACTCAGTGTAGCCGCCGCCAACTAAGAAGGAAGAAAGCTAATCAAAACCCTAATTCTACTCAACTCTAAAGCAAATCAAGACTCTCTTTCTCTTCTAATTGTGAGTATGATGATCTTAACAAGATTATTGTTAAACAAATTAGATTAAGTCATGAATGGATTATAAGTGAATGATGTGGATTGTCATATATGTTGTTGTAAACCTTATGCTATCATGTATGTTGTAAATCCTATGTTATGTGATGATGATATCCTATGTGTTGTAAATCATGCTATGATGATATTGTATAGGTTGTAATTTTCTATGCTAAATTGTGATAAATCATACATGTTATAAAGTCATGATGTTATTATCTATGCTAATTAGTTCATGATGTTGATATTATGTGGGCTATGTTGATGACAAATCATGTATGCAAGTTTAGATTGATTAGTAAAGATTATGAACATATGCCATGACATCTATTTAGACCTAGAATTATGCTATGACATGGGTGAGTTCTATGTGTTAGATGCTAGTTCACACCATCATTATGTTGCATAAAACCCCATATGCAAGTTTATACATGAATTTGGGTTATGATCATATCATGTAAATTGTGACATTTAACAAGTTGACACCTTTAGATCCATAACATGTGTAGTTTTATGCAAGTTTCACCCCTATTATGATTAGATTTATTTTATTTGTCTATATGTTGTGATAATTTATCTTCGTGCTATGAGTTAGACTATACGAATCTAACGTATATTTTGTGTTGAATAAACGAACGTATAACATGGGGTAGGGGTAATATTAAGGATTTAATATTAAGAAGTTGGGGTGCAATTGATATGATTTTGCATGCCATGAGTGGATGGCCATAATTGAGTCAATTATGGACATCATTAAAATTGGAGTTAATTAATAATTTGAGTAGGGAATTATTAAAACTGGGGTAAAAGATTGAAAGTGTTAATCAATGCTTAGGACACGAGGTTGGACTCGTTTGTGACGTAAAACTGCCCGGACCCGCCCGGCAAATCCAGTAGTCACAAATGTCAGCCCAATGTGAGAGGTCCTAGGCCCAAATTAAAGCATAACAGTTGTAAAGACACGAGGTTAGACTCTTTTATGGTGTAAGACTACCCGGACCCGCCCGGCAAATCCAGTTGCCATAAATGCCAGTCTAATGTGAGAGGTCTTTATGAGGTTATGGCCTGAATGAATTAAGAAATACTTAACCAGATAAACATGTAAGGTGGGACATGGGGGTTAAGTAGGTGCCTTGGGGTGCATGAGGAATCTAGTGGTTGCCTTTAGTCGCATTTGAAATACGATTAGTAAGACTTAACCAAACACACATGTAAATGAACATGACTAAGAGGGTTAAGTGGGATATACTAGTGGTGACAAGCTTAGGTGGGTAGCTTGTGGGGGCCCATTTCAACCAGTAACCCAAACGTATCTTTGTGGGCTCGACCCAAGTCGAGGACGGGACACGCATACTGGGCTTGACTATAAGAGGCCAAAACGGGGTAGCGGTGGCAACGCAAGTCCAATGGGTTTCATATGCATGTGTGGACCCGGGCTGGTAGGTAAGACGTTGTTGCATCGTGTAGGTATAAGCCGTACATTCTCAAGTTGTATCGGGTTGCCACTTTAGGGGAGTGATACACCCCACTGTGGGGCCAGCACGGGTATCTACGAGTAGGGAACCGATCGAAAGTGGGTAGTGGGGTACACCTAACGGAGATAGGGGCAGACGGCACCTATGTAGTCAGCTTGGTGTACGCAAGGCTATTTATATAATTTCTAAGTGAAGTAGGCGGGATCAACTTTGAGGGTGACTGGTGTGGTGCAGTGTAGTAATTATTCGTTAGTAATTAGGTGTGCCTTGAACGTTATCTTTATCTGCTCTTTCATACCCAATAGTTCATAGACATTTCCTTGTTTTCCAGCTTATGCCTTAGTCTAGTTACTTTGATAATAGTATTGTTAGAATTATCATACTCGCCAGACTTTATGTCTGACTCCCTCTATTTCTACCCTTTTTCCCCCTCAAGGTCCTCAGGGTGGACCCAGCTCTAGCGGAGTTTTATTGGATTGCTTTATCTCTCTCTTGGAAAGCTTGGACCGCTGAAGTAAAGTCCAGCTTGTTATCTTCTTTAATGGCTATTTATGTAATGGGGTTATGTATTTTGTCTTATCAAGATGGATATTGTACTTGACTCTGATTTATGGTTTTATGATGTAACAAACATGTTTAATTTCCACTGCAATAAAATGAAGTTTTAGATTTCCAAGTACTACTTATTATCTGTCTTGTTGTAATTTTTCTATTCTATATTCACTTAAAACCTCTATGGAAGTTAATGCATTCCCTTTGTGAGTGACATTAATGGACGTGGGGTGTTACACCTGTGCTAATTGAGATTACAAGAGGAGAATTTAGAGGTAGGAAGGTGCAAAGCCCATGTACTTCAGTAATGGTGGAAGCCTTGAAGAAGAATGGCCAAAATATTTTTGAAAATCCTCCAAATAGTTTATTTATAGTCATTTCCTGATAGCAGTTCATGAGAAACGTGGCACGCATACCAAGAATCTCGAAATATGGTGGAAAACGTCCAAAAATCCTCTCTATTCGTTGTACGCCATTCGGAATGAGATCCAGGTTGATAGGAGGAAAATAGCCTTGAGAACAGATTAAAATGTGTGTGCAGCTGTAGGCGGTTCGCGGTGGTGGTTGGGTTGTGATGTAGGCTTCACGAGCCGAGGTCTGGTCGCGAGCTGGAGTGGCGAAGTTGGTGTCCATGGTCGGGTCGTGGTAAGGAGGGTCGTGACCCATATATACTCCACTAGCCGGGGTGCTTCACGATTTGAGGGTGCTTCACAAGATGGTGCCCATGAACCGCTGTCACGAGCCGGGTTCAGGGCGAGCCAATCCGGTGGTCCACGAGCCATACTCTGAGCATGTGACGCTTCGTTGCTTTATCCAAGAGATTGCCAGATTACACCAGTATATGGAAACGGGCGTAACGTTCAAACCGTAATTCTGATTTAGCCAAACGAAAGATCTACTTGAAGATAATTCAAAGGGATACAAGATTTACTGAGCAAATCTCCGTAATTGATGTTTCCAGGCCTAAAAGAGGTCGTCTGATAGGAGTTTCAGGCCATTCTTTGTTTGTGATGCGACTCCAACCAAATAGTTTCCTGTTTTCTGACGGTGCTCTCTATGCCTCAGTGGGTTGCTATTTAGAGATTCCATGTGTGACAACTTTGACCAGAAAGTGTGTCGACGAGTTTGCCCCCGAAAATATATCTTGCTAGTTGAAGGAAGATGTGTTCTGGATAATACGAGAAGTCTATAATCCATAGAAATTCGGTATGCGACGATCACGCCAGATCGTATTAAGGCTGAGAAAAATCCAAAAAGATTAGAAGTTTGCACTTGCAAAAAGATAAGACAAACAATGCATCGGGATGATGACCAAAACCCGAGATGCAAAGGTAGTACAAATAGGAAGTAGAACTCAGGACCCAGACGGGAACCGACGAGTTAACTTCATGAGTTCAACTTTGCTGCAGGATGTGTGCAAAGTGGTTATCAATGTTTATAGTTTGACTCACCACTGAGAGACAGATCATTCTTTATGGATCAGTGTAGTGGAATTTTCATGACCCCATAGGGGCAAGGTGATCGTAGCTGGGCTATGAGCCAGTGTAGTGGATTTGTCATGAATCCATGGGGCAGAGTGGACATAGCAAAGGATTAATGGCTATGGATCAGTGCAGTGGAGTCATCATGACTCACTGGAGCAGAGTGATCATAGCAAAGAATTGGGTGATCAAAGTGGTAGATATTGTATACTTTACGCACTGAGTGAGAGATGTAAGGATGATTGCTATGTTTGATGTTGCTATCACCATGACATGCCTTCCCCCTTCCTATTATTTTCACACCATATGTTAGTGTCACCACATTAGAGTATTGCACATCTTGTTGTGCTAACTCTTTGTTGCAGGTCCAGGCTCATGTATGGTTATGTATACCTGTTATTGTTCTGTTTTTACTACATATCGCCCATACCAGAGTTTTGTCTGGCCCAGAGTTTTATGTCTCTTCTATTACTCTGGGTGCTCTTAAACGAGCAGACTAGAGACATGTTAGTTGCTTATGCAAGAGTAGCTATCCGGAGAGGAGTAGGAGGATTACACGTATCATTTCCATATATTCTCCCTGTGTTGTTGCTGGTTACTACTTTGGGCATTAGTAGTGTACCTTCCTGTTTTTCTTTAGAGACAGTTTTAAAAGTTGTAATAATGATGGTTTGGATCATAAGCTATATTTTGAATTTTCCGCAGCTATGATGGTTTAGTTTTCAGCTTATGCACTGTCTCGCCTGTTTTATATAAAGTTTTGTTATTGTTATATATTTTTCCATGCGATGTGAGATATACTACAGGTTCTTTGACGATTCATCGTCCTTCTTCTTTTCTTTTGACAACCGCCACAGTGCTAGTTAGGCATTAGCACAGCGCTTTTTCAGAGAAATGTCGGCTGGTGCGGGGCAGGCCGTCACAACCGTATTAAGGCCGAGAGAAATCCAAAACGATCAGAAGTTTGCACCTGCAAGAAGATAAGACAAACAATGCAAGAATAGTTCTGAGACGGACTTACCAAAGTAAGATGAACAAGGAGACGCTAATGAAGTTCCAAGACGGCCTTACCAGGGTAAGACGACCAAGGAAGTTCTATGAGGCTCCAAGACGGCCTTACTGGGGTAAGACGACCAAGAAAATGCTATGAGATTCCAAGACGGCCTTACCTGAGTTAGACGACCAAGGAGATGCAAATGAAAATTTGGTTGTACTGGACGAGTCCAGTTCGGAACCGATGCCCAATGTTTATACTGGACGGATCCAGTTAGGAGCTGGAGCTCAATGCTTATACTGAATGGATCCAGTTGGGAGCCGAAGCTCAATGTTTATACTGGACGAATCTAGTTACGAGCCAGAGCTCAATGTTTATACTAGACTTATCCAGTTGGGAGCCGGAGCTCGTCAATTATCTTTATTGATTCATGAAACCTAAGCTGCAGTTATTCTATCCCTGAACACGATTAGAGACTACGGGTTGGTCTCATGCGTGTAGGCCGATGTTGCCGCGCTTATTA
This sequence comes from Allium sativum, assembly GCA_030737875.1. Taxonomy (NCBI): domain Eukaryota; kingdom Viridiplantae; phylum Streptophyta; class Magnoliopsida; order Asparagales; family Amaryllidaceae; genus Allium; species Allium sativum. Next base: position 194,150,087 of record CM060927.1, on the reverse strand, counting down.
CATGCAGAGAAAACAAAGAGGGGGCGAGAAGTCTCCTTAAAGCCTAAAATCATAAACCATGGACTGGAGTCCCCTAAACTGAAGAGATCCGGTGAGTGGGATCAGCGAATGATAATCCCGCGATTGCTCGATCCAGGATCGTTCCCTCTCCGGGGAATAGGTGGTGGCAAAGCATGTTTAGGCGCTTTTGGTTGAGTGACATACTCGGGTAGCTCTCCTCGTCTGACCCGGTCCTCAATAAAGTCTCGCAAATATCTGCAGTCATTAGTGTAATGACCATTTATTTCATGAAATATGCTATGTCTTCCGAAGTCACATTGTGCTAGCGTTGGTTCCCTCTTGGGAGGCCTAGGTTAGGAGCTGGCGCCTCCTATTTCCATGTAGATATTGCTTAGAGTTCGTTCAGTTCAGTGTATTTGTCATATCTGGACCATCTCCGGGGTGGAGCATTACGATCATTTGTAGCGGGGGTCTTTCCTTTACCCTTGTCATTATTAGACGGTTCTCCATCTTTAAGTAGATTGACATCAAGAATGCGCTTTTCAGAAGTTGCATCTTCTTTCCGTAGAAATCTATCTGCTTAAAGGTAGAATTCACCGAGGTTTCACAGTGGGTCCCAGTACAAAGATTTTTTGAACTCCGTGTTATCTAGATCGTCGGATATTGCTGCCATCAATACCATGGATGGTTCAGGTCGTTCAACTGATGCTACTGCAACGTTGAATCTTTCCAGAAATGAACGCAGAGTTTCTCTGGGCCTCTGTTTGATTATAGTGAGAGACATGACATTCCTGGGTCATGCGATGTGAACCCAAAATTGTTCAGTGAAGCGTGCAACCAACATGTTCCAGCTGTTGATTGATTCGGTTTCTAGCTGCTGAATCCACATAGCAGCAATATCAGTCAGAAAGAGAGGAAAATACTTTGCCATGACGTTTTCCGACGCCATTTGAACTTCCATATGACGCTTGTAGCACATCAGGTGCATGGTAGGATCCGTCCTGCCATTGTAGGGTTCCAATTTTGGAAGTTTGAAATCTTGGGGATTGTGGGAATTCCTAATTTCCTGAGTGAAAGGAGTGTGGTTGATGTCATCCACGTCATTCTAATATGTGCGACCTCTCGAGAGGCGTTCAATCAGATCTGCTAGCCGATTTCCTTCAAAAAGCTGTTGCAAATTGCCGATATCAGAGCTGGTGCGCCCAGGGTTGAGTGTGAGAGAGGGATGTCGCCGGTGAGTTGCTGGGAGTGAGTTGCCGGTACCAGTTCGTGAGCCAGGGGCAGCACCACGAGCCGGGTCATTGTCCAGGGGTTCGCGGCTCGTGGCTCGCAGTTCAAGGGGGCGAGCCGATCCGATTCTGGGTCGTGGAGTCCAGTTCGTGAGAGAGGGAGGCGAGCCGATCGAGTCATGGAGCCTCATCACGAACCACCTCCAGCTATTGGGCGAGGGCTTGTGTTCTTCTATTCGTCTGAACTGGAGCTGAAGTAGGTCCTGACCATTTCCAAGAGTGAGGGGGTTGCCCCCGAGTCCAAGTGATGCATGAGCCACTTCTGTGGCTTCATTTCCAATGACTTGAACGTTGCTCGGCCTTCCATCCATCCGAACAAAGAATCCATCGATCATCTCCTGTTGTTTCCTGAGGAGATCATCGTGCTTTGCCATTTAAGCTCTCATTTCAGTGAAAACGCCATTCATCTCTTCTGTAGTTAAGTACGCAAAAGGATCTCCATGAGAGGATACCCCTGACTTTCCTCGTTTCTAGTGCCTTCAGCTTCATCATCCTCCACGTGAGAGGAAGTTCCAGCTTTCTTCCTTTTGATTGCCATCGATCTTGTAGCCAAAAATCCAAGCTAGAAGGTGAAATTTCGTGTGCCCCCTACCTGGCACGCCAAAATGTTAGACCAAAAAATGGCACAAACACCCAAATTCAGATTACAGATCACAAAATGCATAAAATGATAATTAAGAGGAGACACACGAAGTTTTTATTGTGGTTCGGATGTAGATGTAGCATACGTCCACTTTATAATCTTATTGTTACATTGACATATTACAAGAATCAGTTACATGTAGACACACAATCTATGTGTTAATTGAGATTACAAGAGGAGAATTTTGACGTTGGAAGGTGCAAAGTCCTTACACTTCAGTAATGGTGGAAGCCGTGAAGAAGAATGGCCAAAAGATCTTTGAAAGTCCTCCAAACGGTGTGTTTATAGTCGTTTCCTGATAGCAGTTCGTGAGAGACGTGATACGCATCCCAAGATCTCGAAATGTGGTGCAAAACATCTAAAAATCTTCTCTAAGTCATTATATACCATGTGGAATGAGATCCGGGCTGATAGGTGTGAAAATAGCCTTGACAATAGGTCAAAATGTATGTGCAGCTGCAGGCGGTTCGCGTTGGTGGTCGGGTCATGATGTGGGCTTCACGAGCCGAGGACTGATCGCAAGCTGGAGTGGAGAAGTTGGTGTCCACGGTCGGGTCGTGGTAAGGAGGGTCGTGACCCATATATGCTCCACGAGCCAGGGTGCTTCACGAGCCGAGGGTGTTTCTTGAGATTGTGGCCACGAACCGCTGTCACGAGCTGGGTTCAGGACGAGCCATCCAAATGGTGGACCATGAGCCATACTCCGAGCATGTGACGCTTCGTCGCTTTAACGAAGAGATTGCCAAATTACACCAGTATGCGGAAACGGGCGTAACTTTCAAACTGTAAGTCTGATTGAGCCAAACGAAAGCTCTACTTGAAGCTAATTTAGAGGGCTACAAGAGTTACAAAGCGGATCTCCGGAATTGAAGTTCTCGGGCCCAAAAGAGGTTGTTTGATAGGAATTTCGGGCCATTCTTTGTTTGTGATGTGACTTCAACCAAATCGCTTCCAGTTTTCTGACGGTGCTCTCAGTTCCTGGGCGGGTTGCTATTTAGAGATTCCATGTGTGACAGCTTTGTCCAAAAAGTGTGTCAACAAGTTTTCCCCGTAGAACATATCTTGCTAGTTGAAGGAAAATGTGTTCTGGATAATACGAGAAGTCTATAATCCATAGAAATCCAGAATGCGATGATCACATCGGATCGTTGTAACGACCCACATTCTACGTAACGGAGGATTGTAGAATATTTATTTATTTTTCATATGAGGTCGTATGGTCATGTAACTTTGGGGAACGACTACTGCGGTCATTTCCCATGTTCACAATTTTTGCCAATTTTTAAATGACCATTTTGCCCCTGGCGAATCTTGTTTTGCCTATAACTTTGGCGAATCTTGTTCTGCCTATAACTTTTGATTGGTAAGGAATTGACCTGAAACCATTTCCATTGGATCTGGCCGATGGTTTACCTTTCCGTAGAGTGGTCACATTTTCCAAATGGACTAATCGTTTGGGAGATATGGCTGAAACAAGGTCTGTTAGGTAAAAAACAGCTTAACTTAGCCTAATTAGGGTGATTAGCAACTAGGCCCATAACTCATTTCAGGATTAAGGTTATGGGAAGGCTGATAGGGTTAGGGAAATCATTTTTTTATCATTTTTCTAGCTGCCACTTACATCTCTTGAAACCTAGCAGTAGCCTCCACCTTCTAAATTCATCCCAAATCACTTTCTAATCGTGTATTAGCTTAATCTACACAAAATTATGGAAGATTAGTGTCAAATCAGAGTTGGAGCTGTTGTGTTGCATTGGAAACCATGCCTAAACCGTAGAGTTTTAGATCTAGTATTTTATTTGTGGCTAAGGTGAGCGATTTGCATTGTTTTTCACTAATTACGGCTATTAGGGGTGATTAGTGTTAACTAATCAAATTATGCATGTTAAAATTCTGGAAAAATATGTAAAAATTCTTAAATGTCATTTTATACCTTTGTTAGAAAATTGGGTTAATTTGGATAAATTTTGCTAATCAAATGATTAAATCATGATTAAGGAGATTATGGGGAAAACAAGGGTTTTAGCTATGTTTGATCCATATTAACATGTTATATTGTTGTTTTGGTGTTTATGGTTGATTATACATGTTGTTATTACTGTTTGGTATGATTTGTGATTGCTTAGTAAAGTTAGAATGGTTAAAAACGCCGTAAAAGCTCACTGGAAAACTTGCAGAAATTGGTCAGACCAACCCGTTCGTGAGCAGGCATCACAACGCCGATCGAGACCACCCCCACGAACAGGAATGATGTATCACGAACCAGCTTTGTTCCCATGACTAGGAGATCACGAGAAAACCAGAATTGTACGAGCCCGAACCACGAACCATGTTGATGACTCACAAACCGAACCAGAGCACCACGAGTCGAGATGGAGACTATGACTCGACCATGATGCCACGAACCGGCTGAAAGGCCACGAACCAGGAGGAAGGTCACTACCCGAGCTCACCTTCACGACCAAGATAGGGTTCACGAGTGGACCCCACGACCCGAAGATGGCCCACAAGCAGGACTCACGAATAGATGTCACGAACTGTCGTGGATGACCGTGGACCAATGAGTTGTGAACCGAGGAGCTGAAGAGTCACGAACCGAGATGAAGACCAAAAGCCAAGATGCAAAGGTAGTCCAAATAGTAAGTAGAATTCAGGATCCAGATGGGAACCGACGAGTTAACTTTATGAGTTGGACTTTGCTGCGGGACGTGTACAAAGGGGTTATCAATGTCTATAGCATTGACTCACCACTAAGAGACAGTTCATTGGCTATGGATCAGTGCAGTGGAGTTGTCATGAATCCATGGGGCAAAGTGATTGTATTAGGGCTATGTGCTAGTGCAGTTGAATTGTCATGACTCCATCAGTGCAGTGGAGTCGTCATGACTCCATGGTGTAGAGTGATCATAGCAAAGAATTCGGGGATCAAAGTGGTAGATATCATATACTTTACGCACTGAGTGAGAGATGTAAGGATGATTGTTATGTTTGATGTTGTTATCACCATGACATGCATACCCCCTTCCCATCATTTTCACACCATGTGTTAGCGTAACCTTAGGGTATTGTACATCCTGTTGTGCTAACTCTTTTGTTGTAGGTCCAGGCTTAGGTATGGTTACGTACACCTATTATTATTCTGTTTTTGCTTCTTATCGCTCATACCAGACTTTTGTCTAACCCAGAGTTTTATGTCTCTTCTTATTACAATGGGTGCTCCTAAACGAGAAAACTTGAGATAGGTTAGCTGGTTATGAACAAGTACTTATTCGGGACGAGCAGGAGGCTTACACATATCATTTCCATATATTCTCCCTGTGTTGTTACTGGTCACAACTTTGAGCATTAGTAGTGTACCTTCCTGTTTTGCTTTAGAGGCAGCTTTAAAAGTTGTAATAATGATGGTTTGGATCATAAGCTTTATTTTTAATTTTCCGCTACTATGATAGTTTAGTTTTCAGCTTGTGCACTGTCTCACCTATTTTATATCAAGTTATGTTATTATTATATTTTATTCCATGTGCTGTGAGATATACTACAGGTTCTTTGACGATTCATCGTCTTGCTTCTTTTCTTTTGACAACCATCCCATGCTAGTTGGGCATTGGCACAACGCATTTTCGTGGAAATGTCGGCTGGTACGGGGCGGGCCGTCACATTTGTATCAGAGCTCTAGGTTGTGTAGTCTAACCTAGGGGAAGACATCAGGGAGAGATAGTATTCATATATGAGAGCATCTATTTGTGATATTTTGGTTTTAAAAAGCTATATATAATACTATTAGTATATCTAAGGATGAAGTCGCACTGCACTGGCACCAATAAGAAGATGGTTAATTGATTTCTCTTTACAGATTTAACAATGAGCCGATATACGAGGAGTACGGGTTCAGGGGCCAATAATAGGAATGCTCTTGATATGAGGACGATGTTTACTACCTTCATAAGAGAGATGCTTAGGGATATGCAAGGAGCAGTTCCTAATGCTGCCAACGGTGGTGGTGCAGCAGTGCATGCGCCTAGAGTCAATTTCGCCAAGCTCTGCAAGGATTATGCTAGTCTTGGTGGAAAGCCGTTCCATGGAACGGAATCGGCTACGAATATTCAATATTATCTCGATAGTTATGAGTGCATCTTCGAGGACTTAGGATCGATGATGCAATGAAGAGAAAGATAGCATCGCGTCAACTGGAAGGACAGGCTATGAATTGGTGGAATGCTATTAAAGCAGCTACTCCTGAGGATCAAGTTACTTGGAATCGGTTTAAGTTCCACTTCAGTGACAAGTTTAACCCAGCTGCTCAGAAATCCGAATTGTTTAGGAAATTTTTGGAACTTAAGAAAAAGGGTAGGGCAGTCTCGGAGTATATTGCTGAGTTCTATACTTTATCGAAGCATGGATTATCCATTATTGACACTGTCGAAAAGAAGAACGAGAAGTTCATAACTGGCTTAGATGGGCACTTGGGGGAAAGGCTTATAAACCACATCAATGAGACGTTTGAATCCACTATGGGAAAGCCATTGAGATCAGAGAGTCTTTACCCTAAGCCGAAGACCGAGGTTGCTATTACATCTACAGGGGAGCCAAAGCCGCAAACAAGCGGTTGAGGCAAGAATAATTTCCAGAATAAGAGGAAGCAGAACCAAGCTAGGGATGGTCAGAAAAAGAAAAAGAAATATGCTGAGTGTTATAGTCGTGGCAAGAAGGGCCATTATGCTAAAGAATGCCGAGCAAAGCCAGCGGACAGGAAGTGCTTCAACTGCGGCCAAGTGGGACATCACAAGGATAAATGTCCACAACCTCCTAAAGAGAAGAAGATTTCGAAAGAATATGCTATTAATGTTGTTCCTTCTTCGTCAAATGCCCCCAACTACGGTGGAGAAAGGAAAGAATGTCATCATTCAAGGTATGCTTTCTACTTATGATGTCCTTGTTCTATTATTGTTTGATACTGGGGCTTCCCATTCCTTCATATCTAGTGGCCTGATTGGTAGGTTGGGATAGGAACTTGAGATAGTCGATAGAACTTTAGTGGTGACGAACCCGATTGGTGGTTCGACTAGCCTTTGCATGATTTGTCGAAATTTTGTCTTATTGAGTCATGGATGTATGTTTTATTGTGACTGCTTTGTTTTGGGCTTTACTAGGCTTGACTTCATTTTGGGTGTCGATGGCTCCAAAGGTACGGGGTGGTGGTCGACTGTGAGGGATTTTCGGTGACTATTAGGGTGGATGATGGGCGGAGGGTAGTGTTTGGTGGCCTACCTAGTGATGAGGTGATGGCTAGTTTACCAAATTTCCTCGACATTCTGTAGGACGAGTTATTAGGGGTTCCCATTGCTGGCTAGTATTCGGATGTCTTCGAGGAAGTGACCAGACTTCCACCACACCGAGAGATTGAGTTCTATATTGATTTAGTGAAAGATGCTAGACGTATAGTGATGCCACTTCGTCGTATGGCACCCAGGGAGCAGCGAGATCTCTGGGTGCAAGTGAGCGATCTTTTGAAGAAGGTATTTATCAGAATAAGTGTTTCCCAGTGGGGAGCACCAGTTGTATTTTCCACTAAGGCAGATGGTTCCCTTCGTTTATGTGTGGACTATCATGAGTTGAATAAAGTGACTTGGAAGAATAAGTATCCACTTCCAAGGATATATGGTTTGTTTGATCAACTGGAAGGAGCAAGAGTGATCTCCCACTTGGACCTCGCGACAGGATTTCATCAGCTCCGAGTGGTGGCTGAGAGTATTTCTAAAACGACATTTCGGACACCGTATGGATTCTATAAGTGGTTGGTTATGCTATTTGGATTGACCAATGCACCATCATATTTTGTGGATCTTATGAATAGATTTTTCATAGATTGGTTGAATAAGTTTGTCCTTGTGTTCGTGGACAACATCTTGGTTTACTCAAGGACAGAGGAAGAACACAAGAAACATTTGAGGACGGTGGAGGAGGTGCTAAGGAAACACCAACTGAAAGGGAAATTCTCTAAGTGTCACATCTGGAGGACGGACGTGAGATTCTTGGGCCATGTTGTTTCAGAGAATGATATTGTCGTAAACCCTGTGAAGGTGGCTACAGTACAGGATTCGTCTACGCCCAAGAATGCAACAGACGTGAGAAGTTTCTTGAGGTTAGCTGGATATTATCGTAAGTTTATCCAAGACTTCTCCAAGATAGCGGCACTGTTAACTCGGTTGACCAAGAAGAATCAAGCTTTCGTTTGGGACGGAAAGTGTGAAAATGCATTTAAGAATCTAAAGGAAAAGTTGAAGTGTGCACCAGTGTTATTTATCCCCAAAGAGAACGAAGAGATGACGGTATACACGGATGCCTGTGGTATCGGACTAGGTGTTGTACTGATGCAAGGAGGTAGGGTTGTAGCTTATGCTAGTCGGCAATTGAATCTGCATGAGAGAAGATAACCTACCCATGATATGGAATTTGCAACAATCGTGTTCACATTGAAAAGTGGAGATATTATCTCTTGGAAGAAAGATTCGAGTTTTTTACTGATCACAAGTCGTTAAGGTACCTTTTCCCCCAGAAGGATTTAAATCTTCGTCAGCAAAGATGGTTAGAGTTCTTGGCTTTATATGATTTCAACATCACATGCACACTCGGCAAGGGAAATTCGGTAGCTATTGCATTGAGTAGGAGACATGACAGTTTAGGGGCTATTTTTCTTGAATGGAAGCAACTGGAGCATATCGCAGGATACGATTTCAGACCAAAGTGCGAATTGGATCCAGAGATGTTAGCAAGTTTGACGATCAGTCCCACTTTGATTGAGAGGATTTTTTCCAGTCTGAGGGACGATCCGAACCTATTGGAAAACATCTCCATGGTAGAGATGGGTATCGATTGCGAGGGAATGAAAAAGTATGGATTTGATAGAGAAGGATGGCTTCGAAAGAATGAGAGACAACGTTAATGGATTGAGAGATGAAGTGCTTAAAGAATGTCATCACTCAAAACTAACTATACATCCCGGTGGTAACAAAATGTATCGAGACATGAAGCAGACCTACTACTGGGAAGGAATGAAAAGAGACGTTGGGAAGTTTATATCCAAGTGCATGAATTGCCAATTAGTTAAAGCTGAGCAGAAGAAGCCTAGTGGTTTGATACAACCATTGGAAATCCCCGAAACGGGAGCAAGTCTCAATGGATTTCATTGATGGTTTACCCAGGACTAGTCGGGCAATGATAGCATTAGGGTGATTGTGGATCAGTTGACCAAAAGCGCAAGGTTTATACCGGTCAAGTCGACCAGAATGACAGCTAAGTTAGCCGAACTGTATATGAAGTGGGTAGTGAGATTTCATGGAGTACCCAAAAGCATTGTGAGTGACCGAGATCCGTTGTTTACTAGTGGGTTTTGGAAGAGCTTATAAGAGGCTTTAGGATCAGAAGTACATCTCAGTACCGCATACCATCCCAAAGCCGACGGTCAAACAGAGAGGGTGAATCATGTATTGGAGGATCTCTTGAGAGCTTGTATATTGGATTTTGGAGGGTGATGGTATGACCATTTGCATCTAGTGGAGCTTGCATATAGTAATAGTTATCAATTCATTTTTATTATGGCTCCATTTGAAGCTTTGTATGGACGACCGTGCAACTCACCATCGTGTTAGTTGGAAACCAGTGAGAAATTTGTGCTTGGACTAGATGTAATAAGAGAAACTTTAGGCAAGATCAAGTTTATCCAACAACGAATGAAGGCTGCCTAAGATAGGAAGAAGAGTTATGTTGATAAGAGGCGAAGAGACTTGAAATTGTATTTGTCAAAATTTCTCCGTTAAAGAGTGTGATTTGATTTGGTAGGAGAGGGAAGTTAGCACCAAGATTTGTTGGTCCATTTCCAGTTCTCGAGCAAGTTGGGAATTTAGAATATAAAGTTGGATTACCTGACAAGATGGCAGGAGTTCACGACGTATTTCATGTTTCCCAGTTAAGAAAGTTCATACACGACCCAGATCTGGCTATTTCACCGGATCAGTTAGATGACATCGAAGTAGATGCCAAGGCGGTTGGGAACCGTATTCTGATTCGTATTGTTGAGTAAAACACGAAGCAGCTTCGAAGGAAGATGGTGAAAAGTCAAAGTCCAGTGGGGTGATAATGAGAAAGATTGTACTAGTGGAGAACATAAATAAGACGTATCCAGAACTCTTTGCCTTGTAAGGTTTTTTTATCGATATAGTATTCCCTTATTAGTAAATCTCATGTTAGGATAGGCTTCTTGTGTTTATATGTGTGTTTGATTGTTTATAAATGGCTGATAGGCATGCAGGATCCTTTTTATGTTTTAATAAACGAATTTTGGGGGCGAAATTTCTTGGGCGAAATGTAAAGACCCGCATTCTACGTATCGGAGGAGCATAGAATATTTATTTCTTTTTCATATGAGGTCATATGGTCATGTAACTTTGGGTAACGACTATTAGGGTCATTTCCCATGTTCACGATTTTTTCCAATTTTTAAATGACCGTTTTGCCCTTTGCAAATCTTGTTTTGCCTATAACTTTTTATTGGTAAGGATTTTTTACCTGAAACCACTTCTATTAGATCCGGACGATGGTTTACCTTTCCATAGAGTGGTCACATTAGCCAAACGGACTTATCGTTTGGGAAATATTGCTGAAACAAGGTCTGGAAGGTTAAAAACAGCTTAACCGGGCCTAATTATGGTGATTAGCAGCTAGGCCCATAACCCATTTAAGGATTAGGGTTGTGGGAAGCTGATAGGGTCAGGGAAGTCAGTTTTTATCATTTTTCTAGCCGCCGCCTACATCTCTTGAAAACTAGCAATGGCCTCCACCTTCTATATTCATCCCAAATCGCTTTCTGATCGCATATTACCTTAATCTACACCAAATCAAGAAGAATAGTGTCAAATCAGAGTTGAAGCAGCTATGTTGCATCCGGAACTGCACCTAAACAGTAGAGTCCGAGTTTGCACCTAAGCAGCTATGTTTTTGTAACACCCCGAATTTCAATTAACACTAATGGTTAGTAATTAAAGTATAATTAATCTCAGATGTGAGAATCAGGGGAAACGGGCTGCGTCATTGCGTTCGTCTCGGAAAAATACGCGAAATAGAGTCCGAGTTTGCGTAAAACGGGTACTGTATGAAAGAGATATGGACGAACGAAGTTAGGCAGAAAAACCCGAAACAGGCCAGAAATGCACTGGCGCACTTGTGAAGTGCGCCAGCACAAAAATACACTGGCGCACTTGGGAAGTGCGCCCATGTCGGGACAGGAAACCTGCACAGTTTCTAGAGAGTTCTGTGGTTGGGTGCACCACTTTGGGGTTTGGGCTTGGTCTTAGGGCTGGTTTCTGGAAGGTTCCGAAATCTAAGGGTCCTAATCTAATTTAGGGTTAATCTAAGGGCCTAAAACACTCACCTAATCTATAAATACACCCTAAACCTACCCTAATCCATACTAAAAATAGAATTGAGGGCTACATGCCGCCAAATTAAATCTTAGAAGGAGCCTCCACTAATTTATGAAGAGGGTTGCAAGCTAATCACTCTCTAATCAACCTCTAATCCATTCTAAGCATCTTAATCTTCTTCATTTGGAGTGCAAATTGGCTAGTTGTGAGTTTCTATCACTCTAATGATCAATTGCTAAACTAAGTAGATGAGATATGATGAGATCATATGGTTTTGTTTGGGGATTAATGGGTTTTAAGTCATATGACATGATGTTAGTTTGCTAATGTATGTGGGTTATGCAAGTTTTGTGCTTTGTGATCATATGATAATATGCAAGTTACATGTATGATAATATGCAAGTTACATGTATGATAATATGCAAGTTACATGTATGATATTATGCAAGTTGTATGTTTCTTCATATGCAAGTTTATGAGTTCATATGCAAGTATGTAACATGTTATGCAAGTTCATATGCAAGTTTATGAGTTAATATGCAAGTTATGTAGCATGTTATGCAAGTTCATATGCAAGTTATGTGACATATTATGCAAGTTCATATGCAAGTTATGTATTTGTTAATATGTAAGTTTATGTAACATGTTATGCAAGTTGATATGCAAGTTATGTGACATGTTATACAAGTTAATATGCAAGTTATGTGACATGTTATACAAGATTATATGCAAGTTATGTGACATATTATGCAAGTTCATATGCAAGTTATGTATTTGTTAATATGTAAGTTTATGTAACATGTTATGCAAGTTAATATGCAAGTTATGTGACATGTTATAAAAGTTAATATGCAAGTTATGTGACATGTTATACAAGATTATATGCAAGTTATGTGACATGTTATGCAAGTTCATATGCAAGTTATGTGTTTGTTAATATGCAAGATGGCACCTTTGAAACATGTTCATACATATGCAAGTTGACACCTTTTATATGTGTTATGTCATGAGAACGAAATTACGTGGGAACGATGGGGTTAATTAAATGCATATGTTAATAAGATTGTGTGAAATTAATATAATTATGCATAACATAAAATAAATGAACATAGTATGGGAATTTGCCTATTAAGTTAGGTGTACCCATACTATGTGTTGGGAATTTGCCTATTAAGTTAGGTGTACCCACACTTTGGAGTTGGGAATTTGCCTATTAAGTTAGGTGCACCCATATTCCTAAAATAAACATGATAATTAACACAAATTATGGGGGTGATTAATTAGGAGTAATTAATCAATTAAGACACGAGGTTGGACCCGTTTGTAGTGTAAGACTGCCCGGAGTTTACCGGCTTAACCAGGCATCTACAAATGACGGTCCAATGTGAGGGGTCTTAATCATAAACTAAATACGTAACAAGGGTAAATGACACGAGGTTGGACCCGTTTGTAGTGTAAGACTGCCCGGAACCTACCGGCTTAACCAGGCATCTACAAATGACGGTCCAATGTGAAGGGTCCTTTACACGGTTACGGTGTTAATCAATTAAGAAACACTTAACCAGATAAGCATGTAGTGGGGCATGGGGGTTAAGTGGGTACCTTGGGTGGTATGTGGAAATTGCTAGTGGTTGCCAATAGAAAATATGATAAAATACTTAACCAAGATGAAACATGTAATTAAACATGATTAAAGGGTTAAGTGGGAAACACTAGTGTGTGGGCCAAGCTTAGGGGGATGGCTTGTGATGGGGGCCCATTTCAACCAGTAACCCATACGTATCTTAGTGGGCTCGACCCATGTCGAGGACGGGACATGCATACTGGGCTTGACTATAAGAGGCCAAAATGGGTTAGCAGTGGCAACGCATGACCAACGGGTTTCATATGCGTGTGTGGACCCGGGCTGGTAAATAAGACGTTGTTGCATCGTGTAGATATAAGCCGTGCACCGTTAGTTTTATCAGGTTGCCACGTTGGGGAATGGTACACCCCACGGTGGGGCCAGCACGGGTATCTACGTTAGGGAGTCGATCGAATGGGGAGTAGTGTGTACACCTAGTGGATTGTAGGGCCCCGTGGCGTCTACTTAGTCACCTAGGGGTACGCGAGAACTATTAAGTTAATTTTATAAGTCCATGGGTGGGATCAACCTTTAAGTTAGGAATGACTGGTGTGGTGCAGTTTAGTAATTTACCTTTGGAAGGGTAGATGCGTCTTTATCTTTTATCTTAGTTTAGTTGACTGCTTAGTGTAGCCATTCATCCCCATTAGTTACCGTATATCAGTTTATGTCTTCTCTGGTTACTTTAATGATTGTATTGTTAAAGTTATAGGACTCGCCCAGACTTATGTCTGACCCCGTTGTTTTTATCTTTTTCCCAACCCTCAGGTCCTACGGTGGATCCTAGCAGTAGTGGAGCTTGATCGGATTGCTGTTCCAGTCTTTAGGAGCTTGGATTAATGTAAAGCTCCAGTTACCCAGTTATCTTTTCTTTTGTCATGGCTATTGTATGAGAGTGGGATTATGTACTTCTTATTTTGATGGATATTGTACTTGACTTTTAGTGTGGTTTTATGATGTAACCAGACATGTTTTACTTCCTCTGTTATGAGATGATGTTTTAAATTTCAAGTACTATTTATATCTGTCTTGTTGTAATTTTTCTGTTCTATATTCACTAAAATACTCCACCGATGCTATGGCATTCCCTTAGTGAGTGACCATAGCGGGAGTGGGGTGTTACACGTGGTATCAGAGCTGAAGGTTACCGGAACAGATAAATTTTTGAGAAAAATATTTTTTTTTAGAAAATAGTAAAGGTATTATTTTTGGAAAAAGTATTTTCAAAAACATGTCTTTTAAGAGAAAAGTTTTTGAAAAAGAAAAGCATAATCCCCAATAGCCATATCTTTATCTTTCGGAATCTCCTTTTTGAATCTTTCCTCTTTCGTTTCAGCATGGCTGAAGATCTTAACATCCCGGAGGGCTTAGTTATACCACTATGGTATAGGAGGTTACAAGAGGCTAGGGCCGCGGCTGCGGGTCCAGCCAATGCTACTACACCAGAGGCAACCGCTCCTCCTCCTCAGCCTAGAGTGGATAATTTTGCTAAGATTTGCAAGGAGTTCAAGGCTATAGGAGGAAAACCTTTTCTAGGTTCAGAGACTTTCGTAGAGGCTAGAGATTGGCTTAAGGAAGTGGAAGAGTTGCTAGATATCTTTGAAGTGGAAGAGGGAAAGAAAGTCAAGTTGGCGGCTTGGTTAATGAAGGGAGAGGCCTCATTCTGGTGGGAGGTCACTAATGGAGAACGCCCTGTTGACTCTTGGGCAGATTTCAAGCAAAGGTTTGGGGCTAAGTTTCTCTCAAGGGCAGAAGAGAATTTGTTTATGGAGAAGTTCTTGAATTTGAAGCAAGGGAATCTCACGGTGAAAGAATATGTCAACAAATTCAATCAATTAGCAAGGTTTGGCATAGAGTTGGTGAATACACCGGAGAAGAAGGCTTTGAGGTTCGTTAGAGGCTTGAACGAACCATTGCAAGGAATAGCTATGACTCACATTCCTATGGGGGCCACCTTTGAGAAGCTTGTCTACATGGCACTTATGCATGAGGATGATAAGAGTTCTAAGGCACCAGAGAAGAAGGGGGATCAGAAGAAACCGCAACAACAACAACAACAACAAGGCAAGGGTGGAAAAGGCAATGGTGACAAGGGGAAGAAGAAGAAGAAGAAGAAGTGCTTCAATTGTGGGACCCCAAGCCACCTCAGCAAGGATTGTCGCAAAAAGAAGAAGACCGGTTGCTTTCATTGTGGTGAAGCAGGACATCTTGTGAAGGACTGCCCAAAGAAGGGGCAGAAGACGGGGTCTACCTCAGGAGGTCAGGTGCAAGCTCTTATGGCACCAGCTCAGGCAGGGGGGCAAGTTCAGGCTCTCTCAGTTCCACCGATTCAGCAGAGAGGTAGAACTATTTCCGTTGAAAGTCTGGTTTTTCTGTTTGATCATCCAGTTCGTACTTTGTTTGACTCTGGCGCATCGCATTCTTTTATCTCATCATCGTTAGTTGAGTCACTGCACTTAGACACCAGTCTAGTTGATGATCCCTTGGTTGTTTCAAACCCAATTGGGGGCTCCATATATCTGTCTATGATATGTTTGGGTTTGAAGATTTCTATACTTAGCGTTGAGTTTGGATGTGATGCTTTTGTATTGGGCTTCACGGGCTATGGGTTGATTTTGGGCATGGACTGGTTATTCAGTAATGGTGCCATTCTTGATTGTGAAAGGAGAGTTGTCAAGCTTATGACCCGCTTGGGTAATACTCTCGAGATCTCCTGTAATCCCATGGAATCTGTTTTGCTAAGTTATCTTGAATCGCTCGATGCTTCGGTCGAAAGTTTGCGTTCTGTCAGAGTGGTCCGGGAATATCCGGATGTGTTTGAAGAGGTGAAGGGTTTGCCTCCGAAGCGGGAGATAGATTTACGAATTTATTTGGTGGATAATGCCAAACCAGTGTCTTTGCCAGTGCGCCACATGGCTCCTCGTGAGAGAAGAGAACTTCATAAGCAAGTAGGGGAGTTGCTTGAGAAGGGGTTCATAAGGCGAAGTATATCGGAGTGGGGAGCTCCAGTAGTGTTTGCCACGAAGGCGGATGGGTCCCTCAGACTTTGTGTGGATTATAGAGAACTTAATAAGCTCACGAAGAAGAATAGATACCCATTACCGAGGATAGATGATCTCTTTGATCAGTTGGTTGGCGCCTCAGTTTTTTCGCAGATGGACTTAGCTACAGGGTTTCATCAATTGAGAGTGGCGGAGGACAGTATAGAGAAGACTGCTTTCCGGACTCCGGATGGTTTTTATGAGTGGCTTGTGATGCCATTTGGGTTGACAAACGCCCCTGCATACTTTGTTGATCTGATGAGTAGAGTGTTCAGAGAGTATCTGAATAAGTTTGTAGTGGTCTTTGTGGATGACATCTTGGTCTTTTCCAAGAGTGAAGAAGAGCATGCCTTACATCTCAGAGAAGTGTTGGAGACTCTTCGAGCACATAGTCTTAAAGCTAAATTCTCTAAATGTCATTTTTGGAGAAGAGAAGTGCGATTCTTAGGGCATGTGGTCTCTAAGGAAGGGATAGTTGTGGATCCCGCAAAGATAGTATCTATCCAGGATTGGAAAGTTCCTAGAAATGCTACCGAAGTAAGAAGTTTCTTGGGGTTGGCAGGATATTATAGGAAGTTCATCAAAGACTTCGCGAAGATATCAGCCCCATTAACCCGCTTGACGAAGAAGAATCTGGTTTTCTCATGGGACGTAGATTGTGATGATGCTTTCCGACGGTTAAAGAGAGCTTTGACCACCGCTCCAGTTTTAGTGCTTCCAGATGGGAGTAAGCCATTTGTTGTTTATACCGATGCTTGTAGGACAGGATTAGGCGCAGTCTTGATGCAGGAGGGAAGGGTAATAGCCTATGGAGGGAGGCAATTGAGAGTGCATGAGAAGAATTACCCTACACATGATCTAGAGTTGGCCGCGATTGTTTTCGCACTTAAGTCTTGGCGCCAATATCTTCTTGGTGAGAGATTCGAGTTGTTCACTGACCATAAATCATTGAAGTACTTATTCTCTCAGAAGGATTTAAACTTAAGACAGCAAAGGTGGATGGAGTTCTTAGCATCCTATGATTTCGAGATAGCGTATACCCCTGGCAAGGGTAACGTGGTGGCGGACGCCTTGAGTAGAAAAAGGCTATCTTTGAGTCCATTGTTCATGGAACGGCGAAGCTTGGAGTTTCTTTCTTTGTTCGACTTCAGACCTTCTGTTGACTTTGTACCTGGTTTGTTAGCATCCTTGGAGGTTAGACCTACTCTTTTGGGACGGATTGGCGAGGCTCAGCGAGACGACCCACAGTTGGTTGAGTTGGTAGAGAGCTTATAAGGGGGGAGTCGTCCAGCCATTTGGGTAGATACACCATAGATGATAGGGGATGGTTGCATAGAGACGGTAGACTTTGTGTACCGCAAGATGAGGGTTTGAAGAAGGCTATTTTGGATGATGCACATCGTTCAAGAATGACTATTCATCCCGGTGGAGACAAAATGTACCAAGACATGAAGAGAGTTTTCTTCTGGGCCGGTATGAAGAAAGATGTGGCCGAGTATGTGGCTAGATGCTTAGTGTGCCAACAAGTTAAAGCGGAGCAAAGGAAACCCGGTGGGTTGCTACACCCATTGGAAGTTCCGCAATGGAAGTGGGATAGTGTCTCGATGGATTTCATCGATGGGTTACCGAGATCGAGGAAGGGCAATACGGGAATTTGGGTTGTGGTAGACAGACTTACCAAGAGTGCCCATTTTATACCCGTGAAGAGTAAGAGGACCGCTCCATGGCTTGCTTCAGTCTATGTAAGAGAGATTGTTAGATTGCATGGCGTACCATCCAGCATTGTGAGTGATCGAGATCCTATCTTCACTAGTGAGTTTTGGAGAAGTTTGCAAGAGGCGGTAGGGACTCAGTTGTGTTTGAGCACCGCATATCATCCTCAGACGGACGGTCAGACCGAGAGGGTGAACCGTATCTTAGAAGATCTCTTGAGGCTTTGTATCTTGGATTTTGGAGGTACATGGGAAGAACATCTTCCTTTGGTGGAGTTCGCATACAATAACAGCTTTCAGTCTAGTATTGGCATGGCACCTTTCGAAGCTCTTTATGGAAGGCCTTGTCGATCTCCTACATGTTGGTGGGAATCTACGGATAAGATCTTGCTTGGGCCAGATATGGTTAGAGAGACTTCAGAGAAGATTGATTTGATTCGAAGAAGGATGAAGGCAGCGCAAGATAGACAGAAATCTTATGCGGATCGGAGAAGGACGGATCTTGAGTTTGAGGTTGGGGACATGGTTTTTGTCAAAGTATCTCCGTTGAGAAATGTTGTTCGCTTTGGGTCCGTTGGGAAGTTAGCACCGAGGTTTGTTGGGCCGTTTCCTATTAAGGAAAGGATTGGACGGATGGCATATAGGGTGGAGTTGCCCGACAGACTTAGTGGTGTTCATGATGTATTCCATGTATCACATTTGAGGAAGTGCTTACATGAGACCGCAGAGGTGGTAGAGCCGAGCTTGCTTAGAGATGTAGAGGTAGAGCGTGATGCGACGATTCGACGAGCTCCTACTCGCATCCTTGGGTCAGAAACTAGTAAGTTGAGGAACAGAGAAGTTCAGCTAGTTAAAGTGCAATGGGGAGATGACGAAAGTAATGCTACTTGGGAGACGGAAGCGAAGATGCGTTCTTTGTACCCATTTCTTTTTGAGAGTATGTCTTTTAACTTCTCCTTTATCGCTTGTCTAGTACTTATCTTATCTTTAGTATATCCTCTCGCTAGTACCTATGACCTTTAGATAGGGTAAAACCTATGGTTGAAACATGTGTTTGAAACATGTTATGGTTGATGGATGCATGTGGATGCAATTGTTTGCTAGTGGTTGCTCGTGGATGCATATACACACACATTAGGCACTAGATCGGCTCAGTCACTTCATGTTGCATATCGCATAAATGGATGTGGTAGTTAGATTGATGGATGTATCATGGCTGTGTTATCATGTGGATGATGCATTTTTGTGTATGGTTGTGCACGCATATAGAAATTGTATGTGTCAATAGGGTTTCGCATACATATTGGATGCATGGCACTATCATGGTTTGCATTAAGGAGGTCGACTGAATCAGTAGACCGCCTGATTTTGCATTAGTATACGGACATATACACACACTTTCTGCATATGTTCATACATCATTAGAAGTTTCTAAGGATAATGGTTGCTTGTGGTTGATGGTTTAGTAGATGGTTGTTTGGTTGGTAGGATACGTTCTTCTTGACTTAGAGATTTCGAGGACGAAATCCTTTAAGTAGGGGAGAATGTAACACCCCGAATTTCAATTAACACTAATGGTTAGTAATTAAAGTATAATTAATCTCAGATGTGAGAATCAGGGGAAACGGTCTACGTCATTGCGTTCGTCTCGGAAAAATACGCGAAATAGAGTCCGAGTTTGCGTAAAACGGGTACCGTATGAAAGAGATATGGACGAACGAAGTTAGGCAGAAAAACCCGAAACAGGCCAGAAATGCACTGGCGCACTTGTGAAGTGCGCCAGCACAAAAATACACTGGCGCACTTGGGAAGTGCGCCCATGTCGGGACAGGAAACCTGCACAGTTTCTAGAGAGTTCTGTGGTTGGGTGCACCAGTTTGGGGTTTGGGCTTGGTCTTAAGGCTGGTTTCTGGAAGGTTCCGAAATCTAAGGGTCCTAATCTAATTTAGGGTTAATCTAAGGGCCTAAAACACTCACCTAATCTATAAATACACCCTAAACCTACCCAAATCCATACTAAAAATAGAATTGAGGGCTACATGCCGCCAAATTAAATCTTAGAAGGAGCCTCCACTAATTTATGAAGAGGGTTGCAAGCTAATCACTCTCTAATCAACCTCTAATCCATTCTAAGCATCTTAATCTTCTTCATTTGGAGTGCAAACTGGCTAGTTGTGAGTTTCTATCACTCTAATGATCAATTGCTAAACTAAGTAGATGAGATATGATGAGATCATATGGTTTTGTTTGGGGATTAATGGGTTTTAAGTCATATGACATGATGTTAGTTTGCTAATGTATGTGGGTTATGCAAGTTTTGTGCTTTGTGATCATATGATAATATGCAAGTTACATGTATGATAATATGCAAGTTACATGTATGATATTATGCAAGTTGTATGTTTCTTCATATGCAAGTTTATGAGTTCATATGCAAGTATGTAACATGTTATGCAAGTTCATATGCAAGTTTATGAGTTCATATGCAAGTTATGTAGCATGTTATGCAAGTTCATATGCAAGTTATGTGACATATTATGCAAGTTCATATGCAAGTTATGTATTTGTTAATATGTAAGTTTATGTAACATGTTATGCAAGTTAATATGCAAGTTATGTGACATGTTATACAAGTTAATATGCAAGTTATGTGACATGTTATACAAGATTATATGCAAGTTATGTGACATATTATGCAAGTTCATATGCAAGTTATGTATTTGTTAATATGTAAGTTTATGTAACATGTTATGCAAGTTAATATGCAAGTTATGTGACATGTTATACAAGTTAATATGCAAGTTATGTGACATGTTATACAAGATTATATGCAAGTTATGTGACATGTTATGCAAGTTCATATGCAAGTTATGTGTTTGTTAATATGCAAGATGGCACCTTTGAAACATGTTCATACATATGCAAGTTGACACCTTTTATATGTGTTATGTCATGAGAACGAAATTACGTGGGAACGATGGGGTTAATTAAATGCATATGTTAATAAGATTGTGTGAAATTAATATAATTATGCATAACATAAAATAAATGAACATAGTATGGGAATTTGCCTATTAAGTTAGGTGTACCCATACTATGTGTTGGGAATTTGCCTATTAAGTTAGGTGTACCCACACTTTGGAGTTGGGAATTTGCCTATTAAGTTAGGTGCACCCATATTCCTAAAATAAACATGATAATTAACACAAATTATGGAGGTGATTAATTAGGAGTAATTAATCAATTAAGACACGAGGTTGGACCCGTTTGTAGTGTAAGACTGCCCGGAGTTTACCGGCTTAACCAGGCATCTACAAATGACGGTCCAATGTGAGGGGTCTTAATCATAAATTAAATACGTAACAAGGATAAATGACACGAGGTTGGACCCGTTTGTAGTGTAAGACTGCCCGGAACCTACCGGCTTAACCAGGCATCAACAAATGACGGTCCAATGTGAAGGGTCCTTTACACGGTTACAGTGTTAATCAATTAAGAAACACTTAACCAGATAAGCATGTAGTGGGGCATGGGGGTTAAGTGGGTACCTTGGGTGGTATGTGGAAATTGCTAGTGGTTGCCAATAGAAAATATGATAAAATACTTAACCAAGATGAAACATGTAATTAAACATGATTAAAGGGTTAAGTGGGAAACACTAGTGTGTGGGCCAAGCTTAGGGGGATGGCTTGTGCTGGGGGCCCATTTCAACCAGTAACCCATACGTATCTTAGTGGGCTCGACCCATGTCGAGGACGGGACACGCATACTGGGCTTGACTATAAGAGGCCAAAATGGGTTAGCGGTGGCAACGCATGACCAACGGGTTTCATATGCGTGTGTGGACCCGGGCTGGTAAATAAGACGTTGTTGCATCGTGTAGATATAAGCCGTGCACCGTTAGTTTTATCAGGTTGCCACTTTGGGGAATGGTACACCCCACGGTGGGGCCAGCACGGGTATCTACGTTAGGGAGCCGATCGAATGGGGAGTAGTGTGTACACCTAGTGGATTGTAGGGCCCCGTGGCGTCTACTTAGTCACCTAGGGGTATGCGAGAACTATAAAGTTAATTTTATAAGTCCATGGGTGGGATCAACCTTTAAGTTAGGAATGACTGGTGTGGTGCAGTTTAGTAATTTACCTTTGGAAGGGTAGATGCGTCTTTATCTTTTATCTTAGTTTAGTTGACTGCTTAGTGTAGCCATTCATCCCCATTAGTTACCGTATATCAGTTTATGTCTTCTCTGGTTACTTTAACGATTGTATTGTTAAAGTTATAGGACTCGCTCAGACTTATGTCTGACCCCGTTGTTTTTATCTTTTTCCCAACCCTCAGGTCCTACGTTGGATCCTAGCAGTAGTGGAGCTTGATCGGATTGCTGTTCCAGTCTTTAGGAGCTTGGATTAATGTAAAGCTCCAGTTACCCAGTTATCTTTTCTTTTGTCATGGCTATTGTATGAGAGTGGGATTATGTACTTCTTATTTTGATGGATATTGTACTTGACTTTTAGTGTGGTTTTATGATGTAACCAGACATGTTTTACTTCCGCTGTTATGAGATGATGTTTTAAATTTCAAGTACTATTTATATCTGTCTTGTTGTAATTTTTCTGTTCTATATTCACTAAAATACTCCACCGATGCTATGGCATTCCCTTAGTGAGTGACCATAGCGGGAGTGGGGTGTTACAGTTTCAGATCTAGTATTTTATTTGTGGTTGGCTTAGGTCAGTTATTTGCATTGTTTTTCACTAAATACGGTTAATTAAGAGTGATTAGTGTTAATTAACGAAATTATGCGTGTTAAAATTCTGAAAAATATGTAAGAATTCTTAAATTTCATTTTATACCTCTGTTAGAAAATTAGGTTAATTTGGACATGTTTTGCGAATTATATGATTAAATCATGATAAAGGAGATTAAGGGGAAAACATGGGTTTTGGGTATGTTTGATCCATATTAACATGTTATATTGTTTTTTTAGTGTTTATGGTTGATTGTACATGTTTCTATTACTATGTGGTATGCTTTGTGATTTCTTAGTAAAGTTAGAATGATTGAAAACGCCGTCGTACGGCATAAAAAGTTCGCTGGAAAAGTTGCATAAATTGGTCAGACCAGCCCGTTCGTGAGCAGGCATCACGATGCCGATCATGACCACCCCCACAAACTGGAATAATGTATCATGAACCTCCTATGTTCCCACAACTAGGAGATCACGAGCGTACCATAGTTGTACGAGCCCAAATCACGAACCATGGTGATGACTCACGAACCAAACCAGAGCACCACGAGCCGACATGGAGATTACGACTCGACCATGATGCAACGAGCCGGCTAAAGGGCCACGAACCAGGAGGAAGGTAACTACCCGAGCTCACCTTCATGACCAAGACGGGGTTCACCAGTGGAACCCACGACCCAAAGATGGCCCATAAGTAGGACTCACAAATCGATGCCACGAACCGACTTGGACGACCATGACCGACGAGTTATGAACCGAGGAGCTGAAGAGTCATGAACCGGGATGAAGACCAAAACCCGAGATGCAAAGGTAGCCCAAATAGGAAGTAGAATTCAGGATCCAGACGGGAACCGACGAGTTAACGTCATGAGTTGGACTTTGCTATGGGACGTGTGCAAAGGGGTTATCAATGTCTATAGATTTGACTCACCGCTGAGAGATAGATCATTGGCTATGGATCAGTGCAGTGGAGTTATCATGACTCCATAGGGGCAAAGTGATCGTAGCAGAGTTATGAGCCAGTGCAGTGGAGTTGTCATGACTCCATGGGGAAGAGTGAACATAGCAAAGGATTAATGGCTATGGATCAGTGCAGTGGAGTCATCATGACTCCATGGGACAGAGTGATCGTAGCAAAGAATTGGGCGATCAGAGTGGTAGATATCGTATATTTTACGCACTGAGTGAGAGATGTAAGGATGATTGCAATGTTTGATGTTGCTATCACCATGACATGCACACCCCCTTCCCATTATTTTCACACCATGTGTTAGCATCGCCTTAGAGTATTGTACATCCTATTGTGCTAACTCTTTGGTTGCAGGTCCAGGCTCAGAAATGGTTATGTATACCTGTTATTGTTCTGTTTTTGCTGCTAATCACTCATACCAGACTTTTGTCTGACCTAGAGTTTTATGTCTCTTCTTATTATTTTGCGTGCTCCTAAACGAGCAGACTAGAGACAGGTTAGCTGGTTATGCACGAGTAGCTGTCCGGAGACAAGCAAGAGGCTTACACGTATCATTTCCATATATTCTCCTTGTGTTGTTGCTGGTCACTACTTTGGGCATTAGTAGTGTACCTTCCTGTATTGCTTTAGAGAGTTTTAAAAGTTGTAATAATGATGGTTTGGATCATAAGCTGTATTTTGTATTTTCCACTACTATGACGGTTTAGTTTTCAGCTTATGCACTGTCTCGCTTGTTTTGTATCAAGTTATGTTATTATTATATTTTATTTCATGCGCTATGAGATATACTACAGGTTCTTTGATGATTCATCGTCTTGCTTCTTTTCTTTTGGCAACCGTCCTATGATAGTTGCGCATTGGCATAGCACTTTTTTGGGGAAATATCCATTGGTGTTGGGAAGGCCGTCACAATCGTATTAAGGCTGAGAGAAATCCAAAAAGATCAGAAGTTTGCACCTGTAAGAAGACAAGACAAACAATGCAAGAATAGTTCCAAGACAGCCTTACCAGAGTAAGACGACCAAGGAGACGCTAATGAAGTTCAAAGATGGCCTTACTGGGGAAAGACGACCAAGGAAGTGCTATGAGGCTCCAAGACGGCTGTAACAACCCGAAAATCTGGGCCAGTTTAAAATTTTTATTTTGGCAATTTTAGTGAATTTTGAACATTTAAAATGAATTATTTTAAATAATAACGACGAAAAATTTCTTTTGAATTGAATTCGAACGTATATATTATATACGTCGTCGTTAGAATATAAATAATTATATATAATTATAAATAGAATTGAAAATGGCGCGGTAGTTCGATAATTCGATTTCAAACTTCAATTGAATGTACCGGGTGCAAAATAAACCGGATTTTAGTGAAACCAAAAAAAATAGGATCAATTTGAGGATATCTTTCCAATGAATCCGAAAAATTGAAATTTCATAGCGGGAATCGAAAGATATGTCCAGTTGAAAATTCTGAATAGTCGCTATGGAATTCAGGCCCTTAAAAATGGGAATTTTGCAAATGACCTCGGATTTCGACGAAACCACTTTTGTTGGGTCCGTGATGTCAAGTTATTGCTAGATTCCAAATTTCATAATTTTTCGAATCAATATGTGAGCGTGGCAAAGAAAAACGCGTTTGACCAGTTTTAGTTGATTTTAGTCGATTGGAAAATGGCCATTTTTCCAACGGTCTCAGAATTCGACGAAACTAGTTTTGTCAGGACCGTATCGTCAATACAAAGTTAGAAAATATTTTTCTGGAATTTTTAGAGTTAGTATGTGGCCCCGGTAAATTGAAATGCGCGTTCAAATTCAATATATAGAGTTATATGTTGATTTTGACGAAAACTGATCGAAATGATCTAATCAGCCTACGTTACATATCCCAATGTGTTCGGAATGGGGTAAAACGCTATGGACGACAGGCGGTGGGCCTCGTTTAGAGGTCGTATGTAAAAGTCAACTTTTTGAAATTAAAATAATTAAAAATAAAATAAAAATAAAACCTCTCTCTTCCCCTTATCTCCTCTGCCCCCCCCCCCCCCCCGTTATAAACCGATTCAACAGAAAGTAAAAAGAAAAAAAGAAAGAACGTAGCAGCCACCGCTGCCAGAGCCAGTCGCTCCCCTCGCCACGACCGCCGGAGGCTGGCGCTCCGCCCCCTCTTCTCCTTCCCTCCTCCAAACGAAGACCATCTCCCTCCTCCCTCTGCGAACTAGAAGCCCCAAAAAACCGCCATTCCCCCTCGAATTGCGCGCCTGGGATTCCACTGAGCTGAGCGTGGGGGGTAGCGTCTGGAAGCCCTTGCGAAGGCTGTCGAGGTGGGTGCGCCTGATCGTCAGGAAAGGGGCTCTGGTGGTCGCGAAAATCCAACCCTAGGTTTGGAGATCTAAAAGTGGACGCGGCCTTTAACTGTGGAGGAAGAAGAGGTTCATTTTATTTACTGATTACTCTGTTAATTATTTTCTTACTTGATATTGTTTAAGAAAAAAAAATTACAGTAAAACTCATTGATAATAAAATCAGTTTTTATAAAATATATATAGTATGATTTCTATTATTCTATGAAAAATATGGTTTTAAAAAATAGAATTGTTTTAAAATATGACAAGGATTCGACCTTTATAGTAAAGAAATCGTTTATAAAAATATATTCTTTATATATTAGATGAATAAAAATATGTTTTTATAAATTATAGCGAATGAAAAATAGGATTTTCTTTGAATGGAAAATGGAATTTTCTTTGATTCGAAAAATCCATTGTCTTTGACTCGAAAAATTCATTTTCTTTGATTTGAGAAATACGTTTTCCTTGATAAGAAAAATATGTTTTCTTTGATTTGAAATGTATGATTTCATCTTATATAAAAATATGATACTTATCGTAGAAAGATATTATTTTTAATGTGATAAAGATTTGATTTTTATGAATATAAAAATAGGATTTTTATAAGATGGAGAATATAAAAATTCGATTTTTATATATTGAATAGCGAAGTAAAAATTCGATTTTTATATATTGTATAGTGAAGTAAAAATTCGATTTTTATATATTGAATAGCGAAGTAAAAATTCGATTTTTATATATTGAATAGCAAAGTAAAAATTCGATTTTACATATGTAGAGAATACGGGCAAAGAAAGTGACAAGAGGCAAAAACGGCAAAGATTTCTACATAAGAAGAATAGTGGGATTGGATTGGCTAATCTGTGAGAATTTCTCACTCTTTGATTTTAATTTTCTAGTTAAAATATATACTAGGATGTAGACGGTGTTTAGTAGCACCCGACACCCGTCGTCCACAGACCATGGACGGCTTGTATGCGTGTTTGTTTGATTTTGTTGTGTAGATGATTGTATGATGTGATGTGAAATGAAATAAAATATTTATATAGTTAAAATATTTTATAGTTAAAAATAGAATTTTTAACGTGTATATGAAAAGAAATAAAAATAAACAAATCGGACGATTTGTTTATATACACACATTTGACCGATATTGATTGGGACGATAAATTTTGCACATCGCCCAACTGCACAAATAAAATCTGTGTTTGATTGTTTGAAACCCCACACGGGTATTGGGATGATATATGACATACACTAATCCCAATAATTAGTTGCATGTCGATCGATTGATTGACAGACTGTTATGAGCGTTAAATATTTATATTTGATGCTTATACAGTGTAGAATGCACTTTGGATGATGGTTGATTATTCATCATTGTTATTGTATACCTGTGGTGTAGAAAATCCATATAATTAACATTATATGGTAATTGATTGGGCCTCATTCCAGTTTCGAAAAAGAAATATTTGAAATAAAAAAATATTTGAAATAGAAATATTTGAAGAGAAATATTTGAATAGAAATATTTGAAATAGAAATATTTGAGATAGAATATTTGAAAATAGAAACATATGAAGCCGTGTTGATTAGATTGGCGCCATTTTGAAGTGAACGATATTTATATCGGTTTCATTCATTTTATAATGAATATCGAAAGTGATTTCAAAAATCTGATAATTTGAAAAGAATGGAAATTCGAATTAAATTGAATAGAAATGAATTCGAATTGAAAGTGAATAGAAATGAATTTGAATTGAAAGTGCATAGAAATGAATTCGAATTGAAATTGAATATAAATGAATTCGAATTTAAATTGAACAGAAAACGAACTGAAATTGAATTAGAAATCAATTTGAATTGAAATCGATTTGAAATGAATTTAAAACGAATTTATATTGGAATATTCAATTTTGATTTGAAATTGAATATGAAGTTTAAACCGTTTTGAAAACGAATTTAAAACGATTTATAAAATACGTTTTGAAAGGAAATCGATGAAGTATATATTATATATATTATATATATATAATATAATGGCCAGAATAGAATGCGACGCGCCGCGGCAGTTTCGCGAATTTCGACCATTGACTTCGAACGGATATTACGTGAGATCCGACCGTCGGATTTTCCTAAAACCGGAACCGTTGGGTTCGTATCGAAAAGAGCTTTCTAACGAATATTAGAAATTAGAAATCTAACGGTTGGATTTGGAATTATGTCCAAATCAAATTTGAAAAAGGTCGCTGTAAGTGCAGTTCGATGGTCGTTGATGGAAATCGACTGTACAGGCCTTGATAAAATTATTAAAAATAGTAATAATTTGTGTAGAATCATAAGAAATGATTTGGGAAAAATTGGGATGAAAAACTCCATATTTGAAAAGATAAAAATAGATTTTTATCGAAATGAACTAGTTTTGAACTAGAATTATAATTCTATTTATTTTTAAATAAATAAATTGAATTGGAAATGGTTTTGAAAATAACCAGAATTTCCATTGATTGCATTGGAATGGATTTGAATCGAAATTGCCTTCCGAATATTTCGATGTTGGATTTCATGACTATACAGATGTTGTTATGGAAATTTAAAAGATATAGATATATATATCGTTATTTCCAATACGATATTTGTTGGTCGTAGAATTTGATATTGAATATAAGCTGGGATATTTTCTATTCAGAGCCTTGTATTTAATATCAAATGTGTTTTGGGTTTGTCGTGAATGGTGTCTTGACTAACACTGTTCTTGAACCCAGTTGAGAAAAGATTAAATCTTTTTATTTGGATTTAATGAAGTGTACCAATTAAATAATATTTAATTGGAATTGAATTGATATTGATTTTTGGGTTTATCGTGAACAGTATTTTAAATAACACTTGTTCTTTAACCCGATAATTAAAAGAATGTGATTTTGGGTTGTCGTGAACGGTATCTTCAATAATACTGCTCTTAGACCCAAAGAAGTTAAGAAAATCAGAAACTAATTGGAGATTAGTTTAGTTGAATGGTTTCTGGGGTATTGATCTGATGTTGGTTTCGGCCTTCGGGGTTAATACTTAGGGAACTGCTCACTTGCTAATTTACGGTTAGGGACTGATTGAAATGTGAGGTGATTTTGGGTTTATCGTGAACTGTGTTTTAAATAACACTGATTCTTTAACCCAGTTAAAGATTAAAACTAAGTGGAGTTTTAATAAATCTTTAATTAGATTTGAACGTGAAATGGTAATTGAATTTACCGATAACACCGTGGTGTTAGATATGAAGTATTACCAGTTTTACTTCGTGGGATGAATAGGTCGGGGTTGGGAAATTAAAACAAATGATTACTTCGGTAAGGTTCGTTAATCCCGACTAGTTAAATCGAAATTCAAAAATAGATTAAAGAATAAATTAAAGAATTTATCTTTGATAAAATTAATGGGAAACTTTCCCTAAGAAAGTGAAATTTAGAAACTAACTGTCGGTTAGCTAAGCAGAATGGTTTTCTGGATATTGATCTGATGTTGGTTTCGGCCTTCGGGGTTAATATTTGGGGAATTATTCTCTTGATTAATTTACGGTTAGTGACTGATGAATTGGAATGAGGCGTATGTTGTGTTTGTGTAACACTCATTTAAAATATACGCGAGTTATTCGGAAAGACCGGGTTTATCCCATTCTGAATAACTGATGCGACGATAAGTCGAAGATGAAGACGGTGGTCGAAGACCGAAGGTCTTCACGTCGTTTGGGTAATTACTGATGATCTTGATTGGGCTGTACACCCAAGAGGATGGAAACAGTTGGTGATCGTCCAGACGTACTTGGAGATCGATGGATATGCGGGTTACTAGGTGCCTCCGGTTTCGTTCAGACCCAGAAAGAACTTGTAAATGGACTGTGTGTCTGACATTGGATTTTAGTCCGTGTGATTGATCTCTATTAAATATATATCTGTTTGGCGGCGAAGAATTTATTCTCTTGCTTAACGCCCTTCTCTGAGGCGTACGAGCTCAGGGGTTATATACTGATGGATATCAAACGCATAGAGTGAATTGCCTGTGTGGCATGCCTAAGTGGCAATTGATCGAGGCTTCTGTTGAAAAGCAAAGTCTTGTGGTGATGATCAAAGCACAGCCTGTGTGGCACAGCTTTGTGTAACGTGAATTCGCGAGCCTCACACACCGGTTGTGAACCAAAAACGGGAGAGGACATCAGGGAGGGCATGCGTTTCTTTCTAGCTAGGGTGGTGTCAGTGACCTACCAGCCCTGACATTTATATACTTTTCACCTGTGTGGTTGTTGCTGTTGCGAGGCGCCTCGGTTTGATCGGACGATCCGGGTCCGATGGAGTCATTCGTTGGCTCATTTACGCCCCAAAGGGCGGGGAAACGTAGTGTTCAAGCATAATAATCCACATCGGTGGACCGGCCCTGACGATCCAAGGGGCAGTTGCGGCTGTTCCTGAGGGGCGGGCTAGAGCGTCTCGAATCGGTTGAGGACTATCTTTTGCCTCGGTTCATAGATGGAAACCCAATTTCCAAATACGTGACTTTGCTATTTTGATTGTATAACCTATATATGGCGACATAGTGGTATGGGGCATTCATGCCGCCTATGATTGATACTTATGATTTGAAGTTGTTTTATACACTATACACTTATAATAGTATCAAATGATTTCTTTTAAACGTATCAAGCATTCTTGGCTATTATAAGGTAAAAACCCTATCCTCCGGCTTGCGTTGCATTGTGTGATGGGACCTGGGTCTTATAATAGCTTCATTTTTCTTTATTTAGCATTGCGCTGTTTGTTTTATGCACTGGTATTCATGGGAGGAAACTCGTTCCGTGTTAAACGGCGTGGTCCCTTGATTTACCGAACTTTAAAATAAAGATTAATAACTTCTTTAGTTCTCACACCAGTCCCATGACTGACCTGGAGTTTATTGTTTTAACCTAAACTCTGGGTGCCCTTATTTTGACACGGGCAGCTAGTAGTTTTGGTTTTGCAGATTGATATTCACAGGATCCTGGTTTACAGCTGGAACGATATCCGGAAAGCTTTGTATCCGTATATCTCTTCTAGTTGTGTATTGTATTATTTTCCGTTGCTATGTATTTAAATGTAATTTAAATCTCTGATAATTATGTGTAATATTCATTTATACTCTGTATATTCTTGTAATCTGATGCATTGTTGTAATATACAATGAAATGTTCTTCCGTCTGCGTTTTTCTGTGTGTTGTTCTCGAACTATCCGCTCTTTCCTTTACGGGGAAGTTACGGGTTTTTACAACGGCCTTACTGGGGTAAGATGACCAAGAAAATGCTATGAGCTTCCAAGACAGCCTTACCTAAGTAAGACGACCAAGGAGAAGCAAGTGAGAATTTGTTTATACTGGATGGATCCAGTTCGGAGCCAGGGCTTAATGTTTATATTGGGATCCAGTTAGGAGCCAGAGCTCAATGTTTATACTGGACGGATCCAGTTGGGAGCCGGAGCTCAATGTTTATACTAAACGGATCCAGTTAGGAGCCCGAGCTCAATGTTTATACTGGGCGGATCCAGTTAGGAGCCGGAGCTCATCAATGATCTTTATTGACTCATGAAACCTAAGCGGCAGTTATTTTAACCCTGAACACGACTAGAGACTACAGGTTGGTTCCCTACGTGTGGGCTGATGTTATCGCGCTTATTACATGTAGAGAAAACAAAGAGGGGCGAGAAGTCGCCTTAAAGCCTAAAAACATGAACTACGTACCGCAGTCCGGTAAACTGAAAAAATCCGTTGAGTCGGATCAGTGAATGATAATCCTGCGATTGCTCGATCCAGGATCGTTCACTCTCCGGGGAATAGGTAGTGGAAGTGCAGGTGTAGGCGTTGTTGGTTGAGTGACATTCTCGGGGAACTCTCCTTTTCTGACCCTGTCCTCATTAAGGTCTCGCAAATGTCTGCAGTCATCAGTGTTATTACCGTCTATGTCATAAAATATGCAATGTCTTCTGATGTTACCCTATGCTAGCGTTGGCTCCCTCTTGGGAAGCCTCGGATAAGAGGTGGCGCCTCCTGTATCCATGAAGATGTTTCTTAGAGTGTCGTTCGATTCAGTGTATTTGTCATATCTGGGCCCTCTCCGGGGTGCAGCATTACGATTATTTGTAGTGGGGGTCTTTCCTTTACCCATATCATTGCCAGACTATTCTCTGTCTTTAAGCATGTTGACGTCGAGAATGCGTTTTCAAAAGTTGCATCTTCTTCCCGTAGAAATCTATCTGCTTTAAGGTAGAATTCGCCGAGGTTTCACGGTGGGTCTCGGTACAAAGATTTTTTGAACTCCGAGTTATCTAGAATACCGGATATTGCTGCCATCAAAACCATGGATGGTTCAGGTCGGTCAACTGATGCTGCTGCAACGTTGAATCTTTCCAGAAATGAATGCAGAGTTACTCTGGGCCTCTGTTTGATTGTAGTGAGAGACATGACTTTCTTGGATCAAGCGATGTGAACCCAAAATTGTTCAATAAAGCGTGCAACCAACATGTTCCAACTATTGATCAATTCGGTTTCTAGCTGCCGAATCCACATAGCAGAAATATCCGTTAGAAAGAGAGGAAAACACTTTGCCATGACGCTTTCCGACGCCATTTGAACTTCCATATGACGCTTGTAGCACATCAGGTGCACGGTAGGATCCGTCCTGCCGTTGTAGGGCTCTAATTGTGGAAGTTTGAAATCTGGGGGATTGCGGGAATTCCTGATTTCCTGAGTGAAAGGAGTGTGGTTGACGTTGTCCATGTCATTTTAAGTGCGGACTCTCGAGTGGCGTTCAGTCAGATATGCTAGCCGATTTCCTTCAAAAAGTTGTTGCAAATTGCCGATATTAGAACTGGTTCCCCGCGCGTTGAGTGCGAGAGAGGGATGTCGCCGGTGAGCGGCTAGGAGTGAGTTGTTGGGGCCAGTTCATGAGCCAGAGGGTGCACGACAAGCCGTGTCATTGTCCAGGGGTTCGCGGCTCACAGTTCGATGGGGGCGAGCCGATCCAGTCCTAGGTCATGAAGTCCGATTCGTGAGAGAGTGGGGCGAGCCGATCGAATCATGGAGCTGCATCATGAACCACCTCCTACAGTTGGGTGTGAGCTTGCATTCTTGTGTTTGTCCGAACTAGAGCTGAAGTAGGCCGATCCGGACCATTTCAAAGAGTGAGGGGGTTGGCCCGAGTCCATGTGATGCATGAGCCACTTCATTGGCTTCATTTCCAATGACTTGAACGTTGCTTGGCGTTCCATACATCCGAGCCAAGAATCTGTCGATCATCTCCTATTGTTTTCTGAGGAGATCATATTGCTTTGCCATTTGAGCTCTCAGTTCAGTGAGAACGCCGTCCATCTCTTCTCTAATTAAGTATGCAGAAGGATATCCATGAGAGGATGCCCTCACGCTTTCCTCATTTCTAGTGTCTTCAGCGTCAGCATCCTCAGCGTGAGAGGAAGTTCCAGCGTTTTTCCTTTTGATTGCCATCGATCTAGTAGCCAAATAATCCAGGCTAGAAGGTGAAGTTGTCGTGTGCCCCCTACCTGGAGCGCCAAAATGTTAGACCAAAAAATGGAACAAACACCCAAATGCAGATCACAGATCGCAGAATGCAAAAAATGATAAATAAGAGAAGACACGCGAAGATTTTATAGTGCTTTGGCTATAGATGTAGCCTACGTCCACTTTATAATCTTATTGTTATACTGATAGATTACAAGAATTAATTACATGCAGACACACAATCCATGTGTTAATTGAGATTACAAGGTGAGAATCTAGATGTAAGAAGGTGCAAAGTCCTTGCACTTCAGTAATGGTGGAAGCCGTGAAGAAGAATGGCCAAAAGATCTTTGAAAATCCTCCAAACGGTGTATTTATAGTCGTTTCCTAATAGTGGTTCGTAAGTGTTAGCTTTCTTTGTGATCAGACCATCCAAAGCCCAAGTGATCAAAATGTTGATCAGCAATTACTTGGATTAAGTGACGATTGTGTTGGAGAACTTTACATTTTGAAGGCTCTAGGTTGGATCTCGTCGCTTGGATCGATTCGGATTATGATAAATACACCTCTGCCTCACAAAGATGCACGAGTCGGATGTTCAAGTCGGATGGATTGGATTGGACACTACTCGGAATGACACACTTATACGTTTTGGCAACTGGCTTCTATTAGTAACCAGTTCGAATCGAGGCATCCATGACCCGACCAACTTACATGAGGGAACAGCATCAGATGGATTCGGAAAGCATCATTTGATCGGATTATGTAGGACACGATCCACTTGGCTTGATTTCTACATACAACTAGAAGGCTTGTAAAAATGAGTGTCGGCGCGTGTCGAGTGAAGACCGATCTGATGCCCTTTTTTGCCTGTTTACCTAGAGCAGTTAACAAATCAAATGAAGCCCATTTCTCCACTTTCACCACTACTTGCGAGTTTTCCTCTGATGCTGCCACATGGCGACTCAACCATAACCAACTCTACGCTTGTAAATATATGTTCATACACCATTTTCAGGGGACTTTTCGGCCTCAAGGAAGCTCTGCCTATTTCGGTCAAGGCTGCCAACGAAGAACCTCCATCTTCTTTAATAAAATCAATGAATTCATAGAGTAATATTCATTGTAATTGAGTGCTTGAGCGTTTATACCCATTGTAATTGTAATTTCTGAATGAATTGAGAAACTATGAAGTGGATGTAGGCTTGTTAACGCCAAACCACTATAAATTTCATGTGTTCATTGATTTTTCTTGCTTTTAGTTCATGACTCCTTATTATTCTCTGCAAAAAATGATCAACTGGGTGTTAGGACCATTTTTTGGTCTAACATTTTGGTGCTTTCACTGAGAATGGACTAGTTCTCAATCATAGATCTTCTCATCTACTAACGGATGTCGTACTTCGTTGAGGGGAGATCCATATCTATCCTGGTCAATTCAGTTACTACTCGAGTGCATGGATCATCATGGCATGAGAGAAAACAAATTCGCAAATTCTGAACATAATGGGATTTGGTTTGGATTGACTCCACGCTGCCTTCGACAAGTTTGTAGTTATTCTCGGTTCGTATGGAGTTGGTGCGAACAAGATATGTTCACCTGCATCTCGGATCGGATAAGATTTGGGGGCAGAAAGGGCCTCGGATCGGATAGAGAAGATGATTTGAAGATTTTGGAAGTTGATGACATTCGGATCTATGCCACATGGCAATTATCCCACTTGGTTCGGGATCGGAGGCTTGGAGATTATGACAACGCATCAGAGATCATGGGAAGATGGAAGGAAACCGCTCTGCATCTTCAGGAATGTGGAGTGTAACGGCTGTGTTGAATCTCCTTAGTTTGGTTCGGATCGAATAGACGATGCTCGGTTCGGATGGATATAGTTTTTTACCGAACTGACCCGACTTCTAAAATATAGGGCTAACCTGCATATTTAAGCACTATAAAAATAGGGTTCGGTTAGGGACCCGATCCGAACCGGATGACAATCCGAAAACTGAACCGAACCGAACCGCGACCCAAAACAATAGAAAAGTGAAATTCTAATCAGACCTGAAACAGCTACTTTTGGGAAAAAATAAGTTCTTCTGA
This sequence comes from Allium sativum, assembly GCA_030737875.1. Lineage (NCBI taxonomy): Eukaryota > Viridiplantae > Streptophyta > Magnoliopsida > Asparagales > Amaryllidaceae > Allium > Allium sativum. The sequence goes on along the minus strand of CM060927.1, from coordinate 194,114,668 downwards.
TCATTTCAGAAAAGGTTCCATCTTCCAAAATCGAAAAAATGTGCGGTGCCCACATTTTCGACCTAACCGGTTAGGTCGATCACCGCCGGGACTGTGGGTCCTCGGACCCTCACCGACGCTGCGCCCGGATCCGCTGATGGCCTCGCCTTCGCCTCGGAGCACGGTTCGCCTTCAGCTCGACATATATTTTGGCCAACAGTAGTCATCAAAGCTTGTCAATGAAGATTAGACGGATAATCTGAGAATATCACAACAAGATGACAACGACTAGGATTTTTCCCAAAGCCATGACACCTACTTACATCAGTAAGCCTATGTGAGGAGCTATCAATCAGATTCAGCTTGTTATCATCGATAACATATGAGGCAATGATTGTCTCATAGCAGCTTCCTCTTCCATAGCTCTGATGGTGTGTAAATTTCATCAATGCAACTGATATTGTTCCCTAATGAGCAGTGACCACCTTATTTATGTAACTTAAACCTATTCAATCAGCGGAGCATCGAATGATGGTTATATGGAACAATCCGAGCACTAATCCGAAGATGATTCACATGATCTTAGTTACCGTGATTGTCAATAATGGGATATCGGAAAGCATCCAAAGATCATAACATCCCAAAGCTACACTTCAATTATATGATGTGGTGAATGAAATATGTCCTGCAGTTACCTCTCGAAAAACTCGGCTAACCTATGCAATGGCTATTTGATGTCAACTGCATCGAGAAAGACCGATCTCCATTGAATAAGGTTTAGGTCAACATACTTTGGTGCCCAGAGTTAGGTACTAGTTGAACCACCACACGCCATGATTGGACCTATGGATCCTCTCCTAGATTATAGCAACTTGACTACTCACCAGCCACCATACGACCTTGGTCAAGTGATGAAAGCTCGAGATTAAAGCAAATATGAATCAACCATTAGCTCCCTACTTCTTATTTCCGTTGTGACATAACGCATGAACATTACTTATCTTATCAAGGTCCAGACTGACCAGCTCCAACAGAATTCATAACTCACATTGTGGCCTAATGTCTACTGATAAAATTCTCGACCGAAATTGAAGTGGGAATGGTCCGTAGTCACTAAGTTACTAGAAGATCCTTCTATTGGCCTAAATGGAATATGCCACACATCAGAGATGGAACACAAATACGCTTCCCCTCCTGATGAGATGGACTGCGAAGGAGGCATTGGCTTAGCAAACAAAGGAAACATCACATAAAGAGTTGCCCGATGATCTACCCAAAGACATAGATCTTAGAGAAAATGAAGATTCGGGATGCATGGGGGCGACAACTAACGAAGCAACTACCCAAAGATTGAGAAATTCGCTTACAATTTGATTATTGCTTCCAGAAAACTCCGCCACTATTTCCAAATTCATCTAATTGCGATACACACTAATTGGCCAATACGACAGGTCCCACAATGACCCGAGGCATCTGGATGATTGCTCGAACGAAACATCAAGCTGAACCAGTTTGATCTCAATTCCCTCCTATAGAAGTCTATACGGGGGAAAGTATTAACCGACTTCATCATTGAGTTTACTATTCTCGAAGAGGACATAATAGATGAAGAAGACGGCCCACAAATAGAAAGATGAAAACAAGCACCTAGAAGATATACAGACGGTGCAAGGAATGGTCAATGGTCTGACGCCGGAGTTATGCCGATAATTCCTGAAGAACGGTTAATTTTCTAAGCCTAAGGATTGGAATTTTCTGCTACCAATAGTAATTCCGAATACAAGGCCCTAATTGTTAGATCTAGATTAACCCTAGAGGGGGGTGAATAGGGTTTATCACAGTTTTTAGCTGAATTAAAAATATAACGGGATATATAATAATAAACAAATCACAGAATATAGCAGAAACAGAAATGAAGAAAATAAATCACACACAGATATACCCAGCTTCGGCAAAACCCTGCCTACTGCTGCATTCCTAAGGTTTCTACTAGGTGATAGAACAGATCCCGCATACAAGACCATGTACACTCGCAATCCTTGCTCCTATTCTAACCCTACGCTCAAAACCCTAGACTGACCGATATCCTCTCGATCAGATTTCCCCTAATTACGGCCCCGTAACCAGTAACCCAGATTTTACAGACTCTGTCAACACCCTGACTGAATCCCTTAGTATTTTACAGACACTAGAAACTATTGATGGTTTAAAAAACAGAAAGAAAATACAATACAAAATTAAAATCAAATTTAAAATTCTTGGGAGTTAAAACAAGGGGTCATCCCTTTAGAAAATTATGGCCGGCCATTTTGTAACTCGGTTGCACCCCTCTTTATTTTTATCAATTCTCTTTGCTTTGTGAAAGAATGGCGGCTCCTCCAGGGTTTTCTGAAAATCCCCAAAATTTCAATCGATGCAAAAAAAACCGATCTTTGATTCTTCAAAGCTTGAAGCTTTCTGCTTTGTCAATTGGATGCTCTCTGATTTTGGGGAATTTTCTCTCTTGCTCTTGACCGAAAACAAAGTGATTTTTTCTGAAAAATATTGCTTTGAAATGTTTGAATTGATTTTTCGGTTTTTCCATCATTCTTGCCTGTGATGATATGCGTGTATATAATAGGATTTTGGAAACCCTAAATCGACACACTGATTTCACGTGATGGCTTGACTGATTTTGTGTTGGCTTCCTCTTTTGACATACTCAATTTTAATTTGATTCCTTGGCATTAAAGAAACTTGTGTGATTTATAGTGATGAAATTGAACTTGTTTGTAGTCTTTAAAAACAAATTTTCCCTTTTGGCTTTGAAGTCACACTGTATTGATTAAAAAGTCAACTCTGGAGATTATTTGCTTGCGAAGTATAATTGAGGAAATTTTGGGAAATAAATTATTTGGTTTTCTACCCTTTGTAAATGACATCAGTATATCAGGAAAAATTTTAAGACAGTTAGACACTCTAGCCAAAACTGCATATACTGATTTCTGGAATCATTATCTCTGGAAGTATTCCTTGAAGATCTCCTATGATTTGCTTTCCATAATTCTTTCCAACATGAATTCATTAAATAAAATTACTTGCCCAATCTGAAACCTGAATTGTTTTTTGGAGATTCATTTGTGAACAGCATTTATGCCAACTTTGACATACCCTAGTAAAAATAGAACATTTTCCTTTCAAAGACTTTGCCATTTCTGAAAGCATTGATTTGCACATTTCCATTTGTTGCTGAGATTTCTGGAAATAATTTTGTCCCTTTCATTGATTGTATGTAAATCATATGTATATGCTTTCCTGAACATGATAATCTGAATGTGTCACGACTGTTTGAATATGATGCTTTCCTTGAGCATGATCTGAAAGTCCTTCACCATAATGTTTACATGCTGATGAACACTGTATGCATGTTGCCCCATTTTTGCATATTACTTGTGCATGCTTTCATGTATTCTTCCATAATGTGACACCATGTATAGCTAGCAGTTCATTCACCATTTCTGCTTGTGAACACTTTGGTCTTCTAGATGCCATGTACACTATGTTTACTGAAATTTCTTGTATGCACCTTGTTTTATCATAATTGTATACTGCCATATCACACTTTTGAGTAGATGCCGCTCTCACATGTATATGTATGTTGGTTGTGCTGTTTAAAAAAAACTTGTACATGCAATTCAGTATTAAAATCTCTTGCAACACCACATGTTTGCTTGACAAACTACAATGCTGCTTGATCACGTATTTGCAATCACTACCCATTCTAGCTTAGCCATGCTGCAGTTTACATGCTGCACCCATAAACTTGTATTGACTGGCTCAACCACTACTATGCTTGTTGACTTTGAACCTCACTGCTGCATATACATATATATATACATATATATATTGTAATAACTGAATTAATCTTGTTCGAAAATCACTTGCACTTCACTGAAATGCGCTCTGCTATGATTTTGTCGAGGGTTGGCTGCCTTTATATGTTGCTGCACTATCCATCTAACCATACAGCTCCACTTTGTATTTTGCTGTGATCATTTACATTGATCTGCCATCATTCATATGTTGGCTGCATGCTTGAATTATGTGATTTGCCATGTTCGTTTGTCCTTGTGATTTTCCCTGATTTGCCTTGCAAATTTGTGCTGATTCAAGAATCACCATGTTGGTTTGACCATTTAAACTTGCTGTTGATTTTACATTGAGTTGTATTCATCTATGCACTGAGTCGAGATGGTCCACGTGGCTACTCCTCAGTTGGACACAGTATTGATTGGCGCGGCAGTGCACACGTGTGTGTGTGTATATATATATATATATATATATATATATATATATATATATGCACGTGTGTATATGCAGTCGATTAGAAATCTTTTCCCTGTCCCTGTACGTATATAAACTGGCTACCTTGTGGTATTTACAGTGTTTCACTCTAAATATCACAAGCTGTCTAGTCATAGATTAATCAGATCAAGTCATGAAAAATGATGAGAAACACACCAGAAATCTGAGGTAAATAAAATTTTAAAAGTAAAATTTATATTCGCATATATTCAGTTTAAATTCTATTGCAGTGTACTGTGTGTGTTTTTATATATGACAGGTAAGCAGGTGATGATTGGACTGACCGTAAGCTGTGAAGACAGAAGACAGAAGATTAAAGCAGAAGAACAGTATAGTCAGTGAAATGTGTAAAACAAAGTGTCTGTACTGATGAGTGACAGTGTATGAGAGTTGTAGAGAGAACATGATATGTAAAAGAAATTGTTATGAAATGTAGTGTATCAGTGATACATACAAACAGTATAGTATAATTTTTGTACTGTTTGAAATGTTGAAATAAAATATCATATTTAAATAAAATACTGTGTGAATATTTAAATTCGTGTACAGTAGTATTCTGTTTAAATACAAATATTATATTCCTGTCTGTGATGTGATGTAACAGTACAATAACAAACACATTTAAAATAATATATACTTGTTTGTTATCTTCAAACAAAAATCATACAATTGTGTATAGAACTACGTTATATACAAGACTAATCGCCAGCCTGAAACTAGTTAAGGAGTTGACAATTGTGTATAGAACTACGTTATATACATGACTAATCGCCAGCCTGAAACTAGTTAAGGAGTTGGGAGTTGCGTCGTTGAACATCTTTGTAACTCTTGGATTGTTATTTGCCCGTTATGGAGGGAATTCCAGATGAAGGGTCCATGACTCGCAGCTTACCTAGAATGGATAGAGGAGCTGTTGGATGGATGGGAACAATACACCATGTCTCGTATTCCACACAAAGAAAATTAAAAAGCGGATTACCTAGCCAAGTTAGAAACCTCTGACAATCCAGAAGAGATGAAGATAATCCCAATCAAGGCACTACAAACTCCGACCATTGAATAGGCGGAAGTTGATCCAGTATTGGATACCAATTTCAGAAGAGAGTCATGGACAACTCCCTTTAGAAACTTCCTGCAGCACGGAGTGTTTCCAGCAAGGAGAAGTGAAGGGCGTACCATCATTTTTTATGCCTCAAGATATGAAAAGCAAAGCGACATTGCTTATTTCCCAGGGAAGGTTATCCTAAGATTGACATTAACAAGTCCTATTGCCGAATACAGTGTCCTAAATGATTAGACAAAAGCACTCATCAACTTCCCATTAGATGGGAGATGAACACAAATGAAGCTTCTAACGAAAGGCGACTTAGAGTTAGAAAGTGAAGATTCAAAATTCCACTCCACTGATCGATTATCTGCCAAGTAACTTATGCCCCTGATGCTGGAGGCAATAGGTGATTCAAGCGTGGATTGCTCGTGATTACATCATCCAATTCAATGCTGATACATCATAAGCCTGCATGATCGATTGCCTCAATCTTTCCCAAATAGTGGTGAGTTAAGGGTTTGGAAAACTTTAACCTGGATGTTAATTGATTGTTTGTGTATAATCTTTTATCTCCAACGCGGGATCGAAGGCATATCTACAGACGAATGAGGCATTTTTATCCTTATGGCTCCCGAACCCACTTCTTGACATGGAAGGGGCTAAGCTCCTGTAAGCTTGGACCCATTTTCAGCCACGTCTTACTTCATAGCATGGACAGTGCAAAGCTTCTCTAATCATAAATCTATTGTTCTCTTGCCAACTATCGTCCTGGCACTAATATGATGATGTGCTTTCATCAGCGGTACAGGCGTGACTCCCTGACACTCAATCCTTGCCTTTAACAACGGGGCAAGATGGAGATTTAAAGGAGATGCGACCTCGTCATTTTCTAACAGCATTTACCTAATTGCCTTCGTCGCTCCAAAACCCCAATTAAGGTCTTTCCATTCTTGGGACCGCCATCGCACGACAGTTTGAAAAAATGTTCATCACCAGCCAAAGATTTTGGCAACCATACCTAGCAGAGATTGTCGAGGCAAAATGGACCTACGAAGAGCATGCAATGCCATTTTCATACAGAATGATATTCATTTCTTTAACAGGATTACTCTTTAACCATGACTCTTATATTTGCATGCTTTATGAGTTATTGATGTAATTAACTCAGAGAATTAATATGTGGAAGGTGCAAAGTCCTTGCACTTCAGTAATGGTGGAAGCCATGAAGAAGAATGGCCAAAAGATCTTTGAAAATCCTCCAAATGGTGTATTTATAGTTGTTACCTGATAGTGGTTCGTGAGTGCTAGCCTGCTTTGTGACCAGGCTATCAAAACCCCAAGTGATCAAAACGTTGATCAGAAATCACTTGGATGAAGCGACGATTGTCGTGGAGAACTTAACATTTTGAAGGCTCTGGGTTGGATCTCGGCGCTTGGATCAGTTCGAATTATGACAAGTACACGTCTGCCTCACAAAGCTGCATGGGTCGGATGTTCGATTCGGATGGATTGGATTGGACACTACCCGGAATGACACACTTGTACGTTTTGGCAACTGGCTTCCATTTTGAACCAGTTCGGGTCGAGGTAGCCAAGACCCGACCCACTTACCTGAAGCAACAACATCAGATGGATTCAGAAAGCATCATCGGATTGGATTATGTAGGACCTGATCCGCTTGGCTTGATTTCTACATACAACCAGAAGGCTTGTCAAAATGAGCGTCGGCGCGGGTCGAGTGAAGACGAATCCGATCCCCCATTTTTGCCTGTTTACCTAGAGCTATTAACAAATCAAATGAAGCCCATTTCTCCACTTTCTTCACTACTTGCGAGTTTCCCTCTGATGCTGCCACATGTCCACTCAATCCTAACTAACTCTACGCCTATAAATATATGTTCGTACACCATTTTTAGGGGACTTTTCGGCCTCAAGGACGCTCTGCCTATTTCGACCATGCCTACCAATGAAGAACCTCCATCTTCTTTAATAAAATCAATGGATTCGGAGAGTACTATTCATTGTAATTGAATGCTTGAGCGCCTATACTCATTGTAATTGTATTTTCTGAATGAATTGAGAAACTATGAAGTGGATGTAGGCTTGTTAATGCTGAACCACTATAAATTTTGTGTGTTGATTGATTTTTCGTGCTTTTAGTTAATGATTCCTCATTATTCTCTACAAAATATGATCAATTGGGTGTTAGGACTATTTTTCGGTCAAACAGTGAGACACATGGCACGCATCCTAAGAATCGCGAAATGTGGGGGAAAACATCCAAAAATCCTCTTTTAAGTCATTGTATGCCATGTGGAATGAGATTCGGGTTGATAGGAGTGTAAATAGCCTTAAGAACGGGTAAAAATGGGTGTGCAGGTGCAAGCAGTTCGCGGTGGTGGTCGAGTCGTGATGTGGGCTTCACGAGTGAGGTTTGGTCGCGAGCTGGAGTGGCAAAGTCGGTGTGTACAGTTGGGTTGTCGTAAGGAGGGTCGTGACCCATATATGCTCCACGAGCCAGGGTGCTTCACGAGCCGCGGGTGCTTCACGAGATGGTGCCTACGAACCGCTATCACGAACTAGGCTCAGGGCAAGATGATCCGATATCCACGAGCCAAGAGGAGATGGTAGTCCAGGAGCTATACTCCGAGCATGTGACGCTTCGTCGCTTGATCCAAGAGATTGCCAGATTACACCAGTTTACGGAAACGGGCATAACTTTCAAACAATAAGTCCGATTGAGCCAAATGAAAGCTCTACATGAAGCTAATTAAGAGGGCTACAAGAGTTATTGAGCAAAGCTCCGTAGTTGATGTTTTCGGACCCAAAAGGGGTTGTCCGATAGGAGTTTTGGGCCATTCTGTGTTCGTGATGCGACTTCAACCAAATCGTTTCCTATTTTCTGACGGTGCTCTCAGTGCCAGAGCTGGTTGCTATTTAGAGATTCCATATATGATAGCTTGATCAAAAAGTGTGTCGATAGGAGAGAAGTCGCCTAAAAGCCTAAAAACATGAACTATGGACCGTAGTCCGATAAAATGAAGAGATCCGCTGAGTGGGATCAGCGAATGATAATCCTTCGATTGCTCGATTGAGGATCGTTCCCTCTCCGGGGAATAGGTGGTGGCAGCACAGGTGTGGGCGTTGTCGGTTGAGTTACATACTCATGCAGCTCTCCTCTTTTGACCAGGTCCTCAATGAGGTCTCACAAGTGTCTACAGTCCTTAGTGTTATGACCGTCCATGTCATGAAAAATACAATGTCTACTGGAATTGCGTTGTGCTAGCATTGGCTCCCTCTTAGGAGGCCTTAGATAGGAAGTGGAACCACCTGTGTCCATGTAAATGTCAATCAGCGTTGAATTGAGTTCGGTGTACTTTTCATACCTGGGCCCTCTTCGGGGCTGAGCATTGCGATCATTCATTGCAATGGCTGCTCCTTTTCCCTTGTCATAATCAGACGGTTCTCCGTCTTTGAGCATGTTGACATCAAAAAATTTCTTCATGGAAGTTGCATCTTCTTACCATAGAAATATATCTTCTTCAAGGTAGAATTTGCCGAGATTATGCGGTGGATATAAATACAAAGATTTTTTGAATTCTGAGTTATCCAAGACACCAGATACTGCTGCCATCAGTATCATCGATGGTTTAGGGCAATCAACTAATGTTGCTACAACGTTGAATCATTCTAGGAACGAACGCAGAGTTTCTCTGGGCCTTTGCTTGATTGTGGTGAGGGACGTGACATTCTTGGGTCGCGCAATGTGAACCCGAAATTGTTCAATGAAGGGTACGACCAACATGTTCCAACTGTTGATCGATTCTGTTTCTAGGCGCCAAATCCACAAAGCGGCTATATCAGTCAGAAAGAGGGGAAAACATTTTTCCATGACATTTTCCGATTCTGATTGAACTTCCATATGCCGTTTGTAGCGCATCAAGTGCATGGTAGGATATGTCCTGCTGTTGTAGGGCTCTAGTTGTGGAAGATTGACATCCGGGGGATTGCGGGAATTCCTGATTTCCGGAGTGAAAGGAGTGCGGTTGACGTCATCCACGTCACTTTGAGAAGTGCGGCCTCTCGAGAGTCGTTCAATCAGATCTGCTAGCCTATTTCCTTCAAAAAGTTGTTTCAAATTGCTGATATCAGAGCTGGTGCCCCCATTTTCAAGTGTAGGAGAGTGAGGAAGCTGTTGGTGAGCTGCTGGGAGCGGGTCGTGAGGACTGGTTCATGGGCCATGGGGGCGAGCCGACCGGGCCGTGGGGCCCCACCATGAGCTAGATTTGGAAGCCCATCACGATGCGGGCCCTGTTGTGGAGCTTGCATTCTGGTACTCATTTGAATGGGAGCTGAAGATGGTTGAGCCTGACCGTTTCCAAGAGGAAGGGTTTGCCCCTGAGTCCATGTGATGCATGAGCCGCTTCAGTGGCTTCATTTCTGATGACTTAAACGTTGCTCGGCCTTCCACCCATCTGAGCTAAGAATCCATCGATCATCTCCTATTGTTTCCTAAGGAGATCATCTTGCTTTGCCATCTGGGCACTCACTTCAGTGAGAACGCCGTCCATCTCTTCTCTAGTCAAGTATGCAGAAGAATCTCCATGAGAGGATGCCCCCTAGCTTGCCTCATTTCTAGTGCCTTCAGCATCAACATCCTCAGCATGAGAGAAAGTTCTGGTTCTATTCTTTTTGATTGCCATTGATCCAATAGCCAAGCAATCTGATTCCTTCCGATCTAGAAATTGAAGTAGTATCATGTGCCCCCACCTAGCACACCAAACTGTTACGCCAAAATCTAGGCCAAACAACGAAATGTAGATCACAGATCACATAATGAAAAAATGATAAATAAGAGGGAACACACGAGGTTTTTATAGTGGTTCGTATGTAGATGTAGCCTACATCCACTTTATAATCTTGTTGTTATACTGACATATTACAAGAATCGGTTACATGTGGACACACAATCCGTGTGTTAATTGATATTACAAGAGGAGAATTTGGATGTAGAAAGGTGCAAAGTCCTTGCACTTCAGTAGTGGTGGAAGCCACGGAGAAAAATGGCTAAAAGTCAGAGAGAGTCCCCTCAAAATTCCATGTAATGGAGTATTTATAGCTGTAGGAGAGCCCTTGTGATGACCGGTTCGTGACGAGGCACGTGGCACCCGATCCAGGAAAGTAGAAGCACGAATAACCTTGAGAATAGGTCACAATTGTGTATGCAGCTTTAGGAAATTCGTGGTTATGGTCGGGTCCTAATGTGGGCTTCACGAGCCGAGGTCTGGTCGCAAGCTGGAGTGGTGAAGTTGGTGTCCACGGTCGGGTCATGGATGGAGATGGTGATCTACGAGCCGGGTTGGTTCATGAGACTACGGTGCGTCACGAGCCAAGGAGGGTGCTCCATGGGATGAGGAGGGTTCTTCACGAGCCGAGGAGGGCCGAGCCCAAGGGGGGCGAGCCGATGTCATGGTCTGAATCTTCGTTGCTAGTTTACACCCGTTCACGGAAACGAGCGTAACTTTCAAACTATAAGTCCGTTTTAGCCAAACGAAAGCTCTACTTGAAGCTTATTCACAGGGCTATAAGTGAAAAGCTCCGTAATTAATGTTTTCGGGCCCAAAAGAGGTCGTTTGATAGGAGTTTTGGGCTTGTTTAGGTTGATGATGCGATTTCGACTAAACCGCTTCATGTTTGATGACGATGTTTCCACCGCTTAAGCTTTTCATTATCCAGGAATTCCATGTGTGATGGCTTTGACCAAATAGTGTGTCGATAGAAACCAAGCGTGTAATAAGGTTTAGTTGGATATTTGTAAGGGTTTTGTAAAGGGATTTTTATTAAAATACGTAAATTGTTAGGCTAAAGGAATAATTTTAAGAAGCGTTTACCTAATCATTGAATTAAGTAAAATGAATAAAATCAGAAGCAAAATGTCGTAAAGGAAAAAAGAAGAAATGTTAATGGATTTGAGTAATCGAGTTGGTAATGGAATTTTAGTGGAATGATGTAAGGGATTTTATAATCCAAGTTTTATAAACTAAGTTTATAAAAGATACTGATAAATGGATTTTAATAATAAAATCCAAGGTTAAGTTTTATAATACGATGATTAATGGCCTTAGGCAAGATATTTGGTAAAAGAGATTTTGAAGCTGATTCAATGATTTAAATATAAATTTACCTAATTATGGAACTAAGTAAAGGAATGAAAATGAAATGGAATTTCGAAATGGGAATTGGTAAAAGAGGGTTTTTGAAATTAGGTTTGGTAAAAGTTATTTGTAATCAAATTTTGTGATACAATCCAAGTCATAAACGATTGTTTAAAGGAAGATTAAAATTTAAGGGGTGATGTTCTAATAAGAATTTACTTAATCAATGAATTAAGTAACACTCGTTATATTTGATAAGAGATTTTCAAAATAAGAGTGGTTTATAATACCATGTTTAAATGGATTGTTAAATGAGATTTTATGATATTAGGTTTAATATCGGGTTTTGAGTTACAAGCTCATATCAATCTTTAGATAAGAACGTCGCCGATAAAGGTCTAAAAGGTAAACAAAATACACCAACTTGAATGACTTCACTATTATCGAGGGATGGTATAAGTTTGTAATGATAAAGGATGTTGAGATTAGTTTATTATTCCATTAGAGGAATACTACAATGTTATTTGCAAGATTTTGAAATATAATTAAAATTAGTTGGCTTTAAATAAACAATGTATAATCTAACATTTGTTTAGCTTCAATTGAAGTGTGATTATATTTATATCATTTGGATAAATATATAACACTATTTCCTACCTAATGGAAACAGTATGGTTTGAAATACACTTATTCTAAATTATAAGTAAATGGCAACGGTTTTCCGAAGGAATGGAAAAGAGTTATATTTGTTCGGAAAATTAAGTAAATATCTGGAATTTAGTTATATAATTTCATAAGTGTCATTATACAATGGAAATACTCAGAATGAAGTTAGATGAAAGCCGTTAGGATTATATACTAATAAATATGCCAATTAACATTGTTTTGGCCCATATGAGAATTGTTAATCGAATTTACACCATTTTTTTAATAAAAGGAAGATATATATAACAAAAAGGAGAATCTAGCCATTTTCTAACAGCTCATAAAATAGATATGTAGAAATGGCTATAGAGTTTGTGCACACAAAAAAAAAATTATGACAAAAAAAAAGTCAAAAACAGATACAGACGAAAAACAATAATGAAGAAGCAGACCACCATCAAAGCCAACACAGAAGCTAAGTAGAAAGCAGACTGCCGAATAATGGAAGTCTCCTGTGCGACACAGCCCAAAAGACGAGGGTGAGGAATTAGGAAAAGATCAAACTACTCTATGGTGTAAGAAGACGAACGCGACCCAATCCATTTGAAGGCTCCAAAACCAATACATCTACTCCAGGAACCAGCAGATCCATAGACCAGAATTCCTTTAAGAACCTGTAAAATCGGGCCTTGTAGTACTGGAAAACAACATAAGAAACAAAAAGGGGGTGGGGGTGTGATGAAATGTTAAAAGGACGGAGCTCGCTAACCTAATAGAAGCAGATTCAACCAATTCTATAACGCCCCGTAAAATACATAAACATGAGTAATAAATAAATAATTAAAAATAAGTAATTAAATAATATGGATGGAAAATGAGATTTTTCAGCTTTAGGAATTTGGCTACAATTTTTTTTATTTGGATTCGTGGCGAAATTCTGAATCGTTTTCATATATAATATGCAAAAAACGGTCGACGTATGAAGAAGTTATAAACAAATGAATTTTGGCTGTTAACGTAATATATATATATATTCATATATATTCATATATATGTATATATATAATTTTATAGATAATATGTATATATATATATATATCCACGATAAATTCAAAATAAAGAGGGGAATTTGAAATTTGAATTAAATATAAGATCATGGAGACAAATTGTATTATATATAAGGAATAAGATTAAGTGATTAAGGAATGCATTAATTAAATTTAACACCTCATCAATGCACCTTTATAGGGCATTCCAACACCTAAGCGGTCACCCCCCCTTAAGGGGTGTCGATCGCGGGTCGACTACTCAGATCGACTACCCGCGGTTAGACACCCTAATAAATGTATGTGGTTAGGGTTTTGTTTAAAGGATATATATAAATAAAAGGCATAGATTAAATCAAATTAATCCAACGGTCTATTCTCATACAGGCTACTATATATAGCCCCTCATATCACACAATGAAACCTAACCATTCTCTATTCCTGCCTCCATAATGCCTCTCTGCCATTACTAAATTCCATAGAAAAATAAAAGAAAAAGGTTAGGGATTTATTCTATTCCTCTAACCCTATTCTTAATGTCTCGCTATTCTAATTCATATTGGTTTAGTATTCTGGAATTTGGTATAAATATATGTTTATAAGATTCTAATACATATTTCTTATGTATATATATATGTGTGTGTGTGTGTGTGTGTACATATATTAGGAGAATTGTTGGAGCACGTTTGTCGCAAAGATTAAGCAAAGATCTAGATTTACTACATATTCCTCTTTGTTCTTCCCTAGATCTATGAGTGGAATATCGTTTACTTAGGCGTATTCATATATTAGATTATCATGTTGAAAGTTATGCCTAGGAGGATATGGAAACCGATAATATAAACACTAAGAACCCCAAATCCTCTATCTTGTATTCACATAGGAATTGTCATGATTATTTGGGTTTTGTGGATTGTTGATTTCAACATTGGGTTAAAGATGAAAAGGGGTGTTGCTACTATTATCTCTATTTTATGTAATTCACCTTTATTAATATTTGATTGTAACCTAAAAGGGTTTAAATTTGGATATTTCATGACTGGATTTGGTTTTGGATCCTAATTTGAATCCAGATGCATTCATACTTGAAATATATCAAATGTAAATGTATAATGTGCATAATACCGAAAAAGGTGAATTACATAAAGTTGAAATTATGAACATACGTGTAAAGCGTATGTAATACTCTATTTTTGTTCAAGTATTGAAATAATTCCAACAAGCCTAGGATGCAAGCTAAAAGTTTGTATGAACGAATATTTTCCATCCACTACTATATGTTATCTTGTTGTTATGCCATCATGCCTAAGTTGCAGCAGTAAAAGTATGGAAAAACTAACTTGTATACCATGATATGGAAAATTTACAATTGACAATTGCCAACTCATTAGAACGTTTCCTCATTTGTACGAATATTTACGTTATTTAGACGATATAATTATTTTACTTATAAAAATATAATTAACGTAATTAATGTTATATAAGCGTAATAAATGCGATTAGTTTAGAATTCGAATTTGAAATGCCCCCATAATAAATATTTATTTGATTTCTTGTGTGTGCATATATAGGATGGCTTTACATATGTTAATAGTGAACATAGACACGAGGTTATTTGCCATTTGTGGTGGAAGTATGCCCGGAATCGACCAACAAATCCAGTAACCACAAGTGGGTCCAACTAATGTGAGATGTCTAGGTGCCATATGCTACTCAAAAACTTAGTGCACTAGACACGAGGTTAAACCAACTTGTAGTAGAAGTCTTCCCAGAACCGACCGACATATCCAACATCTACAGGTGTACTGTTTAATGTGCGGGGTTTAATGTGTGTATATAACTATATATACGTATAAGTTTATTGTGTCTAAAAATCGGCAGGTTTACTATGCCTTGAGAAGGTCTTAAGTTGTTGACTCTCTTTTTATCTAGCTTGGGTCATAAGTGGTTAGGACTAGGATCTTTCCGAAGGTTTGTTCCTTGGAGAGGAACCAAAGTCATGGGACCCACCCTTATTAAATTTGAAGTAAGCTTTGGGTCCTCCTTCTCTAAAAGTGGTTAGGCATAAACAATAACGGAGTAGGGTAGTTCTTGGGGCTGTCCACTTCTTCTAGAAGATTGTAAGGGCTCAACTAGAGACATATTGGTATTTGAAAGATATATGGCCATTGCATGCTCATCAACTGTCTAAGGGATGTCTTAAGCGACATAGATGTCCTACCGTAATATCAGTTAAGTGCAATGTTCGCAATACTGCTTCTCATATTACCACTGGCTAGATACTTGGTGTTTGTTGTGTGCTACGTAGACATACCTTGACATATGTAACCTGCTATAAATATAGGGTACGGACATTAAGTAACCCCATATTTCAGTCACACAGAACATTATGTTCTGACCCCTCTCCTTAATATATCTAACAAGTTGGAAGATGGGGTAAAAGCCATGGACGAAGTCATGGTTGAAGCTGATGAAGAAGATGAAGTTGTTATGCTATTATTAGTAGTTATCGCATTACTTCTTTTGGAAACTTGTGAGAATGAACTATTTGATGCGCCCACTGAACAGATGTAACTGTGATTGTTGCATTTCTATGATTTATAAATAAATGGTACATCTTATTTCAGTATTATATTTTCTCTTTCCGCTGCGTGAGATTTCCATTTGATGTATCCGTGTATGTATATTCTGTGCAAATGTAATCCTTACAAAAACCAATGACCCATTTAGAATTGCTCTAAGTTTCGATGGGCTTCTTCTTAGTCGAAATTTAGGCATGTTCCAGTGGGTTGTTACATTTGGTATCAGAGCATAGGTTATCCAATTATAAGGGAATAATATGTATGAGAGGCTTATTTGTATGTTGAAAGATATTTTTCAAACTATATATACACACACACACACCCTGATAAGCAAACACATTTATACTAGGCATCTTTATTGTTTTTCTTCCCATTCAGCTTAAATACTATCTTAGGAGTATCCACTAAGGGATTCTTCCTTTTCTTTTCAAATAGTAGAATGGATGAAAACCTAACTGAGCAGGGAAACCAGGAAAGACCCTGCTACTTGCTGGAATGATTTCAACAATATCTCTTTATTGTTAAACAGGTCCTTTCAGCCAATCCTGCCCCGGCAGCACCTGCAGCTCCTTCGGCTGAGGTTTCCATTGACTTTTCCCACTTTTGTAAGACTTTTACGCATCTTCAAGGGAAATCATTTTTTGGAAAGGAAGGCTTTGCCAATGCCCAGTCTTTGGTTATGAACTGGGAAAGAATTTTTGAAGCTACTTGTCGGCCCGATGTAGTGAAAAGAAAGATAGCGCCTTGGCACTTGAAAGATAAGGCCCTTGAAAGGTGGAATTTAATATCTAAAGAGAGCAAGGGTCGGATATTTACATAGGCTGAATTCAAAACCCATTTTGAAGCAATGTCTTTGCAAAAGGAAGAAATGACTATCCAATCCGAGAAATTCATCCACCTCAAGCAAGGAAGCCTGAGCCTACAAGAGTACATTTCCAAATTTACTGAATTATGTAAGTATAGAAGAGGATTGATAGAGACCCCCATGAACAAAGCCCTAAGATTTGTTAAAGGACTGAACTCTTCGTTGAAGGAAACCCTATTATCCCAAGTAACATTTGGGGCGACTTTTGAAGCCCTAGAAGAGACAGTTATCTTATGCATAGAGGAAGGCGCCAAGGAGGAAAAAGAATGTGAGAAAGGGGAAAGCTCCAACAAAAATAAGAAGAAGGAATGGTGGAAGAACAAGAAGAAGAACAAATACAAAAAGGATGCAAAGACTTGTACGAGGGGCAACCGCAAGGGACATAAGGATAAGGATTATAGAAACTCGTTGGCGAAAAAGGAGTTCAAGGGAAAATGTTACAACTGCCATGAAGAAGGATTCATGTCCAAGCACTTCCCAAAGTTGTCAAGAGTTGCAAAAACTATGAATAGAGGCGGCACCAATTCAAAGCCAACCCCCAAGAGACCAAGGGCAGCCCGCACTTGAAGGTATAACCTCTGTTTTAGGAAATTCAGTATACACCTTGTTTGATTTCAGAGCAACCCATTCTTTTATCTCCAAACGATTAGTAAATCTATTGAACCTTTCCATATCTATCTTGAATAGTCCAATAGAGGTGGCCAACCCCATCGGAGGATCTAACTATCTCGAATTGTTATGCAAAGACCTAGTATTGGAGTTGACAATGTCAAGTCAAGTTCCATTAAGAGCGTATGCATTAGATTTTATGGGGTACGATCTTATCCTAGGTATGGATTGGCAATCATTTTACGGGGTTGTCCTTGATTACGATAAGAGAATTGTTCGCCTTAGGAGCCGAGGAGGATGTAACCTAAATATTCCTTGTAATGTTAGGAACAAGGATAAAGCCTTATTATATTCCTTATCTCCAAAATTCCGAAGGACCATCTTCGGTCCCTATAGTTTGTGAATTCCTGGATGTCTTCGAGGAAGTCATGGGACTTCCATCCCATAGAGAAATCTCTTTTCGTATAGACCTAGAGAAGAATGCTAGACCTTAGCACTACCCTTGAGGCATATGGCACCCAAGGAAAGAATGGAGTTAGATAATGGATTTTGGAGGTTTCACTCGATGAAGTACCTCAGAATGCGGTGCACCTGTTGTATGTGCCACCAACGCAGACGGATCTTTGAGACTTTGTGCGGACTATAGGGAACTCAATAAATTAATCAAGAATAGTTGCCCTTTACCTAGAATTGATGACCTTTTTGACCACTTTGGAGTAGCCTAAGTATTTTCCCAATTAGACCTTGCTACCGGATTTCACTAGTTAAGAATTACGGAGGACAATAAGGAAAAAACTACGTTTAGGATGCCAGACGGATTGTTCCAATGGGAAGATATGCCCTTCGGACTAACAAATGCACCTGCCTTCTTTGTTGACCTCATGAGTAAAGTGTTTAAAGGCATTCTAAATAAAATTGTGGTAGTCTTCGTAAATGATATCCTTATATTTTCAAAAGACCTAAAGATTATGGAGATCATGTAAGACAAGTGTTAGGGATATTATGAAAGAACCAATTGAAAACAAAATTCTTAAAGTACCATTTCTGGAGGGAAGAAGTAAGATTTTTGGGATATATTGTTTCGAGCGAAGGCTTAGCCATAGCCCCCGCAAAGATCGAGGCAATCAAGGAATGGAGCATACCTCGGAATGCTACAAAAGTGAGAGGTTTCCATGTGTTAGCTGGATATTATAGGAAATTCATTAAAGACTTCACCAAGTTTGCTACACCTTTAACCTAATTAACCAAAAAGAATATGGTATTCTCTTGGAGTAATAAATGTGATATAGCCTTTAAGAAATTAAAGGAAGTATTAACTAGTGCACCTGTATTTATACCCAAAGGTTCAAAAAAATTCACCGCTTACACCAATGCATGTGGGACCGATTTAGGAGCAGTCCTTACGCAAGAAGGTATAGTAGTTGATTATGCTAGCAAACAATTCAAGGATCAGGTGAAATGATATCCAGTACATGACCTTGAGTTAGCTGCAGTAGTGTTCACCCTTAAGATGTGGAGGCATTATCTTTTAAGGGAGAAATTTGAATTCTTTAATGTCCATAAATCCCTAAAGTATTTATTTTCTCAATGTGACCTAAACTTGAGACAACAACGGTGGATGGAATATTTTTCCTCATTTGACTTTTCGATTCAATATACCTAGGGCAAGGGGAATGTTGAGGCTAATGCTTTATGTAGGAGACATGCGACTTTGAATGCGATAATAGAATGGAAACGATTAGCACTAATTTTAATTTGCAACCCTCACCAACCACTTCTAGTGGTTTTCTTGAGGCTATGATAATTAGACCTACCCTAAGAGAATGGATCCAAAGCGCACAAGACCTTGACGAGGAATTAAGAAGTATAATGGAAAAAGTGGGAAAGAAAGAGACCTTTCCTCATTTGGTTAGGTATAAGATCAATGGTGATATGAGTTTGTTTTGGGATGGATGACTTTACGTCCCTAAAGATGAAGGGTTGTGGAAATAAATTTTAGAGGAGTGCCATAGGTCAAAACTAACCATACACCCTGGTGGTGATAAAATGTACAAGGATATGAAGTGGCATCTCTGTTGGGAAGGAATGAAGAGAGATGTAGCCGAGTTTGTAGCCAAATGTTTAACATGCCAAAAGGTAAAAGCAGAGAAAGTGAACCTCGGAGGACCGTTTTTACCTTTAGGGATCCCCATGTGGAAGTGGGAACATATTTCTATAAACTTTTTAAATGGACTTCTTAGAAGCCAAAAGGGGAATGAAGCCATTTGGGTTGTGGTAGATCATTTAACCAAAAGTGCCCATTTTATACCAGTCAAGAAGATAAGGACTGCAGCCTTGTTAGCCCAATTATATGTCAAAGAAATAGTCATACCACATGGTATCCCATAAAGCAACATGAGTGACAGAGGCCCCTTATTCATGAGTGAATTTTGAAGAAGCCTACATGCAACATTGGGAACAACCCATAATCTAAGCACAGATTATCATTTGCAAACAGATGGACAGACAGAAAGAGTAAACAGAATTTTAGAAGACTTACTCAGAACTTGCATTATCAACTTTGGAGTAGTTTGGGAGCAGCACCTACTATTTGTGGAGTTCACGTATAATAATAGTTTTCAAACGACGATTCGTATGGCCCCTTTTGAAGCGATTTACGGGAGGCCATACAAATCGCCAACTTGTTGGTGGAAAATTACCGACAAAGTTATACTCGGACCAGACTTCGTCTGTGATTCCATGGAGTAGATATCTTTGATTAGGCAGAGGAGAAGGCAGACCAAGGCCATCATAAATCGTATGCCGATAAGCGAAGGAGGGAACTTGAGTTCAATATTGGAAACTCGGTATTCATAAAAGTATCCCCTCTTAAGAAGACTGGGAAGTTGGCTCCCAGATTTAGTGGGACTTTTCGTGTCATCGAGAGGATAAGATCTTTGGCATATCGAGTGGATCTCTTAAAGTGTCTACCGGGAATCCATAAGGTTTTCATGTATCTCATCTAAGGAAATGCCTTCATGATTCTGCCATCATACTCGAGCTTGTTGAAACTGGAGACATTGAAAAACTCAAGTTGGAACCCATGGTTCCCCGTGCCACTGCAAGGATTATAGAGCACGAAATCAAGAGACTCTGCAACAAAACCATTCGCCTTGCCCGAGTAAAATAGGGAAATGATCCTGTAGAAATCACACTGGAGACCAAGGATAAGATGAGACAGACACACTCAGAGCTTTTCTCGGTTAATTTTTCCTCAAATTTACGTTATGGATGCATCGTGATTACTTGATTGGATGTTAGGAAATGGATGCATCTCCATTATACAAGAGCACTCATATAGAAAAATATGCATAATTAGGTTGTTTGCATACACATTGCATCACTTATTACACCTACATGCTAGGATAGAGCTCACTTTAGTAAGTATGCAGTTCATAACCATTGCATCATGGATGTTTATGGATGAATCAGAAATAACATGGACGTACAACATGGATGTGTTCGAGCGAGTTGTGTTTTCACCCCTTAAACAATTTTGAGATGGAAACCTTTTTAATAGGGGAGAATGTAACACCCCAAAAAATACATTAACATTAATAATAAATAAAAAATTAAAAATATGCAATTAAATAATATGGCTTAAAAATGAGATTTTGTAGCTTTGGAAATTTGGCTGTGAAATTCTTTTATTTGGATTCGTGGTGAAATTCTGAATCGTTTTCATATATAATTTGCTGAAAACTGTCAATGTAAGAAGAAGTTATAAACAAATGAATTCGGACAGTAAACGCAGAATATATATATATATATATATATATATATATATAAAAAATTCTACAGATAATATATATATGTATGTCCAAGGTAAATTTAAAATAAAGAGGGAGAATTTGAAATTTGAATTAAAGATAAGATCATGAGGACAAAATATATTGTATATAAGGAAAAAGATTAAGAGATTAAGGAACACATTAATTAAATTTAACAACTCAGCAACACACCTTTATTGGGCGTTCCATCCCCCAGGGGGACGAACGCTCCCCATAAGGGGTGTCGACCGTCGGTCGATCACTCAAGTCGACCACATAGCGGCTGGACAGCACAATAAATCTGCGTGGTTAGTTTTTTTAGAGGATATATATAAATAAAAGGCCTGGATTAAATCAGATTAATCCAACGGTATATGCTCACATGGGAAACTATATACAGCTCCTCATATCACACTATGAAACCCTAACCATTCTCTACCCCTGTCTCTATGTTGTCTCTCTGCCATTACTAAATTCCAGAGAAAAATAAAAGAAAAAGGTTAAGGATTTCTTCTATTCCTCCAACGCTATTCTTAAGTTCTCTTTATTCTAATTCATATAGGCCTAGTATTTTGAAATTTGGTATAAATATATGTGTATAAGACTCTAATACATGTCTCATATATACACACACACACACATATTAGGAGAATTATTGGAGCACGTTTACCGCAAAGATTAAGCACAAATCTAGATCTGCTACAGATTCCTCCTTGATCTTCCCTAGATCTGTGAGTGGAATAACGTTTACTTTGGCATATTCATATTCTTATTAGATTATCATGTTGAAAGATATGCCTAGGAGGATTTGGAAATTGGTAATATAAATACTAAAACCCCCAAATTTTCTATCTTGTATTTGCGTAGGAATTGTCATGATTATTTAGGTTTTGTGGATTGTTGATTTTAATATTAGGTGAAAGATAAAAAGGGGTGTTTCTACTATTATTTCTATTGTATGTAATTCACCTTTACTAAGATTTGATAATAAACGAAAAGGGTTTAAATTTGGATATTTCATGATTTGATTTGGGTTTGGATCCTATTTTGAACCCAAAAGCATTCAACTTGAAATACATCAAATGTAAACGATTTTATGTGCATAATATCAAAAAGGGGTGAATTATATAAAGTAGACAATATGAACGTACATATATAAGTGTATGTAATACTCTATTTTTAATCCAGTATTGAAATCATTCCAACAAGCCTACGATTCATGGTGAAAGTTTGTATGAATGAATATTTTCCATCCACAATTATATGTTATCTTGTTACTATGCCATCATGCCTAAGTTGTAGCAGTAAAAGTATGGAAAAACAAATTTGTATACCTTGATTTGGAGAAATTGACAATTATTATCTCATTATAGCATTTCCTCATTTATACAAATATTTACATTATTTTTACAATATAACTCTTATAATTATATAAACGTAATTAACGTTGTATTAGCGTAATAAATGCGATTAGGTTAGAATTCAAATTTGAAATGTCCCCATAATAAATATATATTTGATTTCTAGTGTGTGCATATATAGAATGGCTTTATATATATTAATAGTGACACATAGACATGAGGTTAGTTGCCATTTGAGGTCCATGTCTGCCCGTAATCGACTGGCAAATCCGGCAACCACAAGTGGGTCCAACTAATGTTAGTTGTTTAGGTGCCATGGGCCATTCAAAAACATAGTACACTAGACACGAGGTTAAAACCACTTGTAGTAGATGTATGCCCGGAACCGACCAACACATCCTTCATCTACAGGTGTATGGTATAACATGAGGGGTCTAGTGTGTGTGTGTATATATATAACTATACATATAGAAATCTATTATGTGTGAAAATAGGCAAGTTTACTGCGCCTTGAGAAGGTCTTCAGTGGCTGACTCTCTTTTTATATAGTTTGGGTCATAAGTGGTTAGGACTAGGATCCCTCCGAAGGTTTATTCCTTGAAGAGGACCTAGAGTCACGGGGCCTGCCCTTATTAGATTTGAAGTAAGACTTTGGGTCCTCCTCTAAAAGTGGTTAGCCATAAACGGTAACGGAGTAGGGTAGTTCACGGGGATGTCCACTTCCTCTAGGAGCTTGTAAGGGCACAACTATGGACAGATTGGTATTTAGAATATATGTGGCCATTGCATGCTCACCAACTGTCTAAGGGAAGTCTTAAGAAACATTGATACCAACCGTAGTATCACTTAAGTAGTAACGTTCACAATACTACTTCTCATAATACAAGTGGGAGTATAGATCTAAGAATGTTAACGTATTAGGACGAGGTCGTAAGGGGCTAAGGGTCCGCCTCAGGGTTATAAGAGATCATAAGAATTCACCTTTAATAAGGCCATAAGTGACCGAGAATGCCCACCGCGTTGGGTCTTTACCTTAAAAACACAAATGAGCGACTGACTTGGATATCCACCCCGATTGGTCATAGACTTGGTGTTTGTTGTGTCCTGCGTAGACATACCTTAACATATGTAACCTGCTAAAAATATAGGGTATGGACATTAAGTAACACCATATTTCAGTCACACAGAACTTTATGTTCTGACCCCTCTCCCTAACATATCCAACATGTCAGTAAATGGGGTAAAAGCCATGGACAAAGCCATGATTGAAGCTGATGAAGAAGACAAAGTTGTTATGATATTATTTGTAGTTGTTGCTTCACTTCTTTTGGAAACTTGTGAGAATGAACTATTTGATATACCCATTGAACATATGTAACTACGATGGTTGTATTTTTGTGATTTTGAAATAAATGGTACATCTTATTTGAGTATTATATTTTCTCTTTCCGTTGTGTGAGATTTCCATTCGAAGTATCTGTGTATATGTATTCTATGCAAATGTAATCCTTACAGGAACCAACCAATAAAATTTAGAGTGGCTCTAAATTTTATTGGGCTTTTTCTGGCTCGAAATTTTGTCCTATTCTGGGCGGGTTGTCAAAAATCCCCGCTCGGGGTAGTTAGCACCAATG
This sequence comes from Allium sativum, assembly GCA_030737875.1. Classification (NCBI taxonomy): domain Eukaryota; kingdom Viridiplantae; phylum Streptophyta; class Magnoliopsida; order Asparagales; family Amaryllidaceae; genus Allium; species Allium sativum. The sequence continues at coordinate 194,090,591 of CM060927.1, read as the reverse complement.
TATATCAAAAGTACTAGCCAACCTCCAGAAGCGGGGACCAATAGAACCTTTAAACTGTCTGCCACGAAAAGCAAGGAACATATCATTCCTTACCCTTCGAATGATAGAAGTAGGGTCCATAGACAATTAATTAAAAATTGCCTTACTCCGTGAGCACCAAATATGCTGGAAGATGAGATATGGAATTAGCATAAAAAGGATCGAATGAACTACCGTGAAGACCAACCAAGTTGCCGAAATAATTATAAACAACTTTAGTAGAAAAGCCAAAAAAAAGTGATCTATCGATTCTATATCACCATGCCCATAGCACCTACAACGGGAAACACAGGCCTAAAGAGTGACCAATAAAGCACGTAACCCTCTGCTTTGACATCAAAATCCCAGAGAAATATCAAGAAGCACGTACAACCTCTGCTTCAGAAATCAAATCCGAGAGGGATACCAAAGAATTAACGCTAGAAGTGGATTTCTGGTACCCAATCTCTAATTACCAGAACAAGGGTTAGATCGGGTCTTCTATATTAATACCTGAATCTAGGTTGACTCGGTTCTAAATGAAAACTAGAAGTGGATTTCCGGTCTCCTACTTTAATAACCCAAACATAGGTTGATTCAGATCTTCACAAATATCGAAAGGGGAATCCCAGTCCTTTCTCAATACCGAATTTGGGTTAATTTGACTTTCAGCCAAGCGTAGAAGCGGTTTTCTGGTCTCCTTTCTTGATACCCAAGTCTAGATTGACTCAAACGCCAATCACAACCAAGGGGTATATTTCTAGTCTGACCATGAATATCCAAATCTGGATCGATTCAGAATCATAAATCTAAACAAGGAGTTGTTCAACCTCCATGCCAAATATGAACTACAGAAAAAGCAAAGTAACCCTCCGGAGGAGAGGAAATGGTGTCCTTTTCACAAGGAAGGATGGCGTCAACACCCGAAATACCGAAGTCTTAGAGGATAGCATTGACTTGCTCTTGAGATGAAATCAAAGAATGCTTCTCAAAAGCACTAACTTTCCTAGAGGTAGAGAGATCGTTTCGCAGATGTAATAACCCGGAAATCTGAGCCAATTTAAAATTTTTATTTTGGCAATTTTAGCGAATTTTGAATATTTAAAATGAATTATTTTTAATAATAATGACGAGAAATTTATTTTGAATAGAAATAGAACGTATATATTTATATAGAGCGTCGTTAGAATATAAATATTTTATTTTTAATTATAAAAGGAACTGAAAATGGAGCGGTAGTTCGATAATTCGATTTCAAAGTTCAAATGAATGTACCGGGTGCAAAATAAATCAGATTTTAGCAAAATCAAAAATATTAGAATCTAATTGAGAATATCTTTCCAACGAATCCGAAAAATTGAAATTTCATAGCGGGAATCAAAAGTTATGTCCAGTTGAAAATTCAGAATGGTCGCTATGGAATTTAGGCCCTTAAAAATCGAAATTTTGCAAATGACCTCGGTTTTCGACGAAACCACTTTTGTTGGATCCGTGATGTCAAGTTATTGCTAGATTCCAAAATTCGTAATTTTTCGAATCAATATTGAGCGTGGCGAAGGAAAACGCGTTTGACCAGTTTCAGTTGATTTTAATCGACTGGAAAATGGCCATTTTTCAAACGGTCTCGGAATTTGACGAAATTAGTTTTGTTAGAACCGTATCGTCAATACGAAGCTAGCAAATATTTCTCTGTAATTTTTCGAGTTAGAATGTGGCCCCGGTAAATTGAAATGTGCGTTCAAATTCAATATATAGAGTTATATTTTGATTTTGACGAAAATTGATCGAAACGATCGAATCAGCCTGCGATACATATCCCATTGTGTTCGGGATGGGGGTAATTAGCTATGAACGACAGTCGGTGGGTTCGATTTCGAGTTCGAAATTAAAAGTTTCTTTTTGAAATCAAATAATTAAATAAAAAAAACCTCTATAACCTCTCTCCCCTACCCCCCTTTCATTCAATCGATTTATTAGAAGGAAAAAAACAACCCTAAATCGATTGCGCACCCCCCCCCCCAAGAGGTGGCAACGCCGCCTCCACCTTCTTCTTCTCCCCTCCTCTACTCCTCCTTCCCCTCGCCCTTTCTCCATTAAAACTGCCGCTCCTCGCCTCACTCCACCTCCATCCCATCGATGCCAAGCCGCACCACCGCGTGGAGCCACTTCGAAGCCGCCGTACCTGAACTCACGAGAAGCAGTCAACGTCGGACCGCCAAATCGACTCAGTGCCGCCACCATTCGCTGCTCGGGTAGGCGCTGCAACACCCTAGGCGACTCCTCCTTGCTTCACCAGGGTTCTATATCGAAGTGACTGTGAGTTATATGATTTTCTCGTATTTTTCTCTTGCTTTCCATGGCTTTGATTTCCCTCTTTGGTGCCTTGATTTAGGAATAAAAAGAAGCGATTTTTATTTCTTAAATGAAGCGATTTTTATTTCTAAAAAGAAGCGATTTTTATTTCTAAAAAGAAGCGATATTTAATTATGGTTTTTATATATAATAGCTTGAGATAAAAATATGGGTTTTTATTTATACGAATAGCTTTAAAATATATGATCTTTATATGTTTATCGTTAAGATAAAGACATGATTTTTGAAAGAGTAAAGGCATGATGTTTGAAAGTGAAAAGATCGGATTTTTTTCATATGAAAGATATGATTTTTATTCTTTAATAAAAATATGGTTTTTATTTTGAAGTAGCAATATAAAAATTAGATTTTTATATAAGAAGTAGCGATAAAAACATGATTTTTATATATATAGCGAAGTATTAAAGGTTTGATCTCTATACATACGGTTTTAAAATAAAAATTGGATTTTTATTTGTTTGAATGCATGTATAAAATATGATTTTTATTTATTTATTAGCAAGGTAAAAATATGATTTTATTATATATATGTTGAAATAAAAATGTAATTTTTATAGTGACAATATAAAAATTCGATCTTTAAATTAGAAGTAGCGTTACAAAAATATAATCTTTATGATGAAAACATCGTGTTAAAGATGTTATTTTTATCATTTTGAAAGGGAAGTAAAAATGTGATTTATATATATATGTAGTGGCTACGGACAATGAAATTGACAAAAGGCGAGCACGACGAAGATTTCTACATATGAAGAGTCGTGGCGTTTGGTATAGCCTGGGTGAGAAATTCTCACTCTAACTCTTGTTTTTCTAGTAAAAATATATACTAGGATGCAGACGGTGCTTAACAGCACCCGACACCCGTCGTCCACAGACCATGGACGACTTGTATGCTTGTTTGATGTGTTGTGAAGTTTGTTTGTGATGTTGATGTGAAATGGGTAATAAAACATTCATGTGTTGAAGTAAATATTTTATCGTTAAAAATATAATTTTTAACGTGACTGTGAATAAATAAATATTCATTTAGAAACTGGACGGTTTGTTTATGTACACCTATTTGAAAGATATTGATTGGGACGATAAATTTTACACGTCGCCCAACTGCACAAATAATACTCAGTGTTTGTGGATTGAAACCCCACACGAGTGTTGGGATGATATTTGACGTACACTAATCCCAATTGTTTAGTGATATGTCGATCGTTTTATTGACAGAATGTATGAGCGTTAATTAGTTATATTTAATGTTTATACAGTTGTGTGGTGCACTTTGGGTGATGGTTAATTATTTATCGTTGCTATTATATACATGTGTTGTATGGAATCCATATAATTAACATTATATGGTAATTGATTGGGCCTCATTCCATTTGGGAAAATAAAGAATATTATAAAATAAAGATTCATGTGTTGAATAGAATAAATAGTCATGTATTGACGATGCTCATGTGTTGAGAATATTCATGTGTTAAAATGATTCATGTGTTGAACGAAATATTTTATACAATAGAATACACATTTTTATTGTATGTGAGAATTAATAAATATTCATGTGTTGAATAAAGTATATATTCATGTGTTGAAGAAAATATTCATTTGTTGAATAGAATAACGAAGTTATTGAAATATATAAAGCCGTGTTGATTAGAGATGAGCCATTTTGACACGAACGATATTTATATCGATTATATTCATTTTTATAATGAATATAGAAAAGAAAGTGATTTCAAAATATAACGTTTTGAAAATATTATCATTTGTATATTGATGATGTGGAATATTCATTTTTGATTCGAAATTGAATATGAAGTTGAAATCGTTTTGAAAACGAATTTAAAACGATTTATAAAATACGTTTTAAAAGGAAATTAACAAAATATATATAACATATATATATATATATATTATATATATATATAATGGCCTAAATAGAACGCGTCGAGCCGCGGCAGTTCGCGAATTTCGACCATTGACTTCGAATTGACGTTGCGGGAGATCCAACCGTTGGATTCTCCTGAAATCGGAACAGTTGGGTTCATATCGAAAAGAGCTTTCCAATGAATATTAGAAATTTGAAATCTAACGGTTGGATTTGGAATTATGTCCAAATCGAATTTGGAAAAGGTCACTATAAGTGTAGTTCGATGGCCGTTGATGGAAATCGACTGTACGGGCCTTGATAAAATTATTTAAAATATCAATAATTTGTGTTAAATCATAAGAAATGATTTGGGAAGAATTGGGATGAAAACTCCATATTTGAAAAGATAAAAATAGATTTTTATTGAAATGAACTAGTTTTGAACTAGAATTAAAATCAATTTATTTTTGAAATAAATAAATTGAATTTGAAAGTGGTTTTAAAAATAATCAGAATTTCCAGTATACGAATTAGAATGGATTTGAATCGAAATTATCTTCGGAATATTTCGATGTCGGATTTTGTCATTATACATAGATGGTTGTGGAAATTTTAAAGATATATTTATATCATTATTTCCAATACGATATTTGTTGGTTTCAGAATTTGATATTGAATATAAGACGGTATATTTTTTATTCAGAGCCTTGTATTTAATATCAAATGGGATTTTGGTTCGTCGTGAATGGTGTCTTAAATAACACTGTTCTTGAACCCTGTTTAGAAAAGAATAAATCTTTTAATTAAGATTTAGTGAAATTTCTAGTTAATTAGTATTTAATTGGAATTGAATTTAAATTGGTTTTCGGGTTTATCGTGGGTGGTGTTTTGAATAACACCTGTTCTTTAACCCGATTAACAATGGGAAGTGATTTTTGGTTTATCGTGAACCGTGTTTTAGATGACATTGGTTCTTTAACCGAGTTAAAGACAGGATATTGATTTTTGGGAAGATTAAAACTAAGTGGAGTTTTAATGAATATATAATTAGATTGAAATGTGAATTGATAGTTTAAATTATCAAATTTGGAAAGTGATTGAAAATGGGGTATCACCAGTTTTGCTCCAAGGCGATAGTTAAATCTTTAATTAGATTTGAACGTGAAATGGTAATTAATATTTACCAATAACACCGTGGTTTTAGATATGGAGTATTACCAGTTTTGCTCCATGGGATGAATAGGTTGGGATTGGGAAATAAAATAAATAATTACTTCGGTGTGGTTCGTTAATCCCGACTAGTTTGGAAGACCTTAATACGGTTTGAAATGATACCCAAAGAAAGATTAAAGAATAAATTTAGAAGAATTTATCTTTGATAAAATTAATGGGAACCCTTCCCTAAGAGTGAATTGCCTGTGTGGCACGCCTAAGTGGCGGATGATAAAGGCTTCTGTTGAAAAGCAAAGTCTTGTGGTTGATGATCAAAGCACAACCTGTGTGGCATAGCTTTGTGTATAGCGTGAATTAGCGAGCCTCACACCTCAGTATGTGTTAAAAACGGGATACGGAGCGTTGGGAGAACATGACGTTTCTTTCTAGCTATGGGTGATGTCAGTGACCTACCAGCCCTGACATTTATATACTTTTTACCTGTGTGGTTGTTGGAATGCGAGGCGCCTCGAACATATGGTCGATAACTGGCACTATATGAGCTAACGTACAGACCATTATATATAGGTCCGAAAGGACCGGGAAACGTGTCTTCAGGAATTGCCAATCCTCAAAAGTAAGAGCGGACCGGCCCAACCAATTCCAAGGATCGCTGTGTGTGGTCCTGAGACATTTGCTAGAGTGTCTCGAACGGAGAGGAGCTTGCCCCTTGCCTCGACTCATGATGGAATCCAATTTCCAATACGTGATGTTTCGGTTTTATTTGTAGAGCCTAGTACGGCGACATAGTGGTATGGGTCACTTATGCCGTCTATGATTTATACATTATGATTGAAGTTGTTTTCTTCACTTATAGTAATAATAAAATATGAAATTTCACGTATCAAGTATTCTTTGGCTATTATAAGGTAAAAACCCTATCCTCCGGCTTGCTTTGCATTGTGTGATGGGACTTGGGTCTTATAATAGCTTCATTTTTCTTTATTTAGCATTTCGCTGTTTGTTTTATGCACTGGTATTCTTGGGAGGAAACCCGCTCCGTGTTATACGGCGTGGTCCCTTGATTTACCTAACTAAAAAAAATAAAGACTAATAACTGTTTTAGTCCTCACAACAGTCACATGACTGACCTGGAGTTTATTGTTTTAACCTAAACTCTGGGTGCCCCTATTTTCCACACGGGCAGCTAGTAGTTTTGGTTTTGTAGATTTATATTCACAGGATCCTGGTTTATAGCTCGAATGATACTCGGAAAGTTCTGTATCCATGTATTTCTTTCAGTTATGTTTTGTATTATTTTTCCGCTGTAGTAATGCATTTAAATCTCTGATATTTATCAAATGTGTAATATTTATTCATACTCTGTATATTCTTGTATTCTGATGGAATTGTTGTAATAAGCAATGAAATGTTCTTCTGTTTGAGTTCCGATATGTGTTGTTCTGAAACCAATCCGGGCTTTCCTTACCGGGGAAGTTCGGGTAGCTACAGAGTGGTATCAGAGTATTGGTTTACAGAGCTCGAGAACAAGACACATTGGAACCAAACAAAAGAATTCATCAGAGGTTGGATTAGAAATATCCAATAAGAATAACTCGTTAGAGATGGGATCAGTAGTATCCTAGAACGATTGTGAAGAGTATATTTTTAAAAAATAAAAACGAAAACAAATTTTGTTTTGAAAATTTAAATCATTTTTTACCTATTTGAATACTTATTTATATTGAATTTGGACAGTCCAATATATAAAAATTTTGCATATACGCGTCATGAACGTATATTCGAAGTTTTAATATATTGGATATGTATAGAATCACATTCTAGACACCCGGGGATGATTTTGATAATGTGGCCACATCATCAGTATTTATGTTCGATTTTCGAAAGTGGGATGTCTATATATTTCCATTAGACTGGTGTAAGAACCAAAATTAGATATGGCTTATTGTTGTGATTTGGCATCAAAAACATGATTTTCTGTATATGTATCAAAATTATGAATTTGGAACGATAATCCACTAATTGATTGATGGTTGTGTTGTTTGATTATTGATTTGAAATTTTGAACCGTTTAGCCTAATGGAACCAAATATTGAACTATATTGAAAATTGTTTGGAAATGCATGCATATACATGTACTTACATTGAACAGGTCATAGCAAGGAGGCTAGAGCAGAAGAATAAAATTGTTTGCCCGACAAATAGGTACATGTTTACTAATTTCTTGGGCTTGGATGAATTTATGAGCCGCTTGGCTGTTTCTTTTTCTTTTTGGATTGATGAGGGCCATGGCAGGCTATTTGAAATATCCCAAAGTCCCCGGTGCAGGGGAGGTTATGGCGAAATTTTTCGAAAATTTAGGGTGTTAGCCAAATTTTTGAAAATTTTGAAAAGTTCTTAGAAACTGAAAAGTTGAAGAACTTAAGCCGTAAAGAAAATAATGGAAGTTGAGTTGATTAGTTAAACAACTTTCAGCTTCGTTCCTATTCGGGGACGAAAATTTTTAAGTGGGGGAGATTGTAATAACCCGAAAATCTGAGCCAATTTAAAAATTTTATTTTGGCTATTTTTGTGAATTTTGAAAATTTAAAATGAATTATTTTAAATAATAATGATGAGAAATTTATTTTGAATAGAATTAGCTTGTATATATTTATATAGAGCGTCGTTAGAATATAAATATTTTATTTTTAATTATAAAAGGAATTGAAAATGGCGTGGTAGTTCGATAATTCGATTTCAAAGTTCAAATGAATGTACCGGGTGCAAAATAAATTGGATTTTAGAGAAACCAAAAATATTAGAATCTAATTGAGAATATCTTTCCAACGAATCCGAAAAATTGAAATTTCATAGCGGTAATCAAAAGTTATGTCCAGTTGAAAATTCAGAATAGTTGCTATGGAATTTAGGCCCTTAAAAATGGAAATTTTGCAAACGGCCTCGGTTTTCGACGAAACCACTTTTGTTCCGTGACGCCAAGTTATTGCTAGATTCCAAAATTTGTAATTTTTCGAATCAATATGTGAGCGTAGCAACGGAAAACGCGTTTGATCAGTTTCAGTTGATTTTGATCGACTGGAAAATGGCCATTTTTCAAACGGTCTCGGAATTTGACGAAATTAGTTTTGTTAGGATTGTATCGTCAATACGAATCTAGAAAATATTTTTCTGGAATTTTTCAAGTTAGTATGTGGCCCCGGTAAATTGAAATGTGCGTTCAAATTCAATATATAGAGTTATATTTTGATTTTGACAAAAACTGATCGAAACGATCAAATCAGCCTGCGATACATATCCCATTGTGTTCGGGATGGGGGTAATTAGCTATAAACAACAGTCGGTGGGTTTGATTTCGAGTTCTAAATTAAAAGTTGCTTTTTGAAATCAAATAATTAAATTAAAAAAACCCTCTATAACCTCTCTCCCTACCCCCCCCTCCCCCCTTCATTCAATCGATTTATTAGAAAAGAAAAAAAAAGAACTCTAAATCGATCCCGCTCACCCTCCCAATAGGTGGCAGCGCCGCCTCCACCTTCTTCTTCTCCCCTCTTCTTATCCTCCTTCCCCTCACCCCTTCTCCATTAAAACCGCCGCTCCTCGCCTCACTCCACCTCCATCCCATCGACGCCAAGCCGCACCACCGCGTGGAGCCACTTCGAAGCTGCCATACCTGAACTCGCGAGAAGCAGTCAACGTCGGACCACCAACTTAACTCAGTGCCGCCACCGTTAGCTGCTCGGGTAGGCGCTGCAACACCCTAGGCGGCACCTCCTTGCTTCACCAGGGTTGTATATCGAAGCGACTGTGAGTTATATGATTTCCTCATATTTTCTCTCTTGCTTTCCACGGCTTTGATTTGCCTCTTTGGTGCCTTGATTTAGGAATAAAAAGAAGCGATTTTTTACTTCTAAAAAGAAGCGATTTTTATGATTTTTATTTCTAAAAAGAAGCGATATTTAATTTTGGTTTTTATATATAATAGCTTGAGATAAAAATATGGGTTTTTATTTATATGAATAGCTTCAAAATATATGATCTTTATATGTTTATCGTTAAGATAAAGACATGATTTTTGAAAGAGTAAAGGCATGATGTTTGAAAGTGAAAAGATCGGATTTTTATTCATATGAAAGATATGATTTTTATTCTTTAATAAAAATATGGTTTTTATTTTGAAGTAGCAATATAAAAATTTGATTTTTATATAAGAAGTAGCGATAAAAACATGATTTTTATATATATAGCGAAGTGTTAAAGGTTTGATCTCCATACATATGGTTTTAAAATAAAAATTGGATTTTTATTTGTTTGAATGCAAGTATAAAATATGATTTTTATTTATTTATTAGCAAGGTAAAAATATGATTGTTATTATATATATGTTGAAATAAAAATGTGATTTTTATAGCGATAATATAAAATTTTGATCTTTATATTTGAAGCAGCGTTACAAAAATATAATCTTTATGATGAAAACATCGTGTTAAAGATGTTATTTTTATCATTTTGAAAGGGAAGTAAAAATATGATTTTTATATATATGTAGTGGCTACAGACAATGAAATTGACAAAAGGCGAACACGACGAAGATTTCTACATATGAAGAGTCGTGGCGTTTGGTTTAGCTTGGGTGAGAACTTCTCACTCTAACTCTTGTTTTTCTAGTTAAATATATACTAGGATGAAGACGGTGCTTAGCAGCACCCGACACCCGTCGTCCGCATACCATGGACGACTTGTATGCTAGTTTGATGTGTTGTGAAGTTTGTTTGTGATGTTGATGTAAAATGGGTAATAAAACATTCCTGTGTTGAAATAAATATTTTATTGTTAAAAATATAATTTTTAACGTGACTGTGAATAAATAAATATTCATTTACAAACCGGACGGTTTGTTTATGTACACATATTTGAAAGAGATTGATTAGGACGATAAATTTTACACATCGCCCAACTGCACAAATAATACTCAGTGTTTGTGGATTGAAACCCCACACGGGTGTTGAGATGATATTTGACGTACACTAATCCCAATTGTTTAGTGATATGTCGATCGTTTGATTGACAGACTGTGTGAGCGTTAATTAGTTATATTTAATGCTTATACAGTTGTGTGGTGCACTTTGGGTGATGGTTGATTATTTATCGTTGCTATTATATACATGTGTTGTATGGAATCCATATAATTAACATTATATGGTAATTGATTGGGCCTCATTCCAATTGGGAAAATAAAGAATATTATAAAATGAAGATTCATGTGTTGAATAGAATAAATAGTCATGTGTTGACGATGCTCATGTGTTGAGAATATTCATGTGTTGAAATGATTCATGTATTGAACGAAATATTTTATACAATAGAATACACATTTTTCTTGTAAGTGAGAATTAATAAATTTTCATGTGTTGAATAAAGTATATATTCATGTGTTGAAGAAAATATTCATTTGTTGAATAGAATAACGAAGTTATTGAAATATATAAAGCCGTGTTGATTAGAGATGCGCCATTTTGACGCGAACGATATTTATATCGATTATATTCGTTTTTATAATGAATATAGAGAAGAAAGTGATTTCAAAATAAAACGTTTTGAAAATATTATCATTTGTATATCGATGATGTGGAATATTCAATTTTGATTCGAAATTGAATATGAAGTTGAAATCGTTTCGAAAACGAATTTAAAATGATTTATAAAATACGTTTTAAAAGGAAATCGATGAAATATGTAATATATATATTATATATATAATGGCCTAAATAGAACGCGCCGCGCCGCGGCAGTTCGCGAATTTCGACCATTGACTTCGAATTGACGTTGCGGGAGATCCGACCGTCGGATTCTCTTGAAACTGGAACCGTTGGGTTCATATCGAAAAGAGCTTTCCAATGAATATTAGAAATTTGAAATATAACGGTTGGATTTGGAATTATGTCCAAATCAAATTTGGAAAAGTTCACTGTAAGTGCAGTTCGATGGCCGTTGATGGAAATCGACTGTACGGGCCTTGATAAAATTATTTAAAATATCAATAATTTGTGTAAAATCATAAGAAATGATTTGGGAAGAATTAGGATGAAAAACTCCATATTTGAAAAGATAAAAATAGATTTTTATCGAAATGAACTAGTTTTGAACTAGAATTAAAATCAATTTATTTTTGAAATAAATAAATTGAATTTGAAAGTGGTTATAAAAATAATCAGAATTTCCAGTATACGAATTGGAATGGATTTGAAACGAAATTATCTTCGGAATATTTCGATGTCGGATTTCGTGATTATACAGAGATGGTTGTGGAAATTTGAAAGATATATTTATATCGTTATTTCCAATACGATATTTGTTGGTTTCAGAATTTGATATTGAATATAAGCCGGTATATTTTCTATTCATAGCCTTGTATTTAATATCAAATGGGATTTTGGTTTGTCATGAATGGTGTCTTAAATAACACTGTTTTTGAACCCAGTTTAGAAAAGAATAAATCTTGTAATTAAGATTTAGTGAAATTGTCTAGTTAATTAGTATTTAATTGGAATTGAATTTAAATTGGTTTTTGGGTTTATCATGGGCGGTGTATTGAATAACCCCTGTTCTTTAACCCGATTAATAATGGGAAGTGATTTTTGGTTTATCGTGAACCATGTTTTAGATGACGTTGGTTCTTTAACCCAATTAAAGACAGGATATTGATTTTTGGGATGATTAAAACTAAGTGGAGTTTTAATGAATCTGTAATTAGATTGAAATTTGAATTGATAATTTAAATTATCAAATTTGGAAAGTGATCGAAAATAGGGTATCATCAGTTTTGCTCCAAGGCAATAGTTAATTCTTTAATTAGATTTGAACATGAAATGGTAATTAATATTTTCCGATAACACCATGGTGTTAGATTTGGAGTATTACCAGTTTTGCTCCATGGGATGAATAGGTTGGGATTGGGAAATAAAATAAATAATTACTTTGGTGTGGTTCGCTAATCCCGAATAGTTTGGAAGACCTTAACACGGTTTGAAATGATATCCAAATGAAGATTAAAGAATAAATTTAGAAGAATTTATCTTTGATAAAATTAATGGGAACCTTTCCCTAAGAGTGTGAAAATTTGAGTAAAAGAATATTCTGAATTAGAATGAGGCATATGTTGTGTTTGTGTAACATTTGTTTATTATATACGCGGGTTATTCGAAAAGGCCGGGTTTATACACATTCTGAATAACCGATTCGACGATAATTCGAAGATGAAGACGGTGGTTGAATACCGGAAGTCTTCAAATCGTTTGGGTGATTACTGATGATCTTGATTGGGATGTACACCCAAGAGGAGAGAATCAGTTGGTGATCATCCAGACGTACTTGGAGATCGACGGATATGCGAGGAAAGTGCCTCCAGTTTCGTTCTGACCCAGAACGAACTTGTAAATGGACTGTGTGTCTGACATTAGATTTTATTCTATGTTGATTTATCTCTATAAAATATACATCTGTTTGGCGGCAGAGAATTTATTCTCTTGCTTAAAGCCCTTCTCTGAGATGTACGAGCTCAGAGGTTGTATATCGATGGACATCAGTCGCATGGAGTGAATTGCCTGTGTGGCATGCCCAAGTGGCAGATGATCAAGGATTCTGTTGAAAAGCAAAGTCTTGTGGTTGATGATCAAAGCACAGCCTGTGTGGCATAGCTTTGTGTATAGCGTGAATTCACGAGCCTCACATCTCGGTATGAGCTAAAAACAGGATACGGACCGTTGGGAGAACACGACGTTTCTTTCTAGCTATGGGTGATGTCAGTGACCTACCAGCCCTGACATTTATAAACTTTTTACCTGTGTGGTTGTTGGAATACGAGGCGCCTCGAATATATGGTCGATAACTGGCACTATGTGAGCCGACGTACAGACCATTATATATAGGTCCAATAGGACCGGGAAATGTGTGTTCGGGGATGGCCAATCCTCAAAAGTAATAGAGGACCGGCCCAACCGATTCTAAGGATCGTTGTGTGTGATCCTGAGACATTTGCTAGAGTGTCTCGAACGGAGAGGAGCTTGCCCCTTGCCTCGACTCATGATGGAATCCAATTTCCAATACGTGATGTTTTGGTTTTATTTGTAGAGCCTAGTACGACGACATAGTGATATGGGTCACTTATGCCGTCTATGATTTATACATTATGATTGAAGTTGATTTCTTCACTTATCATAATAATAAAATATGAAATTTCACGTATCAAGCATTCTTTGGCTATTATAAGGTAAAAACCCTATCCTCCAGCTTGCGTTGCATTGTGTGATGGGACCTGGATCTTACAATAGCTTCATTTTTCTTTATTTAGCATTAAGCTATTTGTTTTATGCACTGGTATTCTTGGGAGGAAACACATTCCGTGTTATACAGCGTGGTCCCTTGATTTACCTAACTAAAAAAATAAAGATTGATAACTGTTTTAGTTCTCACACCAGTCACATGACTGACCTGGAGTTTATTGTGTTAACCTAAACTCTGGTCCCCCTATTTTCCACACAGGCAGCTAGTAGTTTTGGTTTTGCAGATTTATATTCACAGGATCCTTGTTTATAGCTGGAACGATACTCGGAAAGCTCTGTATCCGTGTATTTCTTTCAGTTATATTTTGTATTATTTTTCCACTGCAGTAATGTATTTAAACCTCTGATATTTATCAAATGTGTAATATTTATTCATACTCTGTATATTCTTGTATTCTGATGGAATTGTTGTGATAAGCAATGAAATGTTCTTCTGTTTGAGTTCCGATGCGTGTTGTTCTCAAAGCATTTCGGGATTTCCTTACCGGGGAAGTTTGGGTCGCTACAGAGTGGTATCAGAGCTTTGGTTTACAGAGCTCGAGAACAAGACACATTAGAACCGAACGAAAGAATTCATCAGAGGTTGGATTAGAAATATCCAATAAGAATAACTCGTTAGAGATGGGATCAGTAGTATCCTAGAACGAGTGTGAAGAGTATATTTTTTAAAAATAAAAACGAAAAAAAAATTTGAAAATTTAAATCATTTTATATGTATTTGAATACTTATTTATATTGAATTTGGACAGTCCAATAGATAAAAAAATTTGAATATACGCGTCATGAACGTATATTCGAAGTTTTAATATATAGGATAGATATAGAATCACATTCTAAACAACCAGGGATGATTCTGATGATGTGGCCACATCATTAGTATTTGTGTTCGAGTTTCGAAAGTGGGATGTCTATATATTTCCATTAGACTGGTGTGAGAATAAAAATTAGATAGGGCTTATTGTTGTGATTTGGCATCAAAAACATGATTTTCTGTATATGAATCAAAATTATGAATTTGGAACGATAATCCACTAATTGATTGATGGTTGTGTTGTTTGATTATTGGTTTGAAATTTTGAACTGTTTAGCCTAATGGAACCAAATATTGAACTGTATTGAAAATTGTTTGGAAATGCATGCATATACATGTACTTACATTGAACAGGTCATAGCAAGGAGGCTAGAGCAGGAGAATAAAATTGTTTGCCTGATAAATAGGTACATGCTTACTAATTTCTTGGGCTTGGATGACATTATGAGCTGATTGGCCAGCCGCTTGGCTGTTTCTTTTTCGTTTTGGATTGATGAGGGCCATGGCAGGCTATTTGAAAGTCCCCGGTGCAGGGGACGTTATGGCGAAATTTTTCGAAAATTTAGGGTGTTAGCCAAATTTTTGAAAATTTTGAAAAGTTCTTAGAAACTGAAAAGTTGAAGAACTTAAGCCGTAAAGAAATTAATGGAAGTTGAGTTGATTAGTTAAACAACTTTCAGCTTCGTTCCTATTCGGGGACGAAAAGTTTTAAGTGGGGGAGATTGTAATAACCCGGAAATCTGAGCCAATTTAAAAATTTTATTTTGGCACTTTTAGCGAATTTTGAAAATTTAAAATGAACTTTTTTAAATAATAACGATGAGAAATTTATTTTGAATAAAAATAGAGCGTATATATTTATATAGAGCGTCGTTAGAATATAAATATTTTATTTTTAATTATAAAAGGAATTGAAAATGGCGCGGTAGTTGGATAATTCGATTTCAAAGTTCAAATGAATGTACCGGGTGCAAAATAAATCGAATTTAAGTGAAACCAAAATTATTAGAATCTAATTGAGAATATCTTTCCAACGAATCCAAAAAATTGAAATTTCATAGTGGGAATCAAATGTTATTTCCAGTTGAAAATTCAGTATAGTCGCTATGGAATTTAGGCCGTTAAAAATGGAAATTTTGCAAATGCCTTCAGTTTTCGATGAAACCACTTTTGTTGGATCCGTGATGTCAAGTTATTGCTAGATTCCAAAATACGTAATTTTTCGAATCAATATGTGAGCGTGGCGAAGGAAAACGCGTTTGACCAGTTTTAGTTGATTTTAATCGACAGGAAAATGGCCATTTTTCATACGGTCTCGAAATTAGACGAAGTTAGTTTTGTTAGGACCGTATCATTAATACGAAGCTAGAAAATATTTTTCTGGAATTTTTCGGGTTAGTATGTGGCCCCGGTAAATTGAAATGTGCGTTCAAATTCAATATATAGAGTTATATTTTGATTTTGACGAAAACTGATCGAAACGGTCGAATCAGCCTACGATATATATCCCATTATGTTCGGGATGGGGTAATTAGCTATGAACGATAGTCGGTAGGTTCGATTTCGAGTTCAAAATTAAAAGTTACTTTTTGAAATCAAATAATTAAATAAATAAAAAAAAACCCTCTATAACCTCTCTCCCCTACCCCCCTTCATTCAATCGACTTATCAGAAAAAAAAACAACCTTAAATCGAACACCCCCCCCCCCCCACAAAGAGGTGGCAGCGCCGCCTCCACCTTCTTCTTCTCCCCACCTCTTCTCCTCCTTCCCCTCGTCCCTTCTCCATTAAAAACGCCGCTCCTCGCCTCACTCCACCTCCATCCCATCGACGCCAAGCCGCACCACCACGTGGAGCCACTTCGAAGCCGCCATACCTGAACCCGCGAGAAGCAGTCAAGTCGGACCGCCAACTCGACTCGGTGCCGCCACCGTTCGCTGCTCGGGTAGGCGCTGCAACACCCTAGGCGGCACCTCCTTGCTTCACCAGGGTTCTATATCGAAGCGAACGTGAGTTATATGATTTTATCTCTTGCTTTCCATGGCTTTGATTTCCCTCTTTGGTGCCTTGATTTAGGAATAAAAAGAAGCGATTTTTATTTCTAAAAGGAAGCGATTTTTATTTCTAAAAAGAAGAGATTTTTATTTCTAAAAAGAAGCGATTTTTATTTCTAAAAAGAAGCGCTATTTAATTATGGTTTTTATATATAATAGCTTGAGATAAAAATATGGGTTTTTATTTATACGAATAGCTTTAAAATATATGATCTTTATATGTTTATCGTTAAGATAAAGACATGATTTTTGAAGGAGTAAAGGCATGATGTTTGAAAGTGAAAAGATCAGATTTTTATTCATATGAAAGGTTTGATTTTTATTCTTTAATAAGAATATGGTTTTTATTTGAAGTAGCAATATAAAAATTAGATTTTTATATAAGAAGTAGCGATAAAAACATGATTTTTATATATATAGCGAAGTGTTAAAGGTTTGATCTCTATACATATGGTTTTAAAATAAAAATTGGATTTTTATTTGTTTGAATGCATGTATAAAATATGACTTTTATTTATTTATTAGCAAGGTAAAAATATGATTTTTGTTATGTATATGTTGAAATAAAAATGTGATTTTTATAGCGACAATATAAAAATTTGATCTTTATATTAGAAGTAGCGTTACAAAAATATAATCTTTATGATGAAAACATCGTGCTAAAGATGCTATTTCTATCATTTTGAAAGGGAAGTAAAAATGTGATTTTTATATATATGTAGTGGCTACGGACAATGAAATTGACAAAAGGCGAGCACGGCGAAGATTTCTACATATGAAGAGTCGTGGCGTTTGGTTTAGCTTGGGTGAGAACTTCTCGCTCTAACTCTTGTTTTTCTAGTAAAAATATATACTAGGATGCAGACGGTGCTTAGTAGCACCCGACACCTGTCGTCCACAGACCATGGACAACCTGTATGCTTGTTTGATGTGTTGTGAAGTTTGTTTGTGATGTTGATGTGAAATGGGTAATAAAACATTCATGTGTTGAAATAAATATTTTATCGTTAAAAATATAATTTTTAACGTGACTGTGAATAAATATTCATTTACAAACTGGACGGTTTGTTTATGTACACCTATTTGAAAGATATTGATTGGGACGATAAATTTTACACGTTGCCCAACTGCACAAATAATACTCAGTGTTTGTGGATTGAAACCCCACACGGGTGTTGGGATGATATTTGACTTACACTAATCCCAATTGTCTAGTGATATGTCGATCGTTTGATTGACAGAGTGTATGAGCGTTAATTAGTTATACTTAATGCTTACACAGTTGTGTGGTGCACTTTGGGTGATGGTTGATTAATTATTGTTGCTATTATATACATATGTTGTATGGAATCCATATAATTAACATTATATGGTAATTGATTGGGCCTCATTCCAATTGGGAAAAGAAAGAATATTATAAAATAAAGATTCATGTATTGAATAGAATAAATAGTCATGTGTTGACGATGCTCATGTGTTGAGAATATTCATATGTTGAATAAAGTATATATTCATATGTTGAAGAAAATATTCATTTGTTGAATAGAATAACGAAGTTATTGAAATATATAAAGCCGTGTTGATTAGAGATGCGCCATTTTGACGCGAACGATATTTATATCGATTATATTCGTTTTTATAATGAATATAGAAAAGAAAGTGATTTCAAAATTTAATGTTTTGAAAATATTATCATTTGTATATCGATGATGTGGAATATTCAATTTTGATTCGAAATTGATTTTGAAGTTGAAATCGTTTCGAAAACGAATTTAGAACGATTTATAAAATACGTTTTAAAAGGAAATCGATGAAATATATAATATATATATATATATGCCCTGAATAAAACGCGCCGCACCGCGGCAGTTCGCGAATTTCGACCATTGACTTTGAATTGACGTTGCGGGAGATCCGACCGTCGGATTCTCCTGTAATCGTAACCATTGGGTTCGTATCGAAAAGAGCTTTCCAATGAATATTAGAAATTCGAAATCTAACGGTTGGATTTGGAATTATGTCCAAATCAAATTTGGAAAAGGCCGCTATAAGTGCAGTTCGATGGCCGTTGATGGAAATCGACTGTACGGGCCTTGAAAAAATTATTTAAAATATCAATAATTTGTGTAAAATCATAAGAAATGATTTGGGAAGAATTGGGATGAAAAACTCCATATTTGAAAAGATAAAAATAGAATTTTATCGAAATGAACTAGTTTTGAACTAGAATTAAAATCAATTTATTTTTGAAATAAATAAATTGAATTTGAAAGTGGTTATAAAAATAATCAGAATTTCCAGTATACGAATTGGAATGGATTTGAATCGAATTATCTTCGGAATATTTCGATGTCGGATTTCGTGATTATACAGAGATGGTTGTGGAAATTTGAAAGATATATTTATATCGTTATTTTCAATACGATATTTGTTGGTTTCAGAATTTGATATTGAATATAAGCCGGTATATTTTCTATTCAGAGCCTTGTATTTAATATCAAATGGGATTTTGGTTCGTCGTGAATGGTGTCATAAATAACACTGTTCTTGAACCTAGTTTAGAAAAGAATAAATCTTTTAATTAAGATTTAGTGAAATTGTCTAGTTAATTAGTATTTAATTGGAATTGAATTTAAATCGGTTTTTGGGTTTATCGTGGGCGGTGTTTTGAATAACACATGTTCTTTAACCCGATTAACAATGGGAAGTGATTTTTGGTTTCTCGTGAACCGTGTTTTAGATGACATTGGTTCTTTAACCCAGTTAAAGACAGGATATTGATTTTTGGGAAGATTAAAACTAAGTGGAGTTTTAATGAATCTATTATTAGATTGAAATGTGAATTGATATTTTAAATTATCAAATTTGGAAAGTGATCGAAAATGGGGTATCACCAGTTTTGCTCCAAGGCGATAGTTAAATCTTTAATTAGATTTGAACGTGAAATGGTAATTAATATTTACCGATAACACCGTGGTGTTAGATTTGGAGTATTACTAGTTTTGCTCCATGGGATGAATAGGTTGGGATTGGGAAATAAAATAAATAATTACTTTGGTGTGGTTCGCTAATCCCGACTAGTTTGGAAGACCTTAACACGATTTGAAATGATATCCAAAGGAAGATTAAAGAATAAATTTAGAAGAATTTATCTTTGATAAAATTAATGGGAACCTTTCCCTTAGAGTGTAAAATTTGAATAAAAGAATATTCTGAATTAGAATGAGGCGTATGTTGTGTTTGTGTGACATTTGTTTATTATATACGCGGGTTATTCGGAAAGGCTGGGTTTATACCCATTCTGAATAATCGATTCGACGATAAGTCGAAGATGAAGACGGTTGTTGAAGACCGGAAGTCTTCACATCGTTTGGGTGATTACTGATGATCTTGATTGGGCTGTACACCCAAGAGGAGAGAATCAGTTGGTGATCGTCCAGACGTACTTAGAGATCGATGGATATGCGAGGAAAGTGCCTCCGGTTTCGTTCAGACCTAGAACGAACCTGTAAATGGACTGTGTGTCTGATATTGCATTTTATTCTGTGTTGATTGATCTCTACTAAATATACATCTGTTCGGTGGTGGAGAATTTATTCTCTTTCTTAACGCCCTTCTCTGAGACGTACGACCTCAGAGGTTGTATATAGATGGACATCAGTCGCATGGAGTGAATTGCCTGTGTGGCATGCCTAAGTGGCAGATGATCAAGGCTTCTATTGAAAAGCAAAGTCTTTTGGTTGATGATCAAAGCACAGCCTATGTGGCACGACGTTTCATTCTAGCTTTGGGTGATGTCAGTGACCTACCAGCCCTGACATTTATATACTTTTTGCCTGTGTGGTTGTTGGAATGTGAGGCGCCTCGAATATATGGTCGATAACTAGCACTATGTGAGCCGACTTACAGACCATTATATATAGGACCGATAGGACCGGGAAACGTGTGTTCAGGAATTGCCAATCCTCAAAAGTAAGAGAGGACCGGCCCAAGTGATTCCAAGGATCGCTGTGTGTGGTCCTGAAACCTTTGCTAGAGTGTCTCGAACGGAGAGGAGCTTGCTCCTTGCCTCAACTCATGATGGAATCCAATTTCCAATATGTGATGTTTCGGTTTTATTTGCAGAGCCTAGTACGGCGACATAGTGGTATGGGTCACTTATGTCGTCTATGATTTATACATTATGACTAAAGTTGTTTTCTTCACTTATAGTAATAATAAAAATATGAAATTTCACGTATCAAGCATTCTTTGGCTATTATAAGGTAAAAACCTTATCCTCCGGCTTGCGTTGCATTGTGTGATGGGACCTGGGTCTTATAATAGCTTCTTTTTTCTTTATTTAGCATTGCGTTGTTTGTTTTATGCACTGGTATTCTTGGGAGGAAACCCGTTCCGTGTTATATGGCGTGGTCCCTTGATTTACCTAACTAATAAAAAGATTAATAACTGTTTTAGTTCTCACACCAGTCACATGACTGACTTGGAGTTTATTGTTTTAACCTAAATTCTGGGTGCCCCTATTATCCACATGGGCAGCCAGTAGTTTTGGTTTTGCAGATTTATATCCACAGGATCCTTGTTCATAGCTGGAACGATACTCGGAAAGCTCTGTATCCGTGTATTTCTTTCAATTATGTTTTGTATTATTTTTCCGCTGCAGTAATGTATTTAAATCTCTGATATTTATCAAATGTGTAATATTTATTCGTACTCTGTATATTCTTGTATTCTGATGGAATTGTTGTAATAAGCAATGAAATGTTCTTCTGTTTGAGTTCCGATGTGTGTTGTTCTCAAAGCAATCCGGGCTTTCCTTACCGGGGAAGTTCGGGTCACTACAGCAGAGGGCCATTCCTATCAGATTTGAAAGCAATGTGCTTCTTTCCTATAATACCAGATGTTTACACCATAAAATAGTCTAAACACCCAAGGTACTAAATTGTACTTCACCAATTTGGTAAGAAATAAATGGAACCGTGTTTGATCAGTAATTGAAAGCGAAAAATGCGATAAACGGTAAAGTAGACACGAGATTTATAGTGGTTTAGCCGTTATTTAGGCCTACATCCACTGTGAAGTTGAGTTTCAATCTTATAGCGAGGATTACAAAATACATCAATTCTCTCTTTTCGCACATCTCTATATTCACTCAATATACCCTCATGTATATATCTCAATCTTGGAATTATACAAGAGAATGGTAGAGTTTGAGGAGAAGAAGGCTGGATGAATTGTTGAGAAGGAGAATGTCTCTGTCTTCTATGATCACAAGATTATTCTTGATGCCATGGCTAGACCAGTGGCTGAGGATAAAATTTAGCAACACCTCCTCGTTTTCTCGATCGGATCCCCTTTTTGTTGACAACCATGGTGTATTTATAGGTGATCTCCCCTTGGGAAATGACCTAGAATCCGTTTATGCCAGCTACGAATCGCTCATTTTATTAATTGCAACTATGCCATTGGCTAGCTGTAGCTAGCTGTCCGTGGCTGTATTCAGTTACCATGTGCGAGCGACTAAATGGAGCGAGTGTCTTGACTAGTTGTGCGAGCCCGTAGGAGTGGGCGTCCATGTGAGCATGACTTCTTTGAGAGATTTTATAAGAGAAGAACGTGGGACTGGAATCTATTCTCCTTTGTTCCTTGTGCGACCGACCTTCTTGGTTCCACGGCGCTTGTCCTTTTGTTTCCTTTGTATGGCGCTGTCTGTCCCTACGGCTGCGCCACAAAGTAGCTCTCGCCCATGTTGAATGGGCGATTTGTTTTGCTTCCGTGTCTGAGCGGCTTTGCCCCAATATGAACGATCGACCTTGGCTCCCGCACTTGAGTCACGATTCGTGTCCAACTTTGATTGGTGATATGGTCACATGAGATGTTGCGAGTGCTTATTTTGCAGTTGCATCCCAAGCTTGGTCTTTTGATGGATGGTTCCTTAAGGACTTTTTGAGACCTAGGGGATTTGGACTCTGCCAAATACTTGAGCCAGGGTGATGTTGTGATGTATGACCCTGCTGTATCTGATATGGGAAGAATCTGAGGGCCTGCTCAACGTCCTAGAAAAGCTTCCACTTTCATAACTCCCCCTGGAACCGTTTTTAATATCATCTTACTTGTGGCATAATTTCCCATAAACCTGATAATCTATGAACTCTTGCTGAACTCATGCTTTATTTATTTTTTAGGTGTCAATCGAACTACTCGTTATCGGATAGCTTCTCTCAACAAGAGGATCTTACTAATCCACGAAGCCTCTTATAGTCTCATCTTTCCTGTTATTTGAAGCATCCCCAATTGTCTTCAAGTTCTCAGGTCCTCAGGTCCAACATACTCCTGAACTTCCAATGGTTGAATCTTTAAGGCGTGAGGGAGTTGACCGGGCTAAGGTGCTTGCATCGACAAAACCTTCTGCAAGATCCATTGTCCCGACCCCTGCTCAAGTCCAGATAATATGTGATCGTCCTCCTTATAGGGTTCCTCCTGGAAACTTAACGCTTGAGGATTGCTTTAGCTGTTGGGACTTAAGGGGAATGCATTTTGACCTGGATTTACATCCAATGATAGGCGAGATGTTGTGTAAAGTTTGGATACCATAAAAAATGGCATGACCCATCAGCTTAATATTGTTAAGAATCAATTTGAGACACAATTGAATCTGGTCATGAAGGATGTTGATAGGCGACTGGAACATTGTGCCAAATTTGGTTATGAATTCCAGAAATTGAACGCTGAGCACCTTGACCATATTGAAACCTTAGAAAACGACAAAGCTGGGCTAATCAACTTGATTAGATCCCAAGAATCTGGGATTACTTCTTTAAAGAACGGAAGAATTAAAGTGAATAGCTTAGAGGCCAGCAATGCCGAGCTCAGGAGGGAGTTGGAGTGTGTGCGAGTGCGGCTTTTAGAAGCTCAATATGCTCAAGAGCTTGTTGAGCACCATTTGGCTTTAGAAAAGCAAGCTTTAATTTCTTTAAAATAGGAAAACATGGCTCTCGAAGGCCAAATTGCTTATCAGGATGAAATCCTTAGGAACTTTGAAGAGGATAAAATTAGGTTGCAAAAAGATCTTGATGAAGCCAAGATCGGGACCGATAATACTCTATTTCAATTCTATGTTTGCAGCGTCATGAGTCGCGGAAGCTTGAGTTATTTGAACAAGGATTTCCAGCGAACTCTGGCTCTTGTTAGGGAGAAAATACTTTCGTATTCCGATGTCCTTGATGATGACTTCCTTTAAGAACGGCTTTTAGAAGAAAAAGACTACAAGGCTCTGGTTGAAGGTAGAAGGATATTGGCGAACGAGCAAGCTCAATCGTTTAGGAGGGGACGTTCAGATGCTATATTCCTTGTGCCCTAACTGACTCCGTCAGAATTTATACGTCGAGCTCCCTTGTTTTCCCTGTAGATCGCTCTGTCTTAGAAGTCGCTTAGAGTTCGACCCATTACTAAGTGCCCAGATCAGGAAAATGTTGTTACACAGTGCACGAGTTGCGGCAATACTTCTTCAAATGCGAACGATTATGGGGCTGACTTTGTATACCTAGCAACTTCATGTAAAATTGATATCTGTCAATCTACCCCGGATTTGGATTTTCTTATTTCTTCACCTGAGATTGCTGAGTTTAGCGCTTGTTACCTATTTTCATCAGGTGTGCTTTTGCCACCTTCCTTATCTGCTTGTGACGCCACTGCTCAGTCGGCCACCGTTGATTTTGTTTAATATCTACCAGCGCTAATCCACTCTTCATGCCTTCGACAAATGACCCATCTTTACTAGATGTGCCCGATCCGGATGATGAAGATGAGATTTGGAATACCAAGGCTTTGTCCACCCTGAAACGCAAAAGAAAGCTAGTTGGTTAATAGTTTAGATCATAAGTTTTCTTTTGATTGCCCTTCTATATGGACAGACCAGCAAATGCCAGAAACATTGGTTCGTCTTTCTCTGCATAAGAAATATCATTTGTGACCTTTATGGTCAGATTACAACCTATTTTCTTTTACCTGTTACGTACTCAGACCGGTTGTTTGTGCGAATGCCGGCCCTCGCTTAATATTGTATGTTGCGCACTTATGTTTGTATCGTTTAGATGTTATCATAGTTTTATTATTTTCATTCTTATGAGTGGTCGCACATTTAGTTTGTTGTTCGCGCGAATCTTATCATTCTAATAGTTCTCGCAATGAAGTTGTAACTAGCCTGTGGTATGTTTTGAGCGAGCATTGGTGATTTTTTACACAATGGTGATATCCCCATACCAAAGCTCTTTTTAATTTCATAGATTCTGTTTATTTGAATCATAATTTCATTTGCAACTTATGACTTTTTATAACAATGTGTGGTTGTTATGTGTTTTCTTTTGGGTGCCCCCATGGGATGTCTTGGGTTTTAATTTCGACCCAAATTCGTCCTTATTAATCTTGATTTTTCTAGGACTGAAAGGCCTCGTTGGATACCCCCATACGGCTAGGATTTCTGATTACCCCCTTTCGGTTAGGATTTCTGATTTGCGCTAGTCCTTCCAGCATATTTTTTCGGTCCTTCCGACACTAGGACTGATGTTTCCAGCCTAGTATTTATCCATGGGAAATTTTTATCATTTCCCGTGTACCTTTTTTTTTTTGAAGCTTGATGTCAGCTTTTCCAGCAAGTGCTTGCTTAGGGAGGCTCCACATTTTATCTTGTTGTTTGTCTTAGGACAGCACATCTTGTTTAGGAGATACGTTTATACATCCAACTTGGTTTGCATGCTTTTGTGACGCTTTCAAGCTGTTTTGCTCAAGACGTGCTTTGAGAACCTTCCCTTTGAAATTGGGATGGGTATGATTAATTGCTTCTATCAATCCTACATTTGAAAAATCAGCTTTTAGCGTGAAGCGATGAGTACGGTACCCAGATAGGCACACGATAATTTCCTTTGTACACGGCACTTGTAAGTAATTCGTTGTCAAACATTAATATAGCAAGTGGTAAAACAAAGTAAAATGACTATTATTTCTTAAGTAAACAGAATAAAAACAGAGTAATGAAACGGAGTCATGGGAACTTTAGTTCAAAATTCCATGATCAGGACACCGGTTACTAATCCTTAGCCAGGCATTAGTTCCGGGCTAGTTTTGGCATTTTCCTCAGAGAGTTTGTTGCCCCTTGTTTGTAGAGAAGTGGGACAATGGCCTTACATATATTGTTGAAAATGGTTCTCCCTGACCAGCCTCTCGATTAACGATTTCAGGTGTCTACACTCGTTAGTATTGTGTCCTGGTTGGTCATGGAATTGACAGAACCATCCTGATTTCATGGTAGCATCTCTGACTTGCATCTGTTCTGGAACTGGATATTTTACAGTGTTCTTAGTTGCCCTGAAGATGTTTTCTATGGTGTCGATGAGGGAGGTGAATTCCGAATTCTTGAAAAAGTGTGGTTTCCTTCTGTGCTGCTTGGCTCCACCTCTTGCACCTAAGATATACCTTCGCTTTTCATTCCGATTCGTGGAATGAGCGCTTTTCTTTTTTACCGGGCCTTTGCCAGGGCCCATAATCATGACATGTGGTTTTTGGAGTGGAACTTTCTTGCTCATCAGAAAACTCTATTTCGCTTGCTCAACTTGTTCGAGCGAACAGAGAGTCAGCGACACCTGGTGTGGTTCTTGTGACTATGGCTTGGATAACAAGCATTGAATTGATCTTCTTCATCAATGCGTTGTTTGCAGTCGTTATTTGGCTCGTTACCCCTATCATTTCCTCTTCCAACTCCCTCTTGATTATAGTCGGCTCAACTATTAATGGTTCATTTTCTCTGGGATGGATGGTAGGCGAAGTGGCAACGCCGAAGGCGCAGTCGACTTTGTCAGTGATTTCCTTTGGCGTGCTCATGATTTCAAGCACAGTGCCTCTCAGAAAATCTTATCGGATCTGAAATGGGGAAAGAAGCAAACACGACCCACGGTGGGCGCCAAAATGTTTACACCAAAAATAGTCTAAACACCCAAGGTACTAAACTGTACTTCACCAATTTGGTAAGAAATAAATGGAGCCGTATTTAATCAGTAATTGAAAGCGAAAAATGCGAGAAACTGTAAAGCAGACACGAGATTTATAGTGGTTCAGCCATTATTTAGGCCTACGTCCACTGTGAAGGTGAGTTTTAATCTTATAACGAGGATAACAAAATACATCAATTCTCTCTTTCCATGCATCTCTATATTCACTCAATATACCCTCATTTATATATCTCAATCTCGGAATTATAAAAGAGAATGGTAGAGTTTGTGGAGAAGAAGGCTGGATGAATGGTTGAGAAGGAGGATGTCTTCGTCTTCTATGATCACAAAATTATTCTTAATGTCATGGCTGGACCAGTGGTTGAGGATAAAATTCAGCAGCACTTTCTCGTTTTCCAGATCGGATCCACTTTTTGTTGACAGCCATGGTGTATTTATAGGTGAGCTTCCCTTGGGAAATGACCTGGAGTCTGTATATGTCAGCTATGGATTGCTCATTTTATTAATTGCAACCATGCCATCGGCTAGCTGTAGCCAGCTGTTCGGGGCTGTATTCAGTTATCATGTGTGAGCGACTCAATGGAGTGAGCGTCTTGAGTAGTTGTGCGAGCCCGTAGGAGTGGGCGTCCATGTGAGCATGACTGCTTTGGGAGATTTTATAAGGGAAGAACGTAGGACTGGAATCAACTCCCCTTTGTTCCTTGTGCGACCGACCTTCTTGGTTCCAGGGCGCTCATTCTTTTGCTGCCTTCGTATGGTGCTGTTTGTCCCTACGGCTGCGCCACAAGGTCGCTCCCGCCCATGTTAAATAGGCGATTTGTTTTGCTTCCGTGTCTGAGCGGCTTTGCCCCAATATGATTGGTCGACCTTGGTTCCCACACCTGAGTCATGATTCGTGTACAACTTTGATTGGATATATGGTCACATGAGATGTTGCGAGTGCTTGTTTTGCAATTCCATCCCAGGCTTGGTCTTTTGACGGGTTAACACCAAGTATGATCTGTTAAATTTTTACGCAACAAGTTAAGATCAAATCTACATAAAACCCACTAGTAGCAAAATGAAAACACTAACTTAAGCTATCAATCTTGGAGTTGTTCACCCGAAATTGGTGGCGAATAAACTAACAATATGGATACCTTACCGATATGATTATCTAAATGGCTGATGCTTCCTGGAGAAATTTTTTCTAGGAAATGATAAAGGAAAGAAGGAGCCAATAAGGAGCGGGTATATGTACTAGAAGAGAGACAACAAATCGCTTAAAAGCTTGACTTGAAAAGTCGAAAATACCTGTTCACTTGGGAGAGGGAAGCAAATGTTACTAGCAAAATTAACTCTGAAGCAAGCTGACGGTGAGGGGGTATCGGATGAACACAAGCACATAGGAATTCTCCAAAAGCAAGAGCCAAATACTAGGAAGAACCAAGAGCATGAAAGAATAATCCGGGAGCTTCATAAACCGACACCTTCTTAGGAGAAAGGAGCTCAAAATATATAGAATTCTGGCAGGGTATGTCCGGCAAGGGGTCCTATAGCGGAAGGTCATCTAAGTCTGAAGCTGAGAAAGAGGGAGGAAAGAGCTTCGACAACCGAAACCCAGAAAGACAGAAGGGCTGTTGATATTAACCTGCTTAATAACGGTACATCAGAAGACAAAGGCATTAAGAATACTAAGCTGAAAGCACGTAGGAGTTATCCGGAACCAGCATCCGAAGTATCCACTACATAAGCACCGAAAGGCCATATTGATAAACAACAAACAAATAACCCAGTTCTACCTTCCGGTAGACCAAGCTACACCCAAAGACTCCACCGGAAGGCAAACCGGAACCCTAAAGGGACACCACATATACACACTGATCTACTAAGTACAAACACCGATAGGGTTCCAAACCGATAGTTATGTACATACATCATGAGGGCAAGCTCCCCAAAGTATTCATGAGAAATCCGAAAGCCATAATCGGGAATACAAATGTCTTCTGAAAGTCGAATACATCGAAAAGCTCATTTCAATCCCGAAGAAGCCCCGACTGTGGAGGACTCTCACTCCGGAAGCGATAATCAGTGCCACGAAGGTGGCCTGAAGCTAAACACCTAAAACCACGGAAAAAAGCGACTGATAGGGGCTTCAGCAAGTCTAATGGCCCAACCGCAGAAGTGCCCCCGAATTCTCTATAAATAAGACCCTATGGGTCACATTTTAGGGAGGATTTTCTCATTCTTACTCTTGTTATTCTTTTCGTCTAGAGAAAACCCTAATTCTTAGATGGATTTGGGGATTTACTCTATTCTATTCATGTATTCTAAATCAAAGATCAATAAATTGTGAATCAGTACTTTGAGTATTTCTTTATGGGATTGTTATATGATTTCTCAGTTATTGTCGTCGCAGCATACTGTTCAATTCCAACACATATATGAGCCAAAATTCAAGTCTTTCCGCAAGCTAAGGGGAACACCGCTCTTTCTACAAATTTAGACCCTTCTGCAAGCCCAGTGCAGAACCCTTCTCCATAAACCATTAAGTCGTTTGCTAAGGATTACGCTTGGGAATCCTTTATCCTAAGATAATTGTTGGTTCTCAAATCACTTAAGCATGCTACTCGTCCTATTGAGGCAAGAGTAACTATTCTTTCGGATTCTAAACATTGATATCTAGGAAATGGTGAAGTAACTCAAACTTGTGAAAGCTAAACAACCTATTTTTCCACTAGGTCCACTTCCATAGACCTATCTCCAGTGTTGACGAAAAATATCGTTAATAAGTTTTAACTTTTAGACTTTGTGGATCTAT
Source organism: Allium sativum (assembly GCA_030737875.1). Lineage (NCBI taxonomy): Eukaryota > Viridiplantae > Streptophyta > Magnoliopsida > Asparagales > Amaryllidaceae > Allium > Allium sativum. Next base: position 194,061,152 of record CM060927.1, on the reverse strand, counting down.
AGTGATCAAGCATCAACAACTTCCCCCAGCAAGGCTCTTAAACTTGTGGTCATGTGTTCGAGCCCCACGGTGGGTGCCAAAAATATTAACAACTAAAGTGGACGCAAACACCCCATGAGGTGTATTAACACTTTTAATCTATGAAAAACAAGGTTAAGAGAATAAATGTTCAGAAGATAGCAAAAGTATAGAGCGTTTATAGTGATTCTGCCTTAGTTTTGGCCTACGTCCACTTTGAAGGATGACTTTATTATAATCTTCACTATAAGGTACACGTTAAATCTCATTTTGTATAATTTTTATATCTTTTACAATAAATCTCTCTTTCATCTCTACAACTTTTCAGTTTTGCCTTGAAAAGGCTCAAAATTTTGCTAGTATCAACGACTGTTGAAGTAGATCTTCGATAGCGTGCAAGGGGATGAAATTCAATGAATTCTCGATGGAGATGGAGATGCTTGAATTAAGCTTGAAGATGATTTAATGGAGTTGAATATGTTTGATCAATGTCGGAGATTGAAAATGGTAACCCTTCGGGGAGTAAATACGGTCCCTTTAATATGTGAGAAGGTGGGGGTATTTATAGGCAAAGAATGCAGTGGTGTGACGGTTTTAAAATGGCACGTGTGCAGTCCTCTTGATCAGTTATTGATCCATGGCTATGGATCCTGCAGGATCCATGCCCTTACTCGACCGATACATCGTGTTGCGCTTTGTTTGATCCACCACCTTGCAACATAACCAAAACATTGAATTTCTACCTGATCCATAACTAAAATATGCCTGATCCATCAGGTCGTAAGATGATGTCGATCCATTGATAATGCATTGTCGATCTATGGCATTAAAACACTTCCCGATCCACTGCTATAATTCCATGTCGACCTATCATGTAAATTAGTGTTGATCGATAAATATAAATGCGACCGATCCACCACTTGAAGGTGTTGTCGATCCATCAAATAAAAGCATTGTCGATCTATCAGAACCACCCCATGCCAATCCATTGTTTTACAACATAAAACGATCCATCATACTTAAACCGTGTTTTAGAATAGGGTTAACACATATATCACTATTTGTATTTATGTCTTATATCTAATATGTTAAAGAAGAAATTAGTTATTTATGTAACACCCCACCTACGCTAGGGTCACTCACAAAGGGAATGCACTAGGTTTGGTGAAGCATTATCGAGGTAAACATGCACAGAAATATTACAAGACGGAACATATATAAAACAGCGGAAGTAAAATAAATTTCATTACCTTATAAAATAAGGTCTAAAGCCTTTTACATCAGTATACATCAAAACATGTCTTGCAATAGTAAAGAAGCATAAAACCTTTTCATAAATTATTCCCCAAAATAAAGCGGTGAAGCAGCCATAGCCAAGAGAAGACCAAGCTACACATGATGACATTCAAGCATAAGAGGTCCGAACTAAACAACATCATTTCCTCCCTGAAAACCTAGGGGGGAGAAACGGAAGACAAAGAGGCGAAAGAAAACGGGGTCAGTCATAAAGACTGGTAAGCCCTATCTACTTCCAGTATAAAAACAGGTAAAGGTAACATGACATGCATAAACTGAAAGTAAACATAAGGATGACGACAAGATAGATAAGCTAAACCAAGATAACTGGATGAACTACTGTAGCAAGATAAACTAAGGTATCATGATAAACTACGGTGTCAAGAATCAAGGTATCACATCGTCAGGTTTCTATCAAGTATACTATCACCAGGTATCTATCATGTATAACATCCCACGGTATCTATCATGTATATTGGCTCTGCACCTCTCGTACTAGTATCCCAACCCGCGTCATGTGTTAACTATGAATGTCCCTTGCCCAATGTCATGTAATGGTCCATGTCAACCTAATATATAGCATATGTAGGTTTTCCTAACTCGTATGTTTCTTTCCATGTATAAGTTCAGTCCTTTGCCGTAGGCCGTACGGGCTTTCCCATGTAAATCTATACCACCTCAACGTAGTACCATTTTATCCTTGAAGTTGTTTTGGACTGCTACCCTTGATCTAGTTATGTTTTCTTACCATGAACTATCGCGTGTTCACTTAGGGTTTATGCCACCTAGGACCACTAGGGATTATGCTACCTAATGAACGTTTCCGTGTCTCGGTTTGGGTTTTGGCCACCTAGGACCACTAGGGATTATGCCACCCGTCAACCGCGCCCTTTATCCCACGTGTGTATCGTGAATCGTTTTCCATGTCTAGCCGCACATGAATCTCAATGTGCCATCCGAGTTCCGTGCCAGGGCAAATCAAGAAATGCGGAACTCGGTCGGGAGCTTTAAGTCGTCTGCTGATGCAGATATCAAGGTCAGTTTTTGTATCCGTGGCTATGGTCCCACGTGACCCCTCCCTCAACTACTGAAAGGCATCCCAAGAAAAATCATGTATGAGAACTACATCCCGGCCCGACTATAGCCCCACTTTCCTATTGGCCAACCTCACCCATAACTTGATAGCAAGTATATGGTCTGTTGGGAGTTCTCTGCCTTTCCGTAGGCGCACGATTGACTAATGATGGTAGGTAGTCGGCGACGTGCTATCCAGGGCAAAATCAAGTATCGTCGACTCCACGCTAATCCATCCTAGTCTTTAGGTCGCTCGCATAGCAACCAAGGCATACTCTTGGCTCATCTATCGCAGACCTTAACCTCTGTGAGGCCGGGTTTCATGGACCACCTGCCACCTCACAGAGGGATACCAAGAGTACCCTCACGTCCCCCGAAGCTACCGTTTTGTCACCCAGTTCGTTGGAGCCCTTATCCAAGTCGGATAATTTGCTCCTCCTCGTGTGTTTAAGCGATGACCTGCCATATCGGGTTACTCATCCATTCATGAACTAGTCCCATGTCCTTGGCTAAGAATTATTACTTAGTTATACTTAGCTAAGGTTTACCACTTAGCTTCTTTTCCCCGTTACCCTTGATTAACCACGATTTTCTACCTAGTTCCTCTCACTAGGGTTTTTTCTATTGGGTTAAGTGTTGTTATTCAGGTTCATGACTTAGCCCGCCTACGAATCATGTCAAGATTGGCTAAGTATTTAAGTTCAAGGCTTAGCCCTACAAGTTGGTTAAGTATACCAGGAAGCGCATGACTTAACCCTATCGAGTCAAATTGGTTAAGTATTGGTTTGTCTATCAAATTATCGTGTTAGATTGATCAAGCATAAATTATCTAAATCGCATCAGATCGTCGAGCCGGATTGGTTAAGTATGGGTTAGCTTAACCTCATCCACTAATCATATTACAAGGGTTAAGTATATTCAAAAGGTCTTGTGACTTAACCCTATCAAGTCCACATGTTAGATTGGTTAAGTATAGGTTACTTAACCTCATCAAATCATCATGTATAATTGGTTAATTATAAGTTACTTAACCCCATTAAATTATCATGTTAAGTTGGTTAAGTATTATTTGCTTAACCTCATTGAATTACCAAGTTTAGATTGGTTAAGTGTTTAACTTAACCCCATCGAATTACCGTGTTTAGATTAGTTAAGTATAGGTTACTTAACCCCATCTAATTACCGTGTTTAGATTAGTTAAGTCTAAATTACTTAACCCCATCTAATTACCAAGTCGGATTAGTTAAGTGTAAATTACTTAACCCCATCTAATTACCAAGTCGGATTAGTTAAGCGTAAAATACTTAACCCCGTCCCCTAATTGTCTTGTATGGTTAAATGTCATTAAGAAATCAAGCCCGGTCCCACTTAACCTACCCATTCGTGTCATATCGGTTAAGTATCGTTTGTCAAATTTACTTAACCTTATCATGTGGCATTAATTTAATTAATGCACTCTCAACCTCTCACATTAGACCTTGTTGTGGTTACTAGTTAAGCCGGGCGGGTACGGGTAGTTTTACACCACAACCTAGTCTAACCTCGGGTCTTAAGCGCGACATGACCAACTTCTCACATTGGATCCTATTGTTTGTAGCCACTAGTTAAGCCGGGCGGGTCCGGGTAGATTTATGCTACAAACTCAACCCAACCTCGAGTTGGCCACTTTCATGTTTGGTCTAGTGTCATATTACACTTACAACCCCCGTGTCTAGTTTCAAGTCCCATGTTTACCCCACATGTCATGACCATATTTAAATGTATCATGAATGTCATGTTCTCATGTAAGCCCCATGTCAAGTTTTTCATGTCATACCCATGTTTTTTCTAAGCTACCCAAACGTATTTCCAACCCAAGTGGAAGCGAGTCACATAGTAGGGTATTATGCCAACATATTGGCCACAAACATGCATAGTATCATTAGGGAATTTGGCCACAAACATGCATAGTATCATAAGGGAATTTGGCCACAAGTATGCATAGTTTCATAAGGGGATTTGGCCACAAACATGCATAGTATCGTAAGTGAATTTGGCTACAAGCATGCATGATACATAAGGGGTTTGGGTTCATTTACATGCATAGGCCCCAAAGTCAAATCTTTGCCAATGTTTCACAAGTCAAATGGTTCCCAAAGGTTCATGCTAGCATTCCATAGATAAAGATTCAAACTTGCAAGGTAAACTAGGTTAATAATAACATGAATAGCATGATCTAGTCACTAAGCATAGCCAAAAGTCATAGGTTCAAGCAAAAGAGGCATGACAAGGTTCACATAGGCTAGCATACTTAGTTTAATCTCGTTTTATTCCATGCCATCATTAAGACTACCGTTTAGATCTAGAAGTAACTAGAACTTACATAGCGAGGCTTAGGGAAAGATCATGAATCGTCTTGACCAAGAAAGGTGGCTCCTTTGTTGAAGAATCGTCATGAAACTTGCATAGCAACGTTGATTCACTCCCTTGATTTGATGTAGCAAGCTAGCACCTTTGATTCGGATCCGATTTGAATGCATGAGCTCTTGGAGTTGGAGATGGAGGCCATGATCAAGACAGATTTTGGCGGCACTTCGTGGCATGAGTGATTTGTGAGGGTTTAGGCTAGGTCTAGGGGTCTTTTTATAGAGATTAGGAGTAGTTTAGGCCGTAGGATAAACCCTAGGATAGATCTGAACCCTCAAAATCCGTCACAGGCCATCAGAACGTAGCACAAGGCCAAGCAGGTGCACCCAGGCCAAAGTGGTCGGACCACCCAGGTCGACACCCGTGTCGACTGGGCAGTCGACCTGCCCCTTGGGCGTGTCGACTTCCCAGTCGACACCCCAGTCGACCTGGGGCTTGGGCGGGAATTTTTCCCTCCCAATCTGTTTGGCTCCAGATTTGAATTTCGAACTGTTTTTGAACTTGAATTTTTCTGAAAACTTTGACGGGCCATAAGTGGGTCATACGGACTCCGATTCTCGAAAACTCGGACTCTATTTCGCGTATTTTTCCGAGACGAACGCAATGGCACAGCCCGTTTCCCCTGATTCATATTTTATAATTAAATTCTGCCTTGATTCTTGTCTTAGCACGTTGTAAAAAAAATCCGGGTTGTTACATTCTCCCCAACTTAAAGGATTTCGTCCCCGAAATCTCCAAGTTAGGAAGAACGTATCCTACCATCCATCATCCATCTACTCAAAACATCATCCACAGGCAACCCTGGTCCTTAAAAGACTCCTAATGCTTTATGAATACATGCAGAAAGTGTGTGTATATGTTCCTTAGCTAATGCTACTGATCAGGCCTGAATGATCTTTCTAATGCAAAATATGTTTAGTGCCATGAGTCCAACATGTATGCAAATAGTCCTAGTCATATAAACACTATATGTGTGCACAACCATTCATCCACATGCAACATCCACATGTTAACATATTCAATTTCAACCATAAACAAGTACAAATACTCGTGCATATGCAACATGAAATGTGACCGCGTCAATCTAGTATCTAATGTGTATTCGCGCATCCACGAGCAACCACTTGCAACCACTTGCAACCATTTGCAACCATATCAATCATAACATGTTTCAAATACATGTTTACATCCATAGAGTTCTATCTAAGGTTCCCAAGATAAGATCGAGGAGATAAACAAGACAAACTCCTTACGGGGTTTGTAACAGAAACAGGACTGAGAGGATATCCACCAAGCGATAGCATGCAAGCAAGCTCTACAGGAGAACCAGGGATCAACGATATACTCTTAAAAGGAGGCGTGATGTGCGCGCCTAAGCCGCATTTCCATGAGCTTAATTCCATTGTGCCTTGACCGCCTTTGACTTCATGATTTCGTAGCTCCTTGATTCCTATTTCCAAGGTATGAGTCGGAACTCTTTTCACTGTCGCCTCTCGTTTCACTTTCATTTATTCTTTCCCTAGTATACTTGGCTCAACCATGTCTACGTACTCATGCAAGCTCTCCAAAATTCACTAGTGAATTCTGGATCTCGTTTACCAATGCCAATCCATGTTACCACGTGCACTTACTAGGGTGATTCCTATAACCCATGCTTAAGCGGAATGGACCATCCGCCTTAGTGGCGAACGTTACTCGATCGGATCAGAGATTTCCGATAAATGCATCAAGAGATTCTAGGTAACTAACCATGACAGAACCCAAAAGGTTACACGAGACTTCGAGGGTATTACCAAGGCAAGCTAAGAGTTTAACTACCCTCCTTTCAAAACCAAGAATGGCATCCCTTACTGGATAACCACTTCATCCCTAGAATCCATCCATAGCTCAACAATAGAAGCATTACTTCTAACCTCAACACTTGGCATAAACGTTCTCAATTCCAAACAAGTCATGAATAAATGGACCGATCCTCCAACCAGATTTTTGGGACAAAAGTGGGATCTTCTACCATGCTAGTACTAAGGTGCAGAGACTTAACTATCGAAGCAGACTTAAATGATGCGATGATCAAAACAAAGTCTGGACGGGATGATAGTAAAGAAAGGCTAAGCCTTTAACAGAAACGGTACCATTCCTCTTAGGTACGCTAGAAATGAGAGCATACAATTGCCCTTTCGCTGATCTTGTCCTTATCTTCCTTTGTGGATCAAGCCATACCAACAAGTTGCTTATTCTTAAGCTCGTGTCCTTTATCCTTGCTCTTATTATCCCTTCTTATAACTTCGATAACAGGTCTCTCGAGAACTTCCTCCATCGCACGGGAAAACACTTACGTAGGTAGACAAGGATTAGTCGCAGTTAAAACTACTGTGACTACAGATGGAGGAAAGAAAGGAAAAGAGGTTCAATCAAGGAAACAAAGGATAGTGCTAATGACTTTTGGGGAATAGCCTTTAAAAACAAAATTTTCTTGAAAAATGCTTCTTTGTAAACGGTTTTTCAAATAGTTTTCAGAAGGTTTTAAAAACTTTTGCCCAGTCTGGTAACCTTCTGGTCTGATACCAAATGTAACACCCCACCTACGCTAGGGTCACTCACAAAGGGAATGCACTAGGTTTGGTGAAGCATTATCGAGGTAAACATGCACAAAAATATTACAAGACGGAACATATATAAAACAGCGGAAGTAAAACAAATTTCAGTACCTTATAAAATAAGGTCTAAAGCCTTTTACATCAGTATACATCAAAACCTGTCTTGCAATAGTAAAGAAGCATAAAACCTTTTCATAAATTATTCCCCAAAATAAAGCGGTGAAGCAGCCATAGCCAAGAGAAGACCAAGCTACACATGATGACCTTCAAGCATAAGAGGTCCGAACTAAACAACATCATTTCCTCCCTGAAAACCTGGGGGGGGGAGAAACGGAAGACAAAGAGGCGAAAGAAAACGGGGTCAGTCATAAAGACTGGTAAGCCCTATCTACTTCCAGTATAAAAACAGGTAAAGGTAACATGACATGCATAAACTGAAAGTAAACATAAGGATGACGACAAGATAGATAAGCTAAACCAAGATAACTGGATGAACTACTGTAGCAAGATAAACTAAGGTATCATGATAAACTAAGGTATCATGATAAACTACGGTGTCAAGAATCAAGGTATCACATCGTCAGGTTTCTATCAAGTATACTATCACCAGGTATCTATCATGTATAACATCCCACGGTATCTATCATGTATATTTGCTCTGCACCTCTCGTACTAGTATCCCAACCCGCGTCATGTGTTAACTATGAATGTCCCTTGCCCAATGTCATGTAATGGTCCATGTCAACCTAATATATAGCATACGTAGGTTTTCCCAACTCGTATGTTTCTTTCCATGTATAAGTTCAGTCCTTTGCCGTAGGCCGTACGGGCTTTCCCATGTAAATCTATACCACCTCAACGTAGTACCATTTTATCCTTGAAGTTGTTTTGGACTGCTACCCTTGATCTAGTTATGTTTTCTTACCATAAACTATCGCGTGTTCACTTAGGGTTTATGCCACCTAGGACCACTAGGGATTATGCTACCTAATGAACGTTTCCGTGTCTCGGTTTGGGTTTTGGCCACCTAGGACCACTAGGGATTATGCCACCCGTCAACCGCGCCCTTTATCCCACGTGTGTATCGTGAATCGTTTTCCATGTCTAGCCGCACATGTATCTCAATGTGCCATCTGAGTTCCGTGCCAGGGCAAATCAAGAAATGCGGAACTCGGTCGGGAGCTTTAAGTCGTCTGCTGATGCAGATATCAAGGTCTGTTTTTGTATCCGTGGCTATGGTCCCACGTGACCCCTCCCTCAACTACTGAAAGGCATCCCAAGAAAAATCATGTATGAGAACTACATCCCGGCCCCACTATAGCCCCACTTTCCTATTGGCCAACCTCACCCATAACTTGATAGCAAGTATATGGTCTGTTGGGAGTTCTCTGCCTTTCCGTACGCGCACGATTGACTAAAGATGGTAGGTAGTCGGCGACGTGCTATCCAGGGCAAAATCAAGTATCGTCGACTCCACGCTAATCCATCCCAGTCTTTAGGTCGCTCGCATAGCAACCAAGGCATACTCTTGGCTCTTCTATCGTAGACCTTAACCTCTGTGAGGCCGGGTTTCATGGACCACCTGCCACCTCACAGAGGGATACCAAGAGTACCCTCACGTCCCCCGAAGCTACAGCTTCGTCACCCAGTTCGTTGGAGCCCTTATCCAAGTCAAATAATTTGCTACTCCTCGTGTGTTTAAGAGATGACCTACCATATCGGTTTACTCATCCATTCATGAACTAGTCCCATGTCCTTGGCTAAGAATTATTACTTAGTTATACTTAACTAAGGTTTACCACTTAGCTTCTTTTCCCCGTTACCCTTGATTAACCACGATTTTCTACCTAGTTCCTCTCACTAGGGTTTTGTATATTGGGTTAAGTGTTGTTATTCAGGTTCATGACTTAGCCCGCCTACGAATCATGTCAAGATTGGCTAAGTATTTAAGTTCAAGGCTTAGCCCTACAAGTTGGTTAAGTATACCGGGAAGCGCATGACTTAACCCTATCGAGTCAAATTGATTAAGTATTGGTTTGTCTATCAGATTATCGTGTTAGATTGATCAAGCATAAATTATCTAAATCGCATCAGATCGTCGAGCCGGATTGGTTAAGTATGGGTTAGCTTAACCTCATCCACTAATCATACTACAAGGGTTAAGTATATTCAAAAGGTCTTGTGACTTAACCCTATCAAGTCCACATGCTAGATTGGTTAAGTATAGGTTACTTAACCTCATCAAATCATCATGTATAATTGGTTAATTATAAGTTACTTAACCCCATTAAATTATCATGTTAAGTTGGTTAAGTATTGGTTGCTTAACCTCATTGAATTACCAAGTTTAGATTGGTTAAGTGTTTAACTTAACCCCATCGAATTACCGTGTTTAGATTAGTTAAGTATAGGTTACTTAACCCCATCTAATTACCGTGTTTAGATTAGTTAAGTCTAAATTACTTAACCCCATCTAATTACCAAGTCGGATTAGTTAAGTGTAAATAACTTAACCCCATCTAATTACCAAGTCGGATTAGTTAAGCGTAAATTACTTAACCCCGTCCCCTAATTGTCTTGTATGGTTAAGTGTCATTAAGAAATCAAGCCCGGTCCCACTTAACCTACCCATTCGTGTCATATCGGTTAAGTGTCGTTTGTCAAATTTACTTAACCTTATCATGTGGCATTAATTTAATTAATGCACTCTCAACCTCTCACATTAGACCTTGTTGTGGTTACTAGTTAAGCCGGGCGGGTCCGGGTAGTTTTACACCACAACCTAGTCTAACCTCGGGTCTTAAGCGCGACATGACCAACTTCTCACATTGGATCCTATTGTTTGTAGCCACTAGTTAAGCCGGGCGGGTCCGGGTAGATTTATGCTACAAACTCAACCCAACCTCGAGTTGGCCACTTTCATGTTTGGTCTAGTGTCATATTACACTTACAATCCCCGTGTCTAGTTTCAAGTCCCATGTTTACCCCATATGTCATGACCATATTTAAATGTATCATGAATGTCATGTTCTCATGTAAGCCCCATGTCAAGTTTTTCATGTCATACCCACGTTTTTCCTAAGCTACCCAAACGTATTTCCAACCCAAGTGGAAGCGAGTCACATAGTAGGGTATTATGCCAACATATTGGCCACAAACATGCATAGTATCATAAGGGAATTTGGCCACAAACATGCATAGTATCATAAGGGAATTTGGCCACAAGTATGCATAGTTTCATAAGGGGATTTGGCCACAAACATGCATAGAATCGTAAGTGAATTTGGCCACAAGCATGCATGATACATAAGGGGTTTGGGTTCATTTACATGCATAGGCCCCAAAGTCAAATCTTTGCCAATGTTTCACAAGTCAAATGGTTCCCAAAGGTTCATGCTAGCATTCCATAGATAAAGATTCAAACTTGCAAGGTAAACTAGGTTAATCATAACATGAATAGCATGATCTAGTCACTAAGCATAGCCAAAAGTCATAGGTTCAATCAAAAGAGGCATGACAAGGTTCATATAGGCTAGCATACTTAGTTTAATCTCGTTTTATTCCATGCCATCATTAAGACTACCGTTTAGATCTAGAAGAAACTAGAACTTACATAGCGAGGCTTAGGGAAAGATCATGAATCGTCTTGACCAAGAAAGGTGGCTCCTTTGTTGAAGAATCGTCATGAAACTTGCATAGCAACGTTGATTCACTCCCTTGATTTGATGTAGCAAGCTAGCACCTTTGATTCGGATCCGATTTGAATGCATGAGCTCTTGGAGTTGGAGATGGAGGCCATGATCAAGATAGATTTTGGCGGCACTTCGTGGCATGAGTGATTTGTGAGGGTTTAGGCTAGGTCTAGGGGTCTTTTTATAGAGATTAGGAGTAGTTTAGGCTGTAGGATAAACCCTAGGATAGATCTGAACCCTCAAAATCCGTCACAGGCAATCAAAACGTAGCACAAGGCCAAGCAGGTGCACCCAGGCCAAAGTGGTCGGACCACCCAGGTCGACACCCGTGTCGACTGGGCAGTCGACCTGCCCCCTGGGCATGTCGACTCCCCAGTCGACACCCCAGTCGACCTGGGGCTTGGGCGGGAATTTTTCCCGCCCAATCTGTTTGGCTCCAGATTTGAATTTCGAACTGTTTTTGAACTTGAATTTTTCTGAAAACTTTGACGGGCCATAACTGGGTCATACGGACTCCGATTCTCGAAAACTCGGACTCTATTTCGCGTATTTTTCCGAGACGAACGCAATGGCACAGCCCGTTTCCCTTGATTCAGATTTAATAATTAAATTCTGCCTTGATTCTTGTCTTGGCACGTTGTAAAAAAAATCCGGGTTGTTACAATTTATTTGTTTCCTTTAGTCAAACTGAGCCATTAAATAGTTATCCTTCCTTAGTTGAGATAAGAAAATCAACTATGGATTGTACCAAGTTCTGACAATGAACCATATTTTATGCTTTTAGAATATTTAGGCATTTAGACTGAATTTGTTTGTTTTGGGGTTGTATTATATTGGTTTGAGTTATTAACTTTTATTTTCTCAAATCAAGTTTAGATTGATATTAATGTTAATTATTTTAAATTTACTATGTAGATTCGTTCTTCCTAATTTGTCAACCAAAATGTCTTACAAAATGTATACAATTTTATTTTGCAGAATAACTTTTCTTTTAAACTGAATAGTTGATGTATTTTATCATTATAGAGAAAGGTGAAGCAAAATCAATTGTAACTACAGTATTCGACTGCATATTTTGGGGTTTAGAATGGTATATCAATTATACTACGTAATGGTCAAATGGATTTATAAAAAATAATTTTTTCAGGACCAAGAGTGTTTGTCCTAAACTCAAAACTATTCAAATTCAGCACTTTAGTAAAATAATAGTACTAGTAAGTGATATGGCAGAATTTTTATACATTATTTTTATCACCAAACTTACATATATATATATATATATATATATTGGGGATTGTTATTGAAACTCTAAACTTTGTTAAGGGGGACCAATTTTTTATTTTTAAAAAAATTGTTAAGGGGAGTACTAATGAGGAAAGTAGCCCCTTAACAAATAAATGTAAATTTACCTTATTACCCATTTAGGCTTAATTTCAGTCTTACGTTCATTAATCTAATTTTTAATGGCTAATCAACACCATTAGTTGTGGAATCCTCTTGATCGAAATAAAATCATTATCACGACATCCCTTGTCGAAATAAAAAAAACTACGTCCAGTAATTCCCCAAAATTTTCATAATTCGATGAGTAGATTCGATTAATTACACTAAAATCGAGACTTTTAGAACAAAAAAAAAATTTAACAACAACCATCGAAACAAAGAAGAATGAAAATCATTATCATGTACCTTTCGATTAGCATCTTCGCTATCCCACAATCTGGTAGAGAGGATAGTGATATTTTCTTCATTCTCACTACTTTTTATTTGAATTTTCCCTGACGTTATTTGCAGTTGAAATGATTTAGGGTTTTTGTGATTTAGGGGACTGATGATTTTAAGGAGATTAATTTTTAGAAGTATGGGTAAAAGCGTAAGAAGTAAAAAAAAATATTTTACATTGACCATCCCTCAACAATTTAAAAAAAAGTGGAGTGTCCTTAAAATTTGACCCCTCCTTAACGGAAAATGGAGTGCCAATAACAATAACCTATATATTTTGTGGAATCAACATTGATATGTGCCGTTAATTCAAACAAATGTTTGGTTACATATGTGTTAAAGCCAACTTTTTTATTCTTACTATTGCATCACTCTTCTTTCTTTACCAAATAGATCAAAACATGTATATTGGTTTGAATCATCCATAAATGTCATGCATTAACATTTTCTAAACAAATGTGGTTATATCAACACATAGGAACAAGTGTGCAAACCATTTGTTAATAAAAAAATCTACTAGAGCATATATATATATATATATGTGTGTGTGTGTGTGTGTGTGTGTATATGGAAAGTCTACTTAAACACAAAAAGTTGGCATAAATTATTAACCATTGGATTGCCTCTGATTTCCACTTCTCACCTAAAGGCAAATTGATCCAAAAGTTGAGGCTTTATGTCCCCTAATTTGTGTCAAATGTTTATGTTCAAATAGCCTCTCCCATATATATGTTTGTGTGTGTGTTACTGGACAGTATACTTATTCTATGAAAATGCGGAAACAAATAAATAACAAAGTGTTGTTACTAATTCGAGGCTACAAATATATGACAACAGAGTCTTTTGGTTTAGTGAATTTGATGAGTTAACGAAGTAGATCGAGATGAATGAGAAAATGGTAGTTGTTGGAAGAATGTTGTTGACTTGGTTTGCTAGTTGTAGGAAGCTTGCTTAGTGTTTGTGGTCACCATGATTTGGTTACAGTTTCATCTGATGTGTAATTTTAAGTGGAGAACTTCTTGTAATTTATTTCCTTACTTCCTTTAAAACATTCTAATTTTTCCCTAACAAACACAACAAAATGACCACGTATATATAATGTATTACATACCCTGCAAATAGACACGACTCTTTAAATGGACACGACTCTTCACTGAACGGACTCGACTCTTAACTTGAACAGTCACGACTCTTCATTGAACGGACACGACTCTTCATTGAACGGACATGACTCTTCACTTGAAGGAACACATCTCCTCACTTGAGCGGACACGACCCTTCACTGAATGCACATGACTCTTAATAAACGGACACAAATTGGCTTAGTTACTAATATCCCCCCTTAAACCCAATTCTTTAATCATTCTAAACCTTCCTCTTTTAATAGTTCAGTGTCGTTAAATGTCCAAGCTTTTGAGAACATCAAGGCTTTGATTCATTTTATATCTCACATCTTTTAGTAAGAAAAAGAATGATATGGTTAGATATTTGTTAATTGCATTGACTATGTTATCTGTTGTTGAGCTCTTTAAAGCAGATTCATGGCTGATTTGATTGTTTTCAGTGGTAGCCCTTGTTGGTGTTGCAGGCTTATTTGCATTATTCCCTTGAGTTCCAATTACAATGTTATTTGTATATGGTGCTCCATGACTTTAAGATACGGCTTGCATTGGGTATCGTGTCTTTTCTTCAGTGTCCTTCATATTCATGTCATCCTTTACTTTCCCTTCCGCTTTGATTATTTTTTCATTTATCATGTCTTTATTCTTTGCACCATTCTCATTTTTCAAATCCACTTTGAGGTTTACATCAGCATCATTTTCATTTTCCAAATTACTCTTATCTTCTATTTCTGTTGGAGGTTCAATTGACTTTTTACTAGCATCCTTCGTGTCACTCTTATTTTCCTTGTCTATAATAGCATCATCTCTCAGCTCGTTATTTTCTTCTCATCCTTCTTACTATCAAAGTTGTCCTCTTCAATATATTGTACTTCATTATACTCCTTGCATTTTATTTGATGAGCTTGATTTAATGGCTTTTCTTCAGCTTTTTTATTTAATCTTTCTTCAAAGACTTGAAATATCTCCAAAAGTTGACCAATGTTCATGGAATTTACATCTTTAAAATCTACAATTTCAACAACTATGTTGTCAAATTTGGAATCTAAAGATCGTAAAATTTTCTCGATAGCTCTAGGATCTTCCAATTTTTCTCCATATTTTTTTAATTGATTTACAACTCATACAATCGATAAAAATATTCATCAATTGATTCTGATGATTTCATATGTAAAGTTTCAAACTTACATTGCATGGTTTGCAATCTAATATTCTTCATTTTATTAATTCCATTAAAGGCATTCTCCCAGATCTCCCATGCTTCCTTACTTGTTGATGCATCCATTATCTTTACGAATATATCATCATCTAAGCCTTGATGAATGATAGTTAATGCTTGTAAATCCTTCGTATTCACACTCTCCAATTTATCCCCTTTAATTTGGGATAAATTGGTGATGTCGATAGGTTCTTCATACCCATTTTCTACGATATCCCACATGCCTTGCGATTCAAGCAGCTCCTTTATGCGGATGCTCCAAACCACATAATTACTTTCTTCAATGATGGAACTTGAACAAATGACATTCCATTTGTCATCTTCCTTGATTATCCAACCTCGCTCTGATATCACTTGTTAGAGGAAGAAAATTTGAGGGACAATACTTATTTTTAAGGGGAGAACTTCTTTGAATTTGTTGCTATCAACCTTCCGTACAGCATTCTAGTTTTTCCCTTAGAAACACAACAAATGACCACATATATATAGTGGATTATATACCCTTCAAATAGACTAGACTTTTTGAATGGACATGACTCTTCACTGAACGGACACGACTTTTCATTGAACGGATATGACTCTTCATTGAACGGACATGACTCTTCACTTGAACGAACACATCTCTTCAGTTGAACGGACAAGACTCTTCACTGAATGGACATGACTCTTGACGAATGGACACCAATTGGGTTTACTTCCCAACATAGACTCCTACTGTTAACGATTTCTTAATGAGTAACGTTGTAAATGGTGGTTCAAGGGGTACAAGGTGATTGAATTTATTTCCAAGAAGATGGCCAAACCTATTCCTACTATTCCTCTGTTAAATAAATTCGAGTCTTTGCCTGACTATGAAGAAGAGACTGAATTCGATTCTTCTTTGGATATTGTTCTTTTGACATTGCTACTAAGTTTGTCAATTCCAGTGCTCCTAATGAAACGGTTGAGGGAGACATTGGCACCGTTGTTGTTTGGAAGCTCATCAGTGATGTTGATATTTTTCATTCATGAAGATAACAAGGCACTTATATGCAATCGATTATCAAAGATTATGATCTTGTTCTTGTCGGTAGTAGTGTTGTTGGTCCTTTGTTCAATGGTTCCAACAATTTCAGATTTTGGTTTTTTCGATAAAGCTGTGAGTGTTATTTTATTTAGCACGCACAATTTATCTTTTAATGGTTTTAGTTTGCCGAACTCTTGGTTGAAGAAGAGAAGTGTTCCAGGTTTCTTGTTTTGGATATTAATGGTCGAACAGAGGATTTAGGGAGAAGGCAACAATGTATGTGTAATGAAGTGGTGTAGCTGCTGTTTTGGTTTCTGTTGCGAAGGAGAAGTTGAATCGTGGAGGTGTTGCAGGAAAAAGATGACATGAAGCAGCATTTAAAGGTAGTGCTTTTAGTTTGAAGAAGTGATGCACTAAGGTCGGTTGATGGCAATGGTGAGGTGGAGAGATGAGTAAACTAGCACAAAATAAAAGATAAACAGAGTTGTAATTGTTATAATTAAAAAATAGGAAGTAAAAATGGCATTGCAACATTTTTTATGTTAACAAGTAAAAGAAAATCTGAAAAGCAAACAACTTGTAATTGCAAACATAGAGTTTAGAAACTAATGTAAATTTAGGGTGATAAACAAAGAAAAACAAAGAATAGAGAGTGTGTGATAACAATGACCAGAAAAGAAAAACAAGTTGTAAAATGAAAGCACAAAATGAATTGTGAACTATTAATATATGTAAAACTAAAGGAATCCAAATTATAAAAGAACAAATGATGAAAATAAACACAAGTGAAGCAAATAATTATCATGCAACAAATTTTCTTTTAAAAAGGAAAATGAATGAAATGGAACGGCCAAAAAGGAACAAAATGCACACACTTTAAGGTTAGTTCAGTACTATGGCTATTGTGAATTTATTAGGTGAGACGGGCTTAGCGAGTTTAAGGTTAGTTTTGAGATTGTTAAAAAGTATTGGACTTCTGATGAGGATGTTATTAGTCTGAATGGAGAATATTTTCATCTACTAGCAAGATACATTCATGTATAGAGAGGATGATCAGTTTTTGCTTAATGATGACGAAAAGGAGGAAGTTGTGACGACTTTTGTGGTTTCTCTAATGTTGTTGCTAATTCAGGGGCGGTTGGTGCTTTCATTCTAGATAGCAGTGGTGTTTTTAACAAACTTTTAGTTATCTAATAGTTTTTACTAATTTAGGGGCTGTTGATGTTTGTATTCTAGGTAGCAGTGCTATATGCAGACTATCTTGCGATTTACAAGCTTTTTAAGATATCCATTAATACATTTGATTCTCTAATGGCGATTTTTCTCTATTGGCGACTCTATCCTCTAATTCATCCTCTCCCCTCGATTCCACATCTTTTCCCGCTCTTCCATCCTCTAAACCTTCTTCACTACCCGATCCATGTCCTCTCCTCTCTTCAGTCTCTTCTCATGGAATTCCTTCTGGAGCTAATCGATTTGGTGATGGTTTTGATCAGGCTTCAATTCATTTTTCTTCGAATTTTTCTGAGATTCATCCCAAGGCGTATCTAACCTCTACTAACGGCGACTATGCTTCTCTTTTTTCAAGTCACGTCCAAGAAATGCTGGTACCTTCAAGCCTATCCAGTTCGAGATTATTAAAGATGGTATACATAAAGTGATACCGATTTGGTCAAGTAGGAGGGAATAAAGTACTGGAGCAATTATGTTGTAGGATTCTTTTTAGATGGTACTCTTCCTTACCTCTCAGTTGTTATTTTTTTGAAAAGATATTGGAGATCGATTTGTGAATTTAGCACTGAAAAATATGGCATAAATTTCTATTTTAAGTTTTCTAATGATAGTGATAGAACTAAAGTTCTACAATCAGATCCGATTTTCATCTAAGGTAGAATGTTCATTATTTGTCAGTAGAATCCATCTATTGGTAACTCACAGATGCAAATAAAAAAGGTTCCAATCTGGATTCACTTTTATAAGATTCCTTTAATTCTATGGTCTTTAGTAGGTATAAATTGGCTATTTTGGTAACAGTACCAACAAACTACAAAGGTTTAGGTAAGCCAAGGCTTCAGTGGAAACAACACATGATGTTGAATTGCCTGCATATATTGAATTGGAAGGATTAGGTGATTGTCCTACAGTTAAACTATCTTATGACTGGACTCCAAATATATGTACCTTCTGCAAGTATTTTGGGCACAAAACTTTAGATTGTGATCATAGAGATAGGGAAGTTACGGATGATAATATGAATGTGATTTTTGTGGGTTGCATCTTGATAGTGATAGGATGAATGACAAACAAATCATGAATAAAGAGAATGCTGATGTTAATGGGAAGGGATTGACTAAACTGTTTACTAAAAAGAAGATGATATGGAGGAATAAATGTGCTAGAAATAATGTCTCTGTAGTGAATATAGATGATGATTGTAATCAGGTTTGTAAAATTAGTCAATTTGGCAATATCAGTGCAGATTCTGGAAATAATGATTTGAATCCTACTAGAGAAGTTAATAATGGAACAGGAAATCTATAACACCCCACACTTTTGTGCACCCAAATTTCAACAAAATTGGAACTTAAACACATCCATGCGTGGAGCATATATATCTGGTACCTGCAATAAAGGAGTATAAGCACAATCAGAGTACGATAAAAGAAAACTCACAGCGGAAAAAAATAGAATAACTAGTATTAACTTAAGTAACTACCTTTTTCAAAGTAAGCACTTTGCCAATACCGAGTATGAGAGAAAACGAGAACCGAAAGCCAAACCAAAACATCTGTGTGAACCCGGCCTTCTCTAGGAACCTGGGAGGTTGTAATGAGGAGGGGGGTCAAAGCAACAAGTTCTGGTGACTAAGAAATTTACCACAAAGGTAATAATACACAGATGCATACCGTTTGGTTCAACCCAAGATGTATGCCTAACCAGATTAGTGATTCTGGCCCAACTTAGTAAATGTTCACGCATGACTTTACTACCCTTTCCAAAGTAGTATTCCAGAAGTATTATACCGGGATAGGACGTTTTACTCATATTTATGAAGCCTTTATACGAGAACATGTTGGTTATTAAACCGGAAAGTGAACTCCAAATTACAGAGTTATATATGTACTTTTCATTCTCTTACCCTTTATTATTTAACGTCTTACTATTAATGTAGATCGGGTAATCCTAGGCGGACCAATTGGTCATCCAATACCTCTCAATGATTTATTCACATTATCATTAACTAGCGGGCACTAGCTACGGACCCTACTAGTTAAGGCTTCCATCATCCACGCGTATACCCTTACCCCGTGTAAGGTAAGAGATGGTATTTTATCACTCGCTATACCATTAAGCTGGCCTTATTGAATAACCTCCTTTGTCGCTAATTACTTCCTATATGATAGGAAGCCATATCTGACATTTTAAGTTTCTAGGTTTGGGCAGGCAATACACACACATGTCATTTAATACCCCTAATCTGAAAGACCTACTCCCGGGTGGAATCCTCAACCCAAGCCACTTAAGACCCAAGGAAGCAAACTATACGCGAAAATTATTAAGTTCGTGTCCCCATTATCCTTTAGTAACTTTCCCTATTAGGATAAAGAAGGCTACGTCATTTAGTCCTTTCTGCCTAGTTCCACTTTACAGAAATACTATATGTACACAATTCATTATCATCACAGGTTCTTATGGTTAATAATATTTTACTTTATTAACCTACTAAGTCCAACTCTATTTTAATTTTGAGTTCTGTATTCATTAATATAAATAAGGAAGGTTATATTCTCTGTACCCTAAAATATTTACTTAATTGCCTCCTTAATTGGACTTTGTATTTAAACAACAATCAACATCCATTAATCTCCTTATGAAACCCATTTACTTCTCATTTCTTTGTTTATTGCACTTTATGGTCGTAATACTCATATTTTTCTAAGGCAATCATTTATCTTTGATTTCCATTGATTATAATTAATGTCATTTATGAGCCTAATGGCGATAGTTCTCCTAAAACATTAATTACAATGGAATATCCCTATTTTATCAGTCCCGAATATATTTAAATTTTGTACCACAATAGACATTTCAAATTTTATTTATTTATTGCCTGTTATATATACATATATGTGTGTGTGTGTGTGTGTGTGTGCGTGTGTGCGCGCGCGCGTGTGTGTGTTATGCATCGGGCCTCTCACATTAAGTTAACTACTAATGGATGCTGGATTTGTCGGTATGTTCCAAGCAGGCGTCTACCACAAGTTGAACTTAACCTCATGCCTTGGTACAATTATGTTAACGCATTAGACCCCTCACATTAAACTGACTAACTGTGGTTGCTGGATTTGCCGATCGGTTCTAGGCAGACTTATGACAAAAGTTAGCTTAACCTCGTGTCTAATTACAATTATAATTCAAAATTCCTAATTGGGGTATACAAAATTTATCCTAAATAAATTTTATGAATTGTAACCATTATCCTATCATTTTCACTTTCCAATAATTTGGTTACAATTGTGATTTATTGATTTATGGTCCTATTTATAGCAATTAATTATATTGATTGCTACAAATGGTCACAAATATATTCATTTAATATGAAATACAATTTACATATATGATTCCACAAATGAATAGCATTCAAACATTCAATACAATGTATCTTTTACTGTTTTACGCAGATTTGGACCGATAATATGTACGTATCTCTATTTAATGTTTTCGTACGTTCAACATAGTTATCTTTCATTATTATTAATTTTTATTTAAGTGATTTGGTTTAACCAATAACCAAACATTCCTTTTTTCATTTAATCTTGCCAAAAGGTTTCCAATCTTCCAAAAAGACCATTTAGCGATAATTATTGTAACATATGCCAAATTTGTGAAATAGACACAATTCAAATTCACAAGAATTATATATATTTATATGTATTTTTAGAATAGTTGATGCAAACTACACACAAAAAATTATTTTTATATTTATATGTACGTTTTCACAACTTTTCCTTTTTAGATCTTTTTGTCATACCTCTTGTGAATTCAAAATGAAATCTTTTTGTTCAAAAAGAAGAAAATGACATATTTACAATAATTAAGCCAAATCCCAACAATATTGAATAAAAATAGGTATAATTACAATAACATAATTTAACAATCATATTTTTCTAAATTCACATGATTTGCCAATTTCACAGTTTTACCCAAATTCACATATTTTATTTTTCAACACTGAACTAAAGATTTAGAATTTAACTACATCTAATTTGTTTATGTGACTGATTTCCAGATCTATAGTGGCATGGAATGTCCACTATACATTTTACAATATTATTGCAATATATTTCATGACATAACAGTAAGAATAGGTGTAAACAAGTTTAAGAAATCCTACAATTCATTTTATGCATAGCCACAATGTATAATTCACAAGTTTTAACACTTTTTATGACAAGATCTGTTGGGTGTCAATCTAATTACAACAATTTATTTGTCAAATCTAATAGGCATAGGCATAAAAATTGAATCTATGAGAAACGAGACAAATACATTATTATATATGTATATGTAAATATCCCACTCACCATAGAGCCTCCAAATTCGATTGTTTAAACCTTTTTGCCTACATATTCCTAAATTCTTATAAATCTAAAATTTATCTAAAAAACGAAAATTCTAAATCTGTAGAAATGTAAGAAAAAAGGAAAAGAGGTGAGAATCTGTTGTTGAGCATTGATTTGCATTCCTTTCCATTAAATCTATAAATCATCTCAATTCTATATACATTTGATTTGATTTGTTTGTACGTATATTTTTAATTGAAGAAATTAGGTCAGAAGAGGGGGAGGAAAATGGTAGAGCTCCGCTGTTGTTATAGATTTGAGTGGAAAAAGAATGATGCCTTACCCCTTTATTTATAGGAGTAAAAATGGCCTTGGACCGTTAGATCTATTTTAATTATCGTTCGTCCATCCGTTTCATAAAATATAACCAAATTTACCCTTAAAACCTAGCCATCACTGGGTTGTGCATGAGCAGAGCGGTCGACACCCTTCCTTGGAAGGTTGACCGCCCTCTGCCAAATTGGCACTGTGAGGATCGATATATAAGGTATTATATACATATTAATTGTAATTTTTATTTATTTCCATCCATATACTGTATTTCATCTGTAACTTTTTCATACAGACTCCGTTCGCGAAACTCCAAATATGAAAGTTGAGCAGAATTCCGAGACGAACGCAACGGTTAAAGTATCATTCTCAAACTCCGTCATTTGCCAAAATTTCTATTTTTGAGCTTCTAATTTAATAACTATTTACTGTCAAAATTCCGGGTTGTTACATTGTTTTCCCATTAAAAGGAATTTCGTCCCGAAATTCTGACAACTATTTATTCTATCCTACATAACTAATTTGTGTACAACCACTTTGCAACCATGTGTGTATGTGCATGGTATATATAATGCATTTCAACCATAAAACATGCATGCACGATGATTATAAATCGGGCCCTTTATATGTATGCATTGATATTTTTAAAACACTTTCAAAAACATGATGCAAAACATTATAAATATACTGGCAGTTCTATATGAGTGCAAAATTTGAAAATCTTTTTCATCCATAACCTTCACACAATTACGAATAAAAGTGTGAAGCAGCCAATTTTGCATCCAAACCCTACCATCCAAAACGTATACAATCTAATCGTTTCCTATTTAATCTCTCCTAAACAGGAAAAAGGAAATTGAAGCTAAGATTTTTAATATTGTTCCTGCTCACAACTTTTCTAGTTCCAAGCCCTATAGTGGAATTTTCACCTAAGTTACCCAAAATACTCCAAAAGCTTCCATCTATAGGATGTAAGGAGGCTAAAAACAAGCTCTAAACGTAAAACGAGTTAATTAACAGTTCGCGCGCATCGTTGACAAGGTATGAAAACAGCGTTTCCAAGGCTAAAACAACATTTTCTTTATTACTGTTAATGTTTTTATTGTATTGTCGGTAATATTGCGCTGCTAAAATGTACACACAAAGCAACCAAACATCTCTCTTACATCGCTCATGTGGCCAAAAATCATAATTTTTCCATAAAAATAAATTTTCGCTTAAAAACTTATCATGTTTTTTCTGAAAATTTTATTTCAAAACCACTTCACTTTCCCTTAAAATTGGAAAATGACAGAAGTGTTTTTTTTTTCAAACAACATTTTCACAAAAATTTAAAAAATGTAATTTGTGAAAATTTAAACGATTCAAGTCACATGTTGGCAGAAAAGGAAGTCAGTCACGTCAACAATGAGAAAACTGAAATCACACACAAAACACGAAAATAAATTTAAGTTCTAACAAGGAATTGTGATTTATTTATTTATATACCCGTGACTTAGAACCGGTCCTTTACTAAAATTTACCCAACACAGAATTCTATTCTTTCCAGCCATAAGACAACTGTTAGTTTAGATATGAAAAATGAGATTTCATTCAAACAGACATGCGTGAATGACATAAACATTTTCAAATTTAGAAAACCTGATTCACCTAAGTCGTGCAATTTAAAAAAACACTAATTGTTACAAGCACGAATCACCACAAAACCGAGATCCCGATGCTGGAAAGGGATAAAAACAAAATAACACCCAAAACTCCTAAAATAATGGTTATGAACAACGATACATCTCGCTCAGCGGCTGGAGCTCATACCAATATCTATGATTTTCGATTGACCATATTACGGTAGAAAAATGCTAAATCTTATGTTACAAACACTGTTGGTGTTATTTGGTGGTTCCCACATCACCATCTCTTCTAAAAGAGAATTTATGATGAGAAGAGAAACCTGTCACAAAACTGCTTTTCATGGAAATCCATCAATTATTGCCTAAAGAGAAAACATATAGGTGAAATTATAGAAAGTAACTCCATGAGACAACACACAAGAAAAACAAGTTGAGTCAAATATGATGCGGTACTATATAATGGTTATGCCATCGATCAAGCAAAGGATTAATTTCCGCACCATAAGATAAATCTAATCATAACATCCCATTTATAGAACAATGCGCTGAATGGGTTAAACGTTTACACGGGCAGTTCGAACATAGATTGCCGAACACAAAACCAGACATCAAGAAAAAGGGGTTTGCTGCAAAATCCCTAAAATCAGTCAAACAAGTGACCATTCAAGTCCGTATAAGACAAGGATTCCCCTAAAATCCCCTTGAGATTCTCCTCAGAAAAACTATCCAAAAGATAGCTTAATTTTCATCTCCGAAACGACGATCGTCTTTGAAAGAACCCATTCTAATAAGGTATAACAAAGGCGAATTTAGTACAAACACAACCTTATTCTAAGATCTCGAGCAACGGACCGGTGCAAGTCCAAATGCCACAATAAATTTTTTTCTTAGCCCTAAAGCGGTTTGACCTTTTTGCTCATTCCGATCCAACCAAGTGACCCCTACCTAAGGAGGAGACTTTAAGGGCGGGAATAGGATCGAATATTGCAACTTAGGTATTATGGACTAAGAAATGGTCGGAGAGGATAAATTAGATCTTGGAGTACTAGTGAGGCAAGATCTAATGCGCCAACAAACGCAGAAAATGAGGAGATGAGGCGATGACAAGAAGGATAAGTTAAGGGGTTTAAGGGGGTAATTTTGACGCAAGTTTTACATTGAGTCCTAGGTCCATTTTGAACCAAAACTCATCAACTAATCGACCGTCCTAGTATAGCACTAAACGGTCAACTACCAAATGGGTTTTGGACAGAGCCTGGACCTTGGCCTCATTAGGAAAAATTAAAATGTTAATCGTCCCGAGTTATCCATTTGACATGATTTGAAATAATTATCTTCATCACCGCGGTATTTAAACGCCGTAGTTAAACTTTGAACCAACTCCAAGGATTTATGGTGTCAACAACGATTATGTTACTACACAACAAATGAAAGAATTCCAAAATAATTCAGCTAGAAATCCGTAATATAACTCAAAACGATTTTTCTCCTTACCCAGCTAAGAACAAACAAACGATTCACGAAATCAAATACCCCAAAATTCGGACAAAGGATTTTCCTTAGCATTTTCGAAGAAAAATTTAAAACTTTTCGAAAAATGGGATTTCATTGTAAACCAACGGTTTCGTATTTATAAACTAAGTTTATTGTTACTATTATTTATATCCAGTTTTATATTTCAAGCAGGAAAAACCTTTTCGTGTTCAAACATATTAGAGCTTTAGAACCTTAAGGATTTAAAACTATATATTTACAAAACTAGGCTTTTATAGAACCAATTTCCGAAACTGTCATTAAAAATCACTAAAACCTATTTTATTTTACTAATTAGTTTTAAAAATTACGAATATAAGGCTAAGGACTCAATTGAATGTTTCAACAAGATAGATTGAGAAATCCAACAAAGTAACAAATAGGTACACCTTGTGATTATCTTTCCGTAATGGATATGACATATAATATGGGCTCTTTCCCCATTTTTGATCGAGTAATTGTCTTAACTGGAAATACCAAACAATACCAAAAACCAAAAATTGTGACTATCTCGGTTGTAGCTAGATTTTTGTCTAGTCACAACTCCAGCCAATAGACTCTACTATATGTCGTCCTCATGCTTTTCACGACAAGATTGCCAATGTATTGTTGGGTAAGACAAAATTGGCTAGAAACCCGAACTCAACAAATTTCAACCTTAGTCACTTAAAGCCATTTTTATTGTTGGGCCCACGACTAATTCATCGTCGAAATAAATTAATGTTGAGTAAGAAAGACAAAGAAAAACAGAAAAGAAAGTCAAATTACGTTATCTTATGAGTCCTAGTTTAACTAATTCATCTGATCGTTTAACCTAAGCACTGATACCAAACGTAACACCCCACAGCTTTCTGCACCCAAATTTCAAAAAAATCGAAATTTAAACACATCTAAGCGTGGAGTGTATATATCTAGTACCTACAATAAAGGAGCATGAGCATAATCAGAGTACGGTAAAAGAGAACTCACAGCAGAAACAAAATAGGATAACTAGTATTAACTTAAGTAACTACTATTTCAAAGTAAATCACTTCGCCAATACCCAGCATGAGAGAGAACGAGAATCGAAAGCCAAACCAAAACACTTGTGTGAAACCGACCTTCTCTAGGAACCTGGGAGGTCGTAATGAGGAGGGGGTCAGAACAATAAGTTCTTGTGACTAAGAAATTTAAAACACAGGTTATAATACAAATACGTACCCAGTTTGGTTCAACCCAAGATGTAACCGTAACCAGGTTAGTGACTGTAGCCAATTTTAGTAAATGTTTACGCATGACTTTACCACTTCCAAAGTAGTATTCCAGAAGTGTTATACCAAGATAGGATGTTTTACTCATATTTGTGAAGCCTATATACCAGAGCATGCATGGTTATTAAACCGAGAAGTGAACTCCAAATTACAGAGTTATATATGCTTTTCATTTGCTTACCGTCTATTATTTAACGTCTCACTATCAATGATAGATAGGGTACCCTAGGCGGACCTACTGGTCCTCCAATACCTCTCGATAATTTATTCACATTATCGTAAACTAGAGGGCACTAGCAACGGGCCCTACTAGTTAGGGATTCAGTCATCCACTCATATACCCTCACCCCATGTAAGGTGAGAGACGGTATTTTATCGCTCGCTATACCATCTAGCTGACCTTATTGAATAACCTACTTAGTCGCTTGTTACTTCTCGTAGGATAGGTAGCCATATCTGACATTTTAAGTTTCCAGGTTTGGGCAGGCAATACAAACACATGCCATTTAATATCCCTAAACTAAAAGACCTACTCCTAGGTTCACTGCTCGACCCGTGCCACTTAAGACCAAGGAAGCGGACTATACGCGAAGATAATTAATTTCATGCCACATTAGCCTTTAATACCTTTCCTTATTGGGAAAAAGTAGGTTATGTCATTTTGTCTTTTCCGTTTAGTTCCTCCTTACACGGAAATACTGTATGTACATGATTCATTATCATCACAAATTCTTAAGATTAATAATATTTTACATTATTAACCTACTAAGTCAACCTCTATTTTAATTTTGAGTTCTATATTCATTAATATAAATAAGGAAGGTTATATTCTCTTCACCCTAGAATATTTACTTAGTTGCCTCCTTAAATTGACTTAGTAGTTAAACGTCAAACAACATCCATTAATCCCCTTATGACACCCGTTTACTTCTCATTTCATTGTTCATTGCCCTTTATGACCATAACTGTTATATTTTCCCAAGGCAATCATTTATCTTTGATTTCCATTAATTAAAATTAATATCATTTATGAGCCTAACGGGCATAATTTTCCAAAGACATTAACTATAATGGAATATCCCTATTTTATCAGACCCGAATATATTTAATTGTTGTACCCCAATAGAGATTTCTAATTTTATTTATGTATTTATTTGTTTCCTATTATATATATATATATATATACCGGGCCTCTCACATTAAGTTGACTACTTGTAGATGTTATATTTGCTGATCGATACTGGGCAGGCATCTACCACAAGTTGAACTTAACCTCGTGCCTTAGTATAATTATATTAATGCATTAGACCCCTCAGATTAAAATGACTACCTGTGGTTACTGGATTTGTCGGTCGGTTCCGGGTAGGCTTATACCATAAGTGAGCTTAACCTCATGCGTAAATGCGATTATAACTAGAATTTCCTAATTGGGGTGTACAACATTTATCCTAAATAAATTTTATGAATTGTAACCATTATGCTATCATTTTCACTTTCCCCATTCAATCATTTGGTTACAATTGTTATGTAACACCCCGCATTTTTAACCTAAGATAATTAAATAAGAATAAAATAAATAAATATTCAGAATTAAGTAAAACGGATTGTACCGTTGTGTTCGATTCAGAATTCTAGTTTAGATAGACTCCGAATTTGCTTGAAACAAACATCGTATAATGAAGTTATGGGCTGCAATCAGAGAAAACAGGAAATAGCCCAAATCAATTTTCGGCTTCCGAACCCACGGAGGTCGACCCCTTCAAGGGGGTCGACCCACATGAAGGTGGGTTGACCCACATGAAGAGGGGTTGACCCCTTCATGGGGGGTCGACCCCTCTAGGGCAGATTTTGGCAGATTATGGTTTTCTTTGATCTGGACGATTCTAATGGTTTTTAATCAAATCTAAGGGTCGTGGTTCCTCCGCTACACATGTAAATAAGACTTTAGACTTAAACCTAAACCTCATAATTATGAGGCTACGCTGAAACTCTGTCATTACTCTCTCTTTCTCTCCTCAAATCTATTAAGAAATTTAGATTATTAATAAGAAGATTTTAAAATACAAGATCTGAAAGAGAGAATCGATATTAATAAATAGAATGTTCAGAATCATGAAAAGCAAGGTAAAATTCTAAATCCAGTCCATTCGAATTCTTACTATTTCTTTCCCTTCTCTTTTAGTGAAAATAAGTAATCCACGGTTATTAGGTTTCAAATCAAATTAAAAGGGAAAAACCATGGATGCTAAAACTGGATCAGATCCAAAATTAGAGAAAGCATAAAAGGTGAGTGGATTTAAGTTATACAGTTTAGATAAGAATATATTATCATTTATCATTCCCTTGTATGTATAATTGAAATGCAATATGCTGAGAAATGTAACATATGTTAATAATGCCTAAAGTGATGGGTACGAAGTATGAATAATTAATATGCTAAATATTAATTTTTTGGGGTATGAGCTTATCAAATCTTGTATAGTAATTACGGTTACTTAAATTTCATGTTAATTTGTGTAAATTATGTATCTAGGCCATTAATTGTAAGAATTGAGAAAGGTACATATTGGTTTTTGTGATTTAAACAATTATCTGATTAATTGATTACATATTAGGAAGGAATTCATTATATGTGAAGAATTATAATAGGCATGATACAGTTACATGTGAATTATAAATTATAATGGATAATTGGAAGAAATAAACATTCCTAGACTGTATAGAGGGTTTACGATAAATAAGAAATTTAACCACTCTTAGACACGAGGTTAGGTCTGCCTGGAACCGCCCGGCATATCCAGCATTCGCAAGTGGTAAATCTAATGTGAGGGGTCTAAGTGCAAAAATTAAAAACATGTAATTGTGCTGAGACACAAGGTTAAGTCAACTTATGGTAGAAGTCCGCGCGGACCCACCCGGCAAATCCAGGGTCCACAAGTGTAGGCTTAATGTGAGAGGTCTAGTGCTTATATATATCTAAAACAAGATATGAATAGATGGCAATAATGGTAATTAAATGTCTAACTCAGAAACTAAGAAAGGAAGTGATGTAAAGAAATGAGTTAGTGTGATGTGAAGGAAAAATGACGTATTTCCCTAAATGACCTATTTCTGAGAACGTTGTTGCAAGTAAGCCATAGTAAATAAAGTAAGAAAAATAAATAAATTACTCACTACCACAGATTTAGAGGGGAATATGTTATGAAAATAAATCAATGATTCCTTCTATCAAACCGATAAGGTGCATGAAGTGTTTTCCTTAATTATAATAAGGAATATATATTACAATGAGTGAAGAATAATGGTTTACAATAGAAAATGGTTTAAAAGGGGAATGATAATCACCTATTATAGGTGAATAACATTAATAAAATTATTGTATAATAGGTAGACTTGTCCTAGGGACTAGTGAAGATTATAACTTAGGTTATAATAAACTAATAAGAAGATTGGACCGCCGGTGAAATGAGATAAAGGGCACTTAATTGTAAATTAAGTAATCAGTAAATGGGGAAAGCCGGAAACCAGTGGAGAAGAGGGGGAAAATATATGAAATATAAGAAGTTGTACTTAATTATAAATTAAATAAACTGTAAACTTGGAAGTCTGAAACCCATTTATAAGAATAACGTGTTTAGGCTTGTCCCAGGGATAAGAGGAAATTATAACATAGGTTATAATAAATGGGTAGAGAAACTTATTAATAGGCCTTAGTTATTAGAACTAAGTTAATAAGTAAACAACGATAAGTTGTAGTAATGGTGTAAAATGGAATTATGATTAAATGAGAAAGAATGAGGAAAGCTTATGAAATAAGTTATATTTAATCATAAATAATGACTGACATGTTAAACAGAAAACATGTGAATTAAGATATACTTAATTACATATTAAGTAAAACATGTTATTTCAATGAAGAAATCAAACAAGAATATAAAAGAGATTGTGGATAACATAACGTGGGCCACAATCTAGAGAATAACATGTTGTGGGCTTATTAACAAACTTAAATGGGTTAACTTATATACCCAAAATTACTAAGCAAGAGGAACTTGGTAACTTGATTAAGAATTCAATATGAATGGGAATAACCAAGTTAAATTGAAACCTAGTGAGGTAAGGCAAGTGCATAAAAGAATGTTTAGAAATAGGGTCTAACAACGTATTAGAGTGAGGCGCTTGGACCAGTCCGCATAGATGATCGTGGTGTTATAAGGCACGAGGGGAGAGCACATTCATTTGTTTGTTCTGAAGGCTCCAAAGGACTGGAAGGGGAAGCACACACTTCCTGAGGTACTTAAGGTGCCCCTAGTAGTCCTCTGTGCAGTGGTAGATGTGTTAGGTTGCACTCGCAAAGGTTGGGTATGCGCATAACTACCAGGTGGGTGGGCCTTGACTGCAGAAGTAGTTATGCAGTAAGAATGCTATGACATAGTGACACCCCGGTGATTCGGCGGTTTCCTTAATGGGGAGGCGAAGGATCACAACGAACAAGGATAGTAGATCATCAGATACCCAGTGGGATACGAAAAGACAAGAGCTAAAACTAATAGACAATTCACCTTTCACTATCGGGGGTACGGTGGTTGAGGGAAGACGCCAAATGGATGTTTAGATTGTTTTCTTAAGGGCATTCATTTAGCGCTTGTAATCTTTACTAGGTAAGGGAGGGGCTGAGGTAGGGACGTAGCCACCGAGAAAACAGACCCTAGGAATATCTATGTAATAACCCGGAAAATGTGAACCAATTTAAAAATTTTAAATTTGGTTATCACCAAAGAATTTGAATAATTGAAATAGCATATTTCAATAAAATAAAGAATTGGGTATAGTATTGCAGTTTGAATACAAACTTTGTCTGACTGTACCGGGTGGAAAATATAACGGATTTTAGCGAAACTAAAAATATTTAAATCTGTTTATGAATACCTTTCTAACGAATCTGAAAAATCAAAGTTTCATAACAGGAATCAAAAGTTATGGCCGAATGAATTTTCAGAAAGGTCGCTATATAGCATATATAGCCCCTGAAAATTGATATTTTGCATACGACCTCGGAATTCGACGAAACCACTTTTGTTGGGTCCGGGATGTCAAACTATTGCTAAGTTTCAAATTTCATAATTTTTGAAGCTAGTATGTGAGCGGGGCAAAAGAAAATGTGATTGGTCAATTTCTGTTAAAATGGGTCGACCTAAAAATGGACGTTTTTCAAACGAGCTCAGAATTCGACGAAACTGGTTTTGTTAGGACCGTATCGTCAAAACAAAGCTAGATTTATTTTTCTGGAATTTTTCGATTCAGTTTGTGGCCCTGGCAAATTAAAATGTACGTTCAAATTAAATATTGAATGTTTTATATTTTAATTTGAAAAATAACTGACTGTAACAGTCGAATTGGCCAACGAAACATATCCCATTGTGTCCGGAATGGGAGTATTTAGCTAGGGGCGACAGTCGTTGGGTTTGATTTCGAGTCCGTTTGTGAAAACACTATTTAAAATTTCCTATAAAACCATTGGCCAATCACATTTTTTCTTTTATTATTTTATTTTCAGAAAATATCTAAAAACCCTAGCCGCCAGGCGTTATCGACGGTTCGTCGAGCTCGAACCTTCCCCTTCGTTTTCCCGCCGCCACAGGCGAAGTTAGGCCGCGCCACCACCACCACTCCACTCGCCTTCGTCCCCTCTTCACATCCGACCCAGTTTCGCCACCATCAGAAGCGCCGCCATCGAGTTCTGATGCTCCAAAGTGGGCGCATTTAAGTCGCCGCCCAGGGTTCATCTCGACGTCGGACTGGAAGAGACTGGTGGCGCCAGAAAGCCCTTCCGTCCCTCGTCGACGTCCAACAATCTGATCGACCTATCGAGCAACGAATCGAGAGAAAAATCAAAACCTAAATTTGAGCAGGTTTGAAAACTAACGGGTTATGTAATTTTGAACTATTTCTACACTATAAAGCATTGCAAAACTTTGAAAAATAATATCTTTTTCGTTCGTTAACGAAATTTGATGAAACAGGAGACACCGTGACCGCAAGTAGGCTCTCTGCCATCTAGAAGAAGCCGCGGATTTTTCTGAGCTCGTTAGGATTTTTAGCACTGTAATAACCAATGTGAGGAATCTAAACTAAATTGTGTGAATGGAATCGCGTTGTATAAATTATATAAGCCAAGTGTAAATTATATACGCATTGTATACCTCATGTACATGTGTTGTATAAGTTATATTAGCGATGTATAAATTATACAAGCGTTGAATGAAACATATATGCTTTGAATTGTGATGAAATGCAAGTGAATTATAATATAATATATATATATATACTCCCCTCGTCCACAGACCATGGACGATATTTATTGCTTGTGATTGACGTGATATTATATGGTATGACGAATGGTTGGACATAATTGTTTGTGGTTGATATTGTGGTTGAAAAATACCTTTGTGGTTGAAAAATACCTTTGTGGTTGAAAAATACCCTCTTGTGGTTGAAACAAATTAGAATAGGATTGTGGAATTGAAAATAAAACATGCCGCCTGCGTGCGAACTAGATGCATGATCCCCATTGTCAAAAACCGCGAGGTTTTAAGGTAGAGCGAGGAGCCGTACTAGGGACGGTCCCGATTTTAACTACCCTGCCGTTATGCTGCCGAAATTTTCTGAAATATACATGTGTTAGAATAATTTTCATTCGTTGAAATAAATTACGTATGCTGAAACAAATATTCATGTGTTGAGTTGAAATTCATTCGTTGAATCGAAATTCATGTGTTGAATATTATTTGAATTTAAACAAATAGCTTTAGCGATAAAAATCACATTTTTATATATATTCAAACTATAGCGAATATTCATGTGTTGAGTTGCAATTCATTCGTTGAATCGAAATTCATGTGTTGAATATTATTTGAATTTAAACAAATAGCTTTAGCGATAAAAATCACATTTATATATATATACAAACTATATAGAATATTCATGTGTTGAATTGAAATTCGTCCGTCGAGTTGAAATTCATGTGTTGAATGTTATCGTATTTTAAAATAAAATGAATAGACAATAAAAACTACATTTTTATTGTGAATATGAAGTGTTAAAAACATTCACGTGTTGAATAAATATTTTTGATGATAAAAATATTTCTTTTATCATGTATACGCTTTGATAAAAATACACACGTGTTGAAATAAATAATAGTTTGCTAGAAATATTATTATTAGCTTTGTTCTGCATATATATACATGTGTTGAACAGGAAAAATGGATTAGCTGTAGAGTAAAGAAATTATTTGCGTGCCCGACAAATAGGTAAACCTTGATGAGTTGGCTGCGCAATTTTATTTTTATATCAACTCTTGTGAATGCCATTGGATGCAGAGTGCTGGTTATTCTGTGTGAAATAATAAATATCGCCATAGGATAGTAACAATTAATTTTGAACTACACTACATGGCATACTTCTTGACGATATGCATACTTCATCATATTCCACATAAGCAATTGGAGCTTGTGTGACGAGGTGGAAGATTTACCATACGAGCGAGAGGCTTGTATGGCGATGATTATATACTACAGGTTGAACTGATGACTGATATGGACTATATAAAATATAACGATAAATCGCCAGATTAATAAAAACCCCACACGGGTCTGGAGTTGACAATAATCACGTCTCTCTAGTTATTAGATACGGCACATGGACTATTTATTTCCACACGGAAACGGGGTGATGAGAATTTATTCTCTAGAGTGATTATCTATACATGCTCCCCCGCAAACACCAGAATATATCACTATAAATATGTGGATGCTTTTTAGGATTTATTGGGTACCTAACACGGCCCAATAAATTTCCAAACCCCTCCCCGTACAAAGGAGGTTATGGCGAAATTTTTCGAAATATTAAGGCGTTAGTGAAATATTTAAAGTGAAAAACGAAGTTGAAAATATAGAATAAACTATAGTTGGAATTATAGAATGAACTATATTTATATATATAAATATAAATATAATTAAAAGAAATCGAAGCCATGCAGTTCGTGTTTCGGAATTGTAATTTGAAACGATTAGTACGAGAAATCCGACCATCGGATTTTCCTGAAACCGCAACCGCTGGGTTCGCCTTGGAAATATCTTCCCAACGGCACCAACCTTGTAAAAATCCAACGGTTGGATTGTCCGGAATGTTTAATTCAAAACTGAAGAAAAACAGCGCCAGAATCATTTATATTTATATATAAATATAAATATAATTAAATTAAATCGAATAACGACGCTGCAGTTCGAATTTTGAAACCGTAACTTCAAACGACTAGTGTGGAAGATCCGACCGTCGGATTTTCACGAAACTGGAACCGTTGGGTTCGCTTTGGGAATATCTTCCCACTGATATAGACTTTGTAGAAATCTAACGGTTAGATTTTCCGATATGTGTAAAACAAAGTAGGGGAAAAACAGCGCCAGTGCCACAGCACGACCTGGAACGTCGTTTAATTAAATATGGCCATTTTTAAATAAATAAAAATGGCGAAAAATCGTTATAAAATATTATAAGCAACATAGATGGCAAATAAACCAATTGGGCTTGAATTGTTTGATATTTATTGGTTGTATGTGTTTGACACGAAAATAACACTAAAAGAACTGAAATATGGATGTCGAATAATATAACCATGGAAAGAGTTGATTTAAATTCTAATTACGTGAATTGTTTGAAAAGGCCGAGCTAACCCTCATTTCAAATAATTTATCGAGCGATTCGAATTTGAAAATATAAGGACGATTCAAGACCGACGATCTTCGTATCGGTTGGATGGGCGCTGCTGAGGTTCCTGACCGGAGTAGCTACCGGAAAGGGACGGAAGTAGTAGCCGTCTGAACGTATGTGTTGATTGGACGGATATACAAGGAATTTGACGCCTCCGGTTTCGTTCAGACCCAGAACGGACTTGTAAATGGACTGTGTGTCTGACATTGGATTTTGTTCTATACTGATTGATCTCTGTTAAATATATATCTGTTTGGCGGCGGAGAATTTATTCTTTTGCTTAACGCCCTTCTCTGAGACGTACGAGCTTAGAGGTTATATATCGATGGAAATCAATCGTATGGAATGGACTGCCTATGTGGCATGCCAAGATGCTGTGATCAAGGCTTCTGTTGCAAAGCAAAGTCTTGTGGATGATGATCAAAGCATGGTCTGCGTGGCCTGGCTTTGTGTATAGCGTGGATTCACGAGCCTCACACCCCGGTATGAGTTAAAAACGGGATACGGACTGCAGGGAGAGCATGGCGTTTCTTTCTAGATATGGTGGTGTCAGTGACTTACCAGCCCTGACATATATATCTACTTTTCACCTATGTGGTTGTTGGAATGCGAGGCGCCTCGATTATAGATCTGTAAGGACCGGGAAACGTGTGTTCAGGAATAACTAATCCTCAAACGTAAGAGAGGACCGACCTTGGAGGATCCAGGGTTACCCAGAGTGTGTAGTCCTGAGGCATTTGCTAGAATGTCTCGAAGCGGAGAGGAGCTTGCCCCTTGCCTCGACTCATGACGGAAATCCAATTTCCAATACGAAATAACGGACTCGATTGTAGAACTAGTATGGCGACATAGTGGTATGGGGCACTTATGCCGTCTATGATTGATATTTATGATGTTATTCATTTTTGAAACATATATGCACTAGTAATAATATCAAATGATTTTGCTTTACACGTATCAAGCATATTTGGCCATTATAAGGGAAAACTCTATCCTCCGGCTTGCGTTGCATTGTGTAATGGGACCTGAGTCTTATAATGGCTTCATTCTTTTTAAAAGCATTGCATTGTTTTAAAAGAATTTACTTTGTTTTAAATGCACTAGCAATCACTGGAGTAAACCCGTTCCGCGAAAGTGGCGTGGTCCTATGATTTGCTTATTTTTGTTGTTTAACTGTTAAATAGATTCCTCATACCAGTCCCCATGACTGACTCGTTGTTCGTTTCACTTTGCAAACGCGGGTGCCCTTATTTTCACACGGGCAGCCTAGTTCACAGGTGACAGGTTGTTTTTGGCTCTGCACTGTTGCATAGAGTGCATTTTGGCTCATGGCGAGGCTGACTTCACAGAGATGACTTTGACATTTTCCGCCATTATTGTACTTATATTATGATTCCGCCACTGGCGATGCAGACTGCTTTACTTTCAGTACTTCTTGATGTATGTATATGTATTCCGCCTTCGGCGATGTAGACTGATACCCTTATTATGTCTCACTGCATGTATGTATTCCGCCTCTGGCGATGATGACTGATCACTTCCCTTTATTTACTAAGTTATATCCTACGCTGTGCTATTCTGATGTTGTTACATGTTGTGATTCCGCTGTCATATCAATGTAAAATTATTCTATTTATTGTTTCTGCTATTATCTGTACTCTGCTATGATGATTAATGTGTTATATTCCAATGATTATCCTTAATACCGCCCCTCGGATTTTGGGATCGTCACAATCTATATATGGAGGCTCTTTAAGACGGGCTTGTACAGATAAGGAAAAGCTCCCAACCGATTTCTGGGTTTCTTGTATCGCCCTACCTCGGGACTTCGTGCATATTAGAGGACGTGCGGTTATGGCATCGAGCTACAATTGACGATACGTATATGGGACAGTCTAGATACATGCATGTCGGCTCTAGGTGGTGTATCGTAGACTTGAGGGCATTACTCTAGTATGGAATCTGATTCGATCAATGGTGGAGACCGTGCGAGTGGGATACCATGGGGTGTACCTTAATATTGGGGGTAGCTACATATATACTGTATTAGGTTACTAAACTGAGAAGTAAATGGGTGCGACGTGTGTGTAAGCCTGGAGTGTTGTTAACCCAAGTAACCTAATAAATAAGAAAATATGATTGAACAATATATGTAGGATTATCCAAAGTGTATAATTTAAATCCAGTCACCAGAACTTGTGTTCTGACCCCCTCCTCATAACATACTCGCAGGTTAGGTTTGTGGTAGAGACATGATAGCTATGGATACTAGTTAGGTAGTAATAATAATACGGTAAGGCTATACTTTGAGTATAGAATATTTTATCCATTCTGCTGTGAGATATTTTCTGAGCTCTAACATGTTTTATATCTCTGTCTTTTCTGCAGGATACTAGATTAAACTAATCCAAGTTTCGACAGATTGGAATTTTGAAAAAATTTGGTCTGTCGGAATTCGGGTTGTTACATCTGGTATTAAAGCTTAGGTTTAGGATTCCTATTTTAGTGAGTGAACGTATTTGTATTTTTTAAAAAATAAATATATTATATATATACCTAGATCCATAGAGGAACCCACTAAATAGGAAGAGTATAATACGGTAAGAAATGGGATGTTTGTTTTGTACACTAAAGAAGGGAATATGGAAATTCGAGACCCTTAGGTAATTTGGGTGGAAAGTGTACAATGTATTTTGTATGGAAGGAAGGTGAATCCCATATGAGTAGGATATTGGGTTAGTGGGCTTGAAAACCTTATAGATGAGAAAAGGTTAAAAAGAGAAAAATGGATTAGGAATATATATAGTAGAGAGAATTGACCTTGGGGAGTGTCTAGGAAAGCCTAGAAAAATTGGAAACCCGCTTTGAGTCTAACCCCATTGTAACTATTAAGAACATGAAATTGTAAAATTTTAGGGATAAATGATTTGTGATGTTTTCCAGTTTTAATCTTAAAAAAATTTGGTTTTAAATATGTAAATTATACATATTGGGCTTTAAAGTAAAATTCTCTCAGTAAAAGGTGCATATTATAAAGCAAGTATAGCTCGCTAGTTTTCTTGTTATATTTTATACAAGAATTTTTAATAAAGAAAGCTTTGAAGTCTCTATTCTTTTGACAATCATTTTTGATAAATTGTTTTAAAAAAAAGTTTGTTGGGTGGACAAAATAAGTCATAGGAATTAAGAATAGAGTGGATGATTGCACCTTAAGGTAAGAGACTGAACTGACCTTATAGGCAAGAACAAGTGGTATTCTCGATTGAGAAAATAGTTGTCCATATCTACTCCAGTTCTGTGATTTGAAAAAAAAAATGATGATTTACATTTTTCTAAGATGAAATTTTATGGTTTGGCAAGAGAAAGTTTTCATGAGAAAAATAAAGTTTTGGGGACTTTTAAATTTTTGGAAGAAAGTTTAAATGAAAAAAAAGCCAAACCATGTTTTAAAAGTATGGAGTAGGTAAGGATTAGTGCCTAGGGAAGACAGTAAATGTTTTGAGGCTATGAAGTAGATAGCGAGAATTATCTTGGAATAAAGGTGAGTTCCCGTAGAATGCGTAAGCATTGAGAAGCCTAGGGTGTTGCTTAAAATAATTATTGGTACATAGTTAGAGCTAGTAGTGACTACTAGATAAAGGGCAAGCAAGTGTTTACATCATGTTGCTAATTTCCATGTTAGGGGTAAAACCCGTTACTAAATTTCTGTTGGGATCGTTCCATTATTTTGTTATGTGGGGCAATTAAGGTAACACCTAAACCTTTCATGGATCTCATAATTTGGGCTTTTCTAACTGAAGGGGACATAGTCTCGAGATTCTTGGCCCTTAGTAGTAGCTGTATAAGATGTCTATTCTCCTGTTTTAGTTGAAAGACTAGAGGATTATTTGAATTTAAACTAAGATCAGATAATTAAATAAGCTAAGAATAGAGAAATGGTACAACTAAAAAGGAAACAACAAATTCAGTAAAGCAATAAAAAAGAAAAATTATGAGAAAAGATGGATAAAGATAAAATTTCCCAAAATAAGATGAAAAAGAAAATCAGTAATAAAAAAGAAAATTTTCTTATATGGGATGTGCTTGGATGGGAAAATAGGGAATTTTTATAAATAGTTACATAAAATAAAAGTATGGTTGGGAAAAGTTACATAAAAGAAAAACAGAAGATGTGAAATTTTTCGTTTTCCACCTTTTTGTAACAAAGAAATCGAATTTAGAAAATTAGATTTTTTTGAAATTCGAAAAATAAAGTTGGTTGGTAGGATTTTGGATGCAACAGTGGGATGAACTACGCTCTTACTCAGTAAGAGTGTGGGAAATTTTGGATGAAAATGTATTTAGATTTTCAAAATATTGCATGTAGAACTGACAGTATAT
Source organism: Allium sativum (assembly GCA_030737875.1). NCBI lineage: Eukaryota > Viridiplantae > Streptophyta > Magnoliopsida > Asparagales > Amaryllidaceae > Allium > Allium sativum. The sequence continues at coordinate 194,021,544 of CM060927.1, read as the reverse complement.
TTCGGATGTGAGCATCATATTTTAAAAGGATTTTTGAGAAATTTGCATATACATAGGAGGTACCGATTAGGCATACATGCATTATTATGTTGTATTTCATTTTGTACAAGTTCACGATGTTTTGCAAAAATTGGATGCACACATAATCAATGTATATTATGCGAGGGGTTAATTGATTTTACCCTTATCAAATTTCGGGGACGAAATTTGACAAGGGTGGGAGATTGTAACACCCCTCATTTTTAACTTAAGATAATAAAATAATAATAACTTAATTAAATATTCAGAATTAATTAAAACAAATTGTACCATTGCATTCATCTCCAGTTCATATAGACTTCGAATTTGCGTAAAACGGACATCGTATGAAGAAGTCATGGGATGCAATTGTCAGAGAAAACAGGAAATAGCGCAGATCAATTTTCGTCCTCCGGACCCATTCCCTTCAAGGGAGGTCGACCCACATGAAGGGGGGTCGAACCCTTCAAGGGTGGTCGACCCCCCAACGGAAAATTTTGACAGATTAGGGTTTTCTTCGATCTGGATGATTCTGATGGTTTTTAATCAAATATGAGGATCCTGGTTCCTCCGCTACACCCATAAATATGACCTTAAACCTAACCCTAAACCTCATAATTCTGAGGCTACATTGAAACGCTTCCATAACTGTCTCTTTTTCTCCTCAAATCTATTCATAAATTTAGATTATTAATAAGAAGATTTTAAAATTCAAGATATGGAAAAGAGAATTGACATTAATAAAAAGATTGTTCAAAATAATAAAAAGCAAGGTAAAATTCTAGATTTAATACATCCTAATTCTTACTCTTTCTTTCCCTTCTCTTTTAATGAAAATAAGCAATCCTCGGTTATTAGGTTTCAAATCAAATTAAAGGGGAAAATCCATGGATGCTAAAACTGGATCAGATCCAGAATTCGAGAAAGCATAAAAGGTGAGTGGATTTAAGCTATACAGTTTAGATAAGAATATGTTATCATTTACCATTTCTCTGTATGTATAATTAAAATGCAATATATTGAGAAATGTAACACATGTTAATAATGCCTTAAGTGTTGGGTATGAAGTAGGAATAATTAATATGCTAAATATTAATTTGTTAGGATATGAACTAATCAAATCTTGTATAGTAATTACCGTTACTTAAATTTCATGTCGGTTTGTGTAAATTGTTTACCCAGGCCATTAACTGTAAGAATTGAGAAAGGTATATATTGGTTTATGCGATTTAAACAATTATCGGATTAACTGATTACATGTTAGGAAGGAATTGATTATATGTGAAGAATTATAATAGGCACAATACAATTACATGTGAGTTATAAATTATAATGGATAATTGGAAGAAATAAACATGCCTAGATTGTATAGAAGGTTTACGATAAATAAGAAATTTAACCGCTCTTAGACATGAGGTTAGACTTCACTTGTGATAGAAGTTTAACCGGGACCGCCAGGCATATCCAGCATTCGCAAGTGGTAAATCTAATGTGAGGAGTCTAAGTGCATAAATTAAATACACGTAATGGCGCTAAGACACGAGGTTAGGTCAACTTGTGGTATAAGTCTACTCAGACACGCCCGGCAAATCCAGCGTCCACGAGTGTAGGCTTAATGTGAGAGGTCTAGTGCTTATACATACATACATACATATATGTGTGTATACAACAAGATATGAATAAATGGCAATAGCGGTAATTAAATGTCTGACTCAGAAACTAAGGAAGCGATGTAATGAAATGAGTTAGTGTGATGCGAAGGAAAAGTGATGTATTTCCCTAAATGAACTATTTCTGAGAACGCTGTTGCAAGTAAGCCACAGTAAATAAAGTAAGAAAAGTAAAGAAATTACTAGATACCACGGATTTAGATGGTAATAAGTTATGAAAATAAAACACTGATTCCTTCTATCAAACTGATAAGGTGCATGAAGTGTTTTCCTCAATTATAATAAGGAATATATATTATAGTGAGTGAAGAATAATGGTTTACAACAGTAGATGGTTTAAAAGGGGAATGATAATCACCTATTATAAATGAATAACATTAATAAAAAAAGTTGTATAATAGTTAGATTTGTCCTAGGGACAAGTGAAGATTATAACTTAGGTTATGATAAACTAAAAAAAATTGGATAGCTGGTGAAATGAGATAAGGGACGCTTAATTGTAAATTGACTAATCAGTAAATAGGGAAAGGCGGAAACCAGTTGAGAAGAGGGGGAAAATATATGAAATATAAGAAGTTGTACTTAATTATAAATTAAGTAAACTGTAAACTTGGAAGTCTGAAACCCGTTTATAAGAAAAACATGTTTAGGACTGTCCTAGGGACAAGAGGAAATTATAACATAGGTTATAATAAATGGGTAGAGAAACTTATTATTGGGCCTTAGTTAATAGAACTTAGTTAATAAGTAAACAATGATAAGTTGTAGTAACCGTGTAAAATGGAATTATGATTAAATGAGAAAGAATAAGAAAAACTTATGAAATAAGTTATATTTAATCATAAATAATGATAGACATGTTAAACAGAAAACAAACTTTATTATATATTAAGTATAACTTGTTATTGTTTTGATAAAATCAAAACAAGAATATAAAAGAGATTGTGGATTACATACCTTGGGCCACAGTATAGAGAATAACATGTTGTGGGCTTATTAACAAACTTAAATGGGTTAAGTTATATACCAAAAATTAATAAGCAAGAGGAACTTGGTAACTTGATTAAGAATTCAATATGAATTGGAATAACCAAGTTAAATGGAAACCTGGTAAGTTAAGGCAATCGCGTAAAAAAATGTTTAGACATAGGGTCTAACAACGTATTAAAGTGGGGCGCTTGGACCAGTCCGCACGTTTGAGGGTGAATAACCAAACGGGGTAGATCATCATGATGTTATAAGGCACGAGGGGAGTGCACATTCATCTAATTGTTCTAATGGCTCCAAAGGGCTGGAAGGGGAAGCACGCGGCTTCCATAGGTACGTAAGGTACTCCTAGTAGTCCTTTGTGCAATGGAAGATGTCTTAGGTTGTGCCCGAAGAGGTTGGGTCTGCGCTTAACTTCTTGTTGGGTGGGCCTTGACTGCAGAAGTAGCTATGCCATCAGAATGCTGTAACGCGGTGAAACTAGGGTGATTCGGCGTTTGCCTCAACGGGGAGGCAAAGGGTCACGACCAACAAGGATAGTAGATCATCGGATGCCCGTCATTGGTAGCCAGTGGGATGCGAAAAGACTAGAGCTAAAACCAATAGATCACTCCCTTTTCACTATCGGGGTATGGTGGTTGAGGGAAGATGCCAAATGGATGTTTAGATTGGTTTCTTAGGGGCAGTCGTTTAGCTCTTGTAGTCCTTACTAGTTGAGGGAGGGACCGAAGTGGGGCCATAGCCATAGTGAAAATAGACCCTAGGAGTAATTGTATATAGAGGCTCTTTAAGACGAGCCTGTACAGATATGGAAAGCTCCCGACCTTGTTCCGTGTTTCTTGGATCGCCTTACCTCGGGACTCGGTGCACACTAGAATACGTGCGATTATGGCATCATGCTACAATTGACGATATGTATATCGGATAGTCTAGATACATGCATGTCGGCTCTGGGTGGTGTATCGTAGGCTTGAGGGCATTACTCAGGTATGGAATCTGATTAGATCGAATGTGGCATTCCATACGCTTACGTAGCATGGTAACGATAGATATATGCAGAACGTAACATTGTTATATAGAGATTTGTACATCACTACGGCGTTGGACGAGGGACCGAGTATATTTCGATGGCGTTACGGTGGATACCGTGCGAGTGAGATATCATGGGGTGTACCTTAATATTGGGGGTAGCTACATATATATTGTATTAGGTTAATAAACTGAGAAGTAAATGGGTGTGACGTATGTGTAAGCCTGGAGTGTCGTTAACCCAAGTAACCTAATAAATAAGAAAATATGATTGAACAATATATGTAGGATTATCCAAAGTGTATAATTTAAATCTAGTCACTAGAACTTGTGTTCTGACCCCCTCCTCATAACATACTCGTAGGTTAGGTTTGTGGCAGAGACATGATTTCTTTGGATACTAGTTAGGCAGTATTATTAATGCGATATGGCTAAACTTTGAGTATATTATATTTTATCCATTCCTCTGTGAGATATTTTCTAAGCTCTAACATATTTTATATCTCTGTCTTTTCTGCAGGATACAAAATTAAACCAATCCTAGTTTTGGTAGATTGAAATTTTGAAAGAAAAAAAAATCGGTCTGTCGGAATTCGGGTTGTTACGTCTGGTATCAAAGCTTAGGTTTATGATTCCTATATAAATAGTGAGTGAACGTATTTGCTTTTTTTAAAAATATAAATATATTATATATATACCTAGATCCATAGAGGAACCAACTAAATAGGAAGAGTATAATTTGGCAAGAAATGGGATGTTTGTTCTGTACACTAAAGAAAGGAATATAGAAATTCGAGACCCTTAGGTAATTTGGGTGGAAAGTGTACAATGTATTTTGTATGGAAGAAAGGTGAGTCCCATATGAGTAGTATATTGGGTTAGTTGGCTTGAAAACCTTATAGATGGGAAAAGGTTAAAAGAGAAAAATGGATTAGGAATATATATAGTTGAGAGAATTGAGCTTGGGGAGTGTCTAGGAAAGCCTAGAAAAATTGGAAACCGGCTTTGAGTCTAACTCCATTATTAACTATTAAGAACATGAAATAGTAAACTTTCAGGGATAAATGATTTGTGATGTTTTCAAGTTTTAATCTTAAAAGTTATAGTTTTAAATATGTAGAGTATACATTGGATTTTAAAGTAAAATTCTCTTTGTAAAAGGTGCATATTATAAAGCAAGTACAGCTCGCAAGTTTTCTTGTTATATTTCATACAAGAACTTTTAATAAAGAAAGTTTTGAAGTCTCTATTCTTTTGACAATCATTTTTGAAAAATTGTTTTAAAAAAAAAGTTTGTTGGGTGGACAAAATAACTCATAGGAATTAAGAATAGAGTGCATGATTGCACCTTGTGGTAAGAGACTGAACTGACCTTATAGGCAAGAACAAGTGGTAAACCCGATTGAGAAAATTGTTCCCCATATCTACTCCAGTTTTGTGATTTGAAAAAAAAATGATGATTTACATTTTTTTAAGATGACATTTTTTTTGGTTTGGCAAGAGAAAGTTTTCATGAGAAAAATAAAGCTTTGGACACTTTTAAATCTTTGGAAGAAAGTTTAAATGAAAAAAAAGGCCAAACCATGTTTTAAAAGTATGGAGTAGGTAAGGATTAGTGCCTAGGGAAGACGGTAAATGTTTTGAGGCTATGAAGCAGATGGCGAGAATTGTCTTGGAATAAAGGTGAGTTCCCGTAGAATACGTAAGCATTGAGAAGCTTAGGGTGTTGCTTAAAACAATTATTGGTACGTAGCTAGAGTTAGTAGTGACTACTAGATAGTGAAGGGCAAGCAAGTGTTCAGTTCCTATTGCTAATTTCCATGTTAGGGGTAAAACCCGTTACTAAATTTCTGTTGGGATCGTTCAATTATTTTGTTTTGTGGGGTAGTTACGGTAACACCTAAACCTGTCGTGGATCTCATAGTTTAGACTTTTCTGACTGAAGGGAACATAGTCTCGAGATTCTTGGCCCTTAGTAGTAGCTGTGTAGGGTGTCTATTCTCCTGTTTTAGTTGAAAGACTAGAGGCTTATTTAAATTTGAACTAAGATCAGATGATTGAATAAGCTAAGAAAAGAGAAATGGTACAACTAAAAAGGAAACAACAAATTCTATAAAGCAACAAAAATGAAAAATTATGAGAAAAGATGGACAAAGATAAACTTTTCCAAGATAAGATGAAAAAGAAAATCAGTAACAAAAAAGAAAATTTTCTTATATGGGCTATGCTTGGATAAGAAAATATGGATTTTTATAAATAGTTACATAAAATCAAAGTACGGTTGGAAAAAGGTACATAAAAGAAAAATAGAAGATGTGAAATTTTTCGTTTTCCACCTTTTTATAACATAATCGAATTTAGAAAATTAGATTTTTCTAAAATTCGAAAAATAAAGTTGGTTGGTAGGATTTTGGATGCAATAATGGGATGAACTACACTCTTACTCAGTAAGAGTGTGGAAAATTTTGTATGAAAATATATTTTGATTTTCAAAATATTGCATTCATGTAGAACTGCCAGTATATTTCGGATGTGAGCATCATATTTGAAAAGGATTTTTGAGAAATTAGCATACCGCTTAGGCATACTTGCATTACTACGTTGTATTTCACTTTGCACATTTGCACGATGTTTTGCAAAAATTGGATGCACACATGATCGATGTATATTATGCGAGGGGTTAATTGATTTTACCCTTATCAAATTTCGGGGACGAAATTTCCTAAGTGTGGGAGATTGTAACACCCCTCATTTTTAACTTAAGATAATAAAATAAGAATAACTAATTAAATATTCAGAATTAATTAAAATGGAATGTACCGTTGCATTCGTCTCGGAATTCTAGTTCATATAGACTCCGAGTTTGCGTAAAACGGACATTGTATGAAGAAGTCATGGGCTGCAGAAGTTGTCAGAGAAAATAAGAAATAGCCCAGATCAATTTTCGGCCTCCGGACCCATGGAAGTCGACCCCTACAAGGGGGGGTCGACCCACATGAAGAGTGTCGACCCCGGGGTCGAACCTTTCAAGGGGGTCAACCCTCCTACGGCAGATTTTGATAGATTAGGGTTTTCTTCGATCTGGATGATTTTAATGGTTTTTAATCAAATCTAAGGATCCTGGTTCCTTCGCTACACCTATAAATAAGACCTTAAACCTAACCCTAAACCTCATAATTCTGAGGCTACGCTGAAACTCTTCCATAACTGTCTCTTTTTCTCCTCAAATCTATTCAGAAATTTAGATTATTAATAAGAAGATTTTAAAATACAAGATATGGAAAAGAGAATCGACATTAATAAAATGATTGTTCAAAATCAAGAAAAGCAAGGTAAACTTCTAGATCCAATACATCCAAATTCTTACTCTTCCTTTCACTTCTCTTTTAGTGAAAATAAGTAATCCCCGGTTATTAGGTTTCAAATCAAATTAAAGGGGAAAAACCATGGATGCTAAAACTGGATCGCATAAAAGGTGAGTGGATTTAAGCTATACAGTTTAGATAAGAATATGTTATCATTTACCATTTCTATGTATGTATAACTGAAATGCACTATGTTGAGAAATGTAACATATGTTAATAATGCCTTAAGTGTTGGGTACAAAGTAGGAATAATTAATATGCTAAATATTAATTTGTTAGGATATGAACTTATCAAATCTTGTATAATAATTACAGTTACTTAAATTTCATGTCAGGTTATGTAAATTGTGTACCCAGGCCATTAACTGTAAGAATTGAGAAAGGTACATATTGGTTTATGTGATTTAAACAATTAACTGATTAATTGATTACATGTTAGGAAGAAATTGATTATATATGAAGAGTTATAATAGGCATGATACAATTACATGTTAGTTATAAATTGTAATGGATAATTGGAAGAAATAAAAATGCCAAGACTGTATAGAGGGTTAACGATAAATAAGAAATTTAACAGCTCTTAGACATGAGGTTAGATTTCACTTGTGATAGAAGTCTGCCCGGAACCGCCCGGCATATCAAGCATTCACAAGTGGTAAATCTAATGTGAGGGGTCTTAGTGCAAAAATTAAAAACATGTAATGGTGCTAAGACACGAAGTTAAGTCAACTTGTGGTAGAAGTCTGCTCGGACCCGCCCGGTAAATCCAGCATCCATGAGTGTAGACTTAATTTGAGATGTCTAGTGCTTAAATATTTATATATATATGTATACAACAAGGTGTGAATAAATGGCAAAAATGGTAATTAAATGTCTATCTCAGAAACTGAGGAAGCGATGTAATGAACTGAGTTAGTGTGATGCGAAGGAAAAGTGATGCATTTCCCTAAATGACCTATTTCTGAGAACGTTGTTGCAAGTAAGCCACAGTAAATAAAGTAAGAAAAGTAAAGAAATTACTTGCTACCCCGGATTTAGATGGTAATATGTTATGAAAATAAATCATTGATTCCTTCTATCCAACGGGTAAGGTGCATGAAGTGTTTTCCTTAATTTTAATAAGGAATATATATTATAGTGAGTGAAGAATAATGGTTTACAATAGTAGATGGTTTAAACGGGGAATGATAATCACCTATTATAAATGAATAACATTAATAAAAATGTTGTATAATAGTTAGACTTGTCCTAGGTACAAGTGAAGATTATAACTTAGCTTATAATAAACAAATAAGAAAATTGGACAGTTGGTGAAATGAGAATAGGGACACTTAATTGTAAATTAAGTAATCAGTAAATGGGGAAAGCCAGAAACCAGTTGAGAAGAGGGGGAAAATATATGAAATATAAGAAGTTGTACTTAATTATAAATTAAGTAAACTGTAAACTTGGAAGTCTGAAACCCGTTTATAAGAAGAAAAAAAATGTTTAGGCTTGTCCTAGGGACAGGAGAAAATTATAACATAGGTTATAATAAATGGGTAAAGAAACATATTATTGGTCCTCGGTTAATAGAATTAAGTTAATAAGTAAACAACGATAAGTTGTAGTAACGGTATAAAATGGAATTATGATTAAATGAGAAAGAATGAGGAAAACTTATGAAATAAGTTGTATTTAATCATAAATAATGATTGACATGTTAAACAGAAAATATACTTAATTGCATATTAAGTAAAACATATTATTGTAATGATGAAATCAAATAAGAATGTAAAAGAGATTGTGGATTATAGACCTTGAGCCACAATCTAGAGAATAACATGTTGTGGGCTTATTAACAAACTTAAATGGGTTAAGTTATATACCAAAAATTAATAAGCAAGAGGAACTTGGTAAGTTGATTAAGAATTCAATATGAATTAGAATAAACAAGTCAAATGGAAACCTGGTGAGGTAAGGAAATCGCGTAAAAGAATGTTTAGACATAGGGTCTAACAACATATTAAAGTGGGGCGCTTGGACCAGTCCGCACGTTTGAGGGTGAATAACCCAACGGGGTAGATCATCGTGGTGTTATAAGGCACGAGGGGAGCGCACTATCGTCTGATTGTTCTAACGGCCCCAAAGGACTGGAAGGGGAAGAACGCGGCTTTCTGAGGTGCGTAAGGTGCTCCTAGTAGTCCTTTGTGCAATGGGTGATGTCTTAGGCTGTGCTCGCAGAGGTTGGGTCTGCGCGTATCTGCTTGGTGGGTGGGCCTTGACTGCAGAACTAGCTATGCAGTCAGAATGTTGTGACGCGATGAGACTAGGGTGATTCGGCGGTTGCCTCAGCGGGGAGGCAAAGGGTCACCACCAACAAGGATAGTAGATCGTCGGATACCCGTCATAGGCAGCCCGTGGGATGCGAAAAGACTAGAGCTAAAACCAATAGACCATTCACCTTTCACTATCAGTGTACGGTGGTTGAGGGAAGATGCCAAATGGATGTTTAGATTGTTTTCTTAGGGGCAGTCGTTTAGCTCTTGTAGTCTTTACTAGTTGAGGGAGGGGCTGAAGTGGGGCCATAGCCACAGTGAAAATAGACCCTGGGAGTAACTGTATATAGAGGCTCTTAAAGACGGGCCTGTACAGAAATGGAAAAGCTCCCGACATAGTTCCTTGTTTCTTGTATCTCCCTGCCACGAGACTTGGTGCACATTAGAGGATGTGCAGTTATGGCAACGAGCTACAATTGACGATACGTATGTGGGACAGTCTAGATACATGCATGTCGGCTCTGGGTGGTGTATTGTGGACTTGAGGGCATTACTCTAGTATATAATCTGATTCAATCGAAGGTGGCAATCCGTATGCTTACGTGGCATAGTAATGATAGATATATGCAGAACGTAACATTGTTATATAGAGATAATTATGTCACTACAGCGTAGGATGAGGGACTGCTATATTTCGATGGTGTTACAGCGGAGACCGTGCAAGTAGGATACCATGGGGTGTACCTTAATATTGGGGGTAGCTACATATATATTGTATTAGGTTAATAAAGTAAGAAGTAAATGGGTGCGACGTGTGTATAAGTCTGGATTGATGTAAACCTAAGTAACCTAATAAAGAAGTAAATATGATTGAACGATATATGTAGGATTATCCAAAGTGTATAACTTAAATCTGTTTACCAGAACTTGGGTTATGACCCCCTCCTCATAACATACTCGCAAGTTTGGTTTGTGGCAGAGACATGATAGCTTGGGATACTGATTAGGCATTATTATCAATACGGTAAGGCTATAATTTGAGTATATTATATTTTGTCCTTTCCACTGTGAGATATTTTCTAAGCTCTAACATATTTTATGTCTTTGTCTTTTCTGCAGGATACTAGAGAAAACCAACTTGAGCTTCGATAGAGTGGAATTTAGGGGGGAAAATGGTCTATCGAAATTCGAGTTGTTACATGTTATTTATTGATTTGCGATCCTATTTATAGCAAATAATTATATTTATTGCTACAAATGGTCACCACAAATATATTCATTTAATATGGAATACAATTTACATATAGGATTCCATAAATGAAGACCATTCTAACATTCAAACATCCAATACAATGTATATTTTACCATTTTACGCTGCTTTGGACGGAATATATGTATATATTTCTATTTTATGTTTTCGTACGGTAATGCAGTTATATTTTATTATTAATTTTTATTTAAATGATTTGGTTTAATCAATAACCAAACATACCTTTTTGTATTTGATCTTTCCAAAAGGTTTCCAATCTTCCAAAAAGACAATTAGCGGTATTTATTGTAACTTATGCCAAATTCGTGGAATAGAGACAATTTAAATTCACAAGAAATATATATATATATATATATGTTTATATGTATTTTTAGAATATTCAATGCAAACTATGCACAAATATTTATTTTTATATTTATACGTACGTTTGCACCACTTTTCCTTTTTAAATCTTTTGTCATACTCTTGTGAATTCAAAATGATATGTTTTTGTTCGAAAAGAAGAAAATGGTATATTTAAAATAACTAAGCCAAAACCCAACAATATTGAATACAAATTGGTATAATTACAATCATATCTTTCCAAACTCAGATAATTTACCAATTTCATCCCTTTACCCAAATTCACATATTTTATTTTTCAACACTGAACTAAAGATTTGGAATTTAACTGCATCAAATTTGTTTAATGGGATTGATTTCTAAATCTACAATGTCATGCAATGTCCACTATACATTTTACACTATAATTGCAATACATTTCATGACATAAGTGTAGGAATAGGTGTAAACAAGTTTAAGAAATCTTACAATTCATTTTATGCATAGCCACAATGTAAAAATCACAAGTTTTAGCACTTTTTATAACTAGAACTAATAGGTGTCAATCTAAGTAGAACAATTTATTTATCAGATCTGATAGGTATAGGCATAAAAACTCAATATGTTACAAACAAGACAAATTCATTATTATAAATGTATATGTAAATTTCCCACTCACCTTATAGCCTCCAAATTCAATTCTTTGAACCTTTTTGACCTATAAATTCTTATAAATTTACAATTTATCTAGAAAGTGTAAAATTCTAGATCTGTAGAAATTTAAGAGAAAGGGAAAAGAATTGAGAATATATTATTGAGAAATGATTTGCATTTCATTCCGTTAAATCTATAAATCCCCTCAATTCTATATACATTTGATTTGATTTATTTGTATATGTATTTTTAGTTGAAGAAATTATGTTAGAAGGGGGAGAGGAAAATGGTAGAGCTCTGCTGCTGTTATAGATTTGAGTGGAAAAAGGATGAGGCCTTACCCCCATTATTTATAGGAGTGGAAATGGCCTTGGACCATTAGATCTATTTTAATTATCATCCGTCCATCCATTTTATAAAATATAACCAAATTGACCCTTAAAATGTTGCAGTCATTAGGCTGTGTAGGCGTAGAGGGGTCGATACCCTCCCTTGGAGCGCTTGACCCTCCTCTAGCAAATCAGCCCGGTGAGGGCCGGTTACATAAGGTATTATATATATATTAATTATGGTATCTATTTATTTTCGTCCGTTTTTCGTATTTCGTCTGTAATTTTTTCATATGAACTCCGTTCGCAAAGCTCCAAACATGAAAGTTGACTAGAATTCCAAGATGAACACAACAGTTAAAGTTTCGTGGCCAAATCCCATCATTTGTAGAAATTACTATCTTTGAGCTTCTAATTAAATAACTATTTACTGTCAAAATTCTGGGTTGTTACAGAATCAGTCAAGCTTGGATGAGATAAATGCTTTTGATAATGGTGTTAATGTTGGAATTTTATATAATGGAAGTACGGGTAATGTGAATCATTTTGGTTTGACTAATTGTATGAACTCATCTTTGGGTTCTTTTACATGTAAAACAAGGCAAAATGATTGTGCATTGAAGAGATTTCATGTGCTGAATGAACTTGTTGGTTCGAAGAATCTTGCTTCATTAAACTTTGCTTCTGTTAGTTCCATGTCGAGTACTTCTATGCCCATAAATACCTCATCTTCGTTTAATGTTTTGTCTTCTCCTGCTGCTCCTCCACCAAATTCAAATGCCAATCTTCCTCCTCACACAACTTCAAATAATGCAGCATCTAATTCTGCTTCTCAGGATTGTTTGGCTTTCAAATCTAAGAGTTATAAGAGGAGGAAAAAGAGATAGAAGATGAAATAGGATGCTGAGCGGAATAATATGGATGAGGGTGAAGTTTTTAGGCCTGAAGAGAAGACTTTAACTAACAGTAAGTTGAGTTCTTTTTTAAGATAAACAAGTAGCAATCCATCTCCTCTCTATGATCCAATTCTGAAGTGATGAAATTGGGTCTATGGTAATAGGAAGTTCATTTGATCCATTCTTTACTTGTTGTTGATATATATGAGGCTTTAGGGTACCGCTACTTCTCCTATGCTGATATTTGTTTGACATGTTAGTCATTTTGGCTAATGTTTCTTGAGTAACTTTTGTGCACTAGTTACACTTATTACTAGTGATACTTGCAATTGGTCCTTGCAAATGTTGATGCATTAGGATTATAAGTGGTAACTATTGACTAATGGTAGCTGGTTGATATCCTTGTCATTTGAATCTTTTGTATGATTTGTCAGAAGACAATGTCACTAAGCTAGTGATTTTATGTGTCTTTCATGTTAGTCTGGTAATTGATGTTAAGTGTATGTAATGTAACTTTACTGTTAGTGTGTGTTTAGTTATTTTGTATATATTGGTGACAAAGTATATATTGTAATTTTTAATGTTGAGTAACAAAAAAAATAACGATTGCCTTTCATAAAAATAAGGTCTAATTTTTAAACCTAGATTGCTCGTTGAAAGTATGGAGTGAGATAATGCTAATAAGGATGAAGTTGAACATTTTGCAGAGCCTATAGGTGATATAGGTAATGTGGTTGGGTTCATAGATAGTGAAAATTATTCACTAGTTGATGTTGAACCTTACGGCTAAAATGAATAATTTAATATGATACATGAGTGAACATTATTTATGTAAGTGAAAAATAATTTACAAAAACATACAGAAAATTAGAAAAGCTAATCGAATGTGTAGCACAATAAAATATCTAAGAATCAGAATTTGATTACTCAAGAATTGTTTACCATATTATTAATTATAGCTTATATTTTATCATTCATCATAATTTATCAACCCATAAAAAAATGGACTAACCAAATTATTTTACATAAGGGAATCGATCGCTTAACACATAAAAATATACTTATTCTTCTAGAGAACTTGATTTCAGTTAATTATTTACGCATTACTTCAACACGTGCATATATATGAGGGAAAAATATTTGTCTGTCTAGGAGTAAATATGATGCATGAAAAGGCATGTATGTTAGGGATGAGAATCACGGATCTTAAAACAAAACTAACACTAGAAGGGGGTGAATACTGTTTTAAATAACTTATAGAAATTTTGTTAACGATATTTTTCGTCAACACCGGAGATAGGCCTATGGAAGTGGACCTAAAGGGGAAGTGGGGTTATTTAGTTCCTACAAGTTTGAGTAAGTCCACCGTTTCCTAGATATCAAGGTCTAAAGCCTGAAAGAATGGATACTCTTCCCTCAAGGAGTGAGTATCATGCTGACGTGAGTTAAGAACCAACAGTTACTTTTGGATAAGGGGTCCCTGAGCACAATGCAAGATAGAAAGCTAAATGGCTTGTTGGAAGGGGTTTCGAAAAGATCTGGAGGAAAGGATTAAGCTTATGTAAGGAACCTCTACCGTGTAGGAAACTTAAGATATTTTGTAGCGGAAATAATTAAGAAGCTCACGGAAATCACTCTAAGTATTAATCCACTCTCAATTGATCTTTTGCTTGAAGTACATAAGTGATTACAATAGAAATCCCCAAATTGATTTAGAAATTAGGGTTTAATCTTGAAGAAAAGTGTACAAAAATGAGAAATGAGAATCTGCCACAAAATGAGACCACCAGGGTCTTATTTATAGACAAATCCGAGCCCCTTTTGACACTGAGTCCACAGAAACCTCTTTCGGATGCAAAAGCTACGTGTCGGTTGCTTTTTCCTTTTGGTTTCAGTTGCTTTGCTCTCGGCCTCTCTTTTGACCTTGTTAATGAGTGTAACATTGCTTTTAGGGTGTCGGTTTTGTCTCTCGGAAGGATGGTCTCATGTTTAGAAGCTCTTCCTTGATATTATTTCTATCTCCTTTATATCGATATTAAGCATGTTGGTATGGATAGCTTTGAGAAAGGCTTTCGGTTATGAGCATCTGGTCATGAGCTCTCGGTCTTGCCATTAATTCTCCATGAAGTTTTCCTTCATGCTTTGGATATTTTAGTTTTGGGTGTTGTCACGCCTTTCGGTATTGACACTAAGCAATTTAGAGTGGATAGCCTTTTTCTTTTAGGAACTTTGACTTGCCTTTGGTAGACCTCCAAAGTTGGTTTTGGTCCTTCCGGAAGGATATGTCCGGTGCTTTACTGGTTTGACTGTCGAAATTGCCTCTAGTTGATTATCTAGCTTATCGGTTCTGATAGCTGGCTTTTGATAATCCTTCTTGTGTCTCAGATCTATGTGCTTCTGATGCTTTTGTCTCCTTTCATATCTTCATTAAGCAGGCAAATGCATATAGCCCTTTTTCCCTTCTTGGCCTCGCATTGTAGGCTTTTGTTTTTTATCTTCATCTGCTTCCAGTTTTCTCTTATGCCAGTTTTTTTTTATGCTTTAGGATTGCTCCCATGTGCATGTGATGGTCCGGTACCCCTTCGCTGGTAGAATGTCTTGTCGTCAATTTTGGTAGTAACATTCCCCCTCGCGAAGGGGTAATTTCGACTTTTCAAGTCAAAATCTTTCGATCTTCGTGCTATATGGCTCTGAATATGCAGGATTTCCACTTTTCGCTTTTTAGGATGGATCTGACCTGCTGATTTGATCTTACTCTGGCGGCTGAGATTGAAAGAGCTTCTTTGTTATAAGTTCCATCTTCTTCTTACCTGCATATTACATTGCTCTAACAAGGTTACCGTTCCTCAAAATTTCTCAGGCTCTTCATAGTTTCAAACTCGATTCTGCGAAAGTAATTCTAGTCTAACTGTAGGCGTAAATCTACATAGTGCCTCTAACATATTTCAGGAAATTAATCAGAATTTTTAGGTATCTAGTGTGAGTTAAACCATGACGATAAATTGGTTAGTAACTAATGGCGGACCAAATAAGTTACCCTGTTCCCCAACACATTTTTAAGGTTTAAAAAGCAAAATTACATGTAGAAGTCTATTTCTAGTCCGTAAAAAGAATACTATCTTTTGGTACGAGTGAACTCCACATCTGTGTCGTTTACTTAATTAGCTTCTAACTTTACCGACACCAAGGTTCATGTTTATTTGGCTGCAGACCCAATGGATATCGGTTTAGCTATGATAGTGCTACCGAGAACTCTCTTTCCACTTGGTTTTAGTGATCGCAAAATTTGATGCTTCTCAATAAAACATTTTGATCTTGAGGTTGCTTGTACCTGGTTTCAAGACTTACTAGATTTTTGGTTAGGACACCGAATTATTTGGTTCTAGTTGAACAATTATTTCATATTACCCTAGAGCCTTACCCTTCCGACACCTACCCTCCGCTATATTAGGCTTAGTGATGGAATAATTAGTTTGATCATTACCAAAGGTCTAGTTGTTCTCCAGTAAAGGTGATTCATGCACAAGCTTTGTTAATATTGATTTTCGCAATCAACTTCAGTGTTTTAATAGGTCAAATTCCTAATATTAGTAAGCCTCTATGTTACTTACTCACCTACATGTGATTTTTACATGCTTTTGTAAAAGAAAAAAGGTATTAATACATATGTTATGGTACGATATCACCTGGTAGTTTTGTGTTTGAGGAGCAACAGGCTAGTAACTCCAAACCAGAAAGATATACTTAACCTCGCCCAAAGAAGGTACCCATCCCTCAACGTTCTTTCATTAGTTCCGAAGAGAAAGTAAATTTTATTCCCCAAATTTTTGGTATGACTTGTATTGACGCCATTCTTGCTTCCCCTCAAGAAACTATTCAGAATCCACCGAAGGGGTACTTTTCCTATACAGCTATTTAGATCTGGCACAGAGGCTTATTTCCCTTTCCGGTGTTTATACTGAGGTTCCTACATCACTTGGGGGTTGCCCCTATTCATCTTTCACCGAATATATATACTCTTCTTTTATGCTTAGAAATCTTAGCACTCGAGTTAGGTCAAACTTCCCTTAATGTCAGTATTTTGTGGTTCCTACTTCTCTTGGCCAGAATGTCGGAATCACTCATTCTTCGTTCTAATATTGTGAAGAAATGGGTTAGTGGCCCCATTAATAACTCTAAAGATTGGGGAAAAAAGTTTTTCTAAATCAGGTGTCCCTTTGGCATAACGGAAACTTTTATTGACTCTAGTAAGTCGCTCTCTTTTTAAAATTCTTTTTTATGCCATTATTATTTCTTATCGGATGTTACTTCTTTTCATATTTCATTCCTAAAAAGGAGGAGCTTGAGGTAAGAGAGACCTAAGTTATTGATGCCCATAACAAGGTATCAGAAGAACTATGACAACGTTCCATCCTACTGACTTTGGATAACTTTCGCAAACAAGCCCTCTTGCCTCCTGGACAAAAGATTCTAGGACAACCTTCAATCCACTTTCCGGGTTCTATGAGCTTTTCTTCTGGCTCGGCTGACTTCAATCTCTCATCGCCATTATTTCCAAGTTCCTTAGGTAAGGTTGTCTTATCGTAAGGGTTGCAGGTTTTTATCTAATGTTCCATCTTTTCTTTATGTATTCTCTTTTGTAACGAGCTACCCAAGGTGCAAATGAATTCACTACTCTGGCCAACACTGCCTATTATAGTGATTTGGTCGTACAAAGGCTAGCTTCGTCTATTGATGATGGTCCCTCTAAAAGATGCAAAGGTGCAAACTTTACATCCTCCTCTTCTAGCAAAGGGACTGTTGCTTCGCCTGGTGGTCAACGCTGCTTATTCCCATTGTCCCTTCTTCAAGCAATACACTTAACGTGGATTGTCCTCAAATTGAGACCACAGGAAGTGACTTCGTCACAGGCCTTCTAATATCTGATTCTCAAGAAGTTTTGGATTCATGGGAACATAAACTAACCTTATTCCCTTTTCCTCGTTATGCGTTTCTTTGAGTCGTCCTTTGTCAAATTCCAACATTAATGGAATTGTGAAATCTATTCTTCCTACCATTGATGTTTCAACCATGCCAGTGTCTTTCCTTTCGGACTGATCAGGTTTCTACCATTATCTCATCAAGTAACAACTTTTGGTTCGTCTTCTACCCCTTTTAGTTTCTCTTTAGATGTTTTCATAAAAGGGCCGACATGACCTTGTTCTTTTTCAGATATTGAAAGGTTGGTATACTCTTCATATAGTGATTCCTTCATCATCCTCTGAGATGAGTACGCTTAAATAACAAAAGGCAACGTCAGAGTCCAAGGTCCGTGACTTAACTATAGGGAAGAGTAAAAGTGATAACACTACACCAAATAGCTCAGTTATCACACTTTTCCGCTTTTCATTTATAACCATTGTAAATTTCTAATTTTTATTACCATCATGAATGTTACCATGGTTATAACCGTGATTATATCTCCTAATTTAATAATTCAGTTCAAAATATCATGGATCGATTCTATTTTTTCCACTTATTCTATTTGTTATAGAAATTGTTTTCATGTTTCTTTTTTCTTTTTTATTTCTAGGATTGTCTCCCCTTTCTGCCGCCCACTCATCCTTTTCAATTCCACCACCACCTCTTTCGTTCTTCACCGCTTCTGCTATACTTCCACTGCCATTTACTACCATCTCCATCGATCTACCTCTACCTCCATTTTTTTTTAAGTTCCCATAGTTTGACAAAGACAAAGAAATATTACGACTTTCATCTATCTTGATAATTGATTCGAAGATGGTTTTCGATTACAAATCAGGTACCTTTTTGAGTGCTAGTACTTTCCTTCCATATGATTTAGGACTTAAGTTCGAGTCATAAGGAAAAGCGAAGATTGTTACCTTTTTGGTTTTGTGAAATTTGAGCAATGTATTGTATGGAGTTTTTTATTTTAGGTAAGGCTTTCGAGAACTTTTTTTGTTCTTTCACTAATGCTGCCAAAGCTATGAAGTAGCTATACAGTTCTGGTTTTAGTACAGACTCTTTGAATTCAATCACCAATTTTACAGCACTCATGTAGTTTCCATCAGCCTGATAAATATGGACAAGTCGTCATATAGAAAAGAGAAAAAATAGATGTGAAACAATGATTACTCACACATTATATGAATTGGATATAGTGCAATGCTATCAATTTAAGGATGAAAAGCCAACAATCGCCTATGGTAATGATGATGATATATATAGTAGGAAACAAATGATTGTCTAGGAAAATAATAGATATCAAGCAACATTTATTAAAAGAGCAAAAGATGTGGATAGGTGTTATCCGAAATACAAGTGAAGATCTGACATGATATAAGGTAATATAAATCCATTGCTTAATTTAACATATCCTTATGTTGGATATAATTCAGCTCTTCAAGATTATATTAAGTGTTGCTTGACTTTTTAGCAAGTACTTTTTGTTTGAGAATATGAGTCATGTGGTCCACATTGTTACAGGTTCCGAATGTCCTTTTATTTTCGGCCAGTAAAATTTACACGGATTTTGCTTTCCTTTTTCTATACTACAAGCACGTATTATATACAAATAGGATCAAAGCACTTGTAACCTAATTGCTATTATTTTCTATTACTTAGGAGTTTAATCTTCAATTAAGAGCCATGGTTTTGTATGGAGTTTAGGAGTTGAATCTAAATGATATTTTCATTGACGGGTTCCAAAGCATCAATATCAGCAACAAGAAAAGAGAAAGGGTTTGATATATGTATGTTTTCTATTACTTCAGATGTTGAATTGATTTTCTTTATACACACAAATGCGTGCACACATATATATTAGATGGAGAAGTTTTGTGCACCAGACTTATGATGTTGCTTACTTACAGTTTCTGCAACTCTGTTTTGAGAGGCAATAGCTTCTTTTTGTTATGCAAGAATTAAGTCATGGTAACTCATGAAATGTCTGTTTTTGGCTTTTGTGTAACCAATTCTACTGGTTACAGAATGCAAATGAAATCAAGAGATTGTGTAACAAATAATACCGAACGTTTTTATGAAATGTTAAAACTATCAGAAACCAATTATAATAAACAAATAAGACAATTCCAAATTTTAAAATGAATTGGGTTTTCCCTTTCACATTCATTATCTTATTAAAAAATTAACAAATGCATTTTTCACATCATGATTTAGGTTTATATCATGTCGAAGTTACTGGTTTTCCAGTACATAACTCCTAAAATATATTTTATTTGTTCCAATTATGCTACTCTTTGTTTACCTGGATTTTTGGCCTTTTCCGTCTCGTTTATTTAGGAGAATATTTGTTATTTTCCATATGCTCTTCTTTGTTAAAATTAAATAAGCTAATATAATTATGTGTGTTTGATTATTATTTTTGTACTGTTAGCCGTCAGCACTTTTTACTGTCCACCATCCAACGGGAAAAATATTAGGAAAAGTCAAATATGTTTAGGCTCCAGTGACAACCAAGCAAATTTATTTTGAAATGCGATTAAAGTTTTGAATGTATTTGATATTAGCTACAGTAGTGCTTATATTTGGTTTTCAAGCTTTATTTCCGGAAACCATTAGCATATCTTGTTAGTTTTAAATCTAGATTATTCCTTCGTTTTAATGCTTCTAGGGTTTGTTACCTTTATTTCAAGTGTTAGTTATTCTTTTTGTTTCCTAAAACCATTTGAATAATATAGATGCTAGTGTTTGTCATCATTTGCAAGTTTAGTTTTTACATTTATGAATACTGTATTTTCAACTATCAGTTAAGGCATACCCTATGAACTTGTTCTTGAAATAATAATTATCATTTTTACCTATGTACTGCAAAATGGCTCAGGGAATTTCTTTCTAAATCATTTTGAATAACGTAAAATTTATTTCAAATTGTCTTTTAGAATACGGGGCTAGTAATATGTATATATATAAGTTCTGAAGAATATTTAAATTTGGGGTTAAATAGTCATAGGAAAGAGATAGAGAATTTTCCCTATGCTTAAGCAATATCTAATTGATTCTTTTTCTACTTTCAGGAAGAAAATTAACGGATACATTCAACATGGAGGTTAAGTCTTAAAAGAAATTCTCTATGCCATAACGACAACACGAATTTTTTACGAATGCAATATATGTACGAAAACACTATGAGTTGCCATTGTCACACTTCCATATTATATATACTGAGCATTTATAAATTTTATGTTATACCATAAATTATATAATTATTCTTTCTATGGTTTTCTTTTTTAAGTCTATTGATTTTTAAGTCTATTGTTTCTTTAAGTCTATTGGTTATTATGTCTAATGTTTTCTACAATTATGTATTAACATACTGAGTATTTATAACTTCTGTATTATATAGTAAATTACATAACCATTCTTTCTATGGTTTGTTTTTTTAAGTCTATTGTTTTTTAATTCAGTTGGTTTTTAAGTCTATTGTTTTTTTATTCTATTTTATACATACTGCATATTTATAAATTATGTATTATTTTTTGAAATTCGAATATATAGTAAATTATATGACCATTCTTTCCGTGGTTAGTTTTTTAAGTCAGTTGGGTTTTAAGTCTATTATTTTTAAAGTCTATCGTTTTTTTTTCTAAATTCTCTATTGTACATATTAAATATTTATAAATTTTGTACCTTTTTTTAAGTTCTGTATTATGCAATAAATTGTATAACCATTCTTTTTGTGTGTTTTTTACATGTTTATTAGTTTTTAAATCTATTGTCTTTTTTAATTCTATATTATACATATCAATTATTCATAAATAATGTATTTTTTAAAATTATGTATTGTACAGTAAATTATATTGTGTGAACTTGAAAATAATCTCATATTATATAACCATTCTTTCTTCTTGATTTTATATGTTGATGGTTGGTTATTTTATAATAAGACTTGCTTACTCTGATGATTTACCCCATAATCTATTCATTGAAATCATAATTTAAATTGAGTTATCGTGGTAATAACTAAGAACTTATATATTTCGACTTCTATACAGGAAAAAAAAGAGAATTAGGTAAACATAGCTTCGTCATGCTTTAATTACTTCACGGTTTCCATCAGGTATATTGCATTAGGTAAACATAACTTATATAACCATTCTTTGTTGTGTTTTAATTACTTCACGGTTTCTATTTCTGTTTAATTCCTTATTATAAATGTGGCATTTAGGCAATAAGAGGAGAACAGACTTGCATCTATTTAATCATGTTATAAAACCCATTTGACATTCAGTATCCACCATTAAAGCGTCTTACTAAACATCACAACCTAAGAATTATCCAGTGACCAGAAGACTTACTTGAGAGATTTATGTTTATATTATTGACAAACATCAACTGCAAAGTAGCTTTTAGATAAACATAAGGATTTATACAGAGAT
Source organism: Allium sativum (assembly GCA_030737875.1). Classification (NCBI taxonomy): domain Eukaryota; kingdom Viridiplantae; phylum Streptophyta; class Magnoliopsida; order Asparagales; family Amaryllidaceae; genus Allium; species Allium sativum. The sequence continues at coordinate 193,999,349 of CM060927.1, read as the reverse complement.
AGATCATACATGCTCCTTCTTTATTTGCAAGATTTGTAGATGATCAAGATTACATCAAAACTTAATAGGAAGATTGAAACACCCCACCTCCATTGAGGTCACTCACAAAGGGAATGCCTTAACTTTGATAGAGGGTTATAGGTACAAGACATAGAAAACTTTACAAGACAGATAAATATAAGCAGCGAAATTCAATTATTCATTTCATACGTGGTTCAATGAAAAAGCATTACATCAAATTGTCTTAAAATAACTTCCAAAACATTACAACATAATTTCTGTCTAGATTATTTAATAAGAAGCATAAACCATAAATAAACTGCATAATTCCCCAAGGATAATGTCCAAGAGCCATAGCCAAGGTGAGAGAGAGTCCAAATCATACATCTACTTTCTTGAAGCTTGCAAAGAGTCTGACTAAGCTGCAGTATTCCCTCCCTGTGGGCCTGGGGGGAACGGAAGAAAAGAGGACGAAGGAAAACGGGTCAGACAATAAGTCTAGTAAGTTCGATGATTACTAGTATTTAAACAAGGAAAGGGATCATGACAGTAATAACAGAACATAGGACAATACCCTAATATAAGATAAGAGGAACATGTGATCGCACCCATTATTATAGTCTCTGCACCTACTTAACCATTGGTTCAACCAGCCCTACATGTTCATAACAAACGATCCCCTTAATGATCGGCTCCTACTCGTATGCATACATATCCTGTGTCATTCGGCCCCACTTGACTGTAGATACCTGTGTTGGTCCCACCATTGGGTGTATCATTCCCTCTGGTGGTAATACGACATGATTCAAGATGCACAGTGTATACTACTGATGGCCAGTGCCTGATTTATCCACTCCGGAGTACGTGCACGCCCATACTCCGCCGGAACCTACACTGACCCACCAACCGCCGACGTTTTGACCACTTATATTCAGCCCAGTAATCGTGCCCCACCCTGCCTAGTTTCAGGGTACCATGATACATCTATGTGGGCTACTGCTGAAATGGGTCCCCGCTACTAGGGTTTTCTAATCGACATGTTTATTTGGTATCCAAGTTTACCTAACCCTGCCCATTCGTTTAGTTAACATGTTGAATCGGTTAAGTGTTTCCCAAATTGACTTAACCCTACCAATCCTGACTTAGCTTTAGCTTTAATTTATTAAATCACCAACCACTCACATTAGACAGGTATTATTGTGGTCACTGGATGTGCTGGTCGGTTCCGGGTAGATTTACACCACAATTCAGTCTAACTTTGGGTTCTTTTTGGGCTTGATGACAGGTCTTGTTGTGGTCACTGGATATGCCGGTTGGTTCCGGGAAGATTTACACCACAACTCAGTCTAATCACGGGTTAGGCATATTCGTCTTTTTCTAAATTCACAATTTTCTATATATATCTAATTTCTTTATGTAAATTTAATTTAATTCAATCATGCCATAATTATCCTTTGATTATGCTCACCACAAATGGTATATCAAATATACCATTTTATGAACAAATCCATTCCATGAATTTTCATATTTTCCCATCGCTACCCCCGTGGAACGTACGCATGAATCACATACAATGTTGGGCTAGTAAATTAGCCCAAACCCATAAACAAAAAGGGTAATAAACAAGGGACATGAAATAAACATAAAATAGCATACATTTCAACTTGTCATGTGTAACTTGGCATAGAAGTATCATTAACTTTAATTAAATGGGTAAAGGTGAACTTGTGACTAAGTTGGGTCTAATTGTCATTAAACTTGACAAAGGTCTAGCATGGAGGTTTAACATATAATCAAAGTTTCAACCCACTACTTAGCATATTAACTTATGTGTGTCAAAACATAAGAAAGCTACTATAATCATTTTTAAATCACAACTTAGCATATTAACTTATGTGTGTTAAACATAAGAGAACTATTATCAACATATTCGAATCACAACTTAGCATGATGACTTATGTGTGTGTTAAACATAAGAGGGCTGTTATAAACATATTTAAATCACAACTTAGCATGATACTTATGTGTTAAAACATTAGAGGACTACAATTCCAAATTTTTCAACATAAATGGATTCAACCTAACATGAATATACATGAGTGTTGATCTAACATATTAGCATGTGTTTTAGATTATAAACTTGCAAGTAACCACCAATTTATAACATGACATGTTTCACCATTTAATTGGCAAAATAAATCCATTACCCAATCATAATATATTCCAATAACATACAATATATTCATCCCCACAAGCATATAGACATGATTAATATATAATATGTTCATCGCCACAAGATATAGACATGATTAATTGTAACGATACTTTAAGATAAACGAGAATCAAATCTTATACATAAGTATCATTCTATATTCAAATTACAACATGTCATGATTCATTTGAAAGAACGTTTAAATCTACGTAATAACCAACTTACAAACTAAAAAGGAATTATTGCTTTCTGAAATCTGAATTCTGAAATTGTTAAGCTCGCCTTTGATGTAGATCGTTGAATTTGATTAATTTTAAATTGATTTTTGATTCAGGTTCTTATCTTGTCTTTGAATTGGTGACGGCTACTCCAAGTTTTCTATTGTCGGCATGATAGTTCTAGGATTATTTTTGTGTGATTTTTATGTTTGATCATTGGGTTGTTTATATAGAATTTCAATTCAATTTGAGCCGTCGGATGATCCTAGAGTTATCCACAACCCTTCAATCAAGATAGTGTGACACCTCAGCCCTAGTGACTCAGCACTGAGTCACAAAATCGTCACCTTTCAGATCTTCCCGGGGGGGGGGGGGGAAGTCGACCTGTAGGGGGAGGTCGACACTAGAGTCGACCCCCTGGTCGACCTGGGTCCTGGGCGGGAATTTTCCCGCCCAGCCCGCTTATGACTTTTATTTTGAATTTGAATTTGTTTTCGAGCTATTTGAATTTATTTGTATTTTCTGAAAACTTCCGACAGCCTTAACTTTTTCGTATGAAGTCCAATTTACGCAAACTCGAACTCTATCTCAACCAGAATTCCGAGACGAACACAATGGCGTAACCCATTTCCCTTAATTCTCACATTTTAAATTAAGTATTGTTTAATTCGTTACTATACCGTTAACAGAAAATATGGGGTGTTACATTCTCCCCTCCTTTTAGGATTTCGTCCTCGAAATCTTCAAGTTGAGAAGAACTTATATCCTACCATCCAATCACCTATCTACTCAACCATCAAACATAGGCGTCCATTGTCCTTAAAATATTTCTAATTCTTCATGATCATATGCATTGTGTGCGTACATGTTCTTATCTAATGCAAAATCAGGCGGTCTACTGATTCAGTTGACCTCCTTAATGCAAATTATGTCAATGCCATGAGTCCATTATGAATGCAATTTTTCCTACTCAAGATTTCCTACAAGAGTGCACAATCATTCATACAAATGCAACGTCCATATGATAACACATCAAGTTTCAATCCATATACCAATACATATATGCATATGCAATATGGAAGTGACTGAGCCGATCTAATACCTAATGTGTGTGTATATGCATCCACTAGCAACCACTTGCAACCATCAATCATAACATGTTTCTATTACATGTTTACATCCAAATGGGTTCCTACCTAAGGATAAAGGATAGGATCTTGGAGATATACCTAAAAGGATAGGATCTTGGAGATATACCTAAAAAGATAGATACGAGTATAAACTTAAGGAAAAAGAGACTAAGGTTGTACCCTCAAAAAGAAAAGGGTAGTCTGCGCGTATTCTGTCCTCAGTTTCCCAAGTCGTGTCTTCCTCGGTGTTGCTCCATTGAACTTTGACAAGCTTAACTTCACGGTTGCGTAGCTTTTTGACTTCTGTTCCCAAGATATGGGTTGGAACTCTCCTCACTGTTGCTTCTTGTTCAACTTCAACTTCCTCTAGCATACTTGGTTCTACCACTTCCGCAGACTCATGTAAGAATTTCCGTAGGTGAGAGACATGAAAGACATTATGAACCCCAACCAACCTTTCGGGGAGCTGTACCCTATAAGCCATCTTCCCAATCTTCTCGATGATAGGGAACGGCCCTACAAATCTAGGTGCTAACTTTCCTGCAGATCCAAAGCAAACAACGTTCCTCAAAGGAGATACTTTAAGGAACACCTTGTCTCCAACTTTGAACTCAAGGTCAGTTCTTCTTTTTTCTACATAGGACTTCTGTCTGTCTTGGGCAGTCTTCATTCTTCTTCGTATCAAGTCTACTTCCTCTTAAGTTTCCCTAATCATGTCTGGTCCAAGTATGAGCTTGTCTGTGGACTCCCACCAGCAAGTTGGTGACCTAGACTGTCTTCCATATAAAGCTTCGAAAGGCGCCATGCCTATGGTGGCTTGGTAGCTATTTTTGTAAGCGAATTCCACCAAAGGTAGATGATCCTACCATGTACCTTCGAAGTCAATAATGCATAATCTCAAGAGGTCTTCTAATACTTTGTTGACTCTTTCCGTCTGGACATCGGTTTGAGGATGATAGGCCGTGCTTAAGCATAATTGTGTGCCTACAGCCTCTTGTAAACTCTTCCAAAACTCGCTCGTGAAGATAGGGTCTCGATCACTCACTATGCTGGAGGGTATCCCATGGAGTCGAACTATCTCTTTAAGATATATGGATGCTAGAGATGAGGCAGTCCTTCTACTCTTGACGGGTATAAAGTGGGCGCTTTTTGTGAGCCTGTCCACTATTACCCAAATGCTGGTATTGCCCCTTTTTGACCTAGGCAACCCATCTGTAAAGTCCATCGAGATGATATCCCATTTCCACTGTGGGACCTCTAGAGGATGGAGCAGACCACCGGGCTTCTTCTTCTCCGCTTTGACTTGTTGGCATATTAAACACTTAGAAACAAATTCAGCTACGTCTTGCTTCAGGCCATTCCAAAAGAAAACTCTCTTGATGTCTTTATACATTTTGTCTCCGCCTGGGTGTATGGTCATCTTGGAATGGTGTGCCTCTTCTAGAACCGCCTTTACCAAATCCCTTACTTGTGGGACACATAGTCTTCCATCTCGTCTCAACAAGCCCTTGGCATCAACGGAGTATCTATTAAGGTGACTGGAAGTCTCACCCCTAATTAACTTGTCCATCACATTGGCTAGCTGAGGATCTTCTCTTTGCGCGGCTCCGATTGATTCTAATAGAGTTGGCCGCACTTCTAACGTTGCTAGCAAGCCAGGTACAAAGTCAGAGGAGGGTCTGAAGTTAAAGCTTGCTATGAACTCCAAGCTTTGCCTTTCCACAAAGAGAGGGCTTAAGGCCAGCTTCTTTCTACTTAAGGCGTCTGCTATTGCATTGCCCTTGCCAGGAGTGTAGGAAATCTCAAAATCGAACGAGGCAAGAAACTCCATCCATCTTTGCTGCCTCAAATTGAGATCTTTCTACGAGAAAAGGTATTTCAACGATTTATGGTCAGTATACAGTTCAAATTTCTCACCTAGGAGATAATGGCGCCAAGACTTAAGCGCAAAAATGATGGCTGCCAACTCTAGGTCGTGGATTGGGTAGTTTTTTTCGTGTACTTTCAACTGTCTTCCAACATAAGCCACTACCTCCCCTTCTTGCATCAGAACAGTGCCTAGTCCCGTTCCACAAGCATCTATGTATACTGTAAACATCTTGCTTCCATCAGGCAATGTCAGAACTAGGGCTGTTGTTAGACCCCTTTTCAAACGTTGGAAAACAATATCGCAATCCAAATCCCAATTGAAAGCTAGGTTCTTCTTTGTGAATCTTGTCAGTGGGGCTGAGATTTTTGCAAAGTCTTTGATAAATTTTCGATAAAAGCCTGCTAGCCCGAGAAAGCTTCGGACTTCGGTTGCGTATTGAGGAACCTTCCAATCTTGCACAGCAACCACTTTCGCGGGGTCCACAGCTATCCCTTCTTTGGACACCACCTGTCCAAGGAACCTAACTTCTTCCCTCCAGAAATGGCATTTGGAGAATTTCGCCTTCAAGTAATGTGCATGGAGAGTATCCATGACTTCTTATAGATGTTGAGCATGCTCTTCCTCATTCTTTGAGAAGATCAAAATATCGTCTACGAAGACCACCACAGTCTTATTGAGGAACTCTTGGAACACCCTGCTCATTAAATCAACGAAGTAAGCGGGTGCATTTGTCAAGCCGAAAGGCATAACAAGCCCCTCGAAGAAACCATCTGGAGTTCTGAACGCGGTCTTATCAATGCTGTCTTCAGCCACTCTTAGCTGATGAAACCCGGTAGCTAAATCTAATTGGGAGAAAACCGATGCACCTACAAGCTGATCGAACAAATCATCTATTCTTGGGAGTGGGTGCCTATTCCTCTTGGTCAGCTTGCTTAGCTCCCTATAATCAATGCACAGGCGAAGCGAGCCGTCCGCTTTAGTTGCGAACACTACTGCAGCACCCCATTCAGAAATACTCCGCCTTATAAACCCCTTCTCAAGCAATTATTTAACTTGCTTGCTGAGTTCTTTCCTCTCCCTCGGAGCCATGTGTCTAACAGGTAAAGCAACGGGTTTTGCATTGTGTGAAAACCCGTAACTTCCCCGGTGAGGAAAGCACGGATAGTTCGAGAACAACACACAACAGAACGCAGACGGAAGAACATTTCATTGTCAATTACAACAATTCATTAGAATACAGGAATATACAGAGTATTAACAAATATTATACAACAGAAAATATCAGAGATTACAATAAATTACATAGCAGCGGAAAATAATACAATACACAACTAGAAGAAATACGCGGATACAAAGCTTTCCGAGTATCGTTCCAGCTATAAAACAGGATCCTGTGAATATAAATCTGCAAAACCAAAACTACTAGCTGCCCATGTCAAAATAAGGGCACCCAGAGTTTAGGTTAAAACAATAAACTCCAGGTCAGTCAAGGGACTGGTGTGAGAACTAAAACAGTTATTAATCTTTTATTTTTAAAGTTAGGTAAATCAAGGGACCACGCCGTATAACACGGAACGGGTTTCCTCCCAAGAATACCAGTGCATAAAACAACAGCGCAATGCTAAATAAAGAAAAAATGAAGCTATTATAAGACCCAGGTCCTATCACACAATGCAACGCAAGCCGGGGGATAGGGTTTTTACCTTATAATAGCCAAGAATGCTTGATACGTTTAAAACATCTCATTTGATACTATTATAAGTGCATAGTGTATAAAACAACTTCAAATCATAAGTATCAATCATAGACGGCATGGGTACCATATATCATGTCGTCATACTAGGCTCTACAAATAAAACCGCAAATGTCACGTATTTGGAAATTGGATTTCCGTCTGTGAACCGAGGCAAAAGATAGTCCTCCACCGATTCGAGACTCTCTAGCCCGAGCCTCAGGCAAGTACTCAGTCAAGCCTTTGGATCGTCAGGGCCGGTCCACCGATGTGGATTAAAATTCCTGAACACTGCGTTTCCCCGCCCTTTGGTGCGTAAGTGAGCCAACGAATGACTCCATCGGACCCGGATCATCCGATCAAACCGAGGCGCCTCGCAACAGCAACAACCACATAAGTCAAACTCGTCAGGGCGTGTAAAACCACTGACGCCACTTCTAACTAGAAAGAAACGCATGCCCTCCCTGAGGTCATCTCCCGTTTTTGGTTCACCACCGGGTGTGAAACTCGCGAAGTAAACGTTACACAAAGCTACGCCACAAAGGTCGTGCTTCGATCATCAACCACAAGACTTTGCTTTTCAACAGAAGCCTTGATCATTTGCATCTTAGCATGCCACACAGGAAAACCACTCTATGCAACCGATATCAGTCAAACAGAATGAAATCCGATGTCAGACACACAGTCCATTTATAAGTCCGTTCTGGGTCTGAACGAAACCGGAGGCACCTAGTACCCCGCATATCCATCGATCTCCAAGTACGTCTGGACGATCACCAACTGTTTCCATCTTCTTGGGTGTACATCCCAATCAAGATCATCAGTAATTATCCAAACGACGTGAAGACCTCCGGTCTTCGACCACCGTCTTCATCTTCGACTTATCGTCGTATCAGTTATTCAGAATGGGATAAACCCGGTCTTTCCGAATAACTCGCATATATTATAAACAAGTGTTACACAAACACAACATACGCCTCATTCCAATTCATCAATCACTAACCGTAAATTAATCAAGAGAATAACCCCCCAAATATTAACCCCGAAGGCCGAAACCAACATCAGATCAATATCCAGAAAATCATTCTGCTTAGCTAACCGATAGTTAGTTTCTAAATTTCACATTCATAGGGAAAGGTTCCCATTAATTTTATCAAAGATAAATTCCTTGAATTTATTCTTTAATCTTCTTTTGTATTTCGATTCAACTAGTCGGGAATAACGAACCTTACCGAAGTAATCATTTGTTTTAATTTCCCAATCCCAACCTATTCATCCCATGAAGTAAAACTGGTAATACTTCATATCTAACACCACGGTGTTATCGGTAAATTTAATTACCATTTCACGTTCAAATCTAATTAAAGATTTACCTACCGTCTGGAGCAAAACTGGTGATACTCCACTCTCGATCTTTTCAATCTAATTAAAGATTCATTAAAACTCCACTTAGTTTTAATCTGTGACTGGGTTAAAGAATCAGTGTCATTTGAAACACGGTTCACGATAAACCCAAAAATCAATACTAATTCAATTCCAATTAAATATCATTTAATTGGTACACTTCATTAAATCTAAATAAAAAGATTTAATCTTTTCTCAACGGGGTTCAAGAACAGTGTTAATAAAGACACCCTTCACGACAAACCCAAATCACATTTGATATTAAATACAAGGCTCTGAATAGAAAATATATCGGCTTATATTCAATATCGAATTCTACGACCAACAAATATCGTATTGGAAATAACGATATATAAATATCTTTCAAATTTCCATAACAACATCTGTATAATCACGAAATCCAACATCGAAATATTCCGAAGACAATTTCGATTCAAATCCATTCCAATGCAATTTTTGGAAATTCTGGTTATTTTCAAAACCATTTCAAATCCAATTTATTTATTTTAAAAATAAATAAATTATTATTCTAGTTCAAAACTAGTTCATTTCGATAAAAATCTATTTTTATCTTTTCAAATATGGGGTTTTTCATCCCAATTCATCACAAATCATTTCTTATGATTTTACATAAATTATTACTATTTTTAATAATTTTATCAAGGCCCGTACCATCGATTTCCATCAATGGCCATCGAACTGCACTTACAGCGACCTTTTCCAAATTTGATTTGGACATAACTCCAAATCCAACCATTAGATTTCAAATTTCTAATATTCGTTAGAAAGCTCTTTTCGATACGAACCCAACGGTTCTGGTTTTAGGAGAATCCGACGGTCGGATCTCCCGTAACATCCGTTCGAAGTCAATGGTCGAAATTCGGGAACCGTCGCGGCGCGGTGCGTTCTATTCAGGCCATTATATTATATATATAATATATACTTCATCGATTTCAATTCAAAACGTGCTTTATAAATCGTTTTAAATTCATTTTCAAAATGGTTTCAACTTCATATTCAATTTCAAATCAAAATTGAATATTCCAATATAAATTCGTTTTAAATTCATTTCAAATCGATTTTCAATTCAATTTCAATTTAATTCGAATTTCTTTTCAATTTCAATTTGAATTCAATTCCTTTCGATTTCAATTTGGATTCAATTCTATTCAATTTAATTCGGATTTCAATTCTATTCGAATTTCAAATCATTTCAGTGTATTTTGAATTTCAAATCAATTCAGTGTATTTCGAATTTCAAATCAATTCAGTTTATTTCGAATTTCAAATCAATTCAGTTTAATTCGAATTTCAATTCACTTTAAATATAATTCGAATTTCAATTCACTTTAAATATAATTCGAATTTCAATTCATTTCAATATAATTCGAATTTCAATCCATTTCAATATAATTCGAATTTCAATCCATTTCAATATAATTCGAATTTCAAATCTATTCGATTTCAAATCTATTCAATTTAATTCGAATTTCAAATCTATTCAATTTAATTCGAATTTCAAATCTATTTCAATATTCATTGAAAAATGAATAAAATCGATATAAATATCGTTCACGTCAAAATGGCGTCAATCTAATCAACACGGCTTCATATATTTCTATTTTCAAATATTCTATTTCAAATATTTCTTTTTCAAAACTGGAATGAGGCTCAATCAATTACCATATAATGTTAATTATATGGATTTTCTACAACACATGTATACAATAACAACGATGAATAATCAACCATCATCCAAAGTGCATTCTACACTGTATAAGCATCAAATATAAATATTTAACGCTCATAACAGTCTATCAATCAATCGATCGACATATAACTAACTATTGGGATTAGTGTATGTCATATATCACCCCAATACCCGTGTGGGGTTTTCAAACAATCAAACACAGATTTTATATGTGCAGTTGGGCGATGTGTAAAATTTATCGTCCCAATCAATATCAGTCAAATGTGTGTATATAAACAAATCGTCCGATTTGTTTATATTTATTTATTTCACATTCATGTTAAAAATTATATTTTCAACTATAAAATATTTTTAACTACATAAATATTTCATTTCATTTCACATCACATCACACAATCAACTACACATCAAAATCAAACAAACAAGCATACAAGCCGTCCATGGTCTGTGGACGACGGGTGTCGAGTGCTACTAAACACCATCTGCATCCTAGTATATATTATTAACTAGAAAACAAAATTAAAAGGTGAGAAGTTCTCACCAATAGCTAATCCAAACGCCACGACTCTTCTTAGGTAGGAAATCTCCGCCGTTTCTTCTTTCTTCACTTTCATCATCCGTAATCACTACATATATAAAAATCGAATTTTTACTTTGCTATTCAATATATAAAAATCGAATTTTTTACTTCGCTATTCAATATATAAAAATCGAATTTTTACCCCGTTATTCAATATATAAAAAAAATCGAATTTTTACTTTGTTATATATACGATAAAAATCCTATTTTTACAAAGCTAATATATAGATAAAAATTCTATTTTTTATAACGGTGTTCATATGATAAAGAATATATTTTTATCTATTTCTAATATAAAGACAGAATTTTTATATCATCGCTATAAAAATCCCATTTTTATTTCAACATATATATAATAAAAATCAGATTTTTACTTCGCTACATATATAAAGATCAAATTTTTACTCTCTATATAATATATAAATCATATTTTTATTAACTCTACTATGTAAAAATTCTATTTCTATCCTTCACATAAAAGTATCGCCTTTCTAATGTTAAAGAAAAAATCAAATCTTTATCGTTTACTTTTATAGATAAACATCATAGGATTTTATAAACTAAAAATCAAAACTTTATATTTTGTAAAACCATTTTCAAATCAATGTTTTTATATCTATTTCAGATTTTAAAACGATAAAATATGTATATAAAACTAGGTTAACCAAATTTGATAAAAACTCACTTTAGTTCTCGGAGGAGGGGGAAGATGAGGTCGTCGGCGGTGGTCTTCTATGGTGGAGGCGCGGGCTTCTAAGTGGAAGGAGGAGGGAGAGCAGTTAAAGAAGGGGAGGGGTCTTCTCGAGTCGTGCTCGCGAGGGTGGGGGGGGGGGGGGGTTCTTCCGGCAGTCGATGCGATGGGGGGGCGGGTGGCGTGCGGAGGGGGGTGGCGGCGTGCGGAGGGGGCGGCGCCTCCTGGGGCTGAGCGACGCGATTTGGTTTGTTGTTTTTTTTTTCTCTTTTTTTTTCCCGTTCGATTGAAAGGATACCGGGGGGGTCTGATAGTATAGAGAGAGGGGAAAGGAGAGAGAGAGTTTTATTTTTTATATTATTTTATTTCAAAAAAAGTTGGCTTTTTATTTCAACCTCGAAACGAGGCCCACCGCCTGTCGTCCATAGCTAATTACCCCCATTCCGAACACAATGGGATATGAATCGTAAGATGATTCGATTGTTTCGATTAGTTTCCGTCAAAATCAACACATAACTCTATATATTGAATTTGAACGTGCATTTCCATTTACTGGGGCCACATACTAATTCGAAAAATTCCAAAAAAACATTTTCTAGCTTCGTAATGACGATACGGTCCTAACAAAACTAGTTTCGTCAGATTCTGAGTCAGTTTGAAAAATGGCAATTTTCTAGTCGATTAAAATCAACTAAAACTGGTCAAACGCGTTTTTCTTTACCACGCTCACATATTGATTCGAAAAATTATGAAAACTGGAACCTAGCGATAATATGACATCACGGATCCAACAAAAGTGGTTTCGTCGAAATCCGAGGTCGTTTGCAAAATTCCCATTTTTAAGGGCCTGAATTCCATAGCGACTATTCAGAATTTTCAACTGGGCATAACTTTTGACCCCCGCAATGAAATCTTGTTTTTTCGGATTCGTTGGAAAGATATTCTCAATTAGATTCAAATATTTTTGGTTTTACTAAAATCCGGATTATTTTGAATCTTGCACATTCATTTGAAATTTGAAATCGAATTATCGAACTACCGCGCCATTTTCAATTTCTTTTATAAATATAAATAAATATTTATATTCTATCGTCGATTCAAACGAATATATACGTTTGAATTATATTCAAAATAAATTTCTCGTCGATATTATTTAAAATAATTCATTTTAAATAAACAAAATTCGCTACAATTGCCAAAATAAAAATTTTAAACTGGCCCAGAATTCCGGGTTATTACACATTGTCCACGAGGTATATGTGGAAGTCTATCTCCCGCTTCGGAGGTAAGCCTTTTACCTCTTCAAACACATCCGAGTATTCACGGACTACCCTTATAGACTGCAAGTTCTCAACGGACGCATCAAGAGATTCTAGATAACTAAGCATAACGGAGTTCATAGGATTACAAGAAATTTCGAGAGTGTTACCGAGGCGAGTCATGAGTCTAACCACTCTCTTTTCACAATCGAGGAAGGCCCCATTACTGGATAGCCAGTCCATGCCTAGAATCAACCCATAGCCCGTGAAGCCCGAAACAAAGGCATTACATCTAAACCCAATGCTTAGTATAGATATTTTCAAATCCAAACAAACCATTGACAAATAAGCTGAGCCCCCAATTGGATTTGAAACAACCAAGGGATCCTCTACTATACTGGTGTCTAGGTGCAGAGATTCCACTAAAGCAGTAGATATAAAAGAGTGCGATGCACCAGAATCAAATATTGTACGAACAAGATGATCAAAAAGATAGACTAAACTTTCGACAGAAATATTTCTACCTCGTTCTTGCGGAGGTGACATGAGAGCGTGAACTTGTCCTCCAGAAGAAGGTCCAGCTCCCTGCCCTTGCTTCCTTGGGCAGACCCTAGCCATGTGTCCTGTCTCACCACAGTGGAAACAACCACCCATCTTCCTTTTCTTCTTCTTGCTGTCTTTGATTAGATGTCCGGGAATGCCACAGAAATTACACTTTCTCTTATCATGGGGTTTGTTGTTCTTCCCTCCTTTCTTTGAATCAGCCTTCTTGTTCTGCGACCCCTCCCATTCTTATCTTGAGGCACTTCCGCTTTTGCCTCCTTCTTGCCCTTGTCTTTCTCATGTAAAAGTGCCATGTCCACTAACCTCTCGTAAGTAGCCCCCATAGGTATATGGGTCATAGCCAAGCTGTGAAGTGGCTCATTCAATCCCTTGACAAAACGGAGAGCCTTCTTATGAGGAGTATTCACTAAGTCCAGTCCAAATCGGGCCAGCTGATTGAATTGATTGACGTACTCCTTGACCGTCATACATCCTTGCTTAAGAGATAAGAACTTTTCCAGCTGTAAACTTCGTTCAGCCTGTGAGAGGAATTTCATCTCAACCCTTATTCTGAAATCCATCCATGTGTCAACTGGTCTTTCAACGTTAGCGACTTCCCACCAATAAAAAGCTTCGTCTTTAAGCAACCATACAACCAACTGTATCTTCTGCCTATCGTCCACCTCGAAGATAACGAATAGATCCTCAGTTTCTTTGAGCCAGTTCCTTGCTTCTACGAATGATTCAGTTCCCTTGAAATCCTTTCCACCCATGGCCCTAAAGTCTCTACAAATCTTTGAGAAAGCATTTGCACGAGGAGGAGGAGGAGGAGGAGGAACCGCTGCAGCTGGAGGAGGATGTATATCTGCCGGACCTGCGTCGTTGGCCCTAGCCTCTAAGTACCTCCTGAACCAGCCAGGTATCGGTACACCCTATGGAAGGTTAAGATTCCCAGACATGCTGAAACGAAAAAGAAAAGATTCAAAACAAAGGATAGAAAGATAGTGCATATGGTTTTGGGGATTATGCCTTTTTAAATTTAAAACAACACTCTTTCTTGTAAAATGCTTCTTTATATTCTTTTTTGAAAATAATTTTCAAAAACTCTTATCTGATCTGGTAAACCTTTGCTCTGATACCAAGTGAAACACCCCGCCTCCGTTAAGGTCACTCACAAAGGGAATGCCTTAACTTTGATGGAGGGTTATAGGTACAAGACACAGAAAACTTTACAAGACAGATAAATATAAGTAGCAAAATTCAATTATTTATTTCATATGTGGTTCAATACAAAAGCATTACATCAAATTGTCTCAAAATAACTTCCAAAACATTACAACATAATTTCTGTCTTGATTATTTAATAAAGAAGCATAAACCATAAATAAAACTGCATAAATCCCCAAGGATAATGTCCAAGAGCCATAGCCAAGGTAAGAGAGTCCAAATCATACATCTACTTTCTTGAAGCTTGCAAAGAGTCTGACTAAGCTACAGTATTCCCTCCCTGTGGACCTGGGGGGGAAACGGAAGAAAAGAGGACGAAGGAAAACGGGTCAGACAATAAGTCTGGTAAGTTCGGTGATTACTAGTATTTAAACATGGAAAGGGATCATGACAGTAATAACATAACATAAGACAATACCCAAATATAAGATAAGAGGAACATGCGATCGCACCCATTACTATAGTCTCTGCACCAACTTAACCATTGGTTCAACCATCCCTACATGTTCATAACAAACGATCCCCTTAATGATCGGCCCCTACTTGTATGCATTCATATCCTATGTCATTCAGCCCCAGTTGACTGTAGATACTTGTTTTGGTCCCACCATGGGGTGTATCAGTCCCTCTGGTGGCAACCCGACACGATTCAAGATGCACAGTGTATACTACTGATGCCCAGTGCCTGATTTTTACACTTGGGAGTATGTGCACGCCCATACTTCGTCGGAACCTACACTGGCCCACCAACCGCCAACGTTTTGACCGCTTATAATCAGCCCAGTAATTGTGCCCCACCCTGCCTAGTTTCAGGGTACCATGATACATCTATGTGGGTTACTGCTGAAATGGGTCCCCGCTACTAGGGTTTTCTAATCGACATGTTTATTTGGTTAAGTGTCCAAGTTTACCTAACCCCACCCATTCGTTTATTTAACATGTTGAATCGGTTAAGTGTTTCCCTAATTGACTTAACCCTACCAATCCTGACTTAGCTTTAGCTTTAATTTATTGAAGCACCAACCACTCACATTAGACAGGTATTGTTGTGGTCATTGGATGTGCCGGTCGGTTCCGGACAGATTTACACCACAACTCAGTCTAACCTCGGGTTCTTTTTCGGCTTGATGCACTAACCACCCACATTAGACAGGTCTTGTTGTGGTCACTGGATATGCCGATCGGTTCCGGGCAGATTTACACCACAACTCAATCTAACCTCGGGTTAGGCATATTTGTCTTTTTCTAAATTCACATTTTTTTTATATATGTCTAATTTCTTTATGTAAATTTAATTTAATCATGCCATAATTATCCTTTGATTATGCTCACCACAAATGGTATATCAAATATACCATTTTATGAACAAATCCATGCCACGAATTTTCATATTTTCCCATCGCTACCCCCCGTGGAACGTACGCATGAATCACATACAATGTTGGGCTAGTAAATTAGCCCAAACCCATAAACAAAAAGGGTAATAAACAAGGGACATGAAATAAACATAAAATAGCATACATTTCAACTTGTCATGTGTAACTTGGCATAGAAGTATCATTAACTTTAATTAAATGGGTAAAGGTGAACTTGTGACTAAGTTGGGTCTAATTGTCATGTAAACTTGACAAAGGTCTAGCATGGAGGTTTAACATATAATCACAGTTTCGACCCACAACTTAGCATATTACCTTATGTATGTCAAAACATAAGAAAGCTACTATAATCATTTTTAAATCGCAACTTAGCATATTAACTTATGTGTGTTAAACATAAGAGAACTATTATCAACATATTCGAATCACAACTTAGCATGATGACTTATGTGTGTGTTAAACATAAGAGGGCTATTATAAACATATTTAAATCACAACTTAGCATGATACTTATGTGTTAAAACATAAAAGGACTACAATTCCAAATTTTTCAACATAAATAGATTCAACCTAACATGAGTATACATGAGTGTTGATCTAACATATAAGCATGTGTTTTAGATCATAAACTTGCAAGTAACCACCAATTTATAACATGACATGTTTCACCATTTTATTGGCAAAATAAATCCATTACCCAATCATAATAGATTCCAATAACATACAATATGTTCATCCCCACAAGCATATAGACATGATTAATATATAATATGTTCATCACCACAAGCACATAGACATGATTAATTGCAACGATACTTTAAGATAAACGAGAATCAAATCTTATACATAAGCATCATTCTATACTCAACTTACAACATGTCATGATTCATTTGAAAGAACGTTTAAATCTGCGTGATAACCAACTTACAAACTAAAAAGGAATTCTTGCTTTCTGAAATCTGAATTCCGGAATTGGTAAGCTCGCCTTTGATGTAGATCGTTGAATTTGATTACTTTTAGTTTGATTTTTGATTCAGGTTCTTATCTTGTCTTTGAATTGGTGACAGCTACTCCAAGTTTTCTATTGACAGCATGATAGTTCTAGGATTATTTTTGTGTGGTTTTTAGGTTTGAGCATTGGGTTGTTTATATAGAATTTCAATTCAATTTGAGACGTTGGATGACCCTAGAGTTAACCACAACCATTTAATCAAGATAGGGTGACACCTCAGCCCTAGTGACTAAGCACTGAGTCACAAAATCGTCACCTTTCTGATCTGCCCGAGGGAGGGGGCAGGTCGACCCCCAGGTCGACCTGTAGGGGGGAGGTCGATACTAAGGTCGACCCCCTGGTCGACCTGGGTCCTAGGCGGGAATTTTCTCGCCCGCTTCTGACTTTTTTTTTTGAATTTGAATTTGTTTTCGAGCTATTTGAATTTATTTGAATTTTCTGGAAACTTCCGACAGCCATAACTTTTTCATACGAAGTCCAATTTATGCGAACTCGGACTCTATCTCAACCGGAATTCCGAGACGAACACAATGGTGTAACCCGTTTCCCTTATTTCTCACATTTTAAATTAAGTATTGTTTAATTCGTTACTATACTGTTAACAGAAAATACGGGGTGTTACAAAGAGTGTGTTCATTAAATAACTCTTGATATCTATTTATATTATAATTCCTACTAATCTCTAATGATTACTAATTGGTCCGACCATAAAATACCCAAATTGCCCATATTTATCAAGGTCATTTAATTATTCTAACCTTTGGTCTGACTTTGAATTATTCCCACTAATCTTTAATTATTCCAACTTTGTAATGCTATAAAATTGATTAAAAATATTATTTTATTGTAGTTTTTCAAATTATTTGAAACTACATACGAATGACAATATATTATAAAAATTACATATATTGTTACAAATTAGGAATAATTATTTTAACTAATCAAGTGCATGCAAATATTAAATACATAAATAAATATTCAACAAAAATGCCTAAAAGGTTTGATGTAATGATTCAAATTATTTAACAGTTAATCTACTCATTTAATTAAATCATGTTAGTTTCAAATTTTATCTTATATACGTTACTTACGTTATCCTGAACAGATTAAAATAACATAACATATATCGATATAATTATTAATTATTCTAGATTCATTTAGAACTTTTCTAAGTTTCGTTTAAATAAAAGCAATATTTAATTTAGTTTCACAAATAAATTTTTATTATAGTTTAATGTGTATATAAATTACATTGTATCAAATATACTCTTATATACATATTTGTGCAAGGTGATTACTTATTAAATTTATTCAGATAAGGAAACCTTTCCTTTCTCTTAACTTATTTAACTAATAAAGGAGCACAATTTAATTTAAGGAATGAAAATTTTCGTTTTCTTCACTTAACTTATTTCAAACTGACAAGGATGGCAAATGATATTAATTGGAGATAGGAAACTTTACATTTCCTTCTCTTTTATTAAATTGAATAATTGATTAACGATCTATTTATATGAGACATGAAATGTTCGTTAATCTATTTATTTAATTAAATCATACTAGTATAACCGCATAACGGTGGGAAAACCGACTTTGTAATACAATACAACTGATAAAAAAATTATTTTGTTGTATTATTTAATTATTTAAAACTACATATGAATGAAAATATATGAAAAAAGTAAAAAGAAAAAAGTAAGTTAGAAACTCAGTCATTCCTTGCAAATTTGGGTTATTTTGTGCATGGATACTTTACCATTCTAATATCAAATGGACAGTTGTCTTTATATGAAAAAAAATCAACCTTGGGGCTGCCATTCTCAAAAGAGATAAAAATTAATCTCCATTGATTGTACTTTATTTTCAAAACTTTTTTTTTGATAGTTTGGTTTAATCGGTACTACCTTGTTTTCATCTTATTTTTTCATATATCGCATACATACATACCATGTTTACCATTTGAAATCAATTACGCATACATACATATTTTTCCTTAATTGATGTTGTCGTTTTTAGAAGAATTAATTGGCTAGCATTTCAGGTATTCCTTTTTTAATGTTCTGAAGAATATAATCAATAATTTAAGGCATGCTATAAAATCTTATTTAAGGCATTGCTTGGTATTCTATTACTCCAACTTTTGTTATTCTCCCTCTTATACATCCAAATGAAAATAAATGGTAACATAACTAATTGATTGTGATTGTAGAATGATCACACAAATTAAATGCAGTAAATTAACTAATATTTGGAAGACTACATATATCGAAATGATTAGTTCTTGAATGACGAGTTAGATTTTTAGAATTATCTCTTAGAGAATGATGTCGTATATCGATATGATTAGTTCTTGAATGATGTTGTATATCGATATGATTAGTTCTTGAATGACGAGTTAGATTTTTAGAATTATCTGCAGCACTCGTATTATCGCTGTATATCGGTGACTTATTTATATTTAATCGAAAATGATTAATAGTTTATTACATATATATTACTTATGAACAAGCCATATATTCTGCTTCAGTTGTTGACAAAGATACATTATTTTGGTTTTTACTAAACCACGAGACTAGTGAATGTCCTAAGAAGTGACATGTTCCACTAGTACTTTTACGATCGGATTTACATCCCACATAGTCAGCGTCACAATAAGGAATTAATTCGAATGAATCATCCTTAGGATAAAATAATTCAAAGTCAGATGTATGCTTTACATACCTTAGAATACGTTTTACGGCTTTTAAATGTGTTTCCTTTGGTTATGATTGATATTCTGAACAGAGACATACACTATGCATTATATCTGGTCTACAAGCGGTTATATATAGTAGTGATCCTATCAATCCTCTATATAATTTTTGATCTAAGTCTTTAGACGTATCATCTTTACTTAATGCTATATTAGTCGCCATTGGTGTTGGTCTTTCATTAGTTGTTGTTAAATCATATAATTAGATCTCTAGCATATTTTTCTTAATTAATAAATATTTCATTCTTTAATTAATGAATTTCTAAGCCTAAAAAGAATGTTAATTCACCTATATGACTCATCTCAAATTCTTGGGTCATAATGTCAAATTCTTTATTCATCTTATTGTTTGTTTATCCGAAAATTATATCGTCAACATATATTTGTACTAATTGTATATTCTTATTATTCTTTTTAATAAACAAGGCATTATCTAATTTTCCTATTTCAAAGTTGGATTGTAACAAATAATTTCTTAATCTATCATATCATGCCCTAGGAGCTTGTTTTAATCCATATAACGTTTTCTTTAATTTATATACGTGATTTGGTAATTTTTCATCTTCAAATAGAGGTGGTTGCTCTACATATACGTCTTCTTTAAGAAATTCATTTAGAAAAGCACTTTTGACATCCATTTGATGTAATTTGAAATTATTATGGGTTGCAAAGGCTAGTAAAATGCTAGTGGCTTCTAATCTTGCTACGGATGCAAAAGTTTCATCGTAATCTATCCCTTCTTCTTGAATATAACCTTGTGCTACTAGTCGTGCCTTATTTCTGATGACTTCACCGTGTTCATTCATTTTATTTTTATAAACCAATTTGGTTCCTATTATAGTCCAATCCTCAGGTTTAGGAACAAGTTCCCATACATCATTCCTAGTAAATTGTTTCAGTTCTTCTTGCATAGCAAGTATCCATGAATCATCGAAAGATGCTTCCTTTGGATTCTTAGGTTCAATAGTTGAAATAAATGCAGTATTACTCATAGTATTTAATTGATTACGGGTTCTAACAACGCATTCAATATCTTCTAAGATATTTTCTACTTGATGGTATCTAAGTAATCTAATTCGTTTATTTGGTTGATTATCTCATGATTTGTTTCATTAATTTCATTTTCACATTCATCTTCTTTGTTTTGTGTTATATTTTTAGGTTTTCGTCAAACGATAAGTTTAAGGTTTCTTCCATGGAACTGGTTTGAGTGTTGAAAACTCTATACACTTTACTTCTTTTCGAATATCCAATAAATATTTCTTTATTGGATTTCGGGTCAAACTTGTCTAAATTGTATTTAGTATTAACCACAAAACATTTACTTCCAAATATTTTAAAATAAGATACTTTTGGTTTCTTATTAAACAAAAGTTCATAAGGTGTTTTATGAGTTAAAGGTCTAATTGATATTCTATTTGAAATATAGCAAGACGTTGCAACTGCCTCAGCCAAAATATTTCTTGGTAAATTACTATCTGATAACATAGTTCTCACACACTCTTATATCTTCCTATTTTTACGTTCAACTACTCCATTTTGTTGAGGGTTCTAGGAGTATAAAAATTATGGGTTATTCCTTTTTTATTACAGTTTTTCAAACTTTTCATTTTAGAATTCACCGCCATGGTCACTACGTATAATTTTGATTTTCAGTGATAATAATTTTTGAATTCTTTTAGAAAAAATTAAGTTTATAAAAGCATCACTTTTATTTTTAAGAAACAAAGTCCAAGTTAATCTAGAAAAATCATCGACTATTACGTAAATATATCTATTATGATTTATCGATTGAATTTGAGATGGACCAAGTAAATCCATGTGAATTAACTCTAGTGGTTTCAAGGTTTCCTCTTTTGATTTAAATGAACTTCTCTTTAATTTTCTGAATTGACAAGCGTCACATAAAATGTCAACTTTAAATTTCATTTTGGGTAAACCTCTAATTGAATCTAATTTAGAAATCCTAGAGATGTGTTTAAAATTTATATGACCAAATCTCTTATGCGAGATGCAGGGGTCGGTTGTATTGGCTATTAGACATTGATTATCGTTGGAGATTTTCATACTCAATATATAGATATTTTACTTTCTATCTGCTTCGAATATTATTTTTGAATTCCTATCTTCTATAAAGCATTCATCCTTTTCGAAGATTGTTTTATAACCCTTATCGCAAAGTTGACTTATACTTAGCAAGTTATCCTAACTAATAAAATATCAGAAATAGTAGGAGTTTTAGAATTACAGACATTGTCGATCCCAATAATGTATCCTCTAGAGTTATCTCTGAAATTCAGCATTCCACCATCTTCATATGTCAGATTATTGAGTAATTCAGAATTTCCCATCATATGCCTCGAACAGCCACTATCCAGTATCCATTTATCCTTTTTAATTTCCGCCAACTGCTTTCCAGAATTTGAATTCTCAACAGCCATGTAACACAAGAGTTCGAAATTTTAATTTCCAATACCCACCTTTTCAAAATTTGAATTTTCAGTAGTTATCATTTCAGAATTTGAATTACTAATAGCCACTTCACCCATCTTTTCAACTTTTGAATTTTCAAAAACCCAAAACACATCATTTCCTGTATTGAACATTATTTCAGTAAACCACATGACTTTTCAACATGATTATATGCATACTCTTTCAACATTGGTACGATGCATGAATTGACACTAGTGCTAACAAATATTTCAAATTTTGCTATTTAAAAATTTTCAAAAAACAGATTATGAACTTTTTGAAGGACCTTGCTTTGATACCAATTGTTAGGGATTGCGGAATGGATCATTAAGGCAAAACTAATACTATAGGGAGTGAATATTGTTTTTGAGAATTTAAACAAAATCTAAACTTATAAGATCTACTATATGAATTAAATACCATAGAAACAATCATAGATACATAATCAAACGCAAATACAAAGATAAACAAAAATAAAATGTAGAAAAGGAAAGAACACACCGGATTTTATAATGGCTCAGAATTTCTCCTACGTCCAGTCCCGCACCATGCTGGATTGCATAGAGTTTTATTACTATATCAATATCCCATTACAACCTCCTTGATTTCACGGCTATAAGCGTTACACCGATTCCACACACTTGATCAACTATACTCTCCTTGATTTCATGGCTACAAGGGTAACACCGCTTACTCTCCTTTATTTCACGGCTAAAAGGGTCACACCGCTTCCGTTCCTTAATTTCACGGCTTCAAGGAAAAAAACACTTCCCAAAAGATTATAATAGCCTTATAACTCTTCAATAGCACTTTGATTCAGAGACTAATGAGTAGAGAGTGAGAAGAGAAGAAGTTTTATGAAAACAGATATGAATTTGGCGGAGTGTAGAAATGACAAAAATGAGAAAATATAATGGTGTAAAGGAAGGAGATGAAGACGGAGAATGATGAAAAAATTCGAAATCAGCTCCTATTTATAAGATTTGAAGGGTTGCAACGTTTCTGGAGCGTCACAAATAGTGAAAAGACACTTCCTTTGTAAAATAAAAAAGTAACAGTTATATGTCGACACAGACATATATGTATGTTGACATATCATGGTTCAAAAATGACTTTTAAGCATTTTTCAAGTATTTTGATATATACATATATATATATAATTCTGGAAATTCTTGAATTAAAACAAAGTATTATAAATGAATAGTATAAAGTAGAAAATCATATAAAAACATAAATACAAACTATATAAACATATTTATAAAATTATAGAGTTAAAAATATATAAATATAAAGTATATAGTATATATATTTAAAAAAATTAAAACTTGAGTTTAAAATAAAAATAATATAGAGAAGATAGAGATTTAAGATAGATTGAAATCAAAATTTGAAAAACAGAATTTGAATTTGAACCTGGAGTGTTATTCAGAGTCTTACATATACTAGACTCTATTACTATATTTATCTTGAAATCTCGAACTATAGAAATCTCGAATACTCAAGAGTCTTGAATCATTTCTGAATTTTGAATCTCTAACATCTTTAAAGTGTACATTCTTGAGTATAAATTTCTGTATATAAATTCTGCATGTGTGTGTGTGTGTATTTTAGATAAAGGTGTTAGTATATATTTTATAATCAATAATCATTGAAATAAGGTTGTTGTTATCAAAACTCCATTCTCATCACATATTAACCAATTTAACTTAGTTATGAAATTTAACTAAGTTCATAAAAATTAAGTTAGTTCGATAACATCTAACTGAATTTTGAAGAAAATGATGTCAATAATAGATTGTAAAATGATAACCGATTTGAATATCTTCTATATATGTAAATTAACTATATTTGTATAACATCAACAATAATAATAAGTTAACTAAACTATAAAAATTAACTTCTCTTATTATGTTATATACGAATTAAATAAGCATATAAAAATTAACATCTTAACAATCGTTAGCTATGTGGTCTAAACTCCATTATGTGAATGACATCTTAAATCACCAATAGATAAAGATTATGGCTTTTAATGTGTTTTAAATCCAGAGTTTTACTAATTTAATCATGTTTCAGAACTCACAGCGGAAAATATTTCTGATGCTAGTGGAACTCACGTGATAAACTGACATGTATATTTACGATATTTATAATTTTCTCCCTATTTTTATGCTTACATTTTAAACATTACTTATGTATGTAATAATTCCACTATTCAGCTGCATAGCTAGAAAAGTACATGGATAAAATTTGATGGTTAAGTAGGACAGGATGAAGAAGCAATGTAGCAAAGCTATAACGAAGGTCCAAATATGCGCTACTATTGAAGTTAAAAAGGCAAGAATCAAATATTACGAGAAATAAATTGATGATTTCTTACTTTCATCTATTTTTTTAAGGTTTGCTACATGCTTTGCTAAAACAGTTTCGTTTTCTTTTCCTTTAACTGTAAGCTTCACATATTAAATTTAATTTATGGACTGGGGAGTAAAAAGGACACATGTGGGTGTTTTGTTGAAATTAATGATTCAAATATTTATAGAGAAGGAAAGAAATTGATTGATTGTCAATCAATTAATTGGCTCGTACATGGAAAGAGATAGGAGAAAGTTTTCTTTTTGGAAGAAAAATAAAAGGCCAATCAATCAATTAATTAATGAAGAATCAATTCTTAGGGAAAGAGATTGAGACCATAATTGCTCCATCCATTTATGCTCCAATCAAAT
The DNA here is from genome assembly GCA_030737875.1 of Allium sativum. Classification (NCBI taxonomy): domain Eukaryota; kingdom Viridiplantae; phylum Streptophyta; class Magnoliopsida; order Asparagales; family Amaryllidaceae; genus Allium; species Allium sativum. Next base: position 193,974,434 of record CM060927.1, on the reverse strand, counting down.
CAAGGAAGATATTATATTTATTTTTCTTCATGAAACTTCTCTTCTTTATCCCCAAGAAATCCCTCTATATAAATAGGGGTCATGTTATTGTATGAAGTATGCAATCCACCGTTAGTCTTCTCTCTTTTGTAATCTTTTGTACTCATTTCTTCATTGAGAAATAAAAGTTGTTGGGTCTCCGTGGATGTAGGCAAAGCCGAACCACGTTAAAAATTGGTGTGCTCTTTCCTCTATTTTCTAATTTTGTTCTCTCTATAATTTGTGCCACTTGTTTTTATTTTTGGCGTTGTTGAAATTGTTGACAGACTAGATCATTGGGTTTATTCATATTCCGCTGCCCAAATCTATGATTTTGCACTACAGATTGGTATCAGAGCTAGTCGTCATGTTCAAAGACTTTTTCAACCATGTCAAATTCCGCAAAGAATAACGGTGGTAGAAGCGCTACAAATTATGGAGTCGCTAGATTTGATGGAAAGGGGGATTTTGGCACATGGAAGATGAAGATGGAAGCGGTGTTGAAGAAAGAGAGGACATTTAAGGTTGTCTCAGATCCAGAGAAATTGAAGAAATTAGCACCTAAAGAGTTAGAAGAATTGGAAGAGGATGCTCTCACTACCATCCAACTTAGCCTTTCTGATGAAGTACTTAGAGAGTTTTCTCATGTGAAAACTGCTAAGGAATTGTGGGATGCTCTTCAGAGAAAGTTCTACGACAAGTCTCTCACCAACCGCATCATCTTGCAGCAACAACTTTATTCTTTCAAAATGAGGCCTGGAACGGATGTATTTGCTCATATAGATGCCCTCAACACACTTGTCATGAATCTTCGAGCAGCTGATGTAAAGATTGAGGATGAGGCGCAAGATGTTATTCTTTTATGTTCTTTACCTGCAAAGTATAACACTTTTGTTAACTCTATGATCTATGGACGTTCTTCTATTTTCTTGGAGGATGTGAAGACAAATTTGCATAACGAAATGTTGAGAGGAAAGTTAGCAAGCATGAGCATGGAGAACGATTCTGAAAGTCTTGTTGCACAGAGAGGAAGAAGTAAAAGTAGACCCAATCATGGTAGAGATAGAGCAAAGTCCAGATCTCAGTCAAGAGGAGCCCGGAAGGGAGTTTGTCATTTTTGCAGAAAACTTGGACATTATATTGCAAATTTCCCCAAGTTGGAGAATAAAAACAAAGCTGTTCCCCAGAAGGCTTCAGCATCTACATCGGAGACATCAGATTCAGATAATGATCCTGGCATTATTACAGCTTCCGCCTCTCCTATGAAGAGTACTATGTGGATTATTGACTCGGGAGCATCCTATCACATGACACCTGATAGGCACTCTTTTTCCACTTATCGTCAACTTGAATGAGGAGAGGTTCTCATGAGAAATAATGCTTCTTATCGCATGATTGGTATTGGAACAGTAAAAATCAGGATATTTGATGGTGTTGTTCGCACTTTATGTGATGTCAGGCATGTACCTGATTTAAGGCGTAGTTTGATCTCTATTGGAGCATTGTGCAATTTTGGCTTAAAGTGTGTGATAGAAAAAGATTCATTAAAAATTACAAATCGCTCATTGATAGTAATGAAAGGGGTAAAAGCTAGATATCTATATTTGCTGGAGGGTACAACTGCTGTTGCGGAGTCTGCTTCAGTTATTGATTCAGTTGATTCCGACTCTACCAGATTGTTGCATTTTCGTATGGGACACATTGGAGAGCGCAGTTTAGAAGTATTGAGAAAGCGAGGCTTGATTGACGGTGTTCATCATTCAAAACTTGACTTTTGTGAAGGATGTGTACTTGGAAAGCAGACCAAGGTTTCTTTTGGCATTGCAAAGCATAAGTCTAAAGATGTTTTAGAGTATGTTCATACTGATGTTTGGGGCCCCGCATCATGCCTATCTTATGGAGGAGCCAGGTATTTCGTTTCATTTGTTGATGATTTTTCTAGAAAAGTATGGATTTACTTTATGAAGTCCAAAGATGAAACTTTTGATAGATTTCAAAGTTGGAAATCTCTTATTGAGAAGCAGTCTGGAAAGAAAGTGAAGGTTCTTCGTTCAGATAATGGTGGTGAATTCACTTCTCAAAAATTCATCAAATTTTGTGAGTCCGAGGGATTCAAAAGACATTACACCACACCAGGAGACCCTCAGTCAAATGGGGTTGCAGAGAGAATGAATCGGACTTTGTTGGAAAGAACTCGTTGCTTATGGTTGACTGCGGGATTAAATAAGAGATTTTGGGCAGAAGCATTATCTACGACGGTTTTCCTTATCAACCGCACACCTTCTACCGCCATAGATATGAAGATTCCTGAAGAAGTATGGAAGGGAGGGCATGTATCATATTCCTTTCTCAGAGTGTTTGGTTGTCCAGCTTATGTGCATGAGAGCAAAGGGAAGTTGGATCCAAGATCGCGCAAGTGTATTTTTCTTGGATATAAGAAAGGAATTAAGGGGTATAGGATGTGGTGTCCTACTACCCAGAAGGTTGTTACTAGCAGGCATGTTACGTTTGATGAGAAGGCTATGTTGAAGGTGGAGCCTTCTTCTTCAGTTAATGATGATGTTGAGAGGACAAATTCAGAATACCAAACACAAGGCAGATCATCAGACTTCCATACGAGTAAAAATGGTGATTCTGATGACACCATGGTTGATAGGAAAGAGACAAAAGATCAACCTCAAGGTGGAGCTCAAATTCAAACTCGACCAACGAGAGAGAAGAAAAGACCTAGATGGCTCGATGATTTTGTGGGATTAAGCATTGAAGATATTGACTTTGATGACATGGCAGCTTATGCATTAAGCATATTTCATGATGAACCAAGAGACTACAGAGATGCCATTAGTTCAGTTGATAGCTCAGTTGGCTAGTAGCAATGGAGGAGGAGATTGAGTCTTTGCACAAAAATCACACTTGGGATTTAGTGTCACTTCCTTCCGGCAAGAGAGCAATTGGATGTAAATGGATCTTTAAGGTGAAAGATGGCGGCAATGGTGACTTGAGATACAAAGCAAGATTAATGGCGAAGGGTTATGTTCAGAAGAAAGACGTGGAGTTTCATGATATTTTTTCTCCAGTTGTTAGACACACTTCCATTCGCATTCTTTTGGCATTAGTTGCTCACTTCGACATGGAGTTGGAATAACTAGATGTCAAGACAGCATTCTTGCATGGTGATCTTGAGGAGGACATTTACCTACAACAGCCAGAGGGGTTCATTGATAGCAGCCGGCCAGGTCATGTTTATAAACTTAACAAATCTCTTTATGGCTTAAAACAGTCTCCTAGACAGTGGTACAAGAAATTTGATAAGTTTATGATCTCACATGGTTACTCTAAAAGCTTTAAGGACCAATGTGTCTATTTTAAAAATTGTAATGATGACATCATCTATTTGTTAATTTATGTTGATGATATGTTGATAGCTTCTAAGAGCATGTATAAAATCTCAGAGTTGAAGATGGAGCTCAGTAAGGAATTTGAGATGAAAGATTTGGGAAACGCACAGAGAATTTTGGGGATGGGGATTCAGAGGGATAGAAAGCAAAGAGTTTTGAGACTCACTCAAACTCAATACATCGAGAAAGTCCTATCTCGATTCGGTATGGAGAATGCTAAACCGGTGGCTACTCCATTAGGCTCTCAATTCAAGCTATCCAAAGATATGTGTCCCACATCGGAAGAAGATAAAATGTATATGGCTAATATAGCTTATTCTAGTGTTGTTGGTAGTCTCATGTATGCAATGGTGTGCACGAGACCAGATTTGGCTCATGCAGTTGGTGTTGTTAGTTGATATATGTCTAACCCAGGTAAGGAGCATTGGAAAGCAGTGAAGTGGATACTCAGATATCTTCGTGGCACTTCTTCAGTTGGCTTGTTATATGGTGGAGTAGATGGAGACATCTCTCTTAGAGGATACTGTGATTCAGATTACGCTGGGGATAGAGATGAACGGAAGTCGGTGTCGGGCTATGTTTTTACACTTGGCATAGGCCCGATTTCGTGGAGATCAAAGTTGCAGTCTATCGTAGCTTTATCGACTACCGAAGCAGAGTTAATGTCGATTGTGGAAGCAACAAAGGAAGGATTGTACTTACTTCAGTTGTTGGATGATCTTTCAATGGCGCAGCAGACAACGGAGCTATTTTCAGATAATCAGAGTGCGATTCATCTTGTTGAGAACCAGGCTTATAGTTCACGGACGAAACACATTGATGTTAGAGGCTTCTTTCTTATGCTTGAGGAAGAACGAAGCAAGATCAAATTATTGAAGGTGGGTACTTCGGATAATCCTTCAGATATGATGACCAAGTCACTTCCAAAGGACAAGTTTGAGCATTGCTCAAACTTGATCAGTTTTCTTCCTGTTACTTGAGCGCCATGGGGCGCTGGGCCCAACAACTTCTATGTTGATTGTTGAAGATGAGATGATGAAGAAATATTGTCATATTTGAATCAAGGTGGAGTGTTGAAATTAATGATTCAAATATTTGTAGAGAAGGAAAGAAATTGATTAATTGTCAATCAATTAATTGGCTCGTACATGGAAAGAGATAGGAGAAAGTTTTCTTTTTGGAAGAAAAATAAAAGGCCAATCAATCAATTAATTAATGAAGAATCAATTCTTAGGGAAAGAGATTGAGACCATAATTCCTCCATCCATTTATGCTCCAATCAAATCAAAGAAGATATTATATTTATTTTTCTTTATGAAACTTCTCTTCTTTATCCCCAAGAAATCCCTCTATATAAATAGGGGTCGTGTTATTGTATAAAGTATGCAATCCACCATTAGTCTTCTCTCATTTGTAATCTTTTGTACTCATTTCTTCATTGAGAAATAAAAGTTGTTGGGTCTCCGTGGACGTAGGCAAAGCCGAACCACGTTAAAAATTGGTGTGCTCTTTCCTCTATTTTCTAATTTTGTTCTCTCTATAATTCGTGTCACTTGTTTTTATTTTTGGCGTTGTTGAAATTGTTGACAGACTAGATCATTGAGGTTATTCATATTCCGCTGCCCAAATCTCTGATTTTGCACTACATGTTTCCTGTAGAATGATTTAGCGTTATTTGCATTAAAAAGACACACGTGGGTTGTTAATGTCTCAATAAATGATAAAAATAATTCTAGACACATTTTTATTGATTATTGTTGATTGGAAAGATGCAATTGGATATTTGTATATGTTGTAAGTTGAAAAGAAAAAAACAATTAACTAGTATAACAATAAAAATATGCATGGTTTCGCTTTTGTACATAGAATAGTTTTGACGTAAATGACATGTTGTAGGGAGAATGAACAATGAGGAGGAGCTTATTGTAAAAATGCTACCTTCTCGCACATCATTATGTAAAAAAGCCATACATCAACATTTGTAGTCAATCCAAGTAACCGCTGTTTTCTAATGATCAAAGTTAATAATATAATTGTATGTCATATGAGTGTACAGTAAAAGTTTGGGATTGGATTCCTAAAAAGGCTGATAATATAGATTGTAATTACATTGATTTAAACATGCACAACACGATTCACATCAGTCACTGTGTCGCTCTTTGTTTTTTTTTTTTTTTTTTAAATTTTTTTTTTTTTTTTTTTTTTTTTTTGGTTGCCTCTTAAAACTACTTATATTCTTTGTCCTTTTATGTATTTATTATTGGTGTAGAGCTTCCTTTCAACTAAAGGTAAATATAAATGAAACTACAATTTTTTTTGTCACATTCATGTACGAAGCACAGTTGCATACTATAAAAATACAATATTTCATGGATAATATTTTTTGTCATTTCAATTAATAATGTTTGTTCATCAATTCCATCAAATTTCATAATTAATATTTCGTAGATATTAATTAATTTTCAAAGAAAATATAAATTAATTAAATCTTTGGTCAAAGAATTCATAGACTTAGTTGTATGACCCATCAGCCATAAATTTGATTGGTGAATCACTCGACTATTTGAAAATTAATGTTCACATGCTACCAAATAAATATTTTCCTATTGCGACTAAATTTTTTTTTTTTACATAGTTTTAGCAAAATTCAATTTCACTCCGTTAAGGTTACCAAATTTAAACTTTTATTTGCACTTATTGTCATTGTCAAAATTATATCACTTAGACACATTTTCAATGTTAAATTTAGTTACTCTTTAATTTAGATTGACACAATTTGTTTCTACCCCTTTAATATTATATCCATTTTTCTTTCATTGACAAGCATTACCTTCACTTCTCTCCGGTGGAAAATAAAGAGAAGGACAATTATGACTGTACATATACATCAATTTTTGTATAATAAAGTTATTATATCAGCCTAGCTAGCAGTATCCAATAATGCTACTTTATACATATCCATAGTTTTACTCATGCTACATACTAACCTTCTTGCTGCTATTAAATCACTTTTAATTCACCATAATACACATAAAAATAATGAACCTACCATTCATTTGCAACATCCCTGCCAAGCACGGGTGCGTGCTTGTTAAAATAGTAAGTACTACTTTAATTTGAATAAAATTATCGTGTTCAACGTAAGTTGCACATACTAGTCAATATTAATCTAGTGAACGATGTACAAATATAAATATTGTTTCAAAGAGATAAATGATAAATGCAGTTGGTCCGAAGCTAACATAACAACTCAAAGCCTATTCACAACAGTTTGAACACTGGACTTGTTCAGAGAACTGATAAACTGCATTATTTAGAACCATGCTCGTCTTATTTTATCAAATGGCAACAGTTGAGAACGGCACAGGGGACAAATAAGACAACCGCCATCGATCCATTTATCCATGCATGCTTTATGAAACGCATGGCAGCAGTTTCCAAGCTCTCTTACTTCGTCCTTTGCCTCCATCCAGTTCAAACAAATTCTACATCTTGTATCCTCTGATCCCTTATCATAAAACTTCATGAATTCCACCACTGTAAGATTGCTTTTTACATAAGCTTTAGGATCAATGGCTGCAGCCTCCGAAGAAACGTTGTATGTTTGACGTTGGAAGATATTGTCCGGAGGCATTGCAGGAGGAGAACATATGCCAAGGTTAAAAAGGAACAGAGAAATCGTGAAGGTTAGCTTAAAAATGTAATAAAAAAGATATTGGATTGGCTTTGGAAGAAGAAGACCTGGGCAAGGATAACCCATGTTCAGATTGAAGCAAGTCTATTACTTTGCGAGCTTATTCCAATTTGACATCTCAGTTTGTTTATCCCATCTGGTTTTATATGGTGGAAGAATCAAGCTTAACAACAGTTTTATAAGATTGTGTATGATATCCTGATCAGGACTAATCAGTTTTATAAAACGTTTTATATTTTTATTTCAAAATCTGTTAAATATATTTATTCATTTGATTGATTGTGGCAGACATATTAATTAATAATCATATCTTTATGTTTATATTGGTGGCTGCAGTTATAAACATGTAAGTTAGAGAGTCACTGTCTTTCTTTCTTTTTTCTTTCCGTTTGGAGGATTGTAATCTCTTATCAATTTTAAAGCTTTCTGTTATAATCCTTTTTAAAATTTGTAAATGTTGTTCGAAGTGATTAATTTTTGTTTCCTGTTACTATTTTTTTTTATTTGTTTCAAAAACGAATTGTGTAAAAACAGTATTGAAACATGTAAAAATGGGTACCGATCATGGGTTTGCATGGTTATTTCACTTAATAATTGCTTATTAAGTTAATACAGGTTTGGTATAGAACAATAATCGCATTGAATATAGATATGATGTAGCACTATTGCATTGAATTGATGCATGAGCTTCACAAAGGGGTTGGGATCACTTGGACCCAATTTCCTCTGGTCCAATGGTCCCAACCAATTAAATTATTCCATTTTGAGGTGACTTACACTATGTCTCTCTGTAATACGCCCGAATTTCAGAAGCAAAGTGTAAATCATCCCAAATGGGATGATTTAATTGGTACGGTCTGAATCATGGGAAATTGGGTCCAGGTGATGCGCACCTTTCAGGCCCCTAGTAATACCAAATAGTTTTGTAGAGGTACGAAATGCAAAAGAAGTCACATGATTACTGTTATAGTAATAGTCAGAGATGTACGAAATACTAGATATTGATTAGCTGACTTTTTAGGTACGATTTATTTTCAAACTACTAGTTAACGTTCACGTCCGCGTCGGACGCTTCAGACGTGTAGACGTGGGATGCATACCATTTGCCCATTCCAACCGAACAGTTCAAAAGTTAGATTTCGCGTCTGACGTCGCATCCGACGCAAGCCAACACTTGTTTTTCTATCCTTTTAATATACCCATACAAATAAAACACATAAAAATAATTAATAAAATAATAATTTTGCTTCTTTCAATTTGCTCGTTTCGTAAAAAAAACGCATTTCTCATTCGTAACAATTCTTTTTTAAATACCCCTTCAAAATAACTATTTCGAATACCCCTTCCCGTTCAAACTCAAACGGACTCTTATTGTTGAAGATATTGATTATTATATTTGTTAATATATTGATCCACTGGTTTGGTTAACAAAATTGGTTAACCAATTTATGGATGACCTAATTAATTATGAAAAGTGCGATGTTTTGATTTCAAAAATGATTTGTTTTGCGTTGGAGTTAATAACTAAAGCCTTTGTAAATTTAAGTAAGGAGAGTAAATAAATGTATGGATGATATATCCATTTGTTAGATGATATATCTTAGATTTGCATATATTTATTTATTAAAAGTTTTTCAAAAGGGATTTTTGTGCATGCAATATTTCTTTTAGGTTGATTATGGAAGACATATTAACAATCATATCTTTGTATATGTGCTGATGGGTGATGGCGGCTGTTATAAATATGCAAGGAAGATAATCATTGTAAATTTTTTTCGATTCTATTGTAGACTTTGTGATTTCATACCAATTTAAAAGCTTTCTTTTATAATCATTCTAAAATTTATATAAATATTGTTTGTAGTAATTGAATTTATTTTCACCCTTTTAAATTTGTTTCGAAATCGAATTGTGTAAAAACAACAACGTAACATGTAAAAGTACTACCAATCAAGTATTTACAAGTTAGTTCACTTAATAATTGCTAAATCAATACAGTGCATCTGCTGTTATTGTTCATGATAGAGAGGTCTTTGAAAAAAGGTTTGTTATAGCACAATCGCATTGAATATGGATATGATGCAGCACCATTGCATTGAACTGATGTATGAGCTTTACGGAGCCCCACTACATATACTAGAACGAAATAGTTTTAGACATGTAAGTATACTTGTCAGACAGTACTCAAATGCAAAAATAAGCAAAATTAGAAGCAGCCCAAAATGGGATAGGGGAGCGAAAGATACATGGGATGATACCGTATATGGTTTGGTAGAATAATGATTTGTTTGCGTAGAAAGAGAAAAGAAAAATAGTTGAAATTTTCAACTTAATATATAAATTAATGGGATGGTATACACTATTCCTTAATATTGCACGTTGTGCCCTTTCGTCATTATAAGATATTATGGGTTTTCTCCATATGATGAAATAATACTTATCTAGAGTTTCTCATTTATATGCATATATTGTTAAGGCCCTCCCTATGTAGTTTTTAAGGAAAAACTTAAAAGCGGATTTTAAATTACGGACATAACTTTTTGCTTTTCGTTAGAAGGACGCACGCGCAACACCTGTCTTCACTCCACTAACTACTTTCAAAGTCACCGCGATTTCTACTTCATCCACTAACCAATTTCCAAATTCATCTTAATCTGGAGCCGCCGCATATGAAGCCGTCGCCACCTGAAGCCGCCACCACCTGAAACCGCCACTGCATGAAGCTGCCGCCGTTGTCTGAAAGCAATCAAATCCAATTGTCATTTTTTCGAAGCAATCGCTTGGAGGGTGGAGTATTCTAATCGTCTAAATAATCATCGTCCAAACCCTCATCATTCTTACTTCTGTGTTTTCGGTGTACTTAGCATTTCAGTCGAATGCTAGTAGTAACTAGCATTCAATTATAATTAGTATGCATCTTATCTGAAATATAATTTGAACATTGAAAAGTATAATCACAATTTTATCTGTTTAATTTCAATTATAATTAGTATGTTAACTATATTTAGCATATTTAAACGTTCTAGTTGCTTCTAAAAAATACAATGCTACATTTCTAAAAAATACAATGCTAAATTCAACTATCATTTATTATATTCTATACATGCTAGTTCATTTTACTAGTAAATGCTATATTCAAACATTATTCTGAAAACTCTACACGTGCTAACTTACTTCAAAAATACAAATGATAAATTCAACTATCATTTATTATATTCATACATGGCAGTTCATTTCAAAAATACAAATGATAAATTCAACTATCATTTATTATAATTTATACATGGCAGCTCACTTTAAAAATACAATGATATATTTAACTATCATGCAATGTATTCTACAAATGTTATTTCAATTTAAAAAATACAATGCTAAATTCAACTATCATTTATTTTATACTTTACACATGTTATTTCATTTTTTTTAATAATGCTATATTCAACCATTATTTAGCTTACTATACATGATGCTCTATTCAATTTATAATATAATGCTATATACATGCTAGTTCTTTTTTTTAATATAGGCATATACAACAATTATAATACTGGTTCACTTTAAAAGATGCAATGCTAAATTCAATTATCATTTGGTATACTTAACATATATAGAGTACTTTAAAAATACGATGATATATTCAACTATCATTTATCATATTTTGTACATACTTGTTTATTTTCAAAAAGCAATGCTACTTTTAACTATCATTTAATATATTCTACATGTTCTAGTTCACTTTAAAAAATTCAATGCTATAAATTCAACTGCTATTTTGTATATTCAACATATACTATAGTACTTTAAAAATAATGCTATATTCAGATATCATTCATCGTATTATATACATGCTAGTTCACTTTGAAAACAAAAATCAGCATATAATGGACATACAATACAACAAACAGCCTGAAACTGACAAAAAAACAAATCAGCGTAAAATACAAGGACATCAAACTAAACTGCACATATAATGGAGCAAAATTCAGAGCACACGCATGAATGATAGTTTCATATATCATTATCCTGGGTAGAAACCACAATCGTCATCAAACTAAACTCCACTGTCGTTGTTCATCTGAAATCGGCTATCAACATCATCCATGAATAGTCGTCGTCCTCGCCTGAAGGAAAATCGTCCTACAATCCATTGTCTTCGCCAGAGGACGACCGTCGTCTTCGCCTGAAGGAGCAGCGCTGACGCTTGTGGTTGCGCTGCCGTCGCCCATTCTGTGATGCATCGCCGCCTCTTCGAGTGAAGCCGCCACCTCCAGTACGATTGATTCGAGAAGAGATTTCAGTGCGAGATGGAAGAAGACGATGTATAAATGTTTTTCCTTTTGTTAAAAATATAAATGTTGCGTCCTTCTAATATAAAAATTATAGTCGCGTCCTTGAGTCAAAAAACTGAACGATGTATTTCCTTAAGCTTATTTTCCTGTATTGTTAAATGTCAATTTTGAAAAGTTGCACTTGACCAGAAAGTTATCTGGTCAGGACTATTGATATTGAATAGTTATTAAAAAAAAAATGGCCATGCCAAAAATATGCCACAATCGGGACATGCACAACTAAATGGAGAAGTCGGATATCAACCTGACCAGGTCCATTTTGTACACCTTGATTGCGGTTATTTCGGGCTTAACTGGATTTTCTATTGTACTAGGTACAACTTTAGCACTTTCAAACTTGGGATAAAACTAGGACTTACCTCTAATAGTGCAAAACAAGTTTATCCATTCAATCGGTTTCACACGCATATTTCATTTTAGGCATATTTCTACTAGCCGTTACATTCATGCATCTTTCATTTCAGGTATCTTTCTACTAGCCGTTATATTCATGCAACTAGCCGTTACATTCATGCATCTTTCATTTCAGGCATCTTTCTACTAGCCGTTACGTTTATTAGTTGTAAATTTGCATACTATTGTATCCAATCTAGTAATCTGTATCATTACATCATCTTGAATAATAAAATCTTCTCAGCTATTCTTCTATATGGTATTAGAGCCTAATTGCCGAAACGCTTAATCATCAAACAGAAAATTGATTTTGTTTTATTCTCTCCTCAGATTGGATCCTCATCACTAGAGCTCAAACCATCTTCGCCAAGCATTAACTGGCTGCTGATTTGAGATCATACTGAGCTCAACCGCAAAATTTTCAGTATGTCTCGCACGAGCTCTAATCTTTTATGGCCAACAACAATGAAGAAACCTCCGCTGTTTCAGGAAGTATGGGGCACAGCGCTTCACCAAACCACCATGACCTGATTAAACCAAAAAGCCAAATTATCACCACATCTCTAGACGAAGACAATTATATTATATGGAAATATCAAGTAGAGCACGCTTTAAGAGGGTATGATTTACTACAGTACATTAATGGGACAATAACAGTCCCACCAGTGATGATAACCAATCTGGAAGGAGAAATTATGCCTAACCCAGACTACACAAAGTTCCAAAAACAAGACAGCCTCCTCTCCTCATGGCTTCTATCGTCAGTAAGATCGAATTTATTATCACAAATAGTTGGATGTAACACGTCTTATGAAATATGGAAAATAGTTGAACCAATTTTTAGTTCTTAATCCGCAGTTAAAGTTATGCAGTACAGGAGGGAATTACAAAACATTAGAAAAGAAGGCCTAAGTATGACAGAATACTTGGATAAAATAAAAAACATATGCGACAAACTGAATGCTATAGGTCATAAAATCAATGATAATGAGCAAATCCTATTTATTACGCCGCGAGGACTGGACGATGAATACGAGTCTCTAATAACTGTTATAGCAACACAACAAAATTTACCAGACTTACAGTTTGTTTGATCAGCACTCCTCGCCTATGAAGGTAGGATTGAACAAAGAAAAATAACATAGGGAGAGTTCTCAGCTAGCCGCCAAAGCAAAACAGACACAAAGCAACAACTATGACAACATGAATAAACAGGAAAATCAATACCAGCATGGGAATCAACCACCAAGAGGAGGATATCAACCCCAAAGAGGCTGTGGATGCGGAAGATGGAACAATAACAATCATGTTAAATATCAGATATGCCAGAAATTTGGACACATGGCAAACAAATGCTATTTTAAGTACAACTCTTAAGGCAATACTTCACAGAAAAATGCTCAAGCCAACACAACAAACATGGGAGGATTAAACATGAACAACAATGAGCTGAACAGAAGTCAAAGTGCAAGCAATGATGATGCAGACAAGACTGATGATACCAATCCTGAAGAGTGGTATCCAAACTCAGGTGCTACCCACCATATCACTATTAATCTCCAAAATTTAAACATAGTAAGCAAGAGCTACTCAGGTATGAAATCTCTACACATGGGAAATGGTGAAACCGCTAGAATAACTCACATCAGTAAGCGTACTATACTTGGTAAAAGACAATTCAAATTGAATAATTTACTTAGAATACCCACTATCAACAAAAATTTATTAAGCGAATCAAAATTTGCTAATGACAATAACGTATACTTCGAGTTTCACCCAAATTTCTGTTTAGTTAAAGATTCACTAAGCCAGGATATATTACTACAGGGTAATCTACATGATGGCCTATACAAATTCAGCAACTTGAAGGCCGTCAATTCTAGTAAAGGATTTTGGTGTTATAATCTAGATGTTAGCAGTAATGATAATTGTACTAGAACTTTTATAATAATGAAAGTAATGGATGCATCAGAAATACTAGTAAATGTAATTCTCTTGAATCATGGAATGTTAAATTGGGTCATCCAAGTCTTGAAACTGTTAGAATGATTTTAAATAGCAATATTATCTCTTTTGATAATAACACACTTGTCAAGCACACATACATGCACCGCCAACTCGGCAAAAGCCACAAACTTCCGTTCAGTGATTCCAAAACTACTTATGATAAGCCACTGGAGCTTATAGCGGCTGACTTGTGGGGACTTGTGCCACTAAATTCATATTAGGGACACAGGTACTATCTTCCCTTTGTTGATGCATATTCTAGGTATACGTGGATATACATGCTTAAAAACAAATATGAAACATGCAATACGGTCATACAATTCATAACATATGTTGAAAAACAAATTAATCACACTGTCAAAATTATGCAAACTGATGGGGGGCAGAATTCAAACCACTTGCTAATTATTTTTCCAAAAGAGGAATAAAAAACAGGTTAACATGCCCTCACACATCTAAACAAAACGGTTTAGTGGAAAGAAAACATAAACACATCGTAGAAACAGGCTTAACTTTAATGTCTCAAAGCGCCTTACATATGAAATACTGGAATGAGGCAATTTATAGTTTTGTTTTTCTCATTAATAAGCTACCCACTTTAGTGTTAAATAATAAAACACCACATGAATTGATATATAATATAAGGCCAGATTATAACTTCTTAAAATCATATGGCTGCTTATGTTTTCCATGTTTGAGAGACTACAATAGACACAAACTAAGCATGAGATCAAGTCCATGCCCGTTTATTGGGTATGCTCAAAATCAAAAAGGATATAAATGTTTGGACAAAAATGGCAGAATTTATGTTTCAAGACATGTTATATTTGATGAAAGTATTTTTTCCTTTGCAATAAAACAATAAACCAAAGATAGGAGTATAGGACACACCGTTATAGCTGAGCAGTTCAAACCTTTTATCACTGAACCACTTATAGACGATGCTTGCCAAAAATCACATAACACCAACATGCAAGATGAACATGAGTAAGATACATATGCAAGCAATATTGAAGGAAACATTGATCAACGTTATCATGACATGAACAACAACAATATGGAAAGGAACAACAATACAAACACAAATGCAAGCTCAACTGCACAACAAGAGACACAAATGCAAGTTTATCATGATGTGAACAATAGAAATATGGAAGGGGACAATAATACAAACACAAATGCAAGCTCAACTGCACAACTTGAGGCGCAACAGACACAAGTTAGACACCACATGACCACGAGATCAAAGAGTGGCATTTTCAAACCTAAAATATACAGTGTTTCCATGGTTGAGACTGAGCCTGTAAATTTTGGCCAAGCAATAAAATCAAATAAGTGGAAAGAAGCTATGAATATTGAATATGAAGCACTCATGAGAAATAAAACATGGAGTCTCGTGCCACCGCCAAAATACAAGAACATAATTGGATGCAGGTGGACGTAAAAAATAAAAAGGAAAGAAGATGGAACTATTGACAAATACAAGGCCAGACTGGTGGCCAAAGGTTATGCGCAGCAGTTTGGGTTTGACTTTAACGAGACATTTTCCCCGGTAATTAAACCCACAACCATCAGAATAACACTAATTATAGCTTTAAGTCAAGGTTGGAACATGAAGCAACTAGACGTCAGTAACGCCTTTTTAAATGGAGAATTGAATGAAGAGGTGTATATGCAACAACCGGAAGGATATACTAACGAAGACAAATTTGCAAATTACACAATGTTATTTATGGTTTAAAACAAGCCTCAAGGGTGTGGTATGAGAAACTAAAATATACCCTATCTAACATGAGTTTCAAGCAAACAATGTCTGACAATTCCTTATACATGAAGAAGAACACACTGGGAACTATTTTCATACTGGTATACGTGGACGACATGCTTATAACAGGAGACAACGATCAAGAAATAAGCAGAATTGTACATTTATTAGATAAAAGTTTCGCTATCAAAGATCTGGGTGAGCCAAAAAAAATTCCTTGGAATACAGGTGATCAAAAGAAATAACAAAGATCTAATCTTGTCACAGCAGAATTATATTTCAAAGATATTGCAAAGAGCAAATATGCATCATGCAAAAAATTTACCAACACCGATGATCGGCAATCTACGGCTATCTAAACATAAAGGTGAGGCCATAGATAATGTCAAGCAGTACAGAAGTATAATCGGGGCACTGCAATATGCAACCATCACAAGAACCGACATATGTTATAGTGTGAACAAACTAAGTCAGTACATGCAAAACCCACTAACAAAACATTGGATAGCATTGAAAAGAATTCTAAGATATCAGGGCACTACAATATGCAACCATAACAAGAACCGACATATGTTATAGTGTGAACAAACTAAGTCAATACATGCAAAACCCACTAACAAAACATTGGATAGCATTGAAAAGAATTCTAAGATAACGAGACATCATGGAATAATTCTAAAACCAGAGAAAGAACGCAACTTACAGTGCTTCAGCGATGCCGACTGGGTAAATGACATTGATGATAGAAAGTCGGTGTCAGGATACTGCGTTTACCTAGGATCCAACATCATTTCATGGTGCACGAAGAAGCAGCAGACTACCTCCAGATCCAGCACAGAGGCCGAATGCATAGCACTGGCAAGCACAACAGCATAAGTACTTTGGATAGGTTCACTCATGGAAGAACTAGGATTTCCCTTAAAGAGAAAACTAGTTATCTGATGCGATAATAAGAGCAAAGTTTCACTGTCACTTAACCCAATCCAACATTCAAGGACAAAGCACCTCGAAATTGACCTCCACTTCGTAAGAGAAAAGGCACAAGCAGGACGATTGACAATTTATCATGTACCAGCGTATTACTAAAGAGTCGATGCCCCCACCAAAGCTCTATCGACTAAAAACTTCATTGAGAGAGGAGCTGAGGATAATAGATGGAGGTGTAAATGGAAATGAGAGCGGAAAACCCAGATCTAATTGAGGGGGCGTAATAGTGCAAAACAAGTTTATCCATTCAATCGGTTTCACATGCATCTTTCATTTCAGGCATCTTTCTACTAGTGAAACACCCCACCTCCGTTAGGGTCACTCTCAAAGGGAATGCCCTAATTTTGGTGGAGGTTTATAAGTATAAGTCACAGATATACAAGACAGATATAATAACACATATTTTTGAACAGCGGAAGACAACAACAACTTTTATTTCATCAAAATACGTGTTACACAAACCATGCCATAATTGTCTTACAATTCTTCCAAAAACATAACATCTTCATAACTGTCTTGATTACATTATTTAAAGAAAACATAAATAAACTTCATAAGTCCCATAATTGTTGTCCAAAGCCATAGTCCAAAACGAAAAAGATCCAAGCAATACATTCTTTCTCTTTAAGCTGGATGTGAAAGCTGGTCAAGCTGCGGTATTCCCTCCCTGAGAACCTGGGGGGGGGGGGACGAAAGAAAAAGAGGCGAAAGGAAAAGGGTCAGTCATAAAGACTGAGTAAGTCCTAGTGACTTTCAGTGTAAAAACGGTTAAAACAACATGTCATGTATGAACTGGAACTAAACTTAAGAATGGAGTCAAGGTGGGCAAGATAGACTAAGGTGATCATGATAAGTCAAGACAAGTCAAATAAAGCAGCACATGTTCAAGATTCGTTGCATCGACTGTACTAGTATACTAAGCCCAGGTCACAAGTTAATCACGGAATAAATCCCACGGCCCAATATCGTGAAATGACCCTGAAACGGGGTCTGACCCAAGTACGGGGTCCTACGGAGCGCTCATCTAGTCGATCGGCTCCTTACAAGTTTTAGCTCGTCAAGTGTCTGTGTCATACGGCTAATCACGAATGTAGTCACCTGTGCTGGGTCCACCTTCGGGTGTATCAGCCCTAGGGTGTCAACCCCTGACACGATTCAAGATGCACAGATAAATCTACGGATACCCAGTGCCTGCCCCGGAATACGTGCACGACCGTACTCCACCGAACCTACACTGGCGTACCCCACTGCCGTCGTTCACCTCTTACAATCAGCCCAGTAATCGTGCCCCACCCGGCCTAGCCCCAGGGTACCTTGATACATCTAGAGGGTTACTGCTGAAAAGGGTCGTGTCTAGGGTTTCGCCTAACAGATTAGGTCATGTAATTCGTGACCTAACCCGCCTAACCGATTAAGTCATGTAATTCGTGACTTAATCCTTTTCCAGTCTAGTCATGTCAAGGTGGTTAAGTATGTCATTTAAATTCGCGACTTAACCCGCCTACGTGTCATGTCAAGTTGGCTAAGTGTTGTCGTTTCAAGTTCATGACTTAGCCCTACAAATCGTGTTCAAGTTGGTTAAGTTGTCTTTTCATGTTCATGACTTAACCCTAATTGGCATTAATTGATTCGTTAATGCACCGAACCACTCACATTGGATCCTGTTGTTCGTAGCCACTGGATTTGCCGGGCGGTTACGGGCAGGTTTACGCTACGAACTCAACCCAACCTCGGGTTTCAAGCACTATGTGACCAACTACCCACATTGGATCCTATTGTTTGTAGCAACTGGATTTGCCGGGCGGTTCCGGGCAGATTTACACTACAAACTCAACCCAACCTCGAGTTGGCCACTTTCTTGTTTTCTAAAGTCATGCCCATGTTCTTAGCAGATTCGTGCTATTTCCATAGCATGTTTATATGTCAACTTCGTGCCCAACTAAGGCATGTTTCAAGTCAAGTTATGGCATGTTCAAGTCAAGTTTTCGTGCCATATTTCATGTTCTACTTATGCTAAATTTCACGGTTTATGATTATAATCAATTCGAGTTTTGCCTATTCTACCCAATCGTATCCCCAACGTATATAAACGTACTTCGTTCACAAGCATAAACAATTCAAGAGATAAAGGGGAATAACACCAAACATGTGATAGGCATATGTGACAATTCCAACATCACTTGCATAATAAACAGGCTATAACATATCACATGGTTTCAATACTAGCATGATGATAACTTGGCATAGTAATGGTTCCAACTTAGTTTAACATGATGATTTCAACTTTACATCATAGGCATAATAATCATTGCGGGCATAATAATAATTTTATTACAAACATGAAACATTAAAGGCATGGTAATTCTAATAGGCATAGTGGATTCCAATTTAGCATTTTTATCTAGCATTATAAACATAATGATTCCATGGACATGTATTAATCCAACTTGCCATACAATTAAGCCCAAGTGATTCATAACAACATCAAAATCATGATAAGTTTAACTTGCAACATTGACATAGCAATATTCCCAAATTATGATTCAAAGTTAAACAATATAAACATGGATTAATAATAGTTCCTAAATCCGGTTTCAATTCATGGCATGTCCATGTTATTTTAGCGTTTTTGCATAAAAAGTGACATAGAACTTACAATATGAAGCAAATAATCCAAATAAAAATCCCAAATCAAATAGCCCCAAATTCGTTGTCTAAAGCGTCGTAGTTGTTGTAGCTTCTAGTTGTAGCCTTCAAGAATCGTCCTTCGTCTTCTATAATTTTGTTCTTTGTATTTTTAATTTAGAGCTCTAGGTTTAATGGTGGCGGCATGAGGCTAAAATGAAATAGTATGATTTAGGCTAGGTCTTAGGGTCTTTTTATAGTGTTTGCGAGTTGATTAGGACCGTCGATGGAGCTTGTTTTAATAATAGCCGTTCATTTGAAGGAGAGACCAACCAGGAGCTGACACCTAGCCCTAGTGACAAGGCAAGGCTCAGAAAATCGACCAAACATAGACCAGGCCAGCCAGGGTGGGCTGGGTTAGACCTGGCTCAGGGGCCAGGTCGACACCCCAGTCGACACCATGTCGACTTGGCAGTCGACACGGGTTACCCAGGTCGACTGCCTAGTCGACCTGGCTAGCCCCAGGTCGACTGCCAAGTCGACCTGGGTGCCTTGGGCGGGAATTTTCCCGCCCTGGCCAATTGGGCCTGATTTTGAATTTTAAATTTGTTTTTCTGAGCTGTTTTCGTCTGTTTGAATTTTAAACTGAATTCTGAATCTTCCGGATGCCATATCTTCTTCATACGGAGTCCGTTTTACGCAAACTCGGACTCTATCTCAAGCAGAATTCCGAGACGAACGCAATGGCGTATCCCGTTTCCCTTAATTCTTTGATTTGAAATTAGTTATACTTTAATTTGTGAATTTCACTGTTATAGAATACACGGGGTGTTACATTCTCCCCCACTTAAAAGGATTTCGTCCCCGAAATCTTCAAGTTAGGAAGAATGTATATCCTAACATCCAAACATCCATCTACTCATCCATCAAACACGAGCATCCATTGTCCTTAAAAGACTTCTAATGCTTCGTGATCATATGCGAAATGTGTGTGTACATGTACTTATCTAATGCAAAATCAGGTGGTCTACTGATTCAGTTGACCTCCTTAATGCGAATCATGTAAGTGCCATGAATCCATTATGTAAGCAAATTTTCCTATTCATGATTCTACATGAGTGCACAACCATTCATACATAAATGCGACATCCATATGACAACACACTAAACTTCATCCATATACGAATAAATACATTTATGCATATGCAACATGAAAATGTGTCTGAGCCGATCTAGTGCCTAATGTGTATTCATGCATCCACGAGCAACCACTTGCGACCACTTGCAACCATTTCGCAATCATAACATGTTTCAATTACATGTTTACATCCAAAAAGATTCTACCTATGGTTCTCAAGATAGGATCAAGGAGAGAAACAAGATAAAACAAAGCATCTAGAAGAAGTTAACGATGTACCCCCAGAAGGTCCGGTCTGCTTCTTAGGGTAGTCTTTGCTGATGTGTCCAGTCTCCCCACAATGAAAACATTCACCTTGCTTTCTCTTCCTTTTTCTACAATCCTTGGCTATGTCCCCTTCCGTACCACAGAAATTGCATTTCCTTTTATCACGTGAGTTGTCGTTCTTGCCTCCTTTCTCGGAGTCTACCTTCTTATTCTGAGAATCGTTGGGCTTGACCTCTTTCTTCCCTTGAGAGTTTTCTGCCTTTGTCTCCTTCTTGCCCTTATCTTCTTCATTCAGCAATGCCATCTGCACCAACCTTTCATACGTAGCTCCCATGGGTATATGGGTCATGGCCAAACTGTGTAATGGCTCATTCAGCCCCTTGACAAAGCGGAGAGCCTTCTTGTGCTGGGTGTTGACTAGGTCCAGTCAGAACCTAGCCAGCTCATCGAACTGATTAACATACTCTTTTATTGTCTTATTCCCTTGCTTAAGAAATAAGAATTTTTTCCAACTGCAAACTCCTTTCCGCGTCTGAGAGAAATTTAGCCTCAAACCTTGCCCTAAAGTCCTCCCATGTTTCCACTGGTCTTTCTGCATTAGTGACTTCCCACCAGTAGGAAGCCTCACCTTTTAGTAGCCAAACTGCCAGTTGTACCTTCTGCCTATCTTCTACCTCAAAGATGACGAATAAGTCCTCGGTTTCCTTTAGCCAATTCCTAGCTGCCACGAAAGACTCAGTTCCATGAAAGTCCTTTCCTCCTATAGCCTTAAAATCTTTACATATCTTAGCAAAAGTGTTTCCCCGTGGAGGAGGTGGAGGAAGAGGTGCTGCTGCAGCTGGATGATTTCCTGCAGCTGGGGGAGGAGGAACGGTAGGACCTGGCTGAGTGGCCCTTGCTTCTAAGAACCGTCTAAACCAACCAGGTAATGGTACACCCTCTGGCAAGTTAAGTTCTTCGGACATGCTGAAACAAAAAGGATAGATTCAAAACGAAAGATAAGAGATAATACCTATGGCTTTGGGGGACTCTGCCTTTTTAAAATAAAATAATATTTTATCTTTTTTAAAAAAATGCTTCTTTAAATTTCCTTTTTGAAAATAAATTTTCAAAACTTTTTATCTTATCTGGTAAACCTATGCTCTGATACCAAGTGAAACACCCCACCTCCGTTAGGGTCACTCTCAAAGGGAATGCCCTAATTTTGGTGGAGGTTTATAAGTATAAGTCACAGATATATAAGACAGATATAATAACACATATTTTTGAACAGCGGAAGACAACAACAACTTTTATTTCATCAAAATACGTGTTACACAAACCATGCCATAATTGTCTTACAATTCTTCCAAAAACATAACATCTTCATAACTGTCTTGATTACATTATTTAAAGAAAACATAAATAAACTGCATAAGTCCCATAATTATTGTCCAAAGCCATAGTCCAAAACGAAAAAGATCCAAGCAATACATTCTTTCTCTTTAAGCTGGATGTGAAAGCTGGTCAAGCTGCGGTATTCCCTCCCTGAGAACCTGGGGGGGGGGGACGAAAGAAAAAGAGGCGAAAGGAAAAGGGTCAGTCATAAAGACTGAGTAAGTCCTAGTGACTTTCAGTGTAAAAACGGTTAAAACAACATGTCATGTATGAACTGGAACTAAACTTAAGAATGGAGTCAAGGTGGGCAAGATAGACTAAGGTGATCATGATAAGTCAAGACAAGTCAAATAAAGCAGCACATGTTCAAGATTCGTTGCATCGACTGTACTAGTATACTAAGCCCAGGTCACAAGTTAATCACGGAATAAATCCCACGGCCCAATATCATGAAATGACCCTGAAACGGGGTCTGACCCAAGTACGGGGTCCTACGGAGCGCTTATCTAGTCGATCGGCTCCCTACAAGTTCTAGCTCGTCAAGTGTCTGTGTCATACGGCTAATCACGAATGTAGTCACCTGTGCTGGGTCCACCTTCGGGTGTATCAGCCCTAGGGTGTCAACCCCTGACACGATTCAAGATGCACAGATAAATCTACGGATACCCAGTGCCTGCCCCGGAATACGTGCACGACCGTAGTCCACCGAACCTACACTGGCGTACCCCACTGATGTCGTTCACCTCTTACAATCAGCCCAGTAATCGTGCCCCACCCGGCCTAGCCCCAGGGTACCTTGATACATCTAGAGGGTTACTGCTGAAAAGGGTTGTGTCTAGGGTTTCGCCTAACAGATTAGGTCATGTAATTCGTGACCTAACCCGCCTAACCGATTAAGTCATGTAATTCATGACTTAATCCTTTTCCAGTCTAGTCATGTCAACATGGTTAAGTATGTCATTTAAATTCGCGACTTAACCCGCCTACGTGTCATGTCAAGTTGGCTAAGTGTTGTCGTTTCAAGTTCATGACTTAGCCCTACAAATCGTGTTCAAGTTGGTTAAGTTGTCTTTTCATGTTCATGACTTAACCCTAATTGGCATTAATTGATTCGTTAATGCACCGAACCACCCACATTGGATCCTGTTGTTCGTAGCCACTGGATTTGCCGGGCGGTTCCGGGCAGGTTTACGCTACGAACTCAACCCAACCTCGGGTTTCAAGCGCGATGTGACCAACTACCCACATTGGATCCTATTGTTTGTAGCAACTGGATTTGCCGGGCGGTTCCGGGCAGATTTACACAACAAACTCAACCCAACCTCGAGTTGGCCACTTTCTTGTTTTCTAAAGTCATGCCCATGTTCTTAGTAGATTCGTGCTATTTCCATAGCATGTTCATATGTCAACTTCGTGCCCAACTAAGGCATGTTTCAAGTCAAGTTATGGCATGTTCAAGTCAAGTTTTCGTGCCATATTTCATGTTCTACTTATGCCAAATTTCACGGTTTATGATTATAATCAATTCGAGTTTTGCCTATTCTACCCAATCGTATTCCCAACGTATATAAACGTACTTCGTTCACAAGCATAAACAATTCAAGAGATAAAGGGGAATAACACCAAACATGTGATAGGCATGTGTGACAATTCCAACATCACTTGCATAATAAATAGGCTATAACATATCACATGGTTTCAATACTAGCATGATGATAACTTGGCATAGTAATGGTTCCAACTTAGTTTAACATGATGATTTCAACTTTACATCATATGCATAATAATCATTGCGGGCATAATAATAATTTTATTACAAACATGAAACATTAAAGGCATGGTAATTCTAATAGGCATAGTGGATTCCAATTTAGCATTTTTATCTAGCATTATAAACATAATGATTCCATGGACATGTATTAATCCAACTTGCCATACAATTAAGCCCAAGTGATTCATAACAACATCAAAATCATGATAAGTTTAACTTGCAACATTGACATAGCAATATTCCCAAATTATGATTCAAAGTTAAACAATATAAACATGGATTAATAATAGTTCCTAAATCCGGTTTCAATTCATGGCATGTCCATGTTATTTTAGCGTTTTTGCCTAAAAAGTGACATAGAACTTACAATATGAAGCTAATAATCCAAATAAAAATCCCAAATCAAATAGCCCCAAATTCGTTGTCTAAAGCGTCGTAGTTGTTGTAGCTTCTAGTTGTAGCCTTCAAGAATCGTCCTTCGTCTTCTATAATTTTGTTCTTTGTATTTTTAATTTAGAGCTCTAGGTTTAATGGTGGCGGTATGAGGCTAAAATGAAATAGTATGATTTAGGCTAGGTCTTAGGGTCTTTTTATAGTGTTTGCGAGTTGATTAGGACCGTCGATGGAGCTTGTTTTAATAATAGTCGTTCATTTGAAGGAGAGACCAACCAGGAGCTGACACCTAGCCCTAGTGACATGGCAAGGCTCAGAAAATCGACCAAACACAGACCAGGCCAGCCAGGGTGGGCTGGGTTCGACCTGGCTCAGGGGCCAGGTCGACACCCCAGTCGACACCGTGTCGACTTGGCAGTCGACACGGGTTACCCAGGTCGACTGCCCTGTCGACCTGGCTAGCCCCAGGTCGAATGCCAAGTCGACCTGGGTGCCTTGGGCGGGAATTTTCCCGCCCTGGCCAATTGGGCCCGATTTTGAATTTTAAATTTGTTTTTCTGAGCTATTTTCGTCTGTTTGAATTTTAAACTGAATTCTGAATCTTCCAGAGGCCATATCTTCTTCATACGGAGTCCGTTTTACGCAAACTCGGACTCTATCTCAAGCAGAATTCCGAGACGAACGCAATGGCGTATCCCGTTTCCCTTAATTCTTTGATTTGAAATTAGTTATACTTTAATTTGTGAATTTCACTGTTATAGAATACACGGGGTGTTACAACTAGCCGTTACAATCATGCATCTTTCATTCCAGACATCTTTCTACTAGCCGTTACATTCATCCAACTAGTCGTTACATTCATGCATCTTTCGTTTCAGGCATCTTTCTACTAACCGTTACATTTATTAGCTGTAAATTTGCGTACTATTGTATCCAATCTAGTAATATGTATCATTAAATTTTCTTGAATAATAAAATCTTCTCAGCTATTCTTCTATAACCTCATTCACTTAAAGCAAAATCGGTTCAATGGGTATTTATCAATTCTATATGGAATTATGGTGCATCTTTCCGATTTTAGTGTTTCTATACTCAAAATCGGACAAAATGGAATCGATTATTGGGGCATTTTTGAATAAAACTTAAATCTATTTGGATGTTTCTTGTACTTATAACCATTGCATAATCTAAATTTCATATGATATCCTAGTTAAAAAGGAATATTTATATTTTGATTATTACAAAAAAAACGTTTTGAACACAAAAGGGTACTTGATTACAAAAAGAAAGAGTCAGACAACAGTTGAGTTGGCTAAAGAACTTACAACATAGCAACAAATACTTTACAAAATAAAAGAGAAGCCGACTCAAAATCAAAACAATCACTACAACAAAACAAAAAACAGACACACTAAACAAACAACGGACACATTGAACCATACGCCATAACAACCAAAAGCCAGCATCAGGAGAAAAGCCATGGACCAACAGCAGAAAACTACCACCAAGCCAATAACCCACCAGGAAAAATAGCATACTCAAACACTACTCAAAATATTACTCTAAAAGAACCGGAGATAGAAAAAATAAGCAAGCTTAAAACCACCAAGATCAGCTGCAGTAAATAAAACAACAAAAAACATCCTAAGACTGAAAAACCATCAAGAAGGCTTCACAAACAAAACATAGTTGAAATCAAAGCACAGATCCAAACTGGACATCAAAAGAAAAAAGCATTTCTCGCAAAACTAAAATAAAAAGAGCCACATAAGGCTTAGGAATGGACTCCAAGCAAATCACTTTTCAGAGATTCCACCACACAAAAGACCCCTACTGAAGTACCCCATTCATCTTTTGCTTTCTTTGGACCTAGTCTGTAATTGTGAAATCAACTTGACCTACTTGGGGTTAGTTTCAACAAATGGTTCACTATTCATCAAACTACCTTTTCCTTTACAGTCTTGCCTTTCCTTCTTTTGAAGCTGCTAAATAACCAATCAAACGCTTCCATTGTATCATCGTCAACAACAGCTCCTAATTTAAACTGATCCTCACTGAAACTCACTAGGATACTATCAGCAACAAATTAGTCATGATTTAATGTTAGTAGTAGAAGCAGTGGAAAGTAGTTGGAAATAATTGAATAGTTGAAAGAAAAACTTAAGGAAGATATGACCTGAAGTGTTTTAGTAATGCAAAAGCTTTATTGGTTTCAAGTTGTAGTACACCATTATAGTGTGCCTCCTCTTCTATTTATAGGAATCTCACAATTTTTTTTTATTATTTAGAATATTTTAGATTTCTCATTCTAGACATGTCAAGTAATAATACATATTATAATTGTCACTTTCTTTAGAATTTTCTAGAAATTTGTAGCACCTTCAACACTCCTCCTTGATGCCAATTTCGGACAATCCAAGCATAGCTCGAGGTTGCTCAAATCTTGCTCTTGGAAGTGCCTTTGTGAAGATGTCTACAACTTGTCTTACAGTACCTGATCTCGATTTCTTTTGTCGTTTCCGCATCTCTGATGAAGTGATACTTTATAGTTATATGTTTAGTCTGGCTATGATGAATCAGATTCTGTTATTGCTTTTGCTGATTTGCTGTCATAGTAGATTTTAATAGTATGTTCTTGATGTTCACCCATTTCTTCGAGTATTATTCATAAACATTTAGCTTGACTTGTTGCTTCAGCTGTTGCCACATATTCTGCTTCTGCTGTTGATTGTGCAACTATTGCTTGCTTCTTTGACGCCCAAGCGAATATTCCTGATCCAAGCGAGAAAGCATAGCCTGATGTGCTTTTCATATCATATACTAATCCTTCCCAATCACTATCAGTATAGCTAACCAACTTTGAGTTGACACGGTTTCATAACATATACCAAATTCATATGTTCCTTGTAAATACCTTAAAGTTCTTTTAGCTGTTCCAAAATGAATTTGGCTTGGATTCTGCATGAATCTTGATAAAATACTTGTAGCATATATGATATCTAGTTGCGTCGGAGTAAGACATAATAGGCTTCCAATCAAACTTATGTAGCATGATGCATCAACTTCTAGGAGATGTTATCATGACCGGACCATCAATCGAACAGTAATGTCCCAAGGTTCAAGGTTTTCAAGGTCCGACCGGTCGGACCGTCAGAACCGTGCTTGCTATTTTTTTGTAAAGCTTGAAAATTAAAGGACGTATATTTCATAAAGAAATAATGATCAAGAGTTATCAAAAAAATGATTCCATTGGATTATGATTATATGCAAATAGCGTATACAATAACTTGCATCCTTATATTTGGACATTGCCTCATTAATAGAAAAGAAGAAGAAATATTAATCATACTAACTTGTTTCCTATCTCCCAACTTGCAATAATTTAAATAATTATTTTACTTTGAAGCATGTTTAGAATTTAGTGTATTTTTACTTTATCTAATACATCTTATTAAAACCCTCGAATTGGCACTGAGCTACGATCAGGTATTGTACTCGTGCATTCGCACTGAATTTCATCAATAATCTTTCAAGTTTTTTTTTTGGCAAGGCCGGCCGGTTTTTATAGTGATCTGTAACACTCTTTTATTTATTACAAAATAAAAAATACAAAGTATTCCAAGTGATATGCAGTCAACATACCAGCTATGGTTCTTCCCCACACGGAAGAAACCGTACCAAACACTACACGCTACAAAATATGACATTCAGAACCATTACATATTTAAAACAAAATAATAACATGACAAATAGGCCTGACAACAAGGAGAAGGCTCGGACCACTTCAGCCCATGTCGTCAACAAGCCCTTTGAGAAGCTTAATTTTCTTGCTACTCGTAATTGGATCACTTCCCGATGATCTACCAGAAGATGAGACGACTATGGCGAGTTGATGATAGGGTCTGGAGGCGCTTTGTAACCTGGAGGAGATTTAATATGGTCATAAGGACCAGGCTTCATTTTGGCTTTATCACACTACTACAAAAGTCGGCATATTAGACACTAATTTGTGTGTGTTGCATGAAAAGTGTAGCGAAAGCTAAGCTTTCTTTGATCTTCTGCAACAATATTCATATGTTGTTGCATTATACATGAATGCACTGTTGTGGTGGGAATTCTAGTGTTTTGACGTGCAACACCAGTTAAAAGCGTAGCATTATATATATATATATATATATAATCCAGCTCAGCGATCCACGTTATCAACATACAAAAACCCTAACCGTAGATGCAAGAATAATCCAATGGTTCAAACCATCTATGGTTCTGATGATTCTAAACGTTAGCCATCATCTAATCAATGACAACCACGTCATTGAATTCTTTTGAAGAAATTTTGGCGTGAACTTCTCTCTTCACGAAATAATGTAAAAACAATCTGGTCACAAATCGTTCTTCTTCTCTATCATCTAATCGTTCTTTCCCCCTTTTACTATTGACAAAAATTTAAACCTAAATTCACATCAGTATCGCTCCTCTCCTCGACAGCAAATTTTATTCCGAAAAGGTTGAAGCTTTGAAATGCTTTCTAGCTTTGATTGCTCAGGGCGTTGACATCTTCATTTTTTCCCTTGGGTTCATTTTGTATAGCACTATTAATTAGTTGCGCTTATTATAGATAGGATTATGAGTAATTAGTAATTAGTTCATTTGTTACATTTTGGAATACTCATTCGCTTACGAGTAATTAGTTGCTTGGACATCCCAAAATTAGGAAAACCCGTTCGCTTATGAGTGATTAGTCGATGAAAGATTAGATTATGAGTAATTAATTGCACTTTGATCATTGATTTGGGATTTGGGATTTTGCTGAGGTTTATTCGAAAATTATACCCAGCAATAAACCAAAAAAAGGAGATAGCGCCGGTGGGTTTACTGTACCGTCAAAATTAATTTGCACTTTGCGTTCATTTACATTAACATATAATTGTATGCTTGAGGTTTTGTGATACAGATACATGTGTAGCACTAAGGCGTGTTTACACTGCGGTGTGTTTGTGTAGAGGCTTCGAAAACTACTAATTTTCCGATCCGGACGAGTCGTTCACCCGTATCTAATCTGCTGCATGCACAAGTATTTTCCACTTGATTGTGGAAACTACCGATTTCAATGTTTCGATTTTGGAAACGTATGCTCAGTTTTGCATCCATATTATGCCTTACTACATAGCATAAAGCAGTCATACAAAAAAGTATCATAAGGGAGCATCTGTTCATACAATACACATCCAAAAAATGACATACAATTGTATGCTTGAAGTTTTGTGATACAAATACATGTGTAGCACTGCGGTGTGTTTGTATAGAGGCTTTTGAACTACCAATTTCTCACTCCGGACGAGTTGTTCACCCGTATCTAATCTGCTACACGCACAGGTAATTTTCATTTGATTTTGGAAACTACCAATTTCAATGTTTCGATTTTGGAAACATATGCTCATTTTTGCATCCATATTATGACTTACTATGTGTCATAAAGCAGTTATACAAAAAAGTATCATAATGTAGCAAATGTATCATAAGGCAGCATCAGTTCATACCATACACATCCAGAAAATGACATAGACATCCACATCCAAAAGTATCATAAAGTTAACTTAATACATACACATCCAAAAAATGACATTATAGTAGCATCAATTCATACCAGATTAGGGTTTTGCGGGGCTATGGAACTTCCAATGGATTCGTTAGGGCTTTGCGGCTATGGGAGATCTAGTCCGAAGTGAGCAGCTGCATGTGATGGACCTGCAGCATGTGATGGACCCGCTGCATCAGGACAAGGTGTGATGTAGTTTGGCCAATCATATTCCTGATCAACTTCCAAATCTACCCACTGATCATTCCTATGCTTCACTGAGGCTTAGTTATCAACATGTATGTCATGGGTGGCTTTATGAAATAAGTTTGGCAAGGGGGTAGCATAGTAGCTTCTTGTATCATTGCGTCAAATCTTTCATCCGAATCTGTTTCCCATTCTCATTCGTAATGACGCAAACATGGAACCACCTGTTCCTCCCTATTGCTCACAAAAATAAGTTCAGGCCTTGTTCCAGGATGAGCATGAGTACAGCGTTGAACCTTAATGAGGTGAACCTTGTTATTGAATTGAGAAGCAAAAGTATTGATATTACCAATTCCTTCATAAAATTGCATTTTCAGGTAGAAAGATGTATGGTCGTACTAAGACCAGTTACAGTCGTCAATTGTAAGCACACATCCCATTGGCTTCATTATTTCTTCAATAGCAGAAGCATTACTCTTTAGGAACTCGGGAGATGATGATGTTATGAAGCTTGAAAGGATGTGCGAGGGACCCAGTGGATGGTGTCAGGTAAATATGTGAACTGGAAATGCTTGCACATAAGATGAATCATACTCAATTCTGAGGTGGCACGAGTGACCAATGGTGAATGGTCAACTGTTATAATTCTATGTGTAAGATTTATAAGTTAGTTTGATAACCAAATGCACAGATGCACACAGCACATAAGCACTTATCAAATAACTTGTAAATTCAAATTGTAGGATCTGAAATGTCGAGGAGAGATATAGCCGGCAAGTGGAGGACCTGAAATGACATGGAGAGATACAGTTTTTGGTTCATGGCATTGCTATTTTGTAGAATGCACGCTGATAGTATTTGTTGGCACTTGTACTGAAGGTGATATGTGTTGGCACTTGTGCAACTTTTAAATTATGTATTTGATCGTATGTGTTATATTTTAAGAATTGGTATGGTATGTGATGATGAATGTTTTGGAAGGTTTGAATGTGATGATGAATGTAACAGATCTGTTTCTTCTATGTACAAAACAAATATTGTAAAATTTATAATTAAAGTGTTGTATTTGCCTTCTTTTACTGTTGCATTTGCTTTTTTCCTGAAGTTGTATTTCAAGATAACGGTGTTGCATTCCATAATACAATGGTGTTGCATTACATAAAATAGTAGTAATTCCACATGGCACGTAGACGCCGCAACTGACATGGCATGTGACACGTGTGCAGCTGACGTGTCGTGTGACACGTAGGCAGCTGACGTGGCCCCGCTATCATGACCTGGTAGCCAGTATCTAACTAACTTTAAAGCAACGCTGAATTTGTTGCATTACGTGCAAATAGTGTTGCATTACGTTTATAATGCAATACTTTCTTTCCATTGCAGTAGATGTGCTAAAGCGTTGCCTTAGAGGTTTAAGGCAACCGCCGCGAATGCCATGCCTGTTAGACCAAAAATTGGTTCTAACACCCAAATTAGTTATGATTTCAATGAAATAGAATAAAAAAGCAACAAAGATCACACGATTTATAGTGGTTCGGCGTTAAAGTGCCTACGTCCACTTTGTTTTCTTTTAATTGATGATTTGGATACAAATACAGCAATGATTCTCACTGAATTTCACAATTACAATGCATAAACTCACTTAAATCTCTCAAAAATAGACTCTAAGAGATGATTTTGATTTGAATATGATTGTAGAATTCGGCTATGGAGGAAGTTAGAACTGAGAATTTGCCAAAAGATCCTTTCAAATGCCTCCAGATGGTGTATTTATAGGTGAAAAATCTCTTCGAACTGGCTCCGGTTCGGAATTGCGTGGCACCCATCCCACGAGAGTCGGGTTCGGAGGCTTCCAGATGGTGACAACGCATCGATTTGGTGGGAGATCGTAGGAGAAATGGTCAAGCTTGGTCCGAGTCTTCAGGGAACGTGTGTAGCAACGGTCACAGGCTCAGGGAAAGGGGTTCGGATCGGCTGCCTCCGATCCGATCCGATGAAGCCACTTGCTTTACGATGTTGCTGACGTATTCCTCCGATCCGATGAGGCCACCTGCTTTACGATATTGCTGACGTACTTCTCCGATCCGTTCCGATATGGTGTCTGCGTCCTCGATCTCTTCTTGCTTCCTGCGATATCTTCCTCCGATCCGAACCGATTGGTGGCTTTCTCACTTTTTGCTCTTTGTGTAGCCTAGTTCACAAAGTAGGCTAACATTTTGCCCCCTCGAAGTACACTCTTATTTAAGATAAAGTGTGCTTCGAAGCAATTTACAAAACATCCTTTGAATTAGAACCATTGAATGATCGTCTCCATTTACTTGTAGTGTCGTGTCGCTTCATAATCGTGCCTTTCGCTGCCTATATGTACCCACAAACCATATGAATTACTTTTTTCATTTTCAAACAACGTTGAGAGCTCCTTTTAATATCCAGTGATTCTTTCAGGTGAGCTTTTTTTTTCTTCCTCGAATTCAACCTTCATAACAAGTCCATGTGTATAATCTTCTTCGGTTCGGACTCCGATCCAAATGGACTCCCCTTCTATATTACTCATCAGTGAGCTAACAGGCCACAATGCACTGGTGAGATTGAATCCCGGTTCGAACGGGGTGAAGCGGGCTGGGAATACGAGCGGTCGCCTTAATTTTATATAAATCTGCCTCCCATCTTCTTCTTCCTCTTCTTCTTTTATCATTCTCGCATAAACTGATTCTGCATCGAAACCCAAAAACCCCGAAACTGTCTCGTTCTTCCTTGAATTAAACAACTAGGTAGGTTTAATATCTCGAATCACTTTGCTTTAATCGATTTCAGTTAAAATTTGTGGTAAAATTGAGCGATTCGAACACGTTGTTTGTTTAATCCAAACGCCGCCGCCTTCTCTCTCCTCGCCTTCATCGTTGTGGTTCTGTCATCACCTCGAGGCACTGGGAGAGGGGATTAGGAACTTAATGGATAGTTGAGCACGTAACTGCCTAGACTTAATTGGGTTTGGTGAAATAGAGTTGGGTTCGGTATGGGTTAGGTGAGGTGGAAAATGGGGAAGATGAAGAAGAGGAGAGGAACTGGGATCGGTTCGGGTGAAGAAACGTTGGAATGAAGGAAAGGAAAGATGTTTACAAGATTGGATCGGGTCGAAGCAAAAGAAAGAATCAGAAAAGATGTTTACAAGGTCAGATCGGGTCGGAGCAAAAAAATCAAAAAGAAAGGGAAAACAAAGCCTACTTGACCGGGTCGGATCGGAGTAAAAGACGGAGGAAAAGAAGCATTATTATTCAAACCAATCCGAACCGATCCGGTGGCCTACATCCAAACCGATCCGGTTCTAATTACCGGGTGTATATCTGCTTCAGATTGAAACATCGCTTTGCCCCCCGATCCGATCCCAATGCACATGCCCGAACCGAACCGAACCAGTCCAACTCAATGCACGAGAACTTATCCAACTATCTTAATCAATGCTTAGCATAACCTTCAACTTGATGAATAGTTAGGATAGTGCCTTACGAACATAATAAACATCCAGAACTATTCTGAAACATTATTATTTCTTTGAATCCTCATATCACGCTTTCATGTGTTTGCTTTGCATTTTTGTTACACGCAGCACACACTTTAGCTCACATACATACACGGGGGACACAACCAACTTTACTCTAATCTTTGCTATTGTTTCTTCAATAGTCTAGTGATCATGGTCGAAAGACGTTCATCTAGGTTAGCAAAGAAGATGGAAGTTGTGGAAACTTCTGAGAAAGTTACCATTGATGACATATCTACTTCTTCAGACCCTGAATGGGACGACGAGGGCCCAGATTATGAAGTAGGAGCGCATAACAATGAAACGCCTTCCGATAGAGAAGTTTCTCTAGGCTATGAGGAGGAAGGAGGGATTGGAGATAATCGAGCTCCTGACGAGTTTGAGTCTGCCATTATATTGGAGTCACCCAAAGACTCTATTGAATCAACGATCGACGATGACAGATTTGTTCGCATATGCTTAAAGCACGGGATACTAAAAAGGGATACCCTAGTGCCATCAAAAACTGACCGTCCTCACTATCCCCATGAAGGATTTATGGAAATTACCCGATTGATGTGTATGGTTGGGGCTATTCCACCGTTTCCGCCTTTTGTTGTCGACTTTCTAAGACAGATGTTGATTGCCCCCATGCAGTTACATCCCAACTCCTATGCTTACTTATATACTTTATATATAGCGTACAGAGAAATTTTAGGTACAAAGCTCACTTTCGATGACGTCCACTTTTTTTACAATTTCAAGCATCGGACTCAAGAGACTCCTTCCTTCTCTTACTTCGAATCAGTCTCAAAAAGGAAAATTATTTCAGCTCCATTTAGCAGCAAGGCCGGCGATTCCAAGCTAGAATGGTTTTATATAAGGCAACAGCCGGGGTGCGCCAGGAGATGGACAAAATCAAGTATGGCATCGATTTTCTAGATCTCCATTTTGAATGTTCACGCCAACACATTAATCCGCTTTCATTTTTGTTTACAGTTGATAATCCAAAACAAATATCGGGTCAAGTGTACTTTGATCGGATGCATCGGCTCCTCAATGGCGATCAAAAATTTCTTACCATCGATGAAGTCCTTACGGATGAATACCTCCATCATCACGGGCTATTCTCCGTTACCCGTAGCATAGGTCATGGGTCGGGTCCATATGTATACATCCCCCCAGTGGACATAATTCCAGGATTGGGTGAGGGCTCGAAAATTCCAACAATACCTCTTCGTACTTCACCTTCTCCATCTTCAACTCAAGACGATGAATTGGCCAACATAGCCGAAAAGCACCGAGAAGGGTACATCGTCCCTGGGGATGCTATTTCTCCTGAGAAGTCAATGTCTCCTAAAGAACTGCCAATAGACGCTTCTCAAGGAGATGTCCTTACTACCGACAATCCCACATTTTAGGATTTAGGAGACCTCCCCTACCTGAAACTATCTATACTTCGGAAGATTTTGGCACAAATCCTTTAGTTTTTACTTCTTCAGAGGAGACTACTCCCGTTAAGGCCAAAGAGCCCACTCGTGCTAGCTTGGCTTCGGACTCGGGTTTGTCGGGGGGGGGGGGACACCACTTAGGATGCACTTAACACAATAGCACCACACTTCACAACACTTACTTCTCATGAGAATACTGATTCTGAATTCCACTTACATTGTTGTGCAGGTACAATGTGTCGCCCTTACTATAATGTCAGGATAATACGTCGCAGCATGACTAGACCCCCTTCCGATGTCGAGCATGATCGCCGTGAAAGCCGGGGTAGAGAGGACAGAAGGCCTCGTGATTCTTATCAGTCGCGCACCTCGCGCTCTCGCTCCCCCGTCCAGTCGGGTTCGGACCGATACAAAAGCTACTAAGGTCGTCGAGGAGAAGACACATCACAGCCCAAAGCCAAACTTCTCCTCAAGACAAACGCAGTCGGGAAAGGAGCCCGCCGAAAGATACCGACTCACGAGGCAAACATAAGGTTTCTGATAAGCGGCCTAGAAAGGGTGATGCAGCCATTGTGCCCACTAAACATAAGGATACTGAACTAACATACTACCAACCTCCACTGCTGGATGCTGAGTCTAAAGTCAAGCGGGCATATCTGGAGAAGCAATTCCCCGACCACTATTTTGAAAATCTGACTTTCTTACCTGCTCTTGAGCCTATTTCCTCGAGGTGGGCAGACGAGGCCAAAGAAAAGATTGACGTAGTCGAAAAACAATATTCGGAGATGTTCAAGTATTCACGTAACCTCTCCAGAATCATTCGAACTTTAATTACGGATATTAACTCGATGAAAAAGACTGCAGACGCCGACGCAAAAGCTTTGAAAAATTTGGAGAAGGACCTCGAGGACACACATGCCCAACTTGTTATCGCTCAACGAGACACTACCAACTTTAAACAGCAATTTGAAGAGTAACAGAAGCGTTATCATGACTTGCTAGAATCTCATAGCCAAGAGCGCTTGGAGTTGAAAAAGCAAGCAGAAGATGCTAAGTCGGATAACGCCAAAATGCAACTTGCTTACAATGCTCTTGAGCGAGAAAAAGCCAAGTTAGCGAGAAAGAATGATGAATTGGAGAAGAGAAACGCTGACTTGGCTTCCAAATTGATGGAGGCCGAGAATAGGGCTGCCCTAGCGGAGGGTAATGTGGAAAATGTTATTAAGTCCGCCGAAGAGACCCGCAAGCAGCTGTTAGAGGCCCAAGAAGAATTGCACGGTTTCGGCGAATTACTGATCGAATTCTTCGCCGAAACATCTCTTGGATTTAAGATTATACAACTAGCTTGGTTCAAGTATGGAGTCAAATTATCGAATGGGAGAAAGAAGAGCTTAAGGTAGACTCCATCGACGAAGATAAGCTTATGGAAAAATATCTAAGAGATGATGAGCCGGCACGTCTGGCCGCGAGGCATCGCCTCATCGCCGCTGCTATGGAGGAGGGGAAGCGGATGGCCAAGCAAAAGAATATCCCCGAGGCTGGTTCTTCTTCTACTGCCATTGAAACTTATGAAGTTGAGGGATATGATCCCGAAAACCTGGGGATCCTTCAGGCATCTCTTTTATCCCCCATACCCGAGACGGCGTCAGAGACGGCAGTCACTTCAGCTGAGAAATCATCGGAAGGTATTTCTAACTTTTCACCCCAATTCGTCAAAGCTGTCTCCACTTTTCATCGCATAATCGGGCAATCGATGAAGGATCCCTTATTTTCTCCCAAGTTGATAACTGTTGCTTCTCATTCTGTAGGTGTTGAATCGACCGAGAAGACTGACGTGCCTCAGGGAACCACCACCAGAGCAAAATCCGCGGAGAAGGCTCAAGGAGAAAAGGATAAGGCTGCCACAGTAGAGTCAAGAGGGGGAGTTGAATTGTTTAAGGCTGATGCTCCTCATGATGACGAGATGATAGACGCCTTGAAAGACGATGGCGGTAGCGAGGGACATGAGGAAGACCCTGATGTGGCCATAGTTGGGGATTCAAAAAGCGCTGACGCACTTTGGCAGAAATGAAAGCCGAACAAGATAAACGTATGCAACTAAAAGTTGAAGACCTAAACCCTAAAATCCTTAAGCCTCTTGCAGTGGTGGATCCTGGATCAAGGTTAGTCGTTAAGCTTTAAACTAGATCTATTACAGAAGAGCTTGCTAAAAAGTCTTCTCTTGATTCCAGTATTCCGACTCCTGGGAAAAAATCAACCAATTCTAGCACTTCGGTTACAGGGAAGAAAAAGTCGAAATGCATTATGAATGATGCTGAAAAGGAAGCTAAGGCTGCTCAGAAAGCTGCCAAAAAATCCAAGTCTGATCCAAAGCCCAAGTGATGGAGTGCTTTACTGTATTTTGGCATTTAATTGGTCCGCAACTGTTGGAGCGAGTGTTGCCCTCGCATTTTCTTTTTTTTTTTGCTTGTTTTCCTTGTACAAACTCACATGTTTGCAAATAAAAATAGTTTATTTCCTGCAATGCCTGATAGTCATTAGTTCAGCACTTAAGTGAAAATACGAAAGTATGTCATGCTAAAGTTATGTAATGAAGTCATGGTTGAGGGGAATATGTGTGCACATATATGCCCCCAGATAATTTTGGATAATTAAGCAAGAACTATCCAAAATTGATTAAATTAAAAAATCCAAATGCCCCCGATTCTCTGATGGGGCCATATTCCTTTCGTCATTGATGCCTGTTCTTTCTAGCATCTTTATACTCTCCTGTCTCGCATCCAGGTTAGAGTATTGTTGAGGCGGTCTCTCATCTGGGTGCACCTTCACGCCTCAGAGGACGTCGTCTTCCCGTCCTTTATACTCTCTCTCGGTTCTAGAGTGTTAGAGTTAAAAATGTCGTCTTCCCATTCTTCTATGTCTTATTATCCAAACAGTCATTTTGTTTGTTCCTGCATAGAGGTCATCTCCAACTTTCCAAATTTAATTTAACATTACGTGTTTCACAGTTATGGTAGAATAATCGTTGAAGATATAAATAATGCAGGAAAGTAAATGACACACGATATTTTTATAGTGGTTCAGCTAAGTCGTAGCCTACATCCACTTTAGAACCCTTTGTTCACATAAACAGACTTTTTAAGGCAAGTCGTGCCTTTTTTCATAGCTTATGAAAACAAAAGAAATGACATTTCACATTTAGCTCAGATATCGTTGTAGGCGCTGAGCGTTCCAGGCTCTGGGAATCTCCTCACCATCCACGGTCCTTATCTTGAATGCTCCTGTATCAAGCTTCCGTTGGATGGTGTATGGCCCTTCCCATTTTGGACCCACTTGGGTTGAAGGCGGTAAGACTCGTTTCAGTACTAGGTCTCCTGGTTCAAAGGTTTTGAGGCGAACTTTCCGGTCATAATAACGTGCTGCTCGATGTCGATGTCTTGAGGCACGCAAGTTGGCTTCATCTCTTTTTTCTTCAATCATATCAAGAGATTCTAGGAGGAGTGCTTTATTCGTCATCGGGTCATAGTACGTAACTCGATGAGAAGGGACTTCCAATTCTACCGGGATCACTGCTTCTGACCCAAGGGAAAGTGAATAGGGAGTATGGCCGGTAGCCATCTTATAGGTCGTCCTGTAGGCCCATAAAGCTAATGGAAACTCATCTACCCATCTAGCTTTGGCTTGCTCCTACTGCTTCTTTAGAATTGATTTAATGACTTTATTTACGGCTTCGACATGGCCATTTGACTGCGGATGAGCCACTGCAGTGTATCGTTTATCAATCTTATATTTCTGGCAGAAGTTTTTGAACTCGATGCTATCAAATTGCGTCCCATTATCGGTTATGATGGTCTTCGGAATCCCAAATCGACAAACAATGTTTCTGTCCACAAAACTGATCATCTTCCTTGCCGTGATGGTTGTTAGAGGTTCTGCTTCCACCCATTTTGTGAAGTAGTTCACGACAACGATCGCGTACTTAGCTCCTCCTCTGGCAATAGGTAGCACTCCAATAATGTCAATTCCCCACATGGCAAACGACCACGGACTTACCATTGACTTGAGCTGAGTCGGAGGCGCTCTGGGAACTTTGGCATATCTTTGACATCTATCGCAGCGTCGTGAATAATCAGCCGCGTCTTTATTCACGGTAGGCCAGAAATATCTGTACTGTAACATTTCTTTGCTAGGGTTTGGCCCCAATGTGATCTCCACACTCACCTTCATGCACCTGTTGCAGTACACGTTTGATGTCATCGTGTGCGATACATCGTAGCAGGGGCATTGAAAACCCTTGACGATAAAGGATGCCGTCCTGTAAAACGTATCTTGCAGCCTTGCGTCTTACAGCTCGTCTTTCGCTCTTTTTTAACGGGAGGGTTCCATTCTTGAGAAAATTCTTAATCGATGTCATCCAGGATTCTCTTTTTGGTTGAACTTCCAAGGCTAGCTCTACTTCCATTAGGTCAAAACTCGGTGATTCCAACACCTCTATCGGAACTATTTCGATTTCTTTAGGGTCATCAGAACTTGCTAGCTTCGCCAGTCGATCTGCTTTCTAATTTTCCGCTCTTGGAATGTGTGTTATGCTATAATGCTCCAAATCTTCCAACAACTCCTTTACCTTCTTGAGATAAGTGATGAGTCGAGGTCCTTTAGCAGTAAATTCTTCCCGAACTTGACATACAACTATCTTGGAATCGCAATATATATCTAGTGTCTTCACTCCCAAATCTTTGGCGAGTTTCAGCCCGGCAATCAGGGCTTCATACTCGGAATAGTTGTTAGTAGCAGCAAACTCTAACTGTAATGCATAGTAGATAGATCGTCCTTCAGGAGTTATCAAAACAACTCCAGCGCCGGACTTTCTATCATTCTTGGCTCCGTCCGTATATAATTTCCACGGACTAAGCTCTAATTCTCGATCCAAAGCAACTACCTTGTCACCCACCGTTTCCTCTTCAGGAATTGTAAATTCTGCTATAAAGTCAGCCAAGGCATGCCCCCTTATTGATCTTCGCGGCTGAAAGTTCAAATCAAATTGACTTAGCTCGATATTCCATTTAAGTAACCGCCCTATTGTTTCAGGTTTCTGTAACACTTGTCTCAAAGGTTGGTCGGTATACACAACTATTGGGTGTGCCTGAAAATAATGGCGGAGTTTGCGGGAAGCAATCAAAAGGCTATAATCAAGCTTCTCTATCTTTGGGTAGTTATGTTCTGCAGCAGCTAGTTTTTTGCTTATGTAATACACAGGTTTCTGTACTCTATCCTCTTCACGTACTAGTGCTGCACTGACGGCGTGAGATGATACCGCCAAGTAGACGAACAAATCCTCATGTTGCACAAGCTTTGATAATATTGGAGGCTTTTCTAAGAAGTCTAACAGATTCTGGAATGCCTCCACACAGTCGGGAGTCCACTCAAAATTTCGCTTTCCCTGTTTTATGAGATCAAAGAAAGGTACACACTTGTCTGTTGCTTGGAGATGAACCTGCCCAGTGCCGCAACCTTCCCAGTGCCGCAACCTTCCCAGCTAAGCTTTGAACATCCTTAATCTTCCGTGGCTCCACTATATTTTGAATTGCTGCTATTTGGTCCGGGTTGATTTCAATTCCTCTGGAACTCACGATAAAGCCAAGGAACTTGCCTGATGCCACGCCAAAAGAACACTTCAAGGGGTTCAACTTCATCCCATACCTTCGTATTATGCCGAACATTTCTGCTAAGTCCTTCGTATGATCGGGAGATTGCTTGGATTTCACGAGCATATCATCTACGTAAACTTCCATGGTTTTCCCGATTTGATTGTAAAACATGCGGTTGACTAGGCTCTGATACGTGGCTCCCGCTTTTTTTAACCCAAATGGCATTACGACGTAACAATACAATCTCAATTCTGTGATAAAGCTTGTATGCTCTTGATCTGGTATATGCATGGGAATTTGATTG
This sequence comes from Allium sativum, assembly GCA_030737875.1. Lineage (NCBI taxonomy): Eukaryota > Viridiplantae > Streptophyta > Magnoliopsida > Asparagales > Amaryllidaceae > Allium > Allium sativum. The sequence continues at coordinate 193,933,544 of CM060927.1, read as the reverse complement.
TACCTGGAATAGGCATCCATAAAGGATAAAAGTTCATGCCCAGCCGTCGAATCTACTAGTTGATCAATTCTGGGAAGAGGAAAGCTATCCTTCGGGCAAGCCTTATTCAAATCAGAAAAATCAATGCACGTTCTCCACTTCTCGTTTGACTTTTTGACCAGGACAGGATTCGATATCCAGTCGGGATACTTCGAATCCTTAATGAATCCGTTACCTTTTAATTTCTCTACTTCTTCTTTCAAAGCTGTTGACCGCTCTGGGCCCAACATCAGTCTCTTCTTCTTGACTGGTGGGTGCTTTGGATTAATACACAAAGATTGGCTTATGATGGTAGGCGAAATCTCACACATGTCAGCGTGAGTCCAGGCAAACACATCCAGATTTGCCTTTAAGAAATCAGCCAATTCCCTCGCTCTAACTGGATCCAGTTGCGAGCCGATCTTCAGTACTTTTGCTGGATCCGTTTCATCAATAGGTACATCGATTGTTATTTCGTTTTGAGTTGCCTTCCTGTGTCCGGGTTCTCTATCATCTCTGGGATCTATGTCCTCGAGCACGTCGGAGGGCGACTCTCTTGGGGCAGGACCCCTTAATTGCTATGCTGAGGCCTCCTTTGGAGGGGTGGAATCATCCTTAGCATATATATTCAACCCTTTCATTAACATCTTTAACTCTGCCACGTAACAAGCTCGTCCCGTAGCTTGGTCACCTCTCATCGTCCCAACTCCTGAGTCAGTCGGGAATTTAAGCAGCAAGCACCAAGGCGCAATACATACCCTAAATTCGGCAAGGGCCGGTCGGCCTAGGAAAGCATTGTAAGGTGACTCCAAATCCAAAACTACAAACGACAGGATCCTTACTCTGTGGCGATCTCCCTGCCCTAGTGTGACTGGTAATTTCACAAAACCCATCGGAGCTGTAGATACTCCGTTAAAGCCGCGTATCCATCCTTGACATGGCTTTAAGTCTTTTGCTTCGAGCCTCAGTTGTTCGAAATCTTTCTTGAAGAGGATATTGACCGAGCTTCCGTTGTCCACTAACACCTTATGGACTAAAGCGGGACAAATTGTCGTGATAATCACTAGCGGATCGTCGGTTTGAGATTGAACTCCAGAATGATCTCTATTACGGAACACGACATCATCTGACATCGTTTTTTGTTGTTTTATTGGAGTGACGTCTTCAAGGCTACTGCATTCTCCTACTTCAAAATGCTTGGCGGCATTGACGTACTGGTCCATTGCTTTAAAACTACGACCAACTAAGTGAGGTCCGCCTATAATAGAGTTAACGACGATCCTCTTACCTTTTTGCTGAGCTGTGGGTTTTGAAGCAGGCTGGTCTTGGTTCGGGGCTTGTCCCCCTTGCCCCCTATCCCTTGGGGCGGCTTTGTACTCATCCAACTTCCCTTCTCGCAGCAATTTTTCAATGATATCCCTCAAATGACGGCACTCATTGGTGGAATGACCATGTGTACCATGAAACAAGCAAAACTTTCCTGTTTCAATCTCTTTCTCAGTAGAATCTCTGGGTGGCGGTTTTTTGTACTACAGTATGTTGTAGGTATCTAAATATATGTTCTCCAACGTATCATTTAACGTCATGTAATTTTCAAAAGTCTGGAATCTGGGTCTTTTATTAGAGCTATTCCCTTGATTTTTGTTCCTTCTATTGCCGTTCTCATTTCTGTTGCTATTACCACCACTTTGGTTGCCAACATTTACTTCCACCTTCCCTGAACTGTCACCAGATTGTTTCACGGCAATGTTTCTCTGGACACCCTCCTTCGAGGCCCCTTCGGACTTTCTCTTCCGATTTTCCTTAGCTTCTTCTCGCCTTAAACGGACATTAGACTTTTCATAGAACAATTCTCTAGTAGGAGGTGGTTTTCCAGCCAAGTAATCCACGAACTCTATATCAGGATCTAACCCTTCTATCAAGGCCATTAGGATAGTGGGCTCATGGGGATCACTAACTTCGGTGAAGGCCAGGTTGAAGCGATATGACTTCAAAGATTCTCCTGGGGCCTATTTAATTCGTGACAATTCTATGACGGTCTTGGACTTTTGGGCATGGAGTCGAAACTAATTCATGAAACACTCACTCAACTCTGTGAAATTTGATACCGACCGAGGAGGGAGTCAGGTGAACCACATCAACGCTACATATTCCAGATAGATTGGAAAAGCTTTGCATTTTACGGCGTCCGGGGCTGCTGCCGCATTCATGAACCATGCATATCTCATCAGATGCTGCCCTGGGTCTGTTCTTCCTGAATATCGATCCATCTGAGGCAAGTTGAATCGCCGGGGGAACTAGAAATTCAATATGTCATCCGTGAAGGGGGTATGGCTTCGTTCAATGCCCCAATCTTCATTATTATAGTGCCGACTTTCGGACATGATCTTGCGCACCATTGCCCATACATCGACATTTGTTAATGCCTGCAGAGGCTCTCTTGATCTGATGTTCGGGTTACCCCTGGGTTCGTGATCAGGGGATAACCTCCTGTTTCTGGCGGCAGCTGCTCTATGTTGCTTTCTGTGTTCCCGGTCGATCTCAGGAGGTAGATGTTGGAGAAGCTGTGGCTGTGTGGGGTTGGTAATATTGGGATCTCTGGGTAAGACGTGGGATCCGCGCATGGGTAGCAACATAGGCTGTTGTAGTCTCGGGTCATCAGGGCCCAATGCACGAGCAGCGTCTTCTCGGGATCCCAAATACCCAAAAGTCAATTGATCAAGGTTCTGAGGTCGTTCAAGTGGCCTCCTCTCGTGAGGGCGTTCCTCCTTCGAAGAAGACGAATCATCTGTAGTAAGACGGCGTGTCGGGGAAGGAGTCTTTTGTCTCCGTAGCTCCTGTAGTTCTCTACCCATAGTGATCATGTTTTCCTGCATGCGAAGGTTGTCACGCCTTTGGGCTTCCAATGTTTCTTTAGTGCTCTGAAGCATGTCAAGAAAACGTGAAAAATCTCCCTGAGTAATGGGTGCAGATGGATCAGGCTGAACATTGGTCATCGTGGCTGGAATCGGAGCGTTGGAGGGAGCTCGAGTAGAAGTTCCATCTTCACTCTGGTTTGGATCGGATTGGTTCATAGCAGCCTGGTCGGGGCGGTTCGAATGGAGAGTGTGAGTGCCCCGACCTCATCAGATCGGATCAGATCGGTGCCTTCCACCCAATTCGAATCGGCACCTCCGATCCGGTTCGGATCCTCCTGATCGGAGCGATCTGCTCCAGAGTTTTGAGCACGTGACCTTGTTAACACAATAGCTTGCTGATCTTCACTGGAATCGTTTCCCCTTGCGCCTTGCACTTCTTTTCCTTTGGTCTTAGCCATAACACTTGATTCTTCAACGACCAGTCAACAAGTACTGAGAGATGTCGGAGAGAAGGGATTATCTTCTTTGAACATGAAAGTCCAAATAGTAGAATGATAACCCCAAAAAGGCTGAGAATTCGAAAGGTTCTCAGTGAAAGCACAAAAATGTTAGACCAAAAATTACCCAAATTAGTTATGATTTCAATGAAATAGAATCAAAAAGCAACAAAGAACACACAATTTATAGTGGTTCGGCGTTAAAGAGCCTACGTCCACTTTGTTTTCTTTTAATTGATGATTTGGATACAAATACAGCAATGATTCTCACTCATCTTCACAATTACAATGCATAAACTCACTTAAATCTCTCAAAAATATACTCTAAGAGATGATTTTGATCTGAATATGATTGTAGAATTCGGCTATGGAGGAAGTTAGAACTGAGAATTTTCCAAAAGATCCTTTCAAATGCCTCCAGATGGTGTATTTATAGGTGAAAAATCTCTTCGAAGTGGCTCCGGTTCAGAACTATGTGTCACCCATCCCACAAGAGTCGGGTTCGAAGGCTTCCAGATGGTGACAGCGCATCGATTTGGTGGGAGATTGTGGGAGAAATGGTCAAGCTTGGTCCGATTTTTCAGGGAACGTGTGTAGCAACGTTCACAGGCTCAGGGAAAGGGGTTCGGATCGGCTGCCTCCGATCCGATCCGATGAAGCCACATGCTTTATGACGTTGCTGACGTATTCCTCCAATCCGATCCAATGAGGCCACCTGCTTTACGATGTTGCTGACGTACTTCTCCAATCTGATCCGATATGGTGTCTACGTCCTTGATCTCTACTTGCTTCCTGCGCTATCTTCCTCTGATCCGAACCGATTGGTGGCATTCTCACTATTTGCTCTTTGTGTAGCCTAGTTCACAAAGTAGGCTAACAACGCCCTTCCGGTGTTGCCTATTTGAAAAAAGGGGAAAATGCAACACTTTTTCGATCTAAGGCCACATAAAACTTGTGTCGAATATGCCCATTTTTGTAGTAATGTGATTTTTCTGTTACCAGACAGAGGAGTAGATGGGTTGTTATTACATGGAGGTTTAGGATAGGTAATTTCTCTTGGGTTTTCTTGAGGCTTGGGAACTCTGCTTTTACTAGCATTTAGAAAGCCTGGCTTGAACACCGTCGACAAAAGCTTGGAAGCGCTAATTTCATTTTGAATTAACCCAAGCTTTCACGCTCCTCAGCGTACATCTCCATCGAGTTGTAGCTATAAATCATAACATGCATGTGCTTAAGTTTGTCAGCACATAAAAAAGGATCCAACAAGCCACTTTTTAATTTCCGCACGCAGAGCTTCGATCGTCTCACGTACAGCTTTGTCGTCTACTCTGTAATTTTCTTTATCCTTAGTTTTAGTCTTCTTTCCCACCTTGCCACTGACATTAACACAGTCAAAATTCAATTGCAAAAATAAGTCAAGTTTTATCGTATCTTCTGTAATGCTCACATCCGCATTTTCTCCTACAATAGCCGTGTGTCCTTCCTTTTTATCAATTTGGCCTTAATCAATTACCGTTATATTGTGTTCATCTTCCACGCCTAGTTGTTGCGCAACATCATTTGTCATTTCTTCTCGCCAAATGAACTCACTTGTATCATTTTCCAAAATCTGAACCGGACCTGAACCTTTATCCTCAACATCTATTTCAGCCAAACAACCAGATCGAGTTTTACCCAGTGAGGAAGAATTTCCTGCAGAATCGACAAAAGGAGGAACTACACAAGAGAGCAACTCGTTTACTTGCATAATTTCCCCCTCCTCACTAACATTGTCTTCAGCTTGAACTAACGCTTCTTCCTGCAATGTAGATAGCACGACAAACCTGCTGCTACTAGTTTCACCTCCTCCTGTCACAGCTTTCGATTTCTCTTACTCAATAAGATATTCTTTCCTATTAGATCTTAAAGCTGGCAATTAGCACCTATGTGTTCTAATTCGTAAGTTCTCTCTGTCACACATTTGATCCTATTATGCTATTCATAGGCTTACTTATGATTTATTCGTAGTCATATTTAAACTATATATTAGTATATATGACTTTGTTTTTGAAACCTATGAAAACTGAGCAGATTTGAATTTGCTTCTTTTTCTAAGTCCCATATCCTTAAAACTCAACATCATGTTTCCACTATACAATTATAAATAAGAGGGCATAACTTAACTAACCATCGTTCCTGTGACAACCTGAATTCCGACAGACCGATTTTTTTTTCAAAATTCTAATCTATCGAAACTCAGATTGCTTTGCTCTAGTATCCCGCAGAAAAGACAAATACATAAAATATACCAGAGCTTTGAAAATATCTCACAGCGGAATGGATAAACTATAATGTGATCAAAACATAGCCTTACCATATTAATAATACTGCCTAACCAGTAACCAAATCTATCATGTCTCTACCACAAATCTAACCTGCGAGTATGTTATGAGGAGGGAGTCAGAACACAAGTTCTGGTGATTGGATTTAAACTATACACTTTGGATAATCCTACGTATACCGTTCAATAATATTATCTTATTTATTAGGTTACTTAGGTTAACAGCTTTCAAGGCTTACACACACGTCGCACCCATTTACTTCCCAGTCGATTTACCTAATAAAATATATGTAGCTGCCCCAATATTAAGGTACACCCCATGGTACCCCACTTGCACGGTCTCCACTATAACACCATCGAAATATGCGCAGTCCCTCATCCTACGCCATAGTGACATAGGAACCCATATATATATATATATAACAATATTACGTTCCGCATATATCTATCATTACTATGCTACGCAAATGTATGGACTGCGACCTTTGTTCGATTCAAACTCCATATCAGAGTAATGCCCTCAAGTCTACAATACACCACCCAGAGCAGGTATGCATGTACCTAGACTTCCACCATACGTATCTTCAATTGTAGCTCGATGCCTCAATCGCACGTCCTCTAATGTGCACGGAGTTCCATGGCAGGGCGATACAAGAAACACGGAACTCGGTCGGGAGCTTTTCCGTATCTGTAAGGGCCCATCTTTAGGAGCCTCTACATATATCCCTCAGATCTGTTTTTTCACGGTGGCTATGGCCCCACCTAGGCCCCTCACTCAACTAGTAAAGGCTACAAGAGCTAAGTGACATGCCCCAAATAACAAAAAAATCTAAACATCCATTTGGCGACTCCCCTCAATCCCTTACCTCGATAGTGAAAGGTGAATGGTATCTTGGGTTTATCTCTAGTCTTTTCGCATCCCACTGGCTACCGATGATGGGTATCCGACGATCTACTATCCTTTTTGGTCATGACCCTTCGCCTCCCCATTAAGGCAACTGCCGAATCACCATAGTATCACTGCGTCACAGTATTCTGACTGCATAGCTACTTTTGCAGTCAATGCCCACCCACCTAGTAGTTACACGCAGACCCAACCTCTGCGAGCACAACCTAAACATCTGCCACCACACAAAGGACTACTAGGAGCACTTTACATATCTCAGGAAGCCGCGTGCTTCCCCTTCCAGTGCTTCGGAGCCGACAGAGTAATCACATAGACATGCGCTCCCCTTGTGCCTTATAACACCACAGTGATCTACCCCGTTGGGGTATTCACCCTCAAACGTGCAGACTGGTCCAAGCGCCTCACTTTAATATGTTGTTAGACCCTATGTCTAAACATTCTTTTATGCGCTTGTTTTACTTATCAAGTTTCTGTTTAACTTGGTTGTCTTAACTTTTTATTCAGGTTACCAAGTTCTTCTTTGCCCCTTATATCTCTGAGGAATGAGCCCCTCTTGCTTACTAATTTCGGTTATACAACTTAACCCATTTAAGTTTATTATTAAGCCCGCAACATGTTATTCCCGAGATTGTGGCCCAAGGTCGGAAATCCACAATCGCTTTTTATGTTCTCGCTTGATTTCATCATAACAATAACATGTTCTACTTAATATATTATTAAGTATATCTCAATTCACATGTTTTCTAATTAACATGTCACTTACCATTTATGATTAAATATATCTTACTTCAATTCATAAGTTTTTCTCCTTCTTTCCCATTTAATCCTAAATTCAAGTTACACCATCACTACAACTTATGGTTGTTTACTTATAAACTTAATTTTCTTAACTAAGGTCCAATAACAATAAGTTTCTCTTCCCATAACTTATGTTGTCCTCATCCGTAGATTTCATACTCTTGTTCTCACAAGTAACTTAATTTACAATTAAGTACAATTTATCTCTTAACATAAATTATTCCAATTTTCTTATTGTTTTCTTATAACCTAAATTATAATTCTCACTTGTCCCTAGGACGAGCCTTAACATGTTATTGTTATCAGCAGATTTCATACTTCCAAGTGTTTTGATTACTTAATTCACAGTTAAGTACACCCTCTTACAGTCATAAACTTTCCCCATTTTCTCTACTTATTACAAACAACTGGTTTCAGTTTTCCCCATTTACTGATTACTAAATTTGAAATTAAGTGTCACTTTTTTCGTTTCATAGGTTGTCTTATTTCCTTTCTAGTTTATTATAACCTAAGTTATAATCTTCACTTGTCCCTACGACAAGTCTACCTTTTATACAACATTTTGATTAATGTTATTTTTTTATAATAGGTTATTATGATTCCCTATTTATTCCAAATCATTTACTGTTGTATCTTTCTTTCATTCAATTCCATTTATAACCATTAATTACAATTAATACTATTTAGCATTCCTTATATCTATATAGTTATATATATATATATATGCATGTACTAGACCTCTCAGATTAAGCCTACAACCTGTGGCTGCTGGATATGCATGGTGGGTCCTGGCATACTTCTTCGACAAGTCGGACTTAACTTCGTGTCTTGGCACGTCTTGTGTTTATACACTTGGACTTGTCACATTAGATTCGCAACATGTGGTTGCTGGATATGCCGGGCGGGTCCGGGCAGACTTCTACCATAAGTGTAATCTAACCTCATGTCTAAGCATGGTTATAGTTTCTAATTACTGTAATTCTAGGCATGTTCATTTTTTTTATAATTATTCCAATTTCATTATAGGTTTTTCATGCCCCTGTTTCCAAATCATATTTACTAGCCTAATTTATGATCTTTAAACATAATTTGGTTGATGCCTCAATCCATATTTATTTATTCAATTCTATGTTAACAAGAAACCATATAATCATATACTTACTCCAATTATTTCATGTACACAATTAGGACAAATTAACATGTAACAAGAGCAATCACAGTTGATACACATATTCTAACAAGTTCATAACATGTAAACTTTTTATCACTTCAACTAATTCAATATTTGAATTTTCCAACATGTTTATAACATCTAAACATTCCAACATTTCAACTGATTCAATATATGAATTATTCATATTAACAATTTGACGTTATATCATGCCAATCATTCCTGCATGTCATAAACACCACTTTAATCATTATTAGCACATGTTTAGGCATCTTAATATGTCATATTCCAATTTGTCATAATGGGGAATGCTAAACGGTAATATACCATTATCTAAATAATATGGCTTAAATCCACTCACCTTTTATGCTTTCCCCAATTCTGGATCTGATCCAGTTTTAGCATCCATGGTTTTTCCCCTTTAATTTTATTTGAAACCTAATAACCGTGGATTGACTATTCTCATTAAAAGAGAAGGGAAAGAAAGAGTAAGAATTTGAACGGATTTGATCTAGAATTTTACCTTTCTTTTCATGAATCTGAACAATCTTTTATTAACGTCAATTATCTCTTTCAGATCTTGAATTTTAAAATCTTCTTATTAATAATCTAAATTTTATGAATAGATTTGAGGAGAGGAAGAGAGTAATGGAAGAGCTTCAGCATAGCTTTAGAATTATGAGTTTTAGGGTTAGCTATAGGGCCTTATTTATAGGTGCTCAAGATCTTATCGTACATGCAGCTCTGAGTTAGCATTGAACCCAGTTAAGAAAATAATCCAGGTTCGCAAATGAATCTAGCAGGATATTATCGTACACATAGTGCTGAGTCAACACTGGGTCCCGCAAGCTGTTTTCGCGTAGAAATTTGATTTTTGAACGTTTGAATTTATTTAAGTTTTATATTTACATGTAATCTTCTAATGCGTATACAATTCTTATAACGACCATTATACGCGTATATTTATACGCAAAATTTTTGTTTTGTTTTCAAAAATCAAACGCTGTTGCAGCTTTATTTGGTTCTTGCTATATTTCATAGACTGCAGCCTTATCTTGAATCTCTTGTATACAAATATTTCTACATATATATATATATTCTCATATATATATACACACACACACATATTTTCTTTATTTACTAATATGTACGTTCTTATCCTTTTAAATTTTGAATTTGTATACGTATATATATTTGTATGCTCAGTTGGCCCCCTCTAAAACAAAGATAAAAATTATGTCGCCATCGTCGTTTGAACCCCCGACCTCTATGTTGCAATTCCTACACCCTAACCAACTGAGCTATGATGTCTTTTGTTAATAAGTTTAGAAACAATGGTAGTCATTGTTCTCCTTCTTTTACCTTATTCTCATGTTTTGCTACAATACTTTATTTAAAAGTATCTCTTTCACCTTAACTCAGTTTTCTGCAATCCATAGGTCTAAATTTACCAGAAAATCTCCAGGAACGCACTGATGCTAATCCCGTGGCCAAATTCTTGAAGCTCTTCATTTTTTTAAAATATGCATTATAGTCGCATTGCATTTCTTCTTATTGCATGTAATTTATTAATCTTTTGTTCATTTCAATGTATGAACTTATTACATGCAATTATATTATCATATTTTATTTTATTGTCATAAAATGCGGGGTGTTACATTCTCCCACCCTTAGAAAATTCCCCGAAATTTGATAAGGGAAATATCAATTAACCCCTCGCATCATCTACATCCATCATGTGTGCATCCAATTTTTGCAAACAGTATGTACTTGTGCAAAGTGAAATACAACATAATAACATATGCATGCCTAAGCGGTACCTCCTCTGAATATGCAATTTTTCAAAAATCCTTTTAAAATATGATGCTCACATCCTAAATATATTGGCAGTTCTATATGAGTGCAATTTGAAAAACAAAAGATATTTTCATCCAAATTTTCCACACTCTTACTGAGTAAGATCGTAGTTCATCCAATTGTTGCATCCATAATCCTACCAACTGTAACGACCCAGAAAATCTGAACCAATTTAAAATTTTTAAATTGGCTAAAATAATGGATTTTAAATATTTAAAATAAATATTTTAAATGATGGCGATGAAAACTGAGTTTGAATCAACAATTGAAAACGAATATAATTAATTATAATTATAAACAAGGCCTGAAAGGGCGCTGTAGTTTCAAAAATTGAATTCAAACTTTGTCGGACTGTACCGGGTGCAAATCAATCCGGATTTTAGTAAAACCAAAAATATTTAAATTTGTTAGTGAATACCTTTCTAACGAATCCGACCAATCGAAATTTCATAGCGGGAATCAAAAGATATGTCCAGTTGAAAATTCTGAATAGTCGCTATGGAATTCAGGCCCTTAAAAATGGATATTTTGCAAACGACCTCGGATTTCGACGAAACCACTTTTGTTGGGTCCGGGACGTCGAATTATTGCTAAGTTTAAATTTTCATAATTTTCTGAATCAATATGTGAGCGTGGCAAAAGAAAACGCGTTTGACCAGTTTTAGTTGATTTTAATCGACTGGAAAATGGCCATTTTTCTAACGATGTCAGAATTCGACGAAACTAGTTTTGTTAGGACCGTATCGTCAATATGAAGCTAGAAAATATTTTTCTGGAATTTTTAGAGTTAGTATGTGACCCCGGTAATTTGAAATGTACGTTTAAAATTCAATATAATGATTTAAATGTAAATTCAACGGAAACTGATTGTAACAATCAAATCAGCTTGTGATACATATCCCATTGTGTTCGGAATGGGGGTAAAACGCTATGGACGACAGGCGGTGGGCCTCGTTTAGGGGTCGAATAAAAAAGTCAACTTTTTGAAATTAAAAATAATAAATATTTATATAAATCCTTTACTCTCTCTCTCCTCTCTTTCTACCGTTCGAAAAAAAAAAGGAAAACCTAAGCCCTAAATCGAGATCGACGGAACCCCTCACGTCATCGCCCCCACGTCGCTCGCCGCCTCCTCCTCCGTGCGCCACCGAGCAGGCAAGCGCCCCTCCGACCTCGCGTCAGCCCGCGCCCCTTCCCCTGTTCGAACCCGAACCCAAACCCTACGCCCACCTCGAGATCCGCGAGCCCTAGCCACTGCGACGACTCCAGTGCCACCTGCGCCTGGCTGCAGACCCGACACCCCTCCCCTCAGCGTCGAAATCACCTGAAGCCGCTCCTTGCTCCACTTCCAGCAAGCTTCAGCCCCTCCAAACGTGAAAGGGTGAGTTTTTGTTGTTGTTTAATTGGTTTAAATTAAATACGTTTGTCATTAAGTTTAAGATTCAATTTTTATACGATGAAAGATTGAATTTTTATGTACATCAAGGGTAGGTTTTATCAACATAAAGTTCATGTTTTTATATAGACAAAGTTTAGATTTTTAACATGTAAAAGGAGAGATTTTTAACATGAACAAAGTAGAGATTTTTGTTCATGAAAGTTCGGATTTTTATATATGGAATAGCAAAGCAAAAATATGATTTTTATATATTGAACATCGAAGTAAAAATATGATTTTTATATATTGAACATCGAAGTAAAAATATGATTTTTATATATTGAACATCGAAGTAAAAATATGATTTTTATATATTGAACATCGAAGTAAAAATATGATTTTTATATATTGAACATCGAAGTAAAAATATGATTTTTATATATTGAACATCGAAGTAAAAATATGATTTTTATATATTGAACATCGAAGTAAAAATATGATTTTTATATATTGAACATCGAAGTAAAAATTCGATTTTTATATATTGAATAGCGAAGTAAAAATTCGATTTTTATATATTGAATAGCATAATAAAAATTCGATTTTTATATATTGAATAACGAAGTAAAAATTCGATCTTTACATATGTAGTGAATACGGGCAACGAAAGCGACAAAAGGCGAGAACGGTGAAGATTTATGCAAAGAAGAGTCGTGGGATTGAATTAGCTATTCGGTGAGAATTTCTCACTCTTCAATTTCTTTTCTAGCCATATATATATGTGTTGAAATAAAAGTGAATTGCTATATATAAATATATATATATATATACGCCCCTCGTCCACAAACCATGGACGATATTTATTGATTGAAATTGGTGTGAAAATTGATTGATAGCGAATGATTGTTTGGGATTGTTTGTGGTTGATATTGATTGATTGTGGTTGAAAAATACCCGTTTGTGATTGAGAAATATTTGGTTGAAACCACATAGGATTAGTTTGTGGAAATGAAATAAATATATACATGCCGCCTGCGTGCGAACTAGATGCTTGATCCCCATTATCAAAAACCGCGAGGTTTTAAGGTAGAGCGAGGAGCCGTACTAGGGACGGTCCCGGTTTTAACTACCCTGCCGTTATGCTGCCGAAATTTTGAATAATATTCGTGTGTTTGAATTATTTTCATTTGCTTAAACTATATTTATTCATTGAATAGAAAACCTTCATGTGTTGAATTGATATTCATTCGTTGATTAAAAATTCATGTGTTGAATGGTATTCGCGTTTTAAATATAAAAACCACATTTTTATCTATATATAGAAACTATAGAAAACCTTCATGTGTTGAATTGATATTCATTCGTTGATTAAAAATTCATGTGTTGAATGGTATTCGCGTTTTAAATATAAAAACCACATTTTTATCTATATATAGAAACTATAGAAAACCTTCATGTGTTGAATCGATATTCATTCGTTGATTTGAAATTCATGTGTTGAATGGTATTCGCGTTTTAAATATAAAAACCACATTTTTATCTATATATAGAAACTATAGAAAACCTTCATGTGTTGAATCGATATTCATTCGTTGATTTGAAATTCATGTGTTGAATGGTATTCATATTTTGAAATAAATTGTTTGATAAAAAAAATACCTTTTATCGACTATATGAACTGTGTAAAATAATCTCGTTTTAAAAGAAATTGTTTTATGATAAAAATCCTATTTTTGTCACCTATATGAACTATATAGAAAAATAGTGTTTTGAAATGAATTGTTTTACAATAAAAATCACATTTTTATTGTATGCATGAATCGTTGAAATGTGAAGTATTAAAAATAGCCACTTGTTCAAAAGAAACATATATGAGTTGAAATATTCATTAATTAGCTAATGAAATGATTTGCACCTATGTATGTAACATTAGAATGAATGGTGTTTTTAAACCAAATAGAAATCAAATATGAAGTTGAATAGAAAATGATAAATGATAAGAACTGTATATATATGTACATGCATATTCATCGAACAGGTTATAGCAAAGGGGCTAGAGAAGAGGAATAAAATTTTGTGCCCGACAAATAGGTACACATTTACTGTTTTGTTTGGGTGATGATTTTATGAGCCTGTTGGCTAGCCGCTTGGCTTTTTCTTTTTCTTTTTGAGATTAGAAGGACCGGGAAAGCTATTTGCGATTTCCCGATGCTCCCGGTGCAGGGGAGGTTATGGCGAAAATTTCCAAAATTTTAAGGCGTTAGTGAAATGTTTGAAATGAAAACGATATAGGAATTTTTGAAGAAACTATATTTATATAAATATATAAATATAAATAAAATTAAAACGAAACGAAGCCGTGCAGTTCGTATTTTGAAACCGTGTTTTCAAACAACTAGTACGGGGAATCCGACCATTGGATTTTCCCGAAACCTCAACCGTCGGGTTCGCCTTGGAAATATCTTCCCAACGGCACCAACTTTGTAAAAATCCAACGGTTGGATTGTCTGGAATGTTTAATTCAAATCTGATGAAAAACAGCGCCAGAAGCGATTATATTTATATATATATATATAAATATAATTATATATTTAATCGAATAACGACGCTGCAGTTCGTATTTTGAAATCGAAATTTCAAACGATTGTACCGGGAGATCCGACCGACGGATTTTCCCGAAACTGGAACCGTTGGATTCGTTTTGAAAAGACCTTTCTAATGATGTAAATTTTGTGAAGATCCAACGGTTAGATTTTCAGATATGTGTAAATCAAATCTGAAGAAAAACAGCGCCACGGCCGCTTTATGGCCCGAAGCGTCGTTTTGAATAAATTAGCTATTTTAAAATAAATAAAAATAGCGATAAATAGTTATAAAATATCATAAACGATATGGAATGGAAATAAACTGAATTTGCTCGATTTATGTGGCTTTTGATGGTTGAATGTGTTTGGTGTGAAAATTACATTAAAGAACACAATTGGTGTTGTCGAATAAATTAACCATTGAAATAAATTGATTTGAAATTCTAAATATACGTGAATTATTTGAAAAGGCCGAGTTAATTCTCATTTCAAATAATTGACCGACGATTGAAAGTCGAAGATGAAGACGATGGTCGAAGACCGGAGATCTTCACCTCGTTTGGATGGTAACTGAGGTCCTGATTGGGAGGCATCCCGAAATATGGATAATGAGTGGTGATCGTCCAGACGTACGTGGTGATCGATGGGTTTGCGAGGTATTTAGTGCCTCCGGTTTCGTTCAGACCCAGAACGGACTTGTAAATGGACTGTGTGTCTGACATTGGAGTTTATTCTGTGTTGATTGATTTCTGTTAAATATACACCTGTTTGGCGGCGGAGAATTTATTCTTTTGCTTAACGCCCTTCTCTGAGACGCACGAGCTCAGAGGTTGTATATCGATGGACATCAGTCGCATGGCATGAATTGCCTGTGTGGCATACTAAGATGCAGTGATCAGGGCTTCTGTTGAAAAGCAAAGTCTTGTGGTGATGATCAAAGCGCCACCTGTGTGGTGTAGCTTTGTGTATAACGTGAAATCGCGAGCCTCACACCCCGGTATGAACGAGAAACGGGAGAAGGACCTCAGGGAGGGCATGCGTTTCTTTCTAGCTAGGGTGGTGTCAGTGACCTACCAGCC
The DNA here is from genome assembly GCA_030737875.1 of Allium sativum. Classification (NCBI taxonomy): domain Eukaryota; kingdom Viridiplantae; phylum Streptophyta; class Magnoliopsida; order Asparagales; family Amaryllidaceae; genus Allium; species Allium sativum. The sequence continues at coordinate 193,918,076 of CM060927.1, read as the reverse complement.
CTGACATTTATATACTTTTCACCTATGTGGTTGTTGCTATTGCGAGGCGCCTCGGTTTGATCGGACGATCCGGGTCCGATGGAGTCATTCGTTGGCTCGTTTACGCCCCAAAGGGCGGGGAAACGTATTGTTCAGGCATAATAATCCACATCGGTGGACCGACCCTGACGATCCAAGGGGAAGTTGCGGCTGTTCCTGAGGGGCGGGCTAGAGCGTCTCGAATTCGGTAAGGACTATCTTTTGCCTTGGTTCATGACGAAAATCCAATTTCCAAATACGTGACTGTGCGGTTTTGATTGTATACCTATATATGGCGACATAGTGGTATGGGGCATTAATGCCGTCTATGATTGATAGTTATGATTTGAAATTGTTTTCAAAACATGTAAACACTAGCAATAATATTAAATGCCTTTGTTTTATTCGTATCAATCATATTTTGGCTGTTATAAGGTAAAAACTCTATCCTCCGGTTTGCGTTGCATTGTGTGATGGGAACTGAGTCTTATAACGGCTTCATTTTTATAAAAAGCATAGCGATGTTTAAAAGAAAGATTTGTTTTAAAGCACTGGCAATCCAATGGAGTAAACCCGTTCCACGAAAGTGGCGTGGTCCTGTGAGTAGCCAAACAATATATGTGTTGAGTAGATTTCTCATACCAGTCCCATGACTGACTCGTAGTTTGTTTCACTTTCAAACTCGGGTGCCCCTTTTTCTACACGGGCAGCCTTGTATTCAGGTTTAGCTGGTTCTTTCTGGATAGCTGGAGCTGAAGATGGATTCTATCATTTATCTCTTTTTATGCTGTTCAGCTCCTATTGTACATATTTTGTTTATTTCCGCTGTAGACATTTATGTATAGCTGAACTGTATTTGTACTAAGTAAGATCTTGTATACTGTGTAACTCTGATGATTACTTTTATCCAGTATATTCTATTGTTCATTATCTAGTGTAATTATTTAATTTTTGTTCTACTATTATATGTTTCTGTGTTATATTCCAAAGATAACCCTTGTTTCCGTCTGAACGGGATTTTGGGTCGTCTCAACGTGGTATCAGAGCTTTGGTTAAGCTTAGTTCTGGAATATAACATTTAAACGAACTCGTCAGAAATAGAACCAGTAGTGTTCTAGGACGGGCAACTCAATACAGATAGGATTAGTAATATCCTAGTATGAGTAAAGCAGGATGAAATTACACCTCGATAGGCACATTTACATAGAAGTATATGTTTCTATATTTTAAATTATCTTTTCTGTGACCTGATACTTCATCTGCCATTTGCAGAAGTACTAGGAAATGAGTGTCAGAAATAGAAGGAATGCAGAACCGGATATTGAGGCCGTACTAATCAAATATCGAAATATGGGTGGAATACCGTTCTCTGGTGAAGAATCTATTATGAAGACACAAGCTTGGATTTGTTCGGCTGAGAAAATATTCGAAGCATTAAAGCTGAGGGATGACCAGAAAAGATTACTGGCCTCCTGGGCACTCAAAGATGAAGCTTTGTTCTGGTGGGATTCTGTTGTTAAGGATAATCCAGAAGGTGATATCACCTGGGATAGATTCAAAGTGATTTTCTTGGAAAGATTTACTCCTCCCGAAGCAACTGAGCGATTATGCGATGAATTTTCTTATCTGATACAAGGAGACATGACAATTCACGAATATCATAAGAAATTCAATGAACTTTCTCACTTTGCTCCTCATCTAATTCATAATCTGAAGAGGAAGAATTTGAGATTTATCAATGGGCTTCAAAGGAAATACCAGAATAAAGTATTGGGGCATGTAAAGCTTCCTTTTTCAGAAATGATTTATATGGCTTATCAATATGAAGATCTAGATAAGAAAGGTATGCTACAGTACGAAGAGGAAGTCAGCTCTAGTAATAAAATTGAGTCTGAAACTGATTATCCTGAGGCAAGTACAATGTCTGAGATCAGTAAGAAGCCCAGTGCTAAGAGAAAAAAGGCTAAGTCTGGGAATACGATCGCCACATGCTCAAGCTGCAATAGAAAAGGACATTTGGCGATAGGTTACAAATCTTGGAACGAACAAAGAAAGAGTGGATCTAAACCAAAGAAGGATTTTAAAGGAAAGCAAAGGTGCAATCAATGCGATCAGTTTGGTCATGTAAAGCAAGATTGCTGGAAGAGGAAGAAGCTTGAAGTAGTTCAAGTGAATGAAGTAGCAGAAACTTCTGAGCCCTCAGCTAGTCAAGAAAGGGCCGATGTTTTAGAAGGCACGCTAACTGTCAAAAACATTCCAGTCAAAGTACTGTTTGACACAGGCGCGTCACGAAGCTTCATTTCCAAAGAGGCAGCTAAGAAACTGGATTTGAATTTGAAGAAGCTCAAGGAACCAATGACTGTCCAGAATCCGGTTGGGGGTTCCATAGATCTCAGTTGGGTTTGTGGAGTGTCGGTTTCTTTCTCTCGTTATCGGTTCCCTACCATCGCAGCCGTCATGAATTTTAAGGAGTTTGATCTTATCTTGGGGTTAGACTGGTTGACCAAATATGAAGCTGAAGTTAAATGTGCCGACAGAGTCGTAAAGGCCAAGATTAAATCAGGTGATTATATAACCCTTCCCTGTGAAGGTCAAAATACTAATAGAAAAGACTTCTGGGCAGCTTTGAATGTTTCTCCAGCTCAAATAGAAGATATCCCTGAAATCACGGAGAATATTCCTGACCTCATCAAAGACATTCCTGTCGTCAAAAACTATGCGGATGTGTTCGAGGAAGTTGTTCGCTTACCTCCGCAGAGAGAAATAGATTTCAAAATTGCTTTAATTCTGAATGCAAGGCCGGTAGTTCACGCTATTCGAAGAATGTCCTTGAAAAAGAAGGAGGAATTAGACAATCAAACACGACAGCTAGTATGGAAAGGTCTGATCAGGCCTAGTTTCTCTGATTGGGGTGCAGCAGTGGTGTTTGTCCCAAAATCCGACGGTACTCTACGTCTATGTGTGGATTATCGTGATCTGAACAAGCAGACCATTAAGAACAAATATCCATTGCCGCGGATTGATGATTTGTTGGATCGATTAAATGGAGCACAAGTATTTTCACGAATGGACCTAGCTACAGGCTTCCATCAACTTCGAATTGCCGAAGAGTGTGTTCCAATGACAGCATTCAGAGGCCCCGACTTATTCTACGAGTGGTTAGTAATGCCGTTCGGCTTATGTAACGCTCCAGCTTACTTCGTCGATCTAATGAATAGAGTGTTCAGAGGAGTTTTGAATAAATTTGTTCTGGTTCTCATTGACGATATTCTAATCTTCTCTAAATCAAAAGCCGAACATGAAAAGCATCTGGAACAAGTTCTAGAAATTCTGAGACGGAATGTATTAAAAGCCAAATTTTCCAAATGTATATTCTGGCAAGATGAAGTAAAATTTCTAGGCCACGTCGTATCAAAAGAAGGAATCGCTGTGGATCCAAGTAAAATCACATCTATTCAGAACTGAAAACAGTCTAGTACTCCCACTGAAGTCCGCAGTTTTCTTGGATTGGCTAGCTATTACCGGAAGTTTGTTAAAAACTTTTCGAAGATATCTGGTCATTTAACGAAGCTTACAAAGAAGCATTATAAATTCAAGTGGACTCCAGAAAGTGAGGAGGCTTTTGAGGAGCTAAAGTTAAGGTTGACAACTGCTCCAGTGTTAACCATCATCGATGGCAACCAAGATTTAAAAGTCTGCACTGATGCTTCTAGAGAAGGCCTCGGCGCAGTGTTAATGCAAAGAGGCCAAGTGATAGCTTATGCTAGTCGTCAACTGAAGCCACACGAGAAGAACTACGTAACTCATGATCTTGAGTTATTGGCTATAGTATTCGCTTTGAAAATCTGGAGGCACTATCTTCTGGGTGAGAGATTTGAACTGTTTACAGATCACCAATCATTAAAGTACCTGTTCACTCAGAAGGACTTGAATTTGAGGCAGCAACGTTGGCTGGAGTTTCTTGCCGCATATGACTTTGAAATTATATATACTCCAGGAAAAGCCAACGTCGTGGCCGATGCTCTGAGCCGAAAGAATGTAATGATCGCCAGCTTTATTATCACGACTTCCTTGATTGACAAAATATCTATTCTTCAGAAGGAGGATAACTTTATTAAGGATATGATCAAAAGGATTCAGAAAGGCGAACCCTCGTGTTTTCAAATAGATAACGACGAGACCTTGAGGTTAAAAGGAAGGATTTGTGTTCCTGACGTTCCTGAGCTAAAAAGGGAAGTGTTAGACGAGTGTCACAAGTCCAAGCTGAGTATCCATCCTGGTGTGGCCAAAATGTATAACGATCTCAAAAGAACATTCTGGTGGAAGGCTATGAAAAGAGACGTTTCAATATACGTTAGCCGATGCCCTACTTGCCAGCTAGTCAAAAGCGACCAACAGAAATTGGCTGGATTATTACAACCGCTAGAAGTTCCGGGTTGGAAGTGGGAGCATATCTCCATGGATTTCATTGATGGTTTGCCCAGAACCAGGAAAGGAAATGACAGTATTTGGGTGATCGTAGATCGTTTCACGAAGACCGCCCATTTCATACCTGTCAAATCAAATAGAACTGCTCAGAGTCTGGCGCAGATTTACTTCAGGGAAATAGTTAGACTACATGGAGTGCCGCTCAGTATAGTCAGTGATAGAGATACAATATTCACTAGCAAATTCTGGGAAGCATTTCAAGTCGAGCTGGGAACGAAGTTAAATTTGAGCACCGCTTATCATCCTCAGACAGACGGTCAGACTGAGAGGGTGAATCTCATTTTAGAAGATCTATTGCGGGTTTGTGTTCTAGATTTCGGTGGATCATGGGAAGACCATCTGCATTTGGCTGAATTCTCTTATAACAACAGCTACCAGGCGAGTCTGACAATGTCTCCATTCGAAGCATTGTATGGTAGACCGTGCCGATCTCCTGCTTGTTGGGTCGAGCCCGGAAATAGACTTGTGTTAGGGCCTGATATGATTCGAGAAGCTGCCGACAAAGTCGATTTTATTAAGAAGCGATTACTCGCCGCTCAAAGCCGACAAAAGAGCTATGCCGATAGAAGAAGAAGAGATATATCCTTTGAAGTTGGCGACTATGTATATTTGAAGGTATCGCCGATGAGAGGAGTAATCCGGTTCGGTAAAACTGGAAAGTTAGCGCCCAAATTTATTGGTCCGTTTCCTATTCTGGAACGGATCAGAACTCTCGCCTATAGGGTCAAACTGCCTGATTGGCTGCCTGGAGTTCATGATGTATTTCACATATCTGAACTTCGAAAGCACGTTCATGATCCAGGCTTTATCGTGGAAGAAGCAGCTCAACAGGACATTGAAATTAGTCCAGAATTAGCTGTGAGAAGAGAGACGCTAAAGATAATAGGCAAAGAAACCAAAGAGCTGAGGAACAAGAAGGTTCGCTTAGTCAAAGTGCAGTGGAGTGGAGATCCGCGAGATTGTACTTGGGAAACTGAGGAGAGCATTCAGAAGGCTTATCCTAGATGCCGAGTAGATATCTCTGATTGACTCCGGTGCAAGGTACATTTACCCTACTTTGCACTACCATTCAATTCTCTACTCTATTGTTATTTTCTTTTCATAGATGTGCACTTTTAATTATATAGTCTGAATGATTTTTAAAGGGTATAGGATTTGATTAGTATAGTTTTGAAGGTTAAAAACAATTGGATTGGTTGTTGTGTTGTGGGATTGTAGATTTATCAAACCACTTTCGACTTTGTTCCTTTTCGGGGACGAAAAGTTTAAAGTGGGGGAGATTGTAACGACCCAGAAAATCTAAACCAATTTAAAATTTTTAAATTGGCTAAAATAATGGATTATAAATATTTAAAATAAATATTTTAAATGATGGCGATGAAAACTGAGTTTGAATCGACAATTGAAAACGAATATAATTAATTATAATTATAAACAAGGCCTGAAAGGGCGCTGTAGTTTCAAAAATTGAATTCAAACTTTGTCGGACTGTACCGGGTGCAAAACAATCCGGATTTTAGTAAAACCAAAAATATTTAAATCTGTTAGTGAATACCTTTCTAACGAATCCGACCAATCGAAATTTCATAGCGGGAATCAAAAGATATGTCCAGTTGAAAATTCTGAATAGTCGCTATGGAATTCAGGCCCTTAAAAATGGATATTTTGCAAACGACCTCGGATTTCAACGAAACCACTTTTGTTGGGTCCGGGACGTCGAATTATTGCTAAGTTTATTTTTTCATAATTTTCTGAATCAATATGTGAGCATGGCAAAAGAAAACGCGTTTGACCAGTTTTAGTTGATTTTAATCGACTGGAAAATGGCCATTTTTCTAACGATGTCAGAATTCGACGAAACTAGTTTTGTTAGGACCGTATCGTCAATACGAAGCTAGAAAATATTTTTCTGGAATTTTTAGAGTTAGTATGTGACCCCGGTAATATGAAATGTACGTTTAAAATTCAATATAATGATTTAAATGTAAATTCAACGGAAACTGATTGTAACGATCAAATCAGCTTGCGATACATATCCCATTGTGTTCGGAATGGGGGTAAAACGCTATGGACGACAGGCGGTGGGCCTCGTTTAGGGGTCGAATAAAAAAGTCAACTTTTTGAAATTAAAAATAATAAATGTTTATATAAATCCTTTACTCTCTCTCTCCTCTCTTTCTACCGTTCGAAAAAAAAAGGAAAACCTAAGCCCTAAATCGAGATCGACGGAACCCCTCACGTCATCGCCCCCACGTCGCTCGCCGCCTCCTCCTCCGTGCGCCACCGAGCAGGCAAGCGCCCCTCCGACCTCGCGTCAGCCCGCGCCCCTTCCCCTGTTCGAACCCGAACCCAAACCCTACGCCCACCTCGAGATCTGCGAGCCCTAGCCACTGCGGCGACTCCAGTGCCACCTGCGCCTAGCTGCAGACCCGACACCCCTCCCCTCAGCGTCGAAATCACCTGAAGCCGCTCCTTGCTCCACTTCCAGCAAGCTTCAGCCCCTCCAAACGTGAAAGGGTGAGTTTTTGTTGTTGTTTAATTGGTTTAAATTAAATACGTTTGTCATTAAGTTTAAGATTCAATTTTTATACGATGAAAGATTGAATTTTTATGTACATCAAGGGTAGGTTTTATCAACATAAAGTTCATGTTTTTATATAGACAAAGTTTAGATTTTTAACATGTAAAAGGAGAGATTTTTAACATGATCAAAGTAGAGATTTTTCTTCATGAAAGTTCGGATTTTTATATATGGAATAGCAAAGCAAAAATATGATTTTTATATATTGAACATCGAAGTAAAAATATGATTTTTATATATTGAACATCGAAGTAAAAATATGATTTTATATATTGAACATCGAAGTAAAAATATGATTTTTATATATTGAACATCGAAGTAAAAATATGATTTTTATATATTGAACATCGAAGTAAAAATATGATTTTTATATATTGAACATCAAAGTAAAAATATGATTTTTATATATTGAACATCGAAGTAAAAATATGATTTTTATATATTGAACATCGAAGTAAAAATTCGATTTTTATAAATTGAATAGCGAAGTAAAAAATCGATTTTTATATATTGAATAGCATAATAAAAATTCGATTTTTATATATTGAATAACGAAGTAAAAATTCGAACTTTACATATGAAGTGAATACGGGCAACGAAAGCGACAAAAGTCGAGAACGGTGAAGATTTATGCAAAGAAGAGTCGTGGGATTGAATTAGCTATTCGGTGAGAATTTCTCACTCTTCAATTTCTTTTCTAGCCATATATATATGTGTTGAAATAAAAGTGAATTGCTATATATATATATATATATATATATATATATATATATATATATACACGCCCCTCGTCCACAAACCATGGACGATATTTATTGATTGAAATTGGTGTGAAAATTGATTGATAGCGAATGATTGTTTGGGATTGTTTGTGGTTGATATTGATTGATTGTGGTTAAAAAATACCCGTTTGTGATTGAGAAATATTTGGTTGAAACCACATAGGATTAGTTTGTGGAAATGAAATAAATATATACATGCCGCCTGCGTGTGAACTAGATGCATGATCCCCATTGTCAAAAACCGCGAGGTTTTAAGGTAGAGCGAGGAGACGTACTAGGGACGGTCCCGGTTTTAACTACCCTGCCGTTATGCTGCCGAAATTTTGAATAATATTCGTGTGTTTGAATTATTTTCATTTGCTTAAACTATATTTATTCATTGAATAGAAAACCTTCATGTGTTGAATTGATATTCATTCGTTGATTAAAAATTCATGTGTTGAATGGTATTCGCGTTTTAAATATAAAAACCACATTTTTATCTATATATAGAAACTATAGAAAACCTTCATGTGTTGAATTGATATTCATTCGTTGATTAAAAATTCATGTGTTGAATGGTATTCGCGTTTTAAATATAAAAACCACATTTTTATCTATATATAGAAACTATAGAAAACCTTCATGTGTTGAATCGATATTCATTCGTTGATTTGAAATTCATGTGTTGAATGGTATTCGCGTTTTAAATATAAAAACCACATTTTTATCTATATATAGAAACTATAGAAAACCTTCATGTGTTGAATCGATATTCATTCGTTGATTTGAAATTCATGTGTTGAATGGTATTCATATTTTGAAATAAATTGTTTGATAAAAAAAATCACCTTTTATCGACTATATGAACTGTGTAAAATAATCTCGTTTTAAAAGAAATTGTTTTATGATAATAATCCTATTTTTGTCACCTATATGAACTATATAGAAAAATAGTGTTTTGAAATGAATTGTTTTACAATAAAAATCACATTTTTATTGTATGCATGAATCGTTGAAATGTGAAGTGTTAAAAATAGCCACTTGTTATAAAGAAACATATATGAGTTGAAATATTCATTAATTAGCTAATGAAATGATTTGCACCTATGTATGTAACATTAGAATGAATGGTGTTTTTAAACCAAATAGAAATCAAATATGAAGTTGAATAGAAAATGATAAATGATAAGAACTGTATATATATGTACATGCATATTCATCGAACAGGTTATAGCAAAGGGGCTAGAGAAGAGGAATAAAATTTTGTGCCCGACAAATAGGTACACATTTACTGTTTTGTTTGGGTGATGATTTTATGAGCCTGTTGGCTAGCCGCTTGGCTTTTTCTTTTTCTTTTTGAGATTAGAAGGACCGGGAAAGCTATTTGCGATTTCCCGATGCTCCCGGTGCAGGGGAGGTTATGGCGAAAATTTCCAAAATTTTAAGGCGTTAGTGAAATGTTTGAAATGAAAACGATATAGGAATTTTTGAAGAAACTATATTTATATAAATATATAAATATAAATAAAATTAAAACGAAACGAAGCCGTGCAGTTCGTATTTTGAAACCGTGTTTTCAAACAACTAGTACGGGGAATCCGACCATTGGATTTTCCCGAAACCTCAACCGTCGGGTTCGCCTTGGAAATATCTTCCCAACGGCACCAACTTTGTAAAAATCCAACGGTTGGATTGTCTGGAATGTTTAATTCAAATCTGATGAAAAACAGCGCCAGAAGCGATTATATTTATATATATATAAATATAATTATATATTTAATCGAATAACGACGCTGCAGTTCGTATTTTGAAATCGAAATTTCAAACGATTGTACCGGGAGATCCGACCGACGGATTTTCCCGAAACTGGAACCGTTGGATTCGTTTTGAAAAGACCTTTCTAATGATGTAAATTTTGTGAAGATCCAACGGTTAGATTTTCAGATATGTGTAAATCAAATCTGAAGAAAAACAGCGCCACGACCGCTTTATGGCCCGAAGCGTCGTTTTGAATAAATTAGCTATTTTAAAATAAATAAAAATAGCGATAAATAGTTATAAAATATCATAAACGATATGGAATGGAAATAAACTGAATTTGCTCGATTTATGTGGCTTTTGATGGTTGAATGTGTTTGGTGTGAAAATTACATTAAAGAACACAATTGGTGTTGTCGAATAAATTAACCATTGAAATAAATTGATTTGAAATTCTAAATATACGTGAATTATTTGAAAAGGCCGAGTTAATTCTCATTTCAAATAATTGACCGACGATTGAAAGTCGAAGATGAAGACGATGGTCGAAGACCGGAGATCTTCACCTCGTTTGGATGGTAACTGAGGTCCTGATTGGGAGGCATCCCGAAATATGGATAATGAGTGGTGATCGTCCAGACGTACGTGGTGATCGATGGGTTTGCGAGGTATTTAGTGCCTCCGGTTTCGTTCAGACCCAGAACGGACTTGTAAATGGACTGTGTGTCTGACATTGGAGTTTATTCTGTGTTGATTGATTTCTGTTAAATATACACCTGTTTGGCGGCGGAGAATTTATTCTTTTGCTTAACGCCCTTCTCTGAGACGCACGAGCTCAGAGGTTGTATATCGATGGACATCAGTCGCATGGCATGAATTGCCTATGTGGCATACTAAGATGCAGTGATCAGGGCTTCTGTTGAAAAGCAAAGTCTTGTGGTGATGATCAAAGCGCCGCCTGTGTGGTGTAGCTTTGTGTATAACGTGAAATCGCGAGCCTCACACCCCGGTATGAACCAGAAACGGGAGAAGGACCTCAGGGAGGGCATGCGTTTCTTTCTAGCTAGGGTGGTGTCAGTGACCTACCAGCCCTGACATTTATATACTTTTCACCAATGTGGTTGTTGCTGTTGCGAGGCGCCTCGGTTTGATCGGACGATCCGGGTCCGATGGAGTCATTCGTTGGCTCGTTTACGCCCCAAAGGGCGGGGAAACGTATTGTTCAGGCATAATAATCCACATCGGTGGACCGGCCCTGACGATCAAAGGGGCAGTTGCGGCTGTTCCTGAGGGGCGGGCTAGAGCGTCTCGAATTCGGTAAGGACTATCTTTTGCCTTGCTTCATGACGGAAATCCAATTTCCAAATACGTGACTGTGCGGTTTTGATTGTATACCTATATATGGCGACATAGTGGTATGGGGCATTAATGCCGTCTATGATTGATAGTTATGATTTGAAATTGTTTTCAAAACATGTAAACACTAGCAATAATATCAAATGCCTTTGTTTTATTCGTATCAATCATATTTTGGCTGTTATAAGGTAAAAACTCTATCCTCCGGTTTGCGTTGCATTGTGTGATGGGAACTGAGTCTTATAACGGCTTCATTTTTATAAAAAGCATAGCGATGTTTAAAAGAAAGATTTGTTTTAAAGCACTGGCAATCCAATGGAGTAAACCCGTTCCACGAAAGTGGCGTGGTCCTGTGAGTAGCCAAACAATATATGTGTTGAGTAGATTTCTCATACCAGTCCCATGACTGACTCGTAGTTTGTTTCACTTTCAAACTCGGGTGCCCCTTTTTCTACACAGGCAGCCTTGTATTCAGGTTTAGCTGGTTCTTTCTGGATAGCTGGAGCTGAAGATGGATTCTATCATTTATCTCTTTTTATGCTGTTCGGCTCCTATTGTACATATTTTGTTTATTTCCGCTGTAGACATTTATGTATAACTGAACTGTATTTGTACTAAGTAAGATCCTGTATACTGTGTAACTCTGATGATTACTTTTATCCAGTATATTCTATTGTTCATTATCTGGTGTAATTATTTAATTTTTTTTCTACTATTATCTGTTTCTGTGTTATATTCCAAAGATAACCCTTGTTTCCGTCTGAACGGGATTTTGGGTCGTCTCACCAACCAACTTGATTTTTCGAATTTCAGAAAAATCTAATTTTCTAAATTTGATTTCTTCTGTTACAAAAAGGTGGAAAACGGAAAATTTCTCACCATCTGATTTTCTTTTATATACCATTTGCTAACCGTACTTAGATTTTATGAAACTATTTATAAAGATTTCCTATTTTCCTATCCAAGCACAGCCCACGTAAGAAAATTTTCTTTGTTGTAGCTTTTCTTTTTCGCCTTATCTTGGAATTTTTTTCCAAGATAATTCTTGCTATTTACTTCATAGCCTCAAAAATTCTCCTGTCTTCCCTAGGTTCTAAACCTTACCTACTCCATCTTTTTTTTTAAACATGGTTTGGCCCTTTTTCAGTTAAATTTCCTTCCAAAAGGGTCAAAACTTAATTTTCCTCATGAAAACTTTCTTTTGCCAAACCATAAAAACATGTCATCTATAAAAAAAATGTAAGTTATCATTTTTTTTCAAATAACAAAGTTGGAATAGATACAGACAACTATTTCTCAATCGGGTCTATAACTTGTTCTTACCTATAAGGTCGGTTCAGTCTCTTATTACAAGATGCCAACATCCACTCTATTCTTATTTTCTACAACTTATTTTGTCCACCCAACAAAATTATCTTTTTTAAATAATTTATCAAAAAGGGTTGTCAAAAGAATATAGACATCAAAACTTTCTTTATTAAAAATTCTTGAATGAAATGTAACAAGAAAAACTAGCGAGCTATACATGCTCTATTATATGCACCTTTTGATGAAATAATTTTACTTTAAAACTCAATATGTGTAATACTTTACATATTTTTAAAGCTATAACTTTTAAGATTAAAACATGAAAACACTGTAAACCATTTTTTTCCCCAAAACGTTTACAATTTTAAGTTCTTAAAAGTTAACAATGGGGTTAGACTCAAAGAGGGTTTCCAATTTTCTAGGCTTTCCTAGACACTCCCTAAGGTCAATTCTCTCAACTATATATATTCCTAATCCATTTTTCTCTTTTTAACCTTTTCCAATCTATAAGGTTTTACTGCAAACCACTAACCCAAAATACAAATCATATGGGATTCACTTCCTTCCGTACATTGTACACTTTCCACCGACATTACCTAAGGGTCTCATATTCATTACTTTAGTGTACAAAACAAATATCCCATTTCTTACCATATTATACTCTTTCTATTTAGTGGGTTTCTCTATGGATCTAGGTATATATATAATATATCTATATTTTTAACACTCATTATTTATGTAGGAATCCTAAACTTGGCTCTGATACCAGATGTGACAATCCTAATAGAGACGGCTACCTCCCGCCGTGGCGTTACAATGGTAACCCAGCACCTTGTTTTACGGCCAACCTCTCGACTGTCCAGACCCCCTTGCCTAACCAACCCCCTTAGGGCTTGTAGAGGTAAGTGTCTCCCGCTCTCCACTAAGCCAAGAGCAAGAACCCTCTATCACGTTGTCTCAGACAAACAAGGACTTGTCCAAGCGCCTCACTTTAATATGTTGTTGGACCCTTTGTCTAAACATTCTTTTACATGCTTGCTTTACTTATCAGGTTTCCATTTAACTTGGTTGTCTTAACTTTTTACTCAGGTTACCAAGTTCTTCTTAGCCCCTTATACCTCTGAGGAATAGGCCCCTCTTGTTTATTAATTTCAGTTATACAACTTAACTCATTTAAATTTATTAATAAGCACACAACATGTTATTCCCTAGATTGTGGTCCAAGGTCTGAAATACACAATCCCTTTTTATGTTCTCACTTGATTTCATCATTACAATAACATGTTCTACTTAATATATTATTAAGTATATCTCAATTCACATGTTTTCTAATTAACATGTCACTTACTGTTAGACCAAAAATTGGCTCTAACACCCAAATTAGCTATGATCACTATAACAAAAATACCCTATTACAACGTCATTTTTACAACGGGCAATTGTTGTCCGTCGTAATAGAAAGATATTACAACGGTCATTTCTGGACCGTTGTAATAGACGTCCTATTCAACTCCCTTTTTACAACGGGCATGGATTGCCCATTGTAATAAATTGCTATTACAACGGTCATTTAAGGCACGTTGTAATAGATGTTTATTTTACAACGGTCACAAAATGCTCGTTGTAAAAGATGTCTATTTTACAACGGTCACATAATGCCCGTTGCAAAAGATTCCAATTTTGCAATGGGTAATGCCGGTTGTAATAGGTGTCATTTTACAACGATCATAAAATAAGACCATATTTTAGAATGATCATAAAATGCCTATTGCAATAAATTTTCATTACCACTTTTCAACAGTCAATAATTAATAATTACAATACTTCCTTATAATTAATATTGATTATTTTTTATTATGTAATAATTAATCATTTATAATATTATATTAATCATATGTTACTAAGTACTAACTAAAATTTTATATCACTAATTAGTAATCATCAACAATATTATATTATTTATTAATATATAATAATTAATCATTAATGATATTATATCAATCATTTATAACTTATAATAATAAACGATTATCAATAAATAATCACTAATTACTCATTATTATATATAATTTGTATTCCAACAGGCTTGATTTTACTTTCCAGTTACTAGTAAGTAATATCGAGTAATTAATGTCAAATATATAATAATTTATAATTTAACAATAAATATTAATGTTTTATGATTAATAATATTACTATTAAAAACTAAAAATTAATGTTAAAAATTAAAAATCCGTAGTATAAACATATTAATTATTAACAATTAATAATTAACATTAAATTATAATTAGTAGATATGAAGTAACATTTAATAACTAATTTTTACTAATTAATATATACTACAACAAAAATACTATGTCATAAAGGCATGTTTACTACGGTCCTGAAAAAACCATTGTAATAGAAAGATATTACAAAAATACAGTGGTTTACTCATGTCTATTGTAATAGACGTCAATTTTCATCAACATAACATAACGGTCCAAAGTCGCCCGTTGTAGTAAAAAAAAAATTACAATGGTTTGGTTTGTCAGTAACAATAGATGCTAGTTTTCAATAACTTATACAACAGTCTAACAAAGTTCGTTGTAATCGACCCAATAAAATACTTGGAAAAAACATTTTGAATTTGTAGCTAGTAACCAATAGTACTTGCTAATTTATAAATGGTAATTTATAAATAAAAATTGTAAACGTCAACTAATATAATAGAAGTAATTTATTATCTATAATAGTTGATGATTATTAATAAATAATCGTTAATTACTAATTATTATTTATAATCCAATTTCAAAAAAAAAATTATATATAATTAAAGCGTAATATGTAATAAGTTTACAATTTTAATTAGTAATTGCTATTTAGAAATTTGCTATAATTTTTTTAATGCTGATAAAACTATTGCTATTAAATAATTGCAAACAACCCTTTAGAATGGCTTAAAAGATTATAATAATTATTTATTTATAATCAATAATAAATTTCAATGGGACAATAAAGTCGTGTAGGTCCAGTAGGACACCGTTTGTTCACGTATACTAAGAACGCTTATTACTATTTTGAAATTTGAATTCAGACAATAAATGATTGATTGGTATTTTGTGAAAAGCACGAAACACAAACTTTAAACGCAAACACTATATTTACTATCCAAACAAAGAAAAATTAAAATACATTGAGAACGGAGGCCTACAAAAATTTCGGATTTTCAATTAAATTTTGAGAAAGCGGGAGGAAAATTTTCAGCGTCCGTCTTTCTTTCGTTTCAGAGCTTTACTTTTCCCTTTCTTCCTTTCCTACAAATCCCTAATTAGTCTTCGCTCCACCCATCTTCAAAACGGCTTCCTCGCTAATTCCCAATATTATTCTCCCTAATGGTCTAATCTCCTCTCCCTAGCATCAACAATCATATCCGCACCACTGCCGACAATCCAACCTATCGCTATTGTGTGTGAGATGTCTTATGTGGATTGCAGAGTTGATGAAGACGCTTGCAGGTTCAGATCTACTTAATCACGTCTTCTGTCTTTGGTTTGAACCAACTGCTTGGTATGTTCCTCAACTATTCTACGGTTTCATATATTCATTCAGGTTGCTATGATTTCCAGAAGTAGACCTAATTAATACAATTTGAGAGGATTTTGTAATCTATTGAATTCTTTCATGTTATTTCAGTTTCAACTTCTAACTGGTTTTTTGCACCCAACGCTCTATTACTTCTTAACTTTTTCGTTCACTGTTACAAAAACAATAAATAAGTAATTAGCTGGTAGTTTGAACTGTATTTGTTTAAAAAGTTTAGGTAAGTGGGGATTATATATGTGCTAACATGTAGTCATGATAACATAAGATTATATTAGATTTGTATTAGTTTAATTAAGTACTGAAATGCAAAAGAGGTATGACAACATAGTTAATTCAGAGTGCCATAAGTAAAGTTAGGTATGGATTTGTTTAACCTATAATAACGTTAACTAATGCAGTAAGTACGAGTTGAAAGACTATGAACATGAAATATGCATGAGTTGTGTTTTGCTAAAAATATAAAACTTTGACAGATTATCAATACACACAATTGACAGATTAAGAAAAGCGACAACAACATATGAACATGATATAGCCTTGAAGATGCCAATAGTGGGTTTCTATTCATATATTTGCCTATTTGGTTTGATAACTTAATTTACTTCCCTTTCAGGTTTTTACCTTCCAATTTATGAAAAAAATTGAGAGCTCAACTGAGAACTTGTCTGTTTATGTCATCTCCTTGCACTCCTCCTGTATGTCAACATTCACGCTTCCAGTTAGCTCTTCAACATGATTAAAAAAAAATTCCATGTTAGGATTTTATCAAATTTCCAAAAAATATACATTTTATACTAAAGCTTTGAACAGTTTTCTCTTGCAGTTCCAATGGTTGTTGCAGCTAATTACTTTGTACTGATAATCAACATCTCTTTATTAGCTGCTAAGATTTCATGCAGTTTATATGTGTATTACTTTTTTATTTTTTATCTTAATGACAGGTTTCCCATGCTAAAGCCTAACTCGTTGGTTCATCCAACAAGCCAAATCGTTTGCTTCTAAAATTCACCAGACTAGACACACGGTGTGATAATCCGAGACCAACGCCATTTCCGGCCATTTCCTTTTGAAAGACCGAAATCTTATGCGGTTGCTTAACGAATATCCTGCCCGGTTGGGTTGGTTGCTACGCCTGAAGTTAGAAAAGAAGAGCTTTCGTTGTTAATTAAGGAATTTAGCATAGTGTTGAAAGCGACACAGGTTAAGACTCTTAGGACAAAACCGA
Organism: Allium sativum; assembly: GCA_030737875.1. NCBI lineage: Eukaryota > Viridiplantae > Streptophyta > Magnoliopsida > Asparagales > Amaryllidaceae > Allium > Allium sativum. Next base: position 193,900,993 of record CM060927.1, on the reverse strand, counting down.
GGTCGATGGATAAAGATCGGGTTCCTTTCAGTTAAAGATTTACGGTGAGTGCTAGGATTTGGATGAGGGTATTTCTGTTGCTAAGGCTGTTGATGAATCAGATGACATTATTATCTTGGCATACAATGTTTTTCTTGCCCCGATCAGGTTAGTTATTCATCTATTTAACTCTTTTTGTTTAGTATTTTTACTATAATAAAAAACAAATTAGATACTTAGTTGGGTTTCTTTTCTTATTTTCCTGGTCTATCAACTGTCGTTTGTTTTATCACTTTCGTCTTTAGTGTTATATCTGATGTGTTTACTGTGTTTTCATTTGTGTAAAAAAAAATATAGGGGAAGATAATTTGTGAAAGTAAATCTCTTTTTTAAACATAAAATTAGTACTTTGTTTGACAAGAAAGTTATTAAATACAATGCGTAGAATGCACCCAAAATAAAAATGAAAAAAAAACAGTAAATACGACAAAAAAAATTCCTCATACAGATGCAGTAGCACCTCGTGAAATTATATTGAATAGGAGAACAGTGGCTGACAATAAACTGAATTTGTTCTTCTATCTTCATTCCTTGAAATCTTATCATAATATGAGTCAACACTAACACATTACTATGAGTCAACATTAATACGTTAGGGAAACAACAAAAAACAAAACGGAAAAAACCAAAAAAGGTTTAAACGATTAAGAAAATAATAAAGAAGACAAAAAAGGAAGTTGTCTCGTGTGTAGGAAGACAATAAAGGAGTCCATTTTCTAGAAAGTTGTTAGGGAGGTGCTGATAATTTCCGGCTAAACCCTGGCCTACTGTTTTGGGCCTTTAACAATTGCTGATTATTTTGTCTTACAATATATACTGCTACAATCCTCATGTTCTCCAATTTTATAACTGTGCATGTTCATATATTTTCTGAAAAAAAAATTGTTTAAATAAATGGGATACATGCTATATTTAGCCCAAGAATGCTAATGTAACAACAAATAGTGTACTTCACATTATATTCGAATATTTATTTCTTCTCTATATAAAAAAAAAATTTGAAACCTTAAATTTATTTTATCTTACTAGATTGTACACTGGAAGAATCATCTCAAATTTCCGGAAGATGCTAGGCTATCCCCTGCGGCTAAGGACCTTATATGTAGATTACTATGTGATGTTGAAAACAGGTTAGGCAGTGGTGGGGCAGATCAAATCAAGGTACTTTTCTGAGCGCATGAAGCTTTAATATTACATCTTTCTTCCCATACTTAGTTGTAGAGGGGACAATAACAAGTACTGATCCTGATGCTTTATTACATTTTAGAAAGCTTGGAGCTGATGTTTGGAAGAATTGTGTGAATGTAGCGGTGGAACCGGAAGATTTTTTGTTTAGGCCAAATTCGGAGATGTCCATTATCAAACATGCCGTTGATCTATTGTCACGTGGCACAAAGGTTACGTTTCCTTGGTCTATTGTAGGTACTTATGAAACTAGTTGTGTAATTTATGTTAGAACTATGTTGAAGTAATTTATCTAACCTTTTGGAATGTAAACTTATCTAGTCTTTTGGAGTGTAAACTTATCGAACTTTTTGAAACGTGTTGGAATTATATGACTCTTGCTTTCGTCTTTTAGTATATGTTATTATGTGATTTTGATTGTTGCATTACAGTATTTATTGCATGTTAAAATATTCATTATTATTATGGATGTATATCACAGTAATTATATTTAAATATGCATTCATTTCGCAACGGGCAAAAACCGTTGTTATACACTGTATTACAACGGGCAAAAGCCGCTTGTAATTTATTATCTATTACAACAGGTTTATAACCATTGTCATAGAGTCATTGCACGTGACAGAGCAAGTTATTACAATGGTCCTGTACAACAGTCTTTGCCCGTTGTCAAATAGTTAGGAGCTATTATGACGATGCATATTAAGACGGGCATATGCCCATTGTGGAATGCATATTACAACGGTTTTTGCCTGTTGTAAAAGGACTGTTTTGTTGTAGTGGATTTTAATGAAGTAGAACTAAAAAGCATCGAAGAATATACGATTTATAGTGGTTCGGCGTTAAAGAGCCTGCGTCCACTTTCTATTCTTTTGATTGATGATTTGAATGCAAATACAGCAATGATTCTCACCCAACTTCACAATTACAATGCATAAACTCACTCAAATCTCTCAAAAATGAACTTTAAGAGATGATTTTGGTCTGAATATGGTTGTGAAATTCGGGTATGAAGGAAGTTAGAACTGAGAACTTGCCAAAAGATCCTTTCAAATGCCTCTTGATGGTGTATTTATAGGTGAAAAATCTCTTCGAAGTGGCTCCGGTTCGGAACTTCGTGGCGCCCATCCCATAAGAGTCGGGTTCGAGGCTTCCAGATGGTGACAGTGCATCGATTTAGTGGGGAGATCGTGGGAGAAATGGTCATGCTTGGTCTGAGTCTTCAGGAAATGTGAATAGCAACGGTCATAGGCTCAGAGAAAGGGGTTTAGATCGGCTGCCTCCGATCCGATCCGATGAGGCCACTTGCTATCTTTTGATGTTGCTGACGTACTTCTCCGAACCGAACCGATATGGTATCTGCGTCTTTGATCTCTACTTTTTTTCTTGCACTATCTCCCTCCGATCCGGACCGGTTGGTGGCTTTCTCACTGTTTGCTCTTTGTGTAACCTAGTTCACAAAGTAGACTAACATTTTGCCCCCTCGAAGTACACACTTATTTAAGATAAAGTGTGCTTCGAAGCAGTTTACGAAACATCCTTTGAATTAGAACCATTGAATGATTGCTTCCGTTTACTTGTAGTGTTGTGCCGCTTCATAAAGTCGTGCCTTTTGCAGCTTATATATACCCACAAACCATATGAATTACTTTCTTCATTTCCAAACAACTTTAAGAGCTTCTTTCTAATGTCCAGTAATTCCTCCAGGTAAGCTTTTCTTTATTTTTCCTCGAATTCAACCTGCATGACAAGTCAATGTGTATAATCCTCTTCGGTTCGGACTCCGATCCGAATGGATTTCCCTCCTGTATTACTTAATAGTGGATTAACAGGCCAAAATGCACTAGTGGGCCTGAATCCCGGTCCGAACGGGGTGAAAAAGACTGGGAATACGAGTGGTCACCGTAAACTTATATAAATCCGCCTCCCATCTTCTTCTTCCTCTCCTTCCTTTATCGCTCTCGCCCAAACAGTTTTTGCATCGAAACCCAAAAACTTAAAAAACTCCGAAACTCTCTCGTTCTTCTTTAAATTAAAAAACTTGGTAGGCTTAAAATCTCGAATTACTTTGCTGTAATCGTTTTTAGTTTAGATTTGTGGTAAAATTGGGCGAGTCGAACATGGTGTGTGTTTAATTCTGACACCGTGGCCTTCTCTCTCCTCGCCGTCGTCGTTGGTGGTTCTGTCACCACCTCGAGGCGTTGGGAGAGGGGATTAGGATCTTATTGGATAGTAGAGCACGTAAGTGCTTGGTCTTGATTGGGTTTTGTGAAATGGAGTTGGGTTCGGTATTGGTTAAGCGAGGTGGAAAATGAAGGAGATGAAGGAGAGGAGAGGAACTGGGATTGGTTCAGGTGAAGAAATGTTGGAATGAAGGAAAGGGAATGATGTTTACAAGATCGGATCGGGTCGGAGCAAAAAAAAGAACAAAAAAGGGAAAACAAAGCCTACCTGAGCGGGTCAGATCGGAGTAAAAGACAAGGAGGAAAAGAGGCATGATTATTCAAGTCAATCCGAACCGATCCGGTCGCCCATATCCGAACCGATCCGGTTTTACTTACTGGGTGTAAATATCTACTTCAGATCGAAACATGACTTTGCCCTCTGATCTGATCCCAATGCACATACCCGAACCGAAACAGTCCATCTCAATGCGCGAGAATATATCCAACTAGCTTAATCAATGCTTGGCATAACCTTCAACTTGATGAACAGTTAGGATAGCGCCTTACGAACATAACAGACATTAAGAACTATTCTAAAACATTATTACTCTTTTGAATCTATATATCACACTCTCATGTGTTTACTTTGCATCTTTGTTACACGTAGCACACACTTTAGTTCACATACACACACGGGGGACACGGGCAACTTTACTCTAATCCTTGCTATTGTTTCTTCAATAGTCTAGTGATCATGGCCGAGAGACATTCTTCTAGGTTAGCAAAGAAGATGGAAGTTGCAGAAACTTCTGAGAAATTTACTCTTGATGACATATCTTCTTCCTCAGACCCTGAATGGTTCGATGATGGCCCAGATTATGAAGTAGGAGCGCATAACAACGAAACACCTTCCGATAGTGAAGTTTCTCTGGGTGATGAAGAGGAAGGAGGGATAGGAGATAATCGAGCTCCTGATGAGATTGGGTCTGCCGTTATCTTGGAGTTACCCAAATATTCTGTTGAATCGACGATCGATGACGACAGACTTGTTCGCATATGTTTAAAGCACGGGATACGGAAAAGGGATACCCTGGTGCCATCGAAAGCTGACCGTCCCCACAATCCTCCGAAAGGATTTATGGAAATTACCCGATTGATGTGTATGGTTGGGGCTATTCCACCGTTTTCGCCTTTTGTTGTCGACTTTCTTAGACATATGCGGATTGCCCCCTTGCAGTTACATCCCAACTCTTATGCTTACTTATATACCTTATATATAGCATACAGAGAAATTTTAGATACAGAGCTTACTTTCGACGACGTCCACTTTTTTTATAATTTCAAGCATCGGACTCAAGAGACTCCTTCCTTTTCCTATTTCGAATCAGTCCCAAAAAGGAAAATTATTTCAGCTCTATTAAGAAGCAAGGCCGGCGATTCTAAGCTCGAATGGTTTTATATCAGGCAACAGCTGGGGGGCGCTAGGAGATGGACCAAATCAAGTAAGGCATCGATTTTCTAGATCTCAATTTTGAATATTCATGTCAACACGTTAACCTGCTTTCTCTTTTGTTTGCAGTTGATAACCCAAAACAAATATTGGATCAATTGTACTTTGATCGGATGCATCGGCTCTTCAATGGCAATCAAAAATTTCTAACCATCGATGAAGTTCTTAAGGATGAGTACCTCCATCATCACGGGCTATTATCCATTACCCGTAGCATAGGTCATGGGTCGGGTCCATATGTATACATCCCCCCAGTGGACATAATTCCTGAAATGGGCGAGGGCTCGAAAAGTCCAACAATCCTCTTCGGAATTCACCTTCTCCATCTTCAACTCAGGTCGATGAGTTGGCCAACATAGCCGAGAAGCACAGAGAAGGGTACACCGTCCCTGTTGATGCTATTTCTCCTGAGAAGTCAATGTCTCCTAAAGAGCTACCAATAGACGCTTCTCAAGGAGATGTCCCCACTACTGATGATTCCACATTTCAAGGTTTAGGAGATCTCCCCCTACCTGAAACCATCTATACTTCAGAGGACTTTGGCACAAATCCTTTAATTTTCACTTCTTCAGAGGAGACTACTCCCGTGAAGGCCAAAGAGCCCACTCGCGCTGGCCTGGCTTCGGACTCGGGTTTGTCGGGGGGAACACCACTTAGGATGCACTCAACACAATAGCACCGCTTTTCACAGCACTTACTTCTCATGAGAATACTGATTCTGAATTCCAACTACATTGTTGTGCAGGTACAATGTCTCGCCCCTACTATGACGTCAGGAAAAATACGTCGCAGCATGACTAGACCCCCTTCCGATGTCGAGCATGATCGCCATGTAAGCCGGGGTACAGAGGACAGAAGGCCTCATGAGTCTTATCGGCCACACACCTCGCGCTCTCGCTCCCCCATCCGATCGGATCCAAATCGATACAAAAGCTATCAGAGTCGTCGAGGAGAAGACACATCGCAACCCAAAGATCGAACTTCTCCTCAAGACAAACATAGTCGGGAAAGGGCTCCGCCGGAACATACCGACTCACGAGACAAACATAAGGTTTTTGATAAGCGACCTGGAAAGGGTGATACAACCATCGTGCCCACTAGACATAGGGATATTAAGCTAACATAATGCAAACCTCCACCGCTGGATGCTGAGTCTAAAGTTAAGCGGGCATATCTGGAGAAGCAGTTCCCCGACCATTATTTTGAAAATCTGACTTTCTTACCTGCTCTCGAGCCTATTTCCTCAAGGTGGGCAGATGAGGCTAAAGCGAAGAATGACGCAGTCGAAAAGCAATACTCGGAAATGTTCAAGTATTCATGCAACCTCTCCAGAATCATTCGAACTTTAATTACAGATGTTAATTCAATGAAAAAGACTACAGATGCCAATGAAAAGGCCTTGAAAAATTTGGAGAAGGATCTTGAGGACACTCAGGCTCAACTTGAGATGCTACCAACTTCAAACAACAATTTGAGGAGTTACAGAAGCGTTATCATGACTTGCTAGAATCTCACAATCAAGAGCGCTTGGAGTTGAAGAAACAAGCGGAAGATGCTAAGTCGGACAACATCAAAATGCAACTAGCTTACAATACTCTTGAGCGAGAAAAAGCCGAGTTAGCGAGAAAAAATGATGAATTGGAGAAATGAAACACTGACTTGGAATCCAAGTTTATGGAAGCTGAGAATAGGGTTGCCCTAGCTGAGGGGAATGTGGAAAATGTTATCAAGTCCGCTGAGGAGACCCGTAAACAGCTGTCTGAGGCTCAGGAAGAAGCGCACGGTTTTGGCGAATTACTGATTGAATTCTTCACGCACATAATTCGTCGCCGAAACATCTCTTGGATTGAAGATTATCCAACTACCTTGGTTCACGTATGAAGTCAAATTATTGAATGGGATAAAGAGGAGCTTAAGGTAGACTTCATCGACGAGGATAAACTCATGGAAAAATATCTAAGAGATGATGAGCCGGCACGTCTGGTCGAGGGGCATCGCCTCATCACTGCTGCTATGGAGGAGGAAAAGCGGATGGCCAAACAAAAGAATATCCCTGAGGCTGGTTCTTCTTCTACTACCGCTGAAACTTCTGAAGTCGAGGGATATGATCCCGAGAACCATGGAATCCCTCAGGCATCTCTTTTATCTCCCATACCCGAGTCAGCGTCAGAGATGGCAGTCACTCCAGCTGAGAAATCATCGGGAGGTATTTCTACCTTTTCACTTCAATTCGTCAAGGCCGTCTCCACTTTTCACCACATAATTGGGAAATCGATGGAGGATCCTTTATTTTCTCCTGAGTTGATGACTGTTGCTTCTCATTTTGTAGGTGCTAAACCGACCGAGAAGACTGGCGTGCCTCAAGGAACCACCACCCGGGTAAAATCCATGGAAAAGGCTCAAGGGGAACATGATAAGGCTACCATTGTAGAGTCAGGAGGGGGAGTTGAACTGTCTAAGGCTGACACTTCTCATGATGACGAGATGATAGATGCCTTGAAAGACGATGGTGGTAGCGAGGGGCATGAGGAAGATCCCGATGTGGCTATAATTGGGGATTCAAAAAGCACCGATGACATCACTTTGGCTGAAATGAAAGACGAACAAGACAAACTCATGCAGCTAAAAGTTGAAGACCTGAACCCTGAAATCCTTAAGCCTCTTGCAGCGGTGGATCCTGGATCAAGGTTAGTCGTTAAGCTTTCAACTAGGTCTATTACAGAAGAGCTTGCTAAAAAGTCTTCTCTTGATTCCAGTGTTCCGACTCCTGGGAAAAAATCAACCGATTCTAGCACTTTGATTGCAGAGAAGAAAAAGCCAAAGCGAATTTTGACTGATGTTGAAAAAGAGGCTAAGAATGCTCAGAAGGCTTCCAAAAAATCCAAGCCCGCTCCAAAGCCCAAGTGATGAAGTGCTTTGTTTTATTCTGATACTCAATTGGTCCGAAATTGTTGCAGCGAGTGCGGCCCTCGCATCTTCTTTTTTTCTTGTTTTCCTTGTACAAACTCACATGTTTGTAAACAAAAATAGTTTATTTCCTGCAATGTCTGATAGTCGTTAGTTCAGCACTTAAGTGAGAATACAAAAGTATGTCATATTAAAGTTATGTAATGAAGTCATTGTTGAGGGGAATATGTATGTACATATATGCCCCCAGTTAATCTTGGATAACTGAGCAAGAACTATTCAAGATTGATTAAATTAAAAAATCCAATTGCCCCATGACGGGTCCATATTCCTTTCGTCATTAATACCTGTTCTTTCTAGCATCTTTATACTCTCCTGTCCCGTATCCAGGTTAAAGTATCGTTGAGGCAGTCTCTCATCTGGGTGCACCTTCACGCCTCAGAGGACGGTGCCTTTCCGTCCTTTATACTCTCTCTCGATTCTTGAGAGTTAGAGTTAAGAATGTCATCTTCCCATTCTTCTGTGTTTTATCGTACAAACAGTCATTTTATTTGTTCCTGCACATAGGTCATCTCCAACTTTCCAAATTTTATTTAACATTTCGTGTTTCACGGTCATGATAGAATAATTGTTGAAGATATGAATAATGCAGAAAGTAAATGACATATGATATTTTTATGGTGGTTCAACTAAGTCGTTGCCTACATCCACTTCATAATCCTTTGTTCACATAAACAGACTTTTTAAGGCAAGTAGTGCCTTTTTACATAGCTTATAAAAACAAAAAGGGATGGCATTTCATATTTAGCTCAGAAATGGTCGTAAGTGCTGAGCGTTCCAGGCTCTGGGAATTTCTTCACCGTCCACGGTCGTTACCTTGAATGCTTCTGTATCAAGCTTCCGTTGGATGGTGTATGGCCCTTCACATTTTGGACCAATTGGGTTGAAGGAGGGAAGACTCGTTTCAGTACTAGGTCTCCTGGTTCAAAGGTTTTGAGGCGAACCTTCCGGTCATATTAACGTGCTACTTGATATCGATGTCTCGAGGCACACAAGTCGGCTTCAACTCTTTTTTCTTCAATCATATCAAGAGATTCCAGGAGGAGTGCTTTATTTGTCATCGGGTTATAATACGCAACTCGATGAGAAGGGACTTCTAATTCTACTGGGATCACTGCTTCTGACCCAAAGGAAAGTGAATAGGGAGTATGGCCGGTAACCGTCTTAAAGGTCGTCCTGTAGGCCCATAAGGCTAATGGCAACTCGTTTACCTGTAACACCCCACCTCCGTTAAGGTCACTCACAAAGGAAATGCCTTAACTTTGGTGGAGCATTTTAGTAAACAGAACAGAAACTTACAAGACAGATAAAACAGTACTTGAAAAATTTTAACTTTATTACAGCGGAAACAGAAATCAATATGGTTACATCCTTTCAAATCTCAGAATTCAAGTACAAAATATCAGTCTTGTACAAAAGCCTTCAAAATGCATAGTTTAAAATCATAATCCCCACAGAAGAAGACAAGCCATACTTTAAGCACTTCAAGCAGAAGAAATCCGGATCTAGCTAGAGTATTCCCTCCTTAGAAAACCTGGGGGGGAACGGAAGAAAAGAGGCGAAACAACAAGGGTCAGACATAAAGTCTGGCAAGTCCAGTGAATTTCAGCATATGAACAGATAATAATATTATGACATGAACATAAAACTGGATGAGAGATAACTGTAACAGGTGTAGCAGATATAACAGAAGAACAGAATGATATAAGCTATTGCTTTACACTTCTCTGCACTAATACTAGTCTAACAGAATTAGGTGTCACCCTAATGTCTAAACTGAAACAGGAACGGGTACAGAATAATTTAACAGAAACAGAATGCTAATAATGGGCCTTTACTACCCGATCAGAAACAGACAGAAGCAGAAACAGATTAATCCCTACGGAAACAGAATGTAGAATTAGGTGTACACTAGTAATGGGCCTTTACCACCCGAACAGACGGTACCACGCAGAAACAGACAGGTGTTACCACCCAACAGAAATAGACGGTACCAACAGAAATAGACAGAACTAAGTGTACCCTAAAACCCTACCCCAAGCGATCGGCTCCCTAATACATAAATATCCTGTGTCGGCCCTACAGTACGGTGTATCACTCCCTAAAGTGACAACCAATTGGCACAGACCTATTTACAGATGTCACGGCGTCTTACATCCTCAGAGGCAGACCGGGATCCATGCACGCACATGACCCGGTTGGAACGCACCATCAACACCCCTCGCCATTATCAGAATGAACCACTTATAATTAGTTCAGTAAGCGTGCCCGGACCCTACCTACTGTTGGGTCAAAGTTTTGATACCAGAAAGGGTTACTGACTAATATGGGTCCCAAACAACAGATGACACAAGTAATTCCCCTCCTAACCTTGTGTCCCCAGACTAACAGATTTCAGATTAACTTGTTTACAAGTTCAGACATACAGAATTCAGATTTACTAGTTCACAGATTAAGTTAACAAGTTTTCAGACTAACAGATCAGATGTACAGTATTTTTCAGATTTGTCTAACTTTGTATTGGGCCTACAGATTCCTGGACGGGTTTACTACACCTATTAATCCAGTTGGTTTAACCCTATTTCCCCCAATACGTTTTAGACGTCATTCTTATCTTAGATTTGCATTAATTAATTATTAATGCCCAGACCTCTCACATTAGGTCGCTAGCTTGTGGCCGCTGGATGGGCCGGGCGATTCCGGGCAGACTTCTGCCATAAGCCAGACCTAACCTCGTGTATTAAGCAGGTTATGACTAACTTCTCACATTAGAACCTATTGTTTGCGGCCACTGGATGTGCCGGGCGGTTCCGGGCAGAATTACGCCGCAAACTCATTCTAACCTCGAGTTAGTCACGTTTATCTTTGCGGCCAATTAATTAATAATTTACCGTTTATGCGCACTCCCACTATATATTCCAATTCAGATTATATCAATAACAGGATGATTATATCAACCCAGCAGATAACAGATTTTAGCAGATAACAGATTTTCCAGATTATATGACTTAACGGATTTAACAGATTTAGCAACTTAGCAGATTTCGGCATATAACAGGTTAGGCATTTAAACAAATAAATTTAACAGATTTAGGCATTTTCAACAGACTTAGCAAATGATAGATTTGGCAGATGAACAAATCTAGCAGACTACGCAGTAGAGCAGAACTAGCAGATTAAGCAATATAACAGAACTAGCAGATTAGGTAATGTAACACAACTAGCAAATTAGGCAAATATAACAAATTTACTTATTCCTTAAAGTTTCATAACTTGCCTAATTATAAACCTTGCCTAAGTTCACGTGCATAAATAATAGTCTTAATTCACAATATTATCATATACCCTATGTTTGTATTAAATTTACATAGCACAGATTATGGTCATAAATTTACCATATATCATATGTTCCAAATTTTTATTAAACTTGCATAGTACAGAAGATCCATATAATTTATACCAAATATAGCCATAGATTACTATGCATGTCATATATCCCAAAGGTCCCTTACTTAGGTGTTTATTTACATTAATAGATATCCTACTTTCATGTAAATCTTTATACCTAGGCCATATTCTCTTTATCCCAAATCATGTGTTCAAACAGTCTATATTTATGTTCAATATACCTTTTTATGTCATGTCCACAAATCATATGTTCAGTACCTTTTTATGTTATAAATATAACATGTCCAATCATATGTCTCAGATTCATGTTCTAGCTACAGTCCATGTTCTTTCCTCAAATTAGTCACCTATTGGTCATGCCCAATTTATGCATCATTCATTTTTTTGTCCCAAACATTTTAGCGCATGTTAATCTCTTATGAGATTGGCTCAGGCTCGTGGTAGCCTGGCTATAGAACAGAAAGAGGAAAGAGGTACAGAATAAGATAAATTAAATCAGAACAGAACAGATATAATCTCAGATTCAGATTCACAATTCATGTCAAAATCAGAATTAACGTTTATAGCAGAAAATAACTGTACTTGCCTTAATTGGATTAAAGAAAGAACTCTAGTTGTTGTAGAACCGTTGCAGAAGCTCTAATCTCTAATTGAATTTAGGTTGATGTTGATTGTCTTCTAGTTTTGATTTCAGCAGAGTAGCAACGCCATTTTTATTTTTAATTTAGAAAGAGGCAGAGTAGAAGCAGAATAGAATTGTGTGCAGAGAAGGCTGGTTTGGGGCTGTTTAAATAGGTTTAGGCAGACGAATCTAGACAGAAAACGAGACCAGATACATCAGAACGCACCCAGGCAGAAAAGCAGATTCGGGAGTCAGGTCGACCCCCAGGTCGACACTAGGGTTGACCCCCTGGGGGCAGGTCGACTGTAACACCCCACCTCCGCCAGTGCCACTCTTGCAAGGGCACTGACTTTGGAGGGGCGTTTAAACAAGGTAATCATGCATGCAGATATCACAAGACAGAACATATAAGTAAAAACAGAGTAAGTATAGCAGCGGATAAAAACTAGCATATCAAAACCATAAGTTAAGTTACAACACAGTACTTAATTATTTTCCATAAACAAAGTCTAGAAACATAAAACTGGAAACTGGAAAGGAAAACATAAAGTAGCTATCCCCAAGGTAGAAAACCATAGCGAGCTCAAGTCCAAAGCATACATGAGCTATCCAAGAAAAGCAGCTAAGATCCAAGCTAAGTACTGGTATTCCCGCCCTGTAAACCTGGAGGGGGGAAACGAAAGAAAAGAGGCGAAAGAAAATGGGTCAGTCAAAAGACTGGTAAGTCCTACCTACTATTGTACAACAACTAATAAGGTTAACTGTATATGTAAACAAGGATGAGTCATAGGATGATAACTGGCATGGTAAAAAGTCAACAAGATAGATCAAGTGTGGCACCGCATATACAAGGTTGAGGTTTGCACCAAGTGTACTAGTATCACAAGTCATGTCAAGTGTAAACAAGAAGTGATCCCCAGGCCCAAGTTTGGCCCAACATCATGAATGACCTAAATCAAGGTCCAACTAGCACGGTCTAGTCGATCGGCTCCCTAAAGCCTAACTCGTCAAGTGTCGGTGTCTTACGGCCCAACTACGAAGTGTAGCTAAACTGTGCTAGGTCCACCCTAGGGTGTATCAAGTCCTAGGGTGTCAACCACTGACACAAACCAAGCACGCACAGTTTAAACCTACTGGTGCCCGTGCCTGCTTTTTCAACTCCGGACCATGTGCACGACCATGGCCCGCCTGAACCTACACCGGCGCACCTACACAGCCGTCGTTTTGGTCGCTTACATGTCATCCCAGTAATCGTGCCCCACCCTAGCCTAGTCCCTAGGGTATCATGATACAACCAAGAGGGTTACTGGTGCAAAGGACCACGTAACTAGGGTTTCCTTAATGGGTTAAACGTGGTTAACCCAACTCATCCAAGTACCAAGTTGGTTAAGTGTACCCAAGGTTCATGACTTAACCCTACCAACCCATCGTGTTTAATTGGTTAAGTATTCAAGCGGTCCATGACTTAACCCTACCATGTGGCATTAATTAATTTAATGCACCCAACCTCTCACATTAGACCTTGTTGTGGTTACTAGTTAAGCCGGGCGGGTCCGGGTAGGTTTACACCACAACTTAGTCTAACCTCGGGTTTCACGTGCAACATGACCAACTACTCACATTGGGTCCTATTGCTTGTAGCCACTAGTTAAGCCGGTCGGTTCCGGGTAGGTTTATGCTACAAGCTCAACCCAACCTCGAGTTGGCTATCCTCATGTTTTCTAAGTGTCATGTCCATCATGTTTTCAAAACACATTACAAATTTTCAAGCAATTGGTAGACCTAACTTAATAGGTAAATTCCCAATGGGTAGACCTAACTTAATAGGTAAATTCCCAAGCTTATGTTTTTATGTCTTTTAAGTTTACCCAACCCCAAACGCAATCCCCTCGCTTTATATATCGCAATAGCGCATAAAGGATAGAAAGAGGGAACTTGGCAAAATCATGACATAAAGGTGTTGGAGCCACAAGTTAAACATGGTGGCATATGAGACAAAGATGTGATCATAAACTTGCATATCATGTTATCAACTTGCAAGATATTCATAAGCATGCATAACAACATTTTAACTTGCATAGTGTTCATATGCATGCATAACATGGTTTCAACTTGCATAAGGTTCATATGCATGCATAACATCAAACTTGGCAAATAGGCGGAACATGGCCATAGATAGCATGAGATAAGGGCTAGTAACATGCATATAACATTATATGCATGTTAACACAAGGGTTATGAGAGTTTCAAAGTTGCATTATGCAACATTTCCAACCAAAGATCATATCTTTCTATGCATAAAGCCAAGGTAACGACTTTACTAACATGCATAGAGTAAGCTTATGCATAAAATCATAAGATCAAGGCACATATCATGATTAACCCCAAACTCAACTTGAAGCATAACATATTAACTTCATAGTTAAAATACAAGAGTAGAAATAGGCTTACAATGCTATGAAGACTCAAATGAGTATAGCAAATGTAAGAAACCCCCTTATGCAACTAATTAAAACCCCAAAATGCAAGCAAACTTGATCAAGACTCCTCTTTTATGATACCAATAGAGAAACAAGACTTTAATGCAAGCCAAAGAGGATCATACAAGCCTAAATACACTTGTATGCATGGAAATCTCTTAGAAAATTGTTTAGGAATTTGATGAAGAGAGTGGAGGCCATGTGAGGATTGATTTTGCCATAGTTTAGTTGTAGGATAGATTAATGATGATTTAGGGTAGGTTAGGGTCTTATTTATAGATTAGGCTAGTGATTTAGACCATAGGATTAAACCCTAGTTCTCATCTCAACCCTCCAAATCGAATCTAGCCCCCCAAGCTCAACACAAACCCAAAGTGGTGCACCAGGCAGAACTGGGCGTCTGAGCCAAGTCGACAGCCAAGTCGACAGGGCTGTCGACCTGGTCAGACCCAGTCGACTCCCAAGTCGACAGGGCTGTCGACTTGGGTACTGTGGCGGGAATTTTCCCGCCTTGGCCCAACTGGCCCAATTTCCAAGCTTAGATTTGAATTTAAAAATCTGTTTTTATTTAGAAATTTGCTGAAAACTTTGTTGGTCCTTAATCGGGTCATACGGACTACGATTTTCGAAAACTCGGACTCTATTTGGCGTATTTTTCCGAGACGAACGCAATGGCATAGCCCGTTTCCCTTGATTCAGATTCATAAATTAAATTCTGCCTCGATTTCTGTTATAACAGGTTATTGAAAATACGGGTTGTTACATTCTCCCCTCCTTAAAGGATTTCGTCCCCGAAATTCTCAAGTTAGGAAGAACGTATCCTACCATCCAACATCCATCTACTCAAAACATCATCCATGAGCAATCATTGTCCTTACAAGATTCTAAATGCTGTATGAACATATGCAAAGGTGTGTGTATATGTACTTATCTAATGCAAATATCATCAATGCAGATTATGTTAGTGAAATGAATCCATATGTATGCAATTCCTAACATAATGTATAACATCTATATGTGTGCACATCACATACATCCATTTGCAACATCCATGTGATAACACAAAAAATTTCATCCATGAATAAGCATAAACACTCATGCATATGCAATATGAGGGGTGTGTGAGCCGATCTAGTGCCTAATCGTGTATAATGCATCCACGAGTAACCACTTGCAACCACTTGCAGCCACTTGCAACCATCAAGCATAACATGTTTCAAACACATGTTTCATCCAAAGGGTTTCTACCTAAGGTTCTCATGACAAGATTAGCACGATAACTAAACAAACACAGATAGCAAAGAGAAAGATATGCTAACAAAGAAAGGAGATTGAGAGTGTACCCTCAAAAAGGAATGGATAAAGCCCACGCATCTTCTCCTCGGTTTCCCAAGTTGCATCTTCTTCGGCTTCACCCCATTGAACCTTCACCAACTTGACCTCTCGATTCCTTAGCTTCTTGGTCTCCGTCCCCAAGATACGAATCGGAGCTCTCCTCAAAGTAGCTTCTTTCTCCACTTCCACATCTTCCAGAACACTTGGTCAACAACCTCTGCTGACTCATGTAAACACTTCCGGAGATGCGAGACATGAAAAACATCGTGTACTCCGGCAAGCTTCTCGGGCAATTTCACTCTATAAGCCATCTGCCCGATCCTCTCTATAATAGGGAAGGGTCCAACAAATCTCGGTGCTAACTTCCCAACGGCTCCAAATCGGACCACATTCCGCAAAGGAGAAACCTTCACGAAAACCATATCTCCAACACCAAACTCCAAATCAGATCTTCGCTTATCAGCATAGAATTTCTGTCGGTCTTGGGCCGCTTTCATCCGTCTTCGAATCAACTCGATCTTCTCGGATGCATCTCTGATCATATCAGGCCCAAGTATAAGTTTATCTGTAGTCTCCCACCAACATGTAGGCGACTTGCACGGCCTCCCATATAAGGCTTCAAATGGTGCCATCCCTATGCTTGCTTGATAACTGTTATTATATGCAAACTCAACAAGAGGAAGATGGTCTTCCCAAGTACCACCAAAATCCAGAATACAAAGCCTTAACAGATCTTCGAGTACCCTATTCACCCTTTCGGTTTGACCGTCCGTCTGTGGGTGATAAGCAGTACTTAGATTCAACCTCGTGCCCATGGCTTCTTGCAAGCTATTCCAGAACTGACTTGTAAAGATTGGGTCACGGTCACTGACTATACTAGAAGGGACTCCATGAAGTCTCACAATCTCACGAAGATATACAGACGCTAGCCAAGATGCGGTCCTCTTGCTCTTTACCGGAATGAAATGAGCACTCTTCGTAAGTCTATCCACAATGACCCAAATGCTCGTATTCCCTTTCCTTGACCTTGGTAGCCCATCAATAAAATCCATGGAAATACTCTCCCACTTCCAAAGTGGAACGTCTAGAGGATGCAATAGCCCACCGGGCTTCTTCGACTCGGCCTTAACTTGCTGGCAAATGATACATCCAGAAACAAACTCTGCCACATCCTTCTTCATCCCAGGCCAAAAGAAAATACGCTTCATATCTTTATACATCTTATCTCCGCCTGGATGTATAGTCAACTTAGAGCGATGCGCTTCCGCAAGAACTTTTCTTACTAGATCTTCTACCACTGGAACACATAACCTTCCATCTCTCCTCAGCCAACCCTTGTCATCAATAGAATATCGAGCGAGATGACTAGACGTCTCTCCTCGAATCAGCTTATCCGTAATCTCAACTATATGAGGATCTTCTTTCTGCGAAGCCCCAACTTGATCAAGAAGGGTAGGTCTGAGTTCCAGAGATGCTAAAGAACCGGTCATCGACTCAATTGCCAAAGAGAAATCGAAGGTTGCCACATACTCTAAATTCTTCATCTCAACGAATAAAGGACTTAGGGTCAACCTCTTTCTGCTTAGTGCATCAGCCACAGCATTACCCTTGCCAGGGGTATAAGCTATCTCGAAGTCATATGATGCCAAGAATTCCATCCACCTTTGCTGCCTAAGATTCAGATCTTTCTGCGAGAAGAGATACTTGAGTGATTTGTGATCAGTATACAACTCAAACCTTTCGCCTAAAAGATAGTGGCGCCAGGACTTGAGTGCAAAGACAATCGCCGCCAACTCCAAGTCATGAGTGGGGTAGTTCTTCTCATGAACTTTAAGTTGCCTACCCCCATAACATATCACTCTTCCCACCTGCATTAGAACAGCGCCTAACCCCGTGCCACAAGCGTCGGTATACACGGTAAACATCTTACCGCCATCGGGTAATGCCAAAACTGGAGCTGTGGTAAGGGCCCTTTTGAGCCTTTGAAAAGCGAGCTCACACTCTAAGTCCCATGCAAAGACTAAGTTCTTCTTCGTCAATCTAGTGAGAGGGGCTGAAATCTTAGCGAAGTCTCTAATGAACTTCCTATAATAGCCTGCCAGACCGAGAAAGCTTCGCACTTCGGTTGCATTCCTAGGAGTCTTCCAGTCTTGAACTGCAACCACTTTCCCGGGATCCACAGCTATACCCTGCTTAGAAACTATATGCCCAAGAAACCGGATTTCCTTTCTCCAAAAGTGGCATTTGGAGAACTTGGCTTTCAACTGATGGGCTCTTAGCGTATCCATCACTTCCCTGAGATGTCTAGCATGCTCTTCCTCGTCTTTTGAGAAGATCAGAATATCATCCACGAAGACCACGACAAACTTGTTCAAGAACTCCCTGAACACCCTACTCATCAAGTCCACGAAATATGCGGGTGCATTAGTCAAGCCGAACGGCATGACAAGCCATTCGAAGAATCCATCTGGAGTCATGAACGCAGTCTTGTCTATAATGTCTTCAGCTACCCTGAGCTGATGGAATCCAGTAGCAAGATCAAGCTGAGAGAAAACAGAAGCACCAACAAGCTGGTCGAAGAGGTCATCTATCCTCGGTAATGGATGCCTATTCTTCTTGGTCAGCTTGTTCAACTCTCGATAATCAACACATAGACGAAGCGAGCCGTCCGCCTTAGTAGCGAACACCACAGGAGCACCCCATTCGGAAATGCTTCGCCTAATAAAATTCTTCTCAAGTAGCTCCTTGATTTGCTTACTGAGCTCTCTCCTTTCACGCGGGGCCATGTGCCTAACTGGTAAGGAGACTGGCTTAGCGTTATCAACCAGATAAATGCGGAAATCTATCTCTCGCTTAGGGGGTAACCCCTTAACTTCTTCAAAAACATCAGGGTATTCTCGAACCACCCTTACAGATTGAAGATCATCGATAGACGAGTCAAGAGATTCAAGATAACATAGCATGACGGGATCTAGCGGGTTGCAAGAAATCTCTAGGGTATTACCAAGGCGAGTCATGAGTCTCACCACCCTATGCTCACAATCGAGAATGGCTCCATAGCGGGATAACCAATCCATGCCCAAGATCAACCCGTACCCCGTGAACCCGAGAACATAAGCATCACATGAGAATTCTACGGTCAGGATAGAAATCCTCAAATCCATACAGATCATAGATAAATGGGCTGAACCCCCAATCGGATTTAAAACACTAACGGGATCCTCAACAAGACTAGTACATAGGTGCAAACTTCCAACAACATCAGAAGAAATAAAACTATGCGATGTGCCGGAATCAAATAAGGTGCGAACAGGATAATCAGAAATATAAACAAGACTTTCTACAGAAATGCTACCTCGATCCTGAACTGGAGCGGTGTTGAGAGCATGCACTTGCCCTCCGGATGAACCGGCACGTTGTCTCTGTCCATGCCCCTGCTTCTTAGGGCAATCCTTGCTAAAATGTCCTGTCTCTCCACAGTGAAAGCACCCACCCAATTTCATTCTCTTCTTCCTACAGTCCTTGGCTATGTGCCCAACAATCCCACAGAAGTTGCACCTTCTTGGGTCCTTTGCCTTGTTCTTGTTGCCCTTGTTGTTCTTGTTGTTCTTGTTACTCTGATTACTCTGATTACTCTGATTCCCTCCCCACTTGGAGTCTGTCTTCTTAGGCTGAGTCTCATTGGGCTTGACTTCTTTCTTCCCATTCTTATCCTCTCCCTGCAGCAATGCCATGTCTACCAGGCTCTCGAAAGTGGCCCCCATGGGTATGTGTGACATGGCTAGACCTTGTAATGGCTCATTTAACCCTCGTGCAAAACGTCGAGCCTTCTTCTCGGGAGTATTGACCATGTCCAAACCGAATCGGGCGAGCTGGTTGAACTTATTCACATACTCTCTCACTGTCATGTCTCCTTGCTTCAAAGCTATGAATTTCTCTAGTTGCAAATTTGCCTCTGCAGATGATAGAAACTTAAGCCCAAACCTTGCCCTAAAGTCGGCCCAGGTTTCTACGGGCCTAGTAGCATTGGTGACCTCCCACCAATAAGCAGCTTCCTCCTTTAGTAGCCAAACCGCCAACAGAACCTTTCTACGGTCCTCTATATCAAAGATGGCAAAGAGATCTTTGGTCTCCTTCAACCAATTTCTTGCTTCCACGAAAGTCTCTGTCCCAATAATTTTTTTGCCACCCATGGCCTTGAAGTCCTTGCAAACCTTGGCGAAATCGGCTTGCGGTTGCTGAGGAGGAGGAGGGGGTGGAACCTCAGTGATAGTGGGAGTGGTTGCTGGACCTGCATTGTTGGCCCTAGCTTCCAAATACCTCCGGAACCATCCGGGAATGGTGACTCCCTCAGGAAGATTGAGATCGGCCATGCTGAAAAAGGGAAAAGATAGATTTAGAACGAGGAAACGAAGGATAGTGCTTATGGCTCTTGGGGGATAGCCTTTCAAAATAAACTAGACTTTTCTTTGGAAAATACTTAATTGGTTTTGAAAATAGCTTTTAAAAATAACTTTAAAACCCTTTTTTTTTTGCTCCAATCTCGTAAACCTTATGCTCTGATACCAAATGTAACACCCCACCTCCGCCAGTGCCACTCTTGCAAGGGCACTGACTTTGGAGGGGCGTTTAAACAAGGTAATCATGCATGCAGATATCACAAGACAGAACATATAAGTAAAAACAGAGTAAGTATAGCAGCGGATAAAAACTAGCATATCAAAACCATAAGTTAAGTTACAACACAGTACTTAATTATTTTCCATAAACAAAGTCTAGAAACATAAAACTGGAAACTGGAAAGGAAAACATAAAGTAGCTATCCCTAAGGTAGAAAACCATAGCGAGCTCAAGTCCAAAGCATACATGAGCTATCCAAGAAAAGCAGCTAAGATCCAAGCTAAGTACTGGTATTCCCGCCCTGTAAACCTGGAGGGGGGAAACGAAAGAAAAGAGGCGAAAGAAAATGGGTCAGTCAAAAGACTGGTAAGTCCTACCTACTATTGTACAACAACTAATAAGGTTAACTGTATATGTAAACAAGGATGAGTCATAGGATGATAACTGGCATGGTAAAAAGTCAACAAGATAGATCAAGTGTGGCACCGCATATACAAGGTTGAGGTTTGCACCAAGTGTACTAGTATCACAAGTCATGTCAAGTGTAAACAAGAAGTGATCCCCAGGCCCAAGTTTGGCCCAACATCATGAATGACCTAAATCAAGGTCCAACTAGCACGGTCTAGTCGATCGGCTCCCTAAAGCCTAACTCGTCAAGTGTCGGTGTCTTACGGCCCAACTACGAAGTGTAGCTAAACTGTGCTAGGTCCACCCTAGGGTGTATCAAGTCCTAGGGTGTCAACCACTGACACAAACCAAGCACGCACAGTTTAAACCTACTGGTGCCCGTGCCTGCTTTTTCAACTCCGGACCATGTGCACGACCATGGCCCGCCTGAACCTACACCGGCGCACCTACACAGCCGTCGTTTTGGTCGCTTACATGTCATCCCAGTAATCGTGCCCCACCCTAGCCTAGTCCCTAGGGTATCATGATACAACCAAGAGGGTTACTGGTGCAAAGGACCACGTAACTAGGGTTTCCTTAATGGGTTAAACGTGGTTAACCCAACTCATCCAAGTACCAAGTTGGTTAAGTGTACCCAAGGTTCATGACTTAACCCTACCAACCCATCGTGTTTAATTGGTTAAGTATTCAAGCGGTCCATGACTTAACCCTACCATGTGGCATTAATTAATTTAATGCACCCAACCTCTCACATTAGACCTTGTTGTGGTTACTAGTTAAGCCGGGCGGGTCCGGGTAGGTTTACACCACAACTTAGTCTAACCTCGGGTTTCACGTGCAACATGACCAACTACTCACATTGGGTCCTATTGCTTGTAGCCACTAGTTAAGCCGGTCGGTTCCGGGTAGGTTTATGCTACAAGCTCAACCCAACCTCGAGTTGGCCATCCTCATGTTTTCTAAGTGTCATGTCCATCATGTTTTCAAAACACATTACAAATTTTCAAGCAATTGGGTAGACCTAACTTAATAGGTAAATTCCCAATGGGTAGACCTAACTTAATAGGTAAATTCCCAAGCTTATGTTTTTATGTCTTTTAAGTTTACCCAACCCCAAACGCAATCCCCTCGCTTTATATATCGCAATAGTGCATAAAGGATAGAAAGAGGGAACTTGGCAAAATCATGACATAAAGGTGTTGGAGCCACAAGTTAAACATGGTGGCATATGAGACAAAGATGTGATCATAAACTTGCATATCATGTTATCAACTTGCAAGATATTCATAAGCATGCATAACATCATTTTAACTTGCATAGTGTTCATATGCATGCAGAACATGGTTTCAACTTGCATAAGGTTCATATGCATGCATAACATCAAACTTGGCAAATAGGCGGAACATGGCCATAGATAGCATGAGATAAGGGCTAGTAACATGCATATAACATTATATGCATGTTAACACAAGGGTTATGAGGGTTTCAAAGTTGCATTATGCAACATTTCCAACCAAAGATCATATCTTTCTATGCATAAAGCCAAGGTAACGACTTTACTA
Source organism: Allium sativum (assembly GCA_030737875.1). Classification (NCBI taxonomy): domain Eukaryota; kingdom Viridiplantae; phylum Streptophyta; class Magnoliopsida; order Asparagales; family Amaryllidaceae; genus Allium; species Allium sativum. The sequence goes on along the minus strand of CM060927.1, from coordinate 193,878,692 downwards.
ACATGCATAGAGTAAGCTTATGCATAAAATCATAAGATCAAGGCACATATCATGATTAACCCCAAACTCAACTTGAAACATAACATATTAACTTCATAGTTAAAATACAAGAGTAGAAATAGGCTTACAATGCTATGAAGACTCAAATGAGTATAGCAAATGTAAGAAACCCCCTTACGCAACTAATTAAAACCCCAAAATGCAAGCAAACTTGATCAAGACTCCTCTTTTATGATACCAATAGAGAAACAAGACTTTAATGCAAGCCAAAGAGGATCATACAAGCCTAAATACACTTGTATGCATGGAAATCTCTTAGAAAATTGTTTAGGAATTTGATGAAGAGAGTGGAGGCCATGTGAGGATTGATTTTGCCATAGTTTAGTTGTAGGATAGATTAATGATGATTTAGGGTAGGTTAGGGTCTTATTTATAGATTAGGCTAGTGATTTAGACCATAGGATTAAACCCTAGTTCTCATCTCAACCCTCCAAATCGAATCTAGCCCCCGAAGCTCAACACAAACCCAAAGTGGTGCACCAGGCAGAACTGGGCGTCTGAGCCAAGTCGACAGCCAAGTCGACAGGGCTGTCGACCTGGTCGGACCCAGTCGACTCCCAAGTCGACAGGGCTGTCGACTTGGGTACTGTGGCGGGAATTTTCCCGCCTTGGCCCAACTGGCCCAATTTCCAAGCTTAGATTTGAATTTAAAAATCTGTTTTTATTTAGAAATTTTCTGAAAACTTTGTTGGGCCTTAATCGGGTCATACAGACTCCGATTTTCGAAAACTCGGACTCTATTTTGCGTATTTTTCCGAGACGAACGCAATGGCATTGCCCGTTTCCCTTGATTCAGATTCATAAATTAAATTCTACCTCGATTTCTGTTATAACAGGTTATTGAAAATACGGGTTGTTACATCGACTCTAGGGTCGACCCCCTGGGGGCAGGTCGACTCTAGGGTCGACTCCCCAGTCGACCTGGTCTGTGTTGTTTAATTTTTTTCTGAACATTGGAAGGCCATAACTTGGTCATATGGACTCCGATTTACGAAATTTCGGACTCTATTTCGCGTATTTTTCCGAGACGAACGTAATGGCACAACCCGTTTCCCTTGATTCTGATTTTATATTTTAATTATACTCAGATTTATAATTCTTAAGTTCACAGAAAATACGGGGTGTTACATTCTCCCCTCCTTAAAGGATTTCGTCCCCGAAATCTTCAAGTTAAGAAGAATGTGTCCTACCATCCAATCACTCATCTACTCAGTCATCATCCACAAGCATCCATTTTCCTTAGAAATTTCTAATGCTGTATGAACATTTGCAAAAGTGTGTGTATATGTTCCTTATCTAATGCAAAGATCAGGCGGTCTACTGATTCAGTTGACCTCATTAATGCGAATTATGTCAGTGCCATGAGTCCAATATGTATGCAATTTTCCTATTTGATACATATCATGAGTGCACAACCATCCAGTCATATGCAACATCCATGTGCTGATTCAACCATTTTGCATCCATAAAAATTTAAAATGCTCACACATCCATATGCAGTATGAGAGTGTTTTCGAGCCGATCTAGTGCCTAGTGTGTGTATATGCGTCCACGAGCAACCACTAGCAACCACTTGCAACCATCAAACATAACATGTCTCAAACACATGTTTACACCCATTAGGATTCCTATCTATAAGTTGAACACTCGATCGATAGGATACAGTCGAGTGATGGAAGCGAGTACAGATAAAACAAAAACTTGATTCCTATCAGACATTGGTTGAGAAAATAATTCCCCTAAGTGTCAACCCCGAAGACCGAAATCAACATCAGATTGACACCCAGAGGGTTACCCTCTTTAGACAATGTCAAAACTGGAAATCTTATCAGGAGTATTCAGATATTTACAGACTACTGGTACAGATCAGGTTCCCTAATGATTCTTCGGAAGCTAAGCATGATAAAATCATATCCCACAAAAACTCAGAATATATGCGTCATATTTGACGCCTAACACAGATATCCCTCAAACCTTAACTTAAAACAGATGAGTCATACCCTTTATGGGTCTGAGTCTACAGCAGAATCAGAAACAATACTAGTATTCAAGTGCAGAGTACCAAGTACAGAATCAGAAAGAGTCTTAACTCCATAACCAGATAAGAAAATTAAACCTTCTACAGAAATTTTCCCTATTTCTATCCTATCCACTAACCTTGAGAGTGTTTGCCTGCCCTCCAGAAGTTGGTCCTGTCCTCTGTCCTTGCCTTCGTTTCTTCAGGCAGTCCCTAGTAAAGTGCCCCATCTCACCACAGTTGAAGCAAGCACCCTCCCCTTCCTCTTTCGGTAATCCTTATTCAGATGAGTCGAGCTTCCATAAGTAAAACACTTTCCTCCTCCTTATCTTCAAACTTTCCTTCCTTCTTTTGTGTTTCCCTTTTGCCTCCATTGTGAACTAAGTCTATATGAGTTTCTCACATTTGGGTTGTGCTCATTAGCCAAACCTCATCATTCTCATCTTTACTATCCTTGTGTAACACGTTGACCAATCCCTCGAAAGCTGCCTCCATCGCCCGGAAAAATCCTTCAAAGCTCTAAAGAAAACTAGCCGCAGGTGAAACTACTACAGCTATCGATGGAAGTCGGGCACTACTTTGCCCTTCGACGAGGTTACCTCCCAGAAAGTCGGGAGCCCCAGAGACTCAAGAAAGAAGGAAACAAGGATTCAAGCAGAGGATCAAAAGATAGATATATGGCTTAGGGGACTATGTTTTTCAAAATAAGCTTTTCTTTTGAAAATACTTCCTTTTCAAAACCTTTTTGAAAATAGTTTTCAAAAATTCTTTATCAAATCCGTTAACCTTCAGCTCTGATACCAAGTGTAACACCCCACCTCCGTTAAGGTCACTCACAAAGGGAATGCCTTAACTTTGGTGGAGCATTTTAGTAAACAGAACAGAAACTTACAAGACAGATAAAACGGTACTTGAAAATTTTTAACTTTATTACAGTGGAAACAGAAATCAATATGGTAACATCCTTTCAAATCTCAGAATTCAAGTACAAAATATCAGTCTTGTACAAAAGCCTTCAAAATGCATAGTTTAAAATCATAATCCCCACAGAAGAAGACAAGCCATACTTTAAGCACTTCAAGCAGAAGAAATCCGGATCTAGCTAGAGTATTCCCTCCTTAGAAAACCGGGGGGGGGGGGAAACGGAAGAAAAGAGGCGAAACAACAAGGGTCAGACATAAAGTCTGGCAAGTCCAGTGACTTTCAGCATATGAACAGATAATAATATTATGACATGAACATAAAACTGGATGAGAGATAACTGTAACAGGTGTAGCAGATATAACAGAAGAACAGAATGATATAAGCTATTGCTTTACACTTCTCTGCACTAATACTAGTCTAACAGAATTAGGTGTCACCCTAATGTCTAAACTGAAACTGAAACAGGAACGGGTACAGAATAATTTAACAGAAACAGAATGCTAATAATGGGCCTTTACTACCCGATCAGAAACAGACAGAAGCAGAAACAGATTAATCCCTATGGAAACAGAATGTAGAATTAGGTGTACACTAGTAATGGGCCTTTACCACCCGAACAGACGGTACCACGCAGAAACAGACAGGTGTTACCACCCAACAGAAACAGACGGTACCAACAGAAACAGACAAAACTAAGTGTACCCGAAAACCCTACCCCAAGCGATCGGCTCCCTAATACATAAATATCCTGTGTCGGCCCAACAGTACGGTGTATCACTCCCTAAAGTGACAACCAATTGGCACAGACCTATTTACAGATGTCACGGCGTCTTACATCCTCAGAGGCAGACCGGGATCCATGCACGCACATGACCCGGTTGGAACGCACCATCAACACCCCTCGCCATTGTCACAATGAACCACTTATAATTAGTTCAGTAAGCGTGCCCGGACCCTACCTACTGTTGGGTCAAAGTTTTGATACCAGAAAGGGTTACTGACTAATATGGGTCCCAAACAACGGATGACACAAGTAATTCCCCTCCTAACCTTGTGTCCCTAGACTAACAGATTTCAGATTAACTTGTTTACAAGTTCAGACATACAGAATTCAGATTTACTAGTTCACAGATTAAGTTGACAAGTTTTCAGACTAACAGATCAGATGTACAGTATTTTTCAGATTTGTCTAACTTTGTATTGGGCCTACAGATTCCTAGACGGGTTTACTACACCTATTAATCCAGTTGGTTTAACCCTATTTCCCCCAATACGTTTTAGACGTCATTCTTATCTTAGATTTGCATTAATTAATTATTAATGCCCAGACCTCTCACATTAGGTCGCTAGCTTGTGGCCGCTGGATGGGCCGGGCGATTCCGGGCAGACTTCTGCCACAAGCCAGACCTAACCTCGTGTCTTAAGCAGGTTATGACTAACTTCTCACATTAGAACCTATTGTTTGCGGCCACTGGATGTGCCGGGCGGTTCCGGGCAGAATTACGCCGCAAACTCATTCTAACCTCGAGTTAGTCACGTTTATCTTTGCGGCCAATTAATTAATAATTTACCGTTTATGCGCACGCCCACTATATATGCTAATTCAGATTATATCAATAACAGGATGATTATATCAACCCAGCATATAACAGATTTTAGCAGATAACAGATTTTCCAGATTATATGACTTAACGGATTTAACAGATTTAGCAACTTAGCAGATTTTGGCATATAACAGGTTAGGCATTTAAACAAATAAATTTAACAGATTTAGGCATTTTCAACAGACTTAGCAAATGACAGATTTGGCAGATGAACAATTCTAGCAGACTAAGCAGTAGAGCAGAACTAGCAGATTAAGCAATATAACAGAACTAGCAGATTAGGCAATGTAACACAACTAGCAAATTAGGCAAATATAACAAATTTACTTATTCCTTAAAGTTTCATACCTTGCCTAATTATAAACCTTGCCTAAGTTCACGTGCATAAATAATAGTCTTGATTCACAATATTATCATATACCCTATGTTTGTATTAAATTTACATAGCACAGATTATGGTCATAAATTTACCATATATCATATGTTCCAAATTTTTATTAAACTTGCATAGTACAGAAGATCCATATAATTTATACCAAATATAGCCATAGATTACTATGCATGTCATATATCCCAAAGGTCCCTTACTTAGGTGTTTATTTACATTAATAGATGTCCTACTTTCATGTAAATCTTTATACCTAGGCCGTATTCTCTTTATCCCAAATCATGTGTTCAATACAGTCTATATTTATGTTCAATATACCTTTTTATGTCATGTCCACAAATCATATGTTCAATACCTTTTTATGTTATAAATATAACATGTCAAATCATATGTCTCAGATTCATGTTCTAGCTACAGTCCATGTTCTTTCCTCGAATTAGTCACCTATTGGTCATGCCCAATTTATGCATCATTCATTTTTCTGTCCCGAACATTTTAGCGCATGTTAATCTCTTATGAGATTGGCTCAGGCTCGTGGTAGCCTGGCTATAGAACAGAAAGAGGAAAGAGGTACAGAATAAGATAAATCAAATCAGAACAGAACAGAACAGATATAATCTTAGATTCAGATTCACAATTCATGTCAAAATCAGAATTAACGTTTATAGCGGAAAATAACTGTACTTGCCTTAATTGGATTAAAGAAAGAACTCTAGTTGTTGTAGAACCATTGCAGAAGCTCTAATCTCTAATTGAATTTAGGTTGATGTTGATTGTCTTCTAGTTTTGATTTCAGCAGAGTAGCAACACCATTTTTATTTTTAATTTAGAACAGAGGCAGAGTAGAAGCAGAATAGAATTGTGTGCAGAGAAGGCTGGTTTGGGGCTGTTTAAATAGGTTTAGGCAGACGAATCTAGACAGAAAACGAGACCTGATACATCAGACCGCACCCAGGCAGAAAAGCAGATTCGGGAGGCAGGTCGACCCCCAGGTCGACACTAGGGTCGACACTAGGGTCGACCCCCTGGGGGCAGGTCGACTCTAGGGTCGACCCCCTGGGGGCAGGTCGACTCTAGGGTCGACTCCCCAGTCGACCTGGTCTGTGCTGTTTAATTTTTTTCTAAACTTTGGAAGGCCATAACTTGGTCATATGGACTCCGATTTACGAAATTCCGGACTCTATTTCGCGTATTTTTCCGAGACGAACGCAATGGCATAGCCCGTTTCCCTTGATTCTGATTTTATATTTTTATTATACTCAGATTTGTAATTCTTAAGTTCACAGAAAATACGGGGTCTAATATTACCCATCTAGCTTTGGCCTGCTCCAACCGCTACTTTAGAATTGGTTTAATGACCTCGTTTACGGCTTCGACCTGGCCATTTGACTGTGGGTAAGCTACTGTAGTGTATCGTTTATCAATCTTATATTTCTGGCAGAAGTTTCTGAACTCGATGCTGTCAAATTGCGTCCCATTCTCAGTTACGATGGTCTTCAGTATACCAAATCAACAAATAATGTTTCTGACCACAAAACTGATCACCTTCCTTGCCGTGATGGTTGTTAGTGGTTCAGCTTCCACCTATTTTGTGAAGTAGGCCACGACAACGATCGCGTACTTAGCTCCTCCTCTGGCAATAGGTAACACTCCAATAATGTTAATTCCCCACATGGCAAATGGCCATGGACTTACCATCGACTTGAGTTGGGTCGGAGGCGCTCTGGGAACTCTAGCGAATCTTTGACATCTATTGCAGCGTCATGAATAATCAGCCGCGTCTTTATTAACGATAGGCCAGAAATATCCGTACCGCAATACTTTCTTTGCTAGGGTTTGGCCCCTAGTGTGATCTCCACACTCACCTTCATGCACTTCTTGCAGTACACGTTTAATGTCGTCGTGTGCGATACACCGTAATATGGGCATTGAAAACCCTTGACGATAAAGAACGTCGTGCTGCAAAACATATCTTGCAGCCTTGCGTCTTACAGCACGTCTTTCGCTCTTTTTCAACGGGAGGGTTCCATTCTTGAGAAAATTCTTAATTAATGTCATCCAGGATTCTCTTTCTGGTTCAACTTCCAAGGCTAGCTCTGCTTCCGTTAGGTCGAAACTCGGTGATTCCAACACCTCTATCGGAACCATTTCGGTTTCTTTAGGATTATCAGAACTTGCTAGCTTCGCCAGTCGATCTGTTTTTGATTTCCTGCTCTTGGGATGTGCGTTATGCTATAATGCTCCAAACCTTCCAATAACTCCTTTACCTTTTTGAGATAAGTGACGAGTCGAGGTCCTTTAGCAGCAAATTCTTCCCGAACTTGACATACAACTATCTTGGAATCGCAATATATATCTAGTGTCTTCACTCCCAAATCTTTGACGAGTTTCAGCCCGACAATCAGGGCTTCATACTCGGAATCGTTGTTAGTGGCAGCGACCTCTAATCGTAATGCATAGTAGATAGATCATCCTTCAGGAGTTATCAAAACAACTCTAGCGCCGGACTTTCTATCATTCTTGGCCCTGTCCGTATGTAATTTCCACGGACTGAGTTCTAACTCTCGATCCAAAGCAACTACCTTGTCACCCACCATTTCCTCTTCAAGAATTGTAAATTCAGCTATAAAGTCAGCCAAGGCCTGCCTCCTTATTGATCTTCGTGGCTGAAAGTTCAAATCAAACCGACTCAGCTCGATATTCAATTTAAGTAACCGCCACGATGTTTTGGGTTTCTGCAGCACTTGTCTCACAGGTTGATCGGTATATACAACTATTGGGTGTGCCTGAAAATAATGGCGAAGTTTGTAGGAAGCAATCAGGAGGCTATAAGCAAACTTCTCTATCTTCGGATAGTTATGTTCTGCAGCAGCTAGTTTTTTGCTTACGTAATACACAGGTTTCTGGATTTTATCCTCTTTACGTACTATTGCTGCGCTGACGGCGTGAGATGATACCGCCAAGTAGACGAACAAATCCTCATGTTCCACGGGCTTTGATAATATTGGAGGCTTTTCTAAGAATTCTAACAGATTCTGGAACGCCTCCACACAGTCGGGAGTCCACTCAAAATTTCGCTTTCCCCGTTTTATGAGATCGAAGAGAGGTACACCCTTGTCTGTTGCTTTGGAGATGAACCTGCCCAGTGCTGCAACCTTCCCAGCTAAGCTTTGAACATCCCTGATCTTCCGCGGCTCCTCTATATTCTGGATTACTGCTATTTGGTCCGGATTGATTTCAATTCCTCTGGAACTCACGATAAAGCCAAGGAACTTGCCTTATGCCACTCCAAAAGAACACTTCAAGGGATTCAACTTCATCCCATACCTTTGTAGTATGCCGAACATTTCTGCTATGTCCTTCGTATGATCGAGAGATTGCTTGGATTTCACGAGCATATCATCTACGTAAACTTCCATGGTTTTCCTGATTTGATTGTAAAACATGCGGTTGACTAGGCGCTGATACGTGACTCTCGCATTTTTTAACCCAAATGGCATTACCACGTAACAATATAATCCCAAGTCTGTGATAAAACTTGTATGCTCTTGATCTGGTATTTGATTGTACCCAGAATAGGCATCCATAAAGGATAAAAGTTCATGCACGACCGCTGAATCCACTGGTTGATCAATTCTGGGGAGAGGAAAGCTATCCTTCGGGCAACCCTTGTTCAAATCAGAAAAGTCAAAGCACGTTCTCCACTCCCGTTTGACTTTTTGACCAGGCCAAGATTCGATATCCAGTCGGGATATTTTGAATCCTTAATGAATCCATTACCTTTTAATTTCTCTACTTCTTCTTTCAAAGCTGCTGACCGCTCTGGGCTGAACATCCGTCTCTTCTGCTTGACTGGTGGGTGCTTTGGATTAATACACAAAGGGTGGCTCATGATGGCAGGCGAAATCCCCCGCCTGTCAGCGTGAGTCCAGGCAAACACATCCAGGTTTGCCTTTAAGAAATCAGCAAATTCCCATGCTCTAACTGGATCCAGTTGATCTGTTTCATCAATAGGTATATCGATTGTTATTTCGTTGGGAGTTTCCTTCCTGTCCCTGGGTTCTCTATCCTCCCTAGGATCTATATCCTCGATCCCGTCTGAGGGCGACTCTCTTGGGGTAAGGTCCCTTAATTGCTATGCTGAGGCCTCCTTTGGAGGGGCGGAATCATCCTTAGCATCTATATTCAATCCCTTCATTAACATCTTTAACTCTGTCACGTAACAAGCTCGTCCCGTAGCTTGGTCGCCCCTCATCACCCCAACTCCTGAGTCAGTCAGGAATTTAAGCAGCAAGCACCAAGGTGCAATACATGCCCTAAATTCGGCAAGGGTCAGTCGGCCTAGGAAGGCATTGTAAGGCGACTCCACATCAAAAACTACAAACGGTAGGATCCTTACTCTCTAGCGATCTCCATGCCCTAGTGTGACTGGTAGTTCCACAAAACCCATCGGAGCTGTAGATGCTCCGTTAAAGCCACATATCCATCCTTCACATGGCTTTAAGTCTTTTGCTTCGAGCCTCATTTGTTCGAAAGCTTTCTTGAAGAGGATATTGACCGAGCTCCCGTTGTTCACTAACACTATATGGACTAAAGCAGGGCCAACTGTCGTGGTAATCACTAATGGATCGTCGGTTGGAGATTGAACTCCAGAATCATCTCTATTGCGTAATACTACATCATCTGACATCGTTTTTTGTTGTTTTATTGGAGTGACGTCTTCAAGGCTACTGCATTCTTCTACTTCAAAATGCTTGGCGGCATTGACGTACTGGTCCATTGCTTTAAAACTACGACCAACTAAGTGAGGTTCGCCTATAATAGAGTTAATGACGATCCTCTTACCTTTTTGCTGAGCTGTGGGTTTTGAAGCAGGCTGGTCTTGGTTCGAGGCTTGCCCCCCTTGCCCCCTGTCCCTTAGGGTGACCTTTTACTCATATAACTTCCCCTCTCATAGCAATTTTTCGACGATGTATCTCAAATGACGGCATTCATTGGTGGAATAACCGTGGGTACCATGAAACAAGCAAAAATTTCCTGTTGCAATCTCTTTCTCAGTAGAATCTCTGGGTGGTGGTTTTTTGTACTGCAATATGCTATATGTATCTAAATAAATGTTCTCCAACGTATCATTTAACGACGTGTAATTTTCAAAAGTCTGGAATCTGGGTCTTTTATTAGAGCTATTCCCGCGGTTTCTGTTCCTTCTATTGCTGTTCCCATTTCTGTTGTTATTACGCCCACTCTGGTTGCCAACATTTACTTCCACCTTCCCTGAACTGTCACCAGATTGTTTCACAGCAACGTTTCTTTGGACACCTTCCTTCGAGGCCCCTTCGGACTTTCTCTTCCGATTTTCCTTAGCCTCTTATCGCCTTAAGCGGATATTAGCCTTTTCATAGAACAATTCTCTAGTCGGAGGTGGTTTTCCAGCCAAGTAATCCCTGAACTCTGTGTTAGGATCTACCCCTTCTATCAGGGCCATTAGGATAGTGGGCTCATGGGGATCGCTAACTTCGGTGATGGCCAGGTTGAAGCAATCCAAATATGACTTCAAAGATTCTCCTGGGGCCTGTTTAATCCGTGACAATTCTATGACGGTCTTGGACTTTTGGGCATGGAGTCGAAATTGATTCATGAAGCGCTCACTCAATTCTATGAAATTTGATACCGACCGAGGAGGGAGTCGAGTGAACCACATTAAGGCTACGTCTTCAAGATAGATTGGGAAAGTTTTGCATTTTACGGCATCTCGAGCTGCTGCCGCATTCATGAACCATGCATATCTCATCAGATGTTGCCCTGGGTCTGTTCTTCCTGAATATCGATCCATCTGAGGCAAGTTGAATCGCCGGGGGAACTGGAAATTCAGTTTGTCATCTGTGAAGGGGGTATGACTTCGTTCAATGCCCCAATCTTCATTAGTATACCGCTGGCTTTCGGACATAATCTGGCGCACCATTGCCCATACATCAGCGTTTGTTAATGTCTGCACAGGCTCTCTAGATCCGATGTTCGGATTTCCCCTGGGTTCCTGGTCAGGGGACAACCTCTTGTTTCTGGCGGCAGCTGCTCTACGTTGCTCTCTGTGCTCCCGGTCGATCTTAGGAGGTAGTGGTTGGAGAATCTGTTGCTGTGTGAGGTTGGTAATATTAGGATCCATGGGTAAGACGTGGGATCCGCGCATGGGTAGCAACATAGGTTGTTGCAGGCTGGGGTCATCAGGGCCCAATACACGAGCAGCGTCTTCTCGGGGTCCTAAAGATCCAAAAGTCAATTGATCGAGGTTCTGAGGTCGTTCAAGCGGCCTGCTCTCGCGGGGGCGTTCTTCGTCCGAAGAAGACGAATCATCTGTAGCAAGGCGGCGTGTTGGGGAAGGAGTCTTCTGCCTCTGAAGCTCCTGTAGCTCTCTACCCATAGTGATCATGTTTTCCTGCATGCGAAGTTTGTCATGCCATTGAGTTTCCAATGCTTCTTTAGTGCTCTGTAGCATGTCAATAAAACGTGAAAAGTCTTCCTGGATAATGGGTGCAGATGGATCAGGCTGAACATTAATCATCGGCTGGAATCGGAGCGTTAGAGGGGGCTCGAGTTAAAGTTCCAGCTTCATTCTGGTTCGGATCAGATCAGTTCACAGTAGCCTGGTCGGGGCGGTTCGGATGGAGAGAGTGAGTGCCCTCGACCTCAATAGACCAGATCAGATCGGTGCCTTCCACCCGATTCGGATCGGCGCCTCCCATCTGGTTCGGATCCTCCTGATCGGAGCGGTCTACTCAAGAGCTTTAAGCACGTGACCTCGTTATCACGATGGCTTGCTGATCTTCTCTAGCATTGTTTCCCCTAGTGCCTTGCACTTCTTTTCCTTTGGTCTTAGCCATGACACTCGATTCTTCAACGGTTAGTTAACAAGTACCTAAAGATGTCAGAGACAAGGGATTAACTTCTTTGAACTTGAAAGTCCAAATAGTAGAATGATAATCCCGAAAAGGCTAAGAATAGTTCAATTCTCAGTGAAAGCACCAGAATGTTAGACCAAAAATTGGCTCTAACACCCAAATTAGCTATGATTTTAATGAAGTAGAACTAAAAAGCAACGAAGAACACACGATTTATAGTGGTTCAGCGTTAAAGAGCCTACGTACACTTTCTATTCTTTTGATTGGTAATTTGAATGCAAATACAACAATGATTCTCACTCAACTTCACAATTACAATGCATAAACTCACTCAAATCTCTCAAAAATGAACTTTAAGAGACGATTTTGGTCTGAACACGGTTGTGAAATTCGGTTATGAAGGAAGTTAGAACTGAGAACTTGCCAAAAGATCCTTTCGAATGCCTCTTGATGGTGTATTTATAGGTGAAAAATCTCTTCGAAGTGGCTCCGGTTCGGAACTGCGTGGCACCCATCTCATAAGAATTGGGTTCGGAGGCTTCCAGATGGTGACAGCGCATCGATTTAGTGGGGACATCGTGGGAGAAATGGTCATGCTTGGTCCGAGTCTTCAGGAAACGTGTGAAGCAACGGTCACAGGCTCAGAGAAAGGGGTTCGGATCGGTTGCCTCCGATCCGATCCGATTAGGCCACTTGCTATCTTTTGATGTTGCTGATGTACTTCTCCGAACCGAACCGATTTGGTATCTGCGTCTTTGATCTCTACTTTTTTCCTGCGCTATCTCCCTCCGATCCGGACCGGTTGGTGGCTTTCTCACTATTTGCTCTTTGTGTAGCCTAGTTCACAAAGTAGGCTAACACTTACCATTTATGATTAAATATAACTTGTTTCAATTCATAAGTTTTTCTCCTTCTTTCTTATTTAATCATAAATTCAATTTACACTGTCACTACAAATTATGGTTGTTTACTTATTAACTTAGTTTTCTTAACTAAGGTCCAATAACAATAAGTTTCTCTTCACATAACTTATGTTGTCCTCATCCGTAGATTTCATACTCTTGTTCTCACAAGTAACTTAATTTACAATTAATTACAATTTGTCTCTTAACATAAATTATTCCAATTTTCTTATTGTTTTCTTATAACCTAAATTATAATTCTCACTTGTCCCAAGGAAAAGCCTTAACATGTTACTCTTATCAATAGATTTCATACTTCCAAGTGTTTTGATTATTTAATTTATACTTAAGTACAACCTCTTACAGTCATAAACTTTCCCTTTTTTCTCTATTTATTACAAACAACTGGTTTCAGTTTTCCCTATTTACTGGTTACATATTTCAAAATTAAGTGTCACTTATTTCATTTCACCGGTTGTCTTATTTCCTTACTAATTTATTATAACCTAAGTTATAATCTTCACTTGTCCCTATGACAAGTCTACCTTTTATAAAATATTTTTATTACTGTTATTTATTTATAATAGGTTATTATCATTCCCTACTTATTCCAAATCATTTACTGTTGTATCTTTCTTTCATTGAATTCCATTTATAACCATTAATTACAATTAATACTATTTATCATTCTTGCTATTTATATATATATACACACACACATGTACCATACCTCTCACATTAAGCCTACAATCTGTGGATGCTGGATATGCTGGGCGGGTTCCGGGCAGACTTCTTCCACAAGTCGGACTTAACCTCATGTCTTGGCACGTCTCGTGTTTATGCACATAGACCCCTCACCTTAGATTCGCCACTGGTGGTTGCTAGATATGCCCTGCGGGTCCGGGTAGACTTCTACCATAAGTGTAATCTAACCTCATATCTAAGCACGGTTGTAGTTTCTAATTACTGTAATTCTAGGCATGTTCATTTTTTTTATAGTTATTCCTATTTCATTGTAGGTTTTCATGCCCTTTTTTCCAAGTAATATTTACTAGCCCAATTTAAGATCTTTAAACATAATTTGGTCGATGCCCCAATCCATATTTATTTATTCAATTCTATGTTAACATGAAACCATTTAATCATTTACTTACTCCAATTATTTCATGTATAGAATTGGGAAAATCAACATGTAACAAGTGCAGTCACAGCTGATACCCATATTCTAACAAGTTCATAACATTTCAACTGATTCAATATATGAATTATTCATATTAACAATTTGACGTTATATCATGCTAATCATTCCCGCATGTCATATACACCACTTTAATCATTATTAGCATATGTTTAGGCATCTTAATATATCATATTCCGATTTGTCATAATGGGGAATGCTAAACGGTAATATACCATTATCTAAAATAATATGGCTTAAATCCACTCACCTTTTATGCTTTCCCCAATTCTGGATCTGATCCTGTTTTAGTATCCATGGGTTTTCCCTTTTAATTTTATTTGAAACCTAATAACCGTGGATTGACTATTCTCACTAAAAGAGAAGGGAAAGAAAGAGTAAGAATCTGAATGGATTTGATCTAGAATGTTACCTTGCTTTTCATGAATCTGAACAATCTTTTATTAACGTCAATTATCTCTTCCAAATCTTGAATTTTAAAAATCTTCTTATTAATAATCTAAATTTTCTAAACATATTTGAGGAGAGGAAGAGAGTAATGGAAGAGCTTCAGCATAGCTTTAGAATTATGAGTTTAGGGTTAGCTATAGGGCCTTATTTATAGGTTCTCAATATCTTATCGTACACGCAGTGCTGAGTCAGCATTGAACCCAGTTAAGAAAATAATCCAGGTTCGCAGATGAATCCAATCGGATCTTATCGTACACGCCGTGCTGAGTCAGCACTGGGTCCCGCAAGCTGTTTTGGCGCAGAAATTTGATTTTTGAATGTTTGAATTTATTTAACATTTATATTCACATGTAATATTCCTATGCGTATACAATTCTTATAACGACCATTTTACACGTATATATATACGCACAATTTTTGTTTTGTTTTCAAAATTCAAACGGTGTCGTAACGTTATTTGATTCTTGCTATATTTCATTGACTGCGGCCTTATCTTGAATCTCTTGTATACGTATATTTCTACATATATATATATATATGCATATATTTTCTTTATTTCTTCGTATGTACATTCTTATCCTTTCAAATTTTGAATTTGTATACGTACATACATTTGTATGCTCAGTTGGCCCTCTCTAAAACAAAGATAAAAATTATATCGCCGTAGAGGTTCGAACCCCCGACCTCTATGTTGCAAAACCTATGCCTTAACCAGCTGAGCTATAATGTCTTTTATTAATAAGTTTAGAAACAATGGTAGTCATTGTTCTCCTTCTTTTACCTTATTCTCATGTTTTGCTACAATACTTCATTTAAATGTATCTCTTTCACCTTAACTCTGTTTTCTGTAATTCATAAGTCTAAATTGACCAGAAAATTGCCATGAATGCATTGACGCTAGTCCCATGACCAAATTCTTGAAGCTCTTCAATTTTTTTTTAAATATGCATTTTAATCGCATTGCATTTCTTCTTATTGCATGTAATTTATTAATCTTTTCTTCATTTCAATGTATGAACTTATTATATGCAATTATATTAATATATTTTATTTTATTGTCTTAAAATGCGGGGTGTTACAGTTCCAATTGAAGAGGCTGGTGCTTTTGAAAGCATGGCCCAGTAATTATATGTTTGCAGTTTTCGCTATTTAAAGCGGTGAATAAACTGTGTTGGGTCGTGGCTTTCAAAGATTTTGGCGGTTCAATGCATATGTCGGTCTATTAGGCCTCTGGGCCGAATTACTCTTCGGTCCACGGTTTTATTGGTTGGGCCACCGGCTCGGTTCGGTCTGGATAACTATGCTTCTTGGACACCATCATCCTTTTGCAATTCTTATTTGCTATGAGTGGAGTAGTATTTGGTTTGCAATCATTCATTATGAATTTCAAATTTCTTCGATATATTAATTTTGGGTGTTAAATATACCTTCTTTATGTTGTTTCACCTTGATTCCAAGAAAATAATTCATCAAGTCAGGATCGGTCATTTCGAATGTTTCCATCATGTCTTCTTTGAATGCAATTATCATCTTTGTATTGTTTCCTATCTAGAGAAGATCATCTACATATAGAGAGACAATTAGTGTATCATGCTGATCGTTAGACCAAAAAGTGGTTCTAACACCCAAATTGACTAAAATTACAATAAAATGAGATCAAAAACAGAAAAGAGACACAGGATTTATAGTGGTTCGGCGTTAAAGAGCCTACGTCCACTTTATATCACTTTGCTTGATGATGTAGATGAAAATACAATAAGATATTCACTCAATCTCACTCACTTTTCATATACATTCACTCAATTATCTCAAAATATACTTTGAATGATGATTTGGATTGTTTTGGAGTGCTGGAATTCGATTCTCAAAGATACTCAAACTCTTAGAGTGCCAAAAGATCCCTTCAAGTGAGCCTTAGAGGTCTATTTATAGGTGCAAATTGTCCCAAAAAGGGGTTCGGATCGGAGGTACGTGGCATCCATCCCTGGAGATGCGGGTTCAGGGCTCTCCAGATGGTGACAGTGCATCAAGCGAGTGGGAGAACGTGGGCAATCATGCGTGTAACCGCTCCGCATCTTTAGGAGAACATGGGAATGAAGCAGCTTTCATTCTGTGCTCGGGTCGGATAGGCCAGGTAATGGGTTTCGGATCGGAGCATCATATCCGATCCGGACCGGTTCGAGTTCTGTCTTTCCTCACTTTGTCTAGCTTTGTTTTTCTCTGAATACATCCGATCCGATCTGGTTTCTAGGCAGATTATTCTCTAATACTTGATCCTTTAGCTTTGTCTAGCCTATTTCACAAAGTAGGCTAACATTTTGCCCCCTCAAAGAATGCTTCTGTTGAAGACGAAGCATGCTTTGATGTTATCTGCTCATTGGTCTTTGAATTTGATTTTGAATTGTTGAGAAGTCATTTCTACTGAAATTCCATTCGGTTCGGGTTCCGACCCGAACAGGCTCACCTCTTCTTTCATTTGGTATCAAGTTCGCGGGCCAGACTACGTCACTGGGCTCTCATTCCGATCCGAGCGGAAAAGTAGGCAGGAATACGAGTAGTCACCGTAACTCTATATATGCCTATCACCTTTTTCTTTCTTCCTCTCTTTCTTCCTATTTGCTTTTTCTCAGCCGATTGAACACAGAAACCCTAGCCCTCTAAATATCAAAAAACCTCTTTATTAACCATCAAATCGAATTCGCAAGTGAATCTTAAACTTGATTTTCTTGATAATAATCGATTTCGATTATGAATTACAGTCGGTTTGGTAGATTTGGGCATATGTTTGGTTCGATTTGCTAGTACAGCCTCCTCTTCCCTCACCATCGTCGTTGGTGGCTCAGTCGCCACTTCGAGGTGCTGGGAAGATGGAATTAGGGCTCGCCATAATGGATAAAACCAATGAAAATTTGATCTTGGTTGGGGCCATGAATACGAAATTAGGTTCTAAGTTTGAAAAAGAGGAAGAAGAAAGAGGTTGCAGGGGATCGGTTCGGGTGATGGAGTGTGGATCATGGAGAAGAAGAAAGGGAAGAGAAGTTCACAAAATCGGATCGGGTCGGAGGAAAGAATCATAAAGAGAAGCTGGACTTACTCAATCGGATCGGGTCGGACTTGTAAACAAAAAGGAGGATAGGAATCGCCTTATCGGATCGGATCGCGAATTGAAACAAAGGAAGTAAAAGGGGATGGCTGCTTAATCCGATCTGGACCATTTCAGAAGTCCTTCTCCGAACCGATCCGGTTTTGATCCCTGGACACCAATACTGATTCTCAACTAAGATGAGGCCTTACCCTTCGATCCGATCCCAAAGCACACATCCGAACCGAACCGAAGAAAACAATCCAATTTAACACTTAAGAACTTGCTTAACCAGCCTATTCAATTCTTAACATGATCTTCCAACTTAAAGGACAATTAGGATAGTGCCTTATGAATCATAAACAAATGTCGAGAACTGTTCTGAACATCATTGCTTCGTCAGAACCTTACATTACACTTTCTAGTGTTCACTTTACATCTCCTACTTACACCGTACACACTTTAGTTCACATATGTGCACAGGGGGACATGGGCTAATTTACTCTAACTTCTGTTATTACTTCTTCGATAGTTTAGTGATCATGGCCGAATGACATTCTTCTAAACTGGCAAAAAAGAAAGAGATCCCAGAGACATCCAATAAAGTCACTCTTGACGACATATCTTCTTCATCAGACCCTGAATGGGATGACGAGGGATCAGATTATGAAGTAGAGGCGCATAACAGCGAAACGCCTTCTGACAGTGAAGTTTCCCTAGGCTATGAAGAGGAAGGAGGGGTTGGAGATACTCGAGCTCCTGACGAATTTGAATCTTCCATCATATTGGAATCACCTCAAGATTCTGTTGAATCGACGATTGACAATGACAGACTTACTCGAATACGCTTAAAGCACGGGATACTGAAAAAGGATACCCTGGTGCCGTCGAAGACTGACCGTCCTCATAATCCTCCGGAGGGATTTATGGCAATCACCCGATTGATGTGCATGGTTGGAGCTATTCCACCGTTTTCTCCTTTTGTCGTCGATTTTCTAAGACAAATGCGAATTTCCCCTATGCAGCTGCATCCCAACTCCTATGCTTACCTGTATACCTTATACGTAGCATACCGCGAGATCTTAGGCACAGATCTCGCTTTTGATGACGTTCATTTCTTTAATAACTTCAAGCATCGGACTCGAGAAACTCCTTCTTTGTCTTACTTCGAGTCTGTCCCGAAAAGAAAGATAATTTCGGCGCCATTCAGCAGCAAGGTCGGCGACTCCAAGCTGGAATGGTTTTATATAAGGCAACAGTCGGGGTGTGCTAGGAGATGGACAAAATCGAGTAAGGCACTGGTTTTCTAAATTTTAACTCTGAATGTCCACGCCACCACATTAATCCGTTTTCTTTTTGTTTGTAGTTGATAATCCAAAACAAATATCGGGTCAAGTGTATTTTGATCAGATGCATCAGCTCCTCAATGGTGACCAAAAATTTCTAACTGTCGACGAGGTCCTCAAGGACGAACATCTTCATCACCACGAGTTGTTGTCCATTACCCGTAGCATAGGTCACGGGTCGGGCCCATATGTATATATCCCTCCGGTGGAAGTAATTCCAAAAACGGGCGAGAGCTCGAAAGGCCCCACAATATCGCTTCGAACTTCACCTTCTCCAACCTCGACTCAAGACGATGAGTTGGCTAATATACCTGAAAAGAGAATGGTACATCACTCCTGGGGATATTATTTCTCCTGAGAAATCACCATCTCCTAAAGAACAGCCAAGAGGCGCTTCCCCAAGAGATGCCCCTACTATTGATGATCCTACATTTCAGGGCTTGGGACATCTCCCCCTTCCTGACGCTATTTACACTTCCAAGGAATTTGGCACAAATCCTTTAGTTTTTACTTCTTCGGAGGAAGCTACTCCTGTTAAGGCCAAAGAGCCCACTCGCACTGGCTCGGCTTCAGACTCTGGTTTGTCGGAGGGGGGACACCACTTAGGATTCACTTTACACAGTTGCACCCCACTTCACAGCACTTACTTCTTATGAGAATACTGATTCTGAATTTCACTTGCATTGTTGCGCAGGTACAATGTCTCGTGCTCACTATGACATCAGGAAACTACGCCGCAGCATGACCAGACCCCCTCATGATGTTGAGCATGATCATCGCGAAAGCCGCGGTAGGGAGGATAGAAGGCCCTATGATTCTTATCAGTCGCGGACCTCGCGCTCTCGCTCTCCCGTTCGGTCGGATCCAGAGCGATATAAGGGCTACCAAAGTCATCGAGGAGATGACGCGTCACAGTCAAAGGACCAAATCTCTTCTCAAGAAAAACGTAGTAGGGAAAGGAGCCCGCCGAGAGATACTGACTCGCGAAGCAAACGCAAGGTTCCTGCTAAGCGGCCTAGAAAGGGTGAGGAGGCCATTGAGCCCTCCACACATAAGGATACCGAGCTGACATTCCCTACGCCTCCACCATTGGATGCTGAAACTGCAGTTAAGCGGACATATCTGGAGGAGCAGTTTCCCGAACACTACTTTGAAAACTTGACTTTCTTACCTGCTCTTGAGCCTATTTCCTCGAGGTGGGAAGATGAGGTCAAAGCAAAAATTAACGCAGTCGAGAAACAATATTCAGAGATGTTCAAGTATTCGCGTAACCTTTCCAGAATCATCTGAAATCTAATCATGAATACTAACTCGATGCAGAAGACCGCAGAAGATGACGCAAAGGCCTTCAAAAATTTAGGGAAAGACCTTGAGGGTACACAGGCCCAACTTGCTATCGCTCAACGGGATGCTGCTAGCTTCAACCAACAATTTGAAGATCTACAAAAACGTTATCATGACTTGCTCGAGTCCCATTCTCAAGAGCGTTCGGAGCTGAAAAAGCAAGCAGAAGACGCCAAGTCAGATACTGCCAAAATGCAACTTGCTTACGCTGACCTTGAGCGAGAAAAGGCCGAGTTAGCGAAGAAGAATGCTGAATTGGAGAAGAAAAACGCTGACTTGGCTTCCAAGTTGATGGATGCCGAGAACAGGGCTGCCCTGGAGGAGGGCAATGTTGAAAGTGTCATCAAGTCGGCCGAAGAGTCCCGCAAGCAGCTGGCAGAAGCCCAGGAGGATGTGTAGGGCTTTGGTGAATTACTGATCGAATTTTTTGCACATATAATCTATCATCAAAACATCTCTTGGATCGATGATTATCCGACTACCTTGGTCCATGTGTGGAGTCAAATTGTTGAATGGGAAAAAGAAGAACTCAAGGTAGATTCCATCGACGAGGACAAACTCATGGAAAGATATCTAAGAGATGACGAGCCGGCGCGCCTGGCTGAAGGGTGTCGCTTGATCGCTGCTGCTATGGAGGAGGAAAAGCGGAAGGCTAAACAAAAGGACATCTTGGAGGCTGGTTCTTCTTCCACTGCCGCTGAAACTTCTGAAGTAGAGGGATATGACCCCGAAAACCCGGCGATCCCTCAGGCATCTCTTTTATCTCCTATTCCTGAGTCAGTTTCAGAGACGGCAGCTACTCCAACTGAGAAATCATCGGAAGGTATTTCTACCTTTTCACCCTAATTCGTCAAAGCTGTCTCCACTTTCCATAGCATAGTCGGGCAATCGATGAAGGACCCTTTATTTTCTCCCGAGTTGATAACTGTTGCTTCTCATTCCGCAGGTGCTGAACCGTCCGAGAAGGCAGACGTGCCTCAGGGAACCACTGCCGAAGCAAAGTCAGCGGAGAAGGCTGAAGGAGACAAGGGTAAGGCTGACGATCCTCACGATGGCGAGATGATAGACGCCTTAAAGGATGACAGTGGCAATGAGGGACATGAGGAAGACCCTGAGGTGGCTATAGTTGGGGAGTCAAAAAGCGCTGATGACATCACTTTAGCTGCCTTGAAAGCCGAACAAGACAAGCGTATGCATCTTAAAGTTGAAGACCTGGACCCCGAAATCCTTAAACCTCTTGCAGTAGTGGATGCTGGACCAAGGTTAGTTGTTAAGCTTTCGACTAGATCTATTATAGAAGAACTTGCTAAAAAGTCTTCTCTTGATTCCAGCATTCCGACTCCCGGGAAAAAAATCAACCGATTCCAGCACTTCAGTCTCAGGGAGGAAAAAAACCAAGGCGCGTTTTAACTGATGCTGAAAGTGAGGCGAAGGATGCTCAGAAGGCTGCTAAAAAATCCAAGTCCACTTCAACGTCTAAGTGATGAAGTGTTTTGCTTTATTTTAGCATTTAATCGGCCCACGATTGTTGCAGCAAGTGTAGCCCTCGCATTTTTTTTGCCTGTTTTCCTGTACAAACGAATCATACGTTTGTAAATGATTAAAAATAATTCATTTCCTGCAATGCCTGTTATTCGTTAGTTCAGTACTTATGTAAAAATACAAATGCATGTTCTACTAAAGTTATGCAATGGAGTCATAGTGGAGGGGAATATGTGTGTACATATATGCCCCCAGTCAATCTTGAAAAACTATTCAAGATTAAATTAAAAAGTCTGAATGTCCCCGATTCTCTGATGGGGGTCACATTCCTTTCGTCATTGATGCCTGTTCTTTTCTGGCATCTTTTTTACTCTCCTGTCTTATATTCAGGTTAGAGTTCTTACTTAGGCGGTCACTCATCTGGGTGCACCTTCACGCCTCAAAGGACGTCGTCTTCCCGTCCTTTATACTCTCTCTCAATTCTTGAGAGTTAGAGTTAAGAATGTCGTCTTCCCATTCTTTTATGTCTTATTGTACAAACAGTCGTTGTGTTTGTTCCTGCATATAAGCCATCTCCAACTTTCCAGATTTTAATTTAACATCTCGTATTCCATAGTCACAATAGAATAATAGTTGAAGATATAAATAATGCAGGAAAGTAAATGGCACACGATATTTTTATAGTGGTTCGGCTAATTCATAGCCTACATCCACTTTATAGTCTTTTGTTCGCATCAACAGATTTTTCTAAGGCAAGTCGTGCCTTTTTACAGGGTTCATAAAAAAAACAAAAGAAAATGCAACATCCCTAATTCAAATATCGCATCAAGTGTTGGGCATTCCAAGCCCTAGGCACTTCTTCGCCATTAGTGGTTGTTAACTTGAAGGCTCCTGTCTCAAGTTTTCGTTGGATGACGAATGGTCCTTCCCACTTTGGACCGAGATGAGGAAGGGATGGAAAAACTCTCTTTAGCACCAAATCTCCTAGTTCAAAGGTTCTAAAACGAAATTTCTTGTCATAATAGCATGCCATCTAACGTCGATGTCTTAACGCACGCAAGTCGGCCTCGTCCCTTTTCTCTTTGACTTCATCAAGGGACTCGAGGAGGAGTGCACGATTCGTCATCGGGTCATAATATGTCACCCTGTGAGAGGGAACATCAAGCTCTATCGGGATTACCGCTTCTGAACCAAATGAGTATGGCCGGTAGCTGTCTTAAACGTTGTCTGATATGCCCACAAAGCCAAGGGCAATCCATCCACCCATTTTGCTTTTGCACGTTCCAACCGCTTCTTGAGGATGGACTTTATGGCTTTATTTATTGCTTCTACTTGCCCATTCGACTGTGGATGGGCGACTGCAGTGTACCGCTTGTCAATCTTGTATTTCTGGCAGAAATTTCTAAATTCGGCACCATCGAACTGGGTCCCATTATCAGTTATAATGGTCCTTGGAATCCAAAATCGGCATATGATATTTCTAACTGCGAAACTTATCACCTTTCTCGCTGTGATTTTGGTTAAGGGCTCGGCTTCCACCCACTTCGTAAAATAGTCTACGGCGACTATTACATACTTCGCTCCACCTTTGGCAATCAGTAGAACTCCGATGATGTCAATTCCCCACATGGAAAACGGCCACAGACTCACCATCGACTTGAGCTGGGTCCGTGGTGCTCTGGGGATCTTGGCGAACCTCTGGCATTTGTCGCAGCGTCGTGAGTAATCAGCTGCATCTTTATTAATAGTGGGCCAGAAATACCCATACTGCAATACCTTTTTTGCTAAAGTCTGACTCCCGTATGATCTCCACACTCACCTCCGTGTACTTCCCTTAGTATACGCTTGATGTCGTTGTGCGCTATGCATCGTAATAGGGGCATAGAAAATCCTAGCTGATAAAGGGTATCATCTTGAAGGAGGTATCTGGTAGCTTTGCGAACTATGGCTCGCCTCTCGCTCTTCTTTGGTGGGAGTACTCCGTTTCTTAGGACATTCTTGATTGGGGTCATCCACGACTCCCTCTCCGGTTCTGCTTCGAAAGCTAATTCAATTTCCATTAACTCAAAGCTTGGCGATCCCAACGTCTCAATTGGAACCATTTCGGTTTCCTCCGGATTGTCGGAACTTGCCAGCTTCGCTAGTCGGTCTGCCTTCTGGTTTCCAGCTCTTGGGATATGCGTTATGTTATACCGTTCCAAGTTGCTCAACCACTCCTTCACTTTTCCAAGATAGGTAATAAGTCGAGGTCCCTGGGCCATAAACTCCTTTCGCACTTGGCAGACGACTATTTTGGAATCGCAGAATATGTCCAATGCCTTTATTTCGAATTCCTTAGCAAGTTTCAGCCTGGCAATCAGGGCTTCAAATTCAGAGTCATTATTGGTCGCTAAAAATTCTAGTCGCATAGCATAATATAACGATCGTCCTTCAGGAGTAACTATGACGACTCCAGCTCCGGACCTTCGGTCGTTCTTTGCTCCGTCTGTGTACAACTTCCATGGATCTAATTTTAATTCCTCCTCTGATTTGACCACCTTATCATCGATCGTCTCTTCCTCCGGAATTGTGAACTCTGCTATAAAGTCAATCAGAACTTGCCCCTTAATCGATCTCCGCGGCTGAAAATTTAAATCAAACTGACTTAATTCAATATTACACTTGATCAACCATCCCGATGCTTCGGGTCTTTGCAACACCTGTCTCAGAGGCTGATCAGTGTATATGGTTATTGGGTGAGCTTGAAAATAATGGCAAAGTTTTCGGGAGGCGATCAGAAGGCTGTAAGAAAGCTTCTCAATCCTTGGGTAGTTACGTTCTGCAGCTACCAATTTCTTACTTACGTAATATACCGGCCTTTGCACCTTGTCTTCTTCACAGACCAAGGCGGTGCTAACGGCGTGAGCCGATACTACTAGATAAACAAACAGCTCTTCATGATCCACTGGCTTCGACAAAATCAGTGGTCTCTCTAGTAAGTCAAATAGATTTCAAAAGGCCTCAACGCAGTCCGGAGTCCATTCAAAATTTTTCTTTCCCCTTTTTGTCGAGTCAAAGAACGGGACACATTTGTCTGTTGCTTTGGAGATAAATCTACTCAACGCATCTACTTTCCACGCAAGACTTTGTGTAATGACCCAGATATTTCATCGGTTAAATTTGAATATTTAATATGGTTTTAAATATTAATTTGATAAATTAAATGAACATATACATTAAGTTATCAGTTTAATAATCAATTTCGATTTAATATCGAATATATTAAATCATCGTAATGCGAAAATATAATTCAGTTCGAGATTTAAAACTGAATTAAATACAGTTCAGACTCCTGTTTGAATTAGAATAATAATATTAGTTGATTTACGAAGAATTTTTTGTTTTAAAATTAATTTATATTGATTTAAATTTATATCCTCTACAGATGATCGAATTGGACTCCGTGACCTGTCCAAGTGTGTTCCGAATAGTGGTATTAACCTAAGATTGTCAGTTGTTGGGTTCAGATAGGAGTTCGGAATAAACGTGATAATTCAAAATTTGATAACGGTTTAAAAATCAAATTAAATAAAATAAGAAAGGGTGTACTCGTGGCCCTTTCCTAACCATTTAAAAATCCAAGGGAGAAAATATAACATGCCTCCATCTTCTAAACCATGAGAAAATGAATGGAGCAGAATGGTGGTACGTTCCCTTTTTCAACTATATATCGCGATAAACCCCTTTCCCTTTGGTTTCTATTTTTCATTTCAGAAACCATAAGTATCAAAATTTAAAAAAATGGTAGATCCCTCTAATTCGAAATCACCAAACTCTGGAGCTCGACACCCGGGGAGAGTCGCGATGAAGCACTAACGATTTGGGATTCAGACAGAAATCGAAATCAAAGACCGCCGACTCCCTGATGCTCGACTTCGAACTGGGGTATCATTGGTTGCGATGGCAAGGGGATTGACGTTGAGAGCTCTGAGTTGTTTAGGACTGGAGTAGTGTCGAACACGTTGATAGATGAAGCAGGTGATTTGGGGTTCGATGGTGGGGATGCGACTGGAAGAGGAGCAATTGGCAGAGGTGGTTGCGAATGGGATACGAGAGCGAGTTTGGCATAAGGGGCGATTACAAAAATTGGAGTTCGAATACTGGAAATTGCGCAACTGGAGTTGATTTCTGGTGATTGTTTGGTGGTAGAAACAGTCACTTATTTTTGCTGTTTTGGTAAGAATGGCCTGAAATATGTTGCATCGTTCTGGAATGGCAAACGGATATTGTGGGAGGAGGGGTCAGTGAACGAGTCTTTGGACAGGGTAGTTCAAAAGGGAGAGAGTTTGTACCATGAATGTATGCGTGGGGATTGGGGCGGTTGATTACTCAAGATGAAACTGCAGGAAGGAAGTGGACTTCGGTGGATAATTTATAGTCGCACCCTATAGGGCGTAGAGCTGCTAGGTTGAGCATTCAGTACTGAATTTGGGTATACTGCAGAAATGGTGGCAATAAGGTGTTCTAGAGGAGTATTGCTCAGCACTGCATGTAAGGAAGGCAACAAAGTCAGTTCTAGTTTTGCGAACACAATAATAAAATTGGAGAAGGAAGAGTTCAGATGATTAACGGAATCAGTTGAAAACTAAATGTTGAGATCTTATCGGAAAATACTTCGCAGTGAAATTGGATTAAATCAGGATGGATCGAAATAAAACTCACGGTGAGTAAAATCTCACTCACCTTTGTTTATTTAGAATTTATTTCTATTCGTTAAAAATAATTGTCTGTGCTTGTTTGAATGCTTTCTAATTGATATAAATATATTAGTTATTTAGGGTTGACTATTATATATATATATTGGGTTGATGATTGGATTGATTCCCGCAGTACCATTAGCGGATGCCCGCAGTTTCATAGTGGATGATTTCCCTATGCGCCCCACAAATATATATTAGTGGATGACCTTCATACCGCGATATCCTACCTCGAAGCAGGATGGGTATTATTTATGTTGACTAATATATTTGGATGCAGGTAAACAGGTTGGAGGGATCCAACTGGATTCCTCAAAAATATATTTTCTATTTGTTTATTTGTTTGCATATATACTGTCGTATATGATGTGTTACAAATCCCGTGATTTGATAACTGACTGTTTAGGGTACTTAAATATCACTAGGGCTTGAATGTTAATTTATAAAAATATCCTGAGAAGGATATTTGAGATTTAAAAGGGAAATTCTATTTTTAAAATAGAATTTGAAATTTTAGAATGGAATAAAAATATTAATTTGTTTTAATAAAATAAAAACAAGAAGTTCCTTTATAAACGAAGTTTATAAATAGTTCTTTTATAAACGAAGTTTATAAATGAAGTGGAAAGAATTATCATTGGATAATTCAGAAATAAAAATACAAGAAAATTGATAAGGGAAATCTATTTTCAAAAATTAGAAATATCGATTTCAAAAGGAATTGAAATCGAGACTTGTTTAAAGAATGAATAAAGAAAGTTTGAAATAGAATTTAAATAAAAAAAGTTTGAAATAGAATTTGAATTGAAATAAGAAATTGAATATAGAAATTCAAATGGAATTCAAATATAGAATTTGAATATAGAAAATATAAAGGAAATTCAAATATAGAATTTGAATAATAGAAGTGAAATAGAATTTGAATAATAGAAGTGAAATAGAATTTGAATAATAGAAGTGAAATAGGATTTGAAATATAGAAAGTGTAAATGGAAACTGAATATAGAAAGTGAAAATGGAGTTTGAATATTTGGAATTTAAATAGAGTTGAAATGGAAATTGAATATAGAGTTGAAATAGAATTTGAATATAGAATTCAAATAGAGTTGAAATGGAAATTGAATATAAAAAGTGAAATAGACTAAAGAGTTAATTAACAAATTTATTAACGGATTGAATTAAAACGATCGGGTATAGTTGAAATAAATTAGACAGGTATAGACATACAGGAGACAGGTATAGGATAAGGATAATGAAGGTATATAAATAGAATGCCCGACAAAAAATTACGTATTTAATTCATATATGAGATTTTATGCGCCGTATCGGCTAGCCGTTTGGCTTTTCTTTTTCTTTTTGGATTGGTGAGGGCCATGGGAGGCTATTTGAAATTCTCGATGCCCCCGGTACAAAGGAGGTTATGGCGAATTTTTCTGGGAATTTAAGGAGTTAGAATATTTTAAGATAATTTGATAGTTAGAAATCAATGTATCGATATATATAGAAGTCGATAAGAAAACGAACTTAGAAATAGAATAGTATAATCAAAAAGGAAGTATAAGAATAAAATCTAGTAAGAATAGAAAGAGAAGGTGTATATGTGTTTAAAAGTGAATCAACAGTTGTATGGTATTGATTACTCGAGTAAGTAGTCTTATCTGTTTTGACGTTATAAATGTTATTCAATCAAGGTCTGAGAGGTAGTTATACCCCAACTTGATTGATTTCAATATTAACAAATAAATAGTAAGATTTCAGGCTCGAAGATCAGTGTTGGATAAGAGTTAGTTGAATATAGTATTTGGGTTGTCGTAACGACGTTTTACACAACATCCGTTTTAACCCAAATAAGTGTAAACTTGGAAATAGAATAATAAATATTTCCTAAGTATAGAAATAAACGAGATCGGAAAAGAGATAAGTAATTGGAATATTTTCAAATTATAAATAGCATATAGTTTAGAAAATAAAGGAAGGCGATATTCGGAAATGTTTTCCAAATAACGTAAAAGGCCAATATGGTTATTGAAAATATTTGGTTAACAAATACTGATAAAGAAATAGAGGTGGAATATTAATTAAGGGCTCAGTGATTTGTTTGATAATTGGATGAACACTTGTTTTCTTCGATATTTAAATCATCAACTATTGAAACACTTGTTTTTATTCGATAGTTAAATCACAGACTATCGAAGTTTTTAACCATCGTCGTCAATATGGAGAGACCGGTTGGATTATTATCCGAAGAACCACTCCGTATTGGCAGTAGCGTTGCGAATCAGATTATATGAAGATAATCGAAGACGGAGTAGAGTGTAAGGACTTTTTCTATTAATAGAAATTGTGCCTTCGGTTCATCCTGTTCCTGGGTGACTCGTATGGATGAATGTCTGACAGAGTATTTCCAGAAAGGTCACGTACATTGACTTCTTTAACCATAACAAGAGTGGAAGCGAAGAAGGAAACTTCTTTAGCTAACACGTAATGTACTGTTGTAGGCGTCAATTAGTGATTTTCGATGGATCTGACAATGTGACATTCGAAGTGAATCTAATGTGATGGTAAAGCGTAACCTCAAGCCTCGTTTACCGGTAAATGATAGAAATCGGGCAGGCAGCATGGCTATGTAGGTCGCACCTATTAGGGTGTATAATCACCTGATCTAGAGTTTCATTTACTTCTAAAAATCTATTGTTGATGATGTCCCATTTGGGAAACGGTTGCTGATCCCAACCATTGGTGATATACATTCGATACACTCAAGCGAAATGAGTGGTCGGTCATGTGTGGCTGAGTTACAAGATGTTCTTGTTGAACTCGGTGTATTCTCCTCTAGAGATATACCAGCGGAAGGTGCTTCCATACCTTGTCATAGTTGGAAATCCATTACCCAATACGTGCTTGCGGTTTTGATTGTATATTATATATGTGGAACGTGAGATGCAAACGTTCCACTAGATTGTTATTTACTTGATTTAGACATTATTATAATATCAAAAGAGTTTTGATATAAATATTATTATTCCTTTCAAAAGGATTTTGAAAGATAAGTCAAGTGTTTGGATTCTCATAAGGGAAAAACCCGTTCCGTGTTATACGGCGTGGTCTTATGAGATATCATTTAGTTTTTCAAAAATTGTTTTAAACTGTTTACTCATACCAGTCCCATGACTGACCCGGAGTTTATTTTGTTTTTTTTTACCTAAACTCTTGGGTGCCTATATTTGTACAGGCAGTCAAGTAGTTCAGGATTTTACAGATCCATCTAAAGGAGCTTGGAGCAGGAGGCTTCAGTGTTAGTTATATAGAGTTTTGTTCCGCTGTGTTGTAAGTATTGTACTCTGCTAAGTGTATGTTATACAGTTGAAATTTTGTACTTCAAAAGTTATGATATATTATATTTTGTTCCGCTGCGAGGTGAGAGTCTGTGTTGTTGTTTCTGTTATTCTTCTACCTTTTTCTTCTAAAAAGAATGTTTTGTATTTTCGTGATATTTGGGTTGGACGTATGATGCATATAGTCAACTCTGATGTTGTGGATTTGCGGGTCATTACAGTTGGTATCAGAGCTTAGGTTGAGCGAATACCTAGGCTTGTTGGAATGTGCTCATTAGAGATAGGGTCAGTGGTACCCTAGAATGAGTTGAGTGTATGTATATATACGAGGGAGCGTATTTGTTATTTGATATAAAAACTGTTTTATATTGTGTTGACTAGTCTGTTGAGTGAATTATGAATTCTGATCGAATCGTGGGACGCCACGATGTCGATAGGAGTTTATAAACACTTGAACAGAAGATTGGGCACGATATTGTTTTAAATGGTTGAGTTGATTGTTAGGATTATAAACGAATAAGATTATAAAACAAAAATAGTTATATATAACCAATAGAATTGGTATAAGAATGAAATATACAAAGGAGACGAAATTGAAAATTGAATTCCTACCAGAATTCAGAATTTAAAATCCTGGGAAGTTGGAAAATATTTTCCAAATTTTATGAAAATAATATAGCTTTATTTAGGAAGGATTTTTGAATAAAAATCATTTGAATGGATTTTGAATATGATATAGCGGTGAACTCACTCCAGTGACTGGGAAATAATTCTGATGATGGTCGCAACATCATCAGTGTTCATTTTCGAGTTTCTAAGTGATGAATTGCTGCCTTAGAAAAGTTTTTGATGGAAATTTGTTTGAAAGAAAACAAGTTCGGTTTGAAAATTCAAGTGTTTTGAATTTGTGATGATTTATAAATATAAATATATGTATTATTTCAAAAGATTTGAAATAAAACCCTGGGAATTTGAATCCTGAAATTAAAATTTAACTTGAGTAAGTTAAATGGACCAAAGTGAATAAATTGATCAGAATCAATTTAAATAAAATCGGAATACATATGAAGGGAATATGAATTGAATGCGAATAACTTGATTGTAAATAATTTAGATTAATGGATTAAAATGAATAAATTGAGTAACATCATTGTGAATGAAATATGGATTGGGTGTGAATAAAGAAAAAACCAAAAGAGTTAAAAAGAAAATATATTTGTAAAACAAATATAAAGGAAATATATTTGTAACACAAATACAAAGGAAGTTATGTGCAAACAAATAGAAGGAGAAATATTTGTAAAAGCATTTACAAATAGAATTTAAAAGGGAATATTTGTAAAACACTTACAAATAGATTAAATGGAAATATTTATTTATAGAAAATAAATAGAATGTTATAAATGAGATATTTATCTGTTAAATAAATAGAATTTAATCAAAGGAATATTTAGAAGATGAATAGAAAATGGAAATATGTTTTTAACAAATAAATAGAAAAGATTAATTTATAAATAACAGTTCATAAATTAATTTAAGTATTTATCATTCGATAAATGGAATATATAAGTCTGAACTTATATAGAGAAGAGATATTGGTTTTTAACACCGATAGTTTTAAATATAAGGGGTACACAACACTTGTATAAGTGAAGTAACGTTATTAAAGAGAACATTTATAAAGTGAAGAACCGTTACTAAAAGTAAATCTTTATAAATGAATAAACGTTATCCAATAGGAGTTATTCGAATAGGAGAAGTCGATTAGAGTTAGAAATAATCGATTAGAGTTAGAGTAAATCAATTAGAATAAGAATCAACCAGTTAAAGTTAATCAGTTAGGTTTAATCCGTAGAGTTAATTGAATATTAGTTATTCAAGTAGAATTTATCGAATATCTGTTATTCAAATTTAGAGTTAACCAGATAGAGTTAATTGAACATAGTTAATCGAATTAGGATTTAATTGAATGTTAGTTATTCAATTAAAGTTGATCGAATATAGTTATCGAGATAGAGTTAGTCAAACATAGTTACTCAGGATAAGTTGCCATTTCGTACGACTGCTAGCGTAATTCGCAGGGCTGCAGATAGCGTAGGGCGGTTGGATGTTTCCTGAGGGAATCAGGCGTAACCATTGTGATCGCTGCGATCTAAAGTCCAGCGAATGGAGTTAAATCAAATATTAGTTACTCGAATAGAATAAAAGGAGTTATCGAATATTAGTTATTCGAATAGAATTAAAGGAGTTAATCGAATATAGTTTATTCAAATAGAGTTAAAGGAGTTATCGAATATAGCTTATTCGGAAGGAGTTAAGTGAAAAGAGCTAATCAAATAGGGATAATCGATAAGGGTTAAATCAAATAGGCTTAATTGATAAGAGTAAATTGAATAGAGTAAATCGAATATAGTTTATTCGAAGAAGCGTTTTTGAATCTAGTTATTTGAAAGAGAGATTATCGAATATAGTTATTCGAAGGGAGGAGTTATCGAATAAGGATTTATTCGAAAGAGAGTTACGTAAGGAAGTTTGAAATGTTGAGTATCAACATAAATAAGTTTTGAAAAGATAAATGAGTTTGTAGCACTTTCTCTACCCTAGCAATTTCGAGGATGAAATTATTTTAAGTGGGGAAGAATGTAATGACCCGGATATTTCGTCGGTTAAATTTGAATATTTAATACGGTTTTAAATATTAATTTGATAAATTAAATGAATATATATATATATATATATATATATATATATATATTAAGTTATCAGTTTAATAATCAATTTTGATTTAATATCGAATATATTAAATCATCATAATGCGAAAATATAATTCAGTTCGAGATTTAAAATTGAATTAAATACAGTTCAGACTCCTGTTTGAATTAGAATAATAATATTAATTGATTTTCGAAGAATTTATTGTTTTAAAATTAATTATATTGATTTAAATTAATATCCTCTACAGATGATCGAATTGGACTCCGTGACCTGTCCTAGTGTGTTCCGAATAGTGGTATTACCCTAAGATTGTCGGTTGTTGGGTTCGGAATAAACGTGATAATTTAAAATTTGATAACAGTGTAAAAATCAAATTAAATTAAATAAGAAAGGGTGTACTCGTGGCCCTTTCCTAACCATTTAAAAATCCAAGGGAGAAAATATAACATGCCTCCATCTTCTAAACCATGAGAAAATGAATGGAGCAGAATGGTGGTACGTTCCCTTTTTCAACTATATATCGCGATAAACCCCTTTCCCTTTGGTTTCTATTTTTCATTTCAAAAATCGTAAGTATCAAAATTAAAAAAAATGGTAGATCCCTCTAATTCGAAATCACCAAACTCTGGAGCTCGACACCCGGGGAGAGTTGCGATGAAGCACTCACGATTTGGGATTCAGACGGAAATGGAAATCAAAGACCGCCGACTCCCTGATGCTCGACTTCGAACTGGGGTATCGTTGGTTGCGATGGCAAGGGGATTGACGTTGAGAACTCAGAGTTGTTTAGGACTGGAGTGGTGTCGAACACGTTGATAGATGAAGCAGGTGATTTGGGGTTCGATGGTGGGGATGCGACTGGAAGAGGAGCGATTGGGAGAGGTGATTGCGAATGGGATACGAGAGCGAGTTTGGCAGAAGGGGCGATTACAAAAATTGGAGTTCGAATACTGGAAATTGCGCAACTGGAGTTGATTTCTGGTGATTGTTTGGTGGTAGAAACAGTCGCTTGTTTTTGCTGTTTTGGTAAGAATGACCTGAAAGATGTTGCATCGTTCTGGAATGGCAAACGGATATTGTGGGAGGAGGGTTCAGTGAACGAGTCTTTGGACAGGGTAGTTCAAAAGGGAGAGAGTTTGCACCATGAATGTATGCGTGAGGATTGGGGCGGTTGATGACTCAAGATGAAACTGCAGGAAGGAAGTGGACTTCGGTGGATAGTTTATAGTCGCATCCTGTAGGACGTAGAGCTGCTAGGTTGAGCATTCAGTACTGAATTTGGGTATACTGTAGAAATGGTGGCAATAAGGAGTTCTAGTGGAGTATTGCTCAGCACTGCATGTAAGGAAGGCAACAAAGTCAGTTCTAGTTTTGCGAACACAATAATAAAATTGGAGAAGGAAGAGTTCAGATGATTAACGAAATCAGATGAAAACTAAATGTTGAGATCTTATCGGAAAATACTTCATAGTGAAATTGGATTAAATCAGGATGGATCGAAATAAAACTCACGGTGAGTAAAATCTCACTCACCTTTGTTTATTTAGAATTTATTTTTATTCGTTAAAAATAATTGTCTGTGCTTGTTTGAATGCTTTCTAATTGATATAAATATATTAGTTATTTAGGGTTGACTATTATATATATATATATATATATATATATATATATATATATATATATATATATATTGGGTTGATGATTGGATTGATTCCCGCAGTACCATTAGCGGATGCCCGTAGTTTCATAGCGGATGATTTCCCTATGTGCCCCACAAATATATATTAGTGGATGACCTTCATACCGCGATATCCTACCTCGAAGCAGGATGGGTATTATTTATGTTGACTAATATATTTGGATGCAGGAAAACAGGTTGAAGGGATCCAACTGGATTCCTCAAAAATATATTTTCTATTTGTTTATTTGTTTGCATATATACTGTCGTATATGATGTGTTACAAATCCCGTGATTTGATAACTGACTGTTTAGGGTACTTAAATATCACTGGGGCTTGAATGTTAATTTATAAAAATACCCTGAGAAGGATATTTGAGATTTAAAAGGGAAATTCTATTTTTAAAATAGAATTTGAAATTTTAGAATGGAATAAAAATATTAACTTGTTTTAATAAAATAAAAACAAGAAGTTCCTTTATAAATGAAGTTTATAAATAGTTCTTTTATAAACGAAGTTTATAAATGGAGTGGAAAGAATTATCATTGGATAATTCAGAAATAAAAATACAAGAAAATTGATAAGGGAAATCTATTTTCAAAAATTAGAAATACCGATTTCAAAAGGAATTGAAATCGAGACTTGTTTAAAGAATGAATAAAGAAAGTTTGAAATAGAATTTGAATAAAAAAAGTTTGAAATAGAATTTGAATTGAAATAAGAAATTGAATATAGAAATTCAAATGGAATTCAAATATAGAATTTGAATAAAGAAAATATAAAGGAAATTCAAATATAGAATTTGAATAATAGAAGTGAAATAGAATTTGAATAATAGAAGTGAAATAGGATTTGAAATATAGAAAGTGTAAATGGAAACTGAATATAGAAAGTGAAAATGGAGTTTGAATATTTGGAATTCAAATAGAATTAAATGGAGTTTGAATATTTGGAATTTAAATAGAGTTGAAATGGAAATTGAATATAGAGTTGAAATGGAATTTGAATATAGAATTCAAATAGAGTTGAAATGGAAATTGAATATAAAAAGTGAAATAGACTAAAGAGTTAATTAACAAATTTATTAGCGGATTGAATTAAAACGATCGGGTATAGTTGAAATAAATTAGACAGGTATAGACATATAGGAGACATGTATTGGATAAGGATAATGAAGGTATATAAATAGAATGCCCGACAAAAAAGTACGTATTTAATTCATTTATGAGATTTTATGCGCCGTATCGGCTAGCCGTTTGGCTTTTCTTTTTCTTTTTGGATTGGTGAGGGCCATGGGAGGCTATTTGAAATATCCCGATGCTCCCGGTACAAAGGAGGTTATGGCGAATTTTTCCGGGAATTTAAGGAGTTAGAATATTTTTTAAGATAATTTGATAATTAGAAATCAATGTATCGATATATATAGAAGTCGATAAGAAAACGAACATAGAAATAGAATAGTATAATCAAAAAGGAAGTATAAGAATAAAATCTCGTAAGAATAGAAAGAGAAGGTGTATATGTGTTTAAAAGTGAATCAGCAGTTGTATGGTATTGATTACTCGAGTAAGTAGTCTTATCTGTTTTGACGTTATAAATGTTATTCAGTTAATGTCTAAGAGGTAGTTATACCCCAACTTGATTGATTTCAATATTAACAAATAAATAGTAAGATTTCAGCTCGAAGATCAGTGTTGGATAAGAGTTAGTTGAATATGTATTTGGGTTGTCGTAACGATGTTTTACACAACATCCGTTTTAACCCAAATAAGTGTAAACTTAGAAATAGAATAATAAATACTTCCTAAGTATAGAAATAAACGAGATCGGAAAAGAGATATGTAATTGGAATATCTTCCAATTATAAATAGCATATAGTTTAGAAAATAAAGGAAGGCGATATTCGGAAATGTTTTCCAAATAACGTAAAAGGCCAATATGGTTATTGAAAATATTTGGTTAACAAATATTGATAAAGAAATAGAGGAGTGATTTAATTAATGGAATATTAATTAAGGGCTCAGTGATTTGTTTGATAATTGGATGAACACTTGTTTTCTTCGATAGTTAAATCATCAACTATTGAAACACTTGTTTTTATTCGATTGTTAAATCACAGACTATCGAAGTTTTTGACCATCGTTGTCAATATGGAGAGACCGGTTGGATTATTATCTGAAGAACCACTCCGTATTGGCAGTAGCATTGCGAATCAGATTATATGATGATAATCAAAGACGGAGTAGAGTGCAAGGACTTTTTCTATTAATAGAAATTGTGCCTTCGGTTCATCCTGTTCCTGGGTGACTCGTATGGATGAATGTCTGACAGAGTATTTCCAGAAAGGTCACGTACATTGACTTCTTCAACCATACCAAGAGTGGAAGCGAAGAAGGAAACTTCTTTAGCTAACACGTAATGTACTGTTGTAGGCGTCAATTAGTGATTTTCGATGGATCTGACAATGTGACATTCGAAGTGAATCTAATGTGATGGTAAAGCGTAACCTCAAGCCTCGTTTACGGTAAATGATAGAAATCGGGCAGGCAGCATGGCTATGTAGGTCGCACCTATTAGGGTGTATAATCACCTGATCTAGAGTTTCATTTACTTCTAAAAATCTATTGTTGATGCTGTCCCATTCGGGAAACGGTTGCTGATCCCAACCGTTGGTGATATACATTCGATACACTCAAGTGAAATGAGTGGTCGGTCATGTGTGGCTGAGTTGCAAGATGTTCTTGTTGAACTCGGTGTATTCTCCTCTAGAGATATACCAGCGGAAGGTGCTTCCATACCTTGTCATAGTTGGAAATCCATTACCCAATACGTGCTTGCGGTTTTGATTGTATATTATATATGTGGAACGTGAGATGCAAACGTTCCACTAGATTGTTATTTACTTGATTTAGACATTATTATAATATCAAAAGAGTTTTGATATAAATATTATTATTCCTTTCAAAAGGATTTTGAAAGATAAGTCAAGTGTTTGGATTCTCATGAGGGAAAAACCCATTCCGTGTTATACGGCGTGGTCTTATGAGATATCATTTAGTTTTTCTGAAACTGTTTTAAACTGTTTACTCATACCAGTCCCATGACTGACCCGGAGTTTATTTCGTTTTGTTTTACCTAAACTCTTGGGTGCCTATATTTGTACGAGCAGTCAAGTAGTTCAGGATTTTACAGATCTATCTAAAGGAGCTTGGAGCAGGAGGCTTCAGCGTTAGTTATATAGAGTTTTGTTCCGCTGTGTTGTAAGTATTGTACTATGATAAGTGTATGTTATACAGTTGAAATTTTGTATTTCAAAAGTTATGATATATTATATTTTGTTCCGGAGTTTATGTTGTTTCTGTTATTCTTCTACCTTTTTCTTCTAAAAAAAATGTTTCGTATTTTCGTGATATTCGGGTTGGACGTATGATGTATATAGTCAACTCTGATGTTGTGGATTTGCGGGTCATTACACTTGGGACATCTTTGATTCTTCGTGGTTCCTCAATGTTCGTTATCGCTGCTATTTGACTGGGATTGATTTCAATCCCTCGAGAGCTCACGATGAAACCTAGAAACTTTCCAGATGCCACCCCAAATGAGCACTTTAAAGGATTTAACTTCATCCGATACTTTCGCAGGATACCGAACATCTCTGCCAAGTCTTGCGTATGGCTAGAGGATTGTCTTGATTTGACGAGCATATCATCCACATAAACCTCAATAGTCTTCCCTATTTGGTTATAAAACATCCTGTTCACCAAGCGTTTGTAGGTAGCTCCAGCATTTTTCAACCCGAACGGCATGACCACATAGCAATACAACCCCAAATTTGTAATGAAGCTCGTGTGCTCTTGATCGGGCACATGCATGGGGATCTGGTTGTATCCGGAATATGCGTCCATAAAAGAAAGAAGTTCGTATCCCGCCGTCGAATCCACAAGCTGGTCTATTCTGGGGAGTGGGAAGCTATCTTTCGGGCAGGCTTTGTTCAAGTCTGAAAAATCAATACATGTCCGCCACTTTCCGTTTGACTTCTTTACCAAAACAGGATTTGATATCCAGTCGGGATATGTCGAATCTCTAATAAATCCGTTCTGTTTCAGCTTCTCCACTTCTTCTTTCAGAGCTGCCGATCTCTCTGGGCCCAGCACACGTCTCTTTTGCTTTACAACCGGGTGTTTTGGGTTTATACTCAGCGAATGACTCATGATGGATAGTGATATCCCACACATGTCGGTGTGGGTCCAGGCAAACACATCCAGGTTTGCCTTCAGAAAGTTAGCCAGTTCTTTGGCTCGATGCGGATCAACTGGGATCCAATCTTCAAAACTTTTGCTGGATCAGCTTCATCAATGGGTATATCCACTGTCGATTCGTTAGGAGTTGCCTTTCTATCCTCAGGTTCCTCATCTACTCTGGGATCCAAGTCTTCAGGCATTCCCTTGGGCAAATCCTTCGGGGATGATCCCTCTAATTGCTACGCCGAACCCTCCTTTGGAGGAGGTGAAGTTCTTTTAGTCCCGATGTTGAGTCCCTTCATCAGCATCTTTAATTCAGCAATATAGCAAGCTCGTCAAGAGACTTGATCTCCCCTCATTACTCCTGTTCCGGCTTCAGTTGGGAACTTTAGCAATAAGCACCACGGTGCAATACAAGCCCTGAACTCTGCAAGGGCAGGCCTTCCTAAAAATGCGTTGTAGGTCGAATCTATATCTAGCACTACGAACTGAAGCATTCGTACCCTTCGACGATCCCCTTGTCCCAACGTTACAGGTAATTCTATATACCCCATTGGAGCTGTCGATGCCCCATTGAAGCCTCGGATCCAACCTTCACAGGGCTTCAAATCTCCAGACTCGAGTCTCATCTGATCAAACGACTTCTTAAACAAAATGTTGACAAAGCTTCCATTGTCCACTAGTACCTTATGAACCGGTGCTGGCCC
Organism: Allium sativum; assembly: GCA_030737875.1. Lineage (NCBI taxonomy): Eukaryota > Viridiplantae > Streptophyta > Magnoliopsida > Asparagales > Amaryllidaceae > Allium > Allium sativum. The sequence goes on along the minus strand of CM060927.1, from coordinate 193,839,586 downwards.
AATGGTAGTGGTAATAACCAACGGATCTTCGGTAGGTGATTGGATTCCGGTGTCGTCTCTGCTACGGAACACTACATCATCGAACATTGTCTTCTACTGTTTCACAAGGGTGATATCTTCCAAATCATCGCACTCGTCCACATCTATGTGCTTAACTGCATTGACGTATTGGTCCATTGCTCTGAAGCTGTGGATAGCTGGATGGAGTCCACCTACTATGGTGTTAATGACAATCTCTTTGCCTTTTTGTTGCGCTGTAGGCTTGGGAGCAGACTGATCCTAGTTTGGGGCCTGTCCTCCTTGCCCCATGTCCATTGGGGCAGCCTTATACTCATCCAGCTTACCTTCACGCAACTACTTCTCAACCACATCTCTCAAGTGTCAACATTCGTTCGTTGAATGTCCGTGAGTTTCGTGAAATAAACAAAATTTTCCGGTAGCGATTTCTTTCTCTGTCGAATATCGTGGCGGCGGTTTTTTGTATTGCAAAACATTGTACGTGTCCAAATAAATGCTCTCTAACGTATCATTCAACGGTGAATAGTTTTCAAAGGTCTGGAACCGGGGTCTTTTGTCAGAATTACTTCCTCGGTTCCTGTTTCTCCTATTACCATTCCCATTACGGTTGTTGTTGCCCCCTTTTCCATTATTATTGTTTCCATTCTTGTTTCCAACATTCACTTCGACTTTCCCAGAGCTTTCTCCAGACTTCTTTATGGTAACATTACTCTGAACAGCTTCTTTTGAGGCTGCTCCGGACTTCCTCTTTGTGTTTGCCCTTGCTTCCTCCCGTCTTAACTGAATATTGGCCTTCTCATAAAACAACTCACTTGTGGGAGCCGGCTTCCCAGAAAGATAGTCTCTAAACTACGAATCAGGATCAACTCCCTCCATTAAGGCCATCAAGATGGTAGGCTCATGAGGGTCGCTGACTTCTATAACAGCTAAATTGAAATGGTCTAGATACGACTTCAAGGACTCATCCGACCTTGTTTAATTCTCGATAATTCGATAACATTCTTAGACTTTCGGGCGTGAAGTCGGAATTGATTCATAAAACGTTCACTTAGTTCTTTGAAATTCGATATCGATCGAGGAGGAAGTCAGGTAAACCATAGTAATGCTACGTCTTCTAAGTAAATCGGGAAAGCCTTACACTTCACGGCGTTAGGAGCAGCTGCAACATTCATAAGCCATGCGTATCGCATCAGATGTTGTCCTGGGTCAGTTCTCCCGTTATATCTGTCCATCTGTAGCAAATTAAAACGTCGGGGGAACTGAAAGTCAAGAATGTCATCAGTAAAAGGAGTATGGCTTCGCTCAATACCATAATCTTCATTTGTGTAGTTTCGACTCTCAGACATGATCTGGCGTACCATAGCCTATACATCAGCATTGGTCAAGGGCCGTTCAGGCTCCCTGGCTCTGATGTTCGGGTTTCCTCTGGGCTCCTGATTAGGGGACACCCTCCTTCTTCGAGCGGCTTCTGCTCTGCTTTGCTCCCTACGTTCCCGGTCGATCTCGAGAGGAAGGGGCTGAAGCATTTGTCCCTGAGTGGGTTAATGAGGTTAGGATCTCTAGGAAAAACATGGGATCCTCGCATTGGTAATAGCATAGGCTCTCTCAAGCTTGGGTCATCGGGTCCTAACACACGAGCAGCGTCATCGCGGGATCCCAGAGATCCGAAAGTCATTTGTTCCAAATTCTGAGGTCGTTCGAGCGGCCTTCTTTCACGGGGTCGTTCTTCCTCAGAAGAAGAAGACTGATCCATTGTGGTGTGATGAACTGGGGAAGGGGTTCTCTGCCTGCGAAGCTCGCCAATTTCCCTACTCATGATTCTCATATTCTCTTGCATCATAAGGTTGGTGCGCTCGTGGATTCTCATAGCCTCCCTATTGCTCTCAAGCATGTCGAGAAGGTGCGAAAAATCTCCTTGGGTGACAGGCGCAGATGGATTGATCTGGTTATTGGTCCTGGTGGCTGGAGTCGGAGCATTTGGAGGGGCTCGAGTAGAGGTTCCAGCATCACCTAGAGTCGGATCGGAGCAAAGTGACCTGGTCGGATTGGTTCGGGTTGGGGGAGCGCACCTCTTCAACATCTTCTACACGGTTCGGATTGGAGCTCTCTCTCTGCGATCGGTTCGGATTTCCTGAACCAGTCCGATCCGCTCCCGAGCTTTTCCCACGAGACCTCGTCACGACCGGGTTTTGCTGATCTTCACCAACTTCGTTCCCTCGACTGGTTTGAACTTCCTTGCCTTTTCCTTTGGCCATAGTTCTTCAACAATCGACCAACAAGTATTTAAAAGCGTCGGAAATTGGGGATTAACTTCTTTGAACTCAACGGTCCAAAAAGCAGAACGATAATCCAGAAAAACAGAGAATTCAAATGATTCTCGGTGAAAGCACCAAAATGTTAGACCAAAAAGTGGTTCTAACACCCAAATTGACTAAAATTACAATAAAATGAGATCAAAAACAGAAAAGAGACACAGGATTTATATTGTTTCGGCGTTAAAGAGCCTACGTCCACTTTATATCACTTTGCTTGATGATGTAGATGAAAATACAATAAGATATTCACTCAATCTCACTCACTTTTCATATACATTCACTTAATTATCTCAAAATATACTTTGACTGATGATTTGGATTGTTTGGGAGTGCTGGAATTCGGCTCTCAAAGATACTCAAACTCTTAAAGTGCCAAAAGATCCCTTCAAGTGAGCCTTAGAGGTCTATTATAGGTGCAAATTCTCCCAAAAATGGGTTCGGATCGGAGGTACGTGGCATCCATCCCTGGAGATGCGGGTTTGGAGCTCTCCAGATGGTGACAGCGCATCAAGCGAGTAGGAGAACGTGGGCAATCATGCATGTAACCGCTCCGCATCTTTAGGAGGACATGGGAATGAAGCAGCTTTCATTCTGTGCTCGGGTCGGATAGGCCAGGTAATGGGGTTCAGATCAGAGCATCATATCCGATCCGGACCGGTTCGAGTTCTGTCTTTCCTCACTTTGTCTAGCTTTGTTTTTCTCTGACTACATCCGATCCGATCCGGTTTCTAGGCAGATTATTCTCTAATACTTGATCCTTTAGCTTTGTGTAGCCTATTTCACAAAGTAGGCTAACACCGACCTTGTGTCTTGAGGTATAATGTTGGCTCACTCTTGCTCCTCCTAAATCCTTAGTTAATGAAGCACTAATCAATTCTACTATACCATAGGCGAGGTGCTTACTTCAAGTCATATAGAGCCTTTTATAGCCTTAGCACTTTATTTTCATTGCCCTTACATTCAAAGCCTTGCGGTTGCTCCATATATATTTCTTCTTCTAATACTCCATCCAGAAAGGCTGACTTCACGTCTAATTGAAAAATATTCCAGCCCTTTTGAGTTGAAAGAGCCACTAAAGCTCTAATTGTGTCAAGATGTGCAACTGGAGAAAATGTCTCATTATAGTCGACTCCATATTGCTATGAGTTTCCCTTTGCAAGGAGCCTAGCTTTGTGTCTTTGTATTGAGCCATCTGGGTTAAGCTTTGTCTTATAAACCCATTTCACTCCAACGACTTCTTTGTCTGTAGGACAATCTACAAGTTCCCAAGTATTATTCTTTTCAATCATTTCGATCTCTTCTTTCATTGCTTTGACCCATACTTCTTGCTTAAATGCTATTTCATAGCTTTCAGGTTCAAGTATAGCCAGGTTGCAAGTTTCATAAATGTCTACTAAAGATCTAACTCTTCTCGAAGTAGACTCTGGTGAAGCAGTTTGTTGTTGAGGAGGTGAAGGGGGAACACCTAGTTCCATTTCTTCCGCATCTTCACGAGATTCATGTAGTGGAACATAATTGTTTCCTCTCTCAACTTTTTGTTCATCCCAATTCCAAGCAGCATTCTCATCAACCTCAACATCTTGACTAATAGTCAGCTTCTTTGTTTGTAAGCCATAAACTCTATAGCCTTTTGATTATGTGTTATACCCTAAAAAGATTCCTTATATATTCTTCGCTTCTGGTTTGTGTCTCTTTTGATCTGCAACATATACATAGCAGATCGATCCAAAAACTCTTAGATGCTTGGCTATTGGCTTTTGTCTACTCCATGCCTCTATAGGAGTCTTGTCTTGGACTGCCCTATTTGGACATCGATTGAGTATATAAGCAGTCGTGTAAACTGCTTCTGCCCAGAAAGTGTTGGGTAAACCCTTCTCCTTCAACATTGATCTGGCCATCTCTATGACAATGTGATTTTTTATTTCAGATACTCCATTTTGTTGCGAGGTATTGCAACTGTAAGTTGTCGCTCTATGCCTTCATCATCACAAAATTTATCAAATTCATGGGAGTTGTACTCTTTATCACGGTCACTACGAAGCCTCATCATACGTTTTCCACTTTGATTTTCGACAAGAACCTTAAACTTCTTGAATATTCTAAAGACTTCTGAATTTTCTTTAATGAAGTAGACCCATGTCATTTTATAGAAATCATAATAAAGAGGATGAATTACATGTTTTTATGGAGTTATGGTGTCCTCATCGGTCCACAAACATCAATGTGAATAAACTCCAAAAAGTTTTTTGCTCTCCAAGTGCCTCCCGATGGAAATGATGATCTGTGTTTCTTTCCGAGAAGACATCCTTCACATGCTTCATTATTTTCTTTTATACACGGGAGATCATGTAGCACCAGCCAGTCTTTTCAGGAAGGTTTTATTTGATTGCTAAACAAATATACATTAACGAAACCTAAAAAATGATAGTATGTTACGTAGCACCAGCTAGTCTTTTCAGTTTTTCTCACTACAAGAAAATATGGTATACATAGCATTGTATCATAACCTTACATTAAAGTGCTATAATAAAATAATAAAAATAAAAATAAAATAATGCATAAATTGTGTTATGTAAAGAAAGCAAAGAAAATAAAAAAAAAATGTTATACATCGCTATAAGCTGGAGCGAAAAACCAACGCGGAAGTAAACGAAATGTAAGGCCACCACATTAAAAAATTCCCTCCATCCCCTTCAAAATTTGTCTCTAAAATTTTCTTTTCTTTCGTTTCACTAAAACTTGGCCTTCATCCAACCTCTGATTCAATCCAATTAACGTCATGTCATTCATTTCTGACCCAGCAAATCGAGAGCATCTCCCTGATTCACTCCGACTCTTCCAAATCAATGTGAGTTTTTTTGAAATTGTTAATATTATTACTTTCGTTCTTTTATAAATTCGCTCCACTAGATGTTTATCTTTGTTATTCAACTGAACGCCTAAGTTGATTTTGCATGATTTGTAATACGTCGGTGTTAATTTCTAGTCTTTGTTATTCTTTAGACCTTGATTCAGATGCATGTTTTAACCCTAAAATGTATTCTTTAAAATCCTTACTGCCTTACCTAGTATCACCAGATGTTAATATCTGCAATTTTTCTCTAATCTGACCGATTAGTTATTACCTAAGAATTTTTCTATTCAAAGCCCTTTTGATGAGTTCAATTTACTAAGCGATTTTTCGAAATAGAAAGTCAGTTTGAAAACTTAATTTCAGTACAAAATTGCTGCTGCACCCGAACGATTTTAAGCTATTTTACCTGAGTGTGAGTTAATGAATTAGGAGTCCTGCTAATTTCCACCTTTTCGACCTCAAAATTTGTCTCATTTTGTAGTTTTTAGCCTATTTATTTTTGGGTATAGTAGCATGGTTTTAATATGATGTTGAGATATATCTGTTATAGATGCTAGTGATTAGTAGTCATTGGTAACATGGTTATAATACAATGTTGAGATATATCTATTATGAACGTTAAGTGATTAGTAGTCATTGTTCAATGCCACATTGATTACATCTATATACAACACAGGATGATTAAGTAATTTGTGAAAATATCAATGCGATAGGAAAATACGAGCATGAAATATTCAGTATGTTACTGCTACCACAAATTATTTTGTGTGTGTAACCTTGTTACTCGAATACTTAAAAAAATTCTTCAGTTTGTAATCTTGTTTGCAGTGCAGAGTATCAACTATCTGTTATTATGTTGGATTTTCGGATGTCTCGAATTATTTTGTGTTGGCATTGTTGAATTAGTTTAAACAAGGCATTGCTTTGATTGAAAAAATAATGAAAAAAATGTTACTGCTACCACAAAAAAAATTTCACGGCTATGTTCTGCCTTTGGAACCTCCACCCAAGTTCGTTGGCTAATGCCATCATATTTTCCTTTCTACTCGGCTGTGAACTTAAATTATATTCTATCAAGATTGAGCATATCGGAGTTGGGGATTTTAGAAATATGTATAACATGTTAAATTATATTTTTTTGCTTGTCATTTATAATATATGCTTAATGTAATCAGTGAAGGCTTTAAGTTATATAACAAGTTAGCAGTTCCCAAAGTTGCATTGGGTTGGATTGACAATAATAGCTAGGAATGCAGGTTGAACCTCACCTAGCATTCAGATATGCATCGTGTGTCAACTAACAAGTGTAGATAAAATAAACATTGCTATTACAAATAGTTCACATGTTTAAAATATTCTATCAAGATAAAACATTAGTGAATCAAAGTGAAACAAAGAGTTGCACGTAGGAATGTAAGGAGCTGTTAAAATAATGTTAAGTGGCTATTTTATATAGGAATGTAAGGAGCTATTAAAGTAATGTTAAAATAATATATACAAACTATTATAAAATAAATTTACTCAAGCATAATATGAATAAAAGATCAAGATTTTATCAATGTAACAAAACCAAGGAAGGATAATTAAGACTTTGACATTAGAAATCCAAATCCAATATTTTTAAATCCCCTTTTTCGAATATATCTTCACTAGATTGTCTTCTTGCTCCGCTGCTGTCATCCCTCGATTATTCATTCCGAGCTTCTGAAATCCAAGAGTCCAACGACAATTTGGAACTAGATCAACAACCCAAGGGGCGTCATTTGTGCTGCATTACTTTTGGTGAATACCAATGTTTTCCAATTTGCCCCTGTCCAGATATTAGCTATTGTCCATAAAGTTCATGTAAACGTACTGAGCATTTGACACTAATAAGAAGTGTTTCTCATTTTCTATGCACTAATCGACTGAGCAAACAACTGTGATACATTCCCATAACTAAGTTGATGTACATAATAATTTAGTGTACTAAGCAGAATGTACAATAATTTTGGTGGTTACTAAATATGAAAGGTTACCTTAATTTCAGAATTCCTATTTCTGACTTCATGCAAACACATGAAAACTGAAAAAACTGGGCATGGTAAGATGCTAAATACAAGCACATATTGCATTGTTTTCCTTAGACAATCAAATTTTCTAGTAACCTCTATTTTATCATATATTAGCGCAATACCGATTCTATTTTACTACTAAAAATGTTAAATATTTCTATACAAAATTAGTCCACTTATCTCAAATAGTAATTTTTTATTTGATAATAAACATCAACCAATGGGATTATACCAAAGACATGATGACATATAAAGCAATAAATAAAAAATTAGGCTTCTGGATGTTTACCTTTAAATACATACTAATTTTACATGATTATATAAATTGAAGTTTTCAGACATGGGTTTCAAACATTCTTTATATCTAAAAAAAAATTAACTGTTGAAACAACACTAATACATATTTATATTGCTTATACCATTCACTTATACCTTCATCCTTCCATCTAATATCAGTCCCGTTCCAGTGCCTTCAGACCATTAATCTGTTTTGAGAACTTCCGTCAGACCGAACTAGAAATCATATTCTTTGTTCTATAGCTAACAAGATGTATTCATTTTCTGTCTTTCATTTCACATGGACTTGATTTTCCATAACAACTATTTTATCTTGAAATTTCACCAATTGATTTGCATGTTTACATTTCTAATTCAAACTGAAACAATGTTGAAAGGTAAGGTACTCTGGCACGATTTTATTTATACAAATTAATGGTTAGGTCCTCAAAGTTGAATATATTTATTGCCCATTTCTTCTTACTCAATTTGTAGACCATTCATTTCTATCCATTTCTGTTGTCATGGGCTGATTTCATAGATCAATATATTCCCATATAACTGGGGGACTTAAATTTAAGTCATTTCTGCTAACTTGCTAATTTATGCTTTCATACCAGTCTTGTGCTATTGGGTTGATGCCAATTCAAAATACTTTCCTTTTAACATATCAATCATTTCATAGGATTTTTTTACAGTTCTTGCATACTTGGTAAGAAATTAACCATTTACAAATGATAATTTCGGTTTTTATATTGATTATGTGCACGTAATATGATTTATACTACGGATAACTTTAACAACTAACCAACAGAATATTTAAAATGCGGTTAACAAAAAACATTAAAATCATTTAATGAAACAGGAAAAAATTGTGAAGGACAAAAAAACCAAAAAATTGCCCAAAAGGACAAGGGGCAAAAAACTTGCTCAAAAGGACAAGTTTTAGTGCAAAGTGGAAAAACATGGGACCCCCCTGAATTCCACCATTTACACTAAAACTTGTCCTTTTGGGTAAGTTTTTGGGCTCTTGTTCTTTTGGGCAAGTTTTTGGGTGAGTTTGTCCTTGTGGGAAAAATCCCCTTAATGAAATTTATACAACGTGGAATTAAATTAATTTGTTACACTTTCTAATTTACAGATTATTATTACAATTATGCCTTACACAACTCGATTACCCTAAGAGAATGCAAATTCTGTACCGATGGTCCGTTGCTGTTGCAAAATTACCTCTCCATTTGCTTCTGCACCATAACTTCAGGTTGTAAACCACTGCTATTTAAAAACATGAAAAATCATGTATTCATAGCATTTTTAAAAATTATTTCGATTAACATGCACATTATTCCCTATACTATCTTAGTGTAACAATTGTTATTTTTTAATTTGCTTTGTGTGATTGCCATTTTTGCTTGCACACTTAATAGATTCTATGTCAATACAATTTACATATTCTGTTATTTCTTCTATTTGATTTAAAACATAAACAATTACGAAAATATAAAGTGTATGAAAATAAATTAGTGGTTTTTCTACAAATTTGCTTTTAATATACGACTAATATTTACTTTACATGCCAGTTGAATCTTATTTTTATCAAGCTACTACGTCTTTTATTGTTTTGTTAATCTTAACTACCTATTACTCAATTTGTTAATCATCATCCACGCTGTTTATCTTCCTATGATATCACTGGTTTCTCAGTTAACTTACATTCAATTCAAAAAATATGTTCTTTTGGTTTAGTAAAATAGAATGTTATTATATTTCTAATTTTTATCTTACTCTGCAACAGCTTGAGGTTTAGTAAGATGAAGAGTCATGTAATTAATTCTAGATATATATACACACACACGCATGTGTGTATATATATGTTGTTTTCACATCCTTTTCACAAATATGGCGAAAGTGAGCAAAATTTCATCAAATATTCCGCCTAAATTTTTATCAAATTTAAATCGAAATCAATCTCAAGATAAATCGGCTGCTGTTTTGATTTCAGCCGCTGAGAATCCAAGATCTGAAGAAGATCCAAAGTTGCTACACTTTATCAAACCTTCAACAAATCATGTTTTCATTTACGAAGACATTTTAAATCGTCTGAAGAAGTTTGGCATGATACGATTGCATTGCATCCGATTGATTTTAGATTATCTATGGGGAAACTGAAAGAATATATTCGTAAAGTTTGGAAACCTAATGGTAATTTTATTGTTCATATAGTTGCTGGTTTTCACTTTACAGTTCAATTTGAGGATTCTTTGGATTTATACTCTGTTATTAAATCATCGACGCATTCGTATTTTGGTAATTTGTTAATGATAGCTAAGTGATTTCCTGGATATGAGTTCGACAAGTTTAAAGTAGATAAAGTCCAGATCTGGATTAGGTTGCTCAATCTAGATATGGAGTTGTGGTCGAACAAGGATCTCTCAAGAATTGTTAGTTTTATTGGTGATCCAATTTGCATAGATGATAACATTATTAACATGTAGGTTACGAGATATGTTAGAGTGTTAGCTGCAATTGATATTACTTCTGTTCTATTTGATAATATTCCTATATAGCCTCATAATGGTATTAAGAAGGTTATTGATGTTGAATATGAGTTTATTCCCCCTAATTGTGATAAATGACATTTGTTTGGACATCATACTATTATTCATAATATTGTAGAAGATCCAGTTTGGGTAGCAAAAGAGAAAGAGGATGCTTCTAATGCAGAGGGTAATGTGCTAATATGCATATTAATGTATCATCTTCAACTAGGAATAATGATGAAGAGAATTTAGATTTTTTAGACTCTAAACTGCCTAATGACATTTTACTTGATGATATAAATCATGTTGCTGATTCTCTGAATAAAGCTAATATAGAAGAAATAAGGATGTTTCAGATGGTGTGGACAAGAATGAAGCAATGATAGTTACCTTTCACATCTTAAAGGCAAAGCCCCTATTAATTCCACTGCTCCTCCTAAATGACATACAAGGAGCTCAGTTATGATTAAATGACAATAATGAGATGGAGCGTCAAGTGGATGAATTCTTCTTTTAGAATGAAAGAGATTTTATCCCATTTGATGAAAACCAAATCAAATTTGGTTGGTTTGGTGGAGAATAAAATTAATGCATAAAATATTCTTGTATTCAAAAACTTCTTCCTCGTAACTGGGATCTTCTTCCATATTACTCTACTGAATTCTTTGGTAGGATCATTATTATTTGGAACATGGAAATATGGTCCTTGAATATAATTTCTTCTTCTAAGCAGCATGTAACTGTTGAAGCAATAAATAAAGGGGGTATGAATATATTTTTATCCATCATATATGCCAGTAATTCTTTTATTGATAGACAGGATCTATGGCAACATATTATACGTGAAGCATCAATGATTTCCGGTGAATGGCTTTTAATGTGAGACTTTAATAATGCTACCTCTCCTATTGATAAAAAAGCTGGTCTTCCAGTTCCTTTCCAGCAGCTAAGAGCATTGAACAATTGTTTGGCACAATCAAGTCTTATTGAAATTAAAGCAGTGGGCATCAATTATACATGAAGAAGGCGAGGTATAACAAATCATATTGATAAAAAAATTGTGAATCATTTGTTTTTGCATAAGTTTAATGACATGAAGGATCTATCCTTTTCACAATTATCCAGTGATCACAATCCATTATTATTAGATTTAGTTCCCACTTCCCTTTTCGATATTCGAATGAATGGAGTTTTAAAACAGGGTATATGGATTGTTTAATGAAAGGTTGGTATGTTAATGATTGGTGATCTTCCAGCTATAATTTTCTGTTGAAATTGCAAGCTTGTAAGAGGGAAACTGTGGAACAAAATAAGGCTTAAGGATGAGGCTATGCTTTTAGAAGCTAAAAACAGATCTAAGGAGAAAGAAACTGCTTCAGATCTGGATCCTGGGAACTTAGTATTATATGAAGAAATGTTGGAGGCTAAGCATCATCTAATGGTTCAGAAACAAATCAGATTTTGGAGTTATAAACAGAAACCCAAAGTGTCGTGGCTTCAAGATGGAGATACCAATTCAAAAATATTTCATGTAAAAATGTCTTCTCTAAGACATTACAATAATTTGAAAGCTCTAATTAACTCCGATGGTGATTTATTATATAAGCAAGAAGATGTAGCAGAGGAAGCAATCAGGTATTTTCATAATATGTTTATTGGTTCAAATTGCAGAAAATTTCCACTTTTTCAGCCCCAATTTGTTATTAATAAGCAAGGTCAATCTGATTTACTTCATCCAATTTCTTTAGAGGAAGTCAAGAAAGTTGCATTCTCTGTTCATGAAGACACTAGTCCAGGCCTTGATGGTTTTCATTCGAAGTTCTTCAAATTGTATTGGGAGGATATTAAGATGGATTTATTGAAAGCAGTCCAGGATATGTTTCATTCAGCAAATATTCCTAAAGGTTGTAACCATTCTTTCATTACTTTAATTCCTAAAAACGATAGACCATATGATATATCCTATACCGTCCTATTGCATGTTGTATTCATTATTACAAAGCGTTTAGCAAAGTATTATGTAATTGCATTACATGGTTTCTTCCTCATCTCATTTCTCATAATCAATGTGCATTCATACCATCGCAGCACATAAGGGATAATATTTTACTTGCACATGAGTTGATTAGAGGTTCTAAAAAAGTGGGGGTGAATAAATTTTGCGTGAAAGTGGATCTCCATAAGGCTTATTATAGGATCAATCGAGAATTCATATGCCATATTATGATGAACATGGGCTTCCTTATACATTTCATAAATGTTATTTATGAATGTATTTCTACAACTACTTTTTCGATTATGATACAAGAAGTACCTATGGGTTTCATATCATCAAATAGGGGGATTCGACAAGGTGGCCCTCTTTCACCTTATTTGTTTTCTATAGCAATGGAATACTTTTCTTTCTCTATGGCCGAGGTAGTTGCACAAAAAAGATTCTTGCCAATTCATTCTTTTGATCCTATTGTTTCTCATCTATTATATGTGGATGACTTAATAGTGTTTGGTAAATGCTCTATTTCAAGTGCCACCTCCCTGAAATCATTTTTTGGTAGGTTGAAGTTATACAGCGGTTTGGCTGTAAGTGTTTTAAAGACTAAGATTTACTTCTGCTTGTCGGCTTCTTTGACAAATGAAATTGTTGATATTCTTGGTTTTAATGTTGGAACTCTTCCTATTAAATACTTGGGCATGCCATTATCAACAAATTATATTCATTATCAAGATTGTCAAGAGCTTCTTCATAGAATTCAGCAAAAAATTCAAGCCTAGGAGGTCAATTATCTTAGTTTTGCAGGAAGGGCTGAGTTAATTCAATCAGTTATAACTCCAACAGTGTTATATTGGTTGTTTATATATCAATTACCTAAGTTCATAATTGAAAAACTGAATATGTTGTGTGCAAATTTTCTTTGGGGTGGGCCAAAACATAAGGTAAAGTGGGAAAATCGGTGTACTTGAAAGAAGGAAGAAGGTATTGGTTTGAAATCCTTCAAAGATCTGAAGAAAGCAGCCCATATCAAACTAATGTTGAAATATTTGACTAATTCTTTGATGTGGAGTAAATGGATGGCAATGAAGTATTGTAGAGGGAAATTCTTTTGGCATATGAATTTGGATAATAATTCCTTGTGTACATGGAAAGCAATAATGAGATTACAATCAAATGGCAAGCAGCTGTTTAATAAGGTCATTACCAATGGCTCTTCGACTCTTTTGTGGCTTGAACCTTAGTTAAACAATAAATGTTTAGTTGATATTCGGCATTTACAGATTTCAAGCTTTGGGGAGACAAAATGAGTATGTGAACTGTATTATTCAAAATGGAAGAATTCATTCTAATATACATCCTGCTACTAGGGAGGCTAAACTATTTGTGAACAAAGTAGGATTGAAAATGGATATGCAGAATGATTATTTTGAATGGTGTGAGGGAGGAAGTTTCTCTTTTAATAAGGCTTGGCAGTTGATAAGAGAAAAGCATCCAATAAAACAAGTATTCAAAGTTATTTGGCATTCAAAAAATGCCAAGAGAATGTCATTTATAACATATTTATCCTTTTTGGATAGACTTAACAAAAAAGATAGATTATTGAAGCATGGAGTTATTTAAGAAGACAGATGTTCTTTATGTGGTAGTGAGGAGGAATCAATTAAGCACCTATTTTTTAGTTGTGCTTATTCAAAGTATATCTGGAATTCTTTGAAAATGAAGCTGAGGTTGAACTCTAATGTGAATGGTTCGATTGAAGATGAAGCCAATTTGATTATGCCGAGCTTTCATGAGAAGGATTAGAAGCAAGATGTTGGTTGTGCAGCTATTACTTGTGCAGCTTATCATATATGGTTTGAAAGAAATAAGAGGCAATTTTCTAATCTTGCGATGCAAAAGGATATTAAACTTAAGATCATTGAAAAGGGGATTAGTTATTTGATCAATGGAAATGGAATTAAAACTGCCATGTTCGACATTTTCTAATGAATCAGAAAAGCGCGAATTTTAATTAAATACTGCAAGCGCACAGGTGTATAGCATACAGGTTGAACACAGGGAGGTAGATTAAAATCAAATTATTTATCTAATCTCTTGGGCAAGTTAGACGAAGCCTGGAGATTTTGTTGAAATAAAAACAAATTGAAATTGCGAACTTAGGATTATCATTGAATCTAATCAACGATTAATCACTAAAGAAAGTAAATTGCAAAACAAGAACAACAATGCAGAAAATAGAAGTGCAGAATAAGAAGAACAACAAAAAAATAAAATTAGGATTGTTGTTGAAACTAATCAAACGACTAATCACTAATGAAACAAATGTAAAATACAACTAGTACTCTACCGAATCTAATCGGGTAGATGACACTAGTTGCTAAAAAAATACTAGAAAATAAAAGAAGAAGAAGAATTTTTATTAGAGTAATGGAATACAGAAATGAGATGGTGGCTACAATGACATTACAAGGGTATTTATAGGAGATAACCAAACCCTAACCCTAATTACAAATAGGCCTAGCTATTTCATGTGATTTTTAGGCCTTTTGTCATGTGGAACAAGTTCTAGGCCTTTTCTCCTTTTCTCTTGCAAGCCTCCTTTAATTTGAGATGTGAAAGGCCTCTAAATCAGTCATTTTCTTGTCAACAGCAGCTAGATGTGAGATCTTTATCTACAATTCTCCAAAATGCAAATACACAGCAATTTGATCTCTATTTCTCTACTTTTCTGTTTGCATGCGGGCTGGGTTGGAATATCAGTAAAAGTGACAAAGTAATACCCAAGTAATATTTATTTATATACAAAAGATAAGATATAAGAGCATAAAATAAACACATTCCTATGTCAATCAAATACCCTGTAATAACCCGGAAAATCTGAGCCAGTTTAAAATTTTTATTTTGGCAATTTTAGAGAATTTTGAATATTTAAAATAGATTATTTTAAATAATATCAACGAGAAATTTATTTTGAATATAATTCGAACGTATATTTATACGCGTCGTCGTTAGAATATAAATAATTATATATAATTATAAAAGGAATTGAAAATGGCGCGGTAGTTCGATAATTCGATTTCAAACTTCAATTGAACGTACTGGGTGCAAATTAAACCGGATTTTAGTGAAACCAAAAATATTAGAATCTAATTGAGAATATCTTTCCAACGAATCCGAAAAATCAAGATTTCATAGCGGGAATCAAAAGATATGTCCAGTTGAAAATTCTGAATAGTCGCTATGGAATTCAGGCCCTTAAACATGGAAATTTTGCAAGCGACCTCGGATTTCGACGAAACCACTTTTATTGGATCCGCGATGTCAAATTATTTCTAGATTCCAAATTTCATAATTTTTCGAATCAATATGTGAGCGTGGCGAAGTAAAACGCGTTTGACCAGTTTCAGTTGATTTTAATCGACTGGAAAATGGCCATTTTTCAAACGGTCTCAGAATTCGATGAAACTAGTTTTGTTAGGACCGTATCGTCAACACGAAGCTAGAAAGTATTTTTCGGGAATTTTTAAAGTTCGTATGTGACCCCAGTAAATTGAAATGCGCGTTCAAATTCAATATAGAGAGTTAAATGTTGATTTTGATGAAAACTGATCGAAACGATCGAATCAGCCTACGATACATATCCCATTGTGTTCAGAATGGGGGTAATTAGCTAGGACGATAGTCGGTGGGTTTGATTTCGACTTCGAAATAAAAAGTTACTTTTTAAAGAGAAATTAAAATAAATTAATATATATATTTTTTACAAACCCCCCTCCTTTCTCCTTCCCGATTTCACTTTTCAGAAAGAAAAAAAAAAGAGAAAAGGAGGCGGAGGAGCCGTCGCTCCTCCGATGGTGGCGCCGCCGCCTCTGGCTAGGCCCCCCCCAGGCCGCCGCAACCCCCCCCCCCTCTGCCTCACTCCACCTCGTCCTCCTCCTTCCCAAATCGCAGAAGACCCGCGACCCCCTCCACCAGAAAAGCCACCGCACCCCATCCTCTCTCCCCTACTTCGCGCGACAGCCCCCCCTGGACCCTCCATCGCCTGGCCGTGCTCTTCCCCGACCACCAAAGGCCCGACGCCCTTCCACTTCTTCCACCTTCAGCGTGAAACAGCCCCTCCACTCCCGATTCAAACTGTAAGCCTTTTTACTTTGTTAATCCTCATTTATTTAATGTTTTTAAATCTTAAAACACTGATTTTTATTAGTATAAAAATTGAATTTTCTTTATTTAGAAGTTTAGATTTTTATATATAGGAAAGATTAGATCTTTGATTTAGAAAAGATGAGATTTTTAATTATATAAAGACGAAATTTTTATTCATATAAAAAAATGATTTTTAAATATGTATGAAGATAAAAAAATAATTTTTATATGATGAAGAGAATAAAAATATAATTTTTATACTATAAAAAGAATAAAAATGTAATTTTTATAAAGTAGAATTATAAAAAAAACGATTTTTATATTGTATGGATTAAAAAGGCGAAATCTCTATTTTTGAAAAGGCGAAATCTCTATATTTGAAAAAGGCGAAATCTATATATAGAGAATAGCGTGATAAAAATATAATTTTTATTATATGAACACCATGGTAAAAATAGGATTTTTATATATTGAATAGCGAAGTAAAAATTCGATTTTTATATATTGAATAGCAAAGTAAAATTGTGATTTTTATAAATGTAGTGACTACGGGCAGCGAAAGTGACAAAAGGCGAGAACGGCGAAGACTTCAACTTAAGAAGAGTCGTGGCGTTTGGATTAGCTATTGGTGAGAACTTCTCACTCTAAATATCTTTTTTTCTAGTTATATATTTATACTAGGATGCAGACGGTGTTTAGTAGCACCCGACACCACTGTCCACAGACCATGAACTTGTTTGTTTGGTTGCATAGATTAGTTAGATTATTTGATTTGAATTTGATTGTTTGGTGAATTGAAATTGATTTGATTGATATGTGTATGGCGTGGGCCATCACTAAACCGGGGATAAGGCTAGGCCTTGTCCCGTTTCTAGTATCGTGCCGTTATGCCGCCGAAATTTTCTAAAATAAAATAGAAAAATAAAAATATCATTTTATTTGATAAATGAACCGAATAGAATATTCATAAGTTGAATAAAATAGTTTGGTTGTTAAAAATATAATTTTTAACATGAATATGAATAAATAAATATTCATTTACAAACCGGACGGTTTGTTTATGTACACCTATTTGAAGGACATTGATTGGGACGATAAATTTTACACATCGCCCAACTGCACAAATAAAATCTGTGTTTGATTGTTTGAAACCCCACACGGGTATTGGGATAAAATACGGCATACACTAATCCCAATAATTAGTTGTATGTCGATCGATTGATTGACAGGTTGTTATAAGCTTTAGATATCTATATTTGATGCTTATACAGTGTAGTGCACTTTGGATGATGGTTGTTTATTTATCGTTGCTATTATATACATGTGTTGTATGGAATCCATATAATTAACTTTATATGGTAATTGATTGGGCCTCATTCCAATTTAGAAAATAAAGAATTTTATAAAATAAAGGTTCATGTGTTGACAGTACTCATTCGTTGAGATTAGTAATGTGTTGAACGAAATATTTTAACAATAAAATTTACATCTTTATATTATAAAATAAAGGTTCATGTGTTGACTGTACTCATCCGTTGAGATTAGTCATGTGTTGAACGAAATATTTTAACAATAAAATTTACATCTTTATATTATAAAATAAAGGTTCATGTGTTGACCGTACTCATCCGTTGAGATTAGTCATGTGTTGAACGAAACATTTTAACAATAAAATTTACATCTTTATATTATAAAATAAAGGTTCATGTGTTGACCGTACTCATCCGTTGAGATTAGTCATGTGTTGAACGAAATATTTTAACAATAAAATTTACATCTTTATATTATAAAATAAAGGTTCATGTGTTGACTGTACTCATCCGTTGAGATTAGTCATGTGTTGAATGAAATATTTTAACAATAAAATTTACATCTTTATATTATAAAATAAAGGTTCATGTGTTGACCGTACTCATCCGTTGAGATTAGTCATGTGTTGAACGAAATATTTTAACAATAAAATTTACATCTTTATCATATAAAATTAGAAACTAACTGGAAAATAGATAAGATGAGTGGTCTCCTGGATATTGATCTGATGTTGGTTTCGGCCTTCGGGGTTAATATTCAGGGAATCGTTCTCTTACTAATTTACGGTTGGAGTCTGATTTGAAATCAAACGATAGATACCATAATTTTTATAAAATATATTAAATAACAAAAATAGTCACACGTGGACAGTACTCATTCGTTGAGATTAGTCATGTGTTGACAAAAATATAGATTCATTTGTTGAATAGAATAATGGAATTATTGAAATATATGAAGCCGTGTTGATTAGAGATGCGCTATTTTGACGCGAACGATATTTATATCGATTATATTCGTTTTTATAATTGAATTGAATAGAAAACGAATTTGAATTGAATTGAATAGAAAACGAATTTGAATTGAATAGAAAACGAATTTGAATTGAATTGAATAGAAAACGAATTGAATTTGAATTGAATAGAAAACGAATTGAATTTGAATTGAATTGAAAACGAATTCGAATTGAATTGAATAGAAAACGAATTTGAATTGAATTGAATAGAAAACGAATTTGAATTGAATTGAATAGAAAACGAATTTGAATTGAATTGAATAGAAAACGAATTTGAATTGAATTGAATAAAAAACGAATTCGAATTGAATTGAATATAAAAGAATTCGAATAGAAAATGAATCCAAATTGAATTGAAAACGAATTGAATTTGAATTGAATTGAAAACGAATTTGAATTTTATTGAATAGAAGACGAATTGAATTTGAATTGAATAGAAAACGAATTGAATTTGAATTGAATATAAAACGAATTCGAATTGAATTGAAAACGAATTGAAACAGAATAAAAATCAATTTGAAATGAATTTGAATTGAATTGAAAATTTAATTGAATTGAAATGAATTCAAAACGAATTATATGGGATATTCAATTTTGATTCTAAATCGAATACGAAGTTAAATTTGTTTTGACAACGAACTTAAAACGATTTATAAAATTCATTTTAAAAGGAAATCGACGAAATATATATTATATATATTATAATGGCCTGAATAGAACGCGCTGCGCTGTGGCAGTTCGCGAATTTCGACCATTAACTACGAACGGACATTACGGGAGATCCGACCGTCGGATTCTCCTAAAACCGGAACCGTTGGGTTCGTATCGAAAAGAGCTTTCTAACGAGTATTAGAAATTTGAAGTCTAATGGTTGGATTTGGAGATACGTCCAAATCAAATTTGGAAAAGGTCGTTGTAAGTGCAGTTCGATGGCCGTTGATGGAAATCGACTGTACGGGCCTTGATAAAATTATTAAAAATAGTAATAATTTGTGTAAAATCATAAGAAATGATTTGGGAAAAATTGGGATGAAAAACTCCATATTTAAAAAGATAAAAATAGATTTTTATCGAAATGAACTAGTTTTGAACTAAGATTAAAACTCGTTTATTTTTAAATAAATAAATTGGATTTGAAATGGGTTTTAAATAGAATTGATTTGTGGGTTTATCGTGAAGAGTGTTTTAAATAACACTAGTTCTTTAACCCGATAATAAATAGAATGTGATTTGGGTTTCCCGTGAGCTGTGTTTTAAATGACATTAGTTCTTTAACCCAGTAAAATGGGAGTTTTAATGAATCTGCAATTAGATTGAAATGTGAATTGATAATTTAAATTATCAAATTTGGAAAAATGAGCGAGAATGGAGTATCACCAGTTTTGCTCCAATGCGATAGATAAATCTTTAATTAGATTTGAACGTGAAATGGTAATTAATTTTACCGATAACACTGTGGTGTTAGATATGGAGTATTACCAGTTTTGCTTCATGGGATGAATAGGTTGGGATTGGGAAAATAAATAAATAATTACTTCGGTGCGGTTCGCTAATCTTGACAGTTTGGAAAACCATAATTTGGTTTGAAATGACATCCAAAGGAAGACTAAAGAATAAATTCAAAGAATTTATCTTGGATAAAATTAATGGGAACCTTTCCCTAAGAATATAAAATTTAGAAACTAGCTGTAGGTTAGTTAAGAAGAATGGTTTCCTGGGTATTGATCTGATGTAGGTTTCGGCCTTCGGGGTTAATATTTGGGGAATTGTTCTCTTGCTAATTTACGGTTAGTGACAAGGAATTGGAATGAGGCATATGTTGCGTTTGTGTAACAATTGTTTTTAATATACGCGGGTTGTTCGGAAAGGCCGGGTTTATACCCATTCTGAATAACCGATTCGACGATAAGTCAAAGATGATGACGGTGGTCGAAGACCGGACGTCTTCACATCGTTTGGATAATTACTGATGATCCTGATTGGGCTGTACACCCAAGAGGATGGAAATAGTTGGTGGTCGTCCAGACGTACTTGGAGATTGATGGATATGCGAGGAAAGTGCCTCCGGTTTCGTTCAGACCCAGAACGAACTTGTAAATGGATTGTGTGTCTGACATTGGATTTTATTCTGTGTTCATTGATTTCTGTTAAATATATATCTGTTTGGCAGCGGAGAATTTATTCTCTTGCTTAACGCCCTTCTCTGAGACGTACGATCTTAGAGGTTATATATCGATAGATATCAATCGCATGGAATGAATTGCCTGTGTGGCACGCTGAGTTGCATGGATCAAGGCTTCTGTTGAAAACCAAAGTCTTGTGGTTGATGATCAAAGCACGACCTACGTGGCAGCTTTGTGTATAACGTGAATTCGCGAGCCTCGCACCTCGGTATGAGTTAAAAACGGGATAAGGACTGCGGGGAGAGCACGACGTTTCTTTCTAGCTTTGGTGGTGTCAGTGACTTACCAGCCCTGACATTTATATACTTTTCACCTATGTGGTCGTTGGATGAGGCGCCTCGATTTTAGGTCTGTAAGGACCGGGAAACGTGTGTTCAGGAATACTAATCCTCAAACGTAAGAGAGGACCGGCCCTAAAGATCCAAGGATTGCCCAGAGTGTGTAGTCCTGGGACATTTGCTAGAGTGTCTCGAAAGCGGAGAGGAGCTTGCCCCTTGCCTCGACTCATGACGGAAATCCAATTTCCAATACGAGATATTTCGGTTTTATTTGTAGAGCCTAGTATGGCGACATGATAAATGGTACCCATGCCGCCTAGGATTGATATTTATGATTGAAAATGTTTTGACACTATACACTTATAATAGTATCAAATGACTTGTTTTTAAAACGTACCAAACATGTTTAGCTATTATAAGGGAAAACCCTATCCTCCGGCTTGCGTTGCATTGTGTGATGGGACCTGGGTCTTATAATAGCTTCATTTTTCGAAAAAGCATTGCGCTGTTTATTCTATGCACTGGTATTCTTGGGAGGAAACCCGTTCCGTGTTATACGGCGTAGTCCCTTGAATTACCCTCTTTTAAAGTAAAGCTTTAAACAACTGTTTTAGTTCTCACACCAGTCACATGACTGACCTGGAGTTTATTGTTTTAACCTAAACTCTGGGTGCCCCTATTTTTCACACGGGCAGCTAGTAGTTTTGGTTTTGCAGATTTATATTCACAGGATCCTGGTTTACAGCTGGAATGATATCCGGAAAGCTCTGTATCCGTATATCACCTTCAGTTGTGCTTTTATTATTTTCCGCTGCTATGTAATTTATTGTAATCTATGATATTTATCGAATGTAAATTATTCATTATACTCTGTATATTCTTATATCTGATGGAATTGTTGTAATAACAATGAAATGTTCTTCTGTTTGCGTTCCAATTTGTCCTGTTCTCAAACGATCAGGGGTTTCGAACGGTCTAGATCGGTTTAACGACTGATTCGGATCGAGTGAAATTCGTTGCCGTCACATACCCGCACACTTATCTTTTACTCGTCCTCGAGTAAAACAAGAAATGAAAAACTAAACTATATAGGTCTCACTTTCACAGGAAACACGATTGCATTGAGCGTATGCAACAAGTTGTTAAACCTCTATGTGTCCTTAGTAGGACGAGTGGTGTGTCGTGAGGGTTTTTACCGGGTACTACCCACAAAATCCAAATGCAGTATGTGTGGATCTAATGTAACTATATGAATGCGAAGGACTTATGCAATTGAAAACAAAAATTGAGAGCATGACTTGTTTCAGGAAAGTGGTACAACAAATTAAGTTAACAATTTCTAATCAGTTGATTTTATTTTAGATACCTCAACTTGTCACAAATTTTCAATATAAATCAAGTTTTCAACTGTTAAATTCCAGTTTGGCCAGTTAGTTCGGTTGATAACATAGTGCAGCCATGAAATAGATTCTTAGTTTGCTTGGCACAGTTTACAAAGTGGTATTATTGTTTTCTCATGTATGGCTAGTCAAATCAATAAGGTCAAGAAGTGTTTGGGCATCATCGC
Organism: Allium sativum; assembly: GCA_030737875.1. Taxonomy (NCBI): domain Eukaryota; kingdom Viridiplantae; phylum Streptophyta; class Magnoliopsida; order Asparagales; family Amaryllidaceae; genus Allium; species Allium sativum. The sequence goes on along the minus strand of CM060927.1, from coordinate 193,817,039 downwards.
TTATTCTCTAAAATTTTAAAATTTATGATTAAGTAAATACACCTAACTTAGAATACCAAGGTTTATAACCCATGCACTGCCTCGCGAACTAACGGAGAGTGGGTAAAGAGCTTGGCGGATTATGCAGGCCGACTTTGACTTTGTCAACAACGTGTCGGTAATCCTTAGGTGTCCGATCTCATAAAATGAGACCAAGATATTCCAACGCTGACTTTGTCAACAACATGTCAGATAGAGCTTGGTGGGTTTGCACACCAACGCTTGATATACAAACAATGTTGGATACCCTTGGATTACTACTATTATTATTGAAATTATAAGCGCAAAAGAGAGTTACGTGAATTCAACTTAACACAACTTATTTTAAAGATTCGAAAAGCCAATATAAGTATTTTAAGTCCTCCACTTAATTAAACAAAGTCTACAATATAGAATAGATTTCATGGCCATCACCTAAGAATCTCCCTATGTACCGGTTACACTATTATCCCTCAAAATTAAACTTTTCATTATATTTCAAATTCAAACTTAGCTGAGAGAAAAAAACACTATCAACTGACTAAAAATTGTAAACTTATTTTGTCGTATCAATCGAAAATGAGTCGTATTTTCCACACAAAAAAAATATGGTATGTTCGTACAATCTAGAATGCATGATGGTCCTATCTAAATGCATGAAAAATGAAAAGGAAAAATTAAAGAAAAAAATGAATTCAATGCAGACTCCCCCCACACTAGAACTAAACAGTGTCCACACTGTGAACGTTTCCTAAATTTGAAAGATCGTACCCAAAGGTGAATGAGATGCAAAATAATTTGAAGAATGAAATGCAGTTTAGCTATGTGTAGTAATGGATCATATATACAATGATATAAATGTTTACGATGCAAAGAATTCCACCAACTTTTCCCCCTACACTTGGTTTTAGCCCGATGAATCCCATTCCCATTATGTCTAGGCATGTTTTCTAACAAGCAAGAGTTTTTGAAAACCATCTCATCTTTATACCTCGATTTATAGTCCAGTAAATGAATGTTCAGGGTCGTCCTAACATGAAGTTTTTCAATCAGGCTAACATTCCAAAAATAATTCATGTGCTCAACAAATTTATCAGTGTAATTGTTCAAAAATTTGTGATCGTATGTAAACTCAGTTGCAATCGTGAAATTTAAACTTTGAGTGTTGTTCAAGACTATGTGATCACATTTCTCATCATTAATTGACAACATATTTTCGACACTGACAATTTCAAGTTCGTTTGAAATTTTCTCAAAGTTAAAATTTTCGAACTCGTGACGGGAATCTACCTTTTCCTTATTTGGCAACTCATCCTCATACAATCCAAAGAATTCATGTTCGTTAAAATCCTTCACCAAATTTGAATTGAAAAATTCAACATTTTTATTCTGTTCAATTTCAAAAGTATCAAGTTTCTCACAGCCTGAAAGAGAAAGATCAAAATCTGAGCTTAAATCTTTTTCCTGAAAAGAGTTGAAGTCTAAATCATTTACTGAATTGTGAACAACTTCACTTAGATCGTCATTCTCAATTTCCAAAGTTGTTATTTGAAAATTTTCAATATCAGTAAAGAATGGATTATTTTCTGATTCATCGCATGTTTGAATTTGATTTTGTTGCTCGAGTTGTTCTTTAAAAGATGTCATTAAAGAAAGAAGTTCATCAAGCTGTCTATCTTTTTCATCAAGCTGTCTATCTTGCTTTTCTACCCTCTCTCTAAGAATGTTAAGCTGATATTCTTCAGAATCATTGATTTGAGAGCTCTCGTTTTGGATTTCTTGATTTTCAAAATTATAGTCCACATCAATTTCACAATCAATATTATTTCCAATGTGATAGTTGTTTGAATTTTCAGAAAACTGACAATGATAATGGAAATCATTTTGATCATAAAAGTTATGTTCGTAACCAAAACTGTTGAAATTCGATGGAAAATTGCAATTTTGGTTATTCTCAAGATGTGGATATGGGTTGTAATTTTGAGAATTTTGATCGATTTGAAAATCATTTTCATATCCAAAATTATTTTCGAATTGGTTTCCAACTCCGTATTGATGTTGATCAAAGCTATGTTGGGATTCAAAGCTATTTTGATGTGGATGTGGCCCATAATCGAGATTATTGAAATTTGAATTGAAGTTGCCATTTCGATCATAACTTTGAAAATGTTGGTCATTTTGAAAATTTTGAAAATTGTTGCCATTTGGGTCGCGAAATTTTGGAAAATCTTGCTTCATGAGTTGTAATTCAAAATCATACTCTTCAAGAGGACGTCTACTCCGATTATTATCCCACATATCTCTCAATGATTTTTTTGAATCAGATATTTTAAAGAAATCACAACAAGATAGAAATTATTTTCACTTCAAAATAGTATAAAAGAATGGGTTGTGCTCTATTAATTAACTGACTCAATTAGAAGGGGGAAGAGGGTCTTATGGCCGTTCACGTATAGTATAAATACTAAGGGATACGACCAATGTTTTACTGGTAGTATGCAACCTCTTTAGCTAGAAGTTCAATAAATTGAACTAATATATATCCGCGATCCAATTATACGAGACAGTCAACTTCACAAAACACCACTTTTCAATTATATTATTTTGAAAATCAAATCAAGATTTATAATTGAAAAACAATGAGACTGATGATTTTAGTATGGAAATTCGTTCCTCACAGATCGATTCAGAAATTTTAGTCACAGAACAGACATAGAACAGTCACAGAATAACAAATTGCAAAAAATTAAAATATTGTACAAGCAAGCTGCTGCCCCTGCAGAAGATTTTTACAAGCAATGTCTATAATTTTTTATTTACAGCAGAGCACCTGTAGAGTTTTGAAAATTCTCACCTAGATCGGTAGTCCGTCCAGTGCAACTGAGTAGCGCTAGCGTTTTGAATTAACTGTTTGTGAACCGGTTGACCTCCAAAATTCTTGTTTGCTGCTTGAACACCATCTTTTGCTTTGGTCTTCGAATTATTTTTGAGATTCCACTTTTTTTTTATTTGCTAGTCCGTGCAGAACAATTGAATATCACTAACAATTCATATCCTTTTTTGCTTTGATTGAATTCTGTTCGTTTGTTTGTCTCTTTCACCTCAACAATAGAGTAAGAATGTTGCAAGAACAAGAGAAGAACAAAAATTCAGATTAAGAAGAAAGAAAAAAATTGCCTCACAGTTCTAAAACCCACTCACCAAAACAAACAAAAAAAAGAATAGCTTGACAAATCATTTATAAGCAAAAACCAACTCAATACATGTTCAAACTCATGAAGTTGAAACAATTTCAGAAAGAAATAACCTTACAGTTCGAAAACCCATCAAGTTAAAAAAGCTAAATTCAACAATATCAATCAGAAATCAACTTATATATTTTTATTATCCACCAATCACGAACGCAATTATATTTTTCCTTGTTTGCTCAACCAGCCAAAAGCCAAAATCCGCAGCCTAAAGTAAATAGTCAACACGCCCCTTAATGATCCGTTTACTTTCTTTCTTCCTTCTCTTTTTTTTAATAGCCAAATCAATATAAGGCAATGTTGAGAATTAAAGGAGGTGAAATACCCAATACAAAATCAAGGGAAAATTCAATAAGACACACCTCCTCTTTCTATAAATTTCAGTCGCACCTGGCAAAATCTCACGCGCCCCTTTCTATTTCTCCCAATAAGCCCAAATCAGAAAGAAAAACAAATCACGCACAGAAAAAATATGGAAACATTCGAATTTTTTTTCGGTCAATGGTTCGAATCCGAAAGGGTTAGTTCGAAGTTGTGCTTTGCTGATTCTTCTGTATTCGGGTTTGGCTTTGGTTTGAATAGATGAGATTTTTTTTGGTCTCAGGTTCTGATTAAGGTTTGAGGATGAGTTCTCGAATTAGGGTGCGGTTCATGGTAGGAGGTGGAGTTGTGATATGGGTTTGGAGTTGCGTGGTATATTATTTGTGCGAGGATGGGAATGGATCTGGGTTGTGAACATGGGTTTAGTGTTTGCGGTCTGAAGTTGTTGCTGGCGATGTTGACAAAACGGTGATGGAATTTGGTCGGAGAAGGTGTTGCTCACGTGAAATGTAAAGATGAGAAGGGGATGTTGAAACAGATGGTGGGTGATTGGGAAGCAGGAAAGTTTTTTTACTGTGGGGTAAAACTTGGTTTGAACGTTGGTTGTGGTAGAGATTGAGGAGGGGGCAGTGATGTTCTGGATGGGAATGATGTCGGTGATGATGTCTGCAGTGCTGATGATGAATGTGAGGCAGAAATTTTGTACGGTGGCTGTGGTTTTGCAAGATTGCTGAAGTGGTTACTGATGAAGTATGAACATGATGTAATATCAAGAGGTGAAGGATGGTGTGCTGAGCAGTTCGGCAGGGGTAATTCGGGTTTGTAAACGTGACTGAGTTTGTTGATATGGATGAGTGGTAATTGGTTTTACTGGGTGCGATTTGGTCTGAGAAGTGGGGAGCTTTTCGGTTGGTGAAGGACGTGAATTGGGGTTCGCTGGTCAAACTGTGGTGGAGATAGTATGTATTGAAGGTTGATGGGTATGACGTTAGTGGAACTGATGGTAGTTTTGTGGATGAAAAGTGTAGAGTTGCGTGATGAGGGAAGGCAAGTGGCAGTGGATCGACTGTTTTAGTGATGGGTAGTTGATGATCGCACAGTGAGTTCCAGCAATTAATGGTGTTCGGATAGATGGATGGTTTCTGGATTTTCAACTCGGCGTCGGTAGGAGTTGCTATATAATTTTCAAACTTGTGGCCTAACTTATCGGGAGGTTGATCGGTGGATGTTTGAGTTTGAAGGTGAAATTTGTAGTAAGGAGTCTGTGCAATTTGGTGAGGGAAAGTTTGAGTTAAACGAGGTTAAAGAGATGATGGAAATTGTGGTGGCAGAGTTTTAATGGATTGAAAGTGGTGAATGGTATGGAGAAAAGTGGGCGATGGCTATGGTAGGAAATTGTGGCAGGCTGCTAAACAGAGAGAAAAAAAGGAAATGCAAAATTTTTTTAAAAAAAAAATTTGTAAAAGGAAGAAAATGAATGTATTGATTGGAAAGGGATGAGAAAAAGGAAGGAAATATGAAAAAAAAAGCAAATTTTTTTCTTTCTTGTCAAAGAAAAGAAGAAATAGAAAGGCAACAAATGTGGAGAAAACAGGAAAGCAATAAAGAAGGGATGGAAACAATTGAAAAACGAAAAAGAAATTAAAGGAAAAAATGGCAAGAATCTTTTTTTTCTCTTGGTTTAGTGATTAGAGTATCAGTATGTAATAGCCAATCAACTAATCCAGAATTTTTTTATATATATACATGAAAATAAAAATAAAAAATAAAATAAAATAAATTAACACGAATCAGAAATTAAATAAGTAATAAAATCCAATCGTTACCTCCCCGGCAACGGCGCCAAAAACTTGTTCGACGTTTTCTAATGAATCAGAAAAGCGCGAATTTTAATTAAACACTGCAAGCGCACAGGTGTGTAGCATACAGGTCGAACACAGGGAGGTAGATTAAAATCAAATTATTTATCTAATCTCTTGGGCGAGTTAGTCGAAGCCTGGAGATTTTGTTGAAATAAAAACAAATTGAAATTGCGAACTTAGGATTATCGTTGAATCTAATCAACGATTAATCACTAAAGAAAGTAAATTGCAAAACAAGAACAACAATGCAGAAAATAAAAGTGCGGAATAAGAAGAACAACAAAAAAATAAAATTAGGATTGTTGTTGAAACTAATCAAACGACTAATCACTAATGAAACAAATGTAAAATACAACTAGTACTCTACCGAATCTAATCGGGTAGATGACACTAGTTGCTAAAAAAAATACTAGAAAATAAAAGAAGAAGAATTTTTATTAGAGTAATGGAATACAGAAATGAGATGGTGGCTACAATGACATTACAAGGGTATTTATAGGAGATAACCAAACCCTAACCCTAATTACAAATGGGCCTAGCTATTTCAAGTGATTTTTAGGCCTTTTGTCATGTGGAACAAGTTCTAGGCCTTTTCTCCTTTTCTCTTGCAGGCCTCCTTTAATTTGAGATGTGCAAGGCCTCTAAATCAGTCATTTTCTTGTCCAACAGCAGCTAGATGTGAGATCTTCATCTACAATTCTTCAAAATGCAAATACATAGCAATTTGATCTCTATTTCTCTACTTTTCTGTTTTCATGCGGGCTGGGTTGGAATATCTGTTAAAGTGACAAAGTAATACCCAAGTAATATTTATTTATATACAAAAGATAAGATATAAGAGCATAAAATAAACACATTTCTATGTCAATCATGTCAGATCGGATTTTAATGTAGCTTTCTTGAGGAGATGGGGAGGTGGTGTTGCTTGATATTGGTTAAATGGTAAATGATGATTATATTTGGTGATGGAGACGTGGAGCTTAGAGAGTTATATTTTTTCCTTTTTACTTTACAGGTTTATATTTTTCTCGTTTGTATGTACTCGTGGATTTTATAGATGTAGTGGATTGTATTGTTAATATATGGATTATATATGTGCTCTTTTTCCTTATTGTCGCACCCATTTAGGTTTGGGAGGGGGCAAGGTTTTGATGAGGCATATATATGAAGTACATGATTGGTATTTTAACACAATATAGTGAACCAATTTTCAAATATATATATACACACACACGTGTATATATATATATATGTGTGTGTGAGTGTGCGCACACGTGTGTTGTGATAGAGTGTTTTATTATTTTATTTCCAAAAAATTTCTTACTCTACAATAGCTCAAGGTTTAGTAAGATGAAGAATCTTGTAATCAATCCTATCTTTAGTGGCGGACCTAGCCCAAGCACCCAGCTATGGCCCAAACTCAAACTCAGCCAGGCCAAGCACTGGAAAGCTGATTTTTTGCACACGGATTTGGTATTTCAGCTATGGCATTGGCCCTAGCTGGCTAGAATGTAAATCCTGAAGGGAATTTGCGATCTAATCGATATCCTAAATAGAACAGATTAACGAATTAATCTAAGGACCTATTGAAAAACCAGAAAATCGAAATCAATTAGGTTAGAATTAATACCTGATGTTACAGATCCATGAAGATCTTGATCTAATCTTGAATAGCTTGAGTATTGGAGAATCGAATCGTAGTATGTCAATTGCCATACCTCCATAGACATCCACGAGAACGCGCTCTCCTTCAATCTGAAATGAAGAAAAATAAAGGTGCGGTGCTAGCCGCCATAACTAGGGTTTTCCTTTTTCTTTGATCTTATCTAATAGAATGGTAGCCGTCAATATATTATTGAAGGTAGCATGCCCCCTTTATAAAATAAACATTTACCATAATTCAAGGAGATAACCTGTAAACCATTTCAACACCAAATAAAAATCAACTGTTTGAAATTTATTTACCTATTGAAACGACTTTCCTTTTACTGCGTTCTATATGTGTGACCCTATAGGTTATTACAATGTTGGCAATGGTTTTAAATCGTAATTAAAACCATAAACAGAGGTTGGCATCTAGCAATACGTCACTGCTACCCAAACTGTAATAAGATCAACGATTCGATACAACCTGTTTTGTGACCAGTGTCTCAATATTATTAAATCCTTTTAACCAATATATCCTGGATTAAACTCAAGGCATGGATCGCATCATCCTCTTCATAATTCAATCCGTTTTTCTTGATCGATGAGTAGACTATTCAAAACAAATCAATATTTGAGCACGGCCATGCATTTCACAGTCTTACTCAATCAAGAGGCCCATGGATATCACTATGAATATATCGTAGGGTTAAATCTCATCTAGATCATACATAATTTTCATTCGAATAGAGATGTATCCAATAATCACCGTTATCGTTACTCTGTTACGAATAACTTTAGACGATATCAAAACACAAACATCCTCGAATAAAACTATAATGATTTCAGGTCTAAGGACCATTACATCATTGTCACTATGAGAATAACTTATGATACTGTTAATTATATTCCATGGAGTTATCTCACGGTGGGTCAGCCTAATACGATATTCTCCAATATGTATTTATATCTTGACTTTAATATCACGTATATTAATGATCAATGAGATGTGATCATCAGTCAATCAATATACTAGTCTCAACGCTTTATTGTTGTCCTATATAAACAATAAAACTCGACTAGGGACATTTAAGAATTATAATACTTATCACATTATACAATCTCAAGTTCAGTCTTACTCGAACTATATAATTCCGTATTATTATTCTAAGGACTTCTATTAAGTTATTATTTATATTACGCAGTAAATATAACATAATAGAATATATTTTATTCCAAATAAAATAATAACAACATCATTGTTATCTATCTCATCAAATTGATTGCCTCTAGGGCATAAACTCTAACAATCTCCCACTTGCACTAGAGTCGATCATTTACGTATCGTATACTCATAAAACTAGTGTGACTATTAAACTTCTGCTGCAACAGAGTTTAATTCAGTAGGTCTGCAACATTACAACTTTTTGTAACTTTGCAGATATATTCATTTCCACTGTGAACAACTTCACATAGGAATTATATTTCTTAAATATATGTTTGGATCGATAATGAGTTTAATGTTTTAGGCCTGAGCAACAGCCATATTGTTATCACAATGGATATCATTGGATCAACAATGAATTAAGTTCAATCATGAACTTCTTAATCCAAACATTTTCTTTCTTAGAATCAGTATCTATTTCTTGTTTTTAAACTAACGTTATTTACAATAATTAATTTATTATCAAATAACATCAGAATTATTGTATCACTCCCACTCAATTTCTTGTCTATACAAGATTTAATTGTATTTTGTGGTTTTTGAGACATTTTGAAATCTATTTCATTCTTATCGGTATTTTAAAGATTGGCTCCTCTTGAAAGGATATCAATTCGAGCAATAAACATTTTATTCTCTAAGGATTTATAGAAATAATATCCTTTTTGATGCTCCACAAAACAATTATCAGATTTGGATTTGATCTTATCAAAGGCGAGGCATTTAATAAACGCTTCACATCCCAAATCTACATAATAGACACACTGAAACATTTTTTAGTTAATATCATATATCGCGTTTTTATAATCGTCTGAGTAGGATTAAATGCAATTGTTCAAAATTTAATTTATTGGAAGATTTATATGACTTATCATCGATCGTACTATATCTTATAAGGTGCGATTTCCCTTGCCAGACACACCATTTCAATATGGTGTTCCAGGTGGACAGAGTTGTGAAACAATTCCAAAATCATTCAGATAGTCATTAAATTTATTTGGCTTAAATGTTCTCTTTTGAATTCTTCGAAAAATATTCATTTTATATTAAAATTGGTTTCTAACTTCACTTTGAATTCTTTGAACTTTTCAAAGGATTCTGATATGTATTCCATAAGATATACATATCTATATCTACTGATATCATCAGTAAATATAATGAAGTAATAAAACCTACCTCTAACTTATGTATTCGTTGCTCCATATACATCATTATGTTCGAGACTCAATCGCTTAATCACTCTATTAAGTGAAAAGGCGATTCAGTTATTTTGCCTAATAAACATAATTTGTATTCTTCATATAATTCAAAATCAAATGATCTCAAAATTCCATCATTATGGATTTTGATATACTTTCTTGTTTATATTGGCTAACTGATAATGCTAAAAGTATGTTGGATTTAAATCACTAAATTTAATCCACTTGGTATTTATGTCAAGTACATTATAGTTAAAGATTTATAAAATTCATTGACTATTTGTGAAATTCCATTAGATATTTCATTTAAATAAAATGAACAACAATTGTTCTTTTACTACAAATGAAATTTAAACCTGTCAAAACGAGATTTATAATAACATTTATTTTAAATGGAATTTCATAATAACAATTATTTTATCTATTTTAATTAAGCCAGTATATAGAACAAGAATCAACTTCCTACGGATAATACAACAACATTTGTTTTATTTCCAATCACAAGTAAATTTGTCCTTTTATCAATTTCCTACTTATTTTGCAATTTCTTTAAATCAACATACATTTATGTTATTTATATCCTGTATCTAATACTATGATTGTATACGTAGATTATTATAACATTTATATCTTATTTAGTTGAAGTCATACTTTAACTTTTGTTTTATATCCTCTATATTTGTTAGAACAATTATGTTTTAATTTGTTTGAGAACAATTCTCAAATTTTAATGTCCGTCAAGAAATTTTAATTAATTCTCAAGGATTAATTTAAATTATCGAATTTATTTTGTTATTTAATATCCACAGTAGATAATAAATAATAATTGATTCTTTAATATTTATTTAATGCAAATTCCGACAATCAAAATTTATATTAACATAAATGTATGTATTTTAAACTAAAATATGCTCCTACTCAAATTAACATCCCTCTGTTTATATACGCATATCAGTATATATATATATATATATATATATATATATATATATATATATATATATATAACGGTGTTCCAAGATCCATATGTAGTCATGCCTTGACCAAGCTTTGGCTACGCCCCAAAACACAACCTTTTAGGTAGACATCTTATGTCAATTATATCGTATATAATTCTTGGATCGCATGATGAACATATTATTCAATATTATTCAATTGCTCAAAATATAGAATAATTCATGCTTTTGTCTCTAAGGCCATAATCCTATTATGCAGCCTTAGTTAAATCAGACCCAATAATACAGTCGAAGCACCACAATTACTCCTACCGCATGTAACCAAACTAAAAGGATGCACAATGCTTTGGCATTACCTACATCCAGTGAGATTGGACAGTGATGGGAGTACTATTGGAAGACTTCACCATGATTTAATATAACAAAATAATTTGTTTCAAAGGGAATTTATAACTCGTAGTGGCGATTCATATCTAGTTATAATTATACATTTTAAAATACACTTATTTTATATTAATAATTGTTTGCATGTTAAGGCAATAAATTATTAATACACGTGTTTCTCTAAAACAACACAAATAATTTGTTCTAAACATTTCAGAACATTTGATACAACTTTATTATAGACAGGGCCACAAATTAGTATGCAATCAAAAGGACGGGTTTAATTATTATATATAAACTTTTGCAAATGATTAAATATCATATAAACAAGTACAATGGCAAAACATTTGCCAGATTGAGTTACTAAGCATATGAAACAATTCGAATCCCATTTTGATAATTAACATAGCCCTCTTTCCTTGAATTTCATCAATTCAAGCTGGAATATATATAATATAACCCAATACATTATCTAAATCTAAATAAATAGTTTCATGTATTTATATAAATGATTTAACAATTAAAACACTGCACATGAAACCACAATGACCGGAAAGATACATATAAAGGGTCATACTCTCTTCAGTATAAATATAAAATTACATGATACAATATACAATCTATTAACTTAACAGTGTTTACACACATATTATACATCCTATTAGATATTATGTAAATGTATAACTTGTTATACATTTATATATATAATTTAGTTTATCCAATATCCAGCGGTTCACTAATACTTGTATACACTATACAAGATATACACATATATTTATAAGAATCTTATATCCCTGTTGATTTTTCACATGCATTTTTTCATTATCCTGGTATAACTAGTCAAACTTGTCCTTTTAGCTCCATAACTTCATTGCTCCTTCTTTATAAGCTTTGTTGCTGCAAATCAAATTTGCATCAGAATGCATTAATAAGAGCGCATTAGAATAACCCAATATACAAGACAGTCTTGTTTGAATTGTGTGTTATTCCAATTTATGTTTAGAATTTGGTCCACCAACACAAAATTGTCCATTGACAGTTCATGTTTTTATGCAGACAGTTTTAGTAATAAAATTAAATAAAGTTAAAACCGTTTGCATTGATCTAATGAAATACATGTGTCATTCTATGATGTTAATCATATACTATTGATATGAAGAAAGTCAATGAATATATGCATATATATATATATATATTATTGTGTAACACTTACATATATACATATCAATTCATTGACATTCATTTATATGTTGAAAAAGGATCTTAAGGGATTGTTCAAAACATGAAATCAAAATCAGATTTTGCATATATGTTTTTCACAAAATTATGTATAACTTAAGCATGTATCATTATACATAGAAGTTATACACACACACACACACAAAATAAGTCAGTAACTTATGATTTAAAATGGAATATATACAAACAGTCATACTGATGTATGTTTAATCTGGTACATTTATATTTAAACATTCATACATGCAGAGATTCAATGCAAAGAGAAAACAACATAGTATCTACTTTGACTGTGTCTCATAAAACGATTTGAACTTTGATCATGTCAGATTGAATTTATGTATATATATATATATATCAGTACATATATATAAAGATACAATCAAATTGTGTATTACATGAACAGTGTGGTTGCAAATCATATTTGAACAGTCCAGATTAAGATATTTTAAACTGTTCTGATTTAAACAGTTTAAACAATATAGATATAAATCTAAAACAGCATATAAGGTATGAGCCATTTAAAACAGGTCATCATAAACAAGGTATGATTCATTTAAACCCAAATTCATGTCAATAAACTGTGCTTATTACCCAGATGTATATTAGTATATCAATATGTCATGATATCAGTATATCATGTTCTAATTATTTATTTGTATGCATAATTGTAATACAGAGCAACCATATGAGTGGCGAGTTTGAGACTATGTATAAATGTACATGTTCCAGAAACAAATGCCATAGTTTACATATAAACAAATAAATTTAGGGTGGACTTCTATAACCTATTTATATCATATAAGCTGAGATCTAATGACTAGGTGCAATACTTCTAACAAACGATCAACTTATATGTTATCGACTGAATCATACAATCATTAAATTAGTGAAACAAGATTATTTACAATCTTCAATCCACACTTCGTCAACTAGGATCTTTCTGTTTAAAAGAATCAAATCATAATAATTTGTAATAGGGTGAGTTTTAATCCTGCAAATCACATTTGCAATTAACCATATATCATTATATATAAAGTTTAAATCTGTATAACTGTGGTGTGTTTAATACAGAAATTGTTATGATTTTTGAATGATAATTATCAAGATCATCCAGAACAATTCATTTAATATCAATCAATACTATTTATGTGATATTCTTTAACCAATTAAGATCATACAATTTATATCATATATAAACAGTATAAAATAACAGAAAATCAAGTTTTCTGTGATGCCGAAAACAGATCTCAAATATAGGTTTAGTGGATTATAATTCATAAGCATCCTTACGTATATTTCAATTACATATAAGCATTATGATCACGAAATTACAGTACACATGGATTTTATAAAATCAACAAATCACAATACAATTATTGTGACTTGAATTCATTCAAGCAGTTATAAATATAACCAGAATTACAAAACTGAATTTATCTAGTCATGAACTCTCAATTTTATATCCATGTATATAGATTAAAATCATAAAGAAAAATATGTAAACAATTTTCATAATATTGATTTCAGTAAATCAGAATTACATATAAACATAGCTTACTGATTCATTAATCAGAAAAACCAATTTTAATCATGAGAATTAATGTGTGTGAAAACAGACCAAGAATACTTATTAATCAAACACTTTGATAATAAGATTATCATTGTTCATCGGTATAAGGATACCCTGCTTTAGGCAAATTCATAATTTCAAGATCTGATTGTCAAATTCAGCGTGATTCAAACAAAATTAATATCTAATATTAATTCGCATCTCCATAAAACAATTTTATTTCAACGTTAAATCTGCTTCCTCAAGTTTTAATCATTCAAAATTCAATAAATAAAATAAATACTGATATTGATTCATACTCAAATGAGACAAGTTTCATTTCAAAATCAAACTTTTACATATACAGCAATCCCAATTTTCATATCAATATATGTATCACATTACTATGCTATCAAATAACATAGACTGAAAACATCAATCTAACACTGAATCAATTATCAGTACTAAGGATAAATCCCCATTTATAATTTTTTATCTCATATCAAAATTTGATTGCAGTTAACAAATTTATTTAAGTATCGAATACAAATTTTAAAACTCAAATAAGATTCAGATTTAACTAACAAAATTCACTTCTAAGTTTTATATTTAATATAAAATTTAGTTTACGGTAAAACCATCTTACAGCTTGAATCAAAACACAGTTTTAATTCGTAGTGAAACAATTTCACTTTTAAATCGAATTTATCGTTAAATCTGAATTCAGGATATTATATTTTCGATTATCTAATAATTAAGCACACATAAACCTAAATCACAGTTTCAAAATTACTGATTTTGCAAACCCTATGCTTCGATACCAGTGAAGGGAATTTGCGATCTAATCGATAGCCCAAATAGAACAGATTAACGAATTAATCTAAGGATCTATTGAAAAACCAGAAAATCGAAATCAATTAGTTAGAATTAATACCTGACGTTACAGATCCATGAAGATCTCGATCTAATCTTGAATAGCTTGAGTATTAGAGAATCGAATCGTAGTATGTCAATTGCCATACCTCCATAGACATCCACGAGAACGTACTCTCCTTCAATCTGAATTGAAGAAAAATAAAGGTGCGGTGCTAGCCGCCATAACTAGGGTTTTCCTTTTTCTTTGAATTATCTATTAGAATGGTAGCCGTCAATATATTATTGAAGGTAGCATGCCCCCTTTATAAAATAAACATTTACCATAATTCGAGGAGATAACCCGTAAACCATTTCAACACCAAATAAAAATTAACTGTTTGAAATTTATTTACCTATTGAAACGGCTTTCCTTTTATTGCGTTCTATATGTGTGACCCTATAGGTTATTACAATGGTGGCAATGGTTTTAAATCGTAATTAAAACCATAAACAGAGGTTGGCATCTAGCAATACGTCACTGCTACCCAAACTGTAATAAGATCAACGATTCGATACAACCTGTTTTGTGACCAGTGTCTCAATATAATAAAATCCTTTTAACCAATATATCCTGGATTAAACTCAAGGCATGGATCGCATCATCCTCGTTATAATTCAATCCATTTTTCTTGATCGATGAGCAGACAATTCAAAACAAATCAATATTTGAGCACAGCCATGCATTTCACAGTCTTACTCAATCAAGAGGCCCATGGATATCACTACGAATATATCGTAGGGTTAAATCCCATCTAGATCATAAATAATTTTCATTCGAATCGAGATGTATCCAATAATCACCGTTATCATTACTCTGTTACGAATAACTTTAGATGATATCAAAACACAAACATCCTCGAATAAAACTATAATGATTTCAGGTCTAAGGACCATTACATCACTGTACCTATGAGAATAACTTATGATACTGTTAATTATATTCCATGGAGTTATCTCATGGTGGGTCAGCCCAATACGATATTCTCCAATACGTATTTATATCTTGACTTTAATATCACGTATATTAATGATCAATGAGATGTGATCATCAGTCAATCAATATACTAGTCTCAAAGCTTTATTGTTATCCTATATAAAAAATAAAACTCGACTAGGTACATTTAAGAATTATAATACTTATCACATTATACAATCTCAAGTTCAGTCTTACTCGAACTATATAATTCCGTATTATTATTCTAAGGACTTCTACTAAGTTATTATTTATATTACGCAGTAATTATAACATAATAGAATATATTTTATTCCAAATAAAATAATAACAACATCATTGTTATCTATCTCATCAAATGGATTGCCTCTAGGGCATAAACTCTAACAAATCCGCCCCTGCCTATCTTTATACATGATTGCCTTTTTCTTCGTTAGATTCTGATAATGATCGAGTTGAGAAGTTACTGCAAAAGTTTATAGTAGAGTTAAGCAACCTATTTTTTTATTACTTCTTTTTCCATATATGAGAGAACCTGTTTCTGTGCATTCATTGAATCACAGTAGACAGTAAAATGCATATCTATGCAAACTATTGAACAAGCCTTATCGCTACGATTTGCTGTCCGTTAAGCCAAGCATAGGAATAGAAGCGGGATCATCATTTGCATTTCCTGATGCATATTAATTTAGTCCTACATAATCATAATGTCCATTTATCATATCTGGCTCTTCCTTGGTGAATTTTTTGAGTCCCGCCAACCAATTTTTCACACATGCTGGATATCGTCCATTCATTAATGGATCCATATATCTTTATTTACATGATAATCTCAAATTCGCTCTTTATTCTGTCTGATATCGGCCTGGGCATGGTTGTGTTTGATTTTGGTCATTATATTATTTTCTTTTTCTTTCTTTCCATACATTATATATGACATGTTATTAATCACCTCATATGGAACTGCAACCAACATTAACTAACAAATGTTACTGATTTTGTTACATGTTTTTTTATGGTAATGCATCTAAGATTGATATCATGTGGGAAAAGAAATTCAACATAGATGATGGTTCTCAAAATTTTAGGTTGCCTCTACAATCATGGCTGCAGCTTATTCGGGGTACTCATTTATATCTAGCAATCATATAGGTTTTATCTGTTAACTTATGAAGCTCGATTTTCAGACTTCAGTTATTAGGCAAAAGTGAATTATTTTTGTGTTATTTTCTTCGTTAAGGCAGCATTCCTTTTAGGTATTGCTACATTTATGTTTAACAAGAGAGCATGGAGTATATCCACACATTCTCAACACAGGGTGATGGCCAATTTTTTGAATGTTACAATGTAACAGGGAATGCGTTACAAATAAATACACTCATATTCTTTGTTTTGGTTTCAGGTTAATCGGAAAATGCACGTTATAGCAGGTGTGAGGTGGTTGTTGAGTACCAGTGCTTATAAAATAATCTGAACAAGTACTCTATACAATAAGGTTTGATGCGTTTATAGCATTGTATTTTAATCAAGGTTAGCTTTGCTTCTATGTTGCTTATTTTAGTGCGTCAAATTAAAGTTGAAATTCATGCAAATGCTAAATGTTTGATACTTTCAATATGTTTACTTCAACTAAAATAGATTCTTTATGTTATTTGGGGAAACATTGAAGACCCAGATATAGGAATATTTAGTAACCTTTTTTAGTTGTCAGCTATTCCACACTTTTTTGTTCAAATACAAAAATGAACAAACTGGTAATTAATTATGTACAAAATAAAGTAAAAATGAAGACGAAAAGAGAAAAAATGAAAAAAAATGAGGAGACAATGGAAGCTGATCATATTGTTTATCATATATACACACATACACACACATACACACCCCCCTTTTGTTATAGCCGTAATTAAGTTATTTTTATTACTACAGTTTTTAACTCGGTCAATCGATCATTATGTGTTTAAATTTGTATTCTTAATAATTGCATTGTTATATATTACTCGCATTTTCCCTCACTTCAACTACACTGTGTACTAACATATTTTAATAATAACATTGACAATGCAATCTTTTATGCTTGAAAATCCTATTAACAAAAAATAACCGCATGAAAAAAGCATGACAAGTTACTATTTAGTTACTAATATCCTACTATAACACTAGCAAGGACCTTCAATGTTTCAGAAATATGTTATCAAGTTTACCAACATTAGCATATCAACTTCTCACAAAACAATCTTTACCTCAAATATTACTACACTCTGTACTTATAATAAATTTATGTCACTTACATGTTGTTTTTGCTCAATCCAACATATACTATACATGTTAAGATAACATACCTCTTAGTTTATCTTACGTGTTGTCTACTGAGTCTAATTTTTGTAGTCGTGTATAAGGCAGTGTTTATTTGTAATACAAACACTTATTGAGATGCTAATTGAAAACGCTGGTCCAAGTCTGCATGTATTCTTTAGTGCACTTTTAAACTCTGATTCAGTAGACAGATATTTTCGAACCATTTACCTTTGTATTTTGGACAGAAAGGTTTTCTTCTTTCTTCAAGGCAGCTGCAACATACTTCGTTTTTCTCTACATGGCAGTTTCAGCTTAGAGTACATGGAAGTACTTAAGGGATATACTTGTTTAATCTCTATTGCATTTCCCAAAGTAGCTATGAGATAATTGATTGAATTTTAAATATATGCTTGAGCACCCATAGGGACACGCAATCTTCAGTTGTGAGTGAAAAATACGCCATAACCATGCAAAATAGATATAGCGACAGTGGCCTCCGGTCTTTTTCCCTTATTAGATTCAATAAACGATGTGAAATAACATTAGTGAAGATAAAGAAAGATTGTGTATGGAAAACTGTCTTATAAAAGCCATCTGAGGCATCTGTGCAGTAGTAGTGGTAAGGATATAAGATAAGGTTAGGAAAAATTCCTATGGACTTTTGTCTGCCAGTTTCCAAAATGACTTGTAATATGGTGAACTTAAAAAAATTCAGCAATTTAGTTATCGGCTCAAAAGATTGAATGTGGAGTAAATGTTATTCTTTTGATTGCTGCCGTGTTCCCAGATATCGACAACAAATTGATGACTATATCTGTAAATATCTTGTTTTAGTAGTACTGATTGAGGTCATGGAATTTATTGTTTGTGCTGGTTTACGTTTTAATTACATTTGATATGAATAGAATTGCAGTTGACATATTTTTACCCTTCAGTACACGATGACAATTATTATTAGGCATGTGTTTGCCTGTTTGCCACAGTGAACAATATTTATGTAGAACATTGCCATTTTCCATTTCATATTGCTTGATTATGATGAATTTTTTCCAAGTATAATTCTTCTAGTATAGTGCCAATCAAAAAGATAAACTGAGAATAATGAAGACATATATCAGTTTTAGGATTTGAATGCGAATATGGTGGATCATGCATTTGTAGTACTGACAAATGAAGGTTTGTTGCCAACTAATCAGTAATGGTCTTTTACATAATCTTAATCTAGGATTCAAACATTGAAAGACATGCTTGAAATGGTTAAACATACGCTGGAAAATGGGTCTAGCTTAGAAAAGCAGGATACCTAGATGATAAATTGAACGAGGCATCCTTTTGGCAGTTTGGGTTGGTTTCATTTTATTTATCAACAACACAGGCTAGTAATCTAAACCATACTATAAAAGTTAGGTTAATAAACAAAAGAAGAAAATTCGTAGTTAGTAGCCTTCTATATAAAAGCCTAATTTATAATATTGTTTAAGCAGTTTCTACATATTTATAATAATCAGACTATTTCATTTTACGTAAGGGTGAATGGCAGTTTCTGCATATTTATAGGTGAACGACAGTTTCTGCATATTTTCTGTTATACCAAACACCTATTTTATGTGTTACTACATACAACATATTTTCTGTTTGTTGTGAACCATTTGAGATGACATCTAAGACTGTTTAATTTTTGCATTTTAATTGTGTTTCTGGCCTTTTTTTTTTGTTATAAAACTATAACTTGTGCTTGTGAATTGCAAGTTCTAGAAGTTGGACGAGCTTACAAGCTGAAGACTAAGTGATTTTTCATGTATTTTTTTTTTTGGAACGATGTTTGAACAATATGTATGTTAACCGACTTATCTATACTATACAATTAAAGCTGAGTTATTTTTCGATGGCTCTCAAGCCTCCTCTAATTTCTATTAGGGCTTCATTAGAGCTTGACACGTGGAAAGTTTACTGAACCGTCTTTGCCTTTTCCTAATCCTTCTTTCGCGTTTTTTTTGGCGTTATCATCCTCCTCTTTTTCTCACCCCTCTGCGCCCTTCGCATTCATTATGACCTGCAACTCATTCATACCAAAGCCTTAATTTCATTTCTACACACAAAGTTTTCAGTATGTTGTTTATCTCCATTTTTCCATCGTCATCCACTTATTAAGTCTCCGACCCCAGCGGTTTTTACCTTCCCTAACCCTAAATTAGCTTGGGGCTTTTCAATTCCCTTATATTTTTGATTTCGATGAGGCAAACTGAATGGCTTTCCTTCCGTTTCATGATGGATCTTTCTTCTATGTGCTTTCCGCCATCCACTCTTACCTGTAGCTGTCGCCTAAGGTTTGTTCGATTTACGAGATCTTAGATCGATTTGCTTAGCTATTTTTACGTCCATGGTTGTAATTCTAGATGCGTTTATATAGATTGATACCGGATCTACCTGGGTATCTCTTTTAATGCCCTTTGACATCCGAAAGCATGAAACAATTGAATCCATCTACGTATTTTAAAAAGATGATTGATTTTAATATCATCAAATTAATTATTGCTTATCAGAAGATTTAAAAAAAATCATTTTTCCTTCTTACAGTACTTTGCGTTTTGTGAGTATTATTACCTTTGAGAAAAGAAATAATGGAATTACTTTCACCAAAACTGATGGATATCATATACTAGAAAGGCCTGTTAATTTTAATTGTATATTTTAACCTTTACTTGCATATCTTCATTCTGGTATCTCTTTAATTCATGTTAATGAATTCATTTCTGAGAAAGTTTTGCGTGTTTATTTTTAATTTAGTTACATGTTTCTGTTTTGTTTTGTAACTAATAGGGTTTGTAGTCAATTTTGTAACTATAGCTCTTTAATTTTTATTATCTAAATCTGATACGGTTTACTCCATATTTGAATATAATCTTATGATGCTAGCTCTAACTTATATCATTTATGTCTAATTTAGTTACATGTTTTCTGTTTTGTTTTGTAGAAGCCATAGAACTTTCTTTTCTTGAAGGACACTTGGAATTAATGGGCTCTCCAAGTTTCGCAAAAGGCATAATTGCACATGTGTTGCCACACTAATAAGGTTTGCACTCAGTTTTAAAACTATTGTTTTTTTAGGTTTATTATCTAAACCTGCTGGTGTTTTACTCCAAGTTTGGATGTAACCTTATGTTGCTTGCTCTAACTTATATCATTTATGCTTCACACAAACAATTTAGCAAATACTTTGAGCCTGATTGCTGACTGATATATGTATTTCATTCGAAACATCGAAATATCTAAGGTTGTAGACTTTTACTGTCTAGATACCTGCAGAAATTGTTAGTTGATGTGGATGTGTACTTAATAAGTGCAAAATAAATTTGTGTTACACAAACTATTTAATATTCGTTGACAGTTCTACTTATTTAGTTTAAGATCAATTTGGTATTTTCCTTTCTTAATAGCACTGTGCAGGTTTTACCTTTAAAATTGATAAATCAAGTGAACTATTTATTACTAACAAAATTTATTCTTCCTGTGAATGACATCAAGTAAATGGTAAATAATGAATACTTCAGTCTGTAATTTGAAAAAATAACAATGTTTTCAAGTAATATTTTTTGCGAGATTGTAAATTTTTAATTCTGTATATTCACAGTTTACGTTAGTTAACGCATAAAATGATAAAAACATACGATATCTTGATTGTTTAAAAAAGTACTTATTACTCAGGAGAACAACCTCATCT
The DNA here is from genome assembly GCA_030737875.1 of Allium sativum. Taxonomy (NCBI): domain Eukaryota; kingdom Viridiplantae; phylum Streptophyta; class Magnoliopsida; order Asparagales; family Amaryllidaceae; genus Allium; species Allium sativum. The sequence continues at coordinate 193,795,514 of CM060927.1, read as the reverse complement.
AAGTAGCCTACCACGTGTATTTGGACGATTAGCCGCCTCATATTTCTGTAGGGAACTATTACATGCATTGTTCTCCTCCCCTTTCTGATAGTTTATCATAATTGAACTTATGGCCATCCTTTCCTCTTCACTCTACACTATCGAACCATAATTTTAATCTCACCTAATGTCAAACGTTTTGACTCCATTGAATTGCCTGAGAAGATTACGCTTTCCAAATTTTCAGTCATGCTCACTCCCATTTCTAAGTCGAGAATCTATCTTTCAATCGTCGGTCCTTCCATCCTACACTTGATTTTGTTGCTCTCATTGTCTGCAGTTTCCGATCCTGTTGGAACATTACACGCACTGTAGAGTTTAGTTTTTAGTAAGCCTTTGAATATTTAGATATTTCATAATTTTTGCCCTGTTTTTGTGATATTCAGGTTTCTATGCCGATTGAAATTCAGTTTTAAACTGTGTATTATTTTGTTAAAATCTGTTTTTTTTTTTTTAATGTTTAATTGCTCACATGGATATTAAATATTGGTGAGTAGTAACTAAATACCGTGCAAAGGGAACTTTGCAACTTCAATTTATTTATAGGTTTCAATTTAAAAAAAATAGGTTGAAACTATTTGCTACTTGAAAAATAGGTTGAACAATTCAACATGTTTACAGGCTTAGTGTTCTCAAAACTGTTGTGCTTATTGGCTTCCAACTTTTTCACCAACTTTAGGATGTTTATCGCTTTTGATTAATGGTGAAAGTTTTGAAAACTTTAATATGTTTATGTTGAATGAATTTGAAGTCTACATTTGCATTAATGCTTTGGCTTTTGGAGAAACGTTGCCATGATTGAATTTGACATTTCAAATGGTAATTACCTAGGTTTCACCACTAAACTCCAGCTTTTAAGTGAAACAACTTTTTTTGTTCTTAATTGCAATTCAGTATGGAATATACATGATTTATATACTCAAATATTTGATATTTTTCCAATGTTAATCAATTTTGGTTCAAGATCTTATGTTTTTATCTTTTGTTCATGTTCCTTGGCATAGCACTTCTTTTGAGCGATTATGTATTAACTAAATAGAAACTCAGAAAATAACAGTAATGTTGTATTTTTAGAATTAAATTGCATCCATTATGTTAATATTGAATTGAAACTGATTTTTTAACAGTCTAATGACTATAAGTAGGGCAATGTGTCAGTATTTTTAACTTTATGTAGTGTTGGGTTAGAGGTTGTGATGGTTTTTATTATATCATTTTAAATTTTTTTATAAATTAAAATTAGTACAGCATTTGGATTGATAATGCGAGTTGAAATTAATTCTTCCGAGAATAATTACAAGTTTGGGTGGGTTGTGAATGTACATAAGATATTTTGTTTCCTCCACCACTGATGATAAGCATTCAACTCAACATGTGTTTCTTTAAAAATGAATAAAGAATATAATACTAATGTCAAAATACAATCGGGTCTACCAAATTTTCTTGCACTCCTACTGCATGGGCAAATTTATTTAGCAGATTTTCTAATTAGCGCACAATGAATAAAGAAAAGTCCCACCTTGGTTGCATAAGGAAAAAAGTGCTATTCAAGATCATTAATTGCTTCAAATTGAGTGCATTTTTTAGGAAACTAGATTTAAAAGGCAAAGTTAGATCAAAAACAGTGTTTTGAATTAACTTTTTATTTATGGCAGAAGAAGCAAGATAATTTTCTGATGGAAGGAAGTTTATCTTTCATTAAATGAAATACATAAGTAGTAAATTCTGTACCAGTTATTTTTTTCCTTTGAACTGCTATAATGGAATTAATTTTTACCCATATTCGATGATAGTCAGATACATTTAGCTGTTAAAAAGATCGATTTTCTGTTAATGTAAGTATTCTTTTTCTTCCATCTATATTAGTATGTTTGCCATATATTAACTTTTGAGTGGATATAATCTAATTAGTTGTGATGTATACAAAATACATATACTGTAACTTAGAGAACTTGAAGTAAATTTCATTGGCCGAACCCACATTACATCCATTAACATAGTACTCTCAAAACTTCAAATCATAAATCTCCTTCTGATGGAAGCATTTCCCTTTTTCAAATATATGTTTACTGAGATTTAATTTTGTAATCTTATGTGCTTGACAATTAGTAATTCCTATTTGAATAATTAAAATAAAATCACCTGTTAATGAATACTACGTTAATCAGTTAGTATTTGAGTATGGAGTAATCTACAATCAACTTTTTTAATACTTGAGTGATGTGTTCCTTCCATACTTATGTTTAACTGATAAAACAGTTTCTTCAGATATTCTGTTAAGTGTTCTTTTGAAAATTTTCCAGTTCTATTTTCCTAAAATACGTAGATGCCTAGGTTGTTTTAGGTTAGATTTTGTTCCAAATTTCCGTTTATCTTCACAGATTCGTAATTTCTATTTTGTTATTTTTGGGATTAATTTGAACGCTTGCCACTGTCAAAAAGAGATAATATAGGTCATATATCGAAACTTTCTCATTTAACTTTTGATTATAAAAATGTAATTAACAACTAAAAGGTCCCAACTCCCAAGTGTACCAATTTTACAGTTAAGTTCTGAACTGTGTATGGGATGTTATCGTCAAAGTTTTGAATTTTTTTCCTTCTATGTGACTTTGAGAGGAGGAAAGAATGTAATGCTTCTTACTTTAATTTTGACTAAATTTGGGTCTGTGAAATTCTACGATTATATTATTATTGAAAATTTTAAATCGCACATTCCTATATTTTAGCTTTGAATTCTTTCCGCTTAATATTTTTTTTCGTAGTTATATTATTTTTTGTTCCAACTTTTGTTTACTTTTTATTTATTTATTGGTTCTTTAGTTGTTTGATTTTTCCACAGTTTCTAGCAAAAATCGCAATTAATTCAGTGATTTTAAGAAAGTGCAATATTTAACGAAAATAGCAATTTATTATGAATATTTCATGTTGGGTATAAAGTATAACTATAAGGGAATTTATGAGAAATTTTTGGTTCTCATGTATTAAATTTGCTCTTCTAACCAAATTCATTTCGTCTTCCTACAAAAATAAATAAAACACCTAATGTTTGTGCTACAACATTCTATTGCTTTGTTAGGTTCCTCGAAAGTATGAAAGTATAAAACTTTCTAATGAATTTTATTGCAACTGCGTTCTATACAAATGGAATAATTTGTATCTAAGTTAAGTGATCAATTTTTTTCTTGCTAAATGATTTTTCTTCGTATATCATATGCCTCTCTCTCTCTCTCTCTCTTTTTGTATTTCCCCTATTTTGTAGCATAGAAAAATTATTGAATTATATTGGAAAGGGGAATATTTTATGGACAATAATGATTTTTAACCATTGTTCTACATTTGTTGTTTTTTCAAATATGAGTATGGTTGAAAACGTAAGTGACAAGCAATCAACAATGATTTTGCTTTGACGTTGAATAATGATAATTATGGAGTAATCAATAGCATATAAAAAATAGGTTTATTTGACAGTTGTATGTTCCTATATATTTCAGTTAGAACATTATACATCTTTATTGCATTTTATCGTGTAGGCACAATAATGCATTCTATCGTGTAGGAACAATAATTAGAAATTTATCTCCCAATTATAAACAACCAGTAATTGCAAAGTTGAAGTCTGAAATGTTTGCGTCTCAATATCTTAATTATAATGGTGTCTATTTATTCCTTCAAAAATTTCTTTTCCATACTGTACAATTCCCATGAATTATTGTTTTGCTAAATATTTCCTCCAGTTTCTTTGTAATATGCAATAGGAGTCAAATATGATTTTTAATGAAATGGTTCACGGTCCCTAATAAGAAATTCAGGTCGTTTTATATTAAATAAATTTCTCATTGAATACCTGCATTGAATGTTTCCTTAACTACATGTCGAAAATTCTCTTTTTCCATCTACAAATAAATATGCCCAAAAAGTATGACAAGTAGCCAACAAAAGAAGTAAACATTTTAATATTGATTTAAATTTTTTTTTTTTTCATCGTCAATACTTATTATTATAAAATATTATGCTGTGTTATGACAGTCATGTGTTCTACGAGTGGATTAACAAATTTCAAGTGTCCAGGAGGACTCAATTAGCATTATTTATAATGTGGTTTCAGGATATGAGGCTCAAATTTATTATATACTACAAAACTTTCATTTAGTTCACTAGATATATATTCCTTCCTTCTGCATTCACCACAAAAATATTGAATTTTATTCTAGATGCCTGTATCATTTCAACAACCTTCAGTTTTTGAGTGTTCGATTCTAAGGAAACACAATATTGAGTTTGTTGACATTATATATGACCATCTTTAGCCATCTACGTCCTATTATGATGATACATTTCAATGGGTAAATTATAGGCTGCATTTATTAATAGAGGCTGCATTTATTAATAGAAGCTGGCACTAATTTAAGCCTAAACGTGCCCGAAATAATTAACTAAACAGCAGCACATCAAAAAATAGGCGCACATATGTACTTGATGTTTAATCCAAGTATATTCAATTTCCATGCATATTTCTCATTTTTTATCCATAAGCGGCATTAGATGATAAATTAAATGCATCCAAGACTGTATATTTTGGAAAACGGAATGGATGATGTAGCATGGAATAACTTCAACCTAACGAGTTCAACAAGTTATCTTCGAAATGAAACATTATTCTATGGCAAGTAATTACAGTGCAAACTAATAAATGCATTTTCTTTATACAATAGTATTAGAGAAAGAGGAATGGTTCTAGGATTAAAGATGTCATATCTTCAGAATGGGGGAGTAGCTCAGTTAAAGCTTTAGAGTTATCGAAATAACAGTCATATAACGATTACATGTATCACGTAGTAACTTAATTATAGTGATTGAAATGTATTTGAACTTTATTTTTATTAATTGTCTGAACTTAGTTTTATAACAAAAAAAGCCAAGGGTTTTTATACATTGCAAGTAACATAAAAAACTAAGAGTGTTAGGTTACATTAGCTGTTTAGACTGACATATAATTTCTAATGTGCATTGCAATAACATTTATTGGTAAATAAGACAAAACGAAATGATACCAAAAAATTCATTTTTTAAATGTGCGTGTCCACATTTTCAAAATTTCGTCATAGTTAATAAAATACTAATCCGTCAGTGAATCACCAATTTCAAATTTTCCATCGAATCCATAATTCCATGTGAGAAACAACTTTTTCAATGTACCGTTTTCATTGACTATTTCAATTATTTGACTGCATATATAAATATTAAATGGCATAAGTTGTTTTAACAACTTTAACTGCATGTTTAGTATTGCATGTGACACACACACACACACACAGATATATATATATATATATATATATATATATATATATATATATATATATATATATATAACACTTATTTAATGCTGCAGCATCTTTAATTATGTTTTAAATGTATAATATTTGGTCTGTGAATTCCTCCCTGCACCAAGTTATAGCAAAAAGTAACTTTAGATTATTCTTTTAGTTTGCAGAAAATTTATCCTGAACAATTGAAAAATGCCATGAGTTTTACGAAAATTCAATGCATATTACTTGCTTCGTTTCATTTCAGAATTGAAAACAAAAGTGATGATAAAATTTACAATGTGGAAATGCAATGGCTCCACTCATATCCAGGGGTAGAGCAGATAACACAAAATAACTGAACATGCTATGATTTAAACTTTTACATAATAAATAAGCTTCAAGTTCTGCTAATCTAATTTATTTAAATAAGTATTTCTTTACTCAGTTGCATCATTAACACTTTCTAATGCTACATGTTTGGTTCTTACTGTAGTTTATATTAGCGTAACCATCTTTTAAATAAAAAATAGACATAAGTTAAACTAGAAGCATGCCTATATATCTGCACAAATATATTTCTCGGATTTGATCCTAACTCATTTAGTTGGTTTTGAGCGGCGAGAAGCTATTATACTCCTGGACTGAATCCTAACAGATTTGTTGTATAATGTAATACTACATTTGTAAGGTAATGTATTCCAACGTAGATATAAATTAAGTGAAGTAATTGGACCGCAATGCCAATTACGAGAGGATATTAGGATTTTTTTTTTTAGTTCAAATGTTTTAAAAGCTTTTGTCATCAATTAATGCTACTCTTGCTTTATTTAATTTGAATAACTAATTATCCCCTGTAATGTATTGTCATGCATAAAGGAGTTAAAATATTTTGCACAACAAAGATTTCTAGCATTATTTATAAAGAATTTTTTTTACCTTCTTCTAACAATGACTGGATAGTTATTCAGTACTTAAATCAAATTACATTTTTTTTTTCAGCTAATCATTTCATTTCTCATAGTATATTCTATACGTTTCTTTTGATATTTCAAGTAAAATTATAATTTCCCAAACACAATGAGCTCCCATATTCCAAAAGAATACGATGCACAACTATAGCTATTTCTAGAAATTGACACAACAACATCTACTTAGCATCCTCGGGAGATAATTTTGCAGTTGATTCCCACAAATAAATGTGAATTTTAAATATCATTGGTCCAAATGGAAGTTATCGGTAAAAGGGGAACTTCATGTTTAGAAGATGGATCAAGGCATTTATACAATTTATAAATAAGGAATAAATTCAGGAAAAGAAAATCATGAATAGCGCTTATAGAAGTGGATCATATAGTTCTTTAACTAAAAATTACTCAATATTAGTGGTATGCAATCAATTGCCATCTTTTAATTAATTATTCAAAATATGTTTAGGTAACTGATGTAAGGAGGAGTTTGGTAAATTTTGATGTACGATATCTCATTCTTAATTTTTTTTTAAATTAAGAAAATCAAATTGGATGATTGATTTGTACTACAGTCATTTCTATTTCATACCATGCATTTGTTTCATATTCATGGGATGTAGTAGAATGTTGTTAGGTGAGCCAAGGCGGTGGACTGCAAATCTACTTTTACGACAAACTAATATCATAATTAAATTTTGCAATATGCATCATATAAATAAAGATATCAAAATAAGGTTTTATATTATGCATCATATAAATAAAAACAAGGGACATAACATTATTTAGAGGTGTGTTTCAGATGTTTAATACTGTAGATTGGGTTATTGAAAGTCAGCTCAGTGCAAACAAGTTTTGGGTTGCACAAGAACAATACTTAGTTTTAACTCAATGGTCAATATAAGCTAAACAAAATGTATGTATAGTTGATTACTGTTTTCCCCCTTCTTTTCTATTACCCTTCCAGTATTTTCTATTTCTTAAAACTTTTGATTTTTCTCCTCTTCTATATAGTTCATACTCACTGTTGAATTGGAAAGAAACTACGCTGCACGATCACAAGTTCTAGCAATATTAGGTATTTTTATTTGGTTTTTTAACTTAGATTTCCTGTGTTCAATTTGTGTACTTTTTGATGAATATTGTAAGTTTAATTAACGGTATGTCTGTTATCTTCAAATTATTTATAAATCAAAATTTCTCTCATTTTTCATTGTTGGGGTGCAAGTGATTGGATTCTTTATTTAATTTAATTTGCCATAAAAAGTGGCCAAATTTAGCATGGTTGACTAACCTGCATACTCTGATAACTAAACCACAAATAATCTGAAACAGGGGTGAAATAGTTTATCACTAACCAATTCAGATACCATTACTAAGAATTCTTGAGCCTTTATGAATACTAATTTTTATTATTTTCTTTCATGAAGGATCTTCATATTTAAGTAGGATAAGTTGGTTGATTATTTGGGTGGTTATGTTCTATTTATGCACGATATTGTATTATTGCATAGATGTGAAATTGAGCTATAAATGTTAAGATTTTATTTTTTATTTTTTATTTTTATATATATCTTTCAGTTTTGGGGTTAAGGCAACATAAAACAACATGGTCATGTAAGGTGGTTTTTGGCTCAAGGAGAGGGGAAAATCAATATTCTTGAAATTTTATTGATTTATGCAGAATGGATTATTGTGGAGCAGCTAATTTGAATTCATATAGCTGTTTCTTGAGAGCAAGGAAAGCTTTTGGCCGCTCTACAGCAATCCTTCTCTATTTTGTCGACTGTTGTATTATTTGTTGTTAAAGGTCTGAGGACCATTCTTATCATCATTCTTTTAAGTGTTCCCATTTCCTCTCTGAATGTGGCCGATTTGCAGTGTTGCAAGGTACGACATATTTAAGCCTTCAAAGAGATGTCTCTTTACGTAGAGGTTTCATTTTCGGTCCTAATTATACGAGCTTCTAGGAAATTAGCAGTTGATTAAGTTATTTTGTCTTCATTGATATTCCGCTCCCACCTATATGAATCCTGCTTGGTCCTCCCAACTATAGTCTATATGATTGAACATTAATTGTCAAAAAAATCACTGTCAGTCTATGTGGTCAAACATTTTTTTTTGGCTTAAATGCTTTTTTGATTATTCAGTATGAGTTCGATTGCAGCATATATATGAAATTTCAGTCTTTGGTATGCTCAAATTATACAAACATATTTCGTTTTATTTTGTTCATTTTTATGAAGGTTTCTAAGGTGGATAATTATTTGGATAATCAATGAACTTGCTGGGATGACTAAGAATGATTGTTTCTTGGATTTTGATGGTGAGGATGGTACAAGATTCTTATGCAATGTTAACGCTCAATGGCACTTGAAGAGGATTACGAGTTCTGGGTTTCCACTTTTTTACCGAAGCTTGAACGTGTGGTTACTTATTTGGGCGTCTGGCTGAGTATTAAATATTGAAAGCGCTGCTTGCTAATCTTTCGTTATGTTTTTGTTGAATTGGTAGTTAAGATTATATGTTGATTCATATTATATGGAACTGTTGTTTTGTACATGTACTGCTTATGATGTGTTCTTTGTTGCAACTTTTTTTTAGAAGTATTTTTTCTTCTATTAAAAATTTCAATAGAAAAAGGTCATGCATACGTTTTGCTGTTAACTTTGAACTAGGTGCTTTGGTAGCATGATTTAATACGTATTTCTTTTTTCGTTTATGTTATTGCACAAATTAAGATTATGTAATTACTATTATTGGTAAAACATTTTATGTCGTTAGCTATGTCTTCATTTGGAATTTATGCTTATCTAATATGTTTATAAACTGGAATAGCAATCAATGAATATGGCAGCGGACCGATTCACAGAGAATAGCAATCAATGAATATGACTATTTATTGTTGCTAGATTTGCAATCCTAACAAATGAATATGGAATAGCAATCAATGAATATGACTATATGGCTCAGCATCAAAATAAACCTCATGAATTTGCGTCCATCTAAATAGAAAATGCATTGCTTGCTATTTATTGTTGCTAGATTACATATATCAAAGATTTGATGCTTAGTCCATTTAGTATTTAATTTAATTTTTAACATTAAATATTGAAAAGTAGTCTTTGATCAGTTTGTACAATTTTTGACACAATTGGAATGAACTTCAGTTTCTAACCAGTAATTAAACAGTTAAATATTGAATGGCTAAGATTTCTTTTAACTTTTGAGATCCATTTGTTAGGATCACTGATCTTGAAATCAATAAATACACAGGAACAAGAAAAGTTCAACGTTTCCTTAATCTGAGGTCCTCACTGGCATTAAATTTCTCCACTATCTCTATCTAGAAATTAAAACACGTTTTCTTAATGTGATAAAATAAGTTCGTTTATTTTGTCTTCTTGCTCATATTTTGATGCAGGTAACTTCACTAATTTCTTCATGAATCTATCTTCATTGAAAGTAAGGTCTTCTCCAGAAATATGTATCTGCTTGGAAATAATGCTTCTCCCTGAAATAGGTCCTCATTGTACATATTCTTCTACATAGCTTTTGATTGAAATAATCCTTACAGATTTGTTAGTTTTTTCCAGTAACTGCTATCATGTGGTTTCAAACATTGCTGAATGGACAAATTAAAAAGAGACGAGCAAATATAGAAAGCCACCTGATATAAATTGGTTGTTCTCCGATCGGTTTTCCGTATTTCTGATCTACATGAATCGTTCTGGGAAATTTCGATAATGCTCATTAAAACAAAGCAGTTACTAAAAATGAAGTTTTCAAAAACGCAACTAAAACTAATACGTCTAATCAGGTATTTTTCAGTATACTACTATTACATTTGTAGTAACTTATTTTGGCCTAAATTTCAGTTCACATTTGCTGTCAATGAAATTGCTCCATTTAACTTACCTTCAATTATATTGCATGCTTATTGTTTATCCAAGCCATGTTATTATGATAGGGCTTCAGTTCACATTTGCTGCCAACGAAATTGCTCCATTTGACTTATCTTCAATTAAACTGCATGCTTATTGTTTATCCACGCCATGTTATTATGACAGGGCTAGCTATTTAACATCTTCAACAAGGCAATCAAATTCAAGGAGGAAGCTTGAACATTTTTTTTAATGATCACGGCTGGAAAAAGTATGATTAGCTGAAGGTCCATATGCCATTCTAAAATAAAAAATTTGGAGTCTTGGATAAAGTAGTTATGTGGATTCTTGGTTTTACCGACTTAAAATTGCCTTCTGCTTTGGCACTTTCATATTATTGAATTTATGTTCCAAAGTTTCACTGTAAAAAATATTGGTTAGTTTTGTGCACGGTTTGATACGCATAGAGAAAAATGAGTATAATTGATTTGTAATCCAATCGAAAGTGCATAGTGACAATGTAAGAAATATGTATCAGTTGTGATAATTAATATGAATGTTGTATCCTGATTCATTTGAAAGTTCCAAAGTTTTATGAGTGTATATGCTTTATTATGAGTTCAAAAATGAAGATTAATATGAATGCAAAGTGGTTTGGTTTCCTTTTTGATGATTTATTCTTGCCATAAGTTGTTTACACAATTTTTGTAAATGTGATTTTCATATTATGTACATAATTTAAGACTGATCAGATACTATATTTCGGTCACTAAATTAGAGTCTTTAACATTGAGACTGACTTTCCATTTTAAGTTTTGAAATTGATATTTCAGTTACAAATTTGGTTTGAAATTTGGAAATCAAAGATTGAAAAGTTCGTCTTTGAACCTCAGTTAAAAACAGAATCGCTTAATTAAAGATTGATTCGTCAATCTTAATATTGGTATTTTTTAGTGATGTTCGCTGTTTGTCAAACTGAAGACCTCTTGATTTTGCTACTTTTCAATCAATTAAAACCCTTTAGCTTTTTGATGCACCATGGTATGGTTATGCATAAGAAATTTTCTCCAATAAGAAATGATTTTGTTACTTAATAAAGGAGCCTGTTTGGAGGAAAACATGTGATTGTGTAGCATTTTTGTACTACACATGTACGTTATTCAATTTCAAAAACAAGAGCATACAACTTTTTATAGACTATTACTTATGATGGTTTTTCAAATGAGTGTAAGTGGCACTTTCTAACGATTAAAGTAAAACATTAGAACAATCAAACTCACCTACAGCTCTAAGTGGACATTTCTATATTTACTAACACAAAATTTGATATCATACCCAATACAGAAAGTAATATATAATTTATTTAAACTGTCAAGGAATGAACGACCTCCTATATCTTATTTTAACTTTGAATGGAAGAACATAATGAAGTGTATTCGTGTTTTCTGAGCTTTATGAAGAAACCTAAGCTTAATTTCAGGTTGGACGAGGTCAACATAAGGAGGCAGCTGAAAGTAGTATAAAAAAATAACGAAATCGAAGGATTCTCATTTATAAAGGCATTCAGAGAAATTACATCCGAGGATTGTTTCTTTTTGTACAGAATGGTGCTGGTTTTGTTCAAAAAAGAGCTTGATTTTGAACAGATTTTTGTGTATAGGAGACAATGCCGACGGATCAAGCAGCGTTTGGGGATTAAGTAGGGAAATCGACTCGAGGCAGTAGTAGTAGGTTACGTGCACCGCCCATTGATGATTTTCTGGTATATGCCTTTATTGCCCGTGTTCTACAGAGAAAGTCCATAATTGAGAGTTACAGCAGTAGGTAATGAACTCATTGGAGTGGCTAGGAGTTTGGATATCTGGAAGCTCGATCATAACAGCACAACACCCGATTCCTAAGTCAATCAATGAATCCACCCAACTTTGATCGAGCTATGCCTTGCCACCACGATCCATTTCCACTCACATACCCACAACTGCAATGAAGCTATTTTTGTTGATTACCTCCCACTTCAAAAAATGAACGCTACTATTTTAGAAAGTGTCCCCGAATATCGTAGCATTCTAGCCTATCATTGCATGCAATAAATTATTACATTGCTTCTTTTATCTATCCATGTACTTAATCTGATCGCTAATTGTAGGAATTCAACAATTTACACATGCTGTACATTTGCATCTATAACCGCATCAGCTATTTTAAGACTTGAAATTCTAAAACTATTTCACCAACCCGTGTGCGAAGCACGGGTTCACACTAGTTTCTATATTTATTAGTAGACTTGTTAATTTTAACTTTGTAATTGAAATCAAATATGCTTTTGGTATAAATTTTTTGCTATTGGCAATTTTATTTTGTGAATTTACTGCTTAATTGGTTAAATTGTGCACAAATTAAATAAGAGATTTGCTATGTAAAGATCATAGCAGATGCGCTATATATTAAAAATATTAATAGCAGAAAATTGCTCTTATAGAAACATAAGGTGAATGGTATGCAAAAAATTAAAATAGTGTGGAAAACCTTTTCATATCATTGAATGAGTGCTATGAAAACACAGATAATGCGATATATACTACAAATATTCACAGCGGAAAACTCTACTTATGGAATCAAAATGTGAAATGCTATTAAAACGTGTAGAAAACTTTTTATATCACTAATTATGAGTTATGTAAACAGTGATAATGCTATGGAAAATATTTTTCATGTCAATGAATATGTGCTATGAAAATCTTGATAACGCTATAATAAGTAAGCTAAGATTTTAGTAAGCAAATATAATTGCAAGGTCTAAACGCTATGTAAAACATTTCATGCTGGTGAACATACGCTATAAAATCTATAATACTATAGCGTTTAAATTTGAGCTATAAGATGTGACAGGGTTATTATAACATGTTGATAAACAGCGCTGTCAATAATGCTATGGTAGCCTATTATAGCGATTTTCACGACCTATTAAAAGGTAAATCTGTTGCAGTGTCTACACCAGTATAATCATACTATTTAATTGACTTCAGCTTTAGTAATAGGAGTTCTGGAAAAGTAGATCACAAGAGCCTCACAATTTTCCAAGTTCAGATCTTGGCGAAATAATATGCATGTTTCAGGTCATATATTTTTAGCGTATATTATATTTTGAAATTACTTGGTGCAATTCTAAAAATAATAGCTTTCATGTATCTTGGGGTTGTTAATTGTTTACGACTTGAATGGATCAGGTCAAATTATACCCGACCCATTTATGACTTGACTCAACTATTTGACAAGTCCTGGACAACATAAGGGAGAAGGGGAAAGTAGTAGATAGTTTTTGATATGTTCCAAAAGATGGAAAACAAGAGAAAATTATTTTCAATTTTATATTTTAAAACCACTTTCTAAATTGACTTTTCTACAACCTTCTTTATGAAAACAAAAAATAGGAAACTCAAATTTTGAATCGAATATTGGTTTTGTTTCTCTGTATTCATGTTTGCATCTCTTTCATTGTAACCTACAATGTCAACTCATGTCCAGTGAAGTACGTATTACTTGTATACTTAATTATATGTAAGAAAGCAGGAAAAGTATGGAGATGTATCGGTAATACGATGTTGGAGGTCAAAGAAATGAAAGTAGAAAATGGATCCATTTATTTGAAGCTGTTCAAGCTATTATATTTTGTGTTGTTATCAACGAGTAAGTTTACGGTTTTTCAAATCTCTGACATGCATATATCTTAGTGCCTCGATAAAATTTTCATGTTAAACCATCTAAATATAATCAAACTCTTTTTGAGGATGAATCAAGAAATATAATGATGGAGGATAAAGAATTATTCAGTTGGATCCTAAATGGAGTCATGTTTCGAGGTTTGCATCTATATTCTGCTTACAATATTTCCGTTCTTGTTACTCTCTACACATTACTATTTTTCACTGGAGCAGAAAACGACTTTCAATTTTTTTCTAAATAAATTTGATATCTTTGAAAATAATAATTCAAAATGGCGGGTCTTCTACAACTAAGTATCCTGTATCATTTTCTAAACTTAAAGATTACCTTGCTTCTTTTTGGCCAACTAATATTTAACATATTACTTTTACTGTATGTGAGTGGTTCAATAACTATAAGGCAGTGTCAACTGGAAAGCAGGAGGTGGAAAATGCATATGAGTATGTTTCTTCCTCATCCTTTTTTTTCATCCTTTTTTTTATGCAAAGAAAATTTAGAACATTCTGGAAAAAAACTAAATTTTTAGGTAAAACTATATTATATGATCAATCTCATCTCCTGAAAATATGCCCAGATTTGTGAAGAAGAAATTTGAAGAACAATAAATTAGATGGAGTTTATGTTGTATTTGGGGCACAATATATGAGTATAAGGTAAACAATGATAAATGAACAAATTATTAATAAAAAATCTCACCTTATGATTGTTCAAATTCCAGGTACATTGTATTCACTTGACCTTATCGTTTTTCTATAGCATAAATACAATGAATCAGTTATGAAGTCTGTTACAATAATTTAGAGCAAGTAAACTAGAATCCATTTTGTTTTATGTACATTGAATTCATGTTAAAATTTGTGAACTAATATTTTATTTTTCAAAGGTACATCTGATAGCACAAAACCAATTGTTGTTGAATCGATTTAATCCACTAAGCATTAGAGGATCGATTCTTGAAATAGAATTTAGGCAAATAGAAGACGCAACAAATAATTTTAACGAGACCAATTTTCTTTCATAAGGTGTCCATGATGTTGTTTTATGTAACACACCGTAATTTTATAATATTAAAATTGACAAATTAAAGAATACTTAATCTTTATAAGAAGAATTAAGAGAAACGGGTTGCGCCATTTCGTTCGTCTTGGAATTCTGCTTGAGATAGAGTCCGAGTTTGTGTAAAATGGAAGCAGTATGAAGAAGTTATGGAGCTTAGAAGATTTCAGTTTAAACCATAATTAAAATAATAATTAAAATCAAATTCGAAATTCAAATTAGCAAGAAGCGGGATGGGCAGGAATTATCCCGCTCTATGGTGTCGACCCCCATAGGGGAGTTGACATAGGTGTCGACCCCCTTATAGTGGAGTCGACATAGGTGTCGACCCCATCGGTTCAGATCTGGCCGACGTATTTTCTGCTCTGTAATTGGATGGGAGACGTGTTTTTGAGGTCTAAGGCTGACGTGTCTTCTTCTGATTGGCTGGATGACATGTTTTTCTAGACTGGATAGTTCAGATGGTTCCTAAGATAATCTAAAGGCCCTAATTCGCTCACTATACCTATATAAACACACCAAGACCTAAACCCTTATTTCATTACACTAATTCTTGAGCCTCCATGCTACCTCAACCTAAACTAAAACTAGTCTCTCTTCTTTAACAAATCAAAGTAAAGGAATTGGGTAAAGGGGAACGGATCGACAACAACAACAACGCCTAATTCTCTTCCTTAATCCAATCTTTGTGAGTTCATTGATTATTTTTAGATTTAAATAATGCTAAAGCAATTTGGACATGTTGTGAATTGGATTTGGGAATTAAACATGATAATAAGATTGGATCTCATAAGTTCTATCTTAGCCTATACATCAGATTCGTGATTCTTATATGTCATTAGCCTATACATCAGATCTGTGATTCTTATATGCCCATGTTGATATTATCGTCAGTTTTATCTTTATGATCAGTTCATACTTATGCCTAAATTGTGCATGTTCTTTATCTTATCCTTTCCTCCTTCTGTTTTTGGTTTTTATAGCCAGGCTACTTCGAGCCTTGGCCAAATCTCATAAGAGATGAACGTACGAACGGTAATTTAGGGAACACTGGGAAATTTGGCATAATATAATTGGTTTGATTTGAACATGACAAATGTTAAATTTGGCATAATATATGTTGGGTTGATTTGGGTAGGACAAATGTTAAATTTGGGGCATGATATGAAATTGAGGATTTTGGGTACTTGACATAACTAGCCTAAAATTGGCATAAATGGCAAATGAATAAATAGGCTAATATAAGAATGCTGAGACACGAGGTTAGACTCCTTGTGCAACAGAAGGCTGCCCGGAACTAACCGGCCTAACCAGCAACCGCAAACGGTCAGTCTAATGTGAGAGGTCGTAGGCATGACTAAAAGATGCTTAGATACGAGGTTAGGTCGTAGGCAGAAGTTTGCCCGGAACCGCCCAACACATCCAGCGGCCACAAGCAATCGACCTAATGTGAGAGGTCAGTGCATTAATAACTAATTAATACTGATCAAAGATGAATATGATGCCTAAAACATCTTAGGTGGGTGGGGTTAAGTTAACCTGTATAAGATGACAACTTAACCAATATTACATGAACAAAGTGGATCGGGTTAAGGCAAGCATAACCAATAATACATATTGTTTTGATAAGTGGATGGGGTTAAGTCAACTGGGCGGATAGACAACACTTAACCAATATAAGTCGGGTTAGGATAAACCCTGGGAAAAACCCTAGTAACAGTAGGGACTCTTTTCAGACAGTAACCCACTTAGTGGTATCGATAACCTTAAGCTAGGCAGGGTTGGGGCACGCTTACTAGGCTGATTATAAGCGGCCAAATAGGAGCGAGGGTGTAGCAGTGCAGGTTCCGACGGGTTCGTTAAGCGTGCAAAAAGGTGTCCCAGCATTGGAAGATTTAGCCACTGTATACCAGTAGGTATAAAGCTGTGCAACAAAGGGTGACCACTTAGGGAGTGATACACCCTAAGCTGGGACTCGCACAGGTATCTACAAGTTAGAAGCCGATTGATTAGGGGTAGTGTGGGGACATCTAGTATCTATTATGGGCAAGTAGGCTGTCAAGGATTGTATGGGGTGTATACCTCTTACTAGATGTTACGCCTGAGGGCTACCAATTGCGGGATTGGGATCATTTCGATAAGAATTACTAGTAGGTGGTGCAGAGAATTAAATTAAGCAAGAAATCTGGGATGCGCACTAGACATTCCTTTATATTCATCATGTTATCCTACTTTACCTTATGTCATGGTTATATCTTTCATCCATTTTATTCCTATCATAATGCTTTACTTATTTTCTTGCTGAAAATAACTGGACTCGCCAAACTTTATCTTTGACATTTTTTGTTTCGCCTCTTTTCTTTCATCTCCCCCCAAGGTCATCAGGGTGGGATTAGTCGAGCTTGACTTGGATTTCTTTCTTCTTGAAGTGCTTGGAAGTGTTGAAAGTAATGCTCAGCTTTATTTCTTTTTCATTATGGATATTTGGAGCGGGATTATGATTTTGCTTTTATGTACTCAAATAATAATTTTGTACAAGATGGATATTTGTGTACTTGAATCTAGTGCGTGGTTTTGATGTTCTAACCAAACATGTTTTGCTTTTCCACTACAATGAATAAATTTTGAATTTTCTTAAGTACCATTTTATATATCTGTCTTGTGATATTCTATTCTGTACTCTTATAATACTCTATGAAAGTTAATGCATTTCCCTAATGAGTGATATTAATGGACGTGGGGTGTTACACTTGGTATCAGAGCTGAAGGTTACCAGAACAGAAAAAAGATTTTGTAAAACAGAAAGTACTTTTTAGAAAGAAGTATTTTCAAAAACATGTTTTAAAGAGAGTATTTTCAAGAGAAAGGTTTATTATGAAAAACATAATCCCCTAGAGCCATATATCTATCTTTTGATTCTCTGTTTTGAATCTCTCCCTTTTTCCTTTCAGTATGTCTGGAGAAACAGAAATACCCGAGGGCGTACAGATACCAGGCTGGTTCAGAAGGTATCTTGAGGCAAGGCCTATTGCCGCAGGCCCAGCAAACGCTCCTCCTCTTCCTCCCCCTCCTCGTGTAGACACTTTTTCGAAAATATGTAAAGACATCTGTGCAATAGGCAAGAAACCGTTTCATGGGACTGAGACGTTTGTCGAGGCTAAAAATTGGCTCAAGAAAGTGGAGGAATTGTTTGGTATCTTTGAGATAGACGATGGAAAGAAGGCTCAGCTAGCTGCTTGGTTGATAAAGGATGAAGCTTCCTTTTGGTAGGAAGTAACTAATGGAGGACGTCCAGTGGAGACGTGGATAGACTTTAGACGAAGGTTCGAGTTGAAATTTCTTTCACAAGCAGAGGAGAGTTTATACATGGAGAGGTTCTTGGTTTTGAAACAAGGGAGTTTATCTGTGAAGGAGTACGTTAACAAGTTTAACCAGTTAGCAAGATTTGGTATGGAATTAGTTAACACACCACATAAGAAGGCCTTGAGATTTGCTAAGGGCTTGAACATATCGCTTCACGGATTGGCTATGTCCCACATTCCTGTGGGGGCTACCTTCGAGAAACTTGTTAACATGGCGTTGATGCATGAAGAGGAGAAAGGTGATAATGTTGATAAGGCACAGGATAAGAAAGAGGTGAAGGCTGAAGGATCACAGAACAAGAAAGTTAATCCTAAGAAGAGTGGGAAACCCCAAGATAAAAGGAAGTGCCATTTCTGTTGTATACCACGTCATTTAGCTAAAGATTGTAGAAAGAAGAAGGCGAAGAAGACTGGTTGTTTTTAGTGCGGTAAGACAGGATATATGATCAAGGATTGCCCCAAAAGACAAGGGCAAGGGCAAGGACAGAGGATAGGATCTACTTCTGGAGGGCAGGTTCATGCTCTCATTGCAGCTAGCAAGAGAGAGGTAGAAACATTTCTGTTGAAAGATTGATTTTCCTTTTCGATCATCCTGTACGTACTTTTTTGATTCTGGCGCTTCACATTCGTTTATATCTGCTTATGTTATTCAGTCTCTGCACCTAGTTACTAGACTAGTTATGGATCCCATTGTAGTCTCATACCCTATTGGGGGCACGACTCATCTTTCTATGTTATGTCGGGATTTGAAAATATATGTGTATGGCGTTGATTTCGAATGCAACGCTTATGTGATTGGCTTCACGGGCTATGGGTTGATTCTAGGAATCGATTGGCTAACCAGGTATGGTGCCATTCTCGATTGTGAAAAGAGGGTAGTTAGACTGTTGACTAGTTTGGGTAATAATCTTGATATCTCATGCGACCCCATGGGTTCTGTTATGCTTAGCTACCTAGAATATCTTGACACATCTAATGATGATTTGCAATCTATTCGAGTAGTCCATGAGTATTCAGATGTCTTTGAGGAGGCTAGGGGCTTACCTTCAAAACGCGAGATAGATTTCTGTATATACTTGGTAGACAATGCAAAGCCAGTTGCATTGCCTGTGCGCCACATAGCTCCAAGAGAAAGGAGGTAGCTTAGTAAACAAGTGAGAGAGTTTCTTGAGAAAGGATTCATAAGAACAAGTATCTCGGAGTAGGGTGCTCCAGTTGTTTTTGCTACGAAAGCTGATGGTTCACTTAGACTTTGTGTGGACTATAGGGAGCTAAACAAACTCACCAAGAAAAATAGACACCCATTGCCGAGGATAGACGATTTGTTCGATTAGTTGGTTGGTGCTTCAGTTTTCTCGCAATTGGACTTAGCTACAGGATTTCATCAGTTGAGGATAACTAAGGATAGTATAGATAAGACTGCTTTTAGGAATCCCGACGGTTTCTTTGAGTGGCTCTCATGCCTTTTGGTTTGACGAATGCACCCGCATATTTCGTAGACTTGATGAGTAGGGTGTTTAGCGAGTTTCTAAACAAGTTCGTGGTAGTCTTTGTGGATGATATTTTGATATTCTATAGAAGCGACGAAGAGCATACCATACATCTTAGGGAAGTATTGGAGACCCTTCGAGCATATCAACTCAAAGCTAAGTTCTCCAAATGTCATTTTTGGAGGAAGGAAGTGAGATTCTTATGGCACGTGGTCTCTAAGGAAGGGATAGTTGTAGATCCCGCGAAGGTAATGGCAATCCAAGATTGGAAGATTCCTAAGAATGCAACAAAAGTAAGAAGTTTTCTGGATTTAGCGGGTTATTACAAAAAGTTCATCAAGGACTTTGCTAAGATATTAGCACCACTTACACGGTTGATGAAAGAGAATTTGACCTTTTCTTGGGATGTTGACTGTGACGATGCTTTCCAACATTTAAAGAGGGCATTTACGATAGCTCCTGTTTTAGTTTTGTTGAATGGGACTAAACCGTTCACAGTGTATACGGATGCTTGCGGGATAGGGCTTGGCGCAGTTTTGATGCAAGTGGGAAGGGTGAAATGCTATGGTGGAAGGCAATTGAAGGTCCATGAGAAGAATTACCCTACCCACGACTTAGAGTTAGCTGTCATAGTTTTTGCGCTTAAGTCTTGGCGCCATTACTTGCTTGGTGAGAGGTTTGAGTTGTATACAGACCATAAGTCGCTTAAATACTTGTTCTCTCAAAAAGATCTAAACATAAGGCAACAGAGGTGGATGGAATTCTTAGCATCCTACGATTTTGAGATTGCATATACCACTGGCAAGGGTAACGTTGTAGCAGATGCCTTAAGAAGAAAGAAGTTGACTTTGATTCCATTATTTGTCGAGCGGCAGAGCTTAGAGTACATATCTACCTTTGACTTTAGACCCTCTATTGATTATGTACCTGATTTGTTGGCATCGTTAGAGGTGCGACCTACGCTTTTGGGACAGATAGTTGTGGCACGGCGAGATGAACCACAGTTAATGGAGATAGTATACAAGCTCATAAGAGGGGAATCTTCGAGCCATCTTAGTAGGTATATTATAGATGAGAAAGGTTGGTTGCGTAGGGATGGGAGACTTTGCGTACCTCGAGACGAGAGTTTAAGAAAGACAATCCTTGAAGAAGCACATCGTTCTAGGCTGACCATACATCCCCCTGGAGACAAGATGTATAGGGACACGAAGCGAGTTTTCTTTTGGGTTGGAATAAAGAAGGATGTGGCTGAGTTCGTTTATAGATGCTTAGTGTGCCAGCAAGTCAAGGGTGAGCAAAAGAAGCCTGGTGGTTTGCTTCACCTTTTAGAGGTTCCATACTGGAAATGGGAAAGTGTTTCCATGGATTTCGTTGATGGGTTGCCAAGGTCAAGGAAGGGTAATGCGGGCATTTAGGTAATAGTGGATAGACTTACTAAGAGCGTCCATTTCATTCCCGTTAAGAGTAAAAGAACAGCGACATAAATAGCATCTGTTTATCTCCGAGAGATAGTTCGTCTACACGACATACCTTCTAGTATTGTGAGCGATCAAGATCTCATTTTCACTAGTGAGTTTTGGAAGAGCTTGCAAGAGGCTGTAGGAATGCAATTGTGTTTGAGTACCGCTTATCACCCTCAGACGGGCGGCCAGACAGAAAGAGTGAATCGGATTCTAGAAGATCTTTTGAGGTTATGCATCTTGGAATTTGGAGGTACATGGGAGGGACACCTTCCATTAGTAGAGTTCGCCTACAACAACAGCTATCAGATAGTTTTAGCGTGGAACCTTTTGAAGCTCTATATGGACAACCTTGCCGATCACCTACTTGTTGGTGGGAATCTACAGATAAGATTTTGGTTGTGCCCAAGATGATTAGGGAAACTTCAGTGAAGATAGAATTGATTCGAAGACGCATGAAGACGGCACAGGACCGACAAAAGTCATATGCTGATAAGAGAAGGACCGATCTTGAGTTCGATGTTGGAGACATGGTCTTTATTAAAGTATCACCATTGAGGAATGTAGTTCGCTTTTTAACTATAGGGAAATTGGCACTAAGGTTCGTAGGGCCATTCCCCATTACAGAGCGAATTGGACAGATGGCCTACAGCGTGAAGTTATCCGAGAAGCTTAGTTGTTTCATGTATCGCATTTGAGGAAGTGTTTACATGATACTGCGGAAGTAGTAGAGCCGAGCATGCTTAGAGAAGTGGAAGTAGAGCGAGACGCCACGATTAGACGAGCTCCCTCATGCATACTTGGATCGGAGATCAAGAAGTTACGCAACTGAGAGGTCAAGTTGGTTAAAGTCTAATGCGGAGATGATCAAGTAGACGCGACTTGGGAAACGGAAGATAAGATACATGCATCATACGCTTTCCTTTTTGAGGGTATGTTCTTAACTTGTCTTTTTTTCTACTGCTTTATTTATATTTGTTCTATCATTTAGTGTATACTCTCGATTATATATTCGATCTTTAGGTAGAAAATATTATGGTTGTAAACACGTGTTTGAAACATGTTATGTTTAGTGGATGCAAATGGTTGCTTATGGATGCATTTACACAGACTTTAGGCACTAAGATCGGCTCAGTCACTTTCATATTGCATATATTTGTTTATTGATTGAAATTTAGTGTGTTATCATGTGGATGTTTCATTTGAGTGAATGGTTGTGCACTCATATAGAAGTTATAAAGTTCATTAGGAATAATTGTGTACATATTGGACTCATGGCACTGACATAATTCGCATTAAGGAGGTCAACTGAATCAGTAAACCGCCTGATCTTTGCATTAGATAAGGAATAAATACACACACTTTTTCATATGTTCATATAGCATTAGAAATCTTTTAAGGACAATGGATGCTGGTGGATGATGGATGAGTAGATGGATGAATGGATGGTAGGATACATTCTTCTAAATTGGAGATTTTAGGGATGAAATCTTTTAAGGAGGGGACAATGTAACACCCCGTAATTTTATAATATTAAAATTGAAAAATTAAAGAATATTTAATATTTATAAGAAGAATTAAGGGAAACTGGTTGCGTCATTGCGTTCATCTCGGAATTCTGCTTGAGATAGAATCCGAGTATGCGTAAAACAAATACAGTATGAAGAAGTTATGGAGCTTAGAAGATTTCAGTTTAAACCTGAATAAAAATAATAATTAAAATCAAATTCGAAATTCAAATCAACAAGAAGCGGGATGGGCGGGAATTATCCCGCTCTAGGGTGTCGACCCCCCTAGGGGAGTCGACATAGGTGTTGACCCCCCTATAGGGGTGTCGACATAGGTGTCGACCCCTCCCCCTGGTAGGGGTCGACCCATCGGTCCAGATTTGGACAACGTATTTTCTGCTCTGTAATTGGCTGGGCGACGTGTTTTTGAGGTCTAGGGCTGACGTATCTTCTTCTGATTGGCTGGATGACATGTTTTTTCTGGACTGGATGGTTCAATTGGTTCCTAAGCTAATCCAAAGGCCATAATTCGCTCACTACGCCTATATAAACACACCTAGACCTAAACCCTTATTTCATTACACTAATTCATGAGCCTCCATGCTGCCTCAACCTAAACTAAAACTAGTCTCTCTTCTTCAACAAATCAAAGTAAAGGAATTAGGTAAAGGGGAACGGATCTACAACAACAACGCCTAATTCTCTTCCTTAATCCAATCTTTGTGAGTTCATTGATTATTTATAGATTAAAATAATGCTAAAGCAATTCTGACATGTTGTAAATTGGATTTTGGAATTAAACATGATAATAAGATTGGATCTCATCAGTTCTATCTTAGCCTATACATCAGATTCGTGATTCTTATATGTCATTAGCCTATACATCAGATTTTTTATTCTTATATGCCCATGTTGAAATTATCATCAGTTTTATCTTTATAACCAGTTCATACTTATGCCTATTTTATGGTTATTACTATGTCTGTTCTTTATCTTGTCCTTTCCTCCTTCCCTTTTTGATTTTTATAGCCGAGCTACTTTGAGCCTAGGCCAAATCTCATAAGAGATGAACGTACGAACGATAATTTAGGGAATGTTGGGAAATTTAGCATCATATAATTGGTTTGATTTGAACATGACAAATGTTAAATTTGGCATAATATATGTTGGGTTGATTTGGGCATGACAAATGTTAAATTTGGGGCATGATATAAAATTAAGGATTTTGGATAATTGACATAATTAGCTTGAAATTGGCATAAATGGAAAATGAATAAATTGGCTAAGATAAGCGTGTTGAGATACGAGGTTAGACTCCGTTTGCGGTAGAAGCCTGCCCGGAACCAATCGGCCTAACCAGCAACTGCAAATGGTCAGTCTAATGTGAGAGGTCGTAGGCATAACTAAAAGATGCTTAGACACGAGATTAGGT
The DNA here is from genome assembly GCA_030737875.1 of Allium sativum. Taxonomy (NCBI): domain Eukaryota; kingdom Viridiplantae; phylum Streptophyta; class Magnoliopsida; order Asparagales; family Amaryllidaceae; genus Allium; species Allium sativum. The sequence continues at coordinate 193,771,283 of CM060927.1, read as the reverse complement.
CTGGCTTGTGGCAGAAGTCTGCCCGGAACCGCCCGGCACATCCAGCGGCCACAAGCAATCGACCTAATGTGAGAGGTCAGTGCATTAATAACTAATTAATACTGATCAAAGATGAATATGATACCTAAAACATCTTAGGTGGGTGGGCTTAAGCTAACCTATGTAAGATGACAACTTAACCAATATTACATGAATAAAGTGGATAGGGTTAAGGCAAGCTAAACCAATAATACATATTGGTTTGATAAGTGGATGGGGTTAAGTCAACTGGGCGGATAGACAACACTTAATCAATATAAGTCGGGTTAGGATAAACCCTGGGAAAAACCTTAGTAGCGGTAGGGACCCTTTTCAGACAGTAACCTACTTAGAGGTATCAGTAACCCTGAGCTAGGCAGGGTTGGGGCATGCTTACTCGGCTGATTATAAGCGGTCAAATAGGAGCGAGGGTGTAGCAGTGCAGGTTCCGACGGGTTTGTTAAGCATGCAAAAAGGTGTTCCCGGCATTGGAAGATTTAGTCACTATACACCAGTAGGTATAAAGCTGTGCAACAAAGGGTTGCGACTTAGGGAGTGATACACCCTAAGCTGCGACCCGAACAGGTATCTACAAGTTAGAAGCCGATCGATTAGGAGTAGTGTGGGGACATATAGTATCTATTATGGGCAAGTAGGTTGTCAAGGATTGTATGGGTGAGTAGTGTGGGGACATCTAGTACTATTATGGGCAAGTAGGCTGTCAAGTATTATATGTGGTGGATACCTCTTACTAGATGTTACGCCTGAGGGCTACCAATTGTGGGATTGAGATCATTTCGATAAGAATTAATAGTAGGTGGTGTAGAGAATTAAATTAAGTAAGAATTTTGGGAAGCGCACTAGACATTCCTTTATATTCATCCTCTTTTCTTTCCTCCCCCGCAAGGTCCTAAGGGTGGGATTATTGGAGCTTGACTTGGATTTCTTTCTTCTTGAAGTGCTTGGAAGTGTTGAAAGTAATGCTCAGCTTTATCTCTTTTTCATTATGGCTAGTTGGAGCGGGATTATGGTTTTGCTTTTATGTACTCAAATAATAATTTTGTACAAGATGGATATTTGTGTACTTGACTCTAGTATGTGGTTTTGATGTTGTAACCAAACATGTTTTGCTTTTCCGCTGCAATGAATAAAATTTGAATTTTCTTAAGTACCATATTATATATCTGTCTTGTGATATTCTGTTCTATACTCTTATAATACTTCATGAAAGTTAATGCATTCCCTTAGTGAGTGACATTAATGGACGTGGGGTGTTACATTTTATACAAAGCTCAGTTTGGGTTTAGTAGTTATGTTGTTGTGAAGAAATTGGATGTTAGGAATTTGATATGTGAGAGTGAATTTGACGTGCTTATACTTCTCTTTTCATATGTTGTGTTCATTTAACTTCTTTATGTTTAATTTGTATCTTTGCATATATTGCTGAATGAGATTATGTTGCTTAGCAATATTGGGCATCGTAACATTACCTCTCTGATTGGTTATTGCGTTAGTGCAAATGCTCGACTTCTTGTTTATGAGTTCATGTACAATGGATCACTAGAAATGCAACTTCATGGTTCATTTAGAGTACTTGATTGTTTTTCAATCTAATTCGGGTATCATTTAATTTAAAACTGTATGGAAATAATGAGTCATTCCTCATGGAAATAACGAGTTTCTATAACACTGTATAACTGCTATAAAATATTAATTCAATAGCGGATTTATTCCTCTATAAACCAATAGGATAGCATTTATAAATCTTTTTACAGCTTGTATATGTCGATGTAAAATATGTAGATATAACACCTATTCGATGATATCCTTCGCCAGCAACCTCCTATATTATTATCTTTTACAACGCTTATCAATATATTATAATAATCGCAATCAAATGAATCTTCACAACAATTTCAAAAGTTGTATATGACCCAAAAAATTATAATACAACGAATGTAATACATATTCATGATATCAAGATAAATGATCAACCAACAAAAAATAAGTTCAATACATATTTTATATTGATGTCAATTTGAGTTAACAAAAAATAAAACATAGTTCAAATTTAAAGTCTACAATAAAACCTCGACCAACCGCTCATCTCCATCAAACTTCCACAGCCATGCTACCTACAAAGCAGGGGTGCGGTGCTTAGTGGAAGAACTGCGCACGGGATACGTACGGGTGCTGGGGGGTGCGGCGGAATTCGTACGGGGTGCGCCACGAGGCGTGTCCCCGTATTTTTTGAAAGGGGTGCGGTAGGGTGCAGAAAAGTGGGTGCGGCAGCAGTGTTAAACCCTAATTTGAGCAGTGTAAAAATCGCACGATTGAAACCTAAATCGAAAACATCGTTTACAAATTTGAGCAGCTCCGATTCCTCCTTCAATTTTCCACTTCGAGACTGCCACAGTTGAAGTCAAGACTGCCGCACCAAATTTGAGCAGCTCCGATTTTCCGTTTTCTTTTTCGATTTTTCACTTTGAGCAGCTCCAGTTTCTTCGATCTTCCTTTTTTTCCAGTTCGATGTTTCCGGGTATTTTCTTTCACCGCTATTTTCTTCCTTCGTTCGATTTGTTTTTGTTTTGTGCAAGATGAAATGATGGATGGAAAGTAAACGTGGCTTGCTTTATTTGTTTGTCTGTTTGTGCGGAAATGAAATATTTGCTATATTTGGTTACAAGGTTCTGCCAAATGGGACCATATGTCGGTGTGGGATAAATTATTAATGAAAATTTTATGCTTTTACCCCCTTCAGCCGAAATTATGGAGACTATAAATGAGACAAACTATTTTTGCAGTTTTTTTGAACTATTTAATACAAACAATAGGGTTTCATATGTGAATTTGCAGTTTTTCTTCCAGTATTTTAATATATATATATATATATATATATATATATATATATATATGTATATGTTAAAGTATTTATTTGACTACTTTATTTAATTAAAATGCATCCCTTGGATTATATTTATATGTATAATATATTTTTAATATTTGCCGTATCCCTCCGCACCCGAATCCTCATATTTTTGAATTTGTCGAATTCTCGTATCCCCGTACCGCGCACCCGCATCCGCGCACCCGCACTCATGCTTCCTAGCATGCTACCCATCTGATCTCTACTCCACACATTTAGTACCCAAACGGACAAGTTGAAGACCACCACCATTGCATCATTGCACCACCATTGCGTTATCACTGCATTTACATCCATATATGATCTGAAAGCATATTTAACTAGATACAAGCAGCTATACATAGTTCGCATAGTTAACTAATAAGAATATAGAAACTCATATACAGTTTGCATAATTAACTAATAACAATATAGGAACTCAGAATAAGTCTTCTGAACGTTTCAATACGAACAGTTGTCGCCGAAGTTAGCCATGCCCACTGTCATTAGTCTCTAAATTTGGAATGAGACAAGAATGGGAAAATTCCAAATAATACTGAATTAAATAGACAACATAGTAAGAAAATATGATTGACCAAGACATATGTCTCAAAATAAGCTCCTAAAATTCAATCTACACATACCATATTCTTTATCCATGTCAATTCCACTGACGTTGATTCTCAAATTCTTCATGCGCTTATCTGGTATGGTCATGAAACGCAATTCAAGCAAATGCATCAGGTGTTTTAAGTACCAAAACATGCATGCATAAACAAAGCTTCTTTTATCATAAACATAAAAGTTAAATGCCTTTAAAGCGCATAAGATATTTTCTAATATGGAATGTGATGTCGCATACAAACATACGAGGAAGCCATCACAAATATTTTTGAGCTTGCCAATTTAAAATTTATATATTAATATTATCATTTAGATTCCATTATTTGAATGGAAATTTTAATCATTATACGGTAGTTAGTTAAATGCAGTAAAAATCATTCACTTATTTCTATTTACACTTATTCCATTGTTTCACTTGGTATTTTTTATTTGAAAGATCCCATATATAGAGAAAATCACAAACAAATATCAACAGAATAGCTTCACAGAATAATTCAAAACTGTCATCTTTAGCAGAAAAATCAACAAAGAAAAGACTAATACATAACCAGCATAAACAAGTATTTTTGCCATTATAGTACATTATTATTATTATTATTATTATTATTATTATTATTATTATTATTGTTTCTGGCAAAGTTTACAAATTACAAATTTTGATACCTAACATAAGTTATAGAAGTTTCCATAACTTCATAGTACCAACATTATACGATTTTATATAGAATCCTAATATTCCAACCAATAAGCTTAAATATAATCTGCAACACACAAGCACAAACAACAAATGCCTACACAAAGCTGAAATTGTAACCACAAAAAGATTGATGTACAGAAATGAAAATAAGTAGCTTATTGCATACAAGCATCGTTTCCACCAATTTATACATAACACTTCTCTGCTGCCTCAGATTTGAAGCATCAATGTTTCTCTCCACATTTTCCTGTACCGCATTGTCTGTTTATTTTTGGGTAACAATATCAATGTATATTATAAATTGAAGTAATAAAAACATAAGACTGACAACTAAGTTAAGCTATTACAAAAAACTTTGAAATTTTCTGATTGAGACAGCATTAAGAGGTATCTCTATCTCAGAATGAACAGTAAGGAGCTTCTTAACCTGACATGTTAATAACATTCCAAAACATGCGAATGCAGTACTATATTATTTTAAATATTATATTATATTAGATCAAACCATGGTAGATATTTTAAACGTACAAGTAAAAGGCCAAATAATATTTTTTAGGCTTCCTGAATAAGTATGGACCCTGCCGTGGCCTCAGACTAGAAACTTTCCAATCGCTTCCCTGAAAAGCTAAACAATGTAGAGATCATATTCCGCATATTGAATGGTAAATTAAACAAAACTTTTTTTTAAAAGAAAAAACTATGTAATAGAAAACTCATCATGAGATGTTATAACTCATAACTGTCTTGTAGAAAACTACTTGAAACCAAAAGAGTGAACTTAATAAATTAAATCGTGGGTTACAAAATTTGGGATATAGCTTACCTATCGAGTTTAGTATTGACATCTAGTGGAAATGTTGACTCAATATGTGTCATGGCATCTTTAGTAGTCCGAAAAAGAGGACCATGTAATATATCAAACCAGGATATAATTATGTTCCAAAGAGATGTTGCCAGCAGAAGGAGATGCGCTGCATTAGATTCATAACGGATAGCTAAGACAATATTCTATATCACTAAGGCAACTTGTGATATCTTTGAGATATAATATAAGGTGATGCATCAAATTCTCCGCTTCTGGCTTTATTTCTGTACAGACTAAAGACAGCAACAACAACACAAGTTTATATCTATATATATATACACACACATATATATATAGAGAGTAAGGTTCTGCTACACCTCTTATATTGCACGTAAAATTCCCCCTGAATTCCAGTCACATATTCCGATTTGAATATTAATTCTTTCTCTCTCTTTCCACTTAAATAATATAGTGTAGTGGAAAGAAAAAGAAAGAATATTAAAATCGGAATGTGGTTGGAATTTAGGGGGAATCTCACGTGCAATATAAGAAGTGTAGTGGAACATTGATATATATATATATATATATATATATATATATATATATATATATATATATATATATATATATATATATATATATATATATATATATATATATATATATATCAAATGCAAATATTATGGAGATGTGTATTTGTCAAGGTGTCTCCTAACTACGGGTGATAGAGATCCAGTTCACCACATTGATTTCCCGTCAAACACCTTTCTTGAATCATTAAATGTTACATGTGTAATAAAATTTCTAATGATGAACTCCAGCAACTTGTATGACAAAACGAAAAACATATAAAAATGGACATCATATATAACTTCATCATACCTAAAAACGCACTGCAAGGATTTCCTGCTAAATGAAGATACTGTAATTTTGACAAAGTAAATCAGGAGCTAGTGATCATGGAAAACAAATCCTTAACACTTTTATCTGCTGAAAATTTATTATCTCCATTGTTTTAAGAACTGATGCAATAGTAAGAACAAGTTCAATAATAAACTTTAACTCGGTTTCATTTCAAGTAAAATAAATCACCTTAACATTTTGGAGATGATCCAATCTGAAAATTAAGTTATTTTTTCTCAAAATCTAGCAGCGGACATTCTCGATGAGTTTTTATCTCCAAAAACCCTTAATTCAAGATGGTGTATAAAAAGGGAACTCCGGTGAACACCGAAACATCAGAAAGTAATGAATCAGAACTTGTGGAGAAGCGACTTTCATTCACGAAGCAATCTTTGGTTTTAGCCGAAAAGTGCGAAATTCCAGCGAAATTTAAAAGTATGATTTTTGTAATTTAGATAGCTAGCTTTTTATAGTTTTTGTACTTGGTAACTTCAATGCATTGGAAGAAATCAAAGCTAAAAAGTTGTAAGGTTCTGAAAATTTACCTATTGCCCAAAAGAGTTTGAATATGAATAATAAGCTTCTCCTCTTGGGCGGTGAAATCTCCATGCTTGATTCCTGCTCTTAAGTAGTTTGTGCTTCTCATTCTACAACTCTTGCTGCATCTCGTTGACCCTGCTCGAATGCCCAAAAATATCAACATAATCGAACTTACAACATTCACATATGATGCCATGTATATATGACAAGTATAGATGCAAATTTAATTAGCTGTATATGTATACAACCTGCATATGTGTATACTATATATGTATGTAATATGCACGTATATGTGTAAATCAAATTTACCATACTATATATGTATGTAATATGCACGTATATGTGTAAATCTAATTTACCAGTACTAGCAGGAACAACCCTCCAGCTTCCAAGGACATGTTCTTGAACATAAGCAACCAAAATAATGTCTTCTTCAGGAGTCCATGGCCCTTTCTTCACTTCCATTTTATCGCAGCATAATGGTCGAATCATTTTTTATGTATACAATTTTTTTGATGTATACCTATGTGGATTCAAAAAAAATCTGTGATATTAAATGAATTTTGTTGCAGTGACAGTAATATGAGAACCAGTGAACTAAAAATCAAGAAGCTTAGCTTTAAATCAAAAAATTGTGAAAGTAATATGAGATTAAATGCACCGGTAAGATAAGTTGCATACCTATTTTGATATCTCAAGGGCAATAAGCTCTGCAATACCAATACCAGTCTAACGAAGAGACAGTAAATTGTATAGAAAGTCATTAACATTGCAAAAGTAATGAAGATCAAAACTGATACGTTATACGAACTAAGTACTTCTACAAGCAAAGATATAGGATAAATAAACTAACTTAATGAGCATTACAAAACAACAGAGGATTGATCACTCTGAAATTTGTTTTAAAATATACCAAACTATCAACTACGAAATCAAAAAAGCTAAGCCATGTACTTGTAACCACAAAGATGATGGAAGAAATTGTAGCTAACTTGAGCTAAACAACGAAAAAGGAAAAAATATAAGTAATCGAAACATATCTGGATAATTCTTAAAAACTATTTTCAATATCGCATTCCAAACTTTCGACCCCTTAACTCAATATTCTATCATTCAGGCTACTACTTGTGGATAAGGATCCCTCATAAAGCATAGATATAAATTATAAATTACATATGCAACTCAATAGAAACTACTGATCATCATGCAAACAAGTGCATTTAACAATGCATAAATCATTCACATATAGAATGGGGTCATGATGGACTGCATTTCAAAAGGTATGGCTAAGTTATTGTTAACAGCAAATTGGCCATTTCGAGCATTTAAGAAGCGAAAAACATTGAGATTGTAGTGGGCACTATCACAATAAAGGAAACATACATAAGAGAAAAATATCAATTTAAATAAAGGAAAATCAAAAATCTCGCCAGCACCAAGGAACAGGAATCTATGATCTCCTAATGTTCCACCAACCAATTTCAGCACTGAAACAAACCCAGTAAGCACTACTAAAGCTGTTGTTATTAGAACATTGGTGTATGTTAAGAAATTATTGGAGTATAAACGATTAATATGTCTATAAGCATTTATTGTTCATTAGTGTTGTCAGGGTTTGGAAGCATTTATTTATTTATTAATACTTCGACAACCTAGTAAACAAAGTCCTTATAGCAGGAAAGCAATAAAAAATTACTATTTTTTAACAATATGATCAAATGAATCATTAATATTTGATATGTCCATTTTGAATTATAATCCTTCCATAAACACAAAACAAGGATCTTATATATAATTATGGTGCTCAATAATGAAACGTAAGTGTATTTGCAGTTCCTGCCTTTCCAATTATTCAATCTACCATGGAAAGGCTTATTTCAAAATTTGTTGATAAAAGTACCCTGAATTTCAATTTGGCTAATGCAAATATTATTTAAATTTATTTCATTCTTCTTCTCACTTTTTGACATGTAGTTATAGTAGGAAAAATGTTTAGTACATCAACGTATTTTAAATTTCATTCCAACTAACATAATAAAATTTCTATATATTTTATTCTTCTCATCATTAATTTGTATTCCAAACCACAAATAATTTCGGGTAGGGAGTACAAGTTTTAGCACCGATTACAGACTTTCTTTTAATGTACTTCTATGCCGAATTAATTTGTAACCCGCGTATTGTTCTTATTTTCATTTATTCTACAATAAAAAAATTGCCATAACATGTCAAGTAGGTGCTACTATAATTTTATTTTATTTCCCTACTCTAAATTTACTTAATTATACTACTTTATTTGACATATTAAACAGAGTGTATCACATGTCCTATTTTACTAAACCAAATATTTGGCTTTAGTTAGCTTCTCCATCTTGATTTCTGGACAATCTTGGACCAGTTCAGAGCTATTAAAACTTACAAAAGAAAATAGATTTTTTTATACACTATAAATTTATTTAAGTGCTAAAAACATAAAAAATAATAAATACGTTGATTTTTTTTACAGAACAATGGCAATATCTGATAATTCTTTCATTTTGTTTCTTCTTGGGAAATATAATATAAGCTTTGAATGTACCCCACGTTGCCATAGATTTCTCTCCATATATGTGCGTGTAGTCATCTAATATACTGATTGACATGTTACCATGATAGCATCATCTTTTTTGGAGTATATACACCACAACAAACTGAAGTAAGATAATTTTTTAACTGTTATACTTTACTCTTAATCCCATATTTACAATTTCGTACTATATTTTGTAACACCCCATATTTTTCTATGAATATTAATAGACGAATTAAAAGAATACTTAATTTTAAAAGTGAGAATTAAGTAAAGCATTCTATACCACTGCGTTCGTCTCAAAATTCTGGTCAAGATGGACCCAAAGTTTGCATTAAACAGATAATGTATGAGAAAGTTATGGACCTTGAAAGTTTGTATACATATAAGGGAAATATATGTATATATATAAATTAGTAAAATAAAAATCAACCTAAAATTCAAGAAAAAATTTCAAAACATTGGAAGCGGGAAGGTCAAATGCCAAACCGACCTATTTTATGTTTTAGGGCTTATGTGTCGCACTGTGGTTGGCTGGGTGACATGTCTCTTTGGTTTAGATGACTCTGATGACTCCTATGCTAATCTAAAGGCCATGGTTTGCATAACACACCTATAAATACATATCCAAACCTAATAACTAATTCTATTATTCACTCTCATGGCGCCTCCATGCCGCCAAACTCTCATCTAAACCTAGCTGCCACTAAAACCTAAATCAAATCAAAAAGTTCCTCATCAACATAGAGGATTAATCAATATCAAGTTAGAGTTCTTCTTCAACAACAAGCGATTCAATTATCTTTTCTAATCCAAACACTGTAAGTTCAGTTATTTTTAGATTTGAACACCTAAATCAAGTCTTGGCACGTAATAAGATGAATTTGAGACTATGCCTGATTCTAAGTTGTTCTTTTGCTTCTATTCTTATTCTCATGATGCTATTATCATCAGTTTATCTTGTTGTACATCAATTTTTCATGTTCATGATGATGTTCTTATCAAGTCTTAGCCTTCATGCCTGTGATGATATTTTCATGCCTATTTTCTCTCTGTTTTTATTTTATGCAATTTCTATCTCCCATTATTTATTTTCTTTTATTGAACCTGGGTTAACTTTGAACCTAGTCTAAAATCGCGAAATACGAACGTTTGGAATGCGGGGAATATTGGGTATTGCCTATTTGGGTGAATTTATGGGCATAACATGTTTGGTGGAATAATTGGGCATAATTTGTGATGGATATGAGGTATTATTATTATTATTGCAAGTTTGGGTAAATTGGCATGTAAATCAATAATTGGGCATATGTAAATTGGCATGTAAACCAATAATTGGGCATATGTAAATTGGCATGTAAATCAATAATTGGGCATATGTTAATTGGCATGTTAATCAATAATAGGGCATATGATAATTGGCATTGAAAATTGGAATTTGGACATAATTGGCAAGTATATAATATAATTAAATCTAATGGCCGCCTAAGACACGAGGTTAGGTTTGAGCTGAGGTGTAAAGCTGCCCAGAGCCGCCCGGCACATCTAGCAACCGCAATTACAACAATCTAATATGAGAGGTCAAAGGCGAAGATTAGATGGGTAATAATGCCTAACACGAGGTTAGAATGAGTTTGTGGTGTAAGACTGCCCGGAACTGCCCAACACATCCAGCAACCGCGAACAACAAGTCTAATGTGAGAGGTTAGCGCATTGAATGCTTGAACCCGAGGTTGGAATGAGTTTGCGGTGTAAGACTGCCCGGATCCGCTCGGCACAATCCAGCTACCGCAAATAAGTCCAATGTGAGAGGTTGATGCATTAATAAATAATTAATGCTAAACAAACATGTTAAGTACGGTAGGGTTAAGTCAACATGCAACACTTAACCAATATGACATGACAAGTGGGTGGGTTAAGTAACTCGACTGGATTAATGACACTTAACCAATATAACATGATGAATGGGTGGGTTAAGTAAACTTAAATTGATTGTTTGATGACACTTAACCAATATAGGGGGTATACGAATAGACCCTAGGAAAACCCTAGTAGCTGGACCCTTTTAAGCAGTAACTCACATTAGGTATCAACGGGACCCTGAGCTAGGCAGGGTCGGGCACAATTACTGGGCTGATTATAATCGGTCAAAATAGCGGTAGGTGGTACGACAGTGCAAGTTCCGACGCATTACGGCGTGCACGTAATTCCGCCATGAGAAAATTTAGACGCTGAGTACCAAGTAGGTATAAAGCTGTGCACTCTAGAACTGTATCGGGTTGCCACCCTAGGAAATGATACACTCTATGGCAGGACCAGCACAGGTATCTACAAGTAGGGGCTGAGTTGATACAAACACATGCGGAACGTTATGAGTAGGAGCCGATCAATTAAGATAGGTATGGTGGGGACAGGTAAACTGTCAATATGAGGTGGGACCCTCATCATGAGATATGTACCTATAAAACTATCAAGAGGGAAATGGGGATCACTTATCTTGTTTTGTAATAAATGGCATTAGTTGAACACTAATTAGGTGGTGCAAAGAAATTAGGAATCAGTATGATACCTTATCATGTTCTTGTCTTATCTTATGCTTATCTCATTATCGTGTGATGCTTATTATCATGGTTATGTCTTGTATCCAGTTTATTCATGTCATGAAACCTTTACCTGTTTACATGCTGAAAGTCACTAGACTTACCAGGCTTTATGTCTGACTCTGTTTTTGTTTCGCCTTCTTTTTTTCGTTCCCCCCAAGGTCCACAGGGAGGGAATACCAATGCTTAGTTCAGATTCTTTTCAAGCTCGAAGATTGTGATGTATTGCTTTGGACTCTTTGCTTTACTGCTATGGCTGGCTACTGCTTAATTGGGGAATTATTTTATGTTATTTTGTATTATGCTTCTTTTGAGAAACAAGACAGATATTTGATGTAATGGGTTTTGATGTTTTGGTGTTGATGTTTGAAACAACCCTTTTGAAAGTTTATCCTATTATGCTACTATGGAATAAAAGTTGTAATTGTTTTCCGCTGCTTAAATTTGTCTGTTTTGTAATTTTATCTGTTCTATACTCTTATGACCCCCACTAAAGTTAATGCATTCCCTTTGTGAGTGACCTTAATGGAGGTGGGGTGTTACACATGGTATCAGAGCTGATGGTTACCAGAACGGATAAAAGATTTTGAAAACTATTTTCAAATGGATATTTTAAAGAAAATGTTTTCAAAACCATGATTTAAAGAAGCATTTTCAAGGAAAAATATTGTTATTTTAAAAAGGCATATTCCCCAAAGCCATATGCACAATACTTCTTTTCTTTGTTTTGAATCCTTTTCTTTTTCTTTTCAGCATGTCTGGAGAACCCGAGATACCTGAGGGTGTTTTGATAGCCGCTTGGTTCAGATGATACCTAGAGGCTAGGGCCACTGCCGCGGGCCCAACCAACGTTCCTCCTCCTCCTCTCCCAGCTGTTGTCGCTCCTCGCGTAGATGCTTTTGCTAAGACTTGTAAGGACTTCCATGCTATGGGCGGAAAGATCTTTAAAGGGACTGAGACGTTTGTTGAAGCACGGAACTGGCTCTAGGAACAGAAGAGTTGTTTGCTATCTTTGAAGTGGATGATAGGAGGAAGATACAATTGGCCGCTTGGTTAATGAAGGAAAAAGCCTCTTACTGGTGAGAAGTTACTAGTGCTGAGCAACCAGTTGAGACTTTGGTGGACTTTAGGCGGACGTTTGAGATGAAGTTCCTCTCGCCAGCTGAACAAAGCCTACAGATGGAGAAGTTTCTAGCAATCAAACAAGGGAGTATGCCAGTCAAGGAATACATCAAAAAGTTCAATTTGCTTGCAAGATTTGAGTTGGAGTTGGTAGATACACCTCACAAGAAAGCTTTACGTTTTCCTAGAGGCTTGAATGAACCATTGCATGGTCTAGCTATGTCCCATATTCCAATAGGCGCAACTTTTGAAAGATTGGTGGACATGGCGCTATTACATGAAGAAGACAAGGGTGGGAAGAAAGAAGTGAATAAGGATGAACCTCAAAACAAGAAGGTGGACAATAAGAAGGGTGGAAAGAGCAACAAGCCACGAGACAAGAGGAAGTGTAACTATTGTGGTATCATTGGCCACATCGCTAAAGACTGTAGAAAGAAGAAGAGGAAGGTGGGTGGATGTTTCCATTGTGGCGAGACATGAAATGTGGTTAAGGATTGCCCAAAGAAGCAAGGGCAAAGGGTAGGACCTTCTGGAGGGCAAGTTCGTGCTCTCATGGCACCCAATCAAGAGAGAGAGGTAGAAATATTTCCGTTGAAAGTTTAGTTTTTCTTGCTGATCATTCTGTACGCACTCTTTTTGATTTTGGCGCATCGCATTCTTTATATCCGCTTCTATAGTAGTGTCTCTGCACCTTAGTACATATATGTTTGAAGATCCCATTGTTCTCTCAAATCCGATTGGGGGTTCGACTTATTTATCTATGATTTGCTTGGATTTGGGAATATCTATACGTAGTGTTGAGTTTCGATGTAATGCATATGTTCTTGGTTTCATGGGCTATGGGTTGATTCTAGGGATGGATTGGTTATCCCGAAATGGTGCCAATGTCAATTGTGAAAGGAGGGTAGTTAGACTTTTGACTCGTCTCGGTAATACCCTCGAAATCTCGTGTAACCCCAAGGGTTCTGTTATGCTTAGTTACCTATAATCTCTTGATGCATCTGTTGATAATTTGCAATCTGTTCTAGTAGTCCGTGAGTATCCCGATGTCTTTGATGAGGTAAAGGGTTTACCCCCAAAACGTGAAATAGACTTCCGCATATATTTGGTTGATAATGCCAAACCAGTTGCTTTACCCGTACGACACATGCCTCCTAGGGAAAGGAAGCAGCTTAGTAAACAAGTTAAAGAGTTGCTTGAGAAGGGGTTTATTAGGCGAAGTATTTCTGAATGGGTTGCTCCAGTAGTATTCGCTACTAAGGCGGATGGTTCACTTCGCTTATGTGTGGATTATAGAGAGTTAAACAAGCTGACTAAGAAAAATAGGCACCCACTTCCATGAATAGATGATTTGTTTGACCAGCTTGTAGGTCCGTCTGTTTTCTCACAACTAGATTTAGCTATGGGTTTTCATCAGCTAAGAGTGGCTGAGAACAGTATAGACAAGACTGCTTTTAGGACCCTTGACGGTTTCTTTGAATGGCTCGTCATGCCTTTCGGTTTGACGAATGCACCTGCCTATTTTGTTGACTTGATGAGTAGGGTGTTTAGGGAGTTCCTTAATAAGTTTGTGGTAGTCTTCGTGGACGACATCTTGATTTTCTCAAAGAACGAGGAAGAACATACTTTTCATTTGAGGGTAATCATGGATACCCTTTGAGCACATCAGCTTAAAGCGAAGTTCTCCAAATGTCACTTTTGGAGAGAAGAAGTAAGGTTTCTAGGACATGTAGTGTCCAAAGACGGGATAGTTGTAGATCCCGCAAAAGTAGTTGTGGTGCAAGAATGGAAGATCCCAAAGAATGTAATAGAGGTGCGAAGCTTTCTTGGATTAGCGGGCTATTATAGGAAGTTCATTAAGGACTTTGCGAAGATATCAGCCCCACTTACTAGACTGACGAAGAAGAATCTGGCCTTTTCTTGGGACATTGATTGTGACATTGCTTTCCAACAATTGAAAAGGGCCCTTACAACAGCCTCAGTGTTGACATTGCCAGATGGGAGTAAAATGTTTACAGTATACACAGATGCATGTGGTACGGGACTAGGCGATGTCTTGATGCAAGAAGGAAAGGTAGTAGCTTATGGTGGAAGACAATTGAAAGTACATGAGAAAAACTACCCAACCCATGATCCAGAGTTAGCTGCCATGATTTTTGCACTTAAGTCTTGGTGCCGTTATCTCCTAGGTGAGAAGTTTGAATTGTATACTGACCATAAATCATTGAAGTACCTTTTCTCGTAGAAAGATCTTAACTTAAGGCAACAAAGGTTGGTGGAGTTCTTAGCATCCTACGATTTCGAGATCGCATATACCCCTGGCAAGGGTAATGTTGTAGCTGATGCCTTGAGTAGGAAGAAGTTGACTTTGAGTCCTATATTTGTGGAGAGGCAGAGCTTAGAGTACATAGCGGCCTTTGACTTTAGACCCTTTGTCGATTATGTGACCGGTTTGTTAACATCCTTAGAGGTGAGACCTACGCTTTTGGGATGGATTGGAGAGGCCCAGCGAGATGACCCACAGTTGCTTGAGCTAGTAGAAAACCTCATAGGAGGGGAGTCTTTGAGCCATCTTGGTAGGTATTCCCTAGATGACAAGGGTTGGTTACATAGGGATGAGAGACTTTGTGTACCACAAGACGAGAACTTAAAGAAGACAGTTCTTGAGGAAGCCCATCATTCTAAGATGACCATACATCCTGGTGGTGACAAGATGTACAAAGACATGAAGCGAGTTTCCTTTTGGGCCGGAATGAAGAAGGACGTGGCTGAGTTCGTTTCTAAATGCTTGGTATGTCAGCAAGTCAAGGCTGAGCAGAAAAAGCCCGGTGGACTGCTTCATCCTCTAGAGGTTCCGCAATGGAAATGGGAGAGTATCTCGATGGACTTTATAGATGGATTGCCTAGGTCTAGAAGAGTCAATACTAGTATTTAGGTGATAGTGGACAGACTTACGAAGAGTGCTCACTTCATTCCTGTCAAGATAAAGAGGACTGCATCATCGTTAGCACCTATTTATGTTAGGGAGATAGTTTGTTTGCATGGGGTACCCTCTAGCATAGTAAGCGATCGTGATCCTATCTTTACTCGTGACTTTTGGAAAAGTTTGCAAGAAGCCATAGGGACTCAGTTATGCTTGAGCACGGTGTATCATTCTCAGACAGATGGCCAAACCGAGAGGGTAAATCGGATTCTAGAAGGCCTTTGGAGGCTTTGTATCTTGGACTTTGGCGGGACATGGGAGGACCACCTTCCACTAGTAGAGTTTGCTTATAATAACAGCTATCAGTCTAGCATTGGCATGGCACCTTTTGAAGCTTTGTATGGATGGCCGTGTAGATCACCAACTTTTTGGTGGGAATCAACAGATAAGCTAGTACTTGGTCCATATATGATTAAAGAGACTTCAGAGAAAGTGGATCTAATTCGAAGACATATGAAGACCGCGAAAGATAGGCAAAAGTCGTATGCTGATAGGAGAAGGACCGACCTTGAGTTCAGTGTTGGAGACATGGTCTTTGTCAAAGTATCACCATCAAGGAATGTTGTTCGCTTTGGGTCGGTAGGGAAGCTAGCACCGAGATTCGTAGGACCATTTCCTATTACAGAGAGAGTTGGATAGATGGCCTACAGAGTAGAGTTGCTCGAGAAGCTTAGTGGTGTACATAACGTGTTTCACGTATCACATTTGAGGAAGTTATTACATGACACCGCGGAAGCGGTGGAGTCGAGCATACTTGGGGAAGTTGAAGTGGAGCGAGATGCCACGATTAGACGAGCCCCTACGTGCATCTCTGGATCGGAGGTCAAGAGGTTACGCAACAATGAATTCAAGCTAGTCAAAGTACAATGGGGAAGTGATGAAGGAGACGCTACTTAGGAGATGGAAGCTAAGATGCGTACGTTGTATCCTTTTCTCTTTGAGAGTATGTTCTTAATTTCTCCCTTTTCTACCGCTTTGTTTATACTTGTTCTATCGTTTAGGACGTCCTCTTGATTATATCATCGACCTTTAGCTAGGAATATCCTATGATTGTAAACATGTGTTTGAGACATGTTATGCAAGTGGATGCAAGTGGTTGCTAGTGGTTGCTCGTGGATGCATTTACACACACCCCTTAGGCACTAGATCGGCTCAAGTCACTTTCATATTGCATATGCATATATATGTTTGGTTATGGATGAGATTGAAATTGGACGTGTTATCATATGAATGTTGCATATGAATGAATGACTGTGCACTCATGTAGAGATTATGAAGTACATTAGGAATAATTGCATACATAATTGGACTCATGGCACTAACATCATTCGCATTAAGGAGGTCAACTGAATCAGTAGACTGCCTGAATTTGCATTAGATAAGGAGCATATGCACATACACTTTTTCATATGTTCATATAGCATTAGAAATCTTTTTTAAGGACAATGGATGCTTGTGAATGATGGTTGAGTAGATGAATGTTGGATAGTAGGATGCATTCTTCTTAACTTTGAGATTTCGGGGACGAAATCCTTTAAGGTGGGGAGAATGTAACACCCCATATTTTTCTATGAATATTAATAGATGAATTAAAAGAATACTTAATTTTAAAAGTGAGAATTAAGTAAAACAGACTATACCACTGCGTTTGTCTCAAAATTCTGGTCATGATGGACCCAAAGTTTGCATTAAATGGATAATGTATGAGAAAGTTATGGACCTTGAAAGTTTGTATAAATATAAGAGAAATATATGTATATATATAAATTAATAAAATAAAAATCAACCTAAAATTCAAGAAAAAATTCAAAATAGCAGAAGCGAGAAGGCAAAACGCCAAACCGACCTATTTTATGGGTTAAGCCAAGACCCACTGGGTCGACCCCAGGGTCAACTCAGGGTGTTTGGAATCGAGCCCGTCGGCCTAGAATGGTCTGTGATGAAATTTTGTGTTTTAGGGCTTATGTGTTGCACTGTGGTTGGCTCGGTGACATGTCTCTTTGGTTTAGATGGCTCTGATGACTCCTATGCTAATCTAAAGGCCATGGTTTGCCTAACACACCTATAAATGCATATCCAAACCTAAACCCTAATTCTATTATTCACTCTCATGGCGCCTCCATGCCGCCAAACTCTCATCTAAACCTAGCCGCCACTAAAACCTAAATCAAATCAAAAAGTTCTTCATCAACCTAGAGGATTAATCAATATCAAGTTAGAGTTCTTCAACAACAACAAGCGATTCAATTATCTTTTCTAATCCAAACGCTGTAAGTTCGGTTATTTTTAGATTTGAGCACCTAAATATAGTCTTGATATGTAATAAGATGAATTTGAGACTGCCTGATTCTAAGTTGTTCTTTTGCTTCTATCCTTATTTTCATGATGCTATTATCATCAGTTTATCTTGTTGTACATCAGTTTTTCATGTTCATGATGATGTTCTTATCAAGTCTTAGCCTTCATGCCTGTGATGATATTTTCATGCCTATTTTCTCTCTGTTCTTATTTTATGCAACTTCTATCTCCCTCTATTTATTTTCTTTTATTGAACCTGGGTTAACTTCGAACCTTAGCTGAAATCGCAAAATACGAACGTTTGGAATACGGGGAATATTGGGTATTGCCTATATGGGAGAATTTATGGGCATAACATGTTTTGTGGAATTATTGGGCATAATTTGTGATGGATATGGGGTATTATTATTATTATTATTATTATAATTGCAAGTTTGGGTAAATTAGCATGTAAATCAATATTTGGGCATATGTAAATTGGCATGTAAATCAATATATGGGTATATGTAAATTGGCATGTAAATCAATGATTGGGCATATGTAAATTGGCATGTAAATCAATAATTGGGCATATGATAATTGGCATGTAAAAATTGGAATTTGGATATAATTGGCAAGTATATAATTTAATTAAATCTAATGGCCGCCTAAGACACGAGGTTAGATTTGAGTTGTGGTGTAAGGCTACCCAGAACCGCTCGGCACATCCAGCAACCGCAACGACAACAATCTAACGTGAGAGATCAAAGGCGAAGATTAGATGGGTAATAATGCCTAAAACGAGGTTAGAATGAGTTTGTGGTGTAAGACTGTTCGGAACCGCCCGGAACATCCAGCAACCGCGAACAACAAGTCTAATGTGAGAGGCTAGCGCATTGAATGCTTGAACCCGAGGTTGGAATGAGTTTGCGGTGTAAGACTGCCCGGAACCGCCCAGCACAATCCAGCTACCGCAAATAAGTCCAATGTGAGAGGTTGATGCATTAATAAATAACTAATGCTGAACAAACATGTTAAGTATGGTAGGGTTAAGTCAACATGCAACACTTAACCAATATGACATGACAAGTGGGTGGGTTAAGTAACTCGACTGGATTAATGACACTTAACCAATATAACATGATGAATGGGTGGGTTAATTAAACTTGAATTGATTGATTGATGACACTTAACCAATATGGGAGGTATACGAATAGACCCTAGGAAAACCCTAGTAGCGGGACCCTTTTCAGCAGTAACCCACATTAGGTATCAACGAGACCTTGAGCTAGGCAGGGTGGGGCACGATTACTGGGATGATTTTAAGCGGTCAAAATAGCAGCAGGTGGTACGGCAGTGCAGGTTCCGACGTATTACGGGCGTGCTCGCAATTCCTGCATGGGAAAATTTAGACATTGAGTACCAAGTAGGTATAAAGCTGTGCACTCTAGAACTGTATCGGGTTGCCACCCTAGGAAATGACACACCCTATGGCGGGGCCAGCACAGGTATATACAAGTAGGGGCCGGGTTGATACAAACACATGCAGAACGTTATGAGTAGGAGCCGACCAATTAAGATAGGTACGGTGGGGATATGTAAGCTGTCAATATGAGGTGGGACCCTCATCATGAGATATGTACATGTAAAACTATCATGTGGGAAATTGGGATCACTTATCTTATTTTGTAACAAATGGCATTAGTTGAACACTAGTTAGGTGGTGCAGAAAAATTAGGAATCAGTACGATACCTTATCATGTTCTAGTCTTATCTTATGCTTATCTCGCTATCTTGCGATGCTTATTATCATAGTTATGTCTTGTATCCAGTTTATTCATGTCATGGTACTTTTACCTGTTTACATACTGAAAGTCACTAGACTTACTAGGCTTTATGTCTGACTCTGTTTTTGTTTCGCCCTCTTTCTTTCGTTCCCCACCGGTCCATAGGGAGGGAATACCACTGCTTAGTTCAGATTCTTTTCAAGCTCGAAGATTGTGATGTATTGCTTTGGACTCTTTGCTTTACTGCTATGGCTAGCTACTGCTTATTTGGGGAATTATGTTATGTTATTTTGTATTATGCTTCTTTTGAGAAACAAGACAGATATTTGATGTAATGGGTTTTGATGTCTTGGTGTTGATATTTGAAACAACCCTTATGAAAGTTTATCCTATTATGCTACTATGGAATAAAAGTTCTAATTGTTTTCCTTTGCTTAAATTTGTCTGTTTTGTAATTTTATATGTTCTATACTCTTATGACCCCCACTAAAGTTAATGCATTCCCTTTGTGAGTGACCTTAATGGAGGTGGGGTGTTACATATTTTTAAAACTATAAAGGTTTCATCGAGACGAGTTTTGTAAGATTAACGGTTGGGAGGGAAAGAGAGCGCAGGAGATGTTATTTTATTTCATGTTATTTTCAATGATTTGATTGCAATAAATTTCCATGCTTAAGGATATCCTGATCCTATTCTAGCGTTTATTACTTATTTAAAATTTTTAAATGCGATAAATTTCACTATAAGAAAAATACACTATTGCAACTATCTATTTGCAACAGGCCTCAAATGTTAGTTGCAGCAATTGATATTTAGCAATAGACCTTTCGTAGCTGTTGCAATAGATATGATTTAACAAAAGGCTTTTTCTTCCTGTTGCGAAAGCATATTTTTCGCAATAGCGCTTTCATTTTTGTTGCGATAACATACTTTTAGCAACTGCTCTTTCAATCCTGTTGCAATAGCCATATTACTTGCAACTACGCTTTCTAACCAGTTGCAAAAATTATATATTTAGCAACAGTTTTCACCAGTTTCGATAACCGTAAATTTTTTGCAACAGGTAAAGCCACTTGCAAAAAACGTACTTCTAAAATTATTTCTTCCCAAGTAATATTTGGTTATAATATAAGAAATATAAGCATAATAGTTAATATATATACATATATATATACACATACATATATATATGTGATTAACATATATATATATATATATATATATATATATATATATATATATATATATGTATACATATATATATATAATTAATAATTGTAAAATATAATTAATATTATATCATCAAAAATTATATTATTTAGTAATTACTATTAGTATTTAATGTTAAACAACTGCTATATATATTTAGTACTCAATTTAATAGTTAATAATTATGAAATTATTAATAATAAGTGTTCTAAATTAACTTAATTCAAAAATTATTAATAATAAAAGTCCTAACGTTTCCTTTCTTACCTCTTAACCTTTCGCATTTCCCTCCTCCTGCGTTTCCATTCCCGCTTGTATTTTCCATCTTTTTTTGGTCCCGCTTATATGTTCGTTTCCAGCTTATATTTTCGTTTCCCGCTTATATTTGCGTTCCCTCCATTCTCCAATATTGTTTCTTTACTTTTTTCTTTCTCACATTTTCTTCTTGTCCTCTTTAATACTCTCAATCGTCATAATTTCTCTCGATCATTCTGTTCCCACAAACCTGCAAATGCAAAAATGATGTCCCTTTCCTTTCCTGTTAAAGTAATAAAAACAAGAATTGTAATCAAAGCAACAATGAGAAATCATAATGAGGAATAAGCGGTCGAACCAATTATATGAAATGTACTTAGAATCGTTGAAGTATTTTTATGTGAGTGGAGAGTTGGTCGCCGGTTAGTTTGAGATTTCGATGACGATGTGGTCGTGATTTCAGATTGTGCTTTGTCGAAGAGGTTGGTCCACGGAGATGCTTGTTATTTTTGTATTTTTATTTGTATATATTGTGGCTTTCTGTCTATATTATGTTATTTATATGCTTAGCAATATAATTATGTGTATGCATCTTTCTATTGTTCTTTGACCTGTTTTGTAGAATGCCCTAGAAGTGTTTGAGAAAATTTATATGACGAAAACAGAAATGAACAAGCATCATAGCTATCTTCGGTAATTGATTATTGATGTTAAATTATGTTTTGTGTATCCAATTTGGTGGGCCAAAGTGGTTGTGACTGTGTGATTTCCGATTGGTGCTTATGTATGTCTGAAGCATACGAAGTGTGTGTGGGTTACTGTTTGAACCAAGTGAAAGACGCGAGGGGAAAAAAGAAAAAGAAAAAAGAACGAGAATAAAGAGATGGGTAGGGGAGAGGACGTGATGGTTTGAAATGGGAAGGATGAGGCGCTGGGTGGTTTGAACTCTGGTACATGCGTATGGAGAAGTTTGTTGATTGAAGGCGAGGTGTTATATCATGCATGCTGAAGACCTGGTGTTATTTCATGCATGTTGTATTGTTAAGGCATGCTGGTTGCTGAAGGATGCGGTGCGAGGGTTAAAATCGAACTGGTGGGTATGCTTGTGTTGAAGCATGGACGAGGCAGAACGATGGAGACACATTTGACTTCTATCTCTACCTGATTCAATCCAAGCTCTTCTCTCATTACCACGTAAAAAGCGTATATCATCAGCGAAAGTTGCAGTCTTCATTGACATGAAAAACAGACATGTTAATGGAAAAATTTGTTGTTTACTGCATAATTGAGAGATAATATGAAATGGTTGCAGGACAACAGCATGAAGGATGCATATGGTGCACATTTATAGCAATTACATATAACAAGAGTTAAGACCGTCCAGCGCACTTTACGTAATGGTTTGGAGCAGCTCAATTTCAGCTTAAAAATATTATCCGACTTTCCTAGATACATTATACAGGTACAAGTCCTTTATCTCTAATTGTCCAGATGATATTGGGAAACTAGCGGTTCTTTTCTATTAAGAAGTCCATGCATTTAAATAAAGTGGACTCAAAAAAGTAACAACATCCAGAGTCTCTTAATCAATGCTTTCAAATGCAAGTAAACTTATATCTCCATCCGCATTCAGAATCATTTAAAAATAGATATCTGCTTTTATGAATATAGGTAGATATCGGATAGATCAAAAACTATAAACGACAAATTTTAGTTTTACACACTTTTATCAATCCCGCATATTAATGAAATAAATAAACATGATTATAATAAATACTTTTGAACATCGAATATGCATTTAGTTTGTATAATATAAAATTCTAACTTCATAAAACAATGAATAAATATATTTTTTATTATACATTATACGTTACATCTCGATGGACAAATATTAACTCTGCCTTTTGATGGAATTATTTACCAGCAAATCTCTAGATGTGTTTCAGCA
Organism: Allium sativum; assembly: GCA_030737875.1. NCBI lineage: Eukaryota > Viridiplantae > Streptophyta > Magnoliopsida > Asparagales > Amaryllidaceae > Allium > Allium sativum. The sequence continues at coordinate 193,748,044 of CM060927.1, read as the reverse complement.
ATATAGATGCTCAAGCGGCATAAAATCTGGAATTAACAAAAAAAAGCCAATACCATCACCAAAGCATATGATAATGAACATTTGTTGAACCTGAACCACAACATTTATTGTTTATTGATTATGGATAAAAATTCTTATCCATTTCATCACATCATTCATTAGAATATGGCAGCCAGTTTGATGAAAAATATGAGTATTACTATTCTAACATTGGTTAGAGAACCTGTTCGCCTACATATTGACGATAAATAGGTTAAAATTAGACTATCTCAAACACTGGCACTGTGAAAGAACTTGGTAATAAAGAAACAAAGACAACAGTATAGTTCAATGAGAGAACTAGGTATGTGAATTCATCTTAATGCAGATTATGTATAATAATGGGTGTATGATTTACATCATATACTCTATTGAATAAATTAGATTTTTAAACATGATTTTCTCTGGTCTCAGAATATGACATTAGAAAAATATAAACAAATTACTCCTGAAGCACCAATGGAGGATGAAGAGCATGCAGTGTATGGCGGTGATATCCCCGAAGAGACTTACATACATGGGCACTGATGTAGACATGGCGAACCATCCTGACAATGACGTCACCAAGATGCAAGAGCTCGATGAGATGAAAAAGAGACTGAAGGAGATTATTAGCATGGTTCCAAATGCTGCCAATGCAGCAACACAATACTAAGGAGAAGCAAGATTCTTGATTGGTGTACACAGGATTATTGCTTGCTTTGCCATCCATCACAACAAAAAATTTATCAGGTTTGCACCTTTGTTCGAATACTGAGTCATGTTTAAGTATCTGGCCATGAATCAAAGCAGCAACTGTTAAGTACCACGATGTTCATGATCAACAACAAACTTGGAGCATGAACTGCAGATTTTTTCTAGTGAACTGATGATATTTGTTCTCTTGTTATAGTATATGTATGATAGAGTAGAAATATGATTAGAAAATACCCTATTCGAAAAAAATGTGTTGTGTGAGAGAAGAAATTGTTATACATGAATGGTGTATGAAAATTGTAGAAATTCTTGTTGTAATTGTTTGCACTATTAAAACTTTTGACACGACCCAAACTTCCGCGTGAAGGAAAGCACGGATTGCGTTGAGGACAAGACCAATCAGAACACAAACAGAAGAACATTTCGTTGTTTATTACAACAATTCCATCAGAATACAAGAATATACAGAGTAGAAACAAATATTACACATTTACTAAATATCAGAGATTACAATAAATTACATAGCAGCGGAAAATAATACAAAATGCAACTGAAAGTAATACACGGATACAGAGCTTTCCGAGCATCGTTCCAGTTGTAAATCAGGATCTTGTGAACATAAATCTGCAAAACCAAAACTACTAGCTGCCCGTGTGGAAAATAGGGGCACCCAGAGTTTAGGTTAAAACAATAAACTCCAGGTTAGTCATGTGACTGGCGTGAGAACTAAAATAGTTATTAATCTTTATTTTAAAGTTAGGTAAATCAAGGGACCACGCCGTATAACACGGAACGGGTTTCCTCCCAAGAATACCAATGCATAAAACGAACAGCGCAATGCTAAATAAAGAAAAATGAAGCTATTATAAGACCCAGGTCCCATCACACAATGCAACGCAAGCCGGAGGATAGGGTTTTACCTTATAATAGCCAAACATGCTTGGTACGTTTAAAACAAATCATTTGATACTATAAGTGTATAGTTTCAAAACAATTTCAATCATAAATATCAATCATAGACGGCATGGGTACCACATATCATGTAGCCATACTAGGTTCTACAAATAAAACCGAATTATCATGTATTGGAAATTGGATTCCATCATGAGTCAAGGCAAGGGGCAAGATCCTCTCTGATTCGAGACACTCTAGCTAATGTCTCAGGACCACACACAGCGATCCCTTGGAACCTCCAAGGTCGGTCCTCTCTTACTTTTGAGGATTAGTTATTCCTGAACACACGTTTCCCGGTCCTATAGTACATATATATAATGGTCTGTACGTCGGCTCACATAGTGCCAGTTATCGACCATATATTCAAGGCGCCTCGCATTCCAACAACCACACAGGTGAAAAGTATATATAAATGTCAGCCAGTTTAAGCACCGAGACCACCACTAGCTAGAAAGAAACGTCGTTTACTCCTTGGGTCCTCATCCTGTTTTTGACTCGTACCAAGGTGTGAGGCTCGCGAATTAACGCTATACACAAAGCTGCGCCACACAGGCCGTGCTTTGATCATCAACCACAAGACTTTTATTTTCAACAGAAGCCTTGATCATCTGCCACTTAGGCATGCCACACAGGCAATTCACTCCATGCGACTGATGTCCATCGATATACAACCTCTGAGCTCGTATGTCTCAGAGAAGGGCGTTAAGCAAGAGAATAAATTCTCCGCCGCCAAATAGATGTATATTTAATATAGATAAATCAACACAGAATAAAATCCAATGTCGGACACACAGTCCATTTACAAGTTCGTTCTGGGTGTGAACGAAACCGGAGGCACTTTCCTCGCATATCCATCGATCTCCAAGTATGTCTGGACGATCACCAACTGATTCCCTCATCTTGGGTGTACAGCCCAATCAAGATCATCAGTAATCACCCAAACGATGTGAAGACTTCCGGTCTTCAACAACCGTCTTCATCTTCGACTTATCGTCGAATCGGTTATTCAGAATGGGTATAAACCCGGCCTTTTCGAATAACCCACGTATATAATAAACAAATGTTACACAAACACAACATACGCCTCATTCCAATTCAGAATATTCTTTTATTCAAAAATCACATTCTTAGGGAAAGGTTCCTATTAATTTTATCAAAGATAAATTCTTCTAAATTTATTCTTTAATCTTCCTTTGGATATCATTTCAAACTATGTTAAGGTTTTCCAAACTAGTCGGGATTAACGAACCACACCGAAGTAATTATTTATTTTATTTCCCAATCCCAACCTATTCATCCCATGGAGCAAAACTGGTAGTACTCCATATCTAACACCACGGTGTTATCGGTAAATATTAATTACCATTTCACGTTCAAATCTAATTAAAGATTTAACTATCGCTTTGGAGCAAAACTGGTGATACTCCATCCTCGATCACTTTTTAGATTTGATAATTTAAATTATCAATTCACATTTCAATCTAATTAAAGATTCATTAAAACTCCACTTAGTTTTAATCTTCTCAAAAATCAATATCCTATCTTTAACTGGGTTAAAGAACCAATTTCATCTAAAACACGGTTCACGATAAACACAAAATCACTTTCTATTGTTAATCGGGTTAAAGAACAGGTGTTATTCAAAACACCGCTCACGATAAACCCAAAACCAATTTAAATTCAATTCCAATTAATATTATTTAATTGGTACACTTCATTAAATATAAATAGAAAGATTTAATCTTTTTCCCAACTGGGCTTAAGAACAGTGTTAATGAAGACACCATTCCAGACAAACCCAAATCACGTTTAATATTAAATACAAGGCTCTGAATAGAAAATATATCGGCTTATATTCAATATCAAATTCTACGACCAACAAATATCGCATTGGAAATAACGATATAAATATATCTTTCAAATTTCCACAACCATATATGTATAATCACAAAATCCAACATCGGAATATTCTGAAGATAATTTCGATTCAAATCCATTCCAATTCAATTGTTGGAAATTCTGGTTACTTTTAAAACCCCATTCAAATTCAATTTATTTATTTCAAAAATAAATTGATTTTAATTCTAGTTCAAAACTAGTTCATTTCGATAAAAATCTATTTTTATCTTTTCAAATATGGAGTTTTTCATCCCAATTCTTCAGAAATCGTTTTTTATGATTTTACAAAAATTATTACTATTTTTAATAATTTTATCAAGGCCCGTATAGTCGATTTCCATCAATGGCCATCAAACTGCACTTACAGTGACCTTTTCCAAATTTGATTTGGACATAATTCCAAATTCAACCGTTAGATTTCAAATTTCTAATATTCATTGGAAAGCTGTTTTCGATACGAACCCAACGGTTCTGGTTTCAGGAGAATCCGACGGTCGGATCTCCCGTAATGTCCATTCGAAGTCAATGATCGAAATTCACGAACTACCGCATCGTGGCGCGTTCTATTCAGGCCATTATATATATAATATATATATTTTATATATTTCATCGATTTCCTTTTAAAACGTACTTTATAAATCGTTTTAAATTCGTTTTCGAAACGATTTCAACTTCATACTCAATTTCGAATCGAAATTGAATATTCCACATCATCGATATACAAATGATAATATTTTCAAAACGTTATATTTTGAAATCACTTCCTTTTCTATATTCATTATAAAAACGAATATAATCGATATAAATATCGTTCGCATCAAAATGGCGCATCTCTAATCGACACGGCTTTATATATTTCAATAACTTCGTTATTCTATTCAACAAATGAATATTTATTCTATTCAACACATGAATCTATTTTTTTTTCAACCCATGAATATTCTCAACACATGAGTATCGTCAACACATGACTATTTATATTATTTAATACATTTTATAAAATTATGGTATCTATCGTTTGATTTTTAATCAGACTCCAACCGTTAAGTAGTAAGAGAATGATTCCCCAAGTATTGACCCCGAAGGCAGAAACCAACATCAGATCAATACCCCGGAAACCACTCATCTTAACTAGTTTCCAGTTAGTTTCTAATCTTAAATATGATAAAGATGTAAATTTTATTGTTAAAATATTTTACTCAACACATGAATATCGTCAACACATGACTATTTATTCTATTCAACACATGAATCTATATTTTTATAATATTCTTTATTTTCCCGATTGGAATGAGGCCCAATCAATTACCATATAATGTTAATTATATGGATTCCATACAACACATGTATATAATAGCAACGATAAATAATCAACCATCATCCAAAGTGCACTACACTACTGCATAAGCATTAAATATAAATAATGAATGCTCATACAGTCTGTCGACCAATCGATCGACATATAACTAAATAATTGGGATTAGTGTATGTCAAATATCATCCCAACACCCGTGTGGGGTTTCAATCCACAAACACTGAATATTATTTGTACAGTTGGGCGACGTGTAAAATTTATCGTCCCAATCAATATCCTTCAAATAAGTGTACATAAACAAACCATTCGGTTTGTAAATGAATATTTATTTATTCACATTCACGTTAAAAATTATAATTTTAACGATAATTAATTTATTTCAATACATTAATGTTTTATTATTCATTTCACATTAATCATCACAAACAAACTTCACAACACATCAAACAAGCATACAAGTCGTCCATGGTCTGTGAATGACGGGAGTCGGGTGCTGCTAAGCACCGTCTGCATCCTAGTATATAATTTTAACTAGAAAACAAGATTTAAAGTGAGAAGTTCTCACCGACTAGCAAAACCAAACGTCGCGACTCTTCATATGTAGAAATCTTCGTCGTGCTCGCCTTTTGTCAATTTCTTGCCCGTAGCCACTACATATATAAAAATCACATTTTTATATTGTTGCTATGTATATGAAAATCACATATTTATATTCACTCTATATGGATAAAAATCACATTTTTATACCGCTACTATATAGATAAAAATTCTATTTTTACAATGGTGTTCGTATAATAAAGATTATATTTTTATCACGCTATTCTCTATATAAAAATTATATTTTTATATCGCTCTTCTTCCAATAAAGATTATATTTTTATAATGCTCCTTCCTATATAAAAATTATATTTTCATATCTACTTCTAATACAAATATCGAATTTTTATATCATCGCTATAAAAATCACATTTTTATCTCAACATATATATATAATAAAAATCAAATTTTTATTACACTACATATATATAGATGAAATTTTTACTATCCGTATAATATAAAAATTGTATTTTTATTATCTACATCATATAAAAATTTTGCCTTTCTTTTGTATAAAAATATCGCCTTTCTACTAATAAAAATATCGCCTTTCTACTTATATTTAACTAAGGCAAAATCCTATATTTGTCGGAGTAAAAATCGTGTTTTTACCGAAGTAAAAATCCTATTTTTAATAAGTTTAAACTAATTATTTTAAAACAAATTTAAATAAACACTTATAGTCGAAGTTAGGAGAGGGGGCGTTCTCGTCGAGAGGAGGGGGTTCAGCGCATCGCAGCGGTCCGGGGGGAGGGGGTTTGTTGCGGGTTTTTGAGGGAGCAAAGGGGAGAGAGAGGAGGCGCAGAGGGGGGAGAGGCTGAGTACTCGAGGTGGAGGAGGGGGGGAACAGGCGGTGGCGGCAGGCTCAATCAGAGGGGAGCGACGGGTCTTGAACGACGGAAGGGGAGAGGAAGGAGGAACGAAGGAGATGGAGGATGAGGAGGACGAAGGAGAAGGAGGAGGGCCCTCTCTCTGGCGGCGGCTCCAGCGATCTCCGATCGCGTTTCCCCCTTTTTTTATATTCTTGAACGGTGAACGAAGGAAAAAGGAGTGAGGGGGGAGAAGTCAACGCTGAGTGAATATATAATATTTTTTTTATTATTTTTAAATTCTGAAAAGTAACTTTTTATTTCGAACTCAAAACGTGACCCAACCCCTGCCGTTCATGATTAATTACCCCCATTCCGAACACAATGGGATATGTATCGTAAGCTGATTCGATCATTTCGATCAGTTTTCATCAAAATCAACATATAACTCTATATATTGAATTTGAACGCACATTTCAATTTACCGGGGCCATATACTAACTCTAAAAATTCCCAAAAAATATTTTCTAGCTCGTATTGACGATACGGTCCTAACAAAAAAAATTTCGTCAAATCCTGAGACAGTTTGAAAAATGGCCATTTTCCAGGTCATTAAAATCAACTAAAACTGTCAAAACACGTTTTCCTTTGCCACGCTTACATATTGATTCGAAAAATTATGAATTTTGGAATATAGCAATATCTTGACATCACGAATCCAACAAAAGTGGTTTCGTCGAAAACCGAGGTCGTTTGCAAAATTTTCATTTTTAAGGGCCTGAATTCCATAGCGACTATTCTGAATTTTCAACTGGACATAACTTTTTATCCCCGCTATAAAATTTCAATTTTTCGGATTCGTTGGAAAGATATCCTCAATTAGATTCAAATATTTTTGGTTTCGCTAAAATCCGGTGTATTTTGAATCCTGGTCAATCATTTGAAGTTTGAAATCGAATTATCGAACTACCGCGCCATTTTCAATTCATTTTTATAATTGTAAATAAATAATTATATTCTAACGACGACGTATATAAATATATATGTTCGAATTCTATTCAAAATAAATTTCTCATCGTTATTATTTAAAATAATTCATTTTAAATATTCAAAATTCGCTAAAATTGCCAAAATAAAAATTTTAAATTGGCTCAGAATTTCCGGGTTGTTACAATCTCCCCCACTTAAAACTTTTCGTCCCCGAAAAGGAACGAAGCTGAAAGTTGTTTAACTAATCATCTCAAGTCCCATTATTTTCTTTACGGCTTTAGTTCTTCAACTATTCAGTTTCTAAGAACTTTTCAAATTTTTTAAAAATTTGGCTAACACCCTAAATTTTCGAAAAATTTCGCCATAACCTCCCCTGCACCGGGGACTTCGGGATATTTCAAATAGCCTCCCATGGCCCTTATCAATCCAAAAAGAAAAAGAAACAGCCAATCGGCTCATAAAATCATCCAAAACCCAAGAAATTAGTAAACATGTACCTATTTATTGAGCAAACAATTTTATTCTTCTGCTCTAGCCTCCTTGCTATTACCTGTTTAATGTAAGTACATGTATATGCATTCAAATGTAATCATTTTTAATACAATTCAATTTTCGATTCAATTAGGCCAAATGGTTCAAAATTTCAAACAAATAAACAAACAACACAACCATCAATCAATTAGTTGATTAGAATTTCAAACACATACCTTTAATACATATACAGAAAAATCATGTTTTTAATGCCAAATCACAACAAATAATCCTATGTAAGTTTTGGTTCTCACACCAGTCTAATGGAAATATATAGATATCACACCTTCGAAGCTCGAACGTAAATATTGATGATGATGCACCATCATCAGAATTATCCCCGGGTGTCTAGAATGTGATTCTATATCTAGCCAGTATATTAAAACTTCGAATATACGTTCATGACGCGTATATGCAAAATCTTTATATACTCGATTGTCCAAAATCAATACAAATAAAATATTCAAATACGAATAAGATGGTTTAAATTTTCAAAACAAAATTTGTTTTCGTTTTTATTTCAAAAATATACTCTTCAGACTCGTTCTAGTATACTACTGATCCCATCTCTAACGAGTCATTCTAATTGGATATTACTAATCCAATATCTGATGAATTCTTTCGTTTGGTTCTAACGTGTCTTGTCCTCGAGCTCTGTAAACCAAAGCTCTGATACCAAACTGACACGACCCGAACTTCCCCGTGAAGGAAAGCACGGATTGCGTTGAGGACAAGACCAATCAGAACACAAATAGAAGAACATTTCATTGTTTATTACAACAATTCCATCAGAATACAAAAATATACAAAGTAGAAACATATATTACACATTTACTAAATATCAGAGATTACAATAAATTACATAGCAGCGGAAAATAATACAAAACACAACTGAAAGTAATACACGGATACAGAGCTTTCCGAGCATCGTTCCAGTTGTAAATCAGGATCTTGTGAACATAAATCTGTAAAACCAAAACTACTAGCTGCCCGTGTGGAAAATAGGGGCACCCAGAGTTTAGGATAAAACAATAAACTCCAGGTCAGTCATGTGACTGGTGTGAGAACTAAAACAATTATTAATCTTTATTTTAAAGTTAGGTAAATCAAGGGACCACGCCGTATAACACGGAATGGGTTTCCTCCCAAGAATACCAGTGCATAAAACGAACAGCGCAATGCTAAATAAAGAAAAATGAAGCTATTATAAGATCCAGGTCCTATCACACAATGCAACGCAAGCCGTAGGATAGGGTTTTACCTTATAATAGCCAAACATGCTTGGTACGTTATAAAACAAATCATTTGATACTGTAAGTGTATAGTTTCAAAACAATTTCAATCATAAATATCAATCATAGACGGCATGGGTACCATATATCATGTCGCCATACTCGGTTCTACAAATAAAACCGAATTATCACGTATTGGAAATTGGATTCCATCATGAATCTAGGCAAGGGGCAAGCTCCTCTCCTATTCGAGACACTCTAGCTAATGTCTTAGGACCACACACAGCGATCCCTTGGAACCTCCAAGGCCGGTCCTCTCTTACTTTTGAGGATTAGTTATTCCTGAACACATGTTTTCCGGTCCTATAGGACCTATATATAATGGTCTATACGTCGGCTCACAAAGTTCCAGTTATCGACCATATATTCGAGGCGCCTCGCATTCCAACAACCACACAGGTGAAAAGTATATATAAATGTCAGCCAGTTTAAGCACTGAGACCACCACTAGTTAGAAAGAAACATCGTGCACTCCTTGGGTCCTCATCCCGTTTTTGACTCATACCGAGGTGTGAGGCTCGCGAACTAACACTATACACAAAGCTGCACTACACAGGCTGTGCTTTGATCATCAACCACAAGACTTTTCTTTTCAACAGAAGCCTTGATCATCTACCACTTAGGCATGCCACACAGGCACTTCACTCCATTCGACTGATGTCCATCGATATACAACCTCTGAGCTCGTACGTCTCAGAAAAGGGCGTTAAGCAAGAGAATAAATTCTCTGCCGCCAAATAGATGTATATTTAATAGAGATCAATCAACACAGAATAAAATCCAATGTCAGACACATAGTCCATTTACAAGTTCGTTCTGGATCTGAACGAAACCGGAGGTATTTTCCTCGCATATCCATCGATCTCCAAGTACGTTTTGAAGATCACCAATTCATTCCCTCATCTTGGGTGTACATCCCAATCAAGATCATTAGTAATCACCCAAACGATGTGAAGACTTCCGGTCTTCAACCACCGTCTTCATCTTCGACTTATCGTCGAATCGGTTATTCAGAATGGGTATAAACCCGGCCTTTCCGAATAACCCGCGTATATAATAAACAAATGTTACACAAACACAACATACACCTCATTCCAATTCAGAATATTCTTTTATTCAAAAATCACATTCTTAGGGAAAGGTTCCCATTAATTTTATCAAAGATAAATTCTTCTAAATTTATTCTTAAATCTTCCTTTGGATATCATTTCAAACCATGTTAAGGTTTTCCAAACTAGTCGGGATTAACGAACCACATCGAAGTAATTATTTATTTATTTCCCAATCCCAACCTATTCATCCCATGGAGCAAAACTGGTAGTACTCCATATCTAACACCACGGTGTTATCGGTAAATATTAAGTACCATTTCACGTTCAAATCTAATTAAAGATTTAACTATCGCTTTGGAGCAAAACTGGTGATACTCCATCCTCGATCACTTTTCAGATTTGATAATTTAAATTATCAATTTACATTTCAATCTAATTAAAGATTCAATAAAACTCCACTTAGTTTTAATCTTCTCAAAAATCAATATCCTGTCTTTAACTCGGTTAAAGAACCAATGTCATCTAAAACATGGTTCAAGATAAACCCAAAATCACTTTCCATTGTTAATCGGGTTGAAGAACAGGTGTTATTCAAAACACCGCTCATGATAAACCCAAAATTAATTTAAATTCAATTCCAATTAATATTATTTAATTGGTACACTTCATTAAATCTAAATAGAAAGATTTGATCTTTTTCCCAACTGGGCTTAAGAACAGTGTTAATGAAGACACCATTCACGACAAACCCAAATCACGTTTGATATTAAATACAAGGCTCTGAATAGAAAATATATCGGCTTATATTCAATATCAAATTCTACGACCAACAAATATCGTATTGGAAATAACGATATAAATATATCTTTCAAATTTCCACAACCATATCTGTATAATCACGAAATCCAACATCGAAATATTCCGAAGATAATTTCGATTCAAATCCATTCCAATTCAATTATTGGAAATTCTGGTTACTTTTAAAACCCCTTTCAAATTCAATTTATTTATTTCAAAAATAAATTGATTTTAACTCTAATTCAAAACTAGTTCATTTTGATAAAAATATATTTTTATCTTTTCAAATACGGAGTTTTTCATCCTAATTCTTCACAAATCATTTCTTATGATTTTACACAAATTATTACTATTTTTAATAATTTTATCAAGGCCCGTACAGTCGATTTCCATCAACGGCCATCGAACTGCACTTACAACGACCTTTTCCAAATTTGATTTGGACATAATTCCAAATCCAACCATTAGATTTCAAATTTCTAATATTCATTGGAAATCTCTTTTCGATACGAACCCAACGGTTCCGGTTTCAGGAGAATCCGACGGTCGGATCTCCCGTAATGTCCATTCGAAGTCAATGGTCGAAATTCACGAACTACCGCAGCGCGGCCCGTTCTATTCAGGCCATTATATATATAATATATATATTATGTATATTTCGTTGATTTCCTTTTAAAACGTACTTTATAAATCGTTTTAAATTCGTTTTCGAAACGATTTCAACTTCATATTCAATTTCGAATCGAAATTGAATATTCCACATCATCGATATACAAATGATAATATTTTCAAAAAGTTATATTTTTAAATCACTTTCTTTTCTATATTCATTATAAAAACGAATATAATCGATATAAATATCGTTCGCATCAAAATGGCGCATCTCTAATCAACACGGCTTTATATATTTCAATAACTTAGTTATTCTATTCAACAAATGAATATGTATTCTATTCAACACATGAATCTATATTTTTTTCAACACATGAATATTCTCAACACATGAGTATCGTCAACACATGACTATTTCTATTATTTAATATATTTTATAAAATTATGGTATCTATCGTTTGATTTTTAATCAGACTCCAACCGTTAAGTAGTAAGAGAATGATTCCCTAAGTATTGACCCCGAAGGCCGAAACCAACATCAGATCAATACCTAGGAAACCACTCATCTTATCTAGTTTCCAGTTAGTTTCTAATCTTAAATATGAGAAAGATGTTAATTTTATTGTTAAAATATTTTACTCAACACATGAATATCGTCAACACATGACTATTTATTCTATTCAACACATGAATCTATATTTTTATAATATTCTTTATTTTCCCGATTGGAAAGAGGCCCAATCAATTACCATATAATGTTAATTATATGGATTCCATACAACACATGTATATAATAGCAACGATAAATAATCAGCCATCATCCAAAGTGCACTACACTACTACCTAAGCATTAAATATAAATAATGAACGCTCATTCAGTCTGTCGACCAATCGATCGACATACAACTAAATAATTGGGATTAGTGTACGTCAAATATTATTCCAACACCTGTGTGGGGTTTCAATTCACAAACACTGAATATTATTTGTGCAGTTGGGCGACTTGTAAAATTTATCGTCCCAATCAATATTGTAGCGACCCGGGAATTTCGACACTAGAATCCAGACACTAACACTTCCGTGTCCAAACCCAAGTACCGAAAACCCAGAAAGCTAATAGAAAGAAGTTAGAGGGTGAGAAAAGAAAGAAAGAAATATTAGAATAGAAGAGTAAGAAGATCAGAGTCTCACAGCGGGATGGACAAAATATAATCATCAATAATACTTTTAAAAGAACTGTATATTACACATCAGAGTACACATTCAGATCAATACAACACACAACGGAAATAAACTAGTACCAGTATATATATGGAATACGTCTCGACTTCAACTCCATCTTTGTTGCTTCCAGCGGAAACCTGACCTGTAAATATGCTTGGTCTGACCCGAGCACATTTGATTTAAAACAAAATTCACCCGGATCAGTCTAAAATACTATCAGTGATAAATTCATACAGCAACCAACTTGTTTAACTTTGAAATCCTTTTGAAACAAAAGGATAATAGTAAGACCAGTCCACACATAAACACGGACGGTTTTTACCTTACTATAACCCAAAACAATTTGAAATCAATATCTTATTCTGATATTATCATAGTGTCTAAATACAAGTAAATAGAATCTAGCAGAACGCTTGCATCTCACGCTCCACATATATAGTATACAATCAAAACTGCGGGCGCTTATTGGAGATTGGATTTCCAACTATGACAAGGTATGGGACCACCTGCCGATAGTGTATCTCTAGAGACGAATACACTGGGTTCAACAAGAACGTCTTGCAACCCGGCCCACACATGACCGACCACTCATTTCTCTTGAGTGTATCGAGCATATTGTCACCTTACGGCTTTTTGTCGCGCGACCACCGTAATCCCCGGGAGATACAGAAATGAAAAGAAGTAACAAATATGAATATTCTCTAGATGGTGACAATACACCCTAATGGGTGCGACCCACATAGCCATGCTGCCTGCCCGATTTTTTTGTCATTTCCCGGTTGATGAGGATTGAGGCTATAATCGACTTTTGAAAACATCTGGCCATCATTCACATCGTCCATACACGTCATCCAGGAACAGGATGAACCGAAGGCACCCTCCTACCACATCCTAGGAATCACCCTATAGATTAGTAGCGAGAAGTCCTTGCAACCCATAGATTCCAATCACGACAGAATCACAGTATATCTCTAGGGATCAGCCAGAGATTGTAAGTTACTCTTCCGCTTCATGAAGATCTACGGTCTTCAATTGCTCCATCACGATCAGCGTCTTTGACGTATTCGTATTTTGGTCGGAATGGTTTTCGAAGATAAATTCGATCCCGGTCTTCCCGTACCAATAACGTTGGGTCAGATTTTGATAGTTGGTTGTTTGACTATCAAAATAAACAAGCACAAAAATAAAACAAATCCATTGTTTATTTCATAGCATCACTTGGCCCTTTTAAAATCAATATCTCAATTGAAATACCCAAAAATAATATATTGGTTCTAATCATATAATTACACTCAAATCCCCTTTTCTATATTTAGAAAATATCTTAAATCATATCTAATTTATCTTTCACCAATATTTCCAAACATGGCTATAACCTTCCTTATCATTTTATCGGATCACTTATCATTTGTAAAATTATTACGACATCTTCTTTGGATTCATTTTTTTGAATACCAAAACCATCCCCCATTCTTTTAGACTAAACCTGTTTGCATTTCATTCTATAACCTTGAAAATGCCGTTATCTTTCCATTAATCATTTCATACCATCACACCCCTTTTTATTTCCTTTTATTTCGAGATCTCTTCATATATATGCTTATATTTCCGAATCCTTCAAATAATATTACACTATTATTTTTCCAAAATATTTTACTTTACGATCTTTCGCCATTACGACTAATACTATCTTTTGATAATCCTGAAGCCGTTCAAGTTGGGGTATTTTAATTACCTCTCAGACCTTGATCAACAACGTTCTTATCATCAGATAGACATCAGTTGTAATACAAAAACTGACACTCATTTCCAATACGACAAATCCCATTATAATTCCATCTTGATGGAATATCATCTCTTCTTTTAAAAATGGCAATTCTATATCGCATCCTTTTAACTTATCTCGATTCACTACTCTAATTCAAGTCGGGTTTTATAACTTCGTCCAACTTGGATTCCATATAATCCGATTTAGTATAATTCAATAAGAATTAAAAATAAAACTTCGGTTTCACATTATAGATACTAAATTGCTTTATTAACTATCAACACGACTTTAAACTTCACCACATTCCTGACTATATTTAACATTCCAAAATATCACTTTGATTTTTAATAAATGACAAATAATTAAATTTCAACCTTTAAAAATAAAACTAGGTTACCCAACCATCAACTACTTTCTTTAAATTAATGAACTTATTTAACAAACAATTTCATCAAAGCCGTTTACTTGTTTCTCTTTAAACATGACTAACTAGTTAGTCAATCGTTATCGATCTTGTCATTTAAATTAATTAATAATTAATTAATTTAAATAATGCTATTCACTTTGATTTTCAATAAGTCAATATCAATATAAACCCCATTCTATTTGTTATATCAAATCTGGCCACTTGAACTTGCTAAATAAAATTGTTTAACAGTCATTTGATAAGCACGTGCTTCGCGCACGGTAGATTTTGGTTAAACCAAAACGACAATTTGTGGTTAAAACGAACCAATGTATATATGTGACTAATATATTCCCCTTTTAGAACTTCATTTAAAATAATATATATATTTAAAAATATATATTCGGTTATACAATAAATTTTATAACTCTATTTCTAGCGATTCACCTGACGGTGACTCGTTCTTTATAAAACAGTGCATATTTGGGCCATCTGCTATTTACTTATTGACCATGCTATTTACTGATTCAAAACCCAACCACATTCAATGATCAATAGGGTTTAAAGTCAATGGGTTTGAACAGTTCATAAAATATGAAATAACAGCATAATAAATATTTGAGGAACCGGTTTGGTTCCTCCTACCTGTTCTTCCCTGCATCACGGACCATTAAAATATTTCATATCAGTACATAGAAATATTTAAACACCATTAAATCAACCATAGGCATCCAAGGCATCCAATCAACCAATTAAATTTAAATATACGAATTTAGCACATCCTAGTATTTCAGAAATGTGTGAGAATTAACTCACCTTCGTCTCGATTGACGTGGTGGGTTGTTCAGTTAAATTTTAAACGAGTGTTTACAATTAACTGAAATCCCGGTTGCTTTCAATCTCAATCAAACCGGTTCGACTGCATAGCCTTTGCCGCAGTGATTCTAACGTGGCTTCTTTCACTGAATTCTGTATACATGCGAACAAATTTTGTATTTATAAGATTATATAAATATAAACTAACTATATTTAAATAAATTATAATTTCCCTTGGTTACTTACTCAAATGTCGGTTTGTGGTTAACGGTTCCCGGTTAACTTCCCATCGTAATTCCTTTCTTTTCTTCATAATATGGACCAAGACCCATCATGTAAACTACCTTCCTTTACGCCATGGTTTCCACTACCTTACTTAATACCAACGTGCCACATGCATGTCTTTACATGCATACCTCTGTAGCCCCACTCCCTCTTCTTACTCAATTGGCATTTTTTTTTTTTTTTTTTTAACGCAAGGCCCCAGGCCTTTTGCCTTCCCATTATAACATCCATGCATGCCACTGCATGCTTTCCTTTCCAGGCAAATCGTTTTTGCCTGTCTTTCCACTTTTTTTTTTTTTTTTTTTTTTTGTGACCAACTTTCCACCATGCATGCTGCTCACGTCCCCCCCCATTTATGCCACGTTTTCCTTCCCAGCAAAACCAATGGCTCCATAGTCCATACCCTTCCAGTTTCGCCTTTTTTTTTTTTTCTAAAGCCTGGGCGCAAAAGAAATTGAAGCTCACCTCACAGATTTTTCACAACCGCCTTCTTGTTCTTCTTCTCAAAGCAACACACAGCTCAGTACATTCGAGAACTTCCTCAGCATCCCCTTCACGTTTCACAACAGTCCGCCCCCACCAAAAGCTCACCCACATAAGCAGCTACCGCCCGTTTGATGTACAGCTCCGGCCTTTTCTTAAGG
This sequence comes from Allium sativum, assembly GCA_030737875.1. Taxonomy (NCBI): domain Eukaryota; kingdom Viridiplantae; phylum Streptophyta; class Magnoliopsida; order Asparagales; family Amaryllidaceae; genus Allium; species Allium sativum. Next base: position 193,731,317 of record CM060927.1, on the reverse strand, counting down.
CCATGGTTTCGAACTACCCAGCGTGAAGACTGTTTTGAGGGTCACCGTTACTTTGTTTTTTTTTTTTCTCCCCACTTTACTTTACCAGTTTTAAACTTCATAAACGAGCCGTATTTATAGGAGAAGAGAGCCGTGGCCATCACGTATGGTTCAATAACTTGGTCATCACGGTTTTAAGTTTGGGGCGCACGGCATTTACAGTAGGAAATAGGCTAGCATGTTGTGTCCTTTCAAAGTACGGTATGCATTAATTCTTAGTCCTTCCTGTCTAAAATATATACATGTTGGCATTGTTTGGAAATAGTGTGTACAATGTAGGATAGAGAACACGTAGGTAGCCTGTGTATTATAGATGGTATGTGCGGTTTCAGTGTATTTTCATTTGATCGTTTGTACAGATATTTTCTCCAATTCGGTACGCACACATGCTTCTAGCCATGTTGAAGGGACATGGCGTGTACTGTGTGGTCGTTTATTTAATTTGATTTGAGGAAGGATTTTTAGTTTAAAGTGAGCGTACCCCGTCATATAAGACTCCGTCCTCATACGACCTGCCGTCGACAGAAATAAATATACTGTAGCGTTCAGCAGTGTGCCACGATCCCAAAAGTATAATAATATCGGTAGGTTAACTTATATTATGAAATCCCAAAATGTTGATATAGGGTGCAAAATACTCCAAATAAAAAGTTGCGAATTTTGCGAATTAAAAATTACAGTAAAATTCTAAAAATTAAATTAACACTATGTCTCAAAAGAACCTTGTCAAAATTCGAATCCCGTATGCAGTTATTTCAAATAAACTGTTACGGTCGATGAACGATGCTATAGCGACTATTTGAAAATTTTATTTGGACATATCTTGCAGTCTATACGATGAAATCTCCATTTTCCTCTTCCGTTAGAAAAATACTTTTCAACAGATTCTAACGTTTCTTGTTTCGCCGAAATCCGACTTAACACGGCTTCTGTATGATCAATTGAAGTTGAAATTAAATTTTACGAACTACCGCTTAGTTTTGAGTTCGTTTTATAATAACTATAACTATAAACGTTCATTCGTCGTTTCATTAGCGAATTTGATATAAAATACCAAATAAAATATTTAAAATAAATTTAAATATTCGAATCAAATAGCCGAAAAATCCAGGTCGTTACATTCTTTCCCCCTTAAATAAATTTCGTCCTCGAAATTGCTAGGTAAAAAAAATGCTCTGAACTTGATTATTTCCAAAATAATTCTTTTAAAGTATTATCAAAATATTTTCTAAATTTCAAAAATTTACAAAAAATTCGCCAGCACCTCTTCGGTATTGTTCGATCCAAACAACTACAAATGGCACTCTCGGCCTCTCATATTGATCCAAAGAAAACAAAGCCAAGTGGCTACCCATCTCAGGTATAAATTCAAACGCCCAATCAATAATATTAAGGTTCCCTTTTTGTCGGGCAACTCGATTCCAATTTCAAAGCAAACCAAGTAACTGCTCTTCGTTTTCCAACTTGTACTTCAAATCTGTAACCAAATCAATTCCATCGCCTTCTAAAATCTGCACTTAACTCAATTTATAATGCAAATAACAATCCCAGATTATTCCATTCAGCTTCTTCATTGATCTGGTTAATGAATTTTTATTCAACCAACCCAACTCCCAAATACCAACCAACCAAATTATTTCCAATTCATTATACTGGGATTTATTCACTGTCATTTTCCCCAACACAAGCCAGATTTCAGTTGACTTGTTTCAATTTCAATTTATAAGATTCATTCAAAAAAAAATTGAATTTAATTCTCATTTCATATTTGAAATGATTCTATTTCATCCAATCAAATAATAATTTGATAAAATAATAAATTTTACCTTCCAATAAAATATATTGGGTCAAAACAATATAAAATTAATTTTATATTCAAATACAAATACGCGCTCTCGTATTTATATATACTCAACTCGATCTAGGGTATTACTAGCCCAATCTCTATCGAGTTACACCACAGAGCCAAGGTTATTCCTAAACCATTGCTCTGATACCAACTGTAGCGACCCGGGAATTTCGACACTAGAATCCAGACACTAACACTTCCGTGTCCAAACCCAAGTACCGAAAATCCAGAAAGCTAATAGCAAGAAGTTAGAGGGTGAGAAAAGAAAGAAAGAAATATTAGAATAGAAGAGTAAGAAGATCAGAGTCTCACAGCGGGATGGACAAAATATAATCATCAATAATACTTTTAAAAGAACTGTATATTACACATCAGAGTATACATTCAGATCAATACAACACACAACGGAAATAAACTAGTACCAGTATATATATGGAATACGTCTCGACTTCAACTCCATCTTTGTTGCTTCCAGCCGAAACCTGACCTATAAATATGCTTGGTCTGACCCGAGCACATTTGATTTAAAACAAAATTCACCCGGATCAGTCTAAAATACTATCAGTGATAAATTCATACAGCAACCAACTTGTTTAACTTTGAAATCCTTTTGAAACAAAAGGATAATAGTAAGACCAGTCCACACATAAACACGGACGGTTTTTACCTTACTATAACCCAAAACATTTTGAAATCAATATCTTATTCTGATATTATCATAGTGTCTAAATACAAGTAAATAGAATCTAGCAGAACGCTTGCATCTCACGCTCCACATATATAGTATACAATCAAAACTGCGGGCGCTTATTGGAGATTGGATTTCCAACTATGACAAGGTATGGGACCACCTGCCGATAGTGTATCTCTAGAGACGAATACACTGGGTTCAACAAGAACGTCTTGCAACCCGGCCCACACATGACCGACCACTCATTTCTCTTGAGTGTATCGAGCATATTGTCACCTTACGGCTTTTTGTCGCGCGACCACCGTAATCCCCGGGAGATACAGAAATGAAAAGAAGTAACAAATATGAATATTCTCTAGATGGTGACAATACACCCTAATGGGTGCGAACCACATAGCCATGCTGCCTGCCCGATTTTTTGTCATTTCCCGGTTGATGAGGCTTGAGGCTATAATCTACTTTTGAAAACATCTGGCCACCATTCACATCGTCCATACACGTCATCCAGGAACAGGATGAACCGAAGGCACCCTCCTACCACATCCTAGGAATCACCCTATAGATTAGTAGCGAGAAGTCCTTGCAACCCATAGATTCCAATCACGACAGAATCACAGTATATCTCTAGGGATTAGCCAGAGATTATAAGTAACTCTTCCGCTTCATGAAGATCTACGGTCTTCAATTGCTCCATCACGATCAGCGTCTTTGACGTATTCGTATTTTGGTCGGAATGGTTTTGGAAGATAAATTCGATCCCGGTCTTCCCGTACCAATAACGTTGGGTCAGATTTTGATAGTTGGTTGTTTGACTATCAAAATAAACAAGCACAAAAATAAAACAAATCCATTGTTTATTTCATAGCATCACTTGGCCCTTTTAAAATCAATATCTCAGTTGAAATACCCAAAAATAATATATTGGTTCTAATCATATAATTACACTCAAATCCCCTTTTCTATATTTAGAAAATATCTTAAATCATATCTAATTTATCTTTCACCAATATTTCCAAACATGGCTATAACCTTCCTTATCATTTTATCGGATCACTTATCATTTGTAAAATTATTACGACATCTTCTTTGGATTCATTTTTTTGAATACCAAAACCATCCCCCATTCTTTTAGACTAAACCTGTTTGCATTTCATTCTATAACCTTGAAAATGCCGTTATCTTTCCATTAATCATTTCATACCATCACACCCCTTTTTATTTCCTTTTATTTCGAGATCTCTTCATATATATGCTTATATTTCCGAATCCTTCAAATAATATTACACTATTATTTTTCCAAAATATTTTACTTTACGATCTTTCGCCATTACGACTAATACTATCTTTTGATAATCCTGAAGCCGTTCAAGTTGGGGTATTTTAATTACCTCTCAGACCTTGATCAACAACGTTCTTATCATCAGATAGACATCAATTGTAATACAAAAACTGACACTCATTTCCAATACGACAAATCCCATTATAATTCCATCTTGATGGAATATCATCTCTTCTTTTAAAAATGGCAATTCTATATCGCATCCTTTTAACTTATCTCGATTCACTACTCTAATTCAAGTCGGGTTTTATAACTTCGTCCAACTTGGATTCCATATAATCCGATTTAGTATAATTCAATAAGAATTAAAAATAAAACTTCGGTTTCACATTATAGATACTAAATTGCTTTATTAACTATCAACACGACTTTAAACTTCACCACATTCCTGACTATATTTAACATTCCAAAATATCACTTTGATTTTTAATAAATGACAAATAATTAAATTTCAACCTTTAAAAATAAAACTAGGTTACCCAACCATCAACTACTTTCTTTAAATTAATGAACTTATTTAACAAACAATTTCAGCAAAGCCGTTTACTTGTTTCTCTTTAAACATGACTAACTAGTTAGTCAATCGTTATCGATCTTGTCATTTAAATTAATTAATAATTAATTAATTTAAATAATGCTATTCACTTTGATTTTCAATAAGTCAATATCAATATAAACCCCATTCTATTTGTTATATCAAATCTGGCCACTTGAACTTGCTAAATAAAATTGTTTAACAGTCATTTGATAAGCACGTGCTTCGCGCACGGTAGATTTTGGTTAAACCAAAACGACAATTTGTGGTTAAAACGAACCAATGTATATATGTGACTAATATATTCCCCTTTTAGAACTTCATTTAAAATAATATATATATTTAAAAATATATATTCGGTTATACAATAAATTTTATAACTCTATTTCTAGCGATTCACCTGACGGTGACTCGTTCTTTATAAAACAGTGCATATTTGGGCCATCTACTATTTACTTATTGACCATGCTATTTACTGATTCAAAACCCAACCACATTCAATGATCAATAGGGTTTAAAGTCAACGGGTTTGAACAGTTCATAAAATATGAAATAACAGCATAATAAATATTTGAGGAACCGGTTTGGTTCCTCCTACCTGTTCTTCCCTGCATCACGGACCATTAAAATATTTCATATCAGTACATAGAAATATTTAAACACCATTAAATCAACCATAGGCATCCAAGGCATCCAATCAACCAATTAAATTTAAATATACGAATTTAGCACATCCTAGTATTTCAGAAATGTGTGAGAATTAACTCACCTTCGTCTCGATTGACGTGGTGGGTTGTTCAGTTAAATTTTAAACGAGTGTTTACAATTAACTAAAATCCCGGTTGCTTTCAATCTCAATCAAACCGGTTCGACTGCATAGCCTTTGCCGCAGTGATTCTAACGTGGCTTCTTTCACTGAATTCTGTATACATGCGAACAAATTTTGTATTTATAAGATTATATAAATATAAACTAACTATATTTAAATAAATTATAATTTCCCTTGGTTACTTACTCAAATGTCGGTTTGTGGTTAACGGTTCCCGGTTAACTTCCCATCGTAATTCCTTTCTTTTCTTCATAATATGGACCAAGACCCATCATGTAAACTACCTTCCTTTACACCATGGTTTCCACTACCTTACTTAATACCAACGTGCCACATGCATGTCTCTACATGCATACCTCTGTAGCCCCACTCCCTCTTCTTACTCAATTGGCATTTTTTTTTTTTTTTTTTTAACGCAAGGCCCCAGGCCTTTTGCCTTCCCATTATAACATCCATGCATGCCACTGCATGCTTTCCTTCCCAGGCAAATCGTTTTTGCCTGTCTTTCCACTTTTTTTTTTTTTTTTTTTTTTTTTTTTTTGTGACCAACTTTCCACCATGCATGCTGCTCACGTCCCCCCCATTTATGCCACGTTTTCCTTCCCAGCAAAACCAATGGCTCCAAAGTCCATACCCTTCCAGTTTCGCCTTATTTTTTTTTATTTTTTTTCTAAAGCCTGGGCGTAAAAGAAATTGAAGCTCACCTCACAGATTTTTCACAACCGCCTTCTTGTTCTTCTTCTCAAAGCAACACACAGCTCAGTACATTCGAGAACTTCCTCAGCATCCCCTTCACGTTTCACAACAGTCCGCCCCCACCAAAAGCTCACCCACATAAGCAGCTACCGCCCGTTTGATGTACAGCTCCGACCTTTTCTTAAGGCCATGGTTTCGAACTACCCAGCGTGAAGATTGTTTTGAGGGTCACCGTTACTTTGTTTTTTTTTTTTTCTCCCCACTTTACTTTACCAGTTTTAAACTTCATAAACGAGCCGTATTTATAGGAGAAGAGAGCCGTGGCCATCACGTATGGTTCAATAACTTGGTCATCACGGTTTTAAGTTTGGGGCGCACGGCATTTACAGTAGGAAATAGGCTAGCATGTTGTGTCCTTTCAAAGTACGGTATGCATTAATTCTTAGTCCTTCCTGTCTAAAATATATACATGTTGGCATTGTTTGGAAATAGTGTGTACAATGTAGGATAGAGAACACGTAGGTAGCCTGTGTATTATAGATGGTATGTGCGGTTTCAGTGTATTTTCATTTGATCGTTTGTACAGATATTTTCTCCAATTCGGTACGCATACATGCTTCTAGCCATGCTGAAGGGACATGGCGTGTACTGTGTGGTCGTTTATTTAATTTGATTTGAGGAAGGATTTTTAGTTTAAAGTGAGCGTACCCCGTCATATAAGACTCCGTCCTCATACGACCTGCCGTCGACAGAAATAAATATACTGTAGCGTTCAGCAGTGTGCCACGATCCCAAAAGTATAATAATATCGGTAGGTTAACTTATATTATGAAATCCCAAAATGTTGATATAGGGTGCAAAATACTCCAAATAAAAAGTTGCGAATTTTGCGAATTAAAAATTACAGTAAAATTCTAAAAATTAAATTAACACTACGTCTCAAAAGAACCTTGTCAAAATTCGAATCCCGTATGCAGTTATTTCAAATAAACTGTTAAGGTCGATGAACGATGCTATAGCGACTATTTGAAAATTTTATTTGGACATATCTTGCAGTCTATACGATGAAATCTCCATTTTCCTCTTCCGTTAGAAAAATACTTTTCAACAGATTCTAACGTTTCTTGTTTCGCCGAAATCCGACTTAACACGGCTTCTGTATGATCAATTGAAGTTGAAATTAAATTTTACGAACTACCGCTTAGTTTTGAGTTCGTTTTATAATAACTATAACTATAAACGTTCATTCGTCGTTTCATTAGCGAATTTGATATAAAATACCAAATAAAATATTTAAAATAAATTTAAATATTCGAATCAAATAGCCGAAAAATCCAGGTCGTTACAAATATCCTTCAAATAAGTGTACATAAACAAACCGCTCGGTTTGTAAATGAATATTTATTTATTCACATTCACGTTAAATTTTTTATTTTTAACGATAATTAATTTATTTCAACACATGAATGTTTTATTATTCATTTCACATTAATCATCACAAACAAACTCCATAACACATCAAACAAGCATACAAGTCGTCCATGGTCTGTGGACGACGGGTGTCGGTTGCTGCTAAGCACCGTCTACATCCTAGTATATAATTTTAACTAGAAAACAAGATTTAAAGTGAGAAGTTCTCACCGACTAGCTAAACCAAACGTCGCGACTCTTCATATGTAGAAATCTTCGTCGTGCTTGCCTTTTGTCAATTTCATTGCCCGTAGCCACTACATATATAAAAATCACATTTTTATATTGTTGCTATGTATATAAAAATCACATTTTTATATTCACTCTATATGGATAAAATTCACATTTTTATACTGCTACTATATAGATAAAAATTCTATTTTTACAAAAATGTTCATATAATAAAGATTATATTTTTATCACGCTATTCTCTATATAAAAATTATATTTTTATATTGCTCGTCTTCCAATAAAGATTATATTTTTATAATGCTCCTTCCTATATATAAATTATATTTTCATATCTACTTCTAATACAAGGATCGAATTTTTATATCATCGCTATAAAAATCACATTTTTATCTCAACATATATATAATAAAAATCAAATTATTATTACACTACATATATAAAGATCAAATTTTTTCTATATATATAATACAAAAATCATATTTTTATTATCTACATCATATAAAAATTTCGCCTTTCTTTTGTATAAAAATATCGTCTTTCTACTAATAAAAATATCGCCTTTCTACTTATATTTAACTAAGGCAAAATCCTATATTTGTCGGAGTAAAAATCGTGTTTTTACCGAAGTAAAAATCCTATTTTTAATTAGTTTAAACTAAATATTTTAAAACAAATTTAAATAAACACTTACAGTCGAAGTTAGGAGAGGGGAGGGGGCGTTCTCGTCGAGAGGAGGGGGTTCAGCGCATCGCAGTGGTCGGGGGAGGGGGGTTTGTTGCGGGTTTTTGAGGGAGCAAAAGGGAGAGAGAGGAGGCGCAGAGGGGGGAGAGGCTGAGCGCTTGAGGTGGAGGAGGGGGAACAGGCGGTGGCGGTAGGGGATGGAAGAGGAGAGGAAGGAGGAACGAAGGAGATGGAGGAAGAGGAGGACGGAGGAGAAGGAGGGGGGCCCTCTCTCTAGTGGCGGCTCCAGCGATCTCCGATCGTGTTTCCCCCTTTTTTTTATTCTTGAACGGTGAACGAAGGGAGAAGGAAAAAGAAGTGAGGGGGGAGAAGTCAACGCTGAGTGAATATATAATATATATTTTTATTATTTTTAAATTCTGAAAAGTAACTTTTTATTTCGAACTCAAAACGGGACCCACCACCTGTCGTTCATAGCTAATTACCCCCATTCCAAACACAATGGGATATGTATCGTAAGCTGATTCAATCATTTCGATCAGTTTTCGTCAAAATCAACATATAACTCTATATATTGAATTTGAATGCACATTTCAATTTACCGGGGCCACATACTAACTCTAAAAATTCCCGAAAAATATTTTCTAGCTTCGTATTGACGATACGGTCCTAACAAAACAAATTTCGTCAAATTCTGAGACCGTTTGAAAAACGGTCATTTTCCAGTTGATTAAAATCAATTGAAACCATCAAAACACGTTTTCCTTTGCCACGCTCACATATTGATTCGAAAAATTATGAATTTTGGAATCTAGCAATATCTTGACATCGCGGATCCAACAAAAGTGGTTTCATCGAAAACCGAGATCGTTTGCAAAATTTCCATTTTTAAGGGCCTGATTTCCAAAGCGACTATTCTGAATTTTCAACTGGACATAACTTTTTATCCCCGCTTTGAAATTTCAATTTTTCGGATTCGTTGGAAAGATATTCTCAATTAGATTCAAATATTTTTGGTTTCGCTAAAATCCGGTTTATTTTGAATCATGTACATTCATTTGAAGTTTGAAATCGAACTATCGAACTACCGCGCCATTTTCAATTCCTTTTTATAATTGTAAATAAATAATTATATTCTAACGACGACGTATATAAATATATACATTCGAATTCTATTCAAAATAAATTTCTCATCGTTATTATTTAAAATAATTCATTTTAAATATTCAAAATTCGCTAAAATTGCCAAAATAAAAATTTTAATTTGGCTCAGAATTTCCAGGTTGTTAAAACTTTGTTGAAATAAAAATTTTATTTGTTTATTTCATTTTGTGTTATACACTATTACTAAAACGAATACATTTAATATGTAATATCTATAAGCTGTAATATTTTTTTTATATAGATTTATGGATCTATTGCAACAGGCATATATTGTTGCAAAATGATCTGTTGCAACAACAAAAGCCTATTGCAAAAAAGTATACTGCAACATCTTATTGCAACAGGCCGAAAATGTTGGGGACTATTTGCAACTTCAGCTATACCAACAGGCGCATGCCTGTTGCAATAGGTTTACTGCAACAGATATTGCCTGTTGCGAAAAGTGTTATTTGTTGTAGTGAATTTCCATGCTTAAATAATATCTAGCTCCCAATCTTTCATTTATTAAACATTCAAGAATTTTACTTTTTAATACTACTGATAACATTAAAAATACCAAACATATAAATAATTGTGTTTGTCTTCTAACAATCGCATAAAAAAGGATCCTATGCCATATTCGAGTTAGTAATCAACATAATAATACCTGGGTCTCTTAAGGTGTTTCAAAGTTTGCATCGCTATTGCTATGTTCATCAAATATTATGCCATTTTCAAATCATAATATAAAGTTTAATACCATTGAGCATGGAATGATTTTGTTCACACGTTCTGACTGGTAAGTTTAGTAACATGATATATAAGTAACACAAAAATATATTTATTTGCCATGCAAACTGAACATATGCAGCACATGCAAATGGACGATGATACTAATGGTCCATGTATTTCTCTTTACTGTAAGTACTATTTAAGAACATTGATAATTTTTGATAAATTTTCCATTCTGTTTTTTCCTAAGCAATAGAGTACAAGATTTAAATGCAATGAACATTACAAGTGACAATTCTTCCATTTCGTTTCATCCTAATTTTTGAGTTCTGCAATATTAAAGGATTCTTGCAAAGAGAAAAAGGTGTGTTTTTGTCGATTTTTCCAGCTTAATTGTTATTTTTTTTATATGCAGTTTTCCTTCATTTAGAAGCAATAAATTCCATGTTTAAACAGTTTCCTACTCACATTCAGTCTTTGATTACTCATTCATGATGTTCATTTTATCTTAATTATTACATTAATATACACACACACATACACACACATATATCCATATATATGTTTTAATTTCCTACATAATTATGTATATACGATATATAGTAATATGTTGTAATTAACACTAATTCTATTTATATATATAGCATACATACATGTATATATACACACACACTCACCTAAATACATATATAATATAATTTCCGCATTGAAGACTTAATTTTCTATTTTTTATAGTTGAGAGAATAAAAATAGACCAATGCAAAGCATTAACATTGATGAACCACTTAATGGGAAGAAAGACATGATTGTGTTAATGAACAGGAATTGATGAGTTTAGGGTGCACGTTGAGTATGATGCTAAATGAAGTGAAGAGAAGGATATGTGGGTGTGAGATTAATATGATGAAGGCAAAAGGGGAGAAAGGAAAAGTTATAGATGATGCCCTGTAAGTGTTTAAGAAGCAAGAGTGAACTATCATTCTACCAACTACATGAATCCTATCTACAACGAGAATAATAACCTGTATGGTCATGTTGCAGCGGTAGCCGTTGAGTATCATTGATCCTGTATGAAGAAGTAGCATCAATCACATATTAAGTATGTATAGGTTTATCACTTTGGGATTAACAAGAGGATGCTTGGGTCTTTTATTTTTTACCATGTCTTGATCTCTACTCTTTTTTGGAATAACATGTTGTGGTTCCTTTTTGGAGATTTAGCCATTGATGTACTTAATTGATTTTTCAATACTGTTATCTATTTTGTATTTTCTTTCGATCTCATTTGATGTGCTAACATGCAAATATCGAAAACTATAATATCTTCATAGAAATTGGGTGGAGTGGGAACCTAGATTATTGAGATATATTTTTCAAAGCACTTTAAGACCTATTGATCATGTTTGTAAACATAAAACGATGATTACTTTCCAATAGCAAAACCAATGATCAAAAAGCATATAGACTAAATTTTTGGGGTCAAATGACTTAACATGACTATTTATGAGTGTGTAATAGTATGATACATCTCATATAACAAAAAAAATCATTCACTCACACCTCAAAATAATATCCATATATCAAAAACCATGACAAATTATACACTGACCAATCGAAAACCCATACATCGCACGGTGTTTATACTAGTTACTAATAAAACACCCAATATGACAGAACAAATATGGAGCACATAAAATGTCCCCAAGCCTATGAAGCACTAGCATTCCAATTAAGAAGGGCATCATATATGACATAAAACTTGGAGCATGCATGACATAAGAAAAAAAATGTATTTGCTGCCACCAACAGAAGCGGGGCTGCTGCCACAGGGCAACAATAGTACTAAAAAAACTAGCTTGGATTGGATTCAACAATACGAAAATATCAAATGAGAACATGAGATAATACAATACAATTAAGCTCTCATCATGTATTGCTTAAATTCACAGCATTTTCTCATCATAATCAAATTCTGTCTTCATTGATGAATTTTTTTCTTTTGACTGAATGGTTGAATTGGAAATAAGACATGTAACATTAAACATGCAAATTACGGAAATTCCATTTTGTAAAAAATACCGTTTTACGAAATCTTATGCATGGTTAAGAAGAGATTTGACAAAGAAGATTATATAAACTGGTAAACTAAATCTATTAATAGTTTGGGTAGTGAAAACCAAAGTCATATTTGAAGCTTGTAATTTCGATTTTCACTATACAAACAACACTTAAAACAAATGGTAAAAATAATATTGAATAAGAAGCTATCTTTAAAATTTTCACCCCTCAGAATGAGAAGCCGCTTCACTGGAAAAAAATATATAATTGAAAAATTAGAGGACATTTAGTACAAATCATATGCGGAGGCTGTGGGTTTTTTGAAGTAAGGGTGAAATTTCAATTCTTCCTTCAAATTGATTGATTTTGATGAGAATAAAGATATACTGTGAAGACGCGGAAAGTAATTAGCCCTAACCTCGTATTAATAGGAAAGCAGTCTTCATTAGGACTTGAGAGAAATTACCAAACTTTATGTGAACTGAATGTGATGTCACTTCGAAGCTTGGATCTGCGATCTGATTAGGGTTTAAATTACACTGCATGCGTGAAGACAAGGGAAATGCAGGGATGATTACGGAGGCGATGGTTGTAAGAAAGGAGATTATATGTTTCGATTTGAGGAAATCAATGGAGGAAGAAGGATGAGGAAAATAATAGAAAGAAGGAAAAGTGAAATAATTTTAAGAAGAGGCGGCCACGAGAAAAAAAATTGGCAGCTCCGTGTTTTAAACAAAGCAAACTAGAAAGACAACAACACTATTGAATAAGGCGCTATCTTTTGACGTTATAAAATAAGACTTTTCTTGTAATGAAGTTAAATTATATATATAGTTCCTTTTTCTTGTTACAGAGGATTAGATCATCTACATGAGCATTGCAGTCCTCATATGATGTGCAGATCTTTAGATTCTAGTAATATTCTTCTCGATTTAAATTTCAATGCAAGGGTGCTTTGGCAGTATTTTTGGAAAAATTATACATTGTTATTTTTAACTCATGTTGCATTTATGAGCAACTTGTTTCGTCCACATAGATTTATTTTTTTGGCCATGCTTTCACAAATGTAGGCTTAAATGAACATATAACAAATCTTTCTGAATTTGAAGGATACATGGCCCATGAATATTTCTTAAATGGTAAATTCAAAATTTCTATGTGCGTATTATTATTAGAGGGATTTCTATGACAAATTTCTACTGCCCGATTATTATTGGAGGTGAATTTGAACATATATCAAATTTCTACTGCCTGACCTTAAATTAGCCTTGCCTTCCACTTTAATGGTCTGAGTAGTATGTAACTTCTTTTTTGTTTATATAACCTTGGGATCGTTATAAAACATAAACTTGACCAAATTTTCTCTTTAAGTGCCATATCAATTCATGATGTAGCTTGATGTTATGTATGTTTAGTTTCATCACAACTTAAAATACTTGTCTTTTGGAATTCTAGTTTTGCTAGCAGGATTGATGCTGAACTTTGAAAGCAGTACCTCCCTTATTGCTATGTGGTATAAAAACCTTGACTTCTCTTATTATTTTTCTTCAATTCTTCGCAGACTGTTAAAGTAATACAATGGCTTCAAACCAATGTGTAACATGTTTAATACCAAGTCAATTACATATACGATGACATATGGATTCGGTGCAGTTACGAGTTATCCAACAGCTAAACTTCTTTCAAAATGTCAAAATATATATCGATATTGTTATCTTGGTTCTTGGACTCGAGTATCAAATGAGATTGGTGCTACATTAAACATCAAGAATGCAACCAATGCGCAGTTTGTGACATTGAGAACATCTTGTTTTCTTGTTGTGACAGCCAACTTACATTTTCATTTGGTCATAGAATTTGGGCTGTCATTTACTAACTGTATTGAAATTGTTCTACAATTTTCTTATATGACACCTTTGCTCGCTACGTCTAAACTATCGGATTCTTCTCAAGGAGTTCTGTGTGGTAACTATATTTATATTTTATGTTTTAACTACGTAACTTTTAGGATTAATTACTACATTTGTATCATTTTGATTTCAAATATGTTTAGGGGTGGCCAGCGGTCATGGTTGGTAGCACTTGGTAGCTTGGACTAAAGCTTACCACCTTTTACATGATTGGCATTAGCTCTTCTATTTGGGTACAAGTTTACTATTTTGAATATATTTTTTCTTATAAAATGGTGCATTGCTTGTGATATATCATTACAAGCGTGGGAGTTACCTCTTATTTTGAACTTGTATTGAATAATAATTCAATTCAGTTAAATGTAAGCACTAAATTTAGAGTTTTGGTTTCATCTTAGCTTTTGTTAAGATAAATGTCATAATTCTTTAGTTGTAAATGTAAAAAGTTCCATTCTGATGTTCATTTGCATTGATTGTGTAAACAAGTTACTAAATTCTTACATTGTCTAATATTCTAACAGTGCATGATTCTTTTTTTTTTTTTTTGCAGATATGAATTTCAATATGACAATATGATGAATCAAGGGGTATAGAAAGTGTTAAAGAGCAAACTTGGTTATTTTTTTTATTATTATTATGTGGGAAATTTTATTTACATCCACCTTATTTGTTAGTTAATCCATCCTAATTTATAAAATTACTACTTTTTTTTAAAAAAAATGATTAGTTAATCCACCTTCAATAACCTTCTTCTTCAATTGATGTTGGCCTTCGATCTCTTGGAAAAATAAACCACACGCCAAAAAAAAAAAAAAAAATCAATCAACCCAAATGTTAAAAGAAACCAATATAAATAGCGCCATTTGGTCTTCAAATTACTGCTCCTATATCGATCTGAAAGACTTTCTATTTTCTCTGCTTTACTTGAAACGCATGACAGTTGCATTATATATGTATCTTTCATCTTCATTTTTGGATTTGCGCACACTTTTATGTACATGTTTCTAGGGTGATTTGGAGCTGATCTTCCATTAAAAAGTGCACTCTTGAGGTAGCATGAGCCACCTAGTCTATATTGTATCCCTTTACAAGAACAATCCTTCCAACACATTAAATGTTTTTACAATCATTTAATGACGCAGTGTTATTTATAGCTAGATCATAACCCCAATAGTCAGTTTGTGGAAGTTCAACAAATTTCACATTCTTGTTCATTTTGCATGCAACATCTAACTTAGGTTTGCATCCCTTTCTCCAATCACTTGGGTTACTCATTTCGAAGCCCAGATGACACGAACACAATGCTTTGTCTTGCTTATAACTACAAATCTCATTTTTTTTCCACACAAGCCATGGACATCACATATATTTGGAAATGATTCCCACACAATACTGTCCATGTTTTTCCCTTTGCATTCAGTACAACCGAAGATTACCATTGTAATCCAAAGTCAATCTGCTTAGCACTTTAGAACCTAGATCCGAAGCATTGATAGCTAGATGATAGCTAGCAATGAATAGTCTATCAGCATTAAGAATTCCATACTTGCTACTATTGTAGTTTGTTCTTCCATCGGCATACACAACATAATCGGAGTCAGGCCAATGTATGCCTGAAATCTCCGGTCCATCATATTTCGGAGACAAAACATTGTTATTATCGAAAATCAAACTTTAGTATCCAGAAAAAAGCTCTATGTTCTTCCTAATAGGTTGTGTAGGTAAGAATGTAGTTCTTGGAGAGTCGAAGCTTTGCCATATAATTTCACCAGTAGGGCTTTTTATTACAAGGTTACCTAAGTTCAACAGTTGAGTGAATTCTGCTTGAGTCGAGCTAGTGTTTGTGCTCCAAACGATTGTGCCATCATTTTCTAGACTTTAGTGACACCAAAATATCAATAAAGTGAAACTAGATAAGCTTGAGAATTGTAGTACAAATGGATGAGAGAACTAATGAACTAGTGCGAGCTTGAAGCATGTGACTGATCGAACTACAGCTAGGTTTTGGGTTTACTTTAATCAACTCAGTTATATATATCATGCAAGTGAATTGGGCACGAACATTCACCTTGCCATAGAACATGATTAAAATGATAAGGTCAGCCATAATGAAAATTTTCTAGCATAGTACCATGTTGACATATGGTAGATTTTTATTCCCAGTGTTATTCAAGTATAATGAAAAATCCAAGAACAAGGGTGGACTAGGAATTTATAATATGGCGCAATGGAATCAAGCAGCGTTTATTCATCACATACCCTAGTTTCTTAACAACTCTGATAATGGTGGTTTAAGTGGTCAAAGAAACATGTTATAAAAGGAAGAGACTTTTGGACAATGCACCATCCTAAAAACTCAAGTTGGACATGGTGTAATATTTTTAAATTGAGGGAAACCATGCTTCCACTTGTTAAGTATTTGCTTTATATGTGACATGAGTTTCTGGAACGACTGGAGGCTGTGTCACGGGGGCATCGGTTAATAAATATAGTCTGAATTAATGAAAAATACATATATAAGGGTCAATGAAGATTGTCTGTAGCATAAAATGGACGGAAGCATTTCGATTAAATTATGCAATGTATTATGGTTGAAATTCAAGGCACAATCTGTGTAGTACAGGCTGGAGACAGAAATGACAATAACCGGAGAAGGCAGAAGTGGATTAGACTAGTGGAAGCAATGCGAATTGAATGCATAGTGATACGCTAGATGCAACGGAGTTAGAAAAATCAATAAAATGCATCATAATAAGCTGAATTGAGTTATACTGGGATATGCTTCAACCGAGTAGGTGGCCGTGCATTTTATTGGGTTTAACAAGTTGTATGATAGCAACAGAATGAAATGTTAGAAGCAAAAATCAGGATAAAATGAATAGTTGAATAGTAGATACCCAGCTTTGATTGTAGATGAATAAAAATAATTTTTACACTGAAGAATGACCAAATTTTGATCTGTAAAGGTAGCTCAATAGTCAGAGAGAGAAGTACATGTTTTTATTTATTGATTACTTCATTTATAAAAATTCCATGCTTTTCTAATAAAAAGAAAATTCAATATTTATTAGTTAACCCATGGTGGATTAACTTACAAATAATTGATGGATTAACTTACTAAAGTCAAATATGTGGATGAACTAACAAAATTAGTGGATACAAATAAAAATTCTCTTATTATATTGTCAACCTTGTACTTGCTATGTAAATTGGACTTGTTGTTGTATATTAGTATATTTTTGTTTCTTTAAACATATGACTTATCTTTATTTTATAGTAATTTGTTTATGGTGATTTTGCTAATGAATTTCTAATTTGGAGAATGATTGTATCTATTTATATTACTAAAGAAATCAATTACACATTTTAAACAATTTTCATATCACAATCGTGGTCTGATGAATAATGAGTTTGAAACACATAATAAGTGTTTCTGACTGTCAATTTGAAATGTCTATTAAGTGTTTCTAGTTGTCATCCTGAAATACTCATTAAGTGTTGCGGTTTATCAATTTGAAACAATCAATAAGTGTTGCGGTTTATCTATTTGAAACACTAAATAAGTATTACGGTTTATCTATTTGAAACACTTACTCAGTGTTTCAATCTGCTAATCTGAAACACCTGCTAAGTGTTTCAATTTGTTAATCTGAAACATAATATAGGTGTTTCAAAAATCTACAACATACTAATTTCCAACACCGAAAAAGTGTTTCTAATATTTTTAGCAACGTTTTATTACCGTTTCAAATTGGCCATTTTAGTGTTGTGTGAAACCGCAATACAAGGTTATGGTCTTGAGAGTTTTATCATGGGTACCGTCAATATCCCACAAAAATTCATCACTGATCAGGCGAACAATGTGATTCTAAATGAAGAATTCAACAAATATCATAGGCAGGACAGACTTATCAGCGCATGGTTGCTTTCATCTTTTAGTGAAAAGCTTCTACCCTAAGTTATTGGATGCAAAAATGCCAATGAAATTTGGAGCACAATTGAAAAATCTTTCAATAACTAATCCTATGCCAAAGTTATGTTCTATAAGAGGCAACTACATAAAATCAAGAAAGAGAACATAACTATGAGAGAATATTTGTGTAAAATCAAGTCCATATGTGACATGTTGGAAGCCGTTGGACAAAAATTGCCCGACTTTGAACAAATCCTTATCACTTTAAATGGTTTATTTGAAGAATACGAGGCTATGGAAGCAATTTTTGCTTCACAAAAGGTATTTTCTTCTATTGATGATGTTCATGCAATTCTTTATGCTCATAAAGCAAGAATTGAAAGCAAAAAATCTCAATAAAGTGATATCAATGTCAAATATGCTACCAACAGTAATAAACGTAAAAAATCAAAATAATAGAAATGACCAAACCTTTCAAAGAGGTGGCCAACCACCAAGGGGCAGAGGCAAAGGCTGATGGAACAGTAACAACAATCGATCAAATTGCTAGATTTGCGAGAAAGTGGGTCATACTGCACCAAGATGCTTTTTCAGGTTCAATGCAAATTTTGCAGTGAACTAGAACTTAAGCAATCAAAAAGGATTAAATCCCGGTGCTAATTTGGCATAAGCCCAAGGTGATGTTGTTCCACCTGAAACATCAAGAAATCAAGGTGAAAGCGCAAGAGATGAACACATTAATGACGATAGCTGGTATCCAGATTCTAGTTCTACAAATCATTTCACAAATAATCTTGAAAATCCCAATCTAGGCAATAGGGACTACAAAGTTAATAATTCCATTTGCATGGGAGATGGTAAGCATATCAATATTTCTCATATAGGTGAAGGCAGCATAAATGGTAACCGGCAATTATTCCTGCATAACTTATTAAGGGTTCCTGAAATCAAGAAAAAATTATTAAGTGTATCTCAATTTGCTCAAGATAACAATGTATTCTTTGAGTTCTTTCCTAATTACTGTACTGTTAGAGACATACTTACTAAAACTATTTTATTGTAGGGTGATGCCGTAAGAGGATGTATAATTTCAACTTGCAAAACTACAATAAAACCAATAGTAATGCATCATGTTGCAATGTTACTGAAGTTGACAGTAATAGTGATAAAAATGTAAATGTTGATAGCAGTAATAGTCAGTCTGTTTTTTATTCTTGGCAATACAAACTTGGTCATCCTTATGCTAACGTAGTTAAGAAAATTCTTCTTGATAACAAGATACCCTTTGATAATGTTCAATTACCATATATTTGTAAGTATTGCCAAGTGGACAAAAGTCACAAACTTCCTTTCACTAATTCCCTGACCACTATACTAAACCATTAGATCTCGTTGCACTGATTTATGGGGTCCTGCACCCATCAATTTTGATTTTGGATTTAAGTACTGTATATCGTTTATTGATGCGTACTTTAGTTACACTTGGTTATACTTACATAAGTCTAAATCTGACGCTTATAATGCCACTCTTAATTTTATTAAAATGGTTGAAAATCAGTTCAACAGTAATGTGAAATTTTTTCAATCAGATGGTGGAACTGGATTTAAGCCTCTAAGTAAAAAAATTCAAAATAAGGGAGTTATTCATTGAATAACTTTCCCTTATACCTCTACGCAAAAAGGTTCAATTGAAAAAAAAAACATAAACATATCGTAGAAACAGGCTTAAATTTATTAGCACAAGTTTCTCTACCCTTAAAGTTTTGGCCAAAATCATTTAATTCAACTATGTTTTTAATAAATTGGATGCCAACAAAAATTCTAAAGGGTATGATTCCGTTAGAAAAACATTATAATGTTAAGCCTGATTATAATAGTTTGAAAATCTTTGGATGTTTGTGTTATCCATATTTGAGTTCATATAATACAAATAAGCTTGACTTTAGATCAAGAGCTTGCACATTTATTGACTATTGCACTCGCTAAAAAGGATATAAATGCATAGACTCAAATGGGATTTTTTTTTATAAGTAGGCATGTTGTATTTGATGAAAAAAAATTCCCTTACAAGAAGCCAGATATAAAAACGAAAATGAAATTGTATAGTAAAAGATTTTAACACCTGAACTTCCTGCACTCAATGATGTTTGGGAGAAAACTAGTTTCACTGATGCTGCTAAACCTCATAATGATCGCCAAAGATCTTCTGATGGCCACCATGAGCCATATAGCCCCACCAATCAACAACCTGATGCAAGTAGTGCAAGCAAAAGTCATGTCAGTGGTGATCAAACTACTGATGATAATACTAATAGTAATGGCAATATTACAAACACTGAAACCACTTCAACAGGGCAAACTAATGCATTAGTCAATGCTCCTCAAAGACAACCCAACCATCATATGATAACTAGGGCCAAAAGTGGTATTTTCAAGCCCAAAACATATACAGCAAGCATCAATACCGATGAACCTGATAATTTTAATCAAGCTATTAAAGACAGAAACTGGAATGCTGCTATGAAAGAAGAGTATGATGCTCTAATTGGGAATAATACATGGGAGCTTATTACTCCACCAAGCAATAAAAATATATTTGGTTGCAAGTGGACTTTCAAATTTAAAAGAAATCCCGATAGTTCAATCAATAGATACAAAGCCAGGCTAGTTGCAAAAGGGGTTCACTCAAGAATATGGCTTCGATTTTAGTGAAACTTTTTCACGAGTGGTGAAACCACCCACTATCAGGCTAATTCTCTCTATTGCATTAAATAATAAATGGACTAGAAATCATTCAGATGTAAATAATGCTTTTCTGAATGGTTATTTGCAGGTGGAAACACTACAAGAAAACATTCTAATTTCCTATGCAAAATTTCCTATGTCTTTCCTATGTCATAAGGAGGGGAGTAGGAATGGCGTAGGAAATTGGTAGGCAGAGTTTACGGCGTAGGAAAGAGCATCGACCCAGGGATTTTCGGCCCTAAAAATCGACATAAATACCATTATCGTAACCCATGCCGATCCTCCAAGCACCGAAAACACTGGATAGTTATTAGAAAGAATTTAGAGGGTGAGATAAGAAAGAAAGAAATATTAGAATAGAAGAGAGAAGAAGAACACCACATCAGAATCTCACAGCGGAACTGATAAAATATAATATCAAATCACTTTATACAAAAGAATTGTATATACATACCAATCATCAAAGTTCAACATACAACAGAAATAACCTTATATAACTAGCGGTGAAGCCTCCTGCTTCCAGCTCCTGAAACTCCAAGCGAAGCTATCCTGGAAATACACTCGGTATGACCCGAGCACATTTGAGGAAAAGCAAAATACACCGGGTCAATCTGGAATACTATCAGTGATAAATTCACAGTACACACAACTTGTTTAACTTTGGAAAATCCTTTTTAAATAAAAGGATAATAGTAAGACCAGTCCACACATAAACACGGACGGTTTTTACCTTACTATAACCCAAACCACTTTTGAAGTCATAACTTATTCCGATATTATCATAATGTCTAGATACAAATAGATAACAATGTAGCGGAACGCTTACATCTCACGCTCCACATATATAGTTTACAATTAAAAACCGCGGGTGCTTATTGGAATTTGGATTCCGACTTTGACAAGGTATGGGTCCACCTGCCGATAGTGTATCTCTAGAGGCGAATACACTTGGTTCAACAAGAACGTCTTGCAACCTGGCCCTCACATGACCGACCACTCATTTCACTTGAGTGTATCGAATGTATATCACCAATGGTTGGGATTAGCAACCGCCTTCCCGAATAGGGACAACATCGAACATAGATTAAAGAAGCAAATGGAATTTCTCTAGATAGGTGATTATACACCCTAATGGGAGCGATCCACATAGCCATGTTGCCTGCCCGATTTTGGTCATTTCCCGGTTGATGAGGCTTGAGGTTAGAACACATCTGGTCATCATACACTTTGGATGCCACATCATCAGAATCGTCAAATCACTAATTGACGTCCACAAATATACTCTGGGTATTAAAGAAGCGCCCCTCTTTGCCACCAACTCGGTATATTTGTAAAAATCAACGTACGTGGTTTTAGGGAAATACTCTGTCAGATATTCGTCCATACAAGTCATCCAGGAACAGGATGAACCGAAGGCACCCTCCTACTGCAACCTTATATAGGAATCACCCCAAAGATCAGTAGTGAGAAGTCCTTGCAATCCATAGATTCCAATCACGACCGAATCACGTCAGAATAACTCTGGTTGCAACACAGAGAATATTCGTCAAGTAATCCTTCCGCTTATGGAGATCAATGGTCTTCAACTTCTCCATCTCCAATTGACAACTTCACGTATTTGTTGTTCGGAATGCTTTTCGAATATAATTCGATCCCAGTCTTTCCATACCAACAATCGTATTGGTAAGGTTTGATAGTCGGTGTTTTAACTATCAAATAACAATTGTGTAAATAACATGAGTTTGCTGATTCAGCATTTGACCAAACTTGGCTTCTTTAAAATATATTTAACCCAATAGTTAATAAACTTTTAAATCTTCCAATACATTCAAAACACTTGATTTAACCTTATTCTATTATAACATAACTGTTTATATGATTTTGAGTACGTATATATATATATATATATATATATATATCCAACTTTCCATTTCCGTCGGGAATATTGATATATTTCTTTAAAACCCTTTTCCCTTTTTCTTATATTCGAGCAACTCACGATATCCATATATGTATATACTTAATGATATAAACCAAATTTCCTCTGATTAACTCTGACTGATTTACTTCGATCGAATAACTCTAACTTGACTAACTCGGCTTATTTAACTCAACTGGACAAACTTGACTTGATTACTCCTATCGATTAACTAATATTCGACTTACTCCATTCGCTTGACTCTAGATCACAGCGATCACAATGGTTACGCCTGATTCCATCAGGAAACATCCGAACGCTGTAGGCTATCTGCAGCCCTGCGAATTACGCTTGCAGTCGTACGCAATGGCAACTCTTCCTGAATAACTATGTTTGACTAACTCTATCTCAAATACTATATTCGATCAACTCTAATTGAATAACACATGTTCAATAAAATTTGAAATCAATATTCTTATTTCTTTTGAAACTAATATTGCAATATTATTTAATTTCCCAAGACCCTGCATTAGAGTTCGATACTCCTCGCATAGAGTAAAACCAATTTTAACACCTTCACTCGCTCCAAACTAATACCATTCCTCAATAATAGCGAAGCCAATCAAGTTGGGGTATTTTAGTTACCTCTCAGACCTTGGTCGACCTGTTTTTACCTTAGAATAACATTAGTTTAGCCACTAACATCAAAATCTCATTTTTCCTCTGATTTCAAATCGGGTTTTATAAAACCGTTCCTTATATTTGAAATCTTCGCTCAAAATACTTTTACTTAATTCTTTGATTAAGTAGATATCCACTAAAACACCATCTTTAACTTAAATCATCATTTCGCTTATAATATCTTAATTTAGAATCAAAATCTCCCATAAAACTCTTATCGCCTTTTATATTTAACTTTATCGCTACTTAACCCTTCCTTAGTTTAATTCCAGCTAAAGTCATCATTTTAATTATAAACAAATGGTAAATTTTACTATACTAAAGATAGGTAACTTCTGCCATTAACTAAAGATAGTATAACCATCGTTTTGATAAGCTTATTAAATAAAATCAACTTCATTAACCTAATCCAATAATTTCCTTAATTTATAGTTAATCGAAGATTAACTAATTATTTTACATCATTCGTTAAACTTTAATGAATATTTAAAATATTTAAATCAAATTTATTCCAATTATCAACTTCAACCAAAGACGGCTTATTCTTGTCGACCGAACACCTCACTTAGCAGTTAACTGGTTACCATTTGTCATTTCCCTGGTTTAAATTAATTAAACAGCTTAATTAATTTAAAAACGCCATCTAATTGTTTTTAAAACAATTATTCCACTTTACCAACACATAGGTAAATCCTTTGGCTTTCTGCTTTTGACGTGTATAAACTATTTCAATAACTCCATTTGTAAATCGGTTTAAAATATTTATTTACAAATCTCTAATTTAATTGTTTATATAAATTAACTGAAGGACTTTAATCAAGTTATAAAATAATATATAATTTTGAAATCACGTCAATCCACCTGGCGGTAGACCGATATTTAACACAATCTATTTCAGGCCGTATACTGCTAGTTACCTCATCAACTACTGTCGATTGATTTCAAACACAAAATTGTTGAATATATATTCAACCATCAACATTCGAACAGGTTTTGGTGTTAGTCAGGGTGATCAATTCATATATATGTACAACCAAATAAATATAGCTTATTTGAGGAATCCGGTCGGATCCCTCCAACCTGTCCTTCTCTGCATCACAGATAACAGTTGGATAAAAATATACGAATTAAATAAATAAATAACTGCAACCAATCAAACAATAACAATCAATTTGCATCCATCGCATCCAATCAACCAATTTATACTGTAAATGGTGAATTATAATTTTCTGTGGATTTACCATATCACAGGAATCCAGAAGGTGTGAGAATTAACTCACCGGATTTTGTTCTAGTTGACGGTTGACGCGTTTGTTGCTTTTAAATTCAGTCGAGCGTTCAAAATTAGCTGAATTTTCAACTACGTCAGATCAGAGCCTAGTCAGTGCCATCGTCTAGAGCTCGTCCCTGCGATCCCAACGGATCCTGTTTCGTCAAATTTCGAAATCGTATGAAAAAGATACGCAAGTTTAAAGTTTTAAACTCGTTTTGATATAAATTAATTAATTAATTAATTAATTAAAACTTTACCTTAATTACCTATTAAGCCACATCATTAGCGTCCAAAACAAAAATGCGTCTTCTCCCCGTATACTTCCTCTTCCCCGATCCCTTTGTTTTCTTCAAACATTCAAACCCAACTGGACTTCATCAGAGCCACGATGCCGCCTCACCGGACGTCTGTACCCACCCCCTATGCCACCTACGCCATCGCCTAACTCCAACGCCGCCTCACCCAAAACCCCGGCTCCCAACCTGACCTGAACCGCCGTGATTTCTAACATCCCCAATTTCCGTTCAACTGCCAAATTCCGCCGCCACCGTCCGCTTCAGACTCCGCCGCCACCACCAATCGACAGGCCTCACGTTCCAGCACCCTTTCCCCTCAGACCCCGTCACCAACAATGATCATCGACGCCGAAAAATGAAGAAAACCGACCCCGACTTTGAAAAACAACCCAAAACTGAACACCTCCGATCATCTTCCAATTTCTCCGAACATCGGCAACTATAAGACCTGAGACCACTGCCAAATCAAAGCCTTGCCTCCCCTCTACAAAACCCCCAAGGTCCCATCGTCTAAAATCGACCCAGACTCTCGAATTTAGGCAAAGAACGAAAGTCAAATTCATCGGTTTTACCTCGATTCCGGCCACCTCCGACCACAATAGGTCCCCGTCTTTTTACAGCAGCTAGACAACGCCCCGATCTACATTTTTCCTTCAGGTCGCCATAACAAATTCGCAACGGATTGAGAGAAATAAATTATTAAGTGAATAGGGGCTTTTTTGCAAAATGGCTAATGAAAATGAGGTTGGGGCTGGAAATTCTGATTTGGGGAAGTTTATATAATGTGGAAATAATATAATTTATGATTATTTGACGAGCGACGCTGACTAACGATTTTTATTTCGTACCTATCGCTATTTTAAACGCTGTTTATTCGCTTCTGTGCTCACATACAAAACCTGTTCGAGATGCGAATGGACAGCATAGTATATTTTGACGATACGGTCCTAATGAAACTTGTTTCGTCGAATTCCGAGTATGTTTGCTCAAATGGCCCTCGTTCACGTTCAAATGGTCGTTTTAAATTTGTATTTTATCTTGCCACGCTCACAAATTAACCCCAATTGACGCGCCACTTGAAATCTAGCAATAATTTACTGTTGCGGTCTCAATAAAATTTGTTTCGTTGAAAACAGAGATCGTTTGAAAAATGTCCCTTTTATAACTGCCAATTTAAAATAAAATAAAGTAATTTTAAATTACTTCAATATAATATATAAAAAATTGCCATTGCCCATATACGACCACAATAAAATATCCTGGGTTGAATTCCAAGCTAAATCGATATTTAAAATATTTAAAAACCATTTAATCTATATAAATAATCGATATAATATATATATATATATAAATTCCATAGCGACCTTTTCAAAATTTGATTTGGACATAAAATAAAATCTACGCAATGAAAACTGGATTTTTCTCTTTCATTAGAAAAATATCATCAAACAGATTCTAGCGTTTCTTGTTTCGAGAAAATCCGACTCATTTTGGGCCCTGTACAGCCGGTTAAAATTCAAAACGCCAAATTACGAACTGCCGCGCTGCTGTAGCTCGTTTTATAATTAAATTATAATCTATATATATTTCCTCGTCGTTTAGAATTGAAATCGTCGATATAATTTCACTATAGACAATGTAACTCAATTTAAATTGCCCGACCACATTATACTGCAAATTCCACAGTTTCCAAATATTTTTTAGAAATTAAAATATTATTTTATTATTTATTTAAATAATATATTCAAAATAAAATTGTTAAATTCAATTATTTAAACCCAAACCAATATTTTAAATAATTTAAATAATTATATAATCCAAATAAATTAGCAGAAAAATACGGATCGTTACATTCCTTCCCCCTTTAAATAATTTCGTCCTCGAAATTGCTAAGGTAGAAAGAATGTTAAATCCCATTATCCTTCCAAAAATAATTAATTTTAAAACTCGAATTTATTTCCAAACTGACCCAATTGGTTTTAAAACCAATTTATTTCAAATAAAAGAATTTCCCAAAAAATTTCAAAAATTTTCTAACACCATAAATTTTGGAAAAATTTCGGCCGAGTCTCCCCTGCACGAAGGACCATCTGCAATATTGTAGGATCAAGAAATAAATATACATCGACCATCATGGTCGGAAAATCCAAAATTCAAACTCAAAACCCAAATTAAAATCCAAAAATTCATATTTGCGTAAGCGAACCTTTTGGCGGGCGTTATTAAGCGATATATTTTATTCGAGCTTGCTTAATTATTTTGCAGCTTTATTCAAACTGGATTCAAATAACTCCAGAATTTCTCTCTTGGATGGATTTTAAATCTGAATTGGTACTTCCGCACCTGTTCTCAACTCAAAGTAATTCATTAGTCTTCAAAACAAATGTCGATTAGGTTCAAAACACCCATATCATACATATTAACCAATTATTCACACACAATTCTATTCACACGAGATTATAATTGTTTATAGTCACTTGATTTATTTCTTTAATTATCCATCCAAATTTATCTGAATTGATTTATTCAACTTGTTATTTCACATTGGTTTTCAACCAAGTCTATCCATTTCAGATTTATATCCTAGCAATCAACAACACAATCCAAACATATCATTCAAATCAACAATCCAATTGATTTTCCTTATTATAATTATTTATGGAAATCATCACCTTTATTATTTTACAAAATATATTGGTCAAAAATATTTCCAAAAATATATTTTATATCAAATTAAAAATATGCGCTCTCACATATATTATCAGACTCAATCTAGGGTGTTACTAACCCCATCTCTATTGAGTCACACCACAGAGCCAAGGTTAATCATTAAACCAATAGCTTCGATACCACTTTAACGACCCAGGGATTTTCGGCCCTGAAAATCGACATAAATACCTTTACCGTACCCCATGCCGATCCTCCAAGCACCAAAAACACTGGATAGTTATTAGAAAGAATTTAGAGGGTGAGATAAGAAAGAAAAAAATATTAGAATAGAAGAGAGAAGAAGAATACCACATCAGAATCTCATAGCGGAACAGATAAAATATAATATCAAATCTCTTTATACAAAAGAATTGTATATACATACCAATCATCAGAGTTCAACATACAGCGGAAATATCCTTATATAACTAGCGGTGAAGCCTCATGCTTCCAGCTCCTGAAACTCCAAGCGAACCTAACCTGGAAATACACTCGGTCTGACCCGAGCACATTTGAGGAAAAGCAAAATACACCGGGTCAGTCTGGAATACTATCAGTAATAAATTCACAGTACACACAACTCGTTTAACTTTGGAAAATACTTTTTAAATAAAAGGATAATAGTAAGACCAGTCCACACATAAACACAGACAGTTTTTACCTTACTATAACCCAAACCACTTTTGAAGTCATAACTTATTCCGATATTATCATAATGTCTAGATACATATAGATAACAATATAGCGGAACGCTTGCATCTCACGCTCCACATATATAGTATACAATTAAAAACCACGGGCGCTTATTGGAATTTGGATTCCGACTTTGACAAGGTATGGGTCCACCTGGCGATATTGTATCTTTAGTGTGACGGCCCGCCCCGCACCAACCGACATTTACTCCAAAAGTGCGATGTACACATGTCCAGTTAGCACGGAACGGGTCGCCAGAAGGAAAAGGAAGAAGGAAAAGAACTAACAAAGAACCTGTAGAATGTCTCACAGCGCATAGAACAAAATATAATAATAACATACTTGACATAAAACAGGAGAGACAGTGCATAAGCTAAAAACCAGAACTAAGCATCATAGCAGCGGAAATCCAAAATATAGCTTATTACAACTTTTCAAACTGTCTCAAAGCAAAAGCAAGATAAAGGAGGTACACTACTAATTCCCAAGTAGCGTCCACCAACGACACAGGGAGAATATCTATATATCATACGTGGAAGCCTCCTGCCCGCCTCCGAATCAGCTACTCGCGCATCACCAGCTAACCTGTCTCTAGTCTGCTCGTGTGAGCACCCAGAGTAATAAGTGGAGACATAAAACTCTGGGTCAGACATAAAGCCTGGTATGAGCGATAAGCATCTAAACTGAACAATAACAGGTAGACTAAAACATACCTGAACCTGGACCTGCAACCAAAGAGTTAGCACTACATACTGTACAACACTCTAAGGTGCCATATCAAACGGTGTCAAGATACGGAGGTGGGGGTGTGCATGTTATAGTGATGGCAAACAATCAAACATAGCATCCATCCTCACATCTCTCACTCAGTGCGTAAAGCATACGATATTCACCACTTCGATCACCCACCCTTGCTACGATCACTCTGCCCCATGAAGTCATAAATGGCTTCACTGCACTGATAACGTAGCCACTAATCCTTGGCTATGTCCACTTGCCCTATGGAGTTATTCACCCCATCTGCGCTAGCTCATAGCCTTACCAATCCTTACTATGTCCACTTGCCCCATGGAGTTATTCACCCCATCTGCACTGGCTCATAGTCTTACCAATCCTTTACTATGTCCACTTGCCCCATGGAGTTATTCACCCCATCTGCGCTGGCTCATATTCTTACTACGCATCACCTTGCCCCTCAAGTCATAATGACTCTACGGCACTGATAACGTAGTCTTGCTACCATCACCGTGCCCCTCGAGTCGCAATGACTCTACTGCACTGATAAGTAGCCCATCGTTCATTTTCAGTGGTAAATCGAAGTTATGAACGTCGACAACTCCTTAGCACACGTCCCGCAGCAAAGCCCAACCATGAAGTGAACTCATTGGTTCCCAACTGGATCCGGAGTTCTAACTTCCCATATTGGACTACCTTTGCATCTCGGGTTATTGGTCAATACTGGGTCGGGTCGTGTTCTCTTCAAACCATCGGTTCGGGTCGGGTGTCTGCGTTGTGTTAGCTCATGGTCCTCCTCTGGCACGGTTCGGTTCGGGTCCGCTCCATCGCATCGGTTCGGGTCGGGTGTCCCCCTTCAGGTCGGGTCGGGTAGCATCTCCCATCCAATTCGTACTTCCGCTCCGATCCGCTCCCTCGTTCTTCACGTGCTCCGATCCGATCCATCCTCCTCTATCCGCTCCGATCCCTCCTCCTTAATCCCATCCCAGTTCAGTTAGCGTGGCCTTCCTTTTTGCTAATTTTCTCAAGTGTCAGGTTCCGATCCGATCGAATCCCTTGCCCAGTTCAACATATCCGATCCGAGCCCCCATATCCGGTCCGATCCGATCCTGCACTGTTTCCTGAAGCTTTTCCAGCAAGTGTTTACGCCATTCGACGATGTTTTCAACCATTCTAACTATTGAAATCAATCACAAAGCATATCATACAGTCATAGCAACATGCATAATCAACCACAAACATCAAATCATCAATATGATAGGTTAAAATGGATCAAACATACCCAAAATCCCATATTCCCCCTAAAGCATGTTTAGGTGAAACTAATGATAAGATTAGCAAAACTTAACCAAATTAACCCAAATTCATATCAGAGGTCTAAAACATCATTTAGGAATTTATGAACATTTTTCCCGAATTTATTAGTGTATAAATTCGCTAATTAACACTAATTACCCTTAATTAGCCATAATTAGTGCAAAATTATGCAAATCACTCACCTTAGCCACAAATAAACTAAGATCTGAAATAAATCTCTGATTTGATGTGAATCCCAATGCTAAACAACAGCTCCAATGTTGATTTGGTGTAGATCTTCCTTGATTAGAGGTTGCTAAGTTTAATCCTTGAACAAAAGATGATTTGGAGGTGATTTAGAGGTTGGAGGCCATTTTTAGGGTTCCTTGGTGATAAGTGGAGGCTAGAAAACTGAAATGGAATGATTCTCCATCTCATTTCAGCCTTCCCATAACCCCAATACCGAAATGGGTTATGGGCCTACTCACTAATCACCCGATTTGGCCCTGGTTAAGCAGTTTTTCACCCTCCAAACCTTATTTCAGCCATATCTCCCAAACGGTAAGTCCGTTCGGCTATTATGACCACTCTACGGAAAGGTAAACCATCAAACGAATCCAATGGAAGTGGTTTCAGGTCAAAATTCCTTTCCAATCAAAAGTTATGGCCAAAACAGTACCAACTAAGGGCAAAATGGTCATTTAAAAATCAACAAAAATCATGAACATGGGAAATGACTCTAATAGATGTTTCCCAAAGTTACGGGACCATACGACTTCACATGGGAAAGAAATAAATATTCTACGATCCTGTGATGTGTAGAATACGAGTCGTTACAATCTCCCCCCTTAAGAAATTTCGCCCCCGAAATTCCTTAATCAAAACACACACAAAGGTTCCTGCATGCATGTCAACCATAAAACAATAATCAAACATGCAAAACAAGTAAGGCAAGTCCATCCTAACATGCGGAATAACTAAATTATGAAGTAAGTCTTACCAGGCAAGGAATTCGGGATACGCCTTCCTAATGCTCTCCTCTGTTTCCCAAGTACAATCATTCTCGCTCTCACCCCACTGAACCTTGACTAGCTTCACCGCCTTCCTTCGAAGTTGCTTCGTATCGTGCCCCACAATACGAATCGGCTTGCGGTTCCCAACCGCCTCGGGTTCTACCTCGAAGTCCTCTAACTGATCAGGTGAAATAGTCATATCTGAGTCGTGAACGAACTTCCTTAGTTGGGAAACATGAAATACATTGTGAACTCCCGCCATCTTCTCTGGTAAGCCAACTTTATATGCTAAATTCCTGACTAATTCAAGAACAGGGAATGGGCCAACAAATCTTGGTGCAAACTTGCCTCTCCTGCCAAATCGTATCACGCTCTTCAACGGAGAAATTTTGACAAACACCAAGTCACCAACGGAGAATTTTAAATCTCTTCTCCTCTTATCAGCATAACTCTTCTGCCTATCTTGGGCAGCTTTCATTCGTTGTTGAATGATCTTGATCTTATCGGAAGTTTCCCTCACCACATCTGGTCCAAGCACAAACTTCTCGCCAGTCTCTATCCAACATGATGGTGAGTTGCACGGTCTTCCGTACAAAGCTTCATATGGAGCCATACCGATACTGGATTGGTAGCTATTATTATATGCAAACTCTACTAGATGCAAATGGTCATCCCATGATCCACCAAAATCCAATATACAAGCTCTCAAGAGATCTTCCAATATACGATTCACCCTCTCCGTCTGACCGTCGGTCTAAGGATGATATGCGGTACTGAGATGTAACCCTGACCCTAGAGCCTCTTGTAAGCTCTTCCAAAACCCACTAGTGAACAACGGGTCTCGGTCACTCACAATGCTTTTAGGTACTCCATGAAATCTCACTACCCACTTCATATACAATTCCGCTAACTTAGCTGCCGTTCTGGTCGATTTGACTGGTATAAATCTTGCACTTTTAGTCAATCGATCCACAATTACCCAAATGCTATCATATCCTGATCTAGTCCTCGGTAAACCATCGATGAAATCCATCGAGACTTGCTACCATTTCCATTCGGGAATTTCTAATGGTTGCAATAATCCACTAGGCTTCTTTTGCTCGGCTTTAACTAGCTGGCAATTCATGCATTTGGACATAAACTTCCCAACGTCTCTTTTCATCCCTTCCCAGTAGTAAGTCTGCTTCATGTCTCG
Source organism: Allium sativum (assembly GCA_030737875.1). Lineage (NCBI taxonomy): Eukaryota > Viridiplantae > Streptophyta > Magnoliopsida > Asparagales > Amaryllidaceae > Allium > Allium sativum. The sequence continues at coordinate 193,698,686 of CM060927.1, read as the reverse complement.
ATACATCTTATTACCACCGGGATTTATAGTCAGTTTTGAGTTATGACATTCTCTAAGCACTTCATCCCTCAAATCATTCACGTTGGGCACAACTAGTCTTCCATTCTTCCGAAGCCATCCATCTCGATCAAGCCCATACACATTCATCTCCTCATCGTCGATGTTCATCTCTAACTTAGAGATGATTTCCAATAGATTAGGATCGTCCCTCTGGCTGGAACCAATCCGCTCTATCAAAGTGGGTCTGATCGTCAAACTAGCTAGCATAACTGGATCCAATTCGCACTTTGGTTTGAAATCAAACCCCGCGATATACTCCAGTTGCTTCCACTCAAGAAACATAGCCCCTAAACTGGCATGTCTCCTACTCAAGGCATCGGCTACCGCATTACCTTTCCCAGGTGTGTGTGCGATATCAAAATCATACGAAGCCAAGAACTCTAACCATCTCTGTTGACGGAGATTCAGATCCTTCTGGGAGAAGAGATACTTTAATGATTTATGATCGGTGAACAACTCAAATCTTTCTCCCAAGAGATAGCGCCTCCACATCTTCAATGCGAACACGATCGCTGCTAATTCCAAATCATGGGTAGGATACTTCTTCTCATGCGGCTTTAGCTGTCGAGTAGCATAAGCTACAATCCTGCCTCCTTGCATCAATACAGCACCCAGTCCGGTACCACAAGCATCCGTGTATACCATCATCTCTTTACTCCCTTTAGGAATGACTAACACTGGCGCACGCGTCAACTTCTCCTTTAGACTCTTGAAGGCATCCTCACACACTCCGTCCCAGACGAAGGACTGATTCTTCTTAGTCAATTGAGTCAACGGTGCTGCTATCTTGGAGAAGTCCTGGATAAACTTACGATAATATCCAGCTAACCCCAAGAAACTTCTTACATCTGTTGAATTCTTGGGCGTAGGCCAATCCTGTACCATAGCCACCTTCGCAGTGTCCACGGCAATAATACTCTCGGAAACAACATGACCCAAGAATCTCAATTCCCTTCTCCAAAAATGACACTTAGAGAATTTCGCTTTCAATTGGTGTTTCCTCAACACCTCCATCACTATCCTCAAGTGTCCCTTGTGTTCCTCCTCTGTCCTTGAATAAACAAGGATATCATCCACGAACACAAGAACAAACTTATTCAACTGATCTCTGAATACTCGATTCATAAGATCCACAAAATAGGCTGGTGCATTGGTCAACCCAAATGGCATGACCAACCACTCATAAAATCCAGACGGCGTCCTAAATGCCGTTTTCAGAACACTCTCATCTGCTACCCGAAGCTGATGAAATCCTGTCGCGAGGTCCAACTGGGAGAACACTCTTTCTCCTTCCAGTTGATCGAACAAATCATCTATCCGCGGTAGAGGATACTTATTCTTCCTCGTTACCTTATTCAACTCGCGATAGTCCACACACAAACGAAGGGAACCATCTGCCTTAGTAGCAAACACAACTGGTGCTCCCCACTCGAAGACACTTCTTCTAATAAACCCCTTCTTCAAAAGATTGCTGACTTGCACCCCGAGCTCTCGCTGCTCCCTTGGTGCCATACGACGAAGTGGCATCACTATAGGTCTGGCATCTTTCACTAAATCAATACGGAACTCAATCTCTCGGTGTGGTGGAAGCCCGGTCACCTCCTCGAAGACGTCCGGATACTGGCCAACCACGGGCACATCTGACAACTCATCCTGCGGGATGTCGAGGGAATTTACAAAACTAGCCATAACCCCATCACTAGGTAGACTACCAAACACTACCCTCCGCCCATCATCCGCCCTCACTGTCACCAAAAAGCCCTCACAGTCTACCACCACCCCGTATCTTTGGAGCCAATCGACTCCCAATATAATGCCATACCCAGTAAAGCCCAAAACAAAGCAATCACATACAAACATACATCCATGACTCGATAAGACCAAATTTCTGCAAATCATACTAAGGCTAGTCGAACCGCCAATCGGGTTCGTCACAACCAATGGTCTATCGACTATCTCGGGTTCCAATCCCAACCTATCTACCAGGTCACTAGATATGAAGGAACGGGAAGCCCCAGTATCAAACAAAACTCGAACTGGTACATCATAAATAGAAAGCATACCTTGAATAACAACATTCTTTCCTTTCTCCGCCGCAGTTGGGGCATTTAACGAAGAAGGAACAGCATCAATAGCATATGCTTTCACAATCTGCTTCTCCTTAAGAGGTTGCAGACACTTATCCTTGAAATGTCCCACTTGACCACAGTTGAAGCACTTCTTATCCGCTGGCTTGGCCCGACAATCTTTTGCATAATGGCCCTTCTTACCACAGCTGAAGCACTCAACATCCTTCTTGTTCTTTTTCTGGCCACCCTTAGATTGGTCCTGCTTCCTCTTATTCTGAGAGTTATTCTTGCCTCCACCGCCTGCTTGCGGCTTTGGCCGTTCTGCAGATGCAGCCTCAGTCTTTGACTTAGGGTAAAGACTCTCTGATCTCAAAGCTTTCCCTACGATCGATTCAAAAGTCTCATCGATGTGATTGATAAGCCTTTCCCCCAAGTATTCATCCAAACCAGTGATGAACTTCTCATTCTTCTTCTCAGGAGTGTCGATAAGAGATAGTCCATACTTCGACAAGGTGTCGAACTCAGCAATATAGTCAGAAACTACCCTTCCGTTCTGCTTGAGTTCCAAGAACCTCTTGAACAACACTGACTTCTGGGCAGCTGGAATGAACTTCTCGCTAAAGCGAGCCTTGAACTAAACCCAAGTAACCTGATCTTCTGGAGTAGCTATTCTAATGGCATTCCACCAATTCATCGCTCGCCCTTGCAGCTGACGAGACGCTAGCCTTCTCTTCATCGCGTCCTCAAGACCCAAGTCATCGAAGATACGTTCACAGCTATCCATCCAGTCCTGAACATCTATGGCCGACTCCGTTCCGTGGAATGGCTTCCCACCAAGGTTAGTGTAATCCTTGCACAACTTGGCGAAATCGACCCTCGGTGCCTGCACTACTTGACCACCACCATTTCCGGAATTGGGAGCTGCTCCTTGCACTTCTCTAAGAATGTCTCTCATGAGGTCAGTAAACATCTCCCTCATGTTTGCAGCATTCCCATTATGGGTCCCCTATCAGCACCTCTAGCATATCGGCTCATCGTCAATCTGTAAAAGGAAACGATTAACGACCCCATAGTGGTGCTAGTGCAGTACGACTTCATTCTTATACTATCAATAGTATATATATATATAGCTTTTGAAAACCAAAGTAATCACAAATACGCGCTCTCATATACGTACTATCTCTCCATAGTGTCTTTCCCTAGGTTAACAACGCAACCTAGAGCTCTGATACCAAATGTGACGGCCCGCCCCGCACCAACCGACATTTACTCCAAAAGTGCGCTGTACACATGTCCAGTTAGCACGGAACGGGTCGCCAGAAGGAAAAGGAAGAAGGAAAAGAACTAACAAAGAACCTATAGAATGTATCACAGCGCATAGAACAAAATATAATAATAACATACTTGACATAAAACAGGAGAGACGATGCATAAGCTAAAAACCAGAACTAAGCATCATAGCAGCGGAAATCCAAAATATAGCTTATTACAACTTTTCAAACTGTCTCAAAGCAAAAGCAAGATAAAGGAGGTACACTACTAATGCCCAAGTAGCGTCCACCAACGACACAGGGAGAATATCTATATATCATACGTGGAAGCCTCCTGCCCGCCTCCGAATCAGCTACTCGCGCATCACCAGCTAACCTGTCTCTAGTCTGCTCGTGTGAGCACCCAGAGTAATAAGAGGAGACATAAAACTCCGGGTCAGACATAAAGCCTGGTATGAGCGATAAGCATCTAAAGTGAACAATAACAGGTAGACTAAAACATACCTGAACCTGGACCTGCAACCAAAGAGTTAGCACTACATACTGTACAACACTCTAAGGTGCCATATCAAACGGTGTCAAGATACGGAGGTGGGGGTGTGCATGTCATAGTGATGGCAAACAATCAAACATAGCATCCATCCTCACATCTCTCACTCAGTGTGTAAAGCATATGATATTCACCACTTCGATCACCCACCCTTGCTACGATCACTCTGCCCCATGAAGTCATAAATGGCTTCACTGCACTGGTAATGTAGCCATTAATCCTTCGCTATGTCCACTTGCCCCATGGAGTTATTCACCCCATCTGCGCTGGCTCATAGCCTTACCAATCCTTACTATGTCCACTTGCCCCATGGAGTTATTCACCCTATCTGCGCTGGCTCATAGTCTTACCAATCCTTTACTATGTCCACTTGCCCCCATGGAGTTATTCACCCCATCTGCGCTGGCTCATAGTCTTACTACGCATCAGCTTGCCCGTCAAGTCATAATGACTCTACTGCACTGATAACGTAGTCTTGCTACCATCACCGTGCCCCTGGAGTCGCAATGACTCTACTGCACTGATAAGTAGCCCATCATTCATTTTCAGTGGTGAATCGAAGTTATGAACGTCGACAACTCCTTAGCACACGTCCCGCAGCAAAGCCCAACCATGAAGTGAACTCATTGGTTCCCAACTGGATCCTGAGCTCTAACTTCCCATATTGGACTACCTTTGCATCTTGGGTTATTGGTCAATACTGGGTCGGGTCGGGTTCTCTTCAAACCATCGGTTCGGGTCGGGTGTCTGCGTTGCGTTAGCTCATGGTCCTCCTTTGGCACGGTTCGGTTCGGGTCCGCTCCATCGCATCGGTTCGGGTCGGGTGTCCCCCTTCAGGTCGGGTCGGGTACCATCTCCCATCCAATTTGTGCTTCCGCTCCGATCCGCTCCCTCGTTCTTCACGTGCTCCGATCCGATCCATCCTCCTCTATCTGCTCCGATCCCTCCTCCTTAATCTGATCCGATCCCAGTTCAGTTAGCGTGGCCTTCCTTTTTGCCAATTTTCTCAAGTGTCAGGTTCCGATCCGATCGAATCCCTTGCCCAGTTCAACATATCCGATCCGAGCCCCCATATCCGGTCCGATCCGATCCTGCACTGTTTCCTGAAGCTTTTCCAGCAAGTGTTTACGCCATTCGACGATGTTTTCAACCATTCTAACTATTGAAATCAATCACAAAGCATATCATACAGTCATAGCAACATGCATAATCAACCACAAACATCAAATCATCAATATGATAGGTTAAAATGGATCAAACATACCCAAAATCCCATATTTCCCCTTAAGCATGTTTAGGTGAAACTAATGATAAGATTAGCAAAATTTAACCAAATTAACCCAAATTCATATCAGAGGTCTAAAACATCATTTAGGAATTTATGAACATTTTTCCCGAATTTATTAGTGTATAAATTCGCTAATTAACACTAATTACCCTTAATTAGCCATAATTAGTGCAAAACTATGCAAATCACTCACCTTAGCCACAAATAAACTAAGATCTGAAATAAATCTCTGATTTGATGTGAATCCCAATGCTAAACAGCAGCTCCAATGTTGATTTGGTGTAGATCTTCCTTGATTAGAGGTTGTTAAGCTTAATCCTTGACCAAAAGATGATTTGGAGGTGATTTAGAGGTTGGAGGCCATTTTTAGGGTTCCTTGGTGATAAGTGGAGGCTAGAAAACTGAAATGGAATGATTCTCCATCTCATTTCAGCCTTCCCATAACCCCAATCCCGAAATGGGTTATGGGTCTACTCACTAATCACCCGATTTGGCCCCGGTTAAGCAGTTTTTCACCCTCCAAACCTTATTTCAGCCATATCTCCCAAACGGTAAGTCCGTTCGGCTATTATGACCACTCTATGGAAAGGTAAACCATCAAACGAATCCAATGGAAGTGGTTTCAGGTCAAAATTCCTTTCCAATCAAAAGTTATGGCCAAAACAGTACCAACTAAGGGCAAAATGGTCATTTAAAAATCGACAAAAATCATGAACATGAGAAATGACTCTAATAGATGTTTCCCAAAGTTACATGACCATACGACTTCACATGGGAAAGAAATAAATATTCTACGATCCTATGATGTGTAGAATACGGGTCGTTACATCTAGAGGCGAATACACTGGGTTCAACAAGAACGTCTTGTAACCCGGCCCTCACATGACCGACCACTCATTTCGCTTGAGTGTATCGAATGTATATCACCGACGGTTGGGATCAGCAACTGCCTTCCCGAATAGGGACAGCATCGAACATGGATTAAAGAAGCAAATGGAATTTCTCTAGATAGGTGATTATACACCCTAATGGGAGCGACCCACATAGCCATGCTGCCTGCCCGATTTTTGTCATTTCCCGGTTGATGAGGCTTGAGGTCAGAACACATCTGGTCATCATACACTTTGAATGCCACATCATCAGATCCGTCAAATCACTAATTGACGTCCAAAAATATACTCTGGGTATTAAAGAAGTGCCCCTCTTTGCCACCAACTCGGTATATATGTAAAAATCAACGTACGTGGTTTTAGGGAAATACTCTGTCGGACATTCGTCCATACGAGTCATCCAGGAATAGGATAAACCGAAGGCACCCTCCTACTGCAACCTTATATAGGAATCACCCCAAGGATCAGTAGCGAGAAGTTCTTGCAATCCGTAGATTCCAATCACGACCGAATCATGTCAGAATAACTCTGGTTGCAACACAGAGAATATTCGTCAAGTAATCCTTCTGCTTATGGAGATCCATGGTCTTCAATTTCTCCATCTCCAATTGACAACTTCACGTATTTGTTGGTCGGAATGGTTTTCGAATATAATTCGATCCCGGTCTTCCCATAACAACAATCGTATTGGTAAGGTTTGATAGTCGGTGTTTTAACTATCAAATAACAATTGTGTAAATAACATGAGTATGCTGATTCAGCACTTGACCTAACTTGGCTTCTTTAAAATATATTTAACCCAATAGTTAATAAACCTTTAAATCTTCTAATACATTCAAAACATTTGATTTAACTTTATTCTATTATAACAGAACTGTTTATTTGATTTAACTTTATTCTATTATAACAGAACTGTTTATTTGATTTAACATGAGTATGCTGATCCAGCTTTCCATTTCCGTCGGGAATATCGATATATTTCTTTAAAACCCTTTTCCCATTTTCTTATATTCGAGCAACTCACGATATCCATATATGTATATACTTAATGATATAAACCAAATTTCCTCTGATTAACTCTGACTGATTTACTTTGATCGAATAACGCTTACTTGACTAACTCGACTTATTTAACTCAACTGGACTAAATTGACTTGATTACTCCTATCGATTAACTAATATTCGACTTACTCTATTCGCTTGACTCTAGATCGCAGCGATCACAATGGTTACGCCTTATTCCCTCAGGAAACATCCGACCGCCGTAGGTTATCTGCAGCCCTGCGAATTACGCTAGCAGTGGTACGCAATGGCAACTCTTCCTGAACAACTATGTTTGACTAACAGTATCTCAAATACTATATTCAATCAACTCTAATTGAATAACACATGTTCAATAAAATTTGAAATCAATATTCTTATTTCTTTTGAAACTAATATTGCAATATTACTTAATTTCCCAAGACCCGGCATTAGAGTTAGATATTCCTCGTATAGAGTAAAATCAATTTCAACACCTTCACTCGCTCCAAACTAATACCATTCCTCAATAATAGCGAAGCTAATCAAGTTGGGGTATTTTAGTTACCTCTCAGACCTTGGTCGACCCGTTCTTACCTCAGAATAATATTAGTTTAACCACTAACATCAAAATCTCATCTTTCCTCTGATTTCAAATCGGGTTTTATAAAACCGTTCCTTATATTTGAAATCTTCGCTCAAAATCCTTTTACATAATTCTTTGATTAAGTAGATATCCACTAAAACACCATCTTTAACTTAAATCATGATTTCGCTTATAATATCTTAATTTAGAATCAAAATCTCCCATAAAACTCTTATCGCCTTTTATATTTAACTTTATCGCTGCTTAACCCTTCCTTAGTTTAATTCCAACTAAAGTCATCATTTTAATTATAAACAAATGGTAAATTTTACTATACTAAAGATAGGTAACTTCTGCCATTAACTAAAGATAGTATAACCATCGTTTTGAAAAGCTTATTAAATAAAATCAACTTCATTAACCTAATCCAGTAATTTCCTTAATTTATAGTTAATTGAAGATTAACTAATTATTTTACATCATTCGTTAAGCTTTAATGAATATTTAAAATATTTAAATCAAATTTATTCCAATTATCAACTTCAACCAAAGACGGCTTATTCTTGTCGATCGAACACCTCACTTAGCAGTTAACTGGTTACCATTTGTCATTTCCCCGGTTTAAATTAATTAAATAGCTTAATTAATTCAAAAACTCCATCTAATTGTTTTAAAAACAATTATTCCACTTTACCAACATATAGGTAAATCCTTTGGCTTTCTGCTTTTGACGTATATAAACTATTTCAATAATTCCATTTGTAAATCGGTTTAAAATATTTATTTACAAATCTCTAATTTAATTGTTTATATAAATTAACTGAAGGACTTTAATCAAGTTATAAAATAATTTATAACTTTGAAATCACGTCAATCCACCTGACGGTAGACCGATATTTAACACCATCTATTTCAGGCCGTTTACTGCCAGTTACCTCATCAACTACTGTCGATTGATTTCAAACACAAAATTGTTGAATATATATTCAACCATCAACATTCGAACAGGTTTTTGTGTTAGTCAGGGTGATCAATTCATATATATGCACAACCAAATAAATACAGCTTATTTGAGGAATCCGGTTGGATCCCTCCAACATGTCCTTCTCTGCATCACAGATAACAGTTGGATAAAAATATACGAATTAAATAAATAAATAACTGCAATCAATCAAACAATAACAATCAATTTGCATCCATCGCATCCAATCAACCAATTTATACTGTAAATGGTGATTATATTTTTCTATGGATTTACCACATCACAGGACTCCAGAAGGTGTGAGAATTAACTCACCGGATTTTGTTCTGGTTGACGGTTGATGCGTTTATTGCTTTTAAATTCAGTCGAGCATTCAAAATTAGCTGAATTTTCAACTGCGTCAGATCAAAGCCTAGTCAGTGCCATCGTCTAGAGCTCGTCCCTGCGATCCCAACGGATCCTGTTTCGTCAGATTTCGATATCGTATGAAAAAGATACACAAGTTTAAAGTTTTAAACTCGTTTTGACATAAAATAAATAAATTAATTAATTAAAACTTTACCTTAATTACCTATTAAGCCACGTCATTAGCGTCCAAAACAAAAACGCGTCTTCTCCCCGTATACTTCCTCTTCCCCGATCCCTTTGTTTTCTTCAAACATTCAAACCCACCCGGACTTCATCAGAGCCACGGCGCCGCCTCACCGGACGTCTGGACCCACCCCCGATGCCGCTTACGCCATCGCCTAACTCCAACGCCGCCTCACCGAAAACCCCGGCCCCCAACCTGACCTGAACCGCCGTGATTTCTAACATCCCCAATTTCCGTTCAACTGCCAAATTCCGCCGCCACCGTCCACTTCAGACTCCGCCACCACCACCAATCGACAGGCCTCATGTTCCAGCACACTTTCCCCTCAGAACCTGTCACCAACAATAATCATCGACGCTGGAAAATGAAGAAAACTGACCCTGACTTTGAAAAACAACCCAAAACTGAACACCTCCAATCATCTTCCAATTTCTCCGACCACCGGCAACTATAAGACCTGAGACCACTGCCAAATCAAAGCCTTGCCTCTCCTCTACAAAACGCCCAAGGTCCCATCGTCTAAAACTGACCTAGACTCTCAAATTTAGGCAAAGAACGAATGTCAAATTCGTCGGTTTTACCTTGATTCCGGCCACCTCCGACCACAATAGATCCCCATCTTTTTACAGCAGCTAGACATCGCCCCGATCTACATTTTTCCTTTAGGTTGCCATAACAAATTCGAAATGGATTGAGAGAAATAAATTATTTAGTGAATAGGGGCTTTTTTGTAAAATGGCTAATGAAAATGAGGTTGGGGCTGGAAATTCTGATTTGGGGAAGTTTATATAATGTGGAAATAATATATTTTATGTTGATTTGACGAGCGACGTTGACTAATGATTTTTATTTCGTACCTATCGCTATTTTAAATGTTGTTTATTCGCTCCTGTGCTCACATACAAACCCCGTTCGAGATGCGAATGGACGACATAGTATATTTTGACGATACAGTCCTAATGAAACTTGTTTCATCGAATTCCGAGTCCGTTTGCTCAAATGGCCCTCGTTCACGTTCAAATGGTCGTTTTAAATTTGTATTTTATCTTGCCATGCTCACAAATTAACTCCAATTGACGCGCCACTTGAAATCTAGTAATAATTTACTGTTGCGGTCTCAATAAAATTTGTTTCGTTGAAAACAGAGATCATCTGAAAAATGTCCCTTTTATAACTGCCAATTTAAAGTAAAATAAATTAATTTTAAAATACTTCAATAAAATATATAAAAAAATTGCCATTGGCCATACACGACCAGAATATCGTATACTACCACAATAAAATATCCTGGGTTGAATTTCAAGCCAAATTGATATTTAAAATATTTAAAAACCTTTTATTCTATATAAATAATCGATATAATATATATTAATTCCATAGCGACGTTTTCAAATTTTGATTTGGACATAAAATAAAATCTACGCTATGAAAACTGGATTTTTCTCTTTCATTAGAAAAATATCGTCAAACAGATTCTAGCGTTTCTTGTTTCGAGAAAATCCGACTCATTTTGGGCCCTGTACAGCCGGTTAAAGTTCAAAACGCCAAATTACGAACTGCCGTGCCGCTGCAGCTCGTTTTATAATTAAATTATAAAGTATATATATTTCCTCGTCGTTTAGAATTGAAATCATCGATATAATTTCACTATAGACAATGTAACTCACTTTAAATTGCCCGACCACGTTATACTGCAAATTCCACATTTTCCAAATATTTTTTGGAAGTTAAAATATTATTTTATTATTTATTTAAATAATATATTCAAAATTAAATTGTTAAATTCAATTATTTAAACCCAAACCAATATTTTAAATAATTTAAATATTCCAAATAAATTAGCAGAAAAATACGGGTCGTTACAGAAAGGCGTCAACCATCTCTTACGTATTATCTACGCCTACAGAAGGCTTAGAAATCTTCTACTTTCACACGCAAAATTTCCTACGTCTTTCCTACACCATAAGGCGGGGCATAGGAATGGCGTAGGAAACCGATAGGAAATTTCCTACACCATTCCTATGCCATAAGGTGGGGGATAGGTGCAGATTTCACGGCGTAGGAAAAACATCAAACATGTCTTACGTCTTACCTACACCTACAAAAGGCGTAGAAATTTTCTAATTTCATCGCGAAATTTTCTGCGCCTTTCTTACGCCATAAGGCATGGTGTAGAAATGGCATAGGAAACTGATAGGAAATTTCCTACGCCTTTCCTATACCATAAGGCGGAGCGTAGGAATGAGGTAGGAAACTTATAGGCAGAGTTCACGGTGTAGAAAAGGGGTCGACCATCTCTTATTTCTTATCTACGCCTATAGTAGGAGTAGAAATCTTCTACGTCATTTTCACGCCATTGTAGAATTTTTTTTAATTTTATATGCGAAATTTCCCACGTCTTTCCTACACCATGAGACAGGGCGTAGAAATGGCATAGGATATTGATATGCAAAGTTTACGGTGCAGGAAAGACGTCAAGCATCTTTTATGTCTTACCTACGCCTGTACAAGGCATAGAAAGCTCTTACGCCATTTCCGTGACATTGTATAAAACATTCTAATTTCATTCGCAAAATTTCCTATGCCTTTTCTACACCATAAGGCATGGCATAGGAAATTAATAGGCAGAATTCGCGGTGTAGAAAAGACATCAACCATCTCTTATGTCTTAACTACGCCTGTAGAAGGCATAGAAATCTTATGCCTTATTTCCGCACCATTATAGAAAACATCCTAATTTCATATGCAAAATTTTTTATGCCTTTTCTATGCCATAAGGCAGGACGTAGGAATGGCGTAGGAAATTGATAGACAGAGTTTAATTTCCTACGTCTTTCCTACGCCATTAGGCATGGTGTAGGAAATTGTAGTCATAATTCGCGGTTTAGAAAAGACGTCAACCATATCTTATGTCTCAACTACGCCTGTAGAAGGCGTAAAAATCTTCTACGTCATTTTCGCGCCATTGTAGAAAACATTATAATTTCATATACGAAATTTTCTACACTTTTTCTATGCCATAAGGCAGGGTGTAGAAAATTGATAGGCAGAGTTTACGGTGTAGGAAAGGTGTCAACCATCTCTTATGTCTTACCTACGCCTTTAGAACGCGTAGAAATCTCTTACGCTATTTCCATGCCATTGCAGAAAACATTTTAATTTCATTCGCAAAAATTCCTATGCCTTCCCTACGCCACAAGGTATTGCGTAGGAAATGCGTAGGAAATTGATAGGGAGAATTCGCGGCATAGAAAAGATGTCAACCATCTCTTATGTTTTAACTATGCCTGTAGAAGGTGTAGAAATCTTCTGCACCAATTCCAGGACATTGTAGAAAACATTCTAATTTCATATGAAAAATTTCCTGTGCCTTTCCAATGCCACAAGGCGGGGCATAGGAATGGCGTAGAAAATTGAAGAAATTTCCTATGCCTTTCTTACGCCACAAGGCAAAGCGTAGGATTAACATTGGAATTTGATAGGTAGAGTTCACGATGTAGGAATGACATAGGAACTTGATAGGTAGAGTTCACGGCAGGAAATTGATTACAGTTGCTTTTCCTTTTTGAGTTATGAAGGAAAATAGTTTGCTATTAGATTGATTATCTCAAAGATTAAGCGATATGCTTGTCCCAAAGATTAAGCCATGCATGTGTAAGTATTAACAAATTCAGACTTAAACAGCGAATGGCTCATTAAATCAGTTAATGAACGAGACCTCGGCCTGCTAACAAGCTACACAGAGTCATCCCTTCGTGGTTAGCTTCTTAGAGGGACTATGACCATTTAGGCCATGGAAGTTTGAGGCAATAACAAGTCTGTGATGCCCTTAGATGTTCTGGGCCACACGCGCGCTACACTGATGTATTCAGCGAGTCTATAGCCTTTGTCAATAGACATGAGTTGTCTTCGAAAATTTCATCATGATGGGGATAGATCATTGCAATTTTTGGTCTTCAACGAGGAATTCCTAGTAAACGCGAGTCATCAGCTCACATTGATTACATCCCTACCCTTTGTACACACCGCCCGTTGCCCCTACCGATTGAGTGGTCCGGTGAAGTGTTTGGATGGTAGCGATAGATGTGGTTCGCCGCCTGTGGCATCGCGAGAAGTCCATTGAACCTTACTTTTTGAGGAAGGAGAAGTCGTAACAAGGTTTCCGTAGGTAAACCTGCGGAAGAATCATTGTAGAGTTCCTTTTCAGACAGTTGTGAAATTGTGCTCATACTCGACGAGCACTACATGTCTATGTTATTAGTGCATGCGTTTTCTTGGTTGGTTCCCTTTTGCTGCCTTCGTGTCGCTTCATTTGAAGTGAAACGAAGAGCAGAAATAAGACACCAGCACGGTTTGTGCCAAGGACTGTTGATGCTGGAGTGCATCACCATCGTTCTGATGTGCTTTGTGTTATTCTAGCAAGCATTTGAATGACTCCAGGCAATGGATATCTTGGCTCTCGTGTTGATGAAGAACGTAACAAAATGCGATACTTGGTGTGAATTGTAGAATCCTGTGAACCATCGAGTCTTTGAATGCAAGTTGCGCACGAGGCCATTAGGTCGAGTGCACATCTGTTTGGGCATCATGTATAGTGTCGTTTCAATCTCCCACATGCGATAAGTGCAGTCAGGGTGATGATGGATATAGAGAATGAACATCTGTGCTTTAATTGTATGGTAGGTTTAAGTGATTGTTGTTGCTAGGTATATGCGAGGCAAATGGTGTATCGAGTTAATGCATCATGTCTCTAATCGTGTCCGTGAGACCTAGGCATGACTTAGCACTAATCGAAACCGATTTCGACATTTGCTTTGGTAGCAAGCTCGGACCATGACCTCGGATCAGATGGGGCGACCAGTTTAGTTTAAGCATATCAATAAGCGAAGAAGAAGATACTTATGAAGATGCCCTTAGTAACGGAGAGTGAACAGGGAAAAGCCCAGCTTGAAAATTAGGTGGTTGTGTTGCCTAAATTGTAGTCTGGAGAAGCGTCAGCGATGGATCAGGCTAAGGTCCCTTGGAAAGGGGTGTCAGAGAGGGTGACAGCCCCGTCCGGCTTGAACCTTGCTGCAACATGAGGCGTGGTCAATGAGTCGGGTTGTTTGGGAATGCAGCCCCAATTGGGTGGTAAATTTCGTCCAAGGCTAAATAGCGGCGAGAGACCGATAGCTAACAAGTACCGCTTTTTTCCCGATTATAGCTTAAATTATGTGTATTTTAACATAATTAAATATACTAATTTATTCATTTTCAAAATTAAAAGTCTACTAAACACATGCTAATTGTTCAAAAATATATATTATCATCTTATTTATTTATTTTTAGCACTTTAGTAATCAACTGAGTTGAAAAAGATTAATATTAAGCTAAAAAAATCATTTATGTTCACTGATTTATCGATCATTGGCAGAGTGGTTAATTACCCGATATTCGTCCGTATCTGCAGATGCAGATATCCGATATCTGAAAATGGTTTCGGATGCGGATACAGATATGGCACTATCTGCATTCGAAAGTATCTGTTGATATCCCTAATGTCTGCCATGTTCTTCATAAAAAATATCCACTATTCTGCAACTCTGCAGGTATAACATTATTTGTCTATTCAATACTTATATTGCTTGTGGGTTATTCTAGGTCATAATGGAAGTGAAATTCATAAACTGTGGTCAAACGAATGTAGTAGTATTAGGAACTGCAGGACTACATGAGATAGGTTATAAATAATAAAAAATAACCTTGTAAACTTTTGCATTGAAAGTTTTTAAAACATACCATATATCATGTAGACATGTGCTATAAATAGTTGGCATGAAATGCATTTTATCAACAGATACTTAACAAATGTGTTCTGTCCATGGACTGACTTTTTTGAAAATTTTAAGGAGCAAACGATGTTCAATAGTTACCAGAAAATTGTCAAAAGCTCTGGCCGGAATGCTGTCATCCCAAGGAAAATCCCCAACTCCAATTAAAATGATTGACAAAGGAAATTCACTACAAAGGAAGAAAAAGAAAGAAATATCACATCAGAATTTAACCGCACAGAAATTCTATTATAAAATTATGCTGCTTTTACTATAACATTGATAGTATTCTGTTCTTGTGGACTAAGTTGTCCACGCTCAGTATCCACACTCCTCGTAACCTGCATTGGACATACATAGATTACTAGAAAGGATAATTAAGGATCCAAAAATTAACTAATGGTACACTTATATTAGACACATAAGTTGCATCTATCCATAGTGTGCTCCCTAGATAAACAATTTAATCAATTTAGCTCAACAGAAGTTTCATAAAGTGAATTCTGTATTTCAGTAACATATAAGTTGTGCTTGTTTTGTATTTACTTACAATAAGAATTGGTTAGTGAATTTAGTTAGTTTTCAAGTGCGTTACTATTGAAATCTCATACTTATGAGTGTTTTATAAAAAAATAACCATTATAAAGTAAAGTAAGCATAAAAATGCTCAATAGTTATAAAAGATTGCACAATTCTTATTTTTGCAGATTATTACTAACATCAAGCACTACTTTATATGAAAATTAAGTACTTTAAACTATTTGAAGTTGTTTCTGGATTGCTTTGAATAAAGGATTAAGAATAACATACTTGTCCATCGACAATTATTACTAACACATGGTACATTATCCACCACTTCTTCCACAACGGTAATTGCCTTTTCAACCATTAGAGAAAATGATGTTTTTAGGTATTAGAAACTATATCTGAACAATAGCAAAGAATAGCTCATGTCAATTTGAATGTTTCCGCACTGAATTTTGGATATCATGATCCATAGGCTTAACATCTTCTGAGAAGCAATTAATATTGTTATTATGGTGACGGTTACCATTACCATTTAACGAACATGCCATTACCTTAATGTTTTGTTGGTAAGCCCAAAATGCATACCATGAACATTATCATGTCGCTGGTATGCTAAAGGCTACCTGTTGCATTAATAATGATAAATCATTGTTTCTTTCAAACATCAAGATGTTTTGTATTGTTTGTAACACATTAATCTTGTATTATAAATTGTATTATTTCAGTTAATAAAAGACGTTAACAACAACAAAAAAATGCAATTGCCATCATTTGAATTGGATTTCAAGAGCGAATCAGCTTTCTTGTTTGCTTTCCTTTGAAAATTATGCCATTAAGATAAGAACATATGTAAATTGGTCTATAGAATATCATTATCCTCGCTTCAGAAAAAAATATTACATACCATCAAAATGGTCAATTTTATTTTAATTATGGCTGAACACATACTTAACTTAGAAATAACAACCGAATAGTCAACGTTACCATAACATCCAAAAAAATACTGCATAGCATCAAAATGGTCAATTTTATTTCTCAAAGTCCAGTCATAAAATTTGTGGTTATTTTCATCATTGAGTACGTTTAGAGCGGAAGTATCATTTTGTCTGGGTGATATTCTTTCGATAGTCATTTGTATGGTGCTTTTATTTCCTATATATTTTCTTCTACTTTCACTCTTAGATATCTATTGTTACATATTACAATCACAACGATGTTATGTTAGTTTGATGTCATAGTCACTGTAGATCTTGCTTCACTAGACTATTATTGCATGTGTACACTACTGGACTAATCATGACTACAATAGCCATTTTCACCATAGAGGTGTATCTATGATAAGGAAATAATATAATCTACCGCTTTTTATGTGAACTGATGAAGAAATTAGTACCTTTAACATATAAGGTGTAATTGCTCACACTGGTGTAAGACTTGCATACCACTTTATTTTCAACTAGTTATAGAAACAGTTTAACTGATAGAGTGAGGTTGAGGATTGATTGATGATGGTGGAGAATTTTTCTCCCAGCTTCATTCTTCTTTGATTCATCTTGTTATTTTTCGGACTTTGCTCCTATCCACCCTTCATTGGGATTTGACCAGTGAATTCTTGTATCTGCAACTAATCTTTTCTGTGCTTGCTGGTTCTCCTAAAGAAAAGGAAGAATCATAGGCCACAATGTTTATTCGATGAGGCATGTTTTTGTGACAGTATTTCTTTTTCATTATTACTGAGTAAGAAAATGCAGTGGAGGCCGATGAAGCCATTAGTTAAGAGAAGATGAGAAAAAATGTTTACTTTTAACAATAGCGAATGCTTTTTATATAAAGAGAATCGCTCCATTGTCATGTTTTACTTTTAGCTGTCGTTTTGTATTTTATTTAAAACCAGACTGTTTTTAACCTTGCTCTATCTGGTTTAGCCTACCTATTAGCTTCGTCTTGCTGCTAAAGTAATTATTTTAAGTTGACTCTTGGTTTTAGATTGTGCAGTTTCTTGGCAAGCTTAATCATTTCATTTTATGTGGTGCTTGTTTTTTTATTTCTGCTTGTTTAGTTGGCTGAGCATCATCTTGAGATTTTTTGACTGAGGTAGTGATGGTTTGGAATACCATGAGTTGTTTTGGCTATAGATTTCGGTGGATGATGGTAATTCTATTTATGCATGTTTTTGGTTTTGTTTTAATGGTAGGAAGTGTGATTCCCTATTTTCATATATCCGTTTGGTTTAGAGACACTGATTAATATCTAGTAGTTTTTTTTTTCAATCAAACACATCATTAAACTAAACAAAAATATAAACAGTGCATCATGGTGGAGAATATAAAAATGATAATGATATACAAACTTTGACAGTCACATAAATTCCCTTCAACACATTACCCATATATAGCAAACTAAGACCTAAAGTATAGCTTATTTTACCTAGGATTGTATTGGGAGAAGTGAAATCCAAAACCTAGTAAGCACCCAACACACAAGCAATTTAATATAAAATATAACTATCTCTATATATATACTGCACCACCTAGCTAACTGTACAATATGGTGGATTTTCATCAAATGAGCTATCATTGTTGTTGATTTGATTCATGAGAAAATCGAGCAATTATGTACTTTCAATTGAGCCACCTACCATCTGAACTCGTTGTGCTAGCATTTAAGCAAATCAGGATCCACATATCAGTAAAATTTTGCCTTCTTACGCTTACTTAACTCGTTCTTATCGATTGACGTTGATCATTCAATTGCATTTGGAGTCCATATTTTGATATCTTTCTCGATACCACTTCTTGTAATTGTGGTTGAATGAGGATGAGGTTCAATGCAATTGACCACATGTGAATCTGCTTCCATCACATGTAGAATTTCATCATCTTTTTTCCTCCATATGAATAACTGGTCATAATCTGACCCATTAACAACATATTCATGGTTAGGTCCATGTAAATTCACACCCTTAATCGTATGAATGTTGATATGTCCATTGTAGACCTTAGGATGAATTTCATCTACTGTAGGATTTTTTGGTTCAGGACCAAGGCCTTGGTCCCCCTCCCCTCAAGATGCTCTTATTTCGATCATTATAATCAAAATTCCTCCTAGGATCCGTAACTGAACACAAGCCCTACCTCCTTAAATCAATTCAAACACTATTATTTTAATAAATGTTGTAATAATACTAAATTCTACAATATTATTTTAAATAGTTGTTAAACAATATATTTTACAATGGTCTTTTTTGCATTGTATCAGACTTTATTTCTTCATAATATTTATAGGAATTCACTAAATTTAATATCTTTCAACCTCTTTGATGTTGTAAATTTATTTTATTCGATGTTATTTTGAGGCATGATAAATATTATTTCAATGGTTAATTATAAATTTCATTCCATTTAATATGATTTAAAAAAATTTAATTTTGTTTTCAATTAATTATATTTGATTGTTTATTTAATATTTATATGGAGAGGCTAAATACAAAACAATAGCTTTTTGCATCCATCAGCAATCCACGTCCGTGATACTCTTGTTTCTCACCCGTTGGATAAGTTATTGAACCAATGGTTTGATTTCAACCATACTTCTTCACCTCCTCAAAGCTTCTGACTCTTTTCTCATTTTTTCTTACATAGAAAAAATTTCATTTAGATCTCCCTTAAATCACGATAACCCTAATTTTAGTTTCTGCCGAATCTCCCCCTAATCATGATAAAGAAGATGGCGTAGCGTCCTTCCAGGCTTCAAACTAGTTCCATTTGTCTCTACGCTGCTTCTTCTTCTTCCTTCCCTTCCCAATTGAATAGTCCCCTTTTTGCTTCAAACTGAAGATACTATTTCCCTTTTTTTTATTACGATAGCCGAAGTTATTACGATATCTTTTGTTTCACATCATCATCATTTATAATTTTGTTTCACATCGCTACTCAGTAATCATACCAACGATGAATTGTTTATATAATAAGGAGCAAAACCGGTGGTGAGACAAAAATGTTTAACAATTTTCTAAAGCTTTTGAATCTTCAAATTAATTTGTAACGTAGCTTGCTAATCAGTTTTTTTTCCTGAAAGGTTTGGGAAATACGTAACATTTATAGTCCCGAAAGAGTTAGTGAGTGTGATGTCGGTGAGTTTATGGAATTTTGGTGAGCAGAGTATAGATTCGATGAGTGATTGTGTAAAAATCCAATAAAATTGTAAATTTGATTGCGAAAACACACTTAAATTCAGTTAAAGACGTGCTTGTTAGTTAATTTGTCTAATTTATTCACTAGTTTCAAAGAATATGATGTGTTTAACATAATAATGCTTAGTTTAATCAATAATACCCTGTTTTCAAATGCTAAATCAGTTAAAGATACAAAAGCAACTCTGTTCTACTCTAAATGTTTACAATAGCATCTCCAACTATGCTTTATTTAATTGTAAATTCACATACTTCTTCTTATACGTAATCTGGCTTTGAAATTCACATAGCATGCTGTCAGAAATTTATTTGTTGAAGTTTCTTCAATGGGCCATTGATCTTAAATTGTTGCCTTCTGTTGCAATCAATTGGGATCTTCTAGCTGCTCGAGTGACATCAGGTACGCATAATCTACTTCATATGTTGATGTTTCAAAGCTTAACATCATGGTATAGCTTTAGTATTTATAAGCCATAAACTAACCTAGCTGCTAGTTTCTGAAACTAGCATCAGGAATGCATAATCTAGCTTCTTGGGTGACAATTAGCCGAGATTTTCTTTTTCCAGCTAGCGTCTTGGTGTATTGTTAAGCTTATCCAATGTTCCAAACTATGACAGAATATGGCTGGTTGTTGTTGCCACCCAGAAGTACATTCCAATGGCTGCAAAAAATGATCTACAGTATGTCTAAACTTTTATTTTAATTTTATCTTTTTGCATTTTTAAATATTGTATTTAGTATTCATATGTATGTTGTGGTTCTTTTGAATCTAGGAGTGATCTTAAATAATTACTTTTAGTCAGATCAACCAAATTTTACTTGGTTTATCCTACCCTTACATCATATTTGTGATGTTGTTCAGATACATTTTATTTTGTTCACTCTCCATCATATTCAACTAGCATTCATGAATGTATAACAGTAGTTAATTTATTACTTGGAATTTAGTCATTTGGATCACTTTGGTCTTTTACGTGGTTTAAGTTGATCGTTAACGTTGGAGTTTTACAAAAAAAATGAATTTTTTGTGTAATAACCCCAATTTACATATGGATTAAATGAACTTAATATAGGGATCAAACCCATATAAATAAAATGTGTGCGTGTGATAAAATAAAGCTACAAGAATTTGCATAAGTACACTGTGCATTTCATTAGTAAATTTAAAGATCTGGACATATAAATTTACACAAAATATTGGTGCCAAAATATATGGATCTAGGTTTATGTTGCATAAAAATGTGTTTGCGTATATAATATAACAAGGGTATTAGGATATTTATGTAATGTACATTATGTATTAATTGATAAGTCAGGAAATACGTACGTACATACATACATACATACATACATATATATATATATATATATATATATATATATATAAAGCAGTTAGATTTTGTTAAAGGAATGTGATGCTAGCATTAAAATTATATAAACTGCATATATCAATATGATTTTTGAAAATATAGTTCAAGTGAACATTAACAAAAATGCATAGGTGCATGGGTTTTATGATATATGAAGAATTGTTCATATAGCAAACTTAAGAAAGGGAAAATTACTATATACAACAAATCTCATATGAAAAGAAATGGGCTATTACTCCAAGCCAATGCTATGTGTACACAACGATTCAAAAATATCTAGGCACGTGAATGGAATGGGGATCAGTGTAAGAAGTATGATGTAAGGAAAGGGGTATAAATGAAAAAAAAAGAGGCCTTTATGAAATATAAAGCAACAACATATGTACATGTTTTTGTAACAAACCTTTATCTCTTTTTATTCGCGAAATCAAATCAAATAAGGTGGGTGAAACACTGGGTGATTCAAGGGTGCCTTGAAAACAAATTAATTATAGGGTAATTTAGGCAATACATAGCCTGGAAACTCAAGCTATAGGTTGAATAAATAGGAAACATTTTTGGAAGTCAGGCTATGAAATCCCTTAATATAAACATGAAATAAAAATATAGAAATGGCAGCAATTTCCAAGACAAAGAAAGGAGCCAAGTCAAACCAGAAAATCAAAGGAATTAGAAGAAATATAAGCAAGGGATGTTTAGGTGATTAATCTAACTTAGTGAATGGCATTAAGACCTGTGTATAGGCAGCCTTAAATCTTTTTTTTTTTTAGTTATCTGCATATTTGTTGAAATATATAAATTGTTATGCCCTATTTTAATGGATGATTTAAATGTTTTGTTGATGCTTTGAACAAGTGAATGTGAAAATAATATGTTTACTGGATTTGAAGGTAAAGAAGTTTAAAAGGAAGTTAAATACAGCAATATGCCTTAATCTTATAATCATTTAATATTTTATCTTCAAATCAAATGCGATTAAAATGTAAGAAGGTTTTCTCAAACAAGAAAATATAAGCTTTTGGCTTCCCATGAACAAGTGAGGCATGCAGGCTTATATAGTAAACAAAAGAGGTATACTCAGACCCATTTTTATGTATATATTTTAGTATACCCTTCTACTACTATGCCAGCTACACTACTTAATAGTGTTTGCTAACATGTAAGGTACATTTTTGTAGGGATAGTACCCCGAAATGTATTGAAAGTTGTATGGCCCTTGCTTGTTTTTCCACTGAGAAATAGTATGACACCTACAGGCTATTGATTGATAAGAAAACAATAACTTAAGTACTGGTTTATAGACGTAATGCTTTCCAACGTCCGGTTGCATAAAACTTGAATATTTATAGGAAAATTAGTTTTGTAAAGACAACAATATGCCTGGATAGTTATGTATATATATGACTATACTTTTAAAGAATAACCTTGACTTGGTCCATAAGTGAGTGACTAGTTCTAAAGATCATTATGTATTAGTATGGTACAAATAAAACCATGAACTTGTATCATATGAAATTGATTATCAGATTTCCCTTTCTATAAAGAAAGAGGTCGATTCTTTATGTAGGAAATTACACATCCATATACCTGAGATAGGACATTCTAATGAAGAGAGTACATGTTATAATATACAGCAGAAAGTCATATATTAAATGCATAAATTGTATGTATAAGGCATAGTCCTACTGGATTCTCACGTAAATTAGAGATAATGAAATGCCTTGGGTAAGAACCCGGAAATTTTGGACCAATTTAAAAATTTTATTTTGGCAATTTTAAAGAATTTTGAATATTTAAAATGAATTATTTTAAATAATAACGACGAAAAGTTTATTTTGAATAGAATTTGAACGTATATATTTATTTGAATCGTCGTTAGAATATAAATATTTATTTTAAATATAAAAGGAATTGAAAATGGCGCGGTAGTTTGAAAATTCGATTTCATAGTTCAAATGAATGTAAAGGACTCAAAATAAACCGGATTTTAGCGAAACCAAAAATATTAGAATCTAATTGAGAACATTTTTCCAACGAACCCGAAAAATCAAAATTTCATAGCGGGAATAAAAAGATATGCCCAGTTGGAAATTCAGAATAGTCGCTATGGAATTTTGGCCCTTAAAAAATGGAAATTTTGCAAACAACCTCGGTTTTTGACGAAACCACTTTTGTTGGATCCGTGATGTCAAGTTATTGCTAGATTCCAAAATTCGAAATTTTCTGAATCAATATGAGAGCGTGGCAAGGGAAAACGTGTTTTAACAGTTTCAGTAAATTTTGATCGACTGGAAAATGGTCATTTTTCAAACGGTCTCAGAATTTGATGAAATTAGTTTTTTTAGAACCGTATCGTCAATACGAATCTAGAAAATATTTTTCGGGAATTTTTATAGTCCGTACGTGGCCCCGGTAAATTGAAATGCGCGTTCAAATTCAATATATATATATATTTATATTTTAATTTTGACAGAAACTGATCGAAACGATCGAATCAGCTTACGATACATATCCCATTGTGTTCGGAATTGGGGTAATTAGCTAGGGACGACAGGCAGTGGATCTCGTTTCGAGGTCAAAATAAAAAGTACCTTTTTGAAATTAAATTAAATAAAAACCTCTCTCTCCCTATACCTAGTAAACGCCCCCCCCCCCCCCGTTTCATTTCAACAGAAATCAAAAAAAAAGAAGGTGACAGAAGTTGCTCCACCGCCGCCAGGCGCGACCAGACCCCCTCCCTCCCCTCGCGCCAGTCGCCGGACCTCCTCCCCCCTCCTCTCAGCAGACGCTCTCTCCCACGAACCCCCCCCCCCTCGATCGTGAAGCCCCTCAGCCCCAAAACCACCCACAATTCGATTTAAAACCCTAGCGCCTGCCCTCCTTCCCCTGAGCAGCTCCGACGCCACCAACCCGCCCCACGCTACCTCGAGCTCCGACGGTGAATGCGCCCCTCTCCTATTTCAATGTAAGTCTTAATTTTTGTTTTAATCTCAGTTTTATTTATTTAAAACATAGTTTATAAACCTGATTTTTATATGTTATCATGTTTTTAAAATTAAAAGGAAGTGATTTCTTTTTTTTATGAAGAGGACTTGATTTTTTTTTATGAAAAGAAAATGATTTTAGTT
Organism: Allium sativum; assembly: GCA_030737875.1. Lineage (NCBI taxonomy): Eukaryota > Viridiplantae > Streptophyta > Magnoliopsida > Asparagales > Amaryllidaceae > Allium > Allium sativum. The sequence continues at coordinate 193,674,349 of CM060927.1, read as the reverse complement.
TATAGTAAAAATATGATTTTGGTTTATAGAAAAATATGATTTTTACTTATAAAAGTTTGGATTTTTATTTTTATAAAAGCAAAGATTTTTGTTTGTTAGAGGAATATGATTTCTTTGTTTAGGAAAGTATGAATTCTTTGATAAGAGAAAGATATGATTTTTCATAAGAGAAAGATTTGATTTTTATATGAACATCGCCATAAAGATAAGATTTTTATTAGCTAGATAACGGTACAAAATGTGATTTTTATCATATATTTAGTAAAGTAAAAAATACGATTTTTATTTTTTTAATGGTTAAATAAAAATGTGGTTTTTATTTAAATGACTTCGCTTTAAAAATATGATCTTTATTTATAGAAGAGCGAGATAAAAATATGATTTTTATAAGATAGAGAATATAAAAATACGATTTTTATATATGTTGTAGCGAAACAAAAAAATTCGATTTTTATATGAGTAGCGGATTGAAAATAGAATTTTTATATAATAGAGAATATAAAAATATAATTTTTATATATGTAGCAAAATAAAAATCTGATTTTTATTTTATATATATATAGTGAAATAAAAATGTGATTTTTATTATGAACAGCGTGAAACATTGTGTGACGGAACTGGTGGAAAACAAATGCGAATCTGAACCACTCAGAAATATAGAATGGCGGTGTGGAACTCAAAGGTGAGAACTCCTCACTTTTATCTTGTTTTCTAGTTAAAATATATACTAGGATGCAGACGGTGCTTAGCAGCACCCGACATCCGTCGTCCACAGATCATGGATGGCTTGTATGTTTGATTGTATGTTGTTGTGAAAATTGATTGTGTGATGTGGAATGAAATAAAATATTTATATAGTTAACAATATTTTATCATTAAAAATATAATTTTTAACGTGTATGTGAATAAAATAAATGTTTATAAACAAATTAGATGATTTGTTTATGTACACCCATTTGAAGGATATTGATTGGGACGATAAATTTTACACGTCGCCCAACCGCACAAATAATATTCAGTGTTTGTGGATTGAAACCCCACATGGGTGTTGGGTTGATATTTGGCGTACACTAATCCCAATTATTTAGTTGTATGTCGATCGATTGGTTGATAGACTGTGTAAGCGTTAATTATTTATATTTAATGTTTATGCAGTTGTGTGGTGAACTCTGGATGATGGTTGATTATTTATCGTTGCTATTATATACATGTGTTGTATGGAATCCATATAAATAACGTTATATGGTAATTGATTGGGCCTCATTCCAATCTGAAAAGTAAAGAATATTATAAAATAAAGATTCATGTGTTGAATAGAATAAATAGTCATGTGTTGATGATACTCATGTGTTGAGAATATTCATGTGTTGAAACATATCATGTGTTGAACCAAATATTTAAACAATAAAATTTACATCTTTATCATATATAAAATTAGAAACTAACTTGAAACTAGTTAAGATGAGTGGTTTCCTGGGTATTGATCTGATATTGATTTCGGCCTTCGGGGTTAATATTTAGGGAATCGTCCTCTTACTGATTTACGATTAGAGTCTAATTAAGAATTAAACGATATAAATCATAATTTTATCAAATATATTAAATAAACAAAATAGTCATGTGTTGACGATACTCATGTGTTGAGAATATTCATGTATTGAAACTATTCATGTGTTGAACGAAATATTTTATACAATAGAATTCACATTTCTATTGTAAGTAAGAAATAATAAAAAGTCATGTGTTGAAAGAAATATATATTCATGTGTTGAAGAAAATATTCATTTGTTGAATAGAATAACGAAGTTATTGAAATATATAAAGCCGTGTTGATTAGATTTGCGCCATTTTGATGCGAACGATATTTATATCGATTATATTCGTTTTTATAATGAATATAGAAAAGAAAGTGATTTCAAAATATAACATTTTGAAAATATTATCATTTATATATATATATATATATATATATATATTGATGATATGGAATATTCAATTTTGATTTAAAATTGAATATGAAGTTGAAATTGTTTTGAAAACGAATTATAAAATACGTTTAGAATGGAAATCGACGAAATATATATATTATATATATTAATGGCCTGAATAGAACGCGCCGCGCCGCGGCAGTTCGCGAATTTCAACCATTGACTTCGAATTGACGTTACGGGAGATCCGACCGTCGGATTCTCCTGAAACCGGAACCGTTGGGTTCGTATCGAAAAGAGCTTTCCAATGAACATTAGAAACACGAAATCTAACGGTTGGATTTGGAATTATGTCCAAATCAAATTTGGAAAATGTCGTTGTAAGTGCAGTTCGGTGGCCGTTATTGAAAACCGACTGTACAAGCCTTGATAAAATTAATAAAAATATTAATAATTTGTGTAAAATCATAATATATGAATTGGAAAGAACTGGGATGAAAATTTCCACATTTGAAAGGATAAAAAATATATTTTTATCAAAATGAAGTAGTTTTGAACTAGATTTGAAATGGTTTTGAAAATAATCAGAATTTCCAATATACGAATTGGAATGGATTTGAATCGAAATTATCTTTAGAATATTTTGATGCTGGATTTCATGACTATACAGATATGGTTATGGAAATTTGAAAGATATTTTTGTATCATTATTTCCAATACGATATTTGTTGGTTTCAAAATTTGATATTGAATATAAGCCGATATATTTTCTATTCAGAGCCTTGTATTTAATATCAAATGGGATTTTGGGTTCGTCGTGAATGATGTCTTAAATAACACTGTTCTTGAACCCAGTTTAGAAAAGAATAAATCTTTTAATTAAGATTTAGTGAAATTGTCCAGTTAATTAGTATTTAATTGGAATTGAATGTAAATTGGTTTTTGGGTTTATCGTGAACGGTGTTTTAAATAACACCTGTTCTTTAACCCGATTAACAATGTAATGTGATTTTGGGTTTGTCGTGAACCGTGTTTTTAAAATGACATTGGTTCTTTAACCCAGTTAAGATAAGATTAACTTCTTAGCTTTGAATAACCATTAATATTGATTGGTGGGAAGATTAAAATTAAGTGGAGTTTTAATGAATCTTTAATTAGATTAAAGTGATCGGGAATGGAGTATCACCAGTTTTGCTCCAAACGATAGTTAATCTTTAATTAGATTTGAACGTGAAATGGTAATTAATATTTACTGATAACACCGTGGTATTAGATATGGAGTATTACCAGTTTTTCTCCAAGGGATGAATAGGTTGGGATTGGGAAATAAAATAAATAATTACTTCGGTGTGGTTTGCTAATCCCGACTAGTTTGGAAAACCATAATATGGTTTGAAATGATATCCAAAGGAAGATTAAAGAATAAATTTAGAAGAATTTATCTTTGATAAAATTAATGGGAACATATTCCCTAGTGATATGAATATTTGAGTAAAAGAATACTCTGAATTGGAATGAGGCGTATGTTGTGTTTGTGTAGCACTTGTTTATTATATACGCATGTTATTCGGAAAGGCCGGGTTTATACCCATTCTGAATAACTGATTCGACGATAAGTCGGAGATGAAGACGGTGGTTGAAGACCTGAGGTCTTCACATCATTTGGGTGATTACTGATGATCTTGATTGGGCTGTACACCCAAGAGGAGGGAATCAGTTAGTGATCGTCCAGACGTTCTTGGAGATTGATGGATATGCGAGGAATAAGTTCCTCCAGTTTCATTTAGACCTAGAACGAACTTGTAAATGGACTGTGTGTGTAACAACCCACACCCGCTAAGGTCACTCACTAAGGGAATGCCTTAACTTTGGTGGAGTATTTTAAGTGAATATAGAACAGAAAAATTACAACAAGACAGATATAAGTAATACTTGAAATTTAAAACATCATTTCATTGCAACAGAAGGTAAACATGTTTGGTTACATATCAAAAACCAACAAGAGTCAAGTACAAAATATCCATCTCGGTAAAAACATAAGTACATAATCCCACTACATACTAATAGCCATAATAGAAAAGATAAGCTGGGCTTTACATCAATGGTCCAAGCTCCAAAAGATAGATAAAGCAATCTGATCAAAGCCCACTAGTGCTAGGCCCACTCTGAGAACCTGAGGGTTGGGAAAAAGATAAAAACAACGGGGTCAGACATAAGTCTGAGCGAGTCCTATAACTTTAACAATACAGTCATTAAAGTAATTAGGGTATGATATAAACTTGGTACGGTAACGACTGGGGATAAATGACTACACTAAGCAGCCAACTAGACATAGGATGAACTAAGATATCGGTAAAGACGCATCTACCCACCCAAGGGTAATTACTACACTGCACCACACCAGTCATTCCTACTTAAAGGTTGATCCCACCCATGGACTTAGAAAATATTAGTAGTTTCGTGTACCCCTAGCTGACCACATAGGTGCCGTCTGCCCCTATCTCCACTAGGTGTACCCACTACTCCCCAAGCGATCGGCTCCCTAACGTAGATACCCGTGCTGGCCCCACAGTGGGGTGTATCACTCCCCAAAGTGGCAACCTGATACAACCAACGGTGCACGGCTTATACCTACACGATGCAACAACGTCTTACCTACCAGCCCGGGTCCACACACGCATATGAAACCCGTTGGACTTGCGTTGCCACCGCTAACCCGTTTTGGCCTCTTATAGTCAAGCCCAGTACGCGTGTCCCGTCCTCGACATGGGTCGAGCCCAATAAGATACATATGGGTTACTGGTTGAAATGGGCCCCCACAAGCTACCCACCTAAGCTTGTCCCCTTTTCTAGTGTATCCCACTTAACCCTTTAATCATGTTTAATTACATGTTTCCACTTGGTTAAGTATTCTAATCGTATTTTCTATTGCCACCCAAGGCAACCCACTAGATTTCCACATGCCACCCAAGGCACTTACTTGATTTCCACATAACACCCAAGGCACCCACTTAACCCCTCATGCCCCACTACATGCTTATCTGGTTAAGTGTTTCTTAATTGATTAAGAACGTAACCTTTGTAAAGACCTCTCACATTAGACTATCTTTTATGGCAGTTAGATTTGTCGGTCGGGTCCGGGCAGCCTTACGCCATAACAGAGTCTAACCTCGTGTCTTTACACTTGTCACGTATTTAGTTCATGCCTAAGACCTCTCACATTGGGCCAACCATTTGTAGCCGCTGGATTTGCCGGTCGGTTCCGGGCAGTCTTATGCTACAAAAGGGGCCAACCTCGTGTCTTAGTCGATTAATTACACCTAATTAATCACCCCCATATTTTGAATTAATTTTCCCTAATTAATTCCAATTTAATGATGTACATAATTGACTCAATTATGTCCATCCACTCATGGTATGCAACATCATACCAATTTCACCACAATTTTGTTAACATGAATATTAACCCCATCGTTCCCCACGTAATACGCTAACATGACATACTTAAAAGGGAAGATTCATCACAAATACTATGGGTTCAACTTAGCATAACATTAGCCTCAACATGGGTTTTAAAGGTGTCAACTTGCATATATGACCATAACATCAAACCCAACTAGCATAAATAATCAACCCAAACTTGCATGAATCACATATGTCATAAAGAGGGTAACTTGCATAGATGTTCATGTCATAGACCTATCATAAAGGGATAAACTTGCATACATGTCATAGGTCTAAAAAGGGATGAACTTGCATATGTTACTCATATCATAAAAAGGGGTAAACATGGATATATATGCATGACATACAAAGGGGTAAACTTGCATATGTATGCATATCATACAAAGGTGTAAACTTGCACATGTTACTTGCATATAATCAAACACCAAACTTGCATAACATGTCATATATGAACTTGCATATAATCAAACACCAAACTTGCATAACATGGTGTCATAATGGATCAATGTTTATCATAGTGATTTGCATAACTAGCATCATGAACATATAGAATAAAACTTGCATAACTAGCATATAGCATAAAACTTGCATAACTAACATCATGAGCACATAGCATATGATAACATAACTTGCATTGATCCACATTCATAACCATAACCTCATTATATCCTATCATAATTAGTTTAGAAATTGCTTGCTGAAGGCATAGAAACTCACAACTTGTTGATTAGCACTCCTATGAAGAAGATTTAGTTGCTAGAGTTGATTAGAAGTTGATTTGAGAAGCTATCTTCCTCTTTAATTTGTGGAGGCTCCTTCTAAGTTGCATTTTGACGGCATGACGACGTTGTATCTAATTTTAGTATGGATTAGGGTAGTCTTAGGGTGTATTTATAGATTTAGGATGTAGTTTAGGCCCTTAGATTAACCCTAGATTAGGTTAGAGCCGTCAGATTTCGTCACAAGCCCCAAAACACAGCCCAACAGCCAAAACAATGCACCCAGCCAAACTGGCCGAGCCACCTATGCCGACAGGGGTGTCGACACTACTGTCGACACCCCCCCTGTGTGTCGACTCCCCAGTCGACACGGGGGTCGATCTGGTGCTGGCGGGAATTTTCCCGCCTAGCCCCCCCCCTTCTGCATTTGAAATCTGTTTTTCGAAATTTGAATTTTCTGCAAACTTCTTCGGGCCTTAACTGGGTCATACGGACTCCGATTTTCGAAAACTCGGACTCTATTTCGCGTATTTTTCCGAGACGAACGCAATGGCATAGCCCGTTTCCCCTGATTCAGATCTTAAAATTTAATTCTGCCCTGATTTATATTATAACAAGTTATTCGACATACGGGGTGTTACATTCTCCCCTACTTAAAGGATTTCATCCCCGAAATCTCTAAGTCAAGAAGAACGTATCCTACCAACCAAACAACCATCTACTAAACCATCCAACACTGGCATCCATTGTCCTTAAAGTTTCTAATGCTGTATGAACACATGCAAAAAGTGTGTGTATATGTTCCCTGTCTAATGCAAAATCAGGCGGTCTACTGATTCAGTTGACCTCCTTAATGCAAACCATGATAGTGCCATGCATCGAATATGTATGCGAAAGAACCCTATCGACACATACTATCTCTACATGAGTGCACAATCATTCACAATAAAAATGCATCATCCATATGATAACACAACCATTATACATCCATTAATATAGCTACCTACACACAATTATATGCAATATGCAATATGAAGTGACTGAGCCGATCTAGTGTCTAAAGTGTGTGTATATGCATCCACGAGCAACCACTAGCAAACACTTGCATCCACATGCATCCATCAATCATAACATGTCTCAAACACATGTTTCAACCATAGGTTTACCCTATCTAAAGGTCAAAGGTACTAACGAGAGGACATACTAAAGATAAGATAAGTACTAGACAAACGATAAAGGAGAAGTTAAAAGACATACCCTCAAAAAGGAATGGGTACAGTGAACGCATCTTCGCTTCTGTCTCCCAAGTAGCGTTGCTCTCATCATCTCCCCATTGCACTTTGACTAGTTGGACCTCTCTGTTTCTCAACTTCCTAATCTCTGACCCAAGGATGCGGGTAGGAGCTCGTCGAATAGTCGCATCACGCTCTACCTCCACTTCTCTAAGCAAGCTCGGCTCTACCACCTCTGCGGTCTCATGTAGGCACTTCCTCAAATGTGACACATGGAATACGTCATGTATCCCACTAAGTCTCTCGGGTAAATCCACTCTATATGCCATCTGTCCAATCCTTTCCTTAATAGGAAACGGTCCTACAAACCTTGGTGCTAACTTCCCAATGGACCCAAAGCGAACAACATTCCGTAGTGGAGATACTTTAACAAAGACCATGTCCCCAACATCAAACTCAAGATCCATCCTTCTCTTATCCGCATAAGATTTCTATCTGTCTTGCGCCGCTTTCATCCTTCTTCGAATCAAATCAATCTTTTCCGAAGTCTCTCTGACCATATCAGGCCCAAGCAAGATCTTATCCGTAGATTCCCACCAACATGTAGGTGATCAACAAGGCCTTCCATAAAGAGCTTCAAAAGGAGCCATGCCAATACTAGACTGAAAGCTGTTATTATACGCGAACTCCACCAATGGAAGATGCTCTTCCCATGTACCTCCAAAATCTAAGATACATAGCCTCAAAAGGTCTTCTAGAATACGGTTCACCCTCTCGGTCTGGTCGTCCGTCTGAGGATGATATGCAGTGCTCAAACACAACTGAGTCCCTACTGCCTCTTGCAAACTCTTCCAAAACTCGCTAGTGAAGATGGGATCTCGATCACTCACTATGCTAGAAGGTACACCATGCAACCGAATTATCTCTCGAAGGTAAACTGAAGCTAGCCATGGAGCAGTCCTCTTACTCTTCACGGGTATGAAATGGGCGCTCTTAGTAAGTCTGTCTACCACAACCCAAATTCCCGTATTACCCTTCCTCGATCTCGGTAACCCATCAATAAAATCCATCGAGACGCTATCCCACTTCCATTGCGGAACTTCCAATGGGTGAAGCAACCCACCAGGTTTCTTTTGCTCCTCTTTCACTTGTTGACACACCAAACATCTAGCGACATACTCGGCCACATCCTTCTTCATTCCGGCCCAAAAGAAAACTCGCTTCATGTCTTGGTACATCTTGTCCCCACCGGGATGAATGGTCATCTTCGAACGATGTGCATCATCAAGTATAGCCTTCCTCAAACCCTCATCTTGCGGTACACAGAGTCTACCGTCTCTACGCAACCACCCCTTACCATCCAGGGTGTACCTACTCAAATGGCTGGACGACTCCCCCCTTATGAGCCTCTCTACCAACTCAACAAACTGTGGGTCGTCCCGCTGTGCCTCTCCAATCCATCCCAAAAGAGTAGGTCTGACCTCTAAGGATGCTAGCAAACTGGGTACAAAGTCAACGGAAGGTCTGAAGTCAAACATCGAGATAAATTCCAAGCTTCGTCGTTCCACGAACAATGGACTCAAGGACAACCTTTTTCTGCTTAAGGCATCCGCCACCACATTACCCTTGCCAGGGGTATACGCTATCTCAAAATCATAGGATGCTAAGAACTCCATCAACCTTTGCTGTCTTAAGTTCAAATCCTTCTGAGAAAACAAGTACTTCAATGATTTGTGGTTAGTGAACAATTCGAACCTCTCGCCAAGAAGATAATGGCACCAAGACTTAAGCGCAAAAATAATAGCGGCCAACTCTAGATCATGTGTAGGGTAAATTTTCTCATGCACTTTCAACTGCCTTCCCCCATAGGCTATTACCCTTCCCTCTTGCATTAAGACTGCGCCTAGTCCTGTCCCACAAGCATCGGTATAAACAACAAATGGCTTACTCCCATCTGGCAACACTAAGACTGGAGCTGTGGTTAAAGCTCTCTTTAGCCGTTGGAACGCATCATCACAATCTACGTCCCATGTGAAGACTAGATTCTTCTTCGTCAAGCGAGTTAATGGGGCTGATATCTTCGCGAAGTCCTTGATAAACTTCCTATAGTAGCCAGCCAACCCCAAGAAACTCCTCACCTCGGTAGCATTCTTTGGAACCTTCCAATCTTGGATGGACACTACCTTCGTGGGATCCACAGCTATCCCTTCCTTAGAGACCACGTGTCCTAAGAACCGCACTTCCTTCCTCCAAAAGTGACATTTAGAGAATTTAGCCTTAAGGCTATGCGCTCGAAGAGTCTCTAACACTTCCCTAAGATGTAGGGCATGCTCTTCTTCACTCTTAGAAAAGATCAAGATGTCATCCATAAAGACCACCACGAACTTATTAAGGTACTCCCTGAACACCCTACTCATCAAATCAACAAAGTATGCAGGGGCGTTCGTCAAACCAAATGGCATCACCAGCCACTCATAGAAACCATCCGGTGTCCTAAAGGCAGTCTTGTCTATGCTATCCTCAGCCACTCTCAACTGATGAAACCCCGTGGCTAAGTCCAACTGCGAAAACACTGAGGCGCCAACCAACTGATCAAAGAGATCATCAATCCTCGGCAATGGGTGTCTATTCTTCTTTGTAAGTTTGTTGAGTTCTCTATAGTCTACACAAAGTCTGAGGGACCCATCCGCCTTCGTGGAAAAAACCAATGGAGCACCCCACTCCGATATACTTCGTCTTATGAACCCCTTTTCAAGCAACTCCCCTACTTGCTTATGGAGTTCCCTCCTCTCACGAGGAGCCATGTGGTGCACTGGCAAAGATACTGGCTTAGCATTGTCCACCAGATATATTCGGAAGTCGATCTCCCGCTTCGGAGGTAAGCCCTTCACCTCCTCAAACACATCCGAGTATTCCCGGACCACTCTAACAGATCGCAAACTCTCGACCTAAGCATCAAGCAATTCAAGATAACTTAGCATAACAGAATTCATGGGATTACAAGAGATCTCGAGAGTGTTCCCCAAGCGGGTCATGAGCCTAACAACTCTCCTTTCACAATCAAGAACGACACCATTACTGGATAACCAGTCCATGCCCAAAATTAACCCATAGCCCGTGAAGCCCAAAACAATAGCATCACATCTAAACTCAACGCTAAGTATAGAAATCTTCAAACCCAAACATATCATGGACAAATAAGTGGAGCCCCCAATTGGGTTTGAAACAACCAAGGGATCATCTACTAGACTGGTGTCTAAGTGCAGTGACTCAACTAATGATGATGAGATAAACGAATGCGATGCGCCAGAGTCAAACAAAGTACGGACAAAATGATCAAACAGAAAAACCAGACTTTCAACGGAAATAGTTCTACCTCTTTCCTGAATCGGTGGAACCGCAAGAGCCTGAACTTGCCCCCTTGCCTGACCTGGTGCCATAAGAGATTGCACCTGTCCTCCTGAGGTAGATCCCGTCCTCTGCCCCTTCTTAGGGCAGTCCTTCACTAGATGCCCTGCTTCGCCACAGTGGAAGCAGCCAGTCTTCTTCTTCTTCCGACAATCTTTGCTTAGGTGGCATGGTGTCCCGCAATTGAAGCACTTCTTCTTTCCCTTGCCACCGTTGCCTTTCCCACCCTTGTTTTGTTGTTGCTGTTGAGGTCTCTTCTGATCTCCTTTCTTCTCGGGTGCCTTATTAGCATTGGGACCCTTCTCTTCCTCATGCATAAGTGCCATGTCTACTAGCTTCTCAAAGGTAGCCCCCATAGGGATGTGAGTCATAGCCAATCCATGCATCGGTTCATTCAAGCCTTTAACGAACCTCAGAGCCTTCTTCTCCGGTGTATTCACCATGTCTATGCCAAACCTTGCCAACTGATTAAACTTGTTGACATATTCCTTCACTGATAGGTTTCCTTGCTTTAGAGTCAAGAACCTTTCCATATACAGATTTTCTTCCGCTCTTGAGAGAAACTTTGCCACAAACCTTTGTCTGAAATCCGCCCAAGAGTCAACAGGGCGCTCTCCATTAGTGACCTCCCACCAGAACGAGGCCTCTCCCTTCATTAACCAAGCAGCTAACTTGACTTTCTTTCCTTCTTCCATCTCAAAGATGTCTATCAACTCTTCGGTTTCCTTAAGCCAATCCCTAGCTTCCACAAAAGTTTCTGATCCTTGAAAAGGTTTCCCTCCCATAGCCTTAAATTCCTTGCAAGTCTTAGCAAAAGTATCCGCGCGAGGAGGAGGAGGAAGATCGGGTGCAACTGGTGGTGGAGGAACATTTGCTGGACCCACAGCGGTGGCCCTAGCCTTCATCAATCTCCTATACCATACTGGTATCGCTACACCCTCCGAAAAGTTAAGATCTTCAGCCATGCCGAAACGAAGAAGGAAAGATTCAAAACGGAGAATTCGAAAGATAAAGATATAGCTATTGGGGATTATGCTTTTCTTTCAAAAACTTTTCTCTTAAAAGACATGTTTTTAAAATACTCCTTCAAAAATGTTTTTAGAAAAATAGTTTTTCTAAAAGTTTTATCTGTTCTGGTAACCTTCAGCTCTGATACCACGTGTAACACCCCACACCCGCTAAGGTCACTCACTAAGGGAATGCCTTAACTTTGGTGGAGTACTTTAAGTGAATATAGAACAGAAAAATTACAACAAGACAGATATAATTAATACTTGAAATTTAAAACATCATTTCATTGCAACAGAAGGTAAACATGTTTGGTTACATATCAAAAACCAACAAGAGTCAAGTACAAAATATCCATCTCGGTAAAAACATAAGTACATAATCCCACTACATACTAATAGCCATAATAGAAAAGATAAGCTGGGCTTTACATCAATGGTCCAAGCTCCAAAAGATAGATAAAGCAATCTGATCAAAGCCCACTAGTGCTAGGCCCACTCTGAGAACCTGAGGGTTGGGAAAAAGATAAAAACAACGGGGTCAGACATAAGTCTGAGCAAGTCCTATAACTTTAACAATACAGTCATTAAAGTAATTAGGGTATGATATAAAGTTGGTACAGTAACGACTGGGGATAAATGACTACACTAAGCAGCCAACTAGACATAGGATGAACTAAGATATCGGTAAAGACGAATCTACCCACCCAAGGGTAATTACTACACTGCACCACACCAGTCATTCCTACTTAAAGGTTGATCCCACCCATGGACTTAGAAAATATTAGTAGTTCGTTTACCCCTAGCTGACCACATAGGTGTCGTCTGCCCCTATCTCCACTAGGTGTACCCACTACTCCCCAAGCGATCGGCTCCCTAACGTAGATACCCGTGCTGGCCCCACAGTGGGGTGTATCACTCCCCAAAGTGGCAACCCGATACAACCAACGGTGCACGGCTTATACCTACACGATGCAACAACATCTTACCAACCAGCCCGGGTCCACACACGCATATGAAACCCATTGGACTTGCGTTGCCACCGCTAACCCGTTTTGGCCTCTTATAGTCAAGCCCAGTACGCGTGTCCCGTCCTCGACATGGGTCGAGCCCAATAAGATACATATGGGTTACTGGTTGAAATGGGCCCCCACAAGCTACCCACCTAAGCTTGTCCCCTCTTCTAGTGTATCCCACTTAACCCTTTAATCATGTTTAATTACATGTTTCCACTTGGTTAAGTATTCTAATCGTATTTTCTATTGCCACCCAAGGCAACCCACTAGATTTCCACATGCCACCCAAGGCACTTACTTGATTTCCACATACCACCCAAGGCACCCACTTAACCCCTCATGCCCCCACTACATGCTTATCTGGTTAAGTGTTTCTTAATTGATTAAGAACGTAACCTTTGTAAAGACCTCTCACATTAGACTATCTTTTATGGCAGCTGGATTTGCCGGTCGGGTCCGGGCAGCCTTACGCCATAACAGAGTCTAACCTCGTGTCTTTACACTTGTCACGTATTTAGTTCATGCCTAAGACCTCTCACATTGGGCCAACCATTTGTAGCCGCTGGATTTGCCGGTCGGTTCCGAGCGGTCTTATGCTACAAAAGGGTCCAACCTCGTGTCTTAGTCGATTGATTACACCTAATTAATCACCCCCATATTTTGAATTAATTTTCCCTAATTAATTCCAATTTAATGATGTACATAATTGACTCAATTATGTCCATCCACTCATGGTATGCAACATCATACCAATTTCACCACAATTTTGTTAACATGAATATTAACCCCATCGTTCCCCACGTAATACGCTAACATGACATACTTAAAAGGGAAGATTCATCACAAATACAATGGGTTCAACTTAGCATAACATTAGCCTCAACATGGGTTTTAAAGGTGTCAACTTGTATATATGACCATAACATCAAACCCAAATAGCATAAATAATCAACCCAAACTTGCATGAATCACATATGTCATAAAGAGGGTAACTTGCATAGATATTCATGTCATAGACCTATCATAAAGGGATAAACTTGCATACATGTCATAGGTCTAAAAAGGGATGAACTTGCATATGTTACTCATATCATAAAAAGGGGTAAACATGCATATATATGCATGACATACAAAGGGGTAAACTTGCATATGTATGCATATCATACAAAGGTGTAAACTTGCACATGTTACTTGCATATAATCAAACACCAAACTTGCATAACATGTCATATATGAACTTGCATATAATCAAACACCAAACTTGCATAACATGGTGTCATAATGGATCAATGTTTATCATAGTGATTTGGATAACTAGCATCATGAACATATAGCATAAAACTTGCATAACTAGCATATAGCATAAAACTTGCATAACTAACATCATGAGCACATAACATATGATAACATAACTTGCATTGATCCACATTCATAACCATAACCTCATTATATCCTATCATAATTAGTTTAGCAATTGCTTGCTAAAGGCATAGAAACTCACAACTTGTTGATTAGCACTCCTATGAAGAAGATTTAGTTGCTAGAGTTGATTAGAAGTTGATTTGAGAAGCTATCTTCCTCTTTAATTTGTGGAGGCTCCTTCTAAGTTGCATTTTGACGGCATGACGACGTTGTATCCAATTTTAGTATGGATTAGGGTAGTCTTAGGGTGTATTTATAGATTTAGGATGTAGTTTAGGCCCTTAGATTAACCCTAGATTAGGTTAGAGCCATCAGATTTCGTCATAAGCCCCAAAATACAGCCCAACAGCCAAAACAGTGCACCCAGCCAAACTGGCCGAGCCACCTGTGTCGACAGGGGTGTCGACACTACTGTCGACACACCCCCCTGTGTGTCGACTCCCCAGTCGACACGGGGGTCGATCTGGTGCTGGCGGGAATTTTCCCGCCTAGCCCCCCTTCTGCATTTGAAATCTGTTTTTCGAAATTTGAATTTTTTGAAAACTTCTTCGGGGCTTAACTGGGTCATACGGACTCCTATTTTCGAAAACTCGGACTCTATTTCGCGTATTTTTCCAAGACAAACGCAATGGCATAGCCCGTTTCCCCTGATTCAGATCTTAAAATTTAATTCTGTCCTGATTTATATTATAACAAGTTATTCAACATACGGGGTGTTACACTGTGTCTGACATTGGATTTTATTCCGTGTGATTGATTTCTATTAAATATATATCTGTTTGGCGGCGAAGAATTTATTCTCTTACTTTACACCCTTCTATGAGACATACGAGCTTAGAGGTTATATATCGATAGATATCAATCGCATGGCGTGAATTGCCTGTGTGGCATGCTTGAGTGGCAAATGATCAAGGCTTCTGTTGAAAAGCAAAGTCTTGTGGTTGATGATCAAAACACGGCCTATATGGCATAGATTTGTGTATAGCGTTAATTCGCGATCCTTACACCTCGGTATGAGTCAAAAACGGGATAGTGACTACAGGGAGAGCACGCCGTTTCTTTCTAGCTATGGGTGATGTTAGTGACCTATCAGCCCTGACATTTATATACTTTTTACCTGTGTGGTTGTTGGAATGCGAGGCGCCTCGAATAAAAGGTCGATAACTGGCACTATGTGAGCTGATGTACAGACCATTTTATAGGTCCGATAGGACCGGGAAACGTGTGTTCAGGTATAACTAATCCACTTTTGCACTTTGAGTGGACCGGCCCTAAAGATCCAAGGATCGGTGTGTGTGGTCCTGAGGCATTTGCTAGAGTGTCTCGAACGGAGAGGAGCTTGCCCCTTGCCTCGACTCATGATGGAATCCAATTTCCAATACGTGATATTTCGGTTTTATTTGTAGAGCCTAGTATTGGCGACATAGTGGGATGGGGCACTTATGTCGTCTATGATTGATACTTATGATTGAAATTATTTTGACACTATACACTTGTAGTAATATCAAATTAATCTGTTTTAAATGTATCAAGCATTATTTGGCTATTATAAGGTAAAACCCTATCCTCCGTCTTGCGTTGCATTGTGTGATGGGACCTGGGTCTTATAATAGCTTCATTTTTCTTTATTTGGCATTGCGCTGTTTGTTTTATGCACTGGTATTCTTGGGAGGAAACCCGTTCCGTGTTATACGGCGTGGTCCCTTTATTTACCTAACTTTAAAAATAAAGATTAATAACTGTTTTAGTTCTCACACCAGTCACATGACTGACCTGGAGTTTATTATTTTAACCTAAACTCTGGGTGCCCTTATTTTCCGCACGGGCCGCTAGTAGTTGGGTTTTGCAGATTTATTTTCACAAGATCCTGGTTTATAGCTGAAGTGATATTCGGAAAGCTCTGTATCCGTGTATTTCTTTCAGTTATGTTTTGTATTATTTTTCCGCTGCAGTAATGTATTTAAATCTCTGATATTTATCAAATGTGTAATATTTATTCATACTCTGTATATTCTTGTATTCTGATGGAATTGTTGTAATAAGCAATGAAATGTTCTTCTGTTTGTGTGCTGATTCGTCTTATCCTCAAAGCAATCCGTGCTTTCCTTCACGGGGAAGTTACAGGTCACTACACCTTGTTTGGTGGTGAGATAAGTCGGTGTATGTAATTGAGATCCATTCAATTATAATAGGAAATGAATCTTGTTTATTAAAAAGACTTGCATTTAGAAAAATGAAACTATTAGTTAATTTGTTTGCTTAACTAATAAAACTCAAAATCTGACATAGTTTGGGGTTTAAATGGGATGAATTTGATAATGTATAGTCTGCTTATATATAGTTTATACTGACATGTGTATGCAGCGAGAAAGGATACTTTTAGTAAAAAGGGACTATAATATCATATACGCATATGGTTTGATCATAAGAATGCTTAAGTATGGTAATTGGTAAGCAGTAAAGCACCATGTCAATTATGTATACCGAGGTGTGGCTGATATCTTGCTTGTGTATCTAATACCAGATCATATATTACGTTTAACATGCTAAACTGAATCAGATGGAAAGAGAGAAGTTAACCTAGTCTTGGTTTAAATAATATAAATAAGTTGAGTTACTCTTTGAAATAGCAAAATAGGTTTGCAAAGCCTAGAAAAGTGGACAAATACTGGTGCAAAAAATATAGGAGCCTAGTTAATGTATAGGAGAGTGTAAAGTTCCTCTGAAGCAATATATTTTAATTTATGAAGGAAAGCAAACATTTCCATAAAATAGTAATTTGTTAAACAAAGGGCGTTTACACTAGACAAAAGTTTTATACTTAGTATGTTTGTAATATCTTTAGATACATGCTGGGTTTGGACAAAATTATCAGTCATAAATAAATTTTGTAACTAAAATGATCACTGATGTTAAATGAGCTATAATTAAAAATAGCTTTGATAAACAGTAAACCAATGATCTACTTCCATTTTTGGTTGGGTTGAGATTAGTTTAATTTAAACTAATCAAATATCTCTTGCTGTAAAATTTAAAAACTCTGATATTGGCAAGGGAAGACTTGTATATCTTCACATATATAAGTAAAAAAGAAAGTTTGAAGCAAACTAATATTTTTATATTGCTAGAAGGGAACTTGGAATGGTTTTGGAAAGGGGATTGAGAAGATGACGCAGGGTAATTTATTAATAAGTAATTAAAAGAGAAAAATTATTTGGGGGTCATTTCATTTTGTCACCCTTTTGAAAACAAATTTACCTGCAATTTGATTTTGTCAACAACATTGGTTATTAACTTAACCATTTATTTGTCCAGTTGTTCTATTTTTAATCATACCTTTCCGTAAGTGAATGTATATAATGAAATGCTTAACTATTTTTCATAATATAATATTGTCACTTAACCACTTCATTGTCAATTCATTCCACTATACGTAGATCTTGAATTATCTGAAAGATGCCATTTTTGAAAGACAAAAAAAACAAAGCGGCGATAAGTTATTGAACGAGAATGCATGCAGGTTTTCAGTTGTTAATGAGTTAGTTTCATATGTGCGTGGTGCATTAAGTTTGTCAGCTACAAATTGTTAAACTTTAAAAATAGGAAACAATATCTTCAAAAGGGGAAAGTGCAAACAAATCCATTAAAGTTGTTACGAAAATGATTTGATATAATAAAAAAGGCAACATAATAGATGACAGAATAGAGAGCGTAATAATTTTGCATGGGTTTGATGCTGTATAAAATAACAATTGAAAACAGAAAATTTGTATGTTTGTTATATTTTAGCTTCCGCTCACAGATTATTCTAACTCATTAAATGAGAACCCAGGCTAGAAAGAAGAAACCGTAGTTTGATTCAATATAATAATTGTAGCGAAAGCTCTTAATATTGTGCAGCAATATATTTGTTGGACCAAAAGCTCCCAACAGACTAAGTTGTAATTGTCAACAATAAAAAAATAAAAACAGAGATGTAGTACAGTGCAGCCTGCAAGAAGCATAGAGAAAATGTATTTTAGGAATATATGCTAGTTCTCAGTCCGAAACAAATGAAGTCATGTTACAACTTCAGAAAAAAGTAAAAAAAAAAACACGATGTAATTTCATTTCGGATAATGACAATATTTGAATTCAATAGTAAATTATATATTATTGTGTTATGGAATTTTTTTTGTTTATATGCTTAAACGTAGTGAAAACTAATTCCAAGTCATGTATGAAAGTTTCTTGAGCATTCCCAAAATTGCAGACATAAATATTTTATTGTGCAACTAGAAACACAACCATTGTTTTTGACTTTACCTCCCCTAGCACTATATGGTTTTGATTTCATTTGTTCTAATCAAACTAGTTTGAATGCTGAAAACTAATATTTCAGTTATTTTAATTGCTATGATTATGCTAGCTTTCCACACATGCTCAAGGATTTGATTTTCGTAATGATCTTTATATGATTAAACTAATGCATATGATTGAATGTTTTTTATTGAGGTCCTCATCATTTTATCATTCATCAGCTAATACTTCTATTATGTAGGTAAACCATGGAGTTATCCAAGTTTCCAACAACTTCAGTAACAAAAAGCCTAAACAAAGAGGTATATTGCTTGTACTTGATGCTTTATATCTGGATATATTGTTTTCTTAAAAAAAAATCAAGTCAGACATTATATGTCACTCTCTTCTGTCTTCAAAAGTTTCATGCTTCAAAGATCTGTATTGTTTGCATTGTACAACACTCACTGATGAGTTGGTTGCTTGTGTCATTTCAGGATTACAGACAAGGCTATGTTTAAGGGCTTCAAGTCTGCTTAGAAGTCGACTTTTCAATATACTATAGTTTTATTTCGTCTTTTTTATATGTACAAAAATATTGTTATATGCAATGGGAAAACATTCACTAATCTATTTATGCTTTGTGTAATTGACAGTTTGTTATTCTTTGTACTTTTGGTACGATAAATAGTGTTACAGCACTGAGTTTAATATTTGTGTTTTATTGTTAATAGTTATCAATCATTGTTAAGAAGATTAGTTGTTAAAACTGAAAACAAAAGGTTGTTTTAACAATGGAAAAAGTCTATTGGAATCATAAAATACAATATTAGAAAATCATTGCATAAAAGTTATTAACATCTTTTATGATATTTCTTACGTATGGTGACTGACTTTTTCTGTTCGCAGCTCCTAAATAGACAACATATAGAGAAACGTATTCAATGGTTATTGAAAACAATTTTCAACCATTGTAACATTAATTTTTTTTTTTGTAGTGTAACTTCAATTATCAGTACAGTTCAAAATGTATTAAGAGGTAAATATATGGGAATCAAAATAGAAATTTCCTTCCCATTGCGTTCAGATCAAATTCTAGGAAATGATATGGCATAGGTTGGGCGTAGAAAATAATAGGATGTATAAGAAATATCTGGCGTAGGAAAGACGTAGGAAATATCTGGCGTAGGAAAGGCGTAGGAATAAAGCATAGGAAAGACGTAGGAAATATTTTAATTGTATTTATTGAAGTTGAGTATGTATGGCGTAAATAACGAGTAGGAAATATTTGCCGTCACACCGACGTAGGAACTTTTTGGGTGTAGCAATGTCGTAGGGAATGGTTGGCCAGCGAAGGAAATATGGCGTTGGTAAGGTATAGAAAAAAATATGACGTAGGAAAGGCGTAGGGAACTAAACTATGCATGGAGTCGGAACGACGTAGGAAACATTTTTGCCACGCTTGGATTTTTGACATTATGTTCGGCGTAGGACAGACGTAGGAAATTGTAGTTTTCTACGCCATTCCTACGCCAATTAGGCGTATGAAAACTAGAAAATTCTTGTAGTGAAATCTACATGCATCAACCACCAGGATTCACTCAAAATGAAAATCAAGTCTGCAAGTTGAATAGAGCCATCTATGGTCTCAAACAGGCACCAAGAGTGTGGTTTGATAAACTCAAAACCACAGTCAACTCTATGGGCTACAATCCAACTAAATCTGATACTTTACTGTTTATAAAAATCAATGATTCATCTACTATTTACATACTAATTTACATTGATGTTCTTATTATTACAGGGAATAACAGTGAGGAGATCAAAAAGCTAACTGAATGCCTAAATGATCAATTCTCCATAAAGAATCTTGGCAGTGCTTCATACTTTCTAGGCATTGAAATAAAAACACATTCATCTACAGATATGCATTTAAGTCAAAAGAAGTACATTTCAGAATTACTTACTAGAACAAACATGCATAAAGAAAAACCACAACCTACACCTATGATATAAAATTAGCACTACAGTAAAAACAGGGGAGAAGCCATAGATATATAAAACAATATAGAAGTGTGGTGGAAGCATTACAATGTACAACCATCATACGACCTGATATATCATTCAATGTTAACAAAGTGTCTCAATTCTTACTGAACCCTCTAGACGAGCACTGGAAGACTGTCAAAAGAATTCTAACATACTTGAAGAGTTCAATCATGTAACAACCCGGAAAATCCTAACCAATTTAAAAAATTTATTTTGGCATTTTTAATGAATTTTGAATATTTAAAATGATTTATTTTAAATAATAACAATGAGAAATTTATTTTGAATAGAATTAGAATGTATTATTTTTTTTGAATCAACGTTAAAATATAGATATTTATTTTTAATTATAAAAGGAATTGGAAATGGCGCGGCAGTTTGAAAATTCGATTTCAAATTTCAAATGAATGTACATGATTCAAAATGAACCGGATTTTAGCAAAACCAATAATATTAGAATCTATTTGAAAATATCTTTCCAACAAATCTGAAAAATCAAAATTTCATAGCGGGAATAAAAAGTTATGCCCAGTTGAAAATTCAGAATAGTCGCTATGGAATTTTGGCCCTTAAAAATGGAAATTTTGCAAACGACCTCCATTTTCGACGAAACAACTTTTGTTGGATCCGGGATGTCAAGTTATGGCTAGACTTCAAAATTCATAATTTTTGAAATCAATGTGTGAGTGTGGCGAAGGAAAACATGTTTTGACAGTTTCAGTCAATTTGGATCGACGAGAAAATGGCCATTTTTCAAACGATCTCCAAATTTGACGAAATTAGTTTTGTTAGAACCGTATCGTCAATATGTAGCTAGAAAATATTTTTTGGGAATTTTAGAGTCCGTATGTGGCCCCGGTAAATTGAAATGTACGTTTAAAATTGAATATATAGATTTAAATTGTAATTTCAACGAAAACTGATCGAAACAGCCGAAACGGCTTACGATACATATCCCATTGTGTTCGGAATGGGGGTAATTAGTTAGGGGTGACAGTCGTTGAGTCTCGTTTGGAGTTCGTAAACAAAGTCAACATTTTCCTTTGAATTAAATAATAAATAAATAAATATAAAACTATTTACATAGCCCCCTCCTTTCTATATTCTCTCTCTCGTTTTTAGAAAATAAAAGAAAAAAAAACAAATGACGACGGATCCGCAACCCTAACCTGTCGCCGCCTCGCTGGCACCTCCCGCCCCCAGATCGACGGCACGACCCCCTCCCCTCCTCCTTGTGACGGAGGTTTCCCCCTCTCTTCCAATCGAGCCCAAGACCCACAAAGCCACTAAGAACCGCGCCGCCAGCCCTCCCCCTGGCCCACCACCGCCGGCATTGCTCCCTGCCACCACCCCAGACCCAAACCGCCCTCCTCAGCCATCACCTCCGGCCGTGGGGCCCAATTACGAGAGAAACCCAATTTTTATGCGTTTTCAATTTTGCAAAAAGAACCCCGACTCGTTTCAGCCCTCCGCGAGCCTCCTTCGCAACCCGACAACGAAGGTGAGCTTTTACTTCAATTTTATTCATTCATGTAATTAAAAGTATGATTTTTACAAATGGTTTTAATATAAAAATGTAATTTTTATACATGAAGTGATAATATGGAAGTATGATTTTTATATACATAACAATACGATTTATATATATATAACAATGTGATTTTTATATTATAGGGATAATAAAAATAAGATTTTAATATTATAGGGATAATAAAAATATGATTTTTATACTATAGAAATAATAAAAATTTGATCTTTATATATGAAGTAGAAATATAAAAATATAATTTTTATATAGAAAGAAGCGTTGTAAAAATATATGAAGTGACGATAAAAAAATATGTTTTTATCGTTTGAATGGCAAGGTAAAAATGTGATTTTTATATATTCATTAGCGATAGAAAGATTTGATTTTTATCTGTATAGTAGCGGCATAAAAATGTGATTTTTATCCATGTAGCATTGTTCTAAAAATATAAAATTATTTTTAGAAAGAAAAAAATATAATTTTTAGCCTATGCATTTTATTTATAAAATAATCATACAAAGAAATAAGTATTGATTGGTTAAAAATAAAATTTTTAATGTAGGTATAATACATAGATCGACAATCAAAGCACGACAGAGTGGATCCCAAAGGTGAGAACTTCCCACAAAAATTTATTATACAGTTATTTGTTTATAACTGCATATATGAACTGTTTCCCCGTCGTCCACGGACCATGGACGACTTGTGTGTTTGTTTGGTTATATTGTGTTGTGGTTTTTGGTTGATTGGTTTGGGGAATGAAATGGAATGGATTAGATTGGTATGAGTATGGCACGGGCCATTATTAGACTGGGGATAAGGCTAGACCTTATCCCATTTTTAGTATCACGCCGTTATGCTGCCAAAATTTTCTAAAATATGTTAGAACAATACAAATATCATTTTTATTGTATAAATGAACTGAATAGAATATTCATATGTTGAATAAAATATTTTATCGTTAAAAATATAATTTTTAATATGAATAAAATTAATATATAGTTACAAATCTGACGATTTGTTTAGGAACACCCATTTTACTGATATGGATTAGGACGATAAATTTTACACATCGCCCAACTGCACAAATAAAATTCATTATTTGTTGAATTGAAACCCTACACGGGTATTGGGATGGTATTGGACATACACTAATCCCAATAATTAACTGTATGTCAATCGATCGATTGACAGGCTGTATAAGCGTCGAATATTTATATTTGATGCTTATGTAGTGTAGAATGCCCTTTGGATGATGGTTGATTGTGTTTGATTGTTGTTGTGTACATGTGTTGTATGAAATCCATATAATCACATTATATGGTAATTGACTATGTCTGATTCCATATTAGAATGAATGAATATTTTAAAATAATGAATATTTTAAAATGATATTCAGAAAAGAACCAAAATCTGATTTTGATGTCCGATTTGGGATGGACACGAATATAGTTAAATATATATAGCCGTGTTAATTAGATAACACCATTTTGACATGAACGATATATATCGATTTTATTCATTTCTATAATGAATATCGAAAAGGAATTGATTTCAAAATATAATGTTTTGAAAATATTAACATTTACATATCGATGATATGGAATATTCAATTTTGATTTGAAATTGAATATGAAGTTGAAATTGTTTTGAAAACGAATTTAAAATGATTTATAAAATACGTTTTGAAATGAAATTGACGAAATATATATACATAATGGCCTGAATAGAACGTGCCGTGCTGCGGCAGTTTGCGAATTTCGACCATTGACTCCGAATGGACTATACGGGAGATCCGACCATCGGATTCTCCTAAAACTGGAACCGTTGGGTTCGTATCGAAAAGAGCTTTCTAACGAATATTAGCGATTTAAAGTCTAACGGTTGGATTTGGAATTATGTCCAAATCAAATTTGGAAAAGTTCGCTGTAAGTGCAGTTCGATGGCCGTTTATGGAAATCGACTGTACTGGCCTTGATAAAATTATTAAAAATATCAATAATTAGTGTAAAATCATAAGAAATGATTTGTAAAGAATTGGGTGAAAAATCCCATATTTTAAAAGAAAAAAATAGATTTTATCGAAATGAACTAGTTGTGAACTAGAATTATAATCCAAATATTTTTGAAATAAATAAATTGGATTTGAAATGGTTTTAAATATAACCAGAATTTCCAATATATAAATTGGGAATGGATTTGAATCGAAATGATCTTTGGAATATTTCGATATTGGATTCCATGATTATAAGGATATTGTGGAGGAATTTGAAGATATAGATATATCGTTATTCCAATACGATATTTGTTGATTTCAGAATTTGATATTGAATATAAGCTGATATATTTTCTATTCAGAGCCTTGTATTTTATATCAAATTGTATTTTGGGTTTGTCGTGAATGGTATCTTTAATAATACTGTTCTTAAACCCAATGGAGTTAAGAAAATTAGAAACTGACTGGATATTAGTTAAGTTGAATTGTTTCCTGGGTATTGATCTGATGTTGGTTTCGGCCTTCGGGTTTAACACTTAGGGAATTGTTCTCTTACTAATTTACGGTTAGAGACTGATGGAATGTGAATTGGGTTTCTTGGAACTGTGTTTTAGCGACATTCGTTCTTTAACCCGATTTACAGTGAAATGGGATTTGGAATTTATAAATCTTTTGTTAAGATTTAAAGGAGATTTTCCAAAGTAAAGTTTTCCAATTTAACCTATTAAATTGGAATTGAATGGAATTTGATTTGGTAATAGTCGAAGTAAGCTTCTGTAGAGGAAGACGGTTAATACATATGGAATTTAAAAGGCCTTGTCGTTATTCCATTTATATTATCAGTTGGATATGGAAGTTCATATCGAGTACATATATCGATTTGTTTTCCATGAAGATTCCATTGTTAATGGAATGTGATTTTGGGTTGTCGTGAATGGTATCTTTAATAATACTGTTCTTAGACCCAATGAAGTTAAGAAAATCAGAAACTAACCGGAGATTAGTTAGGTTGAATGGTTTCCTGGGTATTGATCTGATATTGGTTTCGGCCTTCGGGGTTAATACTTAGGGAATTGTTCACTTGCTAATTTACGGTTAAAGGCTGATGGAATGGAATGTGATTTTGGGTTTATCGTGAACCGTGTTCTAAATGACATTGGTTCTTTAACCCAATTAAAGACAGGATATGATTTCCCAAGTTAAACAATCGTTAATATTGATTTTGGGGAAGATTAAAATCAAGTGGAGTTTTAATGCATCTTTAATTAGATTGAAATGATATCCAAAGGAAGATTAAAGAATAAATTTAAAGAATTTATGTGACGGCCCGCCCCACACCAACCGACATTTACTCCAAAAGTGCAATGTACACATGTCCAGTTAGTACGGGACGGTCGTCAGAAGGAAGGAAAGAAGACGAAGAAACAACAAAGAACCTGTAGAATGTCTCACAGCGCATGGTACAAAATATAATAACAACATACTTGACATAAAACAGGTGAGACAGTGCATAAGCTGAAAACAAACTAACATAGCAACGGAAAATTCAAGTACAGCTTATGATCCAAAGCTAACATTATTACAACTTTTCAAACTGTCTCAAAAAGCAAAAGCAAGATAAGGGAGGTATACTACTAATGCCCAAGTAGCGACCACCAACGACACAGGGAGATTATCTATATATCATATGTGGAAGCCTCCTTCTCGCCTCCGAATCAGCTACTCGCACATCACCAGCTAACCTGTCTCTATTCTGCTCGTGTGAGCACCCAGAGTAATAAGAAGAGACATAAAACTCTGGGTCAGACAAAAAGTCTGGTATGAGCGATAAGCATCTAAACAGAACAATAACAGGTATACTAAACCATACCTGAACCTGGGCCTGTAACCAAAGAGTTAGCACTACATACTGTGCAACACTCTAAGGTACCACTAACATATGGTGTGAAGATACGGGGGTGGAGGTGTGCATGTCATATTGATGGCAAACAATCAAGCATAGCAACCATCCTCACATCTCTCACTCAGTGCGTAAAGCATACAATATTCACCACTTCAATCACCTCAATACTTTGCTATAATCACCTTGCCCCATGAAGTCATAAATGGCTTCACTGCACTGATACATAGCCACTAATCCTTCTCTATGTCCACTTTGCCCCATGGAGTCGCAATGACCCCACTGCACTGGCTCATAGCTTTACTAATCCTTTACTATGTCCACTTTGCCCCATGGAGTCACAATGACCCCACTGCACTGGCTCATAGTCTTACTACGATCACTTTGCCCCTCGAGTCATAATGACTCTACTGCACTGATAACGTAGTCTTGCTACCATCACCTTTCCCCTCGAGTCATAGTGACTCTACTGCACTGATAAGTAGCCCATCATTCATTTCCAGTGGTGAATCGAAGCTATGAACGTCGACAACTCCTTAGCACACGTCCCGTAGCAAAGCCCAATCATGAAGTGAACTCATTGGTTCTCAACTGGATCCTGAGCTCTAACTTCCATTTGGACTACCTATGCATCTCAAGTTATTGGTCATCAGCGGATCGGTTCGGATCTCCCCCTATCATCAGTTCGGTTTGGATCGGAATGCACCTTCTTCATTGGATCGGGTCGAATACCTCGAGCTCCCTCACAGTATGTCGGTTCGGATCGGCAAACGTCGCCCCTGGCGGGTCGGGTTCTTCAATTCCATCCACCAAGCGTCGGTTCGGTTCGGAGGTGACCATGCGGGTCGGATCGGATGATGCATGCCACAAGAAGTGCAAGTGGATCGAAGCTTCCCCAGTTCTTGTTGTCCTCCTCTGTTCGGATCGGGGTGTGGAGCGCAAGAGTGGATCGGAGCTTCTGAATTCGAGCGGGGGTCCGGATAGGGTCCTTTTCTCCGTTCCAGTCTGGATCGGTCAGATTCCTGCACTATTTCCAACAAGCAGTTTACGCCACTCGACGGCGTTTTCGACCATTCCAACTATTCTAATCAATTACAAAGCATACCATACAGTCATAGCAACATGTATAATCAACCACAAACACCAAAACAACAATATGATAGGTTAAAATGGATCAAACATAGCCAAAACCCCATATTTCCCCTTAAGCATGTTTAGGTGAAACTAATGATATGATTAGCAAAACTTAACCAAATTAACCCAAATTCATATCAGAGGTCTAAAACATCATTTCGAATTTCATAAATATTTTTCCAGTATTTTATCATGTTTAAATTCGCTAATTAACACTAATTACCCTTAATTAGCCATAATTAGTGAGGAACTATGCAAATCACTCACCTTAGCCACAAATAAAACCTCAAACTGAAATGATTCTCTGTTTGGGCGCGAATATCAATGCTAAACAGCATCTCAAATCTTGATTTGGTGAAGATGTCCCTTGATTTGATGTTGCTAAGCTTAATCCTTGATTAGAAAGTGATTTGGAGGTGATTTAGAGGTTGGAGGCCATTTTTAGGGTTTCTAAGAGGTAAGTGGAGGCTAGAAAACTGAAATAGAATGAAAATCTAACTCTTTTCAGCCTCCCCATAACCCTAATCCCGAAATGGGTTATGGGCCCATTCACTAATCACCCTATTTGGCCCGGTTAAACAGTTTTTCACCTTCCAAAACTTATTTCAGCCATATCTCCCAAACGGTAAGTCCGTTCTTCGCATGTGTCCACTCTACGGAAAGGTAAACCATCAAACGAATCTAATGGAAGTGGTTTCAGGTCAAAATTCCTTTCCAATCAAAAGTTATGGCCAAAACAAGATCAGCTAGGGGCAAAACGGTCATTTAAAAATCGACAAAAATCATGAACATGGGAAATGACTCTAATGGTTGTTTCCCAAAGTTACATGATCATACGACTTCATATGGGAAAGAAATAAATATTCTACGATCCTCCGATGCGTAGAATGCGGGTTGTTACACTCTTCCCCCCTTAAGAAATTTTGCCCCCGAAATTTCCTAATCAAAACACACACAAGGGTCCCGCATGCCTATCAGCCATGAAACAACAATCAAACATACAAAACAAGCCAAACAAGTCTATCCTAGCATGCGGAATAACTAAATCGCAAAGTAAATCTTACCAGGCGAAGAGTTCTGGATACGTCTTCCTAATGCTCTCCTCTGTCTCCCAAGTACAGTCATTCTCGTTCTCGCCCCACTGAACCTTGACTAGCTTCACCGTCTTC
The DNA here is from genome assembly GCA_030737875.1 of Allium sativum. NCBI lineage: Eukaryota > Viridiplantae > Streptophyta > Magnoliopsida > Asparagales > Amaryllidaceae > Allium > Allium sativum. The sequence continues at coordinate 193,646,098 of CM060927.1, read as the reverse complement.
CTTCGAAGTTGCTTCGTATCGTGCTCGACAATACGAATCGGCTTGCGGTTCCCAACCGCCTCGGGTTCCACTTCGAAGTCCTCTAACGGATCAGGTGAAATAGTCATATCTGGGTCGTGTACGAACTTCCTTAGTTGGGAAACATGAAATACGTTGTGAACTCCCGCCATCTTTTCTAGTAAGTCAACTCTATACGCCAAATTTCCAACTTTTTCGAGAACTGGGAATGGGCCGACAAATCTTGGTGTCAACTTGCCTCTCCTGCCAAATCGTATCACACTCTTCAACGGAGAAATCTTGACAAACACCAAGTCACCGACGGAGAATCTTAAGTCTCTCCTCCTCTTATCAGCATAACTCTTCTGCTTATCTTGGGCAACCTTCATTCTTTGTTGAATGATCTTAATCTTGTCCGAGGTTTCTCTTACCACGTCTGGTCCAAGCACAAACTTCTCACCGGTCTTTATCCAACATGATGGTGAGTTGCATGGTCTTCCGTACAAAGCTTCATATGGAGCCATACCGATACTGGATTGGTAGCTATTATTATATGCAAACTCTACTAGATGCAAATGGTCATCCCATGATCCACCAAAATCCAATATACAAGCTCTCAAGAGATCTTCCAATATACGATTCACCCTCTCCGTCTGACCGTCGGTCTGAGGATGATATGCGGTACTGAGATGTAATTCTGACCCTAGAGCCTCTTGTAAGCTCTTCCAAAACCGACTAGTGAACAACGGGTCTCGGTCACTCACAATGGTTTTAGGTACTCCATGAAATCTCACTACCCACTTCATATTCAATTCTGCTAACTTAGCTGTCGTCCTGGTCGATTTGACTGGTATAAATCTTGCACTCTTAGTCAATCGATCCACAATTACCCAAATGCTATCATGTCCCGATCTAGTCCTTGGTAAACCATCGATGAAATCCATCGAGACTTGCTACCATTTCCATTCGGGAATTTCTAATGGTTGCAACAAACCACTAGGCTTCTTTTGCTCGGCTTTAACAAACTGGCAATTCATGCACTTGGATATGAACTTCCCAACGTCTCTTTTCATCTCTTCCCAGTAGTAAGTCTGTTTCATGTCTCGATACATCTTATCACCACCGGGGTGTATAGTCAGTTTTGAGTGATGACATTCTTTAAGCACTTCTTCTCTCAAACCATTCACGTTGGGTACAACTAGTCTTCCATTCTTTCTAAGCCATCCATCTCGATCGAGCCCATACAAATTCATCTCCTCACCGTCAATATTCATTTCTAACTTGGAGATGATTTCCAATAGATTAGGATCGTCCCTTTGGCTGGAACCAATCCGCTCTATCAAAGTGGGTCTGATCGCCAAACTAGCTAGCATTTCTGGATCCAATTCGCACTTTGGTCTGAAATCAAACCCTGCGATATACTCCAATTGCTTCCATTCAAGAAACATAGCCCCTAAACTGGCATGTCTCGTACTCAAGGCATCGGCTACCGCATTACCTTTCCCAGGTGTGTATGCGATATCAAAATCATACGAAGCCAAGAACTCTAACCACCTCTGCTGACGGAGATTCAGATCTTTCTGAGAGAAGAGATACTTTAACGATTTATGATCGGTAAACAACTCAAATCTCTCTCCCAAGAGATAATGTCTCCACATCTTCAGCGCAAACACGATCGCTGCTAGTTCCAAATCATGGGTAGGGTACCTTTTCTCATGTGGCTTTAGTTGCCGACTAGCATAAGCTACAACCCTACCTCCTGGCATCAATACAGCACCTAGTCCGGTACCACAAGCATCCGTGTATACCATCATTTCTTCATTCCCTTTAGGAATGACTAGCACTGGCGCACGCGTCAACTTTTCTTTTAGACTCTTAAATGCATTCTCACACACTCCGTCCCAGATGAAGGCCTGATTCTTCTTAGTCAACTAAGTCAACGGTGCCGCTATCATGGAGAAGTCCTGGATAAACTTACGATAATATCCAGCTAACCCCAAGAAACTTCTTACATCTGTTGCATTCTTGGGCGTAGGCCAATCCTGTACCGTAGCCACCTTCGCAGGGTCCACGACAATACCATTCTCTGAAACAACATGGCCCAAGAATGTCACTTCCCTCCTCCAAAAGTGACACTTAGAGAATTTCGCTTTCAATTGGTGTTTCCTCAACACCTCCATCACTATCCTCAAGTGTCCCTTGTGTTCCTCCTCTGTCCTCGAGTAAACAAGGATGTCGTCTACGAACACAAGAACAAACTTATTCAACTGATCTCTGAATACTCGATTCATAAGATCCACAAAGTAGTCTGGTGCATTGGTCAACCCAAATGGCATGACCAACCACTCGTAGAATCCAGACGGCGTCCTAAATGCCGTTTTCGGAACACTTTCATCCGCTACTCAGAGCTGATGAAATCCTGTCGTGAGGTTCAACTGGGAGAACACTCTTGCTCCTTCCAATTGATCAAACAAATCATCTATCCGCGGTAGAGGATACTTATTCTTCCTCGTCACCTTATTCAACTCGCGATAATCCACACACAAGCGAAGAGAACCATCTGCCTTAGTGGCAAACACAACTGGTGCTCCCCACTCGAAGACACTTCTTCTAATAAACCCTTCTTCAAAAGATTTCTGACTTTCACCCCGAGCTCTTGCTGCTCCCTTGGTGCCATACGACGAAGTGGAATCACTATAGGTCTGGCATCTTTCACTAAATCAATACGGAACTCAATCTCTCGGTGTGGTGGAAGCCCGGTCACCTCCTCGAAGACGTCCGGATACTGGCCAACCACGGGCACATCTGACAACTCATCATGCGGGATGTCGAGGGAATTTATAAAAATAGCCATTACCCCATCACTAGGTAGACTACCAAACACTACCCTCCGCCCATCATCCGCCCTAACTGTCACCAAAAAGCCCTCACAGTCTACCACCACCCCGTATCTTTGGAGCCAATCGACCCCCAATATAATGCCATACCCAGTAAAGCCCAAAACAAAGCAATCACAAACAAACATACATCCATGACTCGATAAGACCAAATTTCGGCAAATCATACTAAGGTTAGTCGAACCACCAATCGGGTTCGTCACAACCAACGGTCTATCGACTATCTCGGGTTTCAGTCCCAACCTATCCACCAGGTCACTAGATATGAAGGAACGGGAAGCCCCAATATCAAACAAAACTCGAACTGGTACATCATAAATAGAAAGCATACCTTGAATGACAACGTTCTTTCCTTTCTCCTCCGCAGTTGGGGCATTCGACGAAGAAGGAATAGCGTTAAGGGCATATGCTTTCACCATTTGCTTTTCTTTAAGAGGTTGTGGACACTTATCCTTATGATGTCCCACTTGGCCACAGTTGTAGCACTTCCTATCCGCTGGCTTGGCCCGACATTCTTTAGCATAATGGCCCTTCTTACCACAGCTGAAGCACTCAACATCTTTCTTGCTCTTTTTCTGGCCATCCTTAGATTGGTTCTGTTTCCTCTTATTCTGATAGTTATTCTTGCCTCCACCACCTGCTTGCGGCTTCGGCCCTTCTGCAGATGCAGCCTCAGTCTTTGGCTTAGGGTAAAGACTCTCTGATCTCAAAGCTTTCCCCACAATCGATTCAAAAGTCTCATCGATGTGGTTGATAAGCCTTTCCCCCAAGTATCCATCCAATCCAGTAATGAACTTCTCATTCTTCTTCTCAGGAGTATCGATAAGAGATAGTCCATACTTCGACAAAGTATCGAACTCAGCAATATAATCCGAAACTGCCCTACCATTCTGCTTGAGTTCCAGGAATCTCTTAAACAACACTGACTTCTGGGCAGCTGGAATGAACTTCTCGCTAAAGCGAGCCTTGAACTGATCCCAAGTAACCTGATCTTCTGGATTGGTTGTTCTAATGGCATTCCATCAATTCATCGCTCGCCCTTGCAGCTGACGAGACGCTAGCCTTCTCTTCATCACATCCTCGATACCCAAGTCGTCGAAGATACGATCACAGCTATCCAACCAATCTTGAACATCTGTGGCCGACTCCGTTCCGTGGAACGGCTTCCCACCAAGGTTAGTGTAATCCTTGCACAACTTGGCGAAATCGACCCTAGGCGCCTGCACTACTGGACCACCACCATTTCCGGGATTGGGAACTGCTCCCTGAACATCCCTAATCATCTCCCTCATGAAGTTAGTGAACATTGTCCTCATGTCTGGAGCATTCCCATGATTGGTCCCTCTACCAGCACCCCTAGTGTCTCTACTCATCGTTCAATCTGTAAAGAGAAAACGATTAATGACCCCATAGTGGTGCTAGTGCAGTACGACTTCATCCTTATACTACTAATAGTATATATATAGTTTTTGAAAACCAAAGTAATCACAAATACGCGCTCTCATATACGTACTATCTCTCCCTAGTGTCTTTCCCTAGGTTAACTACGCAACCTAGAGCTCTGATACCAAATGTGACGGGCCGCCCCGCACCAACCGACATTTACTCCAAAAGTGCACTGTACACATGTCCAGTTAGTACAGGATGGTCGTCAGAAGGAAGAAAAGAAGACGAAGAAACAACAAAGAACCTGTAGAATGTCTCACAGCGCATGGTACAAAATATAATAACAACATACTTGACATAAAACAGGTGAGACAGTGCATAAGCTGAAAACAAACTAACATAGCAGCGGAAAATCCAAGTACAGCTTATGATCCAAAGCTAACATTATTACAACTTTTCAAACTGTCTCAAAAAGCAAAAGCAAGATAAGGGAGGTATACTACTAATGCCCAAGTAGCGACCACCAACGACACAGGGAGAGTATCTATATATCATACGTTGAAGCCTCCTGCTCGCCTCCGAATCAGCTACTTGCGCATCACTAGCTAACCTGTCTCTAGTCTGCTCGTGTGAGCACCCAGAGTAATAAGAAGAGACATAAAACTCTGGGTCAGACAAAAAGTCTGGTATGAGCGATAAGCATCTAAACAGAACAATAACAGGTATACTAAACCATACCTGAACCTGGACCTGCAACCAAAGAGTTAGCACTACATACTGTACAACACTCTAAGGTGCCACTAACATATGGTGTGAAGATACGGGGGTGGGGGTGTGCATGTCATAGTGATGGCAAACAATCAAGCATAGCAACCATCCTCACATCTCTCACTCAGTGCGTAAAGCATACGATATTCACCACTTCGATCACCTCAATACTTTGCTATGATCATCTTGCCCCATGAAGTCATAAATGGCTTCACTGCACTGATACATAGCCACTAATCCTTCTCTATGTCCACTTTGCCCCATGGAGTCGCAATGACGCCACTGCACTGGCTCATAGCTTTACTAATCCTTTACTATGTCCACTCTGCCCCATGGAGTCACAATGACCCCACTGCACTGGCTCATAGTCTTACTACGATCACTTTGCCCCTCGAGTCATAATGACTCTACTGCACTGATAACGTAGTCTTGCTACCATCACCTTGCCCCTCGAGTCATAGTGATTCTACTACATCGATAAGTAGCCCATCATTCATTTCCAGTGGTGAATCGAAGTTATGAACGTAGACAACTCCTTAGCACACGTCCCGCAGCAAAGCCCAATCATGAAGTGAACTCATTGGTTCCCAACTGGATCCTGAGCTCTAACTTCCATTTGGACTACCTTTGCATCTCGGGTTATTGGTCATCACTGGATCGGTTCGGATCTCCCTCTATCATCAGTTCGGTTCGGATCGGAATGCTCCTTCTTCACTGGATCGGGTCGAATACCTCGAGCCCCCTCACAGTATGTCGGTTCAGATCGACAAACGTCATCCCTGGCGGGTCGGGTCGGGTTCTTCAATTCCATACACCACGCGTCGGTTCGGTTCGGAGGTGACCATGCGAGTCGGATCGGATGATGCATGCCTCGAGAAGTGCAAGTGGATCGAAGCTTCCCCAGTTCTTGTTGTCCTCCTCTATTCGGATCGGGGTGTGGAGCGCAAGAGCGGATCGTAGCTTCTGAATTCGAGTGGGGGTTCGGATCGGGTCCTTTTCTCCGTTCCGGTCTGGATCGGTCAGATTCCTGCACTATTTCCAGCAAGCAGTTTACGCCACTCGATGGCGTTTTCGACCATTCCAACTATTCTAATCAATTACAAAGCATACCATACAGTCATAGCAACATGTATAATCAACCACAAACACCAAAACAACAATATGATAGGTTAAAATGGATCAAACATAGCCAAAACCCCATATTTCCCCTTAAGCATGTATAGGTGAAACTAATGATATGATTAGCAAAACTTAACAAAATTAACCCAAATTCATATCAGAGGTCTAAAACATCATTTCGAATTTTATAAATATTTTTCCAGAATTTTATCATGTTTAAATTCGCTAATTAACACTAATTACCCTTAATTAGCCATAATTAGTGAGGAACTATGCAAATCACTCACCTTAGCAACAAATAAAACCCCAAACTGAAATGATTATCTGTTTGGGCGCGAATATCAATGCCAAACAGCAGCTCAAATCTTGATTTGGTGAAGATGTCCCTTGATTTGATGTTGCTAAGCTTAATCCTTGATTAGCAAGTGATTTGGAGGTGATTTAGGGGTTGGAGGCCATTTTTAGGGTTTCTAAGAGGTAAGTGGAGGCTAGAAAACTGAAATAGAATGAAACCCTAACTCTTTTCAGCCTCCCCATAACCCTAATCCCGAAATGGGTTATGGGCCCATTCACTAATCACCCTATTTGGCCCGGTTAAGCAGTTTTTCACCTTCCAAAACTTATTTAAGCCATATCTCCCAAACGGTAAGTTCGTTCTTCGCATATGACCACTCTACGGAAAGGTAAACCATCAAACGAATCTAATGGAAGTGGTTTCAGGTTAAAATTCCTTTCCAATCAAAAGTTATGGCCAAAACAAGATCAGCTAGGGGCAAAACGGTCATTTAAAATCGACAAAAATCATGAACATGGGAAGTGACTCTAATGGTCGTTTCCCAAAGTTACATGATCATACGACTTCATATGGGAAAGAAATAAATATTTTACGATCCTCCGATGCGTAGAATGCGGGTTGTTACAATTTATCTTTGATAAAATTAATGGGAACCTTTCCCAAAGTATAAGAATATTTGAATAATGGAATATTTTGTATTGGAATGAGGCGTATGTCGTGTTTTTATAGCACTTGTTTATTATATATGCGAGTTATTCAGAAAGACCGGGTTTATCCCATTCTGAATAACTGATTCGACGATAAGTCGAAGATGAAGACGTTGGTTGAAGACCGGAGGTCATCACATTGTTTGGATGATTACTGAGGTCCTGATTGGGCTGTACACCCAAGACAAGGTAATAAGTGGTGATCATCCAGATGTACTTGGAGATCGACCGGATATGCGAGGACCTCTCCCCTATATTGGACATATGGGGGAGGATTAAGGTGCCTCTGGTTTCGTTCAGACCCAGAACGAACTTGTAAATGGATGTGTGTCTAACATCGGATTTCATTCTATGTGATTGATAGACATCGGTTGCATAGCGTGAATTGCCTCTGTGGCATCCTGAGATGCAAATGATCAAGGCTTCTGTTGAAAAGCAGGGTCTTGTGGTTGATGATCAAAGCACGGCTTTAATATAGCGTAGCTTAGCGTTAATTCGCGAGCCTCACTCTCGGTGTGAACCAGAAACAGGAGAGGACTTCAGGGAGGGCATGAATTTCCTTCTAGCTAGGAGTGGCGTCATCGTTTTACTAGCCCTGACGTTTTACTTATGTGGATGATGGATTGCGAGGCGCCTCGGTTATATCGGTCATTCCAGGGCCGATAGTTTGGTTGGGATATGACCAGTTGACGCCCTATAGGGCGGGGAAATGCATTGTTCAGACATTTTAATCCACTCCGTGTGGACCGGCCCTGATGATCCAAGGCTTGTCTGCGCGCTTACCTGAGACACGGGCTAGAGCGTCTAGAAGCGGTAAGGACGATCCCGTGCCTTGGTTCACAGATGGAAACCCAACTTCCAATACGACATTTTGCGGTTTTAATTATAAACCTATATATGGCGACATAGTGGTATGGGGCACTTATGTCGTCTATGATTGATACTTATGATTGAAATAGTTTTGACACTATACCCTTATAGTAATAATAAAACATGAAATTTTGCGTACCAAACATTCTTAGCTATTATAAGGTAAAAACTCTATCCTCCGGCTTGCGTTGCATTGTGTGATGGGATTTGAGTCTTATAATAACTTCATTGTTCTTTATTTAGCACTGCGCTGTTGTTTTTTGCACTGGTATTCTTGGGAGGAAACCCGTTCCGTGTTATACGACGTGGTCCCTTGATTTACCTAACTTTAAAATAAAGATTAACAATTGCTTTAGTTCTTACACCAGTCACATGACTGACCTGGAGTTTATTGTTTTAACCTAAACTCTGGGTTCCCTTATTTTCTGCACGTGCAGCTAGTAGTTTTGGTTTTGCAGATTTATATTCACAGGATCCTGGTTTACAGCTGGAACGATATTCGAAAAGCTCTATATCCGTATATTCTTCTCAGTTGTGTTATGTATTATTTTCGGCTGCATTGTAACTTGTAAATCTCTGATGTTTATCAATTGTGTAACATTTATTCATACTCTGTATATTCTTGTATTCTGATGAAATTGTTGTAATAAGCAATGAAATGTTCTTATGTTTGTGTTCTGATTCGTCTTGTTCTCAAAGCAATCCAGGCTTTCCTTCACGGGGAAGTTCGGGTCGTCTCATTTTGGTATCAAAGCTCTGGTTTACAGAGTTTAGAGAACAAGACACGTTAGAACCAAATGAAAGAATTCATCAGTGATTGGATTAGTAATATCCAATGAGAATGACTCGTTAGAGATAGGATCAGTAGTATCCTAGAACGAGTGTGAAGAGCGATATTTTTAAAATAAAATTGAAAACAAGTTTCGTTTTGAAAATTTAAATCAATTATTCGTATATGAATATTATTTTTATATTGATTTGGACAATCAAGTATATAAAGATTTTGTGTATACGTCTGGTCCATGTGTATTTGAAGTTTTAATATACTGGATAGATATAGAATCACACTCTAGTCGCCCGGAGATGATTCTGTTGATGACTACGTAGCATCAGTAGTTTGTGTTCGAGTTTCGAAAGTGGGATATCTATTTATTTCCAATTGACTGGTGTGAGAACCAAAACTAGATAGGATCTATTGTTGTGATTTGGCATCAAAAATGAATATTTATATATAAAAATTATGAATTTGAAACGATAAACAACTAATTGATGGTTGTGTTGTATGATTATTTGTTATCTAATAAAACCATTATGTGAAAGAACGGTACATATAACCAAATTGTATCAAATATTGAACTGGATTGAAAATTATTTGGAGATGCATGCATGTACATATATATGTGTGAACAGGTCATAGCAGGGAAGCTAAGCAGAGGAATAAAATTGTTTTCCCAACAAATAGGTACATGATTATTGTTTTTCTTGGGGTTTTTGATGATTTTATGAGCCGATTGGCTAGCCGCTTGGCTGTTTTTTTTTTTTTTTTTTTGATTGGAGAAGCCTGTGTGGCGGTTTGGGGATTTTCCCGGTGCTTTCATACAGGGGAGGTTATGGCGAAATTTTTCGAAAACTTAGGGTGTTAGCCAAATTTTTGAAATTTTTGAAAAGTTCTTAGAAACTGAAATGTTGAAGAACTTAAGTCATAATGAAAATACTAAAAGTTGAGTTGGTTTGTAAAACAACTTTCAGCTTCATTCCTTTGCGGGGACGAAAAGATTTTAAGTAGGGGAGATTGAAACAACCCAGAAAATCCGAACCAATTTAAAAATTTTATTTTGGCAATTTTAATGAATTTTGAATATTTAAAATGATTTATTTTAAATAATAACGACGAGAAATTTATTTTGAATAGAATTAGAATGTATATTTTTTTGAATCGAAGCTAGAATATAAATATTTATTTTTAATTATAAAAGGAATTAGAAATGGCGCGGTAGTTTGAAAATTCGATTTCAAATTTCAAATGAATGTACGGGATTCAAAATAAACCGGATTTTAGCAAAACAAAAAATATTAGAATCTATTTGAAAATATCTTTCCAACGAATCCGAAAAATCAAAATTTCATGGCGGGAATAAAAAGTTATGCCCAATTGAAAATTCAGAATAGTCGCTATGGAATTTTGGCCCTTAAAAATGGAAATTTTGCAAATGACCTCCGTTTTCGACGAAACCACTTTTATTGGATCCGGGATGTCAAGTTATGGCTAGATTCCAAAATTCATAATTTTTGAAATCAATGTGTGAGTGTGGCATAGGAAAACGTGTTTTGATAGTTTTAGTCAATTTGGATCGATTAGAAAATGGTTACCTCCGTTTTCGATGAAACCACTTTTTTTGGATCCGGGATGTCAAGTTAGGGCTAGATTCCAAAATTCATAATTTTTGAAGTCAATGTGTGAGTGTGGTGAAGGAAAACGTGTTTTGATAGTTTTAGTCAATTTGGATCGACTAATCAATGTGTGAGTGTGGCGAAAGAAAACGTGTTTTGATAGTTTTAGTCTATGTGTAAGTGTGGCGAAGGAAAACATGTTTTGATAGTTATATTCAATTTGGATCAACTAGACCACTTTTGTTGGATCCGGGATGTCAAGTTATGGCTAGATTCCAAAATTCATAATTTTTGAAATCAATGTGTGAGTGTGGCGAAGGAAAACGTGTTTTGATAGTTTTAGTCAATTTGGATCGACCAATCAATGTGTGAGTGTGGCGAAGGAAAACGTGTTTTGTTAGTTTTAGTCAATTTGGATTGACTAGAAAATGGCCATTTTTCAAACGGTCTCCAAATTTGACGAAATTAGTTTTCTTATATCTGTATCGTCAATATGAAGCTAGAAAATATTTTTTGGGAATTTTTAGAGTCCGTATGTGGCCCCGGTAAATTGAAATGTACATTCAAAATTGAATATATAGATTTAAATTGTAATTTCAACGAAAACTGATCGAAACAGCTGAACTGGCTTACGATACATATCCCATTGTGTTCGAAATAGGGGGTAATTAGTTAGGGGCGACAGTCGTTGAGTCTCGTTTGGAGTTCGTCTACAAAGTCAACATTTTCCTTTGAATTAAATAATAAATAAATAAATATAAAACTATTTACATAGCCCCCTCCTTTCTAATTTCTCTCTCTCGTTTTCAGAAAATAAAAGAAAAAAACGAACGACGATGGATCCGCAACCCTAACCCGGCGCCGCCTCGTTGGCACCTCCCGCCCCCAGATCGACAGCGCGACCCTCTCCCCTCCTCCTCGCGACGGAGCTTTCACCCTCTCTTCCAATCGAGCCCAAGACCCACAAAGCCACTGAGAACCGCGCCGCGATCCCTCCCCTTGGCCCACCACCGCCGGCGTTGCTCCCTGCCACCACCCCAGACCCAAACCGCCCCTCCTCAGCCATCACCTCCGGTCGTGGGGCCCAATTACGAGAGAACCCCAATTTTGATGTGTTTTCAATTTTGCAAAAAGAACCCCGACTCGTTTCAGCCCTCCCCGAGCCTCCTCCGCCGCCCGACAATGAAGGTGAGCTTTTATTATAATTTTATTCATTCATGTAATTAAAAGTATGATTTTTACATACGGTTTTAATATAAAAATGTAATTTTTATACATGAAGTGATAATATGGAGGTATGATTTTTATATACATAAAAATACGATATATATATATATATATCAAAATGTGATTTTTATATTATAGGGATAATAAAAATATGACTTTTTATATTATAAGGTTAATAAAAATATGATTTTTATATTATAGAAATAATAAAAATTCGATCTTTATATATGAAGTAGAAATATAAGAATATAATTTTTATATTGAAAGAAGCGTTGTAAAAATATATGAAGTGACGGTATAAAAATATGTTTTTATCGTTTGAATGGCAAGGTAAAAATGTGATTTTTATATATTCATTAGCAATAGAAAGATTTGATTTTTATCTATATAGTAGCGGCATAAAAATGTGATTTTTATCAATGTAGCGTTGCTATAAAAATATGAAATTATTTTTATAAAGATAAAAATATAATTTTTAGCCTATGTATTTTATTTATAAAATAATCTTATAAAGAAATAGTTATTGATTGGTTAAAAATATAATTTTTAACGTAGGTTTACTACATAGGTCGACAATCAAAGCATGGCGGAGTGGATCCCAAAGGTGAGAACTTCTCACTAAAATTTATTATACAGTTATTTGTTTTATAACTGCATATATGAACTGTTTCCCCGTCGTCCACAGACCATGGACGACTTGTGTGTTTGTTTGGTTAAATTCTGTTGTGGTTTTTGGTTGATTGGTTTGTTGGTATGGATTTGTTTAGGGAATGAATTGGAATGGATTAGATTGGTATGAGTATGGCATGGGCCATTATTAGACTAGGGATAAGGCTAGACCTTATCCCGTTTTTAGTATCGCGCCGTTATGGCACCAAAATTTTCTAAAATATGTTAGAACAATAAAAATATCATTTTTATTGTATAAATGAACTGAATAGAATATTCATATGTTGAATAAAATATTTTATCGTTAAAAATATAATTTTTAATATGAATAAAATAAATATTCATTTACAAATCAGATGATTTGTTTATGAACACCCATTTTACTGATATGGATTAGGACGATAAATTTTACACATCGCCCAACTGCACAAATAAAATTCATTATTTGTTGAATTGAAACCCTACACGGGTATTGGGATGGTATTGGACATATACTAATCCAAATAATTAACCGTATGTCGATCGATCGATTGACAGGCTGTATAAGCGTCGAATATTTATATTTGATGCTTATATAGTGTAGAATGCCCTTTGGATGATGGTTGACTGTGTTTGATTGTTGTTGTGTACATGTGTTGTATGAAATCCATATAATCACATTATATGGTAATTGACTGTGTCTGATTCCAGATCAGAATGAATGAATATTTTAAAATAATGAATATTTTAAAATGATATTCAGAAAAGAACCAAAATCTGATTTTGATGTCCGATTTGGGATGGACACGAATATATTTAAATATATATAGCCGTGTTGATTAGATAACGCCATTTTGCCATGAACGATATTTATATCGATTTTATTCATTTCTATAATGAATATCGAAAAGGAATTGATTTCAAAATATAATGTTTTGAAAATATTACCATTTACATATCGATGATATGGAATATTCAATTTTGATTTGAAATTGAATATGAAGTTGAAATCGTTTTGAAAACGAATTTAAAACGATTTATAAAATACGTTTTGAAAGGAAATCGACGAAATATATATACAATATATATATAACGGCCTGAATAGAACGCGCCGCGCTGCGGCAGTTTGCGAATTTCGACCATTGACTCCGAATGGACTATACGGGGGATCCGACCATCGGATTCTCCTAAAACCGGAACCGTTGGGTACGTATCGAAAAGAGCTTTCTAAAGAATACTAGAGATTTAAAATCTAACGGTTGGATTTGGAGTTATGTCCAAATCAAATTTGGAAAATGTCGCTGTAAGCGCTGTTCGATGGCCGTTTATGGAAATCAACTGTACGGGCCTTGATAAAATTATTAAAAATATCAATAATTAGTGTATAATCATAAGAAATGATTGGGAAAGAATTGGGTGAAAAATCCCATATTTGAAAAGATAAAAATAAATTTTATCGAAATGAACTAGTTTTGAACTAGAATTATAATCCAAATATTTTTGAAATAAATAAATTGGATTTGAAATGGTTTTAAATATAACCAGAATTTCCAATATATAAATTGGGAATGGATTTGAATCAAAATGATCTTTGGAATATTTCGATACAGGATTCCATGATTATAAGGATATTGTGGAGGAATTTGGAAGATATAGATATCGTTATTCCAATACGATATTTGTTGATTTCAGAATTTGATATTGAATATAAGCCGATATATTTTCTATTCAGAGCCTTGTATTTAATATCGAATTGGATTTTGGGTTTGTCGTGAATGATATCTTTAATAATACTGTTCTTAAACCCAATGGAGTTAAGAAATTTAGAAACTGACTAGAGATTAGTTAAATTGAACGGTTTCCTAGGTATTGATCTGATATTGGTTTCGGCCTTCGGGGTTAATACTTAGGGAATTGTTCTCTTACTAATTTACGGTTAGAGACTGATGGAATGTGAATTAGGTTTATTGTGAACTGTGTTTTAGCCACATTCGTTCTTTATCCCGATTTACAGTGAAATGGGATTTGGAATTTATAAATCTTTTGTTAAGATTTAAAGGAGATTTTCCAAAGTAAAGTTTTCCAATTTTACATATTAAATTGGAATTGAATGGAATTCGATTTGGTAATAATCGAAGTAAGCTTCGGTAGAGGAAGATGGTTAATATATATATGGAATTTAAAAGGTCTTGTCGTTATTCCATTTATATTATTGGTTGGATATGGAAGTTTATATCGAGTATATATATCGATTTGTTTTCCATGAAGATTCCATTTTTAATGGAATGTGATTTTAGGTTGTCGTGAATGGTATCTTTAATAATACTGTTTTTAGACCCAATGGAGTTAAGAAAATCAGAAGCTAACCGAAGATTAGTTAAATTGAATGGTTTCCTGGGTATTGATCTGTGACACCCCATGTCCATTAATGTCACTCACAAAGGGAATGCATTAACTTCTATAGAGTGTTTTAAGTGTGTATAGAACAGAAACTTAACAACAAGACAGATATAAAACAGTACTTGAAATTTTAAAACTTCATTTCATTGCAGTGGTAAATACATAAGTTTGATTACATCATCAAAAACCAAAGATTAGAGTCAAGTACATAATATCCTTCTTGATTAAATCAGAATACATAAAATGAAAGACATAACCCCATAAAATAGCCATAAATAAGATAGGCTGAACTTTTACTTCAGCAATCCAAGCAGCTTCTAAAAGCAAGAGATAAAGCTGTCCAAATCAAGCTCCACTAGTGTTAGTCCCACCCTGAGCACCTGGGGGGGAAAGGAAGAAAAGAGGTGGAAACAAGGGGGTCAGACATAAATTCTGGCGAGTGCGATAACTTTAACAATATAATTATCAAAATAACTAGGCTAAGGCATAAGCTGGAAAATAAGGGAATGACTGTGAACAATTGGGTAAGACAGAGCAAACAAGGAAATAAGACGAACAAAGATAACGTTAAAGTCGCCCCTAATCACTATAGGATAATTACTATACTGCACCACCACTAGTCATCCTAAAGGTTGATCCCGTCTACAGAACTTAATACTGCTAATGGTAGTTTCGTGTACCCCTAGCTACCTCCATAGGTGTCGTCTGCCCCTATCTCCACTAGGTGTACCCACTACCCCCAATTGATTGGCTCCCTAACTCGTAGATACCCGTTCTGGCCCCACAGTGGGGTGTATCACTCCCCAAAGTGGCAACCCGATACTACCAAAAATGCACGACTTATATCTACACGATGCAACAACGTCTTACCTACCAGCCCAGGCCCACACACGCATATGAACCCGTTGGACTTGCGTTGCCACCGCTAACCTGTTTTGACCTCTTACAATTAAATCCAGTACGCGTGTCCCGTCCTCGACTTGGGACAATCCCACAAAGATACTTAATGGGTTACTGGTTTGAAAAGGGCCCCCATGCATGACACAAGCTTTCCACCTATGCTTGGTCCCCTCTAAGGTTTTCCCACTTAACCCCATTCTTATTCATGTCTTCTTGCAAGTTTCAATCTTGGTTAAGTGCATCTAATCCTATTTCAAATGCCACCCAAGGCACCTACTTAACTTCACATGCCTCCCAAGGCACCCACTTAACTTCACATGCCACCAAAGGCACCCACTTAACCCCCTCATGTCCCACCACATGTTTATCTGGTTAAGTGTTTCTTAATTCATTAACACCGTAACCTTGTAAAGACCTCCCATATTAGACTGGCATTTGTGGCAGCTGGATTTGCCGAGCGGGTCCGGGCAGTCTTACACCATAAACGAGCCTAACCTCGTGTCTTTGCAACTGTTACGCATTTAATTTATACCTAAGACCTCCCACATTAGACTGGCATTTGAGGCAGCTGGACTTGTCGGGCAGGTCCGAGCAGTCTTACACCATAAACGGGTCTAACCTCGTGTCTTAGGCGGTTTATTATTGCACATTTCATTTAACCCCAAATTGGATTAATATCCCTAATTTAAATTGTCAATCAATTCCAAATTTAACTATGTCCATAATTGACACCTTAATTATGTCCATCTATTTATGGTATATAAAATTATACTAATTAACATCACAAATTAATTATATGCCATTTAAGGCATTTATGCCAATTCTCAATATTAATTATTTTAATATTATCTCATTTCCCCACGTTGTACGTTCGTACACGAAATTTAAGGAATACATTTGTAGTAACCCGTAACATCCCCGGTAAGGAAAACACGGATTGCTTTGAGGACAAGACAAATCGGAACGCAAACAGAAGAACATTTCATTATTTATCACAACAATTCCATCAGAATACAAGAATATACAGAGTATGAATAAATATTACACATTCGATGAATATCAGAGATTACAATAAATTACATAGCAACGGAAAAACAATACAAAACACAACTGAAAGTAATACACGGATACAGAGCTTTCCGAGCATCGTTCTAGTTGTAAATCAGGATCCTGTGAATATAAATCTGCAAAACCAAAACTACTAGCTGCCCGTGTGGAAAATAGGGGCACCCAAAGTTTAGGTTAAAACAAAAAACTCCAAGTCAGACTGCCCGTATGAGAACTAAAACAGTTATTTAAAACTTTACTTTAAAAAAGAGTAATTCAAGGGACCACGCCGTATAACACGGAACAGATTTCCTCCCAAGAACACTAGTGCATATAACAAAATAGCGCAATGCTTTTTGAAAAAATGAAGCTATTATAAGACCCAGGTCCCATCACACAATGCAACGTAAGCCGGAGGATAGAGTTTTCCCTTATAATAGCCAAACATGCTTGGTACGTTTAAAAGAAATCATTTGATACTATTATAAGTGTATAGTGTCAAAATAATTTCAATCATAAATATCAATCATAGATGGCATGGGTACCATATATCATGTCGCCATACTAGGCTCTACAAATAAAACCGCAATGTCACGTATTGGAAATTGGATTCCATCATGAGTCGAGGCAAGGGGCAAGCTCCTCTTCGTTCGAGACACTCTAGCAAATGTCTCAGGACCACACACAGTGATCCTTGGATCTTCAGGGTCGGTCCTCTCTTACTTTTTAGGATTGGAAATTCCTAAGCACATGTTTCCCGGTCCTAACAGACCTATATCCGAGGCGCCTCGCATTCCAACAACCACACAGGTGAAAAGTATAAAAATGTCAGCCAGTTTAAGCACTGACACCACCACTAGCTAGAAAGAAACGTCGTGCTCTCCCTGCAGTCACTATCCCGTTTTTGACTCATACCGAGGTGTGAGGCTCGCGAATTAACGCCATACACAAAGTTGCACCACACAGACCGTGCTTTGATCATCAACCACAAGACTTTGCTTTTCAACAGAAGCCTTGATCATTTGCAACTTAGGCGTGCCACACAGGCAATACACTCCATGCGACTGATGTCCATCGATATACAACCTCTGAGCTCGTACATCTCAGAGAAGGGCATTAAGCAAGAGAATAAATTCTTCGCCGCCAAACAGATGTATATTTAATAGAGATCAATCCACACAGAATAAAATCCAATGTCAGACACACAGTCCATTTACAAGTTCGTTCTGGGTTTGAACAAAACCGGAGGCACTTTCCTCGCATATCCATCGATCTCCAAGTACGTCTTGTAACACCCCACCTCCGCCAGGGTAACTCTTGCAAGCACACTAGCTTTGGAGGGGCATTAAATAAGGTAAACATGCATGCAGATATCACAAGACAGAACATATAAGTAAAACAGAGTAGTAAAGCAGCGGATAAAACTAGCATTTCAAAACCATAGTTAAGTTACAACAAAGTACTTGGTCATTATTTTCCAACAAACAAAGTCTAGCATAAACTGAAAAAACTGAAATACATAAGGTACTATCCCCAAAGTGAAGTGATAAACCATAGCTAGCTCAATGTCCAAAACCGTACACGAGCAAATCTAGTAAGCAAGCTGTAAAGATCCAAGCTAAGCTCCGATGTTCCCACCCTGAGGACCTGGGGGGGGGGGGAAACGGAAGAAAAGAGGCGAAAGAAAACAGGTCAGTCAAAAAGACTGGTAAGCCCTACTACTATCTGTCTAAGAACAAGTAAAGTTAACTGGCATGAGAAGCTGAGATGAACATAAGGATAACAACATACTGGCATGATGATTAACTAACAAGATAGATAAAGGTGTCATCGCATAATCAAGGATAAGTTTTGCACCACGGGTGTACTAGCATTCTAACATGTCAAGTAAAAACCAGAATTGATCCCTTGGCCCACGCTTGGCCCAACATCATGAGGTGACCTAAATCAAGGTCCAACTACACGGTCTATTCAATCGGCTCCCTACAAGCCTAACTCGTCAAGTGTCGGTGTCATACGGCTTAGTCATGTAATGTAGTTGACTGTGCAGGGTCCACCCCATAGGGTGTATCAGGCCCTACGGTGTAACCCTCAGACACAATTCCAGGATGCACAGTCCAAACCTACCGATGCCCGTGTTCAACTCCGGACTTGATGTGCACGACCGTGGTCCGCCTGAACAACCGGTGCATCATTCAGCTGTCTCTTTTGGTCTCTTACAATCAGCCCGGTAATCGTGCCCCACCCTAGCTTAGTCCTAGGGTCTTATGATACTACCAAGAAGATTACTGCTGAAAAGGACCACGCAACTAGGGTTTCTTAACGGGTTAAATGTGGTTAACCCGATCCAAACGTGGATTAAATTGGTTAAGAGTACCCAAGGTTCCTGACTTAACCCCGATTAATCCATCAAGCCCAAATTGGTTAAGTATTAAGTGGACCATGACTTAACCCTAATCAGGAGGCAGTAATTAACTTAATGCGCTTTAACCTCTCACATTAGACTTTGTTGTGGTTACTAGTTAAGCCGGGCGGGTCCGGGTAGCTTTACACCACAACTAGGTCTAACCTCGGGTTCGAGCACAACATGACCAACTTCTCACATTGGGTCCTATTGTTTGTAGCCACTAGTTAAGCCGGGCGGGTCCGGGTAGATTTATGCTACAAACTCAACCCAACCTCGAGTTGGCCACACTCATATTTTCTAAGTGTCATGTCCATTATGTTTCCAAAACATAATTACAAGTTAACATATCACGTCATGTTATAAAAACCATGTTTATGTCATAATGTTACCCAACCCCAACGTAACCCCATCGTTTACATAATCGCAACAACGCATAAAGGGTAAAATAGGGAACTTGGCATAATCATGACAAAAAGGTGTTGAAGCCACAAGTTTATCATGGTGGCATATGAGATGTACATATGTTCATATACTTGCATATTGCATCATTAGGCTTCCAAAGCATGCATAAAACCAAACTTAGCATATGAGTGATACATGGTGATAAATGACATGTAGAAGTTGCTAGGAGTTCGCATTTAGACTCACATGCAAGTTATCATAGGGGATATGTTAACTTTCATGTTGCCAAAATGCAACCTTTAATATAAAGCTTGGAGCTTTATGCTCACAACATCAAGTTTAACTTGCATAACATGATAACATGATCAACCCAAACTTGCATAACATAGCAACATGTGTCATACATAATGATTAAACCAACTTGCATAATGATCATCCAAACTTGCATATAATGATCAACCAAACTTGCATATAATGATCAACCAAACTGCATATAATGATCAACCAAACTTGCATATCATAATGGTCAACCCCAAACTTGCATCATTCATTTAACTTTAGAGTTCAAAGAAAGAAAGTAGAAAAGGGCTTACAATGCTATGAAGACACAAATAATTATTTATTATAAAGATTGAGACGAAGCCCTTATGCAAGCATCAAAAACCCAAATATGCAAGCTCCAAATGAAAACCCTTGAGCCAAATCAATAAAAACCCTTGCTTTGTAATAGAAATGTTGCAACTTGACTTGAATGCAAACTAAGAACACTCATACAAGCTTGAAAATACTTGTATGCACTCAAAATCTCTCATAGAAATAAACTTAGGAATTTTAGCATGAGAGTGGAGGCCATGAGAGGAACAAATTTGGCATTGTTTAGTTGTAGGAATGAATAATGATGATTTAGGCTAGGCTTAGGGTCTTTTTATAGAGTTTTAGGATAGTATTAGCCATAGGATTAACCCTAGATTCAATCAGAGCCATCAAATCCCGTCACTAGCCAACAAAACAGGTCAAAACAGCCAAATTGGGTGCACCTGGCAGACCTGGCCGACCAGGGAGGTCGACCCCCAGGTCGACCCTAGGGTCGACTCCCCAGTCGACCTGGGGGTGGGAGGTCGACTCCCCAGTCGACCCCCCTGGGTCTGGCGGGAATTTTCCCGCCACTTCTGAAAATTGAAAATTTTGAATCTGTTTTGAATTTGAATTTTTCGTGAAACTTCGCGAGGCCATATCTTGGTCATACGGACTCCGATTTTCGAAAACTCGGACTCTATTTCGCGTATTTTTCCGAGACGAACGCAATGGCACAGCTCGTTTCCCTTGATTCAGATTTTACAGTTTGATTCTGCCTCGATTTATATTATAATATGTTATTCAAAAATACGGGTTGTTACATTCTCCCCTCCTTAAAGGATTTCGTCCCCGAAATCTCCAAGTTAGGAAGAACGTATCCTACCATCCATCATCCATCTACTCAAAACATCATCCACGTGCAGTCATTGTCCTTAAAGGATTCTAAATGTTGTATGATCATATGCAAAGGTGTGTGTATATGTACTTATCTAATGCAAAAATCAGGCGGTTACTGATTTAGTAAACCTCCTTAATGCAAAGCATGTTAGTGAAATGAGTCCATATGTATGCAAATTCCTAACATAACTCATAGTCTCTACATGAGTGCACATAACATTCATCCATATGCAACATCCACGTGATAGCATAACAAGTTTCATCCATGAATAAGCATAAACACTCATGCATATGCGGTATGAAAGTGTGTGAGCCGATCTTAGTGCCTAATGTGTATCATGCATCCACGAGTATCCACGTGCAAACACTTGCAACCACTTGCAACCATCAAGCATAACATGTTTCAAATACATGTTTCATCCAAAGGGTTTCTACCTAAGGTCCTCATAACATGATTAACGAGATAACAAGATAAACATGGATAGCAAAAGAAAGATAGGAAAAGAGATCGAGAATGTACCCTCAAAAAGGAATGGATAAAGCCCACGCATCTTCTCCTCGGTTTCCCAAGTTGCGTCTTCCTCGGCTTCTCCCCACTGAACTTTCACTAACTTGACCTCTCGATTCCTTAACTTCTTGATCTCTGTTCCCAAAATACGAATCAGAGCTTTTCTCAGGGTTGCCTCTTTCTCTACCTCAATGTCTTCAAGAATGCTTGGTTCAACCACTTCAGCGGATTCATGTAGGCACTTTCGGAGATGCGAGACATGAAAGACATTATGCACTCCGGCTAGCTTTTCGGGCAATTCCACCTTATAGGCCATCTTTCCAATTCTCTCTATGATAGGGAAGAGTCGCACGAACCTTGGTGCCAGCTTCCCAACTGCTCCAAATCGTACCACATTACGCAAAGGAGAAACCTTCACGAAAACCATGTCTCCCACTTCGAATTCCAAATCTGCCCTTCGTCTGTCAGCATAGAATTTCTGTCTGTCTTGGGCCGCTTTCATCCGTCTTCTCACCAATTCAACTTTCTCAGATGTATCCCGTATCATATCGGGCCCAAGTATAAGTCTATCTGTTGTCTCCCACCAATAAGAAGGTGACCTACACGGCCTCCCATACAAAGCTTCAAATGGTGTCATCCCTATGTTGGCTTGATAGCTATTATTATAAGCAAACTCTACAAGAGGAAGGTGGTCTTCCCAAGTACCACCGAAGTCGAGAACACAAAGCCTCAAGAGATCTTCTAGCACTCTATTCACCCTTTCGGTTTGGCCATCCGTCTGGGGGTGATAGGCTGTACTCAGATTCAATCGTGTACCCATCGCTTCTTGCAAACTGTTCCAGAACTGGCTAGTGAAAATTGGGTCACGATCGCTAACTATGCTAGAAGGAACTCCATGCAACCGCACTATCTCTCGAAGATAAATAGATGCTAGCCCTGATGTGGTCCTCTTGCTCTTTACTGGGATGAAGTGAGCACTCTTCGTAAGTCTGTCAACTATGACCCATATGCTCGTGTTCCCTCTCCTTGACCTAGGCAATCCATCCACAAAATCCATAGAAATACTCTCCCACTTCCATTGCGGGACCTCCAATGGATGTAATAGCCCACCTGGTTTCTTTGACTCGGCTTTCACTTGTTGGCACACCATGCACTTTGAAACATACTCTGCCACGTCTTTCTTCATTCCATCCCAAAAGAAAATACGCTTCATATCCCTATACATCTTGTCCCCTCCAGGATGTATGGTCCTCTTCGAGTGATGCGCTTCTTCAAAACTCTATGGACTAAATCTCCCACTCGAGGAACACATAATCTCCCATCACGCCTTAGCCAACCTTTATCATCAATGATATATCTAGCAAGGTGACTAGACGTCTCATCCCGAATCAACTTATCCATGACCTCGACTATTTGCGGATCTTCCTTCTGTGAAGCCCCAACTTGATCAAGAAGTGTGGGTCTAAGCTCAAGGGATGCTAAAGAACCCGTCATCGACTCAACAGTCGTCGTGAAATCAAAGGTCGCCAAGAATTCTAAGTTCTTCATCTCAATGAACAAGGGGCTCAAAGTCAATCTCCTTCTGCTTAGTGCATCCGCCACAACATTACCCTTGCCAGGGGTATAAGCTATCTCGAAGTCATAAGATGCCAAGAATTCCATCCACCTTTACTGCCTTAGATTCAGATCTTTTTGCGAGAAGAGGTATTTTAGTGACTTGTGATCAGTATACAACTCAAACCTTTCGCCTAGAAGATAGTGGCGCCAGGATTTGAGTGCAAAGACGATCGCCGCTAACTCCAAATCATGAGTGGGATAGTTCTTCTCATGAACTTTAAGTTGCCTACCCCCATAACATATCACTCTTCCCTCTTGCATCAGAACAGCTCCTAACCCCGTGCCACATGCATCGGTGTATACGGTAAACATCTTACCACTATTGGGTAATGCCAAAACTGGAGCTGAGGTAAGGGCTCTTTTGAGCTTTTGAAAAGCAAGCTCACACTCCAAGTCCCATGCAAAGACTAAGTTCTTCTTCGTCAACTTAGTAAGAGGGGCCGAAATCTTAGCGAAGTCCCTGATGAACTTCCTATAGTAGCCCGCCAGACCGAGAAAGCTTCTTACTTCGGTTGCATTCCTAGGAGTCTTCCAGTCTTGAACCACAACCACTTTCGCGGGATCCACCGCTATGCCTTGCTTAGAAACTATATGTCCAAGAAACCGAACTTCCCTTCTCCAAAAATGACATTTGGAGAACTTGGCTTTCAACTGATGCGCTCTAAGCATATCCATCACTTCCTTGAGATGCCTTGCATGCTCTTCCTCATCCTTTGAGAAGATCAGAATGTCATCCACGAAGACAACAACAAACTTGTTGAGGAACTCCCTGAACACCCTACTCATCAAATCTACGAAGTAGGCGGGTGCATTAGTCAAACCGAATGGCATGACAAGCCATTCAAAGAATCCATCTGGAGTCCTAAACGCAGTTTTATCAATGCTATCCTCAGCTGCTCTAAGCTGATGGAATCCGGTGGCTAGATCGAGCTGAGAGAAAACAGAAGCACCTACAAGCTGGTCAAAGAGATCGTCAATTCTCGGTAATGGGTGCCTATTCTTCTTTGTCAGCTTGTTCAACTCTCGATAATCAACACATAGACGAAGCGAACCATCCGCCTTAGTGGCGAATACCACCGGAGCACCCCATTCAGAAATGCTTCGTCTAATAAAATTCTTTTCAAGCAACTCCTTGATCTGCTTACTGAGCTCCTTTCTTTCACGAGGGGCCATGTGCCTAACAGGCAATGATACTGGCTTGGCATTATCGTCTAGATAAATGCGGAAATCTATCTCTCGTTTAGGGGGTAACCCATCAGGATAGTCTCGGACCACCCTTACAGATTGCAGATCATCGATGGACGAGTCGAGAGATTCAAGATAACATAACATGACGGGACCTCTAGGGTTACAAGAAATTTCTAGGGTATTACCGAGGCGAGTCATGAGCCTCACCACCCTATGCTCACAATCGAGGATGGCTCCATAACTGGACAACCAATCCATGCCCAAGATCAACCCATATCCCGTGAATCCGAGAACATAAGCATTACACATGAATTCTACGGCCAAGATAGAAATCTTCAAATCCACACAAATCATAGATAGATGGGCGGAACCCCCAATTGGATTTGAAACACAAACGGGATCCTCAACTAGGCTAGTACTTAGGTGCAAACTTTCAACAATGTCAGAAGAAATAAAACTATGCGATGCGCCAGAATCAAATAAGGTGCGAACAGGATAATCAGAAATATAAACAAGACTTTCTACAGAAATACTACCTCGATCCTGAACTGGAGCAGTAGTGAGAGCATGCACTTGCCCTCCAGAAGGTCCTGCACGCTGATTCTGCCCTTGCTTCTTGGGGCAATCCTTGCTAAAATGTCCGGCCTCTCCACAATGAAAGCATCCGCCCAACTTCCTCTTCTTCTTCCTACAGTCTTTAGCTATGTGCCCAACAATCCCACAGTAATTGCATTTTCTTGGATCCTTTGCCTTGGCCTTGTTGCCCTTGTTGTTCTTGTTGTTTTTGTTGTTCTGATTGCTCTGATTTCCTCCCCACTTGGAGTCTGTCTTCTTGGCTTGAGTCTCACTAGCCTAGTCTTCCTTCTTGCTATTCTTATCGTCTCCTTGAAGCAATGCCATGTCTATTAGTCCCTCAAAAGTGGCCCCCATGGGTATATGAGATAGGGCTAAACCTTGTAGTGGCTCGTTCAACCCTCGTGCAAAGCACAAAGCCTTCTTCTGGGGAGTATTAATCATGTCCAAACCGAATCGGGCGAGCTTGTTAAACTCATTCACATACTCCCTCACTGTCATGTCCCCTTGCTTCAAAGATATAAACTTCTCCAATTGCAGATTTGCCTCAGCTGATGATAGAAACTTAAGCCCAAATGTTGTCCTAAAGTCGGCCCAAGTCTCTATAGGCCTCGTAGCATTGGTGACCTCCCACCAATAAGCAGCTTCTTCTTTCAATAACCATGCTGCCAATAAAACCCTTCTATGATCTTGCACATCAAAGATGGCGAAGAGATCTTGAGTTTCTTTCAACCAATTTCTTGCCTCCACAAAAGTCTCCGTCCCTATGAAATTCTTGCCACCCATCGCCTTGAAGTCTTTGCAAATCTTAGCGAAATCTGCTTGCGGATTCTGAGGAGGAGGAGGAGGAGGAACCTCAGTTATATTGGGGGTATTTGCTGGGCCTACATCGTTGGCCCTAGCTTCCAAGTACCTCCGGAACCATCCGGGAATGGTCACTCCCTCAGGAAGGTTAAGATCGGCCATACTGAAAAAAGAAAAAGATAGATTCAGAACGAAGAAACGAAGGATAGTGCTATGGCTTTTGGGGAATAGCCTTTTAAAATAACTAGACTTTTCTTGGAAAATACTTAATTGGTTTTGAAAATAGTTTTTCAAAAGGTAAGTTTCAAAAACACTTTTGCTCAAATCTTGTAAACCTTATGCTCTGATACCAAATGTAACACCCCACCTCCGCCAGGGTAACTCTTACAAGCACACTAGCTTTGGAGGGGCGTTAAACAATGTAAACATGCATGCAGATATCACAAGACAGAACATATAAGTAAAACAGAGTAGTAAAGCAGCGGATAAAACTAGCATTTCAAAACCATAGTTAAGTTACAACAAAGTACTTGGTCATTATTTTCCAACAAACAAAGTCTAGATAAAAGCATAAACTGAAAAACTGAAATACATAAAGTACTATCCCCAAAGTGAAGTGATAAACCATAGCTAGCTCAATGTCCAAAACTGTACATGAGCAAATCCAGTAAGCAAGCTGTAAAGATCCAAGCTAAGCTCCGATGTTCCCACCCTGAGGACCTGAGGGGGGGGGGGGAAACGGAAGAAAAGAGGCGAAAGAAAATAGGTCAGTCAAAAAGACTTGTAAGCCCTACTACTATCTGTCTAAGAACTAGTAAAGTTAACTGGCATGAGAAGCTGAGATGAACATAAGGATAACAACATACTGGCATGATGATTAACTAACAAGATAGATAAAGGTGTCATCGCATAATCAAGGTTAAGTTTTGCACCACGGGTGTACTAGCATTCTAACATGTCAAGTAAAAACAAGAATAGATCCCTTGGCCCACGCTTGGCCCAACATCATGAGGTGACCTAAATCAAGGTCCAACTACACGGTCTAATCAATCGGCTCCCTACAAGCCTAACTCGTCAAGTGTCGGTGTCATACGGCTTAGTCATGTAATGTAGTTGACTGTGCAGGGTCCACCCCATAGGGTGTATCAGGCCCTACGGTGTAACCCTCAGACACAATTCCAGTGTAACAACCCGTATTTTCAATAACCTGTAATAACATAAATCGAGGCAGAATTTAATTCTAAAATGGGAATCAAGGGAAACGGGCTATGCCATTGCGTTCGTCTCGGAAAAATACGCGAAATAGAGTCCGAGTTTTCGAAAATCGGAGTCCGTATGACCAAGATATGGCCTCGCGAAGTTTCACGAAAATTCCCAAATTAAAGTATACTTAATTAAGTGAAATGGGTTGTGTAGATATATATATATATATATTGATATATATATATATATATATATAATTGAAAATTTAATAAATAAATATGCAAAAATGCTCAAAACAGCGAATTGGGAGAGGGGAATAACCGAACCGGCCGATTTTTGAAGTCGACCCGAGCCCGCTGGGTCGACTAGGGGTTAATCCAGGGTGTTTGGCTGTCAACCCGTGGGCCGATTCGCTCAAGTGCAGATTTTGCATTTGAATGGTTCTCATGGTCCATCTTTAATCTAAAGGCCCTAGATGGTTCCTACACTTGACTTCTTCCCCAAGACATGCTTTGATGGCTTGGATTGAATCTAGGGTTAATCCTATGGCCTAAAACACTTGCCTAATCTATAAATAAGACCCTAACCTACCCTAATTCATTCATAATTAAACCTAGTGACTAAACTATGGCAAAATGCTAGCTCTCATGGCCTCCACTAATTTTATGAAGAGGGTTGCATACTAATCACTCTCTAATCAACTTCTAATCCCTTCTTAGCATCTTAATCTTCTTCATTTGGTGTTCAAAGTTGCTAGTTGTGAGTTTCTATCACTTTGATGATCTTTTGGTAAACTAATTAGATGAGATGTGATGAGATTTATGGTTTTGTATGTGGGTTAATGAGCTTTGAATCATATGATATGATGTTAGCATTAATCTTATGTTTATGCATGTTGAGTATGTAAGCTTATGCAAGTTTAATATGATGTATGTTATGTTTGCATGATGCTAAATATGCAAGTTGTGGGCTATGTAATCATATGCATGTTATGCAAGTTCATGGTAATATGCTATGCAAGTTACATGTATGTAAATATGCAAGTTACATGTTTGTTAATATGCAAGTTACATGTATGTAAATATGCAAGTTACATGTTTGTTAATATGCAAGTTACATGTTTGTTAATATGCAAGTTACATGTATGTAAATATGCAAGTTACATGTTTGTTAATATGCAAGTTACATGTTTGTTAATATGCAAGTTACATGTATGTAAATATGCAAGTTACATGTTTGATAATATGCAAGTTACATGTTTATTAATATGCAAGTTCATGATGACACATTATGCAAGTCTATAAGCTAATATGCAAGTTTGTTATGCAAAATGAATACGTAAGTTATGTGACATATTATATGCAAGTTATGTGACATGTTATGCAAGTTCATATGCAAGTTATGTGTTTGTTAATATGCAAGATGGCACCTTTGAAACATGTTCATTCATATGCAAGTTGACACCTTTTATATGTGTTATATCATGAACGAAATTACGTGGGAACGATGGGGTAATTAAATGCATAAGTTAATAAGATTGTGTGAAATTAATATAATTATGCATAACACAAAATAAATAAACATAGTATGGGAATTTGCCTATTTGGTTAGGTGTACCCATACTATGTGTTGGGAATTTACCTATTGAGTTAGGTCTACCCCATGGGAATTTACCTATTAAGTTAGGTCTACCCATGTTAAGAAAACTTGATTAATTAGGGATAATTAATATAAAATTATGAGGGTGATTAATTAGGTGTAATTAATTGACTAAGACACGAGGTTGGACTCAGTTGTAGCGTAAAACTGCCCGGACCCAACCGGCTTAACCAGTTGCTACAAATGTTAGCCCAATGTGAGAGGTCTTAGGCACAAACTAAATACGTAATTAATGTAAAGACACGAGGTTAGACTCTGTTATGACATAAGGCTGCCCGGACCCAACCGGCTTAACCAGCGGTCATAAAAGACAGTCTAATGTGAGAGGTCTTTACAAAGGTTACGTTCTTAATTAATTAATTAAGAAACACTTAACCACATTAGCATGTAGAGGGACATGAGGGGTTAAGTGGGTGCCTCGGGTGGCATGAGAAAATCTAGTGGTTGCCTTGGGTGGCAATAGAAAATACGATTAGAATACTTAACCAAAATGGAACATGTAATTAAAACATGATTAAAGGGTTAAGTGGGATATACTAAAAAAAAGGGACAAGCTTAGGTGGGTAGCTTGTGGAGGCCCATTTCAACCAGTAACCCATACGTATCTTTGTGGGCTCGACCCATGTCGAGGACGGGACACGCATACTGGGCTTGACTGTAAGAGGCAAACGGGTTAGCGGTGGCAACGCAAGTCCAACGGGCTTCATATGCGTGAGTGGGCCCGGGCTGGTAGGTAAGCCGTTGTTGCATCGAGTAGATATAAGCCGTGCACCTTTAGTTCCATCAGGTTGCCACATTGGGGAATGATACATCCCACGGTGGGGCCAGCACGGGTATCTACGTTAGGGAGCCGATCGAATGGGAAGTAGTGTGTACACCTAGTGGATTGTAGGGCCCCGTGGCGCCTACTTGGTCACCTAGGGGTACGCAGGTACTAATTAGTAAATTTTATAAGTCCTTGGGTGGGATCAACCTTTAAGTTAGGAACGACTGGTGTGGTGCAGTTTAGTAATTTACCTTAGGGAGGGTAGATGCGTCTTTATCCTTTATCTTCGTTTAGTTGACTGCTTAGGGTAGCCATTCATCCCTATATGTTACCGTATATCAGTTTATGTCTTCTCTGGTTACTTTAACGATTGTATTGTTAAAGTTATAGGACTCGCTCAGACTTATGTCTGACCCCGTTGTTTTTATCTTTTTCCCAACCCTCAGGTCCTACGGTGGATCCTAGCAGTAGTGGAGCTTGACCGGATTGCTGTTCCAGTCTTTAGGAGCTTGGATAGATGTAAAGCTCCAGTTATCCAGTTATCTTTTCTTTTGTTTGGCTATTGTATGAGAGTGGGATTATGTACTTCTTTATTTTGATGGATATTGTACTTGACCTTTATTGTGGTTTTATGATGTAACCAGACATGTTTTACTTCCGCTGTTATGAGATGATGTTTTAAAATTTCAAGTACTATTTATATCTGTCTTGTTGTAATTTTTCTGTTCTATATTCACTAAAATACTCCACCGATGCTATGGCATTCCCTTAGTGAGTGATCATAGCGGGAGTGGGGTGTTACACGTGGTATCAGAGCTTAAGGTTACCAGAACAGATAAAATTTTTGAGAAAAACTACTTTCTAAGAGTATTTTCGAAGAAAGTATTTTTAAAAAGCATGTCTTCTAAGAGAAAAAGTTTTTGAAAAAGAAAAGCATAATCCCCAATAGCCATATCTTTATCTTTCGGAATCTCCTTTTTGAATCTTTCCTCTTTCGTTTCAGCATGGCTGAAGATCTTAACATCCCGGAGGGTTTAGTTATACCACTATGGTATAGGAGGTTGCAAGAGGCTAGGGCCGCGGCTGCGGGTCCGGCCAATGCTACTACACCAGAGACAACCGCTCCTCCTCCTCAGCCTAGAGTGGATAATTTTGCTAAGGTTTGCAAGGAGTTCAAGGCTATAGGAGGAAAACCTTTTCTTGGTTCAGAGACTTTTGTAGAGGCTAGAGATTGGCTTAAGGAAGTGGAAGAGTTGCTAGATATCTTTAAAGTGGAAGAGGGAAAGAAAGTCAAGTTGGCGGCTTGGTTAATGAAGGGAGAGGCCTCATTCTGGTGGGAGGTCACTAATGGAGAACGCCCTGTTGACTCTTGGGCAGATTTTAAGCAAAGGTTTGGGGCTAAGTTTCTCTCAAGGGCGGAAGAGAATCTGTTTATGGAGAAGTTCTTGAATTTGAAGCAAGGGAATCTCACGGTGAAAGAATATGTCAACAAATTCAATCAATTAGCAAGGTTTGGCATAGAGTTGGTGAATACACCGGAGAAGAAGGCTTTGAGGTTCGTTAGAGGCTTGAACGAACCATTGCAAGGAATAGCTATGACTCACATTCCTATGGGGGCCACTTTTGAGAAGCTTGTCTACATGGCACTTATGCATGAGGATGATAAGAATTCTAAGGCACCAGAGAAAAAGGGGGATCAGAAGAAACCGCAACAGCAACAACAAGGCAAGGGCGGAAAAGGCAATGGTGACAAAAAGAAGACGAAGAAGAAGTGCTTCAATTGTGGAACACCAGGACACCTCAGTAAGGATTGTCGCAAAAAGAAGAAGACCGGTTGCTTTCATTGTGGTGAAGCAGGGCATCTTGTGAAAAACTGCCCAAAGAAGGGGCAGAAGACGGGGTCTACCTCAGGAGGCCAGGTGCAAGCTCTTATAGCACCACCTCAGTCAGGGGGGCAAGTTCAGGTTCTCTCAGTTCCACCGATTCAGCAGAGAGGTAGAACTATTTCCGTTGAAAGTCTGGTTTTTCTGTTTGATCATCCAGTTCGTACTTTGTTTGACTCTGGCGCATCGCATTCTTTTATCTCATCATCGTTAGTTGAGTCACTGCACTTAGACACCAGTCTAGTTGATGATCCCTTGGTTGTCTCAAACCCAATTGGGGGCTCCATATATCTGTCTATGATATGTTTGGGTTTGAAGATTTCTATACTTAGCGTTGAGTTTAGATGTGATGCTTTTGTATTGGGCTTCACGGGCTATGGGTTGATCTTGGGCATGGACTGGTTATCCAGTAATGGTGCCGTTCTTGATTGCGAAAGGAGAGTTGTCAGGCTCATGACCCGCTTGGGTAACACTCTCGAGATCTCTTGCAATCCCATGGAATCTGTTTTG
Organism: Allium sativum; assembly: GCA_030737875.1. Classification (NCBI taxonomy): domain Eukaryota; kingdom Viridiplantae; phylum Streptophyta; class Magnoliopsida; order Asparagales; family Amaryllidaceae; genus Allium; species Allium sativum. The sequence goes on along the minus strand of CM060927.1, from coordinate 193,614,453 downwards.
CTAAGTTATCTTGAATCGCTCGATGCTTCGGTCGAGAGTTTGTGTTCTGTCAGAGTAGTCCGGGAATATCCGGATGTGTTTGAAGAAGTAAAGGGTTTGCCTCCGAAGCGGGAGATAGATTTCCGAATTTATTTGGTGGATAATGCCAAACCAGTGTCTTTGCCAGTACGCCACATGGCTCCTCGTGAGAGAAGAGAACTTCATAAGCAAGTAGGGGAGTTGCTTGAGAAGGGGTTCATAAGGCGAAGTATATCGGAGTGGGGAGCTCCAGTAGTGTTTGCCACGAAGGCGGATGGGTCCCTCAGACTTTGTGTGGATTATAGAGAACTTAATAAGCTCACGAAGAAGAATAGACACCCATTACCGAGGATAGATGATCTCTTTGATCAGTTGGTTGGCGCGTCAGTATTTTCGCAGATGGACTTAGCTACAGGGTTTCATCAGTTAAGAGTGGCGGAGGACAGTATAGAGAAGACTGCTTTCCGGACTCCGGATGGTTTTTATGAGTGGCTAGTGATGCCATTTGGGTTGACAAACGCCCCCGCATACTTTGTTGATCTCATGAGTAGAGTGTTCAGAGAGTATCTGAATAAGTTTGTAGTAGTTTTTGTGGATGACATCTTGGTCTTTTCCAAGAATGAAGAAGAGCATGCCTTACATCTCAAGGAAGTGTTGGAGACTCTTCGAGCGCATAGTCTTAAAGCTAAATTCTCTAAATGCCATTTTTGGAGAAGAGAAGTGCGATTCTTAGGGCATGTGGTCTCTAAGGAAGGGATAGCTGTGGATCCCGCAAAGATAGTATCTATCCAGGATTGGAAAGTTCCTAAAAATGCTACCGAAGTAAGAAGTTTCTTGGGGTTGGCAGGATATTATAGGAAGTTCATCAAAGACTTCGCGAAGATATCAGCCCCATTAACCCGCTTGACGAAGAAGAATCTGGTTTTCTCATGGGATGTAGATTGTGATGATGCTTTCCGACGGTTAAAGAGAGCTTTGACCACCGCTCCAGTTTTAGTGCTCCCGGATGGGAGTAAGCCGTTTGTTGTTTATACCGATGCTTGTGGAACAGGATTAGGCGCAGTCTTGATGCAGGAGGGAAGGGTAATAGCCTATGGAGGGAGACAATTGAGAGTGCATGAGAAGAATTACCCTACCCATGATCTAGAGTTGGCCGCGATTGTTTTCGCACTTAAGTCTTGGCGCCATTATCTTCTTGGTGAGAGATTCGAGTTGTTCACCGACCATAAATCATTGAAGTACTTATTCTCTCAGAAGGATTTAAACTTAAGACAGCAAAGGTGGATGGAGTTCTTAGCATCCTATGATTTCGAGATAGCGTATACCCCTGGTAAGGGTAACGTGGTGGCAGACGCCTTAAGTAGAAAAAGGCTATCTTTGAGTCCATTGTTCGTGGAACGACGAAGCTTGGAGTTTCTTTCTTTGTTTGACTTCAGACCTTCTGTTGATTTTATACCTGGTTTGTTGGCATCCTTGGAGGTTAGACCTACTCTTTTGAGACGGATTGGCGAGGCTCAGCGAGACGACCCACAGTTGGTTGTGTTGGTAGAGAAGCTTATAAGAGGGGAGTCGTCCAGCCATTTGGGTAGATACACCATAGATGATAAGGGATGGTTGCATAGAGACGGTAGACTTTGTGTACCGCAAGATGAGGGTTTGAAGAAGGCTATTTTGGATGATGCACATCGTTCAAGAATGACTATTCATCCCGGTGGAGACAAAATGTACCAAGACATGAAGAGAGTTTTCTTCTGGGCCGGTATGAAGAAAGATGTGGCCGAGTATGTGGCTAGATGCTTAGTGTGCCAACAAGTTAAAGTGGAGCAAAGGAAACCCGGTGGGTTGCTACACCCATTGGAAGTTCCACAGTGGAAGTGGGATAGTGTCTCGATGGATTTCATCGACGGGTTACCGAGATCGAGGAAGGGCAATACGGGAATTTGGGTTGTGGTAGACAGACTTACCAAGAGTGCCCATTTTATACCCGTAAAGAGTAAGAGGACCGCTCCATGGCTTGCTTCAGTCTATGTTAGAGAGATTGTTAGATTGCATGGCGTACCATCCAGCATTGTGAGTGATCGAGATCCTATTTTCACTAGTGAGTTTTGGAGAAGTTTGCAAGAGGCGGTAGGGACTCAGTTGTGTTTGAGCACCGCATATCATCCTCAGACGGACGGTCAGACTGAGAGGGTGAACCGTATCTTAGAAGATCTTTTGAGGCTTTGTATCTTGGATTTTGGAGGTACATGGGAAGAACATCTTCCTTTGGTGGAGTTCGCATATAATAACAGCTTTCAGTCCAGTATTGGTATGGCTCCTTTCGAAGCTCTTTATGGAAGGCCTTGTCGATCTCCTACATGTTGGTGGGAATCTACGGATAAGATCTTGCTTGGGCCGGATATGGTTAGAGAGACTTCAGAGAAGATTGATTTAATTCGAAAAAGGATGAAAGCAGCGCAAGATAGACAGAAATCTTATGCGGATCGGAGAAGGACGGATCTTGAGTTTGAGGTTGGGGACATGGTTTTTGTCAAAGTATCTCCATTGAGAAATGTTGTTCGCTTTGGGTCCGTAGGGAAGTTAGCACCGAGATTTGTTGGGCCGTTTCCTATTAAGGAAAGGATTGGACGGATGGCATATAGGGTGGAGTTGCCCGACAGACTTAGTGGTGTTCATGATGTATTCCATGTATCACATTTGAGGAAGTGCTTACATGAGACCGCGGAGGTGGTAGAGCCGAGCTTGCTTAGAGATGTAGAGGTAGAGCGTGATGCGACGATTCGACGAGCTCCTACTCGCATCCTTGGGTCAGAAACTAGGAAGTTGAGGAACAGAGAAGTTCAGCTAGTTAAAGTGCAATGGGGAGATGACGAAAGCAATGCTACTTGGGAGACGGAAGCAAAGATGCGTTCTTTGTATCCATTTCTTTTTGAGAGTATGTCTTTTAACTTCTCCTTTATTGCTTGTCTAGTACTTATCTTATCTTTAGTATATCCTCTCGCTAATACCTATGACCTTTAGATGGGGTAAAACCTATGGTTGAAACATGTGTTTGAAACATGTTATGGTTGATGGATGCATATGGATGCAATTGTTTGCTAGTGGTTGCTCGTGGATGCATATACACACACATTAGGCACTAGATCGGCTCAGTCACTTCATGTTGCATATTGCATAAATGGATGTGGTAGTTAGATTGATGGATGTATCATGGCTGTGTTATCATATGGATGATGCATTTTTGTGTATGGTTGTGCACGCATGTAGAAATTTGTATGTGTCAATAGGGTTTCGCATACATATTGGATGCATGGCACTATCATGGTTTGCATTAAGGAGGTTTACTGTATCAGTAACCGCCTGATTTTCGCATTAGGTAAGTACATATACACACACTTTTGCATATATCCATCCAGCATTTAGAATCTTGTAAGGACAATGATTGCTCGTGGATGATGCTTTGAGTAGATGGATGATTGGATGGTAGGATACGTTCTTCCTAACTTGAAGATTTCGGGGACGAAATCCTTTAAGGAGGGGAGAATGTAACAACCCGTATTTTCAATAACCTGTAATAACATAAATCGAGGCAGAATTTAATTCTAAAATGGGAATCAAGGGAAACGGGCTATGCCATTGCGTTCGTCTCGGAAAAATACGCGAAATAGAGTCCGAGTTTTCGAAAATCGGAGTCCGTATGACCAAGATATGGCCTCGCGAAGTTTCACGAAAATTCCCAAATTAAAGTATACTTAATTAAGTGAAATGGGTTGTGTAGATATATATATATATATATATTGATATATATATATATATATATAATTGAAAATTTAATAAATAAATATGCAAAAATGCTCAAAACAGCGAATTGGGAGAGGGGAATAACCGAACCGGCCGATTTTTGAAGTCGACCCGAGCCCGCTGGGTCGACTAGGGGTTAATCCAGGGTGTTTGGCTGTCAACCCGTGGGCCGATTCGCTCAAGTGCAGATTTTGCATTTGAATGGTTCTCATGGTCCATCTTTAATCTAAAGGCCCTAGATGGTTCCTACACTTGACTTCTTCCCCAAGACATGCTTTGATGGCTTGGATTGAATCTAGGGTTAATCCTATGGCCTAAAACACTTGCCTAATCTATAAATAAGACCCTAACCTACCCTAATTCATTCATAATTAAACCTAGTGACTAAACTATGGCAAAATGCTAGCTCTCATGGCCTCCACTAATTTTATGAAGAGGGTTGCATACTAATCACTCTCTAATCAACTTCTAATCCCTTCTTAGCATCTTAATCTTCTTCATTTGGTGTTCAAAGTTGCTAGTTGTGAGTTTCTATCACTTTGATGATCTTTTGGTAAACTAATTAGATGAGATGTGATGAGATTTATGGTTTTGTATGTGGGTTAATGAGCTTTGAATCATATGATATGATGTTAGCATTAATCTTATGTTTATGCATGTTGAGTATGTAAGCTTATGCAAGTTTAATATGATGTATGTTATGTTTGCATGATGCTAAATATGCAAGTTGTGGGCTATGTAATCATATGCATGTTATGCAAGTTCATGGTAATATGCTATGCAAGTTACATGTATGTAAATATGCAAGTTACATGTTTGTTAATATGCAAGTTACATGTATGTAAATATGCAAGTTACATGTTTGTTAATATGCAAGTTACATGTTTGTTAATATGCAAGTTACATGTATGTAAATATGCAAGTTACATGTTTGTTAATATGCAAGTTACATGTTTGTTAATATGCAAGTTACATGTATGTAAATATGCAAGTTACATGTTTGATAATATGCAAGTTACATGTTTATTAATATGCAAGTTCATGATGACACATTATGCAAGTCTATAAGCTAATATGCAAGTTTGTTATGCAAAATGAATACGTAAGTTATGTGACATATTATATGCAAGTTATGTGACATGTTATGCAAGTTCATATGCAAGTTATGTGTTTGTTAATATGCAAGATGGCACCTTTGAAACATGTTCATTCATATGCAAGTTGACACCTTTTATATGTGTTATATCATGAACGAAATTACGTGGGAACGATGGGGTAATTAAATGCATAAGTTAATAAGATTGTGTGAAATTAATATAATTATGCATAACACAAAATAAATAAACATAGTATGGGAATTTGCCTATTTGGTTAGGTGTACCCATACTATGTGTTGGGAATTTACCTATTGAGTTAGGTCTACCCCATGGGAATTTACCTATTAAGTTAGGTCTACCCATGTTAAGAAAACTTGATTAATTAGGGATAATTAATATAAAATTATGAGGGTGATTAATTAGGTGTAATTAATTGACTAAGACACGAGGTTGGACTCAGTTGTAGCGTAAAACTGCCCGGACCCAACCGGCTTAACCAGTTGCTACAAATGTTAGCCCAATGTGAGAGGTCTTAGGCACAAACTAAATACGTAATTAATGTAAAGACACGAGGTTAGACTCTGTTATGACATAAGGCTGCCCGGACCCAACCGGCTTAACCAGCGGTCATAAAAGACAGTCTAATGTGAGAGGTCTTTACAAAGGTTACGTTCTTAATTAATTAATTAAGAAACACTTAACCACATTAGCATGTAGAGGGACATGAGGGGTTAAGTGGGTGCCTCGGGTGGCATGAGAAAATCTAGTGGTTGCCTTGGGTGGCAATAGAAAATACGATTAGAATACTTAACCAAAATGGAACATGTAATTAAAACATGATTAAAGGGTTAAGTGGGATATACTAAAAAAAAGGGACAAGCTTAGGTGGGTAGCTTGTGGAGGCCCATTTCAACCAGTAACCCATACGTATCTTTGTGGGCTCGACCCATGTCGAGGACGGGACACGCATACTGGGCTTGACTGTAAGAGGCAAACGGGTTAGCGGTGGCAACGCAAGTCCAACGGGCTTCATATGCGTGAGTGGGCCCGGGCTGGTAGGTAAGCCGTTGTTGCATCGAGTAGATATAAGCCGTGCACCTTTAGTTCCATCAGGTTGCCACATTGGGGAATGATACATCCCACGGTGGGGCCAGCACGGGTATCTACGTTAGGGAGCCGATCGAATGGGAAGTAGTGTGTACACCTAGTGGATTGTAGGGCCCCGTGGCGCCTACTTGGTCACCTAGGGGTACGCAGGTACTAATTAGTAAATTTTATAAGTCCTTGGGTGGGATCAACCTTTAAGTTAGGAACGACTGGTGTGGTGCAGTTTAGTAATTTACCTTAGGGAGGGTAGATGCGTCTTTATCCTTTATCTTCGTTTAGTTGACTGCTTAGGGTAGCCATTCATCCCTATATGTTACCGTATATCAGTTTATGTCTTCTCTGGTTACTTTAACGATTGTATTGTTAAAGTTATAGGACTCGCTCAGACTTATGTCTGACCCCGTTGTTTTTATCTTTTTCCCAACCCTCAGGTCCTACGGTGGATCCTAGCAGTAGTGGAGCTTGACCGGATTGCTGTTCCAGTCTTTAGGAGCTTGGATAGATGTAAAGCTCCAGTTATCCAGTTATCTTTTCTTTTGTTTGGCTATTGTATGAGAGTGGGATTATGTACTTCTTTATTTTGATGGATATTGTACTTGACCTTTATTGTGGTTTTATGATGTAACCAGACATGTTTTACTTCCGCTGTTATGAGATGATGTTTTAAAATTTCAAGTACTATTTATATCTGTCTTGTTGTAATTTTTCTGTTCTATATTCACTAAAATACTCCACCGATGCTATGGCATTCCCTTAGTGAGTGATCATAGCGGGAGTGGGGTGTTACATCCAGGCTGCACAGTCCAAACTTACCGATGCCCGTGTTCAACTCCGGACTTGATGTGCACGACCATGGTCCGCCTGAACAACCGGTGCATCATTCAGCCGTCTCTTTTGGTCTCTTACAATCAGCCCAGTAATCGTGCCCCACCCTAGCCTAGTCCTAGGGTCTTATGATACTACCAAGAAGGTTACTGCTGAAAAGGACCACGCAACTAGGGTTTCTTAACGGGTTAAATGTGGTTAACCCGATCCAAACATGGATTAAATTGGTTAAGAGTACCCAAGGTTCCTGACTTAACCCCGATTAATCCATCAAGCCCAAATTGGTTAAGTATTAAGTGGACCATGACTTAACCCTAATCAGGAGGCAGTAATTAACTTAATGCGCTTTAACCTCTCACATTAGACTTTGTTGTGGTTACTAGTTAAGCCGGGCGGGTCCGGGTAGCTTTACACCACAACTAGGTCTAACCTCGGGTTCGAGCACAACATGACCAACTTCTCACATTGGGTCCTATTGTTTGTAGCCACTAGTTAAGCCGGGCGGGTCCGGGTAGATTTATGCTACAAACTCAACCCAACCTCGAGTTGGCCACACTCATATTTTCTAAGTGTCATGTCCATTATGTTTCCAAAACATAATTACAAGTTAACATATCACGTCATGTTATAAAAACCATGTTTATGTTATAATGTTACCCAACCCCAACGTAACCCCATCGTTTACATAATCGCAACAACGCATAAAGGGTAAAATAGGGAACTTGGCATAATCATGACAAAAAGGTGTTGAAGCCACAAGTTTATCATGGTGGCATATGAGATGTACATATGTTCATATACTTGCATATTGCATCATTAGGCTTCCAAAGCATGCATAAAACCAAACTTAGCATATGAGTGATACATGGTGATAAATGACATGTAGAAGTTGCTAGGAGTTCGCATTTAGACTCACATGCAAGTTATCATAGGGGATATGATAACTTTCATGTTGCCAAAATGCAACCTTTAATATAAAGCTTGGAGCTTTATGCTCACAACATCAGGTTTAACTTGCATAACATGATAACATGATCAACCCAAATTTGCATAACATAGCAACATGTGTCATACATAATGATTAAACCAACTTGCATAATGATCATCCAAACTTGCATATAATGATCAACCAAACTTGCACATAATGATCAACCAAACTTGCATATAATGATCAACCAAACTTGCATATCATAATGGTCAACCCCAAACTTGCATCATTCATTTAACTTTAGAGTTCAAAGAAAGAAAGTAGAAAAGGGCTTACAATGCTATGAAGACACAAATAATTATTTATTATAAAGATTGAGACGAAGCCCTTATGCAAGCACCAAAAACCCAAATATGCAAGCTCCAAATGAAAACCCTTGAGCCAAATCAATAAAAACCCTTGCTTTGTAATAGAAATGTTGCAACTTGACTTGAATGCAAACTAAGAACACTCATACAAGCTTGAAAATACTTGTATGCACTCAAAATCTCTCATAGAAATAAACTTAAGAATTTTAGCATGAGAGTGGAGGCCATGAGAGGAACAAATTTGGCATAGTTTAGTTGTAGGAATGAATAATGATGATTTAGGCTGGGCTTAAGGGTCTTTTTATAGAGTTTTAGGATAGTATTAGCCATAGGATTAACCCTAGATTCAATCAGAGCCATCAAATCCCGTCACTAGCCAACAAAACAGGTCAAAACAGCCAAATTGGGTGCACCTGGCCGACCTGGCCGACCTGGGAGGTCAACCCCCAGGTCGACCCTAGGGTCGACTCCCCAATCGAACTGGGGGGTGAGGTCGACTCCCCAGTCGACCCCCAGGTCGACCCCCTGGGTCTGGCGGGAATTTTCCCGCCACTTCTGAAAATTGAAATTTTTGAATCTGTTTTGAATTTGAATTTTTCGTGAAACTTCGCGAGGCCATATCTTGGTCATACGGACTCCGATTTTCGAAAACTCGGACTCTATTTCGCGTATTTTTCCGAGACGAACGCAATGGAACAGCCCGTTTCCCTTGATTCAGATTTTGCAGTTTGATTCTGCCTCGATTTATATTATAATATGTTATTCAAAAATACGGGTTGTTACACGTCTGGACGATCACCAACTGATTCCCTCATCTTGAGTGTACAGCCCAATCAAGATCATCAGTAATCACCCAAATGATGTGAAGACTTCCGGTCTTCAACCACCGTCTTCATCTTCGACTTACCGTTGAATCGGTTATTTAGAATGGGTATAAACCCGGCCTTTCCGAATAACCCGCGTATGTAATAAACAATTGTTACACAAACACAACATACGCCTTATTCCAATTCAGAATATTCTTTTATTCACAAAATCACATTCTTAGGGAAAGGTTCCCATTAATTTTATCAAAGATAAATTCTTCTAAATTTGTTCTTTAATCTTCCTTTGGATATCATTTCAAACCATGTTAAGGTTTTCCAAACTAGTCGGGATTAGCAAACCACACCGAAGTAATTATTTATTTTATTTCCCAATCCCAACCTATTCATCCCATATAGCAAAACTGGTAATACTCCATATCTAACACCACGGTGTTATCGGTAAATATTATTTACCATTTCACGTTCAAATCTAACTAAAAATTTAACTATCGCTTTGGAGCAAAACTGGTGATACTCCATTCTCGATCACTTTAATCTAATTAAAGATTCATTAAAACTCCACTTCGTTTTAATCTTCTCAAAAAACAATATCCTGTCTTTAACTAGGTTAAAGAACCAACGTCGTCCAAAACACGGTTCACGATAAACCCAAAATCACATTCTATTGTTAATCGGGTTAAAGAACCGGTGTTATTCAAAACACCACTCACAATAAACCCAAAAACCAATTTAAATTCAATTCCAATTAAATACCATTTAATTTGTACACTTCATTAAATCTAAATAGAAAGATTTAATCTTTTTCTCAACTAGGCTTAAGAACAATGTTAATGAAGACACCATTCACGACAAACCCAAATCACATTTGGTACTAAATACAAGGCTCTGAATAGAAAATATATCGACTTATTTTCAATATCAAATTCTACGACCAACAAATATCGTATTGGAAATAATGATATAAATATACCTTTCAAATTCCCACAACCATATCTATATAATCACGAAATCCAACATCGAAATATTCCGAAGATAATTTCGATTCAAATCCATTCCAATTCACGTATTGGAAATTCTGATTAATTTCAAAACCATTTCAAATCTAGTTCAAAACTAGTTCATTTCGATGAAAATATGATTTTATCCTTTCAAATGTGGAATTTTTCATCCCAGTTCTTTCCAATTCATATATTATGATTTTACACCAATTATTAATATTTTTAATAATTTTATCAAGGCCCGTACAGTCGATTTCCACAAACGGCCATCGAAGTGCACTTACAGCGACCTTTTCCCAATTTTATTTGGACATAATTCCAAATCCAACCATTAGATTTCAAATTTATAACATTCATTGGAAAGCTCTTTTCGATACGAACCCAACGGTTCCAGTTTCAGGAGAATCCGACGGTCGGATCTCCCGCAACGTCAATTCGAAGTCAATGGTCGAAATTCGCGAACTACCGCGTCGCGGCGCGTTCTATTCAGGCCATTATATATAATATATATATATATTATATATTTCGGCGATTTCCTTTTAAAATGTATTTTATAAATCGTTTTAAATTCGTTTTCGAAACGATTTCAACTTCATATTCAATTTCGAATCAAAATTGAATATTCCACTTCATCGATATACAAATGATAATATTTTCAAAACGTTATATTTTGAAATCACTTCCTTTTCTATAATCATTATAAAAACGAATATAATCGATATAAATATCGTTCGCGTCAAAATAGCGCATCTCTAATCAACACGGCAATAACTTCGTTATTCTATTCAACAAATGAATATTTATTCTATTCAACACATGAATCTATATTTCTTCTTTCAACACATGAATATTCTCAACACATGAGCATCGTCAACACATGACTATTTTTGTTATTTAATATATTTTATAGAAATTATGATAAAGATGTAAATTTTATTGTTTAAAATATTTTACTCAACACATGAATATTATTTACTCTATTCAACACATGAACATATATTATTCTATTCAGCACATGAATATATATTTTATAATATTCTTTATTTTTCCCAATTGGAATGAGGCCCAATCAATTACCATATAAGGTTAATTATATGGATTCCATACAACACATGTATATAATAGCAACGATAAATAATCAATCATCATCCAAAGTGCACCACACAACTGCATAAGCATTAAATATAAATAATTAACGCTTACATAGTCTGTCGACCAATCGATCGACATACAACTAAATAATTGGGATTAGTGTACGCCAAATATCATCCCAACACCAGTGTGGGGTTTCAATCCACAAACACTGAATATTATCTGTGTAGTTGGGCGACATGTAAAATTTATCGTCCCAATCAATGTCCTTCAAATAGGTGTACATAAACAAACCGTCCGGTTTGTAAATAAATATTTATTTGTTCACATTCGCGTTAAAATTATATTTTTAACGATAATTAATTTATTTCAACACATGAATATTTTATTATCCATTTCACATCAACATCACAAACAAACTTCACAACACATCAAACAAGCATACAAGTCGTCCATGGTCTGTGGACGACGGGTGTCGGGTGCTGCTAAGCACCGTCTGCATCCTAGTATATATTTTAACTAGAAAACAAGATTTAAAGTGAGAAGTTGTCACCAACTAGCTAAACCCAACGCCACGACTCTTCTTATGTAGAAATCTTCGTCGTGCTCGCCTTTTGTCAATTTCATTGCCCGTAGCCACTACATATATAAAAATCACATTTTTATATTGTTGCTATGTATATGAAAATCACATTTTTATAATCACTCTATACAGATAAAAATCACTATTTTTATACCGCTACTGTATAGATAAAAATTCTATTTTTACACCGCTACTATATAGATAAAAATTCTATTTTTAGTTCTACTCCACCTAGATAAAAATCATATTTTTATCGTTTCTTCACATAGATAAAAATAATAACTTTATCCCTTCGTTTGCCTTATAAAAATCACAACTTTCAAGCGATAAAAATCCAATCTTTTAAGCGATAGGAATCAAATCTTTCCTCTTGTAAAAACCAAATCTCTATATGGTAAAAATCACTTCTTTATTCGATTAAAAATCCAATCTTTACATCGCTAAAAATCTCGTCTTTACATCGTTACGAATCTAATCTTTTATGCTATCACTTCATGTTTAAAGATCTCATCTTTATATAAATATAAATCCAATCTTTAGATCAATAAAAATCTAACCTTTAGAGTAATAAAAATCCTATCTTTTCTATGATAAAAAATATAATCTTCCTTCGCTATTATATATAAATAAAACCATATTTTATAATATAAACAAATGTGCAAAAATTGAATTTTTACACCATTAACAAACATGTAAATTTCAGATTTTTATTGCCTAAACACATATATAAATTTCGGATTTTTAAAACAATACATATTTATATATAAAAACTTACTGTAATTACTTTGAGGAGGGCGCTTCATGTTCGGAGAGGGTGCTGCTGGGGGTGGCGTTGACGTTGGGGAGGTGGCAGGCGAGGTGGGGGCCACGGCGGGCTGGCGGCAAGGGTTTCACGACGGAGGTATTGAGGGACTTAGATTTGGGAGGAGGAAGGGGGAGAGAAGTCCGGTCTTCGGCGGCGGAGGGGGGGGGGGTCCCTCCGGTGGCGGCGCCAGGCCTAGCAAAGGGCGGCGACGATCGAAGATTTGGGGGTGGAGCGGGTTCGAGGAAACGACGTGGTTTCCCTTTTTTTCGATCTGAAAAGTAACGGGGGGAGGGGCCTAAGATAAAAGGAAGAGAGAGAGGGTTAGGTGTTTTTTTTATTTAATTATTTTATTTCTAAAAGCAACTTTTTATTTCGACCTCGAAATCGAACCCACCGACTGTCGTCCATAGCTAATTACCCCCATTCCGAACACAATGGGATATGTATCGTAGGCTGATTCGATCTTTTCGATCAGTTTTTGTCAAAATCAAAATATAACTCTATATATTGAATTTGAACGCGCATTTCAATTTACTGGGGTCACATACGGACCCTAAAAATTTCCAAAAAATATTTTCTAGCTTCGTATTGATGATACGGTCCTAACAAAACTAATTTCGTCAAATTCCGAGACCGTTTGAAAAATGGCCATTTTCCAGCCGATTAAAATCAACTGAAACTGTCAAAACACGTTTTCCTTTACCACGCTCACATATTGATTCGAAAAATTATGAATTTTGAAACCTAGCAATAACTTGACATCACGGATCCAACAAAAGTGGTTTCGTCGAAAACCGAGGTCGGTTGCAAAATTTCCATTTTTAAGGGCCTGAATTTCATAGTGACTATTCTGAATTTTCAAATGGACATATCTTTTTATCCCCGCTATGAAATTTTGATTTTTCGGATTCGTTGGGAAGATATTCTCAATTAGATTCAAATATTTTTGGTTTCACAAAAATCCGGCTTATTTTGAATCTTGTACATTCATTTGAAGTTTGAAATTGAAATTTCAAACTACCGCGCCATTTTCAATTCCTTTTATAATTAAAATAAAACATTTATATTCTAACGACGATTCAAATAAATATATACGTTCCAATTCTATTCAAAATAAATTTCTCGTCGCTATTATTTAAAATAATTCATTTTAAATATTCAAAATTCATCAAAATTGCCGAAATAAAACTTCCGATGACCATAACTTCTTCATACGAAGTCCAATTCACGCAAACTCGGACTCTATCTCAACCAGAATTCCGAGACGAACACAATGGCGCAACCGGTTTCCCTTAATTCTCACATATAAGATTAATTATTCTTAATTTGTTAACATTAATATTAAAACTACGGGGTGTTACATGATCTGATGTTGGTTTCGGCCTTCGAGGTTAATACTTAGGGAATTGTTCACTTGCTAATTTACGGTTAAAGGCTAATGGAATGGAATGTGATTTTGGGTTTATCGTGAACCATGTTTTAAATGACATTGGTTCTTTAACCCAGCTAAATACAGGATATGATTTCCCAAGTTAAACAATCGTTAATATTGATTTTTGGGAAGATTAAAATCAAGTGGATTTTAAATGCATCTTTAATTAGATTGAAATGATATCCAAAGGAAGATTAAAGAATAAATTTAAAGAATTTATCTTTAATAAAATTAATGGGAACCTTTCCCAAAGTATAAGAATATTTGAATAAAGGAATATTTTGGATTGGAATGAGGCGTATGTTGTGTTTTTATAGCACTTGTTTATTATATACGCGAGTAATTTAGAAAGACCGGGTTTATCCCATTCTGAATAACTAATTGAAAATAAGTCGAAGATGAAGACGGTGGTTGAAGACCGGAGGTCATCACATCGTTTGAATGATTACTGAGGTCTTGATTGGGTTGTACACCCAAGACAAGGTAATAAGTGGTGATCGTCCAGACGTAATTGGAGATCGACCGGATATGCGAGGACCTCTCCCCTGTATTGGACATATGGGGGAGGAATAAGGTGCCTTCGGTTTCGTTCTGACCCAGAACGAACTTGTAAATGGATGTGTGTCTGACATCGGATTTCATTCTGTGTGATTGATAGACATTGGTTGCATAGCGTGAATTGCCTGTGTGGCATGCTGAGATGCAAATGTTCAAGGCTTCTGTTGAAAAGCAGGGTCTTGTGGTTGATGATCAAAGCACGGCTTTAATATAGCGTAGCTTTGTGTAGCGTTAATTCGCGAGCCTCACACCCCGGTGTGAACCAGAAATGGGAGAGGACTTCAGGGAGGGCATGCGTTTCCTTCTAGCTAGGAGTGGTGTCAGCGTTTTACTAGCCCTGACATTTTACTTGTGTGGATGATGGATTGCGAGGCGGCTCGGTTATATCGGTCGTTCCGGGGCCGATAGTTTGGTTGGGATATGACCAGTTGACGCCCCATAAGGCAAGGAAACGCATTGTTCGGGCATTTTAATCCACTCTGTGTGGACCGGCCCTAACGATCCAAGGCTTATCTGCGCGCTTACCTGAGACATGGACTAGAGCGTCTCGAAGCGGTAAGGACGATCCCTTGCCTTGGTTCATAGATGGAAACCCAACTTCCAATACGATATTTTGCGGTTTTAATTATAAACCTATATATGGCGACATAGTGGTATGTGGCACTTATGCCGTCTATGATTGATACTTGTGATTGAAATAGTTTTAACACTATATACTTATAGTAATAATAAACATGAAATTTTATGTACCTAGCATTCTTGGCCATTATAAGGTAAAAACTCTATCCTCCGGCTTGCGTTGCATTGTGTGATGGGACCTGATTCTTATAATAGCTTCATTGTTCTTTATTTAGCGTTGCGCTGTTGTTTTATGCACGGGTATTCTTGGAAGGAAACTCATTCCGTGTTATACGGCGTGGTCCCTTGATTTACCTAACTTTAAAACAAAGATTAATAACTGTTTTAGTTCTCACACCAGTCACATGACTGACCTGGAATTTATTGTTTTAACCTAAACTCTTGGTGCCCTTATTTTCCGCACGGGCAGCTAGTAGTTTTGGTTTTGCATATTTATATTCACATGATCTTGGTTTACAGCTGGAACGATATTCGGAAAGCTCTGTATCCGTATATTCTTTACAGTTGTGTTATGTATTATTTTCCGCTGCATTGTAACTTGTAAATCTCTGATGTTTATCAAATGTGTAATATTTATTCATACTCTGTATATTCTTGTATTCTGATGAAATTTTTGTAATAAGAAATGAAATGTTCTTCTGTTTGTGTTCTGATTCGTCTTGTTCTCAAAGCAATCCGGTCTTTTCTTCACGGGGAAGTTCGGGTCGTCTCAAATCAACTATGGCTTATCTCTCAAGACTAGCAACAACTACTACATAACTGCATACAGTGATGCTAGCTGGGCTACGGATAATGATGATAGAAGATCCATTATTGGTTACTGTATATACGTTGGTGATAATTTAATCTTATGGTGTTCAAAGAAGCATACTACTATCTCAAGATCCATCATAGAGGCCGAATATAGGAGTGTTGCCAGCACTACTATAGAGATATTATGGCTATAGTCATTACTAAAAGAGCTAAAGATTACATCAAGCAAGAAGCCTACTTTATGGTGTGACAATCAAAGCACAATATATATGACTGTAGATCCAATTCAACACGCACGAACCAAACATATAGAAATTGACATATATTTCATGCGTAAACAGGTGCGAAAGAAAACTTTGCAGGTGAATTATGTTTCTACTTATAATCTGAGAGCAGACATTTTCAGTTAAGCTTTATTAGCCAAAAATTTCACGCGTCTTAGAAATGAACTCAAAATTAAGGAATAATACAACCTATTGAAGGATCCAGAAATAAGCAATGCTCACAGAAGACAGATCTGAAGAATTGAAGCCAAATCCACTGAAAGCTCAGTCATTCTAATGGGAAGGCTACATATCTAGAGCAGTCATGAAAATAAACTGGAAAATGAGGAAGAAATAGAGAAGAAGAAGTAAGAATTACTTGATAATTTTTTCTATATTTCATTCATTACCCAACTACTTCTTTTATAGTCACACTGATAACATAATTCTTGCCTACATGGCAATTCTAGATTCTTCCACACAACCGAATTATAACATAATTTCTGGAATTTCATTTAAAGAAAAGAAAAAAGAAAACAAAATGATAAATTTGCATGATCTTGTCCCCCTGTAACCAATTGCAGTAACATGCATTTCCCACTTGAGTGCTCTATTCCAGATAATGTTTTGGCATGTGAACAATCCTCTTAGGACGTGTATTTATAACCATATCATTGTTTGTAACCTCAACCGTAGGAGGAGCAACAATAGTCGTATCATTACCCATCTCGTCGAAATCGACCTTGTCCTCAAGGTCGTTGATGTTTGAATCTGGTGGAATTTGGTGTGCTACAATAGTGTCTGGATTCGGGCAGGCTTTAAGAAGGGAAACATGAAACACTGATTGAATTCTTGAGTCCTCAGGGAGAAGCAGTTTGTAAGCCACTGTACCTATGCGTTGAACTATTTTGAATGGTCTAAAGTACCTCTTAGCCAATTTATGATGATTGTTTCGAACTGTTGACTGCTTGTAAGGTCGCAGTTTAACAAAAACCCAAGATTCGATGTCGAATTCCTTGTTTGAGCGGTGTTGATCTGCATGATTTTTCATACGAGACTGAGCTTTCTGCAGGTTACTTTTAATTTGCTGTAGCAAATTGTCTCTCATGACAATCCAGTTAGCCAGTTCAGGTGGTTTGTCTTTGAAAGTAATGTAGTTGGCGAGAGTTGGTGGGGGACGGCCATAGACTGCCTGGAAGGGTGTCATCCGTATGGTTGAATGCTTTGACGTGTTGTACCACCATTCGGCCATGGAAGGTACTTTACCCATTTGTTGGGAACATCACCAACTACGACACGAAGATATTTTTCTAGACATCAGTTTAAAACTTCAGATTGGCGGTCGGTTTGCGGATGGTATGCACTCCTCATCTTTAATTTAGTTCCGTGTAGGTGGAACAATTCTCTCCAAAATTGACTTGTGAAAAGCGGATCACAGTCGGACACAATTAAACGTGGAAACCCATGTAGCCATACATATTCTTGAATGAAATGTGTTGCTAACTGTGACACAGATGTGGACATTGGTAATGCACAGAAATGTGCGTATTTGGAGAGTCTATCTATGATGACCCAAATTACAGTTTTGCCATTGGATGGAGGCAAATGCGTTATGAAATGCATAGCAATGTCATCCCAAATTTGTTATGGCACTTGTAATGGATGAAGTTTCCCTTTGGAGGGGGTGTGATCAGCTTTGGTTTGTAAGCATGTCATACAATTTTTAACAAACTCCTGAACTGAAATTGCTAAGTGTGGCCGATAAAAGTTGCTTATCACTCGTGCAATCGTTGCCTTTATTCCAGAATGCCCACCGATTGGGGATGAATGAAGCTCCTTAATAATATTGGTGTGAAATTCTTCGTGTGCCGGTACATAAACTCTGTTCTCCCAAAATAGTAAGTCATTTCAAATTTGAAATTTAGGGTTTGCGCATATACCTGATCGTAGCTAGTCCATGATTTTCTTGGCTTCCGGATCTGCTGGTACAGCGGATTTGATGTCGGTCAAGATAGAGAACGTCGGTACGGAGAATGCTTACATCGTTGCTTCATCTGTGTATCGAGAGAGTCCGTCTGCTACCATGTTATGTTTCCTCGGCTTGTAGTGAATAGTGAAATCGAATCCCAGGAGCTTCATGAGCCATTTTTGTTGTTCCGGAGTTTGAATCGATTACGAAGAAAGCTCCCGAAGGCTCTGATGGTCAGTGAAGATTTGGAAAGGTCGACCAAGAAGATAGTGCCGCCATTTCCTGATCGAAGCTGTGATGGCGAACATCTCACGCGAATATGCTGAAGCTTTTTGAAGGTGTGGCAGAAGCTTAAAACTGAAGAATGCGAGTGGGTGCTCTTTTTGAGCAAGGACTGCTCCAATTGCTGTAGCCGACACATCGGTGGTGAGGGTGAACGTATGGTTGAAGTTTGGAAGGGATAGAGTAAGTGTTTTAGTGACGGCTGTTTCGAGGGTTTCGAAAGCTTCCTGGGCTGATGTGGTCCATGAGAAATTATCTTTTTTTAGCAGATCTATTAGTGGGCTGGCAATATCTGCATAATTTTTAATGAAGTGACGATAATAGCCGGTTAGGCCCAAAAATCCACGTAAGGCTGTTACTGAGCTCAATGGAGGCCAATTGTACATTGCCTTAATTTTTTCTGGATATACCCGTACTCCTTCAATCGAAATGAAATGGCCCAAATAAGAAATTTCGGTCAATCCAAAGGTGCATTTGGCAAGATTTGCGAAAAATTGATCAGTAGATAATATGGTCAATGTCGTAGAAAGATGGTCTAAGTGATCGGTCCAAGATGTACTATAGATGAGTATGTCGTCAAAAAAAAAACCAATATGAGTTTTCGTAAGTGGGAGCGGAAAATACTGTTCATAGTTGCTCGAAATGTGGATGGTGCGTTTGTTAATCCAAATGGCATCACTGGAAATTCATAATGGCCTTCATGGGTACTGAACGTCGTTTTCGGGATATCGGGTGGGTGCACTCGAATTTGGAAATAACCACTTCGAAGGTCGAGTTTGGAAAAGAATTTGGCGCCGTAAAGCTCATCTAACAACTCATCGATGGTGGGTATTGGGAAACGGTCTTTGATTGTTATAGCATTGAGGGCTCTATAGTCAATACAAAATCTCCATAAGCCATTTTTTTTGGACTAAGAGGACAGGAGAAGAAAATGGGCTAGTGGACGGTTGGATTAATTTGGATTGAAGCATTTCTTGGATTTGACGTTCAATCTCATTTTTTTGAAAGTACGGATAGCGGTATGGTTTGGTATTAATTGGAATGGAGTTGGATACTAAATTTGTGTGGTGGTTTAGAGGTCTGGGTGGTAAATCGGTTGGTTTTCGAAAAACATGAGCAAATGACGATAGCAAAAGTTGAAGTTGGGGATCATGGATCGGTTGGGGTTGTGATTCGTTTTGTGTTTGTAATGGTTGGAGTTGGAGATAAAGTTGGATATGGCGGACGTGTCTTCAAGACGTTTTAATTGAGGAAGTGTAACAAGGGAGGGATTAGTCTGTGGGCCGAGCCCAAATAAACAAATGGACCTGTTATTCCACATTAAAGATATGGAAAGTGTTCTATAGTCCATGGTAACTGGCCCAAGTGCTTCCATCCATTGGATACCGAATACAACATCAGAACCGACGATTTCCAATAAGTGAAAATCGACAAGAAATTCGTGCCCCCTGTATAGTCACGTTTACATTGAAACAGCTGCCCTCAATTCGAAGTTTGTCTCCATTACCCACTGTACCACAAACGAATGAGTAGCGATTGATTTTAGGCCTAAAATTTTTGCGGTTTTTGGATGTATGTAATTGTGGGTTGATCCAGTGTCAACGAGGATTGAATCGGTTTGTTGTGAATATTGGCTGATAGTCGAATAGCTCGAGGATGGGAGGAGCCTGTCAAAGCGTGAAATGATATTTCCTGAGTGTTATCTGGTGGTGTTTCTGTGTAATCGGAGAATCGGTGGTATCGATTGTGTTTTCGGTGTGTGGAACGTCATATGGAGGGTCATCGGGAAATATCATCAATATGTGCGTGGGTTTACAACGGTGGTCGAAGGAGTAATTCTCATCACAGTTAAAACAAAGGCCTTTTTGTTTTCGTGTGTTCGTCTCTGCTGTGGTAAGTTGTGTTACTGGAATATGTGGTTTGGGAGATAGGGCAGAAGGTGTTTGAGTTAATGTCTGAGTGGTTTGTTGGTTTTGGTTCGGTTTACTGGTTGAGATTGGGGTTTTGAAGGATGGAAATCAAAGGTTATCGGTATGTTTCCATTCAATTAATCTTGCTGTATCGATGGCTTCTGAAATTGTGGTGGGATTGTGGACAAGTAACTCGTTTGTATATGTGGTTTGAGGCCCGAAATAAAGCACTGGAGGATTGAATCATTGGATAGTGTTGTGACCAGATTACATAAGGTTTCAAAAGTGGACTGATAGCTTTCGATAGTGGTTAGCTGTTTTAATTTGAATAAGGTGGCTTGTGGATTAAGAAAAGTAGGAGGTCCGAACCTTTGGTCCATAGATCTTGCCAACGCTGCCCATGAAGTGAGATGCTTATTTCGATGCATCCACTGGAACCGAGACAATGCTTGCCCTTGCATGTGAAAACTCGCAAGATGCACTCGCTGATCTTCTGGGGTGGCATAATATGCAAAAAGCGATCCGTCTGGAAGTCATGTGGATTTGAGCCGTCAAATTTTGATAGGGTGCATTTGGGTGTACGTTGTGTGGAAGGCGTACGCAGTAAAGGAGGTTCACGAGCAGGAGATGGGGGTTGGTAAGTTGTGGATGCTTGATTCGTTGGAGATGGTGAAGGTTGGGAGTCCAGCTTGTGATTAATGTCAGCGACGGTTTTGGTAAGTTCATGGAGGGTGGCTTTGATATCAATGATATCATTGTGTTGATTTTCTTGTGTTTTTTACATTTTGGTGATGGTTTGTTGTTGGTGGGTTATTTGTTGTAGAGCCTCGTCGACTCTAGTCATGGTGAGGAAGTAGTTGGGTCTGGAAGAGAGTTTGGATATTAGGGAGATGAGGTTTGAGGTCGAGATGAAAGCACCAAATTGATGAGAAGGCTAGACATCTAGAGCAGTCATGAAAATAAATTGGAAAATGAGGAAGAAATAGAGAAGAAGTAAGAAATGCTTGATAATTTTTTCTATATTTCATTCATTACCCTACTACTTTTATAGTCAGAATTCTTGCCTACGTGCCAATTCTGGATTCTTCCATACAACCGAATTGTAACATAATTTCTGGAATTTCATTTAAAGAAAAGAAAAAAGGAAACAAAATGATAAAGTTGCATGATCTTGTCCCCCTGTAACCAATATAACATGCATTTCTCACTTGAGTGCTCTATTCCAGATAACGTTTTGGCATGTGAACAATCCTCTTAGGACGTGTATTTGTAACCATATTGTAACAACCCGTATTTTTGAATAACATGTTATAACATAAATCAAGGCAGAATTAAACTGTAAAATCTGAATCAAGGTAAACGGGCTGCGCCATTGCGTTCGTCTCGGAAAAATACGCGAAATAGAGTCTGAGTTTTCGAAAATCGGAGTCCGTATGACCGAGATATGGCCTCGCGAAGTTTCACGAAAAATTCAAATTCAAAACAGATTCAAATTTCAGAAAATCAGGGTAGGCGGGAAAAATCCCGCCCAGACCAGGTCGACCTGGGGGTCGACCTGGGAGTCGACCTGGGTGGGACCAGGTCGACTGGGGAGTCGACCCCAGGGTCGACCTGGGGGTCGACCTGCCTGGTCGGACCCAGGCAACCTGGTGCACCCATTTTGGCTGTCTTGACCTGTTTTGTTGGCTAGTGACGGGATTTGATGGCTCTGATTGAATCTAGGGTTAATCCTATGGCTAATACTATCCTAATCTTCTATAAAAAGACCCCTAAGCCTAGCCTAAATCACAATTATTCAATCCTACAACTAAACTATGTCAAATTTGTTCCTCTCATGGCCTCCACTCTCATGCTAAAATTTCTAAGTTTATTTATATGAGAGATTTGGAGTGCATACAAGTGTTTTCAAGCTTATATGAGTGTTCTTAGTTTGCATTCAAGTCAAGTTGCAACATTTCTATTACAAAGCAAGGATTTTTATTGATTTGGCTCAAGGGTTTTTCATTTGGAGCTTGCATATTTGGGTTTTTTGGTGATTGCATAAGGGCTTCGTCTCAATCTTTAAAATAAATATTCAATTGTGTCTTCATAGCATTGTAAGCCCTTTTCTACTTTCTTTCTTTGAACTCTAAAGTTAAATGAATGATGCAAGTTTGGGTTGATCATCATGATATGCAAGTTTGGTTGATCATTATGTTATGCAAGTTGGTTTAATCATGATGTATGACACATGTTGCTATGTTATGCAAGTTTGGGTTGATCATTATACACATGTTATCATGTTATGCAAGTTAAACTTGAGTTTGTGAGCCTAAAGCTTCAAGCTTTATGTTAAAGGTTGCATTTTGGCAACATGAAAGTTATCATATCCCTTATGATAACTTGAATGTGAGGCCAAATGCGAACTTCTAGCAACTTCTACATGTCATTTATCACCATGTATCACTTATATGCTAAGTTTGGTTTTATGCATACTTTTGAAGCCTAATAATGCAATATGCAAGTATATGAACATATGTACATCTCATATGCCACCATGTTAAACTTGTGGCTCCAACACCTTTTTGTCATGATTATGCCAAGTTCCCTATTTTATCCTTTATGCGTTGTTGCGATTATGTAAACGATGGGATTACGTTGGGGTTGGGTAACATTATGACATAAACATGGTTTTTATAACATGACGTGATATGTTAACTTGTAATTATGTTTTGGAAACATAATGGACATGACACTTAGAAAATATGAGTGTGGCCAACTCGAGGTTGGGTTGAGTTTGTAGCATAAATCTACCCGGACCCGCCCGGCTTAACTAGTGACTACAAACAATAGAACCCAATGTGAGAAGTTGGTCATGTTGTGCTCGAACCCGAGGTTAGACCAAGTTGTGGTGTAAAACTACCCGGACCCGCCCGGCTTAACTAGTAACCACAACAAGGCCTAATGTGAGAGGTTAAAGCACATTAAGTTAATTAATGCCTCCTGATTATGGTTAAGTCATGGTCCACTTAATACTTAACCAATTTGGGCTTGATGGGTTAATCGGGGTCAAGTCATGAACCGTGGGTACACTTAACCAATTTAATCCACGTTTGGATCGGGTTAACCACATTTAACCCGTTAAGAAACACTAGTTGCGTGGTCCTTTTCAGCAGTAACCCTCTTGATAGTATCATAAGACCCTAGGACTAGGCTAGGGTGGGGCACGATTACTGGGCTGAAATGTAAGCGACCAAAACGACGGCTGAGTAGGTACGCCGGTGTAGGTCCAGGCGGACTATGGTCGTGCACATAGTCCGGAGTTGGAAAATCAGGCACGGGTACCAGTAGATCTAGACTGTGCATACTTGATTTGTGTCCGAGGTCGACACCCTAGGACTTGATACACCCTAGGGTGGACCTAGCGCAGTTTAACTACATTGCATGTTTGGGTCGTACGACACCGACACTTGACGAGTTAGGCTTATAGGGAGCCGATCAACTAGACCGTGTAGTTGGGCCTTGATTTAGGTCACCTCATGATGTTGGGCCAAGCTTGAGCCAAGGGATCAATTCTTGTTTTTACTTGACATGTTAGAATGCTAGTACACCCGTGGTGCAAAACTTAACATTGATTATGCGATGACACCTTTATCTATCTTGTTAGATAATCATCATGCCAGTATGTTGTTATCCTTATGTTCATCTCAACTTCTCATGCCAGTTAACTTTACTAGTTCATGGACAGATAGTAGTTAGGGCTTACCAGTCTTTTTGACTGACCTGTTTTCTTTCGTCTCTTTTCTTCCGTTTCCCCCCCCCCCCCCTCAGGTCCTCAGGGTGGGAACATTGGAGTTTAGCTTGAATCTTGATAGCTTGCTTACTGGATTTGCTCATGTACGGTTTTGGACATTGAGCTAGCTATGGTTTATCACTTCACTTTGGGGATAGTACTTTATGTATTTCAGTTTTTCAGTTTATGCTAGACTTTGTTTGTTGGAAAATAATGATCAAGTACTTTGTTGTGTCTTAACTCTGGTTTTGAAATGCTAGTTTGATCCGCTGCTTTATTTACTCTGTTTTACTTACATGTTTTGTCTTGTGATATCTGCATGCATGTTTACCTTGTTTAACGCCCCTCCAAAGCCAGTGCGCTTGCAAGAGTCACCCTGTACACATATCATTGTTTGCAACCTCAACTGTAGGAGGAGCAACCATAGTCGTATCACATTCACACTTCATCCTTTCGAACCCGCTGTTTGCATGCTATTGTTTTTATCTCATCTTCCACCTTATCACTCCTTGCTGAAGATATAGGCTGTTTTCCTCCGATTTACTGGATCAAATTAGGTTTCAGTTCGAAAACCCTAACCATAATTTGAGATAGGGTATTAAGAAATGCGTGACATAAGAGGAATGCAGCCGACAATATAACATTTTATGTTTTATATTATGTACATGGGCTATTATGTGTATGGGCCCAGTTATTTCAGCTCAATGGCTTTAGACTACTTCCGTGTACGACGATACTACTTCAACCAGCCAATTCTTAACCGGGATAAAGCGGCAGCATGCTGAACCGTACGATTTGAAAGTCATTACCATGATATGCATTGTATATTTACGATTATACCCCTGAATTCCTTGCTTTCTTTACTGTTTCGTGCGTTTTCACCAGTTTTCATGCCGGTTGAACTAGCACTGCCCTTCCGTGTATTATATATACGCGTTCAGTTTGTACAGTTTTACATAAGAAAATAATACAATCAGTCTTTCATCTTCATTTTACATTTTCTACCTCAACTTTTCTGCATTTTTTTCTGTAAATGATAAATGCAGTTGGCCTGAAGCCAACATAACTCAAAGCTTACTCACAACGGAACCTGAACTTTGATCTCGTTCAGAGAATTGTATTACCACCTATTAATAATTGATCAAATTAAGTCTGACATCGAACAGAGCACCTAAACTGCATTTAGAGCCATGTTCGTCTTCTTTTATCATATCGCAACAACTGAGAACGGCATAACGGACACGTAACATGACCATTATCAATCCATTTATCCATGCACGCTTTATGAAATGCATGGCGGCAGTTCCCAAGCTCTCTAACTTCGTCTCTTGCCTCCATCCAGTCCAAACATATTCTACACCGTGTCTTCCCGGATCCCTTATTATAAAACTTCATGAATTCCACAACTGAAAGATTGCTTTTCACATAAGCTTCAGTATCAATGGCGGCATCCGCAGAAGGAACATTGTATGGTTCATCTTGGGTGATATCGTCCAGAAGCATTGCAGGAGGAGAACATATGCCAAGTTTAGAGAGGAACAAGGAAATCATGAAGGCTACCTTAAAGATGAAACGAGGTAGATATTGGATAACTGGCTTTGGTAGAAGAGGCTGAATGCCTATACAAGGGTGGCCCATGTTTAAATTGATGGAGCTGTATAAAGAGAGTCAAGTAGATGAAGGATCTGAACTACAATAGTCTATAGAAAAAAAAAAAAAAAAAACACAAGTCTTTTACTTTGCGAGCTTATTCCAATTTGACATCTCAACTTGTATATCTCATCTGATTATATAGTCGACGAATCAAAGCTTAAAGGCAGATTCAGAAGACTGTGTGTATAAATTCCTGATTAAGACTAATCAGATAGATATTTGATTGCTGAATATTGAAGATACTGATCACACTATTTGTTACTTGACTGATCCATTAAGTGGGCAACCAAATTGGTTGGTTAATTGATTAATCGTACTATTTATGTCTGTGGTACTACGTAGTTACTAGTTATAAACAATATATGCAAGGAAAAGAGTTATTGAATATTGAGATTTCCTACCAACTTTGAAGCTTTCTTTTATAATACGTGTTTTAAAATTAATAAATGTTGTTTGAAGAATTGTCTACTGTTTTTTTTTTTTTTTTTTTTTTTTTTTTTTTTTTTAATTTTGGTTAAGGGGAGGACAAAATTTAAATTATTGTTCATTTTTAAGGGGAGGATCAAAAAATTAGTCCTCCCTAAATAATAAGCACAATTTAATGAAATAAAAAATAGGATATAGTTAACATAATGGAGACATAAGAAAGTTGTGTGGATCAGAAGATATCAGATTAGGTAAGTTAATGAATATCATTTTAGAATTCGATGGTTCAATTTAAAATACTTATATATTCATGAACAAATCTGATCGAATATGTATAATTGGAACATTAATTGAAATGCAGATAATTTTACGCCTTGAAAATGATAAGAAATTGTATTCGTGTGTATGCAAATCAACGCGAAATATAAAAAAAACAACAGTGAATTGTATGTTGTGATAAAAGGTAGTTTAGTCCATGTTTTTTCTAAAATAAGAAAAACCAAACCCTCCCTTAAAAAATTATTTTTAAAGTGGAGTTCGCTTAAAATTGTCCTCCTCTTAACCAAAAGTGGAGTCCCTTTAACAATCCCTTTTTTTATCCGTTTTTTATTCGTTTTAAAATCTAATTGTCCAACCATAACATGTAAAAATCACTACCAATCATGGGGGTTGCATGATGCATGCTTAATCCACCTGTAAGTTCTAACTGCTAAGTCAATATGGTGTAGCCGTCTTATGTTCATGACAGCCACAGGTATGTCTCTAAATATAGAGATGGTGTAGCACCATTGCATTGAATTGATGTATGAGCTGCTTCACAAAGCCCACTCTAATAATACGAAAATAGTTTTAGAGAAATACTAGTCAGGCAAAGCACAGATGCAAAAGAAGTCGCATGATTATTACTGTTTAAGCTGGTCCATATTACATTGGGTTTTGCAGCCTAAGTTGTAGCATTAGCGCCCAAAAAGTTGATCATTACAAGAAAAACATTAGCTCGGAAGAAAGAAGGTAAAGCCCAGATGAAAGAAAGTAATGATGCATGGTTTGACAGAATTTGAAAAGAGAAAAGAAACACAGTTGAAACTTTTAACTTGATCTATGAATTAAAGGGATAATATTGTACTGTATTTCTTTGCATTGCTTTTGCTTATTTATTTATTTTTATTTTTTGCATTGCAGTATTGCATGTTGTGTCCTTGGTACATTATAAGAAATCATGTTTTTTCTTGATAAGACTAAATAAGATATTTACCTAGAAATTTCATTTAGGAATAATTGAAACGAATAATCTCAAGTTTCATTTGTCTTTCCATATTAATCCCAAGTTTAGATTATTTTTAATTAAAAATAAACCAAATTTGAGATTAGTATAGAAAGACACGTGAAACTTTGGATTATTCGTGTCAATTATTCATTTCTTTATATATGGATAAATGTCCATTTTGTAAAGCTGCATTTAATGCAGTCCTACTGTCTTCAATATGTTAAAGTATTTACTCTTGTAAAGTTTGCTACATTATATCACAACAACGAGTGTTCGTTCAATTATTGCCCTTACCGGATGATTTAATATATGAAAAAGTCTATTTGAATATAAAATTTTAACAAAAATGGTGACATATAATTGATTTACATCATTGGCTCGTCCCATGAATTACATCTCTCACATAAAGACAAAATGATCCGACGACTGAGGCTTTTTGTCTCTTAATTTATGCGTAATTTTGCGTTCAAATAGCTTAAACAAGTATTTAAACATCGTCTTCATCTTATGTCAAAGTCAGCAGCTTCAACACCTTTTAATTTATTTATATTTACATTTCGATTCATGTCTAGATATACGTTTATAATTCTGTTAAATCCTTGCCTCTCATCCAAGAACGTCCACTTTGTCCTGCTTTATAATATTCTATCTCTTTGTTGACTCCGTACACATTTTTCTTTTAAGTAAAGAAAAAGCCTTAAACTTTTATTCACAGAAAGTAAAATTTATTTGTATGAGTAAATTAGCTTAAAGGAAAAACATTACAATAATTTATAAAACGGGGACGTAACTTTTATTATTTCACCAGAACGACAATCGCCTTCTTCTCTTAACCAACTTCTGAAATCACCGCGATTTCATCATTTCCCACTAACTGCCTTCCAAAGTTATCGCCGCATCCGCTGTCGATGCTGAAGTCGTCACCGCCGTTGACGTAGAAGCCGTTGTCGCCGACAATTGAATCGTCACCATCACTTTTAACCTTCAACAATTGAATCGTCACTGTCGATAGTATCAACGTCTTCTTTTTTACCATCGTCGATTGTCCTCCCCGTAAAATTCCTACTCGCCCTCTTCTCAATCATACTGTACCATGTCCGTCTCTCAATTATACGCTGTTGTACCATCTGCACCCTCATCATCATTGATCTGGATTAAAAAAAAAAAAAATCATGCTGCAGTACGACATCTTCTCATTCATTATTCACGTGCATTAAAAAATAATCAGTGATACTAAAAGTGCTAAATTAACTTAGCATTAAATCATGGTAATATCATATTAGTTTTTTTACAGTTCAAAAATGTTAAATTATATTATCATTTTGCATATAGTTAAAATGCTATGTCAGTCTATCATTTCAAATAACAGGAATATATTACTAGGCTCTGCAATCAAAATGTTACTAAACCATCAGTTCGTAATTACGACATCATATATGTGATAGTTTAACAAAATATTTGAGTTAGCTCACTTTAAAAATACAATTCTATATTCAACTGTCATTTAGCATATTGTACATATGTTATTTCACTTTTAAAATATAATGCTAAATTCAACTACAATTTATCATATTTTATACATGCTAGTTCACTTTACGATTATAATGCTATATACAGCTATCAATTTTCATATTTTATACATGTAATTCAGTTTAAAAATATAATGCAATATTTAACGCTCATGTAACGTATTCTACACATGCTAGTTCAATTTAAAACATACAATACTAAATTCAACTATCATTTATTACAATTCATACATGTTAATTCATTTTTTTTAATATTATGCTATATTCAACCATTATTTATCATACGATACATGATGCTCTATTCATTTTAATAATATAACGCTAAATCACTTTAAAAAATGCAATGATAAATTCAACTATCATTATTTATATTCTATATACAGTACTAGTTTAATTTACAAATATAGTGCTAAATTCAACTATCATTTAGAATATTATACGCATGATAGGTCGCTTTCAAAACTATAATGCTAAATTCAACTATCATTTATCATATCTATACATGCTAGTTCTCTTTAGGAAACACATTGATATATTTGTTTATCATTTTTCATATCTTATATGTGCTAGTTCGCTTTAAAAATACAATGCTATATTCAGCTATCATTTAGCATATTCTGTACATACTAGTTCACTTTAAAAATACGATGTTGACTTCAACTTACCAGTTCAACTTAAAAATACAATGTTAAAATCATCTATAGTTCAGCATATTCGTACATGCTAGTTCTTTAAAGGCCCGTAAATCTGTATCAATTTGAGCTGACTAATATCCTACACATTCAACTCAAAGTGCACGAAAATACAGATCTTTAATACAAAGAAATAAGAGGATGAGAAAGATAAGATTGAACTAATAGAATAGAAGAAAAAGAAGAAGAACATCAGAATCTAAACAGTATCAGCGTAAACACAAATCTCACAGCGGAATGAATAAAATATATTATATAACACTTTGAAATACAAATCTGAATTTGTATATACATACCATATCAGAATATAACTCATATACATCACAGCGGAAATAATCACTAATAACTAGCGGTGAAGCTTCCTGCTTTGAGCTCCTCCAAGTGAATCTGCAAAGCCTGAACACTTGACTGTCGTACGAATTTGGGCACCCAAGAGTTTAGGGAAAACAAACAAAATAAACTCTGGGTCAATCATGGAACTGGTGTGAGTAAACTCCAACCATATCGTTTAACTTTGAAAATCCTTTTAAAAGAAAAGGATAATAGTAAGACCAGTCCACACATAAATACGGATGGTTTTTACCTTACTATAACCCAAAACGTTTTGATATCAAAATCCAGTGATATAATAATAATGTCTAATCAAATAAATAACCAAGTAGCAGAACGCTTACATCTCACGCTCCACGTATATAGTATAAAATCATAAACCACAGGGTGCTTATTGGGGATTGGATTCCAACTATGACAAGGAATGGGACCACCTGCCGATAGTGTATCTCTAGAGAGGAATACACTGGGTTCAACAAGAACGTCATGCAACGCAGCCTACACATGACCGACCACTCATTTCTCTTGAGTGTATCGAATATATTGCCACCTACGGTTGGGCCCATATAACTGTTATCCGAAGATACAGAAACGAAAGAAGAACAAATACGAATTTTCTCTAGATGATGACAATACACCCTAATTGGAATGACCCACATAGCCATGCTGCCTGCCCGATTTTTGTCATTTCCTAGTTGTGAGGCTAGAGGCTACGTCTACCTTCAGAACATCTGTCCACCATTCACTTTGAATGCCACATCGTCAAACCCATCAATTCACTGATCGATTTCCAAAAATATCACTGGTATGAAAAGCTAAGAGGAACGAATTCCTCCGCCACCAGACGTAATACCTTTAAGGGATCAATCGTATGTGATTTGTTAGGTATACTCTATCAAACACTCGTCCATACAAGTTGTCCTAGGACTAGACAAATAGAAAGCACAATTTTGGAACAGAACGACCCTTGTATTTCACTCCGTCTTCAATTGCCTTCAGCATAAAGCTAATTCGCAGCGCTTATGCCTATACGGAGTGGTTTTCGGATAATATATCCAACCGGTCTCTCCGTATTGACACCAATGATCAAAACACTTCGATAGTCGGTTATTTAACTATCGAAGTAAAACAAACATCCATTCAAATTTACACTAAGTATCAAACACCCACGGCACTTTTTATTTAACATTCATTTTTATTATTCAAATTCCTATATCTTACCAGATATTTCTTTAAACCCCGTTTCAGCCTTTTTACACTTCTAGGAAACCTTCCCAAATATTATAAACTCCTATTTCCCCATATCCCTGAAAAATATACGTTATTAATGTTAAAAAAACTGTAACGAACTGGAAAATCTGAACCAATTTAAAAATTTTAAATTGGCTAATTTGGTGAATTTAAATATTTAAAATGAATATTTTAAAATAATAACGATGAAAAGTAAGTTTGGATCGACATTGAAAATGAATATAATTATTTCTAATTATAAACAAGGCCTGAAATGGCGCGGTAGTTTCAAAATTTGAATTCAAACTTTGACTGACTGTACCGGGTGCAAAACAAAACGGATTTGAGTGAAACCAAAAATATTTAAATCTGTTAGTGAATATCTTTCTAACAAATCTGAAAAATCGAAGTTTCATAGCAGGAAGCAAAAGTTATGGCCAAATGAATTTTCAGAAAGGTCGCTATAGAAATTATATAGCCCGTGAAAATGGCCATTTTGCAAACGACCTCGACGAAACCACTTTTGTTGGATCCGGGATGTCAAATGATTGCTAGGTTTCAAATTTCATAATTTTTGAAGTTAATATGTGAGCGTGGCAAAGGAAAATGTGTTTTGGTCAATTACAGTTAAATTGGATCGACCAGAAAATGGCCATTTTTCAAACGGTCTCAGAATTCGACGAAACTAGTTTTGTTGGGACCGTATCATCAAAACATAGCTAGATTTATTTTTCGGGAATTTTTAGAATTAGTATGTGGCCCCGACAAATTGAAATGTACGTTCAAATTAAATATTGAATGTTTTATATTTTAATTTGAAGGAAAACTGACTGAAACAGTCGAATGGGCCTACGAAACATATCCCATTGTGTTTAGAATGGGGGTAAAACGCTAGGGACGACAGTCGTTGGGTTTGGATTGGTGTCGTGTGTGACAATGGGTATTTTCGGATTTTTAAAATATATAAATAAACCAAAAAAATCTGATTGGACGGTCAAAAGTTTCTCTCTCCCCGTAATCAAATCTCGAACGACGATAAAGCCTTCAAAACTTCCCAGACCAATTTCTTTCAAACCGCTTCGTTTCAGTCCTCGACGTAGTTAAGGATTTTGAAGAGCTCGGTGAGAGCTTCAGATCCATACCCGCTTCACTCTGATTGGTGGCGCGAATCTCGAGATCCGACGCAAGGAAGTTGCGCCGTTCAGAGCGCTGCTGCCACTCCCTCAGGCCGTCGAACTGGGCAAGACCCCCATTGTAACACCCCGAATTTCAGTTAATATTAACATTCACAAATTAAAGAATAACTAATCCCAGATGTAGGAATTAGGGGAAACGGGTTGCGCCATTGCGTTCGTCTCGGAAAAATACGCGAAATAGAGTCCGAGTTTTCGAAAATCGGAGTCCGTATGAAGAAGATATGGATGAACGAAGTTAGGCAGAAAAACCGAAAACAAGCCAGAATGCACTGGCGCACTTGTGAAGTGCGCCAGCACAAAAATACACTGGCGCACTTGGGAAGTGCGCCCGTGTCGAGCCAGAAACCTGCACAGCTTTCTGGTTTGACCCTGGCTGGCCTGGTGCACTTGTTTTGGTTCTCTGGTCTGTTCTGCTGACCTGTGACGATTTTTGATGGTTTAGATCTAAACTAGGGTTAATCCTATGGCCTAAACTACATCCTAAATCTATAAATACATCCTAAGACTACCCTAATTCATACTAAAAATAGATACAAGGTCGTCATGTCGTCAAAATGCAATTAGAAGGAGCCTCCATCACATTTTAGAAGAAGATAGCTTCTCAAATCAACTTCTAATCAACTCTATCAACTTAATCTTCTTCATAGGAGTGCTATTCAACAAGTTGTGAGTTTCTATGCCTTTAGCAAGCAATTGCTAAACTAATTATGATAGGATGTAATGAGGTTATGGTTATGAATGTGGATCAATGCAAGTTATGTTATCATATGCTATGTGCTCATGATGTTAGTTATGCAAGTTTTATGCTATATGTCCATGATGTTAGTTATGCAAGTTTTATGCTATGTGTTCATGATGCTAGTTATGCAAATCACTATGATAAACATTGATCCATTATGACACCATGTTATGCAAGTTTGGTGTTTGATTATATGCAAGTTCATATATGACACATGTTGATGCTAATGTTATGCTAAGTTGAACCCATTGTATTTGTGATGAATCTTCCCTTTTAAGTATGTCATGTCAGCGTATTACGTGGGGAACGATGGGGTTAATATTCATGTTAACAAAATTGTGGTGAAATTGGTATGATGTTGCATACCATAAGTGGATGGACATAATTGAGTCAATTATGTACATCATTAAATTGGAATTAATTAGGGGAAATTAATTCAAAATATGGGGGTGATTAATTAGGTTTAATTAATCGACTAAGACACGAGGTTGGACCCTTTTGTAGCATAAGACTGCCCGGACCCGACCGGCAAATCCAGCGGCTACAAATGATTGGCCCAATGTGAGAGGTCTTAGGCATAAACTAAATACGTGACAAGTGTAAAGACACGAGGTTAGACTCTGTTACGGCGTAAGGCTGCCCGGAACCGACCGGCAAATCCAGCTGCCATAAAAGACAGTCTAATGTGAGAGGTCTTTACAAAGGTTACGGTCTTAATCAATTAAGAAACACTTAACCAGATAAGCATGTAGTGGGGCATGAGGGGTTAAGTGGGTGCCTTGGGTGGCATGTGGAAATCTAGTGGTTGCCTTGGGTGGTAATAGAAAATACGATTAGAATACTTAACCAAAGTGGAAACATGTAATTAAACATGATTAAAGGGTTAAGTGGGACACACTAGAGGGAGCAAGCTTAGGTGGGTAGCTTATGGGGCCCCATTTCAACCAGTAACCCATGTGTATCTTTGTGGGCTCGACCCATGTCGAGGACGGGACACGCGTACTGGGCTTGACTATAAGAGGCCAAAATGGGGTAGCGGTGGCAACGCAAGTCCAACGGGTTTCATATGCGTGTGTGGGCCCGGGCTGGTAGGTAAGACATTGTTGCATCGTGTAGGTATAAGCCGTGCACCGTTGGTTGTATCGGGTTGCCACTTTGGGGAGTGATACACCCCACTGTGGGGCCAGCACGGGTATCTACGTTAGGGAGCTGATCGCTTGGGGAGTAGTGGGTACACCTAGTGGAGATAGGGGCAGACGACACCTATGTGGTCAGCTAGGGGTACACGAAACTACTAGTTAAATTTTCTAAGTTCTTAGGTGGGATCAACCTTTAAGTTAGGAATGACTGGTGTGGTGCAGTGTAGTAATTACCCTTGGGTGGGTAGATGCGTCTTTACCGATATCTTAGTTCTTCCTATGTCTAGTTGGCTGCTTAGTGTAGTCATTTATCCCCAGTCGTTACCGTGCCAAGTTTATATCATACCCTAATTACTATAATGATTGTATTGTTAAAGTTATAGGACTCGCTCAGACTTATGTCTGACCCCGTTGTTTTTATCTTTTTCCCCCCCTCAGGTCCTCAGGTTGGGCCTAGCACTAGTGGGCTTTGATCAGATTGCTTTATCTATCTTTTGGAGCTTGGACCGTTGATGTAAAGCTCAGCTTGTCTTTTCTATTATGGCTATTAGTATGTAGTGGGATTATGTACTTATGTTTTTATCGAGATGGATATTTTGTACTTGACTCTTGTTGGTTTTTGGTATGTAACTAAACATGTTTACCTTCTACTGCAATGAAATGATGTTTTAAATTTCAAGTATTACTTATATCTGTCTTGTTGTAATTTTTCTGTTCTATATTCACTTAAAATACTCCACCGAAGTTAAGGCATTCCCTTAGTGAGTAACCTTAGCGGGTGTGGGGTGTTACACCCATCGTCGGAAAGC
The DNA here is from genome assembly GCA_030737875.1 of Allium sativum. NCBI lineage: Eukaryota > Viridiplantae > Streptophyta > Magnoliopsida > Asparagales > Amaryllidaceae > Allium > Allium sativum. The sequence goes on along the minus strand of CM060927.1, from coordinate 193,579,416 downwards.
CCTCTCCAAGGCCGACGAGGTGGTTCCCTCCGATCGTCTCCACGCTACTCGGTTTTCGCGAAAACTACAAACCTAGTTTTGAACAAACTAGTGAGGTAACGGCTGATTATATATTAAACTATTTAATGGCTGTTTAAAGCGTTACAGTTTTTGATTTCACTGTAAAAATCATATCTTTTCCGTTTCTTGACGAAATTCAGTGAAACAAGAGACAGTGGACTCGTGTGGACGTCTTCTACATTCTAGAAGAGACCGCATATTTTTCTGAGCCTTCCGCTATTTTTGGTGGAGTGGAACCCAATGTGAGATTTCTGAAATATAAACGATATGGAAAACGACGAAGTATAAATTATATAGTCGATGTATGAGTTATATAAGCATTGTACACCTCATGTATAAGCATTGTATAAGTTGTATGTTCGATGTATAAGTTATATATACATTGTAAAAATTATATATTTGTTGAAATAGAAGTGAAATTCTTATATATATATACGCCCCTCATCCACAAACCATGGGCGATATTTATTGGTTGTAATTGGTGTGAAAATTGGTTGATTACAAATGGTTGATTAGAATTGTTTGTGGTTGAAATTGATTGATTGTGGTTGAAAAATACCCGTTTGTGGTTGAGAATTATTTGGTTGAAACCACATAGGATTAGTTTGTGGAAAAGAAATAAAAATATACATGTCGCCTACGTGCGAACTAGATGCATGAAATCCCCATTGTCAAAAGCTGCGAGGTTTTAAGGTAGAGCGAGGAACCGTACTAGGGACGACCCCGGTTTTAACTACCCTGCCGTTATGCTGCCGAAATTTTGAATAATATTCATGTGTTAGAATTATTCTCATATGTTGAAACTATATCCGTATGTTGAATAGAAAACCTTCATGTGTTGAATAGAAATTCATTCGTTGAATAGAAATTCATGTGTTGAATGGTATTCGTGTTTTAAAATAAATTGTTTTATAATAAAAACCATATTTTTAACATCTATATGAACTATATAACATAGTCATGTTTTGAAATAAATTGTTTTACAATAAGAATCACATTTTTTATTATATCAATGAATCGTTAAAAATAGTGAAGTGTTGAAATAGAAGTCAGTTGGATAAAAATATCATTTTTATCAAATGTATGAAAAGCATATAGTTTTGAAATCGAAGAATCCATTACATATATATATATATATATATATATAATTAAAATATATCGAATAACGAAGCTGCAGTTCATGTTTTGAAACCGTGATTTCAAACGATTAGTGCGGGAGATCCGACCATCGGATTTTCCCGAAACCGAAACCGTTGGGTTCGCTTTGGAAATATCTTTCCAACGACACCAACTTTGTAAAGATCCAACGGTTGGATTGTCTGGAATGTTTAATTCGAATCTGAAGAAAAATAGCGCCAAAACCGATTATATTTTTATATATATATAAATATAATTAAATTAAATCGAATAACGACGCTGCTATTCGTAATTTGAAATTGAAACTTCAAACGATTGTACCGGGAGATCCGCCCGTCGGATTTTCCCAAAACTGGAACCGTTGGATTCGTTTTGAAAAGATCTTTCTAATGATATAAAATTTGTGAAGATCCAACGGTTAGATTTTCAGATATGTGTAAATCAAATCTGAAGAAAAACAGCGCCACGGCCGCGTTATGGCCTGAATCGTCATTTGAATAAATTGGCTATTTTAAAATAAATAAAAATAGCGATAAATTGTTATAAAATATTATAAACGATATGGAATGTGAAATTTAGAAATTAACTGAAGGTTAGCTAAGTCGAATGGTTTCCTGGGTTTTGATCTGATGTTCGTTTCGGCCTTCAGGGTTAATATTTGGGAAATCGTTCTCTTACTGATTGACGGTTAGTGACTAATGAATTGGAATGAGGCGTGTGTTGTGTTTGTGTAGCACTAGTTATTTATATACGCGAGTTGCTCAGAAAGACCGGGTTTATCCCATTTTGAGTAATTGAATCGACGATAAGAAATCAAAGATGAAGACGATGGTTGAAGACCAGAGATCTTCACCTCGTTTGGATGGTAACTGATGTCCTGATTGGGAGGCAACCCGAAATAGGGATAATGAGTGGTGATCGTCCTGACGTACGTGGAGATCGATGGGTATGCGAGGTATATAGTGCCTCCGGCTTCGTTCAGACCCAGAACTGACTTGCAAATGGACAGTGTGTCTGACATTGGAATTTATTCTGTGTGATTGATAGCCATCAGTTGCATGGTGTGAATTGCCTGTGTGGCATGCTAAGATGCAGTGATCAGGGCTTCTGTTGAAAATCAAAGTCTTGTGGTTGATGATCAAAGCACCGTCTGTGTGGCGTAGCTTTGTGTATAGCGTTAATTCGCGAACCTCACACCTGAACCAGAAACGGGAGAGGACATCAGGGAGGGCATGCGTTTCCTTCTAGCTAGAGGTGGTGTCAGTGCTTAAACTATCTGACATTTATATTATTTTCACCTATGTGGTTGTTGCTGTTGCGAGGCGCCTCGGTTATATCGGTCGATCCAGGACCGATGGAGTCATTCGTTGACTCATTTACGCCCCAAAGGGCGGGGAAACGTATTGTTCAGGCACTATAATCCACTCCGTGTGGACCGGCCCTGACGATCCAAGGGGCAGTTGCGGCTGTTCTGGAGACATGGGTTAGATTGTCTCGAAGTCGGTAAGGACTATCTTTTGCCTTGGTTCATGACGGAAATCCCATTTCCAAATACGACACCGTGCGGTTTCGATTGTAAACCTATATTTGGCGACATAGTGGCATGGGACGCTCATGTCGTCTATGATTGATACTTATGATTTGAAATTGTTTATGAAATATATAAACACTAGTAATATCAAATGCTTTTGTTTTATTCGTATCAAGCATATTTTGGCCATTATAAGGTAAAACTCTATCCTCCGGTTTGCGTTGCATTGTGTGATGGGAACTGGGTCTTATAATGACGTCAATTTTTTATAAAAAGCATTGCGATGTTTAAAAGAATTATTTGTTTTAAAGCACTGGCAATCCAATGGAGTAAACCCGTTCCGCGAAAGTGGCATGGTCCTGGGATTAGCCAATTGTATAATGTGTTAAGTAGATTTCTCATATCAGTCCCATGACTGACTCGTAGTTTGTTTCACTTGCAAACTCGGGTGCCCCTTTTTCTACAAAGGCAGCCTTGTATTCATGTTTTAGCAGGCTCTTTCTGGATAGCTGGAGCAGAGTATGGATTCTATCATTTATCTATTTTATGCGGTTCAGCTCCTATTGTACATATTATGTTTGTTTTCCACTGTAGACGTTTATGTATAGCTAAACTGTATTTGTACTAAGTATGATCCTGTAATACTGTGTAACTCGGATGATTACATTTATGCACTGTATTATTAGTTCTTATCTGGTGTATTTATTTAATTCTGTTCTGCATTATCTGTTTATGTGTTATATTCCAAAGATTACCCTTGTCACCGTCAGTACGGGATTTGGGTTGTCACAAAAACATTTCTATCTTTTCCACATTTCCGATTTTCTGTACTTTAGAAAATTTATACCTTATTAACTTTGGAACCCATTTCGAATTTCCATTTTAATATGGGGTATATATTAAATCTTAATTACTTGTCTTTGTTCCCGACCCAACATAATCCTCATATATTTCTTTGGACGAACCTCGCTACTTATTACTTCAGAATAAGTGGATTTCAAACAAAACTGTCTCCATTTCTAGAAATAGTGTTATATATAAAAATCCCGCTTAAGTTTGGTTAACAACGTTAATTTATCATTACAGTTCAAATTTGTCATACACTGTAATATTCCCCTTTATAACTAATCTCGACATAACAGTCACGCTTAAGTCTAGTCAACCGTGTTATTTTATCGTTATAGTTCGGAAACTTGCTATACGCTGCTATATCCCTTTATAACTAATCTTGACATCTCTTCTCCCTTACAAACTGATATTATTCCTCGACAATAGTGAAGCCGTTCAAGTTGGGGTATTTTATTTACCTCTCAGACCTTGATCGATAATCACTACACCAGAAATGTCAATTTGGCAGTGCTCATGGCTGTATCAAAATGGATTTGATACGGTTTTAAGCCATATCAAAAAATGGCGTCTCTGTTGCTTTGATACGGTTTTAAGCCTTGTCAAAATCATAAATTGATACGGCTTAAAACCGTATCAAATTGGTAATTGGATACGGCTTAAAACCGTATCAAATTATGATTTTGATAAGGCTTAAAACCGTATCAATTTATGTATTTGATACAGCTTAAAACCATATCAATTTATGTATTTGATACGGTTTAAAACCGTACCTAATTTAAAAATAAAAAATAAAATACAATTAGCTACTATTTTGAATTTACACAGAAAGAAAAATCAACAAAAACATTTATGGATTTCAAAACTCATCATCAACCCAAACATTAACTAGTCCAAGAAATAGATCTATAAACTAATTTATTAATGTAACATGACATCAATCACTAAATCAACAAGCTATAGTTACACAACTACATGTATACGTAAACCAGTGGCATAACACTATCAAACGTACAACACTCATAACTGCATCCTCCCATCTTCTTCGGACGTAGAGACCTACCGTCAACACTCAACTGTGGCCTGGTACGGTCGGGATAGCAATGGTTACAACAATGTCCAGGAAGGGAGATCATTTTTCAACATGTCATGTGGATTGACCAATATCTTTCAGCTTCATTCCATTTTGCAGATGTTTCAACATGACTGCAAAATGTACAGTAAACTAACAGGAAAGATGAGGTGAACTCAGTTCCGGAACTGAGTTCGCAAACACGGTCTGGAACTGAGTTTGCCAACTCAGTTCCATAACTGAGTTGGTGAACTCAGTTCCGGACCGAGTTGGCGAACTCAGTTCCAGGACTACTACAGTTTTGAATATCGTACCTGGAATGGTATATAAAACATCATTTGCCACCACCATAGAGCTTCTGAAAGGATACAAAGAATCATCCAAATTTATGTTTACAATTTTGAATAAGTAAATTATTATAGAATGTAATTTATATATTAACTGAAGTTAAATGATTAAACATGATAGGAAACTTGGACAACTGTTTCAACCATACTTCCAATATATCATTTTTACTAACTATATGGCAGGAAAAATTGTTGTGGCACTTCTATTCGTAAGTATGCTAATGAAAATGCACGGTGCACAAATTATCTGCTTTGGATCAGAACTGAGTTTGCGAACTCAGTTCCGGACTGAGTTTGCAAACTCAGTTCCGGACAGAGTTGGAACTCAGTTCCGGAACTGAGTCGGCGAACTCAGTTCCGAGACTGAGTTCGCGAACTCAGTCTCGGACTGGGTTTGCGAAATCAGTTCCGGAACTAAGTTCTACCACTTTGGGAGAGGTATCAAACCATGCAGAAAACTCAGTTCTTGTTATAAGACACATGGTGTAATAAAAGAGGCAGTAAAGTAACTGAGTTCGCAAACTCAGTTCTGGAACTACTACCACTTTGGAAGAGGTATCAAACCATGCAGCAAACTAAGTTCTTGTTATAAGACACACGCTGTAATAAAAGAGGCAGTAAAGTAAAATAGCAATGGCTCTTACCACTTTGGGAGAGGTATCAAACCATGCAGCAAGAACATAAGTTGTGCTATTAGATACCCCACGTTTCTTTAGCGATGAGAATATCAAAATTTCAAAAAGGAAAGGCTTAACTGTTTACAGACTGTATTTCTATGGGAAATACACTAAGATGTTTGATACCTAAGTATTAACTAAAAATGTATATATATACTAGCACGCAGCGGAAAATGTTAGGAAGCATAGGTATAAGGTAAACCTCTCATTTATTATCAATGGAATATTTACAATGATTAACAAATACGAGGCTTCATCTAAACTGCCCACCATGTATAATTTGAAAATGAATGTGTTATTTCAAAAGTTGAACTCGCCCATAACATACAGAATATATTGGTAGAAAGCGCAAAAAAAGAAAAAAAGGTAATATAATTTGTACTGTAAAGTTATAATGATTTTGCTGCAGTTTTGCTATATGAATGTGCAAATGCATAACAAAATGAATAAACTAACCTTTTTTAAACTCACTAACAAGACAATTGTTTACCCAACAATCTGCTAAATGTTAGGTGTCTAGTTCAGGTATGTTTTATAATCAGTAAGAACATGCAGTTTTTACTGGTTCTATTAATAGAGAAGTAGAACAATATTGCAAAATAGTAGTAAAGTAATTTATATACCTTGATTTGTTGACAACTTCCTAAACATTTTCACCACGGAATTATACTCGGGACCAGTAGATACTACAACGGTTTCATAATGTTCAACAAAGCAGGTCGAGAGATCTCTGGCCTTGAAAGCAATATAGTAACTTTCAGCATACCGATCACATGTAATAACCTGTACCAGTTCTAGTTGTTCACCCTATTGCGTTATAAGTCTAGATCCATGTAGATAAACTAATTACAAGTGGGGGAAAAATGCATAAGTTGTGGTGTGCCTTCATCACATTATAGTGGTGATCTGCAAAGATGGCAAAGAAGTGAAATTCTTCATCTGACGTTCAAGAAAGAAATGTAATTAGCACAAAATTGAACGTAATCTATAGACTTTTGTTGGTAACTATTCTTTTGAGATTGACAAGGAAAAATAAAAACTGAGATATTAACTAATAATCATTGCTTCTACCAGTGAAATATGACCCATGAAATCAGTTCCCTCAATTGTTGCATATTTCTACAACACTGGAAGAAAATACCATGATTTGTCCACTTGATTACGACTTTTCCTAAATGTTTGCACAGGAAGTTTAGAAAACGATAATAGTTAAAAATGGAAAAAGTAATTGGGACCAGGAAGTAAGACATTATGATACAATTAACGACGAAGTAGAAGTTGCAAAAGTGTCATAAATACAGTAAAATCATCCTGTGCTGGTAAATTAATTGTCGAGACATTAAATAGTGGTGAACCTACTAATTCTAGATATGAGTGTTGCACAGGTTAAACTAATTGATTCAAAGTTCAATGCAGTTATCTAAAAATCACCAAACATAGGAAACTACCAAACATAGGAAATTCAGTCCGAAACGAGTTTGCAAACTCAGTTTCACAACGAGTTTGCAAACTCAGTTCGCAACTGAGTTTGCAAATTCAGTCTGCAACTGAGTTTGCAAACTCAGTCCCAAACTGAGTTTGCAAACTCAGTTTTGAAACGATTGTTATCACAAAATCAAACCCAGAATTAAGTAATATTTTGTACAAAAAACTTATACAAGATGACGAGACGATCTTAACATAATTTGCAGCAATCTCATGGCAAGTTTTATTAACTTCACTGGGTGTATGGTTATGAAAACCAAATTTAAACCAAGCATCATTGCTCCAGCTACAACAACAATGAGAAGATAGATGCAGAAAAAGGCAAACACTATTGATCATAGCAATCCTGTGTTGTTTATTTAAGTCATGCAGCATCCAAAAAATTGGTAAAAAAAATTGATATCAATAAAAAGGAAATTGTGAATGCATGTAGAAACATACCCCATACATCATCCAATTTGATGAACACTTGATTTAAGAACGAGGAAAGAGGATGATTAATCATTGAGTATATAATAATGTGTGCAACCCAAGCAGCTGGAATAATTAACCAGAAAATAATATGATATTACTTCATTATATCAAGTTGTGAGTGCAGACTAATATGAAAAAGTGAGTCTGTGTGCTCACATGTGTGTTTATCAAATATCAACAAGGTTAAAATAACAAAGACATTGATCATTCTTATCTGTGAAGCATTATAATGATATATATCTTATGATCTATTTCTATTCAAGTATAAAAAGATTATCATATATCAAAGAAACAAAGGGATCATGTAACTAAAACAATGGAATCTTGCAACCAGAACATCTGTCAAAGTTATCGAGTATCCCAGCATTAAAGCGATTGTATCATGCAACTAAGATTATCTCATGCAATTAAGATTATCTGAGATAAAACTCACCCAATAATCCCCAGTATAAGTTTTCCAAGATAGCCAAGGATAGTTGATGCCCATTGATGTTTCTGCCTGTATAATTAACGAAAGAATTGACATAATGTGTTTGCAATCCATGTCAACATATAACAAAAGAAATTAATACTGATATATCACCTGTTCTCCTTGAGCATGCATCTCTTCTAGAGCTTTCGTGTCATCTTCCAAAAGAAGTAATTCCTACAATAATTGACAGTTATGAAATTGATTCTTTGGATTCAAGAACAGTTTATAATACTATATTTCGTGCTAATTGGAGATGAGTACAATTTATTAACAATACAGTCTAATAAAGACATTTGCAACTAATGGAAATACTATTAAACTCTATTAATTAAAACATATTGGAATTAAAACATATTGGAAGATAAAGTCCACATAAGGAAACGGTTAAAGCAATTGACAAAATATTATAATTGATATACAAGTTAACGCCAACAGAGCCTTCTAGCATCATCTGTGTAAAAGAATAAGAGTAGCACGTTTCTGACTGTTACAGAAGCACCATAGAATCCTAAATTCCATATCTTTCCGTCTACATCAATATTATCATATATCAATTATGCAGAGATATATCTAGATAATATCGAGTATGAATTAGACATATCTGATCCACATTCAACACGAAATCTCTGTCTAAGCCCAAATTCCTGCTCCAACCATGAAGAACCCCAAATTGCTACTCCAACTACCATATAGTAAAATTTAGAAAAGAATAACAGTATTATACAAAACACCCTAGAAAATATACTCATGTTGTACCCACCTATGAAGAATCCCTAATTGCTGCTTGAACTGCTAGAAAGCAAAATGCATGCTGCATTTGTAGCACAAAATTCAACCAGTTTTGGTAATGCGATCAAAAGAAAATGAAGATAATTTGACTATTACTATTATTATTTACAATTTCATGGCACATGATTTCAGGATCATCATATTTACACCTAAAAGAATCATTTAGATCCCCAAATAGAATAATTTAGAAGTTAGGGTTACTTACTTTAGAGTTTAGATCCTATACATTCTTCTTCTTCACTGCCAAAGACAACCTCTTTCTTCCCCAGCTATTCTCAAACAACTCGTGCTTTCTTCTCTATCTTCTTCTTTCTACGGATTTTTCCTTCGGTTTCGGTGAATTTTCAGCTATGCAACTTTTTCCTTCCATGTTTGGAGGAAGATTTGGTAACGGAATTTTAGATCGAAGGAGGATAATTTGGTAATGAAATTAGGATCAAAGAATTTAAATATTAGGGATTCGCCATGTTTTTTTTCGTTTGGGAATAAATTTTGTTTCGGCCGAAATAGAAAAGAGGAGACAGAGGAACCAAAAAACAATGAGACGGAAACGGGTAAATTACCATTCCAATTTGATACGGGGCTAAGCACAATAAAAAAGAAGTGATCAGAACCCTTCAAAGATCTAGGTGAGATTTCAACTTTTAGAGGTGACGCGGATTGCAAAAGAAAATTTGATACGGCTTATCAAATTTGATACGACTATAAGCCCAATCAAATTTGATACGGCTTAAAGCCCTATCAAATATCCGCATTCTGGTGTGCCAAATTGGCTGTTTTCGTGTAGTGAATGTTTTTATCTTAGAACATATATAAGTCTGTAACTCTAATCCCTTATTACTTATAATATCTATCAAACCATGTTTTCTTGTTTAATTTGAACTATGGTTTTATAACCCCATATCCTTATTTTAAAACTCGGTTGTTCATAACTATTTATACTAAATATTAATTATTTGCTTCATCTTACTTATACAATTCCATTTATAACTTCTTTTATCAAAAATCATTAGTGCTTTTTGTCTTCTGACATTTTATTTTCCATCCTAATCATTTCATCTAATTAAGGTAAACATATCATGCAAACTAAACATTTTCTTAAATGAATTCCATTCAAGAACAAATACTTTAATTAAGATACAGAAATTTAATTCACCATAACTGAAGTAAAACGATTTACTTCATAATCAATTTAACTAGGTTGCTTACTTTATTAAACAATGACTGATTCTATATGTTTAATAACCTTTCAAACTTTATTAATTAAAAAAGTTATTAATACAAATCTTATTAATTTTGATTAATTTACTTCTAAGCTATTATCTTTAGATTAATTTAAAACCAATTAATCTAATAATCATAATCCAATTAAATAGTAGATTGAATCAACTTCATTCCATCAGTAAATTCGTTAACTAATTTTAATTATTTCTTATTATAATATTAATGTAATTAATCTAATAATATTTCTTAAATGTTTGCTTTAAAATAATTATCCAATTTATTCACTCGCAGGATAATTACAGCTTAATATCTTATTTAAATGTCAATTTGTCGTTTATATTTACTTTATCAAATGAATTATAAATTACCAGTTTATAATAGAACTTCTATTATAATGTAAAACTTCGCTTTAATTATAAACATATAATTTTTATAATTAACTTCGTTGATTTTCCTGACAGCCAATCAACTTCTTAACCAAAATGATGGGTTTACGGTCGACTATAACCACTTTCTTAATCGATATCGTTTATTGATTAATCGAAACAAATGTTGAATTTTCATTCAACATTAATATTCACATGGGGTTTTAAATGTAATTCAGGTTCAACAGTGCATATCAAACAAACAGTATATATAAATATCGAGGAAACCTATCGGAATCCTCGAACCGGTTTCCCGCATCCACAGATGTTAGTCAACACAATTAACACTAATTTCATACTAGGAATATTATAATCGATGGAAACAATATTTTACCAATGATGGGTATATATACGATGATATTCAACCAATTTAATTTTTTTATCTACCTAAACGACCATCACACAGCATTCAACCATTATTTAAAATATAATTATAATATTTTAACATAAATCAGAGTTAGTGAATTAACTCACTTTTGCGCGTTAACCGTTAAATAACGATTTGCGTTAGTCGGTTAAACTGGCATTTTATTCCGCCTCACATTCCAATGTGCTCTGAAGCGCTCCAAACCAACTTCATAACGTAACCTGCTTTCATACAATTCCAAAGTGACTAACATAATTCGCATCATTACTGCTCATAAACCAGACTAGCTCCAGACCACCACCATTTCGTGAGTAACCACCTTCCAAACTCCCTGCTTCTCACCATCGCGTTTAGATTTTAATTTAACCAAATTCTATTATGTTGGGCTACACACTAATTAACCCGGCCTAATGTTTTTGCCAAGTACCGGCTTATGTCCCTTCTCCTTAAACTAAACCACTGATCTGCCAACTTACTTTCCTTTTGTTTCAAAGCTCTGACCCCTTCACAATGGTACACCGTGTTTAGCACTGATATCAAGCTCTGGACTTAAATTCCCAAACAACCACTCACTTTCCATCACTTCGTCCAGTTCACTGTTCGACGGACAGCTCCTACTTTTCTCCAACTTTCCCACATATTCCAGAAACATGCATTCTAACTCCACACGTCCTTACTATTTCAGGGAGTCACGCGGCCCTCCGTTTTGAACCCAACATACCCTCAAACTTGCCCTTACATGCTTGCACACCACTGCTCCTCATCTCCTCCATACTCCACCGAAACAAAATAACTTGCCACCTTCTTCTCCTTCCTTTCTTTTACATATCCACGCCTTCATGCATCATTACCACATCAGAACACAACAAGGCCAGCTGCTAGTAACCCCACCCATGCCACTTTCCTTTCCACTTTTCCTGCTTCATTTTCGACGCCACCCCACTTCACAATTATAATCATCACCTCCTTTGTCTTTCTCTAGTCTTCCTCTTGCCATCCCGTCCTTCTTGAAACTCATGGGAACAAACGCCATACCACAAATTTATCACAAACTGAACCCTTAAACTTGCAACGTGATGTCCCTCTTGCTGTATTGAAGTGGTGCTAGAAACTTGCGTTCAAACCAGCAACTACTGTTGCATGAAAACACCCTCCTAATAATTTCCACTTCTACGTTAACTCTCCTCCTTCTAGATGCTGATGATCAACCCTTCATCCTTTTATAAACCATCACCAGCCCACATAATTTCAACTTCTCTTATATATATTAACGTTTGCATTTCTTTCTATGAGGTTTTCAGCTTGTTCGATTTTATTTGAAACTAGTAACAAAACTGGAGTCTCCTTTGAATTTCGTTTTTCAGAAAGTGGCAAGACTGATATTATTTATAGATTAATATTCCTTAACGATTAAGGAATAGGGTGGTAGCTAAGGGTAGGTTAGGGTGTCAGGTGCTTATTAATTTGATTAAACTTGACATAGCTCTATAGCTTGCTGTGTTTCTAAAATGAAAAAAGAGTAGGGTAGGACGTGCTATTACTTTGGTCTTAAGGAAAGGACTGTGTGGCTACCAAGTTTTCTTAAGGGTAAAGTTATAGAGATGTAGGTCTGCTTCTTAGATTTGTGGAGGTAAGGTTGGGGTGCTTTGGTATGCGTTAGGCAAGGACTTGCAGGACATCTGGGTATGGATGGCATGGAGATATAAGGTACTAAGATATGTGATGTTGCTGTCATAGGATCTGCATGTGCGTACCTTTAATTGTGATGAAGACTAAACAGAAGAATGGGACATGGGGAATGAAAAGAAAAGATATGAAGCTTCTTAGGAAAGGAATGCACATATATAGTACATATATTTTATTATACGTTGAACGTCCTACTCGCAAGGCAAGCTAGCTACAATTTCATGAACTAAAATCATGTAAAGGTAGTGTTCATACCTTCATCTATGCTCGTGCATTTTGAGGAATAGTGGGAATGAAAAATCAACGTGTCCAGCATGTTAGTGGTCACCTTGAACAAAGTAGTTTCTGTCAAATTTTGACATCAATTCCAAGTAATGTTATAGTGTAAGGTTATTGTTATATTGGGCAAATAAGGTTTTCATTTATGTATAAACTGCTACAGACAGAAATAAGAGTACGGTCGTGTCCAGCGAGCTACCACGATCCTAAAATATAATAATATCGGTAGGTTGACTTATTTCGTGAAACCCCAAATGCACAATATTCCGAATAAAAAGTTGCTTGTTTAATTAATTAAAATTTTCAATAAAATTCTAAAAATTTAATTATAACTAGTCTCAAAAGTATCTTGTCCAGATTCGGAACCAGTATCTAGTCATATCGAATAAACCGTTACGGTCGATAAACGAATCTGCAACGACTATTTGAATATTTGATTTGGACATATCTTGCAATCTATGCGACGAAATCTATTTTCCACTTCCATCTGAAAAATATAGTTCGACAGATTCCAACGTGTAACACCCCGAATTTTTGAATAACCAGATTAACTAAATTAAGGAATACTTAATTTCAAATGTGGGAATAAAGGGAAACAGGTTACGCCATTGCGTTCATCCCGTAATTCTGGTTAAGATAGAGTCCGAGTTTTTGTAAAACGGATGCCATATGAAGAAGATATGGACGAACGAAGTTAGGTAGAAAAACCAGAAACGGACCAGAATGCACTGGCGCACTTGGGAAGTGCGCCAGAACAAAATTGCACTGGCGCACTTGGGAATGCGCCCATGCAATATTGTACTGGCGCACTTAGCAGGTGCGCCCAGGCCGAGGTAAAAATCTGCACAGATTCCTGAAGCTCTGGTTCGAACGGTGAGTCAGTGCTGAGTCATTTCTGACTAGTTAATGAGTCATTAGTGTTTCTGGATAGTTCTAATCTGGACTGAATGGTTGCGATTAACTCTAGGGTCATCCGACGGCTATAATTAAATTGAAATTTTATATAAACATATGTAGACTCGAACCCTAGAATCAAAATCAAAATTAGATCAGTGGCCGTCATGTTGTCACTCCAAACCCTAGAATAGCCGCCACCAACTAGACGCAAATTAAAGACAACAATTCAATTCGAATCAAGCCTAAAACTACAACAATGAAATTTTCTACAACAAGGAAATGCTAATCAATTACATAATTCAGAACACAAAACTCAAGACCCCTTATTCGGTGAGTTCTTATCACTTTTAGGTTTAAATAAATGAAAGTGAATTGTGGCAGACTATGATTTGGGTATATGTTGATTGTAGTTATGCAAGTTCATTGTTGTATTGTTGTGAATCATGATATGATGTAAAGTTCCTTATTATTGTGAATCATGAAGTTATGCAAGTTATTATGTTAAGAAACTATGAACCTATGCAAGTTGTTGCGTTGTTAATTCATGAATCTATGCTAGTTGTTATGTTATGAATCATGAACCTATGAAGTTACCTATGCAAGTTGATAAGTTGTTAATTCATGAACCTATGCTAGTTGTGATGTTGTGGATCATGAATCTATGTAATTCACTTATGCAAGAAATTATGTTATGAATCATGCAAGTTGTTATATTGTGAATCATGAACCTATATAAGTTGTTGATTATGTTGAGAATCATGAACATATGTTAGTTGTTGTTAATTCATGAACCTATGCAATTTGCTATGAATCTATGCAAGTTGTTAATTATGTGGTGAATCATAATTATATGTGTAGTTATCATGTCATTTTTCCTAGTTGTCATGCTTATGCCAAAAATTATACTGAAAACGATCACCTTGTCATTCCCTTTATTTTATTGTTATGGCGAGGCTACCTTGTAGCCTCGATGACGCCAAAAACGCAAACGGTTTCGCTAGTTAAGAAACGGGGAGAAAGGGGATTTTGTGATAGGCATAGTGATTATGTAAATTGGACACATAATTCAAGTAGAAAACATATAAATAATTACCTATTATGACATGGGTGAAATTGGGTAAAAATGGTATAATTTGAATATGACCATTTATGGATAAGAAATCCAAATTTTTAATAAGATAGGTATTGACACCTATGAAAAAGGAAAGGATTAATTAATTAACTTAATTAATCAAAAGAGGAATGTTTAAGCAATTAAAATCTGAAGATTTAATATTGAATATTGGCATAAAATAAATTTGTGATGAAAATTGGTATGATTTTTCATACCATAAATAGATGGACATAATTGAGTCAATTATGGCCATAGTGAAATTTGGAATTAATTGATAATTTGAATAGGGAAAGTAATTCAAATTGGGGAATGATTAATTAGGAGCAATTAATCATCTAAGACACGAGGTTAGGCTCTTTTGTGGTGTAAGACTGCCCGGACCCGCCCGACAAATCCAGCTGCCACAAATGCCAGTCTAATGTGGGAGGTCCTAGGCATAAATTAAATACGTAACAATTGAAAAGACACGAGGTTAGGCTCGTTTGTGGTGTAAGACTGCCCGGACCCGCCCGACAAATCCATCTGCCGCAAATGCCAGTCTAATGTGAGAGGTCTTTATAAGGTTACGGTCTTGATGAATTAAGAAACACTTAAGCAGATAAACATGTAGTGGGACATAAGGGGTTAAGTGGGTGCCTTGGGTGGCATGTGGGATTAAGTGGGTGCCTTGGGTGGCATGCAAAATATGATTAGATGTCTCAATAATAAATTAATGCTACTTAACCTAACTTAATACATATGGGCTGTATGATGGTTGACATAAGTTAGGGTTAAGAAAAACGAATTGGATTATGGGTGGGTTAAGTACAACTGATGGGTAGGTAGGTAATATTAATATATATAGGCCCACAAACTTAACCGTTAAATAAATAGGATTAAATCAGTGGGAGGATTAAGTACAACTGAAGGGTAGGTGGGTAATATCAATACATATAGGCCCACAAACTTAACCATTAAAAAGGGGTTATGTAATTAAAGACACCTAATGATTTACATAACCGGGGCAGAATAGTAAAGTTATGTATTAAAGACACCCTTAGGGGTACGCATAACTAATGGGAATAGGTAAAGTTATGTATTAAAGACACCCTCAGGGGTACGCATAACTAATGGGAGTAGGTAAAGTTATATATTAAAGACACCCTTAGGGGTACGCATAACTAATGGGAATAGGTAAAGTTATGTATTAAAGACACCCTCAGGGGTACGCATAACTAATGGGACTAAGTAAAGTTATGTATTAAAGACACCTATAAGTACGCATAACCGATAGGTAGAATAGGGGTTATGTATTAAAGACACCTATAGGTACGCATAACTGATTGAGGGCTATGTAATTAAAGACACTTCAGGGTATACATAGTCAGTAGAAAACCTAGTGGGGATACAAGACATAGGGGAGAGCTTGTATCATGTTGTATGGGACCTATTTCAGTCAGTAACCCGGAGGGGTATCAAAGTAAAAATCTTCATAGTAGGCGGGGAATGGGCACGCTTACTGATTGATTGTAAGAGATCCAAAACGAGACGGATGGTGTGGGCGGCGCAAACTGACCAGGGACATGTACGTGCATGGGCCGGGAAGAGGGGGACAAGGCGACCGTGACACCAGTAGGCATAACTGTGCACACCTTAGGTTGCCACTTTAGGGAAGTGATACCCCCTAGTTGTGGGACCAGCACAGGGTATCTACAGAGTAGGGAGCCGATCGATTAGGGTAGTGGTTAGGGTATACCCGGACGTATGCCCTAAGTCTACCAATTTATAGTAGGAGGGTAGTGGGTATGACTAGTTGAGATAGGAGCAGGTGGCACCTATGACAGCAGCTAGGAATACACGAAACTACCACCATCGTTATCATTAGCCGAAGGGATCATCCCATCATGATTTGACTAGTAATATTGCAGAGTAGTTAGTAGTGAATCATGCATACACCTTACCTTATTTGTCCTGTCATCTGTACCGTGATCCTCTTATCCACTTTGTATGCCTGTCAATGTTTACCTTTATTTATTTGCTGGCTAAAAGTTACTGCACTCACCAGACGTATGTCTGACCTAGTTTGTTTCGCCTTTTTTCTTCCGTTTCCCCCCAGGTTCTCAGGGAGGAAACACCCAGGTTTAGTCAGGAATTGGATATCATCTTCTAGGAGCTACTTCTGAAGTATGGCTCGGGTCTCTGTCTCTTATATGGCTTGCTCTTTAATATGAGGGATGATGTTTTCTTTTAAATACTTATGTACTCTGATAATATAAGCCAGAAGTGTTTTTTTATAAGGGTCTCATGACTCATGGTATTATGTAACAAAATATTTTGGTGATTTAATAAAGTTGTTTATTTTCTGCTGCAAAATTTTTATATCTGTCTTGTGATATTCTGTGTCTGTTTACCAAAAATGCTTCACTAAAGTTAAGGCATTCCCTTTGTGAGTGACCTTAATGGTGGTGCGGTGTTACACAACGCTTCTTGCTTCGAAGAAATCCGATTTAACATGGGTCCTGTACACTTAGTTGAAGTTCAGAACGTTAAATTACGAACTGCCGCGATATTACAGGCTCGATTATATTTAATATATATTTTTATATGTTTAACTCCATTTTAATTAATATATAAATCCCCTTATATTATGAATTCAATATTTAAACCGTTTTAAATATTCAAATACAAACCGATAAAAATGCGAGATGTTACATTCCTTCCCCTTAAAATAATTTCGTCCTCGAAATTGCTAAGGTAGGGAAAATTGTTACAATTCCTATTATAACCGGATTAAAATCTTTTATTTAATTTCTTAAATTTAGTTTTAACTGAACCGATTAATTCCAGTTAAAATATTAATTTCTTCTTATTAACAAATATTTTCAGAAATTCTGAAAATTCCCTAATAGCTTAAATTTTCGAAGAATTTCTGCAGCATCTCCTCTGCACGGTTCAATCGGTACTACTACAACTTGCCTCTTTGGGCTTCCTCCAATTCAACAGAAAATCAAACAGCCAATTGGCTTTCCAAAAATATTTCATAAATCATATACTCAAATATAAGGTAAAATTGTACTTTTTGTTGGCATTTAACTCTATCCCTGCCATTTGCTATCACTTTAACATATATCCAGGCATCCTTGGTTGATCTTCCATCAACCCGTTCTCAAACCAATCTTTCGCTCTTACTAAGCAAAATTTCTGTTTCAACCCCAATTCCATTTACTGATTTATTTCTCAAATCAGTTATTTTCATCTCCAAATTCAAAATTTGATTCTTATTCTCCAAGAATCACTTCATTTTACTAACTCGAATCACCAATAATTCTCTTTTACAATTTCCATTCTAGATCGTTCCAAATTCAACTCAATTTTGTTATCTTAGTTTAAGTTCCACTTTTACCATTTTAACTCCATAAGTCAAATCTTTATTTCAGAATTTAAATTCCTGGGGTTTTTATTTCAAATTAATATCACCCTGGGAGTTTAAACAACTTTGCTTTTCAAAAATCAAATGCTTCTTTTCGAAAATCAAAACAACTTGTTTTCTCAAATAATCCAAAAATAGAACCTCTGGTAGTAATCCGTCGCTTAGAAACTCGAAAATGAACACCGATGATGGTCGACTTCATCATCGGAATTATTTTCCAACAGCCTAAGTGAGTTCAATACTGTATTACTTTCAAAAATCATTTTTAAACACTTTATTTTGAAATTACGTCAAAATATTCTTTTAGTTAGCTTGGAAAAACATCTTTAAATTCCCAGGATTTAAAATTCCATATATTAAATCCAAATTTATTTACAATTTTTTTTCCAAATTACCAGAGTTTTATTTCAATTCTGGTTTTTAATTTAAATTTAGTTCATCTGATTTTTCACATTATACTTATATGATATTTCGATTGGTTATTTATATAACCAACTCAATTATAAATCTTGTTTGATCATAATACCGATCAACACTATAATCATCTCAAGATATATACTCCTTTTTATATAAAAGTATATTTTTGGGTAAAATTGTTTTATTTACCCTCCTTTAAAAACATAATGTGTCGAATTACTCTATTCAAGAGTTTAGAAACACCTATCGACACAGTTTGCATTACTATTTTGACCAGAATTTATAAACCACTCGACCGACCAGTTAACACAATATAAAACAGTTTTTATATTAATTTACAAATACGTGCTCATATATATACACTCAACTCAATCTAGAGTATTAATAACTTCATCTCTATTGAGTTACGCCATAGAGCCAAGGTAATCACTTAACCTTTAGCTCTGATACCAACTGTAAAGGCCCGTAAATCCGTTCCAATTTGAGCTGACTAATATCCTACACCTTCAACTCAAAGGGCACGAAAATACAGATCTTTAATAGAAATAAATAAGAGGATGAGAAAGATAAGATAGAATTAATGGAATAGAAGAAAAAGAAGAAGAACATCAGAATCTAAATAGTATTAGAGTAAGCACGAATCTCACAGCGGAATGAATAAAATATATTATATAACACTTTGAAATACAAATCTGAATTTGAATATACATACCATATTAGAATATAACTCATATACGGCACAACGGAAACAATTTCTAACAACTAGCGGTGAAGCTTCCTGCTTTGAGCTCCTCCAAGTGAATCTGCAAAGCCTGAACAATTGACTGCCCGAACAAATTTGGGCACCCAAGAGCTTAGGGAAAACAAACAAAATAAACTCTGGGTCAGTCATGGGACTAGTGTGAGTAAACTCCAACCATATCATTTAACTTTGAAAATCCTTTTAAAAGAAAAGGATAATAGTAAGACCAATACACACATAAATACGAACGGTTTTTACCTTACTATAACCCAAAACGTTTTGATATCAAAATCCAGTGATATTATAATAATGTCTAATCAAATAAATAACCAAGTAGCAGAACGCTTACATCTCACGCTCCACATATTTTGTATAAAATCATAAACCGCAGGGTGCTTATTGGAGATTGGATTCCAACTATGACAAGGTATGGGACCACCTGTCTATAATGTATCTCTAGAGAGGAATACACCGAGTTCAACAAGAACGTCTTACAACCTAGCCCACACATGACTGACCACTCATTTCTCTTAAGTGTATTGAATATATTGCCACCTACGGTTGGGCCCATATAATTGTTATCCGAAGATACAGAAACGAAAGAAGAACAAATACGAATTTTCTCTAGATGGTGACAATACACCCTAATGGGAATGACCCAAATAGCCGTGCTGCCTGCCCGATTTTTGTCATTTCCTGGTTGTGAGGCTAGAGGCTACATCTATCTTCAGAACATCTGTCCACCATTCACTTTGAATGTCACATCGTCAAACCCATCAATTCTTTGATCGATTTCCAAAAATATCACGAGTATAAAAAGCTAAGAGGAACGAATTCCTCCGCCACCAGACGTAATACCTTTAAGGGATCAATCGTACGTGATTTGTTAGGTATACTCTGTCAGACACTCGTCCATACAAGTTGCCCTGGGATTGGACAACAGAAAGCACAATTCTAGAACAGAACTACCCTTTTATTTCACTCCGTCTTCAATTGTCTTCAGCATAAAGCTAATTCGTAGCACTTATGCATGTACGGAGTGGTTTTCGGATAATATATCCAACCGGTCTCTCCGTATTGACATCGATGATCAAAACACTTCAATAGTCGGTTATTTAAATATCGAAGTAAAACAAACATCCATTCAAATTTACACTATGCATCAAACAGCCACGACACTTTTTATTTAACATTCATTTTTATTAATCAAATTCCTGAATCTTACCAGATATTTCTTTAAACCCCGTTTCAGCCTTTTTACACTTCTTGGAAACCTTCCCAAATATTATAAACTCCTATTTCCCCATATCCCTGAAAAATATACGTTATTAATGTTAAAAAAAAACATTTCTATCTTTTCCACATTTCCGATTTTCTGTACTTTAGAAAATATACCTTATCAACTTTGGATCCCATTTTCAATTTCCATTTTAATATGGGGTATATATATTAAATCTTAATTACTTGTTTTTGTTCCCGACCAAACATAATCCTCATACACTTCTTTTGACAAACCTCGCTACTTATTACTTCAGAATAAGTGGATTTCAAACAAAACTGTCTCCATTTCTAGGAAAAAGTGATATATATAAAAATCCCGCTTAAGTTTGGTTAACAAAATTAATTTATCACTATAGTTCAAATTTGTCATACGTTGTAATATTCTCCTTTATAACTAATCTCGACATAACAGTCACGCTTAAGTCTAGTCAACCGCGTTATTTTATCGTTACAGTTCGAAAACTTGTTATACGCTGCTATATCCTTTTATAACTAATCTTGACATCTATTCTCCCTTACAAACTGATATTATTCCTCGATAATAGTGAAGCCGTTCAAGTTGGGTTATTTTACTTACCTCTCAGACTTTGATCGACAATGTTCTTATCTTAGAACAGATATAAGTCTGTAACTCTAATCCCTTATTACTTATAATATCTATCAAACCGTATTTTCTTGTTTAATTTGAACTATGGTTATACAACCCCATATCCTTATTTTGAAACTTGGTTGTTCATAACTATTTATACTAAATATTAATTATTTGCTTCATCTTACTTATACAATTCCATTTATAACTTCTTTTATCAAAAATCATTAGTGCTCTTTGTCTTCTAACATTTTATTTTCCATCCTAATCATTTCATCTAATTCAGGTAAACATCTCATGCAAACTAAACATTTTCTTAAATGAATTCCATTCAATAACAATTACTTTAATTAAGATACAAAAATTTACTTCACCATAACTGAAGTAAAACGATTTACTTCATAATCACTTTAACTAGGTTGCTTACTTTATTAAACAATGACTGATTCTATTTGTTTAATAACCTTTCAAACTTTATTAATTAAAAATGTTAATTAATACAAAATCTTATTAATTTTTATTAATTTATTTCTAAGCTATTATCATTAGATTAATTAAAAACCAATTAATCTAATAATCATTTTCCAATTAAATAGTTGATTGAATCAACTTCATTCCATCAGTAAATTCGTTAACTGATTTTAATTATTTCTTATTATTAGATTAATGTAATTAATCTAATAATATTTCTTAAATGTTTGCTTTAAAATAATTATCCAATTTATTCACACGTAGGATAATTATAGCTTAATATATTATTCAAATGTCAATTTATCGTTTATATTTACTTTATCAAATGAATTATAAAATTAAGTTTATAATAGAACTTCTGTTATAATTTAAAACTTCACTTTAATTATACAAATATAATTTTTATAATTAAATTCGTTGATTTTCCTGACGGCCAATCAACTTCTTAACCAAAATGATGGGTTTACGGTCGACTGTTACCACTTTCTTAATTGATATCGATTATTGATTAATCGAAACAAATGTTGAATTTTCATTCAACATTAATATTCACACGGGTTTTTAATGTAATTCGGGTTCAACAGTGCATATCAAACAAATAGTACATATAAATATTGAGGAATCAGGTCGGATTCCTCCAACCGGTTTTCCATATCCACAGATGTTAGTCAACACAATTAACACTAATTTCATACTGGGAATATTATAATCGATAGAATCAGTATTTTACCAATGATGGGTATATATACGACGATATTCAAACAATTTAATTTTTTATCTATCTAAACGACCATCACACAGCATTCAACCATTATTTAAAATATAATTATAATATTTTAACATAAATCAGAGTTAGTGAATTTACTCACTTTTGCGCGATAACAGTTAAATAACGATTTGCGTCAGTCGGTTAAACCGGCGTTTTATTCTACCTCACATTCCAATGTGCTCTGAAACGCTCCAAACCAACTTCATAGCGTAACCCGCTTTTCGTACGATTCCAAAGTGAAGGACATAATTCATATCATTACTGCTCATAAACCAGACTAGCTCTAGAACCCCACCATTTCGTGAGTGACCACCTTCCAAACTCCCTGCTTCTCACATTGCATTTAGATTTTAAATTAACCAAATTATGTTATGTTGGGCTACACACTAATTAACCCAGCCCAATGCTTTTGCCAAGTATCGGCTTCTGTCCCTTTTCCTTAAACTAAACCACTGATCTGTCAACTTACTTTCCTTTTATTTAAAAGCTCCGCCCCCTTCACAATGATACACCATGTATTAGCGCTGACATCAAGCTCAGGACTTCAATTCCCTAACAACCCCTCACTTTCCACCACTTCCTCCAGTTCACTGTTCAACGGACAGCTCCCAACTTTCCCACATATTCCAAAAACATAGATTCTAACTCCACACATCCTTACTGTTTCAGGGAGTCACGCGCCCCTCTTTTTTGAACCCAACATACCCTCAAACTTGCCCTTACATGCTCGCACACCACTGCTCCTCATCTCCTCCATACTCCACCGAAACAAAATAACTTGCCACCTTCTTCTCCTTCCTTTCTTTTACATATCCATGCCTTCATGCATTATTACCACATCAGAACACAACAAGGCCAGCTGCTACTAACCCAATCCATGCCCCTTCCCTTTCCATTATGCCCGCTTCATTTTCGACACCACCCCACTTCACAATTATAATCATCACCTCCTTTGTCTTTCTCAAGTCTTCACACAACCCTCCTGCCATCCCGTCCTTCTTGAAACTCATGAGAACAAACGCCATACCTCAAATTTATCACGAACTGTACCCTTAAACTTGCAGTGTGATGTCCCCCTTGCTGTATCGAAGTGGTGCCAGAAACTTTCGTTCTAACCAGCAACTACTGTTGCATGAAAACACCCTCCTAATAATTTCCACTTCTACGTTAACTCTCTTCCTTCTAGAGCCTGATGATCAACCCTTCATCCTTTTCCACACCATCACCAGCCCACATAATTTCAACTTCTCTTATATATATAAACGTTTGGATTTCTTTCTATGAGGTTTTTAGCTTGTTCGATTTTATTTGAAACTAGAAACAAAACTGGAGTCTCCTTTGAATTTTGTTTTTCAGAAAGTGGCGAGAATGATATTATTTATAGATTAAAATTCCTTAACGATTAAGGAATAGGGTGGTAGCTAAGGGTAGGTTAGGGTGTCAGGTGCTTATTAATTTGATTAAACTTGACATAATTCTATAGCTTGCTGTGTTTCTAGAATGAAAGAAGAGTAGGGTAGGACGTGTTATTACTTTGGTCTTAAGGAAAGGACCGTGTGGCTACCAAGTTTTCTTAAGGGTAAAGTTATAGAGATGTAGGTCTGCTTCTTAGATTTGTGGAGGTAAGGTTGGGGTGCTTTGGTACGCGTTAGGCAAGGAATTGCAGGACATCTGGGTATGGATGGCATGGAGATATAATGTACCAAGATATGTGATGTTGCTGTCATAGGATTTTACAGGATCTGCATTAGTTTAATTTGCATGTGCATTCCTTTAATTGTGATGAAGACTAAACAGAAGAATGGGGCATGGGGCATGAAACGAAAAGATACGAAGCTTCTCAGGAAAGGAATGCACATATATAGTACATATATTTTATTATACATTGAACGTCCTACTCGCAAGGCAAGCTAGCTGCAATTTCATGAACTAAACTCATGTAAAGGTGGTGTTCATACCTTCATCTATGCTCGTGCATTTTGAGGAACAATGGGAATGGAAAATCAATGTGTCCAGCATGTCAGTGGTCACCTTGAACAAAGTAGCTTCTGTCAAATTTTGACATCAATTCCAAGTAATGTTATAGTGTAAGGTTATTGTTATGTTGTGTACATAAGGTTTTCATTCATGTCTGAACTGCTACGTACATAAATAAGAGTACGGTCGTGTCCAGCGAGCTACCACAATCCCAAAAATATAATAATATCGGTAGGTTGACTTATTTCGTGAAACCCAAAATGCTGATATAGGGTGCATAATATTCCGAATAAAAAGTTGCTTATTTAATTAATTAAAAATTTCAGTAAAATTCTAAAAATTAAATAATAACTATGTCTCAAAAGAATCTTGTCCAGATTCGGAACCAATATCTAAATATATTGAATAAACCGTTACGGTCGATAAAAGATTCTACAACGACTATTTGAATTTTTGATTTAGACATATCTTGCAAACTATACGACGAAATTTCTATTTTCCACTTCCATTAGAAAAATACAGTTCGACAGATTCCAACGCGTCTTATTTCGAAGAAATCCGATTTAAAATGGGTCCTGTACACTCAGTTGAAGTTCAGAACGTTAAATTACGAACTGCCGCGATATTACGGGCTCGATTATATTTAATATATATTTTTATATTTTCAACTCTGTTTTAATTAATATATAAATCCCCTTATATTACGAATTCAATATTTAAACCGTTTTAAATATTCAAATACAAACCGATAAAAATGCGGGACGTTACAAGTTCATCTTAAAAAATAAATGCTAAATTTGACTATCATTTATCATATTCTATATCTACTAATTCATTTGACAAATACAATGTTATATTCAGCCATCGTTTAGTATGTTTCACACACGACAGTCCACTTTAATTTTTTTACAAAATTCAACTATCATTTGGTATACTTAACATATATAGAGTACTTTAAAAATATAATGATATATTTAGTTATCATTTATCTTATTTTATACATAATTGTTTATTTTCAAAATGCAATGCGACATTTAACTATCATTTAATATATCCTACAAGTTCTAGTTCACTTTAAAAAATATAATTCAACTGCTATTTTGTATATTCAACATATATTATAGTGCTTTAAAAATATAATGCTATATTCTGATATCGTTCATCATATTATATACATGTTAGTTCACTTTATAAACACAAATCAGCATATAATGGACATATAATACAACAAACAGTCTGAAACTAACAAAAAAGCAAATCAGCATAAAATACAAGGACATCAAATTAAACTACTCATATAATGGAGCAAAATTCATAGCACACGTAGGAGTGATAGTTTCATATATCATTATCCTGAGCAGAAAAAAAAATCAATAGAAACAAATCACAGCAGCATAATTTTTACTCTCAAAATCACAAATCACAACAAGAACGAAAAACCCGTTTGATTTGCGGCTAGGTTTGGAATGAGCGACGATGACTTCAGGCATTGATCAGTCGGATGACAACAAGGGCATGAGGTCGGCGACAGAAGTGGAGTAGAGGTTAAGGCGAAGGCAGCTGCTTGGAGAGGTGGCCTACACCTGAAGTTGTCGCTGCCGCTTGAAGTTGTCACCGTCGCCGCCAGAAGATTAGAACCCGCGGCCTTCTGGTTGAAGAAAAGAAGCCGCGTTATTTTGAAAAAAGAAGGAGATTGCAGAAGACGAACGATTTAATTTTTTTTGCAATTTATTTCCTTCAGCTGAAAATATAATTTGCGTGTCCTTCTGATGGAAAAAATGATGTCGCATCTTTAATTCTAAAATTGGACCGATGTTCTTCCTTCTACCTATTTTTCTTTATTTGTATTATCAGCTATAAGTATTCATGTCCTTAAAAATATCATAACTGAATGGTGAATTATTGCAGTGTCATATGTCTAATTTTTGATTTTTTGGGTATTTTGAATATTTGCAATTGATGGGTAAACCAATATGTAGACCATGGTTTGAGATTTCGACCGACATCCCGGAATTCTGGCCATTTCGGTCAGCTTCCGGCATTGGGCGGACTGGAATCAAGTTATATCTCCATTTCGGGTATAGAAATCAACAAAAAAGGGGAGGGGGAAGGGATTTACTTGTTAAAACCTAACAAATAAAGCATCGGTAAAATATAGCGATGCAATCCAATTCTGGAAGGAAGAGAAACCATATATGGAAGAAGAAATCACATGCGATGAATCATGGTGAGTGAAAAATTGAATCGGTCCATTTGGAGTGGATTTGATTTTATGGGCTACTGATAATATATTAGGGCCGCTGCAGCATCTTGGTAAGTGAAATATGGATGTTGGGTGTTGCTACTGTATGGATATCATATAAATTTGTTTAATGCGCTAGTTGATTGGGTTTATTTGTTCTTGAAGATGACATTAAAAGGTAAAACTGGAGCATAGGTCATTTTGGTTGTATTTATTAAAATGCAGGTTAAGTTAGTTAAATTTGGTAACACTTGTACTTGTTATATTACAACCACGATTACAAAATTTTTTAATGTTCATTAACACGCCAATATGTAGAAATGTTCCAAAAGGTAAAGAAATCAGAAATCAAGAAAAAATTCATAAATCAAAATGGAGTTTTTGAGATTTCGGAAATGAACCCGAAAAATGTAAATTTCTCAAGGACCAAAATGAAATCGCAAAGTGGAATTCTAAATCTTGATTAGTACTGCATATTCATTTGTGTATTTACAAAAAAATGTTCCGGAATTATCAAACCGAAATTAAAACGGAATACCCGGAATTTCCGATATGAGACCGAAATTTTAAATTTTCTGCGTGATCAGAACGGAACCCGGTATTTAAAACCTTTGTGTAGACAGAGGGCTGTAAGTAGTTATAAGTCTGAAAAACATGCATTTAGTACACTCAACGTGTAAAAATTTCTTGATTACAAGTACTGACAATCAATAAATTGTGAGACCCATAGATTTATTTAATTTCTTGGAATTCATAAAGTTGAATTGATGATTTCATTAATGGAAGAAACTACAAGTTTTCAATTAGTTTTGTAGATAATAATTATGAAAAGGTATTTTGCGTATTTTCTTTTCGGTCTAATTCAAAAGGCTGTATATTAGGAACAGGAGAATACTTAATTTTAGTGGAGGAAAAACTTCTTTAGTTTCTTACTTTTTTTCTTACTTTCCCCTTACTACCAGTACAATAGGTAACCATGTATATATATATATGTATATATATATATATATATATATATATATATATATATATATATATATATATATATATAGGGACAATTAACGAAAAGGACAAAATTAAGGGCTTTTTTATTCATAAGGACAGCCCATTAAAAATTTAACCAAAAGGACAACACACTAATTATATTTTAATTCCCTAAATCACGTGCCCTGTTTCTTCTTCGTCGCTCCTATCTCGCGTGAATTTTTTCTCATTCTATTTTCCTCCAATGCAATTTTTTTCTCAATGATTTGATATTCAAACATCTCTCTCATTCGATCATCTTTAGAATTGTTCGAGCTCCTCTATTAATTCGATTTTCCCTAGTTTTATCATTTCAGTCATCATCTTTGATTCATGAAGGTGCTATGGATTATATTCGTTTGGCAGTAAATATGATTTTGTGATTTTTTGATTTCGTGAATTCGTCGTAGAAAATCGAATGAGAGAGATGAACGAGAAAAAAATCGCTAGAAAAAACTTTTTTTATGGTGAAGTTAGCAGTAGTTTTTAGGTATCAGTTTGCTATTTTTTTAGGTATCAGTTTTCGTGTTTTAACAGTGTTATGCTTTTGTGTTTATAATTTTGATACTATATTAGTTTTGTACTTGTACTGTTGCATTAGATTTGCAACTCAATCGAAATTATTTCATTTTAATCAATCAAAGTGGGATGTAAACATTTTTTATTAGTTTTACTTTAAAATATCAAAGAAGTTTTTAAGTATCAATTCTATATTTTTTTAAGTATTAGTTTTATATTTTCTAGTTGAATTTAAATTG
The DNA here is from genome assembly GCA_030737875.1 of Allium sativum. Taxonomy (NCBI): domain Eukaryota; kingdom Viridiplantae; phylum Streptophyta; class Magnoliopsida; order Asparagales; family Amaryllidaceae; genus Allium; species Allium sativum. The sequence goes on along the minus strand of CM060927.1, from coordinate 193,550,856 downwards.
TAGAAGTTTTTAGGTATCAATTTTGTATTTTTTTGATATCAGTTTTATATTTCCTAGCTGAATTTAAATCATAGCAGTTTTTAGGTATCAGTTTTATATTTTTTTTACGTATTAGTTTTATATTTTCTAGTTGAATTTACATCATAGCAGTTTCTAGGTATCAGTTTTATGTTTTTTAGGTATCAATTTTATATTTTCTAGTTGAATTTACATCGTAGCAGTTTATAGGTATCAATTTTATATTTTTTTAGGTATCAGTTTTATATTTTCTAGTTGAATTTATAGTATTATGTTGGCGTAAGTTTTGATTGTGTATGAAATACTTGCAGATACTGCATGTTGCTGGAATTTACTTGAATTCAAGACTGGATTGAGTACAAGTAAAAGTAAATGCATGAATGCATGCTTGGAATGAGGAGCAGTGTTCTACGTACTTAGATTGTGTAGGAAAACAATGTATGCTATTAAATCAATAATGTATCATTGTAGGTATCATTTGATACAAGTGGGTATTATTGTGTATTACTGAGAATAATCTCATTTTTGTGATAATTGAATTGAATTAGTTGCTATTATTTTTTTAATCAGTAGGTATTATTGAGAATAAATATTATTTTTGTGAGATATGAATTGAGTAGGTGGGTGTTTTTTTACCAGGGAGTATCAGTTGGAATTAATGTTGTGTATAAAAAAAAGTCAATTACCAAAGCAAACAACACAAATCTACCTACTTGCAACAATTCTCATACACTAAACCATAAAATTGATACCTAAAAAATACAAAACTGATATCTGAAACTACTATAATATTTAATGACAAAAGTAATACAGAAAATGTTTGAATCACAATTTGATTGGTTAAAATGAAATAAATTCGTTTGAGTAGCAAAACTGATGCAGCAGTAGAAGAACAAAAGTAAAATAGCACCAAAACTATAAACAAAACAGCATAACACTATTAATACAAGAAATTGATCCCTCAAAAAATAGCAAAATGATACCTAAAAACTGCTGCACTAATTTAAAATTAAAACTAATACAAAAAAATGTTACATCACAGTTTGGTTGATTATAATGAAATAAGCTCGACTGTAATACATAGATAAAGCAACAATACAACTACAAAGTAAATACAACATTAAAAACCCAACAAACGAATATAAAACAGTGTTAAATAAACAAAAATGATACGTAAAAAAATTATAATGATTATAAAACAGTGTTAAATAAACCACGAATCACTTCGCAAAATAAAAAACCTAATCGGCAAAACATTAAATTATAATGATTATAGCAAAAAAAAAAAAAATCAATTGAGATCGATTTCGTGCCGAATTTTGCTATTTCAATTGATGTTTGGGGTTCGATTATACACCATGCCCCGGATTTGATTTCATTTGATTTCCAGTTGAGATGATTTCGTTAATTTTGATTTGATGATTTCGTTAATTTCCGCGGATTTGAAGTCGGAGAAGAGAGAAAGGAGCAACGGAAAGTTTTAGGGTTATGTCCTTTTGGATAAATTTTAAGCGCATGTCCTTATAGATAAAATATTAAGACCGAATGTCCTTGTCATTAGTTTCCTAGTGTGTGTGTGTGTGTGTGTGTGTGTGTGTATAGTGGTTTACACGACTTTTCAAATTGACACAACATTAATGAACATGACTCTTAAACAAACAAACATGACACTTGACTCAAAAGACACAACACTTCACCAATAGACATTTAATGTTTCATCAACTTTGCAATCCTCACAGGAATTACCTTTCACTAATTATCATTCCCCACTAATATGACATTTATTTTTTACCCAACAAAACTCCCTTGTAAACTTAAATGCTTTAGTCTTTTAAGGCGGTTTTTATATGTCACCAGTTAGTCTTCACTTTTTTCTTTGAATGTTTCATCAACTTTGCAATCCTCATTCAGCTCTAACCAATAGTCCTTGAATAAAAATAGATCGTCCACTTCTGCATCCTCGGTCTGATTAACAACCTTTTTTCTCTCTATTTTCACCACTGTCTCTATGCATTCCTTAGAGAAACCTTTATTCCCTTTGACGCATGCAAATTCAGAACTTTTAAAGCATAATTTACACACAGAATATGTACATGTATAACACATATAATGTGCATTCTTTTCAACGTAATTACATACATGCCAACCACGTATCCACTGCCCTTTTGCTTTAAAGTACTCCTCGTCGCTATTGACATACAAAGGATGGTACATCTTTGGTCAACGCCTGTGATCACATAATACAAGATCTCCTCCATCGAAGCAAATGAAGCACAAAATTTCATTCGCTTTATGTTTTTGCTGAACCCTTATTCTTTCGCTTTGAGATTGTTTAGATTGGTCATTCATCAGCTTCGTTGCCGACCTTTTTTCAACTGACGATGTAGGACCGCCCCCATAAATGTCCATCTCATCTACTTCATCTTGCTTGTCAACACCATCTAATGCTTTATTGTGTGTGATTTCTCATTGGAGTATGCTTTTATCATTATCCTCTTCGACTATTTCTATCATATTCAGTCCCTCTTTCATTGACATATTAATATCACTATTTGCAGCTAACCCTTCTGAGGGTACGTTCTTAGCTACTAAAGCATCGTTTAATGTAGCACAATCCTTGTCTTTTACTACCAAGGGTTCTTGCAATAAGTTGAAACTTCCATCTGTTGCATTTAGCTCTTCGGTAGTTTGTTCTTTAGCCACCTTGGCATCTACTTCTTCAACCTTCTCTTCTTCTTCTTCAGCTTCTTCGACCTCAGAATTGTCATTGTCGTCTTTCTAGCTCCACCATGTTCTCCATCACACTTTTACCATAAACCTCCTTTAGTAAAGTCCATGAATCTTTTGCGGTTTTTTCTCCAATAATATGATTACATGCTACTCCACCGACGTTCTCACACATCACAACACGAGCATTATGATCTTTCAATCTCAATCTTGTAAATGCTTTTCTTTCTTTCTCGTCATATTTTTAACATCTTTTGGCCAATCATAGCCATTTTCAACAATCTCTCATAGCCCTTTGGAGATCAACTCTTCTTTCTTTCTATTACTCCATCTTTCATAATTTTCTTTTGTGAGAACGAACGACATAAACAGTAGAAATCACATGATTTCGACCAAGCTCCGATACAAATTTGTAGAATTTAGGAAGAGGAGAATACTTAATTTTAATGGAGGAAGAACTTCTTCAGTTTCTTACTTTTTACCTTATTTTCCCCCGACTACCAGTATAACAACTAACCACATATATATAGTGGTTTACATGACTTTTCAAATAGACACAACATTAATGAACATGACTCTTAAACAAACAAACATGACACTTGACTCAAAAGACACAACACTTCACCAGTAGACATTACCTTTCAGTAATTTTCATTTCCCACTAATATGGCATTTAATGTTTACCCAACAAAGGCTTCCAAGAGCTGGTCCATCCTAACATTGATACAAATGTTCCAGTCAAAAAGAACTTTATGATTAAGTCTCGTATATTTTTATTAAATGCAAATGCTAAATTTGTGGATGTTAAAATTTACATGTTATAACTTATAAGTACAAAGTTTTTTCACAATCTATTAGTACACTAAAACATGCATTGCAAAACTTTATTTCATAATTTAGTGCACAGTCTTCAGATGAAAAAGATCAGATAGATTATTTATCAAAACATGAAAATAGCAAACAACGTGATAAGAAGACCACATGCAAGGTCTAGTTCATTTGTGGTTCTGTCGTGCTGGTAAATCACGGAAGGAGCAAATGGACTTGAACATGCATACGTACTTTTTATGTCAAACTAAGAAAATAGACGAAGTTACAAATATAATATTTCAAATTAATTTGATAATGTTTGCAGATGATCGACTGGCATGTACAATAGTGTAAACCCCCAGCCATTAGATTTCTTTGAGGAAACACTTCATCAAGACTTGGCAATTCATTAGAAGCCCAAAATTTCTCTTCTACCCGAAAGGAATTTGGGTATTATACCCGATCAAGACTGAAAATAATGCCCCCCCATGAATTGCAGAAAAAAAAAATGAACTGGGTCCCATTATGTTCACTCTGTTTCGGTTATAATACCTGAATCTATTTCGGGTATTCTAGCATTGCTTTGAAGCCTCTTTGTTAAGGCTAAAGATGGCGCTCAAAAGTCTTATGGGCCCATTATCTCTCATGAAATGCCCACTGCTCCACTTGAGTGCACTTTTGGCCCAGATCGATAGTATGTTCTTATTACTTGTTTTCTAAAATTAAAATTTCAAAAATAATATACAAGGTTGATCTAGCAGGACTATCCTTCAATATGATTGTTAATAAGAATGATTTGTTGGCATGGAAGTGGAATTGAAGTAAAGGTTATATTACTTATTCGTCAACAGTTATAGATAACTCTCATGATTCTTGTACACATTAACGATGTTGACCAAAACCAAATTTCACTTTTCATGTAGGTGCATGTCTGATTGGTTGAACTTCTCCTTGATTTATTTACCAGATTCCTTTTTGATAATCATTCATTTAGCACAGTTGCAAATTTTCTATAACCTAGTTAAGAGAAATACATGGTCATAATAGATGTTTTAAAATATAAAAGTGAATGCAGACATTTTAGTGCTTGTGGGGCAAGGCGTGTGCCTCATGACATTGAGTCACAAATTTTCCAAGTAAAAATAATAAATGCGCAACATATAAGGAAAAATACAAAGAACCATAGAATAATGCTAAAATGAGTAATCAATCCAAGTTGATGGAATCCACTCAATTTCCAGTATCTATCTGAATTCTTGATTGATTTTGAGGATCATGGTTGAAATTTAAAGAAAAAGGAACTATAAGCTCATCTTCTTTGTGCATTCTTCTTGCTATTTTTTAAAATGAATAATGAACTAGCTTCGGTGAACATGTAAAAACTGATCAATATTGCAAAAACCTGCGCCTCTTGCATCTTATAGTAAGAAGCGCGCCTTTCCTAAGCAAAACGTTATTTGAAATGTCTATACATTGTGATAATGTTGGGTAACCATATAAATAAAATTTTGATATTGTCTACGTGTTTTATATGGAATAGAATGTTACAAAAATGTTAATTAGTATATATAATGTGCAAGTTTTGAATAAAGTAATTATTTTCTTTTGAAGAAGTTGTAGTGTAGTTTTGCCTTCATAATGCAACATAACTAATACTTCTTCAATACAAATCAAGATGCACGGAGTGAGTATTATAGATTGTTTGGTAGCTAGATGGATTACTATATGATGTCGATAAAGATTAAGTTAATTTTTTATTTTAAGTTTGGCATCAAACTACATGTAATGCCTCATTCTTCATTATTTATTCTATTCTTCCAGGCAACTAAAATTAACTCTTTCTAACCCTAATTTCAATTTTTCAATGGCAACGAAAAAGGTCGCAGCTTTTCATCCCAGTTATCATGAGATGATCGGAGAGGCGATTACTGCGCTGAAAGAACGGACTGAATCCAACCAGGACGCGATTGCTAAGTACATAGAGGGTAAACACAAAAGCCCTGTTATGCCCTCGTTTCAATGAGATCTCAACACTAAAGCAATGGCAGATCAAATTACAAAGGAAGGAGGTGACCAGGTACACAATAATGGCAGAGACATTTTATTGAACACTTTGATGTACGGGTCGAACACCATGGAAGACGGCTTGGGTGCAAATCTAATGATCATCCAGACAGTGGACGAGAATCAGGAGGAGCAGCTGGTCAGGTCTACATTTCCAGCATTATCGAGCAAAGCTTCAACAGTGGGTGCACGTGCACACATGCACAAGAAGAAGGAATAACTACTCTCACTCTATGTGTTGAGTTGGGTCCGTTTAACTAGGCTACTGTAATGTATTTAGAGCCCGTTATTTTCAAGACTATATATATATATATATCCGCTAAGAACTCGATTAGGGTTGCGTTGTTGAACTTAATGAGGACTCTTCCCATTAAGTCTGCTGTCATTTGTTAACAACCATTTCATTAAATACCACTGTCTTTAGAACTTCAATTCTTCTTGTTATTGCATCTCCTGTCTAGTGGTTACTCCTTTTCCCTTCTGTTCACTATCGTTAATCTCTGTGGTTATCACTACAACAAAATTGTTTTTTAGCGACGCAAAAGGGTGTGTCTTTTACGACGCTTATGCGACGCTTTTAAAATTAGCGTCGCATAAGCGTCGTAAATGACACACCCTTTTGCGTCGTTAAAGACTAGTTTTGTTGTAGTGTATTTTGCATAAACTGATTGTTGATGAATGCGAGAGTCACCAGAAATCAATCTAAGAAATTTGGGCCTAACACATTGGTATCAGAGTCGGATCGAGTCGATGAAAAGGAGGACTCTAACGAAGAAACCATGGGAAAGTCTGGTGATGTCAAGGATGAAAACGCGTGGGATGAATCAAGACAGGAACTCATCAATGCCCAGACTGCCTTGAACATTAGAGAGTTAAAAGAGTCACAGCATGAGATCACTTCCAGGGTAGATGTCATGAAAGAAACCCTAAATAGCATTTCTAAAGACATTAAAGATTTGAGAGTTCAAGCCAACAACTCACGAATCCCGTATGTGCCCTCATCTCAACGCAATTCGGCGAGACAAAACAAGGACACATCATCTACGGCGACTCAAAATCAGGTACACATTGACCACTCAAATTTTAATCATAGTAGTAATAACAGAAACACCACGCTGACCTCCTTGAATTCACAAAACCCACCTAAACTCCTTCAAAACAATGTAATCAAATTATATTTTCCTACTTACAATGGGGATAATGAAGTTGTAGAGTGGCTCAATCAAGTCAAACATTTGTTTCAAAATCACCACACCCTTGAAAGCGAGTGGGTACCAACGTGTTCCTTCCAACTACGTGAAGAGGCAAGAAAGTGGTATAGTTGGTGTGTCAAGAAGGTTAAGAATTATGAGGCATGGAGTGTTTTCAAAGGCGAGTTGCTTGTAAGATTTGCACCTGAGGAGTGTCTGAAGCCTTATGGAGCAATTTCAAATCTTAAAAAAACAACAACTGTAGCTGCTTACCTCTCTCAGTTTAAGAAACTACAAGGGATGTGTGAAGCTCTCCCTGACTAGTTTATGTTGGAAAAATTCGTAGATGGTCTTAGAGACGAAATTAAATTTGATGTTTTAGCACTACGACCGGTCGATTTTAAGCAGGCGGAAAGCCTAGACAAGGTATTTGAATCCAAGAGGGCCAATAAAAAAGAGAATAAATTCGGGAAGGTTGCCAAACAATCCAACGATCAAAGGGAGTAAAAAAGGAAGCAAGCAGCAAGGCTAATAAAGAACAAAAGAAAGGATTAACACCGCAAGAAATTTTGGAAAGAAGAACGAAGAATCTATGCTTTGGTTGTAATGAGAAGTGGCACCTCTGTTATCAATGCAAAACTAAATAGAATTATATTATTGAAGGTGTTATGTCTCTGAAAAATGAAGGCAAAGATGAGCTACATGAAGAGGAACAAGAAGCCGATACTCGAGAAAATGACACCCTATCAACAACTAATTCGCAGAAAGATGAAGAGCAAGCTTAAGCAATCACTTTGAGTGCCATGTGCAGCATTCCCTCTTTATCAACAATTCGAGTATAGAGGCACATCAACCAGCAACTTGTAGAAGTCCTTATTGACTCCGGTTCGATGCATAGTTTTATTAATTGTCAAATGGCAACTAAACTCAAATTGGATATTTACGACACTAAGGGTTACACCGTTCAAGTCGCCAATGGGGAAAAAAAATCATGGTCAAGGAATGTTTAAAGGAATCGTCTTCAAGTGCCAAGGATGTGTTATGCCTCTCGATTTGTTGATAGTGCCATTGGAAGGAAGTCAAGTCGTTCTCGGGGCGATGTGGATGAAGGAAGTAGGTGAGGTAACTTTCAACTTTGCAAAATTGCAAATCAGGTTTCAATGGAATCGAAAAAACTATCTATGGCGAGGGCTGAAAGACACTAATAAAATTATGTATAGTAGAAGCATAATTAAGGAGAGCAATCACTGCCAAGTGTCACTGCTACTGTGTTCGAGGGAAACCCTAACCAATGCAGTCGCCACTGACAAGAAAATTCCTGACGATGTACAAACAATCCTATCGCGTTTTCCTACTGTTACGAACCATAGTGGTACCCTGCCTCCTATCAGAGGTTGTGATCACAAGATTCCGTTATGACCTTCATCTAAACCTGTGTGTTTAAGGCCTTATCGACACTCCTATCACATCAAAAATGAGATTGAAATGATCATTAAATAAATGCTAGAAGAAGGTATTATAAGGCCTAGCACTAGTGAGTATTCATCAACCGTAGTTGTGTTAGAAAAAAGGATGGTACATGGAGGATGTGCGTGGATTTTCGAGCACTAAACAATCAAACTATTAAAGATAAGTATCCTATACCTCTCATTGATTATCTCCTCAATGAATTACATGACTTGGTTTATTTTTCTAAATTGGATTTAAGGTCGGTTTATCACCAAATTTGAATGCACTCACAGGATATCCATAAAACAACATTCAAGAAACATGAGGGACATTACGACTTTTTCGTAATGCCATTTGGTTTGTCAAATGCACCTTCCACTTTTCAATCACTTATGAACAACATTTTTAAACCCTATTTAAGAAAATTCCTGCTAGTGTTTTTCGATGATATATTAATATATAGCCAGACGTGGTCTGAGCATATGCAACATATCAATTTAACCCCTACAGGTGTTGCAAGAAAATCGATTGATCATCAAGCTGAGTAAATGATCCTTTGCACAAGAACAAATAACTTATCTCAGATACATTATTTTAAGAAATGGCATTGCGGTTGATCCCGAGAAGGTTCAAGCAGTGGAGGAATGGCTAATTCCACAAAACATTAAGGGTTTGAGAGGATTTCTGGGAATTAAAGGAAATGCATTAGACATTATGGTTTGGTTGCTAAACCACTCACCAACTTTCTCAAGAAGATCACTTTTAAATGGAATGAAGACGCGACGGCGGCCTTTGAGAGGCTGAGGAGTTGCTTGCATAACCCCCTTGTGCTGACCATGCTGAACTTCGATAAAGAGTTTGTGGTGGAGTGTGATAAAAGCAGGTTGGGTATTGGGGGCAGTCTTATCTTAGGATGGAAAACTGATCGCATTACTCAGCCAAGCTCTAAGTGGTAGAAATTTGCTTTTGTCAATATACGAAACAGAATTGCTTGCTATATTACTTGCAACCAAGAAGTGGTCGTAGTATTTAATAGGAAAGAGATTTACTATTGAAATGGGTCACCAAAGCTTATGGCATTTGTTGACACAGCGGTTGACAACAGGAATTCAAGGAAGGTGGCTCGCCAAACTCCATGGATATGATTATAGGGTGGAATACAAAAAAGGGAAGGACAACACTGCAGTAGACTTTTTGTCTTGGCTACCTAAAAATCATTCGGAATCAACCACCAATCCTACGTGTTGTGCCTTGTCCACTATAGAAAGTAATTGGTTAGAAGAACTCAAGAATATACTATCTGAATCAGAAGAATACCGAATCTGGAAGAACGAACACATGGAGGGAAAGTTGAACAGCCATTATCACATGGTGGAGCAACTCTTATATTACAAGGGAAAATTGTTCATCACACAAGAGTATAAGGAGGTGATTTGAATGTTACTAAAGGAATACCATTCTGCTCCTTTGGGGGGCCATGCTAGTACCAAGAAAACCAGGCACAAACTCAAAAAAAATTCTTTTGGAAAGGTATGAGACAAGACGTGGACAAGTTTGTTCGAGAATGTGAGTGTAACACCCCTAAGTCTCACATCGTGGAAGCCTGTATAAAGTGGGTACTTATATAGTAGAGTCTATCTCTTACTAACGCCGATGCCTTTTTAGGAACAAAACCCTACACCTATATGGTGGCTAAGTTGGGGACAATATCTTACGTGATCGGAGGTGCGGGCTGTTACAGTTGGTATCAGAGCCAATACCCAGTCGGAATTGTGGCTCCTGTGTGGACCACAACGCTTGGGTGAGGTATTTGTGAGCCAACGGAGACGTTGGGCTCTGTAGGAGGGGAGAATGTAACACCCCTAAGTCTCACATCGTGGAAGCCTGTATAAAGTGGGTACTTATATAGTATAGTTTATCTCTTACTAACGCCGATGCCTTTTGAGGAACAAAACCCCACACCTATATGGTGGCTAAGTTGGGGACAATATCTTACGTGATCGGAGGTGCGGGCTGTTATAGTGAGGTATGTCAACGTAATAAGCATGAGAACATCCCTGTTCCCGGGTTACTACAACCCTTGCCAATAACGCAGATCATTTAGAGGGATATTTCTATGGACTTTATTATTGGACTGCCTAAGGGTAACGGATTCTCGACTATATTTATGGTACTAGATCGACTATCGAAATATGCCCATTTTTTTTTCTTATGACACCCCTATACTGCACAACAGGTGGCACAAATATTTTTCGATGGTGTTTTTAAGTTGCATGGTATGCCTAACAGCATAGTGAGTGATAGAGATGCAATCCTCACGAGGGCCTTTTGGCAAGAACTCATGAGATTACAGGGGTGCACGTTAAAGATGAGCTCAGCCTACCATAATGGCTTACTATTGCGGAATTTCGGAATAATACCAATTGGTAGAGTTCTATCAACATGTCACCATTCATGGCCGTATATGGGGTACCACCACCTACGTTATTATCGTATGTTCCCAAAACAACAAGAATTCCGCAAGTGGAACAAGAGCTCTATTCGAGGGACATTGTACTACAGCTGTTGAAGGATAGTCTGAAACTAACACAAGAGAGGATGAAGAGGTATAGTGATGCAAACTGTATTGAGAGGCAGTTCCAGGTGGGAGATTGGGTATTTCTGAAATTGCAACCCTATAGACAAGTCACTGCCAGCAATGTGAAGACTACCAAATTGTCGCCTCGATTCTTTGGGCCATACAAAATAGTGAGGAAGATTGGAGAGGCAGCTTACGAACTAGAGTTGCCACATGATGCTCGAATCCAACCCATTTTTCATGTATCGCAGTTGAAAAAGAAGCTAGGATGTAGTGTAGTGTTGAAAAAGAAGCTACCGAATCTAAAATCACATCTGTGAAGAAAGAAAATGTTGTGGCGAAGAAGGCTGCTGCAGCAAAGGCTACGGCTGGACTTGCTAAGAAGAAAGCTGCTCCATCTAAGGGGAAGGTAACTCCGGCTAAGAATAAGGTGGCTGCAATGGTGAAGCCGAAAGTGAAGAAGGTGACTAAGTCTCCGGTCAAGAAGGCAGATGTGGCCAAAAAGGCAAAGAAGCAAGTTAGGTTTGTTTCTTTTTGGAGGTGGTGGCGGATTTGTAATTTGCATAGCGGGTTGATTTTAGCTTTTATTGCTGACAGTGTCGTTAGTCATGTTATGATCTGTATAAATGTTAGTGCTGCTTTTCAGATAATGGTAGTCTTTGCTTCCGTTTAAAAAAAATGTAATTGCTAATTTTGATAAGAATTTTTTTTTTTTTTCCTTTTTTTTTTTGAAAAGCCAGAAGAAACCGACGGACGGGTAAACTCCTTAGGAGGGTATAGTAAAGTCGTCCGCTAATCCAAGCTTCCGTGCCTCTAGGTAAATTTACGTAGTATGGGGAAGCGCTAGGAATCGAACAAGAAATCGTTTTTTTACATGCTGGTAATTTTATTTTATTCCAGGATGCATATGGTGAGAGGAGACAACCAAAATGCATTCATTTCAGAAAAGTTGGCGCCAATGAATCATATTCATGTCTTCCTAGTTTATGGCTTGAGCTACCTCCATTACTCTATACCATGCAGGTACATTCATGTTACTATTGATGGTTATATTAGTGATTTCGTTTCCATGTTTGTATTAGTGATCACCCCTCAAATGAGTTATAGTTTTTTTCCATGGTAAAAGAATGCTGGGAATCAAACACCATCAATCCGGAAATATGAGAACTATGATCCAAAAAAGGAAGCTGTGCTATTATATAACATATAATATGCTGGAAGGAGCAACAAAACCATTGAATCATGTAGAAAGAGCCATGTTCATCCGTTTCAACATGACATCAACCCAAAGAAGCATTAAATTGAAGTATGCCACGAAGTAAAGAAAGCCTAGTCTTGACATAAGTTGTGAGGTAAGCTGAAGGACCATTGCTGTCTGGAACTGTATATGGAATACTAGTATGCAAATTTATAGGAAACGAGATTGAATTTGAGATTAGTTAATTCATACTGAAGTTTTATATTTGACAAATTATGAATATAAGTTACATTATAGTAAACCGGTGATGCTTTTTTTATTAAAAATATGTTATTGACTAGCTGCTTTGCACATGTTTCATGAGTACTTGTATAATCATTATTGTAGCATGCTCTGTTTGTAGTATGGAAGTCCATAATATTTTATTATAATCTTTGTTTAATGTTGTTATTTTTTTATATAGCATTCACTGGAGATGGCTATCGCCAACATCTGCACATCACATATGGAGCTATAATGAAGCGAAAGAGTATTTCCATGTTTCCTGTTGCACTGCAAGTTTTTTTGGTCCCTATATACTATATAGAACACCACGGGTGTTTATAATTGCTTTTTGAGCATTTATTTTCAGCAGGCCACCACTACAGTAAAACATTCAATTATACATATGAACTGCATGAAAGTAAAAAAAAAAAAAAAAAAAAAAAAAAAAAAAAAAAAGCTTAGCAACCATGGATGCCTCATTTTTTTTTTTTTCAGAATCCAACATTTGATGGCAACCCTGATAAAACTAGGTTTTCTCTTCTCCTTCCCCACTTCTCTCCACCCTATTACCAGCTTCAGCACTAGTATTATACAATCTTCATTCATTTTCATCGCTGATAAGGAGGGATTTACTGTTGTTCAAAATCAAAAGAAAGTATCAAAATCAGATCATATATCAAGCGCTACTGCTCACATTCAAAAGGGGATTGGTAAAACCAATGAATACCCTTCAAATCCAAACATAAGTCATTTCCTGCATCCAGTGACATTAGATATCAACCTAAGATTTCAAGAAGAGATGTTCAATATCAAAGTCGTTTGACAAAGAATACTTTGCCAAATGTCTCAAAGCCGTCATCATGGGCTGAAATGATCTAAAATGGTGGTCAAAATTTAGAGTTCGATATGAAATTCAATCCTCTAATAGAAACCATCAGCGATGCAAGGATTATTGTGGTGAGCGAGGAGAATAGTAATCATAAATGTAAGTTAATCATTCTCAAGCAATGGAACAAGAAGCTTGTTCTTGATCGTGATCTTTTAAGTATAATGCCTAATTGGATCAGGCTTCCTAAATTAAATCTTAGGCTTCGGGATAAAGAAGCATTCAGTGCTATAGCAAGCATAGTGGAGGTTCCTTTAAAGTTGGATGAACAAACTGCAAAGGTAACCCGACTAATTTACGCTAGCATCTTATATGAGATCAGTGCTGATACATAATTACCAAATGAAGCATCGATTTACATGCATGATGGGGAAATTATTTCGCAACAAATTATGTACGAATTGATAATAGATCGATGCAAGATATGCAAATGATTTGGACACTCTTTGAAAGATTGTTGTAACAATAAAAATCTGAGTGATTTACTAAAACAAGATGCAAATATTGACATCGACAATCCAAACACTGGAATAAATTCAGATGTATTCTCATATAAATCCCCTGATTATTTCTCAAAAATAACTCCATCTCTTGATGGAGACATAGTGGATATTGGTGCTTCAATCAATTCAGATATTGGTAATTCTGAAGGAAACACTGTGCAAATCAAAATCAGGGGTTTGCATGTTTGCTTGGAAAATGCAGATTAATAATGCTTCTTTCATAACTGAGAATACAATGAACATTGTATCCTCAGTAACGAAGGAGCACATCACTTCTAAATGCAATATTCAACACAGCTCAGAGGGGGCACAAAAAAACAAGTCATTGAGTTCTCCTCCCCTAAGAAGGACACAAGATTAATTACAAATACAGAGATAACAATAACAAAAACTAAAGGATCCGAGCAATGTGCTTCTCTTCTTTCAGCTGACCCAATTTACACTAATTCTTCTCTGTTAGCTGAAGAGCTTGCACTAGACAAACAATCATTTTCTGAAGGGGATATTTAAAATGCAGTTAATAATACCATGACTGCATCAAAACCTGTAATACCATTCAAAAAGAAAAAGAAAGGCAGAACTAGAAACCTACTAGACATTGCACTAGTAGAAAATACAGAGGATGATAAAGATCATGACTTCAGAAAGAAATATATTGAAAAAAATGCTAATTGGGAGAGGCACCTTTGAGCCACTAACAAAAAAACTTTCATGAAAAGTGGCAAGTAGATAGAGGTTAAAGTGGATGGCAGCAAGCACAGTGCTCTACTGTAGCTGCTTTGTATCCTTGGATTGTATCCTAGTTTCATATTTTTTTAATTATAATTATAATTATAATATATATATATATATATATATATATATATATATATATATATATATCATAGCTTGGAATATAAGAGGTCTTAATGCCCTTGGTAGAAAACTAGATTTGATTAATTTCCTTAGTAAGTATGAGCCTAGTATTATTGGCTTGCTTGAGCATAAATTGAATGACAACAGTATAGCTGATTTTCATAGTAAAGGGTTAGCTAGCTGGCATATTGTAAATAACAATCACATGGGTGGAAATGGCAGATTAATGATTCTGCATAACCCAAATGTTTGGTCTTTAGAATATTTCTTTATTGACTTTCAATACATTCACTGTAGCTTTAATAATAAAGGTGGGTTTATCATAAAAATCACTTTTATATATGCCTCTAATTTGGAGGCTGGAAGAATAAAGCTATGGGACTGCCTTTAACAGTTCAGTAAGAATATTAAATATCCTTGGATCCTCATAGGTGATTTTAACACTTCATGGGTTTGAGAAAAGGGGTGGGATTCCTATTCCTTACAATAAACTTGAGAGAGTTGCAAATTTTATTATAAAAACTGGATTAATTGAACTCCCAATCAGTGGTAATAAATTCATCTGGAAATCAGGGAAATTTAGAAATATCCACTGTATATAGAAAAGGGTTCTATTGAATAAGGTTTTTATTAATACATTCTCTAAAGTAAATTGTTGTATTCTTCCTTAAAACTCAAGTGATCATACCACCATTCAAAATTCTTTTTACAATAAAAATAATGAGGTTAAATGTTCTTCATTTAGATTTGTTAATGGTTGGGTATATGAAGAAGAATACAAAGAGATTGTTTCTAACAGTCTTAGTAATAATCTATATTGCATTGCTCAATATAAGTTTAATAAATCACTAAAAAATATTAAGGGTAATCCAAAAAGTTGGAACTGTTCTAGAAACAAATCTGACATTAACTCTAGTAGGGATGAATGTGAAAGGCTCCAAAATGATTTAAATAATAATAGCTCAAGCAGTTCAAAGGCATCATTATTTTTTCTTGCTCAAGCAAGGCTGGTTAAATCTCTACTTATTCATTCATCTAATATTAAGTAGAAAGCTAAAATAGACTGGTTAACTTCAGAAGATATTGAAGCTAGCAATTTTTTTTTGCTAGAATGTCTAGCAAGAAAAATAGAAATGATATTAGGAAATTGCTAGATAAAAGGGGTAAAATAATTAATGATGTCTCTTTATTAGAGAAAGAGGCAGTTAGTTATTTCAGTTCTCTGTATAATTCAACTGAATTAGCCAATAATTTTCCAAATATTGTTTTTAAATATACTGTGAATAGTAGCAGTGAGGGTATACTTTTAGCTTCTATTAGGTAAGAGGATGTTAAAAATATTATTTTTAATGCAAATAATGATAAAAGTCCTAGTCCAGACGGTTTTTGGGTTAAATATTATAAATCTCATTGGTCCGAGATTAAAACCCCTCTTTGTGATTCTATTAAAGAATTTTTCAGGTCTTGGAAGATTTTGAAAAATTCTAATCACACATTCATTACTTTGGTTCCAAAAGTGGAAGCCCCTTTGAGTTTAGGAGATTACAGGCATATAGCCTATTGTAACTTTGTTTATAAAATCATTTCTTCTACTCTATGTAATAGAACTAAGATGTTTTTGAAATTTCTTATTCCAGAAAATCAGAGTGCATTTATCCCTGGTAGACTCATTTCTGGGAATTCTCTATTAGCCATGTGTTAATTAGGGAATTCAATCAGAAAAACAAAAAACTTATGTGTATTAAAATTGATTTGTAGAAAGCTTTTGATAAAATCAATAGGGATTTTATTATTTTTGTGATGAATCAGATGGGTTTAATAGCAGATTTTGTGAGTTAATAAAAGAATGCATTAATAATGTCACCTTTCAATAATGATCAATGGATCCCCCAACGGGTTTATACATAACAGTAGAAGAATAAGAAATGGAAATACATTATCTCCTTATTTATTCTCTATTGTTATGGAAACTTTTTCTATTCAGATGCAAACTGAATTACTGAAAGGTAACATTAAGCATATCAATAGAAACAAACCACACATTACTCATATGTTGTATGCAGATGATATGCTTGTGTTTACTAAAGCTGGCAAGCTTAGTGCTTCTTCTATTAAAAACATTCTGGATAATATGGAAAAATTTGTTGGGCTTAAAGTAAATGAGAGCAAAAGTAAAATATATTTCAGTAAAGATTCTTTGCATGAATATGATAGTCTTAATCTCCTGAAGTTCAAGGAAAGTAAGCTATCAGTCAAATAACTTGGCTTACCACTTAGTATCAATCAAACAAAAGAAAGGGATTGTTCTACACTTTTTGACATCATTCATAGTAAACTAAAAGGATGGTCTAGTAAGCTTTAATCTGTGCCTGGTAGAATGGAGATTACTCGCACTGTCATCACTGCTGTTATAATCTATTGGATTCAATCTCATAACATCCCTATTAATTATATTTAGAAAATTGAAAAAATATGTGCTGATTTTATTTGGAAGGGAAAACAACATAAGATTTCTTGGAATAAAGTTTGTAAGCCTAAGAAATTTGGGGGTTTAGGACTTAGGAATCAGGGATTTGAACGAAGTTTGCAAATTAAAACTATTTTTTAAATTTCTGGATGGAAAATCTCTTTAGGTTAGGCTGATGAAGGCCAAATATCTTAGACCAAAATTTTTTTAGACTGTTAAGAAAGAAAACCATCATTCTTATGTTTGGAAAAATATATTGGACTGTAGAGAAATAGGAAAAAAATTAATTGAGAGAAAATAGAGGATGATAGTCAAACCGCTTTATGGTTTGATCCATGGATCTTTGGCAATTCTCTAATTAATCTTCTAGGATGGAATAATCTACACATTCTTGGAGGTGTAAATGATACAGTTCAAAATATCATTCAAAACAATTGCTGGTTTTTTTATTAATAATCAAGCTGCCTCTATATGTAAATCTACTATCCGAAAAAGTTTCATAGATTTTTACTGTTTTAAAGACCATTGGGTTTGGAAGTTTAATTCAAAAGCAAAATTCTACTCTAAAAAAGCATGGGAATTTTTCGTTGGGGAAGAAGTAGAAGTAAGTTGGCATAGTGTTATGTAGTGTAAAACTAATCGCCCAAAAATGGCTCATTGTGCTTACTTTGCCCTTCTAAATAAACTTCCTACTAGAGACAAATGTTGTAAATGGAATAAATATTTAGGTGCTACTTGTCTTCTATGTAGGAATGAATTGGAAAATGTTAAATCACTTATTTTTTGAGTGTACATATTCTCAGTTCATTTAGTATAATGCTAAATGTAATCTAAATTTTGATCCGAATATTCCTACTTTGAATATCAGAGAGAGTGTGACATACATCATGAGCAAATTTAGACCTAAATCTATTTTTTAACAAGGGTTGTGTCATGATAACTTCTGTGATCTACCATATATGGAGACAGAGAAATCAGAGATGACATGCTTCTAAGGAAATCAGTTGCAACCAGTTATGGAAAAATATTGTCAAGGACAGTCAAACTATCATTAAAAAAGCCATCAGGCAAAGAAATGATAATAACTTCAATCAAGAAACAACTTATAATGAGGAATATCAAGTTGAGAATTGTTAGCCTGCTTTGTGACCAGGCTACCCAAAGCAAAGATCATGTTGACACACCTCTGGGTAAATGCTGTCTGATATGGAATCTCTGGATAACATCTCTCTCTGGCATTGGAAGCATCGTCAGAAGACACAAGGCAATTCGGACAAAATCACAACATCAGTATAAACTGGCCCGAAACCCCTATCAAATGACCTCATTTGGATCTATTCACCTCATATACTTGTAGCCCTTTGAATTAGCTTCAGTTTGAGCTTTGGTTTGGCTCAATCGGACTTACGGTTTGAGAGTTATGCCCATTTCCGTGAACGGGTGTAAGCTAGCATATGACCGCGATCCGATCCGCCCTGGCCTACGTGATCCGATCCGCCCTTGCCTACGCGATCCGATCCGTCCTGGCCTACGCGATCCGATCCGCCCTTGCCTACGCGATCCGATCCGACCTTGCCTACGCGATCCGATCCGATCCCCGAGGACGTGGCGAAGCTCCTGACTAAGTCCATCACGATCCGAGATGCATGGATCTCGCGACACCTGTCCACAACTGTCATATTGACCAATTCTTCATCAAGCCTCAATCCGATCCGATATTCTCGGGATTTGCGCCACGTGTGACCGCGATCTGCCTGACAGAATCAGCTATAAATACACCTTCAGAGGGCATTTTCAAGGGACTTTTGACATCTCAACATCCATGGCTGCCATAGCCAACACTTCTCCATGAATAACCACCATCTTCCTCAATAAATTCAATGGATTTGGAGAGAATTATTCATTGAATTCAACTGATTGAAAGACAATATTCATTGTAATTGTAATTGTAATCCATGAGTGAAATGAGAAAATATGAAGTGGACGTAGGCTCGTTAACGCCGAACCACTATAAAAATCTTGTTGTCTCACTTTTTCTATATTTTTCAGTTATTTCTTCATATCCTATGCTCAAAATACGACGATTTGGGTGTTAGGACCATTTTTTGATCTAACATTTTGGTGCTTTCACTGAGAATTGAACTCAGGACCTATCGGATTGCTATTCTACTATTTGGATTTGAAAGTTCGAAGAAAACAGTCCGTGTTTCTACCATTTTTTAATATTTCGTTGATTTCAGAAAATCAGAGCTTCATACCTTCGAAAAAAAACTAAGGGTTCACAAGCTTCACGACCAAATGAGGATAATAAAGAAAATGTGCTGGAGCAGGTCGAGGGGATCGCGGATCGCGGGGAGACCACGATCCGGTCTCAAGATGAACCCACTACCCGACCGAGCAAGGAAGTCGCGATCCGACCCGGTGATACTTCCACGACCCGACCTGGAGCAATTGTTGTGAACATATCCACGAACTGGAGAAGACCACGAACCGATCCGAAGCTGGAAGGTTGGAGTATCCCGATCGCCAAGGTGGACCACGAACCGGAGGACAGTAGCGAACCACGACCCGGAAAAATGACGACGAACAAGGGTCACGACCCGATCCAAAAAAGTGACAATTTTTGGAAAAAATACAATTTTCAGATCATTTCAGAAAAGGCTCCATGTTCCAAAATCAAAAAAATTGTGCGGTACCCACATTTTCGACCTAACCGGCTAGGTCGATTGCCGCCGGGACTGCGGGGCCCCGGACCCCCGCCGGCGCTGCGCCCGGACCCCCGCCGGCGCTGCGCCCGGACCCGCTGACGGCCTCGCCTTCGGCTCGGATCACGGCCTCGCCTTCGGCTCGGAGCATGGCTCATCTTCAGCTCAACATATATGTTGGCCAACAGCATTCATCAAAGCTTGTCAATAAAGAATAAACGGATTGTCAAAGAATTTGACAACGGAATGCCAACAATTAGAATTCCTCCAGAAGCCATGACCTCTATCTACCGATGTTATTGAATGTGAGGAGTTGTTGAAAAGATTCGACACGCTGACTATGGCAGTATACAAAATAATGATGGTCTCATAATAGCCTCCTCTTCCAGAGCTCCGATGGTGTAGAGATCTCCCCAATGCAACCGATGATGTTCCTGAACAAGTAGTGATCACCTAGTTTACGTGACTTAAACCTATCCAACAGTCGGGATACCAGATGACATTGACATAGAACAATCCGGACACTATTCTGAAGATGACTCAGAAGATCCCAATGACCATGATTCTCAATAATGGGATACCCAACAACAAAGATTGATTGCCATCGAATAAGGTTTGGATCAACACGCTTTGGTGCCCAGAGTCAGATACCAGTTGAATCACTACAAACCATGATTGGACCTAGGGATCCTTTCCCGGATGATAGCAACATTGACTGCTCACCAGCCACTATATGACCTTGGTCAAGAGATGAGAGCTCGAGATCAACGCAAATATGAATCAACCATTAGCTCTCCACTTCATACAACAGTTGTGATAGGATATACGAACCTTACTTGAAGCCTCACAAGCTATGCTATCATGTTCAAGCTCATCTGATCAAGATTCAGACAGACTAGCTCCAACAGAATTCAGAGCCTACATTGCACCCTTGAGCCTATTGCTAAATATGCCAACCGAAGATGGAGCGGGAATGGTCTATGGTGACCAAGTTATTGGAGAAGCCGACTATTCAGCTGGATGGACCATGCTACGCAACAAAGATGGCGTGAAACCCAAAGATGCTTCCCCTCTAGATGAAATGTAGTGTGAAGGAGGTATCAATATTGCGAATAATGGGAGCATCACAAAAGGTCTTGCCCAAGGATCTGTCTGAAGATCTAGATCCCAGCAAGGATTATCATTCGGGATGCAGAAGGGTGACATCTAATGACGCAACTACACGTGTTCCGATTGGTGACGTCGACCTGACTAAGGTCTTGAAATCGGATCTCATTTAGACCTCTTCCGAACGAAGGAACTGACATGCTTTCTACAGGTAAACCTGGATGTGTTCGCTTGGACCTATGCTAATATTCGCAGGATTTTACCATAGTTTATGAGTCATTTGTTGAGAATAAACCTGAAGTGTGTTCTTGCCAAGCGAACAAGACGTATGCTCGATCCAGGGAAAGCATCTACCATGAAAGAGGAAGTCGGAATGTTGAGAGGCAATGGTTTTATATGATGTGCCACACATCCCGCTTGGATATCAAATCCCGTCCTTGTCAAGAACGCTAATGGAAAATGGCGCACATGCATTGATTACTTAGATTTGAACAAAGTTCGCTCAAAAGGAAGCTCCCCGTCAATCAGAATTGACCAGCTTGTGGATTCAATGACTAGACATGAATGTATCCCTCTCATGGATGCGTGTGCAGCTTACAACCAAATTCTTATGCATGTGCCTGATCATGAATAAACATGTTTTATCATTGACCTCGAACTGTACTGTTATATGGAATTGGCATTCGGACCGAAGGATGCCGAGGCAACTTACCAGTGCTTACTGAATTATATGGTCCACAACCAAAGTGCAAGGCCCATGGAAGTCCATGTAGGTGATAGTCTTATGGAGTCCGAGCGGTCAACCTACCATGTTTCGAATCTGACAGAGATGTTCAATATCTGGAATGAACCTAAAGGCCTCATAGTTAGCCATGAACAACAAAGAATTAAAGGCGTCTGAAGCTTGGCATTAAAGTTGGCACCACTTGTGTGTAAGGAGGATAAGGTCTGGAAACTAGTCAATAATGTGAGCAAGAAAGTAGTCGTGGTATACCCAAAGATTGAAAAACTCGTCTACAGCTTGCTGATTGCTCTAAGAAAGCTCCCCCATTACTTCCAAGTTCATCCGATGGTATGCACCCTCACTAACTGCTACGACAGTTCCTGCAACGACCTGAGGCATCTGGAAAATTGCTTGATCGGGACATAGAGCTAAACCAGTTTGATCTCAACTCCCTCCTAAAGAAGTCCATACAAAGGCAAGCATTAACCAACTACATCGCTGAATGTACCACTCCCGAAGAGGATGTGGCAGATATAGAAGATGCACCTAGAAGATGTAATCAAACGGTGCAAAGAAAGATTGACTGTCCGACGCCGGTGTCTTATTAATAACCCCTAAAGGGCGGTCAATTTACTATGCCTTGCGGTTGAAATTCTATGCTACTAACAACGGCTCCGAAGACGACACCCTGATTATCGAATTGAAACTCGCTAAGGAATTGGGAATAGTGGCATTGAACATATTTTCTGACTTTCACATTGTTGTTCACCAGGCTAGAAAGGAATTCCAGACGAAGGAACCACCACTCGCAGCTTACCTAGAACCGGAAGAAGGGTTGTTGGATGTATTAGAACATTACAACATATCTCATGCCCTGCGAGCAGAAGATCAGAAGGTGGATAATCTGACCAAGTTAGAAGGGTCCAACAATCTAGAAAAGATAGAGATGATCCCCATCAAGACACAAGAAATACAACCATTGATAAAATGGAAGTTGATTTAACGTTGGAGACCAAACCCGGAAGAGAGTCATGGTTAACTCCATGATAAACTTCCTACAGCACAGAATGCATCTGACAAGGTGAAGTGAAAGGCATGCAATCTTTCTTTATGCCTCGAGATATGACATGCAATTCGACATTGCCTATTTTTCTTGGAAGGTTGTCCCAAAACAAACACCAACGAGTGCAATTGCCGAATTCACCGCCCTGAATGATTCGACCAAATCACCAATCAGCCACCCATTAGATGGGAGATGTACATGAATGAAACTTCTGGCGAATGGCGTTCTGAAGTTAGAAAGTGAAGACTCATACTTCCACTCTTTTCATCGATTATCTGCCAAGTGACTCACTCCCCTAAGGCTGGGGGCAACTATAGATTTGAGCATAAATTGCTCGAGATTACATCATCTAATTCAGAGCTGATACATCAAGAATTTGCCTGGCCAATTGACTTAGTCTTGCCTGAAAGTTAGCGAGTTGAAGATCTAGAACGCTTACGCATGAATGCTGGTTGATTGTCGGCGCACCAACCCTTGTCCCCGATATGGGATCGAGGGTATATCAGCAAATTTATGTGATATGATTATCCCACCAGCAGTAATATCCTATTTCCTAGCATGGAAAGTGCAAAAATTTATATAAGCATGAATCCATTGTTCTCATGCTAATTTACAACCTAACACCAATGCAAAGATGTGCTACCATTAGCAATCCAGTCATGACTTCCTGACACTCTATCCTTACCCTCAGCACGGGGGCAAAAAGACGATTTGAAGGAGATGCGACCTCATCACTCGCTTATAGTACCTACCTAGTCGCCTTTGCCATCTCAAGACCCCGACCAAGGTCTATTCATTTTTTGGGACTGCCGCCCCCATGATAATCTGAAAAGATACCCCTCATCAACTAAAGGACTTTGGCAGCCATTTATTGGCAGAGATAGGGCGAAGTAAAATGGACCTACAATGAATATGCAACGCCATTTTTCACTCAAAATGATACTCATTCCTTTAACAGGATTATTCTATAACCATGACTCTTATATTTGCATGATTTATGAGTTATTAATGTAATTAACTCAGATGAATTAATATGTGGATGGTGTAGGTATCCAGGATTTGCTACCGATCAAACTTGTAACACCCGCATATAGAGCCATAGAGCAATACTTTAATGAGCCCGATTGAACTGCTCGTTTACAAAGCTACGCCCTCCGTCTGAGGAAAGGTGTATAACTCAAGGTGGATCCTAGATGACCATCCAATCCTTGGCTCACACGGGGCAGACCACAAGACAATTGATCATAAATCTTTGAGTTGCAAAGTTGGAGTCCTACTCCAGAAGGACGCGGTGTGACCGTCTATATGGCTCAATCCTATCCGCGATGCCGCCAGACTACATGAATTCCAATAAAGGAGGCAACACTGCCTCTCGATATGCTTACGTTTTAACCATGCAATCTACTTTCACATGCTTTCCAAGTTATTGACATAACTAACTCGTGCGATATGAAAAACGCAGGTACCCGAAGTTTGGTGCCAGCCCATCCTCCCAAAGACTGTTCGGAGGAACGCAAAGCCTTGGCAAACGTTTTCCAACTGTTTGTCTGACTGACGTTAATCCTCATAGCTTAGATTAAAATATATAAACCTAGGATGAGTTTGATGGGCGTGCATGATTGAAGACCGCTCGATCCATGAATCTAACTCTCAAGAGTCGAGAGAGAGTACAAAGGACGCGAAGATGACGTCCGCAAGACGTGACGATGCATCATGATAAGAACCGCCTTGACAGCACTCTAACCTTGGCGACCGCCAGGAGAGTATAAAAGCGTCTCCGATTGAGCGCTGAGAAAGAGCTCTTACCCCGCTGAAGGATCGGGGAGCGACAGAACTGCTGAGCTCGAACCCTAACCTCGGCGACTGCCAGGAGAGTATAAAAGCGTCCCTGATTGTGCGCTGAGAAAGAACTCTTACCCCGCTGAAGGATTGGGGAGCGACAGAACAGCTGAGTTCGAACTCTAACCTTGGCGACCGTCAGGAGAGTATAAAAGCGTCTATGATTAAGCGCTGAGAAAGGTGCTGGAGACTCAGCACCCCCCATAATTTCTGCTCCGCTGAAGGATCGTTGAGCATATCACGAAACAAGCTAGAACTCCTACCCCGCTGAAGGATTGGGGAGAAGATTGAAAGCTGAGTTCGAACTCCAGAGAGAGTATAAAGGCGCTAGAGACTTAGCACCACAAGGGCTCCTACCCCGCCAGAGTGTCAGGGGACTGACTGAACTCCAAGCCTGGATCCTCCATGTCCGGACATGGGGGCAAAACAGTTAAGATCCTAATCAATCCTCAACAAAGTCCTGGCCAGGCACTAAGTTAATGATTGATTGGGAGCATACCTATACACACATACTACTTTAGTGCATTTTCATTTATAATTGCATTGACTACTTATAACGCTTCATGACTTATTTGCCCATTCGCAGGTACAAGACAATGCGAAAGGAACAAAATTTTTATTAGTAAACGCAGGTTTACAAAAGATAACTAGTCAAGAACGCGAGGGCCTCACTCGCAATGATGGCAACATGCTAATGGAAAACGAACAAAGGGTCGCGTCCAGAAGGATGATGCAGGCCCCTTGAAGACCAGAAAGCAGATGCAAAGAGAACGTCCATCTGCTGATCCCAACTTACTTCCAGAATGGGAAGCTCAGATAAGGCTGGATATATCCCACGTAATAATTGAACATGATGCAACCATTTCGTCCTCGACCTTTCCCTTGATGCAAAGAGCAAACGGGAGCACTCGAGGCGACTACAATCTGACCCTTCACCGCTTGATTTCTGTCCTCGGAGCTTGGATGGGAGACTAGGGCTTTGCATGGGCTGAATACCAACAATTCATTTTTGCACTCAACTCCGGCTCTTGATGCGAGAAGTGAACATGAATCCAGAGAAGACATGAATTCGAAGTGTACTACTCAACAAAACCCCCTGTGGATAGGGGGCACATGATACGAGCCTTGAGCAGCATAGTTCAATTACTCGATGCCTCCGTTCCCAACCGAATGACAAAAGCCTGATTGACGGCTAATGCTCGTGTAGAATCAAGAAACCCGAGGCCGACCTTCACCTATTTCAGGAATGAACTGGAAGGCCGAGCAACAATCATAAATTCGCTGGAAATGATAAAATTGAAGTTCAGGTAGTGACGAACTTGGCACAGACAGATATCAACCATCAGCTTGGGTTGAACACAAACCAATCAGTAGGCGTGCAGCATGCGGTTTCGATTCCCTACGTCATGGATGGAAACACGGGCAATGGAACAGCTACCTGCAACATCCTAGATGAGAATGCAAGAATTGTGACAAACTCAGATCATGCACGACCAGTTTTAACTCCAACTCGAATGAATACTCGAGCGACATTTCATACTCAGCTCCAAGAAAGAACGCAACAATTCGAAAAACAGGAACCCGGTCAGGTCGAATGACTCGAACCATGACCCTGGGGCAATATCGACGTGGAAACAAGAAATCAGCAAAGACCCCCTTTGTAATCTCAGATTCGATGCTGGGGGCACCAGCCAGGATCTTGATAATGTGCATCAATTCTTTGATGGCAACCTGCTCACTAATTTGATTCGACGCCTCTCGAGAGGCGGCACTTCTCGAGATATGGATAACAACAATTACAGCCCTCACACGTGGGACGTCAGGATCCCCTGTTATTCCCTCGGACTTTAAATTTTCTCTATAACAAGACTTGCTTAGAGATTTTGATGAATTCAACCCTGAAGTGGATAGACTTTCATGACAAAAAGGTGTTAGCGTCGAGACGAATGACCTAGATGCCTTCCTGACTAAAGAATGGAGTACCTTCTAATTCCTGAAACGATAAGGACAAAGGAAAAGCCCTTGAAAACAATGACAAGAATGTGCAATTCCAAAGAGAATCTATACCACTTATCGAGCCCATGATCTTGTTTGTCAAGCACAATTGAACCGAGCATGAGAAAGAGACTCAATAGGACTGTGATAACCATTTCGGACTATGCTGAAGCATAAACGGTGGGGCCCAACTAACTTCATAACGACATTTATTCATTCGCATTCAACAACCTTACTTGACTCCGCAACTGATCTGATGAGAGTAACTGAAGTCGCTGATGCCCGATGAGGCAATCCTCACTATCTGACTAAAGAGAAGAGATGATATCAAAGCAAATGTGGTTCAACCATTCGCATATACAATTCCGATTTTTGCTAAATTGAGAAACAGTACAGAATGATCTGGGTCGACTAAGATTGCTGAACCTGCAACTCTTACCAGATGCAATGACTGGAAGTATAAAATCTTCAAGATTAAATGCCTTATTGACTCAACTCAACCCCCATCGATACTGGGGGCATAAGTACTGACCTCGCTTGTCCTCCGATGGCAGTGAGAGCACAAGTGTCGGTTCATAGACTAACTTTGAAGACAATCCTGGCATGAAATGGGATTCAAAACATGTACGTCATGCCTCCGGAGTACAACCTTACTCATCTTTGCCGACCAAGCGAGCTAGCTTGTGGATCAAATGTGAACTTAAAGACTCAAACTACACCGAATGGAAGGTGTGACAAACCTATCTACTACCTTGCGATGGTGACGATCCTATAGGCACTGGTCCACATAATTTTAACAACATCCCTTACTGACTACTTCACATGTGAATATTGGATTAAGAAATGATCCGTAACAATTGTGGATTCTCTCGACTACGATCCAGAGTGATCATGGATTTTGAATTCCTTACTGTTACAATTCAATGCGATTTTAAGATCCTAAATCAATATCAAGATATCAGGCTAATCCAAACTTGAGTACGAATGACAAATTCGTATGTTGATTCTGATGTGCTTTATCCCGATAGTCCAGTTGTTAGCTCAGAGCCCAAAGATTCTTACATTGCCCCATGATTTGGTTGGCTACTTCATACATTGGCTCATATGAAAAAGAAAGTCCAACCCTACAATGCGCTTGGCTTGCATAGAATGATGATGTTGTTTGGCAACGACCTGTGCGTGTAGAATCACGCTCGGGAGCCAATGATTTAGCATGACATTTGACGGATGAATTAGAACTTTTGATCCGACAAGGTTTAAACAATTGCTTGATCATCTCGAATACTCCTTCGGTGGAACTTGACCTGACTAGCTCCCAGGGAAGCAATGCAATAGTTGGATGAAGCCTTCTCAAGGATAAATGACATTCCAGAGAGATTTAGCTCAACATATTCAAAGCACATCTCATCTTCGATAAGATGTACTTTGGGGGGCAAAATGTTAGCCTGCTTTGTGACCAGGCTACCCAAAGCAAAGATCATGTTGACACACCTCTGGGTAAATGCTGTCTGATATGGAATCTCTGGATAACATCACTCTCTGGCATTTGAAGCATCATCAGAAGACACAAGGCAATTTGGACAAAATCACAACATCAGTATAAACTGGCCCGAAACCCCTATCAAATGACCTCATTTGGATCTATTCACCTCATATACTTGTAGCCCTTTGAATTAGCTTCAGTTTGAGCTTTGGTTTGGCTCAATCGGACTTACGGTTTGAGAGTTATGTCCATTTCCGTGAACGGGTGTAAGCTGGCATATGACCGCAATCCGATCCGCCCTTGCCTACGCGATCCGATCCGCCCTGGCCTACGCGATCCGATCCGACCTTGCCTACGCGATCCGATCCGATCCCCGAGGACGTGGCGAAGCTCCTGACTAAGTCCATCACGATCCGAGATGCATGGATCTCGCGACACCTGTCCACAACTGTCATATTGACCAATTCTTCATCAAGCCTCGATCCGATCCGATATTCTCGGGATTTGCGCCACGTGTGACCGCGATCCTCCTGACAGAATCAGCTATAAATACACCTTCAGAGGGCATTTTCAAGGGACTTTTGACATCTCAACATCCATGGCTGCCATAGCCAACACTTCTCCATGAATAACCACCATCTTCCTCAACAAATTCAATGGATTCGGAGAGAATTATTCATTGAATTCAAGTGATTGAAAGACAATATTCATTGTAATTGTAATCCATGAGTGAAATAAGAAAATATGAAGTGGACGTAGGCTCGTTAACGCCGAACCACTATAAAAATCTTGTTGTCTCACTTTTTCTATATTTTTCAGTTATTTCTTCATATCCTATGCTCAAAATACGACGATTTGGGTGTTAGGACCATTTTTTGGTCTAACAAGAATTTTATACTCAACGAAAGCTTAGTTTGAGCAAATCCATTCCATATCCAATATCTGCACCAATAATTTATATGGGCACAGTGATCAAGTTAGACACTTTGACTATCCTGATGGTTGCAACATTAATCTTGACATCAGATCATCCTGCAGGGGAAGTAAGCAGGTTTTTAATAATAAAAATGTTTACTCAATAATTAAGTGGACAGTGACTTGCTTTTATCACCTGATGCAGAGACCCAATACTACCATCCAACCAGTAATGTTCAAAAAGCTAGAAATAATCAGCATATTTGCTTCACTAATGACAGTAGGGGTCTGGTAAGGCACTCTGCCTTCCTTCCTGGAGGTTGCAGCCCTAGTTTCAACATCAGTAATCAAATGGGAAGTAAACAGAAACAACCTATTAATAACAATTTTATTATTCATAAATCGAATGGTAATCCGCATTACTTACCTGATGTGGAGATTAGGGATGCCATCCTTCCAGTAGTGATCCAGAGTGGGTACCTTCACTATTGAATAAAGAAAGTGCTAAAGTTCGCAACTTTCTACATAAAGTGGGTATCTTTCACTGTAGAAGCATGATCAACAAACAAATTTATCACTTATCTTGCTCGGAACTGGTGAAAGCAGTGATAGCAAATTAGCAGAAGAAGATAATAGATCAAAGAGGATTAGAGAAGGTGGTTTAAACTGGAAAGCATGAAGAGGAGTAGATCTGTAGATTCATCAGCTCAAAATTTAGTAGCTAGGGTTTACTTCGATCATACAAACTGTAACACCCCGAATTTTCTGTGACTATTAAAAGAACGAATTTAAGAATACTAAATTGTTAAAGTGAGAATTAAGGGAAATGGGTTACGCCATTGCGTTCGTCTCGAAATTCTGCTTAGAATAGAGTCCAAGTTTTCGTAAATCGGACTTTGTATGAAGAAGTTATAGCACTCGGAAGTTTCAGGAATTTTATATAAATTAAAACAGTTCAGAATAAAAAATTCAAAATTTAAAATTCAAAATTCAAACAGGGAAGCGGGCTGGGAGGGATTTCTCCTGATCAAGGACAGATCTACTAGGGGGTCGGCCAGGGGTCGACCTCCCCTATACAGGTCGACCGGGGGGTCCACCTAGGGGTCGACCTACCCCCCGGGGCAGATCTGAAATCAGACGATTCTGACTTGTTGCTGAGTCTTACCTGACCTGTTTCTGAGTCACTAGGGCAGATGTGGCAATTCTAGATAACTTTATCTAATCTGGACGGTTGGGATTGCTCCTATGGTAATCTAACGGCTTAGGTTGATTTAAACTTCTATAAAAGCATGCCTAGACTCAAACCCTAAACCTAAACTAAATTAGTCTCTTGGCTACCATGCTGCTGCTAGGATAGTTCTTCTTCTTCCTAAAGCTTAGGGATTAACAAGTTAGAATTCTAATTCAAAAGTCGAACGAATTATCCTCTTCTCTAACCCGTCTTTGTGAGTACAATTTCTTTCACAAAATAATTAATAAATTAATTATGATGAGTTATAATTGGGATTATGAGAACATGTCCGTTGAATCATGTGACGTTGCATAACTTTGTTATCATTTGTTGGCGAACATATGACAGTTTTGTGAACTTATGCTAGTAGATCTATTTCACATGTTCAATCACATATGTTTAACTTGATTTATTTTATGACATCAGTTTATATGCAAGTTTGGGATGTAAATCATATGCTAGTTTTTATGTGAATCTTATGCAAGTTTGTTTTTTACATATGTTAGTTCGTATGTGAATCTTATGCAAGTTTGGGATGTTAAATCATATGCTAGTTCGTATGCGAATCTTATGCAAGTTTGGGATGTAAATCATATGCTAGTTCGTATGTGAATCTTATGCAAGTTTGGGATGTAAATCACATGCTAGTTTTTATGTGAATCTTATGCAAGTCTGTTTTTACATATGCTAGTTGTATGTGAATCTTATGCAAGTCTGTTTTTACATACGTGAATCTTATGCAAGTCTATATGCGAATTATACACAAGTTTATATGTGAATCAAGTATATACATATGCTAGTTTATATGCAAAACATGTGATAAAATTCATATGCAAGTTTGTAGAAATCCATATGCAAGTTTAGGTAAAAACTATATTCACATTTTTAGGTGAAAAACTATGAATTCATTTGCAAGTTTAGGTGAAAACCATATTCACATATGCAAGTTCACAATTTCATATTTAGATCTATATTTAGATCCATGGCAGTACATAGTTTATGCAAATTTATGTTCATTGCTTATGCAAGTTATTGGCTATGCAAACTTATGTTATAATTCTTATTTGCAAGTTAGATCTATTTTGTGTGTTATACAAGTTGTGATGTTTCTTTTCTTTTTATGAGTTAGACTATTTGCGAGTCTAACATATTTCATAAAAAAACGTACGAATAGCATGGGGACAATGGGAAAACATTAATTATGTAAAATGGTGAATTGGCATAAAATGGCTTTAAAAGTATATAATTAAATCGAGACATTAATTGGTATAATTTATATACCTAAAAAGTATGGACATAATTATGGTGACAATTATGGACATAGTTTAATTTGGAAATTATTGATAATTTGAATAGGGATAATTAATTCATTTTGGGGTAAAATAATTATGTGTAAAAATAAACGACTAAGACACGAGGTTAGAATCGTTTGTGGTATAAGACTCCCCGGACCTGCCCGGCAAATCCAGCAACTACAAATGTTACTCTAATGTGAGAGGTCGAAGGCATAAATTAAATGCGTAACAATTGTAAAGACACGAGGTTAGACACGTTTGCAGTATAAGATTGCCTGGACCCGCCCGACAAATCCAGCAGTCGCAAATGGTAGTCTAATGTGGGAGGTCTTACAAGGTTACTGTTATAATGAATTAAGCAACACTTAACCAACATAAACATGTGGTGGGACATGGGGGTTAAGTGGGTGACATGGGTGACATGTGAAATACGATTAGATACACTTAACCAAATTGAAACATTGTGAGAACCCGTAACTTCCCCGTGAAGGAAAGGGCGGATTACCTTGAGAACAACACACGAAAGAACGCAGACGGAAGAACATTTCATTGCTATTACAACAATTCCATCAACTACAAGAATATACAGAGTATAAATGAATAAATATTATACAACAAAGAATATCAGAGATTTAAATACAGTATTGCAGCGGAAAAATAATACAAAACACAACTGAAAGTAATACACGGATACAGAGCTTTCCGAGTATCGTTCCAGCTGCAAATCAGGATCCTGTGAATATAAATCTGCAAAACCAAAACTACTAGCTGCCCGTGTCGAAAATAAGGGCACCACGAGTTTAGGTTAAAACAATAAACTCCAGGTCAGTCATGTGACTGGTGTGAGAACTAAAACAGTTATTTAAAGCTTTACTTTAAAAGAGAGTAATTCAAGGGACCACGCCGTATAACACGGAACAGGTTTCCTCCCAAGAATACTAGTGTACAGAATAAACAACGCAATGCTTTTTCGAAAAATGAAGCTATTATAAGACCCAGGTCCCATCACACAATGCAACGCAAGCCGGAGGATAGGGTTTTCCCTTATAATAGCCAAACATGCTTGGTACGTTTAAAACAAATCATTTGATACTATAATAAGTGTATAGTGTCAAAACAATTTCAATCATAAATATAAATCATAAACGGCATAGCATCCCATGCTACTATGTCGCCATACTAGGCTCTACAAATAAAGCCGAAATATCTCGTATTGGAAATTCGATTTCCGTCATGAGTCGAGGCAAGGGGCAAGCTCCTCTCCGCTTTCGAGACACTCTAGCAAATGTCTCAGGGCTACGCACTCTGGGCAACCCTTGGATGCTTCAGGGCCGGTCCTCTCTTACGTTTGAGGATTAATTATTCCTGAACACACGTTTCCCGGTCCTTACAGACCTAAAATTGAGGCGCCTCATCCAACAACCATATAGGTGAAAAGTATATAAATGTCAGGGCTGGTAAGTCACTGACACCACCAAAGCTAGAAAGAAACGTCGTGCTCTCCCTGCAGTCCTTATCCCGTTTTAAACTCATACCGAGGTGTGAGGCTCGCGAATTCACGTTATACACAAAGCTGTCACGTAGGACGTGCTTTGATCATCAACCATAATGCTTTGCTTTTCAACAGAAGCCTTGATCCATGCAACTCAGCGTGCCATACAGGCAATTCATGCCATGCGATTGATATCTATCGATATATAACCTCTAAGCTCATACGTCTCAGAGAAGGGCGTTAAGCAAGAGAATAAATTATCCGCCGCCAAACAGATATATATTTAACAGAAATCAATCAACACAGAATAAAATCCAATGTCAGACACAAAATCCATTTACAAGTTCATTCTGGGTCTGAACGAAACCGGAGGCACTTTCCTCGCATATCCATCGATCTCCAAGTACGTCTGGACGACCACCAACTGATTCCCTCATCTTGGGTGTACAGCGCAATCAAGATCATCAGTAATCACCCAAACGATGTGAAGACTTCTGGTCTTCAACCACGGTCATCATCTTCGACTTATCGTTGAATCAGTTATTCAGAATGGATATAAACCCGGCCTTTCCGAACAACCCGCGTATATTAAAAACAAATGTTACACAAACACAACTTACGCCTCATTCCAATTCATTAGTCAATAACCGTAAATCAGTAAGAGAGCAATTCCCCAAATATTAACCTCGAAGGCCGAAACCAACATCAGATCAATACCCAGGAAACCATTCTTCCTAGCTAACCTACAGCTAGTTTCTAAATTTCATATTCTTAGGGAAAGGTTCCCATTAATTTTATCCAAGATAAATTCTTTGAATTTATTCTTTAATCTTCCTTTGGATGTCATTTCAAACCAAATTATGGTTTTCCAAACTAGTCGAGATTAGTGAACCGCACCGAAGTAATTATTTATTTTATTTCCCAATCCCAACCTATTCATCCCATGAAGCAAAACTGGTAATACTCCATATCTAACACCACGGTGTTATCGGTAAAATTAATTACCATTTCACGTTCAAATCTAATTAAAGATTTAACTATCGCTTTGGAGTAAAACTGGTGATACTCCATTCTCGCTCAATTTCTAAATTTGATAATTTAAATTATCAATTCACATTTCAATCTAATTGCAGATCCATTAAAACTTCTTTTATTGGGTTAAAGAACTAATGTCCTTTA
Source organism: Allium sativum (assembly GCA_030737875.1). NCBI lineage: Eukaryota > Viridiplantae > Streptophyta > Magnoliopsida > Asparagales > Amaryllidaceae > Allium > Allium sativum. Next base: position 193,516,819 of record CM060927.1, on the reverse strand, counting down.
AAACACAGTTCACGATAAACCCAAATCACATTCTATTTATTACCGGGTTAAAGAACTAGTGTTATTTAAAACACCTTTCACGTTAAACCCACAAATCAATTCTTTTAACACTACACCAAAATAAGCTTTTAACAGCATTTCAAAAACGCTGTAATATGATATAATAGCGTTTTTACAAACGCTGTATAACAACATGCGGTCGTAGATATGGAATTATTAACAGCAGAAATAAAACGCTGTTGAAAATTATATTACACAGCGTTCTTTAGCTATTTAGATATTTTTCTACAGCGTTTATTTTGTTGCTGTTTTATAATTTAAGCAGTTTATTATAGAGTTTTCACAGCGTTTATTATCTGCTTTTAAAAGCATTAAAAGTGTTTTCCTCAGCAGTTTATAATCGCTAAAACTGATTTTTCACGGCACTTTTGTTATGTAGTCATAGTAATGTACAATATCCTTTCATAGAACTGACAACATGATTTAAACGCTGTTGTTTATTCCTAATATTTTCACAGCAATTGTATTACATTGTTTCGTTACATTATTTAAACATGTATCATTAACCTAAACTACATTTTATTATATTTCAACCGAATAATTTACATAACATATACAAATCAGACTAAAAATTATTATATAAAAATAAGACTATCGAACATTTCCATATAATTAAGTTGAACATAATCTCCATAAATGTTTTTTACATAAATTCATAAACAAAGATAATACTCATAAACAAACTTCATACAACATTATATAAAAATACGATATCTCCACTGGCCGCTGAGATAGCAAATGCAGTTGTAGATGCTTCTGACTGACACATAGTAAAAAACACACGTCAGTCATCAAATTAGTTATTTTAGTAATGAAGCAATACAGATTAAGCAACACTTGTAACTTGACTTAAAAATATAAAAAATGAAACATTTGTAACTTGATTTAAAAAATATAAAAAATGGTAACAAAAAACATAAGTAATTTACCTTCATAGTTGTGCAGCACCTGTAATAAGATTTTAAAAAAGTAAAAAAAGGGAATATATTAGAAAATTGAGAAATTAACAAAGTAGAAAAAGGAAATAAAGTGATGGGGAAAAAAGGGAATACATCATACTCGATGAAGTTGTCGTCTTCAATAGCCCAGGTCTTGCCTCCAGATTTGTCTAACTTGGAAACAAGCAAGTCAAGAACAACAGGAGATGCAACAAATTCAAGGCTCATTAGAGCATCTCTCAGCTCCGAACTGTCAATTCTTCCATTGCGGTCTCGATCTGCTCTCTCCACTTCAATTTAACAAGTATCAGTAATTGCATACAAGAAATGGTAATTAATGCATCTTTGTAATGTTGCAGGGGCAAAGAATAATTAGAGGAATATGTCATTCCCACTCCAAAGAGAACTATCTCTACTTCACTTGGGTATTTCATATGAAGGGAAATGCACTACAAGCCAATTTTTTTTGAAGTGAGAACAAAATTTGCATTAGATATAATGCATAAGCGGATGGCATAGCTCAAAAAATTGAAAATAAAAATTAAAGGAAACTGTATAGTTAAATTAACAAAGAAATTTTGAAAAAAAGGTCCCAAAAAAATAGGCATAGATGTTACAGACAAGTAATAAGATGTGAACATGAGAGCATATCATGGTAGTTAAAAAGAACAAACTCCGGTAAAGTTTTACTTTCAGTTCAGCCTACATTAATTGATTAGAGAAGCATTATCAGCAATTCACCTAATGATTTTGATAGATAATAAGGATATTTGAAAGAAGGAAGAACGTTAGACTATAACTTTGACGGTTATGTTTAACTCCATATATTGATATTTAAACAGTACGCGTATGGCCACCCATCAATATAAAATATAGTTCATTAGATCATTGCTTTCAAAGTCGAGCAATTTTAAGACATAGTAACTAACAACACGTTGTGCATTATTTTTGAAAAATACTTGCTACAAGTACCACATTACAGGAATGATGCCATTACAGCAAATAATGTATAGTGTTGAAACAACAGTAATCTCTGGCACTTCCCTCGTATCAAATTCTACACACACGAAATGTCTAATATGACTTGCACAAATGTTGTGTCCGAGACACTAACTCATGCTTAATATAACGATTTGTTATAACGACGAGAGAAAAGAATAACAAAATTAGAATCCGGATGTAATGATAAGAAGGAAAGCATGATTGCATTAAAATTCAGGATCGGAAAATCCTAAATAAGGACATAACATGCTGATAATTATTAATAAGATAGTAAAATACACTTCGCTTCAGGAATAATCTGAAAACATTTAAGAACCCAGACAATTAAAGAAGAGAAAGAACAAGTAAAAAGGAAATATGTGCCCAAAAAAAAAAATGGTGGGTCCCACATATGTAAAATTAATTAGTAAATCAGTTTTGCCCTACCAATGATCCACTTTGCAGCTCACTCGCTTTAGTGCGAGCGCTGATTCGTGTGGTACAACTATCTTTACTGTTATTATTTCCATTTCTAATGCTTTTATTGTTCTACATACAGAAATTCCAGCTGTTCAAAGTTCCTGTAAATTAATTCAAACAATAATTTCTTCAGTACCGACCAGCTTCTACACACATACATGCTCCCCCCCCACACACACACACAAAAAAAAGGACAGCTGATTAAGTTAAAACTTCACTGTATAAAGATGGTAGAAAGAGAAGGTTGTTGAGGATTTGAGACACAAACCTGACAGTAAATATGTGCTCTCTAACTCCAAGTATAGTGAGATATCTAACACCATCTTGATTTTAAACAAATTTTTGCAGTAAATTTCTCATTTTGAAAGCTTCCTCTAGGGAATTTTCCTACAATATTAATATTCTTTTAAAAACAATTATGGAGCAAAGCAACAACAGAAATAATTACCTGGTTCATGTAGTTTGTAAACCAAGTATCATATTTGCAAGTCAGTATTTCTGGAACTTGCAAGTGCATTTGTTCCCAATGGACCAATGTGAACACAAGTGCATTTTGTTGTAGTGCATTCAACGCTTCGGCAACATTCTTCAGTCTGTATTATCAATGTCAACAAACAACAAAAGGTATATACAGCCATATGGAGCAAAATTTATGAGGAACCATGTACCTTGCGAGCTTCAGCATTAGATATGCGTTCAACATTTTCATTTTTACATTTGGCAATTTTAGTTTCAACTCAAGCGATATCCATTCCTTCAATTAAGTTAACTACAAATTATAATTAAGTTAGCAACTATACAATGACATTGAAACTCGATAAATGTTATAAACTGAAATAAAACACAAACAAATTATAAGACAAGAAACTGTTATCTTCTTATTCATGTAGCTACTAAATGATCTGTTATAACATATCAAGAACCTATAGAAATATGGTTAAAACTAATTAAAAAGGTAATAAAATGATTTTTCAAAAGGGTATTAGAACGTTTGTGTGACCAGAACATCCGCTGGTGGCTTTAGATATTGAAAAAGATGAACCTTTAGCCTTCTCGTGCCTGCTATTACTGATTTCAACCATATTGCTCTACTCGAATGCTGAAGTTGCTTGTCAGCATATAAAATAATCTTCAAAGCTTGTTGTAATTTCTTCAATTCACCATTAGATACTACAAAAATAAAAAAACGCACATGCAAAACAATTTTAGTTCTCAAGTCAGGACATACTTGTCAGCACATACAAAAATAACCTAGTTCTGAAAGAGAAAACAAACATGGCACCAAAATATTTCTCTTCGACATGCGGAATCAAACGAGGTGACCCTTTGTCCCCTTATCTTTTCTTCATCTCTGCGGAATACATGTCTCTTAAATTAAAAGCAACAATATGAAAGAAGGATATCAGTTGTCACCGTAAACGTGAATGAATGATCATATCATTAACTACTGGTAACATTATTAACAATAAATTTGAGGAATGTTTACATTAACTACTTGTAACGTTATTAACAATAAATTTGAAATCCTTTGTTGAAGCTTTGAAAGTTTTCCTTGCTTGTGAATAAAGCTCTTCTACAGGTTGGCTCAGCTCATAGCATATAACAATCTAATAAATAAGATATTTCTTAATGATGATGAAGCCTGTGTATGAAACGCTTCTATAAACCAGCTATATTCATCTGTCCATCATTCATTGTTTGCTAATTAATTAAATTGATAATTAATTAAATGAAATTAATAGCTTAGCTTGAATAAGTAAATGGGACACATGCGTCTTGGAGACAGAGAGATTAAACCATTGTAAACACACAATAATACAAAGTATTAACAATAAGTTCCTACTGCCAAAAGCAAAAGGATATAAAATTTTAGATCATTTTCCAGCGTTTACGGTGGAGTGAAGAAAGCACAAATAATTACACAAATTTAATTTAGACAACTGTCACATTTATTCAAAAGAATATCCCATGTATCCAGTTATATATTACAAATTTGGTTACATAGTGTGAATATGAGTTGATAATTGTGTATTAACACTTGATTGATTATTGCTAAATAAAATTCTTGATACCCGATTTTAGATGTAGCCTGCACACTAATAATGTTTCAGGTTTGAATATTGTATTGTATTTCAAGTCATGTATAGTTTTACTTAACCTCAGTCTTTCAACGTTAAACTTGTTAATTTTTATAAAACTTAATTAACTTGGTTAATTCTTAGCTAACTTAATCAATAATGAAAAATTCTAACAAACAAATTGTTTATGTAGAGTTTAAGAGTACTGACCACCTGATAAACCTTCTATTGTTTGTTATCAAGTCATGCTATCAGGTCACTTCCAATTGATCCAGGTCATGCTATCAAGTCATAAAATTGAGTGCTCTCAAACTGCACATAAACAATTTGTTTGTGCACACAAACCTGCACATAAAAAATCACTTCCAAAGGTCATTTAATTCTATATTAATGTTATCTCATCTCAATATTTAATTCTATATTTAATTCAATTTATTCATGCACAACTCTCTTTATGCTATTTAATCTCATCCTAGTGCATTATATTAATATTATCTCAATTTATTAATATTTAAAGGTTATTTAATTCTATATTTACAATATGTAACCCACTATTTGTTGCTGCTATATTTTTCTTTGGAATTTAGTTGATTAATTGATTGGCTTGATATAACTGCACATTGTATTTAAAATCAGAACCACTTAGGTCCGTGAATCAAATTCAGGTTTGATTCTCCATCAGGTCAAAGCCAATGTAGACAACTTATTTCCATTTAAGGGTTTACCCGTTTGTTGATTTCTTCTAAAGCATATTAACACAACAACAATAATAATAAAAGGGCTGTAGGGCCATCACAAAAATTGATAGGAAAAATTTACATGCATTGATCCATAAATTGGAGAAGTTTTGCTAAGCAAGGGTTGCAGTATTGACATTAGCTATAAATAAGAAGACAATGTTTTTCATTCTCTTCACTTTGACAGGCATGTTAAACATAAAGAAGGCTATCAGTTGCATAAAGTCCATATTTTGTCAAAATCAATTCATTTCCCAAAGAAATGTCTGCACTGAGCCGCTTCGACAGAAATTTTGGATATCTACACAACATGTCTGCTGTTGTATACTTTTGGATTATCAACACAACATGTCTGCTACTGTATACTTTTGGATTCCAAAAAAAAAAAAAATGTTCATTTTAAGATTGAAGTAACATTGCACTTTGATGTATAGTTTGGAAAAAGAATTATTCTACATAGCCTACACAAATTAACAACTGCCTTTGAGAATAGAAAACAAAATAGTCTTATAAAGTAGATGGCAAAATAAAAGCAAATTAAAGCTCTACTAGTGATATTTGAAAACTGATACTCGTTTATTTATCAAACATTGGTTTCAATGTTACATATTTAACCGAGAAATCCAAGGAGGTTGATATATGAATATGACTGAATCAGGTTCTTTTATACTGCAAACGATAATGGGTTTTCACTAGATTGTTTTTTCTCATTAAAAGAAAATTCTATGCAGCAACATTTATGAAAATTCCATATATATATACACACACACACAGAGTGTGTGTGTGTGTGTGTTTATGTGTATGGATGGATGTGCATCTTGACACAAAACACATTAATATTGGCTGTTACTTTGTTTGAGTTCGTTCAACTCAATACTCAATTTAAAACATGTCTGTTATAATAATAACACGTAAGTTTAACAAAATATGATGCCAGCAGAAGTTCTAGTAAACTTTAGAGTACATGAAGTTACAAAACATTAAATAGATACAAATCCAAACCGATGCTCAATATGAACAATAAAAATACACAAAACAAACTAACCTTGATGAGTTTTGTGCCATCCAAGCGGGCCTTCCTTTTTAACGAACAATTTCAGAAGGATGGACAAACAACACATATGCGGACTCAGATCTGAACTAAAACAATAATACAATAATATTATTGTTTAACAAACAGCTGCCCTCCAACAAAAAAATTGAAAATATAGAATCAGACAACTTTTATAATATACTGCAATCTAAAATGATGTGAGCAGAAGATAGTAGATGAAAAAATTGATGGATAGTAGAACCTGTACTATATCTATGTCAACATGCCTATTGATGTCATCATGCATAGCGGAGCCCAATTATGCTAAACTGCACAAAAAAGGAATATGTCAGGATTACAGCTAGGATTACAACTAAATCCCATCAACACTAACATCATTAATATATATGGTTCACATGCTATAAATATATGAAAGAATATATTTTGCTAGTTACATTCTAGAAATAAGACAAAATATATTGTCCTTGCAATCCACTGATTACAGCTGAACATTTTCATAATTATTGGCATTGATATATGTATCTAGTACGTTAAAAAATACATGAATGAATATATTTTGCTGGTAAAAGCTTGGGACAATGGGCTTGCAAAATTGCAAGCTTGCAAAACAACAACCTTGCTAGTGCATGCTTGTTGCTCTGCAAGATTTCTATTGCAAGCTTGCTACATGGATCTAAGATGAGCGTTGTAGTCTCGACGTAGACCAAATTGGATATGAGCAGCCATAAAAAAACAATTTTCCCAAATTTTTTAGTTCTAAATGCTTGAAGCTTCTTCTTCTTCATTTCAAAAAGAAAAAAGTGAAAAAAATTGTAACTAGTCAACTTTGTTGAATTTATTTAAGAGAAAAAACCAACAAAAAATTTATCTAAGAGAGAAAATGGAGATGAATTAAATTTGACAATTATGTTGGATGAAGATATAGGGTCTAAAAACAATCGGGAAATGATGAAAAGGGAAAAAGTATGGAGTTGAATTTAATTCAACAGTAAATGTTAGTTTTCTTTGTAGTATTCAATCTATATAGTTTCAATTGGATAAATGAAGCAGCTGTCACTGGTAACATAAATATTCATGTAAAGAAACCGAAAATATTAAAGAACAATGAAAGAAACAGATAACATCGAAGAAACAATGTACCAAAAATTGCAGCCAAAAAAAGAGCTTATTGATGTAGCAACCAAAAAGAAAAGTTAGATTATTGATTGCTACAACAAACCTTTAGTTCTTTACTACTATAACAAAAAAGATACTCAAATATGTATCAAACGAAAAAAGCTTACTGATGTAGCAACCAAAAAAAGCTTACTGATGTAGCTACAAAAGTATGCAGCCACAAAAAAGCTTATTGATGGAACAAAACTCCAGTCCCTTATTTTTCCTGCATAACAAGTGACAATATTTACTACTTAAAATTTTGAATTATTGTTACTCATGAAACTGATGAGACAACGCAGGATCTTCATGTATTGACCATTCAAAATTTTCAGTTCTTCTAACTTCCTAACTTTAGTTTCTTATTGTTCAATCACTCCATAAAAACATGGTTTACTGAGCTATCATCAAAATGTAATAGAACTTATACAACTAAAAATTGAAATAGTTAAAGGTAACACCCCGAATTTCAGTTAATGCTAAAATTCACTAATTGCAGAATAAATAATCTCAGATGTGAGAATTGGGGGAAACGGGCTGCATCATTGCGTTCGTCTCGGAAAAATACGCAAAATAGAGTCCGAAATTTTGTAAATCGGAGTCTGTATCGCCCAGTTATGGCCCAATGAAGTTTGCAGAAAATTCAAAGTTCAAAACAGATTTAAAATTCAAATTCAGATTTCGAAATTGGAACCAGGGCTGTCGACAGGCCTGTCGACTTGGGCTAGGCCAAGTCGACTGCCCTGTCGACTTGCCTGTCGACACAGGGTGTCGGACCAATTGGCCTGGGTGCACCAGGTCTGGTTTTTCTGGCTGGTTTGGGCTGTGTTCTGGAAACTTCCTAAATCTGACGAACCTAATCTAACCTAGGGCTAACCCTATGGTCTAAAACACACCCTAATCCTATAAATACACCCTAATGCAAGCCTAATCCATACTAAAAATAGAATTGATGCCATCATGCCGCCAAAATCAAACTTAGGAGGAGCCTCCACTAGTTTATGAAGAAAGTTGCAAGCTAATCAACCTTTCATCATCCTCTTCTTCAAATATAGCAACTAGTTCTACTTCATAAGTTTGCTAATCTTGGTTTTGGTGAGTTCCTATGCCTTTAGCAAGCAATTGCTAAACTAATTAGGATAGGATATTAGGAGGCTATGGATGTAAATGAGGATCTATGCATGTTGTGGTTGTCATATGTTATAAGTTCATATGCAAGTTTGTTTCATTTTATGATATGACATGTTATGCAAGCTCATATGCAAGTTTATATGCAAGTTCATATGCAAGTTTGTCTCTTTTTATGATATGCATAACATATGCAAGGTTGCCTCTATGTATGACATGATATGCAAGTTCATATGCAAGTTTATATGCAAGTTCATATGCAAGTTTGTCTCTTTTTATGATATGCCTAACATATGCAAGGTTACCTCTATGTATGACATGTTATGCAAACTCATATGCAAGTTTATATGCAAGTTCATATGCAAGTTTATATGCAAGTTCATATGCAAGTTTATATGTAAGTTCATATGCAAGTTTATATGCAAGTTCATATGCAAGTTTGGGTTAATGATTTATGCTAGTTGGGTTTAATGTTATGATGCAAGTTGACACGTTTTAAACCCATGTAAATGCCAACGTTGTGCTAAGATTGAACCCATTACATTTATAATGAAACTCCCCATTTATATGACATGTCATGAGAACGAATTACGTGGGAAACGATGGGGTTAATATGCATGTTAATAGAAATGTGTAAAGTTGGTATGCTTAAGCATAACATAAAATGAATGGACATAATTGGGAATTTACCTATTAAGTTAGGTCTACCCATATTATGGAGTTCGGAATTTACCTATTAAGTTAGGTCTACCCATACTATGGAATTGGGAATTTACCTATTGAGTTAGGTCTACCCATATTCTTAAAAATGTGTAATTAATTAGGGATAATTAATACAAATTATGGGGGTGATTAATTAGGTGTAATTAATCAACTAAGACACGAGGTTGGACCCTTTTGTAGCAGAAGTCTGCCCGGAACCGACCGGCAATCCAGCAGCTACAAATGATTGGCCCAATGTGAGAGGTCTTAGTCATAAATTAAATACGTGATTAAAGTAAAGACACGAGGTTAGACCCTTTTTATGACGGAAGTTTGCCCGGACCCAACCGGCATATCCAGCAGTCATAAAAGATGGTCTAATGTGAGAGGTCTTTATGAGGTCATGATCTTAATTAATTAATTAAGAAACACTTAACCATATTAGCATGTAGAGGGACATGAGGGGTTAAGTGGGTGCCTTGGGTGGCATGTGGAAATCTAGTGGTTGCCTTGGGTGGCAATAGAAAATACGATTAGAATACTTAACCAAAGTGGAACATGTAATTAAAACAAGATTAAAGGGTTAAGTGGTATACACTAGAAATGACAAGCTTAGGTGGGTAGCTTGTGGGGGCCCATTTCAACCAATATCCCGAACGTATCTTTGTGGGCTCGCCCCAAGTCGAGGACGGGACACGCATATTGGGCTTGACTATAAGAGGCCAAAACGGGGTAGCGGTGGTAACGCGAGTCCAACGGGTTTCATATGCGTGTGTGGACCCGGGCTGGTAGGTAAGACGTTGTTGCATCATGTAGATATAAGCCGTGCACCATTTGTTGTATCGGGTTGCCAATATGGGGAGTGATACACCCCATTGTGGGGCCAGCACGGGTATCTACGGTAGGGAGCCGATCGCTCGGGAGTAGTGGGTACACCTAGTAGAGATAGGGGCAGGCGGCACCTATGTAGTCAGCTAGGGGTACACGAAACTACTGGGTAAATTTACTAAGTCCTTGGGAGGGATCAACCTTTAAGTAGGAAATGACTGGTGTGGTGCAGTGTAGTAATTATCCTTGGGTGGGTAAATGCGTCTTTATCGTTATCTTAGTTCATTCTAAGTCTGATGGGCTACTGAGTGTAGTCATTTATCCCCAGTCACACCGTACCAAGTTATATCATACCCTAATTACTTTAATGATTGCATTGTTAAAGTTATAGGACTCGCTCAGACTTATGTCTGACCCCGTTGTTTTTATCTTTTTCCCAACCCTCAGGTTCTCAGAGTGGGCCCAGCACGAGTGGGCTTTGATCAGGCTGCTTTTATTACTCTCTTGGAGCTTGGACCCTAGATGTAGAGCTCAGCTTACCCTTTTCTTTTATGGCTATCAGTTCATGTATTGGGATTATGTATTTTTATTTATCAGGATGGATATTTTGTACTTGACTCTTATTATGGTTTTGTGATGTAACCAAACATGTTTTACTTTCCGCTGCAATGAAGTGATGTTTTAAATTTTCAAGTATTACTTATATCTGTCTTGCTGTAATTTCTCTGTTCTATATTCACTTAAAATACTCCACCGATGTTATAGCATTCCCTTAGCGAGTGACCATTGCGGGAGTGGATTGTTACAGTTAACCATCTAATGACCAAGTTTGAAACGCTAAGTCTGGCCGAGTATGTCAGGTACCTTGAAAGACCACAACTAACTATGAATCATTTTCTATTTAGTATATAGAGCTGTAAGCCTTCTATATTAGCAAAAGCCTTCAAATAAAATATTTAAATTTGAGAAGTAGACAAATAAATTAAAACAGTACTTCCATTTAAGCTTTATTTTCATCACTATTGTGATTGTTTCCATTATACATAGCTCAGATTTCTTTCCAATATCTTGTATACCAATGTTCATAAAAGGTCATCTGAATCAGTTGAATTGATATATTCTCATGCTCACATATTTTGACAACATCAATTCTACATATTAAGAAATAAGCACATAGCATTTAAATTAACTTTTTGGCCAGTTAAACATTTCTCGGCATTAGCTATCAAATTATTTAATTCCAGATTTAAAAGGGAATTTCATGTACATATGAGCCTTTATGCTAGAAATCAGTGGTTTATACTCCACAAAAATATAATCATGTGAAGCATACACACTTTTCAATCAAGCATTGATGACTAATCAAACCTAGTTTTGATCAATTAACATGAAATCAAGATCAGCGTTAATTAACATTAAACTAAAAATATACTTAAACATAACAACAAAATTTATTTAGCTGAATCAATAAATGGATGAAAGTGAATTAGCAGAGATACCTGGAAAGAAATCACACGATTGCATAAGAAGCTTCTTTTGTTGAGCTGACAGAGGATCAGAAAGAGTAAAAGAAAGGTGAAAGAGGATCGGATTAAAAAAAAGAAGGAAATTTTAGGGTTTTGTCTGATTTTGGGTTTTCTCTAATTCTCGGGGGGAAGCGTTGAAATGGGAAGGAGAAATAGGCGGCCTAGAAAAATATTTATCAAAATAAGGCCAGCCGTTAGCGGAAATGTTTAACAACGTCTCATTAGTTGATTTTATCTAGTCAAGCGCCTAATGACTGCAATCACGTTGACAACGCTGTTTAATTGAATTTTTTAATGTTGTCAATGGGAACTTTTCTTGTAGTGTAAAACCCGTTTCAAATCCAATTTATTTATTTAAAAATAAACGGGTGTAATTTTAGTTCAAAACTAGTTCATTTCGATAAAAATCTATTTTTATCTTTTCAAATATGGAGTTTTTCATCCCAATTTTTCCCAAATCATTTCTTATGATTTTACACAAATTATTACTATTTTTACTAATTTTATCAAGGCCCGTACAGTCGATTTCCATCAACGGTCACCGTACTGCACTTACAGCGACCTTTTCCAAATTTGATTTGGATGTATCTCCAAATCCAACCGTTAGATTTCAAATTTCTAATATTTGTTAGAAATCCCTTTTCGATACGGACCCAACTGTTCTGGTTTTAGGAGAATCCGACGGTCGGATCTCCCGTAATGTCCGTTCGAAGTCAATGGTCGAAATTTATGAACTGCCGCGGCGCGGCCCGTTCTATTCAGGCCATTATATTACATATATAATATATATTTCGTCGATTCCTATTTAAAACGAATTTTATAAATAGATTCAAATTTGTTTCAAAAACAATTTCAACCTTTATTTCAAATTCAAATCGAAATTGAATTTTCTATTATAAATCCTTTTTACTTTCATTTCTATTTGATTTCAATTAAAATCGATTTTAATTCGATTCGAATTCAATTCGAATTCGTTTTCTTATCAATTCAATTCGAATTCGTTTTCTATTCAATTCAAATCAAATTCGTTTTCTATTCAATTCAAATCAAATTCGTTTTTTTATTCAATTCAAATCAAATTCGTTTTCTATTCAATTCAAATCAAATTCGTTTTATATTCAATTCAAATCAAATTCGTTTTATATTCAATTCAAATCAAATTCGTTTTATATTCAATTCAAATCAAATTCGTTTTTTATTCGATTTAATTCAAATTCATTTTCCATTCGATTCGATTCAAATTCATTTATAATCGATATAAATATCGTTCGCGTCAAAATAGCACATCTCTAATCAACACGACTTTATATATTTCAATAATTCCGTTATTCTACTCAACAAATGAATATTTATCATATTCAATACATGAATCTATATTTTTTTCAACACATGACTAATCTCAACGAATGAGTACTATCCACGTGTGACTATTTTTGTTATTTAATATATTTTATAAAAATCATGGTATCTATCATTTGATTTCAAATCAGACTCCAACCGTAAACTAGTAAGAGAACGATTCCCTGAATATTAACCCCGAAGGCCGAACCCAACATCAGATCAATATCCAGAAGACCACTCATCTCATCTATTTTCCAGTTAATTTCTAATTTTATATATGATAAAGATGTAAATTTTATTGTTAAAATATTTCGTTCAACACATGACTAATCTCAACGGATGAGTACTGTCAACACATGAACCTTTATTTTATAAATGTAAAGATGTAAATTTTATTGTTAAAATACTTCGTTCAACACATGACTAATCTCAACGGATGAGTACTGTCAACACATGAACCTTTTATTTTATAATGATAAAGATGTAAATTTTATTGTTAAAATATTTCGTTCAACACATGACTAATCTCAACGGATGAGTACGGTCAACACATGAACCTTTATTTTATAATATTCTTTATTTTCTAAATTGGAATGAGGCCCAATCAATTACCATACAAAGTTAATTTTATGGATTCCATACAACAAATGTATATAATAGCAACGATATATAATCAACCATCATCCAAAGTGCACTACACTGTATAAGCATCAAATATAGATATCTAACGCTTATAACAGTCTGTCAATCAATCAATCGACATACAGCTAATCACTGGGATTAGTGTATGCCGTAATTTATCCCAATACCCGTGTGGGGTTTCAAATCATCAAACATAGATTTTATTTGTGCAGTTGGGCGATGTGTAAAATTTATCGTCCCAATCAATGTCCTTCAAATAGATGTACATAACAAACAATCCGGTTTGTAAATGAATATTTATTTATTCACGTTCACGTTAAAAATTATATTTTTAACGACCAAATTATTTTTAACGACCAAATTATTTTAGTCAACCTATGAATATATTTTATTATCTATTTCACATCAACATCACAAGCAATTTCCACAACACATCAATCAAACAAACAAGCCATCCATGGTCTGTGGATGACGGGTGTCGGGTGCTACAAAACACCGTCTGCATCCTAGTATATATTTATATAACTAGAAAAGAAAATTTAAAAGGTGAGAAGTTCTCACCAATAGCTATCCCAAACGCCACGACTCTTCATATGTAGAAAATCTTGTCGTTCTCGCCTTTTGTCACTTTCGTTGCCCGTAGCCACTACATATATAAAAATCACATTTTTATATTGTTGCTATGTATATAAAAATTATATTTTTATACTACTACTACATAGATAAAAATTCTATTTTTACATCGATGTTCATACAATAAAGATTATATTTTTATCACGCTATTCCTCATATAAAGATTTCGCCTTTCATATATAAAAATACGACCTTTTCATTTATAAAGATTTCACCTTTCATATATAAAAATCTCGCCTTTTCATTTATAAAGATTTCACCTTTCATATAAAAAAATACGACCTTTCATTATATAAAAAAATATTAACTTTCATATAATAAAAATCTATATTTTCTAACTATAAAAATATAAACTTTCTAACTAAAAAAAAAATCTAACCTTTATCATGTTAAAAATCTGATCTTTGTAATTCTAAAACTGAGAATAAATTTAACGCTTTATATTTATAGATCGAATACCTTTAAAACAAGGTTATTTCAGTTAAAAATCGTATTTTTAATCACATTACATAAATAAAATAAAGTAAATAAAACAAAATAAATTTTACCGTTCAAAGGGGGAAGGAAACGGCGGCTGTGGCGGCTCAAGGAGGGGCGTCGGGTGCTGGGGGTCAGGTGGCGGCGCATACGGCCGGTGGTGGTGCTGGAGTGACCGGAGTTGTGGGTTGGGTGTCGATTCGGGGGCTGTCGCGCGAAGTGGGGGAGAGAGGAGAGAGGATGGGGGCGGCAGATCGGAGGGGTAGGTGGCGACCGAGCTTCGGTGGTGGGAGGAATAGAGGGCGGCGGGTTTTTGGACAGATGGGAGGGAGGTCGAGGAGGAGAGAAGAAGAAGTGGAGCGGGAGCGGAGAGAGAAGGAGAGGCTGGAGCGGGGAGGCGGATCCGCGACAGAGGCGGCGGCGGGCGCGTTGGTCACGGCGAGGGTCAGGAGGGAGGGCGCGATCAACGATGAAGGAGGTTTTTTTTCTTTTATCGATTTTTCTAATCGGATCTAAGAAGAATGAGGGGGGGGTATATAATAAAATATATATTAATTTATTTTAATTTCTCTTTAAAAAGTAACCTTTTATTTTGAAGTCGAAATCAAGCCCACCGCCTGTCGTCCATAGCTAATTACCCCCATTCCGAACACAATGGGATATGTATCGTAAGCTGATTCGATTGTTTCGATCGGTTTTCGTCAAAATCAACATATAACTCTATATATTGAATTTGAACGCGCATTTCAATTTACTGGGGCCACATACTAACTTGAAAAATTCCAGAAAAATATTTTCTGGCTTCGTATTGACGATACGGTCCTAACAAAACTAGTTTCATCAAATTCTGAGACCGTTGGAAAAATGGCCATTTTCCAGTCGATTAAAATCAACTGAAACTGGTCAAACGCGTTTTCCTTTGCCACACTCACATATTGATTAAAAAAATTATGAAAATTGGAATCTAGCAATAACTTGACATCACGGACCCAACAAAAGTGGTTTCGTCGTGATCCGAGGTCGTTTGCAAAATTCCCATTTTTAAGGGCCTGAATTCCATAGCGACTATTCAGAATTTTCAACTGGACATATCTTTTGATCCCCGCTATGAAATTTCGATTTTTCGGATTCGTTGGAAAGATATTATCAATTAGATTCCATTATTTTTGGTTTCACTAAAATCCGGTTTGTTTTGCACCCGGTACATCCATTTGAAGTTTGAAATCGAATTATCGAACTACCGCGCCATTTTCAATTCCTTTTATAATTATATATAATTATTTATATTCTAACGACGACGTAAATAAATATATACGTTCGATTCTATTCAAAATAACTTTCTCGTCGATATTATTTAAAATAGTCTATTTTAAATGTTCAAAATTCACTAAAATTGCCAAAATAAAATTTTAAACTGGCCCAGATTTTTGGGTTATTACAAACATGTAAGAAGACATGAATAAGAAGGGGTTAAGTGGGAAATTCTAGTGGGGACTAAGCATAGGTGGAAAGCTTGTGTCAAGCATCGGGGACCCTTTTCAAACCAGTAACTCATTAAGTATCTTTGTGAGCTCGAGTTAGATCGAGGACGGGACACGCTTACTGCGTACAATTGTAAGAGGTCAAAACGGGTTAACGGTGGCAACGCAAGTCCAATGGGCTCATGTGCGTGCGCGGGCCCGGGCTGGTAGGTACGACGTTGTTGCATCGTGTAGATATAAGTCGTGCATCTTTAGTGGTATCAGGTTGCCACTTTGGGGAGTGATACACCCCACTATGGGACAAGCACGGGTATCTATGAGTTAGGGAGCTGGTCGCATGAGGGTAGTGGGTACAACTAGTAGAGATAGGTGCAGGCGGCACCATTATGTTGAGTAGGCGAGATTAACTTTTAGTGTGACTAGTAATGGTGCAGTATAGTAATTATCCTATAGTGATTAGGAGAGAGATTAACGCCAGAATATTCCTCTTGTTGTTTTGTCTTGGCCACTGTTTCACAGTCATTCCTTGCTTTACTAGTTTATACCTTATCCTAATTACTTTATAATTATATTGTTAAAGCTATTGGACTCGCCAGACTTTATGTCTGACCCCCCTTTATTTTCGCCTCTTTTCTACCTTCCCCCTCTAGGTTTTCGGGGCCGTACTAGTGCTAGCGGAGCTTGATTTGGATCTTTCTCTCTCTTTTGGAAGTGCTTGGATTGCTGAAAGTATAGTTCAGCTCATCTCTTTTATGGCTACTCATGTTGGGGTTATGCTTTTTTACTTTATGTATTCAGAAAACAATTTGTCAAGATGGATACTAAGTGTACTTGGTTTTACTGTTGGTTTATGATGTTGTTTTAATCAAACTATTTCTCCACTACAATAAAAGTTGTTTTAGATTTTTCAAGTATCAATATATGTATCTGTCTTGTTATATTCTGTTCTATACACCAGTAATACTCCATGAAAGTTAATACATTCCCTTTGAGAGTGACATTAATGGATGTGGGGTGTTACACGTGGTATCAGAGCTGAAGGCTAACAGAACAGATAAGAGATTTTGAAAAACTATTTTTCAAAAGTGTTTTATAAAGAAATACTTTCGAAAGTATGTTTTAAGGATAGTATTTTCAAGAGAAAAGTTTGTTTTAAAAACATAAGCCCCAAGAACCATATATCTTTCTTTCGATTCTTCGTTTTGAATCTCTTCCTTTTTCTTTTTAGCATGTCTGGGTTACCCGAGATACCCGAGGGGATACCGATACCAACCTGGTTCAGAAGGTATCTGGAGGCTAGGGCCACCGCCGTAGGCCCAGCAAACATTCCTCGTCCCCCAGCTACAGCCGCTCCTCCCCTCCCCCTCCCCACGTTGATACTTTTTCAAAGATATGCAAGGATTTTCAAGCAATGGGCGGAAAACCTTTTCACGGATCAGAGATGTTTGTTGAAGCTCGAAATTGGCTTAAAGAGATGGAAGATTTTTTTGGTATCTTCAAGATAGAAGGTGGAAGGAAGGTCCAATTGGCTGCTTTGTTAATGAAGGACGAAGCCTTGTTTTAGTGGGAGGTCACGAATGGAGAGCGTCGAGTGGAGACATGGATGGATTTCAGACATAGGTTCGAGATGAAATTTCTCTCACGAGCAGAAGAGAATTTATACATGGAGAGGTTCTTGACGTTGAAGCAGGGGAATTTATCAGTAAAGGAGTATGTCAACAAGTTCAATCAGTTGGCGAGATTTGGCTTAGACTTGGTGAACACACCTGAAAAGAAGGCCCTAAGATTTGTTAAAGGTTTGAATAAGCCGCTACATGGGTTAGCTATGACCCACATTCCTATGGAGGCTAACTTTGAGAAACTGGTTGACATGGAGCTTATGCATGAAAAGGAGAAAGCTGCTAATGCTAATAAGGCACTGGAAAAGAAAGGGGATCAAAAGAAGTCACAGCAGCAACCTAAGAAGGGCGGTAAGGGTAACAATAGCAAAGGAAAGAAAAGGTTCTTTAATTGTGGAACACCAGGCCATCTGAGCAAGGACTGTAGGAAGAAGAAGACTGGCTGCTTCAACTGTGGTGAGGCAGGATATCTGATTAAAGACTGCCCGAGAAGGAAAGGGAAGAGGATAGGGTCTACTTTCGGAGGGCAGGTTCAAGCTCTCATGGCACCAGGGCAAGCAAGAGGGCAGGTTCACGCTCTCATGGCACCAGGACAGGAGAGAGGTAGAAACACTTCTGTTGAAAGTTTGGTTTTTCTGTTTGATCATCTTGTTCGTACTTTGTTTGATTCTGGCACTTCACACTTGTTTGTGTCTGCTTCGTTAGTTGAAACACTGCACCTAAATACTAGTCTAGTTACGGATCCCTTAGTAGTCTCAAATCCTATTGGTGTTTCGGCTCATCTTTCAATGATTTGTCGGGATTTGAGAGTGTCTATCTTGAGCGTTGAGTTTGAATGCAACGCTTTCATTCTTGGCTTCATGGGCTATGGATTGATTCTTGGCATGGATTGGTTATCCAGTAATGGTGCCATCCTCGATTGTGAAAAGAGAGTAGTTAGACTTATGACTCGCCTTGGCAACACTCTCGAAATCTCTTGTAATCCCATACATTCTGTTATGCTTTGCTACCTAGAATCTCTTGATGCATCTGTTGAAAACTTGCACTCTATTAGAGTAGTCCGTGAATACTCAGATGTATTTGAAGAGGTGAAGGGCTTACCTCCGAAGTGGGAGATAGACTTCTGCATATACCTTATTAATAATGCAAAACCCGTAGCTCTACCCGTTAGACACATGGCTCCAAGGGAGAGAAAAGAGCTCAGCAAGCAAGTCAAATAGTTGCTCGAAAAAGGGTTTATAAGGTGGAGTATTTCTGAATGGGGTGCTCCAGTGGTATTCGCAACCAAAGCGGATGGTTCACTTCGCCTATGCGTTGATTATAGGGAACTAAATAAGCTGACCAAGAAAAATAGGTGCCCACTTCCAAGAATAGACGACTTGTTTGATCAACTTGTAGGTGCATCGGTTTTCTCCCAACTAGAGTTGGCTACCGGGTTCCATCAGCTAAGAGTGGCTGAGGACAGCATTGATAAGACCGCGTTCAGAACCCCAGATGGTTTCTTCGAATGCTTGTCATGCCTTTCGGCTTGACGAATGCACCCGCTTACTTCGTTGACTTAACGAGCATGGTGTTTATGGAGTTCCTTAATAAGTTTGCGGTGGTTTTCATAGACGACATATTGATTTTCTCAAAGAATGAAGAAGAGCATGCTTTGCATTTATGGGAAGTCATGGATACTCTTCGTGCATATCAGCTGAAAGCCAAATTCTCCAAATGCCATATTTGGAGAGAAGAAGTGAGGTTTCATGGACGTTTGGTGTCCAAAGAAGGGTTAGCTGTAGACCTCGCAAAAGTAATTGCGCTGCAATATTGGAAGGTTCCACGGAATGCAACCGAAGTCCGAAGTTTCCTTAGGCTAGCGGGCTTTTACTGAAAGTTCATTAAAGACTTTGCAAAAATCTCAGCCCCGCTCACAAGGTTGACAAAGAAGAACCTAACTTTCGCTTGGGATTTGTATTGCGATATTGCTTTCCAACGTTTGAAAAGGGCTCTAACAACAACCCCAGTTCTGACATTTCCTGATGGGAGCAAAATGTTTACCGTATACAAAGACGCATGAGGTACAGGATTGGGTGTTGTCTTGATGCAAGAAGGCAAGGTAGTTTGTTATGTGGGAAGGCTATTGAAGGTACATGAGAAGAACTACCCGACTCATGATTTGGAGCTAGCTGCCATTGTTTTCGCTCTATAGTCATGGCGCCATTACCTACTAGGAGAAAGGTTTGAATTGTTTACTGACCATAAATCATTAAAGTACATTTTCTCATAGAAAAATCTTAACTTAAGACAATAAAGGTGGATGGAATTTTTGGCCTCATATGATTTTGAGATTTCCTATACCCCTGGCAAGAGCAATGTGGTAGCAGACGACTTGAGTAGAAAGAAGCTGACCTTGAGTCCTCTCTTTGTATAAAGGTAAAGCTTAGAGTTCATAGCAAACTTTAACTTTAGACCCTCCTTTGAAATTGTACCTGGTCTGTTAGCATCGGTAGAGGTGCGGCCTACTCTTTTGGACTCAATAGGAACCGCGCATCGAGAAGACCCTCAGCTAGTTGACATGATGGATAAGCTAGTTAGGGGTGAGACTTCTAGTCACCTCACTAGATACTCCATCGATGATATGGGTTGGTTGAGACGGGATGGAAGACTATGCATCCCACAAGTATGGGATTTAGTGAAGATGGTTCTCGAAGAAGCACACCATTCTAAGCTGACCATACACCCAGGCGGAGACAAGATGTATAAAGATATAAAAAGGGTTTTCTTTTAGAGTGGCATGAAGAGTGATGTAGCTGAGTTCGTCGCTAAGTGTTTGATATGCTAGCAAGTCAAAGCAGAGCAGAAGAAGCCTTGTGGTCTGCTTCATCCTCTGGAGGTCCCATAGTGGAAGTGGGATAGCATTTCAATGGACTTTGTTGATGGGTTGCCTAGGTCAAGAAGGGGCAATACCAGTATTTGGGTAATAGTGGACAGGCTCACTAAAAGCACTTACTTTATACTTGTTAAAAGAAGGACTGCCTCATCCCTAGCATCCATTTATCTTAAAGAGACAGTTCGACTCCATGGGATACCCACCAGCATAGTGAGTGATCGAGATCCTATATTTACAAGCGAGTTTTCGAAGAGTTTGCAAGAGGCTGTAGGCACACAATTATGCTTAAGCACGGCCTATCACCCCAAAACCGATGGTCAGACGGAAATGGTGAACAGAGTATTGGAAGACCTCTTGAGATTGTGCATTCTTAACTTTGGAGGGACATGGGAGGATCATCTTCCTTTGGTGGAATTCGCCTACAACAATAGCTACCAAGCCACCATAGGCATGGCGCCCTTCGAAGCTTTATATGGAAGACCATGCCGATCTCCAACTTATTGGTGGGAGTCTACAGACAAGCTCGTACTTGGGCCAGACATGATTAGAGAAACCTTAGAAAAGGTGGACTTGATAAGAAGACGGATAAAGGTTGCACAAGATAGACAGAAGTCCTATGCAGACAAAAGAAGAACTGACCTTGAGTTTGAGGTTGGTGATAAGGTATTCCTTAAAGTATCTCCTTTGAGGAATGTCATTCGCTTTGGGTCCGTAGGAAAGCTAGCACCAAGATTTGTAGGACCATTTCCTATCATTGAATGGATTGGGACGATGACTTATAGAGTAGAGCTACCCAAGAGACTGGCTGGAGTCTATAATGTTTTTCATGTTTCTCAACTACGGAAGTGCTTACATGAATCTGCGGAAGTGGTGGAGCCAAGTATACTAGAGGAAGTAGAAGTGGAACGAGAAGCGACTGTGAGAAGAGTTTCAACTCATATCTTGGGTACGGAAGTCAAAAAGCTACGCAACCGTGAAGTCAAGGTTGTTAAAGTTCATTGGAATGACACTGAGGAAGATGCGACTTGGGAAACTAAGAGGAAAATACGCGCAGCCTACCCTTTTCTTTTTGAGGGTATCTCCTTGATCTCTTTTTCCATAAGTTTATCCATGCTTATATCTATCTTTTAAGTATATCTCCTCAGTCCTATTCTTTATCCTTAGGTAGAAACCAATGGATGTAAACATGTATTTGAAACATGTTATGATTGATGGTTGCGAGTGGTTGCTAGTGGTTGCTCGTGGATGCATGTACACACACATTAGACACTAGATCGGCTCAGTCACTTTCATATTGCATACAAATGTGCGTGCATATTTAAATTGATGGATGTGTAATGGTTGTGTTATCATATGGATGCTGCATTTTGATGAATGGTTGTGCACACATGTAGAAGTAATATGTATCGTTAGGATTGTCTGCATAATGGACTCATGGCACTATCATGATTTGCATTAAGGAGGTCAACTGAATCAGTGGACCGCCTGATTTTGCATTAGATAAGGAACATATACACACACTTTTTGCATATGTTCATATGGCATTAGAAGTCTTGTTAGGACAATGGATGCCTATGTTTGATGGTTGAGTAGATGGATGATTCGATGTTAGGATATACATTCTCCTTAACTTGGAGATTTCGGGGGCGAAATCCATTTAGGAGGGGAGAATGTAACACCCCGAATTTTCTACGACTATTAAAAGAATGAATTTAAGAATACTAAATTGTTAAAGTGATTATTAAGGGAAATGGGTTATGCCATTGCGTTCGTCTCAAAATTCTGCTTGGAATAGAGTCCAAGTTTTCGTAAATCGGACTTCATGTGAGGAAGTTATGGCACCCAGAAGTTTCAGGAATTTTATATAAATTAAAACAGTTCAAAATAAAAAATTCAAAATTCAAAATTCAAACAGGGAAGCGGGCTGGGCGGTATTTCTCCCACCCAAGGCCAGGTCGACCAGGGGTTCGGCCAGGGGGTTGACCTCCCCTATACAAGTAGACCAGGGGGTCGACCTACTCCCCGGGGAAGATCTGAAATCAGACGATTCTGACTTGTTGCTGAGTCTTACCTGACCTGTTACTGAGTCACTAAGGCAGAGGTTGCAATTCTTGATAACTCTATCTAGTCTGGACGGTTGGGATTGCTCCTCTGATAATCTAACGGCTTAGGTTGATTTAAACTTCTGTAAAAGCACGCCTAGACTCAAACCCTAAACCTAAACTAAATTAGTCTCTTAGCCACCATGCTGCTGCTAGGATAGTTCATCTTCCTAAAGCTTAGGGATTAGCAATTCAGAATTGTAATTCAAAAGATGAACGAATTATCCTCTTCTCTAACCCGTCTTTGTGAGTACAATTTCTTTCACAAAATAATTAATAAATTAATTATGATGAGTTATAATTGGGATTATGAGAACACGTCTGTTGAATCATGTGACTTTGCTTAACTTTGTTATCGTTTGTTGGTGAACATATGCCAGTTTTGTTAACTTATGCTAGTAGATCTATTTCATATGTCCAATCACATATGTTTAACTTGATTTATTTTATGACATCAGTTTGTATGCAAGTTTGGGATGTAAATCATATGCTAGTTTTTATGTGAATCTTATGCAAGTCTTTTTTTACATATGTTAGTTTGTATGTGAATCTTATGGAAGTTTGGGATGTTAAATCATATGCTAGTTTGTATGTGATTCTTATGCAAGTTTGGGATGTAAATCTTATGCTAGTTATTATGTGAATCTTATGCAAGTTTGGGATGTAAATCACATGCTAGTTTTTATGTGAATCTTATGCAAGTCTGTTTTTACATATGGTAGTTGTATGTGAATCTTATGCTAGTCTATTTTTACATATGTGAATCTTATGCAAGTCTGTATGCGAATTATACACAAGTTCATATGTGAATCAAGTATATACATATGACAATTTATATGCAAAACATGTGATAAAATTCATATGCAAGTTTGTAGAAATCCATATGCAAGTTTAAGTAAAAACTATATTCATATTTTTAGGTGAAAAACTATGAATTCCTTTGCAAATTTAGGTTAAAAACCATATTCACATATGCAAGTTCACAGTTTCATGTTTAGATCTATATTTAGATCCATGGCAGTACATAGTTTATGCAAATTTATGTTCATTGCCTATGCAAGTTATTAGCTATGCAAACTTATGTTATAATTCTTATTTGCAAGTTAGATCTATTTTGTGTGTTATGCAAGTTGTGATGTTTCTTTTCTTTTTATGAGTTAGACTATTTGCGAGTCTAACATATTTTATATAAAAACGTATGAATAGCGTGGGGACAATGAGAAAACATTAATTATGTAAAATGGTGAATTGGCATAAAATGGCTTTAAAAGTATATAATTAAATCGAGACATTAATTGGTGTAATTTATATACCTAAAAAGTATGGACATAATTTAGGTGACAATTATGGACATAGTTTAATTTGGAAATTATTGATAGTTTGAATAGGGATAATGTAACACCTCGCATTTTTAATATAATTAAAAATGTGAGATATATGTATATATGCAAGGATATATTTAAAGGAAATATTAAATAATATTAATGTAATTGCATGTAAGAAGTTTATGCAGTGAAATAAAGAAAAAATTAATAAAGAAATTACATGCAATATTTGAAATAAGAAGAAACACAGTGAAATGCGAAGAAACACATGCGAACATTTAAAAAGAAATAAAAAGGAGAATTTGAAGAGACTGTAGAATTTGGTCATGAAATTAGCGTCATTACGTTCGTGGCGATTTTCTGGTTAGTTTAGACCTATAGTTTGTAGAAAATTGATTTAAAACGAAGAAGTTATCCTTAATTTAAGAAATGCAACAAAACACGAAAAAGAGCAATGGGAAAAGAATAACATGTAGCTTGGTCCTAAGTCTTGTTAACAAAAGACTTAGTAGCTCATTTGGTTAATACATGAGACTTGTACATAAGAGGTTGTGAGTTCAATCCCCACCAGTGCCATATTTTTGTTTTTGTTTTAAGGAGCGGCTAAATAGTGGCTTAGCAAATTGGTTCAGTGCGAAAGGGGATAAGTAAATTGGAGGTTTAATTGAACGAATGGAAATAAACCATTAACCGATTAACGAAGATAATTTCCAAATAAAATAGACAGTTGTTCGCATATAAAAATTAGTATACGCATAAGAGATGGATGCGTATGAACATGATTCAAATTTGAAATAGCGCGCGAACATAGAGACAAGCAAAAATTGGGCATATATGTATACATGTTATTTGAAATTAATGCAATAAAGGAAAGAGGATATGTGAAATTATTGCATTAAATAAATGGATGATGCATGAACCTGAATAAAAATAAATTAATGTGATGCAAATAAAAGAAAGAGAATATGGAATGCAAAACATGTCAAATGTGCAATTAAAGCATGCATAGAAAAAAGTTGTAAACATTAAAATGGAGCAATTAAATGTGAATGGGATCAACTTTTGAAATTTAAATGTTTAAAAAGTAAACTAATAAGGCTATAAGCAAGCCACAATTGGAGGAAGATTAATGTTATTAAATAACATTCAAATCAGAGACGCATGCACATGTGATTAGATGTAAGTAAGTAAAAGAAAATGGTTTAAGGACATGCGGTTTCTTTTCAAAAAGAGTAGACAAAAAGAGAAAGAAATCAATTAATTGATTAGGGGAAGAATATAGCAAATAAAGGTTCACGTATAAGTGCAAATAAAAAAATAAATAAAAAAATAATTGAATGCATGAAGGAAAAAGGTTTCTATACGTTAAAAATAGTATGTAATGCATTAATTAGAAAGAAATAAATAGGTTTCTTTTTTTTATTTAAAGAAGCACTAAGTGTGAAAAGGGTTGTTCTGGATGGCTCTTTTCTAGGGTGAGGTGGACGGTTTAGATGAGTTTTTATTTAATCCTAAGGTCCTAGTTGCTTTGACCCACCTATAAAAGAACACCTTACTGTTGGATCTCGCTATATGGCGTTTTGATTATGACAACTATACATGTACATATATATTATTATCGACTAACTTTGTCTTGCAGGAAGATACTTAACAACAGATTCAAGAGCTACAATTGAAGATTAAATATGTTGTAAGAGTCTGTTAGTCTTAGATATTAATGTTAAAGTCTTCCTTGATGATCACACACACACATTTTATATGTATATAGCAAGGAATAGTCTGATAACAAAAGACAGACGTCTGGTCTGAAATTTTCAGACGTCTGTTTGCTGAAACAGAATGTTTTTAAATACAATATTCAGACGTCTGGTTGATATATTTCAGACGTCTGAAATGCCCCCGAAATACACTATTTCCTTGCTGATTTGATTTTTAAAATAAACAGACATCTGAATTTTATTTTCAGACATCTGAATTCCGAAGAGTTGCATCCTTTATGAAGAGATACAACTATTTAATCCATATCTCTTCATTAAAACTCTTCATGATCAGTTGTATCTTTTTATATATTATAAATAGAGGGAAGATTAACTATTCCAACAACTGAATTTTGTTCTAATTCTCTCTATCTTATACAAAAGCTCTCTAAATTCTAAAGTGATCTATTTTCATACTTGAGACTTTTAAACTTCCATAATCCTTCACATACTTCACGATTATCATCAAGGAAAGGCTATAGGAAGGGTGTACTTAACATTCGACAATCCGTGTTATCAAGAACACAAAAGAGTCAACAATTATTCTGTATTAGTGAAGACCTCTTCAGTGGTTGAGGCAAGAAATCCCGTTCAGTGGTTCGGGTAATTGTGAACCTATTCCTCCGGGTGAAGTGAGGGTTTTTAGTGTTAGTGAAATACCAGAAGTGAGTCTGGGACTGGACGTAGGACAGTGGTCCGAACCAGTATAAATCGACTGTGTGATTTACTGCTTACTACTGCTACTTTAGTATTCTACTTATACTCCATTCTATACGATCCTACCGCTGCATAGATTCTTTCATTTGGTATCGGAGCAAGGCTATCCTATAACCGTAACACCGTTATTCGATATTGTGATAGAATGGAGAATAACCCAAGTACTAGCTCAACTACTTTTGCCGAAGGACAATCGACTCAAAGACCACCACTATTTAACGGATTACATTACAATTACTGGGCTACTAGAATGAGAATTTATATGCAAGCAAGTGGTTTTAGTGCATGGACTGCAACTCAAAAGGAATTTACAGCACCTACTACTGAATATGCAACTTGGACAAATGTTCAAAAAGATGAAGCCAATGCAAATGCAAAAGCTATGAACATGCTATATTGTGCTCTAGATCGGAATGAATTCAATCGTGTTAGCATTTGTACATCAGCTTATCAAATATGGGAGACACTCAAAACTATTCATGAAGGAACAAACAAAGTCAAGCAAACCAAAATCTCAATGCTCAAAAATCAATTCCAGAACTTCAAAATGAAGCAAAATGAAACTATCAACGAGATGTACTCAAGATTTCAAGACATCCTACATGCATTGATAGGACTTGGAGAAAAATACAGTGACTTTGACATCATTTCAAAAGTACTAAACTCTTTAACTGACGATTGGGAAAGAAAAGTACTAGCCATTGAAGAAGCAAATGATTTATCAGTAATGAAACCAGAAGAGCTAATAGGAAATCTTATGTCTTATGAAGTAAACCTTCAAGCAAAAAGGGAACTAGCTCAAGAAAAGAAAAATGTGGCCTTTCATGCTGATAAAGAGGAGTCTGAATCAGAAGACGAAGATCTAGCTTTTATTGCCAAAAATTTTAAGAAATTTCTGAAATATAGAAAAGGAAATTTCAAAAAGAATATTTCAAATAAGCCTTCATCTTCGAAACTAGAATGCTTCAATTGTCATAAGAAGGGTCACATGGTAAAAGATTGTCCAGAAATGAAAGAAAATCAAAAGAACTTCAATAAAAGCAAGAAAGACAAATTCAAAAAGAAAGCCTTTTCGGTTACATGGGACGACTCAGACTCAGATTCAGATTCATCAAGCAGTGACAGTGATAGTGATAGTGATAAAGAACAAGCAAATATGTGTTTTATGGCACAAGAATCTGAGGTAAGTGAATTATCTTATGAAGAACTAATAGATGTTAATGCTGAACTTTTAAATCTAATAAAGAATCTAAAGAAAAAGATTAAAGAAACTCGTGAACATCAGAATAAAGCTGAATTCGAAAGAGATATGCTAAAAGATGAAAAAATAATTCTAGAAGAAGAACTTGAAAAAGTTCAAGAAACTCTTATGAATTCAGATAGTCAACTTTCTCTTTTGAGTCAAGAAATTGAAACTCAAAAGAAGAAGAATGATGAAATTAGTTCTGAAAATCATGTGTTGAAAAATAAAGTGAAAGAACTAGAATTAGAAAATAAAAGTATTCAAGCAAAGTTAGAAAACATTTCAAAAAATGTTTCAAATTTTAACAAGGGTCGAGAAAATTTAACAAGAATCTTAGAAAACTCTCAACCCTCTTCAAACAAAAGTGGTTTAGGATTCAAAAAGGAATTGAAATTTTCTTCAAAGAAAAATACAAGATTTGAGAAGAAAGTGAATACAAAACCAAAATCCACAAAAACAGTTAATAAAATTAAGATATGGATACCAAAAACTAACAATATTCTGATTAGGAAGAAGCACATTAACTCATTTATGGAATCTGTGCATAATAATAAAAATTATTTATATAAAAGGGACACTAAACCCAGTTGGGTTTGGCTTCCTAAGATCTAACTCTTAGGACCCTATCAGAAAGTGGGTACCAAAGTATATATATAATATTTGTTGCAGGTACACCAAAAAAAAAAAAAAAAAAAAAAAAAAAAGAAAAGAAAAAAGAAAAAAAGAGGGTATTTCAGTATCTCTAATATCTTTGAAAACTGAGCTCAAAGCTAAATCAGGGAATTTGGGAAAATAATAGTCACATACTGAGGGGGAGGAATATTCATATATCACACATTCAGGGGAAGAAAATAAAGAGAAGACGACAATATTTATTACATTCCCTCATTCTTTTTGATAATGACAAAGGGGGAGAAATTCATGTGTATATTGATAGAGGGAGATATTATACTAAGAGGAAGACGTTATAGAAAGAATACATTTTTAAATTGCATAGTTGTCATCATCAAAAAGGGGGAGAATGTTAGAAAATCTATTGTTGGATTTTGATGACAACAACTATACAATTATACCAAAGAACCTTTAAGCTAACCTGCAGGTACATGGGTATCAAAAAGAGAAATATATGATAATATATGCATATTGACATATTGACAGGGGGAGTTACATATACAGTTGTCATTATCAAAAAGGGGGAGAATGTTGGATCTCGCTATATGGCGTTTTGATTATGACAACTATACATGTACATATATATTATTATCGACTAACTTTGTCTTGCAGGAAGATACTTAACAACAGATTCAAGAGCTACAATTGAAGATTAAATATGTTGTAAGAGTCTGTTAGTCTTAGATATTAATGTTAAAGTCTTCCTTGATGATCACACACACACATTTTATATGTATATAGCAAGGAATAGTCTGATAACAAAAGACATACGTCTGGTCTGAAATTTTCAGACGTCTGTTTGCTGAAACAGAATGTTTTTAAATACAATATTCAGACGTCTGGTTGATATATTTCAGACGTCTGAAATGCCCCCGAAATACACTATTTCCTTGCTGATTTGATTTTTAAAATAAACAGACATCTGAATTTTATTTTCAGACATCTGAATTCCGAAGAGTTGCATCCTTTATGAAGAGATACAACTATTTAATCCATATCTCTTCATTAAAACTCTTCATGATCAGTTGTATCTTTTTATATATTATAAATAGAGGGAAGATTAACTATTCCAACAACTGAATTTTATTCTAATTCTCTCTATCTTATACAAAAGCTCTCTAAATTCTAAAGTGATCTATTTTCATACTTGAGACTTTTAAACTTCCATAATCCTTCACATACTTCACGATTATCATCAAGGAAAGACTATAGGAAGGGTGTACTTAACATTCGACAATCCGTGTTATCAAGAACACAAAAGAGTCAACAATTATTCTGTATTAGTGAAGACCTCTTCAGTGGTTGAGGCAAGAAATCCCGTTCAGTGGTTCGGGTAATTGTGAACCTATTCCTCCGGGTGAAGTGAGGGTTTTTAGTGTTAGTGAAATACCAGAAGTGAGTCTGGGACTGGACGTAGGACAGTGGTCCGAACCAGTATAAATCGACTGTGTGATTTACTGCTTACTACTGCTACTTTAGTATTCTACTTATACTCCATTCTATACGATCCTACCGCTGCATAGCCTCTTTCACTTACCTAACCCTAAAATCATTCTATCTCTTATAAGATGCCTCCATGCCACCAAACTTCAACCCAACATAGCCGCCGCCTCTAAACTCTAAATTAAATTGCAAGTTCTTCATCAATTTTGGAGTTTAATCAAATCAAGTAGCAAGTTTCTTCAACAACAATTCACGTTCCGCGTCAATAATCAAATAAGAAGCATAAACCAACGTTCTACCTCAACAACCAATTGTTTATTTCTCCAATCCAGTCAAGGTGACTGGTTTAAAATACAATTGTTGTATAATTGTACTTCTATCGTTTGTCATTCCCCATAATGAATATGATGATAATTTAATAAGATCAGTTATTTCATTTATGCTCACGATTGAATTTTCTCCTTTTTATTCTCTCTTTTTTATTTTTATAGCTAGGCTATCTCGAGCCTACATCTATCATAAATTTATGCGTTGTAAACGAGAACGAGAAAGTAAAATGAAAATAGGGGTTGTTTGGGCATAATATGGGTTGGAAGGATTTATGTATGATTTGAATAGAATTATGGACATAATTGTATGGTAATTTTAAATTTATGTAGTTTGGCATGATTGAAATTGGATATGGAATTAGTACAATTTAATATTAACAACATGTAATTGGATAACATGGATTGGTGAAATTTATTGGTAAGATAAGCCTAAAAGGTGAATTAAGTTATATGTATGAACATTGGAACGTTGGGAAATATATTGATTCTATGAACTTGAGTATTATTGGATATTTTGGATAATTGGAATATAAAAGAAATTGACATATTTGGGTATGGATTACATGGAATTGATGAAATTGCCTATAATTGGAAATTTGTAATTAAGGCTAATTAATATGTAATTAGTGACATGTTGGAATAAGCAAATTTGTAAACATGACTATATGTTGAATTGGAAACACATAACATGAAAATTGGGATTTGGGTGAAATACGATGCTAATGAACCTTTGACACGAGTTTAGGCGCAATTGTGGTGTAAGACTGCCCGGAACCGCCCGGCAAATCCAGCTGCCACAATTGGACGTCTAATGTGAGAGGTCAAAGGCATGAATTGTAGGCGTAATGGTTGGTGATACAAGGTTAGACCCACTTTGTGGTGTAAGACTGTTCGGAACCGCCCGGCAAATCTAACAGCCACAAAGTGTTCGGTCTAATGTGGGAGGTCATGCACCGTTCGTCATAATGAATGAATTAAGGAATACTAACCATAATAAGACATGTGGGTGACATGGGTATGGTTAGAGGGTTAAGTGGGTGACATGTAAAATATGACATGTAAATATGGACTTTACCGTAGTAAGACAAGACATGTAAAACATGTAAATATGGACTTAACCGTAGTAAGACAAGACATGTAAAACATATTAATGTGGACTTAACTGTAGTAAGATACGTGAAGTAAACCATGACTAAGGTGGACTTAACCGTAGTAAAGCATGTGTAAAACATGGAAACAATAATAAAAGAGGTTAAGTGGGACATGGGCGACATGTAAGACATAAATAAATAATGCTTAACCAAAGGGGACCCGTTATGGCATCAAAAATTAATTGAATTGGGTAAAGTTTAGGTAACAGGTTAAATAAATGGGAAGGGTTAAGTAAATTTAAATTAATGACAAAAGTGGAGAATGGTAAGTAACCTATTATGAATGAATTTGAATAAGAAAAGGAAGGATAATAGGTTAGACTTGTCCTAGGGACAAGTGGAAAGTATAACTTATGGGATAAGGTAAGTTATAAGAAACGATAGAGGAAAATAAGGTAAATTATATTTGAAGACATACTTAATTATAATTAAGTAGTTTGGGAAGGAGAAGTGTGAAATTTAAGATGATATAAGTTATATGAATGGAAAAGAAGTAAATTAGAATCATATATGTTGGTTGGGTTGAGTAATTCTCTGGGTGCCAGTCCGATGTTGATTTCGGTCTTCGGGGCTGATGTTTAGGGGATTATTCTCCTAATCAGTATATATGTGGATAAGACATACTTAACTATGAATTATGTATAGCATGTTGTCATAACCCTAAAAGGGAATAATTAATGAAGCTGGAAAACAACATGTTGTGGTCTTATTAATGGACTTAAATGGGTTAAGTATAAATTGAATTAATAAGCGAGGGTAACTTGGTAAACTTGAAAAGGAAGTCAATATGAATAAGAATAACCAATTTAAATAAGAAAATCTGACGAGGTAACACAAGCGCGTAAGAATTGATTAGACGTAGGGTCTAATGACATCTAAAATCAAGGTGCTTGGGGCAATCCGTACGTTGTAAGATGAATAACCCAACAAGGTAAATCATCACGGTGTCATAAGACACGAGGGGAGCGCACATTCTTTATTTTGGCGACTCAAACGGACTGAAAGGGGAAGCACACGACTTCCTGAGACGTTAAAGGTGCTCCTAGTAGTCCTCTGTGTGGTGGCAGATGTTTCAGGCTGTGCCCGCAGAGGTTGGGTCTGCGCGTAACTACTAGGTGGGTGGGCCTTGACTGCAAGAATAGCTGGGTAGTCAGAATGCTGTTGGCGGTGACAGAAAAGGTGATTCGACGGCTGCCTCAACGGAAGTGGTGGGACAAAACCAACAAGGATAGTAGGTCGTCGAGTGCCTGTTACCACAACCAGTAGGATGCAAAAAGTCTAGAGCTACACCCAATATACCATAAGCCATTCACTATCGTGGGACGATGGTTGAGGGGAGACGCCACATGGATATTTAGATTGGTTGCTTAGGGGCTTGTCGCTTAGCTCTCGTAGTCTTTATTAGTTATGGGAAGGGCCGAGGTGGGGCCATAGCCACCATAGAAAACAGACCCTAGGGATATTTGTGTGGGAGGCTCTTAAAGGCGGGCCTTGCACAAATATAAGGAAAGCTCCCGACCGAGTTCCGTGTTTCTTATGTAGCCCTGCCACGGAACTCGGGCACGCACACACGATGGGTGCGCGTGTTAGATATCGAATACGATAGAGAATACATACGTGGAAGAGTCTAGATATAACCATGTCTGCTCTGGGTGGTGTATCGTAGACTGGTGGGCATTATTCGATAACAGCAGTCAAATTAGAGTGATCCTATGTGGGCGTAGTGTTGTATTATATATATAAGAGGAATATACAGTACTATGACATAGGATGGGGGACTGCGTATATCACTGCGAGGGTACGGTGGGGACCATGCGAGTGGGGTACCATAGGGTGTACCTCAGTTTGGGGGTAGCTACATATACATTATATTAGGTTAATCTACTGGGAGTAGATGGGTGCGACGTGTGTGTAAGCCTTCAGCGCTAACGACACAAATAACCTAATAAAAAATAAAATGTAATTGAACAATATATGTTGGATTATTCAAGAAGTGTAGTTTAAACTCATTCACACAGAACTTATGTTCTGACCCCCCTCCTCATAACGTTCGCAGGTTAGATTCATGACAGAGACTTATAGCTTTGGAGATAATGATTTAGCAGTATTGTAATTAAGGTAAAGCTATGTTTATATATATTATATTTTATTCCTTCCGCTGTGATGGGTCTTCCCGAACTATGACATATTTCTTGTCTCTGTCTTTTCTGCAGGATACCAGAGCAACCAACTCGGGTTTTGATGGATTGGGTTTTTGAAAAAAAATCGGTCCATCGGAATTCGCGTTGTTACAGATAATTAATTCATTTTGGGGTGAAATAATTATGTGTAATAATAAATGCCTAAGACACGAGGTTAGACTCATTTATGGTATAAGACTACCCGGACCCACCCGGCAAATCCAACAACCACAAACGGTAGTCTAATGTGAGAGGTCGAAGGCATAAATTAAATGCGTAACAATTGTAAAGACACGAGGTTAGACACGTTTGCGGTATAAGACTGCCCGGACCCACCCGGCAAATCCAGCAACTGCAAACGGTAGTCTAGTGTGGGAGGTCTTACAAGGTTATGGTTATAATGAATTAAGCAACATTTAACCAAGATAAACATGTGGTGGGACATGGGGGTTAAGTGGGTGACATGGGTGACAAGTGAAATACGATTAGAAACACTTAACCAAATTGAAGCATGTAAGAAGACATGAATAAGAAGGGGTTAAGTGGGAAATTCTAGTGGGGACGAAGCATAGGTGGAAAGCTTGTGTCAGGCATGGGGGACCCTTTTCAAACCAGTTACCCATTAAGTATCTTTGTGAGATCGAGTTAGATCGAGGACGGGACACGCTTACTGGGTTTGATTGTAAGAGGTCAAAACGGGTTTAGATGCGTGCGTGGGCCCGGGATGGTAGGTAAGACGTGAAAGAGGCTATGCAGCGGTATAGGATCGTGTAGTATGGAGAATAGGATATAATATCTATATAGTAGAGTAGTAAGCAGTAAATCACACAACCGATTTATACTGGTTCGGACCACTGTCCTACGTCCAGTCCCAGACTCACTTTTGGTATTTCACTAACACTAAAACCCTCACTTCACCCGGAGGAATAGGTTCACAATTACCCGAACTGTTGAACGGGATTTCTTGCCTCAACCACTGAAGAGGTCTTTGCTAATATTGAATAATTATTGACTCTTTTGTGTTCTTGATAACACAGATTGTCTAATATTAAATACACCCTTCCTATAGCCTTTCCTTGATGATAATCGTGAAGTGCGTGAAGGAATATGGAAGTTTAAAAGTCTCAAGTATAAAGGAGATAGCTTTTTAGAACTTAGAGAGCTTTGAATAAGATAGAGGGAATTAGAATAAAATTCGGTGATTAGATCATCTAAGCAATTCTCTATTTATAATATATAAAAAGATACAACTAATCATGAAGAGTTTTGATGAAGAGATATGGATCAAATAGTTGTGTCTCTTCATAAAGGATGAAACTCTTCGGAATTCAGATGTCTGAAAATAAAATTCAGATGTCTGTTTATTTTGAAAATCGAGTCAGCAAGAAATAGTGTATTTCGGGGCATTTCAGACGTCTGAAATATATCAACTAGACGTATGAATATTGTATTTAATAACATTCTGTTTTGGCAAACAAACGTCTGAAATTTTCAGACTAGACGTCTGTTTTCTGTTTCTTTCCTATTCCTTGCCTTGTTTAAATTAGAAAACTATATATATATATATAACATGTGTGTGTGTCATCAAAGAAGACTTTAACATATAAATCTAGGACTAATAGACTCTTACAACATATGAGTGATCTTCGTTTTGTGTTCTTGAATCTGATTGTCAAAAATATCTTCCTGCAACATAGAATTAGTCGATAATAATGTATATGCACATGTACAGTTGTCATAATCAAAACGCCATATTGCGAGATCCAACATTCTCCCCCCTTTTGATAATGACAACTATATATGTGACTCCCCCTGTCAATATGCATATATTATCATATATTTCTCCCCTTTGTCATTGACAAAAAGGAGATACTTATGTAAATAATTCATGAATATGAACAAACACACAAACGATACGCATACGTAATAAGCAAAAACAAACAGATAGATGATAAACATTTTAAGTTCATTCAAACGACTGAATTATGGGATAAAATTTTGATCCCATGAATATTCAGACTACTGAATCTGTGATTTAGTCGGCTAAATATATAGTTTTTCTGAGTTATGCATATGATATTCATGTTTATATATAACTTGTAAGTTTATATTCAACTTCAATATATATTTCATGTTACAAGCTACAATTTGATCATACGAAAGCATATTTACACAATCATTTAGAGATGTATTCATATATAAGTCAAAAGAGAAATTGTAAGCTTTATTTACTTATAAGCTTGTGATATACGAAGTATTTCCATAAGAAGATGTATAAAAATATGTAGAAATGATATAGTATATCAATTGTCCATTAATATGAAATATGATAATTGCGTATCAATATAAATATATAAGATTACCCATTTTTTTCGATTTATTCTCTCATTTTGAGCTCTGTTTCCAAAAATTTCAGAGATATTGGAATAACCTTATTGTTTTGGTATACCTGCAAAAAAAATATGATAAATACTTTGGTATCCACTTCCTTTGTCAGGGTCCAAGGGTTAAATGGAAGGTAACCATACCCAAGAGGGTGTAATGGAACCTTTAAAAATAAAATTTTCATTATTAACTACTGAATCAAAATAATCATATATATATATTTCTCTATTTTTCCAATTTACAGGAACCCAAATACTTAAATAATTTATACTGATATTTTCTTTGGTACTTCTAGATTTATTATAAATATCTCTAGTCATAGGAGTATTCGAATTTCGATAAAAATTGAATCTTGGATTTATTCGTGCTTTAGTACTAACAGTGAAATTTTCATAAAAGCATATCTAGTACTATTCCTCTGATTAGTTTTATTATATTCTAAACCACTTTTGTCGTGTAAAGGTCTAGAACAAGATAAAATCACATTTAAATCATTTGTAAATTTATTGAATTTTGTGAACTTATTTGTACATTTTTCAAATTTGATTCCAAAGTCATGATTAACACTTTCAAAAGAAATTTTGCTGCTTTTTAAATTATCTTTTTCCTTATTTAATTCAGAATTCTTCCTTTTCAAGGTACTATTCTCATTCTCAAGACGACAAATTTGAGATCTTGAATTAACTAAAGAAGAGTGTAATTTTTCAAAATTTTCATTCGAATCAGACGTTTGATTTTTCAAAGTATTATTATTAACCTTTAAAAACTCATATTCTTTAGATAATTCTAAATTCTTTTCAGTTAAAGCTCCATTCTCTTTTTCAAGAGATGAAACTAAAGAATTAGAATTATTTAAAGAATCTTCTAATGATTCATTTCTGTTTTTCAAGAGATCGATTTCCTTTAAAAGAACATTGTTTTTATCTTCTAGTCGCTCATTTTCTTTTTGAAGGAAATCTTTTTGAAAACCAAGCTCTTCTAAGGTATTTTCAAAACGTTTAGCTTGTTTGACTAAAAAATTGTTTTATTCTTTTAATTTGGGATTTTCTTGCTCACAATCTTTACACTTGGCTAAAATAATTGCATTAAGTTTACCCAAACTTTTAAATTCTTTTAATAATTTTTCGTGGTCTAATTAAAGATCTTTATATAATGAATCCTCACATACCGATTGTGATCTCACTTTAGCCATTAAACATTTGCTCTCTTTCTCCGTCGCTTCTGCTTTGTTGTTCTTCCTTTTTCAAATGCCTTTACTAGATTTCTTTATTGCCATTTATTCTAGGATGTTGTTAGGATCTCCAGAATACCAAGCTCTGATACCAATTGAAAGAGGCTATGCAGGGGTATAGGATCGTGTAGTATGGAGAATAAGATGTAATATCTATATAGTAGAGTAGTAAGCAGTAAATCACACAGTCGATTTATACTGGTTCGGACCACTGTCCTACGTCCAGTCCCAGACTCACTTCTGGTATTTCACTAACACTAAAACCCTCACTTCACCCGGAGGAATAGGTTCACAATTACCCGAACTACTGAACGAGATTTCTTGCCTCAACCACTGAAGAGGTCTTTGCTAATACAGAATAATTATTGACTCTTTTATGTTCTTGATAACATGGATCATCTAATATTAAGTACACCCTTCCTATAGCCCTTCCTTGATGATAATCGTGAAGTGCGTGAAGGAATATGGAAGTTTAAAAGTCTCAAGTATGAAAGTAGATAGCTTTTTAGAACTTAGAGAGCTTTGAATAAGATAGAGAGAATTAGAATAAATTTCAGTGATTGGATCATCTAAGCAATTCTCTATTTATAATATATAAAAAGATACAACTGATCGTGAAGAGTTTTGATGAAGAGATATGGATTAAATAGTTGTGTCTCTTCATAAAGGATGCAACTCTTCGGAATTCAGATGTCTGAAAATAAAATTCAGATGTCTGTTTATTTTAAAAATCAAGTCAGCAAGGATATAGTGTATTTCGGGGGCATTTCAGACGTCTGAAATATATCAACCAGACGTCTGAATATTGTATTTAAAAACATTCTGTTTCAACAAACAGACGTCTGAATTTTTCAGACCAGACGTCTGTTTTCTGTTTCTTGCTTATTCCTTGCCTTGTTTAAATTAGAAAACTATATATATGTATATAAAACGTGTGTGTATGTCATCAAGGAAGACTTTAACATATAAATCTAGGACTAACAGACTTTTACAAGATATGAGAGATCTTCGTTTTGTGTTCTTGAATCTGATTGTCAAAAATATCTTCCTGCAACATAGAATTAGTCGATAATAATATATATGTATATGTATAGTTGTCATAATCAAAACGTCATATTGCAAGATCCAACAAGACGTTGTTGCATCATGTAGATATAAGCTATGCATCTTTAGTGGTATCGGGTTGCCACTTTGGAGAGTGATACACCCCATTGTGGGACCAGCACAGGTACCTACGAGTTAGGGAGCCGATCGCATGGGGGTAGCGGGTACAACTAGTGGAGATAGGGGCAGGCAACACCTATGAAGACAAATAGGGGTACACGAAACTACCATTATGATTATTACGTTCAGTAGGCGGGATCAACTTTTAGGGTGACTAGCAATGGTGCAGTATAGTAATTATCCTATGGTGATTAGGAGCGAGCTTAACGCCAGAATATTCCTCTTGTTGTTTTGTCTTTCCCACTTGTTTCACAGTCATTCCTTGTTTTGCCAGTTTATACCTTATCCTAATTACTTTAATAATTGTATTGTTAAAGTTATTGGACTCGCCAGACTTTATATCCTACCCCCTTTGTTTTCGCCTCTTTTCTACCTTTCCCCCCAGGTTCTCAAGGTGGGATTAGTGCTCGTGGAGCTTGATTGGATCTTTCTCTCTCTTTTGGAAGTGCTTGGATTGCTGAAAGTAAAGTTTAGCTCATCTCCTTTTTGCCTACTTATGTTGGGGTTATGCTTTTTACTTTATGTACTCAGAAAACAATTTGTCAAGATGGATATTAAGTGTACTCGGTTTTACTGTTAGTTTATGATGTTGTTGTAATCAAACTATTTCTCTGCTGCAATAAAAGTTGTTTTAGATTTTTCATGTATCAATATATGTATCTGTCTTGTTATATTCTGTTCTATACACCAATAATACTCCATGAAAGTTAATGCATTCCCTTTGAGAGTGATATTAATGGATATGGGGTGTTACAAAAACCTTAGTTCCCTTAGTAGAGAGATGAATTATAACGAAGATTTTATCCGGAAGCCTCCATAAAGTCTCTAG
Source organism: Allium sativum (assembly GCA_030737875.1). Lineage (NCBI taxonomy): Eukaryota > Viridiplantae > Streptophyta > Magnoliopsida > Asparagales > Amaryllidaceae > Allium > Allium sativum. The sequence goes on along the minus strand of CM060927.1, from coordinate 193,477,496 downwards.
ACTTTGGAGAAGAAGATCGATTAATCGCTCCTTATCGCCATTTTTTATTATTTTGGGGACATTTGTGTTGAGATGAGATTGTGAATATGTCGGCTAGGGTTAGCTGATATATTTGAGGATCGGATATCGGGTTGTATTTTTACCCGAGGCTTGGGCCGTAACTCTTTTTATATCTTTCAAAAATATATATGAACTGCATAAGAATATAGTGACACAATATAGCTGTATTTAGGGGCATATATTGAAGTATAAAAAAATGATATATTCAGGAGAAGGTTTGGTTCAGTGCTGGATGCAGTTTAAAGCCAGATGCAAGCTTTGTGGTTGACCTGCCCACTTCACATTGAGAAAAACAGAAGAGAAAGCAACTGAACTTATTTACCAAGCCCACACATTCATGCCTGTATCAATGCAGACAACACTATGTTGTAATCCACTGGCTGTTATAGGAGCAACAAGGCTTGTCTTGTATTCTAAAATTGAAATGCTTAAATTTTGCTTTGAGATATCTGCTTCTTGAACTAGCTTACTTATTTGCAATTAGAAAGAAATCTGTAAATTGGTTGATTTTTGCTGATGTATTATTTGAGTTAACTTTTGAAAATGAAGAATAGAAAGTGCCAGTGCCTAATGTGTATCATGTAATGATAAAGGTTGTAGTTTGCTATTGCTATATTTACCACTATTACCATTATGAAAATTCTTTACATGCACATTCAACCATAATTTTCCGTTTTCTTTTGTAAACAGGGTTAAATTAGTTATGGATAGTCCCATTGTATCTACAACTTTATTGGGTTAATATTACATATATTACTTGCCTATCCTTAGTCGGCTTAAGGTTTTGACATGTCTTAAAACATCTGAGAAACTCCTGGGCACTCCTAGCATACATCTTAAAACATATGAGAAATTCCTGGGCGCTCCTAGCATATGCCGAACCATGCCAAAATTGATGTTGCTTTCAGATGTAACTAACGTGCAATTAGTGATTTTCATACCTATACCTTGTTAAAAATAATACTTATATTTTAATTGTTGTAAAAATATATTATATTATGTATTATATTTAATCATGAAAAGAACTAAAAATGACAGACATCATTGGATATATATATATATATATATATATATATATATATATGAGCTTTCAATGACATCCGAAACAGTACAACACCCCAAAATGCTCTCTGATTTCCACCACATATCCCGTTTCTCTCTCCCTCCACTTATTCTCTCACCTCTCACTAACTTAAACTAATATAAATACTTATTTTCTGTAGGGGTCCTTTTGGGGTGCTCACTATTTAGGGTGTCATTGAACGCTCCTCATATATACATACACACACACACACACACACACACACACACACATATATATATATATATATATATATATATATATATATATATATATAGGAGAGGCTATTTAGACACAAATCAGTGGATACACTATCTTAACCATTAGATTTTTATGTCTTTATATGGAAGAGAGGGATTCATGGGGTGATCCAATGGCATAAATTCATCTTGCCACCAATTGTGTCTAATATATATATGTAACACCCCGTAAAATTCATAAGTATTAATAAATAAATAAGTAAAAAAAGCAATTAAAGATATAGCTAGAAAATGAGATCTTGCGCTTTAGGAACTTGGCTACGAAACTCTATTTTTCCGATTCGTGGCGAAATTCTGAATTGTTTTCATATATAATATGCTAAAAACTGTTAATGTATGAAGAAGTTATGAACAAATGAACTTAGATAGTGTATGCAGAATATATATATAATTATATGAATATTACGTATATTGTCCAAATAATAATTTAGAATAAAGAGAAAAATTCAAAATTTGAATTTTGAGATAAGATCTAGCGGATAACGTACATTGGATATATGTAAAAGAATGGAGCAAAATAAGAACGTAATTAATAAAATTAACAACTCAGCGACGCAGCAAAATTGGGCGTTCCTTCCAGAAGGGGTCGATCGCTCTTCCTTAAGGGGGGTCGACCGCTAGGCGGTTGGAAAGCCTAATTTTACTTATGTGGTTAAGGGTTTTCAAAGAGCTTATATTTATATGAAAGGCTCAGATTTAATTTTATTAATCCGACGGCTCATGCTCACATGAGAAAGTATAAATAACCCCTCAGATCCAACACTAGAAACCCTAGTATTCTACATCTCTGCCTCCATGCTACTAAATTCTATAAAAAATAAAGAGAATAGGGTAATGGTTTCTTCTACTTCTCTAACTCTATTCTATATCTCTCTATTTCAATCTATCTAAGTTTAGGATTTTGGAATTTAGCATAAACATATATGTATAAGACACTAATTGTATGTTTCTTATATGTATATTGTTAGGAGAACAATCAGAGCTCACTTGAACATTAAGAACCATTGCATATCTTGAAATTCGACTGCATATCCACTTAATTTTTGAATGGAATCTAGTTTTGCTTAAAGGCATATTCATGTTCTCATATTTTGCCATATGAATTGTTATGCCTATGAAGATTTGGATATGCGATAATATAAACATGAAAATCCCCAAATCTTCTATTTTGTAATTAATTAGAAAATTTTCATGTTGAACTAGTTTTGTGGGATTGTGGTTTTTGTATTGGATTAAAGGTAAATATGAGTGTTGTACTATTATTTATATTTTATGTAATTCACCGTTATTTTCATTTGATCTAGCCTAAAATGTTTGGATTTGATTGTTTCATATTTTGAATTGGGTTTGGATCCTAATTTGGGTGTAAACCCATTCATAAATTGGAATAAGTCAAATGTAAACATTTTTGGGTGTAGAACACCAGAACAAGGGTGAATTGGATGAAATATGGATTGTAAACATACATGCATGAATGTATGTAACACTCTACTTTTAGTTTAATAATAAAATCATTTCCGCATGCCTAGGATGCAAGTTTAAAACTATGTGTATATATGTTTCTCCATCCACTACAACTGGTTATGTTATCATATTGTAATTGTGCCTATGTTGTAGCGGTAAAAGTATGGAAAACCCAATTTGCATGCCTTAATTTGGATAAAATGAAAATTGCCACCTTGTTAGAACGTTTCCTGTTTATACGAATATTTACGTTAATTAGGCGCTATTATTTTATTACTTATATAAACGTAATCAACATAATTAACATTGTAATAAAGTAATAAATGCGATTGAGTAGAATTCGAATTTGAAATGTGCCCTTAACAAATATACATATATATTTGTTTACTTATTTGTGCGCCTATGCAGTTAAATCCCCGCTAAAGCCCCGCAATATCCTCGCTATAGCCCATAACGCTCTTCAACCGCTATGCTATTTTAGTTTAGCGCTGATGAACAGTAGATCCACTTCTAGCCCCGCTTTTTTCTGCTGCATCCGCTGAATCAAGGCTTTTTAGCGTCCGCTTTAGAAATATTAATATATAAAGCTTGATTTGACTAGTTCTCTTTTTAAACAATTCATTAAAGTTAACATAAAGTGCTAAATTTAAGGCATAAGTGCCTAACACATTGTAACAATCAATTACACTCATCAGATTTAGCGTGCATAACTATGGTATTCCATGATTTTCTCATATAAGATTAATTAATATTAGTTTCTTGTACACATATAATTTGAGAAAGATGATTAATTAATTTTCAAACATTTGGTTTTACATCTATTGAACCTTTTTGCACCTCCGCTATATCCCCGATATTTCCCCGCTTTATCCCTCTACACCTTTTTGCACCTCCTTCGCTATAGAACAGCAAAGCACTTTAACTGAACTGGTGTGCACATATATAAAATGGCTTAAATATATATAAGTGACACATAGACAAGAGGTTAGTTATCATTTTTGGTAGAAGCCTGCTCGAAATCGTCCGACAAATCTAGTAACCACATGTGGGCCCAACTAATGTGAGATGTCTTGGTGCCATGGGCTGTTCATGAGCTTAGTACACTAGACACGAGGTTACAACAACTTTTAATAGAAGCCCGCCCAGAACCGTCTGATGTGTGAAAATAGATAGGTTTAATATGCCTTAAGAAGGTCTTAAGTGGCTGACTCACCTTTTTATCTAATTTGGGTCTTAAGTGGTTAGGACTAGAATCCCTCCGAAGGTTTATTCCTTGGAGAGGAACCAAAGTCAGGGATCCCACCCTTATTAGTATTAAGGTGGGTTTTTGGGTCCTCCTTCTTTAAAAGTGGTTAGGCATAAAACGGTAACGGAGTAGGGTAGTTCACGGGGATGTCCACTTCCTCTAGAAGCTTGTAAGGGCTTAACTAGGAACATGTTGGCAATTGAAACGATATGTGGCCATTGCATGCTCACCAACCGTTTAAGGGAAGTCTTAAGCAACATAGGCATCCTACCAGGTAATATCAGTTAACTAGTAATGTTCGCAACACTACTTCTCATATTACAAATGAGAGAATAGACTTAAGAACGTTGACGTACTAGGACGGGGTCTGAAAGGGCTAGGGGTCCGCCTCAAGGTTATAAGAGATAGTAAGAATCCGCCCTTAATACAGCTATAAGTGATCAAGAATGCCACCTTGTTGGGTCCTTAACCTAAAGACACTAATGGGCGATTGACTAGGATATCCACCCCATTGGTTAGAAAATTGATATTTGTTGTGTGCTACATAGACATACCTTGACACATGTAAACTGCTAAAAATATAGGGTATGGATATTAAGTAACACTATATTCCGGTCGCACAAAACTTTATGTTCTGACCCCCTCTCCTTAACATCCAACAGGTCAGTAGATAAGGTAAAGCTATGGAGAAGTCATGATTGAAGCCGATGGAGAAGACGTAGTTATTATGATATTATTAGCGGTTATAGCTTTTCTTATTTTGGAATATTATGAAAATGAACTCTTTGATGTACCTATTGAATAAATGTAACTGTGTATTTATGTGGTTTTGGAATAAATGGTATATCTTATTTTTGGTATTATATTTTCTCTTTCCGCCATGTGAGCATTCCAATCGAAGTATATGATTATTATCATCTGTGCAAATGTAATCCTTACAGGAACCAACGACCCGTTTAGAGTGGCTCTAAGTTTCGATGGCCCTTTTCTGGGTCAAAATTTAGGCCTATTTTGGGCGGTTTGTTGCATTTGGTATCAGAGCATAGGTTAGCCAATTTAAGGGAAATATACGTATGAGAGGCGTATTTGTGATTTGAAAAAGATTTTCCAAACTATGTATATATAATATATTTTTACCCCATAAGCATATGCATTTATACTAGGAATCTTTATCGTTTTTAGCATCAAATATTGTCTCAGGAGTATCCACTAAGGGATTCTTCCTTTTCTTTTCAGACAGTAGAATGGCTGAAAATCAAAATGAGTAGGGTAACCAGGCAAGGCCCAAATACTTTTCGAATGGTTCCAACTATACCTCTATACCATGGAATAGGTCCCTATCACGAATCCTGCCCCAGCGACTCCTGCAGCTCCCGCCGCTGAAGTGGCCTTTGACTTTTCCTGCTTTTGTTAGACCATTACAAATCTTGGAGGGAAATCGTTTTCTGAAAAGGAAGGCTTTGCTAGTGCCCAATATTGGGTTATGGATTGTTAAAAAATCTTTAAGGCTACAACTTGGCCTGATAAAGTAAAAAGAAGGATAACGACCTGGCATATGAAGGATGAAGCCATAGAGTGGTGGAACTTAATATCAATGGAGAACGGAGGTCAAATCTTTACGTGGGCCGAGTTCAAGACCCGGTTTGAAGCGAAGTTTTTACCCTAGGCCGAAATGACTATTCAACTAGAGAAATTCACAAACCTCAAGTAAGGAAGCTTGAGTCTGCAAGAATATGTATCCAAACTCATTGAGTTATGTAAGTATAGGAGTGGGTTGGTAGACACTCCCATGAACAAATCCCTTAGGTTCGTCAAAGGACTGAACTCCTCGTTGAAGGAGACCTTATTAGCCCAAGTTGCTTTGGGGCAACCTTCGAGACTCTAGTTGAGATAGCTACCCTCTGTGTGGCCAAAAGCTCCAAAGAATACAAAGAGGGAGGGAAAGAAAAAGGCTCTAGTAAAAATAAGGAGTGGTGGAAGATCAAGAAAAAGAATAAATTCAAAAAGGATGTGAATACTTGTACGAGGTGCAACCACAAGGGCAATGAGGCCAAGGATTATAGGACCTCGTAAGTGAAAAAGGATTTCAAGGGAAAATGTTACAACTGCCATGAAGGACACATTTCCAAAGACTGCCCCATGCCCAAAGTTGCCAAGAGTGGCCAAAACTATGCAATTGAAGCAACTCCAATTCAAAGCCGACCCCCAAAAGACTAAGGGCAACCGGCACTTGAAGCTATTAGTAAATCTGTTGAACCTTTCCTTATCTATCTCGGATAGTCCGATAGAGGTGGCAAACCCTATCAGAGGATCTAAGTATCTTGAGCAGTTGTGTAAAGACCCAGTATTGGAGGTCGACAATGTCAAGTTCCATTGCAAAGCATATGCTTTGGATTTTATGGGTATGATCTTATCCTAAGTTTGGATAGGCTATCATTTTATGGAGCCGACCTAGATTGCGATAAGAGACTCGTTCATCTTAGGAGCCCAAGAGGACGCACCCTAAATATTCCTTGTAATGTTAGAAACAAGGACAAAGCATTATTATATTCCTTATCTCCTAGTTTTGAAGGACCATCTTCAATCCCTATAGTATGTCAGTTTTTGGATGTCTTCGAGGAAGTCATGGGTGTGACATCTTACATTTTTAATTAACTAAAATAAAATAAATTTTGAAGAGCTTTCAGAATTTGGTTACAGGAGTAGAGTCATTGCGTTTGTGGCGATTTTCTAGTCAATTTAGACCTATAGATTGTAGAAAACCGATTTAAGATGAAAGAGATACCTTTAAATGAAATATTGTTACAAACATGAAAAGTAGGTAGAAGAAAAAGAACAATGACCACCGGCGCCATATTTTTGTTTTGTTAACAAAATCCTATGTAGTCCAATTTGTAAGAGCACATGACTTTCAAGAGAGTGGCGCGAGTTCGATTCCCGCTGGCGCCATATTTTTGTTTTTGTGGAACAACTAAAATAATGCCTGTTCTAAGAAGAAAATAGGTATATATGCACATGTTAGGAAAATTATACATATAAGGAAGAACAAAAATATATTTATATATGGATATGTAAGTATATGCATATATATGTGCAAATATATATATGTATATATATAAGGGAGAAGTTTAAAACAAGGTTGCACCCAAATTGGTTGACCCATACCTAGCTGGGTCGACCTATGGGTCAACCCACCCCTGATTCGGGCAGATTCATTTGATGAATCTGGACTGTTTTTCAAACCATGTTCGTTACTGACTCAACACTGCATGTACGATAAGATTTTGAACACCTATAAATAGGCTAGCAGATCATATCCTAAATCTCATATTTTCTAAGAGGATGTCTAGACTATACCATTTTTCTTCCTCCTCAGATCTCTTCAAAAAATAGAATAATTAGTCTAACAAAATTCTGACTCAAGGTATGGAGGAAAAGAATGTATATCTGCAAATGGAAGTTCAAAATTCTAATCGAAGGGAGGTAAATTCTTGGATTTGGTCAATTTAAATTTCTCCTTTTTCTCCCCTTTTTCTTTTAGTCTGAGAATTGTGTGATTACTTAGATTCTAGATCCAGTTAGGAGATCCATGGAATGCTAGTTCTCAACCAGATTCATGAATTGGAAAGCAATTAGGTGAGTGGATTTAAGTTATACATTTTTGATGATGGTATATTTATCGTTTGGCATTCCCCGTTAATATGTATAATAAATCTGCTAAAATGTTTAACCTGCTGTAATATATTGAAATGATAAATCAGTTGAACTGTAAACCTGCTGAAATCTGTTGAAATTAGTACTGTGGAATATGACCGGAAATTTGGGGTTGTATGAACATGTAAATCTGTAGGCTTAATTCAAGATTAAGTGGAACATGTTAATGAAACTATAAGTAACATGTGGAATTTGTTAAATCCATAGGGTTAAATAATCCTGTTGAATTTGTGGGGTTATGTAAATACGTTTAATCTGTTGGAGTTATATGAACCTGTTAACCGGTAATACTTAACCTTTTTAATTTGTTAGCGTTATATAAAAGCCTGTTTCCATTAATGACCTGTCTGAATTGGGAATTTCTGTGAACACTATAATTATGAAATTTATAATGAACATTTGTTAAGAACATTATTGTTCCAAAATATTGTAAACTGGAATTACAGTAAAATTTGGAAGAATGAATATGCCTAAATTTACAGTAAATAGAAAATTTGTAACCGCACTTAGACACGAGGTTAAATTCAATTTGTGGTAGAAGTCTGCCCTGAACCGCCCGACAAATCCAACATTCACAAGTGGTTAATTTAATGTGAGGGGTCTGGTGTGTAAACATACATATAACGGTGCTAAGTCAAGTGGTTATGTCTTACTTATGGTAGAAGTTTGCCCGGAATCACCCGATAAATCTAGCATCCACAAATGGTCGGCTTAATGTGAGAGGTCTTGTGCATAAACAAATATATGAGTATATGTATATAACATGATAGAAATAAATGGCATTAATTGAAATTAATAGAAACGAGTGAATCCTACAACGGTAAGAGAATTGGAATGAATGGGGAATGATAATAACCTATTATGAATAAACCTAAATGGTAGAAAGGAAGATAATAGGTAGGCTTATCCTAGGGACAAGTGGAAATTATAACTTCGGTTATAGTAAACGATAGAGAAGATGAGATAACTCATGTAATAAGAAAAGTTGTACTTAATTATAAATTAAGTAATCCATAAACTTGGAAACTTAAAATCTGCTGTTTGTAATAAGTAAAGAAAAGAGGGGAAACTTATGAAATGCAATTAGTTGTACTTAATCATAAATTAGGTAATCTAAAAACCTGAAATTTGAAATCTTCTGATAAGAATAACATGTTGAAGGCTTATTAATGAATTTAAATGGGTTAAGTTATATAACTGAAATTAATAAACAAGAGGAACTTGGTAACTTGAATAAGAAGTTAATATGATTTAAAATGACGAAGTTAACTAGAAATCTGATGAGGTAGAGCAAGCACACAATTAAATGGTTAGACATATGGTGTAATAACACGTTAACCTGAGGCGCTTGGAGCAGTCTGTATGTCTGAAGGTGAATAACCCAACAGGATAGGTCATCGTGGTTCCATGGGGCATAAGAGGAGTGCACGTCCATATGATTATTCTACCTGCTGTTTTCCTGATATTCTGTTGGCTCCGATAGGCTAGAAGGGGAAGCACGCGACTTCCTGGGATGTGGAGGATACTCCTGGTAGTCCTCTGTGCGGTGACAGCGTTTTGGCTGTGCTCGCAGAGGTTAGGTCTGCGCGTTACTACCTGGTGAGTATACCTTGACTGCTACAATATGGGGCAGTCATAAGATTGTAGGGTGGCATAGGTGATTTGATGAACCTGCTCCCTTGTAACTAGGCGGGCTACGACCATCTCATCTATTTGCTTTAGGCGGGTCTAACCATCTGATTGATAGTAATCGTCAGTTAACATGATGCGTGATACGGAATGACGGAGAGCTAAACCAATAAACCATCGACCTCTTACTATCAAGGCTTTGGGTAAGGGACACGCCAATTAGGATTTATTGTTTTTGTTTTTCTGGGCGACGTCACTAGCTCTTAATTATGTTTGTCTTTCACTAGTAGAGGGAGGGGTCGGTTGGGATAATAGCCACTGTGATAATGTAGACCACAACTTCTGTGTATACAAAATCTGAAAAGGCTCCCGACTGAGTTCCATATATCTGATATACTACTGTTACGGAACTTGGTGCACAGTAGATAATATGTGCAGATACATGCATACCATTTCCGGATGGTGTATCATCGAGGTTGAGGCATCGAGTATGATTAACGGTATGTACGTGAGAAAGTCTAGATACATGCATGTCTACTTCGGGTGGTGTATCATAGACTCTAAGGCATTACTCCGTGATTAAATATGATTTGATCGAATGGTTCGAAGGTGGCAGTCCGTATGCTTACGTATCATGGTGATGGCAGTTATATGCGGAATGTAGAGTTGTTATATAGAGATCCATGTGTCACTCCGGCGTAGGATGAGGGACTACGTATATTTCTGTGGCATTACAGCGGATCCCATGCGAGTGGGGTAGCATGGGGTGTACCTTAATATTGAGGTAACTGCATATATACTATATTAAGTTAATCTATTGGGGAGTAGATGGGTGCGACATGTGTCTAAGCCTTTAGTGTTGTTAACCCAAGTAACCTAATAAATAATAAAATATAACTGAGTGGTGTATGTAGGGTTATCCAAAATGTGTAGTTTAAATCCAATCACCAGAACTTGTGTTCTGACCCCCTCCTTATAACATACTTGCAGTTTTGATTTGTGGCAGAGATAGCTTTGGATACTGGTTAGGTAGTATTATTATCTGGGTAAGGCTATATTTTGATTATATTATATTTTATTCCATTCCACTATGAAATGCTTTCTGAGCTACGATATGTTTATTATCTCTATCTTCTCTGCAGGATACCAGACAAACCAACATGGGTTTCGATAGATTAGAATTTTGAAAAAAATCAATCTGCCAGAATTTAGGTAGTTACATCTGGTTTCAGAGCCTAGGTTAGGATACCTGTATAGATAATGAGTGAACGTATTTTTTTTAAATATAAATATATTATATATATACCAAGATCCATAAGAGGAACCCACTAAATAGAAAGTGCAGTATATGGTAAAAATTGTGATATCTGTTTTTCACACTAAAGAAATATGGAAATTTGAGACCCTTAGGTAATTTGGGTGGGAGGTGTACAATATGCTTTGTATTGGAGAAAGATTGATCCCGTATGTTAATATTTCAGAATTAGCGGGCTTTGCAGTAAAACCTTATAAATTGGAAAATGGTTAAAAAGAGAAAAATGGATTAGGAATATATATAGTTGAGAGAAATGACTTTGTGGGAGTGTCTAGAAAAGCCTAGTTAAGTTGGAAACCCACTTGGAGTCTAACCCCATTGTTAACTTTTAAGAACTTGAAACTGCAAAAGCTTTTGGAAGATGGTTTATGATATTTTCAAGTTTTGATCTTAAAAGCGTTTTTGATGTTTGAAAAAAAAATTGTGTTGCATTTTGTTGAAAGCTAGGTTTTCGATAAAGAAAGTTTTTAAATCTCTATTCATTTAACCATCATTTTTGATAATTGTTTTGACATAAAATTTTGTTGGGGAAACAAAATAAGTTGTAGAAATTAGGAATAGAGTAGATGCTTGCATCGATTTGTAAGTAAGAACAGTTGTAAACCTGACTGAGTAATAATTGTCCTTGTCTACTCTGGTTTTTGTGATTTAAAAAAATGTTTTACATTTTTATGAGATGACATGTTTTTATGGTTTGGAAAAAGTAAATTTTGGTGATGAAAATTAAATTTTGATACTTTTAACTTTTGGAAGAAAAGTGAAATGAAAAGGCCAAACCATGTTTTAAAAAGTATGGAGTAGGTAAGGATTAGTGCCCAGGCAAGACGAGAAAAGTTTTGAGGCTATGAAGTTGATAGAGAGAATTATCTTGGAATAATGGTAAGTTCCCATAGAATGCGTAAGCATTGAAGGCGTTGCTTGAAAATGACTGTTGGTACACAAATAGGACTAGTGGTGACTACTAGATAGTGAAGGGCAAGTAAGTGTTTAGATCATACTGCTAATTTTCCTGTTAGGGTTAAAACCCGTTGTTACATTTCTGTTGGGGTCACTCTGTTATTTTGCTCCTGTTGGTAGTTAGGTAATATCTAAACCTATCATTGATCCCGTGGTTTGAACTTTTCTGTTTGAGGGAGACATAGTACTGAGATTCTTGGCCCTTAGTAGGTGCTATGTAGAGCATTTGTTTTCCTGTTTTAGTTTAAGTACTAGAAGGCTTATTTGAAACTAAACTTAGATCAGAGGATTAAGTTAAATAAGATAATAAAAGAGTAGTGGTACAACTAAAAAAAACCACAAATTTTGTAAAGCAACAAACATGACAGTTAAAGAAAAATGGAAAATTCTGAGAAAAGGTGAATAACAGTAAAAAAAATTCAAGACAAGCTGAAAAATAAAATCTGTAATAAAGAAAGTTTTCTTATGTGGGTTGTGCTTAGACAAGAAAATAGGGAATCTTTATATAATAGTTACATAAAATCCAAGTACAGATAGAAAAAGGTGATTAAAAGGAAAACGGAGGATGTGAAGCTTTCCGTTTTCCACCTTATTATAACATAAGAAATCAAATTTAGAAAATTAGACTTATTTTGGAAATTAGAAAAATAAAGTTGCTTGGTAGGGTTTTGGATGCAAAAATTGGATGAACTACGCTCTTGCTTAGTAAGAGTGTGGGGAAATTTGGATGAAAAATTATATTGGTTTTCAAATATTGCATTCATATAGAAATTGCTAGTATATTTAGGATGTGCGCATCATGTTTTCAAAGGAAATTTCAAGAAAAAATTGCATTCATATAGGAGGTACTGCTTAGGCATTCATTTCATTCATGTATTATTATGCTGAATTGCACTTTGCACTAGTACACAAAAGGCTGCAAAATTGGATGCACACATGATGGATGTGATTTATGCGAATTACTTGACTTTACCCTTACTAAATTTCGAGAACGAAATTTCCTAAGGGTGGGAGAATGTAGCACCCCACATTTTTTACTTAGTATAATAAAATAAAATTTGAAGAGCTTCTAGAATTTGGTCACGGGAATTGCATCATTACATCCGTGGTGATTTTTGGTCAATTTAGACCTATGGATTGCAGAAAACTGATTTAAGATGAAAGATATATCTTTAAATGAAATATTTTAACAAACATGAAAAGAAGGTAAAAGAAAAAGAACAATGACCACCATTGTTTTTAGTCTTGTTAACAAAAGCCTATGTAGTCCAATTGGTAAGTGCATGTGACTTTTAAGAGAGTGGCGCGAGTTCGGTTCCCGCCGGCTCCATATTATTGTTTTAGGGGAATGACTAAGATAATGCATGTTCTAAGAAGAAAATAGGTATATATGCACATATAAGGAATATTACACATATAAGTAAGAACAAAAATATATGTATACATGGATATGTAAGTATATGCATATATAATGCATCTATATATATACACACATAAGAGAGAAGTTCAAAATAAGGCTGCAATCAAAGAAATCTTGTAAGAATTAAATAACGACATAACGACGTTTGAATTTTGAAAATGAAATAAAAGTTATGCGTATATATATGCGTGTCAAGTGGAAGTGGACATTAGAAGTTTTGTATACATATAAGGAGTTTATATGTAACTAAATCAAAGAAAGTATAATGGGCATATAAATCAAACGCTAAAAAATAAAAATTCTAACAAATAAATATTTGTGCCCAAAACAGCTTTTTGAACCCTAATGGGTCGACCAAAACCTGGCTGGGTCGACCTATTGGTCAACCCAAGGGGATAGGGTCGACCCAGCGGGCAAGTAGGTCAACCCACCCTTGATCCGGACTGGTTCATTTGATGAATCTGGACTTTTTTTCAAACTACGTTCGTTATTGACTTAATGCTACATGTACGATAAGATCTTAAATGCCTATAAATAGGCTAGCACAACCTATCCTAAATCTCATACTTTCTGAGAGAACGTCTAGACTCTGCCATTCTTCTTCCTCCTTAAATCTATTCGGAAAATAGAATAATTATTCTAAGGAAATTCTGGTTCAAGGTCGGGAGGAAAAGAATGTATATCTGCAAATGGGCATCCAGAATTCTGATCGAAGAGAGGTAATTTCTTGGAATTGGTCAATTTGAATTTCTCCTCTTTCTTCCCTTTTTCGTTTAGTTTGAGAATTATGAATCCATGGTTAACTAGATTCTAGATCCAGTTAGGAGAGCCATGGAATGTTAGGTCTGGATCAGATTGATGAATTAGAAAGTAGTTAGGTGAGTGGATCTAAGTTATGCCTTTTTGATAATGGTATGTTTAACGGTTGGAATTCCCTGTTAATATATATAATAAATCGGCTAAAATGTTTAATCTGTTGTAATGATAAATTTGCTAAACTGTAAACCTGCTGTAATCTGTTGAAATTAGTACTGTGAAATATGACTAGAAATTTGGGGTTGTATGAACATGTAAACCTGTAGGCTTAATTCAAGATTAAGTGGAACATATTAATGAAACTGTAAGTAACATGTGGAATCTGTTAAATCTGTGGGGTTAAGTAAACCTGTTGAATTTGTGGGATTAAGTAAATATGCTTAATCTGTTGGGGTTATATGAATCTGTTACTTGTAATAATTAATCTGTCTAATCTGTTGGCATTATATAAAAGCCCATTTCCATTAATCACCTGTATGAATTGGGAATTTCTATGAACATTGTAATTAAGAAAAGAACATTATTGTGCCAAAAGATTGTAAGTACGAATTACTGTAAAATTTGGAAGAATGAATATGCCTAAATTTACAATAAATAGAAAATTTGTAACCGCACTTAGACACGAGGTTAAATTCAACTTGTGGTAGAAGTTTGCCTGGACCCGCAGGACAAATCCAACATCCACAAATGGTTAATTTAATGTGAGGGTTCTGGTGTGTAAACATACATATAACAGTGCTAAGACATGAGGTTAAGTCCAACTTGTGGTAGAAGTCTGCCCGGAAAAGCCCGACAAATCCAGCATCCACAAATGGTCGGCTTAATGTGAGAGGTCTGGTGCATAGAAAAATATATAAATATATGTATATAATAAGATAGAAATAAATGGCACTAATTGAAATTAATGGAAATAGGTGAATCCTAGAATAGTAAGAGAATTGGAATGAACGGAGAATGATAATAACCTATTATAAATAAACCCAAATGGGAAAAAGGAAGATAATTGGTAGGCCTGTCCTAGGGACAAGCGGAAATTATAACTTAGGTTATAATAAACGTCAGAGAAGATGGGATAAATTATGTAATAAGATAAGTTTTACTTAATTATAGATTAATTAATATGTAAATCTAGAAATCTTAAATCGGCTGTTTGTAATAAGTAGAGAAAAGAGGGGAAAACTTGCGAAATGCAACAAGCTGTACCTAGTCATAAATTAAGTAATCTGAAAACCTGAAATTTGAAGAATAACATGTTGAAGGCTTATTAGTGAACTTAAATATGTTAAGTTATATAACTAAAATTAATAAGCAAGAGGAATTTGATAACTTGAATAAGAAGTTAGTATGATTTGAAATGACCAAGTTAACTGGAAATCTGATGAGGTAATGCAAGCGCCTAATTAAACGTTAGGACGTAGGGTCTAATAACACGTTAATTTGAGGTGCTTGGACCAGTCTGTATGTCTGAAGGTGAATAACCCAATGGGATAGATCATCGTGGTGCCATGGGGCACAAGAGGAGCGCACGTCCATCTAGTTATTCTTCTTATTCTATCTGTTGTTTTCTTGATATTTTGCTAGCTCCGAAGGATTGGAAGGGGAAGCACGCAACTTCCTAGGACGTGGAGGGTACTCCGGGTAGTCCTTTGTGCGGTGACAGCGTTTAGGCTATGCTCGCCGAGGTTAGGTCTGATCGTTACTACTCGGTAAGTATACCTTGATTGCTACAATAGGGGGCAGTCAGAAGACTGTAAGGTGGCATAGGTGATTCGACGAACCTTCTACCTTGTTACTAGGTGGGTTACGACCATCTCATCTGTTTGCTTTTGGAAGGTCTAACCATCTGATTGATAGTAATCGTCGGGTACCGGTCATCAATAGTCAGCATGATGCATGATGCGAAAAGACAGGGAGCTAAACTAATAGACCATCGACCTCTTACTATTAGGGCTTTGGGTGAGGGACAAGCCTATTAGGATTTATTGTTTGTTGTTTTTCTAGGCCATCTCAGTAGCTCTCGATTCTGTTTGTCTTTCACTAGTTGAGGGACGAGTTGGACCATAGCCACTGTGAAAATGTAGACCATAACATATGTGTATTCAAATATCTGAAAAGGCTCCTGACCGAGTTCTGTGTATCTGATATAGCCCTGTTACGGAACTCGGTGCACAATAGATAATATGTGTTGATACAGGCATACCTTTCCGGATGGTGTATCATCAAAGTTGAG
Organism: Allium sativum; assembly: GCA_030737875.1. Lineage (NCBI taxonomy): Eukaryota > Viridiplantae > Streptophyta > Magnoliopsida > Asparagales > Amaryllidaceae > Allium > Allium sativum. The sequence continues at coordinate 193,461,304 of CM060927.1, read as the reverse complement.
GAATCGAGTACGATTAATGATACATACATGAAAAAGTCTAGATACATGCATATCTACTCTAGGTGGTGTATCGTAGACTCTAGATACATTTCAAAATATCGGGATTCTAGTCATCGAAATTTCTTTTTACTCATAAGTCATTTATCATGTCCAAAATAATTGGAAAATTCATTCAATTGTGATTAAAATTTCAACCTAAAATATACAAAATTATGTTTTCAAAATTTCAAAATCAAGGATCTTATTCAAGCATTTCAAATTTCTTATTCGAATTTTTTTTCTTTATCAAATATTGAAGCTTGTATGGACAATTTTCTTTATTTAACTAGTCAGAAAATCAGTTCTATTTAAATAACACCACGCTTCTGGTACACTACTCCGATTCAGCATATTTCAAACTAGTATTGTTTTAACATTTATTCAAGTATTTGAGGTAAATTTCAAAAATCAACTGATATTTATAAATCCAAATTTCTTGCATAAGTTAGGCCCTTTATTTCAAACGCTTCCAATTGCTATGCAACATAATATTTTGAATAGATCATTATTTATGGTTTGAATTTTAAACTTGGCTTCATTCGACAAATCAAATTACATGTGCTTAATTCGAGTTATGGGTAAAAGTTCATTATCAGATTGAGGGTTCGAATTACTTAACCAAGTTCATAAGACAAAGGGTATGAATAACAAAAGGTTCGAAAAAGGAACTAGCGTAGGTCAAGATAAGAAAATCGAGTGTTCCTACCGATACAATTATAGAAAATTCAATTAAGATAAACTTTACTTTAATACTTCCTTTGCATCATAAGCGGTTTCTTGTTAATTATTTTTCATTTGACTTACTCATATCATCTTAACAAGGAAGAGTGGTTTTCTCCCCCACTTAAAATTTTAGTTATATTTTAAATCATCTTTTAAACAATTACTTACTTAGGTCCAAATTATTTTTAAATTCCTAAGGGTTTGCTTTAAAATATACTTTCAAATAAAATATCTTAGCTTACCTGTAACACCCCGTATTTTAGTTAATACTAAAATTCACTAATTACAGGATAAATAATCTCAGATGTGGGAATTGGGGGTAACGGGCTGAGTCATTGCGTTCGTCTCGGAAAAATACGCGAAATAGAGTCCGAGTTTTCGAGAATCGGAGTCCGTATGGCCCGGTTATGGCCCAAAGAAGTTTTCAGAAAATTCAAAGTTAAAAACAGATTTAAAGTTTAGTTTTAAAACATAATTGGAGCCAAAAGCGGAGGTGGCGGGAAAGTTCCCGCCTAGCCCCATGTCGACAGGCATGTCGACAGGGGTGTCGACAGGCCCTGGGGTGTCGACAGCCCTGTCAACAGGGGTGTCGACAGGGGGTGTCGGCTCTGTTGATCTGGGTGCACCAGATCTGGTTTTTGGTTGAGCCTTGGGCTGGGTTCTAGAGATTTCCTAAATCTAACGGACCTAATCTAACCTAGGGTTAATCTAAGGGCCTAAAACACTCTCCTAATCTATAAATACACCCTAAACCTACCCTAATCCATACTAAAAATAGTAATGATGGCCTCATGCCGCCAAATTAAATCCTAGGAGGAGCCTCCACTAGTTTATGAAGGAAGTTGCAAGCTAATCATTCTCTAATCAACCTCTAATCATCATCTTCTTCATATTTAGCAACTAATTCCACTTCATAAGTTTGCAAATCTTGGGTTTGGTGAGTTTCTATCACTTTAACATCAATTGTTAAAGTAAGTAGATTGGGTGTAATGAGACTTATGGTCTTAAATGCGGATTAGTGAGTTTGAATCATTTGTAATGATATGCTACTCTATATGCATAATTAATAAGTGGGTTTATGCATGTTTGATAAGTTGGTTTATGCATGCTTAATAAGTTGGTTTATGCATGTTTAACAAGTGGGTTTATGCATGTTTAACAAGTGGGTTTATGCATGTTTAATAAGTGGGTTTATGCATGTTTAATAAGTGGATTTATGCATGTTTAACAAAGTGAGTATGCAAGTTCATATGCAAGTCATGTGTATGATGTTATGTTAGTTATGTGTAGGTTGTTATGCAAGTTCATATGCAAGTTATGTATATGCTTAAATGCAAGTTTAACATGATATGCAAGTTATGCATGCTTATGCAAGTATGTGAATGCTTATGCAAGTATGTGAATGCTTATGCAAGTATGTGAATGCTTATGCAAGTATGTGAATGCTTATGCAAGTTATGTGTATGCTTAAATGCATGTTTAACATGTTATGCAAGTTATGAGAATGCTTACATGCAAGTTCAACATGTTATGCAAGATATGTGTATGATAATATGCAAACTCATATGCAACATGTTATGCAAATCATGTGTATGATAATATGCAAGTTTGGGATAAATGTAGTTGGGTTAATATATGCTCATATATGCAAGTTGACATCCTCTTAACCCATGATAAAGTTATATGCTAAGATGTGGTTAAACCCATGATATTTGTGATGGATCTTCCCCTTTTTTATGTCATGAAATGAGAACGATTTACGTGGGGAACGATGGGGTGGTAAATATGTTAATAAAAGTATGATTGGGTATGATGAAGCATACCATAAAAATAAATTAACATAAGTGGGAATTTACCTATTGAGTTAGGTCTACCCCATGGGAATTTACCTATTGAGTTAGGTCTACCCATGTTATGAAAAACTTGATATTAATTAGGGATAATTAATATAGGGGTGATTAATTAGGTGTAATTAATCAACTAAGACACGAGGTTGGACCCTTTTGTAGCGGAAGTCTGCCCGGAACCGACCGGCCATCCAGCGGCTACAAATGATTGGCCCAATGTGAGAGGTCTTAGTCATAAATTAAATACGTGATTAAAGTAAAGACACGAGGTTAGACCCTTTTGATGACAGAAGTCTGCCCGGAACCAACCGGCATATCCAGCAGTCATAAAAGACGGTCTAATGTGAGAGGTCTTTATGAGGTCATGATCTTAATTAATTAATTAAGAAACACTTAACCATATTAGCATGTAGAGGGACATGAGGGGTTAGGTGGGTGCCTTGGGTGGCATGTGGAAATCTAGTGGGTTGCCTTGGGTGGCAATAGAAAATACGATTAGAATACTTAACCAAGTGAAAACATGTAATTAAACATGATTAAAGGGTTAAGTGGGATGCACTAGATAAAGGGACAAGCTTAGGTGGGTAGCTTGTGGGGGCCCATTTCAACCAGTAACCCATATGTATCTTATTTGGGCTCGACCCATGTCGAGGACGGGACACGCGTACTGGGCTTGACTATAAGAGGCCAAAACGGGGTAGCGGTGGCAACGCAAGTCCAACGGGTTTCATATGCGTGTGTGGACCGGGCTGGTAGGTAAGACGTTGTTGCATCGTGTAGATATAAGCCGTGCACCGTTTGTTGTATCAGGTTGCCACTTTAGGGGAGTGATACACCCCACTGTGGGACCAGCACGGGTATCTACGGTAGGGAGCCGATCGCTTGGGGAGTAGTGGGGTACACCTAGTGGAGATAGGGGCAGACGGCACCTATGTGGTCAGCTAGGGGTACATGAAACTACTAGTTATATCTTTCTTTTAAGTCCTTGGGTGGGATCAATCTTTGAGTAGGAATGACTGGTGTGGTGCAGTAAAGTGATTATCCTTGGGTGGGTAAATGCGTCTGTACAGTTATCTTAGTTTATCCTAAGTCTACCAAGCTGCTTAGTGTAGCCATTCATCCCCAGACATTACCGTATGTCAAGTTTATGTCTTCTCTGGTTACTTTAATGATTGTATTGTTAAAGTTATAGGACTCGCTCAGACTTATGTCTGACCCCGTTGTTTTTATCTTTTTTCCCAACCCTCAGGTCCTACGGTGGATCCTAGCAGTAGTGGAGCTTGATCGGATTGCTGTTCCAGTCTTTAGGAGCTTGGATAGATGTAAATCTCCAGTTACCCAATTATCTTTTCTTTTGTCTTGGCTATTGTATGAGAGAGTGGGATTATGTACTTCTTTATTTTGATGGATATTGTACTTGACTTTTACTGTGGTTTTATGATGTAACCAGACATGTTTATTTCTGCTGTTATGAGATGATATTTTAAATTTCAAGTACTATTTATATCTGTCTTGTTGTAATTTTTCTGTTCTATATTCACTAAAATACTCCACCGATGCTATGGCATTCCCTTAGAGAGTGACCATAGCGGGCGTGGGGTGTTACACGTGGTATCAGAGCAAAGGTTACCGGAACAGATAAAATTTTTAGAAAAACTATTTTTCTAAAAACATTTTTGGAAGAGATATTTTCAAAAACATGTCTTTAAAGAGAAAAGTTTTTGAAAGAAAAGCATAATCCCCAATAGCCATATCTATATCCTTCGAATTCTCTGTTTTGAATCTTTCCTTTTTCGTTTCAGCATGGCTGAGGATCTTAACTTTCCGGAGGGTGTGACGGTACCAGTATGGTATAGGAGATTGATGGAGGCTAGGGCCACCACTGCGGGTCCAGCAAATATCCCTCCACCAACCGTAGCACCCGATCTTCCTCCTCCCCCTCCTCCTCGCACGGATACTTTTGCTAAGACTTGCAAGGAATTTAAAGCTATGGGAGGGAAACCTTTTCAAGGATCTGAAACTTTTGTGGAGGCTAGAGATTGGCTTAAGGAGGTGGAAGAGTTGATAGATATCTTTGAGATGGAAGAAGGAAAGAAAGTCAAGTTGGCTGCTTGGTTAATGAAGGGAGAGGCCTCATTCTGGTGGGAGGTCACTAATGGAGAACGCCCCGTTGACTCTTGGGCGGATTTTAGGCAAAGATTTGTGGCAAAGTTTCTCTCAAGGGCGGAGGAAAACTTGTATATGGAAAGATTCTTGACTCTAAAGCAAGGAAATCTCTCAGTGAAGGAATATGTCAACAAGTTTAATCAATTGGCAAGATTTGGCCTAGATATGGTGAATACACCGGAGAAGAAGGCTTTGAGGTTTGTCAAAGGCTTGAATGAACCGATGCATGGGTTGGCTATGACTCATATCCCTATGGGGGCCACCTTTGAGAAGCTAGTTGACATGGCACTCATGCATGAAGAAGAGAAGGGTCCCAATGCTAATAAGGCACCCGAGAAGAAGGGAGATCAAATGAGACCTCAGCAACAACAACAAAACAAAGGTGGGAAAGGCAACGGTGGCAAGGGCAAGAAGAAGAAGTGTTTTAATTGTGGGACACCTGGCCACCTAAGCAAAGATTGTCGCAAGAAGAAGAAGACTGGCTGCTTCCACTGTGGCGAAGCAGGGCATCTAGTGAAAGACTGTCCTAAGAAAGGGCAAAGGACAGGGTCTACCTCAGGAGGACAGGTGCAAGCTCTTATGGCACCAGGTCAGGCTAGGGGGCAAGTACAGGCTCTCGCGGTCCCACCGATTCAGGAGAGAGGTAGAACTATTTCTGTTGAAAGTCTGGTTTTAATATTTGATCATCCTGTCCGTACATTGTTTGATTCAGGCGCATCGCATTCGTTTATCTCATCATCATTAGTTGAGTCACTGCACTTAGACACCAGTCTGGTAGATGATCCCTTGGTTGTTTCAAACCCAATTGGGGGCTCCACTTATTTGTCCATGATATGTTTGGGTTTGAAGATTTCTATACTTAGCATTGAGTTTAGATGTGATGCTTTTGTGTTGGGCTTCACGGGCTATGGGTTGATTTTGGGCATGGACTGGTTATCCAGTAATGGTGCCGTTCTTGATTGCGAAAGGAGAGTTGTTAGGCTCATGACCCTCTTGGGTAACACTCTCGAGATTTCTTGTAATCCCATGGATTCTGTTATGCTAAGTTATCTTGAATCGCTTGACGCTTCGGTCGAGAGTTTGCAATCTGTTAGAGTGGTCCGGGAATATCCGGATGTGTTTGAGGAGGTGAAGGGCTTACCTCCGAAGCGGGAGATTGACTTCCGAATATATCTGGTGGATAATGCTAAACCTGTATCTTTACCAGTGCGCCACATGGCCCCTCGTGAGAGGAGGGAACTCCATAAGCAAGTGGGGGAGTTGCTTGAGAAGGGGTTCATAAGACGGAGTATATCGGAGTGGGGTGCTCCAGTAGTATTTGCTACGAAGGCGGATGGGTCCCTCAGAATTTGTGTAGACTATAGAGAACTCAACAAGCTCACAAAGAAGAATAGACACCCATTGCAGAGGATTGATGATCTTTTCGATCAGTTGGTTGGCGCTTCAGTATTTTCTCAGTTGGACTTAGCCACGGGATTTCATCAGTTGAGGGTGGCTGAGGATAGCATAGACAAGACTGCCTTTAGAACTCCGGATGGTTTCTATGAGTGGCTGGTGATGCCATTTGGGTTGACGAACGCCCCTGCATACTTTGTTGATTTGATGAGTAGGGTGTTCAGGGAGTTCCTTAATAAATTCGTGGTGGTCTTTGTGGATGATATCTTAGTATTTTCTAAGAGTGAAGAAGAGCATGCCCTACATCTTGGGGAGGTATTGAAGACTCTTCGAGCACATAGCCTTAAGGCTAAATTCTCTAAATGTCACTTCTGGAGGAAGGAGGTGCGGTTCTTGGGGCACGTGGTCTCCAAGGAAGGGATAGCTGTGGATCCCGCGAAGGTAGTATCAATTCAGGATTGGAAGGTTCCGAAGAATGCTACCGAAGTAAGAAGTTTCTTGGGGTTGGCGGGTTATTATAGGAAGTTTATCAAAGACTTCGCGAAGATATCAGCCCCATTAACCCGCTTAACGAAGAAGAATCTTGTTTTCGCATGGGACGTAGATTGTGATGATGCGTTCCGACGGTTAAAGAGAGCTTTAACCACTGCTCCAGTTTTAGTGTTGCCAGATGGGAGCAAGCCATTTGTTGTCTACACCGATGCTTGTGGGACAGGGCTGGGCGCAGTCTTAATGCAAGAGGGAAGGGTGATAGCCTATGGTTGAAGGCAGTTGAGGGCACATGAGAAAAATTACCCTACCCATGATTTAGAGTTGGCCGCTATTGTTTTTGCGCTTAAGATTTGGCGCCATTATCTTCTTGGTGAGAGATTTGAATTGTTCACTGACCACAAATCATTAAAGTACTTGTTTTCTCAGAAGGATTTGAATTTGAGACAGCAAAGGTGGATGGAGTTTTTAGCATCCTATGATTTCGAGATAGCGTATACCCCTGGCAAGGGTAACGTGGTGGCGGACGCCTTGAGCAGAAAGAGGTTGTCCTTGAGTCCATTGTTTGTGGAACAACGAAGCTTGGAATTTATCGCGATGTTTGATTTCAGACCTTCCATTGATTATGTACCCGGTTTGCTAGCTTCCTTGGAGGTTAGACCTACTCTTTTGGGGCGGATTGGAGAAGCACAGAGGGACGACCCACAGTTGGTTGAGTTGGTGGAGAAGCTCATAAGGGGGGAGTCGTCCAGCCATTTGAGTAGGTACACCCTAGATGATAGGGGGTGCTTGCGTAGAGACGGTTGACTTTGTGTACCGCAAGACGAGGGTTTGAGGAAGGTTATTCTTGATGATGCACACCGTTCTAGGATGACCATTCATCCCGGTGGGGACAAGATGTACCAAGACATGAAGAGGGTTTTCTTCTGGGCCGGTATGAAGAAAGATGTGGCCGAGTATGTCGCTCGATGCCTGGTGTGCCAACAAGTGAAGGCGGAGCAAAAGAAACCTGGTGGGTTACTTCACCCATTGGTAGTTCCGCAATGGAAGTGGGATAGCGTCTCGATGGATTTTATTGACGGGTTACCCAGATCAAGAAAGGGTAATACGGGAATTTGGGTGGTGGTAGACAGACTTACTAAGAGCGCCCATTTCATACCTGTGAAGAGCAAGAGGACCGCTCCATGGCTAGCTTCAGTATATCTCCGAGAGATAGTTCGATTGCATGGGGTACCCTCTAGCATAGTGAGTGATCGAGATCCTATCTTCACTAGCGAGTTCTGGAGAAGTTTGCAAGAAGCAGTGGGGACTCAATTGTGTCTGAGCACCGCATATCATCCTCAGACGGACGGCCAGACTGAGAGGGTGAATCGTGTTCTAGAAGACCTTTTGAGGCTTTGTATCTTAGATTTTGGAGGCACATGGGAAGAGCATCTTCCATTGGTGGAGTTCGCATATAATAACAGCTTTCAGTCCAGTATTGGTATGGCTCCTTTCGAAGCTCTCTATGGAAGGCCTTGTCGATCACCTACATGTTGGTGGGAATCTACAGATAAGATCTTGCTTGGGCCTGATATGATTAGGGAGACTTCTGAGAAGATTGAATTGATTCGAAGAAGGATGAAAGCAGCGCAGGATAGGCAAAAATCTTATGCGGACAAGAGGAGGACGGATCTTGAGTTTGATATTGGGGACATGGTCTTTGTCAAAGTGTCTCCGTTACGAAATGTGGTTCGCTTTGGATCTGTTGGGAAGTTAGCACCAAGGTTCGTAGGGCCATTTCCCATTAAGGAAAGAATTGGACGGATGGCATATAGAGTGGAGTTGCCCGACAGACTTAGTGGTGTACATGATGTATTCCATGTGTCCCATTTGAGGAAGTGCTTACATGAGACCGCAGAGGTGGTAGAGCCGAGCTTGCTTAAAGAAATGGAAGTAGAGCGTGATGCGACTATTCGACGAGCTCCTACTCGCATCCTTGGGTCAGAGACTAGGAAATTGAGGAATCGAGAGGTTCAACTAGTCAAAGTGCAATGGGGAGAAGATGAGAGCAACGCAACTTGGGAGACAGAAGCAAAGATGCGTTCATTGTACCCATTTCTTTTTGAGGGTATGTCTTTAACTTCTCCTTTATCGCTTTTCTAGTACTTATCTTATCTTTAGTATATCCTCTCGTTAGTACTGATTGACCTTTAGATAGGGTAAACCTATGGTTGAAACATGTGTTTGAGACATGTTATGGTTGATGGATGCAAGTGGATGCAAGTGTTTGCTAGTGGTTGCTCGTGGATGCATATACACACACTCTAGGCACTAGATCGGCTCAGTCACTTCATATTGCATATTGCATAAAATTGTGTGTAGGAAGCTATATTTATGGATGTATAATGATTGTGTTATCATATGGATGATGCATTTTGGTGAATGATTGTGCACTAATGTAGATATTGTATGTGTCGATAGGGTTCTCTCGCATACATAATGGATGCATGGCACTATCATGGTTTGCATATGTTCATACATTAGATAGGGAACATATACACACACTTTTTGCATATGCTCATACATCATTAGAAATTGTTTTAAGGACAATGGATGCCCGTGTTTGATGGATTGAGTAGATGGTTGTTTGGATGGTAGGATATGCATTCTCCTTAGCTTAGAGATTTCGGGGACGAAATCCTTTAAGGAGGGGAGAATGTAACACCCCGTATTTTAGTTAATACTAAAATTCACTAATTACAGGATAAATAATCTCAGATGTGGGAATTGGGGGTAACAGGCTGAGTCATTGCGTTCGTCTCGGAAAAATACGCGAAATAGAGTCCGAGTTTTCGAGAATCGGAGTCCGTATGGCCCGGTTATGGCCCAAAGAAGTTTTCAGAAAATTCAAAGTTAAAAACAGATTTAAAGTTTAGTTTTAAAACATAATTGGAGCCAAAAGCGGAGGTGGCGGGAAAGTTCCCGCCTAGCCCCATGTCGACAGGCATGTCGACAGGGGTGTCGACAGGCCCTGGGGTGTCGACAGCCCTGTCGACAGGGGTGTCGACATGGGGTGTCGGCTCTGGTTATCCGGGTGCACCAGATCTGGTTTTTGGTTGAGCCTTGGGCTGGGTTCTAGAGATTTCCTAAATCTAACGGACCTAATCTAACCTAGGGTTAGTCTAAGGGCCTAAAACACTCTCCTAATCTATAAATACACCCTAAACCTACCCTAATCCATACTAAAAATAGTAATGATGGCCTCATGCCGCCAAATTAAATCCTAGGAGGAGCCTCCACTAGTTTATGAAGGAAGTTGCAAGCTAATCATTCTCTAATCAACCTCTAATCATCATCTTCTTCATATTTAGCAACTAATTCCACTTCATAAGTTTGCAAATCTTGGGTTTGGTGAGTTTCTATCACTTTAACATCAATTGTTAAAGTAAGTAGATTGGGTGTAATGAGACTTATGGTCTTAAATGCGGATTAGTGAGTTTGAATCATTTGTAATGATATGCTACTCTATATGCATAATTAATAAGTGGGTTTATGCATGTTTGATAAGTTGGTTTATGCATGCATAATAAGTTGGTTTATGCATGTTTAACAAGTGGGTTTATGCATGTTTAACAAGTGGGTTTATGCATGTTTAAGAAGTGGGTTTATGCATGTTTAATAAGTGGATTTATGCATGTTTAACAAAGTGAGTTATGCAAGTTCATATGCAAGTCATGTGTATGATGTTATGTAAGTTATGTGTAGGTTGTTATGCAAGTTCATATGCAAGTTATGTATATGCTTAAATGCAAGTTTAACATGATATGCAAGTTATGCATGCTTATGCAAGTATGTGAATGCTTATGCAAGTATGTGAATGCTTATGCAAGTATGTGAATGCTTATGCAAGTTATGTGTATGCTTAAATGCATGTTTAACATGTTATGCAAGTTATGAGAATGCTTACATGCAAGTTCAACATGTTATGCAAGATATGTGTATGATAATATGCAAACTCATATGCAACATGTTATGCAAATCATGTGTATGATAATATGCAAGTTTGGGATAAATGTAGTTGGGTTAATATATGCTCATATATGCAAGTTGACATCCTCTTAACCCATGATAAAGTTATATGCTAAGATGTGGTTAAACCCATGATATTTGTGATGGATCTTCCCCTTTTTTATGTCATGAAATGAGAACGATTTACGTGGGGAACGATGGGGTGGTAAATATGTTAATAAAAGTATGATTGGGTATGATGAAGCATACCATAAAAATAAATTAACATAAGTGGGAATTTACCTATTGAGTTAGGTCTACCCCATGGGAATTTACCTATTGAGTTAGGTCTACCCATGTTATGAAAAACTTGATATTAATTAGGGATAATTAATATAGGGGTGATTAATTAGGTGTAATTAATCAACTAAGACACGAGGTTGGACCCTTTTGTAGCGGAAGTCTGCCCGGAACCGACCGACCATCCAGCGGCTACAAATGATTGGCCCAATGTGAGAGGTCTTAGTCATAAATTAAATACGTGATTAAAGTAAAGACACGAGGTTAGACCCTTTTGATGACATAAGTCTGCCCGGAACCAACCGGCATATCCAGAAGTCATAAAAGACGGTCTAATGTGAGAGGTCTTTATGAGGTCATGATCTTAATTAATTAATTAAGAAACACTTAACCATATTAGCATGTAGAGGGACATGAGGGGTTAGGTGGGTGCCTTGGGTGGCATGTGGAAATCTAGTGGGTTGCCTTGGGTGGCAATAGAAAATACGATTAGAATACTTAACCAAGTGGAAACATGTAATTAAACATGATTAAAGGGTTAAGTGGGATGCACTAGATAAAGGGACAAGCTTAGGTGGGTAGCTTGTGGGGGCCCATTTCAACCAGTAACCCATATGTATCTTATTTGGGCTCGACCCATGTCGAGGACGGGACACGCGTACTGGGCTTGACTATAAGAGGCCAAAACAGGGTAGCGGTGGCAACGCAAGTCCAACGGGTTTCATATGCGTGTGTGGACCCGGGCTGGTAGGTAAGACGTTGTTGCATCGTGTAGATATAAGCCGTGCACCGTTTGTTGTATCAGGTTGCCACTTTAGGGGAGTGATACACCCCACTGTGGGACCAGCACGGGTATCTACGGTAGGGAGCTGATCGCTTGGGGAGTAGTGGGGTACACCTAGTGGAGATAGGGGCAGATGGCACCTATGTGGTCAGCTAGGGGTACACGAAACTACTAGTTATATCTTTCTTTTAAGTCCTTGGGTGGGATCAATCTTTGAGTAGGAATGACTGGTGTGGTGCAGTAAAGTGATTATCCTTGGGTGGGTAAATGCGTCTGTACAGTTATCTTAGTTTATCCTAAGTCTACCAAGCTGCTTAGTGTAGCCATTCATCCCCAGACATTACCGTATGTCAAGTTTATGTCTTCTCTGGTTACTTTAATGATTGTATTGTTAAAGTTATAGGACTCGCTCAGACTTATGTCTGACCCCGTTGTTTTTATCTTTTTTCCCAACCCTCAGGTCCTACGGTGGATCCTAGCAGTAGTGGAGCTTGATCGGATTGTTGTTCCAGTCTTTAGGAGCTTGGATAGATGTAAAGCTCCAGTTACCCAGTTATCTTTTCTTTTGTCTTGGCTATTGTATGAGAGAGTGGGATTATGTACTTCTTTATTTTGATGGATATTGTACTTGACTTTTACTGTGGTTTTATGATGTAACCAGACATGTTTATTTCCGCTGTTATGAGATGATGTTTTAAATTTCAAGTACTATTTATATCTGTCTTGTTGTAATTTTTCTGTTCTATATTCACTAAAATACTCCACCGATGCTATGGCATTCCCTTAGAGAGTGACCATAGCGGGCGTGGGGTGTTACATTACCTATCATCATTTACAATATATATGTTAGGTATCTATTCAGATCCATTGCATATATTAACTTATTTACATTCATCAAGAAGTATAATATTCTTTCTGATTACAATTTATTAGATTACAAACTTTATATTCAAATGTTCATTATATTTTGGTCCATTATTCTTGTCAATTTGTGATATGGGTAAATTATCTTTCTTACTTGCATTTTCAACACTTCATTACCCAATTCTTTAAGTGAAATTACTCCTAAAAGTCTTTAATTATTCAAGTAATTATTGTTTACCATATTCAAGCTTTAGAGTTCAAAGTCTTGAAGTATTCTTTAGCTAATCTAAATTTTTTTCTCGAACTTCTAGTTTTGTTTTCCCAAATTAAATTCCTGTATTAAATTTCCAAACCATTTTATTAAGATTTATTCATTACAATACATAGTTAAATGATTTTAAATATTCCTCGATTCTTAAATCTGATTTATATAGTCATCCCACCTTCGAAAATTGGAAATAAATATCAGCGATGTCGTGCTCATCCCAGAATTTATTTCTAAGAGACTAGAGTGTGATTCTACATCTATCTATATATATCGGACTTCGTATATACACTGGCCAGGCGTATATTCAAAATCCTTACATACTGATAGTCAAATATTGACGTCAAATACAATACTCAAAACCCTTATCTTCAATTATATTTCAAAATAATTGTCATTTTCAAAATGATTTACTTAGTTTCAAAATAATTTATATAGATTTCAAAAATTCGCTCCCTCAACGAGATATTCCAAACTCTCATTGTAGGGCATTTCTAATCCTATCTCTAATGAGATATTATAACTCTGACGAGTTCTATCTTTTGTCCAAAATATGTCGTACCACATAGCTTTGTATAACCAAGCTCTGATACCAACTGTAATAACCCATCTTTTTGCCCGGTTTTCGCCGATAATTAAACCAACTTAAACCATTCAGAAAGACGAATTGTTATGGGTACATACATATATTGAATAAAATAATAGAACTTTTCATTGCTCAAAACAATATTTCATCAGAGTTACATGAATATCAAAGTTACAACGTAAACATACACAGCGGAAGAAAGAAAATATACTCTCAGCGGAAGTTCAAAATGATACAGCGGAAGCTTCAAACTCTGGTGTGGAATCCAACTCACAAAGTGCTTTGAACCTCGCTCAACGAATCATAACTGCAAAACTAAACTACTAGTTACCCGCGTGAAAATTAATGGGCATCCAGAGTTTAGAAAGGTACAATAAACTCCAGGTCAGTCATGGGACTCGTGTGAGAACATAAAACAGCTTCTTTATGGTTTATTTTAAAGTTGGGAAATTCACAGGACCACGCCGCTAATGTGGAACGGGTTTACTCCATGTGAACACCTGTGCATATGAATACGCAATGACCTTTTTGAAAAATGAAGCTATCATAAGCTCGTCCCACATCACACAATGCAAGCGCACACCAGATGGGCGAGTTTTATCTTATGATAACCAAAAATGCCTTCATACTTGATAATCCTCTTCCAATACTATTACATAGTGTGGAAAACCATTTCGCAATAAATGTATTAATCCTAAACGGCATAATACCCATAATATTATGTCGCCATATATATATATATATATATATACACAAACCAAAATCGTATGGCTCGTATTGGAGATTTGGGTTTCCAACTTGATGATTCCTGGCACAAAAGATCAATCAGAACACAAATGAAACGTAATCACGGGTTTTTCATCTAGACGCGGACACCAATACAAATCGCGAGGTAGATCAACGGTTTTCGACTAGACATGGCCCCCCGAATGTACCCTATTCCATAAGTCATAAGTGATTTCCCACTGCTGCAGCGGTCATCATCAATTCATGTATATATATACACACACACACACAACCTAACCGCCAGTTTCTCATCATCCAGGCTGTGAGGTTTGTCGATGTCACGTCATACACAAAGCATGCATAGAAAAGCAATGCCCTGATCGTACAAGCTCAGTTCATCTCTTACGTAAGTCACATTATCCATTCACAACATGACCACTGATTTCCATCCATACGTAACCACTTCGAGCTCATACGTCACACACTAGATACATATCAACGGAAATCAATGTTACACCATCAATTACAATGTCAGACACACAATCCATACAAGTCCGTCCTGGGTCTGAACGGAACAAAATCCGAAATTTCTCCCCATATGTTTGGACTTTCTGCCACTCCGGTAATAGGGGCATCTCTCTACTGTAGCTATCAGTAAAGAAACCAATCAGCAGGTAGTCTGCTCGATGTAAAGAACCATGGCCTACATTTATCGATTCCAAGTCCTGGATTTGCTTCTTGTGTCGTATTATTACTTAGAATGGCTTCCGGACTTAAATCTGTTCCCGATCTTTCCAAGTATAAGCGTATTCTTAAATTGATAGTCATGGATCATAAGGGCTTTTCAATCCAATCTCCTTCCCATCATTTTAATTCGTTTACAATGTCAAAGTTGGATTTGTCATAAATTCTTTCACCATTTTAACTTCTCTTTGAAATCAAAATATTCGATTTACCAACCTTTATTCCAACAAAACCCTTCGATCCTTATACTCAAAACAAAATCCTTCGATTCCTTAAGTCTTTAAGTTTATCGAATCTTTATTTGGATTGGAATTCCATTGACGATAATCCGAACAATTTATTTTCAAACATAAGTTTGATAGAGTTAAATCGACTTATATTTGATATAAATTCACGACTCAATCAAACACTATCAGAACATTGAGGTAAATAATTTCTAATGCTTCTGATAGTATTTGTTCAAATTTGGAATTACATATCGAATATCCATCACAAACTCCATCTAACTCCTTTCCTTTTAAATTCTAATATTTAGAAATAAATAAATAATTCCAAGTTCAATTATTTAAAATCCTTCCGAACCATTTTTCAATCTTTTCACCATTTAAATAATGGTTTACAATATAAATTCAAAACCCGTTTATCTTTGGAATTTAGATAATAATGTTTGAACATTATTAAATGCTGCAATAGCCATTTAATTCAAATATATTCCAAATCACTTCAAAAATTCCAATAATTCATTTCTAATTGCTTTAAATTAATAAAGTAAAACTTATCACAAATTCTCTCTAACTTTAAAATTGGTTTTATTTTGAAATTCTGCTATGGTTGCCGAACTGCACGTACATCGACCTTTCCCAAATTTATTTGAACATAACTTGAAAATCATACGCTGAAATTTAAAAATTTCTTTTCTATTCAAAAATTGTTAATATTTGAAAATCAACGCTTCTTGTTTCAAGTCAAATCGATTTCAAACGGTTAAGTTATAATCGTTTGAAAATTTAAATCGATATTTACGAACTATCGCGTAGCAGCGCGTTATAAACAACTTAAATGTAATTCCTTCAAATCCCTTTTTGAATTTAAATTTAGAATTTTAGATAAACTTAATTTCAAAATTAATTTTTTTTAGTTAATTCAGAAATCATTTCCAATCGTAATTTAAATTTAAATAAGTTGTAAACCATAGGAATTCAAAAACCCTTTTTATTTAAATTTAAATTTTAAATTTGAATTTCATAAATGGTCCATCGGTTTTCTAAGTTTTACAACAACTTCAAATTCAATTTCAAATTATATTTGAATTAACCATTCCGTCCGTCGGACTAGTTAGGGATAGCCAAGGAGAGCAGGAAACTGGATTTCCACACCCAAGCCTAGACACTATCCTCTTTGTCATCCTAGATCGGTTTGGTATAATATTATGAAATATTATATCTAAATTTCCAAATCTCTTTTCAATTTAAATTGGACTTAAAGTAAATAATATTTTAATATTTGAAAATAAATCTTCACTTATATGGTAGGAGGATTCGAATTGATCATCTATATGATTCGACAACTATGGTGTTGTGTGCGCATCATGCAAACAAAATAAATAAACCATATAAGTCAGATGATCATACATAATAATCATCATCAATAAACAAATAATCACCTGTGCATAAGCGTTACAGTCAATAACGCTTTTCAGTGCGGTGTCATCTACTTACATGCACATCTATTCACACAATAACATCCATATCCAAACAACAACTGATTATAATTTATCTCATCTAATTATAATTATTCAATAATTACTAATTTAATAAATAATTAAATTAAATGTTCCCACCGACAAAGCTCTTAAATCTTTACAGGCAGGACGAACAAACCAACGGACACTGCTACTGCTACATGTACTGCTTTCAATCCCTTTCCATTAGCATCCGATGATTGTTCTGCTAATTTTATATATTGAAATTGGATTAATAGTGTTGTTTGTTATATTCTATCATATACATATATAATGAAGTTTCGTTTTAATTCCATAATTTATACTCAACAAATTTTATCAACATTATATATATATACATACATATATATACATACATATATATATATATATATATCAACATGTTCTACTCTTCAGTATGATCCTAACGGATCCAAAGGCGCATAAATCTGGTTTACAATGAGTTAGATACCAACGTATAAAGCTTAACTAAATTTAACTTAAACCTTAAATAAAGTATACCTTAAAACAAATTGGCCCAAGGCCTAATACCAATTCCCCGATCCAACTCAAGGTCCGTGTCCCCTTCTTCTTCTCCTCCTTCTTGCGTGAAAACTCCTGAGCCTTGAACCCATCGAACACACACCAACCATGCACCTGCATACCGTTGATCCTTCACCAATCATCCATCGGAGACCACCCTCAACTTCCTCTCCTCCTCCACTATGCCTCGCACCAACTCGCCCCAACCCAAAAACCCCCGTTCGAAAATCAATGTCGAACCCGAAACCTGGAGCATCACCAAAACTCATGGCACCGCTAAAAACATCGACATCTTTTTGCACCAAAAACCACCAGACTACTCCACATCGAAGCCCTCTCCATCCTGATCACAACTCCATCATTCACTCCTTCTATCATCGCTCAAATCACCGCCAAACTCAAAACCTAGTTTTCAACATCCGAAATCATCGTCACAGAATCGCCTCAAACTTAAACCAAAAATACTCCTCGCTTCTTGATCTCAATGATGTTGATGGCGCGATTTAATTCTCTCTAGATTGGGAGAATTTTTTTTAGAAGTTTCCTTTGTAAAAATTTCTCTTTGCTGTAAATCAAAGATTTCTCTTTCGATAGTCAACGAAACCTGGATCCGTCAATTTCAGAAAATTATAATCGATGATTCAGACAACTTTCATTTTTATCATTTTGGCCAGAAATGAATAGAATGGAAGATATGGATTTTAAAATGAAGTGGCCATGGGTTTTCTTTTACTATAAGCTTGAAATTGAGAGGATATGAGAAAGAGGTCGTGGGACTTATCTGTAGCTTTGACCAGAGAAGGGAATATGTGTTTTTGAATAGGAATATAAAAGTATTTTTAATTATTTAACTAAGGACACTTGTTTTTATCTTAAGAAACCCTTTCATGCATGTAAACCACAAAAGGACACATGATACTCATTTATTAAATCAACCAATGCATGCTTCACAAAATGAACCCGTTTATTTGTTTGTTTAAATTTATTTTTAGCTATAACTAGGTAATACTTATAATAGGTGTAGCAAGTTTCCAATACATATGAATTCAACCAAATTATTTTACATAAGATTTATAAAATACTTAATATTTTAAAATATTTATTCATATTATTTTAACAAATATAAATTATAAAAATAAGGTTTTTAGAAACACAACAAAACTTTAGGCAAATAAATATTATTTTATAAAACATAATATTATCACTTATTAATATTGAAAATATTTATTTAAATTAAATCTTAGATATGATCTTAAAATAAGTCATTCACATCAAATTATATCAAAACAAAAATATTTATTCAACTCGTATATAATATTTTAAAACAATATTTGTATTTATATCTTATCGAATTCATTTGATATTCAAAAAAATGAATTTTTATTATATTTTAATCATTGAAAATTCTGGTTCATTACAATAATTCAACCCGAATTGGCTCCACAGTAAGAAGAGGTTCTTTCCCTCAAAGTTGGCATTTTTCCGAAGTCAAAACCAAACCGATCGATCGGACCGCCAATCGATCGACCGATTTATTCATAAAACATTGGATCAATCCTGGGATACCAGATTAGAACATCAAGCCAAATTATTCGCTACCAAACGAAGTCCTACTCCCAAGGCTACTGAATCTATCAGCTTTATCTCGCACTGCTTTTCATGCACTAAGTCTCAAGTTCCGCATATGCCACAATCTTCAAGGAGATCTATTCATCAGCAGTAGACTGGGTCCTTCCGCCTTCAACTACTCTATAGGATCGAGTTACACATGGACAACCCTGAGAAAGATGAATGCCACGTTGCATACGAACTCGGCCCGCCTTCTCGTCTATAAATACATCAGTTTCCTGAAATGGAAGGGAATCTTGGATTCACCATGAATAAGTTCCTATTTGGAACCCCAAAAATAGTATGCCATGTACTCTAGATTCAACACAAGGAATTTTTGTATAAACCACTTCTATCTATACTCTCTTTCAATCAAAAACAACTTTACATGTAATCAACAGTATAAACCGAGATTATAGAGTAGACGTAGGCTTGGATTAAGCCGAACCGCTATAAAAATATTATGTTTCATGTGTTCAATTACTTTTTCTCTCATTCTATGAATATTATTAAATGTGGTTAACAAACTTTGGGAGTTGATTGTCATTAGACCAACTTTTAACGTCAAAACTTTGGCATGCCCGGATGGAGGCATGGATATACCCTAGGACCTTGGAAACTCTTAAAGAAGCAATGGTAAAACAGAAGAAGGATCCAGCATCTTCTCACGCTTAATCTCAACTTACTGGTGCAGCAAACGCAACATCAACAAATGTACGCCAAGAGGCTTCCTCCCATGAACACCCATCCCAATACTTAACTAGGGACAAGAAGGATAAAATTTTGGCAGAGCTCAGAGCTTAGATAGTGCACCAGGATGGACTTCTTTCAAAGCAACAGGAAACGATGAAGGATTTCCTTGCTTGGATGGAAGATAGACCGAGCAACCAAGCATCATTTCCTACACGAAATGAAGGTGGGACAATAGCCACTTTACATTCTGATGAAATCAAGCCCTAGACCGGTCTACAGTTCTTCTTGGCTCAACTTCACTTCCCGATCAGCCAAACCTAATGTCATCACTTCCAATAACCATCAAAGTTGAAGTAGCTGCAGATTCTCTGGTCGACCCAAGCCAAGTCCCAGATCGGTCGACATTTTTGCCTCTAGTCCAGGGTTCGACTTAACTCCCTGGACAAGCACCTCTTTAACCAGTGCAACTTCTGGTTCAACCAGATCATGGATTGATGCAACTTCTTGTCTGAGCCAGTATCTTACTACAAACCTGTCTTATGCAACCTCCAGCATTTCCTTCCTAGCATGCCCATCCAAGATGGGCTGATGGCAATGACCCTCCGCCTAACCAAGACCACTCTACCGTACCGATCCCCAATGTGATAGAGGGAAACACTATGGTAAATAACTCTGATATCTACCTGGGCGGGGGCAGTGCTGAACCCCGAATAGATAACGCTTTTCCAAGCCGACCTAATCCTACTAGCATGGACATGATTCAATCCAATATGCATTCCGCCCAAACGGCTATAGTCAATCTTGAACCAATGCCTGAGGTTGGGCGGCACCTTCACCTATCACTTGGGGGTCGAACACAACTGACCCAAGAACTCAAACCATGATACTGCCCCATCCTGGGGTTCTCACCAATGTCCCCAATGCAGAATAGGATTCGTGGTAACAACTCCTTGGGGATGGAAGTCAGATTGCAAGCATCATCAAACGTTTCACAAGAGGCGCCTCTTCTCAATAGGACGTGGATAACATCCATCACAGTCCTTTCATGTGGTAAATCAGAAACTCGAGCAATCCACTAGACTTCAAGATTTCGGTATTGGAACCCTACAATGGCCGGACCGACCCGACTATACATCCATGCGATACATGCATCACATTGAAGTTCTTTCACATCGACCTATGTCATTGCCAAGTGCTTCCCTTCATTTCTAACCGACATCTCTGGCATGTGGTTTCGGTAGTAGAAAATTGAATCAATTAATAACTAGAATATGTTAGTCTCCCGCTTCATTGAGTAGTTCAGAGTTCATATTTCTTGACCAAAGAGCATCATGTTCCTTACATCCATCAAGCAGCGGTTCAACGAGACCCTACGCTCCTTCTTAGAAAGATTCCACGCTACTGTAGCATTTCCCAATCGGCCCAAGCCATCGATGATGCTTATGGCCACCATAGTCGGTGTTCAAAGCCGAACTGATTTCAAGATATCCCTAACTAGGGATCACCCCCAGGATTTTGAGGATATCTATGATGAAGCAGATAGATTCCTCCAGTAAGAAGATACTAACATTGAGACAGAAAAACTCGAGGTACTCTCTACAAAAATGGAGGCCCATCCAATACCATTGGCCATAACAAAGGAAAGAGGTAAGCCTAGGAAAGGAATGATTGGAACATGCAATTCCGAAGAGAAAATAAATACGATCAATACACCGAGCTCAACTCCTCCTTATTGGATATATACCTTGATGTGCGAGGATCTCTACCGTTTCCAAATCCTCCGAGGAGGGTGCTGACCCAAAGAGAACGTGAATCAGGAAAGAACTGGATGTTTCATGATATGGCAGGTCACGACACCAATGACCATAGGCATTTGCGCGATTTCATCGAGGAACGGGTCAGACGTGGAGAGCTACCCGAGTAAGTTATAAAATTTGCACCAGCCGCACTACCAAAGCTTCTTTCCTAAGCTCCTCAGATTTGTAATCGAGCTCTTCGAAGTGGGAAAGACCCCGAGCCTACTAACCGCGACATCATCATTAACTGATCTAGTTTAGATCATTATGGATATATCCTATTTCTTAGGATATAAGAAAAGTATTTTCGTTTTTAATAACGTGGTTATATTGAAATACACACATATAGGGTTAGGATTTAATCCTTAGGATTGCTATGGATTCGACTGTAAACCCAATAGGATTTGTTTTAATTTCGGTAATAGCTTCTTAGCATCAATAAACTTTCTTTCTCGATCATGGATTATGTTTAACGAATACTTAGCCATGACATGGTAAAGTCCTCGAACTAAAACCTAGTATGTATTATGCTCGTCACTAGGGTAAGTTTTGTACCCCTTCTCTCAAACTGAGTATGGTTTATGCTTGTCATTAGGGTATGGTTCATGCCCCTCCTCTAAAACCGATTATGTTTTATGCTCATCACCAGGGTATGGTTTATACCCCTTACCTCAAAACGAGTATGGCTTATCCTCGTCACCAGGCTATGGTTTATACCTCTTCTTCTAAACCGAGCATGGTTTATGATCCTCTTCAAGGTATGGTTGGTACCTCTCCTAAAAAACTACTTGTCAAGGTATGACAAACTTGGCTCTTTCTCAATAAGAGTATGGCTTATACTTAACCTCGTTGAATCACACCCCGGGCATGATTGATGCTCAATCCTGAACTGATATGGTTTATACTCGATCCCTAGGTATGTCTTTTACCTAACAAATCAAACTTGGCTTATTTCTAAATGAGTATGATTTATACTCGAGCTATGAGTATGGTTTATACCTTATTTCAAGCTATTGGACATGGTTTATGCCCCTCTTTGTATTTCCACGTATGGTTTATACCTGATGAACCAAGCTACCTTGACTGGATTTGTCAAGGGAACTTGATCATAGTCTGAGTATGGCTAATACTCCCAATTATCATCCAAACACGAATTGTGCTTTAAATAACAAATGACATCATCAGGATTTTGCATGTCTACCATGGAATTTGTATAGGAACTACTTTATGAGGCAAAGCCCCAGTCCTACCGCTCTTCTCTAAAGTCAACTTGATCGGTTTTCCGGCATCCTTGGAGATCTGGCCTTAATACGATCATTGGTGATTTTCGGTTTTCCGACCTTAATACGATCCCCAATGGTATTCGATTTTCTGACCTTAATGCAATCATCAGTGTTCATCGGTTTTCAAGCCTTACTCATAATATAGTGTAGTGTAACCATGGCTTCCCGGATCACAATACATCGGACTTCTATTTAACATCCTCCTGAAACTCGCGAACACATCTTTCTTTACCAAAAAGATATTTTGTAAGGGGCAAAGTGTTGACCAGCTCTTTGGAAAAAGCCGTCACAACTCAAGATCGAGAATCACTACCAAATATCGACCCAGTTCTATACCTCCAAGTTCGACTTTCATCCTAGGTCGGTTGATTATAATTCAACCCGAATCGTCTCCATAGTAAGAAGAGGCTCTCTTCCTAAAATTTGGCATTTTTCCAAAGTCAAAGCCAAATCGATTGATCGGGTTATTCCTGAAAAATCAGATCAAACCCATAATACTAAATTAGTATATCAAGCCAAATTATTCGCTGTTAAACAAAGTCCTTCTCCCAAGGCTACAGAATCAATCAACTTTATCTCACACTACTTTTCATGCACCAAGTCTCAAGCTCCACGTATGCCACAAACTTTGGGGAGAAGTATTCATCAGTGGTAGACTGAATCCCTCCGCCTACAACTACTTTATAGGATCGAGTTACATGTGACCAAACCCGAGAAAGATGAATGTTACGTTGCATACGAACTCGACCCACTTTGTTGTTTATAAAATCATTAGTTTCCAAAAATGGAAGGGAATCTTGGATTCACCATGAAAAGCTTCCATTCGGCACCCCAAAAATAGTATGTCGGGTAATCTAGATTCAACACAAGGATTTTTTGTATAAACATCTTCTATCTCTACTCTCTTTCAATCGAAAACAGCTGTAACCTATACTCGGCAGTATAACCAGAGATTATAAAGTTGACGTAGGCTTGGTATAAGCCGAAACACTATAAAAATATTGTGTTTCCTATGTTCATTTACTTTTTCTTGCATTTTGTGGATATTATCATGTCTAGTTAACACACTTTGGGGATTGATTGTCATTAGACCAACTTTCTACATCAACAATACCAATTGTCAATATATATAAGTTTGTGTGTATGGTTTAAGACATTCTCGTTTTGAAGCATGTCTTCTGCATTCAAACAGCAACCACTTGTTTAAATCTAAATAATAAGTGAGTGAGGGAGTCAGTGAGTAAAAAAAAGGAGGAAAGTGGGCTATGTGACGGAAATGAGAGGGTATTGAAGGAAGTCGCACACGTTTGGGAGTGCTATACGTACGCACATGCACGCAAACACATATACATAATTAGAGGACGACTATATGACAACCCTATTTTGAAACACCCTTTTTGCAATCGAACCACAGTCATTCATTTATGTATAAATAGTTGACTAGTAAGAAAGAGAGTTAGTGAGTGGAGAATGAAAAAAAGATTATGTGATTGAATCCAAGTGGCACTTAGGGTCTTGTAATGTTCATGGATCAACGGAGTGTTACTTATATTTAATTAGTTTTAAATTTTAGATTATAAAACTAGTAAGATATATCACTTAAATGTACAATATTAAAAATAATCAAGAAAGGATTCTTCCTAATTATTAATAGAAAGGAAAAAGGTATTTGAAGTTAATAGAATTTTGGAATTAAATCTAGGATAAATTCATTTATAAAATAAATTCATTACAATCACAAATTCATATAATTTATGTCACATCAGCAAATTGCATTAAACAATCATGGAGTAGAAGCAAATCTTAAAAAAATGTAACGGAGCTAGCTGGAACCTAACACAACACCACCAAAGCTTATTGACAACAATTTGAACACTAAACTTGTTCAGAGTATAGTCCTACTGACTAGCTGATAGATCAAATTAAGCCAGACATTAAATAAAACACTTAAAATGCATTTAAACCATGTTCCTCTTCTTTTATTAGGGCATAATAAATGAGAATGGCATAATGGACATGTAAGATGACCATTATCAGTCCACTTATCCATGCATGCTTTATAAAACACATGGTGGTAGTTCCTAAGCCCTCCTACTCATCTCTTGACTCTATCCAATTCAAACATATTCAACAGCTCGTTTCCCCTGATTTTTTATTATATAACCATGAATTCCGTAACTGAAAGATTGTTTTACACTACTTTTAGGATCAGTGGCCGCTTCAGAAGAAGAAACGTTGAATGTTTGATATTGGAAGATGTCCTGATGCATTAACGGAAGAGAACCTATGCCAAGATTAAAGAGAAATTAAGTAATTATGAATTCTACCTTGCAGATGAAATGAGAAAGATATTGGATTGGCATTGGAAGAGGAATTTGATTGCTTATGCAAGGATAACCCATTTTTAAATTGATGGCATATTAATCTAAAGAATGAAGTATTATACGTATAAAGAGAAAAAGGGTCATGTAGGTAAAGACATAGTTTTGAAGATCAAACCGTAAGTTGAACCATGTTGGGGAAAGGTTAAAGGTTCTAGTGGTTGTGTGATGGCTGCGCCGTACTATCAGACATTTCCACGAAATGCGTTGTACAAATGCCCAACTAGCACGGGATGGTTGTAAAAAGGGTTGGGTTTGAAATGATGAATTACCAAGAACTTGTAGTATATCTCACAGCGCATGGAATAAAATATAATAATAACATAACTTCATATAAAATAGGCGAGACAGTACATAAGCTGAAAACTAGAGCATATCCATCAGAGTGGCGGAATCCAAAACATAGCGTCATATCCAATTATTACAACTTCAAAATATTGTCTCTAAAAGGAAATAAAAGAGGTACACTACTGATGCCCAAAGCAGTGACCAGCAACAACATAGGGAGTATAAGTATAAAGTACGTGGAAGCCTCCTGCTCGTCTCCGGATAGCTACTCGTGCATAACCCCCTAACCTGCCTCTAGTCTGCTTGTTTAAGTGCATCCAGAGTAATAAGAAGAGACATAAAACTCTGGGTCTGACGGAAGTCTGGTGTGAGCGATAACAAATTTATACCACTAAATGAAGCAATAGAATACTCTAAGGTAATACTAACATAGAGTGTAAAATGGGAGGGTGCATGTCATGGTGATAGCAAACATCAAACATAGAAATCGTCCTCACGTCTCTCACTGAGTGCGTAAAACATATGATATCCATCTCTTTGATCACCAGATCCATTGGGGCATGACAAGATCCCACCTCGAACAACTATTGCTATGACCACACTGCCTGGTATATAGTCAATAACCCTACCCAGTCCACACAGCCATGGCTCTGGGGTACGGGCCAACCAGTCCACACAGCCCTGGCTCTGGTTCGTCTACGTGCCCCCTCTCTCAATGGTGAACCAAAGTTATAGAAATCGATAACTCCTTTGCACACGTCAAGCAATGAAGCCCAACTCCAGAAGTTAACTCGTTGGTTCCCATCTGGATCCAGAGTAATACCTCTCCATTTGTACTTCCTTTGCATCTCAGGTTTTGGTCAAATTGGGGTTGATCTTCAGAAGAGTCGTCACGTACAGGTAGAAGCCCAAATCCAGTTGGTTCAATTTGTCAGCTCGGTTCGGCTCGGGTCATCATTGGGTCCTTACTTGGGTTTGGTTCAGGGTCCTTGGTGCGGTTTGGTTCGTTGCTTCCTGGTGCGGTTCGGTTCGTTGCTTCCTGGTGTGGTTTGGTTCGGTGCTTCCTGATCTCCAGATCCTGGTTCAGTTCGATGCTCAGGTCTACGGTTCAGTTCGGTCCTCTTGTCCTCCAATTGATCCGATCCGATCGCATCCCATGCCAAGCTCCAGCTCAACCCCAACTCCAACTTTATGCAAGTGGCCTTCCTCCTCGCCATGCTCCAATCCAGTTCGCTACCCTAGCCAATTCGATCTCCCTAGCCGATCCAATCTGGACCCCTGTAGAATTTCCAACAAGCTAGTATTGTCCATTCTCGCTGCACGACGGCGTTTTCAACCATTCTTCACTAATAAATCATAAAACATCCCAAACAACATTAACAACATATAGGTTCAATCAAATCATCAATCACATAGGCTATTTTAGATCAAACATACCCAAATCCATGATTTTCCCCATAATCCCCTAAATTCCAAGATTTACCAACTTAATCCAAATTAACCCAAATATATATATATATATATATATGACATAAAATATGATTCTAGAATTTCTACATATTTTTCCAAAAATTTTAGGTGTTTAATTTCGCTAATTATCACTGATCACACCCAATGAGCCATAATTAGTGAATAAGCATGCTAATCACTCACCTTAGCCAATAATTAACGATAGATCAGAAATTTTTACTGATTTGGATTGGATTCCAATGTAGTGTGGCAGATCTACCTCGAATTTTGTGTTAATCCGGCTTGATTTGATGTAGATTTGATTAATTTGTTATTAGAGGAGATTTAAAAGGAGGCCATTACTAGGGTTCAAAGAATGTTTGTGGCAGCTAGAAAAATGAAAGGAGATGAATCTCTAACTCCTTTTAGCCCTCCCATAAACCTAATCCCGAAGTGGGTTATAGGCCTAGCTGTTAATCACCCTACTAAGCCCGATTAAGCTGTTTTCCATCTTCCAAACCTTATTTCAGCCATATCTCCCAAACAGTAAGTCCGTTTGATTATTGTGAGCAATCTACGGAATGGGAAACCATCATTTGAATCCTGTGGAAGTGGTTTCAAGTCAAAACTCCTTACCAATCAAAATTTATGGGCAAAACAAGATTCACCAAGGGCAAAACGGTCATTTAAAATTTGGTAAAAATCATGAATGTGGGAAATGACCCAAATAGTCGTTTCCCAAAGTTACACAACCATATGACTTTGTATGAAAATAAAACAAATATTCTACGATCCTCCGATATGTAGAATGCGGGTCGTTACACTCTCCTCCCTATAAGAAATTTCGCCCCCGAAATTCCTCAACCAAGAAAACATACAATAGTGTCCCGTATGCCTATCAACCATTTTCAAACAATTAAACATATATAATAAACACAATAAGCCTTCCTAGCATGCGGCTTACTAAAAAGGGAATAACTATATCGCGATTAAAATCTTACCAGGTAAAGAGCTCTTTATACGACTTCCTTTTGCTCTTCTCGGTTTCCCAAGTACAACCATTCTCATTATCACCCCACTGGACCCAGTTTCACCGTCTTCCTTCGAAGTTGCTTCTTATTGTGTCCGACAATATGAATCATTCTGTGGCTTCCAACTGCCTCAGGTTCTATTTTGATATCATCCAAATAATCTAGTGAAATAGTTATATAAGAATCACACACGAACTTCCTTAACTGAGAAACATGAAATATGTTGCGCACTCCCGCCATCTTGTCAAGTAATCCAACTTTATACGCTAAATTCCTAACTAGTTCGAGAACTAGAAATGGACCAACAAACCTTGGTGCTAACTTACCTCTCCTACCAAACTGAATCACACTCTTCAACGGAGAGATCTTAATAAATACCAAGTCGCCAATGGAGAATATCAAATCTCTTCGTCTTTTATCAGCATAACTCTTCTGCCTATCTTGGGCAGCCTTCATTCGCTATTGAATAACCTCGATCTTATATGAAGTTTCTCTTATTACATCTGGCCCAAGCACAAATTTCTCACCAGTTTCCAACCAACATGATGGTGAGTTGCACGATCTTCCATACAAAGCTTCAAATGGAGCCATACCAATACTGGATTGATAACTGTTATTATATGCGAACTCAACTAGATGCAAATAGTCATCCCATGACCCACCAAAATCCAATATACAAGCTTTCAAGGGATCCTCTAATACACGATTCACCTTCTTTATTTGACCATCAGTTTGAGGATGGTACGCGGTACTGAGATGTAATTCTGACCCTAAAGCCTCTTGTAAGCTTTTCCAAAGCCCACTAGTAAATAATAGATCTCGGCCACTCACAATACCTTTAGGTACTCCATGAAATCTAACTACCCACTTCATATACAGTTCCGCTAACTTAGTTTCCGTTCTATTCGACTTGACTGGTAAAAACCTTGCACTCTTGGTCAATCGATCCACATTCACCCAAACACTATCATGACCCGATCTAGTCCTAGGTAAACCATCGATGAAATCCATTGAGGCTTGTTCCCATTTCCATTCGGGAATTTCCAACGGTTATAACAAACCACTAGGCTTCTTTTGCTCGTCTTTAACTAACTGGAAGTTCATGCACTTCGATATAAACTTCCCAATATCTCTCTACATCCCTTCCCAGTAGTAGGTCTGCTTCATGTCTTGATACATTTTGTTACCACAAGGATGTATAGTCAGTTTTGAGTGATGACACTCTATAAGACTTTCATCTCTCAATCCATTAATGTTTGGGAAAAACCTTTCTCCCATTCTTTCGAAGCCAACCCTCTCGATCAAGTCCATAATTGTTCATTTTCACACTGGCGATATCTCTACCTTGGAGATGATTTCCAATAGGTTAGGACCGTCCCTCTGACTGGAACCCATCCGCTCAATCAAAGTCGGTCTGAACTTCAAACTTGCTAACATCTCTAGATCCAATTCACACGTAGGTCTGAAATCATATCCCACGATATATTCCAGTTGCTTCCATTCTAGAAACATAGCCCCTAAACTAGCATGTCTCCTACTCAATGCATCAGCTAACGCATTTCCCTTCCCGTATGTGTATGCAATATCGAAATCATATGAAGCTAAGAACTCTAACCATCACTGCTGACAAAGATTTAAATCCTTTTGAGAGAAAAGATACTTAATGACTTAAGATCGGTAAACAACTTGAATCTTTCTCCTAAGAGATAATGTCTCCACATCTTTAACGCGAACATGATCGCTGCCAATTCCAAATCATGGATAAGAAATCTTTTCTCTTGCAGTTTCAGTTGCCAGCTAGCATAAGCTACAACCCTACTTCCTTGCTTCAGTGCAACACCTAGTCCGGTACCATAGGCATCCATGTATATTGTCATCTCTTCATTCCCTTTAGAAATAACTAACACTGACGCACACGTTAGTTTCTCCTTTTGGTTCCAGAACGCACTCCCACACCTTTCATCCTAAGAAAAATCTTGATTCTTTTTGGTCAACTGAGTTAACGGTGCCTTTATTTTGGAGAAGTCTTGGATAAACTTACGATAATATCCAGCTATCCCCGAGAAACATCTCACGTCTGTTGCATTCTTGGGCGTAGACCAATCTTGGACCGTATCCACCTTCATAGGATCCATGACAATACCATTCTCTGAAACAACATGGCCCAAGAACCTCACTTCCCTCCTCCAGAAGTGATACTTAGAAAACTTTGCTTTCAATTGGTGTTTCCTCAACATCTCCATCAGTGTCCTCAAATGTTCCTTGTGTTCTTCCTTTGTCCCCAAGTAAACTAAGATATCATCCACGAACACAAGAAAAAACTTATTTAATTGATCCCTGAAAACCCTATTCATAAGATCTATAAAGTATGCGGGTGAATTGGTCAATCTGAATGGCATGACCAACCACTCGTAGAACCCAGATGATGTCGTAAATGTCGTTTTAGGTATACTCTCAGGTGCTACTCGGAGCTGTGAAATCCTGTCGTGAGATCCAATTGGGAAAACACTGTTGCTCCATCTAGCTGATCAAACAAATCATCTATCCATGGAAGAGGATACTTATACTTCCTAGTCACCTTGTTCAACTCGCGGTAGTCCACACATAAGCGAAGGAAACCATTGGCCTTGGTAGCAAATACAACCGGTGCTCCCCACTAGGAAACACTTCTTCGGATAAATCCCTTCTTTAGACGATCGCCTACTTGTACTTCGAGCTCTCACTGCTCCCTTGGCACCATACGAAGAAGAGGCATCACTATAGGTCTGGCATCTTTCACTAAATCAATCTGAAACTATATCTCTCGATGTGGTGGAAGTCTGTTCGCTTCCCCGAACATGTCCGAATACTCGCCAGTAGTTAGCACATCTGATAACTCATCATGCGGGATGTTGAGGGAATTTAGAAAACTATCCATCACCACATCACTAGGTAGGCAACCCAATACCACCCTCCTCCCATCATCCACTCTAATGGTCATCGAAGACCCCTCATAGTCTACCACCACCCCATACATTTGGAGCCAATCGACTCCCAAATTAATGCCAAACCTAGTAAAGCCCACAACAAATCAATCACAAGCAAACACATATCCATGACTCAATAAGACCATATCACGACAAATCATACGAAGGCAGGTCGAACCACTGATCGGGTTTGTCACAACTAAAGGTCTATCGACAATCTCGGGTTCCAGTTCCAACCTATCTACCAGGTCACTAGATATGAACGAATGCGAAGCCCCTGTATCAAACAATACACGAACAGGAACGTCATAAATAGAAAGCATACCTTGAATAACGACATTCTTCCCCTTCTCCGCCGCACTTGGGGCATTTGACGAAGAAGGAACAACATTTGTAACACCCTACATCCGTTAGTGTCACTCGCAAAGAGAATGCACTAAGTTCTGTGGAGCATTTAGGGTAAAAGATGCAGATAAATTACTAGACTGACAGAAATTAAATAGTGGAAAATAAAACTTTACTTTATTGATAAGATAGTTTGTACAACAATTGTTTTCCAATATCAGATTATCATCTGTCTTACAAAATAAAGAAGCATAAAAAAAATACATTTATATTCCCCAATGTAGCAAGAGCCAGCCATAGCATCTGAAAAGAGAATCCAAGCAAAACTTCGACAAATCTTCAAGCTGGGAAAGAGTGACAGTCCAACTTAACTTGAGCTATACTATTCCCTCCTTTACTACCTGGGGGGGGGGGGGCGGAAGGAAAGAAGACGAAAGAAAAACAGAGTCAGACATAAAGCCTGAGTAAGTTCAGTTACTTCTAGCATGTGAACATGAAAAAACAAAACGACATGAATTAACTGAATACAAGATAACACCATGATGATAGGGTCAGCAAGATTAAGCAAGATTAACACAAGATATGCTAAGATAAGATAAACTGGGTATGCTCTAATATTTTCGCCTCTTCGCTATTTCCTTGTTATACTGGTTTCTATATCTTTACACCACCTAACTAGTGTCCCAACTAGTAACGATAACGTGATCCCAATCCCTGTAGTTTCCATTTCCTTCAGGCATACATTTATTATTTATTACCTAGATCTAATCTAGGGTTTTCTATCAAGTGCTTTCTAGATTCATCTAGGGTTTACACGACTTGTCTAATGCTTTACAGATTCAGGGTTTATGCCACCTAGGTCCACTAGGGATTACGCTACCTGTCGAACGATGCCCCCAAGTCTAGGACATACTACCTAGAGTGGTATATGTTCCTAGACTTCCCCACGCATGTATCGCGAATCGTTATCGCTTGTCTCGATGCACATGTCCTGTAATGTGTGGCCCAAGTCCTGTGGCAGGGCAAATCAAGAAACACCGAACTCGGTCGGGAGCTTTCAGATATCTGCCGATGCAGATGCTAAGGTGTGTTTTTATTCCAGTGGCTATGGTCCCACTTGACCCCTCCCTCAACTAATGAAAGGCATACCTTGAAAAATGAGAACTATACGCAGACCCCCTATGCCCCCACTAACCTATGGCCATCCTCACCCATAACTAGATAGCAAGTATATGGTCTTTTGGAGTTCTCCGCCTTTCCGCTTCACGTATCTTGATTGACTCAAGATGGATGGTAGACGACGAGTTGCTATCACAGGGCTACCAGTTTCTCTCCGAATCACGCTGGTCCATCCTAGTCTTTAGGTTGCCATATTTTGCAACCAAGGCATACCCTTGGTTCTTCTACCGCAGAACTTAACCTCTGTGAGCCCAGGAGGATCATCTGCAGCCACACAGAGGGATACCAAGAGTACCCTCACGTCCCCTCGAAGCCTCGGCCTTCGTAACCCAATTCGTTGGAGCCTTCTTCTTACTCAGACGGATGTTCGCTCCTTCCCGTGTTATACTAAGAATTACTACTTAGTTTTGCTAACTAAGGTTTACCACTTAGTTTCCAGAATCGTTGTTTTCTTAAGTAAGGTTTACTACTTAGCTCCTTTTAACTAAGGTTTACTACTTAGTTCTCTTTCTCGTCAATTTGGATTGGTTAAGTGTCATTAGTCAATTCAAGCTAACTTAACCCTCTTCATTTATCCTGTTAAACTGGTTAAGTGTTATCAGTAATTCATGTTGACTTAACCCTACCACAAACCAAGTTATATCGGTTAAGTATTTCTTATTACTTAACCCTATCCATTCATCCTGTATTGGTTAAGTGTTCCTTTTTAACTTAACCTTGCCCATCTATTTTAACTAACACTTTATTAATGGTTAAGTATTACCCCTTCATGTTTTAGACTTAACCCTATTCATTTATCACAATCTGATGGTTAAGTTTTCAAGTTTACTTAACCCTACGGTCAAGTCCAGCTAACATATCAAATTGGCTAAGTGTATTAAATTTTACTTAACCCCAACCTCTAGTCTAGTTAATATGTTAATTTGGCTAAGTGTATTAACTTTACTTAACCCCTACAAATCTTGTCTTGTTACCATGTTAAGTTGGTTAAGTGTCCCTATGGACTTAACCCTCCCATCCTAGCTTAACTGTGTTAAGTTGGTTAAGTGTCCCTATGGACTTAACCCTCCCATTCTAGCTTAACTGTGTTAAGTTGGTTAAGTGTTCCTATGGACTTAACCCTCCCATTCTAGCTTAACTGTGTTAAGTGTCTGTATGAACCTAACCCCACCCATCGGTTTGGTTATCATGTTGAATTGGTTAAGTGTCTTGGTTAACTTAACCCTACCATTCTTGTTCTAGCTTTAACTAAATAAATTAAAGCCGCGACCACTCACATTAGACAGATATTGTTGCGATTACTGGATGTGCCGGTTGGTTCCGGGCAGGTTTACATCGCAACTCAGTCTAACCTCGGGTTAGGCATATTCGAGTTTTCTAAGTTCAAAAGGGTTTTGATTAATTTTCAAATCAGGTTTTGAAATTAACCATCTCGTCCGTCGGATCAGTTAGGGATAGCCAGGGAGAGTAGGTAACTTGTATTTTCCAAACCCAAGCCTAGACACTACCCTCTCTGTCACCCTAGAACTTTCTGGTGTATTATTAAAAGAGATGTCGTTAATAAACCTTTAATTTGTCTAAATTTACATTTTCTAATTTAGGACAAATTCTATAAGTAAATTATTCCTAATTTACTTATTTCCTAATTACTCTTTTAATGTAAATTGTCAACATTTATTCTTATGGCCCATTTTCCCCTTTATATCATATTTGTGCTTTTTGGTATGTAAACTTTACCAAATTAAGTGTCACTAACCATGATTTTTGCCAAACATGACAATTACTCACAATTATGGCCAATTTCAAATTTATGCCAATATACTTATTATGCCAAATTAGCTAATCCAATTCTGATTTAACATTCTAATTACAGTTCATGTCAAACTAGACTTGTTATTCTAGTTCACAGTTCATGTAAATGCTAGATTTACAAGTCAATACTAGATTCAAATTACACATCCTATAATTCATGTCAAATTTATCCAATTTGCATTTTTATAAACATGCCATAATACATGTTCCCAA
The DNA here is from genome assembly GCA_030737875.1 of Allium sativum. Lineage (NCBI taxonomy): Eukaryota > Viridiplantae > Streptophyta > Magnoliopsida > Asparagales > Amaryllidaceae > Allium > Allium sativum. The sequence continues at coordinate 193,427,079 of CM060927.1, read as the reverse complement.
TTTATGCCAATTTCCAAGTTTATAACTACGTTTTTAGTAAATTTCATATTTTGCCCAAATTGTATTCCCATCGTTCGTATAATCGTGATTCAATCTAGATTATAGATAAATCTAGATTCGTAGAAAATAGGGAATGAACCAAAGATGTTATGAAAAAGATAGACATAATAACTGGCATAAAATGATAATTTACTAATTACGGACCTAACGAATTACACTGAAATTGATCTAAAACATCGAAGGCCTATAGGTCTGAAAATCTTATGACATAAAAAGGGTTGAATAACGACGTAGGTTCAAGAACATGGGTAGACCTAACTTAATAGGTAAATTACCAAGATCAAAAACCAAAGAAAACCAAGAATAGACAGAATAGATAATCAGGTTTAGACCCAATTTCACAGTAACAAAACTTAAGCAACACTTTCCTAGTCATGAATCATAGGTATTTAATCACAGTTGTCCTTGTTATGTCATAGGCAATAGTTTATGTTTCCTAATCAAAGGCATAGGCTTGTGTTCATAGTCAAGGAAATAATTCTCATAGTCATGAGTCACAGTCATAGGCAGTGTTCATAGTCATAGGCAATGTTCATAGTCAAAGAGGCATATGGTATTAAGGTCCATAGTTTCATAGTCACAGTCTTATTGGTCCTCGAATCATAACAGTTCTTAATTAGGTCCAAAGATATAAGCACTGATTCGAATAGAAAGATTTGGCATATTCTTTTATTCCTTTAATTTCATGTCACGAATAGAAAACGTTCAAATCTAAAAAGTAACCGACTTACAGAGATTAGATTAGATTCGTAGAAAACAGTCGTTGAAGTCGTTAGAATCTTCACTTGAATCCTAGCTTGTTTTGAATCCCCTCTTGAAAGTCTTGAGCAACATTTCCTCGTCTTGGATTTTCTTATTATTTTCTTATTTATACATTTTCTCAGAGGTAGCATAAGGATAGAATGAAATGGTGTAGAGAGGAGGAGGCTAGGAGGCTATTTATATAGGATTAGGCGGACGAACCTAGACAGAAAACGAGACCAGATACAAAAGGATGCACCCAGGCCCAAAACCAGGTTCGGGGACCAGGTCGACACCCATGTCGACTAGGTAGTCGACTTAGTCAGGGAGGGGGTCGACTACCCAGTCGACTCCCCAGTTGACCTGGGTCCTGGGCGGGAATTTTCCCGCCCAGCCCGCTTCTGGGTTTGAATTCGAATTTCGAGCTATTTTCGATTCTGAAAATTCCTGAAACTTCGGAGGGTCATATCTCCCTCATACGGACTCCAATTCTCGCAAACTAGGACTCGTTTTCAAGCAGAATTTCGAGACGAACGCAATGGCCCAACCCGTTTCCCTTGATTTTAGTTTTAAAATTTAATTCTGCCTTGATTTGTGAATCCTAATGTTACAGAATTACGGGGTGTTACAACATTGATAACATATGCTTTCACAATTTGCTCCTCCTTAGGGGGTTGCGGGCATTCATTCTTGGGATATCCCACTTGGCCACAGTTGAAGCACTTCCTTTCCCCTGGCTTTGCTCAACAATCAATGGCACGTTGTCCCTTCTTGCCACAGCTAAAGCACTCGATATCTTTCTTATTCTTCTTTCTCTGACCATCCTTGGTTTGGTTCTATTTTCTCCTATTCTGAGAATTCTTCTTTCCTTCACCACTTGCCTGCAATTTTGGCTCATCTGCAAATGCAATAGCAACCTTGGTCTTTGACTTAGGTTAAAGGATCTCTGATCTCAATGCCTTCCCTATAATAGATTCGAAAGACTCATCGATATAGTTTATAAGTCTTTCCCCCAAGTACCCGTCTAGGCCAGTTATGAACATCTCGTTCTTCTTCTTGGCAGTATCGATAAGAGATAATCCATATTTTGATAAGGTATCAAATTCAAAAATATATTCCGAGACAGACCTTCCATTCTGCTTAAGTTCTAAAAAGTTTTGGAATAATTCTAATTTCTGAGCAGTTGGAATAAACTTATAACGAACCGAGTCTTAAAATGATCCCAAGTAACTTGATCCTCGGGGGTAGCTACTTTAATAGCATTCCACCAATTCATTGCCCGTCCTTGAAGCTGACGCGATGCTAGATTTCTCTTCATTGCATCATCGATCCCCAAATCCTCGAAGATGTGCTCACAACTATCAAGTTAATCCTAAACCTTCGTAGCAGATTCCGTTCCATGGGACGGCTTCCCACAAAGACTAGTATAAGCCTTGTTAATCTTAGCGAAATTAGCTCTAGGCGCTTGCACTACTGCACCACCACCGTTAGCAGCATTAGGAACTGCTCCCTGAGCATCCCTAAGTATCTCTCGCATGAAGGTAGTAAACTTCATCCTTCTATCAGGGACATTCCCATTGTTGGCCCCCGAACCCGCTCCCTCTTCAACTCCCGGTGCAGGTTCCTTACCGTGCTCCTCGTATTTCAGCTCATCTTTCAACCTGTAAACTGAAAACGATCAGCCATCTCCTTAGTGGTGCCACTATAGTATGACTTTTCCCTTAGATATACTAATAGTACATATATAGGTTTTGAAAACCAAAATATCACAATTACGCGCTCTCATTTACGTATACTATCTCTCCCTGATATCTTCCCCTTGGTCAAACTACGCAACCAAGTGTGATGGCCTCCCCGTACTATCAGACATTTCCCCGAAATGCGCCGCTGTGCTAATGCCCGACTAACACGGGATGGTCGTAAAAATGGTTGGGTCTGAAATGATGAATCACCAAGAATCTGTAGTATATCTCATAGCGCATGGAATAAAATACAATAATAACATAACTTGACATAAAACAGGCGAGGCAGTACATAAGGTGAAAACTAAACCATGTCAATCACAGTGGCAGAATCAAAAACACACCTTCATATCCAATTATTACAAATTAAAAATACTATCTCTAAAAGGAAATAAAATAGGTACACTACTAATGCCCAAAGCAGTGACTAGCAATAAAACATGGAGTATATGTATAAAGTATGTGGAAGCCTCCTACTCTTCTTCATATAGCTACTCATGCATAACTACCTAACCTGCCTCTCATTTAGGAGCACCCAGAGTAATAAGAAGAGACATAAAACTCCGGGTCAGAAGAAAGTCTGGTTTGAGCGATAACAAATATATACCACTAATTAAAGCAATAATAAGTATAAATAATCATACCTGACCTGGACCTGCAACCAAAGAACTAGCACAACATGATGTACAATACTCTAAGGTAACACTAACATAGAGTGCAAAATGGGAGTGTGCGTGTAATGGTGATAACAAACATCAAACATAGCAATCATCCTCATGTCTCTGGCTTAGTGCATAAAGCATACGATATCCATCGCTTTGATCACCAGATCCATTAGGCCATGACGGGGTCCCACCCCGAACAACTATTATTATGACGATACTGCCCTGGTTTATAATCAATAACCCTACCCAGTCAACACATCCCTGGCTCTAGGATACGGGCCAACCAGTCCACACAGCCCTAGCTCTGATTCGTCTACATGCCCCCTCTCCTAATGGTGAAACAAAGTTATAGATATCGATAACTCTTTTGCACATGTCCCGCAGCGAAGCCCAACTCCAGAAATTAACTCGTTGGTTCCCATCTAGATCTTGAGTAATAACTCCCCATTTGGACTTCCTTTACATTTCTTGTTTCGGTCGAATTGGAGTTGGTCTTCAGAAGAGTCGTCGCGTAGAGGTAGAAGCTCAAATCCAGTTGGTTCAGTTCGTCACCTAGAATCAGCTCGGGTCATCATTAGGTCCTTACTTTGGTTCAGTTCGGGGTCCTTGGTGCGGTTCGGTTTAGTGCTTCCCGGTGCGGTTCGGTTCGGTGCTTCCTGGTGTTGTTTGGTTCGGTGCTTCCTAATCTCCAGATCCCGGTTCGGTTCGGTGATCAGGTCCCCGGTTCGGTCCTCTTGTCCTCCAGTTGATCCGATATGATCCGAAACCATCTTGTACCAAGCTCCAGCTCAGCCCCAAATCCAACTCTATGAAAGTGGCCTTCCTCCTCGCCATGCTCCAATCCGGTTCGGTCCGGCCCGTCCGATCCGATTCTCTAGCCGATCCTATCCGGGCCCCTGTAGAATTTCCAACAAGCTAGTATCGTCCATTCTCGCTACACGAAGGTGTTTTCAACCATTCTAACTTCACTAATCAATCATGAAACATCCCAGGCAACAGTGACAACATATAGATTCAATCAAAAAGATCAAAACATCAATCACATAGGCTATTTTAGATCAAATGTACCCAAATCCATGATTTTCCCTTCAATCCTCTAAATTCCGGGAATTAAAAACTTAATCCAAATTTATATATGTACATAAAATATGATTCTAGAATTTTTACATATTTTTCTAAAAAAATTTGTGTATAATTTCGCTAATTATCACTAATCACCCTAATTAGCCATTATTAGTGAATAAACATGCTAATCACTCACCTTTGCCAATAATTAATGATAGATTTGAAACTTTTACTGATTTGGCTCGGATTCCAATATGGTGCAGCAGCTCTACATCGAATTTTGTGTTAATCCGGCTTGATCGGATGTAGATTTGATTAATTTGTGATTAGAGAGTGATTAGAGGGAGATTTAGAAGAATGAGGCCATTACTAGTGTTCAAGGAAAGTTTGTGGCAGGTAGAAAAATGAAAGGAGATGATTATCCAATTCCTTTTAGCCCTTTCGTAACCCTAATCCCAAAATAGGTTATGGGCCTAGCTGCTAATCACCCTACTAAGCCCGATTAAGCTGTTTTCCGTCTTCCAAACCTTATTTCAGCCATATCTCCCAAACGGTAAGTCCGTTTGATTAAATGACCACTCTACGGAATGGGAAACTATCATTCGAATCCAATGGAAATGGTTTCAGGTCAAAATTTCTTACCAATGAAAAGTTATGGGCGAAACAAGATTCCCCAAGGGCAAAACGGTCATTTAAAATTCGGTAAAACTCGTGAATGTGGGAAATGACCCCAGTAATTGTTTTCCGAAGTTACACGACCATATGACTTCGTACGAAAATAAAACAAATATTCTGCGATCCTATGATGCATAGAATGCGGGTTGTTACAGGTTGAACTAGTCAGGCCGTAAGAACCGCGTTGATCGTTATTTTTTCAATTTATATGTAAAATTATATCAATTAACGTTAAAAATTAACTAAATATGCTACTACATTTTACTTCAAACAATTAGTTTTGAACAATTGATGACAGATATTAGTTGGAATAATTTTATAATAATTCGTTAGCTCAAAATTGCAATTTTTCTTATTCATAAATATGAAAAAAGTTCATCTCAACAATGATTCGTGAAACGCACAGTAATAATGCACATTGATTCTTTGTTAAATTGGTTATGTGAAAAACTAAAAAGTAAAACCGAAAATTTTCTTCAAATTTGTAGAGCCGTGAGGTTCAAAGATGTCGGTCTAGAGGTTTCTTCAGGGGTCTGAGGTTAGACTGCGGGCTCATGCACGTGCAAGGTTATTTCAATTGCAGAGCCATTACGCTCCAAGGTTGAGGGTTAACTTTGTCCTTTTATTAAATTCAAAGCTCATTCCAAATTGACGAGCATACATGTTTATACAGTGGAAGAGTCAAGCATAAAAACAATTTTATATGGTATATAGATAACCTGATTAACACTAAATAGAAAGATTAGTTGACTTTTCCTAATTAATATAACAATTAAAAATCACTATGAAGCATTAATTTGTAGCATGCTTAATCCACTTAATGATTACTAAATCGATGTGTTGTAGTCGTTCCTATGTTTATAGCAGAGAGTGTTTTGAATATGGAAATATATGGACCTATAACATAGCACAATCACATTGAATTGATGTATTAGCTTCCCAAATCCCCATCTCTGATAGAGTCAAATAGTTTGTTTTTCAGATGCACATAATAATAATAATAAATTTATGCTCAAATGCAAAAGCAGTCATCAAATAACTGTTTTGACAATGGTATTTCATTAGGCTTTGTAGCCCAAGTTGCATCAAAGCTAAAAAGTTCTATTAGTAGAAAAAAATTCGTTGACTTGAAGAAGAAAGAAAGCGAAGTCCAAATGACTAACAAGAAAAGGTGAAAATGGAATTGCGGATCATAAGACATATGGTTTGATAGAATTATAATACAATCTAGAAATGAAATGAAAAGAAAATTAGTCGAGACTTTTAACTTGGTCTATAATAATATTTAGCTAGTATTTTTCTTATGTAGTGCTAAAAGCATCCACGAATGTATTGTCTAATACCATTATTACATTACACCTTATACAATAGTCAAACACGCTGTGCCATAACATACATACTACCATAAACCTTAATAACATTTTCCTTCTTCTCATTACATCATCATCTTTTGATCTCCGTTTATCGTGCAACCCCGTAAAGCTTTTCCATGAGAAAATCAACGAAAGCATCAGAAAAGCCATTGCACTGAACAAGCGCAAAAACCGCCTTCATCTTCTAAACCAAGCAAGCATTCAATTCTCAGTTCAGATTGAAATCTAGGGTTTTCTTTGAAATCGAACCTAGTCAATCGAAAAGAGGAGAAGTAGGGATATTGATTCACGATTATTTTTTACCATGGGTTAAATCTCATTTACAGTTTGATGTTGCCATAGGAACATTTTTTGGTCAGCTCCAAAATGCCACGTTCATTCACGGTTTAATATTTTTGTCGTTTAAGTGATTTGTTGATTAATTCTTTTGAGTATATGTCATTTGAGTACTGGAACTGAACTGTATTTTTATATTCCTTTGATTCACTATGATTGTTGGGATCTAAATAAGAGGCGCGTAGCATAACTAGTGCTCTCTTCATTGTAAATTCCATTCTAGTATATTGAATTGAGTCGTAATTTAGTCTCTATCCAAATAATTTTAACAACGTCTCAGACTATTCGCCTGACAAAAAACAAAAACAATATTCAAAGAATGGAATTACCCTACCACATAGATAATGGAATCCAATAAATCCTTTATTCTCATATTTTTTTCAATTTATTTGTCTTTTTTCTTATGCTTGAATAAATAGTTGAATTGAAAAGTTTAGGTGGTATCAATTTACCTAATGTTTGAATCAACATCACTATGGTGATGTAGAGTTAGTCAAGGTAAAACCACATAATTTTACAGTCATTTAGTACAAAAGCATTTGTTGCTTTGGAGGTTTTTATTGAGTAATATACGGCCAGTAAATGATTCGTCAAAGATTAAATATTACCCAAATTTTAAACTGTAACAGCCTATAATTTTAACAACACTAGAGGAGGATAAATTAAATAATAATTAATATAATATTCAGAACTAAGGGAAACATACCATGCCATTGCGTCTGTCTCGAAATTTGGGTCAAGATAGACATTTGGCTTGCGTAAAACGGACACCGTATGAAGAAGTTATGATGGTTTGAAGTTTGTATACGCGCAAGATAGTTATGTATATATAGGGTCCAGAAAATCAGATTTTAGTTCAAAATTCAAAAAATCCGTTGGTGGCAAAGTTCCCGCCCCAGGGGTGTCGACCCGTTAAGTGGGCTCGACCCCATAAATGGGGGGTCGACCCCCCTAGGGCTGAGGTGGTATTTGATTTTCTGGAGACTGACAGCTATATATAGAGGTCCATTTCTCTTGTTTTCTTCATTGAAAATACATGGAGGCCAAACTCTGCCGGTGACTGAACTGAACCGAATTATGATCTACAATGACCAACTAAAGCAAATCAATTAGAGATTCAGGCGTAGATCTGCAACTCAATAAGCTTTTGTTCTAGTTCTCTCTTCTTAATCCTAACACTGTGAGTTCTAGGTTACTTTTGGATTTAAATGATTAAAAGTAGAACGTGATAGTAATGTGATTTGGATCGGTCTAAAATCGTGAATCTATGTTATTCTTAGATCTCAGCTAGATCTATTTTTATAGTTCTAATTCACTTGTGGATAGTTTATCATGTCACCTTCGTGGATCCGAAAGTTTTTCTAGGATTGTGGTTAACTTGGATCTATCATTATTTGGACAGTTAAATTCTTGTTAGTTCTAGATCATCTTGTTGTAATTGGACGTATGAATTCCTATTTAGATACATTCATGCTTCTTGTGACATCCTTATTACGTTAGATCTAGTTTTATCATCACATTTGCTCACTAGATCTGTTTTCATGTCCACCTTATTATTATGCCAATTACACATCTATGCCAATATGTATATATATATATATATATGTATATATGTATATGTTTATGCCATTTATGTTAGAATAATCACTATTGTCATCTTCCCTTCACATTTCCCTTTTTATTGATCATGACTAGGCTAGTTTCTAGCCTAGGAATGCCTCTACAATTATGCGAATGCGTTAGTTAGGGAACGGGGGAAAATATTAGAATTGGCATAACTTGGTTAATGAATATGAATATGGAAATATAATTCGCTTTGAACATAATTGGAGAAAAAGGGGATGAAATTTATAACCTATAACCTATAATGATATAGGTAAAATTGGGTAAGAATGAAATGCCTAGGATTACAACTAGAAATTGTAATTGCACTTATGACACGAGGTTAGGTTGCATTAATGGTGGAAGTCTGCCCGGACCCGACCAACATATCCAACAACCACTAATTTTGAACCTAACGTGAGAGGTCTAAGTACGCAAATACGAGACGAGCTAAGACACGAGGTTATGGCCAACTTGTGGGATAAGACTGCCCGGACCCGACCGACATATCCAGCATCCACAAGCCATAGGCCCGATGAGGGAGGTATATTCCAATATAAACCATAAATGGACATGGTAATGAATTGAAATACTTAACCTTGTTGAATCCATAGGGATTGTGTGAATATAAATAGGGGTTAAGTAAACTTGGTTGAACAATGGAAGGGTTAAGTTAGTATATCTGATTTGAGTGGGTAATATTTGATATAGGCCCACGAGACTTAACCGATTAGGGGTTATGTATTAAAGACATGTATAGGTAAGCATAACAGTAGAAAGATTGGGGTTACATAAGTAAGAAACCTTTTAGGGTAAATATAACCCGTGGAAAACCTAGTGGGGTATACAAGACAAGGGGGAGAGTTTATATCATATTGTGTGGGACCCGTTTCAGTTAGTAACCCGAAGTAGGTATCGAGTAGAATACTCCGAACAACGCCGGAGAAGGGGCATGATTACTAAACTAATTGTAAGAGATCCAGACATGGAGGACGGTGTGTGCGGCGCAAATCGACCGGGCCATGTGCATGAATGAGCCAGGCAGAAGAGGATGAGACGTCCGTGACACCTGTTGATATGGGGCTATGCATATCAGCAGAGGGTTGCCACTTTAGGACGTGATACATCCTACGGTGGGGCTGGCATAGAGTACCTTCGCGGATTAGGGAGCCGATCGATTAGGGTAGTAGTTATGGTACATTTGGACGTATGCCTAAGTCTACCACCTTATAGTGGAAGGGATCATCCCATTCTTGATATACTAGTATTAGTGCAGAATAATTGTTAGGGAAGCTTATTCTTCCTATTCTGTTTACCTTGTCATACCTGCCTTTATGTAGTTATCTCTCTCTTATCCACTTTATATGCCTCTCATGCTACTTTTATTTATTTACTTACTAAAAGTAACTAGACTCGCCAGACTTTATGTCAGACCCTTTTTATTTCCTCTTCTTTCTTCCGTTTCCCCCTCCCTTCAGGTTCGCAGGAGGGAATTCTCAGGCTTAGTCAAGACTCGGTTATCATCTTGTAGGAGCTGCTTTTGAAGTATAGCTCAAGTTCTTCTCTCTACTATGGCTTAGATCTTTTGTTTGGGGAATTATGTTTTTATATACTTATGTACTCTGATTGTACAAGGTAGAAGTTATATTATTGTAATGGCCTTTGTGACTTATGGTATTTTGAACCAAGATGTGATGATTTATGTTCGAAATAAAAATTTGAAATTCCACTCCTATCTTATTTATATCTGTCTTGTAATATTCTGTGTCTGTTTATCTATAATGATTCACGGAACTTAATGCATTCCCTTAGTGAGTGACATTAAAGGACGCGGGGTGTCGCACTTGGTATCAGAGCTGAAGGTTACCACATTAGATAAAAGTTTATGGAAACTATTTTCAAAAGGCTTTAAAAGAAAGCATTTTCCAAAAGAAAAGTCTGTTTTGAAAAACATTCCCTAACAATCCATAAGTTATATCTTTCGATCCCTTGTCTGAATCCCTTTCCTTTTCTTTTTCAGCATGTCTAGGGAACCCAATATCCCAGAGGGCATTACGATATCAGGATGGTTCCATAGGTATCTGGAGGCCACGGCGCCTACCGAAGGCCAAGGAAACGTTCCTCCCCCAGCTACACCCGTTGTTCCTCCTCCTCCCCCTCCGCATGTAGAAAACTTCTCTAAGATCTGCAAAGATTTTTGTGCTATGGGAGGGAAGCCATTTCATGGAACCAAGACATTCGTAGAGGCAAGGAATTGGATCAAGGATACAAAGGACTTGTTTGTTATCTTTAAAGTAGAGGATCGAATAGAGATTCAGTTAGCTGCTTGGCTACTGAAGGATGAAGCTTCATTTTGGTGGGAGGTAACCCAAGCAGGCCGTCCGGTGGAGACTTGGGATGACTTTAGACAGAGGTTTGAGATGGAATTTCTTTCCTAAGCTGAGAAGAGCATGAAGATGGAGAGGTTCTTAGCACTCAAACAAGGGAAATTGACTGTTAAAGAGTATGTGAACAAATTCAACTAGCTGGCAAGGTTTGGACTGGAATTGGTGGATTTTCCACATAAGAAAGCTTTGCGGTTAGCTAAAGGGCAGAATGAACCCCTTCATTGGATAGCTATGTCCCATGTTCCAATGGGGGCAACCTTTGAAAGGATTGTAGATATGGCCTTGATGCATGAGGAAGAGAAGGGAGAAAAGAAAGAGGTCAAAGTTGAGAACAACCAAGAAGATATGGCCCAAGAAAGGACAATAACAACAACAACAAAAGAAGGGTGTAAAGAATGACAAGGCAAAGGACAAGAGGAAGTGTCATAGTTATGGATGAGAGGGCCACTTGGTGAAGGAATGCAAAAGAAAGAATAATTATTGCTTCAATTGCGGAGAGGTCAGACACTTTGCTAGGGAGTGCCTAAAAAAACAGGGAAAAGGTTAGAGGGCAAGAACTTCTAGAGGGCAGGTGCATGCTCTCGCGATCAGTGCTCCTGACAAAGGTAGAATTTTTTTTTGTAAAAATTTTAATTTCTCTTTCAAATCATCCTATTAGAACAATTTTTTATTCTAGCGCTTCACACTCATTTATATCTAGTTCCATGGTTGAATCTCTGCACTTAATTACTGGTATGGTAGTGGATCCCATAGTTCTCTCAAACCCTATTGGTGGTTCGGCTCATTTATATATGATTTGTCGGGGTTTGAGAATATCTGTCTTAGGCTTCTAGTTTGAATGCGGTGCGTATATGCTCGGTTTTATGGGCTATGGGTTGATTCTAGGGATGGATTGGCTAACCACATATGGTGCCATTCTAGATTGTGAAAGAATGGTCATTAGACTTTTGACTTACCATGGGAGGACCCTCGAGACTTCTTGTGACCCCAAAGGGTCTGTTATGCTTAGATTCCTAGAGTCTCTTGATGCATCTACAGATGATTTTTAATCTGTTCCAGTAGTCCGAGATTGTCTTGATATTTTCGAGGAGGACCAAGGTTTACCTCCGAGGCGCGAGATCGAGTTTCGCATATATTTGGTGGATAATGCAAAGCTAGTTGCATTTCCTGTGCCCCATATGGCTCCAAGGGAAAGGAGGGAGCTTAGCAAACAAGTGGGGGAGCTATTTGAAAAAGGATTTATTAGATGAAGCATATCTGAATGGGGTGCTCCAGTTGTATTTGCAACTAAGGCGGATGGTTCGCTTCGCTTATGCGTAGATTATAGAGAATTGAATAAGCTCACCAAGAAGAATAGGCATCCACTTCCAAGGTTAGACGACTTGTTTGACCAGCTTGTTGGAGCCTCGGTATTCTCTCAGTTAGACTTGGCCATGGGGTTTCATCGGTTGAGGGTGGCTGAGGAAAGTATAGACAAGACTATTTTAGGACATCATATGGTTTCTTTGAATGGATCGTTATGCCTTTTGGGTAGATGAATGCACCCACCTATTTTGTCGATCTAATGAGTAGGGTGTTTCGGGAGTTTCTAAATAAATTTGTCGTGGTTTTTGTTGATGATATCTTGATCTTCTCCAAAAGCGAAGAAGAGCATGCCCAACATTTGAGAGAGGTTTTGAAAACTCTTCATGTGCATCTGCATAAGGCAAAGTTCTCCAAATGCCATTTTTGGAGAAAAGAGGTGAGATTCTTAGGGCATGTAGTCCCCACAGAAGGGATAGCTGTAGATCCCGCAAAGGTAGTTACAGTGCAAGATCGGCAAATTCCAAAAAAAAAAAAACAGAGGTGAGAAGCTTTCTTAGATTGGCAGGTTATTATAGGAAGTTCGTTAAGGACTTCGCAAAGATATCAGCCCCTCTCACCAGGCTGACAAAGAAGAACTTGGCATTTTCATAGGATATAGATTATGGTGTTGCTTTCCAACGTTTAAGAGGGCTCTGACAACAGCCCCAGTCTTGACTTTGCCCGATGGGAACAAGGTGTTTACGGTTTACACCGATGCATATGGTATAGGGATTGGTGCGGTTCGGATGCAAGAAGGAAAAGTAGTGTGTTATGGGGGTAGACAGTTGAGAGTTCATGAGAAGAACTACCCCACCCATGATTTAGAGCTAGCTGCCATAGTATTCGCGCTAAAGACGTGGCGTCATTACTTACTTGGAGAGAAGTTTGAGTTATGCACCAATCATAAATCTCTCAAGTATCTGTTCTCGTAGAAGGATCTTAATTTAAGGTAAAAAAGATGGATGGAGTTCCTAGCTTCTTATGACTTTGAAACCGCTTATACCCCTAGCAATGGTAGTGTGGTAGCTGATGCACTAAGTAGGTAGAGGATGGCCTTAAGTCCTTTGTTTGTGGAGAGGAAGAGCTTGGAGTTCGTATCAACTTTTGATTTTAGACCCTTAATCGATATTTTTCCTGATTTGTTCGCATCATTGGAAATAAGGCCTACTCTTATGGATTAGATAGGAGCTTCGCAGCTAGATGATCCATAGATTTTAGACATCATGGACAAGCTCAGAAAAGGGGAGACTTCTATTCATCTCAGTAGATATTCCATAGATGAAAAGGGGTGGTTGCGACGAGATGGAAGGCTTTGTGTTCCTCAAACTGGAAGCTTGACAAAGGCAGTCCTTGAAGAATCCCACCATTCTAAGATGACTATTCATCCAGGCGGTGATAAGATGTATAAAGATATGAAGAGGGTTTTCTTTTGGGCAAGGATGAAGAAAGATATGGCAGAATTTGTTTCTCAATGATTAGTTTTCCAGCAAGTTAAAGCTGAGCAAAAGACGCTCGGTGGTTTACTTCATCCTTTGGAGGTTCCACAGTGGAAATGGGAGAGCGTCTCCATGGACTTCATAGATGGGTTGCCTAGGTCAAAGAAAAGCAATACTAGTATTTGGGTAGTAGTGGACAGATTGACTAAGAGCGCTCATTTCATTCCTGTCAAGAGTAAGAGGACGAAATCGTGGTTGGCAACAATTTATGTTCGTGAGATAATTCGTCCTCATGGAGTACCTTCCAGCACTGTAAGTGATCGTGACCCCATCTTTACCAGTGAATTTTGGAGGAACCTGCAAGAAGCATTAGGTACACAGTTGTGTTTAAGCACTACTTATCATCCTCAGACCGATGGACAGACGAAGAGGTTGAACAGAATTCTAGAGGATCCTTTAAGGCTGTGTATCCTAGATTCGGAGGGACTTGGGAAGAGCACCTTCCTTTAGTATAATTTGCCTATAACAACAATTATCAGGCTAGCATCGGCATGACACCCTTCGAAGCATTGTACGGATGACCCTATAGATCACCAACTTGCTTGTGGGAATCTACAGAAAGATTGTTACTTGGACCTGATATGGTTAGAGAAACTTCCGAGAAGATTGACCTTATTCGACGACGGATGATGACAACTCAAGATATCTAGAAACACTATGTAGATAAGAGGAGGACCGACATCGAATTTGAAGTAGAAGACTTAGTTTTTATCGAAGTATCACCTCTATGGAATGTGGTTCGCTTTGGATCGTTAGGGAAATTGGCACCTAGGTTTATGGGACCATTTCACATAACCGAGAGAATTGGCCAAATGGCCTATAGAGTAAAGCTTCCAGAAAATCTGTCTGGTATTCATGATGTTTTCCACGTTTCTCATCCGTCGAAGTGTTTACATGACACTACGGAAGTTGTTGAGCCAAGCATATTGGAAGAAGTGGAAGTAGAAGGGAGGTGACAGTCAGACGAGTCTCTACTCGTATTCTTGGATTAGAAGTTAAGAAGCTACGCAATAAATAAATCAAGATGATAAAGGTTCAATGGGGAGATAAACTAGAGAATGCAACTTGGGAGACCGAAGGCAAGATTTGTGCTTCGTACCCTTTTCTTTTCGAGGGTATCCTTTTCCAAAATTTATCTATGCTTGCTTCTATCATTTGAGTATGTCCTATCAATAGTATTCTCGACCTTTAGATAGGAATCCTATGGTTGTAAACATGTGTTTGATACACGTTATATTTGATAGATGCAAATGGATGCAAGTGTTTGCTAGTGGTTGCCAGTGGATGCATATGCACACACATTAGGCACTAAATCGGCTCAATCACTCCCATACTGCATATGGATGTGTGTGCATATTTTTTCCTTTTAATGGATGAAAATGGATGTTTTAGCATATGGATGTTGCATTTGGACGAATGAGTGCGCATACATATAAAACTTACATGTTATAGTAGGATTATTTGCATACATATTGGATTCATGACACCAATATACATTGCATTAAGGAGGTCGACTGAACCAGTAGACTGCCTAATCTTCGCATTAATATTGGGACATATACACACACCGTTGCGTATATTCATATAAGCATTAGAAGTCTATAAAGACAATGGATGCTAGTGATTGATCACTGAGTAGATGAGTGATGGATGGAAGGAACTACATTTTTCTCAACATAAAGATTTAGGGAAGAATTCCTTTAAGTAGGGGGAATGTAACACCCCGTAATTTTAACAACAATAAAAGAGGATAAATTAAATAATAATTAATTTAATATTCTAAACTAAGGGAATTAGGCTGCGCCATTGCATCCATCTCGAAATTCTGGTCAAGACAGAAATTTGGTTTGCGCAAAACGGACATCGTATGAAGAAGTTATGAAGGTTTGAAGTTTTTATATGCACAAGCTAGTTATATATACAAATACATATATATATATATAGGGTCCAGAAAATCATGTTTCAGTTCTAAATTCAAAAAATTCGTTGGTGGCAAAGTTCCCGTCCTATGGGTGTCGACCCCAAAGCAGGGGTGTCGACCCCTTAGGGGGGTCGACCCCATAAAGGGGGAGGGTCGCCCCTAGGGCTGAGGTGGCATTTGATTTTTTGGAGGCTGGACGTTATATATAGAGGTCCATTTCTCTTGTTTTCTTTATTGAAAATCCATGGGCCAACCTCTACCGGTGACTGAACCGAATTATCATCTACAATGATAAACTAAAGCAAATCAATTAGAGATTCAAGCGTAGATCTGCAACTCAAGAAGCTTCTCTTCTAGTTCTCTCTTCTTAATCCGAACATTGTGAGTTCTAGGTTACTTTTAGATTTAAATGATTAAAAGTAAAACGTGAAATTGATGTGATTTAGATCTGTCTAAAAGCATGAATCTATGCTATTCTTTGATCTCAAACTTTAATATGCTAGATCTATTTTTATAGATTTATTTCACTTATGGATAGTTTATCATGTCACCTTTGCGGGTCTGAATATTTACCTAGGATTCTGGTTAATTTGGAGTTATCATTATTGGGACAGTTAAATTCTTGTTTAGTTCTAGATCATCTTGTTGTATTTGGATATATGAATTCCTATTTAGACCCATTCATGCTTCTTGTGACATTCTTATTATGTTAGACCTAGTTTTATCATCACCTTTGCTCACTAGATCTATTTTTATGTCCACCTTATTATTATGGCAATTACATGTTTATGCCAGTATATATATGTTCATGCCGGTTATGTTTGAATAATCACTATTGTCATCTTCCTATCACCTTTCCCTTTTTATTGATCATGACTAGGCTACTTTCTAGCCTAGACATGCTGCCAATGCGAATGAGTTAGTTAGGGTACGGGGAAAAAATATTAGAATTGGCATAACTTGGTTAATGAATATAAATACGGACATATAATTCACTATGAACATAATTAGGGAAAAAGGGGCATGAAACCTATAGCCTATAACCTATAATGACATATGTAAAACTGCATAAGAATGAAATGCCTAGGATTACAACTAGAAATTGTAATTGCACTTATGGCATGAGGTTAGGTTGCATTAGTCGTGGAAATCTGCCCGAATCCGACTGGCATATCCTACAACCACTAATGTTGAACCTAACGTGAGAGGTCTAAGCACGCAAATACGAGACGAGCTAAGATAGAGGTTAGGCCCAACTTGTGGGATAAGTCTGCCCGGACCCGATCGAAATATCCAACATCCACAAGCCATAGGCCTAATGTGGGAGGTCTAGCCTAATATAAAGCATAAATGGACATGCTAATGAATTGAAATACTTAACTTAATTAAATCCATAGAGATTGTGTGAATATAGATAGCAGTTAAGTAAACCTGGCTGAACAATGGAAGGGTTAAGCTAGTATATCTGAGTTGTGTGGGTAATATTTGATATAGGCCTACGAGACTTAACCGATTAGGGGTTATGTATTAAAGTCACCTATAGGCAAGCATAACCGGTAGATAGATTGGGGTTATATAAGTAAGACACCTTTTAGGGTAAATATAACCTATGGAAAACCCGGTGTGGGATACTAGACAAGGGGAGTGCTTGTATCATGTTGTGTAGGACCCATTTCAGTCAGTAACCCACAGTAGATCGAATAGAATACTCTAAATTAGGTCAGAGAAGGAGCACGCTTACCGAACTGATTGTAAGATATCCAAATGTGGAGGATGGTGTGGGCGGCGCAAACTGACCGAGCCATGTGCGTGCATGAGCCGCGCAAAAGGGGAAAAGACAATCATGACATCTTTAGATATGGGGCAGTGCATATCAGTGGAGGGTTGCCACTTTAGGACGTGATAAATCCTACGGTGGGGCCAGCACATAATATCTACACGGATTACGGAGCTGATCGATTAGGGTAGTAGTTACGGTACATTTCGATGTATATCTAAGTCTACCACCTTAAAGTGGATTGGGTCATCCCATTCTTGATATACTAGTATTGGTGCAGAGTAATCGTTAGTGAAGAGTATTAATCCAATCCTTTTTACCTTGTCATACCTACCTTTATGTAGTTATCTCTCTCTTATCCACTTTATATGCCTGTCATGCTACTTTTATTTATTTACTTACTAAAATTAACTGGACTTGCCAGACTTTATGTCTGAACCTTTTTGTTTTGCTCTTTTTTCTTTTGTTTCACCCTCTCCCCCCAGATTTGCACGAAGGGAATTCTCAAGCTTAGTCAAGACTTAGTTATCATCTTGTAGGAGCTGCTTTTGAAGTATAGCTCAAGTTCTTCTCTCTACTATGGCTCAGCTCTTTTGTTTGGGAAATTATATTTTTATATCCATATGTACTCTGATGGTACAAGGAAGAAGTTATATTATTGTAACGGTTTTTGTGACTTAATTTATTTTGAATCACTATGTGATGATTTATGTTTGAAATAAAAATTTGAAATTCCGCTGCTATCTTATTTATATCTGTCTTGTAATATTCTATGTCTGTTTACCTATAACGCTTCATGGAACTTAATGCATTCCATTAGTGAGTGACATTAACAGACGTGGGGTGTCACATATACTCCGTCTGAGGTTCGTAGCTTTGTTTGCAGTTTGTAATAGAAAGGTAGAAAAATGAAATAATTTTCAAAGATGACAATGGAAGATGAAAATCGTTTTGAAAAGAAACAAGTTCATAGGGTAACATTTAACAAAATGATTGTCGTTATCTGATGTTTATGCATCAAGAGCTAATGCTTAGCCTATGAATTCTATGCTACACTGAAATATTATCACATCATTATTATTTGTGATCTTGTTTGTTTCATTTCATAGCTTGCTAACGCTAAGTTTGTTCATGTCCAAATCTATTATCGCAACAGGTGATTCACGTTTAAAAAAGAACTAGAATATTGGGTAGATTTTTATTAAACGTTATAGTTCTCTTTCTTGGTTTTTTAAACTTATACAAAAAGTTCAATAACTTGTTTATTGTGCGTAATTATAGGAAAAGGAAGAGCGTGCTTGAATGCGGCATATGCCATAAACATAACGTGCATTAGAACTTGAAAAATCAAAAAAAAAAAAAAATTCAGAAGCAAGTGGAAGCATGTCAGAATGAAACATCTTGTGATGAAGAGGAAGTAAATGGTAGCAGTTCCCATGAAAGTAGTTTGCATAATGATGGATCAAATGATGGTGTAGGAAAGAAAAGAGAATCTATCGAACAAGGTACGGATGATGATGAATTAGGTAATGGATTAAGTTCGAATAACTCAAAGGATGAAGATGTACCACTGAAGAACCTATTAAATGTGAAGCCTTTGCTTAAACCACGACTATTGCTGACTCAACCGTTAATGTTTCATGTGTAGTAAAAAGTTTTGAAACTCAAATCGCACATAATATTTGAAATAAGTAACAAGTAACTAAATACTTGTAACATTATTATTTCCGTGTAGTAATGTAAACTGTATTATAATGGTTGAAAATTTTGTTTGTAGGAGAAGGGGCCACTCAAATGTATTACTCATTGGTGGAAGCTAAATGAGTGGAAAGTGGATGAGTTGCCAAGTCAACTCGTTGCAATAGTAAAAGTCCCGGTTTTTATAATATATTTAGATATAAATAAAAACATATAGACTGTGTTACTATTTCTGCTTTTATCGAGAGATGGCATCAAGAGACTGATTCGTTTCGTATGCCGTTCGGAGAGTTGATAATTTCATTCGATGCAGTGGCTCAAATATTGAAAATTCGAGTTGTAAGCCGTTCTATTTATATAAAAGAACTTGACCAAACTGAGGTTGATTTTTTTTGGAATATCTAGGAGAAACGGAACAAGTCGCGAGGGAATTACATTTTTCAAACTCCATGAAGCTTAATTTTCTTATAAATCAGTTCAATGAAATATCCAAGAAAAAAGAAACAAGCGAAAATGATTATGAAATCATTGCTCGTGCTTGCCTACTATACTTATTGGGATGCACTTTATTTTGTGATAAGTCCAGTACAAAGGTGTCAGTGAATTATCTAAAATGTTTGTCAGATGTTAATAACTTAAGTGAACTAGGTTAGGGAATGGGGTTATTGGCAGTTTTATATCATCAACTAGGTTTAGCTTCCCGATGCAACATTAAACAAATGGCTGGCTATATGACATTATTTACGATATGTGTACATTTTTTAATGTACCTGTTACTAATGCTTATTTTTTTAAGGCATGGATTTATGACCACTTCCCTTAATTCTGAACGTTATTCCTTAAAAAAGTTATGACTACACCATGCCCAAAATGTGTAGACGAGAACCTAAAAATAGTTTGGTGATGATACATCTGCTATAACTTGACTTAGAGAACAACTCGATGATTTAACTTCTCAAGATATAAGTTTAAAATTTCTATGGTTCTTAATATATGTTGACTTGGGAAATTGTCACAATTCATGCACGCCAACACTCGAGTGTACGTTCGTAAAAAAGCGATAATCCAAATCCAAAGTAATGAAATGCAGGGAGAACACCGCTTTTTATAGTGGTTCAGCACTAAAGCCTATATCCACTTTATAGTAGCCATTCATTATATAATAGCTGATTACAAAAGTTGTACAAGTTCAAACAATATTTGTGTATAAAGTTGTGTAATACAACAACAAAATGTTTGTTAATTCCAAACAATGACAAAACGCTCTTCTTCCTCTTTGTTGAGCTAAAATATGGAGCAACGACAAAAAGTAGCTTCAATGTCCAAGAAAATCTAAAGATATCAAGAACTGTCCAAAAGCAATGTAAATGTCTGAAGAAATGTCCAAATTGGTTGGCAAACATTTGTATAGCATTTAGAAGTCCAAAAATAGTCCAAAATTCATAGGGGAGATGAAGGAAACTATTAATAGTGTTTGAGAGCTTCAACCCCGTATGCCAAAATGTAAGAAGGGTGCAAATCAGCCAACCCCTTAAATGCTAAGCTATGGGTATTTATATGTGAGTTTGGGAGTGTCAGCCCAAATTTCGTATCCCATAAGCGGAGTCGAAAAACCAAAGCTAAGTCGGAAAATCTCGAATTCTTTAAAAACTTGTGAAAATGCGTATTACGCAGCAACATGGTTGTTGATGGCAAAAAATGTCGTAAACACCAAAGATTCCTTATTACTAGGAGTTATAAATATGGTCGCATAGACAAGAACATATTATAGAACATAAACAATAAATAAAACAGGAGATTTATAGTGGTTCGGCCTTAGGGAGGGCCTACGTCCACTTTGAAAAGTTGTAGGAATTTTATTGATCACTTGAAAGATTACAAGGTAGAGATCCTCTTATTACATTCATTGACTATGATATATGAAGCTACAATAGTCATATTTGCAAGAAATAGTAAAATGGACAAGTTTTCCCTTCTTCTTCCTCAAAGAGGAGATGCCATTAATGAAGCTTTATGGAGGTCTCAAAGCCCAAGAATCTCTCCCTTTTGAAGTGTGAGGTAGTGGGGTATTTATAGGAAGTGGTTAGGTAGGGGTTAGGTAGGAGTAGGTAGAAATAGGGACCATCTTCAGGAAATTCGCGCCTCCACCTGTCGGCCACGGAAAATTTGAACCTAGGTGGAGGTACAAAATTTCGCACCTCCCAAGTACGAAATTTCGCACCTGCTAGGTGCGAAATTTCGCACTTCCCAGGTACGAAATTTCGTACCTGCTAGTACGAAATTTCGCACCTTCAAGGTACAAAATTTCGCACCTTCAAGGTATGAAATTTCATACCTAGGAGGTAAGAAATTTCGCACCTTGTAAGGTATGAAATTTCGTACCTAGGAGGTACGAAATTTCGCACCTTGGCAGGGTGCGAAGTTTGTTTGGAGGGGACGTGGCTGAGGTTCGTTGGCGCGGTATGTTGGTTCTTTCGGGGCATCGAAGCTCCTCAGCACGAAGTGAAGGAATCTATCATTTAGTTGGTCCGAAGTGAAGGTCGATCGCCGCCAGGACTGTGGGGCCCCGGACCCCCACAGGCGCTGCGCCCGGACCCGCTTGATGGCTCGCCTTCGGCTCGGATGCGGACGGATACTAATGGAGGTTGCGTCCCTGGGATGCGATATCCTGCTAGTGGCCAGACTCGAGTCTTCTGATACTGGCCCTCGGATGATATTGGCGACACCTCCGGGCTGTAATATCACGCGATATGTTGAGTCGAGCGTGTTTTGAGTACTTTTGGTGACCGGACCAAAAGGCCGGTTAACATTTGCCCCCCAAAGTACGTCTTGTCTTGACATGATGCGCTTTGGAATGAAATTTGAGATGATAGTTGGGTTGCGGATTTATCCTGCAAGTTATAGGAAAGACATGTTAGTTAGCAGGCACGCTCGTTGGGGAATCGTGAGCGAGTCGCTGTTAGTTTGGTGTTGCACTCGCATTGCTTAATAGCCGCATAGTGCCGTCGTCGCGTGTTTTAGGCGACTTGACACTTGCGGGGGATGTGCATACGCGGGCGCTTTGATGATTGAGCATTTGGTGAGTATTCAAGTGGTCGTTGAGTCATGATTGTCTTGGTAGCCAGTGATTCAAAGATAAGTGGATGTAGCCATATTTAGGTGTACGATCTCGAATTCCGACCTTGGAACGTTCGTTTGGGGCATCCCGATTTCCTGACTGTAGTTATTTCCTTTCTCCTCTTCTCCGGATAGAACATCGCTGTAGGGCATGAAGGATGCCAAAGTACTTCATTTGTACTTTGGTTGTTCGAGGTATTGTTAGTTTTTTGGTAGAAGGGAAAAGAGATGTGGAAAGTATGAGGTCTTTCAGATCTGGTACCCAAGAACGTGGAGCGGCGGATCTTGGGAAATGGGTTGAGGAATTTGGATAAAGGTTGCCAAGCATGTGTGAATACGAGAATGGGCTTTGTGTCCCAAATGCTTATTAAATATTTTACACTCTTTAGGAGTTCGAATCTTGGTTGAGGAGATGACAATTAAGCCGATGCACGGGAGCATGAGACATAATTTCGCACTCCCACGACTTTGTCGAACCCTTTCTTCGATCTTGAGTTTGTAAACTTGAACCTTTGCATGGTGCCATATGAGCGGATAGTGATTAGTGATTTTTGGTCTTGTGACGTGGTCCTCAAGGAATGGACCTGCTTGGATTGTCAGCTTGAATGCTTGTGTAAGATACCGACACATGGTTAAGCGGTTAGTCTTGGGATCCGATCAATAACCTAACCATGATGCGGTCGCATCTTAACTTAGGCGTTGCACTGGCAGTTGGTGATGGCCGTGGCGTCAGTTGTTGAGGCTAAAGGCTGCCACAATGTACCGAACCGTCATCTCTTTGTGGAGTCCGGGTAATGACGGAAGCCGAGAAGCCTCCAGGGCCTGAACTCTAGCTCTGGATTTCCTCCGTTGCAAGGTGAAGGTGCTCTAAAGACGGTGGTTCCATAGGATGTTGTGAAGATGATGCCAGTGCAGAGACTTTAGGGGATTTGATCGGGTTATGAGATTGTCAGGCCGGTGTGACAATCCTTAGAGGGTTGCCCCAGGCCCGGGTACTTGCAAGATTCTTCTCGACGTCAGATACGAGCTAGCAGGCTCGGATCGTTGCTCAATGTTTCATGCCTGGTCAGTAATTGAAGTTGAACTTAACACAATTGGTTGGCGAATGATTCTGGAAATGAACTTATTCGGACTGATTGCTCGGATACGTGGGCAAGATGAAGGCATATGGTCGAGTCGTTAGTCTCCAACCCAATTATGTTGGGGTCGTTATCCGATTCGGAAAATGGTGCTGACGTTTACGGGTAACTACTTCCATAGTTATCCAAACTAGGTGTCGTCGCCGCGTTTCGATGCGCTTGTAGGTATGCATCGAGGGGTATAAGTTAGCTTCATGTTGCGTTAAATATGAGTTTGCTGGCAGGGCACTGAGACCTTGCGAACCCAATGAACTGGCCATGGAAACCCGAAAATTTGTACTAAAATATGAATTTTTTAATTTTCGTATTGAGAATTTATCTAAGTCCTCCAGTTCCTCAGGGAACTGCGATCATATTGCTTCCTCTGCCCTTCGTTTCGGGCCTCTATGCCTGGTCTGCCCAGTACTACCGGGAGGTTAGAAGCTTCCGAGACCCAAGGTTTTGGGTTCGGGTCCTTCTCGTGGCGAGGTGTACATTCCTCCTTAGAATGGTTGCCCCCACGGCTGTGGCGATGGAAATGCCAGCGCGAAAACTGGTGGAGATCCTCCTTAGGTCCTGTGATGAGTAATCCGGTGCGGAGATGGGTAGGAGACTGCCCCCACGCTCGTGTACTTGCCCTTTGAGCGGAGATGACGCCAGGCTTTGCCCCTTTACTTCCTTAAGCGTTTCGGGCCCCAGTTGTAGTCACAGCGGGAACAATTTGGAGAAGTAGGAGAACCCATTGCTTTGGGGTCCCATGTTTATATGATCCTCCTTGGAGGAGGAGAAGTTGTGGCTGGTCGAAGTGCTCATGCAACGGGCGTAGCTGGTGTAAGTGTGCGAACAATGCAAGCCACGGTGGTAGATCAAGAAGTCCGGCTGGTGGCAAATTTGGAGGAGCCAGAGGGGAAGAGGGACAGGATGAGGCTGCCATACAAGATGCTCGGGCAAAGGCTAGTTAGGATGCCAAGGAGAAATCTGCCACTGTGGTGGCGAAAAGGTAGGCCTATGCTAAGGCGGAGAAGGAGAGGGCCTCTGAGTAGGCTAGGAATAAGGAGAGCCGCCGGCGATGCCCACTAGAAGAGGGCGAGAGGTCCCTTAGCACACTTGTAGCGGATACCATTATGGGGCTCCGGGCTAGGCGCTTAGCTGATCGGAAGACTGCCGAAGATGGTGAGAAGAGAGCGGAGTTAGGCACCAAGAAGGCTTGGGGAGACACCTTTGCTGGATTGGTCCTTGCTTCTTACATCGTCCCTAAGCCGTTGCCATGTGTTGCTCTCGGGGAGGCTATGATGATTACAAGCGGCGAGGATGATGGCGGAAGGCGCACATCTATGCCTCATGAATCCATTACTCTTATGTAGAGTAGAGGATGAGGAAGCAGTTCTGGAAGGAAAGGGCCCATCATTGGTGGTGACCTGCCTATATCGAACCTGTATAGACGAAAGAAAAGAAAATAACAGGATGAGTAGCATCAGTAATTGTTAAAGGAATTAAAGATGCCTTGGGTTAAGTGAACCAATAGTATATGCGAGTGCGGTCCTCGCTTTTGGTCCTTAAAGACATGGTGTGGTATTCATGAATGCCCTATCATCAGAGAGAAGAGATGTTAGACATGTAGTCTGTCTTACGTGTGTGAGAAATGGAAAATGAATTAGTAAAGTTCGCATTTTGTGTTCACTGTTCGGATGTTCCTCCCATGTTTTCGGGTGTCCCGTACTTGCATGGGCATACTTATCATTACATTTAACAAAAAAGCAATTATGAGTGTTATGCCCCAGGCTGGTGATTCCAGGGGGTGTGATTGAGTGCCGCGCTCTGGGTTTGTAGTTCCAGAGGGGCGGAATTGAGTGCCGCGCTCTGGTTCATTGTTCCAGAGGGGTGAGATTGAGCATTGCGCTCTGGGTTGTTGTTCCAGAGGGGTGAGATAGAGCGTAGGCTTCTAGTAAGTTTCCTTCAGCTTAGGAAACCCGTAGTTTGTGAAGCCAGGCTAGAGCGCCTGCTGTTTTTTCTTGGGCTTCCCGGGGTTAATCCCAAGAGTAGCAGAGGCGTATGACGTCGCGTTATGCGGTCCGTCAAGAGGGTGGCTTTCCGTCATTCATCGGGTTCGAGCGATTGACGGCGTCGTTTATTCGCCGGAGAAAAGCTCCGATCATTAGCGCGTACGGTCTGACCGTGGCCATGAGCTGCACCTAAGCCTTTAGGGCTTCGGGGAAACGATTTAACGTTGGTCTCGGTGCTGTGCCGAGATTCGACAGGTACCCGTAGCCAGGGGGAAATGTACATTGCTCCCGGCTATATGTTGGGCGGCCCCAAGTCGCGTGGGACTTGGGAGAACGATTTGAGTTAGAGGTTATTTATACTCGGTTGCGCCGTGGGCTGGCGACTTGAGTGGCGTGGCTGGCTCCCGTGCTCGGGGCGCCGGTCGTTGCCAATGTTGTTAGGCCACGGGTTGGTTCGCGGTTGAGACGGCGGTGCCGGCCCCAATATTAGGGGTGGGTACAGCGGTCGGAAGTTTGAGTGCAAGCTAGTTGTTAGGATTAACCAAACATGTCATGCATGGAGCAAACATGGAAGGGAGACAGGAAACTGAACATCATTTCTACAGATATCTCTGGTAGTAGTAGCCTTTGCAATGCCTCAAATTGCAAGAAAGAAAAACATCATTGTAAGGCCTGAATTGATTGTACACTAAGTTATGTAGAGTGAAGATATTCGTTGTTCCATGCCCTTGGGAGTTCGGCTCCGTCCATGGTTGAGGTTTGAAAGTTCCATCGCTGAGCTTCCGTTGTATGAGTGTGGGCCTTCCTTATTTAGGGGAGAGGTCTGCTGGTGGAGGAAGGACCCGTTGTAAGATGAGGTTGCCGATGTTGAGGTCCTTATGGCGGGCTCTGGAGTTGAAGTATCGGGGTACTCGTTGCTGATTAAAGCTTGATCCAAGGGACCGGTTCCCGGGTCGGAGATGTTGATCCAATGCAGCGCGCCTGTGTATACGAATTAGTTGTAATGGTTGACTATAGGTCGGACAAAAGCCATTTGGAAGGCTTACAGCACTTGAGGCCTGATATCAACTAGATCGGCGCAAAAGGCGATCCACGCGAGGTGAGTTGTGAGGCATGGATGCTTATTGTTGCCATAGTCCTGATGAGCCCAGTGGATGATCTTGTGGGATTAATTGTCAGTCGAAGTTATGTTTAGTGGGAATCTTTGATGAGCATCGAGTGGCTCGTAGATCCCATGCAGTGCAGATTTCCGATGAGCGTCGAGTGGCTCGAAGGCCCCATGCAGTGGGAGCCCTCGATGAGCGTCGAGTGGCTCGGAGATCTTGTGCAATAGGAATCTTCGATGAGCGTTGAGTGGCTTAGAGATCCCATGCGGATGAGTTCCTTGATGTTGTTCCGCAAGTAGCGGAACATGTTCATGTTGTATCTGCGGATGCTGTAGAACCGAAAATATCATGTAGAGTCCCTTGGTGTGCTCGTCGGACGTTTAGGTCCTGACCTTTTGCATGGTTGGGTATTGCAGGCTGCGAGATGGATTTACCCGGGGTGTCCCTGAAAGCATTATAGCTGCGAAAAGAAGTAAGTCGAAGGCGCTTCCCTTTATTGTTGCGACTACCTTTGACACTGCCGGCAGAAGCAAGATTGTCCAGAGTGGTGGAATCAGAGTTGTTGGAGTTCTGGGCGTTATCACAAGGTAGGATGTTGAGGGTAGGAGCTTGATTCCTTTATGCTAGATTTTGGCATAGGAAGTAGTCGGCATTCGTGTGGAAGATCTTCTGAATCCTTGATTGTTTTTGATCGGTCCATGCCCCAAGTTTGGAACCAGGTGGCATGCCCTTTGTAAGCTGGACGAGCATGACTCGAGGAGTGGGTTCCTTGACTTCGGCAATGGCGGTGTTGGATTTTGCAAGGTGGCCTTTAAGAGTTCATAGATGCCTTGGTAATCGTTCGAGACTAAGAAGATGTCTCAAGGTATCACGACGTGCATCCTGGATTGCGGGACCATTCCTTTGGCGGTTTAGTCGAGAGTTGAGATAGTTCACGGTGGAAGTCGAGAGAACCATAATAGAGCCGTCTCGGATAAGGACGACAAACTACTTGCATTTTATGGCGTCGGTGACGCGTAATGAACTCATGTGCCACTTGTGGCGACTAATAAAACTTCGAGAATCTTGGCTTCTTTAAGTATGGGGCAAGCGTCGGCATGTCGACTGGTGCCATTTGGTATTATGGCTAGCCGAAGTGAATGGGTTACGCCTCGTACTACTTTCGTAGACGTCATGGGCATGCCCCCGCGATTTCCTTACAATCCCATGGATTGTATCGGCGACAATCGGAGGTTGGGCTCCCGCTGCATTATAGAGGTCGTGATCTAGTCCAGGACTTTGGAGCCTAGCGCACCTTCTTGGCGGAAGGTCTTTGGCACTCCGTGAGTCTCTAACTTCGGTTGTATGACATTGTGGAAGTCAGTTGAAGTGAACTTGAGCCCAGTTGGATGCTAGAAGTGTAGGCGATAAGTATGGACTCATAACAGCCTGAGTCTGCCTAGCGGAGGCTTGAGCGTCAAAGCTGGGGACAGCCGGGATGATGCGTTCCATTTCTCGTAATGACCTTGATATTGCCGAGGTTAGAGGTCAGTCGTGCCTTCATGGAATGCCACATGTGGTGTGTTGGAGTGTCAGGGCCACTCAGCTTTGCATGCAATCCTAGTGGATGGATAATTCCTGGAGTGTACCGACGGATAACACCTGCGATCTCTGGCCCATTTTCGATAGCAAGCAATTGATTTCGATTGCTTATAGTGGCACTGATGCCCCTAGTGCTTACGTTCAAGTTGGGAATTGGCTGATTGAGAGGAAAGTCTTGTTGGACTCCAATTGGGGGGGCCACTCGAGCGTAATTCTGACTCATGAAA
This sequence comes from Allium sativum, assembly GCA_030737875.1. Classification (NCBI taxonomy): domain Eukaryota; kingdom Viridiplantae; phylum Streptophyta; class Magnoliopsida; order Asparagales; family Amaryllidaceae; genus Allium; species Allium sativum. Next base: position 193,399,045 of record CM060927.1, on the reverse strand, counting down.
CCATGGGACGAGTACCATCCAAAGCTACGCGCGTTGGTGCTTGAGCAACATTTCCAACTGCAAAGCCTGACCAATCGAAGCGCATCGAGCTGGAGCTATGTCGGGATTAGGGGCGCCCCCGAGTGTAGCGAGACCGACACCATTCCGAGGAGTGATGTCGGCTAGTCGGTTAGTTTACGGGGCTGCCCCCAAGTCCTGGGTCGATGGTGGAGGAGCATTAGTACTTGCCTCCATAATGTATGCTTGGCCAGTCAGATCTGAAGTGCTTCTTATCTGGTGAGGAAGGTATTGAAAGCTTCCTCCTACCGCTCGAGTCAAGCTTTCAAATCGGCGGCAGGATTCTTGATCATTCTTTTGGTGCTCCCCTCGAGTGACATAATTCGATGGAGGTCTGGTTTTGGTATAGCTGTAGGGTTTGGGCGAGCTGGTGTGCACCCAGATTCGGAGGTACTTTGGTCTGACGAGTTGCTGGAAGAGCGGGACTTTGGTTGCGAGCGGCGACAGTTGGGCTCTTCCGAGTAGAAGGTTGGTTACACGAACCAGGTTTGTTACCATGTTCCTTGGCCATAAGTGATGATTGTTTGATCATCATTTCATTTCTGTTATTGTTGTTGTCTCCATGCGAATGTTGGAGTGGATGGCGATGTTTTTAATGAGGATGAATCTCCTTCCTCGCCGTGGGCCATTAGTTTCGAAAGAGGAAATTTCTGATGCGATATGTCGCTAGCGGGCGCGATTCTAAGCAAGCTGATGTAGAACGACGATGCGTTGAATTTTTTTTGAAGTTGGCACATAAGCTGATGTTGATCTTCAACGCCTAGCGCGAGAGCTACATTCTCATATTTCTTATTAAGCGTGTGAATCTGTGCTTGAGCCGCAAGAGCTTCGGGGTCTACAAGTGGGAGGAGATCCGTTTCCAGTGGGTCCTCCGCCACTCGGGGCGAGTGAGAGGTTTTGCCGGAATATTAGGTTTTGCCGGAATTCCCCTTAGTGCCGGCAAGAATCATGTTGCTTTTCGGACGTACTGCTCAAGGCGCTTCTCGCGGACAAACCTTTCGATTACATCTTTGAATTGATGGCAATTATTGGTATTGTGCCCGTACATGCCGTGGTACCGACAGTACTTGCCGGTCTTTTTCTCACTTGATTAGTGGACTCCCTGTTGTATGGTTTCTTTTATTGAAGCGTGTTGCACGTTTTCCAGTAGATTTTTTCCAAGTCTTCATTCAGCGGGGTGTAGATCTTGTATGTCCGGTAAGAGCTGGGCTTTTTGGGTTCCGTAGAAACTTGGCCGTTGTTGCAGACGCCTTTCCTACTTCCATTCAGTCTTTGTTTGTAGGGGCCTGCCCCCGTGTCCCTATCAAAGAGCTTTACTATCTGTTTCCCTTTGATGTTGTCATTTATGGCACCCGCATGTGGATTGTTGGGAAGACCAGCCCTGGGGAGTCGATTTCGTCTCGCCTCTTCTTGACATAAGTATTGCCTAGCCTTTTCATGGAAAGCGTCGAGGTTTTTTGGCTGCTTCCGATCCATCCATGCCCCGAATTCGGAAGTAGGGAGGACACCTTTGGCAAGTTGACAGAGTACACTGCAAGGATCTGAATCCTTGACCTCGGCGAGCGCGACATTGAACCGGGAGAGGTAGCTTTTGAGCGACTCGGCGGGTCCTTGGCATAGGTTATACAAGGTGAGGGCATTCTTCGGAGTCGGGATGTGCACTTTGAATTGCTTGACCAATTCTACTGCTAATTGGCTGAAGTAATTAATGGAATCAAGTGGGAGGCAAGAGAAGCATAACAAAGAGGTTCCTGATAAGAAGACTGGGAAGCACTTGCATTTGACCAGATCATTGCTCCGGCTCAAGTCCATTTGCCATTCATATTGATTTAAGAAGCTACAGGGGTCGGTGGTGCCATCATAGAGCGGCATCTGTGGCATGTTGAAGTGGCGTGGCCATTCAGCTTCATTTACCCTCCTGGTGAAGGGGTTGCGCCTAATGTGCGCTTCCCATGAACCATGCATGTTTCCTTGCCTATCACTCATGATACTTCGGACCATGTCGGGAAGTATGTTGGATGGGGATCCACCATCGGGACCCATGAGTTTTGGCGAGGTTCCAGGGTCCTATTGAGAGGGCGTTTCCTATGATGGACGTCCGGATTGTCTTCCTCCATGTCCTCGACATTTATAAGCGGACCTTGATGAAGAGCGGATTGATGCGGAACCTGTTCTGGAAGAGCACGGGCCATTAGAATAGTGGGCTCGTCATCCTGATTAGCGGTCATCGAGTTGTGTCGAGGAATAGGTTGGTTTGTAGGATCTGGTCCGTCATTGATAATCAAGCGAGAGCGGTCTCGGTACTGTGCCCCCTTGCTATATGTGACTATAGTTCGGTCGCCATTGTCATTGTCGTGACCATCGTCGTTGCCGTTATCGAGGGTGTTGGTACGAGCGGCGACGTCGTTACCGAGACTTAACCTCCTTCTTTGATGCGAGCCCCTTGACTCGGAAGAGGAAGTCTCCAAGACCGTTGGTCGAGGTCGAGTGTTGTTCCGAGCTAGTTGAAGTCGATCGACGATGCGCTGACTTTCTTGAAGTTGTCACATAAGATCGATGTTATTCCTTAATGTTGGGTTGAGCTTGACATCCGTGTTCTCATATTTTTCATTAAGTGCGCAGATTTTAGCTTGTGTCGCGAGCGCTTTGGGGTCCACAGTAGGAGGGACGATTTCGTTAGTGGCCGAGCCTCCTAGTCCTTGTGATCGATCTTCCTTGCTGGGCAAGAGTGGTCGAGGAGTTGCCGATGTTATAGCGTAGCCGAGTAGGGCAGAGTCGAGGCCGAGTGAGGCGGAGTCGAGGCCGAGTGAGGCGAGATGCGGAGTCGAGGAATCCAAAGTAGTGGAGTGGAGGCTCGAGGCCGAGGCGAGGGACTTTCGAACCTCTTGGCGCTCGAGGGTATGAACCCCGTGGAGTTTGAGTTTCGAACCCCGTGGGGGTTCGAGTTTTCGAGCCTCGTAGGGTTCGAGTTTCGAACCTGGTGGGGTTCGAGCTTCAAAGCCCATGGGGTGCGAGTTTCGAACCCCGTGGGAGGCTCAAGGCCGAGGCGAGAGGTTCGGGGCTCGATGTTGAGGTTGTTGGGATGTTTCGTCCTCGACTGCGGCTGAAGTGCCGATATTTGCGTTCTTTGGTCGCTTTGCCACCGTGAGCGGACTCGACAGCAGGTTTAGCAAGGAACCTTAAGCTCGTGGGGGGTCGAGATGACAAGGTGAGACAAAGGCGCAAAATCCGAGTTTTCTCAGTGAAAGCACCAAATGTTGACGGCAAAAAATGTTGAAAACACCAAAGATTCCTAATTATTAGGAATTATAAATATGGTCGCATAGATAAGAACATATTATAGAACATAAACAGTAAATAACACATGAGATTTATAGTGGTTCGGCCTTAGGGAGGGCCTACGTCCACTTTGAAGAGTTGTAGGAATTTTATTGATTACTTGAATGATTACAAGGTTGGGATCCTCTCATTACAATAATTGACAATGATATATGAAGCTACAATAGTCATATTTGCAAGAAATAGTAAAATGGACAAGTTTGCCCTTCTTCTTCCTCAAAGAGGAGATGCCATTAATGAAGCTTTATGGAGGTCTCAAAGCCCAAGAATCTCTCCCTTTTGAAGCGTATGGTAGTAGGGTATTTATAGGAAGTGGTTAGGTAGGGGTTAGGTAAAAGTAGGTAGAAATGGGGACCATCTTTAGGAAATTCGCGCCTCCAGCTGTCGGCCACGGAAAATTCGTACCTGGGTGGAGGTACGAAATTTCGCACCTCCCAGGTACGAAATTTCGCACCTGCTTGGTGTGAAATTTCGCACTTCCCAAGTATGAAATTTCGTAATAGCTAGTACGAAATTTCGTACCTTCAAGGTACAACATTTCGTACCCAGGAGGAACGAAATTTCGCACCTTGGCAGGGTGCGAAGTTTGTTTGGAGGGGGACGTGGCTGAGGTTCGTTGGCGCGGTATGTTGGTTCTTTTGGGGCGTCGAAGCTCCTTAGCACGAAGTGAAGGAATCTATCATTTAGCTGGTTCGAAGTTAAGGAATATGAGCTTCCGGCATGGAGAAAATCGGATGAATCCGGCAGTGCCCACAGTTTCGACCTAACCGGCTAGGTCTATCAACATAGGGACTGTGGGGCCCCGGACCCCCATAGGCACTGCGCCCGGACCCGCTTGACGGCTCGCCTTCGGCTCGGATGCGGACGGATACTGATGGAGGTTGCGTCCATGGGATGCGAATCCTGCTAGTGGCCAGACTCGAGTCTTTTGATACTGGCCCCCGGATGATATTGGTGACACCTTCGGGCTGTAATATCACGTGATATGCTGAGTCAAGCGTGTCTTGAGTACTTTTGGTGACTGGACCAAAAGGCTGATTAACAACGGTGAAATTAGGTGGTCAAGTGATCTACCACTTTCCATGATCCATATTTCTAATCCCAAAAATTAGGTGAAAACGTGTGTTGATCAAGCAAAAAGAGAGGAGACTAACAAACACTAATTTCAAGTCCCTCCTGATCAGCCACTTTTCGAATCCCTTGCCAAACTTGGAGAAAGCTGTGCCAGGGCAGATTGATGATATGGGGATTTCCTATTCCTTTTGGGATACAAAATTTCTAATGCGAAAATTTCAAGTTTGCATAGCCAAATTATTGAGTTGATCGACCTAATGTGTGGCCACGGAAAATGGTCATGGTCACGATCACCCCATTTTTTCGTGCCAAATCTGATGATCAACTATTTTGCAAGATGTGATCAGCTAAGCACGAACACATGGTTTTTGATGATTTTCACGTGTCGATTACCTATTTTTGAACACATCAAAAAAGAAATTTTCCGAGTGCTAGATTTTGATGCCTTGAGTTGTGAAAGCCATTTTTCGTGATTCTGTTATTCCAGTCACCTGTTATTGGGTGATACACATGATTTTGCCAGATCCCGATTTTACCAAGTTTGATCGCGCAGTGAGTTGCGCAAGCCATTTCAAGTGATCATGTCATGCCGATCAGCTGTTTTTTAGTGCCCGAAACATGATTTTGCCAAATCACATTTTACGAAGTTTGATTGCGTCATGAGTTGCGCAAGCCATTTCATGTGATCGTGCCATGCTGATCAGCTGTTTTTGAGTGCGCAAAACATGATTTTCCAAATCCTGATTTTACTAAGTTATATTGTGAAATGAGTTACGCAAGCCAGTTCAAGCAATCGTGCCATGCCGTTCGGCTATTTTTCATTGCGTGAAACGCGATTTTTCCAATTCTTGATTTAAGCAAGTTTGATCGTGCCGTGAGTTGTGCAAGCCTTTCAAGGGATTGTGTCATACCAGTCAACTATTTTTGAGTGCGCAAAACCGGAATTTGCCAAAATCCATATATTTTCCCACGATGAGTTTTTCCACGTGATTGGACTAACACAGTTAAGCATTTTGAGCTGATTGGACTGAGTTAATCATGGAATTTTACTATGCCATTTTTTCCAAGTTTATCAACGATGATCTTACGAATCGATGCAATTTCCAACCTTTTCTAGACTTGATGAGACTTCGACCAAATCGCTAAGTTTTTTCTGATGATATTCTCGAAACTTGAGCGTATCGCTAACCAAAATCTTGACATGTGACAACTTTGACCAAAAAGCATGTCAACAATATAAATTTGGGGATATCCACTATCCTGTAATTTTTTTTATTAATATGTAGATATGTTGGAATCCTTATCGTGATATTCAATCTCATTACCCGTTACCTGAAGTTGCATTCTACAATGGTATATTTTTGTTTTTTGACATTGCTGAACCATATTATCTAAATAGAATTATGCTTGAATTTGTAATTTATCAATGCATTCCAAAAAATCGTATGTAGCCTAAAAAATCCTAGAGGATTTACTGGTACTGAACATCGGGTTCAGTATCATAATTTGTTTTGTTTCTCAAATGATTAGCAGGATCTTTTGCTTTCTATTATATCAGGATCCCGTATTATAGTGAAACTTGGGGATTACCTTGTCAAATACTTATCATAGTATGTTGATGTTTCTCATCGTACTGTTCAAAATCCTGCAATGAGGCAAGACACTAGTAGGAAAGTTTATGGGTGGGAATAAACCACATCGTCATTTGGAAACTGCCGATACTGAATTGTAAGTATGGTGCAGAAAACCGGGCCGGATCTTCTCTTTAAATCAGATACTCCGAACCGGACCGACTCGAAACGATATGGTCTAGTTGCGGTTTGTGCTGGTGACCCAACCGTATTAAACCAGACCAAACCGAATGGTTGCAGAAGCAATCCTATGATAAAAATATAGTTGATTCCAGTCTAATTATTGATTTCAACAATGAACCTTTTATTTCAGGATATGTTGTTGTTATATTAATAATAATCATTATCATAAAGGAGAAAATAATATAATCTATTATATCTTCTTGCATTTAAATGTGAGTTATAATCTTATATTAGTTATCTTACTTAATGTTTTGGCATTGATCTAAATTGATGTTTGGTCAATGTACTAAAACAATCTCACTTCTCATTAAATGTAAAATTGAAGTATTCATACAATTAGAAAATAATATTTCAATTTTGGGTATCATTGTGTATTTTACCCTTTAAGTAGCACTGCATGACACAGTTGTATATTGATTGTTGATGGATGTAAATTCTCTTATTTTATATTTAATATGGGTTCAAAACGGACCGAACCAGAACCAAATAGTAATAAATTAAAACGGAAACCGAAACCGAACCGTTTAAATGAGTAGTATAATTAGTTGTATTTTTAATCAACCATTTGATGTGGTGCGAAAGCAGTTTGAATTCCAAACCACACTGAACCGACCCGCGCCCACCCTTAGCGAAGTTGACGGTTCTGACAAACTCGTAAATTTCAATTGCGTTATATAATTTAATTTTCTATTTTATTGTTAGTAACTGATATTTTTTATAATTTGATAGATAATAGCCTTGGGTAAAATAGTTATACTATTGAAGGAAAGTTTATCTACTTGTCCAAAGAAGTTTCTAGTTTGCTGGATGCGCAACGTCGAGCATTTGATGTTTTGAAAGATGCTTTAAATGAGCCAGATAAATGGGAGAATTGTAAGAAAGAGTTCATGATCCAAGAGGACGACTACTAATATGATGTTGGAATGTTTTTTTATGAACCGTTGATTTTTTGTATGGTGTTATGCTGTAGTATGCTTTGATACTTGATATTTTGTATGGTATTATGTGGTGGTGGTTTGCAATTTGTGAACCTATGATATTTTGTATGATGTTTGTATAGATTGGTACTTGATATGGTTTATTAAAAGTTATCTAGTGGATTTTGATTTTCTATTTAATTATATGTATTTATATGTAGGTTCTGTTGAATTACGCATTGAACTATAGGGTATGTGTTGATGATAATTGACATGTGCACAGTGACAAGCATGCACAACTAACTCAGGCAAATGAAAAATATTTGATTCTTTGTATACTCATACTTATTGTGATATGCATGTACAACTCTCTCATACATATCAAAAACTCACCTTACATTTATTAACAATCGTACAACTAAATTATTTAGTTATTGTTGGTCATCCCTTTTGTTAAACTAATATAAGTGGCTATAGTGTTGGTACACAATGGGAAATTTATCTGTACGAGCTAACACCACCGAGCAAAGAAATAGTGTAACAACCCGGAATTTTGACAATAAATAATTATTTAATTAGATTCTAAAAAAATAGGAATTTTTGCAAATGATGGAATTTGACCATGAAACTTCATCTAACGGGTTTGTCTTGGAATCCTGGTCAAATTTCATGTTTGGTGTTTCGTGAATGGAGTCCATATAAAAAAGTTATGGATGAAAAATGAAAAAGGATGGAAAATAAATAATTACCCCGGCCACCTCATTGCCACATTTACCAAGCGGTCAACCACTGGCTGTGACCTCTTGGTCGGGCCAAGAAGTGACGGCTAAGGTTTGACTGAATAAAATAATATATGGATGGATGAATGTTTAATAAAACAAATGAAGCGACCCGAACTTCCCCGGTCTCTGAAGAGATGAGAAAGAACGAATTACTGCGAGGACAAGACCAATCAAAACGCAGACGGAAGAACATTTCATTTTTATTACAACAATTCCATCAGATACAAGAATATACAGGGTATAATTGAATAAATTACATTCAATAAATATCAGAGATTACAATAAATTACATAGCAGCGGAAAAATAATACAAAGCACAACTGAAGGTGATATACGGATACATAGCTTTTCGGATATCATTCCAGCTGTAAACCAGGATCCTGTGAATATAAATCTGCAAAACCAAAACTACTAGCTGCCCGTGTCGAAAATAGGGGCACCCAGAGTTTAGGTTAAAACAATAAACTCCAGATCAGTCATGTGACTGGTGTGAGAACTAAAACAGTTATTAATATTGGTTTTACTTTAAAAGAGAGTAATTCAAGGGACCACGCCATATAACACGGAACGGGTTTCCTCCCAAGAATACCAGTGCATAGAGAAGACAACGCAATGCTTTTTCGAAAAATGAAGCTATTATAAGACCCAGGTCCCATCACACAATGCAACGCAAGCCGAAGGATAGGGTTTTCCCTTATAATGGCCAAACATGCTTGGTACGTTTAAAAACAAATCATTTGATACTATAATAAGTGTATAGTGTCAAAACAATTTCAATCATAAATATCAATCATAGGCGGCATGGGTACCATCTATCATGTCGCCATACTAGTTCTATAATTAAAACCGCAATACACGTATTGGAAATTGGATTTCCGTCATGAGTCGAGGCAAGGGACAAGCACCTCTCCGCTTCGAGACACTCTAGCAAATGCTCAGGACTACACACTCTGGGCAGCCACTTGGATCGGTTGGGTCGGTCCTCACTTACGTTGGAGTATTGGCAATTCCTGAACACACGTTTCCCGGTCCTTACAGACCTATAATCGAGGCGCCTCATTCCAACAACCACAAAGGTGAAAAGTATATAAATGTCAGGGCTGGTAAGTCACTGACACCACCAAAGCTAGAAAGAAACGTCGTGTTCTCCCAACGGCCTGTATCCCGTTTTTAACTCATACCGAGGTGTGAGGCTCGCGAATTCACGTTATACACAAAGCTACGCCACAAAGGCCGTGCTTTGATCATCAACCACAAGACTTTGCTTTTCAACAGAAGCCTTGATCCATGCAACTCTGTGTGCCACACAGGCAATTCATGCCATGCGACTGATATCTATCGATATACAACCTCTAAGCTCGTACGTCTCAGAGAAGGGCGTTAAGCAAGAGAATAAATTCTCCGCTGCCAAACAGGTATATATTTAACAGAAATCAATCAACACAGAATAAAGTCCAATGTCAGACACACAATCCATTTACAAGTTCGTTCTGGGTCTGAATGAAACCGGAGGCACTTTCCTCGCATATCCATCGATCTCCAAGTACGTCTGGCCGACCACCAACTATTTCCATCCTCTTGGGTGTACAGCCCAATCAGGATCGTCAGTGATTATCCAAACGATGTGAAGACTTCCGGTCTTCAACCACCGTCTTCATCTTCGACTTATCGTCTAATCGGTTATTTAGAATGGGTATAAACCCGGCTTTTCCGAACAACCTGCATATATTAAAAACAAATGTTACACAAACACAACATACGCCTCATTCCAATTCCACATTCTTAGGGAAAGGTTCCCATAAATTTTATCCAAGATAAATTCTTTAAAATTTATCCTTTAATCTTCCTTTGGATGTCATTTCAAACCAAATTATGGTTTTCCAAACTAGTCGGGATTAACGAACCACACCGAAGTAATTATTTATTTTATTTCCCCAATCCCAACCTATTCATCCCATGAAGCAAAACTGGTAATACTACATATCTAACACTGGGGTGTTATCGGTAAAATTAATTACCATTTCACGTTCAAATCTAATTAAAGATTTAACTATCGCTTTGGAGAAAAACTAGTGATACTCCATTCTCGCTCAATTTCTAAATTTGATAATTTAGATTATCAATTCACATTTCAATTTAATTGCAGATTCAATAAAACTCCTTTTACTAGGTTAAAGAACTAGTGTCATTTAAAACACAGTTCACGACAAACCCAAATCATATTTTATTTATTATCGGGTTAAAGAACAAATGTTATTTAAAACACCGTTCACGATAAACCCATGAATCGGTTCTATTTAAACCCATTTCAAGTCCAATTTATTTATTTAAAAATAAATGGGTTTTACTTTCTGTTCAAAACTAGTTCATTTCGATAAAAATTCATTTTTATCTTTTCAATTATGGAGTTTTTCACCCCAATTTTTCCCAAATCATTTCTTATGATTTTACACTAATTATTACTATTTTTAATAATTTTATCAAGGCCCGTACAGTCGATTTCCATCAACGGCCATCGAACTGCACTTACAGCGACCTTTTTCAAATTTGATTTGGACGTATCTCCAAATCCAACCGTTGTATTTCAAATTTCTAATGTTCGTTAGAAAGATCTTTTCGATACGAACCCAACGGTTCCGGTTTTAGGAGAATCCGACGGTCGGATCTCCCGTAACGCCCGTTCGAAATAAATGGTCGAAATTCACGAACTACCGCAGCGCGGCGCGTTCTATTTAGGCCATTATATTATATATATAATATATATAATATATAATTCATCGATTTCTATTTAAAACGAATTTTATAAATAGTTTTGAATTCGTTTCAAAAACATTTCAACTTCCATTTCAATTCAAATCAAAATTGAATTTTTCCTTATAAATTCGTTTTAAAATTCATTTCTATTCAATTCAAATTTCAATTCAATTTGAATTCATTTCAATTCGTTTTCAATTCAATTCAATTCAAATTGGTTTTCTATTCGATTCAATTCAAATTGGTTTTCTATTCGATTCAATTCAAATTGGTTTTTTATTCGATTCAATTCCAATTGGTTTTCTATTCAAATCAAATTCATTTTTTTTTCAAATCAAATTCGTTTTCTATTCAAATCAAATTCGTTTTCTATTCAAATCAAATTCTTTTTGTTTTCTATTTGAATCAAATTCATTTCGTTTTCTATTTGAATCAAATTCATTATATATTCAATTGAAATCAAATCCGTTATATATTCAATTCGAATCCAATTCGTTTTCAATTCAATTCGAATTGGTTTTATATACAATTCATATTTGTTTAAATTCAAAAACCGAATATAATCGATATAAATAGCATTCACGTCAAAATAGCGCATCACTAATCAACACGGCTTTATATTCAACAAATGGATCTATATTTCTTTCAATACACGACTCTATATCTTTGTCAACACACGACTAATCTCAGCGAATGAGTACTGTCCACGTGTGACTATTTTTGTTATTTAATATATTTTATGAAAATTAAGGTATCTATTGTTTGATATTGAATCAGACTCCAACCGTAAATTAGTAAGAGAACGATTTCCTGAATATTATCCCCGAAGGCCGAAACCAACATCAGATTAATATCCAGGACACCACTCATCTCATCTATTTTTCAATTGATTTCTAATTCTATATATGATAAAGATGTAAATTTTATTGTTAAAATATTCCGTTCAACTCATGACTAATCTCAATGGATGAGTACAGTCAACACATGAACCTTTATTTTATAGTGATAAAGATATAAATTTTATTGTTAAAATCTTTCGTTCAACACATGACTAATCTCAACGGATGAGTACAGTCAACACATGAACCTTTATTTTATAGTGATAAAGATATAAATTTTATTGTTAAAATCTTTCGTTCAACACATGACTAATCTCAACGGATGAGTACAGTCAACACATGAACCTTTATTTTATAATATTAAAGATATAAATTTTATTGTTAAAATCTTTCGTTCAACACATGACTAATCTCAACGGATGAGTACAGTCAACACATGAACCTTTATTTTATAGTGATAAAGATATAAATTTTATTGTTAAAATCTTTCGTTCAACACATGACTAATCTCAACGGATGAGTATAGTCAACACATGAACCTTTATTTTAATTGTGCAGTTGGGCGATGTGTAAAATTTATCGTCCCAATCAATGTCCTTCAAATAGGTGTGCATAAACAAACCGTCCGGTTTGTAAATGAATATTTATTTATTCACATTCACGTTAAAAATTATATTTTTAACAATAAAATATTTTATTTTAACACATGAATTTCTATTCAGTTCATTTACACAATAAAAATGATATTTTTATTTTTCTAACACATTTTAGAAAATTTCGGCGGCATAACGGCATGATACTAGAAACGGGACGAGGCCTAGCCTTATCCCCGGTCTAGTGAAGGCCCACGCCATTCACACATTAATCGAATCAATTTCATTTCACCAAACAATTCAATTCAACCCAAACAATCTAACTAACAACATAGCCAAACAAACAAGTCCATGGTCTGTGGACGATTGTGTCGGGTGCTACTAAACACCGTCTGCATCCTAGTATATATATATAACTAGAAAATGAAATTGAAGAGTGAGAAATTCTCACCGAAAGCTATCCAATACCACGACTCCTCATTTATAGAAATCTTCGCCATTCTCGCCCTTTGTCGCTTTCGTTGCCCGTAGCCACTATATATATAAAAATCACATTTTCACTTCGCTATGCAATATACAAAAATCGAATTATTTCTTCGCTGTTCAATATATAAAAATCGAATTTTTAATTCGCTATTCAATATATAAAAATCGAATTTTTACTTCGCTATTCAATATATAAAAATCGAATTTTTACTTCGCTATTCAATATATAAAAATCGAATTTTTATAATCACGCTATATGGATAAAAATTCTATTTGTATACTGCTACTATATAGATAAAATTTCTATTTTTCTATTATAAAGATTTCGCCTTTTCATATATAATGATTTCGCCTTTTCAAATTTATCATTAAAAAAAATCACATTTTTATTTTGCTATACATATAAAAGATGATATTTCTAATATTTCTATCATGTAAAAATTATATTTTTAATTCTCTACATAAACAAAAATCTTATTTTTACATCTTCTATATAGTAAAGATTATATTTTTAATACTTTAAAAATATAAAAATCATATTATTAACCCACTACATATGTAAAAATCACACCTTTCTCCATTTAAAAATATCGTCTTTCTTCATTTAAAAATCTAATCTTTTCTATTTTAAAAATCTTGTCTTTTCTATTTTAAAAATATCGTCTTTTCTATTTTAAAAATCACGTCTTTTCTATTTTAAAAATCACGTCTTTAAATATATATAAATAAAATAAAATAAAAATAAAGCAAAATAAATATAAAACTTACAGTATTTTTCAGACGGAGGAGGGGCGGATTCGCTGCAGGGAGGAGGAAGAGAATGGAGGAGGGTGGCGGCGCACAGGCCCGGTTTAGGGGCTAGGCTAGCCAGGCGGCCGCCTGGGGCAACCCACCGGAAGGGGCAACAAGGTGGTGGAAGGTGGAGGAGGAGATACGGTAAGAGTTCAGTATTTAAAAGTTACAGCTACAAGTTCACAATAAATGATTTGGTGCGGTGGTAGGAGACCTGCCTTTTAACTATGAGATCCCTGGTTCGATTCCTTGTAGGGTAAATTTGTGTCAAATTCATTTTCTGTTTCAATGATGCAGTTTTCTACCAAATTTTGGCTCGCCTGTACTGTTTTTACTACAAGATATACTCTATCAATTTTTTTGTTGCCTAGGGCAACCCATTTATTGGAGCCGGCCCTGGCGGCGCAAGGGGGGGTGTGTGTGTGCGGCGGTGGAGGCAGCGACGGGGGGGGGGGGGGGGACTAGGGCATCGGGGTTCACGCGTCGAGCTTCGAGGAGGGGGGTATCTTCGAGGTGGCGGCGGTTTAAGGGGGGTATCGCGGCGCGGCGCAAGAGTGGGGGGGGGGGGGTTTCGCACCGCGGTCGGCGCCGCTGGGGGTGGGGTGGCGGCTGCGCGATTTCTTCTTCTTTCTTCTTTTTTTTTTTTTGATTCTGAAATGAATTTGAACCGGGATGGGGAGGCAGAGAGGATGTAGGAGAGAAAGGGGGTTTTGAATTTTTAATTATTTTATTTTCACCAAAAAGCAACTTTTATTTTCGACCTCTAAACGAGGCCCACCGCCTGTCGTCCATAGCGTTTTACCCCCATTCCGAACACAATGGGATATGTATCGTAGGATGATTCAATCGTTTCGATCAGTTTTCGTCAAAATCAACATATAACTCTATATATTAAATTTGAACGCGCATTTCAATTTACCAGGGTCACATACTAACTCGAAAAATTCCAGAAAAATATTTTCTAGCTTCGTATTGACGATATAGTCCTAATAAAACTAGTTTCGTCGAATTCTGAGATCGTTAGAAAAACGGCCATTTTCCAGTCGATTAAAATCAACTGAAACTGGTCAAACGCGTTTTCCTTTGCCACGCTCACATATTGATTCGAAAAATTATGAAATTTGAAATCTAGAAATAATTTGACATCACGGACCCAACAAAAGTGGTTTTGTCGAAATCCGAGGTCGTTTGTAAAATGTCTATTTTTAAGGGCCTGAATTCCATAGCGACTATTCAGAATTTTCAACTAGACATATCTTTTGATTCCCGCTATGAAATTTCGATTTTTCGGATTCGTTGGAAAGATACTATCAATTAGATCCTAATGTTTTTGGTTTCACTAAAATCCGGATTGTTTTGCACCCGGTACATTCAATTGAAGTTTGAAATCGAATTATCGAACTACCGCGCCATTTTCAATTCCTTTTTATAATTATATATAAATATTTATATTCTAACGACGACGCGTATAATATATACGTTTGAATTATATTCAAAATAAATTTCTCGTCGATTTTCTTTAAAATAATCTATTTTAAATATTCAAAATTCATTAAAATTGCCAAAATAAAAATTTTAAACTGGTTCAGAATTTCCGGGTTTTTACAACAAATCTACCGGTCCAAGGCAAATTCCATTCCTATAAATAAAGGGGTAAGGCCTCATTCTTTTCCACACAAATTTGTGGGCACCAGCGAAGCTCTACCATTTTTCTCCTTCTCCAAACCTAGTTTCTAAAATAAAAATATATTCATACACAGCAAATCAAATCCAAATCACATAGGAACGAGAGGACTATAAGATCTAATGGAAAAGAATGCAAATTAGTGCTCAACAATAGATTCTCCTCTCTTTTCCTATTTTCTTACATCTCAGCAGATCTTAAATCATCCCCTTTTCAGATAAATTGTAGATTTATAAAAATTTGGGAATTGTAGGCCTAAAAGATTCAAACTTTGGATTTGGATGCTTGTAGGCGAGCGGGAAATTTATATATACATTTAGAATAACATATTTATCTCATTCTCAAGTTTGTATGCCTGTTTTCATTAGGTCTGCTTATAATATAATTGTAATTGAATTAGCACCTGTCATATATGATTATAAGAATTTGTTAAAACCTATGAATTGCAAATCGTGTTCATTAACAATATTAATTGTAGGATTCTTAAATTTGTATACACCTATTTCCTACAGTTATGTTGAAAAATGTATTGCAATTGTTGCAAAGCACTGTAGATCTGGAAATCAGTCCCATGTAAACATGAATTAAATGTAGTTACATTCTA
Source organism: Allium sativum (assembly GCA_030737875.1). Classification (NCBI taxonomy): domain Eukaryota; kingdom Viridiplantae; phylum Streptophyta; class Magnoliopsida; order Asparagales; family Amaryllidaceae; genus Allium; species Allium sativum. The sequence continues at coordinate 193,383,310 of CM060927.1, read as the reverse complement.
GATCTCTAGTTTAGTGTTGAGTAATAAATTATGTGAATTTGGGTAAAAAGATTCGATCGGTAAATTATGTGATTGTAATATTAAAATAAATATGCCTGTTTTTATTCAATATTATTGAATTTTGGCTTAATTATCATAAACATGCCATTTTCCTTCTTTTTAATAAAAAGGCATTATTTTGAAATCATAAGAGGTACGATGAAAATATCAAAGAGGGAAAAGTGGTGCAATAAATGTACATATAAATATGCATATACATATTTGTGCGTAGTTTACATCAACTATTCCAAATTACATATTTACATATATTTCTCGTGATTTGGAAATATGTCAATTGCATAATTTAGGCATAATTTACAATGAGTATGACTAACGATCATTTTGTAAGATTTGAAACCTTTTGACAAGTTTGAACGCAAAAAGGAATGTTCGGTTGCCAATTAAACCAAATCATTAAATTTAAAAGAATAACAAAAATATAACTATGTTGACCGCATGAAAACATAAAATATAAGTATATACATATTATCCATTCAAATCAGCATAAAACGGTAAATTATAAATTATATTAAATATTTGAAGGTTTGAAATGTTGAATGGTATTCATTTATGGAATCATAAATGTAAATTATATTTCACATTTAATGAATATATTTATGGTGACCGTTGTAGCAATTAGTGTAATTGATTGCTATAAATAAGACCATAAATGAATAATTGACAATTGTAACCAACGGTGGTTGGGAAAAGTAAACCTAATAGGTTAATGGTTATAATTCCAAAATTAATTAGGACAAATGTTGTACACACCAAATTAGGAAATTTGAATTATAACCACATTTAGACACGATGTTAAGCTCAACTTGTGGTATAAGCCTACTTGGAACCGATCGAAAAATCTAGCAACCACAGGTAGTCATCTTAATGTGAGGGGTCAAATGCATAAACATAAATGTACTAACGCACGAGGTTAAGTTCAACTTTCGGTAGATGTCTTCCCAAAACCGATCGGCAAATGCAGCGTGCACAAGTAGTCAACTTAATGTAAGAGGCCTAGTGCATATATATATATATATATATGTATGTATGTATGTATGTATGTATATGTATATATAAAACATCCAACAAATAAACAAATAGATAAATGAATAAGAATAGTAATATCCTGTTAGGGTATAAAAAATAGATACTTCGGGACTGATAAGTGGTTGCCTTTGGAAAATATGACCATTAAGGTCATAAAGGGCAATAGGCAAAGAAATAACAATAAATGGGTGTAAAAAGGGGATTAATGTATATTGATTGTTGTTTAAATACTAAGTCCAATTAAGGAATAATCAAATAAATATCCTAGGGTAAAGAGGATATAACTTTCCTTGTTTATATCAATGAATATAGAACTTACAATTGAAAATGGAGTTGGGCTTAGTAGGTTAATAATGTAAAATATTATTAGCCATATGAACCCGTGACGATAATGAAATATGTGCTTATAGTATTTCTGAATAGAGGGACAAAACAGGAATGACTTAATAATGTAGCCTACTTATCTCAATACGGAAAAGTATAAAGGGGCAATGGGGTACAATCCTAATAATCTTAACGTATAATCCACTTCTTGGGTCTTAAGTGGCTGGGCTTGAAGAGCCCACCTAGCAGTTTAGGGGTCTTAAATGGCAGTTGTATGTGGGCCTACCCAAACCTAGAAACTAAAACGTTAGATATGGCTACCTATCCTACGGGAAGTAGTAAGCGACCATTTTATCTAATAAGGTCAGCTAGATTATATAGCGAATGATAAAATACCATCTCTCACCTTATATGGGGAAAGAACATATGTGCGAATGACGGAAGCCTTAAATTTTAGGGCCAGTAGTTAGTTCCCTCTAGTTTATGTTAACGTCGAATCAATTATTGAGGAATAATACATGACCAGAATGAAAGTATGTGTATATATGTTGAAACACCGTAACTAGGGTCTAACCTCGATCAGATAACCAGTCATACTCTGGTATAAAGGCTTTACAAATATATGCGTAAGCGTTCTATCTTGGTGTTATACCTTGGAAATACTACTTTGGGAAGAATAGTTTAATCGTGCGTAAATATTTACAAGTTTAGGCTAGAATTACTAACCTTGGTAGGCATACATCTTGGGTTGAACCAAACCGGATACATATGTGTATTCTAATCTGTTTTCTACATTTCCTGTTCACCCGAATCTTTTTGTTCTGACCCCTTCCTCATTTCAACCCCCATGTTTTCTAGAGAAGGTCAGGATCTCACAAGTGTTTAAGTTTGACTTCGGTTCTTGTTCTCTCTCATGCTCGGTATTGGCAAAGTGACTTACTTTGAAAGAGGTAGTTGTTTGAGTTAATACAAGTTTATCCTATTTTGTTTATGCTATGAGTTATCTTATCATACTATGATTATGCTCATGCTCATGCTCATTTATTTCAGGTACCAAATTTACACGCTTCATGCTTGGATGTGTTTGAGTTTTGATTATTGTCGAAATTTGGGCGTAGAAAAGTGTGGGTCATTACAAATAGGCTACACCACTATTTATGATCAGACAACTATAAGTCATCATTTACAACCTATACCATTCGGTGAAACCGCGCCATGGTATTCTGTATTGTTCGACGAAACATGAGAATGGCTTCTTTTTTATTTATTTATTTTAAGTACTATTTCGGTTATGAATGGTTGTTGTATCCTATACTGTTTGGTGAAACAAGGTCGTGTCTTCTTTTTTGTTTATTTTTTAATATTGAGTACATGTTCGGTTTTAAATGGTCTTGTTATCCTATAGTGTTTGTACCACTATCCTACACTATTTGTAGCTGATCTAGCTGAACCATATCTCTATTCTTCTTCTTTTTCTTTGTCGTCGCCTTGCATCCTCCTCTTCGCACTTGTTTGCGCATTAGATCTTGCCACACTAAGGCTCCAAGATCTAATTTCTTCTCTCCGACCATTTCTTGCCCTAAAATACCTAGTTTCAATATTGGTCCTACTCACACCATTTAAGTCTCCTCCTTAGGTAGGGATCATTTGGTTGGATTGGAATGAGCAAAAAGGTTTCACTGCTTTAGTGCTAAGAAAATTTGTCAAGGCGACTAGACTTGCACCGGCCAGTTGCTTCGAAATCTTAGAATAGATTGTTGTTTATGTTGCATCAACCATTGCTATACCTTGTTGGAATAGGCTCATTCATAGGCGATCGTTATTTCAAAGAAGGAGAATAAGCCATCTTTGGATGTTTTTACTTAGGAGAATCTCGATCACGTTTAAGAGGAATTTGTGTCTTACACAGACTTGTATGGTTTTTTGTTTGACCAGCTTCGGAGATTTTGCAAAAAATCTCTTTTGCTTGATGTCGGTTTTGTGTTTGGGAATCTATGTTCGAACTGGCCATGTGGACGTGTGACCTGTTTAGCACACCGTTCTACAAATGGGAAATTATGACTTTATCTCATGGTGCCAAAATTAATCTTTTGTCTAATCAATGGCGTAACCATCATGTAGTGCCGCATCGTAATTATTCAGCTTGTTGTTTTTGTGTGTTGTCTCATGGAGTTATTTCCTGTAATTTCGCCTATCCATTATTGTCCTTAGACAGTATTAGGTGGATTTCCATGAGTAGCAGTTTTGTGGTAGGTTTCTTTTCTCATCATAAACTCTGTCGTAGAAGAGGTGGAGATGAAGGAACCTCCAACGACACTAGTAGTGTTTGTAACACGAGAATTAGCATTTTACAGCCGTGATATGGTTAATGGAAGATCATAAAAATAGGTTTGAGCTCCAGCCACGGAGCAAGACATCTAGTTGTTTATAACCATTATTTTGGGGATTTTGGTGTTGTTTTGTCGTTGTCTTTGTGGTTATCCCTTTCCAGCATCGGGTTCTTGGTTTTGTGGTAATTCGCGCTTGTAACTGTTAGTGTTGTTTAAATCACACTATTTAGGTTAATGAGATTTCTTGGTTTATAAATATTTATATCACTCACGCATGCCTATTTGAATGAACTCTCATTTTCGTATCTAAACTAACAGTTGTCCTAGAGCTGGAAAGAATAAAATTCTATGTTGGATAAATTTTAGCAAAGGACTAGTTTTGCGTTGTTTTTCATCATCTATACATAAATAAGTAAATCATCGTTTCTTGTTAGGCTAAAATTTATTTTGGTCTTTTTGTGTGTAATCTCAGTTTTCGCATTTTTGGCGTGATTGACTTCTTTTTCGCCATCATGTGATTTGAATCGTTTAAGTTTCCGCAAAATACATTTTAAAGCTTTTGGTAAATGTTGTTTGAAAAAAAAAATTACCCTGTTTAAATTATTTTAACTGATTCATTTTCTTTTATTTCGGTTTGTGCGAAAATACAGAAAATTTGATATGGCAATTTATGCATATTTAAATGTGTATTTTACGTTAAAATGGAGGATTTGAATGGCGCAAAGTGCACGTTACTAAAATTTTGATTTTTCATATTAATCTCATATGGAAAGTGAAGCGCTATTGAAAAGGATTTTTCAAAATAAATAAAAGAAGTTTTAAAATGAAAATTTATTTTTATGAAAAATTTCAATTTTTGGTCACACGAATAGCGTAAGGAAGATGTCTGGATGGTTTGTGTGCGCGTTTTAATGGTGGGCAAGGACCGATGATAAAATAAAAATGATAATGACAACAAGGGAAAGGCTATTTTTTCCTTAGAAAAATTGTTTTCATACCATGTAAACGATGCGCGAAATATTAATTAATTCATTTTATGTTTTAGAGATTGTTTCGAGCCTCTTGTACAGTCTACAGATGGAAATTTCTGGTGTATTTTGGGTAACTAAGGTGAAAATTCCACTGTAGAGCAGGAACTGGAGAAGTTGTAAGCGAGAAAAAGGTTAAAATTCTTCGCTTGATTTCCTTTTTTCGATTCGGGAGAAATTAAATAGAAATCAATTGGATTGCTTGACGTTTTGGATGGTTGGGTTTGGACGAAAATTTGTTTTCTTAACACTTTTATTGGTAATTATGTGAAGGTAATGGATGAAAAAGATTTTTCAAATTTTGCATTCAATAGAACGTCTAGTATATTCAGGATGTTTTGTGTAACGACTTGACATTTTCCACGTCTCAAATCGGCAATTATACCAACTCCAGACGTTCAAAAACGGCGAATCGTTATTCAGCTTAGCGGTCTTAAACAGAACAAACACAGAATCTGAATACAACAATACCTGCAGCAGAATAGAATTTTATATACATATCAGAGTTTTACGAAATTTTTATACAGTGGAAGAATTAAAATATACAGTACATGATTTAAAATAAAATAAAGGTTTACAGTCTGTTGATCGCGTGTGTAAGCATCCTACATCTACACGTTCTTCTCCACTTTAGCGAACCACGTATCTTTAGATCTGAAACACTAAGGACCTGACCCGAGCGTCCCATGCAAAATACACAGAACACCCTAGTCAGGTTTAAACTTATTTCAAGTCAGTAAACTTCGAAATAATACATAAATATAATTAGTTTAATCCAAACAATTGTTTAAAATTTGCGAACATATAATTAATGAACTGCTGACTAAAGATTAGCAACTGTGTGAGCAAAAATCCGAACATAACTAAAATAAAAAAATGAATTCGTATGGGCCGCATGGCTTGTATTTGGGTTCAAATTAAACAAGGAAAAAAAACAAAAAAAAAGATAACTGTTATTGGTCCCATGAACACGGAATAACACTGTTTCCTCAGCCCATGCGAAAATCAGGCAAGGCATACAAGCCAACAATTGATGAGTTACCTATGAAACTACTTTCTTAGATATGCAGTATGGATCTCAATCATTAACTAAGATAGTAGGTTTATAGGAAATCAATAACAAAATAGTGACCTTGTTAAGTCAACAAAACATACCATGTCTAGCATGAAGCATGCAAATAACTGGATTTAATTCATGCATGTGAATTTATGACTGAATCATTGTATATGTTTTAAGGCAACAAGATCCGAAGTATATAGTCAAACAAGACAATAGTATGTTCAATAAAATGTCAAAGTTACAATATGGAAATTAAGAAGGCCTTCCTTATTCAAAATTTTGAAATACAGTACCAAGTATCATGCACCCTGTGCCTGACAATAATTTCCCTTTAAACTAGAACAAAGAGAATGAACCTTATGTTCTTTCCCATGCAGGCATGCCCAAACATATTCCACACTACCATGCAAGCCTTTATCTCAGCAAATCCATTTGAGTTACTTTTTTTTCCAGCAATACAAAGATTAAACAGGTATTTGGTGCCAAGAATGCAACAACAAAATGAGACCAGGGACAACAGTTAACAAAGCTAAAGATTCAGATGTAAAGGAGGAACTACAGTTGGAAGAATTATAAAGCTTGTCATTTTATTCAATAAGAAATTGTTTTTTTTATTGATACAGGATAGAACAGAAAGAACTGTTATATATACTAGTAAATGTAACGGTAAAATACATTATTCTGGGTAAGTGAAATATGGCTGTGTCATTGTGACGTGGCACAGCAGGATAAACATAGCCATAATTAAATGTTTTGCTGACTCGTCATTGTGACGTGGCACAGCAGGATAAACATAGCCATAATTAAATGTTTTGCTGACTCGTCATTGTGACGTGGAACAGCAGGATAAACATAGCCATAATTAAATGTTTTGCTGACTCGTCGTCTATTCCAGAATTCACCATACACTTTCCTTTTATTTCCCCCTTCAAATCTAGGGTTGTCCACGTCGAACCATAGTTTGTTTCTAGCTATATTAGTTTTGGTTCTCACACCAGTCTAATGGAAATATATAGAAATCACACCTTCGAAACACGAACATAAACATTGATGATGCCATGGTCATTATCAACATCATCTCCGGGCGACTAGAGTGTGATTCTATATCTATCTAATATATTAAAACTTCGAATATACGTTCATGACGCGTATATGCAAAATCTTTATATATTGGATTGTCCAAATTCAATACAAATAAAATATTCAAATATGTATAAAATGGTTTAAATTTTCAAAACAAAATTGTTTTCATTTGAAAAATATACTCTTCACACTCGTTCTAGGATACTACTGATCCCATCTCTAACGAGTCATTCTAATTGGATATTACTAATCCAATATCTGATGAATTCTTTCGTATGGTTCTAATGTGTCTTGTTCTCGAGCTCTGTAAACCAAAGCTCTGATACCAAATGAAGCGAACCGAACTTCCCCGGTCTCCGAAGAGATGAGAAAGAACGAATTACTGTGAGGACAAGACAAATCAAAACGCAGACGGAAGAACATTTCATTTTTATTACAACAATTCCATCAGATGCAAGAATATACAGAGTATAATTGAATAAATTACATTCAATAAATATCAGAGATTACAATAAATTACATAGCAGCGGAAAAATAATACAAAGCACAACTGAAGGTGATATACGGATACAGAGCTTTCCGGATATCATTCCAGCTGTAAACCAGGATCCTGTGAATATAAATCTGCAAAACCAAAACTATTAGCTGCCCGTGTCGAAAATAGGGGCACCCAGAGTTTAGGTTAAAACAATAAACTCCAGATCAGTCATGTGACTGGTGTGAGAACTAAAACAGTTATTAATATTGGTTTTACTTTAAAAGAGAGTAATTCAAGGGACCACGCCGTAAAACACGGAACGGGTTTCCTCCCAAGAATACCAGTGCATAGAGAAGACAACGCAATGCTTTTTCGAAAAATGAAGCTATTATAAGACCCAGGTCCCATCACACAATGCAACGCAAGCCGAAGGATAGGATTTTCCCTTATAATAGCCAAACATGCTTGGTACGTTTAAAAACAGATCATTTGATACTATAATAAGTGTATAGTGTCAAAACAATTTCAATCATAAATATCAATCATAGGCGGCATGGGTACCATCTATCATGTCGCCGTACTAGTTCTACAATTAAAACCGCAATACACGTATTGGAAATTGGATTTCCGTCATGAGTCGAGGCATGGGGCAAGCTCCTCTCCGCTTCGAGACACTCTAGCAAATGCTCAGGACTACACACTCTGGGCAGCCACTTGGATCGGTTGGGCCGGTCCTCACTTACGTTAGAGGATTGGCAATTCCTGAACACACGTTTCCCGGTCCTTACAGACCTATAATCGAGGCGCCTCATTCCAACAACCACAAAGGTGAAAAGTATATAAATGTCAGGGCTGGTAAGTCACCGACACCACCAAAGGTAGAAAGAAACGTCGTGTTCTCCCAAAGGCCCGTATCCCGTTTTTAACTCATACCGAGGTGTGAGGCTCGCGAATTCACGTTATACACAAAGCTACGCCACAAAGGCCGTGATTTGATCATCAACCACAAGACTTTGCTTTTCAACAGAAGCCTTGATCCATGCAACTCTGTGTGCCACACAGGCAATTCATGCCATGCGATTGATATCTGTCGATATACAACCTCTAAGCTCGTACGTCTCAGAGAAGGGCGTTAAGCAAGAGAATAAATTCTCCGCTGACAAACAGGTATATATTTAACAGAAATCAATCAACACAGAATAAAGTCCAATGTCAGACACACAATCCATTTACAAGTTCGTTCTGGGTCTGAATGAAACCAGAGGCACTTTCCTCGCATATCCATCGATCTCCAAGTACGTCTGGACGACCACCAACTATTTCCATCCTCTTGGGTGTACAGCCCAATCAGGATCATCAGTAATTATCCAAACGATGTGAAGACTTCCGGTCTTCAACCACCGTCTTCATCTTCGACTTATCGTCTAATCGGTTATTCAGAATGGGTATAAACCCGGCTTTTCCGAACAACCCGCGTATATTAAAAACAAATGTTACACAAACACAACATACGCCTCATTCCAATTCCACATTCTTAGGGAAAGGTTCCCATAAATTTTATCCAAGATAAATTCTTTAAAATTTATCCTTTAATCTTCCTTTGGATGTCATTTCAAACCAAATTATGGTTTTCCAAACTAGTCAGGATTAACGAACCACACCGAAATAATTATTTATTTTATTTCCCCAATCCCAACCTATTCATCCCATGAAGCAAAACTGGTAATACTCCATATCTAACACCGGGGTGTTATCGGTAAAATTAATTACCATTTCACGTTCAAATCTAATTAAAGATTTAACTATCGCTTTGGAGCAAAACTGGTGATACTCCATTCTCGCTCAATTTCTAAATTTGATAATTTAGATTATCAATTCACATTTCAATTTAATTGCAGATTCAATAAAACTCCTTTTACTGGGTTAAAGAACTATTGTCATTTAAAACACAGTTCACGATAAACCCAAATCATATTTTATTTATTATCGGGTTAAAGAACAAATGTTATTTAAAACACCGTTCACGATAAACCCATGAATCGGTTCTATTTAAACCCATTTCAAGTCCAATTTATTTATTTAAAAATAAATGGGTTTTACTTTCAGTTCAAAACTAGTTCATTTCGATAAAAATTCATTTTTATCATTTCAATTATGGAGTTTTTCACCCCAATTTTTCCCAAATCATTTCTTATGATTTTACACTAATTATTACTATTTCTAATAATTTTATCAAGGCCCGTACAGTCGATTTCCATCAACGGCCATCGAACTGTACTTACAGCGACCTTTTTCAAATTTGATTTTGACTTATCTCCAAATCCAACCGTTAGATTTCAAATTTCTAATGTTCGTTAGAAAGTTCTTTTCGATACGAGCCCAACGGTTCCGGTTTTAGGAGAATCCGACGGTCGGATCTCCCGTAACGTCCGTTCGAAATAAATGGTCGAAATTCACGAACTACCGCAGCGCGGCGCGTTCTATTCAGGCCATTATATTATATATATATATAATATATATAATATATAATTCGTCGATTTCTATTTAAAACGAATTTTATAAAAAGGTTTGAATTCATTTCAAAAACATTTCAACTTCCATTTCAATTCAAATCAAAATTGAATTTTTCCTTATAAATTCGTTTTAAAATTCATTTCTATTCAATTCAAATTTCAATTCAATTTGAATTCATTTCAATTCGTTTTCAATTCAATTCAATTCAAACTGGTTTTCTATTCGATTCAATTCAAATTGGTTTTCTATTCGATTCAATTCAAATTGGTTTTCTATTCGATTCAATTCAAATTGGTTTTCTATTCAAATCAAATTCATTTTTTTTTTCAAATCAAATTCGTTTTCTATTCAAATCAAATTCGTTTTCTATTCAAATCAAATTCGTTTTGTTTTCTATTTGAATCAAATTCATTTCGTTTTCTATTTGAATCAAATTCATTATATATTCAATTGAAATCAAATCCATTATATATTCAATTCGAATCCAATTCGTTTTCAATTCATTTCGAATTGGTTTTATATTCAATTCATATTTGTTTAAATTCAAAAACCGAATATAATCGATATAAATATCGTTCACGTCAAAATAGCGCATCACTAATCAACACGGCTTTATATTCAACAAATGGATCTATATTTCTTTCAATACATGACTCTATATCTTTGTCAACACACGACTAATCTCAGCAAATGAGTACTGTCCACTTGTGACTATTTTTGTTATTTAATATATTTTATGAAAATTAAGGTATCTATCGTTTGATATTGAATCAGACTCCAACCGTAAATTAGTAAGAGAACGATTTCCTGAATATTAACCCCGAAGGTCGAAACCAACATCAGATTAATATCTAGGACACCGCTCATCTCATCTATTTTTCAGTTGATTTCTAATTCTATATATGATAAAGATGTAAATTTTATTGTTAAAATATTCCGTTCAACTCATGACTAATCTCAACGGATGAGTACAGTCAACACATGAACCTTTATTTTATAGTGATAAAGATATAAATTTTATTGTTAAAATCTTTCGTTCAACACATGACTAATCTCAACAGATGAGTACAGTCAACACATGAACCTTTATTTTATAGTGATAAAGATATAAATTTTATTGTTAAAATCTTTCGTTCAACACATGACTAATCTCAACGGATGAGTACAGTCAACACATGAACCTTTATTTTATAATATTAAAGATATAAATTTTATTGTTAAAATCTTTCGTTCAACACATGACTAATCTCAACGGATGAGTACAGTCAACACATGAACCTTTATTTTATAGTGATAAAGATATAAATTTTATTGTTAAAATCTTTCGTTCAACACATGACTAATCTCAACGGATGAGTACAGTCAACACATGAACCTTTATTTTATTTGTGCAGTTGGGCGATGTGTAAAATTTATCGTCCCAATCAATGTCCTTCAAATAGGTGTACATAAACAAACCGTCCGGTTTGTAAATGAATATTTATTTATTCACATTCACGTTAAAAATTATATTTTTAACAATAAAATATTTTATTTTAACACATGAATTTCTATTCAGTTCATTTACACAATAAAAATGATATTTTTATTTTTCTAACACATTTTAGAAAATTTCGGCGGCATAACGGCATGATACTAGAAACGGGACGAGGCCTTGCCTTATCCCCGGTCTAGTGAAGGCCCACGCCATTCACACATTAATCAAATCAATTACATTTCACCAAACAATTCAATTCAACCCAAACAATCTAACTAACAACACAGCCAAACAAACAAGTCCATGGTCTGTGGACGATTGTGTCGGGTGCTACTAAACACCGTCTGCATCCTAGTATATATATATAACTAGAAAATGAAATTGAATAGTGAGAAATTCTCACCGAAAGCTATCCAATACCACGACTCCTCATTTATAGAAATCTTCGCCATTCTCGCCCTTTGTCGCTTTCGTTGCCCGTAGCCACTATATATATAAAAATCACATTTTCACTTCGCTATGCAATATACAAAAATCGAATTTTTTCTTCGCTGTTCAATATATAAAAATCGAATTTTTAATTCGCTATTCAATATATAAAAATCGAATTTTTACTTCGCTATTCAATATATAAAAATCGAATTTTTACTTCGCTATTCAATATATAAAAATCGAATTTTTATAATCACGCTATATGGATAAAAATTCTATTTGTATACTGCTACTATATAGATAAAATTTCTATTATAAAGATTTCGCCTTTTCATATTTAATGATTTCGCCTTTTCAAATTTGTCATTAAAAAAAATCACATTTTTATTTTGCTATACATATAAAAGATGATATTTCTAATATTTCTATCATGTAAAAATTATATTTTTAATTCTCTACATAAACAAAAATCTTATTTTTACATCTTCTATATAGTAAAGATTATATTTTTAATACTTTAAAAATATAAAAATCATATTTTTAACCCACTACATATGTAAAAATCACACCTTTCTCCATTTAAAAATATCGTCTTTCTTCCTTTAAAAATCTAATCTTTTCTATTTTAAAAATATCATCTTTTCTATTTTAAAAATATCGTCTTTTCTATTTTAAAAATCACATCTTTTCTATTTTAAAAATCACGTCTTTAAATATATATGAATAAGCAAAATAAATATAAAACTTACAGTATTTTTCAGACGGAGGAGGGGCGGATTCGCTGCAGGGAGGAGGAAGAGAATGGAGGAGGGTGGCGGCGCAAGGGGAGGTGTGTGTGTGCGGCGGTGGAGGCAGCGACAGGAGAGGGGGGGGCTAGGGCAATGGGGTTCGCGCGTCGAGCTTCGAGGAGGGGGGGTATCTTCGAGGTGGCGGCGGTTTAAGGGGGGGTATCGCGGCGCGGCGCGGCGCAAGAGGGGGGGTTTCGCACGGCGGTCGACGCCGCTGGGGGGGGGGGGGGGGTGGCGGCTGCGCGATTTCTTCTTCTTCTTTTTTTTTGATTCTGAAATGAATTTGAAAGGGGGGGGCAGAGAGGATGTAGGAGAGAAAGGGGGTTTTGAATTTTTAATTTATTTAATTATTTTATTTTCACCAAAAAGCAACTTTTATTTTCGACCTCTAAACGAGGCCCACCGCCTATCGTCCATAGCGTTTTACCCCCATTCCGAACACAATGGGATATGTATCGTAGGCTAATTCAATCGTTTCGATCAGTTTTCGTCAAAATCAACATATAACTCTATATATTAAATTTGATCGCGCATTTCAATTTACCAGGGTCACATACTAACTCGAAAAATTCCAGAAAAATATTTTCTAGCTTTGTATTGACGATACGGTCCTAATAAAACTAGTTTCGTCGAATTCTGAGATCGTTAGAAAAATGGCCATTTTCCAGTCGATTAAAATCAACTCAAACTGGTCAAACGCGTTTTCCTTTGCCACGCTCATATATTGATTCGAAAAATTATGAAATTTGAAATCTAGAAATAATTTGACATCACTGACCCAACAAAAGTGGTTTTGTCGAAATCCGAGGTCGTTTGTAAAATGTCTATTTTTAAGGGCCTGAATTCCATAGCGACTATTCAGAATTTTCAACTGGACATATCTTTTGATTCCCGTTATGAAATTTCGATTTTTCGGATTCGTTGGAAAGATATTATCAATTAGATCCTAATGTTTTTGGTTTCACTAAAATCCGGATTGTTTTGCACCCGGTACATTCAATTGAAGTTTGAAATCGAATTATCGAACTACCGCGCCATTTTCAATTCCTTTTTATAATTATATATAAATATTTATATTCTAACGACGACGCGTATAATATATACGTTCGAATTATATTCAAAATAAATTTCTCGTCTATTTTATTTAAAATAATCTATTTTAAATATTCAAAATTCATTAAAATTGCCAAAATAAAAAATTTTAACTGGTTCAGAATTTCCGGGTTATTACAACAAATCTACCGGTCCAAGGCAAATTCCATTCCTATAAATAAAGGGGTAAGGCCTCATTCTTTTCCACACAAAATTGTGGGCACCAGCGAAGCTCTACCATTTTTCTCCTTCTCCAAACCTAATTTCTAAAATAAAAATATATTCATACACAGCAAATCAAATCCAAATCACATAGGAACGAGAGGACTATAAGATCTAATGGAAAAGAATGCAAATTAGTGCTCAACAATAGATTCTCCTCTCTTTTCCTATTTTCTTACATCTCAGCAGATCTTAAATCATCCCCTTTTCAGATAAATTGTAGATTTATAAAAATTTGGGAATTGTAGGCCTAAAAGATTCAAACTTTGGATTTGGATGCTTGTAGGCGAGCGGGAAATTTATATATACATTTAGAATAACGTATTTATCTCATTCTCAAGTTTGTATGCCTGTTTTCATTAGATCTGCTTATAATATAATTGTAATTGAATTAGCACCTGTCATATATGATTATAAGAATTTGTTAAAACCTATGAATTGCAAATCGTGTTCATTAACAATATTAATTGTAGGATTCTTAAATTTGTATACACCTATTTCCTACAGTTATGTTGAAAAATGTATTGCAATTGTTGCAAAGCACTGTAGATCTGGAAATCAGTCCCATGTAAACATGAATTAAATGTAGTTACATTCTAGATCTCTAGTTTAGTGTTGAGTAATAAATTATGTGAATTTGGGTAAAAAGATTCGATTGGTAAATTATGTGATTGTAATATTAAAATAAATATGCCTGTTTTTATTCAATATTATTGGATTTTGGCTTAATTATCATAAACATGCCATTTTCCTTCTTTTTAATAAAAAGGCATTATTTTGAAATCATAAGAGGTACGATGAAAATATCAAAGAGGGAAAAGTGGTGCAATAAATGTACATATAAATATGCATATACATATTTGTGCGTAGGTTGCATCAACTATTCCAAATTACATATTTACATATATTTCTCGTGATTTGGAAATATGTCAATTGCATAATTTAGGCATAATTTACAATGAGTATGACTAACGATCATTTTGTAAGATTTGAAACCTTTTGACAAGTTTGAACGCAAAAAGGAATGTTCGGTTGCCAATTAAACCAAATCATTAAATTTAAAAGAATAACAAAAATATAACTATTTTGACCGCATGAAAACATAAAATATAAGTATATACATATTATCCTTTCAAATCAGCATAAAACGGTAAATTATACATTATATTAAATATTTGAAGGTTTGAAATGTTGAATGGTATTCATTTATGGAATCATAAATGTAAATTATATTTCACATTTAATGAATATATTTATGGTGACCGTTGTAGCAATTAGTGTAATTGATTGCTATAAATAAGACCATAAATGAATAATTGACAATTGTAACCAATGGTGGTTGGGAAAAGTAAACCTAATAGGACAATGGTTATAATTCCAAAATTAATTAGGATAAATGTTGTACACACCAAATTAGGAAATTTGAATTATAACCACATTTAGACACGATGTTAAGCTCAACTTGTGGTATAAGCCTACTTGGAACCGATCGACAAATCTAGCAACCACAGGTAGTCATCTTAATGTGAGGGATCTAATGCATAAACATAAATGTACTAACGCACGAGGTTAAGTTCAACTTTCGGTAGATGTCTTCCCGAAACCGATCGGCAAATGCAGCGTGCACAAGTAGTCAACTTAATGTAAGAGGCCTAGTTCATATATATATGTATATGTATATATAAAACATCCAACAAATAAACAAATAGATAAATGAATAAGAATAGTAATATCCTGTTAGGGTATAAAAAATAGATACTTCGGGACTGATAAGTGGTTGCCTTTGGAAAATATGACCATTAAGGTCATAAAGGGCAATAGGCAAAGAAATAACAATAAATGGGTGTAAAAAGGGGATTAATGTATATTGATTGTTGTTTAAATACTAAGTCCAATTAAGGAATAATCAAATAAATATCCTAGGGTAAAGAGGATATAACTTTCCTTGTTTATATCAATGAATATAGAACTTACAATTGAAAATGGAGTTGGGCTTAGTAGGTTAATAATGTAAAATATTATTAGCCATATGAACCCGCGACGATAATGAAATATGTGCTTATAGTATTTCTGAATAGAGGGACAAAACAGGAATGACTTAATAATGTAGCCTACTTATCTCAATACGGAAAAGTATAAAGGGGCAATGGGGTACAATCCTAATAATCTTAACGTATAATCCGCTTCTTGGGTCTTAAGTGGCTGGGCTTGAAGAGCCCACCTGGCAGTTTAGGGGTCTTAAATGGCAGTTGTATGTGGACCTACCCAAACCTAGAAACTAAAAATGTTAGATATGGCTACCTATCCTACGGGAAGTAGTAAGCGACCATTTTATCTAATAAGGTCAGCTAGATTATATAGCGAATGATAAAATACCATCTCTCACCTTATATGGGGAAAGAACACATGTGCGAATGACGGAAGCCTTAACTTTTAGGGCCAATAGTTAGTTCCCTCTAGTTTATGTTAACGTCGAATCAATTATTGAGGAATAATACATGACCAGAATGAAAGTATGTGTATATATGTTGAAACACCGTAACTAGGGTCTAACCTCGATCATATGACCAGTCATACTCTGGTATAAAGGCTTTACAAATATATGCGTAAGCGTTCTATCTTGGTGTTATACCTTGGAAATACTACTTTGGGAAGAATAGTTTAATCGTGCGTAAATATTTACAAGTTTAGGCTAGAATTACTAACCTTGGTAGGCATACATCTTGGGTTGAACCAAACCGGATACATATGTGTATTCTAATCTGTTTTCTACATTTCCTGTTCACCCGAATCTTTTTGTTCTGACCCCTTTCCTCATTTCAACCCCCATGTTTTCTAGAGAAGGTCAGGATCTCACAAGTGTTTAAGTTTGACTTCGGTTCTTGTTCTCTCTCATGCTCAGTATTGGCAAAGTGACTTACTTTGAAAGAGGTAGTTGTTTGAGTTAATACAAGTTTATCCTATTTTGTTTATGCTATGAGTTATCTTATCATACTATGATTATGCTCATGCTCATGCTCATTTATTTCAGGTACCAAATTTACACGCTCCATGCTTGGATGTGTTTGAGTTTTGATTATTGTCGAAATTTGGGCGTAGAAAAGTGTGGGCCATTACAAATAGGCTACACCACTATTTATGATCAGACAACTATACGTCATCATTTACAACCTATACCATTCGGTGAAACCGCGCCATGGTATTCTGTATTGTTCGATGAAACATGAGAATGGCTTCTTTTTTATTTATTTATTTTAAGTACTATTTCGGTTATGAATGGTTGTTGTATCCTATACTGTTTGGTGAAACAAGGTCGTGTCTTCTTTTTTGTTTATTTTTTAATATTGAGTACATGTTCGGTTTTAAATGG
Source organism: Allium sativum (assembly GCA_030737875.1). Taxonomy (NCBI): domain Eukaryota; kingdom Viridiplantae; phylum Streptophyta; class Magnoliopsida; order Asparagales; family Amaryllidaceae; genus Allium; species Allium sativum. The sequence continues at coordinate 193,366,026 of CM060927.1, read as the reverse complement.
CATTGTTATCCTATAGTGTTTGTACCACTATCCTACACTATTTGTAGCTCATCTAGCTGAACCATATCTCTATTCTTCTTCTTTTTCTTTGTCGTCGCCTTGCATCCTCCTCTTCGCACTTGTTTGCGCATTAGATCTTGCCTCACTAAGGCTCCAAGATCTAATTTCTTCTCTTCGACCATTTCTTGCCCTAAAATACCTAGTTTCAATATTGGTCCTACTCACACCATTTAAGTCTCCTCCTTAGGTAGGGATCATTTGGTTGGATTGGAATGAGCAAAAAGGTTTCACCGCTTTAGTGCTAAGAAAATTTGTCAAGGCGACTAGACTTGCACCGGCCAGTTGCTTCGAAATCTTAGAATAGGTTGTTGTTTATGTTGCATCAACCATTGCTATACCTTGTTGGAATAGGCTCATACATAGGCGATCGTCATTTCAAAGAAGGAGAATAAACCATCTTTGGATGTTTTTACTTAGGAGAATCTCGATCACATTTAAGAGGAATTTGTGTCTTACACAGACTTGTATGGTTTTTTGTTTGACCAACTTCGGAGATTTTGCAAAAAATCTCTTTTGCTTGATGTCGGTTTTGTGTTTGGGAATCTATGTTCGAACTGGCCATGTGGACGTGTGACCTGTTTAGCACATCGTTCTACAATTGGGAAATTATGACTTTATCTCATGGTGCCAAAATTAATCTTTTGTCTGATCAATGGCGTAACCATCATGTAGTGCCGCATCATAATTATTCAGCTTGTTGTTTTTGTGTGTTGTCTCATGGAGTTATTTCCTGTAATTTCGCCTATCCATTATTGTCCTTAGACAATATTAGGTGGATTTCCATGAGTAGCAGTTTTGTGGTAGGTTTCTCTTCTCATCATAAACTCTGTTGTGGAAGAGGTGGAGATGAAGGAACCTCCAACGACACTAGTAGTGTTTGTAACATGAGAATTAGCATTTTACAGCCGTGATATGGTTAATTGAAGATCATAAAAATAGGTTTGAGCTCCAGCCACAGAGCAAGACATCTAGTTGTTTATAACCATTGTTTTGGGGATTTTGGTGTTGTTTTGTCGTTGTCTTTGTGGTTATCCCTTTCCAGCATCGGGTTCTTGGTTTTGTGGTAATTTGCGCTTGTAACTATTAGTGTTGTTTAAATCGCACGATTTAGGTTAATGAGATTTCTTGGTTTATAAATATTTATATCACTCACGCATGCCTATTTGAATGAACTCTCATTTTCGTATCTAAACTAACAGTTGTCCTAGAGCTGGAAAGAATAAAATTCTATGTTGGATAAATTTTAGCAAAGGACTAGTTTTGCGTTTTTTTTCATCATCTATACATAAATAAGTAAATCATCGTTTCTTGTCAGGCTAAAATTTATTTTGGTCTTTTTGTGTGTAATCTCAGTTTTCGCATTTTTGGCGTGATTGACTTCCTTTTCGCCAACATGTGATTTGAATCGTTTAAGTTTCCGCAAAATACATTTTAAAGCTTTTGGTAAATGTTGTTTGAAAAAAAAATTTACCCTGTTTAAATTATTTTAACTGATTCATTTTCTTTTATTTCGGTTTGTGCGAAAATACAAAAAAATTTGATATGGCAATTTATGCACATTTAAATGTGTATTTTACGTTAAAATGGAGGATTTGAATGGCGCAAAGTGCACGTTACTAAAATTTTGTTTTTTCATATTAATCTCATATGGAAAGTGAAGCGCTATAGAAAAGGATTTTTCAAAATAAATAAAAGAAGTTTTAAAGTGAAAATTTATTTTTATGAAAAATTTCAATTTTTGGTCACACGAATAGCGTAAGGAAGATGTCTGGATGGTTTGTGTGGGCGTTTTAATGGTGGGCAAGGACCGATGATAAAATAAAAATGATAATGACAACAAGGGAAAGGCTATTTTTTCCTTAGAAAAATTGTTTTCATACCTTGTAAACGATGCGCGAAATATTAATTAATTCATTTTATGTTTTAGAGATTGTTTCGAGCCTCTTGTACAGTCTACAGATGGAAATTTCTGGTGTATTTTGGGTAACTAAGGTGAAAATTCCACTGTAGAGCAGGAATTGGAAAAGTTGTAAGCGAGAAAAATGTTAAAATTCTTCGCTTGATTTCCTTTTTTCGATTCGGGAGAAATTAAATAGAAATCAATTAGATTGCTTGACGTTTTGGATGGTTGGGTTTGGATGAAAATTTGTTTTCTTAACACTTTTATTGGTAATTATGTGAAGGTAATGGATGAAAAAGATTTTTCAAATTTTGCATTCAATAGAACTTCTAGTATATTTAGGATGTTTTTTGTAACGACTTGACATTTTCCACATCTCAAATCGGCAATTAAACCAACTCCAGACGTTCAAAAACGGCGAATCGTTATTCAGCTTAGCGGTCTTAAACAGAACAAACACAGAATCTGAATAAAACAATACCTGCAGCAGAATAGAATTTTATATACATATCAGAGTTTTACGAAATTTTTATACAGCGGAAGAATTAAAATATACAGTACATGATTTAAAAAAAATAAAGGTTTACAGTCTGTTGATCGCGTGTGTAAGCATCCTACATCTACACGTTCTTCTCCACTTTAGCGAACCACATATCTTTAGATCTGAAACACTTAGGACCTGACCCGAGCGTCCCATGCAAAATACACAGAACACCCAAGTCAGGTTTAAACTTATTTCAAGTCAGTAAACTTCGAAATAATGCATAAATATAATTATTTTAATCCAAACAATTGTTTAAAATTTGCGAACATATAATTAATGAACTGCTGACTAAAGATTAGCAACTGTGTGAGCAAAAATCCGAACATAACTAAAATAAAAAAATGAATTCGTATGGGCCACATGGCTTGTATTTGGGTTCAAAATAAACAAGGAAAAAAAAAAGATAACTGTCATTGGTCCCATGAACACGGAATAACACTGTTTCCTCAGCCCATGCGAAAATCAGGCAAGGCATACAAGCCAACAATTGATGAGTTACCTATGAAACTACTTTCTTAGATATGCAGTATGGATCTCAATCATTAACTAAGATAGTAGGTTTATAGGAAATCAATAACAAAATAGTGACCTTGTTAAGTCAACAAAACATACCATGTCTAGCATGAAGCATGCAAATAACTGGATTTAATTCATGCATGTGAATTTATGACTGAATCATTGTATATGTTTTGAGGCAACAAGATCCGAAGTATATAGTCAAACAAGACATCAGTATGTTCAATAAAATGTCAAAGTTACAATATGGAAATTAAGAAGGCCTTCCTTATTCAAAATTTTGAAATACAGTACCAAGTATCATGCATCCAGTGCCTGACAATAATTTCCCTTTAAACTAGAACAAAGAGAATGAACCTTATGTTCTTTCCCATGCAGGCATGCCCAAACATATTCCACACTACCATGCAAGCCTTTATCTCAGCAAATCCATTTGAGTTACTTTTTTTTCCAGCAACACAAAGATTAAACAGGTATTTGGTGCCAAGAATGCAACAACAAAATGAGACCAGGGACAACAGTTAACAAAGCTGAAGATTCAGATGTAAAGGAGGAACTACAGTTGGAAGAATTATAAAGCTTGTCATTTTATTCAATAAGAAATTGTTTTTTTTTATTGATACAGGATAGAACAGAAAGAACTGTTATATATACTAGTAAATGTAACGGTAAAATACATTATTCTGGGTAAGTGAAATATGGCTGTGTCATTGTGACGTGGCACAGCAGGATAAACATAGCCATAATTAAATGTTTTGCTGACTCGTCATTGTGACGTGGCACAGCAGGATAAACATAGCCATAATTAAATGTTTTGCTGACTCGTCATTGTGACGTGGAACAGCAGGATAAACATAGCCATAATTAAATGTTTTGCTGACTCGTCGTCTATTCCAGAATTCACCATACACTTTCCTTCTATTTCCCCCTTCAAATCTAGGGTTGTCCACGTCGAACCATAGTTTGTTTCTGATCTTTTCTCCATTCACTTCGTACTTGACTTAAGTGTGCTGGATCTGAACTGTGAGCCTCAATTGAGTCTTCCTCTCTTGTCATTTGAGCTGTAGCTTTAATATTTGGCTTCGAGCTGTCGATTTGAAGTTCTGGTTGCTGGTTAGCTACACTCGACGTTGATTTTGTGTCGATTGGCCTGATGTTCAGGGCGTCGCATAGTCTAGTAAAGTTTTTAGCTGAGAGAGCCTTGGTAAGTATGTCGGCTTTTTGATGGTAAGACGGTATGTAATTTACTTGTAGCTTTCCCTCCTTTACTTGCTCTCGAACGAAGTGAATGTTGATTTCTATGTGTTTAGTTCGTGCGTGCTGAATAGGATTAGCTGTCATGTATATCGAGCTTTGATTATCACACCATATTGTTGCTTTTTGATTGTTTAATAGATTTAGCTCCTTTAATATTGATTGCAACCATATTATTTCTGATGTAGCACTGGCAATGCTTCTGTACTCCGCTTCCGCACTTGATTTTGAAATTGTTGGTTGCTTTTTCGATGTCCATGATATTAGATTGTCCCCTATATAGATACAGTACCCTGTTACTGATCTTCTGTCATCGGGATCTGCTGCCCAGTCTGAGTCAGTGAATCGTGTGATATTTAAGTCTTTTCCTCCTTTTATTATTAAGCCATACTGTATAGCCCTCTTTAAATATCTCAGTATTCACTTTACTGCTTTCCAGTGTTCGTCCCTTGGATCCTGCAAAAATTGTGAAACTTTGTTGAATGAAATGTCTGGTCGTGTTATGGTTGCATATTGCAATACTCCCACAACACTTCTGTACTGCTTTATATTATTTACAGATTCTCACCTGTTTTTAGAGAGATGCTGACTAGATATCATGGGTGTTGGTTGAGGTTTTGCTTCATGCATATCAGTCTTTATCAGGAGTTCAGTTATGTACTTCTTTTGGCTGAGAACCATTTCTATTTTTGATCTTCTTTGGGCTTCTATTCCCAGAAAATATGATAGACTGCTGAGATCTTTTATTGAAAATTGCTCATTTAGATACTGAGTCAGTTGCTTTAGCTCACCTTCATTTTTCCCTGTTACTATTAAGTCGTCAACATATATTAGTACATATGTTGTATAGTAATTATTTGATTTGAGGAATAATGAAGTGTCAGATTTAGTTGGCCGATATCCCTGTGTCACTGGAGTTGATTTTAATTTGTCGAACCATACTCTAGGAGCCTGTTTGGATTCTGTATGTTGCCCTCTGGTTGTTGCATGTAGATTTCCTCTTGTAACACTCCATTGAGAAATGCATTGTTGACATCTAAGTGCTTTATATTCCATTGTTTGGTGAGAGCAATAGTGAGAATTAGTCTTATGGTAGCTGGTTTGACTACAGGTGAAAATGTTTCATTGTAGTCAAATCCATATTCTTGTGTATATCCTTTAGCTACCAACCTTGCTTTGTATCTTTGAACAGATCCATCTGGATTTCTTTTTGTTCTATATGTCCATCTGCATCCAATTAAATTTTTGTTGGTTGGTAGTTGAACAAGTTCCCATGTTTGATTATTCACCAGAGCTTTATACTCTTCATCCATAGCTTCTCTCCAGTTTTTATATTGTGCAGCTTGCTGGTATGTAACTGGTTCATCTGAGTTGATAGTTCCTACGAGCAATTTTGGTTTAAAAATACCACTTTTAGCCCTGGTTATCATCGGGTGCCCAATATTTGTTGATGATTTTGTCTCTGATTGGCTTTCTTGATTGACTGTGGTTGCTGGTATATTGTTGTTGGTTGTACTTCTGATGTCGCTTTCAATGTTTTGGCTCTCATTTTCTTCTTGTTGTTGTCTTTCAGGTGAGTAGTTGGCGAGGCTGATTGGCTCTTCATTGCTGGTATTGGGTGTAACTGATCCGGTAGTGCAGTTTCGATTGCCCTCAACAGCCACTGCTTTGTTAGTACCTGCTACAGAGTCTGTATAGTATGGTATGTCAGGTATGCTACTCTTACCTGTGATTACTTTATTTGTGGTTTTGATGGCTGAACTCTTATATGGAAATACCACTTCATTAAATACCATATGTCTACTGATGAAAATTCTGCCATTTTCATCTATACACCTGTATCCTTTTTGCTTCGTAGCATATCCAATAAATGTACATGGTTTGGATCTGAAATTTAATTTATTTGTGTTGTATGGTCTTAAGTATGGGAAACACAAACATCCGAAAGTTTTAAGACTTTGGTAGTCTGGTTTGATGTGATATAGTTTTTCAATGGGACTAAAGTCTTTCAACACTGTTGTAGGCATTCTATTTATTAAGTATACGGCAGTGTTGAAAGCTTCTGACCAAAATTTTAGTGGTAGCGATGCCTGAGCCAATAAAGTTAGTCCAGTCTCCACGATGTGTCTGTGTTTCCTTTCTACTAAGCCATTTTGTTCAGATGTGTAGGGGCAAGTGGTTCTGTGTATAATTCCCTTAGTTTTGAAAAATTCACTTAGGTTCTTATACTCAGAGCCACCATCAGATTGCAACACTTTAATTTTGGTATTGAACTGATTTTCAACCATATTAGAAAAATTAACAACAGTAGCATAAGTGTCAGATTTTGCTTTTAGGAAGTAAATCCAGGTGTACCTAGTGCAAGCATCCACAAATGAAATGTAATACTTGTAGTTAAAGTCGGTGCAAACAGGGGCAGGTCCCCATAGATCAATAGCTATTAATTAAAATGGTTGTGTGTAGTTAGTTAAAGAGTTTGTAAACGGTAGTTTGTGGCTTTTGCCCATTTGACAATAAGTGCAAATGTAGGGATATGATATATCATCAAAAGCAATTTTATTATTCCTAAGAACTGTTTTGACTACATTTACAATAGCATGACCCAATTTGTAATGACATTTATCAAAAATACTTTTATTATTTTCTTCAAGTAGCATGACAGAATTGTAGCAGCTTTTCTCTTTAGTATTGTTGTCTTGACCATCAACTTTAAACTGATACAGTCCATTAATAGTATTCCCCTGCAATAAAATTTTCTTAGTCAGTATGTCCCTGACTAAGCAATATTTCGGGAAGAATTCAAAGTAAGCATTGTTATCCTTTGCAAATTGTGATACGCTTATCATATTTTTCTTAATATTGGGTACCCTAAGTAGGTTATTTAAATATAGTTGTTTTTTACCAGTAATTATAGCATTTCCTGTGTGAGAAATTTTTACGCACTTACCATTACCCAAGCTTATAGTTTGATTACCTCGATACTCCTTGTTTCCGAGATTAAGATTTTCCAAGTTGCTAGTGATGTGATTTGTTGCTCCCGAGTCTGGATACCAGTTGTCGTCTTGAATGTCTTCTCCTTTGGCTTTGTCATTTTGACTATAAGCTCTGCTGTTATTGTTTTGATTCATCCCTTTTGTTTGAGACACAACCATGTTGACATTAGGATTGCTTCCTCTTTGACTGTTGTTACCTTGATTTGGTACATGGTTTGAGTTAAATTGAAAGTAGCACTTCACCGCAGTGTGTCCAATTTTCTCGCAAATTTGACATTTAGGTCTATTGTTAGGGCTCCACCTGCCACGTCCTCGTCCACGATTAGAGTAACCACCTCTTTGACTAGTGTTATTATAACCATCACTTTTACCAGTGTCGTTGTACCTGTTACTTTGATTTTTCCCTCTGTTACTAGTAGTGAAGTTCAGTGAGTATTCACTTTCTGATGGCTTTTTGTCGTTGATCCTTGCTTCGTGAGAGAGTAGTATAGCACAGACATCGTCCAGTGGCGGTGTTGCCTTTTGTGATGTTATGACGGCTACTACGGCTTCATATTCGTCTCCCAGTCCATTTAGTAATGACAATACATGTTCAGATTCATCTATGTAGCTGCCAGCAGCCTTCAACATATCGTAGATATTTTTAACTTTGGATATGTATTCTCTCATACTTAGATTTTCTTTTCTACAGTTTTGTAGTTGTCTTTTATAAAATAGAGACTTTGAAGCTGATTGTGAGTAGAATACTTTCTCCATGGTTAACCATATATCACTGGCTGTTTTACAGCCTATGACTTGAGATAGTAGGCTTGGACCGATGGATGACAACAATCATGCACTGATGAGTCTTTCCTGTCTATGATATTTTGTATACTCGTCGTTGCTAATGACTCTGTTTTCTTTGTCAGTTATAAATCTTGCTGGAGTTGATAGCGTGCCATATAAATAGCCTTCCAGTTCGTAACCTTGCACGGCAGTTTCTACTTGAAGTTTCCACAATAAATAATTGGTTTCTTCAAGTTGAATGGTGATTAATTGGCTTTGTAGGCTGATGATTGTTTTGATCAGTTGTTCGGCAGATGGCATGGTAGCATTGATGTTGGAAGTAGCAGCGTTCTCTTCAGACATGATTATATATCACAGATCTGAGTCCACGGAATGCAGGTAAGTGGTGAGAACTTTTGATGCCTTTTGAATTAGGGATTTTCAAGAATTGTATGATGGGATATTCCAGATGGTTCTTTCTTGATTTTAATCAACTTGAATTGTTGTAGCCATTAGGCTGTTGCTGGCTCTGATACCAAGTTAAAAAAGCTGAAGATTCAGATGTAAAGGAGGAACTACAGTTGGAAGAATTATAAAGCTTGTCATTTTATTCAATAAGACATTGTTTTTTTTTTTTGATTGATACAGGATAGAACAGAAAGATCTGCTATATATACTAGTAAATGTAACGGTAAAATACATTATTCTGGGTAAGTGAAATATGGCTGTGTCATTGTGATGTGGCACAGCAGGATAAACATAGCCATAATTAAATGTTTTGCTGATTCATCATTGTGATGTGGCACAGCAGGATAAACATAGCCATAATTAAATGTTTTGCTGACTCGTCGTCTATTCCAGAATTCACCGTATACTTTCCTTTTATTACAACAAAGGGAAAGGTTTAATTTCTGATGTAACTTACAATATGTATGGAACCAGAACAGCTTACGCCAAAGGTGGTCACGCATCATATATGCCACACACCAACAAATGTGTTAAATTCATTTATACAGATAAGGCTAGTGGTGGTTTTGGGTGACAACTCAACGTATGCAGTAAAGCCATACAGAAGGTTCTAACGTACATAAAGTCATGCACAAAAGTTGAACCAAATAGATATTATAGTAAAATGATGCATGTTTACCTTACAGCAATGCTGACAATATTTACACAAAGAGGTTTTTTTTTCAAAACTTATTTGAAAGCCCTTTACTTCTACTGAGACCCAAAGTCAAGTATACACAAAACAAGTGTGCAAGCATGTCAAAACAATGTTATACGAAGTTGAAAGTCCTGAAATACGTTTAACCGTAAGGCGTACTTACCTTAGGTTAGCGAACTGAGAACAGGAGCTGCTGTTCAGTGGCAGCAGCAAACGGATTTGGCTTCAAAGCAGCGGCTTCAGGCGAATTGCGGTGGAGACGAGGGGTGATTCAACGGTGTCGGGCGGCGGAATGAATGTCTTGGCTATCGGCTTGCGGAGTTGGATGGAGCGGTCAAAGAGGCGTTAGCGGAACAACAGCGTTCTCTAGTCAGGTGGCTGCAAGTGAAACAGTGGTTGAAGGCTGCACCGGGTTCGACAGTGACAAAGTGAATTCAAAGGAGAAAGCTGAAATAATCGGTGCCATGAAATCAATTTGGGGAAGGCGAAATTTGGAGACCATGATTTTAATTTGAGGAAAAGGAACGGTTTGGGGATTTGCTTTGGCTCATGAGAACGGTGGAACGAAGGGAACGATGGAAGCAAACTTAGCTGTAGGCCATAAATTTTTGAATGAGAGGAACAATTTGTTGGCTGGAAAATTGAATGAGGAACATGGTAGAACAGAACAAGGGATGGAGGAAACTTAGGAAGGAATGGTGTAAAAACAGAAGGACGCGAGCAACAAATGTTAGAAGAAAGATGGTACGTGCAGAGATTTTTCCGAACAACAAACAAGTGGCGAAAATTATTTAAAAAGTATATTTTAAAAGTATAGATACCCCTTCTTTATGCCATGAATATATACAATACAAGTATATTTTCTTTATACAATGCAAAGTACAACAAAATGTATTTAAATTTTTTCAAAACAAAACTTAAATTAAAACAAAATTAATCTACAAAAATTCAAACAAAAATAAATAAATTTCCAAGTTAAATAAAATTCAAATTAAAAAAAACAAATAAAATGGTTTATAGCTTATCAAATAGAATCAAAATTTTCAAATATTAAAACAACTATAATAAAATAACAATAATGATTTATTTAAATAAAATGATAGAGATTCAAAGATTAAAAAAAAATTAAATTCACACTTATGAATCAAATAAAAACCAAAATAAATAACCAGATTTCAAATTTATAAACAAATTTTATATAACGATCCAGAATTTTTAACCAATTTAAAATTGGAATTTTTATATCTTAATTTAAATTGGACATAAATATATATGGTTAAGAATATTTAATAATTTGGATAAGTTAGATGACATATTTTATTAGAATTATAAATGAGAATGACCATTAATGAGTTTCGATTTATTGATGCTATTTGTTGTTCGATCGAATTTGTCAAACCATAACATGAATTAGTAGCATTAGAATTAAGTGTTGCCCTTAGTTTTCGTAGCATTGAAGGGAAAATGCTACCAAAAGTTCACCTTCTCTTCTTAAGACAAGTGTATGGACACTTGTAATTTTGCATGTAAGCTTTAATGCATGGTTTCCACTGGTCCCTTTATGTGTCTTTACCTCCTTACTCCTCCTTTCCTATATAAGGAGCCCTTTACTTCACTTTTTATAATCCATTTTCATTTTTCCTACCTTCCTTCTTCTTCTTAAGCTTATGACCATGGTTTCCATGGCATAAGTCTTCCTCTTTTCCACCACCACCTTGCCAAAGATCGTCATCATCCTCCTCCTCATCCTCCTCCTCTTATAATGTAAAGAGAGAGAGAGAGATTGGTGTATATTATATTATATGTACATTGGTGAAGAAGATGTTGCGTCGAAATACTATCCTACGTTTCGCTTAGATGGGATCGCCTACCATGAGGATTTGAAAGCTGTTAGGTGAAAACTCATTAACCATGGTTTATATATTTAATTAGTAGTTAGACTAATTTAAATATAGTGATGAATTATTAGTGGTTAACGATGATTGATGTTTGTTGCGATGGAAGATGGATGTGTAGTTTAGAACACACACTATTAAGCGTTTTTGTTATAACACTTGTGCATAGTTATGATTTATTTAATAATGTTGATGATGGTTGCTATAGATGTTTATAATGGTTGTTGATGCTATTTTGCACACATTATAACACAACAAGTAAGGTATCACAATGGTGATTGACAAATCTCCTTCATTATCTATTATATTATATGAAAGCACAATCTTGCACCAATGACCTTTCGTTTCCATTTCTATGAAAAAACATGATGTTAACACCTGTATCCCAGGCAAATCTGTTGGCTAGCATTCCTTCGGCTCTCTCGGTTCCATTTCTTCCGTTTTCTCAACCCAAGCCCTAATCTACCATCCTTCTTAATCCTCCACTATCCCATCCCCTTACACAATCGTTCTTCTCCACTAATGCACTTCCTGACCCTCGATTCCACCAATCAGGCCAAAAAAAACTATCGCATCCAACCCTAGATCCCAATTTTTTTGTAGCTGGCCCTCTTTCCTTCTCGCTCTAACATCAAATCTACTGCAAATTCACTATTTTCTACTCTACACATTTGTATCCTTCAATCCTCTGCGCGTTGATAGACTATTTTTTGCTGATAGCTTAACAATCTAATCGATTGACCTAATCTGTGCCTTCTTCGGTTCGTCACTGTTGAGTTTTGCTTTAGTTGGCGCTTCATTTCCCGTATCAACTCTTCCTCTGTCACGTCTTTTAAATTTGTTTTTGTTTTATTTGGATGATTTTTGTGCAATCTATTTTCGGTTACAATCTGTTTGCATCAGTCCTCCTCATTACCTCAAGATTGCTTGATTTCTTCAATCGCTTCACTCTAACTCGATGTTCTGATAGGTCGTACGATAAGTGAAAGTTTCATTTCGTCCATTCAGGTATTATTTTGATTTTTTCCCGCTTTCTGTAATTTTACATTTTATATCTTCTGCTAAGCACTTATTTGTTTTGCAGTAAATTAGCAATTACTACTGAACATGTTTGTCAATGGTAAAACTGCATCAAGTGTGTCGTGGCAGCATGAAATAAGGTACTCAATGTAATCACTAGGCATAATCATGGTATTAGCTATGTGAACTTAAAGTATGAAACAAGGGCCTTATAACATAAATTACGTATATCCACTTCCTATGGTTATGCATAATGAATACCTGTTATATTTCCTGCTTATAAAGTTTCAACCTTCAATTCAAGTCATATTGATTGTACTTCTTAAGTTCTTTCATAATAATCACCAACTCTATACCTCTTATGGCTCGGCTGCATTAAATAACCCTCATCCTTCTTGGTCAGAAACCATATATTTAGAAGCTTTGATTTGGATCTGATATTGCTCTCTACCATTTTGGTAGTAAAAAGTAAATATTTGATTTCTTTTATTTCACTATTCTGCAATTGTGAACCAAACAATTTATTGACATTTTCGGTTGGTCGATTCCAAACTATATTAGGATCTTCTTTCAATTTACTTGAATTTACTTCTTTCTTTAGTTGGATAAAGAACAAAATGTCATCTTGAATATAAAAATTTGTAAACATGATGATTAGGTTATAGTTTGTGATAACTGATTGAATCTACTCTCTTCTCTTTAGGTGCACTTTCCCGTATTCATGTTGAATTGGTGGCTTTTAATCCATGCATAATAGAACTCAAAATTGCCAAAGGATGGCCTCTCCTCTTTGCAACCTTCATGCAAGATGCTTTTGAGAATTATTGTTACAAAATAAGTTCTTTCTATTTGGTTATTTAAATGTATATTTTATTGTGTTAGAGATCCAATCGAGGAAGCTGAAATCGGTTAGGTAAGTGCTGACAAGGACATGGGTAAACTTCATACTACTCTTTTGAATTTAAATTTAAAGTTTAAATTTTGATACATCAATCTGGGAATTTTATTACGTAGGGAAACATGTTCGGGTTTCTTTTGTACCAAAATCAAAGATAAAGATCGGCACTCTATAACAACTATTGGTCAGTCCTGTCTTCCCTGTTATGCTTAATTACTGTCTTTTTTTAAAATAATTGGGTTAAATATGCGCGTGTGTTAGGCGTCTGAGTACTCCTACCTACATCATGATATCAGTTTGCCTTTTAAGCATGAGTTTTTTTTATCTAATTGAGAAATATAGTTCAAATGTATTGTTCATCCGACAAAAAATCATGTTAAAGTCTTGGATACTGCCATGGTGTCATTGTGCTAATTTCAGGACTTTTCTTTGTATATTATTTGAAACAATCTCCCTTGAGTTGGTGTTGTATGTCTTATTCATTGATTATACTATCCTTTTTGTAAATGAAATTACTACTCTCACTATTCCTACTCAACTGGCACAATGGCTTCAAAGTGTAGTATCATCGTGAATAATATTGGTGTAAATAACCTACATTCAAACCATAATTTTTAATTATTTTCCCATGATTTTGTTATGCAATTCATATTGCAGTTTATTATGTTTTATTTTGAAATTCTATATGTCACTTAGACCTATAAATAAATTTTGAACTTACATAGAATCAATTACTCATTGCTTTGGATATATCATGCAAATTAACATGCACACATATTTAAATTTGTAATATTTTGGTGTCTTTTTGGTTATATTTTTTAATGTAGTCATCGTATTAAATATACTATAATAAACTCAAAGAGCAGTAGGTGATGTGCATCCTTTCTAGATTTTATTTTTTCATTCAAGATAATATTCATGCCTGTCATTATTCCCATAGTTATGATTATTAGTAAAAAAATAATAATAATAAGAATTGAGCGTAAGTCATCTTACAGTAGAAAGATATGGAGAATTATAGTAAATTTACCAAAGATAATTACAAGTACAATTGTTTTTATATTATCAAAAGTCTCATGACTCTTCATACCATCTCCTTACCACTATCTTCCCAAAGAACCTCCTATGTTACCACCAATAAAAAGCCTTCGACTTGGGTATCATGCGTGTGTTTTTTATTGTACATAAGTTCCTGTTACCTTCTTCACTATATGATTAAACCTTACTAGACAGTATGAATATAAGAATTGCATTCACATACTAATTTTTTGTAGCATGATTTGTAGTCATTTTAACATGAAGTCAATTTTTATTTTTATTTTTGGTGCACGTATAAAAAATGTCCTAAACTTTCAACCCAGACTAAATATGCATATTTTTCCCACAATGAATATGTCACGATTAAGTATCCTGAATTTTACATCAGTTTTCAGTCTACATAATAATAATCTTAATATAATCAACAATGGAAAATACAAATAATATGATTTTTGGAAGTAGGATGCTTAAAAGATTACTTTAAGATAATATATAATACATAACTCTTTTTTCGGTTAACGGTGCCCTATGAGAAAAGAAGAGTGCTAAATAAATACAGTTTAATACAATTTTTAGTGATGAACAAATGGAAACAAACATTCGATAGTTAATTTGTATTCATGGTTTTATAGCCTAATCAGCTATTGATATGCTAAATGATTTGTTTTAATTTTCAGCACATTATACATATGTACTGTTAATGTGAGGTCACACATCTTTGGGCCATAATATGAATTTCTTAATAGTCTGTTATGGTTAATCATAGATTCAAGATTTGGTCTATATTTTAATCAGCTTTTCTCCTGTTTTGTTCTATTTCCTGTGTTTCACTGTATCTTCTACCAACATTGTTCCATATTCTACCCATGTTATCTCTTCCTTTTCTTCTGCGGTTTCCAATTATAATCCATTAGAAATTTCTTAGTAATAGATTTGAATCAAGTGAGATTCTTTCCATCAGAAACTAAGAAATCATAGAAGCTGCCAAGCATCAACCGCTTCCTATAACGATCAATATTTACTTATGCTTTGATCCTATCATTCATTTCTTCCGTTATACCTTCAACGCTGAATTCACATTAGTTTCTTCATCATATTCGCCATTGCCAGACCATTCACTATTGCTGCTTGTTTTGGTTTTAGAAGCACAGATCCATATTATTATTCTTATGCTTTGGTCAGTTTTCAGTTACCTGTGTTGTTATTTTTCAAATTTGCAGCTTTTATTCTCTAATAAGAAATTGAAACATGGGTTATAGAATTAATCTGAGTAAGCTGATTAGCGATTTTGTTCATCGCTACTCTTTTGTTATACCTTTTTTTAATTATTTATATAATTTAACTGCAAATGGAAAGTTGTTCAATTGCATCAATAGTTTTGACTTGACCGATAATCCAAGTGATTTTAATTTATAATTTAACAAATTAACATATTTTCGCTGTAATTACTATGCTCAATTTCTAGTTATATTAATTGAACAATTATCGTATGGACTGCAACCAATAAATTTATTATATTCCACCTAATTCTTGACTAACGTTTTGAGTGACCAAAATCCAGTTAGATATCTCGGGAAAGTGCTCGAGGCTTGCAAATTGTATTATTTATCTATAGATGATTCTAACATAGTAATGGATTTGAAGATGCTCACTACCGATGTCACTTTTCTTGCAGATTCTAATCAAGAAAATTTATCATGCACCCTTCAGTATTTAACACCATCTTTTAGATCTTTCATGTGACAGTGGTTTAAGTAAAGATTAAGGTAATTATACACAATGTGCTGGATATTTTCATTTGTTGTTTTATGCTATACTCACAAGGGTTAACTACATTTACAACTAAATACAACAAAATTTTAGGAAAAAGATTAAAGAAAGAGAGGCATTAAACATTACAGACTTGCATAAACATTTGGGCAAGGTACATGAAGCTATGATTTTCTGTTGAGGCAGCTCTAACTTTTAGTTTGGGCAATACATGCATAATAACATGTCGTTGTGTACAAATTTACATGTTCAACTGTATTTTACCTGTGTTGATACT
This sequence comes from Allium sativum, assembly GCA_030737875.1. Lineage (NCBI taxonomy): Eukaryota > Viridiplantae > Streptophyta > Magnoliopsida > Asparagales > Amaryllidaceae > Allium > Allium sativum. The sequence goes on along the minus strand of CM060927.1, from coordinate 193,349,931 downwards.
CAATTTTAAGTGTGAAATCCTGTTATTTGTCCATATACTTTATTTCACCCGTCACTTTAAACTTAAGCATAATTTTATATCAGAAGCCCAGATCAAATACATCTGATTTTTTTAAACATAAACTGCTATGATGTTGAACTAAACGAGCACTCATGGCTTTCAAATATTCATTCCAAAAGTTTTCACAAGTTCAACTTAGCTCTGTAAATCCTGATTTTATTTTGGTTACTGAAGAAAAAAGAAAATAAAATGCATGTGGGTTACATCCGTGATAGAGGTTTTGATGTTGACTCAAGCAGTGGTTGTGCGCGCCAGTTCGTATACTATATGCCTTGAGCTCTACAATATAATTTAGAGTTTAAAAATATAACTAAGAAATTCAATCTTTTGGAAAATATGCATATAATCAATGTTGTGTTATATAGCTTACGATGTATACATAGCGTATAGTACTCTAGCTTATGATGTAAATACACGAATGGAAAATTTTAATCTTGCTTCTAACTCCTGTTGTGCAACTGTTTCAATTTTACACTCCTTTATGCTATACCACATGGCTTGCAAATGAAAACAAAGTGATTATCCCAATGCAGCCGCTCCTCTTTAATTGTTCTAGAAAAGCATCATTTCATTTATAAACCTATAACATAGTACCATTATTAACAAATTTGATAATTGTCTATTATAGGAATAAGTAGAAGGAAAGGAGATAACCGAAGAGTTTTGATTTATAGCCAAAAAAATGAAGAATGGTTACTATTGCTCAACGATGACAAAGTACATGCAGATGTAGAGAATATTAAAAATTTGTCTAGCATGAGCTAGGGTAGCAAACAGTGATCTACATATGGCAAGTGATATGCATAATGGGTAGTCCTGGAGCGAGGTTCATAGATGTTGAGTGCCTGGCTATCAAGGATAGGATCAACAGTTAGGCTGAGTAGCCACGGCACAGCGAGAGCAGCTTAACGTAGTAGGCAACAGACCCGAAAGGGGCGAAGCTGAACCAAGTGGGGATGGCAAACTTGAATGATTCCGTTGTCGTGATCTCCCTGGTGCTTAGAAGAAAGTGTTTGCTGAGATTACTTATGGTCTCAATAATATAAATTTGTAGTCTTCTTGCAATTATGATATTCTATATGTATGGTGCATAAATAGAAATGCGTGACAATAAAGAAAAAAAAGCTATAACCATAGCTTAATACATGAATATTGTCAGTATATTAAACTGTTGCTTTTGCGTTAATACTGTCAGTATATTAAACTGTAGCTTTTGCGTTTATCTACGCAAGTGCAATGACAAAAAGGGTAAGCTATAACATATGTATAATAAGTTATATATCAAAGTTTCCTGAGCTTACTATCCTTTATTGAGATGGATGCAGTGAACGAAATTGGTCTCTTCAATATTTGGTTACCATTTGTTGTATTTTTAGTTTATTTGATTTGAGTGGTGCTTGCTTGCTTTCGTTTGTTACTTATTTTGTCAGGTAATCGTATTTACTTCAACAGAAGTGTGTTAAGCCAGTGATTGGTCTAAATATTTCAAGAGCTGTGCTATGCAAACATTTTTCATATTTCAAATTTTGGATGTTTATATCGGATCAATAAGGTTTTCCATGTATATATAGAATTATACTAATTATGGAGAACTGTTAAATGGTTTTAACTCAAGCATCCAATGAGCAAATTTACCTGGATGAATTACGCATTAAACTGATAGGCATATTTGGTAACGTAGCGCTACCAAGCAAAAAAATAGTTGGCATATGATGTGTTTTTTCGTTGCATCCATTATTTTCTAAAAATGTAATTATGGTATCTATACTTAAAAGGTAAACTCAATTTTTTCCTTACATCCATTATTTTCTAAAAAAATAATTACGGTATCTGTACTTAAAAGGTAAACTCAATATACAAATACACAGTTCCATATTCATATGAATGAAATTTAAGCGTATATCTCTAAACAAACTTTTGGTGACGTCCGTGTGCGTAGCACGGGTTCACACTAGTTGAAGGTTAATAATTGGGAAAGACCATATGTATGAATTCATATATATTGATAAAGTTCTTTAAATGAATAAATAAATACCAGAACGTTCTAGGATGATAGAGAGGATAGTGTCTAGGCTTGGGTGTGGAAAATATAGTTTCCTGCTTACCCTGGCTATCCTTAACTGATCCAACAAATGGGAATGATTAATTTGAAATTATTTGAATTTAGAAATGAATTGGATTTGATTTATTACGTAAAGAATAAAAGTTGAATTTTGAACCCAAAATAAATTTGGAAAGTCAATGTAAATTACTTTAAATGATTTTAAATGATTTACATGAGTATATAATGATTTTCTAAGATATTTTGAAGTATTGAAGAATAATTTTATTTCGGTCAAAATAGAGCTTTTCGTACAATGGTAATTTGCATATTTTAGTAAAAAAATTTAAACGCTTATAACTTTTGCAATCTAAATCGGACTTCAAAGAAATGAAAAATAATTAATTTATATTAACAAGATTTTTTAAATCGGTGAAAGCGAATTTTAGTTTCAGGTTATAATTTTCAAGCTATGTTTAAAACCGTTTTGGAAAAGGCCGCTATAAGAGCAGTTGTTGACCAAAACTATAAACAGCTATTTTAAATGTTTTAGAAATATGAATTTTTTTTGTAAAATCATTATAAATTATGTAAAAGTGTTTTTGTAACATCCCATAGTTTTACCAGGTTGATTTGAATTTTTAATATATGAATTTGGATTTTATTATATAATGTTGGATTTTCCTGAATATAAATTATTTTATAAGGTTTGAATATAAATTTTACTTTGAATAAGTATCTTGTTTTATTAAATATGATTTTTTTTATAAGAAAAACTTATTTTACAAGTTATATTTTATTTATAAGATTTATGTAAGTAATGATAATTTCTGTTTTGATAATATTGATTTGTAAAATATGAATTTGGTAAAGGATAATTTATTTTATGATTTTTACAAGAATGATTATTATTATTTTAATTGTTTTGATAAATTTTAATGGTATTTATAAATTATATAAGATTTTTTATGTACCATATTTAAGATTTGAGGATTTCCATGTTTGATAAGTATTTAATTGCAAACACTTGTTAGTATAAATTTGGGTAAATTACATGTGTATATATATTTGATAAATTATATAGATAATTTTTTTTAGTGATAAGAATGTTTGATAAACTTTAAATAATATATAAGTGTTAAAATAGGATACATACATTCATGTTACAATGTTGTTACAAAATTTAATTTTAATTAAATAAATAAATACCTCATTTTTGTCACTCATGCATAGAAAAGAATTTAGATGGAGACAAGTGTAGGTGTATGTGTCTTTAAGCATGTAAAGAGTAAGCCATGTGTCCTTGATGAATGGACTAAAATACCCTTGCATCATAAAGAGGACCAAGGACCCATTTTCCCTTCACACTTCACCATTTATCACTTCTGGGAAAATTCCTCATGACATTTTTCCTTTATCCTTCTTGAAGTCCTCTGTTCATTTAATGTAAATGAAAATCCAAATTTTCCACCATTCAAAAAAAATCCAAATCGCAAAATCCGTTGAGTTTTTGCTAATATGATTCGCACGGAAATTTTTCATATCATCGTTCGTGATTTTTAGAAACTGACGGATTAAAATTTCATCAAGAATCGAGAGAGTTATCTTCAATTTACAGTAAAGAGGAAATTTCAAGTTGAATCTTCAGAAAATAAAATCTCTCAAACCGCTTCGAATTGGTCGGCGCCATCAACACCATTGCGATCAGCAAGGAACGTAGTATTTTTGGTGTAAAAATGGTACAATTCTGTGTCGACACTTTGGATGATCGGATATTAGGGTTAGAGTTCGACGGAGATTGAAGCAGCAATAGGCGGATTGGTGAGTGGTGATGCAATGAGGATGGAGAGAGCTTTCTTGTGGCAGAGTTTGGTGAAGTTCGGTGTTAGTTTGGGGGGTGCGACATGTAGGGGTGACGCGTTTTTTTTCTTTCTCGGAGCAGGTCTCGGCAAATGGTGGATGAGCGTCGGATTTTGAGATGGTGGACCGGAGTTCGGGCGAGTGGGTGCGTTCGAGTGAGGATGTGAGGAGAAACATGTTGGCGGTCTCGGATGTTGGTTCGGTGGTGTAAATAGTGGTGCACCGTGCACAACCGTGTACGTGCAAATGGGTTCCAACGTGAAAATGAATGGGAGGAAGAAGAAGAAGGGGGAGCACGCGGGTTGGGCTTGGAGCAAATGGTTTGGGCCTTGGGCCAAAAGTGTGTAGGTATAATTCTTTGTATTTATTTTAATTTAAATACAAATGTAAAATTTTGAAAGCTTATAACTCACTCGTTTAAATCAGAATTTCGCACGGTTAAGTCCGTTAGACTCGTATTAGAAAATAGAATTTGCTAATATACAAGTTCAGTAATTTTAGTTAAGTATAAGTTACGGGAAAATAAAGTGAACGTCCATATATGTATATGGCGATATATAATAAGCGATGTTATTAATTCGATTCCAACATATATATATTAGCAGAATAATCACTGGCGGTAAATCGAAATGTATTGGAGGCAGTACGAGTACCAATGGCGGTGTTCGCTGACTTGTTTGTCCTGGCAGTAAAGAGTTTGGAGCTATTTCGGTGAGAACTTCTAATTTAAACTTTTTATTTAAATTAGTAACTATAATTAGCTTAGGTTAATTATAATTTGTTGATGATGATTGTGTGATGGATGTTGATGTTTGAAGGTTTGCTCATGTAATTAGAGAATACACTGAACACGAGTAAGCGTTATTAACTATAACGCTTGTGCACGGTTAAAATATTTGTTGTGATAATGAATTCGTATCCATCTGATCGTATGGTTCATTTGGATAGATATAATTGCATTGTATGTATCACACACACACCGTGGTTGTGGAATATATGGGTGATCAATTTAGAATCTCCTTTCAAATATACGATTTTTATTTAATTATTAAATAATATTTAAATTTTTGGTTTTAAATTAAAAATCAACTTTTTAAATAGTGAATTAGGATTTGGAAAATGATTTGAATTATGTATTGATTTTTGTATAACGATCTTTATATCTATTTTGAAACCGGTTTTGGTAAAAATATTTTCCAATTTAAATTCGAAATGAGATTTTAAAATTTGAATATGGTTTTATATATCAACGATGTCTTTGTATTAGTAATATAATATACACCAGAACGTTCTAGGATGACAGAGAGGATGGTGTCTAGGCTTGGGTTTGGAAATCAGTTTCCTGCTCTCCCTGGCTATCCCTAACTGGTCCGACAACGGGATGGTAAATTCGAAATCTAATTTGAAATATATTTTGAAACTGTTCAAATGATTTGGAAATGTAAATTAAATTTGAAAAGGATTTGAATAATTTATATTTAAATCATTATGTTGTTTTGAATAAAACACACTATGATTCAACAATTCGGAAATATTGATTTTAAGTTTTGAATTGATTATTTGAATAAATTTGACTTGAAATAAAGAACGATGAATGGTAAATGACGACAGTTTTGAAAAGCATTGGAATATTTTGATTTTGAATAATTAAAAATCTATTTGATTTAAATGGCTACTTCAATAACAATACTTTTAGGTAACATTCCAAATATTGTGTTGGTTTGAAATTCATAAGCGTGAACTATTATTTGACTATAATAATGATTATAAAATGGTTCGAAGATCTTTAAGGTATTGAAATATTTATATGGTATGGAAATGGGTTTTCCAAATTTAAAATTTGGATATGGTTGGAGATAAATCTTCGGATGTTCGATATTTATTCGGTAGATGAAAACTCTTATTATTTGAGGAATTTAAGAGGTAATTCACCGTTATTCCGCTTATGATATGAGTTGGATACGGAAATTTATATTGAAGATAAGTTGACGGTATTTCTATCCAGATCTGATGTCGAACAATTTAATAAATCTTTTAATTAAGATATGGGTTCTCCACCTGATTGGAATAAGTTAGATAGAAATAATCTTCGATATTCGGTATAAAATTTCATGGTGTAAATGAATATTATCTGGGGAATTTGGAAGATATTATTATATCGTTCTTTCACTTATAGTATTCGTTGACTATGAGAATTTATATCGAATATAAGTGGATAAGAATTTCTGTGTAATTTATGATTCAATATCGATTGATTTAGGTTTCGTCGTGAATCGTATCTTCAATAATATCATTCTTGAAACCCGATGAGATTGAATGGTGGAAATTCATATCGTAATTGGGATTTAGTCAAATCTTTGATTCAAGGGAATTAAAGGTAAGAAATTAAAGCGAAGGGAAATCTTTGATCTCAAGGAAGAGATAAGATGATAACGAGATGTAGAAAATTTATAATAATTCAAATCCTGAGTTGTAAATGAATTGATGACTAATTGGAAGGAGATTTAAATTGAAAGGCCTGTGTAAACCATAGCTACTGTTTTAAAGTACGCTTGTTACTTGGAAAGACCAGGATGGACTATATGTTCGAAACCATTCCAAGTAATAATACGACGTTATGAAGCAATTCAAGACTCGGTAAACGACGAATGAAGACCGGGAATATTTAAGTTTGTTTAGATTGATTGTTGATTAATGTCTCGGTTAGGTAGGCCACCCGATACGAGGCATGAGTTACATGAGACCTGAACATATTTGAGTATTTTCGGGTTGTTGTTCCGTTCAGACCCAGAACGGATTGGTATGGATGGTGTGTCTGACGTTGAAATTGACTGCATAGCACTGATTTCCGTTAATGTATATCGGATTTGTGGCAATATATTATCCTCGTCTCTAATTCATATGAACTTAGAGGGTATGCATTGATTGAAATCAGTGATATGTCGTGAATTGTCAATGTGGCATACCCAAGTTATGAAACGAGCTAGTGATGATCAAAGAATGGCTTATCGAAGCATCGCTTTGTGTATGACGTGACATCGTCAAACCTCACACCCCGGATTTGATGAGAAACTGGCGGTCAGGTTTTATACTTATATATGAATTGATGATGAAGTTGTGCAGCAGTGGGAAACCACTTATGAACCTGGGGAAGTTGGGTATGTTCGGGGGGCCGTGTCTGGTCGAAAACCGTTGATCTGCCCTGACGATGTGTAGTCGTTGTCCGCGTATGGTCGAAAAAGCCGTTGAGGCACTTCGTTTTGTATCCCTGATTGATCTTTCGTGCTAGGAATCATCAAGTTGGAAACTCAAATTTCTTATGCGAGCCATACGATTTTGATTGTATATATATATGGCAACATATATTATGGGGTATATGCTGTCTAGGATTAATACATTTACTTGCGAAATGTTTTCCACACTATATATATATATTATGGTATTGAAGAGAATTTTTCGTATGAAAGCATATTTGGTTGTCATAAGATAAAACTCGCCCATCTGGTGTGCGCTTGCATTGTGTGATGTGGGACGAGCTTATGATAGCTTCATTTTCAAAAGACATTGCGCATTTATATGCATGGGTATTCACATGGAGTAAATCCGTTCGGCGTTAGCGGCGTGATCCGGTGAAGTTCCCAACTTTAAAAAAATGAATCTAACTGTTTGAGTTCTCACACCAGTCCCACGACTGACCTGGAGTTTATTGTTCCCTCACCTAAACTCTGGGTGCCCATGATTTTCGCACGGGCATCCAGTAGTTTAGTTTTGCAGTTATGGATCGCTGGAGCAGGATTTAGAGCGCTTTTAGAGTTGGAGTCCACGATAGAATTGAAGCTTCCGCTGAGAGTAAATTTATTTTCTTTCCTTCCGCTGTGTATATATTTGTAACTCTGATATTCTATGTAACTCAGATGTAACATTTTAATTTGAAATGAAAGTTCTGTTATTTTGTTTAATATATGTATGTACCCATAACAATTCGTCTTTGTGAACGGTTTAAGTCGGTTTAATTACCAGCGAGAATCTGGCAAAAAGGCGGGTCGTTACAGTTGGTATCAGAGCTTTGGTTATACAAAGCTATGGGGTACGTACATATTTGGACAAAAGAATAGGACTCCTCAGAGTTATATTATCTCATTAGAGATAGGGTTAGAAATACCCTAGAATGAGATCTCGGAATATTATGACGAGAGAGCGTATTTTTGAAACCTATATAAGGTATTTTTGAACAAGTAATTCATTTTGAAACGGTGATTATTTGATATATATTTTGAAATATAATTGGAAATAAGGATTTCGAGTGTTTTATTCGACGTCACGATTGGACTATCGAGTATGTAAGAGTTTTAAATATACGTCTGATCAACGTATATGCGAAGCCAATATATTCTAGATAGATATAGAGTCACACTCTAGTCGCCCGGGGATGATCTGATGATGATTGCAACATCATCAGTACTCATTTTCGAGTTTCGAAAGTGGGATGACTATATAACTCCAGTTAAGACGTCGAGGGATACTTGAACTGTTTTGATATATTGAAACTATTAAGAGGGAATTTAATATGTTATAAGTACAAATCAAACTATTTTAATAATCAGAAGGATTTTGAGGTAAATCCACTTAAAGATTAGGAAGCGAATGTTGGGAAATAAGATAATACATTAAGAAATTATATCAAAAATAGCATCCATACTTCAAGTTAAACTAGCCATAATAGTTGTTTGAATATGATCTAATAAGCTGTAATTAGAAAAGATATTATATTTCTCAAAGAATGTTAATAAGTTAATGTAAGCAATAGATTTGAATAAATCCTTAACATGAATTGTAAATGAGAATATCCAAGAATATTTTAGCTATCAGAACCTCTTAAGGAATCTGACGATGATTTAGACTTAAGTTAAGAATTTGTTTAAAGAATTGAGTTTGACTTAAGTTAGGAATGAGTTAATTTAATCATAACAAACATCGAAGTAGGAAATTTAGATCTTTGAAATATTAAATTTGAAGAAGTGAGTTCCGAAATTGTTAAGATTAGTATTTGAATCAACCACTAGCTTGCACATAATCAGAGTGCGCAGAGGAAGCGTGATGGTATTTAAATAAAACTGTTTTAAGGGATTTTCCGGCCAGTTGAGTAAGAAAAGTTTTCTGAACAAGATTTGATATTCAACAAGAATGAAAGAGTTATATATATTTATGAATTTTAAAGTGGATTTAGAAAAGGTGTTATTTTATTTGGTGAATATGACAACCAAAATATGAATATCAAATGAGTATAAATTTAACTTATAAATGAGTAATATGGGATTTGAAACGATTAGAATCGAAATTTGAAATAGAATGAGTACTTCGGAAATATAATTATATCTCTTCCCTTGTCACTAGGTTTTGCTCGACCCATTGTCATATTTTGGTTATCACCCCGAAGTGTCGTGCTTGAAATTTTATTGTTCAACCTTATTTCTGAATTCTTCCTTTTGCCCTGCTCTGATAAAGCCATGGACAAATGAATCAATTTGGACTTGAAATCAGGTTTGAGCTACCTCTTAAATTGAACTTGAATTTGTATTGAGAGCAATAGATTTTGCTAATACTGAATTTAGCCAAGATGGTATTTTGCAGGATAATTGAATAATTAGGGAAAGGTTTATTTGAGAATTTAGATTTGAATTCTAATTTAAGCACTTGGACTCAGAATTGGTAAGAAAATCATGGGTTCCGTAGGAGTAAGTTAGAAAGATAATTTCCAAAATATAAAATTTTCTTTGAGTCGTAGACCTCTAAGTACTAAACCGTATCTATCCTAGTTCCCCCTTAATGGTAGATAGCAGCTCTGAGTCTAACTCAGAGAATTCGATTTTTAAAAGAAGACCGGTGACGACCCTAGTAATCACAAGATTTTTGAAGTTCCTTAGACTCTACCTTTAAGTGAGAATTAGATAGAGTACTCTGAGAATGATATGAGCCTTGGTTCTGACCATTACATTCCGATATGTTAAGAGAGAAATGGGAATTTAAAATTGGTTAAGGAGTTTAAATTTACTCGACTTCCTTTTCGAGGACGAAAAGTTTCTAAGGGGGGGTGAATGTAACATCCCATAGTTTTACCAGGTTGATTTGGATTTTTAATATATGAATTTGGATTTTATTATATAATGTTGGATTTTCCTGAATATAAATTATTTTATAAGGTTTGAATATAAATTTTACTTTGAATAAGTATCTTGTTTTATTAAATATGATTTTTTTTTATAAGAAAAACTTATTTTACAAGTTATATTTTATTTATAAGATTTAAGTAAGTAATGATAATTTCTGTTTTGATAATATTGATTTGTAAAATATGAATTTGGTAAAGGATAATTTATTTTATGATTTTTACTAGAATGATTATTATTATTTTAATTGTTTTGATAAATTTTAATGGTATTTATAAATTATATAAGATTTGTTATGTACCATATTTAAGATTTGAGGATTTCCATGTTTGATAAGTACTTAATTGCAAACACTTGTTAGTATAAATTTGGGTAAATTACATGTGTATATATATTTGATAAATTATATAGATAATTTTTTTTTAGTGATAAGAATGTTTGATAAACTTTAAATAATATATAAGTGTTAAAATGGGATACATACATTCATGTTACAATGTTGTTACAAAATTTAATTTTAATTAAATAAATAAATACCTCATTTTTGTCACTCATGCATAGAAAAGAATTTAGATGGAGACAAGTGTAGGAGTATGTGTCTTTAAGCATGTAAAGAGTAAGCCATGTGTCCTTGATGAATGGACTAAAATACCCTTGCATCATAAAGAGGACCAAGGACCCATTTTCCCTTCACACTTCACCATTTATCACTTCTGGGAAAATTCCTCACGACATTTTTCCTTTATCCTTCTTGAAGTCCTCTGTTCATTTACTGTAAATGAAAATCCACATTTTCCACCATTCAAAAAAATCCAAATCTCTAAATCCGTTGAGTTTTTGCTAATATGATTCGCACGGAAATTGTTTATATCATCGTTCGTGATTTTTAGAAACTGACGGATTAAAATTTCACCAAGAATCGAGAGAGTTATCTTTAATTTACAGTAAAGAGGAAATTTCAAGTTGAATCTTCAGAAAATAAAATCTCTCAAACCGCTTCGAATTGGTCGGCGCCATCAACACCATTGCGATCAGCAAGAACGTAGTATTTTTGGTGTAAAAATGGTACAATTCTGTGTCGACACTTTGGATGATCGGATATTAGAGTTAGAGTTCGACGGAGATTGAAGCAGCAATAGGCGGATTGGTGAGTGGTGATGCAATGAGGATGGAGAGAGCTTTCTTGTGGCAGAGTTTGGTGAAGTTCGGTGTTAGTTTGGGGGGTGCGACATGTAGGGGTGACGCGTTTTTTTTCTTTCTTTTCTCGGAGCAGGTCTCGGCAAATGGTGGATGAGCGTCGGATTTTGAGATGGTGGACCGGAGTTCGGGCGAGTGGGTGCGTTCAAGTGAGGATGTGAGGAGAAACATGTTGGCGGTCTCGGATGTTGGTTCGGTGGTGTAAATAGTGGTGCACCGTGCACAACCGTGTAGGTGCAAATGGGTTCCAACGTGAAAATGAATGGGAGGAAGAAGAAGAAGGGGGAGCACGCGGGTTGGGCTTGGAGCAAATGGTTTGGGCATTGGGCCAAAAGTGTGTAGGTATAATTCTTTGTATTTATTTTAATTTAAATACAAATGTAAAACTTTGAAAGCTTATAACTCACTCGTTTTAAATCAGAATTTCGCACGGTTAAGTCCGTTAGACTCGTATTAGAAAATAGAATTTGCTAATATACAAGTTCAGTAATTTTAGTTAAGTATAAGTTACGGGAAAATAAAGTGAACGTCCATATATGTATATGGCGATATATAATAAGCGATGTTATTAATTCGATTCCAACATATATATATATTAGCAGAATAATCACTGGCGGTAAATCGAAATGTATTGGAGGCAGTACGAGTAACAATGGCGGTGTTCGCTGACTTGTTTGTCCTGGCAGTAAAGAGTTTGGAGCTATTTCGGTGAGAACTTCTAATTTAAACTTTTTATTTAAATTAGTAACTATAATTAGCTTAGGTTAATTATAATTTGTTGATGATGATTGTGTGATGGATGTTGATGTTTGAAGGTTTGCTCATGTAATTAGAGAATACACTGAACACGAGTAAGCGTTATTGACTATAACGCTTGTGCACGGTTAAAATATTTGTTGTGATAATGAATTCGTATCCATCTGATCGTATGGTTCATTTGGATAGATATAATTGCATTGTATGTATCACACACACACCGTGGTTGTGGAATATATGGGTGGTCAATTTAGAATCTCCTTTCAAATATACGATTTTTATTTAATTATTAAATAATATTTAAATTTTTGGTTTTAAACTAAAAATCAACTTTTTAAATAGTGAATTAGGATTTGGAAAATGATTTGAATTATGTATTGATTTTTGTATAACGATCTTTATATCTATTTTGAAACCGGTTTTGGTAAAAATATTTTCCAATTTAAATTCGAAATGAGATTTTAAAATTTGAATATGGTTTTATATATCAACGATGTCTTTGTATTAGTAATATAATATACACCAGAACGTTCTAGGATGACAGAGAGGATGGTGTCTAGGCTTGGGTTTGGAAATCAGTTTCCTGCTCTCCCTGGCTATCCCTAACTGGTCCGACAATGGGATGGTAAATTCGAAATCTAATTTGAAATATATTTTGAAACTGTTCAAATGATTTGGAAATGTAAATTAAATTTGAAAAGGATTTGAATAATTTATATTTAAATCATTATATTGTTTTGAATAAAACACACTATGATTCAACAATTCGGAAATATTGATTTCAAGTTTTGAATTGATTATTTGAATAAATTTGACTTGAAATAAAGAACGATGAATGGTAAATGACGACAGTTTTGAAAAGCATTGGGATATTTGGATTTTGAATAATTAAAAATATATTTGATTTAAATGGCTACTTCAATAATAATACTTTTGGGTAACATTCCAAATATTGTGTTGGTTTGAAATTCATAAGCGTGAACTATTATTTGACTATAATAATGATTATAAAATGGTTCGAAGATCTTTAAGGTATTGAAATATTTATATGGTATGGAAATGGGTTTTCCAAATTTAAAATTTGGATATGGTTGGAGATAAATCTTTGGATGTTCGATATTTATTCGGTAGATGAAAACTCTTATTATTTGAGGAATTTAAGAGGTAATTCACCGTTATTCCGCTTATGATATGAGTTGGATACGGAAATTTATATTGAAGATAAGTTGACGGTATTTCTATCCAGATCTTATGTCGAACAATTTAATAAATCTTTTAATTAAGATATGGGTTCTCCACCTGATTGGAATAAGTTAGATAGAAATAATCTTCGATATTCGGTATAAAATTTCATGGTGTAAATGAATATTATCTGGGGAATTTGGAAGATATTATTATATCGTTCTTTCACTTATAGTATTCGTTGACTATGAGAGTTTATATCGAATATAAGTGGATAAGAATTTCTGTGTAATTTATGATTCAATATCGATTGATTTAGGTTTCGTCATGAATCGTATCTTCAATAATATCATTCTTGAAACCCGATGAGATTGAATGGTGGAAATTCATATCGTAATTGGGATTTAGTCAAATCTTTGATTCAAGGGAATTAAAGGTAAGAAATTAAAGCGAAGGGAAATCTTTGATCTCAAGGAAGAGATAAGATGATAACGAGATGTAGAAAATTTATAATAATTCAAATCCTGAGTTGTAAATGAATTGATGACTAATTGGAAGGAGATTTAAATTGAAAGGCCTGTGTAAACCATAGCTACTGTTTTAATGTACGCTTGTTACTTGGAAAGACCGGGATCGACTATATGTTCAAAACCATTCCAAGTAATAATACGACGTTATGAAGCAATTCAAGACTCGGTAAACGACGAATGAAGACCGGGAATATTTAAGTTTGTTTAGATTGATTGTTGATTAATGTCTCGGTTAGGTAGGCCACCCGATACGAGGCATGAGTTACATGAGACCTGAACATATTTAAGTATTTTCGGGTTGTTGTTCCGTTCAGACCCAGAACGGATTGGTATGGATGGTGTGTCTGACGTTGAAATTGACCGCATAGCACTGATTTCCGTTAATGTATATCGGATTTGTGGCAATATATTATCCTCGTCTCTAATTCATATGAACTTAGAGGGTATGCATTGATTGAAATCAGTGATATGTCGTGAATTGTCAATGTGGCATACCCAAGTTATGAAACGAGCTAGTGATGATCAAAGAATGGCTTATCGAAGCATCGCTTTGTGTATGACGTGACATCGTCAAACCTTACACCCCGGATTTGATGAGAAACTGGCGGTCAGGTTTTATACTTATATATGAATTGATGATGAAGCTGTGCAGCAGTGGGAAACCACTTATGAACCTGGGGAAGTTGGGTATGTTCGGGGGGCCGTGTCTGGTCGAAAACCGTTGATCTGCCCTGACGATGTGTAGTCGGTGTCCGCGTATGGTCGAAAAAGTTGTTGAGGCACTTCGTTTTGTATCCCTGATTGATCTTTCGTGCCAGGAATCATCAAGTTGGAAACTCAAATTTCTTATGCGAGCCATACGATTTTGATTGTATATATATATATATATATATATATATATATATATATATATATATGGCAACATATATTATGGGGTATATGCTGTCTAGGATTAATACATTTACTTGCGAAATATTTTCCACACTATATATATATTATGGTATTGAAGAGAATTTTTTGTATGAAAGCATAGTTGGTTGTCATAAGATAAAACTCGCCCATCTGGTGTGCGCGTGCATTGTGTGATGTGGGACGAGCTTATGATAGCTTCATTTTCAAAAGACATTGCGCATTTATATGCACGGGTATTCACATGGAGTAAATCTGTTCCGCGTTAGCGGCGTGATCCGGTGAAGTTCCCAACTTTTAAAAAATGAATCTAACTGTTTGAGTTCTCACACCAGTCCCACGACTGACCTGGAGTTTATTGTTCCCTCACCTAAACTCTGGGTGCCCATGATTTTCGCACGGGCAGCCAGTAGTTTAGTTTTGCAGTTATGGATCGCTGGAGCAGGATTTAGAGCGCTTTTAGAGTTGGAGTCCACGATAGAATTGAAGCTTCCGCTGAGAGTAAAGTTATTTTCTTTCCTTCCGTTGTGTATATATTTGTAACTCTGATATTCTATGTAACTCTGATGTAACATTTTAATTTGAAATGAAAGTCCTGTTATTTTGTTTAATATATGTATGTACCCATAACAATTCGTCTTTGTGAACGGTTTAAGTCGTTTTAATTACCGGCGAGAATCGGGCAAAAAGGCGGGTCGTTACAGTTTTGAATCATAAAGTTTAAGTTTTCGCTAAGATAAACGATATTTTGATCAAAGTAGTTAAGATAACTGTTTCGTAACGCTTTTGAAACGCTATGGTAACTCTTTTTTTGAAAACAATCTATTTTGAAGTTGTAAACCGCGAGCTGTTTCCTGAACTATAAGTAATCATTTGTAAATGATTGGTGGGATATTTTCAAAGATTTAAAAGTATTGAAAATGTTTTATATGGAAATTAAATTTATTTATTTGATACTAAGACGGGGTTTTCAATTTTTAAATAATTGGATATGGTTGGAGATAAATCTTCGGATGTTTGATATTAATCCGGTAGATGATGAATCTTACTATTTGAGGAATTTAAAAGGTAGTTCACCGTTATTCCGTTTATATTGTGATTTGGATATAAAGATTAATATTAAGTATAAGTGGATGATATTTTTATCCAGATCTAATGTCAAAGAGTTGGATAAATCTTTCAATTAAGATATGTGTTTCCCAATTTGATTGGGATAAGCTGGATAGAAATAATCTTCAGATACTTGGTATGAAATTCTTTGGTGTAATTGTAGTGACCCGAATATCCGGGGGAATTTGAGCTGACTAAATAACACAAGTCCAACCCCAAATTGCACTGGAAATTCAAGAAACTAATAGAAAGAAGACAGAGGGTGAGGATAGATAAGATAGAAACTTAGAATAGAAGAAGAAGAAGAACATACGTCATCAGAGTAAACACGAATCTCACAGCGGAACGAATAAAATATAACATAAATTTTAAATACAAACTGAATTTGTATAACACTTACAACACAGCGGAAATAATAATAGCTACAACATCTAAAGCCTCCTGCTCCAAGCTCTCCAAGTGCATCTGTAAAATCCCGACTACTTGACTGCCCGTACAAATTTAGGCACCCAAGAGTTTAGGGAAAGCAAAACAAAACAAACTCCGGGTCAGTCATGTGACTGGTGTGAGTAAACTTAAATCATTTTAACAGGTATATGATATCTCATAAGACCACGCCGTGAATACGGAACGGGTTTTTCCTTATGAGAATCCAAACATCTTTGAAAAGCAATATCATTCTGATATTATAATAATGTCTAAAAACAAATAGATATCAGTCTAGTAGAAACTCTTGCATCTCACGTTCTACATATATAGTATACAATCAAAACCCCAGGTGCGTATTGGATGATTGGGTTTCCAACTATGACAAGGTATGGAACCACCTTCCGATCAGTGTACTCTAGGAACGATACACAGGAGTTCAACAAGAACATCTTGCAACTCAGCCACACATGACCGATGTAATAACCCGGAAAAAGTGAACCAGTTTAATTTTTTTTATTAGGTTATTACCCAAGAAATTTGAATAATTTAAATAGCCTATTTCAATAAAATATAGATTTGGGTATAATATTGTAGTTTGAAATTTTGAATACAAACTTTGTCTGACTGCACCGGGTGGAAAATATAACGGATTTTAGCGAAACTGAAAATATTTAAATCTGTTTATCAATACCTTTCTAATGAATTTGAAAAATCGAAGTTTCATAGCGGAAATCAAAAGTTATGGCCAAATGAATTTTCAGAAAGGTCGCTATATAGTATATATAGCCCTTGAAAATTGAGATTTTGCATACGACCTCGGAATTCGACGAAACAACTTTTGTTGGGTCCGGGATGTCAAATTATTGCTAAGTTTCAAATTTCATAATTTTTGAAGCTAGTATGTGAGCGGGGCAAAAGATAATGTGTTTGGTCAAATTCTGTTAAAATGGGTCGACCTAAAAATGGCCGTTTTTCAAACGAGCTCAGAATTCGACGAAACTGGTTTTGTTAGGACCGTATCGTCAAAACAAAGCTAGATTTATTTTTCTGGAATTTTTCGATTCAGTTTGTGGCCCTGGCAAATTGAAATGTACGTTTAAATTAATTATCAAATGTTTTATATTTTAATTTGAAAAATAACTGACTGTAACAGTCGAAATGGCCAATGAAACATATCCCATTGTGTCCGGAATGGGGGTATTTAGCTAGGGGCGACAGTCGTTGGGTTAGATTTCGAGTTCGTCTGTGAAAGGGGGTATTTTAGGAATTAAATAAATTAAAAAATTAAAATAAAAGGAGCGGGCCAATCAGAATTCGTCTTCTTCATCAAAACTCCCAGGCGCGACGCGGAAAAAGCTCCGAACCTTCTCTCTTCAATTTCTCCACAACCACACAACGAAATCAAGCAAACTCAGATCCATTTTGAAGAGCGTTCAGAGATCTTCAAATCCATAGCAATTTCAAGAATTATCGTTGAGTGTTGAGGGAGATATCGAGCCAGGAAGGTCCGAACTTCGCGCCGCCGCCGTGGGTGCTGGAGGCCACCGAGCTGATCATCTCGGGTAGCTTTGGGAAGCTCTTTCCTTCCTCTTCGACGCAGCGCTGGCCGTTCGTCCTAAAACTTCGTGGTTTTGCCGAAAAGTTTAACCCTAGTTTTCGAAATCAAAAAGGGTATACGGCTGAAACCATTTTCAACTGATTTTTACACTATAAAGCGTTGCAAACTTGTAAAAATCGTATCTTTTTGCTATGTTAACGAAATTTGATGAAACAGGAGACACCGTGACCGCAAGGAGGCTCTCTACATTCTAGAAGAAGCCGCGGATTTTTCTGACCTTCCTACGATTTTTAGCACTGCAATAACCAATGTGAGGAATCTAAACTATTTGTGTGAATGAAATCGCGTTGTATAAATTATATAAGCGAAGTGTAAATTATATACGCATTGTATACCTCATGTACATGTGTTGTATAAGTTATATTAGCGATGTATAAATTATACAAGCGTTGTTTGAAACATATATGCTTTGAATTGTGATGAAATGCAAGTGAATTATTATATTATATATATATATATACATATATATATGTATATATATATACTCCCCTCGTCCACAGACCATGGACGATATTTATTGCTTGTGATTGACATGATATTATATGGTGTGACGAATGGTTGGAAATAATTGTTTGTGGTTGATATTGTGGTTGAAAAATACCCTCTTGTGGTTGAAACAAAATAGAATAGGATTGTGGAATTGAAAATAAAACATGCCGCCTGCGTGCGAACTAGATGCATGATCCCCATTGTCAAAAACCGCGAGGTTTTAAGGTAGAGCGAGGAGCCGTACTAGGGACGGTCCCGGTTTTAACTACCCTGCCGTTATGCTGCCGAAATTTTATGTAATATCTATGTGTTAGAATAATTTTCATTCGCTGAAATATATATACAAACTATATAGAATATTCATGTGTTGAGTTGCAATTCATTCGTTGGGTTGAAATTCATGTGTTGAATATTATTTGAATTTAAACAAATGGCTTTAGCGATAAAAATAACATTTTTATATATATACAAACTATATAGAATATTCATGTGTTGAGTTGCAATTCATTCGTTGGGTTGAAATTCATGTGTTGAATATTATTTGAATTTAAACAAATGGCTTTAGCGATAAAAATCACATTTTTATATATATACAAATTATATAGAATATTCATGTGTTGAGTTACAATTCATTCGTTGGGTTGAAATTCATGTGTTGAATATTATTTTAATTTAAACAAATGGCTTTAGCGATAAAAATCACATTTTTATATATATACAAACTATATAGAATATTCATGTGTTGAGTTGCAATTCATTCGTTGGGTTGAAATTCATGTGTTGAATATTATTTGAATTTAAACAAATGGCTTTAGCGATAAAAATCACATTTTTATATATATACAGACTATATAGAATATTCATGTGTTGAGTTGCAATTCATTCGTTGGGTTGAAATTCATGTGTTGAATATTATTTGAATTTAAACAAATGGCTTTGGCGATAAAAATCACATTTTTATATATATACAAACTATATAGAATATTCATGTGTTGAGTTGCAATTCATTCGTTGGGTTGAAATTCATGTGTTGAATATTATTTGAATTTAAACAAATGGCTTTGGCGATAAAAATCACATTTTTATATATATACAAACTATATAGAATATTCATGTGTTGAGTTGCAATTCATTCGTTGGGTTGAAATTCATGTGTTGAATATTATTTGAATTTAAACAAATGGCTTTAGCGATAAAAATCACATTTTTATATATATACAAACTATATAGAATATTCATGTGTTGAGTTGCAATTCATTCGTTGGGTTGAAATTCATGTGTTGAATATTATTTGAATTTAAACAAATGGCTTTAGCGATAAAAATCACATTTTTATATATATACAAACTATATAGAATATTCATGTGTTGAGTTGCAATTCATTCGTTGGGTTGAAATTCATGTGTTGAATATTATTTGAATTTAAACAAATGGCTTTAGCGATAAAAATCACATTTTTATATATATACAAATTATATAGAATATTCATGTGTTGAGTTGCAATTCATTCGTTGGGTTGAAATTCATGTGTTGAATATTATTTGAATTTAAACAAATGGCTTTAGCGATAAAAATCACATTTTTATATATATACAAACTATATAGAATATTCATGTGTTGAGTTGCAATTCATTCGTTGGGTTGAAATTCATGTGTTGAATGTTATCATCTTTTAAAGATAAAATGAATCGACAATGAAAACTATATTTTTATAGTGAATATGAAGAGTTAAAAAAACACACGTGTCGAATAAATATTTTTGATGATAAAAATATTCCTTTTATCATGTATACGCTTAGTTAAAAATACACACGTGTTGAAATAAATAATAGTTTGCTAGAAATATTATTATTAGCTTTGTTCTGCATATATATATACATGTGTTGAACAGGAAAAATGGATTAGCTGTAGAGTAAAGAAATTATTTGCGTGCTCGACAAATAGGTAAACCTTGATGAGTTGGCTGCGCAATTATATTTATATATCAACTCCTGTGAATGCCATTGGATGCGGAGTGCTGGTTATTCTGTGTGAAATAATAAATAACGCCATAGGATAGTAACAATTAATTTTGAACTACACTACATGGCATACTTCTTGATGATAGGCATACTTCATCATATTCCACATATGCAACTGGAGCTTGTGTGACGAGGGGGAAGATTTACCATACAAGCAAGAGGCTTGTATGGCGATGACTATATATTACAGGTTGAACTGATGACTGATATGGACTATATAAATTATAACGATAAATTGCCAGATTAATAAAAACCCCACACGGGTCTGGAGTTGACAATAATCACGTCGCTCTAGTTATTAGATACGGCACATGGACTATTTATTTCCACACGGAAACGGGGTGACGGGAATTTATTCTCTGGAGTGATTATCAGTACATGCTCCCCCGTAAACACCAGAATATATCACTATAAATATGTGAATGCTTTTTAGGATTTATTGGGTACCTAATACGGCCCAATAAATTTCCAAACCCCTCCCCGTACAAAGGAGGTTATGGCGAATTTTTTCGAAATATTAAGGCGTTAGTGAAATATTTGAAGTGAAAACGAAGTTGAAAATATAAAATGAACTATAGTTGAAATTATAGAATGAACTATATTTATATATATATATAAATATAATTGAAAGGAATAGAGGCCGTGCAGTTCGCGTTTCGGAATCGTAATTTGAAACGATTAGTACGAGAAATCCGACTATCGGATTTTCCCGAAACCGCAACCGCTGGGTTCGCCTTGGAAATATCTTTCCAACGGCACCAACCTTGTAAAAATCCAATGGTTGGATTGTCCGGAATGTTTAATTCAAATCTGAAGAAAAACAGCGCCAGAATCGTTTATATTTATATATAAATATAAATATAATTAAATTAAATCGAATAACGACGCTGCAGTTCGAATTTTGAAACCGTAACTTCAAACAACTAGTGTGGAAGATCCGACCGTCGGATTCGCACGAAACTGGAACCGTTGGGTTCGCTTTGGGAATATCTTCCCACTGATATAGACTTTGTAGAAATCCAACGGTTAGATTTTCCGATATGTGTAAAACAAATTAAGGGAAAAACAGTGCCACGGCACGACCTGAAACGTCGTTTAATTAAATATGGTCATTTTTAAATAAATAAAAATGGCGAAAAATCGTTATGAAATATTATAAGCAATATTGATCGAGAATAAACCAATTGGGCTTGAATTGTTTGATATTTGATGGTTGTATGTGTAAGACATGAAAATAACACTAAAGAACCGAAAGATGGATGTCGAATAATATAACCATAAAATGAATCGATTTAAATACTAATGACGTGAATTATTTGAAAAGGCCGAGCTAATCCTCATTTCAAATAATTTATCGAGCGATTCGAATTGGAAAATGCAAAGACGATTCAAGACCGACGATCTTCGTATCGGTTGGATGAGCGCTATTGAGGTTCCTAACCGGAGTAGCTACCGGAAAGGGACGGAAGTAGTAGCCGTCTGGACGTATGTGTTGATTGTACGGATTTGCGAGGAATTTGATGCCTCCGGTTTCGTTCAGACCCAGGACGGAAGTAGTAACCGTCTGAACGTATGTGTTGATTGGACGGATATACGAGGAATTTTACGCCTCCGGTTTCGTTCAGACCCAGGACGGACTTGTAAATGGACTGTGTGTCTGACATTGGATTTTGTTCTATATTGATTGATCTCTGTTAAATATATATCTGTTTGGCGGCGGAGAATTTATTCTCTTGTTTAATGCCCTTCTCTGAGACGTACGAGCTTAGAGGTTATATATCGATGGAAATCAATCGTATGGAGTGGACTGCCTATGTGGCATGCCAAGATGCTGTGATCAAGGCTTCTGTTGCAAAGCAAAGTCTTGTGGATAATGATCAAAGCAAGGCCTTCGTGACCTAGCTTTGTGTATTTCGTAGATTCGCGAGCCTCACACCCCGGTATGAGTTAAAAACGGGATACGGACTGCAGGGAGAGCACGACGTTTCTTTCTAGCTATGGTGGTGTCAGTGACTTACCAGCCCTGACATATTTATCTACTTTTCACCTTTGTGGTTGTTGGAATGCGAGGCGCCTCGATTATAGGTCTGTAAGGACCGGGAAACGTGTGTTCAGGAATTGCCAATCCTCAAACGTAAGAGAGGACCGGCCCAGCCGATCCAGGGGTTGCCCAGAGTGTGTAGTCCCGAGGCATTTGCTAGAGTGTCTCGAAGCGGAGAGGAGCTTGCCCCTTGCCTCGACTCATGACGGAAATCCAATTTCCAATACGAGATAACGGACTTGATTGTAGAACTAGTATGGCGACATAGTATATGGCAGCTATGCCGCCTATGATTGATATTTATGATGCTATTCGCTTTTGAAACATATATGCACTAGTAATAATATCAAATGATTTTGCTTTATACGTATCAAGCATATTTGGCTATTATAAGGTAAAACTCTATCCTCCGGCTTGCGTTGCATTGTGTGATGGGACCTGAGTCTTATAATGGCTTCATTCTTTCAAAAAGCATTGCGTTGTTTTAAAAGAATTTACTTTGTTTAAATGCACTGGCAATCACTGGAGTAAACCCGTTCCGCGAAAGTGGCGTGGTCCTATGATTTGCTATTACTGTTGTTTAACTGTTAAATAGATTCCTCATACCAGTCCCCATGACTGACTCGTTGTTTGTTTCACTTTGCAAACGCGGGTGCCCTTATTTTCACACGGGCAGCCTAGTACACAGGTTACAGGTTGTTTTGGCTCTGCACTGCTGCATAGGGTGCATTTTTGGCTCATGGCGAGGCTGACTTCACAGAGACGACTTTGACATTTTCCGCCATTATTGTTCTTATATTATGATTCCGCCACTGGCGATGCAGACTGATTTACTTTCCGTATTTCTTACTATATGTATAAGTATTCCGCCTTCGGCGATGTAGACTGATACCCTTATTATGTCTCACTGCATGTATGTATTCCGCCTCTGGCGATGATGACTGATCACTTTCCTTTTTATTTACTAAGTTATATCCCACGCTATGCTATTCTGATAACATTACATGTTGTGGTTCACCTGTCATATCCATGTAAAATTATTCTATTTATTGTTTCTGCTATTATCTGTACTCTGCTATGATGATTAATGTGTTATTTCCTAATGATTATCCTTAATACCGCCCCTCGGATTTTGGGATCGTCACAACCGACCACTCATTTCGCTTGAGTGTATCGAATGTACATCACCAACGGTTGGGATCAACAACCGTTCCCGTATATATATATGGGACAACATTGATAGATTTAAGAAGCAAATGAATATTCTCTAGATAGGTGATTATACACCCTACTTCGGAGCGACCGACTTAGCCATGCTGCCTGGCCAATTTTTGTCATTTACCGGATGTGAGGCTAGAAGCTACGCTAACTTTCCATTTGTTGATAACACGATCACTTTGAATGCCACATTATCAGATCCGTTAATCATTAGTTGGTTTATACAAATATTCTAGATGTTATGCTAAGGGAATAAATCCGTTGCCACCATATATATTTGTACAGCCCAACCCATTCGATCATTGGAAATACTCTGTCAGACATTCGTTCATATACGTTCGTTCTGGGACTGAACGAAACCGAAGGAACTATTCTGTAAACATGACAGCCCTTGCATAACATCGTCTTCAATTATCTTCATCGTATTTGATCACAACGCTTATGTCAATACGGAGTGGTTCTTCGGATAATAATCCAACCGGTCTCTCCATATTAACAACGTAAAATGGTCAAAACTTCGATAGTCTGTGATTTAACTATCAAATGAAAACATGTCGGTGTACAAACAACGATCTTAATTCCAAATGGAATTATCGATCCAATCAACGAATATATATATATATATATATATATATTCATATTTCCTTATTTCTACACTTAGAAAACATCTTTGATTTATATTTGGAAAACGTTTCCGAACTCATTTATATGGATTTCAACTAACGCTGTAAGAAACATCGTTACGACTACTAAATCCATAAGTCATTTATTACTTAACTGCATTACTAATCATCCTTTTTTATCGAACTTCAACTATTCCTTAGTAAATTTTGAAGTCAATCAAGTTGGGGTATAATTACCTCTCAGACCTTAACTGAACAACGATCTTAACCTTGCAATAGATAAAGCTCATCACTTCAATTTCTAAAACCATTTGCTTACGCAAATTCTCGGATTCAGATTACGAATCTGCTTCCTTTATGAAAACATTTATTATAACGTTTAACGTTATAAACCCTACTTCTGAAATATCTAACTTATAAGTCTAACCTGTATATCTTATTTTGATTAATTAATCAAACAACTAATTTATTTATAAATAAATAAATCCTGATTTAAAAACTGGAAAGTAAATAATACTTTCCCCGAATTCGATATAATCGAATTCGCCGTATAACTCCCTTTCGAGTAATCTCTATTTGATTAACTCTTCTTCGAATAACTAATATTCGATAAACTCTCTTCGAATAACTTATATTCGATTAACTTTCTTTGAATAGATTTTATTCGATTATCTCTTTTTGGTTAATTCTATTTAATTAACTCTTCTCTCGAATAACTAATATTCGATTAACTCAAATTTGTTTAACTCTATTTCATTACTCCTATTCGAATAACTAATACTCGAATAACCCTATTTGATTAACTCCTTTTTATTTAACTCTTATTCGAACAACTAATATTCGAATAACTCTATTTGCTTTACTCTTACTGCTTAACTCTTATTTGATTAACTCTACTGAATTAACTCTATTCCGAATAACTAATATTCGATTTAACTTCATCCTTAATAACAATGTTTATTTTAACTCTAGTCGATTTACTCTATTTGATTTACTCTAATCGATTAACCTTATTTGATTATTCCCTTCGAATAACTATTATTCGATTAACATAATTTGATTAACTCTAATTCGAACAACTAAAATTCGATTAACTCCATTCGCTTGACTCTAGATCGCAGCAATCACAATGGTTACGCCTGATTCCCTCAGGAAACATCCGACCGCCGTAGGCTATCTGCAGCCCTGCGAATTTCGCTAGCAGTCGTGCTAAATGGTACTTACCCTAATAACTATGTCTGTTTTATCTCTATCTCGAATAACTATATTCGATCGACTCTAATTGAATAACTAATATTTCATTAACCCTGATTCGATTAACTCTAATTCGATTAATCTTATTTTTTTAACTCACATTCGATTAACTAATCTTCGACTAACTAATAGTCGATTTACACTTATTTGCTTAACCAACATTCGACTAACTAATAGTCGATTAACTTACTTCGACTAATTCGATTAACTTTTATTTGATTATCTCTAATCGATTAACTTTATTTGATTATCTCTAATTGAATAACTAATATTCAATTAACTCTTTTCAAATAATTAATTCGATTAGCTCCCTTCGAATACTAAATTCGATTTAACTCTATTCGATTATCTCTTTTATATCTCGTCAATTTCCTTTTTATAACGTTTATTTTCCGTTACAACTATTCCCTTTTTTTTATAACTTCTAATTACCGTTACAAATACTTCCTATTTATAACTTCTATTTACCGTTACAAATATTACCTATTTATAACTTCTATTTACCGTTACAAATATTTCCTATTTATAAATTCTATTTGTTTTATCAACATTTTTCCCTTTTATAAAACTCTATTCGTTTTATAAATACTTTCCTTTTATAAAACCGTGTTCGTTTTATAAATAATTTCCTTTTATAAAATCCTGTGATTTTATAAAATTCCTTTATTTCAATATACATTGAAATATTCCATTTCACAACTCAGGGTTTCTTATGATATTTAAAATATCGAATAACAATGATTAATATCATTCTAACACACACAATCCAGAACATATTATATAACACATCATATAACACAATATATGAAAACAGTAAAATAATTGTTGAGGAATCCAGTCGGATTCCTCCAACCTGTCTCCCTGCATCCACAGATGTTACACAGTATAATATATATCATATTTCATTTTGAAATGAAATATCCTGCTGTACAGAACCATATTTGAATAACAATACATACATAGATTAACTATAACTACGTTTTCAATCAAATATATTTAACAGTCCAGTTTAACAATCAATATATAGCAGTCAATAAATAAAGTACAATTTATATTAAAATATAAATTGAGGAGAGTTAGTGAGTTTTACTCACATTGGACGATCATCGTTAATAACGATAACCATCTTTGATTCTGACGGACAATTTATTTTGCAAAAAATTGTAACGAGCTCTGATTCACTCTCCGTCAATTCCATTGGGTAGCCCTCGTCCCTACGATCCTGTCGAATCTTGTTTCGTCTGATTCCCAAATGTATTCGGCCCATTAACCTCACGCTCAAAACTTGCCTTGGACAGTACCTTTTCATTTCAAAAAAAAAACGCCTGTCTTTAGTATTGTAAGCATTCGGCCCACTCTACATTTTGGCAACCAGACCGTTGTGAACAAGAATCCTTCTTCCTGAAATGAATGAGGCCGCTCCCTGTAATTTGCCATCTTTCCAAACAAAGCCGCAAGCCCCACTGTCATGCAAATCTTCCCTTTTCAACTCAAGTAGAAAACAGACCTTGTCAAACCGTCCTCCATTTTGTTTCTACACCATTTCATCTCTTTACACCCCCACGCCATTGCCTAGGTCCAACGTGGGCATTCCCCTTTTCTGCGTTAGTTCCTCCCGAGTAAATCCACGTTTTTAAAAACAACTGATCCTCCTTCAATATGCACTTCGCCCCATGTAACCTTTCCCAAAAATACCGTTCCCAGTTCCATCCCATCCACTCCTTTCCTTCACCAAATCCCACGTTAAAACCACCAGACCGATGCCAATGACCTCCTCTTCCTGACACCGTCCCCTTCATACCCTTCATCTCGAACTCGAGCAAGAAATTTCCGTTCGGCAGCCTCTCCTCATGCTGCGATTTCGATTGAGCAAACTTCCTGCCGAACCCTTCCAGAATGATAGAAGTCGTAGAGAATCACTCCAGGGTCTTAAATCTATTGGTATTTTGATTTAAGGAATTTTCTGTGGTTTGTTTCTGATTTTTGTTGCTTGCATTTTTGAAGAAATGAGGAGAGAAAACCGGCGGCGGCTTGTTTGACTTCCGTTGAAATGATATTGGGTTAGGTTATAAGGAGGGTTATTTATATAGAAGGGGCTCAGATATTATTTGTGCGGTGGAAAAAGACTGGGGGCGTGGCTTATTTTAGGCTTAGTAATAAGTTAGGATACCGTATATATATATACAACTCCATCCACAGATGACCTGCTCTAGACAGAAGTAATAATACCGTTGTATCGAGCTCGGTGCCATGATCCCAAAAATATAATAATACCGGTAGATTTGCTCATATTGTAAAACCCAAAATGTTGATTACAGGGTGCGCAATATCCCAAATAAAAAGTTGCTTATTTAATTAATTAAAAATTACAGTAAAATTCTAAAAATTAAATTATCGTTATGTCCCAAAAGAACCTTGCCTAAATTCGAAACCGATATGCAGTTATATCGAATAAATCGTTATGGTCGATAAACGATTCTATAGCGACTATTCTAAAATTTGATTTGGCCATACATCAAAATCTACATGACGAAATCCCGATTTTTCTCTTTCACTAGAAAGATATACTCCACCAGCTCCACACGTTTCTTGTTTCACATAAATCCGGCTTAAAACGAATCATGTACATTCAGTTGAAGTTCAAATCGCCGAATAGCGAACTACCGCGCCATTTCGAGCTCTATTTTAATTATATTATAATTATACGTTCAAACTGTCGTTCAAATAATATATTCGTTATTCTAATTGAATTTTAAACTGAATTAAATATCACAGATGATCCAATTCACACCATATCGCCACTTCAGCTAATTCTGCTTATTTCAGAATTAAATATATTATTTAATTTGTTATTTTAATTAAATATTCACCATTATTTAATTCCATGACCATTAAATTCTCTAAACCACCATTTCAATAATTAAATAAATTAATTATAACACCTATGCCAATGCGGGTCATTACAATCTTCCCCACTTAAAATAATTTCGTCCTCGAAATTGCTAAAAGGTAGAGGACGACCGTATCGACTGGTTAGAACATATTTGTTCACTTCTTAACTTCAGTTTTCAACTGAACCAATTTAATTTCAATTAAATTATTAATTAATTCTTATCAACGAAAAATTTCAAAAATCCTGAAAATTTTCTAACTCCTTAACTTTTCGAAAAATTTCACCAGCACCTCCTTTGTACTGGTCAATCGGTCAAACTCCAACTCGCCTCTCCGGGCCATCTCCAACCCAAAAGAAAATTAAACAGCCAAGCGTCTTGCCAATTCAGCTCATCAAAATCACCAAACTTATATGAAATATAAACTGGTACCTTTTGTCAGCATATCAATATATCCTTTGCATCTATTACCAATTCTACATATGCCAATACTAATTCAATCAACTCCTGTCAGTTTGTTCTCAACCAAATCATTCGCTTATACTTAAGTCGAATACCATTCAAATTCCAATTCCAGATTCCAAATACTTAACTCATCAACACAATTCCATTCCAGATTATATTTAACTTTGTCTAAGTTAAATTCCAATTTATTTGTTCACTTTCACTATTTTAGTCCATTTAACTTCATAAGTTAAATTCTAAATTCCCGAATTTCAAATCCTGGGTTTATTTCAAATCAATTTGAAATCATAGTATCAATTCAAAACCTTTGAATTTCTAAACAACTTGTTTTCTCAAAACACTTTAAAAACAAAATCTTTGGTAGTAATTCGTCACTTACAACTCGAAAATGAATATTGATGATGCAGCTGTCATCATCAGAATCTATTTTCCAGCGATCGAAGTGAGTTCAATACTATAAAACCATTTCTAAAACATTTCCACTTTGAAATTCATTTCAAAATATAATTCACACTGCTTGTAAAACAATTTAAAATCTCCCAGGATCTTAAATTTTCCTTATTTTTAATCCAAATCTATTTACAACCCTTATCCAATTTTCCAGAGTTTTAATTCAATTTTTTGGTTTCAATTTCAGATTTAACTCATCTGATTTCACGTATTTCATTTATATGAATTCTGATTGGTTATTTACATATCCGTTTAATTTATAATCTTACTCGATTATAATAACAACCAATATATTATAATTTTGATATATATATCTTCTCTATATCAAGATATACCTTGGGTAAACTTATTTTAATTTACCCTCTTTTCAAAACATATCGTGACGACCCATCGTATTCAAGTGTTTAGTAACTCCTACCGATACAGTGGATCAAACTGATCGACCAGAACTCATAAACAACTCAACCAATGAATCTCCATAATATAAAACAAATTTTTATGTCAAATACAAATACGTTCACTCGTATATATACACTCAAACTCAATCTAGGGTATTACTAACCCTATCTCTACCGAGTCACGCAACAGAGCCAAGGTAATTCACTTAACTTAAGCTCTGATACCAACTGTAATGACCCGAATTTTTAGCGACTTTGGTTATCGACATAAGCTCGATGTCGATAACCAAAACATCGAAAAATCCTGGTAATTAGTGAAAGAAATTAGAGGGTGAGGATAGATAAGATAGAAACTTAGAATAGAAGAAGAAGAAAGACATACATCATCAGAGTAAACACGAATCTCACAGCGGAACGAATAAAATATAACATAACTTTTAAATACAAACTGAATTTGTATAACACTTACAACACAGCGGAAATAATAATAGCTATAACATCCAAAGCCTCCTGCTCCAAGCTCTCCAAGTGCATCTGTAAAATTCTGACTACTTGACTGCCCGTACAAATTTAGGCACCCAAGAGTTTAGGGAAAACAAAACAAAACAAACTCCGGGTCAGTCATGTGACTGGTGTGAGTAAACTTAAATCATTTTAACAGGTATATGATATCTCATAAGACCACGCCGTGAATACGGAACGGGTTTTTCCTTATGAGAATCCAAACATCTTTGAAAAGCAATATCATTCTGATATTATAATAATGTCTAAATACAAATAGATATCAGTCTAGTAGAAACGCTTGCATCTCACGTTCTACATATATAGTATACAATCAAAACCGCAGGTGTGTATTGGATGATTGGGTTTCCAACTATGACAATGTATGGAACCACCTTCCGATCAGTGTACTCTAGGAACGATACACTGGAGTTCAACAAGAACATCTTGCAACTCAGCCACACATGACCGACCACTCATTTCGCTTGAGTGTATCGAATGTACATCACCAACGGTTGGGATCAGCAACCGTTCCCGTATATATATATGGGACAGCATTGATAGATTTAAGAAGCAAATGAATATTCTCTAAATAGGTGATTATACACCCTACTTCGGAGCGACCGACTTAGCCATGCTGCCTGCCCGATTTTTGTCATTTACCGGATGTGAGGCTAGAAGCTACGCTTACTTACCATTTATTGATAACACGATCACTTTGAATGCCACATTATCAGATCCATTAATCATTAGTTGGTTTATACAAATATTCTAGATGTTATGCTAAGGGAATAAATCCGTTGCCACCATATATATTTGTACAGCCCAACCCATTCGATCATTGGAAATACTCTGTCAGACATTCGTCCATATACGTTCGTTCTGGGACTGAACGAAACCGAAGGCACTATTCTGTAAACAGGACAGCCCTTGCATAACACCGTCTTCAATTATCTTCATCGTATTTGATCACAACGCTTATGTCAATGCGGAGTGGTTCTTCGGATAATAATCCAACCGGGCTCTCCATATTAACAACGTAAAATGGTCAAAACTTCGATAGTCTGTGATTTAACTATCAAATGAAAACATGTCGGTGTACAAACAACGATCTTAATTCTAAATGGAATTATCGATCCAATCAACGAATATATATACATATATATCTATATATATATTCTTATTTCCTTATTTCTACACTTAGAAAACATCTTTGATTTATATTTGGAAAACGTTTCCGAACTCATTTATATGGATTTCAACTAACGCTGTAAGAAACATCGTTACGACTACTAAATCCATAAGTCATTTATTACTTAACTGCATTACTAATCATCCTTTGTTATCGAACTTCAACTATTCCTTAGTAAATTTCGAAGTCAATCAAGTTGGGGTATAATTACCTCTCAGACCTTAACTGAAAAACGATCTTAACCTTTCAATAGATAAAGCTCATCACTTCAATTTCTAAAACCATTTGCTTATGCAAATTCTCGGATTCAGATTACGAATCCGCTTCCTTTATGAAAACATTTATTATAACGTTTAACGTTATAAATCCTACTTCTAAAATATCTAACTTATAAGTCTAACCTGTATTTCTTACTTTGATTAATTAATCTAACAACTAATTTATTTATAAATAAATAAATCATGATTTAAAAACTAGAAAGTAAATAATACTTTCCCCGAATTCGATATAATCGAATTCGCCGTATAACTCCCTTTCGAGTAATCTCTATTTGATTAACTCTTCTTCGAATAACTAATATTCGATAAACTCTCTTCGAATAACTTATATTCGATTAACTTTCTTCGAATAGATTTTATTCGATTATCTCTTTTTGGTTAATTCTATTTAATTAACTCTTCTCTCGAATAACTAATATTCGATTAACTCTAATTTGTTTAACTCTATTTCATTACTCCTATTCGGATAACTAATACTCGAATAACCGTATTTGATTAACTCCTTTTTATTTAACTCTTATTCGAACAACTAATATTCGAATAACTTTATTTGCTTTACTCTTACTGCTTAACTCTTATTTGATTAACTCTACTGAATTAACTCTATTCCGAATAACTAATATTCGATTTAACTTCATCCTTAATAACAATATCTATTTTAACTCTAGTCGATTTACTCTATTTGATTTACTCTAATCGATTAACTTTATTTGATTATTCCCTTCGAATAACTATTATTTGATTAACATAATTTAATTAACTCTAATTCGAACAACTAAAATTCGATTAACTCCATTCGCTTGACTCTAGATCGCAGCGATCACAATGGTTACGCCTGATTCCCTCAGGAAACATCCGACCGCCGTAGGCTATCTGCAGCCCTGCGAATTTCGCTAGCAGTCGTGCTAAATGGTACTTACCCTAATAACTATGTCTGTTTTATCTCTATCTCGAATAACTATATTCGATCGACTCTAATTGAATAACTAATATTTCATTAACCCTGATTCGATTAACTCTAATTCGATTAATCTTATTTGTTTAACTCACATTCGATTAACTAATCTTCGACTAACTAATAGTCGATTTACACTTATTTGCTTAACCAACATTCGACTAACTAATAGTCGATTAACTTACTTCGACTAATTCGATTACTTTTATTTGATTATCTCTAATCGATTAACTTTATTTAATTATCTCTAATTGAATAACTAATATTCAATTAACACTTTTCAAATAATTAATTCGATTAGCTCCCTTCGAATACTAAATTCGATTTAACTCTATTCGATTATCTCTTTTATATCTCGTCAATTTCCTTTTTATAACATTTATTTTCCGTTACAACTATTCCCTTTTTTTTATAACTTCTAATTACCGTTACAAATACTTCCTATTTATAACTTCTATTTACCGTTACAAATATTTCCTATTTATAACTTCTATTTACCGTTAAAAATATTTCCTATTTATAACTTCTATGTGTTTTATCAACATTTTTCCCTTTTATAAAACTCTATTCGTTTTATAAATACTTTCCTTTTATAAAACCGTGTTCGTTTTATAAATAATTTCCTTTTATAAAATCCTGTGATTTTATAAAATTCCTTTATTTCAATATACATTGAAATATTCCATTTCACAACTCAGGGTTTCTTATGATATTTAAAATATCGAATAACAATGATTAATATCATTCTAACACACACAATCTAGAATAGATTATATAACACATCATATAACACAATATATGAAAACGGTAAAATAATTGTTGAGGAATCCAGTCGGATTCCTCCAACCTGTCTCCCTGCATCCACAGATGTTACACAGTATAATATATATCATATTTCATTTTGAAATGAAATATCCTGCTGTACAGAACCATATTTGAATAACAATACATAGATTAACTATAACTACGTTTTCAATCAAATCTATTTAACAGTCCAGTTTAACAATCAATATACAGCAGTCAATAAATAAAGTACAATTTATATTAAAATATAAATTGAGGAGAGTTAGTGAGTTTTACTCACATTGGACGATCATCGTTAATAACGATAACCATCTTTGATTCTGACGGACAATTTATTTTGCAATAAATTGTAACGAGCTCTGATTCACTCTCCGTCAATTCCATTGGGTAGCCCTCGTCCCTACGATCCTGTCGAACCTTGTTTCGTCTGATTCCCAAATGTATTCGGCCCATTAACCTCACGCTCAAAACTTGCCTTGGACAGTACCTTTTCATTTCAAAAGAAAAACGCCTGTCTTTAGTATTGTAAGCATTCGGCCCACTCTACATTTTGGCAACCAGACCGTTGTGAACAGGAATCCTTCTTCCTGAAATGAATGAGGCCGCTCCCTCTAATTTGCCATCTTTCCAAACAAAGCCGCAAGCCCCACTGTCATGCAAATCTTCCCTTTTCAACTCAAGTAGAAAACAGACCTTGTCAAACCGTCCTCCATTTTGTTTCTACACCATTTCATCTCTTTACACCCCCACGCCATTGCCTAGGTCCAACGTGGACATTCCCCTTTTCTGCGTTAGTTCCTCCCGAGTAAATCCACGTTTTTAAAAACAACTGATCCTCCTTCAATATACACTTCGCCCCCTTTAACCTTTCCCAAAAATACCGTTCCCAGTTCCGTCCCATCCACTCCTTTCCCTCACCAAATCCCACGCTAAAACCACCAGACCGATGCCAATGACCTCCTCTTCCTGACACCGTCCCCTTCATACCCTTCAGCTCGAACTCGAGCAAGAAATTTCCGTTCGGCAGCCTCTCCTCACGCTGCGATTTCGATTGAGCAAACTTCCTGCCGAACCCTTCCAGAATGATAGAAGTTGTAGAGAATCACTCCAGGGTCTTAAATCTATTGGTATTTTGATTTAAGGAATTTTCTGTGGTTTGTTTCTGATTTTTGTTGCTTGCATTTTTGAAGAAATGAGGAGAGAAAACCGGCGGCGGCTTGTTTGACTTCCGATGAAATGATATTGGGTTAGGTTATAAGGAGGGTTATTTATATAGAAGGGGCTGAGATATTATTTGTGCGGTGGAAAAAGACTGGGGGCGTGGCTTATTTTAGGCTTAGTAATAAGTTAGGATACCGTGTATATATACAACTCCATCCACACATGACCTGCTCTAGACAGAAGTAATAATACCGTTGTATCGAGCTCGGTGTCATGATCCCAAAAATATAATAATACCGGTAGATTTGCTCATATTGTGAAACCCAAAATGTTGATTACAGGGTGCACAATATCCCAAAAAAAAAGTTGCTTATTTAATTTATTAAAAATTACAGTAAAATTCTAAAAATTAAATTATCGTTATGTCCCAAAAGAACCTTGTCTAAATTCGAAACCGATATGCAGTTATATCGAATAAACCGTTATGGTCGATAAACGATTCTATAGCGACTATTCTAAATTTTGATTTGGACATACATCAAAATCTACATGACGAAATCCTGATTTTTCTCTTCCACTAGAAAGATATACTCCACCAGCTCCACGCGTTTCTTGTTTCACAGAAATCCGGCTTAAAACGAATCCTGTACATTCAGTTGAAGTTCAAATCGCCGAATAGCGAACTGCCGCGCCATTTCGAGCTCTATTTTAATTATATTATAATTATACGTTCAAACTATCGTTCAAATAATATATTCGTTATTCTAATTGAATTCTAAACTAAATTAAATATCACAGATGATCCAATTCACACCATATCGCCACTTCAGCCAATTCTGCTTATTTCAGAATTAAATATATTATTTAATTTATTATTTAAATTAAATATTCACCATTATTTAATTCCATGACCATTAAATTCTCTAAACCACCATTTCAATAATTAAATAAATTAATTATAATACCTCTGCCAATGCGGGTCATTACAGTAAACGTATACTATTTGAGGAATTTAGAAGATATTATTATATCGTTATTCCACTTACAGTATTCGTTAATTATGAGAATTAATATCGAATATAAGTAGATACAATTTCTATGTAACTTATGTTTAATATCGATTGATTTGGGTTTTGTTATGAATTGTATCTTCAATAATATCATTCTTGAAGCCCAACGATATTGAGTTATGGAAATTCATATCATAATTTGGGGATTTATTGATTTAAGGATATTAAAAATAAGGAATTGGGAAGGAAGTATAATCTTTTAGTCAAGATTATAGAATTGAATGTTGGGAAACCGATTTAATTGGAAACTATGGTTGAAATGTGGGGTAAGGATTTTCAAAGGAAGCTATGTTTTTGATAACGAGTTATCGAATGGAAAATTAATTAAGGCTTTGAGGCTAAATTATCTTTGATTAAGGGATGTATTTTTAAAGAGAAAGGTTAAATATGGATTTTGTTTTAATTTGAGAACGAAGAAGTTTAATTTAACAAAATTCAAGATGGAAGGGGAATGGTAGAAAGCCTGTGTGTTTCATAATTGTGTTTTTAATTGCGCTTATTATTTGGAAAGACCGAAATCGGAATTATGTCTAAAAACCATTCTAAGTAATAATACGATGTTGTGGAGCAATTGAAGACATTGGAGACGACATTGAAGACCGGGACCTTTCATGTCGTAAGGGTGACTTGCTGAATGTCTTGAATGGCTGGCTCCCATTTACAGGTGAATTTTATATACCAGTTAAGTGGAAAGAAGCCCGAACGTATGTGAAGGAAATCCAGATTGTTGTTTCGCTCAGACCCAGAACGGACATGTATGGATTGTGTGTCTAACATTGTAATTGACTGCGTAGCACCGATTTTTATTAATATATATCTGTTTGGTGGTAGAGAATTTATTCTCTTGGCTAACACCATTCTCTATTACGTATGAGCTTAGAGATTATATATTGATGGAAATCAGTGATGTGTAGTGAATGGACAATGTGGCATACTTAAGTTATGTGATGAGCTATGGATGATCAAAGCATGGCTTATTTAAGCATAGCTTTGTGTATATCGTGACCTCGACGAACCTCACACCCTGTATTGATGTTAAATTGGTGGTCAGAATTACATGTTCGTATGTTTGGTGCACGAGGATGTGATAATGAAAGGGTACTACGAAGTCCCCAGTCTACTCTGATTCATGTATGGTGGGCTAGTATAACGGAGTCTGAGTCTAGACATTATCTGCGAGTACTGGGATGATGCACGCAAGAAAGTTTGTGAGCCCACGAATGATCTTACATACCAGGAACCATCATGTGGGAAACCCAGTCTCCACTATGAGCCCGCACAGTTTTGATTGTATAGCCTCTGGTTAACGACATGATTGTCAATATAATGGGATGGGGCATTATGTTGGCTAGGATTAATACATCTATTTGTTTAAATGGTTTTCACACTATATATAGTAGTAAAAGAGGATTTTCACATATG
Organism: Allium sativum; assembly: GCA_030737875.1. NCBI lineage: Eukaryota > Viridiplantae > Streptophyta > Magnoliopsida > Asparagales > Amaryllidaceae > Allium > Allium sativum. The sequence goes on along the minus strand of CM060927.1, from coordinate 193,312,839 downwards.
AAAGCATTTTTGGTTATCATAAGGCAAAACTCACCCATCTGGTGTGCGCTTGCATTGTGCGATGTGGGACGAGCTTATGATAGCTTCATTTTTCAAAAAGTCTTTGCGGATTTCTATGCACTGGTATTCACATGGAGTAAACCCTTTCCGCATTAGCGGCATGGTCCGGTGAATTACCTAACTTTAAAATAAACCCTAAAAATAACTGTTTTTGAGTTCTCACACTAGTCCCACAACTGACCTGGAGTTTATTGTTCCCACACCTAAACTCTGGGTTCCCATAATTTTTACATGGGAAGCCTAGTAGTTTGGTTCACAGATTTTGCCTTGGAATTAGTTGGAGCAAGATTTTGGTTTTACCTTGAGCTATTATGTCTTGGAGCATTCGCATTCTTCCGCTGAGTTAAGTATCTTTTCCGCTGTGTAACCGATGTACTCTAATGTACCTCTTATAACTCTGATGTAATATTATTTTAATGATAATGGAAAAGTTCTTTTTATTTTGTGCAAATGTGTTAGTGCCCCTAACAATCCATCTTTATGACGATTTAAGTTGGTTTAATTATCGGCGAAAACAAGGCAAAAAGCCGAGTCGTTGCATTGTTGTATCAAACCGCAATGGGGTACGACACATTTGAACAAAAGGAAAGACTCATCAGAGTTATATATCTCATTAGAGATAGGGTTAGTAATGCCCTAGAATGAGATTTTGGAGTATTATATTTGAGGGAGTGTATTTGAAAATATGAAATGAGTTTTGAAAAGTTATATTTTAAGAAATAAACTTATTTTGGAAATATATGGTTAATTATAACCTGGATACTTAATCAAACGATTAAGGTTAAGTTTGCATTTTGTGATTATAATTACACATAAAATACTTCTTATGGCGTGGTAATTAATCTCCTTGCACTGATCAGGAAAATGATCTGAGTACAAATGCCTTTCGGATTTAATTTCACAATTGGGTAACATTTCGAAATATCGATAAACTTGGGTCAAATTTGTTAAGCTAACTAATCAATATGGTTAGAAATTAAAAATTAGAATTTGAGTATTTTATTTGATGTTGAGGTTGGACTATCGAGTATAAGATGATTTTGCATGTACGTCTGATCAATGTATATACAAAGTCTTAAGTATACTAGATAGATATAGAATCACACTCTAGTCGCTTGAAGATGATTCCGTTGATGACTGCAACATCATCAGTATGTATTTTCGAGTTTCCAAAGTGGGATGACTACATAATTCCGATTAAAACATTAATATGTACTTAAACCCATTTAGATAAATGTTTGAATTTGTTTGGTAAATTGATGTGAACTTAAATAGAAAAGTAGGGCACGTGGTCCAGGATTGTCATTTAAAGAAGGGAGAAAGAACAGCTAAAACAACACTACCCCTAATCATAAGTGAAGAAGAAAGAACAAAAGAATTATGTAATCAAAGCAAGCTCTTTGACCCCTAGGGAATTTTCGCCGAAAAGTTGTATGCATGAATAATTGTATGTATATGATGTTAATTATATATATATATATATATATGTACATATTGAAAATTAGTTCACTTTATTGCTAAAACCAATAAAAAACCTCCTTTATAAGCAACGTTAAAACCTTGTAATTCCCGTAACCTAAGTGGGTGCCTTACAAGGAAAAAGAGTACATATAAATTTGGTATACATCATATAGAAAACAACTATAACTATCAAAAGATAACAACATTAAAACAAAACTAACTTTGATGGATCAAATAACTCCATGGCATCCCAAACCAGGCCCATCTTCTCAGAAAAACCACGGCTTCAGGTCTTCCAGTCAAATAGTTTGACACATTGCATAGTCAACCAGTGTCTTTAAGTTCAATTGCCCATCTACCAAGAATTAATTCACTTCTCCCATCTCGAAAAGTCCTACTTCCATTATTGTTTACCAGCCATTTGATTTCCCTTTCAATTTTCCAGAGACAAATTGTAGAATCTGATCTTCTTCCATGAAAAGTTCTTAAATTTCTTTCCTTCCAGATGAAGTAGATGATGCTGGTATAGGTAGCACATGCCAATTGATCCTTTTTCTCAAAATTATCATAAATGAGCATCGCTTCATCTTTCAGATCCGAGAAATTCAAAGGAAGATCCAATTTTTTCTTTAGAGATAACCAAATGAAAGCTACAAAGTCACAAGAGAAGATGTAACAACCCGGAAATTCTGGGCCAGTTTAAAATTTTTATTTTGGCAATTTTAGCGAATTTTGAATATTTAAAATAGATTATTTTAAATAATATCGACGAGAAATTTATTTTTAATATAATTCGAACGTATATATTTATACGCGTCGTCGTTAGAATATAAATAATTATATATAATTATAAAAGGAATAGAAAATGGCGCGGTAGTTCGAAAATTCGATTTCTAATTTCAAATGAATATACAGAATTCAATATAAGTCGGAATTGAACGAAACAAGAAATATTTGAATCTGTATAAGGATATCTTTCTAACGAAGTTGAGAAACTGAGATTTCACTTTAGAAGTTGAAAGATATGTCCGGTTGAAAATTCTGAATAGTCGCTATGGAATTCAGGCCCTTAAAAATGGACATTTTGCAAACGACCTCGGATTTCGACGAAACCAGTTTTGTTGGGTCCGTGATGTTAAGTTATTGCTAGATTCCAAATTTCATAATTTTTAGAATCAATATGTGAGCGTGGCAAAGGAAAACGTGTTTTGACCATTTCAGTTGATTTTAATCGACTGGAAATTGGCCATTTTTCCAACGATCTCAGAATTCGACGAAATTAGTTTTGTTAGGACCGTATCGTCAATACGAAGCTAGAAATAATTTTTCGGGAATTTTCGGTGTCAGTATGTGACCCCGGTAATTCGAAATGTACGTTTAAATTTCAGTATAATGATTTAAATGTAAATTCAACGAAACCAGGTCGTAACGATCGAATTGGCCTATGTGACACATCCCATTGTGTTCGGAATGGGGGTAATTAGCTAGGGGCGACAGTCGTTGGGTATGAATCGAAGTTCGAATGGAAGAGTCAATATTTTTGGAAAAAAAAATAAATAAAATAAAATAAAATATATATTATTTAATATAGCCCTTCCCCCTTTATTATCTCGCCCCCCCCCCCCAGTATAATTTCCAACCTAAATCGAAAATTTTGAAAATCCGCCCGCACCAATTGTCGTAGGCTCCCAGCGGCGCCACAACCGCCACCGCCACCAGATGGCCGGCGGCCCTCACCTCCGACGTCCCGATACCCTGCGCGCCTCGTTCCCCCTTCCTCTTCTCGAAGACCGCGCCCTCCGTTAAATCCGAACCCGAAAGCCCCCTCCGACCTTCTGAAACCCGATGCCTCACCCTCCTTGACCTCCTCCGCTGCCACCCCTGCCGACTCCACCTCCGACGCGCGCCACCTCGAGCGAGATCCCCCCCCCTCTTTGACGAACACGGTAAGTTCTTTTTCTTTTTATTTATTTTATTTATTTATATTATTTTTAGTTTAAATACTGTTTGTTTTTTTTAGGGTTTTAAAAACTGAATTTTATAAAGATTTAAAAACTGTTTTGAAAAGCATTTTCAAAACTGATTTTAAAAAGATTAAAACTGAATTTTTAAAAGTATTCAAAACTGATTTTAAAAAGATTAAAACTGAATTTTATAAAGATTTAAAAACTGTTTTGAAAAGCATTTTCAAAACTGATTTTAAAAAGATTAAAACTGAATTTTTAAAAGTATTCAAAACTGATTTAAAAAAGATTAAAACTGAATTTTTAAAAGTATTCAAAACTGATTTTAAAAAGATTAAAACTGAATTTTATAAAGATTTAAAAACTGTTTTGAAAAGCATTTTCAAAACTGATTTTAAAAAGATTAAAACTGAATTTTTAAAAGTATTCAAAACTGATTTTAAAATGAAATTTAAAACTGATTTGAAAAAGGTATTTAAAACTTTAAATAGAAAAAGGTTTAAACTTTAAATAGGAAAGGTTTAAACTGTAAAATGGAAAAAGATTTGAAATAAAAATTTGATTTTTATATATTGAACTTTGAAATAAAAATTCGATTTTTATCTATTGAACTTTGAAATAAAAATTCGATTTTTATCTATTGAACTTTGAAATAAAAATTCGATTTTTTTATCTATTGAACTTTGAAATAAAAATTCGATTTTTATCTATTGAACTTTGAAATAAAAATTCGATTTTTATCTATTGAACTTTGAAATAAAAATTCGATTTTTATCTATTGAACTTTGAAATAAAAATTCGATTTTTATCTATTGAACTTTGAAATAAAAATTCGATTTTTATCTATTGAACTTTGAAATAAAAATTCGATTTTTATCTATTGAACTTTGAAATAAAAATTCGATTTTTATATAGTGTACTTCGAAATAAAAGCAGGATTTTTATATATTGAATAGCGAAGTAAAAATTCGATTTTTACGTATGTAGTGAAAGCAGCAACGAAGGTGACAAAAAGGCGAAACGACGAAGACTTCTGCAAAGGAGTTGCCGTGAAGTTGGATAGCTTTCGGTGAGAATTTCTCACCTTTCAATTTAATTTTTCTAGTTATATATATATACTAGGATGCAGACGGTGCTTAGTAGCACCCGACACAATCGTCCACAGACCATGGACTTGTTTGTTTGACTGTTTGGTGATTGATTGCGATATTGGTTTGAATGTGGTTTGTGGTGTGAAAAATCGAATCGATAAATTGGTTAGGATTAGACGTGCGCCGTTATAAGGCGAAGGAGTAAGGCTAGGTTAGACCCTTACTCCAAAGTTTGTGGTTTGCATAACGAATTGATTAGATTGATGTGTGAATGGCGTGGGCCTTCACTAGACCGGGGATAAGGCTAGGCCTCGTCCCGTTTCTAGTATCGTGCCGTTATGCCGCCGAAATTTTCTAAAATATGTTAGAAAAATAAAAATATCATTTTATTGTGTAAATGAATTGAATAGAAATTCATAGGTTGAAATAAAATGTTTTATCGTTAAAAATATAATTTTTAACGTGAAGTGAATAAAATAAAATATTCATTTATAAACCGAACGGTTTGTTTATGTACACCTATTTGAATGACATTGATTGGGACGATAAATTTTACACATCGCCCAACAGCACAAATAAAATATGTGTTTGATTGTTTGAAACCCCACACGGGTGTTGGGATGAAATTTGAAGTTCACTCATCCTGATTTATTAAATATGTCGATCGGTTGATTGACAGGCTGTTATAAGCGTTGAATATCTATATTTGATGCTTTTACAGTGTAGTGCACTTTGGTTGATGGTTGATTATTTTCAATGCTATTATATACATGTGTTGTATGAAAATCCATATAATTAACTTTATATGGTAATTGATTGGGCCTCATTCCAATCGTGAAAATAAAGAATATTTTGATAATAAGAAATATTTGAAATAGAATATTTGAAAATAGAAATTTATGAAGCCGTGTTGATTAGTTTGACGCCATTTTGACGTAAACTATATTTATATCGATTTTATTCATTTAGAATTGAATTGAAAACGAATTCGAAATGAATTGAATTGAAAACGATTTCGAAATTAATTGAATTGAAAACGATTTCGAAATTAATTGAATTGAAACGAATTCGAAATGAATTGAATTGAAAACGAATTCGAAATGAATTGAATTGAAAACGATTTCGAAATAAATTGAATTGAAAACGAATTCGAAATGAATTGAATTGAAAACGATTTCGAAATAAATTGAATTGAAAACGATTTCGAATTGAATTGAAAGTGAATTGAAATGAATTCAAATTGAATTGAAATTTGAATTGAATAGAAATGAGTTTTGAAACGAATCTATAAAGAAGAATTCAATTTTGCTTTGAATTGAAATGGAAGTTGAAATAGATTTTTGAAACGAATTCAAAACCATTTATATAATTCGTTTTAAATAGAAATCGACGTTATATATATTATATATATTATATATATAATATAATGGCCTGAATAGAACGCGCCGCGCCGCGGCAGTTCGTGAATTTCGACCATTTATTTCAAACGGACATTACGGGAGATCCGACCGTCGGATTCTCCTAAAACCGGAACCGTTGGGTTCGTATCGAAAAGAGCTTTCTAATGAATGTTAGAAATTTGAAATCTAACGGTTGGATTTGGAGATACGTCCAAATCAAATTCGAAAAAGGTCGCTGTAGGTACAGTTCGATGACCGTTGATGGAAATCGACTGTACGGGCCTTGATAAAATTATTAAAAATAGTAATAATTTGTGTAAAATCATAAGAAATGATTTGTGAAGATTTGGGATGAAAAACTCCATATTTGAAAAGATAAAAATAGATTTTTATCGAAATGAACTAGTTTTGAACTAGAATTATAATTCTATTTATTTTTAAATAAATAAATTGAATTTGAAAAGGGTTTTGAAAATAACCAAAATTTCCAATGATTGCATTGGAGTGGATTTGAATCGAAATTGTCTTCGGAATATTTCGATGTTGGAATTCGTGATTATACAGGTGTTGTTATGGAAATTTGAAAGATATATATTTATATCGTTATTTCCAATACGACATTTGTTAGTCGTAGAATTCGATATTGAATATAAGCCGATATATTTTCTATTTAGAGCCTTGTATTGAATATCGAATGTGATTTGGGTTTGTCGTGAATGGTGTCTTCACTAACACTGTTCTTGAACTCAGTTGAGAAAAGATTAAATCTTTTTATTTAGATTTAATGAAGTGTACCAATTAAATGATATTTAATTGGAATTGAATTGGTATTGATTTTTGGGTTTATCGTGAACAGTGTTTTAAATAACACTTGTTCTTTAACCCGATAATTAATGGAATGTGATTTTGGGTTTATCGTGAATCGTGTTTTAAATGACACTGATTCTTTAACCCAGATAAGGATTAAAACTAAGTGGAGTTTTAATGAATCTTTAATTAGATTGAAAAGATCGAGAATGGAGTATCACCAGTTTTGCTCCAGGCGATAGTTAAATCTTTAATTAGATTTGAACGTGAAATTTAGAAACTAACTGTCGGTTAGCCAAGCAGAATGGTTTTCTGGATATTGATCTGATGTTGGTTTCGGCCTTCGGGGTTAATATTTGGGGAATTATTCTCTTGATTAATTTACGGTTAGTGACTAATGAATTGGAATGAGGCGTATGTTGTGTTTGTGTAACACTTATTTAAAATATACGCGAGTTATTCGGAAAGGCCGGGTTTATCCCATTCTGAATAACTGATACGACGATAAGTCGAAGATGAAGACGATGGTCGAAGACCGGAGGTCTTCACGTCGTTTGGGTGATAACTGATGATCTTGATTGGGCTGTACACCCAAGAAGATGGAAACAGTTAGTGATCGTCCAGACGTACTTGGAGATCGATGGATATGCGGGGTACTAGGTGCCTCCGGTTTCGTTCAGACCCAGAACGGACTTGTAAATGGACTGTGTGTCTGACATCGGATTTCATTCTGTGTGACTGATATCGGTTGCATAGGAATGGTTTGCCTGTGTGGCATGCTAAGATGCAAATGATCAAGGCTTCTGTTGAAAAGCAAAGTCTTGTGGTGATGATCAAAGCAAGGCCTTTGTGGCGTAGCTTTGTGTAACGTTTGATTCGCGAGTTTCACACCCGGTATGAATCAAAAACGGGAGACGGACGTCAGGGAGGGCATGCGTTTCTTTCTAGCTAGAAGTGGCATCAGTGGTTTTACACGCCCTGACGAGTTTGACTTATGTGGTTGTTGCTGTTGCGAGGCGCCTCGGTTATATCGGTTTCGGCCGAATGCATTCTGGTCGGCTGACGGACCAGACTTACACCCCATAGGGTGGGGAGACGTAGTGTTCAGGCATAATAATCCACTCCGTGTGGACCGGCCCTGAGGATCCAAGGGGCAGTTGCGGCTGTTCCTGAGGGGCGGGCTAGAGCGTCTCGAATCGGTTGAGGACTATCTTTTGCCTCGGTTCATAGACGGAAATCCAATTTCCAAATACGTGACATTTGCGGTTTTATTTGTAAACCTATATATGGTGACATAGTGGCATGGGACGCTCATGTCGCCTATGATTGATACTTATGATTTGAAGTTGTTTTATACACTATGCACTTATAATAGTATCAAATGATTTGTTTTAAACGTATCAAGCATTCTTTGGCTGTTATAAGGGAAAACCCTATCCTCGACTGCGTTGCATTGTGTGATGGGACCTGGGTCTTATAACAGCTTCATCTTTATTTATTTAGCATTGCGCTGTTTGTTTTATGCACTGGTATTCTTGGGAGGAAACCCGTTCCGTGTTATACGGCGTGGTCCCTTGATTTACCTTTGAAAATAAAGATTAATAACTGTTTTAGTTCTCACACCAGTCACATGACTGACCTGGAGTTTATTGTTTTAACCTAAACTCTGGGTGCCCCTATTTTTGACACGGGCAGCTAGTAGTTTCGGTTTTGCAGATTTATATTCACAGGATCCTGGTTTACAGCTGGAACGATATCCGGAAAGCTTTGTATCCGTATATCTCTTTCTAGTTGTGTATTGTATTATTTTCCGCTGCTATGTATTTAAATGTAATTTAAATCTCTGATATTTCTGTGTAATATTCATTTATACTCTGTATATTCTTGTAATCTGATGCATTGTTGTAATATACAATGAAATGTTCTTCTGTATGCGTTCTGATGTGGTTTGTTCTCGAACTATCCGACGCTTTCCTTTACGGGGAAGTTACGGGTCTTCACAGTTGGTATCAGAGCTTTGGTTTACAAAGCTTAGAGAACAAGACACATTAGAAACATACGAAAGAATTCGTCAGATATTGGATTAGCAATATCCAATGAGAATGACTCGTTAGAGATAGGATCAGTAGTATCCTAGAACGAGTGTGAAGGGTATATTTTTCAAATGAAAACAATTTTTGTTTTGAAAATCTAAACCACTTATTCGTATTTGATTATTTATTTATATTGATGTGGACAATCCAGTATATATAGATTTTGCGTATACGTCTGATCCGCGTGTATTCGAAATTTTAATATATTGGATAGATATAGTATCACACTCTAGTCGCCCGAAGATGGTACTGATGATTGTCATGACATCATCAGTATTTATGTTCGTGTCTCGAAGGTGTGATTTTCTATATATTTCCATTAGGCTGGTGTGAGAACCCAAAACTTATATATAACTAGAATTCATCGTTGTGATTTGGCATCAAAAACATGATTTTTGTATATATATCAAATTATGAATTTGAAACGTTAAATTCACTAATTGATTGATGTTTGTGTTGTTTGTTAAATTGTTTGATAATTTTTAACCAATTAGCCTGATTGAATCATATATTAACTTATATTGAAAATTGGTCGCATCTGCTTGCATATACATGTATATCATTGAACAGGTCATAGCAAGGAGGCTAGAGCAGAGAATAAAATTTGTTTGCCCGACAAATAGGTACATGTTTATTACATAATTTCCTGTTTTGTTTGGGTGATGATGATTTTGTGAGCCTATTGGCTAGCCGCTTGGCTTTTTCTTTTTCTTTTTGAGATCTGAAGGACCGGGGAAGCTATTTGAAATTCCCCGATGCTCCCATTGCAGGGGAGGTTATGGCGAAATTTTTCAAAAATTTAGGGTGTTAGCCAAATTTTTGAGATTTTGAAAATTCTCAGAAACTGAAAAGTTAGAGAATGCAAGCCAGATCGAGCGTAGAGTTGATTAATCAAACCACTTTCGACTTTGTTCCTTTTCGGGGACGAAAAGTTTTAAGTGGGGGAGATTGTAACAACCCGGAAATTCTGGGCCAGTTTAAAATTTTTATTTTGGCAATTTTAGCGAATTTTGAATATTTAAAATAGATTATTTTAAATAATATCGACGAGAAATTTATTTTTAATATAATTCGAACGTATATATTTATACGCGTCGTCGTTAGAATATAAATAATTATATATAATTATAAAAGGAATAGAAAATGGCGCGGTAGTTCGAAAATTCGATTTCTAATTTCAAATGAATATACAGAATTCAATATAAGTCGGAATTGAACGAAACAAGAAATATTTGAATCTGTATAAGGATATCTTTCTAACGAAGTTGAGAAACTGAGATTTCACTTTAGAAGTTGAAAGATATGTCCGGTTGAAAATTCTGAATAGTCGCTATGGAATTCAGGCCCTTAAAAATGGACATTTTGCAAACGACCTCGGATTTCGACGAAACCAGTTTTGTTGGGTCCGTGATGTTAAGTTATTGCTAGATTCCAAATTTCATAATTTTTAGAATCAATATGTGAGCGTGGCAAAGGAAAACGTGTTTTGACCATTTCAGTTGATTTTAATCGACTGGAAATTGGCCATTTTTCCAACGATCTCAGAATTCGACGAAATTAGTTTTGTTAGGACCGTATCGTCAATACGAAGCTAGAAATAATTTTTCGGGAATTTTCGGTGTCAGTATGTGACCCCGGTAATTCGAAATGTACGTTTAAATTTCAGTATAATGATTTAAATGTAAATTCAACGAAACCAGGTCGTAACGATCGAATTGGCCTATGTGACACATCCCATTGTGTTCGGAATGGGGGTAATTAGCTAGGGGCGACAGTCGTTGGGTATGAATCGAAGTTCGAATGGAAGAGTCAATATTTTTGGAAAAAAAAATAAATAAAATAAAATAAAATATATATTATTTAATATAGCCCTTCCCCCTTTATTATCTCGCCCCCCCCCCCAGTATAATTTCCAACCTAAATCGAAAATTTTGAAAATCCGCCCGCACCAATTGTCGTAGGCTCCCAGCGGCGCCACAACCGCCACCGCCACCAGATGGCCGGCGGCCCTCACCTCCGACGTCCCGATACCCTGCGCGCCTCGTTCCCCCTTCCTCTTCTCGAAGACCGCGCCCTCCGTTAAATCCGAACCCGAAAGCCCCCTCCGACCTTCTGAAACCCGATGCCTCACCCTCCTTGACCTCCTCCGCTGCCACCCCTGCCGACTCCACCTCCGACGCGCGCCACCTCGAGCGAGATCCCCCCCCCCCTCTTTGACGAACACGGTAAGTTCTTTTTCTTTTTATTTATTTTATTTATTTATATTATTTTTAGTTTAAATACTGTTTGTTTTTTTTAGGGTTTTAAAAACTGAATTTTATAAAGATTTAAAAACTGTTTTGAAAAGCATTTTCAAAACTGATTTTAAAAAGATTAAAACTGAATTTTTAAAAGTATTCAAAACTGATTTTAAAAAGATTAAAACTGAATTTTATAAAGATTTAAAAACTGTTTTGAAAAGCATTTTCAAAACTGATTTTAAAAAGATTAAAACTGAATTTTTAAAAGTATTCAAAACTGATTTTAAAAAGATTAAAACTGAATTTTTAAAAGTATTCAAAACTGATTTTAAAAAGATTAAAACTGAATTTTATAAAGATTTAAAAACTGTTTTGAAAAGCATTTTCAAAACTGATTTTAAAAAGATTAAAACTGAATTTTTAAAAGTATTCAAAACTGATTTTAAAATGAAATTTAAAACTGATTTGAAAAAGGTATTTAAAACTTTAAATAGAAAAAGGTTTAAACTTTAAATAGGAAAGGTTTAAACTGTAAAATGGAAAAAGATTTGAAATAAAAATTTGATTTTTATATATTGAACTTTGAAATAAAAATTCGATTTTTATCTATTGAACTTTGAAATAAAAATTCGATTTTTATCTATTGAACTTTGAAATAAAAATTCGATTTTTTTATCTATTGAACTTTGAAATAAAAATTCGATTTTTATCTATTGAACTTTGAAATAAAAATTCGATTTTTATCTATTGAACTTTGAAATAAAAATTCGATTTTTATCTATTGAACTTTGAAATAAAAATTCGATTTTTATCTATTGAACTTTGAAATAAAAATTCGATTTTTATCTATTGAACTTTGAAATAAAAATTCGATTTTTATCTATTGAACTTTGAAATAAAAATTCGATTTTTATATAGTGTACTTCGAAATAAAAGCAGGATTTTTATATATTGAATAGCGAAGTAAAAATTCGATTTTTACGTATGTAGTGAAAGCAGCAACGAAGGTGACAAAAAGGCGAAACGACGAAGACTTCTGCAAAGGAGTTGCCGTGAAGTTGGATAGCTTTCGGTGAGAATTTCTCACCTTTCAATTTAATTTTTCTAGTTATATATATATACTAGGATGCAGACGGTGCTTAGTAGCACCCGACACAATCGTCCACAGACCATGGACTTGTTTGTTTGACTGTTTGGTGATTGATTGCGATATTGGTTTGAATGTGGTTTGTGGTGTGAAAAATCGAATCGATAAATTGGTTAGGATTAGACGTGCGCCGTTATAAGGCGAAGGAGTAAGGCTAGGTTAGACCCTTACTCCAAAGTTTGTGGTTTGCATAACGAATTGATTAGATTGATGTGTGAATGGCGTGGGCCTTCACTAGACCGGGGATAAGGCTAGGCCTCGTCCCGTTTCTAGTATCGTGCCGTTATGCCGCCGAAATTTTCTAAAATATGTTAGAAAAATAAAAATATCATTTTATTGTGTAAATGAATTGAATAGAAATTCATAGGTTGAAATAAAATGTTTTATCGTTAAAAATATAATTTTTAACGTGAAGTGAATAAAATAAAATATTCATTTATAAACCGAACGGTTTGTTTATGTACACCTATTTGAATGACATTGATTGGGACGATAAATTTTACACATCGCCCAACAGCACAAATAAAATATGTGTTTGATTGTTTGAAACCCCACACGGGTGTTGGGATGAAATTTGAAGTTCACTCATCCTGATTTATTAAATATGTCGATCGGTTGATTGACAGGCTGTTATAAGCGTTGAATATCTATATTTGATGCTTTTACAGTGTAGTGCACTTTGGTTGATGGTTGATTATTTTCAATGCTATTATATACATGTGTTGTATGAAAATCCATATAATTAACTTTATATGGTAATTGATTGGGCCTCATTCCAATCGTGAAAATAAAGAATATTTTGATAATAAGAAATATTTGAAATAGAATATTTGAAAATAGAAATTTATGAAGCCGTGTTGATTAGTTTGACGCCATTTTGACGTAAACTATATTTATATCGATTTTATTCATTTAGAATTGAATTGAAAACGAATTCGAAATGAATTGAATTGAAAACGATTTCGAAATTAATTGAATTGAAAACGATTTCGAAATTAATTGAATTGAAACGAATTCGAAATGAATTGAATTGAAAACGAATTCGAAATGAATTGAATTGAAAACGATTTCGAAATAAATTGAATTGAAAACGAATTCGAAATGAATTGAATTGAAAACGATTTCGAAATAAATTGAATTGAAAACGATTTCGAATTGAATTGAAAGTGAATTGAAATGAATTCAAATTGAATTGAAATTTGAATTGAATAGAAATGAGTTTTGAAACGAATCTATAAAGAAGAATTCAATTTTGCTTTGAATTGAAATGGAAGTTGAAATAGATTTTTGAAACGAATTCAAAACCATTTATATAATTCGTTTTAAATAGAAATCGACGTTATATATATTATATATATTATATATATAATATAATGGCCTGAATAGAACGCGCCGCGCCGCGGCAGTTCGTGAATTTCGACCATTTATTTCAAACGGACATTACGGGAGATCCGACCGTCGGATTCTCCTAAAACCGGAACCGTTGGGTTCGTATCGAAAAGAGCTTTCTAATGAATGTTAGAAATTTGAAATCTAACAGTTGGATTTGGAGATACGTCCAAATCAAATTCGAAAAAGGTCGCTGTAGGTACAGTTCGATGACCGTTGATGGAAATCGACTGTACGGGCCTTGATAAAATTATTAAAAATAGTAATAATTTGTGTAAAATCATAAGAAATGATTTGTGAAGATTTGGGATGAAAAACTCCATATTTGAAAAGATAAAAATAGATTTTTATCGAAATGAACTAGTTTTGAACTAGAATTATAATTCTATTTATTTTTAAATAAATAAATTGAATTTGAAAAGGGTTTTGAAAATAACCAAAATTTCCAATGATTGCATTGGAGTGGATTTGAATCGAAATTGTCTTCGGAATATTTCGATGTTGGAATTCGTGATTATACAGGTGTTGTTATGGAAATTTGAAAGATATATATTTATATCGTTATTTCCAATACGACATTTGTTAGTCGTAGAATTCGATATTGAATATAAGCCGATATATTTTCTATTTAGAGCCTTGTATTGAATATCGAATGTGATTTGGGTTTGTCGTGAATGGTGTCTTCACTAACACTGTTCTTGAACTCAGTTGAGAAAAGATTAAATCTTTTTATTTAGATTTAATGAAGTGTACCAATTAAATGATATTTAATTGGAATTGAATTGGTATTGATTTTTGGGTTTATCGTGAACAGTGTTTTAAATAACACTTGTTCTTTAACCCGATAATTAATGGAATGTGATTTTGGGTTTATCGTGAATCGTGTTTTAAATGACACTGATTCTTTAACCCAGATAAGGATTAAAACTAAGTGGAGTTTTAATGAATCTTTAATTAGATTGAAAAGATCGAGAATGGAGTATCACCAGTTTTGCTCCAGGCGATAGTTAAATCTTTAATTAGATTTGAACGTGAAATTTAGAAACTAACTGTCGGTTAGCCAAGCAGAATGGTTTTCTGGATATTGATCTGATGTTGGTTTCGGCCTTCGGGGTTAATATTTGGGGAATTATTCTCTTGATTAATTTACGGTTAGTGACTAATGAATTGGAATGAGGCGTATGTTGTGTTTGTGTAACACTTATTTAAAATATACGCGAGTTATTCGGAAAGGCCGGGTTTATCCCATTCTGAATAACTGATACGACGATAAGTCGAAGATGAAGACGATGGTCGAAGACCGGAGGTCTTCACGTCGTTTGGGTGATAACTGATGATCTTGATTGGGCTGTACACCCAAGAAGATGGAAACAGTTAGTGATCGTCCAGACGTACTTGGAGATCGATGGATATGCGGGGTACTAGGTGCCTCCGGTTTCGTTCAGACCCAGAACGGACTTGTAAATGGACTGTGTGTCTGACATCGGATTTCATTCTGTGTGACTGATATCGGTTGCATAGGAATGGTTTGCCTGTGTGGCATGCTAAGATGCAAATGATCAAGGCTTCTGTTGAAAAGCAAAGTCTTGTGGTGATGATCAAAGCAAGGCCTTTGTGGCGTAGCTTTGTGTAACGTTTGATTCGCGAGTTTCACACCCGGTATGAATCAAAAACGGGAGACGGACGTCAGGGAGGGCATGCGTTTCTTTCTAGCTAGAAGTGGCGTCAGTGGTTTTACACGCCCTGACGAGTTTGACTTATGTGGTTGTTGCTGTTGCGAGGCGCCTCGGTTATATCGGTTTCGGCCGAATGCATTCTGGTCGGCTGACGGACCAGACTTACACCCCATAGGGTGGGGAGACGTAGTGTTCAGGCATAATAATCCACTCCGTGTGGACCGGCCCTGAGGATCCAAGGGGCAGTTGCGGCTGTTCCTGAGGGGCGGGCTAGAGCGTCTCGAATCGGTTGAGGACTATCTTTTGCCTCGGTTCATAGACGGAAATCCAATTTCCAAATACGTGACATTTGCGGTTTTATTTGTAAACCTATATATGGTGACATAGTGGCATGGGACGCTCATGTCGCCTATGATTGATACTTATGATTTGAAGTTGTTTTATACACTATGCACTTATAATAGTATCAAATGATTTGTTTTAAACGTATCAAGCATTCTTTGGCTGTTATAAGGGAAAACCCTATCCTCGACTGCGTTGCATTGTGTGATGGGACCTGGGTCTTATAACAGCTTCATCTTTATTTATTTAGCATTGCGCTGTTTGTTTTATGCACTGGTATTCTTGGGAGGAAACCCGTTCCGTGTTATACGGCGTGGTCCCTTGATTTACCTTTGAAAATAAAGATTAATAACTGTTTTAGTTCTCACACCAGTCACATGACTGACCTGGAGTTTATTGTTTTAACCTAAACTCTGGGTGCCCCTATTTTTGACACGGGCAGCTAGTAGTTTCGGTTTTGCAGATTTATATTCACAGGATCCTGGTTTACAGCTGGAACGATATCCGGAAAGCTTTGTATCCGTATATCTCTTTCTAGTTGTGTATTGTATTATTTTCCGCTGCTATGTATTTAAATGTAATTTAAATCTCTGATATTTCTGTGTAATATTCATTTATACTCTGTATATTCTTGTAATCTGATGCATTGTTGTAATATACAATGAAATGTTCTTCTGTATGCGTTCTGATGTGGTTTGTTCTCGAACTATCCGACGCTTTCCTTTACGGGGAAGTTACGGGTCTTCACAGTAGAATAAGTGTTGATTAGTCTCGGGATGGTTATTGCAAAGAGGACATAGCGGATCTGAAATGTTGTTGTAAAGTTGAACCCTATCCTTCGTATTTAATTTGCCAAGAAAAGCAAGGTAAGCAATAAAAGACATTTTTCTACTGTTTTTAGCATGTCAAATAACTGAAAAAATTTCTTCCTGATGTTCATGATTTCGCAAATAATCCCATGCTTTATGGAATGAGAACTTGCCACCTTCACACCATTCGTACATATCATGACTTCTGTTTGGACAAATTGTGATGGAGTTGATCTCTTCTAATAATTCTATTGTGGCAGGATGGATTTCAGGTATGAACATTTCATTTCTGATAATACTGCTTACTTTCTCCTCTGCATTTCCAATTAGATTCAATCTATCATAGCCAAGCAAGTCTACTAGACTTTTACAGTTAATCCAAGGTTCAAACCACATATAAGTTTCCTCACCATTTGCAATAATTTTATTAAACAACTGTTTTGATCTTGTCTTTAGCCTTAAAAGAGATTTCCATGTTGAGGATGCATTATTATCTAGAGCCATTAACCAAAAATAGTCCTTTTTGCCATATCTATTATGTATCCGTTTGCTCTAAAGTGATGAATTAGATAAAAATTTCCAAAGTAACTTCACACATGCTGCTTTTTAAAGGTTTGAACATAGTTTCAATCCAACTCCACCTTCATTCTTAGGCCTACACAATTTTTTCCATGGAACTTTATGAGATGAACCCCCCCAAAAAAATCAGCACAAATTGATTGTAACTTGTCTATAGTATATTCTGGGATTTAGTAGATGAAAATCCAATATAGGATAATGGGAGTAATGATAGTATTGATCATTTGAACCCTTCCTGCAAAACTAAGCAATTTTGTTTCCCATCCATTAATTTTACTTTGTACTCTTTGAATAAGAGAATTAAACTATGAATAATGTAAGTAGTTGGATCATAAAGGTACTCTCAAGTATTTGATAGGCAAAAATCCTTGCTGAAATCCCAGAATATTTTGAATCTGCTCTGAATTTAAAACTGATGTGCTGAAAAACACTTTAGTTTTTGATGCATTTACATTTAGGCCAGCATACATGCTTAGATTCTGAAAAATCTTCGTTAAGGACTGAGCATTCGAAATAGATGATTTCCCAAATATCATTAGATCATCAGCATACAATAAGTGAGAGATTATAGGTTGAATAACACTACTGGGCTGAAAATTCTTATGATTAGTTGCTTCATCCATCATATAAGAAAAATATTGCACTGCTATAGGAAACAAATAAGGGGACAGCGGGTTACCCTGTCTATTTCCGCTATTTGATGTGATAAACCCTTTAGGAACACCTTGGATCATGATTTAATATGAAGTAGTCGACGTACATTCATATATGATATTTATGAAATGTATAGGAAATCTCATTTTTGACATTATGTGGAATATGAATTCTCTATTAACACGATCATATGCTTTTTGTAAATCAACTTTAACACACATTTTTGGCATCCCCTTTTTCTTGAAGTCCCTAGATAATTCATGAGCAAGCAATATATTATCCCCAATATATCCATCATGGATAAAGACACTCTTATTTTCCAAGATTAAATGAAGCAGAAAATGTTTTAGTCTATTACATAAAACCTTTGAATTTTTTTTATAGTAGACATTGCAACATGAAATTGGCCTATAATGTACTATCTAAGTTGGCCTATCATTTTTAGGAATTAAAGTGATGAAAGTGTGATTTTAAGATTTTGGCAGTTTACCTGATATAAAAATATCAGAAATAGCCAATAGCAAGTCATCTTTCAGGTCATCCCAGTGAACTTTAAAGAACTTTGAATTAATTCCATCAGGCCCAGGACTAGACTCATCATCTATAGAAAATAATGCATCTTTAATCTCTAATAAACCAATTGATTTTAAAAGAAATTGCTATCCCTTTGAGTTGATAGTGTAGATAGGCTGGAAACTTGGAAATGATATAGTGCTTGGACCATTAAACATGTCTTGAAAATAATTGATAGCTTGAACTTCAATTTCATCAACTTCGTATAATAAATTCCTATTTTGATCAATTAATGCCTTGATGTGGTTAAAAAACTTCTATCTGACATTCTTGAATAAAAGAATTTTGAATTTGTATCTGCTTGCTGTAGCTATGTAACTTTTGATTGTTGTTTAAGAGCTTTAAAATGAATTTGTTGCAGGTTCTGATATTCTTTTTTGGCCATCAAATAATTTTCATACAAAGGACAATCCTCTGGATCATCATCAACAGCTTTCTCTAATTGATTTGCAGCTTCTTCAGCTTGTTTGAGGTTAATAGAATTTCTATCTCTCAATTTATTCCAATTTTTCAATTCAGATTTGCAATTTTTAAGCTTATGCATGAATTGATAACCTTGGAAACCCCAAACTACTGAATTTAAGCCCTTAAGAACTGCATCTTTATATCCGTCCAAATGATGCCAATCATTTCTATATCTGAAAGGAAATCCCTTAACCTCTTTGGTAGAAATAAGATCCAACAATATAGGGTTATGGTCACTTGATTTTTGGGGAAAAGAAAGAGCTTTCATGTCAAGAAATAAATGAAGACAACTATTATTAACCAATATTTTGTCAACCCAAGTTGCAATCCTTTTCTACGCCAAGTAAAATTAAAACCCATAGGTTCGATTTCTGATAAAGAGGCCTGGATTAAAATTTTCTGAAATTTTCTTATCTGTTGAAAAGGAACAGATAACCCCCCTCTCTTATCATTTGGTGTTAACACATTTTTGTAATCCCCCATAAGAACCCAAGCATTATTTATCAAACTTGCTTCATTCAATAGATTTTGCCACAAAGTGATCCTTTCTGTAAAGATATTGCTTGCATAGATTACTGAAAAAACCATCTCAAAACCCCCTTTATTACTCACATTTACTGTCATGTGTTGAAATGAGAAAGATGAAAGTACCAAATCCCAAAGATTAGTGATCCATATTAATAGTATTCTACCAGAAGAAATAGGTGAATTATTTGTTAAAAATCTCCAAGAACTGGGTAACATAGAAACAAAAATCGCTAAATTAATATAAGACAGCTTAGTTTCTACCAAACCAACAAATGTTGATTTAGTATGATTAAGGAGATATAACACATCCTTCATACATGAAGTAGTGTTCATTCCCCTTACATTCCATGTTAGCAATGTCGCCTTGTATTTCTTTTAGAAGGGGGAATAAAGGTTGCAATAGCTACTGTGCTATCTTCTTTTGTATAATTTGCATTTTTATCAACCATGCTTGACACATCTATATGTTTACCCTTTTCTTTAGACGCTTCTTTATCATTTTTTGAAATTTCATATGCTATGATATTGATATCATCTGGCATTAAATTATCAGGAAGCTTGGAGTTCAGAAAATCTAAATCATCTTCTGTATTGAAAGAGGTACTTCCAATATCATTTGCATTTTGCATTTTTCCTCTATTAACTATTTCAGCCTCATTTTCTTCTGGTATTTCATTTGGATTGGCTTGAAAGTCTGGTGGAATCCAGCGTGGATCCTTAGAAACTTCATAATATGAGTCTTCATGACCAAACAAATTACATTGAAGGCATCTGGACGGAACAGACTCGTATTCTACAGTTATGTTAAGTTTAGTTCCATTTTGCATTAGAATAGGAATTTCTATTTTCAAATCTGATAATGTATCGATTGAGATTAAAACTTTGGCATACTTTGTAGATCTTTTATTTGATGAGTTTTCATCTATCAGTACTGGATTTGATATATAGCTCGTTATCATTTGAATAACATCTATAGTCCAGAATTCCATTAGCAGATCTACGAATCTTATCCAGATCTGAACTGTATCACTACTTTTTTTTGAAAAATCATATCCTGGAGTCCATGCCTTAATCAAAAGTAGCCTCCCAAAATAGGAGTATGTTGAACTTTTCAATATACGTAAAAAAAATCATATTGATCTTCAAACTGGACAGTAAAATCGTATGAAGGATAAACATGAATATTAAAGTTACCCTGTGGTTTCCAGAATTTAGAGATGTAATCTTTTAGCTTGATGGATGATAGCCTGAAGTAGATCGGAATCAACGCCAAAGTATTAGTCCAAACTTCTTTTGATTTGTTAAAAATCTTTTCAGAAATGAATACATAATCTGCAGATGGCTTCACATACGTAAGATTTCGATTAGATCTATCTTGTTTATTGATGTTTTATGAATCGATAAAGGGTTTCAAAATTGGATTAGATGCATCCGATTTTAATTATAGAATTTCCGTTGAAGAAGAAAGAGGAGGTTGAGAACGGGATGGAATACCAGATTTAGTTACATTGGCCGTCGCCATTAATGAAGAAAAACAAACAGAATTCATATGTATATAACTTCTTTAAAATATCTTTTTAATGTAATGTATCATATATCCAAATAGATCCTATTCTAATGAAAAAGTTATTGAATTTAATTAAAGGTATAGATAGGGAGATTTTAATTATCGATGATTTTGGACAAGTCAATAAGTTGTAAAGTATGTTGTGACAACAAAAGGAACTGATTAAGTGAGCATGAACACCTTGTGAATTAAGTTTCACAATTGGATTAAAGGATATTTGGCAAGTGGTAATAGTAAGAAGAAATTACCTAAACTGAAACATTTAGACAAGCTGAGTTCGGAGATGATCAAGTTTTTCATGTAACGAATAATAGTAAATTTTGGTAACTGAAAAGAATAAGTTTCATAACCTTTGTATTTGTAAGATAAGATCTAAGAGAATAATTTATAACTATGTATTCTTTTTGAAAGTAGTAAATGGTTGGGTATAAGTAATTGGCCCAGTAAACGATGAATCGAATATAATGGGTAACTTGAGGTAATCGTTGGAGGACATGTAGATATGGTTGTCCATAAATATGTATGTTATAATATTCTACGCGGTATATTCATTATGAGAACAGGAAGCTTTAGTATAAAGAATTTTAATCTTGAATATGAAAATCTATAGACGTCGAATGAGTTCTTGCGATTCCCTTTCCTTTTCGAGGACAAAAAGTTTTAAGGGGGGCGGAGGTGAATGTAACGATCCAGAATTTTTAACCAGTTTAAAATTGGAATTTTTATTACTTAATTTAAATTTGACATAAATATATATGGTTAAGAATATTTAATAATTTTGGTAAGCTAGATGATAGATTTTATTTGAATTATAAATGAGAATGATTATTAATGAGTTTGTATTTATTGATACTATTTGTCGTTCGATCGGGTTTGTCAAACATGAATTACTAGCAATAAAATTAAGTGTTGCCCTTAGTTTTCATAGCATTAAAGTGGAAATGCTACCAAAAGTTCACTTTCTCTTCTTAAGACAAGTGTATGGACACTTGTAACTTTGCATGTAAGCTTTCATGCATGGTTTCCACTTGTCCCCTTATGTGTCTTTACCTCCTTACTCCTCCTTTCCTATATAAGGAGCTATTTACTTTAGTTTTCATCATCCATTTTCATTTTTCCTACCTTCCTTCTACTTCTTAAGCTTATGGCCATGGTTTCCATGGCATAAGTCTTCCTCTTTTCCACCACCACATTGCCAAAGTTCATCGTCATCCTCCTCCTCCTTTTATAATATAAAGAGATAGAGAGATTAGTGTATATTCTATCATATATATACTGGTGAAGAAGATGTTGTGCTGAAATAATGTCTGATGGTTCGCTCAGCTAGGCTCGGTGTAACGACCCAGAAAATCTGAACCAATTTAAAAAATTTAAATTGGCTAAAATAATGGATTTTAAATATTTAAAATAAATATTTTAAATAATGGCGATGAAAACTGAGTTTGAATCGACAATTGAAAACGAATATAATTAATTATAATTATAAACAAGGCCTGAAATGGCGTGGTAGTTTCAAAAATTGAATTCAAACTTTGTCGGACTATACCGGGTGCAAAACAATCCGGATTTTAGTGAAACCAAAAATAATGGAATCTAATTGATAATATCTTTCTAACGAATCTGACCAATCGAAATTTGATAGCGGGAATCAAAAGATATGTCCAGTTGGAAATACTGAATAGTCGCTATGGAATTCAGGCCCTTAAAAATGGATATTTTGCAAATGACCTCGGATTTCGACGAAACCACTTTTGTTAGATCCGTAGTGTCAAGTTATTGTTAGGTTTCAAATTTCATAATTTTTCGAATCAATATGTGAGCGTGGCAAAAGAAAACGCGTTTGACCAGTTTCTGTTGAATTTAATCGACTGGAAATTGGCCATTTTACAAACGGTCTCAGAATTCGACGAAACTAGTTTTGTTAGGACCGTACCGTCAATACAAAGCTAGAAAATATTTTTCGAGAATTTTTCTAGTTAGTATGTGACCCCGGTAATTTGAAAAGTACGTTTAAAATTCAATATAGTGATTTAAATGAAAATTCAAAAGGAAACTGATTGTAACAATCGAATCAGCTTGCGATACATATCCCATTGTGTTCAGAATGGGGGTAAAACGCTATGGGCGACAGGCGGTGGGCCTCGTTGCGAGATCGTATGTAAAAGTCAAACTTTTTGCAAAATATAAATAATTAAATAATAAAAATAATTTTAATTTCTCCCCCCTTTATCTTCGTTCTGCCCCCCCCCCCCCCCCCCGTTCGTTTTAATTTCAAACGAAAGAAAAAAAAAACCCTAAAGACCTATCGACAGCCGCCCCCCTGAAGCGCCGCCGCCGCCCATCACCGCACCCCCCCTCCCTCGTACGTCGAACTCCCACTGAAGCAGCAACCCCCGAAGCCCCCCCCCCAGATCGCACGAGCTCCGACGAAGCCCCCCCTCGTTCGCGACGCTGAAGCCGCCGACCCCTCGAAGCAGCTCCGCCTGCCGCCGACGACATCTTCTCCCCCCCCCTTCGCGGCTAATCGGTGAGCATTTTATTTTTTTTTATTTTTTTTTATTTATAAAGTAAAAACTGATTTTATAAAGTATTTAAAAACTGATTTTAATAAAGTATTAAAACAGATTTTTTTTAATTAGGTTTAGAAACTGATTTTTTTTTTTAAGTATTAAAACTGAATTTTAATTAGGTATTAAAACTGAATTTTAATTAGGTTGAAAACTGATTTGAAAAGATTTTAAAACTGAATTTTAAAAACAGATTTTAAAGGGTTTAAAAACTAAACTGATTTTTGAAAAAGGCTTAAAAACTGAATTGATTTTTAAAAAGTTTAAAACAGATTTTTTTTTTAAAATGATTTTAAAACTGATTTTTAAAAAAGTTTTAAAAGATTTAAACTTTAAAAAGTAAAAGATTTAAACTTTAAAAAGTAAAAGATTTAAACTTCAAAAAGTAAAAGATTTAAAAGAAGTAAGATATGAAAATTATATTTTTTTTAAAGTAATAAAAATATAATTTTTACACCGTAGGAATATTAAAGATATAATCTTTATTTTTGAAAAGGCGGAATCTATATCTTTGAAATTCGATTTTTATATATTGAATAGCGACGTCAAAATTCGATTTTTATATATTGAATAACATAGTAAAAATTCGATTTTTACATATGTAGAGAATACGGGCAACAAAACGACAAAAAGAGAGATTGGCGAAGATTTTATGCAAGGAAGTGTCGTGAAGTTGGATAGCTATTGGTGAGATTTCTGATTTAAAAATTATATATATGTGTTGAAAATGAAAGTGAATTGCTATATATAATATATATATATATATATATATATATATATATATACGCCCCTCGTCCACAAACCATGGACGATATTTATTGATTGAAATTGTTGTGATAATTGACTGATAGCGAATGGTTGTTTGGGATTGTTTGTGATTGATATTGGTTGATTGTGGTTGAAAAATACCCATTTGTGGTTGAGAAATATTTGGTTGAAACCACATAGGATTAGTTTGTGGAAATGAAATAAATATATACATGCCGCCTGCGTGCGAACTAGATGCATGATCCCCATTGTCAAAAACCGCGAGGTTTTAAGGTAGAGCGAGGAGCCGTACTAGGGACGGTCCCGGTTTAACTACCCTGCCGTTATGCTGCCGAAATTTTGAATAATATTCGTGTGTTTGAATTATTTTCATATGCTTAAACTATATTTATTCATTGATTAAAAATTCATGTGTTGAATGGTATTCATATTTTGAAATAAATTGTTTGATAATAAAAATCACCTTTTATCGACTATATGAACTGTGTAAAATAATCTCGTTTTAAAAGAAATTGTTTTAGGATAAAAATCCCATTTTTATCACCAACTTGAACTATATAGAAAAATAGTGTTTTGAAATGAATTGTTTTACAATAAAAATCACATTTTTATTGTATGCATAAATCGTTGAAATGTGAAGTGTTAAAAATAGCCACTTGTTCAAAATAAACATATATGAGTTGAAATATTCATTAATTAGCTAATGAAATGATTTGCACCTATTTATGTAGCATTAGAATGAATGGTGTTTTTAAACCGAATAGAAATCAAATGTGAAGTTGAATAGAAAATGAAAAATGATAAGAACTGTGTATATATGTGCATACCTATTCATTGAACAGGTTATAGCAAAGGGGCTAGAGAAGAGGAATAAAATTTTGTGCCCGACAAATAGGTACACATTTACTGCTTTGTTTGGGTGATGATTTTATGAGCCTGTTGGCTAGCCGCTTGGCTTTTTCTTTTTCTTTTTGAGATTAGAAGGACCGGGAAAGCTATTTGCGATTTCCCGATGCTCCCGGTGCAGGGGAGGTTATGGCGAAATTTTCCAAAATTTTAAGGTGTTAGAAAAATATTTGAAGTGAAAACGATATGGAAATCATTGAATGAACTATATTTATATAAATATATAAATATAAATAAAATTAAAACGAAACGAGGCCGTGCAGTTCGTATTTTGAAAACGTGATTTCAAACAACTAGTACGGGAAATCCGACCATTGGATTTTCCCGAAACCTCAACCGTCGGGTTCGCCTTGGAATAATCTTTCCAACGGCACCAACCTTGTAAAAATCCAACGGTTGGATTGTCTGGAATGTTTAATTCAAATCTGAAGAAAAACAGCGCCAGAAGCGATTATATTTATATATATAAATATAATTATATATTTAATCGAATAACGACGCTGCAGTTCGTATTTTGAAATCGAAAATTCAAACGATTGTACCGGGAGATCCGACCGTCGGAATTTCCCGAAACTGGAACCGTTGGATTCGTTTTGAAAAGACCTTTCTAATGATGTAAATTTTGTGAAGATCCAACGGTTAGATTTTCAGATATGTGTAAATCAAATCTGAAGAAAAACAGCGCCACGGCCGCTTTATGGCCCGAAGCGTCGTTTTGAATAAAATAGCTATTTTAAAATAAATAAAAATAGCGATAAATCGTCATAAAATATCATAAGCGATATGGAGTGGAAATAAACTGAATTTGCTCGATTTAGGTTGTATTTGATGGTTGAATGTGTTTGGTGTGAAAATTACATTAAAGAACAATATTGGTGTTGTTGAATAATTTAACCATTGAAATAAATCGATTTGAAATTCTAAATATGCGTGAACTATTTGAAAAGGCCGAGTTAATTCTCATTTCAAATAATTGATCGATGATTGAAATTCGAAGATGAAGACGATGGTCGAAGACCGGAGATCTTCACCTCGTTTGGATGGTAACCGAGGTCCTGATTGGGAGGCATCCCGAAATATGGATAATGAGTGGTGATCGTTCAGACGTACGTGGTGATCGATGGGTTTGCGAGGTATTTAGTGCCTCCGGTTTCGTTCAGACCCAGAACGGACTTGTAAATGGACTGTGTGTCTGACATTGGATTTTATTCTGTGTTGATTGATCTCTATTAAATATACATCTGTTTGGCGGCGGAGAATTTATTCTTTTGCTTAACGCCCTTCTCTGAGACGCACGAGCTCAGAGGTTGTATATCGATGGACATCAGTCGCATGGCATGAATTGCCTGTGTGGCATGCTAAGATGCAGTGATCAGGGCTTCTGTTGAAAAGCAAAGTCTTGTGGTGATGATCAAAGCACCGCCTGTGTGGCGTAGCTTTGTGTATAACGTGAATTCGCGAGCCTCACATCCCGGTATGAACCTAAAACGGGAGAAGGACCTCAGGGAGGGCATGCGTTTCTTTCTAGCTAGGGTGGTGTCAGTGACCTACCAGCCCTGACATTTATATACTTTTCACCTATGTGGTTGTTGCTGTTGCGAGGCGCCTCGGTTTGATCGGACGATCCGGGTCCGATGGAGTCATTAGTTGGCTCGTTGACGCCCCAAAGGGCGGGGAAACGTATTGTTCAGGTATAATAATCCACATCGGTGGACCGGCCCTGTCGCTCCAAGGCTTGCCTGCGCGCTTGCCTGAGACACGGGCTAGAGTGTCTCGAATTCGGTAAGGACTATCTTTTGCCTTGGTTCATGACGGAAATCCAATTTCCAAATACGTGATCGTGCGGTTTTGATTGTATATATATATGGTGACATGATATATGGTACCCATGCCGTCTATGATTGATAGTTATGATTTGAAATTGTTTTCAAAAACATATAAACACTAGCAATAATATCAATTGCCTTTGTTTTATTCGTATCAATCATATTTTGGCCATTATAAGGTAAAACTCTATCCTCCGGTTTGCGTTGCATTGTGTGATGGGAACTGAGTCTTATAATGGCTTCATTTTTTATAAAAAGCATAGCGATGTTTAAAAGGAAGATTTGTTTAAAGCACTGGCAATCCAATGGAGTAAACCCGTTCCACGAAAGTGGCGTGGTCCTGTGATTAGCCAATTATATATGTGTTGAGTGGATTTCTCATACCAGTCCCATGACTGACTCGTAGTTTGTTTCACTTTCAAACTCGGGTGCCCCTTTTTCTATACGGGCAGCCTTGTATTCAGGTTTAGCTAGTTCTTTTTCTGGATAGCTGGAGCTGAAGATGGATTCTATCATTTATTCTTTTTATGCTGTTCAGCTCCTATTGTACATATTTTGTTTATTTCCGCTGTAGACATTTATGTATAGCTGAACTGTATTTGTACTAAGTAAGATCCTGTATACTGTGTAACTCTGATGATACTTTTATCCAGTATATTTTATTGTTCATTATCTGGTGTATTTATTTAATTCTGTTCTGCTATTATCTGTTTCTGTGTTATATTCCAAAGATAACCTTGTTTCCGTGAGAACGGGAAATCGGGTCGTCTCAACGTGGTATCAGAGCTTTGGTTAAGCTTAGTTCTGGAATATAACATTCGAACGAACTCGTCAGAAATAGAACCAGTAGTGTTCTAGGACGGGTAACTCCATACAGATAGGATCAGTAATATCCTAGTATGGGTAAAGCAGGATGAAATTACACCTCGATAGACACATTTACATTCAAGTATTTGTCTCTATATTTTCAAATACCTTTCCTGTGACCTGACACTTGATCTGCCATTTGCAGAAGTACTAGAAAATGAGTGACAGGAACAGAAGAAGAAATCGTATGGCTCGACCAGCTAATGAGCCAGTTGTGCTCCCGCAGCCAGAATCCAATATAGAAGTTCTATACAAGAGATTTCGAAATCTTGGTGGATCGCCATTCTTAGGTAAGGAGTCCATTATGGAAACACAAGCTTGGATTCGTTCTGCAGAAAAGATCTTTGAGGGTTTAAAGTTGAGAGACGATCAGAAAAGGTTACTAGCGTCTTGGGCACTCAAAGAAGAAGCTTTGTTTTGGTGGGATTCTGTTATTAAAGATAATCCAGAAGGTGATATCACCTGGGATAGATTCAAAGTTATTTTCTTGGAAAGATTTACTCCTCCCGAAGCAACCGAGAGATTATGCGATGAATTTTCTTATCTGATACAAGGAGACATGACCATTCCCGAATATCATAAGAAATTCAATGAACTTTCTCACTTTGCTCCTCATCTAATTCAAAATCCGAAGAGTAAAAATATGAGATTTATTCACGGGCTTCAAAGGAAATACCAGAATAAAGTATTGGGGCATGTGAAGCTTCCTTTTTCAGAAATGATTTATATGGCTTATCAATATGAAGATCTAGATAAGAAAGGTATGTTACAGTACGAAGAGGAAGCCAGCTCTAGTAATAAAACAGAGTCAGAAACTGATCGTCCCGAGGCTATAACAACGTTAGAGGTCAGCAAGAAGCCCAGTGCTAAGAGAAAAAGGGCTGAATCTGGGAAAGAACTGGTAACGACCACCGTATGCAATAACTGCCATCTGAAAGGGCATTTGTCGATAAACTGCGGGCCTTTAAAGAAGCAATTAAAAGGTAGACTTCGATCCAAAGAAGTATTTCAAGCGAATAGAAAATGCAATCTCTGCCATCAGTCCGGTCATATAAAGCGAGATTGCTGGCTGTTAAAAAGGGCCAAAGAAGCTCAGGTAAATGAAGTGGCCGAATTGCCTGCATCTTTGTCTGATCAGGAAAGGGCTGATGTTTTAGAAGGCACGCTCAATGTCAAAAACATTCCAGTTAAAGTACTGTTTGACACAGGCGCGTCACGAAGCTTTATTGCAAAGAGTGCAGTCAAGAAGTTGGATTTGAATTTGAAGAAGCTCAAAGAGCCAATGACTGTCCGAAATCCAGTTGGAGGTTCCATCAATCTCAGTTGGGTTTGTGCAGTACCTGTCTCTTTTTCTTGCTATAAATTCCCTATTATCTCTGTCGTCATGAATTTTGATGAATTCGATCTTATTCTGGGATTGGATTGGCTAACCAAATATGAAGCGGAGGTTAAATGCGCCGACAGAGTTGTGAAGGCAAAAGCACAATTGGGAAATTATATAACCATACCGTGTGAAGGCCCAACATCAAATAGAAAGGATTTCTGGGCAGCTTTGGATGTTTCTCCAGCTCAAGTAGAAAATACCCCGGAAGCCTCAGAAAATATTCCTGACCTCATCAAAGATATTCCTGTCGTCAAGAACTATGCGGATGTGTTCGAGGAAGTCGTTCGCTTACCTCCGCAGAGAGAAATAGATTTCAAGATTGCTTTAATTCCCAATGCAAGGCCGGTAGTTCACGCTATTCGAAGAATGTCCTTGAAAGAGAAGGAGGAATTACACAATCAAACAAGACAGCTAGTATGGAAAGGTCTGATCAGGCCTAGTTTTTCTGATTGGGGTGCAGCAGTGGTATTTGTCCCAAAATCTGACGGTACTCTACGTCTATGTGTGGATTATCGAGATCTGAACAAACAGACAATAAAGAACAAATATCCATTGCCGCGAATAGATGATTTGTTGGATCGATTAAATGGAGCACAAGTATTCTCATGAATGGACCTAGCTACGGGATTCCATCAACTTCGAATTGCCGAAGAGTGTGTTCCAATGACAGCGTTCAGAGGCCCCGACTTATTCTACGAGTGGTTAGTAATGCCGTTCGGCTTATGTAACGCTCCAGCTTACTTCGTCGATCTGATGAACAGAGTTTTTAGAGGAGTTTTGAATAAATTTGTTCTGGTTTTTATTGACGATATTCTAATCTTCTCTAAATCAAAGGCCGAGCATGAAAAGCATCTGGAACAGGTTCTAGAAATTCTGAGACGGAATGTATTAAAAGCTAAGTTTTCCAAATGTATATTCTGGCAAGATGAAGTGAAATTTCTAGGCCACGTCGTATCAAAAGAAGGAATTGCTGTGGATCCAAGCAAAATCACGGCCATTCAGAATTGGAAACAGCCCAGTACTCCCACTGAAGTCCGCAGCTTTCTCGGATTGGCTAGCTATTATCGGAAGTTCGTTAAAGACTTTTCTAAGATATCTGGCCACTTAACGAAGCTTACAAAGAAACATTCTAAGTTCAAATGGACTCCAGAAAGTGAGGAGGCCTTCGAAGAGCTAAAGTTAAGATTAACAACAGCTCCAGTGTTAACCATCATCGATGGCAACCAGGATTTAAAAGTATGGACTGATGCTTCTAGAGAAGGCCTTGGCGCAGTGTTAATGCAAAGAGGCCAAGTGATTGCTTATGCTAGCCGTCAACTGAAACCGCACGAGAAAAACTATGTAACTCATGATCTTGAGTTATTGGCTATCATATTCTCTTTGAAAATCTGGAGGCACTATCTTCTGGGCGAGAGATTTGAACTGTTTACAGATCACCAGTCGTTAAAGTATCTGTTCACTCAGAAAGACCTGAACTTGAGGCAGCAACGTTGGCTAGAGTTTCTTGCAGCATATGACTTTGAAATTATATACACTCCAGGAAAAGCCAATGTCGTGGCCGATGCTCTGAGCCGAAAGAATGAAATGATCGCCAGTTTTATTATCACGACTTCATTGCTAGATAAGATAGCTGCTCTTCAAGAGGATGATCACTTCATTCAGAAGATCAGAGGGATAATTCAACAAGGTGAACCCTCGAGTTTTCAAGTAGACAATGATGGGATTTTAAGGCTCAAAGGTCGAATCTGTGTCCCTAACATTCCTGAGCTTCGGAAGGAAGTACTGGATGAATGCCACAAGTCAAAACTCAGTATCCATCCGGGAGTAAGCAAAATGTATAATGACATCAAACGCACTTTCTGGTGGAAGTCGATGAAAAGGGACATTTCTTTATACGTTAGCCGATGCCCTACTTGCCAGCTAGTTAAAAGCGACCAACAGAAATTGGCTGGATTATTACAACCACTGGAAGTACCTGGTTGGAAGTGGGAGCATATTTCTATGGATTTCATTGATGGTTTGCCCAGAACAAGAAAAGGAAATGACAGTATTTGGGTGATCGTAGATCGCTTCACGAAGACCGCCCATTTCATACCTGTCAGATCAAACAGAACCGCTCAGAGTCTGGCGCAGATATACTTTAGGGAAATAGTTAGACTACATGGAGTGCCGCTCAGTATAGTCAGTGATAGAGATACAATATTCACTAGCAAATTCTGGGAAGCATTTCAAGTCGAGCTGGGAACGAAGTTAAACTTGAGCACCGCTTATCATCCTCAGACAGACGGTCAGACTGAGAGGGTAAACCGCATTTTAGAAGATCTATTGCGGGCTTGTGTTATAGATTTCATTGGATCATGGGAAGACCATCTGCATTTGGCTGAATTCTCTTATAACAACAGCTACCAGGCGAGTCTGACAATGTCGCCATTCGAAGCATTGTATGGTAGACCGTGCCGATCTCCTGCTTGTTGGGTCGAACCAGGAAATAGACTTGTGTTGGGTCCTGATATGATTCGAGAAGCTGCCGACAAAGTCAATTTTATTAAGAAGCGATTACTCGCCGCTCAAAGCCGACAAAAGAGCTATGCCGATAAAAGAAGAAGAGATATATCCTTCGAAGTTGGCGACTATGTATATTTGAAAGTATCGCCGATGAGAGGAGTTATGTAACACCCCGAATTTTCTATTAACACTAAAGTTGCTAAAATAATAATAAGTGTGTAGAAGAGGGGATGTATCTAATATGAATATAAAAATATTAATAAGTATGTAAGAGAGGGGATGTATCTAATATGAATATAAAAATATTAATAAGTATGTAAGAGAGGGGATGTATCTATTATGAATATAAAAATATTAATAAGTGTGTGAGAGAGGGGATGTATCTAATGTGTATATAAAAACAATAATAAGTAAAGGGGGATGTATCTAATATGTACATTGTAGAAAATATATATATATTTATGACATGAATAGAAGTTTATTAATATGCTGAGTGTTTGCTGAGTCACTTCTGACTCATTGCTGAGTCAACAAGATAAACCCCATCTTGTCTGAACGGCTGCGGTTATTTCTAGGTTAAATCTAATGGCCTAGAATGAATTCTAAAATCTATAAATAAGTGGGTAGACCCTAGACCTAAATCACTTGTAAAATTAGAGAAGCTACCGTCATGCTGCTGCCATGGAGTTCAGCATAGCCGTCACAAACTAAGAAGAGGAAGCCTAATCATCTACAACTAAATCTACACAAATCAAATCAAAAGATCTCTCTTTCTCTAATTCTTTTCTTTTGTTGGTGAGTATGATGATTCTCACAAGACTATTACAAACTAATTTGACTCAGTTATGAATGGATCACAAGAAAGTGATGTGATTTGTAATTGTAAATTCTATATATTGTGGATCTCTTATTATGTTATTATGTTGTCGTATGATGTAAATTATATATGCTATGTCATGCTATGTTGTAAATTCTCTTATGCTATGTCGTGCTATGTTGAGAATCATGTCAAGCTATGTTATACTATCATACTATGCCATGTTATAAATCATGCTATATTATGTTGAAAAATCATGTTGTTGGATCATGCTTAAAGTTATGTTTTTTTTTCTTAATTTAAATGGATCTTGTTTATGGGAATTTGCCTATTAGGTTAGGTGTACCCATAAACTTGAAACTATAATTAAATAAAACTTGATTATGGGAATTTGCCTATTGAGTTAGGTGTACCCATATAAAACCATGTTGTTAAAAAATTAGATGATGTTGATTCACACATGTTCATATGTAAGTTTATGAAAATTGATTGAGATTATATTAGGTGAATTTTGAACAAGTTGACACCTTTAGATCCATGACATGTATAATCTATGCAAGTTGGACATATGCAAGTTTCACCCCTTATTATGATTCATTTGGTCACATATACATGTTGTTATTAAGATAATCTCTTTTATGCTATGAGTTAGGCTATTCGAGTCTAACATATATCTTGCGAATAAACGTTCAAACGTGGGGTAGGGGTAATATTAGGAATTAATAAATTGGGTGCAATTTTGTAAGATTTTGCATACCATGAATGGATGTCCATAATTGAGTCAATTATGGACATTGTTAAAAATTGGAAGTAATTAATAATTCAAGTAGGGAATTATTAAAATTGGGGGAAAGTGGATTATTATTAATAATCAATGCTTAGGACACGAGGTTGGACCCGTTTGTGATGTAAACCTGCCCGGACCCGCCCGGCAAATCCAGTAGTCACAAATGTCGGCCCAATGTGAGAGGTCCTAGGCCCAAACTAAAGCATAACAGTTGTAAAGACATGAGGTTAGACTCTTTTATGGTGTAAGACTGCCCGGACCCGCCCGGCAAATCCAGCTGCCATAAATGCCAGTCTAATGTGAGAGGTCTTTATGAGGTTATGGCCTTAATGAACTAAGAAATACTTAACCAGATAATCATGTAAGGTGGGACATGGGGGTTAAGTAGGTGCCTTGGGTGGCATGAGGAATCTGGTGGTTGCCTTTAGAGGCATTTGAAATACGATTAAACTTAACCAAACACACATGTAAATGAACATGACTAAGTGGGTTAAGTGGGATGGACTAATGGGGACAAGCTTAGGTGGAATGCTTGTGGTAAATAGTGGGGGCCCATTTCAACCAGTATCCCAAAACGTATCTTTGTGGGCTCGACCCAAGTCGAGGACGGGACACGCATACTGGGTTTGACTATAAGAGGCCAAAACAGGGAGCGGTGGCAACGCAAGTCCAACGGGTTTCATATGCGTGTGTGGACCCGGGCTGGTAGGTAAGACGTTGTTGCATCGTGTAGGTATAAGCCGTGCATGTCCGTTGTATCAGGTTGCCACTTTAGGGGAGTGATACACCCCACTGTGGGGCCAGCACGGGTATCTACGAGTTAGGGAGCCGATCGAATAATGGGAAGTAGGGTACACCTAGTGGAGATAGGGGCAGGCGGCACCTATGTAGTCAGCTAGGTGTACGTAAAGCCATTGGGAAAGTTTCTAAGTGAAGCTAAGTGGGATGAATCTTTAGGGTGACTAGTGTGGTGCAGTATAGTGTTTATCCTTTAGTATTTAGGAGCGCCTATAACGTTGCCTTTAGCGATTGTCTATGTCCTTAATCTGCTCTTCATAGACATTTTCTTGTTTTCCAGCTTATGCCTTAGTCCAGTTATTTTGGTAATAGTATTGTAGAATTATCATATTCACCAGACTTTATGTCTGACCCCCTCTTTTCCATCCTTTTTCTCCCTTCAGGTCCGCAGGTTGGGCCAAGTTCTAGTGGAGTCTAGTTGGATCGCTTATCTTCTGGAAAGCTTGGACTGCTGAAGTAAAGTCCAGCTTGTTATCTTTCTTTTTAATGGCTATTCATGTAATGGGATTATGTACTTGTTTTATCAAGATAGATATTGTACTTGACATTGAATATGGTGTTATGATGTAATCAAACATGTTTTGACTTCTGCTACAATGAAATAAAGTTTTTGAATTTCCAAGTACTATTTTATATATGTCTTGTTGTAATTTTACTGTTCTATATTCACTTAAAACCTCCATGGAAGTTAATGCGTTCCCTTTGTGAGTGACATTAATGGACGTGGGGTGTTACACGTGGTATCAGAGCATAAGGTTACCAGAACAGATAAAAAAAAAATTTAGAAAAATATTTTTTTTCTAAAGTATTTTTGGAAGAAGTGCTTTCAAAAAAAAAAAACATGTTATTTAAAGAGAGTTTTTATGAAAAACATAATCCCAAATAGCCACATCCTTATCTTTATCTTTCGAATTCTCCATTTTGAATCTTTCCTTTTTCGTTTCAGCATGGCTGAAGATCTTAATCTCCCAGAAGGTGTGACGATTCCAGGGTGGTTTAGGAGATACTTGGAGGCTAGGGCCACCACTGCAGGCCCAGCGGATACTCCTCCACCCCAAGTTGCACCCATTCCTCCTCCTCCTCCTCCTCGTGTTGACACTTTTGCAAAGACGTGCAAGGAATTCAAGGCTATGGGAGGAAAAACTTTTCAAGGGACTGAGACGTTTGTGGAGGCCAGAGATTGGCTTAAGGAGACTGAGGAATTGTTGGATATCTTTGAAGTGGAAGATGGGAGGAAAGTCCGTTTAGCTGCTTGGTTAATGAAGGGAGAGGCCTCGTTTTGGTGGGAGGTCACTAACGGGGAACGTCCAGTTGATTCATGGGCGGATTTCAGACGAAGGTTTGAGGCAAAGTTTCTTTCAAGGGCAGAGGAGAACTTAAATATGGAAAAATTCCTGGCACTAAAGCAAGGGAGCTCATCAGTAAAGGAATATGTCAATAAATTTAATCAGTTAGCAAGGTTTGGCTTGGAGTTGGTGAACACGCCAGAGAAGAAAGCTTTGAGGTTCGTTAGAGGCTTGAATGAACCGTTGCAAGGGTTGGCTATGACCCACATCCCTATGGGAGCCACCTTTGAAAAGCTAGTAGAAATGGCACTTATGCATGAGGATAAGGCAGTTGAAAAGAAAGGGGATCAAAAGAAACCCCAACAACAAAATAAGAAGGGTGGTAAAAACAATAATGGCAAAGGGAAGAAGAAATGCTTCAATTGTGGGACGCCTGGCCATCTCAGCAAAGATTGTAGAAAGAAAAAGAAGACTGGTTGTTTTCATTGTGGAGATGCGGGACATTTAGTGAAGGACTGTCCAAAGAAGGGGCAGAGGGCAGGGTCTACCTCGGGAGGACAGGTACAGGCTCTTGTGGCACCAGGGCAGGCAAGGGGGCAAGTTCAGGCTATTGCGGCCCCACCGCTGCAAGAAAGAGGTAGAACAATTTCTGTTGAAAGCTTAGTTTTTCTGTTTGATCATCCTGTCCGTACCTTATTCGATTCTGGCGCATCTCATTCGTTTATCTCTGCATCATTAGTTGAATCACTGCACTTGAACACCAGTTTAGTAGAGGATCCCCTGGTCGTTTCAAATCCAATTGGGGGTTCGGCTCATTTGACCATGATATGTTTGGATTTGAAAATCTCTATACTTAGCGTTGAATTTAGATGTGATGCTTATGTATTGGGCTTCACGGGCTATGGGCTAATTTTAGGAATGGATTGGTTGTCTAGAAATAGGGCCATTCTTGATTGTGAAAGGAGAGTAGTTAGGCTTGTGACTCGCCTTGGTAATGCTCTCGACATCTTTTGTAATCCCATAAATTCCGTTATGCTAAGTTATCTTGAATCGCTTGACGCGTCTGTAGAGAACCTGCGATCGGTAGAAGTGGTCCGGGAATATCCGGATGTGTTTGAGGAGGTGAAGGGCTTACCTCCAAAGCGGGAGATAGACTTTCGAATTTATCTTGTGGATAATGCTAAACCCGTATCTTTGCCAGTGCGCCACATGGCTCCTCGTGAAAGGAGGGAACTCAATAAGCAAGTAAAGGAGTTGCTTGAGAAGGGGTTCATAAGACGTAGTATATCGGAGTGGGGTGCTCCGGTAGTTTTTTCCACAAAGGCGGATGGGTCTCTAAGACTTTGTATGGACTATAGAGAACTAAACAAGCTTACTAAAAAGAACCGACACCCACTGCCGAGGATTGACGATCTCTTTGATCAGTTAGTTGGCGCCTCAGTGTTTTCGCAGTTGGACTTAGCCACTGGCTTTCATCAACTGAGAGTGGCTGAGGATAGTATAGATAAGACTGCTTTTAGGACTCCTGACGGATTCTATGAATGGCTAGTGATGCCCTTTGGTTTGACAAACGCCCCTGCATATTTTGTTGATTTGATGAGTAGGGTGTTTAGGGAATACCTTAACAAATTCGTGGTAGTCTTTGTGGATGACATCTTAGTCTTTTCTAAGAATAAAGAAGAGCACTCCCTACATCTTAGGGAAGTGTTGGAAACCCTTCGAGCGCATAACCTTAAGGCAAAATTTTCTAAGTGTCACTTCTGGAGGAAGGAAGTACGGTTCTTAGGGCACGTGGTTTCCAAAGAAGGGATAGCAGTGGATCCCGCAAAGGTGGTGGCCATCCAAGATTGGAAGGTCCCTAAAAATGCAACCGAAGTAAGAAGTTTCTTGGGGTTGGCTGGCTATTATAGGAAGTTTATCAAAGAGTTCGCAAAAATATCAGCTCCATTAACACGGTTAACGAAGAAGAACCTGGTTTTTACGTGGGACAAAGATTGCGATGATGCGTTCCAACGTTTAAAGAGAGCCTTAACTTCAGCCCCAGTCTTAGTGCTGCCAGACCGGAATAAACCGTTTACCATCTATACTGATGCTTGTGGGACGGGACTTGGCGCGGTCCTCATGCAAGAGGGAAGAGTAATAGCCTATGGTGGAAGGCAGTTGAGGGTTCATGAAAAGAATTACCCCACGCATGACTTAGAGCTAGCCGCAATTGTTTTCGCGCTTAAGTCTTGGCGTCACTATCTTCTTGGTGAGAAATTCGAACTGTTCACTGACCACAAATCATTAAAATACTTATTCTCTCAGAAGGATTTGAATTTAAGGC
Organism: Allium sativum; assembly: GCA_030737875.1. NCBI lineage: Eukaryota > Viridiplantae > Streptophyta > Magnoliopsida > Asparagales > Amaryllidaceae > Allium > Allium sativum. The sequence continues at coordinate 193,275,157 of CM060927.1, read as the reverse complement.
AACAACGGTGGATGGAATTCTTACCCTCCTACGATTTTGAAATAGCATATACCCCGGGCAAGGGTAACGTGGTGGCAGACGCCTTAAGTAGGAAAAGGTTGTCCTTGAGTCCGTTGTTTGTTGAACGACAAAGCTTAGAATTCATCTCTATGTTTGACTTTAGACCCTCCGTTGACTTAGTACCCGGTCTGTTAGCATCCTTGGAGGTTAGACCTACACTTCTAGGACGGGTTGGTGAGGCACAGCGAGACGACCCACAGTTGGTTGAGATAGTAGAAAAGCTCAAAGGGGGGGAGTCGTCAAGCCATCTTCGTAGGTATACCCTAGACGATAAGGGTTGGTTACGAAGGGATAATAGACTTTGTGTACCACAAGACGAAGACTTAAGGAAGGCCATTCTTGATGATGCTCATCGCTCAAAAATGACCATTCATCCCGGTGGGGATAAGATGTACAAAGATATGAAGCGGGTTTTCTTTTGGGCCGGTATGAAAAAGGATGTGGCCGAGTACGTCGCTAGATGCTTGGTGTGCCAACGAGTTAAAGCAGAACAAAAGAAACCCGGTGGGTTGCTTCACCCATTAGAAGTTCCACTATGGAAATGGGAAAGCATCTCAATGGATTTTGTGGATGGATTACCAAGATCAAGGAAGGGTAACACGGGGATTTGGGTTATAGTAGATAGACTTACTAAAAGCGCCCATTTTATTCCCGTGAAAAGTAAGAGGACTGCTCCGTGGTTGGCTTCTGTATACATTAAGGAGATAGTTCGTTTGCACGGTATTCCTTCTAGTATAGTAAGCGACCGTGACCCCATCTTTACTAGCGAATTTTGGAAGAGTTTACAAGAGGTGGTAGGGACTCAGCTATGTTTGAGCACCGCATATCATCCTCAGACAGATGGCCAGACCGAGAGGGTGAATCGCATTCTAGAGGATCTTTTAAGGCTTTGTATCCTAGACTTTGGGGGTACATGGGAAGAGCACCTTCCGTTAGTAGAATTCGCATATAATAATAGCTTTCAGTCTAGTATTGGCATGGCACCTTTCGAAGCTCTTTATGGAAGGCCTTGCCGTTCGCCTACATGTTGGTGGGAATCTACCGATAAAATCCTACTTGGGCCCGATATGGTTAGGGAAACCTCGGAGAAGATTGAGTTGATTCGAAGGAGGATGAAAGCAGCACAAGATAGGCAGAAATCGTATGCTGATAAGAGGAGGACAGATCTTGAGTTTGACATTGAGGACATGGCTTTTATCAAAGTATCTCCGTTACAGAATGTTGTTCGCTTTGGGTCCGTGGGGAAATTAGCACCAAGGTTTGTAGGGCCGTTTCCTGTAAAAAAAACAGGATTGGGAAGATGGCATATAGGGTGGAGTTGCCTGAGAAACTTAGTGGAGTACACGACGTATTCCATGTATCACATTTGAGGAAGTGTTTGCACAAGACCGCGGAGGTGGTAGAGCCGAGCTTGCTTAAAGAGGTGGAAATAGAGCGTGATGCAACAATTAGACGAGCTCCTACATGCATTCTTGGGTCGGAGATCAAAAAGTTGAGGAATCGAGAGGTCAGACTGGTTAAAGTGCAATGGGGAGATGATGAGAGCAACGCAACTTGGGAGACAGAAGAGAAGATGCGTTCGTTGTACCCTTTTCTTTTTGAGGGTATGTCTTTTAATTTCTCCTTTATCGCTTAGCTTATCTTATCTTATCTTTAGTATGTCCTCTCATTAGTATCTTTGACCTTTAGTTAGGATAATCCTATGGTTGAAACATGTGTTTGAGACATGTTATGTATGATGGATGCAAAATGGATGCAAGTGTTTGCTAGTGGTTGCTCGTGGATGCATATATACACACACTTTAGGCACTAGATCGGCTCAGTCACTACATATTGTATATTGCATATATATGGATGTATTTAGTAAAATGGATGAACGATGGTTGTATTATCATGTGGATGCTGCATTCAGATGATGGTTGTGCACGCATATAGAAGTATTATGTAGCATTAAGAATCTTTTGCATACATAATGGATGCATGGCACGATCATAGTTGCATTAAGGAGGTCAACTGAATCAGTGGACCGCCTGATTTTGCATTAGATACGGACATATACACACACTGTGCATTTAAACATGAAAGCATTAGAAGTCTGTAAGGACAATGGATGCCTGTGTATGATGGATGAGTAGATGGACGTTTGGATGGTAGGATATACATTCTTCCAGACTTGAAGATTTCGGGGACGAAATCCTAAAAGGAGGGGAGAATGTAACACCCCGAATTTTCTATTAACACTAAAGTTGCTAAAATAATAATAAGTGTGTAGAAGAGGGGATGTATCTAATATGAATATAAAAATATTAATAAGTATGTAAGAGAGGGGATGTATCTAATATGAATATAAAAATATTAATAAGTATGTAAGAGAGGGGATGTATCTATTATGAATATAAAAATATTAATAAGTGTGTGAGAGAGGGGATGTATCTAATGTGTATATAAAAACAATAATAAGTAAAGGGGGATGTATCTAATATGTACATTGTAGAAAATATATATATATTTATGACATGAATAGAAGTTTATTAATATGCTGAGTGTTTGCTGAGTCACTTCTGACTCATTGCTGAGTCAACAAGATAAACCCCATCTTGTCTGAACGGCTGCGGTTATTTTTAGGTTAAATCTAATGGCCTAGAATGAATTCTAAAATCTATAAATAAGTGGGTAGACCCTAGACCTAAATCACTTGTAAAATTAGAGAAGCTACCGTCATGCTGCTGCCATGGAGTTCAGCATAGCCGTCACAAACTAAGAAGAGGAAGCCTAATCATCTACAACTAAATCTACACAAATCAAATCAAAAGATCTCTCTTTCTCTAATTCTTTTCTTTTGTTGGTGAGTATGATGATTCTCACAAGACTATTACAAACTAATTTGACTCAGTTATGAATGGATCACAAGAAAGTGATGTGATTTGTAATTGTAAATTCTATATATTGTGGATCTCTTATTATGTTATTATGTTGTCGTATGATGTAAATTATATATGCTATGTCATGCTATGTTGTAAATTCTCTTATGCTATGTCGTGCTATGTTGAGAATCATGTCAAGCTATGTTATACTATCATACTATGCCATGTTATAAATCATGCTATATTATGTTGAAAAATCATGTTGTTGGATCATGCTTAAAGTTATGTTTTTTTTTCTTAATTTAAATGGATCTTGTTTATGGGAATTTGCCTATTAGGTTAGGTGTACCCATAAACTTGAAACTATAATTAAATAAAACTTGATTATGGGAATTTGCCTATTGAGTTAGGTGTACCCATATAAAACCATGTTGTTAAAAAATTAGATGATGTTGATTCACACATGTTCATATGTAAGTTTATGAAAATTGATTGAGATTATATTAGGTGAATTTTGAACAAGTTGACACCTTTAGATCCATGACATGTATAATCTATGCAAGTTGGACATATGCAAGTTTCACCCCTTATTATGATTCATTTGGTCACATATACATGTTGTTATTAAGATAATCTCTTTTATGCTATGAGTTAGGCTATTCGAGTCTAACATATATCTTGCGAATAAACGTTCAAACGTGGGGTAGGGGTAATATTAGGAATTAATAAATTGGGTGCAATTTTGTAAGATTTTGCATACCATGAATGGATGTCCATAATTGAGTCAATTATGGACATTGTTAAAAATTGGAAGTAATTAATAATTCAAGTAGGGAATTATTAAAATTGGGGGAAAGTGGATTATTATTAATAATCAATGCTTAGGACACGAGGTTGGACCCGTTTGTGATGTAAACCTGCCCGGACCCGCCCGGCAAATCCAGTAGTCACAAATGTCGGCCCAATGTGAGAGGTCCTAGGCCCAAACTAAAGCATAACAGTTGTAAAGACACGAGGTTAGACTCTTTTATGGTGTAAGACTGCCCGGACCCGCCCGGTAAATCCAGCTGCCATAAATGCCAGTCTAATGTGAGAGGTCTTTATGAGGTTATGGCCTTAATGAACTAAGAAATACTTAACCAGATAATCATGTAAGGTGGGACATGGGGGTTAAGTAGGTGCCTTGGGTGGCATGAGGAATCTGGTGGTTGCCTTTAGAGGCATTTGAAATACGATTAGACTTAACCAAACACACATGTAAATGAACATGACTAAGTGGGTTAAGTGGGATGGACTAATGGGGACAAGCTTAGGTGGAATGCTTGTGGTAAATAGTGGGGGCCCATTTCAACCAGTATCCCAAAACGTATCTTTGTGGGCTCGACCCAAGTCGAGGACGGGACACGCATACTGGGTTTGACTATAAGAGGCCAAAACAGGGAGCGGTGGCAACGCAAGTCCAACGGGTTTCATATGCGTGTGTGGACCCGGGCTGGTAGGTAAGACGTTGTTGCATCGTGTAGGTATAAGCCGTGCATGTCCGTTGTATCAGGTTGCCACTTTAGGGGAGTGATACACCCCACTGTGGGGCCAGCACGGGTATCTACGAGTTAGGGAGCCGATCGAATAATGGGAAGTAGGGTACACCTAGTGGAGATAGGGGCAGGCGGCACCTATGTAGTCAGCTAGGGGTACGTAAAGCCATTGGGAAAGTTTCTAAGTGAAGCTAAGTGGGATGAATCTTTAGGGTGACTGGTGTGGTGCAGTATAGTGTTTATCCTTTAGTATTTAGGAGCGCCTATAACGTTGCCTTTAGCGATTGTCTATGTCCTTAATCTGCTCTTCATAGACATTTTCTTGTTTTCCAGCTTATGCCTTAGTCCAGTTATTTTGGTAATAGTATTGTAGAATTATCATATTCACCAGACTTTATGTCTGACCCCCTCTTTTCCATCCTTTTTCTCCCTTCAGGTCCGCAGGTTGGGCCAAGTTCTAGTGGAGTCTAGTTGGATCGCTTATCTTCTGGAAAGCTTGGACTGCTGAAGTAAAGTCCAGCTTGTTATCTTTCTTTTTAATGGCTATTCATGTAATGGGATTATGTACTTGTTTTATCAAGATAGATATTGTACTTGACATTGAATATGGTGTTATGATGTAATCAAACATGTTTTGACTTCTGCTACAATGAAATAAAGTTTTTGAATTTCCAAGTACTATTTTATATTTGTCTTGTTGTAATTTTACTGTTCTATATTCACTTAAAACCTCCATGGAAGTTAATGCATTCCCTTTGTGAGTGACATTAATGGACGTGGGGTGTTACAAGTTATCCGGTTCGGTAAAACTGGAAAGTTAGCGCCTAAATTTATTGGTCCGTTTCCTATTCTGGAACGGATTGGGACTCTCGCTTATAGGGTCAAACTTCCTGATTGGTTGCCTGGAGTTCATGATGTATTTCATATATCTCAACTTCGAAAGCACGTTCATGATCCAGACTTGGTCGTGGAAGAAGCAGCTCAGCAGGATATTGAAATTACTCCAGAACTAGCTGTGAGAAGAGAGCCGCTAAAGATCATCGGCAAAGAAACCAAAGAGCTGAGAAACAAGAAGGTTCACTTAGTCAAAGTGCAATGGAGTGGAGATCCGCGAGATTGTACTTGGGAAACTGAGGAGAGCATTCAGAAAGCTTATCCTAGATGCCGAGTAGATATCTCTGATTGACTCTGGTGCAAGGTACATTTACCCTACTTTGCATTACCATTCAATTCTCTACTCTATTGATATTTTCTTTTCATAGATATACACTTTTAATTATATGGTCTGAATGATTTTTAAGGAGTATGAAAATAGATTAGTATATTTTTGAAAGGTTAAAAACAATTGGATTGGTTGTTGTGTTGTGTGATTTTAAATTTATCAAACCACTTTCGACTTTGTTCCTTTTCGGGGACGAAAAGTTTTAAGTGGGGGAGATTGTAACGACCCAGAAAATCTGAACCAATTTAAAATTTTTAAATTGGCTAAAATAATGGATTTTAAATATTTAAAATAAATATTTTAAATAATGGCGATGAAAACTGAGTTTGAATCGACAATTAAAAACGAATATAATTAATTATAATTATAAACAAGGCCTGAAATGGCGTGGCAGTTTCAAAAATTGAATTCAAACTTTGTCGGACTATACCGGGTGCAAAACAATCCGGATTTTAGTGAAACAAAAAATAATGGAATCTAATTGATAATATCTTTCTAACGAATCTGACCAATCGAAATTTGATAGCGGGAATCAAAAGATATGTCCAGTTGGAAATACTGAATAGTCGCTATGGAATTCAGGCCCTTAAAAATGGATATTTTGCAAATGACCTCGGATTTCGACGAAACCACTTTTGTTAGATCCGTAGTGTCAAGTTATTGTTAGGTTTCAAATTTCATAATTTTTCGAATCAATATGTGAGCGTGGCAAAAGAAAACGCGTTTGACCAGTTTCTGTTGAATTTAATCGACTGGAAATTGGCCATTTTACAAACGGTCTCAGAATTCGACGAAACTAGTTTTGTTAGGACCGTACCGTCAATACAAAGCTAGAAAATATTTTTCGAGAATTTTTCTAGTTAGTATGTGACCCCGGTAATTTGAAAAGTACGTTTAAAATTCAATATAGTGATTTAAATGAAAATTCAAAAGGAAACTGATTGTAACAATCGAATCAGCTTGCGATACATATCCCATTGTGTTCAGAATGGGGGTAAAACGCTATGGGCGACAGGCGGTGGGCCTCGTTGCGAGATCGTATGTAAAAGTCAAACTTTTTGCAAAATATAAATAATTAAATAATAAAATAATAAAAATAATTTTAATTTCTCCCCCCTTTATCTTCGTTCTGGCCCCCCCCCCCCCCGTTCGTTTTAATTTCAAACGAAAGAAAAAAAAAACCCTAAAGACCTATCGACAGCCGCCCCCCTGAAGCGCCGCCGCCGCCCATCACCGCACCCCCCCTCCCTCGTACGTCGAACTCCCACTGAAGCCGCAACCCCCGAAGCCCCCCCCAGATCGCACGAGCTCCGACGAAGCCCCCCCTCGTTCGCAACGCTGAAGCCGCCGACCCCTCGAAGCAGCTCCGCCTGCCGCCGACGACATCTTCTCCCCCCCCCCCCCTTCGCGGCTAATCGGTGAGCATTTTCTTTTTTTTTTATTTTTTTTTATTTATAAAGTAAAAACTGATTTTATAAAGTATTTAAAAACTGATTTTAATAAAGTATTAAAACCGATTTTTTTTAATTAGGTTTAGAAACTGATTTTTTTTTTAAGTATTAAAACTGAATTTTAATTAGGTATTAAAACTGAATTTTAATTAGGTATTAAAACTGAATTTTAATTAGGTTGAAAACTGATTTGAAAAGATTTTAAAACTGAATTTTAAAAATAGATTTTAAAGGGTTTAAAAACTAAACTGATTTTTGAAAAAGGTTTAAAAACTGAATTGATTTTTAAAAAGTTTAAAACAATTTTTTTTTTAAAATGATTTTAAAACTGATTTTTAAAAAGGTTTTAAAAGATTTGAACTTTAAAAAGTAAAAGATTTAAACTTTAAAAAGTAAAAGATTTAAACTTCAAAAAGTAAAAGATTTAAAAGAAGTAAGATATGAAAATTATATTTTTTAAAGTAATAAAAATATAATTTTTACACCGTAGGAATATTAAAGATATAATCTTTATTTTTGAAAAGGCGGAATCTATATCTTTGAAATTCGATTTTTATATATTGAATAGCAACGTCAAAATTCGATTTTTATATATTGAATAACATAGTAAAAATTCGATTTTTACATATGTAGAGAATACGGGCAACAAAGCGACAAAAAGAGAGATTGGCGAAGATTTTATGCAAGGAAGTGTCGTGAAGTTGGATAGCTATTGGTGAGATTTCTGATTTAAAAATTATATATATGTGTTGAAAATGAAAGTGAATTGCTATATATAAATATATATATATATATACGCCCCTCGTCCACAAACCATGGACGATATTTATTGATTGAAATTGTTGTGATAATTGACTGATAGCGAATGGTTGTTTGGGATTGTTTGTGATTGATATTGGTTGATTGTGGTTGAAAAATACCCATTTGTGGTTGAGAAATATTTGGTTGAAACCACATAGGATTAGTTTGTGGAAATGAAATAAATATATACATGCCGCCTGCGTGCGAACTAGATGCATGATCCCCATTGTCAAAAACCGCGAGGTTTTAAGGTAGAGCGAGGAGCCGTACTAGGGACGGTCCCGGTTTAACTACCCTGCCGTTATGCTGCCGAAATTTTGAATAATATTCGTGTGTTTGAATTATTTTCATATGCTTAAACTATATTTATTCATTGATTAGAAATTCATGTGTTGAATGGTATTCATATTTTGAAATAAATTGTTTGATAATAAAAATCACCTTTTATCGACTATATGAACTGTGTAAAATAATCTCGTTTTAAAAGAAATTGTTTTAGGATAAAAATCCCATTTTTATCACCAACTTGAACTATATAGAAAAATAGTGTTTTGAAATGAATTGTTTTACAATAAAAATCACATTTTTATTGTATGCATAAATCGTTGAAATGTGAAGTGTTAAAAATAGCCACTTGTTCAAAATAAACATATATGAGTTGAAATATTCATTAATTAGCTAATGAAATGATTTGCACCTATTTATGTAGCATTAGAATGAATGGTGTTTTTAAACCGAATAGAAATCAAATGTGAAGTTGAATAGAAAATGAAAAATGATAAGAACTGTGTATATATGTGCATACCTATTCATTGAACAGGTTATAGCAAAGGGGCTAGAGAAGAGGAATAAAATTTTGTGCCCGACAAATAGGTACACATTTACTGCTTTGTTTGGGTGATGATTTTATGAGCCTGTTGGCTAGCCGCTTGGCTTTTTCTTTTTCTTTTTGAGATTAGAAGGACCGGGAAAGCTATTTGCGATTTCCCGATGCTCCCGGTGCAGGGGAGGTTATGGCGAAATTTTCCAAAATTTTAAGGTGTTAGAAAAATATTTGAAGTGAAAACGATATGGAAATCATTGAATGAACTATATTTATATAAATATATAAATATAAATAAAATTAAAACGAAACGAGGCCGTGCAGTTCGTATTTTGAAAACGTGATTTCAAACAACTAGTACGGGAAATCCGACCATTGGATTTTCCCGAAACCTCAACCGTCGGGTTCGCCTTGGAATAATCTTTCCAACGGCACCAACCTTGTAAAAATCCAACGGTTGGATTGTCTGGAATGTTTAATTCAAATCTGAAGAAAAACAGCGCCAGAAGCGATTATATTTATATATATATATATATATATATATAATTATATATTTAATCGAATAACGACGCTGCAGTTCGTATTTTGAAATCGAAAATTCAAACGATTGTACCGGGAGATCCGACCGTCGGAATTTCCCGAAACTGGAACCGTTGGATTCGTTTTGAAAAGACCTTTCTAATGATGTAAATTTTGTGAAGATCCAATGGTTAGATTTTCAGATATGTGTAAATCAAATCTGAAGAAAAACAGCGCCACGGCCGTTTTATGGCCCGAAGCGTCGTTTTGAATAAAATAGCTATTTTAAAATAAATAAAAATAGCGATAAATCGTCATAAAATATCATAAGCGATATGGAGTGGAAATAAACTGAATTTGCTCGATTTAGGTTGTATTTGATGGTTGAATGTGTTTGGTGTGAAAATTACATTAAAGAACAATATTGGTGTTGTTGAATAATTTAACCATTGAAATAAATCGATTTGAAATTCTAAATATGCGTGAACTATTTGAAAAGGCCGAGTTAATTCTCATTTCAAATAATTGATCGACGATTGAAATTCGAAGATGAAGACGATGGTCGAAGACCGGAGATCTTCACCTCGTTTGGATGGTAACCGAGGTCCTGATTGGGAGGCATCCCGAAATATGGATAATGAGTGGTGATCGTTCAGACGTACGTGGTGATCGATGGGTTTGCGAGGTATTTAGTGCCTCCGGTTTCGTTCAGACCCAGAACGGACTTGTAAATGGACTGTGTGTCTGACATTGGATTTTATTCTGTGTTGATTGATCTCTATTAAATATACATCTGTTTGGCGGCGGAGAATTTATTCTTTTTCTTAACGCCCTTCTCTGAGACGCACGAGCTCAGAGGTTGTATATCGATGGACATCAGTCGCATGGCATGAATTGCCTGTGTGGCATGCTAAGATGCAGTGATCAGGGCTTCTGTTGAAAAGCAAAGTCTTGTGGTGATGATCAAAGCACCGCCTGTGTGGCGTAGCTTTGTGTATAACGTGAATTCGCGAGCCTCACATCCCGGTATGAACCTAAAACGGGAGAAGGACCTCAGGGAGGGCATGCGTTTCTTTCTAGCTAGGGTGGTGTCAGTGACCTACCAGCCCTGACATTTATATACTTTTCACCTATGTGGTTGTTGCTGTTGCGAGGCGCCTCGGTTTGATCGGACGATCCGGGTCCGATGGAGTCATTAGTTGGCTCGTTGACGCCCCAAAGGGTGGGGAAACGTATTGTTCAGGTATAATAATCCACATCGGTGGACCGGCCCTGTCGCTCCAAGGCTTGCCTGCGCGCTTGCCTGAGACACGGGCTAGAGCGTCTCGAATTCGGTAAGGACTATCTTTTGCCTTGGTTCATGACGGAAATCCAATTTCCAAATACGTGATCGTGCGGTTTTGATTGTATATATATATGGCGACATGATATATGGTACCCATGTCGTCTATGATTGATAGTTATGATTTGAAATTGTTTTCAAAAACATATAAACACTAGCAATAATATCAATTGCCTTTGTTTTATTCGTATCAATCATATTTTGGCCATTATAAGGTAAAACTCTATCCTCCGGTTTGCGTTGCATTGTGTGATGGGAACTGAGTCTTATAATGGCTTCATTTTTTATAAAAAGCATAGCGATGTTTAAAAGGAAGATTTGTTTAAAGCACTGGCAATCCAATGGAGTAAACCCGTTCCACGAAAGTGGCGTGGTCCTGTGATTAGCCAATTATATATGTGTTGAGTGGATTTCTCATACCAGTCCCATGACTGACTCGTAGTTTGTTTCACTATCAAACTCGGGTGCCCCTTTTTCTATACGGGCAGCCTTGTATTCAGGTTTAGCTGGTTCTTTTTCTGGATAGCTGGAGCTGAAGATGGATTCTATCATTTATTCTTTTTATGCTGTTCAGCTCCTATTGTACATATTTTGTTTATTTCCGCTGTAGACATTTATGTATAGCTGAACTGTATTTGTACTAAGTAAGATCCTGTATACTGTGTAACTCTGATGATACTTTTATCCAGTATATTTTATTGTTCATTATCTGGTGTATTTATTTAATTCTGTTCTGCTATTATCTGTTTCTGTGTTATATTCCAAAGATAACCTTGTTTCCGTGAGAACGGGAAATCGGGTCGTCTCACTCGGCTACTGTGAAGATTTGGAAAGCTATTAGGTGAAAACTCTTTTACCATGGTTTATATATTTAATTATTAGTTAGACAAATTTAAATATAGTGATGAATTATTAGTGGTTAATGATGATTGATGTTTGTTGCAATGGATGATGGATGCATAGTTTGGAACACACACACACACACAAAATTAAGCGTTATTGTTATAACGCTTGTGCAACTATGATTTATTTAATTATGTTGATGATGGTTGCTATAGACATATATAATGGTTGTTGATGCTGTTTTGCATACACTATGACACAACAAGTGTGGTATCACATTGGTGATCGACAAATCTCCTTTGTAATTAGAAACAATATCATTATTGAAATTGAAGGTTAATAATTGGGAAAGACCGTATGTATGAATTCATATATATTGATAAAATTCTTTAAATGAATAAATAAATACCATAACGTTCAAGGATGACAGAGACAATAATGTCTAGGCTTGGGTTTGGAAAATATAGTTTCCTGCTCTCCCTGGCTATCCCTAACTGATCCAACAAATGGGATGGTTAATTTAAAATTATTTGAATTTAGAAATGAATTGGACTTTGATTTATTAAGTTAAGAATAAAAGTTGAATTTTGAACCCAAAATAAATTTGGAAAGTCAATGTAAATTACTTTAAATGGTTTTAAATGATTTACATGAGTATATAATGGTTTTGTAAGGTATTTTGAAGTATTGAAGAATAATTTTTATTTTGGTCAAAATAGAGCTTATCCCACAATGGTAATTTGCTTATTTTAGTTACAAACTTTAAACGCTTATAACTTTTGCAATCTAAATCGGATTTCCAAGAAATGAAAAATAATTGATTTATATTAACAAGAGCTTTTAAATGAGTGAAAGGGAATTTTAATTTCGGGTTATAATTTTCTAGTTATGTTTAAAACCGTTTTGGAAAAGGTCGTTGTAAGAGCAGTTGTCGACAATAACTATAAAAAGCTATTTTAAATGTTTTAGAAATATGATTTTTTTTTGTGAAATCAATATAAATTTTGTAAAAGTGTTTTGAAACATAAAGTTTAAGTTTTCGCTAAGATAAACGATATTTTGATCAAAGTAGTTAAGATAAATGTTTTGTAATGCTTTTGTAAGGCTATGGTAACTCTTTCTTTGAAAACAATCTATTTTGAAGTTGTAAACCGCGAGCTGTTTCCTAAGCTATAAGTAATCATTTCTAAATGATTGGTGGGATGTTATCAAAGATTTAAAACAATTGAAAATGTTTTATATGGAAATTAAATTTATTTATTTGATACTAAAACGGGGTTTTCAATTTTTAAATAATTGGATATAGTTGGAGATAAATCTTCGGATGTTTAATATTAATCCGGTAGATGATCAGTCTTACTATTTGAGGAATTTGAAAGGTAGTTCACCATTATTCCGCTTATAGTGTGAGTTAGATACGAAGATTAATATTAAGTATAAGTGGATGATATTTCTATCCAGATCTAATGTCAATGAATTGGATAAATATTTAATAATGATATGTGTTTCCCAATTTGATTGGGATAAGTTGGATAAAAACAATCTTCGGATATTTGATATGAAATTCTTTTGTGTAAACGTATAATATTTAAGGAATTTGGAAGATATTATTATTATATCGTTATTCCACTTATAGTATTCGTTGATTTTGAGAACTGATATTGAATATAAGTAGATACGATTTCTGTGTAACTTATGTTCAGTATCGATTGATTTGTGTATTGTTGAAAATCGTATCTTTAATAATATCATTTTGAAACCTAATGAGATTGAGTTATGGAAATTCATATCGTAATTTGGGGATTTAACCAAATCTTTGATTTGAGAAAATTAAAAATAAGGAATTGGGAAGGGAGTATAATCTTTTAGTTAAGATTACATAATTGAATGTTGGGAAATCAATTTAATTGGAAACTATTGTTGAAATGTAGGGTAAGGATTTTCAAAGGAAATTGGGTTTTTGATAACAAGTTATCAAATGGAAAATTAATTAAGGCTTTAAGGCTAAAATATCTTTGATTTAAGGGACGTGCTTTTAAAGAGAAAGGTTAAATATGGATTTTGTTATAATTTGAGAATGAAGAAGTTTAATTTAACAAAATTCAAGACGGAAGGAGAATGGTAGAAAGCCTTTGTGTTTTTAATTGCACTTATTATTTGGAAAGACCGGGATCGGAATTATGTCTGAAAAACATTCCAAGTAATAATACGACGTTGTAGAGCATTTGAAGACATTGGAGACGACATTGAAGACCGGGACCGTTCATGTTGTAAGGATGACTTGTTGAATGTCTCGAATGGATGGATCCCATTTGCATATGAATTTTATATTTCAGTCAAGTGGCAAGAAGCCAGAACGTATGTGAAGGAATTGCAGATTGTTGTTTCATTCGGACCCAAAACGGACATGTATGGATTGTGTGTCTGACATTGTAATTGACTGCGTAGCACTGATCTTTACTAATATTTGTATCTGTTTTGGTGGTGGAGATTTTATTCTCTTGCTTAACACCCTTCTCTAAGACGTATGAGCTTAGAGGTTATATATTGATGGATATCAGTGAGTGCAGTGAATGGACAATGTGGCATACTTAAGTTATGTGATGAGCTATGGATGATCAAAGCATGGCTTCTTTAAGCGTAGCTTTGTATATATCGTGACCTCGACAAACCTCACACCCCGGATTGATGGTAAACTGGTGGTCAGATTTATATGTTCGTTTCGTATATTCGGTGCATCGGGATGTGATGATGGAAGGGTACTACGAAGTCCCTAGTCTGGGACGATATTTGTTGGGTACTCTAATTCATGTATGGTGGGTTAGTATAATGGAGTCTGAGTTTAGACGCTATCCGCGAGTACTTGTATGATGCACACAAGAAAGTTTGTGAGCCCACGAATGATCTTTCGTACCAGGAACCATCATGTTGGAAACCCAATGTCCACTACGAGCCCATACAGTTTTGATTGTATAGCCTGCTGGTTACCCGCAGGATTGTCAGTATAATGGGATGGGGCTTTATGCTGGTTAGGATTAATACGTTTATTTGATAAAATGGTTTTCACACTATATATAGTAGTAAAAGAGGATTTTTACTTATAAAAGCATTTTTTGTTATCATAAGGCAAAACTCGCCCATCTGGTGTGTGCTTGCATTGTGTGATGTGGGATGAGCTTATGATAGCTTCATTTTACAAAAAGTCATTGCAGATTTCTATGCACTGTACTCACATGGAGTAAACCCATTCCGCATTAGATGCATGGTCCGGTGAATTACATAATTTTAAACTAAATCCTAAAAATAACTGTTTTGCGTTCTCACACCAGTCCCATGACTGACCTGGAGTTTAATGTTCCCACACCTAAATTCTGGGTGCCCATAGTTTTTACACGGACAGCCTAGTAGTTTGGTTTGTAGATTTAGCCTTGTAGTTAGTTGGAGTAGGATTCTGGTTTTAACTAAAGCTATTATGTCTTGGAGCATTCACATTCTTCCGCTGACCGATGTACTCTGATGTACCTCTTGAAACTCTAATGTAATATTATTTTAATGATAATGAAAAGGTTCTTTTTATTTTGTGCAAATGTATAAGTACACCTAACGTATTTATGAATGCTTTCAGTTGGTTTAATTACCGGAGAAAACAGGGCAAAAAGTCGGGTTGTTACATTTCGATTTCTAAAATACAAAACCCAAATAAATTTCACATTTTAAACGTAAAAATTGTGGTTCGTTACATTCTTCCCCCCTTAAGGCTTTCCGTCCTTGAAAAAGAGAGTTTGTAAAATCAGACAACAAATACTTATTAATATCAAATTTATATTTAAACAAATAATCAATAGGAGTTTAAGACTTGAAAATCAAAATCATGGAAAATTTCTTCAACTAAAATCCCAGTTTTGTTTTCAAATCACTTGAAATACTAACTTTTCTTTTCATATCGAATCGTATTTGCTTCGTGATTTTAAAACCAAAATCATTTCGAAGGTTTCAAGATTTTACGATAAAGGTCATAAAACATTTATATCCCAAGCCGGGAGGTTTCTCCCAATGACAAGGCAACGAGGCACGGCCTATGCATGTAACGATATTGAATAATGACGTCTCTCCAGACCCTAGAGCAGACCATCATCAGGGGTTTACACCCACGCCGTACCTTTCTTTAGTCACGGGTTACTCGAATCTTAGTAACGAATCACTTCATTTCATATCCCGAAGTTGTAAATCATTTCGCAATAATAATTTCAAATACTTTCAAATAGTATTATTGTTTTTTTTCTTTTCAAATCTTTCAAAATCTCGGGATTCAGGTCATCGAATTTCTTTGTTTATAAACCACTTTATAAACCGTTTCAATTTCAAGTCGTATCGAATTTCCATAAATAATTTCAAATCATTAATACAACTTTCCCTCTGATTGATCGATGTGAGGCAAAAGGAACGGTTCAGGTATACGAATGGGACAATTAACGGTTCAAGTATGAATAGATCGAGGGATAAGCGAAAGGTGATGGTAGGTCAAGGAAAAAACTAAATGCGTCAACAAACGGAAGGACAATATTATATTTTCAAAATATTCGTTCTATTCAAATTATTCCTTATTACTTATTATCATACTAAATTCGCTTACAATCAATATGCGATCATGCAAATCATTTACATGCCGATCCATTCTTATTATATTCACTTACCATCATTTACGTAGCCTAATAATTTTTTTCCATTCCAATCCATTTTCATTTCATTTAAATAGTTATCATCCTTCGTTGCTTAATGGATTCACATTCGTCAAATTCAAACTTTTTTACATAAATTATTACATCCATTTACAACAGAAATTTAATTTATTTCAATCAGATTGATCTCATTCCATTCCATTTATATTGGTTTCAATCCATAATTCATATTTTCTATTTTATGTTGTATTCATTAGTGAATCATTTTTCTTGTTCATTCGGTTACATAAATTTTCCAATACTCATTTGCTAATAAACTTTCCAAAATTTATTTGAATGTCACAACTCCTCTTTTATTTAAAACTTCAACTCGGTTATAACATAACATAAATTTCAAATTGCAATTCTTGTTTTGGAAATTTAGAAAAAGGTATTTTGTTATATATTTCAAAGCTGTGCGCTTCTAAAACCTTCAAAATCCTCTTCCTGAGCTTATTTGTTGAAGTTACATAAGATTAAATTTTGATTATTGATTTGTTATTTAAAGTTCGAAAATACTTGATAACTCGAAGTTTAACAAGTTCATTTTTGTTCCTATAGAAATTTAGGCATACGTGGATCCAACGCATGACTAAAAATCTCTAAGTACTAAATATATATACTTGTTTCAACTTCCAGTGAAAATACTTTAAAATCTTTTAGAAAATAGATATGGAAATGACTTCACTTTCCCCATGGATTGTAGACACGCGGCGGTTACACTACTATCCCAGTAGAATCGCTTGTGCCCGTGGGTATCACACCCCTTGAATTTCGCCATGGTTGTTGCCATAGATCGCAGTTATGCGATTGTTGTGCCACTATCCCAGTGGAATCGCTTGTAACCGCAGGCATTACGCCCCCTTCGAATTTTGCTATGGCGTCTAGATCACAGTTACGCGGCGGTTGCGACACTATACCAGTGGAATCGCTTGTAACTGTAGGCATCTTGCCCTAGAATTACGCTAGAAAAAATCAATCATAATATATGTAATACATGTCCCCATCGCTCGAGCACCTATTTCGATGGAGGTTCCAAACATTGGAGCTCCAACACAGCTGCGGTTTTCAATGGACACTCCCACGGAGCTTCCAACGCCTTCGCGATTTTCAAATGGACACTCCCGAGGAGTTCCAGCACCTTTGCGACTTCCAATGGAAGGTATTCCTCATATCTTTGGTTTTGAAAACATAAGATACTATATACATAAAGTACGTTATTTTGAATCACCTTCATATAAGTTTCAAATTATATAAATTTTCCAAATCTCCTTTTCAAGTGTGTCACTCTCATATAAATCCATTGTATAAGATTATCAATTTCACATCTATTATATTCCAAATCAATACTTTTTGAATCTCATTCTTATATGATTCATATATATAAGTTTCAAATTTCATATCAAAATGTTCATATATCGATAATCTTCCAAACTTCCTTTCAAGATTAAATTGATTTCAAACAATTCAAGTAATCAATATCATTCAAAATTTTCGTTTTCATTTACAAATTGATTTGAGTATTCATTATCATTCAAACTTTTAATTCCACATTTACAGATTGGACTTATTATCAACATTCATGCTCAATTTGGGTTTCATATAATGATAATCAATATTCAATTGGGTCTTTACACTCAATCATTTTGGACCTTAATTTGTTCAGATTGGATATATACTTTTATCAAAATAACTAAGTTTCATAAAATAATCTTGGAAAAATAATAGCTTAATGAAAAATTAACTTAAATAAATAAATAGATTTGAGAATGGGTAAATAATATGCTTTGTAAAATAACTAGCTTGATAAAAATAGATTTAAATAAGAAGATAGTTTTGGAAAATAAGTTAAATCGGTACATAGGTTTTGCAACTCATTTGAAATAAATAAATAAATAGATTTTGGAAAAGTAAGTTATAAAACAAAGATAATTAGGCTTGTAACCAATTAATTTGAATAATATAAATATTCTAAAACCAAAATTTCAAATAAAATAGTTTTATAATGAATACTGCTTTTAAAAAAATAATCCAATCCGAATCAATTATCCAAAATTTCAAAACCGTTGTCGGGTCAAATTTCGAGATTAAACTCAATTTAACCTCAAAATTCAATTCCAAGGTTTTCTTTCGATTATTCAAAGTATACACATTTACATATCATCACATGTTTCACAAATCAAACTTTTTTTGAACATGTAACACCCCGTGTTTTCGGTAAACATTAAAGTTACAAATTAAAGAATAATTAATTCAGATATAAGGATTAAGGGAAACAGGTTACGCCATTGCGTTTGTCTCGGAATTCTGCTTGAGATAGAGTCCGAGGTTGCGTAAATCGGATTTCGTATGAAGGAGTTATTGCCTTCAGAAGATTCAAGAATTTAAATAAACAGTTCAGGATACAGTTCAAAAATTGTATATTCAAAATTCAAAATCTGAAGCAGAAGCGGGCTGGGCGGGAAATTTCCCACCCAAGGCTAGGTCGACCAGGAGGTCGACCAAGGGGTCCACCTCCCCCCATACAGGTCGACCTGGGGGTCGACCTGGTGGTCGACCTCCCCCCGGGTCAGATCTAAAATCTGACGTGTTTTCTCCTATGACGAATTTCTGTGTCATTAGGGCTTGCGTGGCACGTTCTAGATGGTTCTCTTAGGTTTGAATGGCTTTGATTTTCTCTAGGTTAATCTGATGACTCCTATTAAATCAAACTTCTATATAAGCAACCTAAATCTAAACCCTAATGCCACACAAAAATATTCCTCAGGCCGTCATTGTAATGACCCGCATTGTCAGGGGTATTATAATTAATTTATTTAATTATATATATCGTGATGTAGTGAATTAAATAGAGGTTTAATTAAATAATATGGAATATTTAATTTAATTAAATAATTTAATAATATATTTAATTCAGAAATAATCAAAAATATTTCGAATCACAATATTCTGTGAACGGGGTCGTCCCTTAGATTTAACTCAGCTTAGAGTTGAATTATAGTGACGAATATATTCAATCGACGACAGTTTGAACGTATAATTATATTATAATTAAAATCGAGCTTGAAATGGCGCTGCAGTTCGCGATTTGGCGATTTGAACTTCAACTAAATGTACAGGATTCGTTTTAAGCCGTATTTCTGTGAAACAAGAAATGTGTGGAGCTGGTGGAGTATATCTTTCTGGTGGAAGAGAAAAATTGGGATTTCGTCGTGTAGATTTTGATTTACGTCCAAATCAAATTTCAGAAAAGTCGCTGTGAAATTCCTTTATAATTTGCAACGCTTTATTTACGTTATAAAAGGATTTTCGATATAAGTTGAATATCGGGATAATCTGGAATCTGAAATATCAAGCTGTAAATTCTGATATGATATTCTGGAGCTGTACGATATCATATGTGAAGATATACGATAATATAAATTTATTAATAATTTATTTAATTATATTTATATATTTAAATGGGTCATCCAGAACTTTAAAAATATGCTGTGTGAGCATACGAAGTCGGAATTCGACGAAACCAGTTTTGTTGGATCCGCAATATCAAATTATTGCTAGGTGTTAAGTTTCGTGATTTTTAGAGTCACTGTGTGACCGTACGGATTTTTAGAGTGTAAAACAGTCAGTATTTTGACAGTTAAAAATACCCTGTTTGAGCATACGGAGTCGGAATTCGACGAAACCAGTTTCGTTGGGACCGTAATGTCGAGGTGTAGCTGCATGTCCATTTTCATGATTTTTGGGTATCGTGTGTGACCACACGGATTTTTAGAAGTCAGAAACGAATATAAAGGATTAAATAAAATATTAATATAAAAATATCTAGATATTTATACCTTCTATAAATACCCCCTTAAAACCTTTCTAAACCTAATTCCCATTGTCTCAAAGTCAACCGATCAGAAAAATGCGCCGTTGCTTTTTTGTTCCTCCAGGAAAAATTCTTCGATCCTTCTAAAACCATTCAAAAAATCAAATAAATTCTTGTAAAATCCGAAACAAGTATATTCGAACCCGTCGGGGGACCCGTATGTTGTATAATTTGCCAATGACGTATATGTTGTGTAGTTTAGCGATGACATATTATACTTTGGCAATGACATATCACGCTGAATAAATTGGAGATGATACATTATGTTGTATACTTAGTGATGACGTAAATTGGCGATGACATGTTATAATTCTGCGATGGCATATCATATTGTGTAGTTTGGCAATAACAAACCATATTGTATAGTTTGGCGATGGATATCACATTGTGTAAATTTTGGCAATGACATTTCATGTCGCATGATTTGATAAAAACACCTATATGTTATTGTAACGACCCAGAAATTTGTCGACTTTGGTTATCGCCATAAACTCAATGATAACTAACCAAACATCAAAAAATACCAGAAAGTTAATGAAAGAAACTAGAGGGTGAGAATAGATAAGATAGAAACTTAGAATAGAAGAAGAAGAAGAACACAACATCAGAGTAACACGAACCTCACACCGGAACGAATAACATATAATGTATATAACATAACTTGAAATATATATCTGTACTTGAATATACATCATTATCACAGTATAGCACTTACAACACAGCGGAAATAAACAATAGCTATATGATCCTGAAGCCTCCTGCTCCATCTCTTCAAGTATCTGTAAATCCCGACTACTTGACTGCCCGTACAAAATTGGGCACCCAAGAGTTTAGGGAAAACAAAACAAAATAAACTCCGGGTCAGTCATGGGACTGGTATGAGTAAAACAGTTTAAAACAGTTCGAATAAGTAAACGATATCTCATAACACCACGCCGTATAACGGAACGGGTTTTTCCCTTATGAGAATCCAAAATATCTTTATATCAAAAACCTTTTGATATTATAATAAAGTCTATCAACCACAATATAATAATCATCTAGCATAAACGCTTTCATCTCACCTTCTACATATATAGTATACAATCAAAACCGCAAGCACGTATTGGGTAATGGATTTCCAACTATGACAAGGTATGGAACCACCTTTCGCTAGTGTACCTCTAGAAAGGAATACACTGAGTTCAACAAGAGAATCTTGCAACCCGGCCACACATGACCGACCACTCATTTCGCTTGAGTGTATCGAATGTATATCACCAACGGTTGGGATCAGCAACCATTTCCCGAATGGGACAGCATCAACAACAAATTTTTAGAAGTAAATGAAACTCTAGATCAGGTGATTATACACACTACTTCAGAGCGACCGACTTAGCCATGCTGCCTGCCCGATTTTCTGTCATTTACCGGTTGATGAGGCTTGAGGTTACGCTTCATCATCACATCAGATTCACTTTGAATGCCACATTGTCAGATCCATCGAAAATCACTAATTGATGTCTACAACAGTACATTACGTGTTAGCTAAAGAAGTTTCCTTCTCCGCTTCCACTCTTGGTACGGTTGGAGAAATCAATGTACGTGACCTTTCTGCAAATACTCTGTCAGGCATTCATCCATACAAGTCATCCAGGAACAGGATGAACCGAAGGCACCATTCAGTACATCCGTCTTAGGCACTGTTATCTAAGACTTATACAATAGCCCTTGCACTTTACTCCGTCTTCAATTTTCTTTGGCATATATGATTCGCAACGCTTATGCCAATACAGAGTGGTTCTTTGGATAATAATCCAACTGGTCTCTCCATATTTACAACGTTAAAATGGTCAAAAACTTCAATAGTCGGTGAGTTAACTATCAAAGAAAACACGTGTGCAAACAACGATATTATTTCCAGATGGAAATTCTATCAATCAATCATCAATCATATATATATATATATATATATATATATATATATATATATTTGTACAAGTGTGAACCCGTGCTACGCACACGGAAGTAGAATACTCCGCACTGTCAAATTTAGTAATTTATTTCTAAGATATTTAGAGATTTGATGGTGATGATGAATTATTTCCGGAAACCATTTAAATTGAACAGCAATAATTTCAGATCTGACTACAATCTTAGCATACAATTAAAAACAACTTTCGAAATAGCATGTAGTATAAGTCATATTTTGCACAATGCAAGAACATCTTATGCATAACGAAATCAAATAAAATTGTCGTATTTCCTATTTTACACGGAAAGTGGGAATATGAGAACCCAACAATTGCGAACATATTATTTAAATAAAATTTTCCATAACATAGGTAGAAATTAGTCAAAAGGATTTGACACAGCACTTAATTATTTATACATACAACAGAACATCTTATTTTACTAATGGCCAACACGTTATACTAATTCTGTAGGTAAGCACAGATTTTGCACCATAACTATTGGCCATGAATCATATTAAAAATTTATTATCCAAAAACATTATGCCAATGACAGAATTCGAAAGCAGTAACATAGATGGGAACGTGGATTTTGTGTTAAACGTAACATGTGGAAATCAGGGATACACCTTACATTATATTTATCAAAGTTGTGGTGCATTATCATAAGGCAAACATAAGGTCATATCCAGTAGCTTCATGTATCATGTGCATCATCATACTTCTCCACATATGCATGCTCCCTGCAGCTTCAAAAATACCTTCAAAAGTCTGAATATTTTCCTGCTATATTAAAGTAAATCTTGGCTGCATGCAAATAAAATAACAAAGCCTTCTCAGATAATGATATCAAAATAATAAAATCAATTTGCTGGTTTAGACTAACCATAAACTTCTCCAATAATATAACACCTTTGATCTTTGTACAAACTTTTTTTTAACATTAATTTTAAAAAAACTAACAATGCCAAACACCACATGGAAACATAAAAATAAAGGTAACAGCTGCAAAGCTTATTCATGCAGTAAACCTGCAGATGATCTCAACTTTTGTTTTTAGATGCAGGTTGTATATCAAACTGATGCAATATCTTAAAAATTTTATTTGCTCTTTCTTTAAATGGAAACGTGTGCAAAATCCTACAGCACATGATTCATGCATTTATTCGTTAGTGTTTACAAATATAAATAGTGAATACCATGTTCCGAAAATGAATGGTAATTGAATAAAAAGAGTAAAACCAAAGCATTACAAAATATTTTAGGTTGTGAGCAATTTCCTAAAAATGGAAAATGTTGTATTTCATAATGCATGCCAACTCGTTTTATTTTCACTTTGATGTGCAATCAATCATCAAGCAAAATGCCACATTGGTGGATTAACCATATCTGCAAAGTCTATCGTGCCATAAAGCTTGAAAACTACATAAGTAGTGAAAAGCTCGAATGACTCTTCTTTTTTTGGGATAGATTCATGATAATTAGTAAGTGACGATTTTATCAACATGTAGTACGAACTAAAGTAAAAAAAAAATTGTATACAAAACATTAAAAGGAACTTGATTGGCAACATCTTGTTTTAACCAATATCTATTTCAATATTCTGACTACATAAGCATATCATGTCAATATAATAAAAGGAAAAAAAAAATCTTTATATACAATATTTAAAACAATAAAAATTCTACATCATAATCTTATACGATTTGGACAATAAATTACTATGCTGTAAGTTTGAAGTTCTGGTTTACTTATAAATTCATTTTTTACAGAAGGAATATCAACCATTTCAAATGTACGGTTTCAAGCAAAAAAGACATTTCCCTCTATTCGTACATTTAATAATAAAGAAAGCATGCAGATTAAATTACATATCTCCCTATTTGTATTCTACTTTCAATGGCGTAAAATGAGAGGGGAAAGCAAATTGGTTTAATGAGATAATATGCTAAGTGGGTGTTAATGTAATATATGTTATTCCTAATACTATTTACGTGTTGGAATCTCCTATTAAAGTGTTGAAGTTGAAACTAAGAATAAGCCATCCATGAGTGTTCAATATAAAATTTTAATGCATTACATGATAATGCATAATCCTACCTTAACTATTTTTTAGAACATATACAAAAACAAAATCTACCACTGTCCGGAAATTTTAAACATGATAATTGTCAGTAGTTCACCGTAAAATTCAAAGTTGCTTTTCAGTAAGTACATTCTCAGGATTCTATTTATGTTAAGGCTCCAGTGTTTCTTAACATTCATATGACCTAGTGAGATAATAGAAGCTTGAATACACGGATAATGTCAATACGACCTTATGGATGGGACAAAAATTCAAACATTTTTTCATTCAAAATGGAAATAATACCAAAAATGATTCCCTCCACAATAATGGCAATGGTTATTGCAAAATGAAAATTCAAAATTCACCCAAGCTTGATAAAAAACAGCTGAAAACCTGTTAAAGGTTCGTACATGGTAACAAATTAGGGAGGGTACAGATCTAAAACTTGAGCTATTTTGATCCATATCTGCAACGCCAACATTAATTACTATCCCACAAAGACGGGCCGCAATGGTTTAGGAACATATGGGAACGCCTTGGAACTTATTACATCATTTCGTAGAATTGTAAACTGCACGTTAACATCAACCTAATTTACTACTAAAACTTTGTTATGCGTAATCAATTACTAATTAACTCAGCTACTTCTTGTTACTTTTCTATGTGATGCCATTTTGTGACCCAAAATAAATATATATAATATTTATAACGTAAATAAACAAAAATGTATTATGATAAAGTATAAGATCCTATAGTAACATCTCAATTATATTTTGAAGGGTAGAAACTCATAGTAAGGTAAAAGGTCCTTCATTCAAATGAAGATTTTCTATTTTTTTTGTAAAAAAAAGTTACATACATAAATCGTTCCAATGAAAAGCCAACCGTGCAATCCAGTAAGATCATAGCATGAAATAAAATCAAAACCTTTGGTAAGCAGCAAAAAATAATGGTAAAATGAATGAGTTTGGTGATATTCCAATCGAGTTTGGAGCAGCAAAAAATAGTGCAGCAAGAAGTAGAGTTCTCATTTTTTTTCCCCCTCATTCAAAACCATAAGAGACATTTAAACCATGAAAGTACATTAAAGTCTATAATGTCCAATATTTTTGTCCAACCCTTAAATTTCAAATCATGTTCCTCAAACTAAAAGGTAGAAGAAATATATAAAGAGTATATATTTTTATTATACCCCAACAAATGTTGATGCATCCTCCTTTGTAGCAATGAGAGCTTTAATTTGAATACATCAGCTATTTCAATATATCTTTTTGTCAGTACATTGCCTGCGTTGACTGAAAAATGGATCTAACAGTTGAAAATTACATGGCACAAAGTGAAAGCTCTTTCCTACTAGCATATCAAATGCCAACAAATTATTACATGCATAAATCTACTAACGTATATGATGTCTCTAGCATAAATTTTGACAGTAAATAGATTTTTGTAAGGACCGCTGATAATTTTGATAGTGATATTTTGTAATTGTAAAATTCGTTTACTTGCTAATTGAAGAAACTCAAATCTAGCAATTATATTAAGTATTAAATAATAAAGTGAATTTTTATGTCATATAATAATACATTAACAAAATTGGTAAATGTTATTTCTCTTTTAAAATCAAACGGTGCACAACTAATATAAATTATTGAAGATATGAAAACGAACAAGTTAAAGAAATAAGAAGTAATGTAAAGAAAATCCAATGTGTTCGAAGGGTAGCCAATGCTACTATTTCAAGACACTTTTGACCTTCTTCTCAAGTAGGTTAGTGAAATCAATTTAAAAAAAATAGAAGGAGAGCATATAATGTGATTCCCTTCTATTTTCATCAAAGCAAGAAGCACTTCATCAATAACTTGAGAAAAGACATGAACTTAGATTTATGTAGAAAATCTAATACCTTGCAGTTGCAGTCCTTCACCGGAAAGAATATATGCAAAGCTAATAGCTCTTCCATGTTCCCGTCTTTGTTGGATGATCACTTAATATTTTTTTGGGTGAAAATCCTATGGAAAGGATAAAATGAATTCGAATAAAATTATAGATTAATTATAAGGCTATAAAATAGAGGTGTACAAATTGCTAAAGCAAAACGGTAAAATTATCCAAGTACAGGAAAACCGAATTGTTAAAAATTTATCTAAGAATAGAGAAATAGTCAGCAAACAATTAAACTGGCTTTGAAATAAAAGCCAAACAACTATAAAGGTACCTAAATGTGACAAAATGATGTGGGAAGTAAAAGCAAGGAGTGATGAGGAATTCTGCTAATAACGATAAACAATGCATGTAAACACATGATTTAAAATCGGAACAGTTATACGTTACTTGTTTACTTAAATGTTTTCTATAAACATACATGAATGTAAAATGAACATGAATCTAGATCAGAATAGCGATTCAGTAGTTAATTTATATATTTTATGACTACCTTTAAATGCATATGAATTTGAATAATTAAATTACACATGGATCAAAAATAGATAAATAAAGAGCTGAAAATAAACTATCAAATACACCGACCCCATTCTTTGCAGCCGCTTAAAACATTAGTGTATAGTAAAAAAATGCATTTTAATAGCACTAGTTATTAACAATGAATGCGCATCAAAATGGTGCCTGGAATCAACATCTATATAAGAGTTAACTTCTGATTTCAAAAACGTAATCTAATACGAAAAATGATCATAACCAAGATAAATTTACTTCCTAGCAATTTGAATCCAACAGTAAACTCTTAATAAAAATTCATCAAAAGCAGCACAAATATCATAGCATAAGGAATGTGGCTGCTTATCCTGTGGTGAGATCAACGATAATGGTTGCATCGCCCTATCAGTGATATCATGTAATTTTCATTTAGTACTGTGACGGCCCGCCCCGCACCAGCCTGCATTTCCTCCGAAAGTGCGCTGTACACATGCCCGACTAGCACGGGACGGTCGTCAGGAGAAAGGAAAGAAGGGAACGAACTGATCAAGAACCTGTAGAATGTCTCACAGCGCATGGAATAAAATATAATAATAATAACATACTTGACATAAAACAGGTGAGACAGTGCATAAGCTGATAACTAAAACCAACATCAACATCAGAGGAGCGGAAATCCAAATACAGCTTATTACAACTTTCCAAATTTACTGTCTCTAAACAAAAGAAAGCTAAAGTAGAAGATGCACCACTAATGCCCAAGCAGTGATCTTCAACAACACAGGGAGAATACTATATATATATTACGTGGAAGCCTCCTGCTCGTCTCCGGATCATCTACCCGTGCATCACCAGCTAACCTGTCTCTAGTCTGCTCGTGTGAGCACCCAGAGTAATAAGAGGAGACATAAAACTCTGGGTCAGACATAAAGCCTGGTATGAGCGATAAGCATCTAAACAGAACAATAACAGGTATACTAAACCATACCTGAACCTGGACCTGCAACCAAAGAGTTAGTACCACATACCGTACAGTACTCTAAGGTGCCATAATAAATAGTGTAAAGAGTATGGGGGTGGGGTGTGCATGTCATAATGATAGCAAACAAATCAACCATAGCAACCATCCTCAAATCTCTCACTCAGTGCGTAAAGCATACGATGTCCACCACTGTCAATCACTAGACCCATCGAAGTAGTGACGGAGTTCAACTTGTACAACTACTGCTACTACCAAGCTTACCACATGGAGTCATGACCAAATCTTTACAAATGACCCCACTTCATTGGTTTATAGCCCTTTAGTCGTATCTAGGCCACTGTGGCCCTGAATCCGTTCACGTACTTCCCATACATAGTGATCCAAAGTCATAGACATCGACTGCTTCTTGGCACACGTCCCGTAGCAAAGCCCAATCATGAAGTGAACTCATCGGTTCCCAACTGGATCCTGAGCTCTAACTTCCCATATTGGACTACCTTTGCATCTCGGGTTATTGGTCAATACTGGGTCGGGTCGGGTTCCTTTCAAGCCATCGGTTCGGGTCGGGTCCACTGCGTTGCGTTGAAGCATGGTCTTCCTCTGATAGCGGTTCGGTTCGGGTCCACTCCATCGCGTAGGTTCGGGTCGGGTGTCCTCCTCCGGGTCGGGTGTCCCACCTCGGGTCGGGTCGGGTGCCATCTCCCTTCCAGTTCGTGCTTCCGCTCTGATCCGCTCCCTCGTTCTTCATGTGCTCCGATCCGATCCCTCCTCCTTTATCCGATCCGATCCCAGTTCAATTAGCGTGGCCTTCCTTCTTGCCAGTTCTCCCAAGTGTCAAGTTCCGATACGAGCCCTTCGTCCTTAAGTCGATCTGATCCCCAGCTTAACCAACATGGCCTTCCTTTTTGCCAAGCCTCTTTTGTGCCAGACTCCAGTTCGGGTCGGGTTCCTTGCTCAGGTCTCCAATCCGATCCGAGCCCATATCCGATCCGATCCGAAACCCTGCACAACTTTCTGCAACTTTTTCCAGCAACTTGTTTACGCCATTCGACGACGTTTTCGACAAATCTAACTATACTAATCAATCACAAATCATGTCAAACAGTCATAGCAACATAGAAAACTAACCACAAACACCAAAACAATGGATTTATATGTCAAAATGGATCAAATATACCCAAAACCCCATAATTTCCCTTAAGCATGTTTAAGCAAAACTAATCATAGGGTTAACAAAACTTAATCAAATTAAACCAAATTTCTACCAGAGGCATAAAATATTATTTTCAAATTTATGGATATTTTTCCAGAATTTATTAGTGTATAAATTCGCTAATCTTCACTAATTACCCTTAATTAACTGTAATTAGTGTCAAAACAATGCTAATCACTCACCTTGGCCACAAATAAAATTCTCAGAACTGAAACCTCGCTGATTTGGGTGAATACTGATGTCTAACAGCAGCTCCAACCTTGCTTTCGTGTTTTCTCTCCTTAATTTGATGTAGATTAAGCCAAAACTTGATTAGAAAGTGATTAGAAGGTGATTTGGGTGTTGGAGGCCATTGCTAGGGTTGCAAGAAAGAAAGTGGCGGCTGGGAAATGAGAATAAGATCGTTCTCTAACTGATTTCAGCCTCCTCCTTACCATAATCCCGAAATCCCCCATTGGGCCTAGCTGTTAATCACCCGGTTAAGCCCAATCAAGCTGTTTTTCACCATCTGAAACTTGTTTCAGCCATATCTCCCAAACGGTGAGTCCGTTTGGCTAATGTGACCACTCTACGGAATTGTAAACCATCATCCGGAGCCAATGGAAGTGGTTTCAGGTCAAAATTCCTTTCCAGTCAAAAGTTATGGCCAAAACAGTACCAACTAGGGTAAAATGGTCATTTAAAAATCGGGAAAAATCATGAACATGGGAAATGACCCCAATAGTCGTCTCCCAAAGTTACATGACCATACGACTTCGTATGTGAAAGAAATAAATATTCTACGATCCTATGATGCATAGAATGCGGGTCATTACACTCTCCCCCCCTTAAAAAATTTCGTCCCAGAAATTCCTTAACCCAAAACATACAAAAGATCCCGCATGCCTAACAGCCACATACAACAATCAAACATACAAAACAAGCAAACAAGCCTATCCAAGCATGCGGAAAAACTAAATCGTAGTTAAAATCTTACCAGGCAAAGAGTTCTGGATATGTCTTCCTAATGTTCTCCTCTGTCTCCCAAGTGCAGTCATTCTCGTTCTCGCCCCACTGAACCTTGACTAGCTTCACCGCCTTCCTTCGAAGTTGCTTCATATCGTGCTCGACAATACGGATCGTCTTGCGGTTCCCAACCGCCTCGGGTTCTACTTCGAAGTCCTCTAACTGATCAGGTGAAATAGCCATATTTGGGTCGTGAACGAACTTCCTTAGTTGGGAAACATGAAATACGTTGTGAACTCCTGCCATCTTCTCTGGTAAGCCAATTCTATATGCCAAATTCCCGACTGGTTCAAGAACAGGGAATGGGCCAACAAATCTTGGTGCCAACTTGCCTCTCCTGCCAAATCGTATCACGCTCTTCAATGGAGAAATCTTGACAAACACCAAGTCACCAATGGAGAATTTTAGGTCTCTTCTCCTCTTATCAGCATAACTCTTCTGCCTATCTTGGGCAGCCTTCATTCGTTGTTGAATGATCTTGATCTTATCTGAAGTTTCCCTCACCACATCTGGTCCAAGCATAAACTTCTCGCCAGTCTCTATCCAACATGATGGTGAATTGCACGGTCTTCCGTACAAAGCTTCAAACGGAGCCATACCGATACTGGATTGGTAGCTATTATTATATAAAAACTCTACTAGATGCAAATGGTCATCCCATGATCCACCAAAATCCAATATACATGCTCTCAAGAGATCTTCCAAAATACGATTCACCCTCTCCGTCTGACCGTCGGTCTGAGGATGATATGCGGTACTGAGATGTAACTCTGACCCTAGAGCCTCTTGTAAGCTCTTCCAAAACCCACTAGTGAACAATGGGTCTCGGTCACTCACAATGCTTTTAGGTACTCCATGAAATCTCACTACCCACTTCATATACAATTCTGCCAACTTGGCTACCGTTCTAGTCGATTTGACTGGTATAAATCTTGCACTTTTAGTCAATCGGTCCACAATCACCCAAATGCTATCATGTCCCGATCTAGTCCTTGGTAAACCATCGGTGAAATCCATCGAGACTTGCTCCCATTTCCATTCGGGAATTTCTAAGGGCTGTAACAACCCACTAGGCTTCTTTTGCTCGGCTTTAACTAGCTGGCAATTCATGCATTTGGATATAAACCTCCCAATGTCTCTTTTCATCCCTTCCCAGTAGAAGGTCTGCTTCATGTCTCGATACATCTTATTACCACCGGGGTGTATAGTCAGTTTTGAGTGATGACACTCTCTAAGCACTTCATCCCTCAATCCATTGACATTGGTTACAACAAGCTTTCCATTCTTTCTAATCCATCCATCTCGATCAAGCCCATACTTGTTCATCTCCTCATCGATACCCATCTCTAACTTGGAGATGATTTCCAATAGGTTAGGATCGTCCCTCTGACTAGAGCCGATCCGCTCAATCAAAGTGGGTCTGATCGTCAAATTTGCTAACATTTCTGGATCCAATTCGCACTTTGGTCTGAAATCATACCCAGCGATGTACTCCAGTGGCTTCCATTCTAGAAACATAGCCCCTAAACTGGCATGTCTCCTACTCAATGCATCAGCCACCGCATTTCCCTTTCTCGGTGTATATGCGATGTCAAAATCATAGGAAGACAAGTATTCTAACCACCTTTGTTGCTGGAGATTTAGATCCTTCTGGGAGAAGAGATACTTCAATGACTTATGATCTGTAAACAGCTCAAATCTTTCTCCCAAGAGATAGTGTCTCCACGTCTTCAACGTGAACACGATCGCTGCCAATTCCAAATCATGGGTAGGGTATCTTTTCTCGTGCGGTTTCAATTGCCGACTTGCATAAGCTACAACCCTACCGCCTTGCATCAATACAGCACCCAGTTCGGTACCACAGACATCTGTGTATACCGTCATCTCTTCATTCCCCTTAGGAATGACTAACACTAGTGCGCATGTCAACTTGTCCTTTAGACTCTTGAATGCATTCTCGCACCTTTCATCCTAGACAAAAGCTTGATTCTTCTTGGTCAACTGTGTCAATGGTGCTGCTATCTTGGAGAAACCTTGGATAAACTTACGATAATATCCAGCTAACCCCAAGAAACTTCTTACATCTGTTGCATTCTTGGGCGTAGGCCAATCCTGTACCGTAGCCACCTTCGCCGGGTCCACGGCAATACCATTCTCTGATACAACATGGCCCAAGAACCTCACTTCCCTCCTCCAGAAGTGACACTTAGAAAACTTTGCTTTCAATTGGTGTTTTCTCAACACCTCCATCACTATTCTTAAATGTTCCTTGTGTTCTTCCTCTGTCCTCGAATAGACCAAAATATCATCAACGAACACAAGGACAAACTTATTCAACTGATCTCTGAATATCCTATTCATAAGATCCACAAAACATGCTGGGGCATTGGTCAGCCCGAATGGCATGACCAACCACTCATAAAATCCAGACGGTGTCCGAAATGTCGTTTTAGCTATACTCTCAGCTTCCACTCTAAGCTGATGAAAACCTGTCGCGAGATCCAACTGAGAAAATACTCTCGCGCCACTCAACTGATCGAACAAATCATCTATCCGCGGTAGAGGATACTTATTCTTCCTCGTCACTTTATTCAACTCGCGGTAGTCTACACACAAACGAAGGGAACCATCCGCCTTGGTAGCAAACACAACTGGTGCTCCCCATTCAGAAACACTCCTTCTGATAAATCCCTTCTTCAAAAGATCGCTGACTTTCACCTCGAGCTCTCACTGCTCCCTTGGTGCCATACGACGAAGTGGCATCACTATAGGTCTGGCATCTTTTACCAAATCAATACGGAACTCAATCTCTCGGTGTGTTGGAAGCCCGGTCACTTCTTCGAAAACATCCGGATACTGGCCAACCACGGGCAAACCGGACAACTCATTATGCGGAATGTCGAGGGAGTTTAGAAAACTAGCCAATACCCCATCACTGGGTAGACCACCAAACACTATCCTCCGCCCATCATCCGCTCTAGCTATCACCAAAAAGCCCTCACAGTCTACCACCACCCCGTATCTTCGGAGCCAATCTACTCCCAAAATAATGCCAAACACAGTAAAGCCCAAAACAAAGCAATCACAAACATGCATCCATGACTCGATAAGACCACATTACGACTAATCATGCTAAGGCTAGTCGAACCACCAATCGGGTTCGTCACTACTAAATGTTTATCGACAATCTCGGGCTCCAATCCCAACCTATCTACCAGGTCACTAGATATGAAAGAACTGGAAGCTCCGGTATCAATCAAAACTCTAACAGGAACATCATAAACAGAAAGCATACCTTGAATGACGACATTCTTTCCCTTCTCCGCCGCAGTTGGGGCATTCGACGAAGAAGGAATAGCATTAAGGGCGTAGGCTTTCACCATTTGCTTTTCTTTGGGGGGTTGCGGACACTTGTCCTTGTGATGTCCCATTTGGCCACAGTTGAAGCACTTCCTGTCCGCTGGCTTGGCCCGACAATTACCAGCATAATGGCCCTTCTTACCACAGCTGAAGCACTCAACATCTTGCTTATTCTTTTTCTTCTGGCCATCCTTAGTCTGATTTTGCTTTCTCTTATTCTGGGAACCACCCTTGCCTCCACCACTTGCTTGTGGCTTTGGCTCATCTGCGGATGCAACCTCGGTCTTCGGCTTAGGGTAGAGACTTTCTGATCTTAATGCTTTCCCCACAATCGATTCAAACGTCTCATCGATGTGGTTAATAAGCCTTTCCCCCAAGTACTGATCCAAACCAATTATGAATTTCTCATTCTTCTTCTTGGCAGTATCTATTAGGGATAACCCATATTTCGACAAAGTGTCGAATTCAGCAATATACTCCGAGACAGCTCTGCCATTCTGCTTGAGCTCCAAGAATTTCTTAAACAGCACTGACTTCTGAGCAGCTGGAATGAACTTCTCGCTAAAGCGAGCCTTAAACTGCTCCCAAGTAATCTGATCTTCGGGAGTGGCTGCCTTTATAGCATTCCACCAATTCATTGCCCGCCCTTGCAGCTGACGGGACGCTAGCTTTCTCTTCATCGCATCCTCGATACCCAGATCCTCGAAGATACGTTCGCAACTATCCAACCAATCCTGAACATCCGTAGCCGACTCCGTTCCGTGGAACGGCTTCCCACCAAGACTAGTATAATCCTTATTCAGCTTGGCAAAGTCAACCCTCGGTGCCTGCACTATTGGACCACCACCATTTCCACCATTGGGAGCTGCCCTCTGCACGTCCCTAAGCATCTCTCTCATGAGGTCAGTAAACATCGTCCTCATGTCAGCAGCATTCCCATTATTGGCCCCTCTACCGGTACCTCTAACATATCGGCTCATCGTCAATCTATAAAAGGAAACGATTAACGACCCCATAGTGGTGCTAGTGCAGCACGACTTCATTCTTATACTACTAATAGTATATATATAGATTTTTAAAAAACCAAAATAATCACAAATACGCTCTCTCGTATACATATATTATCTCTCCCTGATAACTTCCCTAGGTTAACTACGCAACCTGGCTCTGATACCAAGTGTGACGGCCCGCCCCGCACCAGCCTGCATTTCCTCCGAAAGTGCGCTGTACACATGCCCGACTAGCACGGGACGGTCGTCAGGAGAAAGGAAAGAAGGGAACGAACTGATCAAGAACCTGTAGAATGTCTCACAGCACATGGAATAAAATATAATAATAATAACATACTTGACATAAAACAGGTGAGACAGTGCATAAGCTGGTAACTAAAACCAACATCAACATCAGAGCAGTGGAAATCCAAATACAGCTTATTACAACTTTCCAAATTTACTGTCTCTAAACAAAAGAAAGCTAAAGTAGAAGATGCACCACTAATGCCCAAGCAGTGATCTTCAACAACACAGGGAGAATACTATATATATTACGTGGAAGCCTCATGCTCGTCTCCGGATCATCTACCCGTGCATCACCAGCTAACCTGTCTCTAGTCTGCTCGTGTGAGCACCCAGAGTAATAAGAGGAGACATAAAACTCTGGGTCAGACATAAAACCTGGTATGAGCGATAAGCATCTAAACAGAACAATAACAGGTATACTAAACCATACTCGAACCTGGACCTGCAACCAAAGAGTTAGTACCACATACCGTACAGTACTCTAAGGTGCCATA
This sequence comes from Allium sativum, assembly GCA_030737875.1. Classification (NCBI taxonomy): domain Eukaryota; kingdom Viridiplantae; phylum Streptophyta; class Magnoliopsida; order Asparagales; family Amaryllidaceae; genus Allium; species Allium sativum. The sequence continues at coordinate 193,240,300 of CM060927.1, read as the reverse complement.
ATAAATAGTGTAAAGAGTATGGGGGTGGGATGTGCATGTTATAATGATAGCAAACAAATCAACCATAGCAACCATCCTCACATCTCTCACTCAGTGCGTAAAGCATACGATGTCCACCACTGTCAATCACTAGAACCATCGAAGTAGTGACGGAGTTCAACTTGTACAACTACTGCTACTACCAAGCTTACCACATGGAGTCATGACCAAATCTTTACAAATGACCCCACTTCATTGGTTTATAGCCATTTAGTCGTACCTAGGCCACTGTGGCCCTGAATCCGTTCACGTACTTCCCATACATAGTGATCCAAAGTCATAGACATCGACTGCCCCTTGGCACTCGTCCCGCAACAAAGCCCAATCATGAAGTGAACTCATCGGTTCCCAACTGGATCCTGAGCTCTAACTTCCCATATTGGACTACCTTTGCATCTCGGGTTATTGGTCAATACTGGGTCGGGTCGGGTTCCTTTCAAGCCATCAGTTCGGGTCGGGTCCACTGCGTTGCGTTGATGCATGGTCTTCCTCTGATAGCGGTTCGGTTCGGGTCCACTCCATCGCGTCGGTTCGGGTCGGGTGTCCTCCTCCGGGTCGAGTGTCCCACCTCGGGTCGGGTCGGGTGCCATCTCCCTTCCAGTTCGTGCTTCCGCTCCGATCTGCTCCCTCGTTCTTCACGTGCTCCGATCCGATCCCTCCTCCTTTATCCGATCCGATCCCAGTTCAATTAGCATGGCCTTCCTTCTTGCCAGTTCTCCCAAGTGTCAAGTTCCGATCCGAGCCCTTCTTCCTTTAGTCGATCTGATCCCCAGCTTAACCAATATGGCCTTCCTTTTTGCCAAGCCTCTTTTGTGCCAGACTCCAGTTCGGGTCGGGTTCCTTGCTCAGGTCTCCAATCCGATCCGAGCCCATATCCGATCCGATCCGAAACCCTGCACAACTTTCTGCAACTTTTTCCAGCAACTTGTTTACGCCATTCGACGACGTTTTCGACAAATCTAACTATACTAATCAATCACAAATCATGTCAAACAGTCATAGCAACATAGCAAACTAACAACAAACACCAAAACAATGAATTTATATGTCAAAATGGATCAAATATACCCAAAACCCCATAATTTCCCTTAAGCATGTTTAAGCAAAACTAATCATAGGGTTAACAAAACTTAATCAAATTAAACCAAATTTCTACCAAAGGCATAAAATGTTATTTTCGAATTTATGGATATTTTTTCAGAATTTATTAGTGTATAAATTCGCTAATCTTCACTAATTACCCTTAATTAACTGTAATTAGTGTCAAAACAATGCTAATCACTCACCTTGGCCACAAATAAAATTCTCAGAACTGAAACCTCGTTGATTTGGGTGAATACTGATGTCTAACAGCAGCTCCAACCTTGCTTTCGTGTTTTCTCTCCTTAATTTGATGTAGATTAAGCCAAAACTTGATTAGAAAGTGATTAGAAGGTGATTTGGGTGTTGGAGGCCATTGCTAGGGTTGCAAGAAAGAAAGTGGCGGCTGGGAAATGAGAATAAGATCGTTCTCTAACTGATTTCAGCCTCCTCCTTACCCTAATCCCGAAATCCCCCATTGGGCCTAGCTGTTAATCACCCGGTTAAGCCCAATCAAGCTGTTTTTCACCATCTGAAACTTGTTTCAGCCATATCTCCCAAACGGTGAGTCTGTTTGGCTAATGTGACCACTCTACGGAATTGTAAACCATCATCCGAAGCCAATGGAAGTGGTTTTAGGTCAAAATTCTTTTCCAGACAAAAGTTATGGCCAAAACAGTACCAACTAGGGTAAAATGGTCATTTAAAAATCGGGAAAAATCATGAACATGGGAAATGACCCTAATAGTCGTCTCCCAAAGTTACATGACCATACGACTTCTTATGTGGAAGAAATAAATATTCTACGATCCTATGATGCGTAGAATGCGGGTCGTTACAAGTACAATATACTTATTAAGGTCTAGTAGTGAATCACGTAGAAGTAGTCGGGCTAAAGCTAATGTTTATTTGCCTGCTGATGAAATGTAGCACCAACAGTAAAAGAAGCGTATATAGAAAGATATACGAATTGAAGTAATTTTACCTTAGAGGTAAATCATTCAATTGAGCAAGCATTCAATATATGGATCATTGATTGTCTAATCTGCAATTGCAAAATGATGTTTCATTTAAGATAAAACGTCCAGTTAAACAAATGGTTACTATACAAAATTTGACAATAGCACCATGTAACATTCAATCAAGAAAATAAGTAAATGATTTGATATCGTTGAGTCCACTGCTAGCAAACAATAGCTCAAAAGAATAGTCTAACATAAAAGTCGATGCATGCAACAATATATAGATGAACACCGAAAAAGATTTCTCCATACCCTTTCTAATTCTAGTGCATCAGGCAACAAACAATATTTTCAATAAACTACTGTGAAGTATAGAATGATTTAAGTTCATCCACTATTTCAGTGTAAGAGAATTTTCTCTCAAGCATACTACTCTACAACAAATCTCATAACAGTTCATATGGAATTAATACCATAATAATAAAGGTATACATCTGATGTAGGCAATACTGTATAACACATTCGGAATTCTTAAAAAAAATCACAGGAACTTTAGTACGAAGGAAGTTAGAATGACAGTTGTAAACATCAGTGGTTGGATTTTTGTACAAAAAAATAGATAAACTTGTATAATTTTCACTATAAAAAAAATAGTCGAAAACATTAACATACCTATTTGATAAGCCTCAACCGACCATTAGAGATGCTCAATCGATCATGGATTTCTCGGTTGAAACGATGATTGATGATAAGACGCGAAATTAGCAGGTTTTTGATTTCAATTGACGCCCTAGAATCCATAACTTGGATGAAAATAGATGGAATTAGTTGAAGCCAAGAGAGAAGGAGAAGATTCTCATTCGAAGATGGACAATTAAAGTTAGAGGAAGAAATTTTAAGAGAGAACTGAAAAGTATCATTAGATTTACCCGGCGATGGGGAGAGGAAAAGGGAACTAACGATGAAATTATGATATTAGGTGGCAGTAAGAAGCAGATATGGGATACAAAAAGGAAGAAATAAAAAGATGCAACCATTCTTTCAAAATAGCCAGGAAGAGAAGCAATCACGATAGGGTTGGAGAGACTGTTCAGCTTTACTTAAGGCAGCGAAATTTTGGGAGCCTGTGAGAACTCCATTGTAAACTCTGTAATTATAATATAGTATAGATTTCTTTATTTTCTATGTTTAGAAAATATACGTTAACACTGGAAAACATTTCCATTTCTAATCCATATTTCCAATTTCAATATTTGATTACGTTTCTGATTATATTGGGGAAACATTTCCAAATCTTCTTTACTTGGATTTAAACAGATGTTTAAATCAACATCGCGACGACAACTCAAACCACTATACTTATTTACTAAATTCATTTAACCACTTTCACTCTCGAACCTTAACCATTTCTAAATTAAAAACGCAGTCAATCAAGTTGGGGTATAGCTACCTCTCAGACCTTAACTGAACCACCTTTCAAACCTTGAAATAGATACGATTCACCTTTCAACTCTTTAACACTTCCTTACGAACCCTCAGATTCTATTTACGAACCCCCTTCTTTTACAAGTTTACGTGATTATAACAATGGTGTTATAATCTCCTGCATCCGAAATATATTATCTGTAATATGACTTTTATTTCCTAACTCGAATAATATAACGATAACTAATTTATTTACTCCTATTCGGTTAACTCTAATTTATAACTCTTATTTGAATAACTCCAACCTAATAACTTTTACTTGAATTAACTCTTATTCGAATAACTTATACTCGATTTGCTTACTTTCGAATACTTATATTCGATAATCTCTTTCTCCGAATACATCTTATTCGATTTAACTCATGTCGAATAACTTGATTCGATCAATCACTTCGAATACTTCTGATTCGATTATCTCACTTCGAATATTTATAATTCGATTAACTCATTTCAACTCTATTCGAATAAACTAAATTCGATTAACTCCATTTGAATAACTCTAGTTCGATTTAACTCTATCGATTAAACTCTAACTGATTAACTCTAACTGGTTTAACTCTACGGTTTAACCTAACTGGTTAACCCTAATTGTTAACTCTTTGTCCTTATTCAGTTTCAAACATCGATGTTGAAATCGATTTTTACTTCTTTATAAAAGTACTACTTATATATTCTATTTATCCAAATGATAAATATTTAACTTAATTTATAAATATCATTTATAAATCAATCTGCTCTTTTTATCTGTTTACTTCTTCATATATAAGTTCAGACTTATATATATCTATTTATCCAAAGATAAATATTTCCTTTATAATCTTTTTATTTTCTAAATGCCTTTTGCCCATATTTCCTTTTTAAATCTTTATTTGTAAATGGTTTACAAATATTACCCTCTTAAATTCTATTTGCAAATGGTTTGCAAATATTCCCTTCTCTATTCTATTTGCAAATGGTTTGCGAATATTTCCTTTTCAACTCTATTTGCAAATGTGTTGCAAATATTTCTTATATAATATCTTATTTGTTTCCTAAACAAATATTCCTTTTATCTTATTATATTCATTTAACAAATAAGTATCCTTTATAACCTATTTGTAAATGTTTTACACATATTTCTCTTTCTATTTTATTTGTAAATGGTTTACAAATATTTTTCTTTCTATTTTATTTGACAAATATTTTCCTTTATATTTGTTTTACAAATATATTTCCCTTTATATTTGATTTACAAATATTTCCTTTATATTTGATTTACAAATATTTTTCCTTTTACAAAAATCCTTTTTCTTTTATATATATAAAATCCATTGATTTATATAAATAAATTATTTTCAAAATATACTTTGAATATCCCCTTTTTACATCCTAGTATTTCTTATGGTATTTAACGTACCATATAACAATGATCGGTATCATTCAAACATATAAAATCATCAACAGATTTCATATCACATCATATAACACAATATATGAACAGAACATTATTATAAATATTGAGGAGTCCAGTTGGACCCCTCTAACCTGTTTCCCTGCATCACAGATGTTAAACAGTATAATTAACATCTATTTCATTTCAATATGAAATATTCTGCTAAATAGAATCAATATTTGATTAGCGATTTATATATATATATATCATTATCTATGATTTCAATCAATACACAAACAATTCGACCAAACAGTTAACACACAACAATCAGTCATCATTTATCAGTTTTAAATATACGTTATAAAAATAGAACTGTTCAGAGTTGGTGAGTTTTACACACATTTGTCATTTTTCGTTAAATAACGATTAACGATACTTGATTCAATTCAGTCACTTTTATTCTGTCGTAAATCCAGACAAGCTCTGGATCATTTCCATTCCACTTCTATGTTTTAGTGTCTAATTCATACGATCCTATCGGATCTGGTTTTGTCTGATTCTGACCACATCTGAATAAGATATGATTTTTTTACAAAGTTAACCACTTTATATATTATGGAAGTTGACAAATAATTAAATAAATTAATTTGTTAATAACCTTAATCCTACGTTAAGCCTAAATCCTGGATTTTCACGACTAATGCTTCTTCCTTCACCAAAAAACAGGACATGCACCAGATTTCCATGGCGTAGAACTGCCATACATCCCACCTTGCTGCGCCCTTCACCATTCACTGAATCCAAGGCCATCCGACATCTCCTTAACCCATCAACTCTTCAACCAGAAGTTTAAACAAAAATGGCCATTACTGCCTTTAACATTCACAGTAACTCCCGGACCAGTCCTCACCAAAATAGCCTTCTCCTCTTCCCTAAAGTTTCACCGCCAGCCTTTAGCACTGATACTTCCCATAACATACAAATCCCAGTAAACCCAACCATATCACGTTCAACACCCAGATCCCGTCCCCTTGTAGCCCTCACCATCAGCGAAAACTTCCCAAACCAATACTCACGCTGCTCCAAAAACTTCACCAAATCAACTCTAACACGTTCCTCCTAAATCGCGTCGTCCCCAATTCGTATTGCCTGCACAAACTCAGCGACAACAACTCGAACAAAAACCCAAGAAATTTACAGCACAGGATGTCCTCAATAATCACCACTTCAAGCTTCGAACCGGGTCATCACCTCGCGCAAAGCCTCTCGAGTCTCTCTCAAAACTGAACCCTAGGTTCGCCCGTTCTTCACGAGTTCGCCAGAAACAAATGTCGAGTGTAGTGGAATGAACATCGACGGAAAGCCCTAAGCCCGAGCATCTCAATAAAACTCTTTTCGAGATTTTAGGATTTTGTTTTGATTTTTAGAGGAATTTTGAAGCTTGGATTTTCTCGTTTGAGATATTTTGTGGCGGCGTTGAAGAAGTGTTGGACTTCGGTGAAACAATGAATTAGGTTATAAGGCTTTTAGGGGGGGTATTTATAACCAACATAAATATCTAGATATTTTAGTTTTATAATCTATTTTTGCTTTCTAAAAATTCTTATGGTCACACACGATACCCAAAAATCACGAAAATTGGCACGCAGCTACAGTTCGACATTATGGTCCCAACGAAACTGGTTTCGTCGATTTCCGACTCCGTTTGCTCACACAACGTATTTTTAAAGGTCCAATAATCGACTGTATTTCACATTAAAATCCAGCACGACCACATACGAACTTCAAAAATCACGGAACTTGACATCTAATAACAATTTAACATTGCGGATCCAACAAAATTAGTTTCGTCAAATTCTGAGGTCATTTGCAAAAATGGCTGTTTTCTAAGGCTCTAATTAAACCATTTTAAATATATAAATATATTTAAAACAATTCAATTAAATATTAATAAATTAATATTATCGTATATATTCACAATAGAATATCATACAGCTCTAGAATATTCCTATATGAATTTCTAACTTGATATTTCAAATCCCGATTAAATCGATATTCAATTTATATTGAAAAATCCTTTTATAAATCGTTATAAATTATAAAGAAATTCCATAGCGACTTTTCTAAAATTTGATTTGGACATAAATCAAAATCTACACGACGAAATCCCGATTTTTCTCTTCCACTAGAAAGATATACTTCACCAGCTCCGAACGTTTCTTGTTTCACAGAAATCCGGCTTAAAACGAATCCTGTCCATCCAGTTGAAGTTCAAATCGCCAAATTACGAACTGCAGCGCCATTTCAAGCTCGATTTTAATTATAATATAATTATACGTTCAAAATGTTGTTCAAATAATATATTCATTATTCTAATTCAATTCTAAACTGAATTAAATACCACCGATGATCCAATTCACACCATACTGTGAATTCCACTATTTCTGAAATTTAATATATTATTATATTATTTATTTTAATTAAATATTCAATATAATTTAATTACGACCGTATATTCTCTAAATCACTATATAAATAATTAAATTAATTAATTATTTTATCGCCGAAAATGCGGGTCATTACATTCTTCCCTACTTAAAATAATTTCGTCCTCGAAATTGCTAAGGTAGAGAACAAACCCTATTGACTGGTTAGAACTTATTAGTTTACTTCTTTACTTCAGTTTCAAATGAACCAATTTAATTTCAATTAAATATTTAATTAATTCTTATCAACGAAAATTTTCAAAAATCCTGAAAATTTTCTAATGCCTTAACTTTTCGAAAAAATTTGCCATAACCTCCTTTGTACTGGTCAATAGGTCAAACTCCAACTCGCCTCTCTGGGCCATCTCCAACCTAAAAGAAAATCAAACAGCCAAGCGGCTTGCCAATTCGGCTCATAAATCTCATACCCAATAGAAATATAAACTTGTACCTTCTTGTCAGGCATATCGTTATATCCTTTCATCTGTTGTCAGTTCAGCATATATCAATGTTATCCCAATCAAATTCTGATCAGTTTATCCATAAATCCAATCATTCGCTTATACTTAAGTCGAATTTCATTTCAAACAAAGTTTCATTCTCGACTCTTAATTCCTTAACTCATCAATCCAAATTTCTCAATATCACTTTATCCAATTCAATTTCAATTTGGTTTTAATTCAAAAAATCTTTCCCTGGGAATTTTAAACAGTTTACCATAACGAAAATCAAACTTTCCTTTTTAGGATTCAAAACACTTGCTTTTCTCAAATCAATTCAAAAACAATGTCCTTGGTAGTAATCCGTCACTTAGAACTCGAAAATGAACACTGATTATGCTGCAGTCATTACCAGCATTATTTTCCAGTTATTGAAGTGAGTTCAATACTATATCACTATCAAAATCATTCTTAAACACTTTTATTTTGAAATCAGTTCAAAATATCATTCACAAATGCTTGGAAAACAAATTTAAAATCTCCCAGGATCTAAAATTTTCCTTATTTTTAATCCAAATCCATTTACAAACACTTATCCAATTTTCTAGAATTTTAATTCATTTTCTGGTTTAAATTTCAGATTTAACTCATCTGATTTCACGTATTTCACTTATATGAATTCTGATTGGTTGTTTACATAACCATTTAATTTATAATCTTACTCGATTATAATAACAACCAATATATCCACTATATTATAATTTTGATATATATATATATATATATATCTTCTCTATATCAAGATATACCTCGGGTAAACTTATTTTAATTTACCCTTTTTCAAAACATATCGTGTCGACCCATCGTATTTGAGTGTTTATAAACTCCTACCGATACAGTGGATCAAACTGATCGAGCAGAACTCATAAACTACTCAACCAATAAATCTGCATAATATAAAATTATTTTTATATCATCTACAAATACGTTCACTCGTATATACACAATCAAACTCAATCTAGGGTATTACTAACCCTACTCTACCGAGTCACGCCACAAAGCCAAGATAATACTTAAGCTTATGCTCTGATACCAACTGTAACGACCCGGAAATTTGTCGACTTTGGTTATCGCCATAAACTCAATGATGACTAACCAAACATCGAAAAATACCAGAAAATTAATGAAAGAAATTAGAGGGTGAGAATAGATAACATAGAAACTTAGAATAGAAGAAGAAGAAGAACACAACATCAGAGTAACACGAACCTCACAGCGGAACGAATAACATATAATATATAACTTAACTTGAAATATATATCTGTACTTGAATATACATCATTATCATAGTACAACACTTACAACACAGCGGAAATAAACAATATCTATATGATCCTGAAGCATCCTGCTCCATCCCTTCAAGTATCTGTAAATCCTGACTACTTGACTGCCCGTACAAAATTCGGCACCCAAGAGTTTAGGGAAAAAGAAACAAAATAAACTCCGGGTCAGTCATGGGACTGGTATGAGTAAAACAGTTTAAACCAGTTCGAACAAGTAAACGATATCTCATAAGACCACGCCGTATAACGGAACGGGTTTTTCCCAAATGGGACAACATCAACAATATATTTTTAGAAGTAAATGAAATTCTAGATCAGGTGATTATACATCCTACTTCGAAGCGACCGACTTAGCCATGCTGCCTGCCCGATTTTCTGTCATTTACCGGTTGATGGGGCTTAAGGTTACGCTTCATCATCACATCAGATTCACTTCGAATGCCACATTGTCAGATCCATCGAAAATCACTAATTGAAGTCTACAACGATAAATTACGTGTTAGCTAAAGAAGTTTCCTTCTCCGCTTCCACTCTTGGTACGATTGGAGAAATCAATGTACGTGACCTTTCTGGAAATACTCTGTCAGACATTCATCCATACAAGTCATCCAGGAACAGGATGAACCGAAGGCACCATTCAGTACATCCGTCTTAGGCACTGTTATCTAAGACTTATACAATAGCCCTTGCACTTTACTACGTCTTCAATTTTCTTTGGCATATATGATTCGCAACGCTTTTGCCAATACATAGTGGTTCTTGTATAATAATCCAACCGTTCTCTCTATATTAACAACGTTAAAATGGTCAAAAACTTCGATAGTCGGTGAGTTAACTATCAAAGAAAACACGTGTGCAAACAACGACAATATTTCCAGATGGAAATTCTATCAATCAATCGTCAATCATATATGTATACATCTATATATATATATATATATATATATATATATATATATATATATTCATATTTCCTTATTTTCTATGTTTAGAAAATATACGTTAACACTGAAAAACATTTCCATTTCTAATCCATATTTCCAATTTCAATATTTGATTACGTTTCTGATTCTACAGGGAAAACAATTCCAAATCTTCTTTACTTGGATTTAAACAGATGTTTAAATCAACATCGCGACGACAACTCGAACCACTATACTTATTTACTAAATTCACTTAACCACTTTCACTCTCGAACCTTAACCATTTCTAAATTAAAAACGCATTCAATCAAGTTGGGGTATAGCTACCTCTCAGACCTTAACTGAACCACCTTTCAAATCTCGAAATAGATATGATTCACCTTTTAACTCTTTAACACTTCCTTACGAACCCTCGGATTCTATTTACGAACCCCCTTCTTTTACAAGTTTACGTGATTATAACAATGGTGTTATAATCTCCAGCATCCGAAATATATTATTTGTAATATGACTTTTATTTCCTAACTCGAATAATATAACGATAACTAATTTATTTACTCCTATTCGATTAACTCTAATCTATAACTCTTATTTGAATAACTCCGACCTAATAACTCTTACTTGAATTAACTCTTATTCGAATAACTTATATTCGATTTGCTTATTTTCGAATACTTATATTCGATAATCTCTTTCTTCGAATAAATCTTATTCGATTTAACTCCTGTCGAATAACTAGATTCGATCAACTCACTTCGAATACTTCTGATTCGATTATCTCACTTCGAGTATTTCTGATTCGATTAACTCATTTCAACTCTATTCGAATAAACTAAATTCGATTAACTCCATTTGAATAACTCTAGTTCGATTTAACTCTATCGATTAAACTCTAACTGATTAACTCTAGCTGGTTTAACTTTACGGTTTAACCTAACTGCTTAACACTAATGGTTAACTCTTTATCCTTATTCAGTTTCAAACATCGATGTTGAAATCGATTTTTACTTCTTTATATAAGTCTTGCTTATATATTCTATTTATCCAAATGATAAATATTTAACTTAATTTATAAATATCATTTATAAATCAATCTGCTCTTTTTATCTGTTTACTTCTTCATATATAAGTTCAGACTTATATATATCTATTTATCTAAAGATAAATATTTCCTTTATAATCTTTTTGTTTTCCAAATGCCTTTTGCCCATATTTCCTTTTTAAATCTTTATTTTTAAATGGTTTACAAATATTACCCTCTTAAATTCTATTTGCAAATGGTTTGCAAATATTCCCTTCTCTATTCTATTTGCAAATGGTTTGCGAATATTTCCTTTTCAACTCTATTTGCAAATGTGTTGCAAATATTTCTTATATAATATCTTATTTGTTTTCTAAACAAATATTCCTTTTATCTTATTCTATTCATTTAACAAATAAATATCCTTTATAACCTATTTGTAAATGTGTTACACATATTTCTCTTTCTATTTTATTTGTAAATGGTTTACAAATATTTCTCTTTCTATTTTATTTGACAAATATTTTCCTTTATATTTGTTTTACAAAAATATTTCCCTTTATATTTGATTTACAAATATTTCCTTTATATTTGATTTACAAATATTTTTCCTTTTACAAAAATCCTTTTTTTCTTTTATGTATATAAAATCCATTGATTTTATATAAATAAATTATTTTCAAAATATACTTTGAAAATCCCCTTTTTACGTCCCAGTATTTCTTATGATATTTAACATACCATATAACAATGATCGGTATCATTCAAACATATAAAATCATCAACAGATTTCATATTACATCATATAACACAATATATGAACAGAATAGTATTATAAATATTGAGGAGTCCAGTTGGACCCCTCCAACCTGTTTCCCTGCATCACAGATGTTAAACAGTATAATTAACATTTATTTCATTTCAATATGAAATATTCTGCTAAACAGAATAAATATTTGATTAACGATTTATATATTTATATATATATCGTTATCTATGATTTCAATCAATTTACAAACAATTAAACCAAACAGTTAACACACAGCAATCAGTCATCATTTATCAGTTCCAAATATACGTTATAAAAATAGAACTGTTCAGAGTTGGTGAGTTTTACTCACATTTGTCGTTTTTCATTAAATAACGATTAACAATACTTGATTCAGTTCAGTCATTTTTATTTTGTCGTAAATCCAGACAAGCTCTGGATCATTTCCATTCCACATCCATGTTGTAGTGTCTAATTCATACGATCCTATCGGATCTGGTTTTGTCTTATTCTGACCACGTCTGAATAAGATATGATTTTTTTTACAGATTTAACCACTTTATATATTACAGAAGTTGACAAATAAATAAATTTGTTAATAACCTTAATCCTGCGTTAAGCCTAAATCCTGGATTTTCACGACTAATGCTTCTTCCTTCACCAAAGAACAGGACACACACCAGATTTCCATGTCGCAGAACTTCCATACATCCCACCTTGCTGCGCCCTTCACCATTCACTGAATCCAAGGCCATCAAACTTCTCCTTAACCCATCATCTCTTCAACCAGCAGTTTAAACAAAATGGCCATTACTGCCTTTAACATTCACAGTAACTCCCTGACCAGTCCTCACCAAAATAGCCTTCTCCTCTTCCCTAAAGATTCACCGCCAGCCTTCTGCACTGATACTTCCCATAACATACAAATCCCAGAAAACCCAACCATATCACGTTCAACACCCAGATCCCGTCCCCTTGTAGCCTTCACCATCAACGAAAACTTCCCAAACCAATACTCACGCTGCTCCAAAAACTTCACCAAATCAACTCTAAAACATTCCTCCTAAATCGCGTCGTCCCCACTTCGTATTGCCTGCACAAACTCAGCGACAACAACTCGAACAAAAACCCAAGAAATTTACACCACAGGTTGTCCTCAATAATCACCACTTCAAGCTTCGAACCGGGTCATCACCTCGCGCAAAGCCTCTCGAGTCTCTCTCAAAACTGAACCCTAGGTTCGCCCGTACTTCACGAGTTCGCCAGAAACAAATGTCGAGTGTAGTGGAATGAACATCGACGGAAAGCCCTAAGCCCGAGCATCACAATAAAACTCGTTACGAGATTTTAGGATTTTGTTTTGATTTTTTGAGCAATTTTGAAGCTTGGATTTTCTCGTTTGAGATATTTAATGGCGGCGCTGAAGAAGGGTTGGACTTCGGTGAAATAATGAATTAGGTTATAAGGCTTTTAGGGGGGTATTTATAAACAACATAAATATCTAGATATTTTAGTTTTATTATCTATTTTTGCTTTCTATAAATTCATATGGTCACACATGATACCCAAAAATCACGAAAATTGGCATGCCGCTACAGTTCAACATTATGGTCCCAACGAAACTGGTTTCGTCGAGTTCCGACTCCGTTTTCTTACACAGCTATTTTTAAAGTTCCAATTATCGACTGTATTTCACATTAAAATCCCGTACGGCCACATACTGACTTCAAAAATCACGGAACTTGGCATCTTACAACAATTTAACGTTGCGAATCCAACAAAATTAGTTTCGTCAAATTCTGAGGTCATTTGCAAAAATGGCTATTTTCTAAGGCTCTAATTAAACCATTTTAAATATATAAATATATTTAAAACAATTCAATTAAATATTAATAAATTAATATTATCGTATATTTTCACAATAGAATATCATACAGCTCTAGAATATTCCTATATGAATTTCTAACTTGATATTTCAAATCCCGATTAAATCGATATTCAATTAATATTGAAAAATCCTTTTATAAATTGTTATAAATTATAAAGAAATTCCATAGCGACTTTTCTAAAATTTGATTTGGACATAAATCAAAATCTACACGACGAAATACCGATTTTTCTCTTCCACTAGAAAGATATACTTCACCAGCTCTGAATGTTTCTTGTTTCATAGAAATCCGGCTTAAAACGAATCTTGTCCATCCATTTGAAGTTCAAATCGCCAAATTACGAACTGCAGCGCCATTTCAAGCTCGATTTTAATTATAATATAATTATACGTTCAAGCTATCGTTCAAATAATATACTCGTTATTCTAATTCAATTCTAAACTGAATTAAATACCACCGATGATCCAATTCACACCATACTGTGAATTCAACTATTTCTGAAATTTATTATATTATTATATTATTTATTTTAATTAAATATTCAATACAATTTAATTACAACCATATATTCTCTAAATCACTATATAAATAATTAAATTAATTAATTATTCTATCGCTGAAAATGCGGGTCATTACATTCTTCCCTACTTAAAATAATTTCGTCCTCAAAATTGCTAAGGTAGAGAACAAACCCTATTGACTGGTTAGAACTTATTCGTTCACTTCTTTACTTCAGTTTCAACTGGACCAATTTAATTTCAATTAAATATTTAATTAATTCTTATCAACAAAAATTTTCAAAAATCCTGAAAATTTTCTAATGCCTTAACTTTTAGAAAAATTTCGCCATAACCTCCTTTGTACTGGTCAATAGGTCAAACTCCAACTCGCCTCTCTGGGCCATCTCCAACCCAAAAGAAAATCAAATAGCCAAGCGGCTTGCCAATTCGGCTCAAAAATCTCATACCCAATAGAAATATAAACTTGTACCTTCTTGTCGGGCATATCGTTATATCCTTTCATCTGTTGTCAGTTCAGCATATACCAATGTTACCCCAATCAAATTCTGATCAATTTATCCACAAATCCAACCATTCGCTTATACTTAAGTTGAATTTCATTTCAAACAAAGTTTCATTCTCGATTCTCAATTCCTTAACTCATCAATCCAAATTTCTCAATATCACTCTATCCAATTCAATTTCAATTTGGTTTTAATTCAAACAATCTTTCCTTGGGAATTTTAAACAGTTTACCATAACGAAAATCAAACTTTCCTTTTTAGGATTCAAAACACTTGCTTTTCTCAAATCAATTCAAAAACAATGTCCTTGGTAGTAATCTGTCACTTAGAACTCGAAAATGAACACTTATTATGCTGCAGTCATTATCAGCATTATTTTCCAGTTATCGAAGTGAGTTCAATACTATATCACTTTCAAAATCATTCTTAAACACTTTTATTTTGAAATCAGTTCAAAATATCATTCGCAAATGCTTGGAAAACAAATTTAAAATCTCCCAGGATCTAAAATTTTCCTTATTTTTAATCCAAATCCATTTACAAACACTTATCCAATTTTCCAGAATTTTAATTCATTTTCTGGTTTAAATTTCAGATTTAACTCATCTGATTTCACGTATTTCACTTATATGAATTCTGATTGGTTGTTTACATAACCATTTAATTTATAATCTTACTCGATTATAATAACAACCAATATATCCACTATATTATAATTTTGATATATATATCTTCTCTATATCAAGATATACCTTGGGTAAACTTATTTTAATTTACCCTCTTTTCAAAACATATCGGGTCGACCCATCGTATTCAAGTGTTTATAAACTCTTACCGATACAGTGGATCAAACTGATCGACCAGAACTCATAAACTACTCAACCAATAAATCTCCACAATATAAAATTATTTTTGTATCGTCTACAAATACGTTCACTCGTATATACACACTCAAACTCAATCTAGGGTATTACTAACCCTATCTCTACTGAGTCACGCCACAGAGCCAAGGTAATACTTAACCTTACGCTTTGATACCAACTGTAACGACCCGGAAATTTGTCGACTTTGGTTATCGCCATAAACTCAATGATGACTAACCAAACAACGAAAAATACCAGAAAGTTAATGAAAGAAATTAGAGGGTGAGAATAGTTAAGATAGAAACTTAGAATAGAAAAAGAAAAAGAACACAACATCAGAGTAACACGAACCTCACAGCAGAATGAATAACATATAATATATATAACATAACTTGAAATATATATATGTACTTGAATATACATCGTTATCACAGTACAACACTTACAACACAGCGGAAATAAACAATAGCTATATGATCCTGAAGCCTCCTGCTCCATCTCTTCAAGTATCTGTAAATCCTGACTACTTGACTGCCCGTACAAAATTAGGCACCCAATAGTTTAGGGAAAACAAAAAAAATAAACTCCAGGTCAGTCATGGGACTGGTATGAGTAAAACAGTTTAAAATAGTTCGAACAAGTAAACGATATCTCAAAAGACCACGCCGTATAACGGAACGGGTTTTTCCCTTATGAGAATCCAAAATATCATTATATCAAAAACCTTTTGATATTATAATAATGTCTATCAACCACAATATAATAATCATCTAGCAGAAATGATTTCATCTCACGTTCTACATATATAGTATACAATAAAAAACGCAAGCACGTATTGGGTAATGGATTTCCAACTATGACAAGGTATGGAACCACCTTTCGCTAGTGTACCTCTAGAAAGGAATACACTGGGCTCAACAAGAACATCTTGCAACCCGACCACACATGACCGACCACTCATTTCGCTTGAGTGTATCGAATGTATATCACCAACGGTTGGGATCAGCAACTGTTTCCCGAATGGGACAGCTTCAACAATAGATTTTTAGAAGTAAATGAATCTCTAGATGAGGTGATTATACACCCTACTTCGGAGCGACCGACTTAGCCATGCTGCCTGACCGATTGTAACACCCCAACCTCCACTAGGATCACTCCTTAGAATGTACTAGTTTTGGAGGGGCGTTATTGTGAAGGTAAACATGCACACAGATATCGCAAGACAGAATATATGAAAATAAATATAAGTAAAGCAGCGGTAGCAGATAAAAACCCATCATCATCATCTCAGAAAACCAACATAGTCAAGTACATAATATCAAAATGTCAATTTCCCAATATTACAAGTCTAGATACGTGATAACAAAATACATGGTAAAACATCAGTACTAATCCCCAGAAATAAAAGATAAGCCACAGCTAGCTCAGATCCATACATGAGCTATCCAACAAGCAAGCCAAAGATCCACTAAGCAGATGTAGCCCCTCCCTGAGAACCTGTGGGGGGGGAAACGGAAGAAAAGAAGCGAAAGAAAACAGGTCAGTCAAAAAGACTGGTAAGCCCTACTACGATCAATCTATAAACTAATAAAGTTAACAGCATGATGGAAACTGAGGTGAACATACTGGCAATAGATAAAGGTGACCTCACATAAGAAGATTAAGTTTTTGCACCACAGTGTACTAGCAAACCCACAAAACAGAGGTTGATCCCTTAGCCCAAACTTTGGCCCAATAACATGAAGTGACCTTAATATAAGGTCCAGCCCAACGGTCTAGTCGATCGGCTCCCTATAAACCTAACACGCCAAGTGTTGGATGTCCATACGGCCCACATGGATGTAGTTAGACTGTGCTGGGTCCACCTTCGGGTGTATCAAGCCCTAAGGTGCCAACCCCAGACACCTAAGTAATAGTGCACAGTCTAAACCTACTAGTACCCGTGCCTCGAGTTTGTCCAACATCGGACTACGTGCACGTCCGTAGCCCGCCGGACCCGCACCGCTGTACCACTCAGCCGTCGATTTGGTCGCTTACATCAGTCCAGTAATCGTGCCCCGCCCTAACCTAGCTGTAGGGTTGTGGTGATACCAAACTGGGATTACTGCTGGAACAGACCACGTTGCTAGGGTTTCTAAGAGGGTTAAGTGTGGTTTTAACCCCTCACTAATCATGGATTAAATTAGTTAAGTGTAACCACTTAACCCCATCTAATCCTCGCATCCCCATTATTGGTTAAGTATTAGTGGGCCATGACTTAACCCTAATCATGAGGCATTAATTACTTAACGCACCCAACCTCTCACATTAGACATCCGTGGTTACCTGGGAAGATTTACACCACGTCTAGGTCTAACCTCGGGTCTTATGGTGCAACATGACCAACTACCCACATTAGACCCCACGTTGTGGTTACCTAGGAAGATTTACACCACAACTAGGTCTAACCTCGAGTTGGCCATATCATGTTATCTAACGTCATGTCCACTTTGAAACAAATTTACAAGTTAACATATACTTGGGTAGACCTAACTTAATAGGTAAATTCCCAAGGGGTAGACCTAACTTAATAGGTAAATTCCCAATCTTTTGGTTCCATGTATTTTTAAGTTTACCCAAACCCTCCCAACGTCATTATCTCGCTTACATATTCGTCATAACGCATAAGGGTAAAAAGGTAACTTGACATAACATACATGATGAACTTCACATATCATAATAATCATGCATACATGTTAAACTTGCAAATCATGTCATAATGAACTCGTATAAACATGCATAGCTTATTAAATATGCATAACATGGTAAGGTGAACTTGCATAAACATGCATAACCCATAAAACATGTATAACATGGTAAGGTGAACTTGCATAAGTATGCATAATCCATTAAACTTGTAGAACATGGCATAGTAAACTCGCATATGCATGCATAACTTATGAAACATGTAAAACATGGCATAATGAGTTCGCATAAGCATGCATAACTTATGAAACATATAAAACATGGCATAGTGAGTCCGCATAAGCATGCATAATCAACTAAACTCACATAAATCTCAACTTTCACCACATATTAACTTTAGAGTTTGTAAAGTGAAGGTAAGAGGGCTTACAAATATAAACAAGTCACAAATCCACCAAATAAGATGAAGAAGCCCTTTTAAAACCCAAAACAAAGCTTCAAATAAGAAAACCCTTTTGCAAAATCCCAAAAACACAAACTTAGCAAATCAAACTTGCAACTTAATGAAGTATGCAAGTTATTAAGCATTCATACAACATAGAAAAGGTTGTATGATCATCATATCTTCATAGGATTAAACTTTGAGGAAGGTGGAGGCTAGGGATTTTAGGTGGAGGCCATTTGAGGATTCAATTTGGCATAGTTTAGTTGCTAGATTGATTAATGAGGCTTTAGGGTAGGATTAGGGGTATATTTATAGAAGGTTAGAGTGGTTTTAGCCCTAGGATTAACCCTAGGTTAGTTTAGGCCCGTCAGATCTCGGAACTCTCTAGAACCAAGCCACAAGACCCAGCCCAAATCAGAAATGGTGCACCAGGCTAAACTGCCCGGGCACCCCCTGTCGACAGGGCTGTCGGCAGGGCTGTCGACACCCCTGGGGCCCTGTCGACATGGGGGCCCTGGCGGGAATTTTCCCGCCTGACCCCGATTAGCCCTAATCCCTGTTTTTAATTGGAAATTTAAATCTTTTTTTAGCATAGAAATTTCTGAAAACTTCAATGGGCCTTAACTGGGTCATACGGACTCCGATTTTCGAAAACTCGGACTCTATTTCGCGTATTTTTCCGAGACGAACGCAATGGCATAGCCCGTTTCCCCTGATTCTGATTTTTGAATTAAATTCTGCCTCGATTTATGTTATAACAGTTTATTGAAAATACGGGTTGTTATATTCTCCCCTCCTTAAAGGATTTCGTCCCCGAAATCTTCAAGTTAGGAAGAACATATCCTACCATCCAACATCCATCTACTCAAACCATCATCCACGAGCAACCATTGTCCTTAAAAGATTCTAAATGCTATATGAACGTATGCAAAAGTGTGTGTATATGTACTTATCTAATGCAAAGATCAATGCAAAATATGTTAGTGAAATGTATCCATATGTATGCAAATCCCTAACATAATGTATAATATCTACATGCGTGCTCAATCATACATCCATATGCAACATCCATGTGATTGCATACAAATTCCATCCAAGGATAAGCATAAACACTCATGCACATGCAATATGAGGAGTGTGTGAGCCGATCTAGTGCCTAATGTGTATCATGCATCCACGAGTAACCACTTGCAAACACTTGCAACCACTTGCAACCATCAAACATAACATGTCTCAAGCACATGTTTCATCCAAAGGGTTTCTACCTAAGGTTCTCATGACAAGCTTAGCACGATAACTAGATAAACATGGATAGCAAAGAGAAGATATACTAACAAAGGAAAGAGATTGAGAGTGTACCCTCAAAAAGGAATGGATAAAGCCCACGCATCTTCTCCTCGGTTTCCCAAGTTGCGTCCTCCTCGGCTTCACCCCATTGAACTTTCACCAATCTGACCTCACGATTCCTTAGCTTCTTGGTCTCTGTCCCCAAGATACGAATCGGAGCTCTCCTTAAAGTTGCTTCTTTCTCTACTTCCACGTCTTCAAGAATGCTAGGTTCAACCACCTCAGCGGACTCATGCAGGCACTTTCGGAGATGCGAGACATGAAAGACATTATGCACTCCGGACAATTTTTCGGGCAATTGCACTCTATAAGCCATCTTCCCTATTCTCTCTATGATAGGGAAGGGTCCAACAAATCTCGGTGCTAGCTTCCCCACAGCTCCAAATCGGACCACATTCCGCAAAGGAGAAACCTTTACGAAAACCTTGTCCCCAACCTCAAACTCCAATTCGGACCTTCGCCTGTCAGCATAGGATTTCTGCCGGTCTTGGGCCGCTTTCATCCGTCTTCTAATCAATTCGACCTTCTCAGATGTATCTCTAATCATGTCGGGTCCAAGTATAAGCTTATCCGTAGTCTCCCACCAACATGTAGGTGATTTGCACGGCCTCCCATATAAAGCTTCAAATGGTGCCATCCCTATGCTCTCCTGATAACTGTTGTTATATGCAAACTCAACAAGAGGAAGATGGTCTTCCCAAGCACCACCAAAATCCAGAATGCAAAGCCTCAACAAGTCCTCAAGTACCCTATTCACCCTTTCTGTTTGGCCGTCTGTTTGTGGGTGATAGGCCGTACTCAGGTTCAATCTCGTGCCTATAGCTTCCTGTAAACTGTTCCAGAACTGACTAGTAAAGATGGGGTCTCGGTCACTGACTATGCTGGAAGGGACTCCATGTAGTCGCACTATCTCACGAAGATATACTGATGCTAGTCCAGATGCGGTCCTTTTGCTCTTCACTGGGATAAAATGAGCACTCTTCGTAAGCCTATCTACAATGACCCATATGCTCGTATTCCCTCTCCTTGACCTTGGAAGCCCATCCATAAAGTCCATAGAAATGCTCTCCCACTTCCATAGCGGGACCTCTAGCGGATGTAATAGCCCACCGGGCTTCTTCGACTCAGCTTTTACTCTCTGACAATTAACACATCTCGAGACAAACTCCGCCACATCCTTCTTCATTCCAGGCCAGAAGAAAACGCGCTTCATGTCCTTATACATCTTATCACCACCTGGATGTATAGTCATCTTGGAGCGATGTGCTTCCTCAAGAACTTTCCTCACCAAGTCTTCTATCATCGGAACACAAAGCCTTCCGTCTCTCCTCAGCCAACCCTTATCGTCTATAGAATATCGAGCAAGGTGACTAGATGTCTCCCCTCGAACCAGCTTGTCCATGATCTCAATTATCTGAGGGTCTTCCTTCTGTGAAGCCCCGACTTGATCCAGAAGGGTAGGCCTGAGCTCTAGAGATGCCAAATAACCGGTCATCGTCTCAACTGTCAAGGAGAAATCAAAGGTTACCAAGAACTCTAAATTCTTCATCTCAACAAATAGAGGACTTAGTGTCAACCTTTTCCTACTCAACGCATCCGCTACAACATTCCCCTTGCCAGGGGTATAGGCTATGTCAAAATCATAGGAAGCCAGGAATTCCATCCATCTCTGCTGCCTCAAGTTCAGATCCTTCTGCGAAAAGAGATACTTCAAAGACTTATGATCAGTATACAGCTCAAATCTCTCTCCCAGAAGATAATGACGCCAAGCTTTGAGTGCATATACAATCGCTGCCAGCTCTAGATCATGAGTGGGATAATTCCTCTCATGCACCTTAAGTTGCCTCCCACCAAAACATATAACTCTGCCCTCTTGCATCAGAACGGCGCCCAATCCCGTGCCACAAGCATCAGTGTACACGGTAAATATCTTACCACCATCGGGTAAAGCTAGAACGGGTGCGGAGGTAAGGGCTCTCTTGAGTCTCTGAAAAGCAAGCTCACAATCCATATCCCAAGCAAAGACTAAGTTCTTCTTCGTCAACTTAGTAAGAGGAGCGGATATCTTCGCGAAGTCCTTGATGAACTTCCGGTAAAAACCCGCAAGACCCAGAAAGCTTCTCACCTCGGTTGCATTCCTTAGAGTCTTCCAATCCTGAACTGCAACCACCTTAGCGGGATCCACCGCCAAGCCTTGCTTGGATACGATATGCCCAAGGAATCTGACTTCCCTTCTCCAAAAGTGGCACTTGGAGAACTTGGCCTTTAACTGGTGTGCTCTGAGCGTATCCATCACCTCTACTAGGTGCCTCGCATGCTCTTCTTCATCCTTGGAGAAGACCAGAATATCATCCACAAAGACCACGACAAACTTATTCAAGAACTCCCGAAACACCCTACTCATCAAATCCACAAAATACGCGGGTGCATTCGTCAAACCGAACGGCATAACAAGCCATTCAAAGAATCCGTCTGGAGTTCTGAATGCAGTCTTGTCTATACTATCTTCAGCCACTCTGAGCTGATGAAAACCCGTAGCAAGATCAAGCTGAGAGAAAACAGAAGCACCAACAAGCTGATCAAAGAGATCATCGATCCTCGGTAACGGGTGTCTGTTCTTCTTAGTCAGCTTATTCAATTCTCTATAATCCACACAGAGCCGAAGAGAACCATCTGCCTTAGTTGCAAATACCACAGGCGCTCCCCATTCGGATATACTCCTTCTGATGAAGTTCTTCTCAAGTAATTCTTTCACTTGCTTGCTCAGCTCTCGTCTCTCACGCGGAGCCATATGCCGAACGGGCAAAGAAACAGGCTTAGCATTATCCACCAGATAGATGCGAAAATCAATCTCTCGTTTAGGGGGCAACCCCTTAACTTCTTCAAAAACATCTGGATAATCTCGGACCACCCTTACAGACTAAAGGGCCTCCTCTGATGAGTCGAGAGATTCTAGATAGGATAACATGACGGGATTCTTCGGATTGCATGAAATCTCTAAGGTGTTGCCCAGGCGAGTCACAAGCCTTACAACCCTATGCTCACAATCCAGAATGGCTCCATATCTAGACAGCCAATCCATGCCCAAGATCAATCTGTATCCCCTGAAACCTAGAACATACGCACTACACAAGAACTCTACGCTGAGTATAGAGATCCTCAGATCCTCACATATCATAGATAGATGAGCAGAACCCCCAATGGGATTCGAAACACAAACGGGATCATCCACTAAGCTAGTACTAAGGTGCAAGTTATCAACAAGATCAGATGAAATAAAGCTATGTGAAGCACCAGAATCAAACAAGGTATGCACTGGAAGATCAGAGATATAAACAAGGTTCTCAACAGAAACACTACCTCGCTCGGGAACTGAAGCGGCATTGAGAGCATGAACTTGCCCTCCTGAAGGCCCAGCTTGTCCTTTCTTCTTTGGGCATTCTTTGCTAAAGTGCCCAGTCTCTCCACAAGAAAAGCATCCACCACTAAGCTTCCTTTTCTTCTTCCTGCAATCCTTAGCAAAGTGCCCAGCTATGCCACAGTAGTTGCACTTTCCCTTGCCTTTGTTGTTGCCCTTCTTGTTCTTGTTCTGATTTCCTTGACTGCTTTGACCACCTTGGTTGCCTTTGCCTTGAGAATCAGCCTTCTTTGCTTGAGTATCACCCGACTTGACTTCTTTCTTTCCATCTCCCTGAAGCAGAGCCATATTGACCAAACTCTCAAAAGTAGCTCCATGCGGAATATGTGACATCGCCAAGCCTTGTAGCGGCTCATTCAACCCTCTAGCAAATCGAAGAGCCTTCTTCTCCGGAGTGTTCACCATATCCAAACCAAAACGGGCCAGCTGATTAAACTTGTTCACATACTCCTTGACAGACATATCACCTTGCTTTAATGCAATGAACTTCTCCATCTGTAAATTCGCCTCAGCCGAAGATAGAAACTTGGTCACAAATCTAGCCCTCAAATCGGCCCAAGTCTCAACGGGCCTCGTCCCATTGGTGACCTCCCACCAATAGGCCGCCTCATCCTTCAAAAGCCACACTGTCAATAAGATTTTCCTCTCGTCATCAATCCCAAAGATAGCAAACAAGTCCTCCGTGTCTTTCAGCCAATTCCTAGCTTCAACAAAAGATTCCGTGCCTAGGAAATTCTTGCCTCCCATTGCCTTGAAGTCTTTACAAACCTTTGTAAATTCAACCTGAGGATGCTGAGGGGGAGGAGGAGGAAGAGGAGCCTCAGCAACGGGAGGGGGAGGAACATTAGCAACGGGAGGGGGGATATTAACCGCTGGAGGAGGGGGAGCAGGAACCACCGGAGGAGGGATATTAGGGATAGGATTCTCAACTACAGGAGGAGGAGTGGGAGTAGGGTTGGCGGGACCAGCTGCCGCCCTAGCTTCTAGAAGTCTCCTATACCAGAGTGGTACGTTCACTCCATCTGGGATGTCAAGATTCTCAGCCATACTGAAACGAAGATAAGATAAGATCAGGTCAAGAGAACGAGGGATAACGCTGATGGCTTTTGGGGATTAGCCTTAAAATAATCTAGACTTTATTTTGGAAAATACTTAGTAGGTTTTTGAAAATAGTTTTTCAAAAAGGGTCTTTTTTTTTCAAAAGCTTTGTTCAATCTTGTTAACCTTGTGCTCTGATACCAAATGTAACACCCCAACCTCCACTAGGATCACTCCTTAGAATGTACTAGTTTTGGAGGGGCGTTATTGTGAAGGTAAACATGCACACAGATATCGCAAGACAGAATATATGAAAATAAATATAAGTAAAGCAGCGGTAGCAGATAAAAACCCATCATCATCATCTCAGAAAACCAACATAGTCAAGTACATAATATCAAAATGTCAATTTCCCAATATTACAAGTCTAGATACGTGATAACAAAATACATGGTAAAACATCAGTACTAATCCCCAGAAATAAAAGATAAGCCACAGCTAGCTCAGATCCATACATGAGCTATCCAACAAGCAAGCCAAAGATCCACTAAGCAGATGTAGCCCCTCCCTGAGAACCTGTGGGGGGGGAAACGGAAGAAAAGAAGCGAAAGAAAACAGGTCAGTCAAAAAGACTGGTAAGCCCTACTACGATCAATCTATAAACTAATAAAGTTAACAGCATGATGGAAACTGAGGTGAACATACTGGAAATAGATAAAGGTGACCTCACATAAGAAGATTAAGTTTTTGCACCACAGTGTACTAGCAAACCCACAAAACAGAGGTTGATCCCTTAGCCCAAACTTTGGCCCAATAACATGAAGTGACCTTAATATAAGGTCCAGCCCAACGGTCTAGTCGATCGGCTCCCTATAAACCTAACACGCCAAGTGTTGGATGTCCATACGGCCCACATGGATGTAGTTAGACTGTGCTGGGTCCACCTTCGGGTGTATCAAGCCCTAAGGTGCCAACCCCAGACACCTAAGTAATAGTGCACAGTCTAAACCTACTGGTACCCGTGCCTCGAGTTTGTCCAACATCGGACTACGTGCACGTCCGTAGCCCGCCGGACCCGCACCGCTGTACCACTCAGCCGTCGATTTGGTCGCTTACATCAGTCCAGTAATCGTGCCCCGCCCTAACCTAGCTTTAGGGTTGTGGTGATACCAAACTGGGATTACTGCTGGAACAGACCACGTTGCTAGGGTTTCTAAGAGGGTTAAGTGTGGTTTTAACCCCTCACTAATCATGGATTAAATTAGTTAAGTGTAACCACTTAACCCCATCTAATCCTCGCATCCCCATTATTGGTTAAGTATTAGTGGGCCATGACTTAACCCTAATCATGAGGCATTAATTACTTAACGCACCCAACCTCTCACATTAGACATCCGTGGTTACCTGGGAAGATTTACACCACGTCTAGGTCTAACCTCGGGTCTTATGGTGCAACATGACCAACTACCCACATTAGACCCCACGTTGTGGTTACCTAGGAAGATTTACACCACAACTAGGTCTAACCTCGAGTTGGCCATATCATGTTATCTAACGTCATGTCCACTTTGAAACATATTTACAAGTTAACATATACTTGGGTAGACCTAACTTAATAGGTAAATTCCCAAGGGGTAGACCTAACTTAATAGGTAAATTCCCAATCTTTTGGTTCCATGTATTTTTAAGTTTACCCAAACCCTCCCAACGTCATTATCTCGCTTACATATTCGTCATAACGCATAAGGGTAAAAAGGTAACTTGGCATAACATACATGATGAACTTCACATATCATAATAATCATGCATACATGTTAAACTTGCAAATCATGTCATAATGAACTCGCATAAACATGCATAGCTTATTAAATATGCATAACATGGTAAGGTGAACTTGCATAAACATGCATAACCCATAAAACATGTATAACATGGTAAGGTGAACTTGCATAAGTATGCATAATCCATTAAACTTGTAGAACATGGCATAGTAAACTCGCATATGCATGCATAACTTATGAAACATGTAAAACATGGCATAATGAGTTCGCATAAGCATGCATAACTTATGAAACATATAAAACATGGCATAGTGAGTCCGCATAAGCATGCATAATCAACTAAACTCACATAAATCTCAACTTTCACCACATATTAACTTTAGAGTTTGTAAAGTGAAGGTAAGAGGGCTTACAAATATAAACAAGTCACAAATCCACCAAATAAGATGAAGAAGCCCTTTTAAAACCCAAAACAAAGCTTCAAATAAGAAAACCCTTTTGCAAAATCCCAAAAACACAAACTTAGCAAATCAAACTTGCAACTTAATGAAGTATGCAAGTTATTAAGCATTCATACAACATAGAAAAGGTTGTATGATCATCATATCTTCATAGGATTAAACTTTGAGGAAGGTGGAGGCTAGGGATTTTAGGTGGAGGCCATTTGAGGATTCAATTTGGCATAGTTTAGTTGCTAGATTGATTAATGAGGCTTTAGGGTAGGATTAGGGGTATATTTATAGAAGATTAGAGTGTTTTTAGCCCTAGGATTAACCCTAGGTTAGTTTAGGCCCGTCAGATCTCGGAACTCTCTAGAACCAAGCCACAAGACCCAGCCCAAATCAGAAATGGTGCACCAGGCTAAACTGCCCGGGCACCCCCTGTCGACAGGGCTGTCGACACCCCTGGGGCCCTGTCAACATGCCTGTCGACATGGGGGCCCTGGCGGGAATTTTCCCGCCTGACCCCGATTAGCCCTAATCCCTGTTTTTAATTTGAAATTTAAATCTTTTTTTAGCATAGAAATTTCTGAAAACTTCAATGGGCCTTAACTGGGTCATACGGACTCCGATTTTCGAAAACTCGGACTCTATTTCGCGTATTTTTCCGAGACGAACGCAATGGCATAGCCCGTTTCCCCTGATTCTGATTTTTGAATTAAATTCTGCCTCGATTTATGTTATAACATTTTATTGAAAATACGGGTTGTTATACCGATTTTCTGTCATTTACCGGTTGATGAGGCTTGAGGTTACGCTTCATCATCACATTAGATTCACTTCGAATGCCACATTGTCAGATCCATCGAAAATCACTAATTGATGCCTACAACAGTACATTACGTATTAGCTAAAGAAGTTTCCTTCTCCGCTTCCACTCTTGGTACGGTTGGAGAAATCAATGTACGTGACCTTTCTGGAAATACTCTGTCAGACATTCATCCAGGAACAGGATGAACCGAAGGCACCATTCAGTACATCCGTCTTAGGCACTGTTATCTAAGACTTATACAATAGCCCTTGCACTTTACCTCGTCTTCAATTTTCTTTGGCATATATGATTCGCAATGCTTTTGCCAATACAGCGTGGTTCAATAATCCGACCGGTCTCTCTATGTTAACAACGTTAAAATGGTCAAAAACTTCGGTAGTCGGTGAGTTAACTATCAAAGAAAACACGTGTGCAAACAATGATATTATTTCCAGATGGAAATTCTATCAATCAATCATCAATAATATATATATATATATATATATATATATATATTCATATTTCCTTATTTTCTATGTTTAGAAAATATATGTTAACACTGGAAAACATTTGCATTTCTAATCCATATTTCCAATTTCTATATTTGATTACGTTGCTGATTCTATTGGGAAAACATTTCCAAATCTTCTTTACTTGGATTTAAACAGATGTTTAAATCAACATCGCGATAACAACTCGAACCACTGTACTTATTTAATAAATTCACTTAACCACTTTCACTCTCGAACCTTAACCATTTCTAAATTAAAAACGCAGTCAATCAAGTTGGGGTATAGCTACCTCTCAGACCTTAACTGAACCACCTTTTAAATCTCGAAATAGATACGATTCACCTTTTATCTCCTTAACACTTCCTTACGAACCCTCGGATTCTATTTACGAACCCCCTTCTTTTACAAGTTTACGTGATTATAACAATGGTGTTATAATCTCCTACATCCGAAATATATTATCTGTAATATGACTTTTATTTCCTAACTCGAATAATATAAAGATAACTAATTTATTTACTCCAATTCGATTAACTCTAATCTATAACTCTTATTTGAATAACTACAACCTAATAACTCTTACTTGAATTAACTCTTATTCAAATAACTTATATTCGATTTGCTTACTTTCGAATACTTATATTCGATAATCTCTTTCTTCGAATAAATCTAATTCGATTTAACTCCTGTCGAATAACTAGATTCGATCAACTCACTTCGAATACTTCTGATTCGATTATCTCACTTCGAATATTTCTGATTCGATTAATTCATTTCAACTCTATTCGAATAAACTAAATTCGATTAACTCCATTTGAATAAATCTCGTTCGATTTAACTCTATCGATTAAACTCTAACTGATTAACTCTAACTGGTTTAACCTAACTGCTTAACCCTAATGGCTAACTCTTTGTCCTTATTCAGTTTCAAACATCGATGTTGAAATCGATTTTTACTTCTTTATATTAGTCCTGCTTATATATTCTATTTATCCAAATGATAAATATTTAACTTAATTTATAAATATCATTTATAAATCAATCTGCTCTTTTTATCTGTTTACTTCTTCATATTTATGTTCAGACTTATTTATATCTATTTATCCAAAGATAAATATTTCCTTTATAACCTTTTTGTTTTTTTAATGCCTTTTGCCCATATTTCCTTTTTAAATCTTTATTTGTAAATGGTTTACAAATATTACCCTCTTAAATTCTATTTGCAAATGGTTTGCAAATATTCCCTTCCCTATTCTATTTGCAAATGGTTTGCAAATATTTCCTTTTCAACTCTATTTGCAAATGTGTTGCAAATATTTCTGATATAATATCTTATTTGTTTTCTAAACAAATATTCCTTTTATCTTATTCTATTCATTTAACAAATAAATATCCTTTATAACCTATTTGTAAATGTTTTACACAAATTTCTCTTTCTATTTTATTTGTAAATGGTTTACAAATATTTCTCTTTCTATTTTATTTGAGAAATATTTTCCTTTATATTTGTTTTACAAATATATTTCCCTTTATATTTGATTTACAAATATTTCCTTTATATTTGATTTACAAATATTTTTCATCTTACAAAAATTCTTTTTCTTTTATATGTATAAAATCCATTGATTTTATATAAATAAATTATTTTCAAAATATACTTTGAAAATCCCCTTTTTACATCCCAGTATTTCTTATGGTATATAACGTACCATATAACAATGATAGGTATCATTTAAACATATAAAGTCATCAACAGATTTCATATCACATCATATAACACAATATATGAACATAACAGTATTATAAATATTGAGGAGTCCAGTTGGACCCCTCCAACCTGTTTCCCTGCATCACAGATGTTAAACAGTATAATTAACATCTATTTCATTTCAATATGAAATATTATGCTAAACAGAATCAATATTTGATTAACGATATATA
This sequence comes from Allium sativum, assembly GCA_030737875.1. Lineage (NCBI taxonomy): Eukaryota > Viridiplantae > Streptophyta > Magnoliopsida > Asparagales > Amaryllidaceae > Allium > Allium sativum. The sequence goes on along the minus strand of CM060927.1, from coordinate 193,210,186 downwards.
TATATATATATTTATTTATATATATCGTTATCTATGATTTCAATCAATACACAAACAATTCAACCAAATAGTTAACACACAACAATCAGTCATCATTTATCAGTTCTAAATATACGTTATAAAAATAGAACTGGTCAGAGTTGGTGAGTTTTACTCACATTTGTCGTTTTTCGTTAAATAACGATTAACGATACTTGATTCAGTTCAGTCGTTTTTATTCTGTCGTAAATTCAGACAAGCTCTGGATCATTTCCATTCCACTTCCATGTTGTAGTGTCTAATTCATACGATCCTATCCGATCTGGTTTTGTCTGATTCTGACCACGCCTGAATAAGATATGATTTTTTTTACAAATTTAACCACTTTATATATTATGAAAATTGACAAATAAATAAATTAATTAATTTGTTAATAACCTTAATCCTGCGTTAAGCCTAAATCCTGGATTTTTACGACTAATGCTTCTTCCTTCACCAAAGAACAGGACACGCACCAGATTTCCATGGCAAAGAACTGCCATACATCCCACCTTGTTGCGCCCTTCACCATTCACTGAATCCAAGGCCATCCGACTTCTCCTTAACCCATCATCTCTTCAACCAGCAGTTTAAAAAAAATGGCCATTACTGCCTTTAACATTCACAGTAACTCCCTGACCAGTCCTCACCCAAATAGCCTTCTCCTCTTCCCTAAAGTTTCACCGCCAGCCTTTAGCACTGATACTTCCCATAACATACAAATCCCAGTAAACCCAACCATATCACGTTCAACACCCAGATCCCGTCCCCTTGTAGCCCTCACCATCAGCGAAAACTTCCCAAACCAATACTCACGCTGCTCCAAGTTCACACAATACTGTGAATTCCACTATTTCAGAAATTTAATATATTATTATGTTGTTTATTTAAATTAAATATTCAATATAATTTAATTACGACCATATATTCTCTAAATCACTATATAAATAATTAAATTAATTAATTATTCTATCGCTGAAAATGCGGGTCATTATAGTTATATAACAATTTAGTAATTTTGTTATGGTTATGCAAGTTCAACCATGTTCACATATATGACCAAAACTACATGCTAATATGATTAGTTTCATGTTAGATTAGATCCAACTAATTTGCGACGTTCACAATTGCATGCCTAATGTTAAGTTTATGTAATTCTATGTAAATCTCCTATTTCATGATCCATGTTAATTAGATCTAAATTTGCAAGTTCATAATTGAATGTATACTGTTCTATGCCAAGTTCATATGATACATATGTAGTTAGATCCATGTTTTTATGATGTTGGAATTATTTCATGTTCCACTTTTTCCCCTTTTATGTATAAGTTAGGCTATGTATCGAGCCTAACAATTTATGTAATTCATGCGAACGTTTAACGGGGGTAACATTGGGGGAAAAATATGAAATTATATATAATTGACATATTTGGCTCATGAACATGAAAATGTTTTATGGCATAAAATGGTATAAAATTTTATACCTAAAATTTTGAATTTGATTTAAAAAGGAAAGTGGGAACTTGACTTAAATGACAGTAATTTACATATAAATATAAAGAAGTAAATATGTAAATTTAGAAAAGACGAATATGCCTAACCCGAGGTTAGATTGAGTTATGGTGTAAGACTGCCCGGAACCGCCCGGCACATTCAGCAACCGTAACAATATATATGTAATGTGGGAGGTTAGTGCATCAAGCCTAAAGGAACTCGAGGTTAGAATGAGTTGCGGTGTAAAACTGCCCGGTCCCGACCGGCACATCTAGTAACCACAACAATACCTGTCTAATGTGAGTGGTTGGTGCTTTAATAAATGAATTAAAGCTAACTCAGGAATGGTAGGGTTAAGTTAATTAACGCAACACTTAACCAATGCAACATGTTAACTAAATTGATGGGTGGGGTTAGGTTAACTTGGACACTTAACCAATTTAACATGTTGATTAGGAAACTCTAGTAACGGGGACCTATTTCAACAGTAACCCACATAGATGTATCATGGTACTCTGAACTAGGCAGGGTGGGGCACAATTACTGGGCTAGATTATAAACGGTCAAAACGACGGCGGTTGATGCGTCAGTGTAGGTTCCGATGGAGTACGGGCATGCACGTACTCTGAAGTGGAAAAAGCAGGCACTGACCATCAGTAGTTATACACTGTGCATCTCGAATCATGTCGGGTTGCCACCATAGGATTTGATACACCCCTTGGTGGGACCAGCACAGGTATCTACAATCGAGCGAGGCCGTATGACACAAGTGGTAAACGCGTGCGAGTAGGAGTCGATCAATGAAAAAGGGATCACTGGGTTTTGAACTCACGATAATGGTTAAAATATCTAGTAGGTGCAGATAATATGGACATGAGTGCGATAGTATGATTAGTTTATCTTGCCTTGTTTATCTTACCCTGTTTAGCTTACCTTATCCTATGTTACCTTATTTCCTTATTATGGTCATGTGTCCAACTTATTCAAGTCATAGTTATCTTATCAGTTTACATGCTGAATAATCACTGGACTTATCAGACTTATAACTGACCCATTTTCTTCCGCTCTCTTTTCTTCTGTTCCCCCCAGGTACCCAGGGAGGGAATAGCTCAGCCTAATTTGGACCGTTCATCTTTCCAAGCTTGAAGACTCTATGATGTATAGCTTGGAACTTCTTATCTTTGGCTATGGATTTGGACACACTACTACTTGGGGATTTATGCAGTTTTATTGTGTTTTATGCTTCTTTATGTAATAATCAAGACAGAGATTTTGATGTAGTGATTTGGAAGTTGGTTTGAAATAGTTTGCTGTAATGTTTTGTTATGAACCACTTTGAAATAAAGTTTGTTTTTCCGCTGCTTATATACATATCTGTCTCGTAAATTATCTGTATCTTTTACCTATAATGCTCCACCAAAGTTAAGGCATTCCCTTTGTGAGTGACCTTAACGGAGGCGGGGTGTTTCACTTGGTATCAGAGCTTGGTTTACCAGATCAGTTAAAAATTTTGAAAACTATTTTTCAAAAAGAAGTTTAAAGAAGCAATTTACAAGAAAAAAATGTTTTATTTTAAAAAGGAATAATCCCCCAAAGCCATATGCACTATCTTTTTATCCTTTGCTTTGAATCTCTCCTTTTTCGTTTCAGCATGTCTGGGGATCTTAACCTTCCAGAGGGTGTGCCGGTACCTGGCTGGTTCAGAAGGTACCTAGAGGGTAGGGCTATTGCCGTAGGCCCAGCAGACGTTCCTCCTCCCCCAGCTGCTGCGGTTCTGTAACACCCCACCTCCGTTAAGGTCACTCACAAAGGGAATGCCTTAACTTTGGTGGAGCATTTTAGTAAACAGAACAGAAACTTACAAGACAGATAAAACAGTACTTGAAAAATTTATAACTTTATTACAACAGAAGCTCGGTTACATCCTATCAAATCACAATATCAGAATTCAAGTACAAAATATCAGTCTTGTACAAAAGCCTTCAGAATGCATAGTTTAAAATCATAATCCCCACAGAAGAAGACAAGCCATACTTTAAGCACTTCAAGCAGAAGGAATACGGATCAAGCTAGAGTATTCCCTCCTTAGAAAACCTGGGGGGAAACGGAAGAAAAGGAGGCGCAACAACAAGGGTCAGACATAAAGTCTGGCAAGTCCAGTGACTTTCAGCATATGAACAGATAATAATAATAATGACATGAAAGCAAAACTGGATAAGAGATGGCAGTAACATGAGCAGCAGATATACTTAGGTTAAACAGCAGAAACAAAATGATGTAGACTAAGCCATGCTTCTTATTTATATCTTACTTCTCTGCACTAATACTAGTATAACAGGATTAGGTGTCACCCTAATGTCTAAACTGAAACAGAAACAGGTACAGAATAATTTCCACAGAAGAGAATGCTAGTAATGGGCCTTTACCACCCCACAGAAACAGAATGCTAATAATGGGCCTTTACCACCCCAACAGAAGGTACAGAAACAGAAACAGGTTAATCCCTACGGAAACAGAATGTAGAATTAGGTGTACACTAGTAAATGGGCCTTTACCACCCGAACAGACGGTACCACGCAGAAACAGACAGGTGTTACCACCCAACAGAAACAGACGGTACCAACAGAAACAGACAGAACTAAGTGTACCCTAAAACCCTACCCCAAGCGATCGGCTCCCTAATACATAAATACCCTGTGTCGGCCCCACAGTAGGGTGTATCACCCCCTAAAGTGACAACCAATTGGCACAGACCTATTTACAGATGTCACGGCGTCTTACATCCTCAGAGGCAGACCGGGATCCATGCACGCACATGACCCGGTTGGAACGCACCTTCAATACCCCTCGCCATTATTCAGAATGAACCGCTTATAATTAGTTCAGTAAGCGTGCCCGGACCCTACCTACTGTTGGGTCAAAGTTTTGATACCAGAAAGGGTTACTGACTAATATGGGTCCCAAACAACAAACGACACAAGTAAATTCCCTCCTAACCTTGTGTCCCCAGACTAACAGATTTCAGATTAACTTGTTTACAAGTTCAGACATACAGGGATCAGATTTACTAGTTCACAGATCAGAAAATCAAATCAACAAGTTTTCAGACTAACAGATCAGATGTACAGATTTAACAGAATTTCAGATTTGTCTAACTTTGTATTTGGCCAACAGATTCATGAACGGGTTTATTATATATATTAGTCTAGTTGGTTTAACTCTATCCACCCAACACGTTTTGGACATCATTTTTATCTCAGATTTGCATTAATTAATTATTAATGCACAGACCTCTCACATTAGGTCGCTAGCTTGTGGCCGCTGGATGGGCCGGGCGGTACCGGGCAGACTTCTGCCACGAGCCAGACCTAACCTCGTGTCTAAGCATATTATGACTAACTTCTCACATTAGAACCTATTGTTTGCGGCCACTGGATGTGCCGGGCGGTTCCGGGCAGGATTACGCCGCAAACTCATTCTAACCTCGAGTTAGCCATGTTCATCTTTGCGGCCAATTAATTAATAATTTACCATTTATGCCCACGACTAATATACATGTCAATTATTCATAGCTAATTCAGATTATGTCAATAACAGACTGAATATATCGACTTAACAGATATAGCATATAATAGATTTTCGCAGATTAGGCGACTTAACGGATTCAGTAGATTAAGTAATTTAGCAGATTTGGCATTTTCAGCAGACTTAGCAGATGACAGATTTGGCAGATGAACAGATCTAGCAGACTAGGCAGTAGAGCAGAACTAGCAGATTAAGCAATATAACAGAACTAGCAGATTAGGCAATATAACAAAACTAGCAGATTAGGCAAATATAGCAGAACTAGCAAATTAGCCAAATATAACAGATTTAATCATCCCTTAAAGTTTCACAAACATATCTTGCCTAATTATAAATTTGGCCTAAGTTTGCATGCCTAAATAGTTGTCATGATTCACACTATGATCATATACCCCACGTTTGCATTGAATTTACATGTCACGAATTTTGGTCATAATTTACATGTCCCAATTTAGTTCAACTTGCTTAGTACAAAAGATTCACATATAAATTATACCAAATACAGCCATCGATTTCAATGCATGTCATATATTCAAAAATCTCCTAATTAGGTGTTATTCACATTTGATAGTTATCAAATCTTAATATAGATCTTCACACCTAAGTCATATTCTCTTTCAAATCATGAATTGTTATATAAACAATATGCCCAACAATCTAGTTATAACAGATCTTAATTCAAAATATGCGTTATGTCCAATGTCTCAAGTCGCATGTTAACATACCATGGTTCCTCTTCTTCCAATTCACAGAATATGCACAGATCTAAATCTAGTTTACAATCTATGTCCTTTTTCTTAAATCAGTCACAGATCAGCCATGTCCAATTATGCCACATTCATTATTTGTCCCAAACATTTTAGCGTTCGTGCGTTAATCTCTTAGGAGATTGGCGCAGGCTCGTAGTAGCCTGACTATAGAACAGAAAGAAGAAAGAGATACAGAATAAGATAGATCTAAACAGAACAGAACAGATATAACCTCAGATTCAGATTTACAATTCATGTCACAATCAGAATTAACGTTTATATCGGAAAATAACTGTACTTGCCTTGGTTGGATTAAAGAAAGAACTTTAATTGTTGTAGAATCGTTGCAGAAGCTTTAATCTCTAGCTTGAATTGAGTTGCTTAGGTTGATGTTGATTAGCTTCTAGCTTTGATTCCAGCAGAGTAGCGACGCCAATTTTATTTTTATATAGAACAGAGGCAGAGCAGAAGCAGAACAGAATTATGTGTAGAGAAGGCTAGGTTTGGGGCTGTTTAAATAGGTTTAGGCAGATGAATCTGGACAGAAATCGGACTGGAAACATCAGAACGAACACTGGCCCAAAAATGGGCTCGGGGACCAGGTCGACACCCAGGTCGACTGCCCAGTCGACCTGGTCTGGGGGGTCGACTCCCCAGTCGACCTGGTTCTGGGCGGGAAATTTCCCGCCCAGTCTGTTCTGCGTTTGAAATTCTAATTTCAAATTAGAATTCGAGCTATTTTGAACTCTGAATATTTCTGAAACTTTGGAGGGCCATAACTTGGTCATACGGACTCCGATTCTCACAAACTCGGACTCGTTTTCAAGCAGAATTTCGAGAAGAACGCAATGGCGCAACCCGTTTTCCCTGATTCTTATTTTATATTTTAATTACACTCAGATTTGTAGTTCTTAAATTCACAGAAAATACGGGGTGTTACATTCTCCCCTCCTTAAAGGATTTCATCCCCGAAATCTTCAAGTTAAGAAGAATGTGTCCTACCATCCAACATCCATCTACTCAATCATCAATCACTGGCGTCCATTGTCCTTAGAAACTTCTAATGTTTTATGAACATATGCAAAAGTGTGTGTATATGTTCCTTATCTAATGCAAAGATCAGGCGGTCCACTGATTCAGTTGACCTCCTTAATGCGAATTATGCCAGTGCCATGAGTCCAACATGTATGCAATTTTCCTACTCGATACATATCATTTCTATATGAGTGCACAACCATTCAGTCATATGCAACATCCATGTGCTGAGTCAATCATTTTGCATCCACAAAAATTGAAAATGCTCACACATCCATATGTAGTATGAGAGTGTTTTCGAGCCGATCTAGTGCCTAGTGTGTGTATATGCATCCATGAGCAACCACAAGCAACCACTTGCATCCACTTGCAACCATCAAACATAAAATGCCTCAAACACATGTTTTACACCCATTAGTTTCTACCTAAAGTTCGAAGATTCGATCGATAGGATACCGTCGAATGATGGAAGCGAGTATAGATAAAACAAAAACTTGGTTCCCATTAGACATGGGTCCTAAGTATCGACCCCGAAGACCGAAACCAACATCAGATTGACACCCAGAGGATTACCCTCTTTAGATAATGTCAAAACTGGAAATCTTAACCTTATCAGAAATATTCAGATATTTATAGATTACTGGTATAGATCAGATTACCGAATGATTCTTAGGAAACTAAGCATGATAAATCCCAGAATGTATGCGTCCTACTTGACACCTGACACGAATATCTCTCAAACCCCAATCACAAACAGATGAGTCATAACCCTTATGGATTTGGGTCTACAGCGGAATCAGAAACAATACTAGTATTAAAGTGCAGAGTATCGATTACAGAATCAAAATGCCAGAATCAGAAAGAGTTTTAACTCAACAATCAGATAAGAAAATTAAACCTTCTACTTAAATTTTCTTATTTCTACCCTATCTACCAGTCCCTTGAGCATTCGCCTGTACTCCATAAGTGGGTTCTGCCCTCTGCCCTTGCCCTCGTTTCTTCGGGCAGTCCCTAGTGAAGTGTCCTATCTCACCACAGTTGAAGCAAGTGACCTTCCTTTTTCTGTAATCCTTGTTCAGATGAGTCGAGCTTCCACAAGTAAAGCACTTTTTCCCCTTCTTATCTTCAGACTTCTCATCCTTCTTTTGTGTTTCCTTTTTGGGCAATGCTTTCTTATTCTGTGGTTCTTCCTTCTTTGTCTCTTTCGGGCCCTTGTCTTCCTCGTGCAGTAGTGCCATGTCCACCAATTTCTCGTAAGTCGCTCCCATGGGTACATGGGTCATGGCTAGGCTGTGCAGTGGCTCGTTCAATCCTTTAACAAAGCGGAGAGCCTTTTATGCTGAGTGTTGACTAAATCCAATCCGAACCTAGCCAGTTGGTTGAACTGGTTGACGTATTCCTTGACCGTCATACTTCCTTGCTTAAGAGATAAGAACTTTTCCAGTTGTAAACTTCGTTCAGCTTACGAGAGGAATTTTGTCTCAAACCTTGTTCTGAAATCCATCCATGTTTCAACCGGCCTCTCGGCGTTAGTGACTTCCCACCAATAGGAAGCTTCGCCTTTGAGCAGCCATACCGCCAACTGTACCTTCTGCCTATCGTCCACCTCGAAGATAACGAATAGATCCTCAGTTTCTTTGAGCCAGTTCCTCGCTTCTACGAATGATTCAGTTCCCTTGAAATCCATGCCTCCCATGGCCCTAAAATCTCTACAGATCTTTGAGAAAGAAATTGCACGAGGAGGGGGTGGAGGAGGGGGATCATTTGTTGGACCTGCGGCGCGGTCCTAGCCTCAAGATATTGACGAAACCAACCGGGTACATGAACACCCTCTGGTATCTCAGATGCTTCAGACATGCTGAAATGAAAAAGGAAAGATTCAATTACAAAAAGGACTGAAGGAAAGGTATATGGCTCTTGGGGATTATGTTTTTCAAAATAAGCTTTATTTTTGAAAATACTTCCTTTCAAAACCTTTTTGAAAATAGTTTTCAAAAACTTTACCCAATCTGGTAACCTTCGGCTCTGATACCAAGTGTAACACCCCACCTCCGTTAAGGTCACTCACAAAGGGAATGCCTTAACTTTGATGGAGCATTTTAGTAAACAGAACAGAAACTTACAAGACAGATAAAACAGTACTTGAAAATTTTATAACTTAATTACAACAGAAGCTTGGTTACATCCTTTCAAATCACAATATCAGAATTCAAGTACAAAATATCAGTCTTGTACAAAAGCCTTCAGAATACATAGTTTAAAATCATAATCCCCACAGAAGAAGACAAGCCATACTTTAAGCACTTCAAGCAGAAGGAATCCGGATCAAGCTAGAGTATTCCCTCCTTAGAAGACCTGGGGGGGAAACGGAAGAAAAGGAGGCGAAACAACAAGGGTCAGACATAAAGTCTGGCAAGTCCAGTGACTTTCAGCATATGAACAGATAATAATAATAATGACATGAAAGCAAAACTGGATAAGAGATGGCAGTAACATGAGCAGCAGATATACTTAGGTTAAACAGCAGAAACAGAATGATGTAGACTAAGTCATGCTTCTTATTTATATCTTACTTCTCTACACTAATACTAGTATAATAGGATTAGGTGTCACCCTAATGTCTAAACTGAAACAGAAACAGGTACAGAATAATTTCCACAGAAGAGAATGCTAGTAATGGGCCTTTACCACCCCAACAGAAACAGACAGAAACAGAATGTTAATAATGGGCCTTTACCACCCCAACAGAAGGTACAGAAACAGATTAATCTCTACGGAAACAGAATGTAGAATTAGGTGTACACTAGTAAATGGGCATTTACCACCCGAACAGACGGTACCACGCAGAAACAGACAAGTGTTACCACCCAACAGAAACAGACGGTAACAACAGAAACAGACAGAACTAAGTGTACCCTAAAACCCTACCCCAAGTGATCGGCTCCCTAATACATAAATACCCTGTGTCGGCCCCACAGTAGGTGTATCACTCCCTAAAGTGACAACCAATTGGCATAGACCTATTTACAGATGTCACGGCGTCTTACATCCTCAGAGGCAGACCGGGATCCATGCACGCACATGACCCGGTTGGAACGCACCATCAACACCCCTCGCCATTATTCAGAATGAACCGCTTATAATTAGTTCAGTAAGCGTGCCCGGACCCTACCTACTGTTGGGTCAAAGTTTTGATACCAGAAAGGGTTACTGACTAATATGGGTCCCAAACAACAGATGACACAAGTAAATTCCCTCCTAACCTTGTGTCCCCAGACTAACAGATTTCAGATTAACTTGTTTACAAGTGAAGACATACAGAGATCAGATTTACTAGTTCACAGATCAGAAAATCAAATCAACAAGTTTTCAGACTAACGGATCAGATGTACAGATTTAACAGAATTTCAGATTTGTCTAACTTTGTATTTGGCCTACAGATTCATGAACGGGTTTATTATATATATTAGTCTAGTTGGTTTAACCCTATCCACCCAACACGTTTTGGACATCATTTTTATCTCAGATTTGCATTAATTAATTATTAATGCACATACCTCTCACATTAGGTCGCTAGCTTGTGGCCGCTGGATGGGCCGGGCGGTTCCGGGCAGACTTCTGCCACAAGCCAGACCTAACCTCGTGTCTAAGCATATTATGACTAACTTCTCACACTAGAACCTATTGTTTACGGCCACTGGATGTACCGGGCGGTTCCGGGCAGGATTACGCCGCAAACTCATTCTAACCTCAAGTTAGCCATGTTCATCTTTGCGGCCAATTAATTAATAATTTACCATTTATGCCCACGCCTAATATACATGTCAATTATTCATAGCTAATTCAGATTATGTCAATAACAGACTGAATATATCAACTTAACAGATATCGCAGATAACAGATTTTCGCAGATTAAGCGACTTAACGGATTAAGTAATTTAGCAGATTTAGCATATAACAGATTTGGCATTTTCAGCAGACTTAGCAGATGACAGATTTGGCAGATGAACAAATCTAGCAGACTAGGCAGTAGAGCAGAACTAGCAGATTAAGCAATATAACAGAACTAGCAGATTAGGCAATATAACAGAACTAGCAGATTAGGCAAATATAGCAGAACTAGCAAATTAGGCAAATATAACAGATTTAATCATCCCTTAAAGTTTCACAAACATATCTTGCCTAATTATAAATTTGGCCTAAGTTTGCATGCCTAAATAGTTGTCATGATTCACACTATGATCATATACCCCACGTTTTCATTGTATTTACATGTAACAGATTATGGTCATAATTTACATGTCCCAATTTAGGTCAACTTGCCTAGTACAAAAGATTCACATATAAATTATACCAAATATAGCCATCGATTTCAATGCATGTCATATATTCAAAAATCTCCTACTTAGGTGTTATTCACATTTGATAGTTATCAAATCTTAATATAGATCTTCACACCTAAGTCATATTCTCTTTCAAATCATGAATTGTTATATAAACAATATGCCCAACAATCTAGTTATAACAGATCTTAATTCAAAATATGCGTTATGTCCAATGTCTCAAGTCGCATGTTAACATACCATGGTTCCTCTTCTTCCAATTCATAGAATATGCATAGATCTAAATCTAGTTTACAACCTATGTCCTTTTTCTTAAATCAGTCACAGATTATCCATGTCCAATTATGCCACATTCATTATTTGTCCCAACATTTTAGCGTTCGTGCGTTAATCTCTTAGGAGATTGGCGCAGGCTCGTAGTAGCCTGACTATAGAACAGAAAGAAGAAAGAGATACAGAATAAGATAGATCTAAACAGAACAGAACAGATATAACCTCAGATTCAGATTTACAATTCATGTCACAATCAGAATTAACGTTTATATCGGAAAATAACTGTACTTGCCTTGGTTGGATTAAAGAAAGAACTTTAATTGTTGTAGAATCGTTGCAGAAGCTTTAATCTCTAGTTTGAATTGAGTTGCTTAGGTTGATGTTGATTAGCTTCTACTTTTGATTCCAGCAGAGTAGCGACGCCATTTTTATTTTTATATAGAACAGAGGTAGAGCAGAAGCAGAACATAATTGTGTGTAGAGAAGGCTAGGTTTGGGGCTGTTTAAATAGGTTTAGGCAGATGAATCTGGACAGAAATCGGACTGGAAACATCAGAACGAACACTGGCCCAAAAATGGGCTCGGGGACCAGTTCGACACCCAGGTCGACTGCCCAGTCGACCTGGTCTGGGGGCTCGACTGCCCAGTCGACTCCCCAGTCGACCTGGGTCTGGGCGGGAAATTTCTAGCCCAGTCTGTTCTGCGTTTGAAATTCGAATTTCAAATTCGAATTCGAGCTGGTTTGAACTGAATATTTCTGAAACTTTGGAGGGCCATAACTTGGTCATACGGACTCCGATTCTCACAAACTCGGACTCGTTTTCAAGCAGAATTTCGAGACGAACGCAATGGTGCAACCCATTTTCCCTGATTCTTAATTTATATTTTAATTACACTCAGATTTGTAGTTCTTAAATTCACAGAAAATACGGGGTGTTACAGGTTCCTCCTCCTCCTCGTGCAAATGCTTTCTCAAAAATATGTAGGGACTTTCTTGCCATGGGTGGAAAGAACTTCAATGGAAATGAATCATGCGTGGAAGCAAGAAACTGGCTCAAAGAAACTGAGGATTTGTTAGATATCTTCGAAGTGGATGATAGGAAGAAGATACAGTTGGCAGTATGGTTGCTCAAAGACGAAGCCTCCTATTGGTGGGAAGTCATTAACGCTGAAAGACCAATTGAAACTTGGACGGATTTTAGAATGAGGTTTGAAATGAAATTCCTCTCACAAGCTGAGCGAAGCCTACAGAAGGAGAAGTTCTTAGCTCTCAAATAGGGAAGTATGTCGATCAAGGAATACATTAACCAATTCAATCAGCTGGCCAGGTTCGGATTGGAGTTAGTGAACACTCCACATAAGAAGGCTCTCCGCTTTGTTAAAGGATTGAATGAGCCACTGCACATCGTAGCTATGTCCCATATACCTATGGGTGCGATTCATGAGAGACTGGTGGACATGACACTGTTGCAAGGAGAAGACAAGGTTGGCAAGAAGGAGATAAAGGTGGAAGCATCTCAGGATAAGAAAGGGGAAGGATCACAGAGAAAGAAGACAGATTCCAAGAAGGGCGGGAAAAACAACAAAACCTGTGACAAGAGGAAGTGTAATTTTTGTGGCAATCCTGGACATCTAGTTAAGGACTGCAGGAAGAAGAAAAGGAAGATGGGTGGCTGTTTCCATTGTGGCGAGGCAGGACACATGGCTAGGGACTGCCCAAGAAAGCAAGGGCAAGGGCAGCGGGCTGGATCTACTTCGGGAGGGCAGGTTCACGCTCTCATGGCACATCCGCAAGAACGAGGTAGAAATGTTTTTGTTGAGAGTTTAGTTTATCTTTTTGATCATCCTGTTCGTACACACTTTGATTCTGGCGCATCGCACTCTTTTATATCTACTGCTTTAGTTGAATCTCTGCACCTAAACACCAGTTTAGTAGAGGATCCCTTGGTTGTTTCAAATCCAATTGGGGGCTCAACTTATTTGTCAATGATCTGTTTGGATTTGGAAATTTCTATACTAAGTGTGGGGTTTAGATGCAATGCCTATGTTTTGGGCTTCACGGGCTATGGGTTGATTCTAGGCATGGATTGGCTATCTAGCAGTGGTGCCATCCTCGATTGTGAAAGGAGAGTGGTTAGACTCAAGACTCACCTTGGTAACACTCTCGAAATTTCTTGTAATCCCATGAACTTTGTTACGCTTAGCTATCTAGAATCTCTTAATGCGTTTATTGAGAATTTGCAATCTGTTAGAGTAGTCCGTGAATACTCGGATGTCTTTGAAGAGGTTAAAGGGTTACCTCCGAAGCGGGAGATAGACTTCCGCATATACCTCGTTGATAATGCAAAACCCGTCGCTTTACCCGTTAGACACATGGCTCCAAGGGAGAGGAAAGAACTCAGCAAGCAAGTTAAAGAGTTGCTTGAGAAGGGGTTTATAAGGCGGAGTATTTCTGAATGGAGTGCTCCAGTAGTGTTCGCAACTAAAGCGGACGGTTCGCTTTGCCTATGCGTTGATTATAGGGAGCTAAACAAGCTGACCAAGAAGAATAGGCACCCACTTTCAAGAATAGATGGCTTATTCGATCAGCTTGTAGGTGTATCGGTTTTCTCCCAACTAGATTTAGCTATCGGGTTTCATCAGTTGAGAGTGGGAGAAGACAGCATTGATAAGACCATGTTCAGAACGCCAGATGGTTTCTTCGAGTGGCTTGTCATGCCTTTCGGCCTGACAAACGCACCCGCTTACTTCGTTGATTTGATGAGCAGGGTGTTCAGGGAATTCCTCAATAAGTTTGTGGTGGTCTTCGTAGAAGACATTTTGATTTTCTCAAAGAGTGAGGAAGAGCATGCTCAACATTTAAAAGAAGTCATGGATACTCTTCGAGCACATCAGTTGAAAGCCAAATTCTCCAAATGCCACTTCTGGAGAGAGGAAGTAAGATTTCTTGGACATGTGGTATCCAAGGAAGGGTTAGCCATGGACCCCGCAAAAGTAGTTGCGATGCAAGATTGGAAGGTTCCACGGAATGCGATCGAGGTCCGGAGCTTCCTCGGGCTAGCGGGCTTTTACCGAAAGTTCATCGAAGACTTTGCGAAAATCTCAGCTCCGCTTACAAAGTTGACAAAGAAGAACCTAACTTTCAATTGGGATTTGGATTGCGATATTGCTTTCCAACGATTAAAGAGAGCTCTAACAACAGCCCCAGTTCTGACATTGCCGGATGGGAGCAAGATGTTTACCGTATACACAGATGCATCTGGTACAGGACTAGGTGCTGTCTTGATGCAAGAGGGGAAGGTAGTAGCTTATGGATGCTGGCAGTTGAAAGTACATGAGAAAAACTACCCAACCCACGATCTAGAGTTAGCTGCCATCGTCTTTGCACTTAAGTCATGGCGCCATTATCTCATAGGTGAGAAATTTGAATTGTATACTGACAATAAATCATTGAAGTACCTTTTCACGTAGAAAGATCTTAACTTGAGGCAACAAAGGTGGATGAAATTCTTGGCATACTACGATTTCGAGATTTCCTATACCCTTTGGCAAGGGCAATGTAGTAGCAGACGCCTTGAGTTGAAAAGAAGCTGACCTCAAGCCCTCTCTTTGTTGAAAGGCATAGCTTGGAGTACATAGCCAATTTTGAATTTAGACCCTCCAGCGATCATGTGACCGGGTTGTTATCATCGCTAGAGGTGCAGTGTAACAACCCGGAATTTTGTGGCCAATTTTAAAAATGTATTTTAATTTATTTTTAAGAAAATAGTGTAGAATTCAAAGCACTGGGGGAAATCAAATTATCATGTTGTGTTTGTTAGATTTGTTAAAAAAAATTATTAACATTTGTGTTAAGTAGAATTGTTGAAAAAAATATACCTTTTTGTTCATTATAAAGGATTAGACAAAAAATAAACATTTTTGTCAATTAAAAAGGATATGTAAATAGTTTTATTTTGTTTTGTCATTAGAGAACATGCTAATATAAAAAAATTAACAAATAAAATTATCATTATTTATTTGTTATGTTGAATACAAATTGTAAACAAATAAAATGTTCTTTTGTTCGTCATTAGAATAAAATGTCCTCTTGAATTTTACAATAGATAATAAAATGTCATTTTTGTTAGAATGTTTAACTAAAATAAAATTGTCATTTTTTTGGTTATAAAAATAAAAAAAAGAAAGGTGTTCACTTTTTAAACCAAAACAAGTTTTTCATTAAAATATACTTTTAATGTAATGTTAGAAAATAGTGCAAGGATTTATGTTTTAAAATGGAAAAAAAATGTTGTACATTAAAAACTCACTTTTTAATGTATTAATAGGGTGTAGAACTAGAAATAGTTTTCATTGGGCTTGAATTGGAATAGATGGCTTAGCGGGCCTTTCTAGTGAATTAGGGACCAAAATTCTATAAAAGGGGGGTTAAACCTAATTGTTTTCATTCAAGAAAAAAAAGAGCCGTCTCTCTTTTCTCCCTCTCCAAGCCATAGCGGCCATTCCTTTCTTCCTTCCTCCATAAATTCTCTTCCTTCCTCCATAATTTCTCTTCCTTCCCCCATCAATATAAAACCTGACAAACTTGATGATATTGGAACAGCGTGACACAACACAACATGGTAGATTTGTTGTGAACCAATTCTGACTTTCTTTGACTCTAGTTCTGATCAAAAAACCGAGGTGAGATATTCTAAATTTAATTTTAATTATTTTCTCGAATGAAAAAACTGTATACATGGATGTGTGAAATAATTTAGTTCTGTGACTGCGATAAATTTTTGTTTCTTTATTCAGCTTCATGCGCTGCTATTTATTTCATTATTTTCAGATCCACTTAAGATATGAGATTCGCGCTGCTATTATTTTATGTTATTATTTCAGACCTATATTTTTAGATCTGCGTACGCACAATAATTTTTATTTCATGTTATTATTTCATATCTGTACACGCGATGTTATTTTATTGCGATACGGTATAAAGATCTCGCCTTTAAGATTTATGTTCTTAAATTTATGCGCGCGGTGTAATCTTCTCTTTTATTTGAGATTTTTCATATTCATATGCTATGCGATTAAAGAAATGTCATCTTTGTCAAAACATGTATGTTGAGTTGATTTTTTTGAATTTAAAGATTCAATCTTTTATTTTGCGTGAATATTGGAGATAGTGTTTACAATAGGAATTTTCAATTTTTTCGTTCATAAGAATGGATTTTTGTCAGATTTGAGATTTGTAGCAAAATCTCATTTTCTCATGTTTACTTGAAAACATGGATTTTACTCAATTCAAGAATAAGTACGAAAGTCTAACTTTTTCTGAACCACATGCAATGGGATTTTTATTGAGATTTGAATTACCATGAAAATAAATAGAAA
Source organism: Allium sativum (assembly GCA_030737875.1). Lineage (NCBI taxonomy): Eukaryota > Viridiplantae > Streptophyta > Magnoliopsida > Asparagales > Amaryllidaceae > Allium > Allium sativum. Next base: position 193,193,310 of record CM060927.1, on the reverse strand, counting down.
AAAATATTATGTTTGTAATAAAATGAACATTTTTGTTGATTAAATAAAAGAACACATCTTTTGTAAATTTATGTTTTGAAATAAAAAAACTTATCTTTTACAATTTCAGGTTATTCATAAAAAGAACATATGTCTTGTAATTTCATGTTTGAATAAAAGAACATATCTTTTGTTGATTTCATGTTGTGAAAAAAAAAACTTCTTTTTGAAAATAATATGTTGGTAATAATAAGGAACATATTTTGTTGACTTACCTTTTGATGAATTCATGTTAGTAATAAAAGGATTACCTTTTTATTAATATTAATAATACGAGAGTAACATTTTTTTCGTAATAAAATGAGAAAAAAAACTGACATTGCATTCTTAGATACAATTTTAATGTAATTATGATGACATTAGAAAGATTATAATTGGAAGGTACAATATTAATTTTAACATGAACACAATTTTAATGTAATTATTTGACATTAGAAAGATTAGAATTGGAAGGTACAATATTAATTTTAACATGAATACAATTTTAATGTAATTATGTTGACATTAGAAAGATTAGAATTGGAATGTACAATATTAATTTTAACATGAATACAATTTTAATGTAATTATGTTGACATTAGAAAGATTAGAATTGGAAGGTACAATATTAATTTTAACATGAATATGGATTGTATTTGGTTATATTGAAATTTATAAAAAATAAGAGAATGAACATTTATAATGTTGTTTTGTCAAAAATAAAAGAATGAACATTTTTAAATGTTGTTTGACAAATAGAAAGAACGAACATATTTTAGCGTCATGTTATAACATAAAAATGAACATATTTTTTTTATGTCAAGTTGGTCAAATAAAAGATTATCATTTCATTGTCATGATTAAAGAATATCTCTTATTTTTATATTGTATTAAATAAAAGATCATTTTTATGTTAATTTCATATTATGTAAAAATAACACATTTTTACATTGTTTTCATGTAACATAATAACATGACATTTTTGATTGCAGCAAAAGAAATGAATTCAAAGACATGAAATTTATACCGCATAGAAAATTATATTTTTATATGTAATACAAAGACATGAAATTTATACCGCATATATAAAATTACATTTCTATATGTAATTAAAGAATAGGATTTTATATTGCTAATTGAAAAACAAGATTTGACAAGTAATATTAATTACATTTTCAATGTAATTAAAAAGTAGAATTTGACGGTGTAATTAAAATCGCCTTTTTAACGTAATTTTTAAAGATGGAATTTTTCACCATTATGTTAATTACATTTTAATGTAATTAATAAGAGAAATTTTTCAATGGAATTAAAATTACATTTTTAATGTAATTTATAAAGATAGAATTTTTTTTCACCGTTAGTATAATTACATTGTAATGTAATTAAATAGAAGGTTTTGACAATGTAATTAAGAATAAGATTTTACCATTGTGATGTGAATTACAATTTACATTGTAAACAAAAAGGGAGGATTTTACATTGTAATTAAAAAGATAAGATTTTGTCATTGAAATTAAAATTACATATTTATGTAATTAAAAGAAGATTTTGGCATGGTAATAAAAATTACATTTTTAATGTAATTAAAAAGTTAAGATTTTTACACCGTAAGATCAATCACATTTTTAAATGTAATTAAAGAATAAGTTTTTTCGCATGTAAATATAATTACATTTCTATATGTAATTAAAGAGGAAGAATTTGCATAGTAAATAAAATTACATTTTTATGTGTAATTAAAGTATTTAAATTTGCATTGCAAATTAAAAAGTAAGAAAAATACATTTATATGTAATTAGATTTATAGAAAGATAAAATTACATTTTTATGTAATTAAGTTAAAGAACATAAAAATTTCATTTTCATGTAATTAAGTCAATTTCCATGTGAATTAGGTTAAAGGTGAAAAAATTTCATTTATCATGTAAATTAAGATAAAGGAAGAAAATTACATTTTTTTGTAATTAAGTTAAAGTTTATATTTTCATGTAATTAAGATTTAAAGTAAGAAAATTACATTTTTATGTAATGAAAAGATTAGATTTTGACATTGCAAAATTAGTTGATGCAATGTAGATTATATTAAAAAGAAAAGTTTACATTTTTAATGTGAATAAAAACAATAGAATTAAAATGTATATTTCTTATCGTCATTTTAGATGTGATAAAAAGAGTAGAAATGAAATGTATATTTTTATCGTCACTTTAGATGCGATAAAATAATAGAATAAATATTATATATTTTTATCGTCATTTTAGAGACGGTAAAAAGAAGTTACATTTTTCAATGTAAACTGAAGAAAAATAGTAAGTTACATTTTTATATGTAATTAGAGAAACATAGAAATTCACATTTTCCAATGTAAATACAATATGAAATAAAAGTTACATTTTCAATATAATAATATATTGAAATATAAGTTTACATTTCTCAATGTAAATAACATAGGAATAGAAAATTACATTTTTCAATGTAAATAAAAGGATTAGAAATTTACATTTTAATGAATGGATTTTCATTAGAAAGAATAATGAAACCAAACATACATCTTGTTTAATTTGAAAGATAATAGAAAAATATACATTGTTATGTTTAGGATGTGTATGTAAATAATAATAAAAATAAACATTGTTGTGTGTCATGTTATACCTCGACATTATATATACAAATAGGGATATTCGATGTTAGCAAAATATAGTGAATGGAATGGATGACGGAATTATATGTAATTATATATATTTAGAAATTAAAATCAAATGAACCGAGTGTGGTAGTTCGCGTCTTGGAATCGTGTCTTTAATTGATTATACCAAAATATCCGACCATCGAATTTTCCCAAAACTGAAACCGTTAGGTTCGCCTTGGGAAGACCTTTCCAACGGTATGAATTATGTTAAAATCCAATGGTTAGATTTAGTGAAATTTGTAAAACAAATTTGGGTGAAAACAACGCCAAGGTTGCCTATTGATATGAAGTGTTGTTAAATAAAGTTCAATTGTTTTTATATAAGTAAAAATAACGATATGAAATGATTTTAATATATATATATATATGTGCGATGATCATTTGAAAAGTCCGAGTTCAATCTCATTTCAAATGATTGTACGTCGACCTAAGTCGAAGAGTTGAAGACGGTGATTGAAGACCGGTAATCTTCGACATCGAATGGATGACGGCTACTGATGCCCTCGATTGATTTGCTACCTTGAAAAGGGTTTCGGTGGTAGTTGTCCAAACGTGCTTGGAGATCTACCAGATATAGTTTAGTTCAGACCCAGAACGGGCTTATAAATGGAATGCGTGTCCGACATTGTACTCCTTTATATTGTATTTACTGATTTTCTGTCGAATGTATGAATGCTTGGTGGCGGAGAATTTATTCACTTGCTTAACACTCTTTTGTATATTTTGGCAAAGGATTAATAGTATGATATGGATTGACATTGTGGCATACCAAGATGTAATGATCAAGGTTTCTTATTGAAAAGCAAGCCTTGTGGTTGATGATCAAAGCACGGCCTGTTTAGGCGTAGCTTTGTGTATTATGTAGCTTCACGAGCTTCACAACCCGGTTGAGTCTAAACCGGAGCAAGGGAACGCAGGGAGAACAGCACGTTTCTTTCTAGCTAGAAGTGGTGTTTGGATTTTACACGGCCCGACATTTTACTTATGTGGATGATGGAATAAGGTGCCTCAGATATTAGGTCCTGTAGGATCGGGAAACGTGTGTTCAGGAATAACTAATCCGCAAAATCGTATGTACGGACCGGCCCTGCAGGATCTAAGGGTTCACTACGGGGGATCCTGAGACATTAGCTAGAGTGTCTCGAATTGGTAAGGAGATCGTTCCTAGCCTTGACTCATGATGGAAAACCAATTCCCAATATGATCCTACGGACTTGATTGTATTACTGGTATGGAGGCATAGTATATGGTAGCTATGCTTCCTAGGATTGATACATTTACTTTGAAATGTTTTTAAAACATATATACACTAATAATAATATCAAATTTGTTTTCATTGTACCAAGCATGTTTAATCATCATAAGGTAAAACTCTATCCCCTGGTTTGCGTTGCATTGTGTGATGGGACTTGAGTCTTATGATGATTCCATTTTTCTAAAAAGCATTGCGTTGTTTAACGATTTACTTTAATTTATGCACTGGCAATCCATTGGAATAAAACCCGTTCTGTGTTAGCGGCGTGGTCCTTGGTTTGCCTTATTACTATTAGTTAAATTAGTTAAGAATTCTCATACCAGTCCCATGACTGACCCGTTGTTTGTTTCCACCTTTGCAAACTCGGGTGCCCTCTTTTCCACACGGGCAGTCGAGTAGTTTGTCCACAGGTGCTTATCTCGAGCAGGATTCTGGATTGAAGCTTAAAGCTGTGTCCAGAGTATTGTTGTCTTCCGCTGCCTTAGTTATTTTATTTTCCCTTTACTGCATTGTATTATAATTTGTTGTAATTTATCTTCCGCTGTAATTTAAATCGATGTACTTTGATATTCTGTACTCTGATGTAACATTATTATGATGTTTTATAAAAGTTTGCTGTTATTGTTCTAATGTGTTGTATTCCTAGAGTTAACGTATTCAAGTTTTGAACTGTCTTGGTCCATCTAGTGATCGATTGGGTCGGGCGAAATCCGGGCCATTACAGCTGGTATCATATCTCTGGTTAGCTCAAATCTTTGGGGTACAACTCATTAGAACAGAACAAAAGACTCATCAGAGGTTGGATTAGTAATATCCAATAGGAATACTCATTAGAGATAGGATCAACAGTATCCTAGAATGAGAAAACTCATTAGAGATGGGGTTAGTAATGCCCTAGAATGAGTTGAGAGTGCCCAGTTTATAATTAACGTATTTTTGATTATATATAATCCGATCTTTGGAAATATAATTTTTGAATATATAAAGTTATATATTTTAAAAGTTAATCAACTAATAAAATTATAGAAACGAATAAAAGAATGAAAATTTAGTTGGTTAATTAAACAACTTTTTAGCTTCATTCCTTTTCGAGGACGAAAAGTTTTTAAGTGGGGGAGATTGTAACAACCCGGAATTTTAGGGCCAATTTTAAAAATGTATTTTAATTTATTTTTAAGAAAATAGTGCAGAATTCAAAGCACTGGGGGAAATCAAATTATCATGTTGTGTTTGTTAGATTTTTAAAAAAAAAATTATTAACATTTGTGTTAAGTAGAATTGTTGAACAAAATATACCTTTTTGTTCATTATAAAGGATTAGACAAAAAATAAACATTTTTATCAATTAAAAAGGATATGTAAATAATTTTCTTTTGTTTTTTCATTAGAGAACATATGCTAATATAAAAAAAATTAACAAATAAAATTATCATTATTTATTTGTTATGTTGAATACAAATTGTAAACAAATAAAATATTCTTTTGTTCGTCATTAGAATAAAATGTCCTCTTGAATTTTACATTAGATAATAACATGTCATTTTTGTTAGAATGTTAAACTAAAATAAAATTGTCATTTTTTTGGTTATAAAAATAAAAATAAGAAAGGTGTTCACGTTTTAAACCAAAACATGTTTTTCATTAAAATATACTTTTTAGTGTAATGTTAGAAAATAGTGCAAAGATTTATGTTTTAAGATGGAAAAAAAATGTTGTACATTAAAAACTTACTTTTTAATGTACTAATAGGGTGTAAAACTAGAAATAGTTTTCATTAGGCTTGAATTGGAATAGATGGCTTAGCGGGCCTTTCTAGTGAATTAGGGACCAAAATTCTATAAAAGGGAGGTTAAACCTAATTGTTTTCATTCAAGAAAAAAAAGAGTCATCTCTCTTTTCTTCCTCTCCAAGCCGTAGCCGCCATTCCTTTCTTCCTTCCTCCATCAATTCTCTTCCTTCCTCCATCAATTCTCTTCCTTCCTCCATCAATAGAACCTGACAAACTTGATGATATTGGAACCGCGTGACACAACACAACATGCTAGATTTGTTGTGAACCAATTCTGACTTTCTTTGACTTTAGTTCTGATCAAAAACCAAGATGTGATATTCTAAATTAAATTAAATTTAATTTTAATTATTTTCTCGAATGAAAAATCTGTATACATGGATGTGTGAAATAATTTAGTTATGTGACTGCGATAAATTTTTGTTTCTTTATTCAGCTTCATGCGCTGCTATTTATTTCATTATTTTCAGATCCACTTAAGATCTGAGATTCGCGCTGCTATTATTTTATGTTATTATTTCAGACCTATATTTTTAGATCTGTGTACGTGCAATAATTTTTATTTCATGTTATAATTTCAGATTTGTGCACGCGATGTTATTTTATTGCGATACGATATAAAGATCTCGCCTTTAAGATTTATGTTCTTAAATTTATGCGCGCGGTGTAATCTTCTCTTTTATTTGAGATTTTTCATATTCATATGCTGGGCGATTAAAGATATGTCATTTTTGTCAAAACATGTATGTTGAGTGGATTTTTTTGAATTTAAAGATTCAATCTTTTATTTTGCGTGAATATTGGAGGTAGGGTTTACAATAGGAATTTTCAACTTTTTTTGTTCATAAGAATGGATTTTTGTCAGATTTGAGATTTGTAGTAAAATCTCATTTTCTCATGTTTACTTGAAAATATGGATTTTACTCAGTTCAAGAATCAATATGAAAGTCTAACTTTTTCTAAACCACATGCAATGGGATTTTTATTGAGATTTGAATTACCATGAAAAAAATAGAAAAGAATATTATGTTTGTAATAAAATGAACATTTTTGTTGATTAAATAAAACAACACATCTTTTGTGAATTTATGTTTTGAAATAAAAAAAACTTATCTTTTACATTTTCAGGTTATTCATAAAAAGAATATATCTCTTGTAATTTCATGTTTGAATAAAAGAACATATCTTTTGTTGATTTCATGTTGTGAAAAAAAACATCTTTTTGAAAATAATATGTTGGTAATAATAAGGAACATATTTTGTTGACTTCTTGTTTGTAATAAAAAGATTACCTTTTGATGAATTCATGTTAGTAATAAAAAGATTACCTTTTTATTAATATTAATAATATGAGAGTTACATTTTTTTTCCGTAATAAAATGAGAAAAAAACTGATGTTGCATTGTTAGATACAATTTTAATGTAATTATGTTGACATTAGAAAGATTAGAATTGACAGGTACAATATTAATTGTAACATGAATACAATTTTAATGTAATTATGTTGACATTAGAAAGATTAGAATTGGAAGGTACAATATAATTTTAACATGAATACAATTTTAATGTAATTATGTTGACATTAGAAAGATTAGAATTGGAAGGTACAATATTAATTTTAACATGAGTACAATTTTAATGTAATTATGTTGACATTAGAAAGATTAGAATTGGAAGGTACAATATTAATTTTAACATGAATACAATTTTAATGTAATTATGTTGACATTAGAAAGATTAGAATTGGAAGGTACAATATTTATTTTAACATGAATACAAAATGTAATTATGTTGACATTAGAAAGATTAGAATTGGAATGTACAATATTAATTTTAACATGAATACAATTTTAATGTAATTATGTTGACATTAGAAAGATTAGAATTGGAATGTACAATATTAATTTTAACATGAATATGGATTGTATTTGGTTATATTGAAATTTATAAAAAATAAGAGAATGAACATTTATAATGTTGTTTTGTCAAAAATAAAAGAATGAACATTTTTAAATGTTGTTTGACGAATAGAAAGAACGAACATATTTTAGTGTCATGTTATAACATAAAAATGAACATTTTTTTTTTTATGTCAAGTTGGTCAAATAAAAGATTATCATTTCATTGTCATGATTAAAGAATATCTCTTATTTTCATATTGTATTAAATAAAAGATCATTTTTATGATAATATCATATTGTGTAAAAATAACACATTTTTACATTGTTTTCATGTAACATAATAACATGACATTTTTGATTGCAGCAAAAGAAATGAATTCAAAAACATGAAATTTATACCGCATAGAAAATTATATTTTTATATGTAATACAAAGACATGAAATTTATACCGCATATATAGAATTACATTTCTATATGTAATTAATGAATAGGATTTTATACTGTAAATTGAAAAACAAGATTTGACAAGTAATATTAATTACATTTTCAATGTAATTAAAAAGTAGAATTTGACGGTGTAATTAAAATCGCCTTTTTAACGTAATTTTTAAAGATGGAATTTTTCACCATTATGTTAATTACATTTTAATGTAATTAATAAGAGAAATTTTTCAATGGAATTAAAATTACATTTTTAATGTAATTTGTAAAGATAGAATTTTTTTTCACCGTTAGTATAATTACATTGTAATGTAATTAAATAGAAGGTTTTGACAATGTAATTAAGGAATAAGATTTTACCATTGTGATGTGAATTACAATTTACATTGTAAACAAAAAGGGAGGATTTTACATTGTAATTAAAAAGATAAGATTTTGTCATTGAAATTAAAATTACATATTTATGTAATTAAAAGAAGATTTTGGCATGGTAAGAAAAATTACATTTTTAATGTAATTAAAAAGTTAAGATTTTTACACCGTAAGATCAATCACATTTTTAAATGTAATTAAAGAATAAGTTTTTTCGCATGTAAATATAATTACATTTCTATATGTAATTAAAGAGGAAGAATTTGCATAGTAAATAAAATTACATTTTTGTGTGTAATTAAAGTATTTAAATTTGCATTGCAAATTAAAAAGTAAGAAAAATACATTTATATGTAATTAGATTTATAGAAAGATAAAATTACATTATTATGCAATTAAGTTAAAGAACATAAAAATTTCATTTTCATGTAATTAAGTCAATTTCCATGTGAATTAGGTTAAAGGTGAAAAAATTTCATTTATCATGTAAATTAAGATAAAGGAAGAAAATTACATTTTTTTGTAATTAAGTTAAAGTTTATATTTTCATGTAATTAAGATTTAAAGTAAGAAAATTACATTTTTTATGTAATGAAAAGATTAGATTTTGACATTGCAAAATTAGTTGATGCAATGTAGATTATATTAAAAAGAAAAGTTTACATTTTTAATGTGAATAAAAACAATAGAATTAAAATGTATATTTCTTATCGTCATTTTAGATGTGATAAAAAGAGTAGAAATGAAATGTATATTTTTATCGTCACTTTAGATGCGATAAAATAATAGAATAAATATTATATATTTTTATCGTCATTTTAGAGACGGTAAAAAGAAGTTACATTTTTCAATGTAAACTGAAGAAAAATAGTAAGTTACATTTTTATATGTAATTAGAGAAACATAGAAATTCACATTTTCCAATGTAAATACAATATGAAATAAAAGTTACATTTTCAATATAATAATATATTGAAATATAAGTTTACATTTCTCAATGTAAATAACATAGGAATAGAAAATTACATTTTTCAATGTAAATAAAAGGATTAGAAATTTACATTTTAATGAATGGATTTTCATTAGAAAGAATAATGAAACCAAACATACATCTTGTGTAATTTGAAAGATAATAGAAAAATATACATTGTTATGTTTAGGATGTGTATGTAAATTATAATAAAAATAAACATTGTTGTGTGTCATGTTATACCTCGACATTATATATACAAATAGGGATATTCGATGTTAGCAAAATATAGTGAATGGAATGGATGACGGAATTATATATATATATATATATATATATATATATATATATATATAGAAATTAAAATCAAACGAACCGAGCGTGGTAGTTCGCGTCTTGGAATCGTGTCTTTAATTGATTATACCAAAATATCCGACCGTCGGATTTTCCCAAAAATGAAACCGTTAGGTTTGCCTTGGAAAGACCTTTCCAACGATATGAATTATGTTAAAATCCAACGGTTAGATTTAGTGAAATTTGTAAAACAAATTTGGGTGAAAACAGCGCCAAGGTCGTCTATTGACATGAAGTGTTGTTAAATAAAATTCAATTATTTTTATATAAAAATAACTATATGAAATGATTTTAAAATATATATATGCGAGGATCATTTGAAAAGTCCTAGTTCAATCTCATTTCAAATGATTTTACGTCGACCTAAGTCGAAGAGTTGAAGATGGTGATTGAAGACCGGTAATCTTCGACATCGAATGGATGGCGGCTACTGATGCCCTCGATTGATTTGCTACCTTGAAAAGGGTTTCGGTGGTTGTAACACCCCACGTCCACTAATGTCACTCGCAAAGTGAATGCATTAATTTCCATGGAGCATTTTAAGTGAATATAGAACAGAAAATCACAACAAGACAGATATAAAGCAGTACTTGAAAAAAAAATTAAAACTTTATTTATTGCAGCAGAAGGTAAATATGTTTGGTTACATCATCAAAACCATAAACCAAAGTCAAGTACATCATATCCATCTTGATAAAACAAAGTACATAATCCGAAAGATATAATCCCCAACATTAAAATGGCCATAATAAAGAGAAGTTGAACTTTACTTTAGCGATCCAAGCAATCTTCTAAAAGCAGTCCAAAATCAAGCTCCACTTGTGCTAGTTCCAACCTGAGCACCTGGGGGGAAAGGGAGAAAAGAGGAGGAAACAAAGGGGTCAGACATAAAGTCTGGCGAGTGCGATAACTTTAACAATATAATCAACAAAGTAACTAGGCTAAGGCATAAGTTGGAAAATAAGGAAATGATCATGAACCATTGAGTAGTAAACAAGGAAACAGGATGAACAACGATATCATTTAAGCGCACCTAAACCACTATAGGATGATTACTAAACTACACCAACACTATAGGATAATTGCTAAACTGCACCACCACTAGTCACCTTAAGGTTGATCCCGCCTACAGACTTAACAATGATATTGGTAGTTTCGTGCACCCCTAGTTGCCTTCATAGGTGCCGCCTGCCCCTATCTCCACTAGGTGTACCCACTACCCCCAAGCGATCGGCTCCCTAACTCGTAGATACCCGTGCTGGCCCCACAGTGGGGTGTATCACTCCCTAAAGTGGCAACCCGATACAACCAACAATGCACGGCTTATACCTACGCGATGCAACAACGTCTTACCTACCAGCCCGGGTCCACAACGACTGACATTTGTGGCAGCTGGATTTGCCGGGAGCGTTCGGGCAGTCTTACACCACAAAAGAGCCTAACCTCGTGTCTTAGACGATTAATTACACCTAGTTAATCATTCCCCAATTTGAATTACTTTCCTTATTCAAATTATCAATCAATTACAAATTTAACGATGTCCATAATTGACTCAATTATGTCCATCCATTTATGGTATGTAAAATCATACCAATTTTCACCACAATTATATTTTATGCCTTTTAAGGCATTTATGCCAATTAAATCTTTTTAATATTATCCCCTTTACCCTACGTTATACGTTTGTTCGTTTAACGTAAAATATACGTTAGACTCGAATAGTCTAACTCATGGAATAAAAGAAAACATCACAATATACACATAATTAAAACATAGATCTAACATAGGGATGAACTTGCATATGTGAATGATGTTCTACATCTAAAACTTACATGGGCTAAAGTTACATCTTGCATTAACAATCATATGTCATGGATCCAAATCTAAAGGTGTGAACTTGATGAGATAATGGCCACAAACTTGCATAAACAATCATATGTCATGGATCCAAATCTAAAGGTATGAATTTGATGAGAAAATGGCCACAAACTTGCATAAATCATGTATGTCATAGATCTATATCTAAGGAATAAACTGGCACAGGTAATAATCCTAAACTTGCATAACATGATTCATATCCAACTCGTAAACTTACATATGTGATTTATACATCGCAACAATGGTGTAAACTAGTATCTAACATGTAAAGTATCATGTAGAATTTTGCATATAACTCATACATGTCATAGCCTAACTTTCAATTAAGTTTTCACATAAACTAGGTGTCATAACCATGTAAGGTCACATATAATTCTACCCAACTTGTATATGATTCATGTTTGAATCAAAATCTAAACTTGCCTACATATGATTTATCATATAAATCAACATAACCAAACTAGCATATGAAACATGATGATTTGATTGTTTATAAAATTACAACATGGATGATAGCAACATAACTTTACATCATAAATGATAGCATCACAACATAATGTCATAGAGATTTCAATCACAATCCTACAACATAATTACAACATGCAATCAATACTTCATATCACATCCATACAATCTGCATTATAACTTAATCTAATTAAATTACTAATTATTTTGTTAAAACTATCGAACTCACAACTCAAAAGCGGTCTTGAGTTCTGAATTCTGATTTCTGGAGTTGAATTAGCTCTCCTTTAAAGAAGATTCGCTGTTAGGGTTGAGTAGTTCTGATTTGATTTGCTGTTCTTCCTCTTTAATTTGGTGGCGGCTGCTCTAGGGTTCAAGACAACAGCATGACGACCATAATTTCAGTTTTAATTTTGATTTAGGGTTTGAGTCTCTAGGTCTTTTTATAGAGATATGAATTAATTTAATCTGTCAGATGATCTTAGGGTTAATCGAAACCACTCAGTCAAGATAAGGTGACAAGTCAGCCCTAATGACTCAGCAAGGAGTCAGAAAGGACTCGGCAACATGGGTCAGCCTGAACCAAAAAGCTGTGCAGGCTAGCTGCCTCGGCCTGGGCGCACTTGGCAGGTGCACCAGTGTTAATTTGTACTGGTGCACTTCCCAAGTGCGCCAGTGCAATCCTTTTTTTTTCTATTTTTCCACCAAACTTCGTTCGTCCATAACTCCTTCATCCGGTACCTGTTTCCCGCAAACTCGGACTCTATTTCAACCAGAATTCCGAGACGAACACAATGGCACAACCCCATTCCCATAATTCTCACGTCTGAGATTAATTATTCTTTGTTTTAGTTAATTCGATTATTCAAAAATCCGGGGTGTTGCATTCTCCCCTCCTTAAAGGATTTCGTCCCCGAAATCTCCAAGTTAAGGAGAATGCATATCCTACCATCCAAGCAACCATCTACTCAACCATCAAACATGGGCATCCATTGTCCTTATAAAATTTCTAATGTTGTATGAACATATGCAAGAAGTGTGTGTATATGTTCCTTATCTAATGCAAAATCAGGCGGTCTACTGATTCAGTTGACCTCCTTAATGCAAACCATGATAGTGCCATGCGTCCATTATGTATGCGAAAAACCTTATCGATACATATTATTTCTACATGTGTGCACAACCATCCACCAAAATGCAACATCCATATGATGGTACAACCATTATACATCCATTACTTAAATATGTACACACATTTATATGCAATATGCAACATGAAGTGACCGAGCCGATCTAGTGCCAAAAGTGTGTGTATATGCATCCACGAGCAACCACTAGCAACCACTTGCATCCACATACATCCATCATACATAACATGTCTCAAACACATGTTTCAACCATAGGACTACCCTACCTAAAGGTCAAAGACACTAGCGAGAGGACATACTAAAGATAAGATAAGTACAAGGTAAGTGATAAAGGAGAAATTAAAAGACATACCCTCGAAAAGAAAAGGGTATACTGAGCGCATCTTCGCTTCCGTCTCCCAAATAGTGTTGCTCTCATCATCTCCCCATTGCACTTTGACTAGCTTGACCTCTCGATTCCTCAATTTCTTAATCTCCGACCCAAGAATGCACGTAGGAGCTCGTCGCATCACGCTCGATCTCCACCTCTCTAAGCAAGCTCGGCTCTACCACTTCCGCGGTCTCGTGCAAGCACTTCCTCAAATATGATACATGGAATACGTCGTGTACACCACTAAGTCTCTCGGGCAACTCCACTCTATACGCCATCTGCCCAATCCTTTCATTAATAGGAAACGACCCTACGAACCTTGGTGCTAACTTTCCAACGGACCCAAAGCGAACAACGTTCCGTAATGGAGACACCTTGACAAAGACCTTATCCCCAACATCAAACTCCAGATCTGACCTCCTCTTGTCCACATAATATTTCTGTCTATCTTGCGCCGTCTTCATCCACCTTCGAAATCAAATCGATCTTTTCCTAAGTCTCTCTAATCATATCGGGTCCAAGCATGATCTTGTCTGTAGACTCCTACCAACATGTAGGCGAATGACACGGCCGTCCATAAAGAGCCTCGAACGGTGCCATGCCAATACTAGACTGAAAGTTGTTATTGTATGCGAACTCTACCAACGGAAGATGTTCCTCCCATGTACCTCCGAAATCTAAGACACACAACCTCAATAAGTCCTCTAGAATACGATTCACCCTCTCGGTCTGGCCGTCCGTCTGAGGATGATATGCGGTGCTCAAACATAACTGAGTCCCTACCGCCTCTTGCAAGCTCTTCCACAATTCGCTAGTGAAGATAGGATCGCGGTCGCTCACTATGCTAGAAGGAACACAGTGCAAACGAACTATTTCTCGAATGTATAGGGAGGCTAACCATGGAGCAGTCCTCTTACTCTTTACGAGAATGAAATGAGCGCTCTTAGTAAGTATGTCTACCACGATCCAAATCCCTGTATTACCCTTCCTCGATCTTGGTAATCCATCAACGAAGTCCATCGAAACACTTTCCTACTTCCATTGTGGGTCCTCCAATGGGTGAAGCAATCCACCGGGCTTCTCTTGCTCTGCTTTTACTTGTTGGCACACCAAGCATCTAGCGACATACTCGGCCACGTCCTTCTTCATACCGGCCCAAAAGTAAACTCGTCTCATGTCCATGTACATCTTGTCCCCGCCGGGATGGATGGTCATCTTCGAACGATGTGCATCATCAAGAATGGTCTTTCTTAGGTCATCGTCTTTTGGTACACAAAGTCTACCATCCCTACGTAACCAACCCTCATCATCTAGGGTATACCTACGGAGATGGCTTGATGACTCCCATCTTTTGAGCTTTTCTACCAACTCAACCAACTGTGGGTCGTCTCGTTGTGCCTCGCCAATCCATCCCAAAAGCGTAGGTCTGACCTCTAAGGATGCTAGCAAACCGGGTACAAAGTCAACGGAAGGTTTAATATCAAACGTAGAGATGAACTCTAAGCTTCGCCGCTCAACAAACAACGGACTCAAGGACAACCTTTTTCTACTTAAGGCGTCTGCCACCACGTTACCCTTTCCAGGGGTATATGCTATCTCGAAGTCGTAGGATGCTAAGAATTCCATCCACCTTTGCTGCCTTAAGTTCAAGTCCTTCTGAGAGAATAAGTATTTTAGCGATTTGTGGTTAGTGAATAATTCGAATTTTTCGCCAAGAAGATAATGAAGCCAAGACTTAAGCGCGAAAACAATAGCGGCTAACTCGAGGTCATGTGTAGGGTAATTTCTCTCGTGTACTCTCAATTGCCTTCCACCATAGGCTATTACCCTTCCCTCTTGCATTAAGACTGCGCCTAGTCCTGTCCCATTAGCATCGGTATAAACGGTAAACGACTTACTCCCATCTGGCAACACTAAGACTGGGGCTGTGGTCAAAGCTCTCTTTAAACGTTGGAACGCATCATCACAATCTACGTCCCACATGAAGACTAAGTTCTTCTTCGTCAAGTGTGTTAATGGGGTTGATATTTTTGCGAAGTCTTTGATGAACTTCCTATAGTAGCCAGCCAACCCTAAGAAACTCCTCACCTCGGTAGCATTTTTAGGAACCTTCCAATCTTGGATGGCCACTATCTTCGCGGGATCCACAACTATCCCTTCTTTGGAAACCACGTGCCCTAAGAATCGCACTTCCTTCCTCCAAAAGTGACATTTAGAAAATTTAGCTTTAAGGCTATGCGCTCAAAGAGTCTCCAACACTTCCCTAAGATGCAAGGCATGCTCTTCTTCACTTTTAGAAAAGATCAAGATGTCATCCACAAAGATACCATGAATCTATTAAGGTCTCCCTAAACACCCTACTCATCAAGTCAACAAAGTATGCGGGGGCGTTTGTCAAACCGAAGGGCATCACAAGCCACTCAAAGAAACTGTCTGGAGTCCTGAAGGTAGTCTTGTCTATGCTATCCTCAGCCACTCTCAATTGATGGAAACCCGTGACTAAGTCCAACTGCGAAAACACTGAGGCCCAACTAACTGATCGAAGAGATCGTCAATCCTCGGCAGTGGGTGTCTATTCTTCTTAGTAAGCTTATTAAGTTCTCTGTAGTCCACACAAAGTCTAAGAGACCCATCCGCCTTCGTGGCAAATACTACTGGAGCACCCCACTCCGATATACTACGTCTGATGAGCCCCTTCTCAAGCAATTCTTTCACTTGCTTACTGAGTTCTCTTCTTTCTCTTGGAGCCATGTGGCGCACTGGTAGTGCAACCGGCTTTGCATTATCTATTAGATATATTCGAAAGTCTATTTCACGTTTTGGGGGTAAACCCCTCACCTCATCGAAGACATCAGCATATTCATGGACTATGGGAACAGAATGTAAATCATCATCGGATGCGTCAAGGGATTCTAGGTAGCTAAGCATTACTGGACCCCTAGGCTCACAAGAAATATCAAGGGTCTTTCCAGAACGAGTCAACAATCTAACTACCCTTCTTTTACAATCTAGGATGGCCCCGTATCTAGTTATCCAATCCATACCTAGAATTAAACTGTATCCCATGAAGCCAAGAACAAAAGTGTTGCATTCAAACTCAACGCCCAAGATAAACACTCTCAAATCCCGACAAATCATAGAAAGATGAGCCGAACCACCGATAGGATTTGAGACCACTAAGGGATCAGTAACTACACTAGCATCAAGGTGCAGTGTTTCAACTAATGATGTAGAAATAAACAAATGTGATGCGCCATAATCGAATAAAGTACGGACAGGATGTTCAAACAGAAAAACTAAACTTTCAACGGAAATTGCTCTACCTCGTTCTTGCAGCGGTGGGACCACGAGAGCCTGAACTTGTCCCCTTGCCTGCCCTGGTGCCATAAGATCCTGCACCTGTCCTCCCGAGGTAGACCCTGCCCTCTGCCCTTTCTTTGGGCAGTCCTTAATAAGATGTCATGCCTCGCCACAGTGGAAACAACCGGTCTTCTTCTTCTTCCTACAATCTTTGCTTAGATGGCCGGGTGTCCCACAGTTAAAGCATCTTTTCTTTCCCTTAGCATTGTTGCCTTTGCCACCTTTCTTGTTATGCTGTTGCGGCTTCTTTTGATCCCCTTTCTTCTCGGGTGCCTTATTAGCATTGGCGCCCTTCTCCTCTTCATGCTGAGTGCCATGTCAAACTAGTCTCTTGAAGGTAGCCCCCATGGGAATTGGGTCATAGCTAACCCATGAAGCGGCTCGTTTAAACCCTTAACAAATCTTAGAGCCTTCTTTTTTGGAGTATTCACCAAGTCCAAGCCAAACCTTGCCAATTGGTTGAATTTGTTGACATACTCTTTCACCGATAGATTCCCTTGCTTCAGCGCCAAAAACCTTTCCATGTATAGATTCTCTTCAGCCCGCGAGAGAAACTTCGCCTCAAACCTTTGCCTAAAATCTGGCCATGTATCGACTGGACGTCCCCCATTAGTGACCTCCCACCAAAACGAGGCCTCATCCTTCATGAGCCAGGCAGCTAGCTGAACTTTTCTTTCATCATCCACTTCAAAGATTCTAAACAATTCTTCCACCTCTTTTAGCCAGTTATGAGCTTCAACAAATGTCTCCGTCCCGTGAAAAGGTTTTCCTCCCATTGATCTAAAGTCCTTACATATCTTAGCAAAAGTATCGACGCGAGGAGGAGGGGGAGGAGGAGGAGGAGGAGCATTTGTTAGACCTGCAGTGGCGGCCCTAGCCTCAAGATATTGACGAAACCAATCGGGTACATGAACACCCACTGGTATCTCAAATGCTTCAGACATGCTGAAACGAAAAAGGAAAGATTCAATATAAAAGAACCGAGGGAAAGATATATGGCTCTTGGGGTAATACTTTCCAAAATATACTTTTCTCTTGAAAATACTTTCCTTAAAACATACTTTTGAAAGTACTTCTTTATAAAAATTGTTTTGAAAAATAGTTTTTCAAAATTCATATATGTTCTGATAACCTTCAACTCTGATACCACGTGTAACACCCCATGTCCATTAATGTCACTCGCAAAGGAATGCATTAATTTCCATGGAGCATTTTAAGTGAATATAGAATAGAAAATCACAACTAAACAGATATAAAGCAGTACTTGAAAAAAATTTAAAACTTTATTAATTGCAGCAGAAGGTAAATATGTTTGGTTACATCATCAAAACCATAAACCAAAGTCAATTACATCATATCCATCTTGATAAACAAAGTACATAATCTGAAAGACATAATCCCCAACATTAAAATAGCCATAAATAAAGAGAAGCTGAACTTACTTCAGCGATCCAAGCAATCTTCTAAAAGCAGTCCAAAATCAAGCTCCACTGGTACTAGTTCCAACCTGAGCACCTGGGGGGGGGGGGGAAGGGAGAAAAGAGGAGGAAATAAAGGGGGTCAGACATAAAGTCTGGCGAGTGCGATAACTTTAACAATATAATTAACAAAGTAACTAGGCTAAGGCATAAGTTGGAAAATAAGGAAATGATCATGAACCATTGAGTATGGCATAGTAAACAAGGAAACAGGATGAACAATGATATCGTTTAAGCGCACCTAAACCACTATAGGATGATTACTAAACTACACCAACACTATAGGATAATTGCTAAACTTCACCACCACTAGTCACCTTAAGGTTGATCCCGCCTACAGAATTAACAATGATATTGGTAGTTTCGTGCACCCCTAGTTGCCTTCATAGGTGCCGCCTACCCCTATCTCCATTAGGTGTACCCACTACCCTCAAGCGATCGGCTCCCTAACTCGTAGATACCCTGCTGGCCCCACAGTGGGGTGTACCACTCCCCAAAGTGGTAACCCGATACAACCAACAATGCACGGCTTATACCTACACGATGCAACAACGTCTTACCTACCAGCCCGGGTCCACACACGCATATGAACCCGTTGGACTTGCGTTACCACCGCTAACCCAGTTTGGCCTCTTATAGTCAAGCCCAGTATGCATGTCCCGTCCTCGACTTGGGTCGAGCCCACAAAGATACGTATGGGTTACTGGTTGAAACGGGCCCCCCATTACATGACACAAGCTATCCACCTAAGCTTGGTCCCCTCTAGTACATCCCACTTAACCCACTTCTTATTCATGTTTCAATTACATGTTTCAATTTTGGTTAAGTGTTTCTAATCGTATTTCCAAATGCCACCAAAGGCACCCACTAGATTCCACATGCCACTCAAGGCAACCACTTAACCCCTCATGTCCCACTACATGTTTATCTGGTTAAGTGTTTCTTAATTCATTAAGACCGTAACCTCATAAAGACCCCTCACATTAGACTGACATTTGTGGCAGCTGGATTTGCCGGGCGGGTCCGGGCAGTCTTATACCACAAAAGAGCCTAACTCGTGTCTTTACAATTGTTACGTATTTAATTTATGCCTAAGACCTCTCACATTAGACTGGCATTTGTGGCAGCTGAATTTGCCGGGAGAGCAGTCTTACACCACAAAAGAGCCTAACCTCGTGTCTTAGACGATTAATTACACCTAATTAATCATTCCCCAATTTGAATTACTTTCCCTACTCATATTATCAACCAATTCCAAATTTAACGATGTCCATAATTGACTCAATTATGTCCATCCGTTTATGGTATGTAAATTCATACCAATTTTCACCACAATTATATTTTATGCCTTTTAAGGCATTTATGCCAATTAAATCTTTTTAATATTATCCCCTTCACCCCACGTTGTACGTTTGTTCGTTTAACATAAAATATACGTTAGACTCGAATAATCTAACTCATGGAATAAAAGAAAACTTCACAATATACACATAATTAAAACATAGATCTAACATAGGGGTGAACTTGCATATGTGAATGATGTTCTACATCTAAAATTTACATGGGCCAAAGTTACAACTTGCATAAACAATCATATGTCACGGATCCAAATCTAAAGGTGTGAACTTGATGAGATAATGGCCACAAACTTGCATAAACAATCACATGTCATGGATCCAAATCTAAAGGTGTGAATTTGATGAGAAAATGGCCACAAACTTGCATAAATCATGTATGTCATAGATCTATATCTAAGGAATAAACTTGCATAGGTAATAATCCTAAACTTGCATAACATGATTCATATCCAACTCATAAACTTACATATGTGATTTATACATCGCAACAATGGTGTAAACTAGTATCTAACATGTAAAGTATCATGTAGAATTTAGCATATAACTCATACATGTCATAGCCTAACTTTCAATTAAGTTTTCACATAAACTAGGTGTCATAACCATGTAAGGTCACACATAATTCTACCCAACTTGTATATGATTTATGTTTGAATCAAAATCTAAACTTGCCTGCATATGATTTATCATATGAATCAACATAACCAAACTAGCATATGAAACATGATGATTTGATTGTATATAAAATTATAACATGGATGATAGCAACATAACTTTACATCATAAATGATAGCATCACAACATAATGTCATAGAGATTTCAATCACAATCCTACAACATAATTACAACATGCAATCAATACTTCATATCACATCCATACAATCCGCATTATAACTTAATCTAATTAAATTACTAATTACTTTGTTAAAACTATCGAACTCACAACTCAAAAGCAGTCTTGAGTTCTGAATTCTGATTTCTGGAGTTGAATTAGCTCTCCTTTGAAGAAGATTCGATGTTAGGGTTGAGTAGTTCTGATTTGATTTGCTGTTCTTCCTCTTTAATTTGGTGGCGGCTGCTCTAGGATTCAAGACAATAGCATGACGGCCATAGTTTCAGTTTTAATTTTGATTTAGGGTTTGAGTCTCTGGGTCTTTTTATAGAGTTATGAATTAATTTAAGCCGTCAGATGATCTTAGGGTTAATCGAAACCACTCGGTCAAAATAGGGTGATAAGTCAGCCATAATGACTCAGCAAGGAGTCAGAAAGGACTCAACAACATGGGTCAGCCTAAACCAAAAAGCTGTGCAGGCTAGCTGCCTCGACCTAGGCGCACTTGGCAGGTGCGCCAGTGCAATCCTTTTTTTTTTCTATTTTGCCACCAAACTTCGTTTGTCCATAACTCCTTCATCCGGTACCTGTTTCCCGCAAACTCGGACTCTATTTCAACCAGAATTCCGAGACGAACACAATGGCGCAACCCCATTCCAATAATTCTCATGTCTGAGATTACTTATTCTTTATTTTAGTTAATTCGATTATTCAAAAATCCGGGGTGTTACAGTGGTAGTTGTCCAAACGTTCTTGGAGATCTACCGGATACAGTTTCGTTCAGACCTAGAACGGGCTTATAAATGGAATGTGTGTCCGACATTGTACTCCTTTATATTGTATTTATTAATTTTCTGTCGAATGTATGAATGCTTGGTGGTGGAGAATTTATTCTCTTACTTAACACCCTTTTGTATATTTTGGCAAAGGATTAATAGTATGATATGGATTGACAGTGTGGCATACCAAGATGTAATGATCAAGGTTTCTTCTTGAAAAGCAGGCCTTGTGGTTGATGATCAAAGCACGGCCTGTTTAGGTGTAGCTTTGTGTATTACGTAGCTTCACGAGCCTTACAATCCGGTTGAGTCTAAAACGGAGCAAGGGAACGTAGGGAGAGCAGCACGTTTCTTTCTAGCTAGAAGTGGTGTTTGGGTTTTACACGGCCCAACATTTTACTTATGTGGATGATGGAATGAGGCGCCTCGGATATTAGGTCCTATAGGACCGGGAAACGTGTATTCAGGAATAACTAATCCGCAAAATCGTATGTGCGGACCGGCCCTGCATGATCCAAGGGCTCACTACGGGGGATCCTGAGACATTAGCTAGAGTGTCTCGAATCGGTAAGGAGATCGTTCCTAGCCTTGACTCATGATGGAAACCCAATTCCCAATGCGACCCTACGGACTTGATTGTATTACTAGTATGGAGGCATAGTATATGGTAGCTATGCTTCCTAGGATTGATACATTTACTTTGAAATGTTTTTAAAACATATATACACTAATAATAATATCAAATTCGTTTCTATCGTACCAAGCATGTTTAATCATCATAAGGTAAAACTCTATCCTCTGGTTTGCGTTGCATTGTGTGATGGGACTTGAGTCTTATGATGATTCCATTTTTCTAAAAAGGATTGCGTTGTTTAAGGATTTACTTTAATTTATGCACCGGCAATCCATTGGAATAAAACTCGTTCCGCGTTAGCGGCGTGGTCCTTGGATTTGCCTTATTACTATTAGTTAAACTAGTTAAGAATTCTCACACCAGTCCCATGTCTGACCCGTTGTTTGTTTCCACCTTTCCAAACTCGGGTGCCCTCTTTTCCAAACGGGAAGTCGAGTAGTTTGTCTATAGGTCCTTATCTCGAGCAGGATTCTGGATTGAAGCTTAAAGCTGTGTCCAGAGTATAGTTGTCTTCCGCTGCCTTAGTTATTTTATTATCGCTATACTGTATTGTATTATAATTTGTTGTGATTTATCTTCAGCTGTAATTTAAATTGATGTACTCTGATATTTTGTACTCTGATGTAACATTATTATGATATTTTATAAAAGTCTGCTATTATTGTTCTAATGTGTTGTATTCCCAGAGTTAACGTATTTGGGTTTTGAACGGTCTTGGTCGATCTAGCGATCGATCCGGTCGGGCGAAATCCGGGCCGTTACATGCAGCCTACTCTTTTGAACTCAATAGGAACCGCGCAACGAGAAGACCCTCAGCTAGTTGATGTGATGGAAAAGCTAATCAGGGGTGAGACTTCTAGTCACCTCAATAGATACTCCATCGATGATAAGGGATGGTTGAGGCGGGATGGAAGGCTATGCGTCCCACAAGCAAGGGATTTGGTGAGGAAGGTTCTCGAAGAGACGCACCATTCCAAGTTGACCATACACCCCGCTGGAGACAAGATGTATAAAGACGTAAAAAGGGTTTTCTTTTGGGACGGCATGAAGAGGGGTGTAGCTGAATTCGTCTCGAAGTTCTTAGTATGCCAGCAAGTCAAGGCGGAGCAAAAGATGCCTGGTGGTTTGCTTCATCCTCTAGAGGTCCCACGGTGGAAATAGGATAGCATTTCAATGGACTTTATTGATGGGCTGCCTAGATCAAGAAGGGGAAATACAGGTATTTGGGTAATAGTGGACAGGCTCACAAAAAGCACTCACTTTATACCCGTTAAAAGTAGGAGGACTGCCTCATCTTTAGCATCCATTTACCTTAAAGAGATAGTTCGACTCCATGGGATACCCTCCAGCATTGTTAGCGACCGAGATCCTATCTTTACGAGCGAGTTTTGGAAGATCTTGCAAGAGGCTGCCACTGTAGGCACACAGCTATGCTTAAGCACGACCTATCACCCCCAAACCAATGGTCACACGGAAAGGGTAAATAGAGTTTTAGAAGACCTCTTGAGATTACGCATTCTTGACTTCGGAGGAACATGGGAGGATCATCTTCCTTTGGTGGAGTTTGCCTACAACAATAGCTACCAAGCCACATAGGCATGGCACCCTTCGAAGCTTTATACGGAAGGCCGTGCCGATCTCCAACTTGCTGGTGGGAGTCTACAGACAAGCTCATACTTGGACAGATATGATCAGAGAAACTTCAGAGAAAGTGGACTTGATACGAAGAAGAATGAAGACTGCCCAAGATAGATAAAAGTCCTACGCAGATAAAAGAAGGACCGACCTTGAGTTTGAGGTTGGGGACAGGGTTTTCCTTAACGTATCTCCTTTGAGGAACGTCATTCGCTTCGGATTCGTAGGAAAGTTGGCACCATCGTAGGGCCGTTTCCTATCATTGAAAGTATTGGGAATATGGCTTACAGAGTAGAGTTGCCTGAAATATTGGCTGGAGTTCATAATGTCTTTCACATTTCTCACTTATAAAAGTGCTTACATGAGTCTGCGGAAGTAGTGGAACCAAGCATATTAGAGGAAGTAGAAGTAGAACGAGAGGCGACTGTGAGAAGAGTTCCAACTCGTATCTTGGGTACAGAAGTCAAAAAGCTACGCAACCGCGAAGTCAAACTTGTAAAAGTTCAATGAAGTGACGCCGAGGAAGACGCGACTTGGGAGACTGAGGCCAAAATACGCTCATCCTACCCTTTTCTTTTTGAGGGTACATTTTGATATCTTTTTCCTTAATTTTTTCATGCTCTTATCTATCTTTTTATTATTTTTACTCGGTGTTGTTCTCGATCCTTTGGAAGAAAGCAATGGATGTAAACATGTACTTGAAACATGTTATGATTGATGGTTGCAAGTGGTTGCAAGTGATTGCTAGTGGTTGCTCGTGGATGCATATACAGACACATTAGGTATTAGATCGGCTTAGTCACTTTCATATTGCATACGCATATATGTACTTGTATATGATTGAAGCTTGATGTGTTATCATGTGGATGATGCATTTGTATAAATGATTGTGCACTCATGTAGAAAGTATGATTAGGGAAGGTTGCATACATTATGGATGCATGGAACCGACATGACTTGCATTAAGGAGGTCAACTAAATCAGTGGACTGCTTGATTTTGCATTAGATAAGGACATACACTATGAATATGATCATAAAGCATTAGAAGTCTTTTAAGGACAATGGACGCATGTGTTTGATGGTTAAGTAGATGGACGATTGGATGGTAGGATATACGTTTTTCTTGACTTGAAGATTTCGGGGACGAAATCCTTTAAGGAGGGGAGAATGTAACACCCCGTATTTTCAGTAAACATTAAAGTATGAATTAAAGAATAATCAATTTCAAATGTAAGAATTAAGGGAAACAGGTTATGCCATTGCGTTCGTCTCGGAATTCTGCTTGAGATAGAGTCCGAGTTTGCATAAATCGGATTCCGTGTGAAGGAGTTATGACCTTCAGAAGATTCAAGAATTTAAATAAACAGTTCAGAATATAGTTCAGAAATTCAAAATTCAAAATCTGAAGCAGAAGCGGGCTGGGCGGGAAATTTCCCACCCAAGGCCAGGTCGACCAAGAGGTCGACCAGGGGGTCGACCTCCTCCCCAAACAGGTCGACCTGGGGGTCGACCTCCACCCGGGTCAGATCTAAAATCTGACGTGTTTTCTCCTGTGACGAATTTCTGTGTCATTAGGGCTTGCATGGCACGTTTTAGTTGGTTCTCTTAGGTTTGAATGGCTTTAATTTGCTCTAGGTTAATCTGATGGCTTCTATTAAATCAAACTTCTATATAAGCAACCTAAATCTAAACCCTAAAGCGATACAAAAATATTCCTAAGACAGTCATGCTGTCAACACTCAACCTAGAATAGCCGCCATTCTCATTCAACTAGAGAGAAAGTAGGAATTGCAAATCAAATATAATTCAACTAAGAGAATTCAACGTCTGCAACAAAGGAGAACTATTCAAATTCAGAATACAGATCCCAGAACTCAAAACTAGCCTCCTTTTTATAAGTCCAGTTATCATTTAGACCTAAACGATGTTAGAATTATGACCATATAACTGGATATAGAACATCGCCTATGTAAATCTATGCATATCCTTTTTGTAAAAACTGAATTGATTGGGACTATGATTCTTTCTATGCTAAGTTGTGAACCTTGTTGTATGTAATTTGATGATCAAAGTTAAATGCTTTGGACCCATATGTTGTATAATTTGCCAATGACATGTATGTTGTGTAGTTTAGCGATGACATATTATACTTTGGCAATGACATATCACGTTGAATAAATTGGAGATGACATATTATGTTGTATACTTGGCGATGACGTAAATTGGCGATGACATATTATAATTTGGCGATGGCATATCATATTGTGTAGTTTGGCAATGACAAACCATATTATATAATTTGGCGATGGATATCACATTGTGTAAATTTTAGCAATGACATTTCATGTCGCATGATTTGATAATAACACCTATATGTTATATGACAATTTGGTAATTTTGTTATGGTTATGCAAGTTCAACCATGTTCACATATATGACCAAAACTACATGCTAATATGATTAGGTTCATGTTAGATTAGATCCAACTTATTTTGCAAAGTTCACAATTACATGCCTAATGTTAAGTTTATGTAATTCTATGTAGAACCCCTATTTCATGATCAATGTTAAGTAGATCTAAATTTGCAAGTTCATAATTGAATGTATACTATTCTATGCCAAGTTCATATGATACATGTGTAGTTAGATCCATATTTTTATGATGTTGGAATTATTAGATGTTCCTCTTTTTCCCCTTTTGTGTATAAGTTAGGCTATGTATCGAGCCTAACATTTTATGTAATTCATACGAACGTTTAACGAGGGTAACGTTGGGGGAAAAATATGAAATTATATATAATTGGTATATTTGGTTCATGAACATGAAAATGTTTTATGGCATAAAGTGGTATAAAATTTTATACCTAAAATTATGAACTTGATTTAAAAAGAAAAGTGGGAACTTGACTTGAATGACAATAATTTACATATAAATATAAAGAAGTAAATATGTAAATTTAGAAAAGACCAATATGCCTAACCCGAGGTTAGATTGAGTTACGGTGTAAGACTGCCTGGAACTGCCCGACACATTCAACAACCATAACAATATATATCTAATGTGGGAGGTTAGTGCATTAAGCCCAAAGGAACCGAAGGTTAGACTAAGTTGCGGTGTAAAACTGCCCGGACCCGATTGACACATCCAGTAACCACAACAATACCTGTCTAATGTGAGCGGTTGGTGCTTTAATAAATGAATTAAAGCTAAGTCAGGAATGTTAGGGTTAAGTTAATTAAGGAAACATTTAACCAATGCAACATGTTAACAAAATTGAAGGGTGGGGTTAGATTAACTTGGACACTTAACCAATTTAACATGTTGATTAGGAAACCCTAGTAACGGGGACGCATTTTAGCAGTAACCCACATAGATGTATCATGGTACCTTGAACTAGGCAGGGTGGGGCACGATTACTGGGCTGATTATAAGCGGTCAAAACGACGGCGGTTGATGCGTCAGTGTAGGTTCCGACGGAGTACGGGCGTGCATGTACTCCGAAGTGGAAAAAACAGGCACTGGGCATCAGTAGTTATACACTGTGCATCTCAAATCGTGCCGGGTTGCCACCATAGGATTTGATACACCCCATGGTGGGACCAACATAGGT
The DNA here is from genome assembly GCA_030737875.1 of Allium sativum. Classification (NCBI taxonomy): domain Eukaryota; kingdom Viridiplantae; phylum Streptophyta; class Magnoliopsida; order Asparagales; family Amaryllidaceae; genus Allium; species Allium sativum. Next base: position 193,165,970 of record CM060927.1, on the reverse strand, counting down.
ATCTACAATCGAGCAGGGCTGTTTGACACAAGTGGTAAATGCGTGCAACTAGGAGCCGATCAATGAAAAGGGATCACTGGGTTTTGAACTCATGATAATGGTTAAAATATGTAGTAGGTGCGGAGAATATGGACATGAGTGCGATAGTATGATTAGTTTATCTTGCCTTGTTTATCTTGCCCTGTTTAGCTTACCTTATCTTATGTTACCTTATTTCCTTATTATTGTCCTGTGTCCAGCTTATTCAAGTCATGGTTCTCTTATCAGTTTACATGCTGAATAATCACTGGACTTACCAGACTTATGTCTGACCCATTTTCTTCCGCTCTCTTTTCTTCCGTTCCCCTCCCAAAGGTACCCATGGAGGGAATAGCTCAGCCTAATTTGGACCGTTCATCTTTCCAAGCTTGAAGACTCTGTGATCTATAGCTTGGAACTTATTATCTTTGACTATGGCTTTGGACACACTACTACTTGGGGATTTATGCAGTTTTATTGTGTTTTATGCTTCTTTATGTAATAATCATGACAAAGATTTTGATGTAGTGATTTGGAAGTTAGTTTGAAACAGTTTGTTGTAATGTTTTGTTATGAACCACGTTTGAAATAAAGTTTTTTTTTCCGCTGCTTATATACATATCTGTCTTGTAAATTATCCGTGTCTTTTACCTATAATGCTCCACCAAAGTTAAGGCATTCCCTTTGTGAGTGACCTTAACGGAGGCGGGGTGTTTCAGAACAAAGCTACCAAAGTGGTCTCCCCCACTTTGAGACTCGAGAATAAATTCCAATGACAAAAAAGTATCATTGAAATTGTTTCCTAGCGACCAAATGGGTTCTCCATTCATATTTTCCTTTTTGAAAATATTTCAGAAAGTTGCTTCAAACATTTCGAAAATACTAGTATATACCACTAGTTTTTTTTCAAAACCTTAGAAATAAGTACCAAATTTTCCGGAATCAAATTCTTGAGTTCAGTCACACGATCTTCTTTGTTATGACTTCCTTCATCTTATTCCATAATTTATCTTCATTTGGAATACACTTCTTATTTTTATTTTAATGGTTCACTATTTTTCCATTCATCATACATCTCAACTAAATTTCACAACCATTTATTTTTACAACAAGTATTTTCAAAACACTCGATTCAAATTCCATTAGTAAATAACTAATTTATTCGCTTAGCTTATATTCATATTTCTGACAACCACGATAACTCGACAATGGATTTCGACAAATGATTCAAGGCTAAGAATTTGACAGTTTTAAAATTTCAAGCACGAACGGTTCGAATTCGATAAGCAAAAGATGGCATCAGATCGAGGGAAAACAAACACAACAAGCAAAGCGACAAAATTATATTTCAAACACTCATTTTTTGTTCCAATTTTATTCCAAAATTTTCCCCAATTCAAATTCATTTGCGAATTTAATTTTTTTCTCATTCTGCAATTTTTGTTTATATTCTTCAACAATCACTTTATTCAAATTCCGCTTATCTACTTAAGTTCGCATTACTTTATCGAAACATTTATTAGAATTATTTATCTAACAATTTTAATCACTTATTTAACAGTTTTAAGAATTTTCGACGTTTAAATCAGAACCATACTATCATCCCACTTTCGAAACTCGAAAATAAACTTCTAATGATGATGATGCATCAATCATCAGAATCATCTTCGGGCGACTAGAGTGTGACTCCTTATTTGTCTAGTATTTATCGGTCTTCATATATACGTTGATCAGGCGTATATTCAAAATTGTACATACTCGACAGTCCAACTTCGTCGTCGATAAATATTCGAAAACTCTTATTATATGGTATATTTCGAAATAATTACGCTTTCCAAAATGGTTTATTAAATTTTATATTTTCAAAATACGCTCTCTTAACAGTAATCCTTGTGTCAATTCCACTCATTCTAGAGTACTTCTACTCTATCTCCAATGAGTTTCAAACCCGATAAACTAAGCTTTGTCAAACCTGGATCCGATACCAACTGTAATGACTCGACATTTTCCATGTGTCAAATCGGTAATTAAACCAACTCCAGATGTTCAAAAATGACGAATCGTTATTTAGCTTAGCGGGCTTAAAAAGAACAAACACAGAATCACGATACAATAATACTTGCAGCGAAATAGAATTTTATATACATATTAGAGTTTTACAAAAAAATTATACAGCGAAAGAATTAAAATGTACAGTACATGAATTGAAATAAAATAAAGGTTTACAGTCTATTGAGCGCGCACGTATGCGTCATGCGTCTTCAGGTTCCTCTCCACTTTAGCGAACCACATATCTTTAGATCTGGAACACTTAGGACCTGACCCAAGCATTCCATGCAAAATACACAAAATACCCAAGTCGGTATTAAACTTATTTCAAGTTAGTAAACTTCGAAATAACACAAATATAATTAGTTTAATCCAAACAATTGTTTAAAATTTGCGAACACATAATTAATGAACTACCAACTAAAGATTAGCAACTGTGTGAGCAACAATCCAAACATAACTAAAATAAAACAGTGAATTCGTATAGGCCGCGTGGCATGTATTTAGGTCCAAATTTAATAAGGAAAAATAATAATAAAACAAGATAACTATCATTGGTCCCGTGAACATGGAGTAACACTGTTTCCTCAGCCCATGCGAAAATGAGGCAAGGCATACTAGCCAACAATCAATGAGTTACGTATGAAACTACTTGCGTAGATATACAATATGGATCTCAATCATTAACTAAGATAGCAGGTTTATAGGAAATCAATAACAAAATAGTGACCTTGTTAAGTCAACAGAACATACCATGTCTAACATGAAGCATGCAAATAACTGGATTAAATTCATGCGTGTGAATTTATGAGCAGAATCAATGTATATGTTTTGAGGTGACAAGATCCGAAGTATACAATCAAATAAGACAACAATATGTTTAATAAAATGTCAAAGTTACAATATGGAAATTAAGAAGGCCTTCCTTATTCAAAATTTCGAAATACAATACCAAGTATCATGCATGCAGTACCTGACATTAATTTCTCTTTAAACTAGACCAAAGTGAATGCACCTTGTGTTATTTCCCATGCAGACATGCCCAAACATATTCAATACTACCATGCAAGCCTTTACCTTAGCAAATCCATTTGAGTTACTTTTTTTTTCCAGCAAAACAAAGATTAAATAGTTATTTGGTGCCAAGAATGCAACAAAAAAATGAGACCAGGGACAACAAAGGGAAAGGTTTAACTTCTGATGTAACATACAATATGCATGGAACTAGAACAACTTACAGCAAAGGTGGTCATGCATCATATATACGGTACACCAAAAAATGCGTCAAATACATTTATGCAGACAAGGCAAGTGGTGGGTTTGGGTGGCAACTCAACGTATGCAGTAAAGCCACGTAGACGGTTCTGACATACATAAATTCATACATGAAAGTTGAACATATTAGTTATTAAATTGAAATGATGCATGTCTACTTTACAGCAATGTTGACAATATCTACACAAAGTGGCTTGTTTTTCAATGCTTATTTGAAAAACCCTTTACTTCCTTCCGAGACCCAAAGTCAAGTATACACAAAATCGAAGTGTGCAAGAATGTCAAAACAATGCAGTAGAAAATTTACTCCAAACAATAGTAAAGAAACCCAAAAAAAAAATCATGTTTTAAATGCTATACGAAGTTGAAAGTCCTGAAATACATTTAATCGTATGGTGTACTTACCTTAGGTTAGCGAAACGAGAACAGGAGCTGCTATTCGGTGGCAGCAACAAACAGATTTGGCTTCAAGGCAGCGGCTTCAAGCGAATTGCGATGGAGACAAGGGGTGATTCAACGGTCGGGCGTGTTGGAAGCGTGTATTGAACTCACAACAAAAAACTGATTCTTTCTTTGAATCAAACACACAAACTAACTTTGTTTATTTCTCACAAGTACAAATGGTATAACTACTCTTTTCTGTCTTACAAATAAAGAGCTTCAGCTCTCCCTTTCTTTCCTCTCTTATACTTTTGTTTCTTCACTTTTGGTGTGTTTTGGGAATACACATGAGATTCCCTTTTATAGGCAAAAGAAACCTACATATACGTCATTGCTTACATCACTACAAACCCATCATACTTGAACATGCATGCCTTTCTCCCTTTCACACCAAATAGTTGTTGCACATTAAACATATGCATGGAAGCGTTTGAAATCTAACACTCCCCCTCAAACCCGACTTTGCATTCCGAGCTTGATTTTCATTTTTCGAAATACATCCGGCTTCAATGGCTTTGTGAAAATATCCACTTAATTTTCTTCAGTTTTGCAGTGCACCAGCTCCACAGTTTTGTCGCTCACTTGTTCTCGAATAAAATGATATTTAATATGGATGTGCTTTCTTTGACTATGTGACACGGGAATCTTCGCAAGTGAAATAGTGGATTTATTATCCACGTAAATAGTAACCGGATCTTCCTTTGTAAGATTTAATTCACCCAATATGTAGCCTAGCCAAATAGCTTGACATGTTATTGCTTCAGCTGCAATATACTCCGCTTCACATGTCGAGAGAGCAACAGTCTGTTGCTTCTTTGATGACCACGAAAATATCGCCGAACCGATATGAAAAGCATATCCTGAAGTGCTTTTCCCGTCATCCAAATCACCGCCATAATCATTGGCTGAGTAGCCAACTAGTTTTGAATTTTGTGAATGGGTGTAAAACAACCCATGATCAAGTGTACCTTTTATATAGCATAAAATTCTTTTAGCTTCCATGAAATATCTTGCTTTAGTTTCTCCATGTACTTACTAACCAATCCAACCGCATACATAATATCAGGACGAGTGAAAGTTAGATACCTTAAATTTCCAACCAAACTTTTGAACAATGTTGGATTTACCAACTCTCTGGTTGAATCAATTCTTAGCTTTATGCTTGCATCTGCTGGTGTGCTCACTGGTTTGCATTTTTCCATTCTGAATTTGCTTAAAATCCGCTCCGCATTTTTTTTCTGTGACATAAAAATCCCATCTTTGTTTTGCCTGACTTCAACTCCAAGAAAGTACGACATTTTACCAATATCTGTCATCTGAAATTCGTTATTCATAACTTTCTTAAAATCATCAAACATACCAGGGTTGTTCCCAGTGAAGATCATGTCATTCACGTACAAGCACACGATCATAATATCTCCCCCTAAATTTGTTTTTGTGTAGAGTGTATGCTCGTATGGACTCTTGACAAATCCATTTTTCTAAAAGCATTCATCAACCCTTTTGTTCCATGCTCGCGGAGCTTGCTTCAAACCATATAAATCTTTCTTCAGTTTGTAGACTTTGTTTTCCTGGCCTTTCTGAATATATCCAGGAGGTTGCTCAATGTAGACTTCTTCTTCGAGATAGCCATTCAAGAATGCTAACTTTACATCCATTTGATAAATCTTCCACTGATTCTGTGCTGCAAGTGCTGTTAAAAGTCTTGTGATATCAACTCTTGCAACTGGAGGAAATACCTCATCATAATCAATTCTGTATCTCTGTTTGTAGCCTTTAGCCACTAGCCTTGCCTTGTACTTTTCCACTTCCCCATCTTGATTGGTCTTTGTCTTGTAGACCCATTTGACACCAATTGCTTTGTGCCCTTCTGGAAGATATGTGAGCTCCCAAGTATCATTCTTCTTTATTGCACCGATTTCTTCATCCATGGCTTTGTTCCATTTGTTTTCTTCAGTAGCTTCCTCAAATGTCACTGGATCACATTCAGCCATTAAACAAAATAATGAGTAATCAAAAGTTGTTTGTACCGGACTTGTTGCCTCATAGATATTACCCAGACTCTGCATTCTTCTCGGTACTCCCTCTGAACTATTATTGCTTCTTGAACTTGATGGCATTGAAGCAGGAGTTTGTTGACTAGGGCTTTCTGGAGGAGTCTGATCATCATTTCCATCACCGTCTATATCAACTTCATCTTCGTCCTTATCATCATCATTAAAGAATAGACCTGCAACTTTTCTTTCTTCCGCGCTCCATCTCCAGTAATCTGATTCTTCAAATTCAACATCTCGAGAAATGATTAATTTCTTTGTGAGTGGGTTATAAAGTCTGTAGGCCTTGCTTCTTTTGTCATATCCGGTAAAAATACATTTCTCTCCTTTGTCATCCAGCTTCTTCCTTTTCTGATCGGGAACATGTGCATATGCAACACATCTGAAGATTCAGAGATGTCCAACTGATGGTTTACTACCACTCCATGCTTCATTTGGAGTTCTATTTCAGACACTTTTTTTTGGACAGTGATTCAACAAATAAACAGCGCATAGTACAGCTTCAGCCCAAAAACTTCTTGGCATGTGCTTTTCCTTCACCATACTTCTCGCCAAGTCAAGAATAGTGTGATTCTTTCTTTCAGCAACACCATTTTGTTGTGGAATATATGCTGGTGTCAACTGATGATTTATTCCATGTGTCCTGCAAAATTGTTTAAACAAGTTTGAAGTATACTCGCCTTTTTTGTCTTATCTGAGTATCTTCACATAATTTCCACTTTGCTTTTCTGCCATTGCTTTGAACTCCTTGAATTTATCAAGAGCCTCTGCATTTTCTTTCAGAATATGTACCCAACTTTTTCTACTAAAGTCATCAATAAATGTTAGGTAATACCTGCTCCCGCCAATGATGTTATATCAAATGGACCAGCTATGTCAGTATGAACAATCTCTAGTGGCCTCCTAGCTCTCCATGATTTTCCAATAGGAAAGCTTTGTCTGTGTTGCTTTCCTCTGATGCAAGCATCACATAGTTGATTTGGTTCGTTGATTTCTGGCAAACCATCCACCATCTTTGTCTTTGACAATAATTTCAAGCCAGTAAATTCAAGATGACCAAATCTCAAATGACATATCCATGAATCATTTTTAATGACCGACTTCAAGCATTTTTGCACTTTCGTCTGCATATCAAGTGTGAATAGACGATTCTTTGACATCTCCACATTGGCATTCAACTCTTGAACTTGATTTCTGATAATGAGAGAAATGTCCTACATCTGTATATTATATCCTTTCTCCACTAGTTGGCCAAGACTAGTTTTCAAAGCAGGAATATAATAAACATCATTTATGTATTTTTTCTCACCGTTCTTTGACAGAATCGTAATTGTACCTTTCCCTTTGACTGGAATCTTTGAAGAATCACCGAACGTTACTTCTCCTTTGATGGTGTCGTCTATCTCCGTAAATAAATCTTTGTGGCCAGTCATACGATTGCTAGCGCCTGAATCAAGATACCAAACATTCTTCTTGCCTTCTTCTTCTCCTTTGTAAGTGAGGAACATAGCAGTTCCTACATCTTTGTCTTCTTTTGCTGTAGCAAAACGACTTCTTTCTTCTACTTTTGGAGATCTACTCTCGTAACTGAAGTGACCATATTTATTGCAATTGTAACATTGTAAATGAGACCTGTCACCTCGTTGTTGAAATATGCCTCTTCCTCGGCCTCTGAAATTTTGACCGTGACTAGATTGCTGATAGCCTTCATTATTTTGACCTCTGTTAAAAGGTTGCCTTCCACGTCCATGTCCACCTCGGTAGTCACCTCTATAGCCACCTCTTCCACGAGCATAACTGCTACTGTTTGAACTGTCACTTATGGACACCTTACTTTGCAAAGCCTTCTCTAAATGATCTGTATCATCGTACTGGTTCATCCGTTGCTCATGTGCTTGAAGCGAACCAAAAAGCTTGTCAATCAAGATTGTGGACAAATCTTTTGACTCTTCGATTGATGTAACAACATAATCAAATTTTCTTAATGAACGTAGAAGCTTTTCCATCACTCGAACATCATCGAGACTTTCACCGCGTTTCTTTTCATTTCATTTGTCACCGTTTTTAAACGCATAACATATTCATTGATGCTTTCCGAACTTTTCATTTTTATATTTTCGAATTCGCCACATAGTACCTGGAGCCGCACCTTTTTTACTTTCTCAGCTCCTTGGCATGATTTCTGCAGAATCTCCCACGCATATTTTGATGTTTTTGCTTCCAAGATTTTTTCCGAAGGTTGATTCGTCAACTCCTTGAAAAATCATGAACAAAGCTTTCTTCTCTTTTTTTTCCTGGATTCTTTCAACGCCATCTTCTTGTCATTGGATAAACGTGCTTCAACAGTTGCATTTACGGGTTCGATGTACCCTTTTTCGACAATATCCCAATTATCGTAAGAACCGAGTAACACCTTCATTTGGATACTCCGGTACTCGTAATTTGTAGCCATCAACTTTGGGATTTATTGTTGCATCATATTCGCCATGAATGGAACCTTCGCTCCGATACCACTTGTTGGAAGCGTGTAATGAACACACGACAAAAAACTGATGCTTTCTTTGAATCAAACACACAAACTAACTTTGTTTATTTCTCACAAATACAAATGATACAACCACTCTAATCTCTCTTACAAATAAAGAGCTTCATCTCTCCCTTTCTTTCCTCTCTTATACTTTTGTTTCTTCACTTTTGGTGTGTTTTGTGAATACACAAGAGATTCCCTTTTATAGGCAAAAGAAACCTACTTATACATCATTGCTTACATCACTACAAACCCATCATACTTGACCATGCATGCCTTTCTCCCTTTCACACTAAATAGTTGTTGCACATTAAACTTATGCATGGAAGGGTATGAAATCTAACAGCGCGGCAGAAAGAAGGTCTTGGTCGTCCGCTTGCGGGGTTGGATGGTGCGGCCAAAGAGGTGTTAGTGGAGCAGTAGCATTCTCCGGTCAGGTGGTTGCGAGTGAAACGGTTGTTGAGGCGGCTCCGGGTTCGACAGCGACGAAGTGAATTCGAAGGAGAAAACTGATATAATCGGTGCCATGAAATCAATTTGGGGAAGGAGAAACTCAGAGACCATGATTTGAATTTGAGGAAAAGGAACAATTTTTGGCTCATGAGGATGGTGGAACGGAGGGAAAGATGGAAGCATACTTAGCTGTAGGCCATAAATTTTTGAATTAAAGGAACAATTTTTTGGCTGGAAAAATGAATGAGGAATATGGTAAAACCAAAGAAAGGATTAAGGAAACTTAAAAGGAAGGAACGGTGTAAAAACAGAAGGGCGTGAGCAACAAATGTCAGAAGAAAGATAACACGCGCAGAGATTTTTTCGAACAACAAACAAATGGCAAAAATCTATATTATCTATATTATATACTCCCTCCAGTTCATATTATAGGTCGTTTTGTTAAGTTTTTTGTTATTCAAAATATAAGATGTTTTCAACCATAATAAATGATACCTACTTTATTGACTAGTCATGAAGTAATTCTATTGGCTCATGTGGGTAGACTACTCCTTAGGAAATCTGTAACAACCCGAATTCCGACGGACCGATTTTTTTCCAAAACTCCAATCCATCAAAACCCGAGTTGGTTGCTCTAGTATCCTGCAGAAAAGACAGAGACAAGAAATATGTCAGAGTTCGGAAAACACCTCACAGCGGAAGGAATAAAACATAATATATATATATATATATACATAGCTTTACCTTAATTACAATACTACTAAATCAGTATCTCCAAAGCTATAAGTCTTTGTCATGAATCTAACCTGCGAATGTTATGAGGAGGGGGTCAGAACATAAGTTCTGTGTGAATGAGTTTAAACTACACTTCTTGAATAATCCTACATATACCGTTCAATTACATTTTATTGTTTATTAGGTTATTTGTGTCGTTAGCGCTCAAGGCTTACACACACGTCGCACCCATCTACTCCCAGTAAATTAACCTGATATAATGTATATGTAGCTACCCCCAAACTGAGGTACACCCCGTGGTACCCCACTTGCATGGTCCCCACCGTATCCTCACAGTGATATACGCAGTCCCCCGTCCTATGTCATAGTAATGTATATTCCTCTTATATATATAATACAACACTACACCCACATAGGATCACTCTAATTTGACTGCCGTTATCGAATAATGTCCACCAGTCTACGACACACCAACCGGAGTAGACATGGTTATATCTAGACTCTTCCACGTACGTATTCTCTATCATATTCGATATCTAACCCGCACACCCATCGTGTGTGCATGCCCAAGTTCCGTGGCAGGGCTACACAAGAAAAACGAAACTCGGTCGGGAGCTTTCCTTATATTTGTGCAAGGCCCACCTTTAAGAGCCTCACAAATATCCCTAGGGTCTGTTTTCTATGGTGGCTATGGCCCCACCTCGGCCCCTCCCATAACTAATAAGGACTACGAGAGCTAAGCGACAAGCCCCTAAGCAACCAATCTAAACATCCATGTGGCGTCTCCCCTCAACCACCGTCCCACGATAGTGAATGGTTAATGGTATATTGGGTCTAGCTCTAGTCTTTCCACATCCTACTGGCTGTGGTAACAGGCACTTGACGACCTACTATCCTTGTTGGTCCTGACCCTCCACCTCCGTTGAGGCAGCCGTCGAATCACCTATTCCGTCATCGCGAACATCATTCTGACTGCCCAGCTATTCTTGCAGTTAAGGCCCACCCACCTAGTAGTTACGCGCATACCCAACCTTTGCGGGCACAGCCTGAAACATCTGCCACCACACAGAGGACTACTAGGAGCACCTTTAACGTCTCAGGAAGCCGCGTGCTTCCCCTTCCAGTCCGTTGGAGCCGCCAAAATAACAAATATGCGCTCCCCTCGTGTCTTGTGACACCGTGATGATTTACCTTGTTGGGTTATTCATCCTACAACGTATGGATTGCCCCAAGCGCCTTGATTTTATATGTCATTAGACCCTATGTCTAATCAATTCTTACACGCTTTTGTTACCTCCTCAGTTTTTCTTATTTAACTTGGTTATTCTTATTCATATTGACTTCCTTTTCAAGTTTACCAAGTTACCCTCGCTTATTAATTCAATTTATACTTAACCCATTTAAGTCCATTAATAAGACCACAACATGTTGTTTTCCAACTTCATAAATTATTCCCTTTTAGGGTTACAAGAACATGTTATACATAATTCATAGTTGAGTATGTCTTATCTACATAAATACTGATTAGGAGAATAATCCCCTAAACACCAGCCCCGAAGACTGAAATCAACATCAGACTGGCACCCAGAGAATTACTCAACCCAACTAACATATATGATTCTAATTTACTTCTTATTTCAAATATTGCATGTAATTTCTTTATTAATATTTTTCTTTATTTCACTGCATAAACTTCTTACATGCAATTACATCAATATTATTTAATCTTTCCTTTAAATATATCCATGCATATATACATATATCTCATTTTTAATTATATTAAAAATGCGGGGTGCTACATTCTCCCACCCTTAAGGAATTTCGTCCTCGAAATTCGGTAGGGGTAAAATATATAATTCCTCACATAATATCAAACCATCAAGTGTGCATCTATTTTTTTTGCAAACATTGTGCACATGTGCAAAGTGAAATACATCGTAGTAATGCATGTATGCCTAATTTGGTACCACCTATATGTATGCAAACTTTCAATTTTTTTTCTTTTCAAAACATGATGCTCACATCCTAAATATACTTGCAGTTCTATACGAATGCAATAATTTTGAAAAACCAAAACATTTTTCATCCAAATTTTCCCATACTCTTATAGAATAAGAGCATAGTTCTTCCAATTGTTGCATCCAAAATCCTACCAACCCTTATTAAATTCGAAATTTAGAAAAATCAAATTTTCCAAATTCGATTTCTTATGTTAAAAAAGGTATAAAACGGAAGAATTTACATTTTCCGTTTTTCTTTTATGTACCTTTTCTGGTTGCACTTGGATTGCTACATAGCTATTCTATAAAAAGTTCCTATTTTCCTATCCAAGCACAATTACATAAGAAACTTTTTTTTATCAACTTATCTTTTTCGAGCAACAATTCTAGTCTTTATAATGCTTATGCATTCTACGGGAATTTATTTTTATTACTCTAGGATAGTCCTTATTATTTACTTCCTAGCCTCAAACTCGTTCTTTCTAGACACTAATCCTTACCTACTCCAGTTGTTTTAAAACATGGTTTGGTCTCTTTTTTCTCTAAATTTTTCTCCCAAAAACTAAATATGGTATAACTTAATTTTCTTTACCAAAACTTGCTTTTGCCAAACCATAAAAACACGCTGTAACAAAAATGCAAAACATTTTTTTCAAACATCAAAAACTGGAGTAGACAAGGACAACTATTTCTTAATCGGGTTTCCAAATTACCTAGGCTTTCCTAGACACATTCACGAAATCATTTCTTCCAACCATATATATTCCTGATCCATTTTCCACTTTATAAGGTTTCCCTACTAAACCCACTAATCTCAGTCACTATTGTATGGGATACATCTTTCTTAACACCAATCATTTTGTACACTTTCCACCCAACATACCTAAGGGTCCCAGATTTCCTTGCTCATTCTTTTAGCGTACAAAACAGTTATCCCAATTCTTTCCATATTTCACTCTTTCTATTTAGTGGGCTTCTTTATAGATATAGGTTTATATATTATATATTTATATTTTTGAAAATACAAATACACTCTCTCATTATCTATATAGGAATCGTAAACCTATGCTCCGATACCAAATGTAACAACACGAATTCCTACGGATCGATTTTTTTTCAAAAATCCAATCCATCAAAACCCGAGTTGGTTGCTCTGGTATCCTACAGAAAAGAGAGAGACAAGAAATATGTCAGAGTTCGGAAAACACCTCACAGCGGAAGGAATATAATATAATATATATATATATAAACATAGCTTTACCTTAATTACAATACTGCTAAATCAGTATCTCCAAAGCTATAAGTCTCTATCATGAATCTAACCTGCGAATGTTACGAGGAGGTAGTCAGAACATAAGTTCTATGTGAATGAGTTTAAACTACACTTCTTGAATAATCCTACATATACCGTTCAATTACATTTTATTGTTTATTAGGCTATTTGTGTCGTTAGCGCTCAAGGCTTACACACACGTCGCACCCATCTACTCCCAGTAGATTAACCTAATATAATGTATATGTAGCTACCCCCAAACTGAGGTACACCCTGTGGTACCACTCACATGGTCCCCACCGTATCCTCGCAGTGATATACGCAGTCCCTAAGTCATAGTAATGTATATTCCTCTTATATATATAATACAACACTACGCCCACATAGGATCACTCTAATTTGACTGCCGTTATCGAATAATGCCCACCAGTCTACGATACACTACCCAGAGCAGACATGGTTATATCTAGACTCTTCCACGTACGTATTCTCTATTATATTCGATATCTAACCCGCACACCCATCGTGTGTGCGTGCCCGGGTTCCGTGGCAGGGCTACACAAGAAACACGGAACTCGGTCGGGAGCTTTCCTTATATTTGTGCAAGGCTCGCCTTTAAGACCCTCCCACACAAATATCCCTAGGGTCTGTTTTCTATGGTGGCTATGGCCCCACCTCGGCCCCTCCCATAACTAATAAAGACTCCGAGAGCTAAGCGACAAGCCCATAAGAAACCAATCTAAACATCCATGTGGAGTCTCCTCTCAACCACCGTCCCACAATAGTGAATGGTTAATGGTATATTGGGTCTAGCTCTACTCTTTCCGTATCCTACTGGCTGTGGTAACAGGCACTCGACGACCTAGTATCCTTGTTGGTCCTGACCCTCCACCTCTGTTGAGGTAGTCGTCGAATCACCTTTTCCGTCACCGCGAACAACATTCTGACTGCCCGGCTATTCTTGTAGTCAAGGCCCACACACCTAGTAGTTACGCGCAGACCGACCCAACCTCTGCGGGCACAGCCTGAAACATCTGCAACCGCACGGAGGACTACTAGGAGCATCTTTAATGTATCAGGAAGCCGCATGCTTCCCCTTCCAGTCCGTTGGAGCCACCAAAATAACGAATGTGCGCTCCCCTCGTGTCTTATGACACCGTGATGATTTACCTTGTTGGGTTATTCATCCTACAACGTATGGATTGCCCCAGGCGCCTTGATTTTATATGTCATTAGAACCTACGTCTAATCAATTCTTACGCGCTTTTGTTACCTCGTCAGTTTTTCTTATTTATCTTGGTTATTCTTATTCATATTGACTTCCTTTTCAAGTTTACCAAGTTACCCTCGCTTATTAATTCAATTTATACTTAACCCATTTAAGTCCATTAATAAGACCATAACATGTTGTTTTCCAACTTCATAAATTATTCCCTTTTATGGTTACAACAACATGTTATACATAATTCATAGTTAAGTATGTCTTATCCACATATATACTGATTAGGAGAATAATCCCCTAAACACCAGCCCCGAAGACCGAAATCAACATCAGACTGGCACCCAGAGAATTACTCAACCCAACCAACATATATGATTCTAATTTACTTCTTATTTCAAATGTTGCATGTAATTTCTTTATTAATCATTTTCTTTATTTCACTGCATAAACTTCTTACATGCAATTACATTAATATTATTTAGTCTTTCCTTTAAATATACCCATGCATATATATACATATATCTCATTTTTAATTATATTAAAATGCGGGGTGTTACAAAATCTCAACAAGAACTTTTTTGTACTTGAAAATAGAGAAATTAACTTATTTTTGCATGAAAAGAAGGAGTCAACCCACCAAAAAGAAGCATTTAATATTTTTTTTAATTCCTATGCAAATCTCTAAAACAACATATATTATGAACCGGAGGGAATATATTATAAGGGTTCGTCTATTGCCACCCCATGTTTTACTCTTCACCCCCCGCCAATCACAAAATAAACCGCACACCCCATTTTTTGCTCAATGCACCACGTTTGTTCCTAAAATAACCCTGTATCCTATTTAGCTACATGATTTTGTTGATTGGTAAACTTAGTGATATGCAAGTTCAGTACGAGTTGCCACTTTATCCTCTTAATTTATGACTGATTATGTGAACATACGGCTATTATAGTTAGTTGTTGATTACAATTCAATTCCAGTTTTGGTATACATTGCGGGGTCTTATGTAGAAAACACTCAACTAGATTTCTGGCTGCAATTTCATATCGTGATTCCTATTGCACCAACTGCTGTTCATCTCAATCTAGTCATCTACTCATGAAACTAGATTATATGTTTACCTGTGTAGCTGATGCGAAATTGACTGTTTTGTGCATTTCATCATGACCACTGCTTTAGTTTGATCTTAATCTATGGCCCAGTTAAGCAGCAATTATCATGTGCATACACCCAAAGAAGAAAAAAAACATATGACTATTTTTTCCCAAATTGAGCCAACTTCATTGCATGTCACTGCATGTGCTTCACCATACATAGACCTTGTCAAATAATCAAGCTTAGAGATAACATTTATTGCACTTACTGACATGGAGCTGCCAAGATGCTCAAAAAACATTGATTTATGACATGGAGCTTGCAAGATGACATCAACCTTACTGACATGTTGAAAATGCTAGCGATTTATTTTTTCATAACACAGGAACTGAGTAGCTGACTGCAGACAATAAAATTTTATGTTTATGTATGATTTTGAATTTTTAATTAGTGGTTAAGGGGTATTACTGAGTTTACAATGGAGTGCTCAAAGCCACCAAAATTTCACTCCTTAACTAAAGCTGAACGGCCTCTCAATTCTTTTGGTCGTTCTTTTCTCCGTCCCTAGCCAATTCCCGAAACCTTCACATGCCCTACTAGCCCAACTTCAATCTGAACCGCCTCCTGCTCCTTCTCCGAATTTCTCTCTCTTCAGCTGTATTCGCCCTGTGCCCATCTCTCTCCCAAGGAAGCACCAGTACTCTCCCTCTAATACTCCACCGCATGCCTGTACCCCGTGCTCTTTCCGTGAATTAATCGATTGCTTAGGGCTTCTTTTCCCCTTTCACCAAAAATCGACAGACCTAGCCCTATAAAATTCATAGCTTTCGTGGGATTTCTCCATGGTCAGCTAGGAATCACATTGTTACAAGGTATAATCCTAGTGTTTCATTCGCGTATCGTATCATGTATAAAACCCCGCTTTTCATAAAGCAGCTACACGATTCATCCACTGCCCATGAAAATTCATCGGGTTCTTCTTCATTGCAGATTATATGTGCTACTTGCAGCTAGCTGGATTAAAGGTTATCTTAGATTTTCAGGTGGTAATAGTTTCTTCTGAATGGAAAGATTAAATCTGTTCAGTTTGTAGATTTGTTTCTTAAAGTATATTAGATTAGGTTTCTTTTTTCTTTTCCTTTTCCCTAATAATAGATTGTATATTTTTTAAGAAAACCAGCCATACAACTCATCTATTGCATGATAAATTTAGTGGTTTCTTCCTTATCGTAGTTTATAGGTACTGCCGGCATGTACCTAAATTGAGGATTTTCTTCAATTTTAGGTTTCCAGTACTTTATTCAGTATAGAAAACACATACCACACATTTGTCCACTTTTAGGTTAATTTCATCAAGTATATTAGATTATTATGCTTTTTCCTTCTTTTTTTAAATAATGGGTGTTTATTTTTGACGAACGTGTAAAAAATTGCTGAAATGTGATTCCTGTTATCCATCCCATTATTACAATTCAAGCATATGGAATCCTTTTCATTTTTTTAAACAAAAAATTTCCAATCCACATTATTGAATTATATTAAATGGAAATCAAATATTTAATTAGCATAATAATCTAATATACTTGACAAATAGTTTGCATAATAGGTTTGTCATAATGGGATATTGTGTGAAGTATATTTGACGAAATTAACATTTTACAGTATTAGCTCAACTTTAACAGGTTTGATAGAAATAGTTTGCATAACAGGTTTGATAGAAATAAATGTTAGTATAAGTCCAACTTTAATGTTTTATAGTATTATTGATTTGACTGCATAATGTGTGAAGTATATTTGACTCCATTAGCACAACCATTTGTACATCAGTTTAGATCATTTTGAATTGAATTCTTTACATTATATTGATAGTTTATAGGTACTGCCGGCATGTACCTAAATCGATGATTTTCTTTAATTTTAGGTTTCCAGTACTTTATTTGGTAGTGAACACACACATTTGTCTACTTTTAGGTTAATTTTGTCAAGTATAATAGATTATTATGTTTTTTCCTTCTTTTTTTAAATAATTGATGTTTATTTTAGACGAACATGTAAAAAATGCTCATATTTAATTCCTATTATCTGACCTTCCAATTTTTAGATGCAACCCATTATTACAATTCAAACATATGGAATCCTTTTCATTTTTTTAAACCAAAAATTTCCAGTCCCGTTATTGTTAGTTTTCAAAGTTTTCACATTTACAATATATGCATGCTTCCAAGACCTATAAATATAAGGATGCAAAGAGGGTGCTGTCTTAGAAGTTATGTTGATTTATATCTTGGTTATATGTATCCGAAAGGATTTAACACATTGGCGTGGAATGTAGTGTCTATAAGTTATGAATGCAGTTAACGGTATTGTGGTATACGTGTCTATTTTGATATTTGCTCATGCTCTGTAAGTATTTAAGTATAACTTTGAAAATGAAAATAGTAAGTTTGGAAATTAGCAATGCATACATTATTTGTTTTTGCGTATGGTTTCCAAACCTATAGGATTGGAATATGCCATTGTAAATGGTAGAATATCTGATGCAAAATTTAACTAATCTTCTTTATAATTTTCTAATTTGCACAAGAAAACTTGCTCTAATTTTCCTTACTGTCTGCTGTAGTTTCCCACTTTTATTTAATCTGTTTTCTTGCTCACTTGCGAGGATTAATGTATATCCTTCAGTAGATACAAATAAGTCCTTTTACACGTATTCACTTTATTTCTTTGGCCTGAAAATTAAATAGATTGTATAAGCAAAGACATTAACTTTACTTTTTGGGTTTTTACATTTTCAACTATTATTATTTCCAGTGGATATATTGGTGCAAAATTAAAGATATTATATGTAATTATGTACTCGAACCAAACTGAATTTATATCTTTTAATGTTTGTTTCACCCTACAGTGAGCATTATGTCAAGTATGATTTTTTTCATTTATGTGTATTTTTATATTATTTGATACTTTGAGGGCCATTGATCAATTTTACTATCATAATGGTTGTTACCATGTTGTGAGCTAAGATCATGAATCTGTCATCATCTGGAGATCATTGGATAGCTTCTTATTGTTGATAGTGGATTTTCTGTATAAGCTTTTTATGAGCATGCGAATTTCTTATTTGTTATATATGTTATCACCCACTATTATAGCAACTAAAGGCACAAAAATGATCATTGGATCATCTTATCAAATCTATAATTATTTGTTCATTTATTTTTAGCTAATTCTGAGTCTATTCTCTATAATCAAAATCTTGAAAGTGGAAAAAGGCGGATAGATTGCAAAAGAGATCGCATTCATCGTTGGTTTCCAATAGTAAGCCATCAAACTATTTTTTTTCTTGCTTAAAGTTTGGTGAAAAAACTACGATTTAAAACTTTTTAATTGCAATGTTATTGTAATTTGGATCTAGAATTTTAGGATTTATCATTATAACCTTGAGAGGTTAATTAGAGTATGCACATTTGCTATATATATATATATATATATATATATATATATATATATATATATATATATAAATTTATTGGTTATACATTACTTCATTATCACCTCAAATGTTTTATGCCTGCGTTATCTCCTATTTTTTAAGAATTAAATAATAAATTGTTGTTTCAAATATTCTATATCCTGAAATGAGACTCTACATGCTACAGTGTTGTTTGGATTATTTGATATTTCATGATAGGATGCATAAGTCATTTCTACATGTCTAATATTTGGTTTACATTGTAATTCCATCAAATTTTAAGTCTTGGGATAAAGATTGTAGTTGAGACAATCACTGCCATGCACAGGTTTAGATTTCCCATTTGAGGTTCATATATTTTCATGATTATATTTTGTTGGTGATCAACACCTAAATGGACCGATAAAGAACTTATGCCATTGTTTACTATTGAAAAAGATCATCCCAACATGTAGGGTACCTGAAGAACACACTAACCTGCATTGTCTGCTAGAGATTGAAAATTTCAAACTATAGTGCCGGTCTGGGGTTTGTTTAGCAGGTTGTCTGCTTTTCGTTCTCACATTTGAATATATAGTTGTTTAGCAAAGACCAATGGTAATGGTTAACCTTTGCTCTCATTTTTTTCGTTATTCCTAAAAATCATAGGTTAGTGGTTCATATTTTAATATACTTACTAGGTGTTGGCTGAACCAAATATTATAACAGTTAAGTTTTAGTCCAATTCATTGCCAGCTCATACTGTAGTATACTCATTTGGTGTAGGCTCATAATTCCTTATCTGTAAATTAGCATGTCATAACAGCAGCCGCTCACTTTGAAATTTACTCTTTTTATATTAGCTTGCACAGGCTGAGTGATATCACATATGTTCAATAATTTAGTTTACGGGGAACCGGCCTTTGACCAATCTTTGATTGGATCTGATTTTGGATTAAAAACCCAACTTCTTCAACAAATTCATTATTATTTGACTTAAAATTTTACACGGCAAAGACAATGGCATGCAACAGTGTTTCCGGATAGGTTGTTTTTTTATTGCTTCTGTAGGGTGCTTCTTTAAAAATATTGCTTGCGTGCATTATTAGTTGATTGCTGGCAGTAGAAATTCTTTTATTTTATTTTTCTGAGTTGTTACTTTAGTAACTATTCATTATTTTTCATGCATATTAAGATTTTACTTTAGTGATACGGCAATTTTTTTGTATGATGATGGCACGCATAAATGTTGAACAGAAGTATGTTCTTGTCAGTTGTCTGTAATCAGTGGAGCATGTGCTCATTTTCTTTGTTTCTTCAGGGAGATTACATTGCTGAACAAAAAATAGCAATACTGATCCTTTTTTGTTTGCTGTACGATAAATTTCAGCTCTATGAGTTTAGATCAATATGACAGCAAGCTTGGGTAATGCAATAATAATCCAACGTTTGAAAATGGAATATTTCCCATAATACAGACCTACAAGGTTTGATAGATTTAGATCAATATGAGACTCAATAATTCAGACCTGCAAACACAATCACTTTCATGTATTACTTCACAGTACTGTGTTATTATTTTGAAAATTTCCATTTTACACAGCAGTATAATTTAAATACTTAGTGTACTACTAGCAGATTATACATACTACTTCTTCTTCATTGCAGATTATATGTACTACTTGCAGCTAGCTGGATTAAAGGCTCTCTTAGATTTTCGGGTGCTAATGGCTTATTCTGATTGAAAAGCCTAAATCTGTCTAGTTTTTAGGTTCGTGTAGAACGTATGTTAGATTATCTTTTTCTTTTTTTCCCTCCTAATAAATTGTACATTTTGAAAGAAAAGCAGCCACACAGGTCATCTATTGCATGATAAATTTAGTGGTTTCTTCTTCATCACAGTTTTTAGGTACTGGCTGCATGTGGCTGGATTCAGGATTTTATTCAATTTTAGGATTCAAGTAGTTTATTACGATTAAAAAGCACAAATTTCTCCAATTTTAGGTTGATTTCTTCAAGTATATCAGATTATTATGTTTTTTCCTTTTTTTTTTTAATAATGGATGTTCATTTTCAAAGAACATGTCCGAAAATGCTCAACTGGGTAATATAAGATTAAGAATGACATTTAATTTTAAATTTGAAAATTATAACTAACTTAATAGTAGAAGACAATTATGCAGCAGCAAAAGAGGCATTTATTCATATATATTATTCATTGTTTCATTTAATTAGAATTTATGACAACTTAAGAGTACGAGATGACTATATTGCAGCAAATGTGGCATTTATTCAGATGTATTATTCATTGTTGAACTTCAATGCTATAAAATTAAATACAAAAATTTCATTCTAAATTAGCAGTTCTCCATGGGTATGTTCCAGATTATAGTAATTCAAGTACACACTTCTTCATCTTCCTATCAACTTTAGTAAAATACTTCTGTTTTTCCTTCGTCCAGCCCATATGTTGTTTGTCCTTTTCCATTTCAATTTTTGAAAACTTGCAGACCGTGGGTGTGAAATTATTCTAAATTATTTTGGAGTTATAGAGATTATAAATTTGGAACATTTCATTACATATAAAAAGAAGTGAGAAAATTTTGAGAATGGTCAAACTAATTTTGATGTATAACTCGCAGTTTTCCTTTTTCTATGGCTTTTAGTTATCTACTTTCATGGATACTGCAAAGGAACTATATTACAATCATTTTCTTTCTTCATTTCAATGTATTTATTAGTTTCACATTCATTTACTTAGAAATGTGCCATGTCAAATTTATAAAATGGATTGTTGATTTCTTGTGATATGTATTAATTATAAACTCCAAAATTTAAATGTAATCGGCTTGATGAAGGTTGTTTTTTTTACTGCCCATTCTCAAAAAATTTGGTACCAAAATACGTCAGGTGGGATAGAAACTTGAAGAGAAACTTTTAAGGCTTAAAACTCTATTTCCTAGAGAAAATTATGTATGGAGGTTCCTAGCAGTTGTCAACCTTTATGTGCATGCCTTACTATTGTTGTCCATCCATTTTATTTGCTGAAATAATTTCTTTCGTACCCAAGTTTACACGATCTGTAATACTTCTCAATATGGTGTTATTCCAATAGCATTATATTGCTTCATGCTTACAGAGACGATGATGATATTCAAATGTTGCATTTAACTGGGTACTATAAGAATGCCATTTAATTTTACATTTGAAAATTATAACTAACTTAATAGTAGGAGATGATTATGCAGCAGTAAAAGAGGCATTTATTCATATATGTTATTCATTGTTTCTCTTGATTAACATTTAAGTCTAACTTAAGAGTAGGAGATGACTATGCTGCAGCAAAAGTGGCATTTATTCATGTGTATTATTCATTGTTGAATTTCAATGTTATAAAATTAAATACATATTGAAACCAAAATTGTATAAGCATTAAATTCTGAAACCCTAACACTATTTTTATATTTTCATGTAGTAAATCTTGAAACTCTTTAATTCAACAAATTTATATTTATGATTCAAGTAAATTAGGACCTATCTACACAACAACAAAATTGGCTTATTCATTGTCAACATTCATATGTATTATCTATCAACTTCATTGAAGATTAAATTAAGTGTAGGAGTTTATAGGTTAAATATGCTTCGAAATCCTAAATACATGAAGCATTAAATTCTGAAATCCTAATGACTTCTGTGGGGCAAATCTTAAAATGCTTAAAGCATTAAAACCCGAGATCCGAAGTATACACCAATAATAGCGGTATTTAGCAGAGATTTTCAAATACTTTTTTTATTATCTGTGGTTCTCCTAAATAATTTACTATACCATTTTTGTGTTTATACCTTTTGTATAAACTATAAGGATAACCATTTTTTTCACTGTTTATTTTTATGAATAGAAGTGGTAAATCTTATGGATACAACACTTATTCACGTATGCAATTGTGACGACCCCAAAACCCCGTACGACGGTGGCAAGGGTAATCTTTTGGAACATAACACATAAACAGAAAATAACAGGACGGAATTAAATAAATACACCAGATAATGTACAAATAATACACTGGATAAACATAATCATCAGAGTTACATAGTATACAGGATCATACTTTGTACAAAATACAGTTCAGCTATACATAAATGTCTACAGCGGAAAAAAAACATAATATGTACAATAAGAGCTAAACAACATAAAAAGAGATAAATGGTAGAATCCATCTTCAGCTCCAGCTATCTAGAAAGAGTCTGCTAAAACCTGAATACAAGGCCGTCCGTGTAGAAAAAGGGGCACCCGAGTTTGCAAGTAAAACAAACTACGAGTCAGTCATGGGACTAGTATGAGAAATCTACTTAGCACATTTTATAATATGGCTAATCACAGGACCACGCCACTTTCGCGGAACGGGTTTACTCCATTGGATTGCCGGTGCTTTACAACAAGTAAATCTTTTAAACATCGCAATGCTTTTATAAAAATGAAGCCATTGTAAGACTCAATTTCCATCACACAATGCAACACAAACCGGAGGATAGGGTTTTTACCTTATAATGGTCAAAATATGCTTGATACGAATTAAAACAAAAACATTTGATATTATTACTAGTGTTTATATGGTTCCAACGGTAACTTTCATGGCGTCTCTCTCTTCTGCTCCAATCTCAATCTCTTCGAGCCCAAATGAACCCTCCTCTGGCTTACCCCCCGCTGTAGATCCTCCACCAGTGCCACCTCCGGCGCCTCCAGATCCTCCCTTAACCTCTCTCTCTTCTGAAGTTTTTTCACAAGCTTCTGAGCAACATATCCATAAGCGTTGGGCTTCTTTGTTCCAACACCTGCCTAGAAATGCAGGTATCTATGAACCTGTTGAAATGTTTCCAACCTTCTCAGATAATGCAATGGAGTATACTGATGAAATTATTGAAGCTAGCTCGCTTGTCTGGAAGGATGCTCTCGTCGGATTTTTCCTTGATGAGCCTCTTTCTTTCACGGCTGTTTATCAGAAGGTCTCATCCACTTGGAACCTCAAAGGTACTTTGAAAATGAAATCGGACGGGATAATCTTTATTTTTCAATTTTCAAATCAAGAAGACAGGCAAAGAGCTTTATCGGGTGATCCAATTCTTATGAGGAATAAATTGTTTATAATCAAGGCGTATGATCCCCAGATCTGTAATGTTAGAGGAGCAGTCAAGGCTATCCCGATCTGGGTGCAGTTTTCGAATATCCCACTATTCGCCTGGTCTCTCCCCGGAATAAATTGGCTAGCTTGTAGGTTTGGCAAACTGGTTTGTATGGACGCGATGACTGAAAAGTTAGAAAGACTACATTTTGCTAGATGTCTTATTGAGGTAAAACAAGATACTGACTTAGTTGAGGATTTTCTTGTCAAGACTCCGGATGGTGGTACCCAGAGTATTAAAGCTACATATCTATGGAAACCACTTGTCTGCACTGCATGCAAAGTGTTCGGACATAGCACGGAAGAATGTGATGGAAGTAAAGCAATGGAAGATAAACATGAACAGTTGATAAGGAAGAAAACAGTTAATAATGTGGAGCAACAAAGGGATGCTAGTAAGCAAAATTTAGTTGCTGTGAACAACAAAGTGAATAATGACTTGAGCAATATTGTGTTACCTATCAATTCAGGTATCAGGCCTGAGATCTTGCCGCAGAAGAACATAACAGCTTTTAAATCACAGCACTGGCATAGAGTGGAAAAGTTAAAAAAAAACTATCCTTCAAACATTCTAGGAATAAGAGTACGTTAGCTGATTTTATGCCAACTGCAAAAAAATCACTATGGCAGATTAGAAATATTCGGCCATCTAATCGGATGGATGAAATTCTTGAAGATGGAGAGATTCCAAGGACTTTTGAACTAGGAGCTAGTTCTTCTGAACTAGCTCCGAAGAACCCCGACTCGGCATGCAATGATAAAGTTTCTGTTTCCCTGAACCTACGAAACAGTTTTGATGCTCTGAATGTAGAGACTGCCATTGAGCTCGAACAAAATAGTGTGGACGGACTACCGGAAAGTACTAACATTTCAAATAAGAAGGGTTTATCTAACCAGGACGAACTTGAGTGTGAAAAAGGCAATGACGATGTGGCTACGAAAGAAGAGTCTAAGGCTGTTGTTGAAATCAATTCTGGTGGTGGAGATCATGCCATGCAAAATGCTGAGGAGGTGCAACTTGGCCAGAAACATGAATTACAAACTGCATTAATAGATTTGATGCCAGGAGTTTGCGGTCTTACTATGATTGGGAACGATGCAGATAACTTACTGAAAGCTTTGATTCAAGAAAAGGAAATACAAGATCAAAACAACTTGAGTACTGCTGATACCTCCTCGCAAGATGAAGCTCGTATTACCATCAGGAAGGATAATCCTTACTTGTGCATTTCACCACCTCCGGGGCATTTGAATCCAACTGATTCTCACTTATTTGAAGTGGACAAAGCCAGGAAAAATTTGAAACTAAGCAATAAAGGTAAAGTCCCAGACCCAAGTCAGATCTTGACGAGATCTATGGCAAGCAGCAACAAAACAACAGAGTCTCCCAATGCAGAAAAACCTCTGTGTCTGGAATATTAGAGGTGCTCATCAAGACATGAAATTAGATCAATGCAAACTCATGATCAGGAAATACAATCTTTCTGCACTCGCCGTTCTGGAAACCAAATTGAACGAGCCGCTTACTCTTAGGGCTGTCAGGTATATTAACTCGCATTGGTCCTATATACATAATTTACATGTTGCGAGTTATGGCAGAATTCTGCTAATTTTTGACCCCAATATTCATAACTTCTCTGAGATTACGTCCTCGAGTCAGCATATTCACTGCCATAACTTACACATCCCCACTGTCACTTCTTATTATTTCACGATTATATATGCGCATAATTCTGCTAATGCTAGAAATTCTCTTTTTCAAATGCTTCCAGCTCTTAGACAGAACACACACCCATGGTTGTTTTGTGGTGATTTTAACTCTCTTCTTGGTCTAGATGACAGAATTGGGGGTAACCCTGTTACTTTTAATGAGATAAGGCACTTGAATGTCGCCCTGAATAACTCTGATCTTATCCATGTTAACACCTTTGGTGTTCAGTTCACGTGGAATAACTCCAAAAGGGATGGGATTAGGACTTTTTCCAAAATTGATCACGCTTTTTGTAACCTTATTTCGCTCTCTAAATGGCCTGGACTTTGTAATGAGTTGCCCCCCTCTTTTATCGGATCATTCCCCGCAAATTCTTCATTTAGGTGCGAATATGAATGCTCGGCGCTCGAGTTTCAAATTTTTTAATATCTGGACTGTTGAACCCCAATTTCTGGATATTGTTAGAAATGAATGGATTCTTCCGGTTTTTGGTAATCCGATGTTTGTTTTATTTAAAAAACTTAAGAAAGTTAAAGATGTGTTAAAAGTTTGGGCTTGCAGCAAGTACGGTTCTGGTAATAAGTGCTCTGACCATTGGATGGAGTTACTTGTGAGTATACAATTGCAGATGAATGCTGATCCTATAAATCCTAATCTGGCTGGCATTGAATCAATGTACTCTAACAAACTCGAGGAGGAGCTTCAACAGGAATCTAATATGCGTAAACAAAAAGCTCGACTGAAGTGGTATGAAGACGGTGACCGGAATACGGCTTTTTTTCATGCTGCTTTGAAAGCTAAGCATAACAGAGAGAACATTCTGTCCGTCACTGACATGAATGGTAATATATTTACTTCTCCTAATGATATTCACAATGCCTTTACTAATTATTTTGCTACTCTGTTTGGTAATTTTAGTAACTTTATTCCGAATATTGATAATATTAATCCTACGTTGCTGCCCAAGATTAATAATGCTCATTATGCTCTCTTAAGTGCGCCCGTAACCCTTGATGAAATCAAAACTGCCATGTTTTCCTTACATAAAAACTCAAGTAGTGGTCCCGATGGTTTTAACTCTTTCTTTTATCAATTCTGTTGGGATATTGTCAAAAATGATGTGTGTAAAGCTGTTTTACAATTTTTTAAAAGAGGGGATATGTTTGATTCCTTTAATAATACGGTGATTGCTCTAATTCCTAAAGTCACTAATGCATGTTCTGTTGATGCTTTTCGACCTATTTCGTGTTGCAACTCTATCTATAAATGTATCGCTAAGATTCTTGCCAATAGATTGAAACTTGTTCTTCCTGATATCATTTCTGGAAATCAAGCGGCGTTTTTGCCGGGTAGAAAAATTCTTGATAATATTCTCTTAGCTCACGAACTTCTTAAGGGTTATAACACTGTTAATATCTCCCCCCCCACCCCGTGTTATGCTTAAGTTAGATATTGCGAAAGCGTTTGACACGATTCAGTGGACTGCTATTACTCGTATTCTCAGTTTTATGAACTTCCCCCCTGCTTTAATGCATGGATTTACACTTGCATTAGTACCCCGCACTTCTCGATTAATATTAATGGTTCTTCGGTGGGATACTTTGCGAGTAAACAAGGAATCAGGCAGGGGGACCCGATCTCTGCGTTCTTATTTATTATTGTTATGGAGCTTCTAACGCGTATGTTAGATTCTATAGTTGACGCTGGTCTTTTTAAGTTGCATCCTAAGTGCGCTAACCCGAGAATTACTTCGCTGATGTTCGCGGATGACCTTATAATTTTTTGTAAGCAGGACATTACTACTCTTGACAATATTATGTGTGCTTTGGATAGTTTTCACGATATGACGGGTTTGAGAATTAATTTGGACAAGTCTGAATTTTTATCGGCTGGGATAAGCCAACTGCAGATTGACCAAATTAAATCTCAAACTGGTCTGAACCCTAACAATCCGAACATATCCTACCTTGGGTTGCCATTAACTTCTTCGAGAATTACTACTCTCCAATGTGCTCCGTTGTTTTCTAAGATTACTAGGCGTCTTGAATGTTGGTCCGCTAGAAGCCTTAGTCAAGCTGGACGTGTTACTCTTATTAAATCTGTGATTATCTCGATGCATGTATATTGGGCTCGGTTTTTCTTGCTTCCTAAGAAGCTTCTTGTGATGATACGTACTGCTTTTATGCGTTTCCTTTAGAAAGGCAGTATACACATAAAATACTTGGCTCCAATTTCATTTGCTTCTCTTGAAAAGCCCATTCGTAATGGGGGATTGGGAATTATGAATATGTGCACTTGGAATTCAGCAGCTTATGGTAAACACTTTGATGACATTCTCTATAAAAGAAAGAGCCTTTGGATAGCATGGTCTTACTCCCATGTTATCAAAGATAAAAGTATTTGGTCCATTAGCCACAACAACTCTATGAGCTGGACGTGGAAAGCAATTATCAAACTAAGGGAAAGAATTCTCCCTTATTTCAAATATGGTAAGAATGCTTATCATGAAATTAATTTTTGGCTAGACCCGTGGTGTGAATATGGTGTGATCATTGGAAACAAATTAAATTATCTTGAAAAGCTGCAGACTGGCATTAGTTTGCACAACAATGTTTCAAGCCTTATAGATGGTTATCGTTTGAACCTTCCGGTGACTTCCAATCAAAATGTTGTGAACCTGTGGAAAGAAATGCGGTCTGCATGGGAGTATCCAATTTCTGATCACATCGCTCTTTGGAATTGGCCTGGTAAGCAGTTCCAAATTAAGTTACTATATAAATCTTTGTTGGGTACTGCTTCTTTCCCCATTTGCAGAGTGTATAAAG
Organism: Allium sativum; assembly: GCA_030737875.1. Lineage (NCBI taxonomy): Eukaryota > Viridiplantae > Streptophyta > Magnoliopsida > Asparagales > Amaryllidaceae > Allium > Allium sativum. The sequence continues at coordinate 193,137,654 of CM060927.1, read as the reverse complement.
CTACTTGGAGTATGGACAACAGCGCCAAAGAGAATTTCAGCTTATGGAAGGCTATGAACAAAGCGCTACTGACCAAGGACAGACTTAGAGCTCGTGGCATGGATGTTGATCTGAAGTATGTTTACTGTCGTAATGAAGATGAAACGCAAGCGCATATATTCTTCGAATGTCCAATAATCAGACCCATTTGGCTCGACACCTTGAGCAAGATCCATGAAAAGAGTTCTCAGCAAATAAGTCCGAATGAATGGGATGAGATCATGCACAAAATGAAAGGAAGAAGTGGAAAAGCTAGAATATACACATTCATTTTGAAGAAATTTGTGCTTGGAGTGTGGAGGCAGAGAAACAGCTTCGTTTTTGATCCTATGCGCGACACTAATTTGGTGCAATTCAAGCACAGGATGTGGCAAGACATGCACAATGGTCTGAAGTACCTTAAATTTTCTTTTGACCCGGGTATATTTTGTAATTAAAACTGCTCGTTGCAGTTCTGCGTCTTGCAGGTTTTGGTTTTTTGTTGTTGTTGTTTTCTTCCATGTGTTAGTATGCCGTGTACCTGTGTCCTCTTTTTTCTTTTTGTTCTTTCCTTGTTAACTTTGTAATTCGTCCCCGGTATATTAATAAAATGGTAGGGGTCCATTCAACCCCGTCGGCCCTGCCAAAAAAAAAAAAACAATTTCAAATCATAAGTATCAATCATAGACGACATTAATGCCCCATACCACTATGTCGCCATATATAGGTATACAATCAAAACAGCAGTCACGTATTTGGAAATTGGATTTCCGTCATGAACCGAGGCCAAGGATCGTCCTCGCCGAATTCAAGACTGTCTAGCCCGAGCCTCAAGACCCAGCCTTGGATCGTCAGGGTCGGTCCACCGATGTGGATTAAAATGCCTGAACACTGCGTTTCCCCACCCTTTGGGGCGTAAATGAGCCCAATGACTCCATCGGCTCCACATAGTCACCGATATATCCGAGGTGCCTTGCAACAGCAACAACCACACAGGTGAAAATAATATAAATGTCAACCAGTTTAAGCACTGACACCACCTCTAGCTAGAAAGTAACGCATGTCCTCCCTGAGGTCCTCTCCCGTTTCTGGCTCATACCGGGGTGTAAGGCTCGCAAATTCACGTTATACACAAAGCTATGCCACACTGGCCATGCTTTGATCATCAACCACAAGACTTTGCTTTTCAACAGAAGCCTTGATCATTTGTCACTTAGGCGTGCCACACAGACAGCTCACTCCATGCGACTGATTTCTATCGATATATAACCTCTGAGCTCGTACGTCTCAGAGAAGGGCGTTAAGCAAGAGAATAAATCCTCCGTCGCCAAACAAATATATATTTAATAGAGATCAATCAGCACAGAACAAAATCCAATGTCAGACACACAGTCCATTTACAAGTTCGTTCTGGGACTGAACGAAACCAGATGCACTATATACCTCGCATATCCATCGATCTCCAAGCACGTCTGGACGATCACCACTCATTATCCATATTTCGGGACGCCTCCCAATCAGGACATCAGTTATCGTCCAACCGAGATGAAGATCTACGGTCTTCAACCAACGTCTTCATCGTCGACTTCTCACCGCCGATCAATTATTTGAAATGAGATTTAACTCGGCCTTTTCAAATGATCCACGTATATTTATAATTTAAATCGATTCATTTCAATGGTTAAATTATTCGACATCAATAATTATGTTATTAAATGTAATTTTCACACCAAACACATTCAACCATCAAATATCTAATAAGCCGGGTAAATTCGGTTTATTTTCCATTCCATATCGTTTATACTATTTTATAACGATTTATCGCTATTTTTATTTATTTAAAAATAGCCAATTCCATTCAAACGACGCTTCAGGCCATAACGCTGTTTTTCTTTAGATTTGATTTACACATATCTGAAAATCTAACCGTTGAATTTTCACAAATTTCATATCATTAGAAAGATCTTTTCAAAATGAACCCAACGATTTCAGTTTCGGGAAAATCCGACGGTCGGATCTCCCGGTACACTCGTTTGAAGTTTCGATTTCAAAATACAAACTGTAGCGTTGTTATTCGATTTATTTTAATTATATTTATATATATAAATATAATCGATTCTGGTGTTGTTTTTCTTCAGATTTGAATTAAACATTCCAGACAATCCAACTGTTGGATCTTCACAAAGTTGGTGTCGTTGGAAAGATATTTCCAAGGAAAACCCAACGGTTTCCGTTTCGGGAAAATCCAACGGTCGGATCTCCCGCACTAATCTTTTGAAATCACTGTTTCAAAACACGAACTGCAGCTTCGTTATTCGATATATTTTAATTATATATATATATATATATATGAATATAATCGATTCTTCGATTTCAAAACCATTTTCACTTCACATGTTTGATAAAAACGATATTTTTATCCAACAGATATTTATTTCAACACATGAATTTTGTTTATTTTATTTCCACACAGAAATTTCTATTCAACACATGAATTTCTATTCAACACATGAATTTTATTTCAACATTCGATACATGAATATTTTCTATAGTTTATATATATGTAATAAAAATGTGATTTTTATTGCAAAACAATTTATTTCAAAACACGATTATTTTATATAGTTTATATATATATAATAAAAATGTGATTTTTATTGCAAAACAATTTATTTCAAAACACGATTATTTTTTATATAGTTTATATATAAGGTAAAAATGTGATTTTTATCTTTCAAAGAATTTATTCAATACACGAACTTCATTCAACACATGAATTTATTTCAACATTCAACACATGAATATTATTTCAACATTTAACACATGGATTTTATTTCAACATTCAACACATGAATTTAAATCAAACACAGAAATATTTCAGAAAATTTCGGCAGCATAACGGCAGGGTAGTTAAAACCGGGACCGTCCCTAGTACGGCTCCTCGCTCTACCTTAAAGCCTCACAGCTTTTGACAATGGGGATTTCATGCATCTAGTTCGCACGCAGGCGGCATATTTATCTTTTTCTTTTCCACAAACTAATCCTATGTGGTTTCAACCAAATAATTCTCAACCACAAACGGGTATTTTTCAACCACAATCAATCAATTTCAACCACAAACATTTCTAATCAACCATTCGTTATCAACCAATTTTCACACCAATCACAACCAATAAATATCGTCCATGGTTTGTGGATGAGGGGCGTATATATATATATATATATATATATATATATATAATTATACAACTATATATCACTTCTGTTTCAACACATATATAATTTTTACAATGCATATATAACTTATACATCGAACGTACAACTTATACAATGCTTATCCATGAGGTGTACGATGCTTGTATAACTCATACATCGACTATATAATTTATACATCGTCGTTTTCCATATTTTTTATAATTTAGAAATCTCACATTGGGTTCCACTCCACCAAAAATAGCAGAAGACACAGAAAAATATCCGGTCTCTTCTAGAATGTAGAAGACGTCCGCACGAGTCAACTGTCTTTTGTTTCACTGAATTTCATCAAAAAATGAAAAGATATGATTTTTACAGTGAAATCATAAACCGTAGCGCTTTAAAGTGCTATTAAATAGTTTAATATAATCACAGTTGTACCTCTCTAAACCTGTTCAAAACTAGGTTTTGATCTTCCACCTAAATCGTCACACGATAGGACAATCGGCCTCTTCCACGTCGTTGTAACACCCCGAATTTCGGTTAATGCTAAAATTCACAAATTAAAGAATAACTAATCCCAGATGTGGGAATTAGGGGAAACGGGTTGCACCATTGCGTTCGTCTCGGAAAAATACGCGTAATAGAGTCTGAGTTTTCGAAAATCGGAGTCCGTATGAAGAAGATATGGACGAACGAAGTTAGGCAGAAAAACCGAAAAACTAGCCAGAATGCACTGGCGCACTTGTGAAGTGCGCCAACACAAAAATGCACTGGCGCACTTGTGAAGTGCGCCAACACATTTTTACACTGGCGCACTTGGGAAGTGCGCCCGTGTCGAGCCAGAAACCTGCACAGCTTTCTGGCTGGCCTGGTGCACCATTTTAGGGTTTAGGCTGTGTTTTGGGGCTGGTTTCTGGAAGCTTCCGAGATCGGATGGTCCTAATCTAATTTAGGGTTAATCTAATGGCCTAAAACACTTGCCTAATCCTATAAATAAGACCCTAAGCTAGCCCTAAATGGTCATAATCCTATCTCCTAACTAAACTATGCCAAAATTTTCTATGATCATGGCCTCCACTCAAAACCCTAGCCTCCATCCTATTTCTAAACTATTTCTATGAAGGCTTTCATGTGCATACAAGCATCTTTGAGTTGTATGAGTGATCATTGGCTTGCATTCATCATCAAGTTGCAAGCTTTAGGTTCAAGGCTAGAGTTTTTGGGTGATTTGTGGCAAGGGTTTGCTTATTGGAGTTTAGTGGTGAGTTTCTATAGACTTAACAATCAATTGTTAAATTGATTATGATAGGATATGATAAGATATGGCTATGTTTGTGGAATCAATGTGTTTATGCAAGTTTAGTATAGTGTATGTTGTGTGCTATATGCAAGTTTAATGCTATGTTTTATACTATGTTGAACATTGATTCATATGTAGCATGTTATGCAAGCTATATGGGAGATTATATGCAAGTCTATATGTAACATGTTATGCAAGTTATGTATTTGGTTTTATGCATGCTAAGTATTTGGTTTTATGCATGTTATGTATGTGGTTTTATGCATGCTAAGTATTTGGTTTTATGCATGCTAAGTGTTTGGTTTTATGCAAGTTATGATACATATTCATATGCGAGTTATGATGCAAGTTCATATGCAAGTTATGATACATGTTCATATGCAAGTTATGATGCAAGTTCATATGCAAGTTATGATGCAAGTTCATATGCAAGTTTATGTGCAAGTTCATATGCAAGTTGTCTCTTTTATGATATGCATAATGCAAGTTTGGGTTAAATACTAGTTGGGTTTAATGTATGTTCATATATGCAAGTTGACACCTTTTGAACCCATGATAAAGTTGCATGCTATGTTGGCTAAACCCATGACCTTTGTGATGAATCTTCCCTTTATTATGTCGTGTTATGAGAACGAACTACGTGGGGAACGATGGGGTTAATATGCATGTTAATAAAATGATGTGAAATGGGTATGATTAATCATACCACAAATTAAATGGACGTAATTGGGAATTTACCTATTAAGTTAGGTCTACCCATATTATGGAGTTGGGAATTTACCTATTAAGTTAGGTCTACCCATACTATGGAATTGGGAATTTACCTATTGAGTTAGGTCTACCCATATTCTTAAAAATGTGTAATTAATTAGGCATAATTAATTCAAATTATGGGGGTGATTAATTAGGTGTAATTAATCAACTAAGACACGAGGTTGGACCCTTTTGTAGCGGAAGTCTGCCCGGAACCGACCGGCCATCCAGCAGCTACAAATGATTGGCCCAATGTGAGAGGTCTTAGTCATAAATTAAATACGTGATTAAAGTAAAGACACGAGGTTAGACCTTTTTATGACAGAAGTCTGCCCGGAACCAACCGGCATATCCAGCAGTCATAAAAGATGGTCTAATGTGAGAGGTCTTTATGAGGTCATGATCTTAATTAATTAAGAAACACTTAACCATATTAGCATGTAGAGGGACATGAGGGGTTAAGTGGGTGCCTTGGGTGGCATGTGGAAATCTAGTGGGTTGCCTTGGGTGGCAATAGAAAATACGATTAGAATACTTAATCAAAGAGGAACATGTAATTAAACATGGGTAAAGGGTTAAGTAAGTGCTTTGGGTGGCATGTGGAAATCTAGTGGGTGCCTTAAGTGGCAATTGATATATGATTAGATGACTTAACCAAACCTTAACATGTAGGTGGGCATGATTATAAAAGGGGTTAAGTGGGATACACTAGATAAAATAACAAGCTTAGGTGGTAGCTTGTGGGGGCCCATTTCAACCAATATCCCAAATGTATCTTAGTGGGCTCGACTCTAGTCGAGTGACGGGACACGCATATTGGGCTTGACTATAAGAGGCCAAAACAGGGTAGCGGTGGCAACGCGAGTCCAACGGGTTTCATCTGCGTGTGTGGACCCGGGATGGTAGGTAAGACGTTGTCGCATCGTGTAGATATAACCCGTGCACCATTTGTTGTATCGGGCTAGCCACTTTGGGGAGTGATACACCCCATTGTGGGGCCAGCACGGATATCTACGGTAGGGAGCCGATCGCTTGGGAGTAGCGGGTACACCTAGTAAAGATAGGGGCAGACGACACCTATGTAGGGGTACACGAAACTACTGGGTAAAATTACTAAGTACACTTAGTGGGATCAACCTTTAAGTAGGAATTATCCTTGGGTAGGTAGAACTGGTGTGGTGCAGTGTAGGAATTACCCTTGGGTGGGTAGATCTGGGGTGGTGTAATCTAGTAATTATCCTTGGGTGGATAAATGCGTCTTTTCGGTTATCTTAGTACATCCTGTGTTTAGTTGGCTACTTAGTGTAGTCATTATCCCCAGAGGTACCGTACCTTGTTTATATCATACCCTAATTACTTTAATGATTGTATTGTTAGGGTTATAGGACTCACTCAGACTTATGTCTGACCCCGTTGTTTCTTTATTTTTTTCCCAACCCTCAGGTTTTCAGAGTGGGCCTAGCACTAGTGGGCTTTGATCAGACTGCTTTATCTATCTTTTGGAGCTTGGACCGTGGATGTAAAGCTCAGTTTATCTTTTCTATTATGGCTATTAGGTTATGTAGTGGGATTATGTACTTTCGTTTTTATCAGGATGGATATTATGTACTTGACTCTTATTTATGGTTTTGGTGTAACCAAACATGTTTTACTTTCCGCTGAAATGAAATGATGTTTTAAATTCTCAAGTATTACTTATATCTGTCTTGTTGTAATTTTTCTGTTCTATATTCACTTAAAATACTCCACCGATGTTATGGCATTCCCTTAGTGAGTGACCGTAGCGGGTGTGGGGTGTTACACGTGGTATCAGAGCTTAAGGTTACCAGAACAGATAAAATTTTTAGAAAAACTATTTTCTAAGAATATTTTTGAAAGGAGTATTTTCAAAAACATGTCTTTTAAGAGAAAAGTTTTTGAAAGAAAAGCATAATCCCCAATAGCCATATCTATATCTTTCGAATTCTCCGTTTTGAATCTCTTCCTCTCTCGTTTTGAGTTTCCCCTCCGCGTATAGATGACCTTTCTAAGATAGATAAGAACGGAAAACCACTTCAAGGGACTTAGACATTAGTCGGATTAGAAGTTGGTTCAAGAAGGAGGAGGACTGGTAGGTATCTATTGGATAGACGCTGGGAGGAAGGCTCAAATAGTTGTTTGGTTAATGAAGGATGAAACCTCATTGGTGGGAGGTTACGAGTGGAGAATGGGAAGAAGAAGGCGAATAGTTATCCTTTTGGAGGAATGGGACACCGTATTAGGATTGTCCAAAGGGGCATGGGCAAGGTATGGAATCTCCTGGAGGGTAGTTGTATTCCCTCGCGGCTAGTGTACCAGATGGGGATAGGACCGTCTAGGTTGGAATTTGGATTTCTTTATTATCCGGTTCGAACTTTATTAGATTCTGACGCATCGAGTTCGTTTATCTCATCATTGTTAGTTGAGTCACTGCACTTAGACACCAGTTTGGTAGATGATCTCTTAGTTGTTTCAAACCCAATTGGGGCTCCATGATGTGTTTGGGTTTGAAAGTTTCTATACTTAGCGTTGAGTTTAGATGTGATGCTTTTTGGGCTTCACGGGCTATGGTTTAGTTTGGGCATGGACTGGTTATCCAGTAAGGGTGCCGTTCTTGATTTTGAAGGGAGAGTTGTTAGGCTTATGACCCGCTTGGGTAACACTCTCGAGATCTCTTGTAATCCCATGGAATCTGTTATGCTAAGTTATCTAGAATCGCTTGACACGTCGGTCGAGAGTTTGCGATCTGTTAGAGTGGTCTGGGAATACTCGGATGTGTTTGAGGAGGTGAAGGGCTTACCCCCGGAGCGGGAGATTGACTTCCGAATATATCTGGTAGACAATGCTAAACCTGTATCTTTACCAGTGCGCCACATGGCTCCTCGCGAGAGGAGGGAACTCCATAAGCAAGTAGGGGAGTTGCTTGAGAAGGGGTCCATAAGACAAAGTATATCGGAGTGGGGTGCTCCAGTAGTTTTTGCTACGAAGGCGGATGGGTCCCTCAGACTTTGTGTAGGCTAAAGAGAACTAAATAAACTCACAAAGAAGAATAGACACCCATTGCCGAGGATTGATGATCTCTTTGATCAGTTGGTTGGCGCCTCAGTATTTTCGCAAGTTGGACTCAGCCACGGGGTTTCGTCAGTTGAGAGTGGCTGAGGATAGTATAGAGAAGATTGCCTTTAGGACTCCGGATGGTTTTAAGAGTGGCTGGTGATGCCATTTAGTTAGACGAACGCCTCCGCATACTTTGTTGATTTGATGAGAAGGGTGTTCAGGGAGTACCTAAATAAGTTCGTGATGATCTTGGTGGATGACATCTTGGTCTTTTCTAGGAGCGAAATAAGTTTTCGTATGTGCTCAATAGGTTGAGCAAAGCCCGTTATGGGATAAACGGTGGTTTTGGAGCGAGACTGGCAAGGACATCCAGAGTTGGACAAGGGCTTAATTATTTAGCCGTTTTTACTAGTATCATCTCACGTAGGTCGTCTGAATTCGAAGGAGGTATCCCTTGGGTGTTTGTCTGATATTGGTTTAGGCCTTTGGGGCTTGCATTTGGGGGATGTCGAGTTCGACTAGGGTGGTCTGCGTGAGAGATGGATAGTTGTGACGATTTTGCATGGGAGAATATCCTGATTTTCTCTAGAAGTGGAGAAAAGCATGCCCTACATCTTAGGGAAGTGTTGGAGACTCTTTGAGCGCATTGTCTTAAGACAACAAAGGTGGATGGAATTCTTAGCATCCTATGAGTTTGAGATAGCGTATACCCCTGGCAAGGGTAACGTGGTGTGTAACGACCCGCATTCTACGCATCATAGGATCGTAGAATATTTATTTCTTTTACATATGAAGTCGTATGGTCGTGTAACTTTGGGAGACGACTATTGGGGTCATTTCCCATGTTCATGATTTTTTCCCGATTTTTAAATGACCATTTTACCCCTAGTTGGCACTGTTTTGGCCATAACTTTTGACTGGATAGGAGTTTTGACCTGAAACCACTTCCATTGGCTCCGGATGATGGTTTCTCTTTCCGTAGAGTGGTCACATTAGCCAAACGGACTCACCGTTTGGGAGATATGGCTGAAACAAGTTTCAGATGGTGAAAGACAGCTTAATTGGGCTTAACCGGGTGATTAGCAGCTAGGCCCAAGGGGAATTTCGGGTTTAGAGGTATAGGAGGTCTGATTAGGGTTAGGTTATCACTTTCATTTCAGTTTTGAGCCGCCACAAACCTCCTTGAGACCTTAGTAATGGCTTCCTACATCTAAAACACCCCAAATCACTCTCTAATTGAAGATTAGGCTTAGCAACACCAAATTAAGGAGAAAAAGCACCAAAGCAAGGTTGGAGCCGCTGTTAGACATCAGTATTCGCCCCAAATCAGAGGAGTTTCAGTTCTGAGAATTTCATTTGTGGCCAAGGTGAGTGATAGCATCATTTTGACACTAATTACGGTTAATTAAGGGTAATTAGTAAGGATTAGCGAATTTATACGTAAATAAATTCTGGAAAAATTCTTAAAATTCTAAAATAATGTTTTAAGGCTCTGTTAGAAATTTGAGATAATTTCGATGTGTTTTGTTAATTGTATGCCTAAACATGATTAAGAGTGCCTAAGGGAAAATATGAAGTTTTAGCTACTTTTGATTCATTTTGATTCATTTAAATTGTTGTTTGTTGTTTGTGGTTGCTATTACATGTTGCTATGACTCTATGGTATGTTTCATGATTGATTAGAATAGTTAAATTGCTCAAAAACGTCGTCGAATGGCGTAGAAAGCTCGCTGGAAAGTTGCAGAAGTGTGCAGGTTCCGAACCGGTTCGGATCGGAGAAAAGGGGTCGGATCGGACTAGGGAACTGACCAAGGGAATCCGAACTGGATGAGGACTTGCCACTGGAAGAAGTTTGGCAGGAAGGAAGGCCATTGCTTAGAGTTGGAGTTGGGCAGAAGATCGGATCGGAGCGATGGAGCGGATCGGATCGGAGCGATGGAGTGGATCGGATCGGAGCGATGGAGCGGATCGGATCGGAAGAGTGATTGGAGGCCAGATCGGATCGACTTGGAGATGCGGGGCTCGGATCGGAAGCAAAGAAGAAATAAGCTAGGGATTGGAGCGCTGGAGGAGGACCCCGACCCGACCCGGAGCGAAGTGACCGACCCGAATCGAATGAAAGAAGACAAGGAGAAGGACCCGAACCCAGAGGAAGGTGGCACTCCGAACCGAACCGAGTATGGGTGACCGAACCGAACCGAATTCTAGAGCTGCTACTGCACGACAACTTTTCTGAAGAACCACTCTAATTCGACCAAACCCGAGATGCAAAGGAAGTCCAAATGAGAAGTTGGAACTTAAGATTCAGATGGGAATCAACGAGTTCGCTTCATGGTTGGGCTTTGCTGCGGGACGCGTGCCAAGGAGTTATCGACGTCTATAGCTTTGGACCACTATGGTAGGAGGTACGAAGGCGGATTCAGGGCCATTATGGCATTGGTAGAACCAAGGGCTATGACCAATGAAGTGGGTCATTGAAATGTTTGGTCATGACTCCAAGTGTTTGGCTTGGTCACAGCAGGGTTTCTACAAGTCGGGATTCGTTGTTGCCTCAGTTTGTCTAGTGTTCCAAAGTGGTAGATGTCGTACGCTTTAGGCACTGAGTGAGAGATGTGAGGATGGTTGCTATGGATGATTTGTTGCTATTATTTTGACATGCACACCCCACCCCCGTATTCTTACACTATTTATTATGGCACCTTGGAGTATTGTACGGTATGTGGTACTAACTCTTTGGTTGCAGGTCCAGGTTCAGGTATGGCTTAGTATACCTGTTATTATTCTGTTTAGATGCTTATCGCTCATACCAGGCTTTATGTCTGACCCAGAGTTTTATGTCTCTTCTTATTACTCTGGGTGCTCACACGAGCAGACTAGAGACAGGTTAGCTGGTGATGCACGGGTAGGTGATCCGGAGACGAGCAGGAGGCTTGCACGTACTATATACATAATATTCTCCCTGTGTTGTTGAAGATCACTGCTTGGGCATTGTTGGTGTATCTTCTATTTCAGCTTTCTTTTGTTTAGAGACAGTAAATTTGGAAAGTTGTAATAAGCTGTATTTGGATTTCCGCTGCTTTGATGTTGACATTGATTATTAGTTATCAGCTTATGCACTGTCTCGCCTGTTTTATGTCAAGTATGTTATTATTATATTTTATCCCATGCGCTGTGAGACATTCTACAGGTTTCTTTGATTAGTTCATTCCCTTCTTTCCTTTCTTCTGACGACCGTCTTGTGCTAGTCGGGCACGTGTACAGCGCACTCTTGGAGGAAATGCAGGCTGGTGCGAGACGGGCCGTCACACTTGGTATCAGAGCTCTAGGTTGCGTAGTTAACCTAGGGAAGTTATCAGGGAGAGATAATATACGTATACGAGAGAGCGTATTTGTGATTACTTTGGTTTTTAAAAGCTATATATATACTATTAGTAGTATAAGGATGAAGTCGTACTGCACTAGCACCACTATGGAGTCGTTAATCGTTTCCTTTTTCAGATTGACGATGAGCCGAGATACTAGAGGTGCTGGTAGGGGAGCCAATAATGGGATTGCTGCCGACATGAGGACGATGTTTACTGACCTCATGAGAGAGATGCTTAGAGATGTGCAGAGGGCAGCTCCCAATGGTGGAAATGGTGGTGGTCCAATAGTGCAGGCGCCAAGAGTCGACTTCGCCAAGCTGAATAAGGATTATACTAGTCTTGGTGGGAAGTCATTCCACGGAACGGAGTCGGCTACGGATGTTCAAGATTGGTTGGATAGTTGCGAACGTATCTTCGAGGATTTGGGTATCGAGGATGCAATGAAGAGAAAGCTAGCGTCCCGTCAGCTGCAAGGGCGGGCAATGAATTGGTGGAATGCTATAAAGGCAGCTACTCCCGAAGATCAGATTACTTGGGAGCAGTTTAAGGCTCGCTTTAGTGAGAAGTTCATTCCAGCTGCTCAGAAGTCAATGTTGTTTAAGAAGTTCTTGGAGCTCAAGCAGAATGGCAGAGCTGTCTCGGAGTATATTGCTGAATTTGACACTTTGTCGAAGTACGGGTTATCTCTTATTGATACTGCCGAGAAAAAGAATGAGAAATTCATAACTGGTTTGGATCCGTACTTGGGGGAAAAACTTATTAACCACATCGATGAGACGTTTGAATCGATTGTGGGGAAAGCGTTAAGATCAGAAAGTCTCTACCCCAAGTCGAAGACTGAGGCTGCATCCGCAGATGAGCCAAAGCCACAAGCTAGTGGTGGAGGCAAAGGTGGTTCCCAGAATAAGAGAAAGCAGAATCAGGTTAAGGATGGCCAGAAGAAAAAGAATAAGCAAGATGTGGAGTGCTTCAGCTGTGGTAAGAAGGGCCATTATGCTAGTAATTGTCGGGCCAAGCCAGCGGATAGGAAGTGCTTCAATTGTGGCCAATTGGGACATCACAAGGACAAGTGTCCACAGCCCCCTAAAGAAAAGCAAATGGTGAAAGCATATGCTCTTAATGCTATTCCTTCTTCGTCGAATGCCCCAACTGCGGCGGAGAAGGGTAAGAGTGTCGTCATTCAAGGTATGCTTTCTGTTTATGATGTTCCTGTTAGAATTTTGTTTGATACCGGAGCTTCCAGTTCTTTCATATCTAGTGACCTAGTAGATAGGTTGGGATTGGAGCCCGAGATTGTCGATAGACCTTTAGTAGTGACGAACCCGATTGGTGGTTCGACTAGTCTTAGCATGATTTGTCGCAATGTGGTCTTATCGAGTCATGGATGCATGTTTGTTTGTGATTGTTTTGTTTTGGGCTTTACTGGGTTTGGCATTATTTTGGGAGTAGATTGGCTCCAAAGATACGGGGTGGTGGTAGACTGTGAGGGCTTGTTGGTGACAGCTAGAGCGGATGATGGGCGGAGGATAGTGTTTGGTGGTCTACCCAGTAAGGGGGTATTGGCTAGTTTTCTAAACTCCCTCGACATTCCGCATAGTGAGTTGTCAGGTTTGCCCGTGGTTGGCCAGTATCCGGATGTTTTCGAAGAAGTGACCGGACTTCCACCACACCGAGAGATTGAGTTTCGTATTGATTTGGTAAAAGATGCCAGACCTATAGTGATGCCACTTCGTCGTATGGCACCAAGGGAGCAGCGAGAGCTCGAGGTGCAAGTCAGCGATCTTCTGAAGAAGGGATTTGTCAGAAGGAGTGTTTCTGAATGGGGAGCACCAGTCGTGTTTGCTACCAAGGCGGATGGTTCCCTTCGTTTGTGTGTAGACTACCGCGAGTTGAATAAAGTGACGAGGAAGAACAAGTATCCTCTACCGCGGATAGATGATTTGTTTGATCAGTTGAGTGGCGCGAGAGTATTTTCTCAGTTGGATCTCGCGACAGGTTTTCATCAGCTTAGAGTGGAAGCTGAGAGTATAGCTAAAACGGCATTTCGAACGCCGTCTGGATTTTATGAATGGTTGGTTATGCCATTTGGGCTGACTAATGCCCCGGCATATTTTGTGGATCTTATGAATAGGGTATTCAGAGATCAGCTGAATAAGTCTGTTCTTGTGTTCGTGGATGATATTTTGGTCTATTCGAGGACAGAGGAGGAACACAAGGAACATTTAAGAGTAGCGATGGAGGTGTTGAGAAAACACCAATTGAAAGCAAAGTTTTCTAAGTGTCACTTCTGGAAGAGGGAAGTGAGGTTCTTGGGCCATGTTGTATCAGAGAGTGGTATTGCCGTGGACCCAGCAAAGGTGGCTACGGTACAAGATTGGCCTACGCCCAAGAATGCAACAGATGTAAGAAGTTTCTTGGGATTAGCTGGATATTATCGTAAGTTTATCCAAGGTTTCTCCAAGATAGCAGCACCATTGACCCAGTTGACCAAGAAGAATCAAGCTTTTGTTTGGGATGAAAGGTGTGAGAATGCATTTAAAAGCCTAAAGGACAAGTTGACAAGCGCACCAGTGTTAGTCATTCCTAAGGGGGATGAAGAGATGACGGTATACACGGATGCCTGTGGTACCGGACTGGGTGCTGTATTGATGCAAGGCGGTAGGGTTGTAGCTTATGCAAGTCGGCAATTGAAACCGCACGAGAGGAAATACCCTACCCATGATTTAGAATTGGCAGCGATCGTGTTCGCGTTAAAGATGTGGAGACACTATCTCTTGGGAGAAAGATTTGAGCTATTTACAGATCATAAGTCGTTAAAGTATCTATTCTCCCAGAAGGATTTAAATCTCCGTCAGCAGAGATGGTTAGAGTTCTTAGCTTCCTATGATTTTGACATCGCATACACACCAGGAAAGGGCAATGCGGTGGCTGATGCATTGAGCAGAAGACATGCCAGCTTAGGGGCTATGTTCCTTGAATGGAAGCAACTGGAGTTTATCGCGGGGTTTGATTTCAGACCAAAGTGCGAATTGGATCCAGAAATGTTAGCAAGTTTGACGATCAGACCCACTTTGATTGAGCGGATCGGCTCTAGTCAGAGGGACGATCCTAACCTATTGGAAATCATCTCCAAGTTAGAGATAGATATCGATGAGGAGGTGAGCAAGTATGGGCTTGATCAAGATAGATGGCTTAGAAAGAATGGAAAGCTCGTTGTACCCAATGTCAATGGATTGAGAGATGAAGTGCTTAGAGAATGTCATCACTCAAAACTGACTATACACCCCGGTGGTAACAAGATGTATCGAGATATGAAGCAGACTTACTACTGGGAAGGAATGAAGAGAGACGTTGGGAAGTTTATATCCAAATGCATGAATTGCCAGCTAGTTAAAGCCGAGCAAAAGAAGCCTAGTGGTTTGTTACAGCCCTTAGAAATTCCCGAATGGAAATGGGAACAAGTCTCGATGGATTTCATCGATGGTTTACCAAGGACTAGATCGGGATATGACAGCATTTGGGTAATTGTAGACCGACTGACTAAAAGTGCAAGGTTTATACCAGTCAAATCGACAAGAACGGCAGCTAAGTTAGCAGAATTGTATATGAAGTGGGTAGTGAGATTTCATGGAGTACCTAAAGGCATTGTGAGCGACCGAGACCCGTTGTTTACTAGTGGGTTTTGGAAGAGCTTACAAGAGGCTCTAGGGTCAGAGTTACATCTCAGTACCGCATATCATCCTCAGACCGACGGTCAGACGGAGAGGGTGAACCGTATTTTGGAAGATCTCTTGAGAGCGTGTATATTGGATTTTGGTGGATCATGGGATGACCATTTGCATCTAGTAGAGTTTGCATATAATAATAGCTACCAATCCAGTATCGGTATGGCTCCGTTTGAAGCTTTGTACGGAAGACCATGCAACTCACCATCATGTTGGATAGAGACTGGCGAGAAGTTTATGCTTGGACCAGATGTGGTGAGGGAAACTTCAGATAAGATCAAGATCATTCGGCAACAAATGAAGGCAGCCCAAGATAGACAGAACAGTTATGCTGATAAAAGGAGAAGAGACTTAAAATTTTCCGTTGGCGACTTGGTGTTTGTCAAGATTTCCCCGTTGAAGAGCGTAATACGATTTGGCAGGAGAGGCAAGTTGGCACCAAGGTTTGTTGGCCCATTCCCTGTTCTTGAATTAGTCGGGAATTTGGCATATAGAATTGACTTACCGAAGAAGATGGCGGGAGTTCATAACGTATTTCATGTTTCCCAACTAAGGAAGTTCGTTCACGACTCAGATATGACTATTTCACCTGATCAGTTGGAGGACTTCGAAGTAGAACCCGAGGCGGTTGGGAACCGCAAGCCGGCCCGTATTGTCGAGTACGACATGAAGCAACTTCGAAGGAAGGCGGTGAAGCTAGTCAAGGTACAGTGGAGCGAGGACGAGAGTGATTGTACTTGGGAAACAGAGGAGGACGTAAGGAAGAAGTATCCAGAACTCTTTGTCTGGTAAGGTTTTGACTTCGATTTAGTTTTTCCGCATGCTAGGATAGGCTTGTTTGCTTGTTTTGCATGTTTGATTGTTATATGTGGTTGGTAGGCATGCGGGATCCTTTGTATGTTTTGGGTTAAGGAATTTCGGGGACGAAATTTCTTAAGGGGGGGAGAGTGTAACGACCCGCATTCTACGCATCATAGGATCGTAGAATATTTATTTCTTTTACATACGAAGTCGTATGGTCGTGTAACTTTGGGAGACGACTATTGGGGTCATTTCCCATGTTCATGATTTTTTCCCGATTTTTAAATGACCATTTTACCCCTAGTTGGCACTGTTTTGGCCATAACTTTTGACTGGATAGGAGTTTTGACCTGAAACCACTTCCATTGGCTCCGGATGATGGTTTCTCTTTCCGTAGAGTGGTCACATTAGCCAAACGGACTCACCGTTTGGGAGATATGGCTGAAACAAGTTTCAGATGGTGAAAGACAGCTTAATTGGGCTTAACCGGGTGATTAGCAGCTAGGCCCAAGGGGAATTTCGGGTTTAGAGGTATAGGAGGTCTGATTAGGGTTAGGTTATCACTTTCATTTCAGTTTTGAGCCGCCACAAACCTCCTTGAGACCTTAGTAATGGCTTCCTACATCTAAAACACCCCAAATCACTCTCTAATTGAAGATTAGGCTTAGCAACACCAAATTAAGGAGAAAAAGCACCAAAGCAAGGTTGGAGCCGCTGTTAGACATCAGTATTCGCCCCAAATCAGAGGAGTTTCAGTTCTGAGAATTTCATTTGTGGCCAAGGTGAGTGATAGCATCATTTTGACACTAATTACGGTTAATTAAGGGTAATTAGTAAGGATTAGCGAATTTATACGTAAATAAATTCTGGAAAAATTCTTAAAATTCTAAAATAATGTTTTAAGGCTCTGTTAGAAATTTGAGATAATTTCGATGTGTTTTGTTAATTGTATGCCTAAACATGATTAAGAGTGCCTAAGGGAAAATATGAAGTTTTAGCTACTTTTGATTCATTTTGATTCATTTAAATTGTTGTTTGTTGTTTGTGGTTGCTATTACATGTTGCTATGACTCTATGGTATGTTTCATGATTGATTAGAATAGTTAAATTGCTCAAAAACGTCGTCGAATGGCGTAGAAAGCTCGCTGGAAAGTTGCAGAAGTGTGCAGGTTCCGAACCGGTTCGGATCGGAGAAAAGGGGTCGGATCGGACTAGGGAACTGACCAAGGGAATCCGAACTGGATGAGGACTTGCCACTGGAAGAAGTTTGGCAGGAAGGAAGGCCATTGCTTAGAGTTGGAGTTGGGCAGAAGATCGGATCGGAGCGATGGAGCGGATCGGATCGGAGCGATGGAGTGGATCGGATCGGAGCGATGGAGCGGATCGGATCGGAAGAGTGATTGGAGGCCAGATCGGATCGACTTGGAGATGCGGGGCTCGGATCGGAAGCAAAGAAGAAATAAGCTAGGGATTGGAGCGCTGGAGGAGGACCCCGACCCGACCCGGAGCGAAGTGACCGACCCGAATCGAATGAAAGAAGACAAGGAGAAGGACCCGAACCCAGAGGAAGGTGGCACTCCGAACCGAACCGAGTATGGGTGACCGAACCGAACCGAATTCTAGAGCTGCTACTGCACGACAACTTTTCTGAAGACCCACTCCAATTCGACCAAACCCGAGATGCAAAGGAAGTCCAAATGAGAAGTTGGAACTTAAGATTCAGATGGGAATCAACGAGTTCGCTTCATGGTTGGGCTTTGCTGCGGGACGCGTGCCAAGGAGTTATCGACGTCTATAGCTTTGGACCACTATGGTAGGAGGTACGAAGGCGGATTCAGGGCCATTATGGCATTGGTAGAACCAAGGGCTATGACCAATGAAGTGGGTCATTGAAATGTTTGGTCATGACTCCAAGTGTTTGGCTTGGTCACAGCAGGGTTTCTACAAGTCGGGATTCGTTGTTGCCTCAGTTTGTCTAGTGTTCCAAAGTGGTAGATGTCGTACGCTTTAGGCACTGAGTGAGAGATGTGAGGATGGTTGCTATGGATGATTTGTTGCTATTATTTTGACATGCACACCCCACCCCCGTATTCTTACACTATTTATTATGGCACCTTGGAGTATTGTACGGTATGTGGTACTAACTCTTTGGTTGCAGGTCCAGGTTCAGGTATGGCTTAGTATACCTGTTATTATTCTGTTTAGATGCTTATCGCTCATACCAGGCTTTATGTCTGACCCAGAGTTTTATGTCTCTTCTTATTACTCTGGGTGCTCACACGAGCAGACTAGAGACAGGTTAGCTGGTGATGCACGGGTAGGTGATCCGGAGACGAGCAGGAGGCTTGCACGTACTATATACATAATATTCTCCCTGTGTTGTTGAAGATCACTGCTTGGGCATTGTTGGTGTATCTTCTATTTCAGCTTTCTTTTGTTTAGAGACAGTAAATTTGGAAAGTTGTAATAAGCTGTATTTGGATTTCCGCTGCTTTGATGTTGACATTGATTATTAGTTATCAGCTTATGCACTGTCTCGCCTGTTTTATGTCAAGTATGTTATTATTATATTTTATCCCATGCGCTGTGAGACATTCTACAGGTTTCTTTGATTAGTTCATTCCCTTCTTTCCTTTCTTCTGACGACCGTCTTGTGCTAGTCGGGCACGTGTACAGCGCACTCTTGGAGGAAATGCAGGCTGGTGCGAGACGGGCCGTCACATGGTGGCAGATGCCTTAAGCAGAAAAAGGCTGTCTTTGAGTCCATTGTTCGTGGAATGGCGAAGCTTGGAGTTTAATTCTATGTTTGACTTTAGACCTTCCGTTGACTTTGTACCCGGTTTGCTAGCCTCCTTGGAGGTTAGGCCTACTCTTTTGGGGCGGATTGGCGAGGCACAGCGAGACGACCCACAGTTGGTTGAGTTAGTAGAGAAGCTCATAAGGGGGGGAGTCGTCCAGCCATTTGAGTAGGTACACCCTAGATGGTAAGGGGTGGTTGCGTAGAGACGGTAGACTTTGTGTACCGCAAGACGAGGGTCTGAGGAAGGCTATACTTGATGATGCACATCGGTCGAAGATGACCATTCATCCTGGTAGGGACAAGATGTACCAAGACATGAAGCGAGTTTTCTTTTTGGGCCGGTATGGAGAAAGATGTGGCCGAGTATGTTGCTAGATGCTTGATGTGCTAGCAAATGAAAGCAGAGCAGAAGAAACCCGATGGGTTGCTTCACCCATTTGGAAGTTCCGCTATGGAAGGGGATAGTGTCTCGATGGATTACCGAGATCGAGGAAGGGTAATACATGAATTTGGGTTGTGGTAGACAGACTTACTAAGAGCGCCCATTTCATACCTGTGAAGAGCAAGAGGACGGCTCCATGGCTAGCTTCAGTATATCTTCGAGAGATAGTTCGATTGCATGGGGTACCCTCTAGTATAGTGAGTGATCGAGATCCTATCTTCACTAGCGAGTTCTGGAAAAGTTTGCAAGAAGCAGTAGGGACTCAATTGTGTCTGAGCACCGCATATCATCCTCAGACGGACGGCCAGACTGAGAGGGTGAATCGGTCCTAGAAGACCTTTTGAGGCTTTGTATCTTAGATTTTGGTGGTACATGGGAAGAGCATCTTCCATTGGTGGAGTTCGCATATAATAACAGCTTTCAGTCCAGTATTGGTATGGCTCCTTTTGAAGCTCTTTATGGAAGGCCTTGTCGATCTCCTACATGTTGGTGGGAATCTACGGATAAGATCTTGCTTGGGCCAGATATGGTTAGAGAGACTTCAGAGAAGATTGATTTGATTCGAAGAAGGATGAAGGCAGCGCAAGATAGACAGAAATCTTATGCGGATCGGAGAAGGACGGATCTTGAGTTTGAGGTTGGGGACATGGTTTTTGTCAAAGTATCTCCGTTGAGAAATGTTGTTCGCTTTGGGTCCGTTGGGAAGTTAGCACCGAGGTTTGTTGGGCCGTTTCCTATTAAGGAAAGGATTGGACGGATGGCATATAGGGTGGAGTTGCCCGACAGACTTAGTGGTGTTCATGATGTATTCCATGTATCACATTTGAGGAAGTGCTTACATGAGACCGCAGAGGTGGTAGAGCCGAGCTTGCTTAGAGATGTAGAGGTAGAGCGTGATGCGACGATTCGACGAGCTCCTACTCGCATCCTTGGGTCAGAAACTAGGAAGTTGAGGAACAGAGAAGTTCAGCTAGTTAAAGTGCAATGGGGAGATGACGAAAGCAATGCTACTTGGGAGACGGAAGCGAAGATGCGTTCTTTGTACCCATTTCTTTTTGAGAGTATGTCTTTTAACTTCTCCTTTATCGCTTGTCTAGTACTTATCTTATCTTTAGTATATCCTCTCGCTAGTACCTATGACCTTTAGATAAGGTAAATCTATGGTTGAAACATGTGTTTGAGACATGTTATGTTTGATGGATGCGTGTGGATGCAAGTGGTTGCTAGTGGTTGCTCGTGGATGCATATACACACACTCTAGACACTAGATCGGCTCAATCACTTCATATGGCATATTGCATAAAATTGTGTGTAGGAAGCTATATTTATGGATGTATAATGATTGTGTTATCATATGGATGATGCATTTTGGTGAATGATTGTGCACTCATGTAGATATTGTATGTGTCGATAGGGTTCTCTCGCATACATAATGGATGCATGGCACTATCATGGTTTGCATATGTTCATACATTAGATAGGGAACATATACACACACTTTTTGCATATGCTCATACATCATTAGAAACTGTTTTAAGGACAATGGATGCCCGTGTTTGATGGATTGAGTAGATGGTTGTTTGGATGGTAGGATATGCATTCTCCTTAGCTTAGAGATTTCGAGGACGAAATCCTTTAAGGAGGGGAGAATGTAACACCCCGAATTTCGGTTAATGCTAAAATTCACAAATTAAAGAATAACTAATCCCAGATGTGGGAATTAGGGGAAACGGGTTGCACCATTGCGTTCGTCTCGGAAAAATACGCGTAATAGAGTCTGAGTTTTCGAAAATCGGAGTCCGTATGAAGAAGATATGGACGAACGAAGTTAGGCAGAAAAACCGAAAAACTAGCCAGAATGCACTGGCGCACTTGTGAAGTGCGCCAACACAAAAATGCACTGGCGCACTTGTGAAGTGCGCCAACACATTTTTACACTGGCGCACTTGGGAAGTGCGCCCGTGTCGAGCCAGAAACCTGCACAGCTTTCTGGCTGGCCTGGTGCACCATTTTAGGGTTTAGGCTGTGTTTTGGGGCTGGTTTCTGGAAGCTTCCGAGATCGGATGGTCCTAATCTAATTTAGGGTTAATCTAATGGCCTAAAACACTTGCCTAATCCTATAAATAAGACCCTAAGCTAGCCCTAAATGGTCATAATCCTATCTCCTAACTAAACTATGCCAAAATTTTCTATGATCATGGCCTCCACTCAAAACCCTAGCCTCCATCCTATTTCTAAACTATTTCTATGAAGGCTTTCATGTGCATACAAGCATCTTTGAGTTGTATGAGTGATCATTGGCTTGCATTCATCATCAAGTTGCAAGCTTTAGGTTCAAGGCTAGAGTTTTTGGGTGATTTGTGGCAAGGGTTTGCTTATTGGAGTTTAGTGGTGAGTTTCTATAGACTTAACAATCAATTGTTAAATTGATTATGATAGGATATGATAAGATATGGCTATGTTTGTGGAATCAATGTGTTTATGCAAGTTTAGTATAGTGTATGTTGTGTGCTATATGCAAGTTTAATGCTATGTTTTATACTATGTTGAACATTGATTCATATGTAGCATGTTATGCAAGCTATATGGGAGATTATATGCAAGTCTATATGTAACATGTTATGCAAGTTATGTATTTGGTTTTATGCATGCTAAGTATTTGGTTTTATGCATGTTATGTATGTGGTTATATGCATGCTAAGTATTTGGTTTTATGCATGCTAAGTGTTTGGTTTTATGCAAGTTATGATACATATTCATATGCAAGTTATGATGCAAGTTCATATGCAAGTTATGATACATGTTCATATGCAAGTTATGATGCAAGTTCATATGCAAGTTATGATGCAAGTTCATATGCAAGTTTATGTGCAAGTTCATATGCAAGTTGTCTCTTTTATGATATGCATAATGCAAGTTTGGGTTAAATACTAGTTGGGTTTAATGTATGTTCATATATGCAAGTTGACACCTTTTGAACCCATGATAAAGTTGCATGCTATGTTGGCTAAACCCATGACCTTTGTGATGAATCTTCCCTTTATTATGTCGTGTTATGAGAACGAACTACGTGAGGAACGATGGGGTTAATATGCATGTTAATAAAATGATGTGAAATGGGTATGATTAATCATACCACAAATTAAATGGACGTAATTGGGAATTTACCTATTAAGTTAGGTCTACCCATATTATGGAGTTGGGAATTTACCTATTAAGTTAGGTCTACCCATACTATGGAATTGGGAATTTACCTATTGAGTTAGGTCTACCCATATTCTTAAAAATGTGTAATTAATTAGGCATAATTAATTCAAATTATGGGGGTGATTAATTAGGTGTAATTAATCAACTAAGACACGAGGTTGGACCCTTTTGTAGCGGAAGTCTGCCCGGAACCGACCGGCCATCCAGCAGCTACAAATGATTGGCCCAATGTGAGAGGTCTTAGTCATAAATTAAATACGTGATTAAAGTAAAGACACGAGGTTAGACCTTTTTATGACAGAAGTCTGCCCGGAACCAACCGGCATATCCAGCAGTCATAAAAGATGGTCTAATGTGAGAGGTCTTTATGAGGTCATGATCTTAATTAATTAAGAAACACTTAACCATATTAGCATGTAGAGGGACATGAGGGGTTAAGTGGGTGCCTTGGGTGGCATGTGGAAATCTAGTGGGTTGCCTTGGGTGGCAATAGAAAATACGATTAGAATACTTAATCAAAGAGGAACATGTAATTAAACATGGGTAAAGGGTTAAGTAAGTGCTTTGGGTGGCATGTGGAAATCTAGTGGGTGCCTTAAGTGGCAATTGATATATGATTAGACGACTTAACCAAACCTTAACATGTAGGTGGGCATGATTATAAAAGGGGTTAAGTGGGATACACTAGATAAAATAACAAGCTTAGGTGGTAGCTTGTGGGGGCCCATTTCAACCAATATCCCAAACGTATCTTAGTGGGCTCGACTCTAGTCGAGTGACGGGACACGCATATTGGGCTTGACTATAAGAGGCCAAAACAGGGTAGCGGTGGCAACGCGAGTCCAACGGGTTTCATCTGCGTGTGTGGACCCGGGATGGTAGGTAAGACGTTGTCGCATCGTGTAGATATAACCCGTGCACCATTTGTTGTATCGGGCTAGCCACTTTGGGGAGTGATACACCCCATTGTGGGGCCAGCACGGATATCTACGGTAGGGAGCCGATCGCTTGGGAGTAGTGGGTACACCTAGTAAAGATAGGGGCAGACGGCACCTATGTAGGGGTACACGAAACTACTGGGTAAAATTACTAAGTACACTTAGTGGGATCAACCTTTAAGTAGGAATTATCCTTGGGTAGGTAGAACTGGTGTGGTGCAGTGTAGGAATTACCCTTGGGTGGGTAGATCTGGGGTGGTGTAATCTAGTAATTATCCTTGGGTGGATAAATGCGTCTTTTCGGTTATCTTAGTACATCCTGTGTTTAGTTGGCTACTTAGTGTAGTCATTATCCCCAGAGGTACCGTACCTTGTTTATATCATACCCTAATTACTTTAATGATTGTATTGTTAGGGTTATAGGACTCACTCAGACTTATGTCTGACCCCGTTGTTTCTTTATTTTTTTCCCAACCCTCAGGTTTTCAGAGTGGGCCTAGCACTAGTGGGCTTTGATCAGACTGCTTTATCTATCTTTTGGAGCTTGGACCGTGGATGTAAAGCTCAGTTTATCTTTTCTATTATGGCTATTAGGTTATGTAGTGGGATTATGTACTTTCGTTTTTATCAGGATGGATATTATGTACTTGACTCTTATTTATGGTTTTGGTGTAACCAAACATGTTTTACTTTCCGCTGAAATGAAATGATGTTTTAAATTCTCAAGTATTACTTATATCTGTCTTGTTGTAATTTTTCTGTTCTATATTCACTTAAAATACTCCACCGATGTTATGGCATTCCCTTAGTGAGTGACCGTAGCGGGTGTGGGGTGTTACAGTAGTAGAGCTTGGAGAGGCGCCTCTAGAGGGACCCACCGCTCTGAACTCGGTGGTCGGAATTCGCCCGGCGGTGGTCGAAAGTGGCCAACTTCCCGAGCTCGATTCGAGCTCTACAGGTCACGAAAAAAATCCAATCTTCATATGGATGTGAAGATCGTGAGACGATCTACCAAAACCTCAACCGGGGCATGGGTGTTTATTGAGTGTGGAAGGAGAAATCGGAGGGAGAAGCAATTGAATGGTTTCAATCGTTCGTTCAGAGAGGGTCGGGGAGAGAGAAATTATAACTGGCCAATGATTTTTATTTAATATATTTATATATTTTTAAAAATCCAAAAATACCCCTTGCCTCATACGAACTCCAATTCAAACCCAACGACTGTCGTCCCTAGCCAAATACCCCCATTCCGAACACAGTGGGACATGTTTCGTTGGCCCATTCGACTATTTCAGTCAGTTTTTCTTCAAATCAAAATATAAAACATTCAATATTCGATTTGAACGTACATTTCAATTTTCCGGGCCACATACTGATTCTAAAAATTCCCGAAAAATAAATCTAGCTATGTTTTGACGATATGGTCCCAACAAAACTAGTTTCGTCAAATTCTGAGGTCGTTTGCAAAATGGCCCTTTTCTGGTCGATCCAATTTAATAGAAATCGACCGAACACATTTTCCTTTTCCACGCTGACATACTAGCTTCAAAAATTATGAAATTTGAAACCTAGCAATAATTTGACATCCCGGATCCAACAAAAGTGGTTTCATCGAATTTTGAGGTCGTTTGCAAAATGGCCATTTTCGGGCTATATAAACTCTATAGCGACCTTTCTGAAAATTCATTTGGCCCTAACTTTTGCTTCCGGCTACGAAACTACGATTTTTCAGATTCGTTAGAAAGATATTCACTAACAGATTTAAATATTTTTGGTTTCACTAGAATCCGTTTTATTTTGCGCCCGGTACAGTCAGTCAAAGTTTGAATTCAAATTTTGAAACTATTGCGCCATTTCAGGGCTGATTTATTATTAGAAATAATTATATTCATTTTCAAACATCGATTAAAACTTAATTTTCGTCATTATTATTTAAAATATTTATTTTAAATATTTTAAATTCACTAAAATAGCCAAATTAATTTTTTTTAAATTGGCTCAGATTTTCCTGGTTGTTAAAGCAAATCTTTATCAAATTTCAATATTATATTCTCTTTTGCATATAAACTACAATATGAGAGTTAAATCAATTAAGTGTATATTATATATGTGTTGAAAGCTTGAAAAACTTGAAGAACTAATTTTTGAGCTCCTACACCTTATTATGGGGAGTAGATCCTGAAATTCTTCGTGAGCCTAATTCTAGAACCATATTTTTTTAAAAAAAAATTTAATACTAGAATTCTCAACTATGCCTTGCACCTGCATGACATTTTCTTATGTGAATATGCTTAATCTGTCTTTATTTCCTCTTCTCCGTTTCTATATGTATACTTTTGGATACCGATTAAATAAGTCAAATCTGGCTTTGTGTTAATTTTCCTGTGATATGCATTAACTCTTGATTTTGGTTTGTATAATGTGTTTTGGTTTTCGTTACAGGCCATCCTTAGGAAGTGATAAGAAGAAACCAAGTAGTTAAACGAACAAAAAAGAAGGTAAGGTATTTTCCTATGGTGTATAAACGCATTTTCCATTGTTTTTACCTTTTGTTTAAATCAACCATGTGCAGTTTCTTGATTTATGCTTTTTTGCTTAGTTAATCTTGGGGTTTTCTTATATTTCAAAAATATGCACTATGACTTGAATTTGTTTATATAATGCGTTTCCTTCAAAATAACAATAATGACTCAATTAATTTAATGAAGTCTTCCTAGCTTCATATATAATTAACTTTGCATCACCTTTATATACGTATGTGTGTGTGTATAAATATATATAAGCTCCTTTTTGTGGTAACAATGCATTGCTACAAAGTGAAATAAGAATATATATATATATATATATATATATATATATGTGTGTGTGTGTGTGTGTGTATGTCTGTGTGTGCGCACGCGCGTGCACACCTTATTAAAGTTATATATTAATCAACCTTGCATTAACTACATTTTACATTAACCATATAATAATTTTGTTTTATATATACAATATTGATTTGATTACATGTTTTCGTTTGTTGCTTATCTAGGTGACATATTCTTTTTACTGCTTATCTAATAACCTATGCATAACTATATGCATTATAGATAAGTGAAATGGAAATAAATTTTTGTACTCAATAACTGCGTAATACGACATGTCTTCTTATGGTGTACAAAGCATGCTACTAGGATAATGATTCGCCTCTATTTACTTTAACTATATTAAATTTCAATACTTTAAATGCACGATTGAATTATTATACACAATTTCAAGATTCGGTAATTATAATACATACACAATATATATATATATGTATATATATACAGATACATACATACATACACAATATATATAAATATGCATACATACACTATATATATATATATAATAGGGAAAGTCTACTTTGACACAATTTGGTGGCACAATTGGTGACACAATGAATTCTCACCATTGGGTTGCCCCCTGAATTCCACCTTCCCATGTAAAGACAAAAAGATCCAATGGTGCAGATCTTTTGTGTCACCATTAGTGTCACCAAATTGTATCAAAATAGACGATCCCATATATATATATATATATATATATATATATATTTGTGTGCGTGTGTCTACACTTACGTGTGTATGCAATTTGTTTCCTGAAAACGTGAATACATTCTATGCAAATATATATCTGAATTATACCATTATGTAAATTCTATATTTTGGTTGCATTCGTAAAGCATGCCTCCAATTTTATACTGTTATGCAATTTTCTTCTATGATTTACAAAAGATGATGTCGAATTTTATGCCGTAGAATTAACTTTCTTCTCTTCAAATGAAGGTACATGTTGGTTGAACACTTAAATGGAAATCTGTTTGATTGCATTGAATGATACTATTAGTTAATTTATACTTTATAATTGTTGGATTTGAATAGCCTTGCATATAGAGACACGTTACATGATATCAAGGATTTATGATTTTTTTTCCTTTTCCTTTGTCGTAAACAATGTTGTAAATATTTAATATAACCCGAATACCCTTCCAATTTCACCAATGCAAATTATTATTCTGATATGATTTACCGAATTAGTAGTCTTTCACATTAGTGTCCAAAATTATTAGCAATATTCACTCACAATTGCCAAAAAAACATGGTACAGAGATATTGTTAATTATATATGAAGTTTTCTAGAGTAATACAATGAATGATCTGATAATTGAGGATTTGTTTTTCATTACTGCCAAAAAAACTTACACAGTTGAGTCTTTAGTTCATGGCTGGTACTTAATGAATTAAATTGGAAATAAATTACATTTTAGCTGCATGACTTTCATTATTATGATATATAATTTAACCAAATTGTATTCTTTCACATTAACGTCGAAAATCAAGACCAATATTGACTCATAATTGCCCAAAAAATATGGTACAGAAATGGTATTGTTACTCAAATATGAAGATTTTGTATAATAGCAGAATGAATGTACTAACAATAGAGGGTTTGTTTGTCGTTATTTTCAGAAAGTCAACATAGTTTGTAATTTGCTCATGCCTATTTAGTTTATGCCTGATTTTTAAGGTGAAATATTAATTAGTTGTTAGACCATGAAAACCTTTAAACCTTATTTCTATGTGTTCGTCTTGGCCGTTTTAAGGATAATTTTTTAGGTGTTCTTTTATCCTGCATATGCGATGTTCTTATTTTGTCTAACTTTGAGAAAAAAGGCAACCGTGTCAATATGTGCTTATAGACACAATTGAACACAAAATTTGATTCTTAAAAGCTATTTAATGCTAGCATTACATATAAGCTAGCCAAAAACATTGAAGTTGGCTATTATTACCTATTCATCCAAACTAATTTTTAAATAGGGCATATAACCATGTTTGTTTCCTAAACACAAAATTCGTGAGAAATGTGATTTAGCTTTATAAAGATCTGTCCCTTGGTATTATATTTCAACCAATTTTTCTGAACTACGATTTAAATTACAAATCGTAAATACCAGGGATTCGTATTTGACAGTTTGCACACAATTTGAAAATGATTTTTCTATTTGAATTTCTACAGTTGAACGAAACACTCAATATTTCCTCTTATTACATTTTTACCATTATTTTTGAAAGCATTGTATTTTGAATTTTTCACCCAATTACATATATTAAATAAGTTGGTATCTAAGTGGAATGTTTTGTTTGTTTGTGGGTTTTACTAAATTTGAATCAAAATGTAAATCGATTCACTAAGGGAGTGACCCAATCTGAATCGAGATTTAAATCGGGGGATTTAAAGATTTTGACAATAATGATTTAAAATTTTAGTGACACATCTTTATTTTAAATCTCTTCCTCTACATATTACTTCTTTGTACATAAAATATATATGTTATATAAATATTGTCAGATAATTTATATACAAAAAATAGTATTTTCCCACATTAGAAAGAATTAGTGGTCATTTAAGAGAAATTAATTGTCATCAACTGTGTTCATTGTTCAGTAAATTGTACGGCATTAATGTGGATTGCCTATCGTATTCCTTCCACTATTACACAGTAATTTATACTCTAATTCCCAGGTTGAAAGAAGCGATGGAGCTATTAATGCTAAAGTTGTAGTGATAGTTGCACCAGGTCCAAATGAAGACTTTCTTGAAAGTTGGAATTATGTTGTTCTAAATCTTTTGCATAATTATGTTTGGGTTTCAAATTTAAATTTACACTTACTGTTGGAGATGCATGTTAGATTGTATATCGAGATGTACATTAACCTCACAATGTTATTATGTTGGTCATTATTTATTGTTTTTTTAGTGTTTAGTCCCTGGTGACAGGCGCAGTCATTCCACAATTATGTTGGAGATATTAACCGCTTTTAACTCAGTTTTATTAAACCTGCATAGAATCCAACATTTTTGTCTTTTTTCAAACTGCTACATGTGTGCAGGAAGTAGAATTCATGTTTTGTAAGCAATTTTTGTATTTATTTGATTTGATTATTTGAACTAATATTTTGGAACCAAGTCTGATAATGAAAATATATGTGTGTATGCAGATTCGTAGATGGTTTCATGAACCGTTTCTTCAGCTTTTAATGTTGTATCAATAAAAAATAGCTGCTACAGAAATTATATTAACATATTTTGGAAATAAATTATATTGATGTAGATTCATATTTCTTTATCAGGATATTTTTGGCAGTTCATTATAACATACATATAACTTCAACCTGTGTGCATAGCATGGGTTCACACTTGTTATTTAAATAAATATATTTTAAAAGTATAGTTACCCCTTCTTTATACCATGAATATACACAATACAAGTATATTTTCTTTATACAATGCAAAGTACAACAAAATTTATTTAAATCTTTCCAAAACAACACTTAAATTATAACAAATTTAATCTACATAAATTCAAACAAAATATAATAAATTTCCCTAGTTAAATAAAATTCAAATTAAAAAAAACAAATATAATGAATTGGTTTATATCTTATCAAGTAGAATCAAAATTTTCAAATACTGAAACAACTATAATAAAATACCAATAACGATTATTTAAATAAAACAATACAGATTCAAAGATTAAAAATTTAAATTCACACTTATGAATCAAATCAAAACAAAATCAAATAACCAGATTTCAAATTTATAAACAATTTTCGATTTCTAAAATACAAAACCCAAATAAATTTCACGTTTTAAATGTATTAATTCTGGTTCGTTACATTTTGCATCATATTTTCAAAAGTGTTTTAAAAATCTCAATGCATACATATAAAGGGACCAATTTAGAGTCATCTTACATACATGTTTTATGGTTGAAATGCATTATGTACACCATGCACTTATACACATGGTTGCAAAGTGGATGTACACAAATTGGTTGTGCAGGATAGGATAATTAGGTATCAGAATTTCAGGACGAAATTCATTTTAAGGGGGGAAGAATGTAACAACCCGGAATTTTGACAATAAATTGTTATTTAATTAGAATCTAAAAAAATAGGAATTTTTGCAAACGATGGAATTTGATCGTGAAACTTTAGCCGATGCGTTCGTCTCGGAATTTTGGTCAACTTTCATGTGTAGAGCTTCACAAACGGAGTCCGTATGAAAAGTTACGAATGAAAAACGAAAACTGACGGAAAATAAATAAAACAGAATAATATGTATATAGAAATAAATAATTACCCCAGCCACCTCACTGCGACGTCGACCAAGCGATCGATCGGGGCGGTCGACCGACGGTCGACCGTTGGCTGCAACCGCTTAGTCGAGCCAGGCAATGACGGCTGGGGTTCGACCAAATAAAATAATATATTGACGAATGGATGTTTAAGAAATCAAATCTAACGGTCCAAGGCCAATTCCACTCCTATAAATAAAGGGATAAGGCCTCATTCTGTTGCACACAAATCTGTGGGTAGCAGCGAAACTCTACAATTTTTCTCCTTCTACAAGCCTATTTTCTAAAATAAAAGTATATTCATACACAGCAGATCAAGTCCAAATCACATAGGAATGAGAGGATTATAAGATCCAATGGAAAAGAATGAAAATTACCGCTCAACAATAGATTCTCCCATCTTTTCCTATTTTCTTAAATCTCTACAGATTTGAAATCATCCCATTTTCAGATAAATTGTAGATTTATAAGAATTTGAGAATGGTAGTCCTAAAAGATTCAAACTTAGGATTTTGATGCTTGCAGGTGAGTGGGAAATTAATATATATATTTATAATAACGTATTTATCGCGTTTGTATTAGATCTCAAGTTTATATGCCTATTATTATCAGACCTGCTTATTATATAATTGTAATTTAATTAGCACCTGCCAGATCTGACTATAAAATTTGTTAAAACTTGCGAATTGCAATTGTGGTTATGAAAAATATTCATTGTAGCATTCTTAAATTTGAATGCACCTATTTCCTACAATTATGTTGAAAATGTATTGTAGTTGTTGCAAAGCACTGTAGATCTGGAAATTAGTCCAATTTAACCACCAATTAGATGTAGTTACATTCTAGAGCTCTAGTTCAGTGTTGAATAATAAATTATGTGAATTTGGATAAAAAGATTTAATTAGTAAGTTATGTGATTGTAATATTATCCCTGTTTGTATTCAATATGGTTGGGTTTTGGCTTAATTATTGTAAACATGTCATTTTCCTCTTTTTTAATAAAAATGCATTATTTTGAAGTCACAAGAGGTATGATAAAAAGATCAAAAATAGAAAAGTGGTGCAAATGGACGTATAAATATACATATTTGTGCGTAGTTTTCATCTACTATTCCAAATTATATATTTACATATATTTCTTGTGATTTGCAAATATGTCAATTCCACAATTTGGGCATAATTTATAATGATTATAGCTAATGATCTTTTTATAAGATTTGAAACCTTTTGACAAGATTGAATGCTAAAAGCAATGTATGGTTGTCAATTAAACCAAATCAGTAAATTTAAAAGAATAATAAAAAAAGATAACTACGTCGACGCACGAAAACATAAAATATAAATATATACATATTATCCATCCAAATCAGCATAAAACTGTAAATTATACATTTTATTAAATGTTTTAAGGTTTGAAATGTTGAGTGGTATTCATTTATGGAATCATAAATGCAAACTATATTCCATACTTAATGAATATATTTATGGTGACCGTTGTAGCAATTAGTGTAATTGATTACCATAAATAATGCCATAAATTAATAATTAACAATTGCAACCAATGTTGATTGGGGAAAGTAAATACAATAGGATAATGGTTATAATTCCTAAATTAATTAGGATAAACGTTGTACACACCAAATTAGGAAATTTGAATTATAACCGAATTTAGACATGAGGTTAAGCTCAACTTGTAGTATAAGCCTGCCCGGAACCGACTGACAAATTCAGCAACCACAGGTAGTCAACTTAATGCGAGGAGTCTAATGCGTAAACATAAATGTACTAAGATACGAGGATAAGTTCAACTTGTGGTAGAAATCTATCTGAGACCGATCGACAAATCCAAAATCCACAAGTAGTCAACTTAATGTGAGACGCCTGGTGCATATATATATTTATGTATATATGTGTGTGTGTATGTGTGTGTGTATATATATATATATAACAGCTAACAAATAAATAAATGAATGAGTAAGAATAGTAATTGTCTGTTGGGGTAAAACAAATAGATACTTTGGGACGATAAATGGTTGCCTTAAGAAAATATTACCGTTATGGTCATAAAGGGAAATAAGCAAAGAAATAGAAGTAAATGGGTGTAAATAGGGGATCAATGGATATTGATTATTGTTTAAATACTAAGTCCAATTAACGAACTAATCAAATAAATATCCTAGGGTAAAGAGGAAATAACTTTCCTTATTATATTACTGAATATAGGACTTATAATTAAAAATAGAGTTTAACTTAGCAGGTTAATAATGTAAAATACTATTAGCCATATGAACCCGTGACGATAATGAAATGTTTGCTTACAGTATTTCCCTATAGAGTGACTAAATGGGAATGACTTCATAATGTATCTCACTTATCCCAATAGGGAAAATTATTAATGACTGTACGGGTACGATCATAATAACCTTCGCGCATTGTCCGCTTCCTAGATCTTAAGCGGATGAGG
Organism: Allium sativum; assembly: GCA_030737875.1. Taxonomy (NCBI): domain Eukaryota; kingdom Viridiplantae; phylum Streptophyta; class Magnoliopsida; order Asparagales; family Amaryllidaceae; genus Allium; species Allium sativum. Next base: position 193,104,403 of record CM060927.1, on the reverse strand, counting down.
TTGAAGAGTCTACCAGGGAATAGGCCTTTCAGTTTCGGGGTCTTAAATGGCAGGTGTGTGGGGGCCTACCCAAATCTGGAAACTAAAACGTCAGATATGGCTATCTATCCTATGGGAAGTAGTAAGCGAATAAGGTGGTTATCTAATAAGGTTAGCTAGATGGTATAACGAAAGATAAAAATACTATCTCTCACCTTATACAGTGGGTATATGTGTGAATGACATAAGCCTTAACTTGTAGGGCCCATCACTAGTGCCCTCTAGTTTAAGTTAATGTCGAATCAATTTTCGAGGAATAATAAATGACCAGAATGAAAGTATGTATATATTTAGAAACTATGTAACTAGGGGTCTAACCTCGATTAAATAACCAGCCATACTCCAGTATAAAGGCTTCATAAATATATGCTTAAACGTCCTATCTCTGTGTTATATTTCGGGAATACTACATTAGGAAGAGTAGTATAGTCGTGCGTAATCATTTACAAGGTTAGGCTAGAATCACTAACCTTGGTAGGCATACATCTTGGGTTGAACCAAATGGGATACATCTATGTATTATAATATGTGTTGTACGTTTTATGTTCACCAGAATCTTGTTACTATGACCTCCCTCCTCATTACAACCACCAATTTGTAGAGAAGGTAGGGATCTCATAGTTGTTTATGTTTGACTTCGGTTCTTGTTCTCTCTCATGCTCGGTATTGGCAAAGTGACTTACTTTTAAAGAGGTAGTAACTTAAGTTAATACTAGTTTATCCTATTTTGTTTCTACTGTGAGTGATCCTATCGTACTCTGATTATGCTCATGCTCATTTATTGCAGGTAACAGAATTACACGCTCCATGATCAAATGTGTTTGAATTTCGATTTTTGTCGAAATGGGGGCGTAGAAATGTGTAGGGTGTTACAAATGGGCTACTCCACTATCTATGATCGGACGACTATAATCATCGTTTACACCCTACACTATTCGGTGAAACACCGTCGTGGTATTCTATACTGTCGGTGAAACACGGCCATGGCTTCTTTTTTTAATTTATTTTGAGTGCTATTTCAGTTATAAATGGTTGTTGCATTCTGTACTGTTTGGTGAAACAAAGCCTTGTCTTCTTTTTTGTTTATTATTTAATATCGAGTACATTTTCGGTTTTAGATGGCCGTGTTGTCCTATACTGTTTGTACCACTATCCTATACTGTTTGTACCTCATCCTGCCGAACCGTCTCTCTATTCTTCTTTTCTTTCTTTGTCATCACCTCGCCTCCTCCTCTTCGCTCTTGTTTGCGCATTAGATCTGGCCTCACTAATACTTTAAGTTCTAATTTCTTCTCTCCGACCATACCTTGGCCTAAAATACTTAGTTGCAATATTCGATCCTACTCACACCATTTAAGTCTCCTTCTTAGATTGGGATCATTTGGTTGGATTGGGATGAGCAAAAAAGTTTTACCGCTTTAAGGCTAAGAAGATTTGTTGAGGCAGTTGGACTTGCATTAGCTAGTTGCTTCGAGATATTAGATAGGCTGTTGTTTGTGCACCATCCGCCTTTGCTATACCTTGCTGGAATAGGTTCTTTCAAAGGCGATCCGAGCGATCGTCATTTCGGAGAAGGAGAATAAGATATCTTTGGATGGATTTTCTAAAGAGAATCTCGATGACAATATAGAGGAATTCGTGTCTTACGTGGATTGTATGGTCTTTTCTTTGACCAGCTTTAGAGATTTTGCAGCAAATCTCTTTTGCATAATGTTGGTTTTGTGTTTGAGAATCGATGTTCGAATTACACATGTAGACGTGTGACTCGTTTAGCACATCGTTCTATAAATAGGAAGTTATTTCTAGATTTATCTCATGGTGTGGAAATTAATCTTTTGATTGATCGATGGTGTAACATCATCTAGTTCCGCATCATAGTTGATTCAGCTTGTTGTTTTTGTGTGTTGTCTTATGGAGTTATTCACTATAATTTCGCCTATTGTAATGATCCGGGGAATTTGCGACCTTGGTAATCGACATAAACTCAATGTCGACTATCCAAGCATCGGAAATACTGGATAGTTAATAGAAAGAAGTTAGAGGATGAGAATAGATAAGATAGAAAATTAGAATAGAAGAAGAAGAACATATATACAACTTCAGAATAACACGAATCTCACAGTGAAACGAATAAAATATAGTATATAAAATAATTTTGAAATACAAATCTGTATTTGTATATTAGGGTACAACGCTTATAACATAGCGGAAATAACAATAGCCATATAATCCTGAAGCCTCCTGCTCCAGCTCTCCATGTATATCTGTAAATCGTGACTACTTGACTGCTCATACAAAATTAGGCACCCAAGAGTAAGGGAAAACAAAACAAAATAAACTCTGGGTCAGTCATATGACTGGTGTAAGTAAACTCCAAACACTTAGTTTAACTTTTCCAAATCCTTTTCAAGAGCAATGATAATTGTAAGACCGATCCACACATAAAGATGGATGGTTTTTACCTTACGATAACCCAAAATATTTCTTAAGATCAATATTTTCTGATATTATAATAATGTCTAAATCAAGTAGATAGCAATCTAGTAGAATGCATCCATCTTACGCTCTACATATATAATATACAATCAAAAACCGTGGTTCTTATTGGGTAGTGGATTCCAAATATGCCAAGGTATGGAACCACCTTCTGATCAGTGTGCTCTAGAAGTGATACACTGGAGTTCAACAAGAACATCTTGTAACTCGGCCACACATGACCGACCATTCATTTCGCTTGAATGTTCCGAATATATTATCACCTTACCGTTGGTATACCAACATAACCATTCCCGAGAGATACAGAATTGAAAGAAGTAACAAATATGAGTATTCTCTAGATGGTGACAATATACCCTACTTGGGTGCGACCCACTTAGCCATGCTGCCTCCCCGATTTCTGTCATTTTCCAACTGATGAGGCTTAAGGTCATAACGTATCTTTTAACAGATCACTCCTTCATTCACTTTGAATGCCACATCGTCATACCCATCAGATCACAAATTGATTTCCCAAAAAATACCATGGGTACAAGCTAAGAGAAACGAATTCCTCTGCCACCAAAATAGATATGTTTGAAACGATCAACTTATGTGATCTATCAGATATACTCTATCAGACATTCATCCATTTAAGTTGTCCTGGGACTGGACAACCCGAAGACACTATTCTATAAATTCATCTTAGGCAATTTCTACCCAGGATTTACTAAACAACCCTGGCATAACTCCGTCTTGAATTATCTTCATCATATTTGATTCGCAATGCTGATGCCATACGGAGTGGTTTCCAGATAATATATAAGACCCCGGTCTCCCCATATTGACAACGGAAATGGTCAAAATCTTTGATAGTCAGTGATTTAACTATCAAAAGAAAACATGTGTACAAACAACGGTTGTATTCCCAAATGGAAATCTTACCGATCAATCATCATTTCATTTCCCAATTTCCCATTTATCATTTCCATATATTCATAAATTTCTTATTTTCAAAAATTAGAAAATATACGTTATTAACTTTGGAAAATGTTTCCATTTCAGATTCACGCATTAATATCTTCCCACCTATATCAGTCTCTAACTGTAAACTAGTAAGAGAACAACTTCCCAAGTATAAAACCCGAAGGAGGAAACCAACATCAAATCGATACCCAGAAAGCCATTCAACTCAACTAATTTCCAGTCAGTTTCTAATTTCAATAATTCCACTTAAACTCCTAATTCAATCCCCAAATTCCTTTATATTATTTTATTTGCAAAATATTTTCTTTAATCTAATTTTTCACATAGAATGCGAATAATATTTCTATATATAACCAAACAGTTTGACTTCGTATTTTAAAAACAATATCCCAAACCCAAATTCTTTTTATATTTTTATTTGCAGAATTATTCATACAAATCTTATTTCATTTCCAACATTTATAATCTCATTGCAAATTTCCTTTATAATATTTTATTCACTTTCCAAATAAAAATTCCTTTTATAATTCTATTTATTTTCCAAATAATTATTCCTTTTATAATTATATTTATTTTCCAAATAAATATTCCTTTTATAGTTCTATTTATTTTCTAAATAAATATTCCTTTTTATAAAATCCTTTGATTTTATATTTATTTCCTTTTTATAAAATCCTTTGATTTTATATTTATTTCCTTTTTATAAAATACTTTGATATTATATTTATTTTATCTCAGTATATACTTAGAAAATTTTCCCTTTTATTCCAGAATTTCTTATGGTATTTAATATACCAAATAACAAGACTAGTGTCATCATAATCAATCACAGATTACATATCACAATATATGAAAACAAACAGTATTATAAATATTGACGAATCCTGTTGGATCCCTCCAACCTGTTTCCCTGCATCCACAGATGTTAAACAATATAACTAACATCAATTTCATTTCAATATGAAATATTCTGATAAACAGAATCAATATTTGATTAACGATATATATATATATATTTATATATCATTATCTATAATTCCAACCAATAACGCAGCAATTCAACCAAACAATCAACACACAACAATTAATCATCATTTATCAATACTAGATTATATTTATAAAAATATAAACTGTACAGAGTTAGTGAGATTTACTCACATTGGATGATCATCGTTAAATAACGATAACTGTCAATTGATTCAGATCCGATGTTTTAAATCTATCATAATTTCTAATGAGCTCCAAATAGTTCCAGATCAGCTTCATAACATAATCTGCCTTCGTATGGTCCCAACGAATCAGACCGCTCGAAATTTTGATGTTGTATGCTTAAAATATAATATTAACAAGGTGATACACTAATTAAATAAATTTTCTTTTAAACACTAATTTCCATTTAATTAAAGTTTGGGCCTTACTGGTTTATTTTTTCCCCTTCCCACTTCCTACCCTGCCTGCATGAAGTAATTGTTCTCCCCAACAATATAACTCACGAACCAGATTTCCTCATCACTATTGCCAACTTTTAACTCAAGTTCCCATTATGCAAATTTCAGTTTTGCATATTATACCCCTTTTCTTTACTTTTAATTTAGTTTGGGCCTAATGCTAATTTTCATAGCCCAAACTGAACTTGAAATAACCATCCTGCATATTCACAGTGCCCCTTCTTCTCTTTACAAACAAAAATTCGCTGCTGCTCCATTTTCTTCATGGTCATTATGAAATCCTCCAGCTCCCACACCTCACGTTTGGACCATGTTCTAACCAAATATACCGTGAATCCTCTCATGCCACTCTACACCTTCATACCATGAAGATACCACTCGAGATCTCTATTGCAAATCCGACTTCAAGCCTGTACATTGGCTTACCATTCATCGTTACAACTCTGTAGCGCCCAGAGAATACATTTCCGCAACTCCTAGTAACTACCATCTAAGTCTTCAAACCAGAGCGCAACTGCAATTTTTCCTCTCACCTCCCTTTTCCTTATGCGTAACTCAAACCGGGATTTCACGAAAATATATTCACCCATGGCACCATTTTCTAACAGACTATCCCTCCTCCTTGGACCACCAGCACCCTGCCGACCATACCAACTCAACCACCTGTCCCTCCATACACTGCTCAGCCTTGCGTCACCCCTAAAATTAATGAACACACCATTGAACTCTGCGTCTCCTCCTTTTCCTACCGAATGCAGACATTCTTGCTCCATTTTATTCGTCCCGCTTCAGCATTTTACCTTCTCCTTGGTGTTCGCGCCTTTTCCTATTTCTTTCATGTTTTGCACGCTCGTTTTGTTTTTCTGAAGCCAAAAGCAAATGATGTCCTTCTTGGTATTTTCAAATAGCTGAGAATGGATGCCGCAACCTCACCAATCATACACAAGATGAACTGCAGCTCCATATATACGAATTCGAGTATACAAGATTTAAATGTTATGGTAGTATGGAATTTGTTTTATTATCATTTTTTTTATTTTACACCATTGGGAAACGCACGAATGGATTTACTACAGTAGAAGAAAAATGGAGATTGAGGTACTGGCCGAGTATTTATATCGTAAAGAAGAAGCTTAGCCCTTAAGTATTTACCCGTACTACATAGGCATGTGCAATGTTGTAGAGTAGTTTAAATTTTCGATACTAGGCTGTTTTTCTCCTGTCGCGTGAAAGGTAGCCATATAGATTAGGCCTTTGACTGTGCCACAATTGCTTGGGGGGGAAGGTATTACATTTTTATTAATTAATTAGTTTGCTTAAGGTGTAAGTGACTTCATTTTATTTACGTGAACTCCTCTCCTATATTTCCAGTACAAAAAGAACTCAACGCACCCCCAAGCTTTAGAATAATACCATTGTGAAGAGAAAAAAGGATGCAAATAATATATTTCTACTACTATTAGATTCACTTTATAAATGAACCATTTAAGCGTGTGCGTCGCACATGGTATTTTACTCCGTTTTGTCAACTTGGCTTAAACGACATTCTATTTTAAATTATATTGTTGTCTTATTTTATATTGTCTTTTTATTCTTAAAAAATCATTAATAATTTAATTTCTATTTTATATTTATTAGATACATTAAAATGATAAATTAAATAATTATTAAATCGCGACAATTGCGGGACGTTACATTCCTTCCCCCTTAAAATAATTTCGCCCTCGAAATTGCTAAGGTAGAAAACAACCCCTATTAATTGGGTTAAAAATTATTTGTTTACTTCTTAACTTCAGTTTCAACTAAACCAAGTAATTTTAATTAATATATTAATTTATTCTTTTCAACAAAATTCTGAAAATTTTCTAACACCTTAAATTTTCGAAAAATTTCGCCAGCACCTCCTTTGTACGGCTCAATCGGTACAACTACAACTCGCCTCTCTAGGCCTTCCCCTATCCAAAAGAAAATCAAACAACCAAGCGGCTTGCCAAATCGGCTCATAAATTCCCAAACTCATATAAAAATAAACTTTACCTTTTTTTTTGGGCATATCATTATATCCTTTCCATCTATTACCAATTCAGCACATACCAATGTCATTCCAATCAATCTATAAACAATTTTATCCTCAACCCAATCATTTGCTTATCCAAGCAAAATTCCATTCTAAATTTAAGGTATCATTCTTGATTCCAAATCTTTACTTATCATTCCAGTTTGCTTTTACAATTTTCGGTTTAATTTGTTTTTAACTCATACAATCTCTACCTGGGAGTTTTAAACAACTTACCTTTTTCAAAAACCAAATATTCCCTTTTGGAATCAAAACAACTTGTTTTCTCAAAACATTTCCAAAAACAATATCTTTGGTAGCAATCCTGTCACATATAACTCGAAAATGAACACTGATGATGTGGCCAACATCATCAGAATTATTTCCCAGCGGTCAAAGTGAGTTCAATACTATATCACTTTTCGAAATCATTTCTTAATCATTTCCATTTTGAAATCGTTTCAAAATATCCTTGTCAATGTTTGTAAAACAATTTAAAATTTCCTAGGATTTTAAAATTTCCTTATATGTTTTATCTAAATCCATTTATGAATACTTATTCAATTTTTCAGAGTTTAATTTCAATTCTGATTTAGATTCAGATTTAATTCATCTGATTTCATATATTACACTTATACGAATTCTGATTGGCTATTTACATAAACATTTAATTTATAGTCTCAATCGATTATAGTAACAACCAATACATCCAATATTCTGTAATCCTTTCAATATAAATCCTTTGTATCAAAATATAATTTGGGTAAAATTATATTGTTTACCTCTTTTTTCTCAAATATACTGTGTCGGATCATCATATTCAAGTGTTTAGAAACCTCTACCGATACAGTGGATCAAACTGATCGACCAGAATTTATAAACAACTCAACCAATAAATCTCCACAATATAAAATCATTTTATATTAAATAACATATATGTTCACTCATATATATACACTCAAACTCAATCTAGAGCATTACTAACCCCATCTCTACTGAGTCACGCCACAGAGCCAAGGTAATTACTTAACCTTCAGCTCTGATACCACTGTAACGACCTGGGGAATTTGCGGCCTTGGTAATCAACATAAAATCAATGTCGACTATCCAAGCATCGGAAATACCAGATAGTTAATAGAAAGAAGTTAAAGGGTGAGAATATATAAGATAGAAAATTAGAATAGAAGAAGAACATAGATACAACATCAGAGTAACACGAATCTCACAGCGAAACGAATAAAATGTAGTATACAAAATAACTTTGAAACACAAATTTGTATTTGTATATTAGGGTACAACACTTACAACACAGCGGAAATAACAATAGCTATATAATCTTGAAGCCTCCTTCTCCAGCTCTCCATGTATATCTGTGAATCTTGACTACTTGACTGCCCATACAAAATTGGGCATCCAAGAGTTTAGGGAAAACAAAACAAAATAAACTCTGGGTCAGTCATGTGATTAGCGTGAGTAAATTTCAAAAACTTGGTTTAATCTTTTCAAATCCTTTTCAAAATCAATGATAATCGTAAGACTGTTGCACACATATATACGGATGGTTTTTACCTTACGAAAACCCAAAATATTTCTTAAGATCAATATTTTCTGATATTATAATAATTTATAAATCAAGTAGATAGCAATCAGTAGAACGCTTTCATTTCATGCTCAACATATATAATATACAATCAAAAATCATGGGCTCTTATTGGGTAGTGGATTCCAACTATGACAAGGTATAAAACCACCTTCCGATCAGTGTACTCTAGAAGCGATACACTGGAGTTCAACAAGAACATCTTGTAACTTGGCCACGCATGACCGACCATTCATTTCGCTTGAATGTTCCAAATATATTATCACCTTACGGTTGGTATACCAACATAACCATTCCCGGGAGATACAGAATTGAAAGAAGTAACAAATGTGAATATTCTCCAGATGGTGACAATATACCCTACTTGGGTGCGACCCACTTAGCCATGCTGCCTGCCCGATTTCTGTCATTTCCCAGTTGATGAGGCTTGAGGTCATAACGTATCTTTTAACAGATCACTCCTTCATTTACTTTGAATGCCACATCATCATACCCATCAAATCACAAATTGATTTCCCTAAAAATACCATGGGCATAAGCTAAGGGAAACGAATTCCTCCGCCACCAACGTAAATACATTTGAAACGATTAACTTACGCGGTCTACTAGATACACTCTGTCAGACATTCGTCCATTCAAGTTGTCCTGGGACTGGACAACCCGAAGACACTATTCTGTAAATCCATCTAAGGCAATTTCTACCTAGGATTTACTGAACAGCCCTTGCATAAATCTGTCTTCAATTATCTTCATCATATTTGATTCGCAACGCTGATGCCATATGGAGTTGTTTTCAGATAATATATCTTACCCCGGTCTCCTCATATTGACAACGGAAATGGTCAAAATCTATGATAGTCAGTGGTTTGATTATCAAAGGAAAACATGTGTACAAACAACGGTTGTATTCCCAAATGGAAATCTTACCGATCGATCATTATTTCATTTACCAATTTCCCATTTATCGTTTCCATATATTCATAAATTTCTTATTTTCTAAAATTAGAAAATATTCGTTATTAAGTTCGGAAAACGTTTCCATTTCTGATTCACGCATTAATATCGTCTCACCTATATCAGTCTCTAACTGTAAACTAATAAGAGAACAACTTCCCAAGTATAAACCCCAAAGGCCGAAACCAACATCAGATCGATACCCAAAAAGCCATTCAACTCAACTAATTTCCAGTCAGTTTCTAATTTCAATAATTCCATTTAAAATCCTAATTCAAACCCCAAATTCCTTTATAATATTTTATTTGCAAAATATTTACTTTAATCAAAATTTTCACATAGAATGTGAATAATATTTATATATATATATATAATCAAACAGTATGATTTCGTATTTTAAAAATAATATCATAAACCCAAATTCTATTTATATTTTTAATTGCAGAATTATTCATACAAATCTTATTTAATTTCCAATATTTATAATCTCATTGCAAATTCCTTTATAATATTTTATTCACTTTCCAAATAAATATTCCTTTTATAATTCTATTTATTTTCCAAATAAATATTCCTTTTATAATTATATTTATTTTCCAAATAAATATTCCTTTTATAATTCTATTTATTTTCTAAATAAATATTCCTTTTTATAAAATCCTTTGATTTTATATTTATTTCCTTTTTATAAAATCCTTTGATTTTATATTTATTTTATCTCAATATATACTTAGAAAATTTTCCCTTTTATTCTAGTATTTCTTATGGTGTTTAAGATATCAAATAACAAGATTAGTGTCATCATAATCAATCACAGATTATATAACACATCATATATCACAATATATGAAAACAAACAGTGTTATAAATATTGAGGAGTCCTGTTGGATCCCTCCAACCAATTTCTCTGTATCCACTGATGTTAAACAATATAACTAACATCGATTTCATTTCAATATGAACTATTCTGATAAACAAAATCAATATTTGATTAACGATTTATATATATATATCATTATCTATAATTTTAACCAATAACTCAACAATTCAACCAAACAATCAACACATATCAATTAATCACCATTTCTCAATACTAGATTATATTTATAAAAATATAAACTATACAGAGTTAGTGGGATTTACTCACATTGGACGATCATCGTTAAATAACGATAACTGTCAGTTGATTCAGATCCGACATTTTAAATCTGGCATAATTTCTAATGAGCTCCAAATAGTTTCAGATCAGCATCATAACATAATCTGCCTTACGGTCCCAGCGAATCAGACCACTCAAAATTCTGATGTCGTATGCCTAAAATATAAAATTAACAAGGCGACACACTAATTAAATAAATTTTCATTTAAACACTAATTTCCATTTAATTAAAGTTTGGGCCTTACTGATTTATTTTTCTCCATCGGCCCACTTCCTACCCTGCCCGCATGAAGTAATTGTTCTCCCCAACAATACAACTCACGAACCAGATTTCCTCATCGCTATTGCCAACTATTAACTCATGTTCCCAGTATGCAAATTTCACGTGTCTGCAAATTATACCCCTTTTCTTTACTTTTAATTTAGTTTGGGCCTAACACTAATTTTCTTAGCCTAAACCGAACTTGAAATAACTAGCCTGCATATTCACAGTGCCCTTTCTTCTCTTTTACAAATAAAAATCCGCTGCTGCTCTCATTTCTTTGTGGTCATTACGGAATCATCCAGCACCAATACCTCATGTTTGCACCTTGTTCTAACCAAATATACCGTGAGTCCTCTCATGCCCCTCTACAACTTCATACCATGAAGATACCACTTGAGATCTCCATTACAAATCCGACTTCAAGCCTGTACATTGCCTTACCATTCACCGCTACAACTCTGTAGCGCCCAGAGAACACATTTCTGCAACTCCTACTAATTACCATCCAATTCTTCCAACCAGAGCGCCAGTGCAAGTTTTCCTCTCACCTCCCTTTTCCTTACGCAGAACTCAAACTAGAAAACAACATTTCACGAAAATATATTCACCCATAGTTCCATTTTCTAACCGACCATCCCTCCTCCTTGGACTACCAGCACCCTGCCGACCACACCAACTCAACCACCAGTCCCTTCTTACACTGCTCAGCCTTGCGTCACCACTAAAATTAATGAACACACCGTTGAACTCTGCGGCTCCTCCTTTTCCTACCGAACGCAGACATTCTCGCTCCATTTTATTCGTCCTGCTTCAGTATTTTACCTTCTCCTTGGTGTTCGCGCCTTTTCCTATATCTTTCATGTTTTGCATGCTCATTTTGTTTTGCTGAAGCCAAAAACAAATGAAAACCTTCTGTGTATTTTCAAATAGCTGAGAACGGGTGTCGCAACCTCACCAATCACACATGAGATGAACTGCAACACCATATATATGAATTCGAGTATACAAGATTTATGATGTTACGGTAGTATGGAATTTGTTTTATGACCATTTTTTTTAATTTTACACCATTGGTAAACGCACGAATGAATTTACTGCAGTAGAAGAAAAATGGAGATTGAGGTACTGGTCGAGTATTTACATCGAAAAGAAGATGCTTAGCCCTTAAGTACTTACTCGTACTACATAGGCATGTGCCATGTTGTAGAATAGTTTAAATTTTCAATACTAGGCTATTTTTCTCCTGTTGCGTGAAAGGTATACAGACAGATTAAACATTTGACTATGCCTTAATTGCTTAGGGGAATGGTATTACATTTTTACTAATTAATTAGTTTGCTTAAGGTGTAAGTGAGTTCATTTTATTTACGTGAACTCCCCTCCTATATTTTGAGTACAAAAAGAACACAGCGCACCCCCATGCTCAAGAATAATATTGTTGTGATGAGAAAAAGGATGCAAATAATATATTTCTACTACTATTAGATTCACTTTATAAATGAACCATTTAAGCGTGTGTGTCGCACATGGTATTTTACTCGGATTTGTCACCTTGGCTTAAACGACATTCTGCTTGTAAATTATATTGTTGTCTTATTTTATATTGTCTTTTTATTCTTAAACAATCATTAATAATTTAATTTCTATTTTATATTTATTAAATAATAAAAATTATTTAATTCAAAACATTAAAATGATTAAATAAATTAATTAATCGCTAAAATTCCGGGACATTACACCTATCCATTTTGTCCTTAGATAATATTAGGTGGATTTCCATGAGTTGTTTTGTGGTAGGTTTCTTTTCTCATCATAAATTCTCTCTTGGAAGAGTGGTGATGTAGGAACCTCCAACAACACCTGAAGTATTTGTAACTTGAGATTTAGCATTTGGCTACCATGCTCCAGCCACGAAGCAAGGCATCTCAATGTTATAACCATTATTTTGCTATTTTTGGTGTTATTTTTTCGTTATCTTTGTTGTTATCCCTTTCCAACATCGGGTTCTTGGTTTGGTGGTGATTCTTGCTTGTAACAGTTAGTGTTGTTCAAATCGCACGACTTAGGTTAATGAGACTTGTAAGTTTGTAAATGTTTATTTCATTCACGCATGCCTGTTTGAATGAAATCTCATTTTCATATCTAAACTAACATTTGTCCTGGAGCTGGAAGGAACAAAATTCTGTGTTGGATGCATTTTGGCAAAGGACCGGTTTTTTATTGTTTTTCGTTACGGGTATATAAATAAATAAATCATCATTCCTTGCCTAGATAAAATTTATTTTGGTCCTTTTGTGTGTAATCACAGTTTTCGCATTTTTGGCATGACTGACTTCCTTTTTCACCCACATGTGACTTGAATCATTTAAGTTTTCGCAAAATACATTTTAAAGCTTTTGGAAAATGTTGTTTGAAAAAAAAACTTTTTACCTTTTTTTTAATTATTTTAACCAATTTACTTTCTTTTATTTCAGTTTGTGCGAAAACACAAAAATTTGGATATGGCTGCTTATGCATATCTAAATGTCTATTTTACATTAAAATGAATGATTTGAATGGAGCAAAGTGTACGTTACCGAAGTTTTGATTTTTTTTATACGAATATTATATGGAAAGTAATGCGGTACTGGAAAGGAATTTTCAAAATAAATACAAAAGGTTTTAAAGTAGAAATTTATTTTTATGAAAAAAATCGACTTTTGGTCACATAAATATCATAAGAAAGATGTTTGGATGGTTTGTGTGTGCATTTTAACAATTCCATAGGACGGATGATACGATTAAATCGATAAAGATGACAAAAAGGGAAAGGCTTCTTCAGCGTTGGAAGCATTGTTTCCATACCGTGTCAAAAATGCGCGCGAGTTATTAACTAACTCGTTTTACATTATAAAGCTTGTTTTAAGCCTCCTGTATAGTCTACAGATGAAATATTTGGAGTATTTTGGGTAACTGAGGTGAAAATTCCATTGTAGGGCGGGTAATGGAAAAGTTGTAAGCAAGAAAAATGTTAAAATTCTTCGCTCGATTTCATTTTTTCGATGGGAGAAATTATATAGGAAACTATTAAATTGCGTGACGTTTGGGATGGTAAATTTGTAATTGTGTGAAGGTAATGGATGAAAAAGAGTTTTCAAAGTTCGCATTCATATAGAACTACCAGTATATTTAGGATGTTTAGCATCATGTTGTCAAAAGTGTTCAAAAAATCTTAATGCATATATATAGAGGGCCCAATTTAGAATCATCATGCATACTTATTTTATGGTTGAAATGCATCATGTACACCATGCACATATACACATGGTTGCAAAGTGGATATATACAAATTGGTTGTATAGGATAGGTTAACAAGGTGTTAGAATATCATGATGAAAATCATTTTAAGGGGGGAAGAATGTAGTGACCCTGAATTTTTACAATAAATAGTTATTTAATTAGAATCTAAAAAAAATAGGAATTTTTGCAAACAATTGAATTTGACCACGATACTTTAACCAATGTGTTCTGTAACAACCCATAACCAATTTTAGATTTATTTTTAATTGATTTCCATAGAAATTAAAATATTTTAGATGAATTATTTTGAGAATAAACGACTTAACACTTATTTTAATCGAAGTTACAACATATAAATTTAAAATTTAATTAATACGAGCTTGAATGGCGCTATAATTTGAAAACTCGATTTCAAACTTTGAATGAATATAAGGAATTCAATATAAATCAGAATTTGATAAAACAAGAAACATGAGAATATTTTGAATTGTAACCTTCTAAATGTTAGATCATATTATGGCTCCAACACCCGAATTTTCTAGAATTGTAGAGAATAATAACTAGAAATGAAAGGAAATGCAACAAACACACCAAATTTATAGTGGTTAGGCGTTAACGAGCGTACGTCCACTTTCTATGTCTTTGATTATACGTTGAATGCAAGTACAATCAATGATTTCTCTTAGTCTCACTTTTACAATGATGTTTCACTCAACAATTTTGAGATAATACTGATAAAAAATAATGGAGAAACAATAATGGTGGAAACAATACTCAGAATTGCCAAAAGATCATGAAAATTGCCAAGTATGGGGCTATTTATTGGTGATATCTACAGGCGGCTCGTGAGGACATGTGGCACGAATCTCGAGAATCTCGCATCCTTTCATGGCCTGATGGAGAAATGGTTAATATGGCGATTATGAGCAGGTGTCATCAGATCCTGAATACACGGCTCGTGAAGGACTAAGTCATGGCCATCACCTTCTGAGCTTGTGGAGGTGTCGTGATGATCGATCATGAGTGGGTCATGATGGCCATTCACAAGCGAGTTGTGGTGCATCCTCCGTGAGCGGGTCACAGTGCTCATTCACGAACCGGGAATGAGGCAGATCACGAGTGTGCTTGGAAGGAAGGATCACGAACGGGCTCTTGGGCTTCATGCGCCAGGGTGGATCTATCCTGAACTTTTGTACATGGGTCCTCGACTATTTACTTGTGCATATTTGTTTTTCTTGGTGGCTTGGTCAGAAAGCTAGCCAGCATTTTGCCCACTCGAAGTACTTTTATCAGAGATGGAACGTGCTTCGAAATTAATCAACATGCCTACTCTTGCATAGATGAGTGTAGACATTCGTGTCTGTTTGCATCGTCACGCCATTTCGAAGAATCGCGTTTTCTGACGAGTTTAAATATAGAATCAAGTTTGCAATTATTCCTTTTCATTTACTGGTTAACTTTAATCTTGTGAATTTCGGAGCACATCGCGAATACTTCTTTAGGTGAGTTTTTAAATTCCTTTGAATAGTTTAAAGGGATTCATTGTGTCACGATCCTTGTCATTAGGCACGTATCATGAATCAGCTGATCGTCAGGTTCTCGTGCAAACGATGGTGGGCTTGTGCAAGTACTCGTGGCCCATTGGACCAATCGGTTCGAATAAAACAAAAAGGAGAAGGTAAAGAATCTTTGTATGGGCTATATAAACCGATTCCCTCTTAACTTTTACCCTTTCTTTTTTACTTTCTACTGCCGCCTCTCTCTCTTTTTTTAATTCCAAAGCCATAATTCCTGCTAATCAAATCGCAGATCCCGAAATTCAGTTAATAGATATTTTGATCCCCTGATTGTGATTTAAACCTTCGATTTATAAGCTTTGCGAATTTAAAATCAATTTTTATGCGAGCTTTTTGCTTTTCGCCATCAAGATCCCCCATACTAGCATTGCTAATGGCCTCGTCGGCGCTAGTGGTTTGTTGATTTGTGATTAAATCAAAGGCAGTAGCCATGGTGCCCCCCGTCGTGGAGATAGGCGGCGAGAGAATGGTGAAAGTTTGTTTTGTAATGGAGCAAATACAGGTTGTGGAGCGTGGTGATGGGTTCACTCGTGAAGTGGGTAGTGAGGCCATTCGCAGAAGGGAATTAGGCATCAATTTGTAGAGAAAGGTGGAATGTTGGTTCGTGGAGGAGAGCGGTGTATCAGTTTATGTCGTGGTGGTGAGACATAAGTCGGGTCGGGTCGTGGATGAGGACGAGATATCAGCTCACATGAAGTGGAGGGTCGTGGTGATTATTTACGAACCAATGTGGTGTATGGATGAATATTTCATCACAGACCTTGTGCCATTACGAGCCGAACTTCTCTCTGTGGGCCAACCCTTTGCCACGAGCCGGCTTCTTTCCATGAGTTGGTCCCATGTCACGAGCCGACGCACATCCACGAGCGTGACCCATATCACGAGCCAACCTCCGTCTTGAGCCGAACCATAAAACTTCGTGGACTAGCCGATCCCCGGGTCAATCCTCATTTTATGATTATATGTGATTAATTTACATCAATCAATCAATTGTGTGGACATATATTTCAACTAAGCCTCTATTATAACTCAAGTTATTCAGTGAACAGTTAGGTTTAGAGCCTTCAAGATGAACTTTCTGATTTGAATGACTACTTAAACCAACAAACAACGACCAATCTTATGCTTATTTGCCTAACTTCATGCTTTTATCTTCTGCCATGTACACATTTGCACACACCAGCGCTTGCACACACGGGTTTTGCGGGTATTTATGCACTAATTGCTCATGTTTATTTGCCAACACAACAAACATGTCCGATAGACGCTCAGTAAGAATATCGAAGAAGAGTGAGGCTCCAGAGTCCTCAAGTTAGTACAATCCTGATGCACTTCCATGAGATCCAGAATGGGATAAATCTGGATCTGATTATGAAATAGATACGGAAATGGACTCGACGTCTTCCGAAAGTACATCACTTGAGGAGGAAGAGGATGATCGGGCTTCCGATGAAATCGAGAGTGTTAAAGAAGTAGAGAAAGAGAAAATAAGTGACTTTATAGCCTCCAAGCTGGATGATGTAAAGTTAAAGAAAATCTGCTTGAGACATGGGTTTCCTTAGATTGACGAGAAAACTCCAGGGGATGGGGACAAACCCCATTCTGTTCCAAAAGGATACATGGCTATCAGTAGGATCATGTGCTTGATAGGTGTTATTCCCCCGTTTCCTCCAATTGTCGTCGATCTTCTGAGACAATTACGCATTGCTCCTATGGAGCTCCAACCCAATGCTTATGCAGCTTTGTACATATTGTATATCGCATATGCTGAGATTTTAGAGATCGAGCTTACACTCAAAGATTTGAACTTTTATTATTATTTCAAGCATCGCTCCATGGGGACTCCGAACTTCATTTTCTTTGAATCGATCCCCTTCTAGGAATGTATTATCGGACGGTCATAGAAATTTTGGAGATGCTAAGTTTGACTGGTTTTACATAAAGCACCAAACTGGATGTGCGAGGATGTGGTTACAGTCAAGTAGGTTTCGATTTCTTCATTGCATATTCTAATTGTATGATTAAAGTGTAAATATTTATATTTCTTTGGACAACTCATAATTTCTAAAAGACAGAAGGTTCGGTGTATAAGGACCGATTATCTTTCCTTTTAAAGAGCAAGTCGGACTTCTACAAAATTAAAAGGTGTATAACCAAAGAGAACCTTCACAAGCACCACCTTTTGGATGTAAGATTCGGACTCGGTCCGGGCGGCAAGCCCCACAAGTACGTGCCCCCTGCTCAGACAGTTGGAGAATCTAGTGGCATGCCCCCAACCGAGGGAGAATTGACCACAGGAGCTACTAAGGCGATCGAGTTTCGCAAGAGTCCCTCACCGATGATTGATCAGGATTATGAGGATTTGTTATATACAAAGGAGTTAAAATTCGAGCTGATGAATCGAAGGATGTCTCAGTTTTTCAGGAGCAGTCTCCTCCAAAGAATTCATTGCCAATAGAGCCTACCACTCATGACACATTAATGGTGGCGCAAATATTTGGGGATTTAGAAAAGATCCCTTGCCAGATAGCATTTACATATCTGAATATTTCAAATGGGAACTGTTCTTCCCTATATCTGAGGAAGAAACCACTCCCGTCAAAGAGAAAGATATTGTACAAACGAGCCAAACTCTGGGCCATGGTCTGGGAGGGGGGATCACACGGGATACACAAATCACATGCACCACCTTTCATGACACCATTATTCTGTTTGTATTCATGACCCTTATACTTGCTTATTATTCTTTGCTTGAAGAATATATCGCCACCACTCATATTCTCATCGCCGACTTCGTGACTGCACACATAGACTCAATCCCGCAAGTGAGCATGAGCGCAGTGATAGTTGGCAGAGGGATAGTAAAAGACATCATGATTCTTATCAGTCTCATTCTACACGTTCTCGCTCTCCTTCTAAGCAAGACCCCGGGAAATACCATAGTCGCCAACTAGCACATGTAGGAGGGAAACAAATTCCCAAGGCTTTGAGTCCCCCAAAGTGTATTCCTCCTTAGGATAAACCCTCCAAGAAACATCACCGGTCTAAGGACAAGCACAAGGATCGAAGCAAAGGTACGAAAAGGGAGAAAACAACTCTTGTCCCCTCTGGTCAACCCAATTTGGAAACTACCACTACATAGAAGGTGGTTTTTACACCAGAAAATAAGGCAAAATTGGGGCGCTTGCGAAAAGAGTTCCCGACATCTATTTTGAAAGGATGCATTTTGTTTCGGATCTTGAACTAGTTCCTGATGAATGGGATGTGGAGGTTGTAGGACAAATTGGTTACATGGCAAAACAATATAGAGCGATGAAGAAGCACGGCAAGAATCTGTCAGATGTTATTCGTCGTCTGGAAATGGATACAGCCGGGGATAGAGTAAAGATTGATCATGACGTTAAGGCCCGGAGCAAGGCCGAGAAAGAGCTCGAAGACACTCAGGCTCAGCTTGCCTTAGCTCAGCGAGATGCTGTGAATTACAAAACAGAACTAGAGAGCATAAAGAAACGCTTCCATTTTGAACTTGATTCCAACATCTAGGAGCCAGCGGCTCTAAAGAAGAAGATTGAGGATCTTAAGATGGCCATTACTGATTTAAGGGCATCACAGGATCGTTTTGACACAGAAAAGGAAGCCTGGGAGAGAGAAATGGTTAGCTTGAAAGACAAACTTGCCCATGCTGAGGAGAGAGCAGCTCTTACTGAGGGTAATGCTAATGTAGCCCTCGAATCCGCCTCCACTGCTACCACTAAGCTTGCTGCGGCTGAAAAAGAGATGGAGGATGTAACAACCCGAATTTTTACAACACGTTAAATCAAGAATCAAGACAGGATTAAACTTTAAATTCTGAATCAAGTGAAACGGGCTATGCCATTGCGTTCGTCTCGGAAAAATACGCGAAATAGAGTCCGAGTTTTCGAGAATCGGAGTCCGTATGACCCGTAAAAGGCCCAAAGAAGGTTTCTGGGAATTTGAATTTCGGAAACAGTTTTGGGAATCAGATCTGGGGGCTAGGCGGGAAGTTTCCCGCCTAGGACATGTCGACAGGGCTATCGACAGGCCTGTCGACTTGGGCCCAGACCAAGTCGACAGCCCTGTCGACTTGCCTGTCGACAGGGGGTGGCCGAGGCAAGTTGCCTGGCGCACCTGTTTGTCTCACCTGGTCTTGTTCTTGGGCTGGTTCTGGAAGCTTCCGAGATCTGATGGTCCTAATCTATCCTAGATCTAATCCTATGGCCTAAAACACACCCTAATCTCTATAAAAAGACCCTAAACCTAACCTAAATCCCTAAAAATCAAACCTAGCAACTAAGTGCTGCCAAAATCAATTTTGATCATGGCCTCCATCTCCAATCCCTAGAGCCTATGCATTCAAATCGGGTTCAAATCAAAAGGTGCAAGCTTGCTACACCAAATAGAGGCCAAATCAACATTGCTATGCGAGTTTCATGAAGGTTCTTCTTCAAAGGAGCCACCTTCCTTCGTCAAGATGATGCATGACCCCTTTTCTAAGCCTTGCCTATGTAAGTTCTAGCTACTTTTGGATCAAAACGGTATTTTTAATGTTGACATGGGATAAAATGAGATAAAGCATAAGTATGCATGTATGTGAACCTAACTTTGTCCCTTTTCTATGATCTATGACCTTAGACTAAGATGTAGCAACTTAATCATGTCACTCATGTTATGTTTAGCCTAGTTTATCTTGCAAGTTTGGATCTTTGTCTATGGAAGATTTGCATGAACCTTTGGGAACCATTTGACTTGTGAAACATAGGCAAATACTTGACCTTGGGGCTTATGCATGCATATGAACACAAACCCCTTATGTTTCATGCATGTTTGTGGCAAAACCTCCTTATGATATTATGCAAGTTTGTGGCCAAATCCTATATGATAGTATGCATGCTTATGGTCAATCCCTATATGACTCTATCATGCATGTTTTAAGGCCAAACCCCCTTATGACGCCATGCATGTTTGGAGCCAATCCCTTTTGTGGCATCGTGCATGTTTTGGGGTCTACATGTAGCCATAGTATACCTACTATGTTGACTCGCTTTGCTTGCGTTGGGAAAACACGATTTTGGGTAGTTAGATAAACATGAACATGTCGTGAAATCTTAATTTGAATATGACATGTGTTTATACTTGAAAATATGACTTGAAAGATAACATGGAAGTTGACATGTAAGTATGCATAAAAACATGAGCTTGGGAATTTACCTATTAAGTTAGGTCTACCCTTTGGGAATTTACCTATTAAGTTAGGTCTACCCAAATGCTTGAAAAACTTGTAACATGTTTTGGAAACATGATGAACTTAGATAATATAAGTGTGGCCAACTCGAGGTTGGTTGAGTTTGCAACGTAAAACTACCCGGAACCGACCGGCCTAACTAGTAGTTGCAAACAATAGGACCCAATGTGAGAAGTTGGTCATGTCGCGCTTAAGACCCGAGGTTAGACTAGGTTGTGGTGTAAATCTACCCGTACCCGCCCGACTTAACTAGTAACCACAACAAGGTCTAATGTGAGAGGTTAAGAGTGCATTAATTAAATTAATGCCACATGATAAGGTTAAGTAAATTTGACTAATGACACTTAACCGATATGACACGAATGGGTAGGTTAAGTGGGACCGGGCTTGATTTCCTTAATGACACTTAACCATGCAAGATGATTAGGGGATGGGGTTAAGTAATTTACACTTAACTAATCCGACTGGGTAATTAGATGAGGTTAAGTAATTAAGACTTAACTAACCTAACCACGGTAACTAGATGGGGTTAAGATTAGGCTTAACTAATCTAAACATGGTAATCGGATGGGGTTAAGTTAGCCTAGACTTAATTAATCCAACTTGGTAATTTAATGGGGTTAAGTTAAACACTTAACTAATTTAACACGATGATTTGATGAGGTTAAGTGACCTATACTTAACCAATCTAACTCGTTAATTTGATGAGGTTAAGTTAACCTATACTTAACCAATCTAACGTGAAAACATGATAAGGCTAAGTCACGAATCGTTTGAATGCGCTTGACCGATATGACTCAGTAATTAGATAAGGTCAAGTTAATACATATACCGAACCAATCTAAAATGATAATTAGATAAGGTTAAGCCATGAATTGCTTGATATACTTAACCAACTTGACACATGGTTTGTAGGGTTAAGTTTTGGACTTGGATACTTAGCCAATTTTGACGTGGTTTGTAGACGGGTTAAGTTGTGAACTTAAGTGACACTTAACCCATTAGATAAACCCTAATTCGGAGGATTAGGTAAATAACCATAGTTAACAAGGATTATGGAAATAAGGCTAAGTGGTAAACCTTAGTTAAAAGAAACTAAGTAATAATTCTTAGCCAAGGAAATTTGGACCACCTCGTAGATAGATGAGTAACCCGATACGGTAGGTCATCGTTTAAGTATACGTGTAGGAGCAGGCTATCTGATTTAGATAAAGGCTCCAGCGAACTGGGTAACGAAGCAGCGGCTTCGGGGAACGTGAGGATATTCTTGGGATCCCTCTGTGAGCTGCCAGGTCATTATACTAGGCTCACGAGAGGTTGAGGTCTGCGGTAGAAGAACCAAGAATATGCCTTGGTTGCTATGCGAGCGACCTAAATACTGGGGTGGATAGCAGTGAGTCGACGAATACATAAGGTGCCCGAGATAGCAAGTTCGTCGATCATCTACCATCTTAAGTCAAGCGTGTACGTACGGAAAGGCAGGGAACACCCAACAGACCATAATTGCTATCTAATTATGGGTGAGGTAGGCCGTAGGATGTGGGCTGGCCGGAGTGTAGTTCTCATGCAAGATTGTCTCTTGTGTTGCCTTTCACTAGTTGAGGGAGGGGTCTCGTGGGACCATAGCCACGTGTAGAAAAGCAGACCTTAGTATCTGCATCGGCAGATAAATCTAAAGCTCCCGACCGAGTCCTGTATTTCTTGTTTTGCCCTGTGACAGGACTCGGATGGCACGATGTGATACATGTGCATAGAGTTATAGAAAAACGATTCACGATGAATGCATGGGAAAAAGGGCGTGGTTGACGGTTAGCGTAATCCCTAGTGGCCTAGGTGGTTTAACCCAAACCGAAATACGAAAGCGTGCAATAGGTAAGCGTAATCCCTAGTGGTGCTAGGTGGCGTAAGTCCTAGTAGTTCAAACGATGATTCATATGGAAGAGCCTAGCTAGAACAAGGGTGACAGTCCAAACGACTTCAAGGATAAAACGTACGGCCTACGGCAAAGGACTGATCTTATACATGGAAAGAAACATATGAGTGGGAAAACCTACATATGCTATATATTAGGTTGACATGGACCATTACATGACATTGGGCAAGGGACATTCATGGTTAACACGTGACGCGGGTTGGGATACTAGTACGAAAGGTGCAGAGCAAATATACATGTTAGAACTAGGAAGAATATACATAATAGATACTGTGGGATGTTAGACGGGGCAGATACCTTGGGATAATGTACTCGATAGAAATCTGACGATGTGATACCTTGACTTATCATAACACCGTAGTTTATCATGATACCTTGGTTTACCTTGCCACAGTAGTTCAACCGGCTACCCTGGTTTAGTTTATCTATCTTGTAGTTATCCTTATGTTTACTTTCAGTTTATGCATGTCATGTTACCTTTACCTGTTTTTATACTGGAAGTAGATAGGACTTACTCAGTCTTTTTGACTGACCCGTTTTGTTTCGCCTCTTTTCTTCCGTTTCCCCCCCTCCAGGTTACAGGGAGGAAACAATGCTGTTTAGTTCGGACTTCTTCTGCTTGAAGGTCATCATGGATGGCTTGGACTTTTCTTGGCTATGGCTACTTTACTGTTTTATTTGGGGAATAATTTATGAAAAAGTCTTTATGCTTCTTTACTATTGCAAGACAGGTTTTGATGTACTCTGATGTAAAAGGCTTTAGACCTTAATTATTAATGTTTATGAAAGTTCGATTTTACTTCCGCTATTTTATATGTTCTGTCTTGTGATATTTCTGTGCATGTTTACCTTGATAATGCTTCACCAAACCTAGGGCATTCCCTTTGTGAGTGACCCTAGCGGAGGTGGGGTGTTACAGAGGAGTTCAATGAACCATCAGTCTACTTTTTTTCTCAAGTCATCTGGACTCGAAATATTTATTGGATCTGTGACTACCACACTACTTTAGTTAATGTGTGGGACCAAATTGTTGAAAGTGGGAAGCAGCGCGTGAAAGTCAAGAATGTCGATGAGAACCAGCTTATGTAGACCTTTCTCAAAGGTGGAGAGCCTGAGGATTTGGCAGAGGGTAGGCGTCGATCCAGGAGACTATGGAGAAAGAGAGGCTCGATCTCAAAGGCAAGAGTAAAATTGATGAAGGTTCAAACTCAACTGCGGGGCCCAAGGCTTTTGAGGTTGAGGAGTATTGTCTAGATGATCCATTGATCCCCAGAGTCCCAGTTCCTCCTGCTGTTGGGCTTCTACCGTAGATTCAGGCGAGGATTCAATGGAAGATATCTCTATATTCTCTCCGCAGTTTGTCAAAGCTATTGTAACTTGTCATCGTATTGTGGAGCAAACAATCGAGAAGACCACATTTTCTCCCAAACTAATAACAATTTCTTCTCATGATATAGGTGCCAAGCCTACCGGTGAGATTACAGAAAAACAAGCAGAGACTGAGAAGGTCAATGTCCTATCCCGTACCGAGGTTCCTGGGGTTCCAAAACTAACTGAAGTTGAGGAAACAGAGAAAGCCATTGTAGCATCAAGCACTGACGTTCCCAAAGATGACAAAATCATCGTAGCCTTAAGGGACACTGAGATGGAGATGAAGAAGAGGAGGTCACCATCACGGGAGAGATAAAGGATGAAGACGACATGACTCTGGCCGACTTGAGGGCCAAGAAGGACTAATTGTTGGCCTTAAAAATAGAGGAACAAGAGCCCTTAAATGTGCCACCTATCTCTGCAGCTGATCCCAGATTTAGTTAATTATAAAGTTGTCTACTAAGTCGATAACTACACAGCTCGCATCCCAATCCTCTGAACTTCCATAGGATCCTCATTCGGATAAGAAGAAGAGGAAAAAGCAGGATAAATCTGGTGCCGACAAGGAGGAGCCAGAGAAGCAAAAGAAACAGAAGAGACCAACGTCATATCCAAAGCCTAAGTAGAGCCAGATTGCTTATGTCTTTTCTCTTTTTAGTTGTTCCACTAGCCTTATCATGTAGTCGCGAGTATGGCCCTCGCATTTTGTCTAACCTTATTTTGTAAATCTGCACTTAGTTAATGAAAATCTATTTCTCTTGCCTCATTACATACCTGTGAATATCTTACAATTAGTTATGCATTTAAATATTCGAATCATAAGTAAGTCATGAATGAAAGCGCATTATTTTCATCGTAGACACAACATAAAAACTTCTATAATGCATTGTTGTGTGTCAAGTAGTATGTGTATATATGCCCCCAATCAATCGTCGACGTGGTACTTGGCCAGGGCTCGTTGAGAATTTATTAGGATCGACATTGTATAGCCCTCCATGTCCGGACATGGAGGGTTCGGGCTCAGTTTTCTATTTTACCCCCGATACTTCAGCGGGGTAGGAGCCCTTTAATGGCATTTAATCGATATGCCTTTACACTCTCCTGTCATATGCCCATGATAGAGTTCGAACTCAGCTTTCAATTTGTACCCTGTTCCTTCAGTGGGGTAGGAGTTCTTTCGTGACGTTCAGTCTCTGGCGCCTTTATACTCTCCCATCGAATGTCGTAGGTAGAGTGTTGTCAAGATGGTCTTTTAAGTCATGGTGCACCTTCACGCTTCATGGACAATTCTTTTCCTTCATACTCTTTATGAGTATTAGAGTGTAAATAGTTGTGTCGTTTACTTTATTGCACCCTCGACGTTTTGCATACTCTTGAACTTCTTATTTAATAGAAGGCACTTTTAATTACATGCTCCTAGACTGCTGCGAAGTTTATAGTGCACTTTCTAATTATGAAAACTCATGTAAGTAAAAAATGAGAGAATAAATAAGAAATGGTGCGATAAAAGTAAATGACACATGATATTTTATAGTGGTTCTGTCGAATCATGACCTACGTCCACTTTATAATATTTTGCTTATATAACCAGACTGTTCTAGGCAAGTCGTGCCTTTTTACATGGTCCTAAAAACAAAAGAGTAAAAATGACAATTTCATGTGAAGTAGTGCCGCAAATATTGGGCGTTCCACACTCAGGGGATTTCATTTCCATCCACAGTCGCTAGCTTGAAAGATCCATTACCAAGCCTCCGTAGGATGGTATATGGTCCTTCCTATTTCGGGTCCAAATATACTGAGGGTTGAAAGACACGCTTCAGAACCAAGTCTCCGGGTCCAAAGGTTCAGGCTTGAACTTTTTATTGTAATATCGGGCCGCCTGTTGTTTCTGTCTCAAGGCATGCAGGTCTGCTTCATCCCTCTTTTCTTCAACCATATCTAGGGATTCAAGGAGCAACTTCTTGTTTGTCATCAGGTCATAGTAAGTGACCTGTGAGATGGAACTTCTAATTCAACCGGGATAACTGCCTCAGACCCAAAAGCCAGTGAAAAAGGCGTGTTCCCTGTGGCTAACTTGAAAGTTGTTCTATAAGCCCATAATGCCAAGGGTAGCTCATCGACCCACATGGCTTTGGCCCGTTTCAACTGCTTCTTCAAAATGGACTTGATTACTTTGTTTGTTGCTTCTACCTGTCTTGCAGATGCGCCAGAACTGTGAATCTCTTCTTGATACGGTATCTCTGGCAAAAATCCCAAAACTCAGTACTATCAAATTGAGTCCCATTACTTTCGGAATCCAAATCGACATATGGTGTTTCTGACGATGAAGTTTATCACTCGCTTGGCTGTGATCATGGTTAGCGGTTCTACGTCGAACCACTTGGTAAAGTAATCCACGGCCACAATGGCGAATTTTGCTCCGCCCTTCGCTATGGGGAGGCTTCCAATGATGTCCCTTCCCCAAATAGCAAAGGGCCATGGACTATTATCATTTTCAACTAATTAAGAGGCGCCTTGGGAATCTTAGAGAATTTCTAGCATGCGTCGCAATTTTTCGTGCATACTTAGCCGCATCTTTATTCATGGTAGGCCAGAAATAGCCATACCGCAATATCTTCTTCGCCAGCGTTTGTCTTCCAGTGTGATCGCCACATTCACCTTCGTGTACTTCTTTGGTACCCATTTGATGTTGTCATGGGCTGTACACTGGAGGAGAGGCTTCGAGAATCCTTGTCTGTATAGGACTTCGCCTTGCGTGACATACCGGGAGGCCTTTCGAATAACAGCATGCCTCTCGTTCTTCTTGGTCGGAAGCGTTCCATTCATCAGGAATTACTTTAGAGGTGTCATCCAAGACCCTCTTTCTGGCTCTGTTTCCAATACAGGATCAATTAACATTTGATTGATGCTTGGGGACCGCAGTACCTCTATCGGGACCATCTCTGTGTCCTTAGGTTTATCAAAGCTAGCCATCTGGGTCAACTTGTCTTCCCTCTGATTCTCTGATCGAGGGATGTGTGTTATGATGTAGGGTTCGAGGCCACCTAAAAATTTTCTCACTTTCTTCAAGTATGATACGAGCCTAGGTCCTTTGACCTGAAACTCTTCATTGATCTGGTTCACAACTATCTTGGAGTCGCAGAAAATATCCAGTTTTTCTATCCCCAATTCTTTTGCAATCCTAGGCCCGACAATCAGGTCTTCGTATTCCGAGTCAATATTTGTGGTGTGGAATTCTAATCTCAAAACATAATATATCGGTCGTTTTTCGGGAGTTACAAGTACAACTCCAACACCAGATCGTCCATCATTCCTAGCTCCATCAGTGTACAGTTTCCAGGCGCTAGGGTCAACTAGTGGTTTTGAGGTATCAACTTCTTCATTCATTATATCGTCCTCTGGGATAGTAAATTCTGCTTTAAAATCTGCCAACACTTGCCCCATTATCAATCTTCGGGGCTGAAAGTTCAAATCAAATTGTCTCAACTTGATATTCCATTTGAGTAGCATTCCTTATGCCTCTGGTCTTTGTAAAACCTGGCGGAGTGGGTGGTCGGTATACACAGTGATGGGACGAGCTTGTAAGTAGTGGCGAAGCTTACTAGATGCGATCAGCAGACTATATGCGAGCTTTTCTATCTTTGGGTAGTTCCGCTCTACCGCCGCTAATTTCTTACTTACATAATACACAAGTCTCTGGACGTTATCCTCTTCTCTTACCAGGGTTGAGCTTATTGCGTGGTATGACCCCGCCAAGTACACGAATAAGTCCTCATGGTCTACTAGCTTAGAGAATATCGGGGTTTTTTCCATATAATTCAGGAGGTTCTGGAATGCTTCCACACAATCAGGGGTCCATTTAAAATTGCCTTCCCTCACATTATCAAATCAAAAAATGGAACGCATTTATCTGTAGCTTTTGAGATGAATCTACTCAATGCAGCTACTTTCCCGGCGAGGCTCTACACATCTTTGATTAGTCTTAGTTCTTGAATATTCCTGATTGCTTCGACCTGATCTGGATTGATTTCAACTCCGCTCGAGCTAACGATAAAGCCTAAGAGTTTTCCAAAGGCAACTCCAAATGAACACTTTAGAGGGTTGAGCTTCATCCCATATCGCCTAAGGATATCAAACATTTCTGCTAAGTCAATAGTCTGGTTGGACGACTATTTGGATTTCACAAGCATATCATCAGCATACACTTCCATTGTCTTCCCAATCTGATTGTAGAACATCCAGTTCACTAGTCATTGATATGTAGCACCAGCTTTCTTTAGACCAAAAGGCATCACTACATAGCAGTACAGTCCCAAATCCGTGATGAAGATGGTATGCTCTTGGTCTGGAACAAGCATAGGAATTTGGTTATATCCGGAATACGCATCCATGAAGGAGAGTAGTTCGTGACCCGCAGTCGAATCCACCAGTTGACTAATTCTAGGAAGTGGAAAACTGTCTTTTGGATAGGCCTTGTTCAAATCTGAGAAATCGATGTAGGTACGCCAGTTTCCATTGGCCTTCTTCACCAAAACTGGGATTGAAATCCATTTCGGGTAAGTTGAATCTTTATTGAATCTATTGCTCCTCAACTTCTTCCTTTAAGGTAGCTGACCTCTCTGGGCCAAGCATTCGCCTTTTCTGCTTAAAAGGTGGATGCTTCGGGCTGATGCTCAGCGAGTAGCACATAACTGATAGGGATATCTCACAAATGTCAGCATGGGTCCAGACAAACACATCCAGGTTGGCCTTCAGGAAGTCGGTCAATTCTTTTGCACGAAAGGGGTCTAACTGTGATCCAATCTTCAAGACCTTCGTTGGGTCATCATCATCGATTAGAATATCTTCAGTCGTTTCGTTTGGAGTCACCATTCTGCCCTTGGGTTCCTCGTCCTCTCTGGGATCTATATCCTCGGGCAGTTCTCTGGGCGGCTCCTTCGGGGTCGTCTTTAATTGCTATGTTGAATCCTTCTTTACAGGTGGAGGAGTGCCCTTTGGTTCTATGTTTAATCCTTTGAGCAACAATTTCAACTTTGCTATGTAGCAGGCTCGTCCTGCGACTTGGTCACCTCTGACTACTCCCACTCCTGCATCTATTGAAAACTTTAACAATAATCACCAGGGTGCCCCTGAATTCTGCAAGGGACGGTCGGCCCAAGAAGGCTTTATAAGGCGATCCGATATCCAGTACCACAAATGGAAGAATTATCACTCTCCGGCGATCCCCTTCTCCCAGAGTTACTGATAATTCTACATATCCGATCGGGGATGTTGAGGCTCCATTGGAGCCACGTATCCACCCATCACATGGCTTCAAACTTTTTTCTTCACGAAGTAGTTTTTCAACGATGTCTCTCAAATGATGACATTCATTGGTGGAGTGGCCATGGGTCTGATGAAAAAGGAAAAACTTTCTTGTCTCACGTTCTTTCTCCATTGAATCTCTCGGTGGAGGCCTCTTATACTGAAGAATATTGTAGGTATCCAGGAAAATATTCTCTAATGTATCATTTAACGGTGTGAAGTTTTCAATAGCCTTGAACCGAGGTCTCCTCTAAGAATTATTCCCCCGGTTTTTCTTCCGACTGTTATTCCCAAATTGGCGACCATTGCCCTGATTCTTATTACCATTGTTAACTTCTACCTTTCCTGAACTGTCGCCGGATTGTTTGATGGCCACATTACTTTGTATATCTTCTTTATCGACAGCCTTTCTCTTCCGATTAGCATATATCTCTTCCTGACGTAATCGGATGTTAGCTTTTTCATAGAATATTTCTCCAGTCAGTGGTAGCTTGCTGGCTAAGTATCTTCCAAATTCGGTATCTTTGTCTACTCCGTTTATCAAGGCCATCAAGACAGTCTGTTCATAAGGATCACTAACCTCCGTAACCGCTAAGTTGAAGCGGTCTAAGTATGACCTCAGAGTTTCATCAGGGTGCTATTTACTAAGGGATAAATCAATGACATTTTTAGACCTCTGAGCATGAAGCCGGAATTGATTTACGAATTGTTCACTCATGTCCTGAAGCTGGAGATCGATCGTGCTGGCAAGCAGGTAAACCATATTAATGTCACATCCTCCAGGAATATCAGAAATGCCTTATATTTTACTACACCAGGAGCGGCAACGGCATTCATGTACCATGAATACCTCATCAGATGCTGAACTGGATCCGTCCTACCCGAATAACGGTTCATAGTCTGCATGCTGAATGTCCTTGGGAATCAGACATCTAATATGTCATCAGTAAAGGGCATATTACTGTGGTTTATACCCCAATCCTAGTTTCTCTATCCACGGCTATCTTCCATGGTTTGCCTAACCATTGCTTCAACAACAGCATTGGTCAATGTAGATTTAGAATCAACACTTCTTTTCTTACGGGCCCCTCTAATGTCTTTTTGACATGCTGCCGCGAAGTCTGGGGCCCGAGCAGAACTTCCTTGTCGTCTGTTGCCATGGTCAATCACACGGCGATGAGGTGGTAATGGTTGATTCTAAACAGGGTCAACAATGTCTCCATTCCTATGTAACGGAGCGGGGTCGTTCAAGTTACGATTATCACGTCCTAGATTAAGGGCGCCTCTTCTCGAGAAGCAAGTGATCCAAATCGAAGTTGTTCCAAATTTTTGGCCCATTCTAATGGTGTCGTGGAGGTCTTGGAGGTTCCTCCGACGAGGATGAGCACTCTGGAGTAGGAGGATAAGATGGTAGAGGTATCCTCTGCCTTTCGAGGTTATCAATTCATCTGTCCAATGCAGTAATATTTCGTCGTAATAAGGGACTCTCTTGCCTTTGGGCTGCCACCTCATCATTCGTCCTATCCAACATATCAAGCATGTGAGAGAGAACTCCTTTAGTTACCGGAGTAGAGGCATGTAGCTGGTCATCAATAGTCTCTCTTGGACGTAGAGCACTTGAACTAGGTCGAGAAGAAGCGCCAGCACGAGCAGAACGAGCCATAATCTCCTTTCCAGGTCGAGCTGTGGTCCCTTGGCGAGGACGATTCGTGACCCCCTCTGGTTCACGGCTTGTGGTTGCTCCCTGATGACGGCTCGTGGTGGCTCCTTGAGGTCGGCTCGTGATCTGCTGTTGAGGGCCGCTCGTGATGGCATCCTGTGACCGGGTCGTGACCCCTTCCTCGGGTCGGATCGCCCTCCGCGAGCCACGAGCCGGGAACTCCATTTCAGCCTACTCATGAACACTTTCTTTACTAGCTTCATTTGTAGCTTCATTTACTCGCGAAGCTCGTAGATCCTTGGACTTCTTTCCAGCCATAACGTCTTGACATTGCTGAAATCTTCAAAAACCAAAACAGTGGAAATTCGAACTACTTTCTTCGGACTTCAATATCCAAATAGTAGAGCAATAATCTGATATGCTGAGACTTCAATTATCAGTTAAAGCACCAAAATGTTAGATCAAATTATGGCTCTAACACCCGAATTGTCTAGAATTGCAGAGAATAATAATTAGAAATGAAAGGAAATGCAACAAAAACACCAAATTTGTAGTGGTTCGGCATTAACGAGCCTACGTCCACTTTATATGTCTTTGATTATACGTTGAATGCAAGTACAATCAATGATTTCTCTCTATCTCACTTTTACAATGATAATTCACTCAATAATTTCGAGATAATACTGATTAAAAATAATGGAGAAACAATAATGGTGGAAACAATACTCGGAATTGCCAAAGATCTTGAAAAATGCCAAGTATGAGGCTAATTATAGGTGATATCTTTAGGCGGTTCGTGAGGACACGTGGCACGAATTCCGAGAATCTCGGACCCGTTCGTGGCTTGTTGGAGAAATGATCAATATAGCGGTTATGGACAGGTGTCATCAGATCATGAATATGCGACTCGAGTAGGACTAAGTTATGACCATCATCTTCTAAGCTTATGGAGGGGTCATGGTGATCGATCATGAGTGGGTCGTGATGGTCATTCACGAGCGAGTCGTGGTGCATCCTCCTTGAGCGGGTCACAGTGCTCATTCACGAACCTGGGATGAAGCAGATCATAAGGGGGAACTTTTGTACATGGGTCCTCGTATAGTTACTTGTGCATATTTGTTTTTCTTCGTGGCCTGGTCAGAATACTAGCCAACACTAACGAATGTAAGAAATTGTGATTTCACTTTATAAATTATAAGTTATGTCTAAATTAAAATTTAGAATAGTCGCCATGTAATATATAAATATATATATATACACATGTGTTTGAAAAGCTAATTAACTAATTGATTGTTGGTTGTGATGGATGATAATTAGTTTAACTAATTGAAATATTGGAATAATAAGACCAAAGTGAAAATGAAAAGGTAAAATTTAGCCAAATCGAATTTAATATTGAACTGAATTGAAAACTTGTTCGAATTGGATATATATATATACACACACACATGTATATATATATGTTGTATAGGTTATTGCGTGGAAGCTAAGAAGAGGAATAAAATTGTACACCCGACTGATAGGTACATGTTTACAATATTGATTGGATTTTATGATTTTATAAGAGGATTGGCTAGCTGTTAGGATTTTGGATTTTCTTTTGATATATGAGAGCATGCAGAGGCCATTTGTAGCTTTACCGATCGACCCATTCAAAGAAGGTTATGGCGAAATTTTTTTAAAATTTAAGGCATTAGCCAAATTTTGAGAAATTAGAAAGTTCTTAGAAATAGAAAAGTTGAAGAACTTGAGTCAAGCGAAGGTTGAGTTGGCTAAGTAAATGTCCTTCAGTTCCTTCTTCCTTTTCAGGGATGAAAAGATTTTAAGTGGGAGAGATTGTAACAACCCGTATTTTTGGAACCAATTTAAAATTTATTTTTAATTTATTTTCATAGAAATTAAAATATTTCAAATGAATTATTTTGAGAATAAATGACTTAAGACTTATTTTAATCCAAGTTAGAACGTATAAATTTAAAATTTAATAAAACGAGCTTGAAATGGCACGATAGTTTGAAAATTCGATTTTAAACATTGAATAAATGTATGGAATTTAATATAAATCAGAATTTGATAAAATAAGAAACATTAGAATATTTTGAATTGTAATCTTCTAACGAATGTAAGAAATTGATATTTCACTTTATAAATTATAAGTTATGTCTAAATTAAAATTTAGAATAGTCGCTATGGAATATATATATATATATATATATATATATATATATAACATCTCAATATTATATATAGCCCTTAAAAGTAGCCATTTTGCAGACAACCTCCGTTTTCAATGAAACCACTTTGATTGGGTTCAAAATGTCGAATTTTGGATACAAACCATGAGAATTTCTATTTTCGTCAAATATGTTACTGAAGGAAAAAGGATTAAACTCTTTTTAGGATATTAAGTTTTTTTTGATAGGGATATGAAAAACCGGAAACATCTCGTCATAGGATCTTCCTTAGATTAAAATTCTGTAAAGTCCATTGATTGAATCCTTTGCAGAAGACATAAATATACGATAGGGCATTGTAAGTGGTAGAGTGGCCTTGCTGCCATGATCCATTGAGATCCGGTATTACTTAGAAAACCCAGTCTCAATTTCTCTTTATAGGAAAACTCATAAGAATCTTAATAAAGAAGAATTAAGACTAGGTTTTGTAAGTAGTAAAAATTTGGACCATTTCTCAATTTGTGCATGTCACCTTGCGCAGGGGCCATGCTAATCTTCTCTATATCGCTCCAATTTTATCGGATGTCCCTTGTGACTTTTGAAACTATAAGCATCGATATCTTTGGAGTTGGGTAAATTTGGTCTCTTTCATTAGATATATGACCAAAATATCACTTTTTACATATGGACGAATTTGGACTCGAAACCACTTCCATTGAGTTCAAAATGTCGTCTACGTGTTAAAAAACTATAAACTTAGACATATTCCGAGCTTCGGAGTTTTGACACTTGGGCTGGGTCTTGGTTTGACTAAATCTAGCATACCTTATAACCTGCAAGTAAGCCATCGACCATTCTTTCACTTCCAACACTTAGAAAAAAAATAGAAAATGGAGAGAGGAAGAGGAAATCAAAATTCCTAAGGTATGGTTTTCAATTTGGAACTCCAATGAAGGGGAAAATCAAGGAGACAACTTGAGTAAGCTTCACCATCTCCTTCTTCATCTTCTACTTCTTGATTTCTCTTCAATTTCTAAAAATTTCATAAAACTAATTCCCAGGAAACTCATTATATGTGTATAAATTGAGGTTTCATGAGTAATATTGGAAAAGAGGATGTTCTAGCTAAGCTTTGGATTGATTACTTGCATCTAACAAGAAATGGTGAGATTCTAAGAACTCACATCTATGTCACAAGCCTAGAAGCTTGTAAAATGTAATGTAGAGTTCATTTGAGCTTGCATATGCTAGTGGATTGGTTAGGCTAGTGTAACTTAGTCAATTTCACGTATTCATGTTTCATTAAATTGGAAATTATGATTAGAATTGTCTACACAATCTAATTCTTATGCTACTAGTTGATTTGGCGATATTGTGAAGCTCCGTTGTCACACCGGCAAGTTCTAAGACTTCACAATTTGCTTAAACCATATTTGATTGCTTTGGTTTGGAATTTAGTTCATTTTAAAGCTTATAATTAAAAATTATCACAATCTTATGTATATGTGATTATGTATGTGTTCATGAGTGGTTATGGCAAGCTAAAGAGGCTTTATTTTATCTTATGAAACATTACAACCAATCACCATTGATTCGAAATCATTCGAGAAAAGTTTACATGTTCATGGCTTAGGAAAATATTTGCCTAGGCTTCAACCCAGACATCTGACCATATTGGTCAAACGTATGTCAGAACTCTCGGGAAAATGTTTTCTTGTAAACAGACGTCTGTCCGGGCGAAGTCAGACGTCTGTCAAAACTCTCAGGAAATCTTACCCTATTAGATCAGACGTCTGTGCATTTTATGTTAGACGTCCGACCTATGCAGAAATGCACAATTTATCTTATGCATCTTATATTATGAGATTTACTGATCTATCTTTTTCCGAGTTGAATGTGGTGTTATAAGTTGATTTGGCAAGCCTTAGGGGCCTCATTGACGCTTAGGAATCATCGTAAACCATCACCATTGATCCGGGCTTGTCCGAGGCTGATTGCACACTCATTGGCAATCAAAATGTTTAATTGCTTCAGCTCAGACGTCTTACCAAATTGGTCAGACGTCTGTCCAAGCTTTCGGGAAAAATAAAAAAACTACTTCCTGTCAGGTCAGACGTCTGTCCAAAGGGGGTCAGACGTCTGTTGGCTTTTTTCTGATGTTAACAGGTGGAGACCACAGTCAACAGTTTAGTCCATCCAGACTCTTTCCCGCTTGAGTTTCGGATCATTTCGCCTTTGTTTGTGACTTTTCAGTTTCTCTAATTCACAGATTTCAATAGCCCGATTCTTATGAAATCATTTTATAAATCATCAACTAAAGAATGGCGAAGTGGAAACCAATGGTGAGAACTCTCTCACTCAAAATCTTTGTATAGTTATTTATTTTTATAACTGAATATTTGTTGATTGCCTATGATTGCAATATTTGTTTAGTGGATGATGGATGTTTATAGTTTTATTATTATTATCATTAAACTATGATCATAAATGTTGATGAACGTTTATATTATGTGTAATTTTGAGATGACAATTTGCCCTCCCATCTCCCAAATTTTAGATAAGTTCACATGGATTGTGATGTAAACCCCACACGGGTATTGGGATGATAATTTTTCACATCACCCAAGTGTACAAATAATAATTATTGTTTGATGGCTGTAAACCCCATATGGTTCTAAGGTTGGTAATAACTTTACAAATCTCCCTTGAGTTTAGTTTTATGTCAATCAATTGATTGACAGTTCGATATAAGCATTATTTAATTATTTAATGCTTATACAGTTGTAAATTTCACTCTGGATGAGAATTGGACATTTATTAGTTGTTTAGCCTTATTTTAAACACGGGAAATGTATGAAATCCATATCATTAAAACTATATGGTAAATGATTGTGTCACATCACGATTTAGAATACAAACAAATATTTTAACATAATAGTCAGAGACGAATCAAAATACGATTTTGATGTCCGATTTCGGATGGACACGAATACATTATGAAAAATATTCTGGATAAAATATTCCACATTTTTGAAGATAAAAGATATTTTTATCTAAATGAACTAGCTAACAACTAGAATAAAGAACTAAAAGGAATTGAAATGGTTTTAATCTGACCAGAATTTTCCATCTTATGAATTGAAATGGATTTGAATGGAAATAATCTCCGGAATATTTCGATATTGGATTTCGTGATTATATAGATTTGTTGAGAAAATTGGAAGATATAGATATAATTATTCCCTATACGATATCAGTTAATTTCAGAATTTGATACTGAATATAAGTCGATATGATTTCTATTTAGAGCCTTGCATTTGATATCAAACTGGATTTTGGGTTTGTCGTGAATGGTGTCTTCAATAACACTATTCTTGAAACCAGTTGAGAAAAAAATCTTTTGAATAAAATTTAATGTAGTTTTCCAATTAATAAATATAAATGGAATTAAATGGTAGTTGATTTTCGGTTCATTGTGAATGATGTTTTAAAAGACATTAGTTCTTAAACCCAATTAAAGTTGAAGTTATGATTTGGAGTTTATAATCTTTTAATTAAGATTAATGAAAATTTCCAAAGTAAAGTTTTTTCAATTTAACATATTAAGTGGGAATTGAGTGGAAATCGAGTTAGTGATAATCGAAATGAGCTTCTGTAAAGGAAGGCATTTACTATTTATGGAATTTAAAAGGCCTTGTCGTTATTCCGTTTATAGTATTAGTTCGATATGAAAATTTATATCAATTATATACTGTTATGATTTCCATGAAGGGTCCAGTTTAATGGAAGATGATTTTGGGCTTATCGTGAACTTGTTTTAAATGACATTGGTTCTTTATCCTAAGTAAAGACAGGATTTATTACCTAAATTTTAGTCATCATTAAGTAATGATGTATGAGATTAAAACTAAGTGGATTTTAAATGAATCTTTAATTAGACTGAAATGTGAATAAGGCAACTAAAATTTACCGAATTTAAAAAATGTTCGACAGTGTGGTATCAATAGTTTTACTCTATGCGATAGTTAAATCTTTAATTAGATTTGAACGTTAAGTGGTAACTGAATATACCGGTAACATAGTGGGTGTTAGATATGGAGTACTACCAGTTTTTCTCTATGGGATAAATAGGTTATGATTGGGATAATAAAATAAAGGATTACTTCGGTAAGGCTCGTCAATCCCGACTAGTTTGATAAACCTTAATTTGGTTTAAGATCGTTAAAATATAATACAAAATCGTTTGCTATGGTTTTCAAAGAAAGATTTAAACAACTTGTTTAAATGAACTAAATCTTTGATAAGATTTATGGGAATGATTCCCAATGTAATGAATATTTGATAAAAGAATATTCTAGATTGGAATGAGGTGTACGATGTGTTTTTATAGCACTTGATTATAATATACATGGGTTATCTGAAAAGACCGGGTTTAACCCATTTTGAATAACTAATATGAAGACTAAAAGTCGAAGATTTGAAGACGGTTGTTGAAGACCGGTGATCTCCAAATTGTATGGATGATTACTGATGTCTTGGTTGGGTTCTACACCCAAGACGAGGTAATAAGTGGTGATACTCTAGTTGTACTTGGAGTTCGACCGGATATGCTAGGGCCTCTCTCCTGTATTGGACATATGGGACGAGGAATAAGGTGCGTACGGTTTCGCTTAGACCCAGAATGGAATTGCAAATGGATGGTGTGTCTGACATTGTATTCCTTTATGATGTATTCATTGATCTCTGCTAAATACATATCTGTTTGGTGGCAGAAAATTTATTCTCTTTCTTAACACCCTTTTATGAGACGTACGAGCTTAGAGTTTATGTATTGGTGGAAATCAATGGTACGGTATGGATTGATAATGTGGCATGCTAAGATAAAATGATCAAGGATTTTGTTGAAAAGCAAAGTCTTGTGGGTGATGATCAAAGCACGGTTTTAAGTAGCATAGCTTTGTGTATATCATTAAGTCACATGCCTCACACCTCGGTATGAGTCCAAAATGGGATGAGGACCTCCAGGAGGACAGGAATTTCTTTCTATCTTTAGGTAATGTCATGGTATGGAGCCTAGCCAGTTTTACTTATGTGGTCGTTGGATTGCGAGGTGCCTCGGATATAGAGCCGACTAAAAGGCTCGAGTGATAGGTCTGATAGGGAAGGGAAACGTACTGTTCAGGAATAATAATTCCTCAAAAGTAAGAGAAGACCGGTGCAAACGCTAACCAAGGGATCACCAGTGTCTATGTCCCGAGGCATGTACTATAGTGTCTCGAAATCGGTGAGAAAGATCCTTTACCTCGACTCATAGATGGAAATCGAATTTCCAATATGCGACTTTTTGGTTTTAGTTGTAAACCTCTACAGCGACATAGTTGGATGGGGTTCTATGCCATCTATGATTGATACATTTATATTTGAAGTTGATTTCTTCACTTATAGTAATATTAAAAGATAAATTTCACATACCAAGCATGTTTGGCCATTATAAGGTAAAACTCTATCCTCTGGTTTATGCTGCGTTGTGTGAGGGGACTTGAATGTTATAATGGGTCCATTTTTCCGAAAAGCATTGTGTTGTTTTGTTCATGGTATTCTTGGGAAGAAACTCATTCCTTGTTATACGGCGTGGTCCCTTGGTTTACCCAACATAAAGATCAAATTAATAAATGCTTTAGCTCCCACACATGTCTCATGACTTACTCGGAGTTTATTGTTGCCGCCTAAACTCTGGGTGCCCTTATTTTACACACGAGCAGCTAGTAGTTTTGCTTTTGCAGATTTCCATTTAATAGGATCCTGGTCTACAGTTGAAGCTATATTTGGAATGCTTTGTATCCGTGTATTTCATTCAGTTGTGTTAGTCGATGTATTTCCATTACGCATTGTATTTATACAATTTATTTCCGCTGCTAAGTAATGTATTCTCTGATATTATTTTTCATTGTGTAATATTTATTCATACTCCGTATATTCTTGTACTCTGATGTAAATTGTTGTAATAGTAATGAAATGTTCTCATGTTTGTGTTCTGATGTGTCACGTTCTTATTACGATCTGCGTTTTCTGTCTCTTCGGAGGCCGGGCAAGTTCGGTGCGTATAAGTTTGGTATCACAGCTTTGGTTTTGCAAAGGTCGAGAACAAGGCACAATAGAACCGAACGAGAAAATTCATTGGAGGTAGGATTAGTAATATCCTATAAGAATAACTCATTAGATATAGGGTTAGTAATGCCCTAGAATGAGTTTGAAGAGTATTATTTCTAAAGCGAATTTAGTTTTGAAAATTATATCTTATTATGTGTATTTGAGTATTCTATTTATATTCATTTTGGACTATTGAAAGGTTTTTAATACATGTGTAATTAATGTGTATTCGAAGTCTCAAGTATATTGGGTAGATATAGAATCACACTCTAGTCTCCCGGGGATCACTCTGATGATAGCTCAAGCATCAACAATGTTTATGTTCGAGTTTCGAAAGTGGTATGTCTATATATTTCCAATTAACTGGTGTGAGAACCAAAGCTTAGTTAGAGTTTAATGTTTGTGATTTGGCATTGAAAATACGATTTTGAGTATATATAGAAGATATATGTTTGAAAAGCTAATTAACTAATTGATTATTGGTTGTGATGGATGATAATTAGTTTAACTAATTGAAATATTGGAATAATAAGGCAAACGTGAAAATGAAAAGGTAAAATTTATCCAAATCAAATTTAATATTGAACTGAATTGAAAATTTGTTCGAATTAGATATATATATACACACACACACATGTATATATATATGTTGTACAGGTTGTTGCGTGGAAACTAAGAAGAGGAATAAAATTGTATGCCCGACTGATAGGTACATGTTTACAATATTGATTGGATTTTATGATTTTATGAGTTGATTGGCTAGCCATTAGGCTTCATGGGTTTCTTTTGATATATGAGAGCCTGTAGAGGCCATTTGTAGATGTACCGATCAACCCGTTCAAAGGTGGTTATGGCGAATTTTTTTTGAAAATTTAAGGCGTTAGCCAAATTTCAAATTTTGAGGAATTAGAAAGTTCTTAGAAATAGAAAAGTTGAAGAACTTGAGTCAAGCAAAGGTTGAGTTGGTTAAGTAAACGACCTTCAGTTCCTTCTTCCTTTTCGTGGACGAAAAGATTTTAAGTGGGGGAGATTGTAACAACCCGTATTGTAAAGGCAAGGAATTTCGCTCGATCCGAATCAGTCGTTAAACCGATCTAGACCGTTCGAAACCCCTGATCGTTTTGAGAACAGGACAAAATAGAACGCAGACAGAAGAACATTTCATTGCTATTACAACAATTCCATCAGATACAAGAATATACAGAGTATAAATGAATAAATTACATTCGATAAATATCAGAGATTACAATAAATTGCATAGCAGCGGAAAATAATACAAAGCACAACTGAAGGTGATATACGGATACAGAGCTTTCCGGATATCATTCCAGCTGCAAACCAGGATCTTGTGAATATAAATCTGCAAAACCAAAACTACTAGCTGCACGTGTCGAAAATAAGGGCACCCAAAGTTTAGGTTAAAACAATAAACTCCAGGTCAGTCATGTGACTGGTGTGAGAACTAAAACAGTTATTTAAAACTTTACTTTAAAAGAGAGTAATTCAAGGGACCACACCGTATAACACGGAACGGGTTTCCTCCCAAGAATACCAGTGCATAGAATAAACAGCGCAATGCTTTTTCGAAAAATGAAGCTATTATAAGACCCAGGTCCCATCACACAATGCAACGCAAGCCGGAAGATAGGGTTTTCCCTTATAATAGCCAAACATGCTTGGTACGTTTTAAAAACAAATCATTTGATACTATAATAAGTGTATAGTGTCAAAACAATTTCAATCATAGACGGCATTGGTACCATATATCATGTCGCCATACTAGTTCTACAATAAAAACCGCAATATCACGTATTGGAAATTTGATTTCTGTCATGAGTCGAGGCAAGGGGCAAGCTCCTCTCCGCTTCGAGACACTCTAGCAAATGCCTCGGGACTACACACTCTGGGTAACCCCTGGATGCTTCAGGGGCGGACCTCTCTTACGTTTGAGGATTGGCAATTCCTGAACACACGTTTCCCGGTCCTTACTGACCTAAAATCGAGGCGCCTCATCCAACAACCACATAGGTGAAAAGTATATAAATGTCAGGGCTGGTAAGTCACTGACATCACCAAAGCTAGAAAGAAACGTCGTGCTCTCCCTGCAGTCCTTATCCCGTTTTTGACTCATACCGAGGTGTGAGGCTCGTGAATTCACGTTATACACAAAGCTTCCACGTAGGCCGTGCTTTGATCATCAACCACAAGACTTTACTTTTCAACAGAAGCCTTGATCCATGCTACTCAGCGTGCCACACAGGCAATTCATGTCATGCGATTGATATCTATCGATATATAACCTCTAAGCTCGTACGTCTCAGAGAAGGGCGTTAAGCAAGAGAATAAATTCTCCGCCGCCAAACAGATATATATTTAACAGAAATCAATCAACACAGAATAAAATCCAATGTCAGACTTATAATCCATTTACAAGTTCGTTCTGGGTCTGAACGAAACCGGAGGCACTTTTCTCGCATATCCATCGATCTCCAAGTACGTCTGGACGACCACCAACTGATTCCCTCATCTTGGGTGTACAGCCCAATCAAGATCATCAGTAATCACCCAAACGATGTGATGACTTACGATCTTCAACCACCGTCTTCATCTTCAACTTATCGTCGAATCGGTTATTCAGAATGGGTATAAACCCGGACTTTCCGAACAACCCGCGTATATAGTAAACAAATGTTACACAAACACAACATACGCCTCATTCCAATTCAGCAGTCACTAACCGCAAATTAGCAAGAGAACAATTTCCCAAATATTAACCCCGAAGGCCGAAACCAACATCAGATCAATATCCAGGAAACCATTCTTCTTAACTAACCTACAGCTAGTTTCTAAATTTCATATTCTTAGGGAAAGGTTCCCATTAATTTTATCCAAGATAAATTCTTTAAAATTTATTCTTTAATCTTCCATTGGATGTCATATCAAACCAAATTATGGTTTTCCAAACTAGTCAAGATTAGCGAACCACACCGAAGTAATTATTCATTATATTTCCCAATCCCAACCTATTCATCCCATGAAGCAAAACTGGTAATACTCCACATCTAACACCACAGTGTTATCGGTAAAATTAATTACCATTTAACGTTCAAATCTAATTAAAGATTTAACTATCGCTTTGGAGCAAAACTGGTGATACTCCATTCTCGCTCAATTTCTAAATTTGAT
This sequence comes from Allium sativum, assembly GCA_030737875.1. NCBI lineage: Eukaryota > Viridiplantae > Streptophyta > Magnoliopsida > Asparagales > Amaryllidaceae > Allium > Allium sativum. The sequence continues at coordinate 193,061,523 of CM060927.1, read as the reverse complement.
AATTTAGATTATCAATTCACATTTCAATCTAATTACAGATTCATTAAAACTCCTTTTACTGGGTTAAAGAACTAATGTCATTTAAAACACAGTTCACGACAAACCCCAATCACATTCTATTTATTATCGGGTTAAAGAACAAGTGTTGTTTAAAACACCCTTCACGATAAACCCACAAATCAATTCTATTTAAAACCCATTTCAAATCCAATTTATTTATTTAAAAATAAATGAGTTTTAATTTTAGTTCAAAACTAGTTCATTTTGATAAAAATCTATTTTTATCTTTTCAAATAGAGAGTTTTTCATCCTAATTTTTCCCAAACCATTTCTTATGATTTTACACAAATTATTACTATTTTTAATAATTTTATCAAGGCCCGTACAGTCGATTTCCAACAACGGCCATCGAACTGCACTTACAGCGATCTTTTCCAAATTTGATTTGGACGTATCTCCAAATCCAACCGTTAGATTTCAAATTTCTAATATTCGTTAGAAAGCTCTTTTCGATACGAACCCGACGGTTCCGGTTTTAGGAGAATCCGACGGTCGGATCTCCCGTAATGTCCGTTCGAAATCAAAGGTCGAAATTCACGAACTGCCGCGGCGCGGCGCGTTCTATTCAGGCCATTATATTATATATATAATATATATTTCGTCGATTTCCTTTTAAAACGAAATTTATAAATCGTTTTAAATTCGTTGTCAAAACAAATTCAACTTCTTATTCAATTTCGAATCAAAATTGAATATCCCATATAATTCGTTTTGAATTCATTTCAATTCAATTATATTTTCAATTCAATTTGAATTCATTTCAAATTGATTTTTATTCTAATTCAATTCGTTTTGAATTTGTTTTCTATTCAATTCAATTCGAATTCGTTTTCTTTTCAATTCAAACACATTTTCTATTCAATCCAATTCAAATTCGTTTTCTATTCAATTCAATTCAAATTCGTTTTCTTTTCTATTCAAATCAAATTCGTTTTCTATTCAATTCAAATCAAATTCGTTTTCTTTTCAATTCAATTCAAATTCGTTTTCTTTTCAATTCAAATCAAATTCGTTTTCTTTTCAATTCAAATCAAATTCGTTTTCTATTCAAATTCAATTCAAATTCGTTTTCTATTCAATTCAATTCAAATTCGTTTTCTATTCAATTCAATTCAAATTCGTTTTCTATTCAATTCAATTCGAAACGAATATAATCGATATAAATATTGTTCGCATCAAAATAGCGCATCTCTAATCAACACGACTTTATATATTTCAATAATTCCGTTATTCTATTCAACAAATGAATATTTATTCTATTCAATACGTGAATCTATATTTTTGTCAACACGTGACTAATCTCAACGAATGAGTACTGTCCACGTGTGACTATTTTTTTTATTCAATATATTTTATAAAAATTATGGTATTTATCGTTTGATTTAAATCAGACTCCAACCGTAAATTAGTAAGGGAACGATTCCCTAAATATTAACCCCGAAGGCCGAAACCAACATCAGATCAATATCCAGGAGACCACTCATCTTATCTATTTTCCAGTTAGTTTCTAATTTTATATCTAATAAAGATGTAAATTTTATTGTTAAAATATTTCGTTCAACACATGACTAATCTCAACGGATGAGTACGGTCAACACATGAACCTTTATTTTATAATATTCTTTATTTTCTAAATTGGAATGAGGCCTAATCAATTACCATATAAAGTTAATGATATGGATTCCATACAACACATGTATATAATAGCAACGATAAATAATCAACCATCATCCAAAGTGCACTACACTGTATAAGCATCAAATATAGATATCTAATGCTTATAACAGCCTGTCGATCCGTCGATCGACATACAACTAATTATTGGGATTAGTGTATGCCGTATTTATCCCAATACCCGTGTGGGGTTTCAAACAATCAAACATAGATTTTATTTGTGCAGTTGGGCGATGTGTAAAATTTATCGTCCCAATCAATGTCCTTCAAATATGTGTACATAAACAAACCGTCCGGTTTGTAAACGAATAATTATTTATTCACATTCACGTTAAAAATTATATTTTTAACGACCAAATTATTTTATTCAACCTATGAATATTCTATTCGGTTCATTTATTAAATAAAATGATATCTTTATTTTTTTCTAACTTATTTTAGAAAATTTCAGCGGCATAACGACACGATACTAGAAACGGGACAAGGCCTAGCCTTATCCCCGGTCTAATAATGGCCCACGCCATACACATATCAATCAAACCAATTTCAATTCACCAAACAACCAAATTTAGATCAAATAATCTAACCAACTACACAACCAAACAAACAAGTCCATGGTCTGTGGACAATGGTGTCGGGTGCTACTAAACACCGTCTGCATCCTAGTATATATTATAATATAACTAGAAAAAGAAAATTTAAAAGGTGAGAAGTTCTCACCGAGGGTTCCACTCCTCTAGTTATATTTCTGAATTTCTGAACATCTGGATTTTCCCGTACTTCCAGCATAATCTTTGTCACGTTGTTCACATTAAAAATCACATTTTTATCACTCCGCTATATTTATAAAGGTCAAATCTTTTCGCTACAACATATATAAAAATCGTATTTTTATATTCTCTATCTTATAAAAATTATATTTTTATTATCCCTACTATATAAAAATTATATTTTTAACCTTCTACCATAATAAAGATTATATTTTTATCACGCTATTCTCAATATAAAGATTTCGCCTTTTGAAATATAAAGATTTCGCCTTTTCAAATATAAAGATTTCATATTTTCAAATATAAAGATTTCATATTTTCATTCTTCTAAAAATATACAAATCATATTTTTGATACTTCTACTATATAAAAATTATATTTTTATTTCACTTTTCATATTAAAAGAAAACATCTTTCATGTTCATCATATTTAAATAAAAACTATATCTTTTCTTGTAATGAAAAATCACACCTTTTTGTAAGCAAAGATCGTATTTTTATCTTGCCAACATATGTAAAAAATCCAATTCTTCTTATGTAGGAAATTATATTTTTCCTTATCTAAAAATCCTATTTTTCTTATGTAAGAAATTATATTCTTTTTGTATAACTTAAAGATCATTTCAAAGCAAACATAGAAATTCATTTCGAAGAACATACAAGAAAACCAGAATTTTATATATAAAGAAAAAACAATTTTTTTCAGTTTTTTTATTTAAACTATAAAAAATCAGTTTTATAAATTAAAGATTGAAGGAGGAAGAACTTACAGTATTTTTTTTAAAAGGGGAGAGGCTCGTTCATGAACTGGTGGCGTAGAGGAGGAAGAAGGGGGATCGCGCTGGAGGTGTGCTGCGCGGGGAGGGCGCGGCCTTGGACGCCGGCGTGGGGCCTGGCACGGCGGAGGACGAGGTGGGCAATCGCCTGTATGGCGACGGAGGGACCAATCGGGGCTAGGGCTAACCGAACTCGCGGGTAGGAGGGGAGAAAGACGAGCGGAGGAGAGGGAAACAAGGGAGGTGGGTGGCGATGGTCACCGGGGGCGGCGCGATGGCATTCCGTCGCTTTCCCTTTTTTATTTATTTATTTTGACCTAGCAGTGGGTTTGACTAATAAAGGGAGAGAGAGAAGGTGTAGAGCTTATATAATTATTATTATTTTAATTGAGTTTTGAATTCTATAAAGTACCCTTATAATTTGCACTCGAAATAAAACCCACCGCCTGTCGTCCATAGCTAATTACCCCCATTCCGAACACAATGGAATATGTATCGTAAGCTGATTCGATCGTTTCGATCAGTTTTTGTCAAAATCAAAATATAACTCTATATATTGAATTTGAACGCGCATTTCAATTTACCGGGGTCACACACTAACTCTATAAATTCCCGAAAAATATTTTCTAGCTTCGTATTGACGATACGGTCCTAACAAAACTAATCTCGTCAAATTCTGAGACCGTTGGAAAAATAGCCATTTTCCAGTCGATTAAAATCAACTGAAACTGGTCAAATGCATTTTCCTTTGCCACGCTCACATATTGATTCGAAAAATTATGAAATTTGGAATCTAGCAATAATTTGACGTCGCGGATCCAACAAAAGTGGTTTCGTCGAAATCCGAGGTCGTTTGCAAAATTTCCATTTTTAAGGGCCTGAATTCCATAGAGACTATTCAGAATTTTCAACTGGACATATCTTTTGATTCCCGCTATGAAAATTTGATTTTTCGGATTCGTTGGAAAGATATTCTCAATTAGATCCTAATGTTTTTGGTTTCACTGAAATCTGGTTTGTTTTGCACCCGGTACATTCAATTGAAGTTTGAAATCGAATTATCGAACTACCGCGCCATTTTCAATTCCTTTTATAATTATATATAATTATTTATATTCTAACGACGACGTATATAAATATATGCGTCGAATTCATTTCAAAATAAATTTCTCGTCGATATTATTTAAAATAATCTATTTTAAATGTTCAAAATTTGCTAAAATTGCCAAAATAAAAATTTTAAACTGGCTCAGATTTTCCGGGTTGTTACAATCTCCCCCACTTAAAACTTTTCGTCCCCGAAAAGGAACGAAGCCGAAAGTTGTTTTACAAACCAACTCAACTTCCATTATTTTTATTACGGCCTAAGTTCTTCAACTTTTCAGTTTCTAAGAACTTTTCCAATTTTTTTCAAAAATTTGGCTAACACCCTAAATTTTTGAAAAATTTCGCCATATCCTCCCCTGCACCGGGAGCACGGGAAAATCCCGAAATTGCCATACAGGCCTTCTGATCTCAAAAAGAAAAAGCCAAGCGGCTAGCCAAACGGCTCATAAAATCATCATCACCCAAACAAAACAGTAAATTATAGTAAATATGTACCTATTTGTCGTGCAAACAAATTTTATTCTCTGCTCTAGCCTCCTTGCTATGACCTGTTCAATATAAGTATATGTATATGCAAGCAAATGCGATCAATTTTCAATACAGTTCAATATTTGATACAATTAGGCGCAATGGTTCAAAATTATTAAACAAATAAACAAACAACAGAAACATCAATCAACTAGTGGATTAACGTTTCAAATTCATAAATTTGATACATATAAAGAAAATCATGTTTTTGATGCCAATTCACAACCATAAATCTATCTATATAAGTTTTGGTTCTCACACCAGTCTAAGGGAAATATATAAATATCACACTTTCATTACTCAAAGATAAATTCTGACGATGAGTACTCAACCATCAGAATCATCTTCGGGCCACTAGAGTATGATTCTATATCTATCCAGTATATTAAAACTTCGAATATACGTTCATGACGCGTATATGCAAAATCTTTATAAATTGGATTGTCCAAATTCAATATAAATAAATATTCAAATACGTATAAAACGGTTTAAATTTCAAAACAAAATTGTTTTCATTTGAAAAATATACTCTTCACACTCGTTCTAGGATACTACTGATCCTATCTCTAACGAGTCATTCTAATTGGATATTACTAATCCAATATCTGATGAATTCTTTCGTATGGTTCTAATGTGTCTTGTTCTCGAGCTCTGTAAACCAAAGCTCTGATACCAAATGTAACGGCAAGGAATTTCGCTCAATCCGAATCAGTCGTTAAACCGATCTAGACCGTTCGAAACCCTTGATCATTTTGAGAACAGGACAAAATAGAACGCAGACGGAAGAACATTTCATTGCTATTACAACAATTCCACCAGATACAAGAATATACAGAGTATAAATGAATAAATTACATTCGATAAATATCAGAGATTACAATACATTGCATAGCAGCGGAAAATAATACAAAGCATAACTGAAGGTGATATACGGATACAGAGCTTTCCGGATATCATTCCAGCTGCAAATCAGGATCCTGTGAATATAAATCTGCAAAACCAAAACTACTAGCTGCCCGTGTCGAAAATAAGGGCACCCAGAGTTTAGGTTAAAACAATAAACTCCAGGTCAGTCATGTGACTGGTGTGAGAACTAAAACAGTTATTTAAAACTTTACTTTAAAAGAGAGTAATTCAAGGGACCACGCCGTATAACACGGAACGGGTTTCCGCCCAAGAATACCAGTGCATAGAATAAACAGAGCAATGCTTTTTCGAAAAATGAAGCTATTATAAGACCCAGGTCCCATCACACAATGCAACGCAAGCCCGGGGATAGGGTTTTCCCTTATAATAGCCAAACATGCTTGGTACGTTTTAAAAACAAATCATTTGATACTATAATAAGTGTATAGTGTCAAAACAATTTCAATCATAGACGGCATGGGTACCATATATCATGTCGCCATACTAGTTCTACAATTAAAACCGCAATATCACGTATTGGAAATTGGATTTCTGTCATGAGTCGAGGCAAGGGGCAAGCTCCTCTCCGCTTCGAGACACTCTAGCAAATGCCTCGGGACTACACACTCTGGGTGTAACACCCCACACCCGCTACGGTCACTCACTATGGGAATGCCATAGCATCGGTGGAGTATTTTAAGTGAATATAGAACAGAAAAATTACAACAAGACAGATATAAGTAATACTTGAGAATTTTAAAACATCATTTCATTTCAGCGGAAAGTAAAACATGTTTGGTTACACCAAAACCATAAATAAGAGTCAAGTACATAATATCCATCCTGATAAAAATAAAAGTACATAATCCGACTACATAACCTAATAGCCATAATAGAAAAGATAAACTGAGCTTTACATCCACGGTCCAAGCTCCAAAAGATAGATAAAGCAGCCTGATCAAAGCCCACTAGTGCTAGGCCCACTCCGAAAACCTGAGGGTTGGGGAAAAAGATAAAAACAACGGGGTCAGACATAAGTCTGAGCGAGTCCTATAACTTTGACAATACAATAATTAAAGTAACCAGAGTAAGACATGAGTTTGATATACGGTATCGACTGGGGATGAATGGCTACATTAAGCAGCCAACTAGACTTAGAATAAACTAAGATAACCGTAAGGACACATCTACCCACCCAACGGTAATTACAACTCTGTACTTAAGATAACGGTAAAGACGCATCTACCCACCCAAGGGTATTTACCACACTGCACCACACCAGTCATTCCTACTTAAAGGTTGATCCCACCCAAAGACTTAGAAAATATAACTAGTAGTTTCTTGTACTTCTAGCTGACCACGTAGGTGCCGTCTGCCCCTACCTCCACTAGGTGTACCCCACTACTCCCAAGCGATCGGCTCCCTAACGTAGATACCCGTGCTGGCCCCACAGTGGGGTGTATCACTCCCCTAAAGTGGCAACCAATTCTATCAACGGTGCACGGCTTATACCTACACGATGCAACAACGGCTTATCTACCAGCCCGGGCCCACACACGCATATGAAACCCGTTGGACTTGCGTTGCCACCGCTACCCCGTTTTGGCCACTTATAGACAAACCCAGTATGCGTGTCCCGTCCTCGGCATTGGGCCGAGCTCACAAAGATACGTATGGGATACCGGTTGTAATGGGCCCCCACAAGCTACCCACCTAAGCTTGTCATTCATTTAGTATAACCCAATAATGGGTCCCCACAAGCTACCCACCTAAGCTTGTCATTCATCTAGTGTAACCCACTTAACCCTTTTAATAATCATGTTCACTTACATGTTTAAAATTTGGTTAAGTCATTTAATTATATTTCAATTGCCACCCAAGGCACCCACTAGATTTCCACATGCCACCCAAGGCACCCATTAGGTTTCCTCATGCCACCCAAGGCACCCACTTAACCCTTTAATCATGTTTTAGCTACATGTTCCACTTTGGTTAAGTATTCTAATCGTATTTTCTATTGCCACCCAAGGCAACCACTAAATTTCCACATGCCACCCAAGGCACCCACTTAACCCCTCATGTCCCACTACATGCTAATATGGTTAAGTGTTTCTTAATTAATTAAGACCGTGACCTCCCATAAAGACCTCCCACATTAGACTGGCTGTTATGACCGCCTGGTTAAGCCGGTAGGGTCCGGGCAGTCTTACGTCATAACAGAGTCTAACCTCGTGTCTTTACTTTAATCACGTATTTAATTTCTGGCTAAGACCCCTCACATTGGGCTGACATTTGTAGCAACTGGTTAAGCCGGTAGGGTCCGGGCAGTTTTACACTACAAATGAGTCCAACCTCGTGTCTTAGTCGATTAATTACACCTAATTAATCACCCCCATATTAATTATCCCTAATTAATACCAAGTTTTTCATAACATGGGTAGACCTAACTCAATAGGTAAATTCCCATGGGGTAGACCTAACTCAATAGGTAAATTCCCATTTATGTTAATTTATTTTTATGGTATGCTTAATCATAACCATTTCACACCATTTCATTAACATGTCTATTAACCCCATCGTTTCCCACGTACTTATGCTAACACGACATATTTCCAAGAGAAGATTCTTTCACAATTAACATGGGTTTCACTTAGCATTACATTAGCATTAACATGGGTTAAAAGGTGTCCACTTACATCATGATATTAACCCAACTAGCATTACTAAATAACCCAACTTGCATGAACATACATATGTCATGTATAAAGGCAACTTGCATAAGTGTTCATAGGTTATACAAAGGTGAACTTGCATGTGTCTTAAAGGTGTGAACTTGCACAACATGTTACATGTTAACTTGCATAACATCATACACATAACTTGCATAATATCATAAACATAACTTGCATATCAACATACACATAACTTGCATAACATCATGCACATAACTTGCATAACATCATACACATAACTTGCATATGAACTTGCACAACAACATGCACATAACTTGCATAACATGTTGAACTTGCATATAAGCATACACATAACTTGCATAAGCATTCTCATACTTGCATAAGCATGCATACTTGCATATCATGTTAAACTTGCATTTAAGCATATACATAACTTGCTTAACGTGTTGAACTTGCATATATGACTTGCATCTTAAAGGAGGGTAAACATGCATATATATATATATACATAGCATATAAAGGTGTCATCTTGCATATGTATGCGTCACATTTAAAAGGGTAAACTTGCATGTCATGATTTATGCATAATACCAAACACTTAGCATGCATAAAACCACATACTTAGCATGCATAGAATCAATTACTTATTATGCATAAGCCCACCACTTAACTTGCATAAACCCACATACTTAACTTGCATAAACCCACATATCCAACTTGCATAAACTCACATATTCAACTTGCATAAACATAGGATTAATATTAAACATAGATTAGCATATTCACATCATATCATATGACTTGAAAACCCATTAATCCTCATGCAAAACCATAGATCTCATCATATCTCATCTACTTAATTTAGCAATTGATCATCAAAGTGATAGAAACTCACAACTAGCAAATTTGCACTCCAAATGAAGAAGATTAAGATGCTTAGAATGGATTAGAGGTTGATTAGAGAGTGATTAGCTTGCAACCCTCTTCATAAATTAGTGGAGGCTCCTTCCAAGATTTAATTTGGCGGCATGTAGCCCTCAATTCTATTTTTAGTATGGATTAGGGTAGGTTTAGGGTGTATTTATAGATTAGGTGAGTGTTTTAGGCCCTTAGATTAACCCTAGATTAGATTAGGACCCTTAGATTTCGGAAATCTCTAGAACACAGCCCAAGACTAACCCAAAAACCAGATCTGGTGCACCCAGATCAACAGGGCCGACACCCTGTGTCGACACCCCTGTCGACAGGGCTGTCGACACCCCTGTCGACATGCCTGTCGACACCCCTGTCGACACCCCTGTCGACATGCCTGTCGACACGGGGCTAGGCGGGAACTTTCCCGCCCTTTCCGCTTTTGGCTCCAAACTTGTTTTAGAACTGAATTTTAAATCTGTTTTTAACTTTGAATTTTTTGAAAACTTCTTTGGGCCATAACCGGGCCATACGGACTCCGATTCTCGAAAACTCGGACTCTATTTCGCGTATTTTTCCGAGACGAACGAAATGACGCAGCCCGTTACCCCCAATTCCCACATCTGAGATTATTTATCCTGTAATTAGTGAATTTTAGTATTAACTAAAATTCGGGGTGTTACATTCTCCCATCCTTAAAGGATTTCGTCCCCGAAATCTCTAAGCTAAGGAGAATGCATATCCTACCATCCAAACAACCATCTACTCAATCCATCAAACACGGGCATCCATTGTCCTTAAAACAATTTCTAATGATGTATGAGCATATGCAAAAAGTGTGTGTATATGTTCCCTATCTAATGTATGAACATATGCAAACCATGATAGTGCCATGCATCCATTATGTATGCGAGAGAACCCTATCGACACATACAATTTCTACATGTGTGCACAACCATACACCAAAATGCATCATCCATATGATAACGCAACCATTATACATCCATTAATATAGCTACCTACACACATAAATATGCAATATGCAATATGAAGTGACTGAGCCGATCTAGTGCCTAAAGTGTGTGTATATGCATCCACGAGCAACCACTAGCAAACACTTGCATCCACTTGCATCCATCAACCATAACATGTCTCAAACACATGTTTCAACCATAGGTTTACCCTATCTAAAGGTCAAACAGTACTAACGAGAGGACATACTAAGGATAAGATAAGCACAAGATATGCGACGAAGGAGAAACAAAAGGACATACCCTCCGAAAGAAAAGGGTACCTCGAACGCATCTTCGCTTCCGTCTCCCAGGTAGCGTCGCTCTCTTCATCTCCCTATTGTACTTTGACTCGTTGAACCTCTCTGTTTCTCATCTTCCAAATCTCTGACCCAAGGATGCAAGTAGGAGCTCGTCGAATCGTCGCATCACGCTCTACTTCCACTTCTCTAAGCAAGCTCGGCTCTACCCCCTCTGCGGTCTCATGTAGGCACTTCCTCCCATGGAATACATCATGTACACCACTAAGTCTGTCGGGCAACTCCACCAATGGAAGATGCTCCTCCCATGTACCTCCAAAATCCAAGATACATAGCCTCAAAAGGTCTTCTAAAATATGATTCACCCTCTCAGTCTGGCCGTCCGTCTGAGGATGATATGCGGTACTCAAACACAACTGAGTCCCTACCGCCTCTTGCAAACTCTTCCAAAACTCTCTAGTGAAGATAGGATCTCGATCGCTCACTATACTGGAGGGTACACCATGCAATCTAATAATCTCTCGAATATAAACTGAAGCTAGCCATGGAGCAGTTCTCTTACTCTTCACGGGTATATGATGGGCGCTCTTAGTAAGTCTATCTACCACAACCCAAATTCCCGTATTGCCCTTCCTCGATTTCGGTAATCCATCGAGACACTATCCCACTTCCATAGCGGAACTTCCAAATGGGTGAAGCAACCCATCGGGTTTCTTCTGCTCTGCTTTCATTTGCTAGCACACCAAGCATCTAGCGACATACTCGGCCACATCTTTCTCCATACCGGCCCAGAAGAAAACCCGCTTCATGTCCTGGTACATCTTGTCCCCACCGGGATGAATGGTCATCCTAGAACGGTGTGCATCATCAAGAATAGTCTTCCTCAAACCCTCGTCTTGCGGTACACAAAGTCTACCGTCTCTACGCAACCACCCCTTACCATCTAAGGTGTACCTACTCAAATGGATGGACGACTCCCCCCTTATGAGCTTCTCTACCAACTCAACCAACTGTGGGTCGTCCCTCTGTGCTTCCCCAATCCTCCCCAAAAGAGTGGGTCTGACCTCCAAGGATGCTAGCAAACCAGGTACATAATCAATGGATGGTCTGAAATCAAACATCGAGATAAACTCCAAGCTTCGTTGTTCCACGAACAATGGACTCAAGGACAACCTCTTTCTGCTCAAGGCGTCCGCCACCACGTTACCCTTGCCAGGGGTATATGCTATCTCGAAATCATAGGATGCTAAGAACTCCATCCACCTTTGTTGTCTCAAATTCAAATCCTTCTGAGAAAACAAGTACTTCAATGATTTGTGGTCAGTGAACATTTCGAATCTCTCACCAAGAAGATAATGGCGCCAAATCTTAAGCGCAAAAACAATAGCGGCCAACTCTAAGTCATGGGTAGGGTAATTTTTCTCATGCACTCTCAACCGCCTTCCACCATAGGCTATTACCCTTCCCTCTTGCATTAAGACTGCGCCTAGTCCTATCCCACAAGCATCGGTATAGACAACAAATAGCTTGCTCCCATTTGGCAACACTAAAACTGGAGCAGTGGTTAAAGCTCTCTTTAACCGTCGGAACGCATCATCACAATCTACGTCCCATGTGAAAACAAGATTCTTCTTCGTTAAGCGGGTTAATGAGGCTGATATCTTCGCGAAGTCTTTAATAAACTTCCTATAATAACCCGCCAACCCCAAGAAACTTCTTACTTCGGTAGCATTCTTCGGAACCTTCCAATCCTGAATTGATACTACCTTCGCGGGATCCATAGCTATCCCTTCCTTGGAGACCACGTGCCCCAAGAAACGCACCTCCTTCCTCCAGAAGTGACATTTAGAGAATTTAGCCTTAAGGCTATGTGCTCGAAGAGTCTTCAACACCTCCCCAAGATGTAGGGCATGCTCTTCTTCACTCTTAGAAAATACTAAGATATCATCCACAAAGACCACCACGAACTTATTAAGGAACTCCCTGAACACCCTACTCATCAAATCAACAAAGTATGCAGGGGTGTTCGTCAACCCAAATGGCATCACCAGCCACTCATAGAAACCATCCGGAGTCCTAAAGGCAGTCTTGTCTATGCTGTCCTCAGCCATCCTCAACTGATGAAACCCCGTGGCTAAGTCCAACTGAGAAAATACTGAAGCGCCAACCAACTGATCGAAAAGATCATCAATCCTCGGCAATGGGTGTCTATTCTTCTTTGTGAGCTTGTTGAGTTCTCTATAGTCTACACAAAGTCTGAGGGACCCATCAGCCTTCGTAGCAAAAACTACTGGAGCACCCCACTCCGATATACTTCGTCTTATGAACCCCTTCTCAAGCAACTCCCCTATTTGCTTATGGAGTTCCCTCCTCTCACGAGGAGCCATGTGGCGCACTGGTAAAGATACAGGTTTAGAATTATCCACCAGATATATTCGGAAGTCAATCTCCCGCTTCGGAGGTAAGCCCTTCACCTCCTCAAACACATCCGAGTATTCCCGGACCACCCTAACAGTTCGCAAACCCTCGACCGACGTGTCAAGCGATTCTAGATAGCTTAGCATAACAGATTCCATGGGATTACAAGAGATTCTCGAGAGTGTTACCCAAACGGGTCAGAAGCCAAACAACTCTCCCTTCAAAATCAAGAACGGCACCCCTACTGGATAACCAGTCCATGCCCAAAACTAACCCATAGCTCGTGAAGCCCAAAGGCATCACATCTAAACTCAACGCTAAGTATCGCAACTTTCAAACCCAATCACATCATGGAGCCCCAATTGGGTTTGAGACAACTAAGGGATCATCTACTAACTGGTGTCTAAGTGCAGTGACTCAACTAACAAGGATGAGATAAACGAACTCGATGCGTCAGAATCAAATAAAGTTTGAATCGGATAATAAAGAAATCCAAATTCCAACCTAGACGGTCCTATCCCCATCTGGTACCCTAGTCGTGAGGGAATACAACCACCCTCCAGGAGATTCCGTACCTTGCCCTTGCCTCTTTGGACAATCCTAATAAGATGTCCTATTTCTCCCAAAAGGATACTATTCTCCTTCTTCATCCCATTCTCCACTCGTAACCTCCCACCAATGAGGTTTCATCCTTCATTAACCAAACAACTATTTGAGCCTTCTTCCCATCGTCTATCCAATAGATACCTACCAGTCCTCCTCCTTCTTGAACCAACTTATAATCTGACTATCGTCTAAGTCCCTTGAGGTGGTTTTCCATTCTTATCTATCTTAGAAAGATCATCTATACACGGAGGGGAAGCTCAAAACGAGAGAGGAAGAGATTCAAACCGGAGAATTCGAAAGATAAAGATATGGCTATCGGGGATTATGCTTTTCTTTCAAAAACTTTTCTCTTAAAAGACATGTTTTTGAAAATACTCCTTTCAAAAATATTCTTAGAAAATAGTTTTTCTAAAAATTTTATCTGTTCTGGTAACCTTAAGCTCTGATACCACGTGTAACACCCCACACCCGCTACGGTCACTCAATATGGGAATGCCATAGCATCGGTGGAGTATTTTAAGTGAATATAGAACAAAAAAATTACAACAAGACAGATATAAGTAATACTTGAGAATTTTAAAACATCATTTCATTTCAGCGGAAAGTAAAACATGTTTGGTTACACCGAAACCATAAATAAGAGTCAAGTACATAATATCCATCCTGATAAAAATAAAAGTACATAATCCGACTACATAACCTAATAGCCATAATAGAAAAGATAAACTGAGCTTTACATCCACGGTCCAAGCTCCAAAAGATAGATAAAGCAGCCTGATCAAAGCCCACTAGTGCTAGGCCCACTCCGAAAACCTGAGGGTTGGGGAAAAAGATAAAAACAACGGGGTCAGACATAAGTCTGAGCGAGTCCTATAACTTTGACAATACAATCATTAAAGTAACCAGAGTAAGACATGAGTTTGATATACGGTATCGACTGGGGATGAATGGCTACATTAAGCAGCCAACTAGACTTAGAATAAACTAAGATAACCGTAAGGACACATCTACCCACCCAAGGGTAATTACAACTCTGTACTTAAGATAACGGTAAAGACGCATCTACCCACCCAAGGGTATTTACCACACTACACCACACCAGTCATTCCTACTTAAAGGTTGATCCCACCCAAAGACTTAGAAAATATAACTAGTAGTTTCTTGTACTTCTAGCTGACCACGTAGGTGCCGTCTGCCCCTACCTCCACTAGGTGTACCCCACTACTCCCAAGCGATCGGCTCCCTAACGTAGATACCCGTGCTGGCCCCATAGTGGGGTGTATCACTCCCCTAAAGTGGCAACCAATTCTATCAACGGTGCACGGCTTATACCTACACGATGCAACAACGGCTTATCTACCAGCCCGGGCCCACACACGCATATGAAACCCGTTGGACTTGCGTTGCCACCGCTACCCCGTTTTGGCCACTTATAGACAAACCCAGTATGCGTGTCCCGTCCTCGGCTTGGGCCGAGCTCACAAAGATACGTATGGGATACCGGTTGTAATGGGCCCCCACAAGCTACCCACCTAAGCTTGTCATTCATTTAGTATAACCCAATAATGGGACCCCACAAGCTACCCACCTAAGCTTGTCATTCATCTAGTGTAACCCACTTAACCCTTTTAATAATCATGTTCACTTACATGTTTAAAATTTGGTTAAGTCATTTAATTATATTTCAATTACCACCCAAGGCACCCACTAGATTTCCACATGCCACCCAAGGCACCCATTAGGTTTCCTCATGCCACCCAAGGCACCCACTTAACCCTTTAATCATGTTTTAGCTACATGTTCCACTTTGGTTAAGTATTCTAATCGTATTTTCTATTGCCACCCAAGGCAACCACTAAATTTCCACATGCCACCCAAGGCACCAACTTAACCCCTCATGTCCCACTACATGCTAATATGGTTAAGTGTTTCTTAATTAATTAAGACCGTGACCTCCCATAAAGACCTCCCACATTAGACTGGCTGTTATGACCGCCTGGTTAAGCCGGTAGGGTCCGGGCAGTCTTACGTCATAACAGAGTCTAACCTCGTGTCTTTACTTTAATCACGTATTTAATTTCTGGCTAAGACCCCTCACATTGGGCTGACATTTGTAGCAACTGGTTAAGCCGGTAGGGTCCGGGCAGTTTTACACTACAAATGAGTCCAACCTCGTGTCTTAGTCGATTAATTACACCTAATTAATCACCCCCATATTAATTATCCCTAATTAATACCAAGTTTTTCATAACATGGGTAGACCTAACTCAATAGGTAAATTCCCATGGGGTAGACCTAACTCAATAGGTAAATTCCCATTTATGTTAATTTATTTTTATGGTATGCTTAATCATAACCATTTCACACCATTTCATTAACATGTCTATTAACCCCATCGTTTCCCACGTACTTATGCTAACACGACATATTTCCAAGAGAAGATTCTTTCACAATTAACATGGGTTTCACTTAGCATTACATTAGCATTAACATGGGTTAAAAGGTGTCCACTTACATCATGATATTAACCCAACTAGCATTACTAAATAACCCAACTTGCATGAACATACATATGTCATGTATAAAGGCAACTTGCATAAGTGTTCATAGGTTATACAAAGGTGAACTTGCATGTGTCTTAAAGGTGTGAACTTGCACAACATGTTACATGTTAACTTGCATAACATCATACACATAACTTGCATAATATCATAAACATAACTTGCATATCAACATACACATAACTTGCATAACATCATGCACATAACTTGCATAACATCATACACATAACTTGCATATGAACTTGCACAACAACATGCACATAACTTGCATAACATGTTGAACTTGCATATAAGCATACACATAACTTGCATAAGCATTCTCATACTTGCATAAGCATGCATACTTGCATATCATGTTAAACTTGCATTTAAGCATATACATAACTTGCTTAACGTGTTGAACTTGCATATATGACTTGCATCTTAAAGGAGGGTAAACATGCATATATATATATATACATAGCATATAAAGGTGTCATCTTGCATATGTATGCGTCACATTTAAAAGGGTAAACTTGCATGTCATGATTTATGCATAATACCAAACACTTAGCATGCATAAAACCACATACTTAGCATGCATAGAATCAATTACTTATTATGCATAAGCCCACCACTTAACTTGCATAAACCCACATACTTAACTTGCATAAACCCACATATCCAACTTGCATAAACTCACATATTCAACTTGCATAAACATAGGATTAATATTAAACATAGATTAGCATATTCACATCATATCATATGACTTGAAAACCCATTAATCCTCATGCAAAACCATAGATCTCATCATATCTCATCTACTTAATTTAGCAATTGATCATCAAAGTGATAGAAACTCACAACTAGCAAATTTGCACTCCAAATGAAGAAGATTAAGATGCTTAGAATGGATTAGAGGTTGATTAGAGAGTGATTAGCTTGCAACCCTCTTCATAAATTAGTGGAGGCTCCTTCCAAGATTTAATTTGGCGGCATGTAGCCCTCAATTCTATTTTTAGTATGGATTAGGGTAGGTTTAGGGTGTATTTATAGATTAGGTGAGTGTTTTAGGCCCTTAGATTAACCCTAGATTAGATTAGGACCCTTAGATTTCGGAAATCTCTAGAACACAGCCCAAGACTAACCCAAAAACCAGATCTGGTGCACCCAGATCAACAGGGCCGACACCCTGTGTCGACACCCCTGTCGACAGGGCTGTCGACACCCCTGTCGACAGGGCTGTCGACACCCCTGTCGACATGCCTGTCGACACCCCTGATGACATGCCTGTCGACACGGGGCTAGGCGGGAACTTTCCCGCCCTTTCCGCTTTTGGCTCCAAACTTGTTTTAGAACTGAATTTTAAATCTGTTTTTAACTTTGAATTTTTTGAAAACTTCTTTGGGCCATAACCGGGCCATACGGACTCCGATTCTCGAAAACTCGGACTCTATTTCGCGTATTTTTCCGAGACGAACGAAATGACGCAGCCCGTTACCCCCAATTCCCACATCTGAGATTATTTATCCTGTAATTAGTGAATTTTAGTATTAACTAAAATTCGGGGTGTTACACTGGGTAACCCCTAGATGCTTCAGGGGCGGACCTCTCTTACGTTTGAGGATTGGCAATTCCTGAACACACGTTTCCCGGTCCTTACTGACCTAAAATCGAGGCGCCTCATCCAACAACCACATAGGTGAAAAGTATATAAATGTCAGGGCTGGTAAGTCACTGACATCACAAAAGCTAGAAAGAAACGTCGTGCTCTCCCTGCAGTCCTTATCCCGTTTTTGACTCATACCGAGGTGTGAGGCTCGTGAATTCACGTTATACACAAAGCTTCCACGTAGGCCGTGCTTTGATCATCAACCACAAGACTTTACTTTTCAACAGAAGCCTTGATCCATGCTACTCAGCGTGCCACACAGGCAATTCATGCCATGCGATTGATATCTATCGATATATAACCTCTAAGCTCGTACGTCTCAGAGAAGGGCGTTAAGCAAGAGAATAAATTCTCCGCCGCCAAACAGATATATGTTTAACAGAAATCAATCAACACAGAATAAAATCCAATGTCAGACTTATAATCCATTTACAAGTTCGTTCTGGGTCTGAACGAAACCGGAGGCACTTTTCTCGCATATCCATTGATCTCCAAGTACGTCTGGACGACCACCAACTGATTCCCTCATCTTGGGTGTACAACCCAATCAAGATCATCAGTAATCACCCAAACGATGTGATGACTTCCGATCTTCAACCACCGTCTTCATCTTCAACTTATCGTCGAATCGGTTATTCAGAATGGGTATAAACCCGGACTTTCCGAACAACCCGCGTATATAGTAAACAAATGTTACACAAACACAACATACGCCACATTCCAATTCAGCAGTCACTAACCGCAAATTAGCAAGAGAACAATTTCCCAAATATTTACCCCGAAGGCCGAAACCAACATCAGATCAATATCAAGGAAACCATTCTTCTTAACTAACCTACAGCTAGTTTCTAAATTTCATATTCTTAGGGAAAGGTTCTCATTAATTTTATCCAAGATAAATTCTTTAAAATTTATTCTTTAATCTTCCATTGGATGTCATATCAAACCAAATTATGGTTTTCCAAACTAGTCGAGATTAGCGAACCACACCGAAGTAATTATTCATTATATTTCCCAATCCCAACCTATTCATCCCATGAAGCAAAACTGGTAATACTCCACATCTAACACCACAGTGTTATCGGTAAAATTAATTACCATTTAACGTTCAAATCTAATTAAAGATTTAACTATCGCTTTGGAGCAAAACTGGTGATACTCCATTCTCGCTCAATTTCTAAATTTGATAATTTAGATTATCAATTCACATTTCAATCTAATTACAGATTCATTAAAACTCCTTTTACTGGGTTAAAGAACTAATGTCATTTAAAACACAGTTCACGACAAACCCCAATCACATTCTATTTATTATCGGGTTAAACAACAAGTGTTGTTTAAAACACCCTTCACGATAAACCCACAAATCAATTCTATTTAAAACCCATTTCAAATCCAATTTATTTATTTAAAAATAAATGAGTTTTAATTTTAGTTCAAAACTAATTCATTTTGATAAAAATCTATTTTTATCTTTTCAAATAGGGAGTTTTTCATTCCAATTTTTCCCAAATCATTTCTTATGATTTTACACAAATTATTACTATTTTTAATAATTTTATCAAGGCCCGTACAGTCGATTTCCAACAACGGCCATCGAACTGCACTTACAACGATCTTTTCCAAATTTGATTTGGACGTATCTCCAAATCCAACCGTTAGATTTCAAATTTCTAATATTCGTTAGAAAGCTCTTTTCGATACGAACCCGACGGTTCCGGTTTTAGGAGAATCCGACGGTCGAATCTCCCGTAATGTCCGTTCGAAATCAAAGGTCGAAATTCACGAACTGCCGCGGCGCGGCGCGTTCTATTCAGTCTATTATATTATATATATAATATATATTTCGTCGATTTCCTTTTAAAACGAAATTTATAAATCGTTTTAAATTCGTTGTCAAAACAAATTCAACTTCGTATTCAATTTCGAATCAAAATTGAATATCCCATATAATTCGTTTTGAATTCATTTCAATTCAATTATATTTTCAATTCAATTTGAATTCATTTCAAATTGATTTTTATTCTAATTCAATTCGTTTTCAATTCAATTCGTTTCGAATTCGTTTTCTATTCAATTCAATTCGAATTCGTTTTCTTTTCAATTCAATTCAAATTCGTTTTCTATTCAATCCAATTCAAATTCGTTTTCTATTCAATTCAATTCAAATTCGTTTTCTTTTCAATTCAAATCAAATTCGTTTTCTATTCAATTCAAATCAAATTTGTTTTCTTTTCAATTCAAATCAAATTCGTTTTCTTTTCAATTCAAATCAAATTCGTTTTCTTTTCAATTCAAATCAAATTCGTTTTCTATTCAATTCAATTAAAATTCGTTTTCTATTCAATTCAATTCAAATTCGTTTTCTATTCAATTCAATTCAAATTCGTTTTCTATTCAATTCAATTCGAAACGAATATAATCGATATAAATATCGTTCGTGTCAAAATAGCGCATCTCTAATCAACACGACTTTATATATTTCAATAATTCCGTTATTCTATTCAACATATGAATATTTATTCTATTCAATACGTGAATCTATATTTTTGTCAACACGTGACTAATCTCAACGAATGAGTACTATCCACATGTGACTATTTTTGTTATTCAATATATTTTATAAAAATTATGGTATCTATCGTTTGATTTAAATCAGACTCCAACCATAAATTAGTAAGGGAACAATTCCCTAAATATTAACCTCGAAGGCCGAAACCAACATCAGATCAATATCCAGGAGACCACTCATCTTATCTATTTTCCAGTTAGTTTCTAATTTTATATCTAATAAAGATGTAAATTTTATTGTTAAAATATTTCGTTCAACACATGACTAATCTCAACGGATGAGTACGGTCAACACATGAACCTTTATTTTATAATATTCTTTATTTTCTAAATTGGAATGAGGCCCAATCAATTACCATATAAAGTTAATGATATGGATTCCATACAACACATGTATATAATAGCAACGATAAATAATCAACCATCATCCAAAGTGCACTACACTGTATAAGCATCAAATATAGATATCTAATGCTTATAACAGCCTGTCGATCCATCGATCGACATACAACTAATTATTGGGATTAGTGTATGCCGTATTTTATCCCAATACCCGTGTGGGGTTTCAAACAATCAAACACAGATTTTATTTGTGCAGTTAGGCGATGTGTAAAATTTATCGTCCCAATCAATGTCCTTCAAATATGTGTACATAAACAAACCGTCCAGTTTGTAAATGAATATTTATTTATTCACATTCACGTTAAAAATTAAATTTTTAACGACCAAATTATTTTATTCAACCTATGAATATTCTATTCGGTTCATTTATTAAATAAAATGATATCTTTATTTTTTTCTAACTTATTTTAGAAAATTTCAGCGGCATAACGACACGATACTAGAAACGGGACAAGGCCTAGTCTTATCCCCGGTCTAATAATGGCCCATGCCATACACATATCAATCAAACCAATTTCAATTCACCAAACAACCAAATTTAGATCAAATAATCTAACCAACTACACAACCAAACAAGTCCATGGTCTGTGGACAATGGTGTCAGGTGCTACTAAACACCGCCTGCATCCTAGTATATATTATAATATAACTAGAAAAAGAAAATTTAAAAGGTGAGAAGTTCTCACCGAGGGTTCCACTCCTCCAGTTATATTTCTGAATTTCTGAACATCTGGATTTGCCCGTACTTCCAGCATAATCTTTGTCACACTATTCACATTAAAAATCACATTTTTATCACTCTGCTATATTTATAAAGGTCAAATCTTTTCGCTACAACATATATAAAAATCGTATTTTTATATTCTCTATCTTATAAAAATTATATTTTTATAATCCCTGCTATATAAAAATTATATTTTTAACCTTCTACCATAATAAAGATTATATTTTTATCGCGCTATTCTCTATATAAAGATTTCGCCTTTTCAAATATAAAGATTTCGCCTTTTCAAATATAAAGATTTCATATTTTCATTCTTCTAAAAATATACAAATCATATTTTTGGTTCTTCTACTATATAAAAATTATATTTTTATTTCACTTTTCATATTAAAAGAAAACATCTTTCATGTTCATCATATATAAATAAAAACTATATCTTTTCTTGTAATGAAAAATCACACCTTTTTGTAAGCAAAGATCGTATTTTTATCTTGCCATCATATGTAAAAAACCAATTCTTCTTATGTAAGAAATTATATTTTTCCCTATCTAAAAATCCTATTTTTCTTATGTAAGAAATTATATTCTTTTTGTATAACTTAAAGATCATTTCAAAGCAAACATAGAAATTCAGTTCGAAGAACATACAAGGAAACCAAAATTTAATATATAAAGAAAAAACAATTTTTTTCAGTTTTTTTTATTTAAACTATACAAAATCAGTTTTATAAATTAAAGATTGAAGGAGGAAGAACTTACAGTATTTTTTTTAAAAGGGGAGAGGCTCGTTCATGAACTGATGGCGTAGAGGAGGAAGAAGGGGGATCGCGCTGGAGGTGTGCTGCGCGGGGAGGGCGCGACCTTGGACGCCGGCGTGGGGCCTGGCACGGCGGAGGACGAGGTGGGAAATCGCCTATATGGAGATGGAGGGACCAATCGGGGCTAGGGCTAACCGAACTCGCGGGTAGGAGGGGAGAAAGACGAGCGGAGGAGAGGGAAACGAGGGAGGTGGGTGGCGATGGTCACTGGTGGCGGCGCGATGGCGTTCCGTCTCTTTCCCTTTTTTTTTTGACCTAGCAGTGGGTTTGACTAATAAAGGGAGAGAGAGAAGGTGTAGAGCTTATATAATTAATTTTTTTTAATTGAGTTTTGAATTCTATAAAGTACCCTTATAAATCGGACTCGAAATAGAACCCACCGCCTGTCGTTCAAAGCTAATTACCCCCATTCCGAACACAATGGAATATGTATCGTAAGCTGATTCGATCGTTTCGATCAGTTTCTGTCAAAATCAAAATATAACTCTATATATTGAATTTGAACGCGCATTTCAATTTACTGGGGTCACATACTAACTGTATAAATTCCCGAAAAATATTTTCTAGCTTCGTATTGACGATACGGTCCTAACAAAACTAATCTCGTCAAATTCTGAGACCGTTGGAAAAATTGTCATTTTCCAGTCGATTAAAATCAACTGAAACTGGTCAAACGCATTTTCCTTTGCCACGCGCACATATTGATTCGAAAAATTATGAAATTTGGAATCTAGCAATAATTTGACGTCGCGGATCCAACAAAAGAGGTTTCGTCGAAATCCGAGGTCGTTTGCAAAATTTCCATTTTTAAGGGCCTGAATTCCATAGCGACTATTCAGAATTTTCAACTGGGCATATCTTTTGATTCCCGCTATGAAAATTTGATTTTTCGGATTCGTTGGAAAGATATTCTCAATTTGATCCTAATGTTTTTCGTTTCACTAAAATTCGGTTTGTTTTACACCCGGTACATTCAATTGAAGTTTGAAATCGAATTATCGAACTACCGCGCCATTTTCAATTCCTTTTATAATTATATATAATTATTTATATTCTAACGACGACGTATATAAATATATACGTCAAATTCATTTCCAAAAAAATTTCTCGTCGATATTATTTAAAATAATCTATTTTAAATGTTCAAAATTCGCTAAAATTGCCAAAATAAAAATTTTAAACTGGCTCAGATTTTCCGGGTTGTTACACGTATTTTTGGAATCAAATTAAAATTTATTTTTAATTGATTTTCATAGAAACTAAAATATTTCAAATGAATTATTTTAAGAATAAACGACTTAAGATTTATTTTAATCAAAGTAGGAACGTATAAATTAAAATTTAATTAAGACGAGCTTGAAATGGCGTGATAGTTTGAAAGTTTGATTTTAAACTTTGAATAAATGTATGGAATTCAATATAAATCAGAATTTGATAAAAAAAAGAAACATTAGAATATTATGAACTGTAGTCTTCTAACGAATGTGAGAAATTAAGATTTCACTATATAAATTATAAGTTATGTCTAAATTAAAATTTAGAAAAGTCGCTATTGAATATATATAATATATATATATATATACATACATATATATATATACCTCAATATTATACATAGCCCTTAAAAGTAGCCATTTTGCAAACTACTTCTGTTTTCAACGAAACCATTTCCATTGGGTTCAAAATGTTGTTTGTGACTTTTTAAACTATAAGCATCGATATCTTTGAAGTTGGAGAAATTTGGTCTCTTTCATTGGATGTATGACCAAAATATCACTTTTTACATATTGACGAATTAGAACTCGAAACCACTTCATGAGTTCAAAATGTTGTTTTGCGTGTTCAAAAACTGTAAACTTCAATATATTCCGAGCTTCAGAGTTTTGACACTTGGGTTGGGTCTTGATTTGGCTATATAACTCCCAAATCAGCCCTCTCCCATTCATTTTCTTCCACACATAGGAAAAAAAATAGAAAATGGGGAGAGGAAGTGGAAATCAAAATTCCTAAATTAGGATTTTCAATTTGGAACTCAAATCAAGGGGAAAATCAAGGAGACAACTTGAGTAAGCTTCTCTATCTCCTTCTTCATCTTCTACTTCTTCTTTTCTCTTCAATTTCTGAAATTTCCTATACCTAATTCCTAGGAAACTCATTTATATGTGTATAGATTGAGGATTCATGAGTAATGTTGGAAGAGAGGATGTTTTAGCTAAGCTTTGGATCGATTTCTTGCATCTAACAAGAAAAGGTGAGATTCTAGGAACTCGCATCTATGCCACAAGCCTATAGGCTTGTAAAAGTGTAATTTAGAGTTCATCTGAGCTTGCGTATGCTAGTGGATTGGGTAGGCTAGTGAACTAAGTCGATTTCATGTATTCATGTTTCATTGAATTGGAAATTATGACCATTGTCCACACAATCTAATTTATATGCTACTAGTTGATTTGGCGATATTATGAAGCTCCGTTGTCGCACCGGCAAGTTCTAAGACTTCACAATTCGCTTAAATCGTATTTGATCACTTTGATTTGGAATTCAATTCATTTTTGAGCTTATAATTAAAAATTATCGCAATCTTATGTATATATGTTTGTGCATGTGTTCATGGGTGGTTTAGATGAGCTAAAGAGACTGCACGTTATACGCTATTACCATTGATCCGAAATTGTTCGAGAACCATTTGCACATTCATAGCCTAGGCAAACATTTCCTCAGGCATCAACTTAGACGTCTGACCATATTGGTCACACATATATCAGAACTTTTGGGAAAATGTTTTCCTGTGAACAACGTCTATCCGGGGGAAGTCAGACGTCTGTCAAAACTCTAGGAAAATCTTACCTTGTAAGATCAGATGTCTGTGCATTTTATATCAGACGTCTGACCTGTTCAGAAGTGCACAATTTATTTTATGCGTCTATAGTATGAAATTTATTGATCTAACTTTTTATGAGTTGAATGTGGTGTTATAAGTTGTTTTGGCTAGCCTTCGGGGCCTCATTGGTGCTTAGGAATCATCAAAAACCATCAACATTGATCTGAACTCGTCCAAGGTTGATTGCACTCATTGGCAATCAAAATGTTTAATTGCATCAGCTCAGACGTCTGACTAAATTGGTAAGACATCTGTCCAAGCTCTCGGGAAAAATAAAAAAATGCTTCCTATCGGGTCATACATATGTCCAAAGTGCGCCATACGTCTGTTCGCTATTTTATGCTGTTGACCGTGGTCTGACTACGATCAACAGTTTAGGTCCATCTAGGCTCTTTTTCGGCCGATTTTCGACCCATTTCGCCTTTGTTTGTGACTTTTCAGTTTTTCCAGTTCGTAGATTTCAGCAGGCCGATTCTTATGAAATGGTTTTATAAATCCTCAACTAAAGAATGGAGGTGTAGAAACCAATGCTTAGAACTCTCTCACCCAAAACCTTGGTACAATTATTTATTTTTATAACTGGATATTTGTTGATTACCTATGATTGCAATATTTGTTTGGTGGATGATGGCAATTGCAATATTTTGGGATTACAATTTGCCTTCCTGTCTCTCAAATATTAGATAAGTTCACATGGATTGTGATTTAAACCCCACATGAGTATTGGGATGATATTTTTTTCGCATCGGCCAAGTGTACAAATAATAATCATTGTTTGATGATTGAAAACCCAACAGGGGTCTAAGGATGATAATAACTTTACACATCTCCCCTGTGTTTAGTTGCATGTCAATCGATTGATCAATAGGTCATTATAAGCATTATTTAATTATTTAATGCTTATACAGTTGTAAATTGCACTCTGGATGTGAATTGACTGTTTAATAGTTGTTTATCACTATTTTGAATTGATGTAATGTACGAAATACATATCATTAGAGCTATATGGTAAATGATTGAGTCACATCCCGATTCAGAATAGAAACTATTTTAACATAATAGTTAGAGATGAATCAAAATATGATTATGATGTCCGATTTCGGATGACTACAAATATTTTATGTAAAATCATAATAAATGATTCGAAAAGTTTTTGGATGAAATATTCCACGTTTGTAAAGATAAAAGATAATTTTATCTAAATGAACTAGCTAACAACTAGAATAAAGAACCGAAAGGAATTGAAATGGTTTTAATCTAACTAGAATTTTCCAACGTATGAATTGGAATGGATTTTAATGGAAATAATCTCCGGAATATTTCGATATTGGATTCCATGATTATACGTATATGTTGAGGAAATTGGAAGATGTAGATATCGTTATTCCCATCCTTGTATTTGATATCAAATTGGATTTTGGGGTAGTCGTGAATGGTATCTTCAATAACGGTATTCTTGAACCCAGTTGAGAAAAGAATAAATCTTTTGACTAAGATTTAATGTAGTTTTCCAATTAATAAATATAATTGGAATTAAATGGTAGTTGATTCTGGGATCATTGTGAAGGATGTTTTAAAATACATTATTTCTTAAACCCAATTAACGGTGAAGTTATGATTTGGAATTATAACCTTTTAATTAAGGTTAATGAAATTTTCCAAAGTGAAGTTTCTCTAACTTAATATATTAAGTGGGAACTGAGTGGAATTAGATTTAGTGATAATCGAAAAGAGCTTCTATGTAGGAAGGCGTCTACTATTTATGGAATTTAAGAGGCCTTGCTTTTATTCCGTCTATAGTGTTAGTCCAATACGGAAATTTATATCTATTATATACTGTTATGAATTCTGTGAAGGGTCTAGTTTAATGGAAGATGAATTTGGGCTTATTGTGAACTGTGTTTTAAGTGACATTCATTCTTTAACCCAAGTAAAGATAGGATTTATTACCTAAATTTGAATAATCATTAAGTAATCATTTTTATATTAAAACTAAGTGGAGTTTTAACGAATCTTTAATAAGACTGAAATGTGAATCAGGCAATTAAAATTTACCGAATTTAAGAAATATTCGAGAATGGAGTATCACCAGTTTTACTCCATGCGATAGTTAAATCATTAATTAGATTTGACCGTTAAGTGGTAATTGAATTTACTGGTAACACAGTGGGTGTTAGATATGGAGTACTAGCAGTTTTTCTCTACGGGATAAATAGGTTGGGATTAGGACGATAAAATAAATGATTACTTCGGTAAGTCTCGTAAATCCTGACTAGTTTGATAAACCTTAATTTGGTTTAAGATTGTTAAACGATAATACAAAATCTTTTGCAATGGTTTTCAATGAAAGTTTTGAAATAGTGGTTTAAATGAATTAAATCTTTGATAAGATATATGGGAATGATTCCCAATGTAGTGAATATTTGAATAAAAGAATATTCTGCATTGGAATGAGGTGTGTGATGTGTTTTTATAACCTTTGACTATAAGATATGCGAGTTATTCGGAAAGATCAGGTTTAACCCATTTTGAAAAATTAATACGACGACTAAAAGTCAAAGATTTGAAGATGGTGGTTGAAAACTGAAGATCTTCACATCGTATGGATGATTACTGATGTCTTGATTGGGCTGTACACCCAAGATGAGGTAATAAGTGGTGATCATCCAGACGCACTTGGAGATCGACTGGATATGCGAGGGCCTCTCTCCTACATTAGACATATGGGACGAGGAATAAGGTGTCTTTGGTTTCACTTAGACCCAGAACGGAATTGCAACTGGATGGTGTGTCTGACATTGTATTCCTTTATGTTGTATTCATTGATCTCTGTTAAATACATATCTGTTTGGTGGCGGAAAATTTATTCTCTTGCTTAACATCCTTCTCTGAGTTGTACAAGCTTAGAGGTTATGTACTGATGGAAGTCAATGGTATGGATTGATAATGTGGCATGCTAAAATTCAAATAATCAAGGCTTTTGTTGAAAAGCAGAGTCATGTGGGTGATGATCAAAGAACTGCTTTAAGTAGCATAGCTTTGTGTATAACGTTAATTCGCGAGCCTCACACCTCGGTATGGGTTAAAAGCGGGATGAGGACCTAAGGGAGGACATGAGTTTCTTTCTAGCTACGGGTAATGTTATGGTAAGGAGCCCAGACATTTTTACTTATGTGGTTGTTGGATTGCGAGGCGCCTCGGATATAGAGCCGACTAAAAGGCTCGAGTGATAGGTCCGATAGGACCGGGAAACGTATTGTTCACGAATAACCAATCCCCAAAAGTAAGAGAGGACCGGCCATGATGCTAACCAAGGGCTCACCAGCATCTGAGTCCTAAGGCATGTGCAAGAGTATCTCAAAATCAGTTAGGAAGATCCCTTGCCCCGACTCATAGATTGGATTCAAATTTTCAAGACATGATTTTTCGGTTCTAGTTGTAAACCTATACGATGACATAGTGGGATGGGGTACAGGGCTATGATTGATACATTTATATTTGAAGTTGATTACTTCACTTATAGTAATATTAAAAGATAAATTTCGCGTACCAAGCATGTTTGGCCATTATAAGGTAAAACTCTATCCTCTGGTTTGTGCTGCATTGTGTGATGGGACTCGAGTGTTATAATGGCTTCATTTTTCCAAAAATCGTTGTGTTGTTTTGTTTATGGTATTCTTGGAAAGAAACCTGTTCTATGTTATATGGCGTGGTCCCTTGATTTACCCAACATAAAAATCAAATTAATAGCTATTTTATTTCTTACACCAATCCCATGAATGACTCGGAGTTTGTTCTTTCCGCCTAAGCTTTGGGTGCCCATATTTTTCAAACGGGCAGCTAGTAATTTTGGTTTTGTAAATTTATATTTAACAGGATCCTGGTCTATAGTTGGAGCTATATTCGTAATGCTTTGTATCCGTGTATTTCTTTCAGTTGTGTTAGTTGAAGTATTTCCGCTATGCCTTGTATTTATACATTTTATTTTCGCTGCTAAGTAATGTATTCTCCGATATTATTTTTCGCTGTTAATATTTATACATACTCTGGTATATTCTTGTACTCTGATGTAAATTGTTGTATAGTAATGAAATGTTCTCATCTTTGTGTTCTGATGCATCATGTTCTCATTACAATCCGCGTTTTCCCGTCTCCTCAGAGGATGGGTGAATTCGGTGCGTAACATGTTCGTCTCGGAATTCTGGTCAACTTTCGTGTTTGGAGTCTCGCGAATGGAGTCCATATGAAAAAGTTATGTACAAAAAATGAAAAAGGGCGGAAATAAATAAAAGAAAATAATATATATAGAAATAAATAATTTCCCCAATCACCTCACTACCACGTCGACCAAGGAGTCGACCGACGGTCAATCGCTGGCTATGACCGCTTGGTCGAGCCAGGAAGTGATGGCTAGGGTTTGGCTGAATAAAATAATATATGAATGGACTGATGTTTAATAAATCAAATCTAACGATCCAAAGCCAATTCCACTCCTATGAATAAAGGGGTAAGGCCTCATTCTTTTCCACAAAAATCTGCGGGCAGCAGCAGAACTCTGGCATTTTTCTCCTTCTCCGAGCCAAATTTCTAAAATAAAAATTTATTCATACACAACAAATCAAATCCAAATCATATAGGAATGAGAGAATTATCAGATGGAAAAGAATACAAATTAGTGCTCATTCTCCTCTCTTTTCCTATTTTCTTACATCTCCACAGATCTGAAATTATCCCCTTTTCAATAAATTGTAGAATTATAAGAAATTGGGAACTATAGGCCTAAAAGATTCAAACTTTGGATTTGGATGCTTGCAAGTGAGTGGGAAACTTATATGTACATTTATAATAACGTATTTATCTCGTTTGTATTAGATCTGAAGTTTATATGCTTATTTTCATCATATCTGCTTATAGTATAATTGTAATTGAATTAGTACCTGTCAGGTCTGATTATAAAATTTATTAAAGCTTGTGAATTGCAAATTGTGGTTACGAACAATATTAATTGTTGGATTCTTAAATTTTTATACACCTATTTACTACAGTTATGTTGAAAAATATGTTGTAATTGTTGCAAAACACTATAGATCTAAAAATCAGTCCCATGTAAACACCAATTAGATGTAGTTACATTCTAGTTCTCTAGTTCAGTTATGAATAACAAATTATATGAATTTGGATAAAAAGATTCGATTGGTAAATTATGTGATTGTAATATTAAAAGAAATATGCATGTTTGTATTTAATATTGTTGGGTTTGGGCTAAATTATTATAAACATGTCGTTTTCCTCCCTTTTAAGAAAAAAGACATTATTTTGAAATCACAAGAGGTATGATAAAAAGATCAAATAGGGAAAGGTGGTACGAATGTACATATAAATATAAACATATATTTGTGTGGTGTTTGAATCAACAATTCCAAATTATATATTTACATATATTTCTTATGATTTGAAAATATGTCAATTCCACAATTTAGGCATAATTTACATTGATGATGGCTAACGATCTTTTTGTAAGATTTTAAACCTTTTGACAAGATTGAAGGCAAAAAGAATGTTTGGTTGTCAATTAAACCAAATTAATAAATTCAAAATAATAAATAAACAAATAAAGATAACTACGTTGAATGCACGAAAACATAAAATATAAATATGTACATATTATCCATCCAAATCAGCGTAAAACTGTAAATTATACATTGTATTAAATGTTTGAAGGTTTGAAATGTTGAGTGGTATTCATTTATGGAATCGTAAATGAAACTATATTCCATACTTAATGAATATATCTATGGTGACTGTTGTAGCAATTAGTGTAATTGATTGCTATAAATAAGGACATAAATAAATAATTAACAACTGTAGCCAATGTTGATCGGGGAAATTAAATATAATAGGATAATGGTTACAATTCCTAGTTTAATTAGGATAATTGTTGTACACACCAAATTAGGAAATTTGAATTATAACTGCATTTAGACACGAGGTTAAGCTCAACTTGTGGAATAAGCCTGCCCGGAACCGACTGGCAAATCCAGCAACCACAGGTCGTCAGCTTAATGTGAGGGGTCTAATGCGTAAACATAAATGCACTAAGGCACGAGGTTAAGTTCAACTTATGGTAGAAGTCTGCCCAGAATCGACTGGCAAATCCAACATCCACAAGTAGTCAAATTAATGTGATAGGTCTGGTGCATATATATATATATATATATATATATATATATATATATATATATATATATAACAACCAATAAATAAGCAAATAAATAATTGAATGAATAAGAGCAGTAATTGTCTGCTGGGGTACAATAAATAGTCACTTTGGGATGATAAATGGTTGCCTTAGGAAAATATTACCGTTATGGTCATAAAGGGAAATAAGCAAAGAAATAGCAGTAAATGGGTGTAAATACAAGATCAATGGATATTGATTATTGTTTAAATACTAAGTCCAATTAAGGAACTAATAAAATAAATATCATAGGGTAAAGAGGAAATAACTTTCCTTCTTATATTACTGAATATAGGACTTGTAGTTAAAAATAGAGTTTGACTTATTAGGTTAATAATGTAAAATATTATTAGCCATGTGAACCCGTGACGATAATGAAATGTATGCTTATAGTATTTCCCTATAGAGTGACTGAGCGGGAATGACTTCATAATGTATCTCACTTATCCCAATAAGGAAAAGTATTAAAGACTGTAGGGGTATGATCATAATAACCTTCGCGTATAGTCCGCTTCCTGGATCTCAAGTGGATGGGGTTGAAGAGTCCACCTTGGAATAGGTCTTTCAGTTTAGGGGTCTTAAATGGCAGCTGTGTGGAGGCCAACCCAAATCTAGAATCCAAAATATCAGATATGGTTATCTATCCTATGGGAAGTAGTAAGCGAATAAGGTGGTTATCTAATAATGTTAGGTAGATGGTATAGCGAACGATAAAAATACTATCTCTCACCTTATACGGTGTAAGGGTATATGTGTGAATGACAGAAGCCTTAACTTGTCGGGCCCATAGCTAGTGCCCTCTAGTTTATGTTAATGTCGAATCAATTTTTGAGGAATAATAAATGACCAGAATGGAAGTATGTTTATATATAGAAGCTCCATAACTTGGGTCTAACCTCAATTAAATAACCAGCCATACTCTGGTATAAAGGCTTCACAAATATATGCGTATACATCCTATCTCGGTGTTTTATTAAGGGAATACTACTTTGGGAAGAGTACTAAAGTCGTGCGAAAACATTTACAACGTTAGGCTAGAATCACTAACCTTGGTAGGCATATATCTTGGGTTGAACAAAACGGGATACATCTGTGTATTATAATCCGGGTTCTACATTTCTTATTTACCAAAATCTTATTATTCTGACCATCCTCCTGATTACAACCCCTATTTTTTTCTAGAGAAGATCGGGATCTCACACGTGTTTAAGTTTGACTTTGGTTCTCCTTCTCTCTCATGCTCGGTATTGGCAAAGTGACTTACTTTGAAAGAGGTAGTTATTTATCCTATTTTGTTTCTTCTGTGGATTATTCTATTGTACTCTGACTGTGCTCATGCTCATGCTCATTTATTGCAGGTACCAGATTTACATGCTCCATGATTCAATGTGTTTGAGTTTCGATATTTGTTGAAATTTGGGCACAGAAAAGTGTAGGGTGTTACAAATGGGCTACTCCACTATCTATGATCGGACGACTATAAGTCAACATTTACAACCTACATTGTTCGTTGAAACACTGCTGTGGTATTTTTACTGTTCTGTGAAACACGACCGTGGCTTCCTTTTATTTTTTATTTATTTTAAGTACAATTTCAGTTATAAATGGTTGTGGTATCTTATACTGTTTGGTGAAACAAGGTTGTGTCTTCTTTTTTTGCTTATTTTTTAATATATGCTCGGTTTTAAATGGCTGTGTTATCCTATACTGTTTGTACCACTGTCTTGGTGAACTTGTTCGGTTATACTATTTTAAATGGTCGTGTTATCCTATAATGTTTGTACCACTATCTAGTAAAACTATCTAGGTGAACTTTTATGAGTGAACTTGTTCGTTGTTGAAAGCATAATAGAATCAAAACTTTTCTACCAATATCTAGGCGACTTTTTAGACCATAAAGAGATTTCTTCAACCAGCATACCCAATCCGACTTTCCATCTATAATAAATCCTTCTGGCTACTTCATGTAAATGGTTTTCTCCAAATCACCATGTAAGAAAGCGGTCTTCACATTAAGTTGGTCTAACTCTAAATCATAAGCAATAACTAATGCAAGTAGGATTGAAATTGAAGTTTGTCTAATAACTAGAGAAAATATTCCATCATGCTCCAACCCTTTTCTTTGTGAAAATCCTTTGGCTGCTAATCATGCCTTGTATCTACCATCATCTTTCACCTTGACCACCCACTTGCAACCTATAGCTCAGCTTCCTTGAGGTAGTGATACCAAATCCCAAGTTGCATTCTTATACAAAGACTATGCTTCCTTATCCGTAGCGCAATTCCACTTTGAGTAATCACTCGACTTCATTGCTTCTTTAAGGCTCAAAGATTCATCATGAATTGAATGTAAAGCAAACTCAAAATGATTATCAAGGATCAAATTTTAATACCTCTAACCTCCATATCTAATTGGAGATCTTTATGGTCTCTGACTAGCTTAAATGGCTATATCACCCGACTCTCCTTCTGATCCACTTTAAGCTTCACCTTGAACTCCACCTTGAGCTGAATTCTCTCTAGCTTCTTGACTATCTCCATCACTACTAGAGGAAATCTATGGATTATCATGTGATGTATCATCAACTACTCTGTCACTATTATAAATAGTAAGAACTCTTCTTCGGGTTCGAAAACAGGGAATCGTAGTCTTTCCAGACTTCTTCTTTACTGAATCTAAACCATCTGATAAACCTTCCAAAGGTTTAAACATTTCTGACTGATTAAAAGTCACATGTCTGGAATGTACAACAATATTCATATTTGGATTCCAAATCCTATGTCCTTTTATTCCATCTGCATAACCAAGAAAAACACATTTGGATGCCCTAGGCTCCAACTTATCGTGTCCTGTATTATGAACATAAACTAGACAATCACATATGTGAAAATAACTTAGTAAAGTATATTTTCCTTTCCATAACTCCTCTGGAATCTTCTCACCAATGGCTAAGCACGAAATCCAATTATTACTATGTGCTTTTGTCGAAATAGCTTTATCCCAAAAACCTTAGACATACCCACAGTCAATATCAAGCAACGGGTCCTTCTCAATTAAATTATATTCATCCTTTCAGTAACCCTATTGGAATGCGGATCACCAAGTGTAGTAAAATGTCTTATAATACTGTATTGTCTATAGTTATCGAGTAACTCTTTGGAGACATCCAACACCATTGTTAGTTCTAAGAATCTTCAACTTCTTTCTGGTTTGGTTCTCAACAAGAATTAACCAAACCTTAAACTTCTCAAATATCTCTGACTTAACTTTCAATACATGCACACTAACCTTGCACGAGTAATCATCAATGAGTGAATCAAAATAATAAGATCCTCCAATGGAGGCTATAGATTATAGCCCCCAAACATTTGAATGCACGTAATCAAGTACACTCTTAGAAGTATGCATGCCATCACCAAAAGAAATTTTGGTTTGCTTTGAAGACACATTCCATGCAAAAGTTCAACTTTTTGGATATTTCTCCCTTGATCTTTTCTTCTTCCAAAGAAATTTTAAACTCTTATCCTAAGTACGACCTAATCTCATATGCCAAAGCTCGGTGGC
This sequence comes from Allium sativum, assembly GCA_030737875.1. NCBI lineage: Eukaryota > Viridiplantae > Streptophyta > Magnoliopsida > Asparagales > Amaryllidaceae > Allium > Allium sativum. The sequence continues at coordinate 193,026,392 of CM060927.1, read as the reverse complement.
ATCCAAGTTTTAGAATTATCGACTCTAACACTTAATTCTTCATGAACAGTGGTACCCATTAACAAATACAGATTTTGTACCATAACACTCTTCATCAATACAAGTGCCTCTCTAGAAACTCTCAAAGCATCTCTGATAATGGTTATCTTGAATCCTAATGATGCCAATTGGATTAATGATATCAACAACTTCTAAAGACTTGGGACATAGCGAACATCTGAAAGTGTGCGAACAATCCTATCATACATGCGAGTGTTAATTGAACCAACTCTCATAGATTTACATGTAGCATCATTCCCCAAAAGGATGGAACTTCCCTCTTTAGCAATGAACAAAGAAAAATAATCTTTATTAGGAGTCATGTGAAATGATGCTCTAGAAACAAAAATCCAGTGGTCTGCAACATCTGACACAACCGCTGTCAACAAATAACTACCATTTTTCTCCATCACAATAGATGAAGAACCATCAGTCTTCTTCTCTAAATCTAGATGGTCTCTTCTCCAATGGTCTGGTTTCTTACAATTATGGCACCTCCCATCTTTAGATTTACTTTGCCAATGAGGCTTCCTATAATTGGAACACCCATTATAATTCTTATCAACAAATAAACCTGAACATCTACAAACTCTTCCACTATTATCACCAACAATAAACCCTTTTTTCTAATCTCTCAAAACTTCACCATAGATAAGGCTATTAGCGAAACTTGTGTATCACTTTGCAAGCTAACACAAAAGAACCACTGCTTTCTGTTCTTCATCAAATTTCAACTCAACATATTTAATCTTCAACAATAGGTCATCAAACACACTTAGGGGTGCCTTAATTGAAGGACCTTCCTTTATCTTATAAGTGAAGAAGGTCTTCAATACGATCAGGCGGTTAGTTAGAGATTTCTTTATGTATAGGTCCTCTAACTTCTTCCAAATGCCTTTGGTTGTTGTTTTCTGACTGATCTTAGAGAATACATTCTTTCCCATAGCAAGTTGAAGAGTTGTAAAGGTCCGTTCTTCTGTCTGTTCTAATTATAATGATGACATATCAGCACGCAATGTATCTATATCAAATACTTCTCGATGAATGCGACTTCTTTTCAAAACCGCTTTCATCACCCACTGCCACTTTTCAAAATATCCTTCATAGTTCCACTTCTCTATCGTCAACTGTGACCCTAAATCCACATAGGAGCCTATGATGTATGAATCAACTATTGGAACTGGATTGACCTTCGAATTACTATTTGTGCTATTTTCACCTCCTTCTGCCATTCTGTTAAACACCTTCTTTGCGAATCTAGCTCTGATACCAGTTATAAGGGGAGATCAATAACTTTCAGCAGAAAAACCTAAATAGGATCATGCAGGTTCAAATAATTATCAACCACAAACCGCAGAAAAAAAATGAAAACAAGAGAGAACATACAATATATATAGTGGTTCTACTATCGTGAGATAGTGTACACCCACTTTAATGGGGATCAGGTTTTATTAATATTTAAGAGATTATAGATTAATTCAGTAAAGCAAAGAAATGAAGAAATGACATAAGAGATGATGAGATAAGATTAATATTCTTTATCGCTGTTGACAATAAAAAATGTCGTAACACCTAAAGATTCTTTGTTAATTAGATAATCACGTTTCACATGGAAAAATAAGTGTAGAAAGTAGTAAATAACATAGTAGATTTATAGTGGTTCGGTCCCATGAGGGGCCTACGTCCACTTTGGAACGGTCACTGATATTTTACTTGCAATAATAGATTACAAGCTTAGGTCTATCTCATTTCATCATTTTACAAACATTTCTAAGTATGCTGATGTCATAATTGTCGTACATGAATATTGGGAAAGAGTAACTTTTGTACTTCTTCTTCCTCAATGCAAGGATGTCATTAAAGAGGTCACATAAAGTTCTTAAAATGTGTCAAATTAGTCGATTTCAAACCACTTTGAAGAGTGAGCTTGGGGGCATTTATAGTGGAGAGGTTAGGTGGGAGTAGGTAGGATTTGGGGACCACATTACAGATTTTGGTATCCCTGTGGGATGGCATCCGAAATTTTGACTCCCCTTATTACGTTCGTAGAAAAAATTGTACTCCTCTTTGGGGATACGAATCCTGCATCCAACAGATACGAAATTTGAATCCCATGGGATAGGAAATGGCATGCCCCAAAGGGGTACAACAATTTTGTATCCCAGGGATACGAATTCCTCATACCTAGGACGTTGTTGATGCTACGTTGTGGGGTGCGTAAATATGTGCGATCATGGGAGCTGAGGTCTTGCTGTGTGGAGGGGGTCGAACCAATATGGTATTAAGGTATCAGAGGAGAGGGTTACGAACCAAAAGGGCTTCGAGATATTGCTCGGTGAAGGACCCGAAGCTCCAGGTGCTGAAGGGTACAAAGAAGAGGGATTCAAATCCCTTATCTTGGGGATATTTCAATGTCGAGTTGTGAGACTCGTGCTCACTTGACCTTTTCCAAGCATGTTACTTTAGATATTTGGCGACACCGTGGACTTTAACGTCACGCGATGTGTTGGGTCGAGCATGTCTGGTGTACTTTTGGGTACCAGACCAAAAGTCCCGTTAACGTTTGCCCGCAAAAATACGTCTTATCCTGATATGATGTGCTTTGAGTTGATAGAACTGTTTTTTTATTGAATAATCTATTTCCTTTTACTCATGAAATTAAATGTTAGTCGTCGACTCTCGTTTACGTTGTAACGTAAACTGCTGTTGTCGATGTGACATCCCATATATGCTCACGCGTTTTTCACATGATTTTGCACGGTGCCTCGGGAAGTAAGAAATGAAAAGTAACAAATGCAGGTGTGAATGAGAAGGTACGCTAATGCATGTTTGCGAGTGTTTGATCTTCTGAGACATGGAAAATTGGAGAAGTTTGCACGTACATTGTTCACATTCACATGAAAATATACGCACACATAATATTGCATCGCGTAGTACGTATATTATATATACATACACACACACACATATATATATATATATTATTTTATATATACATATATATATGTTTGTGTGTGTGTATATATATTAAAGAAACTTCGTACCCTACATATGCGGCATGAGATTTCGTATCCCTTGAGGGGGTACGAAATTTTGTGCCCTAGTGGGCTACAAGATTTTGTATCCCACAGCGATACAAGAGCTCGTATCCCTATAGGGATACAAAGCATCATTGGGCTTGCCCATTTCTCTCCTTCTCCTATAAATTTTAGTAGTTATCCCCATTTCTATTTTTTACTTTATTTTCTCGTGATTCGAATTCGAACCCTAGGGATACAGGGTTTCTAACATTCATCCTGAGAATAGGTAGGGTAGGGAGATTTCAGTCCTATTTCTCGTATTCAGACCTTGAGATCAGGCGTGATTGTGGCTCCCTTGTTTGAGCACCATAAATGGAATTCAAATTGAACTTGAAATCAGTTAGAGTCGATTTCTTCTTTGTCTTCGGTCCTTAGTAGTGATGCTCGAGATTCAGCTGTCGCCTCATATTTTGGAGGATGGGTTCGATGTAGAGCTTTTGAGGAGCAGAGGGTTTGGAGAGAAGGAGAGAGGTGAGGTTGAAACCCCCCTTGAACGAGGGATAAGGGGAAATGCAGCAGAAGGGGAGTTGGTGTTTTGGGCTTGAAACAATAATGTTTGTATCCCATGGGTCGGGTTATGAAATTTCGAACCTCCAAAGGGGTACAACATTTCATATGACTTGCTGATACGAAATTTCGGACCCCTAAAAGGGATCAAAATTTCATATCCTTGTGGATAAGACATCTCAAACCCCTAAAGGATCACGTGATTTTCGTATCCGAGAAGGGATACGTGATTTGTGGCTAGTACGAGTACTTCGTGTTCCGTTCTTATGAAGTACCATGTTTCTCATCCATGGCTTTGGCATTTCGACTTCCCTCTTCAGGATTTGCGTTGTTCTAATGATATCCTTTGATTGAATTGGAACTTAACGTTAATTGTTACTCAATTGACAATTCAGCTTGATCTATAAGGTTAGAGCATATATCCAGACCGTGACTGAACTATTGAACTGTTAAACATGTTTTAGTGACTCCAATCATGATGTTGTCACAAGTCAATGCAAATCACGCGAAGTTGGTCGACGGCGGTGGTTACAGTCTCGAAGACTTTTGATCATCATTGTGTCCTAAGTTTTTGAAATTACAATTGTATTGCCATGACACTGCACCATACCGCACATACATGTTAGTTTAAACTGTGACGACCGCCCATGAATATTGCACTCAACAAGGGAAATAATGCACTGAAAGGTGTGCCAGGTAGCCATGGACTGTCATCAAGGTAAGATTACACAAGCGGAACCTGTCGTATAACTCACAACGCAAGGATAAATTATAATAGAAGACAAACACTAGGTAAAAATATTAAAAGATAATTGCAAAGAATTTCAAACTTCTATATCATCAAGGAATATCCACAACATCGTTGGATAACATCATAGAACTTTGTACAAAAAGCCTCACTACAACACTCAGAGAATACATCAAACACCGGAAAACATCATAATATGTATAGTAGAAAACTAGTACGCAAGCCTTCAACTCATCATGGATCTGTAGCATCATCCACTAAGATCTACGGCCTATTACCTGCTACTCAGTCTTCCGACCCACACAATGGATGACCAACCGAAGTTAGTAAGAGGGAAACATAAAACCTTGAGTCATACAACAGTCTTAGTGAGTGACATAACAACTATCTAACATCCTCAATAAAGTATATGAGAATAGGCAGATTAATCAACCAATCTACCAACTTACCAGCCATCTTCCCCACATCTAATAGTGATAGACTTCACAACAAACAATTTGAAACCATAATACATTCATGGAAATCGTTATCAAGTGTAGACCATCTAATTGATATGGATATCTCCCACGCACAAGCCCCGAAGGCTTAAACCAACATCTGACAAGCACCCAAGAGATATCTCCTTCGACGTCGCATTATCCACACTAGACGATACGGGCAAACAATCATTCATCCATGACTCTGACTATCACTTCCAATACTACTTCGAAATCATCGCTAATCGTATGACTTACTAAACACCTTGCCATCGGCTGTCAAGGGCTAAAGGTAAACCTCGGTTCTAGCAAAACTCAATAGTCATACGATCACTACAAGAAAAATGATTTTTTTTGCAAAAATCAATGGTGTTTATTATTAAATGCAAGCAAAAGTGTTTTTAGTACCAATGTAAGCACGGAAAAAAAAATTCACATTCCCCCCTCTTCGTAAACACAAGTCCGCGTGTCCAAGGAAAACATAACCGACCTATTCTCGTTTTCTATTCCCTCATACTTCAAATCTTTTAACACTTGTTCACTTTTCTTCCTTTTTCCGAAAAAAACTCTCTCTTTTTATACCTTTCAATCTATTGCTTATTATTTCTCAGTTTAATTTGATTTCGTAAAGACTATCTCGTTCGACGTTGGTATCGATACCAATAGAGGCGGTTCATCTCGGCGACGCTACAAAGCGATTTGATTCAATTCGTAATCATATTCAAGATTCTGAAATTGGTAAAACTAGAAAGTTATAAAATCAAACTTGATTTATCAAATTTTGTTTGGATCCTATCATTTAGGGCTTTGAACAAATAAAATTCGTTGAGTGTTGATTTCTACAACCACAAACCAAAATAGTTGATTTCTGCGAACAGTGTTTGTAAGTGGATTTTATATCTGAGTTTTAAAGTTACATTTGACAGTATACCAAATTAAATTACTTTTGAATCGAATGGGTTTTGAACTTTGGGTTTTGACAGTATACCAGAAAAAATTACCACACAGTGTTGATTTCTAATGTTTGCATGTGAATCGAATGGGTTTTGAACCTGTTTTGTACATATATGTTGATTGCCTGAACTATATTGATTAGAATTTAATATGGACATTGATTTTAAATGTTAACATGTTCATTTAAATTTCTTGATTGAGCACTTACAGCAAACATATTGCATTGATATACATAAACATATATATATATATATATATGTATGTGTGTGTGTGTGTGTATATATATATATATATATATATATATATGTGTGTGTGTGTGTGTGTGTGTGTGTGTATAGTAACCTTGCAGTGCACGAATTATATATATGAGTTACACAGTATACGAAATTGTGCAGCTTATGACTTGGGAGATTATGAATTTTGCAATATGTGATATTATGCAAGTATATCAGAATGTGTTTATGTACGTCAATTTAATTTGTTTTCTTCCATCTGATTTGCATGTATAAGAGTATACTTGAATACAGAAATTATGTAGTATAAAAGAGTGACACTTAACTGATACATTTCATACAAAATTTCTCTATAGGCTCAGGAAAACCCAAAGGGACAAAGTCAATTTGTTTTAGGCTCTTGTCCCATTAATATCAATAATCGATATTGCAAAATTTGTGTAGGCCATCAACGATCAAGTTGAACCGGAACCGTATTTGCAGTCTCGATATTGATATTAATGAGGCCAGAGAAATGTGAATTGATGTAGGAAACTGAACAGAGAAACAGGTTCAAAACAGGTATACGTACATTGCAATCAGAGTGTGTTTATGTATGTTAATTTATTTATTTTTATTCCATTTGATTTGCATGTATAGGAGTATATATACTTGAACACTAAAATATGCCATATATCTGTTGTGATTGAACATGTTAATCCAGATTGCCACCCCCTCCATACACACACATATGTGTGTATGTATACACACACACAAGGTTTTCAAGATGGGATTCAGTTCGTAAATCGTAATGTTAATATTTCAAATCAAAACGGATTTTAAATCATAAGTCATAGTTTTCGAATATCATTATTTATGGGTTTCATAGCACTTGAATTTGATTGATGTTTGAATTTCTATAATTAAATTTAAAACTCAAATTTTTTTCCTCCATTTTCATTTTTATTTTGTTTAAAAAGAATTATCAAGTGACTATGAATCTAAATAAGTATATTACATATAGTAGTTTAAGTTGAATGTGCTTTTTTATAACTAAGTTTGAATCATAATGTAAAAATCAAATCGTAAAAGGAGAGATTCAAGTTGGATCGGGATTCAAATCACAAGATTTTATGATTTTTGGTAATAATGTATATACACACACACAATGATATACATGAAAGATTACTACTTTTAAATATAACTATATATGTACCTACTTACCTTATGTTAGACATTACGATAAATATATGTTTAATGTACGACTTCTGCATGCACATTAGCACATGTATATATATATATATATATAACATATAATGATTATGAACATACAAACATAGACAGTGCAGGTGAAACTATGTTTTGTATCTATGAAGCATGAGTATATTTTTTTTTGAGTGGTGTGTATATCAAGTGTGTGTGAACATTTCGAGAAATATGAGCAAGTTAACTTTGTGGCCATGAGGTCAAATTTATTTGAGCTGACAATGAATCTGACTTGGAAATTACTAAATTAAGTTAATTTTACTTGGTAGTTACTAAATATAGTTAATTTGACCTGGGAGTTACTAAATTAAGTTAAGTGACTACATTCAGTTTATCTTGGGAGTTACTAAATTAAGTGACTACAATAAATGAGTTGACAATTAATTTGAAATGAAACATTAGCGTGGTAGGATATCCTATAAAAGTTCATTGTTGTTGTATAGTAGTGCTGTCATCAGAGATATTTCAGATCCATGTCAGCAGCTGTTTAGTAATTTTAGGATACAACGACTTATTTGCGTGAAGGTGGAACATTCTCATGTTATTAGGAAACAAATCAGGAGTTCTATGCCTATATTTGGAGGTAAGAGAGGTATTGATCTAGCTTCACGTGGTCTGGTTGAGGAAACACTCTGAAATAATGAAAAAATTAAAATAAAGTTTTCTATTATTAAAAATCTTCAAAATCTAGTAACTCAATTTCATAAAATTAATAAGTTTCAATGGATCAATTTAGTAACTCCCAAGATAAGTCGAGTTTAGTTGGTTTGTTAACCAAACCAAATTATTAAACAGTAAGCGGTAAAAATGTTTGTCCATATGATCAGCTTTATCATTTCGGAGTGTTTCCTCAACCAGCCCACAGAAAGCTTGTCCAATACCTCTTTTATTTTCAGGTATATGCATATAACTCGTGATTTAGGACTTAATAAAACGGGAATGTTCCATTTTCATGGAATTTGGTTGCAGTATCTTAAAATTACTGAACATCCCGTCGTCTTGGTTCTGGAATTTACTTTCTAGTAGTATTACTTAACAGTGTTAGGATCTTCAAACGTTTGCATTTGCTAATGAATGTTACATTGGTTAACATACTTATTTTCTGTACATAGGCAGATCACTTAAGGATTATGTAATGGTACAAGGATTATGTAACATTCTGATACATTTCATACAAAATTTGCATGTATGCTCTGTAGAAGAATTATGTTACATAGGGGATGAAGACAAGTAGATATAAGCACTTTCCCTATCAATATTAATAGTTTAGATTACAAATTTCCATGTTAGGCTATCAACGATTAAGTTGAACCTGAACCATATTTGCAATCTCGATTATTAATATTGTTGAGACTAAAGGAACCTGAATTGATGTGGGAAACTAAACAAAGATCCAGTCAACTTGAATTAGTCATTGAAGAAATGATTATACCGTACAAGGAGAGTTTGAGATCCAGTCTTACATTTGTTCGAACAATTATGTTTCTGCTTATTTGAATATGCCTGCAGTTTAAAAGGCTCTTCAAGTTTGTCACATCGCTCGGAACTCTACAGGTATGCTTATTATTTACTTGTCTATATTTTTAATTTACCATTATTATATGTCTTAACAAATTTTGATTGCTTATAGTGATCTTGGATTTTCTATGAGACAAACTGAATTGATATGATTTCTTATTGCTGCATGTTAGCACATTGTATCCTAAAACTAATCCTAAGTTACTACTGTTTAAACTGCTTTGCATTCTGTTATATTATGCAGATTAATAAAGCCAAGAATATCTGTGAGAGCATGATTGCATGTGCATGTTAGGCCATCAATGTAAATTATAGGGGGTAGGAAAACATGTAAACCTTAGGTACATTTAAGGTAATTCAAATCCCATATACATATACATACATACATGAATGTGTGTATGCGTATATATGTGTGTGTGTGTATGTATGCATATGTTTCAGCTAAGTTCGTAGAACATGGAGAGAAATAACATGGCTATTTATGTGTATAGATGACATGCTGAACCTGATCAAGAAACATGGTTGAGTGATGCTGTACTTTATCGACTTGTGGATACCAGGAAACATGGCTGAGTTCACCACTTCAATGGAAGTAAGTTATCACATAAACATTTGCTCGCCTATGTATAATCTGATGCTCATTTTGATGTATACAGTTTGACTAATAGTTCATTTAATACGTCCTTGTGTTAGGTAATGTTGATCTAGGAACTGCCTGTGGAAGTACTTTCGGGTCTGTTGCCTTAGCATTATCGATCCAGGTTAATTTATACTACTTTACTATTTACATGAAAGGAACACATAAAAGCTGGCTTTAGCTGAGATTAGTATTTTATATTGTCACTTGTGTTCAGCTGCTGCTAAAGCTACACATTATTGGTTCGAAGATCGATGTACGAATCACAACATCGAATCTAAAGGTAACAAAGATTTTTGCAGTTTTGAACTCTAGCCAAATGATTTCTGCTACTTTTGTTTGCACTTGCATTGCCTGATATGTCTAGTCATGTTTTGCGATGATTCATAATATGCTGGCCTTGTAATGCGGTTCAATCTCTTGTCTGAGATAATTTAGTTAAACACAGGTGGTTAACATTTGTGTACCTTGTTGTGAAATCAGGGAGGAGCTATCTGACTATATGTTGCATCACTTCAAAGAGCAAAGTGGTTATTGTACTAGATGTTTACATTATGGGTATAACATTTTCTTTGTATAAATTGTGCAAATTTGTATATAAGAGTGGTTATCGTATGTGAGTTTTTTCAGTTATACCAAAAAATATTGTATTGAAGTGGTTATGCATATTTTACTTGACTATATGGTTAATTGTTATTGTTTTTCCAATTGTTTGAACATCATGAGTATGTGAATGATTATCGATTGATATTTTAGAAAAAAATAGACTACTAATAGGAAATAATTGCAGGGAAAAAAGAGCAAATTAATTAATAATTTTTAGTTGCATTTTAAAAAAGCTACAGAAATATATTTAGTGGCGTTGAATAAACGCAACCGTAAACCAGGGGTAAAATTGGAAATTTTATTAGTAACATTATAATCGTTTTTATGGTGTTTATAAAGTGGTACGAAATTTTTTTTGGTGCAATTTAATAAACGTTACAAAAAAGAAATTATAGTGACATTAAAAATAGTACAACCAATTTGCAACGATTTTTAGTGGCATGTTTTCTTGCAACGACTATCGAAACGCCACCAAAAATGATTGGTAGCGGTTTTTGAGCGCTACAAAAAAACATTTTTCTTGCAGTGGATGAGACGTATCTAAGCCCATCGCGTTGCCCAAGCTACTCGGCCGATCACTTCAAGTCTTTTAGGCGTCCCTATTATACCCTTGCTTTGAGTCCGCTGGAACCTACGACAACGATAATCCATCAGCCTTTGATATCTCTAGCCATCTAACCTGGTAACGGTTTATAAACTCAAGCCCATTCTCAAGCAGCCATTATCCCCGAGCTCACCACCTTGAATTGCCTTCACTATGTTGCATTACGACGATTAACGAACACTTTGCAACACTTTAGAAATTCCTACTTGAATTCACTTCGAAGCCACATCCACTATTGAGCCAAAAACATAAATCATTTGGTCAATATTCTATTCATAGTGTTTCAGCCTGACTCATCAGGTCATGAACGACCTGACTCTATGGGTCACCAATGACCTAACTCCCTGGGTCACCAACGACCCGATTTTATCAATTTCCAACGACCCAACTCCCTGGATCACCAGCCCCGACTCTTTGGATCACCAACGACCCAAATCCTTATATTACCAATGACCCAACTCTCTGGATCTCCAATGACCTAACTTTATGGATAACCGATGATACAACTCCCTGGATCACCAATGACCTGACTCTATGCATCACCAATAACTCAACTCCCTAGATAACCAACGACCCGACTCTATGGATCAGTAACGACCCAACCACATCGATCACTAAACCGACTCTATGGATCACCAACGACCCAACTCCTTTGTAACACCCCGTAATTTTATAACATTAAAATTCTCAAATTAAAGCATACTTAATTTTTAGAACAAGAATTAAGTGAAATGGGTTGCGCAATTATGTTCATTTCAAAATTTTGGGTCAAGATAGACATTTGGTTTGCACAAAACGGATACCTTATGAAGATGTTATTAAGCCTTGAAGTTTGTATGCATATGAGAGAAATATATATATAGATAAAAAAATTAAATAAATAAATATGAAAAAATTTCAAAATAGCGAATTGGGAGGGGGAATAACCGAACGGCCCATTTTTGAGGTCGACCCGAGCCTCGCTGGGTCGACTAGGGGTTGATTCAGGGCGTTTGGTTGTCAACCTGTGGGCCGATTCGCTCTAAGGCAGATGTGGCATCTGATTGGTTCTCATGGTTCAGGGTTAATCTAATGGTCCTAAAACACTCTCTACAACTATATAAGGACCCTAAACCTAAACCCTAATTCATTAACAAAGAGGAATGGTTCCTCCATGCTCCTAAAACCTAAAGTGACCCAGCCTCCACCTTAATCAGTCAATTCAAAAGAGAAGATAAAGATAACAAATCAACGCCAACATTAACGGAAAGCTAAATCAACTCCAGAAAATCAGATCCCAGAATCGTTCTTCTCTTTCAAAAACCACGATTTGTGAGTACAGTTATTTTCAGATATGAAATTTAATTATGTTCTTGACATGGGTATAAATCTGAATTGGAGATCTATCTTATTCTTGTTTATAAGATCTGTTTTTCTATGTAGATCCATCTTATTCTTGTTTATCAGATCTGTTTTTCTGTGTAGATCTATCTTATTGTAACTATTCTGTATCTCTTCCTTTCTTCTGTTCTATAGCCAGGCTACTACGAGCCTGAGCCAAATCTCATAAGAGATTGACATGCAAACGCTAAATTTGGGGAAAATATTGAATGATACATAATTGGACATAACTGATTTATGACTAAATTGAGAACACAACATAAGTTGTAATTTAAGATCTAGATCTAGGCATACTATATATGACGGTTTATGATTTAGAAGAAGGAGAATTAATGTATGACAACGTATGACTTGTAATTTGGGGACATAATGCATGTTATAATTCAAAAACTGATTCTGAGGACATATTACATGTAATTTAAGAGCTAGATTTGGGGCATATTTTATATGACGATCTATGACTTGGAAGAAAAAGGATATGTGACTTAGGCCTGAAAAACCTATATTGAAATATGGATAACTATTAATGTGAATATGCCTAATTCGGATTTTTGGATATTTGATATACGCGGTAATCAACGGCTATAAATTGGCATAATTCATATTGTATATCATGATTTGGGGCTTTTAGAGAATATTCTGTATTGTGGAAAATCTAACTAAATTCGGGCATATGTTATGTTGAGAATTATGACCATAATTTGGACGTGTAAAATGAGGCTTAATTTATGATTAGGCAAGATATGTTAATAGAACTTTATGATATGTTTAAATCTATTAAACTGCCCAATCCGCTAGATCTGTTGGAATTGAATACTTTGATTTGGGTATGTAATCTGTAGGCTCGATCTAAAATTGAGCAAAACATGTTAATGGAACTTTGAATAATCTGCTGTAACTTGTAAAGAAGTTAATTTATTGAATTGGCATAATTAATCTGATATTGGCATAATCTGTGAATGAAAACTTTAGCTACAAATAAGAATGCTGAGACACGAGGTTAGACTCAGTTTGAAGTGGAAGCCTGCCCGGACTCAACCGGCTTAACCAGCAACTGCAAACTGTCAGTCTAATGTGAGAGGTTGTAGGCATAAGGATGCTTAGACATGAGTTTGGGTCTGGCCTGTGACAGAAGTTTGCCCGAAACCTCCAGGCACATCCAGCGGCCACAAGCTACTGACCTAATTTGAGAGGTCTGTGCATTAATATTTAATTAATGCAAATCTAAGATAAATATGATGCCTAAAATGTGTTGGGTGGATAGGATTAAAACAACTAGACTGATGAATCTAATAAACCAGTTTCGTGAATCTGTAGGCCCAATACAAAGTTAGGTAAAACAATCTATAAGTCTGTTAATCTGTATATCTGATCCGTTAGTCTGAGAACATGTTAATCTGTACATATGATCCGTTAGTATGAAAACCTGTTAACTTGTATGTCTGATCTGAAAACTAGTTAATATGAACTTTGTACATCTAAAATCTGTAAACAAGTTAATCTGAAATCTATTAGTTTGGGGACACAAGGTTAGGAGGGATAATTACTTGTGTCATTTGTTGTTTAGGACCCATATTAGTCAGTGACCCTTTCTGGTATCAAAAATATGACCCAACACTAAGAGGGGTCCAGGCACGCTTACTGAACTAATTGTAAGAGGTTCACTCTGATAATGGCGAAGGTTGTTGATGGTGCATTCCAACCGGGTCATGTGCGTGTGTGGATCCGGTCTGCTCTGAGGATGTAAGACACCGTGACATCTGTAAATAGGTCTGTGTCTATTGGATGCCACTTTAGGGAGTGATACACACTTCTATGGGGCCGGCACATGGTACTTATGTACTAGGGAGCCGATTGCTTTGGGTAGAATTTAGGTTACACTTAGTTCTATCTGTTTCTGTGTGGTACCGTCTGTTGGGGGTGGTAAAGGCCCGTTACTAGTGTATACCTAACTCTAATATTCTATTTCCGTAGAGATCATTCTGTTTCTGTCTCTGATTTCATTCCTGGTTCTGTTTCTGTACTGTCTTTCTCCATTCGAGTGGTAAAGGCCCATTTCTAGCATCGTGTTCCTTAAGAGATCATTTTGTTTTCTGTTTAGATAATAGGACAACACCTAATTCTGTTATACTAGTATTAATGCAGAGAAGTGAAAACTAAGTAAGGAGCTTAGCTTAGCCTATATCATTATGTTTCTTCTGTTAACCTGCTACTCCTATTACGGCTATCTCTCATCTAGTTTTATTTACATGTCATGATACTGTTATCTGTTTATATGCTGAAAGTCACTGGACTCACCAGACGTATGTTGACCCAGTTTGTTTCGCCTCTTTTCTTCCGTTTCCCCCCTCCCCAGGTACTCAAGTTGGGAACGTAAGAGCTTGACTTAGATTTCTCTCTGTGCTAGAGTGCTTGAAGTATTGCTTGGCTTTGATTCTACCTATTTATGGCATTTTCTGTTGGGGATTATGGCTTTAAAATTACGTACTCTGAAGGCTTTTGTACAAGATTGATATTTATGTACTTTAATTCCGATATTGTGGTTTTGAAAGATGTAACCAAACTTACTTTTGTTTCTACTGTAATATAGTTGTAAAATTTTCAAGTACTACTTTATGTATCGGTCTTGTAATATTCTGTTCTGTTTACTTATAATGCGTCATGGAAGTTAATGCATTCCCTTTGTGAGTGACATTGACGGACATGGGGTGTTGCACTTGGTATCAGAGCTGAAGGTTACCAGATTAGATAAAAGTTTTTGAAAACTATTTTCAAAAAGGTTTTAAAAAGGAAGTATTTTCAAAAGTAGAGTTTATTTTGAGAAACATAATCCCTAAAAGCCGTATATCTTTCTTTCGATTCTCCATTTTGAATCTCTTCCCTTTTTCTTTTCAGCATGTCTAGGGTAACCGAGATACCCGAGGGCATACCGATACCAACTTAGTTCCGAAGGTATCTGGAGGCTAGGGCCACCGCCGTAGACCCCGCAGACGTTCCTCCTCCCCCTCCACGCGTTGATACTTTTTCGAAGATATGCAAGGACTTTCGGGCAATGGGCGGGAAACCTTTTCACGGGTCAATGACATTTGTTGTAGCTCGAAATTGTCTTAAGGAGGTGGAAGATTAGTTTGGTATCTTCGAGATAGAAGACGGAAGGAAGGTCCAACTAGCTGCTTGGTTAATGAAGGAAGCCTCGTTCTGGTGGGAGGTCACGA
Source organism: Allium sativum (assembly GCA_030737875.1). NCBI lineage: Eukaryota > Viridiplantae > Streptophyta > Magnoliopsida > Asparagales > Amaryllidaceae > Allium > Allium sativum. The sequence goes on along the minus strand of CM060927.1, from coordinate 193,011,150 downwards.
ATGTAGAGCATCCAGTGGAGACATGGAGGGATTTCATGCATAGGTTCGAGGTGAAATTTCTCTCACGAGTAGAAAAGAATTTATACATGGAGAGGTTCTTAGCATTGAAGCAAGGGAATTTATCAGTAAAGGAGTACGTCAACAAGTTCAGACAATTGGTGAGATTTGGCTTAGACTTGGTGAATACACCTGATAAGAAGGCCCTGAGATTCGTTAAAGGTTTGAATGAACCGCTACACGGGATGGCTATGACCCACATTCCTATGGGGGCTACCTTCGAGAAATTGGTTGACATGGCACTAATGCATGAAGAGGAAGCCAATAGTGAGAAGAAAGAGGAAAAGCTCAAAGGACCACAAAACAAGAAAGCATGGCCCAAAAAGGAAACACAAAAGAAAGATGAAAAGTCTGAGGATAAGAAGGAGAAAAAGTGCTTTACTTGTGGAAGCTTGACTCATCTGAACAAGGGTTGCAGAAAGAGGAAGGGTGCTTGCTTCACTTGTGGAGAAATGGGACACTTCACTAGGGACTGCCCGAAGAAACGAGGGTAAGGGCAGAGGGCCGAACCTACTTCTGGAGGGCATGCGAATGCTCTCGTGGATGGTGGATAGGATAGTGATAGGAAAATTTCTGTAGAAGGTTTAATTTCCTTATCTGATTATTAAGTTAAAACTCTTTTTGATTCTGGCATTTTGATTCTGTAATTGAGACTCTACACTTTAATACTAGTCTTGTTTCTAATCCCGCTATATCTCAAACCCCATAAGGGTTACGACTCATCTGTTCGTGATAAGTTGGGGTTTGAAGGTATCTGTGTTAAGCGTTAAGTTGACCGTGACGCAAACATTCTGGTTTTTTGTGGTACATGGTAGGGTTTTATCATGCTTAGTTTCCTAAGAATCATTTGATAATCTGATCTGTACCAGTAGTCTGTAAGTATCTGAATATTTCTAAAAAGGATAGGGATTTTTACTCAAAGCATGAAGTATATTTCCAGTTTTGACATTGTTTAACGGGAGTAATTCACTGGGTGTCAATCTGATGTTGATTTCAGTCTTCGGGATTGATACTTAGGGATTTATTCTCTTAACCGATGTCCAATGGGAACAAAACTTTTATTTTAATTATACTTGCTTCTATCACTCGGCTGAATCCTATCGATCGAGTCTTCGACCTTTAGGTAGAAACTAATGGGTGTAAACATGTGTTTTAGACATGTTATGTTTGATGGTTGCAAGTGGATGCAAGTGGTTGCTCGCGGATGCATATACACACACTAGGCACTAGATCGGCTCAAAAATACTCTCATACTGCATATGGATGTGCGTACATTTTTCAAATTTTGTGGATGCAAAATGATTGACTCATCACATGGATGTTGCATTTGGATGAATGGTTATGCACTTACATAGAAATGATGTGTATCAAATAGGATTTCTTGCATACATAATTGGACTCATGGCACTAACATAATTCGCATTAAGGAGGTTAACTGGATCTGTAGACTGCCTGATTTTGCATACGATAAGAAATATATACACATACTCTGCATATGTTCATACGACATTAGAAATCTTTTAAGGGCAATGGATGCTTGTGGATGATGGTTGAGTAGATGGATGATTGGATAGTAGGATACATTCTTCTTAACTTGGAAATTTCGGGGACGAAATCCTCTAAGGAGGGGAGAATGTAACACCCGTAATTTTATAACATTAAGATTCACAAATTAAAATATACTTAATTTTTAGAAGAAGAATTAAGTGAAATGGGTTGCGCTATTATGTTCGTTTCAAAATTTTGGGTCAAGATAGACATTTAGTTTGCACAAAATGGATACCTTATGAAGATGTTATTAAGCCTTGAAGTTTGTATGCATATGAGAGAAATATATATATATATATATAATTAAATAAATATGCAAAATAGTTCAAAATAGCGAATCGTCAGGGGGAATAACCGAACTGGCCCATTTTTGAGGTCGACCCAAGCCTTGTTGGGTCGACAAGGGGTTGATTCAGGGTGTTTGGCTGTCAACCCGTGGGCCGATTCGCTCTAAGGCAGATGTGGTATCTTGTTGGTTCTCATGGTTCAGGGTTAATCTAACGGTCCTAAAACACTCTCTATAACTATATAAGGACCCTAAGCCTAAACCCTAATTCATTAACAAAGAGGAATGGTGCCTCCATGCTCCTAAAACCTAAAGTGACCTAGCCTCCACCCTAATCAATCAATTCAAAAGAGAAGATAAAGATAACAAATCAACGCCTACATCAACGGAAAGCTAAATCAACTCCAGAATCGTTCTTCTCTTTCTTAAACCACGATTTGTGAGTGCAGTTATTTTCAGATTTGAAATTTTATTATGATCTTGACATGGGTATAAATCTGAATTGGAGATCTATCGTATTCTTGTTTATCAGATCTGTTTTTCTGTGTAGATCCATCTTGTTCTTGTTTATCAGATCTATTTTTCTGTGTAGATCTATCTTATTGTAACTATTCTGTATCTCTTCCTTCCTTTTGTTCTATAGCCAGGCTACTGCGAGCCTGAGCCAAATCTCATAAGAGATTGACATGCGAACGCTAAATTTGGGGAAAATATTTAATGATGCATAATTGGACATAACTGATTTATGACAAAATTGAGAACACAACATAAGTTGTAATTTTAAGATCTAGATCTAGGCATACTATATATGACGGTTTATGATTTAGAAGAAGGAGAATTAATGTACGACAACATATGACTTGTAATTTGGGGACATAATGCATGTTATAATTCAAGATCTGATTTTGAGGACATAATACATGTTGTAATTTAAGAGATAGATTTAGGGCATATTTTGTATGACGATCTATGACTTGGAAGAAAAAGGATATGTGACTTAGGCCTGAAAAACCTATATTAAAATAGGGATACCTATTAATGTGAATACGCCTAATTCGGATTTTTGGATATTTGACATACGCGGTAATCAACGGCTATAAATTGGCATAATTCATATTGTATATCATGATTTGGGGCTTTTAGAGAATATTCTGTATTGTGGAAAATCTATCTAAATTTGGGCATATGTTATGTTGAGAATTATGACCATAATTTGGTCATGTAAAATGAGGATTAATTTATGATTAGGCAAGATATGTTAATAGAACTTTAGGATATGTTTAAATCTATTAAATTGCCCAATCCGCTAGATCTGTTTGAATTGAATACTGTGATTTGGGTATGTAATCTGTAGGCTCGATCTAAAATTGAGCAAAACATGTTAATGGAACTTTGAATAATCTGCTGTAACTTGTAAAGAAGTTAATTTGTTGAATTGGCATAATTAATCTGATATTGGCATAATCTGTGAATGAAAACTTTAGCTGCAAATTAGAATGCTGAGACACGAGGTTAGACTCAGTTTGCGGTGGAAGCCTTCCCAGACCCAACTGGCTTAACCAGCAACCGCAAACTGTTAGTCTAATGTGAGAGGTCATAGGCATAAGGATGCTTAGACACGAGGTTAGGTCTGGCTTGTGGCAGAAGTCTGCCCGGAACCGCCCGGCACATCCAGCGGCCACAAGCTACCGACCTAATGTGAGATGTCTGTGCATTAATATTTAATTAATGAAAATCTAAGATAAATATGATGCCTAAAACGTGTTGGGTGGATAGGGTTAAAACAACTGGACTGATGAATCTAATAAACCCGTTTCGTGAATCTGTAGGCCCAATACAAAGTTAGGCAAAACAATCTGTAAGTCTGTTATTCTATATATCTGATCCGTTAGTTTGAGAACTTGTTAATCTGTACATCTGACCCGTTAGTCTGAAAACCAGTTAACTTGTATGTCTAATCTGAAAATTAGTTAATCTGAACTTTGTACATCTGAAATCTATAAACAAGTTAATCTAAAATCTGTTAAGCTGAGGACACAAGGTTAGGAGGGATAATTACTTGTGTCATCTGTTGTTTGGGTCCCATATTAGTCAGTAACCCTTTCTGGTATCAAAACTACAACCCAACTCTAAGAGGGGTCCAGGCACGCTTGTAAGAGGTTCACTCTGATAATGGCGAGGGGTGTTGATGGCGCATTCCAACTGGGTCATGTGCGTGCATGGATCCAGTCTGCTCTGAGGATGTAAGACACCGTGACATCTGTAAATAGGTCTGTGTCTATAGGTTGCCACTTTGGGGAGTGATACACCCTTCTGTGGAGCCGGCATAGGGTATTATGTACTAGGGAGACAATTGCTTAGGGTAGAATTTAGGGTACACTTAGTTCTGTCTGTTTCTGTTAGAGTACCGTCTGTATCTATTGGGGTGGTAACACCTTTCTGTTTCTGTGTGGTACCATCTATTGGGGTGGTAAAGGCCCATTATTAGTGTACACCAAACTCTAATATTCTATTTCTGGGATTAGTCTGTTTCTGTCATTGATTTCGTTCCTGATTCTTTTTATGTACCGTCTGTCTCCGTTCAAGTGGTAAAGGCCCATTTCTAGCACCGTGTTCCTGAAGAGATCATTTTGTTTTCTGTTTAGACAATAGGACAACACCTAATTCTGTTATACTAGTATTAGTGCAGAGATGTGAAAACTAAGTAAGGAGCTTAGCTTAGCCTATATCATTCCGTTTCTTCTGTTAACTTGCTACTCCTGTTACGGCTATCTCTTATCCAGTTTTATTTACATGTCATGATAATGTTATCTGTTTATATGCTGAAAGTCACTGGACTCACCAGACGTATGTCTAACCTAGTTTGTTTTGCCTCTTTTCTTCCGTTTCCCCCTCCCCTGCTACTCAGGTTGGAACGTAAGAGCTTGACTTAGATTTCTCTCTACTTGAAGTGCTAGAGTGCTTGAAGTATTGCTTGGCTTTGATTCTACCTATTAATGGCATTTTCTGTTGGGGATTATGGCTTTAAAATTACGTACTCGGAAGGCTTTTGTACAAGACTGGTATTTATGTACTTGAATTCCGATATTTTGGTTTTGAAAGATGTAACCAAACTTACTTCTGTTTCTGCTGCAATAAAGTTATAAAATTTTCAAGTACTACTTTATGTATCTGTCTTGTAATATTCTGTTCTGTTTACTTATAATGCTTCATGGAAGTTAATGCATTCCCTTTGTGAGTGACATTAACGGACATGGGGTGTAACATCCTTGGATCACCAGTGACCCGACTCTATGGATCACCAACGACCCTACTACTTTGATCACCAATGACCTAACTCCCTGGATCACCAACAACCAAACTTTCATTTCTTAGAGCACAAGCCAATGACCTATCCAAAATGACCCAACTCTAGATCTGACCAGTTTAGCTCCAATATTGACCAAACCATCACCAAACAACCTTATCAATGCAGCCAACTCATCTAATTCAACCATCAACACTTGATGAAATCATCAAAAATACTAAAATGACATTTATTCATCGATAATCATATTAAATTCTCCAAATCATGATAAATCAATGCATAAACTAAAACAATGGATCTAGCTTGCATAAACGTATGAATTTACATAGAAAATTAAGGTTTTAAGTTGCTAGATTAGATCCTACGGTGACTCCAATGAAAATATACTTGACATGACGTAGATCTTGGTGAAAACAACTTCAAATGATAAAAACAAGATTAAACAACCTATATACTTGATCGAATCTGCATGAGAGATGCTTATCAGTCACCAGTTCTTCGAATTAATCCGAATAGAGAAGAATATGCTTCAAACCTCTTGATCTGATGTGATCACTCTTCACTTCACGTATATCAAACTTTAAATGATGTAGCTCTTAGATTCTCTTATGTAGGTTTGGAATTTTAATGGTGAAAAGTTGTATTTGATTGAGCAAGGTAGATCACAAGCTCAACCAAATGACAGAATGAAGAAAGAAAACTATTCTCCATGCCTCTAATCCCCTATTTATAGCCTCCCACCAGCCCACTAATGGGCATCCTCAAATCAGCTCATTAGTGGCTCTAAAAACCTGAACAGATATCGTGAAACACAAAAACAATTATTCCTCTCAAACCGGCGAGCCAAATCTTTAATGTGACCAATCTATGGAATTTGCAATACCGTTTCCCTTCCAATGAGACTGACCACAGCAGCTGATTCGATCCTAGTCAAAAATTATTCCCTGCATAAGATTGATAGAGGCAAAATGGTTAGAAATAAAATTGATAAAAATTATGGATGTGTCTCACATCCCCATAACCAACATATCAAAATATGAGAATGATCCAACCATCAAGGAATTAAATAAAATATTTTATGATCCTCCGATACGTAAAATGCGGGCTGTTACATTCTCCCCCCTTTAGGAATTTTGCCCCCGAAATCCCAAGCAAACACAAGAAACCAAAACAATCCGCATGATTGTCATTCATGTGCAACAAATTTACCATCCAAACTAGCATCCATCAGGCCATGCATCCATAGTCTTAACCTAGCATGTGGAATTCTAACAATGATAATATAAGTTACGGTGATGTAAGGTGACACGAAATTAATGGTTCATACCGACGAAGAGTTCTGGATGGTTGTCTTCATACTTTCTACTGTCCCCCACGTATAATTGTCAACATCCTCACTCAACTGCACCTTGACTAACTTAATTGACTTCCTCCTAAGTTGTTTCTTGTCATTCCCCACAAAGCGAAGTGGCTTACGAGGTTTCGTAACTACAGCTCAACTTCTAAATCTTCATGTTGTTCCAGAGATACCAACACATCAGAATCATTCACACACTTCCGTATAACCAAAACATGGAAAACATTGTGCACACTCGACATATTTTCAGGAAAATCCAATCTATACGCGAGCTTTCCAACCCGCTCGACTATTGAAAATGGTCCAACAAACTTGGGTCTAACTTTCCTTTACTTCTGAATTGAAAAACATGCTTTAACAGTAAAATCTTCACGAAATCATGTAACCAACGTCGAATTCCAAATCTTTTAAACATTTATCAGCATAAATCTTTTGACGATTTGGGGCTGCATTCATTCGTTGTCAAATGGTCTCGATACAATTTGTTGTTTCTCTTATCGTCTCAGGCCCAAGTATCAATTTATCTCCAGTCTCTAACTAATAGGCCAGAGAATTACAAGGTCTTCCGTACAATGCCTGGTACGGTGCCATCCCAGTGCTCGACTGGTAACTGTTATTATTTGCAAACTCAGCTAAATGTAGATGGTCTTCGCATGATCCTCCGAAGTCTAATACACAAGCCCTTAGGAGATCTTCCAAAAATTGTTAACCCTCTCAGTTTGACCGTTGGTTTGGGGATGATAAGTCGTACTCAAATACAACTTAGTTCCCAAAGTTTCTTGTAAACTCTTCCGAAATCCACTCATGAACAATGGATCACGATCACTCACTCTGCTCTTTGGGATTCCATGGAATCGAACTATCTGTTTTATATAAAGCCTAGCCAACTTCGATGCGGTCCTAATTGATTTGACATGAACAAACTTGCACTTTCGATCAAGGAATCCACGATGACCCAAATTCCTTCGTTTCTTGTGCTGGTTATGGGAATTCCATCAATAAAATCCATCGATATCTGCTCCCACTTTCATGTAGGAACTTCCAATGGCTGAAGCAATCCTGTTGGCTTCTTCTGTTCAGCTTTCACCAACTGACTGTTCATACACTTGGAAATGAAATTTCCAACATCCCTTTTCATGCTTTTTCAGTAGTAGGCTCGCTTCACGTCCTGATACATCTTATTACCACCGGGATGAATCATCAACTTCGAGTGATGGCATCCCTCAGAACCTCATCTCTCAATCTGTCGATATCAGGAACAATCAATCGTCCTTGCTTTCTGCACCAACCTTCTCGATCGACCTCGAATTCTTTGCCCTTTGGTTCCTACTTCTGGATAATCTTGACAAGCTTTTCATCATGCTTTTGGCCCTCACCAATCCTTTCGATGAGAGTAGGTCATATCAACAAGTTTGCCAACATTTCAGGTTCCAACTCACACCGTGGTCTAAAATCAAATCCTGCCAAGTATTTGAGGTGTTTCCATTCCGAAAAATTAGCTCCTAAACTTGCGTGTATTCGACTCAACGCATCCGCCACAACGTTACCTTTACTAGGAGTATAGGCTATACCAAAATCATATGACGCCAAAAAGTCTAACCACTATTGCTGTTGAAGATCAAATCCTTTTGGGAGGAAAGATACTTCAACGACTTGTGATCTGGAAACAACTCGAATCGAATTCCCAACAGATAATGTCTCCATATCTTCAGAGAAAACATGATCGCTGCCAACTCCAAATCATGCGTCAGATAATTCCTTTCATGCGTCTTCAGCATCAGCTCACGTAGGCCATAACCTTATCCATCTACATCAGCACTGCTCCAAGTCCAGTACCACATGCATCGGTGTATACTACCATTTCCTCATTCCCAGTTGGAATCGTCAAAACCGGAGCACTCGTCAATCTCTCTTTCATGATTCTGAAAGCTTGCTCACGCTTTGCATCACATATGAACACCTGATTCTTCATTATCACTCTTGTTAATGGCGCAACTATCTTGGAGAAATCCTTTATAAAACGGTGATAATATCCCGCCAGCCCAAGGAAACTCTGAACATCCTTCGCATTCTTAGGTCTATCCCAGTCCTGGATTGCTGCCACTTTAGCGTGGTTAACCACTATTCCATTTCCAGAACCATTCGAAGAAACCAAATGGTATCCTAAAAGCAGTCTTCGGCACATTATCCATTTCCACCCTCAAATGGTGGAATCTCATTACAAAATTCATTTGAGAAAACACCTTGGCCTCCTGAAGCTGATCGAACAAGTCGTCTATCCTCGACAACAGATACTTGTTTTTTTAGTCACCTTAATTATCTCATGATAGTCCACACACAATCTCAAAGATCGATCAGCCTTGGTTGCAAACACAACTGGAGCACATCATTCGGATACACATCTCCAAATGAATCCTTTTCCCAAAAGGTCATGTACTTGCACCTCTAAGTCTCGTTGTTCCTTTTGTGCCATCCGCTTATGAGGCATGACGACAGGTCTAGCACCTTCAACTAAATCGATTATGAACTCAATCTCGCAAAGGGCGGCAAACCATTGACCTCGTCAAAGACATCTTTAAACTCATTGCAATCGGCACTGATGACAAGTCTTCGCATGGAATCATAACAAATTATAAATAGCTCACGAAGACACCATCTTTTGTATTACATTATATCACAACCATTTGCCCTTCCACATTGTCGGCTGTCACTTCCAGCTTTTCGCAATCCAATTTTGTCGCATTCCTCTTGAGCCAATCCATACCCAAAATAATCCCAATCCCAGCGAAGTCCAAAATAAAGCAATCGCACACAAAGTAGCAACCATGACTCGATAACACTAGACCACGACAAATCATACACAAACTAGAGGAACACCCAACTGGATTAGTCAGAACGAAATCTCTATCGCAAATCTCAGGTTCCAAACCCAAGCTACACACAAGCTTATTACAAATAAATGAATGCGATGCTCCAGCATCAAACAACACATGAACTCAAACACCTTCAATGGAAAGAATACCATGAACGACGACACTCTTTCCGTTTTCTTCTGCTGTAGGATCCCTTGAAGTCGATGGCACAGCTTCCAAAGCATATGCCTTCATAATTTGCTTACCCTTAGCTAGTTCTGGACAATCCTTCTTATCACGTCCAGCTTTGCACACTTAAAGCACTTCTTCTCAGCTTTGGGTTCTTACAATCCTTGGAATAATTTCCCTTCTACCAACAGTTAAAGCAAGTCACTTCAGCCTTCCGCTTTTTCAGACCATCGTTTACTTTCTGCTCTTGCTGCTTCTTCTTCTTGTTACTACCACCCTGCTGTAGTTTCAATTTTTTCTTTAGCTCGAACAACAGTCTCTTCCTTGGGAAACAGACTTTCATGCCTCAAAGCCTTCTCGATGATCTTCTCATAAGTGTCATCGAGATGATCAACTTGTTGATTCCCAATATATTTGTCCAAACCCATGACAAACTTCTCGTTCTTCTGATAAGGAGTCTCGACATATGAACGGGCATACTTCGACAGAGCTTCGAAGTTAGAAACATACTCCAGCACTGGTCGACCATTCTGCTTAGGCTCGACAAACCTCTTAAATAGAATAGACTTTTGGATGGCCGAGATAAACTACTTCTCAAATTTGACTTGGAATAGATCCCATGTAATATCATCTTCTAGAGTTTAGAGAGTGACAGAGTTCCACCAATCCATAGCTCTGCCCTGTAAATTTCTCGACGCAAGCTTCCACTTAGTCACATTGTCAATTCCCAAGTCTCCAAAGATCTGAATTCAAGTATTAAGCCACCCTTAAATTTCTTCAATCGGTTATGTCCCCTTAAACTGCTTCCCTCCTAGAGTAGTGGAATCTTTGATGGCTTTGCGAAGTCCACCGCTCTAGGAACCTGCACTTGAACTCCTACATCTACCGCGGCTTCTCCTGAGCAAGTACCCTCCTCATGATCGATGCCTTTATGTCCTAGAACATAGCTCGGTAGTCCAATATACCTCCAATACCCCCATCAAGGAATAGTTCCCTCCCTAGCAGAGTGTCTCGACGGTCGGTGAATCATTCTAAATCTACAATACATAATGATTAGCCCACGCATGAGAAAAACTACAAACGGAGTTCGAACACTACTATAATATACACTAATATATAGTTTACATCCATCAAAAAAATACAGATACGTCTCTCATACGTAATTACATCTTCGAACTTTAGCTAAAATCGAAAACCAGAGATATAATACCAAATGTGATTAATGCCCATAACTCCTGCACTAAACAAGGGAAATAATGCACTGAAATGTGTGCCAAGCAACCATGGAGGATCATTAAGGTAAGATAACGCAAGCGGAACCTGTCTTATATCTCACAGCACAAGGATAAATTGTAAGAAAACATATATAATAGACAATAACAGTAAAGCACAATTGCACAAAATTTTAAACATCCATATCATTATGGAATATCCATAACATCATTGGATAATATCATCAAACTCTGTATGAAAAGCCTCACTTAAACACTTAGAGAATAAATCAAACAGCTGAAAACATCATAATGTATAGCAGAAAACTGGTACGCAAGTGTCCCACTCGCCATCGATCTGCAATATCATCTAATAAGATCTACTACATGTTACATACTACTCAGTCTGCCCATCCACACAATGGATGAATAACCCATGGTAATAAGAGGGAAACACAAACCTTGAGTTATACAACAGTCTTAGTGAGCGACATAACAACTGTGTAACATGATCAATAAAATATATGAGGATATGCACATTAATAAACCAATCTACTAGCCCACCAAAGAAGAACCTAAACCGATCTTTCCCACATACGACAGTGATAGCCTTTACATCAAACAATTTGAAACCATTGTACATTCGTGGCAAACAATTATCAAGCGTAGACTATCCTAATCTATATCGATATCTCTCAAGCACAAGCCCGCAAGTCCTAAACCAACATCAGACAAGCACCCAAGGGATATCTCTTTCGATGTCTAATAATCTACCTAAGACGATACAAGTAAACAATCATTCATCCATGACTCTGGCTATCACTGCCAATCCTACTTTGAAACTGTCGTTAATCGCGTGACCGCCTAAACACCTTGCCATCGACTATCAAGGGCTAATGGTAAACCCCGATTCTAGCAAAATTCCATATGCCATATGATGAAACATATCTAGGCCTGTCGAGCTGCCAAGGGTACTTACTTTTAGTCTTTTAGGCGTCCCTATTATACCCCTACTTTGAGTGCGCTAGAACCTTCGACAATGATAATCCATTAGCCTTTGATATCTCTAGCTATCCAACCAGAAGACTGTTCATAAGCTCAAGCTCCTTCTCGAGCAACCAATATCCACGAGCTCCCCACCTTGAGTCGTCTTCACTTTTAGTCTTCACTCCATGGATCACCAACGAACCAACTCCCTGGATCACAAATGACCCAACTATTTGGATCACTAATTACCCAACTCACTAGATTAACAACAACCTGACTCTATGGATCATCGACGACCAAACTCACTGGATCGCCAACTGCCCGACTCACGGGATCACCAATGACCCAACTCACTGGTTCACCAACAACTATACTCTATGGATTACCAACGACCTAACTTCCTGGATCACCAACAACCTGACTCTATGGATCACCAATGACCCAACTCTCGGGATCACCAACGACCCAAATATATGGATCACCAACGAACCAACACCTTGGATCACCAATCACCCGACTCTTTGGATCACCGACCTAACTCCCTGGATCACCAATGACCTGAATCCTTAAATCACCAATGACCTGACTCTTTGATCACCAATGACCCGACTCTATGGATCAACAACGACCCAACTCCCTGGATCATCAACGAGATGACTCTGTGGATCACCAATGAACCAAATTTCATTTCTTGAAGCACAAGTCAGCGACCAATCCAAAGACGAACTGACTCCAGATCTGACCACTTTAGCTCCAATCTCTACCAAACCATCGCCAAACGACCATATTGATGCAAATAACTCATCTAAATCAACCATCAACACTTTATGAAATCATCAACAACACTAAAATGACAATTATTCATCAATAATCATATTAAATTCACCAAATCAGGATAAATCAGTGCATACACTAAAACAATGGATCTAACTTGCATAAACATATGAATTTACATAAGAAATTACTGGTTTTAAGTTGCTATATTAGATCCTACGGTGATTCAAATGAAAATATACTTATCATAACGTAGATCTTGGTGAAAACAACTTAAAACAATGAAAATAAGATCAAACAACCCACATACTTGATCAAATTTGTGGGAGAGATGCTTATCACTCACCAATTATTCGAATTAACTTGAAATCGCTAAATTCTCAATCCGTACAATGGAGAATATGCTTCAAACCTATTGATTTGATGTGATTTCTCTTCACTTGATGTAGATCTAGCTTCACATGATATGGATCTTCGACTCTCTTATGTAGATCTAGAATTTTAATGGTGGAAAGGTGTATTTTGATTGAGCAAGGAGGACCACGAGCTCAACCAAATGAGAGAATGAAGAATGTAAACTATTATCCATGACTCTAACACCTTAATGATAGTCTCCCGCCAGCCCACTAATGGGCCTCCTTAAATTAGTCCATCAATGGCTCTAAAAACCTGAACAGAAATTGTGAAACACTATAACAGCGATTCCTCCCAAACCGCTGAACCAAATCATTAGTGCGACCACTCTACGAAATTGGCAACACCATTTCCTTTCCAAGGAGACCAACCTCAGCACTTGATTAGATCCTGGTCAAAAGTTATGCCCTATACAATATTGACAACAACAAAATGGTCACAATTGAAATTGGTAAAAATTATGAACATGTCTCACATCCTCATAACCAACGTATCAAAATATGAGAATGATCCAACCCTCTGGAAATTAAATAAATATATTTTACGATCCTTCAATACGTAAAATGTGGACTGTTACATAAACCAACACGAAGGGTACAGGTTAGACAATATGATGTCTAACGCAAGTGCATTGAAATACAGCTAGAACATGGATACAAGATCTAAAACATTGCAAGTCTTGGAAGCCAAGGCTTCAATGCATTCAATGTCCTCATCAAACTTAAATAGCGATGTTAGCTCGAAGGGAAGCGAGCTTAAAACCTCCAGAGAATCCACTCCTTCTCTGGTGATAGGTTCGCCGAAAGAGTCTGATCGCGGGGTGCAGCTGGGAGGACAACAACAGCTAGTTGATCATGAGGAGGTAGAGCACGTAGATATCGTTAAGAGAAGCACGTTGGTGGTGCTGGACATATTGGAAGGCACGTTTATACTCGAGAACTAGATGTATTCGGTACCATCGCATATGGATGAAATGTCAATGAGGCGCATGGCGTTGTGGTTCAGCATTCCCCCGAAAGATGTTCGTGTGCCCAGGAAGGACGATAGGGCTCACACACCGTCGGAAGGGTACACTTCTTGGAACAGGGAAGAATGCATTACTAGGCGCGTGCCCTAGGCTAACAACTTCATTTGGGATATGTTGCGCTAATTTCGCCTTGCACCATTGCAACTCCGTCCGAATGCATACACTTCCCTTTTATGTACCTACATTCTTTACAGGGTGTGCCTATAGTAAGAAACACACCGGAAAGGACATTCGGTACTTGTTTTCATTAGAGAGGAGAGCTAATATTTCACCATCTCAATATTTCGTGGATGCTTTGCCTAGCAACATGTTCTTCGACGGGAAATGGCCTAAGTTGAGCGTGTATAAGCACGATTGGTTCTTTGTACATTGTCCTCCTGGGTTTGCGAAGAGATGGTTAAAGGAAGCAAGCATTCCCCTTTATTTTTAGCTTGAAACTTATGGGTTTGGTAGCTTAAGTTTAACATCATTCTTATGTGATAGGAAATCCTAAGGCGCCTACAGACATCTTGTATCAACAATGTCTGGAGTCTTTGCTGGTCATTAAGGATGAGTCATGTTCCACTGAGAGCATTCTAGATCAGGACCGACTTCATTTTGTAGGTTTACTTCCTGACAATCGAGTGATAATTAGATCAGCCGTCGCTGGAGGTCGAAAGAAAGTGGAGACCGGGAAAGAAGCAAGCTCTCTGAGTTGGAAGAGGAAGGCATCCCCTATTAGGTCTAAGCCACACAAGGCAGCAAATATTCAAGAGAAGGCTGAAGGGGGCGAGATTGGCGATGAGGAGCCAGTTGTTAGGGACGAGAGCCCATCGATCGCCCATTCTACGACAAATGAGGCAAGGATATAAAAATCAAATAGGCCATAGTCTCAAGCAACTCTTTGTGAGACTGCCATCTCGTGTGAGGAAGAGGGTCGATTTGATGGACTTAATAGACTCCCACTTGAAATGTTTCATTTGCCTAGCGCCACACATATAGTGGAACTAGGTTTAGCTATGAGGAAGAACACTCCTTCAAACGGACCACTATCTCGTTTGTTGAGAGAACACTTAGGATACATACTCATAAGCATTGCATGACACAACACTTGTTTGTGCTTACAAGATGACCGATGCTGACTTTGTATCATTTTATTTGGCAGGTGATATGACTCAAGGAGGAGAATCTAAGGTTATGGATATGGAAGCTGCCAACCCTCAAGGGGCGGATTCACCTCAGAATTCAGAAAGAGTATTGGCTTATTTGACGAGCCCCATCCCTACGTGATTATGGTAGCGAACACCGTCGCAGGGAGCGATCTCGACGTTCTGAGTCCCCCACTGCGTACACTCGGGCATCGGGGACAAACACGAGGCACGTTTCCACTAGCGCCGGGCTCCCTTCTTCGACGACCATCCATTACATTCTGCCTGCTCCGCCTGTCGCTTCATCGAAGTAGAAAGAGTTAGCACATACCGGCCGGAAGAAGAAAGCAGCCTCAAAACAAAAAGGGTAATGCTCGGGCCTCCCCAAGCTGTAGAACTTAACATAGAAGAGAGGCAAGCCAGGCTAAAAGAGAAATTTCCCAAACATTATTTTGACGAATATATGTGGTTCCGGATCTTAATCCGGTTCCTCAGGAGGACAAAGAAATGGTGTGGCAGCAGGTGTACTCTGCTTATTATCAATGTAATGAGTATTATAATTACTCAGGGAATCTCTCAAAGCTCATTAAGAACAAGAATGTGGATATTTCCAACTTAAAGCAAGAGTTTAAGGACGAGCAGCTGACTCTCTGGAATTGGGAAGATTCTTTGTGTAAGACACATCTTTTACTCTGCATTTACTTATGCGTAGTCGCGTGATTTCGTATGCTAACTCGTTGTTGAAACATGCGAGCTGAAGGAGAAGTACGACTAGCTAGTGAAGGATTCTGAATGTGCTGCCTCATCTTTTAAAAACATTAAAACCTTGATTTCGACAGAGAATGCGCAGCTGAAGAAGGAAAAAGCTGAGCTAGAGGAGGTGAATATCCACTTGTCCAAAGAGAATGAAAACTTTCGCCAACTCAAAAAGGACAACGAGGCCTGGGTACTAGAGAATGAGAGGCTGAAAATTGAGAACGAGTCGGTTCAGAGGTTGCAAAGAGAGAATGATGAGTTGAGGCGGCAGCTGGAGATGGCTAAGGAGGAGAAAGAGAAAGCCGAGGCTAGTAACTGAGATGCTCTGAGCTCACTGGAAAGGCTAAAGGTCGAGCACCAAAGAGAGGTGGATATGCTTAAGGAGGAAATTGAGGACACCTAGGTTAGGGTGTAGGAATCAATAGAGGAGCCTATCCGAGGCATGTACGTCAAGGAGCTAAGGTTCCACGGAATTTCATGGGTCAGCGATTATCCTCGGGAGATGGCTCGGACATAGGAGAGGTTGGTGTCGTTTGACGCTCGATTGTGACAGGTGGAGACAGTAGATGAGAATGAATTCATGGTGGAGCTCTTGACTGAGGATGAGCGTAAGAAGTTATAGGAAGGGAGGAGATTGCTGTAGGAGGATGACGAGAGGGAGAGATTTGCGAAGCGCGCTTCCAAAATGGTAAAGTTTGTGCCTACTAAGAGCATGCTTGTCGTTTCCGAGTTTGCAGAGGGGAGATCTTACCGGCCGCCAGCTCCATCATCTTCTACGATTAGCGGTCCCACAGTCCCTGTCCATGTCTCATCCGAGTATGATCCCGAACATATAGAGTTGGGATTGTCTGGATCCACATTTATCGGTACGGAGAGCACCCTTCCGATCATGCCCACACCATATGTTTCAGGAGGTAAAGTCCCATTACAGTGAATACCCGAAGAGGTTGAGCAGTAAATCCTCGAAAACTAAATAGTTGTGTTTTTTTGCAATGCAACCCTCTTGAAGTAGAAGTTAAACCTGTTTTTTCCCCTGTGCTTCCTCATGCACCTGAGTCAAGATTGGGACTACAGGGGATACAATTTAGAAAGGTAGGAGAGTACATGGATACGTTCTCAGATGTATGCTTATAATCCAGTGTGTATAAGAATCTTCTTGAGGAAGGAGAGGTTATAGATGGCCAGAGTGTTCAGATGACGGGTGCACAGATGAGAGTGTGCCAACTATGCATGACTTGGTGCAGTCACATTAAGATCAGATGCTGGCGAAGTCTGATGAATTAGAGGAGAAGAGGAGGCAGGATGAGGTTTGCTATACATGAGACTCGGGCAAAGGCTTGAAAGGATGCTGAGGAGAAGGTTGTCATTGTGGTGGAGAAGAAGAAAGCTGATGTGAAACACACCATCTCCGTTAAGGTCACTCACAAAGGGAACGCCTTAACTTTGGTGGAGGGTTATAGGTACAAGACACAGAAAAATTTACAAGACAGATAAATATAAGCAGCGAAAATCAAACATTTATTGCATATGTGGTTCAATACAAAAGCATTACAACAAATTGTCTCAAAATAACTGCCAAAACATTACACCATAATTTATGTCTTGATTATTTAATAAAGAGGCATAAACCATAGATAAAACTGCATAATTCCTCAAGTGTAGTGTTTAAAAGCCATAGCCAAGGTGAGAGAGTCCCAATCATACATTTACTTTCTTGAAGATTGCAAAGAGTCTGACTAAGCTGGACTATTCCCTCCCTGTCGACCTTGGGGGGGGGGGGAACGGAAGAAAAAAGGACGAAAGAAAACGGGTCAGACAATAAGTCTGGTAAGTTCAGTGATTACTAGTATTTGAACAAGGAAAGGGATCATGACGGTAAAAATAGAACATAGGACAATACCCTAATATAAGATAAGACGAACATGTGATCGCACCCATTACTATAGTCTCTGCACCTACATAACCATTGGTTCAACCAGCCCCACATGTTCATAACAAACGATACCCTTAATGATCGGCTCCTACTCGCATGCATTCATATGCTGTGTCATTCGGCCCCGCTTGACTGTAGATACCTGTGCTGGTCCCACCATGGGGTGTATCAGTCCCTCTGGTGGCAACCCGACATGATTCAAGATGCATACTGTATACTACTGATGCCCAGTGTCTGCTTTTTCCACTCCGAAGTACGTGCACGCCCGTACTTCGTCGGAACCTACACTGATGCACCAACCACCGACGTTTTGACTGCTTATAATCAGCCAAGTAATCGTGCCCTACCCTGCCTAGTTCAGGGTACCATGATACATCTATGTGGGTTACTGCTGAAATGGGTCCGCGTTACTAGGTTTTTTCTAATCAACATGTTTATTTGGTTAAGTGTCCACGTTTACCTAACCCCACCCGTCTATTTAGTTAACATGTTTAATCGGTTAAGTGTTTCCCTAATTGACTAAACCTTACCAATCCTGACTTAGCTTTAATTTATTCATTAAAGAACCAACCACTCACATTAGACAGGTCTTGTTGTGGTCACTGGATATGCCGGTCGGTTCCGGGCAGTTTTACCCCACAACTCAGTCTAACCTCGGGTTCTTTTTGGGCTTGACGCACTAACCACCCACATTAGATAGGTCTTGTTGTGGTCACTGGATATGCCGGTCAGTTCCAGGCAGTTTTACACCACAACTCAGTCTAACCTCGGGTTAAGCATATTCGTCTTTTCTAAATCCATATATTTTCTATATATGTCTAATTCTATATGTTAATTAATCTTAATTTAATCATGCCTTAATTATCCTTTGATTATGCTCACAATAAATAGTATATCAAATATACCATTTTATGAACAAGTCTATGCCATGAATTTTCGTATTTTCTCATCACTATCCCCGTGGAACGTACGCATAAATCACATAAAATGTTGGGCTAGTAAATTAGCCCAAACCCATAAACAAGAAAAAGGGTAACAAAACAAGTGACATGAAATAAACATAAAATAGCATACATTTAACTTATCACGTGTAACTTGGCATAGAAGTATCATTAACTTAATTAAACGGGTAAAGGTGAACTTGTGACTAAGTTGGATCTAAATGTAAACTTGATATAAGTCTATCATGGAGGTTTAACATATAAACACAATTTTAAACCACAACTTAGCATATTAACTTATTTATGTCAAAACATAAGAAAGCTACTATAAACATATTTAAATCACAACTTAGCATGATAACTTATGTGTGTTAAACATAAGAGAACCATTATAAACATATTTAAATCACAACTTAGCATGATAACTTATGTGTGTTAAACATAAGAGAGCTACTATAAACATATTTGATTTTGATTCAGGTTTTTATCTTGTCTTTGAATTGAAAGCGGTGACGGCTACTCCAACTTCTCTATTGATGGCATGATAGTTCCAGGATTATTTTTGTGTGATTTTTAGGTTGAGCATTGGGTTGTTTATATAGAATTACAATTTAATTAGAGTCGTCGGATGATCCTAGAGACAACCACAACCATTCAGTCAGGATAGGGTGACACCTCATCCCTAATGACTCAGCAAGGATTCAGAAAGGACTCAGCAATGACTCACAGTATGGATCAGAACACACCAGAAAGCTGTGCAGGCTCTCAGCCCGGCCTGGGCGCACTTGGCAGGTGCGCCAGTGCAATTTTTGTACTGGCGCACTTCCCAAGTGAGCCAGTGCATTTATATTTTTTTTCTTCTTTCTTTCTTTTAACTTCGTTCGTCCATATCTCCTTCATACATTATCCGTTTTACGCAAAATTGGACTTTATCTCAAGCAGAATTCTGAGATGAACGCAATGGCATAACCCGTTTCCCTTAACTCTTACATTTGAAATTAATTATTCTTTGATTCATTACTTTAACCTTAATAGAAATACGGGGTGTTACATTCTCCCCTCCTTTTAGGATTTTGTCCCCGAAATCTTCAAGTCGAAAAGAACTTATATCCTACCATCCAATTACCCATCTACTCAACCATCAAACACAGGTGTCCATTGTCCTTAAGAGATTTCTAATGCTTCATGATCATGTGCATAGTGTGTGTACATGTCCTTATCTTAATGCAAAATCAGGCGGTCTACTGATTCAGTTGACCTCCTTAATGCAAATTATGTCAGTGCCATGAGTCCATTATGAATGCAAATTTTCCTACTCAAAATTTTCTACATGAGTGCACAATCATTCATACAAATGCAACGTCCATATGATAACACATCAAGTTTCAATCCATATACAAATACATATATGCATATGCAATATGAAAGTGACTGAGTCGATCTAATACCTAATGTGTGTGTATATGCATCCACGAGAAACCACTTGCAACCATCAACCATAACATGTTTTCATCCAAATGGGTTTCTACCTAAGGATAAAGGATAGGATTGAGAAGATATACCTAAAAAGGTATATATGAGCATAAACTTAAGGAAAAAGAGATCAAGGATGTACCCTCAAAAAGAAAAGGGTAGGCTGCGCATATTCTGTCCTCAGTTTCGCAAGTCGCGTCTTCCTCGGCGTCGCTCCATTGAACTGTGACGAGCTTAACTTCACGGTTGCCTAGCTTTTTGACTTCTGTTCCTAAGATACGGGTTAGAACTCTCCTCATAGTCGCTTCTCTTTCAACTTCTACTTCTTCTTGCATGCTTGGTTCTACCACTTCCGCAGACTCATGTAAGCACTTCCGTAGGTGAGAGACATGAAAGACATTATGAACCCCAACCAATATTTTGGGAAGCTGTACCCTAAAGCCATCTTCCCAATCTTCTCGATGATAGGGAATGACCCTACAAATCTTGGTGCTAACTTTCTTGCGGATTCAAAGCGAACGATGTTCCTTAAAGGAGATACTTTAAGGAACACCTTGTCTTCAACTTCGAACTCAAGGTCAGTTCTTCTTTAGTCTGTGTGGGACTTCTGTCTATCTTGGGCCGTCTTCATTCTTCTTCGTATCAAGTCTACTTTCTCTGAAGTTTCCCTAACCATGTCTGGTCCAAGTATGAGCTTGTCTGTGGAGTCCCACCAGCAAGTTGGTGACCTGCACGCTCTTCCATATAAAGCTTCGAAAGGCACCATGCCTATGGTGGCTTGGTAGCTATTGTTGTAAGCGAATTCCACCAAAGGTAGATGATCCTCCCATGTACCTCCGAAGTCATTAATGCATAATCTCAAGAGGTCTTCGAATACTCTGTTGACTCTTTCCATTTGGCCATCGGTTTGAGGGTGATAGGCCATGCTTAAGCATAACTGTGTGCCTACCGCCTCTTGTAAACTCTTCCAAAACTCACTCGTGAAGATAGGGTCTCGATCACTCACTATGCTGGAGGGTATCCCATGGAGCCGCACTATCTCATTAAGATATATGGATGCTAGAGATGAGGCAGTCCTTCTACTTTTGACAGGTATAAAGTGAGCGCTTTTAGTAAGCCTGTCCACTATTACCTAAATGCTGGTATTGCCTCATCTTGACCTAGGCAACCCATCTATAAAGTCCATCGAGATGCTATCCCATTTCCATTGTGGGACTTCTAAAGGATGGAGCAGACCACCAGGCTTCTTCTGCTCCGCCTTGACTTGTTGGCATATTAAACACTTAGAAACAAATTCAGCTACGTCTTGCTTCATGCCATTCCAAAAGAAAACTCTTTTGATGTCTTTGTACATTTTGTCTCCGCCTGGGTGTATGGTCAGCTTGGAATGGTGTGCCTCTTCTAGAACCGTCTTTACCAAACCCCTTTCTTGTGGGACACATAGTCTTCCATCTCGTCTTACCAGCCCTTGGCATCAATGGAGTATCTATTAAGGTAACTAGAAGTCTTACCCCTAATTAACATGTCCATCACATCGGCTAGCTGAAGGTCTTCTCTTTGCGCGTCTCTGATTGAGTCTAATAGAGTTGGCCGCACTTCTAACGTTGCTAGCAAGCCAGGTACAAGGTTAGAGGAGGGTCTGAAGTTAAAGCTTGCTATGAACTCCAAGCTTTGCCTTTCCACAAAGAGAGGGCGTAAGGTCAATTTCTTTCTACTCAAGGCGTCTGCCACTACATTGCCCTTACCAGGGGTATAAGAAATCTCAAAATCATATGAGGCGAGAAATTCCATCAACATTTGTTGCCTCAAATTAAGATCTTTCTGAGAAAAAGGGTATTTTAATGATTTATGGTCAGTATACAATTCAAATTTCTCACTAGGAGATAATGACGCCAAGACTTAAGCGCAAAAACGATGGATGCCAACTCTAGGTCGTGGGTTGGCACATATTTTCAACTGACTTCCACCATTAGCCACTACCAACCCTTCTTGCATCAGAACAGCGCCTAGTCCCGTTCCGCATGCATCCGTGTATACTGTAAACATCTTGCTTCCATCAGGCAATGTCAGAACTGGGGTTGTTGTTAGATCCCTTGTCAAATGTTGGAAAGCAATATCGCAATCCAAATCCCAATTGAAAGCTAGGTTCTTCTTTGCCAACCTTGTAAGTGGAGCTGAGATTTTTGCAAAATCTTTGATGAACTTTTGGTAAAAGCCTGCTAGCCCGAGAAAGCTTCAGACTTCAGTTGCGTTTCGAGGAACCTTCCAATCTTGCACATCAACCACTTTCGCGGGGTCCACAGCTATCCCCTATTTGGACACCACGTGTCCAAGGAACCTAACTTCTTCTCTCCATAAATGGCATTTGCAGAATTTAACTTTCAACTGATGTGCACGAAGAGTATCCATGACTTCCTTTAGATGTTGAGAATGCTCTTCCTCATTCTTTGAGAAGATCAAAATATCGTCTACGAAGACCACAACAACTTATTGAGGAACTCTCGGAACACCCTGCTCATTAAATCAACGAAGTAAGAGGGTGCATTTTTCAAGCCGAAAGGCATGACAAGCCACTCGAAAAAACCATCTGGAGTTCTGAACGCGGTCTTATCAATGCTGTCTTCAGTCACTCTTAGCTGATGAAACCCGGGAACTAAATCTAATTGGGAGAAAACCGATGCAGCTACAAGCTGATCGAACAAATCATCTATTCTCGGGAGTGGGTGTCTATTCTTCTTGGTTAGCTTGTTTAGCTCCCTATAATCAACGCACAGGCGAAGCGAACCATCCACTTTAGTTGCGCACACAACTGGAGCACCGCATTCATAAATACTCCGCCTTATAAACCCATTCTCAAGCAATTCTTTAACTTGCTTGCTGAGTTCTTTCCTCTCCCTTGGAGCCATGTGTCTAATGGGTAAAGCAATGGATTTTGCATTGTCAATGAGGTATATGTGGAAGTCTATCTCCTGCTTCGGAGGTAAGTCCTTTACCTCTTCAAACGCATCCAAGTATTCATGGACTACCCTTACAAACTGCAAGTTCTCAACAGACGCATCAAGAGATTCTAGATAACTAAGCATAATGGAGTTCATGGGATTACAAGAAATTTCAAGAGTGTTACCGAGGCGAGTCATGAGTCTAACCACTCTCTTTTCACAATCGAGGACATCACCATTACTAGATTTCCAGTCTATGCCTAGAATCAACCCATAGCCCGTGAAGCCCAAAACAAAGCATTACACCTAAACCCAATGCTTAGTATAAATATTTTCAAATCTAAACAAACAATTGAAAAATAAGCTGAGCCCCCAATTGGATTTGAAACAACCAAGGGATCCTCTACTGTTCTGGTGTCTAGGAGCAGAGATTCCACTAAAGCAGTAGATATAAAAGAGTGCGATGCGCCAGAATCAAATAGCGTATGAACAGGATGATCAAAAAGATAGACTAAACTTTCAATAGAAATATTTCTACCTCGTTCTTGCGAAGGTGCCGTGAGAGCGTGAACTTGTCCTCCAGAAGAAGGTCCGGCTCCCGACCCTTGCTCCCTTAGGCAGGCCTTAGCCATGTGTCCTATCTCACCACAGTGGAAATAGCCTCCCATCTTCCCTTTCTTCTTCTTGCAGTCTTTGACTAGATGTCTAGGAATGCCACAGAAATTACACTTTCTTTTGTCATGGGGTTTTTTGTTCTTCCCGCCTTTCTTTGAATCAGCCTTCTTGTTCTATGACCCCTGCCCCTTCTTATCTTGAGGAACTTCCGCTTTTGCCTCTTTCTTTCCCTTGTCTTTCTCATGTAAGAGTGCCTAGTCAACTAACCTCTCGTAAGTAGCCCCCATAGGTACATGGGTCATAGCAAGGTTGTGAAGTGGCTCATTCAATCCCTTGACAAAACGGAGAGCCTTCTTATGAGGAGTATTCACTAAGTCCAGTCTAAATCGGGCCAGCTGATTGAATTGGTTGACATATTCCTTGACCGTCATACTTCCTTGGTTAAGAGAGAAGAACTTTTCCAGCTGTAAACTTCGTTCAGCTTGTGAGAAGAATTTCATCTCAAACCTCATTCTGAAATCCATCCATGTTTCAATTGCTCTTTCAGCGTTAGTGACTTCCCACCAATAGGAAGCTTCGTCTTTGAGCAACCATACCGCCAACTGTATCTTCTGCCTATCCTCCACCTCGAAGATAACGAACAGATCCTCAGTTTCTTTGAGCCAATTCCTTACTTCTACGAATGATTCAGTTCCCTTGAAATCCTTTCCACCCATGGCCCTAAAGTCTCTACAAATCTTTGAAAAAGCATTTGCACGAGGAGAAGGAGGAGGAGGAACCGCTGCAGCTGGAGGAGGAGGAATATCTGCTGGGCCTGCATCATTGGCCCTAGCCTCTAAGTACCTTTTGAACCAGCCAGG
This sequence comes from Allium sativum, assembly GCA_030737875.1. Taxonomy (NCBI): domain Eukaryota; kingdom Viridiplantae; phylum Streptophyta; class Magnoliopsida; order Asparagales; family Amaryllidaceae; genus Allium; species Allium sativum. The sequence continues at coordinate 192,986,497 of CM060927.1, read as the reverse complement.
TATCGGTACACCCTCTGGAGAGTTAAGATTCCCAGACATGCTGAAACAGAAAAGAAAAGATTCAAAACGAAGGATAGAAAGATAGTGCATATGGCTTTGTGGATTATGCCTTTTTTTTAATTTTAAAACAACACTTTTTCATGTAAAATGCTTCTTTATATTTCTTTTTGAAAATAGTTTTCAAAAAACTCTTATCTGTTCTGGTAAACCTTTGCTCTGATACCAAGTGAAACACCCCACTTCCGTTAAGGTCGTTCACAAAGGGAATGCCTTAACTTTGGTGGAGGGTTATAGGTACAAGACAAAGAAAAATTTACAAGACAGATAAATATAAGCAGCGAAAATCAAACATTTATTGCATACATGGTTCAATACAAAAGCATTACAACAAATTGTCTCAAAATAACTTCCAAAACATTACACCATAAATTCTGTCTTGATTATTTAATAAAGAAGCATAAACCATAGATAAAACTGCATAAATCACCAAGTGTAGTGTTCAAAAGCCATAGCCAAGGTGAGAGAGTCTCAATCATACGTCTACATCCTTGAAGCTTGGAAAGAGTCTGACTAAGCTGGAGTATTCCCTCCCTGTGGACCTGGGGAAGGGGGGGGGCGCAAGAAAAGAGGACGAAAGAAAACGGGTCAGATAATAAGTCTGGTAAGTTAAGTTATTACTAGTATTTAAACAAGGAAAGGGATCATGATAGTAATAACAGAACATAGGACAATACCCTAATATAATATAAGAGGAACATGTGATCGCACTAATTACTATTGTCTCTGCACCTACTTAGCCATTGGTTCAACCAGCCCCACATGTTCATAACAAACGATCCCCTTAATGATCGGCTCCTACTCGCATGCATTCATATCCTGTGTCATTCAGCCCCGCTTGACTGTAGATACCTGTATTGGTCCCACCATGGGGTGTATCTATCCCTCTGGTGGCAACCTGACACAATTCAAGATGCACAGTGTATACTGCTAATGCTCAGTGCCTGATTTTTCCACTCAGAAGTACGTGCATGCTCGTACTTCATCAAAACCTAAACTGACGCACCAAACTGCCGACGTTTTGACCGCTTATAATCAGCCCAATAATCGTGCCCCACCCTGCCTAGTTCAGGGTACCATGATACATCTATGTGGGTTACTACTGAAATGGGTCCCCGTTACTAGGGTTTTCTAATCAGCATGTTTATTTAGTCAAGTGTCCAAGTTTACCTAACCCCACCCATCTGTTTAGTTAACATGTTGAATCGGTTAAGTGTTTCCCTAATTGACTTAACCCTACCAATCCTGACTTAGCTTTAATTTATTCATTAAAGCACTAACCATTCACATTAGACTGGTCTTGTTGTGGTCACTGGATATGTCGGTCGGTTCCGGGCAGTTTTACACCACAACTCAGTCTAACCTCGGGTTCTTTTTGGGCTTGATGCACTAACCACCTACATTAGACAGGTCTTGTTGTGGTCACTGGATATGCCGGTCGGTTCCGGGCAATTTTAGACCATAACTCAGTCTAACCTCGGATTAGGCATATTCGTCTTCTCTAAATCCATATATTTTCTATATATGTCTAATTCTATATGTTAATTGATCTTAATTTAATCATGCCATAATTATCCCTTGATTATGCTCACAATAATTGGTACATCAAATATACCATTTTATGAACAAATCTATGCCATGAATTTTCATATTTTCCCATCGCTATCCCCGTGGAACGTACGCATGAATCACATAAAATTTGGGCTAGTAAATTAGCCCAAACCCATAAATAAAAAAAGGGGTAACAAATAAGGGACATGAAATAAACATAAAATAGCATACAATTAACTTGTCACGTGTAACTTGGCATAGAAGTATCATTAACTTAATTAAACGGGTAAAGGTGAACTTATGACTAAGTTGGATCTAATTATCATGTGAACTTGATATAACCCTATCATGGAGGTTTAACATATAAACACAATTTTAAACCACAACTTAGCACATTAACTTATGTATGTCAAAACATAAGGAAGCTAGTATAAACATGTTTAAATCACAAATTAGCATGATAACTTATGTGTGTTAAACATAAGAGAGCCATTATAAACATATTTAAATCACAACTTAGCATGATAACTTATGTGTGTTAAACATAAGAGAGCTACTATAAACATGTTTAAATCACAACTTAGCATGATAACTTATGTGTGTTAAACATAAGAGACCTACTATAAACATATTTAAATCACAACTTAGCATGATAACTTATGTGTTAAAACATAAGAGAGCTACAAATCCAATCTTGCAACATAAATAGATTCAACTTAACATGGTTCTAAATATACATGAATGTTGATCTAACATGTGAGCATGTGCTTTAGATCATAAACTTGCAAATAACCACCAAGTTATAACATGACATGCTTCACCATTCAGTTGGTGTAATACGTTCATTTCCTAATCATAATAGATCCCGATATATAAAATATGGTATGTTCATCACCACAAGCATATAGACATGATCAATCACAACGGTAATTTAAGATAAATAAGAATCAAACTTTATTTTTCTTATACATAAGCATCATTCTATATTCGAATTACAACATGTCATGATTCATTTGAAAGAACGTTTAAATCTACGTAATAACCAACTTACAAACTAAAAAGAATTCTTGATTTCTGAAATCTGAATTCTGAAATTGGTATGCTCGCCTTTGATGTAGATCGTTTAATTAGATTACTTTAATTTGATTTTGATTCAGGTTTTTATCTTGTCTTTGAATTGAAAGTGGTGATGGCTACTCAAAGTTCTCTATTGACGGCATGATAGTTCCAGGATTATTTTTGTGTGATTTTTAGGTTGATCATTGGGATGTTTGTATAGAATTACAATTTAATTAGAGTCGTCGGATGATCCAAGAGTTAACCACAACAATTCAGTCAGGATAGGGTCACACCTCAGCCCTAATGACTCAGCAAGGAGTCAGAAAGGACTCAGCAATGACTCACAGTAAGGATTAGAACACACCAGAAAGCTGTGCAGGCTCTCAGCCCGGCCTGGGCGCATTTGGCAGGTGCGCTAGTGCAATTTTTGTACTGGCGCACTTCCCAAGTGCGCCAGTGCATTTATATTTTTCTTCTTCTTTCTTTCTTTTAACTTCATTTGTCCATATCTCCTTCATGCGGTGTCCATTTTACGCAATCTCGGACTCTATCTCAAGCAGAATTCCGAGATGAACGCAATGGAGTAACCCTTTCCCTTAACTCTTACATTTTAAATTAATTATTCTTTGGTTCGTTACTATAATGTTAACAGAAATACGGGATGTTATAGGATGCCATGGCAGAGAAGGATAGGGTCGTCGAAGAGGCCACGAAGAAGAAAGCTAACGATGATGCTAAGAAGAAGAGAGCCGATGAGGAGTCTATGAAGAAGAAAGCTGCAGATGAAGCTAAATAGAAATCCATGGAGACCTATGAAAAGCTTAAGGCGAATGATGTTGCAAAATTTAAAGCCACGAAATTGGAAGTTCAGAAGGCCGCCAAAGAAGCCAGGAAGAAACCAGAGCTAGAGGTCAAGAAGACCAAGGAGGAACTGAGACTGTGCTAGCTCTTGCCTCTGATGTCAATCCTAAATCATTGCAATATATTCCACCCGAGGAGGTCAAGTTAGTTACAAGTGCCAAGGATATCGGTAGAAAGCACACATTGGTGTCTCCCTAGTATGTCACCCCTATGAAGGGCAGAGGAGGGAAAGGCAGAAGCAGCTCTGGAAGAAAGGGGTCCATAACTGGTGACTTGACTAGTGCTGAATTTGTACAGAAAAAGAAAAGAAAGAAGAAGGATGAGTAGTATTAGTAGTAGTCATAGATATTATAGACATTTTGGTTATGTAGGCCGATAATATGCGTGAATACGCCACTTGCTTTTCATCTTTGGAGGCATCGCGTTGTTCCCATGTACACCATGTCGTTAGAAAGAAAGATATTTAAATATGTAGTTTGCTTTTGTTATGTGAATGAAAGTACTAGTTAACTTTTCTTAAATCACATTTTAGCTTAAGTGTTCGAATGTTCGTTTTATGCTTTCAAGCATCTTGTATTTGCACAAGTGTACTTGTTATTACAGTTAAGGAAACGTGATTGGAGACTCCATCCTGGGGGTACCCCCAGTCTTATGGAGGTCATACGTTGGTTTCACTCTCGGCTTCTCCTTTGTTCAGGAGCCCTGAATCGTGTGAAATCCAGGTCAGGTTCCCTCCCTCCTGGACCTCCGGGAAGTTGTTGGTCCTAAGTCATGAGATGGCATGGATGTTGTGAATTCATCCTTTATGGTTCTCCCGTCGTTTGTTTGGGTCTAGATCTCAAGGCCAACATTTATTTGCCAAATGGTACCCAGATCTGGACCAAGTAAATCAGATAGAGCCACGGGAGTGTTCTATACCACACTAGCTTGGCTGATGGCCTGCCCCCAAGTCCGGAGACTCGGGAAAGAAATGATTTATTCTTGGTCTCGTCGTTGGTTCGAGATTTGAGAGGTACCCGGATCCAAATCCGGTGGGTCAAATGGAACCGCGTGAGTGGTCGGTATCACACTAGCTTGGCTGAGGGACTGCCCCAAGTACGAAATCTTAGGAACGGAATGATTTATACTCAATCTCGTGTTGGTTCGAGTTTCGAGTGTTTTTATTTATACTCAGTCTCGTCATGGGTTCGATACTTGAGTGGTGTTATATATCTTGGGTCTCGTCGTTGGTTCGAGACTCGAGTGACGGTAACAACTCCCGTGCTTGGGGTGTCGATCTGGTGTTATTTATTCTCAGCCTCGTCGTTGGTTCGAGACTTAAGTGACAGTATCGGCTCCCATTCGCAGGGTGCTGATCCGTTGTTATTTATCCTTGGTCTCATCGTTGGTTTGAGACTCTAGTAATGGTACTATCTCCCATGCTTGGGGTACCGATCCAGTGTTATTTATCCTCAGTCTCGTCGTTGGTTCGAGACTTGAGTGACGGTACTGGCTCCCGTTCTCGGGGTGCCGATCCGAGGTTATGTGTTTGTGTGTGCAAGATAGTTGATTTTCAATCAAACATATCATGAAGAAAGTAAACACATCAAGGAGACAGAGAATTAAACATCATCTTTACTAGTAACTTTGGCAGTAACAGCTTTTACAATGCCTTGAATTTAAGGAAAACAAAACATTATTGGAAAGTGGAAAAATTGTAAACTAAGTTATGTGAAGTAGCGACGAATATGTTCACTGCTCCATGCCCATAGGAGTTCGCCTCCATCAACGGTCGCTAGCTTGAAGGTTCCATCTCCGAGCCTCCATTTTATGACATACAGAGCTTCCTTGCGACAACTGAAACCAGTCGGTATGGGAAAGATCTGTTTCAGGAAGAGGTCGTCGATATTGAGATCCTTGAGGCGGACTTTGGAATTGAAGTATTCGTTGGCACTGGGAGGAAGCTCTAAGTTCATCTTCATTCCTTGTTTTCTTCGAGTAAGTGGAGCGACTCTAGGAGAAGGTCCTGATTGGTATTAGGATCATAAGAGGTAACTCGATAAGATTGAAGCTTTAGCTCAATGGGAATGATGGTTTCGGATCCATAGGAAAGGCCAAATGGAGTGTGGCTTGTAGCTGACTTATGGGTGGTTATGTAAGCCCATAGGGCCAGAGGGAGCTCATTTTCCCATAAGCGTCCTGCATTTTTCAAACGCTTCTTGGTTATGGATTTAATCACCTTGTTAACTGCCTCAACTTGCCCATTGGCCTAAAGATAAGCCACTACCGAGAACCTTTTTTCTTTATTGTGCAGCCAATAGAAAGTCTTGAGCACTACGCTCTCAAACCGGGTTCCATTGTTAGAGACGATGGCTTGTGTGACTCTGTAGCGAGTAATGATATAGCAAACGGCAAAGTTGGTTACTTTCTTGGTAGTGATTGTAGCGAAAGCTTCGGCTTCCGCCCATTTGGTGAAGTAATCTACCGTGATGATGGGGTAGCATGCTGCGCCTTTGGCCATTGGAAGAGTTTCGATGATATTTGTCCCCTACATGATGAACGACCAAGGACTGACCATTTGCGTTAGCTCGGTAGGCGGGGCTTTTGGGATCATCGAGAAACTCTGGCATTTATCACAATTGCGGGCATAGTTTATGGCATCTTTATCGAGTGTAGGCGGAAAATAACCATATTCGATAATTTTCTTATTAGAGTACGCCCCAATGTGGTCGCCGCACTCATCTTCATGCATGTCCAGTAACACACGGTTGGCACTGTTGTGGGATACACACCCAAATAGCGGGACAGAGAAGCCTCTTTGGTATAGCACTCCATCCAAAATGATATAGCAAGATGATTGGTGAGTGCACGTCTTTCCTTTTAGCGTCCAACACTCGGACTTGGTTCTGGTATTCGTTCCCGCTACCAAATCAGTCTGCATTTGATCGATGCTCGGAGAATAGAGTACTTCGAACGGGGCAAGTCGCATAAGCTATGCATCCCCAGAGCTCGTCGGTTTAGCTAATGAGCTAGCCTTTTCGCTCTATTCTTAGCATATATGCGTGATGATGTAGTGGTCGAAGTTGGTGAGCAGTTCATGAACCTGAGCAAGGTAGGGAGCAAGCCGTGCCCCCTTGGATTGGTACTCTCTCTATACCTGACGCACAATGAGCTATGAGTCAGAGTAAATCTGGATGGCATTGATGTTAAGTTCGATTGCAATTCTGAGTCCACCGATCAAGGCTTCATATTCAGCATCGTTATTGGTAGCAGGAAAGCTGAGCTTCAAAGCGTAGCATATAGGAAGCTCCTTCGGAGTGATGTGCACGACTTTGAAGCTGGAACACTAATCGTTGGAACATCCATCCACTAATAGTTTCCATTGAAAGTATGGAGTTTTGATGTCTTCCATAGGAGGCTCTTCCAGAGCGGTGAATTCCACTATGAAATCTTAGAGGGCTTTTCCGAGGATGGCTTGATGAGGAATAAGTGTGTTCTCTAACTGGCTTAGCTTTATATTCCACATCAGTTATCGTCCAGCCACCTCAGGTCATTGCAAGATCTGTCGTAGCGGCTGGTCAGTGTAGACTTTGATGGGATGAGACTGAAAGTACAGTCGTAGCTTCCGGGATGAGATCAACAAGTTGTAGGTTAGCTTCTCAAGCTTTAAATTAATTTGGGTATTTCTTTTCTGCCTTAGTTAATCTCTTGATGTAATAAACGGGTCGTTGGAGACGATCTTTAATACGCACGAGCGCTAAGCTGATTGCTTCGATGGAAACATCCAAACAAACATATATTCATCATAGTCTACAAGTTTGGACCAAATAGGTGGGTGCACTAAGTGATTCAGAAGGTCCTTGACAGCGGCGACGCATTCCCGGGTCCATGCGAAGTTGCTCTTACCCTTTCGGAGCAAGTCGAAAAAGGAAATGCATTTCTCGATGGCTTTAGAAATGAATCGACTTAAAGCAGCAACCTTCACATTTAAACTTTGAGCATCCTTGATGCTCTTAGGAGCCTGAATATCCTAGATATCTTTGATCTTATCTTTATTGGCTTCGATACCTCACGAATTGACGACAAAACCCAAGAATTTTCCCAGCACAATGCTAATTTCAAAGGATTGAGTTAGCCATGGACGTTGTTCGATATTCTTTGATTTTACAAGCATATCGTCCACATATACCACCATGGGTGTTCTAATCTAGTCCTTGAAAATGAGGTTGACTAGTCGTCAGTAGGTGGCTCCCGCATTCTTCAGACTAAAGAGCGTGATGCGATAGCAGTAAAGCTCGAGGTCGATTAAGAAATAAGTATGATCCTTGTCTGTGAGGTACATCAGAATCTGATTGTAGTTTGAGTAGGCATCCATGCAGGATGAAAGCAGAATATAAGTAATAGAAAGTTTATGAAACCATACTAGAGTGCGAAATTTTATAGAAAAATATTATGTTATAAGTTTTTAAGTTCTTTTAAGCTTTTTTAGAATTCATTTGTTTTGTATTAAATAACGGTATTAGGTTTTTAATTTTATATATAACACAATATTATGAATTGAACTTCAAAACAGAAAATTATAGTAAACATAATTGAGAAATAAAGTTACCATTCGAGTAATAGATAAAGTGTGTCTTTGACTTGTCCTTTAACTATATTCCTTGCAGAAAGGCAGAATGAACTAGATATGTGTTTTTGTCAATTACATTATAAAAGACAAATACTGGTTTCTTTATGTGATTTAACTATGGATATCATGTATATATTTTTGATACAATGGAATACTCACATTAAGTCTGTCATGTTTTTATCTTTTTCAAATAAGGATTTTAAAAAAATTAAAAAAAGAAAGAACAAGTTATTCTAAGTTCACATTAACAGGAACAAAAAAAAACCAATTACTGTACAAGACATTAGTAATAAAAAAATTGATAAACCACTACTGTAAAAATAAATAAAAAGGCATTACCTGATACAGACAATAGAAAATAACTCTTTTACTGGATTCGTGAAAATTGTATATTTTATGAAGAAACTAAAATCACCTGGCAATGACGAACTGAAAATCACCAATCGTTTGAAGCATGAGATGTTTTTGAAGTAGAATATAGCCTATTTTATTGGGTTCGTGAAAATCATTTATTTGATACAAGATGATTTATGAAATTGTGAAAATAGCAACAGACTTCAGAAGGTAGTGGTTATTTGGTTTTGGGTTAAAGTAGGAAATGAATTGGGGGGGGGAGAGATTTGGAGAAGGATTGGAGTTGATGCCATTTTTCTCGATTTGGGATGAAGGGTTTTCGGCTGGTTAACAGTAGAAGAGGAGGAGTGACGTTCTTGTCCTGCAAATTAATTAGTTGAAAGCTGCATCCTGCAAAATAATTAAAATGTTTTAAGGAGCCTTTATGGCAAATTTCCACTTGAAAATAAACAGTGCTTTTTATTTGTGGCATAATAAGCTGAGCCACCACAGCACTAGTGTTGTAAAGCAAATTCTAAAAGAAAACAATATTAGATTTTATGATATATCATTACCATATGCTTGTACTTATTGCCAAAGGGGTAAGAATCCTAAACTATCCTTCCGTGATTCTAATAATTAATATGCAGAACCCCTAAGTTTGGTAGCTACTTATTTATGGGGCCATGTACGAATTAGTTCAGATTATGGATACAAGTGATGCATATCATTCGTAGATGTATAGAATATTTACATGGATATATTTAATGAATTCCAAATCTGAAACACATGACACTGTAATGCACTTTGTAACACTGTTGAAAAGCAAACAAACTTAGACGTAAAGATTACTCAGTTTGATGAAGGTACTGAATACAAATCTTAAAAAGAATATTTTATTAAAAGAGAATAGTTTATGGAACTACTTTCCTGTATGCTTCTGAGAAAAATGGGATTATAAAAAACACAGACATGTGGTAGAATCTGCATGCAAAAGTGCCACTAAAATTTTGGCTTGAATCCTTTGGTACTGCATTTTATTTAATAAATAAACTGCCAACAAAAGTACTTAAGGGAATTAGTCCACATGAAAAGCTATCTAGTGTAAAGCCAGACTAGAGCCATTTAAAAACCTTTGGTTGTTTGTGTTATCCACAATTAAAGCCATATAATAAACATAAGAATGAATATAGATCAAAACCATGTACTTTTATAGGATATTCTCAAAACCAAAAAGGGTACAAATGCTTAGAGATAATGGAAGGGTTTTCATAATAAGACCTATTGTATTAAATGAAAAAGTATTTCCTTATCAATCTGAAGGCATTAATACATCAAATAAAATATATGATGCAAAAGTATCCATACTATCATTACCTGAATATACAAATTTGCTAAGTGCAGGAGAAACTATAAGAATATGTTATTAGAGTTTATGCCCTAGAGGAAATCCATTTGATGTGATTTATAACATTGTTGATGTTATACTTTGTTATGAATTAAATATTCTGTTATGTTATATTTTCTACGTGATATAAATATTAACATAATAGAAGTCCTTAAAATAATAATACTAAACTATATAGTTCAAGTAAGTGGCTTGAACATGAGATTGTATAATATAATAATTAGTATTATAATTCTTGAATGTCCTCGTCTAGTTTTATTGTTTATATATGACAAAAATAAAATATTGAGGCTTGTATGTTGATTAACTTATGATCATATCCCGCTAGTCGTTAATATATGTGATATTAATGTCAATACATAAATAAATATTAGAGAATAGCGTATTGGGCTAACCTAACATGAGAAAACTTCATGGAATATAATTAATTGTGTCATAAGCTATTCTCATAATGACAGTGATGTAATGGTCCTTAGACCTGAAACCATTATAATATTATTCAAAGATATTTGTGTTTTGATATCATCAAAAGTTACTTTTAATCGAGTAGATGAAAATGGTGATTATCGGATACACCTCGAATCAAATGAAAATTATGAATGATCGACATGGAATTTAACCCTACAATATAAGTAGTGATATCCATAGGCCTCTTGATTGAGTGAGACTATGAAATGCTCAAACATTGATTTGTTTTGTATAGTCTACTCATCGATCAAGACAAATGGATTAAATTATAAAGAGGATGATACATTCCATGCCTCAAATTTAATCCTGGATATATTGGTTAAAAGGATTAAATTACACTGAAACACTAATCATAGAAAAGGTTGTATCGAATTGTTGATTTTATTTTAACTTTGGTAGTAGCCATGTATTACTACATGTCACTCACTATTTATAATTTAAAATATAATTTAAAATTATTTCCAATGATGTAGTAACCTCTAGGGTCACACACTTGGAACGTTATAAAGGGAAAACCATTCATTGGATAAATAAAATATCAATTTGTTGATATTGTATTTGGTGTTGAAATGGTATGTTGGTTATTTCCTAAGCTTATGGTACACGTTTAATTTTATAAGGGGTATACATTCTTTAAAATCATATACGACAACCATTAACATGATATCAAATCAAAAGGAAATAAAAACCTTAATGATGACTAGTAACCAACTCTTTTTTCCTTCTCAATTAGAAAGACAATCGAAAAGGAAATTCATTCGTGTGGATATCGATAGAGGTGCACCACCTGTTGTGCTTATCGATTCGTATAAATCGTCGTCTTCCTATTCGAGTTCGTTGATTTGGAAACTAAATGGAATGAAATTTCGATTTATAGTACTTCGCATAGACCCTTGTTTTATATTATTTAAAGCATTGAAATCCGATTTGTGATTAGTTCATCAAAAAACCTACAGTGGTAGTAGCGCAATGAGTTGTGAAATTATTGCATTTTGAACTATGATTTTGCTTATGCATGTCTAATTTCTTGAATAATCGATTGCAACGATAATTTTGTGTGAGGATTTCATACTAAAGTGACAAAACTGGGATTATAATATCGAAATGTTTCTAAAATGAAAATTACTTCATTGTAAACGTGAATTAGTATTAGATTTTAATTCTATTTGACAATTACATGTTCCTACACTATTAAACAATGACCGTTTATGTGTATTTAAATATATGTTCGGATATGTTGGAATTTTTTAATGACTCTGTTATTCCTTTTGATTTAAATCAAAAACCAAATTTTGATTTTGAACATAAATAAGTCCCTTTTCGACCTGGCTTCTTGAAGCATTTTAAGATATGAATCTTAGCGTTTATTAATAATATTCAAGTAAATATCAGAATGATTTTGAATCACTGCAGAATATTAAATAGTGTGTTGGTTAAGGTTATGAACTGGGTTTGACATACTATGATTAATTTCAATCTGTTATATATAAACATTTACAATGTTGATGACATAAGTTTATATATTTGTTAGCATCTCTTGTAAATGATCACATCTGGATATTAAATTGCTTTCTAATACAAGTATGTTAGTTGAAAACAATCATATTTTTTTGAAAGATTATAAAATCCTGGTGCAATATAAAATACATCGCTGACGCAAAATCCTTTTTTACGGAAAATACATTTATATTCCATAAAAATTAGGAAATGAGTCCATCGATTGATATTTAGTACTGGTTCTGATTTATATTGCTAATTTGTATCATGATTGAACTATGGCAATCATGGTTTATTTAATAATAGGATTGGAATTAACAATTTGACTTTCAAATTTTTGATTCCACTTATTGAAAACATAGATAAAAAATTGTTTTGCTATATGAAATGAACCTTGAATTAATAATTTATATTAATTATATCATGCATGTTACCATTGCCAATTCTTAATTGTTAAACCAAGTAATAAGAATTATCTGTTTTAACATTTGTGTGAACTTATTCAATCATCTTGGCTTCGTTTAAGATAAGTTCTCGTGATAAATACCATGCAATGGCTGTATGATATAAGCCATCTAAATCACCATTATATATATGTAGTTGTGTGTTGATTAAAAATTTTGATCTGCTATATTTGTTTGCAAGACTAATTTTACCTATGAGTGCATTTCAAAAGAGCATAAAGCAAACTGTTGCTAATGGTTATTTTAATAATATTGCAAATTGTTTGAATGCCTCATTTTACATTTATATTACTAGAAGACATTATAATACCAAGATACCGAGCTATCTTAAAAGAACAATCATATATATAAATAACTGTAAGAACTTTATTCATGCATGAATTTTCTATATGCAAATATACAATAATTATGCAACTGTAATTTTCAATATTAACTCAACAATGTACAATGTTTTGATTTTACATATATATAAATTAAAGCTTTCGATAGATGTGTCTGTTATACATATGTTAAAAATCTTAACATAGATTTCTGCAAATATGATTTATAGTTTTATTGTATAGATCCTATTTTATAGATTAATTAAATTTATAAAATCAGGTTTCGATTAGATTGCAAAATATTACAGTGGCATAACCATATGTGTATTAACTGATGTATGGATTTGTTTGTACGGGTTAATTATGCTAAACTTATAATCAAAACTTATTTGATTCATGAGTATTAAAGTCCTGACTCTATATATATATATATATATATATATATATATATATATATATATATATATGATTAAAAACCAAATTTCACTAATTGTCAATTAGTAATCTGATTTTCAAATTACACTTGATTTAATGAAATCCACTTATATGGAAATTTGTTAAGGCACCTTTTTCCCTGATTTTGATCTTTAAACTTGGGTATAAAATCAGGACGTTTGACTGTATTCAAATCAAGACTGGCTAATTTGACCTTAATGATTAGATCCCCGGGGTCACATTAAGACCCCAAGGGTCACATTAAGAAGGGTCTCTCATTTTTTCGATTCTTATACTCTATTTTCTCTAGAATAAACCCTAGTGATTAGATCAATTGGGGGATTTCTTCTATTCTGTTCATGAACTCAAAATGGAAGATTAATAAAGAGAAGATCTACACTTATAGTATTTTCTTGTGAGTTTGTTATGCTATTTCTTACTTGTTGTTGCTACAATTTATTGTTTATTTCCTACACATGCATGGATCTTTGTCCAAACCATGCTGCAGATCGGGTGAAACATCCCTCTTCCTATACGCTTAAGCCTAACCTGTAAGCTCAAACCTTCCCTGCGAGCTCAGATCTTTCCAGTAAGTTTGGTGCAGAATTCCTGTCGGCCATACGTTAGTTCCTATATCACGATTGAGTTTAGTGATCCTTCTCCCCTAAGGCTTTGATATCGAGGGACAATAATCTGACCCAAACCTGCAAAGGCCAAGCAACCTATTTTTCCTTTAGTTCGATCCCCATTGACCTATCTTCGGTGTTGACGAAAAATGTCATTAACATTTTGCCGCTAGAAGGAGGGTTTGAAACTCCAACCTTGTGGTTAAGGCCCACATATCTGCATGTGTTGTTCTATCCCAGAATTGGACTAAAGTTGTGCAAATGCAAAGTTATGGGTAAGAGGTCCCGACAAGAGCTTCCTAGACCTCAAATGGATAAGCCGGAAAACACTGACCCAAGAGTGACAGAAGAACAAAGGTTGAGAGTGGAAGCCTTGTAGATAATAAAGTGAAAAAGGGAAAAGGTACAATATGCTTCCAACACTGAGGATAGTAGCCTTTACCACATAGGACCAACCTTGATACCAACTGCAAGTGGTTCTACATCGGGGAATACTAACATTTTCTCTCAACTAAGAAGAACTCTACATAAGCAAGTCAGAGGAATGGTGATTGAACAAGAAATAATGAATGATATTGACCGCTTCACCAACAAATGGTTGAGAAGGGTGACATTCCAACCTTGGTACATTATGGGAAGGAGGAACAAAGATATAGGTACAACAACAAGGCTGGGTCATAAAAGGATTAGGCCCAACAGTTGGAAGAGGGACATACGCCGGGTTTACCCGAAGGATACTACCCGACCACTTCGATGGAAAACATTTACTTCCTAACCAAACACTAACTCAACTATCGACCACTCATAAAGAATAAACCCAAATACGAAAGGAAAAAAAGGAGGATCCTATTGCCATTACCACATGATGTATGGACACGAGACTAATCATTACAGAACCCTTGAGGAAACAACCATCAAATTCATCAACCAAGGCAAATTACGGGAATTTATGAAAAGACCAGATTAAGTTCAGTAAAAATCCTTAGGAAAAGGATTATTAAACATACCCAAGGTTACGGAAAACCCTCCTTTTGAAACTTGAAGAAACCCAAAAGCGGTCAAACCATAAGTGGATTAAATGCCTTGTCATCGCCAAATTGGTCGTGATGAGGCATCCCTCGGAAGGGGATCAAGTGTTAGTATTTCTCCTTGCCCAAATCAGAGGGGGCTAGGTTAAAGCATCAAAAGCGTAAGCCTCCGTTTCACAACAAAAATGGTCGTGGCAGTGCATCTAAAATTAGCACACCCTTCCTCGGGTTGTAGAAGAGTACGCCCTGCCTCTTCTAGAACTAAGAACGTCCTACCTCTGCTCGCATAGAGAGCACGTCCTACCTCTACTTATGTTCCGCATTACCTACAGAAGGGAACGCCAACTCCTATTATCTCCAACGATGGTAAGGATAGGGCACCCCTCGAAGGGGGTGGTGTGTAAGCCTCTATCAATACCAACAATGCTCAGCATAGAGCGTCAAAAGAGTAAACCTTAGTTTTGTGACTATAATGACCCCGTCTAAATTTCTAAGACCTTATCATCACCCACGATGATCAAGATAAGGTGCCTCTTGGAGGGAGGTCGGGTAAGTCCTTGGGCCCTGCTTGTGGATAAGCTAGCCAAGCGCACCGGACGCACAGGCCCAGAGAGTGGCCAACAAAGCATGTACATCCACTGCTTTGACATAAAAAGCCCAAAGAGTGTCTCAGGAAGCAAATATAACCTCTGCTTCACAAATCAAATCCGAGGGGGATACCAAAACATTAATGCTGGAATGAGATTCCTGATCTTCAATCTTTAACTACCCGAATAAAAAGTTGGTTCGGGACCTCTATCAATACCAGAGGGGAATTTCTAGTCTTCAATCTTTAACCACCTAAACAAGGGTTGGTTCAGGTCTTCTATGTTAATACTTGAATCTGGGTTGAATTGGTTTCTCACAAACACCGGAAGCGATTTTTCTAGTCTTCAATCTTTAACCACCTAAACAAGGGTTGGTTCAAGTCTTCCATGTTAATACCTGAATTTGGGTTGAATTGGTTTCTCACAAACATCGGAAGTGATTTTACGGTCTCTTGTTTTAAATAACCCGAATCTGGGTTGGTTCAGGTCTTCACAAATACCGGCCGGGAAAAACCGGTCCTTTCTCAGTACCGAACCCGGGTTGGTTCAATTTTCAACAAATGCCAGAAGTGGATTCTCGGCCTTCCTCCTTAATGTACCAAATCTAGGTCGACTCACGTGTAAACCACAACCGGGTATAAGGTTCCGGTCTCATTACAAAATTTCCAGATCGGGATATCTTCAGGTTTCAAAAGCTGAATAAGGAGTTAATCTACCCTCTCGCCACTTGAATCTGTCTTGGAATCGCGTTTCTGCTATCACTAGGTGTAAACTCATGGCTTTCTCACTTTCTCAGGGAAGTGTCCTAAACTTATGCCTTCATCAATTCATTAACCTTGTATATCAAATGTTTGCACTAGCACACATCACACAAGTAAGCACTATAGATGTTTCGCACCTTCTGCATATCTATAATATTAACACTACTAAAAGCAAATGAAACTCTAAGAAGGTCTATAAGACAAACTCTTAACAAAGTATATCGAAGACATGCACCCTATCATGTCAATAACGAAGGAAAAACGTTTACGCTAAGATGTGTAATCACACGTTAAGTAATATCATTGTAAGTCTGGCCTTTTTTTATAACACCATCATTATAAAATATTACATGCAACAAATGATATATTAGACATTTTGTATCTTACATAGTTATTTACAAGAAAGGTTGTGAGACAAACGCATCTCCTTTGAAGAGAACACCCATATCCTGGCACTAAAGCTTCGGTATAAGCAATAGCCAAGCTCCTAATGAAAAAGTTTCTTATTTATTAGACAAGGAAGAAGTTATAGAATGATGAATCATGGTACATAAAAGTCTATCAACCTTTCGCAACTTTTCTATGACCACGCATGAATCATTCAAGGGTTTAGGATGCCATTTTAAAGCTTCTTTGAAAGCCTTGCCCATTTCACGAAGACTTTTGCTTTCCTTCTTCAAGTAAAAAGCATATTTGTGTAAATATTGTTTCTCATTTTGTAATTGCTTAACTTTGGAAGTGCAAAAAATCAGCACGACGAAAGTTTTTCTCAATGCCTTTCCTATCGTAAAAACCTTTCATGTTGGCCTTATTTTGTCTATGCCACCTAGCGGCAAGGGAATGATACATTCCAAAGGAAAAATCCCTTATCTCAAGCCTATCAGATTCATACTCCATCGAAATCCGCAAGAAGCTAGGAGTGGTAGTTTCAAGAGTACATCCAAAGATAGATTCCCATTCTTTACCTTTTGTCAATACATCGTCACGTCCTCACCCTAAGTGAATGGCTTGACTTTGGAGTTCATCTTTTCCCCATTAAAATCGATAAAAGGATTTGTCTTTATATCCCTCTTCACTACAAGAATGTTTTTGTCCTTTTTCTTTTTCTGAGCCTCCAATATACTTATTTGCTCTTTCAAGCGTTGTGCAATTGGTTCCTCGGACAGGGCAATCTGTCGCTAGTACCGTTAAGAAAGTCCCCTAGAAAGTCTTCAGGGCATAGAGTAATTTGAACTCACTCATCTATGAAGAAAGAAGTGTCTCCAAGAAAACATTCCTGCTTATGTAAACAAATAAACTACCACTTATATGATCAATTTTCAGATAATGAATTTCAATATTTAAACCACAGAATGACCTATGAAGAAAATAAGATGAACAAAAGCACAATTCATGTCCATGCGAATTAACATCAGCTACAAAGGATGTAACAGATTAATCTTTCTATTCAATACGCCTTTCCTTCAATATTGCCTCTCTGTCATCACCTAAGAAATTAAAAGATAGCTGAGAGTACTTCATATAAATATACTTGAACTCTCTCAAAAAACGTTCTCAAAAAACGTTCTCTGCCGGATTTATAAGAATGTTTTATGAGGAATTCCCTCCTCAACCTAGAGAGGGAGTGCAAATCATCCTTGGAAACAGAATAATAATAGAAACCGAATCTTCGTCACCATAAAAATGAATCATTAAATGTCGAAGCCCACAAGTGAAGAAGAAATTCAAGGATGGAGGTTCATACCTGAGGGATAGGAGGAACCGTGCGTGTTGTCTGATCTTTCTCACTAGGTTTTGGGAAATCAAGCTCTTCAGCAAATCCAACATCTCCGCATGAATAACTAAAACATGAGATGAATTAGTACTCGAGAAGCCCATGTTGCCACCCATAAACATAGAGAACATACTTCCCTTCCCGCCATCCTTATCATGCCCGCACTGGGGTTTAAATTCATCTTCATGACCACCTACATCATCGCTACCAATAATTGAAGTAGGATTTTCATCATTTCCAGGCGTTGGATAGTCAGGTAACTCCTCAAAAAATAAAAGATCCTCAACCCTCTCCTTGACCCCTTTTGAAACTTTGACATCCTGACCAGACGACCTAGTTAGCTCCAAGATTCTGCTTCGAAGAAATGAAGGGACAGAAGGAAAATCCATATCCAGTAATTTGCCACAATTATCACGGTAGACCAAAGAGAGGGCCTTTTTAGAACATTTGGCCGCTATATATGTAAGATGTACACTTAAGAACAAGGAAATTCTTTCTTGGGTTTCATAGATTATGACACCCCACTTCCGTTAATGTTACTCACTAAGGGATTGCATTAAGTTTCATGAAGTGTTACAGGTAAACAGAAATAGAAATATTACAAGACAGATATAAAAGCAACAGCGGAATTTAAATTTTATTTCAAATATAAATCATAACATCGTGGTCGAAAGTATCACGAGTCTGAAACAACATAAAAGCCATTACAAAAATATAAAATTTTCTATCTTGTTCCATCAGAGTACATAAAAAGCATAATTCCCCAAAAAGAGACAAAGCCATAGTAGAGACAAGAACTTGAGCAATACTTCTGAAGCTGCTCCAAGCAAGGCGACAACTGAATCCTGACTAAGCCTGAGAATTCCCTCCCTGAGAACCTGGGGTGAACGGAAGAAAGAAGTGGAAACAAAAAGGGTTAGACATAAAGTCTAGTTAGTCCAGTTACTTTTAGCAAGTAAATAAATAAAAGTACCATGGCAGGCATATAAAGTGGATAAGAGAGATAACTACAAAAAGACAGGTAAGACTAGGTAAACAGAATAGGGTGTATACGCTTCCTTAATGATTACTCTGCACTACAACTAGTATACCCAGAATGAGATGATCCCTTCCACTATAAGGTAGTGGACTTAGGCATACGTCCAAATGTACCCTAACTACTACCCTAATCGATCGGCTCCCTAGTCCGTGTAGATACTCTGCGTCGTCCCACTGTTGGATGTATTACATCCTAAAGTGGCAACCCTTTGCAGATATGCACAACCCCATATCTACAGGTATCACAGTCGTCTTATCCCCCATTGCCCGGCCCATGCACGCACATCACCCGGTCGGTTTGCATTGCCCACACCATCCTCCACATTTGGATCTCTTATAATTAGTTCAGTAAGCATTCCCCTTCTTCGACCTAGTTCAGAGTACTTTTTTTGATACTCACTCCGGGTTACTAACTGAAACGGGTCCCACACAATATAATACAAGCTCCCCCCTTTGTCTTGTATCCCACACTAGGTTTTCCACAGGTTATATTTACCCTAAAAGGTGTCTTTAATTATATAACCCCGATCATTCTACCGGTTTTGCTTACCTATAGGTGTCTTTTATACATAACCCCCGATAGCTTAAGTTTCGTGGACCTATATTTAAATATTACCCACCCAACCCAGATATACTTAACTTAACCCTCTCATTGTTTCATTCAAATATTACTTAACCCCTAATCAAATTGCCATGTTCATACAATCCCTACGGATTCAATTAGGTTAAGTATTACAGACTAACAGGTTATCCCCATTCACATTGACTTCTTCTCACTTGCCAAAATTCCACTTGCTTATTAATTTCATATAAATGTAACATAACCCATTTAAGTTCATTAATAAACCACATTACATGTTATTATTTAGATTGTAATTAACAGAGGTAATCTTACAATCTTTCTCCCATGGATTGTAATTAACGGAAGTAGTATTACAACCCCTTTGTATTATTCATTGTCTAATTCCATAGTTACAATAACATGTTTTACTTAATATGTAATTAAGTATACTTCATCTCAGTTCACATGTTTTCTGTTTTACATATCACTACAACTTGACGTCGTTTACATATTAGTTTTCTTAACTAAGGTTTACTAGTATGCTTTCTTTCCTTTTTATTATAACATTTGTTATAATTTCCACTTGTCCCTAGGACAAGCCTGCCTATTATATAACATTCTTCATTAAATTAATTAATGACAATAGGTTACTATCATTCCTTGTTTATTCTAATTCATTGCCATTTATCCATTTATGTTTATAATGTGCTAGACCTCCCACATTAGAATCATTCCTTGTTTATTCAAATTCGTTAACATTTATCCAATTCATTACCATTTATCCATTTATGGTTAAAATGATCTAAATAGAATTAGATCTATAATCAAAAGTAGATCTAACTTGATAACGGTTAAGATCCACATCATTATTATGTCATAGATTCACAAGTCACAATAGATCTGATATGATAAAGATTGAGGTCCAAGTTATAGAATATTATAGATTCACAAATAAATATAGATCCCATATGATTCAAGCATAGGCATATATCCAAATCACAGTCATATCATGTTTACTTTTAATCATTTAAATCTAAGAGTAACTAAACTCACAGTGTTTGGATTTTAGAATATAGAAAAAAAAGTGTTGGTGTTGAATCTCAGATCTATACTTGAAACACTTGAATCTTTAAACTTGATTTATAGAAGAAGAAAGGGTTAGACTCAGTTCAGGCACTGACAGCGTTTGGCCTCCATTGTTTTCAGTATGAGAAAACAAGAGAAATGAGGGAATATTTATAGCTGCCACCCTCTAGAATTCGACTGCCACCTCAGCCTTAGGGGGAATCGGGCCATGGGTCGAAACCCACTTGGGTCCGGATGCCCAAAAACTAACATGGGCACACTTTATGGGTGCGTTAGTGTAAAAATACCTTGGCACACTTGTTAAGTACACCGGTTATCCCTGCTTTTATCGTCAAACTTCAACCATTCGTAACTTCTTCATACATTATCCATTTTACGCAAACCAGCTGTCTATCTTGACCAGAATTTCGAGACAGACGCAATGGTGTAGTCCATTTCCATTAATTCTAAATATTAAATTAATTATTCTTTAATTTATCCTCTTTAATGTAGTTAAAATGCGGGATGTTACATAGATTATCCATTTAGCATCGGAAAGGGTTGCCTCCTTTACTCTCAGTTCCCTTGCATGCTCTGCCAACATGTCTGACTGCTCGCGCTTAAGGGAAAAAATCTTAGCGGCTAAAAATTGGTTGCCAGTCTTTTCTCTCTCAAGAAATACTCTCAGCTGACAACAAGCTTCCTCATTATGGCTCTTCGCTAAAGCTAAGTCACGAATTTTAGAATCTAATGTGGACTTATCTTCTTTAAGCTCTCTTGTCTCATGAGATAACGAAGCTGTCGTTGCCCCGGCGATGTACCAACCATCGGATATCTAGAAAGGAACGATGTGTTCTTAATACTAGCATAGGGTAGACAGATAAAGAATTTAGTTAATGAAAGTATGAACTAGGAGTTGTCGTTTAATGAGATGAAGACAAAAACCAAACCAATCTGTGAAAGCAAACCCTGGAATATCAGACCCATCAACAGAAGGTAAGACAGATTTGATGACACTATCAAAGCCCGAAGTTGGAAAAAGAGGATTTACAGGTTTACATTGTCGATAAGAAGGGGAAAGTGGATCTCATTCTCTTAAATACGAAATTTGTTGGGAATCATATCATAGAAGGCCAGCAACAAAACCGCTCCCTTCGGTATCCACTAAAGAAGGGAACATATTGGGAGAGTCTCCAAGAAAAGGGGCGAGGGGGCTAGACAATGGCTGACACCCAGGAAACTAAACGGTCTCATCACCAAAAACACGAGAGACTGAATTTGCTCCCTTGTGTCTCTTGATATAACCACTGCTAGTAGTCGAGGTTGTTCTCTTCGTAGATAAAAACCGAAGATGGGTAGAGGTAGTGGGAGACAAACGTGAATCATGCCCAAGAAACTATTAATGCAAGAGAAAAGGAACTTCACCTACTGCACCAACAACTTGAAGCTCTTTCTCTCCAAGTTGCTCCCCTTTTTAACAAAACCTTGAACACTTGCTCAACCTGTAGTCGCCCAATTGTGGAATCTCAGGTATAGTCCTCCCAGGTGATATCGTAACATAAACATATGTTTTAATTTAATTTTTGTTTGATAATTGCACACAAACAACACACAGGAAAGCAAGTGACATAGAAGTTTGCTAACCCATTAGGCAATGATATTGACTGCAAAAATCGATGTCAACAAGTTATAATTACCCTCTATTACGAGACATTTGTTTGTACAAATCTTACTTCCCAGAACCCTGATAATGGGCGGGAATGGATACAACTTATTAGAGGTCACCATTAACCACCATCTCGATCAATTGTTGAGACTTTAGTCTACATTAGGACCATCAAACCCCAATTCAAAGAATAATCCAAATCAGTAGTCGAGGTTTGAACAAGAAATCTTACGATTAGTTAGATCTGAAATCTTGAGAAACAGTGCGACAAATTTCGAAGAACTCATTTAAGTAAAATGTTATGTAGGAAAAAAGAGGAGAGAGAAAAAGAAGATTCCTTTTTGGCAAAAGGTTCGCTTTTCTTCTCAGCCACACATCTAAAATCGATTTAACGAATAGGATTTGTGCTGAGAAAGTAGAAACGTTTGCCGAAGGTAAGAAGTATAGAAGAAGAATTTGTATTCAGAATTTAAGGTCAATCTGAACCATACAAGCAGAGACCGATCAATACTCCCAGTCAAAAGAAGATCAAAAGTCATAGAAATGACATTTCGGAAAAGATAAAAAGATTGACTTGAAAAATCGAAAACACCCCTTCACTAGGAGGGAAATGTTAATAATTAACTCTGAAACCAGCTGACGGTGAAGGAGTATCATAGGAATACAAACAAAGAGGAACCTTATGAAAAAAGCCAAATAATAGGAAGAGCAGAAAGCGGTAAAGAATGATCTAAGAGTAGCATAAACTGACACCCTCCAAGTAGAAAGGAGCTCAAAGTATTCAAAGTGCCAGCAAAGTCTATCTAGTAGGGCCTATCTGCTAGAGTTCATCCGACATGATATGTTTGGCATGAAATGCCATAGCGAAAGGCTGTCTAGATTGGAAACCAAGAAAGAGGGAGATAAGAGCTCTGCTTATTGAAACCTGGAAGGTCCATCGGTATTAACTCACTTAATACCGATACATCAAGAGACGAAGACATCAAAAGTCTCACGCCAGAAGTATATAGAGATTATCTAGAACCAGCTTCTTAAACATCTACTACATTAGTGTTCAAAGGTCACATTAATAAATAACAACACATCACCAGGAGCTACCTTTTGTAAGACTGGGCCATACCAAAAGCTCCACCGGAAGGCCACCTGGAACCCTAGCAGAGACACAGGTTATCCATTCTAATCTACTTACTACAGACACTGATAGCAGTTTTGAACCAATAGCTATACACATACATTGGGAGTACTAGCTCCTCTAAGTATACGCGAGAAAGTCGGGGGCTTACATCTTAAAGCTTACGTTTGAGAGCCTACGCCCGAGAGCTACTGCCGGAAGTTCTAATACCATCCGAAAGTCACCATGTCGACAAGCTCATCTCAATCTCAAAGAAGCCTCAACTGATCGGGACTTCCCTCCAGAATCTATAATTCACACGACAAAGCGCCAAAAGCCAAACATCCGAGACCAAGGAGAAAAGTGTCAGACTGAGGCTCCTACATGCCCAATAGCCCAACAGCGGAAAGGTCCCCGAATTTCCTGTAAATAAGACACCAGCGGTCACATAAAGGGTGGTTTCTCATTTTTTCCGATTCTTATATTCACTTTTCTCTAGAATAAACCCTAGCGATTAGATCAATTGGAGGATTTTTTTTTTCTATTTTGTTCATGTACTCAAAATGGAAGATTAATAAAGAGCAGATCTACACTTATAGTATTTTCTTGTGAGTTTATCATGCTATTTCTTAGTTGTTGTTGCTACAATTTACTGTTTATTTTCTACACATGCATGGATCTTTGTCCAAACCTTACCACAAATCGGGTGAAACATCCCTCTTCTTATACGCTCAAGCCCTACCTGTAAGCTCAAACCTTCCTTGCGATCTTAGATCTTTCCAGTAAGTTTGGTGCAGAATTCCTATCTACCATACATTAGGTTATATATCAAGGATTGAGTTTAGTGATCCTTCTCCTCCAAGGCTTTGATATCCAGGGAAAGTGATCTGACCTAAACCTGTGAAGGCCAAACAACCTATTTTTCCTTTAGGTCCATCCCTATTGACCTATCTGCGGTGTTGACGAAAAATATCGTTAACAATACTATTTATATATATATATGTTGCATTTGTAGATAAACATTATGCATGACATATTTATATGATATAATTCTATTGACAACTATACATAGTGGCATAATTTATGTATATGGGTTATATGTAGGTAGATTTGATAATGGTGAGATAGTTTTCCATTAACATATATATACATACATATATATCTACCTATAATTATATATATATATATGTTTTTAGTTTTAGGAAAACCTGTAATAAAACATATCTCGATGAATTCACAACATGAAAATTGCAAATAAGATTTGTAATACCCTGTTTGAAAGGTGAATCTGATATGTTGTATATGATAACAACATATCTAATATGTCATATATATATATATATATCAGCCAATAAAATTTGATATAACAACCTATATAATTTGTTATATATATATATATATATATATATGTGTGTGTGTGTGTGTGTATGTGTGTGTGTGTTTTGAACATGCGGCAAGTTTACTATACTTGTGCCTCCATTTTTTCACTGTATCAGAATGAAAGTGTTTGATAAATGATATGTATAAATATATTGATGTATATTTGATTCTTATTACTTGTGTACTAGACCATACATTTGACGTATTTATGGTACCACACACACATATATATAATATAATATATTTGATGTATATATAAATCAAGCTGACCTATAGAATTTTAAAATTGTAACATGGGTTGGGAAAAGAAACTACTACAAAAATGTTTTGTGGGTTTTGAAGGAAATGTGCTTTTGTAAACTGCAAAATTTTAATCTAACATGCATGTAAATTTTATTAAAAACATTATATTAAAGTTTATATTCCTATATGTATGACGATGATAAGTCAGAATTACAAAATGTTTATGTTTGAATGGTACATGCAGTTTATATATTTGTTTGCCTGTATATCATTTTGATTAATCTGTATTTTGTAAGGGATCGAATATGTATATATATCATTTTAATATCTAGAACTGGGCTTTGGATTCATTTGGGCCTGAACTTTGTAAACTTCTAGAAATGTTGTGGGCTTGGGATAATATAATATTTAAGGTAAATAGAAAAAGATGGATCACATTTGCAGTGTATAAGACATGCAGCCACCAAAAACTTTGAAATGTTCGAAAACGTATAAGTTATGTAGTGTATAAGCATGCCTATATAACATTGAATTTAAATACACATATATGTTTAATATATTTTATTTAAATCCAATTAATATAACAACTGTGAAATACATATATTTTGAGATATATAAATGACACTAAATATGACTTGCCACCTCGAATTATAAAATCTCTTTGAACCCATTATTTATATTATGTCATGGTAACGTCTTCCAACAAAAACACTCATCAATGCCAGAATCAATAGATGTGGGTAATGCTAAAGCATTAATGCACTATTTATTTTGGTTATATGTGATGAAGGAAATGTGATACTCAACTGTAAATTTGGGTCTGACTTAACCATGCTGCCATATTATGATTATGGGCTTAGAGACAAAGAGCATGAACTATTTATTATTTAAAATGAACAAAAATTTTCATCATGTTATCCAAAAGTTATATATGGGATGTAATTGATGTAAGATGTGTTACTACCAAATTTCGACACCGAAACTGGATAAAGGTGAACGTGTATCGGGAACAAACAAGCACCAAGAGAGTACCTCAGAAGCACATAATTGATACTAGAGCATCCAATACAACTAATACTGGAAGCAAGGGGAACGAATTTGGTCCATTTACTATCGTTTCCAACTAAGGAAGCATGGGCTTGGTACCGATACAAGGAAGATAGAGACAAGGTGACACCAAAACCAACATCGAAGCAAAGTGCAACTCATGGTAATGACAATGAAGATGCTAAAAGCAATGTACTTGATCTCACTTCGGTAAGCATATAGTCTGATACTGAAACCTTATGTCGTAAAAGAGGAAGCATGAAACCAATTAGGCCTGAGCAAAGGGCTTTCTACCAGGAAGCACCTTCAAATTAATCAAAAGGAAAGCTGAAACCGTGCTATCGCAAAGTGAATACCAGAACCGTAGATTATTGAAGTAAGCCAAGGCACATGAGATAAAAGGGTCATGCACAATAAAATGCTAAGTATCTATATCGATACCAAGGAAGTATAAAAGTTAACATTCAGATGATAATAAAGTAACATAGACTCGTCATTGAAACCGAAAGCAGCTAAAAGAGCTATCCACACCAATTTGCTTGCTATAGATACATTGCATGGAGGTGGCACTAACTTCATAAGCAAAATGGAGCCGATAATAATAAACGGGATGGAAAAAGGGCCAAAACTAAGAAGCTGGCATCGAAGGCCACTGATGCAGGCCGACACCAATTCCATATAACATTGCTGAAACCGAAAGCGCTCTAAAAAGGGCTTCCACTGTCTGCAACTGAAAGGGTTCCCAATTTGTCTATAAATAAGACCCCAGGGTCTCATTTGAGGGAACCTTTTTCTCATTCCATAATCTTGTATTCAATTCTTGGACTGAAAACACTTAGTTGTAAATCAATTTGGGGATTTTACTTGAAATCACTTATATACTCACGCAAATGATCAATAAAGAGAGAATCAACATCGACATTAATCCCATGGATTTCCTTATCACTTATGTCACTTATTTTCCTATTGCGTCCCCCAGGCTAAGCTTCATACTTAAGCCTCATTACCAAAATACCCTTCCACAAGCCATTTAGCTTCCTAACTTTCATTATACTTAAGGAACCCTTATCCCAAGATAAAAGTTGGTTCTTGAGCCTCGTAACTGTGATATTCACCTCTTTAAGGGAAGAGTAACTATTCTTCAGACATAAGACCTTGATATTTAGGAAATGGTGAATTTATTTGAGCGTGTGGGAAGTAAGTAATCTCTTAGTTCCATTAGATCCATATCCTTAACCCTGATTCCGGTGTTGATAAAAACTATCGTTAACATTTTGGCGCTATAAAGAGTGCTTGCACCTATGATCCTTTGCATAACCTTACCATAACCTGGTTATTTCATCCCGGGTTGGACTAGGCTTTAAAGAAGCAATACCATAGGTAAAATGTCTCGACAAGGGTCTTTTGAATCTCGAATGGCTACATCAAGCACTAGTGAACCAAGAGTTATTGAAGAACAAAGGCTGAGAATGGAAGCTTTAAGAGTCATAAATAAGAAAAGGGAAGTAGAACAATACAATCTTGACCATTGTAGCATTAACACTTTCCACATGGGACCAAGCCCAATCTTCTTTAAGCAGTTCTACGTCAAAGGAAAATAACCTATTCTCTCACATTAAGGATGCTATCCATGCACAAGCTAAGGGAACAATATTCAAACAAGGAATAATGAGATATTTAAACTTCTTTACTTTCAAATGGTGTAAGAGAATGGCACTCATGAATCAAAATGCATCGAAGATGAGATTCAAAAATGCAGATGAAGTAACAGGGCTGAACAACAAAAGGGTTAAGTTCCAACGTCAAAATTAAATCTTCGAGTTAAGACTGCCTAAAGAGTGCAACCCTATCGCATCAATTGAAAAATATCTACTTCGTAACCAAACATGAGCTTAACTTTTGTCCATCAATAAAGAAGAGATCCAAGTATGAAAGAATGTTAGGAGGGCCATACTGCCGTTACCATATGATGAATGGACAGGAAACCAACCACGGCAGAGTTCTTGAAGGAGTGATCATCAAGTTCTTCAATCAAGGCCAACAATGTAGATATGCAAAGAAAAATTAGTCAACTACAACAAAAGATTTCTTGAAGAAAGAGTATCTACATGGACATGAGTATGGAACTCCATCAAATTTGGAACCACCCAAAATGGATGAAGGTACCGACGATGGCAGAAAACCCTTATCACTGCCAAGATGGTAAGGGCAAGGCACCCCTCGGAGGGGTGTGGTGTGCAAGCCTTTATCCGCGTCCAATTCAGAAAAGGGCCAGGTTAAAAAATAAAAAGTGTAAGCCTCTACCCCCGTGACGGAGCAGCTAAAACACTTACTACCGCCTATGATAGCCTGGGTAAGGCACCCCTTGAAGGGTGAATGTAGGCCTTTATCCACGTCCAAATCAGACAGGTCCAGGGTAAAGCATTGAAAACACTTATCCGCGCATATAATGGCCAAGTTAAGGCACCACTTGGAGGGAGTGATGCGTAAGCCTCTATCATTGTCGACGATGTCCAGGGTAGAGAATCAAAAGATTATCCTGTTGACGATTCTATGATGGTTAGGTTAAAGCTTCTAAGCCCTTATCACCACCTACGATGGACTGGGTAAGTTGCCTCTTGGAGGGAGGTCGGGTAAGTCCTTGGGTCCTGCTTAAGAATAAGGTAGCCAAGTGCACCAGATACACAAGCCTGGAGAGTGGCTAACAAGGCACATACATCCTTTGTTTTGACAATCAAGATTTCAGAGATTGGATAAGTAAGCACGTACATCCTCTATTTTGAAAATCAATATCCCATAGAGTGGCTCGGTAAGCACGTACATCCTCTGTATACATCTAATCCCGCTAAGGGAAACAAAGCTCTGAAGGAACATACTAAGTACGTAGTCACCTATGCTTACATCAATGTCCAGTGGAAAGGGAACAGAAGGTTGAAAGAAGAGCATATAAAGCACGTACAAACTCTTCTTTAAAGCATGAGCCTGGGAAAGGCAACAAACTATAAATACCAAAAGTGGATTTTTGGTCCTCTAGCAAATACCCGAATCTAGGTTTGGTTTGAGACTTCTATTAGTACCATAAGTGGAGTTCTTGTCTTCTATAACAAATACTCGACTCTTGTTTTGGTTCGGGACTTCTATTGAAATACAAGAAGTGGATTTCTGGTCTTCTAGCAAATACCCAAATTTGGGTTTGGTTCGGCACCTCTATTTAAATACCAGAAGTGGACTTATGGTCTTGTGTTAAAAACCTGAATCTGGGTTTGGTTTGGGACTTCTATTTAAATACCAGAAGTGGATTTATAGTCTTCTTTCAAATACACGAATTTGGGTTTGGTTCGGGTCTTCTATTTAAATACTAGAAGTGGATTTCTAGTCTTCTTTAAAATACCCGGCTTTGGGTTTGGTTTGGGACTTCTATTTAAAATACCAAAAGTATATTTCTTGTCTTCTATCAGATACCTGAATCAACATTATGGTTCGGAGCTTCTATTTAAATACCTAAAGTGGATTCCCGGTCTTTTGCCAAATACCCATATCCGGGTTTGGTTTGGGACTTTTAATATCTCTAGATGTGGACTTTCGAATTTATTTTATTAATGCCTAGATCTAGGCTCCAAGATTTCTATTATTACTAGAAATGGATTTCTAGTCTCCTAATTCGAATGCCTGAGCATGGGATGTAGAGCTTCTGACAAAATTTACAAAGGAGGAACTCTGGATTTCCTCTATTAAATACCTGAACCTAGGTCTTGAGGTCTTTATCTATTATCACCAGAGGGATCTTTGGTCCTTTATTATGAATGCCTGAATATGGGCTATAGAAATTCTATCTATACTTTCAAAGAAGGAACTATAACTTTCTTACTTTAAACACCCTAATTCGGGTCCGAAACTATAATTCTCATTTCTATAAAAGGGTTTGTTAACCAATAACTAGGTTGGTATCTCAGGTCCTATACATTAATACCTCCTAATAAAAGGTCAAGGTTTCACGCATCTCATACATGGAGATTCTCTAAGCCTTTATTAAGAGAAAGTTATTGTTCAATATTCTTATAAGATAGGAAATTTGATTGGTCGATTTAACCTATCACAAGTGTTTATCTACATCTTAATTACGACCCAGATAGGGGTTCATATACAATAAGAAAATTATCACTTACATTTTACTAGTGACTAATCATAATATTTTGGACTGAGTCGTATGTAGGATAATGTAGAAGAAATCCAAGATAAGAATATCCAAAACACCCGTAAGGTTACGCATCAGGTGATATCCACGCAACTTTTGAAATTAGTTTACAAGATTTTTTTAAAGATTTTTCCATAGGTAGTTAAATATAGAAGTTAGAACCTGACGTAGCCTTGATTACCAGTTCTCCTAATCATACAATTTTAATCAAAACAATGTTTGTCAAAGTATGGGCAAGAGGTTAAAACATTATACAAATAGCTAATGCCAAAGGTATTATACATTGTATTCTGGCGTAAAAGAGATTCCAAATGCAGACTTTCATGACAATGGAAACGTTGTGCACAACATCAAGTGAACATTAACCATGGGTTTATTTACAAAAGCCTTGTGCCAAAATAACTACATCCTAAAGATGAATAACACCATAATATTGGTATCAGAACTCAAAAACGTTAGTGATCAAATCCTCGTGTAACGACCTAGAAATTTCAGAACCAATTTAATATCGATTTCTCTTAAGAAATAGAAGTTTCTTAAGAAAGTAGTAGCTAACGAGCTAGGATTTCGATGAAATATATTTCAGAAAATCCGTAATGATGAAGTTAGGTAACCAACCAAGTTACGTCAAAAATAGCATCCGTTAGATATGTTAAATTCGCAAAAGATTCAAAATTTGAACTAAAAACGGACGATTTTGAGGATTTCTTGAGAACGGAATATCGCTAGATCATGAGACCACCTTTATTGGATCCGGAGTAGTGAATTTTAGTACTTATTGAAGTTTCGCATAAAACGACATCTGTATGGGGAAAAGAAAAACTAGAAGGCCAAAATTTGAACTAAATTTTGACGGTAATTGGAACTTGATAGTGCTAATGGAAAAACGAACTCCGATTTTGGATTTGAACACATAGGATTGAAGTACATTAGAAACTGGACAATCTAGTTGAAGAATTTCTGAAATCTGTTGCCATTTGATACTTCGAAATGAGATCGAAAAGTTGATGGGAAAGTGCATGAGAAAGCACACTTTTGGATAAGGACGAAAGTGGATAAGTATGCTAAGCCATTTATTTCTCTTTCCTTAGATTTGTGACATGTCACCAATCCATGTGACTTTCTAAGCTATAGAAGGACCTTCCCCCTCCACTTTAATCTCACTTCCATCTTCTTCTTCCTTCCTCTGCCTTAAACTCATGCCCATGGCCGAAAATCATTAACTAAAAAAAAGGAAGAAAAGGAGAAAGGAGGGAAAGACTAAGAGCCAGTGACCCTTAGGCAAAAGCTTGGACTCCATGGGTTGAGAAAAACTAAACTTTTAAAAGGTTTTGTTGCTTGATTTAATGACTGCATGTATGATGTTTGTTATGATGGATGATGGTTATGTAGTTTAGAACACACAAACAATTAAGTGTTAGTGTTATAACGCTCGTGCACAGTTATTATTTAAATTATGTTAATGATGATTGCTACGAATGTTTATAATTGTTGTTGTTTCGCACACACGATGACACATCAATTATGGTGTTACATTGGTGATCAGAAAATCTCCTTCGTAATTAGAGGTAATATTTTTGAAGCTGAAGGATAATAATTTATGATAAGTATCTTTAAATAAATAAATAAATACCGGACATTCAAGGATGACAGAGAGGATAGTGTCTAAGCTTGGGTTTGGCCTGCTCTCCCTGGCTAGCCCTAACTGATCCGATGAATGGGATGGTTAATGCAAGATTTAATTATATGGATTAAAGGTAAATTGGAATTTAATTTATTAAGTAAAAATAAAATTTGAATTTTAAACCCCAAATATTTTGGGAAAATAAATTTAAAATGATTTTGAATGGTTTATATAAGTATATAATGGTTTTCTAAGGTATTTCGAAGTATCGCAGAATTTTTTTATTTGCGATCAAAATAGAGTTTGTTGCACAGCCACAATTCATGTATTTTTTTACAAATATAAATGCCTATAACTTTTTCAATTTAAATCGGATTTCCACGAAACAAAGTACGTTTGATTCCTATTTACGAGAGCTTTCAAATGAGCGAAAGCAGACTTTAATTTCGGGTTATAATTTTCAAGTTATAAAGGGGTTTATTTGCTAGTTTTATATGATGCCTATAAGGTGTTTGATGATATGTCTCTTAGGAAATTAATGGTTTATATGTGGTTATATTGATGATATATTTTTGCTATTGATTCTTAAATAGATTCATGGAGTAAAAATGACACTTTATGGAAATTGGAAGTGAAACACCTAATGTTAATTCATAAAATTACACCTTTATTGAATATTAAGTATATACATGCCTTAGGTGATTTGTGGTGGTATGTTTGAATTATTTGCAAGTGATTTGGTGTGGTAAAGAAAATCAAACCCTTAAAGATTCGATCTTTAAGTGAAATGTGGGTAGTCACTCAAGTATGTGGGAAGCTATAAACCGATTAAGGACTAGTTTAATATCGATAATTGTTCATGAGCATATATGCTTATATGTGGTTGATAATATAAGTTCATTACTGTGATTAATTGATTGGTTGGATTGTGCTCGACCAGATTATGAGCAAATAGTTGCTTTTAAATTTAGCATGGGGTTGGGTAGATTATACTTGTATGCTAGCACCTTGTGAAACACTTCACGATTTGACTATGAGGTGTTTAGCGATGCTTTTGGGGTTCATTTTAATGAATGATTTTTGGAATGAGATTTTCTTAAAAGAAAAGAAGTGTTATTCCCGATTTTGGACAGGGAATGTTTTATAAAGATGTTTCATAAAACAGAAAGGATTTCGAAGACTAAACCCAATGTTTTCAAAATGATTTAGAAATATATTATGTGTTTGACATTATAGTTTATCGCATAACCGATTAGTTGCTCTTAATGATATATCTGTTTGGTGGTGGAGAATTTATTCTCTTTCTACACACCCTTCTTTGAGATGTACAAGCTCAAAGGTTATATGATTAATGGTGACTAATCATATGTGTGAATTGCTGATGTGAAGTACTATAGTTTGAAAGTACTTGTGATTACTATTGGTGTAAATGGTTTTTTACCACTTCAGGATATAAAAATGATTTCTATCTGTTACCAATGATCGAGTTACGGCGCTGGTGATCAAAGTTGGGGATGTACAGTATGGTTTTCTCTAGAGGTGGAGAGAGGACGTACCTGGATTATTATCATGACGGTGAGGTGTATGTGGAGCCTGGTCATCAAGAGGATCTCTCGATCAGGTGGCATAATATGCTTTTATAATAGATATTTGAGGTTTTCAAATATGTTTTCGTTTGAGATCCCGAAGTGAAAGCTAATTTGATATGAAAGCTATATATGCATTTCAAATGATTTGAAATAAGAAATCGGGTATATAAGTCCAAAGAAATAACTTCTGAAAAGTTAATTGGATTTTGAAAACCTAAGTTAGGGAATTAGACCCTAGTGGGTAGTTTGAATTACTGCATCTTGTTTGTTGCATTGTTAGCTTCATTTTGGTTGCTATGGTTGTGCACGTATCTTTGGGAGGAAGCCCGTTTTGCGACATGCGGCATGGTCCCGAGATACCTTGTTCAAAATAAGGCTAAGTATACGATTAGTTAATAAAGTTTTCTCATACCAGTCCCATGACTGGCTTGTAGTTTGTTTTTCCCTTGCAAACTGCGGGTTCCCACAATTTCCACATGGGCAGTTTGTTAGTTTGTTTTTCAGTTTTTGAGACCAGGTTCAAGCTTGAAGACGTGGCGTTCCAGGGAGAGCCGGAGTTTCATATGAAGGCCAGACATTCTCTATAATTGGTATATTATGTTAAGTCTTTATGGAGTAGGTATGTAAAATCCGATTTTGTATTCAAAAATGTTTCCGCTATGATAATATATTCTTATTATATTTTATCTGTTCCGCTGTGAGCTTTGTATTCCGCTGTGTTTTCTTTGATAAACCCTAACAAAATAGTCTTTTTCTTGCCTTGAATCGAAGTGGGTTTCTGTTTTTGGTCGGTTTGAATTAAGTGGAAGTGCGGGTCGTCACACCTCAGAAGCATAATTACGAGTGATTTAAGTAACGCTCAAGACAAAAAACAACTCTCTTAACCTTGCTCAATGAATTAGCACTAAGATAAAGTGTGGAATCAAATGGAATTCTGAATCTTTCAGGTATGTAGGCAGAGTGTATTTGTAATAATCTCATTTTACTGTCAAAGGACTGTCATAACCTTGGATCAATTTTGAATGGTATGTTTGAATCTCTTTCAATAATTTATCCTTCTCCTTACCTAGAAAATCAAGGCGAAGTCGTGGACATCGATTATAAACCTTCTCAAGGTCCTTAGAAAAATAGTATCTTGCAAATTTAGAAGATTTAATAAGGGAAGAGTTCTCATGGTATTCTCTCTTTAGTCTAACATAGCTTTCCAGGAAGTCCCCGGAAAAAAAACCTGACATTGGACATAAATTCTAGAAAAGTATCAAGAATACCAAGGAAATAGAAAATTCATTACAGTAGTACTATAAATTGAAGGAATATACATGTTACAAATATTCCCCTAGTTCATATGAAACAGATCTCTTAAAAGTTTTAGACACAAATATATTCTTATTAAACTTAAGTTTGTCCAAAGGTAATTCTCTGGGAATCGAGTGGACCCATGGGAGATTCCAGCAAGCCCCCAGGTGGGGGATCAACACCACGATCATCTAAGCACCTTAGTGGAGATGTGTAAGAAAACCGCCACAACGATCGTATAAAAAGGAAAAATCCACCATTTCATATCTATTATAAACTTTATATAGAAATTCCACTAGAATTTCCCGATCTTCGATCAACATCTAGAATTGGTCACTAACTCAGTATTCTCTTTCAAGAGCATTTCGCAACGCAATCGAGCAGCCTTCAACCTAGGAGCTGCTTCATTTTCTATGAAAAACAATAGACGCATA
Organism: Allium sativum; assembly: GCA_030737875.1. Lineage (NCBI taxonomy): Eukaryota > Viridiplantae > Streptophyta > Magnoliopsida > Asparagales > Amaryllidaceae > Allium > Allium sativum. Next base: position 192,951,409 of record CM060927.1, on the reverse strand, counting down.
GCGCTCATGTCAAGGCGATGGTATCTATCGGACAAGGCGTTGTAGTCACTCATTTGCTTATTTATCTCTCTAGTAAGGCGAATTACTTCTGATCGTGCTCTTTTATGCTTGACACACTTAAAACCTGCTCTTTTATGCTTGACACACTTAAAACCTAACTTTTTCCTTTTCATCTATTCAAGAAAGAAAGAGGAAAATTATTGAAACTAAAAGCAAAAGAGATGCCGTAGAAGTTACCTTACCTTAAAGATTGGAACAGAGGCTTGTAAAGTCTCGATGATATCTGTGTCCTTTAAGTGTAACCCATTTTCCACTTCTTATGTGACGGAGATGTTTAGGGTTCCGGTTGGAGCAACATTGTGATCAAAAGTTTCATGCCCGTTAGGTAGTATATCATCTTGGTCACTAGGAATCAATAAGTATCACCACGGTCACCTTCGTCTCCAGCAATGCCTTTAAAGCCAAGGCTATCATTATCAACACTCACAACTTTTGTTGCTACAATAGTATCTTATCTATCACTAGCACCTAATTCCTCCAAGGGAAAGTTGTCTATAAACAAAAGTTTTGCCACATCAATTTCTACCTTCTTGGGAATGGCATTTTCCTCCTTCACATGGTTTATTTTTGACATAAACCGTTCTACCTAAAGTAGATCGAGAGAAGAAAAGACTATGTTTGGACATTTTTCTTTATTGACTGCGTAAATGAGCAAGAATGCATCTTCGAAGGAATTGACCATAATATCATCCAAGATGGTATGTAGAAATCAAGAGAACCTTTGCTTGGCATCATTAATCACACAGATAGCCTTGGCTAAGGAAGCCCTACTCTCATCAAGCTTTTTACTAAGATAGGCATTCTCCTACCTAAAAAGAGAATTTTTTTCTCGTAAAGAAACACAACTAGATTTAAGCACAGTGCTTTCTTCTTTAGATTTTCCCAAAGTCTCTATTATAATTCCAATTTCCTCAGTTAAAGACGAATTGATTCTCTTCTCTTTAGCTACCGAAGATTCGGTTTCAACTAGTGCGGTTTCTAACATTTCATGTTTCTTCATCATATTCTCTTTGATGTTAATAAGAGCACTTATTACTTCTTTCATAGAAAAGTTTTCCTCCTTAAGTGTTGATAAATCAGGAGATGTTCTAGAGATGTCTTCTTGCATTAGGAACCATTATCCAATGGGCTATAAGAAACAAAAGCATGATGAAAATAAGAGGTGCAGCTAAAAAACTAGGGAGAGTAACAATAATAACAATAACAATAACAATAATAATAATAATAATAATAATAATAAAGTTCATACTAAGAGTTGTTGTTCGAATAAACAATGTCGATAGATGTAGAAATCGGATGGAAGACCAATGTTGGAAAATGCGGGAGAAGACATAATTTGTTCGACCAATTCATCAAAACCATAAACAACGAGAGGTGCTGAAAGCCCTTAAGAATTAAGATCCTCAGAAGAGGAAGCTAACCCCATCACATGATGGATCATGTTAAAATTTCTAGGAGGCTCAAGTAGACGAGGTACCACTGGGGATATTATCTATGGAGAAAGGGTTTTAAGAGGCTCAACAGACGCATCAAGGCAAGGAGTTTTGTCTGCAAAACCCTTGGGTCTCCTAGATGGGGAACCCTCAGAAGTCACACTAATGATTTTTCTTTTGGCAGTTTCTCTGGACTTAAATAAAGCATTTGTTAGGGAAGAAATACCTGCTTGTGGGACTAGAGAAGATGAATCGGTCTTACTAGATTCAGAGAAAGTAGCACCTAGTATATCATAAACAAAAAGTAACAAACAAATGAATCAACAAGGGCCGAGATATAACTGAATTTCGAGTTGTCATGTAAGTAGCATGTCTGGAGTGTTAGGAAATATAAGGGACTGAAAGAAAAAGAAACATTCCTTCCCAGTGACAAAGAAATAATTCCTTTGCTGAAAGAGACTAAGGGTGTAGTCCAATAATATATTGACCAATTGTCGGAGATAATGTTTTCGAAGGATGTTAGGGGTCAGTAACGAGGACCCGTTACCCTACTTCTCAAAAGCCATGTTAAGAAGGTCCACTAGCCCCTTATCTGCAAAGCAAGGGAGTTTGGGAGCTACATCTGCTATAAAATAGGATATAAATAGCTTATATGATAATAAGACTGAGAAAACCGAATGAGAGATATAGTCAAACTTCCTACCTAGGGTGTTGAAACTACTAGAAATGAAAGAAGGGCACTGTATAAAGAAAATTTGAGTCTCCTAGTCTTTGAATCGCACTGCTCCCTCGGATAGTAGTTTCTTGGCGAGATTAGCACGAAAGATTTGATGGTTTACATCATTAAGCTTAGAAGGAAAAATCAAATAATTTAACAGTGAGGGACTTAAGGAAGCTTTACCAGATTCTAATGATAAAAGCCTTAACCCTAATAGGTAAGTATAAGTGTTTGGAGAAAGTTGGATATGGGCAATTCTCAAGTATCGCAAGAGTCGAGCAATAAACTTTGGCAAGTGAACAAAAAAACCATGCCAAATATGAATAGCAGAATAAGAAAAGTATCCTTCTGGAAGAGATGTAATGGTATCGGTTTTGCATGGAGGAATGGCCCTACTCTAGAAATATTAAAGTCTTGAAGAATGGCATTGACTTCCTTCTGCGAGGTAATAAAAGAATGCTTTCCAGCAGCACCAATCCCCTTTGAGGAGAAAGATTCAAGTGGTAAGGTACAATTTTAATAGGTTTAGTCGCAGTATGCTTTTCTCCTATAATATCAGGCGTCATCTATGCATTTCATAAAAAAATGTTGCACTAATCCGAAAGCACTTCAACAGTAATAACACTTGCAATAAACCACTCTATTTGTTCTTTCGGAAGGATATAAAGCAATGGAAAACACATGATTGAATCATCAACCAACTCATGATTGGTTAGTGGGATTCGATTACAGTAACGCAACCAAAATCAAGTCACAACAATCAGTTTGGCTGTATATCCTAGCTGGATAAGGTTGCTTTATAGTTAGTGAGCAACTTAGCTGCATAATTAAATTAACGTATATTGGTAACTTTCCGAAAACGCCTGGTCGAAACCAAAATAGGAAGGTTATTATACAAAATTTGAATTATGCGGCTAAGACTGTTGTAAATCTAATAATGCTTGCAAATTTGATCGGTGAGGCCTTGCAAACCATTTTGAAAGAAGAGTGAAACTTACCCCGATTGATGCTAGAAAATTGTTGATACTTGTGCTAGAAAATTCTAAATGCATGGAGATGATGAGGAAAGTAAAAGAAACCAGCAAAATGGAAGTGAGTGAATATTTATAGGCAAAAAGAAGCAGCTATCGGAACCAATGACTTGGAAAGTAGAAAATGCCACTTCACAGGAAAGGGAAAATGTTACTACCAGATTTCGACACTGAAACCGGATAGAAGTGAAGGAGTACCAGGGAAAACAAGCACCAGGAGAGTGCCTCAGAAGCACATGATCGACCCCAAAGAATCCAAGGCAACCAATAATGGAAGCAAGGGGAAGAATTTGGTCCATTTGCTATTGGTACCAACGAACGAAGCATAGGCTTATTATCGATACTTGGAAGACAGCGACAAGGTGACACCGAAACCGATATAGAAGCAAAGTGCAACTCAGGGTAATGACAATGACGATACCAAAAGCAATCAACCTGATCTCACTTTGGCAAGCATACAGTCTGATATCGAAATCCAGGGCTGTAAAAGAGGAAGCACGAAACCAACTGGGCCTGAGAAATGGGCTATCAGTACCAGTACATTTGATATCGATACATTAATAGGAAGCAACTTCGAAGTCATCAAAAGGAATCTCGAAACCATGCTATCGCAAAACCGATACTGAAACCAATGACTAATGAAGTTAGCCAAGGCACATGAGATAAAAGGATCATCTACAATAACACGCTTGGTGTCGATAGTGTTACCAAGGAGGGATAAAGTTAACGTTCAGAAGATACTAAAGTGAGTTAGAACCGATGATTAGCTGTCGGAAATAAACTCATCATCGAAACCGAAAGAAGCTATAAGAGCTATTCATACTAATTTGCTTGGTATCGATACATTACATGGAGGTGGCACCAACATCATAAGAAAAATGGATTCGGTAACCATATTCAGGATGGAAAGAGGGCAAAACCATGAAGCCAGTACCAAAGGCCACTAATGGGGGCCGACACTGATTCCAGATAACAATACTAAAACTGAAAGCGCTATAAAAAGGGATTCCATTGACCACAATGGAAAGGGGGCCCAATTTGTCTTTATAGACCATATGTGTCTCATTTGAGCGGACTTTTTTTTCTCATTCCATAATCTTTTATTCAATTCTTAGATAGAAAACCCTAATTCGTAAATCAGTTTTGGGATTTTACTTATAATCACTTATGTTCTTATGCAAATGATCAATAAAGAAAGAATCAACACTTGTCATTAATTCCATGGATTTCTTTATCACTTATTTTCTTATTGCTTCCCTACGACGAAGCTTCATACTTAAGACACTACCAAAATACCCTTGCATAAGCCTTTTAGCTTCTTAACTTGCATTGCGCTGAGGGAACCCTTATCCCAATGTAATTGCTGGTTCTTGAACCTCGTAAGTGTGATACTCACCTCTTTGAAGGAAGAGTAAGTAATCTTCGGGCTTAAGACCTTGATATCTCGGAAATGATGAACTAACTCAAGCATGTAAGAATTAAATAATCCCTTAATTCCCTTAGATTCACATCCTTAATCCTAATTCCAGTGTTGATGAAAAATATCATTAACAAGATGTCTACCTAATAGATTGTGTTTCGGGGATTATCCAAAGCTAAGTCAAGGCAAGATTAGATATGTATCTTGGATTATCAAAGTAAGTATATATATATATACATACACCGATATACATAAATAGAGGGATGTTGATTTGAGTGGGAGCATATTTTAGTTTAAATTATACATTTATTAAATGTTCTATACAATTTTGGTTCTCAAAATTTGTATATGTTGTAAATTCATTTATCATTGTTTTGTTAGTTATTATCTAATGTAGATATTAAATGAAAAACAATTCCGATAATTTGTTACTAAAATTGATCCTTAAGAAGGATAAACTGAATTTAATCAAATTTCTTGACTAACATCGAAATTTGAGGATTGTCCTCAAAATGAATAAAAACGTAATTTTTTTACAAATATAGAAGATGAAAAAGGGAAGACTGAAGTATAATTTCAACCAAATAATGTATAAATGTTATAACTGTCTATTTATAATCTATAACACTAGGTACTAGAAATGGGTTTCATGCATATATATATATATATATGTGTGTGTGTGTGTGTGTGTGTGTGTAAGTGTGTGTGTGTGTGAATTTGCAGGAATTGGAAAAAGAGTGAATGTGACAAAAGAAGAAGTGAACTTACAAATGGAAATGAAACAAATATTTCTACATTATCCATAGGAAGCTGCTTGTTGTTCTAAGTACTGGCTTAATGAAGAATTAAAATATTGTTGTTATGAAATTCCAATTAAAATAAATGTTATTTTGTATCTTGTTTAGACAATTTGGAATTTCATTTGTAATAAAAGAACAATTATTATTCATTCTATTTAAATGAAATATATTATGGAACTACGCAATTAGTTACTGATTTTATGAGTCCTTAACTTTAATATGCTTGATTATAACACAAATATTGGGCGGATTAAATATAATGATACTACATACCTTGGCAGTGCCGGTTAGGCCACATAAACAAGAAACACATATCAAAACTCCAAAATAATGGAATTTTGAGGTTATTTGATTTCGAATCATGTGAAGAATGAAAATCATGTTTATTAGGCTAAACGACTAAATCACCTTTCACTTGACAAAGTGTGTTCGGCCTCATACATAACGATATATGTGGACAATGAGTACATAAGCTAGAGGTAAGTTTTTATTACTTCGTAACATTTACTGATGATATATCAGTAGATATGATCGTGTGTCATACGAAACACAAATAAATATCCTTTGGAAAGCTTAAAGAATTCAATAATGAAGTTCAAAACCAACTGTGAAAGAATGTAAAGGCCCTTCGAATAGATCAAGAAGAATAATTAAGCCAACAATTTTATGACTACCTATAAGATTGTGGAATTGATTCACAACTCACTCCTCCTAGGACACCACATTGAAATGGTGTGTCTGAAAGGAGAAATCGCACCTTATAACATAGGGTACGATCAATGATGTGTCATACATATCATCTGATAAAGATTGGGGTTATACACTTGAAACAATTGTATTCATACTTAATTATAATCCTACTAAAACGATTCTAAAGACGCCATATACGACATGAACTAGAAAACATCCTAGTATGTCTTTTATGAAGACTCGAGATGAGAGGCATTTGTTAAGCATCTTGCCTTTAACAAGCTTGGACCCTAATCTAATAAGTATTATTTTGTGGAATATCTTAAATAAGCAAAAGGATATTAATTCTACAAACCTTATGATAATAAAAGTGTTTAATGCTCAAGTTGGCACCCTATTAAAAGGGAGAATTAGTCTACGAAACACCAATGAGAATGAAGTAGAACTCGAAATATCTTGAGAGCCACAAAATACCACTGAACCTTGTGTGATTAAGGAATTTAGTGGGAGTAACACAATAATCCAAATGTAATATGTTTGTGACAACCCGGATTCCGACAGACCGATTTTTTTTTTCAAAAATCCAATCTATCGAAACCTGAGTTTGGTGCTTTGGTATCCTGCGTAAAAAGACAGAGATAAAGAAACATGTCAGAACTCGTAAAGCATCGCACAACGGAAGGAAATAAAGTATAATATTCAAATATTGCTTTACCTTATTAACAATACTGCTAAACCAATATCCAAAGCTATACCATCTCTGTCATGAACCTAACCTGGAAGTATGTAATGAGGAGGGGGTCAGAACATAAGTTATGTGTGAGTGGACTTAGAATAAACTTCTGTATAATACTACATATACCGTTCAGTTACATTTTCTTAGTTATCAGGTTGTTAACAATGTTAGCTCTTTAAGCTATACTCATGTCCCACTAGTAGGTTAGCCTAATACAACGTATATGTAGCTACCCCCAACTCGTCAAATCCTTTCCATGTATATGTACAGTCCCTTGTCGTATGTCGTACAGGATTCATCATGTAAATCTATACTACTTTAGTGTAGTGCCACCATTCTCGAAATCGTTTGGACTGCCACTCTCGATCTTGCTAGATTTCGTGTTTCATCTAGATCTAAGGTTTACTATCGATCACTTCCAAGATTCAACCAGGGTTTACGCTACCCAGGACCACTGGGGTTTATGCTACCTATTGAACGCTTCTCGGATTCAGGGTAACGTGACCTAGGTCCAAATAGGGATTATGCTACCTATCGAACGATGCCCCCTAGTCTAGGACACACTACCTAGAGCGATATATGTTCCTAGACTTTCCTTACGTACGTGTCGTGAATCGTTATCGGTGCCTAGTTGCACATGTCCTCTATATGTGCAGCCAGAGTCCCATTGCAGGGCTAATCAAGAAACATGGAACTCGGTCGGGAGCTTTAAGTTATCTGCCAATGCAGATGCTAAGTTTTATTTTTATCTGTGTGTGGCTATGGTCCCACTTGACCCCTCCCTCAACTAATGAAAGGCACCCAAGAAAATCAAGAATGAGAACTATTAGCAGGCCCCCTATGCCCCACAAACCTATTGGCCAAACCTCACCCATAACTAGATAGCAAGTATATGGTCTGTTGGAGTTCTCCGCCTTTCCACTTTACGTACTCGATTGACTCGAGATGGTAGGTATATGACGACATGCTATCACATGGCTGAACAAGATATCGCCGCCTTACACTGACCCATCCTAGTCTTTAGGTTGCTTATATTGCAACCAAGGCATACTCTTGGCTCTTCTAACGTAGACCTTAACCTCTGTGAGCCCAGGAGGATCATCTGCAACCTCACAGAGTGATACCAAGAGTACCCTCACGTCCCCTTGAAGCCAGGTGCTTCGTAACCCAGTTCGTTGGAGCCTTCTTCATGATCAGATGGACGTTCGCTCCTCCTCGTATTCTACTTGGCTTTCTTGACTAATGTTAACTACTTTGTTCTCTGAACTAAGGTTTACTACTTAGTTCTCTTAATCGTTCGTTTTCTCAACTAAGGTTTACAACTTAGTCCTCTTAACTAAGGTTTACTACTTAGTTCTCTTTCTCATTACTTACTTAGTTCTCTTAACTAAGGTTTATTACTTGGTTCTCTTAGCCAAGGTTTGATACTTACTTTCTGTTACTTAGTTCTCTTCAACTAAGGTTTGTTACTTAGTTCCTTTTAACTAAGGTTTACCAATGAAATCAAGCATGACTTAAGTTCTCTTTATCAAATGATAGTATACGGGTGTTTTCCCACATTTCCAGCTTAGATTAACTTATTTCGTGGTATAAGTCGTCCCACCATTTGAGTCTTGTATTACATCTTAAGTCATATTCATTTGTTATCCCTAGGATAATTTATCTATTATTTAATCTTATCACTCCCCATTTTTCCTTGCTTTGATACTGTTATATTGGTCAAGTTTTCCCATGTGTTCAAGTTGACTTAACCCCCAATCACATCTTTAATTCAGCCCACGCATCATGTCAAATTGGTTAAGTGTTATCCATTAGTTCATGTTGACTAGACTTACCCATATATCAAGTCAAATTGGTTAAGTGTTATCTCATCTTCCTTATCCTTTCCTATAACTTATCTTGTCCCATAAATAATAATTTCCACCTATTATCCTTTCTTTCATTATTCAAGTATATTCATAATAGGTTATTTATCATTCCCCATTTCTTAGCATTAATTTTAGATTTGACTTAACCCTTCCATTTACTTAACCCACTACTTAAACTTTACCCACTTCAATTAATTTATGATACCGTTACGGGTCCCATTTGGTTAAGCATATCTAAATTTTTGTTCCACATGTCACCCATGTCCCACTTAACCCTCTTTATTATAGTTTCTGTGTCTTACGCATGTCTTACTATGGTTAAGTCTACCTTAGTCATGTTTTACATGTCATTTATATCACCCACTTAATCCTCTAACCATACCCATGTCACCCACATGTCTTATTATGGTTAGTATTTCTTAATTTATTTATTATGCCGTAACGATGTATGACCTCTCACATTAGACGTCCGTTCGTAGCTGCTAGATTTGTCGAGCTGTTCCAGGTAGACTTATACCACAACGCGCCTAACCTCATGTCATAAAACTTTACGCCTCTAGTTCTTGCCGTTGACCTCTCACATTAGACATCCGCTTGTGGTTGCTGGATTTGTCGGGCGGTTCCGGGCAGTCTTACACCACAAACGCACCTAACCTTGTGTCATAGGCATTCATTAACAATCGTCTTTCATCCAAACCCTTAAATTCATGTCATGTGTTCCAAATTCAACTTAATTACAATTCATGTATATTCTAGGTGTCATAGGCCAATTATAAATTTGCAGGCATGTTCATGTTCATAATCCCTTTAATTGACTATACCTATTATTCCAATTTCCCAATCACATTCCATATTTCATGTTAGCATCATAAGTCAGAACTCATAATTATGCGCTATTCACCATAGATTCATGTTCCTAAATCATACCCAAAGATTCATTATGAATTACGCCCCAAAATTATCAATTCAAACTTTACTTCATTTAATAATCCCCATATACAATTTGCCAATTTTCCCAATATTTGCAATAATAATTGTTACACCCTAATCCCAAATTACAGATTATATTCCTCGATTGCATAGAATAAGTTATGACCAATATTTGCAACAACAATTGTTATGCTACAAACCCCAAATTGTAGAATATATTTCTCGATTGCATAAAATAGATTATGCCCAACATTTCCACATTCTAACCGTACGTATGCACAATAAGATTTTCGTCTAGGTTCGAGATAACCTAGATCCAAAAATAAAAAGGGAAAGGAGGATAAAAGTAACAACTATTATAACATGAATCTTGAATTAAATTAATAACTGGGGAATGATGAACGATAATAATACTATTATACAAAAATTTATTATAATTCCACTCACCTTGACTGGATTGGGGAAAGTAAACAATTTGTTGATGTAGAACGTTGATTTAATCTTCTTATTTGATTGTTGGTGAAGAGATTGAATTTTTGATGAAGAATTTTGCTTCTTGATTTGATTAAACTCCAAAGTTGGTGAAGAACTGGCAATTTAGTTTAGGGTTTTGGGGAGGTGACCATGTTTGGTTGAAGTTTGGCGGCATGGAGGCGTCAAAAGGAATTGTTTATGAATTAGGTTATGTCTAAGCAATATTTTATAGGTGTAGAGAGTGTTTTAGAGCCATTAGATCGCCCTAGAAGCCATTCGGTCCGTCCAGCACATCAAAAATCGTCACTGCCCAGATCTGGAAAAATCAGGGGGGAGGTCGACACCAAGGTTGACCCCCAGGTCGACCTCCCTGGGTAGATCGACCCCCTGGTCGACCCCTAGGTCGACCTCCCTAGGTAGGTCAACCCCCAGGTCGACCCCCAGGTCGACCTGTCTGGGTATTTTCCTATGTAAATTTTGAATTTTTGTTGAATCTTCTGCAGGCCATAACTCTTTCATACGGAGTCCGATTTTCAAAAACTTGGACTCTATTCCAAGCAGAATTTCGAGATGAATGCAATGGAGATGTCCGTTTTATTTAGTTTCTGATATTTAAATTAAGTATCCTTATTTTATTATCTTCTCTGTTACGTACACTATCATTGAATTAATCTTTCTTCTCTTTCATATATTAATTAATTTTCATTGTACATTACCATTATTAACATATCTATGCATATATATATATATAGTTATATTAAAAATGCAGGGTGTTATAATGTTGATAACATATAACTTACTGTGAATGATTTTGGTTTAAAACAAGAGACATATACCGATTCTAAGAAAGAGGATGTTTGGATTAAGAAGTTCAATAATGAACTTAATCCATTGTCGATCCAATGATTTTACGTTGTGGTAACAATGGAGCTATTGATCAGGCTTAGAAACCTTGATCTCGTAATATATCCAAACACATATTTAAGAAATATAATTCCATTTGAGAAATTGTTCACGAAGGAAATTACATATCTATAAAGATCCATATTTGTAGACCATTGATTAAAACTCTGTTGCAACAGAAGTATGATAGTCACATTAGTTTCATTGGTGTACGATACATGATTAATTGAATATAGTGCAAGATGGAGATTGTTAAAGTTTATGCCCTACAGGCAATCCATTTGATGTGATTTATAACACTGTTGGCGTTATACTTTATTTTGAATAAAATATTATGTTATGTTATATTTACTTAGTAATATAAATATTAACATAATATAAGTCCTTAGAATAATAATACAGAATTGTATAGTTCAAGTAAGTGACTTGAACATGAGAATATAAAGTACAATAATAAGTATTATTATTCTTAAATGTCCCTAGTCAAGTTTTATTGTTTATATAGGACTACAATAAAACATTGAGGTTAGTATGTCGATTGACTGATGATCATATTTCATTGATCATTAATATATGTGATGTTAATGGAAATACATAAATACGTATTGGAGAATAGCATATTGGGCTAACCCAACATGAGAAAATTTCATGGAATATAATTAATAGTGCCATTAGTTATTCTCATAGTGACAGTGATGTAATAGTCCTCAGACTTGAAATCATTATAATTTTGTTTGAGGATATTTGTGTTTTGATATCATCAAAAGTTAATTTTAACCGAGTAGATGATAAAGGTGATTATCAAATACATCTCGAACAGAACGAAAATTATGAATGATCTAGATGGATTTTAACCCTACAATATAATAGTGATGTCCATGGTCCCCTTGATTGAGTGAGACAACGAAATGCATGGTTGTGATCAAATATTGATTTGTTTTATATAGTCTACTCATCGATCAAAATAAAAGGATTAAATTACAAAGAGGATGATACGTTCCATGCCTCGAGTTTAATCCTAGTTACACTGGTTAACAAGATTAAATTAGATTGAAACATTGGTCATCGAAAAGGTCGTATCAAATCGTTGATTTTATTATAACTTGGGAAATAGCGATGTATTACTAGATGTCACTCACTATTTATAATTTTAAATATGATTTAAAATTATTTCCGACATCATAGTAACCTATAGGGTCACACACTTAGAACATTATAAAGGGAAAACCATTCATTGGATAAATAAAATATCAATCTGTTGGTATGTTATTTGGCAGTGAAATGGTGTGACGTTTATTTCCTTAGTTTATGGTACATGTTTAATTTTATAAAGGTACTTGTTCCTTTAAAATCATACAAGACAACCATAAACATGATATCATATCAAAAGAAAATAAAAACCCTAATCGCAGCCAATATGGCAACCCTTTTTCCTTTCCGATTCGAAAGATAATTGAAAAGGAAATTTGTTCATGTGGATACCAATAGAGGTGAGGCATTTGTTGGGCTTAACGATTCCAATCAATCGTCGTCTTCCTCTTTGAGTCTGTGGATCTGGGAACTATATGGTATATATTTTCGATTTACAATATCTCACATGGATCCTTGTTTTATATTTGTTAAAGAGTTGAAATCATGTTTGTGATTAGATCATTAAAAAACCTACACATGTGATTGCAACATACTACTACTTGGTGATACTATTTAATCACCTAGTCAACACTGAGTATCACCTGAGATACTAAGTTAAGAACAAATTATCAATAGTCAGTTGGAATAAGGACAATGTAATAACAGTCAAAGTTCAAGTGAAGAGGAACAACCTTGCACTAAACCACAAATCACATCCACTTACCCAACGATCATCAGAGCCAAAAGTGGAATTTTAAAGCTGAAAATTACACTACACTTACCATGAATGAAGAGCCAAACAGCTTTGATTAAGCAAAAATAGATGAAAATAGGAGAAAAGCCACGGATATTGAGTATCAATCTCTCACATAAAATCAAACATGGGAATTAGTCAAACCACCAAAGGACAAAAATGCGATTGGGTGTAAGTGGACACATAGAATAAAGAAGAAACCATATGGTACAATAGACAAATACAAGGCAAGATTAGGGGCAAAGCGATTTTCCCAACAATAAGGCTTTGGTTATAAAGAAATATTTTCACCAGTTATCAAACCATCAACAATCAAACTAGTTCTCACTATAGCTGTAAGCAGAGGATGGCAACGTAGACAACTAAATGTTAACAATGTCTTTCTAAATGGAATAATAAAAGAGGATTAATACATGGAGAAACCATAGGCGATAATCATCACCTAAAATATGCGTGTAAGCTTAACAAAGTCATATATGGCTTGAAGCAAGCACTTAGAGTTTCGTTTGACAGACTGAAAAATACATTGTGTACAATGAGTTTTCAATCTACCAAATCAAACCACTCTTTATTTATCAAAATTAGCAGGTATTCAACTACATATATATGAATATATGTTGATTATCTTGTCATTACAGAAGATAATGCTTTAGAGATCAACACACTTGTTAAATAACTAGACAAACAATAGTCCTAGGACAAATAAACTACTTCGTGTGCATAGAAGTTAACACAAGCTCATCAACATAAATCATTCTTTCCTAAAGGAAGTATATAGCAGAATTATTGGAAAAAAAATCAAATGAGTGAAGAAAAAGGATAACCAATAACTATGATCAGCAGTCAACCCTATTCTAAAAATAGGGGAAAACCCATATATAATATAAAACAATATAGAAGTTTAGTTGTATCACTAGAGCAGAATAGCGTTCTGTGTTAACAAAGTTTTCCAATTTATGCACGCACCACTAGACATACACTGGAAAGCAGTAGAGAGAATATTATGTTTTTTTAATCAAAGCAAGCAACAATTTCAACATCACTAGATTTACTTATGCTAATTGGGCATCTGACCAAGATGATAGGAAGTCAACTACAGGATGCTGCATATACATCGGGAATAACATAGTATCATGGTGCTCAAAGAAACATGCAATAATATCAAAGTCTAGTACAAAAGTAGAGTATAATAGTGTTGCAAATGGAACACCAAAGGTAATTTGGATCAATCACTTAATCACTGAACTAAACATCACAACAAGCAAATCGATACTATGGTGTGATAATCATAGTGCTGTGTATGTGTCAGCAAATCCAATACTTCACCCAGGGAATAAACACATAGAAACCGACCAATACTTTGTCATAGAACAAATTCTAAAAGGAACTTAGAAGTGAGGCATGTATCTTCCACTTACCAGTGTGTAGACACTATCACTAAAGCATTATCATACCAAAACTTCACAAAGTTTCGAGATGATCTCAGAGTGAAGAAGATTGAGCACAGTGGTCTGCAATCAAAGTCTCACGAAATGAATTTTAATCCTCAACGATCAAGAAAGACTCAAGCTTCAACTTTGAGCTTCAGTATCACAACTGATTATCAAGCAATAAAATAGTGATTCAACTCAGAACATCAGATCTAAGTTAAACCAAGCTAAGAGAAGAAAAGAGCATGTCGATTTCACCAGCAATTCTAAGAAACAACAACGGATGACAAATATATCCATAAGTTTGGCCATTTTAACCCTAACCTAATATCAATTTCAGGGGGCAAAATAAAACTATCAAAGAGTTCAGAAATACAAAACGTAATTTCTCACAGGCGGGTCGAACCAAAGGTGTGAAGCACATCAAGCAAAACCGAAAGCTTAAAGTTTATTGGATCAACATGCAAAATATAAAAGCCCAATAGTTCATGGGTTACAAATGTACATTGTATACTATCATGTATTGTGCCGAAACATCATTTTCAATTTGTATCAAAACCAAATTGCTGCTAAAACTTCATTGTATCATTTTCACTGATTCATCATTAAAAGAAATATTGCAAATTCTTGTAATATATAAGCATTACATGACACCTCTATTTTGTAGCACTCAATTTGTAACTTAGTTTAGCGTACAAATTTAAATTTAAATAAGTTCGTGTGGGATAATACGTTTGGTAGATATTCAGTCTGCACATAACGGATCAACTAATTTAATGGTTAAAACATACATTTGAATGATAAATAACTGAGTTAAGATTTTAGAAATGTTATAAATATCTAAAGCTCAAAATGTCACATATATGACCTTATATGTACGGATTAAAATTTTGTTGGATTTAGTATGGTTTAGCTTATAATACGATATGATTCTATGAAACGTTAATGTTATAAAGCGCTTCTTTCTCTCTACTGTTGTATTATGTAAACAATAACAAAGTTTTATCATATAGGTTTTGAAATAATACATTTACGTATTTGTTTGGAAAATGATATAGCCTCGTATAGGTTTTGAAAATGATATACTACTTTATTAGTTTTGAAAACGATACATAACTGCATCAGTTTGAAAAAAAACATTCTACATTATTTGATACTACATAACTGATGCACTACTATAATTGTACAATACTGGTAGAGAAAATTATATATATTATTGTGTAATGATCAATAACGTGTACATATTTTATTATAAGCATTCATCTTTTGTTGTTAGTATAAATTTAGTGAATTCAAGGTCGACCCCGTCTGCTGTTGGGAATTGAACCCGCATCAGTACTAATTACCTTGGATGCTTTTACCACTCAGCCACTAACATCCTCAACAATTTGTTGCCCTACTATATTTTTATATATCGGTATTTTTAAAAGAACTTAGATAATTTTGTTATCCCCCACCTCGGATGTTGTTGGCTTTTGTGGCGGTCTTGCTCGCTTACCCGTTGGGTCAAGATTGAGTGAATGATATGTAACTATTGTTTCAAATAGGTAAATGATAAATGTAGTTGGTCTAAAGCCAACATAACTTAATGATTAGAAAAGCAGAATTGAGATGAAACAACAGTTTATTATTGAATATTTCCCATTGCTTGAATAATGGGAATGTGACCGTTGCCAAAATAATGGGCATGAATATTAGGCATGTAACCGTTGCTTGAATAATGGGCATGTGATTGTTGCTTTGTTATATGTGGAAGTGTACAGCTGGATATGGATATAATACCATATACGAAAACTTTCCCATTATCTTTCTTTTCTTTATTACCGCCCCTCAAATTAGGATTAAGGTTTGTAACCCTAATTTACCATTTCGTGGAGTAAAGAGTAAGCAATTTCAATCCTTCGTCATACTTGCAAAGATACAGGTAAGACCCAAGTATGAAAGTTCCATCTTTTACTTGGTAATTACTTGTAACTCTTCGATTCCAAGTGCATCTCTCAATCTGTGGAAATTTTTGGTTGAGAGTGATTTTGTAAGCATGTCGGCCCTCTGATATTAATTTGGAATATGATTTACTTGTATATTTTTCTTTTGTACTTGCTCCCAAACATAATGGATATCGATTTGTATGTTTTTGGTTCGATTATGCTGAATAGGGTCTACTGTCATGTAGATTGTTCCCAAATTGTCACACCAAATGATAGGGTTTCTGTTAGATGATCGTTTAGCTCCCTTAATAATGATTGCAGCCATAAAATTTCAGCTTTAGTACTAGCAACACTCCTGTATTCCTTTTATGTGCTTGATCTCGAGATGGTTTTTTGCTCTTTAGAGCACCAAGAAATAAAACTTTCTCATATATAAATGCAAGAACCAGAAATTAATTTTCTATCATATATGTTTGTACCCCAATCAACATCTGAATAAGCTATAGTGTTTAAGTATTTGCTGCCTTTAATTGATATGCCAAAGTTGATTGTTGCTTTCAAGTATCTGAGTATTCTTTTCACTGCTGTCCAATGCTCACTTCTGGGTTCCTGCAAAAATTGATATACTTAATTAATACTAAAAGAAATATCAGGCCGTATTACAGTAGCGTATTGTTTTATATTTGAGATAGCTTCCTCCTTGTTCTTTGACAAGTATTGGTTCGATATCATAGGAGTTGGTTGGCCATTTGCTTCAATCCTTTTTGTCTTCTTAGAAGCTCTGTAATATACTTTCTTTGGCAAAGATGAATTTCTTTATCTGATTTTCTTGTAACATCTATTCCAAGGAAATAAGATAATTCACCCAAATATTTTATTGAGAACTGATTTTTCAAATAATCTACCAATTTACTGATTTTAGTTTCACGGCTGCTTGTGATATTTAAATCATCCACATATATTAATATATAAGTGGTAGATGATTCACTGATTTTGTGAATAAGGCTGTCTCAGATCTGGTAGGTGAATATCCTAGATTTGTCAAACTTTCTTTAAGTCTTTCAAACCATACTTTGGGTGCTGGTTTCAGACCATATATTGCTTTATTCAGTTTACATACCATTGTTGGGTCTTGCGTATAGCCTTGTGGTTGTTGCAAGAATATATCTTTATGTAGATTTCTATTTATGAATTCATTTCACATCTAACTTCTTGATCTTCCAGTTATTGCTTAATGCTATAGTCAATATAAGTCTAATAGTTTAGGGTTTTACCACTAGTGAGAATGTTCCATTATAACCAAAACCAAATTCTTGTGTGAATTCTTTTGCAATAAGTCTTGCTTTATATCTATTAATGGATCCATCTAGATTCTTTTTCAGTCTGCATACCCACTTGCAACCAATTATAGTTTTGTTGTTTGGTGGACTAACTACTTCTCATGTACAATTTTTCATCAGTGCTTGGCATTCTTCATCCATTTCCTTTCTCCATTCTTTGTGTTCGACTGCTTGTTGATAACTATTTGGCACTTCTTCAGTAATGATTTCAGTATAAGTCTTTGGTTTGAATATGTCTCTTTTTGATCAGGTTATCATTAGATGTCTAGTTTGATGTTGTGATGGTTGATTTGGGGAGTCATTTTGTTTGCTACTAGAGTTTTGATTGTTATTATTGCTGATTCCTTCTCTTATTTCTCTTGATTGTCTGCAATTTGATTCTGTAGGTGATTGAATGGAGTGTCCAGTTTGTTTTGGCAGATCATCATTAGTTTCATTATCACTGTGGTGGCCTTCAGAGTTACTAGCAGCCTTGTCACCACTCTCTTGACGCCACGTGTCGACAATATTGTGTAGATTAGGTATACTAACATTTGGATTATATATTTTGGTTGTGGTTTGTATATTTGATCTGCTATAAGGGAAAATATTCTCTTCAAAAATAAAATGTCTACTTGTAAATATTCTACCAGAATTGTCTATACATTTAAACCCTTCTTTATTACTGCAATAACCTATGAAAGTGCAGGGTTTAGATCTATAGTCAAGTTAATGGTTGTTATAAGGTCTTAAGTAAGGAAAACACAGGCAATGAAATGTTTTTAGACTGTTGTAATTAGGTTTGACATTAAATAGATTTTCTAAAAGTGTTATGTCTTTGGATGCTTTAGTGGGCATTCTATTTATTAGATGCACAACAATACTGAAAGTAAGAGGCCAAAATTTAAGTGGCAACGATGCTTGAGCTAGCAAAGTTAAACCTGATTCAACTATGTGTCTATGTTTCCTCTCAACTATACCATTTTGTTCAGAAGTATAGGGACATGTTACTCTATGTATAATACCCTTACTTTAAAAATAATCCGTCAGGTGTTTGTATTCTAATCCTCCATTAGATTGCATGACTTTATTTTGACAATTTATTTGGTTTTCAAATATATTGACAAAAACCGGTGGCAACACTTTTAATATCAAATTTAGCCTTTAAGAAGTATATCCAAGTATATCTAATGTAAGCATCAACAAATGTTGTGTAGTATTTATATCCATAATTAGAAAATATAGGAGATCAACCCCAAATATCAGTGGTAATTAATTGACCAAGTTTGGAATACACAGTTAATGAATCCGAGAATGGTAATCTATGGCTTTTTCCTATTTGGCAATAAGTACATACATAAGGTAATTTTAAAGGAATAAATTTTATTCTATTATCATTAAGAATTTTTGTTACAATGCTAGCACTAGGATGTCCTAACTTATAATGCCATAAGTCAAAAGTACTTCTAGTTTGAACTTCATAAGTTATATAAGTCATATTACAATGTGGATGATCATTGATAGTACTATTGTGTTGGGGAATGGAGTTTTGATGACAACAACCTTATTTCAATATTAATTGATTATAAAATATATAATAACACTTTAATCAAGAATATATATATACACACACACATATGCAGGATTTGTATACGGGAATTAATATTGAAGATTGTACAGTTTAAGAGTTCAAGAGATTCAGAATCCAGAGATGATTCAAGACACATGAGTAATCAAGATTTCAAGGGTTCAAATTTCAATATAAATATAGTAACAGAGTCTAGTTTATGTAAGACTCTAATAATACTCAAGGTTCAAATTCAGATTCAATTTTTTCAATTTCTGATTTTTAAATTTTCAAATTCTATCTTTATTCTCTATTCTTACTTTTTTATTTTAAACTCAAGTTTTATGGTTTATAAGTTTTATATATATTTATATAATCATATACTTTTATATACTTTATAATTATATAGTTTTAACTTTATAATTTCATAAATATGTTTATATATTTTATATTTATGTTTTCATATGATTTTCTACTCTATAATATTTATTTATAACATTATGTTTTAATTCAAGAATTTCCAGAATTATATATATATATATATATCAAAACACTTGAAAAATGCTCAAAATTCAATTTTATACTATGATATGTCGACATGCATAATTGGGCATGTCAACATATAGCTGTCATATTTTTGATTTTGAAAGGAAGTGTCTTTCCGCTATTTGTAACGTTCTAGAAGCATTGCAAACTTTTAAAACTTAAAAGTAGGGGTTGATTTCGAATTTTTTCATCATTCTTCTTCTCCTTCTTTATCCCTATCTCTACACCATTATTATTTCTTATTTTTATGATTTCTACACTTATACTCTACCGAATTCAACTCTATTTACATAAAACTTCTTCTCTTCTCCCTCTTTACTCATTACTCTTTGAATCAAAGTGCTATTGAAGAGTTATAGGGTTATTGTAATTGTTTGGGAAGTGTCTGGAAAAAGGTTTGTCCTTGTAGCCTTGAAATCAAGGATACAGAGCGGTGTTAACCTTGTACTAGGAAATCAAGGGTGTTTGGAATTTGTGTTAACCTTGTAGCCATGAAATCAAGGGGTTGTACTTGGATATTGATATAGTAATAAAGCTCAGCGCAATCTAGCGTTGCGTGGGACTTGACGTAGGAGTAATCTGAACAAGTATAAAATCTGGTGTGTTATTTTCTTTACTGCATTTTATTTCTGTTTATTTTAGTGTTTGTGTTTGATTATTTATGTGGTGCGTTGTAACACCTTGTTATTTCTACAACACTATAATAATAAATTAAGGAATATTTAATTAAATATTTGGAATTAACCAAAGCGGACTGCTCCAATTTGTTCGTCTTGGAATTCTGCTTAAGGTAGACCCCAAGTTTGCGTTAAAACGGACATCGTATGAAGAAGATATTAAGGTTAGAAGTTTGTATACACATAAGATAATTATATATATACAAAATCAATCAAAACATTTAAATTAATTCAAAATCATAGACGCCGAGTAGGGAGGGAGTTCGGCCCGTTAGTGGTCGAACTTACCCTAAGAGTGTCGACCCATGGGTCGACACCAACAAGGGGGTGTCGACACCCATGTCGACCTGCCCGAGATCTGGGTAGAATTAAGTTTCTGAACGTAGACTCGTTTCTTGACTAGATTCATTGACCCTTGCTATAAATAAGACCACATTCTCATTGTTTTATTCACCAAAAACAATGGAGACAATGAGGTGCTGCACAAACTTAGTTTGATCTTGCCTATTCTTCTTCAACAACAAGTTATACGTATTAAAGGATCTATGCTTTTGCATTTTCAATCAATATAATGTTCTTTAGATCCAATCACAGTGACTTTATGCTGCTTTTAGATATAAACACCCAAAATTAATCTTGACATGTTTATAAGTTTGAATCTAAGCCTATGCTTGTTAGTAACCTAAATCATAATAGATCTGCCATTACTTGTACACTTGATCTATCGATTAGTGTCTATATGCCTATTCATGATATCACTATTATGTTAGTTTGCCTAATCATGTACCTTATGCCTATTGTGTTAGTTTGCCTAACTATGTCATCTTATGCCTATTTTATTTACTATGCCTATTCTTATTGTCTTCTCTTCCTCTTTTCCTTTTTGTTTTATAGCCAGGCTACCTTCGAGCCTAGGCCTATCACTGAAACATGCGAACGCACAAAATTGGGAACGACTGGGAATGACTAATACGGGCATAATCCATATTGTAAAACAAGATTGAGAATTTTGGGTATAATTTGTACCTTGAACAAAGACTTGGGATTTAGTGGCGTAGTCTAAATCTGGGACATAACTTGTACCATAGATCGAACGTGGATTTGGGGCATAATATACATGAAAATTGGTTAGTAATGAAAATGCCTAGATTTACAATAATTAGAAAGTATAACCGCACTTAGACACGAGGTTAGGTTACAACTGTTATAGAAATCTGCCCGGAACAGCCCGGCATATCCAGCGTCCACTAGTGGTAAATCTAATGTAAGGGATCTAAGTGCATAAAAACATAACGGTGCTAAGACACGAGGTTATGTACGACTTGTGGAAGAAGTCTTCCCGGAACCAACCGACATATCCAGCAGCCATAAGTGGTAGACTTAATGTGGGATGCTTAGCGCATTAGTAACCATAAATGAATGAATGGTGATAATCTTTTAATACTTATCCTGTTTGAATCTATAAGGATTACATGAACCTATTAACTTGAGTAGGGGTTAAGTAAACTTGCTTGAATCAGTGGGAGGGTTAAGTTAATCTTGTTAAATATATGGGGACTGGTCATACATATAAACTTGACAAACTTAACTTGCTGGGGTTATGCAATCTTGTTAAACTGGTAGGCACAACTTGTTGAAATCCTAGTAGTGGGGATACAAGCCTAGGGGGAAGCTTGTATCATCTGTTGTGTGGGACCCGTTTAAGTCAGTAATCCATCTTGGTATCAAACGGGGAACCCCGAACTAGTTCGGGACCTGGGCACGCTTATTGAGCTGATTATAAGAGGTCACTTGAGTGAGGGTGTTGACTTCGCGTTCCAATGGAGTCATGTGCGTGCATGGGTCTGCTTGCTAGGTAAGATAAGACGTTGTGACATTTATAGATATGGTTTGTGCACATCTTTTAAACAAAGGGTTGCCACTTTAGGAAGTGATACCAACCTACTATGGGGCTAGCATAGGGTATCTACAAGTTAGGGAGCCGACTGATTCGGGTAGTAATTAGGGTACATTTAGTCTTGCTTGTTTACGAGCCTGTTATTATTGTTGGGGGTAATACCCATCTGTTGGGCTACCAGTTATTGTATGGGGTAAAAACCTCTCACTAGAAGTACACCTAAGTCTACCATCTTGTACATGTTGGGATCTTCTTGTTCTTGTTATGCTCGTATTGGTGCAGAGAAAAGTATTAGAGAAGGACAATATATTTTTTCTATTTATTCTGTTTACCTTGTTATACCAGCCTTATGACACTGTTATCTCTCTCCAACTTATATGCTTGTCATGGCGCTTTTACTTATTTATATGCTAAAATTAACTAAACTCACCATACTTTATGTCTGACCCATTTTGTTTCCTATCCTTTCTCTTTCGTTTCTCCCCCTCCCGCCCCCCCCCCCCCCCACCTTCCCAAAGTTCTCAGGGTGGGAATACTCAAGCTTGATCAGGATTCTTCTTTCCTTCTGCTTGGAGCTTCTTAGATATACTACTTGATTTTGTATCTTCTCCACTATGGCTATATTTTGGGGATTATTCTCTTTTTATGTATTATTGAACTCTGGTGATGATTTTTGTACAAGGCAGAAGTTTTATGTTTTCAGTATTCCAGACTTATTATGTAATTGGGTATGAACCACGAAGCTTTTCTATTAAATAAAGTTTTAATTCCGCTATTATTTTATATTTTTCTTGTAATGTTTCTGTTTCTGTTACTTATAACGCTTCAGGAAACTTAATGCATTCTAAGAGTGACATTAACTGACGTGGGGTGTCACATTTGGTATCAGAGTAGATGGTTATTGGATCAGATAAAAGAAATTTAAAATTATTTTCAAAAAGGTTTTAAAGAAAGCATTTTCAAAAGAAAAGTCTATTTTAAAAAACGTATTCCCTAAACCCATATGAAATAACCTTTCGATTCTCTGTTTGAATCCCTTTTTCCTGTTGCTTTCATCATGTCTGGGGAACCTAATATTCTAGAGGACATACAGATATTGACTTGGTTTCCTATGTATCTGGAGGCTACGACACATACTGAGGACCAAGCAGACGCCCATCCCTCATCTGCATCCGCTATTCCTCCTCCTCTGCATGCAGATAATTTCTCTAAAATATGCAAAGATTTATATGCCATAGGAGGAAGCCATTCTGAGGAACTGAGACTTTTGTAGAAGCAAGGAATTGGCTTAAAGAGATGGAGGATTTGTTTGGAATTTTCGAAGTTGATGACCGTAGGAAGATTTAGTTGGCTGTTTGGCAGCTAAAAGACGAGGCCTCATTCCGGTGGGAAGTGACGCAAGCTAGATGTCCATTGGAGATTTGGGATGATTTCCGATAGAGATTCGAAATAAAGTTTCTTTCTCAAGTCGAGCACAGTATGCAAATAGAATGGTTTTTGGCAATTAAGCAAGGAGGCATGTCTGATAGAGAGTATGTTAATAGTTTAATAAATTGGCGGGGTTTGGTTTGGAAGTACAAGATACCCCGCACAAGAAAGCTTTGAGGTTTGCTAGAGGATTGAACGAACCCCTTCGTAGGTTGGCTATGTCTCATATTCTGATGGGAGCAACTTCTGTGAAACTCGGATATATGGCATTAATGCGTGAGGAAGATAAGGGTGGAAAGAAAGAGGCTAAGGTTGAGGAAACACAAAACAAGAAGCTATGGCCCAAGAAAGAACAACAACAACAAAAGAAAGGCGGAAATGACAGCCAGGCTCGAGATAAGAGAAAATGTCATAATTGCGGACGCGAGGGTCATGTGATCAAGATTGCAAGAAAAGAAAGAGCGCTTGTTTCCATTGTGGACATGTCGAACATCTTGTTAAGGATTGCCCAAAGAAGTAAGGACAGGGCCAAAAGGGCAGGATCTTTTGGACGGCAAATGCATGCTCTTATAGCCAGTGCGCTAGATAGAGGTAGGAAAGTTTCAATTGAAGGTTTGATTTCTCTTTACAATCATCCTGTTAGAACTCTTGTTTATTCGGGCGCTTCACATTCTTTTATATCCGATTCTATGGTTGAGTCCTGCACCTTAATACTAGTATGGTTTTGGATCTCGTTGTTGTCTAAAACGCCATTGGTGGTACGACTCATCAGTCCATGATTTGTAGGGGTTGAGAATATCTGTGTTAGACATTGAATTGGAGTGTGACGCATACGTGCTTGGTTTCATGGGCTATGGTTTGATTCTAGGGATGGATTGGCTAGCCATGTATGGTGCCATTCTAGATTGTGAGAGGAGGGTCGTTAGACTTTTGAATTGCCATAGGAGGACCCTTGAGATTTTTTGTGACCCTAAAGGGTCTACCATGCTTAGTTTCCTAGAGTCGCTTGATGCATCTATTAATGATCTACGATCTGTACCAGTAGTCTGTGAGTATCCTGATGTTTTTGAGGAGGTTCAGGGCTTACCTCAAAGGCGCGAGATTGATTTATGTATATACTTGGTGGACAATGCAAAACCAGTTGCATTGCCTGTGTGCCATATGGCTCCAGGAGAAAGGAGGGAGCTTATCAAGCAAGTAGGGGAGCTACATGAGAAAGGGTTTATTAGTCGAAGCATAACTGAATGGGGTGCCCTAGTGGTATTCGCCACTAAGGAGGATGGTTCTCTTCACTTATGTGTGGATTATAGAGAGTTGAATAAACTCACTAAGAAGAATAGGTACCCACTTCCGAGGATAGATGACTTGTTTGACCAGCTTGTTGATGCATCTGTTTTCTCTCATTTAAACTTGGCCATGGGGTTTCATCAGCTGAGGGTGGCCAAGTACAGTATAGACAAGACCGCTTTTAGAACTTCAAATGGTTTCTTCGAGTGGCTCGTCCTGCCTTTTAGGTTGACAAATGCAGCCGCCTATTTTGTTGATCTAATGGGTAAGGTGTTTCAGGAGTTCCTAAATAAGTTCACCGTGGTCTTTGTTGATGACATCTTGATTTTCTCGAAGAATGAGGAAGAGCATGCCCTATATTTGAGGGATGTTATGGAAACTCTCCGTGTGCACCAGCTTAAGGTAACATTCTCCAAATGTCATTTTTCAAGATAAGAAGTGAGATTTTTAGGGCATGTGGTCTCTAAAGACGGTATATCATTAGATCCCATGAAGGTAGTTGCAGTTCAAGATTGGCAGGTACCAATGAATGCAATGGACGTGAGAAGTTTTCTTGGATTAGAGGCTACTATATAAAGTTCATTAAGGACTTCACAAAGATATAAGCCCCACTCACTAGACTAATGAAGAAGAATCTTACATTTTTCTTGGGATTAGATTGTGACGATGCTATTCAGCGATTGAAGAGGGCTCTGACAATAGCCCCAGTTTTGGCCTTGCTTGACGTGAACAAAGTGTTCACAGTATACACTGATGCATGCGGTACAGGGCATGGCGCGGTTCTGATGCAAGAGGGAAGGGTAGTATGTTATGGAGGTAGACAGCTAAGAGTTCATTAGAAGAACTACCCTAACCATGACTTAGAGTTAGCTGCAATAGTATTCGCGCTTAAGACATGGCGCCATTATCTACTTGGAGAGAGGTTCGAGTTGTACACCGATAATAAATCTCTCAAGTACTTGTTCTCGTAAAAGGATCTTAATTTAAGGCAACATAGATGAATGGAGTTCCTAGCGTCCTACGATTTTGAGGTTTCTTATACCCCTGGCGAGGGTAATGTGGTGGTATATGCATTAAGTAGGCCGAGGATGATTTTGAGTCCTCTGTTTGTGGAGAGGAAAAGCTTGGAGTTTATATTGACTTTTAATTTTTGACCATCGACCGAGTTTACACCTGGTTTATTGGCATCATTAGAGGTGCGACCTACTCTATTGGAGCAGATAGAGACTTCACAACGAGAGGACCCAGAGCTAGCAGATATCTCGGATATGCTCAGTAGAGGGGAGACTTCTAGTCACCTTAGTAGATATTCCATGGATGATAGAGGGTGGTTGTGACGAGATGGAAGGCTTTATGTTCCCCGAGTTGGGAGTTTGTTGAAGACAGTCCTTAAGGAAACCCATCATTCTAAGATGACTATTCATCCCAGTGGTGATAAGATGTGCAAGGATATGAAGAGGGTTTTCTTTTGGGCTGGAATGAAGAAAGATGTAGCAGAGTTTGTTTCTCGATGTTTTATTTGTCAGCAAGTCAAAGCCGAGCAAAGGCAGCCCGGTGGTTACTTCATCCTTTGTAAGTCCTACAGTGGAAGTAGGAGAGCGTCTCTAAGGTTTTCCTAGATCAAGGAAAGGCAACACCATATTTGGGTTGTAGTTCATAGGCTTACTAAGAGCACTCATTTCATCCCTGTTAAGAGTAAGAGGACGGCAGCATGGTTGGCAGCAGTCTGTCTTCGTGTGATATTCCGTCTACATGGAGTACCTTCCAATATTGTGAGTGATCATGACCCCATATTCACCACTGAGTTTTGGACTAACTTGCAAGAAGCGTTAGGTACACAGTTGTGTTTGAGCACCGCTTATCACCGTCAGACCGATGGACATACGGAAAGGGAAAATAGGGCCCTTGAGGATCTTTTAAAACTGTGTATCCTAGACCTCGGAGGAACTTGGGAAGAGCATCTTCCTTTAGTCGAGTTCGCCTGCAACAACAATTACCAGGCTAGTATTAGCATGGCACTCTTCGAAGCATTGTAAGCATATCACCTAATTGTTGGTGGGAATCTACAGAAAGGCTTCTACTTGGACCTAAGAAGGTTTGGGAAACTTTAGAAAAGATTGATCTTATCCGCAGGTGCATGAAGATAGCTCAGGACAGGCAGAGGTCCTTGCAGATAAGAGAAGGACTGACATTGAGTTTGAGGTGGGAGATATGGTTTTTATCAAGGTATCACCATTGAGGAATGTGGTTCGTTTTGGATTTGTAGGGAAATTGCACCAAGGTTTGTAAGGCCGTTTCCCATAACAGAAAGGATAGGCCAAATGGCCTATAGAGTAAAGCTACCAGAGAGATTGTCCGACGATCATGATGTTTTCCGTGTTTCTCATTTACGGAGGCGCTTGCATGATACCCTAGATGTAGTTGAGCCGAGTATGCTTGAGGAAGTAGAGATGGAACGGGAGGCGACAGTTAGACGAGTTCCCACCCGTATTAATGGATCAGAGGTTAAGAAGCAACGCAACCGAGAGGTCAAGTTGATGAAAGTATAATGGGGAGATAACCAAGAGGATGCAACTTGGGAGACTGAAGACAAGGTTCACGCTTCGTACTCTTTTCTTTTCAAGGGTATGTACTTAACTTCCTTTCCAAAGCTTTTATTCATGTTTGTTTCTATCACTTAAGTATATCCTATTGATCGAATCTTTGACCTCTAGGTAGGAGTACCATGGATGTAAACATGTGTTTGAGACATGTTATTCTTGATGGATGCAAGTGGTTTCTCATGGATGCATATACACACACATTAGGAACTAGATCGGCTCAATCACTCTCATACTTCATATGGATGTGTGTGCATTATTCTTCTTCTAATGGACCAAAATGGGTGTATCGTCATATGGATGTTGCATTTGTATGAGTGATCGCGCACACATATAAAACTTTCATGTTATAATAGGATTGTTTGCATACATGTTGGATTCATGGCACTAGCATACATTGCATTAAGGAGGTCAACTGAATCTGTAGACTGCCTGATCTTTCACATTATTATAGGGACATATACACACACCTTTTCATATGTTCATATAGCATTAGAAATCTTTTAAGGACAATGGATGTTTGTGATTGGTGGATGAGTAGATGGATGATGAATGTTAGGATATACATTCTTCTTAACTTAGAGATTTCATGGACGAAATCCTTTAAGTAGGGGAGAATGTAACACCACGTGATTACTATAACACTACAATAATAAACTAAGGTTATTTAATTAGACATTTGGAATTAAGTAAAATGGAATGCCCCATTGCGTTTGTCTTGGAATTATGCTTAAGACAGATCCCAAGTTTGCGTAAAACGGACATCGTACGAAGAAGACATTAACGTTAGAAGTTTCTATACGCATAAGAGAATTTTATATATATATATATATATATATATATATATATATATACACAGAACCAACCAAAACATTCAAATTTATTCAAAATCAGAGATGCGGGGTAGGGCGCGAGTTCAGCCCATTAGGGGTCAATCCCACCCTAAGGGTGTCGATCCATGGGTCGACATCAACATAGTGGTGTCGACACCTATGTCGACCCCCTCCACCCCGAGATCTGGGTAGAATTTAGTTTCTGAACGTGGACTCGTTTCTTGACAAGATTCATTGACCCTGGGCTATAAATAAGACCTCATTCCCACTGTTTTATTCACCAAAAACAATGGAGACAATGAGGTGCTGTCCCAACTCATCTTGATCTTGCCTATTCTTCTTCAACAACAAGTTATACATATTCAAGGATCTGTGTTTCTGCATTTTCAATCAATCTTCTGTTCTTTAGATCCAATCACAGCGAGTTTATGTTGCTTTTAGATATAAACACTTAAAATGTAATCTTGACATGTTTATAAGTTTGGACCTAAGCCAATGCTTGTTATAATCCTGCATCATAATAGATCTTCCATTACTTGTAGACCGGATCTATTGATTAGTTCCTATATGCCTATTCATGATATCCCTATTATGTTTGTTTGCCTAATCATGTCACCTTATGCCTATTATGTTAATTTGCCTAATTATTTCATCTTAGGCCTGTTTTATTTGTTATGCCTATTCTTGTTCTCTTCTCTCCCTCTTTCCCTTTTTGTTTTATAGCCAGGCTATCTTCGAGCCTAGGTCTATTACTGAAACACGCGAATGCACGAAATTGGGAATGATTAATTTGGACATAATCCATATTGTAAAACATGATTGATAATTTTGGGTATAATATGTACCTTGAACCAAAACTTTGGATTTGTGGGCATAATCTATATCTTGATCTAAACTTGGGGCATAACTTGTACCGTAGATCAAATAGTGATTCGGGGCATAATAAACATGAAAATTGGTTAGTAATGAAAATGCCTAGATTTATAGTAATTAGAAACTGTAACCGCACTTAAATACAAGGTTATATTGCACTTGTGGTAGAAGTCTGCTCGGAACTGCCCGGCTTATCCAGTGTCCATAATTGATAAATCTAATGTGAGGGGTCTAAGTGCATAAACACGTAACGCTGCTAAGATACGAGGCTAAGTCCGACTTGTGGAAGATGTTTGCACGGACCTAATCGGCATATCCAGCATCCGCAAGTGGTAGACTTAATGTGGGAGGTCTAGCACATTAATAACCATAAATGAATGAATGGTGATAAACTTGTAATACTTAACCTGTTTGAATCTATGAGGATTACATGAACCTGTTAACTTGAGTAGGGGCTAAGTAAACTTGCTTGAATCAGTGGGAGGGTTAAGTTAATCATGTTAAATATGTGGGGATGGGTTATACCTGTAAACCCGTCAAACAACCTGTTGGGGTTATGCAATCTTGTTAAACTGGTAGGCATAACCTATTGAAATCCAAGTAGTGGGGATACAAGCAGAGGGGGAAGCATGTGTCATCTGTTGTGTGGTATCTGTTTCAGTCAGTAACCCAT
Source organism: Allium sativum (assembly GCA_030737875.1). Lineage (NCBI taxonomy): Eukaryota > Viridiplantae > Streptophyta > Magnoliopsida > Asparagales > Amaryllidaceae > Allium > Allium sativum. The sequence continues at coordinate 192,921,403 of CM060927.1, read as the reverse complement.
CTTGGTATCAAACGGGGAACCCCTAACTAGGTCGCGGTCTGGGCACGCTTACTGAGTTGGTTATAACAGGTCATTTGAGTGAGGATGTTGACGGAGCGTTCCAACGGAGTCATGTGCATGCATGGGTCCTCTTGCTAGGGAAGATAAGATGATGTGATATTTGCAGATATGGTTTGTGCACATCTTATAAATAAAGGGTTGCCAATTTAGGAAGTGATAATCCTACTATGGGGCCAGCACCGGGTATCTACGAGTTAGGGAGCCGATCGATTGGGGTAGTAAATAGGGTACATCTAACCTTGCTTGTTTAGGAGCCCGTTATTATCATTGGATGTAACACCCATCTGTTGGGCTACCAGTTATTGTATGGGATAAAAACCTCTCATTAGAAGTACACCTAATTCTACCATCTTGTGTACTTGTTGGGATCATCTTTTTCTTGTTATGCTTGTATTAGTGTAGAGAAAAGTATTAGAGAAGCGCAATATACTCTGTTCTGTTTATCATGTTTACCTTGCTATACCATCCTTATGACACTGTCATCTCTCTGTAAATTATATGCCTTTCGTGATGTTTTTACTTATTTATATGCTAAAAGTAACTGGACTCGCCAGACTTTATGTCTGACCCATTTTGTTTCCTCTCCTTTCTCTTCTGTTCCTCCCCTCTCCTCCCAAGTTCTCAGGGTGGGAATACTGAAGCTTGATCAGGATTCTTCTTTCCTTCTGCTTGGAGATGCTAAGATGTAATGATTTATTTTGTATCTTCTCAACTATGGCTATATTCTGGGGATTATTCTCTTTTTATGTATTATTGAACTTTGATGATGATTTTTGTACAGGGAAAAAGTTTTATGTTTTCAGCATTCCAGACTTATTATGTAATTGGGCTTGAACCAAAAGCTTTTCCATTAAAAAAAGTTTTAATTCCGCTGTTATTTTATATATGTCTTGTAATGTTTCTATTTCTATTTACCTAAAACGCTTCATGAAACGTAATGCATTCCAATAAAGAGTGACATTAACGGATGTAGGATGTCACATGTGTGATTCATAGTAGATTATATAAGTTTTGGATATTGGTAAATATCTCAAAAACACTGTTCACCCCCCCCTTTTAGTGTTAGTTTTGCCTTAACGATCCATTCCGCAATCCTTAACAACTGGTATCAAAGCAAGGTCGTTCAAACAGTTCACAATCTGATTTTTGAAAATTTTTGAAATGGCAAATTTTGAAATTATTGTTAACACTAGTGTCAACTCATGCATTGTACCAATATTGAAAGAGTCTGCATATGATTGTGTTAAAAAGTCAAGTGATCTACAGAAATATTGTTCAATACAGGAAAAGATGTGTTATACAGCTTTTGAAAATTCAAAAGTTGAAAAGATGGGTAAAATGGCTATTAGTAATTCAAATTATGAAATGGTGGCAATTGAAAATTCAAATTCAGAAAAGGTGGTTGTTGAAAATTGAAAATCCAAAATGGTGTGTTACATGGACATTGAGAATTCAAATTCAGGAAAGCAATTGGTGGAAATCAAAAGGGATAAATGGATATTGGATAGTGGTTGTTCGAGACAGATGAAGGGAAATCATGAATTACTCAATAATCTGGTATATGAAGATGGTGGAATGGTAAACTTCGGAGATAAATTTAAAGGATGCATCTTTGGGATCGGAGATGTTGGCAATTCTGAAACTCCTATTATTTTTGATTTTTTATTAGTTAGGAATCTAAAACACAATCTGTTAAGTATAAGTCAACTTTGCGATAAGGGTTATAAAATTAACTTTGAAAAAGATAAATGTTTTATAGAAGATAGGAATTTAAAAGTAATATTCGAAGGAGATAGAAGAAAAATATCTATATATGGAGTATTAAAATCTCCAACAATAATCTATGTTTTATGGCCAATACCAATGACTCCTGGATCTGGCATAAGAGATTTGGTCATATAAATTTCAAACACATTTCTAAGATTTCTAAATTAGATTCAGTTAGAGGATTATCCAAAATGAAATTTAAAGTTACTAATTTATGTAGTGCTTGTCAATTCTGAAAATTAAAAAGAAGTTCATTTAAATCAAAAGAGGAAATTAGAACCTCAAAACAATTAGAATTAATTCACATGGATTTGTTTGGTCCATCTCAAACCCAATCGATAAATCATAACAGATATGTTCACTTAATAGTCGACGATTTTTCTAGATTTACTTGGACTTTATTTTTTAAAAATAAAATTTATGCCTTTGCTCAATTTAAAACTTTTTCTAAAAAGAATTCAAAACTTATTATCCTTAAAAATCAAAACAATACGTAGTGACCATGGTGGAGAATTCGAAAAAGAAAATTTTGAAAAATTATGTAATAAAAAGGGAATAACCCATAATTTTTCTATTCCTAAAACCTCTCAACAAAATGGAGTAGTTGAATGTTAAAATTGGAAAACATAAGTGTGCGATAACTATGTTATCTGATCGTAATTTACCAAGAATTTTTTAGCTTAGGCAGTTACAATAGCTTGTTATATTTTAATAGAATTTCAATTAGATCCTGAGCTCATAAAACACCATATGAACAATTGTATAATATGAAACCAAAAGTATCATATTTTAAAATATTTAGAAGTAAATGTTTTATACTTAATACTAAAGAAAATCTAGATAAATTTAACTCGAAATCCAATAAAGGAATATTTATTGGATACTCAAAAAGAAGTAAGGCTTATAGAGTTTTCAATACTAGAACCAATACTATATGTAACCACACACATTCTACGTATCGGAGGAACGTAGATGTTTATTTTATTTTCATACAAAGTAGTATGGTCGTGTAACTTTGGGGAATGACTATTGGGATCATTTCCCATGTTCACGATTGTTGCCAAATTTTAAATAACTGTTTTGCCCCTAGCGAATCTTGTTTCGTCTATAACTTTTGATTGGTAAGAAGTTTTGACCTAAAACCACTTCCATTGGATTCAGATGATGGTTTACCTTTCCATAGAGTAGTCACATTAATCAAACGGACTTGGGAGATATGGTTGAAATAAGATTTGAAGATGGAAAAAAACAGTATAATCAAGCTTAATAGGGTGATTAGCAGCTAGGCCCATAACCCATTTCGGGATTAGCGTTATGGGAGGGCTGAAAGGAGTTAGAGAATAGTTCTTTTTCATTTTTCCAGCCAGCACAAACATTCCTCTAACCCAAGTCAGGGCCTCCATCTTCAAATCACCATTTAATCACTTTCTAATCCAATATTAAGCTAATCAACATCAAATCAAGGAAAATTAACATCAAATTGGAGATAGAGTTGTTGTGTTGCATTGGGATTTGAACCAAATTAGAGATATTTTTAGATCTGAAATTTATTTGTGGCTAAGGCGAGTGATTAGCATGTTTATTCACTAATTACGGCTAAATAGGGGTGATCAGTGATAATTAGCAAAATTATGACTCAAAAAATACGGAAAAATATGTAAAAATTCTAGAATATTATTTTATATTATGAATTTGGGTTAATTTGGATTAAGTTTGCTAATCGTATGGTTAAACATTGTTAAGGGGATTAAGGGAAAAAACATGCTTTTTGGGTGTGTTTGATCTAAACAACTCATATGATTGATGTTTTAATGTTCTTGATTGATTATACACGTTACTACTGCTGTTTGGTATGCTCTAAGCTTGCATAGGAAAGTTAGAATGGTCGAAAATGTCATCATGTGGTGTAAATAGTTCGTTGGAAGAATTGCAGGAATTTGGACTAGAACGGATCGGATCACCCCCTCCCCCGTGCTCTCATGAATCGACCCGAGTCGGGGTATATGAGCCGCCTGCTCGAGCTTGCCATCCCCGAACCACTCACATGCACGAACCATGAATCAGAGCTTGGAAAGCCACCCCCAAACAAACCGAGGAGCTCGACCCAAACCGCTCCAACACTCGAACCGACCCGCTTGTTGACACGAGCTGAATCTTGTACCTGAACCGAGCCGTGGAGCTACCCCGAACCAAAGCTGGCACCAACGAATTGAACCGACCTGGATGGAGAAGCCCGATCTGACCCAGTGGGGTAATCACGACCCGAAACCATATGATGATCACGAACCGAACCGGATGGAGCATCACGAACCGAACAAGATTGGAACTATGTGATGACAATCTTGAACTCGTCTGAAGATCGACTTCAACCCGAGATGCAAAGTAAGACCAAATGGGAAGTTATTACTCAAGATCTAGATGGTAACCAACGAGTTAACTTCAAGAGTTGGGCTTTGCTGCGGAACATATGCAAAGGGGTTATCGATATCTGTAGCTTTGGTTCACTACTGAGGGACGTATTAGTGGCTCTGGATCAGCGCAATGTGGTCATTAAGACTCCCAAGGGCAAAGTGATCGTAGCATGGCTATGGATCAGTGAAATGGGACCGTTAGGACTCCCAAGGGTAAAGTGATCGTAGCAAAGGATTAGTGGTTATGGATCAACGCAATGGGGTCATTAAGACTCCCAAGGGAAAAGTGGTCATAGCAAAGGATTTGGTGATCAAAGTGGTAGATATCGTATGCTTTACGCACTGAGTGAGAGATGTGAGGTTGATTGCTATGTCTGATATTTGCTATCACCATGACATGCACACTTCCACTTTACACTTTATGTTAGTGTTACCTTAGAGTATTGTACATCTTTTTATGCTAACCCTTTGGTTGTAGGTCTAGGTTCAGGTATGATCATTTATACGTGTTATTGTTTTATTTTATTTTGTTGCTATAGCTCATACCAGACTTTTGTCTGACCCATAGTTTTATGTCTCTTCTTATTACTCTGGGTGCTCCTAAATGAGCAAACTAGAGACACGTTAGATGGTTATGCATGAGTTGATCTCCGGAGATGAGCAGGTGGCTTCCACGTACTATTTACATAAAATTCTCCATGTGTTGTTCCTGGTCATTACTTTGGGTATTAGTAGTGTACCTTTCCTATTTTGCTTTAGAGAAAGTATTTTGAAGTTGTAATAATGGTTTGGATCATAAGCTGTATTTTGGATTATGTTGCTCTGATGCTTTAGTTTTCAGCTTGTGCGTTGTCTCGCCTATTGTATGTCAAGTTATGTTACTATTATATTTTATTCCATGCGCAATGAGATATTCTACAGGTTCTTTGATGATTCATAGTTTCAAATCCCTTTCTTTTGACGACCGTCCCGCGCTAACTGGATATTGGCACAACGCATTTCAAGGGAAATGTCGGCTGGTGCGGGGCGTGCCGCCGCACTTAGTATCTGAGCCTAGGTTGCGTAGTTAACCTATGGGAAGACATCAGGGAGAGATAGTATACGTATATGAAAGCGCGTATTTGTGATATTTTGGTTTTCAAAAAACAATATATATATACTATTGGTATGTCTAAGGATGAAGTCGCACTGCACTGGCACCACTATGGAGACGATTAATCGTTTTCTCTTTACAGATTGAATAATGAACCGACATACAAGGTGTATAGGTTTAGGGGCCAACAATGGGAATGTCCCTGATATGAGGACGGTGTTTACTGCCTTCGTTCGAGAGATGTTTAGGATGCTCAGTGAGCAATTCCTAATGCTACAAACGGTGGTGCAGTAGTGCAGGCACCTAGAGCCGACTTGGCCAAGCTTAACAAGGATTATACTAGCCTTAGTGGGAATACGTTCCATGGAACATAATCAGCTATAGTGGTTCAAGATTGGTTGGATAGTTGTGAGCGCATCTTCGAGGATTTGGAGATCGATGATGCAATGAAGAGAAAGTTAGCATCGCGTCAACTTCAAGGACGCGTGTAAATTGGTGGAATGCTATTAAAGCAGCTACTCCCGATGATCAAATTACTTTGAATCAGTTTAAAACTCTCTTTAGTGTGCTGCTAAGAAATCAGAATTATTTAGTAAATTTTTGGAACTTAAGCAGAATGGTAGGGCAGTCTCGGAATATATTGCTGAATTCGATTACCTATCGAAATATGGATTATCTCTTATTGATACTGCCGAGAACAAGAATGAGAAGTTCATAACGGGCTCAGATTAGTACTTGGGGGAAAGACTTATAAACCATATCGATGAGACAATCGAATCTATTGTGGGAAAGGGATTAAGATTAGAGAGTCTTTACCCTAAGACAAAGATCGAAGTTGCTATTGCATCTGCAGGCGAGCCAAAACCGCAGGCAAGCGGTGAAGGCAAGAAGAATTCCCAGACCAAAAGGAAACAGAAAAAAACCAAGGATGGTCAGAAGTAGAAGGATAAGAAAGATATTGAATGCTATAGCTGTGGCAAGAAGGGCCACTATGCCAAAGATTGTAGAGCAAAGCCAACGGACAGGAAGTGCTTCAGTTGCGGCCAAGTGGGACACCACAATGATAAATGTCCCCAACCTCCTAAAGAGAAGCAGACTGTGAAAGCATATGCCATCAACGTTGTTCCTTCTTCATTGAATGCCCCAATAGCGGTGGAGAAGGGAAAGAGTGTTGTTATTCAAGGTATGCTTTCCATTTATGATGTTTTTGTTCGAGTATTGTTTTATACCGGGGCTTCCCATTCCTTCATATCTAGTGGCCTGGTAGATAGGTTGGGATTGGAACCCAAGATTGTTGATATACCTTCAGTTGTGACGAACCCGATCGGTGGTTCGACTAGCCTTAGTATGATTTGTCGCAATTTGGTCTTATCGAGTCATGGATGCATGTTTATTTGTGATTGCTTTGTTTTGGCCTTTACTGGGTTTGGCATTATTTTGGGAGTCGATTGACTCCAAAGGTATGGGGTGGTGGTAGACTGTGAGGGGTCTTCGGTGACCATTAGAGCAGATAGGCGGAGGGTACTATTTGGTTGCTTACTTAGTGATAGGGTGATGGCTAATTTTCTAAATTCCCTTGACATCCCTCATGATGAGTTGTCAGATGTGCCTATTGCTGGCGAGTATCCGGACATCTTCGGGGAAGTGACAAGACTTCCACCATACCGAGAGATCGAGTTCTGTGTTGATTTAGTGAAAGATGCTAGGCCTATAGTGCTGCCTCTTCGTTGTATGGAACCAAGAGAACAATGGGAGCTCGAGGTGCAAGTAGGCGATCTTTTGAAGAAGTGATTTATCCAAAGAAGTGTTTCCGAGTGGGGAGAACCAACTGTATTTGATACCAAGGACGATGGTTCCTGTTAGATCCAAAAATGACTCTAACACCCGAATTAGCAATAGTCCTAATAAAATGAAATCAAATTGCTTCTACTGCTCAAAAATAACTTTGAGAATTTCGCTTGGCATCCTGGTAGCTATTCCAGGTAAACTTTTATGATTTACACTCGTTAATTTGTTACATATTCTTTCGAGTTGGTCTGGCATATTTTCTCATCTCTCGACCATCGTATTCATCCTGTCCGATCCTGAATCATCCCGCGAATCAACACAAAGCTGAAAGAATGCAGGCTTCTTCTCTAATGGATCGGCCCGATCATTGGTGGCCCACGAGGAATACAAATAGCCCTTTTACTTTAATAAATTTTCTGAAATCCTCCTTTCTCTTTATTTTATTTCACCCTCTTCTCTATCATCCAGCACAAACCCTAACCCCTAAATCCTTAGAACTCCCTTTAGTTTTCCAATCAAATCAACAGGTGGTGTTTCAATCTTTTACTAACTCCACTTTAGCCGATTTTAACTCGATTTGTAGAATAATTTGAACGATTCTGTTTGCCATCGCACAAACCTCGACGCTGTGCCTTCCACCTCCTCGCCACGATCGTCGTCGGTAGTGGTTCCATCGCTACTTCGAGGCAGTCGCGGAGTGAGTCTAGGCTGGCATGGAAAGTATTAATATGGATGGTCCAATAGATTAGTGCATTCAGGGATAGGTCGCGCTTGATGTATTGGAGAGATTGGAGAAGAAGATGGAGAAGAAAGGAAGAGGAAGAGAAAGAGGAATGGGATCAGTTCGAAGTGAGAGGCACCAGAGGGAGGAGAAAAGGATTCATCCAACCGGGTCGGGTCAGAAGGTGAAGCATGTGGACGGAGAAGACATAGATTCAGCATGGGCTCTCGGATCAAAACGTATCAGTGGAAAGTGTTGATCTTTAACATCTCATATGATTTTATCTGAACTGAGTCGAAATGCTTAGAGTGCCAATTCCCGACCCGAACTGATTTGTCCATAGGACATATGTTGTTGTTCCGAAACACATAAGGCCTTGACTTTTAACCTTAATTCTTTGACTAATGGATGTCCGATCCGAACCGATCATACAACTTGAAGAATAAACATAATTAATTCAATCTAACCGAAACTAAGCATTATTTGCCAACTCATGGACAGTTAGGATAGAGCCCCTCTTGCAGGACTTTTTTGGATTGTTCATACACACACAATTGCATTGTCCATCTTCGCGCTGCATTTTTTTTACTTAGCTATTTCATGTTATTACATACACATTTGTAGACTTTAGCTTACACATACGCACAGGGGGGCATGGGAAACTTTACTCTAACTCCTACCATTGCTTCTTCAATAGCTTAACAGACATGACTGAGAGACGCTCATCTAGACTAGGAGAAAGAAGAGAAGCTGCAGAAACATATGAAAATCATGTCGTTGAAGATGTATCTTCTACTTCCAATTCAGGTTGGAATAGCGGGGGACCAGATTACAAGATGGAAACCCACAATAGTGAAGTATCCTCTAGAGGTGATGTCTCTCTTGGTGAGGAAGAAGAAGGTGGAGTGGGAGATAGCTGTTTCCCTGACAAATTTAGGGATGCAGTTATATTGGAATCGCCTAAAGACTCGGTTGAATCGATGATTGATAATGACAGATTTGCTGGGATATGCTTAAAACATGGGATTCTCCGAAGAGATACTGAGGCGCCATCCAAAACAGATCGTCCTCATAATCCACTGGAAGGGTATATGGCCATCACTAGACTAATGTGTCTTGTTGGAGAAATACCTCCATCCCCACCATTATTATCGATTTTTTGAGACAATTAAGGATTGCCCTCATGCAGCTTCTTCCCAACACTTACGCCTATTTGTATACTCTGTTTATAGGTTATAAAGAAATTCTTGGTGAAGAGTTGACTTTCGAAGATGTTCACTTCTTTTACAACTTCAAACATCGAAACAATGACAACCCGTCCTTTGTATATTTTGAATAAGTGCCGAAAAGAAAAATTATCATCGTCCCGTTTAGTAGTAATGCTGAGGATCCAAAACCCGAATGGTTTTTTATCAAGCAACAACTTGTGTGTGCCAGAAAATGGATCAAATCAAGTAGGGACTTGGATTTTTTTCGAGTTTAAGTTCCAGCCTTTATCTTACATTTATTAAGCGTTACTTGTTTTCTTTTTACAGTTCCTAATCCTCCACAAGAGAAGCCTCCCATATAGTTTGATCGTTTGAATCGATTACTCAATGGTGACCAAAAGTTCTTAACCATTAAGGATTGTTTGGTAGATGAATATCTGCATCGGCACTGTCCACTTGTCGTAACTCGTAGCATAGGACATGCAGAAGGCCCTTACGTGTACATACCCCTGGTTGATATTATTCCTGAGATGGGAGATAGCATGAAAGTCCAACAGTACCCCTTAGGGACCCTCCTTCTCCATCTTCGACTCAGGACGATGAACTAACGAACATAGCGAAGAAGGACAGAGATAAATATATCACTCCTGGACATGTAGCTACCACTGAAAGGCCAATTTCTCCAAAGGAGTTACCATCAGTCATTCCTTTAGGAGATAAGACAACAGTTGATGACCCAATATAGGGATTTAAGAAATCTTCCCTTGCACGAGACCTTTTATACTGCAGATGACTTTGCGACCAATCCTCTTGCTTTCACTTCTGAGGAAGAAGTTACTCCCGTGAAGTCCAGGGAGACTACACATATTGGCCTCAGTCTGGGCTCTGGTCTTTTTGGAGGGAATCATCACTTTAGGAAACACACTCCACTCTAGTACTGCACGTCACAACACTTGAGTTTTATGTTAATGTTGACTCTATTATTCCTTCATTTCTTCTTATAGGTCAATGGTGCGGTAGCGATATTATATGCGAGATTTTCATTCGATTATGCCCCCAATGAATCTTGACAAGAGTCACGATCGACATGAGAGTAGAGGCAGAGATGACAGGAGGGATCGCCCTCCAAGGCCTTATCGGTCTTCCCATTTTCGATCCCTACACCACAAGGATTTGGACAAACGCAAGAATCAGCCTTCACATCATGAGAAGGATAAGTACAGCGCTAAGCCTCCTGCTCCATCTAAGGGCAAGACTCCATAAGATGGTGCCTCGAAAAAGCTTCCTGAGCCAAAGGAGAAACAACCAGAATCCAGAAAGGATGCAGGAAGGAGCCGACCTACCGCGAAGCTATCTCGTCGTAGTGTTGACATAACTACCACAAGATTGGTTATTCTTAATGACGAAAACCATGCCAGGCTGGAAGTTCTGAGGCAGTAATTTCGTGAACACCATTTCGGGCATATGCACTTTGTCCCAAAACTCATACCGGTAAAACCTGATTGGGCCAACGATGTCAAGGCTACTATAGACTTTGTAGACGAGCAATATAGGGAGATGAAAAAGTATGCAAAGACTCTCTCTAAAATTATTAACGATCTGATGGTAGATGTAAAGACTATGGCTGATGCCGCCAAGCAAGAAGCAAGGGCTATTGAAAATTCTGAGAGAGACCTGGAGGATGCCCAAGCTAAACTTGTTCTTACACAACGTGATGCAGATAACTATAAGGGGCAACTAGAAGAATTACAAAATCGCTATCACTCCGAGCTTGAGTCCCATAGTCAAGAGCGAATTGATTTAAAGAAGCAGGCTGAGGATGCTAAATCTGAGAGCACTCGTCTTGCCCAAGAGAAAGCAGATTTAGCCAAAAAGAACACATAGCTTGAAGCTACGTTACTAGAAGCCGAAATAAGGGCAGCTCTTGTTGAAGGAAATGTAAACATGGTTTCGCAGCAAGTTGAGGAAATCAACGAACAACTTAAAGATGCTCAAAGGGAGCTGGACGAGAGCGGTGAAACCATGGTTGGAATTTTTGCTCATTTGATTCGTTACCGAAATCTTGCTTGGCTTAAAGACTATCCTCATCCCCTCGTGTATGCATGAGACCAATTGTTCGAGTGGGAAAAAGAAGAACTTGGGGTTGACTCATTTGATGAGGACAAGCTGATGGAGAAGTACTTAAGAGGTGAGGAAACAACCCGCTTAGCCATAGGGAGAAAACTTATTATCGCTGCTATGGAGGAGGAAAGACGTCAAGCCAAGGGAAAGGATACCATTGAAACTGTTTTTTCCTCTACCACAGTCAAAACTGTTGTAGTAGAGGGGTATGATCCAGAAAGACCAGAGATCCCCAAGGCTTCTTCCCTACCTTTTACTGCTGGACTGACTCCCGAAGTCCCTGCTGCTCAAGTTGAGAAATCTCCCAAGTTAATAACTATTACTTCTCATCCTGTAGGTACCAAGTCAACTGATAAAATCGGCGACTCACAAAAGACAACCCCAAGTGAAGGGTCTACTGGAGAAACTCGGGAGAAGCGAGATGATGTCACTGTCTCCAAATCTAGAAGAGGAGCCGAGGACAAGAAAGAGGAGGTTACTGACAAAGCTCCCGTGCCCCCCATTACCGAGACATCTAGCCATGGGGAGATGGTAGATGCTCTAATAGAAGATGATAGTGATGAGGGACATGAAGAGGAGGAGGATGCTGTTGTGACTGGAGCTTCGGGGACCGCCGATGACATGACTTTGGCCGAGATAAAGGCCAAACAGGACAAGCGTGTGCAGGTGAAAGTCGAGGAAGCAGACCCCGAAAGTCTCAAGCCTCTCGTTGTGGTGCCTATTGGATCAAGGTTAGTTGTCAAACTTTCAACTAGATCAATTACGGAGGAACTTGCTAAAAAATCTTCTGTTGATCCCAGTGCTCCAATTCCTGGGAAGAAATATGTGGACTCCAACATCCCAATTATGGAGAAGAAGAAGCAAAAACGTATCACTAGTGAAGCTAACAAAGAGGAGAAAGAAAAGCTTAAGTCTACCAAGAAGGCAAAGTCTACTCCAAAGCCCAAATGAATAGTGGGTTTGTCCTTTGTTTTGTTTTATCTCCTGGCCCGCTGTTGTTGTAGCGTGCGTGGCCCTCGCATCTTTTGTCTAGCTTTCCAGTGTAAATCCACGTACTGGTGAATAAAGTAATTTATTTCCTGCAACGTCAAATGTCTGCAAATTCATTATTTAAGTAAGAATGCTGATAAACAACATGTCATATTATAATTGTACAATAAATCCATCATCACTAAACAGTAGACAATGTAGAAGGGGAACATGCGTGTTATGCCCCCAATTAATCTTGAACATAATGACTAGCCAAGACATGTTCGAGATTGATTAAACTTGGCGTTCAGTTGCCCCTGACTCCCTGGCGGGGAAAACTTTCCTTTGTCATTGATGCTTGTCCTCTTAGCATCTTTATACTCTTCGGTCTCATAACCAGGTCAAAGTAACATTGAGGAGAACTCTTATCGGGGTGCACCTTCACGCCTCAAGGGACGTCGTCTTCCCGTCCTTTATACTCTCTCTCGTTTCATGAGAGTTAGAGTTAGGAACGTTGTCTTCCCATTCCTTTCATCCTGTTATGCAAACGGTCGTTTCGTTTGCTCCTACACGAGAATTTCTCTCAACCCTTTTTTTTAATTTAATGTTTAGCATTTCGTAATATGAACAAAACAATCACAGAACATAAGAATAGTGCAAGAAAATAAATGACACATGACGTTTTTATAGTGGTTCAACTAAGTCATAGCCTACATCCACTTTATAATCCTTTGTTCATATAAACAGACTTTTCAAGGCAAGTCTTGCCTCTTTACATAGTTCATAAAATACAAAAGAAATCAATACATATTTAACTCAGATATTGCTGCAAATGCTGAACATTCCAAGCTCTGGGAATCTCTTCGCCATCCACGGACGTTAGCTTGAAGGTTCCCGTATCAAGCTTCCGTTGGATGACATAAGGCCCTTCCCACTTTGGACCCAATTGGGTTGGAGGCGGGAAGACTTGTTTCAACACTAAGTCCCCCGGTTCGAAGGTCCTAGTGCGAACCTTCCTGTCATAGTAACATGCCACTTGGCATCGATGTCTTGAAGCATGCAAGTCTGCTTCGTCCCTTTTTTTCTTCGACCATGTCGAGAGGCTCTAGTAGGAGTGCTCGATTCGTCATTGGATCATAGTACGTTACCCTATGAGAGGGGACTTCGAGCTCCACTGGGATTACTGCCTCCGATCGAAAAGAGAGTGAAAAAGGAGTATGGTCAGTTGTTGTCTTAAAGGTGGTTATGTAGGCCCATAAAGCTAGTGGTAACCCATTTATCCACTTGGCTTTGGCCCATTCCAACCGCTTCATAAGAACAGATTTAATAACTTTATTTATCGCTTCAATCTGTCCATTTGACTGCGAGTGAGCTATAGCAGTATACCTTTTACCAATCTTGTATTTCTGACAGAAGTTTTTATATTCAGCATTGTCAAATTGGGTTTCATTATTAGTTATGATGTTTTTCGATATCCCAAATTGGCAAATGATGTTTCTGACCACAAAACTTATCACCTTCCTTGTCGTGATTGTGGTTAAGGGTTCGGCTTCCACCCACTTCGTGAAATAATCCACAACAACGATTACTTACTTTGCTCCTCCTTTGGCGATGGGCAAAACTCCAATAATACCAATTCTCCGCATGGCAAATGGCCATGGGCTTACCATTGACTTAAGCTGAGTCGGAGGTGCTCTAGGAATTTTAGCGAACCTTTGACATTTGTCGCAGCGTCGTGAGTAATCAGCCGCATATTTATTCACGGTAGGCTAAAAATATTCGTATTGCAATACTTTCTTTGCCAAGGTTTGACCCCCGATGTGGTCCCCACACTCACCTACATGTACTTCTTGTAGTACATGCTTGATGTCATCGTGTGCTATACACCGTAATAGGGGAATAGAAAACACTTAGCGATAAGGGACATTGTCCTGTAAAACGTATCTTGCGGCTTTACATAATACAGCTTGTCTCTCGCTCTTCTTTGATGGGAGAATTCCGCTCTTGAGGAAGTTCTTTATTGATGCCATCCCTGACTCCCTCTCTGGCTCATTTTCCAAGGCTAGTTCAATTTCCATTAAGTTGAAGCTAGGAGATTCTAGTATCTCTATCAGAACCATCTCAGTTTCCTCTGGGTTGTCATAACTTGCTAGCTTATTCAGTCGATCCGCCTTCTGATTTTCCACTCTTGGAATGTGTGTTATGTTATAATGTTCCAAGTTGCCTAGCAGCTCTTCCACTTTTCCAAGATAAGTAACAAGCTGAGGTCCCTTGGTCACAAATTCCTTCTAAACTTGGCAGACAACTGTCTTGGGGTCACAGAATATGTCTAGTGTTCTTACTCCTTAGCGAGTTTCAGCCCGGCAGTCAGTGCCTCATACTCGGAATCCTTATTAGCGGCAAAAAACTCCAATCGTAGGGTATAGTAAATGGATAATCCTTAAGGAGTGATTAAAACAACTCCGGCGCTGGATCTTCGATCATTTTTAGCCCTGTTCGTATATAGCTTCCACGGACTAAGCTTTAACTTGTGTTCAGATGCGACAACCTTGTCATCCACCATTTCTTCTCCGGGGATCGTGAATTCTGCTATGAAATCGGCTAAGGACTGCCCCCTTATTGATCTCCGTGGTTGAAAATTCAAATCAAATTGGCTTAACTCTATATTCCACTTAAGTAATCGCCCCGATGCTTCGGGTCTTTGCAACACTTGTCTTAAAGGTAGATCAGTATACAACTATCGGATGAGCTTGAAAGTAAAGACGGAGCTTTTGAGAAGCAATCAGGAGGATATAAGCAAGCTTTTCAATTCTTGGATAATTACGCTCTACAGCAACTATTTTCTTGCTTACGTAGTATACAGGCCTCTGGACCTTGTCTTCTTCACGCACCAATGTTGTGCTGATAGCATGAGACGACACCACCAGATAGACGAACAAATCCTCATGTTCCATAGGTTTTGACAATATCAGAGGCTTCTCTAATAAGTCCAATAGATTTTGGAAAGCCTCCACACAATCGGGAGTCCACTCGAAGTTACGTTTCCCCCATTTTATCAAATCGAAGAAAGGGACACGCTTATCCGTGGCTATGGAGATAAACCTGCTTAATGCGGCAACTTTTCCTGCCAGGCTTTGAACGTCCTTAATCTTCCATGGCTCTTCAATGTTCCTTATTGCTGCTATCTGATTAGGATTTATCTCAATCCCTCGAGAACTCACAATGAACCCGAGGAATTTCCCTGATGCGACCACAAACGAGCTTTTTAGAGGGTTCAACTTCATCTGTACCTTCGCAGAATGCCAAACATCTCTGCCAAGTCTTTTGTATGATTGGGAGACTGTCTAGACTTCACAAGCATGTTGTCAACGTAGACTTCCATGGTTTTTCCGATTTTATTATAGAACATGCAGTTGACCAAGCATTGATATGTGGCTCCTACATTCTTTAATCCAAATGGAATTACCACATAACAATATAACCCCAAGTCTGTGATGAAACTTTTGTGCTCCTGATCTGGTATATGCACGGGAATTTGGTTGTATCCCGAGTATGCATCCATAAAGGATATGAGCTCATGTCCGACCGTTGAGTCCACCAGTTGATCAATCCTGGGAAGAGGAAAGTTATCTTTCGGACAAGCCTTGTCCAAGTCAGAGAAGTCAATGCACGTTCGCCACTTCCTGTTAGATTTTTTTTGACCAGGGCATGATTCGATATCCAGTCGGGATATTTCGAGTCTTTGATGAATCCGTTATCCTTTAATTTCTCTACTTCTTCCTTCAAGGCTGTTGACCGCTCCGGGCCTAAAATCCGCCTCTTTTGCTTGACCGACCGGTGTTTTGGATTGATACTCAAAGAGTGGCTTATAATAGCTGGTGATATCCCACATATGTCAGTGTGAGTCCAGGCAAATACATATAGATTTGCCTTCAAAAAGTCAGCCAAATTTTTCGCTCGAATCGGATCTAGCTGCGATCCAATATTCAATACTTTTGTTGAATCTGCATCGTTAATGGATATGTCCACTGCCGTTTCATTAGGATTCGCCTTTGATCCTCAAATTCCCTATCCTCTTTGGGATCTATATCCTCAAGTGCATCTCTGGGCGACTCTCTTGAGGCTGGACCCCTTAATTGCTATGCTGAATTTTCCTTCAAAGAGGGAGAGGTACCCTGGGGTTCTATATTCAACCCCTTCATTAGCATCTTCGACTCTGTCATGTAGCAAGCTCGTCCCATAGCTTTATCACCTCTCATCACTCCAACTCCTGCATCAGTTGGGAATTTAAGCAGTAGGCACCAAGGTGCAATACATGCCCTAAACTCTGCGAGGGCCGGTCGACCCAAAAAGGCATTGTAGGGTGACTCAACATCCAAAACTACAAATGGTAGGATTCTCACTCTCTGGCGATCTCCATGTCCTAGTGTCATCGGTAATTCTACATATACCATCAGAGTCGTCGATGCCCTATTGAAGCCCCGTATCCATCCTTCGCAGGGCTTCAAGTCTTTCGCTTCGAGTCTCATTTGTTCAAAGGCTTTCTTAAAGAGGATATTGACCGAGCTTCTGTTATCCATCAACACCTTATGGACTATAATGGGGTCGATGCCTGTAGTAATTACCAGCGGGCCTTCAATAGGTGATTGAATTCCAGTATCATCTCTACCACGGAATATGACGTCGTCTGACAACATCTTTCGTTGTTTCACTAGAGTGATGTCTTCGAGGTTACTGCATTCTCCTACTTCGAAGTGCTTGGCGGAATTAACGTACTGATCCATTACTTTGAAACTATGGCTAGCTAGATGGGGCCTGCCTATAAGGTATTGATAATGATCCCTTTACCTTACTGTTGGGATGTGGGTTTGGAAGGAGGCTGATTTTGGTTCGGGGCATGCCTCCTTGCCCCCTGTCCCATGGGGCAACCTTGTACTCGTCTAACTTCCCTTCTCGCAGCAATTTCTCAACTACCTCTCTTAAATGGTGGCATTCGTTGGTGGAATGATCATGAGTTCCATGGAATAAACAAAACTTTCCCGTAGCGATCTCTTTTTCGGTTGAGTCTCTAGGTGGTGGCTTTTTATATTGCAATACGCTGTAAGTATCCAGATAGATGTTTTCCAACGTGTCACTCAACGACGAATAGTTCTCAAAATTTTGGAATCGAGGTCTTTTGTTGGCGTTGTTCCCTTGATTCCTATTCCTCCTATTGTTGTTGCCATTTCTGTTGGCACTGCCTTCGTTTTTGTTCCCGATGTTCACCTTAACCCTTCCTGAGCTGTCACCGGACAACTTTACTGCAACATTGCTTTGAATATCTTCTTTAGAAGCCCTTTCCGACTTTCTTTTAATATTTGCATGGGCATCCTCTCGTCTTAAGCGAATATTGGCTTTTCTTAGAACAATTCCTTAGTAGGGGCGGTTTTTCGGACAAGTAATCCCCGAATTCTATATCAGGGTCGACTCCTTCTATAAAGGCCATCAAAATGGTAGTTTCGTGAGGGTCGCTAACTTCGGTACAGCAAGATTGAAACGGTCTAAGTATGACTTTAAAGATTAACATGGAGCCTGTTTAATCCTTGACAATTCAATGACGCTTTTAGATTTTTGAGCATGAAGTCGAAACTGGTTCATAAAGTGCTCACTTAGTTCTTTAAAGGTTGATATCGACTGTAGAGGAAGTCAGGTGAAATACATCAGCGCCACGTCTTCTAGACAAATCGGGAAGACTTTGCATTTTTACAGCGTTTGGAGCTGTTGCGGCATTCATGAACCATGCATATCTCATCAGATGTTGTCCTGGGTCGGTTCTCCCTGAATACCTATCCATTTGTGGCAAGTTAAATCACCGAGGGAATTGGAAGTCCAATATATCATCCGTAAAGGGGGTGTGACTTCGTTCAATGCCCCAGTCCTCATTGGTGTAGCGTCGTCTTTCAAAAATGATTTGGCGCACCATCGACCATACATCAGCGTTCATTAATGTAGGTTCAGGCTCTCTGGCCCTAATGTTCGGATTACCCTATGCTCCTGATTAGGGGATGTCCTCCTTTTTCTAGTGGCAGCTGCTCTACTCTGTTCCCTATGTTCACGGTCAATCACAGGAGGTAGGGGTTGGAGGAGTTGTCCTTGTGTGGGATTAATAATATTAGGATCCCTGGGTAGAACGTGAGATCCATGCATGGGCATCAACGTAGGTTCTCTCAAGCTCAGGTCATCAGGTCCTAACACACGGGCAGTATCTTCACGGGATGCCAAAGATCCAAAGGTCAACTGATCAAGATTTTCAGGCCGTTCAAGTGGCCATCTTTCACGAGGGCGCTCTTCATCCGAAGAGGATGATTGGTCTGCTGCAAGGCGGCAAGTTGGAGAGGCTGTCTTTTGCCTACGAAGCTCATTGATTTCCCTACTCATAGTGATCATGTTCTCTTGAATACGAAGACTGTCACGCTTGTGATCTTCCAAAGCATCCCTAGTGCTTTCAAACATATCAAGGAGGCACGAAAAGTCTCTGTGTGTTACTGTTGCAGATGGAACGGGTGTTCACTAGTCGTCGCGGCCAGTATCGAAGCATTGGTGGGTGCTCGAGTAGAGGTATCAGCTTCAGCCATGCTCGGATCGGATCAGAGCAGGGAAGTGGAATCGGTTCGGATCGGAGAGGGGTTCGAGCAGCATTAGCATCTCTGCTTCGGTTCGGGGTCGAGCCATCCATTCTGTTCGGAGCAACCGGATCGGATCGACCTGCATCAGTGTTCTGCCCCCGCGACCTCGTTACAATCATGGCTTGTGAATCTTCATTCTCCTGAGCGCCTTGCACTTCTTTTACTTTTCCTTTAGGCATAATGTCCAACTGTTCAGTGATTAATCAGCAAATACTTGAAAATGTCAGAAATAGAGGATTAACTTCTTTGAACTTGAGGGTCAAAATAGTAGAACGATAATCCCAAAAAGCAGAGAATTCAAAGAATTCTCAGTGAAAGCACCAAAATGTTAGATCCAAAAATGGCTCTAACACACAAATTAGGAATAGTTCTAATAAAATGAAATAAAAAGCAAAGGGAAACACACGATTTATAGCGGTTTGGCGCTAAAGAGCCTAAGTCCACTTTCTACTTTTTGGATTGATGATTCGAATGCAAATACAACAGTAATTCTCACTCAATTTCACTCATACAATGCATGTATTCACTCAATCTCCTATAAAATATATTCTAAAAGATGATTGTATTCTGAATATTGTGATGAAATTCGGTTGACAAGAGGGTCCCAACTTTAAAATTGCCAAAAGATCCCTTCCAATGAGCTTTGGAGGTGTATTTATAGGTGGAAAATGCATCCGAAATGGGTCCGGTTCGGATACACGTGATGCCTTCTCCTTGAGTGTCGGGTTCGGAGATGCTAAGTTGATGACAACACATCAAATTAGTGGGTGAACGTGGGGAAGTAGTTGTCTAACCGCCCGCATCTTCTGGAGTCGTGGTTTATAACTACTGTCCAGTTGCTTTTGGTTCGGATCGATGGTGTAGAGAGAAAGAGGAACGGATAGGTTGGCCCCGATCCGATCCGGGTATGGCTTCACGTTGTTGTTTTTTTCTCCACGGTGACTTGGCTTGGTTAGAAACTTCCGATCCGATCCGGGTCTTGAGTGCGTACTCTTCTAGTCATCATCCTTTATTTATTTGGTCTTTGTGTAGCCTAGTTCACAAAGTAGGCTAATAATTCCCTTTGCTTCTGTCTGGAGTTGAATAAGGTGACGAGGAAGAATAAGTATCCTCTTCCGCAGATAGATGATTTTTTTAATTAGTTGAATGGAGCGAGAGTGTTCTCCCAGTTAGATCTTGCGACAAGTTTTCCTCAGCTCTGAGTAGCAGCTGAGAGTATACCTAAAACGGCTTTTCGGAAGCCATCTGGATTCTATGAGTGGTTGGTCATGCCATTCGGGTTGACTAATGCACCAGCCTATTTTGTGGATCTTATGAATAGGTTATTCGGGGATCAATTGAATAAGTTTGTTCTTGTGTTCGTGGACGATATCTTAGTTTATTCGAGAACGAAGGAAGAACACATGGAACATTTGAGGTCACTTGAGGTCACTTGATGGACGTGTTGAGGGAACACCAATTGAAAGCGAATTTTTCTGAGTTTCACTTCGGGAGGAGAGAAGTGAGATTCTTGGGCCATGGCGTTGCCGTGGACCGTGCGAAGGTAGATACGGTGCAAGATTGGTCTACGCCCAAGAATGCAACGGACGAGAGGAGTTCCTTGGGGCTAGGTGGATATTATCGTAAGTTTATCCGAGGCTTCTCCAAGATAGCGGCACCGTTAACTCAGTTGACCAAAATGGATCAAGCTTTTGTTTGGGACGGAAGGTGCGAGGATGCATTTAAGGGTCTAAAGGAAAAGTTGACGTGTGCACCAGTGTTATTTATTCCTAAGGGGAACGAAGATATGATGGTATACACAGATGCCTATGGTACCTGATTAGGTGTTGTACAGATGCAAGGAGGCAGGGTTGTAGCTTATGCTAGTTTGCAACCTGAAACCGGATGGGAAAAGATATCCTACCCATGATTTGAAATTGGCAGCGATCGTGTTCGCATTGAAGATGTGGAGACATTATCTCATGGGAGAAAGATTTGATTTGTTTACCGATCATAAATCTTTAAAGTATCATTTCTCTTAAAAGGATGTAAATCTTCATCAGCAGAGATGGTTAGAATTCTTGGCTTCATACGATTTCAATATCGCATATACACCCGGTAAGGGCAATGCGGTAGCTGATGCATTGAGTAGGAGACATGCCAGTTTGGGGGCTATGTTTCTGGAATGGAAGCAACTGGAGTATATCGCTGGATATGATTTCAGACCTAAGTTCGAATTGGATCCAGATATGTTAACAAGTTTGACGATCAGACCGACTTTGATTGGTCGGATCGGCTCTAGCCAGACGGATGATCCTAATCTGTTTTAAATCATCTCCATGGTAGAGATGGGTATAGACAGTGAGGAGATGAATAAGTATGGGCTTGATCGAGAAGGATGGCTTCCAATGAATGGAAGATTAGTTGTACCCAATGTTAAAGGACTGAGAGATGAAGTGCTTAGAGAGTGTCATCACTCCAAACTGACTATACATCCCGGTGGTAACAAAATGTATCAAGATATGAAGTAGGCCTACTAGTGGGAAGGGATGAAGAGAGATGTTGGAAATCTAATTTCCAAGTGCATGAACTGCCAGCTAGTTAAAGCCGAGCAAAAGAAGCCTAGTGGTTTGTTACAACCGCTGGAAATCGCGAATCGAAATGGGAACAAGTCTCAATGGATTTCATCGATGGTTTACCAAGGACTAGATCAGGTCACGATAGTATTTGGGTAATTACGGACCGATTAACCAAAAGTGCAAGGTTTATACCCGTCAAGTCTAATAGAAAACAGCTAAGTTAGTGGAACTATATATGAAGTGGGTAGTGAGATTTCATGGAGTACCTAAAGGTATTGTGAGTGACCGAGACCCATTATTTACTAGTGGCTTTTGGAAGAGCTTACAAGAGGCTTTAGGGTTAGAAATACATCTTAGTAACGCACACCATCCTCAAACCGATAGTCAAACAGAGAGGGTAAACGTGTATTGGGGGATCTCTTAAAAGCTTGTATATTGGATTTTGAGGGCTCATGGGATGACCGTTTGCTTCTGGTCGAGTTCATATATAATAACAGTTATCAGTCCAGTATTGGTATGGCTCCATTTGAAGCTTTGTACGGAAGACCGTGCAACTCACCATCATGTTGGTTAGAAATTGGTGAGAAATTTGTGCTTGGAGAAAATGTAATAAGAGAAACTTCGGATAAGATCAAGGTTATTCAACAACGAATGAAGGTCGCCGCCTAAGATAGGTAGAAGAGTTATGCTGATAAAAGGCGAAGAGATTTGAAATTCTTCATTGGCGACTTGGTATTTGTCAAGATTTCTCCATTGAAGAGTGTGATTTGATTAGGTAGGAGAGGTAAATTGGCACCAAGACTTGTTGGTCCATCTCCAGTTCTCGAACAAGTTGGGAATTTAGCTTACAAAGATGGATTACCCAACAAGATGGAAGGAGTGCACAATGTATTTCATGTTTCCCAACTAAGAAAGTTCGTGTGTGTCCCTGATATGACTATTTCACCAGATCAGTTGGATGATATCGAGGTAGAGCCCGAGGCGGTTAGGAACCGCAGACCGATTCGTATTGTCGAGAGTGATACGAAGCAACTCCGGAGGAAGATGGTGAAACTGGTTAAGGTCCAGTGGGGGTGATAATGAGAATGATTATACTTGGGAAACTGAGGAGAGCATAAGGGAGTCATATCCAGAGCTCTTTACTTGGTAAGATTTTAATCGCGATATAATTACTTCTTTGTTAGTAAACCGCATGATATGATAGGCTTGTTATGTTATTATGTAAGTTGGGTGGTTTGTAAATGGCTGATAGGCATGCAGGGCCCCATTGTATGTTTCATAGATAAGGATTTTTGGGGGCGAAATTTCTTAAGGGGGAGAGTGTAACGACCCGCATACGTATCGGAGGAACGTAGAATATTTATTTTATTTTCATATGAAGTCGTATGGTCGTGTAACTTTAGGGAACGACTATTGGGGTCATTTCCCATGTTCACGATTTTTGCCGAATTTTAAATGACCGTTTTGCCCCTAGTAATATTATTTTGCCTATAACTTTTGATTAGTAAGGAGATTCGAACTGAAACCACTTTCTTTCGATTTAGATGATGGTTTACGTTTCCGTGGAGTGGTCACGTTAATAAACGGACTTACCGATTGGGAGATATGGATGAAATGAGATTTTGAGATGGAAAAAATAGCCTAATCGGGCTTAATAGGATGATTAGCAGCTAGATCCATAATCCATTTCGAGATTAGGTTTATGGGAGGGCTGAAAGGAGTTAGAGAACAATTCTTTTTCATTTTTCCAACCGCCACAAACATTCCTCTAACCCTAGTCATGGCCTCCATCTTCCAAATCACCCTTTAATCACTTTCTAATCCAATATTAAGCTAATCAACATCAAATCAAGGCAAATTAACATCAAATTGGAGATAGAGCTGCTGTGTTGCATTGGGATTTGAACCACATCAGAGATATTTTCATATCTGAAATTTATTTATGGCTAAGGTGAGTGATTAGCATGTTTATTCACTAATTGCGGCTAATTAGTGGGTGATTAGTGATAATTAGCAAAATTATAACTCAAGGAAAATATGGGAAAATATGTAAAAATTCTAGAATATTATTTTATGTAACTGATATAAATTTAGGTTTAATTGGATTAAGTTTGCTAATCGCATGGTTAAGGAAATTAAGGGGAAAATCATGCATTTTGGGTATGTTTGATCTAAATAACTCATATGATTGATGTTTAATGTTTTTGATTGATTATACATGTTGCTACTGCTGTTTGGTATGCTTTGAGCTTGCATAGGAAAATTAGAATGGCCAAAAACGCCGGCGTGTGGCGAAAATAGCTCGCTAGAAGAATTGCAGGAATTTGGAATGGAATGGATCGGATCGCCCCTCCCCCATGCTCTCACGAATCAACCTGAGTCGGGGTGTATGAGCCGCCTGCTTAAGCTTGCCATCCCCGAACCGCTCACATGCACAAACCACGAACCAAAGCTCCGAAATCCACCCTCCCACGAACCGAGGAGCTCGACCCAAACCACTACAGCACTTGAACCGACCCACCCGTTGACATAGGCTGAAGCTTGTACTCGAACCGAGCCACGGAGCTACCCCAAACTGAAGCTGGTACCCACTAACCGAACCGACCTAGATGGAGACGCCTGACCCGACCCTGTGGGGTAATCCCGAACCGAACGCATATGATTACCACGAACCGACCCAGATGGAGCATCACGAAACAAACTGGATTGGAACTATGTGATAACAATCGTGAACTCAACTGAAGATCGACTTCAACCCGAGAAGCAAAGAAAGTCCAAATGGGAAGTTATTACTCAGGATCCAAATGGGAACCGATGAGTTAACTTTCAGAGTTGGGCTTTGTTGCGGGACGTTGCAAAGGTTTTATCGATATCTATAGCTTTGGTTCACTACTTAGGGACGTATTAGTTGCTATGGATCAACGCAATGGAGTCATTAAGACTCCCAAGGGAAAAGTGATCGTAGCATGGATACGGATCAGTGCAGTGGTACCATTAGGGCTCCCAAGGGAAAAATGATCATAGCAAAGGATTAGTAGCTATGGACCAGCGCAATGGGGTCATTAAGACTCCTAAAGGTAAAGTGGTCGTAGCAAAGGATTTGGTGATCAAAGTGTTGGATATTGTATGCTTACGCACTGAGTGAGAGATGTGAGGTTGATTTTTATGTTTGATATTTTCTATCACCATGACTTTCACACTTCCACTTTACACTTTAAGTTAGTGTTACCTTAGAGTACCGTAAATCTTGTTGTGCTAACTCTTTTGTTGTAGGTCCAGGTTCAGGTATGATCATTTATATCTGTTATTGTTTTGTTTTATTTTTCTGCTATCGCTCATACCAGACTTTTATCTGACCCAGAGTTTTATGTCTCTTCTTATTACTTTGGGTGCTCCTAAACGAGCAGACTAGAGACAGGTTAGGTGGTTATGCAAAAGTAGCTATCCGGAGATGAGCAGGAGGCTTCCACGTACTATTTACATAAAATTCTCCATGTGTTGTTACTGGTCATTACTTTGGGCATTAGTACTGTACCTTTTCTATTTTGCTTTAGAGACATCATTTTGAAGTTGTAATAATGGTTTGGATCATATGTTGTACTTTGGATTCCGTTGCTATGATGGTTTAGTTTTCATCTTATGCATTGTCTCGCCTGTTGTATGTCAAGTTATGATGTTATTATATTTTATTCCATGCGCTATGAGATATTCTATTGGTTCTTTGATGATTTATAGTTTCAAATCCCATTCTTTTGACGACCGTCCCATGCTAGTTGGACATTGGCACAGCGCATTTCAAGGGAAATATCGGCTGGTGCGGGGCGGGCCGTCACACTATAGAATAAACCTTTAACGTATCGTTTAATGAAAATTATAGAAGTATAACAGGAAACACTGAAGATGAATGTGAAAATGAAATTAATGAAACAAATCTTGAAGCTAGTTAACCAAATAAGCGAATTAGATTACTTAGAGAGCATCATGTAGAAAATATCTTAGGAGATATTGAATTATTTGTTAGAACTCATAATCAATTACATACTGCATTTATTTCAACTATTGAACCTAAGAATCCAAAGGAAGCATCTTCCGATGATTCATGGATCCTTGCAATCAAGAAGAACTGAATCAGTTTACCATGAATGATGTATGGGAAATTGTTCCTGGACCAGAGGATAGAACTATAATAGGAACTAAACGAACGAACACGATGAGGTCGCAAGTAATAAGGCACGACTAGTAGCACAAGGTTACACGCAAGAAGAAGGAATTGATTATGATGAAACTTTTGCCCCCGTAGAACGATTAGAAGCAATTAGGATATTACTCACCTTTGCAAACCATAACAATGTCAAATTATATCAAATGGATGTTAAAAGTGCTTTTGTAAATTGATTTGTCAAAGAAGATGTATATGTAAAGCAACTACCTCTTTTTAAAGACGAAAAATTATTAAATCACGCATGTAAGTTAAAGAAAGCATTATACGGATTAAAACAGGCTCCTCGGGATTGGTATGATAGATTAAGAAATTATTTATTACAATCCAACTTTGAAATAGGAAAATTTTATAATACTTTGTTTATTAGGAAAAATAATAAGGATATGCAATTAGTACAAATATAGTTGATGATATAATTTTTGGATCAACAAAGGATAAGATGAATAAAGAATTTTCAGATATTATGACTCAAGAATTTGAGATGAGTCATATGGAAGAATTAATAATCTTTTTTGTTTTACAAATTTGTCAATTAAAGAATGGAATATTCAATAATCAAGAAAAATACGCAAGAGATCTAATTAATAAATATAACTTAACAACAAATAATGGGAGAACAACACCGACGACGACCAATATAGCATTAAGTAAAGACAATACGTCCAAAAACGTTGATCAAAAATTGTATAAAACAATGATAGGATCACTATTATATATAATCGTAGGTAGACCAGATATAATGCATTGTGTTACTACTAAAATTAACACTCGAAGAAATATGGCAGTGAAGGGGTATCGGACGGTCGAAAGCTCGCGGAAGGGCTTAATAGAAAATAGAACCCAACAATAAAAAAAAGCGAGAGCGGGAGGACATAATCCGGAAGGCCATCACAACCAGTGTCTTCACTAAAGTCAGTCCGACAAGACCTTCCGGCAGTATCAGCTCGACGAAAGGCTCCGTGTAAGGAACTACTCTGATCCAGAACCTAGGAAGCCAGAAGCTACAGAACCGGTGGACAAAGCCTAAAGGGAAACCTTCGAAAAATAACCTACCCAAATAACGATACACCTAAATACAACAATCTCGGAGGCACTAACCCGGAAGAATGCGAAGGCCGCTTAGAATCGGCTTCCGAAGCGTCGGCTACATAACTACCGAAAAGATCACATCTACAAGATAATAAGAGTGACACCAGAAGCCACCCTCCAAGAATACAGGCTATTGCAAAGGACCTACTGAAGGGCTAGCCGGAACCAGGACATGGATTACAGGCTACCTGTGCTAGCCTACCTAATACCGAAACCCGTAGCGGTTTCAACCCAGCGACTATCAACATACACCGCGGGGTTGAGCCCCTCCACGTATTCACGATAAAGCCGAAAGTCTACATCCGCAAGTTCATGTCTGCAAGCCTACATTCAGAAGTTTCCCTCGAGAATCCAAGTATCATAACCAAAATCACCCAGGACCAAGAATGAAACGAATGATCGAAAGCCCAGGCGGATCCGATAGCCATACGGCGGAAGGAGCCCAAAACCATTATAAATAGAACCCCATCGATCACATTGGGTGATCTACTTTTTCTCTTACTTCTTGTATCCTCAAAAGGCAACTCAAAAAATAATATTAATGGAGGATTCCACTCCATGACATCTGTGTATTTCCATTAAAAGCTTAATAAAAGGAGGATTTCTTAAGAAACTTGCTCGATAAGTTTGTACTTTTATTCTTCTAATTGTAACAGTTATGGACCATTATCTATTCTACAGCGAAGTCTGAGTCTGTATCCATCAACATCCTCGAATGGCGATCAAGCCTCGATCACTGAGTCTAGATCCGATCCGGTGATCCTCAGTGAGCCTGTGACTTATAGCCCTGATATCCAATTCCCCGCTAAGGCCGATCGGGGAAGGGAACCAATCCACTTGATTTTCCCTTTATATTTGTCCCCGATGATACACTTCCGGTGTTGACGAAAAATATCGTTAACATTTTGGCGCTAGAAGGAGTGCATGAACCTCCGACCTTGTGGTTAACAGCTACACATCTACCCGTGTTGTTCCATCCCGAATTGGACTAGCTTTGAGGAAGCGAAGTTATGAGCAAGAAACATAAACAAAGGCTTTCAGGATCTCGAGCGGATAGGTCGAGAACCACTAGTCGTAGAGTAATGTAGGAGCAAGAATTAAGGGAAGAGGCTTTGCGAGTAATAAAGCGGAAGAAGAAAATTGAACTACATGCTTATGCGATGGGAAATAGCAGCTCTTACCACATGGGACAAACCATGACTTTCCCACCCAATAGATCTACCTCAGAAGATATTAGCATTTTCCATCGCTTAAAAGACGCTCTCTACAGACAAGTAAAGGAAATGACAGTCGAACACGAAATAATGGACGACTTCAACCGCTTTGCAGACAAATGGACTAAAGAAATGACAATGCAATTCCGGTACGTCCAGGAAAGAGAGGATGAAAGTATAGGAACCGCGACTAGGATGATTCACAGGAGGATTAAACTTCATCAGTGAAAAGGAAAGTGTACGCCAGAGATACCATAGGAATGCTACCTCACTACTTCGAGGGAGAATGTTTACTTCCTAACCAAACATAAACTCGACTATTAGACCTCCACAAAGAAGAGGCACGAGTAAGAAAGAAAGACATGAGGACCTTACTGCCATTATCACCTGATGAATGGACACGAGACTAATCACTGCAGAACCCTCAAGTAAGCCATCGTCAAATTCGCCAATTAAGGCCAATTACGGGAGTTTATCAAAAAATCGAGATGAATTTGAGAAAATCCTTAGGAAAAGGATTAATACACCTGTATCGATGTACGGAGTGCCCGTCCCCCGGAATTTCAAAAGAAAAACCCAAAAGGGGTCAAATCACCAACGGAATAAATCCCTCGCCATCGCTGAATCGGTCGAGAAGAGGCATCCCCCGGAGGGGGATGGTGTGTTAGTCTTTCTCCATGCCCAAATCAGAGGGGTTAGGGTTAAAGCATCAAAAGCGTAAGCTTTCATTTCACACCAGAGATGGTTGTGGCGGTGCATTTGAAAATTAGCACGCCCTGCCTCTTCTCCAGAAGAGTACGCCTTGCCTCTGCTCGAACTAAGCATGTCCTAACTCTGATCGCAGAAAAGCATGTCCCACCTCTGCTTATGTACCGTGTTACCCGCAGAAGGGAGAGCAAACCCCTATCGTTGCCTACGATGGTCAGGATAGGGAAACCCTTATAGGGGGTGGCGTATAAGCCTCTATCAGCGCCTATGATGGCCTGTGTAGGGCGTCAAAAGAGTAAGCCTTAGTTATGTGCCTATGATGGCCCTGTCTAAGTTTCTAAGCCCTTATCATTGCCTAAGATGGTTAGGATATGGCGCCTCCTGGAGGGAGGTCGGGTATGCCCTTGGTCCTTGGTTGTGGATAAGCTAGCCAAGCGCTCCGGACGCACAGGCCCAGAGAGTGGCCAAAAAAGCACGTACATCTTCTGCTTTGACATCAAAAGCCCAAGAGGAGGCTCAGAAAGCACGGACAATATCTGCTTCCCAAATCAAATCCGAAGGGGATACTCACTTCTTTAATGCCGGAGAGGGTTCCGGCCACCTATATATCAATACCCAAATCTGGGTCCATTCAGGTCTCTATAGAATCTGGAAGGTGTTCCGGCCACCTACATATAAATACCCGAATCTTGGTCCATTCAGTTCTCTACAGAAGCCGGTTCCGTCCACCTGCATATCAATACTCGAATCTGGGTCCATTCAGTTATCTACAAAAGCCGAAAGCGATTTTGGCCACCTACATATCAATACCCGTATCTGGGTCCATTCATTTCTCCACAGAAGCCGGAAGGGGTTCCGACCACCTACATATCAATCCCGAATCTAGATCCATTCGGTTCTTTACAGAATTTGGAAGGGGTTCCGGCCACCTACATATCAATACCCGAATCTGGGCCCATTCAGTTCTTTACAGAAGTTGGAAGGGGTTCCAATCGCCCGCATGTTAATGCCCAAATATGGGTCCGCTCGGCCCTTTGCAGAACCGGGTCGGTCCCTACATGTTAATATCTGAATCTAGGAAAAAGTCCTAAATCAAGTCGGCGGTCCTATATACCACAACCTAGAGCAATCCAGCAAAATTACCACCAGATATAGAACCACCAAGATCGCACCTCACTTGTGAAGAACCCCATTCCGGGATTCAAATAAAGAAAGAATCGCTTTCCCCTCTCGGGAGTCCAAGTGAGGGCTCAAGGCTTGCCACCGAAGGTAGGCTCATAAACCCTCCAGGAAGGTACTTTTAACTTATACATCCATTAGTTGCTTTCCTTTTCAATACAACAGTTCTTTACACAATCCTGAGAAAAAGACATCATATACCCACATCAGTTCAAAGAGTAATCGGGGAGATGATTGCGAATGGTTTCTGATAACATCGTATGAGCGACTATCCCTTTTCATTTGTTCTAGACGATTTTTAATTAGAAATATTTCGAGGACAATAGTTTTGGGAAGAAGTTTCCTTATCGAAACGCAGTATTGGCAGGTTTCCATCCATTGCAACACCTTTGGAACACAATAATATTGTTTCCAACAAAAGCAAAAAAAATATCGTGTGACACACGATCAGTTCCACGAAAATCGTGATTCAAGTCGTTATATAGACGCAGTCTTCATTCTAAGAAATGAAATCTCCATACCCCAACATGCGATAAAAATCTCTCATTCCAAATCGGGATTTTGCAAAGCAAACCCCAAAGAAGCGCAATCCTCTATAGATTTCTTCAACTCATCCTCCAGCTTATCGATTTGTTGGTATAATCTACCAACCACCGCGTCTGAGCTTTTGGATAATCTCATTGCTAACCTACACTGTAAATTGCGCATAGCCTCGTCTTTCTCTGTTAATTGCTTTTCCAAATAGGATACTTGTTCCTTGAATTTAGTGATTGTCACCTTCTGGAGGTAATACATTTTTTTATACCCTAACAGAGGTGCATTGTTAAAAATGTCTTTGCCGCAGGCGGCGTTCAGATTCTCCTCCCTAATTTGTGAAGAAGGGGTCTGGAACGAATCCTCCTAGCCACAGATAAGGTGAAACATTGTAATATGAAAATCGCAAGCAGCTAGTGTGTTTTAACTACATCTTACCTCTAGAAGACCAAAAAAACAGTCACATTACGCTTATTAGTCCATACATATTATATGTACCACGTGCACACTTGCACATTATCATGACACCACGCAATACCGAGAAATCACAAAATCAACACGAGTTACGAAACAAACCACAAGAGAATGAACACTTAATACAACAACAATCAAGACCCCATGTTAAAATTGCCTACACTAAACCAAGCATCTTGAATTTTTTTTCCTTAAAATTCAAAAATAAGAGTCTAAAACATGACTGCAATTCAAGTCTCGGAGAAACAGAGGGTTGCTATAATATGGGAAACTTAATTATTAATGAAACTCTAGGGGAGAAAAGACACCTTGAAAGCAAAAGCCATACATGTGTGACATCAACATCAGAGTGACCATGATCCATCCTTTTCCCTGAGCCCAAAGAGCTCTCATCCTCGGGAGGGAGCTCCAGAGACGTAAGGGTAGGTTCTCCAGCACCTCTTCTGGACACGCGTACTTGATCCAGGTGACTCTCTACTTCTCCGTCTGCTATATTAGGCTCCTCCCTTTTATCTTCGTATTACTCAAAAAACCCATCAATAAATAGCAGCGATGCGGGGTCAATCTTATTCGTTGGGGGACCTTATGCTCCCGTCTTATCCACTAATTTTTTTCTAAGACCCTGTCCCGAACACAGGGATCAATTGAAGTAAAATTAAATTCTGAAAGCCTTTCATAGTTGTCCGAAAAGGCAAGGATAAGGGCATCTTCGTTATACTCCGTAGCGATATTGTTGAGGTGGACATTCAAGAATTTTGTAATTCTATCGGTAGCTTCGTAAATAATCCTCCTCATGGTAGCAAGCCGAATATTCATCTTATCCATCTCGGTGGCATAGTCGACCTCCAGTTTCGTTTTCTGTGCTTTCAGGTCCTCAACCTGCTTCGTCAACCCCTAGTTGGCCTTCCTCACCTACTCCAGTGAAGTCGTTTGCCCCTCGCATTCATCATCTCTCTCTGCTCGCTCCCGTGGCAAAGCATCCACCTTGTCTGCCAGCACCTTATTCTACTCACTTAAAACATTGACCTCTGCCGTTACAGTTGAAACTGATCCTTGGGAGACATACCAAGTTTTCATCATCTAGAGAAGAAGAAATAATTAAAAAATGGGGAGAGAAATAGAAAAATGAGAAGGGAGAAAGTGCATATAATACCAAGAGGAAGTCTCTGATTTGTTGTCCATAAAGATCTATTGGATCCAAGGTAGCAGAAGTCGAAGCAATGTCCTCCACTTTAGGAGAAAAAAGAACCGATTCCACAATCTTCTCAAAATCCAAGTTAGGCAAAGGAGGTATAGGACGAGAAACATACTGAGGGGAAGAAGGTGCCGGCAGATCGAGCCTCCCCTCATCCACCTCATCGACGGCATCGAGAGGGGTAGGATCGCCTGTAGATTTACCTTTCGGAGAGGCTTCCGGGGAAGCATCAATATCTACCACATGTTCGCCAGCTACAACGGAAGGGTCAAAAGTTCGCTTTGTTCTCGGAATAACAATATTATCCCTTGAAGAGCTACCTGACTCGTCGCACTTGGATTGCTTCAATGAGGGGCTGACGGTTGTTTGAGCAAGCCTCTTCATGGCCAGAGTGCTAGACCGGCTATAAGCAGCAATGACAGAGGTATCCTGAGAAGCTGAGGATCCTAAGCAGGAGAAAGGGTGAATAAAAAAAGGGCAGGGGTTGTCAAGACAAACGAATCGTTCTCGTCTAAAGATACTAGGGCGGAGAGGAGATCCTTGATTAAGCACATCTGAGGCCAGCAATAATCCTTTTGGACCAGGGAATTAGATGGGGGGTTGCCCTAATATCTTCTTCCCAAAAGGGAGCAACCCATACTCGTGGAGTCAGTCGACATTCAAAAGGAACGACCTGCACAACTGCTCTATCGGTGCATTAAAGATCGTGTCAAGCACTTGAGCTTCCTCCGGGGTCAAAATCACATCTTTGGAGGGAGGTTTTGCAACAAGGAGAAGGTCAAAAAAAGGGAACCCCACCTTCATCACTAAATTGCCCTGATATGCCGGATGGACATCGGACAAGGAAATATTGGTCCTCCCACGGCCTAGTTTTATTAATGACATCAGTGATCAACCTCTTAACCGGATTGGCCCTCCAGATCGGCGATTCCGAGGTCTTGGAGAACTGGATCATGTGGCGGATAAGGTCAGGACTTAAGGAACGTTGACCCAAAGCAAGCGCCAGAGCCTCCACACACAAAAGGGTCATAAATGTGTTTGGAGAAAGTTGGATAGGAGCAACTTTCAAATGCACCAGAAGCTTATATAGAAAATGGGGAAAAGGAAGTAAACCACCATGCCAAATATGAATAATTGAATACGCGAAGAAACCTTCTAGAGGATTCTTAAGGAAGTCTGGGGAAGCAGCAACCCTGGCATCCACGCCCACAATGCCAAAGTCATCCAATATGGCGTTCACGGACTATTAGGATGTAATCAAGGATGGTTTGGGTGCAAATGCCTTCTTGGTGCGGGGGGCCTTGGAATACTTAACCTTATCCTTAGCAAGGCTTTTATGAGACATGATCCTACCAGGTAACATCGTTTCATAATAATACGATCAATATGAATATCTCTTACACAAATGCACATACTACTGGCATTATCAATATTACTAAGTGCCATTATACCTCGATTGACAGAGGTTGGGGGGTGAAAACCTAAAACGAACCTAGATAGGGATACGGATAAAATCACGTCTTTATGCCTCAAGATAACCGACGTGACAATTTTGATGCATAATTAGGATTTCTATTTATAGGAGATAAGAAAAAACTTACCAGTAATCAATCATGAGTCTTCGAGAAAAAGAAGAATTCGAACGTTTTCTTTTGTGAGAACAGTAATCTTGTCTAAGAATTTGATTTGCAGATGAAAGACGAGAACAATGAAGGAGAAGGATTTAGGTTCAAATTCCAAGATCAATCTAGTCCACACAACTAAAAGCCAACCAACGCTTCTAATTGAGGGAGACAAAGGGACTCTGATGTGAAACTTTGAAGAAAAGACAAAATTTTTACTTGAAAAGTCAAAAACATACCTTCACTAAAGGGGATGGGCAAATGTTACTACTAAAATCAACATTCGAAGAAATATGGCAGTGAAGGGGTATCGGACAGCCGAAAGCTCGCGGAAGGGCTTAATAGAAAATAGAACCCGACAATAAAAAAAGAAGCGAGATTAGGAGGGCGTAATCCATAAGGCCACCACAACCAGCGTCTTCACCAAAGTTAGTCCGACAAGACTTTCCGGCAGTATCAACTCGACGAAAGGCTCCATGTAAGGGACTACTCTGATCCAGAACCAAGGAAGCCAGAAACTACAGGACTGACAGACAAAGACCAAAGGGAAACCTTCAACCAATAACCTACCCAAATACTGATACACCTAAAAACGCCAATCTCGAAGGCACAAACACAGAAGAATGCGAAGGCCACTCAGAACCAGCTCCCGAAGCGTCAGCTACATAACTACCAAAAAGATCACATCTGCAAGATAATAAGAGTGACACCGGAAGCCACCCTCCAAGAATACAGGCTACCGCAAAGGCCCTACAGGAGGGCTAGCCGGAACCCGAACAGGGATTAC
Source organism: Allium sativum (assembly GCA_030737875.1). Lineage (NCBI taxonomy): Eukaryota > Viridiplantae > Streptophyta > Magnoliopsida > Asparagales > Amaryllidaceae > Allium > Allium sativum. The sequence continues at coordinate 192,887,018 of CM060927.1, read as the reverse complement.
AGGCTACCCCTGCTAGCCTACCTAGTACCGAACACGTAGCGGTTTCAACCCGGCGACTATCAACATACACCATGGGGTTGAGCCCCTTCACGTATTCATGATAAAGCCGAAAGCCTACATCCGTAAGTTCATGTCCACAAGCCTACATTTAGAAGTTGCCCTCGAGAATCCAAGTATCATAACCAAAAGCACCCAAGACCAAGAATGAAACAACCGACCGAAAGCCCAGGCTGATCCGATAGCAATACGGCGGAAGGGGCCCAAAACCATTATAAATAGGACCCCAGGGATCACATTGGGGAGTTCTCCTTTTTATCTTACTTCTTGTATCCTCAAAAGGCAACTCAAAAAATAATATTAATGGAGGATTCCACTCCATGACATATGTGTATTTCCATTAAAAGCTTAATAAAAGGAGGATTTCCTAAGAAACTTGCTCTATATGTGTGTACTTTTATTCCTCTAATTGCAACAGTTATAATTCATTATCTATTCTACAGAGAAGTCTGAGTTTGTATCCATCAACATCCTCGAATGGCGATCAAGCCTCGATCACTGAGTCTAGATATGATCTGGTGATCCTCAGTGAGCCTATGGCTTAGAGCCCTGATATCCAATTCCCCGCTACGGCCGATCGGGGAAGGGAACCAATCCAACTCAATTTTCCCTTAAGATTTGTCCCCGACGATCCACTTCCGGTGTTGACGAAAAATATCGTTAACACATAGCATATGTATTTGTGCAAGATATCAATCGCAACCAAAGGAAACACATTTAAAAGTGGTAAAACGTATTCTAAGGTATGTAGAGCATACATCAGACTATGGTTTTTTTATTTCATAAGGATGATTCATTCGACTTAGTTTCTTATTGTGATTCTGATTATCCGGGATGTAAATCCGATTGAAAAAGTACTAGTGGAACATATCATTTCTTAGGACATTCACCAGTCTTGTGGTTTAGTAAATAGCAAAATATCATATCTTTGTCAACAACCGAAGTAGAATATATCTCTGCTGCTTTGGCTTGTTCACAAGTAATATATATGCAACAAAATCTAAATGAATTTAATTAAATATTAATAAATCACCAATATACTATGATAATACAAGCTCCATAAGTATATCTAAAAATCCAACTCATCGTTCAAGAACTAAACATATTGATATACGACATCATTTTCTATGACTATGAGATAACATAAGTAAAGAGAAAATATCACCTAAGTTGGAAGAAATAGATAAACAAATAGAAGATATATTAAGAAAACAATTAAATGAAGCAACGTTTACTAAATTTAGAAGAGAATTAGGTATTTGTTCACTAAGTGAATTAGAATAATTATATATATATAGAAGAATAACATTAAAAATTAGAAAAGTAAAATGTAAAATACAAGTATGTCAACATACATATGTCACCATGTCGACATGTAACTATAAGATTTTTTTAAATTAATCCTACCAAAAGTTAGTTGCAATAATCATTTAAATTCCCTACTTCAAATTTTCTTCTTCATTTTCATTTCTCCTTTCTGTAAAAACTCTAAACTAAAATAAAAAAATGGCCTCCACCAATTTTAACACCCAAATCAATCCCGAATCATCCGCTGGACCATCTCAAGGTCCTTTCCAACGTTCTACTTTATCAAGTGTCGTCAAACTTGAAGAGAAGATGGGATATACTCTTTAAATGCTTGTTGAAATACAAGTGCTCCAAATTCGAATGAGGCAAGAGCAAAATTGACAAGGAAAGATGTTAAGAAATCTTAAAGTTCATAATGGACAACCAAGCCAACCCAATCATCATCGAAGATGATAATAAACCTACGGAAGACGAGGAGGAACCAGAAGATGAAGAAGAAGAAGAGATAATGTGATGACCGCCCACAACCCCGGCACTTAACAAGGGGAATAATTCGTTGAAAGGCTTACCAGGAAGTCGTAGACGATCATCATAGGTAAACAACAACGTCGAAACCTGTTGAAAACTCACAGCACAAGGATAAAATATAACAGAACATATACAACAGGTAATATATAGTGAAGGATATTTGAACAGAAATTCCAAACTTTCAAACAACTAGGAAGTATATCCAACACCAGGATTTCAACATAAGTCTGTACAAATTTGCCTCCCTACAACACTCAGTGAAGGAACAACAAACAACAGAAACAAATACTAGATAGTAATAAAACTGCTACGTAAGCCTCCAGCTCGCCATCGATCAGCATCGTCGTCTCACCAAATTATCACCTGTCACCTTCTACGCAGTCTTCCCATCCACAACCAGATGAACACCCAGAGGTAATAAGAGGAAACATAAAATCTTAAGTCAAACAACAGTCTTGGTGAGTGATGAAACAACTATCTAACATCATCAATAAAGTATACGGGAATGGGTAAATAAGCAAATCATTCTACCCACAACACCAGAGAATAACTCAACCTCGTCCTCCCCACATCGAACAATAATAGCCTTTACATCAAACATTTCAACCACCCATCCATGAAATCCAAAACAACATTTCATTCATGGGAATTAGAAGAAAACACCACTGGCACTCATAGCATCCCGATCATACGTATATCACGTAAATTGTCCTCATCGAACTTAACAACCCTCAAACACAAGCCCCAGATGCCTAAATCAATATTAGACAAGCACCCAAGAACCATCTCCTTCGACGTTGGATAATTTATGTGAGATGGAACAATAAGGAAACTAATCATCCATTACAGACTCTGGCTATCACCGCCAATCCTGCTTCGAAACTATCGTCAATCGTATGACGGCCAACCTTGTTATATGTCAAGGGCTAATGGTAACCCCTGTTCTAGCATAAACTCCATACATCTTTCAACGATACGTATGTATGTCCAACCTTGACAACTAGGCCTTTCAACTATACCCAGGGTACTCGACCAGCAACCTTCCAGTCTTTTGGGTGCCCCTCATGTACCCCTGCTTTGAGCCTGCTAGAACTTACGGCAACGATAATTTCTCAGTCTTCGTATCTCTAGTCATCCAACCCGGCAACTTTTCGTAGCCCAGGCAACCTACTCAAGCAACCATTATCCACCAATTCATGACCTTTGAGTTGCCACCTCATTCGTTATTCAGCACCGATCAACGAACACATGCAACACTTTGGATATTCCCACTTAAATTTACTTCGAAGTCACAACATCACTGAGCCAAATCACATCACTATGCTGCGACTAGGGTTCGGGGGTTTCCCTCGAATTTTTTTAGGCCCTTTTGTTCTAATATGGGTCGTACCCAAAAAATATAATTTTCCAGAAATGACCCTGTGGGACTGACCACCAAGTGTAACCAACCCAATCCCCTGGTGAACGACTAGTCTCCACCTGCCCTATGCTCGACCCGTGGCATGTACATCCCTAATTCAAGTACAATTTCGACCAAAACATTGCCAATCAACACAATCGATGAAATATAGACATCTAATTAATTCAACACAACCATAAGCATGCTACGAAATCACTGACAACATGAATATGACGATTACCACCAAAATTATGCAAATTTCGCTAAAATCATGATAAATGAACATATAAACTAAATTACAGATCCAACTTGCATAAACATATGAAATAGCAAAGAAATTACCTTTTTAGGTTGCTAAATTAAATCCTTTGGCGATTCAAATGAAAACAGACTTACCATGATGTAGATTTAAGAGAAAACACTTGAATTTGATGAAAAACAAATCAACACTCATACACTTGATTGAATCCATGTGAGAGACGTATATCACTCACCAATTCTCCAAAACAACCCAAAATGATTGAAACATGATTCCTTACAGCGAAGAATTTGATCCAAACTCTTCAATTCGATAATCTCTCTCTTGGAATGTTGTAGATTTAGCTTCCAACGATGTAGATCTTCGATTCTCTAATGTAGATCTCGAATTTTAGTGGTGGAAAGGTGTAGGAGAATGGAAAAATGGAGGATCATAAGCTCCTCCAAATGAGAGAATTGAGAAAGTAAATTATACTCCATACCCCCTACCCCCTATTTATAACCTCCACCAGCCCATTAATGGGCCTCCCCAAATCAGCCCATTATGGCTTCCTAAACCTGAACAACCGACTGTTAAACCTTAAATCAGCGATTCCTCCCAAACAGCTGAAACGAATCTTTAATGTGACCACTCTACAGAAAGGCAAACGTCATTTCCTTTCCAATAGCACAGATTTCAACACTTGATTCAACCCGAGTCAAAAGTTATGCCCTATGCAAGACTGACAAGGGAAAATTGGTCATAAACGAAATTGGTAAAAATTATGGATATGTCTTACATTCTCATAAGCAACATATTAAAATATAAGAATGATTCAATCTCAGGGAATAAAATAAAAATATTTTATGATCTTCCGATACGTAAAATGCGGGCTGTTACAGATAATGGAGGAAGAGGAACCCGAGGTGGTAGAACAAGAAGTCTCAAACAAGGAAGATCAAGTCATTTGCGTGGGTGAAGTCCTGTTAGATCATAACAGAAATGTGATTGAATGAAATGGAGAATTTTGCCTCCATTACCCAAATTGTCCTACCTATAAGTCTTCTATAGTTAAGGACAAGTAGAATATAGGTTTTGATTCATTCTTGTTGTTTATTTTCGTTCCTTTCCGTTAATTCGATGTATGACATGTCCATGTAATATTGTTTATAAAAACAATATTTAAATATATTGCTTGTTTTGTCTAAAATAATTGTTCTATTACTTTGATATATAAGCAAGGATTTAGGGGGAGTCATATATATCAAGTATCTTAATATAATATAATTTTGGATAGTTATAGGATTTAAGGGGAGTAGTTTTAGAATTTCTTTTTGACAATGCCAAAGGTGGAGAAATTATAAAATATAGACATAGTTTATAGGATTCATATAGATAGGAGGAATATTAGAAGGATCATCATCAACAGATATGAACAAGTATGATATTTTATAAACAAAGGTTGTCATCATCAAAAAGGGGGAGATTGTTTGAGAGTGGAGTTTTTATGAAAACAAACTTATTTCAATGTTAATTGATAATAAAATCTATATACTAACAATTTAATATAGAATATATATATATACATATATACACACACATATGCAGGATTTGTATACAGGAATTAATACTGAAGACTGTACAATTTAAGAGTTCAAGGGATTCAGAATCCAGAGACGATTCAAGACTCACGAGTAGTCAAGAGTTCAAGATAAATATAATAATAGAGTCTAGTTTACGCAAGAATCTGAATAGCACTCCATGTTCAAATTCAAATTCTGTTTTTTTTTCCTTCTGATTTTCAAATTCTATCTTTATTCTCTATTCTTACTTTCTGATTTTAAACTCAAGTTGTACAGTTTACAAGTTTTATATATATTTATATAATTATATACTTGTATATACTTTATACTTATATAGTTTTTAACTTTATAATTTTATAAATATGTTTATATATTTTATATTTATGTTTTCAAATGATTTTCTACTTTATAATATTTATTTTTAACACTATGATTTAATTCAAGAATTTTCAGAACTATATATATAAATATATATATTAAAACACTTGAAAAATGCTCAAAATTCAATTTTGTACTATGACATGTTGATATACATAATTTGGCATGTCGACATACAAATATCATATTTTTTATTTTAAAAGAAAGTGTCTTTTCACTATTTGTAATGTTCTAGAAGCGTTACAACCTTTCAAATCTTATAAATAGGGGTTCATTTCGAATTTTTTTCATCATTCTTCTTCTCCATTTTCATCCCCTTTCTCTACACCATTTTTATTTCTTATTTTTATGATTTCTACAGTTACACCCTACCGAATTCAATTCTATTTATATACAACTTCTTCTCTTCTCACTCTCTACTCATTACTCTCTAAATTAAAGTGCTGTTGAAGAGTTATAGGGCTATTTTAACTAATTGGGAAGTGTTTGGGAAAAGGTGTGTCCTTGTAGCCTTGAAATTAAGGAAATAGAGCGGCATTAACCTTGTAGCCGGGAAATCAAGGGAGTTTGGAATTGGTGTTAACTTTGCAGCCATGAAATAAAGGGGTTGCACTTGGATATTGATATAATAATAGAACTTTGCGCAATCCAGTGTTGCATGGGACCAGACGTAGGAGTAATCTGTATCAGTATAAAATTCGGTGTGTTCTTCTCTTTTTTGGATTTTATTTCTATTTATTTTTGTGTTTGTGTTTGATTCCGTGTCTTTGATTTTTTATGTGCTGTGTGATTCATATAGTAGATCATATAAGTTTTAGATTTTGTTAAATATCTCAAAAACACTATTCACCACCCTCTCCTCTAGTGTTAGTTTTGTCGTAACGATCTATTCCTCAATCCTTAACATATTGTGGTTGTTGAGATTGAACTCATAGAGTCCCTTCACAGCATTACTCTATAGAAGAATTTTCCTAGTTATTATTTCTCTAGTTACACAGTATTTAGGGATAAAAATCAAAGTATACATTACCATCTTTAGCAAATTGAGACGCACTAATTAGGTTTTTCTTTATTGTTGGTAATCCTAGTAAATTATGTAAAAATAGATACCTATTACCAATGACACTACCAGTGCAAGTGTGATAGATTTTAACACACTAACCATTGCACATTCTTATAGTTTGATTATCTTTATTCTTTGTTCCCAAGATTCGGGTTATTCAAATTGTTAGTGATATGATGGCTAGCTCCTGAGTCTGGGTACCATGATTCATCTTGAATATGATCAGCTTTGGCTAGTTTATTGTGATTCCTTGTGTTGTTTGTACGATTAGTTGCATCTCCCTTTCCTTGTGCTAAATTGGTCTTTGATTGTTGTTGTTTTCTTTGCCTGCTGGGTAGTTTGAATTATATCTGAAATAACACTTGATAGCAGTAAGACCAATTTTCTCACATATTTGACACTTTGGTCTATTGTTGTTGCTATTACTCCACCGTCCTCTTCCTCTACCACTTCTGCCTTTGGTGGTGGGGTTGCCCCTTTGAAAGGTTTGCTCCTTTCTATAATTATTACTTTTTTGATTTTTGTTATTGTCATTACTTTTATTAACTGCATAGCTAATAGGGAAGTAACTTTCTTGAGCTTTCTTGCTTTCAAGCCTAGCTCCATGTGCTAATAAAATAGAGTGAACATCATCAAGAGATGAGAATTCCTTTTGTGAGGAAATTATGGCTTCCACATCTTCATATTCTTTAGTTAAGCCATTGAGAATAGTCAAGATTTGTTCAGAATCATACACATTATAGCCAGTAGCTTCTAACATGTCACAAACTGATTTAATTTTGCTCAAGTACTCTCTCATGGTAATGTTGTCCTTCTTTATTTTTTGCAATTGTCTTTTATAAAACATGACTTTAGCAGCTAACTGGTTGTTGAAAGATTTTTCTATTGTTGACCAGATCATGTAAGCGCTTTTGCAGCCAATCACTTATGGTAATAAGCTTTGATTGATAGAGGATAGTAGCCATGAACTGATTAAACGATATTGCCAGTGGTATTTCAGGTATTCTTCGTTATTGACTATTTTATTCTCTTGATCAGTAATGAAATTTGGTGGAACTGATAAAGTCCCAATGATGATGCCTTCAAGGCCATAATCTTGGATTGCAGTCTCGATCTGAAATTTGCAAAGAAAATAACTGTTTTCATCCAGTTGCACTGTAATTATTTGTAATTGAGGACTAATGTAAAACCCCGAATTTTCTGTTAACTGTAAATTAACAGATTTAAGTATAATTATTCCTTAATGAAAGAATCAAAAGAAACGAGTTACGCCATTGCGTTCGTCTCGGAATTCTGCTTGAGATAGAGTCTGAGTTTGCGTGAATCGGACTCCGTATGAAGGAGTTATGACCTCCAGAAGTTTCAGAATTCAAATTAAAATTCAATCAAAAATCGGTTCAAATTTCGAATTCAGAGCCAAACTGGGTTGGGCGGGGAAATTCCCGCCCAGGACCCAGGTCGACCTGGGGGTCGACCTGGGGGTCGACCTGGGTGACCAGGTTGACCATAAGGTCGACCTGCTCAGTCGACCTGGCTTGGCCCTGGCTGGCCTGGTCGGGTTTTTGGTCGAATTTCTGAGCTTGGCTGTGTCACTAGGGCTTACATGTCACTTTCTGATTGGCTGCTCTTGAGATGGATGGTCTGGTTTCACTCTAGCTTCATCGACGTCTCTAATTAATTTAAAATTCTATAAATACAACTTGAGTCTAAACCTAAATTCACACAAATAAATTGGAGATTGAGCCGTCATGCTGTTGGAAGGAAGCCAAGAGTAGCCTCCACTTGTAGAAAGCTTAGAGACAAGCCAAAATCAAAGTTATAGCACGATTCAAACAACGTTAGTCTTCCCACGGGAAAGCAATTCAAATTCAAAACTCAGAAATCAGAAAACAAGACCGTCGTTCGTTGTAAGTATAGTGATTTTTTCGATGTGAATAGAAGTTTGGATTTGATTCGATGTAAAATGGAAATGGAATTGTGTTATTATGTAACAACGATGTTAATTCACATCTATGTATTGAAATGATTGTGGTATAGTTGAGTTGATATTGATCCTATTTTACATATAGAGTCACATGCAAGTTGTATAGTTCATATGGTAATCGACACCTATATGTTTATGTGTATATAGGTTGTATGTGATTAAGATTTCATGTATATATATGCTAGAACCTTTATGCCTAAATGAATACGTTCACGTACATGCTAGTATGTTGTAAGAAAGCTCTAAAATTGGATCCATGTCAAGATCCACTTTAATATGTGTTTCATGTTGTAATTAGACATATGATTGGATCTAGTTCACACCCATGTCATAAAATTATACATACTTTATGAAATTATCATATTCTTGTCATTTGCTTGTTATGCTCGATGTTATGCCTAGATCCAAAAACAAGTTTAGGCTTATGTTATCTAAATCATATGCTAATTTATGTGACACCTATTTGGTTAGATACCTATTTCAATGAAAGCTCACATATACATTGATTTAGGCTATTTTGCAAGTTCACATTCATGTTGACTATTTTGCAAGTTCACACCTATGATGTTCATATTGACTATGCCAAAAATGCCAAGTTTACACCTATGTCATGTTCATGATTATGAGTTCCCTTATGTCAACTTTGTGTGCGCTAAATTAGGCTAAGTTTTTAGCCTAATATTATATGTTAAAAACCAAGCGAACGAAAATTAGGCTAAGATTTTAGCCTAATGTTTAAACGGGTAATGTTGGGAATATCAGAAAAACTTGACATAAAAATATATGAAATTGGCATGTTTGTCACATGCCAAAATTGGTGGCATTTTAAACAGTATATATTCTTATACCAAAAAGGATGAACTTGGAAAGTGGGCCATAAAATTAAATTCACATATATTAAGTAATAAAGACAAATATGTAAATTTAGAATATATGAGTATGCTTAACACGAGGTTGGATTGAGTTGTGATGTAAACATGCCCGGACCCGCCTGGCTGTCCAGTAGTCATAACAATACCTATCCAATGTGGGTGATTAAGCATGAAGCCCAGTAAGGACCTGAGGTTAGACTGAGTTACAGTGTAAATCTGCCCGGAACCGACCGGCACATCCAGTAACCATAACAATACCTGTCTAATGTGAGTGGTCGGTGCTTTAAAAAGCTAAGGACAGTCTGTTAGGATGGTAGGGTTAAGTTAACTAAAACACTTAACCAATTCAACATGTTAATGAAATTGATGGGTGGGGTTAGCTAAGTACAGACACTTAACCACTTAACATGTTTGACTAGAAAACCTAGTAACGGGGACCCATTTCAGCAATAACCCCATTAGGTATCATGGTACCCAGAAACTAGGCAGGGTGGGGCACGATTACTGGGTTGATTGTAAGCGGTCAAAAGCGACGTCGGTGGGTGCAACAGTGTGGGTTCTAACGGAGTGAGGGCGTGCACACACTTCGAAGCAGATAAACAGGGCACTGGGGGCACCAGTAGTATGACCTATGCATTTTTAGTTTTGTGTCGGGTCGCCACCATGGGACTTGATACACCCCATGGTGGGGCCAACATAGGTATCTACAATCTTTAGGGGTCGTAAGACACAGATGATTATGCGAGTTGGAGCCGATCTTTAGAAAAAGGGGATCACTTTACCTCCAGCATGGGGTGCCAGTTAAGACAATACAAGTAGGTGCCGAGATATAGTATGGGGTGTGATAGTATATTCGACTCAAACTGCTTTGTCTTAGTTTATGACAATCTCATATTTCCAGTTTATACTTATCTTGCCCTTATTCTTATTCTCATACTGTAGAGTCACTAGACTTACCAGGCTTTATGTCTGACCCTATTTTCTTTTGTCCTCTTTTCTTCCGTCCCCCCCCCCCCAAAGTCCACAAGGAGGAAACAACTCAGCTTAGTCAGACTCTTTGCAAGCCTCAAGATAGTAGATGTACGGTTTGGACTCTCTCTCCTTGGCTATGGCGGTTGGAAACAATCATGGGGATTTATGCAGTTTAATCATGTTTTATGCTTCTTTATTTAATAACCAAGACAGAAATGATGTTGTAATGTTTTGGAAGTTGTTATGAGGTAATTATGGAAATGTTTTGTATGAACAAGTATTTTATGAAATAAAAGTATGTTTGTTTCCGCTGCTTATATATATGTGTTTATATCTATCTTATGTTTTGTCTGTGATTTTTACTTACAAACCTCCACCAAAGTTAAGGCAGTCCCTTGTGAGTGACCTTAATGGAGGGTGGGGTGTTTCACTTGGTATCAGAGCATAGATTTACCAGACTAGATAAAAAAAATTTAAACTATTTTCAAAAGAAGTTTAAGAAGCATTCTTTTTCGAGAAAAAGTCTTGTTTTTAAAAGGCATAAATTCCCCAAAGCCAGACGCACTATCTCTCTCTATCCTTTGTCTTGAATACTTTCCTTTTTGTTCCAGCATGTCTGGAGATCTTAACCTTCCGGGAGGAGTACCGATACCTGGCTGGTTCCGAAGGTACCTAGAGGCTAGGGCCAATGGTGTAGGCCCAGCAGACATTCCTCCTCCCACAGTGGCAGCGGTTCCTCCACCTCCTCCTCCTCCTCGTGGAAATACTTTCGCTAAGATATGTAGAGACCTCAAAGCTATGGGTGGAAAGGACTTTTATGGAACTGAATCCTTTGTAGTAGCAAGGAACTGGCTGAAGGAGATCGAGGACTTGTTCGTCATCTTCGAAGTTGACGACAACAAAATGATACAGCTAGCTGTGTGGTTGCTGAAAGATGAAGCTTCCTATTGGTGGGAAGTTACCCATGCTGAAAGTCCAGTGGAAACTTGGGAAGATTTTAGGATGCGGTTTGAGATGAAATTCCTCTCCCAAGCTGAAAGAAGCCTGCAAATGGAGAAGTTCCTAACCCTTAAACAAGGAAGTATGACAATAAAGGAGTATGTAAATCAGTTTAATCAGCTGGCCAGATTTGGGCTGGATTTAGTAAACACCCGACACAAGAAGGCCCTTCGCTTCGTCAAAGGTCTGAATGAGCCTCTACACAGCCTTGCAATGACACATATACCCATGGGAGCGACCTATGAAAGCTTGGTGGACATGGCGCTGCTACACGAGGAAGACAAAGGTAAGAAAGAGGCAAAGGTGGAAGTACCTCAAGAAAAGAAAGAGGGTTTACAGGCTAAGAAAACAGACTTCAAGAAAGGCGGGAAGAACAACAAAACCCATGAAAAGAGAAAGTGCAATTTCTGTGGAATTGTGGGACATATAGCAAAAGACTGCAGGAAGAAGAAGGCAAAAATGAATGGGGCTGTTTCCATTGTGGAGAGACTGGACACTTGGCCAAGGACTGCCCAAAGAAGCGGGGGCAGGGACAGAGGACTGGATCCACCTCAGGAGGACAGCTTCACGTGCTGACAGCACCTCCACAGGAACGAGGTAGAAATATTTCTGTAGAAAGCTTAGTTTATCTTTATGATCATCCAGTTCGCACTCTCTTTGATTCTGGTGCATCACACTCCTTTATTTCATCTGCTTTAGTAGAATCTCTGCACCTAGACACTAGTATGGTAGAAGATCCCTTGGTTGTTTCAAATCCAATTGGGGGCTCGGCTTATTGGTCGATGGTTTGCTTGGATTTGAAAATCTCTATTCTAAGTGTTGAAATTAGATGTAGTGCCTTTGTTTTGGGCTTCTCAGGATATGGATTGATCTTAGGCATGGACTGGTTATCCAGTAACGGTGCCATTCTTGATTGTGAGAAAAGAGTGGTTAGACTCTTGACTCGGCTCGGTAACACTCTAGAAATTTCTTGTAATCCCTTGAATGCTGTTATGCTTAGTTATCTAGAGTCGCTTGATGCTTCTGTTGAGAATTTGCAGTCGGTTAGAGTGGTCAGGGAATATCCGGATGTCTTTGAAGAGGTGAAAGGCTTACCTCCGAAGCGGGAAATAGACTTCCACATATATCTTGTTGATAATGCAAAGCTTGCAGCTCTGCCTGTTAGACACATGGCTCCAAAGGAGAGAAAGGAGCTCAGTAAGAAAGTTAAGGAGCTTCTCGGGAAGGGGTTTATAAGGAGAAGTATCTCGGAGTGGGGTGCTCCAGTGGTGTTCGCCACCAAAGCAGATGGTTCACTACATCTTTGTGTGGACTATAGGGATCTAAACAAGCTGACTAAAAAGAATAGACACCCGCTTCCCAGAATAGATGATTTGTTTAATCAGCTTGTAGGTGCATCCGTCTTCTCCCAACTTGATCTAGCTATTGGGTTCCATCAGCTAAGGGTAGCTGAAGATAGCATTGATAAAACGGCGTTCAAAACCCCAGACGGTTTCTACGAGTGGCTTGTCATGCCTTTCGGTTTGACAAACGCACCCGCTTATTTTGTGGACCTAATGAGCATAGTGTTCAGAGAATTCCTCAATACGTTCGTGGTGGTCTTCGTAGACGATATTTTGATCTTCTCAAAGAATGAGGAAGAACATGCTCGGCATCTAAAAGAAATCATGGATACTCTCCATGCACATCAGCTAAAAGCCAAATTCTCCAAATGCCACTTTTGGAGAGAAGAGGCCAGATTTCTTGGACATATAGTATCCAAAAAAGGGTTAGCCGTGGACCCCGTGAAAGTGGTGGAAGTGCAAGATTGGAAGACACCAAGAAATGAAACCGAAGTCCGAAGCTTTCTTTGGCTAGCAGGTTTTTACCGAAAATTCATTAGGGATTTCGCGAAAATCTCCGCTCCGCTCACAAGGCTAACAAAGAAGAATCTAGCATTCGCTTGGGATTTGGACTGTGATATTGCTTTCCAACACTTAAAAAGGGCTCTTACAACAGCCCTAGTTCTAACTTTGCTTGATGGAAGCAAGATGTTCACAGTATACATGGATGCTTGTAGTACGGACGAGGAGTTGTTTTGATGTAGGAAAAGAGGGTAGTAGCTTATGGTGGAAGACAATTGAAAGTTCATGAAAAGAACTACCCAACCCACGATCTTGAGTTGGCCGCCATCGTCTTTGTGCTTAAGTCTTGGCGCCATTATCTCCTAGGTGAGAAGTTCGAATTATATACTGACCATAAATCGTTGAAATATCTCTTCTCGCAGAAAGATCTTAACCTAAGGCAGCAAAGATGGATGGAATTCGTTGCCTCGTATGATTTTGAAATTTCCTATACTCCTGGCAAAGGCAACGTAGTAGTTGACGCGTTGAGCCGAAAGAAACTGACCTTATGCCCTCTCTTTGTGGAAAGGCAAAGCTTGGAGTATATAGCCAGCTTTGACTTTAGGCCATCCTCTGATTTCGTACCTGGTTTATTGGCCTCCCTAGAAGTACGACCCACTCTTTTAGACTCAATAGGGGCCGCTCAACGTGAAGACCCTCAGCTTGTGGACGTGATTGATAAGCTAATTAGGGGTGAAACTTCCAGTCACCTCAATAGGTACTCCATCGATGATAAGGGTTGGCTGAGGAAAGATGGAAGACCGTGCGTCCCACAATCAAGGGAGTTGGTAAAGAAGGTTCTCGAGGAAGCACATCATTCCAAGATGACAATACACCAAGGCGGGGACAAAATGTACAAGGACGTAAAGAGAGTTTTCTATTGGAGCGGCATGAAGAAGGACGTGGCAGATTTCATTTCTAAGTGCGTGACATGCCAACAGGTCAAGGCGGAACAAAAGAAGCCTGGAGGACTGCTTCATCCTCTAGAAGTCCCGCAATGGAAGTGGGATAGCATTTCAATGGACTTCATTGACGGGTTGCCTAGGTCAAGAAGAGGCAATACTAGCATTTGGGAAATAGTGGACAGGCTTACTAAAAGCGCCCACTTTTTACCTATCAAGAGTAGGAGGACTGCCTCGTCTCTAGCTTCTCTTTATCTCAAGGAAATAGTTCGACTCCATGGAATACCCTCCAGTATAGTGAGTGACAGAGATCTCATCTTTACGAGTGAATTTTGGCGGAGTCTGCAAGAAGCTGTAGGCACACAGTTACGCTTGAGCACGGCCTATCACCCCCAAACTGATGGCCAAACAGAAAGGGTGAATAGGGTATTGGAAGATCTTTTGAGACTATGCGTTCTTGACTTTGGAGGGACTTGGGAGGATCAGCTTCCTCTAGTGGAATTCGCCTACAACAACAGCTACCAAGCCACCATCGGTATGGCGCCCTTCGAAGCTTTGTATGGAAGACCGTGCCAATCACCAACTTGTTGGTGGGAGTCTACTGACAAACTTATACTTGGGCCAAACATGATTGGAGAGACTTCAGAAAAAGTGGACTTGATACGAAGGAGAATGAAGACAGCCCATGACAGACAGAAATCCTACGCCGACAAAAGAAGGACCGACCTTGAGTTTGAGGTTGGGGACAGGGTTTTCCTTAAGGTATATCCTTTAAGGAACGTCGTTCGCTTTGGATCCGCGGGAAAGCCAGCACCAAGATTTATAGGACCGTTCGAGAAGATTGGGAAAATGGCTTATGGAGTAGAGCTGCCCGAAAGGTTGGCTGGAATTCACAACGTCTTTCACGTTTCTCATCTTCGGAAATGTCCACATGAATCTACGGAAGTGGTAGAGCCAAGCATTCTAGAAGAAGACGAAGTGGAACGCGAAGCAACTGTAAGAAGAGTTCCAACTTAAATCGTAGGAACTGAAGTGAAAAAGCTACGCAACCGCGAAGTCAAGCTCGTCAAAGTTCAATGGAGCGATGCCGAGGAAGACGCGACTTGGGAAACTGAGGATAGAATACACACAGCCTAACCTTTTTTTGAGGTAATATCTTTGATCTCTCTTTTTCCTTAAGTCATGCTTATATCTATCTTTAGGTATATTTCCTCGATATTATCCTATATCCATAGGTAGAAATCCTTTGGATATAAACATGTATCTGAAACATGTTATGGTTGATGGCTGCAAGTGGTTGCTAGTGGTTGCTCGTGGATGCATATACACACACAACCTAGGTTTTAGATCGGCTCAGTCACCTCATATTGCATATGCATATATGTATTCATGTTTGTATGTGGTTGAAAATTCATATGTTGTCATATGGATGTCGCATTTATATGAATGGTTGCGCACTCATGTACAATTATGAATAGGGAAAATTTTGCATACATAATGGATTCAAGGCACTTACATGATTTGCATTAAGGAGGTCAACTGAATCAGTAGACTACCTGATTTTGCATTAGATAAGGACATGTACACACATTGTGCATATGATCATGAAGCATTAGAAGTCTTTTAAGGGCAATGGACGCCTGTGTTTGATGGTTGAGTAGATGAACGATTGGATGTTAGGACTTACGTTCTCCTAGACTCGAAGATTTCGAGGATGAAATCCTTTAAGGAGGGGAGAATGTAACACCCGAATTTTCTATTAACTATAAATTAACAGATTTATGTATAATTAATCCTTAATGAAAGAATTAAGGGAAACGGGTTACGCCATTGCGTTCGTCTCGGAATTCTGCTTGAGATAGATCCGAGTTTGCTTGAATCGAACTCCGTATGAAGGAGTTATGACCTCCGGAAGTTTCAGAATTCAAATTAAAATTCAAACAGTTCAAAAATCGGTTAAAATTTCGAATTCAAAGCCAAACTGGGACGGGCAGGAAAATTCCCTCCCAGGACCCAGGTCAACCTGGGGGTCGACCTGGGTGACCAGGTCGACCATAGGGTCGACCTGGGTGACCAGGTCGACCATAGGGTCGACCTGGGGGTCGACCTGCCCAGTCGACCTGGCTTGGCCCTGGCTGGCCTGGTCAGGTTTCTGGTTGAATTTCTGAGCTTAGCTGTGTCACTAGGGCTTACATGTCACCTTCTGATTGGCTTCTTTTGAGATGGATGGTCTTGATTCACTCTAGCTTCATCGACGACTCTAATTAATTTAAAATTCTATAAATACAACTTGAGTCTAAACCTAAATTCACACAAATAAATTGGAGATAGAGCTGTCATGCTACTAGAAGGAAGCCAAGAGTAGCCTCCACTTGTAGAAAGCTTAGAGACAATCCAAAATCAAAGTTATAACACGATTCAAACAACGTTAGTCTTCCCAAAGGAAAGCAATTCAAATTTAGAACTCAGAAATCAGAAAAGAATACCGTCGTTCATTGTAAGTATAGTGATTTTTCCGATGTGAATAAAAGTTTGGATTTGATTCTGTAAAATGGAAATGGAATTGTGTTATTATGTAACAACGATGTTAATTCACATCTATGTATTGGAATGATTGTGGTATTGTGATGTTTGTGGTATTGTTGAGTTGATATTGATCCTATTGTACATATAAAATCACATGCAAGTTGTATAGTTCATACAGTAATCGACACCTATATGCTTATGTGATTATATATGTTGTATGTGATTAAGATTTCATGTTTACATATATGCTAGAACCTTTATTCCTAAACGATTATGTTCACATACATGCTTATATGTTGTAAGAAAGCTCTAAAATTGGATCCATGTCAAGATCCACTTTAATATGTGTTTCATGTTGTAATTAGACATATGATTGGATCTAGTTCACACCCTTGTCATAAAATTATACATACTTTATGAAATTATCATATTCTTGTCATATGCTACTTATGCTCGATGTTATGCCTAGATCCAAAAACAAGTTTTGGCTTATGTTATCTAAATCATATGCTAATTTGTGACACCTATTTGGTTAGATACCTATTTCAATGCAAGCTCACATATACGTTGATTTAGGATATGTTGCAAGTTCGCATTCATGTTTACTATTTTGCAAGTTCGCACCTATGATGTTCATATTGACTATGCCAAAAATGCCAAGTTTACACCTATGTCATGTTCATGTTTATGAGTTCCCTTATGTCAACTTTGTGTGCGCTAAATTAGGCTAAGTTTTTAGCCTAATATTATATGTTAAAAACCAAGCGAACGAAAATTAGGCTAAGATTGTTAGCCTAATGTTTAAACGGGGTAACGTTGGGAATATTAGAAAAATTTGACATAAAAATATATGAAATTGGCATGTTTGTCACATGCCAAAATTGGTGGCATTTTAAACCGTATAAATTCTTATACCAAAATGGATGAACTTGGAAAGTGGGCCATAACATTAAATTTACATATATTAAGTAATAAAGACAAATATGTAAATTTAGAAAATACGAGTATGCTTAACACGAGGTTGGATTGAGTTGTGATGTAAACCTGCCCGGATCCGCCCGGCTGTCCAGTAGTCACAACAATACCTATCCAATGTGGGTGGTTAAGCATGAAGCCCAATAAGGACCCGAGGTTAGATTGAGTTACGGTGTAAATCTACCCGGAACCGACCGGCACATCCAGTAACCGTAACAATACCTGTCTAATGTGAGTGGTCG
Source organism: Allium sativum (assembly GCA_030737875.1). Classification (NCBI taxonomy): domain Eukaryota; kingdom Viridiplantae; phylum Streptophyta; class Magnoliopsida; order Asparagales; family Amaryllidaceae; genus Allium; species Allium sativum. The sequence goes on along the minus strand of CM060927.1, from coordinate 192,869,109 downwards.
GTGCTTTAAAAAGCTAAGGACAGACAGTCAGGATGGTAGGGTCAAGTTAACTAAAACACTTAACCAATTCAACATGTTAATGAAATTGATGGGTAGGGTTAGGTAAGTATAGACACTTAACCACTTAACATGTTTGACTAGTAAACCCTAGTAACGGGGACCCATTTCAGAAGTAACCCAATTAGGTATCATGGTTATAACACCCCATGTCCATTAATGTCACTCACAAAGGGAATGCATTAACTTCTATGGAGCATTTTAAGTGAGTATAGAACAGAAACTTAACAATAAGACAGATATAAACAGTACTTGAAAAATTAAAAACTTTATTTCATTGCAGCGGAAAATACATATGTTTGATTACATCATCAAAACCAGAGCCAAGTACATAATATCCATTTTGACTAAATCAAAGTATATAAATTGAAAGACATAATCCCCAATACAAAATAGCCATAAATAAAAGAGAGGTTGAACTTTACTTCAGCGATCCAAGCAATCTTCTAAAAGCAAGAAGCACAGCTGTCCAAAATCAAGCTCCACTGGTGCTAGTTCCAACCTAAGCACCTGAGGGGGAAGGAAGAAAAGAGGAGGAAACAAAGGGGATCAGACATAAAGTCTGGTAAGTGCGATAACTTTAACAATATAATCACCAAAGTAACTAGGCTAAGGCATAAGTTGGAAAATCAGGAAATGACCATGAACCATTGAGTATGGCAGAGTAAACAAGGAAACAGGATGAACAACGATATCGTTAAAGTGCACCTAACCCACTATAAGATAATTACTAAACTACACCAACACTATGAAATAATTTCTATACTACACCACCAATAGTATACTGCACCACCACTAGTCACCCTAAGGTTGATCCTGCCTACTGAACATAAGTGATAATAATAATGGTAGTTTCGTGTACCCCTAGCTGCTGTCATAGGTGCCGCCTGCTCCTATCTCCACTAGTGGTACCCACTACCCTCCCCATTCTAATTACAATATTCATAATATGGTAGCTATAATCCTAGCTGCTATCATAGGTGCCGCCTGCTCCTATCTCCACTAGTCGTACCCACTATCTTCCCCATTCGATCAGCTCCCTAACTCGTAGATACCCGTGCTAGTCCCACAGTGGGGTGTATCACTCCCCAAAGTGGCCACCTAATACTACTAGAGATGCACGACTTATACCTACACGATGCAACAACGTCTTACCTACCAGCCTGGGTCCACACACGCATATGAACCCATTGGACTTGCGTTGCCACCGCTAACCCGGTTTGGCCTCTTATAGTCAAGCCCAGTATGTGTGTCCCGTCCTCGACTTGGGTCGAGCCCACAAAGATACGTATGGGTTACTGGTTGAAATGGGCCCCCATGACTTGACACAATCTATCCCCCTAAGCTTGGTCCCCTTTAGTATTTCCCACTTAACCCACTTCTTATTCATGTTTCAATTACATGTTACAATTTTGGTTAAGTATTTCTAATCGTATTTCAAATTCCACCCAAGGCACCCACTAGATTCCACATGCCACCCAAGGCACCCACTTTACCCCCTCATGTCCCACTACATGTTTATCTGTTCAAGTGTTTCTTAATTCATTAAGACTATAACCTCATAAAGACCTCTCACATTAGACTGGCATTTGTGGCAGCTGGATTTGCCGGGCGGGTCCGCGCAGTCTTACACCACAAACGAGCCTAACCTCGTGTCATTACAATTGTTATGTATTTAATTTATGCCTAAGACCTCTCACATTAGACTGGCATTTGTGGCAGCTAGATTTGCCGGGCGGGTCCGGGCAGTCTTACACCACAAAAGAGCCTAACCTCGTGTCTTAGACGATTAATTACTCCTAATTAATCATTCCCCAATTTGAATTACTTTCCCTATTCAAATTATCAATCAATTCCAAATTTAACGATGTCTATAATTGACTCAATTATGTCCATCCATTTATGGTATGTAAAATCATACCAATTTTCATCACAAATTTATTTTATGTCTTTTAAGGCATTTATGCCAATTAAATCTTTTAATATTATCCCCATTACCCCATGTTGTACGTTCGTTCGTTTAACGTAAAATATATGTTAGACTCGAATAGTCTAACTCATGGAATAAAGAGAAAACGTCACAACATACATATAATTAAAACTAGATCTAAACATAAGGGGTGAACTTGCATGTGTGAATGATGTTCTACATCTAAAACTTGCATAGGCCAAAGTTACAACTTGCATAAAATTACATATGTCATAAATCCAAATCTAAAGGTGTGAACTTGTATAGATAATGGTCACAAACTTGCATAAATCATGTATGACATAGTTCTACATCTAAAGGTGTAAACTTGCATAGGCAGTAACTACAAACTTGCATAACATGATTCATATTCAAACACATGTATTCATATAAACTTGCATATGTGATTTATGCAACATAACAATAGTATAAATTTACATCTAAACATGTAAACTAGCATGTAGAATTTGGCATATAACTCACACATGTCATAGCCTAACTTTAGATCTAAAATAGATACCATGAAGCATATAAGGTTATACATATAATTTTCCCCAACTTGCATATGATTCATGTCTTAATAAAAATCTAAACTTGCATACATACTTATGATTTATCATGTAAATCAACATACCCAAACTAGCATATGAACAACATGGTGATTCGATTAAACATAAGCCAATCATAAAATTACAACATAGATGATCACAAATTTGCAAGATAGCATCATAGAATTTACAAAATAAACATCACAATTTTACTACATGAATAATAACATGCGGTCAATAATTCACATCATATCCAAATAGGCCAAATCATAACTCAATCCAATTAATTTGCTAATTATTTTATTAAAATTACCGAACTCACAATTCAGAGAAGGTCTTGAATTCTGAATTCTGAGTTCTGAAGTTGTAATAGCTTTCCCTTAAAGAAGATTCATTGTTAAAGTTGAAAAGGATTGATTTAGACTAGCTTTCTTCCTATTTAATTGGTGACGGCTATGCTGAGTTGCTAGGTGACGGCATGGAGGGCATGAATCTAATTTTGTTTTGATTTTAGGGTTTGAGTCTAGAGGTGTTTTTATAGTGTTTAGGATTAATTTAGGCCATCCGATCTACCGAGAAGCAACCTGAACCATCCAAACAAGATAGGGTCACACCTCAGCCCTAATGACTCAGCACAGTGTATTAAATGTTCATTTTTTCTATAATTTACATATTTCTTATTTATGACAAATTCCATATGTAAATTATTCCCATTTTAATTATGCCATTACTATATTTTTAATTATGCTCACAATTAATGGTATACTAAATATACCATTTCATGAACCAGTCTATGCCATGTAATTTTCATGTTTATCCTTCATATTTATATGTAAATTATAAATCTATTATTGTTAATTACATATTCTCCCTTTTACCATATACATTAATTACCCACATACAAATATCCATTTATACATGCATAAATCTTTCTTACCTTTAATTTGTCATAAAAGCCAATCAAAGAAGGCCACATAAAAAAAACAATCATTGACAACCAAAAATGCGCCACGTACGCCACATGTTGCGTACACGTCATATATATATATGTATGTATGTATGTATGTATATGTATATATATATAATTTCTATATATATTTTTTCTTTTTATCTATCTTCCGAATTACCTATTTTCACACTAAACCACTTTTTGAACTGCGTTCACACTAAGCCATTTTAAGCCATTCCCCTAAAACAAAAATATGGCGCTGGCGGGGATCGAACTCTGTACCCCTTGTATGCAAGTCATGGGTTCCAACCAAATGAGCCATTAAGTCTTTTACTTACAAACCTTAGAACAATGCTAAACATTTATTCTTTTCTCACTCTTTTTTTTTCATGTTTTGCTGCAATATTTAATTTAAAGATATATTTTCCATACGGAATCCAATTTATCGGACTCTATCTCAACCAGAATTCCGAGACGAACACAATGGCGCAACCCGTTTCCCTTAATTCTCACATCTGATTTTAATTATTCTTTAATTTAGTTGATTCGATTATTCAAAAATTTAGGGTGTTACATTCTCCCATACTTAAAGGATTTCGTCCTCGAAATCTCTAAGTCAAGAAGAACATATCCTACCATCCAAACAACCATCTACTCGACCATCAAACACAGGCATCCATTGTCTTTAAAATTTTCTAATGTTGTATGAACATATGCAAGAAGTGTGTGTATATGTTCCTTATCTAATGCAAAATCAGGCGGTCTACTGATTCAGTTGATCTCCTTAATGCAAACCATGATAGTGCCATGCGTCCATTATGTATGCGAAAGAATCCTATCAACACATATTATCTCTACATTCGTGCACAACCATTCACCAAAATGCAACATCCATATGATAGTACAACCATTATACATCCATTACTTAAATATGTACACACATTTATATGCAATATGAAGTGACTGAGCCGATCTAGTGCCTAAAGTGTGTGTATATGCATCAACGAGCAACCACTAGCAAACACTTGCATCCACATGCATCCATCATACATAACATGTCTCAAACACATGTTTCAACCATAGTTTCTACCTAAAGGTCGAAGACTCGATCGATATGATACAACAGAGTGACAGAGGCAAGTACAATTAAAACAAAAGCTTTGTTCCTATCAGACATCGGTTTAAGAGAATAACCCCCTAAGTATCAACCCCGAAGACCGAAATCAACATCAGATTGATACTCAGAGAATCGCTTCCATTAAACAAATGCCCAACTGGAAATCCACTTCCCGCTTCGAGTAAAAACCCTTAACCTTATCAGAAATATTCAGATACTTAACGACTACTGGTACAGATCAGATTATCAAATGATTCTTATGAAACCAAGAAGCTAGTCGAACCTTCCTCCCCTCGTCTATCTCAAAGATACCGACAAGTCCTCCACTTTCTCGAGCCAACTTCTAGCCCCGACAAAAGTCTAAGTCCCATGAAGCGATTTTCAGCCTATCGTACGGAAGTCCTCATATATCTTAGGAAAAAGCATCTATACGCGGAGGAAGAGATTCAAAAGGGAAAGATGAAGAGATTAAAAACGGAGAATCGAAGGAAAGATATATGGCTCTTGGGGATTATGTTTTTAAAATAAACCTTTCTTTTGAAAATACTCTCCTTGAAACATATTTTTGAAAGTATTTCTTTATAAAATGCTTTTGAAAAATAGTTTTTCAAAATTTCATATCTGTTCTGGTAACCTTCAGCTCTGATACCACGTGTAACAGCACATGTCCATTAATGTCACTCACAAAGGGAATGCATTAACTTCTATGGAGCGTTTTAAGTGAGTATAGAACAGAAACTTAACAACAAGAAAGATATAAACAGTACTTGAGAAATTAAAAACTTTATTTCATTGCAGCGGAAATACATATGTTTGATTACATCATCAAAACCAGAGCTAAGTACATAATATCCATCTTGACTAAATCAAAGTACATAAATTGAAAGACATAATCCCCAATACAAAATAGCCATAAATAAAAGAGAGGCTGAACTTTACTTCAGCGATCCAAGCAATCTTCTAAAAGCAAGAAGCACAGCTGTCCAAAATCAAGCTCCACCGGTGCTAGTTCCAAGCTGAGCACCTAGGGAGGAAAAGGAAGAAAAGAGGAGGAAACAAAGGGGGTCAGACATAAAGTCTGGCGAGTGCGATAACTTTAACAATATAATCACCAAAGTAACTAGGCTAAGGCTGTAACAACCCGAATTTTTGAATAACATGTTATAACATAAACCAAGGCAGAATTAAATGATAAAATCCGAATCAAGGGAAACGGGCTATGCCATTGCGTTCGCCTCGGAAAAATACGCGAAATAGAGTCCGAGTTTTTGAAAATCGGAGTCCGTATGACCAAGTTATGGCCCATCAAAGTTTTCAGAAAATTTCAAGTTCAAAAACAGTTCAAATTTGAATTCAGAATTCAAATTCAGCCAAGTAGAACAGGCGGGAAAAATTCCCGCCACCCCCATGTCGACTGGGGAGTCGACTTGGGAGTCGACACACCCCAGGTGGTGTCGACTGCCCAGTCGACACCCCTGTCGACTTGAGTGGTCGGCCAGTTTGGCCTGGGTGCACCTGACTTGTTCCTCAAGACATGCTTTAGGGCTAGTGACGGATTTTAATGTCTCAGATCCGAATTAGGGTTAATCCTAAGGCCTAAACTAACCTAAACTTCTATAAAAGGACCCTAATACCTAGCCTAACCCATCATAAATCAATCCTACAACTAGATTATGCCAAAATGTTTAATCATGGCCTCCACCCTCTTGTCATAGTCTCCATCTTCATTCATATGAGAATTTCTAAGCTTGTTTGAGAGTTTCTAAGTTTGATTCAAGGCCAAAGTTCAATCTTTCTTCATCAAAGTAAGGATCTTCTTCTTATTTCTCTAGGGTTTTCATTGGAGCTTATTATTTGGGGGGTTTTAGAGTTGCTAGTGGCTTCGTCTCAATCTTATTTTATTTTATAAGTCTTCATAGCATAGTAAGCCCTATTCTACTCTTAGATTCTAACTATGAAGTTAAATATGACATGTTGCAAGTTTGAGTTTGGGCCTAAGTATGATTTGTGCTTTGATTCTATCATGTTATGGATAGATTTATTCTATGCATGTTTGTAAGGCTATCACCTTGACTTTGTGCATAGAAAGCTATGAGCTTTGATTTGAAATGTTGCATAAAGCAACATAGAAACTCTCATAACCCTTATGTTATCTTGCATATGATGTTATATGCGAGTCACTAGCTATCATCCTATGTCATTTATGACCATGTTTCACCTATTTTGCTAAAGTTTGATATCATGCATGTTTTGAGGCTTATAATGTAATATGCAAGTTTATGAACACATTTGCCTCATATGCCACCATGTTTAACTTGTGGCCAAACCTTATTAATTATGTCATGCTTCTAAGTTCCCTCTTTGAGATCTATTTGCGTTTATGCGAACTTCCATGCGATGGGGTTACGTTATGGGTAAACTAAAATGACATAAAAACATGACTTGAAAAGATGACACGAAATATGACATGTGATTATGCTTGAAACATGAACATGAACTTAAACATGAACATGAACTTGAACATGACTTCTAGAAAACATGAGAATGGCCAACTCGAGGTTGGGTTGAGTTTGTAGCATAAATCTACCCGGAACCGACCGGCTTAACTAGTGGTTACAAGCAATAGGACCCAATGTGAGTAGTTGGTCATGTCGCACTTGAAACCCGAGGTTAGACTAAGTTGTGGTGTAAAGCTACCCGGACCCGCCCGGCTTAACTAGTAATCACAACAAGGTCTAATGTGAGAGGTTAGGTGCATTAAATTAATTAATGCCACATGGTAGGGTTAAGTCATGGACCGCTTGAATACTTAACCAATTAAACACGATGGGTTGGTAGGGTTAAGTCATGGACTACTTGGATACTTAACCAATTAAACACGATGTATTGATAGGGTTAAGTCATGAACTGCTTGGATACACTTGACCAACTCAATACATGGTTAGGATAGGGTTAACCACACTTAACCCGCTTGAAATTCTAGTTACGTGGTCCTTTTCAGCAGTAACCCACTTGGGAGTATCTGGATACCCTGGACTAGGCTAGGGTGGGGCACGATTACTGGACTGATTGTAAGAGCCCAAAAGAGATGGCTGAATGGTGCACCGGTTGTTCAGGCGGACCATGGTCGTGCACATTAAGTCCAGAGTTGAACATGGGCACCGGTAGGTTTAGACTGTGCATGCTTGAATTGTGTCTATGGTTTACACCTTGAGGCTGGATACACCCTAGGGTGGACCTTGCACAGTTAACTACATTCCATGATTAGGCCGTATGACACCGATACACGACGAGTTAGGCTTATAGGGAGCCGATCGACTAGACCGTGATTGTTGGACCTTGATTTAGGTCATCTCGTGGTATTGGGCAAGATTGGGCCAAGGGATCACTTCTTGTTTATACTTGACATGGGTTGGAATACTAGTACACTTGGTGCAAAACTTAACCTTGTATATGCGGTGCCACACCTGATCTATCTTGTTAACTTTTCACCATGCCAGTTATCATCCTATGTTTCATCTCTGTTTTACATGTCCAGTTAACTTTATTAGTTTTTATACTAATAGTAGGTAGGACTTACCAGTCTTTTGACTGACCCATTTTCTTTCGCTTCTTTTCTTTCGTCCCCCCCCCCTAGGTTTACAGGGTGGGAACACTAGCACCTAGCTTGGATCTTTAGCTGCTTTTCTGGATAGCTCATGTACGGTTTGGACTTGAGCATGTTATGGCTTTATTCTACTTTGGGGATAGTTACTTTATGTTTTTTTCCAGTTTTCAGTTTATGTTTCTAGACTTTGTTTTGTGGGAAAATAATGACCAAAGTACTTTGATGTAACTTGACTATGGTTTTGAAATGTTAGTTTTTACCCGCTGCTTTATTTACTCTGCTTTTACTTATATGTTCTATCTTGTGATATCTGCATGCATGTTTATCTCGTTTAACGCCCCTCCAAAGCTAGTGCGCTTGCAAGAGTGACATTGGCGGAGGTGGGGTGTTACATTTGGTATCAGAGCATAAGGTTTACGAGATTGAACAAAAGGTTTTTAAAACTTACCTTTTGAAAAACTATTTTCAAAACCGATTATAAAGAAGTATTTTTCCAAGAAAAGTCTAGTTTATTTTAAAAGGCTATTCCCCAAAAGCAATTAGCACTATCCTTTGTTTCCTCGTTTTAAATCTATCTTTTCTCTTTTTTCAGCATGGCCGATCTTAACCTTCCCGAGGGAGTAACCATTCCCGGATGGTTCCGGAGGTACTTGGAAGCTAGGGCCAACGATGTGGGCCCAGCAAACACCCCCACCGTAACTGAGGTTCCTCCTCCTCCTCAGCATTCACAAGCAGATTTCGCAAAGGTTTGCAAAGGCTTTAAGGCGATGGGTGACAAGAATTTTATTGGGACGGAGACTTTTGTGGAGGCGAGAAATTGGTTGAAAGAAACTGAAGATCTCTTCGCCATCTTTGATGTGGAAGACCGTAGAAAAGTTCTGTTGGCAGTATGGCTATTGAAAGAGGAAGCTGCTTATTGGTGGGAGGTCACCAACGCTACTAGGCCTATAGAGACTTGGGCCGACTTTAGGACGAGGTTTGGGCTTAAGTTTCTATCATCTGCTGAGGCGAATCTGCAATTGGAGAAGTTTATATCTTTGAAGCAAGGAGACATGACAGTGAGGGAGTATGTGAATAAGTTTAACCAGCTTGCTCGATTCGGTTTGGACATGGTTAACACACCCCAGAAGAAGGCTCTACGCTTTGCACGAGGGTTGAATGAGCCATTACAAGGTTTAGCCATGTCTCATATACCCATGGGGGCCACTTTTGAAAGCCTAGTAGACATGGCATTGCTTCAGGGAGATGATAAGAATGGCAAGAAAGAAGTCAAGCCTAATGATACTCAAACCAAGAAGGCGGACTCCAAGTGGGGAGGAAATCAGAGCAACCAGAGCAGTCAGAACAACAAGGGTAACAAGGCCAACAACAACAAGGCAAGGGACACAAGAAAGTGCAACTACTGTGGGATCGTTGGACACATAGCCAAAGATTGTAGGAAGAAGAAGAGGAAGTTGGGAGAATGCTTTTATTGCGGAGAGAATGGACACTTCAGTAAGGATTGCCCAAAGAAGCAAGGGCAGGGGCAAGGACAGACTCAGCGAGCAGGACCTTCTGGAGGGCAGATGCATGCTCTCAACACTGCTCCAATTCCGGACCGAGGTAGTATTTCTGTAGAAAGTCTTGTTTATATTTCTGGTTTTCCTATTCGAACTTTATTTGATTCTGGCGCATCGCATACCTTTATCTCTTCTAACATTGTTGAAAGTTTGCACCTAAGTACTAGTCTTGTTGAGGATCCCGTTAGTGTTTCAAATCCAATTGTGGGTTCCGCCCATTTATCTATGATTTGTATGGATTTGAGGATTTCTATCTTGACCGTAGAATTCACATGTAATGCTTATGTTCTCGGGTTCATGGGATATGGGTTGATTTTGGGCATGGATTGGTTGTCCAGTTATGGAGCCATTCTCGATTGTGAGCATAGGGTAGTGAGGCTTATGACTCGCCTTGGCAATACCCTAGAGATTTCTTGTAACCCTCTGGATCCCGTCATGTTATGTTATCTTGAATCCCTCGACTCGTCTATTGACAATCTTCAATCTATAAGGGTGGTCCGAGAATATCCTGATGTTTTTGATGAGGTGAAGGGGTTACCCCCTAAACGCGAGATAGACTTCCGCATGTATCTTGTTGATAATGCCAAGCCAGTTTCATTGCCCGTTAGGCACATGGCCTCGCGAGAAAGAAGAGAGCTCAGTAAGCAAATCAAGGAGTTGCTTGAGAAGAATTTTATTAGGCGAAGCATTTCTGAATGGGCTGCTCCTGTGGTGTTCGCTACTAAGGTGGATGGTTCGCTTCGTCTATGTGTTGATTATCGAGAGTTGAACAAGCTGACAAAGAAGAATAGGCACCCGTTACCGAGGATTGATGACCTCTTTGACCAACTTGTTGGTGCTTCTGTTTTCTCTCAGCTCGATCGAGCCATCGGATTCCATCAGCTTAGAGTAGCCGAGGATAGTATTAACAAGACTGCGTTTAGGACTCCAGATGGATTCTTTGAATGGCTAGTCATGCCGTTCGGTTTGACTAATGCACCCGCATACTTTGTTGATTTGATGAGTAGGGTGTTCAGGGAGTTCCTTAACAAGTTTGTGGTTGTCTTCGTGGATGATATTCTGATCTTCTCAAAGGATGAGGAAGAACATGCTAGACATCTCAAGGAAGTGATGGATACACTTAGAGCTCATCAGTTGAAAGCCAAGTTCTCCAAATGCCATTTCTGGAGAAGGGAAGTTCGGTTCCTTGGGTATATAGTTTCTAAGCAGGGCTTAGCTGTGGATCCCGCTAAAGTGGTGGCGGTACAAGACTGGAAAGTTCCGAAGAATGCAACTGAAGTGAGAAGCTTTCTCGGTCTGGCAGGCTACTATAGAAAGTTCATTAAGGACTTCGCTAGGATTTCAGCTCCTCTTACTAAGTTAACGAAGAAGAACTTAGTCTTTGCATGGGACTTAGAGTGTGAGCTTGCGTTTCAAAGGCTCAAGAAAGCCCTCACCACAGCTCCAGTTCTAGCATTACCCGATGGAGGGAAGTTGTTTACCGTGTACACCGATGCATGTGGCACGGGATTGGGCGCTGTCCTGATGCAAGAAGGGAGAGTGATATGCTTTGGGGGTAGGCAACTTAAAGTTCATGAAAAGAACTATCCCACCCATGATTTGGAGTTGGCGGCGATCGTCTTTGCACTCAAATCCTGGCGCCACTATCTTCTAGGCAAAAGGTTTGAGTTATATACTGATCACAAGTCGCTCAAGTACCTTTTCTCGCAGAAAGATCTGAATCTAAGGCAGCAAAGGTGGATGGAATTCTTGGCATCATATGACTTCGAGATAGCTTATACCCCTGGCAAGGGTAATGTTGTAGCAGATGCGCTAAGCAGAAGAAGGTTGACTTTGAGTCCCTTGTTTGTGGAGATGAAGAGCCTAGAGTTCTTGGCAACCTTTGATTTCACAACGGCTGTTGAGTCGATGACGGGTTCGTTAGCATCTCTTGAGCTTAGACCTACACTTCTTGATCAAGTAGGGACTTCGCAGAAGGAAGACCCGCAGATAGTCGAGATCATGGACAAGTTGATTCGTGGTGAGACGTCTAGTCACCTTGCTAGATATGCTATCGATGACAAGGGTTGGCTAAGGCGTGATGGAAGGCTATGCGTTCCACAAGTGGGAGACTTGGTGCATAAAGTTCTCGAAGAAGCGCATCACTCGAAGATGACTATACATCCTGGAGGAGATAAGATGTATATGGATATGAAGCGCATTTTCTTTTGGGCTGGAATGAAGAAGGATGTGGCAGAGTATGTTTCAAAGTGCATGGTGTGCCAACAAGTGAAAGCCGAGTCGAAGAAACCCGGTGGGCTATTACATCCATTGGACGTCCCGCAATGGAAGTGGGAAAGTATATCTATGGATTTTGTGGATGGATTGCCTAGGTCAAGGAAAGGGAATACGAGCATATGGGTCATAGTTGATAGACTTACGAAGAGTGCTCATTTCATTCCAGTGAAGAGTAAGAGGACCGCATCATTGTTAGCATCTGTTTATCTTCGAGAGATAGTGCGATTGCATGGAGTTCCTTCTAGCATAGTTAGCGATCGTGACCCAATCTTCACTAGCCAGTTCTGGAATAGTTTGCAAGAAGCGATGGGTACGCGATTGAATCTAAGTACAGCCTATCACCCCCAGACGGATGGCCAAACCGAAAGGGTGAATAGAGTGCTAGAAGATCTTTTGAGGCTTTGTGTTCTTGACTTTGGTGGTACTTGGGAAGAACACCTTCCTCTTGTAGAGTTTGCTTATAATAATAGCTATCAAGCTAGCATAGGGATGGCACCATTTGAAGCTTTGTATGGGAGGCCATGTAGGTCACCATCTTGTTGGTGGGAGACAATGGATAGGCTTATACTTGGGCCCGATATGATACGGGACACATCCGAGAAAGTTGAATTGGTGAAAAAACGGATGAAAATGGCCCAAGACAGACAGAAATCCTATGCTGACAAGCGAAGGGCAGATTTGGAATTCGAAGTTGGAGATATGGTTTTCGTGAAGGTTTCTCCTTTGCGTAATGTGGTTCGTTTTGGAGCAGTTGGGAAGCTGGCACCAAGGTTCGTAGGACCCTTCCCTATCATAGAGAGGATTGGGAAGGTGGCTTATAAAGTGGAATTACCCGAGAAGCTGGCCGGAGTGCACAATGTTTTTCATGTCTCGCATCTCCGAAAATGCCTACATGAGTCAACCAAGGTAGTTGAGCCTAGCATCCTTGAGGACGTGGAGGTAGAGAAAGAGGCAACCCTGAGGAGAGCTCCGATTCGTTTCTTGGGAATGGAGATCAAGAAGATGAGAAATCGAGAAGTCAAGTTAGTAAAGGTTCAGTGGAGTGAAGCCGATGAGGATGCAACTTGGGAAACCGAGGAGAAGATGCGTGGGCTTTATCCATTCCTTTTGGAGGATACATTCTCAATCTCTTTTCCTAGTTAGCCTATCTTTCTTTTGCTATCCATGTTTATCTTGTTATCTCGTTAATCTTGTCATGAGAACCTTAGGTAGAAACCCTTTGGATGAAACATGTATTTGAAACATGTTATACTTGATGTTGGCAAGTGGTTGCAAGTGTTTGCAAGTGGATACTCGTGGATGCATGATACACATTAGGCACTAAGATTGGCTCACACACTTTCATACCGCATATGCATGAGTGTTTATGCTTATTCATGGATGAAACTTGTATGCTATCACATGGATGTTGCATATGGATGGATGTTATGTGCACTCATGTAGAGATTATAAGTTATGTTAGGAATTTGCATACATATGGACGCATTTCACAAACATATTTTGCATCAAGGGGGTTTACTGAATCAGTAACCGCCTGATTTTCGCATTAGATAAGTACATATACACACACCTTTGCATATGTTCATATAGCATTTAGAATCCTTTAAGGACAATGACTGCTCGTGGATGACGTTTTGAGTAGATGGATGATGGATGGTAGGATACGTCCTTCCTAACTTGAAGATTTCGGGGACGAAAACCTTTAAGGTAGGGAGGATGTAACAACCCGTATTTTTGAATAACATGTTATAACATAAACCAAGGCAGAATTAAATGATAAAATCCGAATCAAGGGAAACAGGCTGTGCCATTGCGTTCGTCTCGGAAAAATACGCGAAATAGAGTCCGAGTTTTCGAAAATCGGAGTCCGTATGACCAAGTTATGGCCCGTCAAAGTTTTCAGAAAATTTCAAGTTCAAATTTGAATTCAGAATTCAAATTCAGCCAAGCAGAACAGGAGAGAAAAATTCCCGCCACCCCCAAGTCGACTGGGGAGTCGACTTGGGAGTCGACACACCCCAGGTGGTGTTGACTGCCCAGTCGACACCCCTGTCGACTTGGGTGGTCGGCCAGTTTGGCCTGGGTGCACCTGACTTGTTCCTCAAGACATGCTTTAGGGCTGGTGATGGATTTTAATGGCTCAGATCTGAATTAGGGTTAATCCTAAGGCCTAAACTAACCTAAACTTCTATAAAAGGACCCTAATACCTATCCTAAACCATCATAAATCAATCCTACAACTAGATTATGCCAAAATGTTTAATCATGGCCTCCACCCTCTTGTCATAGTCTCCATCTTCATTCATATGAGAGTTTCTAAGCTTGTTTGAGAGTTTCTAAGTTTGATTCAAGGCCAAAGTTCAATCTTTCTTCATCAAAGCAAGGATCTTCTTCTTATTTCTCAAGGGTTTTCATTGGAGCTTATTATTTGGGGGTTTTTAGAGTTGTTAGTGGCTTCGTCTCAATCTTATTTTATTTTATAAGTCTTCATAGCATAGTAAGCCCTATTCTACTCTTAGATTCTAACTATGAAGTTAAATATGACATGTTGCAAGTTTGAGTTTGGGCCTAAGTATGATTTGTGCTTTGATTCTATCATGTTATGCATAGATTTATTCTATGCATGTTTGTAAGGCTATCACCTTGACTTTGTGCATAGAAAGCTATGAGCTTTGATTTGAAATGTTGCATAAAGCAACATAGAAACTCTCATAACCCTTATGTTATCTTGCATATGATGTTATATGCGAGTCACTAGCTATCATCCTATGTCATTTATGACCATGTTTCACCTATTTTGCTAAAGTTTGATATCATGCATGTTTTGAGGCTTATAATGTAATATGCAAGTTTATGAACACATTTGCCTCATATGCCACCATGTTTAACTTGTGGCCAAACCTTATTAATTATGTCATGCTTCTAAGTTCCCTCTTTGAGATCTATTTGCGTTTATGCGAACTTCCATGCGATGGGGTTACGTTATGGGTAAACTAAAATGACATAAAAACATGACTTGAAAAGATGACACGAAATATGACATGTGATTATGCTTGAAACATGAACATGAACTTGAATATGACTTCTAGAAAACATGAGAATGGCCAACTCGAGGTTGGGTTGAGTTTGTAGCATAAATCTACCCGGAACCGACCGGCTTAACTAGTGGTTACAAGTAATAGGACCCAATGTGAGTAGTTGGTCATGTCGCACTTGAAACCCGAGGTTAGACTAAGTTGTGGTGTAAAGCTACCCGGACCCGCCCGGCTTAACTAGTAATCACAGCAAGGTCTAATGTGAGAGGTTGGGTGCATTAAATTAATTAATGCCACATGGTAGGGTTAAGTCATGGACCGCTTGAATACTTAACCAATTAAACACGATGGGTTGGTAGGGTTAAGTCATGGACTACTTGGATACTTAACCAATTAAACACGATGTATTGATAGGGTTAAGTCATGAACTGCTTGGATACACTTGACCAACTCAATACATGGTTAGGATAGGGTTAACCACACTTAACCCGCTTGAAATCCTAGTTATGTGGTCCTTTTCAGCAGTAACCCACTTGGGAGTATCTGGATACCCTGGACTAGGCTAGGGTGGGGCACGATTACTGGACTGATTGTAAAAGACCAAAAGAGACGGCTGAATGGTGCACCGGTTGTTCAGGCGGACCATGGTCATGCAAATTAAGTCCGGAGTTGAACATGGGCACCGGTAGGTTTAGACTGTGCGTGCTTGAATTGTGTCTGTGGTTTACACCTTGGGGCTGGATACACCCTAGGGTGGACCTTGCACAGTTAACTACATTCCATGATTAGGCCGTATGACACCGATACACGATGAGTTAGGCTTATAGGGAGCCGATCGACTAGACCGTGATTGTTGGACCTTGATTTAGGTCATCTCGTGGTATTGGGCCAAGGGATCACTTCTTGTTTATACTTGGCATGGGATGGAATACTAGTACACTTGGTGCAAAACTTAACCATGTATATGTGGTGCCACACCTGATCTATCTTGTTAACTTTTCACCATGCCAGTTATCATCCTATGTTTCATCTCTGTTTTACATGTCCAGTTAACTTTATTAGTTTTTATACTAATAGTAGGTAGGACTTACCAGTCTTTTGACTGACCCATTTTCTTTCGCCTCTTTTCTTTCGTTCCCCCCCCCCCCCCCCCCCGGGTTTACAGGGTGGGAACACTAGCACCTAGCTTGGATCTTTAGCTGCTTTTCTGGATAGCTCATGTACGGTTTGGACTTGGGCATGCTATGGCTTTATTCTACTTTGGGGATAGTTACTTTATGTTTTATTCCAGTTTTCAGTTTATGTTTCTAGACTTTGTTTTGTGGGAAAATAATGACCAAAGTACTTTGATGTAACTTGATTATGGTTTTGAAATGTTAGTTTTTACCCGCTGCTTTATTTACTCTGCTTTTACTTATATGTTCTGTCTTGTGATATCTGCATGCATGTTTACCTCGTTTAACGCCCCTCCAAAGCTAGTGCGCTTGCAAGAGTGACATTGGCGGAGGTGGGGTGTTACAAAGGCATAAGTTGGAAAATCAGGAAATGACCATGAACCATTGAGTATGGCAGAGTAAACAAGGAAACAGGATGAACAACGATATCGTTAAAGCGCACCTAACCCACTGTAAGATAATTACTAAACTACACCAACACTATGAGATAATTGCTATACTGCACCACCACTAGTATACTGCACCACCACTAGTCACCCTAAGGTTGATCCTAACTACTGAACATAAGTGATAATAATAATGGTAGTTTCGTGTACCCCTAGCTGCTGTCATAGGTGTCGCATGCTCCTATCTCCACTAGTGGTACCCACTACTACCCTCCCCATTCTAATTACAATATTCATAATATGGTAGCTGTACTCCTAGCCGCTATCATAAGTGCCGCCTGCTCCTATCTCCACTAGTCGTACCCACTACCTCCCCCATTCGATCGGCTCCCTAACTCGTAGATACCCGTGCTAGTCCCACAGTGGGGTGTATCACTCCCCAAAGGGGCAACCCAATACTACCAGAGATGCACGGCTTATACCTACACGATGCAACAACGTCTTACCTACCATCCTGGGTCCACACACACATATGAACCCGTTGGAATTGCATTGCCACCGCTAACCCGGTTTGGCCTCTTATAGTCAAGCCCAGTATGCGTGTCCCGCCCTCGACTTGGGTCGAGCCCACAAAGATACTTATGGGTTACTGGTTGAAATGGGCCACCATGATTTGACACAAGCTATCCACCTAAGCTTGGTCCCCTCTAGTATTTCCCACTTAACCCACTTCTTATTCATGTTTCTATTTAGGTTAAGTATTTCTAATCATATTTCAAATGCCACCCAAGGCACCTACTAGATTCCACATGCCACCCAAGGCACCCACTTAACCCCTCATGTCCCACTACATGTTTATCTGGTTAAGTGTTTCTTAACTCATTAAGACTGTAACCTCATAAAGCCCTCTCACATTAGACTGGCATTTGTGGCAGCTGGATTTGCCGGGCGGGTCCGGGCAGTCTTACACCACAAACGACCCTAACCACGTGTCTTTACAATTGTTATGTATTTAATTTATGCCTAAGACCTCTCACATTAGACAGGCATTTGTGGCAGCTGGATTTGCCGGGCGGGTGCGGGCAGTCTTATACCACAAAAGAGCCTAACCTCGTATCTTAGACGATTAATTACTCCTAATTAATCATTCCCCAATTTGAATTACTTTCCCTATTCAAATTATCAATTAATTACAAATTTAACGATCTCCATAACTGACTCAATTATGTCCATCCATTTATGGTATGTAAAACCATACCAATTTTTATCACAAATTTATTTTATGTCTTTTAAGGCATTTATGCCAATTAAATCTTTTAATATTATCCCTTTTACCCCACGTTGTACGTTCGTTCGTTTAACATAAAATATACGTTAGACTCGAATAGTCTAACTCATGGAATAAAGAGAAAACATCACAACATACATATAATTAAAATTAGATCTAAACATAAGGGGTGAACTTGCATGTGTGAATGATGTTTTACATCTAAAACTTGCATAGGCCAAAGTTACAACTTGCATAAAATTACATATGTCATAAATCCAAATCTTAAGGTGTGAACTTGTTTAGATGATGGTCACAAACTTGCATAAATCATGTATGTCATACATCTACATCTAAAGGTGTAAACTTGCATAGGCAGTAACCACAAACTTGCATAACATGATTCATATTCAAACACATGTATTCATACAAACTTAGCATATGTGATTTATGCAACATAACAATAGTATAAACTTATATCTAAACATGTAAACTAGCATGTTGAATTTGGCATATAACTCACACATTTCATAGCCTAACTTTAGATCTAAAATAGATGTCATGAAGCATATAAGGTTATACATATAATTTTCCCCAACTTGCATATGATTCTTGTCTTAATAAAAATCTAAACTTGCATACATACTTATGATTTATCATATGAATCAGCATACCCAAACTAGCATACGAACAACATGGTGATTCGATTATACATAAGCCAATCATAAAATTACAACATAGATGATCACAACTTTGCAAGATATCATCATAGAATTTACAACATAAACATCACAATTTTACTACATGAATAATAACATGCGGTCAATAATTCACATCATATCCAAATAGTGCACATCGTAACTCAATCCAATTAATTTGCTAATTATTTTATTAAAATTATCAAACTCACAATTCAAAGAAGGTCTTGAATTCTGAATTCTGAAGTTGTAATAGCTTTCCCTTGAAGAAGATTCGTTGTTAAAGTTGAAAAGGATTGATTTAGACTAGCTTTCTTCCTCTTTAATTGGTGGTTGCTATGCTGAGTTGCTAGGTGACGGCGTGGAGGCCATGAATCTAATTTTGTTTTGATTTTAGGGTTTGAGTCTAGAGGTGTTTTTATAGAGTTTAGGATTAATTTAGGCTATCCGATCAACCTAGAAGCAACCTGAACCATCCAAACAAGATAGGGTCACACCTCAGCCCTAATGACTCAGCACAGTGTATTAAATGTTCATTTTTTTCTATAATTTACATATTTCTTATTTATGACAAATTCCATATGTAAATTATTCCCATTTTGATTATGCCATAACTATATTTTTAATTATGCTCACAATTAATGGTATACTAAATATACCATTTCATGAACCAATCTATGCCATGTAATTTTCATGTTTATCCTTAATATTTATATGTAAATTATAAATTATAAATCTATTATTGTTAATTACATATTCTCCCTTTTACCGTATACATTAATTACCCACATACAAATATCCATTTATACATGCATAAATCTTTCTTACCTTTAATTTGTCATAAAAGCCAATCAAATAAGGCCACATAAAAAAAAACAATCATTGACAACCAAAAATGCGCCACGTACGCCACATGATGCGTACACGTCATATATATATATATATGTGTGTGTGTGTGTGTATTTTCTATATATATTTTTTCTTTTTATCTATCTTCGCAATTACCCATTTTCACACTAAACCACTTTGAACTGTGTTCACCCTAAGCCATTTTAAGCCATTCCCATAAAACAAAAATATGGCACTGGCGGGGATCGAACTATGTACCCCTTGTATGCAAGTCACGTGTTCCAACCAAATGAGCCACTAAGTCTTTTGCTTACAAACCTTAGAACAATGTTAAACATTTATTCTTTTCTCGTTCATTTTTTTCATGTTTTGCTGCAATATTTAATTTAAAGATATCTTTTTCATACGGAATCCAATTTACGCAAACTCGGACTCTATCTCAACCAGAATTCCGAGACGAACACAATGGAGCAACCCGTTTCCCTTAATTCTCACATATGAGATTAATTATTCTTTAATTTAGTTGATTCGATTATTCAAAAATTCAGGGTGTTACAATGGTACTCTGAAACTAGGCAGGGTGGGGCACGATTACTAGGCTGATTGTAAGCGGTCAAAAGCGACGGCGGTGGGTGCAACAGTGTGGGTTCTAACGGAGTGCGGGCATGCACACACTTCGGAGCGGACAAACAGGGCACTGGGGGCACCAGTAGTATAACCTATGCATTTCTAGTTTTGTGTCGGGTCGCCACCATGGGACTTGATACACCCCATGGTGGGGCCAGCATAGGTATCTCCAATCTTTAGGGGTCGTAAGACACAGATGATTATGCGAGTAGGAGCCGATCTTTAGAAATAGGGGATCACTTTACCTCCAGCATGGGGTGCCAGTTAAGACAATACAAGTAGGAGCAGAGATATAGTATGGGGTGCGATAGTATATTTGATTCAAACTGCTTTGTCTTAGTTTTTGACACTCTCCTATTTCCAGTTTATACTTATCGTGCCCTTATTCTTATTCTCATACTGAAGAGTCACTAGACTTACCAGGCTTTATATCTGACCCTATTTTCTTTCGTCTTCTTTTCTTCTGTCCCCCCCCCCCCAAGGTCCACAGGGAGGAAACAACTCAGCTTAGTCAGACTCTTTGCAAGCTTCAAGATAGTAGATGTACGATTTGGACTCTCTCTCCTTGGCTATGGCGGTTGGACACAATCATGGGGATTTATGCAGTTTTAATCATTTTTTATGCTTCTTTATTTAATAACCAAGAAAGAAATGATGTTGTAATGTTTTGGAAGTTTTTATGAGGCAATTATGGAAATGTTTTGTATGAACAAGTATTTTATGAAATAAAATTCTGTTTGTTTCCGCTGCTTATATATATGTGTTTATATATGTCTTGTGTTTTATCTGTGACTTTTACTTACAAACCTCCACCAAAGTTAAGGCAGTCCCTTATGAGTGATCTTAAAGGAGGGTGGGGTGTTTCAACTAATTACAGTTTTGGTGAGTTCATCAACAACAATGAGGCTTTCCATCGTTTCAGTAGCATTGTCGGAATCTGATGAAGCAATATCATTGGTCATGATGACCAAACGATGAATATGGATCAATGGCTGTTAAGCCTTAATGATTCTCTGATACCATGATAGAAAAGAAGAATTGAGATGAAACAGCAGTTTATTACTAAAGAATTATAATACAAGACGAGAGAGATTGTATAGAGGAGTCCTCTATTTATAATACAAGAAATAAATGTAAATGGCTTAAATACTGGGCATGATCATCGTTGCTTGAATAATGGACATGAGTAATGGGCATATGACCATTTCTTGAATAAGGGGCATGTGACCGTTGCTTTGTTACACACGGAAGTGTACAGCTGGATATGAATATAATACATGTTGAAGTATGCGATACTATGTGTTAGATTGAGAAGGATATTTCGGGATATTTCGAATATTTAGGATCTGGAGGATATTTCGGATATAGTGGAAATTTTGGGAATTTCCATATACTTCTTTATGTCTATATTAGCTACATCGGATCCAAAAGGAGGAGGTACAACAAAATCAAGAGATTAGATCAAGGTTTGTTCTAATTAGGGTTTAGGCAATCCTAATCTTCTTCAATTCCTTTCTCCATAAAATCAAATTTTTCTAGTAAATTTGATCGTTGTAATCAATCTCTTGGACTCTTATATCGATATTAATAAAGGTTTCTCTCTCAAAGTGGACGTACACTGACAAGACATCGGTGGAACCACTATAAATCTCTGTGTGATTTAGTTTCTCGTTGTTGCAATATTATTTCCATTGTTTGGTGATTGTGATTAGCTTGGATAAGATTGAGATTGTTCGATTGGTTGTTTTTGCACTATTACCACGATCTCGTTTTCCGCGGCGTTGGGGATTTTTGGTTTAAGCGGTTTTGAATCAAAATTTCTCCACAACATTTGGTATCAGAGCATTGGTGTTGGTAGATAGTTGTATAAATGCCGGAATCGGGTTCAAATAATCCATCAATAGTTGGTCCAAGTGGTGTAGCTCCTTATGTATTGCAGCTGATGGTTCACAATTGGTTATCGACAAGTGGAATGGCGATAATGATTCTGAAAAGTGGCAATGGAAGATGAAAGCGGTTCTAAGGCAGAATCGGGTACATCGGGTGGTGTTTAATACACATTTATTGCCAGAGGACATCTTAGATGTGGAGAGAGAAGAAATGGAAGAGTGGGAATTCACTGCACTTCAACTTGCCATGGGGGAGAATGTTATTTCCGAAATTAGTGATGAGACAACTGCTAAAGGTATTTGGAACAAGTTGGAGGAGTTGTATATGAAGAAGTCACCCACAAATCGACTGATCTTGTTTTGGACTTTCTTTACCTACAAGATGAAGGAAGGAACTTTGCTAAAGGCGCATTTAAATGTGTTTGATGATTTGCTAATAAAGATGAAGGCGGTAGATTTGAAGACTGAGGAGGAGCAGAAGGCGATGATATTGTTATGTTCATTTCCTGAGCGCTATACTGGGTTCTCAAACAGTTTGATCTATGGCCGGGATACGTCGACTCTAAATGATGTCAAGACGGGTCTTCTTAGTAAGGAATTGCGAGATCGGATGAAGGAGCTGAGTGATTGTAGTAGTGGTGCTGGTAATGGTCAAGGTTTATTTGCGGAGAAAGAAAAGTCAAAGAGGAAAGGAAACCGAGGGCGTTCTAAGTCTAAGAATCCCGATGGAAGAGGAATGTCAAAGGAAAGAAATGGAAAGTGCTTTATATGCAAGAAATATGGTCACTGGAAAAACGATTTTCCAGACAAAGGGAAGAAGGAAGTAGCATCTTCATCAGTTGCAGTGGAGAGAGATGTTAATGAGGGAGATGTAGATGTTTTGTCGGCAGTAGCATCAGATGTTTTGGGCAGCGATTGGGTGCTTGATTCGGGGTCTTCGTATCATATGACGCCTAATAGGAATTGTTTTTCTTCTTATGTTGAATGGGAAGGAAAATCAATTGTTATGGGAAATGGTGCAGTTTGCAAGTCGAAGGGCATTGCATCCATGCAAATTTGGATGTTTTACGGGGTGATTCGTACTCTCACTAATGTGCGCTATGTTCCGGGACTACAGAAGTCACTTATCTCTTTGGGACAGTTGGATTCTTCAGGTTGTAAGATCACCATTGAGAGTGATAGCTTGAGGGTTTCGAAGGGTGCACTTGTGGTTATGAAGGGTGCTAAAACTCATGGTATCTATTTGCTTCAAGGAGTGACCGTGGAAGGCGAAACTTGCGTCAAGTTCTCGTGACATAGACGCTACACGACTGTGGCATTTGAGATTGGGTCATGTCTCGGAGAAGAGTTTAGATATTCTTCGCCGAAGGGAGATGATTGATGGTGAGAGTTTCAGCAAGTTTAGTTTTGCGAGGAATGTGTCATGGGGAAGCAAACTAGAGTATCATTCGGTGAAGGAAAACATGATTCAAGAGGGATTCTTGAGTATGTGCACACGGATGTTTGGGGACCAGCGCATGTAGCTTCTTTAAGAGGAGCAAGATATTATACTTCTTTCATTGATGATTTTTCTCGGAAGTTTTGGGTGTATGTAATGAAGGCCAAGTCGGAGGCATTTGTTAGTTTCAAAAAATGGAAGGCTCTTGTTGAGAATGAGAGTGGAAAGACTTTGAAGGTTCTTAGGTCCGATAATGGCGGAGAATATGTTTCCGGAGAATTTCTGAATTTTTGCAAGCATCATGGTATTCGGAAGCATTTTACTACACCGGGAGATCCACAATCTAATGGAGTGGCGGAGAGAATGAACCGAACTCTACTAGAGAAAGATTGATGCTTGAGATTGACATCGGGTTTGTCTAAGGGATTTTGGGCTGAAGCTTTGTCAACCGCGGCACATATTATTAATTGGATTTCGTGCTCGGATATTGATAACAAAATTCCAGAGGAAGTGTGGAAGGCGAAGAGAATTGACTTGAGGTATCTTCACGTATTTGGCAGTCCTGTTTATGTGCATGATCCGGGGAATGATAAGCTCTCACCTAGAGCTTTCAAAGGGATTTTTCTCGGTTATATGGATGGTGTCAAAGGTTATCGGATTTGGAATCCGGAAACGAAGAAGGCTATGGTTTCTTGTCATGTTACTTTTGATGAGTCAGCTATTTTCAAGGAGAACAAAGGCTCATCGGATGTTCCGGATTTGGTTCATGGTGAATCAAAGGAGAAGGAAGTTATTCCCACTTTCACGCCTAGCGAGAGTAGAGTTGTTGGAGGTGCTTGCTAGGTGAATGCGGTTGATGTTACATCACATAGTCCAGAGGATTCCTCTAGTAGTGTTGGTGATGTGCACAAGCCTAGAGAAGATTCAGTTCAAGGTGGAGCTGAAGAAAGATCAGGTGATGGCATTTCTACTCGGGTTGGTCGTCGTGCTATAAGGCCACCCGAAAGATATGGTGATTGGAATTATCTTAGCTTTTGTGAGAATTCGAACTATGCTCTTCATGTAGTCCAAGATGAGCCGATGGACCTTGATGACGTCATGGATTTGAGTGATAGCTCGAAGTGGAATTGCACCATGGAGGATGCAATCGTTGATGAAGAACCATACTTGGGAGTTGGTTCCACTTCCTCAAGGAAACCGTGTTATTGGATGCAAATGGAAATATAAGGTGAAGGACGATGGAAGATACAAAGCTAAGCTAGTGGCTAAGTGGTTTGCATAGAGGAAAGGAAAGGAGTATGATGAGATCTTCGCGCCTGTTGTGAGGCATACTTCTATCCGGATATTACTTACATTAGTTGCTATTTATGGCTTGGAGTTGGAGCAACTACATGTGAAGATTGCCTTCTTGCATGAAGACTTGGATGAAGACATCTACATGGAGCAACCGGAAGGGTTTATTGTAGAAGGTAAGTCAGAACTAGTTTGCAAGTTGAAGAAATCACTTTATGGTTTGAAGCAATCGCCTAGGCAATTGTATAAGAGATTTGATCATTTCATGCTTGAAAGTGGCTTCCATCGAAGCATCAAGGATGCTTGCTTTTGCTTCAAGCAGTTAGGAAATGATTGTTGGGTGTATTTACTCTTATATGTGGGCGATATGCCCATTGCTTCTAAGAACAAGGCAGAAAACAACAAGTTGAAAGAAAAATTAAAGGCGGAGTTTGAAATGAAAGACCTTGGAGAAGCAAAGAAGAATTTGGGCATGGAAATTGAAAGAGATCGAAAACATTCTGAGTTGAAATTAACTCAAAAGGAGTACATTAAGAAGATGCTTTGTCGGTTTAGCATGGAGAATGCAAAGGCGTTAAATACACCTTTACCTTTGCATATAAAGCTTTCGAGTAAGGGATCACCTATCGAGGAGAAAGACAAGGCTTACATGGCAAATGTGCCATATGCTAGTGCGTTTGGAAGTTTGATGTATGCCATGGTGTGTACAAGATCCGATATTGCAAATGCCATCGGGGTGGTTAGTTGGTATATGGCTAATCCGGGGAAATCGCATTGGGAAGCCGTGAAGGTTATATTGAGATACTTGAAAGGCACAACATCTCATGGTCTTGTTTTTGGTGGTAGTGATGGATTGAGTTGCATGTTAGTTGGTTATTGTGACTCGGACTACGCGGGTGATAGGGATCGGAGGAAATCAACTTCCGGGCATGTCTTCACACTTGGTGGTACGGCCATTAGTTGGAGATCGAGATTGCAAACCATAGTTGTTTTATCCACTACGGAGGCGGAGTTGATAGCCGCTGTGGAAGCGGCAAAGGAGGCACTCTATTTGAAGCGACTATTGTGTGACCTGGGTTTCGAACATGAGAGTATCGATGTTCGATGGGATAGCCAAAGTGTTATACATTTGGCAGAGAATTTGGCATTTAGATCATGAACGAAGCATGTTGAAGTGAGATAGTCATTTCTAGTAGCCATGGACGAAGACAAGCAAGTATGCCTTCGGAAAGTGCACACAAAGGATAACGCGGCGGACATGTTTACAAAGGCATTGCTGATTGGAAAGTTCGAGCATTGCTCGAACTTAATTCGCTTGGAGAGATGCTAGGTGCCACGTGGTGGCACAGTTGAGAGAGAAACTTGGATGTAGAAGAGTATCGGTGAGAGGTTGGTGTTCTGTCTTCATGGTAAGTACTCGTTTTCACTCCCGAGTACATGCCTTTTGGTGAGACAGGTTTAGGAGTTGGATGTTTCAACACTTCATTAACGAGTGGGGGCTATGCCTGAACTCGTTAGTGAAGTGCAATGGGCGGTGTGTAAACAGAAACTTAACAACAAGACAGATATAAACATTACTAAAACTTTAAAACTTTATTTCATTGCAGCGGAAAATACATAAGTTTGATTACATCATCGAAACCAGAGTCAAAGTACACAATATCCATCTTGACTAAATCAAAGTACATAAATTGAAAGACATAATCCCCAATACAAAATAGCCATAAATAAGAGAGGCTGAACTTTACTTCAGCGATCCAAGCAATCTTTTAAAAGCAAACAATACAGTTATCCAAAATCAAGCTTCATTGGTGCTAGTTCCAACCTAAGCACCGGGGGGGGGGGGAGGAAGAAAAGAGGAGGAAACAAAGGGTGTCAGACATAAAGCCTGGCGAGTGCGATAACTTTAACAAGATAATTACCAAAATAACCAGGCTAAGTGTAACACCCCACATCCGTTAGTGTCACTCACAAAGGGAATGCACTAAGTTGTGTGGAGCATTTTAAGGTAAAAGATGCAAATGAATTACAAGACAGACAAAAATTAAAACAGCGGAAAATAAAGCTTTGCTTTATTGATAAAATAGTTTGTACAACGATTTCTTTACAATATCAGAGTATCATCTGTCCTACAAAATAAAGAAGCATAAAACAACATTTATATTCCCCAATGTAGCAAGAGCCAGCCATAGCATCTGAAAAGAGAATCCAAGCAAAACTTCGACAAATCTTCAAGCTGGGAAAGAGTGACAGTCCAACTTAACCTGAGCTATACTATTTCCTCCTTTACTACCTAGGGGGGGGGGACGGAAGAAAAGAAGACGAAAGAAAAACAGAGTCAGACATAAAGCCTGAGTAAGTTCAGTTACTTCTAGCATGTGAACATGGAAAAACAAAACGACATGAATTAACTGAATACAAGATAACACCATGATGATAGGGTCAGCAAGATTAGACCAGATTAACACAAGATATGCTAAGATAAGATAAACTGGATATGCTCTAATACTTTCGCCGCTTCGCTATTTCCTTGTTATACTGGTTTCTATATCTCTGCACCACCTAACTAGTGTCCCAACTAGTAACGATAACGTGGTCCCAATCCCTGTAGTTTCCATTGCCTTCAGGCATTCATT
Organism: Allium sativum; assembly: GCA_030737875.1. Taxonomy (NCBI): domain Eukaryota; kingdom Viridiplantae; phylum Streptophyta; class Magnoliopsida; order Asparagales; family Amaryllidaceae; genus Allium; species Allium sativum. The sequence goes on along the minus strand of CM060927.1, from coordinate 192,841,733 downwards.
TATTATTTATTACCTAGATCTAATCTAGGGTTTTCTATCAAGTGCTTCTAGATTCAACTAGAGTTTACGCTATCTGCTGAACGCTTCTCGGATTCAGGGTTTATGCCACCTAGTCCAACTAGGGATTATGCTACATGTCGAACGATGCCCCCAAGTCTAGGACACACTACCTAGAGTGGTATATGTTCCTAGACTTCCCCACGCATGTACCGCGAATCGTTATCGCTTGTCTAGATGCACATGTCCTGTAATGTGCGGCCCGAGTCCTGTGGCAGGGCAAATCAAGAAACACAAAACTCGGTCGGGAGCTTTCAGATATCTGCCGATGCAGATGCTAAGGTCTGTTTTTATTCCAGTGGCTATGGTCCCACTTGACCCCTCCCTCAACTAATGAAAGGCAATCCAAGCAAATCAAGCGCGAGAACTGTACTTTTGCCACCCTAAGCCCTACTTTCCTATTGGCCAGCCTCACCCATAACTAGATAGCAAGTATATGGTCTGTTGGGAGTTCTCAGCCTTTCCGCATACGTACAACGATTGACTAAAGATGGTAGGTAGACGACGAGTTGCTATCACAGGGCTACTGGTCTCGTCGAATCACGCTGGTCCATCCTAGTCTTTAGGTTGCCTTGTATTGCAACCAAGGCATACCCTTGGTTCTTCTACCGCAGACCTTAACCTCTGTAAGCCCAGGAGGATCATCTTCCACCTCACAGAGGGATACCAAGAGTACCCTCACGTCCCCTCGAAGCCTCAGGCTTCATAACCCAATTCGTTGGAGCCTTCTTTTTAATCAGACGGACGTTCGCTCCTTCCCGTGTTATACTAAGAATTACTGCTTAGTTTTGCTAACTAAGGTTTACCACTTAGTTTCCAGAATCGTTGTTTTCTTAACTAAGGTTTACTACTTAGCTCCTTTTAACTAAGGTTTACTACTTAGTTCTCTTCTCGTCAATTTGGATTGGTTAAGTGTCATTTGTCAATTCAAGCTAACTTAACCCTCTTCATTTATCCTGTTAAACTGGTTAAGTGTTATCAGTAATTCATGTTGACTTAACCCTACCACAAACCAAGTTATATTGGTTAAGTATTTCTTATTACTTAACCCTATTCATTCATCCTGTATTGGTTAAGTGTTCCTTTTTAACTTAACCTTGCCCATCTGTTTGAACTAACATTTTATTAATGGTTAAGTATTATCCCTTCATGTTTTAGACTTAACCCTATTCATTTATCACGATCTGATGGTTAAGTGTTCAAGTTTACTTAACCCTACGGTCTAGTCCAGCTAACATATCAAATTGGCTAAGTGTATTAAATTTTACTTAACCCTAACCTCTAGTCTAGTTAACATGTAAATTTGGCTAAGTGTCTTAACTTTACTTAACCCCACCTTCTAGTCTAGTTAACATGTTAATTTGGATAAGTGTTTTCTTAGTTACTTAACCCCTACAAATCTTGTCTTGTTACGATGTTAGGTTTGGTTAAGTGTCCCTATGGACTTAACCCTCCCATTCTAGCTTAACTGTGTTAAGTGTCTGTACGAACCTAACCCCACCCATCGGTTTGGTTATCATGTTGAATTGGTTAAGTGTCTTAGTTAACTTAACCCTACCATTCTTGTTCTAGCTTTAACTAAGTAAATTAAAGTCGCGACCACTCACATTAGATAGATATTGTTGCGATTACTGGATGTGCCAGTTGGTTCCGGCAGGTTTACATCGCAACTCAGTCTAACCTCGGGTTAGGCATATTCGTGTTTTCTAAGTTCAAAGGGTTTTGATTAATTTTCAAATCAGGTTTTGAAAGTAACCATCCCGTCCGTCGGATCAGTTAGGGATAGCAAGGGAGAGCAGGAAACTTGTATTTTCCAAACCCAAGCCTAGACACTATCCTCTCTGTCACCCTAGAACTTTCTGGTGTATGTATTATTAAAAGAGATGTCATTAATAAACCTTTCTTTTGTATATATATAAATTGTTTACAATTTATCCTCAAAGTTTAACCATTTATCCTCAAAGTCCATTCCCTTTTTTTAAATAAATTTGGCCTATACCATATACATTTGCCATGCCCACTAATGGACTTATATTCTAGGCCTAAATCTTGATTTTCCTATCTTACAGTTTATAGCAAATTTAGATCCAACATCCTCATTTACAGTTCATGCCAAAAACTAGATTTTATATTCTAGTTTACAGTTTATGCCAAACTAGATTCCATATTCTAGTTCACTGTTTATGCCCAAAACTAAATTTGCATACCAACTACCTACTTTGTGGCCCATTTAACCATTTACCATTTACGCCCAATGTATGTAAATTATTCACAATTATGCTAATATACTTATCATGCTTAATTTAGCCACCTAATTCTGATTTAATATTCTAATTTCAGTTCATGTCAAAACTAGACTTGTTACTCTAATTTTCATCTTAATAGTCATGCTATAATGCATGTTCCCAAATTATGCCAATTCCCAAGTTTGGTCAATTTCATGTTTTTTCCCAAAACGTATTCCCATCGTTCGAAAAATCGTGATTCAACCTAGATTATAAATAAATCTAGATTCGTGGATAAAAAGGAATGAACCAAAATGCCACGAAAGAATAGGCATAATAACTGGCATAAGATGATAATTCACAGGCATATAGATCTGGTAATATTACGACATGAAAAGGGTTGAATAGTATAGGTTCAAGAACATGGGTAGACCTAACTTAATAGGTAAATTCCCAAGATCAAGATCCAAGGATAACTAGAAATAGAAAGTCAAGCCTAGATCCAATATAATGCCAGTTTGGGGTACAACACGGTTTTGTAACTACAGTGTCATGGGCATAAATAATAACCTTATATCCATAGTCATAGGCAATAAATCCTCATAGTTAATGAATCACAGTCATAGGCGATGTTCATAGTCAAAGGAAAATAATTCTCACAGTCATGAGTCACAGTCATAGGCAATGTTCATAGGCAATGTTCATAGTCAAAGAGGCATATGGTTTTAAGGTCCATAGTTTTATAGTCACAGTCTTATTGATCATCGAATCATAACAGTTCTTAATTAGGTCCAAGGATATAAGCACTGATTCGAACAGAAAGATTTGGCATATTCTTTTATTCCTTTAATTTCATGTCACGAATAGAGAAAACGTTCAAATCTAAAAAGTAACCGACTTACAGAGATTATATTTGATTCGTAGAAAAACAGTCGTTGAAGTCGTTTGAATCTTCACTTGAATCCTAGCTTATTTTGAATCTCCTCTTGAAAGTCTTGAGCAGCATTTCCTCGTCTTGATTTATTTTATATATTATTTTATTTACTTATACATTTTCTCAGAGGCAGCATAAGGATATAATGAAATTGTGTAGAGAGAAGGAGGCTAGGAGGCTGTTTATATAGGATTCGGCGGACGAATCTAGGCAGAAAACGAGACCAGGTACATCAGAATGCACCCAGGCCCAAAAGTGGATTTTGCACCCAGGTCGACACCCATGTCGACTGGGCAGTCGACCTGGTCAGGGGGGTCAACTACCCAGTCGACTCCCCAGTCGACCTGGGTCCTGGGCAGGAATTTTCCCGCCCAGCCCGCTTCTGGATTTGAATTCGAATTTTGAATTCGAATTTCGAGCTGATTTCAATTCTGAAATTTCCTGAAACATCGGAGGGTCATATCTCCTTCATACGGACTCCGATTCTCGCAAACTCGGACTCGTTTTCATGCAGAATTCTGAGCCGAACGCAATGGAACTTCCCGTTTCCCTTGATTTTGAATTTAAAACTTAATTCTGCCTTGATTTGTGAATCCTAGTGTTACAGAATTACGGGGTGTTACATTCTCCCCCACTTAAAAGGATTTCGTCCCCGAAATCTTCAAGTTAGGAAGAATGTGTCCTACCATCCAATCACCCATCTACTCAACCATTCAATCACAGGCATTCATTGTCCTTAAAAGGATTCCTAATGTTTTCATGTTCATATGCATAGTGTGTGTATATGTCTTTATCTAATGCAAAATCAGGCGGTCTACTGATTCAGTTGACCTCCTTAATGCGAATCATGTCAGTGCCATGCGTCCAATCATGTATGCAAGCACCCCTAGTTATGTAAATACTACATGTGTGCATAGCCATTCATCCATATGCAACATCCATATGATAACATATCAAGTTCAACTTACAAACAAATACATATCTGTAAATGCAATATGAAAGCGTCCGAACTGCTCTAGTGCTTAATACGTATGTATATGCATTCACGAGTAACCATTAGCAACCACTCGCAACCATCAACCATAACATGTTTTCAGATACATGTTTACACCCAAAAGAGTTTCTACCTAAGGATCGAAGATACGACCTAGAGGATATACTTTGGAAAGGGAGAAACAATTATGCGTAAAGCTTCTACAAAAAAAAGAAATCAAGGATGCACCCTTAAGGAAAAGGGTATGACGCTAGTATCTAGCCTTCTTGAGCTTTACTCCACTGTATCTTAACTAATTTAACTTCATGATTGTGAAGTTTCTGACCTCCATTTCCAAAATAAACAGATGCCAATCACGGTACCAAGTGTATGTACTAAGATGATTAGAGGTCTCCCTCTTATCCACCATGCCATAACTATAAGGGTCGAAAGGTCACTACGTGCTTTTTAGAGTGCCTGCCACAACTATTCATCTCTCACGCAAACCATCCTAGTCGAACTCGACATTCCTCAAGTACAAGCCTCAAAGGCCTAAACCAATATCAGACAAGCACCCAAGGAATATCTCCTCCGAATTTAGACGATCTACGTGAGATGATATAAGCAAACTCGATAGCTATTCTCAAATCCCTACTAACCAAAAATAAACTGGTCGGACCACCATTTGGATTTGAGACTCTAGTGGGATCTTTCTACTATACAAGTACTATGGTGCAGAGACTCAACCATGGAAGTGGATATGAACAAATGCGAAGCGCTAAAACCAAAGGAAAGAGTACGAACAGCAAAACTAGACTCTTCCAACAGAACTTTACTACCTTTCTCCTAGGTACGCTTGGTGGCGAAAGTAGGTACTTGCCCTTCTGAAAATCTTGTCCTTTGCCCTAAATTACATGCACTATTACACCATAGTAAGGATACTTCCTCTTGTCTTAGGTTTTATAATTCTTTCCTCCTTTGTGAACTAAATCTACATCCATGAATTCCTCATCCCCTTCCGTGTGTAGTCATGTTGACAAATCTCTCGAAAGCTGCTTCCATCGTACAAAAAACCCTATAAGCTTGAAACAAAACTGGCCGTAGGTGAAACTACTACGATTATAGATGGAAGTCGGGCACTACTTCGCCCATCGATGAGGTTACCTCCCAGAAAGCCAGGAGCCCCAGAGACTCAAGAAAGAAGGGGACAAGAATTCAAATAGAGAATCAGAAGGTATATGGCTTCGGGGAATATGCCTTTAAAACAAAATCTTTTCTCTTGAAAATGCTTCTTTTAAAACTTCTTTGAAAATAATTTTTCAAATCCTTTATCTGATCTGGTAACCTTCAGCTCTGATACCACGTGTAACACCCCACATCCGTTAGTGTCACTCACAAAGGGAATGCACTAAGTTCTGTGGAGCATTTTAAGGTAAAAGATGCAGATGAATTACAAGAAAGACAAAAATTAAAACAGCGGAAAATTAAACTTTGCTTTATTGATAAAATAGTTTGTACAACGATTTCTTTACAATATCAGAGTATCATCTGTCCTACAAAATAAAGAAGCATAAAACAACATTTATATTCCCCAATGTAGCAAGAGCCAGCCATAGCATCTGAAAAGAGAATCCAAGCAAAACTTCGACAGATCTTCAAGTTGGGAAAGAGTGACAATCCAACTTAACCTGAGCTATACTATTTCCTCCTTTACTACCTGGGGGGAACGGAAGAAAAGAAGACGAAAGAAAAACAGAGTCAGACATAAAGCCTGAGTAAGTTCAGTTACTTCTAGCATGTGAACATGGAAAAACAAAACGACATGAATTAACTGAATACAAGATAACACCATGATGATAGGGTCAGCAAGACTAGACCAGATTAACACAAGATATGCTAAGATAAGATAAACTGGATATGCTCTAATACTTTCGCCGCTTCGCTATTTCCTTGTTATACTGGTTTATATATCTCTACACCACCTAACTAGTGTCCCAACTAGTAACGATAACATGGTCCCAATCCCTGTAGTTTCCATTGCCTTCAGGCATTCATTTATTATTTATTACCTAGATCTAATCTAGGGTTTTCTATCAAGTGCTTTCTAGATTCAACTAGAGTTTACGCTATCTGATGAACGCTTCTCGGATTCAGGGTTTATGCCACCTAGTCCAACTAGGGATTATGCTACCTGTCGAACGATGCCCCCAAGTCTAGGGCACACTACCTAGAGTGGTATATGTTCCTAGACTTCCCCACGCATGTATCGCGAATCGTTATCGCTTGTCTAGATGCACATGTCCTGTAATGTGCGGCCCGAGTTCTATGGCAGGGCAAATCAAGAAACACAGAACTCGGTCGGGAGTTTCAGATATCTGCAGCTGCAGATGCTAAGGTCTGTTTTTATTCCAGTGGCTATGGTCCCACTTGACCCCTCCCTCAACTAATGAAAGGCAATCCAAGCAAATCAAGCGCGAGAACTGTACTTTTGCCACCCTATGCCCTACTTTCCTATTGGCCAGCCTCACCCATAACTAGATAGCAAGTATATGGTCTGTTGGGAGTTCTCTGCCTTTCCGCATACGTACAACGGTTGACTAAAGATGGTAGGTAGACGACGAGTTGCTATCACAGGGCTACTGGTCTCGCCGAATCACGCTGGTCCATCCTAGTCTTTAGGTTGCCTTGTATTGCAACCAAGGCATACCCTTGGTTCTTCTACCGTAGACCTTAACCTCTGTGAGCCCAGGAGGATCATCTGCCACCTCACAGAGGGATACCAAGAGTACCCTCACGTCCCCTCGAAGCCTCGGGCTTCGTAACCCAATTCGTTGGAGCCTTCTTTTTAATCAGACGGACGTTCGCTCCTTCCCGTGTTATACTAAGAATTACTACTTAGTTTTGCTAACTAAGGTTAACCACTTAGTTTCCAGAATCGTTGTTTTCTTAACTAAGGTTTACTACTTAGCTCCTTTTAACTAAGGTTTACTACTTAGTTCTCTTCTCGTCAATTTGGATTGGTTAAGTGTCATTAGTCAATTCAAGCTAACTTAACCCTCTTCATTTATCCTGTTAAACTGGTTAAGTGTTATTAGTAATTCATGTTGACTTAACCCTACCACAAACCAAGTTATATTGGTTAAGTATTTCTTATTACTTAACCCTATTCATTCATCCTGTATTGGTTAAGTGTTCCTTTTTAACTTAACCTTGCCCATCTGTTTGAACTAACATTTTATTAATGGTTAAGTATTATCCCTTCATGTTTTAGACTTAACCCTATTCATTTATCACGATCTGATGGTCAAGTGTTCAAGTTTACTTAACCCTACGGTCTAGTCCAGCTAACATATCAAATTGGTTAAGTGTATTAAATTTTACTTAACCCCAACCTCTAGTCTAGTTAACATGTAAATTTGGCTAAGTGTCTTAACTTTACTTAACCCCACCTTCTAGTCTAGTTAACATGTTAATTTGGATAAGTGTTTTCTTAGTTACTTAACCCCTACAAATCTTGTCTTGTTACGATGTTAGGTTTGGTTAAGTGTCCCTATGGACTTAACCCTCCCATTCGAGCTTAACTATGTTAAGTGTCTGTACGAACCTAACCCCACCCATCGGTTTGGTTATCATGTTGAATTGGTTAAGTGTCTTAGTTAACTTAACCCTACCATTCTTGTTCTAGATTTAACTAAATAAATTAAAGCCGCGACCACTCACATTAGACAGATATTGTTGCGATTACTGGATGTGTCGGTTGGTTCCGGGCAGGTTTACAACGCAACTCAGTCTAACCTCGGGTTAGGCATATTCGTGTTTTCTAAGTTCAAAGGGTTTTGATTAATTTTCAAATCAAGTTTTGAAAGTAACCATCCCGTCCGTCGGATCAGTTAGGGATAGCCAGGGAGAGCAGGAAACTTGTATTTTCCAAACCCAAGCCTAGACACTATCCTCTCTGTCACCCTAGAACTTTCTGGTGTATGTATTATTAAAAGAGATGTCATTAATAAACCTTTCTTTTGAATATATATAAATTGTTTACAATTTATCCTCAAAGTTTAACCATTTATCCTCAAAGTCCATTTTCCCTTTTTTTAAATAAATTTGGCCTATACCATATACATTTGCCATGCCTACTAATGGACTTATATTCTAGGCCTAAATCTTGATTTGCCTATCTTACAGTTTAAAGCAAATTTAGATCCAACATCCTCATTTACAGTTCATGCCAAAAACTAGATTTTATATTCTAGTTTACAGTTTATGCCAAACTAGATTTCATATTCTAGTTCACCATGCCCAAAACTAAATTTGCATACCAACTACCTACTTTGTGGCCCATTTAACCAATTATCATTTACGCCCAATGTATGTAAATTATTCACAATTATGCTAATATACTTATCATGCTTAATTTAGCCACCCAATTCTGATTTAATATTCTAATTTCAGTTCATGTCAAAACTAGACTTGTTACTCTAATTTTCATCTTAATAGTCATGCTATAATGCATGTTCCCAAATTATGCCAATTCCCAAGTTTGGTCAATTTCATGTTTTTTCCCAAAACGTATTCCCATCGTTCGAAAAATCGTGATTCAACCTAGATTATAAATAAATCTAGATTCGTGGATAAAAGGGAATGAACCAAAATGCCATGAAAGAATAGACATAATAACTGGCATAAGATGATAATTCACAGGCATATAGATCTGGTAATATTACGACATGAAAAGGGTTGAATAGTATAGGTTCAAGAACATGGGTAGACCTAACTTAATAGGTAAATTCCCAAGATCAAGATCCAAGGATAACTAGAAATAGAAAGTCAAGCCTAGATCCAATATAATGCCAGTTTGGGGTACAACATGGTTTTGTAACTACAGTGTCCTAGGCATAAATAATAACCTTATATATCCATAGTCATAGGCAATAAATCCTCACAGTTAATGAATCACAGTCATAGGCGATGTTCATAGTCAAAGGAAAATAATTCTCACAGTCATGAGTCACAGTCATAGGCAATGTTCATAGGCAATGTTCATAGTCAAAGAGGCATATGGTTTTAAGGTCCATAGTTTTATAGTCACAGTCTTATTGATCATCGAATCATAACAGTTCTTAATTAGGTCCAAGGATATAAGCACTGATTCGAACAGAAAGATTTGGCATATTCTTTTATTCCTTTAATTTCATGTCACGAATAGAGAAAACGTTCAAATCTAAAAAGTAACCGACTTACAGAGATTATATTTGATTCGTAGAAAAACAGTCGTTGAAGTCGTTTGAATCTTCACTTGAATCCTAGCTTGTTTTGAATCTCCTCTTGAAAGTCTTGAGCAGCATTTCCTCGTCTTGATTTATTTTTTATATTATTTTATTTACTTATACATTTTCTCAGAGGCAGCATAAGGATAGAATGAAATGGTGTAGAGAGAAGGAGGCTTGGAGGCAGTTTATATAGGATTCGGCGGACCAATCTAGGCAGAAAACGAGACCAGGTACATCAGAATGCACCCAGGCCCAAAAGTGGGTTTTGCACCCTGGTTGACACCCATGTCGACTGGGCAGTCGACCTGGTCAGGGGGGGTCGACTACCCAGTCGACTCCCCAGTCGACCTGGGTCTTGGGCGGGAATTTTCCCGCCCAGCCCGCTTCTGGGTTTGAATTCGAATTTCGAGCTGTTTTCAATTCTGAAATTTCCTGAAACTTCGGAGGGTCGTATCTCCTTCATACAGACACCGATTCTCGCAAACTCGGACTCGTTTTCATGTAGAATTCCGAGACGAATGCAATGGCGCAGCCTGTTTCCCTTGATTTTGATTTTAAAATTTAATTCTGCCTTGATTTGTGAATCCTAGTGTTACAGAATTACGGGGTGTTACACTAAGGCATAAGTTGGAAAATAAGGAAATGACTATGAACAATTGAGTATGACAAAGTAAACAAGAAAATAAGGTTGAAATAAGATAACGTTAAAGCGCACCTAAACCACTATAAGATAATTACTATACGGCACCACCACTACTGTACTGCACCACCACTAGTCACCTTAAGGTTGATCCCGCTTACAAGACTTTAAAAATGATCATGGTAGTTTCGTGCACCCCTAGCTGCATTCATAAGTACCGCCTGCCCCTATCTTCACTAGGTGTACCCACTACCCCCAAGCGATCGGCTCCCTAACTCGTAGATAACCGTGTTGTCCCCACAGTGGGGTGTATCACTCCCCAAAGTGGCAACCCGATACCACCAATGATGCACAACTTATACCTACACGATGCAATAACGTCTTACCTACCAGACCGGGTCCACACACGCATATGAACCCGTTGGACATGCGTTGTCACCGCTAACCCGGTTTGGCCTCTTACAGTCAAGCCCAGTATGCGTGTCCCGTCCTCGACTTTGGTCGAGCCCACAAAGATACGTATGGGTTACTAGTTGAAACGGGCCCCCATTACTTGACATAAGCTATCCACCTAAGCTTGGTCCCCTCTAGTACATCCCACTTAACCCTCTTCATATTCATGTTCACTTACATGTTTCAAATTTTGGTTAAGTGTTTTTAACCGTATTTCAAATGTCACCCAAGGCACCCACTTAATTCCACATGCCACCAAGGCACCCACTTAACCCCCTCATGTCCCACTACATGTTTATCTGGTTAAGTGTTTCTTAATTCATTAAGACCGTAACCTCATAAAGACCTCCCACATTAGACTGGCATTTGTGGTAGCTGGATTTGTCGGGCGGGTTCGGGCAGTCATACACCATAAACGAGCATAACCTCATGTCTTTACAATTGTTACGTATTTAATTTATGCCTAAGACCTCCTACATTAGACTGACATTTGTGGCAGCTGGATTTGTCGGGCGGTTCCGGACAGTCTTACACCACAAAAGAGCCTAACCTCGTGTCTTAGACAATTAATTACTCCTAATTAATCATTCCCCAATTTGAATTAATTTCCTTATTCAAATTATCAATCAATTCCAAATTTAACTATGGCCATAATTGACTCAATTATGTCCATCCATTTATGGTATGCAAAATCATACCAATTTTCATCACAAATTTATTTTATGCCATTTAAGGCATTTATGCCAATTTTTAATATTAAATCTTTTAATATTATCCCCTTACCCCACGTTGTACGTTCGTTCGTTTAACGTAAAATATACGTTAGACTCGAATAGTCTAACTCATGGAATAAAGAGAAAACATCACAACATACATATAGATAAAGCTAGATCTAAACATAAGGGGTGAACTTGCATGTATGAATGATGTTCTACATCTAAAACTTGCATAGGCCAAAGTTATAACTTACATAAAACTACATATGTCATAGATCCAAATCTAAAGGTGTAAACTTGTTTAGGTAGTAGTCATAAACTTGCATAAATCATGTATGTCGTAGATCTACATCTAAAGGTATAAACTAGCATAGTCAATAACCACAAACTTGCATAACATGATTCATATTCCAAACTCATATATTTATATAAACTTGCATATGTGATTTATGCAACATAACAATAGTGTAAACTTACATCTAAACATGTAAACTAGCTGTATAATTTATCATAGAACTCACACATGTCATAGCCTAACTTTAGATCACATTTTCACATAAACTAGATGTCATGAAACATGTAAGGTTACATATAATTTTCCCCAACTTGCATATGATTCATGTCTAAATCAAAATCTAAACTTGCATACATACATATGAATCAACATAACCAAACTAACTTATGAACAACATGATGATTTGATTATACATAAGCCAATCATAGAATTACAACATAGATGATAACTTTACAACATAGATGATAACATCACAACATAACATCATAGAATTTACAACATGTATGATAACATAATTATAACATGCGGTCAATAATTCACATCATATCCAAATAATCCACATCATAACTCAATCCAATTAAATTGCTAATTATTTTATTAAAGAAATCGAACTCACAACTCAAAGAAGGTCTTGAGTTCTGAATTCTGAGTTCTGAAGTTGTATTAGCTTTCCTTTGGAGTAGATTCGTTGCTAGAGTTGAAAAGAATTGAATTTGATTTGCTTTCTTCCTCTCTAACTGGTGGCGGCTATTCTGAGTTGCTAGGTGACGGCATGGAGGCCATGAATCTAATTTTATTTTGATTTTAGGGTTTGAGTCTATAGGTGTTTTTATAGAGTTTAGGATTAGTTTAGGCCATCCGATCAACCCAGAATTAATCCCAGCCAATTAGAGCAGATCAGAAACCCTAATGAGTCAGCACACAGTCACAAACAGGTCATCAATCAAATCTTCCCGGGGGGGGGGGGCAGTTCGACCCCCAGGTCGACCCGGTCAGGGTAGGTTGACCCCAGGTTAACCCTATGGTCGACCTGGCCCTGGCGGGAATTTTCCCGCCTAGCCTGTTTGACTCTGAAATTCGAATTTTCTAAAATCTTTTTTGAATTTTCTGAAACTTCCGATGGCCATAACTTCTTCATACGAAGTCCAATTCACGCAAACTCGGATCTATCTCAACCAGAATTCCGAGACGAACACAACGACACAACCCGTTTCCCTTAATTCTCACATCTGAGATTAGTTATTCTTTAATTTGTTAATATTAATATTAAACGAAATACGGGGTGTTACATTCTCCCCTCCTTAAAGGATTTCGCCCCCGAAATCTCCAAGTTAAGGAGAATGCATATCCTAACATCCAAACAACCATCTACTCAACCATCAAACACAGACATCCATTGTCCTTATAAAATTCCTAATGCTATATGAACATATGCAAAAAGTGTGTGTATATGTTCCTTATCTAATGCAAAATCAGGCGGTCTACTGATTCAGTTGACCTCCTTAATGCAAACCATGATAGTGCCATGCGTCCATTATGTGTGCTCTGATAGCACGTGTAACACCCCACGTCCATTATGTATGCGGAACAATCCTATCGATACATATTATTTCTATATATGTGCACAACCATTCACCAAAATGCAACATTCATATGATAACACAACCATTATACATCCATTAACTTAAATATGCACACACATTTATATGCAATATGCAATATGAAGTGATTGAGCCGATCTAGTGCCTAAAGTGTGTGTATATGCATCCACGAGCAACCTCTAGCATACACTTGCATCCATCATACATAACATGTCTCAAACACATGTTTCAATCATAGGACTACCCTATCTAAAGGTCAAAGATACTAGCGAGAGGACATACTAAAGATAATATAAGTACAAGCTAAGCGATAAAGGAGAAATTAAAAGACATACCCTCGAAAAGAAAATGGTACAATGAACGCATCTTCTCTTCCGTCTCCCAAGTAGTGTTGCTCTCGTCATCTCCCCATTGCACTTTGATTAGCTTGACCTCTCGATTTCTCAACTTCTTAATCTCCGACCCAAGAATGCACGTAGGAGCTCGTTGAATCGTCGCATCACGCTCGATCTCCACCTCTCTAAGCAAGCTTGGCTCTACCACTTCCGCGGTCTCATGCAAGCACTTCTTCAAATGTGATACATGGAATACGGCGTGTACACCACTAAGTCTCTCGGGCAACTCCACTCTATACGCCATCTGTCCAATCCTCTCCTTAATAGGAAATGGCCCTACGAACCTTGGTGCTAACTTCCCAACGGACCCAAAGCGAACCACATTCCGTAATGGAGACACCTTGACAAAGACCATGTCCCCAATATCAAACTCAAGATTTGTCCTCCTCTTGTCCGCATAAGATTTCTGCCTATCTTGCGCCGTCTTCATCCTCCTTCGAATCAGATCGATCTTTTCCTAAGTCTCTCTAATCATATCGGGCCCAAGCAAGATCTTATCTGTAGACTCCCACCAACATGTAGGCGAACGACACGGCCGTCCATAAAGAGCCTCGAATGGTGCCATGCCAATGCTAGACTGAAAGCTATTATTATATGTGAACTCTACCAACGGAAGATGTTCCTCCCATATACCTCTGAAATCTAAGACACAGCCTCAAAAGGTCCTCTAGAATACGATTCACCCTCTCGGTCTGGCCGTCCGTCTAAGGATGATATGCAGTGCTCAAACAAAACTGAGTCCCTACCGCCTCTTGCAAGCTCTTCCAAAACTCGCTAGTGAAGATAGGATCGCTATCGCTCACTATGCTAGAAGGAACACCGTGCAAACGAACTATCTCGCGAATGTATACGGAGGCTAACCATGGAGCAGTCCTCTTACTCTTTACGGGAATGAAATGGACGCACTTAGTAAGTCTGTCTACCACGATCCAAATCCCCGTATTACCCTTCCTTGATCTTGGTAACCCATCAACAAAGTCCATCGAGACACTTTCCCACTTCCATGTGGGACCTCCAATGGGGGAAGCAACCCACCGGGCTTCTTTTGCTCTGCTTTTACTTGTTGACATACCAAGCATGTAGCGACAAACTCAGCCACATCCCTTTTCATGCCGGTCCAAAAGTAAACTCGTCTCATGTCCATGTACATCTTGTCCCCGCTGGGATGGATGGTCATCTTCGAACGATGTGCATCATCAAGAATAGTCTTCCTCAAAATCTCGTCCCGTGGTACACAAAGTCTACCGTCCCTATGTAACCAACCCTTATCATCTAGGGTATACCTACGGAGATGGCTCGATGACTCCCCTCCTTTGAGCTTCTCTACTAACTCAACCAACTGTGTGTCATCTCGTTGTGCCTCACCAATCCATCCCAAAAGCATTGGTCTGACCTCTAAGGATGCTAGCAAACCGGGTACAAAATCAACGGAAGGTCTAAAGTCAAACGTAGAGATGAACTCTAAGCTTTGCCGCTCAACAAACAACGGACTTAAGGATAACCTTTTCCTACTTAAGGCATCTGCCACCACGTTACCCTTGCCAGAGGTATATGCTATCTCGAAATCGTAGGACGCTAAGAATTTCATCCACCTTTGCTGCCTTAAGTTCAAGTCCTTCTGAGAGAACCAGTATTTTAGCGATTTGTGGTCAGTGAACAATTCGAATTTCTCGCCAAGAAGATAACGGCACCAAGACTTAAGAGCGAAAACAATAGCGGCCAACTCTAGATCATGTGTAGGGTAAATTATCTCATCCACTCTCAACTACCTTCCACCATAGGCTATTACCCTTCCCTCTTGCATTAAGACTGCGCCTAGTCCTGTCCCACAAGCATCGGTATAAACGGTAAATGGCTTACTCCCATCTGGCAAAACTAAGACTAGGGCTATAGTCAAAGCTCTCTTTAAACGTTGGAACGCATCATCACAATCTATGTCCCATGTGAAAACTAGGTTCTTCTTCGTCAAGCGTGTTAATGGGGCTGATATTTTTGCGAAGTCTTTGATAAACTTCTTATAGTAGCCAGCCAACCCTGAGAAACTCCTCACCTCGGTAGCATTTTTAGGGACCTTCCAATCTTGGATGGCCACTACCTTTGCGGGATCCACAGCTATCCCTTCTTTGGAAACCACGCGCCCTAAGAATCGCACTTCTTTCCTCCAAAAGTGACATTTAGAAAATTTAGCTTTAAGGCTATGCGCTGTAAGAGTCTCCAACACATCCCTAAGATGTAGGGCATGCTCTTCCTCGCTCTTTGAAAAGATCAAGATGTCGTCCACAAAGACTACCACGAATTTATTAAGGTACTCCCTAAACACCCTACTCATCAAGTCAACAAAGTATGCGGGGGCGTTTGTCAAACCGAGGGGCATCACCAGCCACTCGAAGAAGCCGTATGGAGTCCTAAAGGCAGTCTTGTCTATGCTATCCTCAACCATTCTCAACTGATGGAAACCCGTGGCTAAGTCCAACTGCGAAAACACTAAGGCGCCAACTAACTGATCGAAGAGATGGTCAATCCTCGGCAGTGGGTATCTGTTCTTCTTAGTAAGCTTACTAAGTTCTCTATAGTCCACACAAAGTCTAAGGGACCCATCTGCCTTGGTGGCAAATACTACTGGAGCACCCCACTCCGATATACTACGTCTGATGAACCCCTTCTCAAGCAACTCCTTCACTTGCTTACTGAGTTCTCTTCTCTCTCTTGGAGCCATGTGGTGCACTGGTAATGCAACTGGCTTTGCATTATCTACTAGATATATTCGAAATTCTATCTCACGTTTTGGGGGTAAACCCCTCACCTCATCAAAGACATCAACATATTCACGGACTATACGAACAGAATGTAAATCATCATCGGATGCGTCAAGGGATTCTAGGTAGCTAAGCATTACTGGACCTCTAGGGTCACAAGAAATATCAAGGGTCTTTCCACAACGAGTCAACAATCTAACTACCCTTCTTTCACAATCTAGGATGGCCCCGTATCTAGTTAGCCAATCCATATCTAGAATCAATCCATAGCCCATGAAGCCAAGAACAAAGGCGTTGCATTCAAACTCAACGCCCAAGATAAACACTCTCAAATCCCGACAAATCATAGAAAGATGAGCCGAACCACCAATAGGATTTGAGACTACTAAGGGATCCATAACAAGACTAGTATCTAGGTGCAGTGTTTCAACTAACGATGTAGAGATAAACGAATGTGATGCGCC
This sequence comes from Allium sativum, assembly GCA_030737875.1. Lineage (NCBI taxonomy): Eukaryota > Viridiplantae > Streptophyta > Magnoliopsida > Asparagales > Amaryllidaceae > Allium > Allium sativum. Next base: position 192,824,954 of record CM060927.1, on the reverse strand, counting down.
AGAATCGAATAAAGTACAGACAGGATGATCAAACAGAAAAAACTGAACTTTCAACGGAAATTGCTCTACCTCGTTCTTGCAGCGGTGGGACCACGAGAGCCTGAACTTGCTCCATTGCCTTCCCTGGTGCCATAAGAGCCTGCACCTGTCCTCCCGAGGTAGACCCTGCCCTCTGCCCTTTCTTTGGGTAGTTCTTAATTAGATGTCCCGCTTCGCCACAGTGGAAACAGCAAGTCTTCTTTTTCTTCCAACAATCTTTGCTTAGATGGCCTAGTGTCCCACAGTAAAAACATCTTTTCTTTCCCTTACCATTGTTGCCTTTACTACCTTTCTTGTTCTGTTGTTGCTGTTGCGGCTTCTTTTGATCCCCTTTCTTCTCGGGTGCCTTATTAGCATTGGCGCCCTTCTCCTCTTCATGCATAAGCGCCATGTCAATTGGTCTCTCAAAAGTAGCCCCCATGGGGATGTGGGTCATAGCTAACCCATGAAGCGGCTTGTTCAAACCCTTAACAAATCTCAGGGCCTTCTTTTCTGGAGTATTCACCAAGTCCAAGCCAAATCTCGCCAAATGATTGAATTTGTTGACGTATTCTTTCACCGATAGATTCCCTTGCTTCAATGCCAAAAATCTTTCCATGTATAGATTTTCTTCACCTGGTGAGAGAAACTTCGCCTCAAACCTCCGCCTGAAGTCTGGTCATGTATCAACTGGACGCTCCCCATTAATGGCCTCCCACCAAAACGAGGCCTCATCCTTCATTAGCCAGGCAGCTAACTGGACTTTTCTTCCATCATCCACTTCAAAGATTCCAAACAATTCTTCCACCTCCTTTAGCCAATTACGAGCTTCAACAAATGTCTCTGTCCCGTGAAAAGGTTTTCCACCCATTGCCCTAAAGTCCTTACATATCTTTGCAAAAGTATCGACACGAGGAGGAGGAGGATTTGCTGGACCTACAATGGTGGCCCTAGTCTCCGAGTACCTCCTAAACCATCCTGGTGTCGTTATCCCCTCGGGTATCTCGGGAATTCCAGCCATGCTGAAACGAAAAAGGAAGATTCAATACAAAAGAACTGAAGGAAAGATATATGGCTCTTGGGGTTATTCTTTCTAAAATAAGCTTTTCTCTTGAAAATACTTTCCTTAAAAAATATTTTTGAAGGTACTTCTTTATAAAAGCTGTTTTTCAAAAACACTTTTCAAAATTCATATCTATTCTAGTAACCTTCAGCTCTGATACCACGTGTAACACCCCACGTCCATTAATGTCACTCACAAAAGGAATGCATTAACTTTCATGGAGCATTTTAAGTGTGTATAGAACAGAAACTTAACAACAAGACAGATATAAAAGATACTAAAACTTTAAAACTTTATTTCATTGCAGCGGAAAATACATAAGTTTGATAACATCATCATAACCAAAGTCAAAGTACACAATATCCATCTTGACTAAAGCAAAGTACATAAATTGAAAGACATAATCCCCAATACAAAATAGCCATAAATAAGAGAGGCTGAACTTTACTTCAACGATCCAAGCAATCTTCTAAAAGCAAGAAATACAGCTATCCAAAATCAAGCTCCACTGGTGCTAGTTCCAACCTGAGCACCTTGGGGGGGGGAGGAAGAAAAGAGGAGGAAACAAAGGGGGTCAGACATAAAGTCTGGCGAGTGCGATAACTTTAACAAGATAATTACCAAAATAAGGCATAAGTTGGAAAATAAGGAAATGACTATGAACAATTGAGTATGACAGAGTAAACAAGGAAATAAGGTCGAACTAAGATAACGTTAAAGCGCACCTAAACCACTATAAGATAATTACTATACTGCACCACCACTACTATACTGAACCACCACTAGTCATCCTGAGGTTGATCCTGCCTACAAGACTTTAATAATGATAATGGTAGTGTCGTGCACCCCTAGCTGCCTTCATAGGTGCCGCCTGCCCCTATCACCACTAGGTGTACCCACTACCTCTAAGCGATCGGCTCCCTAACTCGTAGATACCCGTGCTGGCCCCACAGTGGGGTGTGTCACTCCCCAAAGTGGCAACCCGATACCACCAATGATGCACGGCTTATACCTACACAATGCAACAATGTCTTACCTACCAGCCCGGGTCCACACACGCATATGAACCCGTTGGACTTGCGTTGCCACCGCTAACCGGTTTGGCCTCTTACAGTCAAGCCTAGTATGTGTGTCCCGTCCTCGACTTGGGTCGAGTCCACAAAGATACGTATGGGTTACTAGTTGAAACGGGCCTCCATTACTTGACACAAGCTATCCACCTAAGTTTGGTCCCCTCTAGGACATCCCACTTAACCCTCTTCTTATTCATGTTCACTTACATGTTTCAAATTTTGGTTAAGTGTTTCTAATCGTATTTCAAATGCCACCCAAGTCACCCACTTAATTCCACATGCCACCCAAGGCACCCACTTAACCCCCTCATGTCCCACTACATGTTTATCTGGTTAAGTGTTTCTTAATTCATTAAGACCGTAACCTCATAAAGACCTCCTACATTAGACTGGCATTTGTGGCAGCTGGATTTGTCGGGCGGGTCCGGGCAGTCTTACACCACAAACGAGCCTAACCTCGTATCTTTACAATTGTTACGTATTTAATTTATGCCTAAGACCTCCCACATTAGACTGGCATTTGTGGCAGCTGGATTTGTCGGGCAGTTGCGGGCAGTCTTACACCACAAAAGAGCCTAACATCGTGTTTTAGATGATTAATTACTCCTAATTAATCATTCCCCAATTTGAATTAATTTCCCTATTCAAATTATCAATCAATTCCAAATTTAACTATGGCCATAATTGACTCAATTATGTCCATCCATTTATGGTATGCAAAATCATACCAGTTTTCATCACAAATATATTTTATGTCATTTAAGGCATTTATGCCAATTTTTAATATTAAATCTTTTAATATTATCCCCTTACCCCACGTTGTACGTTCGTTCGTTTAACGTAAAATATACGTTAGACTTGAATAGTCTAACTCGTGGAATAAAGAGAAAACATCACAACATACATATAGATAAAGCTAGATCTAAACATAAGGGGTGAACTTGCATGTGTGAATGATGTTCTACATCTAAAACTTGCATAGTCCAAAGTTATAACTTGCATAAAACTACATATGTCATAGATCCAAATCTAAAGGTGTAAACTTGTTTAGGTAGTAGTTACAAAGTTGCATAAATCATGTATGTCATTGATCTACATCTAAAGGTGTAAACTTGCATAGTCAATAACCACAAACTTGCATAACATGATTCATATTTCAAACTAATATATTTATATAAACTTGCATATGTGATTTATGCAACATAACAATAGTGTAAACTTACATCTAAACATGTAAACTAGCATGTAGAATTTATTATAGAACTCAAACATGTCATAGCCTAATTTTAGATCAGATTTTCACATAAACTAGATGTCATGAAACTTGTAAGGTTACATATAATTTTTCCCAACTTGCATATGATTCATGACTAAATCAAAATCTAAACTTGCATACATACATATGATTTATCATATGAATCAACATAACCAAACTAGCATATGAACAACATGATGATTTGATTATACATAAGCCAATCATAGAATTACAACATAGATGATAACTTTACAACATAGATGATAACATCACAACATAACATCATAGAATTTACAACATGTATGATAACATAATTATAACATGCGGTCAATAATTCACATCATATCCAAATAATCTACATCATTACTCAGTCCAATTAAATTGCCAATTGTTTTATTAAATAAATCGAACTCACAACTCAAGAAGGTCTTGAGTTCTGAAGTTGTATTAGCTCTCCTTTGGAGTAGATTCATTGTTAGAGTTGAAAAGAACTGAATTTGATTTGCTTTCTTCCTCTCTAATTGGTGGCGGCTATTCTGAGTTGCTAGGTGACGGCATGGAGGCCATGAATCTAATTTTATTTTGATTTTAGAATTTGAGTTTATAGGTGTTTTTATAGAGTTTAGGATTAGTTTAGGCCGTCCGATCAACCCAGAATTAATCCCAGCCAATCAGAGCAGATCAGAAACCCTAATGAGTCAGCACACAGTCACAAACAGGTCATCAATTAAATCTGCCTCGGGGGGGGGGGGGGGGCAGGTCGACCTGGTCAAGGTAGGTCGACCCCCAGGTCAACCTTATGGTCGACCTGGCCCTAGCGGGAATTTTCCTGCCTAGCCTGTTTGACTCTGAAATTTGAATTTTCTGAAATCTGTTTTGAATTTTCTGAATCTTCCGATGACCATAACTTCTTCATACGAAGTCCAATTCATACAAACTCGGACTCTATCTCAACCAGAATTCCGAGATGAACACAATGGCGCAACCTGTTTCCCTTAATTCTCACATCTGAGATTAGTTATTCTTTAATTTGTGAATATTAATATTAACAGAAATACGGGGTGTTACACGGTGGCTATGCCGGAGTTCATTGGGAAAACATTTAAGCTTTCTTGATTGAAGATAGAGGGAAATGCTTGGGTGCATTGAAGTTTGTGATGTAGATGGATATAGTATCGAGGTGGAGTGTTGAAGTATGCGATACTATGTGTTAGATTGAGGAGGATATTTTGGGATATTTCGAATATATAGGATCTGTAGGATATTTCAGAAATTTCGGATCTAGAGGGAATTTTGGGAATTTCCATATACTTTCCTATGTCTATATAAGCTACATCGGATCCAAAAGGAGGAGGTACAACAAAATCAAGAGATTAGATCAAGGTTTATTCTAATTAGGGTTTAGACAATCCTAATCTTCTTCAATTCCTTTTTCCACAAAATCAAATTTTTCTAGTAAATTTTATCATTGTAATCAATCTCTTGTACTCTTCTATTGATATTAATAAAGGTTTCTCCCTCAAAATGGACGTACACTAACAAGACGTCGGTGGAACCATTATAAATCTCTGTGTGATTTAGTTTCTCGTTGTTGCTCTATTATTTCCATTGTTTGGTGATTGTGATTGGCTTGGATAAGATTGAGATTGTTCGATTGGTTGTTTTTGCGCTATTACCACGATCTCGTTTTCCGCGGCGTTTAGGATTTTTGGTTTAAGCGGTCTTAAATCAAAAAATTTCCACAGCAACACCATATACGAAAACTTTTCTTATTATTTTTCTTTCCTTTATTAATTAAAAGCTTATTCACAAAAGTTTGAACTTTGATATCGTTCAGAAAAATGCAGGCAAACCATGTATTAATAATTGATCAAATTAAGTCGAGGACATTGATCGGAGCACCTAAACTGCATTTAGAACCATGTTCGTCTCCTTTTATCAGATCGCAACAACTAAGAACGACATATTGGACACGTAACAAGACCATAATCAATCCACTTATTCATGCATGCTTTATGAAATGGATTGCAGCAATTCCCAAGCTCTCTAACTTTATCTCTTGCCTCCATCCAATTCCCCCTTCATGTGTGGCGTATTTGAGCCATCTACGTGAACATAGTATTTTGGATGGAATGGGAAACGTATGGCGGTTAAGCACATACGTATTTTTTGCATTGGCTCTAAACCTGAGCTTCGATACCATATTGAAATTTATTAATCTTCTTATTATCACAAAACCAATTGGATATGTGATGAGGAACATCTTAGTTTATATCCAGGATCATAGTTGCATATTTTCCGATGTGGGACTATTATTTTCATCATCGTCTTCCCTGATCTCTTATTGCAAAACTTCATGAATTTCACAACTGAAAGATTGCTTTTTACATAAGCTTTAGTATCGATGGCGGCATCCACAGAAGGAACGCTGTATGTTTGACCTTGGAAGAAATCGTCCAGAGGCATTGCAGGAGAATTAAGAACATGACAAGTTTAAAGAGGAGCAAAGAAATCATGAAGGTTACCATCAAGATGAAATACGATAGGATCTGTAGAAATTGTACGTTTGGCTTCAGAAGAAGTGGTTTAAATTGATGGAATTGTAGGAAGAGAGTCAAGTAGATGAAGGATCTGAAATACGACAGTCTTTGCTATTTTGACATTTCAACGTGTTTGTCTCATCTGATTATATAGTGGAGGAATCAAGCTTAACAGCAGTTTCAGAAGGCTGTGCGTATAACTTGCTGATTAAGACTAATCAGATAGATAATTGATTTGTTAATATCAAAGATACTGATCGTCACATTATTTGTTAATTGACTGTGCCATTAACCGGGCAACCAGATTGGTTAGCTAATTGATTGATCTTGATAACACAGTTAATAAACATGTAAGGAAAAGAGTTATTGATTAATCTATTTTGAATATTGAGAATTTTTTACATGCTTTTGAAGCTTTCTTTTATAATCCGTTTTTAAAATTGATAAATGCTGTTTGAAGATATAATTGTATAATTGTATAAGTCAATATGGTGTAGCCATTCTTATGCTCATGACAGGGAAGTATGTAGCACCACTGCACTGAATTGATGTATGAGCTTCACAAAGCCCTCTCTAAGAGCACTCCCAGCAATGGTAGGGAGAACGAAATGGGGGAGATTTAACTCAACTCGCGCTGCAGCAGTTGTTGGATGAGTGAGGGGAGCAATTCAGAATGGGGAGAATCGCCATTTGGAAATGTAAACTGCCGCTCACTAAATGGTTTTGTGAAAACCGATTAGAACATGAACGACTTTGACAAATCCATTTTTGTGGTAAACAGCTAAATGAAAGTCGTTCAAGGCTTCTCCATTAAAAAAAAGCAGCGTCTTGCTGCTGGAACAGTGGGAAGGATCGACGCTTTAAATAGCCTTCTCCCTTTCTAATTCCCACTGACTTCCCGGAATGCTCTAATAATACCAACAAAGTTTCAGAGATGTACGAAATACTAGTCAGGTAATGCTCAAATGAAAACGAAGTCACATGATTACTCTTTAGGTCAGTCCATATATTACATTGGGTTTTGCAGCCAAGGTTGCAGGCTTGCAGCATTAAAACACAAAATGTGTTGATAATTAGAAGAAAAACATTAGCAGAGAAGAAAGAAAGTAAAGCCCAGATGAAGAAAGTACAGGTGCATGGTTTGACAGAATTTGAATGAGAAAAGAAACACAGTTGAAACTTTTAACTTGATCTATGAATTGAAAAGATAATATTGTACTCTATTTCTTTGCATTGCATTCTATGTTCTTTGTACATTATAAGAAATCATGTTTTTTCTTCATAAGACGAAATGATATACTTACCTAGAAATTTCTTTTATATATGCATAAGGATAAACTCCCATTTTGAATGCAGTCCTGTCTTCAATATGATCAAGTATTTAATCTTGTAAAGTTAACCGGTCCTGGTTTTCCTTCATTCAATTAAAAAAATAAGGCACATAAACATCATTCTCGTTGATCGTCTCCTCTTCTTCTTCATATGGGGTTTCTTCTTCAAGCTTGGCGCGTTGTACCGCATCTGAAATCAAGAGTCGTGGCTTCGGCGCGTTGCTAATCTGAATCACGAATCAGGGTATTTTTCCGCCTTCGTGATTTTGATTTCCGAATTTTTTGTACGCCTTCATGATTTTGGTTTTCGTTTGAATTATGGCAGCTGAGAGATGCGGTAGCGTAAGCACTAGTGTGTGGCCCGTGCTTCGTATACGGATAGTGTATAATTTATTGATGTTAGTGTATTTTTGACAGGCAGAATGTCAAATGTTTTGAAGAAGGCAATATATTGGTACTTGCAATACATAGGTAATTGCAAATGTGTATGTTGAGCAGACATGAAGGAGAGAACATGTTTTATCTTGAATAATTCATGAAATTGGAAAGCTACGCATGAGTTTAAGTGCACGTGCATGTTAAGGCCTTAACATAGATGCTTACGAAATATATTATAAGTAGGGCTGTCAATAGGTCGTGTCGGGTCGGGTTTGGGTCGGGTCAAATTTTAAACGGGTCAGGTCAAACCGTTTAACAAATGGATCATATACCGTCAACCCGAACCCGACCCATTTATAAACGGGTTGACCCGACCCGACCCGCCTAACCCGTTTAACTAATCGGGTCGGGTCAACCCGTTTGACCCGTTGACCTGTTTAATTTAGAAGTTAAAACTTAAAACAGCGGCAAGTGGGAACACAGCCCTAAGCTCTAGCAAGTAGCAAGTAGCAACAAACAAATACTTAAAACTTTTTGAGGCAACAGCCTAGCAACAAACAAATCCCTAATCATCAAGCATCAATGATTCAATTGTCCAAAACAGTACAATTCTTAAAACTTTAAGGCAACATACAATGCAATCATCAATTACAAACTAGCAATAAAGTAAACAAATAGACAATCATCAAATGGATCATACAAATTACAAATACAGTACACGTAAAAGACAACTTGCAAGTAGTTTGATAGAAGATTGCCTGAAGCATTGGCACTTCGCAACATCTAAATCTTGCATGCATTGAAAACAATGGTATTACTATTCATTTCTCTTGCATGCACTTCGCAACATCTAAATCTCGGAGTCGGAGCTGCTGCTTCTTTGCAGCAGCTAAGAAGCAGCAGCTCCGAGCTGCTGCAAAGAAGCAGCAGCTCCGAGCTGCTGCTAAGCAGAAGCAGCTAAGAAGCTTGGTATCCTAGGGCAAATTGTGAAATCCGTTGTAGACTCGTAATTGGGAATGTGGTTGGGGCCATTAGTCTTGAAGAATTAACGGATTGGGCTGGGGCATGAAAATGGTTTTAATTTTTATACAGCTTGGCAATTGGGCTTGGTATCAATATTTTATGTTAAACGGGATAGGACGTATCAACCAACTGGTTTGCGGGTCAACCCGTAACCCACCCGTTTATTAAACGTGTCAGAGCGGGTTGACTAGAAAATGACCCGTTTATAAATGGATCGGGTCGATTCGGGTTTTTTTCGTGTGGGTTACGAGTCGTGTTTCGGGTCGTGTACGAAATTGACGACCCTAATTATAAGTGAGGTATCAGTGATTGCAACGTGGAATAAAGCAGAAACAAAAAGTGGGAAAAGAAACATGCTAACATACAACAACAATGTCATATTTGAGCCAGAAGAGTAAACATTTATATTTACAGCATACATATTCATTTTATGCCCTCTATTCTGTGATACCATTGCTTTGGTCATCACTTTAAGTATGCGTTTTTATCAGTTATGAATCAAATACAAATAAGTGGTGAACATCAACCTTCAGCTTGCCTGCTTTCAGCAATGTTTTCCATGAATCAAACATCGTTAAGCAGTGTTACCAATTCGCTGCAGCATGTTGATCTGTAAATATGAAAGAAAGTAGTGTGGACTGTATCATTTACACAAAGTGGAATACATTTATAGCTAATCAAATTCACAATATAAAATTAATCTAAGAAACGCTGACATAGCTGTAATACTGGAATCGAAAATACTGGATCAACCAGGAATTGATAGGTCAAAATCTGCGGCACTTACAGGAGGTTGGATTATTTTCCATCCGTGAATTGCATGACTTCTTTACAGTGTGATTTTAATTTCGGTGATATTCACCACAAAATTTGCGGTCCTTGTAGCACTGCTCTACTGGAATAGCACCATCTGGGAAAACAATGAGTGTATGACCAAATTGTCATAAGACTCATAACTCAATCTACAGTGATATCAAAACAAAAGTACACAATAATCCACTATGTTTCATGTCATAATAAGAGCTGGAACCTAATTAACATGGCTTAATGTGATAGTTAATGTAATTGAATAATTAAACGGATCACCTCATTAGGTATATTTCAGCATACATAATGAATAAAATAAAAAACGACTTAACAATGTATTCAATAAAATAATTATTATAAAACAGTACACAGTGTTGTCTATTTAGTTGTAATGAAATGAAACAACAAAATTTTTGCTCTTTAGAAATGTAAAAATGTAACTGTTGGAAAAATTATTATTTATAAACAATCCGAAACTTTTAACCTGTGAGACTATATGTAAGATTGTCAGTTCGACCAAAGAGAGTTGAACATATGATTCTGGGCTAATTCTATTCATACATCCATAATTTCTTTACACACACCGTGAAATGAAATGAAATAACATACACCAAAAAATTCTTTTCATACACCCTGTCATTTACAAAATTACCCTTTTATATTTTTCATCATCTTCCCTCTTTAATCTTAAAACTAAATTACATAAACTGGGAATTCATTGCAATAAATTTACTTAAATTCAAAAAAAAAAAAACCTTTAATTTTTTACACTAATATTGTAAATTATGTGATTGCTTTTATTTTAAAAATCAACTCTAGTTTTAGATGATTGAACCATTTGAATTAGAGTATTTAGTTGCAAAGGTTGCCTTAATTGATATTTTATGTTTTATTAACTTCATGAAATTCTATAGATTTAATCATGTATCGTTGATTTTAAAGTTTTAATTAGTTGCACTATGAGAAAAGGAATGAAAATGCAATTAAGTATAAGGGTAACATAGTCATGGTTTTTCTTATTAAAATGTTGGTGTATGTTCAGAAATTATGGGTGTATGAATAGAATTGTTTAACAATTCCAACTTATAATCAAAGACGATTTGGAAGACTTACCCATCTCGTGGATATAGGCATCCCCCCAAATATGCCTTGGTTGCCAGATCCTACTTAGTAGATGTTATTCATAATCTGTAGATGAGGACGAATTCTTTGAGTGATGCATCCTAGAATTCGATGTGAATAGAGTTGGCAACATAAAATTTAATAGAATGGAATGTGCAGTTTCGGGCTCAAAACCTAGCATTTTAAGGATACAGAGATCAGAAAATGAATCGCCATTCGCTTGGCAGTTTCTCCCCTCATGGTAGAGAAAATTTGTATTCAAGTGTTAAATTTTGTAAATTAGAAATACCTGAAGGTGTTACAAAGCAATCTCGTAGTTATGGAAAGGCTGTACCATGTGGTTGAAATTGAAGGTTTCTATTGGAAATTGAAGGCTGTGATTTCGAACAAACGAACGGTAGGGTTTTCCTGGTGGAGGCGAATGTTGAAAATTATTGAAGAATGTAAATGGAGTTGCTTTTGGAATCAAAAATGTTGGGGGAAAGTTGGTTGGTGAAATTACCATTAATAGGTGGGAGAAGAAGAGATACATTTAATATGAATTGTGTATTTCCGGAGCAGTCACTGGGGAAATAAAATATAATCAGTAAACAGATAGAACCCTTCTAGTTTAAAATAAGGGATATTAGATGTTCGCATAAGCAAAGTCATTTTCCTGTTCAATTTAAGTAATAGAAATGTACATCCAACCATGGGATAAAATGGTAAAATAAAAGAAAATCAAAGTAAGCATTTCCAGTTTTGATAAAGGTTAAACAACACAAATGATTATTTTTTTGGGTCAGGACTCATGGTATGAATGATAGATGGTCAGAAAAAGCTAGAAACGACATAAAGTTTGATTTTAATGCTTTGTAGTGCAATGTACAATTGCATTTTATTATATACTTTTCAGACTTCAACTATTTACAAACTACTTAATAAATATAATCGGATAGTTCTTAATAAATATAGTGGAATAGGAGCTTACAAAACAAGTTCTAAATGAATGATTAAAGTGTTGTGGTTTTGTGCGCAGCGGAAGTTTTGACAAAACACCCAAAAAAAAAATGAATCTTTTTCACCCAATCACTTGAAGATGAATGTGATTGAATAACAAACAACAACACAAAAAAATATCGAAAATATGAACACACGATATTCCACCCAACCACCCTCTTTATTGATTCATCAAAATATTGTTTACAACCGATCTCAACTATCGTTAAACAAACACAACTTGAATCAATAACCTTATTGAGAAATAGGTAGAGAATATCTAATGGCTAAAAAATTTGAGGAGAAAGATAATGAAGAACAATGGCAAATTTTTCCACCGCCTATAATGAAGATATCAACTAGGCCTTTTATAGAGTGAATTGCTTCATACCCAAGTTTCCTTGACATCCAAGTAACTTGCCACCCAAAATATCCTCATATATCTCAAATATATCCTCATATATATCAAATATCTATTAGGATAAGCACCAAATAATCCTTGCCTTCACTTTCAAATATCCCATAAAAGTAGCAACAAATATCTCCACCAAAAATGGATCCACATAGAAAATTTGTTGCCTACAATTTTGTGATTTGCGTATCACAAATCTCAACACTCCACCTTGATACCAAATCACAACATCTCCTCCACTCAACACTAGCCAACTTAGCTCTCACTTTCAACCTTATTTTCTCAATTAACATCATTACAAACCTCCACCATCGCCCACTAATGGTGCACCTCCCTCATCTGTGCACCACACCAATAGCGATCTTCAAAAGCGTTTGTAATACCACAAAGACCTCCATCTTGTCTTTGTGGATTTCACAACTCGACATCCGTCTTCCGCTTGACATGATCTCTTCATCTCTGGGATCCCTCGAGCATCATCAACATCTAGACCCTTGTCGATACCATGATCCTCCACCTTAGGACCATCAGCAGTGACTATATTAATCTCTCCACCTTGCTGTGGACTAGGTTCTTCAACCGTCACCCGCCTTCCACTGTTGACCGCTGAACCGACCAAACTATATAGGTTCCCCTCCTCCAAAACTCCTCGCATCATCACACGACCACCCTTCTTTACTCTCAGAACTCCACCTCGAGTCTCATAAGTGCAACCGTGGCGATCTAACTGACCGAGAGATATGAGGTTATGCGAATAAGTGGGTATGTGCCTCACACCGGCAATGTGACGGCCCGCCCCGCACCAGCCTGCATTTCCTCCAAAAGTGCGCTGTACACATGCCCGACTAGCACAAGACGATCGTCATAAGAAAGAAAAGAAGGGAATGAACTAATCAAAGAACCTGTAGAATGTCTCACAGCGCATGGAATAAAATATAATAATAACATACTTGACATAAAACAGGCGAGACAGTGCATAAGCTGATAACTAAAACCAACATCAATCTCAAAGCAGCGGAAATCCAAATACAGCTTATTACAACTTTTCAAAATCTACTGTCTCTAAACAAAAGAAAGCTAAAGTAGAAGATACACCAATAATGCCCAAGCAGTGATCTTCAACAACACAGGGAGAATATTATGTATATAGTACGTGGAAGCCTCCTGCTCGTCTCCGGATCATCTACCCGTACATCACCAGCTAACCTGTCTCTAGTCTGCTCGTGTGAGCACCCAGAGTAATAAGAAGAGACATAAAACTCTGGGTCAGACATAAAGCCTGGTATGAGCGATAAGCATCTAAACAGAATAATAACAGGTATACTAAGCCATACCTGAACCTGGACCTGCAACCAAAGAGTTAGTACCACATACCGTACAATACTCCAAGGTGCCATAATAAATAGTGTAAGAATACGGGGGTGGGGTGTGCATGCCACAATGATAGCAAGCAAATCATCCATAGCAACCATCCTCACATTTCTCACTCAGTGCGTAAAGCATACGACATCTACCACTTTGGAACACTAGACAAACTGAGGTAACGACGAATCCCGACTTGTAGAAACCCTGCTGTGACCAAGCCAAATACTTGGAGTCATGACCAAACATTTCAATGACCCACTTCATTGGTCGTAGCCCTTGGTTCTACCTATGCCATAATGGCCCTGAATCCGCCTTCGTACCTCCTACCATAGTGGTCCAAAGCTATAGACGTCGATAACTCCTTGGCACACGTCCCGCAGCAAAGCCCAACCATGAAGCGAACTCGTTGATTCCCATCTGAATCCTGAGCTCTAACTTCTCATTTGGACTTCCTTTGCATCTCGGGTTTGGTCGAATTGGAGTGGGTCTTCAGAAGAGTTGTCGCGCATTAACAGTCCTAGAATTCGGTTCGGTTCGGTAGTCATCATCTTCATCGGTTCGGGTCGGTAGTCATCTTCTTCATCGGTTCGGGTCGGTAGTCATCGCCTTCATCGGTTCGGGTCGGTAGTCATCGCCTTCATCGGTTCGGGTCGGTAGTCATCGCCTTCATCGGTTCGGGTCGGTACTCCACTTCGGGTCGGTTGTCTCTGTTTGAGTTCGGTGGTTGCTCCCTTCTGAGTTCTCATACCCGATCCTGTCCTTCTCCAATTGCCGATCCGCTCCGCCCCCTTAGCGTACTCCGATCCAATCCTCTTCAATCCGATCCGCTCCCTAGTTTCGATCCGATCCCCCTTGTCCACTCCAACTCTAAGCAAACAGCCTTCCTTCTCGCCGATCCTCCTCCAATGACAAGCTCCGATCCAGTTCAGATTTCCTTGGTCAGTTCACAAATCCGATCCGACCCTCTACTCCGATCCGATCCGGTTCGGAACCTGCACATTTCTGCAACTTTCCAGCGAGCTTTCTACGCCATTCGACGACGTTTTCGAGCAATTTAACTATTCTAAACAATCATGAAACATATCATAGAGTCATAGCAACATGTGATAGCAACCACAAACAGCAACCAACAATTCAAATGAATCAAAATGGATCAAAAGTAGCTAAAACCTCATATTTTCCCTTAAACACTCTTAATCATACTTAAGCATACAATTAGCAAAACACATCGAAATTATCTCAAATTTCTAACAGAGCCTTAAAACATTATTTTAGAATTTTAAGAATTTTTCCAGAATTTATTGGTGTATAAATTCGCTAATCTTCACTAATTACCCTTAATCACCGTAATTAGTGCAAAAACTATGCAAATCACTCACCTTGGCCACAAATGAAATTCTCAGAACTGAAACTCCTCTAATTTGGGGCGAATACTGATGTCTAACAGCAGTTCCAACCTTGCTTTGGTGCTTTTTCTCCTTAATTTGGTGTTGCTAAGCCTAATCTTCAATTAGAGAGTGATTTGGGGTGTTTTAGATGTAGGAAGCCATTACTAAGGTGTCAAGGAGGTTTGTGGCTGCTCAAAACTGAAATGAAAGTGATAACCTAACCCTAATCAGACCTCCTATACCTCTAAACCCGAAATTCCCCTTGGGCCTAGCTGCTAATCACCCGGTTAAGCCCAATTAAGCTGTTCTTCACCATCTGAAACTTGTTTCAGCCATATCTCCCAAACGGTAAGTCCGTTTGGCTAATGTGACCACTCTACGGAAAGAGAAACCATCGTTCAAAGCCAATGGAAGTGGTTTCAGGTCAAAATTCATTTCCAGTCAAAAGTTATGGCCAAAACAGTGATAACTAGGGGTAAAATGGTCATTTAAAAATCGGGAAAAATCATGAACATGGGAAATGACCCCAATAGTCGTCCCCCAAAGTTACATGACCATACGACTTCGTATGTGAAAGAAATAAATACTCTACGATCCTATGATGCGTAGAATGCGGGTCGTTACAGGCAACTTCTCTCTCCACTACATCATGCATCCGAAACCTAACAGCTCCAATTCCACAAATTGGTAGCTCTACTCCATTGGCCGTCTTTATCATGCCAACACTCTTCTCATACGAAGAAAAACTTTTCACATCTCGACATATGTGAAAACTGGCTCCTGAATCCATCTTCCAAGGCTCCACAACACTAAGTAGGACATCACATGAAGAATTGCCTTCGGTACCTTCAGCAAAGCCTGCCTGTGCCTCATCACTATTATTATCACCTTGCGCCTTCTTCTTCTTCATATCTCGTATATATGAATAGCAATCATTGCGCTTGTGGCCTTTCTTACCACAATAATAACAAAAGATAGCACCTTTCTTCTTCCTTGTATCTTTACCTGAGTCCCTTGCTACCATCGCCTCAGTTTGAACCGATTTCAACTCCGACCCTTTTCTCCTTAGCTCCTCATTCAAAAGACTGCTTCGAACCGTTTCCAAAGAGATAGTTCCACTAGTATTGGAATTACTCAATGAAACAACCAAAGTCTCCCAGCTTTCCGAAAGAGAACTCATCAACAAAAGAGCCTGCAACTCATCATCAAAATTGACCTTCATGTTTGCCAATTGATTGATGACATCTTGAAACTCGTTCAAATGCTCTGCAATAGACTTCTCCTCATCCAATCGAAGTTGCTCCAGCTTTCGAACCAGAAAAGCATTGCTTGTAGCACTCTTTGACTCATACAACGATACTAATTTGTCCCACAACGCCTTTGCGGATTCACAACTAGCCACATGGTGGAACACAGAATCATCCAAATATTGGCGAATCAACGCAATCGCCTTTTTGTCCATTTTCTTCCACTTTCCCTCATCCATATTCGAGGGCTTCTCCCCATTTCCATCAATGAGATCATGCAAATCATTGAGATATAGAACGTCCTCCATCTTCGGCTTCCATATACCCCAATTCCTCCCATTCAAAATAGCCATCTTCGACAACGTCATCATCTCCGACATCAAAAAATCAATTTTTTTCAAACAAAAAAATCAATTTTTTTTTTCAATCCAACAAACACTCCAAGCTATGCGGTGATCTGAGCTCTGATACCAACTGTTGGGGTTTTGTGCGCAGCGGAAGTTTTGACAAAATACCCAAAAACAAAATGAATCTTTTTCACCTAATCACTTGAAGATGAATGTGATTGAATAACAAACAACAACACAAAAAATATCGGAAATATGAACACACGATATTCCACCCAACCACCATCTTTATTGATTCACCAAAATATTGTTTACAACCGATCTCAACTATCGTTAAACAAACACAACTTGAATCAATAACCTTATTGAGAAATAGGTAGAGAATATCTAACGGCTAAAAAATTTGAGGAGAAAGATAATGAAGAACAATGGCAAATTTTTCCACCACCTATAATGAAGATATCAACTAGGCCTTTTATAGAGTGAATTGCTTCATACCCAAGTTTCCTTGGCATCCAAGTAACTTGCCACCCAAAATATCCTCATATATCTCAAATATATCTTCATATATATCAAATATCTATTTGGATAAGCATCAAATAATCCTTGCCTTCACTTTCAAATATTCCATAGAAGTAGCAACAAATATCTCCACCAAAAATGGATCCACATAGAAAATTTGTTGCCTACAATTTAGTGATTTGCGTATCACAAATCTCAACATAAAGTGCTACATGTATATAGCTCCAACCAAGGAAGCAATTTTATCACATCATATAGTTCAGATATTATTAAAGTTTTTTCTCCCCATTTTATTAATTTACTCGGAACCAGGCTATGGTTCAAAATATTGAAAACTAATAAATTGTCAAGTAAATGACGTGAAATGGAGCTATGTTTTAAAAGGAAAATCTATCTCACTGTGATTCTGAGAGAGTTAATGCATATATGTATAAATTAACAATTAATACTTTGTACAAATAAAGTGAATGTTTTTCCACTGTTGGACACCGATAATTATTTTGAGAAGCTCGGAGAAAAATTCAGAATGTCCTTTGAGCGTGAAATTAGGAAGAAGAATTACTGCACAGACAATGTATTTGTAAGCAATAAAGGGAAGAAAGCTTTTGTTAACATGGATTTTGCTTTATAAATCCCTATGTAGGTCAGTAGATGTAGCAAATATGTATGAATTCATCAGTAACCTAAATGAGGCTATGCCTCACTTTTTACTCCTGCACTTCATTGACAAAAGAAAGACTCGTTAGAATCTGATCCTGGCTTCACTTAAAATCTGCGTCAAGTAGTTGTAAGTGACTGCTTGGCCTGTGATTGCCTCCATTTGAGAGGAGTTTGAGAAAATTGACACAGGAAAAAAAAAACATGTTAAAAAAAGAACTTAGTTACAGTATATAGTCAGCCTGAATAAATTTGCAAGAAAAGAAAGTATAATTGATAGTATAGCAAAATAGGGTAAAATATGGTAAGGAGAAAGCTGGATAGAGGACAGAAAGAATAGTTCCTTGCACTTCATGAAAATTATACAAACGGACTTAATTTGTTGCCTGTGTCCAACAATCATTATTGCAGCATAATAGAGTTGCAGTAAACAGAGTAGTATTTTGACAATATTGATGCATTATAAGTGATAACTTAGATAATCTAAAGTTTATCAGACATAGTGGAGGGGCAAATTAAATCATAGCACATATATTAGTCCCGACACAGGCATGGCTTACTTACATTGTGATGGAAATGTATATAAAAGTATAGTACAAAACATAATAAGTTGTTTGTAGTGGCATATAGATTTTATTAAAGCAAAGATACAAAATAAAACAAAAAGTGACATAGCATGACTAAACATCAACAAATTATTTTCGATTCAAAATATCAAATTTAGTTGCATTAAAAATTCTAGGTACAATAGGATTCAACACTAAGATAAATGTGAAGAACAGAGTAAATCCAAAAGAAAAAAGATTCCATTTATTATGGAACTGATTGTCGCAAGGGATAAAGATCTTTGTATGTTATGCTCATAAGTTAAACATTATGGAAAAAAAAATAAAACTACAATCATAAATCAATGTATTAGACGACACGAAAAATTGGACTCTAATCTGGCATGTTGAAATATGTACATTGCATATAGTGTGAAACAACAATTATATTGTTATAATATCATTTGATTATTTAAAGTTCTTATGTACAACAAAACCAACAAACGAAACAAAAAAATCCAACTAATATTAGCTAATGCAGACGATACTGAGTAATATTGGAAAGAGTATCGCAGATATGTTGAATAATAATGGTCAGAATTGTGTAGTGTAAAAAAAGGGCAATACCTAAAAGAAAAGTGGAATTATCTTCTTAGCAGATGTGGTCATCGGACGCCACAGTTTGAAAAAGCAGGTTAAAGCGATTCAAATCAAGTGGCATAAATATTGGCAAAGATTCTTTGTCAAATCGGCAGCGTTATGACTTTCATCACTTAGAATGGCATAAAATGTAGCGATGGGAATATGGAGAAAGTGCGATTTGGTGAGGGAAGAGAAAAGAAGTTCGATACGACTTGAAAATATGATTTTGAGTGGGTAGGATTATTAAAGAGTTAATTAGTTTAAAGGACAAACATATAATAAACTTTAAAAATTCGGACGCAACTTTACGAAATTAAGCGGAAGGATAGTCGTCATCTTCTTCTTTTATTTCCTCCATCTTCGATTATCAACAGCCGCCGGCGGCCACGATTATCACCAGCCGAGTCACCGCCATCCAATCCGCAGCTGCCGCCGCCATCCAATCCGCCGCCGCTGCCGCTCCAAGCCGTCGCCTTTGCGTTCGCCTTCTTCTCATCGTGATTTCACCTTCATCGACCAACATCCTTTCGAATTCCTCCAAAAATGAAGCTTCCGCCGACGCCTGAAGATGCCGATGCTGTCGCCTGAAGCTGTCGCCGCTGCTGTAACAACCTCAATTTTTAGAGTACTTAATTAATGATTTAATTTAAAATTTTGGTTTATTTATTTTATTTATCTGCATTCATTCTTGAATTTTTATATGAATAATTTATGTAATTATACCCTCCGTTTTCAATATGGAATTATATATTTAATTTTATTTCAATTTGTATTTATTGTTGTTGATATAAATATAGCAAAATTTTATTTGTTCTTTAATTTAATTTCAATTCGTATTTATTGTTGTTAATTTTATATTGCCAAAACCGTTGGTCATTTGAACTAAAAATTTGTATTGTTTTCCATTTATTTGCAAACATATTTATATTGGTTCCTTTTATTTGTTTGTAAAAAAAAATTATATCTTTCTTTATTCTCATTAGTATTAATACTAGCTTGAATTTGAATTGGTGAAAAATTAATTTGGGGGACACATTTAAATTGACTTATGTATTTGGTAACTTCCTTTTCATGCAAATAAAGATGTATGTATTCCTTTACATTCTCATTTGTATTAATAGTGGCTTGAATTTGAATGGATGAAAATCAATTTGCGGGGACACATTTATTAATTAACGTTAAAAATTTAGAAAGCCATGAATGATTATTTACGGTGGTTTTTTTTTCTTTTCTTTATATCATCATTTTCTTCATTCATTCAACCATTCCTTTTTTTTTCTTCTTCTTCAAAATTCTCAGCAATCAACCATGGCTAAAATAAAGATCTACATCTAAATCTAATGGAGAAACTTCTCAAATTAAAAAAATAATAATAGAAGCCACCTAATCCATCAATCTCTTCTCCCTTTTTTCTCCTTTTATTTTCTATTTTTTTGGCCAGATTTTGATCTATTTTGTAGGGACCATAACTTCCTTATACGGAACCCAAGTTGACTTTACTTTTTATTTAAATTGTGTAAAATTGAAAGAGCTAAAACTTTTGTGCAATATACTTTTTTAGATTTCGAATTTTTCTTGGCCGAAACTACCAATCTTTCAGGTGCGTTTTTGAAGCCAGATTTCGGATCCAAATATTTGTCTATCGCTGTTTTGATCATATCTTCTTCAAATTTTATCGGAAATTGGTTTTTCTTTTTTTTTAAATTGTTTTTTTAAATTGAAGAGAAAAGAATTTGCAACAACTTTTCAGTTTATGATTTCCAAAAATTTTGAATTTATCTTGTTCAAAAACCACTTTTAAAATGGTTAAATTTTGGTTTAGTTTTGTAACTTTCTGGTAAAAATCAAGATCCATCCTTCTTGCATTTCCCTTGCCCATTGGGTCAAGTTATGTGTTTGTGTGGGTTTGTCTTACTTCATTTTTTTTGTGTTGATTTATGTTTAATTTATATTATACATATATATATATGTGTGTGTGTGTGTGTGTGTGTGTGTTTGGGGCGTGCGTCTTTTTTATTTCGCCTATGTGTATGTGTTGTGTTATTTATATAAGGGAATGTTTATTTAGACACAAAGATTTGATACAAATTGAGTGACATAAAATCTAAACCATAAGATTACCCCATGATCTGCACCCCTCACATAAAGATAAATTAATCATGTGGTTGAGAAATTATGTCTTTTGATTTATGTCAAATTTTTGTGTTCATATAACCGCTCCCTTTATATAGTATTTACATAGTTGTTGTATGCATGAGTTTGTGTTAAGTTTCTATTTTATTTTATTTTTATAAAGAAAATATTTGTGAAAAAAATATGATAGGTGTTTGGATTGTAGAGTTGATTTTTAGAAGAATATATATATATATAAGTATTTTGATGTGTATGTTTTATATATAATATATATAAGGTAATGAAATTTTAGTGTAATTGTGTTGCTTATTTTATACCTATGAAAAAAAGGTTTCGTAAACTGTTCCACCAATCCAATTTCCATGTTGTTTTGCTGAGAAAATCCCTTTTCCTCTTATAAAATAAAATAAAATATTGAGTGATCATCGAGTTAAAATCCATTCTGAATCATGCCTGCAAGTCGCCGTTTCATTTTGGGCCTATTTTCGAGTTCAAACGCGTTCAGAACCAAAGGTGAGTGATTAAACCCACTCACGCGTAACTAAATTATTCTAATTTTAGTTAAATTAATATTATGTCATGATATGATTGTATGGATTGATGTTTGACAGTTAAATTACATATTTATATTAATTTGCATCGATAGTGTAATTAAATTTGACTGTTAGTTTAAATTTCACCGTTATGTTAAAATTCGACATTTAATTACTGTATAAAACCTGACACCTGGTAAATTGTAAATTTATACGATGTTAGACTGTTGTATGTACCGATGTGATGATTGGCTTGAATTTGATATGTTGACAAATTGATGTTAATTGTGTGAATTACCTGTTATTCACATTTATTCATATATGATCATTGTTTGTGCTGATTTATCCCAATCATTTACCTTAGATGTTACGGGCATCAAATAAACCCGGGATTAATCATTAAAATGAATTAAGAATGTAGGTTGAAATGGTAAATACCTATGACCCTGATTTGGATTGAAATGATATATATCCTTTCCCAAAGTACTAAAATTAAATTTAAGTATCACTTGACCATAGGATAGAAAATTATATACGGACACCGGTTGGTTAAATGAAATTGGTTTTAACCATGAACTTTTAAATATTGTTTTAAAGACAATATAAGCGATGTTTTATAATTTATTTTTTCTTTGAACTTGAACTTTGAAATTTTTGAAATATAAATAAAGGGAGAAATAAATTAGTGTTGTAACTGAAGCTAAATAAAAAGTGAAATTGAATGTAAATCGAATTTGGTGAAATTGAATTGTTTCACCCCCCTTTGAAATTTATTATGAACCAACATTGATTTGAATTATATATGAATTGTGAACTCGACATTTGTTATAAATTGAAATCATTGAAAAATGGAATCTGAATTGGAATTTAACTATTTGAATTAAACTGATTGAATTGTAATGAATGAAAATTGGAAATTTAATCGGGTGAAATATTGAAATTGAGTTGATTAACTTGAAATTGAAATACGACTGCAAGTGAAATTGAAACTTTAAAGGAACGATTCTAATTCCAACTATAGTATTTTAAAACCATTTTATAAACTATTTTAATAATAATTATTTTATTTTCTTTATAAACTATTTTATTTTATTACTATTTTATTTTATAAATTATTTTAAATAAATCATTTTTATAATTAACTATTTATTTTCAAACTATTTCAATTCTATATCCAAAACTATTTAAATATACTTTCAATTATTTTAATACTCAAATTATTTAAAGTTGGAATTGTTTCAAGATTTTAAATCGGTTTAAATGGAGATTTTATTGTGAATAATATTCTATCTTGAATATTAAAATGACTTTTGAAACATGATATTTTGATATGAAGTACGAACCTTTTTGAAATGTAAAAGAACTGACCGGTGTGAAAAATGTAAACATTGGTTGTTAAAGAGACCGTGATCGGATATTGTCATACTCTCCGCCAATACCGAAAACCACTTTAACAACCGTGTACGCGGTGAAGTTCCAGAAATGGTGTTGGATGGATTTGGAGGCGATTACTGGATTTGAAGAAAGAGAACGATGATGGATATCCTTGACCGTCGGGTCATAATTAAAATGACTAAAACAGGGCTATACCGTGACCAAGTGGGGTTAGCTACCTCCATCGGCAACACTTCTTCCTTTGTTACTATAGTCGGTTTGATTGATTTGATTTGATGTGCATCCGTGATTTTGGAGTGTTGTCCGAGGTGGGCGGTAGTTGCGGTTATGCGTTACCACCAGTCCGGGCGTGCAACTAGTATATTCATACTCTGGGCATTCCTCGTGTGCCTTGTCATATTATCCTGATCGAGCCCCCTACGATTTTGATTTAACGTTGTTGTATCATGGCGCATCTCTATCCGCCGACGTACTGGTGTGTTATATGCAAACTGTACGGCAACGGTATAAACGGTGTAAGAGTAATATTGGTAATCCCGCTTACATTATTTTATTATGTTATATTTAACCATAGACATTATTATAATAGCGTATTATATTATATAGTATTAGTTTGACGGATCCTTAAGAGATGGAAATTCCCGTAACATCTCTTAAGTTATTGCACTCATATTACTACATGAAATTTGATTTAACTAATATGAGAATGATTTAGTTCTGATCCGAGTGTTTGTTGTGTTACCTTGTTTTGCAATACGCTCGGGTAAGACCGAGTTACAGTTAGCGAAGATTCCCTTGCTTTGAAGATTCCATTATGAAGATGAAGATGGAGCTCAACAGACGTATTAAAATTATTATTCCGCTGCATATATTAGTATGTTGTATGTTAATTTACTCTGATAAATTGTGTAAGTATAATCAAATGTATGTTTTTAACAGCTTCATGAACTATTATTTAGTTATTATATTTTGTTCTTCCGTTGCGAGATTCTGTATTTGTTTCCTTCTTTCTTCTTTTTCTTATTTTAATCCCAATAACTATCCGTATTTTTGATCTGTTTATGTTGACATTAAGGATCATTGTCAATTTGAACGGTCAAAAATCTCGGATGTTACAGCTGCCGACGCCCGAAGTTGTTGCAGTTGTCTGAATTCAGTCAATTCGAAGCAATTCTCCATCTACTCATATTTTCTGCTGAAAATCCCAATTCTTTTTCTCTCATATGTGGTATATACAGATTGGAATGATGATACTAATCATTTCAACATATGCTCTGTTTCGTAGTCTTGAGCAGGTCTTCTTTTAAATTTCAATTTGCTTCTGCTGAGTAAGAATAATGCTATATTCAGCTATCATTTAACATATTCTATACATGCTAGTTCACTTTAAAAATACGATGTTGAAATCAACTATCATTTATTATGTTTTGTACATTCTAGTTTACTTTAAAATACAATGCTATATTAACTATCATCTAGCATATTTAAACATTCTACTTCCTTTTAAAAGATACAATGCTAAATTCAACTATCATTTATTATATTCTATTCATGCTAGTTCATTTTACTAATAAATACTACATTCAAACAATATTTTGCAAACTCTACACATGCTAACTCACTAAAAAAATACAAATGATAAATTCAACTATCATTTATTAAATTTCATACATGGTAGCTCACATTAAAAATACAATGCTATATTCAACTATCATTTAGCATATTGTACATCTTATTTCACTTTAAAAAATACAATTCTAAATTCAACTATCATTTACCTCTTCAAAAATGTAATGCTATATTCAGATATCATTCATCATATTATATACATGCTAGTTCACTTTGAAAACATAACGCTACATTCATTTATCATTTATCATATTTTATAATGTTAGTCACTCTAATATAACATTTGAGTAATGATAGACATACATAACATTAATTTAGCATCCATTTGTATTTAGTGCAGAATATGTTAGGTTAATTAAGTGCAGAATATTCTAGATAAATTTAGTGTTATATCATTGATCTGTATTTAATGGATTGATTTGTATTTATAGCATTAATTTAGCATCCGTTTGTATTTAGTCTACAAAAATGCCAGGTTAACCTAGCATTGTAACAAATGACCGAACCCTTGAATATTGTATGAAAATGCTAGGTTAACCTAGCATTATAGCGCATGAATGAACCTTAGAACAGTGTCCGGAAATGCCAGGTTAACCTAGCACTATAGCGAATGACCGAGCCCTTGAAAATCGTATGAAAACGCTTGGTTAACCTAGCATTATAGAGCATGACCGAACCCTTGACCAGTATATGAAAATGCCAAGTTAACCTAGCACTATAGAGAATGACCGAGCCCTTGAAAATGGTATGAAAATGCTAGGTTAACCTAGCATTATAGGGCATGACCGAGCCCTTAACCAGTATATGGAAATGTCAGGTTGACCTAGCACTATAGCGAATGACCAAGCCCTTGAAAATTGTATGAAAATGCTAGGTTAACCTAGCATTATAGGGCATGACCGAGCCCTTAACCAGTATATGAAAATGCCAGGTTAATCTAGCATTATAGCGAATGATTGAGCCCTTGAAAATTGTATGAAAATGCTAGGTTAGCCTAGCATTATAGGGCATTACCGAGCCCTTAACAAATATATGAAAATGGCAAGTTAACCTAGCATTATACTGAATGATTGAGCCCTTGAACAATGTATGAAAATGCTAGTTTAACCTAGCATTATGGTGCATGACCGAGCCCTTCAACGGTATATGGAAAATGCTAGGTTAACCTAGCATTACAAGGCATGACTAAGCCCTTGACTATTGTATGAAAATGCCAGGTTAACCTAGCATTATAGCGAATGACCGAGCCATTGACAAATGTATGAAAATGCTAGATTAATCTAGCATTATATTACAAAAAAATAATAGCTATTTTCATGAGTAAATATTAAACAGCAAGAAAATCTAAAAATAATAATAACAGCGTATCCAAAAACATACTCTTGTTCTTCTCTACTGATTGAAACCAAATCAGACATATTAACGCAAAAAACCTGTAAATTCATAAGGAAATAAGATCGACAAAACATAACAAAAGCAAGATGAATAGTTATAGAGTGATAGACAAATATAGCATCGAGAAAAAATGATAGACAAATATATCGTAGGCTCGGTCAAGTGCTCGGTCATGGGCTCGGTCAAGTGCTCGGTCAAGGGCACAGTCAGCTAGAGAACGCAAACCGTCTACAAGATATTCAGGCACAGATTATATCTTAATTACTACTGATGGCGAACTCGAGAGTTTCCAAGAAGTGTTGTCTAGTGAAGACAAGAATCTTTGGCTCGAAGCTATGAAAGAAGAGATGGATTCCTTGATGAAGAATCATACTTATAAGTTGGTGAATCTTCGTAATGGCAAAAAAATCTTGAAAAACAAATGGGTTTTTAAAAACAAGAAAGATGGTGAGAAGATAGTAAAGCGTAAAGCTAGATTGATTGCCAAAGGTTGCAACCAGAAAAAGGGCATTGATTTTGATGAGATTTTCTCACCTGTGGTCAAGATGTCCTTTATAAGAACTATTTTGCGGCTAACTACATGTCTTGATCTTGAGTTGGGACTATCATTTATCATATATATATACATTCTATTTCTCTTTATGAAACACACTGCTATATATGCTAGCTCTCTTTAAAAATATAATGCTACATTCAGCAATCATTTAGCATATTCTATACATGCTAGTTCACTTTAAAAATAAGATGTTGAAATCAACTATCATTTATTATGTTCTATACATTCTAGTTTACTTTAAAATTACCATACTATATTCAACTATCATTTAACATATTTAGATGTTCTAGTTCCTTTTAATAAATACAATGTTAAATTCAACTATCATTTATTATATTCTATTCATGATAGTTCATTTTACTAATAAATACTACATTCAAACAATATTTGCAAACTCTACACATGCTAACTCACTATAAAAATACAAATGATAAATTCAACTATCATTTATTATATTTTATACATGGAAGCTCATTTTGAAAATACAATGCTATATCCAACTATCATTTAGCATATTGTACATCATATTTCACTTTAAAAAATAAAATTCTAAATTCAACTATCATTTACCACTTTAAAAATGTAATGTTATATTCAGATATCATTCATCACATTATGTACATGCTAGTTCACTTTGAAAACACAATGTTGTATTCATCGATCATTTATCATATTCTATAATGTTAGTTCACTTTAAAATAGCGTTTGAGTAATGATAGACATACGTATGACACGTAAAAGACTTCTGCACGCAAGGCCTAATCGGGTACTCCAGCAACGATTCTACACCCAGTAGGAATTAGTTGACCGAGCGGGTACCCATGACACGTAAAAACTTCCGCACACAAGGCCTAATCGGGTACCTATGACAAATAAAATACTTTCGCACGCAAGGCCTAATCGGATAATGCAACAACGATTCTGCGCCTAGTAGAAAATTGTTAACCGAGCGGGTACCTATGACACGTAAAAGACTTCCGCACGCAAGGCCTAATCGAGTACCTATGACACGTAAAGGACTTCCGCACGCAAGGCCTAATTGGGTACTCCAGCAACGATTTTACACCCAATAGGAATTAGTTAACCGAGCGGGTACTTGTGACACTAAAAGACTTCCGCACGCAAGGTCTAATCGAGTACCTATGACACGTAATAGACTTCCGCACGCAAGGCCTAATCGGGTACTCCAGTAACGATTTTGCACCCAGTAGGAATTAGTTAACCGAGGGGTACCCGTGATACGTAAAAGACTTCCGCACGCAAGACCTAATCGGGTGCATATGACACGTAAAAGACTTTCGCACGCAAGGCCTAATCGGGTACCTATGACATGTAAAACACTTCGCACGCAAGGCCTAATCGGGTACTACTGCAATGATTCTACACCCAGTAGGAATTATTTAACCGACCAGGTACCCGTGACACGTAAAAGACTTCCGCATGCAAGGCCTAATCGGTTACTACAGCGACGATTCTATATCCAGTAGGAATTAGTTAACCGAGCGGGTACCCGTGACACGTAAAAGACTTCCGCACGCATGACCTAATCGGGTACTTATGACACGTAAAAGATTTTCGCATGCAAGACCTAATCGGGTACTCCAGCAATGATTCTGCACCCAGTAGGAATTAGTTAACGAGCAGGTACCCGTGACACGTAAAAGATTTCCGCACGCATGACCTAATCGGGTACCTATGATACATAAAATACTTCGACACGTAAAGCCTAATCGGGTACTCCAGCAATGATTCTGCACCCAGTAGAATTAGTTAACTGAGTGGGTGCCCATGACACGTAAAAAACTTCCGCACGCAAGACCTAATCGGGTACCTATGACACGTAAAAGACTTCCGCATGTAAGGCCTAATCGGGTACTCCAACAACGATTCTAAAGCCAGTAGGAATTAGTTAACCGACCGGGTACCCGTGACACGTAAAAGACTTCCGCACGCAAGGCCTAATCGGATACTCCATCAATGATTCTGCACCCAGTAGAAATTAGTTAACCCAACGGGTACCCATGACACGTAAAAGACTTCCACATGCAAGGCCTAATCGGGTACATATGACACGTAAAAGACTTCCACACGCAAGACCTAATCGGGTACTCCAGCGACGATTCTACACCAAGTAGGAATTAGTTAACCGAGCGGGTACCCGTGACATGTAAAAAACTTCCGCACACAAGGCCTAATCGGGTACCTATGACACGTAAAAAACTTTCGCACACAAGGCCTAATCGGGTACTCCAGCAACGATTCTGCACCCAGTAGGAATTAGTTAACTGAGCGGGCACCGGTGACACATCAAAGAATTCTGTATGCAAGGCCTAATCGGGTACCCATGACACGTAAAAGATGTCCGGACACAAGGCCTAATCGGGTACTTCAGTAATGATCTGCACCCAGTTGGGATTAATTACCGAGCGGGTACCGGTGACACGTAAAAGACATCCATATGCAAGCCCTAATTGGGTTTCTATGACATGTAAAAGATGTCCAGACGCAAGATTTAATTGGGTACTTCAGCAACGAATCTGCACCCTGTAGGGATTGATTAACCGAGCTGCTACCTGTGACACGTAAAAGCCATCCGAACGCAAAGCCTAATCGGGTAACTATGACACGTAAAAGACATTCGAACGCAAGACGTAATCGGGTACTTAGACAACAAATCTGCACCTAGTGGGGATTGATTAACTGAGCGGGTACTGATGACATGTACAAGACATCCGTACCTAATAAACCAATCGCCAGATCAACACAAGCATCAACTCCCAGCTTCAAACAAGCTTCAGTTGTGGTAAGTAAAATCTGTACACAACATGGTATGCAAATTATGAAAGGGAAAAAATGTTATATTCAACTATCATAGTAGAATGAAAATTGAGACGATTGATGTTGATAGTTTGTATTATACTAAAATGCTATATACAACTGTCATTATATAAAAAAACGATGTTTAATATCTTAATATTAGATGTGCATCCTGATTATCCCTTGATGCCGTTGTAAAATTCCATATGCCCACCTAGCTGAAATGCATTATAGTTTCTATACTTTTAAGCTGGAGCATCATGTACAACTAATGCTTCAAACCAAATGCAAATACAAAACCAGATTTGGCTATACATATCATAGCTGTATAATAAGTATTGTCATATGTGAAAAACCATTTAGTACACCTCTCAACTATATGCAATCATGCACTATACAAATATGAAACCATATAACTAAAACGATATATACAATCAGCGTTATACTCAAATAAAGAATAATAAAACCACAAATACAATCAATAGAGTAAATCAAACAGAAACAAATCACACAACATGCATCATACAATCAATATAAAATATAAATGAAACGATATATACAACTAGCATTATACTGTAACAAATGATTATATAACCACAAACATAATCAACAGAGAAAATCAAGTAGAATAAAAATTAGACGATATTTGCATAGTATTTAAACAATTGAAAAAAATCGAATTACATAGCAAAATGTATAATACATTAAACTGCAAGAGCACATGGAAAACTAGTAATTCTCCATTGATTACAACTACATGAATGATTTTGAAGATCAACAACTTGTGACTTCCACGACTTAACTTCAAAAATAAACTCTGATGACTTGAAAACATCCCAACCAAAACCATCAACTAATTTTGATAAATGGTCCTCCATGATATGACAAAGAACTATTTTCCATAACGCACATTTCTCCCTCCTTCTGGCAAATTTGCTCCATAATTTTACTGTATGAAATGATATATACAACTACCATTATGCAGCAATAATTATACAATCATCAGACTAAAAGAAATAAACCACTGTCAAACTAAATGACAATATAAGCAGAAAATGAAAGTTAAACATACCATTTGAATACAAATGACAATAAAATTTAAAGACCATATTTAAGATGATAATCATACCTTGATGCGACCAACATTCAAAAATTTCATGCTTAACTTCATATAAAGAAGAGTCCATGCTAGGACAGGCGGAATATAAATTATCATTATACTCAAAAACAACTAGCAAGCTTGTTGATTCACAGAGGTAATATCATCATTGCAAAACAAATGTGTACATTTATTATTAACAAAACAGAAAATGTTATACCCACATAGCATAGCAGGGTAAAATACCTCCAATCCACCACCGTTAAATGACAATATAAACAGAAAATGATAGTTAAACAAAAAATAACAATAAAAATTAAAAACCATATTTAAGATGATAAGCATACCTTAATACGACCAACATTCACAAATTTCATGCTTAACTTCAAATAAAGAAGAGTTCATGATATGAAAGGTGGAATATGAATTATGATTATACTCAAAAATAACTAGCAAGCTTGTTAATTCACAGAGGTAATACCATCACTGCAAAACAAATGTGTACAGTTATTATTAACAAAACAGAAAATGTTATACACACATAGCATATCAGGGTAAAACAACTCCAATCCACTGCTGTTAAATGATAATATAAATAGAAAATGATAGCTAAACATGCCATTTGAAAACAAATAACAATAAAATTTAAAAATTATATTTAAGATGATAATCATACCTTGATGCGACCAACATTCACAAATTTCCCGATTAACTTCAAATAAAGAAGAGTCCGTGCTAAGACAGGTGGAACATTCACAAACGATAGCAAGCTTGTTGATTCACAAAGGTAATATCAGTTATTATTAACAAAAGAGAAAATGCTATACACAAATAGCATATCAGGGTAAAATAGCTCATGTCCACCGCCGTTGTTCATCTGAAATCGACCATCAACATCATCGCTCAAGTTGTCATCGACCTGCAAAGTAGTCGCTTGATTGATTCGAGATCGATCGATCAAATTTGCAACGAGCTTAACCTACAACCGCCGTCTTCATATTGAAGTCTTCTCCAAATTTGACAATAGAAAAAACACAACTTCATATCGATTTGGAATTAAAGGCGTCGTCTTCATATTGTAGCGCACGATTTGAAATTTAAGATCGATTTGTTTTTGTTTTTTGATCGGCAGGATTTAGGATGGAGATTGAAGAAGAAATGCACGATTTAATTTTCTGTGAAAATTTTCCTTCAACCAAAAATTAAAACATGCGCATCCTTCTTTTATAAAAATAAATAGTGCGTCCTATAAACTAAAAAACGCGACAAGTATTTCCTTCAACCGATTTTCCTAATTATTAAATTGGGAAAGTAACATATGAATTGGAAGAGTCTGAATTTAGTGGGTAGTCTGCAAAAAAAAAGATAAAGTCAAAATAGGGAAAATGCTGAAATGATCGAGTGTGAATTTGGTGGACGGAGAAATTTTTGGGAGAGTCATAGTTCCAGTTAGTGAAAGAGGAGGAAGAAAGGTAGGGGAAGAAGCTTACAATTTTTAGTGGAGCACGTGACAGTTGTATTTTGAAAAATAAGGGAGGCGTCGGTTGCTGGAAGAAAAAAAATAAGGCACGAGAATAGAGAATTTTGAAATGCGAGAGAAGTAGATGGTACACGTAAGCGACGTGAAGATCCTGTTGTTATATGTAAGTAATAGATAGATATGATTGGTCGGGTTAATAGTGTTATAGGCTGAGTTTAATAATGTTAATGGGCTTGGCTGGTGAAATATCAATACATTAATTTTGATATGCAGCGTTGTCCATCATCATTGCCATTCTTTATGCTTTGTTATATTTTATTCTTTTTCCCTCTAACTGTACCAAATCCCAGTTTAAACAATGAAACTCGCTTTGTTATATTTGTGTATTCATAAAAATAAATACTAGAATCGGCAAACCAGAATTAAACCGGGATATTCGGAATTTTCGGAATGAGACCAGAATTTTAGTTTTTTTACCAGACCGGGACGTAAACGAAAATCGGGTTTCCAAACCTAGCTTAATATACATACAAAATAATTGAGCAAGTATTTAAATATCATCTTCATTTACATTTCGATTCATGTCTAGATGTACGTTTGTAGTTCTATTAAATCCATGCCTCCCATCCAAAGAACGTCAGGTTTGTCCTGCTTTTATTTCGCCATTTACGATTTACTTCGTATCTTCCCAGCCAATTTTTTCTTTTGATAATGCTACAACATAGGTTGTAATGTTGAAAACCCAATGTTATATAGAGTGGCCTAAACAATAACCAGGCGACTCTTTTTGCATTTGAGTATCGCCTGACTAGTGTTTCCTACATCTCCATAACTATTTGGCACTGATAGAGACAAGGTATTGTCAAGCTCAAAAGCATCAATTTATCACAAACAAGGAAGTCAATGTATTATGTTATAAACGTATCCATATCCAAAAGCACCACTTTAGCACAGACATAAGAATGACTGAAACATGTCCCTTTATCAATTATTAATTATATCAAGGCCCCGTTTGTTTAAAACGTTGAATTCTAAATTCTACTATCTAAAGGATGAATGGTGATTGTTGAATTTTGAATTCTAATAGTTGTTTGTTTGATTCAGCATTCAGAGCAGAAAATAAACATGGCAAATATATTTGTATTGTATAAATGGGTCGGGCCCAATACTTAATCGAGTATTATAAAGCACTGCAGCATTTTACTTTTCATATTACAACTTTCAAGTATTCATCTATCTCTCAAGATCATCAAGTATCAAGAACTATCAAATTCTAACTCTATTTATAGGAGCAACTAGGCTTGTTTTGGATTCAGAAATGGAAATGCTTAAATCTTGCATTGAGATATCTTCCTCTTGAATTAGCTAATTTATTTGCAGTTAGAAAGAAGTCTGTAAATTAATTGATTTTTGTTGATGTATTTTTTGAGTTAACTTTTGAAAATGAAGAATAGAGAGTGTTATCATGCCAGTAGTTTATTTTTCCAACGCAAGTGGAACGTGATGATAGAAGTGTGTCAGGGCATAATGTGTATCACGTAATGTTAAAGGGTGTATTTTGCTATTGCTATATCTACCTCTGTTACCATTACAAAAATTGTTTACATGTACATTCAACCATAGTTTTTCATTTTCTCCTATAAATAGGCTAAAGTAGTTAGCCATTGGATCTGCAACATTATTGGGGTAATATCAAATATATTAGTTGCCTAACCTTAGCCGGCTTAATGTTTTGACATATTATAAAATATCTGAGAAATTCCTCGACACTCCTAGCATCCATTCAACCATGCTGAAATTGATGTTGCTTTTGGATGTAACTAATGTGTAATTAGTGAGTTGCATACCCTTGCTTTGTTAAAAAAGAATACTTATATTTATTATTGTAAAATTATATTTTATTATGTAACATATGAAAAAATATATTTTATTATGTAATATATGAAAAAAAAAATTATTATGTAATATATGATCGTGAAAAGAATTAAAAATGACATACAACATCAAATATATATATATATATATAAAGTTGATGGTTTTATTCTTGTTAATAGCACATATCCGTAAAATGTTATGTCATGTATACTTTTAT
This sequence comes from Allium sativum, assembly GCA_030737875.1. Classification (NCBI taxonomy): domain Eukaryota; kingdom Viridiplantae; phylum Streptophyta; class Magnoliopsida; order Asparagales; family Amaryllidaceae; genus Allium; species Allium sativum. The sequence goes on along the minus strand of CM060927.1, from coordinate 192,791,112 downwards.
ATATATGAGTGACTAAGTAACTTTACCATTTCGTTGATTTTATTGTTGTATGTATGTTGAATGTCATCTTTTCTAAAGTATTTAAAAATGAATTAATAAACAACTAAATTTATTTAAATAAAATAAATTAATGATTAACTAACTAATTAATGTTGGAAATTTATGTGTAGACGCAAGAAAGCAGGTGTGAAGAAGTAGTATCATCAGTAAGGTCACCGTCTTAAAAGCGACATTCGGCACTACCATAGGGCAATTGATGATTGTCACTCCTTCAATGTTAACATAACCATATTTCAAATTTGTACACTAACTCAAGGTTGAAGGGTTATAAATTTGTAGAAGATACCACTCGTAATTTATTTATGATGAGAAAGGGTTTTAATTTTGAAGAAAACAGAAGAAAAAAAAGTGGATGATAATTGTTAATATAAAAAACGGAACATTAACACCTCGGAAAGTGTATGCACACCTTCAATAGTGTAGATCTAGAATATGGTAAACCACAAACACAAAAAGGAGCAAAAAGACAGGAATTTATAGTGGTTCGGCTTAGATTTGACCTACGTCCACTTGAAGAGAGCTTTCATTATCACTTTCAGTGGTGCAAGTTACATGATTTCTATAACTTTACTCATTTTCTCACTTTACAATGATTCTCTCTACTTTCTTCTCTTTAATATCTTGATTCTCTCGATTTCGCTATGCAAATGGCTAGATCTCTATGATTGTGATGGTTATTGGAGTAGATCATCAACAATTTGAGCACTTAGATGATCTTTGGTGAATCCATGGTGATTGAGATGCTGAATCGAAACTTGAAAGAGGTTTAATGGAGGTTCGAATGATTTGGAGCTATTGAGAAATGAGTTGAGTAGCACTTCGTCGTTGGAGAAATCCCTCCCTCTAATGGTGGAAATGTAGAAGTATTTATAGAAGTGGAAGTGAGGTAACGAGGCTCGTAAATGGGTACGGAGGCTTTTAGGCCGTTCGAGCGACCAGGGATCTAAGTCGTTTATGACCAAGGTCGGTCACGACCTGCGGCCTGACTTTTTTTTGTGTCTCAAGAAACAATCTTCCCTTAAACATGTATAGACGATCCACTTCTTTTAGGTCATTATACGATCTAAGGCGTGTCTTGGAGCACATGTTACATACCGGCCCTTAAAGTCTTCAAACGATCAAGCTAGCCGCGACCTGGTGATGTACGACTCGCTTTTATACGCACATACGAACGAACCAGAGAGGATGGCGACCTGGAGGGAACGACCCGACTCAAGTGATGCTTTAACTATCGAAGCATTGAAGATGTGGCCTGAACGATCTAAGGTCTGCACGACCTGACATATCTGACGACCTGGTTGAACACGAGCCATGAATTGACCCATATTTTTATGGGTTAACATTTGCCCCTCGGAGCCAGTATTATTGTAACATAATGTGGGCTTCGAATCACAATAATCTAATGTTATTTGATAAGCTGTTAGTCGTTCATTTTAAGGAAGCAACTCTTGGGTGGAAGGCTAGGTCGTCTGGGTAGAAATAGATGCGGCCCACTACACTTTGTCCTTTATATTATCTTTCAGTTCGCAATCCCTCACTTTATTCTCTCAGCTAATAAACATGTTAATGGCAGCTAGCTATTGAAAAACTTCATCGCAACCCAAACCTCACCTTCTCAATCCAATCGACTTTGCCATCAACTGGATTTTCATCGTCGATGTTCTACAGAGTTTGGATTTCGACCAAGTTCAATCGCCAGCTCTTTATATTGACTGGATCAACATAAATTACAGTGGATTTCTTCCAGATTTCACTGCTTCAACATTCTCAAACTCTCAGGGACCTCCATCGTCGATCGTTGACCGTATTCCGGTCGATATTAGCAGCAGTAGGTGATTTTTCTCTTTTTTATTTTCTTGTTGAACTGGTTTCTGATTTTAGGGTTTTTGAATGGATCCTATAATTTTTTTGTCAATTTGATTCAATTGTCGTAATTGGCTCTAAGAGATTGTAATTGAAATCGAGAATTTAATTCTGTGATTTGATTTGACAAATCCAGATCTTCGTAACATGTCGTCTTGTTTACGATGTACAAATTTTTGCATTTTTTGACTTGAAGTGAGGTAACTTGATGTTCTCATGATTGAGATCAGTGTATGGTTTTTAGACAAAATTTCATTCTTGAAATTTCTGAACCAACGTATACATGGCGAGTTTGATGCACATTTTAACGAAGCTTGTCCCTGATCTGACACGATAATCTTGTACATTCACTCACAAATTTTTCTATCCATATGCATGCTAATTTTTTGCACTTCGAATTTGAGTTAACCTTGAGCATGAAGCATGTTTATCAATCACGATTTTTTGGTTACAACTCTTCACATTTTCCTGTAATATTTTAACCTTGGATTGAATTGGTTGTGAGCCTTTGTTGATGATCATGTAGATGTAATTTTCATCATTGATGTGTGAATTTGCTTGAATTAGCATGATGTGTATTCTGTGGATTGTTTGATGATCGGACAATTCATTCAGCAGCTCCAAAATTTAGGTCAGGTGACAAGGTCATGAATCAGGCGGCCAGGTCGTGAAAACGATCCATGCCTGTAGGTCATTGGCGACCTAGAGCTTCTAGTGATAAACGACCTGAGTTTATGAGGATGACCAAATCCTTTAACGACCTAAGCGTTCAAGAGTTTGAACGACCTAATCTCTTAGCCATAGAATGACCCAAGCCTCTAACTTGTTCGGACGACCGGGATCTCCCTGTCGACCTAAGCCTTAGATCGTTGGCGACCTAAGTTTTTGGCTGATGCACGAACCAGGCTTTTAGGTCGCTAGACAACCTGTATTATTGTCCTTTGGACTGGTTGACGATATGATATGTCAGTTCATTAAGCGACCTGACTTTCAGTAAGTCATTACATGCTCTGTCTTGTTAGGTCACTGAATGACCTGCTTAACTAGGTCGTTGGGCGACCTATTTCTGATACTTGATGCTTGTTGCATTTGAGCACTTCAAAACTTGAACGATTCACTTTCATAATTTGAGAATTGCATTCCTATGCACCCTGTTTCCTGCCTTACGACAACAACAAGCACTTGCTTATTTTGGACTTATACGTTTCCTTGACTGTCCATTTCGATAACGGATTAGTTAATAAAGCACATCACAATGAATTTTTAAAACTTCAACCAGATGATGCTTATATACAAGATTATCTCGTACAACAATTTATGACTTGTTGAACCTTACTTTTATACACACGACACTTTTAGTCTAAGTTAATAGCGATACTTGAGACCAACTAATCTACATAAGCCGAACTGCGGATTTCAAGCCTCTATTTTATACGACTCATATAATTCAGAACGACACTTCACACTTAGGAAATGCGTACCTGTGGTATGCTTATAAACAAGATTGTTTGTGTAGAATAACTACCAGGCAGCAATCTCACCTTCAGACCGATGGGACATCCAATTCTGCACGAGTTGAGACATCTACATCAGGGGCTACAACAACTACAACTCTTGGACCTGTTCCCGATCAGCCATTCCCTGTTCTCCATCCCCTTAGTGCCCCACCGTCAGAAAGATACACAATCACACTTAACCAGTAAGTTTATAAGCAGTTGTGTAGTCAGTATGGTATTCCTAAGACAGACGCAATACTACCAGAGGAGAATGTGTTCCCTAATCAATCACCAAGTGAATATGTAACTGTGAATCGTTAGATGTTTATGAACGGCATTGTCCCTCCTTTTAACCCATTTCTAGAGATGATCCAAATTTTTTTAGCTATTACCCCTTTCCAGCTTCATCCTAATGGCTACGCCATTTTATTAGGGCAATACTTGCTTTATGTGGAATAGAGGGGATATGCTCCTATATTTCAGGATATCTGCTATCTTTGCTCGTTCAAAAGGAGGAAAGACACCGCTTCTATCATACACGTTGAGGGCACACGAAACCGGAAGATTATACTTGACTTGCTGGAGAGTGCTTTGGGATTTCTGACTCAATTCTTCTTTGTTCGCTACCCCGATACGTTTCACGAAAAATGGACGGAAGGAGGTGAGAAAACTTGCTTTATGTGTTAGCTTCATCCACAAAGAGTGGTTTGTTAATATATGCGCACTTAGACCACACATCACATGCACTTTAAATTTTTGTTGCTTTGCATGTGCCGTACACTTTGCCCCAGTACTTATTGTTCTAGCTACTGAAATCCTGTTTTCCTTATTTCAGGTCCAACTATGAGTCGTCCATATATGAAAAGCTTTAAGCATCAGACCAGCTCTTATAACCTGAGACATCAGATGCAATCTTAGCATTCTCAGCAATCTTACTATTCTCAGCATCCTCATGGCTACGTGGAGACTAAGGAACAAAGGTGGTGAAGGCATGAGGCCCTGGACCAGCTAGAAAAAGAAGACCAAAATCGATGATCTTATGGTGACCGTAACCGATATGATGATCGTTACGATGATCTCCATGATCGGGGTAAACGGGAAGAGGAGGAAACCCGGAGAAGGAAAAGAGAGAGGGATGACCAGTGTAGGGATTATAGCAAGGATGACCCTCACAAGCGCCTTAGATCGGATAAAAATCCCGTCCCTGCTACTCAAACCACCTCCAGCTACCTGCCCCTTGCTGCTCCATTTGTTACTCTTCCTCCATTTGTTACTCTTCCACCATGTGATATTCAGACGATCATCAACAGGCCATGCAATGCTCTTGAGCCTGCACCCACCAGGCTAGCTCAACGATTTAAAATTGGTGTTGGAAAGGAGTTTTCTTCGATCTCGACATACATCCATCAGATAAGAAGGAAATGCTTAAAAAGCTTGATGTAGTGAAGATCAACATTGAAAAGCAGTTGATTGTAGTGAAAGATCAGGCTGATAGGCAATTGGATGAAGTTATGGATATCATTTACAAGCTACATGTATGGTATAAATTAGCCGATGATCTCCAGCGAGTCAATAAGTGTAACTTCGAGCAAATAGCTACTTTGGAAAATGACAAGGCCGAGTGGGCCAGAGTTCTATAATCTCATGAAACCAGCATTGCCTCTCTCACTCAAAAAAATCAAGAGCTGGAAGCTGAGAACTAGAGGCTTAAGGAAGACCTTGTTGCTGCTAAGTTGAGAGATGCGTTGAAAACGCAAGTCAAAGATGCTTAATTCGTCCAAAAGACTGTTGAATCCCAATTAACCATGGAGGAGAAAGCTTTGCAACTTATCGATTGGACAATGCCAGTCTTCACGATAAGAACACTACTCAAACATTAGCGATTTCTATGCTGAAAGCTAAAGTCGAAAGCCTTGAGCAAGAGAGAGATCAAGCTTTAGCTGACAAAGCAGCTGCTGACAAAGCGTTCACTGATGCTGAGGCTGATGCCAATGCCACTTTATTCAGATTCTATTATTTAGTGTTATGAGCCGAGGCAGCTTGCGCTATTTAGAAGCTAATTTTCTAGTGACTCTGGATGAAGTCTGGGAACCGTTACTTGTCTATGTTGGAGATATCTATACTGAAGAGTATCTCTTATAGAATTTTTTAGATGAGAAATCCTACAAAGGTTTGGCTAAGGGGAAGAATGCACTTATGAAAAAGCAGGGTTTGCTGGATGAAGCTGGATCCCCTGGGTAGCAAGCTCTGGATCTAGCCGCCACCGCTACCCACACTAACTTTGTTAATGTGAGGTCTCCAATTCTCAGACTCCAATTGTGCCTCCCACAAATCCTTCTACCACTCATGAAGAAAATGATGGCTGCAGAATAGCATATTATTGAGGAGCATGCCACTGAGGAGCATGTAGGAGACAACGAGGGTGACGATGATAACCCAAATAATTATGAAGTTGAGCACAAAAGTCTCCTTTCCACAGGTAAAACTTAGATCGACCGAGTCATGTCAGACTTGGACTGTTTTTGTATTTCACCCAGGTATACCGCGTTCCATGATCACTGTTAATTTGTATTAGGCCTGATCTCGCCAAAGCCTTCTCCCGCTGGAGCCGACACAACGCCGACTGAAGTCATCGTTACTAATTCGACCTTGGTGTCGACTTCTGCTTCCCTACTTAGCACTCCTCCTCTGGGCGATGCATCTTTAATTACTGCTTCCACTCTTGCTTCACAACCAGGGCCACAAGATGCAAAGACTGGTGCAACTGTTGATTTGGATGATGTTGAATACACTTTTAGCGACGAAGCAGAAGATATTGATGTTATTGAAGAAAGCTTGGGGAGGAATACCAAAGGAAAGCGGAAGAAAAAGACTAAGTCTCCATCTTCGAAGCGCAAGGGGAAGCGTTCTGCTCCAAAGAAAGGAGGACTTGTCATTCTATCTTCTCCCGAGAGTCCCTTTGGTGGTATAGAAGCCAAGGATGAAAGTCAACTTGTTGATACACCTCCTCCTTATTTTGCCCAAGTTAATTAACCATCCTTGAGGTCTGGCGATTCCAAGAGCGGGAAAAAGAAGAATTAGTGCTTATGGTTGTTTTACCTTGCTTCCTGTAGCTTCTTTTGATGCATCCATTCAAACCGGGTGTTTAGCAAGTACCGTCCCTTGTATATGACTTTATGCCACTTTGTATTTGAGACTTGTGTTGATGTTGTGAAGCTGTTTTTGCATTACTTTAGCAGTTAGATGTTAGCCATTACTTTAGCTGTGTTGTACTTGTGTATGCGTTTGCTTCTTTACATATTACAAATCTTTGGCTTTATGAGACGTTGTGATGAGCTTGTGGTATGTCTTGTGAGCATTAGCCTATCTCAATGTGATGGTGTTTCCTCCATAACATAAGCTCCTCACAAGTTGCTAAAGCCAAATGTAATCAACTTTGCTAAGTTCCCTTATACTAGATCAACGTACTAGAAGCTTGTTGTTTGCTGACGAGGTTTTCTGCCAGTGCACTTTAAGCTTCTGGGCTTGCCGATTCTTTAAGAGTCTTAGCTTCATTGATTGGTATCGAGCATCTTCTTGGAGATGTTATCGATATTTGTGCCCCTACCTTCGAGGTCTAAAGGAATTTGATAACTCAACTTGTCTGTTCCCGTCAATCGAATCGAGCATCGGAGACTCCATTGAGCTAACCTCTACTGTGGAGAGGCAACCTTTATGGGTGATACAAAAGATTTTGGTTATTGCATCATTCTGCAGGGCGAACATCTGTCTTCGTGTCAGATGCGCTTAACTATGGAAAACGATCGCAGCTAGACCGAGAGGTTCTTTTACATTAACTATGGTGAGGTTCCCCCTAGGCAGAACTTTGCAGGGTTTGCATCATTCCGTGGGGCGAACAAACATCAATATCTGTGTCGATGGTGGTGAGAGATCGCAGCAGAACCAATGTCGTTGTGGCCTCTTGGGCGGAACTTGCAATTTCTAGTTTTGGCTTCGTAGCTGCTTGCTGTGCTTTCGTCGCTTGACTCTTGGCAACACCTTCCATTCCCTCTTCGAGGCGGTGCTCTTTATCATTGCATTTATGTGTATTAACGTTTATAGCACTCGACGCTTGAGTTAGTGTTATTAGGGTTGTCACGATGTATCAGACTTTGAGGAAGCAAGCGCTCGTCGGATAGCCTGCAATAAAAAATTGTCTTTTAGCAAATCTTGAATTAACGAAAATTTGGCAAATAAGAGATTTACTTAGGTAGGCATTCTTTTATTTATAAAGCTAGTGTTCAGTTAATGCTTGTAAAAATATTTATAGACTTTTAACAAGAAATTTGAACATAGTATGATGTAAAATATTGGCGAAGATGAATGTTATTCCAGGCCTTGGAATTGGAATGCCATCAACAGTGGTCAGTTTGAAAGTGCCATCCAGCAGCTTATGACTGATGATGTACGGACCTTCCTAGTTTGGCCCGAAGACTCCGGTGGTTGTTATGACTCTCTTCAGGACAAGATCCCTGACTTCGAAGGTTCATTGTCTAAATTCGGAGTTGAAATGCCTGGCAATCCTTCGCTGATGGGCTGCAACTTTGAGTCCTACCTCGTCTCGCCTTTCCTCAAGTTGTTCAAGAGCTTCAAGTTGTAGTTTTTCATCCTTCGCTTGGTTCAAATCGATTTTACGGTGTGTAGTAACTTCTAGCTCCACCGGAATCATTGGCCCTGAACCAATTGCCAAGGAGAAAGGAGTGTGCCCAGTAGTAGATTTATGAGTCATCCTGTACGCCCATAGTGCAAGTGGTAATTTGTCGACCCAACCACCTTGAGATTTCTCGAGTCGCTTCTTGATGGTTGATTTGAGGATTTTGTACATAGCTTCCACTTGCCCATTTGCCTGAGAGTGGGCTACTGCAGCAAAGCTTTTTCTGATCTCGTATTTGGCACAGAATCCGTTTAAACTCTTTGCTTTCGAATTGCATCCCATTATCTGTGATTATCTTCAATGGCACATCAAACCTGCAAATAATGTTCTTCAAGATGAAGTTGATAACTTTCTTTGAAGTGATTGTGGCCAGTGGCTCTGCGTCGGTCCCCACTTTATGAAGTAATCGACAACTACAATGGCATACTTGAAACTAGACTTCGCAGTAGGTAATGCCCCAATTAGATCAATTCCCCAGACAGCAAATGGCCATGGACTGACCATTTGTGTCAATTTTGTAGATGGTGTTCTAGGGATCATTATGAATATTTGGCAAGTGTCACACTTCCTGGTACTAGTTGCGGAGTCTTGGTTCACATCATGCCAGAAGTAACTATATCGCAGTATTTTCTTGGCTAGTGTCTGGTGTGACCTCCGCACTCTCCATCATGCAGTTCTGCCAATATTGCTCTAGATTCCTCTTTGGTAATGCAACGGAGCAAAGGCATAGAGAAAGGTCGACCCAATACAGATCTGGGTGAATTCTTTGGCTGAACGTGGACGATTTTCTAGGCTAGGTTTGTTGAATTTAAGCTATATATAGGACCCCATTTCTATTTTTTACCCATCAAAAACAATGGAGACAACGAGATGCTACCCCAACTTGGTTTGAACTTGCCTATTTTCTTCAACAACATCCTATTCATATACAAGTATTTCTTCTACATCTTCAGCCCAATTATTCTCTATTCTTTAGAACCAGTCTCTGTGAGTTCATGTTATTATTAGATATAAATATTTAACAAGTAATCCTGACATGTTTTTAAATATGGATTAAAACCTATGCCTGTTAATATGGTTCATACCTAAAACAGATCTACCATTACATGTACACTTGATCTACTGCTCGGTTCTTATGCGCCTATTTCTGTTATCGTATGCCTATTTATGTTCTCTTCTCTCCCTCTTTCCCTTTTTATTTTTATAGCCTAGGCTACCTTAGAGCCTAGGCTTATCAGTGAAATATGCGAACGGACGAAATTGGGAATGGTTGAGAAAGATAAATTGGGGCATAACTTGTATTATGAATCTTGACTGGGATTTTGAGGCATAACCTATACTGCGATATATAACTAAATTTGGGGCATATCTTATAACTGTGAATTATGACTTGAGGGTTAGGGCATGTAAATCTGCAGGCTTAAACTATTAAGCGGAACATATAATGAAACTATTAACCTGTTTAATTCTATGTGTGTGTGGGAGGGGGTTATATGAACCTGCTAAATTGTGTGGGGGTTAAGTAAACTTGTTTGGATCTGTGGGGGGTTATACGAACCCAATAAACTTAACCTGTTTTATATGTTGGGGTTATACGGGCTTGCTAAACCGTTAGGCATAACCTGTCAAAAATCCTAGTAGTGTGGATATAAGCCTAGGGGTCGACCTAGGGTGTTTGGGAGTCGACACTAGGGTCGATCCCGGGGTCGACACCCTAAGGGGGGTCGACCCCCCTAAGCAGATCTGGGCAGATTCGATTTTCTGAACGTGGACTCTTTTCTTGACCTGGTTCGTTGCTTTTAGGATATAAAAAGGGCCCTAAACCTAGGTTTTATTCATTTGAAAAATAATGGTGACGGCGGGGCTCTGCTACAACGAAAATTAAATATCTTATTCTTCTCCAAAATCAATTCAAAGAAGATTATACATATTCAAAGATTGCTACAACAAAATCAACGTGTCCTTCTCAGTTATTTGGATCCATTTTCTTAGATCTATTCACTGTGAGTTTATGTTATTTTTAGATCTAAATATTTAATTGGAAATCTTGATATGTATATAAAATTGGATCTTGAATCATTGCCTAAATCAGTTCTATTATGACATATTCACCAGATATGTTCTTATATGTTTATATCGCCACCATGCCAAACCTTTTCATAATTAGCTTATTCAGTTTTTATGCCTGTTTCTATCAGTTAATTATTGATTCTTGATTATGCCTACTTTTGACTCTCTTCTCTCCCTTTTTCCCTTTTTATTTTTATATAGCCAGGTTACCTTCGAGCCTTGGCCTAACGCTGAAATATGCGAACGTGCAAAATTAGGAATCATTGGGAAAAACATGAATTTGGGCATAACTTGTATTGAAATATGTGAATATTGAGTTAGGGCATAAATTGGAACATATGTGAATACTGAATTGGGGCATAAATTGAAACATATGTGAATATTGAATTGGGGCATAAATTGGAACAAAGGTGAATATTGAATTGGGGCATAAATTCTAATATATGTGAATATTGAATTGGGGCATAAATTGGAACATATGTGAATATTGAATTGGGGCATAAATTGGAACATATGTGAATACTGAAATTGGGCATAAATTGTATATTGATTTATGACTTAGGAAAAGGGCATATTAGGCATAATGATATGTGAATTGAAAAGGGCATGGGGAAACCTATAATTGAAATAGGATAATTGCTAATGTGAACATGCCTAAAAAATTGGAATGGTAATAACGCTTAGACACGTGGTTAGATTGCGCTTGTGGTATAAGTTTGCCCGGAGCCACCTGGCATATCCAGCAACCACAAGTGGTTAATCTAATGTGAGGGGTCTAATGCAAAACGGCACCACGATGCGAGGTCAAGTGTAAACTTGTGGTTTAAGTCTTCTCGAGGCCATCCAGCATATCCAGCAACCATAAGTGATTGACTTAATGTCTGGTGTGTTAACATGTATAAACGAAAAGATAATGACAACATGTTAAATTGAAATACTTAATCAGTTTGAATGCAAAATGGGGTAATATATGAACCCAACAAATGGAATAAAAGGTTAAGTAAATTTATATGAATTAATGGGGTTAAGTAAATATGAAATATGTGTGGTTAAGTAAACCTGTTAAGTCCGTAGGGTTAAGTAAACCTGTTAAATCCGTGGGGGTTATACGAAACTGTTAATCTAAAAGACTTAACATGTTACATCTGTTGGGATTATAGGGACCCTTTAACTTGTAAAGTTTAACCCGTAAATCTGTAGGGGGTTATGCGAAACTGTTAAGTCTATTAGGCATAACCTGTCAAAATCCTAGTTAATTGGGGACATAATCTATATGGGGGTTGGCTTGTGTCATCTGTTGTGTAGGACCCATATTAGTCAGTAACCCATTCTTGTATTAAAAGGGGGACCCCGCACTAGGTAGGGGTCAAGGCACGCTTACTGAACTGATTGTAAGAGGTTCATCTTGGAGGAGGTGTGTACTGGCGCGTTCCAACGAACTCATGTGTGTGCATGAGTATGGCCTGCTTTTGGGAAAATAAGCCACTATAGCACCAATAAATAGGTCTGTGTCTTTCTGTAGGTTTCCACTTTAGGAAGTAATACACCCTACTGTGGGGTCGAAACAGGTTATTTGCGGAATATGGAGCCAATCGATTGGGGTAATAATTAGGGTACATCTAGTTATGTATGGTTCTGTGGGTCCCTTTATTTCTGTTGGGTTTAACACCAGTTATTTCTGTTTAGGTACCGGTAATTCTTTTTGGGGTAAAACCTGTTACTAGAGTACACCTAAAACTACCATTATGTTTTTGTTGAGTAATTATGGAGTATGTAATCCTGTTACATATCTGTTATACTAGTATTGGTGCAGAGAAAATTATTAGAGAAGCGTAACCTATTCTGTTCTATTCATTCTGCTTATCTTGCTCAGTCTGTTATACTCGTCTTATTACTGTTATCTATCTCTCCAGTTTATATGCATGTCATGATACTTTTATTTACTTGCTCGAGGTAACTGAACTCGCTAGAATTTATGTCTGACTCTTTTTGTTTCCTCTTCTTTCTTCTATTCCCCCTTATGATTCGCAGGGTGGGAATTCTCAGGCTTAGTCAGGACTTGGTTATCATCTTGATTGGAGCAGCTTTTGAAGTATTGCTCAGTTTCTGTCTTTGCTACTATGGCTTTGTCTCTTTTGGGAAATTATGCTTTTTATGTATTCTCTGTACTCTGATGGTACAAGAAAGAAGTTTTTATATTATTGTAATGGGATTTATGTAGTCTCAGACTTATGGTATTTTGGACCACGATGTTATGATTTATGTTTGAAATAAAAATTTAAATTCCACTATTGCTTTTATATTTGTCTAGTAACATTTCTGTTTCTGTTTACCTACAATGCTTCACGAAACTTAATGTATTCCCTTAGTGAGTGACATTAACGAACGTGGGGTGTCACACTTGGTATCAGAGCTGAAGTTTACCAAATCGGATAAAAGATTTTGATTATTTTTTTCAAAAATGTTATAAAAGGAAGCATTTTCAAAAGGAAAGTCTATTTTGAGAAACATATTCCCCAAAGCCATATGTAATATCTTTCGATTCTCTGTTTGAATCCCTTTTTCCTTTTCTTCTCAGCATGTCTGGGGAACCTAATATTCCTGAGGGCATCACGATACCGGCTGGTTCCATAGGTATCTTGAGGCTGTAGTGCTTTCCGAGGGCCAAGGAAACGTGCCTCCCCCAGCTGCATCCGTTGTTCCTCCTCCTCCTCCTCCACATGCTGATAACTTCTCTACGATATGTAAAGACTTCCGCGCTATGGGCAGAAAGCCATTCAATGGAACTGAAACTTTCGTGGAGGCAAGGAATTGGCTTAAAAAAACAGAGGATTTGTTTGGAATTTTCGAAGTGGAAGATCATAGGAAGATTCAGCTTGCCGCTTGGCTACTGAAAGATGAGACTTCATTCTGGTGGGAAGTGACGCAAGCAGGACGTCCAGTGGATAATCGGGATGATTTCCGACAGAGATTCAAAATGAAGTTTCTTTCTCAAGCCGAGCAAAGCATACAAATGGAGAGGTTTCTGGCACTCAAGCAAGGAGTCATGAGCGTCAAAGAGTATATTAACAAGTTCAACCAACAAGCAAGGTTTGGGTTGGAGCTAGTGGATACCGCACATAAGAAAGCTATGCAGTTTGCTAAGGGACAGAATGAACCCCTCCGTGGGTTAACTATGTCACATATTCCTATGAGAGCAACTTTTGAAAAGCTTGTTGATATGGCATTGATGCATGAGGAAGATAAAGCTAAAAAGAAAGAAGCTAAGGTTGAGGAAACACAAAACAAGAAATTGTGGCCCAAGAAAGAACAACAACAACAAGAGGGCGGAAAGAATGACAAAGCTCAAGGCAAAAAGAAATGTCATGGTTGCGGGAACGTTGGTCATTGGTCAAAAACTGTAGAAAAAGGAAGAATTCTTGCTTCAACTATGGTGAAGTTGGACACTATACTAGGGAGTGCCTGAAGAATCAAGGCCAAGGCGAAAGGGTTGGATCCTCTGGAGGGCAAGTGCATGCTTTTGTGACGGATGTACCTGACAGAGGTATGAAAGTTTCTATTGAAAGTTTCTATTGATGGGCAGGGCCAAAGCCGCGTTTTCTTATAGGCTTTGCTATCCTTCTCATCCCTTCCCCTCTTCTGCCCAGAATCATTCTTCTCCACGATTTGGAACTCAATGCCTTTCCCTTCTTTGACAGTGCTACTTTCTATGACCTTCTGAACATTCGGTGCATCATCTTCCACGCTCATATATTCTTTGGCTTTATTATAGAACTTCTTTAGAATTTTGGGTTTCTTCATCTTGATCCACTTCCCGAATTCTGATTTCTCATCAATAGGACCCTTTAGGGCTGTCAATAAATACAAAGGTTCTGGTTTTATGACTTCCGCCACCATAGCATGGAATCGTGTAAGAAAAGCTTTGATGGTCTCTCCAGGAATCTGTTCCATCTCGCTGAGCGACATCAAATCCCTTTCTTTGGTTGTTTGAAGACGGAACTGGTCTTGAAATCTTCTTTCCAAATCGGAAAATTGATTAACGCTTTTAGGTGGTAGTCTAGTGAACCACAGTGAGGCCACACCCTCTAGGCATACGGGAAAGTACAAGCGTTTTATCTCATCAGTTGCCCTGGCTCCGTTCATATGTTGATCACACTTAAATAGGAAGATGTTCGGGTCTTCAGTTCCACCATAAGGTGCTATTGTCGGGGGTGTGAATTTCTTATGAAATTTTGCTTGACGGATTCTTTATGTAAACGGGTTTTTACTGGGTGAAAATTCCCATTCTTTATCTTCATCTCCTCGGATTGTTTTTTCTTTCATTATTTATTGGATCATATCTGCAATGCGCTTCTCATCGCTCGCTTGTTCCACTGGATTGGTATTGATGCTTTTATTAGTGCAATTGTGATTCAAACTCTGATGCCTTGCACCTCTTTTTGGAGGTTTCCTTTCGGTGGGACTCCTGACGCTCTGAGTTGCAAGTTTCTCCTCATGCTGTGGGAATTTGACCTTAGAGTCCTCAACACCGACCCCTCCCTTGTCTTCCAGTAAGAAGTGGGATCGACCAGGGTCTGAGGCTGAAGAGTCCTCTTTTTCGTCAAAATTATTTACAGTATCCGATGGTGAAGATTGGCTTGAGCATTAATCATGGCATCAAGCCTTTCCATCATTATTTTTATTGTAGCATCCATTCTTTCGTTCAAGCCAGTCACTGCAACATTCAATTCATCTCTCATTATAGATAGCCTAGAGGTCTCCTCAAATTCTCGATTCAAAGATTGCGGTGTAGCTTCATCACCATGAATATCTTCTACAATCAGAGTAGCTCTAACGGACTTGTTCTTTTTCTTCGAACCGGCCATGGCTTAGCAGAAGGAGGCGGTTTAGGATTTCATGGGTAGCCTGTCGGAATTGGAAGAAAGTGTGAAGGAAGGAAATATAAACACAGGCCCATGGTGGGTGCCAAATGTTTTCACCAAAAAATGGCTCAAACACCAATGGTACGAGAACCGTACTTCAGCAATATAGTTAGAAAGTAAATGGAGTCGTACTCAGCAGAAACTAAAAGTAAAAATGTGAGGAAAGTAAAATGGAGACGAGGTTCTAGAGTGGTTCGACCCTAAGTTAGGACTACATCCACTATGAAGATAGTTTGCATTATCATGATGATGATTACAATGCATAAACTCTCTCTTACATACATTCTCCATCCCTTTTTATAACAGATACTCTCTTTTACATGCAAGTCACACTTAAATTCGTGGAGTTCAATGGAGAGATGACATAGTCTGCAGAGGAGGAGGATAGGCTGGCGTTGGAGAGGAAGAATGTCCTTGTTGGAGAGGAGGATGGAAGATGATCTTTAGTCTCTCAGCCACTTTGGTGGCCTCGATAGATGCCATGGCTAGATAGATGAGAGATCTTCCAAATGGAGATGATGGAGGTAATTAAAATGCTAATGAATGGTGGAGGGAAGAATTATATAGCACCTCGTGGTGGCCAGGAGTTCGTGCCCTTTTTGGTGGGAGCCATGGCCAATTTATAGGTGTGCCCCCCTGAAGAAGTGGTCTGAAAATCATCTATGCAGACTACGGTTTGCTTGTCTAATTAATTACGAATATGTCACCGCTTAGCTATAGCCAACTGGTGACGGTTGTATTCAGCTGCCCTTGAAGGGAATGAGCGGCTTCGTAGGAGCGAGCGACTGCATAAGTCTGAGCACATTGAATGAGTGGACAGGTGATGAGTGTACAGGCGATTTGTAAAAGCTTCATGAATTCAATGGTAGACGGCCGACTGATCAAAATTTGTAAAGCAGGCATATAAGCGATCGCTCTGGAGTAGATATCTGTCGAGTCGGTAGGTGGCATGTAGTCGTAACATTAGTGACTGATTGAATAATGAGCGAATGGCTAAGGTTGCGATCCATGAGCGGACATGGGATGTATGCGCGATTCCTTACATCCTTTTGTCCCCCGTTATGTACGGTCGATTGGGGGTAACGTGGACGAACGATTGCAGAACAAGGTATACGACCGGAACCGATTCTTCTCTTTGTCTTGTACGACTGATTTCTTTGACACAAGAGTGAGCCACTTTCTTAATGCGGGCAATCTTTGCAGGACGTACGAGCCTCACCGTCCTCGGCCAGTACCATCCTTGAGCTAGCTTGGCGCACGCGGTCCCTCTGAATGATTGAATTATGTTGCATGACCGAACCTGATTGTGTTTAAGTGGATGACCCGACTAATTCTGATGTATGCGACCTTCCTTGTCACATTAATCTTTAAATTGGCGCTTGATCTTTGTTTTGTGTGGTCGTTCCTTGCTCTTCACAAATTGCCTAGGTGAATTGAATTGGAGTGGTTTATGCTTGATTGATCTTAATGACGTTTGACCCGTAGATCAGCATATGTATAGAGGATAAACAAAATCAATGTAAAGAGAGTGTTCGAATAATGGTGGGTTATCATTGATCAAGTACCATATGTTGATAAATACTGTCATCTTTCCACGTCCCTACATCCAAACCAAAAAGGAGTGAAGCTTATCTGTTAACTATAATGATGAGCTTGCTATTAGAGAACAGTGTTAATGTTTGGTAAAGATCGCAAGCCCCGTTTTATTAGCTTATGGAAAGCAGATCAATGTTCAAAAGATAATCCATGTCGGGGAAGTGCAAATCAAGTAGATTAACTCTTTAATCAAAATCGAGTAAATGTTCACATATGAATTCAAACTGCATCAATTTTCTATTACCATTGAATTTTTGTGTCTGTAATTACATAGATATTTTTAAAATAACATTTAACTCTACCATTTAATTCAAAATTTACTACTAAATGATTTATATAAGTTCGGTCAACATTATTTTCCACATGAACCCTTTTTTAAGAAAATAAACCACGTTCTTGGTGCATTAAATTTATTTACCTACCTTTTATACACATGAAAATGAGTCAAATTACCTATAAAGCCTGTACATCTGCAGTCCTGGCCCAAGTGAAAATAGTCGTGGGCAAACAGGTGACAACTAAATTCTAGGTCCAAGTAGTTCTGAGGTACAAAATCACATAATGATAAACAAGGTATGTAAGACTTGAACTAGGAACCCAAAAAAATATGAGCAACCAATTCTAACAATATTAGGATTGTCATAAATCAGAACTCAAATATCAGTTAATGCATCTAAGCATGATAAAATTTGGACCTAGCAAAATATGAGCCGCAAATTCTAACAAAAGTTTTTTGTGTGAACATTACCAGTTTTAGGTTTTGATGTATTCATGTAGTAAGTATCATATTAGGGATATCAGAGTGAGGGATAATGGCAAACTAATGCTTTTAATTTCTTTGTTTTTTGTTGAGTGCTACACGCATTCATTCAGTCAGCAATTCGGGTACTAGGTACAGGCTAGGTCTTTCAGACCCCATTGAGTCTTATATAATATTATGCGATATTTGCACCATATTTTAACCATCAAATTCAGGTCTTGCTTGATAGCAATTTGAGTTATATCTTGATTTTTTGAATTGGTCTATTCAAAGTTTGATGGTTTAAGTATCAGGTCCTGATTAAGATTATCTGGCCTATATAGTGAACTAAGATGAAACATGAGAGCAATGATGTTTGAAAAATTCAGAATAGACACTAAATCCAATTATGTGTGTGTGAGAGAGAGAATTACAAATTAGCATTCTCAAATTAACACATCCTTACTAAGAAAATGAAAGAGTGCTCTCTCACATCACTCTTACAGGATATGCTTGCATCTGTCTTCCTAATCTAACTTTTAATTATGCATGATTTCATTTGGAAACAAATTAAGACATCTTGCTTCAACTTAACATGTTAATCGGGTTATCTATATTTCAGACTAAAGTTAGGCATAACAAGTTATGCAACGAGTACAAAGTGAATTTCCTTAATTCCATGTAAATAATAAAATACTGAAGAATACTCAGAAAACTTGCCCTTCACAAAGTTGCTATGTTTGGAGTAGTTGCTTCATCTTGATGGCTGACACCTAGATATATGAAAAGCCAATTTACAAAATCAGAACATATTTATTTACATGAGAATCAAATTGCATCATCATGGAAAGTAAATTTTAGTAAGGAATGATATTACCATTATTAAACACCCAAACTGCTGCCGCTTCTAGTTCTTCTGCAAGCTTCAATAGGAAAAAACTTGTTCAAACTATAACTTATATGATGTGTCCTTGGCGAATTAATAAATGTGACACAATAGTGGTGAGTTATCAAGATAAGACTGGTTTTCTTTTGTATTTGAACCTAAATTTTACACTGATCAACACTACTTGTAACACCCCACCTCCGTTAAGGTCACTCACAGAGGGAATGCCTTAACTTCGGTGGAGCATTATAGGTAAAAGATGCAGATAAATTACAAGACAGACAAATAAAGCAGCGGAAAATAAAGTCATTTTATAAACAACTTAATTCAGTCAAGATTTTACAACAATTTCCTCAATCATACTTAAATGTAATACATAGAACTTCTGTCTTGATTTAAAAACTTCCAAGAATAAAAGAAGCATAAAAACAATGATACTCCCCGATAAAGCATGGACCAACCATAGAAGTGGAAGAGAGAGAGAGAGTCTAAAGTGATAAACCAACTAATCTTCAAGCTTGGAAAGAGAAGAGGTCCAAGTTAGGCTGAGCTATTCCCTCCCTGACTACCTGGGGGGGGGGGAAGAGAGAAAAACAAACTAGGTCAGACTTAAGTCTGGTAAGTCCAGTGATCTTTCAGCATGCAAACAAGATAAAGTATCATGACATGAATAAACTGAAAATAGGACAATACTATAAAAACAAGGTAACTAAAGACAAGGTAAGTGCAAGGTGAACTGAATGCGCTTCTACTTTTTCTCTGCTTCGCGACTACTCTGTTAATCTGATTTCTATATTTATCTCTGCACCACCTAACTAGTGTCCCAACTAGTAATCTGTATAAAATGATAATCGTGATCCCAACCCCTGTAATTGTGGTAGCCTTCAGGTGTACATCTATCGTGAGGATTCCACCTCAATCAGCCTAATTGCCATGAACATGTTAGATGTACCCTTACTACCCTATCGATCGTCTCCCTACTTGTATTCATGTTCCATGTGTCTGTGTCAATCGGCTCTCTCTTGCGTGTAGATACCCTGTGCTGGTCCCACCATAAGGCGTATCATCCTTATGATAGCAACCTGACACGATTCAAGATGCACAGTGTATAACTACTGGTACCCAGTGCCTGCTTTTTCCCACTTCGGAGTACGTGCACGCCCGTAAACCGTCGAAACCTACACTGACGTACCCCTTGTCGCTGCTTTGACCGCTTATAATCAGCCTTGTAATCGTGCCCCACCCTGCCTAGTTCAGGGTACCGTGATACATCCATGTGAGTTATTGCTGAAATGGGTCCCCGTTACTAGGGTTTCCTATTGGTTAAGTTTGTGGGCCTATATTTACTAATATTACCCACCAACCCGATATGTACTTAACTCTCCCATCGATTCAAGCATTTTTAATAAAAGGTTAAGTTTTTTGTGGGCCTATATGTACTAATATTACCCACCTACACGAGATGTACTTAATTCTCCCATCGATTCAAGCATGTTTATTTAATAGTTAAGTTTTGTGGGCCTATATTTACTAATATTACCCACCAACCTGATATGTACTTTACCCTTCCACTGATTCAAGCATGTTTATTTAATGGTTAAGTTTTGTGGGCCTATATTTACTAATATTACCCACCAACCCGATATGTACTTAACCCTTCCACTGATTCAAGCATGTTTATTTAATGGTTAAGTTTTGTGGGCCTATATTTATTAATATTACCCACCAACCCGATATGTACTTAACCCTTCCACTGATTCAAGCATGTTTATTTAATGTTTAAATTTTGTGGGCCTATATTTACTAACATTACCCACCAACCCGATATGTACTTAACCCTCCCGCACATTACGCTATATTAGTTAAGTGTTGTCCGCTCATGTTAACTTAACCCACTCATTCATCATGTCATGTTGGTTAAGCATTTCTTATTAACTTGACCCTCCTTACTTATCATGTTGGATCAGTTAAGTGTTTCCTATTAACTTAACCTCACCCACTTGTCTAATTAACATGTTATAACGGTTAAGTGTTCTAAATTTACTTAACCTCACCCACTTGTCTAATTAACATGTTATAACGGTTAAGTGTTCTAAATTTACTTAACCTCACCCATCAGTTTAGTTAACATGTTGAATTGGTGAAGTGTTTCCTTAATTGACTTAACCCTACCAATCTTGACTTAGATTTATTAAAGCACCAACCACTCACATTAGACGGGTATTGTTGTGGTCACTGGATGTGCCGGTCAGTTCCGGGAAGTTTTACACCACAACTCAGTCTAACCTCGGGTCCTTTTTGGGCTCAATGCACTAACCACCCACATTAGACAAGTATTGTTGTGGTCACTGGATGTGCCGGTCGGTTCCGGGCAGTTTTACACCACAACTCAGTCTAACCTCGGGTTAGGCAGATTCGTCTTTTCTAAATTTACATATTTCTTATTTATGACAAATTCCATATGTAAATTATTCCCAATTTAATTATGCCATAGTTATCCTTTTAATTATGCTCATAATTAATGGTATACTAAATATACCATTTCATGAACCAATCCAGGCCATGTAATTTTTCATGTTTATCCTACATATTTATATGTAAATTATAAATCAATTATTGTCATGGCCCACTTTCCTTCTAAATCACGTTCAAAATTTTAGGTATATAGATTATACCATTTTCATGCCACTTATCATGCTTATGTTTCAAACATGCCAATTACATGTAATTTCATGTTTTCCCCAACGTTACCCCTATAGTACGTTCGCAAAATTACATAGAATGTTAGGCTCGATATTTTAGCCTAACTTATAAAACAAAAAAGGGGAAAAGAGGAACTTTGCAACATTCCAACATCATACAAAAGTATGGATCTAACTACACATATGTCACATGGATTTGGCATAGAACAATATACTTTTAACTATGAACTTGCAAATTTGATCTATGCAACATGAACCACAAGCATATGAATTTACATAAAACTATACAAGTTAAACTTGGCATGTAGTGGTGAACTTGCAAATTAGATCTATCATAAAGGCATATGGATCTAACATATAAAGCTGTAGATCTAAACATATAAGGTCGTAGATCTAAACATGTATGCATAATGGCTCTAAACAATTAGGCATAAACGACATGACTTAGCCTAAAACTTGTATGTATCATAATATCACCAAACTTACATATGATAATTTCATTCCCAAATTCCTATACAACATCATAGGTTTACTCACCAATTTCCACATAACATGATAGGTTCGATAGACCACAATAGTTCATAGGCATATATGATAGAATAAACATGAATAAACATGAATCAACATCACATACAACTTGATACAATTCTATTTTACAATTCATTACAAATCTTATCTTTAATTTATTCATATCTGAAAGATAACTACACTTACAATCAAAAGGAAAAACTTGATTTTAGGGATCTGTATTCTGAAACTGAATTGCTCGCCTTTGATGTAGATCGTTGAATTCTCTTAGTTGAATTAGATTAGTTTTGATTTGACTTAGGTTTTAGTGGCGGCAAGGTTTAGATGAGAGTGAATAATAGAATTAGGTTTTAGGTTTAGGGTCCTTATATAGTTGTAGAGAGTGTTTTAGGACCATTAGATTAACCCTGAACCATGAGAACCAATTAGATGCCACATCTGCCTTAGAGCGAACCAGCCCACGGGTTGACAGCCAAACACCCTAAATCAACCCCTAGTCGACCCAGCGAGGCTCGGGTCGACCTCAAAAATGGGCCGGTTCGGTTATTCCCCCTCCCGATTCGCTGTTTTGAACTTTTTTGCATATTTATTTATTTAATTTATATATATATATATATATATTTTCTCATATGCATACAAACTTCAAGGCTTAATAACTTCTTCATAAGGTATCCGTTTTATGCAAACCAAATGTCTATCTTGACCGAAATTTTGAGACGAACGTAATAGCGCAACCCATTTCACTTAATTATTCTTCTAAAAATTAAGTTTTCTTGAATTTGTTAATTTTAATATTCTCAGACAATTTGGGGTGTTACACTACTTTTCTTTATCAATCCAATTGATAATGGGGCTATTCTATCCAAACAAACTAGGGAAGACATTAAAATAGTCTGATATATACAAAAAATGTAACAAACAAATTAATATAACGGTTTAAATTGGATCTGAAATAAAGTAATTTTAAGGAAAAAGATTCATAAACGAGAGCTTACTACTCTTTCCACCATGGATATTTCGTGTTCAGAAAAGTGAGATAATATTATAGACAACAAAGTTTTAATTTAGACAATAAAGTTATAGTTTTAGAGGTATATGAGTATATCTCATCATCTATCATTCAAATATAGAGCAGTCGTGACTGAATTTGGATGTTAAATTCATTGATTGTAAGATTAATATAATTAAATTAATTTGATGGTTACCATTTAGATTAAACTAACAATGTTAATACAATGTCACAGCTTGAAATGAATTACATTAATACAATGTCACAGCTTGAAATGAATTACAGCTATGATTAAGTTCAAAAATCAAAGTTTAGCATGTAATATGTTTTGGAATAAATAAATTGAAATAAAGATTCATGCATATCTTGTTTAACTATTTATATATTGGGTTAATCGATATGTATTAAACTACTTCCATTGCATGTGCAGATAACTATAATCACTTTGCAGATTAAACAAACACAAAAGATAAAAACACCAAATTTAGTTTCGTCAATTGGTTCCTTGAGACATAACAAACGCATACAATATCAAACTGCAGACTTATTCAGCAAACCTGTGTACCCAATGACATATGATTATTTCATATCTGCCGATAAAAAATGTCTGCATGGACCATGTTAATAAACATGGACTGGCAAGTTAATGATTGAATAATTGTGCAACTACGGATGCAACTCACATATGCTCATTGCTTTGAACTGTGTGAATTACTAACTTATTGGCTCAATGAGCTGAAGTGTATATTCTTAATGAAGCTGCAATTTTATTCTCAATAAATACTATCATTTAAGCAACTAGCAGCCATATATTGTTATTTTATCATTGACCACACTAATTATATTCCAAATGAATACCTTTAGTGAATCATTTGAAGCAACACATGAAAATCAAAACCAAAGCAATGGAGCTTAAACTGCCAACAGATCCACTGTAGTTTCCAAATCAAAACAATCAGTTTTATCACATATAATATCCATGTTGAAAAAAATAAAGGGGCTTTTTTCGAAATTTGATTAAAAGCATTAGGCATGATGTTTGAGTACAAAAACGAAAATGACAGTATATTTTCAGCTTAGTTAACAAGTCTAATATTTCGATTTGTAAAAAGAACAACAATTTGTACTAAAAAATAGTGATTACCTTGACTTGTAGATTTTGGGCTTGTGAAGAAAGTGGATGGGTCTAGATCGACAAGGTGGACGGGATCCCTATTGATGAAGTGCAGGGAAGTGGATCGACGAGGTAGAATTGTAGGAGCTGGTCGACAAAGTAGGGGTGCGAATATGGAAGATGGAAACGAGTGGAGGGTAGAATTGAAAGAGACAGAAAGGAAAATTTGCTAAAAGAGGGGGAATAGAACAAGTTGTGGGATAGGGAGGGGAAATGTGACGGGTTTCCACTAATTGGTGGGGAGGGCGGAAAATTTTGACGGCTCTAAAATTATCCAAAAACAAACAGTCAAAACTGAAATAAAAGATTATTGGTTACATTCATGCTATAAACGCTGCCAATAAAAGTAACTAAAGATAGTTTTTCTTGTAGTGAGCCTAGTATGGTTGAGGAAGTAGAGGTGGAATGAGAGGCGACGGTTAGAAGAGTTCTTACCCATATTCTTGGATCAGAGGTTAAGAAACTATGCAACCGAAAAGTCAAGTTGATGAAATTCAATGGAGAGATGACTGCGAGGATGCAACTTGGGAAACTGAAGACAAGATTCGCGCATCATACCCTTTTTTTCAAGGGTATGTTCTTAACTTTTTTTTCCAAAGCTTTTTTTCATACTTGCTTCTATCATTTAAGTATGTCCTATCGATCAAATCTCCGACCTTTAGGTAAGGAACCAGTGGATGTAAACATGTGTTTGAGACATGTTATGTTTGATGGATGCAAGTGGATGTAAGTGTTTGCTAGATGTTGCTCGTGGATGCATATACACACACTAGGCACTAGACTAGCTCAATCAGTCTCATACTACATATGGATGTGTGCACATTTTTCTTTTTATGGATGGAAATGGGTGTATCATCAAATGGATGTTGCATTTGGATGCATGTTTGTGCACACATATATAGAGTTTACATGATATAATAGGATTGTTTGCATACATATTAAATTCATGGCACTAACATACATTGCATTAAGGAGGTCGACCGAATCAGTATATTGCCTGATTTTTTGCATTAGCATAGGGACATATACACACACCTTTTCATATGTTCATACAAGCATTAATCCTTTTAAGGACAACGGATGTCTGTGATTGATGCATGAGTAGATGGTTGATGGATGTTAGGATATACATTCTTCTTGACATGGAGATTTCGAGGACAAAATCCTTTAAGTAGGGGAGAATGTAACACCCTGTAATTTTAAAGAACACTATAATGATAAACTAAAGAATACTTAATCAAATATTGGGAATTAAGTAAAACGGACTGTACCAATGCGCTCATCTCGGAATTCTTCTTAAGATAGACTCTGAGTTTGCACAAAACGGACATCGTATGGGGAACTACTAAGCCAAGAAGTTTGTATACGTATTAAAGAATTATATAAATATAAATAAATTCAAATTCAGAATTCAAAATTATTCAAAACAGAGTGAAGCGGAGAAAATCGACTAACCCTTTGGGGTCGACCCAAGACTTGGTGTAACGACCCAGAAAAACTGAACCAATTTAAAAATTTTAAATTGGCTAAAATAATGGATTTTAAATATTTAAAATAAATATTTTAAATAATGGCGATGAAAACTGAGTTTGAATCGACATTTGAAAACGAATATAATTAATTATAATTATATATAGAATTGAAAATGGCGCGGTAGTTCGATAATTCGATTTCAAACTTCAATTGAATATACCCAGTGCAAAACAATCCGGATTTTAGTGAAACCAAAAGTATTTAAATCTGTTAGTGAATATCTTTCTAACGAATCCGACCAATCGAAATTTGATAGCGGGAATCAAAAGATATGTCCAGTTGAAAATTCTGAATAGTCGCTATGGAATTCAGGCCCTTAAAAATGGACATTTTGCAAACGAACTCGGATTTCGATGAAACCACTTTTGTTGGGTCCGTGATGTAAAGTTATTGCTAGATTCCAAATTACATAATTTTTCGAATCAATATGTGAGCGTGGCAAAAGAAAACGCGTTTGACCAGTTTCTGTTGAGTTTAATCGACTGGAAATTGGCCATTTTTCAAACGGTCTCAGAATTCGACGAAACTAGTTTTGTTAGGACCGTATCGTCAATACGAAGCTAGAAAATATTTTTCTGGAGTTTTTCTAGTTAGTATGTGACCCCGGTAATTTGAAATGTACGTTTAAAATTCAATATAGTGATTTAAATGTAAATTCAACGGAAACTGATTGTAACGATCAAATCAGCTTGCGATACATATCCCATTGTGTTCGGAATGGGGGTAAAACGCTATGGACGACAGGCGGTAGGCCTCGTTTCGAGGTCGTATGTAAAAGTCAACCTTTTTGAAAAATTAAATAATTAAATAATAAAAAGGAAAAAAAATAATATAAATTCCCTCCTATACCTTGCCCCCCCCCCTGTAATTCATTACCGATTTCAGTATACAGAATAAAAAAAAAAGAACGGAGGAAGAGCAGCTCGTCGCCTCCACCAAGCTCTGCCCGCCTCCGCCTGTTCCCCCCCCCTCCATCGATCGAACACCCGAGCCGAACCCTCCCTGCCAATTCGCGAGCCTCCAGAAGCATCGCGACCCCCAATTCTCGAGCCCCCCCGAAGCCGTTCGAAACCCTAGCGCCGCCCCCAAAACATCGAGACGCCACCAGACCTCCTACCGCCGACGCCTTCTTCCCCCACCCCCTTCTTCGAAATACTGTAAGTATTTTATTGTATTTTATTTTTATTTTAATTTGTTAAAACTAATTTCGATTTTAGGGATTTAAAAACTGTTTTTTTTAGGCATATAAAAACTGATTGATTTTAAAGGATAAAAACTGATTGATTTTAAAGGATAAAAACTGATTTTTCAATTATAGTAAAACTGGTTTTTACTTTAATTAGGTTTAAAACTGTTTTTCTTTTAAAAGATTTAAAAACTGATATTTTTAAAAAGAATTTAAAAACTGATTTTTAAAGGAATTTAAAAACTGATTTAAAAAGAATTTAAAAACTGATTTAAAAAGAATATAAAAACTGATATTTTTAAAGAATATAAAAACTGATTTTATTTTAAGACTTTGAAATAGAAAAAGGTTTAATCTTTTAAAAGAAAAAGATTTGAACTTGCAAAAATAAAGATCATATTTTAAAGAGAGAAAAAGACGGAATTTTTATTAGGTAGGAGTAAGATATGATTTTATATTTTTAAAGCAATAAAAATATAATTTTTACATCATAGGAATATTCAATATATAATCTTTATATATTGAATAGCGTGGTGAAAATTCGATTTTTATATATTGAATAACATCGTAAAAATTCGATTTTTACATATGTAGAGAATACGGGCGAAAGCGACAAAAGGCGAGATTGGCGAAGATTTCTGTAAAGGAAGAATCGTAATTGGATAGCTATTGGTGAGATTTCTGATTTAAAAAGATATATATGTGTGAAATGAAAGTGAATAGCTATATATAAATATATATATATATATACGCCCCTCGTCCACAAACCATGGACGATATTTATTGGTTGAAATTGTTGTGAAAATTGATTGATAGCGAATGATTGTTTGGGATTGTTTGTGATTGATATTGGTTGATTGTGGTTGAAAAATACCCGTTTGTGGTTGTGAAATATTTGGTTGAAACCACTTAGGATTAGTTTGTGGAAATGAAATAAATATATACATGCCGCCTGCGTGCGAACTAGATGCATGAACCCCATTGTCAAAAACCGCGAGGTTTTAAGGTAGAGCGAGGAGCCGTACTAGGGACGGTGCCGGTTTTAACTACCCTGCCGTTATGCTGCCGAAATTTTGAATAATATTCGTGTGTTTGAATTATTTTCATATGCTTAAACTATATTTATTCATTGAATAGAAAACATTCATGTGTTGAATTGATATTCATTCGTTGTTTAGAAATTCATGTGTTGAATGGTATTCGCGTTTTGAAATATAAAAATCACATTTTTATCTATATATAAAAACTATAGAAAACATTCATGTGTTGAATTGATATTCATTCGTTGTTTAGAAATTCATGTGTTGAATGGTATTCGCGTTTTGAAATATAAAAATCACATTTTTATCTATATATAAAAACCATAGAAAACATTCATGTGTTGAATTGATATTCATTCGTTGTTTAGAAATTCATGTGTTGAATGGTATTCATATTTTGAAATAAATTGTTCGATAATAAAAATCACATTTTTATCTATATATAGAAACTATAGAAAACATTCATGTGTTGAATTGATATTCATTCGTTGTTTAGAAATTCATGTGTTGAATGGTATTCATATTTTGAAATAAATTGTTCGATAATAAAAATCACATTTTTATCTATATATAAAAACCATAGAAAACATTCTTGTGTTGAATTGATATTCATTCGTTGATTAGAAATTCATGTGTTGAATGGTATTCATATTTTGAAATAAATTGTTTGATAATAAAAATCACCTTTTATCGACTATATGAACTATATAGAAAAATAGTGTTTTGAAATGAATCGTTTTACAATAAAAATCACATTTTTATTGTATGCATAAATCGTTGAAATGTGAAGTGTTAAAAATAGCCGCTTGTTCAAAATCAACATATATGAGTTGAAATATTCATTAATTAGCTAATGGAATGATTTGCACCTATTTATGTAACATTAGAATGAATGGTGTTTTTAAACCAAATAGAAATCAAATATGAAGTTGAATAGAAAATGATAAATGATAAGAACTGTATATATATGTACATGCATATTTATTGAACAGGTTATAGCAAAGGGGCTAGAGAAGAGGAATAAAATTTTGTGCCCGACAAATAGGTACACATTTACTGCTTTGTTTGGGTGATGATTTTATGAGCCTGTTGGCTAGCCGCTTGGCTTTTTCTTTTTCTTTTTGAGATTAGAAGGACCGGGAACGCTATTTGCGATTTCCCGATGCTCCCGGTGCAGGGGAGGTTATGGCGAAATTTTTCCAAAATTTAAGGCGTTAGAAAAATATTTGAAGTGAAAACGATATGGAAATCATTGAATAAACTATATTTATATAACTATATAAATATAAATAAAATTAAAACGAAACGAAGCCGTGCAGTTCGTATTTTGAAACCGTGATTTCAAACGACTAGTGCGGGAAATCCGACCATCGGATTTTCCCGAAACCTCAACCGTCGGGTTCGCCTTGGAATAATCTTTCCAACGGCACCAACCTTGTAAAAATCCAACGGTTGGATTGTCTGGAATGTTTAATTCAAATCTGAAGAAAAACAGCGCCAGAAACGATTATATTTATATATAAATATAAATATAATTTTAATTAATCGAATAACGACGCTGCAGTTCGTATTTTGAAATCGAAACTTCAAACGATTGTACCGGGAGATCCGACCGTCGGATTTTCCCGAAACTGGAACCGTTGGATTCGTTTTGAAAAGACCTTTATAATGATGTAAATTTTATGAAGATCCAACGGTTAGTTTTTCAGATATGTGTAAATCAAATCTGAAGAAAAACAGCGCCACAGCCGCTTTATGGCCCGAAGCGTCGTTTTGAATAAATGGGCTATTTTAAAATAAATAAAAATAGCGATAAATAGTTATAAAATATCATAAGCGATATGGAATGGGAATAAACTGAATTTGTTCGATTTATGTGGCTTTTGATGGTTGATTGTGTTTGGGGTGAAAATTACATTAAAAGAACACAATTGGTGTTGTCGAATAATTTAACCATTGAAATAAATTGATTTGAAATTCTAAATATACGTGAATCATTTGAAAAGGCCGAGTTAATTCTCATTTCAAATGATTGACCGACGATTGAAAGTCGAAGATGAAGACGATGGTCGAAGACCGGAGATCTTCACCTCGTTTGGATGGTAACCGAGGTCCTGATTGGGAGGCATCCCGAAATATGGATAATGAGTGGTGATCGTCCAGACGTACGTGTTGGTCGATGGGTTTGCGAGGTATTTAGTGTCTCCGGTTTCGTTCAGACCCAGAACGGACTTGTAAATGGACTGTGTGTCTGACATTGGAGTTTATTCTGTGTTGATTGATTTCTGTTAAATATACATCTGTTTGGCGGCGGAGAATTTATTCTTTTGCTTAACGCCCTTCTCTGAGACGCACGAGCTCAGAGGTTGTATATCGATGGACATCAGTCGCATGGCGTGAATTGCCTGTGTGGCATGCTAAGATGCAGTGATCAGGGCTTCTGTTGAAAACCAAAGTCTTGTGGTGATGATCAAAGCACCGCCTGTGTGGCGTAGCTTTGTGTATAACGTGAATTCGCGAGCCTCACACCCCGGTATGAACCTAAAACGGGAGAGGACATCAGGGAGGGCATGCGTTTCTTCCTAGCTAGGGTGGTGTCAGTGACCTACCAGCCCTGACATTTATATAATTTTCACCTATGTGGTTGTTGCTGTTGCGAGGCGCCTCGGTTTGATCGGACGATCCGGGTCCGATGGAGTCATTCGTTGGCTCGTTTACGCCCCAAAGGGCGGGGAAACGTATTGTTCAGGCATAATAATCCACATCGGTGGACCGGCCCTGACGATCCAAGGGGCAGTTGCGGCTGTTCCTGAGGCTCGGGCTAGGCAGTCTCGAATTCGGTAAGGACTATCTTTTGCCTTGGTTCATGACGGAAATCCAATTTCCAAATACGTGACGATGCGGTTTCGATTGTATATATACATTTGGCGACATAGTGGCATGGGACGCTCATGTCGTCTATGATTGATAGTTATGATTTGAAATTGTTTTCAAAACATATAAACACTAGTAATAATATCAAATGCCTTTGTTTTATTCGTATCAAGCATATCTTGGCCGTTATAAGGTAAAAACTCTATCCTCCGGTTTGCGTTGCATTGTGTGATGGGAACTGAGTCTTATAACGGTTTCATTTTTATAAAAAGCATAGCGATGTTTAAAAGAAAGATTTGTTTTAAAGCACTGGCAATCCAATGGAGTAAACTCGTTCCACGAAAGTGGCGTGGTCCTGAGATTTGCCATATTATATATGTGTTGAGTAGATTTCTCATACCAGTCCCATGACTGACTCGTAGTTTGTTTCACTCTCAAACTCGGGTGCCCCTTTTTCTACACGGGCAGCCTTGTATTCAGGTTTAGCTGGTTCTTTCTGGATAGCTGGAGCTGAAGATGGATTCTATCATTTATTTCTTTTTATGCTGTTCAGCTCCTATTGTACATATTTTGTTTATTTCCGCTGTAGACATTTATGTATAGCTGAACTGTATTTGTACTAAGTAAGATCCTGTATACTGTGTAACTCTGATGATACTTTTATCCAGTATCTTTTATTGTTCATTATCTGGTGTATTTATTTAATTCTGTTCTGCTATTATCTGTTTCTGTGTTATATTCCAAAGATAACCTTGTTTCCGTGAGAACGGGAAATCGGGTCGTCTCAACGTGGTATCAGAGCTTTGGTTAAGCTTAGTTCTGGAATATAACATGTGAACGAACTCGTCAGAAATAGAACCAGTAGTGTTCTAGGACGGGTAACTCTATACAGATAGGATCAGTAATATCCTAGTATGAGTAGCAGAATCAGAACAACTCGTTAGAGATGGGGTCAGAAGTGCCTCAGAACGAGTCGAGAGTAATATGTTTTTAAATAACGTATTTGTGATTATATTTATATATAGTCTGGCTTTAGAAATATAATTTTTGAATATATAAAAGATATATATTTGAAAAGTTAAAAGGTTAAAAACAATTGGATTGGTTGTTGTGTTGTGTGATTGTAGATTTATCAAACCACTTTCGACTTTATTCCTTTTCGGGGACGAAAAGTTTTAAGTGGGGGAGATTGTAACGACCCAGAAAATCTGAACCAATTTAAAATTTTTAAATTGGCTAAAATAATGGATTTTAAATATTTAAAATAAATATTTTAAATAATGGCGATGAAAACTGAGTTTGAATCGACATTTGAAAACGAATATAATTAATTATAATTATATATAGAATTGAAAATGGCGCGGTAGTTCGATAATTCGATTTCAAACTTCAATTGAATATACCCAGTGCAAAACAATCCGGATTTTAGTGAAACCAAAAGTATTTAAATCTGTTAGTGAATATCTTTCTAACGAATCTGACCAATCGAAATTTGATAGCGGGAATCAAAAGATATGTCCAGTTGAAAATTCTGAATAGTCGCTATGGAATTCAGGCCCTTAAAAATGGACATTTTGCAAACGAACTCGGATTTCGATGAAACCACTTTTGTTGGGTCCGTGATGTAAAGTTATTGCTAGATTCCAAATTACATAATTTTTCGAATCAATATGTGAGCGTGGCAAAAGAAAACGCGTTTGACCAGTTTTTGTTGAGTTTAATCGACTGGAAATTGGCCATTTTTCAAACGGTCTCAGAATTCGACGAAACTAGTTTTGTTAGGACCGTATCGTCAATACGAAGCTAGAAAATATTTTTCTGGAGTTTTTCTAGTTAGTATGTGACCCCGGTAATTTGAAATGTACGTTTAAAATTCAATATAGTGATTTAAATGTAAATTCAACGGAAACTGATTGTAACGATCAAATCAGCTTGCGATACATATCCCATTGTGTTCGGAATGGGGGTAAAACGCTATGGACGACAGGCGGTAGGCCTCGTTTCGAGGTCGTATGTAAAAGTCAACCTTTTTGAAAAATTAAATAATTAAATAATAAAAAGGAAAAAAAAAATATAAATTCCCTCCTATACCTTGGCCCCCCCCTGTAATTCATTACCGATTTCAGTATACAGAATAAAAAAAAAAAGAACGGAGGAAGAGCAGCTCGTCGCCTCCACCAAGCTCTGCCCGCCTCCGCCTGTCCCCCCCCCCCTCCATCGATCGAACACCCGAGCCGAACCCTCCCTGCCAATTCGCGAGCCTCCAGAAGCATCGCGACCCCCAATTCTCGAGCCCCCCCGAAGCCGTTCGAAACCCTAGCGCCGCCCCTAAAACATCGAGACGCCACCAGACCTCCTGTCGCCGACGCCTTCTTCCCCCCCCCCCCCTTCTTCGAAATACTGTAAGTATTTTATTGTATTTTATTTTTATTTTAATTCGTTAAAACTAATTTCGATTTTAGGGATTTAAAAACTGTTTTTTTAGGCATATAAAAACTGATTGATTTTAAAGGATAAAAACTGATTGATTTTAAAGGATAAAAACTGATTTTTCAATTATAGTAAAACTGGTTTTTACTTTAATTAGGTTTAAAACTGTTTTTCTTTTAAAAGATTTAAAAACTGATATTTTTAAAAAGAATTTAAAAACTGATTTTTAAAGAAATTTAAAAACTGATTTAAAAAAGAATTTAAAAACTGATTTAAAAAGAATATAAAAACTGATATTTTTAAAGAATATAAAAACTGATTTTATTTTAAGACTTTGAAATAGAAAAAGGTTTAATCTTTTAAAAGAAAAAGATTTGAACTTGCAAAAATAAAGATCATATTTTAAAGAGAGAAAAAGACGGAATTTTTATTAGGTAGGAGTAAGATATGATTTTATATTTTTAAAGCAATAAAAATATAATTTTTACATCATAGGAATATTCAATATATAATCTTTATATATTGAATAGCGTGGTGAAAATTCGATTTTTATATATTGAATAACATCGTAAAAATTCGATTTTTACATATGTAGAGAATACGGGCGAAAGCGACAAAAGGCGAGATTGGCGAAGATTTCTGTAAAGGAAGAATCGTAATTGGATAGCTATTGGTGAGATTTCTGATTTAAAAAGATATATATGTGTGAAATGAAAGTGAATAGCTATATATAAATATATATATATATATATATACGCCCCTCGTCCACAAACCATGGACGATATTTATTGGTTGAAATTGTTGTGAAAATTGATTGATAGCGAATGATTGTTTGGGATTGTTTGTGATTGATATTGGTTGATTGTGGTTGAAAAATACCCGTTTGTGGTTGTGAAATATTTGGTTGAAACCACTTAGGATTAGTTTGTGGAAATGAAATAAATATATACATGCCGCCTGCGTGCGAACTAGATGCATGAACCCCATTGTCAAAAACCGCGAGGTTTTAAGGTAGAGCGAGGAGCCGTACTAGGGACGGTGCCGGTTTTAACTACCCTGCCGTTATGCTGCCGAAATTTTGAATAATATTCGTGTGTTTGAATTATTTTCATATGCTTAAACTATATTTATTCATTGAATAGAAAACATTCATGTGTTGAATTGATATTCATTCGTTGTTTAGAAATTCATGTGTTGAATGGTATTCGCGTTTTGAAATATAAAAATCACATTTTTATCTATATATAAAAACTATAGAAAACATTCATGTGTTGAATTGATATTCATTCGTTGTTTAGAAATTCATGTGTTGAATGGTATTCGCGTTTTGAAATATAAAAATCACATTTTTATCTATATATAAAAACCATAGAAAACATTCATGTGTTGAATTGATATTCATTCGTTGTTTAGAAATTCATGTGTTGAATGGTATTCATATTTTGAAATAAATTGTTCGATAATAAAAATCACATTTTTATCTATATATAGAAACTATAGAAAACATTCATGTGTTGAATTGATATTCATTCGTTGTTTAGAAATTCATGTGTTGAATGGTATTCATATTTTGAAATAAATTGTTCGATAATAAAAATCACATTTTTATCTATATATAAAAACCATAGAAAACATTCATGTGTTGAATTGATATTCATTCGTTGATTAGAAATTCATGTGTTGAATGGTATTCATATTTTGAAATAAATTGTTTGATAATAAAAATCACCTTTTATCGACTATATGAACTATATAGAAAAATAGTGTTTTGAAATGAATCGTTTTACAATAAAAATCACATTTTTATTGTATGCATAAATCGTTGAAATGTGAAGTGTTAAAAATAGCCGCTTGTTCAAAATCAACATATATGAGTTGAAATATTCATTAATTAGCTAATGGAATGATTTGCACCTATTTATGTAACATTAGAATGAATGGTGTTTTTAAACCAAATAGAAATCAAATATGAAGTTGAATAGAAAATGATAAATGATAAGAACTGTATATATATGTACATGCATATTTATTGAACAGGTTATAGCAAAGGGGCTAGAGAAGAGGAATAAAATTTTGTGCCCGACAAATAGGTACACATTTACTGCTTTGTTTGGGTGATGATTTTATGAGCCTGTTGGCTAGCCGCTTGGCTTTTTCTTTTTCTTTTTGAGATTAGAAGGACCGGGAACGCTATTTGCGATTTCCCGATGCTCCCGGTGCAGGGGAGGTTATGGCGAAATTTTTCCAAAATTTAAGGCGTTAGAAAAATATTTGAAGTGAAAACGATATGGAAATCATTGAATAAACTATATTTATATAACTATATAAATATAAATAAAATTAAAACGAAACGAAGCCGTGCAGTTCGTATTTTGAAACCGTGATTTCAAACGACTAGTGCGGGAAATCCGACCATCGGATTTTCCCGAAACCTCAACCGTCGGGTTCGCCTTGGAATAATCTTTCCAACGGCACCAACCTTGTAAAAATCCAACGGTTGGATTGTCTGGAATGTTTAATTCAAATCTGAAGAAAAACAGCGCCAGAAACGATTATATTTATATATAAATATAAATATAATTTTAATTAATCGAATAACGACGCTGCAGTTCGTATTTTGAAATCGAAACTTCAAACGATTGTACCGGGAGATCCGACCGTCGGATTTTCCCGAAACTGGAACCGTTGGATTCGTTTTGAAAAGACCTTTATAATGATGTAAATTTTATGAAGATCCAACGGTTAGTTTTTCAGATATGTGTAAATCAAATCTGAAGAAAAACAGCGCCACGGCCGCTTTATGGCCCGAAGCGTCGTTTTGAATAAATGGGTTATTTTAAAATAAATAAAAATAGCGATAAATAGTTATAAAATATCATAAGCGATATGGAATGGGAATAAACTGAATTTGTTCGATTTATGTGGCTTTTGATGGTTGATTGTGTTTGGGGTGAAAATTACATTAAAAGAACACAATTGGTGTTGTCGAATAATTTAACCATTGAAATAAATTGATTTGAAATTCTAAATATACGTGAATCATTTGAAAAGGCCGAGTTAATTCTCATTTCAAATGATTGACCGACGATTGAAAGTCGAAGATGAAGACGATGGTCGAAGACCGGAGATCTTCACCTCGTTTGGATGGTAACCGAGGTCCTGATTGGGAGGCATCCCGAAATATGGATAATGAGTGGTGATCGTCCAGACGTACGTGTTGGTCGATGGGTTTGCGAGGTATTTAGTGCCTCCGGTTTCGTTCAGACCCAGAACGGACTTGTAAATGGACTGTGTGTCTGACATTGGAGTTTATTCTGTGTTGATTGATTTCTGTTAAATATACATCTGTTTGGCGGCGGAGAATTTATTCTTTTGTTTAACGCCCTTCTCTGAGACGCACGAGCTCAGAGGTTGTATATCGATGGACATCAGTCGCATGGCGTGAATTGCCTGTGTGGCATGCTAAGATGCAGTGATCAGGGCTTCTGTTGAAAAGCAAAGTCTTGTGGTGATGATCAAAGCACCGCCTGTGTGGCGTAGCTTTGTGTATAACGTGAATTCGCGAGCCTCACACCCCGGTATGAACCTAAAACGGGAGAGGACATCAGGGAGGGCATGCGTTTCTTCCTAGCTAGGGTGGTGTCAGTGACCTACCAGCCCTGACATTTATATACTTTTCACCTATGTGGTTGTTGCTGTTGCGAGGCGCCTCGGTTTGATCGGACGATCCGGGTCCGATGGAGTCATTCGTTGGCTCGTTTACGCCCCAAAGGGCGGGGAAACGTATTGTTCAGGCATAATAATCCACATCGGTGGACCGGCCCTGACGATCCAAGGGGCAGTTGCGGCTGTTCCTGAGGCTCGGGCTAGGCAGTCTCGAATTCGGTAAGGACTATCTTTTGCCTTGGTTCATGACGGAAATCCAATTTCCAAATACGTGACGATGCGGTTTCGATTGTATATATACATTTGGCGACATAGTGGCATGGGACGCTCATGTCGTCTATGATTGATAGCTATGATTTGAAATTATTTTCAAAACATATAAACACTAGTAATAATATCAAATGCCTTTGTTTTATTCGTATCAAGCATATCTTGGCCGTTATAAGGTAAAAACTCTATCCTTCGGTTTGCGTTGCATTGTGTGATGGGAACTGAGTCTTATAACGGTTTCATTTTTATAAAAAGCATAGCGATGTTTAAAAGAAAGATTTGTTTTAAAGCACTGGCAATCCAATGGAGTAAACCCGTTCCACGAAAGTGGCGTGGTCCTGAGATTTGCCATATTATATATGTGTTGAGTAGATTTCTCATACCAGTCCCATGACTGACTCGTAGTTTGTTTCACTCTCAAACTCGGGTGCCCCTTTTTCTACATGGGCAGCCTTGTATTCAGGTTTAGCTGGTTCTTTCTGGATAGCTGGAGCTGAAGATGGATTCTATCATTTATTTCTTTTTATGCTGTTCAGCTCCTATTGTACATATTTTGTTTATTTCCGCTGTAGACATTTATGTATAGCTGAACTGTATTTGTACTAAGTAAGATCCTGTATACTGTGTAACTCTGATGATACTTTTATCCAGTATCTTTTATTGTTCATTATCTGGTGTATTTATTTAATTTTGTTCTGCTATTATCTGTTTCTGTGTTATATTCCAAAGATAACCTTGTTTCCGTGAGAACGGGAAATCGGGTCGTCTCACTTGGCTGGGTCGACCATGGGTGGTTGGGTCGATGCAGGGGGGTTGGGTCGACCCATGGATCGACCCAGTCAGGGTGGGTCAACCCAATACGTATTTGGGTGAATTCTTTGGCTGAACGTGGATGATTTTCTCGGCTAGGTTCATTGACTTTAGGCTATATATAGGACCCATTTCCATTGTTTTACCCATCAAATACAATGGAGACAACGAGATGATTCCCCAACTTGGATTGAACTTGCCTATTTTCTTCAACAATAGCCTATTCGTATACAAGGATTTCTTGTGCAGCTTCAGCCTAATTATTCTCTATTCTTTAGATCCAGTACTCTGTGAGTTCATGTTATTTTTAGATATAAACATTTATTAAGTAATCCTGACATGTTTATAAATCTAGATCTAAACCTATGCCTGTTAAGAATCTGATTCATACCCAAAACAGATTTATCATTACATGTACACATGATGTACTGTTCAGTTCTTATGTGCCTATTTCTGATATGCCTATTTATGTTATCGTATGCCATTCTGTTATTATGCATATTTCTGTTCTCTTCTCTCACTCTTTCCCTTTTTATTTTTGTAGCCTAGGCTACCATCGAGTCTAGGCCTAACGCTGAAATATGCAAATGGACGAAATTAGGAATGGTTGGGAAAGATAAATTGGGGCATAACATGTATTACGAATCATGACTGGGATTTTGGGGCATAACATGTATTACGAATCATGACTGGGATTTTGGGGCATAACCTATAACTGTGAATTACGACTTGAGCATTGGGGGATGTAAATCTGTAGGCTTAATTTAATAAGCAGAACATATAATGAACTATTAACCTGTAATGCTTAACCTGTACAAATCTGTTGGGGGTTATATGAACCTGTTAAATTGTGTAGGGGTTAAGTAAACCTGTTTGGATTTGTGGAGGGAAGGTAAATCTATTAAATCTGTGGGGGTTATACGAACACGATAAACTTATTCTATTTTATATATTGGGGTTATGAGGGCTTGTTAAAATGTTAGGCATAACCTGTCAAAAATCCTAGTAGTGGGAATACAAGCTTAGGGGGTGGCTTGTGTCGTCTGTGGCATGGGACCCTATTTGTCAGTAACCCATTCCAGTATCAAAGGGGGACCCCGAAGTAGGTAGGGGTCAGGGCACGCTTACTGAGCAGACTATAAGAGGTTCGTTTAGGTGGAGGTGTTCTGATAGTGCGTTCTGACGGAGTCATATGCGTGCATGGTTCCGGATTGATTAGGGATAATAAGCCGCTATAACACCAGTAGATATGGTTGTGACTTACGGGGGGGTTGCCACTTTAGGAAGTGATACACCCTACTGTGGGGCCGACACAGGGTATTTATGGGATAGGGAGATGATCGATTGGGGGTAGTAATTAGGGTACATCTAGTCATGCCTCTTTAGGTGGCCATTATTAGTGGTCGGGGTAACACCCGTTATTTCTGTTGGGGTACCTGTTATTACTGTTTGGGGTAAAACCGTTATTAGAAGTACACCTAAGTCTACTATATGTTTCTGTTGGGATCATATATGTTATACTAGAATTGGTGTAGAGAAAAGTATTTGAGAAGCGTAATCTATTCAGTTCATTCTGCTTATCCCGTTCGACCTGTTATATCTGTCGCATGATTCTACCATCTCTCATCCAGTTAATATGCCTGTCATGATGCATTTACTTATTTGTATGCTAAAAGTAACTGGACTCGCCAGACTTTATGTCAGACCCATTTTGTTTCCTTTTCTTTCTCTCTCTCACCCCTAGGTTCTCAGGGTGGGAACGGTGAGGCTTGATTAGGAACCTCTCTCTTCTGCTTCTGCCTGGAGCGACTTAGATGTACTGCTTTGACTATTTGTCTACTCTGATATGGCTCTTTTTGGGGACTATGATTTTATATTACTATACTCTGATGATTTTAGTACAAGGCAGACACTTTTATTTTTTGTAGTTGTTTTTCAGTATTTCAAACTAATATTGTAACTGGATTTTGGACCACGATGTTTTCTATTTGAAAATAAAGTTTTAAATTTCCGCTGCTATTTTATATGTCTGTCTTGTGAGATTCTGTTTGTTCAACTATAATGCTTCACGGAACTTAATGCATTCTGTTAAAGAGTGACATTAACGGATGTGGGGTGTCACATTTAGAGTTTTAGAGATTCAAGAGATTCAGAATTCAGAGAAGGTTCAAGACTCATGAGTAATCAAGAAATCAAGAGTTCAAGATAAATACATTAATAGAGTCTAGTTTATGTAAGACTTTGAATATCGTTCCAGGTTCAAATTCAAATTCTAGTTTTAAAATTTCAATTCTATTTATAAATTCTATTCAAATTTCAATTAAGTTTTTCTATTTTAATTTTTCTTTTAGACTTGAGTTTCAAAGCTTATAAGTTTATACATATTTTATATACTATTATACTTTTATATTTGTATAGTTTTAAACTTTATAATTTTATATGTTTATATAATTTATATTTATGATTTCATATGATTTTCTACTTCATAAAACTTATTCATATCACGATGTTTTAATTCAAGAATTTCTAGAATTATATATATATATATATATATATATATTAGAACACTTGAAAAATATTCAAATTTGAAATTTTGAACCACATATGTTGTCGACATACATATGTTGGCATGTCGACATATAACTATCATGTTTTCAGTTTGAAAGGAAGTGTCTTTTCACCATTTGTTACGTTCCAGAAGTGTTGCAACCTTTCAAATTTTATAAATAGGGGTTGATTTCGAATGTTTTATTCATTCTTTTTCTCTATCTTCATCCCTTTTCATTCCTTCATTATTATTTCATATTTTTACGATTCATACACTTATACTCTGCTGATTTCTATTCTAAATATATAAAATTTCTTTTCTTCCCACTCTCTACTTATTACTCTCTAAATCGAAGTGCTATTGAAGAGTTATACGACTATTGTAATCATTTGGGATTGTTTTGGGATAAGTTTGGAAATGGTGTGTTCCTTGTAGCTAGGAAATCAAGGAAGGAAACAGTGTTAACCTTATAGCCGGGGAAATCAAGGGTGGTGGAAATTGTGGTAACTTTCTAGCCGTGAAACTAAGGGTGTTGCACTTGGATATTGATATAGTAATAAAACTCTGCGCAATCCAGCGTTGCGTGCGACTGGACGTACGAGTAATCGGAACCAGTATAAAATCCAGTGTATTCTTTCCTTTTCTGCATTTTATTTCTGTGTTTGTGTTTGATTCTATGTCTGTGATTATCTCTGTGGTGTGTGATTCATATAGTAGATCATATTAGTTTTAGATTTTCTTAAATTCCTTGAAAACACTATTCCCCTCGCTCTAGTTTTAGTTTTTCCTTAACGATCCATTTCGGGTTCACTAACAATTGGTATTGGAGCAAGGTTTTTCAAAAAGTTCATAATCTGATTTTTGAAAATTTTAAAATAATTGTTAACACTAGTATCAATTCAGGCATTGTATCAATGTTGAAAGAGTCTACATTCAATTATGTTTAAAATTCAAGTGATCTACTGAAATATTGTCCAATATAGAAAAAGATGTGTTATATGGGTATTGAAAATTCAAAATTTGAAAAGATGGGTAAAGTGGCTGTCGAAAATCAAATTCCGAAATGGTAGGTTACATGGCTGTTGAGAATTCAAATTCTAGCAAACAAATGGTGGAAATCAAAAAGGACAAATGGATACTGGATAGTGGTTGTTCGAGACATTTGACGAGAAATCCAGAATACTTAATAATCTAGTATATGAAGATGGTGGAATGGACAACTTTGGTGATAACTCTAATGGATAAATTGTTGGCATTGGCAATGTTGGTAATTCTTAAACTCCTACTATTTCTGATGTTTTATTAGTTAGGAATCTAAAACACAACCTACTAAATATAAGTCAACTTTGCGATAAATGTTATAAAATAAACTTTGAAAAGGATAAATGTTTTATAAAAGATAGGAATTCAATAGTAATATTTGTAGGAGATAGAAAAAAATATCTATATATTGAGCATGAAAATCTCCAACGATAATCTATGTCTTATGACCAATACAAGTGACCCTTGGATTTGGCATAATAGATTTGGTCATACAAATTTCAAACACATCTCTAGGATTTCTAAATTAGATTCAATTAGGGGACTGCCCAAAATGAAATTTAAAGTGAATAATTTATGCAATGCTTGTCAGTTCGGAAAATTAAAAAGAAGTTCATTTAAATCAAAAGAGGAAATTACAACCTCGAAACCATTAAAGTTAATTCATATAGATTTATTTAGTCCATCACAAACCCAGTCGATAAATCACAATAGATATGTTTACGTAATAATTGATGATTTTTCATGATTTACTTATACTTTGCATACTAAATATAAAAGTGATACTTTTGATCAATTTAAAACTTTTGCCTAAATAATTCAAAACTTATTATTTCAAAAATCAAAACAATACGTAGTGACTATGGCGGAGAAGTCGAAAATGAAAATTTTGAAAAATTTTGTAATAAAAAGGGGAATAGCCTATAATTTTTTAGTCCCTAGAACCCCTCAACAAAACGGAGTAGTTGAACGTAAAAATAGAACGATACAAGAGTGTACGAAAACTATGTTATCTGATTGTAACTTACCAAGAAATTCTTGGGCTGAGGCAGTTGCAACAGCTTGTTACATTTTAAATATGATTTCAACCAGACCCTTAACTCATAAAACACCATATGAACTTGTGTACAGAAAAAAACCAAAAGTATCATATTTTAAAATATTTGGAAGTAAATGTTTTGTATTTAATACTAAAGAAAATTTAAATAAATTTGACTCGAAATCCAATAAAGGAATATTTATTGGATATTCGGAAAGAAGTAAGGGATATATGTTTTTAATTCAAGAATCAATACTATAGAAGAAACCTTAAATGTATCCTTTGATGAAAAATGTAAAAGCATAACACAACACAACAAAGATGAATGTGAAAATGAAGTTAATGAAACAAATCATGAAGAAAATCAACCAAATAAATGAATTAGATTACTAAGAGACCACCCTATATAAAATAACTTAAGAGATATTAAATCCATTGTTAGGACTCGTAATCAATTAAATAATATGAGTAATTATGCATTTATTTCAACTATTGAACCTAAGAATCCAAAGGAAGCATCTTTCGATGATTCATGGATCCTTGCCATGCAAGAAGAACCGAATCAGTTTACTAGGAATGATATATGGGAACTTTTCCTGACCAGAGGATAAGAC
Organism: Allium sativum; assembly: GCA_030737875.1. Classification (NCBI taxonomy): domain Eukaryota; kingdom Viridiplantae; phylum Streptophyta; class Magnoliopsida; order Asparagales; family Amaryllidaceae; genus Allium; species Allium sativum. The sequence goes on along the minus strand of CM060927.1, from coordinate 192,748,323 downwards.
TATAATAGGAACTAAATGGGTGTATAAAAATAAAATGAAATGGTGAGGTAGTAAGAAATAAGGCATGATTAGTAGCACAAGGTTATACTCAAGAAGAAGGAATAAATTACAATGAAACTTTTGCCCCCGTAGCTAGATTAGAAGCAATTAGGATATTACTAGCCCTTGCAAACCATAATAATTTCAAATTATATCAAACGGATGTTAAAAGTGCTTATCTAAATTGATTCGTTAAAGAAGACGTATATGTAGAGCAACTACCTCTTTTTGAAGGCGAAAAATTACCAAATCACGTATATAAGTTAAAGAAAGCGTTACATGGATTAAAAGAAGCTCCTAGGGTTTGGTATGATAGATTAAAAATTTACTTATTACAATCCAATTTTGAAATAGGAAATTAGACACTACTACAAAAGTGGGCATAATCGACACTAGTTTGTGTGCGTCGCATGAAAAGCGTGGCGAAAGCTATGATTTCTTTGATCTTCTGCAATAATATTCATATGTTGTTGCATTATACATGAATGCACTGTTGCAGTGGGAATTCTAGTTTTTTGACGTGCAACATCAGTTAAAAGCATAGCATTATGTATATATAATCCAGGTCAGCGATCCGCGTTATTAACATATAAAAACCACAACCCTAGATGCAAGATTAATCCAATGGTTCAAACCATCTATGGGTCTGATGACTCTAAATGTTAGCCATCATCCAATCATTGACAGCCATGTCATTGCATTCTTTTGACGAAATTTTGGTGCGATCTTCTCCCTTCACGAAATAATGTAAAAACAATCTGGTCACAAATCGATTTCTTCTCTATCATCTAATCGTTTTCCCCCCTTTTTACTATTGACAAAAATTTAAACCTAAATTCACGTCAGTATCGCTCCTCTCCTCAACAACAAATTTTATTCCGAAAAGGTTGAAGCTTTGGAATGCTTTCTAGCTTTGATTGCTTAGGGCATTGACATCGCCAGTTTTTTCCCTCAGGTTCAGTTTGTATAGCACTGTGAATATGGGAAACCACAAACGCAAAAGGCAATAAAAAGACAGAAATTTATAATTGTTTGGCCTAGATTTGGCTTAAGTCCACTTTGAAGAGAGCTTTCATTATCACTTTCAATGTTACAAGGTACATGATTTCTATGACTTTACTCATTTTCTCTCTTTACAGTGATTCTCTCTACTTTCTTCTCTATAATATCTTGATTCTCTCGATTTTGCTATGGAAATGGCTAGATCTCTATGATGGCGATGATTGTTGGAGTAGATTTTGACCAGTTTGAGTACATAGACGATCTTTGACGAATCCATGGTGATTGAGATGATGAATTGAAGCCTGAAAGAGGTTTAATGGAGGTTCGAATGATTAGGAGTTGTTAAGAAACGAGTTGGCCAACACTTCATGGTTGGAGAAATCCCTCCCTCTAATGGTGAAAATGTGGGGTTATTTATAGGAGGGGAAGTGAGGTGGTGGGGCTCATAAATGGGTATGCTGACTTTTAGGCCGTTCGAGTGACCTAGGATCTAAGTCGGTTATGACCTAGGTCGGTCAAGACTTGCGGCCTGACTTTACTTTGTGTCTCAAGAAATGATCTGCCCTTAAACACTTATAGATGATCCGCTACTTTTAGGTCGTTATACGATCTAAGATGTGTCTTAGAGCAGACGAAACGTCCTGAACTTTAAAGCCTTTAAACGATCTAGCTAGCCGCGACTTGGTGATGTACGACCCGCTTTTATATGCACATACGAACGAACCAGAGAGGATGGCGACCTGAAGGGGAACGACCATACTCAAGTGATTCTTTAATGACCCAAGTATTGAAGATGTTGCCTAAACGATCTAAGGTCTGCACGACTTGACATATCTGATGACCTGGTTGAACGCGACCCATGAATTGCACAATATTTTTATGGGTTAACCATAATCATGTACATAAATTTTCTGCATGTAGAGAGAAACAAGAGAGAGGATTCTATGTTTTGTATTCTGTGATTTTTGGAATAAAAGACAAAAATATATGTTCTTTTGAGATAAAAAAAATTAAAATTAAAAGAATTATTATTAGTAATGACAGATTATATGTTTTGTGATTTAAGCAACCTATTATATTTGAGTAATTTTATTATTTTCTCATTTATAGGAATATGGTATACGTTGAAATTCCCATATTTTTAGGATTTATTAAATAAATTAATGAATATTAGTTAATCGTGTGTGTGTGTATATTATATATATATATATATATATATATATATATATGTATATATATATATGTATATATATATATATGTATGTATATATACGTGAAAATTAGTTCACTTTTATTATTTAATAAAAATAGTACAACGAAAGTTGGCATACTAACCGTTACAAACTAAAATAAAAGCAAAAAAGAAAACAAGAAAAGCAAGTAAATTTAATGCAAAAACATAAATCAGGCCTATGATGAGGCCATTCCCACTTAGTGAAACCCGCTGCACCATTCCACACAAAGGGCGATCCTATTGCACTTCACCTCAAACAGTAAATTGGTTTATGCAGTAGTCTTGAAAGTTGTCGCATTCAGTTATGTAGAAATAATTGAATTATCAAAAACTTATCCATGATCTCCATTTCATGCCTTAACTGCTTCCTATCAAACTCCAGACCATGTTTGTTTCATTAACAATGTTGTTCATAATCATCTTTAGTAGCTCTCTAGGCCAGAAATAACTCACTTTGTCAAATCAATAATAACACGTGTAGGAGTGAATCTAGTTAATCCATTACCAGGCTGTTGAACATCAGAAAAACACGCCCAAAAGCCAACAGAAAAATGCATTAACTGGCATCATTTCATGAACAACAGTAAAAACATGAACCTGTTTTTCACTGCTATCAAAATCAGGCGATGCCTGACTTAAAGATAAGCCACTTGATTTGTCGATTGAAGAATAGCTGTTGACACAAACTAGATTAACCATATGCCAACAATAAACTGGAAATCACCAAGCACCAAAATAAACATTGTTGTGCCCACCCAAATAACATTCGCTCAAAGTAAAATAATTGGATAACAAATTAGTGAATTAAACTGGCATTTTCAGACCCGTTTATAGGAGGATCAGTAGGGGATAATCGATATTGAATCGATTTCATTGAATCACCGTTTTTTGATGTATTGGACCTTTTCAGTTCTAAGATTACCAGAGCCTTCGAATCTGAGGAAATCGGATATCAATGAGATATTGATAGTTGATCGTCCGAGATATCCAATCAAAGATCTATCGATCTACTCGATATACGATAAAGTACGATATACCTTTTCACGAACCCCTGTAGTTCGATTCATCTGGATCTACTGCGTTTATTCTAGATCTACGAGAATTTACCCTATCACTAATTTTAAGTTGCAAACTAGGAAGATGGGAGTTTTGATTGTGGTTTCTAAATGATTAAGGATCCGAGATCTCATAATCGTTGAATTTTATCGAAATATTAATGGATAGAAACCTAATCGGTTTCAGCTAGTTTGTGGATCAAATTGGTTTTGATGTTTTAATAGTGGCTTATCAACGATTATGAGGGTCAGTGCTGAAGTTTGACAGAGGGAAAATTTCAATTTATGCAGGCAGCACCGGACACACACTGGAAAGCCGAGAATACTGAGGTACTTAAAACTACCCTGGATTATGGCTGGATTATGGTATTTGTTGTAATATATATTATTTTAAGGGTGAATACGCTACATTATTGTAATTGTTGATACATCTGAAGTCTATAAATAGAGAGCTCATGTATGTTGTAAGGTGATCTGCATGAATAAAAATGTCTGCTCTCATTTTCTTGTGTTCTTCTTTTATTTTGTAACACGTTATCAGCACGATGTTCCATACTATAAGATTTTTTTTTTAATTGATTGATTTTCATATAAATATACTTGTTTCACGGTTCACCGGCTGCATATGCAGACGTAACAAATATCTTTACTTTTGCGGATCTAGGACCTAGTATTAAGGGATGCTAAGTCTATTCATTTTTAATGGAAGTCTTCAGTTTGTTTATTATATATACGTACAGAATATTGAAGCTCTACCTTTTTAATTCACGAGCAAAGATATTTTCAAGCTTATTTTTGTTTTCTGTAAACCAAGGTAAGAAAATCTGAGTGCATGAATTTGTTCTTTTTATTATATGTACATGATATATTCTCTCCACATGCTGTCACCTCTTATTCATGTTATAATTCCTATCTATTTTGGAAGAAAGATGACACTCATTTGTTCTTTGCTTACTGAAACTTGTTGTGGAATTTTTTTCCCATGCGTATACAGTATACTAGTTTGTTTAGATGCAAACAACTTTTGTTATTCCTTTTACTGTTTTAGTGCAAATCGAAAAAGTGATTTTTTTTAGTACGCACTCTCGTCTCTTTCAGAAAACATCTTCGTTCATTACGTTATTTCTTGAACAACAGAAAAGGTATTTTTTTTATGTTATTATTCTATCTAGTCTCTTTTCATTTTCCAAAAAAAAAAAAAAACAAACGATGCCAAGCATACATGCTCTAATTTACATAGCATGCCATGCGTATAATGTATGTTGTAAGTTTTTTTTTTTTCACCTTTTAATACAAGCATGTTGCTTGTCAGTAAACCAACGTGTATATATCGGTTACTGTAAAAATATTTGAGATATTCCTAGTTGATATATATATTACGTAACTTGCTGTATGAGTTGTACTTACGCATGTTTTGATCGCTCAATGACTTATTTACAAATGCTGTGTAGATCTGTTTGTGATGTTATTTATTTTATCATTATTATTATCGTATAATTTATTTAGTACATTTTTTTTATGTAGTTTGCAAAATGTCGAATATTGCTAAAATTTAATTTAAAGCATTGGATATTTCTGGAGACAATTATTTGTCATGGATACTGGATGCCGAGATCCATTTACAAGCTCAATGCTTAGAAAACGCCATTAAAAATGGCAATAATATGTCCCAGCAGGACAAAGCAAAGGCTCTGATATTTTTAAGACGCCATATCCACGATGATCTAAAATCAGAATATTTAACTGAAAAAGACCCTCTCCACCTATGAAACTCCCTGAAGGAGCGATATGACCACCAGAAGACGGTCATACTTCCAAATACGAGACAAGAGTGGTTGAACCTGAGGTTTCAAGATTTTAAAACTGTAAGAGAATATAATTCTGCCATGTTTAGAATTACTTCTAAACTGAAATTATGTGGAGAAAAAGTAGATGACGCGCAAATGTTGGAAAAGACTTTCTCAACATTTCATGCCTCGAATGTGCACCTGCAGCAGCAATACCGAGAGCGTCATTTTACAAAATATTCTGAACTCGTTGAATGTCTATTGATTGCTGAACAAAACAATGAACTGCTTCTTAAAAACCACTCCTCAAGATCAACTGGTTCAGCTGCATTACCTGAAGTTAATGCTAACTTTGCCCACTCCGGAAGAGGTCGTGGCAGAGGAAAAGGAAGAGGACGTGGTCGTGGTCGTGGACATGGACGCGGATACAACCCCAGCAGAGGTGGTTATAGTGGTTTTGGAGTCAACAAAACTACAAATTTTAAGCAGCAAATGAAAAATGAGCCTGGAAATAGCAATAATTCAGCTGCTGAAAATAAGAAGCATTATGAGGACATATGCTATAGATGCGGGCGCACTGGTGACTGGTCACGCACTTGTAGATCATCAAAGAAAACAATCGAAGAATACCATAAATCGAAGAATATCGAGACAAATAACACTGAGGGATTGTCCGATAACACTGACCTGAAGTTAGATGATTTCTTTGAAGACTATGATGGGAATTTATTCAGCGATGAAAATTTAAATACAATATTCGAAGAAATTGACCGAACCAACCAATGACTAGCCTGAAGCTCATCCTGTGTTTTTTTTTATTTTTGTTTCATTTCCCTTCAGCATGTATTAGTTTGGAACTTTTATTTGTTTTTCTTTTAGTTTATTCTTATTGAATTGCAGAAATAATGTGTAATGTTGGACTTTGATTAGTTGTTTATTCACATGGATATTTATTTATATTTATGAGTTATTTCTGTTATTGACTGGCTGTATTTATTTCTTAAGGTATGGATCGACAGTGTTTAAATGATGATATATGTCTGGTTGATAGTGGAACTACTCATACGATTTTGAAAAACCCGAAGTTTTTCTCTGAATTATCTGAAAATATTTCATATAAAGTTTCAACTATAGTTGTATCAGCGAATATAATTGAAGGGTCCGGAAGAGCCCATATAGTGTTACCAAATGGTACACATATATTCATTCAAAATGCACTATATTCTAGTAGAACGGAGTGAAATTTCATGGAACAATCCCTCTATGTTTCATTTGGATCCACGTACCAAACAATGTCAATACGAGGTACAAAGAATTTTGCATATTCAAAATATTGCAAATCAAATGCCAAATGCATTTAATGATGCTGCAAAAATAACTAAATCTCACATTCCAGCAGCAAATACACCAGCTAGAATTGAAATCCCCGAAGGACCAATAGCAGCAAATGAATCTAAAGCTAAACAAAAACGTGGAAGACCGATAGGTTCAAAAGACTTGGCGCCTAGAAAAAGAAAGTCTAATGAAAAATCATCAATTAACAAACCTCCCGAAGAGGTTATAAATGATCCAAAGGATAACTCAAAAGAAAATTCCAATTCTCCAAAAATCAGCGAAGGAACTTTTATCCCAGAAGAAATAATAGAAGCTTCCGAAAAAAAAATGGTACCTAATAATAATGAGATCTCAATATTCTATACGAATTATGGAGAAATGTGGGATCGAAGTAAAATAACAATTGATGATGTATTCTCATTCGCAGTAGCTACTGAAATAACTGAAAGTCATGACTATAATGAGAATAATGATAATGAACCAACTAGCATAAATGAATGTCGAAAAAGACAAGATTGGCCAAAGTGGAAAGATGCTATTCAGGTTGAGTTAGATTTACTTCAAAAACATGGTGTATTTGGACCAATAGAGAAAACACCAGAAGGTGTTAAACCAGTCGGTTACAAATGGGTATTCGTTAGAAAACGAAATGATAAAAATGAAGTTGTGAGATACAAAACAAGGCTTGTTGCACAAGGTTTCCTACAGAGACCAGGGTTTGACTTCAAAGAAACGTACTCTCCTGTTATGGATGTCATAACATTTCGATATTTAATAAGCCTTGTAGTTTCTGAGAAGCTTGACATAAGACTGACTGATGTTGTGATAGCTTATCTATATGGTGAATTAGATACCGATATTTACATGAAAATCCCAGACGGATATAAATTGCCTGAAGCAAAATCAAAGTCAATGTATTCATTGAAATTGAGACGATCACTATACGGTTTGAAACAATCTGGAAGAATGTGGTATAACCGTCTTAGTGAATATTTAGTAAAAGCTGGATACAAAAACAACCTCATTTGTCCATGTGTCTTTATAAAGAAATCGGTAAAGGGATTTGTTATCTTAGCGGTATATGTTGATGATATAAATTTGATTGGAACTCCAGAAGAGATCAATGAAACAATAGATTACCTAAAACAAGAATTTGAAATGAAAGATCTTGGAAAAACCAAATACTGTCTTGGTCTACAGATTGAGCACAGTAAAAATGGTGTATTAATCCATCAATCAAATTACATTGAGAAAATCCTGAAGTGTTTTCAAATGGATAAAGCATATCCACTTAGTACACCTATGGTTGTCAGATCACTAGATATTAAAAAGGACCCTTACCGACCAAAAGAAGATGATGAAAATATACTTGGTCCAAAAGTACCATATCTCAGTGCAATTGGTGCATTGTTATATTTAGCCCAATGCACGAGACCAGATATTGCATTTTCAGTCAATCTTCTAGCAAGATATAGCTCTGCACCAACTAAAAGACACTAGAATGGCATAAAACATATCATGAGATATCTGCGAGGAACCACAGATTTAGGCTTATTTTATTCTAACACAGGCGATAATCCGATTCTAGTTGGTTATGCTGATGCAGGTTACCTTTCTGATCCACATAAAACAAGATAACAAACTGGATATGTGTTTACTAACAGCAATGCAGCTATTTCATGGCGATCTACAAAGAAAACGTTGGTAGCAACATCATCTAATCATTCTGAAATATTAGCACTATATGAAGCAAGCCGAGAATGTATTTGGTTAAGATCATTAATCGAACATATTCGAAACACATGTCAACTTCCCTCAACTACAGAGAGATCAACCATTATTTATGAAGACAATGCCGCATGTGTAGCTCAGATTCAAGCAGGATATATCAAGGGTGACAGGACGAAGCACATTTCTCCTAAATTCTTCTTCACACATGAACTTCAAAAAGACAATAAGATAGAAGTGAAGCAAATTCAATCTCAAGAAAATCCAGCAGATTTATTCACCAAAGCACTTCCAAAGTCAACATTTCAGAAGATGGTTTATAAAATTGGTATGCGTCGTTTGCATCACCAAACTATTTGAATAATGCGTTACAAATCAGGGGGAGCATATATATAATGCTATAGTGTACTCTTTTCCTTCACTAATATTTTTCCCACTGGGTTTTTGTTAGTAAGGTTTTTAACGAGACGTTATTTTGATCCAGAAGTATCAACCCTCATTAGAACATTGCCAATATGTTACCTAGAAATGAAAATTGTACTCTTTTCCTTGTTTATGATTTTTCCCACAGGGTTTTTCATAAAAAGGTTTTTAATGAGGCAATCAATTTTATCATCTTTGCATACGCATATTCAAGGGGGAGTGTTGTAATATATATTATTTTAAGGGTGAATACGCTTAATGCAAGGGACATTATTGTAATTGTTGAGACATCTGAAGTCTATAAATAGAGAGCTCATGTATGTTGTAAGGTGATCTGCGTGAATAAAAATGTCTGCTCTCTCATTTTCTTGTGTTCTTCTTTTATTTTGTAACAGTATTTTATCAAAGCAAGCAACAATTTTAACATCATTGGATTTATAGATGGTGATTGGGCATCTGTCCCAGATGATAGGAAGTCAATTACAGGATATACATTGGGAATAACATAGTATTATGGTGCCCAAAGAAACAGATAATAATATCAATGTCTAGTACAGAAGCAGAGTATATAAGTGTTGCAAATGGAACACCAGAGATAATTTGGATCAATCCCTAAATCACAGAACTAACCATCACAACAAGAAAATCGATACTATGGTGTGATAATCTCAGTGTTATGTATATGTCAGCAAATCCATTACCTCACTCAAGGACTAAACACATAGAAACCGACCGATACTTTGTGAGAGAACAAAATCTATAAGGAAACTTATAAGTGAGGCACATATCTGCCCCCTGCCATTATGTAGACACTATCACCAAAGCACTATCATAGCAAAACTTCACAAAGTTTCGAGATGATATTTGAGTGAAGAAGATTGAATACAGTGGTGCGCAATCAAAGTCTCACGAAATCAATTTTAATCCTTAACGGTCAAGAAAGACTTAAGCTTCAACTCCGAGCTTTAGTAATCACAACCGACTATCTCGCAATACGATAGTGATTCAACTCAGAACATCAGATATGAGTTAAATCAAGCAAAAAGAAGAAGAGAGCATTCCGAATTTGTTAGGGATTGAGGAATGGATCATTAAGATAAAACACATACTAGAGGAGGGTCAATAGTGTTTTTGAGAATTTAAACAAAATCTAAAACTTTTGTGAACTACTATATGAATTAAATACTAGAGAAAAAATCACAGACACAGAATCAAACAAAAATGCAAAGATAAACAAAAATAAAGTACAGAAAAGGAAAGAACACACTGGATTTTATACTAGTTCCACTACAACAAAAAAGGCCTTTTATAGCGTTCGAAAAACGCTATTATATGCTTCCATAGCGTTTCAGAGAACGCCATGTAACGACATGTTATGTTAGGCCTCCAGTTTTAAATAGCAGTTACACAAACGCTATGTAAAAATTAAGTCTCTATAGCGTTTAACGTATGTTTTATGTTCATGTACTATAGCGTTTACATATAATTTCTATAGCGTTTGTCTACATAATTATATAGCGTTTATTTTACATTTCCACAGCGTTTTCTTAGTCATATAATTGTTCATGACCTGATTCAATAGCGTTTGTAACAACATCGTTTTTAAAACGCTATTATATGGTATATTGAAAAACAGGTCCTAACTGCCTCTTTTCACCTCTTCCACATATATATTTACCCATTTCTTGTATGTATATGTAGATGTAACATACTTTCAGAAACAACAAATATGTAAATTACAGCAAAATATTTCATACATATCATTCAAACAACTTTCACATATCCAAATTTAGTATTTCGTACATCATTCAAACAACTTTTCACATGTCAAACTTAGCATTTCGTACACATTGTTTACAGATTACTTACAAAGCAGTAAAAAGAATGATTTAAACTTGCTTTGCTTCTGATATTTCCTCCATAACATAAGCAACATTAGTCTTGTTACTGTCAAATAGAAGTCTTGTTACTGCGAAATAAACAATCAAGGTGTTAGTTTGAAGTATAATACATAGTAGCAACATACCATCGTAAACATGAAAAGATAATTTCATATCATATTTTATAAGAGACTGTGTGCTTTACATTGTGCCACGTTGTTTATAATTTATGCATCAGCCGCTAGATTCAGTTGCTAAACCAAAGAAACTGAATACTTCAATAATTTAATAAACTAGAATCCCACGGAATCATTTTGGGTATGTCCAAGTATTCGGAACTATAATTCATGATTTAAGCTTTTCAGCTCAACTTAAATTTATGAAGCTGCACAAGGTAAGAATACAAAGCATATCACATAAGCATATTCAACCCAGACCTATATAACAAGTTTTCTGCACTTGATGATTAAGCAATATAGGGAAGAAGTTAATTATCGGTTAAGATGGTTTATAATGGATGCATAATACTTGTAAAATTATTGGTTACGACGGTTAATTATAGCACAACCAATGAGTGGCATGACATTTCTAGTGTGGTCAGCACTTATTCTAGGTGTTAGGACGTGTGTTAGTGAGGGGCATGGTGGTATATATCATGGTTCAAGATTCCGTCCGGCACGCCGGAATCCCATCCATTTCGGTCCGGTTCCGGCGTCGACCGGACCAGAATTTAGGTCAAAATCCGTTTCCGCTGAGAAGCTTGAAAAAAAGAATCCTTTTAACTAACCACTTACTGTGTAGATAGGAGTAGATGGGAGATTCGAGCATCGAGTAAGAATTTTAAGGATCTGCTAATTTTAGGGTTATCTTGGAGCAAGAGAATTTAAGTGTATGAGCATCTAGCCTGCAACAGCAGGATCCCGAGCTTACATACGAAGCTTTTGCATAAAAATATTCAGCATGGGTAGAGAGGGAGTGTGTGGAGAGGGAGGAGGAGAGAAATGATGAAGAATTTCAGTACAAGAAGCTGCTTCGTGACAGTAAGTTTGCTTTTGTAAACGTACTAGTTACGTGACAGAATCTACTCCGACCTTTTCTATTGGGCTTTACTTATGACGGAATTTGAATTTTTACTGAAGCATCATTACAATACGGAGCCAGATATTTAAATGACCAAGCTTCTAGCCTACTATATAATATATTACATGACGGAATTAGCGTGATTAATTGTTAGGATTTTATGTTTATTGCGTACTTGTGAAAAAAGAAATACCGGAATTGACAAACCGGAATTAAATCGGAACTTCCGGAATTGCCGGAACGGGACCGGAAATTTAATTTTTTCACGTAACCGGGACGGAACCGAAAACCGTGATTTCGAACCTTGGTATATATAACAAGTTTTCTGAGTCACTATGTTTAATGAAGTGAGTATGTGGTTGTTTCCAGGTGTTAGGACGTGTGTGGTGCACATTTTTATGTGCTTTTTTAGTGTGGTCAGCACTTATTCCAAGCGCTCTGGATTGCATCAAACGAAGTTCAAAGGACCTCATGCAAAACAAAAGTGCACAAAACAAAAGTGCACTAGCCGGAAATCCCACAAGAACAAAATTTAGTAATCAAATGAATTTGGTATAATCTAATTATTATAGTTTATTATGTAATATTTGGCCCGTGAAGAATTCAATAAAAATGGAGTTTCTTTAAAACAATTTTTACCTTAATCATTTATGAAGTCTCTTCAGCCGTGCAATTAAACCATTCAACCTATGACATCTGCACATATTCAAAATAACATAAATATCAATTTAGCAATACAGTCCAAAATAGGTCTACCAAAATGTAATCAAACAATATTAGTATACAGAAGACACATAATATGAGCATATATTTTACTAAGAAATGAAGCTGCATCCCATTTCTGTATGCACATGTATCTGCATTTAGCAAATCATTTTGAACTTGTTTTATAGCCTATAAGCAATAATTTGAACTTTGAATATTTTGCACTACTCACTTACATTGTAAGTTATAGACACACATAAATCGGCTACACGGTAACATAAGCACAGGCGCCGACATTACTAGTAACATAACGCAACACACTCAGCTTATTACTTCACCAACAAACATAACCTTCAGCCCCTCATTGACCCATCTAAATATGTTTTTAACAGAAGAGCAAATTAACCTCCCTAGAAAGAACCGAAAAAGTATATGACATACCTCTGTTTGCAGAAAGGGACCACGTCCAGAGAATGAGAAGCTGCTGCAGAAAAATTCGAATTCTAGCCATTATTTTCACGCTATATAACCTGGAAGGGACCGAAGAAATATATCTGCTTTAGTAGACAAAACGACTAGTGCCCAAAAATTTACTGTGCCATATCTGAAAACCTAAAGAGCCTAGATTTTCCATTGAATTCAAAAATAATGTAACATTAAAAAAAACAAAAAACAAACCTGGTTACATATTTGACAAATTATGTCTTCTTCTTGATTGCACCATCTTTTTATGCATTTCCCATATGCAAACTGCATATAACAAAACAGTGAGCACACGTTCAATGAAAGGTCAAAATGAATACAATCCCCTAACAACAACAACAAATACCTAAGTCACTTACCAAGTTACCATAATCTACTAGCATATTGTTAAAATTCTGACCAATAAAACATAATTTTGCTATTATGGCTGAAAATTAAAGCATGAACCGTTATACGATGAGATAACACTTTGAGAGGGAAAAAGAACTCAAGATTTACCTTTTTCTTGGTCTTCTAATTATAGCAGCCAGTTTTCTTTTTTTATTTCTGCACTTACAAAAAGATGAATTCCATTGCATCTCCAAAAGTAAAATAAAAATAGAAAAGATGTTAAATATTTTGAGGTATGAAGGTGGTTTTATAATATTTGAAAAAATGATAGACATAAAATAAATATGCATTCTAAAATCTGCAAAAAGCACTTATCCCAATTGTCAATAACAGATAAACCTGTAAAATTTGCATTAGATGACATACCAACTTTATATCATTTTCAAAAACAAGAAAATTAATCATTTTCAAAATAAAGAGTGTTTATATTGATATTTTTGGAAAAAAAACAGAAAAGGAAAAAAAAATTAAAGAAAGAAGACTTGAATACTGCCTGTCCTGACAGCGCTACAGACAGGGCAACAAACAGTGAGCACACGTTCAATGAAAGGTCAAAATGAATACATCTCTACAATCCCCTAGCAACAACAACAAATACCTAAGTCACTTAGGCTAAGTGCGTGTAGGAAATGCATAAATGAAGATAATTTATACTAGTATTTGATATTTAATAATCAACATGATTAATTTGCATATCCATAACACGTGGAAATTAATCAAAATAGCGTAACACCTATCCAATAATTTTTTTTTTCAAATTATTTATACCTGAATGGGGTTTTATTTCACTAACATGCATCAATTATAAATTTTAATTACTAAACAGCGTAATCAAACACAATCCAATACAATTTACATTTGAATTATACTACCACAACAGGTCAAATGGTTACATAGGTTCATTTTCCATGTTAATATGAATGCAAAGCTGAAATCCGCATACTAATCGGATTTTGGACAAATTGATTATGATTTTCCAAAGTTCTCAAGTTTTGAAAAAAAATACTTCAATCACCATGCTAAGGCCTGCTACAAAAACATAAACAAGCACTCTATCTCTCATTGGTTACTAATGCAAGCATTTCCCAAGTTTAAACATCTTTTCCCCCCTTTTTTAATTTAGTTTAAAGCCGTGTCGCATATTACTAAATACTTTATTTTTATAACCCCACATGTATTGGGCCAAGGCCCATGCTCTAACTTTCTAAAACCCATTCCACGATTCATGCCTTCTCCAGGCAGAAGCCAATCTCACTTCAGGTTTCCATTCTTTCATACATATTTTTATCAAAATGCTTACGTAGGTTTCCATTTCTTTTTATCCAACACATAAAGAATCTGGCCAAGGCCCTATGTCTAAGTGCAAAAAGAACTGTACATCCCGTCCTTCTTCCAGTAGCAAAGAAGAACGCTATCACCTACATATTCAAAACAAAATCATGAACTCCGTACATGCACACACGTAGTTCAAAACAAGAGCATGGTCGAACCCATTTTCATGCTCCACGAAATTAACATGACACCAAAACTTCATCCATCGCTGACACCATCACTTGCAAGCACCACCACCCTCACTCAGAACTTTCTCGACACCACATACATGTCTAGCCCCACCAGCATCTAGCTTGATGCAGGCAATCACTCGAAAATAACAAACAAAACTGAGCTAAACAACCCACTAGGCCACTAGACCTGAATTCATTGAATCCCAACAATCTAGACCCCTATCCTAAAATATGTCAGAGTCGTCACCTCTGCCCCGACCCATGGCTCCTTTTCGTCATCTCGGAACCAACGCTCGACCGCCAGTTCTTTGAGAATATATTACTGAACCAAAATCGACCATCTCTTTCTCATTGACAAACCAAGCAATTAAAAATATCAAAACCATCTTCAAAACTCCTATTTTTCGAGGGTAAATCAACGGATATAATCAAGTTGAAGATTCATGATAGTCGAAACATGACCAAACATAAGCTTATAACTGTAATTCAGACCTCTCTCTGTACACTAGAAGAGAAAAACTCTAAAACCATTTCTAAAATAAACTATAAACTAAGATAACAATTTTGCAGTTTACAGCGAGGGAAATTCAAAGTGGTTTGTGAGATATTGGTTTTAAATGTGGGGATGAGCTTTATATTTCAAATTACCGAGAGAATTTAAATGTAAAATTGTATATAGTAAGTTTCCAAAACCATATCAATGTAGGTTCTGCCAAATTGTTAAATTTAGAATATTCAAACAGCGATAATTAAACTCCTTGATTCAAGTATGTTTCAATACTGTATCTACTACAACAACTGACATAAGCAAGCACAATTTATCTTAGCATAGCAGTAGCAGATCACATCATCAGTTCAAGCATCACGATCATATTGATCTAAGATATAACGATGTTTTCAGATGTTAATGAAGCTACAAACTTACCTAGGATAGAGTCATCATCTCAAGTTAAATATCTCTGGAGCGCTAATGCTTCAGGGTAATCAGCTCGCCATTCTACATCTTTTATTAGAGTAAAGAGGCAAATCTACTAGGTTCACAATGATATTAGCCAAGCTTCACACAATAGATGAAGCAACAATAGATAGAGAAGAGATAGTAGTAAATAGATTAAGCATCATGAACAATGAAAAATAATGTTGTAGTACCTCTGACCGCAGTCCAAATTAAAGAGGCGTGGATTTAGGGATCTAGGCTGTTGAAATGGTGGCTGGGTTTGGCGATTGGGATCGAACGTTGTTGATAGGGTTAGGGTTTCACGATTCAAGAGTTGACGATTGATGATGATAGGCGTAAAGGGTTTTGCAATTTAATCGATTACTGACAATTTAGGGATGGAATTAGTTTCCGTTTTCTGGTGGTGACGATGGAAAGAAAATTTTGTGTTTTCTTATTTTAGAACGAAGTGAATAGGGTTTTAATTTTATTCCCACGCAAAATAATTCATTTACCGCCTTTTCTTTGAATAGCGTTCAGTACACGAGCTTAGCGTTGGAAACTAGAATCGTGCAGTGTCGGAAGAAGAAAATGCGGAAACGCTATGTCCGAATGCTATTTGATAACCAATTTGTTGTAGTGTTCGGAATTGCTTCTAAGTCCAGTCCCACACAACACTGGATTGCGTAGAGTTTTATTACTATATCAATATCCAATTACAACCCTCCTTGATTCACGACTAAAAGGATACCACCGATTCCACACACACTAGGTCAGGTATACCTTCCTTGATTTCAGGGCTATAAGGGATACCATCGATTACCCGTCCTTGATTTCATGGCTACAAGGGATACCACCGATTTCACACAACCCAAACAATTACAAAGAGCCTTATAGCTCTTCAATAACACTTGATTCAGAGAGTAATGCGTAA
This sequence comes from Allium sativum, assembly GCA_030737875.1. Taxonomy (NCBI): domain Eukaryota; kingdom Viridiplantae; phylum Streptophyta; class Magnoliopsida; order Asparagales; family Amaryllidaceae; genus Allium; species Allium sativum. The sequence goes on along the minus strand of CM060927.1, from coordinate 192,731,806 downwards.
AGAGTGTAGAGAAAAGAAGATTAATGAAAATAGAATTGAATTTGGCAGAGTATAAGTGTAGAAATCATAAAAATGATAAAGAATAATGTGAAGGGAATGAAAGTGGAGAAGAAGAAGTGATTAAAAATTCAAAATCAGCCCCTTTTTATAATGTGTGAAAGGTTGCAACATCTCAGAACCGTCACAAATAGTGAAAAGACACTTCCTTTCAAATTTGAAAAAACGACAGTTATATGTCGACATGTATATATATGTGTCTTGACATATATATATATGTACAAAACTGAAATTTGAATATTTTTCAAGTGTTTTGATATATATATATATATATGATTCTGGAAATTCTTGAATTAAAATATATTGTTATAAATAAATATTATAAAGTAGAAAATCATATGAAAATATAAATATAAACTATATAAACATATTTATAAAATTATAGAGTTTAAAACTATAAATATAAAGTATATAAAATATGAATATATATAAAATTTATAATGTATAAACTTATAAAACTTAAGTTTAAAATCGAATAAAAAAAGAAAACAATATAGAGGAGAAAGAAATTGAAGATATGATATGAAAATCAGAATTTGAAATTAATTTGAATTTGCCTGGAGTGTTATTCAAAGTCTTATATAATCTCGACTCTATAACTATATTTATCTTAAACTCTTGAACTCTTGAAATCCTAAATACTCATGAGTCTTGAAATATCTCTGAATTTTAAATCCTGCATATGTGTATGTGTGTGTGTGTGTGTATATATATATATATATATATTACAGATAGAAGTGTTAGTATATATTTTATAATCAATTAATATTGAAATAAGGTTGTTGTCATCAAAACTTAATTCTCCAACAACCTCCCCCTTTTTAACGATGACAACCTTAGTTTATAAAATATCATACCTGTATATACCTATTGATGATGATCCTTCAAATACTTCCCCTGTCTATATAAACCCTATAAAGTACGTCTATATTTTATAATTTCTCCCCCTATGGCGTTATCAGAAAGAAATTCTAAAACTACTCCCCCTAAATTGTGTAACTATTTAAATAAAACCTATAAGAAACTAAGTAACTACTAATTCAAAGTAGAATACTGCCCCTTAATCTATATAATCCTAAAATAGTCATTGCTAACATTATGATTATCAAATATAGACCAATCCATGTATTATATTTACATTTGTTTGATATCAATTATACAAACCAAACCAAATCAAAAGCATACCATACGATATGTTTAATATATAAAAGTTTCAAGTTATAAAATCCAAATTAAATTCAAATAAATTAATCAAATCCACCATACCAATCAATTAAATGTTTCTTGGGACTTCAACCCATTCATCTTCTCTAGTGATTGGATTCTTCTTGATGTGTTTCCATTCTTCTTCATTATTGAGCGAGTCTTTGTTGTTTTCATCTCTGAAATGAGAAGAAATTGACTAACGAATTATGTCAAAATGTTTCTCTTGATATTCCACCATTCTCATCTGAATTAACTCTAGTTTGTGTTGATTACGTAGTACTACAGAGAGAATTTTCTTGAAAGAATTCATAAAATCATCAAGATTTTCACTTATGTTATGGATAGGATTTGCCATGGATTTGATAAGAAATGAATAAGGGAGAAAAATAGAATAATGAAATTTTCTAAATGAAATAGACTTAAATAGGGTCTGGAATTCTTTGGATTTTGAATGGACATGAGTAGTTATTTCATTTTAAAATTTTAAACAATTTGAAAATCTGGTAGTTATATGTCATCATATACATAAATGTAAGTCGACATTTGCTATAATTTTTTTGATAATTTTCGAATTTTGAATCTTTTGAACTTATATTGAATTATAATTAATTCTGAAGTTTTTACATAAACTTAAAGATGATTTTAACATAAATAAAACTCCATTCATTACTTAATAGAAAGCAAATACATCCAACTACTTAAGACACACTAAATACGAGATTCGAAATTAAAACATAAGCAAATACATAAAGATAAATTAAACTAGATAGTCTAGCTTTCTGATGATGATAAGGGAGGTGAGATTCCAAGCTTTCTTCCCATCTTGACCATGAACTTGGTCATTTTGGAGAAGTTTTTCTTAAGCTTCTTTTGATTATTGACAATTTTGATTTGATTTTGAACAATTGTCTCTTTGGAAATGCGTCTAATGTTGGTTGGACACTCAACACTTTCTAAAGAAGTTTCTTGTTCTTCTTCGACTTCCATTGGCACTTGTTCTTGTTGCATTCAAGCTTGTTTGGCTTCGAATGTCTCATATGGCTTGAATGTGAGAGGAATTTGCATGGGATGTATGTTTGATGAGTCAAACAAAGTATTTGAAAATACGAGTGAGATAAACACCATAGTAGAGCGTATTTTCTCTTGAGGACTATTCTATGGGATTAATTTCGTTTAGAATCAAGTCAGCCCAATTGATAATATAACCACCCATAATGCAAAGAGAGTCTTTTGGACTTTGAGAGTTGGTTTGTTGAAATTTCCGGAACGGGGGGTGATGGCATGGAGGAGAAGGTTTACGATTCTTGTTTTTCGACGAAAGAAGCGATTTTTGAACTCCATTGGAGCATTGTCTTCAAATATGTCATGATAAGTCTCTAAATTGGTTTCACCGATTTTGAAATCCAAAAAATCAGAGCTTGTATAGAATAGTGCCTAAGAGTTAAGCATCAAGGACAATTTGCGTTCCTTTGATGCTACTCGAAATTTGATCTTCGTTGCTTTCATAAAATCTGCGATTAAGATTCGCATAGAACATCTTGACAAGTTTGGGATAACACACTTCGTCGTTATCACGAGAGTCAATTAGACTCAAGACTTCGTTGTGTTCGAAGAGAGAGGTAAGATCGTAGGAAGGAAAATTTCCTAAGATCGTAGGAAGGAAAATTTCCAAAAACGGCGAAAACACCCATGTTAACTTTAGCATTTGCTAAATAGTTAGCATAGGTTTTGATAGCCTCTTTGTCATTATGAAGATAACCTTTGATGGTTTTGGTTATTTTTAGTTTTTGAGATGAAATTGAGGAAGCCATTGAATTGATAATTTTGAAGAGAATAGATATGAAGAATATTGATTTGAATTGTGAATGAAAGGTAGAAGGGATATGTGTATATTTAGAAATTGAGTGGATATAAATTGAAAAGGCACAACTTTTCAGACTTAAATGACACATTTTCAGACCTTGGGAGTTAGTGAAAAGTTGGAGGAAGTTTGAAAGTTTAAACCTTTAAAATTCAAAATTTGAATTTCAAATTATTAGTCAATGTATGTCGACATATGTGCCTATTTTCAAAGGAAATTGATTTTTTATGAAATATGATTTATATTAACTATTTATATTTCAGGTTTAACGATTTCCTGAAATAATTCTAATCCGATCAAACACACAATCAAATTATTTTATTATTTTATTTGTTATTTATTATTATATTATTATTTTGAATTTCAAATTTCAAGATTAAATTATAAAAATTAAAACTCAATTCAAAGCAAACAAATAAAGCAACCATTCAACCAAATAAAATTAAAAATTAATCAAGGCGTACCCGGTTTTTAGATCCTTTTCTTCAAAATTTTCTGAACTCTGAATTGCCGTAAAGCATATATTCGAATTTCCGGTTTCTACCTCTTCATCACTTGATGATGAATTAGCATCATCTAATGTTGCTGCGTATGCTTTCTTTCTCGACGAATTGTTGTTGTCTATTTGTTGAGTCAGTTTATCTGGATATGGACATATTTTCTTTATATGGCCTGGCTTGTTGCAGTTATAACATCGACCATCATTATTTATGAACTTCCTTTACTATAATATTTCCTTCTATATCTCAGAAATTTTCTAAAATGATTTGTCATAAGAGCTGTTTCTTCATCGTCTTCACTACTCGAGTCAGAATCATTTGATGTTGCTTTTAATGCAATGGATTTCTTCTTAGTTGATTTTTTTTCCTCTTTTGTACTTGGACTTCATAAGATATCAGATTTCCGATTAACTCTTCAATCTTCATTTCATTGACATCATTGGCTTCTTCAATTGCCAAAGTTTTCTGATCCGATTCTGAAGTTAATGAACTTAATATTTTTCCGACTTGATCTGCTTCAGAATAGGTTTTTCCAAGTGTTGTTAATGAATGCACTATCTCTTGAAATATGCAATACATATCGGAAATGGACTCATTCTCTGTAACATCCTGCATTTTACATATCGGAGGATTGTAAAATATTTAATTTATTCCCTGAGTGTTGGATCATTCTCATATTTTAAGACGTTGCTTATGGGGATGTGATACATGTCCATAATTTTTACCAATTTTGTTTGTGATCATTTTGCCCCTTTCAGTCTTGTACAGGGATTAACTTTTGACTATGGTCGAATCAAGTGTTGAGACCTCTGCCATTGAAAAGGAAATGATGATTCCCTTTTCGTAGAGTGGTCACATTAAAGTTTTGGCTCAGCGATTTGGGAGGAATCGCTGTTTTAATGTTTAATAGATGGCTGTCCAATTTTTTAAAGCCATAATGGGCTGATTTGTAGAGACCCATTAGTGGGCTGGTGGAAGGCTATAAATAGGAGGTGGGAGGTATGGAGAATAGTTTAATTTCTCCATTCTCTCATTTGGAAGAGCCAAGGGATCCTCCATTCCTTAATCCTTTCACCATTAGACCTTGGAGAATCGAAGATCTACATTGCTTGAGGTTAGATCTATGCAAATCCAAAAGGGAGTTCATCGAATTAAAGGATTTGGATTAGGTTCTTCACTGTATGGAATCTAATTTCACCGCTTTTTCTTTGATTTTGAGAATTGGTGAGTGATATGCATCTCCCACATGGGTTCAATCTAGTATACGAGTTATATGATCTTAATTTCATCAAATTCAAGTCGTTTTTCTTATATCTACATCATGGTTAGTCTATTCTTATATGAATCACCATAGGAACTAATTTATCAAATTAAAACCGGTAATTTTCATATGTTTATGCAAGTTAGATCCATAATTTAGTTCATATGTTCAATTATCATGATTTTGGTGAATTTTGGTCAAAATTGTCATATTCATGTTGTTAGTGATTTCATAACGTGTTTATGGTTGTATGTGATGAATTTAATGAATAGATTTCGTCGATATCGTCAACTGGCGATGTTTTGGTCGAAATTGGACTTGGATTGGGGATGTACAGGCCACGGGTTGAGCGTGTAGTACAAGTGTAGTACAGTGTAGTACAAGTGGGAGTCAGTCGCGCATATGTGGTCGGTTCGAGCTTGGCTTTGGGTCACACCATGTTTGGGTCAGGCATGGCTTCGGGTCGGTCACCAAGAGAGGTTGAGCAGAGTCTGGTCGAGTAGGGTATGGGTCGAGCAAAAGGGGTCGGCCATTAGTTGGGTGGTCGGTCCAAGATTGGTCGTTCATGCATATGGTGGACGGGTTGGTCGTGCATATGGTGGATGGGTCGGTCGGTCTGGGGAAAAGGAGCTATATGTTGGTCAAGTAGAAGGGGTCGACTTCTAGGGTCCTGGCCAGTCAAGCAAAGACTCTGGTCGAGCAGTGTGATTGTTTAGCCAGGGTCGCACTAGGGGGTCGGTCGCATAGGGTCATTTCTAAGAAATTATATTTTTTGGGTACAACCCAGATTGAAAAAAAAAATTGGAAAAAAAATCGGGGGTACTCCCCCGAACCCTAATTGTGACGCAGTGATGTAATTTGACTTAGTGATATTATGACTTCGAAGTGAATTCAATAAGGAATGTCGAAATGTTGTGAAGCATTCATTGCTAGTTGTGATGCAACGAGTATGATTACAAGTCAAAGGTGTCCTGAGTTGGGTGATAATGGTTTGATGGTCGTCGTCGATGACGACTAGAGATATTGAAGGCTAAGAGACTTTCGTTGTTGTAGGTTCTAGCGGGCTCAAAGCAGGGGTACAATAGAGACGTCTAAAAGACCGGTTGTAGGTTGAGTACCCTGCGCGTCGTGTATGGCCTAGATATGTCAAATTGTATGACGTATGGGGTTTTTAATAGAACCGGGGTTTCCATTAGCCCTTGATGGATGGAAAATTGTTTGGTCAGTCATGCAATTAACGATGGTTTCGAAGCAGGATTGGCGGTGATAGCCATAATCTGTCATGCATGCTGGATGTTCTGTTTGTACCATATAATGTAAATTATCCAACATCGAAGGAGACGTTCCTTAGGTGCTTGTCTGATATTGATTTAGGCCTCTGGGGCTTGTGCTTGAGGGATGTTGAGTTCGATTAGGATGGTTTACGTAAGATATATAATTTGGATGTCATGACTGTTTTGCCAAGATTGAATGAGTGTTCTGGTTTCCATGGATGTATGGTTGAAATGTAGTTGTAATGACTATCACTGTCTGACGTGCGGAAGATGAGAGTTGTGTTCTCCTTTGGTGTTGTGGGTAAATAAGTTCGTTTATTTACCCAATCTCATATACTTTATTGTTGAAGTTTGTTAGCTGTTTTATCGCTCACTAAGACTGTTGTCTGACTCAAGGTTAAATGTTTCCCTCTTATTACCTTGGGTTGTTCATCCGATTATTGGATGTGGCAAACTAGGTGGCAGGTGATAGCTTAGTGAGGACGATGTTGCTGTACGAGGCGAGCAGAAGCCTGGCGTACTATCTTTCTTACTGTCTAGTATTTATTTCCGCTATTTGTTATCCAACTCTAAGTGTTGTAGTGAGGCAAAACTGTATATAACACTATTGCTAATCCAAGTGTATCGATATTACTTTCTAGTTGTTATGAAAGCTTAGTGCTTTCTGCTTCACTAATAATGCTTGTTGTATAAGTTCTACTATATTTTATCCTTGCGCTGTGAGTTCTACGACATGTTCCGCTTATGTATCATACCTTGATGATCGTCCATAGCTGTTTGGCACACCTTTCACCGCATTATTCCTCTTGTTAAGTGCAGGGATTGTGGGGAATCGTCACATTTGGTATCATTTTGAATAATTCAAACTGATTAACTAACATTCTTATTTTATTTTGTTTAACTTTAGTATTTCCTTCATGAGTAACTTGTAAAATTCTCCAAATTTCATAAGCGGTTTACATACTGACACTCTGTTAAGCTCATTCCAATCTAGTGAACAAAATAACATATTCATGGCTTTAGAATTGCTTTGTGCAGCAGTCTTTTGTTCATTTGTCCATTGTGCAAAAGCAGTTGTGGGTTCAACAAAATCATTTTGTATACCATTCCATGTGTCTAATCCTACTGACTGTAAATATATATTCATTCTACATACCCAATATGAATAATTACTACCATTAAACAGTGGTGGTCTGACAGGGGACTAACCCTCTACAAAAAAACTATTATTGCTACCAGTGTTAGTCGCCATTATCGCTATTTTCAAAAATCAGATTATGAACTTTTTGAAAGACCTTACTCTGATACAAATTATTAGGGATTGAATAATGGATCGTTAAGGAAAAACAAATGCTAGAGGGGAGTGAATAATGTTTTTGAGAATTTAAACAAAATATAAAACTTTCGTGAACTTCTATATGAATCAAACACTACAGAAACAATCACAGACACAGAATCAAACACAAATGTAAAGACAAACGATAATAAAGTACAGAAAAGGAAAGAATACACCGAATTTGATAGTGGAATTGCTCCTACGTCGAGTCCCACACAATGCTGGATTGCGCAGAGTTTTATTACTATATCAATATCCAATTACAAGCCTTCTTGATTTCACGGCTACACGGGATACCACCTATTCTACACACACACTTGATCAAGTATATCTTCCTTGATTTCACGGCTACAAGAGGTACCACCGATTACCCGTCCTTGATTTCACGGCTACAAGGGATACCACCGATTTCACACAATCCAAACAACCATATAACTCTTCTATAGCACTTGATTCAAAGAGTAAGGAGTAGAGAGCATAGAAAGAAGAAGATCAGTGAAAACAAAATTGAATTTTGCAGAGTATAGGTGTAGAAATTATAAAAATGATAAAGAATAATGGTGTAATGAAAGGAAATGAAAGTGGAGAAGAAGAAGTGATTAAAAATTCGAAATCAGTCCCTTTTTATAATGTGTGAAAGGTTGCAACGTCTCAGAACCGTCAGAAATAGTGAAAAGACACTTCCTTTCAAATTTGAAAAAATGACAGTTATATGTCGACATGTACATGTATGTATGTCGACATATGTATGTATAAAATTGAAATTTGAATATTTTTCAAGTGTCTTGATATATATATATATATATATATTCTTAAACTAAAATATAGTGTTATAAATAAATATTATAAAGTAGAAAATCGTATGAAAATATAAATATAAACTATATAAACATATTTATAAAATTAGAGAGTTTAAAAGTATAAATATAAAGTACATAAAATATAAATATATGTAAAATTCATAAAGTATAAACTTATAAAACTTAAGTTTAAAATCAAATAAAAATAGAAAATAAAATAGAGAAGAAAGAAATTGAAGATAGAATTTGAAAATAAAATTTGAAAATCAGAATTTGAAATTAATTTAAATTTGAACCTGGAGTGCTATTAAAAGTCTTATATAATCTAAATTCTATAACTATATTTATCTTAAACTCTTGAAATCTTAAATACTCATGAGTCTTGAAATATCTCTGAATTTTAAATCCTGCATATGTGTGTGTGAGAGTGTGTGTGTGTGTGTATATATATATATATACACTACAAAAGGAACAGTGAATAGCGACAGCAAATAGGCGTTGGCGGCCGTCGCTAACCGTCGCAAGCCGTCGCTATTTGCCGTCGCTTTTAATGTCGTCGCGAGAGGAAAAAGTGACGGAAAAAGCGACGGCTCCGTCGCTCGATTAGCAACGGCTTGCAACGGATACTTGCCACGTGGCACCATCAGAAGTCAAGCGGTTTTTTTTGCCGCGAAGCCGTTGCAAAAGCCATGGCCATTTTTGTCCAAAACGCCGTCGCTATCTGTCGCTTTTCTTTGTTGTTAGCCGTCGCTATCTGTTGCAAGCCGTCGCAAAGTAATGACCAAAATTCCGTCGCTACCCGTTACTAGCCGTCGCAAATCTGGAGCATTTTTTCTGCACTACACAGCAATACCTTTCCAACAAACCTCCACATCAAACCCAATCCACTACCAATCCATCAATATCATTCCAAATCCATCAATATCATTCCAAATCCATCAATATATCCAAAACATTACTAAATTCATCACAATACCATAACATACCATCGTCATACATCCAAAAAACAATATCATCACCGTATATCATCGTCCCATCATCACAAAACATCAAAATACATCAAACTACACACTACCGTCATCAAATATCATCGTACGTACATAAAGCAAATAAAAAAGTAAGTGTATATACATACCCAAGCACAAGAACAAACAAACTACTCGTCGTCTTCTTCTTCTTCGCTTGTAGCATCCCCGCCATCGTCCTCGTCTGGCATCGATCCATGCTCGTCATAATAGCGTGCAATGCGCTCGTCTATCTCCTGAGCCAGCTGGCTTCTTCTCCAATCGTTCATCTCTTCCAGTTGCTCCTTCAACTGAGCTATAGTCTGCTGCTCCACGGACTTCCTATATCCTCGCTGAAAATCAATAGCCTGCGAAATAGTTCAATTTCACATTTATAAATGGACTTGTAATATATACATGGACTTTGAAGATCAATACACATGTCAATTTGAAGCTTCTATATTTATAATGTCAATTTAACATGTTAATATAAAAAGAAGGTAAAAGAATGCATGTTAATTGAATACATTTTAAATGTAAACTTAAATTAAAAAAGATACCTCCTGATTGCCGAAGCCGTATCGCCTATTACGAGTAGGCGGCTTAATAATAGCATCCCAAATATGATCGCACTCTGCAACCGTAAGCTCATCTCGTCCACTGGACTGCGTCACTCTAGCTGCCTCTGCATCATATCTCTCCTACAATAGTCATATAATTTAATAATATAATGTGATATGAACGAATATGAAATATTTTAATTATTAATAAGTATATTTACCATTACGCCCGCAGCCTTGTCATCCGCCCAATCATATGTCACGTTCCCTTCGTCATCAGTATGCTCCATCGCATGAGTATGCCTGAAAACCTCTGCCATCGTAGGCTCCCTTCTATACTTTGCCATCTGAGTATATATACAGTAATAAAATTACTAAAAATAAAAATGAATGATATGCACTCAATTTTTACGTGAACATATGCTAAAAACTATTTCAAATTTTTACCAATTCTCTCCTATGCTGCTGGAATGATTTTGAGCCACAGCGATGTAAACCAGGATTCTTAGCTCTATTTTCTTTATTCCTTTGTGCTACTTCCTATTAAATTTGATACATTATTAAATAAAAGAATGCAATCAACATAAATGTGATTATTTTCATTATATCTTACTTTCGCTGCTTCAGTATCCCAATATGCTAGAAATCCATCCCAAACATCGTCAGCCATCCATTTAGGCTTCTTCCCTGATGTCTTCGCCCTGGAAATTGTTTCTCGGTAATTCTTTCGCATTTTGATATTCCGGTGTGTCAAAAAAACCTGCATGTCCCGCTCCTCTACACGGACAGCCGCCTGCAAATTAAATTTATTTTGAATTATTTATAGTATATATGAATTTTTAATAATAAAATAAATAAATACTTACTAGCATATCGGCTAGAATGACGTTCTTGATGTGGGGTGGGATACTATCCCAATGAGGCCAAGTCCCAGACATCCTACTCGTGTACGACTGCTTCGACACTTTTAAAATGAATTCCGCTGGCTCGATTTCAAACCCGGTGCTGCGTACATGTTTACATAGATAAAGCATATATTTTTAACTAATTTAAACTGAAATAAATTAGATACTTACCCAGCACTCTTCGGAACAACCTCTTCACATTGCCGCAGATCTGGCTCAGAGCTGCTAGGACCTACACCTGGCGCAGGAGATGGTGAAGGAGTCGGCTGAGATGAACTCCTCGAGCGGCGTCTATCTGACATATCTGTTACAATCATATAATGCATACAAAATAACTTGAATTATTAACATCAGTCATCATTATCATTACATAGCTCAGAAGAGTACACAACATTAACATTGTTATTACATAGCTCACAAGAGTACACAACATGATACATAGCTCATAATTGTACATAACATAACATAACATAGCTCATAATTGTACATAAATAAATAACATCAGTCTTCATCATCTTCGGATGCAGACTCAGTCTCATACTCTATATCATTTTCTTCATTACTTTCAAATGCATCTACTAACACATTCGCTTCATCATTCAACGACCCGACATCAATGTCATCAACTATTCTAATTTCAGTATTTTGGCTCAAGATCCGCTTGATACGCTGCTTCGTCTAGAACATTATTTCCATCAAATGTAAATCTTGCCTTTGTTTTAAAAACTGCCCACCAATCTGCTTTATCTTTTTTTAAGGATGGATACGGAGCAAAATACACTTGTAGTGCTTGCTTGGCTAACACGAAAGGATCATACTTATAGTAACGTGATGTATGCCTTATCTCTATTAGCTTGTAATCTTTGTGCACGTTAACTCCAGAACCAGGAACATTGCTAAACCAGTTGCATTTGAATAGATAAATTTGCTCTAAGGGACGAACATAATAAGTCAACTCTACAACTTGCGTTAAGACGCTATAAAAATCTTTTATATGCTCCTATGGATCATCACTACCTTTGACAAATACACCGCTATTATACGTTAATTTTTCAGCTCCGTAATCATTGGTGTTGAATTTAAATCCATTGACAAAGTATATTGGATAAGTCTTGACATTTCTTTTTGGTCCAATAGCAAGATGTCGTAATCCTTCGTTAACAACACCGTTTTTGTGATCATGAACATAGTCTGAAAACCATACAGCAAATTCTTTGCTGAGATCACCAGATGGATGTTGTGATTCGTATATACTGCAAATATGTGTTATGTTCCTTTTCTATTAATATAGACAAATAAATATAGATGTATATATAATTGAATTGAACATGAATTTTATATAACCTGACAAATGGTGCAACTTCCACACAATTTAACAGAACATATGTGTGTGCCACTTTGTAGTCTTCATCACTTAACCATATTTCTACACATTTTCCAGCAGGTCTTCCGTGTTGTCTAAAAATAGATAACATTGTCTGAGAAGACTCCTGTTCAACGGCTTCTTCATTACGAGGAACAGATATGAAAGACAAGTTCACATCTTCACTGAAGTAATGAGAGAAAAAAAATGAAGCTTCTTCTTCAAGGTACGATTTGCAAATCGAACCTTCTACTCGAGCTTTTTGCCTAATTTTTTTCTTCAAATGATTCAAGTACCTATAATAAGAGTAATTTAATTTATATGTTGGTACAAAAATCTAAGTTGTATTCTATCAACAGTATTGAGTATACACAAAATTACCTCTCAAATGGATACATCCATCCATATAGCACTGGACCTCGAAGGAGTGCTTCGGACGGAAGATGAATAGGTAAATGTTCCATTACATTAAAAAAACCCGGTGGAAATATTTTCTCAAGTTTGTAGAGCAGTACAGGAATTTCTAATTGAAACTTACGTAAACGATCTATCTTCAACGTCGTTGAACAGAGTTGTTTATAAAACATACTTAATTCTGTTATAACACTCCATATTTTTGTGGGCAACAGTTCCTTGAAAATCACAGGTAAAAAGTATTCCATCATTATATGACAATCATGGCTTTTCATCCCACTCAATTTACTGTTTTTATAGTCCACACATCTACGGAGGTTAGAAGAAATCCCATCAGGACATCGTAATCCTTCCACCCACTTTAGCACAAGTTTTACTTGCTTGTTGTCTAGCTCATAGCATGCTTTGGGTTTTTTATTCTCGGCATACAAGTGAAGTTCCGGCCGTTTACAGAAGTGTAATATATCACGTCGTCCTTAGTTTTCCCCTTTATATTCAAAACTGTATTAAAAACGTTATCAAAAATGTTTTTTTCGTTATGCATGACGTCAATATTATGCCGAAGTTTTAGATTTTTCCAGTAAGGTAACTCCCAAAATATACTTGGTTTGCACCAATTATGAATGTCCGATTTACCTGGAATTTCAACCGGCTTACCATTTTCGTGTATCTTTGGGTACTCACTTACAATTTCATATATCTCTTCACTTGTCCAAACTTTAGGCGGTAGCATATTCTCTACTCTGTTAGCTTTGAAGTTCTTTTTATCCGTTCTAAATTTATGATTAGGATGTAGAAAGCATCGATGACAATCAAACCAAGATATTTTTTTCCCATACTTTAATGAAAATGCTCGTGACTCATCCATACAATGAGGACAAGCCAGACGCCCGGATGTGCTCCAACCTGAAAGCATTCCATACGCAGGAAAATCACTAATAGTCCATAATACAGAAGCAAACATACGAAAATTCCTTTTTCTCGAAATATCGTATGTTTCGACCCCTTCATTCCACATTGTTTTCAACTCTTCAATCAACGGTTGCAGATAAACATCAATTCCTTGTGTCGGATCATCGGGACCAGGGACGACAACCGTTAGAAACATATATGGATTTTTCATACACATCCATGGAGGTAAGTTATATGGAGTAACAATGATAGGCCATGATGAATATTTACTACCAAATTGAGAAAACGGCGAAAATCCATCCATACATAAACCGAGCCTAACATTACGGCTCTCTGCAGCAAATTCAGGATAAGTCCTATCAAAGTGTTTCCATGCTTCACCATCAGACGGATGTATCAAAGTTCCTTCTTCTGCTGTTCTCACGCTATGCCATCGCATATGACACGCTGTAGCAGAAGATGCATACAATCGTTGAAGTCTGGGAGTTATCGGTAGATAATGCATTCTTTTATATGGAACTTCTTTTCCTTTCTTTTTCCTTGGTTTATATCTATCTTCGTTGCAAAATTTGCATTTTCTAAGATAAGCGTCTTCTTTCCAATACAACATGCAACCTTTAACACATGTATCTATCTTCTGATACGGTAGTCCAAAAGCAGACATAAATTTTTTCACTTTATAATGACTATCGCACATCAAATTATTAGGTGGCATATGACGTTTTGCAGTTTGTACAACTGCTGTAAATGCAGCTTCTGTAAGATTGAATTTTGATTTCATAGTGATGAATTCAGCGGTTACAGATAATTCGGTTCCGCTTGTACACCCTTCCCACAACGGCCTCTTCGCAGAATTCAATAAATCATAAAATTTTTTTGCTTCCTCCGTTGGTTCTTCAGCATTTTAATTCTCATCGCCGCCTTGATCAATGGTGGGAAACATTGATCGTGCTGCATCTTGCACCATATTTTCTATCAGATTGGTCGTTGTATTATCGTTCATCATTGTACTATCGTCCTCTACCACTACAGGGTTAGACGTAGGTTGAACAAGCTCTCCATGACGATCCCATAAGTAATAATTCGACACAAAACCAAATTTATAAAAATGTACTTCTACTACATCTGGCTTCCAATGCCTCAAATGTTTGCACTTACTACACGGACATCGAATGTCTAGGTTACTCCGATTATTAGATTTAGCGAATCTAATAAATTCTTGGACACCATTACAAAAATGTTCCTTTATCGACCCTTTCTTACCAGTACGCGGTTGATACATCCAACTACGATCACGAAAATAATCGAACATTTTCCTGATTTGCAACAAAAATGTTAGAAAATTCGATCAAACACTTTGTATTAATTGAAATCTTGTACAATTTCATTTACAACTACTTCATGTTTTCAGTTTTTTTTTTGTTTATTTCTTTCTACTTTGACGGCAGGTCTACCTACTTCCCATTACAAATATAATAATGTAAGCATATTTTATAAATCCTTTCAGGTTAAACGGTTCAACAAAATTTCGGCAGCACTTCCCTTTTGTCCCTGTATCATACACAAATGCGTGTACACAGGGAACAAAAAGGAAGTGCCATCGAAATTTTGTTAACCGTTTAAACTGAAATGATTTATAAAATATGGTTACGTTATTATATTTGTAACTTGTCCAATACAAGGACAAATCCAACGAATATTGTATCAGATGAATATAGATTTCCGTTTTATGGAAAAACGAATATCCATATAACGATCATATACAACACTTGTCGGACGGGGCCAAATTTATCTAAGGGGTTCACATAATTAGTCAAAACACATTCAACCTAAGTTTAAAACAAGAAACACACACATCAAATGAAAAAGCACGCCTTTTGCGCTTTGGACCTTTTTGCGCTTTTTTTGCGCTTCAGTAAAAGATGCGCCTTAAACTTCAAAATTTCAATTTGTAAAGTAACATGACAATTAGTTTTAGTAAGTTTTGATTCATTTTAGTTTAATGTATAAATTATAAAATTAATTTTAGTTAGTTTAAATTTTTGAAAGATAAACTAAGCTTTCAAGTTAATTATTTCAATTCATAAAAAATTCAAAGAGTTGAGTAATATGATTTTCATCACATTTAACAAGATTCTTACCGATCTAAACCTAAATGAAGAACTATTTTGAATTAACATTTTTAATCAACATTTGATTACTAAATATTATAGTA
The DNA here is from genome assembly GCA_030737875.1 of Allium sativum. Taxonomy (NCBI): domain Eukaryota; kingdom Viridiplantae; phylum Streptophyta; class Magnoliopsida; order Asparagales; family Amaryllidaceae; genus Allium; species Allium sativum. The sequence goes on along the minus strand of CM060927.1, from coordinate 192,716,138 downwards.
ACAAAACAATTTTCTTTCAATTGCAAGTGCATTCTTTTGGACCGACCATTCTTGCATCCGATGGGGACATAACAGTGCATGCATTAGGGACATCGTTGCACCATTTGAATAATAATCAATTTACTACCATTAAACAATTACATTAATTCCATTCATTTTCAAATCATCATACCACACATTCTACATACAACACAATCATCGTATGTCTAATTAAACACGTGATAATCATTGTTTTCAACTTCCTAAATCAATTACATATGTAATATTCATCGATTTTACCCTCCTAATCAATTACACTTATCCCCAAATCAACTCACAACACAACCGTTATCATAAACATCCCTCGAGACAACCAATTTCATATCCATAAACATTCAATTTTGCAAACTCATATAAATTAGCAACCAAAGCCTCTAATTAACCCTAATTAAGCATAAACTAGAGTTAGAAGACATAGAAGAACGAAATCAATACCTTGGAAGTGAAATTGGAGGCTTGGAATCGGAGCAGCAAGAAATGGCGACGGGTAGGGTTTGGGATTGATTTTGGGGAAAAAATATAATGAGGAAGAGGATGGTTCGGCAGTTATTATTCTGCAAATCGAGCAACGGTTTGCGACGGCAAGCGCCGGCCGCTTTTTTAGCCGTCGCTAACCGTTGCCCCACCCCGTCGCTATTTAAACTGCCTTTTGTAGTGATATATATATATATATATATATATATATATATACATATACATATATATATATATATATATATATATATATATATATATATATATATATATATATTCTAGATAGAAGTGTTAGTATATATTTTATAATCAATTAATATTGAAATAAATTTGTTGTCATCAAAACTTCATTCTCCAACAATCTCCCCATTTTTGATGATGACAACCTTAGTTTATTATAAGCATTCCATCTAAGGTAGTTAGTATTAATTTAGCAAATGCGGGGCCAGTCCAGTCTGCTGTAGGGAATTGAACACGGATTATACCAATTCCCTTGATGGTTGTACCACTCAGCCACTGACATCCTCAACAATGTGTTGCCCTACTATATTTTTATATATCATTATTTGTAAAAGAACTTAGATAATTTTACTGCTCTGTCGACCACCTCGGATGGTGTTTGTTTGGGCGGTGGTCTTACCCGTCTACACGTTGGGCCGAGCCTGAGTGAATGATACGTAGCTATGGTTTCAAATAGGTAAATGATAAATGCAGTTGGTCTGAAGCCAACATAACTTAAAAAGCATATTCACAACAGTTTGAACTTTGATATCGTTCAGAAAAATGCAGGCAAACTTTATATTAATAATTGATCAAATTAAGTCAGGGACATTGATCGGAGCACCTACACTGCATTTAGAACCATGTTCATCTCCTTTTGTCAGATCGCAACAACTTAGAACGGCATAATGGACACGTAACATGACCGTAATCAATCCACTTATCCATGCATGCTTTATGAAATGCATGGGAGCAGTTCCCAAGCTCTCTTACTTCATCTCTTGCCTCCAGCCAGTTCAAACATATTCTACATCTCGTCTTCCCTGATCCCTCATTGTACAACTTCATGAATTCCACAACTGAAAGACTGCTTTTTACATAAGCTTTAGTATCGATGGCGGCATCCACAGAAGGAACACTGAACGTTTGACCTTGGAAGAAATCGTCCAGAGGCATTGCAGGAGAAGAACATATGCCAAGTTTAGAGAGAAGCAAAGAAATCATGAAGGTTGCCATCAAGATGAAATACGATAAGATCTGTAGAAATTGTACGTTTGACTTTGGAAGAAGAGGTTGAATGCCTATGCAAGGATAGCGCATGCTTAAATTGATGGAGTTTTAGAAAGAGACTCAAGTAGAAGAAGGATCTGAAATACGATAGGCTTAACAGCTGTTTATCTCGTCTGATTATATAGTGAAGGAATCAAGCTTAACAGCAGTTTCAGAAGACTGTGTGTATAACTTCCTGATTAAGACTAATCAGATGGATAGTTGATTTATTAATAATATTGAAGATACTGATCGTCACAATATTTGTTAATTGACTGATCCATTAATTGGGCAACCAAATTGGTTAGCTGATTGATCGATCACACTATTTATATCGGTGGTAATAGTCACTAGCTAGATATAAACATGCAAGGAAAAGAGTCATTGAATAATCTGTTTTGAATATTGAGATTTTTTACCAGCTTTGAAGCTTTCTTTTATAATCGGTTTTTAAAATTAATAAATGTTGTTTGAAGAAAATTTTTGTCTACTGTTTTTTTTTTCTCTGCTTTTTATTCGTTTTAAAATCTAATTGTCCAACCATAACATGTAAAAATCACTAGCATGATGCATGCTTAATCCACTTAGAATTGCTAAGTCAATATGGTGTAGCCATTCTTATGTTCATAACAGGGATGTCTCTGGATATAGGTATGGTGTAGCACCATTGCATTGAATTGATGTATGAGCAGCTTTACCAAGCTCTCTCTAGTAATACCAAATAGTTTTAGAGTTGTATGAAATACCAGTCAGGCAATGCTCAAATGCAAAAGAAGTCGCTTGATTACGGTTTAAGCTAATCCATATTACATTATATCACAACAAGGAGTGTTCGTTCAATTATTGCCCTCGTTGGATGACTTAATATGTATACAAAATAAGAGTATTTAAGTCGTCTTCATCTTATGTCAAAGTCAGCAGCTTCAACTCTTTTTTATTTATATTTACATTTCGACTCACGTCTAGATATACATTAATGATTCTATTAAATCCATGCATCTCATTCAAGAGCATCCACTTTGTTCTGCTTTTAGTTTGTCATTAAGGATTTACTCTCTATCTTCCCAGCCAATTTTCTCTTTTAATATAATGCCACAACATAGGCAGTAAATCCTGATAATCCCAATGTTCTATCTAGTGGCCTAAACAGTAATCATGTGACATTTTTGCATTTTGGCATCGTCTAACAAATATTTCCTACGTCTCCATAACTATTTGTAGAGCATTGTCAAGCTCATACAACAACTCGGTCTATTGTGCTATAATCATATCCATATTCAAAAGCACCACTTTATCACAAACACGCAAGTCAGTGTATTCTGCTATAAACTTATCCGTGTCCAAAAGCACCACTTTATCACAAACATAAGAATGACTAAACCATATCCCTTTGTCGACTATTAATTAGATTAAGACTCCTTTTATTTAAATGGCGAATTCTAATTAAAACGGCTAATACTTACCAGGGTTGGTCCTGAGTATTTGTAGACCTAATGCAAAAAGAAAATTTTGGACCTTTAAATTTTATTTTTTTAATGAAATTGAAGTTAAGTGAAAATGTGATTTTTCTACTTTGCATCTCCATGGAGAAAATTGCATGTCTCAGCAAATTCATAAAGTTTTTACCTATAGGGCCCATTAGGTCATACAAAGGATAATATGATAAGCATGCATTATCCCATATGGCCCATTACATTCAATCCTTTCTGCATGCTTACGTACATGCCACCACCTAGATTCACTCTTTCAACATCCAGTGCAAGTTAAATACCTCTTTCCTTTAGTAAATGTAGTATAGTTTTTTTTTATGGCCCCCCTGACCTAATGGGGGCATGTGCAGTCGCACAGCTGGCACTAGGCCAGGGCCGACAGTAATACTTACTGCTTCTCCACTTGTACCAGTATAGAGCAAACAGGTGAAGCCCTTATCTCGTTTGGAGCCACGTGGACCGATAAGCCCATAAAGCAAGAGAGCAAGCCCGTTTATAAGTAATTGTGTGTTTATATTGGACCGAGTACATTGTGTAATAATTCTTTATGTTTATTTTTTTATTTTTATTTATATTTTTATTTTTTATTTTTTTGCATTTCAGAAACAAATGCTAACTCAAGCAATCTTGTATCAAGTCTCTCCCATATTCAAATAAAATCATTTGCAAAACTTTGCCAAGTTCTTATATGTTATCGGAGCCTCTTGGCTTAGCATCATTCTTTCAATAAAAAACTGGAGAGTACTGATTTTGAAATCCATCAGAGTATATTCATCATTTGGTTTCCCTCTCATCCGAGTGAAAATCATCATGTGAGAGTTGACTTAATAATCAAAATCAGTGCCTCGTCAACAAAAGATTATAGGCTGCATCTTAATCTCAATCATCAATTCCAAATAGTAAAAGCATTTTGAAAATCAAATTCAAATCAACGGGAAATCAAGAATTCAATTCAAGAAGATGCCACACCAGAGAAACTCATAAGAGAAAAGTATATTCACTTGAAAATCATCTAGTTTCATATTCTTACCTGAATTGAAGCTTTTATTCGACATTTTGAAATCTGATTTTGAACCCAAGTGCTACGTGTTGCCCACGTTGTTCTTTCCATCTCAAGATTCTGAATCATTGTTGAAATCATGGGTGATCAATCATCAGCAACAACATCTTCTACTTCTCAAAATCAGCCAACCGTTATTGCCTCATACGTTGATCAACTAATGAAATTGTGCCAAGTCCACATAGTCAACTTATCATAGTAAAACTAGTAGAAAACAACTAATTATTGTGGAAGTTTCAGATTGAAACATCTATTGAAGGATATGGACTGGAATGTTACATTTATGGCACTTTATCCATCCCTTCAAGACATATTACTAATCAAGAAAATAGAGTTTTATACAATGAGGAATACATAAAATACCATAGGCAAGACAGATTGATTACTACATGGGTATTGTCGTAATATCTCAGATCATTGGGTGCAAGTTGCCAGTAAAATATGGATATGTGTTGAAAAAAATATCAATTCTTAGTCATCAGCAAAAATCATGCATTACAAAAGTCATTTGTATAATACAAGAAAAAGGTAACGATAGCTTGAGTGAGTACTTATCAAAAGCGAAAACATTATGTGATCAACTTGAAGCAGCAAGTCACAAGATGTCAGAATCAAAACAGATTTTAACTGTTCTAAATGGCCTTGGTCATGAATATAAGGTAGATGAAGCCATAATTTCATCACAAAAAGATATTTCTACTATGGATGAAGTACATTCAATGTTATTGTCATATGAAGGAAAAATAGAAAGCAAAAGGCATCAAGAATCTTATCTATCCATCAATTACGCTAGTAGCAATGGAAATAAAGATCAAAGACCAAATCAACAAATGAAAGGGGTGGTTATAGCAATAGGTCAAGAGGAAGATGCAAAATAACAACAGTAGACCTAAATGCCAGATATGTGAAAAGGTGGGTCATACAACATTCAAGTGCTACTTCATATTTAATTAGAGTTTCACACCTAATCAGCCTGGAAACGATCAAAGAAGCAACAATCCAAATGCTAATGTGACATAAGTGCAACATGATCAGAACGTGCAAGATAATGCAAAATCTAACCATCAAAATGAAATGACAAGAGTGGATCACTCAGTGGTGAAAGTTGGTACTCAGACTCAAGGGCTTAAAGTCATTTAACTAACAATCTAGATAACTTGAATCCTGGATGCAAAGAGTACAAAGATAATCAATTAGTGTGCATTGGGAATGGTAAGTCTATAAACATAACTCATACTGGTAGTGCGTTTATAAATGGAAATAAACAATTGCTCTTGAAAAATCTTTTAAGGGTTCCTAAAATTAAGAAAAATTTCTTAAGTTGTCTTAATTTGGTCAAGATAATCAAGTATATATATTTTGAATTTTACCCTAAATACTGTTTTGGTCATTGATATGCTTGCTAGAAGTATTTTTGTTGCAGGGCAATGAAGTGAAAGGATTGTACATGTTCAATCAAACCAACTGCAAAAACACTGGGAAAAGATTTGTGAACTGAAACTTCAGTAAAAATAAAATAGAAAAAGAAAGCAATGTATTTGATATTTGGCACAATAAGCTAGGTCACCCTATTATAAGTGTTGTAAAACAAATTCAGAATATATTATTACGTTTGATGATATATATATATATATATATATATATATATATATATATATATATATATATATATATATATATGTATGTATGTCATACTTGTACACTTATTGTCAAATGGGAAAAATCCATAAATTATCAATTTCAAACTCTACTACTAAATATTCTAGATCCTTAAATTTAATTACCACTGATTTATAGGGTCTTGCCCTAATCAATTGTTGCAACGGATATAAATATTTTATCTCTTTTATAGATGCATATACAGATTTACATGGATATATTTCTAAACTTCAAGTCTAACACGTAATATATTGACACACTTTATAACACAAGCTAAAAAACCAATTCATGGGTCAAAATCTTTCAAATGACGGTGGTACAATGTAACGAACTGACCAATTCCCAATCCTGATCATCGATATAAAAACAATGTCAATTAACCAAGCACCAGAAATTACTGGATCATTAATAGAAAGAAATTATAGGTTGAGAAATAGAAAGAAAGAAAGGTTTGAATAGATGAAAACAAAGATCACTCTCACAGCAGAACGAAATAAACATATTAGATAACATAACTTTTTGAAATACAAATATGTTCTGTATATACATACTGTTAATGATATTTTTTATCAATATCAGAACTTTGTCTATGGAAGTGGACCTAAAAGAATTGAAGGGTTATTTAGCTTCTACAAGCTTGAGCTAGTTCACTGTTTCCTAGATATCAAGGTTTAGAGCCCAAAGATTAGTTACTCTTCCCTCAAGGGGTTAGTATCACGCCTACTAGACTCAAAAACCAACAGTTACCTTGAGATGAGGGATCCCTAAGCGCAATGCAAGTTAGGAAGTTAAACAACTTCTAGAAGTGTATTTTGGTAATCTAGGCTTAAGAGTAAGGCTCATATATAAGGCCTTTGTTGTGAGTTAAGCATAAGGGAATATGCAAAAGGAGCAGAAAGGTAAATCATAGAAATTATGCTAAGGGTTGATTCACTCTTTATTGCTCATTGATTTAAGTATACTGCTTACAAAGGAAATCCCTAAATTGTTTTAGAATTTAGGGTTTTCTCTATCAGAAATGAGTAAAAGATTGAGAAATAAGAAAAGTCCCCTAACATGTGACCACCAGGTTCTTATTTATAGAAAAATGGGGACCTCTTTTGTCGTTAGCTCAACAGAAGCTTCTTCTGGATGCGACAAAAGGCTTTTGGCCGCTTTGCACCCTTCGGTTTCGGTAATAGTTTCGGCCGCCTTGCTTTCTACTTGGCGTTATCAGTGGGTCCAATTTGGCTTTTGGAGTGTTGGTTTCGGCTTTCGAAGCTTAACCTTGATTCTGCTTTTCATATGTATCGATACCAAGCCTCTTGGTATAGATAGCCTCCGGAATTGCTTCTTTACTGATAAAGTGATTTCGACAATCTCTTATCATCTATTTCTCGTATCAAAAATGGGAATGTTTTCGGATTTGCTTCTTTACTGATGGCTTTCGGCATCGACATTGCTTTGCCACTACATTCTGGTATCGGTACCAAGCTTTTCTGTTCATGTCGGTTCTGATAGCATATGTATTAAACTATTCTCTTTCCATTTTTGGCGTTGGTTGTTTCGGTGATTTGATGTCGGTTTCATGCTTTCAAGACCGTCTCTTGTCGCTTATTATATTCTGATACCCCTTCACCGATAGCCGGTTTCGGTGTTGAATTTGGTAGTAACATTTGCCCCTCCCACCCTCCTCCCCGGCCTTGTGAAGGGGTATTTTCGACTTTTCAAGTAAAATTTGTGCTTTTCTTCTATACTTCGATCTCCCTCCTCTTGGTATCCTTTGATCTGGTTCATTGATTGGACTTTGCTTGTACGATCAAAGGAACACTTTGGCATAAATATTCCTCTTTTTTCCTCTTTGTTTTTCACTTTCAAATTACATTACTCAATCATGATCACCGTTCCTTGTGATTTTTATAAGCTCTTTCGGAGTTCCAAATCTGATTTCTCTGTAAGAGTTTTTATTCTTATTTAAAAATCGAGTTCGAAAACATTCTCGTAATTTTGATTAGGAAATCGACCAAAAAATTTCATATTTAAAGTGATGAGAATAACTCAAATGATGAATAATGGTGGATAACATGGGTTATCTATTTTCCAAACACGCTTTTAGGGTTTAAAATGCAAAAATGACATAAGAAGCAAATTTATTGCGAAGAAGGATGTTAAGCATCTAGTACAGGTAAATTTACCATCGGATTACTATCGATTCGTTTTAGTTTCGACTTTTCCGACACCCATATTTTTATCTATTTTGCTTTTGACCTTGTGGGTATCGGTTCGATGTGAAAGTGTTGCCAAAATTTTTGTCTCCTTTTCATTTCGAGTACCGGAAAAATCGAGAAGCTTGTATTCGTGGTATTTTGATTTCACCTATATCAGGTTTTATGACTAGTTAGGCTTTCGGTGATGTTACCCAACTTTGTGGTTACGACGAAGCCGACACAGAGCACTATCGATATTTTGACTCTCTCAATACATTCCTTTTGTCTTTTTGATTTCAACGTCGGGGTTTTTGACATGGTCATCACCTAGATTTTACCGTTTCTAAGCATATGTAAAGTGCATGAATTTTGTTAAAACTAACCCTTACGACAAATGCCGCAATTCATAGTTCAAACTTCTAATGTTGGCAAACTTAATGTTGACTACCAACTTATGAACAACACGTTCATACCTATGCAAATGAATACGATACTAATGTATATGTTATGGAATGATACCACCTGTCAGCAGTATGTTTGATAATAAGAGCTCCGTTAAGTCCAAATCTGGTAGTTCCAACACCCCTTGAATGAAGATGGCGTTTACTTTGAAGAAATCCTTTATTGCTTCTCAAGATGAAGTGAACATTATCCTTGAGAGTTTTGGGATGTCCCGTACAGATGCCATTCCTTCTTCTGCTCAAAGTACCATTAAAGAGCCGCCAAAACGATACTTTGCCTTCACTGCCATCCATATTTGGCACGGGGGCTTCTTTCCTTTTCGATCTTCATCTCTAGGTTATTGCATGACCTGGGAATTTCCCTTATCCAGCTTTCACCGAATACTTACACACTACTTTTATTCCTTAAAATCCTAGCACTTGAACCAGGCCAGGTGTTAATCCCTCAAAAATCCATACGCACATCGAGTTACAAAGACTGAGCAAAGGATACGAAACAGACAACATCAGGGTTGGTCGTACACAATGTTATCCGAGGCACTTAAACGACTCACGATGGATAGGACGCAACCATGCAGAGCGAGATCCAAACATCAAACCCAGGACAAGTCAATCGTCCAGTACGACCGGGAATAATGGCATGACATATTATGAGTAGTACGACTCAATAAAGATAAATGTTGTATATCATATAAATGCCGCCCACAACGTAGAAGACACTTGATGTCAAAGTTCGGTCGTACGTATCAAAGCGGGAGTCAAGATCGCGTGTGTATTTGACAAACCACGCATGGGCGACAACTCCTATCGCTCATGTGTCCTTACTAGTCGAACACCAACACTTTGGTCAGAGGCCACCTACCGGTCGGTCATACGTCAGTTATTTAAAAGAGCACACTTACATTTAAAAATGGAAGCCTTAGTCAGTCACCTCCAGGCAAAAAGGATCGTTGCCCGCTCACTCCGGATCAGACATAACCGCATTAGAGAACCATGATCGGTCGCCCACTCGCTTCACCATCAAGCGAATCAGATACCCACTCATCAATTACCAGAAATAGTCATGCCTGAAGAACACCGACTAAAGTCGCCTGCTCAACCACTCAAAGCATTTGCTCTTATGGAACTACTCGCACATGACAACTGGATATAGCTTAGTGAGGACGATGTTGCTGTTCGAGGCGAGCAGAAGCCTGGCGTACTATCTTTCTTACTGTCTAGTATTTATTTCCGCTATTTGTTATCCTACTCTAAGTGTTGTAGTGAGGCAAAACTGTATATAACACTATTGCTAATCCAAGTGTATCAATATTACTTTCTAGTTGTTATGAAAGCTTAGTGCTTTCTGCTTCACTAATAATGCTTGTTGTATACGTTCTACTATATTTTATCCTTACGCTGTGAGTTCTACGACAGGTTCCGCTTATGTATCATACCTTGATGATCGTCCATAACTGTTTGGCACACCTTTCGGCGTATTATTCCTCTTGTTAAGTGCAGAGATTGTGGGCAATCGTCACATTTGGTATCATTTTGAATAATTCAAACTGATTAACTAACATTCTTATTTTAATTTGTTTAACTCACTACAAGAAAAATACCTTATTGCAACTAGCTATTTGCAACAGGCGATAAATGGCAGTTGCAGTAAATGATATTTAGCAACAGACCTATTATTGCAGTTGCAATAGATAAGATTTAGCAACAGGCCTTTTTTTCCTGTTGCGAAAAGCATATTTTTAGCAACTGCACTTCCCTTCCTGTTGCAAAAACATACCTTTAACAACTGTGCTTCCAGAACTGTTGCAATAAACATATCATTTGCAACTACGTTTCCAAGCCAGTTGCGAATAAATGTCTTTAGCAACTGTTTTCACCAGTTGCAATAACCGTATTTTTATACAACTGGTAAAGCCAGTTGCGAAAAACATACTAAAAATAAGTATCAATTTTTAATGATTAACTTTTAATAATTAATTTTAAATAGTTACTATTAAATGATTAACTACTAGTAATTATATAATAATTAAGATTAATATTTAATAATTATTAATTAATAATAAAATTTAAGTATTATAAAGTGATATTTATAACTGATAATTAAATAATAATAATTAATAGTTAACAAATAAAAGTAAAGTAATAACAAATAATAATAATTAAATAACAATTAATTAATAATAAAAAACTAATGGATAATAATTAATTTGAAATATGAATATGTTTAAATATTAAATAAATAATTAAATAATTCATAAATTCATAATAAATAAATAAACAGTAATTAATTAATATTACTGTTAAGGAGTAATTAATAGTTAATAATATTTCTTATATGAATTAATTTATAATTTGTGCTGGATAGAGGTATTTTTATGAGTTAATTAATAGTTTATGGTTATCATTAATAATTATTTTTATATTTCTAATATTATATTTAATTATTAGTGATCAATAAATTGTGTTATTTTACAACTGGACAGGCCAATTGCGAAAAATAGTCTTCTAAATTTTTTTTCCATCTTCGATAAGCATAAGTACTAATAAATACAAAAGGACGAAGTAGTAGGTAATATTTAATTATAATTTGATATGTATTAAGTAATAACAATTGATTGAAATGAATTAATACTTTAATATTTTATTATGATTAGTTAGTAATAGTGTGTAAATTATATTTAACAACTATTAATTACATTTAATAATTAATAATTCTAATTAACAATAAATATTAAATAATTAATAAATATTCATCATATATTGTAAGTAATATTCAATTATAATTAAGAAGTAAAACTAATAATAATTAAATGTTATTAAATTTGATAAATAATATTAGCATGTATTTTTATTACTTAGTATTTAATAATTATAATTTATTCTTCATGTTTCTTATTTAAAGTTAGAAAACATCAAAACATCTGTTTCAAAGTTAGGAAAACATTGAACATGTTATTAAACAAGGAATCATTTATGTTACCTACCGGTTAAACGCAGGTTAACTGGTTCCAAGTAAAAAAAAAGGCGGCATCCTAAAAATTTTAGATCCCGCTCTCGTTTCATTTTCACCGCCTACCTCTTGGATACTAATCCTAAATCCGAAACCTAATTCCCAAATCCCTGTCATACCCACTCCTCAACGTCCGATCCGACACAATTTCCACCAATTTCAAACGTAAGTATTCCACCGTATTTCACTCCTGTCCAAGCTCGTTCTGAATTCTATGCTGTCTCTATGGCAAGCTCCACTGACAAGAAGGTGTTGCCTTTGTTTGAAAGCGAAGAAGAATTGGCGATCTCTCTAGCAAAGTTTACCTTTGAACTTTCCAGTAAGTTTCACTAGTGAAAGGGGAGTTTTTACTATCATTATCTTCGGCGGATCTGTAGCCAAAGCGCTCAGGAAGTTGACAGTTAACTCTAACGAATGGGGTAAATGGCATGTGCTTTGGGTTGATGAGAGAGTCATTCCAGAAGATCATGATGATAGCAATTAGAAACTGGCGTATGTTGGGTTCCTATCCAAGGTATGAAAGTATTACGCCTTAACTACATTATGTTGGCTGGGATCCACAAATTGGTGACCATTTTATTGTTTACGATTCCTTTTTTATTGATTAGTTTTAGCAAAATAACCGATAATAGATATGCTTACTTACATATGCTTTAACTTGTTAATGAATGCTTAATACAGTCAGTTGTATACTTCCTCTACATAAATAGAGTTTTTGAATATTATTAATTACTACTTGGCTATTCTTCTTAGATATATTAGCTTTCTTCTTTTAATATTAGTGTTTACCTTTACCTGTCATGTTAGCTTGTGTAGTACAAAGGATCATCAAGGGTTAATTGTTTTGTGGCATCAATTTCATTTTTCTCCTTTGGATCCCTTTTGATCTGAGCTTCAACCTTTTCCTTGAATTGCTTATTTAAAATTGAGGAAACAGTGGGAAATTCTAAGTTTGAAACCTGCTATTACAAATGGGGTTGGTTCAGAGAAATTTAGAAGAGTAGGATCTGAGTTTGCTTCAATATTGAATTTTTCTATTGATCCAGAAGCTTGGTAGAACGACCTGCTATTACAAATGGGGTTGGTTCAGAGAAGTTTAGAAGAGTAGGATCCGAGTTTGCGTGTAAAGGCTCATATTCTAGCTTTATTTTTTATGATTGAAAAACAGCCAATCATTGTATAAATTTTGATTTGTCTATTTAATTAGTCAACAATGTTCATGCAGCAACCAACTAAATGAGTTACAGATAAAAACGAGAAATGCAGAGGAAAAATCAGAATTTGGAAGAGTGGAGACTCCACTATTTTCTCTTTTAACTGGTTAGAAAATCAACCATTTCGCCTGACGATCATTGTAGCATTTTTCATTAATCAACATAAATACATTAACTTCTACACGCTTACATGCAAATACAATTATCCTCTCATTTAATTTCATTTTGATTTTTGGTATAGTGTGAAAAGTAAACTAATAGAAGCATTGAAACTTATCTTAAGGATGTGAAATGCAGGGCTTTTGAACTATGGGTTATAGCTTAGCTTCGTAGTGTCTGGCTAATCTGAAACTTAACTTGTAAAGTCCTAGATGAAAGAATTCGAAAGGGGATTAAACGACAAGTTGTTGTAGTCAAGATTTTGGATTTAGAAGGAATGCAAGGTCACAAGGAATGGCTTGAAAGTGCAACAGTTATCATAAGTTAGCCCTTGAATTTGAATATTTAGTTCCAAATGTTCAGTTAATTTATTTTCAATATATTTCAGGCTGAGGTGATCTATCTTGGACAACTTTCACATCCAAACTTAGTAAAACTTGTTGGCTATTGCTATGAGAAAGAACATAGGGTTCTTGTACATGAATTCATGGAGAGCGGAAGCATGGAAAATCATTTATATAACAGTGAGTTTTAGCTATCAGTTGGAGAATATATCATCCTTTTATTGGTTAAGGAATTATAGCATTTAAAATTGCTAACTGTATTATTGATTTAGGTATACTTGGTCCCTTGCCATGGTTGGTAAGAGTAAAGATAGCACTGGGAGCTGCCAAAGGCCTTGCTTTCCTACATGAGCAAGATAAGCCTGTTATTTACCGCGATTTCAAAGCATCAAACATTCTCTTAGACAAGGTAACTATAATCTCTTATATGTTTGATAATAATTGTAAGAAGTTGACATATGCCAGTTTTTTACTTATAAGTAAAGATTAATTAAGAACCTTTCACTTGTTGGAAGATAACATTTTAACGTAATAATGGTGAAACAAGCGGACTCAATGAGTAACTTATTTATGCTGCTATTTAGCTGCACAACATGAACATACAGGTGCTTGTGATGAGTGACACAAATAAGACATATTTGAAAGAAAACAGATCTTAAAAAGGATATACAATAGCCAATCCAGACCATTCTTTTGGTATTTAACTTCATGTCCTATATTTAAAAGTATGTTTCTTCATTTCTGAAATTTTCCTTTGATCAAGGTGATTGAATCTAGTAATTTACACACAGCCTTCATAATGCCATGATATCACCTGTTTGTTCATGTTTGAAGAACAATTCCATGTGTGAAAATGTGTTTATGCTAATGAAAGAAGGGCTGTAATGAAAAGAACATGTTTAATAAATAGAAACTTAAAAAGAGATGTACTAGGAATCAATGGAATAACCATGCATTCTGATATGTATAGATATGTGTTAACTCAAAACGTGTGATAGTGGCACCTAAAACAGATTGACTTAAAGAACCTTATTTTTATGAAAGAATAAGCTGGTATTCCTATAAATATGTAATACACAAAAATTGGTTTAGATTATAAGGTTTACTTTTCGGTAAAGAATGTTGTCCTGCACACACACACACACACACACACACACACACACACACACACACATATATATATATATGCAAACTAGTTTGGATTAAAATTTAACATGTGAAAAGCTGGTGTACTGAATGTATTGATTGGCAAATATACACGTATGAAATGAGCAATGAAGTTGACTTGGATGGGAATTATGTCCTAACATTTATATATGTATATATGTGAATGTTTATAAAAATTATATATATTTTGTATAAAATTTCGGGAGGTTTACATGATAAATTTATGGTAATAAATATTATGGTTTTGAGCGCAAATACGTATGCATTGCTGGAAGTAGTTAAGCATGAAGCATGCATTGTCTCTAATGTGAATTAACACTACTGTGACACATTCATAAGAAATTTTTCAAAAAGTAAAGAATATATGGAATGTTTTAATTACTTACAATCCTATAATTAAGCCATGATTTGATTTATGAGGAAATATTCTTGAATCCCGGACCACAGTTTTCTCTGGAAATACAGATTGGTATTAATAGTTATTTGCATTAGAGAGTCAAGTCTATTTATGTATTGAAACATTTATTTCAATAGGCTTAAATGTTGCACATGAATGCCGTGAGTCATGGGAATGTTACTTGTGTATATCGTTGTAAATAACTAAATGACATGTTTATTATTATGGAAAGAGATTAATGTTGAAAAATAAACTTGGTTTTTAATAGGAAATATTAATTAGTGACATAATTAATTATTGTATTAGGAAAGGGCAAGATAAATGGAAATAAATTATAAACATATTAAAATGAGAAGAATCTAGACTAAAGAATATGTAAAAGAAAAGTCTAGAAAAAGAAGTGTCTGGAGATTGTCTCTTGTATAAATTAAGGATGTAATCACTCATTTGAGTATATAAGATGTATGTATGAAGAAAGAATCAAGAAATAAAAAAGTATTTTTTTCTCTCCTTCCATAAAATATTCAATTTTCTTTTAATTTGTTCCTCTTCCTCCACATAATTTTTCAACAAAGTGGTATCAGAGCCTAGTTGAAAGTATGGCGCATCCACATCTACTTTTTCCATCGTTTCTTCTCACTGATCTCACAAAAGAAAATTATGAAGAATGGAGTAATAAGAAGAAAGAAGAGCTGATTTCCAAAGGGTTATGGGAAATCATTGAAAGTGGCTACGAATGGCCAAAAGATAGAAATATGACGGAGAAAGAGAGAAAATCATTTGTAAGCTGGAGACGGAAAGATCTTCAAGCTCGTGCTGTGATGAGTGAGAATGTCGATGAAGAAGCATATCGTCGTATTTATGGACAAAGAACTGCAAAAGATTCATGGAAAATATTGAAAGAATTGTATGCAATAGATAACACAAAAGTAGAAGAAGAAAATGAAGAGGAGGTCGAAGAAGAGGACGAAAACAAAGGAGTTAAAAATGAAGCTATTGGGAGTGAAGAAAAAGAGGATGAAACACTTGCCGCGGATTCAAAGTTTGGTGAAAAGTCAATGGATATTGGTCACACTATCGAGGAAGATCAAATTGCTAAAACTACTGTTAATGGGCCAGATTCAGCTGTAGAAGTACAACCGCTGATGTTGGAAAATGAGCTTGATAATTCCAAGATGCGAGTAGCTGGAAAATTTGATTGCAATGCTTCGGTTGTGGAAAAAGAAGAGACAGATAATGACTTTTCAATGATGGATATCGACGAAGATACAAATCAAGGTGCGTCTAACTTACAGTCTCATTTTGTAGAAACTGGTGTTCATGTTCGTATTCAAAACAGAGCGCTTGTTGTCGCTGCTCAACTTTCTGTCTACTACATCACTGGGCGGCGTTTGCCTGATAAGGCAATAAGGGATAAGCTGAACCCATTAAGAATGAAATACAGAATGGAAAAGGAAAGAATTGATGAGGTATGGAAACTAAAGCAGTGGCGTGAGGATTTGATGTTCACTTTGCAAGAAGCGGAGAGAAGAATAGATTTAGCTCAAGATGCCGATCTTAAATACGGTGCCCTTCAAGATTTTGATGCAACCATTGCAAAGCTTGAAGGTGAGAACAAAATGGTGTGCAATGATTATATCAAACCTTTTTGCAACAATTTTATTTTTCAATCAAAATATTTTGGAATCTCGTGTGATTGTCAAACTTTGGAAACATACAAAGAAATTGAATGGAGAGATATTATGTATGATTCATTCAATATTTATGATGCGGGGCCAAGATGGAATTTGATGAGCTCACTTTTTGGAGTATTTTATGGCAATGAAGGAGGACGAGATGAACGGAGCTTTGCAACAAGGATTCGAGAAATCATGTTAAAGATCTTCATGGTGAAAAAGAAGAGAAGAAAAAGGAAAGCTTGGATGATTTCTATATTTCTGCCAAAGCACGTAAAATACAAAAACTAAAACTTTTGGTACGAGTTGAAAAACCAAGTTTAAGGGGGGATGTTGAAAAATAAACTTGGTTTTTAATAGGAAATATTAATTAGTGACATAATTAATTATTGTATTAGGAAAGGGCAAGATAAATGGAAATAAATTATAAACATATTAAAATGAGAAGACTAAAGAATATGTAAAAGAAAAGTCTAGAAAAAGAAGTGTCTGGAGATTGTCTCTTGTATAAATTAAGGATGTAATCACTCATTTGAGTATATAAGATGTATGTATGAAGAAAGAATCAAGAAATAAAAAAGTATTTTTTTCTCTCCTTCCATAAAATATTCAATTTTCTTTTAATTTGTTCCTCTTCCTCCACATAATTTTTCAACAATTAAAACATCATTTATTTAGGCAATCTAAAATAAGATGAATACCAGAAGATTTCATGAAGATTTTAAATAAAAAGGAAATATCAGTTTTGTTTGTTGTGTAGTTTATGGTTGTATTTATCAACCAAATTAATTTTTCTTTTATTTAAACTCTGATTGCAAGCGAAAGGGGCTTGTATATCTCTATATATATAAGCTTTGAAATATATTAAATCAACTTGTACAATTGTCTGGGATGAAAAGCGTTAGGTGCACACATATGACATAATACATGCATTAGATATTATGGTTAACATGTGAATCCGAGCTTACTTTCCTTTTGCAGCCCTTAAATTATACAAGTTGCTAATATCATATAGTGAAAAACAAACATAATGGCAGATTTCAGCACGTAGCATGCTCTACTTATGTGAATATATACCAATGTATATTTTAATAATGACAGTGACAATTTATATGCTACATAAAGTTTTATTTATTTCAAATACAAGGGAAAAACATTCAACCATACATGTAAACTAGCAAAAGAAAAAGCTACAGAATCCTATCAGACAAAAACAGGCTTCATTGGCTATAACAACTTAGATATACAAGATTTTGGAATAAATGATAACTTAACTTGCAGCAAAAACATGCTTCATTGGCTTAAACATATGTTTGAAATGAAACAGAACTATGATGAAACTCATTCATGATGTAAAATATAACATAAACTGTCATCCACTACCTTTACATGAGAAGCGCCCAGTTTTTATTGTTCATGTCCATATGTATGCGTGTTTGTCCATATGTATGCGTGTGTGTGTCCATATATACATGCAGGAAAAAGACAAACTGGTCACAGTATTAGCACCCCAAAAAAAGGCACAACTCCTACAAACAGTTATACTTTGGAAGCTGCAAAAGAAAAAAATAATGGCATTAGCGGAGTCACGGTGTTGACGCGCAACTCTGCAATTCCTGCCCTTGTCCGTATGAACTCATTTCTAGTTACCATTTATCGGTGTTTATTTGATGTTGACTTATTTTTGTGTGACATTCATTGAATATCAAACAAGATGTGTTTCAGTGGAGGAGAAGAGGATGTGTTGCGGTTAATATTCCTGGCACTTGAAGTGTTATTCATGGTTCATTTGTAATATTACTATTATTTTATTTTGATAGAATTTCATCTTTATATAATCCTTTATTGTATTTTATTAAGCCTAGAGAAATGCATGAAGATTTCTACGAAAGGACAAGCATGTATTGGTTTGGCAAATGGATGCAAATGAGCACACTCAACATACTGGAAGGTAAGTGAAATTCCTTTCAATTGATCATTTAACTTTTATCAGCATGAAATATTTGAACTTGTTGGACTTCCTTTGGTGGAAAACTGTTTGGCTGGTTTTAATAGTTTGATTTTTGCCTATGGACAAGTATTTTTATTTGCATAGAGTAAATGTATATATGTTTTTGTTTTTGTTTAACTATATATGTTTAATCAAGGTGTGTTCATATTCAGAAGCATTGCTTGGAGGTTTGTTGGTGCTTCTGCGAAGTGCGCATTCTTTATGGAAATGATGAACGTTTTGTTTAGCAGTAGTTTTCTTCTGTAGAATAATGATGATCGTTGTATATGAATGATGTATGAAAATTGTAGAAATTTTTGTTGTAATTGTTTGTACTATTAAAAATTTGTTGAAATAAATTTTGTATTTGTTATTTCATTCTGTGACATACACTATTACTAAAACGAATACATTTATGTAGCATCTATAAGTTGTTGTTTTTTTTTATATAGATTATGAATCTATTGCAACGGGCATATACTGTTGCAAAAGGATCTGTTGCAACAGTAAAAGCCTATTGCAAAAAAGTCTACTGCAACATCTTATTGCAACAGACGGAAAATGTTGCGAACTTTTTGCAACTTCAGCTATACCAACAGGCGCAGGTCTGTTGCAATTGGTCTACTGCAACAGATATTGCCTGTTGCGAAAAGTGTTTTTTGTTGTAGTGACTTTAGTATTTCCTTCATGACTAACTTGTAAAATTCTCCAAATTTCATAAGCGGTTTACATACTGACACTCTGTTAAGCTCATTCCAATCTAGTGAGCAAAATAACATATTCATGGCTTTAGAATTGCTTTGTGCAGCAGTCATTTGTTCATTTGTCCATTGTGCAAAAGCAGTTGTGGGTTCAACAAAATCATTTTGTATACCATTTCATGTGTCTAATCCTACTGACTGTAAATATATATTCATTCTACATACCCAATATAAATAATTACTACCATTAAACAGTGGTGGTCTGACAGGGGACTAACCCTCTACAAAAAACTATTATTGCTACCAGTGTTAGTCGCCATTATCGCTATTTTCAAAAATCAGATTATGAACTTTTTGAAAGACCTTACTCTGATACAAATTATTAGGGATTGAAGAATGGATCGTTACGGAAAAACAAACGCTAGAGGGGGGTAAATAATGTTTTTGAGAATTTAAACAAAATATAAAACTTTCGTGAACTTCTATATGAATCAAACACTACAGAAACAATCACAGACACAGAATAAAACACAAATGTAAAGATAAACGATAATAAAGTACAGAAAAGGAAAGAATACACCGTATTTGATAGTGGAATTACTCCTACGTCGAGTCCCACGCAATGCTGGATTGCACAGAGTTTTATTACTGTATCAATATCCAATTACAAGCCTTCTTGATTTCACGGCTACACGGGATACCACCGATTCTACACACACACTTGATCAAGTATACCTTCCTTGATTTCACGGCTACAAGAGGTACCACCGATTACCCGTCCTTGATTTCACGGCTACAAGGGATACCATCGATTTCACACAACCCAAACAACCATATAACTCTTCTATAGCACTTGATTCAAAGAGTAAGGAGTAGAGAGCATAGAAAGAAGAAGATTAGTGAAAACAGAATTGAATTTTGTAGAGTATAGGTGTAGAAATTATAAAAATGATAAAGAATAATGGTGTAATGAAAGGAAATGAAAGTGGAGAAGAAGTGATTAAAAATTCGAAATCAGCCCCTTTTTATAATGTGTGAAAGGTTGCAACGTCTCAGAACAGTCAGAAATAGTGAAAAGACACTTCCTTTCAAATTTGAAAAAATGACAGTTATATGTCGACATGTACATGTATGTATGTCGACATATATATGTATAAAATTGAAATTTGAATATTTTTCAAGTGTTTTGATATATATATATATATATATATATATATATATATATATATATTCTTAAATTAAAATATAGTGTTATAAATAAATATTATAAAGTAGAAAATCATATGAAAATATAAATATAAACTATATAAACATATTTATAAAATTAGAGAGTTTAAAAGTATAAATATAAAGTACATAAGATATAAATATATGTAAAATTTATAAAGTATAAACTTATAAAACTTAAGTTTAAAATCAAATTAAAATAGAAAATAAAATAGAGAAGAAAGAAATTGAAGATAGAATTTGAAAATAAAATTTGAAAATCCGAATTTGAAATTAATTTAAATTTGAACCTGGAGTGCTATTAAAAGTCTTATATAATCTAAACTCTATAACTATATTTATCTTAAACTCTTGAACTCTTGAAATCTTAAATACTCATGAGTATTGAAATATCTCTGAATTTTATATCCTGCATATGTGTGTGTGAGTGTGTGTGTGTGTGTACGCACACACACACACACACACATATATATATATATATATATATATATATATATATATATATATATATATATATATATATATATTCTAGATAGAAGTGTTAGTATATATTTTATAATCAATTAATATTGAAATAAATTTGTTGTCATCAAAACTTCATTCTCCAACAATCTCCCCATTTTTGATGATGACAACCTTAATTTATTATAAGCATTCCATCTAATGTAGTTAGTATTAATTTAGCAAATGCGGGACCAGTCCGGTCTGCTGTAGGGAATTGAACACAAATTATACCAATTCCCTTGATGGTTGTACCACTCAGCAACTGACATCCTCAACAATGTGTTGCCCTACTATATTTTTATATATCATTATTTGTAAAAGAACTTAGATAATTTTACTGCTCTGTCGACCACCTCGGATGGTGTTTGTTTGGGCGGTGGTCTTACCCGCCTACCCATTGGGCCGAGCCTGAGTGAATGATACGTAACTATGGTTTCAAATAGGTAAATGATAAATGCAGTTGGTCTGAAGCCAACATAACTTAAAAAGCATATTCACAACAGTTTGAACTTTGGTATCGTTCAGAAAAATGCAGGCAAACTTTATATTAATAATTGATCAAATTAAGTCAGGGACATTGATCGGAGCACCTACACTGCATTTAGAACCATGTTCGTCTCCTTTTGTCAGATCGCAACAACTTAGAACGGCATAATGGACACGTAACATGACCGTAATCAATCCACTTATCCATGCATGCTTTATGAAATGCATGGCAGCAGTTCCCAAGCTCTCTTACTTCATCTCTTGCCTCCAGCCAGTTCAAACATATTCTACATCTCGTCTTCCCTGATCCCTTATTGTAAAACTTCATGAATTCCACAACTGAAAGACTGCTTTTTACATAAGCTTTAGTATCGATGGCGGCATCCACAGAAGGAACACTGAACGTTTGACCTTGGAAGAAATCGTCCAGAGGCATTGCAGGAGAAGAACATATGCCAAGTTTAGAGAGAAGCAAAGAAATCATGAAGGTTGCCATCAAGATGAAATACGATAGGATCTGTAGAAATTGTACGTTTGACTTTGGAAGAAGAGGTTGAATGCCTATGCAAGGATATAGCGCATGCTTAAATTGATGGAGTTTTAGAAAGAGACTCAAGTAGAAGAAGGATCTGAAATACGATAGGCTTAACAGCTGTTTATCTCGTCTGATTATATAGTGAAGGAATCAAGCTTAACAGCAGTTTCAGAAGACTGTGTGTATAACTTCCTGATTAAGACTAATCAGATGGATAGTTGATTTATTAATAATATTAATTGAAGATACTGATCGTCACAATATTTGTTAATTGACTGATCCATTAATTGGGCAACCAAATTGGTTAGCTGATTGATCGATCACACTATTTATATCGGTGGTAATAGCCACTAGCTAGATATAAACATGCAAGGAAACGAGTCATTGAATAATCTGTTTTTAATATTGAGATTTTTTACCAGCTTTGAAGCTTTCTTTTATAATCGGTTTTTAAAATTAATAAATGTTGTTTGAAGAAATTTCTTGTCTACTGTTTTTTTTTCCTCTGATTTTTATTCGTTTTAAAATCTAATTGTCCAACCATAACATGTAAAAATCACTAGCATGATGCATGCTTAATCCACTTAAAATTGCTAAGTCAATATGGTGTAGCCATTCTTATGTTCATAACAGGGATGTCTCTGAATATAGGGATGGTGTAGCACCATTGCATTGAATTGGTGTATGAGCTGCTTCACAAAGCTCTCTCTAGTAATACCAAATAGTTTTAGAGATGTAAGAAATACCAGTCAGGCAATGCTCAAATGCAAAAGAAGTCGCTTGATTACTGTTTAAGCTAGTCCATGTTACATTATATCACAACAACGAGTGTTCGTTCAATTATTGCCCTCGCTGGATGACTTAATATGTATACAAAATAAGAGTATTTAAGTCGTCTTCATCTTATGTCAAAGTCACCAGCTTCAACTCTTTTTTATTTATTTATACTTACATTTCGATTCATGTCTAGATATACAGTAATAATTCTATT
Source organism: Allium sativum (assembly GCA_030737875.1). Lineage (NCBI taxonomy): Eukaryota > Viridiplantae > Streptophyta > Magnoliopsida > Asparagales > Amaryllidaceae > Allium > Allium sativum. Next base: position 192,693,099 of record CM060927.1, on the reverse strand, counting down.
AAATCCATGCATCTCATTCAAGAACGTCCACTTTGTTCTGCTTTTAGTTCGTCATTAAGCATTTACTTTCTATCTTCCCAGCCAATTTTTTCTTGTAATAATGCTACAACTTAAACTGTAATGCTGAAAAAGCCAATGTAATATCCATATTCAAAAGGACCACTTTATCACAAAAACGCGAGTCAGTGTATTCTCTATAACTATATCCATGTCCAAAAGCACCACTTTATCACAAACGTAAGAATGGCTAAACCATATCCCTTTGTCGATTATTAATTAGATTAAGACTCCTTCTGTTTAAAATGGCGAATTCTAATTAAAATTAGGGCCGGCTCTGAGTATTTATAGTCCTAGTGTGGACCCAAAATTTTGGGCTCTTAAATATTTTTTATGAAATTAAACTTAAGTGAAAATGTGCTTTTTCTACTATGCATCTCCATTGAGAAAATTGCGTGTTTCAGCAAATTCATAAAGTTTTTACCCACATTTCAATCTGTCAACTAGAAGTCCACATAAGCCACATCTCCATTTTAATATATTGATTAACGTCAACAAAGCATACAATCATATATACTTTTGCATAGATAAATTACTATCAAGTACACGCATCCTTACAAGAAAAAGCAGCTTTAGTAAAGGTAATACATTTTTTTTGGACCCCCTGACTTAATGGGCCATGTGCGGTCGCATGGCTCGCACTAGGCTAGGGCCGGTCCTGATTAAAACGGCTAATACTTACTGCTTCTCCACTTGTACCAGTGTAGAGCAAACAGGTGAAGCCATTATCTCATTTGGAGCCGCGTGGACCGCTAAGCCCATCAAGCAAGAGAGCATGCCCATTTATAAGCATTTGTGTGTTTATATTGGACCGAATACATTGCGTAATAATTCTTTATGTTTATTTTTTTTATTTTTATTTATTTATTTATTTTTATTTTGCATTTCAGAAACAAATGCTAACTCAAGCATTCTTGTATCAAGTCTCTCCCATATTCAAATAAAATCATTTGCAAAACCTTATCAAATTCTTATATGTTATCAGAGCTTCTTGGCTTAGCAGCATTCTTTCAATCAAAAACTAGAGAATATTGCTTTTGAAACCCATCAAAGTATCTTCATCATTTGGTTTCCCTCTCATCCGAGTTAAAATCATCATCTGAGAGTTGACTTAATAATCAAGATCAGTGCCTCGTCAACAAAAGATTACGGGTGGCATCTTAATCTCAATCATCAAGTCCAAACAGTAAAAGCATTTAGAAAATCAAATTCAAATCACCAGGAAATCAAGAAATCAATTCAAGAAGATGCCACACCAGAGAAACTCATAAGAGAACAGTATCATCATTTGAAAATCATCTAGTTTCGTATTCTTACCTGAATTCAAGCTTTTATTCGACATTTTGAAATCTGATTTTGAACCCAAGAGCTGCTTGTTGCCTACGTTGTTCTTTCCATCTCAAGATTCTGAATCATTGTTGAAATCATGGGTGATCAATCATCAGCAACATCTTCTACTTCTCAAAATCAGCCAACCATTATTGCCTCATATGTTGACCAACTAGTGAAAATTGTGCCAAGTCCACATCGTCAACTTATCACAGTAAAACTAGAAGAAAACAACTACTTATTGTGGAAGTTTCAGATTGAAACAACTATTCAAGGATATGGACTGGAATGGTACATTTATGGCACTTCATCCATCCCTTCAAGACATATTACTAATCAAGAAAATAGAGTTGTCAACAATGAGGAATAGATAAAATACCATAGGCAAGACAGATTGATTACTACATGGGTATTGTCATAATATCTCAGATCACTAGGTGCAAGTTGCCAATAAAATTTGGACATGTGTTGAAAAGAATATCAATTCTTAGTCATTAGTAAAAATCATGCATTACAAAAGTCATTTGTAGAATACCAGAAAAGGTAACGATAGCTTAAGTGTGCACTTATCAAAAGTGAAAACATTATGTGATCAACTTGAAGCAGCAAGTCACAAGATGTCAAAATCAAAACAGATTCTAACTGTTCTAAATGGCCTCAGTCATGAATATAAGGTAGATGAAGCCATAATTTCATCACAAAAAGATATTTCTACTATGGATGAAGTACATTCAATGTTATTGTCATATGAAGGAAAAATAGAAAGCAAAGGGCATCAAGAATCTTATCTATCCATCAATTACGCTAGTAGCAATGGAAATAAAGATCAAAGACCAAATCAACAAATGTAAGTGGTGGTTATAACAACAGGTCAAGAGCAAGATGTAGAATAACAACAGTAGACCTAAATGCCAGATATTTGAAAAGGTGGGTCATACAGCATTCAAGTGCTACTTCAGATTTAATTAGAGTTTCACACCTAATCAGCCTGGAAACGATCAAAGAAGCAACAATCCAAATGCTAACGTGACATAAGTGTAACATGATCAGAACGTGCAAGGTAATGCAAAATCTAACCATCAGAATGAAATGATAAGAGTGGATCACATCAGTGGTGAAATTTGGTACCCAGACTCAGGGGCTAAAAATCATTTAGCTAACAATCTAGATAACTTGAATCTTGGATGCAAAGAGTACAAGGATAATCAATTAGTGTGCATTGGGAATGGTACGTCTATAAACATAACTCATATTGGTAGTGCCTTTATAAATGGAAATAAACAATTGCTCTTGAATAATCTTTTAAGGGTTCCTAAAATTAAGAAAAATCTCTTAAGTTGTCTCAATTTGGTCAAGATAATCAAGTATATATATTTTGAATTTTACCTTAAATACTGTTTGGTCATTGATATGCTCGCTAGAAGTATTTTTGTTACAGGGAAATGAAGTGAAAGGATTGTACATGTTCAGTCAAACCAACTGCAACAACACTAGGAAAGAAATTGTGAACTGCAACTTCAGTAAAAATAAAATAGAAAAAGAAAGCAATGTATTTGATATTTGGCACAATAAGCTAGGTCACCCTATTATAAGTGTTGTAAAACAAATTCTTGTAGAATATAATATTAAGTTTGATGATATATATATATTTATATTTATATATATGTATATATATATATCATACTTGTACACTTATTGTCAAATGGGAAAAATCCATAAATTATCAATTTCAAACTCTACTACTAAATATTCTAAACCCTTAAGTTTATTTACCACTGATTTATAGGGTCCTGCCCTAATCAATTGTTGCAATGGATATAAATATTTTATCCCTTTTATTGATGCATATATAGATTTACATGGATATATTTCTAAAATTCAAGTCTAACACGTAAGATATTGTGACACACTTTATAACACAAGCTAAAAAGAAAACAAATTCATAGGTAAAAATCTTTCAACTGACGGTGGTACAATGTACCGAACCGACCAATTCCCAATCCTGATCATCGATATGAAAACAATGTCAACTAACCAAGCACTAGAAATTACCGGATCACTAATAGAAAGAAATTATAGGTTGACAAATAAAAAGAAAGAAAAGTTTGAATAGATGAAAACAAAAATCACAAATCTCACAGCGGAACGAAATAAATATATTAGATAACATAACTTTTTGAAATACACATATGTACTATATATACATACTGTTAATGATATTTTTTATCAATACCGTAATTTTGTCTACAGAAGTGGACCTAAAAGAATTGAAGGGTTATTTAGCTTCTGAGCTAGTTCACTGTTTTCTAGATATCAAGGTTTAGAGCCCGATTAGTTACTCTTCCCTCAAGGGGTTAGTATCACGCTTACTAGACTCAAAAACCGATAGTTACCTTGAGACAAGGGATCCCTAAGCACAATGCAAGTTAGGAAGCTAAACAGCTTCTAGAAGTGTATTTTGGTAATCTAGGCTTAAGGGTAAGTCTCGTATATGAGGCCTTTGTTGTGAGTTAAGCATAAGGGAATAGGCGAAAGGAGCAGAAAGGTAAATCATAGAAATTATGCTAAGGGTTGATTCACTCTTTATTGCTCATTGATTTGAGTACATTGCTTACAAAGGAAATCCCCAAATTGATTTAGAATTTAGGGTTTTCTCTATCAGAAATGAGTACAAGATTGAGAAATGAGAAAAGTTCCGTAAAATGTGACCACCAGGTTCTTATTTATAGAAAAATAGGGATCTCTTTTGTCATTCGCTTAGCAGAAGCTTCTTTTGGATGCGACAAAAGGTTTTTAGCCGCTTTGCACGCTTCGGTTTTGGTAATAGTTTCGGCCGCCTTGCTTTCTACTTGGCGTTATCAGTGGGTCCAATTTGGCTTTCGGAGTGTTGGTCTCGGCTTTCGAAGCTTAACCTTGATTCTGCTTTTCATATGTATTGATACCAAGTCTCTTGGTATAGATAGTCTCCGGAACTGCTTTCGGTCTTCAACGACAAGCTCTGGTTTTGGCTTTGGGATTTCATATCATTGTTCTTGTGCTTCCGCTTCTTGTGACTTCAGAACCTTTGTCTCTTTCGGTATCAACACTAAGCAAATTAGTTTGGATAGCTCTTCTTCTTCTTGAAAGCTTCGGTATACTTTCAGTGAGTCTTTGGGGATGGTCTCGGTCTTGTGACAGCACTTTTGGTGAAGCCCTTGATGGCTTTTGAAGTTATGTCACGGTATTAGTATCAATAAAACAAATTGGTACTGATAGCTCTTTGCTCCATCTTATTGGAGTTTCAGATAACATGATTTCGACAATCCCTTATCGTCTGCTTCTGGTGTCAAAAATAGGAATGTTGTCGGATTTGCTTCTTTGCTGATGGTGTTCGGCATCGACATTGCTTTTCCACTACATTCTGGTATTAGTACCAAGCTTTTCTGTTCATGTCGGTTTTGATAGCCTATGTATTGAACTATTCTCTTTTGGATTTTGGCATTGGGTGATTTGATGTCGGTTTCATGCTTTCAAGACCGCCTCTTGTCGCTTGTTGCGTTCTGATACCCCTTTACCGATAGCTGGTTTCGGTGTTGAATTTGGTAGTAACATTTGCCCCTCCCACCCTCCTCCCTAGCCTTGTGAAGGGGTAGTTTCGAATTTGCAAGTCAAAATTTGGCTTTTCTTCTGTACTTCGATCTCTCTCCTCTTGGTATCCTTTGATCTAGTTTATTGATTGGATTTTTCTTGTACGATCAAGATTTAAGGAACACTTTGGCATAAATATTCCTCTTTTTTCCTCTTTGTTTCTTCACCTTCAAATTACATTACTCAATCATGATCACCTTTCCTCGTGATTTTTATAAGCTCTTTCGGAGTTCCAAATCTGATTTCTTTGTAAGTGTTTTTATTCTTATTTAAAAATCAAATTCAAAAACCTTCTCCTAATTTTCATGAGGAAATTGACCAAAAAATTTCATATTTAAAGTGATGAGAATAACTCAAATAATGAATAATGGCGGATAACATGGGTTATCTATTTTCCAAACACGCTTTTAGGATTTAAAATGCAAAACTAACATAAAAAGCAAATTTATTGCGAAGAAGGATGTTAAGCATCCAGTACAGTTAAATTTACCATCGGATTACTATTGATTCGTTTTATTTTCGACTTTACCGACACCCATATTTTTATCTATTTTTCTTTCGACCTCATGGGTATCGAGTCGATGTGAAAGTGTTGCCAAGAGTTTTGTCTCCTTTACGTTTCGAGTACTGGAAAAATCGAGAAGCTTGCATTCGTGGTATTTTGATTTCACATGTACCTGGTTTTATGACTAGCTAGGCTTTCGGTAATGTTACCCAACTTTTTGGTTACAACGAACCCGACACAAAGCACTATCGATATTTTGACTCTCTTAAAACATTCCTTTTGTCATTTTGATTTTATTGTCAGGGTTTTTGACATGGTCATCACCTAGATTTTATCGTTTCTAAGCATATGTGAAGTGCATGAATTTTTTTAAAACTAACCTTTACGGCTAATGCCGCATTTCACAGTTCGAACTTCTAATGTTAGGAAACTTAATGTTGACTACCAACTTATGAACAACACGTTTGTACCTATGCAAATAAATATGATACTAATGTATATGTTATGGAATGATCCCACCTGTCAGCATTATGTTTGATAATAAGAGCTCCGATAAGTCCAAGTCTGGTAGTTCCAGCACCCTCCGAATGAAGTTGGCGTTTACTTTGAAGAAATCCTTTATTGCTTCTCATGATGAAGTGAACATTATCCTTGAGAGTTTTGGGATGTCCTGTATAGATGCCATTCCTACTTCTGCTCAAAGTACCATTAAAAAGCCGCCAAAAGTATACTTTGCCTTCACTGCCATCCATATTTGGCATGGGGGCTTCTTCCCTTTTCGACCTTCATCTCTAGGCTATTGCACGACTTGGGAATTTCCCTTATCCAGCTTTCATCGAATACTTACACATTACTTCTATTCCTTAAAATCCTAGCACTTGAATCAGGCCAAGTTTCTCTTAGTCCCAACCTTATTCGCCACATACTGCGTTTTCTTAAAGGAGCAGATTCACCTTTCTTACATGCTAATCTGATAAAGAAGTTGATCAGTGATCGCATCAACAAGTCTGAGCCTTGGGAGGATCAATTTTTCTTCATCAGGTACCCTTATGGTATTTCGGCCAGTTTTGCTGATATTGGTGAATTTTCCGGTCCTTATGAAATGACTATGATATCCCCGTGATTTGTTTCACTTTGTTACGTTTCAGTTTCCGCTTCAAGGAAAATATTTTTGACAGATAGTGATTCCCGGACAGTGGATGCATTTTCAAGGCTTCCGAAGAATCGGGACGTCGATAAATTTTGCTGACTTTGAATAAACTTCACCAATTTAACCTTCTTCCTGCTGGACAAAAGATCCTAGGGCAACCACTATTCATTTTGCTAGCACCAAACACTTAACTACAAGTGCTAACTCATTCAGTGGGTCTCCCTTGTTTCTAGGTACTTTGGGTAAAATTGTTTTCTTTTTTTTAGAGTGACTCAAATTGACTGGCTTTAGATTTCTTATCCTCGCTTTAATATTTGGCTAGGTTCCTCCCGTTCTGAGGGGACATCCTCTATATATGCACTGGATCAATCAAACATCGATGTTAGAAAAATGTTTGTTGAATTCACCACTGAACCTTCATCTAAAAGACTGAAGTTTGATACTTCAGCCTCTTCCTCCAAAGATATTATTGCCATAACCATTGATCAGGGAATTCTTAGTCCTAAAACTTCTATTGCTGACCCATTTCTTGTCATCACTTCTCCTCCTAAGGATACTTCTATGAGTAAACTTATGGGGCCTACTTTTCCATCGAATCTCTCAAGTGTACCAGATGTGAGGAAACATGACACAGTTCCTCTTTTATCTCCACCACATGTTAGTCTGTAACACACTGCATTTTTAATGAAATTAAAAATGTGGAAATATGTATATATATTATATACATAGATATATTTAAGAGAAGAATTAAATAATGACAATAAATATTTCATGTAATAAGTTCATGCAGTGAAATGAAGAAAAAATTAAATGCAATACATGAAATGCAAAGAAACGGATGCGAACAATTAAATAAAAAAGAAAAATTTGAAGAGCTTGAGGAATTTGGTCACGAAATTAGCATCATTGCGTTCGTGGCGATTTTCTGATCAATTTAGACCTATGGTTTGCAGAAAACCGATTTAAAATGAAGAAGGTATCTTTAAATTAGATATTGCAGCAAAACATGAAAAAGAGGAATGAGAAAAGAATAATGTTTAGCATTGTTCTAAGGTTTGTAAGCAAAAGACTCAGTAGCTCATTTGGTTAGAACATGTGACTTGCATCCAAGAGGTATAGGGTTCGATCCCCACCAGCGCCATTTTTGTTTTAGGGGAATGGATAGGAAGTGGCTTAGTGTGAACACAGTTCAAAAAGTGGTTTAGTGTGAAAATGATTAATTAGGAAGATAGCTAAAAAGAAAAATAAATAAATAAATAAATATAGAATATATATATATATATATGACGTGTACGCATCATGTGGCACACGTGGCGCATTTTTGTTGGTCAATGATTGTTTTTCTGAATGTGGCTTTTTCTGGTTGGTTGGGTGACGATTTTTCTTGTATTAGGGCTGATGTGGCTTTATTTGATTGGTTTGGTGAGGTGTCTTTGTGTCATGATGATTTAAATGGTTTGGATGGATCCTAGGTTGATCCAAAGGCTAGAATTAATCCTAGACTTCTATATAATCAACTTAACCCCTTAACTAAAACACATAAACACATTCTACAAAGCCGTCAAGTTGTCTCTCTCTGAACTAGCGTGGCCTCCATCTTCATAAAACTTGAATATCTTCTTCAACTAGAAATCAATTAGAAGAACATCAATAGTCTACATCAAAGGAATAGCTTAACAAATTCAGAAATCAGATTCCAGAATACAAGAATTGTTCTTTTTCTGTAAGTTCAGTTATATTTCAGATTTAAATATTTAAAAGTCATGAATTGAAGTAAATCGAATCTTGAACTGTGCCTAATTGTGATTCTGATTCATGTTTATCCTTAAGAAATATCTAAAATTAACTATGCCTATGAGACTATTGTGATTTGTACAATTGGACCTATAGTATTGTATATTAATTTGGTGATGCTTTTATGTTATGTTATGTTATGTACATGTTCATAAGCTAAGTCATGTTCATATATGCTTATATGTTTAGATCTGCATGCTTGCTTTTATGTTATGTTATGTACATGTTCATAAGCTAAGTCATGTTCATATATGCTTATATGTTTTGATCTACACGCTTGCTTTTATGTTATGTTATGTACATGTTCATAAACTAAGTCATGTTCATATATGCTTATATGTTTAGATCTACATGCTTGCTTTTATGTTATGTTATGTACATGTTCATAACCTAAGTCATGTTCATATATGCTTATATGTTTAGATCTACACACTTGATTTTATGTTATGTTATGTACATGTTCATAAACTAAGTCATGTTCATATATGCTTATATGTTTAGATCTACATGCTTACATGTTTAGATCCAATTTAATACATATGTTTAAGATCTATGTAAATTCCTGTTCATATGCTTAAGATCTATGTTAATTGGATCTAACTCAAGTACAAGTTCACATTAATATTGTAACACCCCACCTCCGCCAGGGTGGCTCTTGCAAGCACTCTGACTTTGGAGGGGCGTTTGTACCGGGTAAACATGCATAATGATATATCAAGGCAGAACAAGAACATATGTATATATGTAAACAGAGTAAATAAGATAGGTAAAACAACGGAAGATTTCAAACTATTTCAAAACAAGTCTGGTACAACATAATGTCAACTTTCCAAATACACAAGTCTAGATAAAAACAACATCACTGAAAAACTGAAATACATAAGTACTATCCCCAAAATAAGTGATAACCATAGCTAGCTTCATGTCAAGACCGTACATGAGCTAAAATCCCACAAGCAAGCGATCAGAAATCCAAGCTAAGCTCCAATATTCCCACCCTGAGAACCTGGGGTGGGGGGGGAACGGAAGAAAAGAGGCGAAAGAAAAACAGGTCAGTCAAAAAGACTGAGTAAGCCCTACTACAATCAATGTAAACTGATAAAGTTAACTGGCATGACAAGCAGGGATGAACATAAGGATAACTACATACTGGCATGATAGATAAAGGTGTCATCGCATAATCAGGTTTAAGGTTTTGCACCACAGGTGTATTAGCAAACTAACATGACTTAAATAAACACGTATTGATCCCTTGGCCCAAGCTTTGACCCAATAACATGAAATGACCCTAATACGAGGTCCAATAACATGAAGTGACCCTAATACGAGGTCCAACCAAACGGTCTAATCGATCGGCTCCCTAAGCCTAACTCGTCACGTGTTGGTGTCAATACGGCCCAAACATAATTGTAGTCGGACTGTGCCGGGTCTCCCGTCGGGTGTATCAAGCCCTAGGGTGTCAACCCCTGGACACCATAAACATAAGTGCACAGTCTCGATCTACTGGTACCCATGCTTGACTTCTCCAAATACGGACTACGTGCACGACCATAGTCCGTCCGGAACTACATCGGCGTACCACTCTGCCGTCGTTTTTGGTCACTTACCTCAAGTCCAGTAATCGTGCCCCCACTCTAGCCTAGTCCCTAGGGTCTTAATGATACAAACTTGGGATTACTGCTGGAGTGGAACCCCCATTGCTAGGATTTTCTAGTGGGTTAAGTACGGTTTAACCCTCTTGCTAATCATGGATTAACTTGGTTAAGTGTAACGATGAGTTCACGACTTAACCCTGATTAATCTACCAAGCCCAAATTGGTTAAGTATTAAGTGGACCATGACTTAACCCTAATCATGAGGCATTAATTAATTAATGTGCCTTAACCTATCACATTAGACTTTGTTGCGGTTACTAGTTAAGCCGGTCGGTTCCGGGTAGCTTTACACCACAACTTGGTCTAACCTCGGGTTCAAGGTACAACATGACCAACTTATCACATTGGGTCCTATTGTTTGTAGCAACTAGTTAAGCCGGTCGGTTCCGGGTAGGTTTACGCTACAAACTCAACCCAACCTCGAGTTGGTCACACTTATATTTTCTAAGTGTCATGTCCATTATGTTTCCAAAACACATTACAAGTTTTCAAGCATTTGGGTAGACCTAACTTAATAGGTAAATTCCCAATCTTATGTTTCTATGTCTTTTAAGTTTACCCAACCCCAAACGCAATCCCATCGCTTACATATCGCAATAGCGCATAAAGGATAGAAAGAGGGAACTTGGCATAATCATGAAATAAAGGTGTTGAAGCCACAAGTTTAACATGGTGGCATGTGAAATGTACATATGTTCATATACTTGCATATTACATTTTTAGGCCTCAAAAGCATGCATAAAACCAAACTTAGCATATAAGTGATACATGGTGATAAATGACATGTAGAAGTTGCCATAAGTTCGCATTTAGCCTCACATGCAAGTTATCATAACGGATATGATAACTTACATGTTGCCAAAATGCAACCTTTAGCCTAAAGCTTGAAGCTTTAAGCTCATAAACCCAAGATAAGCTTGCATAACATGATAACATGAGAAAAATGATCAACCCAAACTTGCATAACATAACTTGCATATCATATGGCAAACTTGCTTATCATAACATAGCAAACTTGCATAACATAACATGATAAACTTGCATATCATAACATGGCAAACTTGCATAACATAACATGATAAACTTGCATATCATAACATGGCAAACTTGCATAGCATAACATATCAAACTTGCATAACATGACATAGTAAACTTGCATATCATAATGATCAACCAAACTTGCATCATTCATTTAACTTTAGAGTTTAAATATGAAAGTAGAAAAGGGCTTACAATGCTTATGAAGACACAAAATTATATATAGATTGAGACAAAGCCCTTATGCAATCAAATAAACCCAAAATGCAAGCTCCAATTGAAAAACCCTTGAGCCAAAATGATCAAAACCCTTGCTTTATGATGTAAATATGGAAACTTGACTTGAATGCAAGCTAATTACACTCATACAAGCTTGAAAACACTTATATGCATGGAAAATATCTCATAGAAATAACTTAGAATTTTATAAAGAGAGTGGAGGCCATGAGAGGAATGATTTTGCCATAGTTTAGTTGTAGGGTTGATTAATGATGATTTAGGGTTAGGTTAGGGGCTTATTTATAGAGATTAGGATTAGTTTCAACCTTAGGATTAAACCCTAATTCAAATCTCAGCCCTTAAAACCGAATCTGGCCCCAAAACCTAACCAAAACCCCAAAATGGTGCACCAGGCAATACTGCCCGGCTGAACCAAATCGACACCCAAGTCGACAGGGCTGTCGACTTGGGCCTAACCATGTCGACTGCCCAGTCGACAGGGCTGTCGACATGGGTGGTTTGGCGGGAAATTTCCCGCCTGCGCCCAACTGCCATAATTTCCAAATTCAAACTTGAATTTGAAATCTGTTTTTAATTTGAATTTATTTGAAAACTTCGTTGGGCCTTAATCGGGTCATACGGACTCCGATTTTCGAAAACTCGGACTCTATTTCGCGTATTTTTCCGAGACGAACGCAATGGCATAGCCCGTTTCCCTTGATTCAGATTTATAAATTAAATTCTGCCTCGATTTACGTTATAACAGGTTATTGAAAATACGGGTTGTTACATTCTCCCCTCCTTAAAGGATTTCGTCCCCGAAATCTTCAAGTTAGGAAGAACGTATCCTACCATCCAACATCCATCTACTCAAAACATCATCCACGAGCAATCATTGTCCTTACAAGATTCTAAATGTTGTATGAACATATGCAAAGGTGTGTGTATATGTACTTATCTAATGCAAATATCACCAATGCAAATTATGTTAGTGAAATGAATACATATGTATGCAATTCCTAACATAATGTATAACATCTATATGTGTGCACATAATATACATCCATATGCAACATCCATGTGATAACACAAAAATTTTCATCCATGAATAAGCATAAACACTCATGCATATGCAATATGAGGAGTGTGTGAGCCGATCTAGTGCCTAATGTGTATAATGCATCCACGAGTAACCACTTGCAAACACTTGCAACCACTTGCAAACATCAAGCATAACATGTTTCAAACACATGTTTCATCCAAAGGGTTTCTACCTAAGGTTCTCATGACGAGATTAACACGATAAACTAGATAAACATGGATAGCAAAGAGAAAGATATGCTAACAAAGAAAAGAGATTGAGAGTGTACCCTCAAAAAGGAATGGATAAAGCCCACGCATCTTCTCCTCGGTTTCCCAAGTTGCGTCTTCTTCGGCTTCACCCCATTGAACCTTCACCAACTTGACCTCTCGATTCCTTAGCTTCTTGGTCTCCGTCCCCAAGATACGATCGGAGCTCTCCTCAAGGTAGCCTCTTTCTCCACTTCCACATCTTTCAGAACACTTGGCTCAACAACCTCTGATGATTCATGTAAACACTTCCGGAGATGCGAGACATGAAAAACATCGTGTACTCCGGCAAGCTTCTCGGGCAACTCCACTCTATAAGCCATCTGCCCGATCCTCTCTATAATAGGGAATGGTCCAACAAACCTCGGTGCTAACTTCCCAACGGCTCCAAATCGGACCACATTCCGCAAAGGAGAAACCTTCACGAAAACCATATCCCCAACATCAAACTCCAAATCAGTTCTTCGCTTATCAGCATAGGATTTCTGTCGGTCTTGGGCCGCTTTCATCCGTCTCCGAATCAACTCGACCTTCTCGGATGTATCTATGATCATATCAGGCCCAAGTATAAGCTCATCTGTAGTCTCCCACCAACATGTAGGCGACTTGCACGGCCTCCCATATAAAGCTTCAAATGGTGCCATCCTTATGCTTCCCTGATAACTGTTATTATATGCGAACTCAACAAGAGGAAGATGGTCTTCCCAAGTACCACCAAAATCCAGAATACAAAGCCTCAACAGATCCTCGAGTACCCTATTCACCCTTTCGGTTTGACCGTCCGTCTGTGGGTGATAAGCCGTACTTAAATTCAACCTCATGCCCATAGCTTCTTGCAAGCTATTCCATAATTGACTTGTAAAGATTGGGTCACGGTCACTGACTATACTAGAAGGGACTCCATGTAGTCTCACAATCTCACGAAGATATACAGACGCTAGCCAAGATGCGGTCCTCTTGCTCTTCACCGGAATGAAATGAGCACTCTTCGTAAGTCTATCCACAATAACCCAAATGCTCATATTCCCTTTCCTTGACCTTGGTAGCCCGTCGATAAAATCCATGGAAATACTCTCCCACTTCCATAGTGGAACGTCTAGAGGATGCAATAGCCCACCGGGCTTCTTCGACTCGGCCTTAACTTGCTGGCAAATGATACATCTAGAGACAAACTCTGCCACATCCTTCTTCATCCCAGGCCAAAAGAAAATGCGCTTCATATCTTTATACATCTTATCTCCGCCCGGATGTGTAGTCAACTTAGAGCGATGCGCTTCCTCAAGAACTTTTCTTACTAAATCCTCTACCATTGGAACACATAACCTTCCGTCTCTCCTCAGCCAACCCTTGTCATCAATAGAATATCGAGCGAGATGACTAGACGCCTCTACTCGAATCAGCTTATCCATAATCTCAACTATCTGAGGGTCTTCTCTCTGCGAAGCCCCAACTTGATCAAGAAGGGTAGGTCTGAGTTCCAGAGATGCTAAAGAACCGGTCATCGACTCAATCGCCAAAGAGAAATCAAAGGTTGCCACATACTCTAAATTCTTCATCTCAACGAATAGAGGACTCAGAGTCAACCTTTTTCTACTCAATGCATCTGCTACCACATTCCCCTTGCCAGGGGTATAAGCTATCTCAAAATCGTAGGACGCCAAGAATTCCATCCATCTTTGTTGCCTCAGATTCAGATCCTTCTGAGAAAAGAGATACTTCAATGACTTGTGATCGGTATAAAGCTCAAATCTTTCTCCTAGAAGATAATGGCGCCAAGCCTTGAGTGCATATACTATTGCTGCCAACTCTAAGTCATGAGTGGGATAATTCTTCTCATGCACTTTGAGTTGTCTACTGCCAAAGCATATCACTCTTCATTCTTGCATCAGAACAGCTCCTAACCCCGTGCCACATGCATCAGTGTATACTGTAAATAACTTCCCTCCATCGGGCAAAGCTAGAACAGGTGCTGATGTGAGAGCTCTCTTGAGCTTCTGAAAAGCAAGCTCGCATTCTATGCTCCAAGCAAAAACTAAATTTTTCTTCGTCAATTTAGTGAGAGGAGCGGAAATCTTCGCGAAGTTCTTGATGAACTTCCGGTAAAAGCCTGCAAGACCTAGAAAACTTCTCACTTCGGTTGCATTCCTTGGAGTCTTCCAATCCTGAACTGCAACTACCTTAGCGGGATCCACCGCTAAGCCTTGCTTAGATACTATATGCCCAAGGAATCTAACTTCCCTTCTCCAAAAGTGACACTTGGAGAACTTGGCCTTCAACTGATGCGCTCTAAGCGTATCCATCACCTCCACGAGATGCCTTGCGTGCTCTTCCTCATCCTTAGAGAAGATCAGAATATCATCTACGAAGACCACGACAAACTTTTTCAAGAACTCCCTGAACACCCTACTCATCAAGTCCACGAAATATGCGGGTGCATTAGTCAAGCCGAACGGCATGACAAGCCATTCGAAGAATCCATCTGGAGTTCTGAACGCAGTCTTGTCTATACTATCTTCAGCTACCCTGAGCTGATGGAATCCAGTAGCAAGATCAAGCTGAGAGAAAACAGAAGCACCGATAAGCTGGTCAAAGAGATCATCAATCCTCGGTAACGGGTGTCTGTTCTTCTTAGTCAGCTTATTCAACTCTCGATAGTCAACACAAAGTCGGAGAGAACCATCTGCCTTGGTAGCAAATACCACAGGCGCTCCCCATTTAGATATACTTCGTCTAATGAAGTTCTTCTCAAGCAACTCCTTCGCTTGCTTACTTAGCTCCCGCCTTTCACGCGGAGCCATGTGCCGAACGGGCAAAGAAACCAGCTTTGCATTATCCACCAGATAAATGCGGAAATCAATCTCTCGCTTAGGGGGCAACCCCCTAACTTCATCGAAAACATCCGGATACTCTCGAACCACTCTCACAGACTGAAGAGTTTCCATTGACGAGTCGTGTGATTCAAGATAGCACAACATGACGGGACCTCTCGGATTACAAGAAATCTCTAGGGTGTTTCCGAGGCGAGTCACGAGCCTTACAACCCTATGCTCACAATCAAGGATGGCTCCATATCTGGACAACCAATCCATGCCCAATATCAATCTGTATACCCTAAAACCAAGAACATAAGCACTACACAAGAACTCTACACTCAGTATAGAGATCCTCAAATCCCCACATATCATACACAGATGGGCGGAACCCCCAATAGGATTTGAGACACAGACGGGATCATCTACCAAGCTAGTACTAAGGTGCAAACTATCAACAAGATCAGATGAGATAAAGCTATGCGATGCACCAGAATCAAAAAAGGTACGAACTGGAAAATCAGAAATATATACAAGGCTCTCAACAGAAATACTACCTCGATCGGGAACTGGAGCAGCATTGAGAGCATGAACTTGCCCTCCTGAAGGTCCAGCACGCTGAGTCTGACCCTGGCCTTGCCCTTGCTTCTTCGGGCAATCCTTACTGAAATGTCCAGTCTCACCGCAGAAAAAGCATTCACCATTCTTCCTTTTCCTCTTTTTACAATCCTTAATAAGATGCCCAACTGAACCGCAATAATGGCACTTCCCCTTGTTCTTGCCCTTGTTGTTGTTCCCCTTGTTGCCTTGACTCTTGTTCTTGTTCTTGTTCTGATTGCCTTGACTGCTCTGACCACTTGGATTACCCTGATTTCCTTTCCACTGGGAATCAGTCTTCTTGGCTTGAGTATCATTCATCTTGATCTCTTTCTTGACATCTCCCTGAAGTAACGCCATTTCAACCAAGCTCTCAAACGTGGCCCCATGGGGAATATGTGACATAGCCAATCCCTGCAATGGCTCATTCAATCCTCTAGCAAAACGAAGAGCCTTCTTCTGAGGAGTATTCACCATATCCAAGCCAAAACGAGCTAACTGATTGAACTAGTTCACATATTCATTGACAGACATATCTCCTTGTTTCAAAGTTATGAACCTCTCCATTTGCAGATTCTCCTCAGCAGAAGATAGAAACTTAAGCACGAACCTTGCCCTGAAATCGCCCCAAGTCTCAACAGGCCTAGTACCATTGGTGACTTCCCACCAATAAGTGGCTTTATCCTTCATAATCCAAACCGCCAACAAGATCTTCCTCTGATCGTCTAACCCAAAGATAGCAAATAAATCCTCGGTCTCTTTCAACCAATTTCTGGCCTCTACAAAAGTCTCAGTGCCTTGAAAGTTCTTGCCACCCATTGCTTTGAAATCTTTGCAAGTCTTTGCGAAGTCAGCTTGAGGATGCTGAGGGAGAGGAGGAAGAGGAACCTCAGCGACAGGAGGAGGAGGAACATCGGCGACAGGAGGAGGAGGAACATTAACTACCGGAGGAGGAGGAGGAGGAACATCTGCGGGGCCGGCTTCGGTCGCCCTAGCCTCCAAAAGTCTCCTATACCAAACACGTACGTGTACTCCCTCCGGAATAGCAAAGTTATCGGCCATACTGAAAACGTAGAAAAAGACAGATTCAGAATGGAGAAAAACGAAGGAATTTTGCTACTGGCTTTTGGGGAATAGCCTTTTTTTTAAAATACTAGACTTTTCTTTGGAAAATACTTTATACTTGATTTGAAAATAGTTTTTCAAAAGCTTTTGTTCCTTCTCGTAAATCATATGCTCTGATACCAAATGTAACACCCCACCTCCGCCAGGGTGGCTCTTGCAAGCACTCTGACTTTGGAGGGGCGCTTGTACCGGGTAAACATGCATAATGATATATCAAGGCAGAACAAGAACATATGTATATATGTAAACAGAGTAAATAAGATAGGTAAAACAGCGGAAGATTTCAAACTATTTCAAAACAAGTCTGGTACAACATAATGTCAACTTTCCAAATACACAAGTCTAGATAAAAACAACATCACTGAAAAACTGAAATACATAAGTACTATCCCCAAAATAAGTGATAATCATAGCTAGCTTCATGTCAAGACCGTACATGGGCTAAAATCCCACAAGCAAGCGATCAGAAATCCAAGCTAAGCTCCAATATTCCCACCCTGAGAACCTGGGGGGGGGGGGGGAACGGAAGAAAAGAGGCGAAAGAAAAACAGGTCAGTCAAAAAGACTGAGTAAGCCCCACTACAATCAATGTAATCTGATAAAGTTAACTGGCATGAGAAGCAGGGATGAACATAAGGATAACTACATACTGGCATGATAGATAAAGGTGTCATCGCATAATCAGGTTTAAGGTTTTGCACCATAGGTGTACTAGCAAACTAACATGACTTAAATAAACACGTATTGATCCCTTGGCCCAAGCTTTGACCCAATAACATGAAATGACCCTAATACGAGGTCCAATAACATGAAGTGACCCTAATACGAGGTCCAACCAAACGGTCTAATCGATCGGCTCCCTAAGCCTAACTCGTCACGTGTTGGTGTCAATACGGCCCAAACATAATTGTAGTCGGACTGTGCCGGGTCTCCCGTCGGGTGTATCAAGCCCTAGGGTGCCAACCCCTGGACACCATAAACATAAGTGCACAGTCTCGATCTACTGGTACCCATGCTTGACTTCTCCAAATACGGACTACGTGCACGACCATAGTCCGTCCGGAACTACATCGGCGTACCACTCTGCCGTCGTTTTTGGTCACTTACCTCAAGTCCAGTAATCGTGCCCCCACTCTAGCCTAGTCCCTAGGGTCTTAATGATACAAACTTGGGATTACTGCTGGAGTGGAACCCCCATTGCTAGGATTTTCTAGTGGGTTAAGTACGGTTTAACCCTCTTGCTAATCATGGATTAACTTGGTTAAGTGTAACGATGAGTTCACGACTTAACCCTGATTAATCTACCAAGCCCAAATTGGTTAAGTATTAAGTGGACCATGACTTAACCCTAATCATGAGGCATTAATTAATTAATGTGCCTTAACCTCTCACATTAGACTTTGTTGCGGTTACTAGTTAAGCCGGTCGGTTCCGGGTAGCTTTACACCACAACTTGGTCTAACCTCGGGTTCAAGGTACAACATGACCAACTTCTCACATTGGGTCCTATTGTTTGTAGCAACTAGTTAAGCCGGTCGGTTCCGGGTAGGTTTACGCTACAAACTCAACCCAACCTTGAGTTGGTCACACTTATATTTTCTAAGTGTCATGTCCATTATGTTTCCAAAACACATTACAAGTTTTCAAGCATTTGGGTAGACCTAACTTAACATGGTGGCATATGAAATGTACATATGTTCATATACTTGCATATTACATTTTTAGGCCTCAAAAGCATGCATAAAACCAAACTTAGCATATAAGTGATACATGGTGATAAATGACATGTAGAAGTTGTCATAAGTTCGCATTTAGCCTCACATGCAAGTTATCATAAGGGATATGATAACTTACATGTTGCCAAAATGCAACCTTTAGCCTAAAGCTTGAAGCTTTAAGCTCATAAACCCAAGATAAGCTTGCATAACATGATAACATGAGCAAAATGATCAACCCAAACTTGCATAACATAACTTGCATATCATAACATAGCAAACTTGCATAACATAACATGATAAACTTGCATATCATAACATGGCAAACTTGCATAACATAACATGATAAACTTGCATATCATAACATGGCAAACTTGCATAGCATAACATATCAAACTTGCATAACATGACATAGTAAACTTGCATATCATGGCAATCTTGCATATCATAATGATCAACTAAACTTGCATCATTCATTTAACTTTAGAGTTTAAATATGAAAGTAGAAAAGGGCTTACAATGCTTATGAAGACACAAAATTATATATAGATTGAGACAAAGCCCTTATGCAATCAAATAAACCCAAAATGCAAGCTCCAATTGAAAAACTCTTGAGCCAAAATGATCAAAACCCTTGCTTTATGATGTAAATATGGAAACTTGACTTGAATGGAAGCTAATGACACTCATACAAGATTGAAAACACTTGTATGCATGGAAAATCTCTCATAGAAATAACTTAGAATTTTATGAAGAGAGTGGAGGCCATGAGAGGAATGATTTTGCCATAGTTTAGTTGTAGGGTTGATTAATGATGATTTAGGGTTAGGTTAGGGGCTTATTTATAGAGATTAGGATTAGTTTCAACCTTAGGATTAAACCCTAATTCCAATCTCAGCCCTTAAAACCGAATCTGGCCCCAAAACCTAACCAAAACCCCAAAATGGTGCACCAGGCAAAACTGCCCGGCTGAACCAAGTCGACACCCAAGTCGACAGGGCTGTCGACTTGGGCCTAACCATGTCGACTGCCCAGTCGACAGGGCTGTCGACATAGGTGGTCTGGCGGGAAATTTCCCGCCTGCGCCCAACTGCCCTAATTTCCAAATTCAAACTTGAATTTGAAATCTGTTTTTACTTTGAATTTTTCTGAAAACTTCGTTGGGCCTTAATCGGGTCATACGGACTCCGATTTTCGAAAACTCGGACTCTATTTCGCGTATTTTTCCGAGACGAACGCAATGGCATAGCCCGTTTCCCTTGATTCAGATTTATAAATTAAATTCTGCCTCGATTTACGTTATAACAGGTTATTGAAAATACGGGTTGTTACAAATATTCTTGATTAAGTTTATATTGTTCGTGAAAAATTAGTATTACACATGCTTAGTAGATTTATATTATTTTGTGCTGTTGGAATGCTACATGTTCCTTTCTTTTCCCTTTTGTTTATGAGTTAGACTAATTTGCGAACCTAACGTTCTATGTAAATTATGCGAACGAATAACGGGGGGAAACGTTGGGGTAAAACATTAAATTACATGCTAATGGCATAGATTGGCTCATAATCATGTAAATGATTAGTAGCATGAAATGGTATCATTTGTATACCATTAATTATGAACATAATTTAAATAGTAAATGTGACATGACAACACTTATGGATAATTTACATATAAACTTGACATAAATGACGAATATGTAAATTAAATAAAGGATGAACATGCCTAACCCGAGGTTAGATTGAGTTGTGGTGTAAAACTGCCTGGAACCGCCCGGCACATCCAGTAACCGCAGCAACACCTATCTAATGTGAGAGGTTAGTGCATCATGCCCAAGAAAAACCCAAGGTTAGATTGAGTTGTGGTGTAAAGCTGCCCGGAACCGCCCGGCACATCCAGTAACCGCAACAACACAGATCTAATGTGAGAGGTTGGTGCATTAATAAATCAATTAATGCTAATGAATAAGACATGCTAAGAATGGTAGGGTTAAGTTAACTAAGGCAACACTTAACCGATATAACATGATGTATGGTAGGGTTAAGTAACACAAGAAGGCAACACTTAACCAATATATAACATGATGTATGATAGGGTTAAGTAACACAAGAAGGCAACACTTAACCGATATAACATGATGTATGGTTGGGTTAAGTTAACTAAGGCAACACTTAACCGTTAAATAAACATGCTTGAATCGGTGGAAGGGTTAAGTACATCTCGTGTAGGGGGTAACATTAGTATATATAGGCCCACAAACTTAACCATTAAATAAACATGCTTGAATCGGTGGGAGGGTTAAGTACATCTCGTGTAGGTGGGTAATATTAGTATATGGGTCCACAAACTTAACCGTTAAATAAACATGCTTGAATCGGTGGGAGGGTTAAGTACATCTCGTGTAGGTGGGTAATATTAGTATATATAGTCCCACAAACTTAACCGTTAAATAAACATGCTTGAATCGGTGGGAGGGTTAAGTACATCTTGTGTAGGTGGATAATATTAGTATATATAGGCCCACAAACTTAACTGTTAAATAAACATGCTTGAATTAGTGGGAGGGTTAAGTACATCTCGTGTAGGTGGGTAATATTAGTATATATAGGCCCACAAACTTAACCGTTAAATAAACATGCTTGAATCGGTGGGAGGGTTAAGTACATCTCGTGTAGGTGGGTAATATTTGTATATATAGGCCCACAAACTTACCCAGTAGGAAACCTTAGTAACGGGGACCCATTTCAGCAGTAACCCACATAGATGTATCATGGTACCCTAAACTAGGCAAGGTGGGGCACGATTACTGGGCTGATTATAAGAGATCCGACAGTTTACGGGCGTGCATGTACTCCGAGGTGGGAAAAAGCAGGCACTGGGTACCAGTAGTTACACACTGTGCATCTTGAATCGTGTTGGGTTACTATCATAAGGATTGATACACCTTATGGTGGGACCAGCACAGGGTATCTGCACGCAAGAGAGGGCCAATTGTCATAGATACATGGAACATTAATACAAGTAGGGAGCCAATCGATAGGGTAGTAAGGGTACATCTAACATCTTCGTGGCAATTAGGCTGATTGAGGTAAGATCCTCCTACTAGATGTACACCTGAAGGCTACCACAATTGTGGGGATTGGGATCACGATGTAATATTATCATTTTATACAGATTACTAGTTGGGACACTAGTTAGGCGGTGCAGAGATATAGAAATCAGAATAACAGGGCAGTAGCGAAGCGGAGAAAGAGTAGAAGCGCATTCAGTTTACCTTGCCTTATTTTAAGTTATCTTGTTTTATGGTATTGTCCTATTTTCAATTTATTCATGTCATGATCCTTTATCTTGTTCACATGCTGAAAAACTACTGGACTTACCTGACTTATGTCTGACCTGTTTTCTTTCATCTTCTTTTCTTCTGTTCCCCCCACCCCTCAGATAGGCAGGGAGCGAATAGCTCAGATTAGTTTGGACCGATTCTCTTTCCAAGCTTGGAGATTCTGTGATGTATGGCTTGGAACCTCTTATCTTGGGCCATGGATGTGATTGAACTTTAATTTGGGGACTTATACTACTTTGCTATGTTTTATGCTTCTTATATAGTTGGAATTTTTTGAATCAAGACAGAAGTTTTATGTAGTCAATTGTTGTAAAAGCTTGACTGAACTACGTTGCTTATAAAATGACTTTATTTTCCGCTGCTTTATTTATTTGTCTTGTAATTTATCTGCATCTCTTACCTATAACGCTTCACTGAAGTTAATGCAATCCCTTTGTGAGTGACATTAATGAACGTGGGGTGTTTCCTAGTCCTCCGAGGATGCCTTTGATGCCCTTAGATTTTATTAAGTTTGTAAAGCTTGCACTCTCCTCTCCTGACGTTGTCAACATTCCTCTTCCCTCTATGTCTACAGATGGGGGAATTTCTTCCAACATCTCGTTAAGAAAAAACTTTTGGTACTAATTATTTTTCTTTGCTCCATTCTTATGTTTTATTTTGTTCGAAGGCTAATTCGACTTTTCTCTTTTTAGGTGACTAAGTGATGGTTCTAGTCCATAGGAATAACTTCCTCATCTTTTACAAAGACCGCCCAACTAAGGGAGGAGAACGCCGCTTTGAAAGCTAAAATTGACTCCTTAACCGTGGCAAAGAATATGAGTAAAGATGAGTGTGAGAAACTGAAGGCTTCTAGTGAAGAGGAGAGGCAAACCAAAGAACATTATCCAACCAGATTTCAACTCTTAAGAGCCAATGAGCAGAAATGGTGGTTGTTAATGTTAATGAGCTGAGAAAGAGAGATGGCAGGCTTTCCAATGCGGAATGAATATTTCACGAAACTAGAATAGGATTTCTGAATTCCTAAAAGATCATCTCCCGAAAGTTGTCATGGAATAGATTTCTTGCTTGATTTCTCTGACAAATTTTGAATGTTTCCTGAAATAGATTTCCCTTCTATCCACCCCTCCGTTTAGAGTAGAGTTCTAGAAAGTATCGAGTTGACCAAACAAGGAGTTAAAGTAACAAAGAAAGATAAGTCCGAGTTCGAGGTCCATTTATACATTGAGTACTTGCTAGATGACTCCGACGAAGAAGAGGAAGACATTGTTGTTGTTGATGGTGAAGAAGGGGACAACAATGATGGTCCTAGTGACGAGAATTATCCATATGCTTTTGATCAAGAAGGTGGTAATCCACCTCTTGCTGCTAGTGATATACGCGGTCTTAAAGGGGTTAACCTTGATTTTGCTAGTACTTCCATCGCTCGAGATCCAAAAGAATTCTTACCCAAAGAGTTATGTACTTCTGAAACGAAAGGAAAAGAACATCTTATCCAACCTAGCATCTCCGCTTCATAGTATGGCTTTCACTTTTGAGGTGCTTTCTTTCCTTCGAGTCTATAGTGGTAACTAGTTTTTTGCCATGATATTGTATGGTTCAAAAGAGACACAGTTTCACATCTTAGGGTGGAGTTGGATAAGAAACATAGGGAAATAACTTGATCTCATATAGGGAAGGAAAGATTGTTAATTTTCTTTTTGTATGATGGTAGGACCTTGTTTCTCGCAATGATGTTGTTTCAAAGGATGCTTTATAATTATTTATAGGTTAAGGAGGGATTTTTCAACGAGACAATCACATAAGTCTAAAAAGCAACACCTACTAAAAAGGTCGTAAATAGATTTATATGGAACATTCTCTACTCCCTTCTAATTTTTTGGGAGATGATCAAGAAGTGGTTTTAAGGAGGCTTAGGATTCTCCTTGGAGAGTTAATATCTAATATAAACGATAAGTGTTCTGTGGAGTGGGACCCAAGTGTATGTCTTTTAATGTGTGTGTTGCCAAAAGAGCTCAAAACTTTATTTGGACGAATTTGAGAATTTGTATAATAAACCTTTTTGTGGATCATGACGTTATATGACTTATCTGTCGTGAATAGGGTTCATATGAAATAATGTCTTATTTTGTAAATAGCGGAATCGGTCTGGGGTTTCATCCTCCTTTTCTAAGGACAAATCTTTAATAATTGCAAAACCTAGAGACGTTCTGCAATGCTTTCAAGGTTCTACCCAAGTAAGGATTATTCTACTTCAGAGATTAACTATCAAACATTTGAATGAGAAAATAGCAATCTTGGAGGGAAAATTGAAAGACAAGGATAAGGATATTCTTGAAGCGGAGAGGGAGGTAAAATCCAATCCCTCTATTGATTTTGATGAAGAAATAGCTAGGCTACATTGGCAGGTCGCTGACCTGGAGGCTGAGCGGGATAACGGAAAGGCAAGTTGTGGAACCTGGGAGTTGACTTTTGGTCATAGCGATAATATGTCGGAGTCTGAACCTTATAGATTCACAAATAAGCTTGAAGTTTTAATGTCATAGAAATATTCTTATCTGGGGGACCCTCCTTGTGGGTTAAATGAGTTAGTGGTCAACAGGTGGTCACAAAAGGTTAAAGTTGAAATGAAAAGATTTTACGATCGAGAGCTAACGAGGGTGCTATGTGTTATATCACTTATTACGTCTCCATGATTCAGTAGTTACAGAAAGAGAGGCACAATTTACAAAAGAGTGCATTTAGCCTGGAGAAAGAGAGCAAGACTTTGCGGGCGATGTGTAAAGCCTTCAACAGGGCCCTAAAGATTCAAGTCAAAACCCTAGACACTTCTGACGAGGTTATGAGAAAGCGACAACATTACATTGTCAGGTTTAGAACGTCTCCCTATGTGAGACATGAGATTGCATGACGTTTTGTCGGAAGGCATTATTGTATGGATTATAAGATTCCACCTCAAGCATTGTTTGGCTAATCTTTTTCTTTTAAATAGGAGAATTTTAATCTTGGGACCCAGATTATGGTATTTTTTGGAAGTTTAGAACCCTTTTTTTAGAGGCATACTTAAGGCTGTTGTAATCCATATTCGAGAACTCTATGAGAGCAGACTAGAAATCTATATCTAGTGATGGTAGTTGGTAGCTTCGAAACCCATATTTAGGTTTTAGCGAAAGAGGGTCAGGATCCCGCTTCTAGCAATGATTAGGAGTCCAAACCACATCCCAGATTCGGGTATTTGACAAAAGACCAAAAATTCATTTCTGGTATTTAATAGAAGCCCCGAACCATGACCCAGATTCAAGTATTTGATAAAAGATCAGAATTCCACTTCTGGAAATTAATAGAAATCCCGAACCAACCCAGATTCGGGTTTTTTTGATAGAGGACCAAAAATCCTTTTTTGGTAATAATAGAAGTCCCGAACCAACGCAGATTCGGGTATTTGTGTTAGCAAAGTTGACCTTGTAATTAGAATTCTCCTTTCGAGCTTTTGTTCCCTTTTCTCGGGATTTGATATAAGCAGAGGGTGTACGTGCTTACTTAGAAACTGCTTGGGCTTTTGATTTTCAAAGCAAAGGATGTATGTGCTTTGTTGTCCATTATCTGGGCCTATGTTTCCGGTGCACTTGGCTAGCTTATTATGAAGTAGGGCCCAAGGACTTACCCGTCGTCCATCTAAGAGGTGCCTTACCTTGGCCATCGTAGGTGATGATAAGGGCTTAGATGTTTTAACCAGGCCATCGTAGGCACGACCTAAAGGCTTACTCTTTTGATGCTCTACCTTCGCCATTGTAGGAAGTCATAGAGGCTTACACTTCTCCCGCTACCAAGGGGTGCCTTACCTTGGTCATCGTAGGCTGTGATAAGGGTTTATCGTTCCCTTATGTGGAATACGACATAAGCAAAGGTAGGACGTGCACTTCTACATGCAGAGGTAAGACATGCTTAGTTCATAGCAGAGACACGGTGTACTCTTCTACGAGAAGAGGCAGGGCATGCTAAATTAGATGCGCCGTCCTGATAGTTTCTGGCATGGATCAGAGGCTTATGCTTTTGAAGCTTTAACTTAGCCCTTTCTGATTTCGGCGCAGAGAAAAGGCTTACACCCCCCCCCCCCGAGGGGTGCCTTGACCTGCCCATCTTGGCAGTGATAAAGGAATTTATCCATTTATTTATTTGACCCATTGGGGTTGTTCCAATTTTTGAGAGGGTTTCCATACCCTTGGTTACGTAGATATTCGTATTCCTGGGAATCCATTATTACGATTGACTAAATTTTTGTTACGTATCTGTCCTGTTGTCCTTGACTAAAGAATTTGATGATCATCCCTTTGAGGACTTTGCAATGATTGGTTTCATGCCCGTTCATTATATGGTAGTGATAGTAAGGTCCTCCCAATTTCATTTCGTATTTGGGCTTCTTCTTTGCAGATGGCCTGTAACGCCCCACCCCGAGACCCACCTAAATAAAAAGCATTACTAGGAAATACTGTCAATTAGAGCGGAGAATATGGTTGGTTAGGGGCGACCACTGGTAGATTTGCAATAACAGTTAACAAGTCTTAAGCACATCGATAAAGTGATCGCTATATTTTTTTCTAAGAAGCTTTAAATGCTTAATACTTTATGTAATACAATTCTACGGTGGCTTCAGGATCAGCTCAGGACACAGTACATATAATCATACAATCACAATTCACAAAACAGTTACACAATATTATAATCATAGAGTACAACAAATTCATACGCTATTGTTAAGCGGCCTTTTAATATAGTTCCCAAAAGTGCACCAGACACGCTCGACTCAACATATCGCGTGACATTAAAGTCTGAAGTGTCGCCAAATAGCCAAGGATACAAGCTAAGAAGAGGTCCTAGGATCGGAAACCTCATCGCTCCTCAAAACCATGCTCAAATAAATTTTTCATATCCCTCTACCTTGTGCTTCAACATTTCGAACCCCTTAGGTTCGAAACCATTTGGTTAGTATCCCCCGCCTTCACACAATTTCGTACCCGAATGCTTCAAGTCTTTCGTCTCCATGAAATCCAAACCCCTTAGATGCTTATGCCTCGAACCCCTCTCATATATTAAATTTTTAGACCCCTATGGTTCGAAACTCGTCATTTTGAACCCGAGATTCTTGACTTCATCACCGCCCAGAAGCTTTGAATCGGATCAAACCCCTCATCTCCATGAAATTCGAGTCCCCACTTCATACCATGAAGTAACCACGGATCCCTCAACTTTGTTGTAACTTCGGCTCGTCTCCTCCGCATATGGCATCAATCATATCCCCAAGGAATGAGAATTTCGTATTCCTGGGATACGAAGTTCATTTCCCATGAGAGGGATTTGAGTCTTGTCACACGCATAGACAAGGAGCCGAAATTCCCGAATCGGGCTCCCAGAGGTACGAAATCTGCAAAATGGTCCTCAAACCTACCTACTTCCACCTATCCACTCCACTAATAATACCGCTTAAACTTACACTTAAAAAGGGTTGGAAATTGGCTGATTCGACATCTCTTGAGAGCTCTAAGTGACCTCTTTAATGGCATACTTGCTTTGATGAAGATGAAGAGGAAAATTTACCTTTTCCTGATATTCATATATGGAAATTATGTCATCGAAACACTTGGAAATGTTTGTAAAAGGATGTCATGAGAAAGTCCTAATCTTCTAACTTATTATTGTCAATAAAATATCAGCGGCCCTTCCAAAGTGGACGTAGGCCCCTCACAGGACCGAACCATTGTAAGTCTACTGTGTTATTTACTGCTTTCTACACTTATTTTTCCATACGAAATGTAATTCTCTAAGTAACGGAGAATCTTTAGGCATTGAAATTTTTTGCCGTCAACATTCTAGTACTTTCGCTGAGAAAACTTAGACTCGCATCATTGTCGCACAATCCCATCTTGACTTCAACGCGCTTTAGGTTTCCTTCATAACCTGCCGCCAAGTCTGGTTACGATGGTTAAGCGAACAAAGAAGCAGATGCTTGGGTCCTCTGCCGTAGCTAACGTCGGTACTTCCTAGCAACCTCAGTCAGTAGAAGATCCGGCTGAAACAAAAATGCTTCCTACTTTATACCCCGAAGCCCCTACGACTCAAGCGCTGATCAATGCACTTAATAAGAAGTATGAAAACACGGCTCCTGAACTCAGCCAAGCATTGCAAAACAACATCGACCTTATGTGTCAATTCCAAGACGGTCAGCGCGTTGTCGCTCGACTTCAGCTCGCTCAGAACAATGCTTGATCGCGGCGTACTGTATCGAAAACCTATTCTTCTGAGTCAAGAGGCCCACATTAGAGAAGGAGGTTCAGCCTCAATAGTAACATCATCATCGGCTATAACGCTCGTACTAACGAAAATGGGAACGCTGATCGAACCACCGTCACATAAAGTGGGGGAATGTAGAACCGGGACCACTTTCGGTTGATTGTCAGCGATGAAATAGTTCCGAGTAACCGACCCCCTCCTCGACAGAACAAAACTATCGCCACTTAGAACTTGGGGCCTACGCTTCTAGCAACCCAGTAGGCCTAAGGACCTCCAAACAGGATGCACACCAGCCCACTCAACCCCACCAGCCATACCAAAACCAAGCTATCGATGTCGACGATATTGTAGAGGATGAGCCCGACGTGCAGCACAGAAGGAGCCTACGGAACAAAACTCCCGAAGTTTTTCGAAACCAATGGATTCCACCAGAAGATCCCTATCCATCATATCTCCCCGACATGGTCCGAAGGATCATGAGAGATATGCGAGGGAACGCCAACGACTCGTGGGAAACCCACTTGAGGCGTAATCCCTTCACTAGGATTGTACACGAAGTCGGGTGGCCCCGACGCTTCAACATGCCACAAATCGCGTTTTACGATGGCATGACTAATCCCTGTGCCTTTCTAAACCGTTATGAGTGGAAGATAGACTCTAACCAGGCCACCAACGCGATCAAATTCAAGTGCTTCCCAGTTTTCTTGTCAGTCACAACTCTGCTTTGGTTCTTTTGCCTTCCACTCCGATCTGTAACAACTCAGGCCAGTTGGCCATGAAATTGGTTAAGCAGTTCAGAATGCACGTTCCGACTTTAAAGAACACCCTCACCCTATCCAATCTTTACAAATAGCCTACAGAATCTCTCAAAATCTACATTACGCGATTCAATACCATCCTCACCGAGGTCAATGACCCGGAGCCTTTCCCCATGCTCGTCCAACTTGCAAAAGATGTCCTTACTACCTTCGAATTTGGAGCATAGATCGACAGAAAGCAGCCTAAGAACCTAGATGCTTTCTACGAAAAGGAAGGAGAGTTCTTGTGCCAAGGAAAAGCGAGGCATAATTGAGTTTCTCGGGGCAACCACTACAATCACCTATAAGTTGGCATCGTCCACGACAGTACCAAAGGAAAGTGGGTCGGGTAATCTCCCGACAAGGGCAAAGAAGAAGCCCTCTACAAGCTAAAATCGAACAGCGGCAGACAAAGTGGTCGCAACAACAACCAGGCTCTTATAGATCCTAAGAAGCATGGCCGCTTCCAAAATTACATAGCATATACTCTACTGAATCAGGACATAGAGACAGTCTACTTAGAGACCTATAATACTCTTCTGTATAAGAATCCCAACACCAGGGAATCCACCGACCGCGAGAAAACCTCCAACAAATACTATAGATTTAACAACATGTATAGGCACAAAACTAGTGATTTCCATCACCTCAAGGATGATATTGAAAAAATCATCTCCGAGAAATGCTTGGAACTGTACGTTCAGGATTCAGGATCCTGCTTCTCTAGAAGCAGCTATGGGCCCTCCAACGCCCGCACTTCCAGCACCTGCAAACACTGCCCCAAGGTCATCTAACCAAAGGTCACGTGGCACTGTGATCAATACTATCTGTAGAAGACCTCATCCCATACATGACAGCTTTTGTAAGATGGAGGAGCATGCCAACTCTATAAAGCATTCCACCTACAAAGCTTGCTCTACTTTAGACGAGTCCGCGCCCACCAAGTTCCAAAAGATAATGTGGGACGATATCGTCTTCTAGGAGAAAGATTACATGGGAATCAATATCCCAACTATTTACCCTCTCGCCATTTCTACCCTATCGGATTAGCTTTCATTCGAAGGATCCTTATCGACTCAGGAAGCTCGATCAACATCATCTTCAAGGCGGACTACGACCAAATGAAACTTAAGGCTAAAGACATAAAGCCCTACTATGCCACGATCCACTGCTTCAATGGATCTTCTAATCACCCAGTAGGCATTGTCGACCTGCCTGTAAAATTCTGAGAAGGGGATCTGAGTCAGGTCTAAATCCTCACCTTTGTGGTTATTGACGTTATCTCTCCGTACAACGTCTTTTTTGGACATCCTTTCATTGCATAGTTTCGAGTCTGCATGTCACCATGGTCCCTTCTAATGAAGTTCCCGAAAGAAAATGGAATCGGCACCGTAAAAGGCGACCAAGCAACAGCTAGAGATTGCTACCTCATAGAGTGGAGGAATGCGCAGAATAAGGACAAGGGCAAGACCATGCCTAAGCCTTCTTGCACCAAGACCGTCTCCGCATAGCAATCAAAGACATTTGAGTCTTGGCTCAAGAACCACTGCTGTATTTCTGACGATCTCGGTCCAAGAGAGGGCGAAGAGCCCGAATCCAAAAGGGCTACCCCAGTAGAACCAATGGTGGATGTTCTGGTCAGCCCCGACGACTCGACAAAGGTTTTGAAAGTTGGATCGCAACTCCACCCCACCATAAAGGAATATCTTGTGGATTTATTAAGGGAAAATTTTGACGTATTTGTTCGTACCCACTTTGATATGTGTGGCATCGACCTCGCAGTCGTTTGTCACAGGATAACCATCAATTTCTTGTGACCTCCGGTCAAACAGAAATGTCGATTCTTGGGAGCCGAAAGATCGAATGCGCTTAAGGAAGATGTAGATAGGCTACTCAACAACAATTTCTTTCAAGAAGCTTACTAACCCGAATGGATCTCCAATTTAGTCTTGGTCAAGAAAGAAAACGGAAAGCGACGAATGTGTGTCGACTTCTCCGACTTGAACAAAGCATGTCCTAATGATAGCTTCCCGCTGCCGAAGATCGACCAGCTTGTTGATTCAACCGTTAGATACCGGCTTTTGTCCTTTATGGATGCCTACTCAGGATATAATCAGATTCCGATGTACCTCCCATACCAGGATCATACTTCTTTTATAACCAACCTCAGGTCATATTGTTATCGCGTCATGCCCTTTCGTCTTAAGAACGCGGGAGCCACCTACCAACGACTGGTCAACTTCATTTTCGAGGACCAAACTGGAAGATCCATAGACATATATGTGGATGATATGATTGTAAAATCGAGGATGTCGAACAACCACGTCCGTGACCTCTTCGAAATGTTCGATATCGTCCACCGATATGACATGAAACTCAATCCCTTGAAATGCTCTTTTGGCGTTGTGTCGAGAAAATTCTTGGGTTTCATTATCAATTCGCGAGGCATCGAAGCCAATCCAGATAAGATCAAAGCTATTTGGGATATATAGGCCACTCTGAGCATCAAGGATGTTGAAAGTTTAAATGGTAAGGTCTCAACTTTAAGTTGATTCATATCTAAATCCACCGACAAATGCGTCCCCTTTTCAAATTGCTCAAAAGAGGGAAGCGCAATTTCGCATGGACCTCGGAATGCGTCAACGCAATCAAGGACCTTCTGAATCACTTAGAGTGACCACCTATCTTGTCCAAAACCGTCGATCATAAGGACTTATATGTTTATTTGGCTGTTTCCATGCAGGGAATCAGCTCAGCGCTCGTGCGCATTGAAGATCGTCTCCAATGACCCCTTTGCTACATCAGCAAGAGATAAACAGGAGAAGAAAAGAATTACCCAAGGCTTGAGAAGCTAGTCCACTACTTGTTGATATCCTCCCGGAAGCTACAACCATACTTTCAGTCTCACCTCATCAAAGTCTACACCGGCCAGCTGCTATGACAGGTCCTGTAGCGACCTGAGGCATCTGGACGACTACTAAAGTGGAATATAGTGCATAGTCAGTTTGAGATCACATTCATCCCTCGCCGAGCCATCCTTGAACAAGCCCTCGCAGATTTCATGGTGCAATTCACCATCCCGAAAGAGCCTCCTTCGGGAGACATAAAAACTCCAGACACTCAATGGAAACTGTTCATGGATAGATCTTCCAGCAATAAGTCTTTTAGCACTAAAGTCATGCTCATTACACTAGAGGAGCGCCCAATATGCTAAGCTTTAAAGCTCAACTTTCCCGCTACTAACAACAATGTAGAATACGAAGCCTTAATCATTGTACTCGGGATTGCAATCGAACTTAACATCAAGGCCATCTAGATTTACTCCAACTCAATGCTCATCGTGTGACAAGTACAGGGAGAGTACCAAGCCAATGGGGCATGACTCGCTCCCTACCTCGCTCAGGTTCGTAGACTGCTCTCCAACTTCGAACACTACATTATCACGCATATCCCTCGAGAACAAAACGAAAAAGATGACTAATTAGCTAAACTGGAGAACTCTGAGGATGCGCTGCTCATGGGACTTTCTCCTTCAAAGTACTCGACTCTCCGAGCATCATCCAGATGCAGACTGAGTCAGTAGCAGCAACTGAGACTGAAATTGATCTCGAGTCTTAGATGACACCAATCAAGAACTACTTGCATCATGGAACCCTCTCTGGATGCTACAAGGAAAGACGGTCACTCACTCGCCAATCGTCTTGCTATACCATCATGGATGGAGTGCTCTATCGAAGAGGCTTCTCTGTCCCGTAACTTCGGTGTGTAGCCCACGACGACGCCGGCCATGTGTTACTGGACGTGCATGAAGGCGAGTGTGGTAACCTCACTGAGGGGGCAAACTATAGAAAGAAAAATTACCAGATATGGTTATTTCTGGCCCACACTTGATCAAGTTGCCACAAACTATGCCGCAAGTGTGATAAATGCTAGCGGTTCTCAAAGATCCCAAGATCCCCTCCTACTGAGCTAACGCTAATGGTCAGTCTTTGGTCGTTCACCAATGGGGGATAAATATCATCGGAACTCTTGCAATGGCCAGAGGCGGGGCATGATATGCCATCGTCGCGGTTGATTACTTCACCAAATGGGAGAAATCCAAAGTTCTCGCTATAATCACTACCAAAAAAGGCAATCAATTTCATCGTCTACAATATCGTTACCCGCTATAGAGTTCCCCAGGTCATCATCTCAGACAATGGAACCCAGTTTGAGAGCACAAAGTTCAAAACTTTTTGTCAACTACACAATATCGAAAAGAGATTCTCAACAAAGGCTCACCCTCAGGCTAATAGGAAAGTCAAGGCTGTTAAAAAAGTCATTAAATACATAATCAAGAAGCATCTGGAAAAGGCAGGAGGCTTATAGCAAGATGAGCTCTCTATAGCTCTACAGGCCTACCAGACCACCCCTAACTCAACGACCGACCATACTCCATTCGCCCTTGCCTATGGATCCGAAGCCATCATTTCCACTGAGCTAAAGCTTCAGTCTCATCGAGTTACCTATTATGATCCTAAGACCAACCAAGACTAGCTTTTAGGGTCACTCAACTTGCTCGAAGAAAAAAGGAATGAAGCCGAACTCAGAGCTGCCTCTCAGTGCCAACTAGTAGCCCGATACTTCAATTCCAAAGTCTGCCACAAGGATCCCAATTTCGGTGTCCTTGTCCTAAATGGATCTTTCCCACACCGAATGGTTTCAGTCCATGCTGGGAGGGCCCATACGTCATATAATGAAGACACGGAGATGGAACCTTCAAGCTAGCAACCGTAGATGCATCCGAACTCCCAAGGGCATGGAATAGTGAACATATTCGCCGCTACTTCACATAACTTAGAGTGCATTTTTCTGCTTCCTAACAATGTTTTGTTTTCCTTAAATTCAAGGCATTGTAAAGGCATTTACTACCAAAGTTACTAGTAACGATGATGTTCAATTCTCTGTGTCCTTGATATGTTTACTTTCTGCATGATATGTTTGATTGACAACCACAACTAGCTTGCACACACAAACACACGAACATCGAACTGGTAACGCGTGCACGGGAGGTGGTACCGTCACTCGAATCTCGAACGAACGACGAGATCAAGTCTAAATAACACCACTCGAGTCTCAAATCAACGACGAGACCGAGTACTAATAACGTGGGATCGACACCCCAAGCATGGGAGCTGGTACCGTCACTCAAGTCTCGAACCAATGACAAGACCGAGTATAAATAACACCACTCGAATATCGAACCAACGACGAGACCGTAAATAGTTTTGTTCCCAAGTCTCCAGACTTAAAGGTAGCCCGTCACCAAATCCATTGTGATAACGACCACTCCCACGGCTCCATTTGACCCACCGGGTCCGGATCCGGGTAACATTTGGTGAATAAACAACGGCCTCGAGCTCTAGACTCAAACGAATGACGGGAGAGCCAAAAAGGTCGAATTCGCGATGTCCATGCCATCTCATGACTTTGGACCAACGACTTCCAAGAGGTCCAAGAGAGAGGGCACCTGACCTGTGTTCCACACGACTCAGAAACCCTGAACAAAGCAAAACCCGAGAGTTGAACCAGCGCACATCCTCTGCACAACTAGGGCATCCCTAGGAAGAAGTCTCCTATCACGTTCGCTTAAGTGTAACAACATGTACATTTGTGCAAGTACAGGACACTGGAAAGCATAAGACGAACACTAGAACACTAAATGCGAAATCTGATATAAGAAAGGTTAACTAACACAACCAAAGAAAACTACATATTTAGATATCTTTCTTTCTAACGACATGATGTACAAGAGAACCACACCATGCCTCCAAAGACCAAAAGCGAAGATCGTACTCACATGAATTATTAGCCTACGTAACCAAATTAATAATAATATTTATGACTACAACTGATTCTACTCATCCTTTTTCTTTATTTTCTTATTCTGTACAGATTTGACACTAGGAGGATCACTAGTTATGGACCCCTTCCTTCTAGAACCACTTCCGTTGTTCCCTCCTTTACCCTTAATAAGAGTGACAGACTCGTGAGACATCGATGTGCACCTACCGCCATCGTCCTCGCCGCTTGTAATCACCGTGACCTCCCCGGGGGCTATACATTACAGTGGTTTAGAGGCGATGTCAGAAGAAAGGCCCAGTACAACATCACTTTCTCCCTGAACTTTCTTGGCCTCTAATTCTGCTTTTTTCAAAACATTTCCTGCGGCCTTCCGATTAGCTAGTTTCATTGACTTGAGTTGCATAGCTGCATCCGCTTTAAGCTTTTTAAGGGTCTCCTCGGCCCTCTTGTTGGCATCATCATCGGCCCTCTTCTTCCTCGCCTTCTCATCGGCTCTCTCCTTCTCAGCCATGTCGACAACTTTCTTTTTTCTGGCTTTTTCAACGGGCCTTTCCTCCTCTTCCTCGGTATTGGCCTTCTTCTTAGCCACGTCGGCGGCAACCTTTTCCTCAGCATCATGCCGAGCCTTTTCCTACGCCTCCTTTATAGCAGCCTTATCATGTTTCCTCTTCTCCTTCTCTTTCTAAGACTTCTCCACCATCTTGGTTTTCTAAGATTCCACCATATCATGCATTGTATGCACGCTCGCATCAGCTACACCGTCACTTAGGTACTTTGGCCATCCACAACCTCTCCTTTCTCAAGAAGATCCTTGTAAAGGTTGGACCCCAACTCAACATCCGACAATGTATCCGCATGCTCTCCTACCTCTCCAAACTGCACCTCTTGTTATGCCAATCCAGACTCTGATACTTGGGGAAGCATGGGGGCAAAACCTAGTGTAGTTTCCGCTTCGAGAGGGGCTATACAACAAAAAATGCAACTACTTAGTTTGGTAGGATTTAGTGCTCTCATCCTCTTCGGTTATTCGCGGTAATTTAAGTTTACCTCCGGGAAGATATGGTGTATGCATTACAGGAAGGGTGCTCGTTGCAATGACAAAAGTGGATCCCGATAGTCCCAACTCTGGATGTGTGGGGTCATACTCAGCCAAAATATGAGCTAGGGCGGTGGGACTGCTAGTTGTAGCTAATAAAGGAACTGGTGGCCTGTAAGAGCTTCCCTCTACAAATTCATGAGAAACTGTTACACTCTTAGTCGACACAAACTTTCCCATTTCCGCAGCAAGTTTCGCCGACCTCTCCCTCTCGGCATCCTCCTACGGCAATCTCCTTCCTTCCTCCAGCTTCTTACGCTCATCCTCAATCAAGAGCTTTACCATGAGTTTATTCTCGTCTATTGTTGGCACCTATCGCAATCGATCCTCAAATGACACCAACCTCTCCCATGTCCGATCTATCTCTCGGGGGTAGTCGTTAACCCACGAAATCTCGCGGAACCTTAACGCCTTGCCATATATTTCCTAGATTGGCTCCTCCAGTGACTCCTCTACTCTCGCCTCGGTGTCCTCAATTTCTTCCCAAAGCCTATCCACTTCTCTTTGGTGCTCAACCTTTATCCCTTCTAGTGAGCTCAAAACGTCTCTATTACTGTCCTCGACTTTCTCTTTCTCCTCCTTAGCCACCTCCAGTTGCTTCTCAGCTCATCATCCTCCCTCTGCTACCTCTGGACCTCCTCATTCTCGGCTTTCAGCTTCTTATTCTCTAGTATTAAAGCCTTGTTGTCCTTCTTAAGCCGGTGCACTTTATCATTTTCAGTAGTTAAATGAATGTTCACCTCCTCCAGCTCTGTCTTTTCCTTCTTTAGCAGCGCATTCTTTGTCGAGACCGAGGCTACATTGTCCTTAAAAGCGGAAGTAGCACGCTTTGAGTCCTTCACCAGCTTGTAACATTTCTCTGTCAGCTCCGCTGTTTCAATAAGAAGTGATTAACACTTACATAAGCTACTATGTGCAAAGAAAAAGTCACGCCATAAGAATCGGCCTTACCTATCTCTTTCTCTTGATTGCAGATGGTGGTCTGCTCAGCATCAATAGTCAACCCCTGACTCTAGATCTCCATGTTCTTCTTCCTGATCAAATCCGAAAGATTCGTGGAGTACTTTCTAAACTCTCTAACTTGGAAATAGGATATCTTCACCTTCATCCACACCTCTTTATTGTCTTCACGGGGAATCGGGTTGATATCGGGAAGGAACACTATTTCGTCAAAGTAGTGATCAGGGAATTTTTGCTTCAATAAGGCTTTCCTCTTTTCAATAGAAAGCTCTTAGGTCTTGGGGGCACTAAATCCTGCCTCGTTTTCTTAGCTATTTCTTTCTTTCTCCAATAGCCAAGTGTCGACTCTTTCCCATTGGAGACGTGGGTAGAAGTCAAAGGTGCAGTGTGAGGAGGAGCCATCAATGCGGAATGTATGGTGCTCGTTACGTCAATCCTGGAGTCTTTCGCAGATGTCCGAATGGTAGGTAGAGGACTCGGAGACTGTCGGGATCATTCTCTATGACAGTATTTGCTACTGCGATCACGAGGAGATGGGGGATCATCAACCAAACTGGCACTCCTTCTACAGTCTGAAATGAAGCCGCCCCTAAATGATCGATGACACCCATAGCCTTGGCCTCTTCTTCCTCGAGTCATGTCACCTGAAAAGGAAACAGAACCATGTTTAAAATCAAGCACTCTGTGTACACACAAAAATGCGGTGTCATGCGGTGTTTATGAATGTGTATCCTAAGTACTCTTTCAGCAAACTAGATAGTGCTCTGCTCGAAGGAGTGATCTCTCCTGCAGCTAAAGTTAGTTCCTCCACACTCCTAGCACTATTCCAGGGAAACACTTCTGGTGGGAGCTTATTAAGCTCATCAAATTGACCCTCTTTCTCAAGCAAGATGGAAGTCTCATAAGGAGTTACCGAAGATTGCGACCTAGTTGATGTTTCTATCCATGTCTCATTTGTCGTAGGAAGAACAAGAGCGATCGATGGGCCTTCGTCCTAAGCAACTGCCTCCTCATCACCAATCTCGTCCCTACCAGCCTTCTCCTGAATCTTCGTTGCCTTGTACGTCTTAGACCTGGTTGAGGACGCCCTCCTCTTCCGGCTCGGAGAGCCTGCTTCTTTCCTGGTCTCCACTTTCTTTCCACCTCTGGCGACGGTTGGTCTAATTACCACTTGATCATCAGGAAGTAAACATACACGACGAAGTTAGTCCTGATCTAGAACGCTCTCGGTGGAATGTGACTCAGCCGGAATGGCCAACATAGACTCAAGACATTATTGATACACGATGTCTGTAGGAGCCTTAGGATTTTTTGTCACACAAGAATGAAGTTAAACTTAAGCTACCAAACCCACATGTTTTAAGCCAAAAGTAATGGGGAATGATTACTTCCTTTTAACCATCTCCTCGCTAACCCAGGTGGACAACACATGAAGAACCAGTCGTGCTTATACACAGTCAACGTAAGCCGTTTCCCATCGAAGAACTTGGTGTTGGGTGAAGCTTCCAAGAAATATGGAGAAGGCAAAATATCTGTTCTCCTCTTCAACAGAAACAAGTACCGGATGTCCTCTCCGGTGGGCTCGAACTGCCGGTACTCCCTGTAGAGAACGTAGGTACCTAAAAGGGAAGTGTATGCCAATGGATGGAGCTGCAATGACGCAAGGAAAAAGTAGTGCAGCATATCAGAATTAAAGTTGTTAGCTGGGGGAACACACCCAGTAATGCATGCCTGCCTGTTCCAACTAGTGTACACTTCCGGTGGTGCTTGAGCCCTATCGTCCTTCCCGGGCGCACGAACATCTTTCGGGGGAATGCTGAACTACAATGCCATGTGCCTCACCGTCGTTTCATCTATATGCGATGGCACCAAATCCATCGGATTCTCAAGTATAAAAGTGCCCGCCAACATGTCTAGTGCCACTAACGCACTTACCTCAACGATATCTACATTCTCTACCTCCTCATGCTCTACCTGCGATTGTTAACCTCCAAGCTGCACACCACGATTAGACATTTCCAGCGAACCTATCGCTTGAGAAGGAGTGGATTCTAAGGAAGTTTCAAGATCGTTGCCCTTCGAGATAACATCCCTAGTTGAGTCAGATGGGGACCGTGAATGCTGCGAAGCCCCGGATTCTGAGATTTTCCATGTTTTAAATCTTGTATCCATTTGCTAGCTATACTTTCAAGATCTTGGTGTTAGACGTCGCATTGCACGACTTGTACCCCATGTGATAGTGTAAATTAAAATATACGTGCGGTGTTGTGCCATGCCGTGCTAATACTATTATAACTTCAAATCTTGAGACTCGGCAATGGTCACGATCCGTTGAGACCATAACCATCATCGTCATCAACCAATTTTGTTGGATTCACATCGAATCATGACATCACGATTGGAGTCAATAGAACACGTTCAATAGTTCAATAGTCCAGTCACTATCTGAATATATGCTCTACTCCTATATGCCAAGTTATATTGTCATTTAAACAACATTTAACCTGGGAGTCTGCTCAATTGTATGAGCATTACGGAAGCAATTCAAATCCCGAGATGAAGAGCTTTATATCCCTGTCTGGGTTACAAAATTTCGTACCTACATAACGATAAAAAAAATACGTATCCCACCAGGGGTATGAAATTTCGTACCCATAGGGATACAAATTACTTCAATTACGGCTCCACGTCTTCCAGCCCCGCCTCTTCTTTTCCAACATCCCTCTCCTTCTACTCTCCTTCCTCTCTAGACACAAGCACGAATTCAAGCTTGCCCCTCAAGATCCAGTCTCGAGAAAGGACCCCTACTCCAATCCAAGAAACGTTCGTGAGCTTCCTAAGCTTCAATTCAAGGCTGGAAGTGCAACGGTTCTCGAATCGACGACGGTGTCCACTGTGAGGTCGATCTAATGGGTAGGAATGACTCGTGCTAGGGCCCGACTTCATATCAACATGCACAAGAGCACCAGGCCCCCAACCAGTTGTCGATGTTTAAAATTTTTGAGGTCCTAGCGTTCGGTTGTTCTGGAGTTACACGTTCAAGTAAGCGCGACACAAGAAGAAAGAGTGGGGAGGGGAGTCCGAATTTATAGGGGAGGAAGGTTTCATGCTTCCTCCCAATGGGATTCTCGTATCCCACATAGGGATACGAATTTTCGTATCCGACCATGGGTATGAATTTTCGTATCTCAATGGGGTACGAGTTGTCGTATCCTAGTGGGATACGAAAATTTTGTATCCTTTGTTGGGGTACGAAGATCGCGCGCCCTGAGCCTAAGATCCGAGTTTCCTCAATAAAAAGTAATATATATAATAATGATAATAAAAAATAATATATATATATATACACACATACACAAATATGCATAAACGTGTGTCTCCGTATGCATGGTGTACACATGGATGTGACTAATGTATGTGCAAACTTCCCGCATATAACTTTCCGTGACTTGGGAGAGTTAACATGCATAAATGCATACTTATGCACATTCTCATTCACGTGTGCATATATTTATTTTCTTTTCCACCCCCTGTCATGTAACGCAAAACCGCACGAAAGTGTGTGAGCATATACGCGGTGTTATATCGGCAACAACTCGTTTATGTTACTATTTTAACGAAAGTCGACAACTAACGTTTACATTCATAAGTTAATAGGAATTAGACGATTAAACAACATATTTCCACCAACTCAAAGCACATCGTGTTAAGAAAATATGTACTTTATGGGGGTAAATGCTAACCGACCTTTTGGTCCGGTTACCAAAAGTACACCAGACACGCTCGACTCAACATACCATGTGACGTTAAAGTCTTAAGTGTCGCCAAGTAGCCAAGGATACGAGCTTAGAAGAGGTCATCGGATCGGAATCCTCACCGCTCCTCAAAACCATGATCAAACCATATTTTTGTATCCCTCTCCCTCGTGCTTCGACATTTTGAACACCTTAGGTCCGAACCCCTTCTGTTCGGATCCCTTGCCTTCACAATTTCGTCCCCAAATGCTTTGGGTCCTTCATCTCCACAAATTATGAACCCCTTAGGTGCTTATGCCTCGAACCCCTCTCAGATATTAAAGTTTTAGACCCCTACGGTTCGAAACTTCCCATTTCGTAGCCGAGAGTCTCGACTCCATCAATGCCCAGAAACTTTTGAACCCCTCACCTCCAAAAAATTGGAGTCCCCCACTTCGTACCATGAAGTATATTTGGATCCCTCAACCATGTTGTAACTTTGGCTTGTCTCCTCCGCATATGGCATCAGTCGTATCCCCAAAGGATACGAATTTAGTATCCCTGGGATACAAATTTTGTATCCCATAAGAGGGATATGAGTTTTGTCACACGCATAGGCAAGGAGTCGAAATCCTCGAACTGGGTTTCCTGGGGTACGAAATCTACAGATTGGTCCCTAAATCCTACCTACTCCTACCTAACCACACCACTATAAATACCCCTTGTTAATGACATTTTTCATTAACACCTAAACTAGAATAAACAATGCGTATGCTTAGAAGTTTTACGCAAGGATGATCCAAAGGTTACTGAAATGCAGTCCTGAACTAGTGCTCTTTAACTAATTTCACCATTTCCTAGGCGTTAAGACCATTAGTCAGAAGATTAGTTATCCTTCCCTCAAGGGGTGAGTATCACACTTATGAGACAATGAAGTCTAGGACAACCTTGAAGAAAGGATTTTACTAGTTAAATGAAACTAAGACTTTATGCAATAAACACCTTTAGATCATGGATGGAATAATATACATTATGTCGAGAAGAAACAAGCTATTGCCTCACAACACTCGAATTTGTTTTTGTAACGACCCGCATTCTACGCATTGGAGGATCGTAAAATATTTATTTCACTCTCATATAAAGTCCTATGATCGTGTAACTTTGGGAAACAACTATTGGGGTCATTTCCCATGTTCACGATTTTTCCGAATTTTAAATGACTGTTTTGCCTCTGGTGAATCTTGTTTCGCGTATAACTTTTGATTGGTGAGGAGTTTTGACCTGAAACCACTTTCGTTGGATTCAGATGATGGTTTACCATTCGTATAGTAGTCACATTAATCAAACGGACTTACCGTTTGGGTGTTATGGCTGAAATAAGGTTTGGAAGATGAAAAACAACATAATTAGGCTTAACCGGGTGATTAGCAGCTGGGCCCATAACCCATTTCGGGATTAGGGTTATGGGAGGGCTGATAGGGTTTGAGAAAACATTTCATTTCATTTTTTTAGTTGCTAATAATCATCCTTGAACCCTAGCAATGGCCTCCATCTTCCAAATTTCATTCTAGTCCCTTCCTAATCGCTTTTTAACCACTAATTGATCAAATTAACACCAAATCAAGTCAAGTAGTATCAAATCAGAGAAAGAGCTGCTGATATACATTGGAATTCATGCCATAACAGTAAAGTTTCAGATTAAAGATTTCATTTATGGCTAAGGTGAATGATTTGCACTTTTATTCGCTAATTACGTCTAATTAGGGGTGATTAGTGATAATTAGCGAAATTATGCATTATAAAAATCTGGAGAAATACGTAAAAATTCTTAAATATTATTTTATGTCACTGGCGAAAATTTGGGTTAATTTGGACAAAGTTTGCTAATCCTATAGTTAAAACATGGTTAAGGGGATTAAGGGGAAAATCATGCTTTTTGGGTATGTTTGATCCAAAATATTTCATGTGAATGATGTTTTAATATTTTTGATTGATTCTATATTTTGTTACTGCTATTTGGAATGTTTTGTGATGTCGTAGGAAGGTTAGAATGGTTGAAAATGTCGTCGTTTGGCGAAATTAGCTCGTAGGAAAAACTGCAGAAAACCGGTTCCTGAAGGGGGCATGCCTCACAAACCGCCCAGGAGAACTTCGATTTATAAAGGGCGTATGTCTCACGAACTGCTTTAAGATGATGGTCACGAACCACTCTAAGATGATGGTCACGAACCGCTCCAAGATGATGGTCACGAACCGCTCCAAGATGATGGTCACGAACCGAGGAGGTGTTCACGAACCGGGGGGGATGGTCATGAGCCTGGGGTGCTCACGAGCCAGGGGTGGTCACGAGTAGGGGGTGGTCACGAACCGGAGGGGTCACGAGTCACGAACCGACCTTGACGAGGACCCCGACCTGAACCTAGATGATGACTCCAAACCGAACCAAATTCAAACTTCTTCCATGCGACGACAATTGTGAACTCTTCTGAAGATTAACTACAATTCAACCAAAACCCGAGATGCAAAGGAAGTCCAAATGAGAATTTATTACTCAGGATCCAGATGAGAACCAACGAGTTAACTTCTAGAGTTGGGCTTTGCTGCGGGACGTGTGCAAAGGGGTTATCGATATCTATAACTTTGGTTCACCATTGAAGAGAGTGGGCATGTAGACGAACCAGAGCTTGGGAAGTGTGGACTGGTTGGACCTTAACCTAGAGCCAAGGATGTGTGGACTGGGTTGGGTTATTGACTATAGACCAATGAAGTATGGTCATAGCAATAGTTGTACGGAGTTTTCATCATAGCCCCAAGGGATTTGGTGATCAAAGCGGTGGATATCGTATGCTTTACGCGCTGAATGAGAGATGTGAGGATGATTTCTATGTTTTATGTTTGCTATCACCATGACATACACACTCCCGTTTATTTCTACACTATATGCTAGCGTTACCTTAGAGTACTGTACATCTTGTTGTGCTAACTCTTTGGTTGCAGGTCCAGGTTCAGGTATGATTATTTATACCTGTTATTGTTTTATTTTGATGCTATCGCTTATACCAGAATTTTGTCTGACCCAGAGTTTTAAGTCTCTTCTTATTACATTGGGTGCTTCTAAACGAGCAGATTAGAGACAGGTTAGGTGGTTATGCACGAGTAGCTGTCCGGAGATGAGCGGGAGGCTTCCAGGTACTATTTACAGATATTCTCCCTGTGTTGTTGTTGGTCACCACTTTGGGCATTAATAGTGTACCTTTTCTATTTTGCTTTAGAGATAATATTTTGAAGT
Organism: Allium sativum; assembly: GCA_030737875.1. Lineage (NCBI taxonomy): Eukaryota > Viridiplantae > Streptophyta > Magnoliopsida > Asparagales > Amaryllidaceae > Allium > Allium sativum. Next base: position 192,648,779 of record CM060927.1, on the reverse strand, counting down.
TGTAATAATGATGGTTTGGATCATAAGCTGTACTTTGGGTTCTGCTGCTATGATGGTTTAGTTTTCAGGTTATGCACCGTCTCGCCTATTTTGTGTCAAGTATGTTATTATTATATTTTATTCCATGCGTTGTGAAGTATACTACAGGTTCTTTGGTGATTCATAGTTTCAAAACCCTTTCCTTTTTGACGACCATCCCGCGCTAGTCGGGCATTGGCACAACGCATTTCGGGGAAATGTCGGCTGGTTCGGGGCGGGCCGTCACACTTGGTATCAGAGCCTAGGTTGCGTAGTTTATCCTAGGGGAAGACATCAGGGAGAGATATTATACTTATATGAGAGCGCGTATTTGTGATATTTTGGTCTTCAAAAGCTATATATATACTATTAGTATATATAAGGATGAAATCGCACTGCACTAGCACCACTATGGAGATGGTTAATCGTTTTCTCTTTACAGATTGAACGATGAGCTGATATACGAGGAGTACGGGTTCAGGGTCCAATGATAGGAATGTCCCTGATACGAAGACAATGTTTACTACTTTCATGAGGGAGATTCTTAGGGATGTTCAGGGAGCAGTTCCTAATGCTGCTAACGGTGGTGGTGTAGCAGTGTAGGCACCTAGGGCTAATTTCGCCAAGCTCAGCAAGGATTATACTAATCTTGGAGGAAAGCCGTTCCACGGAACGGAATCGGCTATGGAGGTTCAAGATTGGCTTGATAGTTGTGAACACATCTTCGAGGATTTAAGGATCGATGATGCAATGAAGAGAAAGTTAGCATCGCATCAACTTCAAGGACGGGCTATGAATTTGTGGAATGCCATTAAAGCGGCTACTCCCGAGGATCAGATCACTTGAAATCAGTTTAAGACTGGCTTTGGTGAAAATTTATTCCAACTGCTCAGAAATCAAAATTGTTGAGGAAATTTTTGGAGCTTAAGCAGAATGGTAGGGCAGTCTCGGAATATATTGCTGAATTCGATACTTTATCGAAATATGAATTATCTTTTATCGATACCGCCGAGAAGAAGATTGAAAGGTTCATAACTGGCCAAGATGAGTACTTGGGGGAAAGACTCGTAAACCATATCGATGAGACTTTCGAATCTATTATGGGAAAGGAATTGAGATCTGGGAGCCTTTACCCTAAGTCGAAGACCGAGATTGCTATTACATCAGCAGAGGGCCAAAGCCGCAGGCAGGTGGTGGAGGCAAGAATTATTCCCAGAATAAGAGGAAACAGAATAAGACCAAGGATGGTCAGAAAAAGAAGAATAAGAAAGATATCGAGTTCTATAGCTGCGCAAGAAGGGTCACTATGCCAAAGAGTGTCGAGAAAAGCCAGGGGAAAAGAAGTGCTTCAACTGTGGCCAAGTGGGGCAATTTAAGAATGAATGTCCATAACCCCCTAAGTAGAAGCAAATGGTGAAAGCATATGCTATCAACGCTATTCCTTCTTCGTTGAATGCCCTAAATACGGCGCAGAAGGGAAAGGGTGTCGTTATTCAAGGTATGCTTTCTATTTATGATGTTCCTATTCGAGTATTGTTTGATACCAGGGCTTCTCATTCGTTCGTATCCATTGACCTGGTAGATAGGTTGGAATTGGAACCCAAGATGGTCGATAGACCGTTAGTTGTGACAAACCCGATCGGTGGTTCGACTAGCCTTAGTATGATCTGTCGAAATTTTGTCTTATCGAGTCATGGATGTATGTTTGCTTGTGATTACTTTGTTTTGGGCTTTACTGGTTTGGCATTATTTTGGGAGTCTATTGGCTCCAAAGACATAGGGTGGTGGTAGACAGTGAGGGGTCTTCGGTGACCATTAGAGCGGACGATGGGCGGAGGGAGGTATTGGGTTGCCTACCTAGTGATGAGGTGACGGCTAGTTTTCTACATTCCCTCGACATCCCGCAGGATGAGTTATCAGATGTGCCTATTGCTGGCAAGTATCCGGACATCTTCGAGGAAGTGACCAGACATCCACCACACCGAGAGATTGATTTTCAGATTGATTTAGTGAAAGATGCCAGACCTATAGTGATGCCACTTCGTCGTATGGCGCCGAGAGAGCAGCAAGAGATCGAGGTGCAAGTGGGTGACCTTTTGCAGAAGGAATTTATCTGATGAAGTGTTTCCGAGTGGGGAGCACCAGTTGTGTTTGCTGCCAAGGCCGATGGTTCCCTTCATTTATGTGTAGATTACTGCGAGTTGAACAAGGTGACTATGTAGAATAAGTATCCTCTTCCACGAATAGATGATTTGTTTGATCAACTAATGGAGCAAAACTGTTTTCCCAGTTGGATCTTGCGACAGGATTTCATCAGCTCCGAGTAGTAGCTGAGAGTGTACCTAAAACGACATTTCGAACGCCGTCTGGATTCTATGAGTGGTTGGTCATGCCATTCGGGTTGACCAACGCACCCGCATATTTTGTGGATCATATGAATAGAGTTTTCAGAGATCAATTAAATAAGTTTGTTCTTGTGTTCGTGGACGATATCTTGGTTTACTCTAGGACAGAGGAAGAACACAACGAACATTTGCGGACAGTGATGGAGATGTTGAGGAAACACCAATTGAAAGTTAAATTTTCTAAGTGTCATTTCTGGAGGAGGGAAGTGATATTCTTGGGCCATGTTGTCTCATAGAATGGTATTGTCGTGGATCTTGCGAAGGTGGCTATGGTACAAGATTGGTCTATGCCTAAGAATGCAGCAGACATGAGAAGTTTCTTGGGGTTTGCTGGATACTATCGTAAGTTTATCCAAGACTTCTCCAAGATAGCAGCACCATTAACTCAGTTGACCAAGAAGAATCAAGCTTTTGTTTGGGACGAAAGGTGTGAGAATGCATTAAAGAGACTAAAGGAAAAGTTAACGTGTGCACCAGTGTTCATTATTCCTAAAAGGAACGAAGAGATAACGGTATACATGGATGCGTGTGGTACCAGACTAGGTGTTGTACTGATGTAAGAAGGTAGGGTTGTAGCTTATACTAGTCGGTAACTGAAACCACATGAGAAAAGGTATCCTACCCATGATTTGGAATTGGCAGCGATTGTGCTTGCATTGAAGATGTGGTGACACTATCTCTTGGGAGAAAGATTCGAGTTGTTTACTAGTCATTAGAGTATCTTATCTCTCAGAGGGATTTAAGTCTTCATCAACAGAGATGGTTAGAATTCTTGGCTTCATGTGATTTCAGTATCGCATACACACCCGGGAAGGGCAATACAATAGCTAATGCATTGAGTAGGAGACATGCCAGTTTAGGGGACATGTTTCTGGAATGGAAGCAACTGGAGTAAATCGCAGGGTTTGATTTCAGACCTAAGTGCGAATTGGATCCATAGATGCTAGCAAGTTTGACGATCAGACCGACTTCGATTGAGAGAATTGGTTCCAGTCAAAGAGACAATCCTAATCTATTGGAAATCATTTCTAAGGTAGAGACGAATATCGATGGTGAGGAAACAAACAAGTACAGACTTGATCGAGATGGATGGCTTCAAAAAAATGGTAGACTAGTTGTACCCAATGTTAATGGATTAAGAGATGAAGTTCTTAGAGAGTGTCATCACACGAAACTGACTATACATCCCGGTGGTAACAAAATGGATCGAGACATGAAGCAGACCTACTATTGGGAAGGGATGAAGAGAGACATTGGGAAGTTTATATCCAAGTGCATGAACTACCAGTTAGCTAAAGTCGAGCAAAAGAAGCCTAGTGGTTTGTTACAACCATTGGAAATTCCCGAATGGAAATGGGAACAAGTCTCAGTGGATTTCATTGACAGTTTGCCAAGGACTAGATCGGGTCATGATAGTATTTGGGTGATTATGGATCGATTGACCAAAAGTGCAAGGTTTACACCAGTCAAGTCGAGTAGAACAGCAACTAAGTTAGCGGAATTGTATATGAAGTGGGTAATGAGATTTCATGGAATACCTAAAGGTATTGTGAGTGACCGAGATCCATTATTTAATAATGGGTTTTGGAAGAGCTTACAATAGGCTTTAGGATCAGAATTACATCTCAGTACCGCCTACCATCCTCAAACCGACGATCAAACAGAGAGAGTGAATTGGGTATTAGAGGATCTCTTAAGGGCTTGTATATTGGATCTTGGAGGTTCATGGATGACCATTTGCATCTGGTTGAATTCGCATATAATAATAGTTATCAATCAAGTATTGGTATGGCTCCATTTGAAGCTTTGTATGGAATACCGTGAAACTCACCATCATGTTGGTTGGAGACTGGTGAGAAATTTGTGCTTGGACCAGATGTAATAAGAGAAACTTCAAATAAGATAAAGTTTATTCAACAGCAAATGAAGGCTGCCCAAGATAGGTAGAAGAGTTATACTGATAAAAGACGATGAGAATTGGAATTCTCTGTTGGTGACTTGGTATTCGTCAAAATTTCTCTGTTAAAGAGTGTGATTTGATTTGGTAGGATAGTGAAATTAGCACCAAGGTTTGTTGGTCTATTTCTAGTTCTCGAGCAAGTTAGGAATTTGGCGTATAAAGTTGGATTACTAGACAAGATGGCAGGAGTGCACAACGTATTTCATGTTTCTCAGTTAAGGAAGTTCATGCACGATTCTGATATGACTATTTCACCAGAACAGTTGGATGGTAACGAAGTGGAATCTGAGGCAGTTGGGAGCCACAGAATGATTCGTATTGTCGTACATGATACGAAGAAACTTCGAAGGAAGACGGTGAAACTGGTTAAGGTCCAATGTGTTGATAATGAGGATGACTGTACTTGGAAAACAGAGGAGAGCATAGGGAAGTCATATCCAGAGCTCTTTACCTGGTAAGGTTTCAATTGCGATATAGTTATTCCGCATGCTAAGATAGGCTTATTGTATTTATTTTATATGTTTGATTGTTGCAAATGGTTGATAGGCATGCGGGAACTTTTGGCTGTTTTCTAAGCTAAGGAATTTCGAGGGCAAAATTTCTTAAGGGGGGAGAGTATATTGACCCGCATTCTACGCATCGGAGGATCGTAGTATATTTATTTCATTCTCATATGAAGTCATATGATTGTGTAACTTTGGGAACCGACTACTAGGGTCAATTCCCATGTTCACGATTTTTTGCCAAATTTTAGATGACCGTTTTGCCCATGGCGAATTTTGTTTCGCCTATAACTTTTGATTGGTAAGGAGTTTTGACCTGAAAGCACTTCCATTGAATTTAGATGATGGTTTACCTTTTCGTAGAGTAGTCACATTAATCAAATGGACTTACCTTTTGGGAGATATGGTTGAAATAAGGTTTGGAAGATGAAAAACAGCATAATTAGGCTTAACCGGTTGATTAGCAGCCGGGCCTATAACCCATTTCGGGATCAGGGTTATGGGATAGCTGATAGTGTTTGGGAAAACATTTCATTTCATTTTTCTAGCCGCCAGTAACCTTTCTTGTACCCTAGCAATGGCCTCCATCTTCCAAATCTCATTCTAATCCCTTCCTAATCCCTTCTTAACCACTAATTGATCATATTAACACCAAAGCAAGTCAAATTAGTATCAAATCAGAGATAGAGTTGCTTCTATACATTGGAATTTGTTCCATAACAGTAAAGTTTCATATCTAAGATTTCATTTGTGGCTAAGGTGAGTGATATGCACTTTTATTCACTAATTACGGCTAATTAGGGGTGATTAGTGATAACTAGCGAAATTATGCATTATAAAAATCTGGAAAAATATGTAGAAATTCTTAAATATTATTATATGTCACTAGTGAAAATTTGGGTTAATTTGGACAAAGTTTGCTAATCCTATAGATAAAACATGGTTAAGGGGATTAAGGTGAAAATCATGCTTTTTGGGTATGTTTGATCCAAAATATTTCATGTGAATGACGTTTTAATGTTTTTGATTGATTCTATGTGTTGTTAGTGCTGTTTGGAATGTTTTGTGATGTTGTAGAAAGGTTATAATGATCGAAAACGCCATCATTTGGCAAAAGTAGCAAGCAGGAAAAACTGCAGGATACCGATTCCTGAAGGGGGTATGCCTCACGAACCGCCCAGGAGAACTTTGATTCCTATAGGGGGTATGTCTCGCGAATCGCTTCAAGATGATGGTCACGAACTGCTTTAAGATGATGGTCATGAACGGCTCCAAGATGAATGTCACGAACCGGGGGGGAGGGGGGAGGGTGGTCACGAGACAGGGGGGTGGTCACGAGGCAGGTGGGTAGTCATGAACCGGGGGGCCACGAGCCACGAACCGACCCTGACGAGGACCTCGACCACGACCCGAACAGAGATGATGACTTCAAACCAAACCAGATTCAAACTTCTTCCACGCGACAGCAATTGTGAACTCTTTTGAAGATTAACTACAATTCAACCAAAATTCGAGATGACAAAGAATTCCAAATGAGAAGTTATTACTCAGGATCTAGATGGGAACCAACGAGTTAACTTCTAGAGTTAGGCTTTGCAGCGGGACGTGTGCAAAGGGGTTATCAATATCTATAACTTTAGTTCACCGTTGAAGAGAGGAGGCATGTAGACGAACAAGAGCCAGGGAAGTATGGATTGGTTGGCCCTTAACCTAGAGCCACAAATGTGTGGACTGGGTAGGGTTAGTGACTATAGACTAGGGAAGTATGGTCATAGAAATAGTTATACGAAGTTGTCGTTATAGCCCCTAATGGATTTGGTGATCAAAGCGGTGGATATCGTATGCTTTACGCACTCAGTGAGAGACATGAGGATGATTGCTATGTTTGAAATTTGCTATCACCATGACATGCACACTCCCATTTATTTTTACACTTTATGCTAGTGTTACCATAGATTATTGTACATCTTGTTGTGCTAACTCTTTGGTTGTAGGTCTAGGTTCATGTATGATTATTTATACCTGTAATTGTTTCATTTTGCTGCTATCGCTCATACCATACTTTTGTCTGACCCAGAGTTTTATGTCTCTTCTTATTACTCTAGGTGATCCTAAACGAGCATATTAGAGATAGGTTAGGTGGTTATGCGCGAGTAACTATCCGGAGACGAGCAGGAGGCTTCCACGTACTATTTACATATATTCTCCCTGTGTTGTTTCTGGTTACTACTTTGGGCATTAGTAGTGTACCTTTTCTATTTTGCTTTAGAGACAGTATTTTGAAGTTGTAATAATGATGGTTTGGATCATAAGCTATACTTTGGGTTCCGCTGCTATGAAGGTTTAGTTTTCAGCTTATGCGCTGTCTCGCCTGTTTTATGTCAAGTATGTTATTATTATATTTTATTCCATGCGCTATGAGATATATTACAGGTTCTTTGGTGATTCATAGTTTCAAATCCCTTTCCTTTTTGAGGACCATCCCGCACTAGTTGGGCATTGGCACAACGCATTTCGGGGAAATGTCGGCTAGTTCAGGGCGGGCCATCACAGTTTTTATGCTATTGTGCTTATTAGCTTATATGATACTTCCACATCAAACTAGCCTGGGTAGACCTTGGTTGCGTCAGTTATTAAGCCATGAGCTTATAGCAAGAACCCTTCAGAGGTTGGGTTGCATTAGGCTTACTATGGAAGAGCTAGGCCACGTATGAAAGTTCGAAGGTGGAAAAGCCTTGGTTTTACTCAAGACCTACCTTCAAACGAAAGAACTGTGATCAACTCTTTCGTAAGAAAGATTAGTGTTAACTCCCTATCTTATTATCATAGACACAATATGATTATCAAATAGACAAATGCTTAAGTCCCGAACTTCTCCTCTTTATTAATTACAGATATATTATAAGAATTGAAGAAATACCAAATTCAATTTGCAAATTAGGGTTTGCTCTTGAGAGAAAGAGAACGAGATTGGGAAATGAGAATTCGGCCCCCAGAATGAGCTCCCTGGGTCTTATTTACAAACAAATCGGGGCCGCTTTTTCTATTGGACTAGTGGTAGCCCCTATTGTCCGCTTTTGAATTTGGTTCCAGAATTTCTGGCTCTTGGCTGCCTTTTCTTTTGGGGTTCTGAACACTTTGCTTACGGCTTTTTAAGGTGCCAGTTCTTGTTCTCGGGAGGATGGTTTCGGTCTGTGGAACTCCTTTTTGGTTGCTTGTCCATCCACTTTGTATTAATCCTAAGCCTGTCAGTGTGAGTAACTTTCGGAAGATCTTGGCTTCCGGATGTAAGCTTCCGGATATGGACTTCCGCTCTTGCTATTGATGCTTCGAGGAGTTTGTCTTTATGATTCAAGTGCATGGTTGTCGGGTCCGCTACCTCTATCGGCACCAACACTAAGTAGATAATTGTGGATAACTTGTATCTCTTCAGGGTTCCGGCTTGGCTTTAAGCAGATTCCTGGAGTGTATCCTAACTTTCTCGGAGATTGCTTCCGGTGCTTTGTTATATACTTATTAGGGTAATCTCTCAATGACTTTTCGATGGGAGTCTTAGTAACTGGTTCCCAAATAATTCCCATATGGTTCAAACTCTGTATCTTCAATGCTTTCTTCTCCTTATGTATTGGTATTAAGAAAGTTAATACTGATAGCCCTTTCGTCCTTATGGGTCCCGGTTTGTATGATTATCAATCTCTTTCTTTATTGGGTTTTAGTCTTGGATGACCTTCTACTGATCGTACCGAAGCTACCATGCCAGTATTCTTTCTTTGTATAGATTTTTAGCTCTTTACTTCGATGAGGGTGTCGGTTGCATAGCTCTTGGATTGTTCCCTAATGCTGTTGGCTTTTTCTTGTGTTGAACCTTTGCTGGCAGAAGATTTCTTTATGCTTGTGTCAATCTGCTACCCCTTCACTGTCAGCTTGTTCCGGTGTTTTATTTTGGTAGTAATATTTTCCCCTCCCATAGTGATGGGGCGTTTTTGACTTTTCAAGTCAAACTTCTTTTCTGGATTTTCTCGCATTTCACCTGTGTGAACTTCAATAACTAATTTTACATGTTAGAACTAATTTTACACGTTAGTTTTTATTGATATTTGCATATATACTGGAAAAGGTAATGTTCGGGACTGATCTCTAACATTATATTAGACTCATGTCATTTATATTCTATTGTAAAATAGGGGAAAGAGTTTTAGGGGAATTCCTGGTCGTCAATTGTGAATGGATATTATCATTAATATCGGATTTCATAATAAAATGTCTTGGGCACCGCCTTTACAGGGGTCTTTCCCGAGCCAACCTTTATTCGGGTATTAACAGATTAAAGGCCTGGAAATTGGCTTTGGGCATTAATATAAATCTTGAACCAACCCTTATTTAGTTAATTAAAGATTGAAGACCAGAATTCCACTTCTGGTATTAATGGAAGTCCCGAACCAACCCTCATTCGGGTAATTAAAGATTGAGGACCAGAATTCCACTTCTGGTATTAATAGAAGTCCTGAACCAACCATTATTCGGGTAATTAAAGATTGAAGACCAGAATTCCACTTCTGGTATTAATAGTGTTAACCCTATTAAAAAACACGGGTCAGAAGTAATTAGTCAAATGCACATGTAATAGATGGTTAACGTTTAAGTGTCATGGATTGGAGTTGTTTTAATATAATGGGTCGTCGGCCTCAGTCCTATTGATCGGTCGGCCTTTATCCTATGGATTGGTCGACCATATTATGAACTATGGATTGGTCGGCTTCAACATATGGGTCGATCTAAATTTAATTTATGGATCGGTTTTCCATTAACTATTGGATCGCATATTTTATACGCGCATTAGGATGAAGGCGTAGGCACTGGTACTGTCGCATGAATCATGTACAAGATGTTTCTTTTAGAAAATGCAGCGTGCATATAAGTCGCCATAGTTACAATAATATGGATCTGACACTTCCTTTTTTATATATGGAGCAGTTGCATTATAAAGTACATAGTGTTGGCACACTATAACGTAGTAATGAATACAAAATATACACGAAAGGTCTACGTGGTAGAGTAGATATAATTTATCGGAATGTGACATTATATACATGGATCGGCCGTTCTTAAAACTTGTACATATGGAATAGATCATAAACCTTGCAATATGAAGCTTGTATGTTGAACATTTGCTAAAGTAATCATAGAGTGCATGTAGGACATTATCAAAGAGATGTGACCAACCGTGTATAACGTGAAAGAATATATTAGCAGCAGCATGACGGGTCGGCCACAAACACTTCTTTGTATGGATCGGTCAAGAGCGTTGAGATGGGTCGGCACTGCTTAATATGGCAATGGTTCTGTTACAACTTGAATGACATGGATTAGTTTCTTTTCTTGCATGAATTAGTATTGGATGAATTGGGAATTAAAGAAATAAATCAATTTATATATATCCAGGACGTGGCATACTATAAAAAGGAGTTGGATCATTTATGTTGTGGGGATGTGCAAGAGAATTATGTACAAAGACTGGGTCAACATGCATAAATGAGTAGACACGCGATTCCAACTGTTGTTAGCTGTCAAACAATGGTTCGATCATTATTTTAAGCAGCAGCAGAAGATATACTCATGGATCGGCTCTGATATAAAAAGGTGGTGACATCAAAAGTATATATTGGTTAGCTTCTTTAATGCCACATGGGTCGATCGGTCAAATAGAGCACCATGGATCGGTATGAAGCTCTATAGCTGGATGGTTCGGTCCTTAATCAAAAGAGATGGGTTAGCTTTAAATCAAAGTATGGATTGACACCAAAGGACATATAGGTCAGTTAATGGAAAATATGCGGTGGTAAAGTCGTAATATATGGATCAGCACATGACAACTGTGTACAGCTGGATGGGTCGGTCGGAATTTAACCCAGTGGCATTTTCGTAAATAAATTTAGGGCTGACCCATAGGCTGCACACCATATTTTTAGCTTTTCCACTACCTCCAAACTACACCTATAAATACCCCACTTTTCTACCATTCAAGGGACCGATTTTTCTACCCCGAAGGGCTGCCATTTTCATTTCTCCACCACTCTAAACCTCTCCAACCTTCATTAATTCTCTCTCAAGCCTAGATCTAACACAAAATCATCATGGAACTAATGAAGATCATCTAAGTGATCAAGTGATTGAAGATCTACACAACAACCATTACAGGTCAAGAGATCTCGCCGATTCCTTTATGAATTCAAGTGAAATCAAGAGCAATAAAGAGAAAAAATAGTAATATCATTATAAAAGAGTGAAATGAGTGAAATGAATGAAGTCATGTACTTTGAAAATTCTATGATGGTAATGAAATTTGCTTCCATAGTGGACATAGGTCGAAATTGAGACCGAACCACTCTAAATCGCTTGCACTTTACTTTTCCCTACATTTATTCGTCCTTAGCCTTGTGTTTAATCAAATTTGAAATGTTGATAAGCATTTTGGGGTGTTAGTTCCACTTTTTGCATTAACATTTTTAGCGCCCACTGTGGGGCTCGAACCCACGACCACAAGGTTCAGAGCCTTAGTGGGAGATTGTTAAAGTGTCAGGTTGAATCCTGTCATTCTATGATAGATCTTCACAATCTAGAAGTCAGCCCGTTCAAAAGATCTATACAAAAAAATTGAAGAGTTACACGAAGTTATGCCTCTACCGAAGAAGTACGACAACAAATCTACTGGCAGTTCTCTTCGCTACTCAAGTCAATCCAGCACCTCATAAAGTTGAGATCGACCTAAATAGGAATGTGCACACATCGATGTTAGATCATAATCATCATCATGACGTAAAGGAAGCCAATGATCGTTCGAATGGTGGAGATGAAACCAACGTTGAAGATTCCGAAGCAAATCCCGAAGTGTTCAAACAAGCCTCGTCAAGATAGAGACACGATAACAAACATGTTTCCCAGAAAGTTGCAAGTCCTAATGAAGGGGCATATCTCCAAACTGGAAGTACAAGGCCTCAGTTTGCTAGCTGCCCTCGCTTCCTCTAACAAATCTCAAAGAAAAAGGCCGATGTCTGCCTCATAGGACAACGCAAAGACAAGGGGCATATCTTGGAAAATAATTGGAAAATAATATTAAGCTTGCAGGGATCTCTAGCAATGTTGTTGTGGATGCTTCCATTGCTTCCCAAGCTAATAATCTAACCCCGAATGAAACTCTGAGAGATTATGTAACTCGAAAAGACTTTGTCGCCATTATGACCAATTTGTACTAGAAAATAGATGCTTCAAATGAGATGTAACTAGATCAAATATGGGCTCTCGCCAGTCTTGCGAAGCGTATAGTACATCTTGGTATGGAATTGAGAATGTATCCCACTGCTTCGGGTCTTCACATGGGGAAGTGTGATCATTATAATAAAGAGGAAAACAAGTAAAAGCGACCCTTCTTCCCCATCTACCCAGAAAGCAACGAGAAGGATGACGAGGGGCGAAAAAGGGGATATGAAAACAAAGGGAAAGAGGAAAGAGGGAACAAGTGAATTCACATTTTCAAGACTGAAGAGCTAACCTTACTAAACGATACTCTGAAGAACATCTTATTTGCTACTAAAGGTGCAAGGTTCTTTCCGGAGCCACCACCAATATTAAAGATCTCAAACAAAGCAGCGATGCAAGGAAGTTTTTGCCGCTATCACAATCAGCCTAGCCATGATACTAATAATTGCAGACATTTAAAAAGCTCAGTCGAGATGTTGGTTAGAAAGAAGAAGCTACAACAGTATGCCAAGAAATCGCATGCAACAAATCCTCTCCCAACTCCTCAAGGGTAAAGTGTACCCACAAATCAACCTGTCCCCGATGTAAAGGCTCCAACAAGGTATAGTGTGAAGCCGATGATCATTGTTATAGCAGATAATTCTCTTTCAGCCGATAAAAGCTAGGAGAATATGCAAAGATACACAAATGCTCAGGAGTACAGTCCAACAAAAGCATTGGCGCCCATGGAATTAGAAGCTCTTGTTCATCCAATGATCGCCATGCACTCCCATACCAAATCTCAATAAAGGATAGTGTTGAAGTATTTGAGTCCAAATGGCAAGGGCCATTTGTCATCAATCAGAAGCTTCTAGATGGCATCTACAAATTGTCAACTTTTGGTGGAATTTCAATACCGAGAATATGGAATAACGACCGCTTGTGTCAAAATTCTGCATAAAGCATTGCTTAGTTCTTATGAAAAACTGTTATGCTCTCTTTTACAAATATTAACCTCCTATGGTAAAAGGGGAATTGCAATTGAGTAGTTACTATGTCAATTTCCATATAATGAGTTGTCTGCATTTGCTTTATTTTGATTATTCCAGTGTATGAGAAGTCACTAAAATCGATTTAACATTGCATCCTATCAAAAAAGCGCTTATTGACCTACGGTATGACAAGACTTGGTGATCCTTACCAGCAAACCTTGGTAGGACATCTTAGGTTTTGAATGCCGAAAGCATCGCAGTGCATAAGCGTGAAGGTGTAGAGCACCCCCTTGCAAATCAAAAGGGGGATTGCAAAAAATTAAACCATGAAAATCCTAGCAAACACACACAAAGACGAAAAGCTACACGCTTCGTCAAAAGGGCGGTTCCTGAAGTGAGAATCTAAGGACATTTAATCTCCAACTACGACTACTTGCCAAGATAAGCGTCCACTTGAAAGGTTGGCTTCTGCGTCTGCTCAGCGAAGTAGTGTAGAGAAGAAAGCAACTTAACCCAGCCAAAAGCCAAGAGCTTGTAAGTTCCACCGTAGGGGCATCTTCCGAAGTGCAAGATCCAAGGCCTTGGTTCTCTAACTGCGACCTCTTGCCAAGTCAAAACATCTAGTAGAAGGGCTAGTGTTCGCCCCGTGGAACATTGCAGCACCAAACTGGAAAGACTAGCACATACATAAATCCTAACTGGTAGGTAGCTTCTAGGTTAGTTCCTTCCAGGCTCGTCTCAACGGGTCGAAGGAAAGCTATACTTGGGCTCGATGAACGGGAGTGTCCATTCTAATCCGTTGAATCCTGGTTTAATAGGTTAGAGGAAAGCGGATCCTGGGGTCAAGCTGGAAAGACCAGCACATACAGAAATCCTAGCCTGTAGGCAGCTTCCAGGTTAGTTCCTTCCAGGCTTGGCTAAATGGGTCGAAGGAATGCTATACTTGGGCCCACTGAACAGGGGTGTCTATGGTAGTTCCACTGAGGCCTAGTTTAACAGGTCGGAAGAAAGCTGACCCTCAACTCAAGCTAGAAGGACCAGCACATACAGAAATCCTAGCCAGTAGGCAGCTTCCAGGTTAGTTCCTTCAAGGCTCGGCTCAACGGGTCTAAGGAATGCTATACTTGGGCTCGCTGAACGGGGGTGTCCATGGGAGTTTATTTAAGGCATGGTTTAATAGGACGTAGGAAAGCGGATCCTAGGATCAAGTTGGAAAGACCAACACATAGAGAAATCCTAGCCGCTAAGCAGCTTCCAGGTTAATTCCTTCCAGGCTCGGCTCAATGGGTCGAAGGAAAGCTATACTTGGGCTCGCAGAACGGGGGTGTCCATGGTAGTTCCTTCGAGGCCGGGTTTAACAGGTCGGATGAAATCTGACCCTGGGCTCAAGCTATAAAGACCAGCATTCAAAAATTCTAGCTAGTAGGTTGCTTCCAAGTTAGATCGTTATAGGCTCGGTTCAATGGGTCGAAGGAAAGTTATAGGCCACGCTGAACGGGGGTGTCCGGTTTGGCTTTGACGATGTCGGATTTATCCGGCGGGAGGAGAAGCTAACAACAGAGTAAATAATGGAAGGACTAGTAAACCCAAGATGGAAAGACCATCACTACAGAAATCCCAGCTGATAGGTAGCTTCCAAGTTAGTTCCTTCCAAGTTCGGCTCAACGGTTCGAAGGAAAGCTATACTTGGGCTTGCTGAACGGGGGTATCCATGGTAGTTCCTTCGAGGCTTGGTTTAGAAGGTCGGAGGAAAGCTGACCCAGGGCTCAAGCTAGAAAGACCAGCACAAACATAAATCCTAGCCTATAGACAGCTTCCTGGTTGGTTCCTTGGAGGCTTGGCTTAAAGGTCGAAGGAAAGCTAACCTTGAGCTTGCCGGAAGGGGGTATCCGGTTTGCTTTCGACGATGTCGAATCTATCCGGCGAGAGGAGAAACAAACAGCGGATTAAAGCAAAAAATTCAGTCCAAAGAGGGGTGTCCAATATAGTTTCTCCGAGGCTTGATCCATCAGGTCGAACGAGGCGAGCATTGGATTAAAATTAAACCCAGGACCTCCCAAAGGGGACCCAATTGATTGTCGGTATCTGGGAAGAGTTGACTGGATTATGACAAACATTGGGCTTCAGAGACCTCTTGGAGGCATCCATTAGATCGATCAGTGCTCAGAGGTCTCAGGTTGTGACGATTAGTGGACTTAAAGGACCTTTTCGGAGGTGTCCAGTAGTTCGGTTAGCACCCAGAGATTTTGGGTTGCGATGACCGTGGAACTAAAAAACCCATCCGGGGGCACCCAGTGAAGTCACCAATGCTAGAGTCAATCATTTTAATTACAGACGAAAGTCTTCAAGACTTGAAATGACTAGCAAAATGGCAGACAAACAATGGGCCAAAATATAAGACCTCTCAAGTAGGGGCACAAAAGCTGAAAATTCCTTCAATCAATGGTAGGAGTTTTATCAACCAAGCTAGATTTCTTTGTCAACCAGCAAACTGAGAAGTTCCGAGCATAATGGCGAAATCAAGAGAGTAAACAATTAAAGCAGGAACTTCCAGTATTTTAGCCATAACCAAGGAAACCCAGTAAAGTTGATTACATCTAGACTAAGAAGTCCATGAAAACCTTTGGTATAGGGGCATCACTACTGCATTAAGACGGACTATTAATGCTCATTGTACATACCACAAGCTTGCCACGACTTCACACATGAAGAAAAGACTTGTAATATAGAAGACATGTAAAACATGAAGAAAACAAGTGCACAGACAGAAAAGTACGACAAAGCTAAAAGTGAAAGCTAATGTACAACAAGCAAAAGCAGCTCCATTACACCAAAAGCAAGTCTTAACAAAGTTCATAAGCACAAGCAAGGTTCTGTTCTTACACAACATTCGGTCATAATAAAGAAAAGTGCCAAAAGCCCTATTCCTTCTTCTTCTCGATTGTAGAAGAATCGCTAGACCTCTAAGGCTAGCAGGGAAATCAATACAGGGCACAGAAGAATCCTGGAGATCAGAAACAGTAATATCAGCAGAAGCGTCGACTGCCTTGACTTATGAAACTGAGTTTATAAAATCTGAATAAAGTAGCATCGGGATCAGCTTGAGCTTAAGCGTAAGCATAGCTTGATAAGTAACTGTTTTGTCTAAAAGAATCTGATCTCTTTCTTCCCCGAGCTCCACTGTTCTAGCTTTCAAAGAGGAAATTTCTGACTCATGACAGGCAGCCCTTTACCATAAACTAGCATTGGCTTGCAGCTTCATGGCTAATCTATTCTCAGCAGTCTTTTGAGATGAACAAGCATATTAATTTGAGCAATTAGTAAGGCTTTCTTCTGCTTACAAGAAGAAATCCAATATGACATTTCCGTTAAAGGCCAGGGGTATCCGATGCTTCAGGCATAAAATGAGAAGCTGGGAAAATTCCTCGAGAATGAAAGAATCGAGTAGGTTCAAATAGTCCAAACTCACGAAGAAATTCTTCTGTGATAAGAAACTTCTTAGTCCTATCTTGATTCACCGACAGCCATCAAAGACTCAAGCGTATAACCAGCTACTAAAGCCGGTTTTCCTAGATATGTCGGCAAGCTCAGAAGCTCTAAATAAGCCTATAAAGGCCAAAAAAAACTTTTCCAAAGAATTAGAAGCTTCTAGTGCGACAATTTGAATGAAGAAAATTCGGAAAAGTTGATTTGCATTCATCTTATGAAATTCGTGATAACCTATGGTAAAAGAGCAGCACAACCACATTAAGAATGGACAATGTTTAGAGAGAACACCACGGGCTCATCACGACATCGCAATATAGAAAAGTCGACTTGCACTCAACAAAGGAAAATTTGACAAAGTGTGCAGCAAAAAAGAGATCTCACCCTAAAAAGCTTGGCAAAAGATCCTTGCCTTTGAAAGTGGAGGGTCTGAAACTTTGACAAAATCGATATGACTCGATACGTCAACAAAGCTCATTGCACTGATGAAATTGAATCTTGGAGATCCAACTAGTTAACGACGACCAATGACAAACCTCATAAATAAGAAAAGGTTGATATATCCGTCAAATCAAACCAAAAGCAATCTCATACATGAGTCAACTCTTTCGCTAGGAGAACTTGGAGTCTCTTAATGCAACGACTTCCTAGTCTGCAAAGCTCCAATCGAAAGTAACTCAAAGAACTCGATGGCATTTTGTTTCAAACCTAATGATAAGCGATGCTTAAAAGGTGACTATGCGAATATGGCATAGTCCGAATCTAATAAAGCAGCAAAGCTTCCCAAGGAATTGAAGCTAATGTCCGTCAATAGTGTCAACATGAGTTTGAGCAATAGTCGTGCACTAGGGTAAGTCATTGTGAAGTAGAGATTCAAAGTTTTGTATAGCCCGGGGTAATCCACGGTGTTAGACACTGTTGGAAGAGATAACAATTTTGCGAGGCTGCAATATACAAAAAGAGCATCTTAAAATACAGAAAAAAGCCAATATGAGAAGATGCCGGAATAATGGAAGAAGCAATTCATTAGTGTACAACATTCAAGCTCCAAGGCTCAACGCCCTTATGATGGATATTGTAGAAAGCAGCATATAAAATAATGGCCCGAGAATAACTTATTAAGTGATGCACATATGCTATCCTATTTACCGAAAATCCTGCGATCATGACCACCCAAAAGGATTGGCGGAGAACACGAGTCAAGCTGAATGGGGCATCGCTAATAATTATATGGGGAAAGCTAAACTCGGGATTCCATCAGATGAATTGGCAGGTGCACACTTCTTATAAATACTGAATCTAGTGCAATAAAAGTCCAAAAAGAGGATGTTTAAAAGTCACAGTCCAAAATGTAGGCTGATGAATCTTAAACGTTGTCAAAATACAAATGAAGTGTTTTAGCAACGTAAGATGCATTTAGCAATT
Organism: Allium sativum; assembly: GCA_030737875.1. Lineage (NCBI taxonomy): Eukaryota > Viridiplantae > Streptophyta > Magnoliopsida > Asparagales > Amaryllidaceae > Allium > Allium sativum. The sequence continues at coordinate 192,630,754 of CM060927.1, read as the reverse complement.
CACTAATTCTCAAATCCAACAGTTTTACATTGATAACACGCCTGAGTTTGTAAATGATTCTTATAACTTGTTTTCTTGGACTAACCCGTTGTTGCCTTGAGCAATCGACAACGAATTCGCGACCAAATGCACGCAAAAGCTCCTCACTACAGGTTCTTTGGATAATTGCATATGCCAGTAGAAACTCTCCAATAAAACTGGGTCGATTTTACGCCACAGTTCATTGAAATAAGGCGAAAGGAGCCAAACGAGTCCAGTGTGCATTGTTAACTAGTTCAAAAACCATGTCCAAATTAAAAGCACATATTTCCGAGTCCAACAAATATCAAGAAACCTAGAGGCTACTGCAACAAAGTCACAAAGCGGACGATTAGCAGATTCCTCTTTCCCCGAAAATTTTGCGCCAAATTCGGAAATGCCAAGATGGACGAACGCTTAGTTAAAAAAACATCGAGCTAGCATGGAACGACATTTCTTTGAGTGGTTGTCAAGGTAATGGGGAACTTAAAAGGACTAATCTACTTTCAACCATAAAGCTGTAATTGTTCTAGCCTCAAAAACTCAAATAGAAGCTTCAGTGATAACATAAGGGATTTCCTTTCCAGAACAAGAACTGCTCGTATCTCTGATATTCACTTTGCACATGGAATCTTGTTTGAAAAAAAGCGACGTACAGGTACACGTTTCATAAAAAATGAACCGTTGTGCGGAATTATATAAGTCATTAAAAAACGAAACTTAAAATCCACAATCGGCTTGTGCCAATTAGTTGATCTCAAGCGTCGGTGTGAATTCTAGTTGGAATGTTGTGTTTTTGCAGATAATATTCGACAAATTACTAATAGTTGAATAAAAAGTAAATTTCTGTATAAACACTTCATTTAATTCAATACAAAAATTCACAGCTTAGTTTTTGAACTGACTAATCTGCTGTCAATATGGGCAATTGAGAACAAAATATTAGCCCAAAAATGTGCAATACTTTTTTTGTTACAAAACAGGTTGTAGCAGTGAAAAAAGGTACAAGTAACACATTAATTATGAGTTTTATTTGATGTTGTTCCCTTCAAAAAGGGTGTATTGCTTCAGTAAAATTCAATGGCTAGATGAGTCTCTAAAACAAGTGGTTCGGTGTGAATTGGCAGACCAATCCATTGAGAATTTTACTTGCTTTACGCACTCGAGCACGAGTTAAAACTGGGGCAACCACACACCAGCATGCTGTCATTAACGACAAATTCTGGAATTCAAATATCTAACAAAATCCATGCAACAGAGCATTTGAAAAGCGAATTCAAGTTGGAATGGACACCAACAAGCTTTCAAGTTCTCAACATTAAAAGCTTGACCAAATTTGGATCAAGAATGCAAGTTCCATATGCAATGCAAACAAGCTTGATTGTTCAAATCTAATAGCTTATCAGCAATAAAATAAAATAAAATGTCTTCAGCCGAGAGGTGAAGAAGTGAACAAAGGCCAACCCAAAGAGATAATGCTTTGGTCCAAATATAGGGAGAACGTCCAAATAAAAACACTATGATTCATGTTAAACGTTTATGTTACTACCAAAATAAACCCCTAACATAGGCCGACAATGAAGGGATATCGGAGGAACACAAACACAGAAGAACCTTCCGAAAGAACAGATGGAAAAGGCCGAAAATGGGAAAGAATGATTTGAGAGCAACACCCCTCCCCAAAAGAAGAACGGAGTTCAGAGCCTACAAAAACGATAGCGAAGTTTATCCAACCGAGTCCATCTAATATGGTCTACCCGACAAAAGAATCCTGAAGTGAAAGGTATCGAGCCAAAAGTACATAAAGATTACACGGAACCAGCTTTCGAAGTAGCTACTTCATGAATGACGAAAGGTCACATCGATAGGCAGCAGAGACATCACCGAAATCTATCCTCCAGAAAACCAGATTGTCCCAAAAACTCCACCAGAAGGCTAACCAGGACCCTAGTAGAGATACAAGCTATCAGTACTAGTTGACCTAGTACAGGAACCAATAATGGTTTTAAACAGGCAGCTATCAACATACGTCACGAGGGAAAGTCCCTCTAAGTATTCAAGAGAAAGCTGGAAGCCTACATCTAGAAGCTTGCATCCGAGAGCCTTCACCCAGAAGTTGCTACCAGGAGTTCAAATGCCATCCGAAAACCGCCACGGCAACAAACCCGTAGCAGTCTCGGGGAAGCCCAAGTCGACTGAGACACTCACTTTGAAGACTATAATTAGCACCACAAGGACGGACGAGAGACAAACGCACGAGACCAAGGAAAAAAGCTGTCGGCAAAGGCCCATGCGGGCCCAATAGCCTAGCGACAGAGGGGGCCCCGAATTCTCTATAAATAGGGCCCCAAGAGCCACATAAAAAGGGGATGAACTTTTTATTTCTCAATCTAGTTCTTTTCTTCTAAAAAGGGGCAAATCCTCAATTCTTGTAATACATCTACAATTTATGAATGGAGAATTCCGGATCTTAAACATTTTGCGATTTGATAATCCGGTTGTGCCTTATGTATGAAATATGGAGCTAACACTAACCGTTCTTAGGAGAAAATCAATCATGGTACCTTAGCAATAGAGGAGGGGCTTTGTAGAAACACGAAGTTCCCTTCCCCCTGCTTTGAGGGTTCGCCATGATTGATCGACACTCTCATGATGAGCCCAATGCTTTCTGACCCCAAGGAGGTCACCTGTGAATTCATAACTTGATCTCTGATGCGATTTAGACCCCTTTTTGTGTTGATACGGCGCTAAATGATTGTCGGAGTTAATGAACATTGCGATGCCTCCTTTCAAGAAATCGGGGGATGCGTTAGCCTATTTTTTTCGTATCACAGTACATAGTATCACTTTCATGATTTATGGAACCATTGATTTCATAAAGCCTAGTAGTATCCAGCTAAATAACTTTCCCAAGGTCTTTTTGAAACACCACCGTGCAATATATGTGATGTACATCCTTTGGTGACAAGATAATTAATTGTTAGAATCAAAATTCCGATTCCCAAGGGAAGGTAGACTGCTTAGATTCATAGGCTTCAGAATGTTCTTCGGTAACTCTGAGTCATGACGGTGTCAAATCCCATGAACACATGTCCTAACTAACTTAATCCGGATGTTGATGAAAAATATCATTAACATTTTGGCGCCAGAAGGAGTGCATGAACCTCCGTCCTTATGGTTAATTTGTCAAAATTAATTTGGTGAATTTATTGATCCATGGCAGGAAGATGAAATCGAAAAGATTGGAGGAATGAAACAAAGAACTAGATCCCAACACAACCCTTGAAGGAAATGAGGATCTAATGCTCAGCCCAGACAATAACGAGAGAGGAGCCAGATCCAATCCACAACAACCACCAAATTCAAATGCCATGGAAGATAATGTCGCAAGAATCTTTGTCTTGGAGAAGTAACTCCAAGAAATGCAAACTTAGGTCAAGGCTGTCCAGGCACAGAAGTCTTCAAGGCTCACCAGATCTGGTCAAATAGAGATGAATGTGTAACGTCCCGCATTTTTATCGGTTTATATTTGAATATTTAAATCAGTTTAAATATTGAATTAATAATATAAGTGGATTTATATATTAATTAAACGAAGTTGAACGTATAAAAATATATATTAAATATAAACGAGCTCATAACGACGCTGCAGTTCGTAATTTAACGTTTTGAACTTCAACTGAGTGTACAGGACTCGTTTTAAATCGGATTTCTGCGAAACAAGAAACGTTGGATTCTGTTGAACTGTATCTTTCTAATGAAAGTGAAAAACCAAGATTTCGTGTTGCAGATTGTGAGTTACGTCCAAATCAAATTTTCAAATAGTCGCTATAGAATCGTTTATCGACCGTAACAGTTTATTCGATATAACTAGATACAGGTTGCGAATTTGGACAAGGTTCTTTTGGGACGGAGTGATAATTTAATTTTTAGAATTTTACTGTAATTTTTAAATAATTAAATACGCAACTTTTTATTTGGAGTATTTTACACCCTGTATCAGCATTTCGGGGTTTCAAAATATGAGTTAACATACCGATATTATTATATTTATGGGATCGTGGAACCTCGCTGATCACGACAATATTTTTATTTTTGTCCATAGCAGTCTGGGATTTACGAGTTATGAACCATGAGATATTTGTAATGATTTTATTGTATAACATCTAACGGAAACTATACTTATCTAATCAAATTAATTAAAGGTGAAGGTGACGCACGCCACCCTAACGATTTAACCTGCGTAGGCTGAAGCTAAATATTTCCATCGAATTATCCCATCAAGCAGACCCATTTCCTTCGTACATACCTATGCCTTCGTTTCTGCTGGCCTAGTTTGAAATTAAACACACTGCCTCTCAAAGAAAACTTCAGGTGTAAGGAAGCATCACTGTTACTTCGAAATCCACGGTCCATGAAGTGAAAACCCAACACAGTACCAACCTGATAATAGCAGCAGACCTACATAGAAAAATCCTTGGCCGTCAAGGTATCTAAAACTATAAATAACGAGGCAAGTTGTTCCCTTTTTCTCTACGGAGAACCAAAACAAAACTCCATCTTTCGAACCAAAATACAAGTTCTCCTCTAATAAAATAAAATAAAATAAAAAATCAAACTCTTCTCTAAAGCAAATGTACTTAGCATGTATTGTTTCTCTCTTCACGATATTATATATTTCTACGTTGCGATCCATTCGTCTTTGCTGGGAAAAAGCTGGGTGCACTCTATTTTCGGATCTCCAGTAAACCGAAACAGTAACAGTCGGTTTGAGGAGCTGAAATGGACGTCCAACTCTGTAGCATGAAGCGCATGGCATGGAAGTGAAGTTTGTTTACTGAAGTGGGTTTCAGCAAGCACGGCAAAATGGTGGCAAAGGAAGTCTTGGAAGGGCATGCAAGTGGACGTGAAAGCATGCTGCGGAGGAGTGAGTTTTGGGCGTTGGGAAAAGGATTGGGGTATGTTTTGAATGGTGTGTGCGTTGTGATGCTAGACTGAAGGATTACGAAGGAAAGGAGTTTGCAAACGTGGACGCTGAAAAGTGGTATTATAAATGTTATATAAAGGATTTAGGAGGAACGGAAATGACTTGTGGAGGGAGCAGGTTACGTCCTGTGTTGCAGAAATTGAAGCACTTTGTCGGTGCGTTAAGGTGATCACAATCATTTTGGAAAATTAAAGGAGAGGGTGCGTGAGTTATATGAAGGATGAGGAGCGGATGTGAGTGAGAGTGGCTTTGGTGAAGTTTGGCCGTTGATGTCAGCTTTTGTTGTGTAGAAGAGTGTGCGGAAATGATGGAGAGGGGCCAAAACGTGGGTATGCATTTGTCAGGGAAAGACAAATTTAAGTGGTGGAGGCGTGTTAGTTACTTTTAATATCGAGTAAATGGAGAGTTTAACCATAATGGCGTTGGATACATACAATGGAGTTTTGCATTTCCAGATGCAAGGGTGGTTTGAGAAGTTGCGTGGAGGAATGGTGGAAAGTTCATATGGGTTGATAGAGAAATAAATGGAGTAATATGCCACGGAAGATGAACTGTTAAATATGAAGTCGCGGTGGACATTTTAGAGGAGAATTGCCTATCGAAGTATACTATGAAGTTTGGAAATGACGAGATTATGAAGTAGCGGTCACGATAGAGTTGTGGCACAAGAATTGCATTGGAGAACCAACGGAACTGAGAATCTCATGATAAAATCAACCGCTTGGCTTAATTGACTGACGCAAATCGTTAATTAACGGTTAACGCGCCAAGGTGAGTAAATTCACTAACTTTGTTTTATTTAAAATATTTTATTTATATTTTAAATAATGGTTGAATGCTGTGTGATGTTTGATTAGGTAAATTACAGTTAAATTGGTTGAAATAAACATATATCGTTGCATATGTACACATCATGGGTTGATACTGATTTGACTAATATCTGTGGATGCGGAAACCGGTAGGAGGAATTCAACCGGATTCCTAAATATTTAGATGTACTGTTTGTGCACTGTTTGAACCATGTTGAATGGAAATTCAACGTTATATTGATTTGGTAAACAAACGATATCAGCGACAGTCAACCATAAACCCATTTTTGTTAAGAAATTGGTTGACTGTCAGACAAATCAACGAAGGCAATTATAAAAAAAATTATATTTTTAAAATTAAAGCGAGGTTTAAATTATAATAGAAATTCTATTATAAACTAGTATTGAGTTTGTATTGAGATGGTTTATTGAATTGGGATTAATAATTCGAATAAGAAGTAAATTGCCAAAAAGACAAAGAACGTGATCGATTTTTGATAAGAGAAGTTTAAAGAGAAATGATTAAGGAAGATGGAGTGAAGAGATAATGACCAATGTAGAAAATTTTAAATAACCGAGTTTCCAAATAAGGATATGGTGTCATAAAATCATATTTATAATATGTCAAGATTTTTGTAACGATTAGAGATGTCAAGATTTTTGTAACGTAAAGAGATGTCAAGATTTTGTAACGGAAGGAGATGTCAAGATTTTTGTAACGGAAAGAGGTGTTGAGATTAATTATAAAATGGAATATAGTAGCGTTTTGCAAGTCTGGGAACTATAGCGATTAAATAACGCTGTTGACTAGGCTTAAGTGTGACTGTTATGTCAAGATTAGTTATAAAGGAGAATATTACAGCGTATGACAAGTTTTGATCTATAACGATAAATTAGCGCTGTTAAACAAGCTTAAGTGTGATTTTTGCATATAGCATTACTACCTAAGGAATGAAAAGAATTCGGTTTGAAATCTACTTATTTTAAAGTAATAAGTAACGATGTTGTCCAAGGAATAAGAGTTTTAATAACTGATAATGCTTTCCAAGAAGTATAAAAAGGGCTAAAACGGGATTTGAGAAATATCTGGTAAGATATGGAACTTCGATGATGACGAATGTTAAATAAAAGTACCATGGTTGTGTGATTTGAATGGATGTTTGTTTTTACTTCGATAGTTAAATAACCGACTATTGAAGTGTTTTGACCCTCGTTGTCAATTCGGAGAGACCGGTTGGATATTTTATCCGAGAACCACTCCGTATAGGCATAAGCGCTGCAAAATATGCTGAAGAAAATTGAAGACGGAGTGAAGTGCAAGGGTCGTCCTGTTTCAGAATGGTGTTTTCTGTTTGTCCAGTCCCAGGACAACTTGTATGGACGAATGTCTGACAGAGTATTCCTAACGGTCACATAAGACGATCTTTTCAAGGTATTACGTCGGGTGGCGGAGGAATTCGTTTCTCTTAGCTTTTATACCCGTAATATTTTTGGGTAGATCAACTAGTGATTTGACGGGTTTGACGATGTGGCATTCAAAGTGTATGGTGGCCAGATGTTCTGAAAGGTAGACGTAGCCTCTAGCCTCACAACCGGGAAATGACAAAAATCGGGCAGGCAGCATGGCTATGTGGGTCGCTCCCATTAGGGTGTATAATCACCTATCTAGAGAAATTCCTTTTGTTTCTAAATCTATCGATTCTGCCCATTCGGGAACGGTGGTTTGAGTCCAACCGTTGGTGATATACATTCGATACACTCAAGCGAAATGAGTGGTCGGTCATGTGTGGGCCGGGTTGCAAGAAGTTCTTGTTGAACCCAGGTGTATTCGCCTCTAGAGATACATCATCAGAAGGTGGTCCCATACCTTGTCATAGTTGGAATCCAATCTCCAATAAGCGCCCTGCGCGTTTTGATTTTATACTATGTATGTAGAGCGTGAGATGCAAGCGTTCTACTATTTGGTTATTTATTTGATTAGACATTATTATAATATTACTGGATTTTGATATCAAAAATGGTTTGGGTTATAGTAAGGTAAAAACCATCCGTATTTATGTGTGGACTGGTCTTACTATTATCCTTTTCTTTCGAAAGATCTTTGAAGTTAAACCATATGGTTGGAGTTTACTCACACCAGTCCCATGACTGACCCAGAGTTTGTTTTGTTTTGTTTTTCCTAAACTCTTGGGTGCCCAAATTTGTACGGGCAGTCAAGTGTTTCAGGCTTTTACAGATACACTTGAAGGAGCTTGAAGCAGGAGGCTTCAACGTTAGTTATTTAGAGTTACTTCCGCTGAATCAAATGTTATGTGTACTCTGATGATGGTATGTATATATGTACAAAACAGATTGGTATTTCAAAGCTTATGTTATATAATATATTTTATTCGTTCCGCTGTGAGATTCGTGTTTACTTTGATTATGTTCAGCTGTGTTCTTCTTCTTCTCCTATTCTATTAGTTCTATCTTTCTATCTCACCCTCTAATTTCTTTCTATTAATGATCTGGTATTTTCGAGGTCTGAACAGTCGACGCGGGCTTTTGTGTCGATTTTCGGAGTCGAAAACCCGGGTCGTTACAGTGGTATCAGAGCGAGGTTAAGTGATTACCTTGGCTCTGTGGCGTGACTCAATAGAGATAAGGTTAGCAGTACCTTAGATTGAGTTTGAGTGTATATATATGAGCGCGTATTTGTAAATTAATATAAAAACTGTTTTATATCGTGTTGACTGGTCAGTCGAGAGGTTTATGAATTCTGGTCGAAACAGTAATGCAAACTGTATCGATAGGTGTTTCTAAACTCTTGAATAGAGCAATTCGACACAGTATGTTTTGAAAAGAGGGTAAATGAAATAATTTTACCCGAAATATATTTTGATATAAAAAGAAGTATATATATTGGAATTGTTATAATATATTGGGTGTGTTAATTGTAATTATAATCGAATAAGGTTATAAGTGAAATGGTATATAACCAATGAGAATTCGTATAAGTGAAATCAGATGGATTGAATCTGAATGTAAACCAGAATTGTAATTAAAATCTCAGAAACTGGAATTGGTGTTTGAAATTGAATTTTTAATTATATAAGGAAATTTTAAGATCCTGGGAAATTTTCTAAGTGTTGGAAAGATATTTTTGAAGTAATTTCCAAAAAGGAAGTGTTTAAAAATGGTTTTGAAAGGAATATAGAATTGAACTCACTTCGATCACTGGAAAATAAATTCTGATGATGACGGCCGCATTATCAGTGTTCGTTTTCGAGTTTCTAAGTGACGGATTACTACCAAAGATTTTGAATCGTTTTGAGGAAATAAGTTGGTTAGAAATTCAAATGTTTTGAATTGTTATTATGATTTCTTACTGATTTGAAATGAAAACCCCAGGAATTTGAATTCTGAAATTTAAAGTTTACTTATGAAGTAAATAAACAGAGAATTTAAATAAGTTAAATAAAAGTGGAGTTGAATTGAAGCCAAGTAAGGGGAAATCGTACTGGAATAAAGATTTGACTTGGCAAAGTAGTTGAGTTGTGAATTAAGATTTGGAATAGAACCGAACTTGGAGGTGGAATTTGATTATTGAGTAAGAATTCAAAATTTGAAATTGAAATTGGAGTTTGAGATGGAAGTGGCTTGGATATAAGAGAATTATTAGTTAAGGATAAACTGACTGGAGATTGGTTGGAAATGCATGAATATATGCTGATGGGATATCAAATGAAGGAGTCAGAATTGGATGCCCAACCAAAAAGATTTTTAACCTGTATACAACAGAGATTGTAGCATTTTCCCATCTTAGCAATTTCGAGGACGAAATTATTTTAAGGGGGAAGGAATGTAACGTCCCGCATTTTTATCGGTTTATATTTGAATATTTAAATCAGTTTAAATATTGAATTAATAATATAAGTGGATTTATATATTAATTAAACGAAGTTGAACGTATAAAAATATATATTAAATATAAACGAGCTCATAACGACGCTGCAGTTCGTAATTTAACGTTTTGAACTTCAACTGAGTGTACAGGACTCGTTTTAAATCGGATTTCTGCGAAACAAGAAAAGTTGGATTCTGTTGAACTGTATCTTTCTAATGAAAGTGAAAAACCAAGATTTCGTGTTGCAGATTGTGAGTTACGTCCAAATCAAATTTTCAAATAGTCGCTATAGAATCGTTTATCGACCGTAATAGTTTATTCGATATAACTAGATACAGGTTGCGAATTTGGACAAGGTTCTTTTGGGATGGAGTGATAATTTAATTTTTAGAATTTTACTGTAATTTTTAAATAATTAAATACGCAACTTTTTATTTGGAGTATTTTACACCCTGTATCAGCATTTCGGGGTTTCAAAATATGAGTTAACATACCGATATTATTATATTTATGGGATCGTGGAACCTCGCTGATCACGACAATATTTTTATTTTTGTCCATAGCAGTCTGGGATTTATGAGTTATGAACCATGAGATATTTGTAATGATTTTATTGTATAACATCTAACGGAAACTATACTTATCTAATCAAATTAATTAAAGGTGAAGGTGACGCACGCCACCCTAACGATTTAACCTGCGTAGGCTGAAGCTAAATATTTCCATCGAATTATCCCATCAAGCAGACCCATTTCCTTCGTACATACCTATGCCTTCGTTTCTGCTGGCCTAGTTTGAAATTAAACACACTGCCTCTCAAAGAAAACTTCAGGTGTAAGGAAGCATCACTGTTACTTCGAAATCCACGGTCCATGAAGTGAAAACCCAACACAGTACCTACCTGATAATAGCAGCAGACCTACATAGAAAAATCCTTGGCCGTCAAGGTATCTAAAACTATAAATAACGAGGCAAGTTGTTCCCTTTTTCTCTACAGAGAACCAAAACAAAACTCCATCTTTCGAACCAAAATACAAGTTCTCCTCTAATAAAATAAAATAAAATAAAAAATCAAACTCTTCTCTAAAGCAAATGTACTTAGCATGTATTGTTTCTCTCTTCACGATATTATATATTTCTACGTTGCGATCCATTCGTCTTTGCTGGGAAAAAGCTGGGTGCACTCTATTTTCGGATCTCCAGTAAACCGAAACAGTAACAGTCGGTTTGAGGAGCTGAAATGGACGTCCAACTCTGTAGCATGAAGCGCATGGCATGGAAGTGAAGTTTGTTTACTGAAGTGGGTTTCAGCAAGCACGGCAAAATGGTGGCAAAGGAAGTCTTGGAAGGGCATGCAAGTGGACGTGAAAGCATGCTGCGGAGGAGTGAGTTTTGGGCGTTGGGAAAAGGATTGGGGTATGTTTTGAATGGTGTGTGCGTTGTGATGCTAGACTGAAGGATTACGAAGGAAAGGAGTTTGCAAACGTGGACGCTGAAAAGTGGTATTATAAATGTTATATAAAGGATTTAGGAGGAACGGAAATGACTTGTGGAGGGAGCAGGTTACGTCCTGTGTTGCAGAAATTGAAGCACTTTGTCGGTGCGTTAAGGTGATCACAATCATTTTGGAAAATTAAAGGAGAGGGTGCGTGAGTTATATGAAGGATGAGGAGCGGATGTGAGTGAGAGTGGCTTTGGTGAAGTTTGGCCGTTGATGTCAGCTTTTGTTGTGTAGAAGAGTGTGCGGAAATGATGGAGAGGGGCCAAAACGTGGGTATGCATTTGTCAGGGAAAGACAAATTTAAGTGGTGGAGGCGTGTTAGTTACTTTTAATATCGAGTAAATGGAGAGTTTAACCATAATGGCGTTGGATACATACAATGGAGTTTTGCATTTCCAGATGCAAGGGTGGTTTGAGAAGTTGCGTGGAGGAATGGTGGAAAGTTCATATGGGTTGATAGAGAAATAAATGGAGTAATATGCCACGGAAGATGAACTGTTAAATATGAAGTCGCGGTGGACATTTTAGAGGAGAATTGCCTATCGAAGTATACTATGAAGTTTGGAAATGACGAGATTAAGAAGTAGCGGTCACGATAGAGTTGTGGCACAAGAATTGCATTGGAGAACCAACGGAACTGAGAATCTCATGATAAAATCAACCGCTTGGCTTAATTGACTGACGCAAATCGTTATTTAACGGTTAACGCGCCAAGGTGAGTAAATTCACTAACTTTGTTTTATTTAAAATATTTTATTTATATTTTAAATAATGGTTGAATGCTGTGTGATGTTTGATTAGGTAAATTACAGTTAAATTGGTTGAAATAAACATATATCGTTGCATATGTACACATCATGGGTTGATACTGATTTGACTAATATCTGTGGATGCGGAAACCGGTAGGAGGAATTCAACCGGATTCCTAAATATTTAGATGTACTGTTTGTGCACTGTTTGAACCATGTTGAATGGAAATTCAACGTTATATTGATTTGGTAAACAAACGATATCAGCGACAGTCAACCATAAACCCATTTTTGTTAAGAAATTGGTTGACTGTCAGACAAATCAACGAAGGCAATTATAAAAAAAATTATATTTTTAAAATTAAAGCGAGGTTTAAATTATAATAGAAATTCTATTATAAACTAGTATTGAGTTTGTATTGAGATGGTTTATTGAATTGGGATTAATAATTCGAATAAGAAGTAAATTGCCAAAAAGACAAAGAACGTGATCGATTTTTGATAAGAGAAGTTTAAAGAGAAATGATTAAGGAAGATGGAGTGAAGAGATAATGACCAATGTAGAAAATTTTTAATAACCGAGTTTCCAAATAAGGATATGGTGTCATAAAATCATATTTATAATATGTCAAGATTTTTGTAACGATTAGAGATGTCAAGATTTTTGTAACGTAAAGAGATGTCAAGATTTTGTAACGGAAGGAGATGTCAAGATTTTTGTAACGGAAAGAGGTGTTGAGATTAATTATAAAATGGAATATAGTAGCGTTTTGCAAGTCTGGGAACTATAGCGATTAAATAACGCTGTTGACTAGGCTTAAGTGTGACTGTTATGTCAAGATTAGTTATAAAGGAGAATATTACAGCGTATGACAAGTTTTGATCTATAACGATAAATTAGCGCTGTTAAACAAGCTTAAGTGTGATTTTTGCATATAGCATTACTACCTAAGGAATGAAAAGAATTCGGTTTGAAATCTACTTATTTTAAAGTAATAAGTAACGATGTTGTCCAAGGAATAAGAGTTTTAATAAATGATAATGCTTTCCAAGAAGTATAAAAAGGGCTAAAACGGGATTTGAGAAATATCTGGTAAGATATGGAACTTCGATGATGACGAATGTTAAATAAAAGTACCATGGTTGTGTGATTTGAATGGATGTTTGTTTTTACTTCGATAGTTAAATAACCGACTATTGAAGTGTTTTGACCCTCGTTGTCAATTCGGAGAGACCGGTTGGATATTTTATCCGAGAACCACTCCGTATAGGCATAAGCGCTGCAAAATATGCTGAAGAAAATTGAAGACGGAGTGAAGTGCAAGGGTCGTCCTGTTTCAGAATGGTGTTTTCTGTTTGTCCAGTCCCAGGACAACTTGTATGGACGAATGTCTGACAGAGTATTCCTAACGGTCACATAAGACGATCTTTTCAAGGTATTACGTCGGGTGGCGGAGGAATTCGTTTCTCTTAGCTTTTATACCCGTAATATTTTTGGGTAGATCAACTAGTGATTTGACGGGTTTGACGATGTGGCATTCAAAGTGTATGGTGGCCAGATGTTCTGAAAGGTAGACGTAGCCTCTAGCCTCACAACCGGGAAATGACAAAAATCGGGCAGGCAGCATGGCTATGTGGGTCGCTCCCATTAGGGTGTATAATCACCTATCTAGAGAAATTCCTTTTGTTTCTAAATCTATCGATTCTGCCCATTCGGGAACGGTGGTTTGAGTCCAACCGTTGGTGATATACATTCGATACACTCAAGCGAAATGAGTGGTCGGTCATGTGTGGGCCGGGTTGCAAGAAGTTCTTGTTGAACCCAGGTGTATTCGCCTCTAGAGATACATCATCAGAAGGTGGTCCCATACCTTGTCATAGTTGGAATCCAATCTCCAATAAGCGCCCTGCGCGTTTTGATTTTATACTATGTATGTAGAGCGTGAGATGCAAGCGTTCTACTATTTGGTTATTTATTTGATTAGACATTATTATAATATCACTGGATTTTGATATCAAAAATGGTTTGGGTTATAGTAAGGTAAAAACCATCCGTATTTATGTGTGGACTGGTCTTACTATTATCCTTTTCTTTCGAAAGATCTTTGAAGTTAAACCATATGGTTGGAGTTTACTCACACCAGTCCCATGACTGACCCAGAGTTTGTTTTGTTTTGTTTTTCCTAAACTCTTGGGTGCCCAAATTTGTACGGGCAGTCAAGTGTTTCAGGCTTTTACAGATACACTTGAAGGAGCTTGAAGCAGGAGGCTTCAACGTTAGTTATTTAGAGTTACTTCCGCTGAATCAAATGTTATGTGTACTCTGATGATGGTATGTATATATGTACAAAACAGATTGGTATTTCAAAGCTTATGTTATATAATATATTTTATTCGTTCCGCTGTGAGATTCGTGTTTACTTTGATTATGTTCAGCTGTGTTCTTCTTCTTCTCCTATTCTATTAGTTCTATCTTTCTATCTCACCCTCTAATTTCTTTCTATTAATGATCTGGTATTTTCGAGGTCTGAACAGTCGACGCGGGCTTTTGTGTCGATTTTCGGAGTCGAAAACCCGGGTCGTTACAGAATGAATCTCTGAAAAGAAAGACTCCCATTCAGCATTTAGAAGCAAAGGATAAGCTTTAGGCGACTTCTTCCATGAAGAAGAAGTCCCATCTGATGGGGATAGACCATCAAGGGAATCAATGCAAACAGGACCAAACCGGGAGTTCCACCTCCAAAGGTTATGATCCGAAGAGAGTAAACTATGACAACACAGAAGCTTACATCAAAGACCTCACCCAGAAGACCGTCAAGGACATGTTGGGAAGCAAGGGGAAGAGGACCCAAGATGATAGGGTTAAGGACAACGAAAGAGTATCTCCATTCATCGATGAAAGTATAAACACCATAATACGCCGAGAGTGAAGGTTCCAACCATAAAGTATCTTGGGACAACTGGCTCTTATGATCATCTGATGGTTTTCGACAGCCAGATAGATCTCTACAACGATTCGGAGCCATCAGATGCTACCTTTTCCGTTTACTTTCAAGGGGCAGCAGCGAAGTGGTATCACCAGTATAAGGAGAACACCATTTACTCATGGAAACAAGTCTCCTACAAATTTTCTGTGCAGTTCTGCATCTGTAAAGATCCGACAGTTGACTACACCTCATTACTAACATCAAACAGAGGCAAGGGGAGTCTTTTGGGGATTATCTAAACAGGTTCAACTTCGAGGCCTTAAAGGCCAAGGATATGAACGACCGTGACAAGTTGATCGTCATACACTCAAGATTAATCGAAAACACCCCTTTTTGGAAGGAGTTACATATTCATGGCTGTAAAGACTTGCAAGACTTTCATTTCCAAGACGACAAGTTTATTTGTATAGATGAATTGTACTTTACAAAGAGGAATTTCGGGACTCGTGGGGAAGGAGGAAGGCCGAACTTTGGACGAAAGCTACCAGAAGGAAATCAAAAGAGGTCAAGGTGGGAAGATTCTAATACCAACTCGGATGCCCTGAACAAGCCCATCTCGTATGTGTATGATGCCGCAAGAGAAAGGGTTAATAACTTCCTCATCTCGTTCAAAGCCAGAATTTTCCCTGACCCTCATTCTAGTGGTAAATATTGCGAGTTCCACAGAACCAACGGACATAAGACTAACGAGTGCAATGTATTGGACGAGATTATTCAGAATCTGATCCGAGAGGGACATCTGAAGGAATTTGTTTTAAACAAGATAACGTCAGCTCAGCATGCAAGTGGACAGCAGAAGGTTTCGGTAAATACGATAGGAGTTGCTACGGAAGAGAGCAACCTAGATTTGCGATCACCCATAAGTCGAATCAATGTGATCCATGTAGGGCCACACCCTGCCGGAAGCTGTCCAAAAGCTAGGAACCAGTACATGAAAGAAGCCATGGATGGAATCTTCTCCATTCAAGAAGTACCATCGTTAAAGAACGCGCGTTATGCTCTCAAGATGCACAACCTAGTCGTTCCTCCAAAAGAAATGAAGAAAGGGGTCCTCCACCCTCATAACAATCCTCTTATGATAACAGCACAAATAGAGCTCTCGGTTGTTTCAAAGATTCTTGTGAATATGGTCAATGTCATCTTTAAGCACGCTTTCGATCAGATGGGGATTTCTGGAAAAAAGTTAGAACCAAGCAATGAACCAATCTTCGGCTTCAACAATAAGGGGCCAACTCCAGTGGTGCATATCAACCTTCCAGTTCAAGTTGGGCTATCCCCGCTTCATAGAACCTTTGGGACTTTCTTTATTATGATCGATCAACCGTCCTATTACAACGCCTTCTTTGGGCGACCAACTTTTGAAGAGATGGATGATTTCGTTTCTTCCAAATATCTTATGTTGAAACTGCTAACCAAATAGGGACGGGGTACCATCAGGGGAGAACAATTTAGTTCCCACGAGTTGTACTTCGCAACAATTGACAAATAAAAAAGGGAGTGCTCTTCCTACACTGATTCTTCTGCTATTTTTCTGCCTTCAGGTAGGGGATTCTTACATTCCTCATTTGAAGCTAAGGTAAAAGTAAATAAGACTGACAAACGCACCAATGGTTGGTACACTTCTCTGAAAACAAAGAGGAAATGGTCTGATGAGGTGAACTTGACTGAGGAAGGAGAAATCATCACATATTTGGATTCTAGAGGATACATTGAAAGATAAAACCAATA
The DNA here is from genome assembly GCA_030737875.1 of Allium sativum. Taxonomy (NCBI): domain Eukaryota; kingdom Viridiplantae; phylum Streptophyta; class Magnoliopsida; order Asparagales; family Amaryllidaceae; genus Allium; species Allium sativum. The sequence continues at coordinate 192,614,089 of CM060927.1, read as the reverse complement.
GAAGAAGCAAAAAGTTGATTCGGAGGATAAATCGAAGGTTATCAAGGTAGGGAAAAGGCTAAAAGAATCCCTCAGAAACGACCTAATCTGGTTCCTACAGCTCAACAAAGATGTTTTCGCTTGGACCTATTCATATATGATCGGTATCAGCCCTTATGTTATGAGCTATGCCTTGAATATTAACTCTTCAATAACCTCAGTCCGGAAAAAGAAAAGATAATATAATAGAGACTGGATAGAGGCCTTGAAAGAGGAAGTCAAAAGGTTGGGAACTAACGGGTTTATCTAAGAAGTCCCTTACCCGAAATGGTTAGCCAATCCCATGCTAGTGAAGAAGTACAATGGAAAGTGGAGAACGTGTGTTGATTACACAGATTTAAACAAGGCTTGTTTGAAAGATTGTTATCCCCTTCCGTGGATTGACCAATTAGTTGATGCCACGAGTGGTCACAAGGTACTATCCCTTATGGATGCTTACTTGAGGTACAACCAAATTCCGTTGCATAAACCTGACGAGAAGCATACAAGCTTTATCACTGACTGGGGAACGTTTTGCTATATAATGATGCCCTTCGGTTTGAGGAACGCAGGAGCAACATACCAAATACCGGTAAACAGGATGCTCCAAGAGAAATAGGGCGCAATATGGAGCTATATGTGGATGATATGCTGGTGAAGTCCACCAAAACAGAAAACCATATAAAGGATCTGGAGGAAATGTTCGATGTCTTAAGGAGTTGCCAAATGAAGCTAAACCCTCAAAAGTGTCCTTTTGTAGTTCAATCTGGAAAGTTTCTGCGATATGTGGTAAGTGAGCAAGGGATTGAAGCTAGCCCTGACCAAATCCAAGCTATAAGAGACATGGAAGAGCCCAGGGCAAGCAAGGAGGTCATGAGTCCGAACGGGAAAGTAGCATCCCTCAGTTGGTTCATTTCCAAAGCAACTAAAAAATGTGTCCATTTCTTCGATGTTATAAAGAAAAAGAAGAATTTCGAATGGAATGAAGAGTATAGGAAATCATTCTAAGAATTGAAAGTTTATATTGGAACGCCTCTTGTTTTATCCAGTCCTGAGAAGGGAGAAGAGTTATACCTATATATGGCTGTTCCAGAACACGCAGTAAGCAGTCCTGATAAGAGAGAGTAATAGGACTCAGCACCCTATTTACTACGTTAAATGAAGGCTAAAAGGCGTTGAAACAGATACCCTGTTATAGATAGACTAGCGTATTGCCTAATCCTTACCATGCGAAAGCTCAGAGGTTACTTTAAAGCTTACCCTGTTAGAGTTTTGACTAGTTTTCCGCTCAAGAAAGCGTTTAGCAAACCGAAAACCTCAGGGAGGCTAATCAAATGAGGTGTCGAACTTAGTCAATATGAGATCGAGTTCCATCCTCGAGCAGCGATTAAGGGACAAGCTCTCGTAGATTTCGTGAATGAATGCATGAGCTTCATTTCAGAACAGTCAGTTAAAGAAAATGACTCAAAGACCAAGTGGCAGCACTTTGTAGACGGAGCTTCTAATGAATAGGAAGTAGGAGCAGGTTATGTTATAATTACCCCTGACAAACACTGCTTGCACTATGCCACGAAGTTAGGGTTCCCGGCAACTAACAACGTGGCTGAGTATGAATCATTGATAGCTGGTTTGAATCTGGCGCTACAGTTGAAGATACCACAGATAGAAATGTTTAGTTATTCACAATTAATGGTAAACCAAATAAAATAGACATATCAAAACTAAGGATGAGCAGCTAGTCTTATATATGAAAAGGGTATTAAAGATGCTTTCCCAATTTGAGGACTTCTCAGTTCATCAAATACCCCGTGGGGAGAATCTCCAAGCGGATTCACTAGCCAAGTTAGCTAGTTCCCGAGGGGCCCCCAAAACTCGAATAATTTCCGTAGGATATCAGGAAAGGCCTAGTGTTGAGTAGGAGAAATAAAAGGGGAAAGAGTTATTGGTCTTAACTAGATCCCAAGCCTTGAGAAGGGAGGACGAAGGAAATATAGAGGGAAACCCCAATGGGGAACCTCCCTTAATGGAAAAAAGTTGCCATCATAATGTTATATAGATGACTCCTATAGTAGGTTACCTTCTAAACGGGATATTACTCCTTAGTAAGCAAGACGCAAGAAGAATAAAGCACCAAGATCCTACATTTGTGATCATGGATAATATACTCTATAAAAAGAGGCATTCGCTTCCTTATTTGAGATGTGCAAGTTCCGAAGATGGACTTAGCCTGTTAAAGGAAGCCCATGAGGGATGGTTTGGGGACCATTCCAATGGAGTTAAGCTGGCCAAAAGGGTCATGCAACAGGGTTATCATTGGCCGTGGATGGTTAGTCAAGCATTTGAGTACGTCAAGAAATGTGATAAGTGTCAAAAGTACTATAAGGTACCCCGACTTCCTCCTAGGGAATTAACAACTATATCAAGCCCCTGGCCATTCAATGTATAGGGAATAGATTTTATTAGGCCCTTACTAATCTCCAGAGGTGGAGTTAACAATGCTATGGTAGCTAACAACTACTTCACCAAGTGGGTGGAGGCAGAACCCTTTCCGACAATCACATCCAAAAAGGTGTGAAGATTCGTATTAAAAAATATCGTTACCCGCTTCGGAATCCCTCATAAAATCATATTATATAATGGTACACAGTTCGAGAGCGAAGAGTTCTCCCGATTTTGTGAGAAAAATGGAATCATCAAAAGTTTCTCCTCAGTGGCATATCCGAAAGCTAACGGAGCTGTGGAAGCCGCAAACAAAACCATAAAGACAATTCTTAAAAAACGCCTAAATCAAGCCAAAGGAAATTGGATGGAAGAACTACCTTCAGTACTTTGGGCCTACATAACCTCTACCAAAACAACAACCAGACACGCCCCTTTCTCCCTGACATGTGTATGTGAAGTTATGCTTCCAGTTGAAATCGACATCCCATTGCATAGAAGGATAGAAAATGCGTTTGACCCCAATCAAGAGTTGAGGAAAGAGTCACTAGACTTAATACAAGGATTAAGGGATGAGGCCGCAATTAGGACCGCTGAATATGAAAGGAGGATTACAAAATATTACAACTCAAATGTCAGTACTATAACCTTCTCCAAAGGAGAGGTAGTGTTATGAAGAGTGAGGGCTAACACGAAGAACCCAAAGGATGGCCCTCCCGATCCAAATTGGGAAGGGCCCCTGATCATCCATCAAGAAGTTATGCCCGGAACATATTGGCTATGCATACCCAATGGTGATCTTGTTCCAAGAACATGGAACTCGGAGCATTTAAGACCATATTTCTCAATGATAGAGGAATAAGGAAAAGACTTTCCTCCATAGATGATTACGTAACTAAGGGCACAGAAACCCTTCCAGTAGCTCAAGAGAGAACCAAAATGGGTCGTGTTGAAAAAAGGATCAAATCCCTTATCATCGCAAAATTGGTCGGGACGAGGCATCCCCAAGTGGGGAATGGTGTGTTAGTCTTTCTCCGTGCCCAAATCAGAGGGAGCAGGGTTAAAGCATCAAAAGTGTAAGCCTCCGTTTCACACCAGAAATGGTCGTTGCGATGCATCTAACCTTACCACGCCTTGCCTCTGCTCGCAGAAGAGTACGCCCTGCCTCTGCTATAACTATGCATATCCTACCTCTGCTCGCAGAAGAGCACGTCCTACCCCTGCTTATGTTCCGCGTTATCGGCAGAAGGGAGCGAAAACCCCTATAATCGCCTATGATGGTCAGGATAGGGCATCCCTCGGAGGGTGATGGCGTATAAGCCTCTATCAAAACCTACGATGGTCAGTATAGAGCATCAGAAGAGTAAACCTTAGTTATGTGCCTACGATGGTCCCGTCTAAGTTTCTAAGACCTTATCATCGCCTACAATGGTCAAGATAAGGCGCCTCCTGGAGGGAGGTTAGGTAAGTCATTGGGCCCTGCTTGTGGATAAGCTAGCCAAGCGCATTGGATGCACAGCCTCAGAGAGTGGCCAACAAAGCACGTACACCCGCTGTTTTGACATCAAAAGCCCAAGGAGTGGCTGGATAAGCATGTACAGCCTATGCTTCACAAATCAAATACAAAAGGGATGCCAAAACAACAAATACAGAAAGGGGTTTCTGGTCTTCTATCTATATTAATACCTGAATCTGGGTCGATTCGGCTCTTCACAAATATCGAAAGGGACTTTCCACTCCTCTTTCTATAGTAATACCCGAATCTGGGTCGATTCAGCTCTTCACAAATATCGGAAGGGGTTTCCAGTCCTCTATCTATATTAATACCCGAATCTGGGTCGGTTTGGCTCTTAACATATACCAGAAGGGGTTTCTGATCCTCTATCTATATTAATTCCCGAATCTGGGTTGACTCAGCTCTTCACAAATACCGGAAGGGGATTACGGTCCTCTATCTAGATTAATACCTGAATTTGGGTCGATTCAGCTCTTCACAAATATCGGAAGGGTTTCTAGTCTTCGATCTATGTTGATACCCGAATCTGGGTCGATTCGGCTCTTCACAAATACCGGAATGGGTTTCCGCTCTTCCGTCTATGTTAATACTTGTATCCGAGTTGATTTGGCTCTCCATAAATGTCGGAAGGGGTTTTCGGTCTTCTATCTATGTTAATACTCGAATCTGGGTTAATTCTAGTCTCCACAAGTGCCGAAAGGGGTTTTCGATCTTCTATCTATGTTAATACCCAAATCTGGGTTGAATTGGCAATCCCCAAATGCCGGAAGGGGTTCCCAGTCTCCCATCTATACTAACACCCGATTCTGGGTTGATTCAGTTCTTCACAAATACCGGAACAGGATTCTAGCCTTTAGGCTTCAGATTATCTAAGTAAAGATTAGTTTAAGGGTACTGTCATAGCACGGAATCGGCCGATGGCCCTCAATTTTAACGAATAAGGAAAAGTTGGTCCGAAAGCAACGCCTAATGTGGTTTCATAATGTAGTCCAGCGTTAAGAGACAGTTTGCAAATGAATGGAAAAGAGCCTGGAAAGAAAAAGTTTGACTTGGAAAGTCAAAAACACCCATTCACTAAGGGAGCAAATGTTACTACCAAAATAAACCCCTAACATTGGCCGACAGTGGAGGGGTATCGGAGGAACACAAACACAGAACAACCTTCTGAAAGAACAGATGGAAATGGCCAAAAGTGGGAAAGAATGATTTGAGAGCAACACAACCCACCCCCAAGGAAGAAAGGAGTTCAGAGCCTACAAAAATGATAGTTAAGTTTATTCAACCGAGTCCATCTGATAGGGTCTACATGACAAAAGAGTCCTGAAGTGAAAGGTATCGAGCCAGAAGTACATAAATATTATCCGGAACCAGCTTCCAAAGTAGTTACTTCATGAATAACGAAAGGTCACATCGATAGACAGCAAAGACATCACTGAAAGCTATCCTCCGGAAAACCAGATTGTCCCAAAAACTCCACCGGAAGGCTAACCGGGACCCTAGTAGAGATACAGGCTATCAGTACTAGTTTTCCTAGTATAAGAACCAATAACGGTTTCAAACCAGAGGCTATCAACATGCATCATGAGGGCAAGCCCCTTTAAGTATTCAAGAGAAAGCCGGAAGCCTACATCTAGAAGCTTGCATCCGAGAGCCTTCACCCAGAAGCTGCACCGAGAGTTCAAATGCCATCCGAAAAACGCCACGGCAACAAACACGTATTAGTCTCGGGGAAGCCCAAGTCGACCGGGACCCTCACTTCGAAGAATATAATTAGCACTACAAGGACAACCGAGAGCCAAACGCCAGAGACCAAGGAAAAAAGCGGCTGGCAGAGGCCCATGTAGGACCAATAGCCTAGCAACAGTGTAACACCCCGGATTTTTGAATAATCAAATTAACTAAAATAAATAATAATTAATCTCAAACGTGAGAATTAAGGGAATGGGGTTGCGCCATAGTGTTCGTCTCGGAATTCTGGTTGAAATAGAGTTCGAGTTTGCGGGAAACGGGTACCGGATGAAGGAGTTATGGACGAACGAAGTTTGGTGGCAAAACAAGAAAAAAAATTGCACTGGCGCACTTGGGAAATGCGCCAGTACAAATTTGCACTGGCGCACCTGCCAAGTGCGCCCAGGCCGAGGCAACAGGCCTGCACAGCTTTCTGGTTCAGTCTGACCCATGTTGCTGAGTCCTTTCTGACACCTTGCTGAGTCATTAAAGCTGAGGTGTCACCCTATCCCGACTGAATGGTTTTGATTAACCCTAAGATCATCCGATGGCTTAAATTAATTCAAAACTCTATAAAAAAGACCCATAGACTCAAACCCTAAATCAGAATCAAAACTGAAACTATGGCCGTCATGCTGTCATCTTGAACCCTAGAGTAGCCGCCACCAATTAGAGAGGAAGAACAGCAAATCAGATCAGTTCTATTCATCCCTAACAACGAATCTTCTTCAAAGGAGAGCTAATACAACTTCAGAAATCAGAATTCAGAACTCAAGACCGATTTTGAGTTGTGAGTTCAATATTTTTAATAAAATAATTAGTAAATTAATTGGATTGAGTTATGATACGGATAATTTGAATATGATGTGAATTATTGACTGCATGTTGAATTATGTTGTAATTTCTATGATGTTATGTTATGATGCTATCATTTACGATGTAAAGTTATGATGCTATCACCCATGTTGTAATTCTATGATTGGCTTATGTCTAGTTGAATCATCATGTTGTTCATATGGTAGTTTGGTTATGTTGACTCATATGATAGATCACATGTTTGTATGCAAGTTTAGATATTGATTTAGACAAGAATCATAGGCAAGTTAGTATAACCTTACATGTTTTGTGACATCAATTTTAGATCTAAAGTTAGGATATGACATGTGTGAGTTATATGATAAATTATACATGATAATTTACATGTTAGATGCAAGTTTACACCATTGTTATGATGCATAAATCACATATGCAAGTTTATATAAATATATGAGTTTGGGATATGAATCATGTTATGCAAGTTTAGGGTTATTGCCTATGCAAGTTTACACCTTTAGATGTAGATCTATGACATACATGATTTATGCAAGTTTGTGACCATCATCTCAACAAGTTCATACCTTTAGATTTAGATCCATGACATATGTTGTTTATGCAAGTTGTAACTTTGGCATATGCAAGTTTTAGATGTAGAACATCATTTACACATGCAAGTTCACCCCTATGTTTAGATCGATGTTTTAATTATATGTATATTGTGATGTTTTCTCTTTATTCCATGAGTTAGACTATTCGAGTCTAACGTATATTTTACGTTAAATGAACAAACGTGCAACGTGGGGTAAAGGGGATAATATTAGAAAGATTTAATTGGCATAAATGCCTTAAAAGGCATAAAATAAATTTGTGATGAAAATTGGTATGATTTTACACACCATAAATAGATGGACATAACTGAGTCAATTATGGACATCGTTAATTGATTGATAATTTGAATAGGGAAATTAATTCATATTGGGGAATGATTAATTAGGAGTAATTAAGCGCCTAAGACACGAGGTTAGGCTCTTTTGTGGTGTAAGACTGCCCGGACCCGCCCGGCAAATCCAGCTGCCACAAATGCCAGTCTAATGTGAGAGGTCTTAGGCATAAACTAAATACGTAACAATTGTGAAGACACGAGGTTAGGCTCTTTTGTGGTGTAAGACTGCCCGGACCCGCCCGGCAAATCCAGCTGCCACAAATGCCAGTCTAATGTGAAAGGTATTTATGAGGTTACGGTCTTAATGAATTAAGAAACACTTAACTAGATAAACATGTAGTGGGACATGAGGGGGTTAAGTGGGTGCCTAGGGTGGCATGTGGAATCTAGTGGGTGCCTTGGGTGGCATTTGGAAATACGATTTGAAACACTTAACCGAAATTGAAACATGAATAAGAAGTGGGTTAAGTGGGATGTACTAGAGGGGACCAAGCTTAGGTGGACAGCTTGTATCAAGTAATGGGGGCCCATTTCAACCAGTAACCCATACGTATCTTTATGGGCTCGACCCAAGTCGAGGACGGGACACGCATACTTGGCTTGAATGTAAGAGGCCAAACCGGGTTAGCGGTGGCAACGCAAGTCCAACGGGTTCATATGCGTGTGTGGACCCGGGCTGGTAGGTAAGACGTTGTTTCATCGTGTAGGTATAAGTCGTGCATTGTTGGTTGTATCGGGTTGCCACTTTGGGGAGTGATACACCCCACTGTGGGGCCAGCACGGGTATCTACGAGTTAGGGAGCCGATCGCTTGGGGGTAGTGGGTACACCCAGTGGAGATAGGGGTAGCCAGCACCTATGAAGGCAGCTAGGGTTCCACGAAACTACCAATATCATTATTAAGTCTGTAGGTGGGATCAACCTTAGGGTGACTAGTGGTGGTGCAGTATAGCAATTATCCTATAGTGTTGGTGTAGTTTAGTAATTATCTTATAGTGGTTTAGGGGCGCTTTAACGATATCGTTGTTCATCTTGTTTCCTTATTTACTCTGCCATACTCGATGGTTCATGGTCATTTCCTTATTTTCCAACTTATGCCTTAGCCTAGTTACTTTGTTAATTATATTGTTAAAGTTATCGCACTCGCCAGACTTTATGTCTGACCCCCTTTGTTCCTCCTATTTCCTTCCTTCCCCCACCCTCCCCCCAGGTGCTCAGGTTGGAACTAGCACCAATGGAGCTTGATTTTGGACTGCTTTTAGAAGATCGCTTGGATCGCTGAAGTAAAGTTCAGCTTCTCTTTTATTTATGGCTATTTTGTATTGGGGATTATGTCTTTCAATTTATGTACTTTTGGTAGTCAAGATGGATATTATGTACTTTGACTCTGGTTTTTGATGATGTAATCAAACATATGTGTTTTCCACTGTAATGGAATAAAGTTTTAAATCTTTGAGTACTGTTTATATCTGTCTTGTTGTTAAGTTTCTGTTCTATACTTACTTAAAACGCTCCATAGAAGTTAATTCATTCCCTTTGTGAGTGACATTAATGGACGTGGGGTGTTACACGTGGTATCAAAGCTGAAGGTTACCAGAACAGTTATGAATTTCGAAAAACTATTTTTCAAAACAATTTTTATAAAGAAGTACCTTCAAAAGTACGTTTTAAGGAAAGTATTTTCAAGAGAAAAGCTTATTTTAGAAAGCATAACCCCAAGATCTATATATCTTTCCCTCGGTTCTTTTATATTGAATCTTTCCTTTTTCGTTTCAGCATGTCTGAAGGATCTGAGATACCAGAGGGTGTTCATGTACCCGGTTTGTTTCGTCAATATCTCGAGGCTAGGGCCGCCACCGCAGGTCCAACAAATGCTCCTCCTCCTCCTCCTCCTCCCCCTCCTCCTCGCGTCGATACTTTTGCTAAGATATGTAAGGACTTTAGAGCAATGGGTGGAAAACCTTTTCACGGGACGGAGACATTTGTTGAAGCTCGAAACTGGCTAAAGGAAGTGGAAGAATTGTTTGGAATCTTTGAAGTGGATGATGGAAGAAAAGTCCAGCTAGCTGCCTGGCTAATAAAGGATGAGGCCTCGTTTTGGTGGGAGGTCACTAATGGTGGACGTCCAGTTGATACATGGCCAGATTTTAGGCAGAGGTTTGAGGTGAAGTTTCTCTCGCGGGCTGAAGAGAATCTATACATGGAAAGGTTTTTGGCGCTGAATCAAGGGAATCTATTGGTGAAAGAGTACGTCAACAAATTCAACCAATTGACATGATTTGGCTTGGACTTGGTGAATACTCCAGAAAAGAAGGCTCTATGATTTGTTAAGGGTTTAAACGAGCCGCTTCATGGGTTAGCTATGACCCACATTCCCATGGGGGCTACCTTCGAGAGACCGGTTGACATGGAGCTCATGCATGAAGAGGAGAAGGGCGCAAATGCTAATAAGGCACTCGAGAAGAAAGGGGATCAAAAGAAGCCACAACAGCAACAATAGAACAAGAAAGGTGGCAAGGGCAACAATGGTAAGGGAAAGAAAAGATGCTTTAACTATGGGACACCCTGCCATCTAAGCAAAGATTGTAGGAAGAAAAAGAAGACTGGTTGTTTCCACTGTGGCGAAGCGGGACATCTTATTAAGGACTGCCCAAAGAAAGGGCAGAGGGTGGGGTTTACCTCGGGAGGACAGGTGCAGGCTCTTATGGCACCAGGGCAGGCAAGGGGACAAGTTCAGGCTCTCGTGGTCCCACTGCTGCAAGAACGAGGTAGAGCAATTTCCGTTAAAAGTTTATTTTTTCTGTTTGATCATCTTGTCCGTACTTTATTCGATCCTGGTGCATCACATTCATTTATTTCTACATCATTAGTTGAAACATTGCACCTTGATACTAGTCTAGTTACTGATCCCTTAGTAGTCTCAAATCCTATCGGTGGTTCGGCTCATCTTTCTATGATTTGTCAGGATTTGAGAGTGTTTATCTTGGGCGTTGAGTTTGAGTGCAACGCTTTTGTTCTTGGCTTCATGGGCTACGAATTAATTCTATGTATGGATTGGCTAACTAGATATGGGGCCATCCTAGATTGTGAAAGAAGGGTTGTTAGATTGTTGACTCGTTTTGGAAAGACCCTTGATATTTCTTGTGACCCTAGAGGTCTAGTAATGCTTAGCTACCTAAAATCCCTTAACGCATCCGATGATGATTTACATTCTGTTCCCATAGTCCGTGAATATGCTGATGTCTTCGATAAGGTGAGGGGCTTACCCCCAAAACGTCAAATAAACTTTTGAATATATCTAGTAGAGAATGCAAAGCCAGTTGCATTACCAGTGCGCCACATGGCTCCAAGAGAGAGAAGAGAACTCAGTAAGCAAGTGAAAGAATTGCTTGAGAAGGGGTTCATCAGACGTAGTATATCAGAGTGGGGTGCTCCAGTAGTGTTTTCCACAAAGGCGGATGGGTCCCTTAGACTTTGTGTGGACTATATAGAACTTAATAAGCTTACTAAGAAAAATAGACACCCACTGCCGAGGATTGACGATCTCTTCGATCAGTTAGTTGGCGCCTCAGTGTTTTCGCAGTTGGACTTAGCCACGGGTTTCCATCAACTGAGAGTGGCTGAGGATAGCATAGACAAGACTGCCTTTAGGACTCCAGACGGTTTCTTTGAGTGGCTTGTGATGCCCTTCGGTTTGACAAACGCCCCTGCATACTTTGTTGACTTAATGAGTAGAATGATTAGGGAGTACCTTGATAGATTCGTGGTAGTCATTGTGGACGACATCTTGATCTTTTCTAAAAGCGAGGAAGAGCATGCCCTACATCTTAGGGAAGTGTTGGAACTCTTCGAGCGCATAGCCTTAAAGCAAAATTTTCTAAATGTCACTTTTGGAGGAAGGAAGTGCGATTCTTAGGGCATGTGGTTTCCAAAGAAGGGATAGCTATGGATCCCGCGAAGATAGTGGCCATCCAAGATTGGATGGTTCCTAAAAATGCTACCGAGGTGAGGAGTTTCTTAGGGTTGGCTGGCTACTATAGGAAGCTCATAAAAGACTTCGCAAAAATATCAGCCCCATTAACACGCTTGACGAAGAAGAACTTAGTTTTCACGTGGGACGTAGATTGTGATGATGCGTTCCAACGTTTAAAGAGAGCTTTAACCACAGCCCCAGTCTTAGTGTTGCCAGATGGGAGTAAGCCATTTACCGTTTATACCGATGCTTGTGGGACAGGACTAGGCGCAGTCTTAATGCAAGAGGGAAGGGTAATAGCCTATGGTGGAAGGCAAGTGGGAGTACATGAGAGAAATTACCCTACACATGACCTAGAGTTGGCCGCTATTGTCTTCGCGCTTAAGTCTTGGCGTCATTATCTTCTTGGCGAAAAATTCGAATTATTTAGTGACCACAAATCGCTAAAATACTTATTCTCTCAGAAGGACTTGAACTTAAGGCAGCAAAGGGGGATGGAATTCTTAGCATCCTACGACTTCAAGATAGCATATACCCCTGGCAAGGGTAACGTGGTGGCAGACGCCTTAAGTAGAAAAAGGTTGTCCTTGAGTCCATTGTTTGTTGAGCGGCGAAGCTTAGAGTTCATCTCTACGTTTGACTTTAAACCTTCCGCTGACTTTGTACCCGGTTTGCTAGCATCCTTAAAGGTCAGACCTACGCTTTTGGGACGGATTGGCGAGGCATAGCGAGACGACCCACAGTTGGTTGAGTTAGTAGAAAATCTCAAAAGAGGGGTGTCATCGAGCCATCTCCGTAGGTATACCCTGGATGACAAGGGTTGGTTACGTAGGGACGGTAGATTTTGTGTACCACAGGACAAGAACTTGAGGAAGACAATTCTTGATGATGCACATCGTTCGAAAATGACCATCCATCTCGGCGGGGACAAGATGCACATGGACATGAGACGAGTTTACTTTTGGGCCGGTATGAAGAAGGGCGTGGCAGAGTTTGTTGCTAGATGCTTTGTGTGCCAACAAGTAAAAGTAGAGCAAAAGTAGCCTGGTGGATTGCTTCACCCATTGGAGGTCCTATAATGGAAGTGGGAAAGTGTTTCGATGGACTTTGTTGACGGATTACCAAGATCGAGGAAGGGTAATACGGGGATTTGGGTCGCGGTAGACAGACTTACTAAGAGCGCCCATTTCATTCCCGTGAAGATTAAGAGGACCGCTCCATGGTTAGCCTCCGTATACATTCGAGAAATAGTTCGTTCGCACGGTGTTCCTTCTAGCATAGTGAGCGACCGCGATCCTATTTTCACTAGTGAATTTTGGAAAAGCTTGCAAGAAGCGGTAAGGACTAAGTTATGTTTGAGCACCGCATATCATCCTCAGACGGACGGCCAGACCGAGAGGGTGAATCGTATTCTAGAAGACCTATTGAGGTTATGTGTCTTAGACTTCGGAGGTACATGGGAGGAACATCTTCCATTGGTAGAATTCGCATATAATAACAACTTTCAGTCTAGCATTGGCATGGCACCGTTCGAAGCTCTTTATGGACGGTCGTGTCGTTCGCCTACATGTTGGTGGGAGTCTACAGATAAGATCTTGCTTGGGCCCTATATGATTAGAGTGACTTCGAAAAAGATCGATTTGATTCGAAGGAGGATGAAGACGGCGCAAGACAGGCAAAAATCTTATGCGAACAAGAGGAGGTCAGATCTTGAGTTTGATATTGGGGACATGGTCTTTGTTAAGGTGTCTCCATTACGGAACGTCGTTCGCTTTGGATCCGTTGGGAAGTTAGCACCAAGGTTCGTAGGACCGTTTCCTATTAAGGAAAGGATTGGGCAGATGGCATATAGAGTGGATTTGCCCGAGAGACTTAGTGGTGTACACGACGTATTCCATGTATCACATTTGAGGAAGTGCTTGCACGAGACCGCGGAAGTGGTAGAGCCGAGCTTGCTTAGAGAGGTGGAGATAGAGCACGATGCGACGATTCGACGAGCTCCTACGTGCATTCTTGGGTCAGAGATTAAGAAGTTGAGGAATCGAGCGGTCAAACTAGTCAAAGTGCAATGGGGAGATGATGAGAGCAATGCTACTTGGGAGACAGAAGCGAAGATGCATTCATTATACCCTTTTCTTTTCGAGGGTATGTCTTTTAATTTCTCCTTTATCGCTTACCTTGTACTTATCTTATCTTTATTATGTCCTCTCGCTAGTATCTTTGACCTTTAGATAGGGTAGTCCTATGGTTGAAACATGTGTTTGAGACATGTTATGTATGATGGATGCATGTGGATGCAGATGGTTGCTAGTGGTTGCTCGTGGATGCATATACACACACTTTAGGCACTAGATCGGCTCAGTCACTTCATATCGCATGTTGCATATAAATGTGTGTACATATTTAAGTAATGGATGTATAATGATTGTACCGTCATATGGATGTTGCATTTTGGTGAATGGTTGTGCACACATGTAGAAATGATATGTATCGATAAGGTTCTTTCGCATACATAATGGACGCATGGCACTATCATGGTTTGCATTAAGGAGGTCAACTGAATCAGTAGACCGCCTGATTTTGCATTAGATAAGGAACATATACACACACTTCTTGCATATGTTCATACAACATTAGAAATTTTATAAGGACAATGGATGCCCGTGTTTGATGGTTGAGTAGATGGTTGTTTGGATGGTAGGATATGCATTCTCCTTAACTTTGAGATTTCGGGGGCGAAATCCTTTAAGGTGGGGAGAATGTAACACCCCGGATTTTTGAATAATCAGATTAACTAAAATAAAGAATAATTAATCTCAGACGTGAGAATTAAGGGAATGGGGTTGCGCCATTGTGTTCGTCTCGGAATTCTGGTTGAAATAGAGTCCGAGTTTGCGGGAAACGGGTAACGGATGAAGGAGTTATAGATGAACGAAGTTTGGTGGCAAAACAAGAAAAAAATATTTGCACTGGTGCACTTGGGAAGTGCGCCAGTACAAATTTGCACTGGTGCACCTGCCAAGTGCGCCCAGGCCGAGGCAGCAGGCCAGCACAACTTTCTGGTTCAGTCTATCCCATGTTGCTGAGTCCTTTCTGACTCCTTGCTAAGTCATTAGGGCTGAGGTGTCACCCTATCCCGACTGAATGGTTTTGATTAACCCTAAGATCATCCGACGGCTTAAATTAATTCAAAACTCTATAAAAAGATCCATAGACTCAAACCCTAAATCAGAATTAAAACTGAAACTATGACCGTCATGCTGTCATCTTGAACCCTATAGTAGCCACCACCAATTAGAGAGGAAGAACAACAAATCAAATCAGTTCTATTCAACCCTAACAACGAATCTTCTTCAAAGGAGAGCTAATACAACTTCAGAAATCAGAATTCAGAACTCAAGACTGCTTTTGAGTTGTGAGTTCGATATTTTTAATAAAATAATTAGTAAATTAATTGGATTGAGAAATGATGCGGATAATTTGGATATGAAGTGAATTATTGACTGCATGTTGAATTATGTTGTAGAATTGTGTTGTAATTTCTATGATGTTATGTTATGATGCTATCATTTACAATGTAAAGTTATGATGCTATCACCCATGTTGTAATTCTATGATTGGCTTATGTCTAGTTGAATCATCATGTTGTTCATATGCTAGTTTGGTTATGTTGATTCATATGATAGATCACAAGTTTGTATGCAAGTTTAGATACTGATTTAGACAAGAATCATAGGCAAGTTAGTATAACCTTACATGTTTCATGACATCAATTTCAGATCTAAAGTTAGGATATGACATATGTGAGTTATATGATAAATTCTACATGATAATTTACATGTTAGATGCAAGTTTACACCATTGTTATGATGCATAAATCACATATGCAAGTTTATATAAATATATGAGTTTGGGATATGAATCATGTTATGCAAGTTTAGGGTTATTGCCTATGTAAGTTTACACCTTTAGATGTAGATCTATGACATACATGGTTTATGCAAGTTTGTGACCATTATCTCAAAAAGTTCACACCTTTAGATTTGGATCCATGACATATGTTGTTTATGCAAGTTGTAACTTTGGCCTATGCAAGTTTTAGAAGTAGAACATCATTCACACATGCAAGTTCACCCCTATGTTTAGATCGATGTTTTAATTATGTGTATATTGTGATGTTTTCTCTTTATTCCATGAGTTAGACTATTCGAGTCTAACGTATATTTTACGTTAAACGAACAAACGTACAACGTGGGGTAAACGGGATAATATTAAAAAGATTTAATTGGCATAAATGCCTTAAAAGGCATAAAATAAATTTGTGATGATAATTGGTATGATTTTACATACCATAAATAGATGGACATAATTGAGTCAATTATGGACATCGTTAATTGATTGATAATTTGAATAGGGAAAGTAATTCATATTGGGGAATGATTAATTAGGAGTAATTAATCGTCTAAGACACGAGGTTAGGCTCTTTTGTGGTATAAGACTGCCCGGACCCGCCCGGCAAATCCAGCTGCCACAAATGCCAGTCTTATGTGAGAGGTCTTAGGCATAAACTAAATACGTAACAATTGTAAAGACACGAGGTTAGGCTCTTTTGTGGTGTAAGACTGCCCGGACCCGCCCGGCAAATCCAGCTGCCACAATTGCTAGTCTAATGTGAGAGGTCTTTATGAGGTTACGGTCTTAATGAATTAAGGAACACTTAACCAGATAAACATGTAGTGGGACATGAGGGGATTAAGTGGGTGCCTTGGTTGGCATGTGGAATCTAGTGGGTGCCTTGGGTGGCATTTGGAAATACGATTAAAAACACTTAACCAAAATTGAAACATGTAATTGAAACATGAATAAGAAGCGGGTTAAGTGGGATGTACTAGAGGGGACCAAGCTTAGGTGGACAGCTTGTGTCAAGTAATGGGGGTCCATTTCAACCAGTAACGCATACGTATCTTTGTGGGCTCTACCCAAGTCGAGGACGGGACACGCATACTGGGGATGACTGTAAGAGGCCGAACCGGGTTAGCGGTGGCAACGCAAGTCCAATGGGTTCGTATGCGTGTGTGGACCCGGGGTGGTAGGTAAGACGTTGTTGCATCGTGTAGGTATAATCCGTGCATTGTTGGTTGTATCGGGTTGCCACTTTGGGGAGTGATACACCTCACTGTGGGGCTAGCACGGGTATCTTCGAGTCAAGGAGCTGATCGCTTGGGGGTAGTGGGTACACCTAGTGGAGATAGGGGCATGCGACACCTATGAAGGCAGCTAGGGGTGCACGAAACTACCGATATCATTATTAAGTCTGTAGGCGGGATCAACCTTAGGGTGACTAGTGGTGGTGCAGTATAGCAATTATCCTATAGTGTTGGTGTAGTTTAGTAATTATCTTATAGTGGTTTAGGGGCACTTTAACGATATCGTTGTTCATCTTGTTTCCTTATTTACTCTGCCATACTCAATGGTTCATGGTCATTTCCTTATTTTCCAACTTATGCCTTAGCCTAGTTACTTTGTTAATTATATTGTTAAAGTTATCGCACTCGCCAGACTTTATGTCTGACCCCCTTTGTTCCTCCTCTTTTCTTCCTACCCCCCCCCTAGGTGCTCAGGTTGGAACTAGCACCAGTGGAGCTTTATTTTGGACTGCTTTTAGAAGATCGCTTGGATCGCTGAAGTAAAGTTCAGCTTCTCTTTTATTTATGGCTATTTTGTATTAGGGATTATGTCTTTCAATTTATGTACTCTATATAGTCAAGATGGATATTATGTACTTTGACTCTGGTTTTTGATGATGTAATCAAACATATGTGTTTTCCGCTGCAATGGAATAAAGTTTTAAATCTTTGAGTACTGTTTATATCTGTCTTCTTGTTAAGTTTCTGTTCTATACTTACTTAAAACGCTCCATAGAAGTTAATGCAATCCCTTTGTGAGTGACATTAATGGACTTGGGGTGTTACAAACAGAGGAACTGCGAATTCTCTATAAATAGGACCCCAAGAGCCACATAAAAAGGATGAACTTTTTATTTCTCAATCTAGTTCTTTTCTTCTAAAAAGGAGAAAATCCTTGATTCTTGTAACACATCTAAGATTTATAAATGGAGAATTCCGGATCTTAAACATCTTGCGATTTGATAGTCTTGTTGTGATGGCATGATGAAACAGGGAGTTAACACTAACCTTTCTTATGAGAAAATCAATCATGGTACCTTAGCAATGGAGGAGGGGCTTTGTACAAATATGAAGTCGCCTTCCCCCTGCTTTGTGGGCTTGCCATGATTGATCGATACTCTTATGATGAGCCTAACGCTTCCTGACCCCAGAGAAAGGAGGTCAATTATGAGTTCATAACTTGATCTCTAACGAGATTCAGACCCCTTTTTCTGCTGGTCCAGCGTGGAACGATTGTCGGGGTTAATGAACATTGTGATGCCTCCTTCCTCGAAATCGTGTGATGCGTTAGCCTGTTTATTTCTCATCACAGTACATAGTATCACTTTCATGATTTAGGGAGCCATTGATTCATAAATCCTAGTAACATCTGGTTATATAACTTACTTAAGGTATTTTCGGAACATCACCGTGCAGTATATGTGATGTTCATCCTTCGGGGACAAGATAGTTAATCGTTAGAATCAGAATTCCGATGCCCAGGGGAAGGTAGACTAGCTTATATTCACAGGCTTCAGAGTGTTCTTCGATAACTATGAGTCATGATGGTGTCAAATCCCATGAACACATGTCCTAAATAACTTATTCCGGATGTAGACAAAAAATATCGTTAACAGTTTATCTACGATCTATTCAGGTGCATTTAACATAGAATATATCGGCAACACTTCATTTTGAAGCCTTCATTTTTCACAAGCAAAAATACAAGCTTCGAGGGGCAAATGTTAACCATGTTAAAAACACAGGTCGGAAATAATTAGTCAAATGCATGCATAATGGATGGTTAACATTTAAGTGTCACGAATTGGGGTTGTTTTAATGCAATGGGTCGGTCGACCTCAGTCCTATGGATCGGTCGACCTCAGTCCTATGGATCGGTCGGCCATGTTATGAACAATGGATCGGTCAGCTTCAACATATGGGTCAATCTGAATTTAATTTATGGGTCGGTTTACCATTAATAATTGGATCGCATATTTTATACTTGCATTAGCATGAAGGCGCAGGAACTGATACTGTCACATGAATCATGTACAAGAAGTTTCTTTTAGAACAAGCAGTGTGCATATTAGTCACCATAATTATAATAATATGGATCTGACACTTCGTTTCATATATATGGAGAAGTTGCTTTATAAAGTACATAATGTTGGCACACTATAATGTAGTGATGCATACAAATTATACATGAAAGATCAACGTGGTAATGTGGATATAATTTATGGGAACATGACATTATATACATGGATCGTCCGTTCTTAAAACTTGTATATGTGGAATAGATCATAAACCTTGTAATATGAAGCTTGTATGTTTGAACGTTTGCCAAAGAATTCATGGAGTGAACGTGGGACATTACCAAAGAGATGTGAACAACTGTGTATAACGCGAAAGTATATATTAGCAGCCTCATGATGGGTCAGCGACAAACTCTTCTTTGTATTTATCGGTCAAGAGTGTTGAGATGGGTCGACACTACTTGATATGGGAATGGTTTGGTTACAACTTGAATGACGTGTCTTAATTTCATTTCTTGCATGAATTAGTACCGGATGAACAAAGAAATAATTCCATTTATATAAATCCAGGACGTGGCATATTATAGAAAGGAGTTGGATCATTTATGCTATGGGGATGTGCAAGAGAATTACGTATAAAGACTGGGTCAACACGCATAAATGAGTAGATATGAGATTCCAGCTGTTGTTAGCTGTCAAACAATGGGTCGATCATTACTTTAAGCAGCGTCAGAAGATATATTCATGGATCGGCTCTGATATAGAAATGCGGCGGCGTCAAAAGTATATATTTGTCAGCTTCTTTAATGCCACATGGGTCGGTCGGTCAAATAGAGCAACATGGATCAATATGAAGCATTACAACTAGATGGATCGGTCCTTAATCAAATGAGATGGGTTGGCTTTAAATCAAAGTATGGATCGGCATCATAGGACATATTGGTCGGTCAATTGAAAATATGTGGTAGCAAAGTCGTAATATATGGGTCGGCACATGACAGTTATGTACAGCTGGATGGGTCGGTCGGAATTTAACCCAATGGCATTTTCATAAAAAAAAATATGGCCGACCCATAGCCTGCACACCATATTTTCAGCTTTGCCACTACCTCCAAGCTACACCTATAAATACCCCACTTTTCTACCGTTCAAGGTATCGATTTTTCTACCCTGAAGAGCTGCCATTTTCATTTCTCCACTACTCTAAACCTCTCCAACCTTCATTAATTCTCACTCAGGCCTAGATCTAACACAAAATTGTCATGGAAACAATGAAGATCATCTAAGTGATCAAGTGGTTGAAAATCTACACAACAACTATCACAAATCAAGAGAACTCACCGATTCCTTTGTGAATTCAAGTGAAATCACGAGCAAAAAAAGAGAGAAAATAGAGAATATCATTATAAAAGAGTGAAATGAGTGAAATGAATGAAGTCATGTACTTTGTATATTCCATGATGGTAACGAAATTTGCTCCTATAGTGGACGTAGGTCGAAATTGAGACCGAACCACTCTAAATCGCTTGCACTTTACTTTTCCCTACATTTATTTGTTCTTAGTTTTATGTTTGATCAAACTTGAAGTGTCAATAAGAATTTTGGGGTGTTAGTGCCACTTTTTGCATTAACAAATAGAAGTCCCGAACCAGCCCTTATTCAGGTAGTTAAAGATTGAAGGCCAGAATTCCACTTCTGGTATTAATAGAAGTCCTGAACCAACCCTTATTCGAGCAATTAAAGATTGAGGACTAGAATTGTTGGAGAATGGAATTTTGATGACAAAAACCTTATTTCAATATTAACTGGTTATAAAATATATAATAACATATCTGTCTGGGATATATATATATACACACACATACATGTATAAAGGATTTGTATACAGGAATTGATACTGAAGACTGTACAGTTTCAGAGTTATAAAGATTCAAGAGTTCCAGAATTCAGAGAAGATTCAAGACTCATGAGTAATCATGAAATCATGAGTTCAAGAGTTCAAGTCAAATATAGTAATAGAGTCAAGTTTATGTAAGAGTCTTAATAGCACTCCAGGTTCAAATTTAAACTCAAATTCAAATTCTGATTTTCAAGTTTCAAGTTCTATTTACATATTCTATTCTAATTAAGTTTTTATAACTTACCTTTGATTTTTAATCTTGAGATTTTAAAGATTATAAGGGTATATATATATACACAGTTATATACTTTTATAGTTTTATATTTATATAGTTTTAGACTTTATAATTTTATAAAGATGTTCATATAGTTTATATTTATGTTTTCATATGATTTTCTACTTTATAATACTTATTTATATCACTATGTTTTAACTCTAGAATTTTCATAATTATATATATTAAACACTTTAAAATACTCAAATTTCAAATTTTGAACTAACATGTGTTGACATACATACGTGATGTTGTCGACATATAAGTGACATATTTTCAATTTTCAAAGGAAGTGTCTTTTCACCATTTGTAACGTTCCAGAAGCGTTGCAACCTTTCAAACCTTATAAATAGGGGTTGATTTCGAATTTTTTAACCATTTTTCTTCTTTATCTTCATCCCCTTTCATTACACCAATATTGTATCGTATTTTTATGATTTCCACACTTATACTCTGTCGATTTCTAGTCTAATTATATAAAACTTCTTCTCTTCTCACTCTCTATTCATTACTCTCTAAAATGAAGTGTTATTGAAGAGTGATAGGGCTGCTGTAATCATTTGGGATAGTTTTTGAAATGGTGTGTTCTTTGTATCCATGAAATCAAGGAAGGAAACAGTGGTAACCTTGTAGCAGGGGAAATCAAGGGGAATATACCTTATCGAGGGTGTTTGGATTCGGTGGTAACCTTGTGGCCGTGAAACCAAGCGTATTGTACTTGGATATTGATATAGTAATAAAACTCAATCCAGTGTTCTGTGGGACTGCACATAGGAGTAATCCGAACCAATATAAAATCCGGTGTGTTCTTTTTTTTCTACATTTTATTTTTGTTTATTTCTGTGTTTGTGTTTTATTTTGTGTTTATGATCATCTATGTGGTGTGTTATTCATAAGTAGATCATATTTGTTTTAGATTTTTCACCCACCCTCCAGTATTAGTTTTGCGTTAACGGTCAATTCCGCTTTTCCTAACAATTGGTATCAGAGCTCGGTCTTTCAAAAAGTATATAATCTGATTTTTGAAAATAATAAATGGAAAATTTTGAAATGATTCATAACATTTGATTAAACTCATAATCTAATTTTTGTAATTTGTTTTTTAAATTTTGAAATTTGAAATGTTTAGAAATTTTTGATATATGAATATGTTACAATATCATTGTTTAAAATAGTAGTTAGTTATTTTGAAAAGTCATTTGATTCTTTGAAAAGTTATGTTGTTTTACAGGAAAAAATGTGTTATATGGATATCAGATATTCAATCTCCGAAAAGATGGGTGACGTGGATGTTGAAAATTCAATTTCCGAAATAGCATACTACATGGCTATTGAAAACTCAAAAAAAAAAAAAATTATGAACACATGGTAGAAATCAAAAGGAGGAAAAGACTAATAACGATTGGTGAAAGGACATCAAGAGGAAGAAATGGATATATATATATATATATATAACGTAAATCAATAAAGAAGTGGGTACCAGATCAATTTACAACTTTGGATTTTCAACTACAACTTATCTTCATAATATACTTCTCTTCATTTGCTTCATAATTGAAACGACCCGAACCTTTCCATAAAGGAAAGCCCAGATTGAGTTGAGAACAAGCCACATCGGGACACAAACAGAAGAACATTTCATTGCTTATTACAACAATTTACATCAGAGTACAAGAATACACAGAGTATGAACAAATAAAATACATTTGATAAATAGCAGAGATTAAAATACATTACGTAGCAGCGGAAAATAATAAATAACACAACTGAAAGAGATAAACGGATATAGAGCTTTCCGAATATCATTCCAGCTGTAAACCAGGATCATGTGAATATAAATCGGCAAAAACCAAAACTACTAGCTGCCCGTGTGGAAAATACGGGCACCCAGAGTTTAGGTTAAAACAATAAACTCCAGGTCAGTCATGTGACTAGTGTGAGAACTAAAATAGTTATTAAATATTTACTTTAAAAATAAAGTAAATCAAGGGACCACGCCGTATAACAGGAAACGGGTTTCCTCCCAAGAATACCAGTGCACATAAATAACAACGCAATGCTTTTTGGAAAAATGAAGCTATTATAAGACTCAGGTCCCATCACACAATGCGACGCAAGCCGTAGGATAGAGTTTTACCTTATAATAGCCAAACATGCTTGGTACGTTTGAAACAAATCATTTTGATACTATTATAGTGTAAAGTGTATGAAAACAACTTCAAATATAAATGTATCAATCATAGACGACATAGTGCCTTATCCCACTATGTCGCCATACTAGGCTCTACAAATAAAACCGAAATATCACGTATTGGAAATTGGATTTCCACCATGAGTCTAGGCAAGAGATGTACCCCTTTCCGCTTTGAGACACTCTAGCAAATGCCTCGGGACTGCACACTCTGGGCAACCCGTGGTTCCTCCAAGGCCGATCCTCCCTTATTTTTGAGGATTAATTATTTCTGAACACACGTTTCCCGGTCCTATAGGACCTATCCATTGGCAACGTAGAGATCGATATAACAGAGGCGCCTCACAATCCAACAACCACATATGTAAAAATATAACAATGTCAGGGTGTACAAAAGCCTGACTCACCCTGACACCACCCATAGCTAGAAAGAAATTTCATGTACTCCTTGGGTCCCTTATCCCATTTTTGACTCATACCGAGGTGTGAGGCCCGCGAATTAACGCTATAAAAAAACTATGCTATATTAAAGTTGCGCTTTGATCATCAACCACAAGACTCTGCTTTTCAATAGAGTCCTTGATCATTTGCATCTCAGCATGCCACACAGGAAATTCACGCCATGCGACTAATGTCTATCGATATATAACCTCTGAGCTTGTACGTCTCAGAGAAGGGCGTTAAGCAAGAGAATAAATTCTCTGCCGCTAAACAGATATATATTTAAATGAAATCAATCAACATAGAATAAATCCAATGTCAGACACACATTCATTTACAAGTTCGCTCTGGGTTTGAATGAAACCGGAGGCACCTTATTCCTCGTCCCATATGTCCAATACAGGAGAGAGCTCCTTGCATATCCGGTCGATCTCCAAGTACGTCTGGACGATCACCACTTATTACCTCGTCTTGGGTGTACAGCCCAATCAAGACATTAGTAATCATCCAAACGATGTGAAGACCTCCGGTCTTCAACCACCGTCTTCATCGTCGACTTATCGTCTAATCAGTTATTCAGAATGGGTATAAACCCGGCCTTTCCGAATAACTCGCGTATATAATAAACAAGTGCTATAAAAACACAACATATGCCTCTTTCCAATTCAGAATATTATTTTATTTAAATATTCATATCTTTTGGGAAAGGTTCCCATTAATTTTATCAAAGATAAATTCTTTTAAATTTATTCTTTAATCTTCCTTTGAATATCAATTCAAACCATTTAAGGTTTTCCAAACTAGTCGGGATTAACGCACCTTACCGAAGTAACCATTTATTTAATTTCCCAATTCCAACCTATTCATCCCATGGAGCAAAACTGGTATTACCCCATAACTACGGTGTTATCGGTAAATTTAATTACCATTTCCCGTTCAAATCTAATTAAAGATTTAACTATCGCTTGGAGCAAAACTTGTGATACTCCACTCTTGATCATTTCCCAAATTTGTTAATTTAAATTATAGATTCACATTTCAATCTAATTAAAGATTTATTAAAACCCCCATTTAGTTTTAATCTTCCAAAAATTCAATATTAATGATTATTTAACTTTGGAAACACAAACATGTCGCATCGACAATCTACACCGTACTATTGATTTATGCCGATATATAACCTCTGATCTCGTACGACTCAGAGAAGGGTGTTAAACAAGAGAATAAATTCTCCGCCACCAAACAGATATATATTTAGCAGAGATCAACCATACATTTCGAAATACGGTGATAGACATGTAATCTTGCGTTTAACTGGGTTAAAGAACTAATGTCATTTAAAACACAGTTCACGGTAAACCCAAATCACATTCCATTAATTATGGAATCTTCACGGAAAAACAAATCAATATATAATCGATATCAATTTCCGTATCCGACTAATAATATAAATGGAATAATGGCAAAGCCTTTCAAATTCCATATGTATTAACAGTCTTCCTCCACAGAAGTTCACTTCGATTATTATCAATCGAATTCCATTCAATTCCAATTTAATATATTAAATTGGAAAACTTTACTTTGGAAAATTCCCGTTAAATCTTAATAAAAAGATTTATAAATTCCAAAATCATATTTCGTTGTAAATCGGGTTAAAGAACTAATGTCATTAAAAACACAATTCCCAACAAACCCAATTCACATTCCATTTTCAGTTTTAATTAAATGTCAATTAATTGGTAATTCTTCTTTAAGTCTTAATTAAAAGATTTATTCTTTCCACATTGGGTTGAAGAACAGTGTCATTTAAAACACAATTCACGACAAACCCAAAATCCAATTCAATATTAAATACAAGGCTTTAAATAGAAATTATATCGGCTTATATTCAATATCAAATTCCGAAATCATCAAATATCGTATTGGAATAACAATAACAATATATATATATCTTCCAAATTCCTCCACAATATCCGTATAATCACGGAATCCAATATCGAAATATTTCGAAGATAATTTCGATTCAAATCCCTTCCAATTCACATAGTGGAAATTCTGGTTTTTTTAAAACCATTTCAAATCCAATTTATTTAAAAATATTGGATTATAATTCTAATTCATAACTAGTTCATTTCGATAAAAATATATTTTTATGTTTTCAAATATGGAATTTTTCATCCTAATTCCTTCCAAATCATTTATTATGATTTTACACAAACTATTGATATTTTTATTAATTTTATCAAGGCCCGTACAGTCAATTTCCATAAATGGTCATCGAACTGCACTTACAGCGACCTTTTCAAAATTTGATTAGGACATGATTCCAGATCCAACCATTATATTTCAAATCTCTTGTATTCATCGGAAAGCTCTTTTCGATACAAACCTAATGGTTCCGGTTTTAGGAAAATCCGACGGTCGGATCTCCCGTAATGTCCGTTCGAAGTCAATGGTCGAAATTCGCGAACTGCCGTGGCGTGGGGCGTTATGTTCAGGCCTTCATATATATAATATATATATTATATATATTTCGTCAATTTCCATTTAAAACGTATTTTATAAATCGTTTTAAATTCGTTTTCAAAACGATTTCAACTTCATATTCAATTTCAAATCAAAATTTAATATTTCATATCATCGATATATAAATGATAATATCTTCAAACCATTAGATTTTGAAATCAATTCCTTTTCGATATTCATTATAGAATTGAATAAAATCAATATAAATATTGTTCACGTCAAGATGACGATAAATCTAATAACCACGGCTTCATATATCTAAATATTTTCGTGTCCATCCCAAATCGGACATAAAAATCAGATTTTTGATCTTTTACTGAATATTATTTTAAAATATTCATTATTTTAAAATATTCATTCTTTCTTAACTGGAATCAGACATAGTCAATTACCATATAATGTTATTTTTACGGATTTCATACAACACATGTACCCAACAATAATCAAAATCAATCAACCATCATCCAGAGTGCATTACACAACTGCATAATCGTTAAATATAAATAATTAACGCTTACAACAGCCTGTCAACCCATCGATTGACATACAACTAAATATTGGGATTAGTGTATGTCCAATATCATCCCAATACCCATGTGGGGTTTCAATCAACAAATAATGAATTTAATTTGTGCAATTGGGCGATGTGTAAAATTTATCGTCCCAATCAATATCAGTCAAATCAGTGTACATAAACAAATCGTCCGATTTGTAAATGAATATTTATTTTATTCATATACATGTAGAAAAATATATTTTTTAACGATAAAATATTTTATTCGACACATGAATATTTTATATAGTTCATTTCACATCACAAACAATTTTCACAACACAATCAAACAAACAAGTCATCCATGGTCTGTGGACAACGGGTGTCGGGTGTTGCTAAGCACTGTCTGCATCCTAGTATATATTTGAACTAGAAAATAAAATTAAAGTGAGAAGTTCCCACCTCGCTTTTGGCTTTGCCGAAAATGTAGCGAGCTCTAAAAACTCTCCAGCCTCTTCTAGAATGCAGAAGACGTCGTCACGGTCCTGGTGTCTCTTGTTTCACTGGATTTCGACAACAAACGAGAAAGATATGATTTTTATTCATAAATTCCAATTCGCAACGCATTAAAGTGTTATAACCTTTAGAAATTAAATAGGCCGTTACCTCATCGATTAGTTCAAAACTAGGTTTTGAATTTTCGTGAAATATGGGGCACGATGTCAAGATCTGAATTCACCACGACGAAGGGCTTGGAGAGGCGTGCAGGCGCGTGGGGGTGGGGCCCAATTCGATCCCCTTAGGCGGTCACGGCGGCGGCGGGAAGACCTAGACTTTGGAGCGACGGATCTCCTCTTACACGCAACGATAGGTGGTGTATTAGGTATGGATTTGAAGGAGGAGAAGAGATCTACAAAAACCTTAACTGGAACAGTGGATTTCGATGCGTGGATTGGGAGGAATTGGAGCTAGAAGGGTTGAAGGCTTTTTCGCCGTTGTCGAGAGAGGGTATCGGGTTTTCACGATATGAACGACGAAATTTGATTGGCCCTCACTTATATTTTTAATTTTTAATTTATTTAAATCCAAAAATACCCCTCAATCCATACGAACACCAATTCAAACCCAAGGACTGCCGCCCCTAGCTAAATACCCCCATTCCGAACACAATGGAATATGTTTCGTAAGCCCATTCGACTGTTTCAGTCAGTTATTCTTCAAATTAAAATATAAAACATTCAATTTTAGATTTGAACGTACATTTTAATTTGCCGGGGACACATACTGATTCTAAAAATTCCAGAAAAATTATTTTTAACTTTGTATTAATGATACGGTCCCTACAAAACTAATCTCATCTAATTTGAAGACCGTTTGAAAAATGGCCATTTTCTAGTCGATCCAAATTGACTGAAACTGTCAAAAAATGTTTTCTTTTGTTACGCTCACATATTGATCCCAAAAATTATGAAAATTGGAACCTAGCAACAATTCGACATCCCAGATCCAACAAAAGTGGTTTCGACGAGGTCGTTTGCAAAATGGCTATTTTTAAGGGCTAAAATTCCATAGCGACAATTATGAATTTTCAACTGGGCATAACTTTTTATTCCCTGTATGAAATTTTGATTTTTCAGATTCGTTGGGAAGATATTTTAAAATAGATTCAAATATTTTTTGTTTCACTGAAATCCGGTTTATTTTGAATCATGTACATTCATTTGAAATTTGAAATCGAATTTTCAAACTACCGCGCCATTTCCAATTCCTTTTATAATTAAAATAAATATTTATATTCTAACTTCGATTCAGATAAATATATACATTCTAATTCTATTCAACATAAATTTCTCATCGTAATTAATTAAAATAAATCATTTTAAATATTCAAAATTCATTAAAATTTCCAAAATAAAAATTTTAAATTGGTTCTGATTTTCCGGGTTGTTACAATCTCCCCTACTTAAAATCTTTTCATCCTCGAAAAGAAACGGAGCTGAAAGTTGTTTAACTAATCAACTCAACTTTCATTCTAGCTTTCATTCTTCAACTTTTCAATTTCTAAGAATTTCTAATTTTTCAAAAATTTGGCTAAACACCCTAAATTTTTGAATTTTTTTCCATAACCTCCTTTGCACAGGGAGGGGTTTGAAAATTTATTGGACCATATTAGGCACCCAATAAATCCTAAAAAGAATACACATATTTATAGTGATATATTCCGATGTCCACAGGGGAGTGTGTATAGATCATAACTCCAGAGAATAAATTCGTGTCACCCTATAAGTATTTTTTGTGCCTTAATGACTAGAGAGATGTGATTATTGTCAACTCCAGACCCATGTGGGGTTTTTATTAATCTGGCAATTTTACAGTTATAATTTATATAGTCCATATTAGTCTTCGGTTCAACCTTAAATATAGTCATCGCCATATAAACCTCTCGCTTGTATGGTAAATCTTCAACCTCGTCACATAAGCTCTAAATGCTTATGTGATATATGATAGAGTATGTTATCTTCACGCAGTATGCCATGTAGTGCAGTTCAAAATTAATTGTTACTATCTTATGGCGACGTTTATAATCTTACACAGAACAACCAGCACTCCGCATCCAATGACATTCACAGTAGTTTGTATAATAAATAAAATTGCGCATCCAACTCATTAAGGTTTACCTATTTGTCGGACACGCAAATAATTTTTTTACTCAACAGAAAATCCATTTGCCTGTTTAACAATGTGTGTATATATGCACATCTAAGCTAGAAATAATATTTTTAGCGAACAAACATCTATTTCACCACACAGCTATTTTCAGCACTTCATATACATGATAAAAATGTTAATTTTATCCTTTTAAGATTTTAATTCGATTTGGCTAATGGTTCAAAATTTTAATTAATCGAACCAATAATCATACAACACAACCAACAATTAATTAGTTAGTTTACTTTTCAATCATATAACTTTGATATAATTATTCAAAAATCATATTTTTGATGCCAATTTACAACAATAAGCCCTATCTAGTTTTGGTTCTCACACCAGTCAACTGGAAATATATAAATATCCCACTTTCGAAACTCGAACATAAATACAGGTGATGGTATACTTCATCATCAGAATCATGCCCGGGCGACAAGAGTGTGATTCTATATCTATCCAGTGTATTAAAACTTCGAATACACGTTTGCAAGGCGTATATGCAAAATCTTTATATATTGGAATTTCCAAATTCGATACAAATACAATATACAAATACTATTTTACGGTTTTAAATTTTCAAGACAAAATTTGTTTTCATTTTTATTTTAAAAACAACACTCTTCACACTCGTTCTAGGATACTACTGATCCAATCTCTAATGAGTCATTCTCATTGGATATTACTAATCCAATCTCTGATGAATTCTTTCGTTTGGTTCTAAGTGTCTTGTTCTCGAGCTCTATAAACCAAAGCTCTGATACCAACTGAAACGACCCGAACCTTCCCGTAAAGGAAAGCCTAGATTGAGTTGAGAACAAGCCACATCGGGACACAAACAGAAGAACATTTCATTGCTTATTACAACAATTTACATCAGAGTACAAGAATGTATAGAGTATGAACAAATAATATACATTTGATAAATATCAGAGATTAAAATACATTACATAGCAGTGGAAAATAATACATAACACAATTGAAAGAGATAAACGGATACAGAGCTTTCTGAATATCATTCCAGCTGTAAACCAGGATCCTGTGAATATAAATCTGCAAAAACCAAAACTACTAGCTGCCCGTATGGAAAATAGGGACACCCAGAGTTTAGGTTAAAACAATAAACTTCAGGTCAGTCATGTGACTGGTGTAAGAACTAAAACAATTATTAAATCTTTACTTTAAAAATAAAGTAAATCAAGGGACCACGCCGTATAACATGGAATGGGTTTCCTCCAAAGAATACCAGTGCATATAACAAATAGCGCAATGCTTTTTGGAAAAATGAAGCTACTATAAGACTTAGGTCCTATCACATAATGCAACGCAAGCCGGAGGATAGAGTTTTACATTATAATAGCCAAACATGCTTGGTATATTTAAAACAAATCATTTTGATACTATTATAGTGTAAAGTGTATGAAAACAACTTCAAATATAAATTTATCAATCATAGATGGCATAGTGCCTCATCCCACTATGTCGCTATACTAGGTTCTACAAATAAAATCGAAATGTCACGTATTGGAAATTGAATTTCCGTCATGAGTCTAGGCAAGGGATGTACTCTTTTCCTCTTTGAGATACTCTAGCAAATGCCTCGGGACTGCACACTCTGGGCAACCCCTGGATCCACCAAGGCCAGTCCTCCCTTACGTTTGAGGATTAATTATTCCTGAACACACGTTTCCCGGTCCTATAGGTCCTATACATCGGCTCCGTAGAGACCGATATAACCGAAGCGCCTCGCAATCCAACAACCACATAGGTAAAAATATAACAATGTCAGGGCGTGCAAAACCCTGACACCATCCATAGCTAGAAAGAAACGTCATGTTCTGCTTGGGTCACTTATCCCGTTTTTGACTCATACTGAGGCGTGAGGCTCGCAAATTAACTATATGCACAAAGCTATACTATATTAAAACCGTGCTTTGATCATCAACCACAAGACTTTTCTTTTCAACGGAAGCCTTGATCATTTGCATCTCAGCATGCCACAAAGGCAATTCACGTCATGCGGCTGATGTCTATCGATATATAACCTCTGAGCTCGTATGTCTCAGAGAAGGGCGTTAAGCAAGTGAATAAATTCTCCGCCGCCAAACAGATATATATTTAATAGAAATCAATCAACATAGAATAAATCCAATGTCAGACACACATCCATTTACAAGTTCGCTCTGTGTCTGAACGAAACCGGAGGCACTTCATTCCTCGTCCCATATGTCCAATACAGGAGAGAGATCCTCGCATATCCGGTCGATCTCCAAGTACGTCTGGACAATCACCACTTATTACCTAGTCTTGGGTGTACAACCCAATCAAGACATTAGTAATAATCCAAACGATGTGAAGACCGGAGACCTCCGGTCTTCAACCATCGTCTTCACTGTCGACTTATCGTCTAATCAGTTATTCAGAATGGGCATAAACCTGGCCTTTTCGAATAACTCGCGTATATAATAAACAAGTGCCATAAAAACACAATATACGCCTCATTCCAATTCAGAATATTCTTTTATTTAAATATTCATATCTTTGGGGAAAGGTTCCCATTAATTTTATCAAAGATAAATTCTTTTAAATTTATTTTTTAATCTTCCTTTGAATATCAATTCAAACCATTTAAGGTTTTCCAAACTAGTCGGGATTAACGCACCTTACCGAAGTAACCATTTATTTAATTTCCCAATCCCAACCTATTCACCCCATGAAGCAAAACTGGTATTACCCCATAACTAACACCACGGTGTAATTGGTAAATTTAATTACCATTTCCCGTTCAAATCTAATTAAAGATTTAACTATTGCTTAGAGCAAAACTGGTGATACTCCACTCTCGATCATTTCCCAAACTTGATAATGTAAATTACCAATTCACATTTCAATCGAATTAAAGATTCATTAAAACCCCCACTTAGTTTTAATCTTCCTAAAAATCAATATTAATGATTATTTAACTTTGGAAACACAAACATGTTGCATCGACAATCTACACCGTACTATTGATTCCTGCCGATATATAACCTCTAAGCTCGTACGTCTCAGAGAAGGGTGTTAAGCAAGAGAATAAATTTTCCGCCACCAAATAGATATATATTTAGCAGAGATCAACCATACAGTTCGTAATACAATGATAGACATGTAATCCTGCCTTTATCTGGGTTAAAGAACTAATGTCATTTAAAACACAGTTCACGATAAACCCAAATCACATTCCATTAATTATGGAATCTTCACGGAAAAACAAATCAATATATAATCGATATCAATTTCCATATCCGACTAATAATATAAATGGAATAACGGCAAAGCCTTTTAAATTCCATATGTATTAACAGTCTTCCTCCACAAAAGTTCACTTCTATTATTATCAATCGAATTCCATTCAATTCCAATTTACTATATTAAATTGGAAAACTTTACTTTGGAAAATTCCCATTAAACCTTAATAAAAAGATTTATAAACTCCAAATAAGATTTCATTGTAAATCGGGTTAAAGAAAGAATGTCATTAAAAACACAGTTCACAATAAACCCAATTCACATTCCATTTTCAGTTCCAATTAAATGTTAATTAATTGGTAATTCTTCTTTAAATCTTAAATAAAAGATTTATTCTTTTCACACTTAGTTTAAGAACAGTGTCATTTAAAACACAGTTCACGATAAACTCAAAATCCAATACAATATTAAATACATGGCTCTGTATAGAAATTATATCGGCTTATATTCAATATCAAATTCCGAAATCAACAAATATCGCATTGGAATAACGATATATATATCTTCCAAATTCCTCCACAATATCCGTATAATCATGGAATCCAATATCGAAATATTTCAAAGATAATTTTGATTCAAATCCCTACTAATTCATATATTGGAAATTCTGGTTATTTTTAAAACCATTTCAAATCCAATTTATTTATTTAAAATATTGGATTATAATTCTTGTTCATAACTAGTTCATTTCGATAAAAATATTTTTTTTTTCTTTTCAAATATGGAATTTTTCATCCCAATTCCTTCCAAATCATTTATTATGATTTTACACAAATTATTGATATTTTTAATAATTTTATCAAGGCCCGTAAAGTCGATTTCCATAAACGGTCATCGAACTACACTTACAACGACCTTTTCCAAATTTGATTTGGACATGATTCCAAATATAACCGTTAGATTTCAAATCTCTTTTATTTTTCGGAAAGCTCTTTTCGATACGAACCCAACGGTTCCAGCTTTAGGAGAATCCGACGGTTGGATCTCCCGTAATGTCCGTTCGAAGTCAGTGGTCAAAATTCGCGTACTACCGCGGCGTGGCGCGTTCTATTCAGGCCATTGTATATATAATATATATTATATATATTTCACCGATTTCCATTTAAAACGTATTTTATAAATCGTTTTTAATTCGTTTTCAAAACGATTTCAACTTCATATTCAATTTCAAATCAAAATTGAATATTCCATATCATCGATATATAAATGATAATATCTTCAAACCATTAGATTTTGAAATCAATTCCTTTTCGATATTCATTATAGAATTGAATAAAATCAATATAAATATTGTTCACGTCAAAATGGTGTTAATCTAATCAACACAGCTTCATATATTTAAATATTTTCGTGTCCATCCCAAATCGAACATCAAAATCAAATTTTGATCCTTTACTGAATATTATTTTAAAATATTCATGATTTTAAAATATTCATTATTTTAAAATATTCATTCTTTCTGAACTGGAATCAGACAGAGTCAATTACCATGTAATGGTATTTATATGGATTTCATACAACACATGTACACAACAATAATCAAAAACAATCAACCATCATCCAGAGTGCATTACACAACTGCATAAGCATTAAATATAAATAATTAACGCTTACAACAGCCTGTCAACCCATCGATTGACATACAACTAAATATTGGGATTAGTGTATGTCTAATATCATCCCAATACCCGTGTGGGGTTTCAACCAACAAATAATGAATTTTATTTGTGTAGTTGGGCGATGTGTAAAATTTATCGTCCTAATCAATATCAGTCAAATCAGTGTACATAAACAAATCGTTCGATTTGTAAATGAATATTTATTTTATTCATATACACGTTAAAAACTATATTTTTAATGATAAAATATTTTATTCGACACATGAATATTTTATACAGTTCATTTCACATCACAAACAATTTTCATAACACAATCAAACAAACAAGTCGTCCATGGTCTGTGGACGATGGATGTCGGGTGCTATTAAGCACCGTCTGCATCCTAGTATATATTTTAACTAGAAAATAAAATTAAAGTGAGAAGTTCTCACCTCGCTTTTGGCTTTGCCCAAAATTGTAGCGAGCTTTAAAAACTCTCCGGTCTTTTCTAGAATGTAAAAGACGTTGTCACGGTCCCGGTATCCCTTTTTCACTGGATTTCGACAACAAACGAGAAAGATATGATTTTTATTCATATATTCCAATTCGCAACGATTTAAAGTGTTATAACCTTTAGAAATTAAATAGGCCGTTACCTCATCGATTAGTTCAAAACTTGGTTTTGAATTCATGAAATCTGGGGCACGAGGTCAAGATCTGAATACACCACGACGAAGGGCTTGGAGAGGCGCGCAGGTGCGTGGGGGTAGGGCCCAGTTCGATCCCGTCAGGCGGTCACAGCGGCGGGGGGAAGTCCTGGACTTTGGATCGACGGATCTCCTCCTACACGCGACGATATGTGTTGTATTAGGTATGGATTTGAAGGTGGAGAAGGGGTCTGCAAAAACCCTAACTGGAGCAGTTGATTTCAATGCGTGATTGGGAGGAATCGGAGATGGAAGGTTTGAAGGCTTTTCCGCCTTCGTTGAGAGAAGGTATCGGGTTTCCACGATGTGAACGATGAAATTTGATTGGCCCTCACTTTTATTTTTAATTTATTTAAATCCAAAAATACCCCTCAATCCATATGAACACCAATTCAAACTCAACGACTGTCGCCCCTAGCTAAATACCCCGTTTCGAACATAATGGAATATGTTTCGTAAGCCCATTCGACTGTTTCAGTCAGTTATTCTTCAAATAGAAATATGGAACATTCAATTTTAGATTTGAACGTGCATTTTAATTTGCCTGGACCACATACTGATTCTGAAAATTCCAGAAAAATTATTTCAAGCTTCGTATTGACGATACGGTCCCTACAAAACTAATTTCATCTAATTTGAAGACCATTTGAAAAATGGTCATTTTCTAGTCGATCCAAATTGACTGAAACTATCAAAACACGTTTTCTTTTACCACGCTCACATATTGATCCCAAAAATTATGAAAATTGGAACCTAGCAACAATTCGACATCCCGGATCCAACCAAAGTGGTTTTGTCGAAAACGGAGGTCATTTGTAAAATGGCTATTTTTAAGGGCTAAAATTCCATAGCGACTATTCTGAATTTTCAACTAGACGTAACTTTTTATTCCCGCAATGAAATTTGGATTTTTCAGATTCGTTGGAAAGATATTTTCAAATAGATTCAAATATTTTTGGTTTCACTAAAATCCAGTTTATTTTGAATCCTGTACATTCATTTGAAATTTGAAATCGAATTTTCAAACTACCGCGCCATTTCCAATTCCTTTTATAATCAAAATAAATATTTATATTCTAACTTCAATCCAAATAAATATATACGTTCTAATTCTATTCAACATAAATTTTTCATCGTAATTATTTTAAATATTCAAAATTCATTAAAATTGCCAAAATAAAAATTTTAAATTGGTTCTGATTTTCCTGGTTGTTACAGTAATGTCACTGGTTTCATGTGAATCCATCAAGAATTGACCGAGTAATGATCAAATGAAGTTTTGGTGAACAAAGAGAGAAAGAAACCAAAATTGTTGACGATTATCTTCAAACTGTATCCACAGGTTAGACTATTTTGTCCTAAATCCTTTTCCAGATTATAGTTCTCGTTGTTTTGGTCGTTTTGATGGGTAGATCATCAAATTTCAATCAAAATTGAGTGAGATATGACTATTTGAAGTTGGCTATTCAAAACTGAAAACAGTATCATAGCCCTTACATCCCTCTTCGATTTGCCGCTGATTTCGTCCAATTCCGTTAAGAAACGAAGAAGTTATGCCTCCTGAAAGTTCGACTGAAAGTGAAAAACGAGTAGAAGAATAAGAAGAAGAGAAGAGATTGTGAAGAGACCTGACTTTTGGGCCTATTTATAATGGCTGAAGTGTCTTTTTATTCAAATTCAAAATTTTGGCGCCAAGTTGGTTGAACTACTAAATCTTCAATATCTTTCTCATACGGTGTTCAAATTCAGCAAATGAATACACTATCCTGATGTGAATGTGTGATTCATGACAATGGAAGAATAACAAAAAGAAGGATTGCAAAAATAGGTACACTTTATAATAATTTCATAATTATCAGTATATTTAGGAATAAAGATCTATGCACATAGTTAGGCATAGAAATTCATCCCTTTTATAATTTTAAGATATTTTGGTTCATATGTCAATATACCAAAGTAAACATATTAATATACCAATCTAATTAAAACATCTTCTTATTTTAAAATTTAACTACTCTTTGATTTGGCTTTGACAAGACATCTATTCAATATGAAAATGTTAATTCAAACTCTAGTTATAAATTTTGTACATCCACTTATGTTTCATATATTCTGTTTTCAAAAATATATATATTGAAAGTATATTAATAAATAAAACTATATAGATATGTTAATTTTCAAACACTTGATATCGTTATAAAATATGTATGTATATATATATATCTTTTATGTGAGGTTTAAACATACATAGTTTAACATATTTTTTTATGATTTATTAAAAACTTTAAGTTATCTTATCACAAATACTATTTGTAATTTAATACTAATTTAATTTTAGTTAATTTTATTAAGATTTGTAAAACTTGTATATTTAACTTAATATTTGGTATATACATGCATATATATATATATATATATATATATATATATATATATATATCTTTTATGCCTTAAATATGTAGTTCAAAGTAATAATTTTTCAATTATATTACCAAGTTTTATAAAAAAATGTTATTTTGTCATAACTATAGATTTCTTTTAATGTTACAAAATTCAAATGATTCTTTAGCAAATTAATATATTTTGATTTCTAAATTTTAAATTTTAAATTGATTTGCATCAAAAGATAAATAATAAATTAAATTTTAAGGCCTTTTAAAATCAGTTTCTATATATACAATTATGAATATATGTTTATATAAAAATAGATTACTTTATATGATCCAATTTCTATATTCTTTTTAAAAATATCTTCAATTTTTATTATAAATAGTACCCTACTAAGATTATTTAACTCCATAGAATCATTCTGAATATTTTACCACTTATCATGAATATTTTTTTAATTAAACTCTTATCTTTATTATTCTTTCAATCACTTCCATTATTATAATTAAGCTAAGTCTAGAAATTAACATTATCTTTGTTTAATTCAAATAATTTATAATATGCATAATAGTTAAATACTACTTTAAATATCTTTTACAGAAATACATATCATCATCAGATCATTTTTATCATAATATCATTACATCTTGTTTCATATCATACATCATTATAAATTACAGTGCATCTCGAATTAAAATCATTCGCATCATAAGTTGCATCTCATTTAAATATATCATTTCATATTGTTTTACATATGACATATAGTACTTCCTGCACTATAGTCAACACACTGCTTTATATGTTAACTTTAACTCCATACATAACAAGTATACTATATGGGAATTATTGTCTTAGAAATACATAAGATTATTAAACACATAACATATTTACTTTAACTTGTTTGGTTTGATTGAATTGATTGGCTTAATTGAATTGATTGACTTGATTAAACTGATTGGATTGATTGACTTGTTTGGTTTGTTTGATTTGTTTGACTTAAATAACTTGATTGACTTACTTGACATGGTTAAATTTCATTAGTGGTTGATAGGTTTGTTAGAGAAATACTTATGCATTTGTAGTTAATAGAAGTTTTCTAGGTTTTTAGGATAAATAGAAGTTACAAGAAATGTGCTTTATTTTTGAATTGAAGTTTGGTGACAACAAAACTTATATTTGTTAATCGTTTGGATTAAATTGCTTGACTTATATTAATTTAAGTTGTATAATAATTTTAAGGATATCTTATCAGAGTTATTTCTTAGTCTAGATTAAAGTCTTATTATAGTTTTAAGGGAATTAGAATTTAAGATAAGTTTAGTCTTGTATTAGATTAAGGGGGAGTTTTGTAGTTTCTAGGATAGACGAAGGTTCAAGAATTGTTTATTAACATATGTAACACCCCGTAATTTTAAAATATTAAAATTAACAGATTAAAGAATACTTAATTTTTAGAAGAAGAATTGAGGGAAACAGGCTACGCCATTGCGTTCATCTCGGAATTCTGCTTGAGATAAAGTCCGGGTTTGCATAAATCGTCGGGTTTGCATAAATCGGATATCATATGGAGGAGTTATAAGCCTTAGAAGTTTGTATATGCATAAGGAAGAACATATATATATAATAATTCCAGAACCTTTAAAACAGTTCAAAAATCAAAATCCAACCAGAGCGGGCTGAGCGGAAGAAATCCCGCTCGTGGGTGTTGACCCCCCTATAGGGGTGTCTACCCCACCGAGAAGATCTAGGAAGAATTCATTTTACGTACCTGGACTTGATTCTGGGTCTGATTCATTGGTTTTAGGCTCTAAATATGGTCCCCTATTCTCCTATTTTCTTCATTGGAGATCATGGGACCCATATGCTGTCGGGTTTCAAACTAAACCAGAATCAAGTCCTACAACAACGGTTTAGGTAATCAAATTCAGAATTCAGAATTCAGATCTATTCTCTCTCAATTCTCTAAACCTAACGCTGTGAGTTTCTAGTCACTTTTAGGTTTAAATAAATAACAGTGAATCATGAAAGACAATGAATTGGATCTGTTGTAAAATATCAATCTATGTCGGTATTAAATCTTAAACTATGTAGATCTGAAACAATTGTATTAATTCTATGATGTTGCCTTTGTAGATCTTGATAGATGTATTTCTCTAGATCTGAAATAATTGTGGTTATTCTATGATGTTGCCAATGTAGATCTTGACTTGTAATTATACTATCGAAAAGGTGAATATGTTAATTTGGATAAGTTATGACATTGATTAGATCTGGTTCTTTATGTAAATCACCTTTCACCAGTTATATTGTGATAAATCTGGATCTGCTATAAAATTTGACATGTGAATTTATCCTTAGATCTAAACATGCTACTATGTCACCCTTACTATGCTAGATCTGATTTGCTGGATATTTAAATGATTAGTTGAGATCTCATTTTGTTCACTTTGACATCATAGAAATTGCCACAAGTTCATATGACAGCCTTATGACTATGTTAATCTATATTATGCCAAATCATATTCAATGATCACTTGTGTTACATCCCTATTAGCTTTCCTTTTCATCGCTTATAGCTAGGCTAATTATTTAGCCTAAGCATGCCGCTAATTTTGTGAGGACGATAGTTAGAAACGGGGGGAAAAAAGTAATATTGGCATAATTGGGAAATAAACATTTTTGGACTAGTAATTCAAATTGTTGATAGAATGGGCAATAACACCCAAAAAGGTAAGATTAATTAGTTGGTAAATTAATTAATAAATGGAATGTTTAGCAACTATAATTAGGAAATATATTAACACTTATGACACGAGGTTAGGTTACATTAGTGGCGGAAGTATGTCCGGACCCGACCGGTATATCCAGCAGCCACTAATGTTGAACTTAATGTGAGCGGTCTAAGTGTGTAAATACGACTCGGGCTAAGACACGAGGTTGGGCCCAATTGTGGAATAAGACTGCCCGGACCCGACCGACATATCTAGCATCCACACGTTGTAGGCCTAATGTGGGAGGTCTAGCCCAATATAACCATAATTGGACATGGTAATGAGAAAGGACTACCTAACCTAATTTAATCCATAAGAACTATATGATTATGAACATAAGTAGGGTTGAGTAAAATGGATTGGATAGTGAGTGGGTTAAGTATAACTGAAAGGGGTGGGTAATATTTATATATATAGGCCCACAAACTTAACTCGGTAAAGTTATGTAATTAAAGATCACCCTTTTAGGGTAAGCATAACTGATATAGGGCTATGTAATTAAAGATAACCCTTTAGGGTATACATGGTCAGCGGAAAATCTAGTGGGGATACAAGACAAAAGGGGAGAGCATATATCATATTGTGTGGGACCCATTTCAGTTAGTAACCTGTATTCGGTATTAGAGTAGTGAACTCCGAACTAGGCAGAGAAGGGGCACGCTTACTGATTGATTATAAGAGATCCAAAACATGATGGGTTGTGTAGACGACGTAAGCCGACCGGGGACATGTGCGTGCATGGGCCAGGCAGCGGGGGACAAGACGACCATGACACCAGTAGATATGGCTGTGCACCTCTTGGGTTGCCACTTTACGGAAGTGATACCGCATACTATGGGACCAGCACAGGGTATCTACAGAGTAGGGAGCCGATCAATTAGGGTAGTGATTAGAGTACACTGGGATGCATGCCCTAAGTCTACCAACTTATAGTGGAAGGGATCATCTCATTTTAAATTATACTAGTAATAGTGCAGAGTAGTTATTAGTGAAGCATGTGTACAACTTACCTTATCTGCCTTGTCACACCTGCCATTTGTATAGTGATCTCTCTTATCCACTTTATGCCTGTCATGGTTACCTTTATTTATTTACTGGCTAAAAGTTACTAGACTTGCCAGACTTATGTCTGACCCCTTTTGTTTTTCCTTCCCTCTTTCGTCCCCCCCCCCCCGGTTCTCAGGGAGGAAACACTCAGGCTCGACCGTAATTTTGCTTGATTGTTGGTGCTGCTGATATGTATGGATCAAGCTCCTATTCTCGTTGCAATGGCTATATTTTGTTATTGGGGAATTTTCTTTCTTTTATGTATTCTGATATTTCTGAAGTACAAGACAGTGGTTTTTATGTTGTAATGGGTTTTTATATTTCAGACAAATGATGCTTTGGACCACTGTATTTTGATGATTAATAAAGTTGTTTATTTCCACGGAAATTTTTTTTATATCCATCTTGTAATATTCTGTGTCTGTTTACCTAAATGCTTCACAAAACTTAATGCATTCCCTTCGTGAGTGACATAAACGAACGTGGGGTGTCACACTTGGTATCAAAGCTGAAGGTTACCAGATTAGATAAAAGTGTTTGAAAATTATTTTCAAAAACGTTTTAAAGAAAGTATTTTTCAAAAAGAAAAGTCTATTTTGAAATTATTCCCCAAAAAGCCACATGTAGTACCCTTCGGTCCTTTATCTAAATTTCTTCCTTTTCACTTTTTTCAGCATGTCTGGGGAACAAAACATCACTAATATCCCAGAGGGCGTCACTATACCCAGATGGTTCCATAGGTATTTGGAGGCCACGGCGTCTGCCGAAGGCCAAAGAGACGTTCATCCCCAAGCTGCACTCTTCATTCCTCCTCCCCCCTCCAAGAGCTGATAACTTCACCAAGATCTGCAAGGATTTCTATGCTATGGGAGGGAAGCCGTTCCATGGGAACGAGACATTCATAGAAGCTCAGAATTGGTTCTAAGAGACCGAGGACTTATTCGTAATCTTTGAAGTGGAGGACCGAAAAAATTTCAATTAGCTGCTTGGCTGTTAAAGGACGAAGCCTCATTTTGGTGGGAAGTCACCCAAGCTGGAAGTTCGGTAGAGACTTGGGAAGACTTTAGACAGAGGTTCAAAATGAAATTTCTTTCCCAAGCGGAGCAAAGCATATAAATGGAGAGGTTCTTAGCACTCAAACAAGGAAATTTGACGGTAAAGGAATATGTTAACAAGTTCAACCAGCTGGTAAGGTTCGGGCTAGAGTTAGTAGACAAACCGCACAAAAAGGCCTTGCGGTTTGTTGAAGGGCCGAATGAGCCTCTACATGGTTTAGCTATGTCCCATCTTCCAATGGGGGCCACATTTGAAAAGCTTGTTGATATGGCCCTAATGCATGAGGAGGACAAGGGAGAAAAGAAGGAAGTGAAAGCTAAGGAGTCATCGCAGAATAAGAAGTTGTGGCCCAAGAAGGGGCGGCAGCATCATCAACGGCAGCAGCAGCAACAACAACAACAGCAGCAACAACAACAGAAAAAAGGAGGGAAGAATGACAAAGGCAGGGATAAGAGAAAATGTCACCATTGTGGGAAGGAAGTTAAATTGGTTAAAGATTGTAAGAAAAGGAAGATCAGTTGCTTTAATTGTGGAGAGCTTGGACACTACTCTGAAGAGTGCCCAAAGAAATAGGGACCGCAGGGACAAGGTCAAAGAGCTGGAACTTCTGGATGGCAGGTGCATGCACTCGTGATCAGTTCTCATGAAAGAGGTATAAATATTTCTGTAGAAAGTTTAGTTTCTCTTTCAAATCATCCAGTTAGAACACTTTTTGATTCTGGTGCTTCACACTCGTTTATATCTGGTTCTGTAGTTGAATCTCTGCACTTAATTACTAGTATGGTAGTAGATCCTGCAGTTGTTTCAAACCCCATTGGTGGTTCGGCTCATTTATCGGTGATTTTTCGATGTTTGAAATTATCTGTGTTAGGCGTCGAATTTGAACGTGACGCTTATGTGCTCGGGTTTAAGGGCTATGGGTTGATTCTAGGAATGGACTAGCTTACTACGTATGGGGTCGTTCTGGATTATGAGAGGAGGGTTGTTAGGCTCCTAACTTATCATGGGAGGACCCTCGAAGTTTCTTGTGACCCACAAGGGTCTATTATGCTTAGTTTCTTACAATCTCTTGATGCATCTATTGAGGATTTGCAATATGTCCCAGTAGTCCGAGATTTTTCTGATGTTTTTGATGAGGTGCGGGGTTTACCTCCTAGGTGCGAGATCGACTTTCGTATATATCTGGTGGACAGTGCAAAACCAGTTGCATTACCCATGCGCCATATGGCTCCAAGGGAAAGGAGGGAGCTAAGTAAGCAAGTAAGGGAGCTTCCTAAAAAAGGATTTATCAGACGAAACATATCTGAATGGGGTGTTCTAGTAGTATTCACAACTAAGGGAGATGGATCTCTTCGTTTGTATGTTGACTACAGAGAGTTGAATAAACTCACCAAGAAGAATAGACACCCGTTTCCGAGGATTGATGATTTATTTGATTAGCTGGTTTGTGCCTCGGTGTTTTCTCAGTTAGATCTGGCTATGGGTTCCATCAGCTAAGGGTGGCTGAAGACAGCATAGATAAAACTGCTTTTAGAACTCCCGATGGTTTCTTTGAATGGCTAGTGATGCCTTTAGGGCTGACAAGTGCACCCGCCTATTTTTTTAATTTTATGAGTAGGGTGTTTCGGGAATTCCTAAACAAATTTTTCATAATCTTCGTTGATGATATTTTGATCTTTTCCAAGAATGAAGAAGA
Source organism: Allium sativum (assembly GCA_030737875.1). Lineage (NCBI taxonomy): Eukaryota > Viridiplantae > Streptophyta > Magnoliopsida > Asparagales > Amaryllidaceae > Allium > Allium sativum. The sequence continues at coordinate 192,570,371 of CM060927.1, read as the reverse complement.
GCATGCCCAACATCTGAGAGAGGTCTTGAAAACTCTCTGTGACCATCAGCTTAAAGCAAAGTTCTCCAAATGCCACTTTTGGAGAAAGGAAGTGAGATTCTTGGGGCATGTAGGGATGGTTGTAGATCCCGCGAAGGTGGTTTCAGCGCAAGATTGGCAAATTCCTAAAAATGCAACCGAGGTGAGAAGCTTCCTTAGGTTGGCAGGTTACTATAGGAAGTTCATTAAGGACTTCGCGAAGATATCAGCCCCTCCCACCAGGCTGACAAATAAGAATTTGGTGTTTTCATGGGATATAGATTATGATGTTGCTTTCCAACGACTGAAGAGGGCTCTGACAACAGCCCCATTCTTGGCCTTAACCTATGGAAGTAAAGTATCTACCATTTACACTGATGCGTGTGGTACAGGGCTTGGTACGGTTCTAATGCAAGAGGGGAAGGTAATATGTTATGGGGGTGGGCATTGCGGGTTCATGAAAAGAACTACCCCACCCATGATCTAGAGCTAGCTGTCATAGTATTCGCATTGAAGACATGGCATCATTATTTGCTTGGAGAATGGTTCGAGCTGTACATCGACAATAAATCTCTCAAGTATCTATTCTTACAGAAGGATCTCAACTTAAGGCAACAACGGTGGATGGAGTTCTTAGCTTCATATGATTTTGAGATTGATTACACCCCCGGTAGGGGTAATGTGGTGGCAGACGCACTAAGTAGGCAGAGGGTGTCCCTGAGTCCTCTGTTTGTGGAAAGAAAGAACTTGGAGTTCATATTAGCTTTTGATTTTAGACCCTCCATTGAAGTTTTGCCTCATTTATTTGCATCCTTGGAGATACGACCGACTCTTGTGGAGCAGATAGGATCTTCGCAACAAGGTGACCCACAAATTCTAGACATCATGGATAAGCCCAGAAGAGGGGAGACTTCTAGTCACCTCAGTAGGTATGCCATGGATGAAAAGGGGTGGTTGCGACGAGATGGAAGACTTTGTGTTCCACAGACTGGAAGCTTAATAAAGGCAGTCCTTGAAGAAGCCCACCATTCTAAGATGACCATACATCCAGGCGGTGACAAGATGTATAGAGACATGAGGAGAGTTTTCTTTTGGGCTGGGATGAAGAAGGACGTGGCCGAATTTGTTTCTCAGTGTTTAGTTTGCCAGCAAGTCAAGGCTAAGCAAAAGAAGCCCGGTGGATTGCTTCATCCGTTGGAGGTCGCACAGTGGAAATGGGAGGGCGTCTCTATGGATTTCAAGATGGTTTGCCTAGATCAAAGAAAGGTAATACCAGTATTTGGGTGATAGTGGATAGACTCACTAAGAGTGCTCACTTTATTCCGGTTAAAAGTAAAAGGACGGCACCATGGTTGGCAACAATTTATGTTCGTGAGATAGTTTGTCTCCACGGAGTTCCCTCCAGCATCGTGAGCGATCGTGACCCCATCTTTACCAGCGAATTTTGGAGGAGTTTGCAAGAAGCATTGGGTACACAGTTGTATTTGAGCACCGCTTATCATCTTCAGACCGATGGCTAGACGAAGAGGGTGAACATAATTCTAGAAGATCTTCTAAGGCTGTGCATCCTAGACTTCGGAGGGACTTGGGAAGAACATCTTCCCCTAGTAGAGTTTGCCTATAATAATAGCTATCAAGCTAGCATTGGTATAGCACCCATCGAAGCATTGTACGGGCGACCCTTTCGGTCTCCAACTTGTTGGTGGGAATTTACAGAAAGATTGTTACTTGGGCTTGATATAGTTAGGGAGACGCCTAGGAAGATTGACCTTATTCGACGGTGAATGAAGACATCTCAAGATAAGCAGAAGTCTTATGCAGAAAAGAGGGGAACCGACATTGAGTTTGAAGTAGGGACTTAGTTTTCATCAAAGTTTTGCCTCTGAGAAATGTGGTCCGCTTCGGTTCAGTAGGGAAGTTGGCACCTAGGTTTGTGGGACCCTTTCCCATAACCGAGAGAATTGGCCAAATGGCCTATAAAGTAAAACTCCCAGAGAATTTGTCTAGTGTTCATAATGTTTTTCATGTTTCTCATCTGCGGAAGTTCCTGCAAGACACCACAGAAGTCATTGAGCCGAGTATGTTGGAAGAAGTGGAGGTGGAACGGGAGGCGGCAGTCAGACGAGTCCCTACTCATATTCTTGGATCGGAAGTTAAGAAGCTGTGCAACATAGAAATCAAGTTGGTAAAGGTTCAATGGGGAGACAACCCAGAAGACGCAACTTGGGAAACCGAAGATAGAATTCGTGCTTCGTACCCTTTCCTTTTTGAGGGTATGTTCTTAACTCCTTTTTTCCAAAGCTTTATCTATGCCTATTTTTGTCAATCGAGCATATCTTATCCCTAGTGTTTTCAACCTATAGATGAAAACATGTGTCTGAAACATGTTATGTTTGATGGTTGCTAGTGGATGCAAGTGTTTGCTAGTGGTTGCCTGTGGACGCATATACACACACATTAGGCACTAGATCGGCTCAATCACTCTCATACTGTATATGGATGCGTGTGCATTTTCTTTTCTTTTATGTATAAAAATGGATGAGTTAGCGTATGGATGTTGCACTTGGAAGAATGGACGTGCACGCATATAGAACTTACATGTTATAATAGGATTATTTGCATACATATTAGATTCATGGCACTAATCATACATCGCATTAAGGAGGTCAACTGGATTAATAGACCGCCTGATTTTCGCATTAGTATTGGGACATATACACACGCCTCTGCATATACTCATATAAGAATTAGAAATCTTTTAAGGATAATGGATGCTTATGGATGATGGATGAGTAGATGGATGATGGATGGTAGGATACGTTCTTCTTAACTTGAAGATTTCGGGGACAAAATCCTTTAAGGAAGGGAGAATGTAACACCCCATAATTTTAAAATATTAAAATTAACATATTAAAGAATACTTAATTTTTAGAAGAAGAATTAAGGGAAACGGGATGTGCCATTGCGTTCATCTCGGAATTCTGCTTGAGATAGAGTCCGGGTTTGCATAAATCGGATATCGTACGGAGGATTTATAAGCCTTAGAAGTTTGTATATGCATAAGGGAGAACATATATATATATATATATATATATATAATTCCAGAACCTTTAAAACAGTTAAAAAATCAAAATCCAACCAAAGCGGGCTAAGCGGGGGAATTCCGGCTCGTGGGTCTACCCCCCTAGGGGGTGTCGACATGGGTGTAGACCCCCTATAGGGGTGTCGACCCCACCGGGTAGATCTAGGAAGAATTCGTTTTACGTACCTGGACTTGATTCTAATCCTGATTCATTGGTTCTAGGCTATAAATATGGTCCCCTATTCTCCTGTCTTCTTCATTGGAGATCATGGGAGACAAATGATGTCGGGTTGCAAACTGAAACAGAATCAAGTCCTAGAACAACGGTTTAGCTAATCAAATTCAGAATTCAGATCTATTCTCTCTCAATTCTCTAAACCTAACGCTGTGAGTTTCTAGTCACTTTTAGGTTTAAATAAATAATAGTGAATCATGAAAGACAATGAATTAGATCTGTTGTAAAATATGAATCTATGCCAGTATTAAATCTTAAACTATGTAGATCTGAAACAATTGTAGTTATTCTATGATGTTGCCTATATAGATCTTGATAGGTATATTCCTCTGGATCTGAAATAATTGTGGTTATTCTATGATGTTTCCTATGTAGATCTTGACTTGTAATTGTATTATGGAAAAGGTGAATATGTTAATTTCGACAAGTTATGACATTGATTAGATCTGGTTCTTTATGAAAATCACCTTTCACCAGTCATAGTGTGATAAATCTGGATATGCTATAAAATTTGACATGTGAATTTATCCTTAGTTCTAAACATGCTACTATGTATTATGCAAGATCTGATTTGCTGGATATTTAAATGATTAGTTGAGATCTCATTTTGTTCACTTTGACATCATAGAAATTGTCACTAGTTCATATGACAACCTTATGACTATGTTAGTCTATATTATGCCAAATCATATTCAATGATCACTTGTGTTACATCCCTATTAGCTTTCCTTTTCATCGCTTATAGATAAGCTAATTATTTAGCCTAAGCATGCTGTCAATTTTGTGAGGATGATAGTTAGAAATGGGGGAAAAGTAATATTGGCATAATTGGGAAATAAACATTTTTGGACTAGTCATTCAAATTGTTGATAGAATGGGCAATAACACCCAAAAAGGTAAGATTATTTAATTGGTAAATTAATTAATAAATGGAATGTTTAGACACTATAATTAGGAATTATATTAACACTTATGACACGAGGTTAGGTTACATTAGTGGTGGAAGTCTGCCCGGACCCCGACCGGCATATCCAGCATCCACTAATGTTAAACCTAATGTGAGAGGTCTAAGTGTGTAAATACGACTCGGGCTAAGACACGGGGTTAGACCCAACTGTTGAATAAGACTGCCCGGACACGACTAGCATATCCATCATCCACATGTTGTAGGCCTAATGTGGGAGGTCTAGCCCAATATAACCATAATTGGACATGGTAATGAGAAAGGACTACTTAACCTAATTTAATCCATAAGAACTGTATGATTATGAACATAAGTAGGGTTAAGTAAAATGGATTGGATAGTGGGTGGGTTAAGTATAACTGAAGGGGGTGGTAATATTTATATATATAGGCCCACAAACTTAACCCGGTAAAGTTATGTAATTAAAGATCACCCTTTTAGGGTAAGCATAACTGATATAGGGCTATGTAATTAAAGATTACCCTTTAGGGTATACATAATCAGTGGAAAACCTAGTGGGGATACAACACAAAACGGGAGAGCTTGTATCATAATGTGTGGGACCCATTTCAGTCAGTAACCCGTATTTGGTATTAGAGTAGTGAACTCCGTACTAGGAGGAGAAGGGGCATTCTTATTGATTGATTATATGAGATCCAAAACATGACGGATGGTGTAGACGGCGCAAACCGACCGGGGACATGTGCGTGCACGGGCCGAGCAGAGTGGGACTAGACGACCGTGGCACCAGTAGATATGACTGTGCACATCTTGGGTTACCACTTTAGGGAAGTGATACCCCTCTACTATGGGACCAGCACAGTGTATCTACAGAGTAGGGAGCCGATCAATTAGGTTAGTGGTTAGGGTACACTGGGATGTATGCCCCAAGTCGACCAACTTATAGTGGAAGGGATCATCTCATTTTAAATTATACTAGTAATAGAGCAGAGTAGTTATTAGTGAAGCATGTATACACCTTACATTATCTGCCTTGTCACACCTTCCATTTGTATAGCGATCTCTCTTATCCACTTTATGCCTGCCATGATTACCTTTATTTATTTACTGGCTAAAAGTTACTAGACTCGCCAAAGTTTATGTCTAACCCCTTTTGTTTTTCCTTCTCTCTTCCGTCCCCCTCCCCCCCACCCCCCCCCCCCCCAAGTTCTCAGGGAGGAAACAATCAGGCTTGACCGTGATTTTGCTTGATTGCTGGAGCTGCTGATATGTATGGATCAAGCTCCTATTCTCGTTGCAATGGCTTTATTTTGTTATTGGGGAATTTTATTTTATGTACTCTGATATTTCTGAAGTACAAGATAGTGGTTTTTATGTTGTAATGGGTTTTATATTTTAGACAAATGATGCTTTGGACCATGGTATTTTGATGATTAATAAAGCTGTTTATTTCCACTGCAAATTTTTTTATATCTGTCTTGTAATATTCTGTGTCTGTTTAGCTAAACGCTTCACAAAACTTAATGCATTCCCTTTGTAAGTGACATTAACGGACATGGGGTGTCACAACATATAATTCAGTTGATTTTTTGAATTGCTTGTTTGGATTGATTGTTTCGATTGATTGTAAATATTGATTGGATTGCTTAGTTAGTTTATTAATTTTATGGGGAGTTATAATCTTTTAGGCTTAGAATCGTAGATTTAGAGGGGGAATATAAGGTTATTCAATTCAGGAAATATTACATAGTCATTAGGATATAATATAGGCATAAATTTAGGGGGAGTTATATTTATTAGTACTTTAGTATAGAGTTAAACAGGATATATAGATAGATATAGGATTTTGGGGGAGTATCTTTAGAATTTCTTTTTGATAATGCCAAAGGGGGAGAAACTATAAAATATAAACTTAGTTTAAAAAGAATATATAATATTCATATTGTCAGGGGGACTATTAGAATGGTCAGCATCAACAGGTATGAATATTTTATAAACAAAGGTTGCCATCATCAAAAAGGGGGAGATTGTTGGAGAATGGAGTTTTGATGACAACAACCTTATTTTAATATTAATTGATTATAAAATATATACTAACATCTCTAACTAGAATATATATACATATATATGCAGGATTGGTATACAAGAATTAATACTGAAGACTGTATAGTTTTAGAGATTAAAGAGATTCAGAATTCAATGAAGATTCAAGAATTATGAGTAATAAAGAAATCAAGAGTTCAAGCTAGATATAGTAACAGTGTCTAGTTTATGTAAGACTTTGAATAGCACTCCAAATTCAAATTCAAATTCAAATTTCCAAATTTCAAATTCTAGTTTCAAATTTTTTCCTAATTAAGTTTTTCTATCTTACCTTTGATTTTAAACTTGAGATTTTAAAGATTATAAGTTTATATATATTTATATAGTTATAAGTTTTCCTAATTAAGTTTTTCTATCATATAGTTTATATTTATGTTTTCATTTGATTTTCTACTTTATAATACTTATTTATATCACTAGGTTTTAACTCAAGAATTTCCAGAATTATATATATATATATATATATATATATTAAAACACTTGAAAATGGTCAAATTGCAAATTTTGAACTGACATATGTCGACATACATATGTGCTGATGTCGACATATAACTGTCATATTTTCAATTTTTAAAGCAAGTGCCTTTTCACCATTTGTAATGTTCCAGAAGCGTTTGCAACCTTTCAAATCTTATAAATAGGGGTTGATTTCGAATTTTTTTTACCATTCTTCTTCTCTATCTTCATCTCCTTTCATTACACGTCCAAGCCAAAATGCACGGAAATATGAATCATTATTAGAAAGAAGTTAGAGGATGAGAAATAGAAAGAAAGAAAAGTTAGAATAGAAGAAAACGAAGAACACAAATCTCACAGTAGAACGAATAAAATGTATTATATAACATAACTTTTGAATTACAAATCAGTAACTGTATATACATACCATCATCAGAGCACAACAGTTATTCTTGAAACAGTTATAAGCACCTGTTTCCAAATACAACATAGTACACAACGAAAAATATGATAATCTATAGCTAACAGGTGAAGTCTCCTGCTTCAAGCTCTTCCAAGTGAATCCGAAAAATCCCAACTACCTGACTGCCCGTAAAAATATGGGCACCCAAGAGTTCAGGGAAAACAAAACAAAATAAACTCTGGGTCAGTCATGGGACTGGTGTGAGTAAACTCCAGCCATTTGTTTAACTTTCAAATCCTTTCGAAAGAAATGATAATCGTAAGACCGATCCACACATAAACACGGATGATTTTTACCGTACGATAACCAAAAATACTTTTGATATCAAATCCAGTGATATTATAATAATGTCTACATCAAATAAATAGAATCTAGTGGAACCCTTGCATCTCATGCTCCATATATAATATAAAATCGAAAACCGCAGGGCGGTTATTGGAGATTGGATTTCCAACATGCCAAGGTATGGAACCACCTTCCGATAGTGAATCTCTAGAGGGGAATACACTGGGTTCAACAAGAACGTCTTGCGACCCGGCCCACACATGGCTGGCCACTCATTTAACTTGAGCGTACCGAGCATATTATCACCAACAGTTGTGATAAGCAACCGTTACCGAAAGCAAACAACAGCAAATAGAATAAGAAGCAAATGAAATTTCTCTAGATCATGTGATAATACACCTAATGGGAATGACCCACATGGCCATGTTGCATGCCCGATTTTTGTCATTTCCCGATTGATGAGGCTTGAGGTCACGATTATTTTTCAGAACATCTTGCCACCATTTACTTTGAATATCATGTCATCAAACATTCGTCCATATACGTTGTCCTGGGACTGGACAAACTAAAGACGCCATTGTATTAATCCATCTTGGGCAATTTTTACCTAGGATTAATAGAATGACCCTTGCACTTTACTCCGTCTTCAATCATCTTCAGCATAAGTTGATTCGTAACGCTTATGCCCATACGGAGTAGTTTTCTGATAATAAATCCGATCCCGATCTCTCTGTATCGACAACGGAGGTATAAAATAACTAAAACCTTGATAGTTGGTGATTTAACTATCAAAGGAACATCCATACAATCAACGGTTCTATTTCCAAATGGAAATTCTATCGACCAGTCATCAAGCAATACTGGCCCCTTTTCATTTAATTTCATATTAAATTGCTGTTTCTCAATTCCTCTTAATATCTTTACCTTGATATTTTTTTTAAAACCCGCTTAGCCTTTTCACAATTTCTTGGAAACATTTTAAATATTATACATTCTATTTTTCCATATTCTAGAAAATCTACGCTATTGATGTCGGCAAAAACATTTCCATCAATTCACATTTCTATTCTTCTATATTAGAAGATATACATTATTAATATTGGAAAACATTTCCAACTTCCATTTTTCAATTTCCCATTAACCGCCTCATTTCAATTTCTATACTTAGAAAATATCTCTGATTTTATTTGGTAAAGCGATTCCAAATTCCATTTACTCGGATTTAGCCGATGTTATATACATCGTTATTATAACTCAATTCATTAATTATTCATTTACTAATTGTATCTCTAACCCATCTTCACTACCGAACCTTAACCATTCTTCCATCAGTCATGAAGTCAATCTAGTTGGAGTATAATTAACTCTCAGACCTTAATTGAACAACATTCTCAAATTTGGAATAGTCAAAGCTCATAACTTCAAACAAAACATCACTTTCACGACTTTCAGATTCAATCTAAGAATCCACTTCTTTTACGAAAAATCGTTGATTATAATGGCAGCATTATAATCGTTGTTTCCAAATATTTGATTTATAAACATTTATTATAACGGTAGCGTTAAATCGCTGTTTAGATTTATGAAAACATTTATTATAAAGATAGCGTTAAAATCGCTTTTTCCAAATATTTGGTTTATAAAAATATAGCTTGTTCTTATTAATCTCAATAAATAAATTAATAAGTAAATAAATAATTAAATTTGATTCAAACGAAAAGTAATAATAACTACTTCCCTAAATTCGATATGATCGAATTCCAATAACTAACTCTCTCTCGAATAATCTATGTTCGATTTTATTCCGAACTTCGGAATTTATCTACCATTTCAGGTTAATTCAAATTCCTAGTTTCACTTTTGAATTTATCCTTTCCAATTCATTACCAAATTTCTTTATAACCATTCTAGTCTACAAAACATTATAACACTTTATTTTGCATTCCGATTATTGAACTAAAGCGATTAATCATTTCCCTTTTCATTAAATTTCCAATATGGATTCATACTTCAAAACTAAATTTCCTTTAAGGATAGTTCATTTGCAAAATATTTCCCTTAAACCGTTATTCACTTTAATCGTGAAAACATTTCTTTTATATATAATCAAATCAGTTTGATTTCGTACTTATATATAATATCTTAAACCCAAATTTTTATTTACAACTTCCACTCAGAATTTTACATACAAATCTCATTTTTATTCCATTCATTTAAAACCTCTTCTGGTATATCCTTTAAAATTTGCTAAGTTCAAATCTATTTTCAAATATTGGTTTCAAAATCAATTTCATTTTCCCATGTAAATACATATTTGAACTTATATTTCAATTTATCCAACAATTAATAATCCACATAATTTATACTTTTATTTATAACAACTTATTGATTTATCCACTTGAACAGAATTCTATTTTCAACTTTATTCGAAATTTTATTTCTATTTTGGAAATAAACTCCATTTTTAAATCCCAAATTCCTTTTCCATATTCGAAAATATTTTACGGTTAGTACCAAGTTCCTAGGACCAGGGTAAATCAAACACAACATATCCAATTATGGATTATATAACACATCAGATATCACAATCAGATAAAAACAGTAATATAAATGTTGAGGAATCCAGTTGGATTCCTCCAACCTATTTCCTTACATCCACAGATGTTAATCACATCAATAATGAAATATCGTAGTAAACAGAACTAATAATCGATCAACGATATAACTGTATCAACCATTTCAACCAAATTTCATCAACCATTCATCCAAACAACCATCACACAGTATAAAATTACTATAAATAAATTTAAAACTCATTTATATAAAAATGTAAACAAGCCAGAGTTAGCGAGTTTACTCACCTCGGTTCGCAGCTGACTATTTTGCTTTGGTTTCATTTAAAATCAAACAAGCGTTTGATTTTTCTACGAAATTATAGTAGCTTCATTCTCAGTGAAATCAGTTCTACGATGAAGGCCTCGTTGCTACAATTCAAATGTCGCTGATTTTGTTTGATCCGGTAATCGTATGAAGAATTTATAATTTGTTTATTTTTCCAAGTTTGAACGAATATTATATATATTTTAACTATATTAACTGTGTAATTTTTTATTTATTTACCTTAACCAGAAGACACTACATATTCAGTGATTAAATCATGAATACCAGTCTTATCGTTAATTCCTCTGGCAATAACATGATCATCCATGTGAATCCGTGATGTGTGAATCACGTAACCACCCTTATCTCTGCGTTTTTCACTCACTTGAATCCTCTGCGTTCACTTTCTTCCCCATGGTCCATTTCGATTGCCAACAATCTCACACACGTGCTTATGCCAAGCCAGCAAAAGGAAACATTACTATTTTTCATGTAATCACCAGACTGAGTGACGCCAGACCACATGCTCCATCGAATACACCCGAACAATTTAGGCTTGCTTCTAGAATGTATGTATGTTTTTCACATCACTTACAGTTATTAAACATTTGAATGATCCCACTTAAGCCCAACTTATCATCAACCGTGAACCTTCCATACACCACTACGTCAATGAAACCAACTATGCCCTCCCTGCCGAACTCCTGACTCCAACTACTGATCATCCTTATCGCAACTACCAAGATCACACACTCTTGTAAACCATGAAACTTGCTTCCACAAATACCCCTCAAAATCCAACCACATCTGAGAACTCACGCTACACAAAAAAGAGATCGACCCTAATATTCATGAAATGGTACCCAACTCATCCAACTGTGCGCTTGGTCTTCCTGATTCACATGCTGATACCCCGTAACCTACTCACATAATATCCACCTTTCATTCTCTTAATCCCACGTTTATACATTCCAGGAGTCCAAAGATCTCGACTTTCCCTGAAAAAATCAAATCACCGTCCTCCATTTCAACAATATCCGGCTACAGTAACTCATGCTTATTGTCCTTCACCGTGCTTTTTTTCACACAAACTACACTTCCAATCATCAATTCAAGTCGCCGTCCACCTTGCCAAACCCTACACCTCACGCATCTACCCAATGACCTCAACGCCTTTAACTCCTCAAGTTCCGCAACCTTAGATAACCTGTAGCTACCAAAACTCGACCTCAGACTTCATGCTACAGCAAAAAACTTGCGAACAATATTGCCATGGACTTGCTCCAAACTTTCACGATTGCTTCCCCTTAATACTACAAACATAAGTATACTTCCCAAATCAACATCGACGCACCCAACACCCCAAAAACAAGAACCCTAGCAGCTGAAACATTGGCTAGTACAGTCGTCGCACTCGAATGGAAGAATACGAGAAATTGAGGCTAAAACCCTTGAACAGAACAGAGAATGATGGATTAGAAATCGCGAATTTATATTTGATTTTGTAAGGATTTCTGAAGAGATGTGTTGCTCGCGTTAATTTCTAAATGAAGAAAATGGTTTGTTATTGCCTTTGTTTATATAAAAAAAGAAAACTTGACACCCACATAATTTAGGGTAGCTGTAGAAATAAGGGTGGGTAGGTTTGATATTTTGATTACTTTGTCGATAAGGTTTTTAAAAATAGGTTGACAATCCTGTACATGCTATATTATAGGTTTGTACATATATTTGAGCTTCACAGGTTTATATGGGGAAGTTAAAATTGTCATGTATCGAATTTTAAATGTGAAGGAGAAAATTCAGTATCACAAGTCACTGTATAAACTAGAGGATGTGACAATCCTCTAGTGAAAGCTTAAATTTAATGTACGCTGCAGCTTTTTTTCCCTCTTTGTTATGGCATTTAAAAATCAAAGTGCCTTCTGTTGTTTACTATCCCGTTTAAGAAAATGCACATATTACGTTTGCACTCATATCCAGTTGTGGATGTGTTATTGAGAGTGTGTTTCTTTTAATTCTATTTAAAGCAATAGTTTCATGATAACGTTAGAGGCCATTTTACAAATTTGCATGTGTATATAACGATTGCTTCGTTTAATGGTAACCCGCTTTCATAATAATTTTGTTTAATTACAGATGGCTACAGACAAAAATAAAAATATTGTTATAACCGGCAATGTGCCACGATCCACAAATATAATAATATAGACAAGTTAACTTATATTGTGAAATTTCAAAAATGCTGATATATGGTGTAAAATATTTCAAATAAAAAGTTGCTCATTTTCCAAATTAAAAATTATAGTAAAATTTTATAAATTAAATTATAACTACATCTCAAAAAAATCTTGTCCAAACTCAAAACCAATATTTAATTATATTAAATAAACCGTTATGGCATATACACGATTCCACATCGACTTTCTAAAAATTTGATTTGGACATAACTCATAATTTATAAGACAAAATCTCGAATTTTCATTTCCATTAGAAAGATATAGTTTAATAGATTCAAACGTCCCTTGTTTCAAAGAAATCCGACTTATATTGGATTCTGTATATTCAATTGAAGTTCAAATCGTTAAATTACGAACTACCGCCCCATTACGATCTCGATTTAAATTATATTATAATTAATACGTTAAACCTCGCTTTAAATAAATATACTCGTTATAAAAATCCATTTTATAATTCAAATAAAACATTTAAAACCAATATAAATATTCAGAATTAAATGGCTCAAAATTCGGGTCATTACATTCCTTCCCCTTTAAAATAATTTCGTCCTCGAAATTGCTAAGCAGTAAAATGCTATAACTCTAAATCCTTATAAACTACTTAGTTGAAATCTTATATTCTGTATCTTCATAACCTAGTTCTTACCGGACCTTCAAATTCTCATACCAATACTCGACCATTCATAATTCTTTCCAAATGATTTGTTCACTATTTTTGGACAATCCATCATCACTTTCTTGTCTTCAATCCATATGCTCTTCTGCATATCCATGGCCATTCCAATTGATTTTAAATCCATTTATCAATTTCATTACTCCACTTGAAATTTTATTAACCAATTATGTTTTTGTATTTCAATTACAATTAACCACTCGATTTTAAATTATCAAAAATTTCTTAAAAAATTTCTAACTCTTTATATTTTCGAAAAATTTCGCCAGCATCTCCTTTCACGGCTCAATCGACACAACCATAACTCGCCTTTCTAAGCCTTCTTCAATCCAAAAGAAAATCAAAAAGTCAAGCGGCTTGCCCCATAGGCTCATAAAACCATAAAATCCAAGTAATACTGTAAACATGTACATTTTTGTTGGGAATAATTCTATCTTTGCATTTTCTTCCATTCAATATCTGCTCAGCATACACATATCCATTTCCAGTTGGTTTCAAATCAATCCAACTTCCAGTTTTTAACTCTCTAATCATCTTCTGATTAGTTCACTTCCATTATATCAATTCTAATCTGATTTCTATTTAAGTCAATCTACTTATTATACTTGAATCCAAATTTATCATAATTCTATTTCAATTAACATCATCCAATATATATTTTCAACATGCTTATTCATAAGTCAAATTCATATTATTACTTCGAATCTCAACATTTTTCTTTATTTAATTTCATTTGGAATTATTTCTAATCCAATCCAATTTTTTTTAACTTAACTTAAGTTAAATTTCAATTCATTTGATACATTTTTACCATTTCAATCTATTCAACTTATACGAGTTAAATATTAACTTCAGAATTCAAATTCCCGGGTTTTATTTCAAATTATTTTGAAATCATATATATTTATACACATATACTCAATCCAAAACATTTGAATTTCTAAACAACTTTATTTTTCTCAAACAATTTTCATTAATAAATCTATTATGGTAGAAATCCGTCACATAGAAACTCGAAAATGAACATCAATAATGTCGCGATCAATTATCAGAATTATTTTCTTACCACTGAAATGACTTCAGTGCTTAATCACTTTAAAAATCCGTTGAAAACCCCTTTTCGCTCAAAAATATCTTTCAGTAATGCTATATTACTTTATAATGCTTAAGAAAATGTTTACTAACATCCGGGAATTAAATTCCAAATTCAGGTCTGATTCCAATTATAATTCAACTTATTTGTATATTCGATTCTCATACAAATTCAATTTGGTTTTATGTAACATTTCAATGTTATACTCCCATTTGATTATAATAGAAACCAACCAAACCAATAATTTAAGAAAAATATTCTTCTTATATTAAAATTGTTTTTGGGTAAAATTTATTCATTTACCCATTTTAAATCAATACTGTATCGAATTGCTTTGTTCGAGAGTTTAGAAACACCTATCGATACAGTTGTACATCCTGTATCGACCAGAATTTATAAGCCACTCAACAAACCATCCAGCATAATATAAAATAATTTTAAATCCAATCTACAAATACGTGCTCATATATATATATATACACTCAAACTGAATCTAGGGTATTACTAACCCTATCTCTATTGAGTTACGCCACAGAGCCAAGGTTACTACTTAGCCTTCAGCTCTGATACCAAATGTAATGGCCCAAATTTTCGTACCCTTTGAGTCAACTAATAACACCACACGTCCAATCCAAATTGCACAGAAATACAAATCAATATTAGAAAGAAGTTAGAGGATGAGAAATAGAAAGAAAGAAAAGTTAGAGTAGAAGAAAGTGAAGAACACAAATTTCACAACGGAACGAATAAAATATATTATATAACATAACTTTTGAAATACAAATCAGTAACTGTATATACATACCATCATCAGAGCACAACAGTTATTCCTGAAACAGTTATAAGCACCTGTTTCCAGATACAATGTAGTACACAATGGAAAATATGATATTCTGTAGTTAACAGGTGAAGCCACCTGCTTCAAGCTCTTCCAAGCGAGTCAGAAAAATCCCAACTACTTGACTGCCCATACAAATATGGGCACCCAAGAGTTTAGGGAAAACAAAACAAAATAAACTCTGCGTTAGTCATGGGACTGGTGTGAGTAAACTCCAACCATTTTTTTAACTTTCAAATCCTTTCGAAAGAAATGATAATCGTAAGACCGATCAACACATAAACACGGATGGTTTTTACCTTACGATAACGAAAAATATTTTTGATATCAAATCCAGTGATATTATAATAATGTCTACATCAAACAAATAGAATCTAGTGGAACGCTTGCATCTCGTGTTCCATATATAATATAAAATCAAAAACCGCAGGGAGTTTATTGGAGATTGGATTTCCAATATGACAGGGTATGGAACCACCTTGCAATAGTGTATCTCTGGAGGGGAATACACTGGGTTCAACAAGACAATCTTGCAACCCGGCTGTAATATCCCGTGTTTTATCGACATAATAATTAATTTATTTAATTATTTAAATAGTGATATATAGATTTAAATAGTTGTTAATTAAATAATAGTGAATATTCAATTAATATAATAATTAAATAATATATTTAATTCTGAAATAGTCGAAAATAGTGAATTAACAATATAATGTGAACTGGACAATTTATAATATATATAATCCAGTATAGAGTTGAATTATAATAACGAATATATTATTTAAACGACAGTTGAACGTATAATTATAATGTAATTAAAATCGAGCTCCAAATGGCGCGGCAGTTCGCTATTTGGCGAATTCGAACTTCAACTGAATATACAGGGTCCGTTTTAAATCGGATTTCCGAGAAACAAGAAACGTTCGGTGCTGGTGAAGTATATTTTTCTAGTAGAAGAGAAAAATCAGGATTTCATTGTGTAGATTTTGATTTATGTCCAAATCAAATTTTAAAATAGTCGCTATAGAATTGTTTATCGACCGTAACGGTTTATTCGATATAACTAGATACCGGTTTCGAATTTAGACAAGATTCTTTTGAGACGTAGTGATAATTTAATTTTTAGAATTTTAATGAAATTTTTAATTAATTAAATAAGCGACTTTTTATTTGGAGTATTTTGCACCCTATATCAATATTTTTGGAGTTTCACAATATGAGTTAACCTACCGATATTTTTATATTTTTGGGATCGTGGGGCATTGCTTGACATGACGGTATTTTTACTTCTGCCGGTAGCAGTCCATACGTAAATGGAATTTTACTAGTATCCTATGAATAAGGCATCCATTTCTTAACCTAATTATCATTTCTCCTTGGTCAAAAATTTAGCCACGCCTTCGTTATCTTCTCAGCCACATGTTCTTTCTAAAACGTGGAATGAAAACATCCTCTTAATCCCAAAAAGAAAATCCCTATATTATAGCCCTTTAACAAATTTCCTAACCCTAATTTAATTCCTCTGGAAGTCAAAGAAAATGCGCCTCCACTTTTTATTCCTCCAGAAACAAAATTGCAAGCTATAAAATCCTCAAACAATCAAACAAACTTCTATAAATCCCGAGATATATGTACATGAGTTCATATCGACTTCCACTTCGATCTCGCACCTGTTTTAGTATGTGCGACGCCAGTTTTTGGGTATCAAAATCAACGCAGGAACCTAGGGTTCTCGAATTTTTAGATTTTGGTGAATTGAGTGTGAGTTTGAGTTGATATTCGGCTTCATGAGGGTGTTTAGCAACTCGGGGTAGAGTTTTGGGTATTTCCGAAGAATTATTGGTCGATGTTCACTGTTGCGGCTTGAGTACCTGCTGTCGATGTCGGAGTTGATTTCTAGGGTGCAAGTTCCAGGAAATGAGGATGGTGTGGAAGAGGATTCGAGGAGAGAAGCACTGGTATTTTTAGTTTGAGTTTATGTTGAAGGAAGGAGGAGATAAGAGGAAGTGAAGGTCAGGAAATGGAGTGATGTTTTCCTGGAGTTGCGGGTTTTGTTTAACGAGGAAAAACGGGAATTAGTGGGTGCGGGTTTGATGTGTAGTGGGCCGGGGAGTGAAAGGTTAAAGCCCAATTGAAATTTATCAAGTTTATTTTAAAATTTAATAGTATAGAACCTGTATAAATTGTATCTTTGTCATATGTGATCAGAATTTCACGAAACAAGATCCGTTGGGATCGTATGGATGGTGGCTCCACAATGGAACTGACTGGGAGTGGATTGGAGCCCATTATAATTTATAGCAAAATAAATTGTCCGTCTAAATCAAGCGATGGTTATCGTTATTAATGTGATCTTCCAATGTGAGTAAAACTCACCAACTCTGAATAGTTATATTTCTATAACGTATTCTTAGAACTGATAATTATCTGTTGATTGTTGTGTGTTAACTGTTTTGTTGAATTGCTTATGTATTGGTTGAAATTATAGATAACGATATATATACATAAATCGTTAATCAAATATTGATTCTGTTTAGCAGAATATTTCATAGTGAAATGAAATCGATGTTAATTATATTGTTTAACATATGTGATGCAGGGAAACAGGTTGGAGGGACCCAACTGGGTTCCTCAATATATAAAATACTGTTTTGTTTCATATATTATGATATATGATGTGATATATAATCTGTTGTTGATTATGTGTGTTTGAATGATATCAATCACTGTTGTTTGCTATTTTAAATACCGTAAGAAAGCCATGGGATGAAAAAGGAAAATTTCAATAACTATATTGAAATAAAATATTATATAAAATCAAAAGATTTAATATAAAAGGAAGATTTCAAACTATATATTGAAATAGAATATTATAAAATCAAAGGATTTTATAAAAAGGAATATTTATAAAATCAAGGGATTTTATAAAGGAAATTATTTGTAAAACAAATATAAAGGAAAATATTTGTAAAACAAATATAAAGGAAAATATTTGTAAAACAAATATAAAAGGGAAATATTTGTAAAAACATTTACAAATAAAACAGAAAGAGAAATATTTGTAAAAACATTTACAAATAAAACAGAAAGAGTAATATTTGTAAAACATTTACAAATAAAATAGAAAGAGAAATATTTGTAAAAACATTTACAAATAAAACAGAAAGAGAAATATTGGTAAAACAAATAAATAGAGTTATAAAAAGGAAATGTTAATTTAGAAAATAAATAGAGCTATAAAAATGAAATGTTTATTTAGAAAATAAATAGAGTTATAAAAGGGATTTATTGGGAAATGAAAAAGAATGTCATATAAGGAAATATTTGGCAAATGAATAAAATTTTACATCAGGAAAGTTTAGACCCGTGCTTCGCACACGGGTATAACATGATATGGATTTAAAGCAAAGATTTTAAATAGAATCTGTTCTAGCCGATAGATTGAGAAGACTAATTTATAAATAATATTTTATAAATTAAATAAATTATTTATCATTGAATAAATAAAATATATATAAGTCAGAACATATATAGAGAAGTAAGAATCGATTTCAACATCGATAATTGAAACTGAATATGGGCATAGAGTTAATCAAGATGTTTAAATCAAAATGAGTTAGAAGAGTTGATAGAATTAGAGTTCATCAATTAGAATAAATCGATTGGAGTTAAAAAGAACTAAAGTTATTCAATTAGAGTTAATAGAGTTAGTCGAATATTAGTTTATTCGAATAGGAAAAGGAATAATCGAATATTAGTTATTCGAATGGAGTTATCGAATATTAGTTATTCGAAAGGAGTTAGTTATTTGAAAGGAGTTATCAAATATTAGTTATTCGAAAGGAGTTATCGAATATTAGTTATTCGAAAAGAGTTATCGAATATTAGTTATTTGAAAGGAGTTAATCAAATATAGTTTATTGGAATAGAGAGAAAAGAGTTAATCGAATATGGTTTACTCGAATATAGTTATAGGAGTTAATCGAATATAGTTTATTCGAATAGAGTTAAAGGAGTTAATCGAATATAGTTTATTCGAAAGGAGTTAAGTGATAAGAATTAATGAATTAAAGTTAATCGAGTTAAAGTTAATGGAGTTAGGGTTAATTGATTTGAGTTAGTCGAGTTATAATTTGGCATTAGATATTTTCGAAGTAGGGATTATAACGCTATAGTTATAATCAATGTTTTTCAATAAAGAAGTGGATTCGTAAATAGAAACTGAGAGTTTCGTAAGGAAGTTTGTTAAAGATTTAAAAGATAAACTTTGACTATTTCGAAGTTAAACGTTGTTCAGTTAAGGTCTGAGAGGTAATTATACCCCAACTTGATTGACTTCCTTCTTAACTAAGGAATGGTAAGGTTTGATAGTGAATGATGGTTAAGTGAATTTAGTTAATGAGTAAAATGGTTTGAGTTGGCATGGCGATGTTTGATTTAAACATCAGTTTAAATCCAATGAAGGAGTTTTGGAAATGTTTTCCAAATAAGAATCATAAATATTTTCTGATAATAGAAAATAAGAATTTAGAATATATGGAAACAGGAGATAAGTAAATTAATGAACTAAAGAGATAAATGTTAAATGATGATTGATCGATAAAATTTCCATCTGGAAATAATATCGTTATTTGCACACGTGTTTTTCTTTGATAGTTAAATCACAGACTGTCAAAGTTTTGACCATTTTTCCGTCGTCAATACGGAGAGACCGGTTGGATTATTATCCGAGAACCACTCCGTATGGGCATTAGCAGATCGAATCAAATAGATCGAAGACAAATTGAAGACCGAGTAAAGTGCAAGGGTTGTATAAATCCTAGGTAATGATTGCCTAGGATGGATGTATGGAATAGTGCCTTCGGTTTGTCCAGTCCCAGGACAACTTGAATGGACGAATGTTTGACAAAGTATATCTGGTAGATCACGTAAGTTGATCGTTTCAAATGTATTTACGTTGGTGGCGGAGGAATTCGTTTCTCTTAGCTTATACCTGTGGTATTTTTGGGGAAATCAATTTGTGATTTGACGGGTATGATGATGTGGCATTCAAAGTAAATGAGGAGTGATCTGTTAACAGATACGTTATAACCTCAAGACTCATCAAATGGGAAATGATAGAAATTGGGCAAGCAGCATGTCTAAGTGGTTTGCAAACAATTAGGGTATATTGTCACCATCTAGATAATATTCATATTTGTTACTTCTTTAAATTATGTATCTCCCGGGAATGGTTATGTTGGTTTACCAACTGTAAGGTGACAATATATTCGATACACTCAAGCGAAATGAGTGGTCGATCATGTGTGGCCGAGTTGCAAGATGTTCTTATTGAACTCCAGTGTACCGCTTCTAGAGTACACTGAGCGGAAGGTGGATCCATACCATGTCATAGTTGGAATCCATTCCCCAAATAAGAGCCCGTGGTTTTGATTGTATATTATATATGTAGAACGTTAGATGCAAGCGGTTCTGCTAGATTGCTAAGTACTTGTATTTAGACATTATTGTAATATCAGAAGAGACTTGATATAAAGAATAATTTGTTTTTTCGTAAGGTAAAAACCGTCCGTGTTTATGTGTGGATCGGTCTTACGATTATCATTTCTTCTAAAGAGATTTTAAAAGTTAAACAAGTGATTTGAGTTTACTCACACCAGTCACATGACTGACCCGGAGTTTATTTTTTTTTATTTTCCCTAAACTCTTGGGTGCCCAATTTTGTATGGGCAGTCAAGTAGTCGGGATTTACAGATACTTGAAGAGCTGGAGCAGGAGGCTTCGGAATTATATAGCTATGGTTATTTACACTGTGTTGTAAGTGTTATACTTTGGAATTGATATGTATATTCAAGTACAGATTTGTATTTCAAAGTTATGTTATGAAATATATTTATTCGTTCCGTTGTGAGATTCGTGTTTACTCTGATGTTGTATGTTCTTCTTCTTTTATTCTAAGTTTCTATCTTAACTATCCTCACCCTCTAATTTCTTTCATGGACTATCCAGTGTTTCCAATGCTTGAATAGTCGACATAGTATTGTATGCTGATATCCAGGATCGTGAAATTCCCCGGGTCGTTACACCGGCCCACACATGGTTGGCCACTCATTTAACTTGAGTGTACCGAGCATATTATCACCAATGGTTGTGATCAGCAACTGTTACCGAAAGCATACAGCAGTGAATAGAATAAGAAGCAAATGAAATTTCTCTAGATCAGGTGATAGTACCCCTAATGGGAAGGACCCACATGGCCATGCTGCCTGCCCGATTTCTGTCATTTCCCCGTTGATGAGGCTTGAGGTCACAATTATTTTTCAGAACATCTTGCCGCCATTTACTTTGAATATCACGTTGTCAAACATTCGTCCATATACATTGTCCTAGGATGGGACAAACCGAAGACACCATTTTATTAATCCATCTTGGGCAATTTTTACCTAGGATTAACAGAATAACCCTTGCACTTTACTCCGTCTTCGATCATCTTCAACATTAGTTGATTCGTAACATTTATGCCCATACAGAGTGGTTTTCAGATAATAAATCTGATTCCAGTCTCTCCGTATTGACATTGGAGTTATAAAATAACTAAAACCTTGATAGTCAGTGATTTAACTATCAAAGGAACATCCATACAATCAACGGTCCTATTTCCAAATGGAAATTCTATCGATTAGTCATCAAGCATCACTGGCCCCTTTTCTTTTAATTTCATATTAAATTACCATTTCTCAATTCCTCTTAATATCTTTACCTTGATATTTTTTTAAAACCCGCTTAGCCTTTTCACAATTTCTTGGAAACATTTTAAATATTATACATTCTGTTTTTTCATCTTCCAGAAAATATACGCTATTGATGTCGGCAAAAACATTTCCATCATTTCATATTTCTATTCTTCTATATTAGAAGATATATGTTATTAACTTTGGAAAACATTTCCAATTTTCATTTTTAAACTTCCCATTAACCACATCATTTCAATTTCTATACTTAGAAAATATCTCTAATTTTATTTGGGAAAGCGATTTGAAATTCCATTTACTTGGATTCAACTGATGTTATATAAAACATCGTTATTATAACTCAATTCATTAATTATTCATTTACTAATTCTATCTCTACCCCATCTTCACTACCGAACCTTAACCATTCTTCCATCAATCATGAAGTCAATCAAGTTGGGGTATAATTACCTCTAAGACCTTAATTGAGCAACATTCTCAACTTCGAAATAGTCAAAGCTCACAACTTCAAACAAAACATCACTTTCGCGACTTTCAGATTCACTCTAAGAATCTACTTCTTCTATGGAAAAACGTTGATTATAATGGTAGCATTATAGTTGTTGTTTCCAAATATTTGATTTATAAACATTTATTCTAACCGTAGCATTAAATCACTGTTTAGATTTATGGAAACATCTATTATAACGACAACGTTAAAATCGCTATTTCTAAATATTTGGTTTATAAAAATATAACTTGTTCTTATTAATCTCAATAAATAAATTAATAAGTAAATAAATAATTAAATTTGATTCAAATGGAAAGCAATAATAACTACTTCCCTAAATTCGATATGATCGAATTCCAATAACTAACTCTCTCTCGAATAATCAATATTAGATTATATTCCGAACCTCGGAATTTATCTACCATTTTAGGTTAATTCAAATTCTCAATTTCACTTTTGAATTTATCCTTTCCAAATCATTACCGAATTACTTTATAACTATTCCCGTCTACAAAACGTTATCACACTTTATTTTACATTCTGAATTTTGAACTAAAACGATTAACCATTTCCCGTTTCATTTAATTTCCAATATGGATTCCAATTTCAAAACTAAATTTCCTTTAGAGATAATTCATTTGCAAAATATTTCCTTTAAACCGTTATTTACTTTAATCGTGAATATATTTCTTTTATATATAATCAAATCAGTTTGATTTCGTGCATATAAATGATATCTTAAACCCAAATTTTTATTTATAATTTCTGTTTAGAATTTTACATACAAATCTCATTTTATTCCATTCTTTTAAAACCTCTTTTATCATTTCCTTTAAAATTTGCCAAGTTCAAATCTATTTTCAAATACTTGTTTCAAAACCGATTTCATTTTCCCATGTAAATTTATATTTGAACTTATATTTCAATTTATCCAATGATTAATAATCCACTTAATTTATATTTTTATTTATAACATCTTCTTGATTTATCCATTTGAACAGATTTCTATTTTCAACTCTATTCGAAATTTTATTTCTATTTTGGAAATAAACTCCATTTTTAAATCCCAATTTACTTTTCCGCATTTGAAAATATTTTACAGGATCTAAAATACCAAGTTCCTAGGGCCAGGGTAAATCAAACACAACATATCCGATTATGGATTATATAACACATCATATATCACAATCAAATAAAAACAGTAATATAAATGTTGAGGAATCCAGTTGGATTCCTCCAACCTATTTCCCTATATCCACAAATGTTTATCACATCAATAATGAAATATCATAGTAAACAGAACTAATAATCGATCAACGATATAACTATATCAACCTTTTCAACCAAATTTCATCAACCATTCATCCAAACAACCATCACACAGTATAAAATTACTATAAATAAATTTAAAACTTGTTTACATAAAAATATAAACGAGCTAGAGTTAGTGAGCTTACTCACCTCGGTTCGCAGCTGACTATTTTGCTTTGATTTCATTTAAAATGAAACAAGCATTTGATTTTTTTATGAAATTATAGTAGCTTCGTTCTCAGTGAAATCAGTTCTACGATGAAGGCCTCGTTGCTATAATTCCAATGTCACTGATTTTGTTCGATCCTGTAATCATATGAAGAAATTATAATTATTATTGTTCAGTGATTAAATCATGAATACCAGTTTTTTCGTTCATTCCTCTGGCAATAACATGATTATCTATGTGAATCCGTGATTTGAGAATCACTTAACCACCCTTATCTCTGCATTTT
This sequence comes from Allium sativum, assembly GCA_030737875.1. Taxonomy (NCBI): domain Eukaryota; kingdom Viridiplantae; phylum Streptophyta; class Magnoliopsida; order Asparagales; family Amaryllidaceae; genus Allium; species Allium sativum. The sequence continues at coordinate 192,546,072 of CM060927.1, read as the reverse complement.
GCACTCACTTAAATCCTTTGCGTTCACTTTCTTCCCGATGGGCTATTTTGATTGCCAACAATCTCACACATGTGCTTATGCCAAGTCAGCAAAAGGCAACATTACTATTTTTCTTGTAATCACCAGACTGAGTGACGCCAGACCCCATGCTTTCATCGAATTCATCCAAACAATTTAGGCTTGATTCCAGTATGTATGTATGTTTTCACATCACTTAGAGTTATTAAACATTTGAACGATCCCAGTTAAGCCCAACCGATCATCAACAGTCAACCTTCCATACACCACTGTGTCAATGAAACCAACCGTGCCCTCCCTGCTGAACTCCTAACTCCAACAATTGATCTCCTTATCGCAACTTCCAAGATCACATACTCCTGTAAACCATGAAACTTGCCGCCACAAATACCCTTCAAAATCCAACCACATCTGAGAACTCACGCTACACGAAAAAGAGATCGACCCTAATATTCATGAAATGGTACCCCGTCCAACTGTGCGCCTGGTCTTCCTGATTCACATGCTGATAACCCATAACCTACTCACAAAATCTCCTCCCTTCATTCTCTAAATCCCACGTTTATATATTCCACGAATCCAAAGATCCCAACTTTCCAAGAAAAATTCAAACCACCATACTCCATTTCAACAATATCCGTCTACAGTAACTCATGCTTACTGTCCTTCACCGTGCTTTTTTTTCCGCACAAACTACACTTCCAGTCATCAATTCAAGTCGCCGTACACTTTGCCAAACACTACACTGTCACCCATCTACCCCATGACCTCAACGCCTTCAACTCCTCAAGTTCCGCAGCCTCAGGTTACCTATATCCACCAAAACTCGACATCAGACTTCATGCCACAACAAAAATTTGCGAACAATATTGCCATGGGCTTGCTCCAAACTTTCACGATTGTTTCCCCTTAATACTACAACCATAAGTACACTTCCCAAATCAACATCAACGCATCCAACAACCCAAAAACATGAACCCTAGCTGCTGAAACCTTGTCCAGTACAGTCGTCGCACTTGAATGGAAGAATACGAGAAATTTAGGCTAAAACTCTTGAGGAGAAGAGAAAAGGATGGATGAGAAATCGCGAATTTATATTTGATTTTGTAAGTATTTGTGTAGAGATGTGTTGCTCGCGTTAATTTCTGAATGAAGAAAATGGTTTGCTGTTGCCTTTGTTTATATAAAAAAGAAAACTTGACACCCGTGTAATTTAGGGTAGTTGTAAAATTAGGGGTAGGTATGTTTGAGATTTTGATTACTTTATCGGAAAGGTTTTTGAAAATAGGTTGACAATCCTGTACATGCTATACTATAGTTTTGTACATTATATTTGAGCTTCACATGTTTATATGGGGAAGTTAAAATTGTCATGTATCGAAATTTTGAATGTGAAGGAGAAAGTTTAATATGACAAGTCACTGTATAAACTAGAGGACATGACAATCCTATAGTCAAAGCTTAAATTTAATGTACGCTGCAGCTTTTTTTCTCTCTTTGTTATGGCATTTAAAAATCAAAGTGCCTTCTGTTGTTTACTATCACATTTAAGGCAATTCGCACATTACGCTTGCACTCATATCCGATTATGGATGTGTTATTGAGAATGTATTCCTTTTAATGTTATTCAAAGCGATAGTTTCATGATAATGTTAGAGGACATTTGACAAATTTGCATGTGTATATAACGATTCCTTCGTTTTTTATAAACAAGTTTAATGGTAACCCATTTACATAATAATTTTATTCAGTTACAGATGGCTACTGACAAAAAATAATAATGTTGCAACTGGCAATGTGCCACGATTCCACAAATATAATAATATAGACAAGTTAACTTATACTGTGAAATTTCAAAAAAGCTGATATATGGTGTAAAATATTTCAAATAAAAAGTTGTTTATTTTCCAAATTAAAAATTATAATAAAATTTTATAAATTAAATTATAACTACATCTCAAAAAATTCTTATCCAAAATCGAAACCAATATTTAATTATATTAAATAAATTGAGTGAATTCCTCACTCTCGAATTGTGTTTCATTATCTGATATGATTTTGTAAGGAATCGCAAAGTGAGTAACAATATTCTTTATCACAAATCTCAAAATATTCTTGGATGTAATTGTTGGAAAGGGTTGTGCTTCCACCCATTTGGTAAAGTAATCAATGGCTATTATGGCATACTTGGCTGCACCGTTGGAGATTGGTAGGGGCCCGATCAAATCTATTCCCCATACATCGAATGGCCAAGGGCTTGAGATAGTGGTTAGCTCACTAGGAGGAAGCCGGGTAATTTTAGAGTACCTTCGACACTTCTCACATTTCTTAACATACTCCATTGCTATTTCTTAACATACTCAATTGCTTGATTAACCATTTATGGCCAATAATAACCTTGTCGCATGACCCTTTTGGCTAGCTTAATCCAACTAGAGTGGTCTCCGCACAATCCCTCATGTGCTTCTTTCAACAAATTAAGCCCATTCTCGAGGCTTACGCATCACAAGTAGGGAAGTGATTGCCCTTTCTTATAGAGTACCCTATCCATAATCACAAATGTAGGAGCTCGGTGTTTTATCTTCCTCGCGTCTTGCCTGTGAGACGACCCGAAATCCCGTTCTCACAGAAATAGGGTTATCTTTGGAATATAACACAGAAACAGAAAATAGCAGAACAGAATTAAATAAATACACCAGATAATGAACAATAAAATATACTGGATAAAGTAATCATCAGAGTTACACAGTATACAGGATCTTACTTAGTACAAATACAGTTCAGCTATACATAAATGTCTACAGCGGAAATAAACAAAATATGTACAATAGGAGCTGAACAGCATAAAAAGAAATAAATGATAGAATCCATCTTCAGCTCCAGCTATCCAGAAAGAACCAGCTAAACCTGAATACAAGGTTGCCCGTGTAGAAAAAGGGGCACCCGAGTTTGAAAGTGAAACAAACTACGAGTAAGTCATGGGACTGGTATGAGAAATCTACTCAACACATATATATAATTTGGCTAATCACAGGACCACGCCACTTTCGTGGAACGGGTTTACTCCATTGGATTGCCAGTGCTTTAAAAACAAATCTTTCTTTTAAACATCGATATGCTTTTTATAAAAATGAAGCCGTTATAAGACTCAATTCCCATCACACAATGCAACGCAAACCGGAGGATAGAGTTTTTACCTTATAACGGCCAAATATGCTTGATACGAATAAAACAAAGGCATTTGATATTATTGCTAGTGTTTATATGTTTTGAAAACAATTTCAAATCATAACTATCAATCATAGACGGCATTAATGCCCCATACCACTATGTCGCCATATATAGGTATACAATCAAAACCGCACGATGTCGTATTTGGAAATTGGATTTCCGTCATGAACCAAGGCAAAATATAGTCCTTACCGAATTCGAGACAATCTAGCCCATGTCTCAGGCAAGCGCGCAGGCAAGCCTTGGAGCGACAGGGCCGGTCCACCGATGTGGATTATTATGCCTGAACAATATGTCTCCCCGCCCATTGGGGCGTAAATGAGCCAATGAATGACTCCATCGGACCCGGATCGTCCGATCAAACCGAGGCGCCTCGCAACAGCAACAACCACATAGGTGAAAATTATATAAATGTCAGGGCTGGTAGGTCACTGACACCACCCTAGCTAGAAAGAAACGCATGCCCTCCCTGAGGTCCTTCTCCCGTTTTAGGTTCGCACCGGGGTGTGAGGCTCGCGAATTCACGTTATACACAAAGCTACGCCACACAGGGGGTGCTTTGATCATCACCACAAGACTTTGCTTTTCAACAGAAGCCCTGATCACTGCATCTTAGCATGCCACACAGGCAATTCATGCCATGCGACTGATGTCCATCGATATACAACCTCTGAGCTCGTGCGTCTCAGAGAAGGGCGTTAAGCGAAAGAATAAATTCTTCGCCGCCAAACAGATGTATATTTAATAGAGATCAATCAACATAGAATAAAATCCAATGTCAGACACACAGTCCATTTACAAGTCCGTTCTGGGTCTGAACGAAACCGGAGGCACTAAATACCTCGCAAACCCATCGATCACCACGTACGTCTGGACGATCACCACTCATTATCCATATTTCGGGATGCCTCCCAATCAGGACCTCGGTTACCATCCAAACGAGGTGAAGATCTCCGGTCTTCGACCATCGTCTTCATCTTCGACTTTCAATCGTCGGTCAATTATTTGAAATGAGAATTAACTCGGCCTTCTCAAATAATTCACGTATATTTAGAATTTCAATTCAATTTATTTCAATGGTTAAATTATTCGACAACACCAATTTTGCTCTTTAATGTAATTTTCACACCAAACACATTCAACCATCAAATATCACATAAATCAAGCAAATTCAGTTTATTTCCATTCCATAACGTTTCCAATATTTTATAACGATTTATCGCTATTTTTATTTATTTTAAAATAGCTAATTTATTCAAAACGACGCTTCGGGCCATAACGCGGCCGTGGCGCTGTTTTTCTTCAGATTTGATTTACACATATCTGAAAATCTAACCGTTGGATCTTCAAAAAATTTACATCATTAGAAAGGTCTTTTCAAAACGAATCCAACGGTTCCAGTTTCGGGAAAATCCGACGGTCGGATCTCCCGGTACAATCGTTTGAAGTTTCGATTTCAAAATACGAACTGCAGCGTCGTTATTCGATTAAATAAAATTATATTTATATTTATATATAAATATAATCGTTTCTGGCGCTGTTTTTCTTCAGATTTGAATTAAACATTCCAGACAATCCAACCGTTGGATTTTTGCAAGGTTGGTGCCGTTGGGAAGATATTTCCAAGGCGAACCCGACGGTTGGGGTTTCGGGAAAATCCAATGGTCGGATTTCCCGCACTAGTCGTTTGAAATCACGGCTTCAAAATACGAACTGCACGGCCTCGTTTCGTTTTAATTTTATTGATATTTATATATTTATATAAATATATTTCATTCAATGATTTCCATATCGTTTTCACTTCAAATATTTTTCTAACACCTTAAAATTTTGGAAAATTTCGCCATAACCTCACCTGCACCGGGAGCATCGGGAAATCGCAAATAGCGTTCCCGGTCCTTCTAATCTCAAAAAGAAAAAGAAAAAGCCAAGCGGCTAGCCAACAGGCTCATAAAATCATCACCCAAACAAAGCAGTAAATGTGTACCTATTTGTCGGGCACAAAATTTTATTCCTCTTCTCTAGCCCCTTTGTTATAACCTGTTCAATGAATATGCATGTACATATATATACAGTTCTTATCATTTATCATTTTCTATTCAACTTCATATTTGATTTCTATTTGGTTTAAAAACACCATTCATTCTAATGTTACATAAATAGGTGCAAATCATTTCATTAGCTAATTAATGAATATTTCAACTCATATATGTTTATTTTGAACAAGTGGCTATTTTTAACACTTCACATTTCAACGATTTATGCATACAATAAAAATGTGATTTTTATTGTAAAACAATTCATTTCAAAACACTATTTTTCTATATAGTTCAAGTTGGTGATAAAAATGGGATTTTTATCATAAAACAATTTCTTTTTAAAACGAGATTATTTTACACAGTTCATATAGTCGATAAAAGGTAATTTTTATTATCAAACAATTTATTTCAAAATATGAATACCATTCAACACATGAATTTCTAATCAACGAATGAATATCAATTCAACACATGAATGTTTTCTATTCAATGAATAAATATAGTTTAAGCATATGAAAATAATTCAAACACACGAATATTATTCAAAATTTCGGCAGCATAACGGCAGGGTAGTTAAACCGGGACCGTCCCTAGTACGGCTCCTCGCTCTACCTTAAAACCTCGCGGTTTTTGACAATGGGGATCATGCATCTAGTTCGCACGCAGGCGGCATGTATATATTTATTTCATTTCCACAAACTAATCCTATGTGGTTTCAACCAAATATTTCACAACCACAAATGGGTATTTTTCAACCACAATCAACCAATATCAATCACAAACAATCCCAAACAACCATTCGCCATCCATCAATTTTCAACACAATTTCAACCAATAAATATCGTCCATGGTTTGTGGACGAGGGGCGTATATATATATATATATATATATATATATATATTATATATAGCAATTCACATTTATTTCAACACATATATATATATATAGAAAAAGGAATTTGAAGAGCGAGAAATTCTCACCAATAGCTATCCAATAACACGACACTTCCTTTATAGAAATCTTCGCCAATCTCTCTTGCTTGCCGCTTTCGTTGCCCGTATTCTCTACATATGTAAAAATCGAATTTTTACTATGTTATTCAATTTATAAAAATCGAATTCCACAAATATAAATTCCGCCTTTTCAAAAATAAAGATTTTTTTTATTATTCCTATGATGTAAAGATTATATTTTTATTACTTTAAAAATATAAAAATCATATCTTACTTCTACTACTTAATAAAAATTCCGTCTTTTCTATTTAAAAATATGATCTTTTCTATTTTAAAAATATGATCTTTATTATATATTTTTTTCCAAGTTCAAATCTTTTCTTTCTAAAGTTCAAATCTTTTCTATTTCAAAGCTCAAACCTTTTTCTATTCTAAAGCTCAAACCTTTTCTATTCTAAAGTTCAAACCTTTTCTAAATCAGTTTTTAAACGTTTTTTTTTTTAAAAATCAGTTTTAATTGCTTTTGAAAAATCTGTTTTAACCTGTTTTAAAATCAGTTTTACATATTTTATAAAAAAGACAGTTTTAAATCTTATAAAAAATCAGTTTTTAAATCTTTAAAAATCAGTTTTCAATACCTTTTAAAAATCAGATTTAAATTGCTTTTTAAAATCAAAATCTTCAGATTAAAAATAATAAAAAAAAAGTAAAATAAAATAACTTACTTTTAACCTGCGAAGGAGGGGGGGAAAGAAGACGTCGGCGGCAGGAGGCGGAGCAGGTGAAGCGGAGGGCCACGGCGGTCTTCTGGCAGCGGCGGCGCGATGCTTCAGGGGGGGTCGGATTGAAGGAGGAGAAGGGAGCGAGGACGTCGGGGAGCATCGAAGGTGGGGCGCGATGATGGGCGGCGGTGGTGAATCGGCGTCGCGATGGTCAACGTCGGGGCTAGGGTTTTTTTTTTCTTTTTTTTCTTTTCGTTTGAAATTAAAACGAACGGGGGGGGGGGGGGGGCAGAAAGGAAGATAAAGGGGGGAATTAAAATTTATTTTTATTATTTAATTTAAAAAAAATTGACTTTTACATACGACCTCGAAACGAGGCCCACCGCCTGCCGTCCATAGCGTTTTACCCCCATCCCGAACACAATGGGATATGTATCGCAAGCTGATTTGATCGTTACAATCAGTTTCCTTTTGAATTTTCATTTAAATCACTATATTGAATTTTAAACGCACATTTCAAATTACCGGGGTCACATACTAACTAGAAAAATTCCAGAAAAATATTTTCTAGCTTCGTATTGACGATACGGTCCTAACAAAACTAGTTTCGTCGAATTCTGAGACCGCTGGAAAAATGGCCAATTTCCAGTCGATTAAAATCAACTGAAACTGGTCAAACGCGTTTTCTTTTGCCACGCTCACATATTGATTCGAAAAATTATGAAATTTGAAACCTAGCAATAACTTCTCATCCCGGACCCAACAAAAGTGGTTTCGTCGAAATCCGAGGTCGTATGCAAAATGTCCATTTTTAAGGGCCTGAATTCCATAGCGACTATTCAGAATTTTCAACTGGACATATCTTTTGATTCTCGTTATCAAATTTCGATTGGTCAGATTCGTTGGAAAGATATCATCAAACAGATCCTAATGTTTTTGGTTTCACTAAAATCCGGATTGTTTTGCACCCGGTATATTCAATTGAAATTTGAAATCGAATTATCGAACTACCGCGCTATTTTCAATTCTATATATAATTATAATTAATTATATTCGTTTTCAAATGTCGATTCAAACTCAGTTTTCATCGCCATTATTTAAAATATTTATTTTAAATATTTAAAATCCATTATTTTAGCCAATTTAAAAATTTTAAATTGGTTCAGATTTTCTGGGTCGTTACAGCCTGCTAAGGGGGTAGAGTCCCGTTCTAAAGGTAATCTACCGTAGGAGTCATCCAAGTACTATCATGATGCTAATTTATTTCTATTGGAGGAGGTTCTTCATAAGAAGCTGCCTCCCTATCAAATTCGTCTCCCCTTTTCAAAGCTTGGGATCTAGTTGTAACAACCCGGAAAATCAGAACCAATTTAAAATTTTTATTTTAGCAATTTTAATGAATTTTGGATATTTAAAATGATTTATTTTAAATAATTACGACTAGAAATTTATTTTGAATAGAATTAGAACGGAAATATTTATATAAATCAAAGTTAGAATATAAATATTTATTTTAATTATAAAAGGAATTGGATAATGGCACGGTAGTTTGAAAATTCGATTTCAAATTTCAAATGAATGTACAGGATTCAAAATAAACTAGATTTTAGCAAAACCAAATATATTAGAATCTATTTGAAAATATCTTTCCAACGAATCCGAAAAATTGAAATTTCATGGCGGAAATAAAAAGTTATGACCAGTTGAAAATTCATAATAGTCGTTATAGAAATATAGCCCTTAAATATAGCGGTTTTGCAAACAACCTCCATTTTCGACGAGACCACTTTTGTTCCATCCGGAATGCTAAATTATTGCTAGATTCCAATTTTCATAATTTTTGGAATCAATATGTGAGCGAGGTGGATTCAAACGTGTGTGGTAATTTCAGTTTGAATTTAATCGACTGGAAAATGGTCGTTTTTCAAACTGTCTCCAAACTTGGCGAAATTAGTTTTGTTAGGATCGTATCGTCAAAACATAGCCAGATTTATTTTTCTGGAATTTTCGGAGTCAACATGTGGCCCCGGTAAATTAAAATATATGTTTAAATTAAATATATATTGATTTATAATTTAATTTAAAGAAACTGGTCGTAACGGTCGAATTGGCTTACGAAACATATCCCCTTGCGTTCAGAATGGGGGTAATTAGCTAGGGGTGACAGTCGTTGGGCTTGATTTGGAGTTCAAATAAGAAAAGTACTTTTTGGAATTAATTAAATAAAATATATTTATAAGGGTAAACCCTAATTTTATTCTCAATTAACAAACCCGCCCCTTTTTGGGAGAAAAACACATTGCCCTTCAAATCCGCCGTCAATCGTCTTCTCTGTCGCCACGCCACCCACTCCATCGCCGCCTCACCAGACCACCCTCCCCTCCTCCTTCGCATCTCCCTCCTCTCTGCTCTTCGTCAATTCGAGCAATGGACCCAAACCCACCCCTAATCCGCCGCTGCAAACCCGCCATCACAAGCATTCCACAACCACCGCTGACCATGCTCGACGTCCGCAGCAACGAGCGCAGCAACCGGAAGTTCCTTGAAGACTGTATGAGAGGAAACTCTAGTGGCGAACTCTGGCAGTCCAGGCAGAGAAAGGTTTTGTTTTCTTTTTATTTGATTCTTTTTATTTAAACTGATTATTTTATTTAGCTTAAACATTATTTAAAATCGGTTTTATTATATATAACATTATTTGAAAAACAGAATAGATGAGATTTTTAAATAAGAATAGATGAGATTTTTAAATATGAAAAGAAGAGATTTTTGATTAGAAAAGGTTTAGATTAAAATTTTTAATTTTGAAAAGATATGATTTTTATTCATATAAAAATATGATTTTAAATTAGGTAGTGATATAAAAATATAACTTTTAGCGATATGAAAATATAATTTTTGATGAAGTAAAAACATGATTAATAGTGAAGTTGTGGTTTTTATATATATAGTGAAATAAAAATATGTTTTTTATGATATGAATCACAATATAAAAATATGATTTTTATACTATGAACATCATAATAAAAATCTGATTTTTATGATATGAACATCGCGATAAAGATTTAATTTTTATATAGAGAGTAGCGTTGACGGGATATGATTTTTTGACGTAGGTATGTGATATAGATCGACAATCAAAGAACGACGGAGCGGATCCCAAAGGTGAGAACTTCTCACTTTAATTTTATTTTCTAGTTAAAATATATACTAGGATGTAGACGGTGCTTAGCAGCACCTGGCACCCATCATCCACAGACCATGGACGACTTGTTTGATTGTGTTATGTTGTGGATTTTGAATGTGATTGTGATTGTGATGTGAAAGGAAAATAATATATTCAGTTGTTGAAATAAATATTTTATAGTTAAAAATATAACTTTTAACGTGTATATGAATAAAATAAATATTCATTTACAAATCGGGAGATTTGTATATGTACACACATTTGACTGATATGAATTGGGACGATATATTTTACACATCGCCCAACTGCACAAATAAAATCGGTGTTTGTCGATTGAAACCCCACACTAGTGTTGGGATGATATTTGACGTACACTAATCCCAACTGTTTGGTTGTACGTCAATCGATTGGTTGACAGACTGTCATAAGCGTTAAATATTTATATTTAATGCTTATGCAGTGTAAAATGTACTCTGGATGATGGTTGATTGTTTATCATTGTTGTTCGATACATGTGTTGTATGAAATCCATATAAATAACATTATATGATAATTGATTGTGTATAATTCCAGTTCATAAAGAATGAATATTTTGAAATAACGAATATTTTAAAATAATATTCAATAAAAGATCAAAATCTGATTTTGATGTCCGATTTTGGATGGACACAAAAATATTTAAATATATAAAGCCGTGTTGATTAGATTAGCACCATTTTGACATGAACGATATTTATATCGATTTTATTCTTTTTTATAATGAATATCGAAAAGGAAATGATTTCAAAATCTAATGTTTTGGAAATACTATCATATATATATCGATGATATGGAATATTCAATTTTGATTTGAAATTGAATATGAAGTTGAAATCGTTTTGAAAACGAATTTAAAACGATTTATAAAATACGTTTTAAATGGAAATTGACGAAATATACATAATATATATATTATATATATTTAATGGCCTGAATAGAACGCACCGCGCCGCGACTGTTCGCAAATTTCGACCATTGACTTCGAATTGACGTTACGGGAGATTCGACTGTCGGATTCTCCTAAAACCGGAACTGTTGGGTTCATATCGAAAAGAGCTTTCCCATGAATACAAGAGTTTTGAAATCTAATGGTTGGATTTGGAATCATGTCCAAATCAAATTTGGAAAAGGTCGCTGTAAGTGCAGTTCAATGACCGTTTAGGGAAATCGACTGTACGGGCCTTGATAATATTATTAAAAATATCAATAATTTGTGTAAAATCATAATAAATGATTGGAAAGAATTGGGATGAAAAATTCCATATTTGAAAAGATAAAACTATAATTTTATCGAAATTAACTAGTTATGAACTTGAACTATAATCCAATATTTTTAAACAAATAGGTTGGATTTGAAATGGTTTTAAAAATAACTGGAATTTCCAATATATGAACTGGAATGGATTTGAATCGAAATTATCTTCGGAATATTTTGATATTGGATTCCATGATGATATGGACTTTGTGGAGGAATTTGGAAGATATATATATATATATATATATATATTATATATATATCGTTATTCCAATACGATATTTGTTGATTTCAGAATTTGATATTGAATATAAGCCGATATATTTTCTACTCAGAGCCTTGTATTTAATATCAAATGGGATTTTGGGTTTGTTGTGAATGGTGTCTTCACTGACACTGTTCTTAAAACCAGTTGTGAAAAGATTAAATCTTTTCATTAAGATTTAATGAAGTTTACCAATTAATTAATATTTAATTGTAATTGAATTGAATGGAATTTTGGGTTTGTCATAAATGGTATCTTCAAAAATGCCATTCTTAAACCCAATGGAGTTAAGAAAATTAGAAATCTAACTGGAGATTAGCTAAGTTGAATGGTTTCCTGGGTATTGATCTGATGTTGGTTTCGGCCTTCGGGGCTAATACTTAGCGAATTGTTCTCTTACTAATTTACACAATTAGATACTGATGGGATGATGTAATTAGAAACTAACTGGAGATTAGCTAAGTTGAATGGTTTCCTGGGTATTGATCTGATGTTGGTTTCGGCCTTCGGGATTAATACTTAGGGAATTGTTCTCTTACTAATTTACGGTTAGAGGCTAATGGAATCTAACTGGAGATTAGCTAAGTTGAATGGTTTCCTAGGTATTGATCTGATGTTGGTTTCGGCCATCGGGATTAATACTTAGGGAGTTGTTCTCTTACTAATTTACGAATAGAGACTGATGGAATGGTGTCTTCAGTAACACTATTATTAAATTCCGCGTGAAAAGAATAAATCTTTTAATTAAGATTATTAGAATTTCCATTTATATTTAGTAATTGGAATAAAATGGAATGTGATTTTGGGTTTATCGTGAATCGTATTTTAAATGTCATTGGTTCTTTAACCCAGTTAAAGACAGAATATTAATTTTTGGGATGATTAAAGCTAAATGGAGTTTTAGTGAATCTTTGATTAGATTGAAAAGTGAATGTAATAATTAAAATTATCAATTCAAGAAATTGATCGAAAATGGAGTATCACCAGTTTTTTTTTAAGTGATAGTTAAATCTTTAACTAGATTTGAACGTGAAATGGTAATTAATATTACCGATAACACCATGGTTTTAGATATGGAGTATTACCAGTTTTGCTCCATGGGATAAATAGGTTGGGATTGGGAAATAAAATAAAGGATTACTTCGGTGTGGTTCGCTAATCCCGACTAGTTTGGAAAACCTTAAAATGGTTTGAATTGATATCCAAAGGAAGATTAAAGAATAAATTTAAAAGAAATTATCTTTGATAAAATTAATGGGAACCTTTCCCAAAGGATATGAATATTTGAATAAAAGAATATTCAGAATTGGAATAAGGCGTATGTTGTGTTTTTATAGCACTTGTTTATTATATATGTGAGTTATTCGGAAAGGCCAGGTTTATACCCATTCTGAATGACTAATTCGACGATAAGTCGACGATGAAGACAGTGGTTGAAGACCGGAGGTCTTCACACCGTTTGGATTATTATTGATGTCTTGATTGGGTTGTACACCCAAGACAAGGAAATAAGTGGTGATCGTCCAGACATACTTGGAGATCGACGGATATGCGAGGGCCTCTCTCCTGTATTGGGCATATAGGACGAGGAATAAGGTGCCTCCGGTTTCGTTCAGACCCATAACGAACTTGTAAATGGACTGTGTGTCTGACATTGGATTTTATTTTATGTTGATTCATTTCTTTTAAATTAATATTTGTTTAGTGGCGAAGAATTTATTCTCCTGCTTAACGCCCTTCTCTAATACGTACGAGCTCAGAGGTTATATATCGATAGATATCAGTCGCATGGCATAAATTGCCTATGTGGCATGCTGAGATGCAAATGATCAAGGTTTCTGTTGAAAAGCAGAGTCTTGTTGTTGATGATCAAAGGACAACTTTAATATAGCATAGCTTTGTGTACATCGTTAATTCGCGAGCCTCATACCATGGTATGAGTTAAAAACGGGATAAGGGAACCCAAGGAGGACATGACGTTTCTTTCTAGCTATGGGTGGTGTTGGGGTTTTGCAAGCCCTGACATTTATATTATTTTTACCTTTGTGGTTGTTGGAATGCAAGGCGCCTCGGTTATATCGGTCTCTACGGAGCCGATGGATATAGGTCCTATACGACCGAGAAACGTGTGTTCAGGAATTGCCAATCCACTAACGTAAGTGTGGACTGGCCTTGGAGGATCCAAGGGTCTACTGTGGGAGATCCTGAGGCATTTGCTAGAGTATCTCGAAGCCGGCGAGGAGTACATCCCAAGCCTCGACTCATGATGGAAATCCAATTTCCAATACGTGACATTCGGTTTTATTTGTAGAGCCTAGTATGGCGACATAGTGGTATGGGGCACTATGTCGTCTATGATTGATACATTTATATTTGAAGATTTTTTCATACACTTTACACTATAATAGTATCAAAATTATTTGTTTTAAATGTACCAAGCATATTTGGATATTATAAGGTAAAACTTTATCCTCTGGCTTGCGTTGCATTGTGTGATGGGACCTGAGTCTTATAATAGCTTCATTTTTCCAAAAAGCATTACGTTGTTTTGTTATATTCACTGGTATTCTTGGGAGGAAACCCGTTCCGTGTTATACGGCGTGGTCCCTGGATTTATTTATTTTTAAATTAAAGTTTCAATAACTGTTTTAGTTCTCACACCAGTCATATGACTAACCTGGAGTTTATTGTTTTAACCTAAACTCTGGGTGCCCCTATTTTCCACATAGGAAGCTAGTAGTTTTGGTTTTGCAAATTTATATTCACAGGATCCCGGTTTACAGCTGGAACGATATTCGAAAAGCTCCGTATCCGTTTATCTCTTTCAGTTGTTTTTTGTATTGTTTTCCGCTGCATTGTAATTTGTAAATCTCCGATATTTGTCGAATATATATTATTTGTTCATACTCTGCATATTCTTGTACTCTGCTGTAAATTGTTGTAATAAGCAATAAAATGTTCTTCTGTTTGTGTTCTGATTTGTCGTGCTCTCAACTCAATCCAGGCTTTCCTTTACGGGAAAGTTTGGTCCACGTCACTAGGTAGGACTAATAATTGTTTTCTTGTTTCGGGCTCTTCATGCTCGATACTGGGTTTTTCTTGGTATCCTATAGGGATAACTCGAGTTTCGAGTGCTCCTCGGGAGCTGGCCAATTTGGCTAGTAAATCAGGTTGGGTATTCTCCCCTTTGGGTATTTGATGTATTGAGAAATCCTCAAACTGGGAAAGCATCTTTAATATCCTTTTTACATATAGAGCCAACCGTGCATCCTTGGTCTGATAGGTTTGCTTTATCTGATTTACCATTAGTTGGAATCACTAAAGATCTCTATTCGAGGTATATTTAACTAGTGCTAGATTCAACCATGCCATCATTGATTCTTATTCGGCTACATTGTTAGCAGCTAAGAACCCTAACTTCATCGCATAGTGCAAGCGATGCCCATTAGGGGTAATTATGATATAATCTGCCCCTACTCCTTGTTCATTTGAAGCCCCATCTACAAATAGCTGCCACTTAGCCTTTAAGTTGTTCTCTTTAGCTGACTATTCTATAATGAAGCATGTGAACTCGTTCACAAAGTCTGCGAGAGCTTGTCCTTTGATTGCCGCCCAAGATTAAAATTCAGTCTCATATTGGCTAAGTTCAATCCCATATTTTACTAACCTTCCTGAGGTTTCTGGTTTACTGAAAACTTTCTTAAGCGGAAAGCTAGTCAAGACCTTAATAGGATGTGCTTGGAAGTAGCCTCCAAGCTTCCGTGCTATAAGTATTAGGCAATATGCTAATTTCTCCATCATGGGGTATCAGGTTTCTACATCCTTTAACCTTATGCTAATATAGTAAATTGGGTGTTGAGTTCCGTCACTCTCTCTTAGAAGGACTGAGCTTACCGCATATTCAGAAATGGCCATATAGAGATATAAATCTTCTGCTTTCTCGGAACTGGATTGAATCGGGGGTTTTCCCATGTAGTCTTTCAATTCTTGAAAGGCCTTTCTACAATCTTCATTCTATTCGAAGTTCTTCTTTTTCTTTAGAACATCAAATAAATGGACGCATTTGTCAATGGCTTTGGAAATGAACCTACGAGGGGATGCTACCTTTCCGTTTAAGCTCATGACTTCTTTGCTTGTTTTAGGCCCTTTTATATCTTTTATGGCTTGAATTTGGTCAGGACTAGCCTCAATTCCATGCTCACTTACCACATATCCTAGGAACTTTCTAGATTGGATCCCAGAATAACACTTCTGTGGGTTTAACTTCATTTGGTAACTTTTTAAGATGTTGAACATCTCTTCTAGGTCCTTTAGGTGTCTATCCGCTTTGACGGACTTCACTAACATGTCATAGATATTCACATCCATGTTGCGCCCTATCTGCTCTTGGAACATTCTGTTAACTAGCCTTTGGTATGTTTCTCCCGCATTTTTCAATCCGAAGGGCATTACTTTGTAACAAAATGTTCCCCAACCAATGATAAAACTTGTATGCTTCTCATCGGGTTTATGCATTAGGATCTTATTATAACATTAGTAAGCATCCATCAGTGATAGTATTTTGTGTCCACTTGTTACATCAACCAATTGGTCTATCCGCGGGAGGGGGCAGCAATCCTTTGGAAAGCCTTGTTTAAATCTGTATAATCAACGCACATTCTCCATTTTTCGATGGACTTTTTTACTAGCACAAGATTGGCTAACCACCTAAGGTAAAAAAAACTTCTAAGATGGGCCCGTTCGTTTCTAACCTTTTGATTTCCTCCTTTAAAGCCTTTGACTGGTCTCTATTGTATGCACTGTTTCAAATCTCACAAATATCACTCGAGATCTCCTCCGAGATCTCCTTTTGAGGCCCTTCCGAAAGGAAACAGCAAATATTACTCTAAATCTCATTTTGAATATATCGCCCGAGATATTGTAATATCGAACGATATATCAACCGAGACGAAATACTGGAATATCGTCCGAGATCTTAGTTTTTTTTGGTTAAAATTTAAATTTGTGCTTGAACTAGAACTATAATTAAAAAACTCAAATCTAGCCATATCAATCTTTTGTTATTTTACATTTTTCATGTTAAATGACTATATTGTATGTTCGTATATGTTTTACGATGCTTAGGATTTTCATATTCGTCTTTTTACATACATATTACTTATGAAATTATGTATTTTATTGTCAATTTATGCTGATTTTTTTAATGTTTTGGATACTTTTAATGTTTCCTGTCTAAAAATATTTCTGTTTTAAGCATATTACGATTTAGAGTATGAATGATATTTTGCAAAATAAAGAATATTAAAGTTATTTTGCATTTTAATTTTAAGTTACTATGTTTTTAGAAGCAATCATAAAAATCATTTTGTTAAAATATCATTTTTAACATATCATGTACCCCGAGATTGTTCCGATATGAACTTTCAGACCCGAGATAAAAATCCGAGACGAACTCCCGAGTTAGACTCATCTCGTCCGAGATCTCCCCGATACGAGACTGAGTCTATAAAATCCCCGAGACGAAACACGATCGATATCCGATATTTAAAACCTTGATTGTATTGTCTCTTCTTTTATTGGACTGGGATTACATAAGGGTTAATGTTTAGGGCATGGCACATGACAGAAGGATTGATTTCGACCATGTCCGAATGGGTCCAAGCGAAAACATCCCTGTTGAGCTGCAAGAACCGAACTAGATCGCTCCTCAGGGGTTCTGTCAACCTTTTCCCTATGTTTACGACTTTGGCTTTATCCTTTGGATTAGCGTTTACTTCTTCCAAATTATCTATTGTTCTTATCCTTTCAGTGTCCCCTTTGGAATCCAAGTTTGTGACAATTTCCTCTTCCTCTGCCAAATTTATGTCATCGACCCTCTTCCTTATTAGTCTCAATGAAGTGTACCTACCATTTGTACGTTTGTCAGCTTTATTAGTTTTTTCTTTAGCTTCAAATATTGGATGTAAGAATCCATCATCCGAAGGTTTAAAAATAGTACAAGAATCAGGGTACGAAGAATACTGCCTTTTGCATCTGTCAACCGTTGCGAAGTATAATTCACGGGAACTAAACTGTTCTCCCCGAATGGTACCTCATCCCTGTTTAGTCAAGAATTTTAGCATAAGATACTTGGAAGAGACAAAAGCATCCATTTCCACCAGAAGAGGTCGACCAAAGAAGCCGTTGTAGCAGGATGGTTGATCGATCACAATAAAAAGAATTTTAAAGTTCGGTGTAGCGGAGATAAGCCAACTTGGACTAGGAGATTGATCTGTCCTACAGGAGTCGACCCCTTGTTGTTGAAGACAAATATTGGCTCATTGCTTGGTTCCAATTATTCTCAAAAATTCCCATTTGATCAAAAGCATGCTTGAAGATGACATTGAGGCACTCCCAGTGTCAACATGGATCTTAGAAACAACAGAGAGTCTAATTTGAGCTGTTATCTTAAGAGGATCATTGTGTGGATGATGGTCCCCTTTCTTCATCTCCTTTGTTGAAATCACCAGGTTATGCATCTTGAGAGTGTAATGGGCATTCTTCAATGAGGGTTCCTCTCAAATGGATAATATCCCTTCGCGATCCTCTTTTAGGTATCGGCTCCAGGCTACCGGGCAATTTCCAGCAGGATGTGGCCCACCATGGATCACATTAATGTAACACCCCGTATTTTCTGTGAACATAAAAGTAACAAAACAAAGTATACTTAATTTTCAAAAGAAGAATTAAGGGAAACGGGTTACGCCATTGCGTTCGTCTCAAAATTCTGCTTGGAATAGAGTCCAAGTTTTCCTAAATCGGACTCCGTATGAGGAAGTTATGGCCCTCAGAAGTTTCAGGAATTTAAATTAATTAAAACAGCTCAGATTTAAGTTCGAAATTCAAATCACACACCTGGCTGGGCGGAAATTTCCCGCCCAGGACCCAGGTCAACCAGGGGGTCGACCTAGGTCACATAGGTCGGCCAGGGGGTCGACCTCCCCCCATTTCCAGATCCGAGGACTGGTTCGTTTTTCTGCATTTGGACGCCCGTTCTGACCATATTCGTTGATCCCTATGCTATTTAAACACCCCAAACCCCACTTTCTCTCCACACCAAACCATTGTAACGCTATGCTGCCTGAATTCTAATTAAAATAAATCAATGGCGTCTCTACTCTGCTAAAACCTAAGCTAGAACTAGTGCTTCTTCTTCTTCCAATCTGAATAGGATTAAAAGAGAACACTACAACCCTTTTTCTTTTAGAATCCAACCAAGGTGAGTACAGCTATTTTCAGATATGAAATTTAATTATGATCTTGACATGGTTATTGTTGACACATTTTTTGGCAAAAGCTGTCACACATGGAATTCCTGAATGATGACATGCTCGAGCGATGGAAACGACGTTAGAAGACATTGAGAGATTTGGTCAAAATCACATCCTCAACATAAACAGGCCCGATACTCCTATCAGACGACCTCTTTTGGGCCCGAAAACAGCGATTACGGAGCTGAGTTCTGTAACTTTTGTAGATCTTTGAGTTAGCTTCAGTTTGGCTCAATCGGACTTACGGTTTGAAAGTTATGCCCGTTTCCGTAAACTGGTGTAATCTGGCAATTTCCTGGATAAAGCGACGAAGCAGCACACGATCGGAGTATGGATCACGCACCCTCGGATCGTCCCTCATCGGATCGCCCCTCATCGGATCGCCCTCCTCAGACCACGACCCGTCCGTGGTACATCTCACGATCCGACCCGATCGCCAGCACTTCACTCCAGCTTCACCATGCCACTCACGACCAGACTCGGCTCGTGATAGCCATATCACGATCCAACCCATGACCACGATCCGACCCCATGATCGCGATCCGACCTTCAGACCTGTAGATACGCTCCCTGTTTTGACCTATTCTCATGCCACATCTTGCTCCTATTATCCTGGATCGGGTGCCACGTACCCCATCACGATCCGATCCCCGCACCTGCTCCTGCGCAGCTTGTTCTGACCTATTCTCAAGGCTATTTTCACTCCAACTTGCATGGATCTTATTACACATGTCGTATGAAGATTTGGAGATGATTTCTGGATGTTTTCCACCTCTTTTCGAGATTTTTGGGATGCGTGCCATGTGTCCCGCGATCCGCCTGCTGTAAACGGCTATAAATACACCATTCAGAGGGTTTTTCAGAGGACTTTTGGCCATTCTTCTTCACTGCTTCCACCATTACTGAAGTGCAAGGATTTTGCACACTTCTCCACATAAATTCTCCTCTTCTAATCTCAATTAATACACGGATTGTGTGTCTGTATGTAACTGATTCTTGTAATCTGTCAGTATAACAATAAGATTATAAAGTGGACGTAGGCTACATCTACAGCCGAACCACTATAAAAATCTCGTGTGTCTCCTCTTAATTTACTATTTTCTACATTTTTGTGATCTGCGATCTGCATTTGGGTGTTAGGCCCAATTTTTGGTCTAACAGTTATAAATCTGAATTTGAGATTATGCATATTCTTGTTTATCAGATCTGTTTTTCTGTGTAGAAATATCTTATTAATATTATAGTAACTATTTTGTATCTCTTCCTTCCTTCTATTCTATAGCTAGGCTACCACGAGCCTGAGCCAAATCTCATAAGAGATTGACGCACGAACGCTAAATTTGGGAAAAATAGTGAATGATGCATAAATAGACATAACTGATTTGTGACTGATTTGAGGAAAGAACATATTTTGTAATTTAAGATCTGGATCTGGGCATACTATATATGATAGTCTGTGATTTGGAAGAAGGAGAATTATTGTGTATATGACTTAGGCGCAAAGATCTATATTATAATAGGATAACTATTAAATGTGAATACGCCTAAATGGGGATTTTGGATATTTAGCATACGCTGAAATCAAAGGCTATAATTTGGCATAATTCGTATTGTATATCATGATTTGGGGTTTTTAGAGAATATTCTGTACTATGTAAATTTAACTAAAATTTGGGGCATATGTTATATTGTGAATTATGACCATAATGTGGGCATGTAAAATTAGGCAAAATTTTATGATTAGGCGAGGTATGTCAATGGAATTTTAAGGGATGATTAAATCTGTTGAAACTGAATACAGTAATTTGGGGTATGAAACTCTGTAGGCTCGATCTAAAATTGAGCAAAACAAGTTAATAGAACTTTGAATAATCTGTTGTAACTTGTAAAGAAGTTTAATTTGTTGAATTGGCATAATTAGTCTGATATTGGCATAATCTGTGAATGAATACTTTAGCCAAAAATAAGAATGCTGAGACATGATGTTAGACTCTGTTTGCGGTAGAAGCCTGCCCGGACCCAACCGGCTTAACCAGCAACCGCAAACTATCAGTCTAATGTGAGAGGTCGTAGGCATAGCTAAAAGATGCTTAGACATGAGGTTAGGTCTGGCTTGTGGCAGAAGTCTGCCTGGAATCGCCCGGCACATCCGGCGGCCACAAGCTACTGACCTAATGTGAGAGGTCTGTGCATTAGTAATTAATTAATGCAAATCTAGGATAAATTTGATGCCTAAAACGTGTTGGGTGGATAAGGTTAAATCAAATGGGCGGATGAATCTAATAAACCCATTTCGTAAATCTGTAGGCCTAATACAAGGTTAGGTGAAACAATCTATAAGTCTGTTAATCTGTATAACTGATCTGTTAGTCTGAAAACTTGTTAACCTATATGTCTGATCTGAGAACTAGTTAATCTAAACTTTGTACATCTGAAATCTGTAAGCAAGTTAATCTGAAATCTGTTAGTCTGGAGACACAAGGTTAGGAGGGGTAATTACTTGTGTCATTTGTTGTGTGGAACCCATATTTGTCAGTAACCCTTTTCTGGTATCAAAACTATGACCCAACACTTGGAGGGGTCCGGGCACGCTTACTGAACTAATTGTAAGAGGTTCACTCTGATAATGGCGAGGGGTGTCGATGGCGCATTCCAACCGGGTCATGTGCGTGCATGAATCCAGTCTGCTCTGAGGATGTATGACACTGTGACATTTGTAAATAGGTCTATGTCTATAGGTTACCACTTTAGGGAATGATACACCCTTCTGTGGGGCCGGCACAGGGTATTTATGTATTAGGGAGTCGATCGCTTGGGGTAGAATTTTGGTTACACCTAGTTATGTTTGTTTCTATTGGTGCACCGTCTATTTCTGTTGGGGTGGTAAAGGCCCATTAGTTGGGGTGGTAAAGGCCCATTATTAGCATTCTATTTCTATACCTTCTGTCTATGTTGGGGTGGTCAAGGCCCATTAGTTGGGGTGGTAAAGGCCCATTATTAGCATTCTGTTTCTGTACCTTCTGTCTCAATTGGGGTGGTAAAGGCCCATTACTAGCATTTTGTTTCTATAGAGATTATTCTGTTTCTGTTTCAATTTAGACATTCGGATAACACCTAATCTTGTTATACTAAGTATTAGTGCAGAGAAGAAAGTTATTTGTAAGAAGCATATCTTGGTCTATATCATTCTGTTTCTTCTGTTTAACTTAAGCATACCAGTCATTGAAGTATATATTCAGCCAGAAGGATCTTAACCAGAGGCAGGTTCGATGGTTGGAGTTCCTAGCTGCTTATGACTTGGATATTAATTATACACCTGGAAAAGCTAATGTGGTAGTCGATGCTTTGAGTCGGAAGAAGGCAATGTTGTATCAGATTGTTGTTTCTTCGCCTCTTATGGATCGCATAGTAGCTAAGCAAGATGAGGATGATGTGCTTAGGCTTATGAAGGAAAATGTCCAAAGGCGAGAAGGAGGTAACCAAGGCGACATGGATGCTCAGATTGATGAAAAAGGGATTTTGAGGATTAATGGTCGTATTTGTGTTCCTAATGTCGATGGATTGAGACAGGAGGTACTTAAGGAGAGCCATCGGTCTAGACTCTCTATTCATCCAGGTGTGACGAAGATGTACCAGAACATGAAGAAGTTGTATTGGTGGAATGGTATGAAGAGGGATGTTTCTATTTATGTGAGTAGGTGTGCCACTTGCCAGCAAGTTAAGGCTGACCATCAAAAGACCGCAGGATTGTTACAACCGCTTAAAATTCCCAATTGGAAGTGGGAACAAGTTTCTATGGATTTTATCGACGGTCTTCCCAGGACGAGAAAAGGAAATGAGAGCATATGGGTAATAGTTGACAGGTTAACCAAGTCTGCTCATTTCATTCCAGTTAGAGCTAATCGTACTGCTTCGAGTTTGGCTCAGATTTATATGCGAGAGATTGTCAGATTGCACGGAGTTCCGAAGAGTATTGTGTGTGACCGAGATCCTATCTTTACCAGCAACTTTTGGAGAGCTTTTCAGGACGCTTTAGGAACTCGTCTAAATCTCAGCACTGCTTACCATCCGCAGACCGATGGTCAAACGGAAAGGGTGAACCAAATTTTAGAAGACCTTCTTCGTGCTTGTGTTCTTGATTATGGTGGGTCTTGGGAAGATCATCTCCATCTTGTCGAATTCACCTATAATAATAGTTATCAGGTATCGATCTATCTTTGAATTTAGTCTTTAATTTTAAAATTCTATCTTTTGAATCCATTGTTGATTTCAGGCTAGTATTAAAATGTCACCATTTGCTGCTTTGTACGGACTTTCGTGCAATTCTCCGTCGTGTTGGATTGAGTCTGGAGATCGGTTAGTACTTGGACCGGATATGATATTAGAAGCTTCTGAGAAAGTTGAGGATATTAGGAAGAAGATGAGGATTGCTCAGGATCGACAGAAGAAGTATGCCGATAGACGACGAAGGGCTTTAGTGTTTGATGTTGGAGATCAGGTCTTTCTGAAGATTTCTCCATTGAAGAACGTTATTCGTTTTGGTCGGAAAGGGAAGCTTGCGCCTAGATACATTGGTCCTTTCCGGATATTGGAGAGAGTTGGTCCGCTTGCTTATCGTGTTGAGTTGCCTAAGAAACTCTCGGGGGTGCATAACGTATTCCACGTTTCACATCTCCGTAAGTATCTCCACGATCCTTCCTTGATCGTCCAACCAGCTTTGATTGACAATTTAGAGTTGGAGCCAAATTTGACTGTTGAAAGGAAACCACTTTTTATCGTTGATAGAGGTACGAAGCAACTAAGAAGAAAATCTGTTAGCTTGGTCAAGGTACAGTGGAGTACTGATGATCGAGATTGCACTTGGGAGACGGAGGAGAGCATGCGTGCTTCGAATCCGGAATTATTTGTCTTAGGTATTCATTTGAATCTAGTTTATCTCTCTATTCATTGATTCGTTCTTTGATTCTCTTAACTCGTTCTTTTCGAGGACGAAAAGTTATGAGTGGGGGAGAGTGTAACGACTCGTAAAATTTTGCACTGAAATAAAACCGCTTATCTTAATAATAAAAAAAAAACTGAAACTTAAGATTTGTTTTGATTGGAGAACGCCGTTTGTTTATTTTTTTGCGCGTTATAATTCGGCGGTTACCGTTGTTTGAATTGTTTAAATCAAATTTTACGTCGTTTGGAAAGAAATTGCAAGTTTTGGTGCGTAGCGCATAAGCGTCGATTTCATAATATTTTTCCGTTGACGGGTTATAAGTTTAAATTTGTTTCATATAACCGCGCGTTGAAACATCGTTGAATTTTTACGGTCGGATACCGTCCGTATCTGTAACGTTCATGCGTTGGTTTGATTTGTTTTGTTCCAATTCTAGAACTATCCCTTTCCCCTTGCCCAAGACAAATAAAAATCACACATTTTGCATTGGTCTATTCTTTTGAAACGGTTACAAAAAGAAATGCCCAAATCAAAGTCATGTTATTCGCGTGTCCCTAACGGTTAGGAAGAAATAATATCTTGTAGTGGTCACGTGCCTTGCTGCACCCTTATTTCAATATTAAACACACACCT
Organism: Allium sativum; assembly: GCA_030737875.1. NCBI lineage: Eukaryota > Viridiplantae > Streptophyta > Magnoliopsida > Asparagales > Amaryllidaceae > Allium > Allium sativum. Next base: position 192,521,478 of record CM060927.1, on the reverse strand, counting down.
CCTTCCCTGTTTCCACGCCTCCCTTTCCTTTTTTCATTTCTGCCTCATTTTGTCTTCCCCATTTTCTTTACACCTTCAGACCCGAAGAGCTCCAAACAAAAACATTTAAAACCCCCTGCTACGCTTCTCCCTCTCGCCCATATTCAAACTCCCCATTTCCAAGCACACTCCTCTCGCTCTCTTCGCAGCCTCTACCATATCCTGCTAGCCGCCGCTTGCACCTGACAACACTTCGGTCAGCAATACTTCAGCAACCTCGTCACTGCTTAGCTGTGAGCCAGCAACCCAAGCTTGAAGATGGTCGTCTCATTTTGGTCGTGCCCTGCTGTGTAGCCAGCGTTGGTTTTGCTTTCTTGCTCGGTGAGGTTTTTTTTTCTTTCTTCTTTCTAATGCTTTTGTCAAAAAAAAAAAAAAAACTATAGCTCCATAAACTTGTAGCTTTTGGCTTAGCCGAGCTACTTTTGGAAAGGTGGAAAAATGTTTTGGCGGTTTGATTTGAAAACGTATAGTGCTGTTTTGTTAAGCATATGAAGTTCATAAGAGAAGCACAAAGCACCTTTCCTTTTGCATCATTCAATATATGCATTTTTGAGAAATTGTCATTACTTGTTAAAATCTGTAACCTGCACATTTTATGATAAGGGTAGAGTTAGGTAGAACATGCGCTGGAAGGGGCATGTCCGATAATAACAAATTTGTTGCATGCGTTAGTCAGTCAGGTAGCATTGCTGTTTATTTTGTTCCTAAAGAAAAATATTTCCAACGTTTTTTTTTTTTTTTTTTTTTGTGAAAAAGAGAAAAAAAAAGTATGTAACAAGCGTCCTCCTTAAGCATGGAATATGTTCCATGTAAGTTTTGTCCCATATGACATGGTTCCATGCGTTAGTTACATGCATCAGTTGAGTTGCATGTTCCCACCAGCTTGCATTTTTTACTTTATGCATGCTTAGCATGCGTTTGTCTATAAAAAAAAAAAAAAATTTGTTTGTTTTGTTCAGAAAAAAAAAAAAAAAGAATTAAATCATGCGTTACCTGGTGGAATAAAATGCATGCGTTAGTTCTTTGGGCTTCCTGTAGCATGCATTATGCATTAGGAACAAACATGTCCCTCATTTCCATGTTTTACTGTTTAGTTGTCCATATTGTTCCATGCAAATGGAATGTAGCATGCATACATATGTAGAAAAAAAAAATTTGTTGTTTTTTTTTTTTTAAAAAAAAAAAAATGATTTCTTTTTTTTTGCCGCTTCCTGTAGCATGCATGGTTCCATGCAAGCTTGTTGTCCATTTACAAGTAGCATGCGTTTGTTTTTTTTGGGTTTCAGTAGCATGCCTTTGTCTTTAAAAAAAAAAGTTAATTTAATAAATTTTGTGTTCGCTTGCGTGAACAGATTCAGTCCGCCCGTAGTTGCTTTGATTCGGTTTCGAGTGCGCTCGGATTTCGTCGTCATCTCTTGTTTCGTCCGTACCGTAATCATTTTCCGTACCACGAAGGTGAGTTTTATCTCACACTTGGCTCACATTATTCATGACCGTAAATTTAACTTTATTGAAATGTTGATTGAAATGCGTAGGACTTGTTTATAGAAAATCACATTTTTGATATATGAGTTGCTCACATATGACACGTTATGTCCCGACGTTTATATGACACAAAATTTATGCACAAGTGATATGCGATTATAATGTGATGATATGTATGTTATGTGATGTTGCATCGATGTTTATTTATGATACTCTCACACTGCAAGTTCCCTTAGATTAGGAAAAATCGTTATGGGTTGAAATGATAAACCCGACCGGTTTTATTGATTTTGGGATTGCGGGTTGAAATGATACATACCCGTAAATATTTAATTGACTAGGATTGAATTAATCACTTGACCCTAGGTAGAAAATTATATACGGACACCGTGGTTGATTTCTAAATGTTTTGAAATAAATTGATTTTTAAATTTCAAGTGATATAAAGTTTCAAAAAAATGAAGTTGTTTTAAGATTTTATTTTGTTTTAAAAGTAATTTTTTTAATTAAAGTTATATTTAATAAATGAATTATTTTGAAAAAAAAAATCAAATTTTGAAATGATTTCGACTTGTACAAACTTAATGATTTCAAAGATGTTAAAATAAAAAAATTTCAAATACATTAAAGTTAATATTTTGAAGTTGATTTTATTTGATAACTTGTGATTTCAAATGTTCAATTTGATTTGAAAAAAAAAAAACACGGTGTGAAATAAGCGATTGGTTGTTAAAGAGACCGGAGTCGGTATTAACATACTCTCTGTCGATACCGATACCACTTTAACAACTGTGTACGCGGTGGAGAATCAAGAACAAAGTAGGATGGATTTGACGAACGATACTGGAATGAAGTAAGAGAACGATGATGGATAGCCTTGACTTTCGAGTCATAATTAAAATGACTAAAACAGGAGCTATACCGTGATTAATGGGGTCGCACCCTTTATCGAACACGCTTCTTCAAACCATATCTATTACTTAGTGATTTGATTGGTGGATCCACCCTTGATTTTGGGAGTGTGTTCGAGGTGGGCGATAGTGGCTGCTATGCGTCACCACCGGTCCGGGAGTGCAATTGGTAGATCCTACCCTGGGTATTTCCTCGAGTGCCTTGTCATATTTCCTTGATCGAGCCTATTACGAATTTGTTTTGCGTTGTACCTATGGAGTGCTCCCTGATAGCCCACCGATTTTGGTGGAGTTTACAGTACTGTATAGAATACAACGTTTATAAACGGTGTAAGGGTAATAATGGTAATCCCGCTTACGCTATTTTCAATATTATATTTCCCGTAGACATTATTATAATAGCGTAGTGTACTATATGATATAGTTACCGGATCCTTAGAGGATGGAAATCCCAAACATCTTCTAAGTTATTTATGCATTTCAGTTGAATGTTTCAATTAAGTTAAATTTCTGTTATGAGAATGTTAGTCCTGATCCGAGTGTTTTGTCTTTGCATTTTGCTCGGGTCAGCCTGAGTAGCACGGCATTGGAGTCTTGTTTTGGAGCTAGAGACCCTTTTGGAGCTGTAGCTGTTATCTGTCTTTTCCTTCAGTTATTTTGATCCTAGTTGACTTGGCATTGGTATGTACTGATATATCATTTATTCGTCTGAGACTTGATGTATTTGCTATGTCCATGTCACTTATGTACTTCTTTGAGACTATTTTATGTAGTAGCTTCATGAACTACTATGGTTTTATTTTCCGCTGCGAGTTATTCTGTGTTTGTGATCTGTTTATGATTCTGTGATTGGTTTTATTTTACCCCGAATTATATTAACAATCTATTGTTTTGGATGATTCAAGTCTGACATGTGAGGTTTATTGTCGATTTGAATGGTTCAAAATAGTGGGTCGTTACAGTTTATATGCTGAAAGTTACTGGACTCGCCAGACTTTATGTCTGACCTCGTTTGTTTTCACCTCTTTTTCTTTCTGTTCCCTCCTCCCTTCCCCCACCCCCCACCCAAGGTGCTCGGGGTGGAAATATAGGAGCTTGATTCATATTCTCTCTGCTTGAAGTGCTTGAAGTATTGTTTGGCTTTGACTCTACTTTCTTATGGCTGTTTATGTTGGGGATTATGGTTTTAAAATTATGCATTCTGAAGAATTTTGGTATAAGACTGATACTTGTGTACTTGGGTTTTGGTATTGTAATTTTGAAGGATGTAACCAAACTTATTTATGTTTCTGCTGTAATAAAGTTATAAATTTTTCAAGTACTACTTTACGTATCTGTCTTGTAATATTCTGTTCTGTTTACTTATATTGCTTCATGGAAGTTAATGCATTCCCTTTGTGAATGACATTAATGGACATGGGGTGTTTCAGATTTGGTTTACTGGTGGGCCTAAGTCTAGATGACCTTCCTCCACAGTAGCTTCTATTGCATTTGCTAAAACTTTCTGTTGTCCATTCGTATGCTAGGCGGACGTTGACTTGTTCAAAACAAATTCTTTCAGATGTCCCTCTCATATAAACTTATGAATAATCCCATCCAAAACCTTGCACTCGCCAGTTTTATGTCCATATGTTTTGTGATACTCACAATACTTTCCACCAGCAAGGGGTTCAGGCAATTCTTGACTTTGAACGAGACGGGGAAGTTGTTAACCCTTTCTTTTGCCATAACATACACAAAAGAAATGGACTTGCTTAAAGCGACTGCATTGGAATTACAATACTCCCACGGTCATGCATATAGATGAATTTGTCAGCTTGAAAGTGGAAGTCTTGTAAGTCTTTGCAACCATGAATATATAGTTCCTTCTAGAAGCGGGGTGTTCTCAATTAACCCCTAATGCACGGAGATTAGCTTACCAAGGTCATTCATGTCCTTTTCCTTCAATACTTCCACATTGAACCTTTTCAAGTAATCTCCTAGGGATTCCCCTTACCTCTGCTTGATGTTGGCAATGACTATGTAGTCAACTGTCGGATCCTTGTAGATGCAAAACTATGCGGAAAATTCATAGACAAATGGCTTCCACAAATAGATGGCGTTTTCTTTGTACTGAAGGTACCACTTAGCTGCTGGCCCCTGGAGGGTTACTGGAAAAAGTCTGCATTTAACGGCTCCTGAAGCATTATAGGGATCCATTTGGCTACCGAAAGCCATTAGATGATCATCAGGGTCAGTCGTTCCAAGGTACTTTATAGTTGGAACCTTTACCCTGGACGGTATTATAGTACTTATGATTTCTTTGGTGAAAGGAGCTACCCTTTCGTTTTCATTAACCCTCTCATCCTGGTTTCTCTTCCCTTTGCTTCCTAACGAATCTTTGATGGTCTTTCTAGCAATATCTTTGAGATAAGACTCTGTATTGTCATAATTCGGCCTTTTAGGATCATAGCCTTAAGACGTAGAGCTTCCATATTGCTCATGTTCACATTGATTTCCTTGATGAGCTATCCCCATTAAATAGGATCTTTTCTTTCTAGAGGAAGTTGTCTTTAGTTTCTCTTTTGCTTCAGACTATTGGATGGGAGCCTTTCTCTATGGATATTCATTCACCTCTCTCTGGCTAGACTTAGTGACCTTTGAAGACTTCTGCACTTGATTAGCGTATATTTGAGCTTGCATTTCTTAGACTTGCTTCTCCAAAGCAATGATTTTAGCGGCATTTTCCTCTACGGCGTTTGGATTCAATGGCTGCACAAGGTTGAAGGTTGTCCTTTCCTCATTGTTGTTTAGATTGAGCGTTAGATCCAAGTTTTCTTCAAGGGTTGCATTAGGAGTTGGTTCCTTGTTTCGATCCTCTAATCTTTTTGATTTCATCTTCCCCTTTCACGGAGCAAAAAATTTACCAAATTAATTATGATAAGATAAATATAAAGTCAGAGGTTCAAGCCCTCCATCTAGCACCAAAATGTCTAGAAGTTTGATGTAAGGATGATCCAAAGGTTATTGAAATGCAGTCCTAAATCAGTGCTCTTTAACTAATTTCACCATTTCCTAGGCGTCAAGACCTTTATCAGAAGATTAGTTACCCTTCCCTCAAGGGGCGAATATCACACTTTTGAGACTATGAAGTCGAGGACAACCTTGAAGAAAGGTTCTTACTAGTTAAATGAAACTGAGACCTTATGCAATAAACACCTTTAGATCTTGGATGAAATAATATAAATTGTGTTGAGAAGAAAATGGATGATGCCTCACAACACTCGGATTTGTTTTTATGCTATTGCACTTATTAGCTTATATGATACTTCCACATCAAACCAGCTCGGGTAGGCCTTGGTTGCTTCAGTTATCAAGCCACAAGCTTACGGCAAGATCCCTTCCGAGGTTGAGTTGCATTAGGCTTACTATGGAAGAGCTGAGTCACGTATGAAAGTTAGAAGGGGGAAAGCCTTGGTTTTACTCAAGGCCTTCCTTCCCACGAAAGAAGAGTGATCAACTATTTCATAAGAAAGGTTAGTGTTAACTCCCTGTCTTATTATTATAGACACAATATGATTATCAAATCGAGAAATGCTTAAGTTCAGAACTTCTCCTCTTTATTAATTATAGATATATTACAAGAATTGAAGAAATGCCCAATTCGATTTGGAAATTAGGGTTTTCTCTTGAGAAAAAGAGAGAGATTGAGAAATGAGAATTCGACCCCTACAATAAGACCCCCGGGGTCTTATTTATAGACTTTGTAACGACCTGCCTTTTTGACCGCTCCAAGTCGGTCTTTAAACCAACTTAGCACGTTCAAAACAACAGATTGTTGTTGCTTATAGGGTATAAACAGAAATAAACACAGAATCACAAACACAGAATAAATAGCAGCGAAATTTTATATACAAAAATCAGAATTTTACAAGTTTTTACTATGCAGCGGAAGAATAAATATATATATATATATGAATAAAATTTTAAAAGAATACTTCATGGTTTAGACGAGATTTGCGCGCGCATCTTGCGTCTTCACGTTCCTCTCCTGTTTGCGAGTTGAAATCTTTAAAATCTGCAACAATCGTATCTAACCCGAGTGTTCCATGCAAAACATAAAACGCTCGAGTCAGGTATAATCATTGTTCAAGTAAACAACTTTAATAGAAACTAAAATAATAGTTAATCCTACCACTTATTAAATATTTGAGTATCAATGACATCTAGCATACAATTTTATGCAAGTAAGGCTTTTTGTTTACCAAAATTGTCAAATTAGCAGGTCAGTGTATCGCTATCAAAACTCAATTGGCAAATCCCAAAAGAAACCATACGCAGGGAAAAGTAGCATAACCTGGGGTGAAATAAGATGATAGACTTACTTAAGTAATTGGAATTTCTAATAAAGCTAATAATTAATTATCCTTAATATTCCTTATGCAACGAATGTATTCATATTTTCCATGCAAACAAAAGTTCCTAACACGTGTAACACAGGCAATACATAAGTAAATATATATTCATTTAACCAAGTATCAAAAAACAGCATATGACTAGTCACCAAAATCAAATAATACATGCTATAATGGGATTTGATAGTGTTCAAGTTGGACAAAATTTCATCTCGGAATTAATGAATTGTTAATTCCGAAAGCATGTTCGATTTGAAATTCAAATTTAGATGCTACCCGAAATTTTCGATGATTTCAGAAGTTAGAAAATTTATGAGATTTTATGACTCAGTAACTTATTTTACAAATGCTATTTTATAAGTTATGGATTTGAAAATATCTACGTGCTCAATACCCTATTTCGTTTCCTTTTTTAGGACGAAAAGATTTGAGTGGGGGAGAGTGTAAAAACCCATAATTTTCCATATATTAAAATTTACATTTGGTATAAATATATTTAACAATAATGGTTAAACTGTAAATCTTGTTGATTTTGACAATAATAATCATTTAAATTGAACACATATACAATTTTAATTCAGCTTATACTAGTAAATGTTGAATTTTGAATTAATTTTAGGATAATTGAATAAGATTTGAGTTATTTTGGTTTATAACTGGAATTCAGACATTACATTATCATTAGTAAAATTTGGGAATTTAAAAACTTGAAATCTACTTATAAAGTCGGTTAAAAGTTAATATTAATGATTAGAGTAATGAAGTAAATTTCATTGAGTATAAGTAGAATTTTAATTTAGTTTATATTGATAAAGAATTGAAAATTTCAATATATTACTAACGAATTGGATTAAAGTTTGAGTTGTTTAATTTATAATTGAAACACAAAATTAATTTGATAAATAATCAAATTTATGAATTTAAAATTTATGTAATCAATCTATAGGATTTATTTAAGTTCTAATTTGGTTATGATGGAAATTTATATATATTTTAAACTGAATCAAAAAGGAGTGAACGAGTAACCGAATATTCCGTTAATTAATTAATGGTATAATTTAGTTGTTCGGCGACTGTCACGGAATTCGACAAAGCCTATTCCATCGGATCCGGAACGGTGAATTATTGTTGAGTTTCAAATTTCATTACAATCAAACGACAAGGATTTTTGACTTTGTAATGACCTGCCTTTTTGACCAAGTTAGCAAAATAGTTTGATGTAAACAGTAGTAATTTAAATATTTTAATAATTAATCCAATCCGAATCAACTATCCGTATTTAAAATATGATTCATCGCTTATTTTCAGATTCCAACTTCTCGTCCAAATCATTGTACACTCAACAAATAAAGGTTTCGATTTTAAGTATAGAAATAAAACTTCATTTCTAGACAATTACATCAAACTAGTTTACTAACTTGAAATACGTATAATTGTAAGTTTTTGTAACGACCTGGATTTTCAACCGTTCGAATCGATAATGATTAACACATGTCGACCCAAACAGATCGCAAATGCAGGTAGTTATTGGGAAAATAAAAGTAAAGCAAGGAAGGAAAGAGAACAATAACAGTACCTCACAGCGGAAGGATAACATATAATAAACAATTAATAGTTCAAAAGCGGTTGAAAATTATATAGTAGACTATAATATACAATGATAACCAGATTTGCACAGATATATACAATGCAGCGGAATCAAAGTGCGATAGGAACATCATATGTATATATATATAATGGATATATACCAAATCTTCATCTTCGTCCTTCAAGGCAAAGCAATCTTTGCTAACGACAACTATATCCGACCCGAGCGTATTGCATAAAAGAATAACACAACAAACACTCGAATCAAAACTAAATCATTCTCATATTAATCAAATCAAATATGAAATAACATGGGTGTTATGGGTGCAGTAACTTAAGAATTGTTACGGGATTTTCCATTTCTTAAGGATCCGTTAAATTATTTACATACATAATATAATACGCTATTATTATAATGTCTACTCAGTAAAGTAAATATAATAAAAATAGCATAATCGGGATTACATTTTTACCCTTACGACGTTTACAGACATTGTCATATACATTGCACATACAACACCGGTACGTCGGTAGGTAGGGATGTGTCGCGATACGACAACATCAAATCAAAATCGTAGGGGCTCAATCAGGATAAATATGACAAGGCACTCGAGGCAATACCCAGGGTAGGATTCTACTATTAGCACTCCCAGACTGGTGGTAATGCATAGCCGCAACTATCGCCCACCTTGGAACACATTCCCATATCAAAGGACACCCCAAATTGATCATAGTATAATATAGATGGTCTCGAGGGAGCGCGTCCAATCGAAGAAGAAAGAGAACGATAATAGATGGCCTTTACCTTCGGGTCATAACTAAAATGACTAAAATAGGAGCTATACTATGACTAAGGGAGATCACATCTCCGATCGGACACGCTCTGGTACCACGTTGTAACAACCTGGATTTTTGACGCTTCGAAATGACAATGATTAACACATGCCGACCTAAACAGATCGCAAATGTAGTTAGTTATTGGGAAATAAAAGAAATCAAGGAAGGAAAGAGAACAATAATAGAATCTCACAGCGGAAGGATAACATATAATAACCAATTAACAGCTCAACAACAGTTGAAAAAAATTTCTAGAATCGACCGAATCATGGACAAGTTGAATTTTGAGAGAATGTGGTTCCAAAATTTTGAAATCGATTTCTAATATTTTAGAATTGATATCTTGAAAACAAATCTATTTGAATATGTATATGCTAAATCAGAGTAGTGTAGTGAAAGCATAAAAATATTTTCGAATAAATTATTTCGAGCGATTTTCGGCTATTTGAATATTGGAACTTTTTCAAATGATATTTAAGATTTGAAACCATATGGATAAATATTTGAATTGTTTGGATAAATTTTAATGAAACGTTTTGATAAATTAATATGAACTGAAATAGATAAGAGAAATAAACGACATTTTCATGGTTCGTAAAGAAAAATTGAATTTGCAATGAATTAAGATGATTGGGTATAACTTGAATAAAATTTGGTTAATAATGAATGTTTTGAAAATATTACTGCCTCTTCGCTAGTTGTTGCGTTTTGCTTCCCTTGATTTTCTGTCATCTGTCTCCTATGGTTATCGATTCAAACCTTCATGCTTGAATTTTTGAAATTGTCCAATTTTGATCCTAGTTGAAATCTATAGTTACAGTTGGTACCCTTTTGCTATTGGCTCGGCGGTAGCCCCTATCAGTCGCTTTTCTCTTTGGTTCCGGAAGTTCTAGCTCCCGGCCACCTTTTATTTTAGGGTTCTGAAGGCTTTGCTTATGGCATTTTGAGGTGTCGGTTCCTGTTCTTAGGAGGATGGATTTGATCTGCGGAACTCTTTTTTGATTGCTTGTCCATCCACTTGGTATTGATCCCGAGCCTGTCGACTTGAGTAACTTTCGGAAAATCTTGGCTTCTAGATGTAAGCTTTCGGATATGGAATTCCGCTCTTGCTATTAATGCTTCTATGAGTTTGTCTTTATGATTCAAGTGTATGGTTTCCGGGTCCACCACCCCTATCAGTACCGACACTAAGAAGATTAGTGTGGATCGCTTGTACCTCTTCAGGGTTCCGACTTGGCTTTCGGTAGATTCCTGGAGTGTATCCTAACTTTCTGGGACATTGGTTCCAGTGATTTGTTAGCAACTTACTAGGATAACCTCCTGATTACTATTTGATGGAGGTCTCGGTAACTGGTTCCCGGATAATTCCCATATGCTTCAAACTATGTATCTTCGATGATTTCATCTCCTTATGTATTGGTATTAAGAAATTTAATACCAATAGCCCTTTCGTCCTTATAGGTCTCGGTTTTTATGATTACTAATCTCTTTCTTCATTGGCTTCCGGTCTTAGGTGACCTTCTACTGATCGTGCCGGAGCTACCCTGTCGTTATTCTTTCTTTGGATAGATATTGAGTTCTTTACTTCGATGAGGGTGTCGGTTGCCCAGCTCTCATATTGTTCCCTTATGCTGTCGGCTCTTTCTTGTGTTGAGCCTTTGTTGACGGAAGATTTTTTTTATGCTTGTGTAGGTCTGCTATCACTTCACCACCAGCCCGTTCTGGTGTTTTATTTTGGTAGTAACACCCCTCAAGCTCGCACTTCAAAAGGGTTGGAAATTGGCTTATTTGACACCTCTTGAGAGCTCCAAGGGACCTCTTTAATGAAACCCTGCTTTGAGGAAGAAGAAGAGGAAATTTTACTTTTTCCTAATATTCATATATGACAATTATAATTGAAATACTTGGAAATGTTTGTAAAAGGATGTCATGAGATAGTCCTAAGATTGTAACTTATTATTGTCAATAAAATATTGGTGACTCTTCCATAGTGGACGTAGGACCCTCATTGGACTAAACCACAATAAATCTACTATGTTATTTACTGCTTTTTGCACTTATTTTTCCACGTGAAACATAATTCTCTAAGTAAGGAGAATCTTTGGCTGCGACACTTTTTGTCGTCAACAGCTATAATATAAATGGTTACAATACCAATATTTATACAAACCAATACAATTAAATAAAAGGAAGACTAGTCTACTCAGAACTCAACGGGAAGCTATTACAGAAAAGATAGTCCAGAAATTGCCTAGCCAAATTCCAAGCACAACAAATGCACCTGAAACAACTCGGTCTGACCTGAGGAATACACACACGGGACATTCTAGCTTACAAATCAGTATTATAAAGGTGAAATAGAAATATCATTCAAGTACTAACTCCTTTCCTTAAGAAAGGAGACTCAAGACATGGGTTTATACGGAAACTCTGATACAATGATTTCCTTTCCATAAGAAAGGAATGCCGCATACAAAGGACAATGAAACTCGTACTCATAAGTCCATAAGGTTAGTACAAGGTAGTAAGAGTGAGAAGACAAAAGTGCATTATAACACTGCCTTAGCACGAATTACCCTAACTCCATGGTTAAGGTAATTAACACCTAGAATCACATAATGAGAACGGAAGATTCTGAAATTATATAAAACCCAAGAAATTCACAAAATCACAAAGCCACATCATCTTTAAAACACAAAATCACTAAATCTCAAAAACACAGAACCACTGAAACTCTATTAAGAGTATAAAACTACTAATGAAATCATCACAAATAATGATAATAATTACCATGTTGAAATCCATGATAAACAAAAAAAAACTAAAACATAGATTATGGATCCATCACAGAATGGCAAGCTGAAACTATGCCAGCACGTGCTATCATACAGAATGGCTTAAAGCCAGGCTAGTACATATGTCACAAACAAGGGGTACCCGAATGAACCGAAGATATACTGAGCCATACAGGATTGACCCGAAAGCCCGCATAGTGTCCACAAAGAGTTGACTTGAAGGTCTAGCACTGGCTGTCACATAGAAATATGTCATAGACTCTTAGATAGTAACTCGAAAAGAGGTAATCATACGTCCCATACCATATGTTTCCACTTAACGATTCACACATGGTAAGTCATCTCCACACAGGAAAACACAGTAATTCACAAGAAATCATAAAACACCTCAGAGGATTACAGAAGATCACTGAAACACGGAGAATCGCTACAATTTATTAAATCACGGAAAGCAATAAAACACTAAGAATCACTAGGATCATTGCTTCGATTGGACGAATCTGGGATTGAACAAAATCATATACCACCACTTCCCATACCGTGGGGTATACTAATACGATATTATTTGACCTCCAACTCACCTTCTCGAAGTGTGCAAATATGTGTGATTCTTATATTAAAATGCACTTAAGAAAACAGTTTGAGAAATAATATAGTTTCGTGAAAATAACTTTGAAACGGTAAAGTTGGAAATTCTTACTAAAATAAGATTATTAATATATTTATAAATCCTTATCAGAACAATACTCTATTACAAAACTATTTTTCATACTTAAATCTATATTTTCAGACATAAGAATGACTGAACCATATCCCTTGATCAATTATTAATTATATCAATGCTCCGTTTGTTTAAAATGGTGAATCCTAATTCTAATTTTAAATTCTAAATTCTGATATCTAAAGGTTGAATGGCGATTGTTGAATTCTAATAGTTGTTTGTTTGATTCAGCATTCAAAGCAGAAAATAAATATGGTAAAAACTTCTGAATAATTATGTCTGAAATGGATGTTTCGGGAAGATCACCGACAAGAAACAAATAACTTAGGAATTTTTTATTTATAAACCAAAAGGTGAGTTCAGAACTTTTTATCGAAAACAAAGGGAGCCTAAATATTGGAACTTATGCTTCTGTTTTTGTGGTATTAGGTAGAAATAAAAGTGGGTTCAATATGCCCATTTAAACGTCAAGAAAAAACAAGCATATCATTATCAGAAGTAATCCAAATCAAAAGGCATAATAATCAGAATTATACATCATACACAACTGTTAAATAAAGTAATTCCTTGTTTTGGGTATTATATATTTGTATTGTATAAATGGGTTGGGCCCAAACTTAATCTAGTATTATAAATGCTCGTTGTATATCTCTGTTTGTACATCATCTTTTTCTATTCAATAAAGCACTGCTGCATTTTACATTTCATATTACAAGTTTCAAGTATTCATCTATCTCTCAAGATCATCAAGTATCAACAACTATCAAATTCTAACTCTTCTTATACGAGCAACTAGGCTTGTTTTAAATTCTAAAACGAAATGCTAAAATCTTGCTTTGAGATATCTTCTTCTAGAAATAGCTAACTTATTTGCAGTTAAAAAGAATTATGTAAATTAATTGATTTTTGTCGATGAATTTTTTTGAGTTATCTTTGGAAAATGAAAATTAGAGAGTGTTATCACACCAGTAGTTTGTTTTTCCAACACAAGTGGAACATGTGTATCATGTAATGTTAAAGGGTTTATTTTTCTATTGCTATATTTACCTGTCTTACCATTATGAAAATTGTTTACATGTACATTCAACCATAGTTTTTCATTTTCTCCTATAAATAGGCTAAAATAGCTATAGATAGTGCCGTTGGATCTACAACATTATTGGGTTAATATCATATATATTGCTTGCCTAACCTTTCTCGGCTTATGGTTTTGACATATCATAAAACATCTGAGAAATTCTTGGACGCTCCTAGCATCCATCGAACCATGCCGAAATTGATGTTGCTTCTGGATGTAGCTAATGTGTAATTAGTGAGTTACATATCCTTACTTTGTTAAAAAATAATACTTATATTTTAGCTATTGTAAAAAAATATTTTATTATGTAACATTTGGAAAAAAAATGTATTTTATTATGTAATATATGATCGTGAAAAGAATTAAAAATGACATACAACATTGGATACATATATATACACATAAAGTTAATGGTTTTATTTTTGCTAATAGCATATATCCATAAAATGTTATGTCACGTATACTTTTATATATATGAGTGGCTAATTAAGTAACTTTACCACTTCATTGATTTTATTGTTTTTTGTACGTTGAATGTCATCCTTTTTAAAGGATTTAAAAATGAATTAATAAACAACTAAATTTATTTAAATAAAATAAATTAATGATCAACTAACTAATTAATGTTTGAAAATTGATGTGCAGAAGAAAGAAAGTAGGTGTGAATAAGTTGTATCATAAATGAGGTCACTATCTTAAAAGAGAAATTCGGCACGACTATATTGCAATCGATGACTGTCACCCCTTCTTCAATGTTAACATAACCATTTTGCTAATTTGTGCACTCACTTAAGGTTGAAGGATTATAAATTTGTAGAAGACACTATTTATAATTTAGTTATGATGAGAGAGGGTTTTAGTTTTGGAGAAAACTGAAAGGAAAAGAAAAGTGGATGATAATAATGTACATAAATTTTCTGCATGTAGAGAGAAACAAGTGAGAGGGTTCTATGTTTTTTTTTGATTTTTGAAATAAATGACCAAAAAAATTATTCTTTTGAGATAAAAAATTTATAAATTAAAAGAATTATTATTAATGTATGGATTTTATGTTTAGTGATTTAAACATCTTTATATATTTGAATAAACAATTAATAATTTTATCATTTTTCTCATTTATATGAATATGGTATAGATTGAAATTCCCATATTTTTAGAATTTATTAAATAAATAAATTAATAATAGTTAATCATATATAAATATATATTTGTTTGTGTGTATATGGTTTTATTACATCACTGTTTCGAATCATGTCTTTTGCATTCAAACCACAACCACTTGTTTATATCTAAACAATGAGTGAGTGCGAGAGTTGGTAAGTAAAAAAAGGGAGAAAATGGGTGTGTGATGGAAATCAGAGGCCATTAAAGGATATTTTACACGTTTGGGAGTGCTACACATGCACACACACACACATGCATACATACTTAGAGGAGGGCTAACATCCCTATTTCGAAACATTATTTCTGCATCTGAACCACAGTCATTCATTTATGTATAAATAATTGACTGAGTAAGAAATAAAGTTAGTGAGTATAGAATGAAAAAAAGGATTAGTGATTAAATTCAAGCGGCACTTAGGGTCTTGTAATGTTCATGATGCAACGGAATGCTACTTATATTTGATTGGTTTTAAATTTTAGATTACACAATTTGTACGATGTATTGCTCAAATATATAAGTATTAAAAATAATCAAGGAAGGACTCTACTTGATTATTAGTAGAAAGAAAAAAAGGTCTTTGAAGATAGAATTCAATAGGAAAAATTCGTTTATAAAATAAATTCATTACAATCATTAATGCATACCGTTGTCAAATTGCATTAAACAATCATGGAGTAGAAGCAAATCTTTTAAAAAATGTAATGGAGCCAGTTGGAACCTAACACAACACTAAGGGTGAGCAAAAACTGGTTCTGTTCGGTTTTGGGGTAAAATTGAAACCGAAAGACCTCGGTTTTAAAAATTGATAATTGAAATCGTAATCAAAGCATCGATTTTGGTTTTGGTTTCAAGGCCTCGGTTTCGATTTTTATCGATTCCATTTCGGATTTAAAACCAATTTAAGCAAAAAAATTATAAATTTAAACAACCATAAAAGAAATTAAAATAAATTATTTCAACCGAGTGTATTGAGACACATGGTACAGAGTACAGTCTAATAGATTATAAGTCATCCAAAGTGGTACAAAGCTACGATAGCTAGCTCTATCGAAGAAAAGAAACAAAAAAAGGAAATGAGCAGGAGCACTCAAATGAACCACACTACAGCACACCAGCAGTAATTTGGAATTCTAGAAAATAGTCTACTGGTACCTCAACTTTCATCTTCAATTCAAAACATCCAAGAATCTACAAAAACAAGAAATGGACATTTTAATAATTCGGTTCGGTTTCGGTTTTCTTCCGGTTCGGTTTGGACCTAAAACCGAAACTAAAATATTATAGTTCGGTTTTTTGATTTCCGGTTTTCGGTTTTTTTCTTTTCAGATTCGATTTTTCGGTTCGGTTTTTATCGGCTTCGGTTTTTTGCTCACCCCTACACAACACCACCAAATTTTATTGACAACAGTTTGAACATTAAACTTGTTAAGAGTATAGTACTACTGGCTAGCTGATAGATCAAATTAAGTCAAACATTAGACAGAACACTAAAAGTGCATTTAAAACCATGTTCTCTTCTTTTACCAGGGCACATCAACTGAGAACGGCATAACGGACATGTAACATGACAATTATCAATCCACTTATCCATGCATGCTTTATGAAATGCATGACGGCAGTTCTTAAGCTGTCTTACTTCGTCTCTTGCTTCCATCCAGTTCAAACATATTCTACAGCTCGTCTCCCCTGATTTTTTTATTATATAACTTTACAAATTCCACAACTGAAAGATTGTTTTTTACACTACCCTTAGGATCAATGGCGGCTTCAGAAGAAGAAAAATTGAATGTTTGATCCTGGAAGATATCCAGATGCATTAAGGGAGGAGAACATATGCCAAGATTAGAGAGAAATAAAGTTATTATGAAGTCTACCTTGCAGATGAAATGAGCTAGATATTGGATAGGCTTTGGAAGAAGAATTTGATTGCCTATGCAAGGATAACCCATTTTTTAATTGAAATTATTGACTCGTTTATGAAACGAAGAATTATACATAGAGAGAGTAAAGTGGACGAAGGATCTGAGGTAGGAAAGGCTATGGAAGAAGCTTGATGGTACTATCGTGACTTTTTATTGTGGGCGCCAAAAATGTTAATACTAAAAATGGCATTAACACCCTAAGGTGTAATTCTACACTTCACAAATGATTAAGATCTAAAAACGTGGTAGCCACAAACATGAAAGCAAGAAAAAGGTAGTAATTTAAACTGGTTCGGCCTAGAATTGGCCTTCGTCCACTTTGAAGAGAATTCTCATAATCATCATCAAGGTTATAAGGTGCATGATTTCTACTACTTTACTCATTCCCACTCTTTTTACCATAATCTTCTCTACTTCTTCTCTTTTTACTTTTTATTCACTCGAATTCACCGAGGAAGTGATGAGATCTCTTAGATTGTGATGGTTATTGCAGTTGATCTTCAACAACTTGAGCACCTAGATGTTCTTTGACAATCCATGGTGATTGAGATGTTGAATATAAAATTGAATGAAGATTAATGAAGGTTTGATTGATTTTGGGAGTTCGGAAATGATTTTGGCAGCACTTCATGGAGGGAAATTTCGGTCCCTTTAATGGTGGAAGTGTGGGGGTATTTATAGGAGTAAAAGTTAGGTGGATGTTAACCGGCTTTTTGGTCTGGCTCCCAAGAGTGCATTAGACACGCTCAACTCAACGTATCGCGTGAACCTGAGGCCGAAAAGGGACGCTTAGGAATGAAGGAAACAGGTTCAAGGGGGCTGCACCAATCGTGACCTCACAGCATCCATAAAACATCCCCCAACCAAGGTCTCGGACCTTGAAGGAGCCATAAGCCTTAAGCACCCGATCCTGAAACCCTCGCGACCCTCGAAAGAAGTTCGCACCATGCAGGGCGCGAAATTCGCACCCAGCAGGGTGCAAAATTTCGCACCCACACGGGCGCGAAATTTCGCGCCATGTGGGCGCAAAATCTCGCGCCCAGCGGGTGCGAAATCTCACGCCCAGCGGGCGCGAAATGTCACACCCAGCAGGCGCGAAATTTCGCACCCATGCCCGCTTTCGAAATTCTGGTGTGTGCAAGTGGCGGGTTCGAAATTTCTGCTAGTGGTCCCCTATTCCTATCTACTCCTACCTAACCCTTCTCCTATAAATAGCCCATGGCCTCACACTTCAAAGGGGTTGGATTTTCCTCACTTAAGGCCTAACTAGAGCTTCCAAATCCCCATTAATGGGATCTCCTATTTGAGGAAGAATGAATAACATCGACCTTATGCGGCAACTTCAAGAAAGTCAACGCGTCGTAGCCCGACTTCAACTAACTCGGAACAATGCTCGACCCCGACCAATCGCCTCAATAACTTCATCTTCTGATTCAAGGGGCCCATACCAAAGGAGTAGGTACAGCCTCATCAACAACGTCGTTGCTCGTACCGATGTCGTCGATAACGGTAACAGTCATGCCAATGGCAAGGGCGACCGAACTACAGTCACATATAGCGAGGGGGCACAGTACCCAGTCCTCCCTCGCTTGATTATCAACGACGGACCAGATCCTACAAACCAACCTCTTCCTCAACACAACCCGATGGTCGCTAATCAAGGTGATGGGCCCGCTATTCTAACAGCCCGCTCTCCCCCAGAGCAGGATCCACATCATCCCGCTCCACCTCACCATCCACGTCAAGACCCAACCATAAATGCTGAGGACATAGAGGAAGACGATCCGGACATCCATCATAGAAGACGACCTCGCAACAGGACTCCGGAGCCATGTCAAAATCCATGGATCCCGGTGGCGGATCCCCATCCAACTTACCTTCCTGACATGGTGCGAAGGATCATGAGGGAAATGCGAGGAGAACGCACGGCGCATAGGAAGCTCACATTAGGTGCAACCCCTTCACAAGGAGAGTAAATGAGGCCGAGTGGCCGAGGTGCTTTAGCATGCCACAAATGCCACTCTACGATGGTACCACTGATCCTTGTGCCTTCTTGAATCGCCATGAATGGAAAATGGACTCGAGCTGGGGTGATGATCCAGCCAAAAGCATATGCTTCCCGGTCTTCCTGTCCGGTGCCGCTTTACTTTGGTTCTCTCGCTTTTTGTTTGATTCCATTAACAACTTCGGCCATCTAGCAACAGAGCTGGTCAAGAAATTCGGGGCGCATATCCCAACTCCGAAGGATGCCCTCACGTTATCCAACCTATACCAGGGGCCCGCCAAGTCGCTTAGAAGCTACCTTTCCCAGATTAACGTAGCTCTCGCCGAGGTCGAGGATCCAAATCCTCACACCATACTCTTTCAGCTAGCGAAAGGTATCATCCCTACTTCAGAGTTCGAGGCCTGGATCGATCGAAAGCAGCCAAAACGCCTCGACGCCTTCTACGAGAAGGTAAATCAATACTTATGCCAGGAAGATGCAAGACGGAACCGAATCTCCGCCACAAGTCGTCCCAATAATCCCCAAGCGGACACCGCGAATAACAACCTTAGGGGTAGGCGAGGCGGGGAGCCCTTTGACCAAAACAGGGGACAGGTCCCTATAGACTAAGACCTAACAACGGCAAGACGGATGGACAGAATAACGGGCAAGCCCCAGCAGAATCAAGAAAGCCCGGCCCTCGCCAAGCTTCGAGACCTACACCCCATTGAATGAAGACATAGAGACGATCTACTTGGAAACATGTAACACCTTGCCATACAAGAAGCCACGCGTCAGAGAATCAACTGACCGCGAGTAAGAACACCGGGAGGTACTGCCGATACCACAACGTATATAGGCACGACACCAACGAATGCCACCAACTCGGGGATGCAATCGAGAATCTTTTTCATGAGAAATGACTCGAGCAATATGTCCAAAAGCCCTTCCCCCCGAAGCAAACTCGCAGCCTCCAGTGCCAGCTCCACAAGCAACCACCAAGGCAGCTACGGGACCGTCTAACCCAAGGCGAGGAATTGTGATCAACACCATATGTGGCAGACCTTACCCCACACATGGCAGTTTCCGAAAAATGAAGGAATATGTGAGTTCCATAAAGTATGCTACTTATGAAGCCTGCTCCGCTCTCCCTGAGTCTGTCCCCACCAAGCTACAAAAAACCATGCAGGATGACATTATCTTTCGAGAAAGAGAATCGACAGGGGTAGACATCCCGACCACCGATCCGTTGGTCATCACTGCCCAGATCGGTGCCTCTTCCGTTCGAAAGATCTTAATTGACTCAGGGAGCTCGGTCAACATCATCCTCAAGGCCGCCTACGACCAGATGAAATTGGAAATAAATGATTTGAAGCCATGTCACGTCGCGATTCATGGCTTCAATGGGGCCTCTAGTTCCCCCGTAGGGATGATCGACCTACCTGTGGAATTGGGTGAAGGGGACCAAAGCTGAGTCCGAATTCTCACTTTCATGGTTATAGACATCGACTCCCCTTACAATGCTTTTCCAGGGCATCCTTTTCTCATTGAATTCCGAGTTTATATGGCACCATGATCTCTCCTGATGAAATTCCTAATAGAAAATGGGATTGGAAACGTTAAGGGAGATCAAGTAAGCACCAGGGAATGCCACACAATAGAATAGAAGAATGGGTGCAACAAGGACAAGGGCAAAGCCATACCCACGCCTTCCTGCGCCAAAAACATCTCAGCATAGCAATCAGCGGCGTCTGGGCCTTGGCTCAGGCGCCACTACCGTCTTTCCAATGACATCGACCCACGGAAGGACGAAGAGCACGAGTATGAGAGGGCTACCATGGTCGAATCCACAGTGGACGTTCCAGTCAACCTCGACGACCCAACAAGGGGGCTGAAGGTAGGGTCACAACTCCACCCTGCAATCAAAGAAGATCTTATATATTTCTTGAAAGCCAATCTGGATGTGTATGTATGGACTCACTCTGACATGAAGGGCATCGACCCCGCGATTGCTTGCCATTCCCTTAGCTTGGACCCTAGAATGCCTCCAGTCAAACAGAAGCGCCGCTTCTTGGGACCCGAGAGGTCCAAAGCACTCGAGGAAGAGGTAGACCGACTACTCAACAACAACTTCATCCGTGAAGCCGACTATCCTGAATGGGTTTCCAATCCAGTTCTTGTTAAAAAAAGCCAACGGTAAATGGCGGACATGCATCGACTTCTCCGATCTAAACAAGGTATGTCCCAAGGATAGTTTTCCACTCCCAAAGATCGATCGATTAGTCGACTCAACCGCCAGATACCAGTTGCTATCTTTCATGGACGCCTACTCAGGCTACAACCAGATCCCATTGAGTCTCCACGACCAAGATCATACCTCTTTCGTAACCGACCTTGGGCTCTAATGCTACCGTGTTATGCCCTTCGGCCTCAAGAATGCTGGCGCCACTTATCAACAAATGGTTAATCGACTCTTTAAAAATCAGATTGGAAAGTCCATGGAGGTGTACGTGGATGATATGCTACTGAAATCTAAAATATCAAGCTATCACATTCATGACCTCTCCGAAATGTTCAATGTCCTCCGCCAGTACGACATGAAACTCAACCCCTTGAAATGCCCCTTCGGAGTCGCTTCGGAAAAATTCTTGGGTTTCATTGTAAATTCTCGGGCCATTGAAGCCAATCCAGAAAAAATCCAGACTATTTGGGATATCCGAGTCCCCAAGAACATCAGCGATGTCCAAAATCTGAACGGAAAGGTCGCCGCTTTAAGTCAGTTCATCTCTAAGGCCACCGACAAGTGTATCCCCTCCTTCGATTTACTCCGAAAAGGGAAACGCAATTTCGAGTGGACCCCCGAATGCGTATCCGCATTCAAGGAACTTTTGGATCACTTAGAGCGACCACCTATCCTTTCTAAGCCTATAGATCATGAGGACTTATACATCTACCTGGCTGTTTCTGCGTATACAATCAGCTCGTTGCTAATACGCCTCGAAGATCGCACCCCATGGACCATCTACTATATTAGCAAGCGGCTGATGGAGGCGGAGAAGAATTATCCGAACCTAGAAAAGCTGGCATTCTTCTTATTGATTTCCTCTAGAAATCTCCGACCATACTTCCAGTCTCATCCCATAAAAGTTTTCACTGACCAGCCACTGCGCCCGGTCCTACAACGACCTGAGGCGTCAGGTCAATTATTAAAATGGAGCATGGAATTAAGCCAGTTCGAGATAACCTCCATCCCCCAATGAGCCATCCTCGGCCAAGCTCTTGCATATTTCATCGTGGAGTTCACAGCCCCCGAGGAGGCTCCCACAGAGAACGCTGGGGCTCCCGACGCCCAATGGAAATTGTTCGTATACGGCTCCTCCAACAGAAAGTGCTTCGGGGTCGGAGTCGTGCTCATCACCCTGGAAGAACGCCTGATGTATTACACATTAAGGCTAAATTTCCCTACTACTAACAACGGTGCAGAATACGAGGCCTTGGTCGTCGGGCTTAGAATCGCGATCGAACTCAAGCTAGAGACTGTCCGCAACTTCTCTAATTCATAGCTTATCATCCGATAAGTGCTGGGAGAGTACCAAGTGAAAGAGGGACGGCTTGCCCAATACCTGGTTTGGGTCCAGGGGCTACTCACCCACCTCGAACATTTCACCATCACCCATGTCCCACACGAGCAAAATGAAAAAGCAGATTCACTCACCAAAATTGTAACACCTCGTAATTTTCAATATTAATGTTCATAAATTAAAGAATAACTAATCTCAGATGTGAGAATTAAGGGAAACGGGTTACGCATTGTGTTCGTCTCGGAATTCTGGTTGAGATAGAGTCCGAGTTTGCGTGAATTGGACTTCGTATGAAGAAGTTATAGCGATCGGAAGTTTCAGAAAATTCAAAACAGATTTCAAAAATTCAAATTTCAGAGTCGGATTGGGCTAGGCGGGAAATTTACCGCCAGGGCCACAAGGCCACCAGGGGGTCGACCTACCCACACAGGTCGACCAAGGGGTCGACCTGCCCCCCCCCCCCCCCCCGGGAAGATTTGATTGATGACAATTTTCTAACTATATGCTGAGTCATTAGGGTTTCTGATCTGGTTTGAATGGTTGGGGTTCATTCTAGGTTGATCAGACGGCCTAAATTAATCCTAAACTCTAAAAAACACATGTAGACTCAAACCCTAAAATCAAATAAAAATTAGAATCATGGCCTCCATGCCGTCACCTTGCAACCTAGAATAGCCGCCACCAATTAGAGAGGAAGAAAAGCTAATCAAATTCAATTCTAATCTAAACCGCAACAAATTGTCTTCTTCAAAGGAAAGTTAAATCAATTTCAGAACTTAGTTTTCAGAACTCAAGACCTTCTTTGAGTTGTGAGTTCGATTTCTGTAATAAGATAATTAGCAATTTAATTGGATTGAGCTATGATTTGGATTATATGGTTATGTTGTGAATCATTGACTGTATGTTATCATCTATGTTGTAAAATTGTGATGTTATCATCTATGTTGTAAATTCTATGATGTTATCATCTATGTTGTAAAGTTGTGATGTTATCATCTATGTTGTAATTCTATGATTGGCTTATGTATATTCAATTCATAATGATGTTTCATATGCTAGTTTGGTTAGAACTAATTCATATGATAAGTCATATGTAAGTATGCAAGTTAGGATGTAAATTGAGTCATGGATCATATGCAAGTTAGTTAGAATCATATACAACCTTACATGTTTCATGACATCTATTTAATGTGTAAATTGGATCTAAAGTTAGGCTATGACATGTGTGAGTTATATGCTAGTATACAAAAATTCTATATGCTAGTTTACATGTAAGTTTACACCATCGTTTAGGTTGCATAAATCACATATGCAAGTATATATATATATATATATATATATATATATATATATATATATGTATATATGTTTGGAGTATGAATCATGCCTATGCAAATTTACCCCTTATGATTAGATCTATGACATACATGGTTTATGCAAGTTTGTGACTACTACCTAAACAAGTTTACACCTATAGATTTAGATGTATGACATATGTAGTTTTATGCAAGTTTGTGACTTTGGCCTATGCAAGTTTTAGATGAAGAACCTCATTCACACATGCAAGTTCACCCCTTATGTTTAGATCTAGTTTTATTTATATGTATGTTGTGATGTTTTCTCTTTATTCCATAAGTTACACTATTCGAGTCTAACGTATACATTACATTAAACGAACGAACGTACAACATGGGGCAATGGGATAATATTAAAAGATTTAATATTGAGAATTGGCATAAATGCCTTAAATGGCATAGAATAAATTTATGGTGATAATTGGTATAATTTTACATACCATAAATAGATGGACATAATTGAGTCAATTATGGACATAGTTAAATTTGGAATGATAATTTGAATAGGGAAACTAATTCAAATTGGGGAATAATTAATTTTGTGTAATTAATCGCCTAAGACACGAGGTTAGGCTCTTTTGTGGTGTAAGACTGCCCGGACCTGCCCGGCAAATCCAGCTGCCACAAATGCTAATCTAATGTGGGAGGTCTTAGGCATAAATTAAATGCGTAACAATTGTAAAGACATGAGGTTTGGCTCGTTTGTGGTGTAAGACTTCCTGGACCCGCCCGGCAAATCCAGCTGCCACAAATGTCAGTCTAATGTGGGAGGTCTTTACAAGGTTACGGTGTTAATGAATTAAGAAACACTAAACCAGATAAACATGTGGTGGGACATGGGTGTTAATTGGGTGCCTTGGTTGGCTTTGAAATACGATTAGAAACACTTAACCAAAATTTGAAACATGTAAGTGGACATGAATAAGAAGAGGGTTAAGTGGGATGTACTAGAGGGGACCAAGCTTAGGTGGATAGCTTGTGTCAAGTAATGGGGCCCGTTTCAACCAGTAACCCATAAGTATCTTTGTGGGCTCGACCCAAGTCGAGGACGGGACACGCATACTGGGCTTGACTTTAAGAGGCCAAAGCGGGTTAGCGGTGGCAACGAAAGTCCAACGGGTTCATGTGCGTGTGTGGACCCGGGCTGATAGGTAAGACGTTGTTGCATCGTGTAGGTATAAGCCGTGCACTGTTGGTGGTATCGGGTTGCCACTTTGGGGAGTGATACACCCCACTGTGGGGCCAACACGGGTGTCTACGAGTTAGGGAGCCGATCGCATGGGGGTAGTGGGTACACCTAGTGGAGATAGGGGCAGGCGACACCTATGAAGGCAACTAGGGGTGCACGAAACTACCATTATCATTATTAAGTTTTGTAGGCGGGATCAACCTTTAGGGTGACTAGTGGTGGTGCAGTATAGTAATTATCTTATAGTGGTTTAGGTGCACCTTTAACGTTATCTTTATTCATCTTATTTCCATTTTTACTCTGCCATACCCAATTGTTCACAGTCATTTCCTTATTTTCCAACTTATGCCTTAGCCTAGTTATTTTGATAATTATATTGTTAAAGTTATCGCACTTGCTAGACTTTATGTCTGACCCCCTTTGTTTCCACCTCTTTTCTTCCTTTTCCCCCCAGGTGCTCAGGGTGGAACTAGCACCAGTGGAGCTTGATTTTGGACAGCTGTATCTCTTGCTTTTAGAAGTTGCTTGGATCGCTGAAGTAAAAGTTTAGCCTATATTATTTATGGCTATTTTGTGTTGGGGTTATGTCTTTCAATTTATGTACTTTGATTTAGTCAAGATGGATATTATGTACTTTGACTCTGGTTTTTGATGATGTAATCAAACCTATGTGTTTACCGCTGCAATGAATAAAATTTTAAATTTTAAGTACTGTTTATATCTGTCTTGTTGTTAAGTTTCTGTTCTATACACACTTAAAACGCTCCATGGAAGTTAGTGCATTCCCTTTGTGAGTGACATTAATGGACGTGGGGTGTTACACGTGGTATCATAGCTGAAGGTTACCAGAACAGATATGAATTTTGAAAAAATGTTTTTCAAAAGCACTTTTATAAAGAAGTACCTTCAAAAGTATGTTTTAAGGAAAATGTTTTCAAGAGAAAAGCTTATCTTAGAAAGCATAACCCCAAGAGCCATATATCTTGCCTTCGGTTCTTTTGTATTGAATCTTTCATTTTTCGTTTCAGCATGCCTGGAATTCCCGAGACACACGAGGGGATACCGATACTAGGATGGTTTAGGAGGTATTTGGAGACTAGGGCCACCACCGCAGGTCCAACAAATGCTCCTCCTCCTCCTCCTCGTGTTGATACTTTTGCAAAGATATGTAAGGACTTTCGGGCAATGGGTGGAAAACCTTTTCACGGGACGGAGACATTTGTTGAAGCTCGAAATTGGCTAAAGGAGGTGGAAGAATTGTTTGGGATCTTTGAAGTGGAAGATGGAAGAAAGGTCCAGTTAGTTGCCTGGCTAATGAAGGATGAGGTCTCGTTTTGGTGGGATGTCACTAATGGAGAGCGTCCAGTTGATACACGGCCAGATTTCAGGCGGAGGTTTGAAGCAAAAGTTTCTCTCGCGGGCTGAAGAGAATTTATACATGGAAAGGTTTTTGGCATTGAAGCAGGGGAATCTTTCAGTGAAAGAATACGTCAACAAGTTCAATCATTTGGCAAGATTTGGCTTGGACTTGCTGAAATGCCTAAGGATTTACCTTCGGACTTTTTCAGAATTATCCAACTTGAGTTATTGAGTACGAATGATATTTTTTTTATGAAAGTTTTTTATGTAAGTAAGAACAGAAAAACTTACACCATTAAAGAAGGCCCTGAGATTTGTTAAGGGTTTGAACGAGCCGCTTCATGGGTTAGCTATGACCCACATCCCCATGGGGGTTACCTTTGAGAGACTAGTTGAAATGGCGCTTATGCATGAAGAGGAGAAGGGCTCCAATGCTAATAAGGCACCCGGGAAGAAAGGGGATCAAAAGAAACCGCAACAGCAACAACAGAACAAGAAAGGTGGTAAAGGCAATAATGGTAAGGGAAAGAAAAGATGCTTTAACTGTGGGACCCCAGGCCATCTAAGCAAAGATTGTAGGAAGAAAAAGAAGACTGGTTGTTTCCACTGTGGCGAAGCGGGACATCTGATTAAGGACTGCCCAAGGAAAGGGCAGAGGGTAGGGTCTACCTCGGGAGGACAGGTGCAGGCTCTTATGGCACCAGGGCAGGCAAGGGGGCAAGTTCAGGCTCTCGTGGTCCCACCGCTGCAAGAACGAGGTAGAGCAATTTCCGTTGAAAGTTTAGCTTTTCTGTTTGATCATCCTGTCCGTACTTTATTCGATTCTGGCGCATCACATTCGTTTATCTCTACATCATTAGTTGAAACACTGCACCTAAATACTAGTTTTGTAACAGATCCCTTATTAGTCTCAAATCCTATTGGTGGTTAGGCTCATCTTTTTATGATCTGTCGGGATTTGAGAGTGTCTATCTTGGGCGTTGGGTTTGAATGCAACGCACTTGTTCTTGGCTTCATGGGCTACGGCTTTATTCTAGGTATGGATTGGCTAACTAGATATGGGGCCATCCTAGATTGTGAAAGAAGGGTAGTTAGATTGTTGACTCATTATGGAAAGACCCTTGATATTTCTTGTGACCCTAGAGGTCCAATAATGCTTAGCTACCTAGAATCCCTTGACGCATCCAATGACGATTTACATTCTGTTCGTATAGTCCGTGAATATGTTGATGTCTTCGATGAAGTGAGGGGTCTACCCCCAAAACGTGAGATAGACTTTCGAATATATCTGGTAGATAATGCAAAGCCAGTTGCATTGCCAGTGCGCCATATGGCTCCAAGAGAGAGAAGAGAACTCAGTAAGCAAGTGAAAGAATTGCTTGAGAAGGGGTTCATCAGACGTAGTATATCGGAGTGGGGTGTTCCAGTAGTATTTTCCACGAAGACAGATGGGTCCCTTAGACTTTGTGTGGACTATAGAGAACTTAATAAGCTTACTAAGAAGAATAGACACCCACTGCCGAGGATTGACGATCTCTTCGATCAGTTAGTTGGCGCTTCAGTGTTTTCGCAGTTGGACTTAGCCACAGGTTTCCATCAGTTGAGAGTGGCTCAGGATAGCATAGACAAGACTGCCTTTAGGACTCCAGACGGCTTCTTCGAGTGGCTTGTGATGCCCTTCGGTTTGACAAACGCCCCCGCATACTTTGTTGACTTGATGAGTAGGGTATTTAGGGAGTACCTTAATAAATTCGTGGTAGTCTTTGTGGACGACATCTTGATCTTTTCTAAGAGCAAGGAAGAGCATGCCCTACATCTTAGGGAAGTGTTGGAGACCCTTCGAGCGCATAGCCTTAAAGCTAAATTTTCTAAATGTCACTTTTGGAGAAAGGAAGTGCGATTCTTAGGGCACGTGGTTTCCAATGAAGGGATAGCTGTGGATCCCGCAAAGGTAGTGGCCATCCAAGATTGGAAGGTCCCTAAAAATGCTACCGAGGTGAGGAGTTTTTTAGGGTTGGCTGGCTACTATAGGAAGTTTATCAAAGACTTCGCAAAAATATCAGCCCCATTAACACGCTTGACGAAGAAGAACCTAGTTTTCACATGGGACGTAGATTGTGATGATGCGTTCTAACGTTTAAAGAGATCTTTGACCATAGCATCAGTCTTAGTGTTGCCAGATGGGAGTAAGCCATTTACCGTTTATACCGATGCTTTTGGGACAGGACTAGGCGCAGTCTTAATGCAAGAGGGAAGGGTAATAGCCTATGGAGGAAGGCAGTTGAGAGTGCATGAAAAAAAATTACCCTACACATGACCTAGAGTTGGTCGCTATTGTTTTCGCGCTTAAGTCTTGGCGCCATTATCTTCTTGGCGAGAAATTCGAATTGTTCACTGACCACAAATCGCTAAAACACTTGTTCTCTCAGAAGGACTTGAACTTAAGGCAGCAAAGGTGGATGGAATTCTTAGCGTCCTACGATTTCGAGATACTATATACCCCTGGCAAGGGTAACGTGGTGGCAGACGCCTTAAGTAAGAAAAGGTTGTCCTTGAGTCCGTTGTTTGTTGAGCGGCGAAGCTTAGAGTTCATCTCTAAGTTTGACTTTAGACCTTCTATTGACTTTGTACCCGGTTTGCTAGCATCCTTAGAGGTCAGACCTACGATTTTGGGACGGATTGGTGAGGCACAGTGAGATGACCCATAGTTGGTCGAGTTAGTACAGAAGCTAAAAAGGGGGAGTCATCGAGCCATCTCAGTAGATATACCCTAGATGATAAGGGTTGGTTACGTAGGGACGGTATACTTTGTATACCACGGGACGAGAATTTGAGGAAGACCTTTCTTGATGATGTACATCGTTCGAAGATGACCATCCATCCCGACGGGGACAAGATGTACATGGACATGAGACAAGTTTACTTTTGGGCCGGCATGAAGAGGGATGTGGCTGAGTTTGTCGCTAGATGCTTGGTGTGCCAACAAGTAAAAGTAGAGCAAAAGAAGCCCGGTGGGTTACTTCACCCATTGGAGGTCCCACAATGGAAGTGGGAAAGTATCTCGATGGACTTTATTGATGGGTTACCGAGATCGAGGAAGGGTAATACGGGGATTTGGGTCGTGGTAGACAGACTTACTAAGAGCGCCCATTTCATTCCCGTGAAGAGTAAGAGGACTACTCCATGTTTAGCCTCCGTATACATTCGAGAGATAGTTCGTTTGCACGGTGTTCCTTCTAGCATAGTGAGCGACAGCAATCCTATCTTTACTAGTGAGTTTTGGAAGAGCTTGCAAGAGGCGGTAGGGACTCAGTTATGTTTGAGCACCGCATATCATCCTCAGACGGACGGCCAGAACGAGAGGGTTAATCGTATTCTAGAGGACCTATTGAGGTTGTGTGTCTTAGACTTCGGAGGTACATGGGAGGAACATCTTCCTTTGGTGGAGTTCGCATATAATAATAGCTTTCAGTCTAGCATTGGCATGGCACCGTTCGAGGCTCTTTATGGACGGCCATGTCGTTCGCCTACATGTTGGTGGGAATCTACAGATAAGATCTTGCTTGGGCCCGATATGATTAGAGAGACTTCGGAAAAGATCGATTTGATTCGAAGGAGGATGAAGACGGCGCAAGATAGGTAGAAATCTTATGCGGACAAGAGGAGGACAGATATTGAGTTTGATATTGGGGACATGGTCTTTGTCAAGGTGTCTCCATTACAGAATGTTGTTCGCTTTGGGTCCGTTGGGAAGTTAGCACCAAGGTTTGTAGGGTCGTTTCCTATTAAGGAGAGGATTGGACAGATGGCGTATAGAGTGGAGTTGCCCGAGAGACTTAGTGGTGTACACGATGTATTCCATGTATCACATTTGAGGAAGTGCTTGCACGAGACCGCGGAAGTGGTAGAACCGAGCTTGCTTAGAGAGGTGGAGATAGAGCGTGATGCGACGATTCGGCGAGCTCCTACGTGCATTCTTGGGTCGGAGATTAAGAAGTTAAGGAATCGAGAGGTCAAGCTAGTCAAATTGCAATGGGGATATGATGAGAGCGACGCTACTTGGGAGATGGAAGAGAAGATGCGTTCATTGTACCCTTTTCTTTTCGAGGGTATGTCTTTTAATTTCTCCTTTATCGCTTAGCTTGTACTTATTTTATCTTTAGTATGTCCTCTCGCTAGTATCTTTGACCTTTAGATATGGTAGTCCTATGGTTGAAACATGTGTTTGAGACATGTTATGTATGATGGATGCATGTGGATGCAAGTGTTCGCTAGTGGTTGCTCATGGATGCATATGCACACACTTTAGGCACTAGATCGGCTCAGTCACTTCATATTGCATATTGCATATAAATGTGTGTACATATTTAAGTAATGGTTGTACTATCATATGGATGCTGCATTTTGGTGAATGGTTGTGCACACATGTAGAAATAATATGTATCGATTGGATTCTTTCGCATACATAATGGACGCATGGCACTATCATGGTTTGCAATAAGGAGGTCAACTGAATCAGTAGACCGCCTGATTTTGCATTAGATAAAGAACATATAGACACACTTCTTGCATATGTTCATACAGCATTAGGAATTTTATAAGGACAATGGATGCATGTGTTTGATGGTTGAGTAGATGGTTGTTTGGATGTTAGGATATGCATTCTCCTTAACTTGGAGATTTCGGGGGCGAAATCCTTTAAGGAGGGGAGAATGTAACACCCCGTAATTTTCAATATTAATGTTCACAAATTAAAGAATAACTAATCTCAGATGTGAGAATTAAGGGAAACAGGTTGTACCATTGTGTTTGTCTCGGAATACTGGTTGAGGTAGAGTCCGAGTTTGCGTGAATTGGACTTCGTATGGAGAAGTTATGGCAATCGGAAGTTTCAGAAAATTCAAAACAGATTTCAAAAATTCAAATTTCAGAGTTAGATTGGGCTAGGCGGGAAATTTCCCGCCAGGGCCAGGTCGACCTGGGGGTCGACCTACGCACACAGGTCGACCAGGGAGTCGACCTGCCCTCCACCCCCCTCCCCCTGGGCAGATTTGATTGATGACAATTTTCTGACTTTATGCTAAGTCATTAGGGTTTCTGATCTGGTCTGAATGGCTGGGGTTCATTCTAGGTTGATCGGACGGCCTAAATTAATCCTAAACTATATAAAAACACGTGTAGACTCAAACCCTAAAATCAAATAAAAATTAGCATCATGGCCTCCATGCCGTCACCTTGCAACCAAGAATAGCTGCCACCAATTAGAGAGGAAGAAAAGCTAATCAAATTCAATTCTAATCTAAACCGCAACAAATTGTCTTCTTCAAAGGAAAGCTAAATCAATTTCAGAACTCAGATTTCAGAACTCAAGACCTTCTTTGAGTTGTGAGTTCGATTTCTTTAATAAGATAATTAGCAATTTAATTGGATTGAGCTATGATTTGGATTATATGGTTATGTTGTGAATCATTAACTGTATGTTATCATCTATGTTGTAAAATTGTGATGTTATCATCTATGTTGTAAATTCTATGATGTTATCATCTATGTTGTAAAGTTGTGATGTTATCATCTATGTTGTAATTCTATGATTGGCTTATGTATAATCAATTCATAATGATGTTTCATATGCTAGTTTGGTTGGAACTAATTCATATGATAAGTCATATGTAAGTATGCAAATTAGGATGTAAATTGAGTCATGGATCATATGCAAGTTAGTGAGAATCATATACAACCTTACATGTTTCATGACATTTATTTTATGTGTAAATTGGATCTAAAGTTAGGCTATGACATGTGTGAGTTATATGCTAGTATACAAAAATTCTATATGCTAGTTTACATGTTTAAATGTAAGTTTACACCATCGTTTATGTTGCATAAATCACATATGCAAGTATATATATATGTGTGTGTGTGTGTGTGTGTGTGTGTGTGTGTGTGTGTGTGTGTGTGTGTTTGTTTGGAGTATGAATCATGCCTATGCAAGTTTACCCCTTATGATTAGATCTATAACATACATGGTTTATGCAAGTTTGTGACTACTACCTAAACAAGTTTACACCTTTAGATTTAGATGTATGACATATGTAGTTTTATGCAAGTTTGTAACTTTGGCCTATGCAAGTTTTAGATGAAAAACCTCATTCACACATGCAAGTTCACCCCTTATGTTTAGATCTAGTTTTAATTATATGTATGTTGTGATGTTTTCTCTTTATTCCATAAGTTAGACTATTCGAGTCTAACGTATACTTTACGTTAAATGAACGAACGTACAACGTGGGGCAATGGGATAATATTAAAAGATTTAATATTGAGAATTGGCATAAATGCCTTAAACGGCATAGAATAAATTTATGGTGATAATTGGTATAATTTTACATACCATAAATATATGGACATAATTGAGTCAATTATGGACATAGTTAAATTTGGAATTGATTGATAATTTGAATAGGGAAACTAATTCAAATTGGGGAATAATTAATTTTGTGTAATTAATCGCCTAAGACACGAGGTTAGGATCTTTTGTGGTGTAAGACTGCCCGGACCTGCCCGGCAAATCTAGCTGCCACAAATGCTAGTCTAATGTGGGAGTCTTAGGCATAAATTAAATGTGTAACAGTTGTAAAGACACGAGGTTAGGCTCGTTTGTGGTGTAAGACTGCCCGGACCCGCCCGGCAAATCCAGCTGCCACAAATGCCAGTCTAATGTGGGTGGTCTTTACAAGGTTACGGTGTTAATGAATTAAGAACCCCTTAACCAGATAAACATGTGGTGGGACATGGGTGTTAATTGGGTGCCTTAGGTGGCTTTGAAATACGATTAGAAACACTTAACCAAAATTTGAAACATGTAAGTGGACATGAATAAGAAGAGGGTTAAGTGGAGTGAACTGGAGGGGACCAAGCTTAGGTGGATAGCTTGTGTCAAGTAATGGGGGCCCGTTTCAACCAGTAACCCATAAGTATCTTTGTGGGCTCGACCCAAGTCGAGGACGGGACACGCATACTGGGCTTGACTTTAAGAGGCCAAAGCGGGTTAGCGGTGGCAACGCAAGTCCAATGGGTTCATGTGCGTGTGTGGACCCGGGCTGATAGGTAAGACACTGTTGCATCGTGTAGGTATAAGCCGTGCAATGTTGGTGGTATCGGGTTGCCACTTTGGGGAGTGATACACCCCACTGTGGGGCCAGCACGGGTGTCTACGAGTTAGGGAGCCGATCGCATGGGGGTAGTGGGTACACCTAGTGGAGATAGGGGCAGGCGACACCTATGAAGGCAACTAGGGGTGCACGAAACTACCATTATCATTATTAAGTTTTGTAGGCGGGATCAACCTTTAGGGTGACTAGTGGTGGTGCAGTATAGTAATTATCATATAATGGTTTAGGTGCGCCTTTAACGTTGTCTTTGTTCATCTTATTTCCTTGTTTACTCTGCCATACCCAATTGTTCACAGTCATTTCCTTATTTTCCAACTTATGCCTTAGCCTAGTTATTTTGATAATTATATTGTTAAAGTTATCGCACTCGCCAGACTTTATGTCTGACCCCCTTTGTTTCCACCTCTTTTCTTCCTTTTCCCCCCAAGTGCTCAGGGTGGAACTAGCACCAGTGGAGCTTGATTTTGGACAGCTGTATCTCTTGCTTTTAGAAGTTGCTTGGATCGCTGAAGTAAAAGTTCAGCCTATCTTATTTATGGTTATTTTGTGTTGGGGTTATGTCTTTCAATTTATGTACTTTGATTTAGTCAAGATGGATATTATGTACTTTGACTCTGGTTTTTGATGATGTAATCAAACCTATGTGTTTACCACTGCGATGAATAAAATTTTATATTTTAAGTACTGTTTATATATGTCTTGTTGTTAAGTTTCTGTTCTATACACACTTAAAACGCTCCATGGAAGTTAGTGCATTCCCTTTGTGAGTGACATTAATGGACGTGAGGTGTTACAAAAATGGCAAGCTACGAAGATCCGCAACTTAACGGATTCGCCCCGGTTGAAGTCCTTAACTCTCTGAGCATCAAGCAAGAGCAATACGAGATGGTCATGAGGACCGAACCCGAGCCCGAGTCCTGGATGACACCGTTCAAAAATTACTTGCAGCACGGGACCCTACCAAGGCACTACAAGGAAAGGCGTGCGCTCACTCGCCAGTCGGCCCGTTACCTTTTTATGGACGGGGTACTCTACCACAAAGGTTTTTTTTGTTCCCTTTCTTCGATGCATAGCCCGCGGCGACGCCCTCCAAGTGCTAAGCGGTGTGCATGAAGACGAATGTTGCGACCACACTGGGGGGCAAAACCTAGCCAGAAAGATTCTCAGACATGGTTTTTACTGGCCCACGCTTCATCAAGACACTGCGGACTACGCTCGCAAGTGCGGTAAGGGCCAGCGCTTCTCCAAGATTCCAAGAACCTCACCTACCGAATTGTCCCAAATGGTCAGTCCATGGCCGTTCACCATGTGGGGAATCGACATCATCGGAACCCTTCCAATGGCTAGAGGTGAGGCATGATACGCCTTCGTTGCGGTGGACTATTTCACCAAGTGGGCAGAAACTGAGGCTCTTACCACCATTATGACGAAGAAGATGATCAACTTTGTTGTCCGCAACATCATTACCCTCTATGGGGTGCCCCAAGCTATCATCTCCGATAACGGCCCTCAATTTGAGAGCATCGAGTTCAAAACCTTCTGTCAGTGTCACGGCATCAATAAAAGATTCTCAGTGGTGGCTCACCCCCAAGCTAACGGTCAAGTCGAGGCTGTTAATAACGTCCTTAAATCCATCATCAAGAAGCGCCTGGAAAAGGCTAGGGGCATATGGGCATACGAACTTCCTTTAGCTCTATGGGATTACCGCACCACCCACAAGACAGCAACCAGACATACTCCTTTCGCCCTCGCATATGGATCTGAAGCCGTCATTCCCATTGAGCTTAAGCTTCAATCCCATCGAGTCACATACTTAGATCTAAGGACGAACGAAGATTTACTTCTAGGATCACTCGACTTGTTGGAAGAAAAGAGGAACAAGGTCGATATCAGAGCCGCTGCCCTACGACAACGAGTATCCCAATACTTTAATTCCAGGGTCCGCCATAAGGACCTCAACATTAGTGACCTCGTTCTAAAGCGGGTTTTTCCCCCACCAACAGGCCTCGCGCCTCGCTGGGAAGCCTCATACTGCATACAGCAAAAGCTCAGCGATGGGACTTTCAGACTCGCCACCATCGATGGAGCTGAAATCCCAAGGGCATGGAACAGCGAACATCTCCACTGCTACATTACATAACTCAATTTACAGTTGTTTATGCTTTACAAACAGTGTTTTATTTTTCAGAAATTCAAGGCATTGTAAAGGCTATTACTGCCAAAGTTATCAGTAGAAATGATGTTCAGTTTCCTATCTCCTTGTTGTTTACTTCTCACGTAATGCGTCTTGTTAGTTCCGACAACGAGCTTGGTTCACACCTGAGACCGTCGCATCAGTACCCTGGGCACATGAGCCGGCACTACCGTTCCAACCTCTAGGAAAAATTGAGTCTGAAACTCTTGGCTATGCCCGACATCCCAAGCACGGGAGCCGACAAAGCTAGTCGAATCGTTGGCCCATGGCACGACCGAGTATAAATAAGCACTAACTCGAACCTCAACCCAGTGCCGAGGCCGAGGATAAATCGTTCCACGTCCTAATCCAGGCAACTTCGCGCCACTCGGCGACCAACTAAGATTGATGCAAATCTCTCTTCACCAGTTGCAGGTGCCGGTCGAATCTTGGCGCGGCACCAAGACTGATCTTAAATCTTTTCTTTCCCTTAGCTCTCAAGGCTTAAGGGCAGCCTATGGCCACAATCGGACCTTACGAGCTGATGATCAAGGCCGAAAACTACGCCAATGAATAAATGGTGCCTGGCGGCTCGTCTCAACCCAATGAACGATGGGAGAGCCATCAAAATGGCGGACCGCACAACGCAATGCCCTATGCCTTCGCTATAATTGGGTTTAACCCCAGGCCACCCAAAACAGCAGGCGCAGAGCCTAGTTTCACAAATTACGGGTTTCCTGAGCTGAGGGAAACTTGTTGAAACCAGCGCTCTATCTCACCTCTCTGGAATAGTTTACCTAGAGACGGCCCATAATCGCTTTTGTGACTAGTGTAACGATAAGTATGCTTATGCAAGTATAGGACGCTGGAAAACATAAAAAGAACATCTGAACACTTTACATAAATAGCTACCTTTACTAATTTGTATTTCATTTTCACACACACAATAAACAAACTACGTATCTAACACTTTTACTTCCTAATGACATGATGTACATGAAAACAACATCGTGTCTTGAAAAACCGAAAGCAAGGGTCGTACTCGCGTAAACTACTGGCCTACACTACCAAAATAAATGGTAACCTCTACTTAGGCTACTAACACTAATCGTGTCTTTTCTTCTTTTCCTTGTGCTGGTGCCTTTTTGCAGATTCAGCTCTCGATGGTTCTTCCCTGGTACCAGCACCAGATCTCTTCTTGCTTGACCCACTCTTGCTTGATCGACCCTTTGGAAGAGTAACTGATTCATGAGTGATAGAAAGGCGACGATCCCCCACACCATCACTGCTATATATTTCCGTGATATAGGTAGTAACAGAAAGCGGCATAGGCACGAGGGTACTCCCAGCAGGAAGACCTACCATGACCTCGCTCTCCTTCGGGATCTCTTTTCCTTCTCGCTCTGCCCTCTCCGTCTCTTCCGCCTTCTCCCACTCGGCTATCATCTTGGCCTTTTGACTCGCCACCATAGTCGCCATCGTAGATACGTCGGCTTCCACTGGTGTAACACCCCATAATTTTAAATATTAAATTAACAAATTTAAGAACATTTAATTTTTAGAAGAAGAATTGGTGAAATGGGTTTCACCATTGCGTTCGTCTCAGAATTCTGCTAGAGATAGAGTCCGAGTTTGCGTGAATCAGACTTCGTATGAAGAAGTTATGGAGTTCAGAAGATTTCAAGTTTAAATAGAAATTAAATTAAAATAATAATTAAAAGTCAAAACTGTTCAAAATTCGAAATTCAGTCAGAGCGGACTGAGCGGGAAATTTCCCGCTTAGAGGTGTCGACCCCCCCCCCCCAGGGGGAGTCGACATAGGTGTCGACCCCCTACAGGGGAGTCGACATAGGTGTTGACCCACCTTTAAGGGTATCGACATAGGTGTCGACCCACCTGTAGGGAGTCGACCCCTGTTTGATCCAGATCCATTGACATATTTTTACAGCATAGGACTGATGTGTCGTTACCTGATTGGCCTGATGATGAATTTTCTTGGACTGGATGGCTTGGATGGATCCTAGGTTGATCTAAAGGCTCTTAATAATCCTAGACATCTATATATACACTCATAACCCACCCTAATTCTATTGCTCCAAAGCTATGATGTCGTCATGTTGTTCATCTTCAATCTAGCCTAGCCACCGCCATCTACTCCAAACTAGAAATCAAATTAGAGAGCCTCAAATCAACTTTGAAGATTAATCAACATCAAATTAGAGTCTCTGCAACAACAAAGATTCAATTATCTTTTCTTAATCCTAGCAATGTAAGTTTGTGTTATTTTCAGATTTAAACACCTAATAGTAATCTTCGCATGTAATAAAATGGATCTAAGTCTATGCTTAATGATGAGACAATCTTTTCAAATTTACCCCTATCTTTCTATTGAATCTATGATTTTACGTGCCTAAGAAGTTATTATATCAATTCAATCATGCCTATCTTTGTTGAACATCGAATATATAATCCTTTCTGGTTCATGATGCTATTCTTATGCCTGTGATAATGATTGTATCAGCTTATTCAAGAATCTATCTTTGTTGGATCTAAATTTCTTGTATTAGGTCTGTTGTTACATGCCTATTCTTATTTTATGCTCCTTCTCCCTCTTCCCCTATTTCCTTTTTCTTTTATGAACCTCGGTTACCTTCGAACCTAGGCTAAAATAACGAAATACGAACGATTGGAATACGAGGAATATTTGAGTATAACCTATTTTGGTGAAATTGTTGGGCATAACTTGAAATTGATATTGGGGAATAATCTATTTGG
This sequence comes from Allium sativum, assembly GCA_030737875.1. Lineage (NCBI taxonomy): Eukaryota > Viridiplantae > Streptophyta > Magnoliopsida > Asparagales > Amaryllidaceae > Allium > Allium sativum. The sequence continues at coordinate 192,482,956 of CM060927.1, read as the reverse complement.
TAATAGTGGAACATAATTTGTAACTTGTGATTTGGGGGCATAATTGTTATTGTTACGAACTTGGGGTAAATTGAAATATTAAATCTAGATTAGACGAAAACTGTAAATTGAAATATAAAATCTATATTGGGAATAACTATTAGTTGGGACGCCAAGCATAATGTATATTATGATTTTGGGGCATGACTGTTATTGCAAATTTGGGAAGATTAGGTGTAACCTATTTTGAGCAATAACATGAAATTTAATTTGTGGGGCATAACTTGCAATTGGCTTGGTTGGACATAACTTGAGGATTGAAACATGACTATTTTTTTAAAATTTGGGATAATTAGTATATAAAATCTAGACTTGGACATGAATGGTAAAAAATTTGGCTAAAAGATGAATGTGCCTAACTGGAGGTTGGATTGAGTTGCAGTGTAAGATTGCCCGGAACCGCCCGGCACATCCAGCGATCGCAACAACATAGATCTAATGTGAGAGGTTTGCGCATAAAGCCCAAAACCCGAGGTTAGAATGAGTTTGCAGTAGAAGTCTTCCCGAAACCGCCCGGCACATCCAGCAACCGCAAACAACAGTTCTAATGTGAGAGTTTAAGGCATTAATGAATGAATTATTGCTAATGAACAGACATGCTAAGAACGAGCGGGGTTAAGTTAAGGGGAAACACTTAACCAATATAACATGATGAATGAACAGGGTTAAGTTAATAGGAAACGCTTAACCAAATTCAACATGATGAATGAGTAGGGTTAAGTTAACCAACATAACATGATGAACGAGTGGGGTTAAGTCAAGGGGAAACACTTAACCAATATAACATGATGAATGAACAGGGTTAAGTTAATAGGAAACACTTAACCAATACAACATGATGAATGAGAAGGGTTAAGTCAATAAGAAACACTTAACCAATATGACATGTTAGGTGGGTGGATTAAGTTAACATGGACAAGAAGACAACTTAACCAATATTATATGAACAAAGTGGATAGGGTTAAAGCAAGCTTAATCAATAATACATATGGACTTGATAAGGGGAAGGGTAAAGTAAATCTTGGGTAAGTGGGTAATATTAGTATATATAGGCCCAAAGACTTAACCATCAAATAAACATGTGTGAATCAGTGAGAGGGTTAAGTAACATATGAATAGGCAACACTTAACCTGTACAACATGTTAATTAAGAAAATGGGTGGGGCTTAGTTAAATTGAGAACACTTAACCATTAAAACATGTTGATTAAGAAACCTTAGTAATGGGGACCCATTTCAGCAGTAACCCTCATAGATGAATCATGGTACCCAGAACTAGGCAGGGTGGGGCACGATTACTGGGCTGATTATAAGCAATTAAAATAGCGGCGGGTGGTGCAGCAGTGTAGTTCCGATGGAGTATGGGCGTGCACGTGCTCCGAAGCGGAAAAGCAGGCACTGGGCATTAGTAGTACACACTGTGCATCTTGAATCGTGTCGGGCCGCCATCATGGGAATTGAAACACCCCATGATGGGGCCAGCACAGGTTTCTCCATACAAGCGGGGCCGAATGACACAAGTAATGAATGCATACAAGCAAGGTCAAATGACACAAGTAATACATACATGCGAGTTAGGGAGCCGATCAAATCAATAGGGTAGTAAGGGTACATCTAACATGTACATGGCAATTAGGCAGATTGAGGTGGGATCCTCATAATAGATGTACACCTGAAGGCTACCACAATTGTGGGGATTGAGTTAGGGACAGTAGTTAGGTGGTGTAGAGATATAGAAACTAGAATAACAGGGTAGTAGCGAAGAAGAGAAAAAGTAAAAGCGCATTCAGTTTATCTTGCCTTATCATATCTTATGATAATCTTATCTGGTTATCCCTCTTATCACGGTATTGTCTTATATTCAGTTTATTCAAGTCAGGTTGCTTTTACCTTTTTACATACTAAAAGTCACTGGACTTACCAGGCTTTATGTCTCACCCGTTTTATTTTGTCTTCTTTTCTTATGTCCCCCCCCCCCAAGGTAAAGGGAGGGAATAGCTCGGCTCAGTTTGGACCGTTTCTCTTTCCAAGCTTGAAGATTCTTTGATGTATTGCTTGGATCCTCTTATCTTTGGCTATGGATGTGTTTGCACTTTAATTTGGGGACTTATGCTATTTTGCTATGTTTTATGCTTCTTATATACTTAGAAGTTTTTGAATCAAGACAGAAGTTTTATGTAGTACTTTTAAGTATGATTGAGTCAATTGTTGTAAAAGCTTGACTGAACTACGTTGCTTATAAATTGAGTTTGTTTTCCACTGCTTAATTGTCTGTCTTGTAATTTATCTGCATCTTTTACCTATAACGCTTCACTGAAGTTAATTCATTCCCTTTGTGAGTGATATTAATGGAGGTGGGGTGTTCCACTTGGTTCTAGAGCTGAAGGTTACCGGATCAGATAAAAGATTTGAAAAATTATTTTCAAAACGGTTTTAAAAGAAGCATTTTCAAAAGAAAAGTTTTGTTTTAAAGGCATACTCCCCAAAGCCATATGCACTAACTTTTGATACTCTTTTTGAATCCTTGTTTCCTTCTTTTCTAAGTCTCTAGGGCTCCTAGTTTTCTGGGAGGTAACCTCATCACGGCCTGGTTCCATAGGCTTGATGAGACTACGACACCTGTCAAAGGGCGAAGAAGTGCCCAACTACCATCTATAGCCGCAGTAGTTTCACCTGCGGCTAATTTTCTTTCAAGCTTTGTAGGGTTTTTCGTGCGATGGAGGCAGCTTTCGAGAGACTTGTCAACATGTTACACAAGGATGGTAAAGATGAGAATAAGGGAGTTTGGCTAAGGAGCACAACCCAAAGATGAGAAACTCATGGATATGGACTTGGTTCACAAAAGAGGTAAAAAGAAAGAGGTGTAAGTGGAAGAACCATAGGACAAGAAGGGAGGAAAGAATAGTAAAACCTAAGACAAGAGGAGATGTCTTTACTATGGTATAACGGTTCATATAATTAAGGACAAGGGCAAAGAACAAAGGACAGGATTTTCAAGAGGGCAAGTGCGTGCTCTCACCGCCAGCGTGCCGGAGAGAGAGGTAGTAAAATTTCTGTTGAGAAAGTTTGGATTTTCTATTTGATCATCCTATTAGTACTCTTTTTTATTTTAGTGCTTCACGTTCGGTTATATCTGCTTCCATAATTGAGTGTCTGCACCTTAGCACCTGTATAGTAGAAGATCCCATTATTGTCTCAAATCCAATTGGTGGTTCATCTCATCTATCTTTGGTTTGTAAGGATTTTAAAATAGCTATATTAAGTATTGAGTTTAAGTGTAATGCTTATATTTTTAGTTTCATGGGCTATGTGCTGATTCCAGGCATGGATTGGTTAGCTAGTAATTGTGAAAGGAGGGTAGTTAAACTTTTGACTTGCCTCGGGAATACCCTCGAGATTTCGTGCGATCCTAAGGGATCAGTTTGGCTTAGCCATCTAGGATCACTTGATGCATCTATCAATGATTTACGATCCGTTAGACTAGTCCATGAGTACGCAGATGTTTTTGATTAGGTTAGGGGTTTGTCCCCTAAAAACGCGAGATAGACTTCCGCTTATATCTAGTTGACAATGCAATGCCAGTTGCATTACCTGTACGACACATGACTCTAAGGGAAAGGAAGGACTTAGTAAACAAGTAAAAGAGTTACTTGAGAAAGGGGTCATAAGGCGAAGTATTTTTGAATAGGGTGTTCCAGTTGTTTTTGCTACAACGACGGACGGTTCAGTTCGCTTGTGCATAGATGATATTTTGGTTTTCTCTAAGAGTGGGAAAAAACATGCTTTGTATCTAAGGGAAGTCTTAAGTAACCTCCAAGCGCATCAGCTTAAGGCTAGGTTATCCAAATATCATTTTTGGAGAGAAGAATTGAGGTTTCTGAGACATGTGATATCCAAGGAAGGGATAATAGTAGATCCTGCAAAAGTAGTTGCGGTGCAAGATTAGAAGGTCCCAAGAAATGCAACGAGAGTAAGAAGTTTCCTTGGATTACCGGGCTGGTATAGGAAGTTAATTAATGGCTTTGTAAAGGTATCAGCCCCACTTACAAGATTGACAAAGAAAAACCTAACTTTTGCCTGGGATTTGGATTGCGATGTTGCTTTCCAATGACTGAAGAGAACCCTGACGACAACCCCGGTCTTGACATTGCCCGAAGGGAACATGTCGTTTACAGTTTAAACGGATGCATGCGGGATAGGGTTAGGCGCTGTTTTAATGCTAGAAGAGAAGATAGTTAGTTATGGAAGAAGAAAACTGAAAGTACATGAGAAAAACTATCCTACCCGCAACTTGGAATCAGCTATTATAGTATTCACTCTTAAGTAATGGCATCATTATCTTTTAAGAGAGAAAGTTTGAACTATATATGGATCATAAGTCCTTAAAATATTTGTTCCCGCAAAAAGATTTGAAATTGAGGCAACAACGATAGATGGAATTTCTTGCCTCATACGACTTTGAGATTGCTTATACCCCTAGTAAGGGTAATGTTGTGGCAGGCGCCCTAAGTCGAAAGAGACTGACCTTAAGAGGAGTAAAATTTGAAGTACATAGCAACCTTTAGCTTTAGACCCTCAGTCAAGTTTTTACCTGTTTTGTTAACAATGCTAGAAGAGCGGCCTACGCTTTTGGATCAAATAGGAGCGGCGTAACATGAAGACCCTCAGATTTGTGACATGGTGGATAAGCTAAGTAGAGGAGAGACCTCTAATCATCTTAGTATATACACTTGGTATCATGCTTAATATCTGTTTATCTTGGAAAGATAGTCCGACTACATGGGATACCCTCTAGCATAGTGAGTGATCGAGATCCTATCTTTACTAGTGAGTTTTGGAAAGAGAGGTCAAGAAGCTTCGAAATCGTGAAGTCAAGCTAGTTAAAGTACAATGGGGTGACGTTAAAGAAGATGCAACTTGGGAGACTGAAGACAAGATAAACGCATCCTACCCTTTTCTTTTTGAGGGTACATCCTTGATCTCTTTTTCCATAAGTTTATGCATGCTTGTATCTATCTTTTAAGTATATCTTCTCGGTCCTATCCTTGATCCTTAGGTAGAAACCAATGGATGTAAACATGTATTTGAAACAAGTTATGATTGATGGATGCAAGTGCTTGCATGTGGTTGCTAGTGGTTGCTCGTGGATGCATATACACACACATTAGGTACTAGATCGGCTCAGTTACTTTCATATTGCATATGCATATATGTATTTAGATATGGATTGAAACTTGATGTGTTATCCTTGTTGCATTTGTATGAATGATTGTGCACTCATGTAGAGGTTATAACGTACGATTTGGAATAATTGCATACATAATGGACTCATGGCACTGACATAATTCGCATTAAGGAGGTCAACTGAATCAGTAGATTGCCTGATTTTGCATTAGATAAGGACATATACACACACTATGCATATGATCATGAAAGCATTAGAAATCCTTTTAAGGACAATGGATGCCTATGATTGAATGGTTGAGTAGATGGATGTTAAATGGTAGGATATACATTCTTCTTGACTTGGAGATTTCGGGGACGAAATCCTTTAAGGAGGGGAGAATGTAACACCCCGTAATTTTAAATATTAAATTAACGAATTTAAGAACATTTAATTTTTAGAAGATGAATTGGGTGAAATAGGTTACACCATTGCGTTTGTCTCGGAATTCTGCTTGAGATAGAGTCCGAGTTTGCGTGAATCGGACTCCGTATGAAAAAGTTATGGAGTTCAGAAGATTTCAAGTTTAAACAGAAATTAAATTAAAATAATAATTAAAAGTCAAAACTGTTCAAAATTCGAAATTCGATCAAAGAAGGCTGAGCAGGAAATTTCCCGCTCAGAGGTGTCGACCCCCTATAGGGGTGTCGACATAGGTGTCGACCCCCTCGTAGGGAGTCGACCCCTGTTTGATCCAGATCCAATGACGTATTTTTATAGCCAAGGGCTGATGTGTCGTTGCCTGATCGGCCTGATGACGAATTTTCTTGGACTGGATGGCTTGGATGGATCCTAGGTTGATCTAAAGGCTCTTAATAATCCTAGACATCTATATATACACTCATAACCTAACCCTAATTCTATTGCTCCAAAGCTATGATGCCGTCATGTTGTTCATCTTCAATATAGCCTAGCCACCGTCATCTTCTCCAAACTAGAAATCAAATTAGAGAGCCTCAAATCAACTTTGAAGATTAATCAACATCAAATTAGAGTCTCTGCAACAACAATGATTCAATTATCTTTTCTTAATCCTAGCAATGTAAGTTCATGTTATTTTCAGATTTAAACACCTAATAGTAATCTTCGCATGTAATAAAATGGATCTAAGTCTATGCTTCATGATGAGACAATCTTTTCAGATTTACCCATATCTTTCTATTGAACTACGATTTTACATGTCTAAGAAGTTATTATATCGATTCAATCATGCCTATCTTTGTTGAACATCAAATATATAATCCTTTTTGGTTCTTGATGCTATTCTTATGCCGACAATAATGATTGTATCAGCTTATTCAAGAATCTATCTTTGTTGGATCTAAATTTTTTGTATTAGGTCTGTTGTTACAAGCCTGTTTTTATGCCTATTCTTATTTTATGCTCCTTCTCTCTCTTCCCCTATTTCCTTTTTCTTTTATGAACCTGGGTTACCTTCGAACCTAGGCTGAAATCGCGAAATACGAACGACTGGAATACAGGGAATATTTGAGTATAACCTATTTTGGTGAAATTTTTGGGCATAACTTGAAATTGATATTGGGGAATAATCTATTTGGTAATAGTGGAACATAATTTGTAACTTGTGATTTGGGGGCATAATTGTTATTATTTCGAACTTGGGGTAAATTGAAATATTAAATCTAGATTAGACGAAAACTGTAAATTGAAATATTAAATCTCGATTGGGCATAATTATTGGTTGGGATGACAAGCATAATGTATATTACGATTTTGGGGCATGACTATTATTGCAAATTTGGGAAGATTAGGTGTAACCTATTTTGAGCAATAACTTGAAATCTAATTTGTGGGGCATAACTTGCAATTAGCTTGGTTGGACATAACTTGAGAATTGGAACATGACTAGTTTTGTAAAATTTGGGATAATTAGTATGAAAAATCTAGACTTGGACATGAATGGTAAATATGTAAATTGGTTAAAAGATGAACGTGCCTATCCCGAGGTTAGATTGAGTTGTGGTGTAAGACTTCTCGGAATCGCCCGGCACATCCAGCGACCGCAATAACATAGATCTAATATGAGAGGTTTGCGCATAAAGCCCAAAACCCTGGTTAGAATGAGTTTGCGGTAGAAGTCTTCCCGGAACCGCCCGACACATCCAGCAACCGCAAACAACAGTTCTAATGTGAGAGGTTAAGCCATTAATGAATGAATTAATGCTAATGAACAGACATGCTAAGAACGAGCGGGGTTAAGTTAAGGGGAAACACTTAACCAGTATAACATGATGAATGAACAGGGTTAAGTTAATTGGAAACACTTAACCAAATTCAACATGATGAATGAGTAGGGTTAAGTTAACCAACATAACATGATGAACGAGTGGGGTTAAGTCAAGGGGAAACACTTAACCAATATAACATGATGAATGAACATGGTTAAGTTAATAGGAAACACTTAACCAATACAACATGATGAATGGAAAGGGTTAACTTGATAAGAAACACTTAACCAATATGACATGTTAGGTGGGTGGTTTAAGTTAACATGGACAAGAAGACAACTTAACCAATATTATATGAACAAAGTGGATAGGGTTAACGCAAGCTTAACCAATAATACATATGGACTTGATAAGGGGAAGGGTTAAGTAAATCTTGGGTAAGTGGGTAATATTAGTATATATAAGCCCACAAACTTATCCATCAAATAAACATGCGTGAATTAGTGAGAGGGTTAAGTAACATATAAATAGGCAACTCTTAACCAGTACAACATGTTAATTAAGAAAATGGGCGGGGTTAAGTTAAATTGAGAACACTTAACCATTAAAACATGTTGATTAAGAAACCCTAGTAACGGGGACCCATTTCAGCAATAAACCACATAGATGTATCATGGTACTCTGAACTAGGCAGGGTGGGGCACGATTACTGGGTTAATTATAAGCGGTCAAAATAGCGGCGGTGGTGCAGCAGTGTAGTTTCAATGGAGTATGGGCGTGCACGTGCTCTGGAGTGGAAAAGCAGGCATTGGGCATCAGTAGTATACACTGTTCATCTTGAATCGTGTCGGGTCGCCATCATGGGAATTGATACAACCCATGATGGGGCCGGCACAGGTATCTACATACAAGCGGAGCCGAATGACACAAGTAATGAATGCATACAAGCGAGGTCAAATGACACAAGTAATACATACATGCGAGTTAGGGAGCCGATCAAATCAGTAGGGTAGTAAGGGTACATCTAACATGTCCATGGCAAGTAGGAAGATTGAGGTGGGATCCTCATAATAGATGTACACCTGAAGGCTACCACAATTGCGAGGATTGGGATCACATTATCATTTTGTACAGATTTCTAGTTGGGACACTAGTTAGGTGGTGCAGAGATATAAAAACCAGAATAACAGGGTAGTAACGAAGCAGAGGAAAAGTAGAAGCGCATTCAGTTTATCTTGCCTTATCATATCTTATGCTAATCTTATCTGGTTATCCCTCTTATCATGGTATTGTCTTATATTCAGTTTATTCATGTCAGGTTGCTTTTACCTGTTTACATACTGAAAGTCACTGGACTTACCAGGCTTTATGTCTGACCTGTTTTCTTTCGTCTTCTTTTCTTCTGTCCCCCCCCCCAGGTAGTCAGGGAGGGAATAACTTAGCTCAGTTTGGACCGTTTCTCTTTCCAAGCTTGAAGATTCTTTGATGTATTGCTTGGATCCTCTTATCTTTGGCTATAGCTGTGTTTGCACTTTAATTTGGGGACTTTGCTACTTTGATATATTTTATGCTTCTTATATACTTGGAAGTTTTTGAATCAAGACAAAAGTTTTATGCAGTACTTTTAAGTATGATTGAGTCAATTGTTGTAAAAGCTTGACTGAACTACGTTGCGTATAAAATGACTTTGTTTTCCGTTGCTTTATTTGTCTGTCTTGTAATTTATCTTCATCTTTTACCTATAACGCTTCACTGAAGTTAATGCATTCCCTTTGTGAGTGACATTAATGGAGGTGGGGTGTTTCAACTTGGCCTCTGGCAGCGATACTCTGTCCATCGACCACCTCTCCTTCCTCATTAAGAATGTCCACCATGCTAGGGGTTACCCCTATGTCAGAAAAGGTGTCGAGTTGGTGACCACCCTCTCCAACCGATGTTCCTGTAAGGCCTGGCCCTGATTCAGTCACATGTGGGATCATGGGGGCAGGGTCCGCTACCGTCGTAGACTTAGGAGGAGCTTCATAGCAAAAACACAACCTTTTTAGTCCGTAAATTCGGGAATCACTTCGTCCTCAGGGATGCAGGGTAAAAGAAATTTACCTATGGTCAAGGATGGCGTAGGAATGATAGGAAGGGTGCTTGTCGCGGTAGGTAAGGTGAATCTGGTATCCCCCAATGCTGGGAAGTCAGGATTGTACCTGGTGGCGGATTGGGCCAAAGTCTCAGGACAGCTCACCATTAAAGATTCAGGGGCCAGTGGCCGATAAGAACTTCCCCCTGCAAATGTTTCTGTCATAACCATGCTCTCGGTCAACACGAACTTCCCCTTCTCCTTAGCGAGACTTGCCAACCTTTCAATCTCAGTGTCATACTGCAGCAGCCTACTTCTTCCTCCAACTTCTCGCGTTCGTCACTATCCAAGAGAACATCCACAAGTTAGCGCTCATCTAAAGTACTTACATCCACTTGACGCAATTAGACCTCATAAGGGACTAACCTCTCCCATGTTCTATCTAGCTCGCGGGGATAGTCTTTAACCCACAAATCCTCGGAATCTCAAAGCCTTGACATATACTCTCCTCGAAGGAGGACCCAACATGGAACTCTGCATCATTCAGTTGTCCCCTCAATTGCTCTATCTCTCTTAAATGTTCGACTTTTGTACCCTCAGCCACACTCAACACGTCCCTGTTGCTAGCTTCAGCATTCTCCTTCGCTTCCCTCATCGGTTCAAGTTGCCTCTTCAACTCAGCAACTTCGGTATTCTCAACCTGCAACTTTTCGTTTTTCGCCCTTAAAGCAGAATTGTCTTTCTGGAGCCCGGTAACCCTCACATTGTCCTTTTCCAAGATGTTGCACTCTCGCGCTAGATTAGCTTTGTCCTTTTTCAGAGCTGTGGTCTCAGTAGTTAAATCTATCACAGTGGCTTTAAAATTCGAGAGGGCATACACCGATTCCCTCTTCAGTGTATCATAACCCTGTGTCATCTCAACTGCAGTGACAAAGCTGGCGTCAAAGGGTCTGATAATGCAGAAAAGAGAACCTACAATGCGGGGAACGGACATACCTATCTTCTTGTTCAAACTTCGAAGGTGGTCTCCTCGGCGTCAATAATTGACCTCTGATCAGCAAGTTGCTGGTTCTTGTTTTTGATCAACTCCGAAAGCCAGAAGGAATACTTGATGAGCTCATTGGTTTGATGATAGGAAGCTTTCACGTGCATTCACTCCTCACCAGACTCTCTATCGGGAGCCAGATGGAGGTCAGAGATGAACTTTAGCTCATCAACATAGTGCCGGGGGAAATGGTGTTTCAGGAATGCCCTTCGCTCCTCTATGGATAGCCCTTGAAGTTGGGGTTCTTTCAAGTTTGGCACCTCTATTTCAATCTCTCTTTCCGACCTCGGCTGGCCAATAGGCGCACCCCTTCCCTAGCAGGATGAATGGGAGATGGGGGGTGACAGACGGGGGAGCTATCAAAGGAAAAGACCGAAAGCCACCTATGTTAAGCCGAGTATCTCCCACGGACACCCGAATAGGAGGAGGAGGAGGTATCATAGATCGCCTAGATCGATCCCTGCCTCGGTGCTTGCTGTCGTGTTCCGGTGGAGGTGGAGCACCATACAAACTGGTAGACCTTCGAAAGCTCTCAAAGGAAGAACTCTGCGGATGCTGGTGGCCCCTGCGGCCGTAGCCTCGTCCACCGCGTTCTCTTGCCATATGACCTGCCAATGAAACAGACCAAAGTTAGTCAAGTCACTCGCACAGGCAAACATCTATGCTATGCAGTGTTATGGATGTATGCCCTAAGTGTTCTCTCAACAGACTAGATTGTTGTCCGCTCAAGGGAGTTAACCCCTCTGCGGCACAAGTAATTCTTCCAGGCTTGTCGTATTTGGCCATGGAGTCACTACCAGATTGAGCCTTTTTAAGCCATCAAACTAGCCTGTAGTTTCGAGCGAGGTGGTGGCCCCTGAGTGAGCCGCCGGAGACTACGGTCTAACCAGCATTCCTTCCCCCTCCCCTAACAGGGGCGAGACCAGAGTATTCAGCAACCCCTCGTCTCTGGAGGCCTCCTCTTGACCCTGGTCCTCGCCCTCACGCACATCTCTTTGAGGCTAAGCAGTTTCTTGTAGCTCCCCTCCTGCGGGGGGCATTTTCCTCTTCTGCCCAGTAGTGGTTGGGCCTGCCGCGACCCCCTCTTTCAGCGCACTAAAAGCAACCGCGGGCCTGATCACAGCCTGGTTGTTAGGTAGCAACCCAACGTGGCGGAGGTGATCCTGACTTGTCATAGTGCCAGTATCGCGGAGGCTCTGGGGTATCGCCCGCAAAGCATTAAGGCATTGCCGATATGTAACACCCCACGTCCGTTAATGTCACTCACAAAGGGAATGCATTAAGTTTCGCGGAGTATTATAAGAGTATAGAACAGAATATCACAAGACAGATACATAAAGTAGCACTTCAAAAATTTATAACTTTATTGCAGCAGAAACAGAAAATAACTTTGGTTACATCTTCAAACACCAAAACCAAGTACATCATATCAGTCTTGTACAAACGCTATCAGAGTACATTTTTTTAAAACCATAATCCCATATCTTAAAGCCATAATGAAAAGGAGATAAAATTGAACTTTACTTTCAGCAATCCAGACACTCCCAAAAGAGAGAGAAAGAGATCCAAATCAAGCTCCACTAGGCCCACCCTGAGAACCTGGGGGAGGCGGGAAACGGAAAGAAAAGAGGAAAAACAAACGAGGTCAGACGTAAAGTCTGGCGAGTCCAATAACTTTAACAATATAATTATTAAAGTAATAGGATAAGATCATAAACTGGAAAGTAAGAAATGATTGTAACACAAGCATGCATGACAAGGTAGGCAAGATGGATAAGATAACCATTGGTTGCATTTCTAATCACTATAAAATAATTCCTACACTGCACCAATGCTAGTTGCACCATACCATTAATAGTTACACCGCACCATTACTAGTTCCATACTGAGAGTTTATCCCAACCCCGTAGTTGGTAACCCTCAGGCGTAACACCTAGTAAGAGGCATCCAACCCATACAATCCTTGACAGCCTACTTGCCCATAATAGAGTCTAGATGTCTCCACACTACCCCTAATCGATCGGCTCCCTAACTCGCATGTATTAGTTACTTGTGTCATTCGGCCTCGCTTGTTTGTAGATACAGTTGGTCCCACCATGGGGTGTATCAATCCCTATGATGGCAACCCGACACAATTCAAGATGCACAGTGTATAACTACTGATGCCCAGTTCCTGATTTTTCCACTCTGGAGCACGTGCACGCCCGTACTCCGTCGGAACCTACACTGACGCATCACCCGCCACTATTTTGACCGCTTATAATCTGCCCAGTAATCGTATGCCTAATTCAGGGTACCATGATACATCTATGTGGGTTACTGCTGAAATGGGTCTCCGTTACTAGAGTTTCCTAATCAACATGTTATAACGGCTAAGTGTTCCCAATTTAACCTAACCCCACTCATTTGTTTAATTAACATGTTGTATTTGGTTAAGTGTCGCCTATTCATATGTTACTTAACCTTACCAATCTTAGCATGTCTGTTCATTGGCATTAATTGATTTATTAATCACCAACCTCCCACATTAGAACTATTGTTTGCGGTTGCTGGATGTGCTGGGCGGTTCCGGGCAGACTTCTACCGCAAACTCATTCTAACCTCGGGTTTTGGGCTTGATGCGCTAACCTCTCACATTAGACCTGTTGTTGCGGTTGCTGGATGTGCCGGGTGGTTCCGGGCAGTCTTACACCGCAACTCAATCTAACCTCGGGTTTGGCATGTTCATCTTTTAGCCAATTTACATATTTACCATACATGTCAAAGTCTAGATTTTTGTATGCCAATTATCCATAAGTGTAGTCAATTCAAGTTATGTCCCATATACTTGTTATGTCCAAAATTAATTATATTATTACAACCGAATTTTTTCCAATTAGATAATATTCAACTTTTACCCAAACATTCCCCCAACGTTCCCACATAGTTCGTACAATTCATGTAATACATTAGGCTCGCAATTAGCCCAACTCATAAAAAGGAAAAAGGGAAGAAACACATGACATCATAACTGGCATAAAACAATATAGATCTAATTAAGTATGGGTAACATAAACTTGGCATAGAACAACATAAATCTAGTTAAGCATATAAACGTGAACTAGCATATAAGATAGATCCAATCAACATATGGAATGCAAACTAACGTAGATCTAAACTTATAAACATAAACTTACATAGATCTAAACATATGAACTGGTATGGATCTAAACATATGAATATAAACTTGCATAACTTGCATAAATGAACATAACTTGCATATAAACTTGCATAACTTGCATAGATGAACATAACTTGCATATAAATGTTCATAGATCATAACTTGCATATAAACTAGCATAAAACATAACTTGCATATAAACTTGCATAATTTGCATATAAACTTGCATAGATCATAACTTGCATAGATCATAACTTACATATAAACTTGCATAAAACATAACTTGCATATAAACTTGCATATAAACTTGCATAGATCATAACTTGCATATAAACTTGCATAGATCATAACTTGCATATAAACTTGCATAAAACATAACTTTCATATAAACTTGCATAACTTGCATACAAACTTGCATAGATCATAAATTGCATATAAACTTGCATAAAACATAACTTGCATATAAACTTGCGTAGATCATAACTTGCATATAAACTTGCATAGAACATAACTCGCATATTAACTTGCATATAAACTTGCACAGATCATAACTTGCATAGATCATAACTTGCATAAAACATAACTTGCATAGAATGAATCTAACCAAACATATGTAATTAGACATAGGAATTAACATCATAAATTGAATCTAATTACATATGATAACAAATTGGCATATATTAACAAAATAGATGATAACAGAGCTGGCTAATAGCATATGATTCAACGGGCATATTCACACAGTCCAGATCACAACTTATCATAATTATTTTAATTAATTATCTTGTGAAAGCAACTGTACTCACAGAGAAGAGAATTGGGCGTTTGTAGAATCGTTCTCCTTTTACAATTCTTAGGCTTTGATCATTATCTTTCATCTTGAATTTGATTAGTTATGGTGACTGTTTCACTCGACTATTCAGAAGAAGAATAGTCTTCTCTCCATCCGGCAAATTCGTCGCCCAAATCTTTCTTTGGCCTCCACTCCCAGTGAGGTCAAAGATACTATTCTCTCCCACTTCCAATCCTTCCTCTCCGCTCCTTCGTTTCGTCGTCTGACCCGTCCCTCCTATCTTTTATTCCTCGTTTGATCCTTCCGTCGGAAAGTTTTGTCCTAGCGGCACCCCCTACATTGGAAGAAATACGTTCTTGCGTATTTGCTATAAGCAAGGACAGTGCAAGTGGGCCAGATGGTTTCAACGGAGTTTTTAACAGGAGTGTGTGGCCTATCCTTCAGGCTGAATTTTGCCTCGCCATTCAGTCCTTCTTCTCCGGTGAAGATCTCCCCTCTGGTTGGACTTCCACCAATTTAGTTCTCATCCCTAAAACTGATCATCCTACCTCCTGTTCCGATTTCAGACCTATCAGCTTGTGAAACTTCTCTAACAAGGTTCTTTCTAAGGTTCTAACCTCTAGGTTAGCACCGTTTCTTGAGCGCATCATCTCGTCATTGCAAGCTGGGTTCGTAAAGGGACGACTTATCACTGATAACGTCCTTTTAGCCCAGGAGCTGATTTCTCAAATTAACAAGAAGGTCAGGAGCTCTAATGTGGTCGTCAAGCTAGACATGGCTAAGGCGTACGATCGCATGTCGTGGTTCTTTGTCATCAAGGTTCTCAGGGCTTTCGGCTTCCCGGAAACCCTTATCGATGTGATCTGGAGACTTATCTCCAATTGTTGGTTCTCTGTTCTCACTAATGGCTCGGCTACCGGGTATTTCAGATCCGGTAGAGGTCTTAGGCAGGGTGATCCACTGTCATCTTCCCTTTTATCATTGCTGCCGAGGCTTTTGTCCGTGGACTCCACTCCCTTACGATTGCTGGGCAAATCCACCGGTTCGGAATCCCTAGGAGATGCCCTATCATCTCCTCCTTATCTTTCACTGACGACATCATCATTTTTACGAATGGCTCTCGCCGTTCTATTCGTTGTCTTCTTAGCTTCATCTGCTGTTACGAGAGGTGCTCGGGGCAATGCTTCGTGCCTGCTAAAGACCTTTCTCCGCTTCGATCCTCTTGGATCGAATCTACTTCTGGCTTTAAGGCTTCTTCCCTTCCTCTCCCGTATCTAGGTATAGTGCTATATCGAGGTAGGAAGCTCAACGCCTTTTTCGATCCACTTACTGATAAAGTTAGGGGTAAGATTGCCAGGTGGAATGCAGCCCTTATTTCTCAGGCAGGTAGACTAGTTCTCATTAAGTCTGTACTCGACTCCATGAGGTCCCATATCTTTGCTGCTATGACACCCACTTCTTCCTTCTTCCGTTCCTTCCGTTCTTTAGCCTCTGCCTTTTTCTGGGGAAACAAGGACAATGTTTCTCGTCATCACTAGATCTCTTGGAACACAATTTGTCGTCCGAAATGTGAGGGAGGTCTAGGCCTCCGTAATCCTAAGGACATCTGTTTGGCCTTTGTTTGCTAGCTTTGGGCGAGGTTTGGAGCGAACAACTCCCTTTGGGCAACGTTTCTCCACGCCAAGTACCAAAGGCTCGCAATCACGAATTACATAGGAATCCCGTCTAACGCTAGTGAGATGTGGAAACGTATGCAATCCGTGAAGGCTATATCGGACGCCCATGGGAATGGCACCAGTTGGGACGGCGCCCCTTTCTCTCTCAAGGCAGCGTGGGAATCTGTGCGTACGCCTAGTCCACGTCTCCCTGTTTTTAGCTTTATCCGGAATGTCCGAATCCCGCCGAAGGTTTCTCTATTTATGTGAAAAACTTTGCTAGATGGTTTACTAATTGATCAGAACATTCAGCGTATAGGCATCCCGCTCGTGTCTAGATGCAGGTGCTGCAACATTGGTTGCACTGGATCCTCTTTCCACTTGTTAATCGGTGGGGCATGTGCCAGAGAAATCTGGAATTATTTTGGGAACCTGATGGGTTGCCGAGGTAATGCCATCACCTTGGAAGGTTTACTGAGTTTCTGGTGGGCTGGGAACTCTAAAAAATCCTTTCGATCCATTATACTTCGTCTGATTCCTTGCCTAATCTGCTGGCACATCTGTATTCCAGGAATAAGGCGATTTTCGATGAAGTGAAAATGGATCCAGCTTCTATTATCCGGAAAGTAAGGAATGATGTGTTCCTGACATTCTGGGGTCATCCTTTCAGAGGTCCCTTAGGTGGGCGCGCTAGGAGATTGGCCGTTTTGTTTGATATTTCATCGTCCGCGGTTAATCAAAGGGCTGGTATAGGTTGATTGTTGACACCCTTTGCAAGCTTTCTGCAACGATTTTGGTCTATTAGTTTCCGGTTTTTGGATTTTGTTTCGTCTTCTGTTTTTTTTTTACTTGATTTCCTCGATTTCTTTTACTTCTTTAAATTTAGTGTACCCCTTCCTCTTTTGTCACCCCAACCCCCCCCCCCCCTCGTACTTAGAATGCTTGTTAGTTTTGCAGGGTTTTTTAGGTACCGAGATTAGACTGCTGGAAGATAGGTGGGTGATTATGCTAATGGAAGCTGGACGATTTTTGGATTTGGAATACTATTGCAGGGAAGCTGGGGAGGCTCAAGGTTCTGGAGTCTTCAGATCTGAGGGGAAGATTGCGGAGCTCTATCAGCCATGGATTTTTGGTCTTTCGGAGAATTGTAAGCTGGCCTAGAACTCTTCTGCTCTACGACGGTTGATCTCATCGCCGATTCAATGGTTGTAGAAGATTCTGCTGCTTTTTCTGAAGAGTAGATCGGGACTGCTTATCTTTGTTCTTTGTTTTTCCCTTATGTTGCACTTCAGATTTTCTCTAGTTTGTGTGTGCACGGTTTCTATTTCTCAGAA
Source organism: Allium sativum (assembly GCA_030737875.1). Taxonomy (NCBI): domain Eukaryota; kingdom Viridiplantae; phylum Streptophyta; class Magnoliopsida; order Asparagales; family Amaryllidaceae; genus Allium; species Allium sativum. Next base: position 192,465,447 of record CM060927.1, on the reverse strand, counting down.
ATCGTTTTTGTGAGCCGTTGGAGAATGGCTAGATTCTCCTTTTTGTTTATAATATTTCCTTTTCTCAAAAAAAAAAATTGATTAGTTATGGTGGAGGGTAGGTTAGTTTAGGATGCAGCAGCATGGCGGCTTATGAATAAATTTAGTTTAGAATAGGGTTTAGGTTTATGTGTGCTTATATAGATGTGTAGGATTAATTAGAACCCTTAGATCTGACTAGGATTCATCTAAGCCATCAGAATGAAAAGACATGTCACCAGACCAATTAGATAAAGCCACATAAGCCCTAAAACTCCAAAAATCGTCATCAACAAATAAAAATGCGCCATGTGTGCAACATGATGCGCAACAGTAGGGGTGTTGACACCTACATGTCATATATATATATATATATATATATATATATATATATATATTTCTTTTTAACTATCTTTCCAATTAACCCTTTTCACACTAAACCTCTTTTTAGCCATTTCCCTAAAACAAAAAATATGGCGCTGGCGAGGATTGAACTCAGAACCTCTTGTATACAAGTCACGTGCTCTAACCAAATGAGCCACTAAGTCTTTTGTTTACAAACCTTGGAACAATGTTAAACGCTATTCTTTTCTCATTCCTCTTTTTCATGTTTTGTTGCAATATTTGTTTTTTCTCTTAAATATATCTATGTATATATACGTATTTCCACATTTTTAATTTCATTAAAAATGCGGGGTGTTACACGATATTCATCCCCAGTAGGCGCCTTTGGATTCCCTGTCATAACCCATTTAAAACCATGAATAAAGGAAGGAATCCAAAAGTTATGGCAAGGAACAGAGCTAGAGAAACACTTACTTCCCTCAATCCATCTTCGGGCAAACCCAAGAGGACAGCTAACGAAGAACCACTCGCGTTTAAACACAGATGGCCCAGGCCATGTCCCGACAGAGAATTTGGTGGCAGCAGTCTCTTCCAGAAACCAATGAGAGGGGGAGCCAGCACTCATTTTCCGTAGGTGGAAAAAATATCGAATATCTTCCCCGGTGGGTTCCCTGTGCAAAACTCGTGGAAGAGAACATAAGTGCCCAGGAGAGAAGCATAAGCGTTCAGGTGCAGTTGTGATGGCGCGAGACGAAAATAGGATAGCATATCCGGAATGAAGTTATTATCTAGAGATACACGCCCGGAAAAGCAGGCCTGTCGGTTCCAAACAGTAAGACCCTCGGGCGGTGCATCGGCTCTGCCATCTCTCCCGGGGGCATGGACATCATCTGCCGGTATGTTAAATCGCGCCGCCATTTCCCTGACCGTGGTATCATCCATACACGATGGTACTGAATCGGTGGGTTTCTCCAAAATCACAGCATCAGGCAGCATGTCCGGAGGTGCGGACGCATCCTCACCCATAATATCCACATTCTCGGTCTCCTCGGTCACAACCGGGGAATGTAGTCTCTCAATTTGTTCCCCGTGCTCAAATGCTTCGAGTGAGCTAGTTGTATGAGAAGGAGTCGATCCTTCGGTAGTCTCAAGCTCGGTACTGAACGAGCTACCACTGGGAGTAGATTCGGATGTGTGTGATGAGGGCTGGAAAGCCTCGGCTTCCGTAGTCTTTCCGGTCTTTGATCTTGTCTGCATCTCTAGCTATACTTTAACGCATCAGTGTTAGAACAGTTAGTATAGTGACTTGTACCCCTCGTGTTGGTAACAACTAATATGTGCATGTAATGTTATGCAAGGATAAGCTACGTAAAGAAAGTTCGGAATAGTTCAACAGTTCAGGTCCTAGTCCGGTTATATGCTCTATCCTATGTGAAATGTCCTAAACCCAGCTCACGCAACTGCCAGCATCGGCATCAACGCTTGGTGCAAAGTTACGCGCTAAGTATACAAATCTAAAGACATATAGTCGGAAGGTCAAAGTCCAACAGAAGGAAAGAATGAACGCCCGAGGCACCAAGGTCCAAATTTCCAAAACCTCTCCAGGGTCGAAATTTCGAACCTGGGGGTTCGAAAATTCAAACCTCTAAAGTTCAAAAATTCGAACTCGGCGGGGTTTGAAATCCGAACCTGTATAGGTTTGAAAATTCGAACCCCTATGGGTTCGAAATTTTGAACTTGGTAGGTTTGGAAAATCGAACCCCATGGGCTCGATGATTCGAACCCACAGGTTTCGAACTTTCGAATCCGCAGAGGTTCGAATTGTCGAACCCACAGTGTTTCGAAACTTCGAACCCGCAAGGGTTCGAAACCCTGAACCCAACTGGGTTCGAGCCTCGAAGTCTCCATCGCGGCCCTTCGGCCTCTGTCCTCCTCACCCTCTTAACACCAGGCCCTACCTAGCTCGAGTTCGAAATTCTCCGGTTCGAAATTCTTGGGTTCGAAGCTTTCAACAATGGCGGCCATAGAAGGAAAACATAGAAGGAAAGAAGCGAAGGGGGGTCTGTTTATAAAATAAAAAGTGTCCCTTCGCATTCCAGTGCGGGTTCGAAATTTTTTAGCCCACTAGGTTTGAAATTTCAAACCTCCCAGGTTTGAAATCTCGAACCTCAAGGGGTTCGAAAATTCGAATCTCATGGGTTCGAAATTCCGAACCCCTGGGCTCGAAATTTCGATACCCCTAGGCTCGAAATTTCGAAGCTCTTGGGGCTCAAAAATTACCGACCCAGGTTCAAAAAAAAAAAGGGGGGGATGATGATCATACATTCGGGTATGAAAACGCCATGCCACACTCTCTCATATGCGTACTTTATGCATGTTCATACCGACTCACATGCATCCACGGAGGCAACGCACTATGGGTACTTAGCGATTTGAGCACGGCACATCCCCCAACGACAGCTCATCCGCCCCACCAGGGAGAATGAGCCTCAAAGCTAACGCTTATCTGCCTTTTGAATTACAGGAAAACTTGACAGCTTAGTTACTATCTCAACCAACACAAAGCACATCATGTCAAAGACAAGACTTATTTTGGGGAGCAAATGTTAACCGGCTTTTTGGTCCGGTTCCCAAGAGAGCATTAGACACACTCAACTTAACGTATCGCGTGAAGCTGAGGCCAAAAGGGGACGCATAGGAATGAAGGAAACAGGACCAGGGGCTACACCGCTCGTGACCTCACAGCATCCAGAAAACATCCCCTAACCAAGGCCTCGGACCTCGGAGAAGCCACAAGCTTCAAGCGCCCGATCTTGAAACCTTCACGACCCTCAGAAGAACTTCGTACCGGGCAGGGCGCGAAATTCGCACCCAGTAGGGTGCGAAATTTCGCGCCTAGGCGGGTGTGAAATTTCACGCCCAGCAGGTGCGAAATTTCGCACCCATGCCCGGGTTCAAAATTCTGGTGTGTGCAAGCGGCGGGCTCGAAATTTCTGCTAGTGGTCCCCTACTCCTACCTAATCCTACCTAACCCTTCTCCTATAAATAGCCTATGGCCTCACACTTCAAAGGGGTTGGATTTCCCTCACTTGAGACCTTCCTAGAGCTTACAAAACCCCATTAATGGCATCTCCTACTTGAGGAAGAAGGAGAATTAAATATTCTTTTTCCCCAAATACCTAGCATATGGCAATTATGAAAGTAAATGTAATGAATGTGGCTCTACTCTTGTAATTCTTGAGTGATTAATAAAATTCCAACATCCTTCCAAAGTGGACGTAGGCCTAATCCGCGGCCGAACCACTATAAATACTCGTGTCATTTACCGCTTTCTTCTACTAAGTTTTGCAACCGAATTAACTATTCCTAGTAATTTGAATCTTTGGTGTTTACGACATTTTTTGCCGTCAACAGTGCAGATGTTTGAAAATGTGATGTGCAGGCCATCAGTTCGTTGGAACGACCAAGCATTGAGTCGGTTACGACTTGGTCATGGAACGACCTGGTTAATTACATGTTCTTCTAGACGACCTGCTCTCAAGCTCCTGGACACAACCTAATGTTCCAGGTCGGTTACGACCTGACTCCTTCCCCTTCTCCAAGGCACGGTCTGACTAGGTCATTTTGTCCGATATGAGAACGACCTAATGTATGCAATCTAATGAGCCCTTTTCTGAACGATCCATATTTTACATTCGACCGAAAACTTAGATCTTTGACAACCTTGGAGCTTGCCTCGTTAGTTCAACTTGATGGTAGACGTTCTAAGGTCTGAACGACCAAGATGTTGAGCGACCTACGGTTTTCACGACCCAAGGTGTGTGACAACCTACGATCTGACTCAATAGTGTGAGAGCGACCTGAAGCCTTGGCGGTCTGGTGAATGATGTGGCAATAAAGACCTAGAGACTTATAATCTGAAACGACCTGACCTACAAGAGCATGAACGATTTAACCTTGAGCCATATTTTTTATGGATTAGCAATCATGTAATGTTGAAGGTTGTAGTTTTCTATCGCTATTTTTACCATTATGAAAATTGTTTACATGTACATTTAACCATAATTTTCCGTTTTATTTTGTAAACAGGGTAAAAACAGTTACAGATAGTCCTATTGGGTTTACAACATTATTGGGTTATTATCACACATCTTACTTGCCTAACCTCAACCGGCTTGACATGTCTTAAAACATATGAGAAATTCGTGGGCACTCCTAGCATACATCTTAATACATCTGAGAAATTCCTGGGCACTCCTAGCATACATCTTAAAACATCTGAGAAATTCTTGGGCACTCCTAGCATACGTCGAACCATGCCTAAATGGATGTTGCTTTTGGATGTAACTAATGTGTAATTAGTGAGTTGCATATCATTACTTTGTTAAAAATAATACTTATATTTTAGTTATTGTAAAAAAAATATTTTGTTATGTAATATGTAATCGTGAAAGGAATTAAGAATGACATACAACATCGGATATATATATATATATATATATATATATATATATGTGGGAGAGGCTATATAAACACAAATAAGTGGACACACAATCTTGACCGTTAGATTATTTTGTCTTTATATGGAAGAGTGTAATTCACGAGGTGATCCAATGGTGTAAATTCATTGTGTCGCCAATTGTGTCTAAATTTTGTGTTCAAATAGACTTTCCCTGTATATACATACATAGATATATATACATGTGTGTGTGTATATATAAAGTTGATGGTTTTAATCTTGTTAATAGCGTATATCCATAAAATGTTATGTCATATATGCTTTTGTATATATGAGTAACTGAGTAACTTTACCATTTCGTTGATTTTATTGTTGTATGTATGTTAAATGTCGTGTTTTTTAAAGGATTTAACAATGGATTAATAAACAACTAAATTTATTTGAAAAATAAATTAATGATCAACTAACTAATTAACGTTGGGAAATTAATGTGCAGAGGCAAGAAAGCGGGAGTATAGACGTTGTATCCTCAATGGGGTCACTGTCATAAAAGAGAAATTCGGCACGACTATAGTGCAACTGATGATTGTCACCCGCTCTTCAATGTTAACGTAACCATTCTTCAAATTTGATTATAAATTTGTAGAAGACACTACTAGTAATTTATTTATGATGGGAGAGGGTTTTAAGTTTGGATAGAACAGGAAAAAAAATTGTGGATGATAATAATGTACATAAATTTTCTACATGTAGAGAAACAAGTGAGAGGATTCTATGTTTTGTTTTTTGTGATTTTTGAAATAAAAACAATTTTTTTATTCTTTTGAGATTAAAAAAATAAAAAATAAAAGAATTATTATTATTATTAATGTACGAATTTTATGTTTTGTGATTTAAACATCTTCATATATTTGAATAAATAATAAATAATTTTATCATTTTTCTCATTTATGTAAATATGGTATACATTAAAATTCCCATATTTTTAGGATTTATTAAATAAATTAATGAATATTAGTTAATCGTATATACATATATATATACACACACACACACACACTGTAAAACCCCACCTCTGCCAGGGTAACTCTTGCAAGCACACTATCTTTGGAGGGGCGTTAAACAAGGTAAACATGCATGCAGATATCACAAGACAGAACATATGAGTAAAACAGAGTAGTAAAGCAGCGGATAAAACTAGCATTTCAAAACCATAGTCAAGTTACATCAAAGTACTTGGTCATTATTTTCCCATAAAACAAAGTCTAGAACATAAACTGAAAACTGAAAAAGAAACATAAAGTAACTATCCCCAAGGTAGAATAAAGCCATAGCGAGCTCAAGTCCAAACCGTACATGAGCTATCCAGAAAAGCAGCTAAAGATCCAAGCTAGGTACCAGTGTTCCCACCCTGTAAACCTGGGGGGGAAACGGAAGAAAAGAGGCGAAAGAAAACGGGTCAGTCAAAAAGACTGGTAAGTCCTATCTACTATCAGTATAAAAACTAATAAAGTTAACTGGACATGTAAAGCAGAGATGAAACATAGGGTGATAACTGGCGTGGTGAAAAGTTAACAAGATAGATCAAGTGTGGCATCGCATATACAAGGTTAAGTTGCACCAGGTGTGTACTAGTATTCTACTCCATGTCAAGTATAAACAAGAAATGATCCCTTGGCCCAAAGCTGGCCCATATCATGAGATGACCTACATTGAGGTCCAACTACTCGGTCTAGTCGATCGGCTCCCTATAAGCCTAACTCGTCGTGTATCGGTGTCATACGGCTTAATCATGGAATGTAGTTAACTGTGCAAGGTCCACCCTAAGGTGTATCCGGCCCTACAGTGTAAACCTCAGACACAATTCAAGTATGCACAGTCTAAACCTACCGGTGCCCATGTTCAACTCCGGACTTAATGTGCACGACCATGGTCCGCCTGAACAACCGGTGCACCATTCAGCCGTCTCTTTTGGCCTCTTACAATCAGTCCAGTAATCGTGCCCCACCCTAGCCTAGTCCAGGGTACCCATGATACTTCTAAGTAGGTTACTGCTGAAAAGGACCACGTAACTAGGGTTTCAAGCGTGTTAAATGTGGTTAACCCTATCCTAACCATGTATTGAGTTGGTCAAGTGTATTCAAGCAGTTCATGACTTGACCCTATCAATACATCGGGTTTAATTGGTTAAGTACATTCAAGTAGTTCATGACTTAACCCTACCAATCCATCGTGTTTAATTGGTTAAGTATATTCAAGTAGTCCATGACTTAACCCTACCAATCCATCGTGTTTAATTGGTTAAGTATATTCAAGTAGTTCATGACTTAACCCTACCATGTGGCATTAATTAAGTTAATGCACCTCAACCTCTCACATTAGACTTTGTTGTGGTTACTAGTTAAGCCGGGCGGGTCCGGGTAGCTTTACACCACAACTTAGTCTAACCTCGTGTTTCAAGTGCGACATGACCAACTACTCACATTGGGTCCTATTGCTTGTAGCCACTAGTTAAGCCGGTCGGTTCCGGGTAGATTTATGCTACAAACTCAACCCAACATCGAGTTGGCCACATTCATGTTTTCTAGAAGTCATGTCCAAGTCCATGTTTCAAGCATAAACACATGTCAAACTTTCATGTCATATTTTCAAGTCATGTTCTCATGTTATTAAGTTTGCCCAACTACCCATAATGTATTCCCATCGCACGTAAATTCGTATCAACGCAAATAGATCAAAGAGGGAACATAACTATATGACAAGGTGGGCATAAGGTGGGAAAAACTACCACAAATTAAACATGGTGATATTTGAGGCCAAAAGGGGTTCAACATACTAGCATATGGCCTCAACATGTATGATAGCATAAAAGGTGACTTGGCCTCATACATATCAAATAGCATAAGGGTGATTTGGCCACAAGCATGCATACTAGAATAAGGATGCTTTGGCCATAAGTTAAACATGGTGGCATATGAGGCAAATGTGTTCATAAACTTGCATATTACATTATAAGCCTCAAAACATGCATGATATCAACTTTAGCAATTAGGTGAAACATGATCATAAATGGCATAGGATGATAGCTAGTGATTCGCATATAACATCATATGCAAGATAACATAAGGTTTATGAGAGATCATAAACTTGCATATTACATTATAAGCCTCAAAACATGCATAACATTCAAACTTAGCGAATAGGTGATACATGGTCCTAGATGACATAGAATGATGACTAGAAGTTCGCATATAACATTATATGCAAGTTATCATAAAGGTTATGAGAGTTCTCATGTTGCATAATGCAACATTTCAACATAAAGCTTATAGCTTTTAACCCACAATGTCAAGGTGATAGCCTTACAAACATGCATAGAATAAACTTATGCATGACATGTTAGAATCAAAGCACATATCATACTTAGGCCCAAACTCAAACTTGCAACATGTCACATTTAACTTCATAGTTAGAATCTAAGAGTAGTATAGGGCTTACAATGCTATGAAGACCTATGAAATAAAATAAGATTGAGACGAAGCCACACTAGCAAATCCGCAACCAAAGACGATAAACTCCACTTCAAGACTTGAGAACAAGAAGGAATAACCCCAAAGACAAAGGAAGATGGCTCTTTTACTTAAGAAGGATGGCTCCTTTATGACATAGATTGATTTGAGACACTCATGCTCTCATGAAGAAGGTGGAGGCCATGATTTGTGAACATTTGGGCAGCATTTAGTTGTAGGAATGATTAATGAGGGTTTAGGCTAGGTCTAGGGGTCTTTTTATAGGTGATTAGGTTAGTTTAGACCATAGGATTAACCCTAAATCGAATCTGAGCCATCAACTCCCGTCAGAAACTTCTAGAACAAGACCCAACATGTCAAAATGGTGCACCTGAAAAATTGGTCCGACCGGGGGGGTCGACCCCTGGGTCGACATGGGTGTCGACCCCTGGGTCGACATGGGTGTCGACCCATTGGGGGGGTCGACCCCTGTGTCGACCCTGCCTGGGGCGGGAAAATTCGCGCCCATTCTGTCTTGGTTGCAATTCGAATCTGAATTCGAATTCGAACTATTTCGGGCTTGGAATTTTCTGAAAACTTCATTGGGCCATAACTTGGTCATACGGACTCCGTTTTTTGAAAACTCGGACTCTATTTCGCGTATTTTTCCGAGACGAACGTAATGGTACAGCCCGTTTCCCTTGATTCAGATTTTACAATTTGATTCTGCCTTGATTTATATTATAACATGTTATTCAAAAATACGGGTTGTTACATTCTCCCTTCCTTAAAGGATTTCGTCCCCGAAATCTCCAAGTTAGGAAGAACGTATCCTACCATCCATCATCCATCTACTCGAAACATCATCCACAAGTAACCATTGTCCTTAAAAAAGATTCTAAATGCTGTATGAACATATGCAAAAGGTGTGTGTATATGTACTTATCTAATGCAAAAATCAGGCGGTTACTGATTCAGTAAACCTCCTTAATGAAAAGTATGTTAGTGAAATGAGTCCATATGTATGCAAATTCCTAACATAATTTATAATCTCTACATGAGTGCACATAACATTCATTCATATGCAACATCCACGTGATAGCACAACAAGTTTCATCCATGAATAAGTATCAGCACTCATGCATATGCAATATGAAAGTGTGTGAGCCGATCTTAGTGCCTAATGTGTGTCATGCATCCACGAGTATCCACTTGCAAACACTTGCAACCACTTGCAACCATCAAGCATAACATGTTTCAAATACATGTTTCATCCAAAGGGTTTCTACTTAAGGTTCTCATGACACGATTACGAGATAACAAGATAAACAAGATAAACAAGGTAAACATGGATAGCAAAAGAAAGATATGCTAATTAGGAAAAGAGATCGAGAAGATAGTATACAAGTAAGATCCACGGAAAAACAGGGATCAAGGATATACTCCTAAAAAGATATATGATGCGCGTATCTAGTCTTCAACCTTCTAAGCCGCATTTCCTTGAACTTAATTCCATTGTGCTTTGACCGTTTTTAACCTTCCAATTCCGTAGCTTCTTAATTCCTACTTCAGAAATGTGAGTTGGAACTCATTTCACTGTCGCTTCTCATTTCATTTTCACTTATTTTTTCTAGCATACTCGGTTCTTAACTTAACTGTATACTCATGACTTCATGCAAGCTTTCCCAAAATTCAATGTAAGGTATTCCACGTAGAAGAACTTTCCTTCGAAAATAAATACCAATCCATGTGGCCAAATGCACTTATTAACATGATTTCTATGAACCATCCGCGAACACTAATCGAATAGATCATTAATTTCCAATAAAAGATTCTAGGTAACTAATCCTGACAGAACTCTAAAGGTTACGCGAGACTTCGAGGGTATTACCAAGGCAAGTCAAGAGGCTAACTACCCTTCTTTCAAAACCGAGGAAGGTACCCTTACTGGATAACCACTTCATCCCTAGAATCAACCCAAAGCCCAAAAACATAATCCCTACTTCCAAACTCAACACTTAGCATAGACATCCTTCTGCGAGAAGAGATACTTGAGCGACTTGTGATCTGTATATAACCCGAATCTCTTGCCAAAAAAATAATGGTGCCATGATTTAAGCGCAAAGACAATCGCCGCCGACTCCAAATCATGCGTGGGGTAGTTCTTCCCATAAACTTTGAGTTGCCTAACCCCATAACATATTACTCTTTCTTCTTACATCAGGACCGCGCCTAATCCCATGTCACGTGCATTGGTGTTCACGACAAACATCTTCCCTCCATCGGGTAAAGCTAAAACTGGTGCTGTGGTAAGAGTCCTCTTAAGCCTTTGAAAAGCAGGCTCACACTCCAATTCCCATTCAAAGGCTAAGTCCTTTTTCGTCAACTTAGTAAGAGGAGTTGAAATCTTAGCGAAGTCCTTGATGAACTTCCTATAAAACCCTGCAAGACCAAGAAAGCTTCTTACTTCGGTTGCGTTCCTAGGAGCTTTCCAGTCTTGAACTACAACCACTTTCGCGGGATCCACAACTATACTTTGCTTAGGAACTATGTGCCCAAGTAACCGAGCTTTCTTTCTCCAAAAATGACATTTTGAGAACTTGGCTTTCAACTGGTGAGCTCTAAGCATATCCCTAACTTCCTTGAGATGTGCAGCATGCTCATCCTCATCTTTTGAGAAGATCGGAATATCATCCACGAAAACGACCACAAACTTGTTAAGGAACTCCCGAAACACCCTACTCATCAAGTCCACGAAGTATGCGGGTGCATTAGTCAAACCGAATGGCATAACAAGCCATTCAAAGAATCCATCTGGAGTCCTAAACGCAATCTTATCAATACTATCCTCAGCCACTCCAAGCTGATGGAATCCAGTGGCTAGATCGAGTTGAGAGAAAACAGAAGCACCTACAAGCTGGTCAAAGAGATCATCAATCCTCGGTAATGGGTGCCTATTCTTCTTTGTCAGCTTGTTTAACTCACGATAATCAACACACAGACGAAGTGAATACCACTGGAGCACCACATTCAGAAATGCTTCGCCTAATAAAATTTTCTCAAGCAACTCCTTGACTTGCTTACTAAGCTCTCTTCTTTCACGAGGGGCCATGTGCCTAACGGGCAATGATACTGGCTTGGCATTATCGACTAGATAAATGCAGAAATCTATCTCTCGTTTAGGGGGTAACCCCTTAACTTCTTCAAAGACATCTGGATAGTCTCGGACCACCCTTACAGATTGCAGATCATCGATGGACGAGTCAAGAGATTCAAGATAACATAACATGACGGGACCTCTAGGGTTACAAGAAATTTCTAGGGTATTACCGAGGCGAGTCATGAGCCTCACTACCCTATGCTCCTAATCAAGGATGGCTCCATAACTGGACAACCAATCCATGCCCGAAATCAACCCGTATCCCATAAACCAAAGAACATAAGCATTACACATGAACTCTACGCTCAAGATAGAGGTTTTCAAATCCATACAAATCACAGGTAGATGGGCGGAACCCCCAATTGGATTTGAAAAACTAACGGGACCTCAACTAGACTAGTACTTAGGTGCAAACTTTCAACAAGATCAGAAATAAAACTATGCGATGCGCCAGAATCAAATAAGGTACGAACAGGGAAATCAGAAATGTAAACATGACTTTCTACAGAAACACTACCTCGATCAAAAGCTGGAAGAGTGAGGAGAGCCTGCAACTGCCCTCCAGAGGGTCCTGCTTGCTGAGTTTGTCCTTGCCCCTGTCCTTGCTTCTTCGGGCAATCCTTGCTAAAATGTCCAGACTCTCCGCAATGAAAACACTCGCCTAACTTCCTCTTCTTCTTCCTGCAATCCTTGACCAGATGCCCCTTGATCCCACAAAAGTTGCATTTCCTCTTCTTACTTGACGTGTTGTCGTTCTTTCCTCCTTTCCCGGAGTCTATCTTCTTGCCTTGAGACTTATTTGCCTTGACCTTCTTCTTGTCACTCTTATCTTCCTCTTGAAGTAGGGCCGTATTCACCAAATTTTCGAAGGTCGCCCCCATGGGTATATGAGTCATGGCCAAACTGCGCAATGGCTCGTTCAATCCTAGAGCAAAGTGTAGGGCCTTCTTCCGAGCTGTGTTAACCCATTCTAGACCGAACTGAGCAAGTTGATTAAACTTATCCACGTATTCTCTAACGGTCATGTCCCCTTGCTTTAGTGATAGGAACCTCTCCATCTGAAGGTTCTCTTTTGTCGATGATAGAAGCCTCAGTCCAAACCTTCTCCTAAAGTCATCCCAAGTCTCAATTGGTCTAGTAGTGGTGGTGACTACCCACCAATAAGCAGCTTCCCCTTTCAATAGCCATACCGCCAACAGAACTTTCCTACGATCTTCCACATCAAAGATAGCAAAGAGGTCTTTAGTTTCCTTTAACCAGTTTCTTGCCTCCACAGAAGTCTCCGTTCCGACAAAATTCTGGCAACCCATCGCCTTAAAGTCTTTGCAAAGCTCCGCGAAATTCGCTTGTGTATGCTGAGGAGGAGAAGGAATATCCGCGGGGCCGGCTTCATTCGCCCTTGCCTCCATGTACCTTCTAAACCAAATAGGTACTGGTACACCCTCCGGGATGGCAAAATTATCGGCCATACTGAAACGAAGGAAAAAGATGGATAGATTCAGAACGAGGAAACGAAGGATAGTGCTAATGGCTTTTGGGGAATAGCCTTTTAAAATAACTAGACATTTCTTGGAAAATACTTAATTGGTTTTGAAAATAGTTTTTCAAAAGGTAAGTTTTAAAAACCTTTTGCTCAAATCTTGTAAACCTTATGCTCTGATACCAAATGTAACACCCCACCTCTGCCAGGGTAACTCTTGCAAGCACACTAGCTTTGGAGGGGCGTTAAACAAGGTAAACATGCATGCAGATATCACAAGACAGAACATATAAGTAAAACAGAGTAGTAAAGCAGCGGATAAAACTAGCATTTCAAAACCATAGTCAAATTACATCAAAGTACTTGGTCATTATTTTCCCATAAAACAAAGTCTAGAACATAAACTGAAAACTAAAAAAGAAACATAAAGTAACTATCCCCAAGGTAGAATAAAGCCATAGCGAGCTCAAGTCCAAACCATACATGAGCTATCCAGAAAAGCAGCTAAAGATCCAAGCTAGGTACCAGTGTTCCCACCCTGTAAACCTGGGGGAGGGGGGGGAATGGAAGAAAAGAGACGAAAGAAAATGGGTCAGTCAAAAAGACTGGTAAGTCCTATCTACTATCAGTATAAAAACTAATAAAGTTAACTGGACATGTAAAGCAGAGATGAAACATAGGGTGATAACTGGCGTGGTGAAAAGTTAACAAGATAGATCAAGTGTGGCATCGCATATACAAGGTTAAGTTGCACCAGGTGTGTACTAGTATTCCACTCCATGTCAAGTATAAACAAGAAATGATCCCTTGGCCCAAAGCTGGCCCATATCATGAGATGACCTACATCGAGGTCCAACTACTCGGTCTAGTCGATCGGCTCCCTATAAGCCTAACTCGTCGTGTATCGGTGTCATACGGCTTAATCATGGAATGTAGTTAACTGTGCAAGGTCCACCCTAGGGTGTATCCGGCCCTACAGTGTAAACCTCAGACACAATTCAAGTATGCACAGTCTAAACCTACCGGTGCCCATGTTCAACTCCGGACTTAATGTGCACGACCATGGTCCGCCTGAACAACCGGTGCACCATTCAGCCGTCTCTTTTGGCCTCTTACAATCAGTCCAGTAATCGTGCCCCACCCTAGCCTAGTTCAGGGTACCCATGATACTTCTAAGTAGGTTACTGCTGAAAACGACCACGTAACTAGGGTTTCAAGCGGGTTAAATGTGGTTAACCCTATCCTAACCATGTATTGAGTTAGTCAAGTGTATTCAAGCAGTTCATGACTTGACCCTATCAATACATCGGGTTTAATTGGTTAAGTACATTCAAGTAGTTCATGACTTAACCCTACCAATCCATCGTGTTTAATTGGTTAAGTATATTCAAGTAGTCCATGACTTAACCCTACCAATCCATCGTGTTTAATTGGTTAAGTATATTCAAGTAGTTCATGACTTAACCCTACCATGTGGCATTAATTAAGTTAATGCACCTCAACCTCTCACATTAGACTTTGTTGTGGTTACTAGTTAAGCCGGGCGGGTCCGGGTAGCTTTACACCACAACTTAGTCTAACCTCGGGTTTCAAGTGCGACATGATCAACTACTCACATTGGGTCCTATTGCTTGTAGCCACTAGTTAAGCCGGTCGGTTCCGGGTAGATTTATGCTACAAACTCAACCCAACCTCGAGTTGGCCACATTCATGTTTTCTAGAAGTCATGTCCAAGTCCATGTTTCAAGCATAAACACATGTCAAACTTTCATGTCATATTTTCAAGTCATGTTCTCATGTTATTAAGTTTGCCCAACTACCCATAACGTATTCTCATCGCACGTAAATTCGTATCAACGCAAATAGATCAAAGAGGGAACATAACTATATGACAAGGTGGGCATAAGGTGGGAAAAACTACCACAAATTAAACATGGTGATATTTGAGGCCAAAAGGGGTTCAACATACTAGCATATGGCCTCAACATGTATGATAGCATAAAAGGTGACTTGGCCTCATACATATCAAATAGCATAAGGGTGATTTGGCCACAAGCATGCATACTAGCATAAGGATGCTTTGGCCACAAGTTAAACATGGTGGCATATGAGGCAAATGTGTTCATAAACTTGCATATTACATTATAAGCCTCAAAACATGCATGATATCAACTTTAGCAATTAGGTGAAACATGATCATAAATGGCATAGGATGATAGCTAGTGATTCGCATATAACATCATATGCAAGATAACATAAGGTTTATGAGAGATCATAAACTTGCATATTACATTATAAGCCTCAAAACATGCATAACATTCAAACTTAGCGAATAGGTGATACATGGTCCTAGATGACATAGAATGATGACTAGAAGTTCGCATATAACATTATATGCAAGTTATCATAAAGGTCATGAGAGTTCTCATGTTGCATAATGCAACATTTCAATATAAAGCTTATAGCTTTTAACCCACAAGGTCAAGGTGATAGCCTTACAAACATGCATAGAATAAACTTATGCATGACATGTTAGAATCAAAGCACATATCATACTTAGGCCCAAACTCAAACTTGCAACATGTCACATTTAACTTCATAGTTAGAATCTAAGAGTAGTATAGGGCTTACAATGCTATGAAGACCTATGAAATAAAATAAGATTGAGACGAAGCCACACTAGCAAATCCGCAACCAAAGACGATAAACTCCACTTCAAGACTTGAGAACAAGAAGGAATAACCCCAAAGACAAAGAAAGATGGCTCTTTTACTTAAGAAGGATGGCTCCTTTATGACATAGATTGATTTGAGACACTCATGCTCTTATAAAGAAGGTGGAGGCCATGATTAGTGAACATTTGGGCAGCATTTAGTTGTAGGAATGATTAATGAGGGTTTAGGCTAGGTCTAGGGGTCTTTTTATAGGTGATTAGGTTAGTTTAGACCATAGGATTAACCCTAAATCGAATCTGAGCTATCAACTCCCGTCAGAAACTTCCAGAACAAGACCCAACATGTCAAAATGGTGCACCTGAAAAATTGGTCCGACCGGGGGGGTCGACATGGGTGTCGACCCATTGGGGGGGGGGTCGACACTGGTGTCGACCCTGCCTGGGGCGGGAAAATTCCCGCCCATCCTGTCTTGGTTGCAATTCGAATCTGAATTCGAATTTGAACTGTTTTCGGGTTTGGAATTTTCTGAAAACTTCATTGGGCCATAACTTGGTCATACGGACTCCGTTTTTTGAAAACTCGGACTTTATTTCGCGTATTTTTCCGAGACGAACGCAATGGCACAGCCCGTTTTCCTTGATTCAGATTTTACAATTTGATTCTGCCTTGATTTACATTATAACATGTTATTCAAAAATACGGGTTGTTACACACACACACACATATATGTATTTATGTATGTATATAAGTTTGTGTGTGCGTATGGTTATATGACATCCTTGTCTCAAAGCATGTCTTTTGGATTCAAACCACAACCACTTGTTTATATCTAAATAATAGGCGAGTGAGAGACTCAATAAGTTATAAAAAAAAAAAAGGAAGAAAGTGGGTTGTGTGATGGAAATCAGAGCGTACTAAAGGATGGTGCACACATTTGGGAGTGGTATATGTACACATATGCACGCACACACACATACATACTTAGAGGAGGGCTATATGAATATCCCTATTTCGAAAGACCCCTTCTGCATCTGAACCACAATCATTCATTTATGTATAAATAATTGACAAGTAAGAAAGAAAGTTTGTGAGTGGAGAATGAAAAAGGATTATGTTATTAAATTCAAGCGGCACTTAGGGTGTTGTAATGTTCATAGTGCAACGGATGCTACTTATATTTGGTTTGTTTTAAATTTTAGATTATACAACTAGTAAGATATATATCACTTAAATGTAAAATATTAAAAAATAATCGAGAAAGAATTCTATCTAATTATCAGTAGAAAGAAAAGAAGGGAAAAAAGGTGTTTGAAATTAATAGAATTTTAGAATTCAATCTAGGATAAGTTCGTTTATAAAATAAATTCATTACAATCACTAATGCATATAATTTATGTCACGTTGTCAAATTGCCTTAAACAATCATGGAATAGAAGCAAATCTTTAAGAAAAGATGTAATAGAGCCGGCTGGAACCTAACACAACACCACCAAAGGTTATTGAGTCCGAGTTTGTACACATCTTTTTGATGGATGTGTACAAAACACCGGATACTATTGGTGGAAATCAGGGAGGTCCATATGGACCCCCCTGGTCTCCACCAATTAGGTGAAGTGTTTTGTTCACCTCACTTAAAAGTGAGGTGAACAAACTACTACACAAGGTTATTGACAACGGTTTGAACAATAAACTTGTTCAGACTGTAGTACTACTGACTAGCTGATAGATCAAATTAAGTCAGACATTAGGCAGAACACTTAAAGTGCATTTAAAACCATGTTCCTCTTCTTTTACCAGGGCATAGCAACTGAGAACGGCATAACGGACATGTAACATGACCATTATCAATCCACGTATCCACGCATGCTTTATGAAATGCATGGCGGCAATTCCCAAGCTGCCTTACTTCGTCTCTTGCTTCCATCCAGTTCAAACATATTCTACAGCTCGTCTCCTCTGATTTTTTATTATATAACTTCGCAAATTCCACAACTGAAAGATTGTTTTTTACACTACCCTTAGGATCAATGGCGGCTTCAGAAGAAGAAAAGTTGAATGTTTGATCTTGGAAGATGTCCAGATGCATTAAGGGAGGAGAACATATGCCAAGATTAGAGAGAAATAAAGTGATTACGAAGTCTACCTTGCAGATGAAATGAGCCAGATATTGGATTGGCTTTGGAAGAAGAATTTGATTACCTATGCGAGGATAAGCCATTTTTAAATTGTTGGCGTATTAATCTATGGAATGAAGCATTATATACAGAGAGAGTCAAGTAGGTAAAGGATTCGAAATAGGAAAGGATATGGAAAAAGCATGATGATATTACCGTGTCTTTTACTTTGTCCTTTTATCAAATTCAAAGCTCATTCCAAATTGGCAAGCCAGCATGTTGTAATAATCAAGCATAATAGCAGTTTTACCTGCTGTATCTATAATTTCGATTAAGACTAGACAGAAAGATTAGCTGATTATTCTAATTAACATAACAAGTAAAAAAATCACTATCAAGCACGAATTTGCAGCATGCTTAATCCACTTAATAAATGCTAAATCGATATGGTGTAGCCATTCCTATGTTTATGGCAGAGAGGTGCTTTGAATATGGATATATATGGACCAATAGCATAGCACAATCGCATTGAATTGATGTATTAGCTTCTCAAGGCTCCATCTTTGATACTAGTAGAGGCGAGAAAAAACCGAAATAAAACCGAAACCAAACCAAAAAAACTAAAATCGAAAAAAAATCGAAAATAAAAAAATCGAACCGTACTAATAATTCGGTTCCGGTTTTAGATCCAAAGCGAACCGAAAAAACCAAAACCAAAACCAAACCAAATTATTAAAATAATTAATAAATACTCCCTCCAGTTCGAAATATTAGACATTTTAGGCTTTTTCCCATTTTACTAATTATATGACGTTCTACATCCACTTGCTTTTATTCACTTTTCCCATGCAACATTTATTAAAAAAGCTGACTGGTATCTATTCTTCCAAAGCAACAGTATTTATCTTCCCTCCAATATCAACTTACTTTCCCTCCCTTTTGTAAAAGCCAACCTAGAATTAACGCCCAGTTAGTATTGGGAAGTGTGAATTAACGTGCATGTGGCAGAAAGGAGGGAGTAATTAAGTTTGTTTTCACTTTTATTAATTTGTGTGATAAAACCTAAAACGACTAATATTACGAACTGGAGGGAGTATATAATATTTGTAATTTATAAATCATGTCTTGTATTTATCATATATGATGTCTTGGATATACCCTGCAAACAGAAAGAATTAGGTTAAGGATTCTTGGATGTTTTGAATTGAAGATGAAAGTTGATGTACGAGTAGACTATTTTCTAGAATTCCAAGTTATGGTTCACACTGGAGTGCTCCCACTCATTTCCTTTTTTTCTTTCTTGTCTTCAGCTTAGAGCTAGCTAGCTTAGCTTTGTACTACTTTGGATAACTTATAGTCTATTAGTCTGTACTATATACCATGTGTCTCAATACACTCGGTTAAAACAATTTATTTTAATTTCTTTTATGGTTGTTTAAATTTACAATATTTTTTTTATTTAAATCGGTTTTAAAACCGAAACCGAGGTTTTGAAACCGAAACCGATGCTTCGGTTACGGTTTCGGTTAACGATTTTCAAAACCGAGATCTTTCGGTTTCGGTTTCGGTTTTACCCTAAAACCGAACCGAACCGAATCGGGTTTGCTCACCCCTGTCTGATAGAGTCAAGTAGTTTTTAGTCTTTTAGATGTACAAAATAGTAGTCAATTTAAGGTCAAATGCAAAAGCAGTCACCAGATAACTGTTTTGACAATGGCTTCATTGGGGTCTACAGCCCAAGTTGATTAGAGCTCAAAAGTTCGATTATTAGAATAGAATTTGTTGACTTGAGCTTGAGGAAGAAAAAAAGTGAAGCCCATATGACAAAAAAAAGCGGCCGAAATGGAATTGCAACTCATAAGATGTATGGATTGATTGAATTACAATTCAATCTAGAAATGAAATGAAAAGAAAATCAGTCGAGAATTTTAACTTGGTCTATAAATGATATTTAGGTAGTATTTTTCTTCTACATATATATGATGAATGTGCGTTTTGCAAAGTTGCATTTGGCACGAAAAGGTATCAGGTTGAGCCAACCGGTAATATTGAACAATGAAACCAAAACCTTAAGTGATACCTTTTATATACCTTGAATTTTAACTTGATCGAGAATAGTTTTGGGCTTAATTGGGTTTTAATCAGAAACCAAAAAGATATCAGGTTGAGCCCACTGATCCGTTTTGAAAAGTTGCATTTGGTAGTTTTGGGCTTAATTGGTTTTTTCTTTTTTCTTTTTTGTACTGGCTCCAACTTTGGCTCAACTACAAATAAATTTGGTACTTGCCAGTTTACCTCTCGTAAAATGGAGTAAAACCTTAGATAGGAGCATTCAATTTCAGTTTAAATGTAAACTAGCGTGAGGCGCATTCTTCATGCACGGGTAAAAGTTATCATTGTTTGTATCATGTTGTTTGGGAATAGACAACAATTTTCATATTGAAAACGGTGTGCATGTGTTGTATCTAACATCAATATGATCATACTTCTTTGTACATTGAGGTAATATATTGAAGGTGTAGACATTGGGATCATGATGGTTGATTAGTTTAAATGGAGCACATCCTTTGATTAGGATATATTAGTCTTCCCAGTATTATAAACTTTCAAATGAAAATTCTTACCTTGTCCCAACTAGTTAGGACGCTTGGGATCATGAGTTTGATTACCATATTGGAGGGTCGAACTGTAACACCCCACGTCAATTAATGTCACTCACGAAGGGAATGCATTAACTTCCATGGAGGTTATAAGTGAATATAGAACAGAAAAATTACAACAAGACAGGTAGTAAATAGTACTTGGAAATCTAAAACTTCATTTTATTGCAGCGGAAATTAAACATGTTTGTTGCATCATAAAACCATAGATCATAACCAAGTACAATATCCATCTTCATAAAAACAAAATACATAATCCCATTACATAAATAGCCATTAAAAAGATAACAAGCTGGACTTTACCTCAACGGTCCAAGCTTTCCAAAGAGAGATGAAGCAATTCAATCAAACTCCACTAGAGCTGGGCCCAACCTGAGGACCTGGTGGGGGGGGAAGGATAGAAATAGAGGGGGTCAGACATAAAGTCTGGCGAGTATGATAATTCTAACAATACTATTATCAAAATAACTAGACTAAGGCATAAGCTGGAAGACAAGTAAATGTCTATGAACTATTAGGTAGATAAAGATAGCGTTTAAGATAACGTTAAAGATAACGGTAAAGGCACACCTAATTTCTAACGAATAATTACTACACTGCACCGCACACCACTACACTGCACCGCACCAGTCACCTTAAAGGTTGATCCCACTTGCTTCACACAGAAACATATAAATAGCCTTACGTACCCCTAGCTGACTACATAGGTGCCGTCTGCCCCTACCTCCACTAGGTGTACCCCACTACCCACTTTCGATAGGCTCCCTACTCGTAGATACCCGTGCTGGCCCCCACAGTGGGGTGTATCACTCGCCTAAAGTGGCAACCCGATACAACTTGAGAATGCACGGCTTATACCTACACGATGCAACAATGTCTTACCTACCAGCCTGGGTCCACACACGCATATGAAACCCGTTGGACTTGCGTTGCCACCGCTCCCCGTTTTGGCCTCTTACAGTCAAACCCAGCATGCGTGTCCCGTCCTCGACTTGGGTCGAGCCCACAAAGATACGTTTGGGATACTGGTCGAAATGGGCCCCCACAGGCTACCCACCTAAGCTTGTCACTAGTATATCCCACTTAACCCTCTTAGTCATGTTCATTTACATGTGTGTTTGGTTAAGTCTTACTAATCGTATTTCACATGCCACTAAAGGCAACCCCAAGATTCCTCATGCCACCCAAGGAACCTACTTAACCCCCATGTCCCACCTTACATGTTTATCTGGTTAAGTATTTCTTAATTCATTCAGGCCATAACCTCATAAAGACCTCTCACATTAGACTGGCATTTATGGCAGCTGGATTTGCCGGGCGGGTCCGGGCAGTCTTACACCGTAAAAGAGTGTAACCTTGTGTCTTTACAACCGTTATGCTTTAGTTTAGGCCTAGGACCTCTCACATTGGGTTGACATTTGTGACCACTGGATTTGCCGGGCGGGTCCGGGCAGGTTTACGTCACAAACGAGTCCAACCTCGTGTCCTAAGCATTGATTAACACTTAAAATCTTTTACCCCAGTTTTAATAATTCCCTATTCAAATTATTAATTAAGTCAACTTTTAATGATGTCCATAATTGACTCAATTATGGCCATCCACTTATGGCATGCAAAATCATATCAATTGCACCCCAACTTTTTAATATTAAATCTTAAATATTACCCCTACCCCACGCTTATACGTTCGCTTATTCAACGCATAATATAGGCTAGACTTGTATAGTCTAACACCTAGCACAAAGATAAATTATCACAACATAAAGACAATTAAAATAAATCTAATCATAATAGGGGTGAAACTTGCATAAACTACACATGTTAAGGATCAAAAGTTGTCAACTTGTTAAATGTCTCAATTTATATGATATGATTATAGCCCAAATCTATACATAAACTTGCATATGGGGTTTTTAGGCAACATAATGATGGTGTGAACCAGCATAGGATATCACATATGTCATAGCATAATTCTAGATGTCATAATAGATGTCTTGGTATATGTTCATAACTTTTCTAATCAATCTAACTTGCATATGTGACTTGTCATATAAATCAACATAACCCAAACATGATGATTTAATTAATATGAACTAACTAGCATAGATGGTAACATCGTGGCCTTTTTATCATGTATGATTCATCACAACTTAGCATAGAAACTTTCAACATACATAACATCATCAGAGCATGATTTAAAACATATAAGATATCATCATCACATAACATTGGATTTACAATATACATGATGGCAAAAGGGGTTTACAACAACATATATGATAATTCACATCATCTACTCATAATCCATTCATAACTCAACCTAATTAAAATGATAATAATCTTGTTAAGATCATCATACTCACAATTTAGAGAAGAAAAGAGAGAGTTTTGCTTTGCTTTAGGGTTGAGAGAATTAGAATTGAATTTGCTTTTCTTCTTTCTTAGTTGGCGGCGGCTCCATTGATTTCCATGGCGACGGTAACTATTCTATTTTAATTAGGTTTAGGGTTAGCATTAGGATGTATTTATAGGTGTAGGAAGTTATTTAGGACCATTAGATTAACCCTGAACCATGAGAACCAATCAAATGCAAAATATGCATTTGAGCGAATCGGCCCACGGGTTGATAGCCAAACACCCTGGATTAACCCCTAGTCGACCCAGCGGGGATTGGGTCGACCTCAAAAATGGGCCGGTTCGGTTATTCCCCCTCCCAATTCGCTGTTTTGAACTTTTTCGCATATTTATTTATTTAATTTTTAATTTTTATATATATATCAATATATATATATATATATATTTCTCTGCGCAACCCATTTCACTTAATTCTTTTCTAAAAATTAAGTATACTTTAATTTGTGAATTTTAATGTTATAAAATTACGGGGTGTTACATTCTCCCCTCCTTAAAGGATTTCGTCCCTGAAATCTCCAAGTCAAGAAGGATGTATATCCTACCATCTAATCGTTCATCTACTCAACCATCAAACACCAGCATCCATTGTCCTTAAAAGACTTCTAATGCTTTAATGTTTATATGCACAGTGTGTGTAAATGTCCATATCTAATGCAAAATTAGGCAGTCTACTGATTCAGTCGACCTCCTTAGTGCAATTCATGATAGTGCCATGCGTCCAATATGTATGCAAAAGATTCCTAATGATACATATTAATTCTATATGCGTGCACAACCATCCACCCGAATGCAGCAACTATATGATAATACAACCATTATACATCCATTTTACTAAATACATCCATATATATGCAATATGCAATATGAAGTGACTGAGCCGATCTGGTGCCTAATAGTGTGTGTATATGCATCCACGAGCAACCACTAGCAAACACTTGCATCCACTTTGCATCATAACATGTCTCAAACACATGTTTTAACCATAGGATTATCCTAACTAAAGGTCAAAGATACTAGCGAGAGGATATACTAAAGATAAGATAAGTACAAGCTAAGCGATAAAGGACAAATTAAAAGACATACCCTCAAAAAGAAAAGGGTATCGTGAACGCATCTTCTCTTCCGTCTCCCAAGTAGCGTTGCTCTCATCATCTCCCCATTGCACTTTGACTAGTCTGACCTCTCAATTCCTCAACCTCTTGATTTCCGACCCAAGAATGCGCGTAGGAGCTCGTCGAATTGTTGCATCACGCTCTATCTCCACCTCTCTAAGCAAGCTCGGCTCTACCACTTCCGCGGTCTCGTGCAAGCACTTCCTCAAATGTGACACATGGAATACGTCATGTACACCACTAAGTCTCTCGGGCAACTCCACTCTATACGCCATCCGTCCAATCCTCTCCTTAATAGGAAACGGCCCTACAAACCTTGGTGCTAATTTCCCAACGGACCCAAAGCGAAAAACGTTCCGTAATGGAGACACTTTGACAAAGACCATGTCCCCAACTTCAAACTCGAGATCTGTCCTCCTCTTATCCGCATAAGATTTCTGCCTATCTTGCGCTGCTTTCATCCTCCTTCGAATCAAGTCGATCTTCTCCGAAGTCTCCCTAATCATATCGGGCCCAAGTAAGATCTTATCCGTAGATTCCCACCAACATGTAGGTGAACGACAAGGTCGTCCATATAGAGCTTCGAATGGTGCCATACCAATGCTGGACTGAAAGCTGTTATTATATGCGAACTCCACCAATGGAAGATGCTCTTCCCACGTATCCCCAAAGTCTAGGATACATAGCCTCAACAGATCCTCTAGAATGCGATTCACCCTCTCGGTCTGGCCGTCCGTCTGAGGATGATATGCGGTGCCCAAACATAACTGAGTCCCTACCGCCTCTTGTAAGCTTCTCCAAAATTCGCTTGTGAAAATAGGATCGCGGTCGCTCACTATGCTAGAAGGAACACCGTGCAAACGAACTATTTCTCGATCGTATACGGAGGCTAACCATGGAGCAGCCTCTTACTCTTCACGGGAATAAAATGGGCGCTCTTAGTAAGTCTATCTACTATAACCCAAATTCCCGTATTACCCTTCCTTGATCGCGGTAACCCATCCACAAAATCCATCGAGACACTTTCCCACTTCCATAGTGGAACCTCCAATGGGTGAAGCAACCCACCGGGTTTCTTTTGCTCCGCTTTTACTTGTTGGCACACCAAGCATCTAGCGACATACTTGGCCACATCTTTCTTCATGCCGGCCCAAAAGTAAACTCTCTTCATGTCTTTGTACATCTTGTCCCCGCCGGGATGAATGGTCATCTTCGAATGATGTGCTTCGTCAAGAATAGTCTTCCTTAGGTCATCGTCTTTTGGTACACAAAGTCTACCGTCCCTACGTAACCAACCCTTATCATCTAGGGTATACCTACGGAGATAGCTTGATGACTCCCCTCCTTTGAGCTTTTCTACTAACTCAACTAACTGTGGGTCGTCTCGCTATGCCTCGCCAATCCGTCCCAAAAACGTAAGTCTGACCTCCAAGGATGCTAGCAAACCGGGTACGAAGTCAACGGAATGTCTAAAGTCAAACATCGAAATGAATTCTAAACTTCGCCGCTCAACAAACAAAGGACTTAAGGATAATCTTTTTCTACTTAAGGCGTCTGCCACCACGTTACCCTTGCCAGGGGTATAGGCTATTTCGAAGTCGTAGGACGCTAAGAACTCCATCCACCTTTGCTGCCTTAAGTTCAAGTCCTTTTGAGAGAATAGGTATTTTAAAGACTTGTGTTCAGTGAATAATTCGAATTTCTCGCCAAGAAGATAATGACGCCAAGACTTAAGCGCGAAAACAATAGCGGCCAATTCTAGGTCATGTGTAGGATAATTTTTCTCATGCGCTCTCAACTGCCTTCCACCATAGGTTATTACCCTACCCTCTTGCATTAAGACTGCGCCTAGTCATGTCCCACAAGCATCAGTATAAACGGTAAACGGCTTACTCCCGTCTAGCAATACTAAGACTGGGGCTGAAGTCAAAGCTCTGTTCAAACGTTGGAACGCATCATCACAATCTACGTCCCATGTGAAAACTAGGTTCTTCTTCGTCAAGCGTGTCAATGGAGCTGATATCTTTGCGAAGTCTTTGATAAACTTCCTATAGTAGCCAGCCAACCCCAAGAAATTTCTCACTTCGGTAGCATTTTTAGGGACCTTCCAATCTTGGATGGCCACCACCTTCGCGGGATCCACTACTATCCCTTCTTTGGAAACCACGTGCCCTAAGAACCGTACTTCCTTCCTCCAGAAGTGGCACTTAGAAAATTTAGCCTTAAGGCTATGTGCTCGAAGAGTCTCCAACACTTCCTTAAGATGTAGGGCATGCTCTTCTTCATCCCTAGAAAAGATCAAGATGTCGTCTACAAAGACTACCACGAATTTGTTAAGGTACTCCCTAAACACCCTACTCATCAAATCAACAAAGTATGTGGGGGTGTTTGTCAAACCGAAGGGCATCACTAGCCATTCATAAAAACTGTCTGGAGTCCTAAAGGCAGTCTTGTCAATGCTATCCTCAGCCACTCTCAACTGATGGAAACCAGTGGCTAAGTCCAACTGCGAAAACATTGAGGCGCCAACTAGCTGATCGAAGAGATCGTCAATCCTCGGCAGTGGGTGTCTGTTCTTCTTAGTAAGCTTATTAAGTTCTCTATAGTCCACACAAAGTCTAAGGGACCCATCCGCCTTCGTGGCAAATACTACTGGAGCACCCCACTCCGATATACTTCGTCTTATGAACCCTTTCTCAAGCAACTCCTTCACTTGCTTATCGAGTTCCCTCCTTTCACGTGGAGCCATGTGGCGTACTGGCAAAGATATTGGTTTCGCATTATCCACCAGATATATTCGAAAATCTATCTCCCATTTCGGAGGCAAGCCCTTCACCTCCTCAAACACATCCGAATACTCTCGGACCACTCTAACAGATCGTAGATTTTCCTCGGACGCGTCAAGCGATTCTAGATAACTTATCATAACCGAATTTATGGGATTACAAAATATTTCGAGAGTGTTGCCAAGGCGAGTCATGAGCCTAACTACTCTCCTTTCACAATCTAGAACAGCCCCATTTCTGGATAGCCAATCCATTCCTAAAATTAGCCCATAGCCCGTGAAGCCCAACACATAAGCATCACATCTAAACTCAATGCTAAGTATAGAAATTTTCAAATCCAAACACATCATGGACTAATGAGTTGAGCCCCCAATTGGATTCGAAACAACTAAGGGATCCTCTACTAAACTGGTGTTTAAGTGCAGTGATTCAACTAATGATGTAGAGATAAACGAATGTGATGCGCCCGAATCGAATAAAGTACGGACAGGATGATCAAACAGAAAAACTAAGCTTTCAACAGAAATGGTTCTACCTCGTTCTTGCAGCGGTGGGACCGTGAGAGCCTGAATTTGTCCCCTTGCCTGCCCTGGTGCTACAAGAGCCTGCACCTGTCCTCCCGAGGTAGCCCCTGCCCTCTGCCCCTTCTTTGGGCAGTCCTTCACTAAATGTCCCATGTCGCCACAATGAAAACAGCCAGTCTTATTTTTCTTTCGGCAGTCCTTGCTGAGATGGCCAGGGGTCCCACAGTTAAAACATTTCTTCTTTCCCTTGCCATTATTGTCTTTACCACCCTTCTTGTTTTGCTGTTGTGGTTTCTTCTGATCCCCTTTCTTCTCGGGTGCCTTATCAGCTTTAGCGCTTTTCTCCTCGTGCATGAGCGCCATTTCTACTAGCTTCTCAAAGGTGGCCCCCATAGGGATGTGGGTCATGGCCAACCCTTGCAACGGTTCATTCAAGCCATTCACGAACCTCAGCGCCTTCTTCTATGGCGTGTTCACTAAGTCCAAAACAAACCTTGCTAGCAGATTAAATTTGTTGACATATTCTTTCACTGATGAGCTTCCTTGCTTCAATGTCAAGAACCTTTCCATATATAGATTTTCTTCCGCCCTAGAGAGAAACTTCGCCTCGAACCTACGTCTAAAATCCGCCCAAGAGTCAACAGGACGCTCCCCATTAGTGACCTCCCACCAAAATGAGGCCTCTCCCTTCATTAGCCAAGCTGCTAATCTAACTCTCCTCCCTTCTTCCACTTCAAAGATTTCTAGCAATTCTTCCACCTCCTTAAGCCAATCTCTAGCTTCCACAAACGTTTCTGACCCTTGAAATGGTTTTCCACCCATAGCCTTGAATTCCTTGCACATCATTGCAAAAGTATCTACGCGAGGAGGAGGAGGAGGAACGGGTGCAACTGGTGGTGGAGGAACATTGGCTGGACCTGCAGCGGCCCTAGCCTCTAACAACCTCCTATACCATCCCGGGATCGTTACACCGTCAGGTAGGTTAAGATCTTCAGCCATGCTGAAATGAAAAAGGAAAGATTCAAAATGGAGAATTCGAAAGATAAAGATATATGGCTATTTGGGGATTATGTTTTTCATAAAAACTTCCTCTTTAAATTTCTCATTAAAACATGTTTTTGAAAACATTTCTTCCGAAAATAACTATTTTTCTAAAGTATTTTTATCTGTTCTGGTAACCTTATGCTCTGATACCACGTGTAACACCCCACGTCCATTAATGTCACTCACGAAGGGAATGCATTAACTTCCATGGAGGTTATAAGTGAATATAGAACAGAAAAATTACAACAAGACAGATAGTAAATAGTACTTGGAAATCTAAAACTTCAATTTTATTGCAGTGGAAATTAAACATGTTTGTTACATCATAAAACCATAGATCATAACCAAGTACAATATCCATCTTCAAAAAACAAAATACATAATCCCATTACATAAATAGCTCCAAGCTTTCCAAAGATAGATGAAGCAATTCAATCAAACTCCACTAGAGCTGGGCCCAACCTGAGGACCTAGGGGGGAAAAAGGATAGAAATAGAGGGGGTCAGACATAAAGTCTGGCGAGTATGATAATTCTAACAATACTATTATCAAAATAACTAGACTAAGGCATAAGCTGGAAGACAAGTAAATGTCTATGAACTATTAGGTAGATAAAGATAGCGTTTAAGATAACGTTAAAGATAACGGTAAAGGCACACCTAATTTCTAACGAATAATTACTACACTGCACCGCACACCACTACACTGCACCGCACCAGTCACCCTAAAGGTTGATCCCACTTGCTTCACACAAAAACATATAAATAGCCTTACGTACCCCTAACTGACTACATAGGTGCCGTCTGCCCCTACCTCCACTAGGTGTACCCCACTACCCACTTTCGATCGGCTCCCTACTCGTAGATACCCGTGCTGGCCCCACAGTGGGGTGTATCACTCCCCTGAAGTGGCAACCCGATACAACTTGAGAATGCACGGCTTATACCTACACGATGCAACAACGTCTTACCTACCAGCCCGGGTCCACATACGCATATGAAACCCGTTGGACTTGTGTTGCCACCGCTCCCCGTTTTGGCCTCTTACAGTCAAACCCAGCATGCGTGTCCCGTCCTCGACTTGGGTCGAGCCCACAAAGATACGTTTGGGATACTGGTCGAAATGGGCCCCCACAAGCTACCCACCTAAGCTTGTCACTAGTATATCCCACTTAACCCTCTTAGTCATGTTCATTTACATGTGTGTTTGGTTAAGTCTTACTAATCGTATTTCACATGCCACTAAGGGCACCCCCTAGATTCCTCATGTCACCCAAGGCATCTACTTAACCCCCATGTCCCACCTTACATGTTTATCTGGTTAAGTATTTCTTAATTCATTCAGGCCATAACCTCATAAAGACCTCTCACATTAGACTGGCATTTATGGCAGCTGGATTTGCCGGGCGGGTCCGGGCAGTCTTACACCATAAAAGAGTCTAACCTCGTGTCTTTACAACCGTTATGCTTTAGTTTAGGCCTAGGACCTCTCACATTGTGCTGACATTTGTGACCACTGGATTTGCCGGGCGGGTCCGGGCAGGTTTACGTCACAAACGAGTCCAACCTCGTGTCCTAAGCATTGATTAACACTTAAAATCTTTTACCCCAGTTTTAATAATTCCCTATTCAAATTATTAATTAAGTCAACTTTTAATGATGTCCATAATTGACTCAATTATGGCCATCCACTTATGGCATGCAAAATCATATCAATTGCACCCCAACTTTTTAATATTAAATCCTTAATATTACCCCTACCCCACGTTTATACGTTCGCTTATTCGACGCATAATATAGCCTAGACTTGTATAGTCTAACACCTAGCACAAAGATAAATTATCACAACATAAAGACAATTAAAATAAATCTAATCATAATAGGGGTGAAACTTGCATAAACTACACATGTTAAGGATCAAAAGGTGTCAACTTGTTACATGTCTCAATTTATATGATATGATCATAGCCCAAATCTATACATAAACTTGCATATGGGGTTTTTAGGCAACATAATGATGGTGTGAACTAGCATAGGATATCACATATGTCATAGCATAATTCTAGATGTCATAATAGATGTCTTGGTATATGTTCATAACTTTTCTAATCAATCTAACTTGCATATGTGACTTGTCATATAGATCAACATAACCCAAACATGATGATTTAATTAATATGAACAAACTAGCGTAGATGGTAACATCATGGCCTTTTTAACATGTATGATTCATCACAACTTAGCATAGAAACTTTCAACATACATAACATCATCATAGCATGATTTACAACATATAAGATATCATCATCACATAACATTGGATTTACAATATACATGATGGCAAAAGGGGTTTACAACAACATATATGATAATTCACATCATCTACTCATAATCCATTCATAACTCAACCTAATTAAAATGATAATAATCTTGTTAAGATCATCATACTCACAATTTAGAGAAGAAAAGAGAGAGTTTTGCTTTGCTTTAGGGTTGAGAGAATTAGAATTGAATTTGCTTTTCTCCTTTCTTAGTTGGCGGCGACTCCATCGATTTCCATGGCGATGGTATGACGGTAACTATTCTATTTTAATTAGGTTTAGGGTTAGCATTAGGATGTATTTATAGGTGTAGGAAATTATTTAGGACCATTAGATTAACCCTGAACCATGAGAACCAATCAAATGCAAAATCTGCATTTGAGCGAATCGGCCCACGGGTTGACAGCCAAACACCCTGGATTAACCCCTAGTCGACCCAGCGGGGCTTGGGTCGACCTCAAAAATGGGCCGGTTCGGTTATTCCCCCTCCCAATTCGCTGTTTTGAACTTTTTCGCATATATATTTATTTAATTTTTAATTTATATATATATATATATATCAATATATATATATTTCTCTGCGCAACCCATTTCACTTAATTCTTTTCTAAAAATTAAATATACTTTAATTTGTGAATTTTAATGTTATAAAATTATGGGGTGTTACACGAACCCACTTGACGCGTTGTATGTTATATACTACCTCGACTTATATAAAAATGTGCCTAATTTTGAATAAAAAAATGAAGCAGAAGAAGAAGAAATAAAAAGAAAAACTTTCAAATGAGCTTTAGCAATTTAGTACAAGTTTATATTCCCCCAATTTCATTCTTTGCTAATTTTAAAATTCATTAGAAGAATCACTAACGTGCAATGTAACATGGTTCAATTCATGTTAGAGGAATTAAATATGTAATTGTGCTTGGGTCTGAAGACACATTACATAAAATTATTAAATAAAAATCTAATGGAGTAAAATGTGAGAGACGTAGAAAGTCATATAGGAGAAAAAAGGAAGCGAAAGTGATATAATTGTAACAGTGTAGTGATGAAGTAAATTATATGATGTATGGCATCCAAAACACATACTGGTGGCAAATAAAAAGTATATGTGTACTTTACGATGTTTTGAAGAAATGTAAATGTATTTAGAAGAGAGGCAGATGTTTGAAATCATATAATGAGGAATTGAACTATTCCAAATATGCTTAATTCACCGGGCAGAAAAATAAATGGTTCAACAAAAATTCAATGCAGCTGAACACAAATTACTGGAAAGAAACCATAAGTATGGTGTTGACATGGCTTTTAGTCAAAGTTATCACACGTTAAGATAATTATTAGCAACGCGCTCAAGCGTCAAGGACATCGTCAGAAAACGCAAAGCGATTTGCCCGAAGTCACGACGTAAATATAAAAATGGCCCCAAACCTTATTAGATAACCTCTTTTGGGTCCGAAAACATGAATTAAGGTGCTTTGCACTATAACTTTTGTAGCCCTTTAAGTTAGATTCAGGCACAAATTTCGTTTGGTCCAAACGGTCTTACAATTTGAAAATTACGCCTGTTTTCGTGAACATGTGCAGAAATGTATTCACGGTTTTATGCAAGCCCAAGAAAAGTCTTGCACGCACATGCCTCACAACTCCTCAAAACAATCAACTCTATGTAATTCGAATCCCTTTCTTTAGGAATTTCGAATCCCTCACTACCCAACATTTCAATTCCCACTTTCTCAAGGATTTCGAATCCCTCCAAGCCATATGATTCGCACCTCAAAACGCGCTTCACCAGCATTTCGAATCCCTCTATCACCGGAATTTCGAGTCCCTCCACTTCTTATCCCTCCAAATAGAATTTCAACTCCCACTTCATTCCACTTTATTTTTATATTCCAGGGATGCATTTTTCGTATCCCCCTGGTGGGATACGAAATTTTCTTGAACACTTAAGAGGGATTCAAAATTTCGGGTGCTACTCTCCAGGGATTCAAAATTCCGTTGTGTGGTCCCCAAATCTCACCTACTCCTACCTAACCCACTACGCATAAATACCCTCAAGCTTGGCATTCATATGGATCTTTTTTGGCGTGGATTTTTGGACTTCTTGGAGCTCTCAAGTACCATTAATGGCTTTCTTCATCTTCTCAATGACTATTGGACATAGCTTAGACCAAGAAAATGTTGTACAAATGTTTTCTATCAACTATTGGACAATTACACTCCTTTTAGATTATTTTGGACATATATTGAATTTCTTGGACATTGGAGATATTTTTTGACATAGTTGACCAAGTCACCATGGTTTTCACTCAATGAAGAGAAAGAATGGCATTTTGATCTAAGTTTAGAATTAGCATACATTTTGTTATTCTATTGTAACACTTTATATCCAAATATTGTCTGAACTTATACAACAATTATAATGAGAATTTATATGATCAATGATTATTATAAAGTAGACGTAGGCATTAGTGCCAAATCACTATAAAAAGTTATGTTCTCCCGCATTACTTTATTTTGGATTTAGATTATTGTGTTCATAATAAAAATACACTCGAGGGTTCATGTGTTGAATAAAGAAATAATTCCCCACGTCAACATATGGAAATAAAAATGAAGTATATGTTATAAATCCAAATAGCAATATCTCGTAGACATATTACTTGAAGCCACAATCAGGGTTATGGGAGATTATTGTTTGTACTTTGTGGTAGGGGAAGTTGGACCTGCATCCTATAAGAATAAAATTTAATCAGCCATACATAATAAACACAATATGTGTAAGAGCATTTCCAAGTGTTTTACGAATCAAAATCTTATGACTCGTAAGAATCAGGGGAGACTTTGCCAACAGACATGCGCCAATTTTATCGGTGCGGCATGCGTCGATTTTATAAAAGCATGCCAATTTAATGGGAGGGCTAACCTAACGCGCCGATTAAATCAACGCCCGGCCTAGCGCGCTGGTAAATAGAGCATGCTAGGTCGGAAATCCTCACATTCCCACAAAAATTTTAATTTTTAATTTTTTTATATCGGTTCGAATGCTGGGATGCCTCCACGTGTTACGAAGATCGTTAGATGGACCGTACGAGCTCAGTTGGACGAGGCAGCTAGTCCAGTGCACGCTCCTGCAGCAGTAGAGATGATGATTCAGGACCTATGGATTCTTCATGAGTTACCGCAGGGATTCGCTCACTGTTCGTTTACTGCTCTCGAGGCCGTTCAGGTATAATTTCTTAATTTAACATACATCTTTATTGAACTGTTAAATAGTTTACAAAAGTACGTAGGTAGTATGAACTGTTACTTTATACTTTAGTAACCGACCAAAAAACATTTTTACTAGATGTACTATGTTTACGTTCGTGAGAGTTGGGCGATGTTTATTACACATGCCTTTGACGTACTATCACTTGTTATTCGAGAGAGGCTACAGGCTAGTTCGTTTGGTCTTTTCTTACAAATTATACCACCCCATTCCTTCGATCGACCATTGCTAGATGCCTTATTAGAGAGATGGTGGCCTACGACACACACTTTCCACTTTCCTAATTTTGAGCTAGGTATCACCCCATTCGATTTTTATATGCTTACGGGGATTGAGATAGGCCCCACTGATAGACTACCATGCCCATTTGACTCTTCCTTTGAGTCACCAGAGCTTACTTGCAGTATTTTCCCGATTTCGCCCGCCGATCATGTATCCTCTGGAGCTATTTCCATTGTATATTTACTTGAATACATTCTAGCACATGTGGATGTAAAGGCTGTGCAGTATGTTGTACTCCGGGCTTTCCTTTTAAATCTCTTTGGTTAGACATTCTTTTCGAACCAAAAGAGTAGATTTGATTAGGCTACCTAGCAGCACTAGCCGATTTAGTGCATCTGTATATGAGTGACTGCAGCTCAGCTATATTGGGATGTTTATACACCGCACTAGACTCTTATGCTTTTGGAGAGGTTCAACAAATGTTTTTTTTATTACATGTTGCCGTGTTGGTACTACGAGTACACGGCCAACATGCTTCCACGCATAGCTCCGACCGCCAGTCATGCTGCCGAGTCCTTTTTCCCATGCATGCGTCAATGGGAGATTAGTCACGTTGTGACCGCCCGCCCCGCACCAGCCGACATTTCCCTGAAATGCATTGTACCGATGTCCAACCTGCACGGGACGGTCGCCAAAGAAAGGAATTTGAACCAACAAGGAACCTATAGAATGTCTTACAGCGCA
The DNA here is from genome assembly GCA_030737875.1 of Allium sativum. NCBI lineage: Eukaryota > Viridiplantae > Streptophyta > Magnoliopsida > Asparagales > Amaryllidaceae > Allium > Allium sativum. Next base: position 192,430,586 of record CM060927.1, on the reverse strand, counting down.
TGGGATAAAATATAATAATAACATAACTTTGACATAAAAAAGGCGAGACAGTGCATAAGCTGAAAACCAAACCATCATAGCAGCAGAAAAATTCAAAATACAGCTTATCATCCAAACCAACATTATTACAACTTGGAAATACTGTCTCTAAAGCAAAAGAAAGGGGTACACTACTAATGCCCAAAGTAGTGACCAGCAACAACACAGGGATAATATGTGGGAATAATACGTGTAAGCCTCCTGCTCGTCTCCGGACAACTACTCGTGCATAACCAGCTAACATGTCTCTAGTCTGCTCGTTTAAGATCACCCAGAGTAATAAGAAGAGACATAAAACTATAGGCCAGACAAAAGTCTGGTATGAGCGATAAGCAGCAAAAACAATACAATAACAGGTATACATAACCATACCTGAACCTGGACCTGCAACCAAAGAGTTAGCATAACAAGATGTATTGTAATAACCCGGAAAATGTGAACCAATTTAAAAATTTTAAATTAGGTTATTACCAAAGAATTTGAATGGTTGAAATAGCAAATTTCAATAAATTATAGAATTGGGTATAGTATGGCAGGTTGAAATTTGAATATAAACTTTGACTGCTTTACCGGGTGGAAAATATAACGGATTTTAGCGAAACTGAAAATATTTAAATCTGTTTATGAATACCTTTCTAACGAATCAGAAAAATCGAAATTTCATAACGGAAATCAAAAGTTATGGCCAATTGAATTTTCAGAAAGGTCGCTATATAGCATATATAGCCCTTGAAAATTGATATTTTGCATACGACCTCGGAATTCGACGAAACCACTTTTGTTGGGTCCGGGATGTCAAATTATTGCTAAGTTTCAAATTTCATAATTTTTGAAGCTAGTATGTGAGCGGGGCAAAAGAAAATGTGATTGGTCAAATTTTGTTAAAATGGGTCGACCTAAAAATGGCCGTTTTTCAAACGAGCTCAGAATTCGACGAAACTGGTTTTGTTAGAACCGTATCGTCAAAACAAAGCTAGATTTATTTTTCTGGAATTTTTCGATTCAGTTTGTGGCCCTGGCAAATTGAAATGTACGTTTAAATTAAATATCGAATGTTTTATATTTTAAATTGAAAAATAACTGACTGTAACAGTCGAATTGGCCAGCGAAACATATCCCATTGTGTTCGGAATGGGGGTAATTAGCTAGGGCGACAGTCGTTGGGTTTGATTTCGAGTTCGTGTGTGGAAGGGGGTATTTTTGGAAATAAATAAATTAAAAATTAAAATAAAAAGGAGCCGACCAATCAGATCTTTTCTCCTTCATCGATACTCCAGGCGCAACACGGAAAAAGGCTCCGAACTTCTCTCTTCAATTTCTCCACAACCACTCAACGAAATCAAGCAAACTAAGATCCATTTTGAAGAGCATTCAGAGATCTTCAAATCCATACCAACTTCAAGATTTATCGTAGAGTATTGAGGGAGATACAGAGCCGAGAAGGCTCGAACTTAGCGCCGCCGCCGAGTCCGCTAGGGACCATCGATCCGACTATCTAGGGTAGCGTTGGGAAGCTCTTCCCTTCTTCTTCGACGCAGCACTGGCCGTTCGTCCCATCGCTTCACGGTTTAGCCGAAAAGTGGAAACCTAGTTTCGAGCGCAAAGGAGGTATACGGCTAAATCAATTTTCAACTGATTTTTACACTATAAATTGTTGCAAACTTGTAAAAATCATATCTTTTTGCAATGTGATCGAAATTCGATGAAACAGGAGACATCGTGACCGTGAGGAGGCTCTCTACATTCTAGAAGAAGCCGCGATTTTTCTAATCTTCCTACGATTTTTAGCACTGCAATAACCAATGTGAGGAATCTAAACTATTTGTGTGAATGAAATCGTGTTGTATAAATTATATAAGCGAAGTTTAAATTATATACGCATTGTATACCTCATGTACATGTGTTGTATAAGTTATATTAGCGATGTATAAATTATACAAGCATTGAAGGAAACATATATGCTTTGAATTGTGATGAAATGCAAGTGAATTATTATATTATATATATATATACTCCCCTCGTCCACAGACCATGGATGATATTTATTGCTTGTGATTGACGTGATATTATATGGTATGACGAATGGTTGGAAATAATTGTTTGTGGTTGATATTGTGGTTGAAAAATACCCTCTTGTGGTTGAAACAAATTAGAATAGGATTGTGGAATTGAAAATAAAACATGCCGCCTGCGTGCGAACTAGATGCATGATCCCCATTGTCAAAAACCGCGAGGTTTTAAGGTAGAGCGAGGAGCCGTACTAGGGACGGTCCCGGTTTTAACTACCCTGCCGTTATGCTGCCGAAATTTTCTGAAATATTCATGTGTTGAGTTGCAATTCATTCGTTGAGTTGAAATTCATGTGTTGAATATTATTTGAATTTAAACAAATAGCTTTAGTGATAAAAATCACATTTTTATATATATACAAACCATAGCGAATATTCATGTGTTGAGTTGCAATTCATTCGTTGAGTTGAAATTCATGTGTTGAATATTATTTGAATTTAAACAAATAGCTTTAGCGTTAAAAAATCACATTTTTATATATATACAAACCATAGCGAATATTCATGTGTTGAGTTGCAATTCATTCGTTGAGTTGAAATTCATGTGTTGAATATTATTTGAATTTAAACAAATAGCTTTAGCAATAAAAATCACATTTCTATATATATATACAAACTATATCGAATATTTAGGTGTTGAGTTGCAATTCGTTCGTCGATTTGAAATTCATGTGTTGAATGTTATCGTATTTTAAAATAAAATGAATGGACAATGAAAACTATATTTTTATTGTGAATATGGAGTGTTAAAAATACACACGTGCCGAATAAATATTTTTGATGGTAAAAATATTTCTTTAGTCATGTATATGCTTAGATAAAAATACACACGTGTCGAATAAATATTTTTGATGATAAAAATATTTCTTTTGTCATGTATATGCTTAGATAAAAATACACACGTGTTGAAATAAATACTAGTTTGCTAGAAATATTATTATTAGCTTTGTTCTGCATATATATACATGTGTTGAACAGGAAAAATGGATTAGCTGTAGAGTAAAGAAATTATTTGCGTGCCCGACAAATAGGTAAACCTTGATGAGTTGGCTGCGCAATTTTATTTATATATCAACTCCTGTGAATGCAATTGGATGCGGAGTGCTGGTTATTCTGTGTGAAATAATAAACATCGCCATAGGATAGTAACAATTAATTTTGAACTACACTACATGGCATATTTCTTGACGATAGGCATACTTCATCATATTCCACATAAGCAACTAGAGCTTGTGTGACGAGGTGGAAGATTTACCATACAAGCAAGAGGCTTGTATGGCGATGACTATATACTACAGGTTGAACTGATGACTGATATGGACTATATAAATTATAACGATAAATTGCCAGATTAATAAAAACCTCACATGGGTCGGTAGTTGACAATAATCACGTCACTCTAGTTATTAGATACGGCACATGGACTATTTATTTCCACACGGAAACGGGGTGACGAGAATTTATTCTCTAGAGTGATTATCTATACATGCTCCCCCGTGAACACCAGAATATATCACTATAAATATGTGAATGCTTTTTAGGATTTATTGGGTACCTAATACGGCCCAATAAATTTCCAAACCCCTCCCCGTACAAAGGAGGTTATGGCGAAATTTTTCGAAATATTAAGGCGTTAGTGAAATATTTGAAGTGAAAACGAAGTTGAAATTATAGAATGAACTATAGTTGAAATAATAGAATGAACTATATTTATATATATAAATATAATTAAAAGGAATAGAGGCCGTGCAGTTCATGTTTCGGAATCGTAATTTGAAACAATTAGTGCGAGAAATCCGACCATCGGATTTTCCCAAAACCGCAACCGCTGGGTTCGCCTTGGAAATATCTTTCCAACGGCACCAACCTTGTAAAAATCCAACGGTTGGATTGCCCGGAATGTTTAATTCAAATCTGAAGAAAAACAGCGCCAGAATCGTTTATATTTATATATAAATATAAATATAATTAAATTTAATCGAATAACGACGCTGCAATTCGAATTTTGAAACCGTAACTTCAAACGACTAGTGTGGAAGATCCGACCGTCGGATTCTCACGAAACTGGAACCGTTGGGTTCGCTTTGGGAATATCTTCCCACTGATATAGATTTTGTAGAAATCCAACGATTAGATTTTCCGATATGTGTAAAACAAATTAGGGGAAAAACAACGCCAGTGCCACGGCACGACCTGAAACGTCGTTTAATTAAATATGGTCATTTTTAAATAAATAAAAATGGCGAAAAATCGTTATAAATTATTATAAGCAACATTGATTGAAAATAAACCAATCGGGCTTGAATTGTTTGATATTTGATGGTTGTATGTGTTTGACGCGAAAATAACACTAAAGAACTGAAAGATGGATGTCGAATAATATAACCATAGAAAGAATCGATTTAAATTCTAATGACGTGAATTATTTGAAAAGGCCGAGCTAACCCTCATTTCAAATAATTTATCGTGCGATTCGAATTGGAAAATGCAAAGACATTTCAAGACCGACGATCTTCGTATCGGTTGGATGGGCGCTACTGAGGTTCCTGACCGGAGTAGCTACCGGAAAGGGACGGAAGTAGTAGCCATCTGAACGTATGTGTTGATTGGACGGATATACGAGGAATTTGACGCCTCCGGTTTCATTCAGACCCAGAACGGACTTGTAAATGGACTGTGTGTCTGACATTGGATTTTGTTCTATACTGATTGATCTCTGTTAAATATATATCTGTTTGGCGGCGGAGAATTTATTCTTTTGCTTAACGCCCTTCTCTGAGACATACGAGCTCAGGGGTTATATATCGATGGAAATCAATCGTATAGAGTGGACTGCCTATGTGGCATGCCAAGATGCTGTGATCAAGGCTTCTGTTGCAAAGCAAAGTCTTGTGGATGATGATCAAAGCACGGTCTACATGGTCTAGCTTTGTGTATTTCGTAGATTCACGAGCCTCACACCCCGGTATGAGTTAAAAATGGGATACGGACTGCAGGGAGAGCACGACGTTTCTTTCTAGCTATGGTGGTGTCAGTGACTTACCAGCCCTGACATATATATCTACTTTTCACCTTTGTGGTTGTTGGAATGCGAGGCGCCTCGATTATAGGTCTGTAAGGACCAGGAAACGTGTGTTCAGGCATAATTAATCCTCAAACGTAAGAGAGGACCGGCCCTGAAGATCCAGGGGTTACCCAGAGTGTGTAGTCCTGAGGCATTTGCTAGAATGTCTCGAAGCGGAGAGGAGCTTGCCCCTTGCCTCGACTCATGACGGAAATCCAATTTCCAATACGAGATAACGGATTCGATTGTAACTTATATATGGCGACATAGTGGCATGGGACGCTCATGTCGCCTATGATTGATGTTTATGATGCTATTCGTTTTTGAAACATATATGCACTAGTAATAATATCAAATGATTTTGCTTTATACGTATCAAGCATATTTGGCTATTATAAGGTAAAACTCTATCCTCCGGCTTGCGTTGCATTGTATGATGGGACTTGAGTCTTATAATGGCTTCATTCTTTCTAAAAGCATTGCGTTGTTTTAAAAGAATTTACTTTGTTTTAAATGCACTAGCAATCACTGGAGTAAACCCATTCCGCGAAAGTGGCGTGGTCCTATGATTTGCTTATTACTGTTGTTTAACTATTAAATAGATTCCTCATACCAGTCCCCATGACTGACTCGTTGTTTGTTTCACTTTGCAAACGCGGGTGCCCTTATTTTCACACGGGCAGCCTAGTTCACAGGTGACAAGTTGCTTTTGGCTCTGCACTGTTGCATAGAGTGCATTTTTGGCTCATGGCGAGGCTGACTTCACAGAGACGACTTTGACTTTTTCCGCCATTACTGTACTTATATTATGATTCCGCCACGGGCGATGCAGACTAATTTACTTTCCGTACTTCTTATTGTATGTATATGTACCGCCTTCGGCGATGTAGACTGATACCCTTATTATGTCTCACTGCATGTATGTATTCCCCTCTGGCGATGATGACTGATCACTTTCCCTTTTATTTACTAAGTTATATCCTACGCTATGCTATTCTGATGTTATTACATGTTGTGATTCCGCTGTCATATCCATCTAAAATTATTCTATTTATTGTTCTGCTATTATATGTACTCTGCTATGATGATTAATGTGTTATATTCCAATGATTATCCTTAATACTGCCCCTCGGATTTTGGGATCGTCACAGTTGGTATCAGAGCTTTGGTTAACCTTAGTTCCGGGATCTAACACATTAAACACCTCGTCAGAATAGAATCAGTAGTGTTCTAATGCGAGTAGCTCATTAGAGATAGGATTAGCAATGTCCTAGAATGAGCTAAGCAGATTAGCAAAACAATTTGATCAGTACATCATCATTATCTTTCTTTATGTTCCCCTGCTTTATCATATATGAAAATTATCAAATCTGTGAGCTTGACTCTTTTCTTGCTTATACAGTATTCTCTTAGATGGATACACGAGCAGCAGCAGCTAGAGGAGGCCGTGGAGGCCGAGGAGAGGCAGCAGGAGGACGGGGGAATATCCCCGTAGTTGTGGAAGGCCCTATTGTTCAGCCACCAGCACCCGAAGACTTTGAGCTAGAAAAAGTAGCGAAGAGGTACAGGAACCTTGGGGGAAAACCCTTTACTGGCACTGGTACAGTGACCGAGGCTATAGCTTGGTTGAAGACCTGTGAGAAAATCTTTGAAGGCATGGGTATGGGAACCAACAACAAAGCACGACTTGGCATTTGGCTCCTTCAGGAGGAAGCAGAGTTGTGGTGGGATGCCATTACCTCAAAGGATGCAGCAGGTACTACCAGGACCTAGGAGCAGTTCAAATCTATATTCAATGAGAAGTTTGTACCTGAACAGGCTTTAGAGAGGATGCGAGAGCAGTTTGCTAATCTCCAGCAAGGAGATCTTTCTATCCAGGATTACCTCAATAAGTTCACCCAGTTGTCGCGCTATGCTCCAGAGCTTATTATGACTAACAAAGCAAAAAACAAGAGATTCATATTTGGGCTAAAGCGCAAGTACCATGACAGAACTATGAGCAACATCAAACTCTCCTTTTCAGAATTAGTGGAAATGGCTTGCAATTATGAAGATATGGATGAAAGGCACGCTAGCCAAGACCGCGCCAAAAGCCAAGCTGTAAATAAGCGCAAGGCTTCAACATATCAACCCGAGTCTAGCATTACAGCGGCCGCTACTCAGAAACCTGGAAAGATCCCCAAAGGAAATTGCTACAACTGCGGGAAGCCAGGTCATTTTTCTAATGTATGCAAAGCCCCGAGGAAGCCAAAGGCAAATGACTCAGCCGAATGCTACAACTGCCATAAGAAGGGGCACTATAGCAGGAATTGTCCTCTGAAGCAGAATGCACAAGTGGCTCATGTGTATGACGGGAAGACCCCGCCAGCTACCACGGATGGATCAGGTAAACCCGACGTCTTGGGAGGTACCCTTACCATTAAAAATATTCCTGTTTCTGTACTTTTTAATACCGGTGCATCACGTAGCTTCATTTCTGGTAATATTGTTCATAAGTTAAAATTGAAACAAAGAATTCTGAAAGAAGCAATTAAAGTTCAAAACCCGATAGGAGGTTCTGTTAGTCTCAGTTTATACTGTAGAGTGCCTATCTCTTATTCATGTTACAAGTTTCCCATCAACTTAATAGTCATGGATTTGTCTGAATTAGACATTATTCTCGGTTTGGAATGGTTGACAAAATATGAGACCGAAGTGAGATGTGCCGAAAGAGTCGTGAAAGTTAAAACAAAATTTGGGCATATCACTATACCATGCCATGGCTCAGAAATTAATAGAACAGAAGTTTGGTCTTCTTTAGAAGTTATTCCCCCTTCGTTAGAAAAGATACCGGTCGTTAAAAACTATGCGGATGTGTTTGAAGAAGTAGAAAACCTACTGCCGCAAAGAGAAATTGAATTCAGGATAGATCTAATTCCTAATGCTCGACCAGTAGTACATCCAATTAGAAGAATGGCCCCGAAAGAAAAAGAAGAGTTAGGTAGTCAAACCCGAGAATTGCTTTGGAAAGGTCTGATCAGACCGAGCTTTTCAGCGTGGGGAGTAGCAGTAGTATTTGTCCCGAAATCAGACGGTACTCTAAGACTTTGTGTTGATTACCGAGATCTCAATAAGCAGACACTGAAGAACAAATATCCCTTGCCCAGAATAGACGATCTGCTAGATCAATTAAATGGAGCAACAGTATTCTCCAGGATGGACCTAGCTACAGGTTTCCACCAATTACGTATAGCCGAAGACTGTGTTCCTTTGACAGCCTTCAGGGGTCCCGATTTATTCTACGAATGGTTAGTAATGCCGTTCGGCTTGTGTAACGCTCCGGCATACTTCGTTGATCTTATGAACAGAGTGTTCCGTGGTGTATTGAATAAATTTGTTCTAGTCTTCATCGATGACATTTTAATCTACTCCAAGTCGGAAGACGAACATGCAAAACATTTGGAACAAGTGTTGAAAATTCTAAGGATAAATGTCTTGAAAGCTAAATTTTCTAAATGTGTCTTCTGGCAGGATGAAGTTAAGTTCCTAGGCCATGTCGTATCAAAAGAAGGGATTGTTGTAGATCCAAGCAAAATTACAGCGATTCAGAACTGGAAACAACCTACTACCCCCACTGAAGTTCGAAGTTTCCTTGGATTGGCTAGCTACTATCGGAAATTCATTCAGGATTTTTCAAAGATATCTGGTGTATTGAAAAAGCTTACAAAGAAGACTCCCGAATGTGAGGAAGCTTTCCAGGAGCTGAAACTGAAGTTGACAACTGCTCCAGTATTGACAATTATAGAAGGCAACCAAGACTTGACTGTATGGACAGATGCTTCTATTAGAGGGCTAGGCGCAGTGTTAATGCAAAAAGGCCAAGTGGTCGCTTATGCCAGCCGTCAGCTGAAGCCACATGAAAGAAACTATGCTACTCATGATCTTGAGTTATTAGCTATCGTGTTTTCTTTAAGGATCTGGAGGCATTATTTACTGGGCGAGAAGTTCGAACTATTTACCGATCATCAATCCTTGAAATATCTTTTCACTCAGAAAGATCTAAATTTGAGACAACAGCGTTGGTTAGAATTCCTTGCAGCATATGATTTTGAAATTCTATACACTCCAGGGAAAGCCAATGTTGTCGCAGATGCTCTCAGCAGAAAGAATGAAATCATTGCCAGTTTTATCGTTATTTCTTCCTTAGAAGATAAGATTACTATTCTACAGGAGGACGATGAATTCATTAAAAGGATTAGCCAGCGGATCCGAGAAGGAAAACCCTCAGATTTTAGCCTTGATAGCCAAGGGGTCCTAAGATTACAAGGGCGAATTTGTGTGCTTGGAATTCCAGAGCTCAGAAGAGAAATACTTGATGAATGCCACAAATCCAAATTGAGTATCCATCCCGGTGTGAGAAAAATGTATAATGATATCAAGCGCACATTCTGGTGGAAGGCGATGAAAAGAGATATTTCAATATATGTTAGCAGATGCTCCACTTGTCAGCTAGTCAAGAGTGATCAGCAGAAATTGGCTGGATTATTACAACCATTAGAAATTCCAGGATGGAAGTGCGAGCAAATCTCGATGGACTTCATCGATGGCTTGCCTCGAACTAGAAAAGGAAACGACAGTATATGGGTAATCGTAGATCGCTTCACGAAGACTTCCCATTTCATACCTGTCCGATCCAACAGAACGGCTCAAAGTCTCGCACAGATTTACTTCAAAGAAATAGTTAAACTTCATGGAGTGCCACTCAATATAGTCATTGATAGAGATCCCCTGTTTACTAGCAAATTCTGGGAAGCATTCCAGACAGAATTGGGGACCAAATTGAATCTAAGCACCGCTTATCACCCACAGACAGACGACCAAACCGAGCGGGTGAATAGAATTTTAGAAGATTTGCTGCGGGCTTGCGTTATTGATTTCGGAGGCTCATGGGAAGATCACTTACATTTAGCCGAATTCTCTTATAACAATAGCTATCAAGCAAGTTTGGGAATGTCTCCATTTGAAGCATTATACGGTAGACCGTGCAGATCCCCCGCATGTTGGGTAGAACCTGGCAACAGACTTGTGTTAGGGCCCGATATGATTCAAGAAGCATCCGATAAAGTCGATTTCATTAAGAAGCGATTAAAAACTGCGCAGAGCCGACAGAAAAGTTATGCTGATGCGAGAAGAAGGGATATATCGTTTGCCGTTGGCGATTATGTATATTTAAGAGTTTCTCCAATGCGAGGAGTAATCAGATTTGGCAAGACTGGGAAGTTGGCACCGAGATTTATTGGTCTCTTTCCTATACTTGAATGGATTGGAACTCTTGCATATAGGGTTTCATTACCTGATTGGTTGCCTGGTGTACATGATGTGTTCCACGTGTCTCAACTCAGAAAACATGTTCATGATCCCGATCTTGTTGTGGAAGAAGCAGCGCAACATGATATTGACATAACTCCAGAATTAGCACTCAGGAGAGAGCCATTAAAGATAGTTGGCAAAGAAACTAGAGAGCTAAGGAGGAAAAAGATTCATTTAGTCAAAGTGCAGTGGAGTAGTGATCCTAGAGACTGTACTTGGGAGACTGAGGAAAGCATTAAACAAGCCTACCCCAAATGCAGAGTGGACATCTCTGACTAACTCCGGTGCAAGGTACCTTTACAATACTTTGCATTTACATTTTATTTCCTACTTAGCTGTTATTTCCTTTTCGAGGACGAAAAGTTTTAAGTGGGGGAGATTGTAATAACCCGGAAAATGTGAACCAATTTAAAAATTTTAAATTAGGTTATTACCAAAGAATTTGAATGGTTGAAATAGCATATTTCAATAAATTATAGAATTGGGTATAGTATGGCAGGTTGAAATTTGAATATAAACTTTGTGTGACTGTACCGGGTGGAAAATATAACGGATTTTAGCGAAACTGAAAATATTTAAATCTGTTTATGTATACCTTTCTAACGAATCCGAAAAATCAAAATTTCATAACGGAAATCAAAAGTTATGGCCAATTGAATTTTCAGAAAGGTCGCTATATAGCATATATAGCCCTTGAAAATTGATATTTTGCATACGACCTCGGAATTCGACGAAACCACTTTTGTTGGGTCCGGGATGTCAAATTATTGCTAAGTTTCAAATTTCATAATTTTTGAAGCTAGTATGTGAGCGGGGCAAAAGAAAATGTGATTGGTCAAATTCTGTTAAAATGGGTCGACCTAAAAATGGCCGTTTTTCAAACGAGCTCAGAATTCGACGAAACTGGTTTTGTTAGAACCGTATCGTCAAAACAAAGCTAGATTTATTTTTCTGGAATTTGTCGATTCAGTTTGTGGCCCTGGCAAATTGAAATGTACGTTTAAATTAAATATCGAATGTTTTATATTTTAAATTGAAAAATAACTGACTGTAACAGTCGAATTGGACAGCGAAACATATCCCATTGTGTTCGGAATGGGGGTAATTAGCTAGGGGCGACAGTCGTTGGGTTTGATTTCGAGTTCGTGTGTGGAAGGGGGTATTTTTGGAAATAAATAAATTAAAAATTAAAATAAAAAGGAGCCGACCAATCAGATCTTTTCTCCTTCATCGATACTCCAGGCGCAACGCGGAAAAAGGCTCCGAACTTCTCTCTTCAATTTCTCCACAACCACACAACGAAATCAAGCAAACTAAGATCCATTTTGAAGAGCGTTCAGAGATCTTCAAATCCATACCAACTTCAAGATTTATCGTAGAGTATTAAGGGAGATACAGAGCCGAGAAGGCTCGAACTTTGCGCCGCCGCCGAGTCTGCTAGGGACCATCGATCCGACCATCTAGGGTAGCGTTGGGAAGCTCTTCCCTTCCTCTTCGACGAAGCACTGGCCGTTCGTCCCATCGCTTCACGGTTTAGCCGAAAAGTGGAAACCTAGTTTCGAGCGCAAATGAGGTATACGGCTAAATCAATTTTCAACTGATTTTTACACTATAAAGTGTTGCAAACTTGTAAAAATCGTATCTTTTTGCTATGTGATCGAAATTCGATGAAACAGGAGACATCGTGACCGTGAGGACGCTCTCTACATTCTAGAAGAAGCCGTGGATTTTTCTGATCTTCCTACGATTTTTAGCACTGCAATAACCAATGTGAGGAATCTAAACTATTTGTGTGAATGAAATCGTGTTGTATAAATTATATAAGCGAAGTGTAAATTATATACGCATTGTATACCTCATGTACATGTGTTGTATAAGTTATATTAGCGATGTATAAATTATACAAGCGTTGAAGGAAACATATATGCTTTGAATTGTTATGAAATGCAAGTGAATTATTATATTATATATATATATACTCCCCTCGTCCACAGACCATGGACGATATTTATTGCTTGTGATTGACGTGATATTATATGGTATGACGAATGGTTGGAAATAATTGTTTGTGGTTGATATTGTGGTTGAAAAATACCCTCTTGTGGTTGAAACAAATTAGAATAGGATTGTGGAATTGAAAATAAAACAAGTCGCCTGCGTGCGAACTAGATGCATGATCCCCATTGTCAAAAACCGCGAGGTTTTAAGGTAGAGCGAGGAGCCGTACTAGGGACGGTCCCGGTTTTAACTACCCTACCGTTATGCTGCCGAAATTTTCTGAAATATTCATGTGTTGAGTTGCAATTCATTCGTTGAGTTGAAATTCATGTGTTGAATATTATTTGAATTTACACAAATAGCTTTAGCGATAAAAATAACATTTTTATATATATACAAACCATAGCGAATATTCATGTGTTGAGTTGCAATTCATTCGTTGAGTTGAAATTCCTGTGTTGAATATTATTTGAATTCAAACAAATAGCTTTAGCGATAAAAAATCACATTTTTATATATATACAAACCATAGCGAATATTCATGTGTTGAGTTGCAATTCATTCTTTGAGTTGAAATTCATGTGTTGAATATTATTTGAATTTAAACAAATAGCTTTAGCGATAAAAATCACATTTCTATATATACACAAACTATATCGAATATTCAGGTGTTGAGTTGCAATTCGTTCGTCGATTTGAAATTCATGTGTTGAATATTATCGTATTTTAAAATAAAATGAATGGACAATGAAAACTATATTTTTATTGTGAATATGGAGTGTTAAAAATACACACGTGTCGAATAAATATTTTGATGGTAAAAATATTTCTTTAGTCATGTATATGCTTAGATAAAAATACACACGTGTCGAATAAATATTTTTGATGATAATAATATTTCTTTTGTCATGTATATGCTTAGATAAAAATACACACGTGTTGAAATAAATACTAGTTTGCTAGAAATATTATTATTAGCTTTGTTCTGCATATATATACATGTGTTGAATAGGAAAAATGGATTAGCTGTAGAGTAAAGAAATTATTTGCGTGCCCGACAAATAGGTAAACCTAGATGAGTTGGCTGCGCAATTTTATTTATATATCAACTCCTGTGAATGCCATTGGATGCGGAGTGCTGGTTATTCTGTGTGAAATAATAAACATCGCCATAGGATAGTAACAATTAATTTTGAACTACACTACATGGCATACTTCTTGACGATAGGCATACTTCATCATATTCCACATAAGCAACTGGAGCTCGTGTGACGAGGTGGAAGATTTACCATACAAGCAAGAGGCTTGTATGGCGATGACTATATACTACAGGTTGAACTGATGACTGATATGGACTATATAAATTATAACGATAAATTGCCAGATTAATAAAAACCCCACACGGGTCTGGAGTTGACAATAATCACGTCGCTCTAGTTATTAGATACGGCACATGGACTATTTATTTCCACACGGAAACGGGGTGACGAGAATTTATTATCTGGAGTTATTATCTATACATGCTCCCCCGTGAACACCAGAATATATCACTATAAATATGTGAATGCTTTTTAGGATTTATTGGGTACCTAATACGGCCCAATAAATTTCCAAACCCCTCCCCGTACAATGGAGGTTATGGCGAAATTTTTCGAAATATTAAGGCGTTAGTGAAATATTTGAAGTGAAAACGAAGTTGAAATTATAGAATGAACTATAGTTGAAATAATAGAATGAACTATATTTATAAATATAAATATAAATATAATTAAAAGGAATAGAGGCCGTGCAGTTCGTGTTTCGGAATCGTAATTTGAAACAATTAGTGCGAGAAATCCGACCATCGGATTTTCCCGAAACCGCAACCGCTGGGTTCGCCTTGGAAATATCTTTCCAACGGCACCAACCTTGTAAAAATCCAACGGTTGGATTGCCCGGAATGTTTAATTCAAATCTGAAGAAAAACAGCTCCAGAATCGTTTATATTTATATATAAATATAAATATAATTAAATTTAATCGAATAACGACGCTGCAGTTCGAATTTTGAAACTGTAACTTCAAACGACTAGTGTGGAAGATCCGACCGTCGGATTCTCACGAAATTGGAACCGTTGGGTTCGCTTTGGGAATATCTTCCCACTGATATAGATTTTGTAGAAATCCAACGGTTAGATTTTTTGATATGTGTAAAACAAATTAGGGGAAAAACAGCGCCAGTGCCACGGCACGACCTGAAACGTCGTTTAATTAAATATGGTCATTTTTAAATAAATAAAAATGGCGAAAAATCGTTATAAAATATTATAAGCAACATTGATTGAAAATAAACCAATCGGGCTTGAATTGTTTGATATTTGATGGTTGTATGTGTTTGACGCGAAAATAACACTAAAGAACTGAAAGATGGATGTCGAATAAAATAACCATAGAAAGAATCGATTTAAATTCTAATGACGTGAATTATTTGAAAAGGCCGAGCTAACCCTCATTTCAAATAATTTATCGAGCGATTCGAATTGGAAAATGCAAAGACGATTCAAGACCGACGATCTTCGTATCGGTTGGATGGGCGCTACTGAGGTTCCTGACCGGAGTAGCTACCGGAAAGGGACGGAAGTAGCAGCCGTCTGAACGTATGTGTTGATTGGACGGATATACAAGGAATTTGACGCCTCCGGTTTCGTTCAGACCCAGAACGGACTTGTAAATGGACTGTGTGTCTGACATTGGATTTTGTTCTATACTGATTGATCTCTGTTAAATATATATCTGTTTGGCGGCGGAGAATTTATTCTTTTGCTTAACGCCCTTCTCTGAGACATACGAGCTCAGGGGTTATATATCGATGGAAATCAATCGTATAGAGTGGACTGCCTATGTGGCATGCCAAGATGCTGTGATCATGGCTTCTGTTGCAAAGCAAAGTCTTGTGGATGATGATCAAAGCACGGTCTACATGACCTAGCTTTGTGTATTTCATAGATTCGCGAGCCTCACACCCCGGTATGAGTTAAAAACGGGATACGGACTGCAGGGAGAGCACGACGTTTCTTTCTAGCTATGGTGGTGTCAGTGACTTACCAGCCCTGACATATATATCTACTTTTCACCTTTGTGGTTGTTGGAATGCGAGGCGCCTCGATTATAGGTCTGTAAGGACCGGGAAACGTGTGTTCAGGCATAATTAATCCTCAAACGTAAGAGAGGACCGGCCCTGAAGATCCAGGGGTTACCCAGAGTGTGTAGTCCTGAGGCATTTGCTAGAATGTCTCGAAGCGGAGAGGAGCTTGCCCCTTGCCTCGACTCATGACGGAAATCCAATTTCCAATACGAGATAACGGATTCGATTGTAACTTATATATGGCGACATAGTGGCATGGGACGCTCATGTCGCCTATGATTGATATTTATGATGCTATTCGTTTTTGAAACATATATGCACTAGTAATAATATCAAATGATTTTGCTTTATACGTATCAAGCATATTTGGCTATTATGCGGTAAAACTCTATCCTCCGGCTTGCGTTGCATTGTATGATGGGACTTGAGTCTTATAATGGCTTCATTCTTTCTAAAAGCATTGCATTGTTTTAAAAGAATTTACTTTGTTTTAAATGCACTAGCAATCACTGGAGTAAACCCGTTCCGCGAAAGTGGCGTGGTCCTATGATTTTCTTATTACTGTTGTTTAACTGTTAAATAGATTCCTCATAACAGTCCCCATGACTGATTCGTTGTTTGTTTCACTTTGCAAACGCGGGTGCCCTTATTTTCACACGGGCAGCCTAGTTCACAGGTGACAGGTTGTTTTTGGCTCTGCACTGTTGCATAAAGTGCATTTTTGGCTCATGGCGAGGCTGACTTCACAGAGACGACTTTGACTTTTTCCGCCATTACTGTACTTATATTATGATTCCGCCATGGGCGATGCAGACTGATTTACTTTCCGTACTTCTTATTGTATGTATATGTACCGCCTTCGGCGATGTAGACTGATACCCTTATTATGTCTCACTACATGTATGTATTCCGTCTCTGGCGATGATGACTGATCACTTTCCCTTTTAATTACTAAGTTATATCCTACGCTATGCTATTCTGATGTTATTACATGTTGTGATTCCGCTGTCATATCCATGTAAAATTATTCTATTTATTGTTCTGCTATTATCTGTACTCTGCTATGATGATTAATGTGTTATATTCCAATGATTATCCTTAATACCGCCCCTCGGATTTTGGGATCGTCACATGTATAATACTCTAAGGTGACAATTACACATGGTGTGAAAATAACGGGGAGGGATTGTGCATGTCATGGTAATAGCAAACATCAAACATAGCAATCATCCTCACATCTCTCACTCAGTGTGTACAGTATACGATATCCACCACTTTGATAACCCAATTCTTTGTTACGATCACTCTGACCTATGGAGTCATGACGGCTCCACTGCACTGATCCGTAACCACTAATACTTTGTTATGTTTACTTTGCCCCATGGAGTCATGACAACTTCACTGCACTGGCTCATAGCCCTGCTACGATCACTTTGCCCCCATGGAGTTATGACAACTCCACTGCACTGATCCATAGCAGATATCCGTCTCTCAGTGGTGAATCAAAGCTATAGACATCGATGACCCCTCTGCACACGTCCTGCAGCAAAGTCCAGCTCATGAAGTTAACTCATTGATCCCTATTGGAATTCTGAGTAATAACCTCCAATTTGGACTTCCTTTGCATCTCGGGTTTTAGTCGAATTGGAGTTGGTCTTTAGAAGAGTCATCACGTAGTAGTGGTGGAAGCTCAATTCGGTTCGATTCGATTTGCTTCAGTCGGTTCGGTTCGAATACATCATCCCAAGGCTTCCCATTCGATTCGGTGCTCTACTTCAAATCGGTTCGATTCCGGTGTATGTGTTCTCTCCATTCGGGTCGGTTCGGTCCTTCTTACACGGTTCGTGCTCACCATTTCCGATCCAATCTCCACGTCCTTGCTTCCGATCTGAACCCAACTCCAACTCTTATGCAAATGGTCTTCCTTCTTGCCAAGCCTCTTGTGCCAAGTTTCGGTCCGGTTCGAATTTCCTTACCCAGTTCTCCTATCCGATCCGAGCCCTATAATCCGATCCGAAACCCTGCACATTTTCCAACGAGCATATATCATCCATTTTCGCTATACGATGGCGTTTTCGACCATTCTAACTTTGCTAATCAATCATAAAACATTCCAAATAGTAGTAATAACATATAGGATAAATCAACAAGGTCAAAACATCAAGCATATAGGTTATTTTAGATCAAACATACCCAAAAAGCATGATTTTCCCTTTAATCCCCTTAATCATGTTTTAACAATAGGATTAACAAAACATGTCCAAATTAACCCAAATTTTTATCAGAGCCCTAAAATAATTTTAAGAATTTTATCAAATTTTTCCAGATTTTTCTGAGCTAAATTTCACTAATTATCACTAATCACCCCTAATTAGCTGTAATTAGTGAAAAGCAATGCAAATCACTCATCTTAGCCACAAATAAAGCTTTAGATCTGAAACTAAACTGTTTTGGGGAGTTTTCCCCATGCAACACAGCGGCTCCAACTCTGATTTGGTGTTGATTTGCCTTAATTTGATGTAGATCTTCTTAATTAGTGATTAGAAGGTGATTTGGGATGATTTTAGAAGGTGGAGGCCATTGTTAGGGTTAGAGAAATGTTTTAGACGGCTGAGAAAATGAAATAAAATTGTTTCCTAACTGATTTCAGCCTCCTCATACCCCTAATCCCGAAAGGGTTTATGGAAGTAGCTGTTAATCACCCTAATTAGGCCCGGTTAAGCTGTTCCACCTTCCAAACCTTATTTCAGTCATATCTCGCAAACGGTATGTCTGTTTGGCTTGTGTGACCACTCTACGGACAGGTAAACCATCATCCGGATCTAATGGAAGTGATTTCGGGTCAAAAATCCTTACCAATCAAAAGTTTTAGGCGAAACAAGATTCGCCAGGGGAAAAACGGTCATTTAAAAATCGGCAAAAATCGTGAACATGGAAAATGACCCCAATATTCGTTCCCCAAAGTTACACGACCATACGACCTCATATGAAAAAGAAATAAATATTCGACGATCCTTCGATACGTAGAATGCGGGTCATTGCACTATTCCCCCCTTAAGAAAATTCAACCCCGAAATTCCTTAACTAAGAAAACAAAAATAAGTCCCGCATGCCTATCAACCATTTACAAACAACCAAACATACATAACAACATAACAAGCCTATCCTAGCATGCGGTTTACTAACAAGGGGATTACTAAATGGTCATTAAAATCTTACTAGGTAAAGAGTTCTGGATACAACTTCCTTATGCTCTCTTCTGTTTCCCATGTACAGTCATTCTCATTATCACCCCCACTGGACCTTGACTAGTTGCACCGTCTTCCTTCGAAGTTGCTTTGTATCGTACTCGACAATACGGGTCGTCCTGCGGTTCCCAACCGCCTTGGGTTCTACTTCGATGTCATCCAACTGATTCGGTGAAATAGTCATATCAGGGTCGTGTACGAACTTCTTTAACTGGGAAACATGAAATACATTATGAACTCCTGTCATCTTGTCAGGTAATCCAACCTTATATGCTAAATTCCCAACTTGTTCGAGAACTGGGAATGGGACAAAAAATCTTGGTGCAACTGCCTCTCCTACCAAATCGAATCACACTCTTTAGCGGAGAAATCTTGACAAACACCAAGTCACCAATGGAAAATTTTAAATCTCTTCACCTCTTATCAACATAACTCTTCAGCCTATCTTGAGCAGCCTTCATTCGTTGTTGGTTAACATTGATCTTGCTTGAAGTTTCTCTTATTACATCTGGCCGAAGCATGAATTTCTCACCGGTTTCTAACCAACACGATGGTGAGTTGCACAGTCTTCCGTATAAAGCTTCAAATGGAGTTATACCAATACTGGACTGATAACTATTATTATATGCGAATTTAAGCAGATGCAAATGGTCATTCCATGACCCTCCAAAATCAGTATACAAGCTCTCAAGAGATCTTTTAATACTCGATTCATCCTCTCTGTTTGACCGTTAGTTTGAGGACGGTACGCAGTACTGAGATGTAATTCTGACCCTAAAGCATCTTGTAAGCTCTTCCAAAATCAACTAGTAAACAACGGATCTCGGTCGCTCACAATGCCTTTGGGTATTCCATGAAATCTCACTACCCACTTCATATACAGTTTTGCTAAATTAGCTGCCGTTCTATTCAACTTGACAGGTATAAACCTTGCACTCTTGGTCAATCGGTCCACAATCACCCAAATACTATCATGACCTGATCTAGTCCTCGGCAAGCCATCAATGAAATCCATTGAGACTTGTTCCCATTTCCATTCCGGAACTTCCAATGGTTGTAACAAACCACTAAGCTTTTTTTGTTCGGCTTTAACTAGTTGGCAATTCATGCATTTGGATATAAACATCCGAACGTCTCTTTTCATACCTTCCCAGTAGTAGGTCTGCTTCATGTCTCGATACATTTTTTACCACCGGGATGTATGGTCAGCTTAAAGTGATGACATTCTCCAAGCACTTCATCTCTCAATCCATTGACATTGGGTACAACTTGTCTCCCATTCTTTCGAAGCCATCCTTCTCGATCAAGCCCATACTTTTTCATCTCCTCACTATCGATACCCATCTCTAACTTGGAGATGACTTCCAATAAGTTAGGATCGTCCTTCTGACTGGAACCAATCCGCTCAATCAGAGTGAGTCTGATCGTCAAACTTGCCAACATTACTGGATCCAATTTGCACTTTGTTCTAAAATCATACCCTGCGATATATTCCAGTTGCTTCCATTCAAGAAACATAGCCCCTAAACTGGCATGTCTCCTACTCAATGCATCAGCTACTGCATCGCTCTTTCCTGATGTATATGCAATATCGAAATCATAGGAAGCCAAGGTATCTAACCATCTCTGCTGACGGAGATTTAAATCCTTCTGAGAGAAAAGATACTTTAATGATTTATGATCAGTAAACAACTCGAATCTTTCTCCCAAGAGATAACATCTCCACATCTTCAACGCGAATACGATCGCTGCCAATTCCAAATCATGGGTAGGATATCTTTTCTCATGCGGTTTCAGTTGTCGACTAGCATAAGGAACAACCCTACCTCCTTGCATCAGTATAGCACCTAGTCCGGTACCACAGGCATCCGTGTATACCGTCACCTCTTCGTTCCCCTTGGGAATAACTAACACTGGTGCACACGTCAACTTTTCCTTTAGACTCTTAAATGCATTCTCGCACCTTTCGTCCCAGGCGAAAGCTTGATTCTTCTTGATCAACTAAGTTAACGGTGCCGCTATCTTGGATAAGTCTTGGATAAACTTACGATAATATCCAGCTAATCCCAAGAAACTTATTACGTCTGTTGCATTCTTGGGCGTAGACCAATCTTGTACCGCAGCCACCTTCTCAGGGTCCACGGCAATACCATTCTCTGAAACAACATGGCCCAAGAATCTCACTTCCCTCCTCCAGATGTGACATTTAGAAAACTTCGCTTTCAATCGGTGTTTTCTCAACACCTCCATCACTACTCTCAAATGTTCCTTGTGTTCTTCCTCTGTCCTTGAATAAACAAGTATATCGTCCACGAATACAAGAACAAACTTATTCAATCAATCTCGGAATACTCTATTCATAAGATCCACAAAATATGTTGGTGCATTGGTCAACCCGAATGGCATGACCAACCACGCATAGAATCCAGACGGCGTCCAAAATGCCGTTTTAGGAATACTCTCAGTTGCTACTCGGAGAAGATGAAATCTGTCGCGTGGTCCAACTGGGAGAACACTCTTGCTCCTTCCAGTTGATCAAACAAATCATCTATCCGTGGAAGAGGATACTTATTCTTTCTAGTCGCCTTATTCAACTCGCGATAGTCCACACACAAACGAAGGGAACCATCTGCCTTAATGGCAAATACAACTGGTGCTCCCCGCTCGGAAACACTTCTTCTGATAAATCCCTTCTTCAAAAGATCGCTTACTTGCACCCCGAGCTCTCGCTGCTCCCATGGTGCCATACGACGAAGTGGCATCACTATAGGTCTGGCATCTTTCAATAAGTCAATACGGAACTCAATCTCTCAGTGTAGTGGAAGTCCGGTCACTTCCTCGAAGATATCCGGATACTGGCCAGCAATGGGAACCCCTGATAACTCGTCTTGTGGGATGTCTAGGGAATTTAGAAAACTAGCCATCACCTCATCACTAGGTAGGCCACCAAACACTGCCCTCCGCCCATCATCCGCCCTAATAGTCACCGAAAATCCCTCACAGTCTACCACCACCCCGTACCTTTGGAGCCAATCGACTCCCAAAATAATGCCAAACCCAGTAAAGCCTAAAACAAAGCAATCACAAGCAAACATACATCGATGGCTCGATAAGACCAAATTTCGACAAATCATACTAAGGCTGGTCGAACCACCAATCGGGTTCGTCACCACTAAAGGTCTATCGACTATTTCGGGTTCCAATTCCAACCTATCTACCAGGTCACTAGATATGAAGGAACAGGAAGCCCCGGTATCAAACAATACTCGAACAGGAACATTATAAACAGAAAGCATACCTTGAATGACGACATTCTTTCCTTTCTCTGCCGCAGTTGGGGCATTCGACGAAGAAGGAACAACATTAATAACATATGCTTTCACAATCTGCCTCTCTTTATGGGGTTGCGGACATTTATCCTTGTGATGTCCCACTTGGCCGCAGTTGAAGCACTTCCTGTCCGCTGGCTTTGCTCGACATTCTTTAGCATAATGGCCATTCTTTCCACAGCTAAACCACTCTACATCTTTCCTATCTTTCTTTTTCTGACCATCCTTGGTCTGACTCTGCTTTCTTTTATTATGAGAATTATTCTTGCCTCCACCGCTTGCTTGCGGCTTTGGCTCCTCTGCAGATGCAACAACGACTTCAGTCTTGAGCTTAGGATAAAGGCTCTCTGACCTCAATGCTTTCCCAACAATCGATTCAAAAGTCTCATCAATATGGTTTATAAGCCTTTCCCCCAAGTACTGATCTAAACCAATTATGAACTTCTCGTTCTTCTTCTCGGCAGTATCGATAAGAAATAATCCATACTTCGATAAAGTATCGAACTCAGCAATATACTCCGAGACTGCCTTACCGTTTTGTTTAAGCTCCAAGAACTTCCTAAACAACTTTGACTTCTGGGCAGCTGGGATAAACTTATCACTGAATCGGGTCTTAAACTTATCCCACGTAACTTGATCCTCTGGAGTCGCTGCCTTAATAGCATTCCACCAATTCATTGCCCGTCCTTGCAGCTGACGGGATGCTAGCTTTCTCTTAATTGCGTTTTCGATTCCCAAATCCTTGAAGATACGCTCACAACTATCAAGCCAATCCTAAACTTCTGTAGCCGATTCCGTTCTGTGGAATGGCTTCCCACCAAGACTAGTGTAGTCCTTACAGAGCTTGGCGAAATCGGCCCTAGGCGCCTGCACCGCTGCACCACCATTTGCAGCATTAGGAGCTGCCCTCTGAACATCTCTAAGTATCTCTCTAATAAAGTCAGTGAACATCGTCCTCATATCAGGAGCATTCCTATTATTGGCTCATGAACCAGTATTCCTCGTACATCGGCTCATCGTACAATCTCTAAGGAGAAAACGATTAACCATCTCTTCAGTGGTGCCAGTGCAGTGTGACTTCATCCTTAGATATATTAATAGTATATATATATATATATATATATCTTTTGAAAACCAAAATATCACAAATACGCGCTCTCATATACGTACTATCTCTCCCTGGTGTCTTTCCCTAGGTTAACTACGCAACCTAGAGCTCTGATACCAAGTGTGACGGTCCGCCCCGCACCAGACGGCATTTCCCTGAAATGCGTGGTGCCGATGTCCAACCAGCACGGGACGGTCGCCAAAGAAAAGATTTTGAACTAACAAGGAACCTGTAGAATGTCTCACAGCGCGTGGGATAAAATATAATAATAACATAACTTTGACATAAAACAGGCGAGACAGTGCATAAGCTAAAAACCAAATCATCATAGCAGCAGAAAGATTCAAAATATAGCATATCATCCAAACCAACATTATTAAAACTTGGAAATACTGTCTCTAAAGCAAAAGAAAGGGGTACACTACTAATGCCCAAAGTAGTGACCAGCAACAACAAAGGGAGAATATATGGGAGTAATACGTGTAAGCCTCCTACTCATCTCCAGACAGCTACTCGTGCATAACCAGCTAACCTGTCTCTGATCTGGTCGTTTAAGAGCACCCAGAGTAATAAGAAGAGACATAAAACTCTAGGTCAGAAAAAAGTCTGGTATGAGTGATAAGTAGCAAAAACAGAACAATAACAGGTATACATAACCATACCTAAACCTGGACCTGCAACCAAAGAGTTAGCACAACAAGATGTACAATACTCTTAGGTGACATTAACACATGGTGCGAAAATAATGGGGAAGGGGTGTGCATGTCATGGTAATAGAAAACATCAAACATAGCAAACATCCTTACATCTCTCACTCAGTGCGTAAAGTATACGATATCCACCACTTTGATCACCCAATTCTTTGTTACGATCGCTCTGCCCCATGGAGTCATGACGGCTCCACTGCACTGATCCGTAACCACAAATACTTTTCTATGTCCACTCTGCCCCATGGAGTCATGACAACTCCACTGCACTGGCTCATAGCCCGACTACAATCACTTTGCCCCATGGAGAGATGACAACTCCACAGCACTGATCCATGGCCAATATCTGTCTCTCAGTGGTGAATCAAAGCTATAGACATTGATGACCCCTTTGCACACGTCTCGCAGCAAAGTCAAGCTCACGAAGTTAACTCATTGATCCCCATTGGAATCCTGAGTAATAACCTCTCATTTGGACTTCCTTTGCATCTCGGGTTTTATTCGAATTGGAGTTGGTCTTTAGAAGAGTCATCACGTAGTAGTGGTGGAAGCTCAATTCGATTCGTGAAACACCCCACCTCCGTTAGGGTCACTCTCAAAGAGAATGCCCTAATTTTGGTGGAGGTTTATAAGTATAAGTCATAGATACACAAGACAAATATAAATACACATATTTTTGGACAGCGGAAAACAACAGCACTTTTATTCCATCAAAATACGTGTTTACACAAACCAAGCCATAATTGTCTTACAATACTTCCAAAAACCATTACATTTTCATAACTGTCTTGATTTCATAACTTAAAGAAACATAAAAACAAAAGTAAACTGCATAAGTCCCCATAGTTGCAATCCAAAGCCATAGTCCAAAACGAAAGAGATCCAAGCAATACATTCTTTCTCTTCAAGCTGGACGTGAAAACTGGTCAAGTTGCGGTATTCCCTCCCTGTGGACCTGGGGGGGAAATGAAAGAAAAGAAGACGAAAGAAAAGTAGAGTCAGACATAAAGCCTGAGTAAGTCTAGGACTATTCAGTCTATGAATAAAGAATTGGGCATGATAAGTATAAACTGGAAATGGGAAAGCACCATAAACTAAGTTAAGTTGTTGAGAGTCGAATATACTATCGTACCCCATATTAATCTCTGCATCCATATAAACTAGTTCCCAACAGGCACCCCAAAATCAGGGTGAAGTGATCCATTTCTAATGATCGGCTCCTACTCGCATAGTTACATGTGTCTTACGGCCCCCGATGTTGTAGTTACCTATGCTGGTCCCACCATGGGGTATATCAAGTCCCATGGTGGCGGCCCGACACAATTCTAGAATGCACAGGTATGCTACTGGTGCCCAGTGCCTTATTTTTTTGCGCCGGAGTGTGTGCACGCCCGCACCCCTTTAGAACCTACACTGCTACACCACCGCCGTTGATTTGACCTCTTACAGTCAGCCCAGTAATCGTGCCCCACCCTGCCTAGTTCAGGGTATCCTGATACACCTTGTAGGGTTACTGCTGAAAAGGGTCACCCGCTACTAGGTTTTCTATTTCTAGCCAACATGCTAAGTTGGTTAAGTGTTTTGTAAACCTAACCCCCAATCAGTCTGTATAGTTTAGCATGTTCCATTTTGATTAAGTATTAATTCAATTTACTTAATCCTATCAATCCTGACTAAGCCTTAATTGTCTTATTAAAGCCTCGACCTCTCACATTAGACAGGTATTGTTGTGGCTGCCTGTTGCCGGTTGGGTCCGGGCAGTCTTACGCCACAACTTAGTCTAACTTCGGGTCTTTATTGGGCTCAATGTTTAACCACCCACATTGGATAGGTATTGTTGTGACTACTGGACAGCCGGGCGGTTCCGGGCAGGTTTACATCACAACTCAATCCAACCTCGGGTTAAACACATCGTATTTTCTAAATTTACATATTTTATCTCTTTTCTTTTTATATGTAAATATTTGCGGCCCATTATTCAAATTCATCTTTATTAGGTAAAATTAATTTATACCACTTAATTGTTTTCAAGGTCGTTGGCATGCGTCAAACATGCCAACACATATGTTTATATTTTAACCCAAACGTCATTACCCCCGTTTTATACATTCGCTACAATATAACATATGTTGGGTTTAACATTTAAACCCAACTTAGCCACATGGAAAAGGGGAGGCTTAGAACATGGTGTTTATATATTCTAAGTAACATAAAAAGGGGAGTGTGAACGCATGAACTTGCAACATAACAATCTAATTAACATGAATTAGGCACATGTGAACTTGCATTGTAATAGCATATAATCATGGCATAAACATACCTAAACATGAATCATTCTATTCATATAATCATGGCATAAACATACCTAAACATGAATCATTCTATTCATATAATCATGGCATAAACATACCTAAACATGAATCATGGTTTTTAATCTATTCATGTAAACTTGCAATTGGAATGTAAATCTAACTTAATTATGTGTCACATATATTATCATATGATTTTGATAACAACATAGGCCTAAAACATGTTTTCAATTAGGCATAACACCAAACATCGTTTAGTCATGTTCATAGAGTCAGCATAAGTTTACAAAGATGCTTACTTTTGTCTCTAATACAAAAGTATGGTTTTACACTTGAATCATGATGCCAATTCCAACATAAATTCATATGAGTCATAATACCCAAATGGATCCAACTACACTAAAAGTGATTATAAAAAAAAATACATCATGTTGGCATAATAGTGAACCATATACTTGCATGAATCTCAAATAAACCACCACAAACATATAATCGTTAACATGAATCATATACTTGCAATTATCCAATAGGTCTAACATCGTTATGCCACAACATCCCAAATCGATTCGTAATTAGAATCATAGCAACGTACAATTATGAATTATCATCACCACAAACTAAGTACAATTCCATTTCTCATTTACACAAATCAAAACACAATTATTCAATTATATCGGAATAGCACTCTACTTACAACGTATGACGAATCTTCAATTCAGGAATCTGAATTCTGAATTTGGAGATGCTATCCTTTGTCGTAGGCGTTATTTTGATTTTGTTGTCGTTGCTTTAGGCTTTTGAATTGTCTCCTAATTGTCTCTCAATTTTTGACGGCTATTCCTAGTCTTTCCTCAGCAGCATGACGGTCTCATTCTCTTTTTTATTTGTATGAATTAGGTGGAGTCTTAGGTCCTTTTTATAGAGTTTGTGAATTGATTAGAACCGTCGATGGAGCTTGGATTAATATTAGCCGTTTGATTGAAGGAGAGACCAATCAGGAGCTGACACCTAGCCCTAGTGACAAGGCAAGGCTCAGAATTTCGGCCAAGCACAGACCAGGCCAGCCAGGGGGGGCTGGGTTCGACCTGGCTCAGGGGCCAGGTCGACACGCCAGTCGGCACCGTGTCGACTTGGTAGTCGACCTGGGTGCCCCAGGTCGACTACCCAGTCGACCTGGGTAGCCCCAGGTCGACTACCTAGTCGACCTGGGTGCCTTGGGCGGGAAAATTCCCGCCCTGGCCATTCTGGCCCGATTTTTGAAATTTGAATCTGATTTCTGAGCTGTTTCTGTCTGTTTGAATTCTAAACTGAATTCTGAAACTTCCGGAGGCCATATCTTCATCATACGGAGTCCGTTTTATGCAAACTCGGACTCTATTTCAAGAAGAATTCCGAGACGAATGCAATGGAGTATCCCGTTTCCCTTAATTCTTTGATTTGAAATTAATTATACTTTAATTTGCGAATTTCACTGTTATAGAATACACGGGGTGTTACAGTTCGATTCGATCTGCTTCAGTCGGTTCAGTTCGAATACATCATCCCAACGCTTCCCATTCGATTCGGTGCTCTACTTCAAATCAGTTCGGTTTCGGTGTATGTGTTCTCTCCATTCGGGTCGGTTCGGTCCTTCTTGCTCGGTTCGTGCTCACCATTTCTGATCCAATCTCCAATCCATCGCTTCTGATCCGAACCCAACTCCAACTCTTATGCAAATGGTCTTCCTTCTTGCCAACCCTCTTGTGCCAAGTTCCGGTCTGGTTCGAATTTCCTTACCCAGTTCTCCTATCTGATCCGAGCCCTATAATCCGATCCGAAACCCTGCACATTTTCCAACGAGCATATATCATCCATTTTCGCCATACGACGGCGTTTTCGACCATTCTAACTTTGCTAATCAATCATAAAACATTCCAAATAGTAGTAATAACATATAGGATAAATCAACAAGGTCAAAACATCAAGCATATAGGTCATTTTAGATCAAACATACCCAAAAAGCATGATTTTCCCTTTAATCCCCTTAATCATGTTTTAACAATAGGATTAACAAAGCATGTCCAAATTAACCCAAATTTTTATCAGAGCCCTAAAATAATTTTAAGAATTTTACAAATTTTTATGAGCTAAAATTTCGCTAACTATCACTAATCACCCCTAATTAGCCGTAATTAGTGAAAAGCAATGCAAATCACTCACCTTAGCCACAAATAAAAATTTAGATCTGAAACTCTACTATTTTGGGGAGTTTTCCATATGCAACACAGTAGCTCCAACTCTTATTTGGTGTTGATTTGCCTTAGTTTGATGTAGATCTTCTTAATTAATGATCAGAAGGTGATTTGGGATGATTTTAGAAGGTGGAGTCCATTGTTAGGGTTAGAGAAATGTTTTAGGGGGCTGAAAAAATGAAATAAAATCATTTCCTAACTGATTTCAGCCTCCCCATAACACTAATCCCGAAATGGGTTATGGGCCTAGCTGTTAATCACCCTAATAGGCCCGGTTAAGCTGTTTTTCACCTTACAAACCTTATTTCGGCCATATCTCCCAAACGGTATGTCTGTTTGGCTTATGTGACCACTCTACGGAAAGGTAAACCATTATTTGGATCTAATGGAAGTGGTTTCAGGTCAAAACTCCTTACCAATCAAAAGTTATAGGCGAAATAAGACTCTCCAGGGGCAAAATGGTCATTTAAAAATCGGCAAAAATCGTGAACATGGAAAATGACCCCAATAGTCGTTCCCCAAAGTTACACGACCATACGACCTCACATAAAAAGAAATAAATATTCTACGATACTTCGATACGTAGAATGCGGGTCGTTATACACGTAGTCTAGCCTGCTCCTGTTGGTGTCAAACACGACTTGATGGAGGCCCGATCTCAGATTGATTTGAGGTCGAGGGCCAACACATTACAAGCACCATGGACTTCTTATTGGATGACTCTATTAGAGGGTGTCCCGCTAGGTGATGAACACCACTTAGTCATTGCATGTCATTTATCTGTGTGTCGTGTCGTCTTGCTCCTCTCATCCTACCTTCCTATTTGGTACTTGGGAGATCGCTATTATTATCAGGGGTCCGGTGAGTTGTATGTACACTACGCCATAGATGGCCTATCGCAGTAAAAACCCATGGTGTTGCTAGCTATATTGTTGCCATTGCTATGTTGTTCTTATCTATTGCAATGCACGTTTCAATGTGTTAGCATAGATATCAAATTGCGTTGCAGTAGCTATAGATATATTCAAATTAAAATAAATAAAAAATAAATGACACCTCAGCGATCCACGCCTTTAGTTAAAACGAAATCCCAACCATTCGATTGACAACCTTGATCCGCACCTCCCCTATTTCTATTTCCCGCTGTTATTTTCCTTTGTCCTCTTATTTTCATTTCGCTAAGTCCCCACATTTCCAAAATCAGTCAATTTTTTTAAATCAATTTTACAATCAAAAATCAAATTAAAACGAAAATCTCGCAAATCGATAAACTTGTCGCTGGGTTGGTGCTCGATTTCGGGTTTGAGAGTTCGATTGCGATTGGTAGAAACTAGATCTGATTTACAATCACATCTGCTTGATTTGGGGTTTGAGTGCTTGATTTGGGGTTTGAGTGCTTGATTTCGGGTTTTTCCTATTTCTTCTTCAACGTTTGGATTTGCAATTCTATTTTGTTATCCTACGATATAAGAAGAAATTGTAAATCAATTGTTAAGAAGGGATAACAACTGCAATTCTTTGGATGACTCTAAACCAAAGGCCGACAGACGACAACTAATGCCAACACTCGTAAATGAGAGGCTTTATCAATTTCATTTCCGTTCCTATTTCGATTTGGGGATCCATAAAGCAGGATTTGGAAATCGTTGCACAATCTGGATAAGAACACTGTACTTGACTTTGAAATTTTTGATTTGGCAGTCAGATATTTTCCAGTTAGCGAGTACTCAACGCAATATTTCATGGGCATGTATGATTTTTATTGGCACACCATTGTTTAATCTTCAGTGCCTGACGAATTTGGTGATTATTAGTTAGAAATGGGATTCGGAAAACAGATGCAAATATAGTTAGGAATCCCTCTGTGTTTTCATGTTATTGGTGAAACCGTGTTAATAACAAATCAAAGCCCAGTTTGCAAATTTGCTTATTCAAGTATGAGTAAATTCTGGACTAAAACTGTTATAACGTTGAAAACGAGTTACAAAAGCCAGTTCAAGGATATTTGATGCTATAGGAAATTGTGGGTTTTCAGGTCCGATGGCACTGTTCACATAATTAATTTGAAATAACATGGGTTATCTGTCTTCCTTCTCTTAGATATTCATTCTAAGTTATTGTCTAATTTATGCTTTGGTATCCTTTCAATAGTACATACACAATTCTATATTCAAATTGGTACAGTTTTGCAAATTGGTATAGTCATATATAGTGGAAGTGGACCTGCATATAGTTTTGCAAATTGGTATAGTCTTGCATCTCAGACTGTGAGCTTATATATTTGATGTGCATGTTTAGTTGTACAAGAGTATGGGTTTTGTATAAATTTTATATCATTTTCTTACCTCTCCTATAACCGTGCAAGGTGTAACGAGGTGGTGATGCGTACCACAAAAGTCGTAAGACACACTGTTCAGAGATGGATAGTGGAGCATAAAATCCGGTAATGTATAATTTTCAAAATAGTTTTTATTTTATTACTTTACTGTATAAAATCTGGTAATGTATAAAATCTGGTAATGTATAAAATATGGTAATAGAAGATATCAATGTGAACTACCTATCGTCAACATCATCAACAACGCTCCATGCAAAAAGAATCATCTTCTGAGTCGCTCGAAGATATATTTGATAGACTGAGACATAACCAAAGTAGAAAAACAACATGGACAACTTCGGTTTCGATGATGATTGCGATGAAATTATAATCTCAAGGCCTACATGATGGTCATTTTTGTTAACTCTACAAAATACAGTACATGTACATGCATGAAACATGAAACATGAAAATGAACATGCATGAAACTATGAAATTATGAGGTTTCTTGGACATTAGACATATGCAGGAAGTGGCCAACATGACATGCATTCAAAATCAAGTAGTTTCGTTTGTTTCTTTTAGCTGAGGCCTTTTGTTATGCATTCAACCTCATTGTTGATCCATATTCTTTTGGTACTTAATGTCGGTTTATGTTGGTACTTAATGTCGGTTTATGTCTGGATAAAAGGAGGAGAGAAAACAATGCTTGCATAAAATCTGGTAATGTATAATTTTTAAAATAGTTTTTATTTTATTACTTTACAGTACAAAATCTGGTAATGTGTAAAATCTGGTAATGCATAAAGTCTGGTTCCATTAGCAAAACTGTTGCATTTGGTAACTTCATGCATTTGGTACTTTTAGTTTGAGTAGAATCTAGTGTTAGACGATTGGCTTGGTGCAGATCTTAGAGGTATTGATGGGAATGCAGGTTTTACCAAGATGCAGGTTATGTATGAAGTAAATAATGTCAGCATGTGTGAGTATATAATTTTTTTTAAGTCTAATTCGCAAATTCTATTACCATCAATAAATTTTTCATATGTAGAAAACCTTTTTGAAGAATCTGATGGATTTTTAATCCTGGTTTACATGTACATAATGTCAGCGTGTGTGAGTATATAAATGTCATTCTAATAATTATCCATGTACATAAACCAATATGTATAGTTAAACTTCAATTCCTTCATACATAAGTATTATGGTTCATAAGTTTTTACAATAACTAGTTTGCGGGTTGAGGATGCACATTCCAGGGAAGCACCTACTCAAAGGCCAGCGGATTTAATTGCTGGACCATTTGTGTACAATGTGATGACAGTTTCAGCTATAATGTTTGCTTTCTGGTTTGTTTTACTTCAACATTTTGTTCACATATATTTCTGAAACTGAGTTCAGTTTAAAACTGAGTTGCGGCAACTCAGTTTCTACAACATGGTTACAAACTAAGTTGACAACTCAGTTGCAAATTGAGTTTGCAACTTAGTTCTGCAAACTGAGTTTGCAACTCAGTTTTGCATTTGAATCGCGCATTCACTCAGCCTTGCAATTGAGTTGCGCAATTCAGAGTCGCACAACGCAACTCAAAATCACGCAACTCAGTCGCCGAACTGAGTTTGCCACAACTCGGTTTTCCAACTGAGTTTGCCATAACTCAGTTTTCTGACTGAATTTTCTGCAACTCAGTTTTCCAACTGAATTTGATAAAGTGAGTTTGCAGTCTGTCCTACATGTAACTGTGTTTGTTTTGTTTTCATTACCATTAAATAAATTTTGATGTGTTAGATCAATTCAAGGCGATCAATGATGAAGTAATGTCGATGTATCAGAGGACATTCATGATTGAACTAGAGAAGTTGCGGTTGCAGAAGGAAAAAAATAAAGGTTGTAGTTTATATAATCATTTTCGTGTATGTTTTCTTGTTTATGGTTGTATGTGTGAGTCAGTATATGAGTGAATCGAGTGACAATGTTGTGAGAAATGTATGTAAATATGAATGATCGTGTAATATACGAGTGAATGTACAATAGTGGAGTCAAAAATTTTGTGCCATTTGAAATGTTGAAATACAATATTTATTCGAATAAAATAGTATGTTATAATAATATTTATTATAATATTATGAAATATTTGATTAATAGCAGTTAAGGTGTAATTACTTTTAGCAGTTGTAAAACAAATTTTAACAACCGCTAAAAACAGTTGTAAAAAAGGTTGACTTTATTACAATCTCCAGCTGTACTAGACATATTACAACTGTTTTTGGCAGTTGCGAAAGGGTATTCTTTTTGTTGTATTGGTACCTGTGGCAACACCTGTACCGATATTGCCATAGAGTCGCAAAGGGGTTGCCTTTGACTCTAAGGCAACGTGGCAAAAGGCAACCCCAAAAAGTGTTTCCATAGATCATTTTTTATCTATAGCAACACTTTTTGGCACCTACTGTGTCACTTCTTTGGGGTTGTCGTAGGCATCTATGGCGTATGGGTACATGGAGATCCATTTTCTACTGATGTTATGTTCGGGCTGCGTCGTTCCATCGGGAGACAGTACATACAGGATCTGAGATAGGCGGGATGAGTTGATACGTAAGCTTTTTTATTACCAGGAGCATATTTTGATACTTATTGGCATAAAATTACTCCTAGGTGGTACATGTTGCCAGTTTACAGTCGAGGTGTGAACTTCGATTACATAGGAGCCTGAGTGGCTATGGGTAGAGTTCATCCACCTCGATTTACTTTTGATCTGACCCCTTCACAGTACTCCGATCAGCCTATGGATTTTGCTCTTTCCGACACATTACAGGCATATGATCTTAGTGGTACACTGATATCCCTGCCTATTGTCTACCCACCAGATCACATGGTTGTTGGTATCCCTATGGCTGGATTATATCCTATGCATGAGGTAATATTCTTACTTGTAAATTTATTAGCTTATATGTCATAAGGTATACAAACCGAGTTTATATGTTCTTTTATTACAGTTTGTACCCAGGCTAGACTATCATAGACGACACATAACCAGTATTCAAGAGATGGCACTGCTACATTCTCAGTCGTTGTATCAGGAGCACCACACAATAGTGCAGAGTTTGCAGGTCGAAAGCGATGAGTTACAAGCCCGGCTGGCAGCGTTAAGTGGTGGTGGTGCAGGAGGATCAGGTGCTGCTGGAGGACAAGGTGATGCAGGAGGACCAGATGATGGAAGAGGACTAGGTGATGTTGGAGGATCAGGTGCTGCTAGAGGATCAGGACGGGGTAGTGACGAGCATGATGATATTCTGTATTATGACGATGCTGCAGTGGAGGAGGATGGTGAGGAGTCAGAGCACGATGATGCCGTGGATTTACGATGATCACCATGGTGATGTGTTTTTTTATCATGTTGTATATATGTTTCTGCCTTTTTGTACTGGATTATATGTTCTTTTGTCATGTTTACTCGTGCTTAGATTTCATGCTCATTCATGTTGTACTAAATTATACGATCTACCTTATATGTTTATTCATGTTGACATCTATATTTTATGATGTTTTGTGTTATGGATCATTGTATGTTACATGTTGTTTTGGCTAAATTTTCCTTTCCATTTAAATAATATATCGATAAATTTCATAAATGTTTATATAGCGACCTTTTGAAAATTTTGGTTTGTCATAAGTCGAAATATACAGTGTGAAAACCCAAGTATTCTTTTTCATTGGAATTCAATATTCAAATAGATCATAGTGATAGGATTTTCAGAAAAAATCAGAGGAATTTTGGGCCATGTAGATTCGATTGAAGTTCAAAACATATAACTACGAACTACCGCGATGTTACGAGCTCGTTTTAATATAATTTATAAATTAAATGTTCAAACGTCGATTAATAAATAATTTCCTTTCAAATTTTGCTTTCCATTTAAATAATATATCGATAAATTTCATAAAAGTTTATATAGTGACCTTTTGAAAATATTAGTTTGTCATAAGTCGAAATATACAATATGAAAACCCGAGTATCCTTTTTCATTGGAATTCAATAATCAAATAGATCATGGTGATAAAATTTTCAAAAAATACCGATGAATTTTGGGCCATATAGATTCAATTGAAGTTCAAAACGTATAACTACAAATTACTATGACGTTACGAGCTTGTTTTAATACAATTTATAAATTAAACGTTCAAACGTCGATTAATAAATAATTTCCTTTCAAGTTTTCCTTTCCATTTAAATAATATATCGATAAAATTTCATAAATTTTTATATAGAAAACTTTTGAAAATTTTGGTTTGTCATAAGTCGATATATACAATACGAAAACCCAAGTATTCTTATTCATTGGAAATCAATAATCAAATAGATCACGGTGATAGGGTTTTCAAAAAATTCCAATGAATTTTGGACCCTATAGATTCGATTGAAGTTCAAAACGTATAACTACGAACTACTGCGACGTTATGAACTCGTTTTAATATAATTTATAAATTAAACATTCAAACGTCGATTAATAAATAATTTCCTTTCAAATTTTCCTTTCCATTTAAATAATATATCAATAAATTTCATGAACGTTTATATAGCGACCATTTGAAAATTTTAGTTTGTCATAAGTCGAAATATACAATACGAAAACCCAAGTATTCTTTTTCATTGGAATTCAATAATCAAATAAATCATGGTGATAGGATTTTTAAAAATTCCGATGAATTTTGGGCCATGTAGATTTAATTGAAGTTCAAAACGTATAACTACGAACTACAGCGATGTTACGAGCTCGTTTTTATATAATTTATAAAATAAACTTTCAAACGTTGATTAATAAATAATTCCCTTTCAAAATTTTCTTTCCATTTAAATAATATATCAATAAATTTCAGTTTATATAGCAACCATTTGAAAATTTTGGTTTGTCATAAGTCCAAATATACAATATGAAAACCCAAGTATTCTTCTTCACTGGAATTCAATAATCAAATAGATCATAGTGATAGGATTTTCAAAAAATTCTAACGAATTTTAGACCTTGTAGATTCAATTGAAATTCAAAACGTATAACTACGAACTACCGCGATGTTATGAGCTCGTTTTAATACAATTTATAAATTAAACATTCAAATGTCGATTAATAAATAATTTTTGTTCATATTTTTCTTTCCACTTAAATAATATATTGATAAATTTCATAAACGATTATAACCGACCTTTTACAAATTTTGGCTTCTCTTAAGTCGAAATCTACAATACGAAAATACGTATATAGGGGATGACTCTAACCTTTTGGCTTATTTCAAATTTATCGATTTAAAATAGAGGACGACCCTACTCGTATGACTCCTTTTTTATTTAAAATAGGGGATGACCCTAATCGTTTGACTCCTTATCGATTTAAAATAGGGGACGACCCTACTCGTTTGACTCCTTATCGATTTAAAATAGGGGACGACCCTAATCGTTTGACTCCTTAACGACAAAATAGGGGACGACCCTAATCGTTCGACTCCTTAACGACAAAATAGGGGACAACCCTAATCGTTTGACTCTTTATGGACAAAATAAGCACTTGTACCATTAAAGCTGAACACTACACACTGAAAGTACACAATTATCGACAAAGGGACACTTTAACCAATAAAACTGCACACTAAACACTTTAGCTACACTGAAATTACACAATTAGTTATCTGTATGCTTATATGGTGATAGTTAGTTGTCTTAGTGCCTTTATTAAGATGTATGCTTGTCCAAAGTTGTGTTTTATTTTATGATTATATGAATTTATGAAGTAATGATGATTTAGATCTTTTATTAAACGTAAGCATTCCATTGCACTTTTACGTATTATTAACCAACTATTATTAACATCTAAAGCCATCATATTTTGGAAAAGGTCTAAAATAAAATAAAAACGATTCTAGTCAAAGTAAATATATCCTTATGAACTATAGCTTGACCATTTTATACTCGTTGTATGACAATATGAACAGTTTATATTCATTGGAGTAAAATATGATCATTGTAAAGCAGTTCGGATTGTAAGAAAACAAAGAGTTGTTGGGTTTGGGGGGAAAGTGCCAATTTTATTAGCGCACTACGAAGCACGCCGATTAATTTAGCGCGCTTTGTTATGCACCGATAAAATCGGCGTCCAGGGCCAATTCTTGATTGGCCCCATAACATTTCGCTGAATGTTACGTTCCCTAGCATCTATTGGAGAACTATTCAACCAAATATTAGTGGAAATCATGGAGACCTATATGGCCTCCCCTGATTTCCTGCGATAAGAGGCGAAAGTTTTTTTCACCTCACCAAAAGTGAGGTGAACAAACTCTCTCTCGAATACTAATGATAAAAATAACATAAAATAGGCATCATAATACCTGAGAAGTGAAGTTAGCAAGCAAATTTTTTTAAGGTTATCATGCAATATTGATTAGATATTAAGTATTGCAAGAATTTGGTTGTGATTAACAATGTATGATGCCATTTATAAGAAGTTACTGTAATAAAAGAAAAGGAGAACACTAAAAGCATCTCCTATAGAACCACAATTCAAATTCTGAATTTTCAATATATGAAAAAATGTAACCTAAAAGAACAATTTTCCCTGAATATTCATGAGAAAATTCAGGCACATTTCTTGAATTCTGAATTAGGCTGGACGAGGTGAGTGCTGATAAAATCAGCGCTCAATAATGTTCTCTATATTATTTCTAATATAAAATACTACAGCATCATAGAGAACAACAAAGCAATCTATTTCTCCGTGTACTATATTATGTTTTATGTTGTGCAATACTGACATGTTTGTATTGTTATTTTTAAAGCAACTTTTTTTATGCTTAGGGCGCTGATTTAATTAGCGCCCTATACATGGGTGCTGATTAAATCAGCGTTCGCTATTTTAATCATTGCCTTCGAAAAGCGCTGACTATATCAACGCTCTTTTGTTGGGCAAACAACGTGATATTCAGACTGAGTATTATGTGCCGCAAGATTACGTTCTATAATCTGTTGAAGATTCTCTAAGTTATATGCTTCAGCTATATTTAATAGAAAAGGGACTATGTTTTTTATAGCAATAACACACAATACTGGAGAATAAAAAATGAGGTCAAAACTAAATTTTATTACAAAATTTGCAATGCAAGTGCATACATCAATAAAATCAACATCTGTGACGCAAGATATCCATTAGTTACAAGCAATTTTCTTATCGACATCAGGATATAAGACAAGAGGTGACTATGTTATACAACAAAAAATAAATACACATGAATTTTCATTTCAACATAATATGTCCACTAAATGTTTTGGAGTTGTCAACCAAAAATGAAATCATAATGCCAAACAATTGAATAATATCAGATAAGTCTCACATTTTTTGCTTTAGGATCTTATGTTATAGTATGACTTTCACTGCAAGAAAAAGCTGATTTTGCAGTAGCGTAATCCGCAGGTAATTCGTCATTATATAGGGCTTAGCAACTGATTAATGATGGACCCGAATGATCGATAAATTTCAAGAGGATATCTCTGTCAAACTTTACGACAAATTTTTGCGTGAGTTCCCTAACCGTTTTCTATCATTTCACTCAATATAAAATTTTAATTTTGAATTCATTTAAAAAAAATACTGATGTTTTAGCAACGAAAACGTAATTTTTTAAAATTATTATTTATAAATAACCATAGATAAACCCTTGCTAGTTTGCAAGGGATTTGCAACAAAACATTTTTATTTAAAATATTTATATCATTAATTTGTCTATAATCCTTTATAAATTAGTAAAGGATTAGTGATGGATTTTAATTTATATGAACAATGATCTAGCATCATCTACTGGTAATCTATCGGTAAACCCTCCAAATTAGCAAGGGATTAACGACGAATGCTTAATAGTCTAACAATCAATAATAAAATCGTTGCTAGAAATATAAAAAAACACATTTATACAAAATTCATAGCATAAACAAACATACGTACTTATAACCAAGAAAGCAATTCAACTAGTAATACAACATACGAAATTTGCTATTATTAACATAAAGTAATATAACACATACACACCCAAATGAATACAGTTCTTCCATCAAATAAATTATTTGTATAAATCCTCATCTTCTTCCCCGATTCATGCCTCAGCCTAGACAGCTTCCAATTTTCCCATCAAAGCAGCATATCTCAACATGCTCATGGGTACCAAAATCAACACACTTGACAGTAACCGCCGCGCCATTAGGGTCTGACCTTGGAATATAAAATGAAGTTATGCTACATACCTTGCAGAAAGTATGTTTCGCCTTGTGTGTGCCAAATGTATACACTATAACAAACTGGACTTTCCATAGCGTCTAAGTAACCATGCTTAACTCAGCTGCATTTTT
The DNA here is from genome assembly GCA_030737875.1 of Allium sativum. Lineage (NCBI taxonomy): Eukaryota > Viridiplantae > Streptophyta > Magnoliopsida > Asparagales > Amaryllidaceae > Allium > Allium sativum. The sequence goes on along the minus strand of CM060927.1, from coordinate 192,391,312 downwards.
ACTATCCATTTTTGTCCTAGTATTGTACAAACATTTTCAAACACTCCAAAATTTTGTGTCAGTGCAAACTATTCTTCTGAATTTTTTGTACCGGGTAGAAAGAGCACCAAAGTAACTGATCATAATCTTGATATGCAAGCATAAAGTGTGAGCAGTACGAAATGCTAGATCATGCAAAATGAATACAATGGATTTGTTACCTAGAATAAAGGCATGTCATGTTGAAACTACATGCTGCAATTATCGAACATTTCCGCGAATAGCCTTTGATGTAAGAATTAAATTGCCAATTATCTTAGTTTCTTCTACCATAAATCAATGAAGATGGCTAAAGAGCTAGCAGAAAGAGTCTAAGAGTTAAATCTGCTCCTACTTTTATACTGCAAATTACTCTTCTTGGATCAGTTTTTCCCTATTTCCATAAGATATGCATGCAAAAACTGAAACTTTGCTTCTGGTATTTAATAATTTAATGACCCCAGACATTGTTTCTTTGCCTTTAGATGCTTAGGTCTTTGCGCCATTAAAACATTGTAAGAACGCATAATATGAGTTGACCATCCATTAACAAATTAGCATTGGACAGTTGAATTAAAATCATGTAAGCAGTATATGTGTGTGTGTATATATATGGGGAAGTCTATATAACACAAATAATAGACATAAATGGTGACACAATGAATGTCCACCGTGAGATTGCTACCGGATTTCAACCTCTCATATAAAGACAAAATGATCCAACAACTCAGATTTTGTGTTTTTCAATTTGTTAAAAATTTTGTGTCTCAATAGCCGCTCATATATATATATATATATATATATATATATATATCAATGTTATCATGACTGGACCGTCAAAACCGTGCATGTTACTTTTTGATAAAAATTACAATAAATTAAAATAAAAATCATAATAGTTATTAGAGGCAAGCTCGTACAAATCGTTGTGCTGGACAAATTTGTAATCCATGCATTATTATAACCAGCAAATATGAATACTTATGCATAGAAATGAGGTTGAGTGAATAAATAGAAGTCCCACATTCTAAAGTATGGAGGAAGGCCTTGAATTTTGGTTTATAAATATAACTGCACCTGAAGACAAAGCACGTACAGCCGGATTTCGGTGCTTTTTATGTGCTGATTGTGATCATCACCTACCTTTCGTGTCTTCGAGTGGGATTTCTGGCTGCTAGGATAGCCTATATCGGATCTCCACTGTTCAGTTTAGAAGCCTCACCGAAACAAACATATTTGTTGTTGGGGATTTCGTTGATTTATTCACGATTTCGGAGATAATTCGAGAAATAGGAGGAAGGTTTCTAGTCGTTGAACGAAAATGGGTTGCTGCATGTTGAGGAGATAACCGCGATTTTTTGCTTTGACGTGTTGATTATGGTTCTCAGGGTATAGATAGGAAATGTTTATTATTATTTTATTCTTAACGAAACTTATGTGCGAAGTTTCTCGCAAAAACCGCTTCATACGATCTCCGTTTGCAGCGAAAATTGACATCCTAGCATGATAAAATATTCCGGACACGGTGGAGAAAGTTTCGTCGAATTCCAAGGTCGTTTGTGAAAATTTCTTTATAATTGTATAACTTGAATATGTATACGTTTAAATTTCTCATAATCACATATTAACTAAAAAAATATCGAATTATACATATCCTGACTTTAAACGTCAATACGAATCCAACGGAACAGGCCTTGCGTCCTAATTCGATCGTTATCTCAACTTATAAATGAATTCCTCCGAATCAAGTTAAATTCATTTAATTACTTTCTAAGGAAAATAGCTATGCGCTTGCGGCTAACGTGGTCACATTCGACATCGAATCACCACGAAATTTATTTTCATACAATAATTTAACATTACAGACCTTATGAAACTAATTTCGTTGAAATCTGTGACTGTTTCAAAATTGACTATTTTTAACTGTATTAAATTAAGGAAAAAATTTTGATTTGGGTTACTTTCGAAAACTTATAACGTAAATAGGCCAGTTTCAAAACTAATAACATAAATAGACCACTTTTTTACGTACCTGCGTTATCCCATAAAATGCTAGTGCATTTTAATTTATTTTTTTGATAGTATTATCCCAAAAAATGCTAGTGCATTTTAATTTATTTTTTTGATAGTGTTATCCCAGAAAATGCTAGTAGGACAACAACCCGTAAGCCCATTTTTTTTCTTCCAATTTTTTGAAAGTGTTATCTGTGATAACGCCCAAAAGCCAATAACCCCCCTCCTTTCTCATTTCCTCCTTCCTTTATTACTTCAGAACTCCATCTATGGAAAGAAAGGTTTTCCCCCTTTTCTATTACAAGCATACAATATTAGAATCATACATTTCTGGAAGATCTCCACATCAATCGACAAGTTATACATATCATTTTGTGTCGAAGGTTTGTGTATTGACCTTTGAACTTTTTGTTTGTTATAGATAGTTAAATCGTTGCTGGTTTATATTCAGAATGGCTCCTAAATCTATTCCTACCATATGTTATTATGATGATGAATTGGTGGTAGACGATGATAACTTTGGCAAATACGTTGGAGGGACGCATAAACCTGAAAAAGTACTTCACGTCTGTAGCTTGGTTTAGTTGAAAGATTCGGTTTATAAATCGACTAAGATTACATCACGAATTGCAACATTGAATTTGTTTAGGACGAATTTTATAATCCACATAGTATTCGCAGTGGTAGAAACAACGTCCTGCATTCTTGTCATTTCTGCAAACAACTATATCGCATTCTATACCACAATTACAATATACTCGAGGAGGTTGTAAACTATTAAGCGCATGTATGCTACGACAGGACATTATTGCACCCGTCACTCTACCCGGTAACCCCCGTCTTAGATGAACCTCAACCACTGCATCGTCTAAATTCTCTATCTACGGATCCTGTTGCACAACTTCAGCTTGTGTTTCAGAAACAAAATCAACGTTGGTCGTTAAACTAGCTTCCACCTCCCCACCAATATGGTTTTTTCTCAAAATCGTCAAAAAATTTCATCATTGTCTCATCATCAATTTCCCAATTATCCATTTTTTAACATACAACAACGGTATAATAACTATATAATAGAACTATAGAGAATAGAAAGAGAAGCGAAATCTTTAACTTATCAAATCAGAGAACTTGGATGTTAAATCTAACCTGATTTACAGCTCAATCGCAAATACTTAGATACAAATTGGTAGGTTTTTGAAATAGATAAGATGTTGAAATTTAGGTTGCCATTTTTGAAGTTTTCGGAAAGCACAAGATTAGAAGGAAATAATGAAAGTGGGTGGAAAAATAGATGAAAACAACTGCTTTTGAGGTGGTAACCGTTATTCAGCGCGATATCCGAGATAACGCTCTCTAGCGTTATGCGAAATAACGCTATGTCAAATTATCTCTTCACTTGAAGCAGTGAGAATTTGTCGTTGCGTTATCTGGGATAATGTTAACTAGCGTTATCCAAGATAATGCTATAAAAGATCCTCACTGCCTCCAAAGGAGGTAGTGTGCATACTCCCCTTTGCATAATCAATAACAGGCCAATAACATATCTAACTACGAGACAACTACACAATCAATAACAAGACAATACCATATCCAAATTATATAATCAACAATAGGATAATAACATATCCAAATTACATAATCAATAACATATCCAAATTACATATCCAAATTGCATATCCAAATTACACATCCAAAATACATACTCGATTTACATAACGAACATAGCAACAACATACCCGAATTACATATTGAACATAGCGACAATATACCCAAATTACATAACGAGCAGAAGGTTTTATCTTACTCTCTAGTTAAGAATTTACGGTGGCTGCATTGTAGCTCATGCACCTGGGTCGGGTCTTCATGCCTGTTAACTGTATTCAAGTGTTAAATGTTGCTTCACTTAACCTTAGGTAAAAGCGGCTTTCATTAGCAACTGCTAGCAGTTGAGCAATGTATTTTGAAGCAGCCTGTGGATTGTAAGTAATATAAATTTGTGATGTTGTATATGGGAAGTGTTTTCATGAGGTTATCTATTTTTCTATTGCTACAAGAGAAAAACAGATAACCCCATGAAATCGCTATCCTACAGCATCACGAATTTATATTACTTACAGTCCACAGTCTGCTTCAAAATACATTGCTCAACTGCTTGTAGTGCCTAATGGAAGTCACTTTTACCTAAGGTTAAGTGAAGCAACATTTAACACTTGAATACAGTTAATAAGCATGAAGACCCGAACCAGTGCATGAGCTACAATGTAGCCACCTGGCGGGTCACCGAGTAATTCTTAACTAGAAAGTAAGTTAAAACCTTCGCCTTTGTGAGGCTTCATATGGCCTGGATCAACCAAGCCAGGTTCGATCTACGATACAGGTTCCATATCTTCGTTGTCTATAAACAAATAAGAAGCATGCATTAGCACATTACTCAATCATCAACTACACAACTAACATACGAGTTTTCATCCACGTTCAATCGTACTACGGTTTTTTCATATTTCTGTAAACGTAAACATGAACATACATATGAACGTGGACATACATGTACTCATGCACATACTAAATATGCATAATTTGAACTTTACACACTAAATTAACTCTAAATACACATACTAAATCAAAAATCATGAAATTAATGATGTAAACTATAACCTGTACACCAAAGGAACTTAAAATCACATCTACTGCACAAAACTAGGGATTAGAATAGAAATCCCTAAACTTGAAACCCCCTATATCTCATAAATTACAAAATTTAATCAATAAAGGAAAGTAAACTTGCAAATAGGAGGCGGTAGAGAATAAGCTGAGGCCATGGAAGTAAAATTTAAAGAAAATTTTCAATTTTTGGCCAAGATCTGAAAAGGGGCAAAAAATTTCGTTCGATAGAAAAAGTAGAAGTAATGTGGAAATGAGGAAAGAAAGATCTGGAAGGGTATATACCCATCTGAGCATAATCTCAGATAATGCTTTCACAAAATAAAAAAATAACTAGCGTTATCTAAACTAATGCTAGTATATTATAAGTGGTCTAAATCTGTAGTTAGTTTTAGTACTGGCCTATTTTCGTTATAAGTTCTCAAAACGGGCCTAATCTGGCAAATTTTACTTAAATTAATATAGAATTCATATTTCGCCGAAACATCATCAAACTGACTATTTTAAATTTCGATTAACTTCTATTATCTTGCAGTAACATGTATAACCATTCAGAAACCATTTATATCAAATTCCAGGTTAAAACGATATTAAATTTTATTAGAAACCCATTTATTTTATTAAATACATCGTTACAATTTATTAATGATTCCATAGCAACTATTTGAAATTTTGATTTGGACATAACTCAAAATCTACAATATGAAATCTTGATTTTTTTTCTCTTCCATTAGAAAATTATAATCAATTAGATTCGGACAATTCTTGTTTCAAAGAATTCAGACTTAAATTGGATTTTGTACACTCAATTGAAGTTCGAAACGTAATAGTACGAACTACCACGACATTATGAGCTCATTTAAATATAAATTATACGTTCAACTTCGTTAAATTAATAAATATAAATCCATTTATAATTTCAATTCAACATTTAAAACCAAATATTTAAATAAAAGGATTAAAAAACTGGGTCTTTACACCTAGCATCCATCTAACCATGCTAAAATTGATGTTGCTTTTGGATGTAACTAATGTGTATTTAGTGAGTTGCACACCCTTACTTTGTCAAAAAAATAATACTTATATTTAAGGGGTTTGCTAAATGCAAATCAAATTAGTCAATGCAGTTTGCAAAAATTACTGCATTGTCCTTCCTACTTGTTTGGATAAAGTTTCTGTATATCCTAGTTTTTATGTAAATATTTATTTAAAAAAAATAATATAATGTAAATTAATATAATAATCAGTGTACACGCATATACATGCACACAAAATATTTATTATGGTTTCCTAATACACACCGAAGCATTTATTAGGGTTTCTTCCATTTAATACACACAAAGGATATAATGGTAATATACCAGTGTGCATTGAGTAAACTTGATTTGCATTTAGCAATCATGTATTTAAGCTATTGTAAAAATATATTTTATTACGTAACATATGAAAAAATATAGGAATAATTGACAAGAATAATCCCAATTTTCACATGTCTTCTCATATTAATCTCATGTTTGGATTATTTTTAATTGATCCCAAGTTTGGGTGGTCCCTTCCCATATTGATCCCGATGACCTTTTAACCTATTACAGCCAGTTTAATCCCCTTCTCTCTCACGTGACACAGCCTTCTTCCCCAATTCTTCCTATTTTTTAAATTCAAGCTCAATCAAACAAAATTCATATTATTATCTCGATTAAACCAATATTGTTTGGATTCACAAAGAATTCACCAACTATATGGGTCCGCTCATATTGCCTTCTTGGTATCAACTATATTATTATCTCGACTAAACCAATAGAGATGATGAAATAATGGTATGACGGCCCGCCCCGCATTAACAGACATTTCCTCCGAAAGTGTGTTGTACACATGTCCGCTAGCGCGGGACGGTCGCCAAAGAAAGGAAAGAAGAGAACGAACTAATAAAGAACCTGTAGAATGTCTCATAGCGCATGGAATGAAATATAATAGTAACATACTTTGACATAAAACAGACGAGACAGTGCATAAGCTGGAAACTAAACATCATAGCAGCAGAAAATCCAAATACAGCTTATGATCCAATACCATTATTACAACTTTGTAAAATACCGTCTCTAAAGAAAAAAGAAAGAGGTACACTACTAATGCCCAAAGTAGTGACCAGCGGCGACACATAGAGAATATCTACATATATCATACGTGGGAGCCTCCTGCTCGTCTCCGTTACAGCTACTCGCGCATACCACCTAACATGTCTTTAGTCTGCTCGTGAGAGCACCCAGAGTAATAAGAAGAGACATAAAACTCTGGGTCAGACAAAAAGTCTGGTATGAGTGATAAACAGCAAAACAAAATAATTACAGGTATACTAAACCATACCTGAAGCTGGACCTGCAACCAAAGAGTTAGCACTACATACCGTACAATACTCTAAGGTGCCAATAAACATGGTATAAAGATAACGGGGGATGGGGTGTGCATGTTATAATAAAGGCAAACAATCAAACATAGCAACCATCCTCACATCTCTCACTCAGTGCGTAAAGCATACGATGTCCACCACTGTCAATCACTAGACCCATCGAAGTAGTGACGGAGTTCGACTTGTACAACTACTGCTGCCACCAAGCTCACCTCGTGGAGTCATGACTACATCTTTACAAATGACCTCACTTCATTGGTCTATAGCCCATTTAGTCGTACCTAGGCCACTGTGGCCCTGAATCCGTTCACGTACCCCTACACATTGTGATCCAAAGTTATAGACATCGACAACCCCTTAGCACACGTCCCGCAGCAAAGTCCAATCATGAAGTTAACTCGTTGGTTCCCAACTGGATCCTGAGTACAAACTTCCCACTTGGACTACCTTTGCATCTTGGGTTTTGGTCTCCTCCTCCGGATCGGTCTTCATTCAGTTCATAGCTCATGCCTCACGTTCAAGCTTTTTGGTTCAGTTCGCAGTCACCATACTGGTTCGGGTCGGTTCTCTTTTCCTCGTTCAGTCCGTGGTCACACCCCTATTTAGGTCGGGTCGTGCTCACCCATCGGGTCGGGTTGGGTGCTTCTAGTTCGAGTCGTCGTGCATGCTCCAGTTCAGGTCGTGACTTCGGGGCGGGTCGTGGGTTCCATTCTGGTTCGTGGCCATGCTTGGCTCGTGAGGGATCGTGATCTCCATTCTAACTCGACTCATGGCGGTCCCTGCTCCAGTTCATGACTCGAGATCGTGACTCAAACTCCAGGTCAGCTCGTGGTGGCATACTGACTCGTGAAAGGTGAGGCGCTCCAAGATCTGGTCGGGTCTGGGTAAGGAGCGGCGATCCGATCCGGGTCCTGCTCATTTTCCTACAACTCTTCCAGCGACTGTTTTACGCCATACGACGGCGTTTTCGACCAATCTAACTTTTCTAATCAATCATAAAGCATATCATGCAGTCACAGCAACATGTATAATCATTCACAAACAGCAAAGCAACAATATGATACGTAAAAGCGGATCAAACATACCCAAAAACCCATATTTTCCCCTTAAGCATGTTTGGGCAAATCTAATGATGGGATTAGCAAATCTTAACCAGATCAACCCAAATTTCTAACAGAGGTCTAAAACAATATTTCAGAATTTATAAATATTTTTCCAGAATTTATTAATGTATAAATTCGCTAATTATCACTAATTACCCTTAATTACCCATAACTAGTGAGGAACCTTGCAAATCACTCACCTTTCCCACAAATAAACTTTAGATCTGAAATGATTCTCTGTTTTGGCGTTGTTCCCAAAGGCAACACAGCAGCTCGATCTCGATCTCTATGCTAATCCGCCTCAATTTGATGTAGATTAGGCCAATACTTGATTAAACGGTGATTAGAAGGTGTTATATATGTTGGAGGCCATGGCTAGGTTGAGAGGAATGAATAGTGACGGCTGAAAAATGAGAAAAAGGTATTCTCTAAACCCTAACAGCCCTTTTAAACTCCTAATCCCGAAATTCCCCAATGGGCCTAGCTGTTAATTACCCAATTAAGCCCAGTTAAGCAGTTTTTCACCTTCTAAACCATGTTTCAGTCATATCTCCCAAACGGTGAGTCCGTTTGGCTAATGTGACCACTCTACGGAATTGTAAACCATTATCCGGATCCAATGGAAGTGGTGTCAGGTCAAAATTCCTTTCCAATCAAAAGTTATGGCTGAAACAAGATCAGCTAGAGGCAAAACGGTCATTTAAAAATCGGGAAAAATCATGAACATGGGAAATGACCCCAGTAGTCGCCTCCCAAAGTTACATGACCATACGACTTCGTATATGAAAGAAATAAATATTCTACGATCCTTCGATGCGTAGAATGCTGGTCGTTACAATCTTCCCCCCTTAAGAAATTTCGTCCCCGAAATTCCTTAACCCAAAACATACAAAGGATCCCGCATGCCTACCAGCCATATACAACAATCAAACATGTAAAACAAACAAAACAAACCTATCCTAGCATGCGGAAAGACTAAATCGAAACTTAAATCTTACCAGGTAAAGAGTTCTGGATACGTCTTCCTAATGCTTTCCTCTGTCTCCTAAGTACAGTCATTCTCATTCTCACCCCACTGAACTTTGACTAATTTCACCGCTTTCCTTCGAAGTTGCTTCGTATCGTTCCCAACAATACGCATAGGCCTGCGGTTCCCAACCGCCTCGGGTTCAGCTTCGATATCATCCAACTGATCAGGTGAAATAGTCACATCTGGGTCGTGTACGAACTTCCTTAACTGGGAAACATGAAACACGTTGTGAACTCCTGCTATCTTGTCTGGTAATTCGACTTTGTATGCCAAATTCCCAATTTGCTCAAGAACTGGGAATGGACCAACAAATCTTGGTGTTAACTTGCGTCTCCTACCAAATCGTATCACGCTCTTCAACGGAGAAATCTTGACAAATACCAAGTCGCCAATGGAGAACTTTAAATCTCTTCTCCTCTTATCAGCGTAACTCTTCTGCCAATCTTGGGCAGCCTTCATTCGCTGTTGGATAATCTTAATCTTAGCTAAAGTTTCTCTTATCATATCTGGTCCAAGCACAAACTTCTCACCGGTTTTTAACCAACATGACGGTGAGTTGCACGGTCTTCCGTACAAATCTTCAAATGGTGCCATACCAATACTGAATTGATAACTATTATTATATGCAAACTCTACTAGATGCAAATGGCCATCCCATGATCCACCAAAATCCAATACGCAGGCTCTTAAAAGATCTTCTAACCCTCGATTCACCCTCTCTGTCTGTACATCCGTTTGAGGATGATACGCGGTACTGAGATGTAATTCTGATCCTAACGCCTCTTGTAAGCTCTTCCAAAATCCACTAGTGAACAACGGATCTCGGTCACTCAGAATGCCTTTGGGTATTCCATGATATCTCACTACCCACTTTACATATAGTTCAGCTAACTTAGCTGCTGTCCTGTTTGACTTGACGGGTAAAAACCTTGCACTCTTAGTCAGTCGGTCCACAATCACCCAAATGCTATCATGGCCCGATCTATTCCTTGGTAACCCATCAATGAAATCCATTGATACTTGTTCCCATTTCCATTCTGGAATTTCTAATGGTTGTAACAAACTACTAGGCTTCTTTTGCTCAGCTTTAACTAGCTGGCAGTTCATACATTTGGATATAAACTTCCCAACGTCTCTTTTCATCCCTTCCCAGTAGTAGGTCTGCTTCATGTCTCGATACATCTTGTTACCACCAGGATGTATGGTCAGTTTTGAGTGATGACATTCTCTAAGTACTTCATCTCTCAATCCATTGACATTGGGTACAACTAATCTTCCATTCTTTCTAAGCCATCCATTTCGATCAAGCTCATACTTGCTCATCTCTTCGTCGATTCCCATCTCTAACTTTGAGATGATTTCCATTAGGTTAAGATCGTCCCTCTGACTGGAACCAATCCGCTCAATCAAAGTGGGTCTGATCGTCAAATTTGCTAACATTTCTGGATCCAATTCGCACTTTGGTCTGAAATCATACCCAGCGATGTACTCCAGTTGCTTCCATTCTAGAAACATAGCCCCTAATCTGGCATGTCTTCTACTCAATGCATCATCTACCGCATTTCCCTTTCCTGGTGTATATGCGATATCGAAATCATAAGAAGCTAAGAATTCTAACCATCTTTGCTGTCGGAGATTTAGATCCTTCTGAGAGAAGAGATACTTTAATGATTTATGATCAGTAAACAACTCGAATCTTTCTCCCAAGAGATAATGTCTCCACATCTTCAACGCGAATACGATCACTGCTAATTCCAAGTCATGGGTAGGGTATCTTTTCTTGTGCGGTTTCAATTGCCGACTTACATAAGCTACGACCCTACCTCCTTGCATCAATACAGCACCTAGTCCGGTACCACATGCATCTGTATATACTGTCATCTCTTCATTCCCCTTAGGAATGACTAACACTGGTGCACATGTCAACTTTTATTTTAGGCACTTGAATGCAATCTCGCACTTTTCGTCCCAGACGAAAGCTTGATTCTTCTTGGTCAACTGAGTCAACGGTGCTGCTATCTTGGAGAAGTCTTTGATAAACTTACGATAATATCCAGCTAACCCCAAGAAACTTCTTATGTCTGTTGCATTCTTAGGCGTAGACCAATCTTGTACCGTAGCCACCTTCGCGGGGTCCACGGCAATACTATTCTCTGAAACAACATGGCCCAAGAATCTCACTTCCGTCCTCCAGAAGTGACACTTAGAAAACTTTGCTTTCAACTGGTGTTTTCTCAACACCTCCATCACTATCCTCAAGTGTTCCTTTTGTTCTTCCTCTGTCCTCGAATAAACAAGGATATTATCTACGAGCACAAGAACAAACTTATTCAACTGATCTCTGAATACCCTATTCATAAGATCCACAAAATATGCTGGTGCATTGGTCAACCCGAATGCCATGACCAACCACTCATAAAATTCAGACGGCGTTCGAAAGGCCGTTTTAGCTATATTCTCAGCTTCCACTCTAAGCTGATGAAAACCTGTCGCGAGATCCAACTTAGAGAACACTCTCGCGCCACTCAACTGATCAAACAAATCATCTACCCGCGACAGATGATACTTATTCTTCCTCGTCACCTTATTCAACTCGCGGTAGTCTACACACAATCGAAGGGAAACATCTGCCTTGGTAGCAAACACAACTGGTGCTCCCCACTCAGAAACACTTCTTCTGATAAATCCCTTCTTCAAAAGATCGCTTACTTGCACCCCGAGCTCTCGCTGCTCCCTTGGTGCCATACGACGAAGTGGCATCACTATAGGTCTGGCATCTTTTACTAAATCAATACGGAACTCAATCTCTCGGTGTGGTGGAAGCCCGGTCACTTCCTCGAAGACGTCCGGATACTGGCCAACCACGGGCAAACCTGACAACTCATCATGCGGGATGTCGAGGGAATTTAGAAAACTAGCCATTACCCCATCACTAGGTAGACCACCAAACACTACCCTCCGCCCATCATTCGCTCTAGCTGTCACCAAAAAGCCCTCACAGTCTACCACCACCCCGTATCTTTGGAGCCAATCGACTCCCAAAATAATGCCAAACCCAGTAAAGCCCAAAACAAAGCAATCACAAACAAACATGCTTCCATGACTCGATAAGACCACATTACGACAAATCATGCTAAGGTTAGTCGAACCACCAATCGGGTTCGTCACTACTAAAGGTCTATCGACAATCTCGGGCTCCAATCCCAACCTATCTACCAGGTCACTAGATATGAAAGAACTAGAAGCTCCGGTATCAAACAAAACTCTAACATGAACATCATAAATAGAAAGCATACCTTGAATGACGACATTCTTTCCTTTCTCCGCCGCAGTTGGGGCATTCGACGAAGAAGGAATAGCATTAAGGGCATATGCTTTCACCATCTGCTTTTCTTTAGGGGGTTGCGGACACTTGTCCTTGTGATGTCCCACTTGGCCACAGTAGAAGCACTCCCTGTCTACTGGCTTTGCTCGACAATTACTAGCATAGTGGCCCTTCTTGCCATAGCTGAAGCACTCAACATCTTTCTTCTTCTTCTGGCCATCCTTATTTTGGTTCTGCTTCCTCTTATTTTGAGAACCACTCTTGCCTCCACCGCTTGCTTGCGGTTTTGGCTCCTCTGCAGATGCGACCTCAGTCTTCGACTTAGGGTAGAGACTTTCCGATCTTAAAGCTTTCCCCACAATCGATTCAAACGTCTCATCGATGTGGTTAATAAGCCTTTCCCCCAAGTATTCATCCAAGACAGTTATGAACTTCTCGTTCTTCTTCTCGGCAGTATCTATTAGGGATAACCCATATTTCGATAAAGTGTCGAATTCGGCAATATACTCTGAGACAGCTCTGCCATTCTGCTTGAGTTCCAAGAATTTCTTAAACAACACTGACTTCTGAGCAGCTGGAATAAACTTATCGCTGAAGCGAGTCTTAAACTGATCCCATGTAATCTGATCCTCGGGAGTAGCTGCCTTTATAGCATTACACCAATTCATTGCCCGTCCTTGTAGCTGACGGGATGCTAGCCTTCTCTTCATCGCATCCTCGATACCTAAGTCTTCGAAGATACGCTCGCAGCTATCTAACCAATCCTGAACATCCGTAGCCGACTCCGTTCCGTGGAACGGCTTCCCACCAAGACTAGTATAATCCTTGTTCAGCTTGGCGAAATCGGCCCTAGGCGCCTGCACCACTGGACCACCAGCATTGGGAGCTGCCCTCTGAAAATCTCTAAGCATCTCTCTCATGAGGTCAGTAAACATCGTCCTCATCTCAGCAGCATTCCCATTATTGGCTCCTCTACGGGTACCCCTTACGTATCGGCTCATCGTTCGATCTGCACAGAGAAAACAATTAACCATCTCCATAGTGGTGCCAGTGCAGTGCGACTTCATCCTTAAATATACTAATAGTATATATATATAGCTTTTAAAAACCAAAATAATCACAAATACGCGCTCTCATATGCGTGTACTATCTCTCCCTGATAACTTCCATAGGTTAACTACGCAACCTAGTGCTCTGACACCAAGTGTGACGTCCCGCCCCGCATTAACAGACATTTCCTCCGAAAGTGCGCTGTACACATGTCCGCTAGCACGGGACGGTCGCCAAAGAAGGGAAATAAGAGAACGAACTAATAAAGAACCTGTAGAATGTCTCACAGCGCATGGAATAAAATATAATAGTAACATACTTTGACATAAAACAGACGAGACAGTGCATAAGCTGGAAACTAAACATCATAGCAGTAGAAAATCCAAATATAGCTTATGATCCAATACCATTATTACAACTTTGTAAAATACTATCTCTAAAGCAAAAAGAAAGAGGTACACTACTAATGCCCAAAGTAGTGACCAGCGGCGACACAGGGAGAATATCTACATATATCATACGTGGGAGCCTCCTGCTCGTCTCCGTTACAGCTACTCGCGCATACCACCTAACCTGTCTCTAGTCTGCTTGTGAGAGCACCCAGAGTAATAAGAAGAGACATAAAACTCTGGGTCAGACAAAAAGTCTGGTATGAGTGATAAGCAGCAAAACAGAATAATAACAGGTATACTAAACCATACCTGAACCTGGACCTGCAACCAAAGAGTTAGCACTACATACCGTACAATACTCTAAGGTGCCACTAAACATGGTATAAAGATAACGGGGGATGGGGTGTGCATGTTATAATAAAGGCAAACAATCAAACATAATAACCATCCTCACATCTCTCACTCAGTGCGTAAAGCATACGATGTCCACCACTGTCAATCACTAGACCCATCGAAGCAGTGACGGAGTTCGACTTGTACTACTACTGCTACCACCAAGCTCACCTCGTGGAGTCATGACTACATCTTTACAAATGACCCCACTTCATTGGTCTATAGCCCTTTTAGTCGTACCTAGGCCACTGTGGCCCTGAATCCATTCACGTACCCCCTACACATAGTGATCCAAAGTTATAAACATCGACAACCCCTTAGCACACGTCCCGTAGCAAAGTCCAATCATGAAGTTAACTCGTTGGTTCCTAACTGGATCCTGAGTACAAACTTCCCACTTGGACTACTTTTGCATTTCGGGTTTTGGTCTCCTCCTTCGGATCGGTCTTCATTCAGTTCATAGCTCATGCCTCGCGTTCAAGCTTCCTGGTTCAGTTCGCAGTCACCATACTGGATCAAGTCGGTTCTCTTTTCCTCGTTCAGTCCGTGGTCACCACCCCTGTTCAGATCGGGTCGTGCTCACCCATCGGGTCGGGTTGGGTGCTTCTAGTTCGAGTCGTCGTGCATGCTTCAGTTCAGGTCGTGACTTCGGGTCGGGTCATGGGTTCCATTCTGGTTCTTGACCATGCTTGGCTCGTGAGGGATCGTGATCTCCATTCTAACTCGACTCGTGGCGGTCCCTGCTCCAGCTCATGACTCGAGATCGTGAATCAAACTCCAGGTCGGCTCGTGGTGGCATACTGACTCGTGAAAGGTGAGGCGCTCCACGATCGGATAGGGGTAGGGAGGGGCGATTCGATCCGGGTCCTGCTCATTTTCCTGCAACTCTTCCAGCGACTGTTTTACGCCATACGACGGCGTTTTCGACCAATCTAACTTTTCTAATCAATCATAAAGCATACCATGCAGTCACAACAACATGTATAATCATTCACAGACAGCAAAACAACAATGTGATATGTAAAAACGGATCAAACATACCCAAAAACCCATATTTTCCCCTTAAGCATGTTTAAGCAAATCTAATGATGGGATTAGCAAAACTTAACCAGATCAACCCAAATTTCTAACAGAGGTATAAAACAATATTTCAGAATTTATAAATATTTTTCCAGAATTTATTAATGTATAAATTCGCTAATTATCACTAATTACCCTTAATTACCCATGATTAGTGAGGAACCTTGCAAATCAATCACCTTTGCCACAAATAAACTTTAGATCTGAAATGATTCTCTGTTTTGGCACTGTTCCCAAGGCAACACAGCAGTTCGATCTCGATCTCTATGCTAATCCGCCTCAATTTGATGTAGATTAGGCCAATACTTGATTAAACGGTGATTAGAAGGTGTTTTAGATGTTGGAGGTCATGGCTTGGTTCAGAGGAATGAATAGTGACGGCTGAAAAATGAGAAATAAGTATTCTCTAAACCCTAACATCCCTTTTAAACTCCTAATCCTGAAATTCCTCAATGGGCCTAGCTGTTAATTACCCAATTAAGCCCAGTTAAGCAGTTTTTCACCTTCTAAACCATGTTTCAGCCATATCTCCCAAACGGTGAGTCCGTTTGGCTAATGTGACCACTCTACGGAATTGTAAACCATCATCCGGATCCAATGGAAGTCGTTTCAGGTCAAAATTCCTTTCTAGTCAAAAGTTATGGCTGAAACAAGATCAGATAGGGGCAAAATGGTCATTTAAAAATCGGCAATAATCATGCACATGGGAAATAACCCCAATAGTCGCCTCCCAAAGTTACATGACCATACGACTTCGTATATGAAAAAAATAAATATTCTACGATCCTTCGATGCGTAGAATGCGGGTCGTTACAAATGGTTCTCTTAAACATACTTATGGGTTCGCTCTTTCAGCATTTTCTTCTTGGTATAGTTCATCACTGTCCATCTTCGCTGTCTTACATTGCCTGCAAGTGCCCTCTGCGCTGGTTTCCATGAATGGGATACCAATTTCATCAGCAAATCCCTTGGCTATCTCATTCGATACTAATTTTCATTTTCATTTTCTCAGTAAGGTTGCTCTTCTCCATTCAAACAAATTCCATCTCCTGTAGAACATCCAGCACCACCATTTGTACCTCAATGCTCCTCTCATCCATGCTGCAACCATTACAGCACAATCAAAGCCTAAATTAACACCATACGATCACCTTTCCTTTTTTTCCTAGTCACGCTTTTCTTTCCAGGTCAAAGCAATACAGTACCCCTCTTTCACCCATCATTAACGCCGCCAGACGCCATCGGGGCTTACCCATACCACCAATGACACCCCACTCTTTCACTAAGACAACTGAACCCAAATTCGGACTCAAAAACCCATACAACTAACTAATTTGACCTATAAACTCTGCCTTAAATTCGATGTCAAACTCGCGTTTTCTCGTTTTACTGAAGAAATCATTTTTTGGTTGAAGGAATGGGAATGGGAGGCTCACCACGTTTTTAGTTGGATTAGAGAGATCTAAGAGAGAGCAAGATGAGATATCTAAACCACAACAACGAAAGCTAGGTATGAAAAGGTGTAACAAAGAAAATAGGAGGAGAAGAGATGGATTAGCAGGCAACTGGGAAAGAAATGATCGAAGAAATTGAAAACTGAAGAAACTAAGAGGGGGCTGGTCCACCTTGGTTAGTTATTCAGTTATGAATAATAATCTAGTTTCAAACCAAGTTTCAGTCATGAGCGATATTGGCATGGAGAAAGACGAGGTTGTAAGGAGGGACACAAGGACCAAATTCTATATGATAAAGTTTAAAGCAAGAATAACCGGCAGAACGGGTTAACAAGTCATCGGGATCAATATGGGAAGGGACCCCCTAAACTTGGGATTATTTAAAAATAATCCAAACTTGGGATTATTATGGGAAGACACGTTGAAATTTGAATTATTCCTGTCAATCAGTCCAAAAACATATTCTATTATGTTATATATGATCGTGAAAAGAGTTAAAAATGACACACAACATCATATATATATATATATATATATATATATATATATGATGGCTTCATTCTTGTTAGTAGCATATATCCATAAAATGTTATGTCATGTGTACTTTTATATATACATGAGTGACTAAGTAACTTTACCATTTCGTTGGTTTTATTGTTGTATTTGTTTGTACGTTGAATGTCATCTTTTTTAAAGGATTTAAAAATGAATTAATAAACAATTAAATTTATTTAAATAAAATAAATTAATGATCAACTAACTAATTAATGTTGGAAAATTGATGTGCTGAAGCAAGAAAGCAGTTGTGAAGAAGTTGTATCATCAATGAGGTCACTGTCTTAAAAAAGAAATTCGGCACGACTATACTGCATTTGATGATTATCACCCATTCTTCAGTGTTAACATAACCATTTTTCAAATTTGTGCACTCACTCAAGGTTGAAGGATTATAAATTTGTAGAGGACACTATTCATAATTTATTTATGATGAGAAAGGGTTTTAATTTTGGAGAAAACAGAAAGAAAAAAAAGTGGATGATAATCATGTACATAAATTTTCTGCATGTACAGAGAAACAAGTGAGAGGATTCTATGTTTTGTTTTTTGTGATTTTTGAAAAAAAGACAAAAAATATATTCTTTTGAGATAAAAAAAATTAAAATTTAAAAGCATTATTATTATTAGTGACAGATTTTATGTTTTGTGATTTAAGCATCATTATATATTTGAATAAATAATGAATAATTTTATAATTTTTCTCATTTATATGGATATGATATACATTGAAATTCCCATATTTTTAGGATTTATTAAATAAATTAATGAATACCAATTAATCATATATATGTATATATATATATATATATATATATATATATATATATATATATATGAGGTTTTTAGCATCAAGGACAAAATGATCAAAAAGTTGTTGCATAAGGATAAGGGCTAAAATTTTATCTATAAGGACCAATTTTAGTGTAAAGAGAGAAATTCAGGGGCCCACTATAATTCCTCTCTTTACACTAAAATTTGTCTTTATGAATAAAATTTTAGTCTTTTGTCCTTATGGAATATTTTTTGTTCATTTGTCCTTCAGGATTTTTTTCCTATATATATCAAGGTTCGAAAACTCGGTTTCGGTCTCGGTTTTGGTCATTTGAAAATTTACTAGTTTCGGTCGGTTTCGGTTTTTGTTTCGGTTTGCGGTCCAAAAATCAATCTTTTATATTTTTTGTGAAAAAAGTTAGTGATAAATGTTGCTACCTCTTAGTTATTGACTCAGTCCAAACTGTAACTGGATATGCATTAATATTCAAGCCCATACAATTATTAGCATTAGCCAATTATTAGCTCATACAATTATTAGCAATGCCTAACTCTTAGCAATTGACTCAGTCCAAACCAAAGCCCATACCCAATTCAAGCCCACACCAAACTCAGCCCTAATTACCAAAACAAAAATTAAACGCAGCCACCAATCGAACGGAAGTAAAAAAAGAAAGAAAAACGAAAATATGAAGCGGGAAAAGAAAAGTGAAAAAATCTTCGCTGCGAGACTAAGGACGAAGATCGAACACAAATTTGAACACTGCTATGCTCAAATTTGAGCTTTGGGTGCTCGAATTTGCTGAGATCGACGACTTTGCTGGAGATAAGGTTTGCTTTCTTCAATCAGTCGATGCTTTTATGTTTTCCTTCTCGTCTCTCCTTCTTCTTCCGTGAATGAGTTCGCGATTTTTTTTTTTTTTTATTGTTTTGACCGAAACGAGATTTTGTCATCTTTCCGTTTCTGTGAGAGTCGGGACCGGGACGAGATCAGCGGTATCTCGTTTGAATTTCAAACTGCATGTCTCCTGACAAGGAGAAATTTTTACTTTGGACTAAAGACACTATTGCGCTGTTGTTTTTTCCAACTTTGAAGAGGATAATCAATTAATCGTAAGTATATATGTTTTTTATTACCTCTGTTGTCAAATTGCAGTAAAAGAATACAGTCAGTAAGAACCCCCAAAGCTTATAAACAACAGTTTGAGCTTTAAGCTTGTTCACTGTGTAGTACTACTACTGACTTAGCTGATAGATCACATTAAGTCAGACATTAAACAGAACACTTAGAATGCATTTAAAACCATCTTCTTCCTCTTTTATCAGGGCGCAACAACTGACAACGGCATAAAGGACATGTAACATGGCCATTATCAATCCATTTATCCATGCATGTTTTATGGAACGCATGGCAGCAGTTCCCAAGCTCTCTTACTTCGTCTCTTGCTTCCATCCAGTTCAAACATATTCTACAGCTCGTCTCCCCTGATTTTTTATTATATACCTTCATGAATTCCACAACTGAAAGATTGTTTCTTACACTATCCTCAGAATGAATGGCGGCTTCCGAAGAAGAAACAATGAATATCTGATCTTGGAAGATGTCCAGGTACATTAAGGGAGGAGAACATATGCCAAGATTAGAGAGAAATAAAGTGATTAGGAAGTCTACCTTGCAGATGAAAAGAGCAAGATATTGGATAGGCTTTGGAAGAAGAATTTGATTGCCTATGCAAGGATAACCCATTTTTAAGGTGATGGCATATTTATCCATGGAAGGAAGCATTATATACAGAGAGAGTCAAGTGGGTGAAGGATTTGAAATAGGAAAGGATATGGAAAAAGCATGATGATATTACAGCGTCTTTCACTTTGTCCTTTTATCAAATTCAAAGCTCATTCCAAATTGGCAAGCCAGCATGTTCTAATAATCAAGCATAATAGCAGTTTTTTATGCTGTATCTATAATCCCGCTTAGACTAAATAGAAAGATTTAGCAGATTTTCCAAATTAATATAACAAGTAAAAATCACTATCAAGCATGAATTTTGCAGTATGCTTAATCCACTTAATAAATGCTGAATGGATATGGTGTAGGCGTTCTTTTGTTTATGGCATAGAGGTGCTTTGAATATGGATATGGTTTAAGTATTATACCACAATGGCATTGAATTAATGTATTAGCTTCCCAATGCTGCATCTCTAACGGAATCAAATAGTTCTAGTCTTTTCGATGTACAAAATACTAGTCAATTTATGCATGCTCAAATGCTGAAGCAGTCTCATGATAACCGTGCTGACAACGATATTTCATTGGGCTTTGCAGCCCAAGTTGCATTTGAGCTCAAAAGTTCGATTATAAGAACAGAATTTTTTAACTTAGCTTGAGGAAGAAAGAAAGTGAAGCCCAAATGACAAACAAGAAGCGCCCGAAATGGAATTGCGGTTCACTAGATGTATGGATTGATTGAATTACAATTCTATCTGGAAATGAAATGAAAAGAAAATTAGTCGACAATTTTAACTTGGTTTATAAATAATATCTAGGGGGTCTATAAATAATATCTAGGTAGTATTATATATATATATATATATATATACGAGAAGGGTTCCGCTACACCTTTTATATTGCACGTGAACTCTCCTCCTTAATCTTCACCACCCATTCCCCCACTCATTCTCTCTCTTCCCACTAAAAAATAATATTCAAATGGAAAAAGAGAAAATGAATGACAAAATAGGTGGTGAAGATTAAGGGAGAGAGTTCACGTGCAATATAAGAAGTGTAGCAGAACCCTCCTATATATATATATATATATATATATATATATATATATATATATATATATATATATATATATATATATATACACACATACATACATACATGATCAAAAGCAGCCAAATAGTGCAGCACCCCTTTAGCCTTCTGATTTCCACCAGCACGTATTTCTGTTTCTCTCTCCTTCCACTAACTCCCCCCCACACACTAACTTTTTTTAATATAAATGTGTAGTTATAAAAGGGGTGCATTTGGGGTGCTCCCAAATAGGGGTGCCCCTCTTTGTTGGCACCCCATTTGCACCTTTACACTAGCCAAGCATTTATTATTTAATAAGTTAGTGGGGGGAGAGAGAACGAAATTATGTGGTGGAAATCAGAGGGCTAAAGGGGTGCTGCACTATTTGGAGTGCTATTGACCATATATATGTGTGTGTGTGTGTGTGTATATATATATATATATATATATATATATATATATATATATATATATATATATATATATGATGAATGTCCGTTATGCAAAGTTGCATTCGGCACAAAAAGGTATCAGGTTGAGCCTACTGATCCGTTTTGAAAAGTAGCATTTGGTAATTTTGGGCTTAATTGGAATTTCACTCTTTTTTTTCTCTTTTTTCTTTCTATTTTTTGTACTGCCTCCAACTTTGGCTCAACTACAAATAAATATGGTACTTGTTAGCAGCTAGTTTACCTATCGTAAAATGGAGTAAAACCTTAACTAGGAGCATTCAATTTCAATTTAGATGTAAACTAGAGTGAGGCACATTCTTCACGCATGGGTAAAAGTTAGCATTGTTTGTATCATGTTGTTTTGGAATAGATAACGATTTTTTTATTGAACACGGTGTGCATGTGTAGCATCTAGCATCAATATGATCATACTTGTTTGTACATTAAGGTAATATATTGAAGGTGTAATTATTGGGATCATGTTGGTTGATAGGTTTAAATGGAGCTAGGGGTGAGCGTATGGTTGGTTCGGTTTATCCGATGATGAAATTTGTCAAACCAAACTAAAATCAATAAAAATTAAAACCAAACCAACCAAATTAAGTTTGGTTGGTTATCCGATTAAACCGAACTAAAAATGTTTTATACTTTATGTTTGGTATATTCACTATAATTTGAAATAGATTATAAATATTTGATTAGAGTATTATTATTTATAATTTTTATGCTTTCTACTATTAATTTTGACACATAGATAATGATTAAATTTACTTAAATGACTGAACTAACCTAAATATATTTATTAATATCGATAATTTTAAAAATATAGTAAAAGTTTGGTTAATTTGGTTAAACCAATAACCGAACTTAATAATTTTTCGGACCGATTACAAACCGATTTAATTTCAAAACCGAACCAAACTGACCAAAACAGATTGGTTTATTTGGTTTAAACAAATAATGCTCACCCTTAGATGGAACACATCCTTTGATTAGGGTATATTAGTCTTCCCAGTATTATAAACTTTCAAATGAGAATTCTTACCTTGTCCAAACTAGTTAAAACACTTGAATATAATGCAAGAAATCATGAGTTGGATTTTCGTATCAGAAGGTCGAACCCACTTGTCGTGTCGTATGTTATATACTATATATATATATATATATATATATATATATATATAAATGTCCGATTTTGAAAGGGTAAAAAAAAAACCTTTCGAACGAGCTTTAGTTATTTAGTAGAAGTTTATATTCTCCCAATTTCATTCTTTGCTAATTTAAAAATTCATCAGAAGAATCACCAACGTGCAATGTAACTTGGTACAATTCATGTTAAAGGAATTAAATATGTAATTGTGCAGGGGTCTGAAGACACACACATAAAATTATTAAATAAAAATCTAATGGAGTAAAATCAAATGTGAGAGGCGCAGAAATTCATATACGAGAAAAAAAAGGTAGGGAATGTGATATAATTGTAACAGTGTAGTGATGAAGTAAATTATATGATGTATGACATCCAAAACTCACTGTGGTGGAAAATAAAAAAAAATACGTGTACTTTACTATGTTACGAAGAAATGTAAATGTATTAAGAAGAGAGGCGGATGTTTTAAAATCATATAGTGAGGAATAGAACTATTCAAAATATGTTTAATCAGGGTTGTAAATTTTGTATGAATGTCTGATGTTCGTTCGTGTCCGCGACCGAAATACGTCAATTCGAGTTCGTCCGATTTTCATTTACGCACGAAACCCCATTAGATGACCTCTTTGGGTCCAAAAACATGAGTTACCTTTCTTTGCAACGTAAATTTTGTAGCGCTTTGAGTTAGCTTCGGGTACAAAATTAGTTTGGTCCAAACGGTCTTACGATTTGAAAGCTACGCTCGTTTTCGTGAACATGTGCAGAAATGTCTTCGCGTTCTTTTCAAGCCTAAGAAAAGTCGTGTGCACATAGTCCTCACAACTCCTCAAAACAATCAACTCTGTGTATTTCGAATCCCTTGCTTCGGGGATTTTGAATCCCTTACTTCGAGGATTTCGAATCCCTCACCACCCAACATTTCAAATCCCTCTGTCTCAAGGATTTCAAATCCCTCGAAAGCCATATGATTCACACACATCAAAACGTGCTTCACCTGCATTTCGAATCCCTCCATCACCGGAATTTCGAGTCCCTCTGCTTCGTATCCCTCTAGACAGAATTTTAACTCCCTCTTCATTCCACTTTATTTTTCGTATCCTAGGGGTGCATTTTTCGTATCCCAGGGGTGCATTTTTCATATCCCCCAGGTTGGATACGAAATTTTATTTTACAATTAAGAGGGATTCAAAATTTCGGGTACTACTCTCCAGGGATTTGAAATTCTGATATGTGGTTCCCAAATCGTACATACTCCTATCTAATCCAGTACCTATAAAGACCCTCAAACTTGGCATTTATATAGGTCTTTTTTGGCTTGGATTTTTGGACTTCTTGGAGCTCTCAAGCACCATTAATGGCTTTCATCTTCTTCTCCATGACTATTAGACATAGCTTGGACCACTAAAAACGTTGTACAAATATTTTTCATCAACTGTTGGACATTTACAAGGACAATTACACGGTTTTTGGATTATTTTGGACATATCTTAAAATTCTTGGACATTTGAGTTATTTTTGGACATAGTTGACAAAGTCAACACAGTTTTCAATCAAGGAAGAGTGGCTTTTTGTCAAAGTTTAGAATTAACATACATTTTGTTATTTTATTGTAACGCTTTGTATCCAAATATTTCCCAAACTTATACAATAATTCTAATCAGAATTTATATGACAAATGATTATCATAAAGTGGACGTAGGCGTAAGTGGCGAATCACTATAAAAAGTTGTGTTCTCCCGCATTATTTTATTTTGGATTTGGATTATTGTGTTCATAATACGCATACACTCAAGGGTTGACTGTGAGGATCCGAAATCCCCCGATCTCCGAAGAGACGAGAAACAACGGATTGCTTTGAGAACACGACGCATCAGAATGCAAACATTAGAACATTTCATTTCTATTACAACAATTTACCTCAGAGTACATGAATATCAGAGCACGAATAAATACTACACAGTGGAAAAATAATATCAAAGATTAAAAATTTACATAGTAGCGGAAATACATCAACTACCACAACTGAAAGAGATACATGGATGCAAAGCTTTCCGAAAATAGCTCGATCAGTAAACCAGGATCCTGTTAAATAGAAATCCGCAGCACCAAAACCACTGACTGCCAATGTGAAAATATGGGCACACAGAGTTTAGGGGAAAACAATAAACTCCAAGTCAGTCACAGGACTGGTGCAAGACTAAAACAGTTACTAAAATTTTACTTTAAAATAGGGTAATTCATGGGACCATGCCGTATGTCATGGAACGGGTTTACTCTATGTGAATACCAAAGCTTGAAATAAAACGATTTATAAACAACGCAATGCTTTTGGAAAAATGAAGCTATTATAAGACTCAGGTCCCATCACACAATGCAACGCAAGCCGGAGGATAGAGTTTTACCTTATAATAGTCAAACATGCTTGGTACGTTTTAAAACAAATCATTTTGATATCACTATAAGTGCATAGTGTATCAAACAACTTCAAATATAAATATATCAATCATAGGCGGCATAGTACCCCATCCTACTATGCAGCCCTATATGTTTGCAATTAAAACCAACAAGTCGCATATTGGAAAGTGGATTTCCATCATGAACCAAGGCAAGGGATCCCTCCTTCCGATTCGAGACAATCTAACCTACCATGTCTCCGGATTCAGCCGCAACTGCACCTGGAATCTGGTAGGGCCCGTCCACACTTACTTTAGTGGATTGGAAATTCCTGAACAATACGTTTCCCTGCCCTATGGGGCATAAAATATGGTCAGTATGTCAAACATCAAGAGCCACTAGGGACTCAAATCCGAGGTACCTCGCTTTCCAACATCCATATAAGTAAAATGTCTGGGCTCCATACCATGACATCACTCCTAGCTAGAAAGAAACGCATGCCCTCCCTACGGTCCCTCATCTCGTTTCTGGTTCATACTGGGGTGTGAAGCTTGCGAATTAAAGCTACACAATGCTGCGCTATTTAAAGTCATGCTTTGATCATCATCCACAAGACTCTACTTTTCAACAAAAGCCTTGATCATTGCATCTTAGCATGCCACATTGACAATCCACGCCATACGACTGATGTCTATCAATATATAACCTCTAAGCTCATACGTCTCAGAGAAGGGTGTTAAGCAAGAGAATAAATTCTCCGCCACCAAACATATATATAATTAATAGAAATAAATCAACATAGAATGAAATCCAATGTTAGACACACATCCATTTACTAGTTCGTTCTGGGTCAGAACGAAACCGGAGGTACCTTATTCCTCGTCCTATATACCTAATACGGGAGAGAGGTCCTCACATATCCGAACAATCAACAAGTATGTACGGACTACTACCATTGTAACCCTTTCAAGGCAGCAACTCCAATCAAAGGCATCAGTAGAAATCCATTCGATGTGAAGATTATCCGTCTTGCACCGTCTTCAATATCTCGACTTTTAATCGTTGTAACAGTGATTCAAAATGATTTAAACCCGGTCTTTCCGAATAACCTGCATGTCTTATAATCAAGTGATATATAAACACTTCTACGCCTCATTCCAATCCAGAATATTATTTTTATTCAAATATTCGTATCATTTGGGACAAGTTCCCATTAATTTTATCAAAGATAAATTCTTTTAAAATTATCGTTTAATCTTTCTTTAAAAATCATTGCAAAAGATTTTATTTTATCTTGTAACAATTCTAAACCAAATTAAAGTTTATAGAATTAGTCGGGATTATCGTGCCTTACCGTAGTAATCATTTATTATTTTATTATCCAATCCCAACTTATTCATCCCATGGAGCAAAACTGGTAGTACTCCATATCTAACACCAACTGTGTTCTCGGTAAAATTAATTACCATTTCTTGTTCAAATCTAATTAAAGATTCAACTATCGCTTGGAGTAAAACTGGTGGTACTCCATTTCGAAACATTTCTCGAATTTGATAAATTAAATTATCTCATCCTCATCTCAATCTAATTAAAGATTTACTAAAATTTCATTTAGTTTTAACCTTCCGAAAAGCATTATTTAATTATTATTCAATCCATGGAAATTAATCTTGCATTTAACTGGGTTAAAGAACCAATGTCATTTAAAATACAATTCATGATAAACCCAAATCATCTTTCATTAACTATGGAATCTTCACGGAATACATATCAATATATATAATCGATATAAATTTCTGTATCAAATCAATACTATAAATGGAATAACGGCAAAGCCTTTTAAATTCCATAAATAGTAATGGTCTTCCTTTACAAACGTTTATCTCGATTATTAAATCAAATTCCATTCAATTCCAATTTAATATATTAATTTGGAAAACTTTACTTTGGAAAATTCCATTAATCTTAATTAAAAGATTATAAATTCCAAATCATATCTTTACTGTTAATCGGGTTAAAGAACAAATGTTATTTAAAACATTGTTCACTATAAACCCAAAATCTATTTCCATTTCAATTCCAATTAAATTAATCAATTGGTGAACTTCATTAATCTTAATTAAAAGATTTATTCTTTTGTCAATTGTGTTTAAGAACAGATTTATTAAAGACATCATTCACGAAAACCCAAAATCCAATTTGGTATTAAATACAAGGCTCTAAATAGAAATTATATCGGCTTATAATCAATATCAAATTCTGAAACTAACGGATATCGTATTGGGAATAATGATATTTGTATCTTCCAAATTCCTCAACAATATCCATATAATCATGGAATCCAATAAAGAAATATTCTGAAGATTATTTCCACTCAAATCGATTCCAATTCATTCATTGGAAAATTTTGGTTATATACAAACCCATTTACAAATCCAATTTATTTATTTAAAAACATTGGATTATATTTCTGGTTAATAATTAGTTCATTCAAATAAAAATATCTTTTATCTTTTCAAATATGTAATTTTAAAATCCAACCATTCAAATTTAAATCTCTTACATTCATTGGAAAGATCCTTTCGATACAAACCCAACGGTTCCAGTTTTAGGAGAATCCGACAGTCGGATCTCCAGTTATGCCAATTCGAAGTTAATGGTTGAAATTCATGAACGGTCGCTGCGTGGCACGTTCTATTCAAACCATTATATATATATATATATATATATATATATATATATATATATATATATATCGTCGATTTCAATTCAAAACATATTTTATAAATTCGTTTTAAAAACGATTCCACCTTCCACTTCAATTTTAAATCGAAATTGAATATTCCAAATCATTATAATTTAAAATGATAATATTTTCAAAATATTTGATTTCGAAATCCATTTCTTTTTCGATATTCATTATAAAATAAATAAAGTCGATTGATAAACCATTCGAGTAAAAATGGCGTATTTCTACTTAATTCGACTCCATATATTTTTATATTTTTGTGTCCATCCAAAATCGGACATCAAAATCATATTTTGATTATTCGGTGAATATTATTTTAAAATATTCGTTATTTCTGAATCGGAATGCGACTCAATCAATTACCATATAATTTCAGTTATATGGATTTCATACATCGCATAGATTCAACAATAATGATAATTAATCATTAAACATTCAAACATCATCCAGAGTGCATTCTACAAGTGTACACGCATTGAAATAAATAAATAATGCTTACAATAGTCTGTCAATTAATCGATTGATATACAACTAAATATTGGGATTTGTGTATGTCAAATATTATCCCAATACCAGTGTGGGGTTTTCAAACAACAACAGTCTATTTAGATAAATTATTGGTTAATAAATTTAACCAATTCAAATTCGGTTTGAATTATTTTTCTAATTAACCAATTTCACTGTTAAATTATAAATAAATATTTATAACACATTTCAACAACCACAAAGTGTATCCACATTGTTTGAAATACGAGTGTCATATATAAGAACAGTGCTTCCTGTGCAGATCAGTAGTGAATAGTTCATGTGTTGAACTCAAGCAACATCACATGCAATAGATAAAAATCAACACCGACAATTTCTATATATTTACATTTATAAAATAAACTAAATAACTATACAAATATTTTAGTTAGAAAATTCTCACATTCGTTTCCACTCTGCCATTTTTTGTTTGAAGATTGTAATTTTCAACTAAATTAAACGCGCGTTTAATTTAGCTGAAAATCCAATTTGCTCTATTTTCGTCTGGTCAATTCCATTGCGTAGAGTTTGATCCCACGATTCCAGCACGATTGAAATCGTCGGATTTGGACCTCGTATGAAAATGATATGTTAATATTTGCATTAATTACAAAAATTGAATAATTAGTTAATTAATAACATCATCACCCTCTTCTACATTGATCCCTGGAGCCCAACCCATTATCTCGACATCTAGGGCTCATGTTTGCCACCACCACATCGCGCTGGAGGACAATTTGACATGCTCACATCGGAGCGCCTCCTCGCCTCCATCAACGGCCGGGGTTACAGCCCACTAACACGACTGGAAACCTCGTGTGAAATGGCCGAGTTTGAGCAGTGATTTCCCCTACCCATGAAACTATAATAGATCATCCATATATGGATTCAAAGCTTGCAAGAATCTGAATAATATTTGCTTAAGAATCATTATCTAATTCGATATGGATTGGGAGTTATTTGAGGAAGAAAAATTGAATGATTTGGGCCTTCGATTTTGTGAACTCGCGGCGGGTCAGAGGGTTTGACCGCGTTGGAGATAAATAAGTGTTTTGACCCCTTTTATAGAAATTAATTTATATTTTTAAATTCGAAAAAAATGTTTTTTGTATACGAACTCCAAATCAAACCAAATGACTATCCTTTCTAGCTAAATACCCCCATTTCGGACACAATGGGATATATTTCATAAGCCCATTCGACTGTTTTGATCAATTTTTCTTTAAATTAAAGTATAAATCAAGATATTGAATTTGAACGTACAATTTAATTTACTGGGGCCACATACTGACTCCAAAAATTATAGAAAAATTAAATCTAGCTATGTTTTGATGATACGGTCCTAACAAAACTAATTTCATCGAATTTGGAGACCGTTTGAAAAATGGCCTTTTTCTGATCAATTTAATTTAAACTGAATTGACAAAACACGTTTAAATTTACCACGCTCACATATTAATTCCAAAAATTATGAAATTTGAAACCTAATAATAATTTGACATTCCAGATCCAAAAAAAGTGGTTTCGTCGAAAACGGAGGCCGTTTGGAAAATGGCTATTTTTAAGGGCTTATATTATATAAAATATATATAAATTCCATAGCGACTATTATAAATTTCAAACTGGATATAAATTTCAATTTATATATTGAAATCTCAATTTCTTACATTCGTTAGAAAATTACAGATCAAAATATTTCAATGTTTCTTGTTTCATCCAATTCTGATTTATATTGAATTATATACATTCAATTGAAATTTCAAATCGAATTTTTAAACTACCGCGCCATTGCACTCTAGTTTTATTTAAATTAAATTCATACGTGTTCTAACTTCGATTTAAATAAATTTTAAATCGTTAATTATTTAAAATAAATCATTTTAAGTATTCAAAACCCATTAAAATAGCTGAAATAAATTTTTTAATTTGGTTCCAAAAATACGGGTTGTTACAATCTCCCCAACTTAAAATCTTTTCGTCCTCGTAAAGGAACGGAGCTGAAAGTTGTTTAACCAACCAACTCAACTTTCATTCTTCAACTTTTCAGTTTCTAATAATTTTCTAATTTCTCAAAAATTTGGCTAACACCCTAAGTTTTTGAAAAATTTCGTCATAACCTCCTTTGTACGAAGAGGGTTTGAAAATTTTATTGGGCCATATTAGGCACCCAATAAATCAAATAAAATCATACACAATTTTTGTGATCCATCTATGCCTAAGGGAGACATGTAAAAATGTCGAAATCTCATACCTTGCCCCAGTGTTGGAAATAAAATAATCCATGTGTCTTAATTAACAACAAGAGAGACATGAATTTTTGTCATCTCCAGACCTGTGTAGGGTTTTTATTGAATCCTGCCCCCAGCACCGTTACATGTATTGCTTAATTATGTCCATAATCGGTCTTCTGTTCATCCTGTAATTAGTCATCGCGATACAAGCGTCACTACTACAAAAGTGAGCGTATTCGACACTAATGTGCGTGTGTTGTAAGCAAAGCGTTGCATAAGCTATGTTTTTTTGACCTTCTGCAACAATACTCAAATGTTGTTGCAGTAGATGTGAATGCACTGTTGCAGTGGGAATGTGACGTACAACACCAGTTAAAAGCATTGCGTTACACCAGTTAAAAGTACACCTCATCAGTCTGCGTCCTCATAAACAAAAAAATCACAACCGCCAATCCACATTCATCAATCCATGTTACCCTTTCTCCGTTTCCCGCTAAGTTTTCATTCTCACTACTTCTTTTCATTTCCCCACCAGATCCCTAACACCCTTTTTCATTTTGCAACTAATCAACCTTTGCTCCACCAAAAACTAACCACTACTTTCCCCGGATTTGGGTTGTATTCTTTTTCCTTTTCATAAAATCAATTTTTAATTTCCCCCGATTTGGATCGATTTCTTTTCTCGTGTTGATGCTGGTCCTTTTTTTGAGTTTTGATCTTGCCACTGATTAGGGTTACAAGCATGAAGAAGCACAAGGGCCAATCTTTTTCCTCTACCTCGTCGCCCTCTCCCTCTCGCCGCTTCACATAATCTGCTCCTGCTCCTACTTCCCTAAAACCCTAAAATGGTTCTACTTTTCTGCGTATTCTATTCACATCAGATTTAATAATGTTTTACACGATGAATGCACCAATATGGGATTGAGTTCAATTGCAGAAAGATGCAAGCTTTTGAGGAAGTTACATATTGATGGGTGGAAAACTAATAGGATTGGTGAGGTTATTTGATTAAGTAGTAAGGTTTTCTGATTTGGGGCTCTTTTTCTTGTCTTTTTTTCATCTTGGTTTCACCTTAGTAGGCTACAATTATTATTGATTAGGGTGTGTGCTTCTTGGTAATTAAGAATCTTGGTGAACCCTTGTGTAGGTTTTGTCTTGAGTAGGCCGAATTTCGTTTTCGGTTTAGGGTTTTTACTTTATTAGGATTTTTCCTGTCTTTCATAATCAAGAATCATGTGGATCTGTACCTTATGAACATTGATAATTAAGTTTTTGAAGATTTGGGACATAAGTCTGAAAGCTTGGCAATTATTGTTATTGGAAATTTTTAGGTCATTGTTCTTAGACTTAAGTCCCAATATTTGTCATTATTGTTCTTGGACTAAATTCTCCAGTTTTATCATTAATTATCATTTCAAGAAAACCAATAAATTTATACTAGAGTTTTTAGTTCAACTTCCAAAATTATGATAGTTCAGGTAACTTTATCTCCATTTTATTTTAAATCATGTTTCCTCCTTGTGCAGTCTATTCCTAGTTTATTAGATTTTTCTCTATTACTACACACAAGTGAGGCTATCTATTGTTTGAAATTTAAACTAATGTGTATCCATTTTATTTAAGTTAGTAATTCCAATATGAAAATAATAATTTTAATCTTTAAAAGAAAAGAAATCAACTGAACTTTAAGCTCCTTATGATAAATAAACGATATCAAATGTTTTAGTTTGTGTGTAACAGCCCGCATTTTACATATCGAAAGATCGTAAAATATTTTTATTTCATGCTTTGAGGGTTGGATTATTCTCATCTTTTAATATATTGCTTATGGGGATGTAAGACATGTCCATAATTTTTACCGATTTTGTTTATGACCATTTTGCCCCTGTTAGCCATGTACATGGCATAACTTTTGACTCAGGTCGAATCAGAGGGTGAGACCTGTGCCATTGGAAAGGAACTGATGATTTCCTTTCCATAGAGTGGTTACATTAAAGATTTGGCTCATCGGTTTGGGATAAATCGTTGTTTTAAGGTTTTTCAGTTGGTTGTTCAGATTTGGAGAGCCTAATGGGCTGAATTGGGGAGGTCCATTAGTGGGATGGTGGAAACTATAAATAGGGGGTGAGGGGTATGGATAATAGGTTACTTCTTCCATTCTCTCATTAGGAGGCCTTGATCTCCTCCTTCCTCTAACACCTTTCCACTATTAAAAATCCAAATCCAAGGGGAAATCGAAGATCTACACCATCTAAGGCAAGATCTATATCATTTCAAGTAAGGATTCATCAAATCGAAGGGCTAGGAGCTATCTCTTCGCTGTCCGGAATTCTATTTCATCATTTTGCTTTGTTTTCGATAATTGGTGAGTGATTAACATCTCTCACATTAATGCAACGAAG
Source organism: Allium sativum (assembly GCA_030737875.1). Lineage (NCBI taxonomy): Eukaryota > Viridiplantae > Streptophyta > Magnoliopsida > Asparagales > Amaryllidaceae > Allium > Allium sativum. Next base: position 192,358,354 of record CM060927.1, on the reverse strand, counting down.
TATATGAGTGTTTGTGCATGTTTCTCGTCAAATTGGAATGTTTTACCATAGATTTACACCATTCCATTCCATTTTCATATGCATCACCCTTTGATCTAATCCAGCAAGTTTTACTTGATAATTTTACATCATTTTACATGTTTATGTTAGTTAGATCTCTCATTTTGATCATATGTTCATTTTAATGGTTTTTGGTGAGATTTACATCATTTTTATGGTAATCGTCATATTCATGTGGTTAGTAATGTTATGATATGTTTAAGATTGTGTTTGATGATTTTGGTTGAGTTGGTTTCGTCGGATTCGTTGTTTGGCAAAGTTTTGATCGAAATTGAAGTAGAATTGAAGATGCGCAGAAAGTGGCTCGGGTCGGACTAAAGGGGGTCGGGTCGGGCTCAAATTCTATCGTGGAGGACAAGTCAAAGTTGGCTCGGGTTAGACTAAAGGGGGTCGGGTCAAACTAAAGGGGGTCGGGTCTTCCCATTCAAGATGGGTGTTCCCATTTAAGAAGGGTCGGGTCTTCCCATTCAGCAGGGGTCTTCCCATTTATAAGGGGTCGGGTCTTCCCATTTAGGAGGGGTCGGGTCTTCCGTTTCATGAGGGGTCGGGTCTTCCCATTTATGAGGGGTCGGGTCTTCCCATTTAGGAGGGGTCGGGTCGGACCGAAGTGGCTCGGGTCGGGCTATTCTGGACAGCCGTTTCACTACAAGGAAACACTGATTTTGCAGCAGAAAAATCCATCGCTAAACCGTCGCTAAAGGGCATTTAGCGACAGATTTGCAGCAGATCATGGTGGTCGCTGAAAAACACGTCGGTATTTTAGCACAATTTAGCAACGGAAATTAACGTCGATTCTCCATCACCTTACCGTCGTTTATGATTTATTATCATTTCATTTGTAAAATATTTCACCGACGTTTTACCGACGAATACATATATAATAATAAAATAATTAAATATTTATCCGTCGCTAAATGCACGCTATTTAGCAAGGGATTACCGATGAATATAAATGGCAAACATTTTGCATTTCGATTATCCGTCGGTAAATCCTAGCTATTTAGCGATGGATTAACGACGAATGTATCTATTTACACGTGTACATCCATTTGTTATCCGTCGGTAAACCGTCGCTGTCTTTAAAATTTCAATTTCAATTTAGCGACGTTTTAGTGTCGATTTTTGTAAAAAATTTGTCAATTTTCCGTCGGTATTCCCTTTCTGTTCTATTTATATATTTATTTTTTCCAACTATCACCATTACTAGTCGATAGTTATATACATACATACATATATATATATATATATACACACACACACACACACACATGTGTGTGTGTGTATATATATATTTATATGCATGCATGCACATAAAATGAGCGACATTAACAAAAAAGAAAAAGCAATTGTTAGTTTTTTTTATCACAACAATATTTTTTGATTACAGCTAATATTCCATAAACAATACCGTCCACAATCATCCATCAATTCGTACATACACTAGACTGAATTATAACTAACAAAACTATTCAGCTAGTGCTTGTGGTATACCATAAAAAACGTCCTTACTCATAAAAGAGGCATTTACAACAAAACATATCCAACTACCATACCCGAGTAACTCATGAAGATGACGATGGCGAAGAATCTGCATAATCAGATTCATCATTTCTCTGAAGCATTGTCATCACTTGTTTCATTTGTTCTTGAAAGTTTTCTCTATCTACTTTTTGTTGTTGTGCAAGCTTTGCCTGCTCTTCCTCAAGTCTTTGGCAATTAGCTCGCTCACGCTCTCTCTCATTCTCGAGCTCTAAGCGCATTTCCTCAACGGTTTTTTGTAGCTCATGAACATCATCTTCATTGTCAACATACTGACGCTTTGAACATTGAGAAGAGGGAAGCTGTAAAGATATTACACAAAAATAGTGTAAAAACAACGGTATAAAAACGTTACGTTCAAAGTGGAATATACTAAACAGCGGTATAAAAACAACAATATAAAAATATAGTCTAAAATATACTACATTAAGCAACCAAATGCAGTATAAAAACAGCAACAAAAATAGTGTTGCTTTGTATCTTACCAACTCAGTGCAAAAAAATGGAATCAAGATGCCAAAAAATTCAGGCAAATATGAGTCCGACTTAGATGGCGTAGATATAAGAAAGAACCAAGAAGTGTGGGTCATGCAATTTACATACACTACAACCTTTAAGCATATACTGATGTTGGTTGTATAGCTTCAATTAGAGATGTAAACAAAACTTAAGTGATGCACCAGTAAAGAATGTGCGCAGTTTCTTTTTCAATTGAGTTTTTCCAGCCAAGTTATACTTATTTTCTTAGCTTAGAAATATGTTCAGATATAGAAGCGTAAATAAACAATACACGCTCAATATATTTTTTTAATAAGAAATTGGTTAAAATAAGAGAAGAAAAAAAAAACGAGGTTTTGAGGAAGATGTATCAATGGAAAAAAAATTAGATATTTTCTCTTGGGTTAATATTATATATCGAATGTACATATATATTATCTGCTAACAGTTGTTTATATGTATATGAAACATGTTTTTATAAGCATATCAATATATGTAGTTTGTAAACTTAACATATTGTATCTGGTAGAACTTTTATACCTCCATATACAAATATCAACTATTAGTAATAACATAAACTAGATTCCATATATGTATATGCAGACACCATGAAATCAAAAACAAGTCATGTTTGCTACAGCCACCATATAACATTGATAGCATATTTAAAATTCCTTATATAAAAGGAAACACATCCTATTACAATGTTAAACTTAGTATATAAAAAAGAAATTATCCAGGTAACTTTTATGTTTAAATCATTATTTATAAATGCCCAAATTAAATAATAAATACGTAAATATATATCTATGTTGATATATAACATGTATGAAATCACATAGGATTTCATCATATGAAAGGATGGTTTATAATAAAAACATATGCATCAAGGAACGTGCTTTTAAATCCAAAACCAGCAAGTCATACTTGCTTTGGTTATAGTGTCAATATACAATATTTGTTTGTCAATATATATATATATATATATATATATATATATATATATATGAGTCGCATATATAAACTCATATCATATATAGCACGTAATATCTTGATATCTTGTATGTTGTTAGAAAATCATATTTGCTATTACATATGATCACAGCAAATAAATAAAATAATCTGTAGTACAAATATATTTATATGTGTATCTATATGAAGTTAGAATACATATAATCATAATAAGCATTACATGTTCATAACATCAATATATACAGGTATATATTGATCCGAATCTACACAATATGAAAAATTGATCAGGAAATTAAAATTCATTAGTGGATAAAGGTACATGGATCAAAGCATATAAATAACAGTATGTTTAAAGTTTAAGGATAAAATAGGAGTTTTGTGGGACAACAATCACACAAAATATTATTAAAATTTGATTTTGTTTCATTCCAGCCTATCATTAAATACATCAATATGTACTTTATTTTATTGCAAGTATATTTCATCATATGAAATATAAAAGGAAGTATAGCTGGAAAAAAATCCAGTATATGTTAAAACATTAGTTATTTCATAAATTTGAATTTTGTGTATCAACTATAACATGCAGAAAAGAAAAAAAATAGGTATTTTATCCTTTGTTGCAAGATATAAATGATCTTAAAATCACTATTGTATCCTGATACAAGAATTTATATGTATATATATATATAGTATGAGTCAATCAGGAAATCATATTTCCTTTAGTTTTTAAAACAGTTTACATTATATACATATATTCACCATTATAAATATGGGATTTGCAGATTGTACTTTTACATATATGTCAAGTACATATTGTTAGGGTTTCCCCGAGATCACTACACAACTAGATTTTGAAAGAGCGAAGAAGATAACAATAACAAGAAAATTCCACCAAATAAACCTTTATTATTCCACCAATTAATTACAAAAAAAGACCTAAAATTGAGAATATATCTCAATCCCTAAAAACAAAAACAAGTTTTTCTCTCTCAAAAGTACAAATAAATCTATCCCTAATGACATGCTTATATAGATGAATGAAAAGACTAGATCTAAAATCTAATTGGATCCTAAAATATCTCAAAAATAAATACTCCTTAAAACTTGTTCAAAATAAAACTTTTCCAAAAATATCTCAACAAATCCATAAAACTCGGTCAACATGTCCTAAAATCCCGCAATTTCCAATATCTCCACTTTAATATCCATGTGATAAATATCACAAACCATAACACTCCACCTTGATATGAAATCGCTCCAACGCTCAAAAAACCACCCCCAAACTATGCATTTCCCTAATGAGATGCGCCACATAAAAGATCTCAAAATTGCTTGTAATACCACAATGGCCTCCATGTAGACTTTGTTGCTTTACGTTGATGGCTCCACCTTGATTCTGATGAACTCGCCTCTCCTAATCCAATTTGAGAACTCATAACATTCTCCACCGTTTTTCCAAGCAATTTATAAATGTTATCATTTTCCCGTTTTGCGCGCAGAAGCTCCTTGTTACCCCTCCAAACTCTTGTAACTCCACCTCTAGTCGAGAAATTGCAACCTTTTGTTCCAACTATCCAATTGAAGCAAGATTCTTGTTTATTGTTAGGGTTTCCCCGAGATCACTACACAATTAGGTTTTGAAAGAGCGAAGAAGATAACAATAACAATTAAATTTCACCAAATAAACCTTTATTATTCCACCAATTAATTACAAAGAAAGACATAAAATTGAGAAGATATCTCAATCCCTAAAAACAAAAACAAGTTTTTCTCCCTCAAAAGTACAAATAAATCTATCCCTAATGACATGCTTATATAAACGAATGAAAAGACTAGATCTAAAATCTAATTGGATCCTAAAATATCTCAAAAATAAATACTCCTTAAAACTTGTTCAAAATAAAACTTTTCCTAAAATATCTCAACAAATCCATAAAACTCGGTCAACATGTCCTAAAATCCCGCAACTTCCAATATCTCCACTTTAATATCCATGTGATAAATATCACAAACCATAACACATATATGTTAATGCATATTTAATTCTAAAATATATCACGTATAAATTTTATAGAATGACCAAAACATAAACTATTTGTTATGACTTGAACATATCCTTGGTCATCATCATTATAATAAGAAATCAAAACTAAGGAAATCTATGTGAATCTCTATTCATGTTGTATCAACCTTTTGACCAGTTTTGATCTAAAATTAAAACATAATCATGTCTTCTAATTTTATTCTCAAAGAATAAAATCAAAGACAAAACACTGTTTTAACAATTTACATACACATCGATTTCAATTAAATTGAATTTGATTGAAAATAGCAGTATTGATTGACAATTAGCAAATCAGGTTCCAATCAAAATAATAATATAACAAGGCCATGATATTAACACTTATGGATCAAACAGATTTGATTTCAATTCCTTGTATACTGATCAAATCAAAAGTCTTAACAAATTTCCATATTACTGAAACTGATTTCGTTAAATCAAAATGGTTTAAGACCGCATTTCTGATTGGCAATTAGCAAATTTGACTTCTGTCACACAAAATAAAATTTGACTGGGCCATGATTTTAGCAAACATAGATCAATCAAACTTTGATCGTTATTTTAGCACTTCAAACTTATATAAACATATCCCAAATCATATTTAAATGAACCAATTTTATTTTAGAAATAAACTGATTCAATTGTGCCAATTAATTAATCCAGAATCAAATTCTGTAGTCTATTTATCCAATACTTTCGATTATACGTTTCCATGTTTTAACTATTAAAATTGGCAATCCAAGTATCATTATTATTATCAAATATAAATTTGTAATCATTTCAGATTACCTAACAGAACAATATTTCTGTTTATAATGAAGCAGTTTCATTATCGGATTCAAACATATATATATATATAACATAATATGTAGAGGCAGCGATTTATCAATCAAAATTGGTTTTGATTTATCACAGGAATTCCATGACATACAAAACAGGGTAATTGCAATTTTAGTTGAAATTCAGACTTAACCAGCAATAAATCCTTTTCAAAGTTTTATACTAAATATAAAACTTTTGTTTACAGTCAAATGGTTTACAGCTTGTATCAAAAACAGATTTAAATTACAGTGAAAAAAATTCACTTATAAATCGAATTTATCATCAAGTCTTGAATTCATGACTTTATAACTAATTTAACATCATGATGCCGTGCTCAAATAAGAATATTTAGCTCATAATAAAATACTCTATACACACAACATACATAACAAAATACTCTGTATACAGCATACATACAATTATTTTTCCTCTTCTAAACAAAGACATGAGAACCTCTATGTACCAACAACAGTGGATCATACACTACAAAGACTATTTTTGTCTATGACTTGATGCAAGTGTGGATGACTTTTCAAATGTTAATCCAACTACAAAACCCATACCGCACACTGCACAACTATATTATGACCAGTATAGTAGAAAAAAAATAGTATAATTGATATATGACCCTTTTTCTAAGATAAACATGCATAGTAACCACACATGTCTACACGTACCTGATGAAATTAAAGACTATAAAGAAGAATTGAAGGCATTAGCCTCTTCCTACTCTTCAGGACTGGAGCTTAACTAATAAGACAGTGTTAAAGTTTCATTTTCATATCGTCAATTGTGATAGTATAGTATAACAAAAGCTGTCATGAAAGTTAAAAGTTTAACCTTCGCAAAAGCTAGATTGGCTTTATTTAACCAGTCATTTTGTGGAAGAACAGAACTGCATTATATAGCATTTTTATTTTTATTTTCTACATGTGCACACAAATAGTAAATATTTTGGTATATATGAACATGTAGTAAAATTACTTAGCACATTATGATACTTTGCTCTATTATTGCTGCCATAGCATCAGACATCTCTTTCATACATAATAAAATCGTAAAATGATTCATCTCTATGTCTTTTACTGAAAGTCATTGTTACATTGTGCCTCCCATGGCATGGTGTTATTTATGCACTTCAATAATTATTGGGACTTTATAGCAAATCATTTGGTGGTCCGAGTCCAGTTTGTATGGCGATTGATAGTCAAGTCACGAACCAGCCCGTCTTTGTGGACTTTACTATTTAGGTTTTTTTACTGCATAACCTCTTTTAGTTCCAACGCTTAATTAGATTTGAGTTGGATTTTATTAGTTAAGGGGTCGCTTTGACCTATTTGAGTATGCTTTTTATTATGTATCATATTTATTACTAGTCCATATAGTTTCTTTGATGAATGTTTGATTAATTAAGGATCCTAAAGTTAAGTTTCATCGGCTTTGAGGGCATATAATTTGGGTATTCTTCAATCATATCGATTTTAGAGCATGTTCGAGAGCTCTTCAGAAAATTATGGATCAAGAAAAGGATCAAACACGTAAATGAATAGAACTTGCAGAACAACAAGAAACTATAACTAACACACAAACTATTAAACACGCAAATGATCAACTAAATCAACAATAATCAAAATTAGTTAACAAAATAGAGTAACAAAAAAAAGCATAAAACATTAACTAGCAGACAAGAGCGATGATAACTATTATTCATGTCAAACTCCCTCTGCAAAAGAGAAAAAGAAAAAGGTAAAACAATTATTATTTTTATACCATCCAATTGTTTATAAAATCAATTTCATTGCCTATGCTAGCATGATGAGCTATGCGACAACATGTTATAAATTTTCGATTAGCCTTTAGGTAATCAAAGACTATTGCTAATCACAATTCCGGTTTATGCATCTAATAATATAATTATTAAGCCAAGTATGATGTATAATACAAAGTACTGCTACAAACAAGAGGGCACCACCACAAACAAGCATGGCATGTTCTTGTCCACTGAAATCATATGAAACTTCCAACAAAAAAGTGGGAAACTATACAATGTTTTGACTTAACCCCGACAAATTTAGAACTATCAAATTACCAGAAAGCTCAAATTAATCTACGATTGAATGTGGCTTCCTGTTTCAAACCTTTTAGAAAAATAAATACTTAATTTCATCATGCAGTTCAGACAAATACTTCAAGAATAAATTTGATAAAACATACATGATAGTATAACATTGCAAAATCCACAACTATGACTAAATTTAGGTTTAACAAGTTGCATACTACTGCACTTCATTAAAAATATGCATATATAACGTAAATGGAAATTATACTTCAAGTGTTTGCTGTTTATAAACAAGTGTTTGCTCTATAATTCTCAACAAAACCAGCCGTACACCTAGAATTTGGTGATGGTTTATAAACAAGTGTTTGCTCTATAATCCCTAAGACTCACACGATCTAGTAATTTCTACTAGAAGTTTAGACATAGGGGTGGGTATTAAACTAGGTTTACCGACCGAAACGATATAATTAACCTTAACCGAACCACCTTAACCAAAAAAATCGGTTAACCGATCAACGTTAACCAATCAAAATTAGTTCAGTTAACGGTTAACCATGGTTAAATATCGATTAACCGTTAACCGCGATTATATATCGGTTAACCGTTAATATTATCAATATTTTTATAATTATTTAAAAATCCCAGTAATGTTAAAATGATGTCATGTGTGACGTAGTGGATCACAACTTCATTAAATAATAGGATGTTGCTTGTAGCTAAGTAGTTGAAATTATATGAAATTGTATTAGAGAATGGAACACATCTATTTTTCGAATGCCGCTACAACAAATACATATGCGGCTTAACTGAAACTAAACTTAATCGTATACCTGACATCTCCTCACTGCAAGATGAAGAAAAGCTTTTAGTTGCAACTTTCGCTCAAAATGACCAGCTCAGAGATCTTGCATTCTCAGCTAGCTAGAACTACAACAATCTATCACATCTGGAAAGAATTAAGCGAGTACAATTTTAGCAACAAGAAAATGGCTGAGATTCATAAGAGCAAGCAGATACAGAGGGAGATTACTTACTGGTTATAAACAATGGAAGCAAATTGAAGAGCATTCCTAGTAATTCTGTCATCTTGCGCCAACGAGGGATCGATTTAGTCGATACAGGTTAAAGGTCGGCGACGAGAAGTGTAAACCCTAAAATTGAAGAAAAGGCGGAAAATGCGATAGCAACCTTGTATTTTTAAACGATTCAAGACAAGTTGCTGAATTGTTATAAGAATTGATTTAAATCAAAGGAAGAAACCCGACTTTTGTTTGAAAGTAAGCTGTGGGAATGAGGAAGACGACGGAATAAAATGGGAAGATCGGTAAAAGTAAAATAAACCGGCTACAACCACTTGACCCAATGAATTTGAAGGTCTTCAATCCACGCAGATGACCAATTACAGCCGTTAGATAGTTCGATCTCAATGGCTCAAATTAACAGTTGTGTGAGGATGTGGATTGCCCATTGTATATCTTAAAATAATAATATAAACATTTCTTGCAAATCTGTCGGAAATTTGCTGGAAAATAGCTTCCATTAATATTCGTTGGTAATCTGCCTGTATTTGCAACGGAAAATAGCGATAGAAATTTTCTATCGGGTAATTTGACGCAATTTGCGACGGATTGGTGAGGGAAGACAGAATACGACGGTAATAAATAAAAGAAAAAAGTCTAAAAATACAAAAAACTATCCCTTGAAAATCACATGGAAATCCGTCGCAGATTAGCGATGGAAATTTCTGCTTCTAAAAATTTGACGCTAATTCAGTGTTTTCTTGCAGTGTTTTCTGGTCAGCCATTTTTGGAATTTCTGGGCAAGTTTTTCTGATAAGACATTTCCGGTGATGATGTGACTTCAAAGTAAATTCAATTGGGAAGTTAGGAAGGGCTGAAATAATGCTATGGATTGCTTTGAACCTTATAAAGATGTTGGTTGGTTCAATGATGATGGTGGCTTCGACGAGAGTCCAGAAGGGGATGTTCGATGTGTTGGGGTGTTCGTTGGTCGGGGAGATGCAACGAATGTAGTTTCAACTCAAAGGTCGTGAGTTGGTGGATTATGGTTACTCGAGAAGGTTGCTCGAGCTATGAAAAGTCGTCAAGATGGATGACTAGAGATGAGAAGGCTGAGAGATTATCGTTGTCGTAAGTTCTAGTACCCTGGGTCTTGGGGAAAGGCCTAGTTGTCAAGGTTAGACATTGTCAAGGTTGGACATATGGAGTTTATGCTAGAACTGGGGTTACCATTAGCCCTTGACATATGGAAAAGTTGGCCGTCATACGATTTACGATGGTTTCAAAGCAGTATTGGTGGTGATAGCCAGAGTCAGTCATGGATGATTGGTTGTTCAGTTTGTACTATCTCACATAGATTATCCAAAGTCAAGGGAGATGTTCTTTGAGTGCTTAACTGATATTGGTTTAGGCCTTTGGGAAGAGTACTTAGGGGATATTAAACTCGACTAGGGTTGTTAGTTTGAGATTTATATAATCTGGATGTTATGTGTGTTTTCCTATATTGAATGGGTGTTCTAGTATAAATGGATGAATGGTTGAATTGTTTATTGTAAAGGCTATCACTGCCTGATGTGGGGAGGATAAGGTTGAGTTCTTCTCTGGTGTCGTGGGTAGATTAGTATGTTTATCTATCCCCTCTCATACACTTTATTGTTGAAGTTTGTTAGTTGTTTTATCGCTCACTAAGACTGTTGTCTAACTCAAGGTTTTATGCTTCCTCTTATTACCTTGGGCTCTTCATCCGGTTTTGGATGGGCAGACTAAGTAATAGGTGACAGGTAATGCTTTAGTGAGGACGACTATGCTGATCGATGGCATGTAGGAGGCTCACGTACTAGTTTTACTACTATATAATAATTGAATTTCCGCTGTTTGCTTTTCTGAGTGATGTAGTGAGGCAACTTTGTACAAACACTATTTCCAAATTGTGGATATTACTTTCTGGTAGTATGAAAGTCTTGTGTTTCTGCTTCACTATTACTACCTGTTGTATATGTTCTATTATATTTTATCCTTGCGCTATGAGTTTACGACAGGTTTTGCTTGTGTTTACCTACCCTGATGATCGTCCATAGCTGCCTGCACGCCTTTCAGCGCATTATTCCTCTTCTATAGTGCAGGGGATGTGGGCGGTCGTCACATTTGGTATCAGAGCTCTGGTCAATGATTTTTGGCCAAAGTTCAAGGATGTAATCACGTATGAGAGACATACTTGTAGATTCAGTTGGATGCTTACTATACATAGTAGCATATATAGTAGTAGCGGTTGTTTTCCTTTAGCAGTTTTTCTTGAAGGTGGCTAATTATTCTAAATTGCAGATTTAGAATGAGTAGACGAGAAATAAGACACGCTTCTGGGGGAACCAATACTGGAGGGGGAAATGGTGGTGAAACTAATTACCCGGTCATGTTTGAAGTCATGGTAGAAGCAATTATGCGAAGGGTACGCGCTCCAGTGGCGGCAACGGTAGACGTTGGCGTGCGAGATCCTAGAGTAGTAGATTTTGCAAAGTTGTGCAAGGACTTTACATCTCTTGGGGGAAAACCATTCAAGGGAACTGAAACAACTGAAGAGGTTCAGAGGTGGATGGATTCATATGTTCGAATCTTTGGAGATTTGGGTATTGAGGATGCAATAAAGAGAAAGCTTGCATCAAGGCAACTGCAGGGCAGGGCCATGGAATGGTGGAATTCTGTTACACTCAGGACTCCAGAGGAAGAAATTTCATGGGAGCTATTCAAAGCTAAGTTTGAAGCAAAGTTTATCTCCACAGCTCAGAAATCTGCTTTATTCAAGAAGTTCGTAGAGATGAAATAGAATGGTCATTCTGTGCATGATTATATTTCTGATTTCGAAGCCTTGTCCAGATATGCTCATTCATACATTGATACACCCTATCAGAAGAACGAGAAATTTGTCTTGGGCTTGGATGCTTATATCGTAAAGCCGTTAGTGGACCATCTTGATGACTCATTTGAGAAGATTGTGTAAAAAGCTATTCGTCATGAGAGCTTGTTTCCTAAGGAAGAAAATGTTGTCGTCGTGACCAAAGAGGCTCAGAAACCACAGCAGGGTGGTAATAATAAAAGGAGGAAGCAACAACAGTAAAAAGGAAACGATGGTCAAAAGAAGCCGAAGAGTGAGGTGGTTTTCTTTAACTGGCAGCAGAAAGGTCATTTTGCTAATGAGTGCAAGAATCCCAAAGCTGAGAAGAAGCGCATCAAATGTGGGAAGCCTGGGCATGAGAAGAAAGATTGTCCAGAATCAGCTAAGGGCAAGCAGGTTGTGAGGGCATATGCTTTGGATGTTGTGCCAACTTCTTCAAGAGCTCCTACTATAGAGGATAAGGGAAAGGGTGTTGTGGTGCAAGGTACTCTTTCTGTTAATGGTGTTTCAGTTCGTGTTCTTTTCGATACTAGAGCATCACATTCTTTCATTTGCAATGAGCTTGTGTGTCTCTTGGGTTTGGAACCTGAGATTTCTGATAGACCCTTTGTAGTGACTAATGCAATTGGGGATTCGTCAAATCTTTGCATGATATGTCGTGGTCTAGTGTTGTCGAGTCATGGTTGCTCTTTTGTGTGTGATTGCTTTATTCTTAACTTCGCTGGGTTTGGGGTCATCTTGGGCATGGATTGGCTCAAGAGGTATGCTACAAGGGTGAATTGCGAGAAGCTAGAGGTGAGAGTTGGGGATGTGGAAGGGCGAAAGGTGTTGATTAGATGTAAGCGTGAAGACGGGGTCTTCGTGAGTTATCTATATTCGCTTGGGATTCCATAAGAAGACCTGTCATCAGTGCTGACAGCTAATGAGTATGTAGATGTCTTTGACGAGGTCAAAGGGTTACCGCTGCATCGTGAGATCGAGTTTAGGATCGATTTGGTCGAAGGTACTAGACCAATCATTATGCCCCTTAGGCGGATGGCGCCTAAGGAACAACGAGAGTTAGAGGTGCAAGTTCGTGACCTTTTGGGAAAAAGGTTCATTCGGAGGAGTGTTTCCGAGTGGGGTGCACCAGTCGTATTTGCAACCAAGGCAGATGGCTCTTTTTTTTAGGAAGACGGGTGTGTAGCGTGGAACTACATAGCCGGTTACACGTAGTAATAAGAAGCTAAAAAATATATCTGGTTGACAGGCCCAACCAGTGGCATTAAAGTCCAGGCCAAGAAGGAGGCCAATATAGCTAATACAAGCTTAAAACCAAAGCAAAAAATATACATCAAATAGCTAAAAACATAGTACATAGTTTGAGACTACAAGCCAAAATAGGGCAAAGCAGGCAATACTAGACCACAACAGAAATTGGAGCAGGATTTGGGTGCTACTTTATTGTGTTCCAAGCGACTGAGGCATAGGTAGAGAAAGCCTGAAGCGAGCGGGTCTGGTCGATCATGTCCATGAATCGAAAAGATGCAAGATGTGATGACAAATACCTATCAGGAGTTTCTTGGGTCTACCGAATATGTGGGCGTTACGTTCTAGCCAAATACTCCAGGCAAAGAGAGCCACTAAAGAATCCAGAATGGGTTTGGGGGGTTGTGCTGCCAATACTCGAAAAATGAGTGAAACAAAGGGATGAAGCCAAGAAGGAAGGAGCTGATTGCAACTCAAACAGCGTAGGAAAAATCACATTCGAAGAAAAGATGAGTGAGGGATTCATTATGATGGTTACAGGGGACGCAAGAAGGGTCAATATTATTATTTAAGCGATGAAGGCGGTCTTTGGTGTTGATGCGATTGTGGATGAGAAGCCATTGGAAGAAAATGACACGAGGAGTAAAATGACAGTTCCAAATGCGAGAGAAAGTGAAGCATCGACCTGGATGAATTAGAAACTTATAGCAGGCTGATACGGAAAAATTGGATCCCAAGGCCCATGTGAATATATCAGGACCAATGCAGAATTGGGTTGAGTTAAGAATATGACCAATGTTGATAAGCTCGTTTAAAGATTCAAGCCCAATATAAGTGGAAGGTAAAAATCCCATTGGGCCCAGAGAATGTGCTGATGCAACTGATAATGGATTAAATTGGTTTAAGATTGCAAGGTTAGGGAATAGAGTGGAAAAGGGGATCTGCTCATTCCAAATATCCGTCCAAAATAAACAAGAATCACGATTATTGACTTTGACGTGAAAGAGGTATTTTATTTTAGGGGTGATGGATAAAACTCCTTTCCAGAATGGCGATGGCTTAAGTGATGGGTTAAAGTGGAGGATGAGAAAGAGGTTTGCATGATACAGCCTGTGAAGGATCCAGTTTTTCCAAATAAATTGCCCTGGAGTTAGACTGCGCCATAACCATTTAGCAAGTAGCGCCATGTTGAAGCTAAAGAGGTCATGAATTCCAAGACCACCATGATTTAAAGGAAGGCAAACAGTTTTCCAATTGATTAGTTTTTTCAATTTTCCACCATTCCAAAGAAAAGAGCTTCGAATTGAATCGATTTTGTTAATTACCCAAATTGGGAGTTTATGGAAGGACATCCAATAGGTTGGAAGGGATGTAAGGACATGTTCAACAAGGATAAGACGACCCGCTGATGATAAAGAGTTAGCTTTCCAGCTTGTAAGTCTGTTTTCAATTTTATAAATGAGGGGTATCCAATCAAATTTATGAAGTTTGGTAGGACGAAGTAGAATGTCCAAATATGTGATTGGGAATGAATCGAGCTTACAATTAAGGCATTCTGCAATACTAGGACCCAGATGAGTGCAATTACCCAACATTATAATAGAGCTTTTATTGAAATTGATAGATAGGCCTTAATTCATTTCAAATGTATATAGGAGAATTTTAAGGCAGTGAATGTTAGAGGGTGTTAGAGTGGTGAAGAGAATTATGTCATCTGCAAATTGCAGACAGGATGTGCATACATTTGAATTTGGGAGTGAGATGCCTAAGAAAATATTGTGGGATAGTGATTGTTTAATCATTTGATTGAAAACATCTGCAATCAGGACAAAGATGAGAGGTGAAAGGGGGTCTCCTTGTCTTAAGCCTCTTTTAGATCTAATTTTGCCACCAAATTCACCATTAATGTAAACTGTGGAAATGCTAGTGCGGAGAATTGCTTTGATCCACCTACACCATTTCAAGGGGAATCCTCTATGGGACATAAGAGATATTAT
This sequence comes from Allium sativum, assembly GCA_030737875.1. Lineage (NCBI taxonomy): Eukaryota > Viridiplantae > Streptophyta > Magnoliopsida > Asparagales > Amaryllidaceae > Allium > Allium sativum. Next base: position 192,343,185 of record CM060927.1, on the reverse strand, counting down.
GAAATCCCAGTTTATTTATTCAAATGCCTTTGAAAAGTCAAGTTTGAAAAGGACACCCGGGGTGTTTGAATTGTGGCAAAATGATATTACTTCTTGGGTGGCAGCAACACAGTCAACAATGTTTCTTCCTTTGATGAATGCAGATTGTTCAGAAACAATCAGGGAATCAATGTGATTCTAGAGCCTGATGGCTAAAATTTTGGTGATGATTTTGAATGTTGCGTTGAGAAGACTAATGGGTCCGAAGGAAGGCAAAGTGTTAGCACCCGAGAATTTTGGTATAAAGATGATGTTAGCATAGTTTAAATTAGCAATGGATGAAGGGTTGGAATAGAATTCAGACCACATTTCAATGATGTCTGATTTTAATGTGGGCCAAAAATGTTTGAAAAAGACTGGGCCAAACCCATCAGGCCCAGGGGATTTGTCATTCGCCATTTCGTTTAAGGCCTTCCATATTTCCTCTTCAGGGAAAGGGTGATCAATGACTATAGGAGTAGGGTTTGGGTATAAATGGTGCTAGTTTATATCAGGAGATGAGGGTGGTAGTGAACCAAGAATGTCTCTATAGTAATTGGTGAAATGATGGCAGATGTCTTTTGAATCAGTGAGTGAAGTGTTATTATGGATGATTTCTGAAATGTAAGAAGAAAGATAATGGCCATTAGCAATTCTATGAAAATAAGCAGTATTTTTGTCCCCTTCATTAATCCATTTAGCTTTTTATCTTTGTTTCCAGCCAAGCTCTTCCTGTTTGATTAATCTGTCCAGTTCTAACTCATGTTCTTTCAGGTTGTGACGTTCAGATTCAGACAAGGGACGATGCTCTTTAATGATGTTTAAGTTGAGAATGGCATCTTGTGTGGATGAAATGCGAGTTTTTAAAGAGTTCGAAACGTTTTTATCCCATGGACGAATTAATTTTCTAAAGGAACGAAGTTTGCATACCAACCTGATAGTGGCAGATTGATGGTTCGGTAATTGATTCCAATTTTGGATGATAAAGTTATCAAATGAGGGTTCAAGCAACCAGAGGCATTCAAATCTGAATGTCCGATTGATATGGGTGTTTGAGCATGTATTAAGAAGAATTGGACAGTGGTCCGAGATGGTGGTGGCTAGGCTATTTACTAATGACAGTGGGAAAAGATCATCCCAGTTAAGATTGAAGAAAAAACGATAAAGTTTGGCTAAAGAGGGGGATTCTCTCCTGCTTGACCATGTGTAGTGACGGTTGTTGATCGATGGTTCAATGAGGGAGCAAGATTGGATAAATGCGTTAAATTGAGAAGAGCCAGAGGATATATTACCAGAGTTACGATCAACAAAGGATCGAGTCATGTTGAAATCACCACCAATTATCCAGTGATCATTAATATGTTGAGATAGGTTGTAACAATATTGCCATGTTTCAGTTCTTTCATGAGGATCATTAGGAGCATATACATTAGTGAAGTGGAAGATGTTGTTAGAAGAAATGTGGCGAAGGGACACGTGCAAAACAGATGGAGAAGAAAACGAGTTTTCAAATGACCACACATGCTCATTCCATGTTGTAATCAAACCTCCACCGAGTGTCAAAAGCATTAACATGTGTCCAACCAGTTAAGAGGGGTCCACAAATTCGACGAATGAGAGAAGTGGGTGTGTTAGAGATTTTATTTTCTTGTAAAAATAAGATATCGATATGATATGGGGAGATGATGAGATTGGCAGCATGATTTTTTGTTGGGTCCCCCAACCCCCTGATATTCCACATGACTATCTTCATTTAGAGAGGTTAGTACGCTGCTGTTCTAAGGTTTGCATGGCAGTGTAGTGTTTGTCCTGCAAACTAACACCCATACATTTTGCCAATTTTTTATTTAAAACTTTATTAGCTGAAGAAAAAACAACAGGTTCAAAGTAGCTACCCGATGTTCCTGGAGGCAGCGAATGAGCTCTGTTGATCCTTACACTTCTTCTGATTGATGTGGCCGATAGGCGAGGGGAGGATGAACCTTGTCCTTCTCGATGCCCATGGTCGTGCAGTTCCTGAACATGCTGAGTTGGCAGCAGCTGCTGCTGAGGAATAGAGAGATCCAGATTAGTAAATAGGTCCCATCTAGGCACTACCGTGTCCTCATTGTGCAGGCCAAAGAGAGCTAATTCCTGTTGATGATCATCCAGAACCCTCATCACCTATCTTATTGCCTCATCATACATCACATCATGCCTATCCTCATCCATGTGATCCACATGCTGAGCCAAAGGTTGAAAAATAAAGCCATCGTATTCGTAATCGATCCCCAACAGAAGTGTCTCAGGGCGTTGACAGGGATGAGCGTGTGACCAACGGTCAATCTTCAGTTTTACAACATGATTGTTAAGATGAGCAATAAAAGTACAAGGGGTCGAAATACCTTCATAAAACTGCATCCTGACATATAAGCAATGATGGTCAACAAAGGACCAATCGCATAAATCAACGTGAATGTATCTCCCCATTGGTTTTAGTGCTTCTCGAATGGCGTTCGTGTCCTCTTTAAGGAACTCCGGAAAGCCACTAATTTTTGCCCATGTTTCCGTCTCAAAAGGGGATTCAGGTGTTTCTTCAAGGGTACTTGCCTGTTGGAGGAGGATAACACCATCCTCTTTGGTCAGAATTTTAAGCAGCAAGGCATGTTATTTGGTGTTTGCGTTAGGAAAGTGAATAAGAAAGGAGTTTTCTGTGATATGCCAGATTGGCCATATATACTCTTGTCCAAAAGTTGAAGTAAGGGCTTGTGAAAGCATTTTAATGGACCAGACTCCATCGATGATCGTTGCAGTTAAGTAGAGATAGGTATCAACCATTTCTAAGAAAAGAGGAAATTTTTGAGAAAGAATGGAAGTGTGATCCGGTGAAGGAAATGAATTTTCTTTTGAAAAGATGGTGGATTTAATTTTTGAATTAGTGGAATTAGGGTTATGATGACGATTAGAAATTTGAGTAGACCGGTAGGCTCCATGTTCTGATTTTGTAGGCTTGGTGGCATATGTCTGTTCGTTATTCGCGACGTCTTGGGACGTGCCAACGCAGTGTTTTTAGATCGAGAAGCTGATGAGTTTTTATTGGGACATTGCGAGCATGCATGTCCAAAGAAAGAGCAATTATAGCATATCACCGCATTTCTACACACCCTTGCCACGTGTCCACGATCGGCACACTTGAGGCATCTTCTCTCCGAATTCAAAATTTTCAAAGTTTCCTGTACTGATTTGAATGGTGGATCAATTCTTCTACGCTTGGGGGGAGGCTTGGGGAGGATGGGTGGCAGTTTAGCTCTCGACGCCGCGACCTGAGCGTAGGTAAGTGGTGGTTGGTTATGATTAACATGAGTCTGAGTGTTATCATGAATGCTATTGATTTCACCAGGGAAGTAGTGAATAGGTAATGAATCAGTGTCAAGCGAAGAAGGAGAAACACTCGAGAATGAGAACTGAGAGATTGGTGGAGGTCGATGGTGAGCGAAGGAAAGAGAAGGTTTATGAGGAGGAGGAGGTTCCGCCATTAGATATAAATTTCAAAATATTAGTAGTATTAGGACTTGATACCTATTTGTTAACCATAAGTTGTAAAGAGCTTTAGGGGAGAGTTTAAATTTCGTTCTTATCTCTGATCCTTTTCTTCTATAAAAAAATCCGCTCGCCACATTTTCCCTCAGCAAAACAAATAGAAGCTCATTAAGATCGTGTGCAGACTATCGTGAGCTGAACAAGGTGACTAAGAAGAACAAGTATCTGTTACCAAGGATAGATGACTTATTCGATCAGCTTCACGAAGCCAAAGTGTTTTCTTAGATGGATTTGGCAACAGGATTTCACCAGTTGAGGGTGGCTAAGGATAGTGTGCCAAAGACTGCTTTTAGGACAACATCTGGTTTCTTTGAGTGGTTGGTGATGCCATTCGGATTGACTAACGCACCATCGTATTTCGTGGATCTTATGAATAGGGTGTTTAGAGATGAGTTGAACAAGTTCATGCTTGTGTTCGTGGATGATATTCTGGTTTACTTTGCGAATGAGGAAGAGCACAAGACGCACTTAAGAGTTGTGTTAGAGCTCTTGCAAAAGCATCAACTGAGAGCTAAGTTTTCAAAGTGTCACTTTTGGAAGAGTGAAGTGAGATTCTTAGGCCATGTAGTTTCTGGAAATGGGATAGCGGTTGACCCCGCTAAAGTAACGACAATCCAGGACTGGGATAGACCTAAGAATGCGACAGATGTTTGAAGTTTCCTTGGGTTGGCCAGTTATTACCGACGGTTTATCAAGGATTTCTCCAAGGTAGCTGCACCGTTGACATAATTGACGAAGAAAAACCAAGTTTTCACATGGGATGCAAAGTGTGAATAAGCGTTTGAAATCCTGAAGGAGAGGTTGACGAATGCACCTATGTTGATCATTCCAACTGGGAATGAAGAGATGGTGGTATATACCCATGCATGTGGTACTGAACTTGGAGTAATACTAATGCAGAGCGATAAGGTTGTGGCCTACGCGGGCCGACAGCTAAAGCCGCATGAGAAGAATTACCCAAATCATGATTTGGAGTTGGCGGAAATTGTATTTGCTCTGAAGATGTGGAGACATTACTTGTTGGGAGTTCGATTCGAGTTGTTTATGGATCACAAGTCATTGAAGTATCTTTTCTCCTAAAAGGATTTGAATCTGCGGCAGCAAAGATGGTTAGAGTTTCTTGTGTCATATGATTTTGGCATAGCCTATACTCCGGGCAAGGGTAACGCAGTTGCAGATGCGTTAAGTCGAAGAAACACAAGTTTGGTAACGATATTTTTGGAATGGAAGAGCCTCGAATACTTGGCAAGGTTCGATTTCAGGCCAAGGTGTGAGTTGGAACCTGAAATATTGGCAAGCTTGTCGATAAAACCTATTCTTATCGAAAGGATTGGCGAGAGCCAAAAGAAAGATGCGAAGCTGGTCGAGTTCATTCAGAAACTGGAACCAGATGATAAAGAGTTCGAGGTCGATCGAAAAGGTTGGCTTCGAAAGCAAGGGCGATTAGTTGTTCCTGATATCGACGGATTGAGGGATGAGGTTCTGAGAGAATGTCATCACTCGAAGTTGACAATTCATCTCGGTGGAAATAAGATGAATCAGGACATGAAGAGAGTCTACTACTGGGAAGGGATGAAGAGAGATATTGGAAAGTTCATTTCCAAGTTTATGAACTGTCAGTTGGTGAAAGCTGAACAAAAGAAGCCGAGTGGTTTGCTTCAGCCATTGGAAGTTCCTACATGGAAGTGGGGGCAAGTATCGATGGATTTTATCGATGGACCACCTAGAACCAAGGCAGGAAACGAAGGGATTTGTGTCATCGTGGATCGTTTGACCAAAAGTGCGAGATTTATTCCTGTCAAGTTGACTAGGACGGCATCGAAATTGGCTGAACTTTATGTGAAATGGATAGTTCGATTCCATGGTGTCCCAAAGAGTATAGTGAGTGACCGAGATCCATTATTCACGAGTGGATTTTGGAAAATTTTGCAAGAAGCTTTGGGAACCGAGTTGTGCTTAAGTACGGCATATCATCCCCAAACTGATGGTCAGACCGAGAGAGTCAATCGAGTTTTGGAAGATCTCCTGAGGGCTTGTGTGTTAGACTTCAGAGGATCATGGGAAGACTATCTGCATCTAGTTGAGTTCGCGTATAATAATAGCTACCAATCTAGTATTGGGATGGAACCATACGAAGCGTTGCATGGAAGGCCGTGCAATTCTCCAGCATGTTGGCTAGAAACTAGAGATAAGTTGGTACTTGGGCCTGAGATGATTAGAGAAACCTCGGATTGTATCGAGGCAGTTCGGCAACGAAAGAAGGCAGCCCAGGACCATCAGAAGAGTTATGCCGGCAAGCGTCGTAAGGACTTGGAATTCGACGTGGGCGATATGGTTTTCGTGAAAGCTTCACTATTGAAGCAAATGGTTAGATTTGGTAAGAAAGGAAAGTTAGCTCCAAGGTTTGTTGGACCATTTCCGATAGTCGAGCAAATTGGAAAGCTCGCATATAGATTGGAGTTACCCGACAAGATGTCGAGTGTGCATAATGTGTTCCATGTGTCATTTCTACGGAAATTTGTGCATGATTCGAATGTGGTGGTATCTCCAGAGCAATACGAAGACCTTGAAGTAGAGACCGTAGTTTCGAGACCTCGTAAGCCACTTCGTATTGTGGGGAATGACACGAAACAGCTCAGGAGGAAGACGGTTACACTAGTCAAGGTACAATGGAGTAAGGATGGAGACGATTGTACATGGGAGATGGAAGAGAGCATGAGAGCGACTCATCCAAAACACTTCATCGGTAGGACCTTTTGATATCGTATCTTCATTATATCATTGTATCTTGTTGTTGTTTGATAGAATTCCACGTGCTAGGATAAGGCTATGGATGCATGCCTTGATGGTTGCTAGTTTGGATGATAGAATTGGCTTCTCATGGATGATAGGCATGCAGAATCGTTGTGATTACTTGTGGGTTTGGAATTTCGGGGACGAAATTCTTAAGGGGGGAAATGTAACAGCCCGCATTTTACGTATCGAAAGATCGTAAAATATTTTTATTTCATTCTCATCTTTTAATATGTTGCTTATGGGGATATAAGACATGTCCATAAATTTTACCGATTTTGTTTGTGACCATTTTGCCCCTGTTAGCCTTGTACAAGGCATAACTTTTGACTCCGGTCGAATCAGAGGGTGAGACCAGTGTCATTGGAAAGTAATTAATGATTGCCTTTCCGTAGAGTGGTTACATTAAAGATTTGGCTCAGCGGTTTAGGAGAAATCGCTGTTTCAAGGTTTTTTAGTTGGTTGTTCAGGTTTGGAGAGCCTAATGGGCTGAATTGGGGAGGCCCATTAGTGGGATGGTGGAAACCATAAATAGGGGGTGAGGGGTATGGAGAATAGTTTACTTCTCCCATTCTCTCATTAGGAGGCCTTGATCTCCTCCTTCCTCTAACACCTTTCCACCATTAAAAATCCAAATCCAAGGGGAAATCGAAGATCTACCCCATCTAAGGCAATATCTACATCATTTCAAGTAAGGATTCATCAAATTGAAGGGCTAGGAGTTATCCCTTCGCTGTCTGGAATTCTATTTCATCATTTTGCTTTGTTTTGGATAATTGGCAGGTGATTTACATCTCTCACATGAATGCAATGAAGTATATGAGTGTTTGTGCATGTTTCTCATCAAGTTGGAATGTTTTATCATAGATTTACACCATTCCATGTCCATTTTCATATGCATCATCCTGTGATCTAATCCAGCAAGTTTTACTTGATAATTTTATGTCATTTTACATGTTTATGTTAGTTAGATCTCTCATTTTGATCATATGTTCATTTTAATGGTTTTTGGTGAGATTTACATCATTTTTATGGTAATCGTCATATTCATGTGGTTAGTAATATGTTTATGATTGTGTTTGATGATTTTGGTTGAGTTGGTTTCGTCGGATTCGTCGTTTGTGAAGTTTTGATCGAAATCAGAGTAGAATTGAAGATGCGTAGAAAGTGGCTCGGGTCAGACTAAAGGGGGTTGGATTGGGCTCAAATTCTGTCATGGAGGACAAGTCAAAGTTGGCTCGGGTCGGACTAAAGTGGTTCGGGTCAGACTAAAGGGGGTCGGGTCTTCCCATTCAAGATGGGTCTTCCCATTTAGGAGGAGTCGAGTCTTCCCTTTCATGAGGGGTCGGGTCTTCCCATTCAGGAGGGGTCTTCCCATTTATGAGGGGTCGGTCTTCCCATTTAGGAGGGGTCGGGTCTTCCCTTTCAGAAGGGGTCGGGTCTTCCCATTCAGGAGGGCTCTTCCCATTTATGAGGGGTCGGGTCTTCCCATTTAGAAGGGGTCGGGTCGGACCAAAGTGGTTCGGGTCGGGCAATTCTGGACAACTGTTTCCGGTCAGCCATTTTTGGCGTTTCTGGGCAAGTTTTTCTAATGGTACATTTCTGATGATGATGTGACTTCAAAGTAAATTCAATTGGGAAATTAGGAAGGGCTGAAATAATGCTATGAATTTATTTGAACCTTATAAAGATGTTGGTTGGTTCAACGATGATGGTTGCTTCGACGAGAGTCCCGAAGGGGATGTTCGAAGTGTTGGGGTGTTCGTTGGTCGGGGAGATGCAACGAATGTAGTTTCAACTCAAAGGTCATGAGTTGGTGGGTAATGGTTACTCGAGAAGGTTGCTCGAGCTATGAAAAGTCATCAAGATGGATGACTAGAGATGAGAAGGCTGAGTGATTATCGTTGCCATAAGTTCTAGTACCCTGGGTCTTGGGGAAAGGCGTAGTTGTCAAGGTTGTACATATGGAGTTTATGCTAGAACTGGGGTTACCATTAGCCCTTGACATATGGCAAGGTTGGCCTTCATACGATTAACGATGGTTTCAAAGTAGGATTGGCGGTGATAGCCAGAGTCAGTCATGGATGATTGGTTGTTCTGTTTGTACTATCTCACATAGATTATCCAAAGTCGAGGGAGATGTTCTTTGAGTGCTTAACTGATATTGGTTTAGGCCTATGGGAAGAGTACTTGGGGGATATTAAACTCGATTAGGGTTGTCTATGTGAGATTTATATAATCTGGATGTTATGTGTGTTTTCCATGATTGAATCGGTGTTTTGGTTTCCATGGATGAATGGTTGAATTGTTTATTGTAAAGGCTATCATTGTCCGATGTGGGGAGGATAAGGTTGAGTTCTTCTCTGGCGCCGTGGGTAGATTAGTATGTTTATCTATCCCCTCTTATACACTTTATTGTTGAAGTTTGTTAGCTGTTTTATCGCTCACTAAGGCTATTGTCTGACTCAAGGTTTTATGTTTCCTCTTATTACCTTAGGCTATTTATCGGTTGTGGATGGGAAGACTAAGTAACATGTGACAGGTAATGCTTTAGTGCGGATGACTATGCTGATCGATGGTGTGCAGGAGGCTCATGTACCAGTTTTACTACTATATAATAATTGGATTTCCGCTATTTGCTTTTCTGAGTGATGTAGTGAGGTAACTTTGTACAAACGCTATTTCCAAGTTGTGGATATTTCTTTCTGGTTGGTTGAAAGTCTTGTGTTTCTGCTTCACTATTACTACCTGTTGTATATGTTCTGTTATATTTTATCCTTGCGCTGTGAGTTTACGACAGGTTCTGCTTTTGTTTACGTACCCTGATGATTGTCCATAGCTGCCTTCACGCCTTTCAGCGCATTATTCCTCTTGTATAGTGCGGGGCCTGTGGGCGGTCGTCACATTGTTTGTTATCTATAATTGATGTTTAATAGATATTTGATTGCCCTGCTATTGAATGTAGGTTTTCAATAACAATATGGGAAATAAGGGTGAGCCAGCTATCACCAAATGTAAATCTGGTGAATAGTCAGATGGTAAATAAGAAACAATATGAACTTGATATTGAACGCATTATTAGTGGTGATGATACTCTAACCACTTTGATGATTAAGAACATCCCGAACAAGTATGTTTTTTTATGTTGATTGAATGAATTTTCTCAGTACCACTTTCTTTACCAGTTCATGATGGTTTTGTTTGATAACAGATATACCTCTAAGATTCTCTTGGCTGCTATTGATGAAAACCACAAGGGAACAAGTAGCATCCAAGAGAAATGCGCAATTAGTGCTGCTTTCATCAATATGGTTGATCCTAAGCACATTGTCCCATTCTTTCAGGTTTGTTTTTTCAGTTCTATGGTTTTATTTAAATGCCGTTTTATTCTTTTAAAATCTATTTTTTTCCTTAAAAAAACACAATTTTACAAGGATCAAATTTAATTATAATAGGCATTCAATGGTAAGAAGTGGGAGAAGTTTAACAGTGAAAAAGTAGCATCCCGTGCCTACGCTAGAATTCAGGGAAAAGCAGCACTAATTGCGCATTTCCAGAATTCCGGTCTGATGAATGAGGATAATAGGTGCTGACCTATTATTTTTCACTCAGATGTCCCAAATGCAGGAGATCAGGTACTATTTTATCCATGCATTTTCATGTCACTATATTGCTACTCTATCAAACTCTCTTTATGGTCAACTTTACATGCGCACACATTGAAGGAAACCTTGCTTAGAGGACGGCAAAAAAAATTAGAGGAGCTCACTCTATAGATAAACCTCTTGGAAAAATTGTTACATAAAATAGATACCCTTCAAAATTAACTTCCTGTAAAAAAAAACAGCAACCAATATTTATGATAGTTCTTATTGTGTGACATAGGAAGAACAAAAATAGATCCATAAATTTTAGGGGAGATTCTGCAAATTGTGTCAATTCCTTCAATATTGTATGCTGTATTAATATGGCAAAATCAAGATGACAAACAGTTTCATTGACAGAATCTTTACAAATTCACTGTAATATATCTGCTATAGCAAACTTTAAATCTGGAAAACTAATTCCTTTCATTTACCATTTAAAAGGAACCATTCCCAGTGGGAGTCAACATACTGTCAAGACTTGGAAGATATAGAACTTATAACAACGAAGATAACATTTATGAGAGCTCTTCTTCACCTAACAATATATGCTTTTGCAGAGCAAATGGTACAAGTCTTATCATGGACTTGGAGTAATTTTAACTCTGTATATGTTCAAAATAACTGGACTAAAGTTACATTTAAATCAGATTTACCCAAGTTCAACATGACTCATCTCGAAGATGATGTGGTTGCACTTATGAAAAAAACGAGTTCTGGATTTAGATAGAACTTTGGGAAAAGGTGTTAAAGTTGAACTGAATGGCACAAGTGTGCCTGTCAAAACGTCTGTGGATTATGTTGATTTGTGCCTGAAAACTGCTAACACATCACAGGAAGAGCCATTTCCAATATGTTTCATCCTCTCTTCTATATTAGATTTGTTTTCATTATTACCCATATTTCTGGAAAACTGAAATGACTAATATTGTTTTATTACATGTATTAATTAAATGCTTTCAACAACACATTATAGCTTTGTCAACAGAATCAACACAATAAAAGCTAGAACTCATGTTGATTACGTTACCAATCAAATTACCAATTATGTGGTTTTTTGTTACAAAGAAGAACAAAAAAAGCAAATATCAAAGCTCACAATGTGAAAAATCGTCTATGGATATTTGTAAATGTACTTGTAGACAATCCCGCATTTGATTCACAGACAAAAGAAACTTTGACTACTCGATCAGGAAGCTTTGGCTCTAAATGCGAGCTTTTTGCCGAGTTTCTCAAAAAAGGATTATTTTTCTTTTTCTTTTTTCCACCTAGTTAGGCTATACTTAGATCATGAACCAATGTATGATTTCTAATATTTGTTCTTTTTCCCTTTGAATTTAGTTGATAAGTCAGGGATTGTTGAAGCTCTTTCAAGTTGGGCTGATTTTAAGCAACGCAAAGAATTGAAGAAAACTAATGTATCTTTTACAAATATATTCAAATAACCTCGCCTGCTTATACTGTTAGCGCAAGGAGATGGATGCGGATTTGCTGAGACGATGGGATGAGTTGAGGTTTTGATATTGTTTGTCAAATGATGCTTGTTATTACAGTTTAGGTTTATGATAGAAGCATGTAGCATGTTCTTGTTGTATTCAGCCGAAATTGTGTTATTGATGTATTAGTTGTATCTGATTTGATGTTATTTGTTAATAAGACACTCTTATGTACAAAAGTGGTACTATAGAATTTATAATTAAAGCGTTGTATTTGCTTTCTCGTTATGTAGCATTTGCCTTCTTTACTATTGCATTTGGTTTTTTTGGTGTTGCGTTTCAGGATAGTAGTGTTGCATTTGAAAAAATATTATTAATTTCATTATGGTACGACACGTGGGCCACATAGGTGACGTGGCGTGTGACACATGGACAACTGACGTGGCGTCTTATGCGGTTGATATGGAAAGTTGATGGGCATGTGACACGTGAGAAGCTTACGTGGAAAGCTGACGTGGCCCCACTATCGTGACCTGGTAGCTAATGCTTAAGGCAACATTGTGTTTTGTTGCATTACATGCAAATAGTATTGCATTACGGCTATAATGCAACACTTTCTTTCCGTGGCAGTAGATGGGCAAAAGCGTTGCCTTAGAGGGCTAAGGCAACAGACGCAGATGCCACGCCCCTCTAGTGTTGCCTATTTGAAAAAAGGGGCTAATGCAACGCTTTTTCGACCTAAGGCCACATAAAACTAGTGTCAAATTTGCCCACTTTTTTAGTAGTGCATCTCGCTCGTATGGTAATCCAAACCTTGTCATATAAGTGCCAAATGCTTATTTGGAATATGATATGATATGTTGTCTTCATGTAGTATGTCATGCGGTGTAGTTCATAATTTATTTATTGCTATCCTATGGGGTATGTTTATAATCTCACACAGAACAACCATCACAACGCATCCAAATTCATTCACAGGAGTTGATATAATAATAAAATTGCGCAACCAACTCATTAAGGTGCACCTGTTTGTCGAAAACGCAGTATATTTCTTTGCTCAACAGCGAACCCATTAACCTGCTCAGCACACACACACACACACACATACATACATACATATATATATATATATATATATATATATATATATATATATATATATATATCCAATTCGAAGTAAATTTTGAATTCAGTTCGATCTTATAATTTATTTGGCTTTATTTATCATTCATTCTCATATTGGTTTAATCATCCCAATATTTCTATTAGTTAAACTAATAATCACACAACACAATCAGCAATCAATTAATTGGTTATCTATCTTTCTAAAAATATAACTTTTATATACTCAAAATATAATTTCTAAGATCGGATTACATGATAATCACAAATAAGTTACATATAAATATATCACTCTCAACTCATTCTAGGGTATTACTAACCCTATCTCTAAGGAATCATTCTTATAGGATGTTACTATTCCTATCTTTGATGAATTCTTTCATTCGGTTCTAATGTGTCTTGTTCTCGAACTTTGTAAACCAAAGCTCTGATACCTACTGTGACAATTCGAAATACCCCGATCTCCGAAGAGACGAGAAACAACGGATTGCTTTGAGAATACGACGCATCAGAATGCAAACATTAGAACATTTCATTTATATTACAACAATTTACCTCAGATGCGACGACCCGAACTTCCCCGGTCTCCTAAGAGAAGAGAAAGAACGGATTGTCTAAGAACACGACAAATCAGAACACAAACAGAAGAACACTCCATTGCTTATTACAACAATTTACATCAGAGTACAAGAATATACAGAGTATGAACAAATAATATACATTTGATAAATATCAGAGATTTACAAATTACAATGCAGCGGAAAATAATACAGAACACAACTGAAAGAGATACACGGATACAGAGCTTTCCGAATATCATTTCAGCTGTAAACCAGGATCCTGTGAATATAAATCTACAAAACCAAAACTACTAGCTGCCTATGTGGAAAATAGAGGCACCCAGAGTTTAGGTTAAAACAATAAACTTCAGGTCAGTCATGTGACTGGTGTGAAAACTAAAACAGTTATTATTTTGATTTTAAAGTTAGATATATCAAGGGACCACGCCGTATAACGCGGAATGGGTTTCCTCCCAAGAATACCAGTGCATAAAACAAACAACACAATGCTAAATAAAGAACAATGAAACTGTTATAAGATTCAGGTCCCATCACACAATGCAACGCAAGCCGGAGGATAGAGTTTTACCTTATAATAGCCAAATAATGCTTGATACGTGAAATTTCATCCTTTATTATTACTATAAGTGAACAAATCAACTTCAAATATAAATGTATCAATCATAGACGGCATAGTGCCTCATCCCACTATGTCGCCATACTAGGCTCTATAATTAAAATCGAAATGTCACGTATTGGAAGTTGGATTTCCATCTGTGAACCAAGGCAAGGGATCGTCTTTACCGCTTCGAGACTCTCTAGCTCGAGCCTCAGGCAATCGTGTAGGCAAGACTTGGATCGTCAGGGCCGGTCCACATGGAGTGGATTAAAATTCCTGAACAATGCGTTTCCCCGCCCTATGGGGCGTAAATGAGCCAGATGAATCAATATCAATCGGCTCCGTAGTAACCGATATATCTGAAGTGCCTCGCTATCCATCATCCACATAAGTAAAACGTCTAGGCTTGCAAAATCCTGACACCACTCCTAGCTAGAAGGAAACGCATATCCTCCCAGAGGTCCTCTCCCGTTTCAGGTTCACACCAGGGTGTGAGGCTCATGAATTAATGCTATACACAAAGCTATGATATATTAAAGTTGTGCTTTGATCATCAACCATAAGACTCTGCTTTTCAACAGAAGCCTTGATCCTTTGCATCTCAGCATGCTACGTAGGCAATTCATGCCATGCAACTGATGTCTATCAATCACACAGAATGAAATCCAATGTCAGGCACCCATCCATTTACAAGTCCGTTCTGGGTCTGAACGAAACTGGAGGCACCTTATTCCTCGTCCCATATGTCCAATACAGGAGAGAGGTCCTCGCATATCCGGTCGATCTCCAAGTACGTCTGGACGATTACCACTTACTACCTCGTCTTGGGTGTACAACCTAATCAAGACATCGGTAATCATCCAAACGATGTGAAGACCTCCGGTCTTCAACCACCGTCTTCATCATCGACTTATCATCTATCCAGTTATTCAGAATGGGATAAACCCGGTCTTTCCGAATAACTCGCGTATATAATAAACAAGTGCTATAAAAACACAGCATACGTCTCATTTCAATCCAGAATATTCCTTTATTCAAATATTCTTATACTTTGGGAAAGGGTACCATTAATTTTATCAAAGATAAATTCTCCTTTAGATATCAATTCAAACCAAACTATGGTTTATCCAAACTAGTCGGGATTAGCGCACCTTACTGAAGTAATCATTTGTTATATTTTCCAATCCCAACCTATTCATCCCATGAAGCAAAAGTGGTAATGCTTCATATCTAACACCCACAGTGTTATCGGTAAATTAATTACCATTTCACGTTCAAATCTAATTAAAGATTTAACTATCTCTTGGAGCAAAACTGGTGATACTCCATTCTCGATCATTTCATGAATTCGATAAATTTAATTATCTCATTCACATTCCAATCTAATTAAAGATTCATTAAAACTCTAATTCGGTTTTAATCTCAAAAATCATTACTTATTGGTTATTCAAAGTTAAGAAATTAATCTTATCTTTAACTAGGTTAAAGAACTGATGTCATTTAAGACACAGTTCACGATAAACCCAATTCACATTCCATTAATCATGGAATCGTCACGAAAAATAGATCAATACATAATCGATATCAATTTCCGTGTCCGACTAATAATATAAACGGAATAACGACAAAGCCTTTTAAATTCCATATATATTAACAGTCTTCCTCCACAGAAGCTCACTTCGATTATTATCCAATCGAATTCCATTCCATTCCAGTTTATTGTATTAAATTGGAAAACTTTACTTTGGAAAATTTTCTTTAGATCTTAATAAAAGATTTATAAATTCCAAATCACATTTCACTGTAAATCGGGTTAAAGAATGAATGTCATTAAAAACACAGTTCACAATAAACCCAATTCACATTCCAATTTATTCTAGTTACTAAATATAACTGGAAACTCCAATAATCTTATTTAAAGGATTTATTCTTTTCACACGGGGTTTAAGAACAGTGTTAATGAAGACACCATTCACGACAAACCAAAAATCCAATTCTTTTATTCAATTTCAATTAAATATTAATTCATTGGAAAACTTCACTAAATCTTAATTGGAAGATTTATTCTTTTCTCAGCTGGGCTCAAGAACAGTGTTAATGAAGACACCATTCATGACAAACCCAAAATCCAATTCAATATTAAATACAAGGCTATGAATAGAAATTATATCGGCTTATATTCAATATCAAATTCTGAAATCAATAAATACTGTATTGGGAATAACGATATACATATCTTCCAAATTCCTCCATAATATCCGTATAATCATGGAATCCAATATCAAAATATTCCGATGATAATTTCGATTCAAATCCATTCCAATACATATATTGGAAATCCTGGTTATTTTTAAAACCATTTCAAATACAATTTATTTATTTAAAAATATTGGATTATAATTCTAGTTCATAACTAGTTCATTTTGATAAAAATGTATTTTTATCTTTACAAACGTGGAATTTTTCATCCAAATTCTTTCCAAATCATTTATTATGATTTTACAAAAATTATTGATATTTTTAATAATTTTATCGAGGCCCGTACAGTCGATTTCCATAAACGGTCATCGAACTGCACTTACAATGACCTTTTCCAATTTTGATTTGGACATAATTCCAAATCCAACCGTTAGATTTCAAATCTCTTGTAATCGTTGGAAAGCTCTTTT
Organism: Allium sativum; assembly: GCA_030737875.1. Classification (NCBI taxonomy): domain Eukaryota; kingdom Viridiplantae; phylum Streptophyta; class Magnoliopsida; order Asparagales; family Amaryllidaceae; genus Allium; species Allium sativum. The sequence goes on along the minus strand of CM060927.1, from coordinate 192,326,745 downwards.
CGATACGAACCCAATGGTTCAAGTTTTAGGAAAATCCGACAGTCGAATCTCCAGTAATGCCCATTCAAAGTCAATGGTCGACATTTGCGAACGCCGCTGTGCGGCGCATTCTATTCAGGCCATTAAATATATATAATATATATATATATATATATTATATTTCGTCGATTTCCATTTAAAACGCATTTTATAAATTCGTTTTAAAAACGATTTCAACTTCATTTTCAATTTCAAATTAAATTTGAAAACTCCTTAATAAATTTGTTTTAAATTCATTTTAAAACAATTTCAATTTTATTTCAAATCAAATTTGAATATTGCTTAATAAATTCGTTTTAAATTCATTTTAAAACGATTTCAATTTCATTTCAAATTTCAAATCAAATTTGAATATTCCTTAATAAATTCGTTTTAAATTCATTTTAAAACGATTTCAATTTCATTTCAATTTTTAAATCAAATTTGAATATTCCATATCATTTTAATATTAAAATGATAATATTTTCAAAATATCAAATTTTGAAATTACTTTTCGATATTCATTATAAAATGAATAAAATCGATAAAATTCCCGTTTGTGATAAAATGGCGTTTAACTACTTAACATGGCTTCACATTTCAATATTCACTGAATGTGTAACGACCCAGATTTTTGAACAGTTTAGTTTAAATATTTAGTATGGTATAATCGTATACGAAAATGAAAACAATTGAATTTACAATTAAAATCTGAATCAAAACAATTCTAACTGCTAATATAAACCCTATTTGAATTATAATGATAATAACAATTTATTTTCAATGGGTTTATTTGTTTAAAATCGATTTGTATTTTTAATTAAATCATTTATTTAGTTTGTTATTTCCTTTTTACAGTCGAATTAAAATTCAGAAACTGTTCAGTTGGATTCAGAATAGTGAATAATATTAGGAACATCGGTCGTTTACTGAAATAGTGGTTCGTGGTTTCAAATTAAAAGACCGCAAGATATTTTATCTATTTAAAATAAATATAAAAGAAAATAAATATAGGAGAGCCGACCTAAACTGTATGCGTCGTCCTATTTTACCTTGAGCAGTAAAATTTGTTTCCTCCTCCAGCTATGAAAACATGAATTAATGGCGCCACCCTAACCTTTCAATATCGCAGACCTACCATTTCCTCGAGCTGGAATTTTTGCCCCTTCTTCGTGTATAAAACCACGCATAGACCCATTCGTTCTGGGAAAAAAATAAAAATGGCCGCTGCCTTAAAAATAAAAACGCAAGCTTCAGTTCAACCAAATAAAGGGCCGCTCCTCCTCAAATCTTCATTTCAAACCGCTGCTACCCTTTTCCTTTCTTCCATTCAATCCCACTGAACAAAAATCGAAATCGCGGTAGAGACCGCGAGTTTCCCATAACTCGACTCGAGCATCGCGAAGTAGGAAGGGGTATGGGATTTCTGTGTCGCGATTTGGGGGATTTAGGGGTTCGGATTCATCACGTGGGTGGCCAGAAGGGGGTCGCGATGTCTATAAGGGGGCGCGAGGTTGATGAGAGGTCGCCGTGGGTTGAACTGTGCTCGCAGGAGGGGATGATGACGTATTCAGGTATCACGATTTCAGAGGATCGATGTTGTTGATCTCGGCATTTTCAAAGGCTGAGAGGATGATTGTCTGTAGAGGGAGAAGAAGCTTGTTCTTTTCTCCTATTTCTGAAATTTCAGAAAAAGAATTAAGGTAATTTTTATTTTCATTTTAAATAATATAGGAAATTAATTTATACAATTGGTAATCTATTTAAATTGAATTTATTTAGATATTAGTTTAGTTATGTTTCTTTTATGAAATCAGTTTGATTTATGTCAAAGATCACAAATAAAAATGGAAGAAAATAACAATTAAAATGTGTTATTTATTTGTTCGAGAAAAACCTAACATATATATATATATATGTGTTTAAAGGTACGTAGGTTAGTTTAATTTTATTTGTTAAGTAAGGTTTCAATTAATAACCTCTAAAAGAAAAAGAAAAATATAGGAAAGTATTTATTTATTTAAATAGTTAATTTAAATAAATATTATCATAGGTGCGAATTCATTCGAGAAGATTCATAGTCGATGGTTTGGAAATAAACAGGATATTCGACAACTGCAAATCTGGTGAGTAAATCTCACTCACCTTTAGAATTATTTTTATTTCATTAAAAATAATTGTCTGCTGCTTGTGTGAATGCTTTCTGGTTGCTTTATATATATTAGTTATTTAGGCTATATATATATATATATTGGGTTGATTGATTGGTTGGATTCCCGCAGTCTCATTAGCGGATGCCCGCAGTTTTATAGCGGATGATTACCCTATACGCCCCACGCTATGATTAGTGGATGACCTTCTATACCGCGATATTCTGCCACGAAGCAGAATGGGTATTATTTATGTGCTAACATCTGTGGATGCAGGGAAACAGGTTGGAGGAATCCAACTGGATTCCTCAAAAATATATTATCTGTTTGTTTATTTGTTTGCATATATATTGTTATATATGATGTGTTAGAAAATAAATAATTGGTTGCTTTGTGTGTTTTATCACTGGGCCAATTGAAAGGATATTTGAGATTTTAAAAAGGGGGAAAATTCTATTTTTAAATAGAATTTGAATTTTAATGGAAATAAAATATAAACTTGTTTTGAAAATAAAACAAGTAGTTTCTTCACAAACGAAATGTATAAATAATTCTTTTATAACGAAGTTATAAATAAAGTGAATAGAATTATCATTTGATAATTCAGGAATAGAAATACAAGCGTGAAATTGGAATTTTGAAATGAGATTTCAAATAGGATGTGAGAGGGAATTTTTAAATATATAACTCAAATAAAATTTGAGTATAACATTTGAATTTTTAAAAGGAGTTTAAATATTTGAATTTTAAGAAGAGATTGAATATTAGAAATTCAAATAAGAAGTTCAAATAGAATTTGAATAGACGAGATTAGAATGAAAAAATAGAATTTGAATTCAAGAAATTAAAATAAAATTTGAATTCAAAGGAATTCGAATAAGAAATTCAAATAGAGATTTGAATGTAGAATTTCAAAAATAGAATTTGAAATATAGAATTTCAAAGAAGAATTGAATAAAATTTGAAATATAGTATTTCAAGGAAGAATTCAAATGTGAAATTTGAATAGAGATTTGAATGGAATTTTGAATATGAAATTTGAATTGAGATTTGAAATAGAAATTCAAGTGTTGAATTTGAACATGGAATTGAATATGGAAATTTAAGTAGAAATTTGAATATGAGATTTCAAAATAGAATTTGAAATAAACTTTGAAGTAGGATTTCAAAGTAGAATTGAAATAGGATTTCAAAATAGGAAATCCAAATAGTTTTGAAATGGAATTTGAATTCAAGGGAATTCAAATGAATTTGAATATTAGAAATTCAAATGGTGTTGAAAATGAATTTGAATATTAGAAATTCAAATGGGGTCGGAAATGAAAATGGAATTTGAATAGAAGAGATTCAAAATTGAATTCAAATAAGATTTGATCTATGGGATTTGAATATGAAATTCAAATGGGTTTAAAACTATGGAATTTCAAATATAGAATTCAAATAAAAGGTGAGATTGGAATTTGAATCAAGGGAATTCAAATAGAGTTGAAATGGAATTCGAATAAAGAATTTGAAATGGAATTCGAATAAGGAATTTGAAATGGAATTCGAATAAAGGATTTCAAATGGGATTTGAATACAGGATTTAAAACTATGGAATTTGAAAGGTGAAGATTCAAATGGAATTTGAAATATATATGAATATATATATTAAATGGAATTGAATTCATTTTAAGAAGTTTAAAAGTTTATATTTATAAATATAATTAAAACGAACTCGCCGCAGCGCTGCAGTTCGTAAAATAGCGATTCGAACTTCAATTGAATATATAGAACTCGATTGAAGTCGGAATTCTTTGAAACAAGAAACGTCAGGACCGATTTGATAATAGTTTTCTAATGAAGGAGAAAAATATGGATTTCATCGTATAGATTTTGAGTTATGTCAAAATCAAATTTTTAGAAAAGCAGCGCCAGAATCGTTTAAAACCATAATAGTTTATTTAACATTATAAAAGGATTTTAAAAGAGGAAAAATCCGAATTGTCTATTTAGAAAATCTCAGAGTTAAGTTGTAAAATATATGTGAATTCAAGTAGTGTAAATGAATATGATTTTTGAAGCAGAAACCAGATTTTGATTTATGGAATAGAATTAACTAAATAGAAATTAGTTAATGAGATTTCGAAGGGATATTGGGGTTTGAATAAGTAAATTCGATTTGAAAATTTATATTCGAAATCAAAAAGGAAACTAGAATTGAAATTGAAACGCAATTTGGTTATGAGCAAGTTAAACATTTTGTTTGAACATGTTATGGTCAACAAAGAAGTAGAATAGGCAAAATGGCCGATTTAAAGAATAAATGGGCGAAATTGAATTCAAACGAATGGATTGAGTTGAATTGAATTGGAAACAGGTGAACAGGTGTTAACAGATATGGGATGGAATATATGAAGATTTAAATTTACGTGCTCGACAAAAAGGTACATGTTTAATTCATATATGAGGTTTTATGCGCCGTATCGGCAAGCCGCTTGGCTTTTCCTTTTTCTTTTTGATTGAGGAAGATACCGGGAAGCTATTTGAAATTTCCCGATGCTCCCGATACAGGGGAGGTTATGGCGAATTTTTCCGGGAATTTAAGGAGTTAGAATATTTTTAAGAAATTTGACAATTAGAAATCTATATATCGATATATATAGAATTCGATAAGGAAACGAAATCAAACATAGCGTAAAGGGCCAAGATTGGTTATTGAAATATTTGGATAACAAATATTGATAAGGAAATAGAGAAGTGGTTTAATTAATGAAATATTAATTAAAGGGCCCAGTGATTTGTTTGATATGTTGATTGAACACTTGTTTTTATTCGATAGTTAAATCACAGACTATCGAAGTTTTTGACCATCGTTGTCAATATGGAGAGACCGGTTGGATTATTATCCGAAGAACCACTCCGTATCGGCATAAGCGTTGCGAACCAAGTATGCTGAATATATTGAAGACGGAGTAAAGTGCAAGGGCTTTTCTATTTATAGAAATAGTGCCTTCGGTTTCGTTCAATCCCAGAACGAACGTAAATGGACGAATGTCTGACAAAGTATTTCCAATGATCAAAAGGGTTGGTCTGTATGAATATATATGGTTGCAACGGATTTATCCCTTAGCATAATATCCAGAATATTTGTGCAAACTCAACTAGTGATTAACGGATCTGACGATGTGGCATTCAAAGTGATTGTGTTATCGATGAATGGTAAGTATGCGTAGCCTCAGGCCTCAACAACCGGGAAAGAACAAAAATCGGGCAGGCAGCATGGCTATGTGGGTCGCACCCATTAGGGTGTATAATCACCTATCTAGAGAAATTCCTTTTGTTCTAAATCTATCGATTCTGCCCATTCGGGAAACGGTGGTTTGAGTCCAACCGTTGGTGATATACATTCGATACACTCAAGCGAAATGAGTGGTCGGTCATGTGTGGGCCGGGTTGCAAGACGTTCTTGTTGAACCCAGGTGTATTCGCCTCTAGAGATGCACTGTCGGAAGGTGGTCCCATACCTTGTCATGTTGGAAATCCAATCCCCAATAAGCGCCATGCGGTTTTTGATTATATACTATATATGTGGAGCGTGAGATGCAAGCGTTCTACTATTTGGTTATTTACTTGATGTAGACATTATTATAATATCATTGGATTTGATATCAAAGTGTTTTGGGTTATAGTAAGGTAAAAGCCGTCCATGTTTATGTGTGGGCTGGTCTTACTATTATCCTTTTCTTTCGAAAAGAGTTTTGAAAGTTAAACAAGTGGTTGGAGTTTACTCACACCAGTCCCATGACTGACCCAGAGTTTATTTTGTTTTGTTTTCCCTAAACTCTTGGGTGCCCAAATTTGTACGGGCAGTCAAGTGTTTCAGGCTTTTACAGATACACTTGGAGGAGTTTGAAGCAGGAGGCTTCAACGTGAGTTATTTAGAGTTACTTCCGCTGAATCAAATGTTATGTGTACTCTGATGATGGTATGTATATATGTACTAAACAGATTTGTATTTCAAAAGTTATGTTATATAATATATTTTATTCGTTCCGCTGTGAGTTGTGATCTTCGTTTTTCTTCTATTCTAAGTCTTCTATCTTATCTATTCTCACCCTCTATCTTCTTTCTAATAATGAGTCGTATTTCTGGGTTATTTGAGTTGGACGTGTGGTGTATTTAGTCAACTCAGATAGCTCGGATTTGCGGGTCGTTTCAGTTGGTATCAGAGCTTAGGTTGAGCGAACACCTAGGCTTGTGTGGCATGTGCTCATTAGAGATAGGGTCAGTAGTACCCTAGAATGAGTTGAGCGTATATATACGAGAGAGCGTATTTGTTATTTGATATAAAAACTGTTTTATATTGTGTTGACTAGTTTGTTGAGTGGTTTATGAATTCTGGTCGGATAGTGGGACGCCACAAAAGCCGATAGGAATTTCTAAACACTTGAACAGAAGATTGAACACGATATAGTTTTAAAGTGGGTAGATGAAATAATTTTACCCGAAATTTCTATTTTGATATAGAAAGAATAATTTTCTAGAATTATTATTATATGGATGTGTTGGATGTTGATTTTATAATCAAATAAGATTATAAAAATTAAAATGGTTATTCATAACCAAATAGAATTTGTATAGGAATTAAATATACAAATGAGACGAATTAGAATTTAATTCAAACCAGAATTAAGAATTTTAATCCTGGGAAGTTGAAAAATTATTTTCAAAGTATATTAAAATATTATAGAATTGTTTTTAAAGGATTTGAAAGAAAATCATTTTAGATGGATTTTGAAATGGATAAAGCACTGAACTCACTTCAGTGGCTGGGAAATTATTCTGATGATGATTGCAACATCATCAGTGTTCATTTCCGAGTTTCTAAGTGATGGATTGCTACCTTAGAAAAGTTTGATGGAAATTTGTTTGAAAGAAACCAAATTGGTTTGAATATTCAAATGTTTTGAATTTGAAATGGAAATAAATATATGTATATGTTTATGGGATTTCAAAAGAATTTGAAAAGAAAATCCTGGGATTTGGATTCTGGAATTGGAATTTAACTTAAGCTGGTTAAATGAATTGAAGTGAATCAATCGACTAGAATCAATTTGAATTGGTTTAATAGAACATAGATTGGACATAAATGGATTGATCGTTGATCATTCGAATTAAGTGAAGGCAGACCAAAGGTTTTGGTGGAATTAAAATTTGTTGAAATATGAAGAGGTGAGTTTCAACATAAAGGAGTTTTGAAAAGTAATGGATTTGTATCATTTTTCTACCTTAGCAATTTCGAGGACGAAATTATTTTAAGGGGGGAAGAATGTAACGACCCAGATTTTTGAACAGTTTAGTTTAAATATTTAGTATGGTATAATCGTATACGAAAATGAAAACAATTGAATTTACAATTAAAATCTGAATCAAAACAATTCTAACTGCTAATATAAACCCTATTTGAATTATAATGATAATAACAATTTATTTTCAATGGGTTTATTTGTTTAAAATCGATTTGTATTTTTAATTAAATCATTTATTTAGTTTGTTATTTCCTTTTTACAGTCGAATTAAAATTCAGAAACTGTTCAGTTGGATTCAGAATAGTGAATAATATTAGGAACATCAGTCGTTTACTGAAATAGTGGTTCGTGGTTTCAAATTAAAAGACCGCAAGATATTTTCTCTATTTAAAATAAATATAAAAGAAAATAAATATAGGAGAGCCGACCTAAACTGTATGCGTCGTCCTATTTTACCTTGAGCAGTAAAATTTGTTTCCTCCTCCAGCTATGAAAACATGAATTAATGGCGCCACCCTAACCTTTCAATATCGCAGACCTACCATTTCCTCGAGCTGGAATTTTTGCCCCTTCTTCGTGTATAAAACCACGCATAGACCCATTCGTTCTGGGAAAAAAATAAAAATGGCCGCTGCCTTAAAAATAAAAACGCAAGCTTCAGTTCAACCAAATAAAGGGCCGCTCCTCCTCAAATCTTCATTTCAAACCGCTGCTACCCTTTTCCTTTCTTCCATTCAATCCCACTGAACAAAAATCGAAATCGCGGTAGAGACCGCGAGTTTCCCATAACTCGACTCGAGCATCGCGAAGTAGGAAGGGGTATGGGATTTCTGTGTCGCGATTTGGGGGATTTAGGGGTTCGGATTCATCACGTGGGTGGCCAGAAGGGGGTCGCGATGTCTATAAGGGGGCGCGAGGTTGATGAGAGGTCGCCGTGGGTTGAACTGTGCTCGCAGGAGGGGATGATGACGTATTCAGGTATCACGATTTCAGAGGATCGATGTTGTTGATCTCAGCATTTTCAAAGGCTGAGAGGATGATTGTCTGTAGAGGGAGAAGAAGCTTGTTCTTTTCTCCTATTTCTGAAATTTCAGAAAAAGAATTAAGGTAATTTTTATTTTCATTTTAAATAATATAGGAAATTAATTTATACAATTGGTAATCTATTTAAATTGAATTTATTTAGATATTAGTTTAGTTATGTTTCTTTTATGAAATCAGTTTGATTTATGTCAAAGATCACAAATAAAAATGGAAGAAAATAACAATTAAAATGTGTTATTTATTTGTTCGAGAAAAACCTAACATATATATATATATATATGTGTTTAAAGGTACGTAGGTTAGTTTAATTTTATTTGTTAAGTAAGGTTTCAATTAATAACCTCTAAAAGAAAAAGAAAAATATAGGAAAGTATTTATTTATTTAAATAGTTAATTTAAATAAATATTATCATAGGTGCGAATTCATTCGAGAAGATTCATAGTCGATGGTTTGGAAATAAACAGGATATTCGACAACTGCAAATCTGGTGAGTAAATCTCACTCACCTTTAGAATTATTTTTATTTCATTAAAAATAATTGTCTGCTGCTTGTGTGAATGCTTTCTGGTTGCTTTATATATATTAGTTATTTAGGCTATATATATATATATATTGGGTTGATTGATTGGTTGGATTCCCGCAGTCTCATTAGCGGATGCCCGCAGTTTTATAGCGGATGATTACCCTATACGCCCCACGCTATGATTAGTGGATGACCTTCTATACCGCGATATTCTGCCACGAAGCAGAATGGGTATTATTTATGTGCTAACATCTGTGGATGCAGGGAAACAGGTTGGAGGAATCCAACTGGATTACTCAAAAATATATTATCTGTTTGTTTATTTGTTTGCATATATATTGTTATATATGATGTGTTAGAAAAATAAATAATTGGTTGCTTTGTGTGTTTTATCACTGGGCCAATTGAAAGGATATTTGAGATTTTAAAAAGGGGGAAAATTCTATTTTTAAATAGAATTTGAATTTTAATGGAAATAAAATATAAACTTGTTTTGAAAATAAAACAAGTAGTTTCTTCACAAACGAAATGTATAAATAATTCTTTTATAACGAAGTTATAAATAAAGTGAATAGAATTATCATTTGATAATTCAGGAATAGAAATACAAGCGTGAAATTGGAATTTTGAAATGAGATTTCAAATAGGATGTGAGAGGGAATTTTGAAATATATAACTCAAATAAAATTTGAGTATAACATTTGAATTTTTAAAAGGAGTTTAAATATTTGAATTTTAAGAAGAGATTGAATATTAGAAATTCAAATAAGAAGTTCAAATAGAATTTGAATAGACGAGATTAGAATGAAAAAAATAGAATTTGAATTCAAGAAATTAAAATAAAATTTGAATTCAAAGGAATTCGAATAAGAAATTCAAATAGAGATTTGAATGTAGAATTTCAAAAATAGAATTTGAAATATAGAATTTCAAAGAAGAATTGAATAAAATTTGAAATATAGTATTTCAAGGAAGAATTCAAATGTGAAATTTGAATAGAGATTTGAATGGAATTTTGAATATGAAATTTGAATTGAGATTTGAAATAGAAATTCAAGTGTTGAATTTGAACATGGAATTGAATATGGAAATTTAAGTAGAAATTTGAATATGAGATTTCAAAATAGAATTTGAAATAAACTTTGAAGTAGGATTTCAAAGTAGAATTGAAATAGGATTTCAAAATAGGAAATCCAAATAGTTTTGAAATGGAATTTGAATTCAAGGGAATTCAAATGAATTTGAATATTAGAAATTCAAATGGTGTTGAAAATGAATTTGAATATTAGAAATTCAAATGGGGTCGGAAATGAAAATGGAATTTGAATAGAAGAGATTCAAAATTGAATTCAAATAAGATTTGATCTATGGGATTTGAATATGAAATTCAAATGGGTTTAAAACTATGGAATTTCAAATATAGAATTCAAATAAAAGGTGAGATTGGAATTTGAATCAAGGGAATTCAAATAGAGTTGAAATGGAATTCGAATAAAGAATTTGAAATGGAATTCGAATAAGGAATTTGAAATGGAATTCGAATAAAGGATTTCAAATGGGATTTGAATACAGGATTTAAAACTATGGAATTTGAAAGGTGAAGATTCAAATGGAATTTGAAATATATATGAATATATATATTAAATGGAATTGAATTCATTTTAAGAAGTTTAAAAGTTTATATTTATAAATATAATTAAAACGAACTCGCCGCAGCGCTGCAGTTCGTAAAATAGCGATTCGAACTTCAATTGAATATATTGAACTCGATTGAAGTCGGAATTCTTTGAAACAAGAAACGTCAGGACCGATTTGATAATAGTTTTCTAATGAAGGAGAAAAATCTGGATTTCATCGTATAGATTTTGAGTTATGTCAAAATCAAATTTTTAGAAAAGCAGCGCCAGAATCGTTTAAAACCATAATAGTTTATTTAACATTATAAAAGGATTTTAAAAGAGGAAAAATCCGAATTGTCTATTTAGAAAATCTCAGAGTTAAGTTGTAAAATATATGTGAATTCAAGTAGTGTAAATGAATATGATTTTTGAAGCAGAAACCAGATTTTGATTTATGGAATAGAATTAACTAAATAGAAATTAGTTAATGAGATTTCGAAGGGATATTGGGGTTTGAATAAGTAAATTCGATTTGAAAATTTATATTCGAAATCAAAAAGGAAACTAGAATTGAAATTGAAACGCAATTTGGTTATGAGCAAGTTAAACATTTTGTTTGAACATGTTATGGTCAACAAAGAAGTAGAATAGGCAAAATGGCCGATTTAAAGAATAAATGGGCGAAATTGAATTCAAACGAATGGATTGAGTTGAATTGAATTGGAAACAGGTGAACAGGTGTTAACAGATATGGGATGGAATATATGAAGATTTAAATTTACGTGCTCGACAAAAAGGTACATGTTTAATTCATATATGAGGTTTTATGCGCCGTATCGGCAAGCCGCTTGGCTTTTCCTTTTTCTTTTTGATTGAGGAAGATACCGGGAAGCTATTTGAAATTTCCCGATGCTCCCGATACAGGGGAGGTTATGGCGAATTTTTCCGGGAATTTAAGGAGTTAGAATATTTTTAAGAAATTTGACAATTAGAAATCTATATATCGATATATATAGAATTCGATAAGGAAACGAAATCAAACATAGCGTAAAGGGCCAAGATTGGTTATTGAAATATTTGGATAACAAATATTGATAAGGAAATAGAGAAGTGGTTTAATTAATGAAATATTAATTAAAGGGCCCAGTGATTTGTTTGATATGTTGATTGAACACTTGTTTTTATTCGATAGTTAAATCACAGACTATCGAAGTTTTTGACCATCGTTGTCAATATGGAGAGACCGGTTGGATTATTATCCGAAGAACCACTCCGTATCGGCATAAGCGTTGCGAACCAAGTATGCTGAATATATTGAAGACGGAGTAAAGTGCAAGGGCTTTTCTATTTATAGAAATAGTGCCTTCGGTTTCGTTCAATCCCAGAACGAACGTAAATGGACGAATGTCTGACAAAGTATTTCCAATGATCAAAAGGGTTGGTCTGTATGAATATATATGGTTGCAACGGATTTATCCCTTAGCATAATATCCAGAATATTTGTGCAAACTCAACTAGTGATTAACGGATCTGACGATGTGGCATTCAAAGTGATTGTGTTATCGATGAATGGTAAGTATGCGTAGCCTCAGGCCTCAACAACCGGGAAAGAACAAAAATCGGGCAGGCAGCATGGCTATGTGGGTCGCACCCATTAGGGTGTATAATCACCTATCTAGAGAAATTCCTTTTGTTCTAAATCTATCGATTCTGCCCATTCGGGAAACGGTGGTTTGAGTCCAACCGTTGGTGATATACATTCGATACACTCAAGCGAAATGAGTGGTCGGTCATGTGTGGGCCGGGTTGCAAGACGTTCTTGTTGAACCCAGGTGTATTCGCCTCTAGAGATGCACTGTCGGAAGGTGGTCCCATACCTTGTCATGTTGGAAATCCAATCCCCAATAAGCGCCATGCGGTTTTTGATTATATACTATATATGTGGAGCGTGAGATGCAAGCGTTCTACTATTTGGTTATTTACTTGATGTAGACATTATTATAATATCATTGGATTTGATATCAAAGTGTTTTGGGTTATAGTAAGGTAAAAGCCGTCCATGTTTATGTGTGGGCTGGTCTTACTATTATCCTTTTCTTTCGAAAAGAGTTTTGAAAGTTAAACAAGTGGTTGGAGTTTACTCACACCAGTCCCATGACTGACCCAGAGTTTATTTTGTTTTGTTTTCCCTAAACTCTTGGGTGCCCAAATTTGTACGGGCAGTCAAGTGTTTCAGGCTTTTACAGATACACTTGGAGGAGTTTGAAGCAGGAGGCTTCAACGTGAGTTATTTAGAGTTACTTCCGCTGAATCAAATGTTATGTGTACTCTGATGATGGTATGTATATATGTACTAAACAGATTTGTATTTCAAAAGTTATGTTATATAATATATTTTATTCGTTCCGCTGTGAGTTGTGATCTTCGTTTTTCTTCTATTCTAAGTCTTCTATCTTATCTATTCTCACCCTCTATCTTCTTTCTAATAATGAGTCGTATTTCTGGGTTATTTGAGTTGGACGTGTGGTGTATTTAGTCAACTCAGATAGCTCGGATTTGCGGGTCGTTTCAGAATGTTATTTTAAAATATTCGTTAATTCTGAACTGGAATCAGACACAGTCAATTATCATATAATTTTATTTATATGGATTTCATACACACATGTACACAACAATAATCAAACACAGTCAACCATCATCCAGAGTGCATTACACATCTGTATAAGCGTTAAATATAAATAACTAACGTTTACAACAATATGTCAACCCATCGATTAACATACAACTAAACAATTGAGATTAGTGTATGTCAAATATCATCCCAATACCCATGTGGGGTTTCAACCAACAAATATTGAATATTATTCGTGCAGTTGGACGATGTGTAAAATTATCGTCCCAATCAGTATCGGTTAAATGGGTGTGCATAAACAAATTATCCGATTTGTAAATGAATATTTTATTTTATTCATATACATGTTAAAAATTATATTTTTAACGATAAAATATTTATTTCAACATATGAATATTTTATACAGTTTATTTATACAATAAAAACGATATTTTTATTATTCAAATATTTTATTCAACACATGAATATTTTATTCAGTTCATATATAAAATAAAAATGATATTTTTATTGTTCAAATATTTTATTCATCACATGAATATTTTATTCAGTTAATATATACAATAAAAATGATATTTTTATTATTCAAGTATTTTATTCATCATATAAATATTTTATTTCACATCACAATTACAATCAATTTCTACATCACAATACAATCAAACAAGTCGCCCATGGTCTGTGGACGACGGGGAGCGGTTCATATATGCAGTTATAAAATAAATAACTGTACAAGAAATTATAGTGAGAAATTCTCACCTTTGGTTTCCACTACTTTAGTTTTATTTCTGAATTTCTGTATCGCTTGGATTTGAATTTTTCCTGAAATTCTGATCTGCTCCAAATCGGACCCGGTCAGTTTTGTTGCGAAGCTCTCGTCTGCACGATCGCAACGGATCCAGTTTCGCGTGATTTGGACCTCGTATGATAAAGTTATTGAATTTTAAACGTTGATTACATTTTATAGATAATTAATAAATCTGTTACTTAAATAGTAAACCAGGATTATGACATTGCTGATGTGGACGTTTCCAAACCCGGTATTTCAAAATAGCGAAATATTAAATACTCTGCCTTTTTTTTAAACTAATACTCCCCCAATATTTCGCCACGATCTTCCAAAAATCCAAAACTGTACCTACCTTCAATTTTTCATCCCCATTTCCGTAATTGCTGGTTACCCACTGATAACGCATTCCATTCCACCCCTTCTGCCAAGTTTTTCACTACTCCCTCTACCCTTTCAACCGCCCATCCCACTTCAGTTGATTATTATTCATTTAATCTTCGTTTGCTTCAGAAAAAAACTTTCTCTTCCATCATCACTTTGACCATTGCCTTTCTTCCTCTACTCGAACCAAGGACAGTGTTGTCTCCAAAACCTTCTACCTTCTAAACAACATCGCCCAAGGCAAACTCATAACTGCTAGCAATTTCTATCGTTTGTCTTCCTAAACCATTGATAGAAGCACCAATCAGATTGACGGCGTCCTAATCTCCGATTTCTCTTCAGGTAAATAATACTTTTTTTTTCTACTATAAAATACTGTTGCTTGAATTTTTGGGGGAAAATTTTAGGCTTCTCATCCTTTGGCCCAGATTATATGGAATAATCTACTATAATAATGGTGGTCATCTTTAATCTAATTTTCATTTCCAATTTGGTTACCCATCTGTGTCAAAGTTATTTTAGATAACATGAACTTTGAAGTTTATTAGGTTTCGTACGCTTAGATATCATCATTTTTCCTTTTATCCATAATTTGATGTTGCACTTAAACTGTTTGTTTAAAGTACCCGTTTTATATGAACCCATTGTTATAAACCTGTACTAAACTTCAACAAGTCAACCAGTACTTCTTGCATCGGCAACCAAACTGTCAAGTTATTCGATCGTGTGTCGAACTTGAACAGTGGGTACTGAATTTTTACATTTAATTACTTATGTTGCATTCACTCCAACTTCAGATCCTAAATTTAAATGATCGTATAATTTTGGATATTTTATATGTTAACCACTACTTGAATACAAAAATATCCTCCTTCAAATTCACTTTATCTCAGCAACAAAACCAGACGATTCACACTCCTTATTTACAGTTAGGCTGTTGGTAAGGTATAATTGGTTCTATGGTTACTGCTGACTCAATATATCTTCTTAATGGTGTTTTTCTTTAATTGGTTCTATGTACAACCTAAATTCATTTCCGTTTACAACCCTCTTTCTTCCAAATAAAAAATACATGTCAAATTGATGTGATTTTTTAGGCCTTTAAGTATATTTGTTAAAGAATTCATCTACGTTGGCTATTCGGTTTACAAAATTCTTATCAATAATCAATTTTTAAGTTGCATACCTGAAACGTACTGGATTTGTTTGAGATTATGTACCATATATTTTTCCCTATTGTTAAAGCTATTTCAAGTCAAAAATGCAATTTGCAAATGTTTTTAACTCTACATGGATATACATAAGTGGCTTGTTAAAAGTATAACAGGAGATGTGAATGTTATGATTTTTGTGCATATGCGGAAGCGCAATAAATAGGACCTAGATTTGCCAATTGAACACCAATCTAATCTGATAGCAATTATTCTATTACATCAACAAAATAGTAAATAACTATAGCAGAGAAACAAAAAGACACAATATTTATACTGGTTCCACTTTGATTATGTATTGTAATTTATTGGAGATACTCTTACTATTTGATCATCTTTGGAATATAAATATGAACATAAATAGAGTATATTGTTGTAAATCGATTTAGCAGAGGTCAGCTACCTCACTTAACCAAAAATCTTTTGGATTGGTTTTTGTTTGTCGCAATATTTGTAGAAGGGGATTTTTGTTCGTATCATGCTCGGGTAAATGTCTCTCTATATCTATATTTTTTAACTATTTCATCTGTGTTTTTGGCCACTTGAGCACACATTTCTATAAGATGGTCACAATGACAACTAATGTACATAATAGAAATTATAAAAAAGTTCGGTAAATAATAGAAATACTATTTTTCTCAGTCTATGTTGTTTACTCGTGCAATTCTCTTCCATGTTTCTGCATGCATATCAAATAAGTTATACTATAGTAATATTATAACTGCACATGAATATCAGCCAGTATGATGTCATTACCATACCATGACCCTTTCATCATCATCTTTGTCTGTCATTGTTGTTATACCGATGGGTAATGATTCTTCAGGTTTTACTTTTGAGGCTAACAATGAGATTTGTTATCTTGTAACACCACTATCATTACTCACTATATATGAGAGTCTTACCACTATCTCATGTTCCTTTATGACAGGAAATTGTTTCTACAATAGATTTGACATCAACTATGCTTCCGACAAAAAAAGGAGTTATCTGAGGGATTGTAATTCAAGTTAGGATACACAATGTTATTGATTTGGTTGTTATTTCCAGTCAAATTTACATGCGGAATTTTTTTTTTTGGCCCTAAATGTGGAACTATTTTTTTTTCGAATTTCTTATGATATCCATGGCAACATTTTTTATTTATGCCAATAGAGGTAGTAAACATAAGTATATACGATAGAAAACTACATTTGACGAATTGGCCTTTATTCCCTATCAATAATTAACCGCAATCGTTCAAGTTAACGGTTTTACCACTATTCAATTTTTTTATGACAATGTACATAACCTACTTCCCATGCTACTAAATTGACGATTCTCATTGACGTCGACTCAATACGGAATGACGTATTATTTTGGTTAATCGTCACAAAACTGAATCGCGTAATTACTAATTGACGATAACCCAACTATTTATTGTTATTTCGCCTGTTGAAAAAAAAATTGTAAAACTTACGACCTATTTTACCTTTTGCATTTTTCTTTTTCTTTTTGGGAATCAGATGAAAAGAACTGCATTTGTTTCGCCATCAAAGAAACTATGATAAACGACAGAAAAAATAACTTCTTCACTGCTACACTCTACCTTGCTCTATGTAGCCTATCTCATATTTTTACTACTCAACTAATTTGCCTGAGTTTTTTTTAAATTAAAAAAAAAATTGGTTTTTTGTACCATGCAACCTACATGTGTTTGTTGTTGTTCATCAAACATTTTTGTTCAAAAACTCCTTATTTTCATCCATACATTTCTACTGCAACCATTTGCTTCCCCCGTTATTGCTACAATCAACGTTCCATGTTTGTATATTTAATTCCCTTTTTTTGCAGCTTTTTTTTCTAACGTCCATCTTTACTTACATACATCCTTCCATTTATAGTCTTAGTTTATTCCCAATGTGTACCCTGTGATTGCATGATATAATAATCACCCATGCTACAATGTTTATCCCCCACTACGTTGAACATGTGCTTGCTACTTTCCTACCTTCGGTTGTTAATGAACCATGTCCACTACCCAAATGCCCCTCTAATTTTATTTTCTCCCAACATTTTTTACAGAAATATTTATGAAACCTTACCTATTTGCATACTTTTTTATTCTATCGTACGATCTACTTCAAAGACAAAGTTAATAACTGGTATTTCTATCGAAAGCTCCAACCAGTATTTACATGAATTGCGCGACCAACACTACTTAGTACTTACCACACTATTGACATTATTTTTCCACTCTTCTAACGAAAACATAAACATAAACCAAACTCTACTCGTGTGCGAAGCACAGTATACCCACTAGTAAATAAATTAAATAATATATCCTTCTTCTTCCCTCTAACTTCAGGCCGACACTCCATTCTAAATCATTCGAACCTAGGGTTCAGATTTGCGCACACCACGAAGCTCCAGCACCCGATCAGAGTTCGCCACTAGGGGCGCAGGAGTCCCCTCTCCCAACGCCTGAAAGGCGGTGCCACTCGGTGGCCCCATGTGCGCTGGCGTCGCGCACGAACAACGTGGCTTCAAGCCATGATTCTGACCAAACCGCTCCACCATTCTTCATCAAACTGTTGTGCATGTGAAGCCCTTCCTGATCCCAAGCTAATTCGGATTGTATTGGGAGGATTTCGCGTTTCTTTTTCTGAGCAATATCGACCATCGAACTAATGAGAGCGGCGGCTGCCCTTTCCTAGGGATTTAGTGGAAAATAATATATATATATATATATATATTATTTAATTCGTTTTAAAAAGTCAAGATCATCACGAACTCCAATTCAAGCCCAACGACCGTCGCCCCTATCTGAATACTCCTATTTCAGACACAATGAGATATATTTCGTACGCCCTTTCGACTGTTTTAGTCAGTTATTCTTCAAATTAAAATATAAAACATTCAATATTAGATTTGAACGTACATTATAATTTACCGGGGCCACATACGGACTCCAAAAATTACAAAAAAATAAATTTGGCTATGTTTTGACGATACGGTCCTAACAAAACTAATTACGTCAAATTTGGAGACCGCTTGAAAAACGGTCATTTTTCAGTCGATTAAATTCAGACTGAATTGACCAAACACGTTTAAATTCACCACGCTCACATATTGGTTCTAAAATTATGAAAACTGAAATCCAACAATAATTTGACACTCTGGATCCAATAAAAGTGGTCTTGTCGAAAACGGAGGTCATTTGCAAAATTGCCATTTTTATATATTAAAAAATATATAAATTCCATAGCGACTATTCTGAATTTTCAACTGGACATAACTTTTTATTCCCGCTCTGAAATCTAGGTTTTTCACATTCGTTGGAAAGATATTTTCAAACAGATTCAAATATTAGGTTTCACTAAAATCCGGTTTATTTTGAATCCTGTACATTCATTTGAAGTTTGAAATCGAATTTTCAAACTGCCGCGCCATTTCCAATTCCTTTTATTATTAAAATAAATATTTATATTCCAATTTCGATCCAAATAAATTTATACGTTCTAATTCTATTCAAAATAAATCTCTAGCCGTTATTATTTAAAATAAATCATTTTAAATATTCAAAATTCAATAAAATTGCCAAAATAAAAATTTTAAATTGGTTCCGAATTTCCGGGTTGTTACATCAGAGTACGAGAATATCAGAGCACGAATAAATATTACACAGCGGAAAAATAATATCAAAGATTAAAAATTTGCATAGTAGTGGAAATACATTAACTACCACAACTGAAAGAGATAAACGAATGCAAAGCTTTCTGAATATAGCTCCACCTGTAAACCAGGATCCTATTAAATAGAAATCTGCAAAACCAAAACCACTGACTGCCCGTGTGGAAAATGTAGGCACCTAGAGTCTAGGCGAAAATAATAAACTCCAGGTCAGTCATGGGACTGGTGTGAGAACTAAAACATTTACTAAAATTTTACTTTAAAATAAGGTAATTCACAGGACCACGCCGTATATACCATATTTTGATTATTTAGTGAATATTCTTTTATAATATTCGTTATTTCTGAATTGGAATGCATCTCAATCAATTACCCTATAATTTTAGTTATATGGATTTCATACATCGCATATATTCAAAAATAATGATAAATAATCATTAAACATTCAAACATCATCCAGAGTGCATTCTACAACTGTATAAGCATTAAAATAAGTAAATAACTCTTACAATAGTCTGTTAATCGATCGATTGACATACAACTGAATATTGGGATTAACGTATGTCAAATATCATCCCAATACCCGTGTGGGGTTTTCAAATAACAACAGTCTATTTAAATAAATTATTGGTTAATAAATTTAACCAATTCAAATTCGGTTTGAATTATTTTTCTAATTAATCAATTTCATTGTTTAAGTTATAAATAAATGTTTATATCACATTTCAACAACCGCAAAGTGTATGCGCATTGTTTGAAATACGAGTGTCATATATTCGAACAACGCTTCCTGTGCAGATGAGTCATGAATAGTTCATGTGTTGAACTCAAGCAATGTCATATGCAACAGATAAAAATCAACACTAGCAATTTCTATATATTTACAGTTATAAAATAAATTAAATAACTGTACAAATATTTTAGTGAGAGAATTCTCACATTCATTTTCGCTTCTCCATTCTTTATTTGAAGATTGTAATTTTCAACTAAATTAAATGCGCGTTTAATTTAGCTGAAAATTCAGTTTGCTCCGTTTCCGTTCTTGTAACACCCCACCTCCGTTAAGGTCACTCACAAGGGAATGCCTTAACTTTGGTGGAGCATTTTAGTAAACAGAACAGAAACTTACAAGACAGATAAAATAGTACTTGAAAAATTTACAACTTTATTTCAACAGGAGCTTGGTTACATCCTTTCAAATCACAATATCAGAATTCAAGTACAAAATATCAGTCTTATACAAAAGCCTTCAGAATGCATAGTTTAAAATCATAATCCCCACAGAAGAAGACAAGCCATACTTTAAGCACTGCAAGCGGAAGAAATCTGGATCAAGCTAGAGTATTCCCTTCTACAAAACCTGGGTGGGAGAAACGGAAGAAAGGAGGCGAAACAACAAGGGTCAGACAAAAGTCTGGCAAGTCCAGTGATTTTCAGTTATGAACAGATAATAATAACATGACATGAAAATAAAACTGGATGAGAGATAACTGTAACAGATGTAGCAGATATGACAGAAGATCAGAATGATATAAGCTATTGCTTTACACTTCTCTGCACTAATACTAGTATAACAGAATTAGGTGTCACCCTAATGTCTAAACTGAAACAGAAATAGGTATAGAATAATTTCCACGCTAGTAATGGGCCTTTACCACCCGATCAGAAACAGACAGAAGCAGAATGTAGCATAAGGTGCACACTAGTAATTGGGCCTTTACCACCCGAACAGACGGTACCACGCAGAAACAGACAGGTGTTGCCACCCAACAGAAACAGACGGTACCAACAGAAACAGACAGAACTAAGTGTACCCTAAAACCCTACCCCAAGCGATCGGCTCCCTAATACATAAATACCATGTGCCAGCCCCACCGAAGGGTGTATCATTCCCTAAAGTGGCAACCTTTGAATGACACAGACCTATTTACAGATGTCACGGCGTCTTACATCCTCAGAGGCAGACCGGGATCCATGCACGCACATGACCCGGTTGGAACGCACCATCAACACCCATCGTCATTATCAGAATGAACCGCTTATAATTAGTTCAGTAAGCGTGCCCGGACCCTACCTACTGTTGGGTCAAAGTTTTGACACCAGAAAGGGTTACTGACTAATATGGGTCCCAAACAATAGATGACACAAGTAATTCCCCTCCTATCCTTGTGTCCCCAGACTATTAGATTTCAGATTAACAAGTTCAGACATACAGAATTCAGATCAACTAGTTCACAGGTCAGACAAGTTTTAGACTAACGGATCAGATATACGGATTTAACAGATTTACAGATTTGTCTAACTTTGTAATTGGGCCTACCGATTCACAGAACAGATTTATTAAACTCATCAGTCTAGTGGGTTTAACCCTCTCCGCCCAACACATTTCAGACATTATATTTATCTCAGATTTTCATTAATTAAATATTAATGCCCAGACCTCTCACATTAGACTGACAGTTTACGGCTACTGGTTAGGCCGGTTGGTTCCGGGCAGATTTCTGCCGTAAACTGAGTCTAACCTCGGGTTTCAAACACGCTATGACTAACTTCTCACATTAGAACCTATTGTTTGCGGCCACTGGATGTGCCGGGCGGTTCCGGGCAGGATTACGCCACAAACTCATTCTAACCTCGAGTCAGCCATGTTTATCTTTGCGGCCAATTAATTATTAATTTACCATTTATGCCCACGCCTAATATACATGTCAATTTTCATAATTATAGCCAATTCAGATTATGTCTATAACAGACTAAATATATCAACTCAACAGATATGGCAGATAACAGATTTAGCAGATTAGGCGACTTAACGGATTCAGCAGATTAAGCAGTTTAGTAGATTTAGCATATAACAGTTTAGGCATCTTCAGCAGACTTCGCAGATGACAGATTTGGTATATGAACAGATATAGCAGATTATAGCAGAACTAGCAGATTATGCAATATAACAGAACTAGCAAATTAGGCAATATAACAGAACTAGCAGATTAGGCCATATAACAGATTTAATCATTCCTTAAAGTTTCATAAACATATCTTGCCTAATTATAAATTTGGCCTAAGTTTGCATGCCTAAATAGTTGTCATGATTCACATTATGATCATATACCCCAGTTTGCATTGAATTTACATGGCACAGATTATGGTCATAATTTACCATATAACACACGTCTCAAATTTAGTTAAACTTGCCTAGTACAAAAGATTCACATATAAATTATACTAAATATAGCCATCGATTTCAATGCATGTCATATATTCAAAAATCTCCCACTTAGGTGTTATTCACATTTAATAGTTATCAAATCTTAACATAAATCTTCACACCTAAGTCATATTCCCTTTTTATCCCAAATCATGAATCTCTATATAAACAATATGCCCAACAATCTAGAACTTTAAATTATAACAGATCTTTAATTCAAAAATATGCGTTATGTCCAATGTCTCAAGTCACATGTTAATATACAATGGTTCCTCTTCTTCCAATTCACAGAATATGCACAGATCTAAATCTAGTTTACAAGCTATGTCCTTTTAGTCACAGATTAGCCATGTCCAATTATGCCATCATTCATTATTTGTCCCAAAGTTTAACGTTCGTGCGTTAATCTCTTATGAGATTTGGCGCAGGCTCGGGGTAGCCTGGCTATAGAACAGAAAGAAGAAAGAGATATAGAATAAAATAGATCAGAACAGAACATACGCAATCTCAAATTCAGATTTACAATCATGTCACAATTATAATTAAAGTTTATATCGGAAAATAACTGCACTTGCCTTGGTTGGATTCTAAAAGAAAAAGGTGTTGTAGCTGTTCTCTTTTAATCCTAATCAGAATTGGAGGAAGAAGAAGCACAAGTCCTAGCTTAGGTTTCAGCAGAGTAGAGATGCCATTGATTTATTTATTTTTAGAGAGGAAGAGAGCAATGGAGGCTAGAGAATTGTATATGAGATTTAGGTTTAGGTTAGGGATGTATATATAGGTGTAGGAAGTTATTTAGGACCATTAGATTAACCCTGAATCATGAGAACCATTCAAATGCAAAATCTGCATTTGAGCGAATCGGCCCACGGGATGACAGCCAAACACCCTGGATTAACCCCTAGTCGACCCAGCGGGGCTTGGGTCGACCTCAAAAATGGGCTGTAACACCCCACGTCCGCTATGGTCACTCACTAAGGGAATGCCATAGCATCGGTGGAGTATTTTAGTGAATATAGAACAGAAAAAAAATTACACCAAGACAGATATAAATAGTACTTGAAATTTTAAAACATCATCTCATAACAGCGGAAATAAACATGTCTGGTTACATCATAAAACCATGATAAAAGTCAAGTACAATATCCGTCCAAATAAAGAAGTACATAATCCCACTCTCTCACACAATAGCCATGACAAAAGAAAAGATAACTGGATAACTGGAGCTTTACATCTACCCAAGCTCCCAAAGACTGGAACAGCAATCCGATCAAGCTCTACTACCGCTAGGATCCACCGTAGGACCTGAGGGTTGGGAAAAAGATAAAAACAACGGGGTCAGACATAAGTCTGAGTGAGTCCTATAACTTTAACAATACAATCATTAAAGTAACCAGAGAAGACATAAACTTGACCTACGGTAATATCTGGGGATGAATGGCTACACTAAGCAGCTTGGTAGACTTAGGATAAACTAAGATAACCGTCAGGACGCATCTACCCACCCAAGGATAATTACTAACTGCACCACACCAGTCATTCCTACTTAAAGGTTGATCCCTTCCAAGGACTTAGAAAATTTCCCCAGTAGTTTCATGTACTCCTAGCCCACTACATAGGTGCCGTCTGCCCCTATCTCCACTAGGTGTACTCAGTAATTCTTACCCAGTAGTTTCGTGTACCCCTACATAGGTGCCGTCTGCCCCTATCTTCATTAGGTGTACCCACTACTCCCCATCGATCGGCTCCCTACCGTAGATACCCGTGCTGGTCCCACAGTGGGGTGTATCACTCCCCTAAAGTGGCTACCCAATACTAACGGTGCACGGCTTTATATCTACACGATGCGACAACGGCTTATCTACCAGCCCGGGCCCACACACGCATATGAAACCCGTTGGACTTGCGCTGCCACCGCTAACCCGTTTTGGCCTCTTATAATCAAGCCCAATATGCGTGTCCCGTCACTCGACATGGGTCGAGCCCACAAAGATACGTTTGGGATATTGGTTGAAATGGGCCCCCAACAAGCTACCCACCTAAGCTTGTCATATATCTAGTGTATCCCACTTAACCCTTCAATCATGTTTAATTACATGTTTCCACTTGGTTAAGTATTCTAATCGTATTTTCTATTGCCACCCAAGGCAACCCACTAGATTCCACATGCCACCCAAGGCAACCATTAAATTTCCACATGCCACCCAAGGCACCCACTTAACCCCTCATGTCCCACTACATGCTATTATGGTTAAGTGTTTCTTAATTAATTAAGACCGTGATCTCCCATAAAGACCTCCCACATTAGACTGACTGTTATGACCGCCTGGTTAAGCCGGTAGAATCCGGGCAGTCTTACGTCATAACAGAGTCTAACCTCGTGTCTTTACCTTAATCACATATTTAATTTATGGCTAAGACCTCTCACATTGGGCTGACATTTGTAGCAACTGGTTAAGCCGGTCGGGTCCGGGCAGTTTTACACTACAAATGAGTCCAACCTCGTGTCTTAGTCGATTAATTACACCTAATTAATCACCCCCATATTAATTATCCCTAATTAATATCAAATTTTCCATAACATGGGTAGACCTAACTCAATAGGTAAATTCCCATGGGGTAGACCTAACTCAATAGGTAAATTCCCACTTATGGTAATTTATTTTTATGGTATGCTTAATCATACCCAATCATTCATTTATTAACATATTTACCAACCCCATCGTTCCCCACGTAAATCGTTCTCATTTCATGACATAATAAAGGGGAAGATCCATCATAAATATCATGGGTTTAGCATATAACTTTGTCATGGGTTAAGAGGATGTCAACTTGCATATATGAACACATATTAACCCAACCACATTTAACCCAAACTTGCATATTATCATACACATGATTTGCATAACATGTTGCATATGAACTTGCATATTATCATACACATATCTTGCATAACATGTTGAACTTGCATATAGACATTCTCATAACTTGCATAACATGTTAAACATGCATTTAAGCATACACATAACTTGCATAAGCATTCACATACTTGCATAAGCATGCATAACTTGCATATCACATAAATCTTGCATTTAAACATATACATGACTTGCATAAGCATCCATATACTTGCATAAGCATGCATAACTTGCATATCACATTAAACTTGCATTTAAACATATACTTAACTTGCATAACTCACTTTGTTAAACATGCATAATTCCACTCATTAAATATGCATAAATCCACTTGTTAAACATGCATATATCAACTTGTTAAACATGCATAAATCAACTTATTAAGCATGCATAAACCAACTTATCAAATATGCATAAACATAGAACAACATAGAGTAACATATCATTATACATGATTCAAACTCACTAATCCGCATTTAAGACCATAAGTCTCATTACACCCAATCTACTTACTTTAACAATTGATGTTAAAGTGATAGAAACTCACCAAACTCAAGATTAGCAACCTTATGAAGTAGAATTAGTTGCTAACTATGAAGATAATGATGATTAGAGATTGATTAGAGAGTGATTAGCTTGCAACTTCCTTCATAAATTAGTGAAGGCTCCTCTTAGGATTTAATTTGGCGGCATGAGGCCATCATTTCTATTTTTGGTAAGGATTAAGGGGGGTTTAGGGTGTATTTATAGATTAGGTGAGTGTTTTAGGCCCTTAGATTAACCCTAGATTAGATTAGGACCCTTAGATTTCGGAAATCTCTAGAACCAGCCCTCCTAGCCAGCCTGAAACCCAACCTGGTGCACCCAGGTTCAATGGACGGCGCGCCCCTGTCGACAGGCAAGTCGACACCCCTGTCGACAGGCCTGTCGACAGCCCTGTCGACATGGGTAGGGCGGGAATCTTCCCGCCTGACCCCGCCTGTTCCATCCCACAATCTGAAATTTTAAATTTTTAAATCTGTTTTAGTTTTGAATTTTCTGCAAACTTCATCGGGCCATAACTGGGCCATACGGACTTCGATTTTCGAAAACTCGGACTCTATTTTGCGTATTTTTCCGAGACGAACGCAATAACGCAACCCGTTTCCCCTAATTCCCACATCTGAGATTATTTATCCTGTAATTAGTGAATTTTAGTATTAACCCAAAATTCGGGGTGTTACATGGGCCGGTTCGGTTATTCCCCCTCCCAATTCGCTGTTTTGAACCTTTTTTGCATGTTTATTTATTTAATTTTTATATATATCTATATATATTTCTCTCATATGCATACAAACTTCAAGGCTTAATAACTTCTTCATAATTAACCATTTTTTTTAATATTCTCAGAAAATACGGGATGTTCCATTCTCCCCTCCTTAAAGGATTTCGTCCCCGAAATCTTCAAGTTAAGAAGAATGTATCCTAACATCCAACATCCATCTACTCAACCATTCAATCACAGGCATCCATTGTTCTTTAAAGGGTTTCTAATGCCGTATGAACATGTGCAAAGTGTGTGTATATGTTTCTTATCTAATGCAAAATCAGGCGGTCTACTGATCCAGTTGACCTCCTTAATGTGAATCATGTTAGTGTCATGAGTCCAAATATGTATGCAAGAAATCCTATTTGATACACATCATTTCTATATGAGTGCATAACCATTCATCCAAAAGCAACATCCATGTGAGGAGTCAATCATTCTGCATCCACAAAAATTGAAAAATGCACACACATCCATATGTAGTATGAGAGTGTTTTTGAGCCGATCTAGTGCCTAGTGTGTATATATGCATCCACGAGCAACCACTAGCAACCACTTGCATCCACTTGCAACCATCAAACATAACATGTCTCAAACACATGTTTACACCCATTAGTTTCTACCTAAAGTTCGAAGATTCGATCGATAGGATACAGTCGAATGATGGAAGCGAGTACAGATAAGACAAAGACTTGGTTCCCATTAGACATTGGTTGAGAAAATAATTCCCCTAAGTATCAACCCCGAAGACCGAAATCAACATCAGATTGACACCTAGAGGATTACCTCCTTTAGACAATGTCAAAACTGGAAAGCAGAATTATTCAAATATTTATAGACTACTGGTACAGATCAGGTTCCCTAATGATTCTTAGGAAGCTAAGCATGATAAAATCATATCCCACAAAAACTCAGAATGTATGCGTCATACTTGACGTCTAACACAGATATCCCTCAAACCCCAATCTATCATAAACAGATGAGTCATAACCCTTATAGGTTTGAGTCTACAACGGAATCAGAAACAATACTAGTATTAAAGTGCAGAGTATCAATTACAAAATCAAAATACCAGAATCAGAAAGAGTCTTAACTCCATAATCAGATAAAGAAATAAAACCTACTATAGGAATTTTCCTACTTCTATCCTAGCCACTAGCCTCAAGAGTGTTCGCCTGTCCTCCTTGTCCTCGTCTCTTCGGGCAGTCCCTAGTGAAGTGTCCCATCTCCCCACAGTTGAAGCAAGCACCCTTCCTCTTTCTGCAATCCTTGTTCAGATGAGTCAAGCTTCCACAAGTAAAGCACTTTTTCCCCTTCTTATCTTCAGACTTCTCATCCTTCCTTTGTGTTTCCTTTTTGGGCCCTGCTTTCTTATTCTGTTGTTCTTCCTTCTTTGTCTCTTTCGGGCCTTTGTCTTCCTCGTGCAGTAGTGCCATGTCCACCAATCTCTCGTAAGTCGCTCCCATGGGTACATGAGTCATGGCTAGGTTGTGCAGTGGCTCGTTCAATCCTTTAACAAAGCGGAGAGCCTTTTTATGCTGAGTGTTGACTAAATTCAATCCGAACCAAGCTAGTTGGTTGAACTGATTGACGTATTCCTTGACCATCATACTTCCTTGCTTAAGAGATAAGAACTTTTCCAGTTGTAAACTTCGTTCAGCTTGCGAGAGGAATTTTGTCTCAAATCTTGTTCTGAAATCCATCCATGTCTCAACGGCCTCTCGGCGTTAGTGACTTCTCACCAGTAGGAAGCTTCGTCTTTGAGCATCCATACCGCCAACTGTACCTTCTGCCTATCGTCCACCTCGAAGATAACGAATAGATCCTCAGTTTCTTTGAGCCAGTTCCTCGCTTCTACGAATCATTCAGTTCCTTTGAAATCCTTCCCACCCATGGCCCTAAAACCTCTACAGATCTTTGAAAAAGTAATTGCACGAGGACGGGGTGGAGGAGGAGGATCATTTGCTGGACCTGCGGCGGCGGTCCTAGCCTCAAGATATTGACGAAACCAACCGGGTACGTGAGCACCCTCTGGTATCTCAGATGCTTCAGACATGCCGAAACGAAAAAAAAGGAAAGATTCAATACAAAAAAAAGGACTGAAGGAAAGATATATGGCTCTTGGGGATCATGTTTTTCAAAATAAGCTTTATTTTTAAAAATACTTCCTTTCAAAACCTTTTTGAAAATAGTTTTCAAAAACTTTACCCAATCTGGTAACCTTCAGCTCTGATACCAAGTGTAACACCCCACCTCCGTTAAGGCCACTCACAAGGGAATGCCTTAACTTTGGTGGAGCATTTTAGTAAACAGAACAGAAACTTACAAGACAGATAAAACAGTACTTGAAAATTTTATAACTTTATTTCAACTGAAGCTTGGTTACATCCTTTCAAATCACAATATCAGAATTCAAGTACAAAATATCAGTCTTGTACAAAAGCCTTCAGAATGCATAGTTTAAAATCATAATCCCCACAGAAGAAGACAAGCCATATTTTAAGCACTGCAAGCGGAAGAAATCTGAATCAAGCTAGAGTATTCCCTTCTACAAAACCTGGGTGGGAGAAACGGAAGAAAGGAGGCGAAACAACAAGGGTCAGACGAAAGTCTGGCAAGTCCAGTGATTTTCAGTTATGAACAGATAATAATAACATGACATGAAAATAAAACTGGATGAGAGATAACTGTAACAGATGTAGTAGATATGACAGAAGAACAGAATGATATAAGCTATTGCTTTACACTTCTCTGCACTAATACCAGTATAACAGAATTAGGTGTCACCCTAATGTCTAAACTGAAACATAAACAGGTACAGAATAATTTCCACGCTAGTAATGGCCCTTTACCACCCGATCAGAAATAGACAGAAGCAGAATGTAGCATAAGGTGTACACTAGTAATTGGGCCTTTACCACCCGAACAGACGGTACCACGCAGAAACAGACAGGTGTTGCCACCCAACAGAAACAGATGGTACCAACAGAAACAGACAGAACTAAGTGTACCCTAAAACCCTACCCCAAGCGATCGGCTCCCTAATACATAAATACCCTGTGCCAGCCGCACCGAAGGGTGTATCATTCCCTAAAGTGGCAAACTTTGAATGACACAGACCTATTTACAAATGTCACGGCGTCTTACATCCTCAGAGGCAGACCGGGATCCATGCACGCACATGACCCGGTTGGAACGCACCATCAACACCCCTCGCCATTATCACAATGAACCGCTTATAATTAGTTCAGTAAGCGTGCCCGGACCCTACCTACTGTTGGGTCAAAGTTTTGATACCAGAAAGGGTTACTGACTAATATGGGTCCCAAACAACAGATGACACAAGTAATTCCCCTCCTATCCTTGTGTCCCCAGACTAACAGATTTCAGATTAACAAGTTCATACATACAGAATTCAGATCAACTAGTTCACAGGTCAGACAAGTTTTAGACTAACGGATCAGATATACGGATTTAACAGATTTACAGTGAAACACCCCACCTCCGTTAGGGTCACTCTCAAAGGGAATGCCCTAATTTTGGTGGAGGTTTATAAGTATAAGTCACAGATATACAAGACAGATATAATAACACATATTTTTGAAACAGCGGAAAACAACAACTTTTATTTCTTCAAAATACGTGTTACACAAACCATGCCATAATACTTCCCAAAATCATAACTGTCTTGATTACACTATTTAAAGAAGCATGAAGAAAACATAAATAAACTCCAAAAGTCCCCTAATTGCTGTCCAAAGCCATAGTCCAAAACGGAAAAGATCCAAGCAATACATTCTTTCTCTTCAAGCTGGATGTGAAAACTGGTCAAGCTGCGGTATTCCCTCCCTGAGAACCTGGGGGGGAAACGAAAGAAAAAGAGGCAAAAGGAAAAAGGGTCAGTCATAAAGACTGAGTATGTTCTAGTGACTTTCAGTGTAGAAACGGTTAAAACAACCTGTCATGTATGAACTGGAACTAAACTTAAGAATGGTGTCAAGGTGAACAAGATAGACTAAGGTGATCAGGATAAGTCAAGACAAGTCAAATAAAGCAACACATGTTCAAGATTCGTTGCATCGAGCGTACTAGTATACTAAGCCCATGTCACTAGTTAATCACGAAATAAATCCCACGGCCCAATATCATGAAATGACCCTGAAACGGGGTCTGACCCAAGTACGGGGTCCTACGGAGCGATTATCTAGTCGATCGGCTCCCTACAAGTTCTAGCTCGTCAAGTGTCCGTGTCATACGGCTAATCACGAATGTAGTCACCTGTGCTGGGTCCACCTTCGGGTGTATCAGCCCTAGGGTGTCAACCCCTGACACGATTCAAGATGCACAGATAAATCTACGGATACCCAGTGTTTGCCCCGGATACGTGCACGATCGTAGTCCACCGAACCTACACTGGCGTACCCCACTGCCGTCGTTCACCTCTTACAATCAGCCCAGTAATCGTGCCCCACTCGGCCTAGCCCTAGGGTACCTTGATACATCTAGAGGGTTACTGCTGAAAGGGGTCGTGTCTAGGGTTTCGCCTAATAGATTAGGTCATGTAATTCGTGGCCTAACCCGCCTAACAGATTAAGTCATGTAATTCGTGACTTAATCCTTTTCCAGTCTAGTCATGTCAAGATGGTTAAGTATGTCATTTCAGTTCACGACTTAACCCGCCTACGTGTCATGTCAAGTTGGCTAAGTGTTGTCGTTTTCAAGTTCATGACTTAGCCCTACAAATCGTGTTCAAGTTGGTTAAGTTGTCTTTTCATGTTCATGACTTAACCCTAACTGGCATTAATTGATTCGTTAATGCACCGAACCACTCACATTGGATCCTATTGTTCGTAGCCACTGGATTTGCCGGGCGGTTCCGGGCAGGTTTACGCTACGAACTCAACCCAACCTCGGGTTTCAAGCGCGATGTGACCAACTACCCACATTGGATCCTATTGTTTGTAGCAACTGGATTTGCCGGGCGGTTCCGGGCAGATTTACACTACAAACTCAACCCAACCTCGAGTTGGCCACTTTCTTGTTTTCTAAAGTCATGCCCATGTTCTTATCAGATTTTGCGCTATTTCCATAGCATGTTCATATGTCAATTTCGTGCCCATCTAAGGCATGTTTTAAGGTCAAGTTATGGCATGTTCAAGTCAAATTTTCGTGCCATATTTCATGTTCTACTTATGCCAAATTTCATAGTTTATGCTTATAATTAATTCAAGTTTTGCCTATTCTACCCAATCGTATCCCAACGTATATAAACGTACTTCGTTCACAAGCATAAACAATTCAAGAGATAAAGGGGAATAACACCAAACATGTTATAGGCATATGTGACAATTCCAACATCACTTGCATAATAAACAGGCTATAACATATCACATGGTTTCAATACTAGTATGATGATAACTTGGCATAGTAATGATTCCAACTTAATTTAACATGATGATTTCAACTTTACATCATAGGCATAATAATCATTGCGGGCATAATAATAATTTTATTATAAACATGAAACATTAGAGTCATAGTAATCCTAATAGGCATAGTGGATTCCAATTTAGCATTTTTAACATAATGATTCTCATAGACATAATGATTCCAATTTATCATAATGATTCTCATCTAACATTATAAACATAATGGTTCCAACTTAGCATTTCTAACATAATGATTCTCAACTAACATTATAGATATAATGATTCCAATTTAGCATTTTTAACATAATGATTCTCAATTAACATTATAGACATAATGATTCCAATTTAGTGTTTTTAACATAATGATTCTCAATTAACATTATAGACATAATGATTCCAATTTAGTGTTTTTAACATAATGATTCTCAATTAACATTATAGACATAATGATTCCAATTTAGTGTTTTTAACATAATGATTCTCAATTAACATTATAGACATAATGATTCCAATTTAGCACTTTTAACATATCTAACATTATAAACATAATAATTCCAACTTTTCATCATAACCTAGCAATATCCAATTTTTCATTAATCATGATGGGTATATTAACATCACAGGCATAATTCCATCAATAGTCATAGCCATGGTTTAATTAGCATCATAGGCATGGTTTAATCAACATAAAGATTTCAATAAACATAGTGATTCCATGGACATGTATTAGTCCAACTTGCCAAACAATTAAGCCCAAGTGATTCATAACATCATCAAAATCATGACAAGTTCAACTTGCAACGTTGCCATAGCAATATCCCTAAATTATAATTCAAATATAAACAATATAAACAATGGATTAACAATAGTTCCTAAATCCGGTTTCAATTCATGGCATGTCCATATTGTTTTAGCGTTTTTGCCTAAAAAGTAACACAGAACTTACAATATGAAGCAAATAACCCGAATAAAAATCCCAAATTAATTAGTCCCAAATTCGTTGTCTAAAGCGTCGTAGTTATTGTAGCTTCTAGTTGTAGCCTTCAAGAATCGTCCTCCATCTTCTATAATTTTATTCTTTGTATTTTTAATTCAGAGCTCTAGGTTTAATGGCGGCGGCCTGAGGCTAAAATGAAATAGTATGATTTAGGCTAGGTCTAGGTGTTATTTTATAGGTGAATAGGGTGATTTAGAGCCTTCAGATCAGTCCAGAAGTCATCAGAATCGCACAGCTCGAATACACATCATCTAGCCACTCAAAAGAAGACACGTCACCTCAGAACACTCCAGAATTCGGTGCTGGATTTGTACGGGCGCACTTGGAAGGTGCGCCAGTGTATTTTTGTACTGGCGCACTTCACAAGTGCGCCAGTGTATTCTGGACTGTTTTCGGTTTTTCTGCCTAACTTCGTTCGTCCATATCTTCTTCATACGGTATCCGATTTTCGAAAACTCGGACTCTATTTCACGTATTTTTCCGAGACGAACGCAATGGCGTAACCCATTTCCCTTGATTTCATCATTTATAATTAACTATACTTTAATTCGTGAAGCTTAATGTTATAGAATTCACGGGGTGTTACATTCTCCCCCACTTAAAAGGATTTCGTCCCCGAAATCTTTAAGTTCAGGAAGAATGTACATCCTAACATCCAAACATCCATCTACTCATCCATCAAACACGAGCATCCATTGTCCTTAAAAAAAACTTCTAATGCTTTATGATCATATGCGAAGTGTGTGTATATGTTCCTTAGCTAATGCTAATGATCAGGCCTGATTGATCTTCTAAATGCAAAATATGTTTAGTGAAATGAATCCAATATGTATGCAAATTTTTCCTATTATAATTCATAATTTCTACATGAGTGCTCGAACATTCAATCATATGCAACAACCAAATGATAGCACAACCAAGTTTCCAAAATAAACACTCATGCATATGCAACATGAAAATGTGTCTGAGCCGATCTAGTGCCTAATGTGTATTCATGCATCCACGAGCAACCACTTGCGACCACTTGCAACCATTTCGCAATCATAACATGTTTCAATTACATGTTTACATCCAAAAAGATTCTAACTATGGTTCTCAAGATAGGATCGAGGAGAGAAATAAGATAAAACAAAGCATCTAGAATAGGTTAACGATGTACCGCCAGAAGGTCCGGTCTGCTTCTCAGGGCAGTCTTTGCTGATGTGTCCAGTCTTCCCACAATGAAAACATTCACCTTGCTTTCTCTTCCTCTTTCTACAATCCTTGGCTATGTGCCCTTCCGTACCACAGTAATTGCATTTCCTTTTATCACGTGAGTTATTGTTCTTGCCTCCTTTCTCGGAGTCTACCTTCTTATTCTTTGAATCGTTGGGCTTGACCTCTTTCTTCCCTTGAGAGTTTTCTGCCTCTGTCTCCTTCTTGCCCTTATCTTCCTCGTTCAGCAATGCCATCTGCACCAACCTTTCGTACGTAGCTCCCATGGGTATATGGGTCATGGACAAACTGTGTAATGGCTCATTCAACCCTTTGACAAAGCGGAGAGCCTTCTTGTGCGGGGTGTTGACTAGGTCCAGTCCGAACCTAGCCAGCTCATCGAATTGATTTACATACTCTTTGACTGTCATATTCCCTTGCTTAAGAAATAAGAATTTTTCCAATTGAAGGCTCCTTTCAGCTTCTGAGAGAAATTTAGCCTCAAACCTTGCCCTAAAGTCCTCCCATGTTTCTACTGGTCTTTCAGCATTAATGACTTCCCACCAGTAGGAAGCCTCGCCCTTTAGTAGCCACACTGCCAGCTGTACTTTCTGCCTATCTTCTACCTCAAAGATGACGAATAAGTCCTTGGTTTCTTTCAGCCAATTTCTAGCTGCCACGAAGGACTCAGTTCCATGAAAGTCCTTTCCTCCCATAGCCTTAAAATCTTTACATATCTTAGCAAAAGTGTTTACCCGCGGTGGAGGTGGAGGAAGAGGTGCTGCTGCAGCTGGATGATTTCTTGCAGCTGGGGGAGGAGGAACGGTAGGACCTGGCTGGGTGGCCCTTGCTTCTAAGAATCGTCTAAACCAACCAGGTATTGGTACACCCTCTGGCAAGTTAAGTTCTTCGGACATGCTGAAACAAGAAGGATAGATTCAAAACGAAGGATAAGAGATAACACCTATGGCTTTGGGGGACTTTGCCTTTTTAAAATAAAATAATATTTTATCTTTTAAAAATGCTTCTTTAAATTTTCTTTTGAAAATAAATTTTCAAAACTTTTTATCTTATCTGGTAAACCTATGCTCTGATACCAAGTGAAACACCCCACCTCCGTTAGGGTCACTCTCAAAGGGAATGCCCTAATTTTGGTGGAGGTTTATAAGTATAAGTCACAGATATACAAGACAGATATAATAACACATATTTTTGAAACGGCGGAAAACAACAACTTTTATTTCTTCAAAATACGTGTTACACAAACCATGCCATAATACTTCCCAAAATCATAACTGTCTTGATTACACTATTTAAAGAAGCATGAAGAAAACATAAATAAACTGCAAAAGTCCCCTAATTGCTGTCCAAAGCCATAGTCCAAAACGGAAAAGATCCAAGCAATACATTCTTTCTCTTCAAGCTGGATGTGAAAACTGGTCAAGCTGCGATATTCCCTCCCTGAGAACCTGGGGGGAAACGGAAGAAAAAGAGGCGAAAGGAAAAAGGGTCAGTCATAAAGACTGAGTAAGTTCTAGTGACTTTCAGTGTAGAAACGGTTAAAACAACCTGTCATGTATGAACTGGAACTAAACTTAAGAATGGTGTCAAGGTGAACAAGATAGACTAAGGTGATCAGGATAAGTCAAGACAAGTCAAATAAAGCAACACATGTTCAAGATTCGTTGCATCGAGCGTACTAGTATACTAATCCCATGTCACTAGTTAATCACGAAATAAATCCCACGGCCCAATATCATGAAATGACCCTGAAACGGGGTCTGACCCAAGTACAGGGTCCTACGGAGCGATTATCTAGTCGATCGGCTCCCTACAAGTTCTAGCTCGTCAAGTGTCTGTGTCATACGGCTAATCACGAATGTAGTCACCTGTGCTGGGTCCACCTTCGGGTGTATCAGCCCTAGGGTGTCAACCCCTGACACGATTCAAGATGCACAGATAAATCTACGGATACCCAGTGTCTGCCACGGATACGTGCACGATCGTAGTCCACCGAACCTACACTGGCGTACCCCACTGCCGTCGTTCACCTCTTACAATCAGCCCAGTAATCGTGCCCCACTCGGCCTAGCCCTAGGGTACCTTGATACATCTAGAGGGTTACTGCTGAAAGGGGTCGTGTCTAGGGTTTCGCCTAATAGATTAGGTCATGTAATTCGTGACCTAACCCGCCTAACAGATTAAGTCATGTAATTCGTGACTTAATCCTTTTCCAGTCTAGTCATGTCAAGATGGTTAAGTATGTCATTTCAGTTCACGACTTAACCCGCCTACGTGTCATGTCAAGTTGGCTAAGTGTTGTCGTTTTCAAGTTCATGACTTAGCCCTACAAATCGTGTTCAAGTTGGTTAAGTTGTCTTTTCATGTTCATGACTTAACCCTAACTGGCATTAATTGATTCGTTAATGCACCGAACCACTCACATTGGATCCTATTGTTCGTAGCCACTGGATTTGCCGGGCGGTTCCGGGCAGGTTTACGCTACGAACTCAACCCAACCTCGGGTTTCAAGCGCGATGTGACCAACTACCCACATTGGATCCTATTGTTTGTAGCAACTGGATTTGTCGGGCGGTTCCGGGCAGATTTACACTACAAACTCAACCCAACCTCGAGTTGGCCACTTTCTTGTTTTCTAAAGTCATGCCCATGTTCTTATCAGATTTGCGCTATTTCCATAGCATGTTCATATGTCAATTTCGTGCCCAACTAAGGCATGTTTTAAGGTCAAGTTATGGCATGTTCAAGTCAAATTTTCGTGCCATATTTCATGTTCTACTTATGCCAAATTTCACAGTTTATGCTTATAATTAATTTAAGTTTTGCCTATTCTACCCAATCGTATCCCCAACGTATATAAACGTACTTCGTTCACAAGCATAAACAATTCAAGAGATAAAGGGGAATAACACCAAACATGTGATAGGCATATGTGACAATTCCAACATCACTTGCATAATAAACAGGCTATAACATATCACATGGTTTCAATACTAGTATGATGATAACTTGGCATAGTAATGATTCCAACTTAATTTAACATGATGATTTCAACTTTACATCATAGGCATAATAATCATTGCGGGCATAATAATAATTTTATTATAAACACGAAACATTAAAGTCATAGTAATCCTAATAGGCATAGTGGATTCCAATTTAGCATTTTTAACATAATGATTCTCATAGACATAATGATTCCAATTTATCATAATGATTCTCATCTAACATTATAAACATAATGGTTCCAACTTAGCATTTCTAACATAATGATTCTCAACTAACATTATAGATATAATGATTCCAATTTAGCGTTTTTAACATAATGATTCTCAACTAACATTATAGACATAATGATTCCAATTTAGTGTTTTTAACATAATGATTCTCAATTAACATTATAGACATAATGATTCCAATTTAGTGTTTTTAACATAATGATTCTCAATTAACATTATAGACATAATGATTCCAATTTAGTATTTTTAACATAATGATTCTCAATTAACATTATAGACATAATGATTTCAATTTAGCATTTTTAACATATCTAACATTATAAACATAATAATTCCAACTTTTCATCATAACCTAGCAATATCCAATTTTTCATTAATCATGATGGGTATATTAACATCACAGGCATAATTCCATCAATAGTCATAGCCATGGTTTAATTAGCATCATAGGCATGGTTTAATCAACATAAAGATTTCAATAAACATAGTGATTCCATGGACATGTATTAGTCCAACTTGCCAAACAATTAAGCCCAAGTGATTCATAACAACATCAAAATCATGACAAGTTCAACTTGCAACGTTGCCATAGCAATATCCCCAAATTATAATTCAAATATAAACAATATAAACAATGGATTAACAATAGTTCCTAAATCCGGTTTCAATTTATGGCATGTCCATATTGTTTTAGCGTTTTTGCCTAAAAAGTAACATAGAACTTACAATATGAAGCAAATAATCCGAATAAAAATCCCAAATTAATTAGTCCCAAATTCGTTGTCTAAAGCGTCGTAGTTATTGTAGCTTCTAGTTGTAGCCTTCAAGAATCGTCCTCCATCTTCTATAATTTTATTCTTTGTATTTTTAATTTAGAGCTCTAGGTTTAATGGCGGCGGCCTGAGGCTAAAATGAAATAGTATGATTTAGGCTAGGTCTAGGTGTTATTTTATAGGTGAATAGGGTGATTTAGAGCCTTCAGATCAGTCCAGAAGTCATCAGAACCGCACAGCTCGAATACACATCATCTAGCCACTCAAAAGAAGACACGTCACCTCAGAACACTCCAGAATTCGGTGCTGGATTTGTATGGGCGCACTTGGCAGGTGCACCAGTGTATTTTTGTACTGGCGCACTTCACAAGTGCGCCAGTGTATTCTGGACTGTTTTCGGTTTTTCTGCCTAACTTCGTTCGTCCATATCTTCTTCATACGGTATCCGATTTTCGAAAACTCGGACTCTATTTCGCGTATTTTTCCGAGACGAATGCAATGGAGTAACCCATTTCCCTTGATTTCATCATTTATAATTAATTATACTTTAATTCGTGAAGCTTAATCTTATAGAATTCACGGGGTGTTACATACAGATTTGTCTAACTTTGTAATTGGGCCTACCGATTCACGGAACTGATTTATTAAACTCATCAGTCTAGTGGGTTTAACCCTATCCTCCCAACACGTTTTAGACATTATATTTATCTCAGATTTTCATTAATTAAATATTAATGCCCAGACCTCTCACATTAGACTGACAGTTTGCGGCTACTGGTTAGGCCGGTTGGTTCCGGGCAGATTTCTGCCGCAAACTGAGTCTAACTTCGGGTTTCAAGCACGTTATGACTAACTTCTCACATTAGAACCTATTGTTTGCGGCCACTGGATGTGTCGGGCGGTTCCGGGCAGGATTACGCCGCAAACTCATTCTAACCTCGAGTCATCCATGTTTATCTTTGCGGCCAATTAATTATTAATTTACCATTTATACCCATGCCTAATACACATGTCAATTTTCATAATTATAGCCAATTCAGATTATGTCAATAACAGACTAAATATATCAACTCAACAGATATGGCAGATAACAGATTTAGCAGATTAGGCGACTTAACGGATTCAGCAGATTAAGCAGTTTAGCAGATTTAGCATATAACAGTTTAGGCATCTTCAGCAGACTTAGCAGATGACAGATTTGGTATATGAACAGATATAGCAGATTATAGCAGAACTAGCAGATTAGGCAATATAACAGAACTAGCAAATTAGGCAATATAACAGAACTAGCAGATTAGGCCATATAACAGATTTAATCATTCCTTAAAGTTTCATAAACATATCTTGCCTAATTATAAATTTGGCCTAAGTTTGCATGCTTAAATAGTTGTCATGATTCACATTATGATCATATACCTCACGTTTGCATTGAATTTACATGGCACAGATTATGGTCATAATTTACCATATAACACACGTCTCAAATTTAGTTAAACATTCCTCGTACAAAAGATTCACATATAAATTATACCAAATATAGCCATCGATTTCAATGCATGTCATATATTCAAAAATCTCCCACTTAGGTGTTATTCACATTAATAGTTATCAAATCTTAACATAAATCTTCACACCTAAGTCATATTCCCTTTTTATCCCAAATCATGAATCTCTATATAAACAATATGCCCAACAATCTAGAACTTTAAATTATAACAGATCTTTAATTCAAAAATATGCGTTATGTCCAATGTCTCAAGTCACATGTTAATATACAATGGTTCCTCTTCTTCCAATTCACAGAATATGCACAGATCTAAATCTAGTTTACAAGCTATGTCCTTTTAGTCATAGATTAGCCATGTCCAATTATGCCATCATTCATTATTTGTCCCAAAGTTTAACGTTCGTGCGTTAATCTCTCATGAGATTTGGCGCAGGCTCGGGGTAGCCTGGCTATAGAACAGAAAGAAGAAAGAGATATAGAATAAAATAGATCAGAACAGAACATACGCAATCTCAAATTCAGATTTACAATCATGTCACAATTATAATTAAAGTTTATATCGGAAAATAACTGCACTTGCCTTGGTTGGATTCTAAAAGAAAAAGGTGTTGTAGCTGTTCTCTTTTAATCCTAATCAGAATTGGAGGAAGAAGAAGCACAAGTCCTAGCTTAGGTTTCAGCAGAGTAGAGACGCCATTGGTTTATTTATTTTTAGAGAGGAAGAGAGCAATGGTGGCTAGAGAATTGTATATGAGATTTAGGTTCAGGTTAGGGATGTATATATAGGTGTAGGAAGTTATTTAGGACCATTAGATTAACCCTGAATCATGAGAACCATTCAAATGCAAAATCTGCATTTGAGCGAATCCGCCCACGAGATGACAGCCAAACACCCTGGATTAACCCCTAGTCGACCCAGCGAGGCTCGGGTCGACCTCAAAAATGGGCCGGTTCGGTTATTCCCCCACCCAATTCGCTGTTTTGAACCTTTTTTGCATGTTTATTTATTTAATTTTTATATATATCTATATATATTTCTCTCATATGCATACAAACTTCAAGGCTTAATAACTTCTTCATAATTAACCATTTTTTTTAATATTCTCAGAAAATACGGGGTGTTACAGTTCTGGTCAGTTCCATTGCATAGAGTTTGATCCCACGTTTCCAATGCGACTGAAATCGTCGGATTTGGACCTCGTGTGAAAAAGATATGTTAATATTTGTTTTACTTACAAAAATTGAATAATTATTAATTACATCATCACCCTCCTCTATGTTGATTCCCTAGAGCCCAACCCATTATCTCGACATCTATGGCTCAGATTTGCCGCCACCACGTCGCGCCAGAGGACAATCTGACATGCTCACATCGGAGCGCCATTTTGCCATCAACGGCCGGGGTTACAACCCACTCGTATGCCCATCACCACCGGAAACCTC
Source organism: Allium sativum (assembly GCA_030737875.1). Taxonomy (NCBI): domain Eukaryota; kingdom Viridiplantae; phylum Streptophyta; class Magnoliopsida; order Asparagales; family Amaryllidaceae; genus Allium; species Allium sativum. The sequence continues at coordinate 192,285,381 of CM060927.1, read as the reverse complement.
GTGTGGAACGGCCGAGTTTGAGCAGCGATTTCTCCATACCCGTGAAACTATAATCGATCATCCATATATGGATTGAAAGCTTGAAAAAATCTCAACAATATTTTCTTAAGAATCATTAGCCAATTCGATATGGATTGGGAGTAATTTGAGGAAGAAAGATTGAATGATTTGAGCCTTCGATTTCGTGAACTGGTGGCGGGTCAGAGGGTTTGACCACGTTGGAGATAAATAAGTGCTTTGACCTCCTTTATAGAAATTAATTTATATTTTTAAACTCCAAAAAATGTGTTTTTGCATACGAACTCCAAATCAAACCCAACGAATGTCGTCCCCAGCTAATTATCCCCATTCAGGACACAATGAGATATGTTTCGTAAGCCCATTCGACTGTTTTGATTAGTTTTTCTTTAAATTAAAATATAAATCAATATATTGAATTTGAACGTACATTTTAATTTACTGGAGCCATATACTAACTCCAAAAATTATAGAAAAATTAAATCTTGCTATGTTTTGACGATACGGTCCTAATAAAACTAATTTCATCAAATTTGGAGACTATTTGAAAAGTGGCCTTTTTCTGGTCGATTAAATTTAAACTGAATTGACAAAACATGTTTAAATTTACCACGCTCACATATTAATTCCAAAAATCATGAAATTTGAAACCTAACAATAATTTGACATTCTGGATCCAACAAAAGTGGCTTCGTTGAAAATGGAGGTCGTTTGCAAAATAGCTATTTTTAAGGGCTTATATTATATAAAATATATATTAATTCCATAGCGACTATTATAAATTTTAAACTAGATATAATTTTCAATTTATATTATGAAATCTCAATTTCTTAAATTTGTTAGAAAATTATAGTTTAAAATATTCCAACGTTTCTTGTTTCATCCAATTCTGATTTATATTGAATTCTATACATTCAATTGAAATTTAAAATCGAATTTTCAAACTACCGCGCCATTTTAGGCTCATTTTATTTAAATTAAATTCATACGTATTCTAACTTCGATTTAAATAAATTTTAAGTCATTAATTATTTAAAATAAATCATTTTAAATATTCAAAACCCAATAAAATAGCTAAAATAAAAAATTTAAATTGGTTCCAAAATACGGGTTGTTACAGTTGACGTGTGCTGAATAAAGCGACAATTCCCCACATCAACATATGGGAATACAAAGAATACGAACATAGGCGGCACTAGTCCAGTGCAAACGGGGCCATTGCACAGGGCATCATAAATCAGAAAAAGAGAGGAGTTGTCGCTTGGGGGAAAAAGGAGATGCTATTTAGGGTATCGCAACCGAGGAAAAAAAATCACTTAAGGAAAATTGCATGGAAAAGGGCAGATGCAATTGCTTGATGAGAATAAAGGAACTAATCCACAGTAATTCAACTAACAAATGCGATGTTCAACTATGATTACCTGCAATAATATTTTCAACAGCTGGATGCACATACAGCGAGGTTCAAAGGTGAAGTAACATGAATTCAATGATGGAATGATTTCGTTATAAACAACAGCACGGAGATTTAAAGGTAATGTTGCATTCGCTGTGCTAAAGTATCATCAATTCATCTGGAGCTGGTTTTGGATAAAGGAAAGGGGCAAAGGTGATTGCTTGAAGAGATCAGTTTTTAAATGGCAAGATTCTAAATTTTGATGATTAATGCTTAGATGTCCTACTCCTTATTGTAACAACCATCATCAAATAAATTGCTGTTAATGGATATAGACAAACAAAAAGTGAAGCTCTTTACACGAATTAAATGAATTAGGAGGTCGAAGGATTAGATAATATCAGGCAAGGAATCCTATACTATATAAATTGATAATTAATATGATTACTTAGGCCACTTTTAATTTCGATGTTAGTTTTTATTTATAATTTCTTTGTTATGTTGAAAGAATGTCAGTTTTTATTCATTTCTTTGATTAACAAAGTGTTGCAATATAATTTTATCTTATTGAAAGTATTTTTTTCCACAAAGAACATAATTTAAAATTGAAGAAAAAAAGATAGTTATAACGTATTCGCAAAAGCAACAATTCGGAAGTTCTAATAGGAAACAAATGAAGAGGTAGATGAATTGCTTAGAGCATCTCTTAATATATATTTTCAAAAAGATAGATTTAGTTGATGACTTAGATCAACCTATTGATGTTGAAAAAGGAATTGGTGTTGATGAAATAACAGAAAATGGGACTAATGTGAATGAACAAATCTTGATGTAGAAGGAAATGCAAAAGATACTGAGATTTCTTCTTAAAGAAAAGTAAATAAAACTATGACAATGATGTCCAATGTCTAAACCATTTGATTAACACAAAAAATAATATATTTTTTAATCTTTTATTTCATATTTACATTCCCATAAATAATCACGTTATCCATATCCTAACTTGCAAATATATGAAGTGCTAAGTATATCTAATGGTACAAATGAGGCAAGTGAGAATTTCCGGCATTTGGAGTACCTACGGTCTTGCATGTAATTTTTTTTCATATTATAAGTTATTATTGATAACTTTTGGTATCATAACCATGTTATTTTCATTTGTATTGTTTGTAATGTTAGATTGTAATGACAACATTGAGTTTTCAAAATTTAGTTATGTCGTACATATAAAGTATTATTCGGTATGCATGCACAAAAGTTTACAATAAGGCATCATTTAATAAATCGCACTGGGCAAGATAAACACCAAGGTCGACTCTGAATAAAAATTAAGTATATGTTATAAATTCAAATAGCAATATCCCGTAGACATATTACTTTGAAATCGCAATCAAGGTTATGGGCGATTCTTATTTGTACTTTGTGGTAAAGGAAATTGGACTTGCACTCTGTAAGAATAAAATTTAATTATCCATACACAGTAAAGACAATATGTATAAGGTGCACATCTTTTTTGGACATACACTATACATTGAAAATGATGAAGATGACTTAATTTTACTTACTTACCATATACAAAAACGTTTCGTGCTATGTTGTAGATCATACCTGAATTTGCCAACACGTTTTTTCTTTGTTATATACCTCAATACACATAGTTTGGGTGCTTAAGAGTAAAAACGTTAAATATATAAAATGCAATCCAAACAATCTAACTAAGACGTTAAAAAAAAATTAGATGGTTAATTTACTAACACTGTACGCTATTTTTGAGTGAGGAAATGGTTCTGTAAATGAAAGCCGAAGGGTAAACGATACACTACACATTTAGTATGTAGGTGTGTGCTACATCTATAATCAACAATTGTCAATCAATCTATTGCCATGTAACTTACAGTGCTATAAAACAACTACCTCTTCCAAGGTGGTCACAAATTTAAAATTGTATATTTTTTCAGTGTGCAAATTTAGTTGTGGTCCTAAGAGAATTGATAAATTAGATATAATAACTACATACATCAAAACGTCTTGTTTAGAAGTGCTTTTTGAGTTAACATCAACAAAATTAGAGCATATGAAACACAACTATGCATTTTACTATTGCTGGTGGGTATTAAAACCAAATTACAACCAACAATTTGCGTATTGGAGCAAGGTATCAACCTGTTCTTAGACCCATTCAAATAAATTAAACTTGATAACATAGACAACACAAAACAAAAAATCACTTCAGTACATGGTGAATGTGACAACAACAACAACAAAAAAGCTAGAATAACAATGGTAAAAATAACAAAAATAAGCACCTTAATACCTACGAAGTGAAGTTAGAGCACTTTCAGCAGTGCAATTTTGGGTGAAAGTGGGGAAAATTCCCACTTTTTCTCTCCCCTCGCGCTGCAGCAAAGTAGATTTGAGTGTGGGAAGGAGAAAGAGTGGAAATCCTCACGCTTTTTTTGAGTGGGTAAAACTAAACACCGTTTAGGGCCTTTTGAAAAAAAGAAGCACAATAAATGGAAAATTATCCCTCGTTCAGTGATCCCCCCCCCCCTCCACTCACTGTTGGGTGAGTGAGTGAGATTATTCACCCTTTTTATTACTCTTCCCCTTAAATTCACATTTCTACTGGGAGTGCTCTTATCAAACAAAAAACCTTAAGGTTATCATGCAATATTGATAGGATATTAAGTATTGCAAGATTTTGGTCGTGATTAACAATGCATGATGCCATTTGACTAAAGTTACCATAACAAAAGAAAAGGATAACGCTAAGTAAGTTATATGCTTCAGCCATATTTAAAAGAAAAGGGACAATGATTTTTATAGCAATAATACACCATATTGGAGAAAAAAATGAGGTCAAAATTAAATTTGATGACAATATTTACAATGCAAGTGTATATATCATTGAAATAAATATTTGTGATGCAAGATATCCATTAGTTACAAGCATTTTTTTACTGCGATCATGATATAAGGTAAGTGACTAGATAACACAAAAATAATAAATATACATGAATTTTCATTTCAACGTAATATATCCACGAAATATTTTGGAGTTTCAACCAAAAATGAAATCATAATGCCAAAAAATTGAGTCATATCAGATAAGTCTCATATTGTTTGCTTTAGTCCCTTATGTTATAATAGAACATTAACTATAAGAAAAAGTTGATTTTGCAGCAGCGTAATCTGCTGGTAATTCTTCGCATTATAGGGCTTATCGGCGAATTAACGGTGGGCCCGGATGGTCGGTAATTTTCAAACGGTATCTACGTCAAACTTTTGCGATAAATCTTAGCGTGAGTTCCCCGACCATTTTCTATCATTTCACCCAGTATAAAATTTTCATTTTGAATTAATTTAAAATTTATTTACTAATGTTTTAGTGATGAAAACGTATTTTTTAGAAGTTATTATTTATAAATAGCCATCGATAAACCCTTGCTAGTCAGAAATGGATTTGCAACAAAACATTTTTATTCAATATATTTTGACCGGTAATTTGCCTGTAGTCCTTTACAATTTAGTAAAGGATTAGCGATAGATTTTAATTTATGTGAACATATAATCTAGCGTCATATGTTAATAATCTGTCGGTAAACCTTTCCAAATTAGCAAGGAATCAACGACGAATGCTTAATAGCTTACCAATTAATAATGAAATCATCAATAGAAATATAAAAATACACATCTATACAAAATTCATAGCATAAACAAACAAATGTATTTACAAACAACACAACAATTCAACTAATAATACAACACACGAAATTGCTACTATTAACATAAAGTAATATAACACACAAATACATACAATTCTTCCACCAAATAAATTATTTTTATAAATCTTAATCTTCTTCCCAGACTCATGTCTTAGCCTAGACTGCTCCCAGTTTTTCACATCAAAGCAGTGTATGTCAACATGCTTAACGGTACCAGAATCAACATTCTCGGCAGTCACTGCCACTCCATCAGCGTTTGATCTTGGAATATAAAATGAAGTTATGCCATATACCTTGCAGAAAGTATGTTTTTCCTTGTGTGTGCCAAACGTGTACACTACAACAAACTGGATTTTCTATAGCATCTAAATAACCACGCTTAGCTCAGCTGCGTTTTTATTGTCCATTTTTGTCCTAGTATTGTGCAAACATTTTCAAACGCTCCAAAATTTTGTGTCAATGCAAATTATTCTTCTCATTTCTTTGTAAAAAGTAGAAAGAGCACCAAAGTGACAGATCATAATCTTGAAATGCAAGCATAAAGTGTGAGCCGTATGAAATGCTAGATCAGGCAAAATGAATACCAGTTTTGTTTCAAAGAAAAAAGGTATGTCATGTTGAAAATACATGCTACAATTATCGGACGTTTCCACGAATATCCTCTGATGTAAGAATTAAATTGCCAATTTTCTTAGTTTCTTCTACCACAGAATCAATGATGATGGCTAAAGAGCCAGCAGAAAGAGCACTAAGAGTTAAAGTTGCTCCTACCTTTATACTGCAAATTACTCTTCTTGGATCAGTTTTTTCCTATTTCCATAAGGTTTGCATGCAAAAACTAGAACTTTGCTCCCTATTTTAACAAATTAGTGATCCCAGATGAAAAGAATTGTAATTGTGAGAGTAGCTATATGAAAGTAACAACTGATTTTTGATTAAGAATGATGTCCGTAGGTGATCTGATAACTTCTATGCCCAAAAATAATTTACCTGATCTTTAAGTGAGAATTGTTAATGCAAATACTTTATTAGATTACTGATTTGTTTTTCATCATTTCCTGTAATGATCAAGTCATCAACATAAATTAGTACATAAACGGATGAAGTAGCAGTGATATCAACAGATAATGACTTGTCTGATTTGGTAAATTGAAAGTCTTTGTTGGTGAGAGTTTCTTTCAGTTTATCAAACCAAACTCTAAGAGCTTGTTTAAGTCCATAAATTGCCTTCTTAAGTTTGTAAACAATAATTTTATCTTGAGCATAACCTTATGGCTATTGCATATAGATTTCTTCTTGTAAATCCAGTTTTTATGTACAACAATAGTACGAACAAATATAATAGTGGTTGGTTTCACCACTGGAGAAAAAGTTTCAGCAAAATCAAACTCATATTCCTGAGTGTAACCTTTAGTTGCTAGTCTTTCCTTGTATTTGATTATGCCCCCATCTGGATTTTTCTTTAATGTGTATGTACACCTGCAATTAATTAAATTTTGTTTTCTAGTGGATACACTAATTCCCATGTTTTATTCCTTACAAAGGCTTTGAATTCTTTATCCATTTTTGCCTTCCAATGTGTATCCTTGACGGCTTGAATGGATTTTTCAGGTTCACTGTCAGTAGAAATAGCAGTACAAATTTTTGGCTTGCATATTCCACTTTTTTCTCTTATCACCATAGGATGTTCATTTGTGGCTATGGGTGCTCTATTTGATGGTAAATCATCTTCATTTCTCTGTTTAGAGCTAGATTCCATCGCAGTATTCCTTTTAGTTTTCTGATCTGATCTTCTTGGTGTTATATTAGGAGTCTGATTTGGCTGACTGGCGGAATAATCAGTTTCTCGACTAGACCTTGATGGTAGAATGTGTTGAAATTCTGTGAATTCACTTGTCCCTTCAGTCTTCATCACTTTAGTGACTTCGGAATACTGAGGTAACTCTACTACTTATTTCTTTGGAATGTTGATCTTTTGTATGGTTTTTATACAATGATTTTTGAAGGGAAATACCTTTTCATTAAAAACCACATGTCTACTAACAATTACTTTACCAGACTCATCTAGGCATTTATACCTTTTTTGGTTGACACTATACCCAATAAAGGTACAAGATTCAGATCTGATATAAATTTATTTTTGTTGTAAGGTCTAATACAGGGAAAACACAAACACTCAAACGTTTTGAGCATTTTATAATCTGGTTTAACTCCAAGTAATTTTCCAATAGGGCACTGCCTTTTAACACTTTAGTTGGTATGTTGATTAAATAAATGCAGTGTAAAAAGCGTCAAGCCAGAATTTTAATGACATTAATGCCTGAGCCAGTGTAGTTAAGCCAGATTCAACTATGTGTCTATGTTTTCATTCTGCTAAGCCATTTTGTTCGGAGGTGTAGGTACAAGTTATTATGTGTATTATCCTTTTTTTATGGAAATAATCATTGAGTCTTTTGTACTCACTACTACCATCAGTTTGGAAAACTTTCCCTTGGATACTAGCTTGTTATTCTACCATACCTAGAAACTGCATAAATGCATTACTAACATCAAATTTGCGCTTTTAAAAAATAAATCCAAGCATGTCTAAAACATGAGTCAATGAAGGATACGTAATATTTGTAACCATAATCAAAACTGATGGGTGCTGGAGCCCAAAGATACGAAGCAACCCATTCCTAATGGTTTTTTGTATTTAGTTTCTGAATTAGCAAAAGGTAGTTTATGAATCTTGCCTTATTGACAGTAGGTGCACACATATAGAAATGTACAATTAGCAAAGGGAATATTGTTATCTAGAAGTATTCGCTGAACAACTTTCTCACTAGGGTGGTCCAATCTATTATGCCAAATATCAAAATTACTATTACATCTACTATCTGTAGTAGCTTCAGAAATATTATTGTTACATTTGTCATCAAGTGTAACTTCATAAGTATTACAATCACAATTAGACTTAGCAGATTTATTGCATACAACAGAGCAGAATTTATAGAGGCCTTGGTCAGCTTCACCCTGTAATAAAACTTCTCTAGTTAGTATGTCTCTAATTAAATAGTATTTGGGATAAAATTCGAAATATACACTGTTATCCCTATCAAATTGAAACACACTAATGAGTTTTTTTCGAATTTTTGGCACTCTAAGCAAGTTATTTAAATATAACTGCCTTCTCCTTTGATATGTGCACTTCCAGTGTATGTGATACTTATGAAGTCTCCATTACCCAAACAAATAAGTTGTTTACCTTTGTATTCTCTGTTGCCAACATTCAGATTCTCTAGATTGCTTGTTATATGGTTTGTTGCACCGTGTCTGGGTAGGGCTGTAAATTTTGTTCAAATGTCTGATGTCCGTTCGTGTCCGTGACCGAAATACGTCCGTCCGAGTCCATCCGATTTTCATTTAGGACACGAGTTAGGACAACAAGATTTGTATGAGAAAAAATCATGTTCGGTTCGGGCTCGTCTGAATTCGTTCGAATTACTTGAAATTCGGCGTATAGTTGAGAGAAAATCTAGTAAAATGTGCAAAATGTGATATAAATAGCCATGTCCGACCGAGTCCGATCATGTCCATGCCCGACCGGTTTTATTTAGGACACGAATTAGGACAACGAAATTTGTCCGAGAAAAAATTTGGTCTGGTCCTTGTTCGGTCTGATTGTTTTTAGGACAGAAACTGAACATACCTCCGTCCAGTCTGACCGATTTACACCCCTATGTCTGGGTACCAAGCATCATCTAGCATATGTTCAGGTCTTGCCACTTTACTCAATTAACAACTTTTGACTGCATCATGTTGGTCTGTATCATCTTTAGTTTGTGTGAGATTAGCAGTGCAATTATTATTTCTTTGATTTCCATAATTTTGACCTAGCATATAACCTTGTAAGAATCTGAAATAACATTTTGCGGCTGTGTAACCAAGCTTTTCACAGATTTGGCATTTGAGTCTTGATTTATTATTCCATGTGCCTCTAACTCTTGACATGCCAGAAAAACCACCTCTCTAATTGGTTTGCTCATTTCTTGGATTCTTGTTTCCGTTACTAGCAGCATAGTTGATTGTCATTCCTGGATTTACAACTTTCATATGATCTATTCTTGCTTCATGAGCAAGAAGAGTTGAATACAAAAATTGCATGTCTGGAGTATTCTTTTTTATGACAGTATTGCTACAACTGCCTCATAATCATGACCTAACCCATTTAAAATGGTTAAAACATGTTCATCTTCCATTACTCTGTATCATGCAGAATTAAGTAGATTGTACCATTTCTTTACTCTGGCAAGATAGTCTCTCATATGTTTTGAATCTTCCTTTCTGATAGTATGAAGTTTTCGTTCGTAGTGCATGGCTCTTGCTGCTGATTGAGTACTGAAAACTTTTTCGGTAGTGGACCATATTTCACGTGCAGTGTTGCGTCAATAACTTGAGTTAGGAGACTAGTGTTAATTGATGATAAAAGCCAAGAACTTATTAATCTGTCTTGCCTAAAATACTTGATATATTCATTGTTATTGACAATTTTGTTTTCATTGTCAGTGACAAACTATGGGGGAATAGGCAGTGTACCAAAAATATAACCTTCAAGGCCATAGCCCTGCATTGCAGTCTGAACCTACAATTTCCATAGAAAATAATTGTCTTCTTCCAATTGTAATGTTATCAGTTGACTTTGTGGACTAATAACTGTCTTGATCAGGTTATTGGCTTCTGCGGTGAGATCGGGTTGATTTGGTTGGGCTGGCAAGGTTGATCAACCATTTCCAGCTTCAGATTGAGTGTCTCTAGACATGATGAAAGAATTTTTGATTCAAGAAGCTAAAGGAACCAGGAGATTAACTGAGCCTTCAGGTATCAAATCATTCTTCAAAAAATATGACTAAAAAATTATATGGAAGCAACCACTTTGATGAAGTAATAGCTTCAGCAAGGTTAGGACGAATTCTGACTTTAAATTGATTTCTTTAAAGGAAGATTTTGATTTTTGAACTGGCTTTCTTAATTTCCAAAACAGGTTACTTTTCTGAAATGATGATGCAACCAAGAATTAAATATGATTCTTGGCACAATGCTTAAATTCTGATTTGTAAACTGTTATACAACTCCCAAATGATGAAATTGTATCTGATGGGAGAATTACCGATAATCACTATTGTGTTTCTTTAAGAACTTTGATGATAGACTTTCTGGAATCTTGTGATAACCCGGATTCCGACGGACCGATTTTTTTTCAAAAATCCAATCCACCGAAACCCGAGTTGGTTGCTCTGGTATCGTACAGAAAAAGACAGAGAAAAGAGATAGGTCAGAGTTCGGAAAACACTTCACAGTGGAAGGAGTAAAATATAATATATTTAAAACATAGCTTTACCTTAATCACAATACTGCTAAATTAGTATTCCCAAAGCTATAACTCTCTGTCTAACCTGTGAATGTTATGAGGAGGGGGTCAGAACATAAGTTCTGTATGAATGAATTTAAACTACACTTCTTGAATAATCCTACATATACCGTTCAATTACACTTTCTTATTTATTAGGTTATACGTGTTATTTAGCACTCAAAGCTTACACACACGTCACACCCATCTACCCCCCAGTAGATTAACGTAATATAGTGTATATGTAGCTACCCCCAACTGAGGTACACCCCGCGATACCCCACTCGCACGGTCCCCTCCGTATCGCCACAGTAATATGTGCAGTCCCTCATCCTATGCCATAGTAACGTACAACGCTACATCCGCATAGAACCACTAATGCTGTGCTACGTAAGCGTACTGACTGCTATCCTCGAACTATTCGATCGAGTTTGGTTCCATCACCGAATAATGCCCTCTAGTCTACGATATACCACCCAGAGCAGACATGGTTGTACCTAGACTTTCGCACGTATGTATCATCAATCGTACTCGATGTTTCTACTGCACATAACCTCTACTTGTGCACCCAAGTTCTGTGGCAGGGCTACACCAGAAAACATGGAACTCAGTTGGGAGCTTTTCTATATCTGTACGGGCCCGCCTCTAAGAGTGTCCAATGTACAGATATCCCTCGGGTCTGGTTTTTCTATGGTGGCCATGGCCCCACATCAGCCTCTCCCTCAACTAGTAAAGACCACACGAGCTAAGCGACCACCCCTAACAAGCAAAGAATCTAAACATCCATGTGGGGTCTCCCCGCACCCGTCCCTTGATAGCAAAGGTTAACGATCTCTAGGGGTTAGCTCTTGTCTTTTTGCATTCTTTAGGCTGCTGGTGACAGGCATCCGACGATCTTGCTATCATTTGGTCTTGACCCTCCACCTCCGCCTGAGTCAATCGCTGAACCACCCTTAATGCCACCGCGTACAGCATTCTGACTGCCCCCTACTTGTGCAGTCAAGGACCACCCACCTAGTAGTTCTGCGCAGACCCAACCTCTGTAATCCTAGCCCGAAGCTAAACCACTACAGAGGATTACCAGGAGCACATTTAACGTCTCAGGAAGCTGCGTACTTCCCCTTACAGTCCGTTGGAGCCGCCAAAATAGCGAACGTGCGCTCTCCTCGTGCCTTATGACACCATCATGATCTACCTCGTTGGGTTATTCATCCTACAACGTACGGACTGCTTCAAGCGCCTTAGTTTTATATGTCATTAGACCCTAAGTCTAACCATTTATTTCACGCTTGTGCCACCTCGTCAACTTTCTCATTTAACTTGGTTATTCACATTAGCTTCCTTTTTTTTCCGTATTCACCAAGTTACCCTTGCTTATTAATTCAATTTATACTTAACCCACTTAAGTCCATTAATAAGCCCACAACAAGTTATTTTCCAATCTCATAAATTATTCCCTTTTGGGTTACAACAACATATTATACTTAATTCATAGTTAAGTATGCCTTATCCCACATACATACTGATTAAGAGAATAACCCTCTAAACACCAGCCCTGAAGACCGAAATCAACATTAGACTGGCACCGAGAGAATTACTCAACCCAACCAACATATATGATTATAATTTACTTCTTTTCCACTCATATAACTTATATCATTTTTAATTTCACATTTCTCTTTTCCAAACCACTTAATTTAAGTATATCTTTACATATAAGTTATCTCGTCTTACTTATTGTTTCCTACAACTTATCTTGTCCCATAAGTTATAATTTCCACCTATTATCCTTTCTTGCCTCATTCAAGTTTATTCATAATAGGTTATTTATCATTCCCCATTTCTTGTCATTAATTTTATATTTGACTTAACCCTTCCATTTACTTAACCCGTTACTTAAACTTTACCCAATTCAATTAATTTACGATACCGTCACGGGTCCCATTTGGTTAAGCATATCTAAATTTTGTTTCATATGTCACCCGTGTCCAACTTAACCCCCCTTAATTATAGTTTCCATATCGTACACATGTCTTACTACGGTTAAGTCTACCTTAGTCATGCTTTACCTGTTATTTATATCACCCACTTAACCCTCTAACCATACCCATGTCAACCACATGTCTTATTATGGTTAGTATTTCTTAATTTATTTATAATGTCGTAACGATGTATGACCTCCCACATTAGACGTCCGTTCGTGGCTGCTAGATTTGTCGGGTGGTTCCGGGTAGACTTATACCACAACGCGCCTAACCTCGTGTCATAAACCGTTATGCCTCTAGTTCTTGCCGTTGACCTCTCACATTAGACGTCCGCTTGTGGTTGCTGGATTTGTCGGGCGGTTCCGGGCAGCCTTACACCACAAACACCGTCTAACCTCGTGTCTTAGGCTTTCATTGACATTCGTCTTTCACCCAAACCCCAAATTCATGTCATGTGGTCCAAATTCAACTTAATCCCAATTCATATTGTTATGCCTATCTTCAAATTTATCATTAACTATACCAATATACATAATAGTTAGTCAAATTCCATATTAACCAAATTATCCATTTATAGCCAGATTCACCAATTCCAAACATGCCAATTTCCAGTATCCAATTATACCCAATTTCATATAATCAATATTTCCCCAATATATATATATATATATATATATATATATATATATCCCAACATTCCCATGTTCGTACATATAATCTGTAACACCCCGCATGTTATAGTTATAAAAATGATATATATATATATATATACATATAATAGGTATACTACGAGATATTTTAGAAACAATAGTGATACATGATTCGAACTAACTAAAGAACGATGGAAAATTTAAAATATTGAGAATTAAGTTATACGGGCTTCACCATTGCGTTCGTCTCGGAATTCTGCATGAAATCGAGTCTGAGTTTTCGAAAATTGGACTACGTACGAAGAAGTTATGACCTTCCGAAGTTTCAGAATATTAAAACAACAAAAACAGCTCAAAAACGAAAATAATATTTCGAAATTCAAACCCAGAAAATAAGGACAGGATTTTTCCCTCCCAATACCCAGGTCGACTGGGGGGTCGACTGGGTGGTCGACCTCCCACTAACCAGGTCGACCATGTAGTCGACCTGGGGGTCGACCTGGTCACTTTTCCCAGAATCGGTTCTGGGTGCATTTTGATGTATTTGGGCTGGTTCTTGGGCGAGATTCGTAGCTTGGCACCTATAAAAACACCCCTATGCTCATTGTAAACTCCGCACAATTCTCTGATGCTTCTATGCTGCTCTTCTCTTCTTCTTCCTCTTCTCCACAAAAATTAATGGCAGTGCCATGACTCTCTTTCTTCTTCTCCAAGAAATTTCTAGATCCACTTTCTTCCCCTTTTCTTAAAATTAAAATGAGATCTATAATTACTACAACCATGAATAAAAAGAAAAGAGGCTTAGAACTAAATCACTGCGCAAAGAGAAGGAATTCAGATCTGCAACCTATGTTGCATATGAAATCAAAGATGAATCAAAAGCAACAAAAAAGGGGGAAATCAGTTCAAGGATTAATCCAATTCATGAATCAAAGGGGCAATCAAGGATCTACATATTGGAGCGTTAAAACACTGTGAGTGGAGTTATAATGTACTTTTTGTGTAAAATTATTATTTATCGTTCAAGCATTCCCTATGTAAACATGAAATGAAATTATTGTGAAAAAAATTTGAATCCATAATGTTTAATATTATCATGTGTTCGATTTTAATTATTATGCCTACGATTATGTTCCTCCTTTTATTCTTTCCCTTTTTATTTTTAATAGCTAGGCTATCTCGAGCCTAGATCTATCATAAAATGAATACGATTGAATGATTATTGCAAACAAAAAAGGGAAACGCTTGATTTTGGGCTATGACATGAATTGGAGGGTTTGGTTATAAATTACAAAGGGTTTGGGCATAATATAACATTGACAAGACTTGAATGCGTAAACCAAATTAGGAATTATACGTATGAACATGATTTGGGGTTTAGTGTAGGATTAACATCATTGATTTAAGCATGAAATTGACTTATGGATTTGTTAATGGGCACATGTCACTAGAATAAAACCTGTATTATAACTTGAATTTGGATAAGAACACAAACTTGATATGAAATCGACATCTGGAATTTGACATGAAGTTTACATCTAGAGCTTGAACATGAAATTGACATGAATATGAATTATGAATTTAATGATAGACGTAACCTGTTAATGGGATTATAAGCATAAATATAAATGTGGTTTTTGGGTAAAGCTTGGATTTGGGGAATTGACACTTGACATTTAGATTGAACTTGAACTCGAACATGGCTAACTCGAGGTTAGGATGAGTGCGCGGTGTAATCCTGCCCGGAACCGCCCGGCATATCCAGTGACCGCAAACAACATGCCTAATGTGAGAAGTTAGTCATATCGCGCTTTAACCGAGGTTTGACTAAGTTGTGGTGTAATACTGCTCGGAACCGCCTGGCATATCCAGTGACCACAACGACAGGTCTAATGTGAGAGGTTGTGACGCATAATTAATTAATGACACATGATTCGTGGGGTTAAGTCGTAGATTTGAAAGACAACACTTAACCAAATTTGACACATGATTCGTAGGGTTAAGTCATGAATTTGAAATACAACACTTAATCAATGTAACATGATTCTTGGGTGGGTTAAGTCGACACGAACAAATGAACAAAACTTAACCAAAAACGGAAATAGGGAATGTTAACTACCTATAATATGGAGTAAGCTAAGCAAGAACTGTGGGAAAACACCCGTGTGCTAGCGCCGAATAAAAGAGAACTTAAGTCATGCTTGAATTCATGGGAAAACCTTAGTCAAACAAGTTGAATTATAAAGCGAGAATATGTGGTCTGTCTAAGATAATGAGAATTGACTAAGTAAAACAACGAGAATGATAACTAAGTAACAAACCTTAGTTAACAGGAACTAAGCAATAAACCTTAGTTAAGAAAACGATCGAGAACGGGAACTAAGTTGTATCCTTAGTTAAGGGGACTAAGTGGTAAACCTTAGTTAACAAGATTAATGGGAAATGAAACTAAGTGGTAAACCTTAGTTAAGAACAACTAAGTAATAATTCTTAGTTAAGGAAACTGAGCCAGTCCATAAATAGATGAATAACGCGATATGGTAGATCATCCCTTAACAAGAACACGAGGAGGAGCGAACGTCCATCTGATTTCGTAAAAGGCTCCAGCGGACTGGGTTACGAAGCACGTAGCTTCGGGGGACGTGAGGGTACTCTTGGTATCCCTCTGTGAGGTTGTAGATGATCCGCCTGGGCTCACAGAGGTTAAGGTCTGCGGTAGAAGAACCAAGGGTATGCCTTGGTTGCAATATAGGCAACCTAAAGACTAGGGTGGACCAGCGTGAGTCGGCGATACTTAGTTTAGCCCTGTGATAGCACGTCGTCGACTACCTACCATGTTTAGTCAATCATAGTACGCATACAGAAAGGCAGAGAACTCCCAACATACCATATACTTGCTATCTAGTTATGGGTGAGGCTGGCCAATAGGAAAGTGGGGCATAGGTGGCGGGAGTACAGTTCTCGTGCTTTATTTTCTTGGATGCCTTTCATTAGTTAAGGGAGTGGTCACGTGGGACCATATCCACTGGTAGAAAAATAGACCTTAGCATATGCATCGGCAGATAACTTAAAGCTCCCGACCAAGTTCTGTATTTCTTGATTAGCCCTGCCACGGGATTCGGGCCGCACATATAGTGTACATGTGCAACTAGACATCGAAAACGATTCGCGATATATACGTGGGAAAAGGGCGTTGTTCGATAGGTAGCATAATCCCTAGTGGTCCTAGGTGGCATAAACCCGAATCGAATCTAGAAAATGTTCAATAGGTAGCTTAATCCCTAGTGGTCCTAGGTGGCATAAACCCGAATCGAATCTAGAAAATGTTCAATAGGTAGCTTAATCCCTAGTGGTCCTAGGTGGCATAAATCCTAGTTGAACACTCGATAGTTCATGATAAGGAAACCTAGCCAGATCAAGGGTGGCTGTCCAAACGATTTCAAGGATGGTGGCGCTACGTTGAAGTAGTATAGAATTACGTGATGAAGCCTGTACGATATATGGCAAGGGACTGTACATATACATGGAAAGGATTATACGAGTTGGGGAAAAACTACATATACGGTGTATTAGGTTAATCTACTAGTAAGTGGACGAGAATGACATGGGTTTGGCATTGAGTGCTAATATTGTGAATAACCTAATAAACAAGAAATTATAATTGAACGGTATATGTAGAGTTACACAGGAGTTTATTATAGTCCACTCACACAGAACTTATGTTCTGACCCCCTTCTCACAACATGCGCAGGTTAGGTTCATGACAGAGATGGTATAGCTTGAATACTGGCATAGCAGTATTATTATTAAGGTAAAGCTATTTTGAATAAATTATATTTTATTCCTTCCGCTATGAGCTGCTTTTTGAACTCTAACATGTTTCTTTCTCTCTGTCTTTTCTGCAGGATACCAGAGCACCCAACTCGGGGTCCGATGGATTGGATTTTGAAAAAAAATTGGTCTGTCGGAACCCGGGTTGTTACATCTGGTATCAGAGCCTAGGTTTAGTTTTCCTTGGGAAAAATTATGAGGGTGCGTATTTGTATTTTTGAGAAAATATAAATATTATATATATATTATATAAATCTAGATTGGTGTAGAACCCGCTTGAGGATTTAGCTTAGAGAGGAATGGAAATTTTACCCCCGTACACTGAAAATGGAATTCAAGGAAATTTTTGAAATTGTAAGAGAAAATAGAAAGTGTACATAAATATGGATATTTAAGATTGTATGTTCCGCTTAAGTCTATATTTCATGGAATCGGAACCAACATATGAGGAGAATTAACAATCACTAGTGCACACGTCAAGTTTTGGACTAACAGCATGACATAAGAATGGAGGTGGACCATCGCAAAGGAAGACGAAGAATCGCTGCACGAAAACGTATCAAAAAAAATTATGCAGGGTCAGGTCGACACTATGGTCGACCTACCCAGGGGCAGGTCGACCATAGTGTCGACCCCCCCCCCCCCTGTACGAAAAAAAAAATATAAGCTGAAGGCCGAAGCCTTCAGCTCACATATTTTGCACGTCTTCCCCCTTCCAGCAAGCTCCAAAACCCATTCCACTTCAACTTCTTCCACCTCCCATCTCTTCATTTCTCCACTATTTCTCATAAAATTAGTTTCAAATTAAAGCTTAAACCCTCCTCTATCCGGATCTATATCTTTTCCCTTTAATTTTGTATTTGAATCGCCATGGCGAACGAAGCTTCCCTCAATGAGCTTTATCCTCAACTTACACCGCAAGAGATCGAGTGGTGCAACGCCCAAGAGGAGATAATCAAGGAATACGTGAAGACCGCAAAATTAAAGTTATTATTGGGACGCCCGGTGAGATTTGGTGATTTTTCTACAACCCCCGTGGAAGATTTATTTACGGATGCGGGTTTGACTTCTATTTTGGATATGAACACCGTCGAGAGAAGGGGCTTCAAGCGTTCGGTAAGACTCTTTGACGCTAATTTAGATATTGGTATGGATGATGAAGGTTTGGTAACCTATAATTCGGTGGTTAAGGGCACTCTTATATATTTTAATGAAGTCCAATTTGGGGAAATGTTAAATATTCGTGGTATAAGACTTGATGTAACGGATCTTGAGATGGATAATGTAGTCGTATAGCGTAGGATTTTCAAGGATGAGTTTGAGAGTCATTGGAATAATGTCCATTTACGCCTACTTGCTAGATTTGTCATTAGAATTTTGCAGTATAATCTTGTTAGGCAGAATGGTGGTTTCGATAGGGTTCTGCACACCGTGAAGCGTGCTACTTACGCTATTTTTAGGGGTATACAGATGAACTGGGCACGCATCATTTTACAGCATTACAGCTCCACTAAGGAGACGAGACAGTCCAATATTTTTTTAGGAAATTTATGGACTGTAGTTTTTGTACGGAGTGGTGTTGATCTACGTAGCGAGAGTCATATAGCGCCTTCTCCTCATTCCTCTAGTATTATTGACTTAGCTGCGCTGATGAGGATGGGTATCCACTTACATGAGTTACTAGAGCCATAGCCCATGGAGCATGATGGAGAGGATGAGGGGGAGGAGGAGGGACAGGAAGATGAGCCACACGATGGTCATGATTATCAACCCGAACACGACGAAGAACCCCAGTATGTGCCGCAGGAAGGGTTTGATCCAGCACAGATAGAGCACGCTTGGGGAGGTGCTTGGACTTCCCAGGCTCCAGGATGGGGGACTTCCGATACCTCTGGATGGGATCCCTGGGATTCTCGATACTTAGATTGGAGGGCTGAGTTGAGGACCATCTCTGAGCGGCAGGCTCATCTAGTTAGAGATCAGCAGGATATCCTTAGGACCCAGCATGAGATGCTCCAGACACAGGTCGAGTTAGGACAGACTCAGCAGCAGATGTTACAGGATATGGGCACCTCTTACAATCAGTTGGGAGCTGGACTACAGGAACTACAACTAGAGGTTAGGCAGGGGACTCAACAGCATAGAGAGCAGTTGGATAGGGTGGAGAGCCAGATAGGTGGTATCGAAGATCTCATTCGTAGTTACTTCCGTTAGGACTTGACCTCTATTATTGTATCCGTAGAGTAGTGTTTTATTTTGTAGTGCTTGACTGTTTTCTTTGTTATCTAGTTGTAATGATGTACTGCAAAATTATTTAGATGTAATCCACAAGTTGTTTGCTTAATTAAATCTGTTATGATTATATAACCATGAAAATATTACGTTGTAATAAGAATGGTAATAAATGGTCAAAGAAAAACAAGGAAGTAAAAACAGGAAAATGCAGATTTTTCCGTTATATAAAATTTAGAAAATTAGATTTTTATAAATTTAAAAATGGATGGTAGGATCTTGGATGCGACAATTGAATGGACTGCACTCTTATTCTATAAAGGTGTGGGGAAATTTGGATGAAAAATATTTTTAAAATTTTCAAAAATATTGTGTTCATTTAGAACTGCAAGTATATTTAGGATGCGAGCATCATATTTTGAAAAAAAAAAGATTTTAAATAATTGCATCCATATAGGTGGTACCAAAAATTAGGCATACATACTTTACTGCAATGTAATTCACTTTGCACATGTGCACATGGTTGCAATAATTGAATGAACACTAATTGGATGGTTGCGAGGGGTTATTAATTTTACTCTTATTGAATTTCAAGGACGAAATTCCTTAAGGGTGGGAGAATGTAACACATCGCATTTTTGTTATAGTTATAAAAATGACATATATATACATATAATACGTATACTCCGAGATATTTTTAGAAACAATGGTGATACATGATTCGAACAAACTAAAGAACGATGGAAAATTTAAAATATTGAGAATTAAGTTATACGGAGTTCACCATTGCGTTCGTCTCGGAATTCTGCATGAAATCGAGTCCGAGATTTCAAAAATCGGACTCCGTACGAAGAAGTTATGACCTTCCGAAGTTTTAGAATATTAAAACAACAAAAACAGCTCAAAAACGAAAATAATATTTCGAAATTCAAACCCAGAAAAGAAGGGCGGGATTTTTCCCGCCCAATACCCAGGTCGACCGGGGGGTTGACTGGGTGGTCGACCTCCCCCTAACCAGGTCGACCATGTAGTCGACCTGGGGGTCGACCTGGTCACTTTTCCCAGAATCAGTTCTGGGTGCATTTTGATGTATTTGGGCTAGTTCTTGGGCGAGATTCGTAGCTTCGCACCTATAAAAACACCCCTAGGCTCACTGTAAACTCCGCACAATTCTCTGATGCTTCTATGCTATTCTTCTCTTCTTCTTCCTCTTCTCCACAAAAATTAATGGCAGTGCCATGACTCTCTTTCTTCTTCTCCAAGAAATTTCTAGATCCACTTTCTTCCCTTTTTCTTCAAATTAAAATGAGATCTATAATTACTACAACCATGAATAAAAAGAAAAGAGGCTTAGATCTAAATCACTGCGCAAAGAGACGGAATTCAGATCTGCAACCTATGCCGCATATGAAACCAAAGATGAATCAAAAGCAACAATAAAGGGGGAAATTAGTTCAAGGATTAATCCAATTCATGAATCAAAGGGGCAATCAAGGATCCACATATTGGAGCGTTAAAACACTGTGAGTGGAGTTATAATGTACTTTTTGTGTAAAATTATTATTTATTATTCAAACATTCCCTATGTAAACATGAAATGAAATTATTGTGAAAAAAAAAATTGAATCCATAATGTTTAATATTATCATGTGTTCGATTTTAATTATTATGCCTATGATTATGTTCCTCCTTTTATTCTTTCCCTTTTTATTTTTAATAGCTAGGCTATCTCGAGCCTAGATCTATCATAAAATGAATACGATTGAATGATTATTGCAAACGAAAAAGGGAAACGCTTGATTTTGGGCTATGACATGAATTGGAGGGTTTGGTTATAAATTACAAAGGGTTTGGGCATAATATAACATTCACAAGACTTGAATGCATAAACAAAATTAGGAATTATACGAATGAACATGATTTGGGGTTTGGCGTAGGATTGACATCATTGATTTAAGCATGAAATTGACTTATAGATTTGTTAATGGGCACATGTCACTAGAATAAAACCTGTATTATAACTTGAATTTGGATAAGAACACAAACTTGATATGAAATCGACATCTGGAATTTGACATGAAGTTTACATCTAGAGCTTGAACATGAAATTGACATGAATATGAATTATGAATTTAATGATAGACGTAACCTGTTAATGGGATTATAAGCATAAATATAAATTGGGGTTTCTGGGTAAAGCTTGGATTTGGGGAATTGACACTTGACATTTAGATTGAACTTGAACTCGAACATGGCTAACTCGAGGTTAGGATGAGTGCGCGGTGTAATCCTGCCCGGAACCGCCCGGCATATCCAGTGACCGCAAACAACATGCCTAATGTGAGAAGTTAGTCATATCGCGCTTTAACCCGAGGTTAGACTAAGTTGTGGTGTAACTCTGCCCGGAACCACCCGGCATATCCAGTGACCACAACGACAGGTCTAATGTGAGAGGTTGTGGCGCATAATTAATTAATGACACATGACTCGTGGGGTTAAGTCGTAGATTTGAAAGACAACACAACCAAATTTGACACATGATTCGTAGGGTTAAGTCATGAATTTGAAATACAACACTTAATCAATGTAACATGATTCTTGGGTGGGTTAAGTCGACACGAACAAATGAACAAAACTTAACCAAAAACGGAAACAGGGAATGTTAACTACCTATAATATGGAGTAAGCTAAGCAAGAACTGTGGGAAAACACCTGTGCGCTAGCGCCGAGTAAAAGAGTTTTTAAGTCATGCTTGAATTCGTGGGAAAACCTTAGTCAAACAAGTTGAATTATAAAGCGAGAATATGTGGTCTGATGTCTAAGATAACGAGAATTGACTAAGTAAAACAACGAGAATGATAACTAAGTAACAGGCCTTAGTTAATAGGAACTAAGCAATAAACCTTAGTTAAGAAAACGATCGAGAACGGGAACTAAGTTGTAATCCTTAGTTAAGGGGACTAAGTGGTAAACCTTAGTTAACAAGATTAATGGGAAAGGAAACTAAGTGGTAAACCTTAGTTAAGAACAACTAAGTAATAATTCTTAGTCGAGGAAACTAAGCCAGTCCATAAATAAATGAATAACTCGATACGGTAGATCATCGCTTAACAAGCACACGAGGAGGAGCGAACGTCCATCTGATTTCGTAAAAGGCTCCAGCGGACTGGGTTACGAAGCACGTAGCTTCGGGGGACGTGAGGGTACTCTTAGTATCCCTCTGTAAGGTTGCAGATGATCCGCCTGGGCTCACAGAGGTTAAGTTCTGCGGTAGAAGAACCAAGGGTATGCCTTGGTTGCAATATAGGCAACCTAAAGACTAGGGTGGACCAACGTGAGTTGGCGATACTTAGTTCAGCCCTGTGATAGCACGTCGTCGAATACCTACCATCTTTAGTCATTCTTAGTACGCATACGGAAAGGCAAAGAACCCCCAACAGACCATATACTTGCTATCTAGTTATGGGTGAGGCTGGCCAATAGGAAAGTGGGGCATAGGTGGCAGGAGTATAGTTCTCGCTCTTGATTTTCTTGGATGCCTTTCATTAGTTAAGGGAGGGGTCACGTGGGACCATATCCACTGGTAGAAAAGCAGACCTTAGCATCTGCATCGGCAGATAACTTAAAGCTCCCGACCGAGTTCCGTATTTCTTGATTAGCCCTGTCACACGACTCAGGCCGCACATATAGTGTACATGTGCATCTAGACATCGAAAACGATTCGTGATACATACGTGGTAAATGGACGTTGTTCGACAGGTAGCATAATCCCTAGTGGTCCTAGGTGGCATAAACCCTAATCGAATCTAGAAAACGTTCAATAGGTAGCATAATCCCTAGTGGTCCTAGGTGGCATAAATCCTAGTTGAACACTCGATAGTTCATGATAAGGAAACCTAGCCAGATCAAGAGTGGCAGTCCAGACGATTTCAAGGATGGTGGCGCTACGTTGAAGTAGTATAGAATTATGTGATGAAGCCTGTACGATATACGTCAAGGGACTGTACATATACATGGAAAGGATTATACGAGTTGGGGAAAAACTACATATACGGTGTATTAGGTTAATCTACTAGTAAGTGGACGAGAATGACATAGGTTTGGCCTTGATTGCTAATATTGTGAATAACCTAATAAACAAGAAATTATAACTGAACGGTATATGTAGAGTTACACGGGAGTTTATTATAGTCCACTCACACAGAACTTATGTTCTGACCCCCTCCTCACAACATGCGCATGTTAGGTTCATGACAGAGATGGTATAACTTGTATACTGGCATAGTAGTATTATTATCAAGGTAAAGCTATTTTGAATAAATTATATTTTATTCCTTCCATTGTGAGTTGCTTTTCGAACTCTAACATGTTTCTTTCTCTCTGTCTTTTCTGCAGGATACCAGAGCACCCAACTCGGGGTCCGATGGATTGGATTTTGAAAAAAAAATTGGTCTGTCGGAACCCGGGTTGTTACATAATCTAATTCACCCTCTAGGCTAATTTTCCAAGTCACTAGTAAATTTCACCAACCCATGTTATCCAGTTATATGTTATTAATATTAAATTATACCAATTCCATATCCAATGGCAATTATGTCAAACTTACATAAATTCAACATTATCGATTATATTCCTCGACCGCATAAAATAGATTATGCCCAATATATGCAATAACAATTATTATGCCACAAACCCCAAAATTACAGATTATATTCCAATATCTCCATATACCAATCATGCGTATTGTATAATAAGATTTAGTCTAGGTTCGAGATAACCTAGATCCAAAAATAAAAAGGGGAAAGGATAAAAAGGAGAGAACTCAAACGTAGGAATAAATAAAATAACAGATCTTATTAAATTAACATCATATTCATTATGGGGAATGGTAAACGATAGAAGCAACATTATACAACAAATATAGTTCAAATCCACTCACCTTGACTGGATTAGAGAAATAAGCGATTTGTTATTAATGTAGAACGCTGATTTAATCTTCTTATTTGATTATTGGTGAAGAGCTTGAATCGTTGATGAAGAATTTTGCTTCTTGATTTAATTAAACTCCAAAGTTGCTGAAGAACTTACAATTTAGTTTAAGGTTTTGGGGCGGCGGCCATGTTTGGTTGAAGTTTGGCGTCATGGAGGCGTCAAAAGGAATTGTTTATGAATTAGGTTAGGTCTAGGCACTATTTTATAGGTGTAGAGAGCGTTTTAGGGCCCTAGGATTGACCTAGAAGCCATCCGGTCCATACAGCATGTCAAACCACGTCACAGGAACAAAAATTGCCCATATCTGGGGTAGGTCGACCCCTTGGTCGACCTGACCCCCAGGTCGACCTGCCCTGTTCTGGGCGGGAAATTTCCCGCCCAGCTGACTAGGTCGAATTTCGAACTGTTTTGAATCTTCCGAAGGCCATAACTCTTTCACACGGAGTCCGATTTTCAAAACTTGGACTCTATTTCATGTAGAATTACGAGACGAACGCAATGGTGATGTCCATTTTACTTAATTCCTGATATTTAAATTAAGTATCCTTATTTTATTATCTTCTCTGTTACATACACTACCATTGAATTAATCTTTCCTTCTCTTTCATGTTAAGTAATTTTCATTGTACATCACCATTATTAACCTATCTATGCATATATATACATTTTTAATTATATAAAAAATGCGGGGTGTTACATTGTGGAGATGGAGATCTAAAGTGATCAATGGTTGCTAATGGTCTTCAATGAGTCAATACCGAAATTGCCATGAAGCATTAATCAACTGCTCTAATACCATGAAAGAATTTTCATTAGTGAGAGTGGATGTATGAAAAAACAATTGTTGTTTCTATTGAATTGATTGTAACTAAAGAGAATAGAATAAAATTATTTTACACTATACGTTGGCTGTTAATTTATAGCCATTGAATAATACAATCGGGCCAAGCCCAAGATGGGCCAAGGCCAGCAACAAACAAAATACCCAACACGGGTAAGATAAAAAAGTAAATGAAAAGGGTTATAGCCGACCTTTTCTCTAACATCAGACATTGTTTCTTTGCCTTTGGATTCTTCAGTCTTTGCACCTTTAAGACATTGTTAGAATGCATGATATGAGTTGACCATCCATTAACAAACTAGCATTGGAAAGTTGAATTAAAATCGTGTAAGCAGTATGTGTGTGTGTGTACAGTTGAAATTTAATTAATAGTTTCATATTTGAAAAGCATAAGCACCAACCAAATAATTTTATTGAAGTTACAAAATCAAGAGTTTTTCACATCTAAAATATTTGGTTTATCAACATGTCAGAGCTTTCTTAGGGATCTCACCAATTCCTATATAAGAGTATGTGGTTTAGCTATTTTATTACAAATTGAATTAAACTAAAAGTCGCAAAAAAAATGGTTTACCATGAACAAAGAGCATACCTAAGGACCAAATGCCAATCTCGTATATGGGTAAGATGACTTAGCCATTTATTATACGATTTCCATACCATCATTTAATGACGATCCTACATGTGTAACCAGGTCCATCATGGTTCTACGTAGTAGACGAAAACTCCACTTCCATTACCGCGGCTCTCCCCAGGACATGTTGAGGTAGTTGTCCTTTTCTTACCAACTTTTTGATTTCATTTTTTAGAAGTTTGGATTCAATTGTGTCATATCCGTTGATGTCATTGAACATGAAGTGTTTTGGAGAATTCCTTTTCTGTTAGAGGGTTTCCTCCTAGTTTGCTTCCTATACGAAAGATGATTCTAAGTCTCCCCGTGGGTCCTTACATGAGGAGTGTTCAAGTCAGTGTACAAAGAGAATATAAGTTTTAATGTTTTTGTTCCAACCACCATCATCATTGGCATTACATTTCCCTTTGTTAATTATAGAATCGAACTTTCCTTTATCTTTAATAGCGTTCACTTCAAGGGCTTCTGTAACACCCCGTAATTTTAAAATGGGACATAAGAGATAATTAAAGAATAATTAATTATTAAAAGAAGAATTAGATGAAACGGGTTACGCCATTGCGTTCGTCTTGGAATTCTGCTTGAGATAGTGTCCAAGTTTGCATAAAACAGATACCGTATGAAGAAGATATGGACGAACGAAGTTTGGCAGAAAAACCGGAAGTCGACCAGAATGCACTGGCGCACTTCACAAGTGCACCAGTACAAAAATGCATTGGAGCACCTGCCAAGTGTGCCCATACTGATCCAGCACAGAATTCTGGAGTGTTCTGTGATGATATGTCTTCTTCTGAGTGGCCGGATGATGTGTATTTGAGCTGGGTGGTTCTGATGGACTCCTAGTTCATCTAAGGGCTCTAAATAATCCTAGACTTCTATATAAGCAACCTACATCTAAACCCTAAACCACACAAATTCATTCCAAGGAGCCACCATGCTATCAATCATCATCCTAACCTAGCCACCATCTCTAATCAAACTAGAAAGCAAGATTAAAGCAAGAATCAAATTAAATCAAATCTAATTTAGAGTACTCAACGATCTACATCAAAGGTGAGCAATTCAGTTTCAGAAAACAAATTCCAGAAAACAAGAATTGCCTTTGTTTTGTAAGTTCACGATTACTTTCAGATTTAGACAACCAATTACAGTATGGACATGGAATAAAATGAATTTGGACCTATGCTTGATTTTCTATTTGGATCTATTCTTAGCCTTTGTGAATCTATGACTTTGGGTTGCTTCTTATCGATCCAATCGAACCTACACAAGTTGTCGAACCTAGTTTATTATTCAAGCCTTTCATTATAACTGCAAGTTTGGGAAGACTTTGGGGCATTGTTTTCATTATAACTGCAAGTTTGGGTTAGTTGGCTTGTAAACCAAGTTTTGGCCATACACTGTAAACTAGAATATTAAAACTAGATCGGGCTTAACTATTGATTTGGAACGCCAAATATATGACATAGTGATTTTGGCAATGACTATTATTGTACGTTTGGGAAGACGGGGTATAGCCTATTTTGATTAATAACTTGAAATTGGAATTGGTTGGGCATAACTTGAGAAACGGGATAATGACTAGTTTTGGTGGATTTGGGTAATTAGCATGAAAACGGTATAATTGGTATGCCATTAATTATGAACATAATTAATGTTATAATTTAATAGTGAATAATTTACATATACACCGTAAATATGTAAATATGCTAAAAGATGAGAATGCCTAACCCAAGGTTAGATTGAGTTGTGGTGTAAAACTGCCTGGAACCGACCGGCACATCCAGTAACCACAACAACACCTATCTAATGCGAGAGGATAGTGCATCATGCCCAAGAAAACCCGAGGTTAGATTGAGTTGTGGTGTAAAACTGCCCGGAACCGCCCGGCATATCCAGTAACCGCAACAGCACATATCTAATGTGAGAGATTGGTGCATTAATAAATAAATTAATGCTAATGACACATGCTAAGTATGGGAGGGTTAGGTTAATGATACTTAACCAATATGACATATGGGTGGGTTAAGTTAACTAAGGGAACACTTAACCGTTATAACATGTTAACTAAACAGATGGTAGGGTTAAGTTAACTAAGGGACACTTAGCCATTATAATATGTTAATTAAACAGAAGGTAGGGTTAAGTTAACTAAGGTAACACTTAACCAAAATATTTAATGACTTGTGGTAGGGTTAAGTAACACAAGAGGATACGCTTAACCAATATATAACATGTGGTGGGGTTAAGTAATACAAGAGGGTAACACTTAACCAATATATAACATGACGTATGGGAAGGGTTAAGTTAACACGAGAGGGCAGCACTTAATCAATATAACATGATTTGAGGTAGGGTCAAGTCAACACTAAAAGGAAACATTTAACCAACATGACGTGATGAGTGGGTGGGTTAAGTTAACTTAAATTGATTAATGACACTTGACCAATATAACTTGATGAACGAATGGGGTTAAGTTAAATGGGAAATACTTAACCAATATAACCTGATGAATGAACAGGGTTAAGTTAATAAATCACACTTAACTAATCCAACATGATAAGCGAGAAAGGTTAAGTTAATAAGAACCACTTAACCAACACGACTTGACGAGTAGGAGGTTAAGTACACGTCGGGTTGGTGGGTAATATTAGTAAATATAGGCCCACAAAACTTAACCATTAAATAAACATGCTTGAATCCGTGGGAAGGTTAAGTACAAGTCGGGTTGGTGGGTAATATTAGTAAATATAGGCCCACAAAACTTAACCATTAAATAAACATGCTTGAATCCGTGGGAAGGTTAAGTACACGTCGGGTTGGTGGGTAATATTAGTAAATATTGGCCCACAAAACTTAACCATTAAATAAACATGCTTGATTCCGTGGGAGGGTTAAGTACATGTCGGGTTGGTGGGTAATATTAGCAAATATAGGCCCGCAAAACTTAACCATTAAATAAACATGCTTGAATCTGTGGGAAGGTTAAGTACACGGTCGGGTTGGTGGGTAATATTAGTAAATATAGGCCCACAAAACTTAACCATTATATAAACATGCTTGGATCGGTGGGAGGGTTAAGTACATATCGGGTTGGTGGGTAATATTAGTAAATATAGGCCCACAAACTTAACCAGTAGGAAACCCTAGTAACGGGGACCCATTTCAGCAGTAACCCACATAGATGTATCACGGTACCTTGAGCTAGGCAGGGTGGGGCGCGATTACTATGCTGGTTATAAGCTATCAAAGATAACGGCGGGGGGTACGTCAGTGTAGGTTCCGACGGTTTACGGGCGTGCACGTACTCCGAAGTGGGAAAAAGCAGGCAATGGGTACCAGTAGTTATACACTGTGCATCTTGATTCGTGTCGGGTTGCCATTATAAGGATTGATACACCTTATGGTGGGACCAGCACAGGTTATCTACACGCAAGAGAGGGTCGATTGACACAGACACATGGAACATTTGTACAAGTAAGGAGCCGATCGATAGGGTAGTAAGGGTACATCTAACATCTTCATGGCAGTTAGGCTGATTGAGGTGGAATCCTCATAATAGATGTACACCTGAAGGCTACCACAATTGCGGGGATCGGGATCCGTTGTAATATTATCCTTTATACAGATTACTAGTTGGGACACTCGTTAGGTGGTGCAGAGATATAGAAATCAGAATAACATGGTAGTAGCGAAGCAGAGAATAGTTAACATGCGATGTTATACATATTTTATCTTGCCTATTTCTTATCCTGTGTATCCTATGTTCCTTATCATCATGCTTATGTCTTTGTTCAGTTTAATTCATGTCATGTTGTTCTTGCTTGTTCATATGCTGAAAGTAGCTGGACTTACCAGACTTATGCCTGATATAGTTTTGTTTCGCATCTTTTCTTCCGTTCCCCCCTCCCCCCAGGTTCTCGGGGAGGAAATGTTACCACTTAACTCAGTTTTCTTTACAAGCTCGAATATAGTCGATGTTTTGCTTTGGACCCTCTCTTCCACTGCTATGGATGGTTCATGTTTTATTAGGGAATATCATTGTTATTTTTATGCTTCTTTTATACTTGGAAGTTTTTAAATCAAGACAGAAGTTCTATGTATTACTTTTAGTATGATTGAGACAACTGTTGTAAAAGTTTGACTGAACCACATTGTTAATAAAATGACTTCATTTTCCACTGTTTTATTTGTCTGTCTTGTAATTTATCTGCATCTTTTACCTATAATGCTCCACCAAAGTTAAGGCACTCCCTTTGTGAGTGACCTAAGCGGAGGTGGGGTGTTTCACTTGGTATCAGAGGTGAAGGTTACCGGATCAGATAAAAGATTTGAAAATATATTTTCGAAACGGTTTTAAAAGTAGCATTTTCAAAAGAAAAGTTTTGTTTTAAAGGCATATTCCCCAAATCCATATGCACTATCTTTTGATCCTCTGTTTGAATCCTTGTTTCCTTCTTTCTTGATCTCCGGGGCTCCTGGT
Source organism: Allium sativum (assembly GCA_030737875.1). NCBI lineage: Eukaryota > Viridiplantae > Streptophyta > Magnoliopsida > Asparagales > Amaryllidaceae > Allium > Allium sativum. The sequence goes on along the minus strand of CM060927.1, from coordinate 192,255,208 downwards.
TTTCTGGGATGTAACCTCATCGCGGCATGGTTCCGTAGGCTTGATGAGACTACGACACTTGTCAAAAGGGAAAATAAGCGCCCAACTTCCATCTATAGCTGCAGTAGTTTGACCTACGGCTAATTTTCTTTCGAGCTTTGTAGGATTTTTTCCATGCAATGGAGGCAGCTTTCAAGAGACTTGTCGACAAGTTACACAAGGATGGCAAAGGTGAAAATGAGGGAGTTTAGCTAAGGAACGCAACCCAAGGATGAGGAACTCATGGATATAGACTTGGTTTACAAAGGAGGTAAAAAGGAAAGAATAGTGAAAACATAATACAAGAGGAAGTATCTTTATTATAGTATAACGGGTCATATAAGGACAAGGGAAAGAACAAAGAAAAGGATTTTCAGGAGGGCAAGAGCATGCTCTCACCGCCAGCATACCTGAGAGGGAGGTAGTAAAGTTTTTGTTGAAAAAGTTTAGTTTTCTTTTGATTATCCTGTTAGTACTCTTTTGATTTTAGCGCTTCACATTCTTTCATATCTGCTTCCATAGTTGAGTCTCTGCACCCTAGAGCTTGTATAGTAGAGGATCCCATTATTTTCTCAAATCCAATCGGTGGTTCGGCTCATTTATCTTTGATTTGTAAGGATTTGAGAATAGTTATATTAAGTACTGAGTCTAAGTGTAGTGCTTATGTTTTTGGTTTCATGGGCTATGGTTGATTCTAGGCATGGGATGGTTAGCTAGTAATTGCGAAAGGAGGGTAGTTAGACCTTTTACTTGCCTCGGGAATACCCTCGCGATTTCGTGCGATCCTAAGGGATCAGTTAGGCTAAGCTACCTAGAATCACTTGATGCATCTATCGACGATTTGCGATCCATTAGAATAGTCCATGAGTACGAGGATGTTTTGATTAGGTTAGGGGTTTTCCCCTAAAACACGAGTTAGACTTCCGCATATGTCTAGTCGACAATGCAAAGCCAGTTATGCGATCAACGATAATTTTGGAGCAAAATTGGCGAGGATAGCCAGAGTCGGTTAAGTGCTCAATTGTTTGCTTGTTTTGCTAGTATCATCTCACATAAATCATCCAAATTGGGTGTTTGTCTGATGTTGGTTTAGGCCTTTGGGTCTTGTACTTGAGGGATGTCAAGTTCGACAAGGATGGTTTGCGTGAGAAATAAATGGTTGTGGTAGGCGCCCTAAGTAAGACTGACCTTAAGACAGGTAAAAAGTACCAGCAACCTTTAGCTTTAGACCCTTAGATTTGTGATGTGATGGATAAGCTAAGTATAGGAGAGACCTCTAATCATCTTAGTATATACACTTGGTATCATGGTTAACATCTGTTTATCTTGGAAAGGTAATTCGACTACGTCGGATACCCTCTAGCATAGTGAGTGATCGAGATCCTATCTTTACTAGTAAGTTTTGGAAATGGAGGTTGAGAAGCTTCGCAATCGTGAACTCAAGACAGTCAGAGCACAATTAAGCGAAGCTCAAGAAGATGCGACTTAGAAGACTGAAGATGTGACGGCCCGCCCCGCACCAACTGGCATTTACTCCAAAGGTGCGCTGTACACATGTCCAGTTAGCACGGAACGGGTCGTGAGAAGAAAAGGGAAGAAGGAAATGAACATACAAAGAACCTGTAGAATGTCTCACAGCGCATAGAACAAAATATAATAATAACATACTTGACATAAAACAGGAGAGACAGTGCATAAGCTGAAAATCAGAACTAAACATCATAGCAGCAGAAATCCAAAATACAGCTTATTACAACTTTCAAACTGTCTCAAAGCAAAAGTAAGATAAAGGAGGTACACTACTAATGCCCAAGTAGCGACCACCAACGACACAGGGAGAATGTGTAAATATATATATCATACGTGGAAGCCTCCTGCCCGCCTCCGAATCAGCCACTCGCGCATCACCAGCTAACCTGTCTCTAGTCTGCTCGTGTGAGCACCCAGAGTAATAAGAGGAGACATAAAACTCCGGGTCAGACATAAAGCCTGGTATGAGCGATAAGCATCTAAAGTGAACAATAACAGGTAGACTAAAACATACCTGAACCTGGACCTGCAACCAAAGAGTTAGCACTACATACTGTACAACACTCTAAGGTACCATATCAAACAGTGTAAAGATACGGAGGTAGGGGAGGTGTGCATGTCATAGGGATGGCAAACAATCAAACATAGCATCCATCCTCACATCTCTCACTCAGTGCGTAAAGCATACGATATTCACCACTTCGATCACCCAACATACCTTGCTACGATCACTCTGCCCCATGAAGTCATAAATGGCTTCACTGCACTGATAACGTAGCCACAAATCCTTCGCTATGTCCACTTTGCCCCATGGAGTCACAAGAACCCCACTGCACTGGCTCATAGCCTTACTAATCCTTACTATGTCCACTCTGCCCCATGGAGTCGCAATGACCCCACTGCACTGGCTCATAGTCTTACTACGCATCACCTTGCCCCTCAGGTCATAATGACCCTACTGCACTGATAACGTAGTCTTGCTACCATCACCTTGCCCCTCAGGTCATAATGACCCTACTGCACTGATAAGTAGCCCATCATCCATTTTTAGTGGTGAATCGAAGTTATGAACGTCGACAACTCCTTAGCACACGTCCCGCAGCAAAGTCCAACCATGAAGTGAACTCATCGGTTCCCAACTGGATCCTGAGCTCTAACTTCCCATATTGATCTACCTTTGCATCTCGGGTTATTGATCAATACTGGGTCGGGTCGGGTTTCTCCTCAAGCCATCGGTTCGGGTCGGGTATCCTCCATCGGTTCGGGTCGGGTCCTCTTCTGGTGCGGTTCGGTTATTTCTCCTCAGGTCGGGTCGGGTCGGGTGCTTCACTTCGGGTCGGGTCAAGTGCCTCTCCTCCAGTCCCTGCTTCCGCTCCGATTCGCCTCGTCATCCTTCACGCGCTTCGATCCGATCCATCCTCCTCTATCCGCTCCGATCCCTCCTCTTAAATCCGATCCGATCCCAGTTCAGTTAGCGTGGACTTCCTTTTTGCCAATTTTCTCAAGTGTCAGGTTCCGATCTGATCGGGTTCCTTGCCCAGTTCAACATATCCGATCCGAGCCCCATATCCGATCCGATCCGAACCCAGCACTGTTTTCTGAAACTGTTCCAGCAAGTGTTCACGCCTTTCAACGACGTTTCCAACCATTCTAACTATTGAAACTAATCACAAAGCATTTCATACAGTCATAGCAACATGCATAATCAACCACAACATCAAAACATCAATATAATAGGTTAAAATGGATCAAACATACCCCAAAATCCCATATCTCCCCCAAAGCATGTTTAGGTGAAACTAATGATAGGATTAGCAAAACTTAACCAAATTAACCCAAATTCATATCAGAGGTCTAAAACATCATTTAAGAATTTATGAACATTTTTCCCGAATTTTATCATGTTTAAATTCGCTAATTAACACTAATCACCCTTAATTAGCCATAATTAGTGCAAAACTATGCAAATCACTCACCTTAGCCACAAATAAACTAAGATCTGAAATGATTCTCTGATTTGATGTGAATCTCAATGCCAAACAGCAGCTCCAATGTTGCTTTGGTGTAGATCTTCCTTGATTAGGGGTTGCTAAGCCAAATCCTTGACCAAAAGATGATTTGGAGGTGATTACAGGTTAGAGGCCATTTTTAGGGTTCCTTGGTGATAAGTGGAGGCTAGAAAACTGAAATGGAATGATCCTCTATCTCATTTCAGCCTCCCCATAACCCTAATCCCGAAATGGGTTAAGGGCCTACTCACTAATCACCCGATTTGGCCCGGTTAAGCAGTTTTTCACCCTCCAAACCTTATTTCAGCCATATCTCCCAAACGGTAAGTCCGTTTGGCTACTATGACCACTCTACGGAAAGGTAAACCATCAAACGAATCCAGTGGAAGTGGTTTCAGGTCAAAATTCCTTTCCAATCAAAAGTTATGGCCAAAACAGTACCAACTAAGGGCAAAATGGTCATTTAAAAATCGACAAAAATCATGAACATGGGAAATGACTCTAGTGGATGTTTCCCAAAGTTACATGACCATACAACTTCACATGAGAAAGAAATAAATATTCTACAATCCTACGATGTGTAGAATACGGGTCGTTACACTCCCCCCCCCCCCCTTAAGAAATTTCGCCCCCGAAATTCCCTAATCAAAACACACACAGAGGTTCCCGCATGCCTATCAACCATAAAACAACCATCAAACATGCAAAACAAGCAAAACAAGTTTACCCTAGCATGCGGAAAACTAAATTGCAAGGTAAATCTTACCAGGCAAAGAGTTCTGCATATGCCTTCCTAATGCTCTCCTCTGTCTCCCAAGTACAATCATTCTCGTCCTCGCCCCACTGAACCTTGACTAGCTTCACCGCCTTCCTTCGAAGTTGCTTCGTATCGTGCCCCACAATACGAATCGGCTTGCGGTTCCCAACCGCCTCGGGTTCTACTTCGAAGTCCTCTAACTGATCAGGTGAAATAGTCATATCTGAGTCGTGAACGGACTTCCTTAGTTGGGAAACATGAAATACATTGTGAACTCCCGCCATCTTCTCTGGTAAGCCAACTCTATATGCCAAATTCCCGACTAGTTCAAGAACAGGGAATGGGCCAACAAATCTTGGTGCTAATTTGCCTCTCCTGCCAAATCGTATCACGCTCTTCAACGGAGAGATCTTGACAAACACCAAGTCACCAACGGAGAATTTCAAGTCTCTTCTCCTCTTATCAGCATAACTCTTCTGCCTATCTTGGGCAGCTTTCATTCGTTGCTGAATGATCTTGATCTTATCGGAAGTTTCTCTCACCACATCTGGTCCAAGCACAAACTTCTCGCCAGTCTCTATCCAACATGATGGTGAGTTGCACGTTCTTCCGTACAAAGCTTCATATGGAGCCATACCGATACTGGATTGGTAGCTATTATTATATGCAAACTCTACTAGATGCAAATGGTCATCCCATGATCCACCAAAATCCAATATGCACGCTCTCAAGAGATCTTCCAATATACGATTCACCCTCTCCGTCTGACCGTCGGTCTGAGGATGATATGCGGTACTGAGATGTAATCCTGACCCTAGAGCCTCTTGTAAGCTCTTCCAAAACCAACTAGTGAACAACGGGTCTCGGTCACTCACAATGCTTTTGGGTACTCCATGAAATCTCACTACCCACTTCATATACAATTCGGCCAACTTGGTTGTCGTTCTGGTCGATTTGACTGGTATAAATCTGGCACTCTTAGTCAATCGATCCACAATTACCCAAATGCTATCATGTCCCGATCTAGTCCTTGGTAAACCATCGATGAAATCCATCGAGACTTGCTCCCATTTCCATTCGGGAATTTCTAATGGTTGCAACAAACCATTAGGCTTCTTTTGCTCGGCTTTAACTAGCTGGCAATTCATGCATTTGGATATAAACTTCCCAACGTCTCTTTTCATCCCTTCCCAGTAGTAAGTCTGTCTCATGTCTCGATACATCTTATTACCACCGGGATGTATAGTCAGTTTTGAGTGATGACATTCTCTAAGCACTTCATCTCTCAAACCATTCACGTTGGGCACAACTAGTTTTCCATTCTTCCGAAGCCATCCATCTCGATCAAGCCCATACACATTCATCTCCTCACCGCCGATGTTCATCTCTAACATGGAGATGATTTCCAATAGATTAGGATCGTTCCTCTGGCTAGAACCAATCCTCTCTATCAAGGTGGGTCTGATCGTCAAACTAGCTAGCATGACTGGATCCAATTCGTACTTTGGTCTGAAATCAAACCCCGCGATATACTCCAGTTGCTTCCACTCAAGAAACATTGCCCCTAAACTGGCATGTCTCCTACTCAAGGCATCGGCTACCGCATTACCTTTCCCAGGTGTGTATGCGATATCAAAATCATACGAAGCCAAGAACTCTAACCATCTCTGCTGATAGAGGTTCAGATCTTTCTGAGAGAAGAGATACTTCAACGATTTATGATCGGTAAATAACTCAAATCTTTCTCCCAAGAGATAGTGTCTCCACATCTTCAGCGCAAATACAATCGCTGCTAATTCCAAATCATGGGTAGGATACTTCTTCTCATGCGGCTTTAGCTGTCGACTAGCATAAGCTACAACCCTACCTCCTTGCATCAATACAGCACCCAGTCCGGTACCACAAGCATCTGTGTATACCGTCATCTCTTCATTCCCTTTAGGAATGACTAACACTGGCGCACGCGTCAACTTCTCCTTTAGACTCCTGAAGGCATCCTCACACACTTCGTCCCAGACGAAGGACTGATTCTTCTTAGTCAATTGAGTCAACGGTGCTGCTATCTTGGATAAGTCCTGGATAAACTTACGATAATATCCAGCTAATCCCAAGAAACTTCTCACATCTGTTACATTCTTCGGTGTAGGCCAATCCTGTACCGTAGCCACCTTCGCAGGGTCCACGGCAATACCATTCTCTGAAACAACATGTCCCAAGAATCTTACTTCCCTTCTCCAAAAATGACACTTAGAGAATTTCGCTTTCAATTGGTGTTTCCTCAACACCTCCATCACTATCCTCAAGTGTCCCTTGTGTTCCTCCTCTGTCCTTGAGTAAACAAGGATATCATCCACGAACACAAGAACAAACTTATTCAACTGATCTCTGAATACTCGATTCATAAGATCCACAAAGTAGGCTGGTGCATTGGTCAACCCAAACGGCATGACCAACCACTCATAAAATCCAGACGGCGTCCTAAATGCCGTTTTTGGAACACTCTCATCCGCTACTCGAAGCTGATAAAATCCTGTCGTGAGGTCCAACTGGGAGAACACTCTTGCTCCCTCCAGTTGATCAAACAAATCATCTATCCGCGGTAGAGGATACTTATTCTTCCTCGTTACCTTATTCAACTCGCGATAGTCCACACATAAACGAAGGGAACCATCTGCCTTAGTGGCAAACACAACTGGTGCTCCCCACTCGGGGACACTCCTTCTAATAAATCCCTTCTTTAAAAGATTGTTGACTTGCACCCCGAGCTCTCGCTGCTCCCTTGGTGCCATACGACGAAGTGGCATCACTATAGGTCTGGCATCTTTCACTAAATCAATACGGAACTCAATCTCTCGGTGTGGTGAAAGCCCGGTCACCTCCTCGAAGACGTCCGGATACTGGCCAACCACGGGCACATCTGACAACTCATCCTGCGGGATGTCGAGGGAATTTACAAAACTAGTCATAACCCCATCACTAGGTAGACTACCAAACACTACACTCCGCCCATCATCCGCCCTCACTGTCACCAAAAAGCCCTCACAGTATACCACCACCCCGTATCTTTGGATCCAATCGACTCCCAATATAATGCCATACCCAGTAAAGCCCAAAACAAAGCAATCACATACAAACATACATCCATGACTCGATAAGACCAAATTCCTGCAAATCATACTAAGGCTAGTCGAACCACCAATCGGGTTCGTCACAACCAATGGTCTATCGACTATCTCGGGTTCCAGTCCCAACCTATCTACCAGGTCACTAGATATGAAGGAACGGGAAGCCCCAGTGTCAAACAAAACTCGAACTGGTACATCATAGATAGAAAGCATACCTTGAATAACAACATTCTTTCCTTTCTCCGCCGCAGTTGGGGCATTCGACGAAGAAGGAACAACATCAATAGCATATGCTTTCACAATCTGCTTCTCCTTAAGAGGTTGCGGACACTTATCCTTCTGATGTCCCATTTGACCACAGTTGTAGCACTTCCTTTCCGCTGGCTTGGCCCGACATTCTTTAGCATAATGGCCCTTCTTTCCACAGCTGAAGCACTCAACATCCTTCTTGCTCTTTTTCTGGCCACCCTTAGATTGGTCCTGCTTCCTCTTATTCTGGGAGTTATTCTTGCCTCCACCGCCTGCTTGCGGCTTTGGCCCTTCTGCAGATGCAGCCTCAGTCTTTGACTTAGGGTAAAGACTCTCTGATCTCAAAGCTTTCCCCACGATCGATTCAAAAGTCTCATCGATGTGGTTGATAAGCCTTTCCCCCAAGTATCCATCCAAACCAGTAATGAACTTCTCATTCTTCTTCTCAGGAGTGTCAATGAGAGACAGTCCATACTTCGACAAAGTGTCGAACTCAGCAATATAATCAGAAACTACCCTTCCGTTCTGCTTGAGTTCCAAGAACCTCTTAAACAACACTGACTTCTGGGCAGCTGGAATGAACTTCTCGCTAAAGCGAGCCTTGAACTGATCCCAAGTAACCTGGTCTTCTGGAGTAGCTGTTCTAATGGAATTCCACCAATTCATCGCTCGCCCTTGCAGCTGACGAGACGTTAGCCTTCTCTTCATCACATCCTCAAGACCCAAGTCATCGCAGATACGATCACAGCTATCCATCCAATCTTGAACATCTGTGGCCGACTCCGTTCCGTGGAACGGCTTCCCACCAAGATTAGTGTAATCCTTGCACAACTTGGCAAAATCGACCCTAGGCGCCTGCACTACTGGGCCAACACCAACTCCGGGATTGGAAACTGCCCCTTGCACTTCTCTAAGCATGTCTCTCATGAGGTTAGTAAACATCGCCCTCATGTCAGCGGCATTCCCTTGGTTGGTCCCTCTACCAGCACACCTCGTATCTCGGCTCATCGTCAATCTGAAAAAGGGAAACGATTAACGACCCCATAGTGGTGCTAGTGCAGTGCGACTTCATTCATATACTACTAATAGTATATATATATAGCTTTTGAAAACCAAAATAATTACAAATACGCGCTCTCATATACGTACTATCTCTCCCTAGTGTCTTTCCCTAGGTTAACTACGCAACCTAGAGCTCTGATACCAAGTGTGACGGCCCGCCCCGCACCAAGTGACATTTACTCCAAAGGTGCGCTGTACACATGTCCAGTTAGCACGGAACGGATCGTGACAAGAAAAGGGAAGAAGGAAATGAACATACAAAGAACCTGTAGAATGTCTCATAGTGCATAGAACAAAATATAATAATAACATACTTGACATAAAACAGGAGAGACAGTGCATAAGCTGAAAATCAGAACTAAACATCATAGCAGCGGAAATCCAAAATACAACTTATTACAACTTTCAAACTGTCTCAAAGCAAAAGTAAGATAAAGGAGGTACACTACTAATGCCCAAGTAGCGACCACCAACGACACAGGGAGAATGTGTAAATATATATATATCATACGTGGAAGCCTCCTGCCCGCCTCCGAATCAGCCACTCGCGCATCACCAGCTAACCTGTCTCTAGTCTGCTCGTGTGAGCACCCAGAGTAATAAGAGGAAACATAAAACTCTGGGTCAGACATAAAGCCTGGTATGAGCGATAAGCATCTAAAGTGAACAATAACAGGTAGACTAAAACATACCTGAACCTGGACCTGCAACCAAAGAGTTAGCACTACATACTGTACAACACTCTAAGGTACCATATCAAACAGTGTAAAGATACAGAGGTAGGGGAGGTGTGCATGTCATAGGGATGGCAAACAATCAAACATAGCATCCATCCTCACATCTCTCACTCAGTGCGTAAAGCATACGATATTCACCACTTCGATCACCCAACATACCTTGCTACGATCACTCTACCCCATGAAGTCATAAATGGCTTCACTGCACTGATAACGTAGCCACAAATCCTTCGCTATGTCCACTTTGCCCCATGGAGTCACAAGAACCCCACTGCACTGGCTCATAGCCTTACTAATCCTTACTATGTCCACTCTGCCCCATGGAGTCGCAATGACCCCACTGCGTTGGCTCATAGTCTTACTATGCATCACCTTGCCCCTCAGGTCATATTGACCCTACTGCACTGATAACGTAGTCTTGCTACCATCACCTTGCCCCTTAGGTTATAATGACCCTACTGCACTGATAAGTAGCCCATCATCCATTTTTAGTGGTGAATCGAAGTTATGAACGTTGACAACTCCTTAGCACACGTCCCGCAGCAAAGTCCAACCATGAAGTGAACTCATCGGTTCCCAACTGGATCCTGAGCTCTAACTTCTCATATTGAACTACCTTTGCATCTCGGGTTATTGATCAATACTGGGTCGGGTCGGGTTTCTCCTCAAGCCATCGGTTCGGGTCGGGTATCCCCCATCGGTTCGGGTCGGGTCCTCTACTGGTGCGGTTCAGTTATTTCTCCTCGGGTCGGGTCGGGTGCTTCACTTCGGGTCGGGTCGAGTGCCTCTCCTCCAGTCCCTGCTTCCGCTTCGATTCGCCTCGTCATCCTTCACGCGCTTCGATCCGATCCATCCTCCTCTATCCGCTCTGATCCCTCCTCTTAAATCCGATCCGATCTCAGTTCAGTTAGCGTGGACTTCCTTTTTGCCAATTTTCTCAAGTGTCAGGTTCCGATCCGATCGGATTCCTTGCCCAGTTCAACATATCTGATCCGAGCCCCATATCCGATCTGATCCGAACCCTGCACTGTTTTCTGAAACTGTTCCAACAAGTGTTTACGCCATTCGACGATGTTTTCGACCATTCTAACTATTGAAACTAATCACAAAGCATTTCATACAGTCATAGCAACATGCATAATCAACCACAACATCAAAACATCAATATAATAGGTTAAAATTGATCAAACATACCCCAAAATCACATATCTCCCCCTAAGCATGTTTAGGTGAAACTAATGATAGGATTAGCAAAACTTAACCAAATTAACCCAAATTCATATCAGAGGTCTAAAACATCATTTAAGAATTTATGAACATTTTTCCCGAATTTTATCATGTTTAAATTCGCTAATTAACACTAATCACCCTTAACTAGCCATAATTAGTGCAAAACTATGCAAATCACTCACCTTAGCCACAAATAAACTAAGATCTGAAATGATTCTCTGATTTGATGTGAATCTCAACGCCAAACAGCAGCTCCAATGTTGCTTTGGTGTAGATCTTCCTTGATTAGGGGTTGCTAAGCCAAATCCTTGACCAAAAGATGATTTGGAGGTGATTTAGAGGTTAGAGGCCATTTTTAGGGTTCCTTGGTGATAAGTGGAGGCTAGAAAACTGAAATGGAATGATCCTCTATCTCATTTCAGCCTCCCCATAACCCTAATCCCGAAATGGGTTATGGGCCTACTCACTAATCACCCGATTTGGCCCGGTTAAGCAGTTTTTCACCCTCCAAACCTTATTTCAGCCATATCTCCCAAACGGTAAGTCCGTTTGGCTATTATGACCACTCTACAGAAAGGTAAACCATCAAACGAATCCAATGGAAATGGTTTCAGGTCAAAATTCCTTTCCAATCAAAAGTTATGACCAAAACAGTACCAACTAAGGGAAAAATGGTCATTTAAAAATCGACAAAAATCATGAACATGGGAAATGACTCTAATGGATGTTTCCCAAAGTTACATGACCATACAACTTCACATGAGAAAGAAATAAATATTCTACAATCCTATGATGTGTAGAATACGGGTCGTTACAGAAGACTAGATACGCGCATAATACCCTTTTTAAGGGTATACCCTTGATTCCTCTTTTTCTGTAAAGTTTATTTGCATGCTAGTCTTTATCTTTTAAGTATATCCTCTCGGTCCTATTCCCGATCCTTAGGTAGAAGCCAATGGATGTAAACATGTGTTTGAGACATGTTATGTTTGGTGGATGCAAGTGGTTGCAAGTGTTTGCTAGTGGTTGCTCGTGGATGCATATACACACATTAGGCACTAGATAGGCTCAGTCACTTTCATATTGCATATGCATGACTCAACTTATATATATATATGGATTGAAACTTGGTGTGTTATCATATGCATGTTGCATTTGTTTGAATGATTAAAGCACTCATGTAGAAATTAAAAAGTACGATTAGGAATAATTGCATACATGATGGACTCATGACACTGACATAATTCGCATTAAGGAGGTCAACTGAATCAGTAGACCGCCTGATTTTGCATTAGATAAGGACATATACACACACTATGCATATGATCACGAAAGCATTAGAAATCTTTTCTAAGGACAATGGACGCATGTGATTGAATGGTTGAATAGATGGATGTTGGATGTTAGGATATACATTAGGATATACATTCTTCCTAACGTGAAGATTTCGGGGACGAAATGCTTTAAGTAGGGGGGGATGTAACACCCCGTAATTTTAAAACGGGACATAAGAGATAATTAAAGAATATTTAATTATTAAAAGAAGAATTAGATGAAATTGGTTATGTCATTATTTTCGTCTTGGAATTCTGCTTGAGACAGGGTCCAAGTTTGCGTAAAACGGATACCGTATGAAGAAGATATGGACGAACGAAGTTTGGTAGAAAAACCGGAAGTCGACCAGAATGCACTGGCGCACTTCACAAGTGCGCCAGTACAAAAATGCACTGGAGCACCTGCCAAGTGTGCCCATACTGATCCAGCACAGAATTCTGGAGTGTTCTGTGATGATGTGTCTTCTTCTGAGTGGCCGGATGATGTGTATTTGAGCTGGGTGGTTCTGATGGACTCCTAGTTCATCTAAGGGCTCTAAATAATCCTAGACTTCTATATAAGCAACCTAAATCTAAACCCTAAACCACACAAATTCATTCCAAGGAGCCACCATGTTGTCAATCATCATCCTAACCTAGCCACCATCTCTAATCAAACTAGAAAGCAAGATTAAAGCAAGAATCAAATTAAATCAAATCTAATTTAGAGTATTCAACGATCTACATCAAAGGCGAGCAATTCAGTTTCAGAAACAGATTCCAGAAAACAAGACTTGCCTTTGTTTTGTAAGTTCACGATTACTTTCAGATTTAGACAACCAATTATAGTATGGACATGGAATAAAATGAATTTGGACCTATGCTTGATTTTCTATTTGGATTATTCTTAGCCTTTGAGAATCTATGACTTTGGGTTGCTTCTTATCGATCCAATCGAACCTACACAAGTTGTCGAACCTAGTTTATTATTCAAGCCTTTCATGTCCATAATATTGTTCATAATCAGATCTATATGCCTGCAATAATTCTAAATCAGTTTATTCAGTTATGCTGTAATTCTAATAGATCTGTAATTCTTGTGTTTTGGGACTATCATCTTGTGCCAGTTCTTATGCCTATCATTGTCATTTTATTCCTATTTGTTCTTTATTTTATTTGTGAATCTAGATTGACCAATAATCTAGGTTGAATCGTGATATACATACGATGGGAATACGGGGAAGGTTTGGGTTATTGGGGCATAAACATGAAATTGACAATATTGGCATAACATAATTGGGGAAAGTAACTGAACATAACATATTAGGTGAAATGGTTGGGCAAAACTTGTAACTGACATTGGGGCATTTTTTTCATTATAACTGCAAGTTTGGGTTAGTTGGCTTGTAAACCAAGTTTTGTCCATACACTGTAAACTATAATATTAAAACTAGATTGGGCTTAACTATTGATTTGGAACGCAAAATATATGACATAGTGATTTTGGGAATGACTATTATTGTAAGTTTGGGAAGACAGGGTATAGCCTATTTCGATTAATAACTTGAAATTGGAATTGGTTGGGCATAACTTGAGAAACGGGATAATGACTAGTTTTGGTGGATTTGGGTAATTAGCATGAAAACGGTATAATTGGTATGCTATTAATTATGAACATAATTAATGTTATAATTTAATTGTGAATAATTTACATATACACCGTAAATATGTAAATATGCTAAAAGATGAGAATGTCTAACCCGAGGTTAGATTGAGTTCTGGTGTAAAACTGCCCGGAACCGCCCGGCACATCCAGTAACCACAACAACACCTATCTAATGTGAGAGGTTAGTGCATCATGCCCAAGAAAAACCCGAGCTTAGATTGAGTTGTGGTGTAAAAATGCCCGGAACCGCCCGACATATCTAGTAACCGCAACAACACATATCTAATGTGAGAGGTTGGTGCATTAATAAATAAATTAATGCTAATGACACATGCTAAGTATGGGAGGGTTAGGTTAATGATACTTAACCAATATGACATATGGGTGGGTTAAGTTAACTAAGGGAACACTTAACCGTTATAACATGTTAACTAAACAGATGGTATGGTTAGGTTAACTAAGGGAACACTTAGCCATTATAACATGTTAATTAAACAAATGGTAGGGTTAAGTTAACTAAGGTAACACTTAACCAAAATATATAATGACTTGTGGTAGGGTTAAGTAACACAACAGGATACACTTAACCAATATATAACATGTGGTGGGATTAAGTAATACAAGAGGATAACACTTAACCAATATACAACATGACGTATGGGAAGGGTTAAGTTAACACGAGAGGGCAGCACTTAATCAATATAACATGATTTGAGGTAGGGTCAAGTCAACACCAGAAGGAAACACTTAACCAACATGACGTGACGAGTGGGTGGGTTAAGTTATCTTAAATTGATTAATGACACTGGACCAATATAACTTGATGAATGAATGGGGTTAAGTTAAATGGGAAATACTTAACCAATATAACCTGATGAATGAACAGGGTTAAGTTGATAAATCACACTTAACTAATCTAACATGATAAGCGAGAAAGGTTAAGTTAATAAGAACCACTTAACCAACACGACTTGACGGGTAGGAGGTTAAGTACACGTCGGGTTGGTGGGTAATATTAGTAAATATAGGCCCACAAAACTTAACCATTAAATAAACATGCTTGAATCCGTGGGAAGGTTAAGTACAAGTCGGGTTGGTGGGTAATATTAGTAAATATAGGCCCACAAAACTTAACCATTAAATAAACATGCTTGAATACGTGGGAAGGTTAAGTACAAGTCGGGTTGGTGGGTAATATTAGTAAATATAGGCCCACAAAACTTAACCATTATATAAACATGCTTGGATCAGTGGGAGGGTTAAGTACATACCGGGTTGGTGGGTAATATTAGTAAATATAGGCCCACAAACTTAACCAGTAGGAAACCCTAGTAACGGGGACACATTTCAGTGGTAACCTACATAGATGTATCACGGTACCCTGAGCTAGGCAGGGTGGAGCACGATTACTAGGCTGATTACAAGCGGTCAAAGATAACGGGAGGGGTTACGTCAGTGTAGGTTTCGACGGTTTACGGGCGTGCACGTACTCCGGAGTGGGAAAAACCAATAGTTATACACTGTGCATCTTGATTCGTGTCGGGTTGCCATCATAAGGATTGATACACCTTATGGTGGGACCAGCACAGGGTATCTACACGTAAGAGAGGGCCAATTGACACAGACACATGGAACATTTGTACAAGTAGGGAGCCGATCGATAGGGTAGTAAGGGTACATCTAATATCTTCACGGCAATTAGGTTGATTGAGGTGAAATCCTCATAATAGATGTACACCTGAAGGCTACCACAATTACGTGGATTGGGATCCCGTTGTAATATTATCCTTTATATAGATTACTAGTTGGGAAACTCATTAGGTGGTGCAGAGATATAGAAATAAGAATAACAGGGTAGTACCGAAGCAGAGAATAGTTAACATGCGATGTTATACTTAGTTTACTTGCCTATTGCTTATCCTGTGTATCCTATGTTCCTTATCATCATGCTTATGTCTTTATTCAGTTTAATTCATGTCATGTTGTTCTTGCTTGTTCATATGCTGAAAGTAGCTGGACTTACCAGACTTATGTCTGACCTAGTTTTGTTTCGCCTCTTTTCTTCCATTCCCCCCCTAGGTTCTCAGGGAGGAAATGTTACCACTTAACTTAGTTTTCTTTTCAAGCTCGAAGATAGTCGATGTTTTGCTTTGGACCCTCTCTTCCACTGCTATGGCTGGTTCATGCTTTATTGGGGAATATCATTGTTATTTTTATGCTTCTTTTATACTTGGAAGTTTTTAAATCAAGACAGAAGTTCTATGTATTACTTTTAGTATGATTGAGACAGCTGTTGTAAAAGCTTGACTGAACCACGTTGTTAATAAAATGACTTTATTTTCCGCTGTTTTATTTGTCTGTCTTGTAATTTATCTGCATCTTTTACCTATAATTCTCCACCGAAGTTAAGGCATTCCCTTTGTGAGTGACCTTAGCGGAGGTGGGGTGTTTCAGCTTCACGGTCCAATCTTACAACTTCTTATCTTAGAAACCTATTGGCTTCAAAGTAAAATTCACGAAGATCCTGCAGGTATCCTTATCCAAAGATATCTTGGACTATGAATTGTCCAAGATGCCGGACACTACAACCACCATAACCATCGATGGATCTAGTCGATCCACCAACGCCACTACAATGTTGAAGCATTCCAAAACTATTAACAGAGTCTGTATGATCTTCTTCTTGGTAGTCATGAGGATCATGATGTTTTTGGATCGAGAGATGTGGATCCAAAATCATTTATTAAAATTTTCCATCGGATTGCTTCATTTCCCTATTTAGCCTGATTCCAACTACCAAAACCACATAGCAGCTATGTACGAAAAAAAAGAAGTACTTGCAATGACATCTTCCAGTCCCCTTAATACTTCCAAGTGGTGAATATATCACACGAGATGGATGGTATGATCCTTCCTATCATCATAAGTTTCTATGACCGACAACTTGAAGTTCAGTGGATTCCAAAAGATCCTAATGGCCTAGGAGAATGGAATTCAATCACCTATTGAAGCCTTCTTGATCATAGCCATGATTTGGATGTCATCATTCAATAATTGACATTGATCACTAAGTCCCATACTGAGAGCTCGAGTGTTATGACTATCCAGTCCACCGATCAAGCCTGAGCATGCCTGATTTCCGTCACCTAAGCCACAACTGAGAAGTATACGAGCATTGAATTCCAAGCCAATGCCCGTAGAGGGTTGCCTCCACATTAGTGGGATCGGTATGGATACCTATGATAGGATCATTACCGACTTCTCTAGTTATGAGGTAGTTTACCCTGGTTCTAGTTTGAGTTGATTTCCACTGCTCGGTCTAGCTCCAGCAATTGCATTATGGTTTTCAAGTCCTTATGATTGTCTAACTTAATTGAGAAACATTGCCATTATTTTATCCTATTGCTTATGCACACTCTCTTAATGCTTGAGGAAGTTTTGTAGACTGTTCACTACCTCGTTTCATGTCCATCCTTATTACATATAAGGAAGAATTCCCTTTGTCAAAAGTTCTTTGACTCCCTTCTTGAGTTCTTTCGCCTTGTACTTATTTGTTCATAGTTTTCTTCTTTACCATTGTTCCTCTACAAAAGAGATTTCCTTTAGTTAAGTAATAGCCCCTTCCTAACATGCCAAAATGTTGGCATAAGATTTTGGTCTATTGAGTGCAACACCTAAATCATATGCAACTTGTAGTTCAATCACAGTCACAAACCATTCATTGACTAGTAATGAAAGAAATAATCTGATTACAGATTGTAGAAAAGTAAATGAACACATGAAATTTATAGTGGTTCAGCGAACGCTGGCCAACGTCTATTTAGTATAATCTATTATTTATATTGCACGATTATAAGTAAGTTATTGATTGTATGAATAAAGAAAGAGGAGGTTGAGGTTGTCTCCAAGAAGAAGTAGAGCATTAACGTGGAGAAGAGAAGAAGATTCATTTTTCAGAGTCCTTAGAAGTGTATTTATAGATATAGGTTAAATAGGGATCGGCAAGAAAACGCGTGGGGGGTCCATCCAAGGAGGATGACTTGGCCCACAAGTTGTGGAAGTCACCCATTCTTTAGAAGTCAATGTCAATCCCCTATGAGGGGTCTGTAATGATCTTTAGAAGTTGTACCCAAGGGGTACTCCTTAAGGTGGAGCATATTGTGTGTTTTCTAGTCTCTCTAATTAAAGTCTTGTTGGTTTGAACTCTTGCGTTTGAGTTACTAATGAATTTTGATCAAGTTGTTAAGTTTTGAAATTCCATGTTTTTATTATGTATTACGATACTTGGATATATTTATAGTCTAATCCTGCTTCGGAGTCTTATCGATCGATCATTCAGAGTATTTGCGATCCCACGCTTAGCGAAATTTCGAGTATTTATCAAGTTTATTCCAAAGCGATATTCCAGTAAGCTTTTGAGATCCCATGCTTAGCAAAATTCTGAGAATTTGTCTAGTTTATTTCAAAGAAATATTCCAACAAGCTTAGGTGTCCATGAGTTCACATGATCATCCACACTCGATCTCGAGCAATCGACAAACCTAAATTCTTAATGTTAATATTCTATCTTTTTTAATTACTTTTAATCTTTATCCGTGCGATTTATTAATGAAGAATAGTATTATAAAGAATATATGCTAGATCATATTTTTAAGTGATATTAATATTTCTTAATATTTGTAGGAATTAATTATGAATTTGTAAAAATTGTTTAATTGTTAGATCTTAATTTTAAGTGATATAAAAAATCTAGTGGAAACTTCAAAGTTCACAGTTTGACCAAAAGTTTACGTCTCCAAGGCAACTACTAATAAAGATGTAGAAATTATGTTTGAATTCATAAAAAAACATTTAATTGTTACATCCTAATTTTAAGTGATATAAAAATAAAAATATTTAAGGGTAATTTCGGAAATATATGGTCGGAGGAAAAATTTGCACTTAGAAGGAATCTATTAACAAAGTATAGAAACTAAGTTTGAATTTGTAAAAATTATTTAATTGGTAAATCTTATTTTCCGGTGATATAAAAATAAAAATTTCTAAGCACAATTTTGGAGGGTAATCCCGAAATCGCTCAAATAAGAAATAAAAAGATCCATTCAAGTGGCCAAATTTTCATTTTAATTACCTTTTCCTTGTTTTTTTAATTAAATGTCGCTGAACTATAAATGATAAGGAAGTCAGACAATAATATAATATTTTACAGTTGAGTTCATAACAGTTACTCCATGCATGAATCCAGAGCCAACCCATTGGATTGGGATGCCAAGGAATAATACAGGGCTGGAAGGAATACTTAGAAGAAAATTAAAGAAATAAGATCAGACATTCCGAATTCGGCGTCCGATAAAGATTGAACCTGGGACAAACTGCATCTGTTCCAACCTCTTTAGCACAACACAAAGTCGTTTTATTAAAATGACATATAATAGCATATTACCTACATTTAGACAAAGTTTTACCTCCTTCCTCATACTGATACGGGTTTTCCAAATTCTAGTGCCTTGTGGATCTTGTTGATGGGTCGGGTCTGCATGAATCTATCCTTTATATTAATTTTCCTCCTTTCACAATTATAAATGTCGATGACTATATATCACTTACTTCAGAAGTCGGTGAACAGTGATTTACATTGCTTAAGTTGGTATATGTGGATTTAAATATTTCTAATTCTTAATTTATTAGGATAATTTCGGTTATAAGTATATTTTGGAACATGTAGATTTGGGTTGTTCGTTAAATCACCAAAAATACAACTACAAAAAAGATTATCTAAAACATAAAGAAAATATGTGTTAGCGATTAAATCGCTCAATATAGTCATCAGAAAATTGATATTGCAACTTAATAAGTTGCAATGCCCTAGTATCTTGGACTCCTTCCTATTTAATGGTGTTACTCTAGCCTTCAAATTTCCTTAAGTCTTCTGCTGAAATATTGTAAATATGTATTGATGTGTCTATTGTAAAAAAAAGGATGAAGTAGGACAAAAGGGAGACTTGTTAATGATGAATTGTTTGTTATGATGCCAAACAGCAACAAAAGGAAGCTTTATCAAATATATGGTTCATTGTTATTGTATACACACACTCGCATACACATACACGTAAAGACTTATTTCAAAAAATTAGATATTTAAAATTGAAAAGGGAAAGACTGATGCATTTACAATAAATCATTAATCATACCGACTTTGTTGGTTTTTCTAAATTCTACTTAGCCTTCGGAAACTTGTGTCCGTCTGAAGCCCTAGACAGTACCTGTTTTGTCCTCCTTCGAACGAAATCATGACAAATGCATTAATTACAATGTCTATTGAAATCATGACTTAACATTAATAAACGAAATCAATCACAAGTTATTCATTTGTTCCCATAAATCCCCTTTAGTTATATGCTACAAATGCATGTTTGTCAACGGTAACTAATGGACATTTATTAAAGCATTTAATGTTAAGTTACGAATTTTTAATTAGTAATTGATTCATTTAAAATCATACCCATTCATCCATTTGTCCATATCTAGTAATCTTATTTGAATTCCAATCTCATTTATTACCTTATTTTGCGTATAACAAGATTGCCATTCTGTGTAGCTACCATGTACATCCCACCTATAACTAGGAATCACTGCAATAGTGCCTTCCCTTCCATTACAATTTCAATTCCCTCCCAAATATATGCTTTAAATTTAATATGAAAAGAAAATTTATCGTTACAAAGTAAATTTAATTTAAAAATCATGACTATAGCAAATGATTAGTGCTTATTTATTATATACGATATATTTTGTAGAAATCTATTTATTTTGCTTCATAGATCATTATAAGAAGATGATATTAATTACTAGGTTGACAATTTATAGTACATATTCATTGACTATTTCATGTTTTTCTTTCCTTTTGCAATAGAAGAGAATTAATTGCTGTGATTTATTATGCATTAGCGTATAATGTACCTATTATAATGAATTCTTCATTTAATGCAGATATTTAATATTTCTACGTATTGATTTGACATTGGATAAAAACAACCTTATATTTGGATTTTATAAAGATTTGTTTCTTAGTTTATTACATCATAAGAATTATATATTGTCGTTGTTGATAAAAATAAAAAATAAAGATATGTTAAACGTAATGGATAATCCTTTTTTGGAAATGAACGAAATTTCTGCACAAATCAAGCAAGCTGCTTTCAAAATAGATACAACCTGGTATAAAAGTTGTTTACAAAAATAAATATTGCATTAGTTTACAATTACAATTACAATTCTCTATTCCTTATTAATTAATTGGTCCCTACCGATTAATAGGCTAAATTGACCCATTAATTCCTAATGATAAGTTCATTAATTCTTAATATTAATTTATTTCTCAAATTTGCATTCTTAATTAACCACATTAATTCTTGCCTAATTTATTTATTCTTCTTAAGCAACTAATTTGTTAAATTTAACCTTCTTACTGTTGACTTATGATCCCTATTACAAAGTCGGTTTTTCCACCGTTATGCGGTTATACTAGTTAGTCGACTATGATTAACCAAATAAAAGCATTGGATATACAATAATATAACATTACAAACCAAAAATACATAACATTTTTAACATAAAACCAAACTGAATGATGAAATATGAAAGAAGAAAGAAATTAAAATGTAACAAAAATAATAAATTGATGATTATGCTACAAACGAAAGTTGATAGAAGTTAGAATGCAACCAAGATCATAAGTTGATGACTAACGATGCCATGCTTTGTTTATTTGTTTAACCTATTTGATTATGTGAGGTTGTGCCCTGGTAGCTGTTAGTGATGCTAATTCCAGATTGTTTTCGGTCCCGGTCTGGAATGGTTCGTTTCTTGTTGTTGGTAGTGCTATGTTACCTTCGTCTTCCAGTGGGTTCCTACTTCCTAGTTATAATGTGAATCTTGATTTTATCGAGGAGTTTTCCCTTTGAAATTTTGCTGTAGAAGGCGAGAAGTGTTTTGCCCCTCATTTTTTTGGGATCGAGGACTTGTACAATCTGGTGGGTTTGGCATTGTGGATGAATGGACAATCCACCTTTTTGATGTGACTTTAGTCCAGTTGGCTTCTTTTGAGTTCTCGGTGGTGGTTCCCTTGCTATTTCTACGGTTCGATCGCCTTGGGCAATGGTTTTTGGCCATTCGTCAGTCTTTGTTTGCTCGCTACATACTAATTAATGGTTTGGTGGTGAGTTGGGTTATAGTTGCGCTTTTTTTGGGGTTACTGGTTGGCTTGTTTTTCATTTTGTCTGGGTGGTTTTTTTTCACGTGGTATTTGTGGAATGGTTGTGGGAAGTGTTATCAGGACCGGACCATACTGACCTAAGGTTCAAGGTTTCGAGGGTCCGACCGGTTGAACCGTATGCATGTTATTTTTTTGATAAAATTTGAAAAAAATAAAAGATCAATGTATAAGAAAAAATATCACAAAATAAGGGATTGGTATATCAAAGATGTACTCATTGCACAATTATGTTGCCGCTTCAGGAAAATAATATCTCTTGTGTGGTATCTTTATGCTTTAAATTACAATATTTCATGATCAAAGTATTACGCTGGTATAGCTAAAAACTATAACAATGGATAAGACACTGCAACTCCGGACTGTATGAAGCAATATTAAGATGATAATCACCAATTTGCTCCAAATAAAATCCTTCCAACACTTCAAATCCATTATTTTAAGCAGAAAAAACGCAAGTAGGAAGAAACAAAAATCAAGAACGCATCTAAAATAAGTCAAAACTATACCACATCCTCAGCATTGCAGTGATGCTTGTAAATCTCAATCAAAAACTGGCACCTAACCTCAAGAGATTTAACATTTCCACCTCCTTCTATAACTAAAGCCACAAGAGAACGATTAATCCTCTCGAGCTCCAACCTAATCGCTTTCTGAAAGAGCAAAAACACCAATATCAGCGACATAACCCCCGGATGGATCGCCGCCGGCGAAGAAGAAGCTGTGAAGGTAGAGGCCTCAGATGGAAATTTAGGGTTTTTCAATTTGGGGCGAATCTGGAGAACCGGCTATAGCTTGGTTCTAGGGCACGGTTAACCCGCGGTTTTGAGGTTCAGCAAACGGCTTGTGCATGAAGGCGATCGTATTCTACTCCGCATCGGCGATGCCTACGGCTGACGGCTTTACACGGTTGGACCACGGTTGGGTTTGGTCATGATAACATTGATTGTAGGCGTATAGCTCACTTTCGATGACATCTATATGTCTGCTACCATTTCGGTTTTGCCTCCTGACGATTGGTATTTTTGTAGAGTTTCTTGGGGATTGTCGCTTTCCCCTAATCTTGTGTCACTTCGCTCGAAGGACGATCATTTCACGGCAGGATTGTAACAAGCAACCCGGAATGGGCCTAAATTCCGACTGAGAGAAGGCCCATCGGAACTTAGAGTCACTTTAAACAGATCATTGGTTCATATAAGGATTAACTTAAACAGATATACAGAACAATCTAAAATGAAATCAGAGCTCACACAGCGGATGGGACAAAATATAATAACACAAATATAAGATGTACGAATTATTAAAAACCACAATTCAGAGTTACAACATGTCTCAAACTTCAGGGTACCTCATTATTATTCATCCCAATTACACAACAATAGTAGTAAATAAACAGTAGCCATAATAACTAGATCTTCAAGAGGCTCCTCCTCCAAGAGATCATCCTCCGTCCTTAATCACATGTCTCACCTATTGTCTTGTTAATACTAAGAGAAGGGAGGTCAGAACATAAAATTTTGGTGAATGAAATACAAATAAGTTAAGAAGACTATTACCTACATTTGGCAGTTGTAAACTTTCCAGGTTATGTCTTCGTAACAAATACACAAGGCAAACATGTAGGGCGGACATCTTCCTACAGTCACCTAATATCCTAAAACTAAATGAAGGGTGAACATCTTCCTATTGTCACTTAATACGATATTTGTTTAGGGCGGACACCTCTTTAGTTACTTAATACCCAATGGCAGACCCCATGCCACTTAAGACCCCGTTCTAACGTTAGATGTTATAAGTGATAACACTTTTGTAGTGAGAGAAATAGTAACGACTACTTAATACTAGGCTGTCGGTCAGAAACACGGCTTCTCATAGGAAGCACCCCTATCGAATCTCTTATTACTATCTAGATGCCCCTACAAGTGAACTCCTAGCCACATAATACTACCATTAGACGGTGGTTCCTTAGGCCATGTATACATAATTCGTCCCTGGGTCAGTCTTAAGTAGCCTCCTAGATAAGAAGTGGACATTACTTGGAAAACTACCCTACACACGTTATCATCTATAAAGACAATTTAATGCCTTATTGGAGAAAGGTGGACCCATTAACCTTTTACTTCTTGAAGGGCAGGCCCAATAACTTAAGCCTGAACCAAGGAGTGAACCTTAGGAACAAACCGAGTCCTAACCGCTTAATACCCAATAAGAGATAGGTAAGTCAGTTAATACCTTTTTCTCAGGTAGGCCTACTACGCACACAATATATATATATATATATATATATATATATATATATATATATATATATATATATATGCACACTAGATATCTCATAATAGGCTGTGACTTGTTGATGTTGGATTTGCCCGGCGATTCCAGGCAGACTTCTACTACAAGTAGGGCCTAACCTCGCATCATAGAATATTAATTATAATGGCCCATGGCACCTAGAACTCTCACATTAACAAGATTTACTTGTGGACGCTGGATATACTGGTTGGTTCCGGGCAGATTTCTGCTACGAATAATGGCTAACCGCGTATCTATGTGTCATTAATATTAATTAAGCCATTAACTCACACACATAAAAGCATTCAAATCCTATGGGGACATTGAAATTCTATTCCTAATTTAATCGTATTTATAATGCACTGAATATGTGTAACAACCCTGAAAATCAGAACCAATTTAATTTTTTTTTATTTTAATGAATTTTGGATATTTAAAATGATTTATTTTAAATAATAACGACTAGAAATTTATTTTGAATAGAATTAGAACATATACATTTATTTAAATCGAAATTAGAATATAAATATTTATTTTAATTATAAAAGGAATTGAAAATGGCGCGGTAGTTTGAAAATTCGATTTCAAATGAATGTACAGGATTCAAAATAAACCAGATTTTAGTGAAACCAGATATATTTGAATCTGTTTGAAAATATCTTTCTAACGAATCAAAAAAATTGAAATTTCATAGCAGGAATCACAAGCTATGGCCAGCTGAATATTCAGAATAGTCGCTATGGAATAAATATGACCCTCAAAAATAGCCATTTTGCAAACGACCTCCGTTTTCGATGAAACCACTTTTGTTGGATCCGGGATGTCAAGTTATTGCTAGATTCCAATTTTCATAATTTTTGAAATCAATATGTGAGCGTGGCAAAAGAAAATGTGTTTTGTCAGTTTCAGTCAATTTGGATCGACCAGAAAATGGCCATTTTTCAAATGGTCTTCAAATTTTATGAAATTAGTTTTGTTAGGACCGTATCGTTAATACGAAGGTAGAAATAATTTTTCTGGAATTTTCAGAGTCGGTATGTGACCCCGGTAAATTAAAATGTATGCTCAAATTGAAAATATATTGATTTATCTTATCATTTAAAGAATAACTGGTCGTAACATCCGAATTGGCTTACCAGGCATATCCCATTGTGTTCGAAATGGAGGTATTTATCTAGGGGCGACAGTCATTGGGTTTGAATTGGAGTTCATATGAATTAGTGGGTATTTTCCGAATAAAAAGAATTAAAAATAGAATAAATAAATATTGGCCAATCAAAAACAAGGCATTGACCCATTCATCTCTTTCAAACCCAATACCCTCTGTAAACGATCGGCGGAAGGAGTTCCCACCTTCTCTCCTCCATTCCTCCCAAACCACACAACGAAATCGAACGACCATGTTTGGGATTTTGTAGAGTTTTCCCTCCTCTCCACATCCATACAAGTCTCACCCTCTAACGTGCAGTATCCAGCAAGAATCGCAGCTCCAAAATGCCATCACTCATCATCAAATGGCACGACCTAGAGACCGACGAGTTGGCCAGAAGTGGGATCCCTAGCGGTGCATTTCGTAGCTCCTCCGTATGGCGGGGTCTGATCACCACCACGTCGACCATTAGCGGAGAACAAGTGAACCCTAGTTTTGAAGGGTTGAAGTGGAGCATCGACCTGTGTTTTGTTAAAGAAGAAGGTGGTGTTTTTTTTATTAATTTATTAATTATTCTTTGAAATGTTATCAACCTTTATAAAATCGTATCTTTCTCATACGAAGTCCAAATCGCGTGAAACAGGATCCGTTGCGATCGTAGGGACGAGAGCTTCGCAACAAGACTAACCAGGTCAAAAGGGGAGCTTGTTAGAATTTAGGGCAGAATTAAATCCGAATAGTTCAGAAAGTAAAATTGACAGAGTGGAAAACGAATGTGAGAACTCCCTCACTCAAATTTATTTTACAGTTATAATATATTAGGTTGCAGACGGGGCTTAGTAGCTCCTGACACCGTTGTGGACAGACCATGGACGACTTGTTTGATTGTATTGGGTTGTGTTATGAAAATTGATTGTGATTTTGATGTAAATAATATATATATATATATATATATATATATATATAAATTATCATGAAATAAAATAAACATTCATTTACAAACCGGATGATTTGTTTATGTACACTTATTTGTCTGATATGGATTGGGATGTTAAATTTTACACATCGCCCAACTGCACAAATAATAAACAATATTTGTTGTTTGAAAACCCCACATGGGTATTGGAATAATATTTGACATACACTGATCCTAATAATTAGTGGTACGTCAATTGATGGGTTGACAGACTGTATAAGCGTCAATCGATGGGTATCTGGATGTTGTATGAATTTTTAATGATTGTTTATCGTTATTGTTGTATATATGTGATGTTGAAATCCATATAAATAAAATTATATGGTAATTGATTGAGTCTGATTCTAGTTCAGAATTAACGAATATTTTAAAATAATATTCAGTAATTATTGAAATGTGAAGCCGTGTTAAGCAGTTAAACGCCATTTTAACACGAACGGGATTTTCTGTCGATTTCATTCATTTTATAATGAATAACAAAAAGTGATTTCAAAATCTGATATTTTGAAAATATTTTCATTTTAATATTATAATGATATGAAATATTCAATTTTGATTTGAATTTGAAAATGGAATTGAAATCGATTTAAAATGAATTTAAAACGAAGTTATAAAGAATATTCAATTTTGATCTGAATTTGAAAATGGAATTGAAATCAATTTAAAATGAATTTAAAACGAAGTTATAAAGAATATTCAATTTTGATTTGAATTTGAAAATGGAATTGAAATCGATTTAAAATGAATTTAAAACGAAGTTATAAAGAATATTCAAATTTGATTTGAATATGAAATATTCAAATTTGATTTGAAATGAAATGGAAATCGTTTTCAAAAAGAATTTGAAACGAATTTAAAAGGAAAATTCAATTTTGATTTGAAATTGAAATGGAAGTGGAAATCATTTTTAAAACAAATTTAAAACGATTTATAAAATTCGTTTTAAATGGAAATCGACGAAATATATAATGTATATATTATAACGGCCTGAACAGAACACGCAGCGACCGTTCGCGAATTTCGACCATTGACTTCGAATTGACGTTACGGGAGATCCGACCGTCAGATTCTCCTAAACCAGGAATCATTGGGTTCGTATCGAAAAGAGCTTACAACGAATATGATAGATTTGAAATCTAAAGGTAGGATTTCTAATTATGTCCAAATCAAATTTGGAAAAGGTCGCTATAAGTGCAGTTCGATGACCGTTTATGGAAATCGACTGTACGGGACTTGATAAAATTATTAAAAATATCAATAATTTGTGTAAAATCATAATAAATGATTTGGATAGAATTAGGATGAAAAATTTCATATTTGAAAAGATAAAAATATATTTTTATCGAAATGAACTAGTTATGAACTAGAATTATAATCCAATATTTTTAAATAAATAAATTGGATTTGAAATGGTTTTAAAAATAACCGAAATTTTCAATATATAAATTGGAATGGATTTGAATCGAAATTATCTTCGGAATATTTTGATATTGGATTTCGTGATTATACAGACATTGTGGAGGAATTTGGAAGATATATATCGTTATTCCAATACGATATTTGTTGATTTCAGAATTTGATATTGAATATAAGCCGATATATTTTCTATTCAGAGCCTTGTATTTTATATCAAATGGGATTTTGGGTTTGTCGTGAACGATGTCTTCACTAACACTGTTCTTAAACCTAGTTGAGAAAAGATTAAATAATTTTTTTTAAATTTAATGAAGTTTACCAATTAATTAATATTTATATGGAATTGAATTGAACTGAATTTTGGGTTTGTCGTGAAAGGTATCTTTAATAATACTGTTCTTAAACCCAATGGAGTTAAGAAAATTAGTGACTAACTGGAGATTATCTAAGTTGAATGGTTTCCTGGGTATTGATCTGATGTTGGTTTCGGCCTTCGGGATTAATACTTAGGGAATTGTTCTCTTACTAATTTACAGTTAGAGACTGATGGGATGGGGTCTTCAGTAACACTGTTCTTAAACCCCGTGTGAAAAAAATAAATCTTTTAATTAAGATGTAGAGAAGTATTACCAATTAATTAACATTTAATTGGTTTTAAAATGGAATGTGAATTGGGTTTATTGTGAACTGTGTTTATAACGACATTCATTCTTTAACCTGATTTACAACGAAATGAGATTTGGAACTTATAAATCTTTTTATTAAAGATTTAGTGGAGCTTTTCCAAATCAAAGTTTTCCAATTTAATATATTGGAACGGAATGGAATTCGATTTGATAATAATCGAAGTGAGTTTCTGTGGAGGAAGGCTGTTAATATATATGGAATTTAAAAGGCTTTATCGTTATTCCATTTATATTATTAGTCGGATACAGAAATTGATATCGATTATATATTGATTTGTTTTTCCATGAAGATTCTACGATTAATGGAATGTGATTTTGGGTTTATCGTGAACTGTGTTTTAAATGACATTGGTTCTTTAACCCAGTTAAAAATAAGATTAATTTCTTAGCTTTGAATAATCATCAATATTGATTTTTGGGAAGATTAAAACTAAATGGAGCTTTAATGAATCTTTGATTAGATTGAAAAGTGAATGTGATAATTAAAATTATCAATTCAAGAAAATGATCGAAAATGGAGTACCACCAGTTTTACTCTAGGCGATAGCTAAATTTTTAATTAGATTTGAACGTGAAATGGTAATTAATATTTACCGATAACACCGTGGTGTTAGATATAGAGTATTACTAGTTTTGCTACATAGGATGAATATGTTGGGATTGGGAAATAAAATAAATGATTACTTCAGTGTGGTTCGCTAATCCTGACTAGTTTGGAAAACCTTAATATGGTTTGATATCCAAAGGAAGATTAAAGAATAAATTTAAAGAATTTATCTTTGATAAAATTAATGGGAACCTTTCCCAAAGGAAAAGAATATTTGAATAAAAGAATATTCTGGATTGGAATGAGGCGTATGATGTATTGTTATAGCACTTGATTATGTGATACGCGAGTTATTCAGAAAGGTCGGGTTTAACCCATTCTGAATAACTGATACGACGAAAAGTCGAAGAGATTGAAGATGGTGCAAGACCGACAATCTTCACATCGAATGAATGGGTTGCTACTGATGCTCATGATTGGAGTAGCTACCTTGAAGGGGCTAAATTGGTAGCCGTTCGGACGTACTTGTTGACTGTACGGATATGTGAGGGCCTCACTCCTTTATTTGACATACGGGACGAGGAATAAGGTGCCTCCGGTTTCGTTCAGACCTAGAACGGACTTGTGAATGGATGGTGTGTCTGACATTGTATTCCTTTATACTGTATTCATTGATCTCTGCTAAATATATATCTGTTTGGTGGCGGAGAATTTATTCTCTTACTTAACACCCTTCTCTGAGACATACGAGCTCAGAGGTTATATATCGGCAGAAATCAGTGGTACAGCATGGATTGATAGTGTGGCATGCTGAGATGCAGTGATCCAAACCTTTGTTGAAAAGCAAAGTTTGGTGGATGATGATCAAAGCACAGCTTTAATATAGCACAGCTTTGTGTAGCGTTAATTCGCGAGCCTCACACATCGGTATGGTGGCAAACTGATGGTTAGATCAGTATGATTTAGAGATGAGGATAGACACCCTATGGGTTGTCATGGATTCGGTCGACCGAGGTGATAGTGGTTGTGGTCGCCCCACAACACTAGGGATAGGGGCACCCCCCCGATTCCCAGATGGATAGATTTAGCGGTGTTTTCCAATGCTTGGACGTAAGCCGCGGTAACTTGTTTCCTGATAGTGCGGATGTGCATTACGGTGTTTTTGCATGCCTGCGACGTAAACCGTGGTGAATTGCACTACGCGATAGATCTTTCAGATCAGGAGCCACCATGATGGAAATCCAAACTTCCAAATATGACATTTTGCTGTTTTGATTGTAGAGCCTAGCATGGCGACGTGATATATGGTACCCATGCCGTCTATGATTGATACATTTATATTTGAAGTTGATTTCTTCACTTATAGTAATAATAAAAGATTTGTTTTAAAACGTACCAAGCATATTTGGCTATTATAAGGTAAAACTCTATCCTCCAGCTTGCGTTGCATTGTGTGATGGGACCTGAGTCTTATAATAGCTTCATTCTTCTTTATTTAGCATTGCACTGTTTGTTTTAGGCACTGGTATTCTTGGGGGTAAACCCGTTCCGTGTTATACATCATGGTCCCTTGATTTACCTCATTTTAAAGTAAAGTTTTAAATAACTGTTTTAGTTCTCACAGTCCCATGACTGATCTGGAGTTTAACCTAAACTCTGGGTGCCCCTATTTTCCACACGGGCAGCCATTAGTTTTGGTTTTGCAGATTTATTTATACAGGATCCTGGATTTACAGCTGGAGCTATATTCGGAACGCGCTGTATTCGTGTATTTCATTCAGTTGTGCTAGTTATTGTACTTTCCACTATGCATTGTATTTATACATTTTATTTCCACTGCTATGTATTTTAATCTCTGATATTTTTCTATGTAATATTTATTCATACTCTGAATATTCTTGTACTCTGATGTAATTGTTGTAAATAGCAATGAAATGTTCTTCTGTTTGTATTCTGATTTGTCGTGTTCTCAACTCAATCCGGGCTTTCCTTCACAGGGAAATTCGGGTCGTCTTATTTGGTATCAGAACTTTGGTTTACAGAGCTCGAGAACATCACACATCAGAACCGAACGAAAGAATTCATCAGAGATTGGATTAGTAATATCCAATGAGAATGACTCGTTAGAGATGGGATCAGTAGTATCCTAGAATGAGTGTGAAGAGTGAAAATTTTAAAATCAAATTTAGTTATAAAATTTTATATCCATTATTCGTATTTGAAAATTTTATTTTAAATTAAATTTGGACAATCTAGTACAGGCAGATTTTGAGTATATACCTGACGAGATGTATATTCGAAGCCTCAGATACTAGATAGATATAGAATCACACTTTAGTCGCTCGGGGATGATTCTGATGATGAGGCCTCATCATTAGAGTCTATGTTCGAATTTCAAAAGTGAATATCTATATAATTTCCAATTGACTAGTGTGAGAAACAAAAATAGATAGGGTTTAATGTATGTGATTTAAAACTGATATACGATTTTTGAATATATATATATATAAGTATACATTAGAAAATTTGATCAACAAATTGATTGCTGGCTGTGATGTTTGGTTATTGATCCAACTAATAAAATACTAGAATATTAAATAAAGTACAAATCAAGATATTTGTTAAGTGAAAAAAATAATGCAAACTCTCTTGATAAAATCATAAAATATAATATAGGATATGGACGACTATGGCTTATCTCATACTGAATTCTGGATGACTCCGAAATAAGCAAGGAGAGCTCACCAGAAAGCAGAAAAAGAATGAGAATTGAACTTAGGATCACACGCGGTTGTGTGTTGTCGTAGATGCAGAAAAGAAGGGCATTATGCAATCTTGTGTCCTAAGAGAAGAAGGAGTAAACAGATAGGAATGGACATAGTTTGTTTCAAGTGTAAACAGACGGGACATTTTGTGGATAAATGTCCAAACATAAAGAAAAAATCCAGAAAACTAGGAAAAGAAGTGCTTCCGGTGCAAAGAAATAGGGCATCTAGCCCGAGATTGCCCGTTGAAGAAGGGTGATAAGAAATCCAAAGGAAAGGAGCTATCTACTTTGGAAATTATGCAAGAAGAAGGCATGACTTCCTAGAAA
The DNA here is from genome assembly GCA_030737875.1 of Allium sativum. Lineage (NCBI taxonomy): Eukaryota > Viridiplantae > Streptophyta > Magnoliopsida > Asparagales > Amaryllidaceae > Allium > Allium sativum. The sequence continues at coordinate 192,223,079 of CM060927.1, read as the reverse complement.
GTTGGGTTTTAATGCAATGAACTAGTATTTTGGATATATGTATGATGCTTGTATGAACGCTTTTCGTTTTAAAAATGTATCGGTATTGTATAACATAACTAATGTACGGAAAATATTGAATTAAGTCGAATTTAACTTTAGTATTGGATCGATTTGGAATTAATTAAAATAGAATTGCATACATATACATGTATATCTATTGAACAAGTCATTGCAAGGAGGCTAGAGCAGAGGAATAAAATTGTATTCCCGACAAGTAGGTACATGTTTACTAATTTATTGGGTTTTGATGATTTTATGAGCCGATTGGCTAGCTGCTTGGCCTTTTCTTTTTCTTTTTGAGATGAGAGGGCCTATGTGTTAGTTTGGGGATTTTCCTTGTGCTCTCCGTACAAAGGAGGTTATGGCGAAATTTTTCGAAAATTTAGGGTGTTAGCCAAATTTTTGAAAAATTAGAAAATTCTTAGAAACTGAAAAGTTGAAGAATGAAAGCCAGAATGAAAGTTGAGTTGGTTAGTTAAAAAACTTTCAACTCCGTTCCTTTTCGAGGCGAAAAGATTTTAAGTTTGGGAGATTGTAACAACCCAGAAAATCAGAGCCAATTTTTTTTTATTATTTTGGCAATTTTAATGAATTTTGGATATTTAAAATGATTTATTTTAAATAATAACGACTTGAAATTTATTTTGAATAGAATTAGAACGTATATATTTATTTAAATCGAAATTAGAATATAAATATTTATTTTAATTATAAAAGGAATTGAAAATGGAGCGGTAGTTTGAAAATTCGACTTCAAATTTCAAATGAATGTACATGATCCAAAATAAACCGGATTTTAGTAAAACCATAAATATTTGAATCTGTTTGAAAATATCTTTCTAACGAATCTGAAAAATTGAAATTTCATAGCGGGAATCAAAAGTTATGGCCAGTTGAATATTCAGAATAGTCGCTATGGAATAAATACGGCCCTTAAAAATAGCCATTTTGCAAACGACCTCCTTTTTCGACGAAACCACTTTTGTTGAATCCGGGATGTCCAGTTATTGCTAGATTCTAATTTTCATAATTTTTGAAATCAATATGTGAGCGTGGCAAAAGAAAATGTGTTTTGTCAGTTTTAGTCAATTTGGATTGACCAGAAAATGGCCATTTTTCAAACGGTCTTCAAATTTGACAAAATTAGTTTTGTTAGGACCGTATCATCAATATGAAGCTAGAAATAATTTTTCTGAAATTTTCAGAGTCAGGTTGCGGGCCCGATAAATTAAAAGGGTGCGTTTTTTACAGGTCCCTATTAAGTTTTAAAATATAAAAAAAAAACCGGTGATAAAAATAATCTAGAATACATCCATATTTTTGAATTTCCGCTAAAAAAATTCCTGATCTACCCTTACGCACCTATTATCTTGCTAAAAAACCTAATGCTACAATACTGGAAAACCGTTGATCACTCCAACAACGTTTTTTTTTTTTTACCAAAAAATAGAAAATGAGATACAAATATTACGTAAAATTGCATACATTTACGCAACTAAGTGAAATAATTGCACACATATACTAATATTATATAGAAAATAATTTATTACTTTTACGCAAAAATGAATTAGACGTGCATACATTAATATTATACAGAAATAAATTATTACTTGAATGTAGTGACTACAATTTTTTTATTAAGATTTTTGATTTTTACGAAAAACTAGACAATTAGATACAAATATTGCATAAAATTGCATACATTTATGCAAAAAAAAGAAATAATTGCATACATATACAGAGCTGTACTGCATAATTGCTGAAACAAAAGAAATGACAACAAAATAAATACATAAAATTATAACAAGATGCATATATATATGCAAATAACATAAATATGTGCATACTCACATGAAAAATTTCATAATATTTACATCTACTACATCAAAAAATAAGTACAAACCACATTCACAAATATGCATCACAAATTTCAGTACATTTACAAAGCAGAGATGATGGTCTATTGAAAAACATATAATTTTGTTAAGACCCAGCTTATTGCGCAAACCACATCTAGTAGTCTCTGTAGAAACAACTGCATATTTCTATCATTTGGAAAAAGATGGACGACCAAGCTTCAACAACACCACTACACCAATATCCGCCGGAACACTGTTATCAAAAAAAAAGAAAATCACCATTAATAAGCTTAATGTGCAGTAACCTAAATTACAAAAAACTGTTTCAGAATAATATAAATACATGCGTACAATTCAGCAAAATAACTGCAATTTTTGAATATTTATATGCAAGTATTCCAGATATATGCATAGAATTATGAATATATTACAAAAACTGCTTCAGAATTCTATAAATACATGCGTACAATTCAGCAAAAAATCAATAATTTCTGAATATTTATATGCAAATATTCCAGATATATGCATAGAAATATGAATATATTACAAAAACTGCTTCAGAATAATATAAATACATGCGTATAACTCAGCAAAATAACAATAATTTCTGAATATTTATATGCAAGTATTCCAGATATATGCATAGAAATATGAATATATTTGTAAAATAATATGTTTTTCTGTTTGTTTGATAAAAAATTGCATACATATATGCATATATTAAGAATAGATACATATTTGTCCGCAACTTTTTATCAGAAGTTCAGCAAAATTCCACGAGTTCTAACAATGGTTTCATGAATTTATGTTTTTTACAAGTCCTTGTCGTATGAAAAATCATATTTTTATGCTAATAAAAACCTAATATTTATCCTGCAAGTAAAATCAGAAAGAATAGAAAAAAAAACTCACAATGGTTTGCTGTGGACGGTTTGAGATGCCATCGACCTCCAGTGCTTGACGCTGATGCCTGCGCTGACAAGCTGAGGAGGAAAACTCACGATTAAAATCCGAATTAGCTCGGATCTGGAAACAGGGGTTGCAGAGATACGTGGAATTTTGTGGAAGCCGCTGTTGACGCCGATGCCTGATGTTGCCGCCGAGATTTGTGGAAGCCACCTGGATTGATGTCGCTGCCTGGTTGATGAGGTTGCTGAGATGAGGAAGATGATGTAGATGAGGTTGCTGAGATGAGGAAGATACCGTGAGTAACAGTAGAGGACGAGAGTTGCTGAGATGAGTGATAGATGGAGCCGTCGCCGCCATGGATTAGAAAATTTTGTTTCTGTAGAAAATAAAACCCTAATACGTAACCTATAAACAATCCATACCCCTTAAAATCGGACAAGGGCATTTTCGGAAATATTAAAGGTGCGTTTTAAAAATAGGGATGAGATTTATATGTTTCAAAAGGGGAGGATGTGAGCCTAATTAATTTTATTTTTAAGGACGTGAGCCTAATTTTCACAAATTAAAATGTATGTTCAAATTGAAAATATACTGATTTATCTTATAATTTAAAGAATAACTAGTCGTAACAGCCGAATTGGCTTACCGGGCATATCCCATTGTGTTCGGAATGGGGGTATTTAGCTAGAGGCGACAGTCGTTGGGTTTGAATTGCAGTTCGTATGAATTAGTGGGTATTTTCTGAATAAAAGGAATTAAAAATAGAATAAATAAATATTGGCCAATCAAAAACAAGGCATTGACCAATTCATCTCTTTTAAACCCGATACCCTCTGTAAACGATCGGCGGAAGGAGTTCCCACCTTCTCTCCTCCATTCCTCCCAAACCACGCAACGAAATCGAATGACTATGTTGGGGATTTTGTAGAGTTTTCCCTCCTCTTCACATCCATACAAGTCTCACCCTCTAACGTGCAGTATCCAACAAGAATCGCAGCTCCAAAATGCCATCACTAATCATCAAATGGCGCGGCCTAGAGACCGACGAGTTGGCCAGAAGTTGGACACCTAGCAGTGCATTTCATAGCACCAACGTGTGGCGGGGCCTGATCACCACCACGTCGACCGTTGGCGGAGAACAAGTGAACCCTAGTTTTAAAGGGTTGAAGTGGAGCATCGACCTGTGTTTTGTTAAAGAAGAAGGTGGTGTTTTTTTTATTGATTTATTAATTATTCTTTAAAATGTTATCAACCTTTATAAAATCGTATCTTTCTCATACGAACCCCAAATCGCGTGAAACAGGATCCGTTGCGATCGTAGGGACGAGTGCTTCGCAACAAGACTAACCAGGTCAAAAGGGGAGCTTGTTAGAATTTAGGGCAGAATTAAATCCGAATAGCTCAGAAAGTAAAATTGATGGAGTGGAAAACGAATATGAGAACTCCCTCACTCAAATTTATTTTACAGTTATAAAATATTAGGTTGTAGACGGGGCTTAGTAGCTCCTGACACCGTTGTCCACAGACCATGGACGACTTGTTTGATTGTATTGTGTTGTGTTATGAAAATTGATTGTGATTTTGATGTAAATAATATATATATATAAATTATCATGAAATAAAATAAACATTCATTTACAAACCGGACGATTTGTTTGTGTACACTTATTTGTCTGATATGGATTGGGACGTTAAATTTTACACATCGCCCAACTGCACAAATAATAAACAGTATTTGTTGTTTGAAAACTCCACATGGGTATTGGGATAATATTTGACATACACTGATCCTAATAATTAGTGGTACGTCAATCAATATGTTGACAGACTGTATAAGCGTCAATCGATGGGTATCTGGATGTTGTATGAATTTTTAATGATTGTTTATCGTTATTGTTGTATATATGTGATGTTGAAATCCATATAAATAAAATTATATGGTAATTGATTGTGAAGACACGTAACTTCCTCGGTGAGGAAAGCGCGGATAGTTCGAGAACAAGCCACTAAAGAGAACGCAGACGGAAGAACATTTCATGGTATATTACAACAATGCATCAGAATACAAGAATATACAGAGTATAAATGAATATTACACAGAAATATCAGAGATTTAAATTACATTTAAATACATAGCAGCGGAAAATAATACAATACACAACTAGAAGAGATATACGGATACAAAGCTTTCCGGATATCATTCCAGCTGTAAACCAGGATCCTGTGAATATAAATATGCAAAACCAAAACCCCTAGCTGCCCGTGTCAAAATAGGGGCACCCAGAGTTTAGGTCAAAACAATAAACTCCAGGTCAATCATGTGACTGGTGTGAGAACTAAAACAGTTATTAATCTTTATTTTAAAATTAGGTAAATCAAGGGACCATGCCGTATAACACGGAACGGGTTTCCTCCCAAGAATACCAGTGCATAAAATAACAGCGCAATGCTAAATAAAGAAAAATGAAGCTATTATAAGACCCAGGTCCTATCACACAATGCAACGCAAGTCGGGGGATAGGGTTTTTACCTTATAATAGCCAAGAACACTTGATACGTTTAAAAGAAATCATTTGATACTATTATAAGTGTATAGTGTATAAAACAACTTCAAATCATAAGTATCAATCATAGGCGGCATGAATGCCCCATACCACTATGTCGCCATATATAGGTTATACAATCAAAATCGCAAAGTCACGTATTTGGAAATTGGATTTCCGTCTGTGAACCGAGGCCAGGGATCGTCCTCTACCGATTCGAGACTCTCTAGCCCGAGCCTCAGGAACAGCCGCAACTTCCCTATGGAGCGACAGGGCCGGTCCACCGATGTGGATTATTATGCCTGAACACTACGTCTCCCCGCCCTTTGGGGCGTAAATGAGCCAACGAATGACTCCATCGGACCCGGATCGTCCGATCAAACCAAGGCGCCTCGCAACAGCAACAACCACACATGTGTAAAGTATATAAATGTCAGGGATGGTAGGTCACTGACACCACCCTAGCTAGAAAGAAACGCATGCCCTCCCTGAGGTCCTCTCCCGTTTTTGGTTCACAACCGGGGTGCGAGGCTCACGAATTAACGTTACACAAAGCTGTGCCTCACAGACTGTGCTTTGATCATCACCACAAGACTTTGCTTTTCAACAGAAGCCTCGATCAATTGCCACTTAGGCATGCCACACAGGCAATTCACTCCATGCGTTTGATATCCATCAATATATAACCCCTGAGCTCGTACGTCTCAGAGAAGGGCGTTTAGCAAGAGAATAAATTCTCCGCCGCCAAACAGATATATATTTAATAGAGATCAATCACACGGACTAAAATCCAATGTCAGACACACAGTCCATTTACAAGTTCGTTTTGGGTCTGAACGAAACCGGAGGCACCTAGTACCCCGCATATCTATCGATCTCCAAGTACGTCTGGACGATCACCAACTGTTTCCATCTTCTTGGGTGTACAGCCCAAACAAGATCATCAGTAATTACCCAAACGACGTGAAGACCTCCGGTCTTCGACCATCGTCTTCATCTTCGACTTATCGTCGTATCAGTTATTCAGAATGGGATAAACCCGGTCTTCCCGAATAACTCGCGTATATTTTAAATAAGTGTTACACAAACACAACATACGCCTCATTCCAATTCATCAGTCACTAACCGTAAATTAATCAAGAGAATAATTCCCCAAATATTAACCCCGAAGGCCGAAACCAACATCAGATCAATATCCAGGAAACCATTCTGCTTAGCTAACCGACAGTTAGTTTCTAAATTTCACATTCATAGGGAAAGGCTCCCATTAATTTTATCAAAGATAAATTCTTTATATTTAATCTATCCTTTTGAATTTCGATTCAACTAGTCGGGATTAACGAACCTTACCGAAGTAATCATTTGTTTTAATTTCATAATCCCAACCTATTCATACCATGAAGTAAAACTGGTAATACTTCATATCTAACACCACGGTGTTATCGGTAAATTCAATTACCATTTCACGTTCAAGTCTAATTAAAGATTTAACTAACGCCTGGAGAAAAACTGGTGATACTCCATTCTCGATTATTTCAATCTAATTAAAGATTCATTAAAACTCCACCTAGTTTTAATCTGTGACTGGGTTAAAGAATCAGTGTCATTTAAAACATGGTTCACGATAAACCCAAAATCACATCACATTAATTATCGGGTTAAAGAACAAGTGTTGTTTAAAACACTATTCACGATAAACCCAAAAATCAATATCAATTCAATTCCAATTAAATATTATTTAATTGGTACACTTCATTAAATCTAAATAAAAAGATTTAATCATTCCTCAACTGGGTTCAAGAACAGTGTTAGTCAAGACACCATTCACGACAAACCCAAATCACATTTGATATTAAACACAAGGCTCTGAATAGAAAATATACCGGCTTATATTCAATATCAAATTCTACGACTAACAAATATCGTATTGGAAATAACGATATATATATATCTTTCAAATTCCCATAACAATATCCGTATCATCACGAAATCCAACATCGAAATAATCCAAAGACAATTTCGATTCAAATCCATTCCAATATAATTATTGGAAATTCTGGTTATTTTCAAAACCATACAAATCCACTTTATTTATTTTAAAAATAAATAAATTATTATTCTAGTTCAAAACTAGTTCATTTCGATAAAAGTCTATTTTTATCTTTTCAAATATGGAGTTTTTCATACCAATTTTTCCCAAATCATTTCTTATGATTTCACACAAATTATTACTATTTTTAATAATTTTATCAAGGCCCGTACAGTCGATTTCCATCAACGGACATCGAACTGCACTTACAGCGACCTTTTTCAAGTTTGATTTGGACATAATTCCAAATCCAACCGTTAGATTTCAAATTTCTAATATTTGTTAGAAAGCTCTTTTCGATACAAACCCAACGGTTCCGGTTTTAGGAGAATCCGACGGTCGGATCTCCCGTAATATTCGTTCGAAGTTAATGGTCGAAATTCGCGAACTGCCGCGGCGCGGCGCGTTCTATTCAGGCCATTATATTATATATATAATATATATAATATATACTTCGTCGATTTCCTTTTAAAATGAATTTTATAAATCGTTTTAAAATTACTTTTCAAATCGATTTCAACTTCATATTCAATTTCAAATCAAAACTGAATATTCCAATATACATTCGTTTTAAATTCATTTCAAATCGATTTCAATTCAAATTGATTTCTAATCCAATTTCAGTTCGTTTTCATTTCAATTCAATTCGAATTCATTTCTATTCAATTTTCAATTCGAATTCATTTCTATTCAAATTCATTTCAAAACGATTTCAATTCTATTTCAATTCTATTCGAATTCATTTCAAAACGATTTCAATCCTATTTCAATTCTATTCGAATTCATTTCAAGACGATTTCAATTCTATTTCAATTCTATTCGAATTCATTTCAAAACGATTTCAATCCTATTTCAATTTCAAATCAATTCAATTAAATTCGAATTTCAATTCACTTTAATATTCACTTCAATTTGAATAAAATCGATATAAATATCGTTCACGTTAAAATGGCGTCAATCTATCAACGCGGCTTCATATATTTCGATTTTCAAATATTCTATTTCGAATATTTCTATTTCAAATATTTTTATTTCAAATATTTTTTTTCAAATGTTTCTAATTCAAATATTTCTATTTCAAATGTTTCTAATTTTCAAATATGGAATGAGGCCCAATCAATTACCATATAATGTTAATTATATGGATTTTCTACAACACATGTATACAATAACAACGATGAATAATCAACCATCATCCAATGTGCATTCTACACTGTATAAGCATCAAATATAGATATTCAACGCTTATAACAGTCCAATCAATCGATCGACATACAACTAAACAATCGGGATTAGTGTACGTCAAATATCATCCCAATACCCGTGTGGGGTTTCAAGCAATCAAACACAGATTTTTATTTGTGCAGTTGGGCGATGTGTAAAATTTATCGTCCCAATCAATGTCCTTCAAATAGGTGTACATAAACAAACCGTCCGGTTTGTAAATGAATATTTATTTATTCACATTCACGTTAAAAATTATATTTTTAACGATCAAACTATTTTATTCAACCTATGAATATTCTATTCGGTTCATTTATTAAATAAAATGTTATCTTTATTTTTCTAACTTATTTTTAGAAAATTTCGGCGGCATAACGGCACGATACTAGCTAGAAACGGGACAAGGCCTAGCCTTATCCCCGGTCTAGTGAAGGCCCACGCCATTCACACATCAATCAAATCAATTTCATTTCACCAAACAATTCAATTCAAACCAAAAAATCTAACCAACTACACAACCAAACAATTAAACAAACAAGTCATCCATGTTCTGTGGATGACGGGTGTCGGTTGCTACTAAACACCGTCTGCATCCTAGTATATATTTATAACTAGAAAAATTAAATTGAAAGGTGAGAAGTTCTCACCGATAGCTATCCCAACTTCATGACACTTCATTTATAGAAATCTTCGCCGTTCTCGCCTTTCGTCACTTTCGTTGCCCGTAGCCACTACATATGTAAAAATCGAATTTTTACTTTGCTATTTAGTATATAAAAATCGAATTTTTACTTCGCTATTCAATATATAAAAATCGAATTTTTACTACGCTATTCAATATATACAAATCGAATTTTTACTTCGCTATTCAATATATAAAAATCGAATTTTTACTACGCTATTCAATATATAAAAATCGAATTTTTACTACGCTATTCAATATATAAAAATCGAATTTTTACTTCGCTATTCAATATATAAAAATCGAATTTTTACTTCGTTATTCAATATATAAAAATCGAATTTTTACTTCGTTATTCAATATATAAAAAATCGAATTTTTACTATGCTATTCAATATATAAAAATCGAATTTTTACTATGCTATTCAATATATAAAAATCGAATTTTTATACAAGCGAAAATCTAATCTTTACACTAGTAAAAATCGAATCCTACTCTCTTCTAAAAATCTAATCTTTTATATACAATTACATATATAATTTCAGTTTTTAACAAAAACAAAATCAGTCTTTATTCAAAGAAAAATAATAAAAGAAAATGAGAAAAGAAGAAGAAAAAACTTACAGTCGGTGGTCGGCGGTCTACAGAGGATAGGGAGAGGGAGGCGAGCATCGGAGGTCGGCGGTGGGCAGCCGCGAGGCGACGACGGCTTGGGGCTAGGGCTTCGTGGATTCGATGGGAGGTTATGCGATTGAAGAGGAGGGTGAGCGCGAGGGAGGGTCGGTCGGAGCAGGCACCTGAGGCGGCGGCCAAGGAGGCGCGATCGATTTCGATCGCGAGTTCTTTTTTTTTCTGTTCTGAATCGAACTGAAAAGGGGGGAGCCAGAGGGTATAGGAAGGAAGAGGGTTTTTTTTATTTAATTATTTTATTTTCCACCAAAAAGCAACTTTTATTTTCGACCTCTAAACGAGGCCCACCGCCTGTCGTCTATAGCGTATTACCCCCATTCCGAACACAATGGGATATGTATCGTAAGCTGATTTGATCGTTTCGATCCGTTTCCGTTAAAATCAACATATAACCCTATATATTGAATTTGAACGCGCATTTCTATTTACCGGGGTCGCATACTAACTTGAAAAATTCCAGAAAAATATTTTCTGGCTTCGTATTGACGATACGGTCCTAATAAAACTAGTTTCGTCGAATTTTGAGACCGTTAGAAAAATGGCCAATTTCCAGTCGATTAAAATCACTGAAAATGGTCAAACGCGTTTTCCTTTGCCACGCTCACATATTGATTCGAAAAATTATGAAATTTGGAATCTAGCAATAATTTGACACTGCGGATCCAACAGAAGTGGTTTCGTCGAAATCCGAGGTCGTTTGCAAAATTCCCATTTTTAAGGGCCTGAATTCTATAGCAACTATTCAGAATTTTCAACTGGGCATACCTTTTTATCCCCGCTATAAAATTTTGATTTCCAGGATTCGCTAGAAAGATATTATCAAATAGATCCTAATGTTTTTGGTTTCACTAAAATCCGGATTGTTTTGCACCCGGTACATTTAATTGAAGTTTGAAATCAAATTATCGAACTACCGCGCCATTTTCAATTCCTTTTATAATTATATATAATTATTTATATTCTAACGACGACGTATATAATATATACGTTCTAATTCTATTAAAAATAAATTTCTCGTCGATATTATTTAAAATAATTCATTTTAGATAATCAAAATTCGCTAAAACTGCCAAAATAAAAATTTTAAACTGGCCCAGATTTTCGGGTTGTTACATTGATTGAGTCTGATTCCAGTTCAGAATTAACGAATATTTTAAAATAATATTCAGTAGTTATTGAAATGTGAAGCCGTGTTAAGCAGTTAAACGCCATTTTAACACGAACGGGATTTTCTGTCGATTTCATTCATTTTATAATGAATATCGAAAAGTGATTTCAAAATCTGATATTTTGAAAATATTATCATTTTAATATTATAATGATATGAAATATTCAATTTTGATTCGAATTTGAAAATGGAATTGAAATCGATTTAAAATGAATTTAAAACGAAGTTATAAAGAATATTCATTTTTGATTTGAATTTGAAAATGGAATTGAAATCGATTTAAAATAAATTTAAAATGAAGTTATAAAGAATATTCAATTTTGATTTGAATTTGAAAATGGAATTGAAATCGATTTAAAATGAATTTAAAACGAAGTTATAAAGAATATTCAATTTTGATTTGAATATGAAAAATTCAAATTTGATTTGAATTTGAAATGAAATGGAAATCGTTTTCAAAAAGAATTTGAAACGAATTTAAAAGGAAAATTCAATTTTGATTTGAAATTGAAATAGAAGTGGAAATCGTTTTTAAAACGAATTTAAAATGATTTATAAAATTCGTTTTAAATGGAAATCGACGAAATATATAATGTATATATTATAATCGCCTGAACAGAACGCGCCGCGCAGCGACCGTTCGCGAATTTCGACCATTGACTTCGAATTAACGTTACGGGAGATCCGACCGTCAGATTCTCCTAAACCAGGAATCATTGGGTTCGTATCGAAAAGAGCTTACAACGAATATGATAGATTTGAAATCTAAAGGTAGGATTTCGAATTATGTCCAAATAAAATTTGGAAAAGGTCGCTGTAAGTGCAGTTCGATGACCGTTTATGGAAATCGACTGTACGGGCCTTGATAAAATTATTTAAAATATCAATAATTTGTGTAAAATCATAATAAATGATTTGGAAATAATTGGGATGAAAAATTCCATATTTGAAAAGATAAAAATATATTTTTATCGAAATGAACTAGTTATGAACTAGAATTATAATCCAATATTTTTAAATAAATAAATTGGATTGGAAATGGTTTTAAAAATAACCGAAATTTCCAATATATAAATTGGAATGGATTAGAATCGAAATTATCTTCGGAATATTTCGATATTGGATTTCGTGATTATACGGACATTGTGGAGGAATTTATATATTGTTATTCCAATACGATATTTGTTGATTTCAGAATTTGATATTGAATATAAGCCGATATATTTTCTACTCAGAGCCTTGTATTTTATATCAAATGGGATTTTGGGTTTGTCGTGAACGGTGTCTTCACTAACACTATTCTTAAACCTAGTTGAGAAAAGATTAAATCTTTTTATTAAAATTTAATGAAGTTTACCAATTAATTAATATTTAATTGGAATTGAATTGAACTGAATTTTGGGTTTGTCGTGAAAGGTATCTTTAATAATACTGTTCTTAAACCCAATGGAGTTAAGAAAATTAGTGACTAACTGGAGATTATCTAAGTTGAATGGTTTCCTGGTTATTGATCTGATGTTGGTTTCGGCCTTCGGGATTAATACTTAGGGAATTGTTCTCTTACTAATTTACAGTTAGAGACTGATGGGATGGGGTCTTAAGTAACACTGTTCTTAAACCCCGTGTGAAAAGAATAAATCTTTAAATTAAGATGTAGAGAAGAATTACCAATTAATTAAGATTTAATTGGATTTGAAATGGAATGTGAATTGGGTTTATTGTGAACTGTGTTTTTAACGACATTCATTCTTTAACCTTATTTACAGCGAAATGAGATTTGGAACTTATAAATCTTTTTATTAAAGATTTAGTGGAGCTTTTCCAAATCAAAGTTTTCCAATTTAATATATTGGAATGGAATGGAATTCGATTTGATAATAATCGAAGTGAGTTTCTGTGAAGGAAGGCTGTTAATATATATGGAATTTAAAAGGCTTTATCGTTATTCCATTTATATTATTAGTCGGATACGGAAATTGATATCGATTATATATTAATTTGTTTTTCCATGAAGATTCTACAATTAATGAAATGTGATTTTGGGTTTATCGTGAACTGTGTTTTAAATGACATTGGTTCTTTAACCCAGTTAAAGATAAGATTAATTTCTTAGCTTTGAATAATCATTAATATTGATTTTTGGGAAGATTAAAACTAAATGGAGTTTTAATGAATCTTCAATTAGATTGAAAAGTGAATGTGATAATTAAAATTATCAATTCAAGAAAATGATCGAAAATGGAGTACCACCAGTTTTACTCCAGGCGATGGCTAAATCTTTAATTAGATTTGAACGTGAAATGGTAATTAATATTTACCGATAACACCGTGGTGTTAGATATAGAATATTACCAGTTTTGCTCCATAGGATGAATACGTTGGGATTGGGAATTAAAATAAATGATTACTTCAGTGTGGTTCGCTAATCCTGACTAGTTTGGAAAACCTTAATATGATTTGATATCCAAAGGAAGATTAAAAAATAAATTTAAAGAATTTATCTTTGATAAAATTAATGGGAACCTTTCCCAAAGGAAAAGAATATTTGAATAAAAGAATATTCTGGATTGGAATGAGGCGTATGATGTATTGTTATAGCACTTGATTATGTGATACGCGAGTTATTTAGAAAGGTCGGGTTTAACCTATTCTGAATAACTGATACGACGAAAAGTCGAAGAGATTGAAGATGGTGCAAGACCGACAATCTTGGCATCGATTGAATGGGTTGCTACTGATGCTCATGATTGGAGTAGCTACCTTGAAGGGGCTAAATTGGTAGCCGTTCGGACGTACTTGTTGACTGTACGGATATGCGAGGGCCTCTCTCCTTTATTGGACATACGGGACGAAGAATAAGGTGCCTCCGGTTTCGTTCAAACCTAGAACGGACTTGTGAATGGATGGTGTGTCTGACATTGTATTACTTTATACTGTATTCATTGATCTCTGCTAAATATATATCTGTTTGGTGGCGGAGAATTTATTCTCTTGCTTAACACCCTTCTCTGAGACATACGAGCTCAGAGGTTATATATCAGCAGAAATTAGTGGTACAGCATGGATTGATAGTGTGGCATGCTGAGATGCAGTGATCCAAACCTTTGTTGAAAAGCAAAGTTTGGTGGAAGATGATCAAAGCACAGCTTTAATATAGCACAGCTTTGTGTAGCATTAATTCGCGAGCCTCACACATCGGTATGGTGGCAAACTGATGGTTAGATCAGTATGCTTTAGAGATGAGGATAGACACCCTATGGGTTGTCATGGATTCGGTCGACCGAGGTGATACTGGTTGTGGTCGCCCCACACCACTAGGGATAGGGGCACCACCCCGATTCCCAGATGGATAGATTTAGCGGTGTTTTCCAATGCTTGGACGTAAGCCGTGGTAACTTGTTTCCTGGATAGTGCGGATGTGCATTACGGTGTTTTTGCATGCCTGCAATGTAAACCGTGGGGAATTGCACAACGCGATAGATCTTTCAGATTAGGAGCCACCATGATGGAAATCCAAACTTCCAAATACGACATTTTGCGGTTTTGATTGTAGAGCCTAGTATGGCGACGTGATATATGGTACCCATACCGTCTATGATTGATACATTTATATTTGAAGTTGATTTCTTCACTTATAATAATAATAAAAGATTTTTTTTTAAACGTACCAAGCATATTTGGCTATTATAAGGTAAAACTCTATCCTCCAGCTTGCGTTGCATTGTGTGATGGGACCTGAGTCTTATAATAGCTTCATTCTTCTTTATTTAGCATTGCGCTGTTTGTTTTAGGCACTGGTATTCTTGGGGGTAAACCCGTTCCGTGTTATACAGCATGGTCCCTTGATTTACCTCATTTTAAAGTAAAGTTTTAAATAACTGTTTTAGTTCTCACACCAGTCCTATGACTGTTCTGGAGTTTATTGTTTTAACCTAAACTCTGGGTGCCCCTATTTTCCACACGGGCAGCCATTAGTTTTGGTTTTGCAGATTTATTTATACAGGATCCTGGATTTACAGCTGGAGCTATATTCGGAACGCGCTGTATCCGTGTATTTCATTCAGTTGTGCTAGTTATTGTACTTTCCACTATGCATTGTATTTATACATTTTATTTCCGCTGCTATGTATTTTAATCTCTGATATTTTTCTATGTAATATTTATTCATACTCTGAATATTCTTGTACTCTGATGTAATTGTTGTAAATAGCAATGAAATGTTCTTCTGTTTGTATTCTGATTTGTCGTGTTCTCAACTCAATCCGGGCTTTCCTTCACAGGGAAGTTCGGGTCGTCTCATTTGGTATTAGAACTTTGGTTTACAAAGCTCGAGAACATGACACATTAGAACCGAACGAAAGAATTCATCAGAGATTGGATTAGTAATATCCAATGAGAATGACTCGTTAGAGATGGGATCAGTAATATCCTAGAATGAGTGTAAAGAGTGAAAATTTTAAAATCAAATTTAGTTTTAAATTTTTATATCCATTATTTGTATTTGAAAAATTTATTTTAAATTGAATTTGGACAATCTAGTATAGGGAGATTTTGAGTATAAACCTGACGAGATGTATATTCGAAGCCTCAGATAATGGATAGATATAGAATCACACTCTAGTCGCTCGGGGATGATTCTGATGATGAGGCCTCATCATTAGAGTCTATGTTCGAATTTCGAAAGTGAATATCTATAAAATTTCCAATTGACTAGTGTGAGAAACAAAAATAGATAGGGTTTAATGTATGTGATTTGAAACTGATATATGATTTTTGAATATATATATATATAAGTATACATTTGAAAATTTGATCAACAAATTGATTGCTGGCTGTGATGTTTGGTTATTGATCCAACTAATAAAATACTGGAATATTAAATAAAGTACAAATCAAGATATTTGTTAAGTGAAAAAAATAATGCAAACTCTCTTGATAAAATCATAAAATATAATATAGGATATGGACGACTATGGCTTATCTCATACTGAATTCTGGATGACTCCGAAATAAGAAAGGAGAGCTCACCAGAAAGCAGAAAAAGAACGAGAATTGAACTTAGGATCACACACGGTTGTTTATTGTTGTAAATGCAGAAAAGAAGGGCATTATGCAATCCTGTGTCCTGAGAGAAGAAGGAGTAAAGAGATAAGAATGGACATAGTTTGTTTCAAGTGCAAACAGACGGGACATTTTGTGGATAAATGTCCAAACGTAAAGAAAAAATCCAGAAAACTAGGAAAAGAAAAGAAGTGCTTCTGATGCAAAGAAATAAGGCATCTAGCCCGAGATTGCCCGTTGAAGAAGGGTGATAAGAAATCCAAAGGAAAGGAGCTATCTACTTTGGAAATTATGCAAGAAGAAGGCATGACTTCCTAGAAAGTTGGGTTTTAATGTAATGAACTAGTATTTTGGATATATGTATGATGCTTGTATGAACGCTTTTCGTTTTAAAAATGTATCAGTATTGTATAACATAACTAATGTATGGAAAATATTGAATTAAGTCGAATTTAACTTTAGTATTGAATCGATTTGGAATTAATTAAAATAGAATTGCATACATATACATGTATATCTATTGAACAGGTCATTGCAAGGAGGCTAGAGCAGAGGAATAAAATTGTATGCCCGACAAATAGGTACATGTTTACTAATTTATTGGGTTTTGATGATTTTATGAGCCGATTGGCTAGCTGCTTGGCCTTTTCTTTTTCTTTTTGAGATGAGAGGGCATATGTGTTAGTTTTGGGATTTTCCTTGTGCTCTCCGTACAAAGGAGGTTATGGCGAAATTTTTCAAAAAATTAGGGTGTTAGCCTAATTTTTAAAAAATTAGAAAAATCTTAGAAACTGAAAAGTTATAGAATGAAAGTTGAGTTGGTTAGTTAAAAAACTTTCAGCTCCGTTCCTTTTCGAGGACGAAAAGATTTTAAGTGAGGGAGATTGTAACAACCCGGAAAATCAGAACCAATTTAATTTTTTTTATTTTGGCCATTTTAATGAATTTTGGATATTTAAAATGATTTATTTTAAATAATAACGACTAGAAATTTATTTTGAATAGAATTAGAATGTATATATTTATTTAAATCGAAATTAGAATATAAATATTTATTTTAATTATAAAAGGAATTGAAAATGGCGCGGTAGTTTGAAAATTCGACTTCAAATTTCAAATGAATGTACAAGATTCAAAATAAATCGGATTTTAGTGAAACCATAAATATTTGAATCTTTTTGAAAATATCTTTCTAACGAATCTGAAAAATTGAAATTTCATAGCGGGAATCAAAAGTTATGGCCAGTTGAATATTCAGAATAGTTATGGAATAAATATGGCCCTTAAAAATAGCCATTTTGCAAACGACCTCCGTTTTCGACGAAACCACTTTTGTTGGATCTGGGATGTCAAGTTATTGCTAGATTCTAATTTTCATAATTTTTGAAATCAATATGTGAGCGTGGCGAAAGAAAATGTGTTTTGTCAGTTTTAGTCAATTTGAATCGACCAGAAAATGGCCATTTTTCAAACGGTCTTCAAATTTGACAAAATTAGTTTTGTTAGGACCGTATCATCAATACGAAGCTAGAAATAATTTTTCTGAAATTTTCAGAGTCAGGTTGCGGCCCCGGTAAATTAAAATGTATGTTCAAATTGAAAATATACTGATTTATCTTATAATTTAAAGAATAATTGGTCGTAACAACCGAATTGGCTTACCGGGCATATCCCATTGTGTTCGGAATGGGGGTATTTAGCTAGGGGCGACAGTCGTTGGGTTTGAATTGTAGTTCGTATGAATTAGTGGGTATTTTCCGAATTAAAGGAATTAAAAATAGAATAAATAAATATTGGCCAATCAAAAACAAGGCATTGACCAATTCATCTCTTTCAAACCCGATACCCTCTGTAAACGATCGGCGGAAGGAGTTCCCACCTTCTCTCCTCCATTCCTCCCAAACCACGCAACGAAATCGAACGACCATGTTGGGGATTTTATAGAGTTTTTCCTCCTCTTCACATCCATACAAGTCTCACCCTCTAACGTGCAGTATCCAACAAGAATCGCAGCTCCAAAATGCCATCATTCATCATCAAATGGCGCAGCCCAGAGACCGACGAGTTGGCCAGAAGATGGACCCCTAGCGGCGCATTTCGTAGCTCCTCCGTGTGACGGGGTCTGATCATCACCACGTCGACCGTTGGCGGAGAAAAAGTGAACCCTTGTTTTGAAGGGTTGAAGTGGAGCATCGACCTGTGTTTTGTTAAAGAAGAAGGTGGTTTTTTTATTAATTTATTAATAGTTCTTTAAAATGTTATCAACCTTTATAAAATCGTACCTTTCTCATACGAACCCCAAATCGCATGAAACAGGATCCGTTGCGATCGTGGGGACGAAAGCTTCGCAACAAGACTAACCAGGTCAAAAGTGGAGATTGTTAGAATTTAGGGCAGACTTAAATCCCAACAGTTCAGAAATTCAGAAATTAAAATTGACGGAGTGGAAAACAAATGTGAGAACTCTCTCACTCATATTTATTTTACAGTTATAATATATTAGGTTGCAAACAGGGCTTAGTAGCTCCTTACACCGTCGTCCATAGACCATGGACGACTTGTTTGATTGTGTTGTGTTGTGAAAATTGATTGTGATTGTGATGTAAATAATATATATATATATATATAAAAATTATCATGAAATAAAATAAACATTCATTTACAAACTGGACGGTTTGTTAATGTACACTTATTTATCTGATATGGATTGGGACGATAAATTTTACACATTGCCCAACTGCACAAATAATAAACACTATTTGTTGTTTGAAAACTCCACATGGGTATTGGGGTAATATTTGACATACACTGATCCTAATAATTAGTGGTATGTCAATCGATGGGTTGACAGACTGTATAAGTGTTATTTATTTGTTTTAATGCTCATACAGTTGTAAAATGCACTCTGCATGTTGTATGAATTTTTAATGATTGTTTATCGTTATTGTTGTATATATGTGATGTTGAAATCCATATAAATAAAATTATATGGTAATTTATTGAGTCTGATTCCAGTTCAGAATTAACGATTATTTTAAAATAATATTCAGTAGTTATTGAAATGTGAAGCCATGTTAAGCAGTTAAACGCCATTTTAACAGGAACAGGATTTTCTGTCGATTTTATTCATTTTATAATGAATATCGAAAAGTGATTTCAAAATCTGATATTTTAAAAATATTATCATTCTAATATTATAATGATATGAAATATTCAATTTTGATTTGAATTTGAAAATGGAATTGAAATCGATTTAAAATGAATTTAAAACGAATTTATAAAGAATATTCAATTTTGATTTGAATTTGAAAATGGAATTGAAATCGATTTAAAATGAATTTAAAACGACGTTATAAAGAATATTCAATTTTGATTTGAATTTTAAAATGGAATAGAAATCGATTTAAAATGAATTTAAAATGAAGTTATAAAGAATATTAAAATTTGATTTGAATATGAAATATGAAATATTCAAATTTGATTTGAATTTGAAATGAAATGGAAATCGTTTTCAAAATGAATTTGAAACGAATTTAAAAGGAAAATTCAATTTTGATTTGAAATTGAAATGGAAGTGGAAATCGACGAATTTAAAACGATTTATAAAATTCGTTTTAAATGGAAATCGACGAAATATATAATGTATATATTATAATGGCCTGAACAGAATGCGTCGCGCAGCGACCGTTTGCGAATTTCGACCATAGACTTCGAATTGACATTATGGGAGATCTGACCGTCAGATTCTCCTAAAACTACAACCGTTGGGTTCGTATCGAAAAGTGCTTTCCAACGAATATGAGATATTTGAAATATAACGGTTGGTTTTGTAATTATGTCCAAATCAAATTTGGAAAAGGTCGTTGTAAGTGCAGTTCGTTGACCATATACGGAAATCGACTGTACGGGCCTTAATAAAATTATTAAAAATATCAATAATTTGTGTAAAATCATAGTAAATGATTTGGAAAGAATTGGGATGAAAAATTCCATATTTGAAGATAAAAATATATTTTTATCGAAATGAACTAATTATGAACTAGAATTATAATCCAATATTTTTAAATAAATAAATTGGATTTGAAATGGTTTTAAAAATAACAAGAATTTCCAATATATAAATTGGAATGGATTTGAATCGAAATTATCTTCGGAATATTTCGATATTGGATTCTGTGATTATGCGGACATTGTGGAGGAATTTGGAAGATATATATCGTTATTCCAATACGATATTTGTTGATTTCAGAATTTGATATTGAATATAAGCCGATATATTTTTTATTCAGAGCCTTGTATTTTATATCAAATGGGATTTTGGGTTTGTCGTGAATGGTGTCTTCACTAACACTGTTCTTAAACCCAGTTGAGAAAAGATTAAATATTTTTATTAAGATTTAATGAAGTTTACCAATTAATTAATATTTAATTGGAATTGAATTGAATTGAATTTTGCGTTTGTCGTGAATGGTATCTTTAATAATCCTGTTCTTAAACCCAATGGAGTTAAGAAAATTAGAAACTAACTAGAGATTAGCTAAGTTGAATGGTTTCCTATGTATTGATCTGATGTTGGTTTCGACCTTTTGGATTAATACTTAGGGAATTGTTCTCTTACTAATTTACGGTTAGAGACTTATAGAATGGGGTCTTCAGTAACATTGTTCTTAAACCCCATGTGAAAAGAATAAATCTTTTAATTAAGATGTAGAGAAGAATTACCAATTAAATAACATTTAATTGGATTTGAAATGGAATGTGAATTGGGTTTATTGTGAACTTTGTTTTTAAAGACATTCGTTTTTTAACCCGATTTACAGTGAAATGAGATTTGGAACTTATAAATCTTTTTTTTTAAGATTTAGTGGAGATTTTCCAAAGTAAAGTTTTCCAATTTAATATATTGGAATGGAATGGAATTCGATTTGATAATAATCGAAGTGAGTTTCTACGGAGGAAGGTTGTTAATATATATGGAATTTAAAAGGCTTTGTCGTTATTCCATTTATATTATTAGTCGGATACGGAAATTAATATCGATTATATATTGATTTTTTTTCTGTGTAGATTCTACAATTAATGGAATGTGATTTGGGTTTATCGTGAACCGTGTTTTAAATGACATTGGTTCTTTAACCCAGTTAAAGATAAGATTAATTTCTTAGCATTAAATAATCATTAATATTGATTTTTGGGAAGATTAAAACTAAATGGATTTTTAATGAATATTTGATTAGATTGAAAAGTGAATGTGATAATTAAAATTATCAATTCAAGAAAATGATCGAAAATGGAGTACCACCAGTTTTATTCCAGACGATAGCTAAATCTTTAATTAGATTTGAACGTGAAATGGTAATTAATATTTACCGATAACACGGTGGTGTTAGATATGGAGTATTACCAGTTTTTCTCCATGGGATGAATAGGTCGGGATTGGGAAATAAAATAAATGATTACTTCGGTGTAGTTCGCTAATCCCGACTAGTTTGGAAAACCTTAATATGGCTTGATATCCAAAGGAAGATTAAAGAATAAATTTAAAGAATTTATCTTTGATAAAATTAATGGGAACCTTTCCCAAAGGAAAAGAATTGAATAAAAGAATATTCTGGATTGGAATGAGGCGTATGATGTGTTGTTATAGCACTTGATTATAAGATACGCGAGTTATTCAGAAAGGCCGGGTTTAACCCATTCTGAATAACTGATACGACGAAAAGTCGAAGAGATTGAAGATGGTGCAAGACCGACGATCTTCACATCGAATGGATGGGTTGCTACTGATGCTCATGATTGGAGTAGCTACCTTGAAGGGGCTAAAGTGGTAGCCATTCGGACGTACTTGTTGATTGTACGGATATGCGAGGGCCTCTCTCCTGTATTGGACATACGGGACGAGGAATAAGGTGCATCCGGTTTTGTTCAGACCTAGAACGGACTTGTAAATGGATGATGTGTCTGACATTGTATTCCTTCATATTGTATTCGTTGATCTTTGATAAATATATATCTATTTGGTTGCGGAGAATTTATTCTCTTGCTTAACACCCTTCTCTGAGACGTACGAGCTTAGAAGTTATATATCGGCATAAATCAGTGGTACAGTATGGATTGATAGTGTGGCATGCTGAGATGCAGTGATCCAAACCTTTGTTGAAAAGCAAAGTTTGGTGGATGATGATCATAGGACAGCTTTAATATAGCACAGCTTTGTGTAGCGTTAATTCGCGAGCCTCACACACCGATATGGTGGCAAACTGATGGTTAGATCAGTATGCTTTAGAGATGAGGATAGACACCCTATGGGTTGTCATGGATTCGATCGACCGAGGTGATACTGGTTATGGTCGCCCCACACCAGTAGGGATAGGGGCACAACCCCCCGATTCCCAGATGGATAGAGTTAGCGGTGTTTTCCAATGCTTGGACGTAAGTCGCGGTAACTTGTTTCCTGGATAGTGTGGATGTGCATTACGGTATTTTCACATGCCTGTGACGTAAACCGTGGTGAATTGCACTATGCGATAGGTCTTTCGGATCAGGAGCCACTATGATGGAAATCCAAACTTCCAAATACGACATTTTGCGGTTTTGATTGTAGAGCCTAGTAAGGCAACATGATATATGGTAACCATGTCGTCTATGATTGATACAATTATATTTGAAGTTGATTTCTTCACTTATAGTAATAATAAAAGATTTGTTTTAAACATACCAAGAATATTTGGCTATTATAAGGTAAAACTCTATCCTCCGGCTTGCGTTGCATTGTGTGATGGGACCTGAGTCTTATAATAGCTTCATTCTTCTTTATTTAGCATTGCGCTGTTTGTTTTAGGCACTGGTATTCTTGGGGGTAAACTTGTTCCGTCTTATACGGCGTGGTCCCTTGATTTACCTCATTTTAAAATAAAGATTTAAATAACTATTTTAGTTCTCACACGAGTCCCATGACTGACCTGGAGTTTATTGTTTTAACCTAAACTCTGGGTCCCTCTATTCTCCACACGGGCAGCTAATAGTTTTGGTTTTGCAGATTTATTTATACAGGATCGTGGAGTTACAGCTAGAGCTATATTCAGAACGCTCTGATCCATGTATTTCATTCAGTTGTGCTAGTTATTGTATTTTCCGCTATGCATTGTATTTATACATTTTATTTCCGCTGTTTTGTATTTTAATCTATGATATTTTTCTATGTAATATTTATTCATACTCTAAATATTCTTGTACTCTGATGTATTTGTTGTAAATAGCAATGAAATGTTCTTCTGTTTGTATTCTGATTTGTCATGTTCTCAACTCAATCTGGGCTTTCCTTCACGGGGAAGTTCGGGTCGTCTCAATATGCATTTATATACGTTAATTACCTTATATATATATATATATATATATATATATACACAAACGTAATTTAAATGAACGGAATTAACGTCCTTACCACATAATTGAAATGTCAATCCTACTAAATTCTTACGGTATACAAGTCAATTTCCCATATTTTCCTCAATCCAAAACATAAGTGCGCATATGACAATAGAATGGGAAAAACAATCACAATGACATGTAAACTTGCAACCGAGGTCTTGACTTAGTTATTGCAAAATAAAAGATGACCACATCATTAAGTATATATGTTTATAACTTCTGTTTTATATAGATTCCTTTTCTTATGTTTGTTTATTCGCGAAACATTAATATTTAGATATATAGTAAATAATACGTTCAAATTCTTTATTTCGAGGAATAGAGATTCAAATCTATTGAATTTACAACTGTCCAAATCTTAATCTTTTTCCCAAAAGTCAAACATGTGAATTTACAATAAAATGGAATAAAAAGGAATCAATTCAATATAGAAAATCCAAATAATATAGAAAATCATACAAAATAATTATGTTCTTTTTTATTATTACAATAACCGAAAACCCAAATATAACCCGATTGAGCATTACTACGAACAATAAAATAAATGGAGGATTTAGGGAGTTTAATCTTGTTTTCTTTTCGTATATCCCAAATCCCCTAAGGCATAACAATCCAATAACTATCAAATTTTAGAAAATAGTAACTTAATTGGATTCCACTCACAAAGTTGTTGGAAAGAGAAGCAACAAGATTGAATAGTGCATTAATTGGAATTGGCCTTTAATAATTAATGTATGCCTTAAGCCTTTCAAATCCATATATATATATATATATATATAAGAATCATATATATTAGAATTCTTATATGTAGAAATCTAAAGCTCAGAATAAACTAAATCTAAATAGAGTAGAATAGAAGAAAAGAAAATAGATTAAGAGGATAGAAGAAGAACTATTTTCTTTTTCGAAGATTCAACAATGGAAGAAAGTCATGGTAGAGGCAGGAAAGATTATGGAGATAGGGTTTGGAGTGAGGGGTTGGGGCCCTTTTTATAGCTGCTATCGTGTTTTCAGACCGTTGGATTTAATTGATTACATCTAAGTGATCTAATTGATAGTATTTATAAATAAGCCCTCATATAAAACAATCCTTATTAGGTTTCCTTGTAGAAGGGCGATCGACACCCTCCATGAGAGGGCAGTCGACACCCCTTCTGGGTAGAGCCAAGGGGACAATTATCTCATGTATGTTACTTTTTTATCGTTACTTGATTATTTCTCTTAATTTCTTTCCTTAGTTAATTTATTCATGTCTCCTGCTGTGTGTGAATATATACACATAAGTTTGAATTGAAAGGGAATATACTTTTCATGCTTATCCCATTTAATATATTCCCAGCTTGTATGTATATTTATTTGAAATTCAAACTTTTTTTTATTAATATACATGTACAACTTAATTAATTAATAACTTTTGCAAATGGTTCGACAAGTAAAATATTAAACGAAGCAGAATCTTGCCACGAACGCAACTACAATACTTTCGTGGCCTAACTCTTAATTTTCCAAAATTCCACAGCCTTTTAATATATTATTAATTATTATTATTTATTTTTAAATTAAATTAATATATCTTGAAATTAGGTATATTTTATGGGGTGTTACAAGAATTGTCAATCTGATGATAATTCTGCCACAGTGGTGTCCACATAGCAAGGTGAAACGTCGATATGAGACGTTTTAACATTTTCCACTCCATATTCTATTTCTTCTCCTTGTATGGTTGTTTTGACTTCTTCCTCGGCTTCTCACCTTTTTGACATTTGCTTCCTCTTCTAAGTAAGGCATTAATCATGATCATAACTGACCATTTGCGTCGCTTTACCAAGAACGCCTTCACTTATTGGCTAGAAGATAGATCGGAGGTCCATTCTTTCTTTGGCTTCTATCTTGGGACTTCTTCCTATCAAGTTGAGGGATAGTCTTTCCCGTCCTCTAGAAGGATTTTGCATACTCAGCCTCGTACTCCTCGTATCATCCGCACTCGTTCTCTCACCGCAGTCGAGTAGATAGTTTGGTCTACTCGTTGCACCCTTTATATAATCTATAATCTGGAATATTCGTGGAGTCGGGAACGATGCATCTCTTTTGCGACTCAAATGCATCGTCAAGAAGCATTCTATCTTTGTGTTGGCATTGTAGGAACCATTCATGGGAATGGGAGTGCTACCAAACATCGTCCTCTGCCATAATTTTAGGGGAGGACTTCTCAGCTTACCTAATAAGATTTGGATTCTTTGCGCCAATGACGTCTTAGTGCATCTTATTTTCGACTTGGCTCAAGTCTTATCGGTTGTGTTCTAGCACCGCATTTCGTTTGTCTATTCCCATTCTTGACGGTTTGCGCCAAGTGCGATAGCATCGAGCTTGTGTTTGTGGCATAAATTCCTTTTCCTCACAGACCACGATTTTGGAGCGTCGGCTTGGGGGGGGATTTCAATGTTGTCACTTGCCAAGCTGGGAAACATTGTGGATCCTCTATCAACCGCAATGCGGTCAAGGATTTCAATTTGTTCATTATCCAGTCTGGCTTTTTAGAGGTCTCTTTTGTTGGATCGGCTTATACTTGGTGTAACAACCAAGAAGGTCCTAGTAGGATCCTTTCTCATCATGATTTGGTTTTCAAATCAGAGGACTAGTCTGGCTTTTCATATTCCTTCTCGATTGAACACATTCATCGCACTAACTCGAATAATACAGCAATGATCTTAAGCACACCCATTTTTCCTTATTCGTACCTTCCTCTTTTTATTTCTAGACAATGTGGCAGTCCTACCACACTTTCATTTCCATAGTGAAGGATTCATGGGCTATGCCAGCTTCAGGCACTCCTATTACTGTCTTCCATCTTAAACTCCATCGCCTTAAATCCTCTCTAAATATATGGAACACTCGGATGTTTTAGAATATCTTTGATATGGTTCGGGAGGCGGAAGAAGCTCGCTTTTTAGTTAAAGCTTCTTATGATGTTGATCCGTCACCTGCCAACAAGGTGGAATGGGTTGAATCCCAAATTGCCTTCAAATCCGAGCTTAGCATTGAGTCTGGGTTCCTTAGTCATAAAGATGGAATCAAGTGGGTCATGGACAACAACTCAAACTCGAAATTCTTCCATTCTATTATTATAAAGAAGGAGAAGAATATCCTCTCTATCCATTAAATCCTTCGTCCTGACCTTTCCTTGGCTTCGTACCCTCCTTATATTGAAGAAACCATCCTTTCCTATTTTCGGACCTTCATGTAGGAGCCTTCTGTTGATCAATCCGATTTTTTTCACTTATTCTTAATTCCTCTTTTGGTTCTTCCTTCTAAGGCCCCTTCCCTCTGCAACCCTCTTACTATGGAGGAGATTCAGTCTTATGTTTTTTTCGCTAAGAAAGGATAGTGCGAGTGTCACTGATGGTTTCAATGAGATTTTTTTCCGTTGTGATTGGGAGGTCATTTGTATGGATTTTTTCTTGGTAATTCAATCTTTCTTATGTTGTGGTATGCTCCCAAAGGGATGAATGTTCACCAACCTTGTCCTCATCCCTAAATGTGAGAACCCCGCTCTTGTTTTGATTTTAAGGAAAATAGTCCTTGTAACTTCTCGAACAAGGTCGTTTCCAAGATTCTGTCTTCGAGGCTTTATCCCATCCTAAACCAGATATTTCCTCGTCCTAGGCTGGTTTCGTCAAAGGTCATATGATCACTGATAAAATTCTCCTAGCCCAGGATTTTATCTCTCAAATCGACCAGAAGATCCGTGGTTCTAATGTCGTGATTAAGTTAGATATGGCTAGAGCTTATGACCGCATGTACTGATTCTGGGTTCTTTCAGCCTTTGACTTTCCAGTACCCCTAATAGATCTTATTTGGCAACTTATTTCGAATGGTTGGTGTTAACAATATTTTTTTGTCAACACCAGGAATGGATCAATAGGGGTAAATCTCAAGGGAAAATCAAGTGGATTGTCTCTCTTTCCCGTCCGATTTTAATGGTGGATTGGGACATTAAGGCTATTAGATGTAGGCTCCCTGTAATCTACTAAATTGAATATAGGTTCAACGAATGGAGTTCGGTCGCCATTTAAAGGGGTGATGGGTGTAAACCTGAGCTCCTCTGCAGAATTAATAATAGATCATGGTGATAACAATTAGAGAAATAAATATACACACTTATAGAGCAATTTTATCGGATGTTCTCCCTTTATTAATCTTTTAATGAGAATATATAGATGTTGTAAAGATAGAATTCTCCATTGATGACTTTTCTAAGTTATTTCTGAGGGTACAAAAAGTAAGAAAAAGTCCCCCCCTTAGGGTGGCCTCTGAGGTCCTATTTATAATGGTTTAGGACTCCTTCCGTCGATGGGCCGATGGGCATGCAGGGATCCTTGTCGGCCGCTTTATTCTCGGCTTCGGGCGCGGGACCTTTGATCGTCGTTCACAGTTCCTGGACGATACTTGAATCTCTGAAAGTATCTCGTAAACAAAGGCTTGCGGGAATGAGCTTTTGGATGTAGGCTTTCGGCTTTATCGTGAATACGTGGAGGGACTGGGCCTTGTGACGTATGTTGATATCTACTGGCTCGAAACCGCCACGGGTTTTGGTACTAAGCGTATTAGTACGGATAGCCTGTGTGTTCGCTTGGGTCTCGGCTGGCCTTTCGGTAGGGCTTCTGCGGTAGCCTGCGTTACCGGGGAGTGGCTTCCAATATTAATCCTATTATCTATGACTTCGTCCTTTCGGTGTTCATGCAGTAGGTGCTCTGGGGGTTGATTTCGGGTGGCCCACGTGCTCCTTTAGTTTGGTGCTTTTGGAGCTTTCGCCTTCGGATGTATCGGTGTATGGATATGTTATAATTGAAGATCTCCTCTCGGGCTTTGTCTGTCGGTTAGTCGCCTCTGATTTCTTTGGTCTAGATCAGAGTGGTTCTTTTATGCGGAGCCTTTCATCGGGTTGATTCTGCCAAGGGAGTCCTGTCGAACTGACTAAGGCGGAGGGGTCCTGTCGATTTTTCTCTCTAGTCCTTCCAAACTTTTTCCTTTAGGAGGAATAAAAAGTTGTGGTTGATACAGTCTTTCGGATTACATCTTCCTGCCCTTTTCCTTCACATTGTTGGGCCCCGCTTTCTATTGAACCTTCTGCGAACTTTTGGTCATCCAATGTGCCCCTTCACTATCAACTTTCTTCCATGTTAATTTTGGTAGTAACATTTGCCCCTCCCCCCCCCCCCCAGTGAAGGGGTGTTTTCGACTTTTCAAGTCAAACTTTTGCCTTTTCTTCGGAACGTCATGTCAGAGTCTCCTGACCTTCTCCAATTGGAAGCGTCGATTGGCTTTTATTTTTGCATCCCAGATTAGTCTTGAAATTTGAACCTAACTTTTTACTTCTTTATCATTACTGTCTTTTATCTGCAAATAAAACTTTAAAACAAGATTACTGTTCTTACAAAAGATAATACTTGAATTCTTTTCTTTTCTGGAAGATTCGAGCTTGATTATCAGTAAGTATTTTTACATCCTTTATAAACAACGGTTAGTTAAGGTTATGCTTTGGTCTTTAAGATATTTGCGTTGGGTACCATCGTAGATTAGTTAGGGTATAAAAGAACGTGACTTTCCCTACGTCCCCTCATCTAGCTTTGATTTAGGTTCCGCTTGCTTGACATCCATTAATCGGGGTGTGATGATGTTCGATAACATCAAAAAACGCCCGTGGTATGTGTAGTTGTGTAAGGGATATGTGTACCGATCGTATTACTATGAAACAATGTTACTTGGCAAAATCATGTCATATAGAAGCTCATCCACAGGGGAGGCATTTGCGTCCGAGCCTTTCTTGCTTTTATTCAATAGCCCGCGGATGCCATATCAGATGGTTTTGGCATAGTAGATGTGGTTGCTAGGTTTGCTGGTTTTCCAACTTCCTTTAGGTGTCTCCCAGAAGGATTTTCCGCATACCGGAACATTCGTAGCTGGCGTGGTGACTTTCACCATTATTTGCTTGCTCCTCACCTTTAACTCGTTTTCTTTTTTTTCTCTTCCTTTCTTTCCAAGGTAATGGCGCGATGGAGTTTGCATTGTTATCGATCCCTCTCTTCTCTGATTTTGATTTTTGTACATATGATATGCCTGTTGAAACACTTTAAACAGCCTTTCAATCCATACGTCTTCCTACCTTATAATTAGTAGCACACGGTTTGGCCCCAGCCATTGTATCCGAAGGAGTGCAAACTATTGAGTCACATAGCCTTGTTTGGGCTCATCATTGTTGTTGTCATTTGCGCTTTTGTTTCAATTCTTGTGGTTGCTCAAGCTTGTTTTCATCTTGGCTGACCTTTAAACCCTCGAATTGCACGATTATTCATTGGTTTATTTATATAGGATGGATATGTCTCAGAAGTGGTGTGAGCGGGAGAACCTTTTTGATTTAGGCGCCCAGACAATCGAAGTTCAATCGACCGGCCAGGCATCCGTAGATTCCCCCTTCGTCAGTCCTACTTATGCGGAGCTTTAAACAATTGTTGGTAGGCCCCGCTATGCCCCAGACCCATGCAATCCCAAGCTTGCCAAGTGATTCAGTGGTTGGGATCTGCAGGGAATATCTCCTAACATTGATATTTCTCCATCTGACCAACAAACGATTTCTAGTGAATTGGTCATCGCAAAGTCCTAGATGCTTGCTAGACTTGAGACCGCAAGGCATAAGTTTGTGGAGCACATGGACATGCTTAAGGATTATACTGCGAAGAAAATTAGCGATTGGCACACACTGCCTCATAACCTTCAGAGTATACACAGGTATAATCTTGAGCGCATCTCCATCTTAGAGAAAGATAAGGTGAAGTTAATTCAAGCTCTCCAATCCCGGGATAGTGTTGTTGCCTCCTTCGCTCAAGGAGACATTGAGTTGGCAGAACGCGGAAAGCCCTTGGCTGGTGAACATCCATCTTGCTTTACTTAGGCCAAAAGAAAGGTTGGTAGGCCCAGGAAGAACAAAGGTCTGTAGCCTTCTTATCTCGCAGATGATTGCTTTTTTTGCGAACTATGTTTTAGATCGGTTGTATAAGCAAGTGCCGGTCCTCGCGTTTTTAACTTTGTGTTAGTCTGTGTTGTGGCTTTGTTAGTATGGGACGGTACATCTTTTTATCATATTGCAGCTTTCACTTCGTTTTATTGCACTGTTATCTATACTTTGCATGCTATACTTGCATTGCCATTCACTTTGATGATCATGTGGTTGTAACGTGCGTACGGTATGGCCAATTTGCTTTCAATGCTATAGTAGTCTGCTATAGCTTTATTGGACCGGAAGTGATTATGATTTCCGGTGGACCTTTGCTATGTGTCTATAAAGGGACTCCTTCTTGAAACAACTTCTCTTGAAATATATCTCTCTAAGTCAGCGCTATGATACGATGTCGTTTTTTAGATTTGCGTAAGGATTTGATATACTAGAAAAAGAATATAACAATATTCAAGTTGAAGGTACTTCCCTGAGGGATTTATAAGCCCGTTATTGGTGTCAAACCTTGAACCCTTGTTGGAACTCCTGAGAGGGGCAAGCGACTCCTTTTCTGTTCGAGTCAGGAATCGTATTTATATGCTTGGTGCAGCCTTGGCAAGGTTTTAAATCTCGGATATCGATCGCGTTTAGTCTCGGGGATTTTATAGACTCGGTCTTGTATCGGGGGAGATCTCGGACGAGATGAGTCTAACTCGGTAGTTCGTCTCGGATTTTCATCTCAGGTCTGAAAGTTCATATCGGAACAATCTCGGGGTACATGATATGTTAAAAATGATATTTTAATAAAACGATTTTTATGAATGCTATCAAAAACATAGTAACCTAAACTTAAAATGCAAAATAACTTTATTATTCTTTATTTTGCGAAAGATCATTCATAATCTAATTCGTAATACGCTTAAAACAGGAATATTGTTAGACAGGAAACATTAAAAGGATCCAAAGCATTAAAATATCCAGCATAAATAGACCACAAAATACATAATTTCATAAGTAACATGTATGTAAAAAGATGAATATGAAAATCATAAGCATTGTAAAACATATACGAACATACAATATAGTCATTTAACATGCAAAATGTAAAATAACAAAAGATTGATATGGATAGATTTGAGTTTTTTAATTATAGTTCTAGTTCAGGCAGTAATTTAAATTTTAACCAAAAAAACTAAGATCTCGGACGATATTCCAGTATTTCGTCTCGATCGATATATCGTTCGATATTGCAAAATCTCGGGTGATATATTCGAAAGGAGATTTAGAGTGATATTTGTTGTTTCATTTCGGAAGGAGCCCAAAATGAGATTTCGGAGGGGATCTCGGGCGATATTTGCGAGATTTGAAACAGTGAGCCTTGGTGACTCCATATCTAGTGGAGGTTTTTTTTCCGATGGGATTGCCCCGGGTTATGACACGTGAAATCATCGGCTTGCTTTGGGACTTTGTTGAGAAATCGATTCAAGTGAGACTTGGGTATTGAGTGACCAGAACCCCTTCCGGCTTCAGTTTGGAGCTAAATGGATCCAGATTTAGGTATCAACGTAGAAGACCGGAACCCCTTTCGGTATTAAGAGAATGCTGGATTGGCCCAGATTCGACTATTAGCATAGAGCACTGAAACCTCTTTCGGTATTAATAGAGTGTCGAATCAACCCAGATTCGGGTATTTATCGTATGAGACCGGAACCACTTCCGATATTACTGAAGTGCCGAATCGACCCGGATCTGGATATTTTAGCGTAGGAGACCGGAACCACTTTCGATATTACTGAGGTGTCGAATCGACCCAGATTCGGGTATTTACATAGAAGTCCGGAACGACTTCCGGTATTAATGAAGCGCTGAATCGACCTAGATTCGGGTATTTGCATAGAGAACTGAAATCTTTTCCGGTATTAAGAGAGCACCGAACCGACCTAGATTCGGGTATTTAGCATAGGGAACCGGAACCTCTTTCGGTATTAAGAAAGCGCCGAACTGACCCAGATTCGGATATTTAGCATAGGGAACCGAAACCTCTTTCGGTATTAATAGAGCGAGTATCCCCTTCAGATTTGATTTAGGAAGCAGAGGTTGTACGTGATTCTTGAGCATCTCCTTGGGCTTTCGTCGTCAAAACAGAGGCTGTACGTGCTTTGTTGGCCACTCTTTGGGCATGTGCATTTGGTGCGCTTGGCTAGCTTATCCACAAGCAGGGCCCAAGGACTTACCCGACCTCCCTCCAGGAGGTGCCTCATCCTAACCATCGTAGGCGATGATGAGGGCTTAGAAACTTAGACAGGGATGAAGTAGGCACAAAACTAAGGTTTACTCTTTTGACTCTCTACACGGTCCATCGTAGGCACTGATAGAGGCTTATACGCCACCCCCCTCTCCAAGGGGTGCCCTATCCTGAACATTGTAGGCGATTATAGGGGTTTGCGCTCCATTCTGCGGGTAAAGCAGAACTTAAGCAGAGGTAGGTCGTGCTCTTCTACGAGCAGAGGTAGGACGTGTTTAGTTCGAGCAGAGGAAGAGCGTACTCTTCTACGAGCAGAGGCAAGGCGTGCTAATTTTTAGATGCACCACCACGACCATTCTTGGTGTGAAACGGTGGCTTACACTTTCGACGCTTTAACCCTGCCCCGTCTGGTTTGGGCAAGGAGAAAGGCTAACACAATCATCCCCCCTTCGGGGGGATGCCTCGCCCCAGCCAATTTGGCGATGACAAGGGATTTAATCCATTGACAACTGGACTCCTTTTGGGTTTTCCTTCTAAAAATCTAAGGGATGGGCCATCCGTACACCGGCACACATGCATTAACCCTTTTCCTAAGAATTTTTTTAAACTCACCACAATTTCTCGATAAATTTCTGTAGCTGGCCTTGACTGACGTGTTTGATAATGGCTTCCCCGAGAGTTCTACAGTGATTAGTCTCGTGTCCATTCATTAAATGATAATGACAGTAAGGCCCTCCGGTCTTTCTTTCGTATTTAGGTTTCTTCTTCATGGAGGTCCAATAGTTGAGTTCGTGTTTGGTTAGGAAATAAACATTCTCCATAGAAGTAGTGAGGTGGCATTCCTGAGGTATTTTAGGCGTACATCTCCCCTTTCGTCGATGGGGTCTGATCCTTCTGTGAATCGTTTCAGCTATGGTTCTTATACTCTCGCCCTCTCTTTCTGGAACGTATCGGGGTTGAGTTGTCACTTCTTTGGTCCATCTGTTGGCGAAGCAATTGAAGTCGTCCATTATTTTGCATTTGAGCGTCATTCCCTTGATTTGCCCGTAGAGAGCATCCTTCAAGTTGGGGAAAACGCTAATTTCTTCTGATGTAGATCTGATGGGTGAGAACACCTTGGTTTGTTCCATGTGGGAAAAGTTGTTATTCCCTGCCTCGCAGGCATGTAGTTCCATCTTCCTCTTCCCCCTTACTACTGTAAAGCCTCTATCCTTAGCTCTTGCTCTTCCATCAGCCTACGGCTAGCAGTTCTTAACTTATCCGTTCGTGATCCTGAGAATCTTCGTCTAGGTCTCTTGCTCATGACCCTTCTTCTTCAAAGCTAGTACAATCTGGGACGGAACAACACAGGTATATTTGTGGCTGTTAACCACAAGGTCGGAGGTTCAGGCCCTCCTTTTAGAGCCAAAATGTTAACGATATTTTCTGTTAACACCAGGAATGGACCAACGAAGGTAAATCTTAAGGGAATATCAAGTGGATTGTCTCTCTTTCCCGTCCGATTTTAATGGTGGATTGGGACATTAAGGCTATTAGATGTAGGCTCACTGTAATCTACTAAATGGAATATAGGTTCAACGAATGGAGTTCGGTTGCCATTCAAATGGGGTGATGGGTGTAAACCTGAGCTCCTCTACAGCATTGGTAATAGATCGTTGCGATAACAATTAGAGAAATAAATATACACACTTACAGAGCAATTTTATCGGATGTTCTCCCTTTATTAATCTTTTAATGAGAATACATAGATGTTGTAGAGAAAGAATTCTCCACTGATGACTTTTCTAAGTAATTTCTAAGGGTACAAAAAGTAAGAAAAATTCCCCTTTTAGGGTGGCCTCTGGGGTCCTATTTATAATGGTTCAGGACTCCTTCCGTCGATAGGCCAGTGGATCTGCAGGGATCCTTATTGGCCGCTTTATTCTCGGCTTCGGGCCCGGGACCTTTGATCGCTTTCGATGCATCGGTCATGGTCCCTGGACGATATTTGAATCTCTAAAAGTATCTCGTAAACATAGGCTTGCGGGAATGAGCTTTCGGATGTAGGATTTCGGCTTTATCGTGAATACGTGGAGGGACTGGGCCTCGTGACGTATGTTGATATCTGCCTGCTCGAAACCGCCACAGGTTTCGATACTAAGCGGGTTAGTATGGGTAGCTTATGTGTCCGCTTAGGTCTCCGTTGGCCTTTCGGTAGGGCTTCTGCGGTTGCCTGGATTCTCGGGGAGTGGCTTTTGACGTTAATCCTGTTATCTATGACTTCATCCTTTCGGTGTCCATGCGGTAAGTGCTCTAGGGGTTGATTCCGGGTGGCCCACATGCTCCTTTGGTTTAGTGCTTTTGGTGCTTTCGCCTTCGGATGTATCGGTGTATGGATATGTTATTATTGAAGATTTCCTCTTGGGCTTTGTCTGTCGGGTTAGTCGCCTCTGACTTCTTTGGCCCTAGATCAGAGTGGTTCTTTTACGTGGAGCCTTTCGTCGAGTTGATTCTGTCAAGGGAGTCCTGTCGGACTGACTAAGGCGGAGGGGTCCTGTCGATTTTGCTCTCTAGTCCTTCTAGACTTTTTCCTTTAGGAGGAGTAAAAAGTTGTGGTTGATACGGTCTTTCGGATTACATCCTACCCTTTTTCTTCACATCGTTAGGCCCTGCTAACTATTGACCCTTCTGCGAACTTTTGGTCATTCGATACCCATTCACTGTCAACTTTCTTCCATGTTAATATTAGTAGTAACAATTGGTTCTTCATCCTTTTTAACAAGGCAACCAAAAAGTTTTTACCTTGGAGAAGGGGCCTTCGCCAGGGCGATCTTCTCTTTCCCTCACTATTTGTTATCGCTGCTGAGGCCGTCGTCAAAGAGTTGCATTCTCTTACTGCTTCTAGGTAGATTCACCACTTTGGCATCCTGAGCGGATGCCCTCTAATTTCATCTCTTTCTTTTGCAGATGATATAGTTATCTTCTCTAATGGGAATTGTTGCTTTTGCATCGGATCCTAGATTTCTTTATCTTTACGAATGGTGTTCGGGGCGATTAATTAACGCTCGGTATTTCGTTCAGCCAATTCTTTGGATCCAACTACATTCTCGTGGATCAAGATCCTCTTGGGTTTCGAAACTGCTTCATTTCCTCTTACTTACCTCAATATCATTCTATACCATGGCCGCAAGCTTAACGTGATTTTCGATCCCCTTACCAACAAAGCAATGGGAAACATATTTTGATGGAACTCAACTCTCATGTCTTAGGATGGTAGACCCATTCTCTTAAGTCGATACTTCACTCTGTTGGGTCTCATATTTTCGCAGTATGACTCTGACTTCCTCATTATTTTGGTCCGATTGTTCATTGGCAGTGTCCTTTTTATAGGGGTAAAAAAGATGAAGCTACGAAGAAGCATCATTTGGAATCGTAGGATACTACCAGTTGTCACAAGCACGAAAGGGGCTAGGTCTTCGAAATGCTAGAGATGTCTTCAACGATTACGCCTATAAGCTTTGGATTTGGTTCCGATCCAACGACTACCTCTAGGCTTCGTTTCTTCATGCGAGGTATCGATGCCTTTTGGCTTCAGACTATTCAGGATCCCCGTCTGCAACGTGGAAATAGTTGTAGACGATTAAATTGTTCATCGATTTCCATGGGCATGGTTTTATTAGAATTAGGGCACGTTCTCCCTAAAGGAAGCGTGGAATTCTACAAAAAATTCTAATTGTCAAAAATTCATATTTCTCTTTCATTTAGGACAATTACATCCCTCCCAAGGTTTTGATTCTAATGTAGAAAATACTTCATGGAGGGCTTCTAGTGGATGTAAACCTTATAAGGAATGGATTCCCACAGGGTTCCCGATGGCGATGTTACAGATCAGGATCGATTGAGTCGATAGCACATTTACTCTTGACCAATGGGTGTGTTATATCGATGTTTAGGCATTTTGCAAGGAATTGGTTGGGTATCTTGAGGTTCGCCCATCTCTGATTGGACTGCTTCATTCCTGTTGGGTCAGGGGGGTTGGTAAGCACCTTAAGTCAATCCTTTATAGGCTTGTTTCATGTATACTGTTGGCATTTCTGATGTATTCGAAACAAGGTAGTTTATGATGAATCACCTATGCTTTCGTCCTCCATCATTCATAAGGTTTCGGCCGATGTTTATCTCGCTTTTAGATGCATGCCTTTCAAGCGAAACCTCAGTCCTTTTTCTCTTTATTTAACTCTATAGCCTGGGGAGCCCATCCTTGGGCCAGGGTGGGTGGGTTGATTTTTTTTTAGGTCTCCTTTCTTTGAGTGATGGCGGACCAGTTAGGCGGAGGTCACTTGAGCTTGACAAGATCGGAAGCTTCTTGTTCCTCGAGAGTGTTTTGGCTGGCTATTCTGGATGTTTTGTAGAAACGCACTGGATTCTGCTGAGAGCTAGATAGTTCTAGGCAAGCAGCCTTGGCTCTAAATGGATTCTCTTTTTGGAGCTATGCTCTGCCTTATTGGTTTGGCAGGAGTGTACTAGATTCTACCAATAGCTAAACGGTTCTGTGTAAGAAGCCTTGGCTTTCGATGGATTCGCTTTTTGGAGCTGTGCTCTGCCTGCCTGTCTTTCTTATTTCCCTTTTGCATATCTTTTGGACTGAGTTGTAATGGACTGTGTTTTCTTTGTTTCTTGTGTTTATGGTTTTTGGTCTCCATTGTTGTAGTTCTTTTGGACTTGTTGTTTAGGCGTTTTATGGTTTCTTGTTCTTACAGTGTGCTTTAGCTAGCTATCTTGGATGTTTTGGAAGGAGAGTACTAGATTCTACTGAGAGCTAGATGGTTCTGGGAAAGCGCCTTGGCTTGTGATGGATTCGCTTTTTCGAGCTGTGCTTTGCCTACCATGTCTTCCTTGTTTCACTTTTGCGATCTTCTGGACCGAGTTATGGCAGATTGTGTTGTTCTTTGTTTCTTGTTTTTGTGGTTGTTCGTCTCTATTGTTGTAGTTCCTTTTGGACTTATTGTTGTTTAGGCGTTGCACTGTTATAGTTGCTTTCTACACACTGCAATTTTGTTTTTGTGAGCCGTGGGAGAAAGGCTTTTTTCTCCAATTTTGGTACATAGTTGTTGTTTATCATTAAAAAAAGTGAATGATTATGCCTCTCCAAATGGCTATGAAAAAGTGTAGGTCATCATTCATGACTCGCTTGCTTCCATCTGTTTCCTCCCAATCACTGCAAACCCATGAAACTTGCAAGATACCAATAGCAACATAATAAAGAAGCAACCTTTTTTCTCTACACATTTACTTAAATTAATTTCTCAGAGAATCCAAGGAAGGATTTCTCACCATATATTGATCCTATACATGTTTTTCCATCTGGATTCTCCATTTTATCTGCATTTTTTGATCATTTCCTCTTATCTCTTTTTGGAAAGAAAAAAAATTCATTTTCCACTATACTATTCTTTTTTTCCTTTTTTGAAGATTTCTCTATTGTTTCTTGCATTGTACAAATCTGTTCATATGAATGTGGAATATAATAGACTTTTCATAATCTTCATCATCTAGAAGCTATTTCTTTTTTTGGATTTGTTTATTTGTCTAGAAGAAGTGCATCTAATGATTTCAATTCTATTATTAAAGCAAAGCAGTTGATAAAGATTTTTGACCCGTTCAAACATACTTATTGGAGTAATCTAGAAGTGATTTTTATTGAATTTATTTGAATATTTAGCTTGAATAAATTATAAAACAAGTAAAAGTTACAATTACTTTATGTAACCAATAAAATCTTATCAACTATTTAGCAATTGTAAGTCAGGAACGTAGAGACATCAACTTAAATAAAGTTACTTGTACATACAATTTTAATTTTTCTACTGCCGCCTGACTAATATATACTATTTTTACTAAAGTGTAATATGTGCGTTGCACACGATAATATTGTTAAAAATAGTATTTATTATCTTAATGTTAAAAATAGGATTTTGCTATGCAATATATGATAAAGTTTGAAGTGAAATACATAAACTATTAATTAAAATTAATATTATTGTTTATATGTTTTTTCTATAGCTAACATAAACAATATGTATGTATATGTATTTGAAAATTTTCTTAATTCACTTTTTTTAATATAGATCATGTTGAAATTGTTGTATGTTCGTAATCTTTTCGATGAATTTGAAAATATTATTTATGTTAAATGTAAAATTACGACGTTAGTTCAAGTGCATAACACAGCAAAAAGAATTGATTTTTTTGTTTTTTTTTTTGCAAAAGAAGTGCAAATTTATTCTAGAGTTATTGATGTTCAAAAAGAATTTTACAATATAATACTCCATCCTATCCATAATACATGATGTTTTGCAATTTTTCACACAAATTAAGACAACCAAAAATTGACTTATTAACCCTTTAATTAATATTCACTTATTAAATGCACTTTAACTTTTCATCAAAAAATGCAGTCCATTCAGCATGTGTCTTCAGCTTCCACCAATTAAATTTCAGATAGATGCAAAATGCAGTCCATGCATGCATTGGAACCACGAAGTAACAATTGCATGGGTATTAATGAGGGATATAAAAAGTTTTTGAAGAATGGTAAAAAAATAAAATAATATGCTTATTTTTCTTAAACGTCTTATATTTAGCAAAATGGTATCATCTTTAAAACGACATGTATTTTGGACTTGAGGGAGTATATGGTAAATTCTTGATATTAATGAATTATAACTAATTTATAAATTAACTTTGTCATTATTTTAGATATGCATGGTTCATGTTACATGATTTATACATCTTTATAGTTGCATGGAAAACCACCTTTTCTAATATGAATATACATAGTAAAATTAGCTAATATTTTAAGGACTATTAGGAAAATAGGCTATATACTCTCTAAAGATTATTTAAATAAATATAATTTAAGATTTCATGAGTAGTTAAAACATATGGATTGAAATATAAAATATTACGAAAGAATTGAGGAAGTTCAGCAAATACTTGTAGAAATGTTAAAATGCAGGTGTTAAAAGCAGAAATTGTTTTTCAATTTATGATAAATCTATTAATATAAGTGTATAATATATTAAATTATTTATTATTATATTATTTAAACTATGTAACTTATTAACTTTAAATATGAAAGAAAAACATTTTTCCCATTTTTGTTAATATTAGCATGTGATGGTAAACTGCGCTTTTACGGAAGCGACCAGGATCTTCTTCACCCAATTACTTAAAGATGATTTCTATGAAAACAAACACAGATACGAAATCACACGTGCAAACATAAGATATTCCACCCAACCACCCTCTCAACAAAAACAAATTTTGTTTACACTCAATGGATCAAAACCAACAATAAACAAAATTACAAGAATCAATAACCTTATTGAGAAAAGGAAAGAATATCTAGATGAATGAAACACTTGTCGGAGAAGGAGAATAATGAAGAACGACGGCAAACCCTAGGATTAATTATCCCGGTCTCAATTCCATGTTTTAATCTAACCCTAGATGTTGCTTTTATAGGAGAATAGAAGGCCTAGGCAAATACCCAATTCGCCCCTTTATTACTTGCAGAATAAGTCATAGAAAGACTAGGTCAAAATCCAGGAGAATACTCGCTCAGACGTTTGACCAATATATGTCAGATGTATGTCCATACTCTCGGGTTCTAAACCCTGACAACTCAGACATCTGACAGGCATGGCTCAGACATCTGAGTCGAAGCTCGAATCAAATTGCTCCTTCTTGCCTTCTTCCTACTGCTGCACCATCTCCTCTATCGCCAAGCACATCCACGCCTCGTCTCTATCAATATATGTGATTTCCATGTCATAAATCACAACACTCCACATTGATATGAAATCACATCATCAAGCAAACTTCAAACACACAAGTCATCTAGCTTTTTCAACGACACCTACTCTCAATTAAACCATTACAAACACACCTCACCAACTACAAAAGATGCATCTTCCCCCGAGATGCACCACGCAATACTAACGGTCTAAAAGTGCTTATAATACCATAAGGATCTCCACCTTGTGGATTTCTGCACCGACTCCCTATCTACCACTTGATCTGAGCTCCTTCCTTGATCACCCTGGATCCCTCGAGCATCATCAACATGAAGACCCCTATCTAACACATCAGCACTGACCAAATTAACCTCTCCACCTTGTTGTGGACTAGGTTCTTCAACCGTCACTCGCCTTCCAAAGTCGAACACTGAACCAACCAATCTATACATGTTTCCCACCATCAAGACACCTCTCATCATAACATGACCACCCTTCTTCACTCTCAAAACTCCACCTCGAGTATCATAAGTGGAACCACGACGATCCAACTGACTGAGAGAAATGAGGTTATGCGAACTAGCGGGTACATGTCTAACTCCAGAGACTTCCCTCACCACACCATCATGCATACAAAACAGGATAGATCCAATACCACAAAATGGTATCTCTACTCGATTGGTTGTTCTAATCACGTCAACATTCTTCTCATAAGAAGAAAAACACTTCACATCCTCACAAATATGAAAACAGGCACCTGAATCCATCTTCCAAGGATTAACTTCGCTAAATAGACATCACAAGAAGTATTGCTAATGGAACCTGCAACAAGATATGCATGTGCTTCATCACTTCCATCAGCAACCTTCTTCTTATCCCTCTGATAAGCATAACAATCCTAGAGTTTGTGACCTTTCTTACCACAATAATGACAAATGATAGCACATTTATCATTAGCATCTTTCTTCTTCCTTCTTGTATCTTCCCTGTGTCCTTTGCTACCATAGCCTCACCTTGAAATGATTCCAAACCCGACCCTTTTCTCCTTAGTTCCCCATTCAAAAGGCTTCTTCGAACAGTTTCCAAAGAGATAGCCCCACTAGCATTGGAGTTACTCAATGAAACAACCAAAGTCTCCCAACTTTCTGAAAGCGAACTCATCAGCAAAAGAGCCTGCAACTCATCATCAAAATTGACCTTCAGATTTGCCAATTGATTGATCACATCTTGAAACTCATTCAAGTGCTCTGCAACAGACTTTTCCTCTCCCAATCTAAGCTGACCAAGATTTTGAACTAGAAAAGCCTTACTTGTAGCACTCCTCGACTCATACAAAGATACCAACTTGTGTCACAAATCCTTCGCAGATTCACAACTAGCCACATGATGGAATACCGAATCATCAAGGTACTGCGGAATCAAGGCAATCGCCTTTTTATTCATCTTCTTCCACATTCCCTCATCCACACCTAAGGGCTTTGTCGCATCTTCATCAATCGGATCAAGAAGATCACTGAGGTAAAGCACGTCCTCTATCTTAGGCTTCCAGATCTCCCAATTTCTTCCATAAAAAATAGTCATCTTCGAAAAAGCCATCATATCCGACATAAAAAAAGTCAATTTTTTTAAACAAAAACCACATTTTCCAATTCAAAATAACTCCAAGCTTTGCGATAATCTAGCTCCAATACCAACTGTTATGGTAAACTGCGCCTTTGTGGAAACGACCAGGATCTTCTTCACCCAATTACTTAAATATGATTTCTATGGAAACAAACACAGATATGAAATCACACACGCGAACATAAGATATTCCACCCAACCACCCTCTTTATTGATTCAACATAAAACAAATTTTGTTTACACTCAATGGATCAAAACCAACAATAAACAAATTACAAGAATCAATAACCTTATTTAGAAAGGGAAAGAATATCTAGATGAATATAACACTTATTGGAGAA
The DNA here is from genome assembly GCA_030737875.1 of Allium sativum. Lineage (NCBI taxonomy): Eukaryota > Viridiplantae > Streptophyta > Magnoliopsida > Asparagales > Amaryllidaceae > Allium > Allium sativum. The sequence continues at coordinate 192,180,402 of CM060927.1, read as the reverse complement.
GAAGAACAATGAAGAACGACGACAAGACCTAGGATTAAGTATCCCAGTCTCAATTCCATATTTTAATCCAACCGTAGATGTTGCTTTTATAGAAGAATAGAAGGCCTAGGCAAATACCCAATTTTCCACTTCATTACTTGCAGAATAAGTCACAGAAAGACTAGGTCAAAATCCAGCAGAATACCCGCTTAGACGTCTGACCAATATATGTCAGACGTCTGTCCATACTCTCGGATTCCAAACCCTGACAATTCAAATGTCTGACAGGCATGGCTCAGATGTCTGAGCTGAAGCTCGAATCAAAACAGCTCCTTCTTGCTTTTTTTCTCCTGCTGCACCATCTCCTCTATCGCCAAGCACATCCATGCCTGGTCCCCATCAACATATGTGATTTCCATGTCACAAATCACAACACGGCATGGTGTACATTTCAGAATATCACATTTTGCGTTAGTTAGATGAATTAACAACAATTTATTGATCTAATTCAGTTATTAAATTCAAAATCACATAATTAATTTAAACATACTTACTTAAACGTATAACGTTATGTGATATTGTGAAGTTAAATATATTAACGTAAATGAGTTCAACTTTGAACTTGTGATAGTTAATTATGTGTATAATTTATGTTATGTGACTGACGTATTTATACATTTGGTTTTTTTTTTCAATTTTGTTAATACGAATATGGTTTAACTTGATGTGATTTATAAGGCAAGTCAATGAATAATTGTTTGCTAAAGTTATTTAAATAATTTCAATATAATGTAATTAATTGCAAAATATGGTACTAAATGTAAAATGTTAAAAAAGAACTGAAAGTGACTTAAATGATTAAAGAAAATTTGAAATGCCGATATTTAAAGCCAAAAAACATAATTTTATCACTTTTAGTATCTAAAGGAAATATTAGCTAATTAAATTTATTTAAATTACTTAAGTTTTAGATTTGATAGTTTATATAAATATGTGGACTTAAATGTAAAATATTAGAAGCTAACTATTAATAAATAATTGTGTAAACATTGAAATGTTCATATCAAAATGTAAATTGACAGAAAAAATAATATAGCGTGAGAGAAATCGAAAGTAAATGTAAAGTGATAAACTACTTTAAAAATAAAATATCTATAGAGAATTAACGAGAAAAGAGAAAACTCCTAGAATTAATGAGAGAGATTTAAAAGGTTCCGCTTTACAACCGATTAATAGATTTTTTTTTTTAATTGTGGATTAAATAGGTTACTAATGTGAATCCGTGCTACGCACACAGTGCAGAAATATGCATAAGATGATATATGGAATACAGTAGTTAAACGATTTTTTTGCGTTTAGTTTCAATGTAATTTGATGTCATTTGTGATGTCCGATGTTGATTTGTTTAAACATGTACACATGTAGCAGAGGTAATATAGTTAGTTGTTTAGATATACAGAAATAATGCGAGAAGACATAAAAAGCCCTTTTCTTTTTGTATGTGCTGAAACATAAGGACAATTATCCAAGACAAACGTGGAAAGTTGTGTTTTGTGTAGAGAATATTAGTGCAATTTAGTAGCTTGGAAAAGAGGATCAAAAATATCATGTACGTATGACTGCTTCCAGATAATCACGTCTTTTATTTATGCAGAGTTTCATCTAATAATCGCTTCTAAGAGACCATTAAAAAGGTGTCTATTAAGTAGAAACACGTGACGTCAGTACTGGAAAAGAAATTGAGGATAGCTTACAATAAGAGAGGTAAAGATGGGTAATATCATTGCAGTCATGACAGCAGACGTGATTTACAAAAAATTATTCCAATACTCGAGGATGGTTTCATTATTATTATTTATGTTATTGGGTGATACCTAGTTAAAAGAAGTAAAAAGGCAAATTAAAATTGTAGGTGGCATGGCTGTCTACTAATAGAGCCAATCCATTAAATGCACTTGTGCGGAAAACATTTACAACAACAGGAATTGCGGTAGTTTATTTAAGAAAGAAAAAATGAGCAAAAATACTCTTCCAGTGAAACATACACATGCAGATCGCATGCAAGTGTCAGTCAAGTTTCGAAGGAGTAAGGAAGTATTGTGCGGACCATAGTATATTAGTTATAAACTAAGCAAGCAGCATATGTGCCAATGTAGTAAAGGCAACAGTAAATTCAAGCAGCAGACAACGACAGTGTTTACATGAATAACAATTATCTTAAATGTAGCGCCTACTTATCCAAAGGTTTTCTGCAAAAAGGAACATGGAAACAAATTGTTTGTTCACGTATAAAGATATATGAAAAATTAAAATAGCATGCGTCCATAATCTGTAAGCATGGAATCAATATAGCCAGATTTTAGAGGAGAAATGATTGAAGATATCAATCACAGGTGGGAGGAAACAGAAAAAGATCAAATCCAGAATATAATGAAGACACATAGTATGACGAAACTAAGTTGATGTTATCAAACCACACATTCTTTTTGCAACAGTTTATTGTTACGCAAAAGCATTGAAGGTAAGCTAAAAAAAAGTCTAGGAAAAATTAAAAAAAGGTAGATTTAGACTACAGTAAAGAAAGTGGTTTGCTAAGAAACTTCTACTTGGGTTCTATGCTGCTTTCTTCGCTTGATTTGTTGAAATTACCTGTGAATTTAATAAAACGAGAGATGTTAGACCGGTTGCAGTTGAGTGAGAGATAAATTACAGAATAGTAAAGATGTAAGACCAAACTTGGATAATATATTTGGTTGGAGGTGAAGTACAAATAGCCACTGAAATTGCTTTTAATGATCTTCATGCTGTTGACGATGAGTTACAGGAAGAGGTGAACTTTAGCTAACTTGTGCATTTTTTGACTGTAAACTCATTGGATCCGAGGCATCAGGTTGTAGGAGAGATCTTTCCAAAAAAAAAAAAAAAAAAGGCCTCTTGTTAATAATTAGAACGATATTATCACTGCAGTATTCAAAGAACAGCTATAAAATTGAATGAGAGATATGATTTTAAAAAAAGCATGTAGTTAACACTTAGGACGATATTATCACTGCACTGTTTACACCTGTTTTAAAATTTTCAACATAGAACCAAAATAAATGTTAATAAATCTCTAGCTGAAAATGTTTCCTTAATTTATTTTTCAGTATGAATGTTAACAGTTATTTAAAAAATTGAGGAAACTGGAAAATAAACAACAATAAATCAATGAGTTAACCATTTAGTGCCTTTTGTGGGAAGATCATGGACGCATTGTCATTGAGAATAAGATGGTAGGCTGAATTCAATAGGGTTATATTCAACATTAGCATCCATGTTTTGAAAGAATAACTACCACGACAGATGATCAAAGATATTTGTGGAAGTTGAACCGTAGAAGTTACACTTACATGAAACAAGCGGGCCTAAACCGCGAGCACCTACTTTATTTGCCATTTTCTGCTGTATTAGAAAATAAGTTCATAAAAGTTGAATAATGGTAAGTTTTTGGTGTTTTATATTATATATTATAAAGACAAACTAAGAATGGTGTAATCCTTATACGTAATGAAAACCTACACCCATGTTTCAAATCACAAGCAAAAATTAAGAATTTTCATTTACAAATAGAACGATGGACAGTATGTAGGAAACTATTTTCGCTTACCACCAAAGCCTTTCTACATGTTTCCAAGTAACCATATGTCATTGAACGTGTAGGAGTTCCAGTTTTGGAGAGAAAAATTAAATTAGAGAAAAAAATTGTCATATAATGTTACAATGATTTTGTATTTAATGTGTACAGCAAGGACATTAAAAATTCATTCATGAGTACTCCGACAAATCTATAAAATTAGGGGAAAAAAATTGATAATGAGCAACTGTTTTTGAGAGAGAAAATCAAAGTGAAACATTAATATGTGATGGAACAAAAATTCATAATAAATAAAAAGTTGAGTTGAACCAACTTTGAGACTTTCTAAAGGTTTGAAACTAAGAACTAAAATCAAGCTTTTGGTGATGTGTTGAGTTTTCAATCTAATTTAGACGTACGTAAAAAAATATGAAGAAACCATATTTGAAAATGATGAAATTTTAGCTTTCCAAATAGCTTCAAAATTCACAAATAAGATATTACGTAAACAATAAATACGTAGTTGAACTTGAACGTTGACATATATTCATGCATGATTCCAGAAAAGGGAAACTTCTCAACAATTCTATAATATTAAAATTCAAGTTCAAACATAAATAATTACGCATGGCACGATTACGTAAGCTAAGATAATCAGGACAGCCATATGAAGTACAGAAGCCAAATGCAGTGTTCTTAGCCATATATTTTAAAAACTCGGTAATAGTGTGGTGGATACCCAGTGCCAAAGGCTCCCGTACTCAAGCGCGAGGACTTCTCAGGTCAGTCTCCCGTCCTGGTACTGTTCACGGCTTTTCGGGCTCTGGGGGTAGTGTCGATTATAGCGCGCGCAACATTTCCTTCACATTATGTAAAGAGGCTGGGGCTCGAACCTGTGCACTCCAGATTACCAGTCGGGTAAACTTACCGTTACATACATAAAACATTTGAAATCCTAAAATAATTAAACATGGGAAAATATATCAGTCAATTTGGTCAAGAAAACAATCTTTCTCATAGTTTTATGTAACTTTTAACATAACTTTACGAACCAATATACCATGATGATGATATAAGCCAATATACAACTGATATGACATGCTCGATTTTAGAAGTAACCTTAATAAGAAGCATGAACTGCCCTTATTTTTAGAAATATTAGAGAAAATCCATAGTCTTACCTGCATTAAAAGAATGTAGAAAAAAAGTACAGTAGACATGAATTTGTTTGTCATAATTTTTTTTATAATATCTAACTTATAGTTTCCATACAAAAAAACCACAAAGTCAAACCATAGAACAAAACTGGTCATGAATGATTCTGGCTTCAATCAAATCATTTTTTATTGGCAAACAGCCTAACAAAGATGGAACAATCCGTCACAAAAGAGAAGCAGCATTAACTTAACTGAATGGAAGAGTTATAATAAATAGTGTTCAATTAATAACACACATAAAGCAAGACCACTATAATGCAATATAACTGAAACACTGTAAAAAAAATTCTAAAAAAAACACAATCTTATGCCTTAACAGGATTCTGTCACTATTTTCTCGGCATTTGATAAGTGTGACATGGCCCATGTGCAGGGACCAAGCATGATTAAAAATTTAAAATCATGTTAAAGGGAGTGTTGGAGGGGAGAAGTAAAAAGAGGGGTGTTACTCGTGTGAGTTATATTGAGTTGCCATATTTCACTCTTAAATTACTATGCATGAAGCCGCATTATAAAGCAATGCAAGTAAATAACAACCAGTTGCTTCACTGTTTGTCTGAAGTTAAACATTGAAACCATTCGTTTTTATAATTAAGAACCACAAATACACATGTCCATGAATGTACTGCCAATGAAATAAGTTCCAGTATTATAGTGGTTCGGCTTAATCCATATATATATATATATATATATATATATATATATATATATATATATATATATATATATATATATATATATATATCATTTAAAATGTATTACAAAATATCCTATGTTTTCACTATGCTAGTACGTTATGTTTGCATAATTTGAAATTGTGCAAGCACAAATAAAAGAACAATTTGTACTTGGGCATTTTGAAAAAGCGCAAGCAAGTACAAACAACAAATTTGCACCTCCACACTTCTAAGTGTGGAACTAACCGTAAAGAAGAAATTTTCTTTTTTCTTTTTTTGAACCTAATTCCACAATTTGTCCTATAATTGTATCCACGCCCTGCATGTAAACTTGCATTTGACTATTGATACAAAGTAATTAGCATAATTCACATATTTTTTTACAGTACTTTCATTTTATATAAACCTGGACTTTTTTAGTACATAATCAACCTATTTGTAACTTGCACACACAATTTAACACCATTTGCTTTTGAAAGACGAAATCTGGTACACTGATCATTTTACCGAATAACTCTCCAACACTTGCATGGAAAACAACATATAAATTTAAGATGTCTCAATTTATGTAAAAGAAAGTGAAGAGTGAGTAATTTTCTTTCCACGACTTTTTTCAAGCAAAAGTAGGTGATCAAGTAAAACAACACTTGTAGAAGACTAACAATTCTTTTGGATACATAAAAGAATTAAAACTGAAACAGCAATCTATGAAGATGAAATTATTGTCCTAGAAATTAGCTTCAGACTCGAATGCGAATTAAAACTGAAGGCTTGAACATAAGTATTTATTCAAATTCAAAAATTTCACGTAACTTATTAGTTGAACTACATATATTAGCATGAAAAAAACCTTAATTCGAAAACATGAATGGATAATATTTACATAGGTGAACATAAAATAGTCCATGATATGAACAATGATGTACATGAAATACCTTAATTCAACAGAACATGATTGTTGCAAAACCGATTTCTAGCTTCAGACTCGAATGCGAATTAAAACTGAAGGCTTGAACATAAGTATTTATTCAAATTCAAAAAATTCACATAACTTATTGGTTGAACAACATATATTAGCATGAAAAAACCTTAATTCGAAAACATGAACGGATAATAATTACATAGGTGAATATAAAATAGTCCATGATATGAACAATGATGTACATGAAATACCTTCATTCAACGGAACATGATTGTTGCAAAACCGATTTCTTATCTCATTGCAATACTCCTAAACATGACACCTGGAAAAGAAAATTAAGATAAATATTAATGCCAATGGATGAATAAATAAATAAAATATATTTTTCAGCGGAACACTTGTTTTAAGCGTCTAACAACCATTACCGAACTATATAGTTATCAAACATAAACAACTAACTACACCTGTAGATATATTTGTAGATATCTTTGTTTAACTGCAGTATTTTTGGTTGCAAAATTTTCAAATCCAAGGTAGCTAAAATAAATAAAATGAAGTTATGCTTCTTATCATGCGACCTAATAGTATCCACGCCCTGCACGTAAACTTGCATTTGACTATTGATATAAAGTAATTAGCATAATTCACATATTTTTTTACAGTACTTTCATTTTGTATAAACCGGAACTTTTTTAGTACATAATCAACCTATTTGTAACTTGCACACACAATGTAACACCGTTTACTTTTGAAAGACGAAATCTGGTACATTGATCATTTTACTGAATAACTCACCAGCACTTGCATGGAAAACAACATATAAATTTAAGATCCCTCAATTTATGTAAAAGAAAGTGAAGAGTGAGTAATTTTCTTCCCACGACTTTTTTCAAGCAAAAGTCGGTGATCAAGTAAAACAGCACTTGTAGAAGACTAACAATTCTTTTGGATACATAAAAGAATTAAAACTGAAACAGCACTTCTATGAAGATGAAATTATTGTCCTAGAAATTAGCTTCAGACTCGAATGCGAATTAAAACTGAAGGCTTGAACATAAGTATTTATTCAAATTCAAAAAATTCACATAACTTACTAGTTGAACTACATATTTTAGCATGAAAAAAACCTTAATTCAAAAACATGAATGGATAATATTTACATAGGTGAACATAAAATAGTCCATGATATGAACAATGATGTACATGAAATACCTTAATTCAACAGAACATGATTGTTGCAAAACCGATTTCTAGCTTCAGACTCGAATGTGAATTAAAACTGAAGGCTTGAACATAAGTATTTATTCAAATTCAAAAAATTCACATAACTTATTGGTTGAACAACGTATATTAGCATGAAAATACCTTAACTCGAAAACATGAATGGATAATAATTACATAGGTGAATATAAAATAGTCCATGATATGAACAACGATGTACATGAAATGCCTTCATTCAACGGAACATGATTGTTGCAAAACCGATTTCTAATCTCGTTGCAGTACTCCTAAGAGATGGATAACATGACACCTGGAAAAGAAAATTAAGATAAATATTAATGCCAATGGATGAATAAGTACATAAAATGTATTTTTTAGTGGAACACTTGTTTTAAGCGTCTAACAACCATTACCGAAATATTTAGTTATCAAACATAAACAACTAACTACACTTGTAGTTATATTTGTGGATACCTTTTTTTAACTGCAGTATTTTTGGTTGCAAAATTTTCAAATCCAAGGTAACTAAAATAAATAAAATGAAGTTATGCTTCTTGTCATGCGATCTAATACTATGGACCATGCTTATACAATTTAAAGTTTCATTCAAATTTTAAAAAAAAAATGGTTTATGAAATCGTACAACACACTTGCATAACATACTTATTTCCTCCTAAAATTTTAATTTATTTTTATTTTCATGCAGATATGAATGATAGGATCAATATCCTTTTCAGCTACATTTGTTAGGAATGAACGTAGTTGCAATGTTGAACAAAATTTAATTTGACAGACCAAATGAAAATAGCAATAAATAGTTGTTTTACATTATAAACCCATAGCTATAATTTAGTATTATTTTGTCGTTTAAAGTTTAAATCGATGCCTCAACATACTTCATTGTAGCAGAATTAAGCAATAACAAAAACAGGTAAAATATAGTCACCAAATAATGCAAACGGTCTACGCCTGTAACGAACAACCGACGAAAACGAACCGAAGACTGGATGAGAGGAAAAAAAAGAGGACAGAAACTTACAAAGTTTGGGTCGGTAGATCGGGCGTACATTTAGATGGAACGCCAAGGCAGAGACAGCCACGACCACGGGATGGTTGGTGGTAGAAGGGGCGAAAGAGGAGACCGAGAAGGACCAAATCAAGTTAAGGTTTAAAGATCGGAGCATGTGGGGGCGTGAGAGAGGAAGGAAAGGGGGAACGCCGATTGCAGATTTTGGGAAAACGGCGGGGAGGTAATTACGCGAGAGAGTAGGAAAGGGGAACGGAAGCAGGAAGAAGGGGGAGGGTTCAGAAGGATGAGAAGGGCGATGAAAACTACGCGATGGGAAAGGCAGACGCGTTGAAATGTGAGACGGTTGGGTAAACATTCCAGGTGTCGCGCTCTTGTTAAATGTTAATGATAACTTGGGAGGCTTGTGATCCAACTAAAATCAACTCAGCTAGTATAGTATAGATTACCTAGAATGAATTAGGTTCATCGAAATATTTGATAAAATATTCTCAAAATTGCTCAAATAAGCAATAAAAAGTTATACTCAAGTTGCCAGGTTTTCATTTTAGTCCCTTTTTCTTTATTCTTTATCATTAAATGTCGTTGAATCTATACTCTACCATAAACATTGAGTTTGGATTGGAGAGCTCACAGCCTCTCTTAAGAATTTAAAACTCAAACGTCCCAAACACTCTCTTTCCTTTTTTACTTTTCCAGCCGACCTTTTCTGACCTAAACCATTGTTTTCCCCTTTCCGTAAGCTCGGATACATCCAGATCTTGATAAGCACAATTTTCTTCGCTTCGTTCTGCTAACCAGAATAGTTAGATTGACAATCAGCTATATCAGGCACAATGCTTTTCCTTCCCTTTTCCATTGATTGACTATACCCGCTATAAATAATTTCCCCATTTCCTTAAGCTCAACCATATCCAAATCATGGTGAAGACAAATTTCTTCCCTTCATTCAGCTGTGTGCAATTAGCATATTAGCCATTGTTTTTTCTTCTGTTTCCATCAATTAGGTCTACAAGTTCTTAAACACCTCAGTGTGGGTCATCTGATTTGCCTATTATAGGATATTGGTAATGATATATGAACGTGGAAGTTACAATACATTCAAATATAACAGGAACATATAATTTTTACGAAATTATATGGATTTTATTTTCTTAATTCTTTGATGGATTCATTTCCAATGACCAAATCTGATGTAAGTTTTGAACCATTTAGGCTTCTTTCTGTCAAGTGATTGTTAAACTGTTGAAGCAATGGACTCAGAGGATGGAAATTTATGCATTTCATCTTTAAAATCATAAAGTTTAATTTAACTATAGCTTGCCTTTAGTTTTTATTTTTGCATCAAAGTATTCATTGCTAGGATGATTTTACAAACGTAATAGTTGAAAAAGACATTGTTGGTAAATTATTATTTAAAACGCCATATGCATGTTTTGAAAAGATTGGAAAAAACAAAGAATGTATATTTTTCACTGTTTATAAATTATATGTCATATGCATGTTTTAAATAGATGGAAAAAAGACAGTAAATATTTTATTCTTGTCTTATGAAGTTACGAATTTTTTTTCCCATTTGGTTACATTTCAAAGTTATGGGCTCAGTTTTATATTTTCTTTCTCTTTTATTTTTGGAAGTATTAATCAAAATTTAAGTACTTAATGATTGTCCAATAGCCCTTTCATATTTTCATACGTATTGAAAAGGGATTTGAATTTCTTCCTCTCTGATTCAATTCACCAAAAAATGATGAACATTACATGGCGTCACTATGCGATGATGTAGGCCATTTCGACAGGTCTTAGGTATAATTTGTTGATTTAATTTTCTTCTAAATAGATTATTTTAACTTATGTTCTTTGATTATCATAATATTTGGAAATAAAGGAAACAAATGAATCGGTGCCGCCTCACCTGTTAACAATATATTATATCGCATCTGTTATTTGGGCTTGTAAATGGGCCTGGCCCAAACTTCCTCTTTGCACGTTATTTGCTGTATTATCATTGAAACTGGTATATATAGATACCAATACTCTGTACACATGAATCAATTCAATAACAATAATTTTCTGATTTGCCTTTCCTCTCCAAAATCATCTTACAATATCAGAAAATTCAATTTGGTATCAGAGCCATCACAAATCTGCGTTTAACAAAAAAAAAAAAGAGAAGAAGGAAAACAAAAGAAATTTTGTTGCAGATTCATCAGATAATTTTCATCATTTGAATCCGACTCATCAAAGATCATTCTTGATCTCATCATTTGAGATTTTGCTCCTGAATTGATCAAATTACTGTGCCACGCCTAGAGTTAACTGGCTGCATCAGGAATTCAATCATCAAGAGAGAGGAAATCAAATCTGAAGCACTCTTCACCGATCATACTACCCTAGAAGTGTTCATAATCAAGAAAGAAAGCATCAAGAAAGCCATCAGAAGTTGTTTCAACCGAAAACTCGGTGTGAAGAACAAATAATTCATCATTAAATCTTTCAGTGCTCAAGTTCTTGACCACAAACATACTTCTTGAGTAATCCAATTCTAAGTAAAGAGGTTTAGATTCACATTACCTCTTTTCTCTGCATTTATCCTCATTATATTTCTGGAATGGCAAATAGCAACACTGGATCAACCAGCACTTCAGGGACATCTGAGCCTGTAAATCCGAATTACCCTTCCAAGAATGTGATCAGTCTCAAGAGCCAACTAATCACCATTCCTCTTGATCAAAACAATTATCTTCTCTGGAAATTACAGGTTGAAACCTCACTTCAAGGATATGGTCTAGAAGGATACATCCTTGGCACAATTCCCATCCCACCAAAATTCAGAACTGATGCATCAAACACCATAGTTAGCAATGATGAATATACATCATACTACAGACAAGAAAGATTAATCAGTGCTTGGTTGTTATCTTCTATAAGTCCTACCCTAATGCCACAAGTTATTGGATGCAAGACTGCTAATGAAATATGGACTACTTGTGAGAAAATCTTTAATACACAATCTGCAGCCAAATCTTTGTTCTATAAAAGACAACTTCAAAACTGCAAGAAAGATAATATGAGTATGAGCGAGTACTTAGCAAAGGTTAAAAACATTTGTGACATGTTAAAGGCCTCAGGAAGTACTATTGAAGAATCAGATCAGGTTCTTTCTATTGTAAATGGCCTAGGCGATGAATATGAGGCTGTAGTAGCCATTATTACATCACAAAAGATTACTCCACCACTGGATGATGTTCACGCCTTGTTACTATCACATGAGGCAAGAATCTCTCACAAGAACTCTACTGAATCAGATTACTCACTCAATTATGCAGTTAATAATAGAGGCAGGGGGCAAGGAAATTATAAAAATAATAACAATCAAAGAGGAGGTTTCAATCCAAGAGGAAGAGGTAGAGGAAGATCATCAAACAACAATAACAAACCTAAATGTCAAATATGTGAAAGAATTGGTCACACTGCTCTTAAATGCTACTTCAGATTTAATTCCAACTACACTGGGAACAATCCTAATGCTAATATGGCACAAACTCAAACAGAATCATCAAATCAGACTAATGAAAAGCAGTGCAATCAAACTGAAGCAACCAATTCTGACACAACACTGGATGACAACTGGTTTCCTGACTCAGGTGCCACTAATCACATGACCAACAATTTAGATAATCTCAATCTTGGAAATAGAGAATACAAAGGTAAACAGTCTATAACCATGGGTGATGGCAAGTGTATTAGTATTTCACATACTGGTAATGCTTTATTAAGAGGTAAGAAACAACTGTTTTTACGCAAATTATTAAGGGTACCCAAAATTAGAAAAAATTTAATGAGTGTGTCTCAGTTCACTAAGGACAACAATGTCTACTTTGAATTTTATCCTAATTATTGTGTTGTCAAAGACATTCTAACACATGAACCTTTATTGCAGGGTGATGAATTTCATGGACTATACAAGTTCAAACTTGGAGATCAATTACATCCTGTAATAGAAAAACAATGTCTTGTTTCTACTGTTCATGATCAAAGTAGTAACAGTAATACTTTTGATATTTGGCATCACAAGTTGGGTCACCCTAGTGTTAACATTGTTAAAAGCATTCTGGATGATAATAAAATTCCTTACAGTAATGTGAATTTACCATATATCTGTACACATTGTCAATTAGGTAAAAATCATAAACTACCATTTGACAACTCATCAACTGTTTACTCTAAACCATTTGATCTAATAGCCACTGACCTATGGGGTCCAGCTTCCATTACAGCTGATTTTGGGTATAAATATTATATCTCATTCATTGATGCTCACTCTAGATATACTTGGATCTATTTTTTAAAGTCCAAATCTGATACTCATGATGTTGTTCTAAAATTTCTCACCATGATAGAAAATCAATTTAATACTAGAGTGAAAATATTCCAGTCTGATGGTGGTACTGAATATAAAACCCTTGTCAAATACTTTGATAATAAAGGTATAATTCATAGATTGACATGTCCCTACACCTCAGAACAAAATGGTCTAGCTGAAAGAAAACATAGGCATATTGTTGAATGTGGCTTAACCTTGTTGTCTCAAGCTTCTTTACCTTTAAAGTTTTGGTCAGAGGCATTTAATACTGCTGTATACTTGATCAATAGGATGCCAACTAAAGTGTTAAATAATGTCAGTCCTATTGAAATGCTATACAAAGTTAAGCCAAATTATCATAAGCTAAAAGCCTTCGGTTGCCTATGCTTTCCTTATCTTAGACCATACAATTCTAACAAACTCAATTTTAGATCAAAGCCATGCACATTTCTAGGCTATGCTGTTAAACAGAAAGGATACAGGTGTATTGATGAAAATGGAAAAATTTTCAAAAGTAGACATGTCATGTTCAATGAAAATATCTTTCCTTATGCTCAGTCTAACATCAAAACCACCAATAAAGTTATCACTGGAAAAACAAATATACCTGAAGTTCCTCTGTATTCTGAATGCTTCCCAACATCAAGTGATCAGATGGCTGCTGATGATCAAATCATACACATCACTGAGGATGATCAACTCAGCAATAATGAGCTCATCAGCCACGCCAATCCAACACCTGAACACAGTAACAATCAAATCTCAAGAAGCAGAAGTCAATCAACATCACCTGAAAGGTCTAGTGATCATTTACCTACCACTGAAGGCAGTACAGATCACACTGAACCACAAAGTGGTCAACCACCCATTATCACTGGTCATCCTATGATAACCAGATCCAAGAGTGGCATATTCAAGCCAAAGGCTTATCTAACATATGAGAGCGATGAAGAACCAGCTACCTACAGTCAAGCAAGCAAATATAGTGAGTGGAATACTGCTATGAATGAAGAATTTAATGCTCTTGCCAAGAACCAAACCTGGACTCTTGTTCCTCAACCCAACAACAGAAATATCATAGGCTGTAAATGGACTTATAGAATCAAGAGAAATTCAGATGGTACTATTAACAGATATAAGGCCAGGTTGGTTGCTAAAGGTTTTACTCAAGAGTATGGATTTGACTACAGTGAAACCTTTTCACCAGTAGTCAAACCTACCACAATCAGACTAATTCTTACAATAGCTCTCAAGAATCATTGGAATATTCAACATTTGGATGTCAATAATGCCTTTCTTAATGGCAAATTAAATGAAGAAATATATATGCAGCAGCCTGAAGGATATGTTCAAGATCCCAAATTGGTGTGCAAGCTCAATAAGGCAATCTATGGATTAAAACAGGCACCCAGAGTTTGGTTTGATAAACTCAAATCAACTCTAAATATATTGGGATACAGGCCCACTAAATCTGATAATTCTCTATTTATCAAAATTACTCAATCACTCACTGTTTACATACTAATTTATGTGGATGATCTAATCATTACAGGTAACAGTGGTGATGAAATAGAGAAACTTATCAAATATTTAAACAAGAAATTCTCCATCAAAAACCTGGGAGAAATCAACTATTTCTTGGGCATTGAAGCTAAGAGGACATCAAATTCAGAGATGCTATTAAATCAAAGAAAGTATATAACAGAACTACTGATTAAAACAGATATGTTTGAAGCCAAACCACAACCAACCCCTATGATTTCCAGTCAACACTACTCTAAAAACAGGGGAGAAAATATAAATAATGTCAAACAATACAGGAGTGTTGTGGGGGCACTACAGTACGCCACCATAACAAGGCCTGACATATCATTCAGTGTTAACAAGGTATCTCAATTTCTGCAGGAACCAAAGGATGAACACTGGAGAGCTGTAAAAAGGATCCTAAGATATCTAAAAGGCACTCTGGACTATGGGCTAATGTAATAACCCGAAAATCTGGGCCAGTTTAAAATTTTTATTTTGGCAATTTTAATGAATTTTGAATATTTAAAATGAATTATTTTAAATAATATCGACGAGAAATTTATTTTGAATAGAATTCGACGTATATATTTATATACGTCGTCGTTAGAATATAAATATTTATATATAATTATAAATAGAATTGAAAATGGCGCGGTAGTTCGATAATTCGATTTCAAACTTCAATTGAATGTACCGGGTGCAAAACAATCCGGATTTTAATGAAACCAAAAACATTAGGATCTAATTGATGATATCTTTCTAACGGATGTAAGAAACTGAGATTTCACTTTAAAAATTGAGAGATATGTCCAGTTGAAAATTCTGAATAGTCGCTATGGAATTCAGGCCCTTAAAAATGGACATTTTGCAAATGACCTCGGATTTCGACGAAACCAGTTTTGTTGGGTCCGTGATGCCGAATTATTGCTAGGTTTCAAATTTCATAATTTTCTGAATCAATATGTGAGCGTGGCAAAGGAAAACGTGTTTTGACCATTTCAGTTGATTTTAATCGACTGGAAATAGGCCATTTTTCAAACGGCCTCAGAATTCGACGAAACTAGTTTTGTTAGGACCGTATCGTCAATACGAAGCTAGAAAATATTTTTCTGGAATTTTTCTAGTTAGTATGTGACCCCAGTAATTTGAAATGTACGTTTAAAATTCAATATAGTGATTTAAATGAAAATTCAAAAGGAAACTGATTGTAACAATCGAATCAGCTTGTGATACATATCCCATTGTGTTCGGAATGGGGGTAATACGCTATGGACGGCAGGCGGTGGGCCTCGTTTCGAGGTCATATGTAAAAGTCAACTTTTTAATAATTAAATAATAAATAAAAAAAAATTATTATTATCTTCTCCCCTTTATACTCCAGGCCCCTCCCCCCCCCGATAGAAATCCGTTCAGATCTAAAACAAAATAAAAAAAAAAGAAGAAGAAAATCGCGCGCTCCTCCTCGTCAGCCTCCCACCGCCGGCGATGACCCCCTCCAGTTCGCCAGTCCCCTCCGCCCTCTCCTTCTGTCTCGCCTTCAAATCGAGCCCCCCGTTCAAGAACATCGCAGATCGTTCCCCCCCTCGACGCAACCGCCAGACCCCCCCCCCCCCCAGGCCCACCTGCGCACCTCCGACGTCGAGCACCTCGCCTGGCGAACCCCCCCCCCCTGCTCAAGACCGTCTGCGACACCCCCCCCCCCCCTCTGTAAGTAAAACTGACTTTTTTTTTTATTTATTTATTTACTTTAAACTGATTTTTAAACTGAATTTTAATTAGATTAGAAAACTGATTTTTAAATGATTTTTAAACTGAATTTTAATTAGATTAGAAAACTGATTTTTAAATGATTTTTAAACTGAATTTTTAAATAAGGCAAAAACTGTATTTTTATTTTAAGTTATAAAAACTGCATTTTTAAGAAGAAAACAAAAACTGCATTTTAAAAAAAAAAGATTTTAAAAACTGCATTTTGAAAAAGATTTAAAAAACTGCATTTTTAAAAGATATAAAAACTGATTTTTAAAAGATATAAAAACTGCATTTTTAAAAGATATAAAAACTGATTTATAAAAGAAGTTTAAAACTGATTTATTTATTTGTTTTTATTTTACTTTGAGTTTTTATGTTTTGAACTTCGAAAGAAAAATATAGTTTTTATGTTTTGAACTTCGAAAGAAAAATATAGTTTTTATGTTTTGAACTTCGAAAGAAAAATATAGTTTTTATGTTTTGAACTTCGAAAGAAAATAGTATTTTTATATATTGAACTTCGATAGAAAAATATGATTTTTATATATTGAACTTTGAACTAAAAATTCGATTTTTATATATTGAACTTTGAACTAAAAATTCGATTTTTATATATTGAACTTTGAACTAAAAATTCGATTTTTATATATTGAACTTTGAACTAAAAATTCGATTTTTATATATTGAACTTTGAACTAAAAATTCGATTTTTATATATTGAACTTTGAACTAAAAATTCGATTTTTATATATTGAACTTCGAACTAAAAATTCGATTTTTACATATGTAGTGGCTACAACAACGAAGATGCGAGAGCGACGAAAAATTCTGCAAAAGAAGAGTCAAGATGATTGGATAGCTATAGGTGAGAATTTCTCACCTTTCAATTTACTTTTCTAGTTATATATATATACTAGGATGCAGACGGTGTTTAGTAGCACCCGACACAATCGTCCACAGACCATGGACTTGTTTGTTTGGCTGTTTAGTTATTGATTGTGATATTGGTTTGAATGTGGTTTGTGGTGTGAAAAATCGAATCGATAAATTGGTTAGGATTAGACGTGCGCCGTTATAAGGCGAAGGAGTAAGGCTAGGTTAGACCCTTACTCCAAATTTTGTGGTTTGCATAACGAAAGTGAATTTGATTGATGTGTGAATGGCGTGGGCCTTCACTAGACCGGGGATAAGGCTAGGCCTTGTCCCGTTTCTAGTATCGTGACGTTATGCCGCTGAAATTTTCTAAAATAAGTTAGAAAAATAAAAATAGCATTTTATTTAAAGAATGAACTGAATAGAAATTCATATGTTAAAATAAAATGTGTTATCGTTAAAAATATAATTTTTAACGTGAATGTGAATAAATAAATATTCATTTACAAACCAGACGGTTTGTTTATGTACACCTATTTGAATGACGTTGATTGGGTCGATAAATTTTACACATCGCCTAACTGCACAAATAAAATATGTGTTTGATTGTTTGAAACCCCACACGGGTGTTAGGATGAAATTTGAAGTTCACTCATCCTGATTGATTAAATATGTCGATCGATTGATTGACAGGCTGTTATAAGCGTTGAATATCTATATTTGATGCTTATACAGTGTAGTGCACTTTGGTTGATGGTTGATTATTTTCAATGCTATTATATACATGTGTTGTATGCAAATCCATATAATTAATTTTATATGGTAATTGATTGGGCCTCATTCCAGTTTTGAAAAAGAAATATTTGAAATAGAATATTTGAAAATAGAAATTTATGAAGCCGTGTTGATTAGATTGACGCCATTTTGACGTGAACGATATTTATATCAATTTTAAGCGATTTCGAAATGAATTGAATTGAAAACGAATTCAAAGTGAAATGAATTGAAAACGATTTCGAAATGAATTGAATTGAAAACGAATTCAAATTGAATTGAAAGCAAATTGAAAGGAATTCAAATTGAATTGAAATTCGAATTGAATAGAAATGAATTTTAAAACGAATTTATGAAGAAGAATTCAATTTTGCTTTGAATTGAAATAGAAGTTGAAATAGAATTTGAAACGAATTTAAAACTATTTATATAATTCGTTTTAAATAGAAATCGACGATATATATAATATATATATTATATATATAATATAATGGCCTGAATAGAACGCGCCGCGCCGCGGCAGTTCGTGAATTTCGACCATTTATTTCAAACGGACATTACGGGAGATCCGACCGTCGGATTCTCCTAAAACCGGAACCGTTGGGTTCGTATCGAAAAGAGCTTTCTAACGAATATTAGAAATTTGAAATCTAACGGTTGGATTTGGAGATACGTCCAAATCAAATTCGAAAAAGGTCGCTGTAAGTGCAGTTCGATGGCCATTGTTGGAAATCGACTGTACGGGCCTTGATAAAATTATTAAAAATAGTAATAATTTGTGTAAAATCATAAGAAATGATTTGTGAAGATTTGGGATGAAAAACTCCATATTTGAAAAGATAAAAATAGACTTTTATCGAAATGAACTAGTTTTGAACTAGAAATATAATTCTATTTATTTTTAAATAAATAAATTGAATTGGAAAAGGGTTTTAAACATAACCAGAATTTCCAATGATTGCATTGGGGTGGATTTGAATCGAAATTGTCTTCGGAATATTTCGATGTTGGATTTCGTGACTATACAGATGTTGTTATGGAAATTTGAAAGATAGATATATATATCGTTATTTCCAATACGATATTTGTTGGTCGTAGAATTTGATATTGAATATAAGCCGGGATGTTTTCTATTCAGGGCCTTGTATTGAATATCAAATGTGATTTGGGTTTGTCGTGAGTGGTGTCTTCACTAACACTGTTCTTGAACCCAGTTGAGAAAAGATTAAATCTTTTTATTTAGATTTAATGAAGTGTACCAATTAAATAACATTTAATTGGAATTGAATCGATATTGACTTTTGGGTTTATCGTGAACAGTGTTTTAAATAACACTCGTTCTTTAACCCGATAATTAATGATTGTGATTTTGGGTTTACCGTGAACCGTGTTTTAAATGACACTGATTCTTTAACCCAGTTAACGATTAAAACTAAGTGGAGTTTTAATGAATCTTTAATTAGATTGAAAGATCGAAAATGGAGTATCACCAGTTTTGCTCCAGGCGATAGTTAAATCTTTAATTAGATTTGAACGTGAAATGGTAATTGAATTTACCGATAACACTGTGGTGTTAGATATGAAGTATTACCAGTTTTACTTCATGGGATGAATAGGTTGGGACTGGGAAATTAAAACAAATGATTACTTCGGTAAGGTTCGCTAATCCCGACTAGTTTGAATTGATATTCAAAAATGGATTAAAGAATAAATTCAAGGAATTTATCTTTGATAAAATTAATGGGAATCTTTCCCTATGAATGTGAAATTTAGAAACTAACTGTCGGTTAGCCAAGCAGAATGGTTTTCTGGATATTGATCTGATGTTGGTTTCGGCCTTCGGGGTTAATATTTGGGAAATTATTCTCTTGATTAATTTACGGTTAGTGACTAATGAATTGGAATGAGGCGTATGTTGTGTTTGTGTAACACTTTTATAATATATACGCGAGTTATTCGGAAAGGCCGGGTTTATCCCATTCTGAATAACTGATACGACGATAAGTCGAAGATGAAGACGATGGTCGAAGACCGGAGGTCTTCACGTCGTTTGGGTAATTACTGATGATCTTGATTGGGCTGTACACCCAAGAAGATGGAAACAGTTAGTGATCGTCCAGACGTACTTGGAGATCGATGGATATGCGGGGTACTAGGTGCCTCCGGTTTCGTTCAGACCCAGAACGGACTTGTAAATGGACTGTGTGTCTGACATCGGATTTCATTCTGTGTGACTGATATCGGTTGCATAGGATGGTTTGCCTGTGTGGCATGCTAAGATGCAAATGATCAAGGCTTCTGTTGAAAAGCAAAGTCTTGTGGTGATGATCAAAGCACGGCCTTTGTGGCGTAGCTTTGTGTAACGTTTACCTCGCGTGTTTCACACCCGGTATGAACCAAAAACGGGAGACGGACGTCAGGGAGGGCATGCGTTTCTTTCTAGCTAGAAGTGGCGTCAGTGGTTTTACACGCCCTGACGAGTTTGACTTATGTGGTTGTTGCTGTTGCGAGGCGCCTCGGTTATATCGGTTTCGGCCGAATGCATTCTGGTCGGCTGACGGACCAGACTTACACCCCATAGGGTGGGGAGACGTAGTGTTCAGGCATAATAATCCACTCCGTGTGGACCGGCCCTGAGGATCCAAGGGGCAGTTGCGGCTGTTCCTGAGGGGCGGGCTAGAGCGTCTCGAATCGGTTGAGGACTATCTTTTGCCTCGGTTCATAGATGGAAACCCAATTTCCAAATACGTGATTCTGCGGTTTTATTTGTAAACCTATATATGGCGACATGATATATGGTACCCATGCCGCCTATGATTGATACTTATGATTTGAAGTTGTTTTATACAATATGCACTTATAATAGTATCAAATGATTTGTTTTAACCGTATCAAGCATGTTTGGCTGTTATAAGGGAAAACCCTATCCTCGACTGCGTTGCATTGTGTGATGGGACCTGGGTCTTATAACAGCTTCATTCTTCTTTATTTAGCATTGCGCTGTTGTTTTATGCACTGGTATTCTTGGGAGGAAACCCGTTCCGTGTTATACGGCGTGGTCCCTTGATTTACCTAATGATTTAAAATAAAGATTAATAACTGTTTTAGTTCTCACACCAGTCACATGACTGACCTGGAGTTTATTGTTTTAACCTAAACTCTGGGTGCCCTTATTTTCGACACGGGCAGCTAGTAGTTTTGGTTTTGCAGATTTATATTCACAGGATCCTGGTTTACAGCTGGAACGATATCCGGAAAGCTTTGTATCCGTATATCTCTTCTAGTTGTGTATTGTATTATTTTCCGCTGCTATGTATTTAAATCTCTGATATTTCTGTGTAATATTCTTTTATACTCTGTATATTCTTGTAATCTGATGCATTGTTGTAACATACAATGAAAGGTTCTTCTATATGCGTTCTGTTGTGGTTTGTTCTCGAACTATCCGACACTTTCCTTTACGGGGAAGTTACGGGTCTTTACAGCTAACACTTAGGGGCAGCAAAGACCTAAACATCACTGGATATACAGATTCAGACTGGGCTGCAGATCTAGATGACAGAAGATCCATCACTGGATACTGCATCTACATGGGAGATAATCTAATATCATGGAGTTCTAAAAAACAGTCCACTATATCAAAGTCCAGTGCTGAGGCAGAATACAGAAGTATTGCATGCGCTACAGCAGAAATTATGTGGATACAGTCAATACTAAGAGAGCTAGAGCTAAATAACACTTCAAAACCAATCATCTGGTGTGATAATCAAAGTTCTATATACATGTCTGCTAATCCTATACAACACGCTCGAACAAAACACATAGAAATTGATATACATTTTGTTAGAGAACAAGTCAAAGAAGGAAAGCTACAGATCCACTACGTACCTTCCTTTTATCAAAAAGCCGACATACTTACCAAGGCACTCTCAGCTAAGAATTTTACCAGACTTCGTGAAGAACTGAAGGTCAAGCACTGCTCAGCTCTGAAAGCTACGTCAAACTCATCAAGTGAGAGCAAGCAAAACTTATCGACATCAGATCTGAAAAGCGAACGTTCAACAAAGACTCAATCGCAATCTTGGACAAAGACATATCACAAGGACGAGAGCAATAGACGCTTCTTTTGTATCAATTCAGATAGAAAAGCTCGAAGATACTTGGATGAAGGGAAACAGAATCCATCGACATCAGATCTGAAAAGTAAACACCCAACAAAGTCTCAACCTCAAACGCGAACAAAAATAAATCTCGAAGACAAAAACGATAGAAGCATACCTTACATCAAATCAGATAGCGAAGCTCGAAGACACCTGGATGAAGGCATCGATTCATCTGAGCAAAATCAAACTTAGGGTTTCTGATAACCCTAGGTTTGAAGGGGGCAAATAAAGGAAACAAATGAATCGGTGCCGCCTCACCTGTTAACAATATATTATATCGCATCTGTTATTTGGGCTTGTAAATGGGCCTGGCCCAAACTTCCTCTTTGCACGTTATTTGCTGTATTATCATTGAAACTGGTATATATAGATACCAATACTCTGTACACATGAATCAATTCAATAACAATAATTTTCTGATTTGCCTTTCCTCTCCAAAATCATCTTACAATATCAGAAAATTCAATTTTTGGCTTGGCTGAAACTTTTTAGGATTTTACTTTATGAATGTATCTTTCCACTTTGCATTTGGTTTTAGTCTGCACTCTCAATGCATTAAACAATAAAATTTCAAATTTTTTGTTAAGTCCTAATTGATTTTAATTAGGTAGAACACCCTATGTTTTTCTATGTCATTTCTTTACTTTCTGTGTATTTCAATAAAATATCCAATTTAGATGAATATGGTAGTTGCAAATAAAATACAGATAGAATTCTTCTACACATATAAAGATAAGTAAATATGATGTAGGAATTAAATAAAATTACCTATTGTCTTACATATGCATTTTTCTTACATAAAATGGTTGAATGTGGTATGCATGTATTCTTAATCCCTAAGATTACCTTTTATTTTACTTCTCACCAAGTAAAAAAATAGGGCATGTTACACATTTACATAAAAGGGTTGAATGTGTATGCATGGATTCTTAATCCCTAAGATTACTTCTTATTTTATTTCTCACCAAGTACAAAAACAGAGCATGTTACACATTATATAAACAAGATAGCTACTTTATAGTTTTTATTGAATTATTAAACATATCATGCTACAATTGTTTAACTCTGTTAGTATTGGTCGGAAAATATAAAATTTGGATTATTAATACATAGATACAAAAAGTTAACTTGCTTAAAAGACGATAATTCTTTTTAAGGTTTGCATTCTTCTTCATTTACTGTTGATACATCTGATTTATGATTCATATCTTATTGAACGTTCACCTAAGTCAAGTTATCCCTTTAATCTATGATAAACCTTATATTTTCAACTGTCATTGTTCATGTTAATTTTTTTCCACCTGTTCATTCCTCCTCTTTCTCTTCGCATCCTAAACCTATTGTCAACCCACTGTTGCTTTTCCCTGCCTCGGGTTTAGTGGAGCTAAGCTAAATCATTAATGTCATCTTGTAGTTGATTGGAAAATTTCATTTTTAAGTAAATTTAATCCCTTATCTCAATATAACCCAATGGTATTTGTCTAACTTTGTATTGTGTTATCATATTGAAAATGGTCTATAGTGACTAGCTGTTGGAAAGGGGATGGGAAAGGTTTAGGTTGGAACAACTATCAATCAGGTAAAGCATATCAATATTATACCATATGAATTAAAGACAATTCAATAATTAATCGCATATATACCGCCTTTGTACCCCAATACCGTGTACTGTTGTTTTGCAAGCGGTAATTTACCTATAGGATCATCTGGTAAGAAAAATAACAAAACTTAGTATCTTCGCTGGGGATAAATATGTGAGAGCATGCTTAGCACTTACTGGTACATCATAGGGCATTTCTATCAACATTTCTGCTACATCTTTATGACACTCGCGCAGTAAGCATTGATTATTTTAGTTTTTTGCGCTTTGGACATTTTGTGTCATTCTTGGATATTACATAGTGAATTTGCGTTGTAGCAAAGTTGATTGATGTTCCATATGCATCATTCTTTCACTACTGAGAAATGACAAAAAGGTAGATCTGAGGCTTTGTGCATTTCCCCCTATTTTATATCATTTGCTCCATCCACCAACATGTTAGCTATTTTGTTTTTAACATATCACATGATCCTCACTTTCACAGAACCTAACCGAACTCGATTATTATCTTACACGTGCTTATATGCATGCACATGTAAATACATGTACATATACATATATACAAACATGCATAGACACGCGCACACACACATATATTTATATGTTTGTATGTATATAACTCAATGATGTTATATAATACAAATTCATTAACTATATGTGATTTATTTAATTAGATGACAACTTGTCTATATATGTATATGTACACATACACATATCTACGTCATTAATTTTTAATTACACGGTCAAACCATGAAATTAGTATAATTTACATGTTTTTAATGAACTTTGTTCTATTAAATGATATATAGGGCATTACCTAGAGGTACATGCTTACTGATGAAGCCTTTTCATTCTTATACTTTAACATTTTTATACAACATTTTCTCTTATTTTTTTACTCTGGTCTTATAAAATCAATCTTAATTCTTGATTTTTGTTATTCCAGCTACTGAAATATGTCATTGTCGCTATAAAATGGTTTATCAATTTTATTGTATTGACGAATTTTTGCAGAGGCTTCTATATGATATTTGCAGTAAATATGCATATAAAATATTTCATATATATTGTTTTTCTTTTTTCCAACATGTTATTTGGTCTTAAATTACATTAACGATACCATTAATAGTGTGTTATATATATGATGTTTAAGTAGTTAAATAAACAGTGCTTTCAAGCTATAGTTATGTGATCATAATTAAAGTTTTTGTTTAATTATTATATTGGTTTTATCAAACCGACTTTGTCGGTTTTTCTTAATTCTATTGAGCCTTCGAAAACTTGTGTCCGTCTGAAGCTTTTTTACAATACTCATTTTGTCCTCCTTTGAATGATGCATTAATTACAATGTCTATTGGATAATCATTACAAGCCTTATACATCAGTTTCTTGTATTTTCTTTCTTTATGTGCATTTATGACCAGTTTTAACGTTAATGTTAATTAAATGCACTTTATACAATCAACTGATATACAAGACTTATACAATTTGATTCATTAATGCTCATTAAAAAACCCGCAACAATAACTATATAATCCAGTTTTTGCCATTTTTTTACCATATATATATATATATATATATATATATATATATATATATATATATATAATAAAATCCCCCCCTTGGACAAACACAAAGACAAAGAGCGGTTCAGATTTAAAGATACAAGAGACAAAGAGTGGCTCAGATTTATCATTCTAACGCTAATATCATTCCATTATAACTATAATAATTTGAATGATATATTAAATGCATAAAAATATATGTTAATATTTTTATGCCTTATATGCTTCCACAAACAATTTACCATTTTTAATGATTATAACTTTCACAAATTTTTTAAATAACTGATTGTATCTTCCACAAATTAACATATTCTGCTATGTATCAGCCATAATTTTTTATAATTGATTAGCTTTCAATTATATATTCCTCTCCACTTATTTTTTAATTACATTTTTTTACGTGTACTTAAACAAATGTCATAAATATATGTACTTAAACAAATGTTTAAATGTTTTTACGTGTACTTAAACAAATGTCATAATTGATAATTACATTTTTTTACGTGTACTTAAACAAATGTTTAAATGTTGACAATAAGTTTCAATATATGTACCGTTTTCAATCCTTTCTTTAGTTAATGTGTTGATGCTGTAAGTATTTTGTGGAAATGATCCTACTGGAATCAATCTTCGTTATTGTTCTTTGGATGGTATCATCGGTGCATGTGTTCTTTCTATACCCACCATATGATGTGCTATATATTCTTTACATGAAGTCATGCTAATTTTTTTAATGAATGATTAGCTTTCACAAATGATTTATACAGTTGTATATTATATATTATATGTTAATATTTTAAATAGCTGATTAACTAAAATTTTAATGATATATTGAATGTGTCCACTATGTGTTAACATTTTTGATGACTGATTAGCTTCCATTATATGTTAATTTAATATAACAATTGATTAGCTTCCAATTATATATTCCTTACACCTCTCCACTAATTTTATGATGGAATATCTATTTTTGTCCACTACATACAATAATTTTCCTTACTTAATATTTTTGTTATAAACTTAAATATATTTCTACTTATCCATTGATGCATCATATAAATATGTTATGTTTGATACAAAAGCTTTGACAAAGATAAACCTTCTATAAATTGGATGTCATAAATATCTTTGCAGTGAACATGAATACTTTTGGTTGTACTACAATATCTTTGCAATCAACATGAAAATATGTAATCTTAAATTTTTATATTCCTTTGTATTTATTTCTGTTCACTACATATAATAATTTTCGTTACTTAAAATTTATACTGACATATGTTGGTTGCATTAACTGCTCTTTCTCATGCATCATTCAAACGCTATTAATATTCCATCATAATTATCGTTTTAATGACATATAAAATGCGTCCACTATATGTTAATTTTAATTATTTATTTCTGCCCACTACATATAATAATATTCCTTAAATATTTTATACTAACATATGTTGATTGCATTAACCGCTCTTTCCCATGCATCATTCAAATGCTATTAATATTCCATCATAACTATAATTTTAATGATATATTAAATGTGTCCACTATATGTTAATTTTTTTATTAACTGATTAGCTTCCTCTCCACTTACTTATTTCATGTATATTGTATTTTTGTTCCGTTTTTTGAATGTAAAATAAGCATGTGTTTTCCCTTCAATTCAATTCGTGTGTAGGAACATGATGACATTAATGGATGGTATGTAACAAAACGTTACTAAGGCGCTATTTGATGTATGCATGTAAAAATATAGGTTTGGTTTGCTATGACAAAATTTGTTATTGCTTTTTTTTTTGGATTATAACTAATATTGATTGATTGTATTTATTACTATTTACGTGAAAGAAGGATAGTGAGTTTGACTATTCAGTGTATGCTTATTGTATGCATGGATTGAAATGCTACGAAGGTAAAGGTAAATTACTGTGTTATTATTGCAAGTTTTAATATTTACTTTTTTTCCTGATTAAAAGTTGTAGCAATGTGTATATGTAAATTTGTACAGTTGGATTGATTGTGCATTATGAAGAATAATTTAAAAAATGGCATTGACCTATACCTGCATAATACAAGATCAACACTTTGACTTTAAATTCATGTTTTCTTACTGCTATGTTTTATCTCTCATATAATTCATAACTACTCCGGTTTTAAGTAACAAAATAAATACATTATGTTTGTTCCTATTGAAGAGATAGAAAAAAAATTAATTGAATATGTTCTAATTCTCATATAAATTAATTATGTTTGAAAAATATTGATAATGACACAAATGTATTAAGCACGAAAGGAAAATAATGTGGGCGTTAGAGCATTTAATGCATTTTGCTATTGCAGGTAGTTCATGCATGCTACATCAAATCTGATTATTCCTACTATCAACCTTTGTATATATAAAAATGAATAATTTGTATATTCGGAAAGTTGTTTAAAAAAGGGATATCGACTCTCGCATAATATATGATCAGTAAATCAACTTCAAATTCATTTTTGGTAAATGCATGTTTTAAATAGAACAGTAAAAGGTATTACAATATTTATACAGATATGTGTAGCCTGATATAATTTGAATGCATAAATTGCATTTACATCAGGTAGGCATTCATGGGGCATTTACTTTATGCCTTCAATGTGAAGTGGGACGATAAACTAAATAAATGATTCATTAGTTGTTCGTTTATGTACTGGAAAAGGAAATAACGTAGGATCAATTTATGAATTGAATGAATGCATTAAAAATAGTAATGAACTATCACTTAATTCATTCCAACAATAGCATTTACAATGGAAATTGGATTATGAAAAGTGTTAAATCTGTTATTTGTTCTTTTGTACAAATCCAATACTACATCAATTAGCCTATTACATATATCAACATCACTATCATATCGGTTTTTCTAAACACATATTATATCATACAGGTTGTTCCACAGCTAAAAATAAAGTAGAATTTATGATAAGTAGATAACATGCCATAGCTTGATTAACACTGTGTAACCACATTCAACATGAATAAAACGATATGTAATGTTACAAATGTTAACCTTTTATGCAGTAAAATTAAGTTTTGGATACTTTCGCTCATACTTTCAAGCTATGACCTCAAAACTAATGCAATACCACTGAACAATCGATCATCTCATGTTCTTCAATTGTGACTATTTTCACTCTATGTATATGATTATTACAATCCACGACACACACAATTTAATCATCTCAACAAATTATGACACCCAACATCTTATGCAACCGTGCAACGCACGGGTTTCCACTCGTATATAATAAAATCCCTTAGATAGATATACCAAAAGACAAAGAGCGGTCATGATTTAATTTTGGGATAGACATCAGATGGCTAAAATTGATCCATCTCATTCGATTGACGTCAAAACATAACTATGTTAAATAATCCGTTAATTCAAACCAAATCACGGTCCCACGATTGTTGCTTTCCACGATGCTCTCTCACTATTTCCACGATGATATCAATAGTTTTCTCTCTCTCAGTTTCCCCTCATCAAAACGCAGGTATTTTTTCCTGAGAAAAAGCATAATTCTTTTCCCATATCTAAATGGCAAATATGGTTTTAATGCTCGGGGAGAGGAACTGTAGCCTTCCAAGAGGATCTGTAGCCCCTTTTCTTCTTGTCAGCGATATGATGAAGGTTGATATTGCGCCGGTGATTAAAAATTGATACGGAGCTTCGCTGACATAGATTGATGAGGATCTGCACAGACGGTAGCAGGCAGTTCATGGAAGAGAGACGATGAAACGATTGTTCACCTCCAATGTTTTGGTGTCTGGATTGAATAGGTTGAGCGTTGAGATTGGTAATTTTTTATAAGTATTTTTCATGGTTTATGAAGTATTTATTTGTTTTCATTTATTTTACATTTGTTAAGTTGCTCCGTGGTCACAGTTAAGTTTTAGTTTATATCCGGGATTATGTATGGTGGTATTATGTGTGGATTCGTAAATTTGTTTATGCAGTTCAGGACCTCAGGTGTGTTATGTGGTGTCTAAGTCTTATGCAATCAACTTCTGTTACTCATGTCAAATTAAGAGTATCTGATCACAACGATCAGTGAGGTCATAGCTTTAGCACATATGATTAGATAACACAACATTATTTTTTTGTTAGAAATGCCAAAGTCATTAATAAAAGCACCTTGGATTAAAAAAAAATCAAATTAACAACTTTAATTTAACAAATTCAAACACCCTTTTCTTGCTGGTCCATGCATCATTTGAGTGTCTGGGTTTACTTTGAGCATTTAAGCTATATAGGAAGTTGGATGTACTACCATAAATTGCTATCATGGATTCATTTGTGCCTTCAAAATTCTCCAGATTTCACTCATATTTGAATAACTTGACAAGTAGTTCACTATGATGGATGCATATACACAAACATACCAAGACTTACATATACATGTATATACATATGTGTGTGCCAAGCAACCGGTTATATATAACAAATTATTGATGCTACTTTCAGGGCCGGTCTTGAGTATTTATGGGCCTAGTGCGGACCCAAAACTTTGGGTTTTTAATTTTGTTTTTATGAAATTGAACTTAAGTGAAAATGTGCTTTTTCTACTGTGCATCTCCATTGAGAAAATTGCGTGTTTCAGTTCATAAAGTTTTTACCCATATTTTCAATCTGTCAACTAGAGGTTCACACAAGCCACATCTTCATTTTAATATATTGATGTCAACAAAGCATACAATCATATCTACTTTTGCATAGATAAATTACTTTCAAGCACACGCATCCTGACAAGAAAAAACTGCTTTAGTAAAGGTAATACAGCTTTTTTTGGGGCCCCCTAACCTAATGGGCCTTGTGCGGTCGCACGGCTCGCACTAGGTCAGGGCCGGCCCTGGCTACTTTCACCCATTCCTAGCAAAATACAACGTTTCTTATGGTGGGATAATCATTTGCATCATGATAGAAAACATTTTCTTTTAGCTGTCTAGATTGATAGATAAGTGACATAAAATAGTAACTGGAATTTCATATATGCACAAACATACCAAGACATGCATATACATATCCATATATTTACATATGTGTGTGCAATTACGAGCTAATCTTAGTTGCTTTTCTTAGTTACCAATTATTTTCTCTCATCAAAACCATATGTATGTTAAGCTGTCTTAGTTCCAAAATGTTCCTTTTCTTTTCATATAACATGAATTGGGTCTTTATATGCATCGTTGATATTTATCAGACTACACAACAAAACATTTGTTTCAACTGTTATTCGTAACCACTCCATTTTGATGCCCTTTGAAACTATTAACTATAACTTCATTTCTTTTTTTGATTTACTGTCATATCTTCTTAGGTTTATATTATGGTTCAAGCATTCTTGCAACGGTATGGTGGCCGCAAATGGCAGGTTTGATATTGCACTTTGTTTTTTGGTTTCAAGAGTTCCAGTGAAGATAGCGGTTCGAAAACTGATGGTAGTTTTAATTCTCAACATTAATATGGTAATGATCGAGGTACTCCATTATTAATTGCTACAGCAAAATGTTATGAACTCCTTTGGAATAATGCAATAGATTTCATCAGTATTTATTTTTTATTCACATTATCTTTATTTTTCGTTGGTGGAATTAAGGGTACTAATACCTTGCTGTTGGAGACGCTCTAATGATGAATCAGTTTAAATTAATATTTTATTTATGGACATGCAAGAATAGACATATCTATTCCTGTTGAATAGAGCCTATGGCCAACGAGACAACCTTTTGTGCTACATATGCATTGTTTTTACATATAGGTGTATATGTCTACAAATCGTTGTGTTGAACTAAAATTATATGGTTTTCTATACACGCTTTGCAGGAATGTCTTATAACAAGTTCATTACCGTTTGCAAAAATAATCATTCTTTTAAGTGTTTGTCTTGGCTTATTGTGTATGTGCGTGTGCGTGTGTGTGTGTATTCTATATAATAAAATCTCTTAGGTAGATAAACCAAGAGACAAAGAGCGGTCAAGATTTAATTTTGGGATAGACATCAGATGGCTAAAATTGATCCATCTCATTCGATTGACGTCAAAACATAACTTTGTTAAATATTCCGTTAATTCAAACCAAAACATGGTCCCACGATTGTTGCTTTCCACGATGCTCTCCCACTATTTCCATGATGATATCAACAGTTTTCTCTCTCTCTCAGTTTCCCCTCATCAAAATGCAGGTATTTTTTCTTGAGAAAAAGCATAATTCTTTTCCTAGATCTAAATGGCAAATATGGTTTTAATGCTCGGGGAGAGGAACTGTAGCCTTCCAAGAGGATATGTAGCCCCTATTCTTCTTGCCAGCGATATGATGAAAGTTGATATTGCGCTGGTGATTAAAAATTGATACGGAGCTTCGCCAACATAGATTGATGAGGATCTGCATAGATGGCAGCAGGCAGTTCATGGAAGAGAGACGATGAAAGGATTGTTCACCTCCGATGTTTTGGTGTCTGGATTGAATGGGTTGAGCGTTGAGATTGGTAATTTTTTTATAAGTATTTTTCATGGTTTATGAAGTATTTATTTGTTTTCATTTGTTTTACATTTGTTAAGTTGCTAGGTGGTCATAGTTAAGTTTTAGTCTATATCCAGGATTATGTATGGTGGTATTATGTGTGAATTCGTAAATTTGTTTATGCAGTTTAGGACCTCAGGAGTGTTATGTGGTGTCTAAGCCTTATGCGATCAACTTCTGTTATTCATGTCTAATTAAGAGTATCTGATCACAACGACCAGTGAGGTCATAGCTTTAGCACATATGATTAGATAACACAGCATTATTTTTTTGTTAGAAATGCCAAAGTCATTAATAAAAGCACCTTGGATTAAAAAAAATCAAATTAACAACTTTAATGTAACAAATTCAAACACCCTTTTCTTGCTGGTCCATGCATCATTTGAGTGTTTGGGTTTACTTTGAGCATTTAAGCTATATAAGAGGTTGGATGTACTACCATAAATTCCTATCATGGATTCATTTGTGTCATCAAAATTCTCCAGATTTCACTCAGATTTGAATAACTTGACAGGTAGTTCACTATGATGAATGCATATACACAAACATACCAAGACTTACATATACATGTATATACATATGTGTGTGCGCGCCAAGCAACTGGTTATATATAACAAATTATTGATGCTACTTTCACCAGTTCCTAGCAAAATACAACGTTTCTTATGGTGTGATAATCATTTGCATCATGATAGAAAACATTTTCTTTTAGCTGTCAAGATTAATAGATAAGTGACATAAAATAGTAACTGAAATTTCATATATGCACAAACATACCAAGACATGCATGTACATATCCATATATTTACATATGTGTGTGCAATTACGAGCTAATCTTAGTTGCTTTTCTTAGTTACCGATTATTTTCCCTCATCAAAACCATATGTATGTTAAGATGTCTTAGTTCCAAAATGTTCCTTTTCTTTTCATATAACATGAATTGGGTCTTTATATGCATCGTTGATATTTATCAGATTACAAAACAAAACATTTGTTTCAACTGTTATTCGTAACCACTCCATTTTGATGCCCTTCGAAACTATTAACTATAACTTCATTGCTTTTTTTGATTTACTGTTGTATCTTTTTAGGTTTATATTACGGTTCAAGCATTCTTGCAACGGTATGGTGGCTACAAATGGCGGGTTTGATATTGCACTTTGTTTTTTGGTTTCGAGAGTTCCAGTGAAGATAGCGGTTCGAAAACTGATGGTAGTTTTAATTCTCAATATTAATATGGTAATGATCGAGGTACTCCATTATTAATTGCTACAGCAAAATGTTATGAACTCCTTTGGAATAATGCAATAGATTTCATCAGTACTTATTTTTTATTCACATTATCTTTATTTTTCGTTGGTGGAATTAAGGGTACGAATACCTTGCTGTTGGAGACGCTCTGATGATGAATCGGTTTAAATTAATATTTTATTTATGGACATGCAAGAATAGACAGATCTATTCCTGTTGAATAGAGCCTATGGCCAACGAGACAACCTTTTGTGCTACATATGCATTGTTTTTACATATAGGTGTATATGTCTACAAATCGTTGTGTTGAACTAAAATTATATGGTTTTCTATACACGCTTTGCAGGAATGTCTTATAACAAGTTCATTACCGTTTGCAAAAATAAGCATTCTTTTAAGTGTTTGTCTTGGCTTATTGTGTATGTGTGTGTGTATGTATACACACACACACACACACACACACACACATATATATATATATATATATATATATATATATATATATATATGTGTGTGTGTGTGTGTGTGTGTGTGTGTGTATAGTTTTACATCCAATAATTACGGATTAATGCGTAGGCCTTTGCTATTTCTGTTATATGTTGCAGAGATATTTCGTTACTTGACTGCATTGGCTGTGATGTATGTTATCATCCGACAACTATTTTTTTCTTCTGAAAGACTCTTTTACTGTTTGATTCAAATATTCATTAAGAAATTACATGACATATGTATTATGATATGTGAAAACCACGGAACGTGTACTTTATGCGGTAACATGATTGATGTTTTATTAGTCTATATTATTGCAATTTTTAATTTGTATGAGTGTGAATTTAAGAAAAATATTGCCTAATGAACCGTACAACTGTCTATGTTAACTTTCTTATACACAAATCCAATTACGATGTTCCTCTATATTTAGTATAGGCTCCAAGGAGGCCCATGTTCCATTAAGCGTTGTAGCCATCTATAAGCTAATCTAAGTTAAAAGTTTGTAATAATTGTGATGATAAATTAACCGCCCATGAATTAATGTTTTTACAATCAATGATGACCAGTTACATAAAATATGGTGGTCATTTCTATTCTATAAAAATTTCGCACATATCAAATGTCATACTTATGCATTATACAGTCGCACAAAATGAACAAACAAAATAAAGCTCGCATCTATGTCATTGGCACAAGCTTCATACTAATACTATACATTATAACAGTGCAATGTATGCTCAAGAATTGAGTTCATACGAATTTGGCAATTTAATGTTCACTCCAAATTTTTCCTGTGTATTCCATAACATATTATTTGTCAAGCGGAAGGCCACACTAAAGGCCTAGACTCATTGTGCATGTGATATCAGTTTAAAGCATTCTCATAGAACATGTATTCAACATTTGTACATTGAGAATGACAACACAATTTATGAGAATCGTTATGTAATTTTGTTGTACATAGTAGCTTATGTAGACGCACAATTATTAGATCGACATGTAACTGAGCTTAGCTCAATCAATGAAACTGAACTTAGATCAGTCTTAGTTTTTGTAACTGGG
This sequence comes from Allium sativum, assembly GCA_030737875.1. Taxonomy (NCBI): domain Eukaryota; kingdom Viridiplantae; phylum Streptophyta; class Magnoliopsida; order Asparagales; family Amaryllidaceae; genus Allium; species Allium sativum. The sequence continues at coordinate 192,145,770 of CM060927.1, read as the reverse complement.
CAAAATTTAATTTCTACGGTTAAATCCTAACAAATATATGTATCATTTAGATTATATATCTCACTATCATACAACATACTTTCACCCCTTATAAATGCAAACTATAACACTCGAAAGTCTATGCTCCCGTGCATCGCACGGGTTTCCACTCGTATATATATATATATATATATATATATATATATATATATATATACACACACACACACACACACACACAAATATATTAGTTATTTCATATTAATTATGAATCATTAAAAATAATAATAATTGATTATTATTTCTTATTAATCAATTGTTAATTAGTAACTACTGCTTAATTATAATCGAATATTGATTATTCAATCTTAATTACTAAGAACTATTAATCATTATTTATTTATTACTTCTTATTTAAGTTATTAATTTATTTTAAAACAAAATATATTTTTTGGAAATTAGAAAATATTAGTAAATAAAATAAACTTTAAAGTAATAAAAATTGATGTGAATTATATATATTTGTTCAAAGGTTAATGAATTATTTTATCATGAAACTTGAAATTTCAATTAAGGCAACATTAAAAATAATCGTTGTAATTTAAATATATTGAGTTTTCTTCTAAAATTTAAGCAATTCTATTGGTTTTTCTTAATTCTATCGAACCTTCAAAAACTTGTGTCCGTCTGAAGCTTTTTTACAATACCCATTTTGTCCTCCTTTGAATGATGCATTAATTTCAATGTCTATTGAATAATCATTACAAGCCTTATACATCAGTTCCTTGTATTTTCTTTCTTTATGTGCATTTATGACCAGTTTTAATGTTAATTAAATGCACTTTATACAATCAACTGATATACAAGACTTATAAATTCGATTCACTAATGCTCATTAGTGGTCATTTAACCATCAGATGCACCATTTAGTAAAGCATTAGATCTTTTTTTTAACTTAACAATTGAACCTTTTTTTTAATTTTACTCTACAATATCATAAATAGATTTGAGGTTTATTTTACATGTATGTAGCTTCTCGGACTTCCAAATTAAAACTACTGAGCGTTTAAGAAATACTTCACTATTATGTTTTAAGGTCTCATTTTCCAAAATCATGCTCAAATATTTTTCTTGCTTTTAGTTATATGCTCCCGCGCGCTTTATGCTTCCGTGCAGCGCATGGGCCTCCGCTTGTTAGCCTACAATATAAGATACTAAATAATTATATATTGGTTTTTATTAAGAATGATATGACATCTATCCGTAATAGGAAAAAAATATTTTGATTACATAATTTGTTATTACTTCAAAGAAAATAGGTGGAACTCATGAGTAGCTATTTGGTTAATTTTATAAATCTCAACATTTTCCTTAATGGGGCATGGTAATTGTTTACCTTATTTATATCCATATATGTCATGCAAGAAGTTGTCCAGGAACATTCATTTCATATGTAAAGTTGTTTCACATTAATTGCAGCCTTATATCCTTGCCTTTAAAGCCAAAATCATGATGCTTATTTTCTCTTATCACTTTTGAATTCCATGCGCGAATTAGTCATAAATATTAATTTTGAATGAACAAATGTTGAGGTACTTGGGTGAAATTTTCAATATGTCCATATATAAAAAACAACATGGAAATGTATTTTTTTCATTATATGGAAAGTAAATCAAGATGTATTACAAAGTCAGTTTTCCCACTGTTATGCGATTATACTAGTAAGAGTAAAAATGAAAAATAAAAATAAATATTATTGTCATACAGATAAAGGAAAAATCTCATTAGATCTGCTCATATAGTTCTTTATCCTTTTGGTTTTTGAATATCTCCACATAATAGAAAATTGAAGTGGTTCAAAATAATAGGCAATAAAAGTTTTTGCTGAAAATGTGTTATTATCAGAAAGCTTTTAAAAGAGAATATTATAGGATATTGTTATACAAAGTCTCATGTATGGCATGGCTGTTGTAATATATAATTTTCACTTGACATGGAATTCTTTATAGTTTGGTCATCAATGCATATAGTAATTTGCAAGCATTTCTTCCTTTATAATGTAATCTAATAAAATCTTATTAGTGCATACAGTATAATTTATATTCGTCCACTAGGAGAGAGATTGATGGTTAGACCACCCTTTTCTAAACAAATTATTCTTCTTTAGGTAAAATATTTGTTATATTCATGTAATTAACACTGATAGGTAAATTAAATATGCATGGAAGAAGAGTAAATTATGGATCTCTCTCCTGTATCTTTACTATAAAATTTCAATTAAATTTAGTTGTCTATTATTTTATTCATGTGTCATACACTTATAAATAATATTTTCCCCCTTTTTCCCATTAACTTTCCTTCCACTTTCAAATGCATGATAATGGAGGAAAATCGATTTCTTCATCACACTTGCTCATTTCTACCCCTTAAAATAAGCAAAAATAAATTCATTTTAAACTACATTAAACAAAAATTTGCAACTAGAAAGTGTCCTCAAGTTAAATTACATTGGCAAATGGAGATGTAGTATTCAAATATATAAATATATGGGTCAAACATAAACAAGTCAGACATAACCCTTATTACTAGCTTCTTAGACACTTAATGCATGTTGAAGTGATTTGGAATTGTTGCCCCATAGGGCTTGATTTTATTAATCTGCCATTCCTTTGTTTATAATTTTGGTTCTTTATAATTTAGATAAGATTAACATAAAGCTTGGACTAGACTGCTTCGTTATTTTAGTTATTTGTTTCATAAGTTCTTATTCCTACTTATTTTAGATAAAATTGATCTGATAAATTTAATATCTCATACAAGTTTGTAATGTTTGGACCCTATAATTATGGTACATTGATTTTTTTTATTTTATCAACGTATTTGATTAATTTTGCCTCATGTAGTTATTCCTTTTTTTAACATATAAACATGTGGTTATGCCTTTTGTTCCTTTGTTCACGTGTGGCAGATTTTTTTCATCAAACCGACGGCGACCGTTAGGGAGGTTTGTCTACTGTAAGAGTAAAAAATAAATTTGTCTGTGCCAATGAATTAGCCATGATTTTCTCTCAACAGTGATATCTTCTCCGTCGTTTCCTTCTTTCTCCTCAGCAAAATTCGTTTCCGCATAATGTTTTCACGCAGATTTTCTAGTCTCCAATCCCAGGGGTGAGCAATATTCGGTTCATACCGAATTAATCGACCAAACCGGTTCATTTCAGTCGGTTTGGTTCGGTTTTAAAATTAAATCGGTTTTAATTCGGTTTGTAAAAAAATAAAATTCGGTTATCGGTTTAACCGAACTTTTAATTTATTATCTAATTTTACGGTCTTGTAGTGCTTTAAATAATTTGTTTAGTTATATAGTACAAAGAAATTTGTTGCAAATAGATCAAATCTTATCATAAACATAAAATTTACTACATAAAATTTCTCTAAATATGAATTTATATTTTACTTTGAGTGAATCCATCATTTGAATTATAATGCATCCTTCAAGTTCGGTTAAATCGGTTACCGACCGAATTAACCGAAATTAATTCGGTTCGGTTTAGAAAATTTTCGGTTCCAATTCGGTTTGATGTTTTTTACGTCCAAACTAACCGAACCGACCGAACGCTCACCCCTATCCAATCCGTCTCTTTAGAAACCCTATTTAAAACGCAAATTTTCTCCGTCTCTTTCTCCTTCGGCATCTCCAATCCATCTATTTCGAACACCTATTCAAAATCAGAACTCCAATTTGTGCTACCCCTTATTTCTGCAAATTTTCTTCTACTGCAACTCGGAGATCTAACCACAAATATCAGAAACGCACTGGAGTTTTGACCAGAAAGCTTGCGTTCTAGGGTTCCTTTATAGGAAGCGTTCCAGGCTTTAATTTTTGGTTTATTTGCAGGTATCAAATTGTGTGCAATTTCTAAGTGGGTTGCAACCGTGTCTATGGTATTCAGCTTGCTAAACGAATTACGAATTAGGGGTCAGTCTTCCATTCTCATGGAGAAGCACTACAGGAGATGCTAGGTCTTTGATTGTGCCTCTTAGTGCAACGAGGCTAAGGTAATTTTAAAGCAAATTACTTATATTTTGGAAGTCCTAATGCTATTTCGAGACACATATTATGAATACAACTATATATATATATATATATGCATGTGTCTTTGGTACTGTTTTATATGTAGTGTACAATTATTGCTCAGTTATACCTACAGTATAACATTAAAACTCTTACCAGTATCTTGTTAACTGCATTGTTCAAAATTATTTTTATGTAATGGGATGCATTGTTCAGTTTTATCTATATTTTTCTAGTTCCACTGAATCGACTAAAATCAAAATGGAAATCTCATTTAGAAACCTTTAGTCTTTACCTTGAAAATACCGTTCTCAAAGTTTACGTTTGAAACAAATGAAGACCCATTGTGAAAAAGTCAAAAAAGCATGGTTCTTCATCTAAGTTTCACCTCCAACTTACCAAAACAGTCTATCTTATTACTCAATTTGCAACAAAGGAATCAATTGCGTTTTGTACATGTTAATTTTTCTTTTAAATATCAACAAAAAATTGTATTACCCTTTGTCAACAGTACACATTATTAGTTGTTTGTCAAATGAGAAGGAATAAAAGAGCTATTATTACTTGCTTTCCATGATTTATAGTTGGATGAATTATTCATATGATGATGATCATATGGTTACTTAATTTCTATTCCTAAAGTTACATGACTTCATGTCATACCAGTATTATTTGTGTTATAGATTTGTGAGGTAATATGGTTCATCTGAATACTGCTAAGTCAGGTTGTGGTGTTTCTTTGTAGTTATCTCGACTCAGTATGGTGTTGTCAAGGATTCAAGTCCCACTTTAAGTACAGCGTTGTGGCTCTCTGTGTCCAGTAAGTTAAATTCAAATATTTTGTTTTAATTTTTTAATGGTGCAAAAGTGTCCAAGATCGGTGTTGTGGTATCATAAGCCAAAACAAATTATCGCTAGACCTTATTCCAGTTGCATACAATTTTATTATCATAAGAACTTTCAATTGGCCACACAAATAAAATGGTTCGGTTTCTATTTGTCAAGTTTTTACTTTTTTTTTTTAGTTTTACATATTTTGTCTATTGCTATGTCTAAAACTGTTTGGTTTGTAGAAGCAAAATACATTTTATATTTATAGTCAACATTTTCATATAAAGATTACCTATCATATAATACAGTCCAACCACTGGGACACCGGGAAAAATTCTAAACATTACGAGATCATAGAGCTTTTGCATCTTTTAGTGGAATAGTTAGCTACTCTAAAAATGAAATAAATCCCCTTATAGTTTCTAGGGTACGGTAATTTGTAGTGGACATGTGTACTAGTTTGATTTGTGTTTACCCAAAAAAAAAAAGCTCTAATGCCGCTAATAGGTGAAGAAAGCATGAAAATCCATAACATTGCGTTGTATGAAAGTAGATGGTGTGCATTACTTTTTATGTAAGAATTTGCATGTGATATGTTTCAAAGAGTTGAAATTCAAGTTTTTTTGGCAGTGTTTGTAAACTTCTGATAAATTTAATTAAACAGTGATAGTTTATCAAAATTGCATGTCTTCAAGCGCCCTAGACTTTGACGTATGGAGTAATTTTTAATCGATTTTTTTTGTTTGATTGAGGTTTCTTTTCACACTTTATAGTTAAAACCAGTAAAGTGTTTTGTTTTCTTACCATATTTACTTTCAGTTATAATGAGTTAATTCATAGACTTCTTTATTGCATTTGTTGACAGGGAGGTTGAGGTTTTTTTGTTCTTACCAACCGGTGAGATATATTTTCTTTAGTATATTGGCTCCTTATTCATTCTTTAGATGGATGCCCAGTTCATTATATTTTGTAATAAGTTTATATTCTTTTAGTTGTGGCTATGTTTAGACAAGTTTGAGCTTAGCAATATTTCGATACAATTTACCATGTTAGGGACATTCATGCACCGTCAGTTATGTCAATACCTCCATTAGCATTTGGATTGTACTTTCCACGTTAATATACACATATTAACCTTTGTCCATTCCTTTTAGATTTACTGATATTAATGTTTTTGGTATCAGTAGTTGCATTTGTTAGTGTTTACTTTTTATTACATAACCATTTGAGTTTGCTAAGAACCAGCAATAGTATAATCTTAATACAATGATCTTTATGTTAGGTTTGCCGTCTTACTTCTATAGGTGGAATGGGTGTTTAGTATTTACATCTTAGCATATTGCATGGTAATAATAATAATTATTTTGGTCTAAGACGATGCTGGAGCTGAAATTTCAAACTCGACGATATAAATTATACGATGTCAATATTAGCTGCATCTTTCAATAGATGAGAAGGACCTGGATGAATTTTGTTTAAATAAAAGCAGAAAAGGTGAAAAATATAGATTTCCATAATTTCAGTCTTTAATATGTTTTAGGGTCTTTAAATGCTTTTTCGATTCTTTGAATAATGTCGGTTCTTATCAAAGAAATGGTTGCTATATTGACATAACTTATTTTGTTCAAAATTCTTGATAGGCTAAAATCTTTGTCTAATTCCATTCATGATTTTATTTGATTAGTTTTGCATATGTAATGCCGGATCAAAATAAAAGCTGCTCTTCTAATGAAATATTCCAAGGGTATAGATGTAGAAAAGTTTGTTGAAAACTATACCATCTTCTAGCATTAATGATGTTACATTTGGAAAAGTGTCATGTGCTTACTGTTTAATGTATTCTAATTGTGTACCTGGTAAATTTGTTAATGATAACAGTGAAGCCTACATATTTTTAATGTCAACTGTATAATAATTCTACAATAATTTTTATTTAATATTGTGTGCAAAGTTCCTAAATAATGATGAAATTTAATTTTGTTAACACCCTAATAAATTAATTTAGCATGCTTTAGGTGCAGAGTAATATATTACAGATTATGTCTAGGATAACCATACGTTATGTGCCAGGATGTTGCCCCAATAGCTTTTAAGTGATTTATGTGTTCATACTTTGATAATTTACACACAAGCCTTTTCTAAGAGATAAAAACAAGTTATATTATCAAAGGTTGTCTGCATAGCTAATATGATAAGCAAATTTATCTTCTTTTCAAAGAAATGAAATTGGAATAAATAGCATATCAAAAGTGTTCAAAGCAGATATAATTACCAAAAAGATTAAAAAACGAACAAGTACATGTGCCATTTTCATAATAAAATAGAGATTTTACCATTTTATTCAATAAGTAAACTAAATCCTCTTTTTATCCGAAAAGACAAAATAAAATATCTTTATATTTCAAATAATACATGGTATGATCTTGTGTTAGGTTGTAATATAATACCAAATTAATAAGATTTTTACTGAAAAGCTAATTAAGTTTATCTTCTTGACTTCGTATATTGTTATTGAAATATACTATTCTTATTTGTTTTTTATATTCAAATTAAAATTAATGTAAAAATCATTGTCAATCAGTCTTTTTTTGGTTAACCATACCAAAATTACTGCATAAAGAATTGACATATCCTCTTCTAGACAGACATACACATGTTTGTAATTTTGTGATGAATAAACTTATATTTTTGACGATATATAAACATTTTTTTTTTATGAAGAGTCGTGATCCAAGTTTACTAAATTATTTTCATGTAGGCAATTCTTTATATTAACCGTTGAACTCATATTGAAAGACACCATCACATATATTTTTTTGCACAGAAAATGAAGTAGAAAAAAGGGGTTATTTTTTTGCTAAGAAGGCCAAATTCATTTATTTATATTGTCATCTTTTATTGTAAACAACATTTTGATTTCCTTCTTTTATCACATATAAAAATATCATGAATCACAACCAACTGTTATTTCTAAAGTTAATGGTATCATTTATAGCATTTTTGCATTGGTTTACCGGTTGTAGAATCTTTCTTGGAAATTTTATAAAATATTTAAGGCAAATATAAAATAATAATGATTCAGAGTTTGCACGCAAGAGCTATACTAAGCATCTTAGGACTTTTTTTTAGGTTAACATATTAGTTTAGGATTCCCTCAACACATTATTATATAAAAGAAATGCTACAAATTACCTGATTTTGTAATGATGGATAATGGATGTTACCAGATTAGGTGGATTAATCTACAATCATTACACAGGCTTATCAATCATATGAACTTTGTACACTTAATTAAATGCATGACCCGAGGAAATTTAGGAACAATGTACATATACAATTCGCTTATCTTTGTATACGTGTCTGCTATCAGTTTAATAAATTTCCATTTACATCGTTGTCGGATAACATCAATTACATGGCATTGTCTTCTATATTGGAGGTATATTCAGTTGATGATATCTTTCTTATTCTTCGATATCTTTCCTATTCTATAGGTGATGCCCTACGCCGAATGAATGGTGTGCCTATTAAACCCTACAAAAGATCTTACTACGAGGCATAGAGGGTAAAAGTTCAATTCATTTTGGCAATTTTATTTTAGATAGTTTTTTCAATACATAGTTATTGTACTTTCTACCCTGCATTTCAAAAAAAAAAAAAAAAAAAAAAATCCGAAATTTTACGTTAATAATGGTGAGATCCAGTAAATGCACTTTTGAACCTGAGTAATAATTTTCTTATTCGAATTTTAATGCAGTTGTATACGAAGCATTGACTTAAAATGATCTGCACATTTGTCTTTCCTAAAAAAAATGAATTTGGAATGAAAACGCGAAACTGTTCAAATCAAATATAACTACGAAGAAAATCATAATTTACAAAGAACAGGTACATATGCCATTTTCTTAATTAAATAAAAGATTTTATTGTTTCATTTAGTAAGGAACCTAAATTATCTCTTTTTTTTTCCTCTAAAAAGTCAAAATAAAATATCTTTTCATATAAAGTGACACATGTTGTTATTAGTAGATTGTAATACAATACCAAATTAATAAGATTTTGACAAAAGAAAAGTGTATTATCTTCTCGATTGAGTTACTATATTGTTATTGAAATATAATGTCTTCATTTACTTTTTTATTTCAAATTTAACTTAATGCAAAAATCAATGTCAATAAGCCTTTTGCTTAGTGAATCATACCAAAATTACTGTCTAAAGCATTGTCATCTCTCCTTTTTAAATCGATATATGTGTTTGCGATTTTTGGTTAAATTGTTATTTGACATAAAATAAAGATTTTCCTTTTTAGGAAAATATATGATAATAATTCTAAATTTACTAATTTATTTTATGTGGGCAATTCATCATATTAACTGTTGAATTCATATCAACAGATACTGTCACATAGATAAAAATTTGATTTATCCTTTTGCTATTAAGGCTAAATTCATTTATAAATTTTCACTGCCCTTTTTATTTCTGTTTGCATCAATATGTATTTAATCAAATGCCAACACGATATTATCAAATGAATCATAACACAGAAAGTGAATAGTCTACCACCTTCTTTTTGTAAAAAGATGCAGATGTTCATCTTCCAATAAAAAGAAAAATGAATTAGTCTTTTTATTAAGAACAGAGAAAAAATAGCTATTTATGACGATTTGTGTTTTTTATGGTTAAGTTTACAAAGTTATTTATAGCTCAGTATAAAATCTTTTAAATCGTGTTTTGCATTTAGAATTGTAGAGCAAATTTGTCACATGTTTTAATAAAAAATTAATTGTATGTAGAGAAATTTATGGTGCGCAAATATAATTCTCAATATAAATATACCATATTCTTATCTCTATATTCTTGCTTTGAGTTCAAATTTTCATTTACGTCTTTGTCAAGTCACATTGGTTAGAAACAAATTTATCCTTACTATAATATTTATCAAACCGACGGTCAGAATATTTTCCAAACCGACCGTTCCGTTAGGAGTTTTCCGTGCTCTAACATAGCCAAAAAGCCAAAATCAAACTATCCGAACCCAAATATAATCGGCTGCAATATCTGCCTAATTTCCGCGACAATTTCTTCAAGCCTCGTTCTTCGATTCTTTCTCTTCAATGCGTGATTTTAGCTTTTATTTATGGTTGAAATTTACTTTGGATCTCGTATTACTCACCTTACTGTTGAAATTTTCTTCTTTTTCTATTTCGTTTACCTATTTTTACTCTGCCTCCATCTGCTACTCGTCCACCGCTTTACCCAACACACATTCCGCTAGAATTCCACCAGGCTATGCACAGTTCGAAAACCGACCGTTTCGATTGTGAAGTTAACGAGATGCCTGCAGCTGAATTAAAAGACGTTTGTGGGTAGCCCTAGATCTATATGTTTCCTCAGGTTTGTGTTTTTCAGCTTAATTGTATTTTTCAACTGTACGATTTTTGACGATTATTTTAACGTTGCCTATCTTTTTTAAGATTATTTATTAGTGATGTAGGATTATCTTCGTTAACACTGAGTAAAAGTGATTAGGTTAAAGAAACCATCGTGTTTATTAAAATGGTTTTCATGATGACAGTATGCGTTAGGGATAAACACATAATATCAATGTTTATGAAAATGGTTTTCAACTTTTATGAAATATGAAGAATCTGAGGTTTGATCATGCCTTGATGAAATCATAGGTTGCTAGTTTTTGAGAATTTGAGTCAATATTCCTTGCTATAGATGTGACAGAATTATCAATCTCACCTTTAACCGTGTTTGGAAACTTCTAAGTTCAAGAAGATGAAACATAATAGAATTACCAATCTCACCTTCCATGATGCCATGGATCTTTTGATGATTAAAGCATTTTTTTTATTTGCTTGAGTTTATCTTTAGTTTTATAGGTAGTCAACGTCTGTATCAATTTTACAATTTTTGCGCAGGCTATGGAAATGTATTTCAGTGATTTTGGTATGATTGGCCTGACATTGTTTTTGGTAAATGTATCTCACCTTCCATTCTACCAAATATGCACAACCTAATCATTGCATATATAAATCTACCAAATATTCACAACTGAACCTATGCGTACTTAGTTTCATTGTAAAATGCGTTTGAACTTGCTCAAACCATTTGAGACCAAAGCAGCTTGATTGCCTTATAGAAACAATTTGGCTGCTTAAAATTTTTGGGTTATGTAATACAACCGATTTAGATATATGTTACCCTTATTAAAGTTTATCATTGCTTGATTGTGATGAATCCATCCAGCGATAGGAGCTCGCTGGTTATCTATCAATCAATAAATGTTGTTTAAGGTAACATTTCATAAATTAATATTTTTAATTTATCCAAAACTAGTAGTCATAATGAAGTAAGAACATTCATTTACTTGGTGAATGAATATTTTTGAAAACTCATATACACGTTACAAGATATAAATGGGAAAAACTAAAATATTGAATGACTTTTAAGTTTTAACTTTGTAAAAATATGCAACTTTATCATAGTGAAATATATGACCGAACTATTAAAATCAGCTGATAGTGCAACAAACTGGAAGAAACATTCGTGAATCATAAATTAAATATATACATTGGAAATGCAATAGAGCGTTAATTAGCCTAGATAACTTGAAACTTATTCTCCTAAATGAATAGATGCTTCAGGTTTAACTTGAAACATTTACAAATAGAATTGATTATAAAATAATCCACATCAAATCATCCACTAAAAAGACAAAATTGCAAGCATCTGCAGTACCATTTTAAGATGACTACTGGATAGGGGATTTGGATCAGATATACGCGCAGTAAATCGAAGTCTCTATAGTATGTTTTAAATGATATTCATGATTTGACCATTGTCTTTTTTTGGACTGTGTCCTACCGTAATAAAAAAATGGGCAATGAGGAGATTTAGATTTGTTATCAGCGTATACATGTTTATTAGCTTGTTTTATAAAAAGAGGTGCTAATTTTTTTTTTTAAATAAATGTTGTTAATATTCTATTAATGTTAAATATCCCTAAAATCAATGGAAACAAAGTAAGCGTCATTTTGTAAATACCATGTAAGATAAGATATTTTGTTTAGTTTTCAAATTTGGAAACATTTATCTTTAGCTTTCCATATAGAAGAGAAGAGTTATCCCACCAGAAATTAGCATGTATAAATTTTTATTATATTCATTGCAGCTAAGACTACTATGTTTGAATTTAATTTGGTGTCTCTATTTTTTAACCTATATTTTGGTTTCTAGGTTTGTGCATATATATTAGTTGTTGATACTATTAGTACTTCATACGTCATTTGTTTAATAGTTTTGATGGTTTGGTTTATAAATTGTGTTTGTACAATCAAATGCAAAATTTCATGTAGATAACGAATTGAAGTTGTAATCAATGCATGGAGCAGTGAAGAAAATTAAAGTGCTAATTATATATATATATATATATATATATATATATATATATATATATATATATATATATATATAATACAATTTAGAAATTACGTATTGATTATTAATCAATAAAATAGCAAGGGGATGTCTAACTTTTTTGCCGTTAATTTATGTTTCAGAGATCATAACACTATAATTTCTATGCTTATATGTAATATATTTGGCAATCAAATTGAGCTCTAACTCAAGCGTGATTATCATTTGTAACTTACATTTATGGGTGAGGCTTAGTAATAAATCCGCAAAGGAGAAAAATTACTTGATGAACATCTTGCACCATTCTATAGAATCGAGCAGGTTTACTTGCATCCTCTGTGTTATTCGTATATCGATCTGCTAATTTGAACCTACTTAATTATATTAACCTTGAACTGCAAAATAAAGAGTAGATAACATTGATTTTTATATAATTATTTTTAGTGTTCTACCACATATGACTTAACTTATTCAAGTAATCAGGAGTTAAAGTAATTGCTCTTTGTTCTAATTATAACATTTGTAATCGCATCTCTCCATTCAATATGCATGATCTTTATTGGTATGTCTTGTTTTGAATCATATTATTCACTTCAGTTACTCGCAACTCGGCCCATATCCGAATGATGGAGTACAGTGAAGTATCATGACCGATAGAAATATGAAGATGTTTTAAACATAGAAAAAATATTGGTAATTTAACAATCATTTCTGATCCAATCTTTTTTTTTTCCAAAATTAAGCATGTTCCTTTTACTTATTTTGATAGATTGATGGACTTTCAGTTAACTGCTCTTGGTCCTGAGTTTCTCTTGCTGGCATACCTTTAAAGCCACTTGGTGATGCTTGTGCAACACAAGTTTTTTGCAGGTCTCTTGTTTCTGTGTAGTTGTGAATGTAAAGAGCTTTAATATATTATATTGTGTATCAATTATTTCCAACTTGAAACCAGTTTAAATCATTAGATAATTTATGTCATCTTAAGAAACTAGATTGGAATTAAATTTTTACAGTAGGTTGCAATGTTATACTTTAAGGGATAGCTTGCTTGCCAAACATTCAATCTGTTAGGTATAAAATGTATGTAATTTTGCTTTCTTTATGTAAAATTAATGTTTAACATAAGATCCTTTGTGATGACGTGCTGTCAGCATTATTTTCAGTGAAAACAATCCGTAGTGCATTCCAAGCCCCAGTTGATCCAAGTACAGCATTAAGGGTGTTTTCTGAGAGCAACTATTCAGAGGTAGTTACCTATTCATATGATAGATTAACTTGCTTTTATTGATTAAACGTTGTCATCTATCTCATGCATCTGTATTTGTAGTCACCTATCCTGTAAACAATGTACTAGGTAGAACAGGCAGTGAAAATGGAAAAGCAGAAGCTTGGGGTGAGGTATTTGTTCTTATACTAAAGGTTAAAATTTTAAGTTGTGTGTTCTTATATTTTGAAAACAAATAATTAAATTTTTTAATTATTTTAAAATTAATTATGTAGAAAAAATCTACATAATGAATTTTTTTTTGCTGCCTGCTTTTATATTCCCCAAGACCAATCGATAGTTGAAATATAAACTAAATATTTTGTTGTTGTCGTAATCTTTAAAACTAAAAATATTGCAAATTACTGTTAAAATATGCATACTGCATTTTTCTTGCTGCCTACATAATTTTCTAAGAAAGATACATGCTTACATTATTCTTTAGTGAATAAACAGTAAGCTCTTGCTGCCTACATAATTTTCTAAGAAAGATACCCTTTGCCAAATGTTGTATGTTCCTATGTTTCAACTCATAGAAACAATTAGTATAATTACTTAAAAACCATGGTCTAACTCAAAAAGTCCTACGTGCACAAATGCATTATGTTCATACGAATTTGGTTACATTAATTAAAACAGCTGATGATCTTGATTTTGCTTGATGGCCTCGATTTCATTTATTTTGGATGGTTTTGCCTTTCTATCGGAATGTGATCCTGGTACTTTTCTCTTCCACTATAGTACAAACGTGAACACATGAGTTTTCTTCTTTTCCGTTAGAAAGGGTAGATGCAAGATTAGAATGAGCGTTGAATGCACTTGGTTTTATGACAAAGCGCTACTATGCTTACTTGGAAAACTAAGGTCACTCTTATGTCGTGGGGTGCTTTATCTGATGTGTTATAGTCAACATGAAGATAGTTTTATGGCAGGTTAAATTGAGATGCTTGATTGCTGATGTAGTTCCATAAGCCCGTCCTATCCTCGACTGTGTTATACGCATAGATTACTGTACAGATCAAATAAAGACCATTCGAGTTATGTAGGATACAAGTGATGTATTGTTTGTCTGTATGCATGGGGATCATGGACCTGTAGCACTTATCACATAAAACGAGAGTTCTTCTTTTGTCATCACATTTAGCACTATGGATAAAATTCCATTTGTTATCCACAGTTAGCATAAATTTCTGAATGTTTCTAGTTATGAGTTTATTTTCAATTAGGCCAATAAAGGAAAATATGTTTGAATGGATTAAATTGCAGGGGAGTTCGTCCCCTTCATGTTCCAAATGAGGAACTCCGTTAATTGTCATGAGGGAGAGAAACCACCTGTTTCCGAGGAGGTGGTGGGCACTGATTTCTTTTGCTTTTTTATTTTTAAATTTTTTATCTTTATTATGTGTTGCCATGGATTGCCATACAGGGTTAACAATCACCTTGGGATTGGACGTTGCCTTGAATTTGGAAGGCTATTCCTCAGCTCTGATTTTGGAGACTGTGCAAGATCTGGTGGTGAGATGATTAGCCTCCTGAGTTTCAGAATTCGAATTTGTATCAACTGTCATGTTTACCTCCATAGCAGCAGAAAAGTTCTCCATTCCAGGACCTGGGAGTATTCATTGTTTATGTGTGTGATTGATTTATCAGTTGGTTACTGTTAGGTGTTGATTCATTAATTATTATATCATATTTTCCTTGTGTTTGATATACACCTGGGAGGCACTTGTTTCCATAATTGATGTATTCATTTGTAAATAGCTAAGCCTATGTTAATTTTCTGTGGTATTGTCTTTTTTTCATCCGCATGGCTGAGTTTGCACTTGATGTAATTGTTCTGATATGAATTTCTTTGTCAATAGGAAGCCGTGTTGTGTTGTTTTCAATATCGTTGCGAACGCTAAATTGATCTGGCTGAGTTATCGTAGTTGTATTTAAGGTTGCATTTGAATCATGTTTTGTGTCTATTCCCGTAGTGTTCGGCGTAGCATTGTTCAGGATTGTCTGTTTTGGCATCCATGTTTTGGTAAAGTTACAGTCCGGTTCTAAGCTTCCAAAGCTATTACAGTTCGAACGTATGGATATTGGGTGCTTTCAGGCCCTCCAACTGGAGGAGCCACTACCATGCATGGAACGATAGCGTACAGGAGCGGATTTGAAGCAACTGCCAAACTTCTTTGTTGGGGGAAAATACCGGAGATGGATGAAATTGAAATAAGGAGGAAAAGGGTCGATGTTGATTCCTGTACCGTAAAGCAAGGAAAACATCTTGTTAATACTTACACGATAAAAGATGTTGATGATGTACGGTAATTAATAAGATCACATTTATATTGCAATCAACATCAATCTTAGACAGAATCAAGTTTCTTGTTTTATTTTGTTTTAGGGTCCAACATTCAGTTTTATTTCGTTTTTTTATTTTAGCAGTTTCCATTTTAATGTAGCATAATTATATGGTCCAAACATTATAAACTTGTATGAGGTATTAATTTTATTATATAGATTTTATCTAAAATAAGTAGGAATAAGAAATTATAAAACAAATAACTAAAATAACGAAGCATAGTCTAGTCCAAGCTTTCTGTTACATCTTATCTAAATTATAAAGAACCTAAAATATAGACAAAGGAATGGTGCATTAATAAAATAAATCTCTATTGGGCAGCATGTTCCAAATCACTTCAACATGCATTAAGTGTCTAGGAAGCTAGTAATAGGGGATATGTCTGATTTGTTTATGTTTGACTCATATATTTATATATGTGAATACTACATCTGCATTTGCCAATGTAATTTAACTTGTTGACGCCATTTAGTTGCAAATTTTTGTTTAATGCAGTTTAATATGAATTATTTTTTGCTTATTTTCAGGGGTAGAAATCAGCAAGTGTTGCATTTGAGAGTGGAATGAAAATTAACGGGAAAAAGGGAGAAAAATATTGTTTATAAGAGCATGACACATGAATAAAAGAATAGGCAACTAAATTTAATTGAAATTTTATAGTAAAGATACAGGAGAGAGATCCATGATTTACTCTTCTTCCATGCATATTTAATTTACCTATTAATGTTAATTACATGAATATATAGGAATAAATTTTTTACCTAAAGAAGAATAATTTGTTTAGAAAAGGGTGGTCTAACCATAAATCTCTCTCCTAGTTGACGTATATAAATTATACTGTATGCACTAATAATATTTCGTTATTACTGTATGCACTAATGACCAAATTATAAAGAATTCCATGTCAAGTGAAAATTATACAGAGAAATTTCCATGCCATACACGAGTCTTTGTATAACAATATTCTATAACGATCTCTTTTAAAAGCTTTATGAAAATAACAAATTTTCAGCATAAACTTTTATTGCCTATTATTTCGAACCACTTCAATTTCTATTATGCTGAGATATTCAAAACCAAAAGGATAAAGAACTAAATGGGTAGATCTGATAAGATTTTTCCTATATTTGTATGACAATAATTTTTTTATTTCATTCATATTTACTCCTATAAAACCAATATAATAACTAAACTGAAACTTTAATTATGATCACATACTGTAGCTCAAAAGCACTGTTTATTTAACTAATTAAACAACGTTTATTGGTATCGTTAATGTAATTTAAGGCCTAATAACATGTTGGAAAAAACAAGAATAATATATATGAAATATTTTATATGCATATTTCCTGCAAATATCGTATAGAAATCTCTGCAAAAATTCGTCAATACGATAAAATTGGTGAACCATTTCATAGCAACAATGACATATTCTAGTAGATGGAATAACATAAATCAAGAACTAAGATTGATTTTATAATATTAGAGTAAAAAAATAAGAGAAAATATTGTATAAAAATGTTAAAGTTCAATATTAAAAAATAAGGTGAACGTTCAATAAGAAGAGAATCATAAATTGGACGTATCAACATTAAATGAAGAAGAATCCAAGTCTTAAAAAGAATTATCGTCTTTTAAGCAGGTTAACTTTTTGTACCTATGCATTAATAATCATACTTTTATATTTTACGACCAGTACTAATAGAGTTAAACAAAAGTAGCATGATATGTCTAATAATTCAATAAAAAATATAAAGCAGCTATCTTGTTTATATATGTGTAATATGCTCCGTTTTTGTACTTGGTGAGAAGAAAAATAAGAAGTAATCTTAGGGATTAAAAATCCATGCATACCACATTCCACTATTTTATGTAAATTTGTAACATGCTCTATTCTTTTACTTGGTGAAAAGTAAAATAAAAAGTAATCTTGGGGATTAAGAATCCATTGATACCACATTCAACCATTTTATGTAAGGAAGATGCATACGTCATATAGTTACATAAAAATGTAATGCTCACAATGGTCAAGCTAAGACAGTAGGTAATTTTTTTTTGATTCCTACATCATATTCACTTATCTTTATATGTGTAGAAAATTTTTGTAATTATCGTATTTATCTAAATTGGACATTTTATTGAAATGCACAGAAAGTAAATATATAAATAACATAGAAAATCCTAGGGTGTTGTACCTAATCAAAATCAATTACGATTTAACAAAAAATTTAAATTTTTATTGTTTAATGAGTTGAGAACGCAAACTAAAACCAAATGCAAAGTGGAAAGATATACATTTAGAAAGAAAAATCTTAAAAAGTTTCAGCCAAGCCAAGTATTGTGATAATCAAAGAACATAAGTTAAAACAATCTATTTAGAAGAAAATTAAATCAACAAATTGTACCTCAGATCTATCGAAATGGCCTACATCATAGCGTGGTGACGCCATGTAATGTTCATCATTTTTTGGTATATTTAATCAGAGAGGAAGAAATTCAAATCCCGGATGTTCTCCTTCCTTCCGTTGGTCTAAGTATACTGGATTCCCGTTCGTTAGCTTTGGTCGTCAAACTAAAGGAATCAATGCCATAGTTAGTGATCAGGGTATTGTTCCATTATATTATTGTTGTGGTAGAATTATCCGTTCTTAACCGAACAACTATTCATTACTAGTTTCTCTCAAGCTGCAACAGCCAAGTGAGCTAAAGAAATCCCTTTTCAATACGTATGAAAATCTGAAAGGGCTATTGGACAACCATTAAGTATTTAAATTTTGATTAATACTTCCAAGAAAAAAGAGTAAGAAAATATAAAACCGAGCCCATTACCAATAACTTTGAAATGTAACCAAATGGAAAAATAATTACATTTTTGTAACTTTATCAAACATGAATAAAAAAAATTCTTTCTTTTTTCCATCTATCCAAAACATGCATATGACATTTAAATTAATAATTTGTAAACAGTGCCTTTTTCAACTATTATGTTTGTAAAATCATCCTAGCAATGAATATTTTGACGCCAAAATAAAAACTGAAGGCAAATTATAGTTAAATTAAAATTTCTGATTTTGAAGATGAAATGCATAAATTTCTAACCTTTGAGTCCATTGCTTCAACTGTTTAACAATCAGTTGACAGAATGAAGCCTACATGGTTCAAAACTTACAACAAATTTGGTCGTTATAAGTGAATCCATCAAAGAATTCAGAAAATCAAATCCACATAATTTCATAAAAATTATATATGCCTGTTATAGTTGAACGTATTGTACCTTTGACGTTTAGATATCATTACCAATATCCTATAAAAGGCCAAATAGATGACCCACGCCGAGGAGTTCAAAAAATTGTAGAACTAAGCGATGGAAAGAGAATAAAAACCAACGGCTAATCTGCCTCTTCTAGGCAGCTGAATGAAGGGAAGAAATTTATCTTCACCATGATTTGGGTATGGTTGAGCTTAAGGAAAGGGGGAAAATTGCAACTCAGGCTACATAGGAATAGTATTAGGCCATAGACTGTAAACTCGAAAAGGAAAGAGGAAGCGTTTTTTTTTTGTAGAATTATCTGTTGCGGGTATAATCGATCAATGGAAAGGGAAGGAAAAACACTGTCCTTGATATAGTTGATTGTCAATCTAACTCTTCTGCTTAGCGGAACGAAGCGAAGCGAAGAAAATTTTGCTTATCAAGATCTGGATATAGCTAAGCTTAAGGAGATGGGGAAACAACTATTTAGGTCCGAGAAGGTCGGTTGGAAAACTAAAAAAGGAAAGAGAGCGTGTGCGACGTTTGAGTTTTAAATTCTTAAGAGAGGCTGTGAGATCTCCAAGACAAGCTCAATTTTATAATATAGTATAGTTTTCAGCAATTGTCCTCCATACACCACACACCCTGCCGACTTTCGAACAGTTACTACATGCATGAATCTACCCTAAATGTTACGTCTTCTCCCTTCACGATTTTACATGTTGATTGCTATATGTATTAGAAATAACTTAAGCTTTCATGAATTAACTTTGTAAAAATTGAATAAGATTTGACAATTAGTGTTTAAATTGAAAGAGAAAACACTATAATTGTATTATGCTTCAATAGTTATGTTACACACTTGTATAGGCTTTATATAGCCGCATTGTATAAAATGGATATAGGGTATATACCCACATACGGTTAATACAAATGATATTTCTACCATTACAAATGAATAAATTTATTTTAATTATAAAACGAGCCTGAAATGGCGCGGCAGTTTGAAATTTTGATTTTAAACTTTAACTGAATATACAGGATTCAAAATAAATCGGATTTTAGTAAAACAAGAAATATTTGAATCTGTTGAATTATATCTTTCTAACGGATGTGAAAAATCCAGATTTCATAATGGGAATAAAAAGTTATGTTCAGTTTAAAATTCAGAAAAGTCGCTATGGAATATATATATATATATATATATATATATATATATATATATATATATTATAATATAAAACCCTTAAAAATAGCAATTTTACATACGATCTCCGTTTTCCACGAAACCACTTTTGTTGGATCCAAAATGTCAAGTTATTGCTAGATTCCAATTTTCGTAGTTGTTGGAATTAACATGTTAGCGTAGTGAATTTAAACGTGTTTGGTTAATTCAGTTTGAATTTAATCGACTGAAAAATGACCATTTTTCAGACAGTCTCCAAATTCGATGAAATTAGTTTTGTTAGAACCGTATCGTCAAAACATAGCTAGATTTATTTTTCTGGAATTTTTGGAGTTAGTATGTTGCCCCGGTAAATTAAAATGTACATTGAAATCAATTTTGAACTTTATATTAATTTGTATTTTAATTTTGATGAAAACTGATCATAACAGTCGAATTGGCTGACGAGACATATCCCATTGTGTTCGAAATGGGGGTAATTAGCTAGGGGCGGCAGTCTTAGGTTCGATTTGGAGTCCAAAATAAAAAGTTACTTTTGAAATTTAAAATAAATAATATATATATACACACTTAATGCTCTCTCTCCCCTCTCATAACAGTCAACAAGATTAAATAAATAAAAAACCAAATCGCGATTTGATGGAGCCGCTCTCCTCCTGCTGCGACACCGCCACACAACCCCCTTCTCTGATCCTCCTCCTCCACCTTCCCTTCTCTCCTCTCTCTCCGGCGCTGATTCAAACCCCAACCCCAAACCGCGACCCTTCAGCCGCCGTTAGCCACCTCGTCTCCTCCGCCACTGCTTCAAACTGCACCACCGCGCCACCAGAAGGCTGCCGCCGACCACCCTAGCCCCCTTGCTCCTCCTCGACGCCGAGCCTTCCCATATGCCACTTGTAAGTTTTTTATTATTTATTTTCATATATTTTCTATGTAATTAGTTTTATAAATTTAAAAATCAATTTTTTTATAGCATAAATTTAAAAATTAGTTTTTTATAACATAAATTTAAAAATCGATTTTTTTATAGCATAAGTTTAAAAAATCAGTTTTTTTTAAATATAAAGCATTGAACTTTATATTCAGATTTTAATATTTATATAGTAAAAATATTATTTTTATATATATAGTAGCATAGTAAAAAAAAATATGATTTTTATTGTTTGAATGGCAATATAAAAAATATGATTTTTATTGTTTGAAAGGCAATATAAAAATATGATTTTTATTGTTTGAATGGGAATATAAAAATATGGTTTTTATTGTTTGAATGGCAATATAAAAAATATGATTTTTGTTGTTTGAATGGCAATATAAAAATATGATTTTTGTTGTTTGAATGGCAATATAAAAATATGATTTTTATTGTTTGAATAGCATAATAAAAAAATGATTTTTATTATTTAAATAGCACTGTAAAAATATGATTTTTAATGTATACATCGTACTGTAAAAATATGATTTTTTTTAAAATGTATATAACGTTGTTAAAAATATGATTTTTAATATAAATCTACGTGAAACAGATTGCGTTCAAATCATGGAGAAGAACATGACGCGTTGAAACAAATCCAAATCCAAAATCCGCAAAATAAAAGAATGACGGAGTGCAAACCAAAGGTGAGAACTCCTTCTCACTTAATTTATTTTATAGTTAAAAATATTTTAGGTTGCAGACGGGGCTTAAAAGCCGCCGACACTATTCATTGTACAAACCATATTATGTGATTTGAATTATATGGAGTTCAACACTCGAATTCACACAATCACATAATTGAAAGCGATGTATGGATATTACCGACACACGGATTTCATACTCCGCGAATAGCCACTTATGGTGCCGTAAATGGCATTTGGGGGTAGTTGAGTATTTATTTATTTGGATGTTCTGCGTGATTTGATTATGATTGTAAAATTGGTTGTGGATTAATTTGAATTGATTTGAATTGGTTTGTATATGGCGCGAGCCAGTATTAGGCGAGGAATAAGGTTATACCTTATTCCGGTTCTAGTATCGCGCCGTTATGCTGCCGAAGTTTTCTAAAAAGTGTTAGAAAAATTTAGCTAATTGAAAATATTATTTTTAGCTTATAACGGTGATAAATAAAATAATTATTAAATAGTAAAAAAAATAAGTTTACACATCCATTTATAAGTCAGACGACTTGTTTATGCTTGCCTATTTTTGTGATATCGATTGGTTCGATAAATTTAACACATCGCCCAACTGCACAAATAAAATCTATGTGTGTTGATTGAAACCCCACGCGAGTATTGGGATGATATTTGACGTACACTAATCCCAATTGTTTAGTTGTATGTCAATCGATTGGTTGACTGACTGTTGTAAGCGTTAATTATTTATATTTAATGTTTATGCAGTTGTGTGATGCACTCTAGATGATGGTTGATTGGTTTCAATTGTTGTTATATACATGTGTTGTGTGAAATCCATATAAATAAAATTGTATGGTAATTGATTGGGTCTGATTCCAATTCAGGAAGAAGAAAATATTTTAAAACAACGAATATTTTAAAATAATATGCTGTAAAGGATTAAAATGCGAATTTGATGTTCGATTTTGGATGGACACGAAGATATTGAAATATATAAAGCCGTGTTGATTAGATATGCTCCATTTTGACGTAGACGATATTTATATCGATTTTATTCATTTTTATAATGAATATCGAAAAGAATTGATTTCGAAATCTGATATTTTGGAAATATTATCATTTTAATATTATAATGATATGGAATATTCAATTTTAATTTAAAATTGAAAATGAAGTTAGAATCACTTTAAAACGTATTTATAAATGATTTGTAAAATACGTTTTAAATGGAAATCGACGAAATATATATTATATATGTAATATAATGGCCTGAATAGAACGCGCCGCGCCGCGGCCGTTTGCGAATTTCGACCAATGACTTCGAATCGATATTACGAGAGATCCGACCGTCGGATTCTCTTAAAACCGGAACCATTGGGTTCGTATCGAAAAGAGAATTCCAACGAATATAAGAAATT
This sequence comes from Allium sativum, assembly GCA_030737875.1. Classification (NCBI taxonomy): domain Eukaryota; kingdom Viridiplantae; phylum Streptophyta; class Magnoliopsida; order Asparagales; family Amaryllidaceae; genus Allium; species Allium sativum. Next base: position 192,122,377 of record CM060927.1, on the reverse strand, counting down.
TGAAATCTAACTGTTGGATTTGGAATTATGTCCAAATCAAATTTGGAAAACGTCGCTGTAAGTGCAGTTCGATGACCGTTTATGGAAATCGACAGTATGGGCCTTGATAAATTTATTAAAAATATTAATAATCTGTGTAAAATCACGATGAATGATTTGGAAAGAAATGGGATGAAAAATTGCACGTTTGTAAAGATAAAAATATATTTTTATCGAAATGAACTAGTTATTAACTAGTATAATAATCCACTATTTTTAAAGAAATAAATTGGGTTAAAATGGTTTTAATATAACCAGAATTTTCCAATAAATAAATTGGAATGGATTTGGAATGGAAATAATCTTCGGAATATTTCGATATTGGATTCCGTGATTATACGGATATTGATATGGAAATTTGGAAGATATATTTATAACGTTATTTCCAATACGATATTTGTTGGTTTCAGAATTTGATATTGAATATAAGCCGATATAATTTCTATTTAGAGCCTTGTATTAAATATCAAATGGGATTTTGGGTTTGTCGTGAATGGTGTCTTCATTAACATTGTTCTTAAACCCAATTGAGAAAAAGAATAAATCTTTTAATTAAGGTTTAGTGAAGTTTTACAATTAATTAATATTTAATTGGAATTGAATAAAAGAATTGGATTTTGGGTTTGTCATGAATGGTGTCTTCAGTAACACTGTTCTTAAACCCCATGTGAAAAGAATAAATCTTTTACTGAAGATTATTGGAGTTTCCTGTTATATTTAGTAATTATAATAAAAATGGAATGTGAATTGGGTTTATTGTGAACTATATTTTTAATGACATTCATCCTTTAACCCGATTAATAGTGAAATGTGATTTGGAATTTATAAATCTTTTTATTAAGATTTATTGGAAAATTTCCAAAGTAAAGCATTCCAATTTAATAAAATAAATTTGAATGAAATGGAATTCGATTTGGTAATAATCGAAGTGCGCTTCTATGGAGGAAGACCGTTACTATACATGGAATTTAAAAGGATTTGTCGTTATTACATTTATATTATTGGTTGGATAACGAAGTTTATATCGATTATATATATTGATCTGCTTTCCGTGAAGATTCCATAATTAATGGGATGAGATTTTAGGTTTATCGTGAACTGTGTTTTAAATGACATTAGTTCTTTAACCCTGTTAAAAATATGATTAATTTCTTAACTTTGAATAATCAGTAAGTAATGATTTTTGAGATTAAAACTGAATTAGAGTTTTAATGAATCTTTAATTAGATTGAAATGTGATAATATAAATGATCAAATTTGGGAAACGATCGAGAATGGAGTACCACTAGTTTTACTCCAGGCGATAGTTAAATTTTTAATTAGATTTAAACATGAAATGGTAATTAATTTTACTAATAACACCGTGGTGTTAGATATGAAGTATTACCAGTTTTGCTTCATGGGATGAATAGGTTGGGATTGGGAAACTAAATAAATGATTACTTCGGTAAGGTTCACTAATCCTGACTAGTTTGGAAAACCTTAATTTGGTTTAAAATTTGAAAAGAATATTTGAATAAAAGAATCTTTGGATTGGAACAAGGCGTAAATTGTGTTTTTATAACACTTGTTTTTAAGATACGCGAGTTATTCGGAAAGACCGGGTTTATCCCATTCTGAATAATTGATTTGATGTTAAGTCGATGATGAAGACGGTGGTTGAAGACCGGAGGTCTTCACTTCGTTTGGATGATTACTGATGTCTTGATTGGGCTGTACACCCAAGATGAGGTAATAAGTGGTGATTGTCCAGACGTACTTAGAGGTCGATCGGATATGCGAGGACCTCTCTCCTGTATTGGACATATGGGACGAGGAATAAGGTGCCTCCGGTTTCGTTCAGACCCAGAACGAACTTGTAAATGGATGTGTGTCTGACATTGGATTTTATTTTGCGTTGATTTATTTCTATTAAATATATATTTATTTGGTGGAGGAGAATTTATTCTCTTGCTTAACACCCTTCTCTGAGACGTACGAGCTCAGAGGTTATATATCGATAGACATCATACGCATGGCGTGAATTGCCTGTGTGGCATGCTGAGATGCAAATGATCAAGGCTTCTGTTGAAAGCAGAGTCTTGTGGTTGATGATCAAAGCATGACTTTAAATAGCGTAGCTTTATGTATAGCGTTAATTCGTGAGCCTCACACCCCGGTATGAAACAGAAACGAGAGAGGACTTCAGGGAGGGCATGCGTTTCCTTCTAGCTAGGAGTGGTGTCATGGTATGGAGCCCAGACATTTTTACTTATATGGATGATGGAAAGCGAGGCGCCTCGGATATATTGGTCACTACGGGGCCGATGGATGACATGGTTGACATATTGACAAGACTTACGCCCCATAAGGCGGGAAAACGTATTGTTAGGGATTATTAATCCACTTAGATGGACCGGCCCTGACGATCTAAGGCCTGACTTAGTACTTGCCTAAGACATGGGATAGATTGTCTCGAAGTCAGTAAGGACGATCCCTTGCCTTGGTTCATCGATGGAATCCAATTTCCAATACGAGACATTTTGCTTTTAATTGTAGAACTAGTATGGAGACATAATATATGGTACCCATACCGTCTATGATTGATACATTTATATTTGAAGCTGTTTTAAACACTATACACTTATAATAGTATCAAAATGATTTGTTTTAAACCTACGAAGCATGTTTGGCTATTATAAGGGAAACCTCTATCCTCTGGCTTACGTTGCATTGTGTGATGGGGCCTAAGTCCTATAATAGCTTCATTTTTTCAAAAAGAGATTGCGTTGTTTGTTATATGCACTGGTATTCTTGGGAGGGAACCCGTTCCGTGTTATACGGCGTGGTCCCTTGATTTACTTTATTTTAAAGTAAAGAATTAATATATGTTTTAGTTCTCACACCAGTCACATGACTGACCTGGAGTTTATTGTTTTTACATAAACTCTGGGTTCCCCTATTTTCTATACAGGTAGCTAGTAGTTTTGGTTTTGTAGAATTATTTTCACATGATCCTGGTTTACAGCTGGAGCTATATTCGGAATGCTCTATATCCGTGTATTTCTTATAGTTGTGTTTTGTATTATTTTTCCGTTGCATTGTAATTTGTAAATCTCTGATGTTTATCAAATGTATATTGTTTATTCATAATCTGTTATATTCTTGTTGTAACACCCCACGTCCGTTAATGTCACTCACAAAGGGAATGCATTAAGTTTCATGGTGTATTATAAGTAAACAGAACGGAATATTACAAGACAGAGAAAGTAGTACTTGAAAATTTTTATAACTTTATTGCAGCAGAAACAGAAATAAGTTTGATTACATTTCCAAATACCAAAACCAAGTACATAATATCAGTCTTGTACAAAACCTTCAGAGTACTTAATATTAAAACTATAATCCCCAACAGAAAATGACATAGATAGGCTGAATCAAAGCCAAGCAATTCATCTTTCAACTTCAAGCTGGAAGAAGGGATATCTGAACTAAGCTTGAGTATTTCCTGCATAAAAACCTGGGGGGGGGGGGGAGGGAGGGGGAATGGAAGAAAAGAGGCGAAAACCAACTAGGTTAGACATAAGTTTGGTGAGTCCAGTGACTTTAACAATATAATCATTAAAGTAACAGGATAAGAAAATAAACTAGAAAGTAAGAAATGACTATACATAAATATGCATGACAAGGTAAGCAGGATGAATAAGATAAACGTTGATCACGCTTCTAATCACTAAAGGATAATTGCTACACTGCACCAATGCTAATTTTACCGCACCGTTACTAGTTCCATACAGAAAGTTGATCCCTATCTTGTAATTAGTAGTCCTCAAGCGTAACATCTAGTAAGAGGTATTCACCCCATACAATCCTTACTTGCCCATACTAAATACTAGATGTCCCTACACTACCCCCTTATCGCTTAATCGATCGGCTCCCTAACTCGCATGTATTTATTACTTGTGTCATTCGGCCCCACTTGTTTACTTGTGTCATTCGGCCCCGCTTGTTTACTTGTGTCATTCGGCCTCGCTTGTATGTAGATACATGTGCTCGTCCCACCATAGGGTGTATCAATCCCTATGATGGCAACCTAACACAATTCAAGATGCAATGTATACTACTGATGCCTAGTGCCTGCTTTTTCCACACCGGAGTATGTGCACGCCCATACTCCGCCGGAACCTACACTGCCACACCACCCGCCTCTATTTTGACCGCTTATAATCAGCCTAGTAATCGTGCCCCACCCTGCCTAGTTCAGGGTACCATGATTAAGTGGGTTACTACGGAAATAGGTCCCCGTTACTAAAGTTTTCTACTGGTTAAGTTTTATGGGTCTATATATGCAAATATTACCCACCTACACGAGATGTACTTAACCCTCCCACTGATTCAAACATGTTTATTTAACGGTTAAGTTTGTGGGCCTATATACACTAATATTACCCACCTACCCAAGGTTTACTTAACCCTCCTACTTATCAAGTCAATATGTATTATTGATTAAGCTTGCTTTAACCCTATCCCCTTTGTTCATGTAATATTGGTTAAGTGTTGTCCATTCAAGTTAACTTAACCCACTCGCACATCATGTTGTATTGGAAGTGTTTCTTATTAACTTATCCCTGTTCATTCATCATGTTATATTGGCTAAGTTTTTTAAATTTACTTAACCCCACTCACTTGTCTAATTAACATGTTGTATATGTTAAGTGTTATCAATTTACTTAACCCCACCCACTTAATTATCTAATTAACATGTTGTACTGGTTAAGTGTTCTCAATTTACTTAACCCTACCCACTTATCTAATTAACATGTTGTATTGGTTAAGTGTTCTCAATTTGCTTAACCCCACCCGCTTGTCTATTCATTGGCATTAATTAATTTATTAATGCACCAAGCTCTCGCATTAGAACTGTTGTTTGCGGTTGCTGGATGTGCCGAGCGGTTCCGGGCAGACTTCTACCGCAAACTCATTCTAACCTCGGGTTTTGGGCTTAATGCGCTAACCTCTCACATTAGATCTGTGTTATTGTCGTCGCTGGATGTGTCGGGCGGTTCCGGGCAGTCTTACATCGCAACTCAATCTAACCTCGGGTTAGGCATGTTCATCTTTTAACCAATTTACATATTTACCATTTATGTTCAAGTCTAGATTTATATGTAAATTATCCATAAGTGTGGTTAATTCAAGTTATGCCACATTTACCAGATATGCCCAAAATTAATTATATGATTACAACCCATTTTATGCCAATTACATAATGTCCGATATTTAATGTTTCCCAACTGTTCCCAACGTCAGTCGTTCGTATGATTCATATAATACGTTAGGCTAGCCATTAGTATAACTCATAAGAAAAAGGAAAAGAATGAGACATATAGCATCCAAACTGGCATAAAACAATATAGATCCAATTATGAACATAACTAGTATATAACAAAGATCCCATTTATGAACTTGCATAACAAAACAGATCTAAATTAACATATGAACTTGCATAACAAGTTAGATCTAAATTAACATATGAACTTGCATAACAAATTAGATCTAAATTAACATATGAACTTCCATAACAAATTAGATCTAAATTAACATATGGACTTGCACAACAAATTAGATCTAAATTAACATATGGACTTGCACAACAAATTAGATCTAAATAACAAATTAGATCTAAATTAACATATGGACTTGCATAACAAATTACATCTAAATTAACATATGAAAATAGACTAGCATGGATCATAAACTTGCATGATCATAATTTACATTGACATAAATTTGCATAATCAATGAACTGCATAAGCAATAGACATATAAAATATGAATTTGCATAAACATATAAACTGGCATGGATCTAATCATATAAAATATGACTTGCATAGATCTAAACATATAAATAGGAACTTGCATGTATGAATATGATTTTCATATAAACTTGCATATGATTTGCATACAAACTTGCATATGTAATTAGACATGTAAACTAATATCACATGAATTACATATAAACTTGCATATGATTTGCATACGAACTTGCATACAACAACATCATAAAATGAATCTAATCTAGAATACACAATTAGACACATAAATTAACATCAAAAAATGGACTTAATCAAGTATATGTAATTAGTCATATTCATATAGTCCAACTTATAAACCCATCACAATTACGTTCAACAATTATCTTGCTAAAGAAGTTGTACTCACTATGAACGGAATAAAGAAGAGAATAGATTAAGCGTAGAATCCTTTTTTCCACCATCCTAAGTTTTAATTTGTTGAATAAGAGAAGCTTGCTCAGTCTACGTTGCAGCAGCATGGCGGCTTTGAGAATGATTTTTGTTTTGATTTAGGGTTTAGGTAAGATGTGATTATATAAGAATGTAGGATTAATTCTAGCCTTTAGATCACTCTAGGAGTAATCAGAGCCATCCAAACCAAAGAGATGTGTCACTCAGCCAATCACAACACGACACATAAGCCCTAATCCCTCAGAATTCGTCACCAGGCCAATCAGAGAAGGCCACGTTCAAAAAATACAATCCTTGACTAACAAAAATGCGCCACGTGCGCCACATGATGCGTACAAGTCATATATATATATATGCATGTATATATATATATATTCTATATATATTTTTATTATTATTTTTTTCATTTTAATACACACATTACTTTGCGAATCTTTTTATTTTTTTATGCGCTCCTTTTTTTATTGTCAATTAACATAAGTGACAAATTAGCATAAGTATTCATACAAATTATGATAAATTACATGGTTGCCTAAATCATCAAATAAACATAAATGACAATCAGTCGAACATAAATGACAAATTACTTGTATTCTTTATTGCATGTATTGATTCCTTCTGTACTCACACATTTTTAAATTTGTATCTTTATAACATAATTGCTCATATGTACATATATGCATCTATTTATTTATCTTTATAACATAATTGCACATATGTACATATATGCATCTATTTATTTAATACTTTTACCGTATGCATTATTGCGTTAAATCTCCTTATTTAACGCACGTACTAATATGTTAATCTTCTTACCTTTAATTTGTCACATGCATTTCTTTACATTAATGCTTTTCTACATTTTCTTGCGTACTTTTTAATTTTATTCCTTAATTAATCAATCCATAAATTAATTATAAAAAAATTGGGTTATTACATTTTCCCCTCCTTAAAGGATTTCGTCCCCGAAATCTCCAAGTTAAGAAGAATGTTACTATCCTACCATCCATCATCCATCTACTCATCCATCAATCACAGACATCCATTGTCCTTAAAAGATTTTTAATGCTTTAATGAACATATGCAAAAGTGTGTGTATACGTTCCTACTCTAATGCAAAATCAGGCGGTCTACTGACTCAGTCGACCTCCTTAATGCAATTCATGATAGTGTCATGCGTCCATTATGTATGCAAAAGAATCCTAATGATACATATCATTTTTACATGCATGCACAATCATTTATTCAAATGCAACATCCATATGATAACACAATCAATACACACCCATCAAATTAATTATGCACACTTATTCATATGCAATATGAAAGTGATTGAGCCGATCTAGTGCCTAATGTGTATGTAAATGCATCCACGAGTAACCACTAGCAAACACTTGCATCTACCAAACATAACATGTCTCAAACACATGTTTACAACCATAGGATTTTCCTACCTAAAGATCGAAGATGTAATCGAGAGGACATACTGAACGATAGAACAAGTATAAACAAAGCGATAGAAAAAGGAGAAGTTAAGAACATACCCTCCTAAAGGAAAGGGTACAGCGTACGCATCTAGTCTTCCGTCTCCTAGGTCGCGTCTCCTTGATCATCTCCCCATTGGACTTTAACCACTTGACCTCTCGGTTGTGTAACTTCTTGACCTCCGATCTAAGGATGCATGTAGGACCTCGTCTAATCGTGGCATCTTGCTCCACTTCCACTTCCCTAAGCATGCTCAGTTCCACTACTTCAGCGGTATCATGTAAACGCTTCTTCAAGGGTTGTCTTCCTCAAGCTCTTGTCTCGTGATATGCAAAGTCTATCTCGCGCCTTGGGTGTAAACCCCGAACTTCATCAAAGACGTCATCAAACTCACAGACCACACAAACAAATTTCAAATCATCGATGAATGCGTCAAGAGATTCTAGGTAGCTAAGCATCACTGAACCCCTAGGGTCACAGGAAATATCAAGGGTCTTTCCACAATGAGTCAACAGTCTAACTACCCTCTTTTCACAGTCTAGGATGGCACCATGCCTGGCTAGCCAATCCATTCCTAGAATCAAGCTATAGCCCGTGAAACCAAGAACGAAGGCGTTGCATTCAAGCCCAACTCCCAAGATAGACACTCTCAAATCCCGACAAACCATAGAAAAGTGAGCCGAGCCACCAATAGGATTTGAGACTACAATGGGATCCATAACTAGAATAGTATTTAGGTGTAGTGTTTCAACTATCGAGGCAGATACAAACGAGTGCGAAGCTCAAAAGTCGAAAAGAGTTTTAGGAAAAAGAAATCAAATCTTCAACCAAAACTTCCTATCTCTTTCCGATATACTGACCACGAGAACACAACCTGCCCTTCCAAAGATCCTGTATTTTTCCCTTACCCTTGCCCTTGCCTCTATGGACAATCCTGATAAGATGTCCTGTCTCTCCGTAATGATAACAACTAGTCTTCTTCTTCTTTCTAACGTCTTTCTTTAAGTGGCCAGGTACTTCACAATTGTGGTATTTCCTTTTTCTCTTGGCCCTTGTTATCCTTACCGCCTTTCTTTGGATCCACTTTCTTATCCTGTATCCTATCCATGTCTCCCCTGCACGTTCTCCATTCGTGACCTCCCACCAAAATGAAGCTTCATCCTTCATTAACCAAGCAGCTAGTTGAACCTTCCTCCCATCGTCTATCTCAAAGGTACCAACAAGTCCTCTACTTCGTTGAACCAGCTTCTAGCCTCGACAAACATCTCAGTTCCATGAAGCGGTTTTCCGCACGGAAGTCCTTATACTTCTTAGAAAAAGCATCTATACGCGGAGGAAGAGATTCAAAAGGGAAAGAGGAAGGAACTCGAAACAAAGAATCGGAAGAACGATATATGGCTTTTGGGGATTATGTATTTCAAAATAAACTTTTCTTTTGAAAATACTTCCTTTTAAAACCTTTTTGAAAATAGTTTTCAAAAACTTTTATCCAATCTGGTAACCTTTAGCTCTGATACCAAGTGTAACACCCCACGTCCGTTAGTGTCACTCACAAAGGAAATGCATTAAGTTTCATGGAGTATTATAAGTAAACAGAACGGAATATTACAAGATAGAGAAAGTGGTACTTGAAATTTTTTATAACTTTATTGTAGCGGAAACATAAATAAGTTTGATTACATTTCCAAATACCAAAACCAAGTACATAATACCAGTCTTGTACAAAACCTTCAGAGTACTTAATATTAAAACTATAACCCCCAACAGAAAATGCCATAAACAAGCTGAATCAAAGCCAAGCAATTCATCTTTCAACTTCAAGATGGAAGAAGAGATATCCGAGCTAAGCTTGAGTATTTCCTCCCTAAAAACCTTGGGGGGGGGACGGAAGAAAAGAGGCGTAAACAAACTAGGTCAGACATAAGTCTGGCGAGTCGAGTGACTTTAACAATATAATCATTAAAATAATAGGATAAGAGCATAAACTGGAAAGTAAGAAATGACTATACATAAATATGCATGACAAGATAAGCAGGATGAATAAGATAAACATTGATCGTGCTTCTAATCACTAAAGGATAATTACTACACTATACCTATGCTAATTTCACCGCACTATTACTAGTTCCATACTGAAAGTTGATCTCTATCTTGTAATTGGTAGTCCTCAGGCGTAACATCTAGTAAGAGGTATACACCCCATACAATCCTTACTTGCCCATACTAAATACTAGATGTCCCCACACTACCCCCTTATCGCTTAATCGGTCGGCTCCCTAACTCGCATGTATTTATTACTTGTGTCATTCGACCCCGCTTGTTTACTTGTGTCATTCGGCCCCGCTTGTATGTAGATACCTGTGCTGGTCCCACCATAGGGTGTATCAATCCCTATGATGGAAACCCGACACAATTCAAGAGGCACAGTGTATACTACTGATGCCCAGTGCCTGCTTCTTCCACTCCGGAGCACGTGCACGCCCATACTCTGCCGGAACCTACACTGTTGCACTACCCACAGCTATTTTGACCGCTTATAATCAGTCCAATAATTGTGCCCCACCCTGCCTAGTTCAGGGTACCATGATACATCTATGTGGGTTAATGCTGAAATGGGTCCCCTAGGGTTTCCTACTGGTTAAGTTTTGTGGGACTATATATGCAAATATAACTCACCAACACGAGATGTACTTAACCCTCCCACTGATTCAAACATGTTTATTTAACGGTTAAGTTTGTGGGCCTATATACACTAATATTACCCACCTACCCAAGGTTTACTTAATCCTCCTACTTATCAAGTCAATATGTATTATTGGTTAAGCTTGCCTTAACCCTGTCCCCTTTGTTCATGTAATATTGGTTAAGTGTTGTCCATTCATGTTAACTTAACCCACCCACACAACATGTTGTATTGGTTAAGTATTTCTTATTAACTTAACCCTGTTCATTCATCATGTTATATTGGTTAAGTGTTTTAAATTTACTTAACCCCACCCACTTCTCTAATTAACATGTTGTATTGGTTAAGTGTTCTCAATTTACTTAACACCACCCACTTATCTAATTAACATGTTGTATTGGTCAAGTGTTCTCAATTTACTTAACCCAACCCACTTATCTAATTAACATGTTGTATTGGTTAAATGTTTTCAATTTACTTAATCCCACCCACTTATCTAATTAACATGTTGTATTGGTTAAGTGTTCTCAATTTACTTAACCCCACCCACTTGTCAATTCATCGGCATTAATTAATTTATTAATGCACCAACCTCTCATATTAGAATTGTTGTTTGCGGTTGCTGGATGTGCCGGGCGGTTGCGGGCAGACTTCTACCGCAAACTCATTCTAACCTCGGGTTTTGGGCTTAATGCGATAAACTCTCACATTAGATCTGTGTTGTTGTGGTCGCTAGATGTGCCGGGCGGTTCCGGGCAGTCTTACACCGAAACTCAATCTAACCTCGGGTTAGGCATGTTCACCTTTTAACCAATTTACATATTTACCGTTTATGTCGAAGTCTAGATTTAAATGTAAATTAACCATAAGTGTGGTCAATTCAAGTTATGCCACATTTACTAGATATGCCCAAAATTAATTATATAATTACAACCCATTTTATGCCAATTACATAATGTCCAATATTTAATGTTTCCTATTTCCCAACGTCAATCGTTCGTATGATTCATATAATACGTTAGGCTCGCCATTAGCCTAACTCGTAAGAAAAAGAGAAAGAAAGAGACGTATAACATCCAAACTGGCATAAAACAATATAGATCCAATTATGAACATAACTAACATATAACAAAGATCCCATTTATGAACTTGCATAAAAAAATAGATCGAAATTAACATATGAATTTGCATAACAAGTTAGATCTAAATTAACATATGAACTTGCATAACAAATTAGATCTAAATTAACATATGGACATCCATAACAAATTAGATCTAAATTAACATATGGACTTGCACAACAAATTAGATCTAAATTAACATATGGACTTGCACAACAAATTAGATCTAAATTAACATATGAACTTGCATAACAAAATAGATCTAAATTAACATATGGACTTGCATAACAAATCAGATCTAAATTAACATATGGACTTGCATAACAAATTAGATCTAAATTAACATACGGACTTGCATAACAAATTAGATCTAAATTAACATATAAACTTGCATAACAAATTAGATCCAAATTAACATATGAACATAGATTAACATGGATCATAAACTTTAGTCATATTCATATAGTCCAACTTATAAACCCATCACAATTACGTTTAACAATTATCTTGTTAAAGGAGTTGTACTCACTATGAACGGATTAAAGAAGAGAATAAATTAAGCGTAGAATCCTTTTTTCCACCATACTAAGTTTTAATTTGTTGAATAAGAGAAGCTTGCTCAGTCTATGTTGCAGCAGCATGACGGGTTGAGAATGATTTTTGTTTTGATCTAGGGTTTAGGTTAGATGTGATTATATAAGAGTGTAGGATTAATTCTAGCCTTTAGATCAGTCTAGGAGTAATCAGAGCCATCCAAACCAAAGAGATGTGTCACTCAGCCAATCACTGCACGACACATAAGCCCTAATACCTCAGAATTCGTCACTAGCCCAATCAGAGAAGGCCACGTTAAAAAAAAAACAATCTTTGACCAACAAAAATGCGCCACGTGCGCCATATGATGCGTACACGTCACACACACACATATATATATATATATATATATGTATATGTATATGTATATTTTTCTATATATATTTTTGTTATTTTTTTTCTTTTTAATACACACGTTACTTTGCGAATCTTTTTATTTTTTTATCCGCTCCTTTTTATTATTATTAATTAACATAAGTGACAAATTAGCATAAGTATTCATACAAATTAAGATTAGTTACATGGTTTCCTAAATTGTCATCAAATAAACATAAATGACAATCAATCGAACATAAATGACAAATTACTTGTTTTCTTTATTGCATGTATTGATTCCTTCTGTACTCACACATTTTTAAATTTGTATCTTTATAACATAATTGCTCATATGTACATATATGCATCTATTTATTTATCTTTATAACATAATTGAACATATGTACATATATGCATCTATTTATTTAATACTTTTACCGTATGCATTATTGCGTTAAATCTCCTTATTTAACGCACGTACTAATATGTTAATCATCTTACTTTTAATTTGTCACATGCATTTCTTTACATTAATGCTTTTCTACATTTTCTTGCGCAGTTTTGAGTTTTCTTCCTTAATTAATTAATCCATAAATTAATTATATAAAATTTTTGATTATTACACTTGTACTCTGATGTAACTATTGAAACAAACAATGAAATGTTCTTCTGTTTGCGTTCTGATTTATCGTGTTCTCAACCCAATCCGGGCTTTCCCGTAAGGGCAAGTTTTGGGTCGTTTCAGTTTGGTATCAGAGCTTTGGTTTACAGAGCTCGAGAACAAGACATATTAGAACCAAACGAAAGAATTCATCAGAGATTGGATTAGTAAAATCCAATGAGAATGACTCGTTAGAGATAGGATTAGTAGTATCCTAGAACGAGGGTGAAGAGTGCTATTTTTAAAATAAAATTGAAAACAAATTTTGTTTTGAAATTTTAAACCTTATTATTCGTATTTGAGTAATTTATTTTAAATGGATTTTGGACTATCGGGTATATAGAGATTTTAATATATGTCTGATCCACGTGTATTTGAAGCCTCAAATATACTGGATAGATATAGAATCACACTCTAGTCGCCCAGGGATGATCGTGATGATGAGGCCTCATCATCAGAGTCTATGCTCGAGTTTTGAAAGTGGGATATCTATATATTTCCAATTGACTGGTGTGAGAACCAAAATTTAGATAGGGTTATTGTTGTGATTTGGCACCAAAAAGATGATTTTTGAATATATATTAAAGTTATGCATTTGAAAAGCTAATTCACAAATTAATTGTCGGTTGCGTTGTTTGATTATTAGTTTAAAACTAATAAAAATGTTGGAATGACAATTAATTTAACCAATATGTAAATGAAAGGAAATTTAGCCAAATTAAATCAATATACTGAACTGAATTGAAAATTGTCTGTAAATGCATACATGTACATATATATGTGTGAACAGGTCATTACAAGGAAGCCAAGAAGAGGAATAAAATTGTATGCCTAACAAATAGGTACATGTTTACTAATTTATTGGGTTTTGATGATTTTATGAGCCGATTGGATAGCCGCTTGGCTTTTTCTTTTTCTTTTGGATTGGCGAGGGCCCTGTGAGGATAGTTGCGATTTTAAAGGCCTCCCCGTACAAAGGAGGTTATGGCGAAATTTTTCGAAAATTCAGGGTGTTAGCCAAATTGTTGAAAAATTAGAAATTCTGAGAAACTGAAAAGTTAAATAATGAAAGCCAGAACAAAAGTTGAGTTGGTTGGTTAAACAACTTTCAGCTTCATACCTTTTCGAGGACGAAAAGATTTTAAGTGGGGGAGATTGTAACAACCCGGATTTTCATAAACAACTTAAAATTTTTATTTTAGCTATTTTTATGGATTTTGAATATTTAAAATGATTTATTTTAAATAATAACGACTAAAAATTTATTTAAATCGAAGGTAGAACGAATAAATTTATTTTAATTATAAAACAAGCCTGAAATGGCGCGACAGTTTGAGAATTTGATTCTAAACTTTAACAGAATGTACAGAATTCAAAATAAATCGAATTTCAGTAAAACAAGAAATATTTGAATATGCTGAATTATATCTTTCTGACGGATGTGAAAAATCTAAATTTCATAACAGGAATAAAAAATTATGTCCAGTTCAAAATTATGAAAAGTCGTTATGGAACTTATATATATTTTATATAATATATTGCCCTTAAAAATAGCCATTTTGCATACGACCTCCGTTTTCGATGAAACACTTTTGTTGGATTCAGAATGTCAAATTATTGCTAGATTCCAATTTTCATAATTGTTGGAATTAACATGTGAGCGTGGTGAATTTAAACGTGTTTGGTTAATTCAGTTTGAATTTAATCGACTGGAAAATGACCGTTTTTCAAATGGTGTCCAAATTCGACGAAATTAGTTTTGTTAGGACTGTATCGTCAAAACATAGCTAGATTTATTTTTTTGAAATTTTTGGAGTCAGTGTGTGGTCCCGGTAAATTAAAATGTACGTTGAAATCAATTTTGAATGTTATATTAATTTATATTTTAATTTTGATGAAAATTGATCATAACAGTCGAATTGGCTATGGGACATATCCCATTATGTTCAGAATGGGGGTAGTTAGATAAGGGAAGCAGTCGTCGGGTTCGATTTGGAGTACAAAAAAAAAGTTACTTTTGGATTTTAAAATAAATAATATATATATACTTATTGCTCTCTCTCTCCTCTCATAACAGTCAACGAGATTAAATAAAAAAAAACCGAAATCGCATTTTGACGGAGTCGCTCTCCTCCTTCCGCGACGTCGCCGCACAATCGCCCTTCTTCGATCCTCCTCCTCCTCCACCCTCCCTTCTCTCCTCTCCCTCCGGCGCTGATTCAAACCCCAAACCGCGACCCTCCAGCTACCGTTAGCCACCTCGTCTCCTCCGCCACTGCTTCGAACAGCACCACCGCGCCACCAGAAGACCGCCATCGACCGCCCTAGCCCCTTTGCTCCACCTCGACGCCGAGTCTCCCCATATACCACCTGTAAGTTTTTTATTATTTATTTTCTATGTAATTAGTTTTATAAATTTAAAAATCAGTTTTTTATAGCATAAATGTAAAAATCAGTTTTTTTATAACATAAATTTAAAAATCAGTTTTTTTATAGCATAAGTTTAAAAAATCAGTTTTTTTTTAATATAAAGCATTGAATTTTATATTCAGATTTTAATATTCATAGCATAGTAAAAATATTATTTTTATATATATAGTAACATAGTAAAAATATATGATTTTTATTGTTTGAATGGCAATATAAAAAATACGATTTTTACTGTTTGATTGGCAATATAAAAATATGATTTTTATTGTTTGAATGGCAATATAAAAATATGATTTTTATTGTTTGAATGGCAATATAAAAAAAATATGATTTTTATTGTTTGAATGGCAATATAAAAAATATGATTTTTATTGTTTGAATGGCAATATAAAAATATGATTTTTATTGTTTGAATGGCAATATAAAAATATGATTTTTATTGTTTGAATGGCAATACAAAAATATGATTTTTATTGTTTGAATAGCAATACAAAAGTATGATTTTTATTATTTGAATAGCACTGTAAAAATTTGATTTTTAATGTATACATCGCACTGTAAAAATATGATTTTTTAAAAAATATATGTAGCGTTGTTAAAAATATGATTTTTAATATAAATCTACGTGAAACGGATTGCGTTGAAATCCAGGAGAAGAACACGACACGTTGAAACAAATCCAAATCCAAAATCCACAAAATAAAAGAATGACGGAGTGCAAACCAAAGGTGAGAACTCCTTCTCACTTAATTTATTTTACAGTTAAAAATATTTTAGGTTGTAGACGGGGCTTAGAAGCCCCCGACACTATTCATTGTAGCAACCATATTTTGTGATTTGAATTAAATTGAGTTCAACACTCGAATTCGCACAATCACATAATTGAAAGCGATGTATGGATATTACCGACACACGGATTTCATACTCAGCAAATAGCCACTTATGGCGCCGTAAATAGCATTTGAGGTAGTTGAATATTTATTTATTTGGATGTTCTGCGTGATTTGATTATGATTGTAAAATTGGTTGTGGATTAATTGTGATTGATTTGAATTGGTTTGTGTATGGCGCGAGCCAGTATTAGGCGAGGGATAAGGCTAGACCTATACTGGTTCTAGTATCGCGCCGTTATGCTGCCAAAATTTTCTAAAAAGTGTTAGAAAAATTTAGCTAGTTGAAAATATTATTTTTAGCTTATTACGGCGATAAATAAATGATTATTGGATAGTTAAAAAAATAAGTTTACACATCCATTTACAAGTCAAACAACTTGTTTATGCTCGCCTATTTTTGTGATATTGATTGGGTCGATAAATTTAACACATTGCCCAACTGCACAAATAAAATCTGTGTGTGTTGATTGAAAAACCCCATACGGGTATTGGGATGATATTTGACGTACACTAATCCCATTTGTTTAGTTGTATGTCAACCGATTGGTTGACTGACTGTTGTAAACGTTAATTATTTATATTAATGCTTATGCAGTTGTATGATGCACTCTGGATGATGGTTGATTGGTTTCGATTGTTGTTATAAACATGTGTTGTATGAAATCCATATAAATAAAATTGTATGGTAATTGATTGGGTCTGATTCCAATTCAGAAGGAAGAAAATATTTTAAAATAACGAATATTTTAAAATAATGAATATTTTAAAATAATAATCAGTAGAGGATTAAAATGTGAATTTGATGTCCGATTTTGGATGGACACGAAGATATTGAAATATATGAAGCCGTGTTCATAAGATATGCACCATTTTGACGCAGACGATATTTATATCGATTTTATTCATTTTTATAATGAATATCGAAAAGAATTGATTTCGAAATTTGATATTTTGGAAATATTATCATTTTAATATTATAATGGTATGGAATATTCAATTTTGATTTAAAATTGAAAATGAAGTTAGAATCGTTTTAAAATAAATTTATAAACGATTTATAAGATACGTTTTAAATGGAAATCGACGAAATATATATTTTATATATAATATAATGGCATGAATAGAATGCGTCACGCCGCGACCGTTCGCGAATTTCAACCATTGACTTCGAATTGATATTACGGGAGATCCGACCATCGGATTCTCCTAAAACTGGAACCATTGGGTTCGTATCGAAAAGATATTTCCAATGAATATAAGAAATTTGAAATCTAATGGTTGGATTTGGAATTATGTCCAAATCAAATTTGGAAAAGGTTGCTGTAAGTACAGTTCGATGACCGTTTATGGAAATCGACTGTACGTGCCTTGATAAAATTATTAAAAATATTAATAATTTGTGTAAAATCATGATAAATGATTTGGAAAGAATTGGGATGAAAAATTCCACGTTTGTAAAGATAAATATATTTTTGTTGAAATGAACTAGTTATTAACTAGTATTATAATCCACTATTTTTAAAGAAATAAATTGGGTTAAAATGGTTTTAATATAACTAGAATTTTCCAATAAATAAATTGGAATGGATTTGGAATGGAAATAATCTTCGGAATATTTCGATATTGGATTCCGGGATTATACAGATATTGATATGGAAATTTTGAAGATTTATTTATATCGTTATTTCCAATACGATATTTGTTGGTTCCAGAATTTGATATTGAATATAAGCCGATATAACTTCTATTCAGAGCCTTGTATTTAATATCAAATAGGATTTTGGGTTTGTCGTGAATGGTGTCTTCATTAACAATGTTCTTAAACCTAGTTGAGAAAAGAATAAATCTTTAAATTAAGATTTAGCGAAGTTTTCCAATTAATTAGTACTTAATTGGAATTGAATAAAAGAATTGGGTTTTGGGTTTGTCATGAATGGTGTCTTCAGTAGCACTGTTCTTAAACTCCGTGTGAAAAGAATAAATCTTTTAGTTAAGATTATTGGAGTTTCAATTATATTTAGTAACATGAATAAAAATGGAATGTGAATTGGGTTTATTATGAACTGTGTTTTTAATGACATTCGTTCTTTAACCCGATTAACAGTGAAATGTGAATTGGAATATATAAATATTTTTATTAAGATTTATTGTAAATTTTCCAAAGTAAAGCATTCCAATTTAATAAAATAAATTGGAATGGAATGGAATTCGATTTGGTAATAATCGAAGTGCGCTTCTGTGGAGGAAGACCGTTACTATAAATGGAATTTAAAAGGCTTTGCCGTTATTCCATTTATATTATTGGTTGGATACGAAAGTTTATATCGATTGTATATATTGATCTGTTTTCCGTGAAGATTCCATAATTAATGGGATGGGATTTTGGGTTTATCGTGAACTGTGTTTTAAATGACATTAGTTCTTTAACCCAGTTAAAGATAAGATTAATTTCTTAACTTTGAATAATCATTAAGTAATGATTTTTGAGATTAAAACTGAATTATAGTTTTAATGAATCTTTAACTAGATTGAAATGTGATAATTTAAATTATCAAATTTGGGAAATGATCGAGAATGGAGTACCACTAGTTTTACTCCAGGCGATAGTTAAATCTTTAATTAGATTTGAATGTGAAATGATAATTAATTTTACCGATAACACCATGGTGTTAGATATGAAGTATTACCAGCTTTGCTTCATGGGATGAATAGGTTGGGATTGGGAAACTAAATAAATGATTACTTCGGTAAGATTCGCTAATCCCAACTAGTTTGGAAAACTTAATTTGGTTTAAATTGTGAAAAGAATATTTTAATAAAAGAATATTCTGGAATGGAATGAGTCGTATGTTGTGTTTTTATAACACTTGTTTTTAAGATATGCGAGTTATTCGGAAAGACCTGGTTTATCCCATTCTGAATAACTGATTCGACGATAAGTCGACGACGAAGATGGTGGTTGAAGACCAGAGGTCTTCACATCGGTTGGATGATTACTGATGTCTTGATTGGGCTGTACACCCAAGATGAGTTAATAAGTGGTGATCATACAGACGTACTTGGAGATCAACCGGATATGCGAGGACCTCTCTCCTGTATTGGACATATGGACGAGGAATAAGGTGCCTCCAGTTTCGTTCAGGCCCAGAACGAACTTGTAAATGGATGTGTGTCTGATATTGGATTTTATTCTATGTTGATTGATTTCTATTAAATATATATTTGTTTGGTGGCGGAGAATTTACTCTCTTGCTTAACACCCTTCTCTGAGACGTACGAGCTCAGAGGTTATATATCGATAGACATCAGTCGCATGGCGTGAATTACCTGTGTGGCATGCTGAGATGCAAATGATCAAGGCTTTTGTTGAAAAGCAGAGTCTTGTGGTTGATGATCAAAGCATGGATTTAAATAGCATAGCTTTGTGTATAGCGTTAATTCGCGAGCCTCACACCCCCGGTATGAACCAGAAACGGGAACGGACTTCAGGGAGGACATGCGTTTCTTTCTAGCTAGGAGTGGTGTCATGGTATGGAGCCCAGACATTTTACTTATATGGATGATGGAAAGCGAGGTGCCTTGAATATATCGGTCACTACGGGGGCGATGGATGATATGGTCGACATACTGACCAGACTTACGCCCCATAGGGCGAGGAAACGTATTGTTCAGGGATTATTAATCCACTTAGGTGGACGGGCCCAGACGATTCAAGGCTTGACTGAATACTTGCCTGAGACATGGGCTAGATTGTCTCGAAGTCAGTAAGGACGATCCCTTGCCTTTATTCATAGATGGAATCCAATTTCCAATACGTCACATTTCGGTTTCAATTGTAGAACTAGTATGGCGACATGATATATGGTACCCATGCCATCTATGATTGATACATTTATATTTGAAGATGTTTTAAACACTATACATTTATAATAGTATCAAAATGATTCGTTTTAAATGTACCAAGCATGTTTGGCTATTATAAGGGAAAACTCTATCCTCCGGTTTGCGTTGCATTGTGTGATGGGACCTAAGTCTTATAATAGCTTCATTTTTCCAAAAAGCATTGCGTTGTTTGTTATATGCACTAGTATTCTTGGGAGGAAACCCGTTCCGTGTTATATCGCGTGGTCCCTTGATTTACTTTATTTTAAAGTAAATATTTAATAACTGTTTTAGTTCTCACACCAATCACATGACTGACCTGGAGTTTATTTTTTTAACCTAAACTCTGGGTGCCCCTATTTTCCACATAGGCAGCTAGTAATTTTGGTTTTGCAGATTTATTTTCACATGATCCTGGTTTACAGCTGGGGCTATGTTCGGAATGCTCTGTATCCTTGTATTTCTTATAGTTGTGTTTTGTTTTGTTTTTCCGCTGCATTGTAATTTGTAAATCTCTGATATTTATCAAATGTATATTGTTTATTCATGCTCTGTTATATTCTTGTACTCTGATGTAATTGTTGAAATAAGCAATGAAATGTTTTTCTGTTTGCGTTCTGATTTTTCGTGTTCTCAACCCAATCTGAGCTTTCCCGTAAGGGCGAGTTTCGGGTCGTTTCAGAAGTTTTGGTTGTTGGGGAATGCAGAATGGGTCGTTTAGGCAAAACAAACAATAGAGGGAGGTGAATAGTGTTTGTGAGAATTTAAACAAGATCTAAAACTTATGTGAACTACGAGATGAATCAAACACCATAAACACAATCACAGACTCAAACATAGATCCAAATAAATAGAAATAGAGATGCAGAAAAGGAAAGAACACACCAGATTTTATACTTGTTCGGATTGCTCCTACGTCCAGTCCCACGCAACTCTGGATTCCGCAGAGTTTTATTACTATATGAAAATCCAATTACAACCTCCTTGATTTCACGGCTACAAGGGATACCACCGATTCCAACCTCCTTGATTTCACGGCTACAAGGGATACCACTGATTCTAACCTCCTTTATTTCGTGGCTACAAGGGGTACCACCGATTCCTCTTTTACTCAATCCAAACAATTACAAACAGGCCTATAACTCTTCAATAGCACTTGATTCAGGGAGAGATGAGAAGAGAGTGTAGAGAGAAGAAGTTTGATCAAAACAGAATTGAATTCGGCAAAGTATAAGTGTAAAAATCATAAAAATGATTAAGAATGATTATATAATGAAAGGGGATGAAAATGGAGAAGAAGACATGTTTAAAATTTTGTTTTTAACCCCTTTTTATAGAGTGTGAAAGGATGCAACGTTCTGAATCGTTTCAAATAGTGAAAAGACACTTCCTTTCAAAATTGAAAAAGTGACAGTTATATGTCGACATTGTGTTTTTGATATGTCGACATACAGTGTAATTTTGTATTTTAAAGCATTTTTCAAGTGTTTTGATATTAATATAATTTAGGAAATTCTTGAGCAAAAATCTAGTGTTGTAAATTAATATTATATAGTAGAAAAACATATGAAAACATAAATTTAAACTATATAAATAAATATTTATAAAATTGTAACATAAGGTTTTAAACTATATAAATATATAAAGTATAATAATATAAAATTTAAGTTTGAAAAACAAAGAAGAATAAGAAAAGATAAAAATAAAATAGAGAGGACTGAGGATATAATTGAAAATAAAAATTTGAAAATTAGAATTTGAATTTGAACCTAGAGTGCTATTTAGAGTCTTACAAAATCTAGACTATATAACTATATTAATCACGAACTCTTGAATACTCCTGAGTCTTGAAATTTCTCTGATCTTTAAATCTTTATTATCTTTAAACTGTACAGTCTTTAGTAATATTTCCTGTATATAATTCCTGCATATATATATTATTTTTGAAACTGTGCATATATATATATATATATATATATATATATATTCTATACAAAAAGTGTTAGTATATATTTTATAATCAATGATAATTGAAATAAGGTTGTTGTCATCAAAACTCCATCCTCCAACAATCTCCTCCTTTTTGATGATGACAACCTTAGTTTATAAAATATCATACCTGTATACACCTGTTAATGATGATCCTTCAAATACACCCATTGTCCTATAAATTATGCCTATATTTTATAATTTCTCCCCCTTTGGCATTATAAAAAAGAAATTCTAAAACAACTCCCCTTAAATCATATAATTATCTAAATAATTCCCATACTAAAGTAAAGTACTCCCCCTGAATCCTAAATCTATTTATACCTTATAAAATACTCCTCCTAAATTTATGCTTATATAATATTCTAATGTTATATATAATATCCCCTAAATCTATAACTTTCCCTTAATCTATAATTCTCTATAAATTTTTATAACTTCCCCAAAATTTATGACTACACTAGTCTAATAACCTTAATAGAAGGATAATAAACTAAGCAAACCAATCAATTCAATCAATCCAAACAAGCAATTCAAGCAAGCAATTCAAACAAGCAATTCAAGCAAGCAATTCAAACAATCAATTCAATCAAGCAATTCAAGCAAGCAATTCAAAACAATTCAAGCAAACAATTAAAACAAGCAATTCAAGCAAGCAATTCAAACAATTAATTCAAGCAAGCAATTCAAGCAGTCAGTTCAAGCAATCAATATTTACAATCAATTGTTAGGGGTCATCAACAACCAGTGGTCTAGCCTGCCACTGTGGCCTCACAACGATACCTCAAAACTGATTTCACGGTTAGCCTCGCGACTCAACCAAATTAAATAATATATGTTAATAAGCACTTCTTGAACCTTCAACTAATCCTAGAAACTATAACCCCCCCTTAATCTAATACAAGACTAAACCTAGCCACTCTAATTCCCTTAAAACTATAATAAGACCTTAATTCTAAACTTAGAAATAATTCTGATAAGATATCCTTAAAAATATGATATACGTAAGATAATTCAATCCAATCAATAAATCAATTTAAGATTTGTTGTCACAAAACATCAATTCAAACATGAAATCAATCATTTATCCTAAAACCTATAAAACTTCTATCAACTACAAATGCATAAGTATATTTCTAACAAACCTATCAACCAATAATGAAATTTAACCATGTTAAGTAAGTCAATCAAGTTATTCAAGTCAAACAAATCAAAACAAACCAAACAAATTAATCAATTCAACTAAGCCAAACAAATAATTCAAGTCAATCAAGACAAAGTAAGTATGTTATGTGTTTAATTAATAATCCTATATATTTCTAAGATAATAATTCCCTATATAGTATACTTGTTATGAGGAGTTGAAAGTTAATATGTATTGCAGTGTGCGAAGTATGTTGATTATAATGTAGTATGAAATGTATGTCACATGCAAAACAATATGAAATGCAACTTATGGCGTGAATGATCTTGATTTGAAATGCAATTGTAATTTATAATGATGAATGATATGAAATAAGATGTATAATAATATGTAGAATGATTTGGTGATAATATCTGTTTAGGTAAAATATATTCAAAGTACTATCTAACTATTATAAATTATTTGAATCAAACAAAGATAATGTTAATTTCTAGACTTTGGTTAATTATACTACTGAAAGTGATTAAAAGAATAATAAAGATAAGAGTTTAATTAAAAAATATATCCATGATAGTATAATACTCAGAAAAAATAGTAGGGTAAAATATAGTAAAAATTGAAATTTTTATTTAAAGAGAATATAAAATTTGTATAATATAAAGTAAGCTATATAAACATATATTCATAAATATATATATATATAAACTAATTTAAAAAGAACTTAAAATTTAATTTATTATGAGATATAAATCAATATTTTGATTCAAATCAACTTTAAATTTAAACTTTAGAAATCAAAATCTATTTATTTGCTAAAAAAGTTTATATGTTAAAACTTTAAATGAAATCTATAGTTATAACAAAATTACTTTAATGAAAACTGATAATATGAAGTAATATATAAAGCTATAATTTCTTATATTTAAACTATATTTTTAAGACATAAACATCATATATATATATATATTTCTTTATACCAAAATATAAAGTTAAATATATAAATCAAAATTAGTACGAAGTTACAAATAGTATTTATTATAATGTAACCCAAAATTGTTATTATATATGAAAAATATATAACTTAAACTATGTATGCTCAAACTAAAGATATAAACTTATATTTTATAACAATATCAAATGTTTGAAAAGTTTAAATTATTTCAATCAAATTAATAATTTTATTAATTTATATATATTGAAACAAGATATAAGAAAATAAGCAGACAGAAAAAGTTAATAACTAGAATTTGAACTTGCATTTTTTATTTAAAAGATGGAGGGAAGTTTGAAAGTTTAAACTTTGAAATTCAAAATCTAAATTTCATTATGTTAACATGATCATTTTTGTATGTTGACATACATTTAGAAAATCAAAAAATATATTGTTTTGACTTTTGGTTTTATATTATCGATTTATATTTCAGTGTTAACTATTTCCTGAAATAACATATAACGACCCGTATTCTACGCATTGGAGGATCGTAGAATAATTATTTCATTATCATATAAAGTCGTATAGTCGTGTAAATTTGGGGAACGACTATTGGGGTCATTTCCCATATTCACGATTTTTACCGGTTTTTAAATGACCGTTTTGCCCCTAGCTGATCTTGTTTTGGCCATAACTTTTGATTGGTAAGGAGTTTTGACCTGAAACCACTTCCATTGTATTCGGATGATGATTTACAATTCCGTAGAGTGGTCACATTAGCCAAACGGACTCACCGTTTGGGAGATATGGCTGAAACAAGGTTTAGAAGGTGAAAAACAATTTAACCGAGCTTAATTAGGATGATTAACAAGAGGGCCCATAACCCATTTCGGGATTAGGGTTATGGGGAGGCTGAGAACAGTTAGGAAACGATTTTTATTTCATTTTTCAGCCGCCTAAAACATCTCCTTAACCCTAATAATGACCTCAATCTTCTAGAATCACCTTTAATCGCCATTTAATCAAGTTTTAGCCTAATATAAATCTAATCAAGGCAAATTAGCATCAAATTGGGAATAGAGCTATTATGTTGCATAGAGATTCAACCCAAATCAGAGATATTTTCAGATCTAAGTTTTATTTGTGGCTAAGGTGAGTGATTTGCTTTGTTTCTCATTAATTACAGCTAATTAGGGGTGATTAGTGTTAATTAGCGAAATTATAACTCAGAAAAATCTGGAATTTTTTTGTAAAATTCTAAAATAATATTTTAGGGCTCTGATAGAAATTTGAGCTAATCTGGACAAGTTTTGCTAATTATATGCTTAAACATGATTAAGGGGGATTAAGGGAAAAACATGGGTTTTTGGGTATGTTTGATCCGTATAAACATGTTAAATTGTTGTTTTGCTGTTTGTGGACGATTGTACGTGTTGTTATGACTTTATGGCATGATTTATGATTGCTCAGAACAGTTAAATTGGTCTAAAACGTTGCCGTGTGGCATAAACACTTGCTGGAAAAGTCGTTGGAAACAGTGCAGGAATGCGGACCAGATCGGATCGCCCCTCCCCACTCGTGAATTATGCGTCATGACCCGACCTAGCATATGTGCCACGAACCGATCCGACCAGGAGCTCACGATCCACCTATCTCCGATCCGTTCGCCTCTGAAGTCCTCCGATCTAAATCGCTCGCACACACGAACCGGAGCACACACGAACCATAAAGCTTGGTTACGACCCGACCTGAATGATCAACCACAAACTAAAGAGCACGACCCGAACCTGATGTTGACCACGAATCGGAGTGCTCGAGCTAGTCCCCACGAGCCGGACCAGAGCACCACAACCACTTCGAGGACCACGAACTGAACCGCTAGAAAGGCGTAATCACGACCGAACTGAACTGAAGAAGTGAAGAAGGACCGAACCGATCCGGAGGAGACCAAAACCCGAGATGCAAAGGTAGTCCAAATAGGAAGTAGAACTCAAGATCCAGTTGGGAACCAACGAGTTAGCTTCATGAGTTGGGCTTTGCTGCGGGACGTGTGCTAAGGGGTTATCGACGCCCATAACTTTGATTCACCACCAAGACGGATGTTAGGCTACGGATCAGTGCAGTGGGGTAGTTACTACGCCATGGGGCAGAGTGATCGTAGCATGGCTATGAGCTAGTGCAGTGGAGTCGTCATGACTTTATGGGGCAGAGTGGACATAGCAAGGGATTAGTGGCTATGGATCAGTGCAATGGAGCCGTCATGACTCCATGGGGAAGAGTGATCATAGAAAAGGAATTGGGTGGTCAAAGCGGTGGATATCGTATGCTTTACGCACTGAGTGAGAGATGTGTGGATAGTTGCTATGCTTCATTGTTTGCCATCACTATGACATGCACACCCCTACCCCCGTATCTTTACACCATATGCTAGTGTTACCTTAGAGTATTGTACATCCTGTTGTGCTAACTCTTTGGTTGCAGGTCCAGGTCCAGGTATGGTTTAGTATACTTGTTATTGTTCTGTTTTGCTGCTTATCGCTCATACCTGACTTTTGTCTGACCCAGAGTTTTATGTCTCTTCTTATTACTCTAGGTGTTCTTAAACGGGCATACTAGAGACAGGTCAGGTGATTATGCACGAGTAGTTGTACTGGAGACGAGCAGTAGGCTTCCACGTATGACATATATAGATATTCTCCCTGTGTCGCTGCTGGTCACTACTTTGGGCATCAGTAGTGTACCTTTATCTTTGCTTTAGAGAGAGTATGTTGGAGTTGTAATAAGCTGTATTTTGAATTTCTGCTGCTATGATGATTATGGTTTAGTTTTCAGCTTATGCACTGTCTCGCCTGTTTTATGTCAAGTATGTTATTATTATATTATATTCCATGCGTTGTGAGACATTCTACAGGTTCTTTGTTAGTTCACCGTATCCTTTCCTTTCTTTGGCGATTGTCCCGTGCTAGTCGGGCATTGACACAGCGCACCTTCATTGGAAAAGTCAGCTGGTGCGGGGCGGGCCGTCACACTTGGTATCAGAGCTCTAGGTTTCATAGTTAACCTAGGGAAAGACACCAGGGAGAGATAGTATGTATATGAGAGCGAGTATTTGTGATATTTTGGTTTTCGATATATATATATATATATATATATATATATATATATATGCTATTAGTATATTTAAGGATGGAGTCGCACTGCACTGGCACCACTGAAGAGATGGTTAATCGTTTTCTCCTTACAGATTGAACGATGAGCCGACATAGGAGGGGTAATGGTAGAGGAGCTAATAATGGGAATGCTCCTGATATGAGGAAGATGTTCACTGACTTTATGAGAGAGATGCTTAGAGATGTTCAGAGGGCAGCTCCTAATGCTGCAAATGGTGGTGTTGCAGCGATGCAGGCGCCTCGGGCCGACTTCGCCAAGCTCTGTAAGGAATACACTAGTCTTGGTGGGAAGCCATTCCACGGAACGGAATCGGCTACAGAAGTTCAGGATTGGTTGGATAGCTGTGAGCGTATCTTCGAAGACTTGGGTATCGAGGGCGCGATGAAGAGAAGGCTAGCATCTCGTCAGCTGCAGGGACGGGCTATGAATTGGTGGAATGCTATTAAGGCAGCTACCCATGAGGATCAAGTTACTTGGGATCAATTTAAGGCCCAATTCAATGATAATTTTATCCCAACTGCTCAGAAATCAGAATTGTTTAGGAAATTTCTGGAGCTTAAGCAAAATGGTAGGGCAGTCTCGGAGTACATTGCTCAGTTCGATACTTTATCGAAGTATGGATTATCCCTTATTGACACTCCCGAGAAGAAGAATGAGAAGTTCATAACTGGTTTAGATCAGTACTTGGGAGAAAGGCTTATAAACCATATTGATGAGACTTTTGAATCGATTGTTGGAAAAGCACTGAGATCAGAGAGCCTTTATCCTAAGCCCAAGACTGAAGTCGCTGTTGCATCTGCAGAAGGGCCAAAGCCGCAAGCAAGCGGTGGAGGAAAGAATAATTCTCAGAACAAAAGGAAGCGGAACCAAGCTAAGATGGTCAAAAAAAGAGTAAGAAAGATGTTGAGTGCTTTAGTTGTGGCAAGAAGGGCTAAAGAATGCCCGCAACCGCTTGGTTCTGCTCTTAGTGGGATTGGCTCCAAGCAGAACCAAGTGGGACATCACAAGGATAAATGTCTGCAACCCCCTAATGAGAAGCAGATTGTGAAAGCATATGTTATTAGTGTTGTTCCTTCTTCATCGAATGCCCCAACTGCGGCAGAGAAAAGAAAGAATGTTGGCATTCAAGGTATGCTTTCTGTTTATGATGTTCCTGTTCGAGTATTGTTTGGTACCGGGGCTTCCCGTTCCCTCATATCTAGTGACCATCGTAGATAGGTTGGGATTGGAACTCGAGATAGTCGATAGACCTTTAGTGGTGACAAACCCGATTGGTGGTTCGACTAGCCTTAGTATGATTTGTCGTAATGTGGTCTTATCGAGTCATGGATGTATGTTTGTTTATGATTGCTTTTTTTTGGGCTTTACTGGGTTTGGCATTATTTTGGGAGTCGATTGGCTCCAAAGGTATGGGGTAGTGGTAGACTGTGAGGGCTTTTGGTGATAGTTAGAGCGGATGATGGGCGGAGGGTAGTGTTTGGTGGTCTACCTAGTGATGGGGTAATGGCTAGTTTTCTAAATTCCCTCAACATCCCACATGATGAGTTGTCAGAAGTGCCCGTGGCTGGCCAGTATCCGGACGTCTTCGAGGAAGTGACCGGACTTCCACCACACCAAGAGATTGAGTTCCGTATTGATTTAGTGAAAGATGTCATACCTATAGTGATGCCACTTCGTCGTATGGCACCAAGGGAGCAGCGAGAGCTCAGGGTGCAAGTAAGCGATCTTTTGAAGAAGGGATTTATCAGAAGAAGTGTTTCTGAGTGGGGAGCACCAGTTGTGTTTGCTACCAAGGCAGATGGTTCCCTTCGTTTATGTGTGGACTACCGCGAGTTGAATAAAGTGACTACAAAGAATAAGTATCCTCTACCATGGATAGATGATTTGTTTGATCAGTTGAGTGGCGCGAGAGTGTTCTCCCAGTTGGATCTCGCGACAGGTTTTCATCAGCTTAGGGTGGAAGCTGAGAGTATAGCTAAAACGGCCTTTCGGACGCCGTCTGGATTCTATGAGTGGTTGGTTATGCCATTCGGATTGACAAATACACCAGCATATTTTGTGGATCTTATGAATAGGGTATTCATAGATCAATTGAATAAGTTTGTTCTTGTGTTCGTAGACGATATCTTGGTTTATTCGAGGACAGAGGAAGAACACAAGGAACATTTGAGAGTAGTGATGGAGGTGTTAAGAAAACACCAATTGAAAGCGAAGTTTTCTAAGTGTCACTTCTGGAGGAGAGAAGTGAGATTCTTGGGCCATGTTATTTCAGAAAATGGTATTGCTGTGGACCCAGCAAAGGTGGTTGCATTACAAGATTGGTCTACGCCCAAGAATGCAACAGATGTAAGAAGTTTCTTGGGATTAGCTGGATATTACCGTAAGTTTAACCAAAAATTCTCCAAGATAGCGGCACCGTTGACTCAGTTGACCAAGAAGAATCAAGCTTTCGTTTAGGGCGAAAGGTGTGAAAATGCATTCAAGAGCCTAAAGGAAAAGTTGATGTGTGCACCCGTGTTGGTCATTCTAAAGGGAATGAAGAGATGACAGTATACACGGATGCATGTGGTACCGGACTAGGTGATGTATTGATGCAAGGAGGTATGGTTGTAGCATATGCAAGTCGACAACTGAAACCACATTAGAAAAGATATCCTACCCATGATTTGGAATTGGCAGCGATGGTATTTGCATTGAAGATGTGGAGACATTATCACTTGGGAGAAAGATTATGAAACACCCCACCTCCGTTAAGGTCACTCACAAAGGGAATGCCTTAACTTCGATGGAGCATTATAGGTAAAAGATACAGATAATTTACAAGACAGATGTATATATAAGCAGCGGAAAATAAAACTAACTTTATTTCAAACATGGTTCATAACAAAACATTACAGCCAACTGTTTCAAACCAACTTCCAAATCATTACATCATAATTTCTGTCTTGATTATTATATAAAGAAGCATAAATCATAAATAAAACTGCATAAATCCCCAAGTCTAGTGTGTCCAAAGCCATAGCCAAAGATAATGGGTTCCAAGCCATACATCACGGAGTCTTTAAGCTTGGGAAGATGAACGGTCCAAATTAAGCTGAACTATTCCCTCCCTGGCTACCTAGGGGGGGATGGAAGAAAAGAAGACGAAAGAAAAATGGGTCAGACATAAGTCTGAGTAAGTCCAGTGACTTTTCAGTGTGTGAATAAGGAAAAGGTCATGATAGGAATAAACTGAAAATAGAACAGTACCAGAACAGCAAACTAACATAAAACTATATAAGGCAGGATAAACCGAATATATATCGCACCCATGTTTAATTCTCTGCACCTACTTATACTTGTCCTACTAGCACCACGTGTTTATAGTGAAATGATTCCCTTATATTGATCGGCTCCTACTCGTATGCATTTATCACGTGTGTCATTCGGCCCCTGCTTGACTGTAGATACCTGTGCTGGTCCCACAACGGGGTGTATCAGATCCTATGGTGGCAACCTGATACAATTCAAGATGCACAGTGTATGACTACTGATGCCCAGTGCTTGCTTTTTCCACTCCGGAGTACGTGCACGCCCGTACTCCGTCGGAACCTACACTGACGCACCACCCGCCGACGTTTTGATCGCTTACGATTCAGCCAAGTAATCATGCCCCACCCTGCCTAGTTCAGGATCCCATGATACATCTATGTGGGTTACTGCTGAAATGGGTCCCCACTACTAGGGTTTTCCAGCCAACATGTTAAATTGGTTAAGTGTCCTAACCCCACCCATCAGTTTAGTTAACATGTTGAATTGGTTAAGTGTTTCCTTAATTGACTTAACCCTACCAATCTTGACTTAGCTTTATTAAAGCACCAACCACTCACATTAGACAGGTATTGTTGTGGTCATTGGATGTGTCGGTCGGTTCCGGGCAGTTTTACACCACAACTCAGTCTAACCTCGGGTCCTTTTTGGGCTCAATGCACTAACCACCCACATTAGACAGGTATTGTTGTGGTCACTGGATGTGCCGGTCAGTTCCGGGCAGTATTACACCACAACTCATTCTAACCTCGGGTTAGGTATATTTGTCTTTTCTAAATTTACATATTTATCCTTTTATGCTTATATGTAAATTTGTCAACAATTTATTGTCATGGCCCACTTTCCCTCTAAATCAAATTCATAATTTTTGGTATGTAAATTATACCATTTCAATGCCATACCATTTACATGGTTATGAGGCAAATATGTTAATTACGTATAGTTTCATGTTTTCCCTAACGTTACCCCCGTTGTATGTTCGCAAAATTACATAGGATGTTAGGCTCGACATTTTAGCCTAACTTATAAACTAAAAGGGGAAAAAGAGGAACTTGCAACATTCCAACATCATACAAAAATATGGATATCACTACAGTTGTGCCACATGAACTTGGCATAATATACTTTTAATTATGAACTTGCAAACTAGATCTATGCAACATGAGTCATAAAATAATAGTTTTACATAGAACTACCAAAATCTAATTAGACATGCAGTGGTGAACTTGCATAGGGGTTGAATCATGCTAACATGGATCTAACATAGAGGCATATGGATCTAACATATAAAGTGTAGATCTAAACATATAGGTTTACATAATCATGTTTTTAACCTATGGACTTGCATGTATTCATATCATGATAGCATCACTTAACTTGCATAAACATATCTTAATTTCTGAATTGACATACAACATATAGATGTCATTACCAAAGTATACAAGGTCGTAGATCTAAACATGCATTCATAATGGATCTAAACATGCATGCATAATGGATCTAAATAATTAGGCATAAACGACATGACTTAGCCTAAAACTTGTATGTATCATAATATCACCAAACGTATATATGATAATTTCATTCCCAAATTCCTATACAACATCATAGGTTTATTCACCAATTTCCACATAACATGATAGGTTCGATAGACCACAATAGTTCATAGGCATATATGATAGAATATACACGAATAGACATAAATCAGCATCACATACAACTTGATACAATTCTATTTTACAATTCATTACAAACCATGTCTTTAATTTATTCACATCTAAAAGATAACTAAACTTACAAACAAAAAGGAATTCTTGAGTTATAGGATCTATATTCTGAAATTGAATTGTTCGCCTTTGATGTAGACCGTTGAATTTTCTTAGTTGAATTAGATTTGATTTGATTTTTACGTAGCTTCTATCTTGCCTTTGAGTTGAAAGAGATGACGGCTATTCTAGGTTCACCATTGACGGCATGGCGGCTCTTGGTATGAATATTTGTGATTTAGGGTTGAGAGTTAGGTTGCTTTTATAGAGGTTTAATTAATTTAGAGTCGTCATATTAACCCTAGAAGCAATCAAGACCATCCAATCAAGATAGGATAACACCTCAGCCGTAATGACTCAGCAGGGAGTCAGAATTTGTCATCTTTTCAGATCTGCACGGGGGAGTAGGTCGACCCACAGGTCGACCCCCAGGTCGACTTGTAGGGTAGGTCGACACTAGGATTGACCCCCTGGTCGACCTGGCCTGGTGCGGGAACTTTCTTGCCCTTCCCTCTTCTGTGTTTAATTTTGAATTTTGAATTTTTGAAACTTCCAAAGGCCATAACTTCTTCATACGAAGTCCAATTCACGCGAACTCAAACTCTGTCTCAACCAGAATTCCGAGATGAACACAATGGTGTAACTCGTTTCCCTTAATTCTCACATTATTCTTTAATTTGTTACTTTAAGGTTTACAGAAAATATGGGGTGTTACATTCTCCCCTCCTTAAAGGATTTCGTCCCCAAAATCTCCAAGTCAAGAAGAACGTATATCCTACCATCCAATCGTCCATCTACTCAACCATCAAACACAGGCGTCCATTGTCCTTAACAGACTTCTAATGCTTCATGATCATATGCATAGTGTGTGTACATGTCCTTATCTAATGCAAAATCAGGCGGTCTACTGATTCAGTTGATCTCCTTAATGCAAGTCATGTTGGTGTCATGCGTCCATTATGTATGCAATCACCCCTAATCATGCTTTCTACATAAGTGTGCAATCATTCATACAAATGTAACATCTATATGATGACACATCAAGTTTCAATCATATACAAGTACATATATGCATGTGCAATATGAAAGTGACTGAGCCGATCTAATACCTATAGTATGTTTATATGCATCCGCGAGAAACCACTTGCAACCATCAAACATAACATGTTTCAAATACATGTTTACATCCATTGGTTTCTACCTAAGGATCGAGAACCGCACTGAGGAAAATACTAAAAAGATAGATACGAGCATGAACAAATTTAAGGAAAAAGATATCAAAGATGTACCCTAAAAAAGAAAAGGGTAGGTTGCGCGTATCTTGGCCTCAGTCTCCCAAGTCGCGTCTTCCTCAGCGTCACTCCATTGAACTTTTACAAGTTCGACTTCGCGGTTGCGTAGCTTTTTGACTTCTGTACCCAAGATACGAGTTGGAACTCTTCTCACAGTCACCTCTTGTTCTACTTCTACGTCCTCTAATATGCTTGGTTCGACCACTTCTACAGACTCATGTAGGCACTTTCGTAAGTGAGAAACGTAAAAGACATTATGAACTCCAGCCAATCTTTCGGGCAGCTCTACTTTGTAAGCCATCTTCCCAATCCTTTCAATTATAGGAAACGACCCTACAAATCTTGGTGCCAACTTTCTTGCGGATCCGAAGAGAACGACGTTCCTCAAAGGAGATACTTTAAGGAAAACTCTGTCCCCAACCTCAAACTCAAGGTCGGTCCTTCTCTTATCTGCGTAGGACTTCTGTCTATCTTGGGCAATCTTCATTCTTTTTCGTATCAAGTCCACTTTCTCTGAAGTTTCTCTAATCATATCTGGTCCAAGTATGAGCTTATCTGTAGACTCCCACCAACAAGTTGGTGATCAGCACGGTCTTCCATATAAAGCTTCGAAGGGTGCCATACCTATGGTGGCTTGGTAGCTATTGTTGTAGGCAAACTCCACCAAAGGAAGATGATCCTCCCATGTTCCTCCGAAGTCAAGAATGCATAATCTCAAGAGGTCTTCTAACACTCTGTTCACTCTTTCTGTCTGACCATGGGTTTGGGGGTGATAGGCCATGCTTAAGCATAACTGTGTGCCTACAGCTTCTTGCAAACTCCTCCAAAACTCGCTCGTAAAGATAGGATCTCGATCACTCACTATGATGGAGGGTATCCCATGGAGTCGGACTATCTCTTTAAGATATATGGATGCTAGAGATGAGGCAGTCCTTCTACTCTTAACGGGTATGAAGTGAGCGCTTTTTGTGAGCCTGTCCACTATTACCCAAATACTGGTATTGCCTCTTCTTGACCTAGGCAGGCCATCAATAAAGTCCATCGAGATGCTATCCCATTTCCACTGTGGGACCTCTAGAGGATGAAGCAAACCACCAAGCTTCCTTTGTTCCGCCTTGATTTGCTGGCATACTAAGCACTTCGAGACGAATTCAGCTATATCCCTCTTCATGCCATCCCAAAAGAAAACCCTTTTGATGCCTTTGTACATTTTGTCTCCACCGGGGTGTATGGTCAAATTGGAATGGTGTGCCTCTTCAAGAACCTTCTTCACCAAATCCCTTGCTTGTGGGACGCATAGCCTTCCATCCCGCCTCAACCAATCCTTATCATCGATGGAGTATCTATTGAGGTGACTAGAAGTCTCACCCCTACTCAACTTATCTATCACATCAACTAGCTGAGGGTCTTCATGTTGTGCGGTCCCTATTGAGTCCAAAAGAGTAGGCTGCACCTCTAGCGATGCTAACAAACCAGTCACATGATCGAAAGAGGGTCTAAAATCAAAGTTGGCTATGTACTCCAAGCTCTTCCTTTCAACAAAGAGAAGGCTTAAGGTCAGCTTCTTTCTACTTAAGGCGTCCGCTACTACATTGCCATTGCCAGGGGTATAGGAAAGCTCGGAATCGTAGGATGCCAAGAATTCCATCCACCTTTGTTGCCTCAAGTTAAGATCTTTCTGCGAGAAAAGGTACTTCAACGATTTATGGTCAGTATATAATTCATACTTCTCACCTAGGAGATAATGGCGCCAAGACTTAAGCGCAAAGACGATGGCAGCCAACTCTAGATCGTGGGTTGGGTAGTTCTTCTCATGTATTTTCAACTGCCTGCCTCCATTAGCTACTACCTTCCCTTCTTGCATCAAGACGACACCTAATCCCGTACCACATGCATCTGTGTATACTATAAACATCTTGCTCTCATCCGGCAATGTCAGAACTGGGGCTGTTGTTAGAGCTCTTTTTAAGCGTTGGAAAGAAATATCGCAATCCAAATCCTAAGTGAAAGTTAAGTTCTTCTTCGTCAACTTTGTAAGCGGAGCCGAGATTTTTGCAAAGTCTTTGATGAACTTTCGGTAAAAGCCCGCTAGCCCGAGAAAGCTTCGGACTTCGGTTGCATTCCGTGGGACCTTCCAATCTTGCACCGCAACTACTTTTACGGGGTCCACAGATAATCCCTCTTTGGACACCACATGTCCAAGAAACCTTACTTCTTCTCTCCAGAAATGGCATTTGGAGAATTTGGCTTTTAACTGGTGTGCATGAAGAGTGTCCATGACTTCCTTTAGATGCTAAGCATGCTCTTCCTCACTCTTCGAGAAAATCAAAATGTCGTCCACGAAGACCACTACAAACTTATTGAGGGACTCCCTAAACACCCTGCTCATCAAATTGACGAAATAAGCGGGTGCGTTTGTCAAGCCGAAAGGCATGACAAGCCACTCGAAGAAACTATCCGGAGTTCTGAACGTGGTCTTGTCAATGCTGTCTTCAGCCACTCTCAACTGATGAAACCCGGTAGCTAAATCTAGTTGGGAGAAAATCGATGCACCTACAAGCTGATCGAACAAGTCATCTATTCTTGGAAGTGGGTGCCTATTCTTCTTGGTCAGCTTGTTTAGCTCCCTATAATCAATACATAGGCGAAGCAAACCATTCGCTTTAGTTGCGAACACTACTGGAGCACCCCATTCAGAAATACTCTGCCTTACAAACCCCTTCTTAAGCAACTCTTTAACTTGCTTACTGAGTTCTTTCCTCTCCCTTGGAGCCATGTGTCTAACGGGTAGAGCGACGGGTTTTGCATTATCAACGAGGTAAATGCGGAAGTCTATATCCCACTTCGGAGGTAACCCTTTAACCTCTTCATAGACATCCGAGTATTCACGGACTACTCTAACAGACTGCAAATTCTCAATAGACGCATCAAGAGATTCTAGATAGCTAAGCATAACAGAGTTCATGGGATTACAAGAAATTTTGAGAGTGTTACCAAGGCGAGTCATGAGTCTAACCACTCTCTTTTCACAGTCGAGGATGGCACCATTACTGGATAGCCAATCCATGCCTAGAATCAACCCATAGCCCGTGAAGCCCAAAACATAGGCATTGCATCTAAACCCCACACTTAATATAGAAATTTCCAAATCCAAACAAATCATTGACAAATAGGTTGAGCCCCCAATTGGATTTGAAACAACCAAGGGATCCTCTACTAAACTGGTGTCTAGGTGCAGAGATTCAACTAAGCAGAAGATATAAAAGAGTGCGATGCGCCAGAATCAAAGAGTCTATGAACAGGATGATCAAAAAGATAAACTAAAGTCTCAATAGAAACATTTCTACCTTGTTCTTGCGGAGGTGCCATGAGGGCGTGAACCTGCCCTCCAGAAGTAGATCCAACTCTCTGCCCTTGCCCTTGCTTTCTTTGGCAGTTCCTAGCCATGTGTCCTGCCTCGCCGCAATGGAAACATCCACCCATCTTCCTTTTCTTCTTCTTCAGTCCTTAACCAGATGTCCAGGAATGCCACAAAAATTACACTTCCTTTTGTCACATGTTTTGTTGTTTTTCCCGCCCTTCTTGGAATCTGTCTTCTTACTCTGTGATTCTTCCCCTTTCTTGTCTTGAGATGCTTCCACCTTTGTCTCCTTCTTGCCAACCTTATCTTCTTCTTGTAACAGTGCCATGTCCACCAGTCTTTCATAAGTCAGACCCATAGGTATATGGGACATAGCTACGCTGTGCAGTGCCTCATTCAATCCTTTAACAAAACAGAGAGCCTTCTTATGTGGAGTGTTCACTAACTCCAATCCGCACCTAGCCAACTGATTGAATTGGTTAACGTATTCCTTGACCGACATACTTCCCTGTTTGAGAGCTAAGAACTTCTCCATCTGTAGGCTTCGTTCAGCATGTGAGAGGAATTTCATTTCAAATCTTATCCTAAAATCCATCCAAGTTTCAATTAGTCTTTCCGCATTAGTGACTTCCCACTAATAGGAAGCTTCGTCTTTAAGCAACCATACCGCCAACTGTATCTTCTGCCTATCATCCACTTCGAAGATATCGAACAAATCCTCAGTTTCTTTGAGCCAGTTTCTTGCTTCCACGAAGGACTCATTTCCATTGAAGTTGTTTCCACCCATGGCTCGAAAGTCCCTACATATTTTTGAGAAAGCATTTGCACGAGGAGGAGGAAGAGGAGGAACCGTTGCAGCTGGGGGAGAAGGAATGTCTGTTGGGCCTGCATCGTTGGCCCTAGCCTCTAGGTACCTCCTGAACCAGCCAGGTATCGGTACACCCTCTGGAAGGTTAAGATTCCCAGACATGCAGAAATGAAAAAGGAAAGATTCAAAACAAAGGATAGAAAGATAATGCATATGGCTTTGGGGGATTATGCCTTTTTTAAGTAAAATAACACTTTTACTTGAAAAATGCTTCTTTTTGAAAATAGTTTTCAAAAACTTTTATCTAATCTGGTAAACCTTTGCTCTGATACCAAGTGAAACACCCCACCTCCGTTAAGGTCACTCACAAAGGGAATGCCTTAACTTCGATGGAGCATTATAGGTAAAAGACATAGATAATTTACAAGACAGATGTATATATAAGCAGCGGAAAATAAAACTAACTTTATTTCAAACATGATTCATAACAAAACATTACAGCCAACTATTTCAAACCAACTTCAAAATCATTACATCATAATTTCTGTCTTAATTATTATATAAAGAAGCATAAATCATAAATAAAACTGCATAAATCCCCAAGTCTAGTGTGTCCAAAGCCATAGCCAAAGATAATGGGCTCCAAGCCATACATTACAGAGTCTTCAAGCTTGGGAAGATGAACGGTCCAAATTAAGCTGAACTATTCCCTCCCTGGCTACCTGAGGGGGGGCGGAAGAAAAGAAGATGAAAGAAAAATGGGTCAGACATAAGTCTGAGTAAGTCCGGTAACTTTTCAGTGTGTGAATAAGGAAAAGGTCATGATAGGAATAAACTGAAAATAGGACAGTACCAGAACAACAAACTAACATAAAACTATATAAGGCAGGATAAACCGAATATACATCGCACCCATGTTTAATTCTCTGCACCTACTTATACTTGTCCAACTTGCACCACGTGTTCATGGTGAATTGATCTGCTTATATCGATCGACTCCTACTCGTATGCATTTATCACGTGTGTCATTTGGCTCCCGCTTGACTGTAGATACCTATGCTGGTCCCACCACGGGGTGTATCAAATCCTATGGTGGCAACCCGACACGATTCAAGATGCACACTGTATGACTACTGATGCCCAGTGCCTGCTTTTTTTCACTCCGGAGTATGTGCACGCCCGTACTAGGGTTTTCCAGCCAACATGTTAAATTGGTTAAGTTTCCTAACCCTACCCATCAGTTTAGTTAACATGTTGAATTGGTTAAGTGTTTCCTTAATTGACTTAACCCTACCAATCTTGACTTAGCTTTATTAAAGCACCAACCACTCGCATTAGACAAGTATTGTCGTGTTCACTTGATGTGCCGGTCGGTTCCGGGCAGTTTTACACCACAACACATTTAACCTCGGGTCCTTTTTGGGCTCAATGCACTAACCACCCACATTAGACATGTATTGTTGTGGTCACTGGATGTGCCGGTCGGTTACGGGCAGTTTTACACCACAACTCTATCTAACCTCGGGTTAAGCATATTCGTCTTTTCTAAATTTACATATTTATCCTTTTATGCTTATATGTAAATTTGTCAACAATTTATTGTCATGGCCCACTTTCCTTCTAAATCAAATTCATAATTTTTGGTAAGTAAATTATACCATTTCAATGCCATACCATTTACATGGTTATGAGCTAAATATGTTAATTACGTATAGTTTCATGTTTTCCCCAACGTTACCCCCGTTGTACGTTTGCAAAATTACATAGGATGTTAGGCTCGACATTTTAGCCTAACTAATAAACTAAAAGGGGAAAAAAGGGAACTTGCAACATTCCAACATCATACAAAAATATGGATCTCACTACAGATGTGTCACATGAACTTGGCATAATATACTTTTACATAGAACTACCAAAATCTAATTAGACCTGTAGTGGTGAACTTGCATAGGGGTTGAATCATGCTAACATGGATCTAACATAGAGGCATATGGATCTAACATATAAAGTGTAGATCTAAACATATAGGTTTACATAATCATGTTTTTAACCTATAGACTTGCATGTATTCATATCATGATAGCATCACTTAACTTGCATAAACATGGCATAATTTCTGAATTGACATACAACATATAGATGTCATCACCAAATTATACAAGGTCGTAGATCTAAACATGCATGCATAATGGATCTAAACAATTAGGCATAAACGACATGACTTAGCCTAAAACTTGTATGTATCATAATATCACCAAACGTATATATGATAATTTCATTCCCAAATTCCTATACAACATCATAGGTTTATTCACCAATTTCCACATAACATGATAGGTTTGATAAACCACAATAGTTCATAGGCATATATGATAGAATAGACATGAATAAACATATATCCGCATCACATACAACTTGATACAATTCTATTTTATAATTCATTACAAACCATGTCTTTAATTTATTCACATCTGAAAGATAACTACACTTACAAACAAAAAGGAATTCTTGAGTTCTGGGATCTGTATTCTGAAATTGAATTGCTCGCCTTTGATGTAGATCGTTGAATTTTCTTAGTTTAATTAGATTAGATTAGATTTTGACGTAGCTTCTATCTTGCCTTTGAGTTGAAAGAGATGACGGCTATTCTAGGTTCACCATTGACGGCATGGCGGCTCTCGGTATGAATATTTGTGATTTAGGGTTGAGAGTTATGTTGCTTTTATAGAGGTTTAATTAATTTAGAGCCATCAGATTAACCCTAGAAGCAATCAAGACCATCCACTCAAGATAGGATAACACCTCAGCCGTAATGACTCGGTAGGGAGTCAGAATTCATCATCTTTTCAGATCTTCCCGGGAGGGGGGAGGTAGGTCAACACTAGGGTCGACCCTTTGGTCGACCTGGCCTGGGGCGGGAATTTTCCTGCCCTTCCCTCTTCTGTGTTTAAATTTGAATTTTTGAAACTTCCGAAGGCCATAACTTCTTTATACGAAGTCCAATTCACGCAAACTCGGACTCTATCTCAACCAGAATTCCGAGACAAACGCAATGGCATAACCCGTTTCCCTTAATTCTCACATTTAAAATTAATTATTCATTAGTTCTTTACTTTAAGGTTTACAGAAAATACGTGGTGTTACAGATTCGAGTTGTTTACTGATCATAAATCGTTAAAATACCTTTTCTCCCAGAAGGAACTAAATCTCCGACAACAAAGATGGTTAGAATTCTTGGCTTCCTATGATTTCGATATTGCATATACACCTGGAAAGGGC
This sequence comes from Allium sativum, assembly GCA_030737875.1. Classification (NCBI taxonomy): domain Eukaryota; kingdom Viridiplantae; phylum Streptophyta; class Magnoliopsida; order Asparagales; family Amaryllidaceae; genus Allium; species Allium sativum. The sequence continues at coordinate 192,080,979 of CM060927.1, read as the reverse complement.
AATGCAGTAGCTGATGCATTGAGTAGAAGACATGCCAGTTAGGGGCTATGTTTCTTTAGTGGAAGCAACTGGAGTATATCGTAGGGTATGATTTCAGATCAAGGTGCGAATTGGATCCAGAAATGTTAGCAAGTTTGACGATCAGACCCACTTTGATTGAGCGGATTCGTTCCAGTCAGAAGGACGGTCCTAACCTATTGGAAATCATCTCCAAGTTAGAGATGGGTATCGACGAGGAGATGAACAAGTGTGGGCTTGATCGAGATGAATGGCTTAGAAAGAACGGGAGAATAGTTGTACCCAATGCCAATGGATTGAGAGATGAAGTGCTTAGAGAATGTTATCACTCAAAATTGACTATACATCCCGGTGGTAACAAAATGTATCGAGACATGAAGCATACCTACTACTGGGAAGGGATGAAAAGAGATGTTGGGAAGTTTATATCCAAATGCATGAACTGCCAGTTAGTTAAAGCCGAGCAAAAAAACCTAATGGTTTGTTGCAACCATTAGAAATTCGAGAATGGAAATGGGAACAAGTCTCAATGGATTTCATTGATGGGTTACCAAGGACTAGATCGGGCCATGATAGTATTTGGGTGATTGTGGGCTGATTGACCAAGAGTGCATGGTTTATACCCGTCTAGTCGAATAGAACAGCAGCTAAGTTAGCAGAACTGCATATGAAATGGATAGTGAGACTTCATGGAATACCCAAAGGCATTGTGAGCGACCGAGATCCATTGTTCACTAGTGGATTTTGGAAGAGCTTACAAGAGGCTTTAGGATCAGAATTACATCTCAGTACCGCGTATCATCCTCAAACCGACGGCCAGACAAAGAGGGTGAATCGAGTATTAGAAGATCTCTTGAGAGCTTGCATATTAGATTTTGGTGGATTATGGGATGACCATTTGCATCTATTGGAGTTCGAATATAATAATAGTTATCAATCCAGTATCGGTATGGCTCCATTTGAAGCTTTGTACGGAAGACCGTGCAATTCACCATCATGTTGGTTAGAAACCGGTGAGAAGTTTGTGCTTGGGCCAGATGTGATAAGAGAAACTTCAGACAAGATTAAGGTTATCCAATAGCGAATGAAGGCTGCCCAGGATAGGCAGAAGAGTTATGCTGATAAGAGGAGAAGGGATTTAAAATTCTCCATTGGTGACTTGGTGTTTGTCAAGATTTCTCCGTTAAAGAGCGTGATACGATTTGGTAGGAGAGGCAAGTTAACACCAAGATTTATTGGTCCATTCCCAGTTCTCGAACAAGTTGGGAATTTGGCATATAAAGTTAAGTTGCCGGACAAGATGGCGGGAGTTCATAACGTATTTCATGTTTCCCAGTTAAGGAAATTCATGCACGACCCCGATGTGGCTATTTCACCTGATCAGTTGGATGATATCGAAGTAGAACCCGAGGCGGTTGGGAACCGCAAGCCTATTTGTATTGTCGAGCACGAAACGAAGAAACTTCAAAGGAAAGCGGTGAATCTAGTCAAGGTTCAGTGGGGCGAGGATGAGAATGACTGTACTTGGGAGACAGAGGAAAGCATTAAGGAGACGTATCCAGAACTCTTTGCCTGGTAAAGTTTTCATTTCGATTTAGTCTTTCCGCATGCTAGGATAGGTTTGTTTTGTTTGTTTTGTGTGTCAGATTGTTTGTGAATGACTGATAGGCATGCGAAACACCTTTGTATGTTTTTGGTTAAGGAATTTCGGGGGCGAAATTTCTTAAGGGTGGGAGAGTGTAACAACCCGCATTCTACGCATCGGATGATCGTAGAATATTTATTTCATTATCATATGAAGTCGTATAGTCGTGTAACTTTGGGGAACAACTATTGGGGTCATTTCCCATGTTCACGATTTTTGCCAATTTTTAAATGACCGTTTTGCCCCTAGTTGATCTTGTTTTGGCCATAACTTTTGATTGGCAAGGAGTTTTGACCTAAAACCACTTTCATTGAATTCAGATGATGGTTTACAATTTCGTAGAGTGGTCACATTAGCCAAACGGACTCACCTTTGGGAGATATGGCTAAAATAATGTGTAGAAGGTGAAAAATAGCTTAATTGGGCCTAATTAGGGTGATTAACAAGAGGGCCTATAACCATTTCGGGATTAGGGTTATGGGGAGGCTGAGAAAGTTAGGAAACGATTTTTATTTCATTTTTCAGCCACCTAAAATATCTCCCAAACCCTAACAATGGCCTCCATCTTCTAGAATCATCTTTAATCGCCATTTAATCAATTTTTAGCCTAATCTACATCTAATCAAGGCAAAATAGCATCAAATTGGGAATAGAGCTGCTGTGTTGCATAGAGATTCAACCCAAATCAGAGATACTTTCAGATCTAAGTTTTATTTGTAGCTAAGGTGAGTGATTTGCTTTGTTTCTCACTAATTACGGCTAATTAGGGTGATTAGTGTTAATTAGCGAAATTATAACTCAGAAAAATCTGGAAAAAAATTGTAAAATTGTAAAATATTATTTTAGGGCTCTAAAAGAAATTTGAGCTAATCTGGATAAGTTTTGCTAATTGTATGTTTAAACATGATTAAGGGGGATTATGGGAAAAACATGGGTTTTTGGGTATGTTTGATCCGTATAAACATGTTAAATTATTGTTTTGCTGTTTGTGAATGATTGTACGCGTTGCTATTACTTTATGGCAAGATTTATGATTTCTCAGAACAGTTAGATTGGTCTAAAACACCGTCGTGTGGCGTAAACACTTGCGGGAAAAGTCTTAGGAAATAGTGCAGGAATGTGGACTGGATCAGATCGCCCCTCCCCAATCGTGAAGTATGCGTCACGACCCGACCTAGCATATGTGCCACGAACCGATCTGACCAGGACCTCACGATCCAGCTATCTCCGATCCGTTCGCCTCTAAAGTCTTCCGATCTGAACCGCTCGCACACACGAATCACGAACTGGAGCACACGCGAACCACGAAGCTTGGTCACGACCCGACCCAAAGGATCAACCACAAACTAAAGAGCACGACCCGAACCTGATGTTGACCATGAACCGGAGTGCTCGAACTAGTCCCCACGAGCCGAACCGGAGCACCAGGAGCCACTTCGGGGACCACGAACCGAACCGCTAGAGAGGGGTAATCACGACCGAACCGAACTGAAGAAGTGAAGAAGGACCGAACCGATCCAGAGGAGACCATAACCCGAGATGCAAAGGTAGTCCAAATAGGAAGAAGAACTCAGGATCCATGTAACAACCCAGAAAATCTGAGCCAATTTAAATTTTTTAATTTGGCTATTTTAGTGGATTTTAAATATTTAAAATAAATTATTTTAAATAATAACGACGAAAAGTATGTTTGAATCGATGTTTGAAAATAAATATAATTATTTTAAATTATAAACAAGGCCTGAAAATGCGCGGCAGTTTCAAAATTGGAATTCAAACTTTGACTGACTATACTTGGTGCAAAATAAAACGGATTTTAGTGAAACCAAAAATATTTAAATCTGTTTATGAATATCTTTCTAACGAATCTGAAAAATCGAAGTTTCATAGCGGGGGTCAAAGGTTATGGCCAAATGAATTTTCAGAAAGGTCGCTATAAAATTTGTATAGCCCGTGAAAATAGCCATTGTGCAAACGACCTCAGAATTCGACGAAACCACTTTTGTTGGATCCGGTATGTCAAATTATTGCTAGGTTTCAAATTCCATAATTTTTGAAGTTAATATGTGAGCGTGGCGAAGGAAAATGTGTTTGGTTGATTTCAGTTAAATTGGATCGACCAGAAAATGGCCATTTTTCAAACGGTTTCAGAATTCGACGAAATCATTTTTGTTGGGACCGTATCGTCGAAACATAGCTAGATTTATTTTTCTGGAATTTTTGGGATCAGTATGTAGCCCCGACAAATTGAAATGTACGTTCAAAACAAGTATTGAATGTTTTATATTTTAATTTGAAGAATACCTGACTGAAACAGTTAAATGGGCCTACAAAACATATTCCATTGTGTTCGGAATGGGGGTATTCAGCTGGGGTAACGGCCTATTATATTTAAAACTGATTTCAACAGTTTAAAAGCGTCGCTAATTCAGTTTGTTTATAAAAATGATATCTTTCTAGTTTCTTGTCGAAATCCAGTGAAACAAGAGATAGTGGACTCGTGCGAACATCTTCTACATTCTAGAAGAGACCGGATATTTTTCTGAGCCTACTACAATTTTTGGTGGAGTGGAACCCAATGTGAGATTTCTAATTTATAAACGATATGGATAACAACGATGTATAAATTAGATAGTCGAAGTATGAGTTATATAAGTGTTGTACACCACATGTATATGCGTTGTATAAGTTGTATGTTCGATGTATAAGTTATATATGCATTGTAAAAATAATATATGCGTTGAAATAAATTGAAATTATATTGAAATGAAATCGAAATATAGTTATATACGTATATATATATACATATACATACATACACACACACATATATATATATATATATATACTCCCCTCGTCCACAGACCATGGACGATATATATTGGTTGTGATACTGTTTGGATTATTGGTTGATGTGAAATTTAGTGAATATCATGAATGGTTGATTTGAAATGATTGATTGTGGTTGAAATCCCAATAGGATTAGTATATGGGAAAATTCGTCTGCGTACGAACTAGATATTGAAAATCCCCATTGTCAAAAACTGCGAGGCTTTAAGGTAGAGCGAGGAGGCGTACTCGGGACGGTGCCGGTTTTAACTACCCTGCCGTTATGCTGCCGAAATTTTCAATAATATTCATGTGTTAGAATTATTTCCATGTGTTGAAACTATATTCATGTGTTGAATGGAAATTCATGTGTTGAATAGAACATGTGTTGAATGAAATTCATGTGCTGAATAAATTCTTTGAAAGATAAAAATAACATTTTTATTATATATATATAGACTATATAAAATGTTAGTATTTTAAATAAATTGTTTTTAACACCAAAAATAACATTTTTACCATATGTATGAACTATATATAATCATCATGTTTTGAAATAAATTGTTTTAACAATAAAAATCACATTTTTATTATATATATAAACTATAGCAAACATTCATGTGTTGAATAAAGGACTAGAACGATAAAAATCATATTTTAATCGTATGTGTGAAGTCGAAAACATTCATGTGTTGAATATATAGATTGAACAATAAAATCTACATTTTTATTGTGAATATGAAGTGCTAAAAATATTCATGTGTTGAATAAATATTTTTATTGATAAAAATATCATTTTTATCATGTAAAGGACTCGCTAAAAATAGACAAGTGTTGAAATAAATATTTGTTTGATATGAATATTATTTTTAACATGTGTATGAACTAAATAATGTAGTCATGCGTAGAAAGATATTTTCGTTCGCTAAAAACATCATTTTTATACGAAATATGAAGTGTTAAAAATGGTGATGTGTTGAAATAAAAATCTGCTGGATAATAATATCATTTTTATCAAATATATGAAGTGAATATGGTTTTGAAATCGAAGAATGAATTATATTTATATATATATATATATATATATATATATATAAATATAAAAAAAATCGAATAACGAAGCTGCAGTTCATATTTTGAAACCGTGATTTTAAACGATTATTGCAGGAGATCCGACCATCGGATTTTCCCAGAACCGAAACCGTTGGGTTCGCTTTGGAAATATCTTTCCAAGGACACCAACTTTGCAAAGATCCAACGGTTGGATTGTCTGGAATGTTTAATTCAAATATGAAGAAAAACAGCGCTAGAGTCGATTATATATATATATATATATATATATATATATAATTAAATTAAATCGAAAAACGACGCTGCAGTTCGTATTTTGAAATCGTAACTTCAAACGATTGTACCGGGAGATCCGACCGTCGGATTTTCCCAAAACTGAAACCGTTGGATTCGTTTTGAAAAGATCTTTCGAGTGATATAAAAGTTGTGAAGATCCAACGGTTAGATTTTCAGATATGTGTAAATCAAATCTGAAGAAAAACAGCGCCACGGTCGCGTTATGGCCTGAAGCGTCGTTTGAGTGAATCGGCTATTTTTAAATAAATAAAAATAGCGATAAATCATGATAAAATATTATCAATGATATGAAATGGAAATAAACTGAATTTGCTCGGTTTATTTGATATTTGATGGTTGAATGTGTTTGGCGTGAAAATTACATTAAAGGACAGAATTAGTGATATCGAATAATTTAACCATTGAAATGAATTGATTTGAAATTCAAAATATACGTGAATTATTTGAAAAGGCCGAGTTGATTCTCATTTCAAATAATTGATCGATGGTTGAAAGTCAAAGATATGAAGACGGTGCAAGACCGATGATCTTCACGTCAAATGGAGGGGTACTACTGATGCTCGTGATAGGAGTAGCTACCTTGAAAGGGCTAAAGTAGTAACCGTTCGGACGTACTTGTTGATTGTACAGATGTGCGAGGTATAAGGTGCCTCCGGTTTCGTTCAGACCCAGAACGGACTTGTAAATGGACTGTGTGTCTGACATTGGATATCATTCTGTGTGATTGATGGATATTAGTTGCATGGAATGGTTTGCCTGTGTGGCATGCTAAGATGCAAATGATCAAAGCTTTTGTTGAAAAGCATAGCTTTGTGGTTGATGATCAAAGCACGGCCTGTGTGGCATAGCTTTGTGTTTAGCGTTGTTTCGCGAGCCTCACACCCCGGTATGAGCCAGAAACGGGAGGAGGACATCAGGGAGAACATGTGTTTCCTTCTAGCTAGTAGTGGTGCTTTGGGTTTTGCACGCCCGGGTATTTTACTTATGTGGATGATGGAAAGCGAGGCCTCGGTTAGTTCGGTCTCTTCGGAGCCGATGATTTGGTCGGATATGACCAGTGACGCCCCATAGGGCGGGGAAACGCAGTGTTCATGAATTTTAATCCACATCGAGTGGACCGTCCCTGATGATCCAAGGCTTGCCTTCGCGCTTGCCTATGGGGCGGGCTACAGCGTCTCGAATTCGGTAAGGACGATCCCTTGCCTTGGTTCATGACGGAAATCCAATTTCCAAATACGACATCGTGTGGTTTTGATTGTATACCCATATATGGCGACATAGTGGTATGGGGCATTAATGCCATCTATGATTGATACTTATGATTTGAAATTGTTTTTGAAACATATAAACACTAGTAATAATATCAAATGCCATTTTTTTATTCGTATCAAGAATATTTTGGCCATTATAAGGTAAAACTCTATCCTCCGGTTTGTGTTGCATTGTGTGATGGGAACTGAGTCTTATATTGGCTTCATTTTTATAAAAAGCATTGCGATATTTAAAAGATTTACTTGTTTTAAAGCACTGGCAATCCAATGGAGTAAACCCGTTCCGCGAAAGTGGCGCGGTCCTATGATTAGCCATATTGAAAAATATGTTAAGTAGATTTCTAATATCAGTCCCATGACTGACTCGTAGTTTGTTTCACTTGCAAACTCGGGTGCCCCTTTTTCTACACGGGCAGCCTTGTATTTAGGTTTTTAGCAGGCTCTTTCTGGATAGCTGGAGCTGAAGATGGATTTTATCATTTATCTCTTTTTATGCTGTTCAGCTCCTATTGTACATATTATGTTCTGTTTTCCGCTGTAGACATTTATGTATAGCTGAACTGTATTTGTACTAAGTATGATCCTGTATACTGTGTAACTCTGATGATTATGTTTATCTAGCGTATTCTATTATACATTATCTGGTGTATTTTATTATTTCTGTTCTGCTATTATCTGTTTATGTGTTATATTCCAAAGATTACCCTTGCTACCGTCGAACGGGGTTTGGGGTCGTCACAATCCAGTTGGGAACCAACTAGTTAGCTTCATGAGTTGGGCTTTGCTGCGGGACGTGTGCTAAGGGGTTCTCGACGTCCATAACTTTGATTCACCACCAAGACGGATGTTAGGCTACGGATCAGTGCAGTGGGGTAGTTACTACTCCATAGGGCAGAGTGATCGTAGCATGGCTATGATCCAGTGCAGTGGAGTCGTCATGACTTCATGGGGCAGAGCGGACATAGCAAGGGATTAGTGGCTATGGATCAGTGCAGTGGAGCCGTCACGACTCCATGGGGCAGAGTGATCATAATAAAGGAATTGGGTGGTCAAAGCGGTGGATCTCGTATGCTTTACGCACTGAGTGAGAGATGTGAGGATGGTTGCTATGCTTCATTGTTTGCCATCACTATGACATGCACACCCCCACCCCCGTATCTTTACACCATATGCTAGTGTTACCTTAGAGTATTGTACATCCTGTTGTGCTAACTCTTTGGTTGCAGGTCCAGGTATGGTTTTGTATACTTGTTATTATTCTGTTTTACTGCTTATCTCTTATACCAGACTTTTGTTTGACCCAGAGTTTTATGTCTCTTCTTATTACTCTGGGTGCTCTTAAACGGACAGACTAGAGAAAGGTCAGGTGATTATGCACGAGTAGCTGTACCGGAGACGAGTAGGAGGCTTCCACGTATGACATATATAGATATTCTCCCTGTGTCGCTGCTGGTCACTACTTTGGGCATTAGTAGTGTACCTTTATCTTTGCTTTAGAGACAGTATGTTGGAGTTGTAATAAGCTATATTTTGAATTTCCGCTGCTATGATGATTATGGTTTAGTTTTCAGCTTATGCACTGTCTCGCCTGTTTTATGTCAATTATGTTATTATTATATTTTATTCCATGCGCTGTGAGACATTCTATAGGTTCTTTGTTAGTTCACCGTATCCTTTCCTTTCTTTGGCGACCGTCCCGTGCTAGTCGGGCATTGACACAGCGCACCTTCATTGGAAATGTCGGCTGGTGCGGGGCGGGCCGTCACATAACATTAATCCTAATTAACATCAAAATTTATTTTATTATTTTATTAATATTTTGAATTTCAAAAATTAAATTTTAAATTTAAATTTTAAATTTAAATTTTAAATTTTAAAGTTTTAAATTTAAAATTTAAAGCAAAGGAAATAAGCAAGACAATCAAGGCATTCAGTCAACCCAAAAATCTAAAAATTAATTAAGGCATACCTGGTTTTTAGATCCATTTCTTCAATAGTCTCTGAATTCTGTATTGATCTTCTGAAATTTGATGATGAGATCTGCTCTATTGTGACAGGCTCATTTTTCTGATTTAGATGGTGTATTCATTTGCTGAACTCGAACACTGTATGAGAAAGATATCGAAAATTTAGTAGTTCAACCAACTTTGCGCCAAAATTTGAATTTGAATTTGAATTCTGAATGAATGGACACTACAACTACTATATAAAGGCCCAAAAGTCATGTCTCTTCATAATTATTTCTCTTCTTCTTCTTCTCATTTTCCATTTTCAATCAAACTTTCAAGAGACATAACTTTTTCGTTTCTTGACGAAATCCAAGGACATCGATCAAATAATAGTTTGAGGATGAATTTTATTGGAGTGCAGCAAGTTGAAATAGTAAGAGGAAAACAGAAAATCTCGTAACAGTTTTTTCTGTTTTCGATAGTCAACTTCGAATCACCATATCTCACTAAATTTTTATTGGAATTTGATGATCTACCAATCAAAACAACTGCAAGAACGAGAACTACAATCTGGAAAAAGATTTGTACAAAATAGTCTAACCTGTGGATGCAATTTAAAGATTATTGTCGGTAGTTTTGGTTTCCTTCTCTTTAATCATCAAAATTTCATTTGATCATCGCTTGATCAATTCTTGATGGATTCACATGAAACCAGCGATATTACGAAGCAAATGACGAGAAGTACAGTATGAAGATAAGTTGTAGATCTGGTACCCAATTCTTTGCTGATTTATATTATATTATATTATATATACATATACATACATATATATATATATATATCTGTTTCTTCTTGATGCCTCTTCACCAACCGTCAGTGCTCTTCTCCTCTTTTTAATTTCTTTTCAGAATTTGAATTTTCAATAACCACCATTTTGGAGTTTGAATTACCGATAGCCACGTCACCATCTTTTCAGAGTTTGAATTTCCAATAGCCATATAACACATCTTTTCCTTGTAAAACAACACAACTTTTCAAAGAATCAAGTAACTTTTCAAATAATTCAAATGACTTTTCAAATAATCAAATGAATAATCAAATGACTTTTCAAAATAACTAACTACAATAATATCATGATGGTTTTGTAACATATCCGTATATCAAAAATTTCAAAATAAAATAAATTCAATTTTCAAATTTCAAAAATCAATTCATAGTAACTTGATTTTTCAAAACAATCGAATGTAGACTCATCTAATACTGATGCAATACACAAATTTAAACTAGCGCTCAAAATTTTCCATTTTAGAAATTTTCAAAAAATCAGATTATGAACTTTATGAAAGACCTTGCTCTGATACCAATTGTTAGGGAATGCAAAATGGATCGTTAAGGCAAAACAAACACTAGAGGGGGTGAATAGTGTTTGTGAGAATTTCAACTAGATCTAAAACTTATGTGAACTACGAGATGAATCAAACACCACAAACACAATCACAGACACAGATTCAAACATAGATACAAAATAAATAGAAATAAAGATGCAGAAAAGGAAAGAACACACCGGATTTTATATTGGTTTGGATTGCTCATTCGTTCAGTCCCACGCAACTCTGGATTGCGCAGAATTTTATAACTATATCAAAATCCAATTACAACCTCCTTGATTTCACGACTACAAGGGATACCATCGATTCCAACCTCCTTGATTTCACGGCTACAAGGGATACCACCGATTCTAACCTCCTTGATTTCACGGCTACAAGGGATACCACCGATTCCTCTTTTACTCAACCCAAACAGTTACTAACAGCCCTATAACTCTTCAATAGCACTTGATTCGGAGAGAGAAGAGAGTGTAGAAAAAAGAAGTTTGATCAAAATAGAATTGAATTCGGTAGAGTATAAGTGTAGAAATCATAAAAATGATTATATAATGAAAGAGGAGAAGAAGATATGGTTGAAAATTCGGTTTTAACCCCTTTTTATAGAGTGTGAAAGGATGCAACGGTTCTGAATCGTTTCAAATAGTGAAAAGACATTTCCTTTCAAAATTGAAAAAGTGACAATTATATGTGCACATGGTGTTTTTGATATGTCGACATACCCTAGTGTAATTTTGTATTTTAAAGCATTTTTCAAGTGTTTTGATATTAATATAATTCTGGAAATTCTTGAGTAAAAATCCAGTGTTGTAAATTAATAGTATATAGTAGAAAAAACATATGAAAACATAAATTTAAACTATATAAATATATTTATAAAATTATAACATTATAAGGTTTTAAACTATATAAATATATAAAGTGTAATAATATAAAATTTAAGTTTGAAAAAATAATAATAAGAAAAGATAAAAATAAAATAAAGATGATTGAGGATAGAATTGAAAATCAAAATTAGAATTTAATTTGAACTTAGAGTGTTATTTAGAGTCTTACAAAATCTAGACTCTATAACTATATTACTCTTGATCTCTTGAAATCTTGAATACTCATGAGTCTTGAAATTTCTTTGATTTTTGAATCTCTATTATCTTTAAACTATAAAGTATTTAGTAATATTTTCTGTATATAATTCCTGCATATATATATATATATATATATATATATATATTCTATACAAAAAATGTTTGTGTATATTTTATAATCAATGATAATTGAAATAAGGTTGTTGTTGTCATCAAAACTCCATTCTCCAACATTGGCCTCCTCTCTTCTTAGATGATCTAAGTTTACAAATCGACACAAAGCTTCAGTGTTTTTGCAAATCTTCATTTCATAGCAGTTCTCTGGTCTTTTTGTTGAAGCTTAAAGAAGGGATTGGTATGATGAGAAATCTTGTAGAGAGATTCAAGAATTAGATCTACAAATGCTGATAGATTTGAGAAGAATGTGATATATATATATATATCCATTCCCTCAATCTGATTTAGTTAATTTAGTGAAATGACGTCAGGTCTGCAAAATTTCTGATGAGACTTATCCTAAGTTGATCCACCGACATTAGATCTTGAAAATTTCTAATCAGATTTACCAGTGATGCAGAGCTCCTTCTTAGACAAATAAATTTTGTCACAGAGAGAATTCTAGTAAGAAAGTCACCCTTTCGATAAGTGCTCGGTAAGTGATTTATGATGATATTTCCTTCAATACATGCTTCTAGATAAAGTATATGTCATGTTCAATATTCTTAGTTCAAGAATGTAATATGAGATTTGCGGTTAAGGACACTGTGATGAGGATGTCACACCACAATGTATAGGTTTATTAATATCTACACTAAGTTCACTTAAAAGAGAACTGATCTACATTATTTTTGTCGTTACGCTAGCTATACTTAGGAACTCGGTCTTTGTAATTGAGCTTGAGACTAAAGTCTGTTTTTTGAACACTGTGATACATGAATTTGACCCTAAAAGATGCAATATCCACTAGTTGATCTCCTATCATTAGGATCCCTAGGCCAATTAGCATCTGCAAAATCAGATATATTAATATTCACTGTTTCACATCTCAAATATATTTCTCGAGATCTCCTTTGACATATCGTTTTAGGCTCCCTCCGAAATGAAATGGAAAATATCAATGTAAATCTCGTGTCGAATATATAGTTCGAAATATTGCAGTATAGAACGATATATTAATCGAGACGAGATGCTGAAATATCAATCAAGATCTTGATTTTTTAGTTAAAATTTAAAACCATTCCTAAACCAAAATAATACTTAATAAAACTCAAATCTAGCACAATAATATCCTGCTTTTTATATTTTGCATGTTAGACGACCATATTGTATACTCTGACATGTTCTACTGCTTATGATTTTCATATTCATCATTTTAACTAATACATTACCTATGAAATTATGTATTTTATGTTCTACTTATGCTTCACTATTTAATGTTTTGGATCTTTTTTATGTTTTATACATAACAATTTGTACTCGTGGATCATAAGTTGTAAGCACTAACCTATTTTTATTGTGTCATTTTTTTAAACCATATTGTGGTTTATGAATATAAATGTTCTTTCGTAAATTAAGAACAACGAAGTGATTTTGCAATTTAAGTCTAAAATACTATTTTTCTAAAATATTGTTAGATCTAGATTAATCCTAAAAGGGGGGTGAATAGGGTTTATTACAATTTTTCAAGAGATATTAAAATATTCACAGATCATAGAATATAGCAGAAATAGAAATGCAGAAAATAAATGACACAAGACATACCCAGCTTCGGAAAAATCCTGCCTATTGTTGCATTCCTAAGATTTCTACTAGGTGATAGAACAGATCCCACTTACAGGACCATGTAAACTCGCAAACCCCTCGCTCCTATTCTAACCTACGCTCAAAACCATAGACTGGTCTATATCCCCTAGACTATATTTTCCCCTAGTTTATAGACTCTAGTAAACTGCCTAGTTTTACACACGAAACTATGAAACCACCAAGATTTTACTGACTCTAGAAACTGCCAGTTAATCCCCTAACTGGATCCCCCAGAATTTTACAGACTCTAGAAACTGTTTTGTCGATGAATTACAACTCAAATTAAAACAAACACAAAAATAAACAAAAAACCCTAGTTTTTTAATAGAGAACTTAAACTCCCTTTATCTTCATGGCCAGCCCACTTAGAAAAAGACTCCACCCTTTTGTTCACTTTATTTCCGATCTCTTTCCTCTTTTAAAATGGCGGTTGGAAAAAATTCTAGGGTTTCTATGAAATCCTCCCTAGATCGATTTGATTGCTGAAATGTTTCTCGTATGGATTCAGTCTTGAATTGCTTGCTTCATCGATTGAATGCTTTCTGATTTGGGGGAATTTCTATCGATCGAAAGCAACAGAGAAAAAAATGTGAGTTTCTCTGGATTTTGTATTTCAATTATACTCTTGTTTTTCGATGGTTTTATCTGCCTATGATGATACGGTGTATACATGATAATATAATCCTATAATCGCTCTCTGATTTCACAAAATGCTTGGCCTGATTTTGCGTTGCGTGAATGTTGAAAATTCCCCCCTTTGTTGCTTTGCGGGATTTATGAAATGTATCCAGTTGTGTTCTTGGCCTTTAGAGAATCTAATGAAATTATTATTTTCCAAATCGGATTACGAAATCATGTTCTCCTCTTGGATGATTTGGAAAAAGATTTCTTGCCTAAACTTGATTTGTCCAAAAACCAGAAACATAAAAATGGAAACAATCTATAATTTCAAATGTGGGATTTACTTGACCAAATCTTGCCGATTATAAATCATTTTAATTTTGGAACTCATCTCTGAACACATTGAATCATTACTGGAAATATTCGAATGAGTCTCATACCCATTTCTGAATATAAAAAAACTCATGCCAGATTAGCACTTTGATTTATTGCCATAGAAATTTTTGTGAACATTATTTGTCACCCTTTGGCTCCTTTTATGATTTCATTCTTTGTTGCCATGTATAGATTGCTTGATGAATTTATCTTGAATGATTTGTTACATACTATATGCTGAGAAACCTGACATTAAATTCTGGAAAGAATTTTAAAACATTGTCAAATACACTTGCTTAATTTCTGGAATCAAAACAATTTGTTTCGTTCCCAACAGATTTCTCTTGCCAAAAATGCTTGCATTGATTTGTGTTTGTATTCCAGAGTATACTAAAAACTAATGCTGAATATAAATCTGTCCAAAACATGATTGATACATGCCCAGAATTCCATTTGCCATTACTGTCGAGTAATTTCAGGAAATAGATGAACTCCTACCAAAACAGGAACAGATTTCTTGAAAAGCTTTAAAATGCTTCATCAACTGTTTTGCATGATTTCAGGAATCAGTTTAAAACTTGCCAATTTGGCTTGACACATTTACTTTCTAATGACTGAACCATGTTTTGAAAGTGTATTTAACTTGCATTTCTGACTTGACTCATTGATGTACTGAAATGTTTGTACACTACTTGTCAACTTAAAACTGTGTATATGAGAAAGCTAAACCTGATCAATTCAATGTGCATGATACTTGAGCTGTAACACTTATGATGTAGCTCCATCATATTGAAAAGTGTCCACGTGAAACAAGAATGCCACCATGTTGATGTTGTGTATCCACTTGATCACTTGAATTGTACCTTGTCCATACTAGTTTGCTGTTTACGCCATAATGTTGATGCTGCTTGACATTGTGTAGCTGCACTTGTGTTGAAACATCTTGAATATTATGTTGCTATCTGAACCCGACTATTTTCTTGCTGTGTACCACTTGACTATGCTAATTTGAACTGAAACTTGTACTTGTTCACCTTCATGTTGTAATCTGATTTGCATCTTTAGACCATGATTTTGCTGTTTGAACTGCACTATCTTGATCATGTCCTCACCTTTACACTGTTCCACTTTGCACTGAGTAGAGTTGGTCTACGTGGATGCTCCTCAGTTGCACACTGATTGGCGAGGCAGTGCACATGTGTATATTTATACACATGTGTATATGCAGCCATTTAGAAAAGATTTCTTGTCCCTACACTGTAATATGCGTATATGTACTGTCTGCCTTGTGGTATTTACAGTGTATCACTGTGAATATCACAAGTTGTCTTGACACAATCAGATAGATTAATAAATCTGATCAAGTCAGAAAAATGATGAGAAACACACCGAAATTCTGAGGCAAATAAATTTTTAAAATAAAAATTATATCTGCCAGAATCTGAAATTATTTCTGATCCAGATACTGTGTGTGTGTTTTTGTATATGACAGGTAAGCAGATGATGACTGGACCGACTTAGAGCTATGAAGACAAAAGACAAAGAAAAAGAGTGTCAGTGTGTGTTTGTATATGTGAAATGTAACTGTGTCAAAGAATGTACTGAGTGATGAGTGATGTAGTGAGGAGCAAATGTATGAAATTGAATATTTAGTGAATTTGTGTTGTATTACAGAAATGTACAAATAGTGGAGTATAAAAATTGTACTGTTTGATATTGAAATAAAATATTATATTCAAATAAAATACTGTTTGAATGTTTAATTCTTGTGCAATAGTATTCTATTTAAATATAAATATTATATTTCTATCTGTGATGTAGAAAATCAGTACAACAACAAACACATTTAACATAATATATATTTGGTTGTTATCATCAAACAAAAATCATATAATTATGTATCCAACACCATTATATACAGTAATCTCCCCCTTTTGGTGATGACAAACAAGTATTAAGATTTTGAATACAATAAATGTGTTTGACAATGAAGAACTGAACTCCCCCTATTTGAATGCTCCCCCTACAACAGAAACTCCCCCTATAACTGTGCATGAGTGAAAAATGAAATCTTCAATATTAAAATATTTATAAAAAATTCACTCATAAATCAAAATCTCAACCCATTCTCCCCCTTTTGTTATATCAAAAGGATACAGAATTTAAAAATATTGATGAAAAGTGACTAAAAATATAATTTCAGCTTAAGAGGAAGAACGGTCATCATAAATCTCAATCAGTCAAACAAAAATCATAATAAACTGAGAACTAATGGCATATTTCACATTGTAGAGAATGACGGATTTACGATGAAATTTCTATATATAATGGAGAGAGTTAAAAAAATTAATTCTAATTATTTTCAAAAGAATTTAAAAAATGAAGTACAAAAACAGTGATGGACATGGACTATAATTAATAATTCAATTTAAGTGACAAAATTGATAATCTCAAATCCCAATAGCTATCAATTAACAAACCATAATATTTCATAAAATAATAACACATTTCAGAAATTAGAAAAAGGATTGATAGTCTGATTTTTATACACAAAGGAGAATTTCATATCAATTTCTATTTATAGCACATTTATTTTCTTTTCTGTTTGTTTAAGAGCACACAAACCACGCATAACCAGAGCTTGGATTTTTAAATGAGGTCAGTTGCAGCTTAAATCATAAGTTATCTCATAACCATGCATGACCAGAGCTTGGATTTTTAAATGAGGTTAGAGGAACACTTATTTACTAATTACATTTATAATTTTTAGTTCAAATAGAAAAAAAACTCCTTAGTATATAAAACCAATATGAAGGATAGAAATGCGATAGGTACAGAATTGATTTGTGAAATAAATTTCTAAATTAATCATATTATGAAATATGATTAACTATACCGAGATCATTGAAAATATTCAATTATCACTAATTCTGAATAATAATATAACCACAATTCAATCACAAATATTTTCACTGTTTATTCAAGATGATTTTAAAAAAATATTAAACTCTCCACATTAATATAAAAAACATGATGGATGGCAGAATAATGGTAGATAAAGAAGATATTCGTGAAATAATCGCCAATTCAAAGATATTATAATAATTGTTCAACCATCATGAAAATCTAAATAAAATCTCCCCTTGTTGTGAAATATATTGTAGTCATAACTCATCACAATCTCAAAATCTGATAATTATTTTGATGAATTATAAATACAGTTCAATTTGGATATTGATTTCAATTTCTGAATGAATAATCAATAAATAGTTTTAAAATTGAAAATCAATTACAAGAGGGAATTAAAAGAGATTTATACAAATCAAGACAAGAAGGATATAAAAAATATATATACAGAATGAGAATAATTTTTTTTTCAGTACTCCTTAATCTGATACCACTTGTTGTCTTTGCAAACGAGAATTTAAATTTGCCACTGGTGGTTAACAAGGGTATCTCAGACAACAGAATTTAATCACAAAGCCCAAGCAAACAAGACTAACAAATCAAATTAATTCCATCTATCAGAGCAGCAATCAATATTTCATCAAAGCAAGCAGTCATTAAAAAACATTTCTCAAATCAATATCAGAGCAGTACAAAGAATCGGTTTCAAAGAAAAACTTGTCAAGGAGATGTTTCAAAGATAGTTCAGATAGTCAAAGAATAGTTCATGATCCAAGATTAAATATATGGCTTATTTTAAATCAATTGAAGGGAAATGAAAAGCTCGAGATTCAATGAATCAGCCACACCAGATTATGAATTTTACATTCACGATGTGTGTGAGATTCAAGAAATCAATAATTTCAAATGATTTTAAACAAGTAAATATTTAAATAAAAAATCATGAATTAACAGTGAGTTTCAAGACCGGATTTTCAAAGAATTTTTCACAAATTTTTCTGACAATCACAAGAGTAATTTCAGACCATTTACATCAGACTTAAGAGATATTCATGATCTAGAAAATTAAACAATAATTTACTTGAAATCACTTGAATCAATGACAAGTTTTGAGATATAATGAATCAGTCGCACAAGATTGATAATTTCAAATTTAAGAGGTGTGTGATATTCAAAATATCAAGAATTTTAGATGATTTCAAACAAACAAATTCCAAATAAAATGATCATGAATATAAGAAGAATTCCAAGATCTAGACAATGTGATTCAAGACAGTTCAAAATATCCAAGCCAATCTGAAAAATAATGGAATTATCACAACTGATAAATATTGGTGTGCTGTAATGAGTATATTATTTCAAGCTTTTCTAAAATGAATTAGTGAAAACTCAAAACATAAGTGGTGTGTGAAATTCCGTTAAACTTTCATATCTTCAAAAATTTAGAATTCAAATTAACAGTGTCTAAGATATGACAAGAATACATGACACTGTTATGAATTCAGAAATCAGAAAATAAACTTCAAAACAATTGCAGATATTTACAAATTTAAATTCAAGATCTGGAAATGATTAAAACACCAGTGTTTTATTCAAATGAAGCAGATTAACAAAAAATCATGAATTTTGCAATTGGAAGTTAAGGAAGCTCAAAAAAGAAAAATATAGAAGTGACAGCTCAAAAACAAACAAAAAAAATAGAAGGGATAGAAAGAGGAATAAACAAAGAGAAAAAAAATAAAAACATAGAATATGTACAAAGTTGAGTCTAGAGATCATACCTGAATTACAGAAGTAAAAAGAATCCTTGACTCAACAATCTTGGCTAAGGAACTGTGAACAATCTGATAATGTGAAGCAGTTTGAATTCAGTTTCTGTTTTGCAAGTAGTTCCTCAGCCTCCTCTGGTACCTAAAAGTTTATAGGATCGAGTGGTCTAACAAAATTTGTAAAACCACTCATAGTTTTGTTTACCCATTTTGGAACCCAAATATGTTTGAATTTAATGATGTTTTTTTTTTTTTTTTTGGGATCCAGAATTGTTCAAATGGATTATTATAAAACAAATTCACATCACATTTATGATTCAAAAAACCTTAGTGATTATCAAAGTTTGAATTTTCAAATTGATTCTTTCCAAAGAAGGTTGAAGATTTTTTAAAATCATTTGAATTCCCTTTTTCAAAAACATTACTTTTCCTAAAACCATGTCCACTTTTATTTCCAGATGAAAATTGATTTTTCAACAACATATTCAGAGATTTTTCATCGTTAGAAAATTTAGCCAATATTGTTTCAGGTTGTTGAATTTTAAATTTAAGATCACCATTTTCTTTCATTAAATCTGAACAACAGTTTTCAGTGATCTTATTCTTTTCAAAATCAGTTTTCAAAACCATATTTTCATCTTCAAGAAATTTAATTCTGGCTTGGGAATCCAAGATTTCAAATTCAAATCGTTTTTGTTTTTCAGACTCAATATTCTTGGATTTTTCAATCTCGTTTTTAAGTTCTTTCAAAATCAAATTGGATTTCAAACAGTTCTCCTTTTCAGCAATTTCAAATTTGAAATTTATATCAACCTTAAAAATTTCAAATTCCTTTCATAGAAAATTGTTCAAATTTGATAACCCAATCTTGTTTTCTTTTAAGATCAGAATTTCCTTTTCAAACTTTTGAATGTTTTTACCGAGATGAACAAGATTGGTTTTCAATTTCAAACAATTTTTGCAATCTGAATTTGACGAGTTTTTACAATATTCAAGTTGTGAATCCAAATCATCAATTTTGCTGGTCAACTCAAAATTCCTAGATTTCAGAGATTTTTTTTTCAACTTAAGTTTATCAACATATTTAGTCAAATCAGTGCATATATAAACTAAATCTTCATTTGTGAGATTTTCAATTTCAACATCTGTTGATTCTCCATCATTTGATCTATCTGTTTCTCCTTTTAAGAATAGATCTGAATCTGAGTTGCCATTCTGGGGTTTTGAGCAGTTGTCATCTTTTCTTCCATGCAATGTATTGAGAGTTACCTAGATTTCCTATGCAGTTAAACAATAAGATGTATAAATAAACTGTTCGGTACTAAGATAATCAAATATGATATTCATAGCATGAGTATTGAAAACAATATTTCTCTTATCTGACATATCAATCCCATTGATAACAACATCCCAACATTTAATATTAACAGATTTTAAATACAATTCCATTTGGGATTTTCAATTTAAAAAAATCTGTTCCTTCGAAAATAGTTGGAGATGAACTGGACTGACTCTCTATGGACTGACAACTAGGAATGACCATTTCTCTAGAGTATTGAATACAAGGCTTTGATACCACTTGTTGGATCTAGATTAACCCTAGAGGGGGGGGTGAATAGGGTTTATTACAATTTTTCGCGAGATATTAGAATATTCACAGATCTTAGAATATAGCAGAAATAGAAATGCAGAAAGTAAATGACACAAGATATACCCAGCTTCGGTAAAATCCTGCCTACTACTGCATTCCTAAGATTTCTACTAGGTGATAGAACAGATCTCGCTTACAAGACCATGCAAACACGCGAACCCCTCGCTCCTATTCTAACCCTACGCCAAAACCTTAGACTGGTCTATATCCCCTAGACAAGATTTTCCCTAGTTTTATAGACTCTAGTAAACTGCCTAGTTTTACAAACGAAACTAGGAAACCACCTAGATTTTACAAACTTTAGAAACTGCCAGTTAATCCCCTAACTGGATCCCCTAGAATTTTACTGACTCTAGAAACTGTTTTGTCGATGAATTACAACTCAAATTAAAACAAACACAAAAATAAACTAAAAACCCTAGTTTTTTAATAGAGATTTAAAACTCCCTTTATCTTCAATTTGGCTGGCCCACTTAGAAAAAGACTCCACCCTTTTGTTTACTTTATTTTCGATCTCTTTCCTCTTTTAAAATGGCATCTGGAAAAATTTCTAGGGTTTCTCTGAAATCCTCCCCAGATCGATTTGATTGCTGAAATGCTTCTCGTATGGATTCAGTCTTGAATTGCTTGCTTCTTCGATTGAATGCTTTCTGATTTGGGGGAATTTGTATCGATCGAAAGCAACAGATAAAAAATGTGAGTTTCTCTGGATTTTATATTTCGATTATACTCTTGTTTTTCGATGGTTTTTTCTGCCTATGATGATACGGTGTATATAGGATAATATAATCCTATAATCGCTCTCTGATTTCACAAAATTCTTGGCCTGATTTTACGTTACGTGAATGTTGAAAATTTACCCCTTTGTTGCTTTGTGTGATTTATGAAATGTAACTAGTTGTGTTCTTGGCCTTTAGAGAATCTAGTGAAATTATTGTTTCCCAAATCGGATTACGAAATCCTGTTCTCCTCTTGGATGATTTTGAAAAAGATTTCTTGCCTAAACTTGATTTGTCCAAAAACCGGAAACATAAAACCGGAAACAATCTACAATTTCAAATATGGGATTTACTTGACCAAATCTTGCCGCTTATAAATCATTTTAATTCTGGAACTTATCTCTGAACACATTGAATCATTACTGGAAATATTCGAATGAGTCTCTTACCCATTTCTAAAAATAAAAAAACTCATGCCAGATTAGCACTATGATTTATTTCCATAGAAATTTTTGTGAAAATTATTTGTCACCCTTTGGCTCCATGCGTGATTTCATTCTTTGTTGCCATATATAGATTGCTTGATGAATTTGTCTTGAATGTTTTGTTACATACTATATGCTGAGAAACCTGACATTAAATTCTCGAAAGAGTTTTAAAACATTGTCAAATACACTTGCTTAATTTATGGAATCAAAACAATTTGTTCCATTCCCAACAGATTTCTCTTGCTAAAAATGCTTGCACTGATTTGTGTTTGTATTCCAGAGTTTGCCAAAAACTAATGCTGAATATAAATTTGTCCAAAACATGATTGATACATGCCTATAATTCCATTTTCCATTACTATCGAGTGATTTCAGGAAATAGATGAACTCTTGCCAAAACTGGAACAAATTTCTTGAAAAGCTTTAAAAGGCTTCATCAACTGTTTTGCATGATTTCTGGAATCAGTTTAAAACTCGATACATTTGCTTGCTAGTGACTGAACCATGTTTTGAAAGTGTATATAACTTGCATTTCTGACTTGACTCATTGATGTACTGAAATGTTTGTGCACTACTTGTCAACTTAAAACTGTGTATATGACAAATCTAAACCTGATCAATTCAATGTGCATGATACTTGAGCTATAACACTTATGATGTAGCTTCATTATATTGAAAAATGTCCGCTTGAAACAAGAATGCCACCATGTTGATGTTGTGTATCCACTTGATCACTTGAACTGTACCTTGTCCATATTAGTATACTGTTTACACCATAATGTTGATGTTGCTTGACATTGTGTAGTTGCACTTGTGTTGAAACATCTTGAATATTATGCTACAATCCGAACTTGAACATTTTCTTGTTGTGTACAACTTGACTATGCAGATTTGAACTGAAATTTGTACTTGTTCACCTTCATGTTGTAATCTGATTTGTATCTTTGGACCATGATTTTGCCATTTGAACTGCACTGTCTTGATCATGTCCTCACCTTTGAACTGTTCCACTTTGCAATGAGTAGAGTTAGTCCACGTGTCTGCTCCTAAGTTGCACACTAATTGGCGAGGTAGTGCACACGTGTATATTTATATACATGTGTATATGGAAGCATTTAGAAAAGATTTCCTCTCCCTGCACTGTAATATGTGTATATGTACTGTCTGCCTTGTGGTATTTATAGTGTATCACTGTGAATATCACAAGATGTCTAGACACAGTCGGATAGATTAATAAATCTGATCAAGTCAGAAAAATGATGAGAAACACACCGAAATTCTAAGGTAAATAAATTTTTAAAATAAAAATTATACTGCCAGAATCTGAAATTATTTCTGATCCAGATACTGTGTGTGTGTGTTTCTGTATATGACAGGTAAGCAGATGATGACTGGACCGACTTTGAGCTATGAAGACAGACAGAAGACAAAGAAAAGAGTGTCAGTGTGTGTCTGCATATATGAAATGTAACTGTGTCAAAGAATGTACTGAGTGATGAGTGATGTAGTGAGGAGCAAATGTATGAAATTGAATATTCAGTGAATTTGTGTTGTATTACAGAAATGTACAAATAGTGGAGTATAAAAATTGTACTATTTGATATTGAAATAAAATATTCTATTCAAATAAAATATTGTTTTAATGTTTAAATCTTGTGCAGTAGTATTCTATTTAAATATAAATATTATATTTCTGTCTGTGATGTAGAAAATCAGTATAACAACAAACACATTTAGGGTCCGTTCACAGCCAATATATGCCATATTGGGCATTGTGTTCGCGTGCGACGCGTAGGACGCCAACAAAATTCTCCCCTTCCGAAAGAAGTGCTGGAGGGACGTTGGAATTCAAGCCGTTGGCGTACGACGCGTCGAACGCCAACGACTTGAATTCCAACGTCCCTCTAACTTGCATATAAAACAACCCCGAAACCTTACCTTCTTCACCTTCTTACCTTCTTCACCTACTTCTTCTTGTTCAACATAAATAATGTCTTCTTCTGATTCATCCTCCGATTACGACGATATTATTGATCTCTACAGAATAACATTGTGTCTGAATGCCAGTAGAAATCATATGATTCGAATTAATACTTCAGAGTTTACTGGGGTAACTTGGATCAACGATATTCTAAATGGTCACCAACAACATTGTCAAGTTAATTTTCGAATGAAAAGACTTTGTTTTTACTCATTATGTGAAAAACTGGAGCATCACGGTCTCTCTTCTACCCGAGATATTTGTGTTCTCGAAATGGTTGGAATTTTCGTTTACACAATGGTTACTAGACTTTCAAATAGACAACTTAGCGAAAGGTTTCAATGGTCAGGTAGCACAATTTCTGTTTGTTTTCATGCAGTTCTTAACGCTTTTCAATTACTAGCTGTTGATGTAATAAAGCCAGGGGATCAACAATTTCATACCGTTCCACAACACATTAGAACCTCAAACCGATATTATCCTTATTTCAAAAACTGTATTGGTGTTATAGATGGTACAGACGTATCTGCACATTCACGTATGTTGTGGCTGGTTGGGAAGGGACTGCACACAATAGTAGAATTTTTAATGATGTTACAAATAATAGAAACTCTAACTTCCCTAAACCTCCAGCTGGACAGTATTATTTGGTTGACTCCGGTTTTCCACTACAGATTGGATACTTACCACCATATCGGAATATGAGGTCTCATATTCTGCATTTCCATGAAATCGTGGATCAACCAAAATCAGCCAATGAAGTGTTTAGTTTCTACCATTCGAGTTTACGGATGGCCGTAGAAAGAACTCTTGGCATCTGGATTTTTTTTTACCATTCTGAATCGTATGCCTATGTATCGATTTAAAACTCAAGTCAAAGTTGTCATATCTATAATGGTCTTACACAACTTCATATGCAAATATAATAGTGGTGACCCAGATTTTATGGCTTTTGATGATGATCCTGAAAAAATCCCGGATCAGTACTTGGAGGAATATTACGCTATGAGAAATACGACGAATAGAGGCACTGAAAGGGTATATCGAAATGGGTACCAGGAAATGTCATTACTTCGAGATACCATTAGAGATGAGTTGGTTGCTGCTGGGCTACACTAATTTTATTTGTATTTGTAACTGTACTTGTATTTGCATCTGCAATTGTAACTGTATTTGTATTTGTAACTGTATTTGTATCCGTAAGAAGGTTCCGATATAAGATTTTACAGCCGAGATGGAAATCCGAGACTAACCCTGAGTTAGACTCATCTCATCCGAGATCTCCTACAGTACGAGATCAAGTCTCTAAAACCATTACACAACTGACATCCATGAGTTAAAACCTTGTTGATATTAGTATTGGATTTTAAAGTTAAGCTTTGATTTATTGTCCCTTTTAAATATCTTAGAATCCTTTTTACAGTCCTCCAACGTTGATCCAAAGGATTTTGCGTAAAGTGGCTAACTTTATTTGTACTATAAGTGATTTCTGGTCTAGTAATTGTGGTATACTGAAGGTCAATGCTTTTATATTGAGTTGCATTTTAAATTTGCTCTCCCTCAATTTTGATTAGTATAAGTTGGTTTTTATGGGTGTTGGTAAACACTTAGCCTGATCCTTTTTTTACTAAAATTTAAGATATGTATTTCTTTTGATTAAGTAGAATCATTAAATCTGAAATTCTCTTGACTTTAATACCAAGAAAACTACTTAGCTGAACCAAATCTTTGATAGAAAATGCTCTGTTTATTTATCAACAAGTATAGTGATTTCATTATTATTATTACTAGTAATAATGGAGTCATCCACATATACCAGTACATAAATTATTGCTCCATTACAAAACATCAAAAATAAAGAATTGTCTAATTTTGAGACATTGAACTTTGATTTGATCAAGGTTGACTTATGCTTGTCAAAACAAACTTTTAGTGTTTTCATAAGACCATATAGAGTGCTTTATTCAATTTGCACACAAGCTTTGTGCCTCCTTTCTAATTGTAACCTGGTAATTGTTCCATTAACACTTCTTCTTGTAGCACACCATTAAGAATATAATTGTTAATGTCTAGTTGCCTTATACTCCAACATTTGTGCAAGGAAATAGTTAAAATGATTCTTATGGTTGTTGGTTTACCAATAGTGAGAAAGTATAATTGAAGAAAACCCTAGTTGTTGAGAAAATCCTTAAGCAAGTAGTCTGGCTTTGTACTTCTGAATTGTACCATCAGTGTTTCTTTTTAACTTGCATGTCCATTTACACCCAACCAACGTTCTTATGACTTGGAAGTTTGACAAGAATCCAAGTATTGTTTTTGATGAGTGCTTTGTACTCTTCATCCATAACAACTTTCAACTCGTTACTTTGTATTGCTTGCTGATATTTTCATGGTTCTTCATTGTCTAGATTTATAATGTATTCTTTTGGTTTGACAATTCCACATTTTGCCATTGTCATCATTGGAAGACCAATTCTTTGAGGAGCATTTTGATTGATGTTTGTGTCATCCCCATTTTCATTTTTCTCTCTTGAGTCATCCTCACTTTCAATGCAATGTGCGGTAGAGTGAGTGTTATCGCTCCTGATTGGTTCAGACTGACTAAATTCAGGATCTTGAGCAGTAAGTGGTTGCCTTGTATCATTCAAACAATTTAGATTTTGTGCGTTGAAGATAATATCACAGCACTGTGGTACATGTGGAATAGAAAATTTTGCATTTTAAATTTTTTGTTGTTGTTTGTATTTCTTTCTTTAAAAGGAAACGCATGTTCAATGGCATGTCTAAGAAGAAATATTCTGCCATTTCAATCGAGACATTTATATCCCTTGATATCATTGGCATATCATATGAATGTAAAAGGAGACAACCTAAAGATTATACATTCTTAGGCACTGAAAACATAAATAGCCGAACATTTTTAGACTTGCACAATCAGGCTTATGATTGAATCGCATCTCTGTTGGACTCCTATTTTGTAGTACTATAGTTGGAAGTTTATTAACAAGATACACCGTTATGGCAAAGGCATCAGGCTAGAATTTAAGTGGCATTGATGCATGTGTAAGGATGGTAGGTCCTATTTCCTCAACATGTTTATGTTTTCTTTCAATTTAGCCATTTTTCTTTGAAGTGTGGGGGCAATGTAACAACCCGGAAAATACGAGCCAATTTAAAATTTTTAAATTGGTCATTTCAAAGGAATTTGAACAATTGAAATAGAATATTTCAATAAAATAGTGAATTAGAAATGGTGAGTCAGTTTGAAAATTAGAATTCAAACTTTGACTGACTGTGCAGGGTGGAAAATATAACGGATTTTAGTGATACAAAAATATTTAAATCTGTTTATCAATACCTTTCTAAGAATCTGAAAAATCGAAGTTTCATAGCGGGAATCAAAAGTTATGGCCGAATGAATTTTCAGAAAGGTCGCTATATAGAATATATAGCCCTGGAAAATTGATATTTTGCAAACGACCTCGGAATTCGACGAAACCACTTTTGTTGGGTCCGGGATGTCAAACTATTGCTAGGTTTCAAATTTCATAATTTTTGAAGCTAGTATGTGAGCGTGGCAAAAGAAAATGTGTTTGGTCAATTTCTGTTAAATTGGATCGACCAGAAAATGGCCATTTTTCAAACGATCTCAGAATTCGACGAAACTAGTTTTGTTGGGACCGTAGCGTCAAAACATAGCTAGATTTATTTTTCTGGAATTTTTCGAATCAGTTTGTGGCCCTGGCAAATTGAAATGTACGTTCAAAGTTAAAAATTAAATGTTTTATACATAAATTTGAAGAATAACTGACTGTAACAGTCGAATTGGCCAACGAAACATATCCCATTGTATCCGGGATGGGGATAATTAGCTAGGGACGATAGTCATTGGGTTTGAATTGGTGTCCGTGTGGAGAAACACTATTTAAAAATTTATTAAAACCATGGGCCAATCAGAATTTTCCTTTCATTATTTTTAAAAATAAAAAAACCGCAGAAACACTCGTTCCTCTCTCTCCACCGACGATTCACGTCATTCGCCACTTCTCCTCCAAATCGCCGCCGCCACAGGCGATTCCAGCCTCCGCCACCACCACCAGTTGAAGCGCCTCCCTCCCCTCTTCCAATCCGACCCGAGCTCGACCCCTATCGCCACCTCCATCGCCAGAATCGTCGACCCAAAGTCGACGACTTCCCATCGCCGCCACGAGCACCGACTCCTTTTTCCTCCCTCTTTCCTCCCTCTTCCACCGACTCCTCTTTCCTCCCTCTTCCACATCATCACCTCCGATCGTCCCAACACGCAGCGGATTCGAGAAAATCCGAAACCCTTGTTTGAACCATCATGAAAGGTGAGTCCTTTTTGATGTTTGAACTTTGAAAAATCATATCTTTATGGTGTGTTGACGAAATTCGATGAAACAGGAAACATCGGGACCGCAAGGAGGCTCTCTACCACATAGAAGAGACCGCAGATTTTTCTGGGTCATCTACGATTTTTAGCACTTCAAAAACCAATGTGAGAAATCTAAATTAAATGAATTTGGATGGAAAATGTCGTGTATAAATTATATAAGCGAAATATAAATTACACACGTGTTGTATACCTCATGTACATGCGTTGTGTAAGCTATATAAGCGAAGTATGAATTATACATGCATAGAATCATTGATATATGTGTTGAAATGCAAGTGAAATATAGAAATTATATATATATATATACACACACACACACATATATATACTCCCCTCGTCCACAAACCATGGATGATATGTTGTGTATTGGTGTGAAATATTGGATGAAAAATACGAATGGTTGAATAATTGTTTGTGGTTGATATTGATTGGTTGTGGTTGAAAAATACCCATTGGTGATTGAAATGAATTGGAAATAATTGTGGAAATAAAAACAAAACATGCCGCCTGCGTGTGAATTAGATGCATGAATCCCCATTGTCAAAAACCGCGAGGTTTTAAGGTAGAGCGAGGAGCCGTACTAGGGACGGTGTCGGTTTTAACTACCCTGCCGTTATACTGCCGAAATTTTGAATAATATTCATATGTTAGAATTATTTTCATATGTTGAAATTATCTTCATGCGTTGAAATTAAAGTCATGTGTTGAAACTATATCCATGTGTGGAAATGCTGATGTGTTGAGAAGTGATGTGTGAAAATTAAATTCATGTGTGAATGAATGAAGTGTTTAAACAATAAAAATCACATTTTTATAATATATATGAAGTATGTAAAATATTCGCCTTATATATAAATAGTTTCAACAATAAAAATTTCATCTTTCTTATATGAACAACATATATAAATTATCCATGTGTGGATATGCTCATGTGTTGAGAAGTGTGTGTATTGGAAAAGTTCATGTGTTGAATAAAAAGATTGAACAATAAAAATTACATTTTTATTGAAACTATGAAGTGTTAAAAACATTCATTTGTTGAATAAATATTTTAAATGATAAAAATATCATTTTTATCATATATGTGATATGCTAAAGATATGCGAGCGTTGAAATAAATATTTGTGAAAGGAATATTATTTTTAACATGCATAGGAACTAAATAAAATAGTCATGTATTGAAATATATTTTAGTTCGCCAAAATTATCATCTTTGAAATGTGAAGTGTTAAAAATAGCCACTTGTTCAAATAAATATGCACGAGTTGAAATATTCATTAATTAGCTAATGATATGATTTTTGCCTATGCATACAACATTAGAATGAATGGTGTTTTTAAACCGAATTGAATCCAATATGAAGTTGAATGGAAAATGAGAAGTGATAAGAATTGTATATATGTACATGCATATTTATTGAACATGTTATAACAAAGAGGCTAGAGAAGAGGAGAAAAATTTTGTGCCCAACAAATAGGTACACGTTTACGGTTTTGTTTGGGTGATGATTTTATGTGCCTGTTGGCTAGCCGCTTGGCTTTTTCTTTTTCTTTTTGACATGAGACGCCCATGTGGCTATTTGGGAATTTTCCCAGCCCCTCCCGTACAAAGGAGGTTATGGCAAAATTTTCCAAAATTTAAAGGCGTTAGTGAAATATTTGAAGTGAAAACGATATAGGAATTTTTGAATGAACTATATTTATATAAATATATAAATATAAATAAAATTAAAACGAAACGTGGCCATGTAGTTCGTGTTTTGAAACCGTGATTTCGAACGACTAGTGCGGGAAATCCGACCATTGGATTTTCCTGAAACCGCAACCGTTGGGTTCGCCTTGGAAATATCTTTCCAACGGCACCAACTTTGTAAAGATCCGACGGTTGGATTGTCTGGAATGTTTAATTCAAATCTGAAGAAAAACAGCGCCAGAAACGATTATATTTATATATATATATATATATATAAATATAATTAAATTAAATCGAATAACGACGCTGTAGTTCGTAATTTGAAATTGTAACTTCAAACGACGAGTGTGGAAGATCCGACCGTCGGATTTTCCCGAAACTGAAACCGTTGGATTCATTCTGAAATGATCTTTCTAATGATATAAAATTTGTGAAGATCCAACGGTTAGAATTTCAGATATGTGTAAAACAAATTTAGTGAAAAACAGCGCTAGTGCATCGGCACGACCTGAAACATCGTTTAATTAAATATGGCCGTTTCAAATGAATAAAAATGGCGATATATCGTTATAAAAAACTATAGACGATATAGAGTGGAAATAAACCAATTTTGTTGGGTTTGCTTGATATGTGATGGTTGAATGTATTTAACATGAAAATTATAACTAAAGAACAGAAATGTGAATGTTGAATAGTCTAACCATGTGATAAATTGATTTGAAAATCTAAATATACGTGGGTTATTTGGAAAGGCCGAGTTCATCTCATTTCAAATAATCGAACGACATTGAGAAGTCGAAGAGTCGAAGACGGTTGAAGACCGACGATCTTCACATTGGATGGATGGGCACTACTGATGCTCGTGATCGGAGTAGCTACCTTGAAGGAGCTGAAGTAGTAGCCGTCCAGACATACTGCTGATTAGATATGCGAGGAATTTGGTGCCTTCGGTTTCGTTCAAACTCAGAACGAACTTGTAAATGGACTGTGTGTCTGACATTGGATTTTGTTCTGTGTTGATTGATCTCTGTTGAATATATATCTGTTTGGCGGCGGAGAATTTATTCTCTTGCTTAACGCCCTTCTCTGAGACGTACGAGCTCAGATGTTATGTATTGATAGAAATCAGTCGCATGGAGTGGATTGCCTGTGTGGCACGCCTAAGTGGCATATGATCAAGACTTCTGTTGCAAAGCAAAGTCTTGTGGTTGATGATCAAAGCATGGTCTGCGTGACGTAGCTTTGTGTATAACGTGAATTCGCGAGCCTCACACCCCGGTATGAGTTAAAAACGGGAGAAAGACCCAAGGAGTGCACGACGTTTCTTTCTAGCTATGGTCGTGTAAGTGACCTCCCAGCCCTGACGTTTTATTCTACTTTTCACCTGTGTGGTTGTTGGAATACGAGGCGCCTTGATATAGGTCTGTAAGGACCGGGAAACGTGTGTTCAGGAATAATTAATCCTCAAAAGTAAGAGAGGACCGACCTTGGAGGATCCAGGGATTGCTGTGTGCGGTCCCGAGGCATTTGCTAGAGTGTCTCGAATCGGAGAGGAGCTTGCCCCTTGTCTCGACTCATGAAGGAATCCAATTTCCAATACGAAATATGCGAATGTGATTGTGTTGCTAGTATGGCGACATGATATATGGTACCCATGCCGTCCAGGATTGATATTTATGATTGAAATCGCTTTTGAAACATATATGCACTAGTAATAATATCAAACACTTTTGTTTTATACGTATGAAGCATTTTTGGCCATTATAAGGTAAAACTCTATCCTCCGGCTTGCGTTGCATTGTGTGATGGGACCTGAGTCTTATAATGGCTTCATTTTATAAAAAGCATTGCAATGATTTAATCATTTACTTTATTTCATGCACTAGCACTCATTGGAGTAAACCCGTTCCGTGAAAGTGGCGTGGTCCTTTGATTTTCCTTATTATTGTTGTTAATAAGTTAAGTAGATTTCTCATACCAGTCCGATGACTGACTCGTAGTTTGTTTCACCTTGCAAACTCGGGTGTCCTCATTTTCACACGGGCAGCCTAATTACAGGTATCTGGTGCACTTTTGGCTCATGGCGAGGCTTGACTACACCGTGATGACTTTGACTCTTTCCGCCATTATAGTATATGTATTATGATTCCTCCATTGGCGATGTAGACTGATATTTATTTTGTGTACTCTTTATGTATGATTCCGCCTCTGGCGATGGTGACTGATTATGTATTATTATGCACTAAGTTGTATCCTGCACTGTGCTCTCTGATGTGGTAATATCTATATGATTCCGCTGTCATATGTGTGTAAATTATTCTATTTTATGTTTATACTATTATCTGTGATCTGCTAATGATGATTAATGTGTTTTATTCCAATGATTATCCTTAACACCGTGTCACGGGGTTTTGGGATCGTCACAGCTGGTATCAGAGCTTTGGTTAACCTTAGTTCTGGAGTCTAACACATTAAACACTTCGTCAAAATAGAATCAGTAGTATTCTTAGGCGAGTAGCTCATTAGAGATAGGACTAGTAATGTCCTAGAATGAGCTAAGTAGAATAGCAAAAACAATTTGATCAGTCCATCGTTATCTTACCTTAAGTTTTCTGCTTAACCATGTAATAAAATTATCATTTCTGTAGGCTGACTCTTTTCTTGCTTATACAGAATTTGAAAAATGGCTACCCGAGCAGCCGCTGCTAGAGGAGGCCGTGCTGGCCGTGGCAGAGGACGAGGAGAAGTCCCAGTTGAAGAAGGACCCTTGATACAAACCCCGGCCGCTCAATACTTCGAGCTGGACCGCGTAGCTAGGAGATACAAAAAACTAGGAGGTAAGGCCTTCTCGGGAACTGGCACTGTAATAGAGGCCCTTGCATGGCTCAAAACATGCGAGAAAATACTAGAAGGCCTAAGGCTTGGAGATCAAGATAAAGCTATTATGGGTGCCTGGCTTATGCAAGAACAAGCTGAACTATGGTGGGAAGCTCTCACCGCCATGAATAGAGAAGCTGGTGGAACCTGGAATGGTTTCAAAGAACTCTTCAAAGAGTAATATGTCCCAGAACAATCCCTAGAGCGCATGCACGATGACTTCGCCAACCTCTAGCAGGGGGATCTTTCGGTGCAGGATTATCTGAATAAATTTACACAGTTGTCCCCCTATGCTCCGGAGCTTGTCGCCACTGCAAAGTCCAAGAATAAGAGGTTTATCCTCGGGCTGAAGCGACAGTATCATGACAGAGCCATGGCCCACATCAAGCTGGGATTTAATGAATTGGTGGAAATGACGTGCAACTACGAAGACCTTGACCAAAGGCACCTGCAGCAGGATCGCGCTAAAAGCCAAGCCGGAAACAAACGCAAGCCTGCTGTGAATCAAGCTGAGTCAAGCCAAGCAGCATCCTCGAAACCACAGACTGGCAGGCCGCCAAGAGGAAGCTGCTATAACTGTGGCAAGATGGGGCACTTCTCTAATGTTTGCACAGCCCCGAAGAGGCAGAAGACAAATTCACAAGGTTCAAGCCAGGGCTCTCAGAACCCTCGCTCCTGCTTTAATTGCCGCAAGACGGATCATCTTGTCAAAGACTGCCTTTTGCTGAAGAAGGCCGCAGTAGCTCACGTGTATGACGGGTCGAACCCGCCAGCTGCTTCCGAAGGAGCAGGTAAACCCGATGTTTTGGGAGGTACCCTTACAATTAAAAATTTTCCTGTCTCTGTATTGTTTGACACGGGTGCATCACGTAGTTTTATTGCTAGTAACACACTTCACAAATTAAAGTTAAAACAAAGAAAGCTTAAAGAATCGGTTGAAGTACATAATCCGATAGGAGGATCTCTTATTCTCAGTTCATATTGTAAAGTGCCAGCCTCTTATTCTTTCTACAAGTTTCCTTTTGATCTAGTCGTTATGGACTTTCTCGAATTCGATATCATTCTCGAGCTTGATTGGTTAACGAAATACGAAGCTGAGGTAAAGTGTGCAGAAAGGATAGTAAAAATTCGAACGAAGCTTGGATATATTACTGTACCATGCCATGGTTCGAATCCAAATTGAGAAGAATTTTGGTCTGCATTAGAAGTTATCCCCACTTCCTTAGAAAAGATTCCTATTGTTAGAAACTATGCGGATGTGTTTGAAGAAGTCGAAAACTTACCTCCGCAAAGAGAAATAGAATTCAGAATCGATCTAATTCCCAATGCCAGACCAGTGGTGCATCCAATTCGTAGAATGACTCCAAAGGAAAAAGAAGAATTAGGCGATCAAACTCGTCAACTGTTGTGGAAGGGTCTAATCAGACCTAGCTTTTCTAATTGGGGTGCAGCTGTTGTGTTTGTCCCAAAGTCAGATGGTACTCTTCGATTGTGTGTTGATTACCGAGACCTCAACAAACAAACGCTCAAAAACAAATGCCCATTACCCCGCATCGATGATCTGCTAAACCAATTAAATGGGGCGAGAGTATTTTCCCGAATGGACCTGGCTACAGGTTTTCATCAATTGAGAATAGCAGAGGAGTGTGTTCCTTTGACAACTTTCAGAGGTCTAGACATATTTTATGAATGGTTAGTAATGCCGTTCGGCCTGTGCAATGCTCCAGCATACTTTGTCGATCTAATGAATAGAGTGTTCAGGGGAGTTCTGAATAAATTTGTCCTCGTATTCATCGATGATATTTTAATCTACTCCAAATCAAAACCCGAGCATGAAAAACACTTAGAACAAGTATTGGAGATTCTAAGAAAGAACGTCTTCAAAGCCAAATTCTCTAAATGTGTCTTCTGGCAAGAAGAAGTGAAGTTTCTTGGCCATGTCGTGTCAAAGAAAGGGATTTCTGTAGATCCAAGCAAAATAACAGCGATTCAAGACTGGAAACAACCCACTACACCCACAGAGGTTAGAAGTTTTATGGGGTTGGCTAGTTATTATCGAAAGTTCGTTAAGGATTTTTCGAAGATATCCGGTCCGTTAACGAAGCTCACGAAGAAGCATGAGAAATTTAAGTGGACTTCTGATTGTGAAGAAGCTTTCCAGGAATTGAAATCGAAACTGATAACTGCTCCAGTGTTAACCATTATCGATGGCAATCAGGATTTGACGGTTTGGACAGATGCTTCTATTAGGGGTCTTGGTGCAGTGTTAATGCAAAGAGGCCAAGTAGTCGCTTATGCAAGCCGCCAACTGAAACCACATGAGAGGAATTGTGTAACTCATGATCTTGAGTTGCTAGCTATCGTTTTTGCGTTGAAAATCTGGAGGCATTATTTAATTGGGCGAGAAATTTGTACTGTATATAGATCATCAATCATTGAAGTATTTATACACCCAGAAAGATCTGAATTTGAGACAGCAGCGTTGGCTAGAATTTCTTGCAGCGTATGATCTTGATATCCTGTATACGCCGGGAAAGGCTAACGTTGTAGCGGATGCGCTTAGTAGAAAAACCGCAATCATTGCCAATCTTATAATTACGCCTGGATTGATTGATAAGATTTCAGCCCTTCAAAAAGACGATGAATTCATCCAGAGAATCAGTCAGAGGGTCAAGGAAGGTGAAACCACAAGTTTCCGTATTGACGATAAGGGGGTTCTCAGGTTAAATGATAGGATTTGCATTCCAAATATTCCAGGCCTTCAAAGAGAAGTGCTAGATGAATGCCATAAATCCAAACTTTGCATTCATCCTGGTGTGAGTAGAATGTACAACGATATCAAACGCACTTTCTGGTGGAAGGCAATGAAGAGGGATATTTCTTTGTATGTTAGCAGATGCCCTACTTGTCAATTAGTCAAGAGCGACCAACAGAAGCTAGCTGGATTGCTGCAACCGTTGGAAGTCCCAGGTTGGAAATGGGAACAGATTTCCATGGATTTCATAGATGGTTTGCCGCGAACCAGGAAAGGTAATGATAGAATTTGGGTAATCGTAGATCGCTTCATGAAGACTGCCCATTTCATACCTGTCAGATCCAATAGAACTGCTCAAAGTCTAGCACAGATATATTTCAAAGAAATCGTTAAGCTGCATGGAATTCCCATCAGCATAGTCAGTGATAGAGACCCAATATTCGCTAGCAAATTCTGGGAGTCTTTCCAGACAGAATTGGGGACGAAACTGAATATGAGCACCGCTTATCACCCTCAAACAGATGGCCAAACTGAGCGGGTGAATAGAATTCTAGAATATTTATTGCGGGCTTGTATAATTGATTTTGGGGGGTCATGGGAAGATCACTTGCATTTGGAAGAATTCTCATATAACAATAGCTATCAAGCAAGTTTGGGAGTGTCGCCATTTGAAGCATTATATGGCAGACCGTGCAGATCTCCAGCGTGTTGGGTAGAACCTGGCAATAGACTTGTGTTAGGACCCGATATGATTCGAGAAGCATCTGATAAAGTCGACTTCATCAAAAAGCGATTGAGAACGGCACAAAGCCGACAAAAAAGTTATGCAGATTCTAGAAGAAGAGATTTGACATTTGCTGTTGGTGACCATGTTTATTTGAAAGTTTCTCCGATGAGAGGAGTAATCAGATTTGGCAAAACTGGGAAGTTGGCACCGAGATTTATTGGTCCCTTTCCTATACTTGAACGAATTGGAACTCTTGCTTATAGGGTTCAATTACCAGATTGGTTGCCTGGAGTGCATGATGTATTTCACGTATCTCAACTTAGAAGATATGCGCATGATCCAGATCTTGTTGTAGAAGAAGCAGCGCAACATGATATAGACATCACTCCAGAATTATCAGTCAGAAGAGAGCCATTAAAGATTGTTGGCAAAGAAACTAGAGAGCTAAGAAGCAAAAAGGTTCTGTAACGACCTGGGGAAAAGATCGACGCTCGAGTCTTTGACAACAATACATAAACCCGAATCTCTTACGAAAAACCCAAGTATCGAACCCCCAGATTGTCATGAGAAAGAATTTAGAGGGTGAGAACAGAAAGAAAGAAATATTAGAATAGAAGAAAGAAGAAGAACACATCAGAATCTCACAGCGGAACGAATAAGATATAATATCAAATACCTTTATACAGGAGAAAAATGTATATACATACCAATCATCAGAGTACAACATCAATCACAGCGGAATAATAACTCCATATAACTAGCGGTGAAGCCACCTACTTCTAGCTCCTGAAACTCCAAATGAAAACCTAACCTGGAACATACTCGGTCTGACCCGAGCACATTTGATTTAAAAACAAAAATACACCGGGTCAGTCTGGAATACTATTAGTGATAAATTCACATAACACACACTTGTTTAACTTTGGAAAATCCTTTCTGAAATCAAAGGATAATAGTAAGACCAGTCCACACATAAACACGAGCGGTTTTTACCTTACTATAACCCAAAACGTTTTTGAAATCAATACCTTTCTCTGATATTATCATAATGTCTAAATACAAGTAAATAACAATCTAGAGGAACGCTTGCATCTCACGCTCCCCATATATAGCATATGAACCAAAACCGTGGGCGCTTATTGGATATTGGATTTCCAACTTGACAAGGTATGGGACCACCTTCCGCACGTGTATCTCTAGAGGCGAATACACAGGGTTCAACAAGAACGTCTTGCAACCCGGCCCTCACATGACCGACCACTCATTTCGCTTGAGTGTATCGAATGTATATCACCGACGGTTGGGATCAGCAACCGCCTGCCCGAAAAGGGTCAGCATCGAAACATAGATTAAGAAGCAAATGGAGTTTCTCTAGATAGGTGATCATACATCCTAATGGGAGCGACCCACATAGCCATGCTGCCTGCCCGATTTTTGTCATTTCCCGGTTGATGAGGCTTGAGGCTAGAATTCATCTCTTCGAACATCTAGCCATCATTCACTTTGAATGCCACATCGTCAGATCCTCTGGATATCACTAATTGACATCCACAAAAATACTCCAGTTGATAAGCTAAGAGAATGTGCACTTCCCCGCCATCAACCTAGTATGTTTGATAATATCAACGTACG
Source organism: Allium sativum (assembly GCA_030737875.1). Classification (NCBI taxonomy): domain Eukaryota; kingdom Viridiplantae; phylum Streptophyta; class Magnoliopsida; order Asparagales; family Amaryllidaceae; genus Allium; species Allium sativum. The sequence continues at coordinate 192,043,014 of CM060927.1, read as the reverse complement.
TGACCCCTTTGGAAATACTCTGTCAGACACTCGTCCATACAAGTCATCCAGGAACAGGATGAACCGAAGGCGCTCTCCTACCGCATCCTTATAGGAATCACCCCCAGGATCAGTAGCGAGTAGTCCTTGCAACCCGTGGATTTCAACCACGACAGAATCACAAACCAAATAACTCTGGTTGCAAGCCAGAGAGATTTGACCAGTAGTCCTTCCGCTTATGAAGATCCACGGTCTTCACTTGCTCCGTCTTCAATCGACGTCTTCACGTATTTGTTGGTCGGAATGGTTTTCGAATATAAATTCGTTCCCGGTCTTTCCATACCAACAATCGTATTGGTCTGGTTTGATAGTCGGTGTTTTAACTATCAAATAACAAATGTGTCAATGAAATGATTTCACTGATTTAGTACTTGGCATGACTTGGCCTCCTAAAAATATATTTAACAAATGGATGGATAAAACCCTTTCGATACATTTAAACCTTATAATTACCTTCATTTCATAATAGGATTCTCAATACCATTTTGTATACTTTAAAACATTTTTATATTTTCCTAACTTGACTTAACTCCATTCGCTTGACCCTAGATCGCAGTGATCACAATGGTTACGCCTGATTCCCTCAGGAAACATCCGACCGCCGTAGGCTAACTGCAGCCCTGCGAATTTCGCTAGCAGTCGTACGTAATGGCGACTTTTCTAAATAACTATGTTTGACTATCTCTATTTCAAATACTATATTCGATCAACCCTAATTGAATAAACAAATATTCCATATAATTTGGAAACAATATTCTTATTTATATTCATAAACCCAAAATCTCGCTCTCATTTTCAATATTTCACATATGTGACATCACGCCAATCGCAATACCTTTCACTCGTTTCAAACAAATATCATTCCTCGATAATAACGAAGCCGTTCAAGTTGGAGTATTCTATTTACCTCTTAGACCTTGATCGACAATGTCCTTATCTCAGAATAATATCCGTTCGTCACTCAAACACTAATATTCAAATCTCGTTTACCCTCTTGATTTCGAATCTGGTTTTACAACATCGTTTTCTTACATTTGAAATCCTCGTTCTATATAATCTCTTTACTTAATTCCCTTAGTTAAGTAAATGTTCACTTTTAACTTCGAACAACACTCCGCTAAATCTTGGATAAAACCCCATTAACCATTCTTGTTTGAAACTTGGATTTTACAATCCCTTAATAAAATTCTTATTTGGTTTTGATCGACTTAGCGATGCTTAACCATATTAATTCATAATTAATCGAAGATTAACTAGTCATTTACCCCATTCGTTAAACTTTAACGAATATCCAAAGTATTTACATCGAATTACTTTGATTACCAATTTCACATAAAGACGGTTGATTTTTGTCGACCGTACACCTCACTTAACAGTTAAGTGATTATCATTAGTCAATTTCCCTTTTTGATTTCAAATCTGGTTTTAAAACCTTTTCCTTACAATTTTGCTTAGATCCCGTTTTTAAAACCCTTACCGCCTTTCAATCCCTTACTAATCTATTTACTACTTACCTTGAAATTTCTATTTTTGAATTCTCGTCACTTAATTGATTTAAAAACACTATTTAATTGTTTAAAAACAATTATTCTATCTTTCCCAACTCGTATGTAATTTATTCAAATTTTCTTCTTTAAAATTTGTTTACATCATACGATGTTACTATTTGAGCCATTTGAATAATTTCTTCATAAACTCTATTAAAAATATTTATTTATAAATATTCTAATTAAATCACTTATATAAAATGACTGGAAACTTAAATTCAGTTATAAAATAATTTATAACTTTAAAACTGCGTCGTTTCACCGAACGGTCGAACGACGTGAAAACAACACGTTTATGGTCATTCACTGCCAAGTACCAAATCAACACTGTCGGTTGATTTTAAACACAACACGGGTGGGTATTTGTTCAACCATCACACTCAACATGTTTTTCAGCCATATGGGGTTCAAACAGTTCAATATTAACAATATGAACAAACAAACAACATATAAAATATTTGAGGAATCCGGTCGGATCCCTCCAACCTGTTCTTCCCTGCATCACAGCTCGTTATACATCCCATGATAATATATGAAATAAATTTCATATGATGGATTAAATCTAATTAACAACATCCAATCAACCATAATCAGCCAATAGCAACCAATAGCAACCAATTTATATTTTTTAAAGGTAAATTATATTGTAATATGAATTTACCACATCACAGAATTCCAGAAGGTGTGAGAATTAACTCACCTCGATTTATGATTTACGGTTTAGCGTTGTTTCTTTAAATTTTAAACAGCGTTTAAAATCAAATGAAATCCCGAATAGCTCCACTCCATTCCGCACCTGCCCAGGAGTGTAGTATTCTTCAGTGCAATTCCCACGAACCCTATTTCGCATAATTCTGTTAACACATGTAGAAGTTATTAATGGTTAAGTATCCATGATTAAATTAAACAAACAAGTTTCCTTAATTAAATTATAATTAAATTAATTACTTTTTATAAATCAGTGTTCAGACCAATTGAATTTTCCTTTACCCATCATTACAGGCCGCTTACACCCTTCTTATTCAATCTGCAATTCGATTGAAAGATAAGCCGTATAAGATATGCATTTAGCGAAATAAAAATTTCCTTAATCAACTGATAACTTAATTACCATTTAAGGTTTCCACATCATCTAGCACATTAACCCCTTATGCATTTTCCCAGACCCATCCATTGGATCTCGACTTTCTCCTCTCTTCTGTAAACCCAATACTCATTTTTTTCTGAAAATAAAATACCCATGTCGTCATATAAATAATAACAGTATATTAACTAATCTCTTCATTCAGGATAATCGTTTAATTAATGTTTAATTAACCCTTACCAAATCCATGCTCATCACGCTAAAGCTTTCGTTCCTATTCCAGTAAAAACCAGGTCACCGACTTTGATTACCTCCTCTCACACCTTCTCCTTGCTATTTTTCAAATCCCAAGATTTCAACCCAGACTTCCTGCTTGGAAGTTGAAACAACTACTGTCGAGATTTCAAAGTCCCTCCACCCGCATTGAAGTCCACCGAAACGATACAGCATAAACGAAAACCTCTTCCCATGCAAATTCTTCTTCATCACATACCTTTATTCTTTACTGTTCTGAAATTTATGCCCCAGCTCTTCACTCGCGTTCCTCATACACTTTCGTTTGTTCAAAGTTTCACTTCGTTTTGTCTGAACCTATCACCAAGAGCAGTGAACTTCCCTTCCCGCTAACACCTGCTACTCACGTCCTCCTCCTTGCTGTCCAACCACTGCCCCTTACCCAAATCGCCACCGACCCCTCAACCTTACACCACAACTCACTATTTCTCACCTTAGACCACCGGAGCTGATCATCGATGCCACCGCAGACCGCTGCTACCCCATGAACCCAGTCCATACGCTAGCAAACCAAGAACAAATGCCATGTCCGACCCTAACTACCTGCATCGATCGATGAACGTGAGGTAAACAAGCCTGGATTCGTGTTGCCCACTTCGAGTAATACTCCATCGCAACAATCCAAAGTGTGCCCAAGTGAAGAAATTTCCATTAGGATTTCAGCGATCCAAGTATATATATATTATTTTAATTTTGAAGTTGTCGGTTAGCTTTGGGTTTCCAGTATTTAGAAATATAGAGGAAAGTTTGGTTCTGAGATTTTTATTTCTCATTTCTGGAATGAAGAGAAGAAACTGGATGGGTTAGCTATTTTATAGTGAAAGAATGCCGTGGGAAGCAAGTTATAGGTTTGCAGTGATAGGGTAGATAGCTTAGTTGTATGGGTGTAATTCTCTAGACAAACCTTGGTCGGCAAGGTGTATATAAATTGTCCGACAAAGGGGAGTTGTGTGGCATACAAGAAAAAAGAAATTTTGGGCGCAAGTCAGAAGAAACAGTGGAAAGAGAAAAGTCGGTATCAGTGTAAATATTGTTCCTATTTTCGATGGATCAATGTTTAATTTCATATGGTCTCACACAAACTCTAAAAATAACGAAAACAAACATATCGTTATATCTTGACGTTCCGGTCCCGATGGAATTAATTCCGTTGGAAACTGACTCTATTTACACAACGGCGTTATTTTAATTTTAATTATATTCATCGGTTCACATAAAAATTTCGTCTGTCGACACAATAACTGTGTTTGGCTTCAAACCGGAAATCTAGCAATAACTAGTCATACGTATTCCAATAAATTTGTTTACATCGGAAACGGAGGTAATTTGAAAAACAACCATTCTTAAGGTTTATATAATATCGATTAAATATTAGACAAATTCTGAAACCATTATATTTAACAATAAATTATTATCATCTTATATTGCAAATTCAACCAATTCTGACTATTTCAAAATTAAATTATTTATATTATTATATTAACAGAACAAATGAATTATTCAAATTTATTAAATCTGAACCATTTAAATATCCAAATCAACATTTAAAACAAATTTAAATATTAAATTAAATGGTTAAAAACCTGGGTCGTTACAGGTTCATTTAGTTAAAGTGCAGGGGAGTAGTGATCCTAGAGACTGTACTTGGAAGACTGAGGAAAGCATTAAGCAAGCTTACCCCAAATGCAGAGTGGACATCTCTGACTAACTCCGGTGCAAGGTACCTTTACAATACTTTGCATTTACATTTTGTTTCCTACTTTATTGTTGTTTCCCTTTCGGGGACAAAAAGTTTTAAGTGGGGGAGATTGTGACAACCCGGAAAATACGAGCCAATTTAAAATTTTTAAATTGGTCATTTCAAAGGAATTTGAACAATTGAAATAGAATATTTCAATAAAATAGCGAATTAGAAATGGTGAGTCAGTTTGAAAATTTGAATTCAAACTTTGACTGATTGTGCAGGGTGGAAAATATAACGGATTTTAGTGAAACCAAAAATATTTAAATCTGTTTATCAATACCTTTCTAACGAATCTGAAAAATCGAAGTTTCATTGCGGGAATCAAAAGTTATGGCCGAATGAATTTTCAGAAAGGTCGCTATATAGAATATATAGCCCTGGAAAATTGATATTTTGCAAACGATCTCAGAATTCGACGAAACCACTTTTGTTGGGTCCGGCATGTCAAACTATTGCTAGGTTTCAAATTTCATAATTTTTGAAGCTAGTATGTGAGCGTGGAAAAAGAAAATGTGTTTGGTCAATTTCTGTTAAATTGGATCGACCAGAAAATGGCCATTTTTCAAACGATCTCAGAATTCGACGAAACTAGTTTTGTTGGGACCGTAGCGTCAAAACATAGCTAGATTTATTTTTCTGGAATTTTTCGAATCAGTTTGTGGCCCTGGCAAATTGAAATGTACGTTCAAAGTTAAAAATTAAATGTTTTATACTTTAATTTGAAGAATAACTGACTGTAACAGTCGAATTGGCCAACGAAACATATCCCATTGTGTCCAGGATGGGGGTAATTAGCTAGGGACGATAGTCGTTGGGTTTGAATTGGTGTCCGTGTGGAGAAACACTATTTAAAAATTTATTAAAACCATGGGCCAATCAGAATTTTCCTTTCATTATTTTTAGAAATAAAAAAACCGCAGAAAGCCTCGTTCCTCTCTCTCCACCGACGATTCACGTCGTTCGCCACTTCTCCTCCAAATCGCCGCCGCCACAGGCGATTCCAACCTCCACCACCACCAGTCGAAGCGCCTCCCTCCCCTCTTCCAATCCGACCCAAGCTCGACCCCTATCGCCACCTCTATCGCCAGAATCGTCGACCCAAAGTCGACGACTTCCCATCGCCGCCACGAGCAGATCCGACCACCGAACCACCTCAAACCACCCTGTGCCGACTCCCCTTTCCTCCCTCTTCTACGTCATCACCTCTGATCGTCCCAATACGCAGCGGATTTCGAGAAAATCCGAAACCCTTGTTTGAACCATCGTGAAAGGTGAGTCCTTTTTTATGTTTGAACTTTGAAAAATCATATCTTTATGGTGTGTTGACGAAATTCGATGAAACAGGAAACATCGGGACCGCAAGGAGGCTCTCTACCACATATAAGAGACCGCGGATTTTTCTGAGTCATCTACGATTTTTAGCACTCCGAAAACCAATGTGAGAAATCTAAATTAAATGAATTTGGATGGAAAATGTCGTGTATAAATTATATAAGCAAAATATAAATTACACACGTGTTGTATACCTCTTGTACATGCGTTGTGTAAGCTATATAAGCGAAGTATGAATTATACATGCATAGAATCAATGATATATGTGTTGAAATGCAAGTGAAATATAGAAATTATATATATATATATATATATATATATATATATATACATACATACTCCCCTCGTCCACAAACCGTGGACGATATTTATTGTTGTGTATTGGTGTGAAATATTGGATGAAAAATACGAATGGTTGAATAATTGTTTGTGGTTGATATTGATTGGTTGTGGTTGAAAAATACCCATTGGTGATTGAAATGAATTGGAAATAATTGTGGAAATAAAAATAAAACATGCCGCTTGCGTGCGAATTAGATGCATGAATCCCCATTGTCAAAAACCACGAGGTTTTAAGGTAGAGCGAGGAGTCGTACTAGGGACGGTGCCGGTTTTAACTACCCTGCCGTTATGCTGCCGAAATTTTGAATAATATTCATATGTTAGAATTATTTTCATATGTTGAAATTATCTTCATGCGTTGAAATTAAAGTCATGTGTTGAAACTATATCCATGTGTGGAAATGCTCATGTGTTGAGAAGTGATGTGTGAAAATTAAATTCATGTGTGAATGAATGAAGTGTTTAAACAATAAAAATCACATTTTTATAATATATATGAAGTATGTAAAATATTCGCCTAATATATAAATAGTTTCAACAATAAAAATTTCATCTTTCTTATATGAACAACATATATAAATTATCCATGTGTGGAGATGCTCATGTGTTGAGAAGTGTGTGTATTGGAAAAGTTCATGTGTTGAATAAAAAGATTGAACAATAAAAATTACATTTTTATTGAAACTATGAAGTGTTAAAAACATTCATTTGTTGAATAAATATTTTAAAGGATAAAAATATCATTTTTATCATATATGTGATATGCTAAAGATATGCGAGCGTTGAAATAAATATTTGTGAAAGGAATATTATTTTTAACATGCATAGGAACTAAATAAAATAGTCATGTGATGAAATATATTTTAGTTCGCCAAAATTATCATCTTTGAAATGTGAAGTGTTAAAAATAGTCACTTGTTCAAATAAATATGCATGAGTTGAAATATTCATTAATTAGCTAATGATATGATTTTTGCCTATGCATACAACATTAGAATGAATGGTGTTTTTAAACCGAATTGAATCAAATATGAAGTTGAATGGAAAATGAGAAGTGATAAGAATTGCATATATGTACATGCATGTTTATTGAACAGGTTATAACAAAGAGGCTAGAGAAGAGGAATACAATTTTGTGCCCAACAAATAGGTACACGTTTACTGTTTTGTTTGGGTGATGATTTTATGAGCCTGTTGGCTAGCCGCTTGGCTTTTTCTTTCTCTTTTTGACATGAGACGCCCGTGTGGCTATTTGGGAATTTTCCCAGACTCTCCCATACAAAGGAGGTTATGGCGAAATTTTCTAAATTTTAAAGGCGTTAGTGAAATATTTGAAATGAAAACGATATAGGAATTTTTGAATAAACTATATTTATATAAATATATAAATATAAATAAAATTAAAATGAAATGTGGCCGTGCAGTTCGTGTTTTGAAACCGTGATTTCAAACGACTAGTGCGGGAAATCCGACCATTGGATTTTCCCGAAACCGCAACCGTTGGGTTCGCCTTGGAAATATCTTTCCAACGGCACCAACTTTGTAAAGATCCGATGGTTGGATTGTCTGGAATGTTTAATTCAAATCTGAAAAAAAACAGCGCCAGAAACGATTATATTTTTATATATATATATATATAAATATAATTAAATTAAATCGAATAACGACGCTGTAGTTCGTAATTTGAAATCGTAACTTCAAACGACGAGTGTGGAAGATCCGACCGTCGGATTTTCCCGAAACTGAAACCGTTGGATTCGTTTTGAAATGATCTTTCTAATGATATAAAATTTGTGAAGATCCAACGGTTAGAATTTCAAATATGTGTAAAACAAATAGTGAAAAACAGCGCTAGTGCATCGGCACGACCTGAAACGTCGTTTAATTAAATATGGCCGTTTTAAATCAATAAAAATGGCGATATATCGTTATAAAATACTATAGACGATATAGAATGGAAATAAACCAATTTTGTTGGGTTTGCTTGATATGTGATGGTTGAATGTATTTAACATGAAAATTATAACTAAAGAACAGAAATGTGAATGTTGAATAGTCTTACCATGTGATAAATTGATTTGAAAATCTAAATATACGTGGGTTATTTGAAAAGGCCGAGTTCATCTCATTTCAAATAATCGATCGACGTTGAGAAGTCGAAGACGGTTGAAGACCAACGATCTTCACATTGGATGGATGGGCGCTACTGATGCTCGTGATCGGAGTAGCTACCATGAAGGAGCTGAAGTAGTAGCCGTCCAGACATACTGTTGATTGTACGGATATGCGAGGAATTTGGTGCCTCCGGTTTCGTTCAAACCCAGAACGAACTTGTAAATGGACTGTGTGTCTGACATTGGATTTTGTTCTGTGCTGATCTATCTCTGTTAAATATATATCTGTTTGGCGGCGGAGAATTTATTCTCTTGCTTAACGCCCTTCTCTGAGACGTACGAGCTCAGAGGTTATGTATTGATAAAAATCAGTCGCATGGAGTGGATTGCCTATGTGGCACGCCTAAGTGGCATATGATCAAGACTTCTGTTGCAAAGCAAAGTCTTGTGGTTGATGATCAAAGCATGGTCTGTGTGACGTAGCTTTGTGTATAACGTGAATTCGCGAGCCTCACACCCCGGTATGAGTCAAAAACGGGAGAAGGACCCAAGGAGTGCACGACGTTTCTTTCTAGCTATGGTGGTGTCAGTGACCTCCCAGCCCTGACGTTTATATCTACTTTTCACCTATGTGGTTGTTGGAATACGAGGCGCCTCGATATAGGTCTGTAAGGACCGGAAAACGTGTGTTCAGGAATAATTAATCCTCAAAAATAAGAGAGGACTGGCCTTGGAGGATCCAGGGATTGCTGTGTGCGGTCCCGAGGCATTTGCTAGAGTGTCTCGAATCGGAGAGGAGCTTGCCCCTTGCCTCGACTCATGAAGGAATCCAATTTCCAATACGAAATATGCGAATGTGATTGTATTACTAGTATGTCGACATGATATATGGTACCCATGCCGTCTAGGATTGATATTTATGATTGAAATCGCTTTTGAAACATATATGCACTAGTAATAATATCAAACACTTTTGTTTTATACGTATGAAGCATTTTTGGCCATTATAAGGTAAAACTCTATCCTCCGGCTTGCGTTGCATTGTGTGATGGGACCTGAGTCTTATAATGGCTTCATTTTATAAAAAGCATTGCGATGATTTAATCATTTACTTTATTTCATGCACTAGCACTCATTGGAGTAAACCCGTTCCGCGAAAGTGGCGTGGTCCTTTGATTTGCCTTATTATTGTTGTTAATAAGTTAAGTAGATTTCTCATACCAGTCTCATGACTGACTCGTAGTTTGTTTCACCTTGCAAACTTGGGTGCCCTCATTTTCACACGGGCAGCCTAGTTACAGGTATCTGGTGCACTTTTGGCTCATGGCGAGGCTTGACTACACCGTGCTGACTTTGACTCTTTCCGCCATTATAGTATATGTATTATGATTCCGCCATTGGCGATGTAGACTGATATATATTTTGTGTACTCTTTATGTATGATTCCGCCTCTGGCGATGGTGACTGATTATGTATTATTATGCACTAAGTTGTATCCTGCACCGTGCTCTCTGATGTGGTGATATCTATATGATTCCGCTGTCATGTGTGTGTAAATTATTCTATTTTATGTTTATGCTATTATCTGTGATCTGCTAATGATGATTAATGTGTTATATTCCAATGATTATCCTTAACACCGTGTCACGGGGTTTTGGGATCGTTACAGGCAAGTTAATCTACAAGCTATGCCTTTTCTCGAAAATAGTTTTTGAGTGGTTTAAATTCAACATCACCATTAGTTTGACTGGTTTTAACATTACAAACAGTTTACTTTTCAGCGAAAATTATAAAATATAGGACAACATCATCAGTTTCGAATTTATTTTAAAAATAAATAAATCCACATGAATCTAAGCATCAATAAATGATATGTAGTATATAAAACCATAGTCAGTATCTGTAAGGGTAGGTCCCCACAAGTTTAGGGCCACTAACTCAAGTGTAGTGGTGATTTTAGTTTCATATCTCCTTAAGGGAAGCTTATGACTTTCCTTAATTGACACTGTGTGAATATGTAAGAATTAAGAGAATTACCAACACGATTTCATCATAATTTTTCATAGAATATCCATACTTAGATGACCTAGCTTTGCGTTTGCATTTCACAAGGATTTAAACCACTAGCACTTTCAAACATATTACAGGAACTTTGCTATTTTGTGACTTCTTGAGTGAGCTGAGTTGAATTTATGTAGTCCCTTAACGACTTATGCCGCCACAAAGTTTTCTTTGTTAGAATGTGTTCCATCAGATAACAACTAGCGTAAAATTCAAATAGATGTGATTATCACATGCAAGTTGGGAAACACTTATCTAGTTCTTCTTAATTTGTGGTACTCTTGGTATATTATTTAAATATTTCTATCACCTTGAATGTAAGCATTTCCAGTATGAGTAATATTAGTGGACTCACCATTTCTCATTTGAACCCACTGATTACCTCTATGATCTTTATTCCTAAGATTTAATTTGCAGAGATTGTAAGTAACATGGTTGTTTCACATAAATAAGGAAACTAGACATCATTATTGATACCAATAACTTTGGTTGTGTCATCATTTCTTGAGTTGTCAGTTTGTTTTCTTGACTCTTGGTGCAAATTGGTCAGGTTAGCACTTATGTTGTTGCTTTTCTCATTGTTTTGACTTGGATTGTAGTTAGAATCAAATCTAAAATATCATTTGTTGGTTGTATGACTGATTGTTTCATATATCTGACGTATTGCCGGTTGGTTTTCAATCTTCCTCCTCTTCCCTTTGAGATTTGTGAAGCTGACCATCTTTATGGAAGTTATTAAATCTTTCTTGATTTTTAACTTTGCTTGACGAGGCACAGTTAACTGATGAATCAACAGTGGTCTACTTATGATCAATTCTGCCTTCATGGGCAAGAAGAGAGAGTGGACACAAGAGATAGATAGTGTGGGTTTCATCGATGATATGATGGACACTACAGCCTCATAATCATCATCTCGACCATACAAATGAAGATTTGTATGCCCTGTTGATGCAAGTAAGTCACAAATATTCTTGATTTTTGAGAGATTGTCTCTCATCAACATTATGTCTATCTTTAGATTCTGAAGTTGCTTTCTGTAGTGCATAACTTTTATTGATGCTTGCAAACTAGACACCTTTTGAACTGTGTCCCATGTGTCATAATACATTTTACGACCAATTAGTTGTGGCATAATGCTTGAACTGATTGATGATTAGATCCATGCATATAGAAATCTAACTTGCCTTTTGTAGATTGTGTACTCTCTATTGGAAACTATGTTGCCTTCACTGTAAAAAACAAATTATTCAGGGATAATTTTCAAACCGTCAATACAATCTTCAAATCCATGTCTTTCTATTGCGGTTTGAAACTGAAATTTCCATAAAATATAGTTGGTCTCATCCAGTTGTATGGAAATTAATTGATTTTGAGGACTTGTAATGTCTTTTGACAAAATTTTAGTTTGATTTTGATGAATTAGATTAGATGTCCTTAAAGTAGTGGGTGTAACAGTATTGTTATCTCCTTCGTCCATGATCTAAAATGATAATGAACTCTTTTAGAGGATGTAGTACTAAATAACCAATAATGACTTCCTTTTAGAAAGTGCAGTGAGAACTAAAATCTTGATCAAGAACATAGGTGTGAAATATTGTAGTCGAGATCAAATGAGGTTGAACTGAGGACCCTTTGGGAAGATTGATTCACAAAAAACAAAAAAAAAAAAAAAAAAATCGAGCATTTGAACTGAAAGAACAAATGCTATATCGACAGTTATGAGTGATGATAACACTTTGATGGACTACCACCAGTCGCAACCTAATGAAGGTGATAAAATTTCTCTGATGTTATAAATGGATGAAGATTGTTTGTCGTTATACAATATGCTCTGGTACCATAATAGAAATAATTCAAGCTTTCATGAATTCTCTGAATTACCATCGTAGTAATTGAATAAGATTTGAGAATGAGTGTTTGAATTAAAAGAGTGAGCATTGAAATTACATTATGCTCTAATGGTTAGGTTACAAACTTGTACATGCTTTATATAGCCGCATTATACTAATTGGATATCGGGTATCTATACCTGCATAATGTGTAGTTTAATATTTCTAGCGCTACAACTCATTTGCTAACTATATTGCACTTACTTCGAAAGTCATATACAGGAACTTACATGGCTTAAGTTAGTATAGAGATTTACATGGCTTTAATTCTTTATTTAATATAATAATTTCAATTGTTAATATATTTTGGACATGTAAATTTGGGTTGTTCATTGAATCACCAAAAATACGCTTAGGTTAAAATTATTTAAAACATAGAGAAAACATGCATCAACAATTAAATCGCTCAACATAATCATCAAAAAATTGATATTGCAACTTAATAAGTTGTAGTATCCTTATATCCTTGACTACTTCCTACTTAATGGTGTTATCTTACTCTTTAAAATTTCCTTAAGTTATATGATAAAATACTGTGAAAATGTTCTACCGTATATGTCCTAAAAAAGGATTAAGTAACAATCTAATGATGAGTTGGTTTTTCACGATACCAAAAAACAACTAAAAGAAATTAATCAAATATATGGTCACTGTTTTAACACACACACACACACACACACACACACACACACACACACACACACACACACACACACACACACACACACACACACACACATACATATATATATATATATGGAAAGAGTTGAAAGAGACAACTACAATTAAACAAGAAAGACCAACACATTTAAAATAAATCATTAGTTTTTTTGGAAACATGTAGGGGTGGGCGTGGTTCGGTTTGAAGCTCAAACCGCTACCGCACCGCATCAAACGGTTGATCAAAAATGCAAACCATTATACTAACCGTTCAAATGGTTCGGCTTCGATGTAATACGGTCCGGTTTTGGTTCGGTTCGGTTTGAACCCGTATTAAATATGAAACAAGAAAATTACTTCCATCAACAAATAATTTACGATTTTATAACGTTGTGTCACCTGAAGTTTTAAACACATAGTGTTATCTTTAATTAATATAACTATAACATACGTTGAAAATAGAATGTATATCGGTAAATTAAAAGTTAGATAGGATGTTGTTAATTTTTGTATCATAACATTGTTGGTGTAGCTATGCGGTTCAGTTCGGTTTAATATAGTTTGGTAAAAGTTCAAACCGCAACCGAACCGTATCGTTGCGATTCGGTTTTGTTTGAGTTGTTTGTTTTAGAGAGAGAATCCGGTGCGGTTTTCCATACCGTTTTTACGGCTCGGTCTGGACGGTTTCCGCGTTACGGTGTGGTTTATGTCCACTTCTAGAAACATGTAAAAAACATGTAAATAAAGTTACATTGGCCGAAGTGCCGAATACCTAAAAAGATGAAGGTAAAGAACAAATGGCTAAATCCGACAAAAAGAGTGCAAAAGAAAAACTGACAACGGAACACACATCTCTATCAAACCCGAAACGAAAATCTACGGCACGGTGGCTAGGATGCGATTAGCTTTCAGTCTTCTTTCTCTTAAAAATAGAGAACTTAAGGAGGTTTTCAAACTTCCAAGTCTTTGTTGTGCTTGTTGAAACCACAATGCTTCTCATTTCCCTCTTTGAAATTAATGAACAGTTGGTATCGAGTTTGCTTTGATTTTTTTGAGATAGGAGTTCGATATCAAGCTTCGAATTAGTACTTTGAGGCTTCCCGATATTTATATGAGGATGGTCCGATGATTGTAAATCCAAATTTGAGATAGCAGCATCATAAATATTCGGATCTGGAGAGGAATCGTTGCCGCTGCGATTTGAGTGGCTGGATTTGCCCTGCATCCAACCATATAAGTGATAAATTATGTTATTCAGCTAAAATTTGTAGTAATTATCTCCCACTATTTGTTTTTCGATGCTAAAGTGGAAAATTTCCTTCTTTGCACGTCAGTGGCACTGTTGAGAGGTCGAAGTTCAGCCCTGAAACAATCCGGTAAAATAACACTGTTATTATCAATTTTGTCATTAAATATTTCATTGTTATAATCAATTACCATTTTACATCCCTTTCAAGGATGGCTTTTCTTAATCAGGAAGCATTGCGAGTTGTCGTTACAGTGAGGGAGGTAATCTTTAATATTAACCAACCTGCTGACATCGACATCAGGAACATTATTAGGGATGGCTTTATGCCTAGCCAATTCAGGTAAAGAATTATGATTCTCGTTTTTGATAAGTAAATTAGAATAAGTATTATAATTTTCGAATTACTTCTTTGATTGTATGCTTTTCTGATTTGGTTATCAGGGATAACATCACACAGTAGGGAGCTAGATGTCTGAAAAGTAGTATTAGTTTTAATGAAGTGATGAATATCTGAATTTGGCTCGTTATTTACATTTCTGCCTCAAAAAATTTCAACAGAGAGCTTCTCATTTTGTAAGTACTCATCAATTCTTTGTTCATAGTTATCAAGATTAGGAATATGCTGGTGGTTGTTGAGATTATTATTAGAATTCTTGCTGGACTTAAGAAGAATAATATTGCCATCTGCTTCAATGTTTTTTCAAAGCTTAATGCTATTTGTTTCCACACCATTGTGCAGTCTATCATTTCTTTCTTTCCATAAATGATAGATGATGGTGGTAAGGAAAATACAGGTTTTGCTGAAATCTATTTTGCTGGAATTATGATCTTTTTGAATGTGTTAGATGATTTCTCTAATGTTTTAAAGTTACATTTCTCGTTTGAATTTAAGCTTGCCTTTTGCGTTATACTGAAAATATTTAGAATAAATGCAATCAAAATATAGGAGGGCAATGTTGAAGTATGCGATACTATATGTTAGATTGAAGAGGATGAAGATAACTTCGAGTTGGAGAAGACCGTTCGCAAATCGGAGTTCGCACGCGGAAGTTAGAGCCGAGAAGGTGTATGGTTTCAGCTGCAGGTGCGACAGACGTCTGTCGTGGGATACGACAGACGTCTGACACTATAGGGTGGATTTTCCCGAGAGTTCCTACAAACGTCTGTCATCCTCACGACAGACGTCTGAGAGGGACAGACGTCTGTCGGGACCTACTACAGACGTCTGAGCTAAGTGCTGAAGACCAAATAAGTCCCTGGGAGGGACAGACGTCTGTCGTCTCCCTTGACAGACGTCTGACGAGGCTTTTGGGCTGAAAATTTGGCAAACTGATTTGTGAAGACTTGGGAGCAATTTCGGTAATTGGCCTATCACTATATAAGCCATTTTCTGGTGTTCAAAAGGGAGAGCTTGGATACTTGATTGAAATCAAGGGTTTATTCTCAAGGGTGAATTATGGTTTATAACCTAATTTCAATTCTTCAAATTTATTCTCCTCAAACTCATTTCTATATTGAAATATAGTGATCATTGGATCAATCTCTTGTATTCCTATCATCGTGATAATAAAATATTCTTTCCGAAGTGGATGTACACTAACAAGATGTTAGTGGAACCACTATAAATATTTGTATGATTAATTTTTGCTACTTTTTTCAATAGTTTCTTGTTTGAGATTGAGATTTGGATTGTTCGTGATTGGTTGATCATTGCGTGTGACTAGAGTTATTGTTTTAGTTGTTTTTGCAAGTCTAATAACAGTATAGTCTTCCGCTAGCGCTTTGTGGTTTAGATATTTGATTCGAGTAGTCCTGAATCGGATTAATCACAATGGTTCCAACAGTTGGTATTAGAGCAATTGGTGCTTTTTAGATGTTTGTGAAAATGCCGGAAACGGATAATAGCTCGGTAAGTCCTTCAACCGGATGTCCGAATAGCGTGGCGTCTTATGTACGGGGTTCGTATGCGGCGCCGGGTTCTCAATTGGTTATTGACAAGTGGAATGGTGATAATGACAGTGGCAATGGATAATGAAAGCGGTTCTTAGGCGGAATCGGGTGTATCGAGTGGTATTTGATACTCACTTATTGCTAAGTGATATCTCGGATGTTGAGAGAGAGGATATGAAGGAATGGGCTTACACTACTCCTCAACTTGCTATGGGGGAGAATGTGATCTCCGAAATTAGTGGTGCAACGACCGCTAAAGGTATTTGGGACAAGTTGGAGGAATTATATATGAAGAAGTCACTCACTAACCGTTTGATCTTGTTGCGAACGTTTTTCACCTTCAAGATGAAGGAGGGTAGTTCGCTTAAGGCACATTTGAATGCCTTTGATGACTTGCTCATGAAGATGAAGGCCGCTGATTTGAAGATTGAGTAAGAGCAAAAGGTGATGATATTAATGTGTTTGTTGCCGGACCGCTATATGGGTTTCTCAAATAGTTTTATGGCCGGGATACTTTGACTCTTGATGATATTAAGACGGGTCTTTTTAGTGAGGAGTTGTGAGATCAAATGAAGGAGATGGGTGAGGGTAGCAGTGGAGCTAGTAGTAGTCACGGGTTGTTTGTGGAGAAAGAAAAGAATGCGAAGAAAGGAAACCGGCGGCGTTTGAAATCAAGAAAGCCCGGTGAAAGAGGTAAATCGAAAGAGAGAAATGACAAGTGCTTTATTTACAAGAAACCGAGACATTGGAAGAATGAATGTCCGAACAAAAATAAGAAGGAAGTAGTATCTTCATCCGTAGCGGTGGAGAGTGGGGATGGTGAGATAGATGAGCATGTGTTGACGGCGGTGTCATCGGGTGTTTCGGGTAACGAATGAGTACTCGATTCGGGTGCGTCGTATCATACGACGCCAAATAAAAATTGTTTCTCGTCCTTTGAAGTCAAAGAGGGAAATGCAATTGCTATGGGAAATGGTGCTATTTGCAAGTCGATGGGTAGTGGCTCTGTGCAAATAAGGATGTTTGATGGAGTTGTTCGCACGCTCACCAACGTTCGCTATGTTCCGGGACTTAGGAAGTTGCTTATATCTTTGGGGCAATTGGATTCTCTAGTAGGGGTGGGCACGGTCGGTTAACCGATTCAATCGGTTAATTTTTTCGGTTGACCGCAAAACAACAGCGGTTCGGTTAACCGAACTTCGGTTAATTATGGCTCTGGTTAACCGACCGAACCGCCAAAAATTAACCGTGGTTAACCGCTCTATTTAAGCGGTTAACCAATTAACAAGAACGGTTAACCATTAATCGGTTAACCGCCTATATTCATCAGTTAACCAGTAAAACTGCAACACAAGGACTATGATACCATATCAACAATTGAAATTATACGTTAATGCATTACAAGCAATTGTTCCAATACAAAATTTTGCAATTCGCAAGCATCATTTACTTCAATTCTCAATTACTCAGTCCAGCATTATTACAAACTTACAATGACTGTACATGTACAATTTGCTCAGTCCAGCATCATTTACTTCAAGATCCAAGGTTGGTGGCTTGATGCACAATTTTCTTCCTACTCCAAAGACATTGACTTTAGCCAAAAAGGTAATATACACAAACCTGAAATCTAGCAAAACTTGTAAATGTGATAACACAATAGAATAAAATTGTGTGATAATAATTATCATCCAATTTTACTTCAAGAGAAAGTAACACCATCCATATATTAGAGTATACAAGTGAATGGGTAACATATATCCATCAGAGCCAGCAAATGAACATTGTAAGCAAAGTAGCAAACCAACACTCAGATAAATGATAATACAACATATAATATTTCCTTATTAGGTCTAAAGTCCATTTTCGAACTTCATGGCCAGCACAGTTGTTGCCAGAGCTGACAACATCTTAAATCACAAGCAACGATAGGAAATCCTCAATTGCGTTTTAATCGGGCACCAAACCTATCATCGATCTAATCGAGATGCTCTCATATGAATAACAAAAGAAAAACTAACATTTGAATTCGATATTGTTAGACTAGATCTGCTGAGTAATTGTAATTATCTATACATGAAATGAAGGCGGATTTAGGGATTTCCAGAACGAGAGGAAAAGGTAATTAAAGCAGCGTATGCTTTTCCACTTTAGGCTTTTTAGGCATGAAATGTTCAGGTTGGTTACGGTAAATATGAATACCACCTGTTTCATTTGAAACTTGGTCGGTTAATGGTTAACCGCGGATAATGAAAGTGTTATCCGTTAACCGAACCGACTTTTAGCGGTTAATGTCAGTCGGTTAACCGAAAAAATCGGTTAAGGCGGTTCGGTCGACGTCGGTTAAATCGGTTAAGTCGGTTCGGTCGGATAAATGCCCACCCCTATTCTCTAGGATGCAAGATCACTATCGAGAAGGATTGCTTAAGGGTTTCGAAGGGGGCGCTTGTTGTTATGAAAGGTGCTGAGACTCATGGTATATATTTGCTTCAAGGTGTGACCGTAGGAGGTGAGACTTGTGTGAGTGTTGATGGTTCTCGTGACTTGGATGCAACACGGTTGTGGCATTTGAGATTGGGTCATGTCTCGGAGAGGAGTTTGGATATTCTTCGGAAGCGGGAGATGATCGAGTGTGAGAGTTTCAACAAACTAGAGTTTTGCGAGGAATGTGTCATAGGGAAGCAAACAAGGGTATCATTCGATGAAGGCAAACATGACTCAAAGGAGGTTCTTGAGTATGTTCATTCGGATGTTTGGGGACCGACACTGGTTGTTTCTTTGGAAGGAGCAAGGTATTACATTTCTTTCATTGATGATTTGTCTCGAAAGATATGGGTGTATGTAATGATGGCCAAGTCGGAGGCATTTGCTAAGTTCAAAGTGTGGAAGGCTCTTGTTGAGAATGAGAGTGGCAAGACTTTGAAGGTGTTAAGGACCGACAATGACGACGAATATGTTTCTCGGGAATTCTTGGAGTATTGTAAGCATCACGGAATCCGGAGACATTTTCTACACCGGGAGATCCGCAATCTAATGAAGTATCGGAGAGAATGAACCGAACTCTACTTGAGAAAGCTCGATGCTTGAGATTGACATCGGGTTTGTTTAAGGGATTTTGAGCCGAAGCTTTGTCAACCGTGGTGCATATTGTGAATCGAATCATGTGCTCGGCCATTGATAACAAAATTCCGGAGGAAGTGTGGAAAGGGAAGAATGTTGACTTGAGATATCTTCGTGTGTTTGGTAGCCTGGTTTATGTGCATGATCCGGGGAATGATAAGCTTGGAATTAGAGCATTCAAGGGGGTTTTGCTTGGTTCCACGGACGACGTGAAAGGCTATCGAATTTGGAATCTGGAAACGAAGAAGATTGCTAATTCTCGTCATGTCACTTTTGATGAGTCGGCTTTATTCAAGGAGAATGAGAGCTCATCGGATGTTCCAGATTTGTTTCATGGTGAATCAAAGGAGAAGGAAGTCATTCTCACATTCCGTCCAAGTGGTAGTAGAGTTGAAGAAGAAGCTCGTGGGGTTGAAGCGATTGATGAAACATCACATAGTCCACATGGTTCCTCTAGTGATGTTGGTGATGTACATGATACTAGAGAATTTTCGACTCAAGGTGGAGCCGAAAGAGGTTTAGGTGATAGTATTGCTACTCGGGTTGGTCGTCGTGCAATAAGGCCTCCCGAAAGATAATGATGATTGGAACTACCTTAACTTTTGTGATTATTTGAACTATGCTCTCAATGTAGTCCAAGATGAGCCGATGGACCTTGATGATGTCATGGAGTCGAGTGAGAGCTCGAAGTGGATTTGCGCCATGGAGGAAGAGATGCAATCGTTAATGAAGAACCGAACTTGGGAGTTGGTTCCACTTCCTCAAGGAAACCGTGCTATATGGTGCAAATGGATTTACAAGGTGAATGATGATGAAAGGTACAAAGCAAGGTTAGTGGCAAAGGGGTTTGCACAAAGAAAAGGAAATGAGTATGATGAAATTTTTGCACCGGTGGTACGCCATACTTCTATCTGGGTTTTACTAGCCATAGTTGCTATCCATGACTTGGAGTTAGAGCAACTTGATGTGAAAAACGCCTTCTTGCATGGAGACTTGGATGAAGACATCTACATGGAGCAACCGGAAGGGTTTGTAGTAGATAAGTCTAAATTGGTTTGCAAGTTGAAGAAATCACTATATGGGTTAAAGCAATCACCTAGACAATGGTACAAGAGATTCGATCATTTCATGCTTGAAAGTGACTTCCATCGAAGCATCAAGGATGCTTGCGTATATTTCAAGAGGTTGAGAAATGATTGTTGGGTGTATTTGCTCTTGTATGTGGATGATATGTTCATTGCTTCCAAGGATAAGAATGAAATCAACAAGTTGAAGATGCTTTTGAAACCAGAATTCGAAATGAAAGATCTTGGAGAAGCAAGGAAAATCTTGTGCATGAAAATTGGAAGGGACCGAAAGCGTTTTGAGTTAAGATTGACTCAAAAGAAGTACATTAAGAAAGTGCTTTGCCGGTTTAGCATGGAGAATGCAAAGGCGTTAAATACACCTTTATCTTTGCATATGAAGCTTTCAGATAAAAGATCACCCGTCGGGAATAAAGACAAGACTTATATGGCAAATGTGACATATGCAGGTGCGGTTGGTAGTTTGATGTACGCCATCTTGTGTATAAGGCCCGATATTGCAAATGTCGTCGGGATGGTTAGTCGGTATATGGCTAATCTGGGGAAATTGCATTGGGAAGCCGCGAAGGCTATATTGAGATAGTTGAAAGGCACATCATCTCATGGTCTTGTTTTTGGTGGTAGTGATGAGAGAAGTTGCAACTTGGTTGATTATTGTGACTTAGACTACGCTGGTGAGAGGGATCGGAGGAAATCAACTTTCAGGTATGTCTTCACATTTGGCGGGACAACCATTAGTTGGAGATCGAGATTGCGAACCGTAGTTGCTTTATCCACTACGGAGGCGGAGTTGATTGCCGCGGTGGAAGCGGCCAAAGAGGCACTCTACTTGAAGCGATTATTGTGTGACTTGGGTTTCGAACATGAGAGTATCGATGTTCGACGTGATAGCCAAAGTGCTATACATTTGGCGGAGAATTTGACGTTTAACTCACGAACCAAGCATATTGAGGTGAGAGTCATTTCTTGTAGCCATGGATGAAGGTAAGCTAGTATATCTTCGGAAAGTGCACACAAAGGATAATGCGGCGGACATGTTTACTAAAGCATTGCCATATGGGAAGTTCAAGCATTGCTCGAACTTAATTCGCTTGTTGAGTTGCTAGGTGCCACGCTGTGACACGGGGGGAGAGAGTGATTATGTTTGTTTTGATGGAAAGGATTAGCGGTGAGAAATTGAAAATCTATCTTCATGGTAAGTATTCGTTTCACTCACGAGTACATTGTCTTTTGGTGAGACGGTTTGGTTTGAATATTTTCAACACTTCGTTGGCAGGCGGTGGCCTTGCCGGAGCTCGTTAACGGAGTGCAATAGGCGGTGGCTTAGCCGGAGCTCATTGGGAAAATATTCATGGTGCTTGGTTGAAGGTAGAAGGAAATGCTTGGGTGCATTGGAGTTTGGAGTATGGAGATGGTTATAATATCGAGGTGGAGTGTTGAAGTATGCGATACTATATGGTAGATTGAAGATGATGAAGATAGCTTCGAGTCGGAGAAGAACGTTCGGAAATCGGAGTTCGCACGCGAAGTTAGAGCTGAGGTGTATAGTTTCAGCTGGCAGGTGCGACAGACGCCTGTCGTGGGATACGACATTCCACGACAGACGTTTGACACTACAGGGTGGATTTTCCTGAGAGTTCCTACAGACGTCTGTCATCCTCACGATAGACGTCCGAGAGGGACAGACGTCTGTCATCCCCACGACAGACGTTTGAGAGGGACAGATGTCTGTCAGGACCTACGACAGACGTCTGAGCTGAGTGTTGAAGCCCAAATAATTCCCTGTGAGGGATAGACGTCTGTCGTCTCCTTTGACAGACGTCTGACGAGGCTTTTGGGCTGTTGGAGCTGAAAATTTGACAAACTGATTTGTGAAGACTTGGGGGCAGTTTTGGTAATTGGCCTATCTCTATATAAGGTATTTTCTGGTGTTCAAAAGGGAGAGTTTGGATACTTGATTGAAATCAATGGTTTATTCTCAAGGGTGAATTAGGGTTTATAACCTAATTTCAATTCTTCAATTCTATTCTCCTCAAACTCATTTCTATATTGAAATATAGTGATCATTGGATCAGTCTCTTGTATTCCTATCATCGTGGTAATAAAATACTCTCTCCGAAGTGGATGTACACTAACAAGATGTTAGTGGAATCACTATAAATCCTTGTGATTTATTTTTGCTACTTCTGTTATTAGTTTCTTGTTTGAGATTGGGATTTGGATTGTTCGTGATTGGTTGATCATTGTGTGTGACTAGAATTATTGTTTTGGTTGTTTTTGCAAGTCTAACAACGGTCTAGTTTTCTGCTAGCGCTTTGTGATTTAGATATTTGATTCGAGTGGTGCTGAATCGAATTAATCACAGTGGTTCCAACGGTCAATACTTTCTAAATCATATTTGCAAAGCAAACAGGAAGTATTTCCATTAGTATTCCACTTTCTAAATTGGTGATCAACACTTGGATTCTCATATTTAAGCAGATTGCCAGCATTACGGATATGTACATCACCGTCCTATGATAAATTAATATGAACCATGCTAATAGGCATCCATTTGCCCACGATGCTTGAGAACACAATCAGGGATTTACTATATGATCTATTTTTCTTTCGTGGACTGGTTCCGCGCAACCACCTATTTTTTAAGCTTTAGAAGTAACCTTTCTAGATACAAGTTAATAGTGTTGCTCCCTAAGCAGGCAACCTAAATAAACCATATGGCACTGCATAGCCTCTTGGACGTCATGATAGTGAAAGATTGCATGAGACCTAAAGGTATAACCCTTGTACTTCCCCCTTCCGTTTGGACCGATGATGACCTGATAAACTTGAGACTGCTATCCTTCGTGGCACCGAAGTGTCAGGCCTCGTTATCTTCCAATCACCAAGCCGTCCAACGACCCATTAAATTGCATAAAGCAATCATGGCAATACCCCGCATGATACAACATGCAAACCTTACCTTTGATGGATCACCCAATTCGTATATCAGAAAACTATCATGAGGGTATTCCTCTCCATGTAGCTATATTAAGTCTGTTATTTAATAATCTCGTATTCGTCTTAAAACCCGTTAAGATAGGCCCCTCAAACTGGTCATTTATTTCTTGCTTTGAAATTGTCTATGAATCCATCAGGATAGACTTCCTTATATCCCATGAAATCTCTTATTTCCTAATCTGGTATTCATCAAACAATCCATCAAGATGAGCCAAATAAATTGTGGTTACTTATTTCCTACTCCAAGATTTTTCATAAATCCATTAGGATGGGCTTCCTTATATCCGTTAAAACCTCGTATTTTCTGCTCCAGCGGTAGCCTTATATCGTTGTTAAGACGAGCTTCCCAATATCTTGAAGTATTTGTAATGGTCTGCAACTCTCTTGCCTGCATTAAAAAAGTACGCAAACCTAATTTAAAATGCATATACAACATTACAAACATAATTTCTTCTTTTATTGTACCCTATGTCTAATTTCAATTCTTTTGCGATTTAACTACCTTTATTATCTAATTATATATCTTAGTTGAAATTGTATTATAGTTAATCATATCGCTGTTCTTTCCTTTTTATTTCACTTCTTTTCTTTTTCTTTACTTTACTTCTATCTCATCTTCTTTCTCTCCCTATGATTCTCCATTTTCTTTGCTATTATTATGTCTTATCCATTATTCTTTCATCAACATTCTCTTTTTTGACGACCTGTGATATTTTAATAAGTTAGAATTTGGTCTTTACCCTTTTAAGCATATGGTCCATTTCCATATTTTCTCAAAAGATAGGTTTTGCACAATATCTTTGACCATAAGTTATTCCTTCTCTTTTATTTATTGTGGTAAGTAATACAATATATGATAATTACTGTAATTTTGTACTTATCTTTCTTTTTCTAAATATTAAGTTTCTTATAGTAACAAAAATCATATTTAAGGGAATTTGAATTGAATATATAGAAATTTAATTGTCCTTTACCTTCTTTTCCAACAAATTAAAATATCGACTATGTCCAGGAAGGTGAAATCTTTGGCTAGTTCATATTATAGTTTTAAGAATTATTATATTACTTATTCACTCCAACCCAAGCCAATTAATGCAATTTCAATAATTTAAGGGTTAAGTTTTAATATTTAGGTGAAGTAATCCGTTAAAGGTATTATTTGCAGTTTTGTTCCATAGGCAACATCCACATATTTTCGATTTTCATCATAGTTAAAAGTTTTCATTTCCATAGTTAATGTATTTATTATGTAATATTTAAATAGATAAGTAAAATAAAATCACAACAATATAATATACCATTATAATAAAACATATAATTTCTCCACTCATATCCTTTGCTTTCCAAATCTCGAATTTGATATAGATCCATTCCTATAACCTGCATCTCTCTTCTTTTGTAGTTCCTATTTTTGATGTACAAACTTTATTTATGCAAGTCTATTAAATTGGATTAAAATAAAGTAATTTGAATTTAAATTAAAACCAAATCTAAATTTTATCTTGTTCGAATGACTTTCTGATTTGAACCTCCTTTTTAATTTCCTATAATCTTTTCTTTAGATTCAAATCTGATAATCTAAATCTAATTTAATATTTTCAAAAGTTTTGAAGAGGGAAGAAATATGGTAGATCTTCCGTGTGTAGATGAATAAAATTGAGGTTGGAGTGTAACCTTGTATGCTTATTTGAAGAGATCCAAATCAGCACTGACCGTACGATAAAAAATTATCAAATTTAGCTTGTTAAAGTAGGTTTGGGACATGATTTTTGACATCATGACAATCGACTCATGCCCTAGGCAGTCAACCGCCATGTCGGCCCATGTGCCGTGCAATATTTTGATGCGTTCCTCATTAATTCATAAATTTATCCATATATTTATCCTGTTCATTATTAATTCATATAACATTCATTTTATTCATTAATTCTTCTACTATATTATATCATTATTTTCACATGTTATGAAATTCAAATTTCAAATGTATATAACTAGTACATATTTGCGTATACGATTATTTTTCAATGTGTAAATTTAAATCGGTTACAACTTCCCCTTTTGAACTCCATTCGAAAAATATTATATAGGAAATTTAATTAGAAAATAACCACAAACAAAATTGTTTAAATTTCATAACCAAATCCCAACATTTATAAAATGACCATTTTTCTTATTTCATCAATCAGATTCATTTTAATTAATTATTTATAAACGCTAAATGTTACATTCTCTCATTCTTTATGAATTTTGTCCTCAAACTTTTAATAAAGGTTAGGTCATATAATCTTTCACACATCCATTCTACACTAACAAACATTTAGTCAAATTTGCCTCCATCTGTGTAGTAGTGACAGTGTACCACAATACATATTATGTACATGAATTTCTATGTCGTGCTTCATATATGGATGCTTCTTTTTTAAAAATCATATTAAAAAATATGATGCAAATCACTAAATATAATGGCAAATATAAATGCAAATTTTGAAAATAAAAAATTGTTGCATTTCCATCTAGATTTTACTACACTTTTTTACTAAGTCGAAACGTAGTTCAACCAAATTTATCATCTAAAGCCTAATCACATAATTACTAAAAATATAAATTTAGAAAAAATCAATTTTTCTAAACATAATTTCTTACGCTAGAAAAAGGTATCAATGGAGAATTCCATATTCTCTTCGTTTTCCCATGTACCCTTTTTCCTATTCATTGGAACCTTTTCTTGTGCCTCCATTAAATTTTCAACTTTTCGAATTAAAGTTTGCATAAGTAAAATTTTCATTTTTATAATAAAAAAAATCATTTTAAAATTCATTCTTTCAAGTATCTTTCATTTTTTTGTATTTCTTTAATATTTTTGCTTTAATTTCTTACTTAACTTCTAGCTTATTTTTTTTTTATTTTCTGTTTTGATTAAATCAAAAGTAAAATTTTCATTTTTAAAATAAAAAAATCATTTTAAAATTCATTCTTTCAAGCATGGTTATCACGACGGTAAGTCGAGTCGAGTCGACGGAGCTCCAGTTAGTCGACTAGTGGACTAGTCGTCGGCTAGTCGACTAGTCGTCGGCTAGTCGATAAATAAATATATACATACATGCATAAAAATTCAAACATGTGCATAAAAATTCAAACATGTGCATAAAAATTTAAACATGTAGTAACATACCTCATTGCTTCTTGCAGGGCAGTAATATGAAGTGACAACAACCGTTGATAGACATCAATATTGGTGACTTGCTAGCAATATAAAGTGATTCTTGCAAGGCAACATGTTATATAAAATGATGTAAAAAAAATATAGTGATGTATTATTGCAATGTGCATCTTCACTCTATTTTTTTTTCTTCGGTCTTTGTTGAACTTTCAAGTGTAGTTTGGAATGGACCCTTGCCATGTCTTTCCTCTGTGACTTTTTCAGGGGTCTTTCGGAGTATAGAAGCAATTGACTTTGTTGGCATCGATTGTGGCACTGTAGATGTCATTTTCTT
The DNA here is from genome assembly GCA_030737875.1 of Allium sativum. Lineage (NCBI taxonomy): Eukaryota > Viridiplantae > Streptophyta > Magnoliopsida > Asparagales > Amaryllidaceae > Allium > Allium sativum. The sequence continues at coordinate 192,016,010 of CM060927.1, read as the reverse complement.
TCTTTTTGTTGTCGTTCCGATACTTGGTGTCGAATTAGAAGCAATTGCTGATGTTTCATCACGTGGTTGAACTTCATGAACGTCATCATCATCACCAAGATCATCCAATGTCACAGACTTCTTTGCATGCTTATCAATATAGTCGTTCATTTTTTTTTCATAATTTCCGTAGTAGTTTTCGGACATATCGCTACATCAGCACATCCACCTGCAATATGGTGTTTCAATCTTCCAACGCCTAAATGCATTTGCTTACAACAAAGAATGCATTGAACCACATTCTTTTTATTTAAATCAGGCCAAAATCCATATTTCCATCCAGTATCTATTGATTTAGCTTTTCGTTTTGGATCCTTGGAGGGATCATAAGATTCAATACTTGTTGTTGGTATTTCTGTAGCCATCTATCTGCACACAAAAAAAAAGCTGCAGTTACTTAAAAATAGAAGCAGCAGCAAAAAAAAAAAAAAAATAGTTGCTAAAAAACCCAACAACTCATTAAAAAGACATTAGCTAAAAAAACGACAATAGCTAAAAAATAACGGCTCATTAAAAAAAAACATCTGAGGCTTCTAGAACAATTTTCAAACATTCTCCACTATTTTTTTTTTGTTCAAGAAAAAAGCAACGCACAGAAAAAAAACAAAGCAACGAGTGGAACAAATAATACCTGATCGATTTTGGGTAACCTGGAGAGAGGAGGCGGCTGCAGTAGGAGGAGAAGCGGCGACAGGAGAAGCAAGGCGGTGGCTCCAGATGCGAAGCGGTGGCAAAGGTGAAGGCTAGGGTTTATTCGATTTATCGGTTTTGTTCGAAACATGGAATACTTATTTGTATTCGACGGTATCTTCTGACTTGTTTTTTTCCCTCTTTGGACTGGGCCCAGTTTGAAAATTGAAACCAGTCAGTTAAGTCGACCGACTAATCGCCTGACTGTGTTATCAAAGCGTGAGCTATAGCGACAAATAGCGCATAGCGCACTGCTTGCGCTATTGTACTTATAATAGCGCAAGAGTTCCTTATAGCGCAAAAATAGCGCGCTATTTTATCATAGCGCATAGCTCTAAATAGCACGCTATTTTTTTGTCTCTTTTTTAAATGCTTGGACAGTGAATTAAACCCAAAATAGCATGTTCTTTGTATTTATAACGACTTAGATGAAAAATACCGTAGAATATGACTCGAAAGAAGAAGAAATTGATGATCGTTTAAATAATGATTAATGGTTATTATTTAGATGAAATTAGTTACTATGTTTTAAAAATTTAGAAGCGTAATATAATTTCTATAATCATACACTTGAATCATATTTAACTTTTGTTTATTTGAATCTTGTTACTGTAGACTTCATATATTATTTTCATTTGACCTTATTTTCACTTTACAACTGTTCTTATTTATATTTTTTTTCTTAGTACTTGTTAGTATTTTTTTTAAACATATTGTACAAAAGTGTATTTTCATGCATTTTTTCTTAGAGTTTTATATCACCATAATTGATATCATTATAACTCACAATTATAAGAATAAATTTAAAATTTGTAAAATACAAATATATTGTATCCATCGATCATTTTGAATGTACAATATGAAATTATCGAATTTTCTGTAATATATTACATTTTACATAAATAAATATTTAATACATGCATAAAATATGGCGATGCTCGTATTTGGAGTCTTGAATGGATTGGATATGACACAAAATATGCCAAAAAAACAAAAGTCAGTTAGGCAAAATGTACGTGATTAATTTTTTTTCTAAATGAACTCAATAACGCGCGCTATAGCGCAAGCCTTGCGCTATGCGCTATAGACTACACTGTCGCCTGACTAGTTGACTAGTCGCTCCATGTCGTTCCAGACGCCCGACATATTAACAAAATTCATGTCGAGAGTCCAACTCGGTGACTACGTATCGACTGGCCGACTAGTCGCGACTAGTCAGTCGCCGTAATAACAATGCTTTATAGTATCTTTCATTTTTTTTGTATTTGCTTTAATTTCTTACTTAACTTCCACCTTAAAATTTTTAATTTTCTGTTTTGGTTAAATGACCCACATATGAAATTTCTTTATCTTATTGTTTTTGTTTTTTTAAATATAGCGGTACTATAGAAAACACTTAAATCAGAACATTTCTACTAACGTGTAAAGATTTCCATAATACTCAATACATAAAACTCACGTATAAATATATACGATACTAGAAGGAAATACAAATATTGCCATATAGTCAAAACTAACAACTACAACTTGAAAATCTGTATGGATCATGTCTATATTTAATATGCTAGTATAACTAAGTGATATATACTAGATTGCAGAATAACGTAAGTAAAGTAAGAAAAAAATCGTACCATACTTTTTATATTGGTTTGGACTTCCCTTTATATGTCCAGTCCTGATGCTCCTGTTCGACCTTTCAACTACTAAAAACAACCTTCGCTTCAACCCAAGGAATAAACTTCCAACTGAAAATCTGTCTTCGACAGTTGTGTTTTTTTGACAACACAAATCTTGATTAATTTATACAAATCTTCCTATTATCTCCTTTGAGTAGTATGATAATTGAAGCTTTAATATGAGAAATAAGTAGAAGTATGCTTTTGAATACATTTAGAGTATAAAGAAGGCAAGGAATATCAGAGAGTGTAGAAATAAGAGTTTGAATTTTTTTGTGAATCAACCTTCTCAAAAACATGTTTACTTATTGGTATTGAAAAGATTCTTTGAGAAGTAACGACTCTTTGATTCATTCCTGTTCATTCCTAAGGGCTGTAATGGTTAAGAAGGAAGAGATATGGATGCAACCCTTGAATTGAAGATGTATATTCCATAATATAGCAATTAACCCAGGTCAGATGTCTGAATTAATAGTTCAGACGTTGTTTGGCCTATGTTTGTTTATAAAACAGTAACTTATATCATGCGTCCGAGTTATATGATCTGACGTCTGACACATGTACATTTTTAAATCTTGTCTTTTTGAGTTTATAAAAACTTCTAAATGACTTGTACGTGCTTTTATATGTAAGAACTACTCAAGGAGATTGTGCAAATCATTTATTTAACTTTTTTACACAATATACTAATGATTCTAATATTACAAGTTCTTGTGTTCTTGTCTTTTTGGTTGTGTATCTGCATAAAGTCGATATATATATATATATATATATATATATATGTATGCGTGTGTGTGTGTGTTGTATGTAACCGATTGTATAGTTATCATCGAAATCATAGAGTGGAGGCTCTAACATTATCCCATTTTTCGATGATGATAACTATATAATTACGTGCTCCCCTTGAGTACGTGATTTCTCCCCTTATCAAAATGTAATAAACTTCTCCTCCTTTGTCATGATAAAAAAGAATATGTGGACTACATAGGAAAATTATAACACAATGTCACATATGCTTTTTATATATAAAGTTCGATAAAGAGCATATTCCTAGTTCTCTTCTTAGTTTTATAAAGGATGTCACACATATTGGTTTTGTAAAAATATCAGCTATTTGTTTTTCATTATTGACAAATTCTAACGTTATTGCACCTTTTCTAAGTTGTCTCCAGGAAAATGTTGACTAATGTCAATGTGTTTAGTTCAAGAATGACTTATGGGATTTTTAATTAGATTAATTGCACTTGTATTACCATAATATATTGGCAAGCTTATTGTAATTTTTCCAAAATCTGTAAGCTTTGTTGCATGTATATTACTTGTGTAGGTGCCAAAGTAGTAGATATATACTATGCTTTAGAAATTGAATTTTGCTTTTTACTAAACCACTATACAAGAGATTGACCAATAAAGTGACATGTTCCGCTTGTGCTTTCTTTATCTATTTTGCAGCCTCCGAAATCAACATCACAATATGATACGAGTTCGAAAGAGCTGTCTTTGGGATAGAAAAGACCATAATACCTAGTGTTGGTTAAGTGTCTCAAAATATGTTTTACTACTCTATAGTGTGATTCTTTTGGTTGAGCTTGAAATTTCACACATAAGCATACACTCATCATAATATCGGGTCTACTTGCCATTAGATATAGTAAGATGCCTATTATTATACTTCGATATAATTTTTTGATCAAAATCTTTCTTGTCTTCATCTTTATCCAAATGAATGCTTGTACTCATTGGTGTTGGTTTACCACATGCTTTCTCCATTCTGAATTGTTTTAACAAATCATACAATGTTTTTCTTGATTTATAAAAATACCATTTCTTAATTGTTTAATTTGTAATCCCAGGAAAAAAAAAATCTCCCATATGTGACATTTCAAATTCAATTTTCATGATGTTTGAAAAATCATTGCATAATTTATCATTATTTGATCCAAAAATTATGTCATCTACATACGTTTGAACAATTAAAATAACATTATGATCTCTTTTTATAAAAATGTTGTATCTATTTTCCTAGTTTAAATACAAGAATTAATTAAATGGGTTTTCAATCTATTATACAAGCACAAGGTGCTTATTTTAGACCATATAATGCTTTCTTTAATTTATTTACATGTTACAAAAATTCTCATTTGTGAATAATAGAGGTTGTTAAACATACACTTGTTATTTTATAAAACCATTTAAGAAACATCCTTTTAAATCCATTTGATAAAGTTTAATATTGTGATGATATGCAAAAGAAAGAAATGTTCGGATGGCTTCTAGTCGTGCTACTAGAGCAAAATTCTCTTTATAATCAATGCCGCCTTCTTGATTGTATTCTTGAACGACTAGTCTTGCTTTATTTCAAATGATATTTTCATTTTCATCTAATTTATTCTTATAAACCCATTTTGTTCCAATTACAAATTGATTTGTAGGTCTAGGAACAAATTCCCACACCTCATTTCTTTCAAGTTGGCTGAGTTCTTCTTGCATTACCATAATCCATGACTCATCATTTGAAGCTTATTTGTGTTGGGGTTTTGTGCATAGCGAAAGTTCGACAAAACATCCGAAAAATAGGGTATTTTTCACCCAATCACTTGAAGATGAATTTTATTGAAAATAACAACATAATAAATCGGAAATAATAGCAATACACATATATTCTACCCAACCATTCTCTTTATTGATTTACCTAGAACAATTTTTGTTTACACTCAATGGATCAAAACAAAAAATAAACAAAATACAATTGAATCAATAACCTTATTGAGTAAAGAAAAGAATATCTAGATAACTACAAATATTATTGAAGAAGAAGAGCGATGAAGAATGATGACAAATCTATGACCCACATGGTTCCTTGATGTTTCATCTAACCAAGAAGGCTGCATATGTAGGATAATAAAAGATCTAGACAGGTATTCAAATTGCCCCTTCAAAATATCTTCGATATAATCATTCATTTCTTTCCTTCTATGATAAAATCAATCAATCACACTTAACCAATCAGTCAATCAAATCAATTAATTGATTACATCCTCTTTATAAAATATTTGAATCAAAAATTCAACACTTCACCTTGATTCAAATATCACATATATCCAACAATCATCAAACAAGTCAACCTAGCTCTTTCAACGACACATATTCTTAATTAAAACCAACCTTGATTTTTAGGCAACGAGATACACTCCCACATGTTTCCAAAGTACAGAGGCTCAATTAATTTTAGGGCAACAATCACACCCAGTCGATTTGAAAGGACTACGACCACACCTCAATTACAAACACAACCCACCGCCTGCAAATGATGCATCTGCCATTTGAGTTGCAAAACGTAAAAACCAACGGTCTTAAGGTGCTTGCAATAACATAAGATCTCTGACTTGTGGATTTTTCCACATCGACACCCGTCTTTCGCTTGATATGATGTCTTCATCTCCGGGATCCCTCGAGCATCATCAGCATCTGGACCTCTGTCGATACCATGATCCTCCACCTTAGGACCATCAGCAGTGACCATATTAACCTCGTCACCTTGCTGCGGACTAGGTTCTCCAATTATCACATGTCTTCTTCTTCGTCTTCCATCTTCCCTCATCCATATCAGAGGGTTTCTTCTCATCTTCGTAAATCATACCATTGGGACATGGAACATCCACCATCATAGGCTTTCAAATACTCCAATATCTAACATAAAAAATAGTCATCTATGAAAGCAACATCATATTCGATATCTACAATCTTCAATCCAAAATCACTGCAAGCTATGCGATGAACTGAGTTTTGATACCAATTGTTGGGGTTTTGTGCGCAGCGGAAGTTTGACAAAACATCCGAAAAACATGATCGTTGTCATCCAATCACTTAAAAATGATTTTGATTGAAAATAACAACATAATAATTCGAAAATAATAGCAATACACAAATATTCCACTTAATCACCCTTTTTATTGATTCACCAAAAACAAATTTTGTTTACACTCAATGGATCAAACAAAAAATAAAAAAATATAATTGAATCAATAACCTTATTGAGAAAGACAAAGAATATCTAGATAATTACAAATATTGTTGGAGAAGAAGAGCGATGAAGAACGACGACAAACCTATGACACATGGTTTCTTGATGTTTGATATAACCAAGAAAGCTACATATATAGGAGACTAGAAAACATAGACAAATATTCAAATTGCACCTTCAAAATATCTTCAGAATATAATTATTCATTTTTTTCTTTCTATGATAAAATAAAATCAATCAATTAGTCAATCAAATCAATTAATTGATCGATCAATCAAATCAATTAATTGGTTACATCATCTTCATAAAATATTTGAATAAAAAATTCAACACTTTGTAATTCTTTGGTTTTAAATTTGAAATGAATGCAATGTGAATCATTTGATTGTGTTGATGTCTTGTGGAAACTCTTGAGTTTAAATCACCATTAATCTATTATATTATATGAAAGCACAATCTTTCTCAAAGATCTTTCGGTTCCACTTCTCTTAAAAATTCAGGATGCTTCCACGTGTACATTCTTAAGATCTAGCGGCTTTTGTCTTCCCTTTCCTTGCATTTATCCTTTCCTCTGTCTTTTCCATTCCTATGCCTTAGTGTGCCCTTTCCCATTTTCCAGTACGTCTCGAGAGATTACGACGCTACCCAGCCGCTGCTTCCTTCTCCATCATCCTTCTTTCCTCCATTATTTTTATTTGATTCTCTCCCCATCTCTACCAAGCATCGCCATTCTTCCATGTAGATTTGCGGTTCAACCCCACCTTTGTTGCCCATCCACCTTTACTTCTCCTTCTTTCACTTTGACACTATAGTGGGGAAGTAACCCCCGATTGCAACCACTACCCGATTGCGATTCCGGTTCCACACTTACGCATGTTCTACAACAAACGGATTTCGATGCCTGCGCCCATCATCCGATTGCGGTCCCAACTCCATGTGTTTCTGACGTGTACGCCTTTCAATTCATTACTATATGCTTCCATCGATTTTTTGCGAATGTTAGGGTTTGTTTTCTATAATTTTCAATTGACTGCTACCTTGGGTTATACAAAAATGACTTTGCCTCTATTTACCAGAATCAATCCCAAAATACTGTAATTTGTCTTTGGCAGTATGTAATAGAAGAATCTCCGATTGGCAATGCCATTGATTTGCTACATGGTTCTACATGCTCTTAACTAATAGTGATTTGTGAGCACCTATCATCAGTTTTAGTTACTTTGTTTATTTAAAGTTATATGCGGTTTAGGTTAATTGTAAATTGGTCAAATAACTCATACGTACTTTGCTGTTTTGTTTTTTGTTAATAAACTGGTAAATTACAACATAAATTTTCAACTATTTATCTGTTTCAAGTATGCAAATTGCTAAAAGTGTGATGCTGTCATTTTCTCTTTTTTTTTCGTTCAGTTAACAAAACACTAAATTACAATATAGGTGTTCGACTGTTCACCTTCCTTTATTTTACAAACTGCCGATAATGTCTACACAATTCAAGTGCTTAGTTCGTTCACATTTTTCATAATTTCTAGCCATTTATTGTGCCACATTGTTGCCATCTTACCCAATGAACAAAATGTTACAGTGTAAACATTGCTGAAATGCACACTTGCTGCACTATGCCCAAATTGGGTCATTTGCATTAGAGCACTCTTCTTCTCTTCATTTCACTTTTTACACTTTGATATATTGCAACTCTACTATTTTGTTGTCTTGTGTCTTTTAACCCTTATTTTTTTTCTTTTGTAGTCGCCCATTTTTTTTAATCAACTTTGACTCATGTCCTTGCAATATGACTTTGACTCATATCCCTACAGTCTTCGATCGATTAGGGTTCCGATTCCAAGCTTCCCCTGGGTGGCGACGCTCAGTTGACTGCTGCAACCCGACTTTTAACGCGAGGAGATTTCCGAAAACTGGCTTTCCACACAGTCATGGGAATTGACACAAACGCTGGTGCATGTTTCATTCTTCACTACCTCCATCGATTCCATGAAAGATTATGTTATTTTCTTTGGTTTCATATTTTACACTATATGAATGTTTTCCTTGCATTGTAGCTGATAATGTATTAACTTTGGATGGAAATGCAAATTTTAAGCATTTTAAAGTTTTCCTATGTAGTTTCCTATTAACACAAATATTTGTAATAACATATATCCCAATGTATAGAAATCCCAAAATCAGAGTAAAATGTACAAAACACCATAAACTTCTAAAATCTACATAAAATTGGAAAGCTAAAGGAAATTTTATGTAGTATTCAAAACCAAAACATACATAGACCCTCATTTAAAAAAAAAAAAATCATGCAGCAGAAGACTGAATTTACATAAGTATCCAAAATGCAAAATCCTTAGTACGAATATTTATTTCTGTTAAGTATACAAGGAAGCATTAAATGACATCATCTTTAATATTGTTTTACTTCCTGTTTCAAATTGATTCCAAATTTGAATTTGAATTTGATTGTCAAGATATTTTTGGTTTCTGTTCATCAATTGACCTAGATTCAAATCTGTTGATCTTACTTCTGCTTATAGCTTGAAAAATAAATCAGGTTTAGATGTCAGATAGTTCTCTATCAGTGTTAAATTCATGTGTGTAGAGTTAATTTCTTTTTACCACATCATTTGTGAGTTGTAAATGCTGACTTGATGACTTAGACTTTAATGATTTATGAAGTGTTTTTTGATGTCTTGCTATTGGTGACGACTTTTTCCAAGAATTTGTCAAATAGAGTTTGACCACAAAACAATAGCTATGTTAGACAATAGTGTTCACTGTGCTCTTTTAGGAACATAAGTATGAATAACTACTGAATTTGGGCATGATAATTTTTGCTTCTATATGCATTCAAGTTTACCTTAAGTACTATTTCTATAAATAGAGTTTTTCTATATATCTGACTGCAATCTAGCTAATTAGACTTTAAAATGACTTTGTAACATGGGGATATTTTCAACTGCAAGTAGAATTTGAATTCCTCAAAATGTATGATACGACCTAGGATTCATGATTCTGTGTTTCTATTAATAAATAATATGTTTTTATTGTGTGAGTAAAATTTCAATCTCAATTTTTATTTCTAGCATATAATTTGGGCTAATCTAACTCTCTAACATAATTTATGTCTGAACTCTGAAGTAGACTTATGTCAACACCCAATTGCATTCAATTTATATTACGCCATAAATATAACTGTGGCCGTGAATCCATCAATGGAATGATTCCTATTAGCATTACTACTAGTTGAGTATATATGGCATACATGAGTAAGCATAGGCATAAAACGAGGTGCTAACTTTTTTCGTGTGGGATAAATATAGCGCTTCTTGATGAAGATGAGTTTTCATACTGCCATTAGTTTCACTATGTGTGCGCGCGTGCGCTTGCACGTGCGTGCATGCGTATGCGAGTGAAATCATATATAAAATTTCAAAGGCATTTTCTGTAAAGGACAACAATTTCAGTCTAAATCTTTCGAGTGAAGCAAAAGAAAGAACGATATACTTGAAACTTCCTGTTAACGCTTACACATATTTATTCACAAAAGGCATCACCTCTTCTGTTACTTAAATTGTAAAACAGGATTACCCACACCGCTGGTGTGTACTCTGAAAAAAGAAAGCATTTCAAAATACTACATACTGCTATACTTCCGCTTCTTTGTTTTGATAACCGTCAAAACACGTTTTTATCACAAGAACCGCCTTCGTAAATGACTCCTCCATCCTTTTCTACCCAACCTTTGCTCTCTCTGGTCTCCCTCAACATTAATAACCCTACTCGATCTTATCATCAAAGCTCTTCACTCTTTTGATTGTTTAAATCTTCTCCATGTTTACCCGTTATCCCTCTAGATCGATCTCCGTTCTCTAGCTGGTGAAGCCGAATAACATCCGCTTGGCTCTCGTGGATTCTTCGTCTAAGTCGGTGTTCGTGGCTTTTCAGGTACTCGATTGTCTGATTGCTAATTTATGGAATTCAATTCTTCAATCTAACTCCATTATTACTGCTTGTGCCGGTTGCGGGTACGTTTGTCTCGCAGCATCATCATTTTGTGAGATTTTGATTTCCTAGATGTCTTCGCTTCACTTCTCTTAGGCAGATTGGCTTCCTGATCCATAACTTTCATTTCCAGTTTCCTGCATCCTAATACCCTGGGGGTCTACTTCAATATACGGTCAAATTGTACATCTCCGTCCGGTCCGTCCTACTTGCTTAGATATGTCGTTTGCTAATTTCAGTCCTAGATTTAGTTCCATTTGCCTGCACAATTTCCATGGCCTATGGATTCAGAAATCAACCAATTGTTTTTCATCTATTCTTCCAGTTAATACATGGTGGTTTGTTGAATAAAAATAACAAAACCAAAGTCAATTTACATAGATGAGCATTACTTTATATTTGGAATCAGGTAATTATTTATACTTTTAAATTTTTAATATTTTTCCTTAATCAAGCAATCTGTTGTAGCCGTTGAATTTTACAATAAATTAAGAATTTTAATATAATTTGCATATTTTCTTTTCCTTGATACTAAATATTGTGTGCCAACTGAAATAGGCCGAAGCACTAACTGATATGGTGTGCTAATAAATTAAGAATTTTTACGAGTTCTAATAATTTACGCTCAGCAAGTTTTAGCTGATATAGTGTGCTAATATAGTTTGCATATTTTCTTTGCCTTGAGACAAATGTAGTGTGCCAACTGAACTAGCCTTGACACTAAACCTTGCCTTAGAGCAACTCCAGTGGACAGCATTAAGGGCGTAATATTAAGGCCAACCTCCCCTCCCCCCCCCCCCCCCCAAATCGTTCGATTACGCCTTAAAACTAAGGCTAAGATTCAGGTTCCTGAATCGATCCGTGGCGCCTATTTTATAGGCGCCAGGATCCCCACTTTTTCAATTAAAAACAAAATAAAAAAAGAGAACTTTCAGAAAAATTGTGAAAAAAATGGCAGGAACGAAATTAAAAAGAGAGCTTTCAGAAAAAGGGTTAAAAAAATGGCGGGAAGGGAGTATTAGAGAGTTGATTCCTATTTTATAGGCGTCAGGATTCTGACGCCTATAAAATAGGCGCCAGACCACTGGCGATAGCACTCCGATTCAGGGCTTAATATTCAGTGCCCTGAATATTAAGCCCTGAACCCACTGGAGTTGCTCTTATAGGAGTGCTATTGTAGTGTGCTCAACAAGCTTTAACTCATAAAGACCAATTGCTAATATAGTGTGTCAACTGAACTAGACCTTGCCTTGACAATGATTGACCATAACTCGTAAGGCAAGCTTCACGATGCATTCATCACTATTCAATACTGGGGTAGACTGAGCTGACTGAAATCAGCTAAATGAACTGCAACCAATGGCATTAGCGACTGGAGAATGGACCTAGAAAACAAAGACCGAGCTCTGAACTAAAGTCCACTTTTGGTTGTATTTGCCTTTATGATTTTGATTATCGATAAGTCAGTTATATGCAATTAGATTATCCCATTAATTCGTCCAAACGAAACTAATTGGTATGCTAACTCTACGGTACATATTTATTTGTGTAAAATGACACACACGCACGCGCTCGTGCACACACATACCCACAAAGTTGAATTTAAGAAATGCTATTAAGTTTGTATGTAAGTAGCTTGCCACATATTTTCTTAATTCAATGGTCTGTGAACAAGTTCGGTATTTGTCTACATTCTTTTGTTACGATGATTATCGTGTATATTCAATTTAATATAGTAACAGGTAAGCTTATAAGTTTATTTGCATGACCTAAGAGAAGGTGGGCTGTTAATTTAGACTAAAAAGTGGTAATTATATATCCATTTTCTTTTGTTAAAATAAAAATTCGCATGTATCCTCTCAACATGCACACCGGGCTAATTTTTTTCACTGTCAACCCTCATAAAAATACTACCTCTAACTGGAGGGTTACTGCCATATGACTACCATCCAACAACGAACAAGTATTCAAATTAAGTCTTTCGAGATTTTTTTGTCTAAGGTGAAATAAATTCACCAAACAACAATTCGTATTTCTTTCATATTTGTGATTTTTCTCACGATTTGTTCTTCTTTGTTTATGAGCGCTCAGTTGCCAATCCTAAAGTCCTTCAACGTCATTTTGCTTCCAAATATCGTATAACGTTATATCCTTGGCCTTTCCTAAAAATTGGTTGGCACAATCCAAACAAATATTGGATACTGCTACAGTACTACTTCCAATAAAAACCTACTCAATCAAAGGTTTGTTTTACATTATGTCAAATTTTGGTTTTGTGCAGATATCATGATAATCATGTGTGGCTTTCCTTTTAAATTTCCCACTAAATTGCAAGCTAAATTGATAAGTACAGTAGCATTCTTAATTTTTTGATGTGTTATGCAAATTTCTGAAATAATCAGATCATTGAGTAGTCTTGAAATTTATTGTATAATAGTAAACAATACATGATATGTTCTCTTCACACAGATTTTTTTGTATAATCTCCTTATTTGTTTACTAATGCTAACTAAATATTTATTAGTGCTCCAATCTTAATATTCCCTCCTGTTTGCAATGATATTCATGTATGTATTATATCATTTCCTTCCACATTTTAATAGTTCGAAATAATATGTTCATATCCCATTAAAATGAAAGAAAAACAGGCATTAAGGTCTGGGACTATAGCTTAGATTAACATGTGAATTTGTGAAACATTGGACAAAATCTGAGCATTCTTTTTCCTATTTTGTAGGCAGATAGAATTTGATGAGACTAACTTCCTAACCTATTTTTCGGATTCTAGAATTCAGTTGAGTAATGCACCAATAATGAAAGACAAATAAAATGATTTTGAGATAAGTTATTATTCATTTCTCTTATGTGCTCACATGGCAATTGGTTTAAGAAGTTTCATAGGGTATTTTTAATTTTAGCTCCGAAATTGTGGATGCTTTAAAGTACAAAGGATATCAATTTCATTATTATATGTACTATAAATGTGCATCAAAGGAATCATATCTAATGCAAGTAGCAATAATTAATATTATATTGTCCTAAATACCTCTTAATAAAAGATAAAATAAATGTGATTAGTAAGCTGAGTAAGTATGGAGATGATAAACATTACTGTATGTACTATAATGTGCATCAAAGGAATCATATTTTATGCAAGAATCAACAATTAATATTTTATAATTCTTATGACAACACTATATTTTATGAAAGAAAACAGGTCCAACTAAAATATTTTTGGCGATCCAATTAAAATATCTTTTAGCTCTTCCCTTACCCAACTAAAATAGTTTCACTTATAATATGATGTTTTTCCCTCTCGAAGAGCTTGAAGTCTCTGTAATACTTGCATGCTGCCTTTCTATTCAATCATTTAGGTAACTGCTTTATTCATGAGATATGGTCCACATAGTCTCCATGCTTATCATACTCTGAACTTAGTAGTGTTTTCTGAAACTCTAAAAGGAGGAGAAGTTAAAGGTCATGTGTAAGTTGATGGTGGAGATTTGTCTAGCCAAAGGAAGCCACGGTTTTGTTTGGTCGCCACCATAAAATTTATGTAGTTAGGGTAACTTTTTAGTAGATCCTGCGATGGCAAATATAATATGATTGGTATTTGTAGGACTCTGCTATATACGTCATTACGTGATGATGATGTTGGGTTGAATTCAAGTTATTGTCTGTATGAATTACTGCGGAAGTTGTTGGCTAGGAACAGGGCCGGCCCTGAGTTTTATGAGGCCCAAGGCGATATTATATTGGAGGCCCATCATATGAATAGTAAAATGAAGAAAATACAAGTGAATAGATTCAATTACGCAAAATGATTCAACGAGATTACATAGATAAGTTACAACAAATCTTTTACATAAGGTTCAACCTTCTTACGTTTTGGCTTGCAAAAGTATCAAGCAATTCACTTAAATCAAGTGATTCTAATAGATTCTTCTCGATGGATATTGTAGCTAATCCATTCAATCTTTCTTGCGACATAATCGTTTGGAGAAAAGATTTAATTAGCTTTAATTTTGAAAAGCTCTTTTTATGGTAACCGGAATAGTCAATAATATTCTATAAGCAACCCAAGCATACTCGTTTTGAAAAGATTTTCTCATTTGCTTCTTCATCAATACCTTCATTTTCTTTTTCGCCTATCATAGAAATATCATCAACTTTATCTTCATTAGCCTCTTTGTCAACATCAAATTCAATTTGTTTCCTGCCAAAAAACTTATCAAGAGATCCTATTTGCCTTTTGTTATCATTTTCAGCTTTAAAGTTCCTTTTTCTTTTAGATGCCCCCGATTCAAATTTTCTACCCAACATAAGTGGCGGATCTAGGAATTGTATTGAGGTAGGGCAAAAATCTTCAAAACTTTGTCCCACACCACCAAATAATTTTGTATTCTACTGTATACACATAAGATACGTTCTTCAGTTGCAAATTAAGCAAGAAACTGAGGATAACTTGGCTTATGGAAGAAATATTGGTTGGGTTGTAGTCAGGTAGGGCATTTGTCTTTCTATCAGCTAGGGCAATTAACATAAACTCTCTGAATTTTGCCAGGCTCGCACAATTCCAGATGGGGCAGTAGCCAGCAGGCTCGCGCAATTCCAGATGGGGCAGTGGCCCTTGCTGGCCACTGCCTAGATCTGCCACTGCCCGACATGAGTATAATCGTTATTAAATCCTGTAAATACAATAAATACTTAAAATAAGTAGGCAAATTGATTCAACAAAAATTAAAAATGTTATACATGTTGAAATGAATCAAAAAAAATCATATATGCTACTAAAATGTAAAGTGTACAAAATCAGTTCAACAAATAAATTACAAAATCCCCATTTTTTTCTATTTGGTTTTGGAACAAATTAACAAGCAAAACCCAATAACAAGCCTGATGCCTCTCTCATTCAGTATTCAGTATTCGGACTCAAACAACATAATTCAAACCCTTTCTTAAAATTGTCATCAGCAATCATAACATAAATATGAACATTACAATGAATCTGTGACAATAAGTCTATAAGGCATTCAGATTTCAGATTCAAGCAATAAAAAGATATCAAAATAAATATAGGTACCGTTTGATTTTTAAACTGCCCAGTTAATGTTCACGTCCGTGTCGGACACTTCCGAAGTATCGATGTGGGACCCACACCATTTTCGTCTTTCAATCGAACAGTTCAAAAGTTAGCTTTCACGCCGACGCAACGACGCAAGCCAACAGCTATTTTTCTACCCTTTTTATACATACTCATACAAATAAAACACATAAAAATAATTAATAAAATAATAATTTTGCCCTTTTCAATTTGCCCCTTTCTTAAAAAAAGCATTCCCCATTCGCAACAATTTCCCTTCAAATACCCCTTTAAAATAACCCTTTCGAATACCCCTTCCCGTTCAAAATCAAACGGACCCTTAGAATTACCCAATTTTGTAGTTGCCCTATGCTGGAAGCCTGAAAGTTGAAGGCTTTAGAAAGGAGAAACCCTTGTGTGAGATTGGTGTTATTGCCGCCTATTGGCTGTCGATCGCTGTAAATAAACGTTTGAAACTGAAGCCCTAGATTGCGCAGATGTAAAGAGACGCGGAGCAGACATGATAATTGGGAGCGGACGTGAGAATTGGGAGTGGATGCGAGAAGCGGGAAGAATTGCGTATGCAGCTGCCTATTGCTGAAACATATAAACTAATTTTGTAAATTTAAAAGGGCCTTAAGGCCTTAAAAAAATCTGAGGCCCCTCAAATTTTGAGGCCCCAGGCACTTGCCTCAGTCGCCTTATGCCAAGGCCGGCAGTGGCTAGGAAGAATGTTCATTGACCATTGAGTTAGTAGCATGTAATGTAAGATGCATATATCGAAGTTGTATGTTAGTGGTTAAGGATGTTTATCTGACTATTTTGTAGCATGTAATGTTGTGTGTTAGCTGAACTGATCTAGGAATACGAATTAGTACTCATTGTCAACTATTTCCTTTTCTTTGAAATTTCACGTTGCTTTGATAGAGTTCTGTTTCTACATGCAATTCCAGAAAACAGAAATGAAAAATAGGCTCTGCAGTTATCGGCAGGTACAGCTTTTGGATTATTTTGAAATAATGTAACAGGTAATTTGAGGATATTAGATTGAAAGAATATTAATGATGTAACTGTTAGTTTGATTTTCTAGACATTAGATTCGGACAGTTTGGCGCTTTGTGAAAATTTGTTGATTTTAAATTTTGGCATTGGTGTTTTATTGAAAATGTATTAAATTTTGATTTTGACAGTTTAGGAGCAGCACAAGACCATCGCGGAAGCGATTTTTAGGCATGGAATTTCTTGTCGTGCATCAGTTCTCAAGCATCGGTTTCCGACAGGAGGAGCAAGCGTACTAACGAAAAAGATCACCAAATTTCACCCAAATAACTCCAAATATCAAGCACCAAGCACCGAGTATCACCAAAGAAGGTTGAAACTTGATGAATTTATCATAGATATATAGCAAGCTGGTCATTACTCTTTTATTTTAAATGTTCATTATATATAGAGGGTGTATCATTATACTCTCATACAGTGTTGGTCCTAATTGCTCATGGAGCATTTTGCAACGAGATATTCTTTCACAGTATTTGTTTTTTACATTGCAACAGGGTGATATACGCCTATTTTTATTCAAACTGCTACTTGAAGATATTATACTATATCTTCGGCATAAGAAAGTAACTTTCACATAATATTTATAAATTAACATTGAACCAACAAAGATTACTAATTTTGTTAAATATTAGTACATTACTACTGTAGAGGGTTAGATTTTATTTGTTATATTAACTATACACTGTAAAGTCGTATATATGTTGTCTCATTTACTTCTCGCTGTCTGTATTTATCTCTGTTCAGATTACAAATTTGTACATTTTTCGTGTGTCTTGCAGGTAAGCAGTCACAAAGCAATGAGGTTGATATTCAAAGTCCATAAAAACAGTAAACTAACCATTTTAACTCTTCGTCTTCCAGGAATAATATTGCATGTTTGCAGTTTATTTTAATTTTGTCAATTTGTGATAATGGTCCTGCTTGGAGATATGAGGCATGCATATTGAGCATTTGCAGACGTAATTGTTTGGAAAGTGCAGCTGCCATCAGATTAATGTACGCTTTAATTCCATAAATTAACTTTATCCATTTAGAATTGAATTGGATATTCAAAAATTTATTCTACGACCTGATTTCCTTTTTTGATTATAATGAATAAAAAAACTTGCAATGTTATATTACATATTTTCAGTTTTCACTATAGCACCTACCAACAAGTTTCTATACGGCATCATGTCATAATTGGTTCTTATGATGATTAGTTATATAGATGGCGTTTGAAAGTGATAGATGCAGAGTGATGGGAGGCTTTCCACAATGATCCGCGGAATGTGGAGATTGTCGAAGATCTTATCGATGATGATATACGAGGGTTTATTTTTGCGGAGTTGCTGAAATTGGAGCATCATCGCCATATATAGTATTTTATTTTGTTTTATTTTTAGTCTACTAGTTGTATTTCCGTTTATTCAATGAAATATAGTCGTTTTCTTTTGTGTAATTAATATTTAATTAACTTAAAACAAATAAATTAACATGCAAATACCTTATACCTCGTTTAAATACCACGTTTAAATATTCCGTTCGTGTCAAAAAACGCATTCTTCATTCACAACAGTGTCACGTTCAAATGTCCCGTTGTCGTTCGTAAAAAACGCACCATAACCGTTGTTGCTGCATGCTGACTTAATTGGGCTGAAGGTTGGGTGGGGTGGAAAGGCTTGACAGTGGTCTACCTACTTATAGTTTTGTATGTTTTCTTTTGCTTTACCGTACACTATGAATATTTATTGTTTTTTTAATGTTTAGACTTTATGGGTTAATTAACCGGTAGAAATTGGCTAATTTGCTTCACCATATGCAATGATATTTTACTGGAATACTTCCTGATAATGAGATTTATTTTGTCAATTTTTCTGATGTTTTAGAAGCTATACTTCTGTATCATTTATATAAAGATAAAAACTGATTACGGTAAGAAGAAGAATAATATGATACTACTCCAAGAAAAAATAACTTACGAAGGTAATTTGAAAAGCTTTAAATTGCATGTGTTAGGCAAAAGTGATCTGATTATTCTTCAGCACCGAGGGAGGAGGGATTTAAATTCGGCCTATTTGCATACACATATTAGTTTAAATTGGTCTGCATAGTACAAATCGGAGAGGTAGAATTTATTCATAACAGACAATAATATTTGGCCCACTGCGACAGTGAATAAATATACGTCGGTCAAAAGAAGAAAAAAACATCTTATCAGAAAAAACCATGTTATCAATAAGTAAAATGCATGCACATATTAAATTATTGTCTTGTCTACTTATTTAAGATGAATCAACAGTATATGTACTCTATTTTATCGTGCTTTCAACTGACATTTGCTAGCTACCTTGGAATAAGGTGTTGGATCATAATATACAAGAATTTTTTGCTAAATGACATTTATTATGCTTTCAACGACCACGTGGTTTTCAATGGTAAATCATTGATAAAGCTAATCATAAACATGTTGACCATAGTACATAATTCCTATTTTCATTTCATATATATATATATATATATATATATATATATATATATATATATATATATATATATATATATATATGTGTGTGTGTGTGTGTGTGTGTGTGTAATTTTGTGTTCAAATAGCCGCCCCATATATAGTCTACAGAGACACAAAATTTTAACATAAATGGTGACACAATTGATTTGCACTATTGGATCACCCATGAATTACACCTTTTCATATAATGGCAAAAAAATCCAATGGTTGAGGCTCTGTGTCTCTCTGTGTCTAATTTTGTGTTCAAATAGCCGCCCCATATATATATATATATATATATATATATATGTGTGTGTGTGTGTGTGTGTGTGTGTGTGTGTGTGTGGTGAGCGTGCAATGACACACAAAACAGTGCAGCACCCCTAAATGCTCCCTAATTTTCACCACATATCCCCTCTTTCTCTCCCTTCACTCATTCTCTCACCTCTCATTAACTTAAACTACTATAAATACTTGGTTTCTGTTGGGGGCCATTTAGGGTGTCATTGAACGCTCACACACACACACACACACACACACACACACACACACACACACACACACACACACACACACACACATATATATATATATATACACACACACACACACACACACAGTGGTGGATCCAGAAAAAACATTTTACTGGGTTCCTTATGCAACATAAAAATAAAATAAAATACGATAATAATTCCACAAAATATTACTTCAATACAAAATAGAAACGTTTTACATTCTAAATTTGTTCCCTACGAGTTTTCATATTTTGAAAACGATCTATTACAACTTCATTAGTAACATTGGCGAGTGCTTGTTTTTCTATTGTCGAAATAAGATAATCACTTAAAAATTCATCACCGATTCGGTTGCGCAAATCCGACTTCACAAGTTTCATTTTAGAAAAGCATCTCTCAACTGTTGCGGTTGCAACCGGTAAAACTAATGCAAGCTTTAGTAACATATACACTAAAGGATAAGAAAGATGTTTTCTTGTTTGCACCATCACTCGAGCAAGATCACCAATACCATTCAAATGGGCAAATCTTTCGTCTTCGTTCACATTATCAAAATAAATGATAAGTTCATATTCAATAGCAATCCTATTTCATTGAACTAAAATCTTCGGGATAAAATTCAACTAGCCTCATTAGCTGTGATGAGTCAAATGCACCAAGTGAATCACATGGGTCCAAAGCAGCCATACAAATGAGCAACTCCGAGTTCACCTCATTAAAACGATCATTAAACTCTGCGATTTGCATATCCACGACAACATTGAAACAATCAAAAGAGTAATAATGCTCATATGTGATTCCTGTTTTTTGTCGTCGATTTTTTGGATTAATGTAAGGCATCGTCATGTCCAACTTCTCAATGTCATGCTTGTCACAAAAAGAAAAGATCTTTTTTAAAAGAGGAACCCATCCATCAAGTCTAAAATTTTGCAATTGTCGCTTTGTTGATTTCACCAGTGACATAGCATTCAAGATGTCTTGATCATTTCTTTGTAAAGCTTTTGTTAGAGATTCAGTGAGCCCAAAGATGTGCAACATCAAGTGCAAATAAAAAAACAAAATTAAAAGATGTGAAATATATTTGAAGACCATTTGCTTGACGTTGTTGCAAATCCTTTTCACCTTCCTTTTCAACAAAGTTAAGAACATCCATAACAGTTGGATACAAATAAACCAGACGCATAATGGTTTTGTAGTGGGAACTCCAACGTGTATCTCCGGCTCTTATTAGAGAAAGTTCTTGATTCAATCCACTTCCCGTTTCTATTTCACATCGACTTATCTCTTTTAACAATCTCTCCTTTTGATTATCCCGAATCATATCTGTTCGTTTACAAGAACCACCAACCACATGTATTAAAACCGCTATCATGTCAAAGAAATCTCCGACAGCAAAGTATTTTTTTGCAATCGCCACAACCACTAACTGAAGTTGCTGAGCAAAACAATGTACATAATATGCCGAGCTATTTTCTCTCATGATTAAACCTTTTAACCCATTGAACTCACCACGCATATTGCTTGCACCATCATAACCCTGCCCTCTAACTTGTTTCAAACTCAAACCAAATTCAGCAAATAAGCTATCAATAGCTGATTTAAGAGTTAAAGAAGATGTCTCTTTTACATGAACAAGACCGACAAATCTCTCCTTAACCATTCCATTTGTATCATCAACATATCTTAAAACAACAGCCATTTGTTCCTTTTTAGATACATCGCTAGACTCATCTACTAACAAAGTGAACACATCATCACCAATTTCTGTAAGAATAGATTTGAGTATTTCTTTTGCAAAGCAATGACAAATATCTTTTTGGATGCTTGGGGACACCATTTGACTATTTCCTAGAGCATTTTTTAATGTAACCTTAGAAACACTTTCATTTTGATTTTGGGAGTATTTTATCATTTCCAAAAAATATCCTTTATGAAGAGAGTTTTCTGACTCATCATGACCACGTAAAGGTAATGTGCCATTCAAAAAATATCTAGAAACATCAATCGAAGCATTTAATCGAATTTGATACTCATTCTTTGCAATATCACTTTGCTTATGTAATGCAACCGCAATAGATTGGTCTTGTCTCATTAGATCATCACATTTCTTAACACATGTATTATGTAAACTACTAACTTCACCAACGTGAATTTTAAGTCTATCCATTTTATTCCAACAGCAAAAACCTTCAACTGTAAATGCATCACCTCCCCCTTGTCTTCCAGTATGATCGCCAAATAAGTAACAACATAAACAAAAAACTTTATCGGCTTTCACACTATACTCCAACCAACCACCATATTGATTAAACCATGTAGTGTTAAAGCGTCTCGACTTACCCCCTATCATTGTATATGGAAATTCATGACCACACGGTTGACAAGGTCCTCTAACCAGGTATGTCCGTCTTATTTCATCTCTCTGATTTGGATGATAATCTGAAATTTTCTTTCTTTCACAGGGATCTGAAGGAAGTTCTTTCAAATCAATTAGTTTAGGCATTTGAGGACAAGGACTAGAACTAGATTGAGAAACATGTTTTCTTTTAAAGAATCGTTCCATTTTATATTTGTCAATATCAAATTTGTAATTTCAGATGTATGAATTCAGATTTCAGAGTGATTTTACAATTATATTTAGAAATATCGACTGTAATAGGAACAACAAACAAAATTAGAAATTAGGGCAAACTAAAATCCATTACCTGTCTTCGAAGTTCGAACTACCAGAGGCGGAGCCGCGGAGGGGCTAGAGCCTAGATGGTGACGGGCGGCGGATGAGGTGGAGGCATTGCAGCTATGGCAGAAGAAGACGGTGACAATGGAAGTTTGAGGGTTATGTCGTTTCTACTTTGTAATTGAAAAGGGTGTATCCTGTATACGGGTAGTCTACAAAGCAATGTTTCAGTATTGGGTATTGTTTTTTTTATTTTATTCCAGTGGGATCCTAGGACCCCACTGCTATTGGGCTGCATCCGCCCGTGTATATACACATACATACAAATATATACATATGTATGCATGTATGGGGGGAGTTCCGCTCCACATCTCTTATATTGCACGTGAATTTTTCCCTGAATCTTAGTCACTCATTCCCCCAACTTCTTCTCTCTTTATATATATATATATATATATATATATATATATATATATATATATATATGGGGAGAGTTCCGCTCTACATTTCTTATACTGCACGTGAATTTTTTCCTTGAATCTTAATCACTCATTCCCCCCACTTATTCTCTCTCTTTATACACATACATACATACATACATACATATATATATATATATATATATATATATATATATATATATATATATATATAGGGAGAGTTATGCTCCACATCTCTTATATTGCACGTGAACTTTCTCCCTGAATCTTAGTCACTCATTCCCCTCCGCTTATTCTCTCTCTTTCCTCTAAGAAAGAATATTCAAATGAGAATGAGTGACTAAGATTCAGAGAGAGAGTTCACATGCAATATAAGAGGTGGAACGTAACACACACGCACACAAACACACACTCTCTCTCTCTCCACACACACACACACACACACACACATGCACACACACACATACACACACACACATACACATATATAGGACCGACTCAGGGGCTAGGCCGAGACGGGGGGCAACACCCGATGGCGATGGTCAGTGATGAATTTTTTTATATAAACAAGATGATGGTAAAACTTTAACAATTGGATGGTAGGTGGGTTGGTTATGTGCTGGTTTACTAATTGGGAGGTGTTGAGTTTGATTTTGGGAGGCATCATTTTTTGAGAATTTTTTGTTTGCAGTGCGAGAAACATTTTCCAATTATTGATATAAGTGTTACGGCACGCGCTTCGCCCATGATGATGCGTATGCTTCGTCCATGAATTGTTTTTTTATAAATTATATATGATTAACACACTCACAAACATTTTACCACATTTTTATGTTGAAATCATGTGTATGTAATTATTTTTTACTTTTAAGTTGAAATATCTAATGTTGCGTTAGTTTGTATTTTATTAATGGATAAATAATGGATTTGTAAATTATGTTTATTTGTTTAAACAATGTTTGTTTTTTTAAATGATGTCTACTTGTTAGTGTAGGATCTAAATTAACCCTAGAGGGGGGGGGGTGCATAGGGTTTATTGCAAATTAAATAAAATAAAAATGTCACAGAAAAATTGCAGAAAGAAAAATCACACACAGAAAATACCCAGCTTCGGCAAAACTATGCCTACTGCTGCATTCAAGGTTTCTACTAGGAATTTTAAACAATCTCTTCGCTTATAGACTCTTGTAAACTTGCGACCTTCGCTCCCGACTATTTAAACCCTACGCTCAAGACCCTGACACAACTTGGTACGTTAAGTTGTGATTTTTCCAACTACAAACACTAGTAGTTATTGACTTTAAGGAATGAAATTTGAATTTTTAAACAAAAAAAAAATA
Organism: Allium sativum; assembly: GCA_030737875.1. NCBI lineage: Eukaryota > Viridiplantae > Streptophyta > Magnoliopsida > Asparagales > Amaryllidaceae > Allium > Allium sativum. The sequence goes on along the minus strand of CM060927.1, from coordinate 191,991,971 downwards.
AAACCCTAGGAGTTTAAAAGTTTAGGGTTATCCCCTTTTTATCATAAGAGAAAAAAAAGGCAGCTCCCTTATTTCATTGCTCCACCACTTTACTTTGTTTAGCCCGAGCTTCCTTTGTCTCTTTCTGGAAATAGAAATGGCGGCTTAAGAAAAACTAGGGTTTCTTGGAAATCACTAAATCGAGATCGCTGGTTGATCAAAATCAGTTCTCTGTTGTTTGATTCTTCTTGGCTTCAATCTCTGGCGGCTTGTATCTTCTTCGATCGAATTTGTAGGCTCTGATTTGGATTCTAGCTTTTCTCGATTTTTGGTATGGTTTTTACTATTCGATTTTATGCTTTAGTTGTACTTGATCTTCGATGATGTGAAACCAGTGATGAATTGGTGTATTTATAGGATTAAACTCCTGAATATTCTCTGATTTCCCATATTACTTGGTCATGATATATGAGTAAATTTTTGGGGCCTGAAAACCGATGAGACTCGATTTTTGAATTCGTGATCTTTTAAAATTTCAAACTTGCATGAGAATACAACTCTGAATTGGACTTTAAATTTTTGCAATTCTGGAGGTTTCTTCGAATTTAAACTTGAGTATATTTGCATATATGGACTTGAAGTCTTCGGCTACTCTGGAGATTTCTTTGACTACTTCTGGAATTTCATATCCTTTTCCATTTGACTTTGTCAACATGATTTTTAAACTGGAATTTTACTTCCTTGGATTAACTTCTTCATAAAGAAAACTGATACGAACAGATGCCTTGATTACACTTGTGATTGCCGAATTTTCTGGAATACTTTTGCATGAATCTTTGTTTTTCCTGATCCCCCTTTTGTATTGCTTCGAACAGACTTGTTTGGCCAATCCTTGTAAACAGATTTGAACTGATGCTTCATATACTTTTATAAGAACAGATACTACTTTGATTTTACTTGTGCTTCTTACATGTCCTGCTTATTGATGTTCAGACTTGTATGCACCATCTGTTTGACTCTGGCTCGACCATTTTAATCCTTCCAGTAATTTTTGCACTGAATAATTTTTTAACTTCATGCTGATTAAAAAACCGAGTAGACTTGTGCTTGAGCTATTGTTTTGTTGCTGTGACCTTGTGCTTGTGCCCTTTATCCTTGTTCCTTGAGACATTTGTTGCACCATTGTCATGATTATGTTTGGTTGTCTTGGTCTGGCCACTTGAACTTAAAAAAACTGGCCTGATGCCTTGTTAAAACTGTTGTACTATACTCATGTGTAATTGTTTTGAACTGTGCTCGGCCCCCTATTGCATTTTACTTATATTCCTTAACTGGCTTCACTGATAGATTGCAGGCTTATTCAAATTTGCATCTTTGCATTTTTAACTATTTTTGCTGCTGTAGCCTTGACCTTACTTGCACCTGAGATTGGGTATTGCCACTCTTGCTTGATCATACTCGAGCATGTGCTGTACCATGTTGTTGTACACTAGCCCGACCACTTTTTCACTGTATTCTGAGTTGTGTGCTGCCTGAGATGCTTTGTGTTCAGTATGCAATGTAAACCTGACTTGCTCCATTTGGCTTGTGCTATGATTCATCTCATTGCTGCCTTTTCATTTGTTTTGAACTGTGCTACTTCTTTGATATTTGTATTCATGCTATTTTTTTTAATCTTCATTGCTACTTTTTATTTGCAATATGTATGTTTGACTTGCCTATGACTCTCTTGTGTGTTGACTTGTTGACCATTTTACTTTGACTTTGTCCTCGGCCATTTGCTTTTGACTTTGTTCATGTTCATGAGTATATTGCGCTGAGTCGAGATGGTCCAAGTGGCTACTCCTCAGTCGCGACACTGGATTGGCGTGGCAGTGCACACGTGTATACACGTGTGTATATGCAGCCATCCAGACGAGTTTTTCTGTCCCTGCATATCAGACCAAGTCTAGAAAAGTGATGAGAAACACACCGTAATTCTGAGGCATATAAAATTTAAAAATAAATTTTTATTTGCTTTTATTCTATTTTATTTTTGTTGCAGTCTACTGTGTGTTCTTCTTGTGACAGGTATGAAGACAGGACTTGACTGAAGGCTGTGAAGACAGAAGATGGACGACAGAAGACAGTAAAAAAACAGTGTCAATGTATGAAAGTGTTTGTATATGTGAGTGTAAATGTAGTTGTATAGAGTGAGTGACAAAGTTGTATGAATGAAATGTAGTATGTCAAATTGTGGAGTAAAAAGATGTACTTTTTGATATTGAAATAAAATATTTTTATTAAATAAAATACTGTGTGATTGTTCAAATTTCTGTACAGTTTGTTGTGTAGTAAATCAGTGCATTTACAAACACATTCAATAATAAAATATATTTGGTTGTTATCATCAAATAAAAATCATATAATTGTGTATACAACACTGTTATATACAACAATCTCCCCCTTTTGATGATGACAAACAAATAAAAGATTTTGAATGTGTGAATGTGTTTGAAACGTGAAGTATGTTACTCCCCCTATTTGTATGCTCCCCCTACAACTAAGCTTCCCTTATTGATGCATAGATTTGAAAATTTTGAAATGAATTAATCAAACCCAAATTTCAAAATATTCTATAAATGTTTACTCATCCATCAAAATCTTGACCATTCTCCCCCTTTTGTTATCATCAAAAGAATAGCAGAAATTAAAACAGTGATGAATATAAACTAGAAATATAAGTTCAGATCAAGAGGATAATATATCGTAAATCTCATTGAATCAAACAAAAATCATAATATTCTTGGAATCAGAGACAAATTTCACTTTCAGAATGAATGGATCTACTATGGATTTTATAGAATTAGGAGAGTTCAATAAAAATTGAATATTTGAATATAAAATTTAAAGATTTTAAATATGCTTAAAAATGTGTTAAGCACTTCCTAACCACGCATAGCCCAAAGGTCTTTTAAATGGGGTTAGTAGTAACTTAACTTTATCCTCTCTAATGAGTTCCATCCATGCACAGCCCAAAGGTCTTTTAAGTGAGAATGGAAGCACATAGAGATTAAGGTAATTCACCCACGCATGACCGCGAGGACTTTTAAATGGGAGTGAGTACCAAGGATAAATTATTATTAATTTTTTTTTTAATTTCAAGAATAATTAGAACTCCCCAAATTAAATAAAACCATGATGAATGACAGAAGTATGGTAGATATAGAAGATGGTCGTAAAATAAGCTCTAATTTAAAAATATTATAAAATCTGTCCAATCATCATGAGATTTAAAAATATTTCCTCATGGAAAAAAAATGTTATAGTCAATACTCATCACAATTCCAAGATCTGACATAATTTCAACGAGTTCCAAAATAGTTCAAATGATCAATCATTTAACTTTTGAATAATCATTTAAGATTTTTTTTTAAAAATGGATAATGATCAATCAATTTCTATAATTCCCAAATCTAAGCGTAATCGTGAAAATCTATCTTCGGGAAGAGGTTTTGTAAAAATATCAGCAAGTTGACAGTCAGTTGAAATAAAATCAATACAAATATCTTCTCGTGAAATGTGGTTTCTAATAAAATGGTGTCTGACATCTATGTGTTTAGTGCGTGAATGGTGAACAGGATTATTAGACAAGTCTATAGCACTTTTACTGTCACATTTTAGTGGTACTTTTTTATAATTTAGACCAAAGTCTGAAAGAGTTTGCATCATCCATAGTATTTGTGCACAACAACTTCCTAAAGCAATGTATTCAGCCTCAGTTGTGGATAAAGCAACACAATTTTGTTTTCGACTTGACCATGAGACTAGCGAATGTCCTAGCATAAAACAAGTCCCACTAGTGCTTTTTCTATCAACAAGGGATCCAGCATAATCAGCATCAGAATATCCAATTAATTCAAAATTATTGCATGCGGGGTACCATAAACCAAATTTGTGTGTGTGCAAGAGATATCTTAATATTCTTTTTGTGGATTTTAAGTGAGATTCTTTTAGATTAGATTGAAAGCGTGCACATAAACAGACAGCAAACATAATATCAGGCCTAGATGCAGTGAGATAAAGAAGTGAACCAATTATTCCACGATATTTTTTCTGATCAACTGCAACTCCTTTCTCGTCTTTGTCAAGCTTGGTTGAAGGACTCATCGGTGTTCTGAGTGGTTTTGCATTTTCTAGTCCAAATCTTTTCAGCAATTCAGCAATGTATTTTGTTTGTGATATGAAAATACCCTTGGAGCTTTGTTTGATTTGAAATCCAAGGAAGTATTTTAATTCACCTACTAAGCTCATTTCGAATTTTTCCTGCATGACTTTTTCAAATTTCTCACACAAACAATCATTAGTAGCACCATATATAATATCATCAACATAAATTTGGACTATTAAAAAGTCATCACCTTCATGTAATAGAAACAATGTAATGTCAGCACTACCCTTTTTAAAACCGTTTTCCAAAAGATATGCACTTAAACAATCGTACCAAGCTCTAGGAGCTTGTTTAAGACCATATAATGCTTTTTCAAGTTTAAATACATGATTTGGAAATTCATGATTTTCAAAACCGGGGGGTTGTTCCACAAAAACTTCTTCTTTTAATTCTCCATTTAAAAACGCACTTTTTACGTCCATTTGTTTGAGTTTGAAACCTTTATAACATGCAAAACTGAGCAAAATTCTAATGGCTTCTAACCTAGCTACTGGTGCAAATATCTCATTAAAATCATTGCCTTCAATTTGATTATATGCTTTTGCAACCAACCTAGCTTTGTTTCTAATTACATTTTCGGATTCATCAAGTTTATTTTTGAACACCCATTTAGTTCCTACTACTGGATAGTCATTTGGTCTAGGAACTAATTTCCAAACTTTATTTCGTTCAAATTGATTAAGTTCTTCTTGCATCGCTAAAATCCAACTTTCATCACTAAGTGCAACTTCAACATTTTTAGGTTCTGTTTCAGAGATAAAACAACTATGAATACAAAAAGCACAGATATCTTTATTAAATGATGAATGAGTTCGTATACCTGCCGTTAGATTTCCTATTACCAATTCTGGAGGATGGTTGGCTTTGAATTTCAACTTTTCAACTTCAAATGTTTGTTTTGTTGAATCATCACTCCCAGTCTTGTCTTTGCTATTTTCTTTTTCACCCTCATATGTAATTCCTTCATCGTTTTTCTCTTTGTCAACTGTATCCAGATCTGATTCGTCAAATTTCACATTTATGGTTTCAACAATAGTTTTCGATCGTTTGTTGAGGATTCGGTAAGCCTTTCTTCTTGAAGAGTAACCCCATGAAAATTCCCTCATCGTCCTTTGATTCAAACTTACCAAGATGATCACCTGTATTAAGAAGATAACAAGGGCATCCAAAAACTCTAAAATATGAAATGTTAGGCTTTCTGTCAAACCACAATTCATAGGATGTTTTGTTAAGTATTGGTCTAATCATTACTCTGTTCATTACATGGCAGGATGTATTAACTGCCTCTGCCCAAAAAGTCAAAGGCAAATTATATTCACTTATCATGGATCTAGCTGATTCTGTAATGTACGATTTTTCCTTTCGACTACCCTATTTTGTTGGGGTGTTCGAGGAGCAGAAAATTCGTGTTTAAAACCATTTTCTTCACAAAAATTTTCAAAATCCAAAATTTCAAATTCACCACCGTGATCACTTCTTAAAGTTTTTATTGAAACATTTTTTTCATTTTGAATGAGTTTTGCAAACTTTGAAAAGTAATCAAAAGTTTCGGATTTTTTGGCTAGAAAATAAACCCATGTAAATCTAGAATAATCATCAACCAGCACATAACAATACCGTTTTCCATTCAAGCTAGCGATTTCATTTGGTCCAAATAAATCCATGTTAATCAATTCAAGTACCCTATTAGTACTAACAACATTTTTGGGACGAAATGATAAACGACTGAATTTTCCCATAGCACATGATTTACACACTTTATTATTTTTATATTTCTGATGTGGTAGTCCTCTTACCAACTCTTTTGATTCAAGTTTTTCTAAGAGACTCATACTAGCATGACCCAATCTCCTATGCCATAAGAAAACTTCCTCATCCGTAGCTACTAAACATCGTGAGAGAGTCAAATCATCAAAAGAAATCGTATAGACATTTCCTTTTCTTTTTCCCGTGAACACAATACTGTTTGTGAATTTTTCAGTAATTTTGCAAGATTCATTATCAAATATCACACTCATTCCTTTGTCACATAGTTGGCTTATGGAAATGAGATTATGATGCAAGTTTTCAAAATATAAAACATCAGTTAAGGAGAAAGTACTATTACCTACTTTACCTTTACCGATAATTTTACATTTTCTGTTATCGCCCATTATCACACTTCCTCCTTTATATTTTTCAAGGCTAAGGAACTTTGATTTATCTCCTGTCATATGTTTGGAACAACCTGAATCCAAGTACCATTCTTGTTGCTCCTTAGCTCGCCAACATACCTACACACGAGAAAAAGAGATTGACCTAGAGGGACTCATAGGTCTAACAAAATTAGTAACTGAAATTTTTTTGATTCTGAACAACAGATCCTTTTGGAATCCAAATTTGTTTGTTTTTACCAAATCCAAATCTATAACAATTGCTTGTAGGCCCTTTTGGAACCCAAATTTGTATGAATTTTTTATTGTTGTTCCTACTTTCACATTTTTCATAGCTATGTCCAATTTTTCCACATTTTGTACATTTAGGAAAAACACTTCCACCCTTCGCATTATCATTCATATTAATGTGTGTTTTCCCAAATCCTAATCCTTTTCTATTATTAGCATATAATTGGTTTCCAAGCAGCATTCTAAATGATTTTTCCCCTTTTGAAAACTTACTCAATGTTATTTCAAGATTTTTTACTTTGGTTTTAAGTGCTTCATTTTCATTTACAAGAGAAGTGCATCTGTTAATGAAGTTCTTTCTTTTTGTGTCATCACTTTCTTTTAAAGCCAAGTGTTCTTGTTTCAATTTTTCAAAATTTTCCTTAAATTCTGTTTGCTCTTGTTTTAATAACTTGCAGTTTTCACAATCAAGGTTTGTCACTTTTTCAAGCTCAGTTTCTAACCTATTGTTTTCGTGGACCAATTTTAACCTATCAGATTTTAATTTCTTGATTTTTAGTTCAAGAGAATCAACGGTTTTGGTAAGATCATGACACATTAAAATTAAATATTTATAAGAGTAATTTGGTATCTCAGTGGAATCATCTTCGCTACTTTCTGAATCTGACTGTGCCATAAGACACAAATTGGCTTCCTCTTTATCACTGTCAGAGTCTTCTTCTTCTCCTTCTTCATCGTCCCATGTAGCTGCAAAAGCTTTCCTTTTCTTCTTCTTCTTTCTGTCTTTTTGAAGTAATGGACAATTTGGTTTGATATGGCCTGGTTTATTGCAGTTGTAGCATATGACTTCATCGTCTGAATTGTCTGAATTCTTGGATTTGTTGGATTTTGAACTCTTCTTTCGTGACTTGTATTTTTTGTTAGACCACTTTTTAAGAACCATGGCCAATTCTTCGATAGGATTCTCGGCTTCATCGTTACTTTCAACAGTGTTGCTTAGAGCAATTGTCTTTTTCTTTGATTCTGAATCATCGCGTCCTTCTTTGGCTTTTAACTCCATTTCATAAGCAATCAAGTTTCCAATCAATTCTTCTATTTTCAACTTATTTAGATCTTTTGATTCTTGAATGGCAGTTACTTTGGCTTCGAAATTCATTGGCAGTACTCTCAGTATCTTGCGTATTAATTCTACTTCAGTGTAGACTTTACCAAGAGTCCTTGCATTATAAATCAGTGTGGAAAATCGACCATACATCTCTTTTATATCTTCGTCTTTCCGTATCGTGAAATTTTCATATTCGTTGCAGAGTAGTGCGAGACGAGATTCCTTGACTTGAGATGTTCCTTCATGTGTAACTTCCAAAGTATGCCAAATTTCCTGCGCAGTTGAACAGTGAGATATACGGTTAAATTCAGTTTTATCAAGAGCACAAATTAAAGCATTCATTGCTTTGGCATCAGTTGAGAATAATTTTTTATCATTAGCATCCCACTTATCTTTTGGTTTAGGAATTTCAATATCATTGATAATCGTAACAGGAGGTTTGTAGCCTGTTTCAACGATATCCCATACATCATAATCAACTGAACTTAAGTAAATTTTCATCCTAGCTTTCCAATAGGCATAATCAGTTCCATTAAACATTGGTGGCCTAGCTATGGACTGACCCTCATAAAAAGCGTTGTTAGACAAATTCATGACTCTAGAGTTAAAAATACCCGCTCTGATACCACTTGTAGGATCTAAATTAACCCTAGAGGGGGGGGGGGGGTGAATAGGGTTTATTGCAAATTAAATAAAATAAAAATGTCACAGAAAAATTGCAGAAAGAAAAATCACACGCAGAAAATACCCAGCTTCGGCAAAACTATGCCTACTGCTGCATTCAAGGTTTCTACTAGGAATTTTAAACAATCTCTTCGCTTACAGACTCTTGTAAACTTGCGACCTTCGCTCCCGACTGTTTAAACCCTACGCTCAAGACCCTGACACAACTTGATCCGTTAAGTTGTGATTTTTCCAACTACAAACACTAGTAGTTATTGACTTTAAGGAATGAAATTTGAATTTTTAAACAAAAATAAAAATAAAACCCTAGGAGTTTAAAAGTTTAGGGTTATCCCCTTTTTATCATAAGAGAAAAAAAAGGCGGCTCCCTTATTTCATTGCTCCACCACTTTACTTTGTTTAGCCCGAGCTTCCTTTGTCTCTTTCTGGAAATAGAAATGGCGGCTTAAGAAAAACTAGGGTTTCTTTGAAATCACTAAATCGAGATCGCTGGTTGATCAAAATCAGTTCTTTGTTGTTTGATTCTTCTTGGCTTCAATCTCTGGCGGCTTGTATCTTCTTCGATCGAATTTGTAGGCTCTGATTCGGATTCTAGCTTTTCTCGATTTCTGGTATGGTTTTTACTATTCGATTTTATGCTTTAGTTGTACTTGATCTTCGATGATGTGAAACCAGTGATGAATTGGTGTATTTATAGGATTAAACTCCTGAATATTCTCTGATTTCCCATATTACTTGGTCATGATATATGAGTAAATTTTTGGGGCTTGAAAACCGATGAGACTCGATTTTTGAATTCGTGATCTTTTAAAATTTCAAACTTGCGTGAGAATACAACTTTGAATTGGACTTTAAATTTTTACAATTCTGGAGGTTTCTTTGAATTTAAACTTGAGTATATTTGCATATATCTTGGGCTTGAAGTCTTCGGCTACTCTGGAGATTTCTTTGATTACTTCTGGAATTTCATATCCTTTTCCATTTGACTTTGTCAACATGATTTTTAAACTGGAATTTTACTTCCTTGGATTAACTTCTTCATAAAGAAAACTGATACGAACAGATGCCTTGATTACACTTGTGATTGCCGAATTTTCTGGAATACTTTTGCATGAATCTTTGTTTTTCCTGATCCCCCTTTTGTATTGCTTCGAACAGACTTGTTTGGCCAATCCTTGTAAACAGATTTGAACTGATGCTTCATATACTTTTATAAGAACAGATACTACTTTGATTTTACTTGTGCTTCTTACATGTCCTGCTTATTGATGTTCAGACTTGTATGCACCATCTGTTTGACTCTGGCTCGACCATTTTAATCCTTCCAGTAATTTTTGCATTGAATAATTTTTTAACTTCCTGCTGATTAAAAAACCGAGTAGACTTGTGCTTGAGCTATTGTTTTGTTGCTGTGACCTTGTGCTTGTGCCCTTTATCCTTGTTCCTTGAGACATTTGTTGCACCATTGTCATGATTATGTTTGGTTGTCTTGGTCTGGCCACTTGAACTTAAAAAAAAACTGGCCTGATGCCTTGTTAAAACTGTTGTACTATACTCATGTGTAATTGTTTTGAACTGTGCTCGGCCCCCTGTTGCATTTTACTTATATTCCTTAACTGGCTTCACTGATAGATTGCAGGCTTATTCAAATTTGCATCTTTGCATTTTTAACTATTTTTGCTGCTGTAGCCTTGACCTTACTTGCACCTGAGATTGGGTATTGCCACTCTTGCTTGATCATACTCGAGCATGTGCTGTACCATGTTGTTGTACACTAGCCCGACCACTTTTTCACTGTATTCTGAGTTGTGTGCTGCCTGAGATGCTTTGTGTTCAGTATGCAATGTAAACCTGACTTGCTCCATTTGGCTTGTGCTATGATTCATCTCATTGCTGCCTTTTCATTTGTTTTGAACTGAGCTACTTCTTTGATATTTGTATTCATGCTATTTTTTTTAATCTTCATTGCTACTTTTTATTTGCACTATGTATGTTTGACTTGCCTATGACTCTCTTGTGTGTTGACTTGTTGACCATTTTACTTTGACTTTGTCCTCGGCCATTTGCTTTTGACTTTGTTCATGTTCATGAGTATATTGCGCTGAGTCGAGATGGTCCAAGTGGCTACTCCTCAGTCGCGACACTGGATTGGCGTGGCAGTGCACACGTGTATACACGTGTGTATATGCAGCCATCCAGACGAGTTTTTCTGTCCCTGCATATCAGACCAAGTCTAGAAAAGTGATGAGAAACACACCGTAATTCTGAGGCAAATAAAATTTAAAAATAAATTTTTATTTGCTTTTATTCTATTTTATTTTTGTTGCAGTCTACTGTGTGTTCTTCTTGTGACAGGTATGAAGACAGGATTTGACTGAAGGCTGTGAAGACAGAAGATGGACGACAGAAGACAGTAAAAAAAACAGTATCAATGTATGAAAGTGTTTCTATATGTGAGTGTAAATGTAGTTGTATAGAGTGAGTGACAGAGTTGTATGAATGAAATGTAGTATGTCAAATAGTGGAGTAAAAAGATGTACTTTTTGATATTGAAATAAAATATTTTTATTTAAATAAAATACTGTGTGATTGTTCAAATTTCTGTACAGTTTGTTGTGTAGTAAATCAGTGCATTTATAAACACATTCAATAATAAAATATATTTGGTTGTTATCATCAAACAAAAATCATATAATTGTGTATACAACACTGTTATATACAACAGTTAGATATTATTTTATAGATGAAGAGGTATTTTAATTTGTTAAGAAGTACTGTTAGATCCTATTTTTAAGCATGTATGAACATTTAAAATTATATACCAAAGTAATATGATAACAAAGTAGTACCTTGAGGAGTTCGCGGTGCGATCACAGTCTCGGACAAAAAATTTACGATTCTAAGCCAACATCAACTATTAATAAAAACGATTACAATTATTAATAAATATAGAGAAAAAGGGTGATTTTGTAAATGATGTTTATTTGTTTAAATAATGTTTATCTGTTAGGTCCTAGTTTTAAGCATGGAGGGATATTTTGAATTTGTAAACTATTAAAGCCTATTTTTAAGAATAAAGATATATTTTGAAATTTTAAAGTAGTTAAACTATTAAGTCCTATTTTTAAGGGATATTTAGTTTTATTATTATCTACATAAGGGCATTTCTGGCACTTCGCGTTTATATCAAAAAAGTGTGACACCAAACACACACACACATGCATATATATATATATGTGTGTGTGTGTGTGTGTTATATGTGTTTGTATATATGTGTATATATATATGCGTGTGTGTAAAACTTTCAACGTAATAGACAATTGCAGTTGAAAATGTAATATTTTGAAATTATCTAAGTTCACGCTATTTGGTGAATTCAAGCGGCAATAATGATGTAACATGTAAATTTGTCATTTATTTTCATATATAATGAATGATAATAGCATCATGATCATTGGAAGCTATTCACTACTACCACATACTTATGCATCTATAACAGTGTTTTAACTATTCTTGCCAATGGAACGACCAGGCTTTCGAACACCTCGGAAGTCATGCCGTTATTTAAGAATAAGAATAGATAAAGGATAGAACTAAAGAAAAACATCAGAATCTCACAGCGGAACTTGAACAAAATATAATATCACATAATATTATGCATCAGAGTTATAATACATCATAATACAGTACATTAGATACATGGATATATGCCCATATCAACTTACAACTTCATAATTATACGTGGATACTGATAACTGTCTTGCAAACTTCATAGATAATATATATAGATCATTTTGCAGAAATCATCCCATCCAGTTAATCTAAAAGTTATCCAATACCTAATTCACTTGTCTACTGATAACAAGTGTTATGAGTACCCAAGAGTTTAGGAAAAACACAGAAAAATAAACTTTGGGTCAGTCAGGGGACTCGTATGAGCAAACGATTTAAAACAAAAGTAAAGAAATAAAACATATCTCATAAGACCACGCTGTATGTACGGAACAAGTTTTTACCTTATGAAAACCAAATGTGTTTGTATATTTAAATCAGATATTATGATAATGTCTAGGGCTTTCCACAAATAATTTAGAATCTAGAAGAATGCTTGCATTTCACATTCTCCTACATAGTATACAAACAAAACTGCTTGGCGCTTAGTGATAATGGATTCCCAACTATGGCAAGGTATGGAACCGCCTTCCGATAGTGTATCTCTAGAGAGGAATACTGTGATGACCCCAAACTTCCGTAGTATGAAAGCAAGGATAATCATTGGAATATAACATAATTACAATAATTGAAGATCTCAAACAACAACATAACACATAAATCATTGCAGCGGAAATGGAAATGTCATCAACATCAAAATATCATAGTGGCACGGTTACAGGATACAACTTAGCGAATAGAAAGTCTCAGCAAACAGAAATATGTCTAAACTCCATCAAGTACAACATAGATCAATGATGTCTAAATGTCTCAAAGAATAAATAAAAAGATAAAAATGTCCTTCATCTTCAGTCCATAAGCATGCTCCAATCCAATATATGTGCATAAATGCCTGAACCTGTCACTTGGCTGCCCGTGTGAAAAAGAGGGCATCCGAGTTTGCAAAGTGAAACAAACTACGAGTCAGTCATGAGACTGGTATGAGAAATCTTTCCTAACTTATCTAACAATATGGCTAATCACAGGACCACGCCGCTAACACGGAACGAGTTTACTCCATTGGATTGTCAGTGCATAAACTTAATAAATTTTTATTCAAAAACAACGCAATGCTTTTTAGAAAAATTGAATCATTATAAGATTCAAGTCCCATCATATAATGCAACGCAAACCGGAGGATAGAGTTTTACCTTATAATGATCAAACATGCTTGATACGTAGAAAATAATATTTTAATATTATTATTAGTGTCTAATCAGTTTCAAAATACTTCAAAGTAAATGTATCAATCCTAGAAGGCATAGCTACCATATACTATGTCGCCATATATAGGTTTACAATCAAAACCGTAATGTCATATTGAAAATTGGGTTTCCATCATGAGTCAAGGCTAGAGACGATCTCCTTACCGATTCGAGACACTCTAGCAATGTCTCAGGATCACACCTACGGGCAACCCTTGGATCCTGCAGGGCCGGTCCACAAATACTTTAGTTGATTAGTTATGCCTGAACACATGCTTCCCGGTTCTATTGAACCTATAATTTAGTCACTATCAACCAATAAATCCAAGGTACCTCATAATCCATCAACCACATAAGTAAAATGTCAGGGCTTGCAAAACCCTGATACCACTTCTAGTTAGAAAGAAACATGTGCACTCCCTGTGTTCCCTTGTCCCGTTTCTGACTCTTACCGGGGTGTGAGGCTCGCGAGGTAATGTTATACACAAAGCTATGCTGAAATAGGCTATGCTTTGATCATCAACCACAAGGCTCTGCTTTTCAACAAAAACCTTGACCATCTGCATCTTGGCATGCCACATTGATAATCCATGCCATGCGATCGATAACTACCAATATATAACCTCTGAGCTCGTGCGTCTTAGAGAAATGTGTTAAGCAAGAGAATAAATTCTCCGCCACCAATCAGATATATATTAAATAGAAATCAATTTACATGGAATGAAATCCAATGTCAGACACACATCCATTTGCAGGTCCGTTCTGGGTCTGAACGAAACCGGAGACACCTTATTCCTCGTCCCGTATGTCCAATATGGAAGAGAGGTGCTTGCTTATTCGTACAATCAACAAGTACGTACGGACAACTACCACTTTAACCTTTTACTGGGAGCTAACCAATGCCGGGCATTAGTAGTTATCCATTCGATGTGAAGATTGCCGGTCTTCAATCACTGTCTTCAATATCTTCGATTTAAATCGTCGTATAATTATTTGAAATGAGATTGAACCCAGTCTTTTCAAATAATTCTCGCATATATATAAAATTTAAAACCATTTCATATCGTTAATATTATTTAATAACGATTTATCGCTATTTTTATTTATATAAAAATAGCTCAATTAATTTAACGACGCTTCGGGTCAATAGGCGGTCCTGACGCTGTTTTTATCAAAATTTGATTTATAGATTTCTCGAAATCTAACCATAGGATTTTAACAAATTTTACATCATTGGAAAGATCTTCCCAAATCGGTTCTAATGGTTCCAGTTTTAGGAAAATCCGACGATCGGATCTTTCGATGTAATTGTTTAAAGTTACGATTCCGAAACGCAAACTACCACGCGCGATTCGTTTAATTTTAATTTATATATATATATATATTTATATATAAATATGAACCATTTTACGATTCCACTAACGTATTTAACAGGCCAAATAAAAGAATGTTTTATTGGCCTATCATATCTACATGTTCATAATGTAAACTAAAATATATTTTATTTACATGACAATTGAGTTAATGACAAATAAAAAGCTAATTTTTATTTGTATTTCTATTTTTAGCTTTAACAAATAAAAAGGAATATTTTATTTGTATAAAGTTTCAATGCATGTTTTGAGCATAAAAATAATTCTTTAATTTACACACAAATTCTAATGTATGTATTGCCAATAAAAATGATTCTTTGACTTTGCATACAAATTCTAATATATGCATTGTCAATAAAATGATATTTTAGCTTTGCACATAAATTCTAATATATGCATCCTTAATAAAATGATACTTCAACATTGCATATAAATTCTAATATATGCATCGTCCATAAAATGATATTTTTACATTGAATATAAATTCTAATATATGCATCGTCAATAAAATGATATTTTATATTGCATATAAATTCTAATATATGCATCGTCTATAAAATGATATTTTTACATTGCATATGAATTCTAATATATGCATGGTCAATAAAATGATATTTTAACATAGCATATAAATTCTAATATATGCTTCGTCAATAAAATGATATTTTAACATTTCATATACATTCTAATATATGCATCGTCAGTAAAATGATATTTTAACATTGTTGAAAATTCTTTGTTTTTTTCAGTTTCTTACATTACATTAAAAATGTGAATTTTTAATGTAGACATGTTTTTATTTTAAAGCATGAACATTTCTCTATTTTCATTTCAATTCAACAAAATGATAAAAATGTTTTTTTTTTCATTTTTGTTGAAAATTCTAATTCAACAAAATGATAAAAATGGTTCTTTTCATTTTTGTTCCAACTAAACCATTAAACAAAAGTGATAATTTTTGTTTAACTAAACTATTAAATAAAATTGATGATTTTTGTTTCAACTAAACTATGAAGCAAAAGTGATAATTTTTGTTTCAACTAAACTATGAAACAAAAGTGATAATTTTTGTTTTAACTAAACTATGAAACAAAAGTGGTAATTTAAAGGAAATCCTTTTATTTTAATCTCTTTACCCTTATATTTTTATTATAATGAAAACAAATTTTTGACAAAAACCATGTTTCATGTAAACAATAAAAATGAGATTTTTATTGTAAATTTAAATTTGACAAAACCATGTTTCATGTTAACAATAAAAATGAATATTTTATTGTACACCTAAATTTGACAAAACCATGTTTCATATTAACAATAAAAATGAGTATTTTATTGTACATCTAAATTTGACAAAACCATGCTTCATATTAATAATAAAAATGAATATTTTATTGTACATATAAATTTGACAAAATCATGTTTCATATTAACAATAAAAATGAATATTTTATTGTAAATCTAAATTTGACAAAACCATGTTTCATGTTAACAATAAAAATGAAATTTTTATTGTTAATCAAAATCTAAACAAACCATGTTTCATGTATCTAAATAAAATATGAAACTTATATTATAAAATCAAATCAATATTCATAGATCTGAAATAAAAATAAATTTTTTATTTCAAATCGAGATCTAACCATAAACTATAGATTCAAATAAAAGAAAGAATTTCTATTGTAGATCAAAATCTAACAACCATTAGCATCACAATCAACAATCAACATATTCCAATCCCAAGCATTACATATCTGATTTTATTAACATAACTATGTGGATTCCGAATAGCGAGAAATAATTAAATTTTTAATTATAAAAATGGAAATCTCACAGTCGGTTTTTAATTCTGAATAATTCGGAATTGAATTTTTGTCCAAAATTTGATCCGCTCCAAATTAGTTCTAATCAGTCCAGAAGTGTAGATCTCGGACTCACGATCGTAACGGATCTAAAATTATTCAATTCCGAGTTCATATGCATCAGTTATGATTTATTTAGATTGGTAATATTTTAAATTAATTAAATATTTAAAAATAGAATTATACCCTTTCTTCTCCAGTTAAAAACAAGGCCGACGCTTTCACAAATTCGTTCAATTCTAGGTCTTAGATTTGCGATCAAACGGTGCAGCGATTCGAAGATCGGATGGTGTGGCGTCGGAGGGGGAGGGGGGCGCACGTTCGTCGGCAAGGGGGCCCAGCTCGGTGGCGAGATGGTGGCACGACGGCAGTTGGAACGGGGTCACTTCCCGGCCTCGGTTCTCGAGCTACACGCCACGGTTTCGAGTGAACTTGGTATGGATGCGTGGAGGAAGGAATTCTCTTCAAAAACCTCAACAGGCTCGATTGATTTTGGTAAGAGGATGGAGAGTTATTTAAAGAGGAAGAGAGGAGCGATGGTGGCCATTGAAAACGAGGCGGCGGCTTCACTGTAGCCCTAGGGTTTTGATAAATCTATTATTTATAATATAATAATATAAAATGTTCGAATTTATAAAAAAAAGAAAAAACCATTAATTCCAGATAACTCCAATTCCAGCCTAACAAAAGTTGTTTCTACCCAATTGCCTCCGTTCCGGACACAAGGGGCTAGGTCCCGTCCGCCCAAAGGATCGTTTTCAGACTGTTTTCTTTAATTTAAAATTTAAATGCTTTATTTATTTAATTCTATCGTACATTTAAATTTAACGGGGCCGAATACGGACTCCGAAAATTCCTGAAAAATAAATCTAGCTATGTTTTGGCGATACGTTCCTAACAAAATTAATTTCATCGAATTTGGAGACCATTTGAAAAATGGCCTTTTTAACGGTCGATTAAATTCAACATAAATTATCGTACACAATTTAATTTACCACGCTCACAAATTAATTCCAAAAATTATGGAAAATTACGCTTAGCAGTAATTTGACATTCCGGATCCGACAAAACGGTTTCGTCGAAATGGAGGTCGTTTGTATAATGGCTATTTGTACGGGCTATAAATTATATTAAATTCCATAGCGACTATTCTGAATATTCAACTGGCCATAACTTTTTATTCCCGCTATGAAATTTCGATTTTTCGGATTCGTTGGAAAGATATTTTTAAATAGATTTAGATATTTTTGGTTTCACTAAAATCTGATTTATTTTGAATCCTGTATATTCAATCAAAGTTCAGATTCAAATTCCTAAACTATTGTGCTATTTCTAACTCCTTTTAAAGTTAAAATAAATGTATTCGTTCTAACTTCGATTTTAAATCGTTATTATTTAAAATAAATTATTTTAACTATTAAAAATTCATTGAAATAGACAAAATAATATTTTTAATCTAGTTTCGATTTTCTGGGTTGTTACAAATACATTTGGTTCAACAAGAACGTCTTGCAACCCAGCCCACACATGACCGAGCACTCATTTCTCTTGAATATATCGAATATATTGTCACCTTACGGCTGCCACCATAGTCCGCGGAGATATAGAAAATGAAAGAACTAACAAAATGAATATTCTCTAGATGGTGACAATACATCCTAATGGGTGCGACCCACATAGCCATGTTGCCTGCCCGATTTTTTTCATTTCCAGATTGTGAGGCTTGAGGCTATACTTACCTTTAGACATATCAGATCTCTAATCACTTTGAATGCCACACCGTCAAAATCTGCCAACCACTAATTGATTTCCCCAAAAATATATTACAGGTATAAAGCTAAGAGAAACGAATTCCTCCGCCACCAACATAAATACGTTTGGAGAGATCAACGTACGTGATCGAGTTAGATATACTCTGGCAGACATTCGTCCGTACAAGTTGTTCTAGGTTTGAAAAAACCGAAGGCACTATTATGTGAATCCATCGTAGGCAATTTCTACCTAGGATTAACAGAACAACCCTTATAAAAATCCATCTTCAATTATCTTCAATAATCTCTCACTCGTAATGATCAAATCGAAGTGGAATGTATATTCCGGACTCCTCAAAACGATCAACGTTGATATATTTTAGGGTCAAGTGATACTTAGGGGTACAGATTACTATGTTCAAAATCTGGCATTCCATTTATTTGTTGTTGATTTGAGTTTGCAATTCGTTTTTTCTGATTTTAAAACGATTATCAATCTAACTCGATTTAATTCTAATAGCATTCAATGTTTATTGCAAAACATTTTAAGTTACTATACATAAATTATTACAGACAATGATTGTATCCTAATGGTTACATTGTTCATTGATATTCAACATAATTGATATGTTTTATTATTTCATATATATATATATTATATTATTAATTCATCCATTTGCGTTTACTATCGTACGGTATCTTTAACTGTCAATCCATCTCCACATATCTTCGATTTTAATACCATAGACTACTTTCTAGGTCTTGAGTGTGATTTGAATAATATATTATTTCTAAGTTATTTAAATTATTCAAAAATAATAATTTAATTTCTACTTGAATTTATTACAACTCAGGTTAATAATTTTAGCTAAACCTTTGACTTCATATTTTATTATCGAAGACTTCTTTTCACTATTTTATCACTTTATATATACAATATTACTATTGTACTTTATGCAACAATTAAGTTATATTTTACAAAATTTAAATCAAGATATTTAGTTTATCATAACAACATTTGTTTGCTTCACTTTTATTTTCTACCTTAATCTCTTTCCTACTTCCTTCTCTTTTATTTTCTACTTTTATTTTATATTAATACTTTTCTTCTTTCTTTTCTTCCTTTCCTTGCCCTTCTATTTATTTATTATTTATTTACTTTATTCTACTTTAATCAATCCATTAAATTTAGTTATATAAATTGGGAATACTAACAACAATTGTTTTCATATATCATGGATTTACTTCTTCTTCCTATTATTCCTTCCTATATTATTATTTTCCTTATTTCTTTTTATTTCTCATTTTCCTTAACTTTTATTTTCTATTTCTTCATTTCGGCCTGCTGTCGCTTATTCAGGCCTAAGCCCGTCTCCTTTCTTGTATTTGCTATTAAATTCCTTTTTCCTCTTCATCCCATCCCAAAGTCCAATTCTCCCTTCTCCTTATCTTCTTGCGTCCTTTCTTTTCCTATTGTTACCCTTTTCTCTCCCTTTTGCTTTCTACTACTACCCTCTCCTTTTTATTTTAGTTGCGCATGTCATATTATATAAATTATTCTTAGTTTTAAAGTAAACTAGCCCAATTATACTTTAGCCAAAGCCCCTGCGCATCTCTCTTCTCTTCTTTGTTTCCCTGCTACTTTGTTTTCCTGTTACTTCCTCTTTTTACATACGCATTTTTAGTTAATAAAGTCAAGACATTTAAGCATTGCAGTATGTCCTAGATCTTTCAATATATGTAAGCCTATTTCTCCCTCTTTCTTATGTCTACTCAGTAATTTCCATGTGATTTTGTGCATTCTACCCTCGACAGAAATTAGTAAACATGTTTTCAATTTTAGCCAACATAGATGTAGATAAATGGTAAATGAGAAGTAAATACAATGCTACGGGTATGATACTGTGCTTTGCTTAAGTTATGTCCGACCAGTAGTCAACATCCGTGATCTATCCCATATTTCAAATATATGATACGCCTTATCCAATAAAGTTGTACATTCTGATGTCTGAATGTAATCAGCAGGTAACGGGACTCTTAGGTATTTAACAGGTAGTACGTCCTTATACTGTATTCACAATTTAGTCTTTATTAGCTATATCTCTGCTAGAAATCTTAGACATAAATTCATTAATATGTAAGCCCACCGTGTTAATTAAAAATAGAGTTCATAGCAGTAGCATTAGAAGCTACACATCCTAAAAAATATGTATCTTTCTGGGTTTATACACACGCATTTCAAACTGTACATGTATGTAAACAAAAACAAACCATTTTCTTCGGCTGTTTCTTCCAGTACTTGCATGACTTCATATGGTATTCATATCGCTCCACTTTATCATGAATACCATTCCTGTTTATATGACACCAATTTATACTATCATGAACTCATCACACGCCTTGTTCCTACTTGAATAAAGTTTTTTTCCTTTATTTGATATTTTTTTGTTTATTTGCTACCCTTCCTATTTATACTAGCGCATCAGCACAAATGGGCTCATAGCCACACATCCTAGGTCCACGACTCCCCTTATTTTCATTTTCCTAGGACTGTTAGAGTTATGTCCTTTCCCCTTTCTTCTATCAGTGCACATGTTTGCACTGTTTACGTGCACAGCTGAACGTCCACCAGCGAGCCGCCGTATCTCCTCACCCACATCACGCGGCCACTCAGCATCGTCGCTGACCCGTCCCTCAAGCTCAGAAATCCATCTTTCCCAAAAACCCATTACTTCCATTAAAACCATTGTTCGATCCATCTAACCAACCCGTTAACAGTGTAGATCTATCCCATGCCAAACACTTATGTCCTTCTCGTCTTCCTGCAGTTCATCTAACCTTATGCACATATCCAGAAGTTAAAGAAATTGCTACCTCTTTGCAACACACCAAACCCATAATAGCCATGATCAACATCAAGTATTGAACTAGAAATCATGCCTACAAGGTATCTTGTCACTGGTTATAGCCAAGCATAAACAACAATTGTCTTTTGCATCTTAATATAATTCCAAGTGACTATATGTTGGTGCTACATCAACACTATTCCAAGTAGTGTCCATAACCATTTTGAATCACAGTATGGTCATGTACACCAGTTGAATATCAGGAAAAAAACATCCTTTCTGGACTGGGAACAACTAAAAGGAAATAACTTTCACCCTCTTCTAGATCCATGAGGCCGAAATCATATACGTACAGTTATTTGCCTCAGGAAAAATAAATATAGTAACTATTAATGTTTTTAGTCTTTTAGCAAAAGTACGGTGTGTGAATTCATATAAATTTAACATATAAAAATTAGTAAATAAAACATAAAGGGAAAGATTTATTTACTTATTTGTTCACTGCATCAGGTTTTTGTTTCCTGGCATAACGTCATCAAAGAACATCAATATTTCAGTCATTTAGACAAACAAACACCTATGTTTTGTTAATACTAGTTCACTTGTGAGTGGGTATATGCATAGTCATAGATAAGAACAAATAATATACATGAAAAACAGGGGTTGAGAAGGGTTTTTCTTACAACTAGTTCACTGGTTCCAGGTTTATATATTTTATTTCAGATTTCATTCATCAAATGCTTAAGTTGTAGGTTGACATGAAGTATATATTCAAAATCATAAATGAACAAGATGGAATTTTACTCACCTGTTCTCTACTCTGTTCTTTATCCTTGAGCCTGGTTCCTTCCTTCAGTTTCTACCCAATACCTTAGCTCGAATGATTTGTGAATACTATATGTGTTTGTGTTCATATTTGTTGGTGGATTTAGGATTAAAATATAGTGGCACATCAACTTCTTATAGGGTAGAAATTAAGCAGTAAGTAGCTGCTGCTTTTAGATTGGAAATGGAAGCCACGGCTTCTCAAGTAAAAAATGATTGAAAGGAATTGCCTGTTGTTGGTAGCTGCTATGTTTAAGAGAAGCTACAGCCTGTCCTTAAGAACACACACACACATACATATATTATCACTTGGATGAAATAGTATTAAAATGGTGTTTGGTTCTTAAGTAATAGCTATTGAAATTGCAGGGTGTCACTAGATGCTAGATGCTAGTTGTTTCATTTTTTTTAAGATGTTGCAGGCTATTATAGAAGTGTGGTAGTGTGTACTAAAGCTAGGTGCAACTATTTATTTGAAGCATACACTACACCATATATGCTAATTAGGCTGTGTTTATAGCCGTATCTAATGCATGTAGACACGATAAAAAGACGTATCAAAAAACGGCGTGTTAAATTTTTATATAGGGCTCAAAACCGTATCCCAATGTGAGACGACCCGATTTCCCGTTCTCACGGAAACAAGGTTATCTTTTGGAATATAACACAGAAACATATAATAGCAGAACAGAATTAAATAAATACACCAGAAAGAACAACAAAATATACTGGATAAAAGTAATCATCAGAGTTACACAGTATACAGGATCTTACTTAGTACAAATACAGTTCAGCTATACATAAATGTCTACAGCGGAAATAAACAAAATATGTACAATAGGAGCTGAACAGCATAAAAAGAAATAAATGATAGAATCCATCTTCAGCTCCAGCTATCCAGAAAGAACCAGCTAAACCTGAATACAAGGCTGCCCGTGTAGAAAAAGGGGCACCCGAGTTTGAAAGTGAAACAAACTACGAGTCAGTCATGGGACTGGTATGAGAAATCCACTCAACACATATATAATTGGCTAATCACAGGACCACGCCACTTTCGTGGAACGGGTTTACTCCATTGGATTGCCAGTGCTTTAAAACAAATCTTTCTTTTAAACATCGCTATGCTTTTTATAAAAATGAAGCCGTTATAAGACTCAGTTCCCATCACACAATGCAACGCAAACCGGAGGATAGAGTTTTTACCTTATAACGGCCAAAATATGCTTGATACGAATAAAACAAAGGCATTTGATATTATTGCTAGTGTTTGTATGTTTTGAAAACAATTTCAAATCATAACTATCAATCATAGACGACATGAGCGTCCCATGCCACTATGTCGCCAAATGTATGTATACAATCGAAACCGCATCGTCACGTATTTGGAAATTGGATTTCCGTCATGAACCAAGGCAAAAGATAGTCCTTACCGAATTCGAGACGCTCCAGCCCGTGTCTCAGGATCATAGCTCGAGTGACCCTAGAATCGTCAGGGCCGGTCCACCGATGTGGATTAAAATTCCTGAACACTGCGTTTCCCCGCCCTTTGGGGCGTCAACGAGCCAACGAATGACTCCATCGGACCCGGATCGTCCGATCAAACCGAGGCGCCTCGCAACAGCAACAACCACATAGGTGAAAAGTATATAATGTCAGGGCTGGTAGGTCACTGACACCACCCTAGCTAGAAAGAAACGCATGCCCTCCCTGAGGTCCTTCCTCCCGTTTTAGGTTCCTACCGGGGTGTGAGGCTCGCGAATTCACGTTATACACAAAGCTACGCCACACAGGCGGTGCTTTGATCATCACCACAAGACTTTACTTTTCAACAGAAGCCCTGATCACTGCATCTTAGCATGCCACACAGAATAAATCCTATGTCAGACACACAGTCCATTTACAAGTCCGTTCTGGGTCTGAACGAAACCGGAGGCACTAAATACCTCGCAAACCCTTTGATCAACACGTACGTCTGAACGATCACCACTCATTATCCATATTTCGGGATGCCTCCCAATCAGGACCTCGGTTACCATCCAAACGAGGTGAAGATCTCCGGTCTTCGACCATCGTCTTCATCTTCGAATTTCAATCGTCGGTCGATTATTCGAAATGAGAATTAACTCGGCCTTTTCAAATAATTCACGTATATTTAGAATTTCAAATCGATTTATTTCAATGGTTAAATTATTCGACAACACCAATTGTGTTCTTTAATATAGTTTTCACACCAAACACATTCAACCATCAAACATCACATAAATCAAGCCAATTTAGTTTATTTCCATTTCATATCGCTTACGATCTTTTATAACTATTTATCGCTATTTTTATTTAATTTAAAATAGCCATTATATTAAAAACGACGTTTCGGGCCATAAGGCGGCCGTGGCGCTGTTTTTCTTCAGATTTGATTTACACATATCTGAAAATCTAACCGTTGGATCTTCCCAAAATTTACATCATTAGAAAGGTCTTTTCAAAACGAACCCAACGGTTCCAGTTTCGGGAAAATCCGACGGTTGGATCTCCCGGTACAATCGTTTGAAGTTTTGATTTCAAAATACGAACTGCAGCGTCGTTATTCGATTAAATATAATTTTATTTATATATATAAATAAATATAATCGTTTCTGGCGCTGTTTTTCTTCAGATTTGAATTAAACATTCCAGACAATCCAACCGTTGGATTTCTACAAGGTTGGTGCCGTTGGAAAGATTATTCCAAGGCGAACCCGACGGTTGAGGTTTCGGGAAAATCCAATGGTCGGATTTCCCGTACTAGTCGTTTGAAATTACGGTTTCGAAATACGAACTGCACGGCTTCGTTTCGTTTTAATTTTATTTATATTTATATAGTTATATAAATATAGTTCATTCAACGATTTCAATATCGTTTTAACTTCAAAAAAATTTCTAACTCCTTAAATTTTGGAAAAATTTCGCCATAACCTCCCCTGTACCGGGAGCGTCGGGAAATCGCAAATAGCGTCCCGGTCCTTCTAATCTCAAAAAGAAAAAGAAAAAGCCAAGCGGCTAGCCAACAGGCTCAAAATCATCACCCAAACAAATCAGTAAATGTGTACCTATTTGTCGGGCACAAAATTTTATTCCTCTTCTCTAGCCCCTTTGCTATAACCTGTTCACTGAATATGCATGTACATATATATACAGTCCATATCATTTTTCATTTTCTATTCAACTTCATATTTGATTTCTATTTGGTTTAAAAACACCATTCATTCTAATGTTACATAAATAGGTGCAAATCATTTCATTAGCTAATTAATGAATATTTCAACTCATATATGTTTATTTTGAACAAGTGGCTATTTTTAACACTCCACATTTTAACGATTTATGCATACAATAAAAATGTGATTTTTATTGTAAAACAATTCATTTCAAAACACTATTTTTCTATATAGTTCATATAGTCGATAAAAGGTGATTTTTATTATCAAACAATTTATTTCAAAATATGAATACCATTCAACACATGAATTTCTAAACAACGAATGAATATCAATTCAACACATGAATGTTTTCAATAGTTTTTATATATAGATAAAAATGTGATTTTTATTATCGAACAATTTATTTCAAAATATGAATACCATTCAACACATGAATTTCTAAACAACGAATGAATATCAATTCAACACATGAATGTTTTCAATAGTTTTTGTATATAGATAAAAATGTGATTTTTATTATCGAACAATTTATTTCAAAATATGAATACCATTCAACACATGAATTTCTAAACAACGAATGAATATCAATTCAACACATGAATGTTTTCTATACAATGAATAAATATAGTTTAAGCATATGAAAATAATTCAAACACACAAATATTATTCAAAATTTCGGCAGCATAACGGCAGGGTAGTTACACCGGCACCGTCCCTAGTACGGCTCCTCGCTCTACCTTAAAACCTCGCGGTTTTTGACAATGGGGTTCATGCATCTAGTTCGCACGCAGGCGGCATGTATATATTTATTTCATTTCCACAAACTAATCCTAAGTGGTTTCAACCAAATATTTCACAACCACAAATGGGTATTTTTCAACCTCAATCAACCAATATCAATCTCAAACAATCCCAAACAATCATTCGCTATCAATCAAATTTCCACAACAATTTCAACCAATAAATATCGTCCATGGTTTGTGGACGAGGGGCGTATATATATATATATATATATATATTTATATAGCAATTCACTTTTACTTCACACATATATATATAAATTTTAAATCAGAAATCTCACCAATAGCTATCCAACTGCACGACTCTTCCTTATAGAAATCTTCGCCTTTTGTCGCTTTCGCCCGTATTCTCTACATATGTAAAAATAGAATTTTTACTATGCTATTCAATATATAAAAATCGAATTTTGACTTCGCTATTCGATATATAAAAATATGATTTTTACTTCGACTTTTTATATTTAAAAATATGATTTTTACTTCGACTTTCTATATATAAAAATATGATTTTTACTTCGACTTTCTATATATAAAAATATGATTTTTACTTCGACTTTCTATATATAAAAATATGATTTTTTCCTTTTGCTTTCAACATATAAAAATATGATTTTTCCTTTTGCTTTCAACATATAAAAATATGATTTTTACTCTTGCTTTCAACATATAAAAATATGATTTTTACTTTTTTTTTTTTAAAGAAACCAGTTTTTTTTTCTCTTTTATAAAAATGCAGTTTTTTTTTAGTTTCTAAAAAAAACAGTTTTTAAAATCTTTTATAACAAAACAGTTTTTATAATGCTTTTATAACAAAACAGTTTTAAAAATCTTTTATAACAAAACAGGTTTTTTTAAAAAAAATCTTTTATAACAAAACAGTTTTAAAAATCTTTTATAATCAGTTTTATACTTTATAAAATAAATCAGTTTTAACTTATAAATAAATCAGTTTTTATTTATAAATAAATCAGTTTTTATTTTTTAAAAATTTCAGCTTTTAACTTTATAAAAATTCAGTTTAAAATACTTTTTAAAATCAGTTTAAAATACTTTATAAAATCAGTTTTATAAAATCTTTAAATCAGTTTTTACTTTTTATTAAAAAAAAAACAGTTTTTTTAACTGTATAAAAAAATTCAGTTTTTAATAGGCTAAAATAAAATCAGTTTTAAATTCCTAATTAAAAACACATTTAAATTCCTAATTAAAAAACACAGTTTTTAAATTACTATAAAATAAAATACTAAAATACTTACAGGGGGGGGAAAAGGCGTCGGCGGCTTCTTCTGGGGGGAGGGGGGTCTTCGCAGACGTCGAGACGGGGGGGGGGGGGGGCTTCGTCGGAGTTCGTGCGATGGGGGGGGAGAGGCTTCGTCGGAGTTCGTGCGAGGGGGGGGAGAGGCTTCGTCGGCGTTCGAGGTTGGGGGGGTGGCTTCGTCGGCGTTCGAGGTTAGGGGGGGGCGGCAGCGATTAGATTTAGGTTTTGGTTTTTTTTTTTTTTTTTTTTTTTTTTATTTCTGTTGAACTGAAGAATGAAATCGGGGGGGGGGGGGGGGGGCAGGAAGAAGATAAAGGGGAGGGAGGAATTAAAGTTTTTTTTTTTATTATTTTATTAATTTAAATTTGCAAAAGGGTTGACTTTTACACACGACCTCGTAACGAGGCCCACCGTCTGTCGTCCATAGCGTTATACCCCCATTCCGAACACAATGGGATATGTATCGCAAGCTGATTTGATCGTTACAATCAGTTTCCTTTTGAATTTACATTTAAATCACTATATTGAATTTTAAACGCACATTTCAAATTACCGGGGTCACATACTAACTAGAAAAATTCCAGAAAAATATTTTCTAGATTCGTATTGACGATACGGTCCTAACAAAACTAGTTTCGTCGAATTCTGAGACCGTTTGAAAAATGGCCAATTTCCATTCGATTAAAATCAACTGAAACTGGTCAAACGCGTTTTCCTTTGCCACGCTCACATATTGATTCGAAAAATTATGAAATTTGAAATCTAGCAATAACTTGACACTGCGGACCCAACAAAAGTGGTTTCGTTGAAATCCGAGGTCATCTGCAAAATGTCCATTTTTAAGGGCCTGAATTCCATAGCGACTATTCAGAATTTTCAACTGGACATATCTTTTGATTCCCGCTATCAAATTTCGATTGGTTAGATTCGTTAGAAAGATATTACCAATAAGATCCTAATGTTTTTGGTTTCACCAAAATCTGGATTGTTTTGCACCCGGTATATTCAATCGAAGTTTGAAATCGAATTATCGAACTACCGCGCCATTTTCAATTCTATATATAATTATAATTAATTATATTCGTTTTCAAATGTCGATTCAAACTTAGTTTTCATCGCCATTACTTAAAATATTTATTTTAAATATTTAAAATCCATTATTTTAGCCAATTTAAAATTTTTAAATTGGTTCAGATTTTCTGGGTCGTTACACAATGTGATAACATACGGCTATTGGCTATATCTAAAGCATAACTAGGTATGGCTATAAACCGTATCTTATACGCGCGCGCGCGTGTTTGTGTATAAGAAGAAACTGCAACATATATTTTTTGTAACACAAAGCATATATAACATAGGATACACTAATTCGCAATTGTAACAGTAAACAAGACAATTGTTTGAAATATTTCATTACATTACAATATATAATGATACATGCTATTTTATTACATTACAATAAATAAGATACATGTTGTTTCATTACATTAAAGAAGATACATTAAAATGCAGCCACCTGTTAAATCAATGCTTACTTCAAGATGAACATCCTCCAAAACAGACAAAAGATCATAAATCGGCCAATCAACATTGCATTCTATCAAGAACGCAACAATACTATTGCACAAAAGCATAACACCTTGCACCCTCAGAAAACAATACCAAGGTAATCTCAAACCAAACAAGAACCACTGGCAGGACCAAGCTCCAGAAAACTCCAAAAGCCAACAACTAAAAATTAAAGCAGAGAAAACCGACAACTAAATAAACCCCTCCAAGACAAGGAACCATTCAGGAAGATCAACACACTCAAATCTCTCAAAGAACTACTTAGATCTAAGAAAACTTCAAGAGGCCTGGTAATAAGTTAGCTCAGATAGCATATAGCATGTACACTACAAAGACCTGTAAAAAAGTGCAAACTACATAGTTTAGGATAGGATATGTCCACATTATTATTTTCTTTAGTTGCTGAATATTGAAGTCTACAACATTTTTACTTGTTCAGTTGAGACTGAGTCTCGACTAAAGACAGTTGTTATAACTTATCTTTCATAGCTAATATTCACATAAGATTTTTGTTGTTATAACTTATCTTTCACAAAGCATATCTTTAAAATACACACTCACCTTTTGCCAACTCCAACCAATACTTGACGCTGGCTCGCCATCCAATTCGTTCTAATTTCCTAGACGATGGCTGCTGCTTTTATTATAATATCAAGCAGCCATGCCATTTATCGTTTATTCTCACTAACTTGATAGCTGCCATCGCCTTTTAAATACAAGTATGAGAGTGTATTTAAAAAATATTGCTCATGTTGAAGATAGTTACTACAGTAAAAAAACAATTCCTTTGCTTTGAACCAGTTTATTTTTCATTCTCCAAAATCTCCGCAAACATGATTTTCACGTAATGACTCACTAATTCGCTCTAAAAGTATTAAACCACAAACTTAATATAATTCTCCTTGTCACTTGGCTGCAATGTAGATATAACATTGCTATAGCCTTGCCCTTTCTATTCTATCACCCTTATCTAATGTAGTGTATTCGAGATGAGGGGATGGAAAAAAGCGAGATATTACCTGAAGTTTATATCAAATGCTCTGATTTTTCCTGCTAAGTACCATGATAGAAATCCCAATCCAACAGACACTGCACAACTATGGTTTTACTACATAGTTATAACCTATACAGTTCAAAACACTAACAACTTCTCCTATTACATGAGGGTTGTACCATGACAGAATTACCTAAATAAAAATGTTATTGAAATAGACATCGTCAACAAAATGACCATATTGATCGCTACCATATGTTTTAACCTTGAGCATCTTTCCTTCCACCATATTGATTGCTACTATAACATAACGTTCACACATGATTTTTAGTTCACACATGTTTTCATCTAAACAATAGCAGCATGAATTCTGGGTAGACAAGCACATACAACTACCTATCATTCATATTTTTGAACTAAGGCATGGAAATTCAAATTAAACCCAATTTAAACCCAATTCGAATTCAAATTAAATCCAAATTAAGCCCAATTCATATTTAAATTTAACCGTGATCAAGTATTCACCTCCAGTGACGACGAGAAGGAGGGACAACGGTGGACTGAGGCTTCGTCGGTCAGTTGAAGGCAACACGAGCTGACTATAACTCATGGACTGCGGTGGATGGCTTATTGACAAAGGAAGTCGGCCGAGTACCAAAACCCAAATTTGGGTATTCGGTGGTTGCCAATGCAAAATAAAAACTGGATAATTCGGTCGAAAGTTTTGATGTGGCAAAAGTCGATTGTGCCAGAGTGAAGGTATGGAGGAAAAATTTGATATGCATTTCATACGGTCCAAAGCCGTATCAAATGAACTGATCCGGGGCTTCGTCAATGGACGCTCAGATAAAGAGTGTTTGGGGTGGTGCGGATCACAAAATGTAGTTTGATACGGATTTGAGCACTATCAAATTTGATACGGCTTATAACAGAATTGTATATCCGAATCCCTGTGCGCCAAATTCGCTGATATGGTGTAGTGATACTTTGGTGCTAAGCATCTTAAAGGTGCATTTCTATTTGATTGAAATGAAACAGGCTTGTCTAGGTGTTAACCGTGGTTCCTCTCAGCTATATAATCGTCCAGCACATGTAGTATTAAGAGTTTTAGTTTTCAATGTATAAAGCACATGTTTGTTTCTAGCTTGAAAATAAAGTTTGCTATCTGCCTTGATTGTCTTTTATCGATTTTAATAAATGGCTAGTGTTAAATATGCTTTTGTATAGGCTTTGCACAACAAAAATGATTTAAAAACGTACATAATTTATCAAGTCTTCTTAGATTTTAAAGTATGGCCTATCGCCCCTTCCTAGTATTAAGGCTAGTAGTTCCCATTGTTTCATTAGATATTTATTTTTTATATAAACTAGAAATCTAATGTAAACAAAAGTTAAAATATTGCTTACTCTACTATTTTACATATATTAATACTTTTATAACAAAATAATATATAGATAACGTGTATATATATATCATGTATATATATATTCATACACATACATATACATAGGAATAAAAGATCAATTCGAATTTCTACTAATTTTAACTCTAATTAGTTTAATTTAATTTTATTAATCATTGATATAATCAAAAATTATCGATTAACAAAATCAGTGAAAATCGAGATGTTACAATCTACCCCTTAAAAGATTTTCATCCCTGAAATTAAAGATTATCGAGTAGATTCCAGTTATAATTAGAGTTATAACGCACGTCATTAATTTTTTATTTATCACTGTCATTTCTATAACTAGAAGTATTTGTCGTTATGACTGGAAAACATTCTGTCTCTGCATTACTATTCTTCAACATCCATCAGTTCCTGACTGTAAATTGGTAAGCGAATAACCCTCTAAGTATCAACCCCGAAGACCAAAATCAACATCAGATCGATACCCAGAAAATTATTCAAATTAACTAATCTCTAGTTAGGTTCCAATTTCTTAATCCCAAATCTTAATTCCTCATTAACCCACACTACTCCAAAATATCCTATATTTGGAAAATAAATTCCAAATCTTATTTACTTAGTGAATTCGAATCAATCCTGTTCACACTTATATATCTTCCCCAAATTCCCTCTTTAAACTCGAATCCATATCCAGCTCATCAGGCTAATTCACTTAACTACGTTATGTTTTATCTATGTCCTCCATTAACTAATTAATTCTTATATCAGTTATCTTCATTTTCGAACTCAAAATTCTGATTTTATTCCAAAATTAACCTGTTCAATTTTCATGAGTTCATATCCGGCTACTAACTTAAGCCTAGACTTAATTTAGTGGAAATCCAAATTTTATTCAATTTAAAATTTTAACTTTATTAATACGATTAAATATCCTAATTCAATTCAACTTTATTCAACCAATTCTTAGGCCGACCCTAATTAATTTAATTCTTTTATTTAAAAAGAGTGGGGTATCTTCCAACACTTCTCCCATTTAACTTTACTTAAGTAAAAATTTATTTCTAGAATTTAATTTCCTGTGTTTTTATTTCAAATTCTTTATAATTACATAAATATATACATATATTTATAACTATCTTAAATTCAAAACATTTGAATTTTCAAACCACTTGTTTTCTTTCAAACAACTTTCCATCAGAAAATTTTCTAAGGTAGCAGGTTGTCACTTAGAAACGCGAAAATGAACACTGATGATGCTGCAGTCATCATCAAAATTATTTTCTAGTGACTGAAGTGAGTTCATTGCTTTATCACTTTTAAAATCCATTCAAAATGTTTTTAATCCAAATTTTCCAAAGTAATACTATATTACTTTATTTTATTCAGAAAAATATTTTTTTCAAACACCCAGGATTTTAAATTCCAAAATCTGGTTTGAATCCAACCTTAATTCGTCTCATTTTGTATATACTCAAGTTGATCCTCCTATATATATAAATAATAATATAAAATTACAAATATGCTCTCTCAATACTCACCCAAAGCCAAGGTATTCAGTAACCTAAGCTCTGATAGCAACTGTAACGAACAGACTTTCGAACACCTCGGAAGTCGTGTCATTTTTTAAGAATAAGAGTAGAAAAAGGATAAAAACTAAAGAAAAACATCAGAATTTCATAGTGGAACTTGAAAAAAAAAATATAATATCACATAATATTATACATTACAGTTATAATACATCATAATACAATACATCAGATACATGGATATATGCCCATATCAACTTACAAACTTCATAATTATACGTAGATACTGATAACTGACTTGCAAACTTCATAGATAATATATATATAGATATAGATCATTTTGCAGAAACCATCCCATCCAGCTAATCCAAAAGTTATCCTATACCTGATTCACTTATCTACTCATAACAAGTGTTATGAGTACCCAAAAGTTTAGGGAAAACACAGAAAAATAAACTACGGGTCAGTCAGGGGTCTGGTATGAGTAAACGAATTAAAACAAGAGTAAAGAAATAAAACATATCTCATAAGACCACGCCGTAAGTATGGAACGGTTTTTTACCTTATGAGAACCAAATCTGTTTGTATGTTTAAATTATATATTATGATAATGTCTAGGGTTTTCCACAAATAATTTAGAATCTAGAAGAATGCTTGCATCTCACATTCTCCTACATAATATACAAACAAAACTGCTTGGCGCTTAGTGATAATGGATTTCCAACTATGACAAGGTATGGAACCACCTTCCGATAGTGTTTCTTTAGAAGGGAATACACTTGGTTCAACAATAACGTCTTGCAACCCAACCCACACATGACCGACCACTCATTTCTCTTAAGTGTATTGAATATATTGTCACTTTACAGCTGCAACCACTGTTGTCTGTGGAGATACAGAAAATGAAAGAAGTAACAAAATGAATATTCTCTAGATGGTGACAATACACTCTAATGGGAGCGACCCACATAGTCATGCTGCCTGTCCGATTTTTTTCATTTCCCAGTTGTGAGGCTTGAGGCTATCCTTACCTTTAGACATATCAGATCTCTAATCACTTTGAATGCCATATCGTCAAAATATGCCGACCACTAATTGATTTCCCCAAAAATATATGACGAGTTTAAAGCAAAGGGAAACGAATTCCTCCGCTACCAACATAAATACGTTTGGAGAGATCAACATTCGAGATCGGGTTAAATATACTCTGTCAGACATTCATCAATACAAGTTGTTTTGGGTTTGAACAAACCGAAGCCACTATTATGTAAATCCATCTTAGGCAATTTCTACCTAAGGTTAACTGAATAGCCCTTGCAAAACTCCATCTTCAATTATCTTCAATAATCTCTGAATCATAATGATCGAATCGAAGTGGAATATATATTCCGGACTCCTCAAAATGATCAACGTTAATATATTTTATGGTCAAGTGACATTTTAGGGTACAGATTACTATATTCAAAATCTAGTATTCCATTTATTTGTTGTTGCTTTGAGTTTACAATTCGTTTTTTCTGATTTTAAAACGGTTATCGATCTAAGTCGGTTTAATTCTAATAGCATTCAATGTTTATTGCAAAACATTTTAAGTTACTGTACATAAATTATTACAGACAATGATTATATCCTAATGGTTACATTGTTCATTGATATTCAACATAATTGATATGTTTTATTATTTCATATATATATATTATATTATTAATTCAACTATTTGGGTTCACAACCGTGCGGTATCTTTGATCGTCAATCCAACACCTCATCTCATGACATATCTTCGATTTTAATACCATAGATTACTTTCTTGGTCTTGAGTGCGATTCGAATAATATATTATTTCTAAGTTATTTAAATGATTCAAACAAATAATATAATTACCACTTAAATTTATTACAACTTAGGTTAATAAATTTGGCTAAACCTTTGACTTCATATTTTATTATTGACAATTTCTTTTCACTATTTTATCACTTTATATATATTATATTACCATTGTACTTTACGCAACAATTAAGTTATATTTTGCAAAATTTAAATCATGGTATTTAGTTTATCATTGTTTGTTTCACTTTTGTTTTCTACCTTAATCTCTTTGCAACTTCCTTCTCTTTTATTTTCTACTTTTATTTTATGTTAATACTTTTCTTCCTTTCCTTGCTCTTCTATTTATTTATTTATTATTTATTTACTTTATTCTACTATAAACAATCCATTAAATTTAGTTATATAAATTGGGAATACTAACAACATTTGTTTTCATATATCATGGATTTACTTCTTCTTCTTATAATTCCTTCCTATATTATTCTCTTACTTGTTTCTTTATATTTCTCATTTTTCCCTTACTTTTGTTTTCTCTTCTTCTTTTCGGCCCGCTGTCACTTATTCAGGCCCAAGCCCATCTCCTTTCTTTTATTTTCTATTAAATTTCTTTTTCCCGTTCAGCCCATCCCAATTCCCCCTTCTCTTTATCTTCTTGCGTCCTTTCTTTTCCTGTTGTTACCCTTTTCTCTCCTTTTTGCTTTATACTACTACCCTCTCCTTTTTATTTTAGTTGCACATGTTATATTATATACATTATTCTTAGTTTTAAAGGAAACTAGCCCAGTTATACTTTAGCCAAAAGCCCATGCGCATCTCTCTTCTCTTCTTTGTTTCCCTGCTACTTTGTTTTCCTACTACTTCTTATTTTTACATTTGCTTTTTTAGTTAATAAAGTCAAGACATTTAAGCATTGCAGTATGTCCTAGATCTTTCAATAGATGTAAGCCTATTTCTCCCTCTTTCTTATGTCTGCACCGTAATTCCCATGTGATTTTGTGCATTCTACCCCCCGATAGAAATTAACACACATGTTTTCAATTTTAGTCAACATAGATGTAGATAAATGGTAAATGAGAAGTAAATACAATGCTATGGGTATGATACCGTGCTTTGCTTAAGTTCTGTCCGACCAATAGTCAACATCCGTGCACTATCCCATATTTCAAATAAATGAAACGCCTTATCCAATAAAGTTGTACATTCTGATGTCTGAATGTAATCAGCAGATAATGGGACTATTAAGTATTTAACAGGTAGTACGTCCTTATAGTGTATTCACAATTTAGTCTTTGTTAGCTATATCTCTGCTAGAAATTTTAGACTTAAATTCATTAATATGTAAGCCCACTGTGTTAGCATGTTGGTTAAAAATAGAGTTCATAGCAGTAGCATTAGAAGCTACACATTCTAAAAAATATGTTTATTTCTAGGTTTATACACATGCATTTTAAACTGTACATGTATGTAAACCAAAACAAACCATTTTCTTCGGCTGTTTTTCTAGTACTTGTGTGACTTCATATGGCATACATATCACTCCGCTTTATCATGAATATCATTCCTATTTATATGACACAAATGTACACTATCATGAACTCATCACACGCCTTGTTCCTACTTAAATAAAGTTGTTTTCCTTTATTTGGTTTTTTTGTTACCCTTCCTATTTATACTAGCCCATCAGCCCAAATGGGCTCATAGACATGCATCCTAGGTCCATGACTCCCCCTATTTTCATTTGTCTGGATGTGTCATATTTATGTCCTTTCCCTTTCTTATATTAGTTCAAATGTTTTCATCGTGTACGTGCACAACTGAACATCGACCAACGAGCCGCTGTATCTCCTCACCCACATCACGCTGCCACTAAGCATCGTCGCTGACCCGTCCCTCAAGCTCAGAAATCCATCTTTCCCAAAAAACCCATTACTGCCATTAAAACCATTGTTCGATCCATCTAACCAACCCGTTAGCCGTGTAGATCTATCCCATGCCAAACACTTATGTCCTACTTGTCTTCCTGCAGTTCGTCTAACCTGATGCACATATCCCAATTAAAGAAATCGCTACCTCTTTGCAACACACCAAACCCATAATAGCCATGATCAACATCAAGTATTAAAATAGAACTCATGCTTACAAGGTATCTTGTCACTGGATATAGCCAAGCATAAACAACAATTGTCTTTTGCATCTTAATATATTTCCAAGTGACTATATGTTGGTGCTACATCAACACTATTCCAAGTAGTGTCCATAACAATTTCGAATCACAGTGTGGTCATGTACACCAGTTGAATATCGGAAAAAACATCCTTTCCTTACTAGGAACAACTAAAAGGAAATAACTTTCACCCTCTTCTTGATCCTTGAGGCCAAAATCGTATACGTACAGTTATATGCACATGGTGTATTAGGAAAAATAAATATATTAACTATTAATGTTTTTAGTGTTTTGTCAAACGTACGGTGTAAGAATTCATATAGATTTAACATATAAAAATTAGTAAATAAAACAAAAAGGGAAATATTTATTTACTTATTTGTTCACTGCATCAGGTTTTTATTTCCAGACATAACATCATCAAAGGACATCAATAAACAAACAAACACCTATGTTTTGTTAATACCAGTTCGCATGTGAGTGGGTATATGAACAGTCATATATAACCATAAAAATATACATGAAAAACAGGGGTTGAAAAGGGTTTTACTTACAACTAGTTCACTGGTTCTAGGTTTATATATTTTATTTCAGATTTCATTCATCAAATGCTTAAGTTCTAGGTTGACATAAAGACTGTGTTGGAAATAAACTTGGTTTTAAGGAAAATTTTATTGCATTAATGGAAATGGTTATTAGTGAGATAATGTTTGTATTTGTGGAAAGGGAAAAATCTAGACTAAATAAATATGTAATGTGAAGAAATATTTAGAAAGACAAAAATCAAGAAGAATTTAGAATAGAATAGTCTAGAGATTTTCCCTAATATAAATTGAGATGTACTCATTCATTTGTGTCAAGCAGTATGAAGGTTGTATGAAGCAAAAAAAAAGGGAAATAAAAGCAAAACAATAAAAGTTTTCTTCTCCTAAATTTTTTTCTCTCGTAATTTCTTCCTCTTCCTCCTCTAAAATTTCCAGAGAGGTGGTATCAAAGCTAGAAGATCCTTTTAACAAAAGGAAGAAGAAGGTTAAAGATCCTAAAATATGGTGAATAACAGGGTTCCCGTACCAATTCCAATGCTTACCAAGACCAACTATGATAATTGTAGTTTAAGGATGATGGTCCTATTTGGAGGATATGATCTATGGAAGATAGTTGAGGAAGGCTATACCGAACAAGAAGACGAAGATAATCTATCTAAAACCCAAAGGGATGAATTGAGAAACATAAGGATGAGAGATAAGACGACTCTCTGTCTAATTTATCAAGCATTGGATGATGACATTTTTGAAAAGATTTCGAAATCAAAGTCAGCAAAAGAAGCATGGGAAAAGCTTCAGATATCTTACAAGGGAGCTGATCAAGTCAAAAATGTGTGTCTTCAAACTTTAAGAGGAGAATTTGAGTCTCTACATATGAAAGAAGGTAAACTTATTTTTGATTATTTTTCAAGAGTTTTAGTTGTTATTAATAATTTGAAAAGATATGGTGAGAAATTAGATGATGTTAGAATAATGGAGAAGATTCTTAGATCATTAGATAAAAAGTTTGAACTCATTATCACCATCATTGAAGAAACAAAAAACTTGGAGACCATGGCTATAGAGGAGCTTTTAGGCTCATTGCAATCTTATGAAGAAAAGAAAAGGAAGAGACCATGGAGCATGTTTTCAAGATGCATATTGATTCAAAAAATGAAGAAAACAATCGAAGACGACAAAGTTGGGGTCATGGTAAAAAACAAGGAAGAGGACGTTGATATGGATATGGACGAGGTTGGAGGGCTAACAATGAAAACAACTGAAGCAATAATAATCAAAGAGGAGAAATAGAGGACATAGGAGAGGCAATTCAAACTCAAGGTATGACAAGTCAAGCATTCGACGCTATAATTTTGAGAAATTTGGGCATTATGCTTATGAATGTAGAGCTCCAAGAAACAATAAAGTTGAAAAACCAAGTTTACGGGGGGATGTTGGAAATAAACTTGGTTTTAAGGAACCATTTATTGCATCAATGGAAATGGTTATTAGTGAGATAATGTTCGTATTTGTGGAAAGGGAAAAAAATCTAGACTAAATTAAGATGTAATGTGAAGAAATATTTAGAAAGTACAAAATTCAAGAAGAATTTAGAAAAGAATAGTCTAGAGATTTTCCCTAATATAAATTGAGATTTACTCATTCATTTGTGTTAAGCAATATGAAGGTTGTATGAAGCAAAAAAAATAAAGGGAAATAAAAGAAAAGTAATGAAAGTTTTCTTCTCCTAAAAATTCCTTTTTTTCTCATAATTTCTTTCTCTTCCTCTAAAATTTCCAACATACTGAATTGATTTTGTAGTGATCCAAACTTCTCGGCTGGCCTAAACCGAACAAGAAGGTGGACTACTTTAAGGACAAGACTAATCGAAATGCAAATGACATAACATTTCGTTGCAATTACAACAATTTACATCAGAGTACAAGAATATAACAGAGTACGAATAAATACTACACATTGAAAAATATCAGATATTTAAATACATTAGCAGTGGAAAAATAATACATAATACAACTGAAAGAGATACACAGATACAAAGCTTTATGAATATAGTTCCAGCTGTAAATCCAGGATCCTGTGAATATAATATCTGTAAAACCAAAACTACTAGCTGCCCGTGTGGAAAATATGGGCACCCAGAGTTTAGGTAGAAACAATAAATTCCGAGTGAGTCATGTGACTGGTGTGAGAACTAAAACAGTTACTTAAAACTTTATTTTAAAGTTGGGTAAACTAAGGGACCATGCCGTATAACACGGAACGGGTTTCTTCCCAAGAATACTAGTGCATAAAACATTTTATAGACAACGTAATGCTTTTTGAAAATTGAAGCTATTATAACACTCAGGTCCCATCACACAATGCAATGAAAGCCGAAGGATAGAGTTTTCCCTTTTAATAGTCAAACATGTTTGGTACGTTTAAAGCAAATCATTTTGATATTACTATAAGTGTATAGTGTCAAAATCAACTTCAAATATAAATGTATCAATCATAGACGACATAATAACCCATCCTACTATATCGTCGTACTAGTTCTACAATTAAAACCAAAATGTCACGTATTGGAAATTGGATTTCCCTCTATGAGTCGAGGCCAGAGACGGTTCCTCACCGATTCGAGATACTCTAGCAAATGCCTTAGGATCCCCCTTAGTGAACCCTTGGATGCTTCAGGACCGGTCCACACTTACATTAGTGGATTGGTTATTCCTGAACACACGTTTCCCTGTCCTATCAGACCTAGCCATCAGCCCCGTAGTGACCTGTATATCTGAGGCACCTCGCAATCCATCATCCACATAGGTGAAAATATATAAATGTCTGCGCTCCATACCATGACACCATCCATAGGTAGAAAGAAACGTCGTGCACTCCTTGCACTCCGATCCCGTTTTTGGCTCATACCGAGATGTGAGGCTAGCGAATTAACACTATAGACAAAGCTATGCTACTTAAAGCCGTGCTTTGATCATCCACCACAAGACTCTACTTTTCAACAAAAGCCTTGATCATTTGCATCTCAGCATGCCACATTGATAATTCACGACATGCAACTGATGTCCATCGATATATAACCTCTAAGCTCGTACGTCTCAGAGAAGGGTGTTAAGCAAGAGATTAAATTCTCCACCATCTAACAGATATATATTTAATAGAAATCAACCAACAAAGAATAAAATCCAATGTCAGACACACATCCATTTACTAGTTCGTTTTGGATATGAACGAAACCGGAGGCACCTTATTCCTTGTCCCATATGTCCAATACAGGAGAGAGGTCCTTGCACATCCGGTCGATCTCCAAGTATATCTGGACAATCACCAATATTTACCTTGTCTTGGGTGTACAGCCTAATCAAGACATTAGTAATCATCCAAACGATGTGAAGAACTCCGGTCATCAACCACCGTCTTCATGGTCGAATAAATTATTCAAAATAGGTATAAACCCGACCTTTCCGAATAATTCACGTATCTTATAATCAAGTGCTATAAAAAACACAACATACGCCTCATTCCAATTCAAAATATTCTTTTATTCAAATATTCATTTCCTTTGGGAAAGATTCCCATTAATTTTACCAAATATAAATACTTTTAAATTTATACTTTAATCTTCCTTTGGATATCAATTCTAAACCAAATTAAGGTTTATCAACTGGTCGGGATTATCGAGCCTTACCGAAGTAATCATTTATTCATTAATCCCAATCCCAACCTATTCATCCCATGGAGCAAAATTGGTAATACTCCATATCTAACACCACGTGTTATCGGTAAATTTAATTACCATTTCACGTTCAAATCTGGTGGTACTCCATTCTCGATCATTTTCCAAATTTGATAATTTAAATTATCACATTCACATTTCAATCTAATTAAAGATTCATTAAAACCCCACTTAGTTTTAATCTTCCAACAATCATTATTAATGATTATTTAACTTTGGAAAACCAAACATGCCTCATCGAAAATCCACACCGTACCATTGATTTTTGCTAATATATAACCTCTAAGCTCGTACGTCTTAGAGAAGGGTGTTAAAAAAGAGAATAAATTCTCCGCCACCGAATAGATATATATTTAGCAGAGATCAACAATACAGTTCTAAATACAGTGTTAGACATGTAATCTTATCTTTAACTGGGTTAAAAAACCAATGTCATTTAAAATATGGTTCACGATAAACCCAAAATCATATTCCTTAACTATGGAATCTTCACGGAAATTAGATCAATATATAATCGATATCAATTTCCGTATCCGACTAATAATATAAATGGAATAACGACAAAGCCTTTTAAATTCCATATTTATTGACGGTCTTCCTCCACAGAAGCTCACTTTGATTATCACTAAATCGAATCCCATTCCAATTTATTTTATTAAATTGGAAAATTTTACTTTGGAAACTCCATTAAATCTTAATAAAAGATTTATATATTCCTAATCACATTTCACTGTTAACTGGGTTAAAGAACGAATGTCGTAAAAATGCAGTTCACAATAAACCCAATTCACATTCCATCTTATTCCAATTACTAAATATAATTGGAAACTCTAATAATCTTAATTAAAAGATTTATTCTTTTCACACAGGGTTTAAGAATAGTTTTACTGAAGACACCATTCACGACAAACCTGAAATCCACTTTGATATTAAATATAAGGCTCTAACAGAAATTATATCGGTTTATATTCAATATCAAATTTTGAAACCAACACATATCGTATGGGGAATAACGATATATATCTATCTTCCAAATTCCTCTGTAATATCCGCATAGTCACGGAATGCAATATCGAAATATCCTAAAGATGATTTCTTTACAAATCCATTCCAACTCATACATTGGAAAAATCCTGGTTAAATTAAAACCATTTCCCAATCTAATTTATCTATTTAAAACCATTGGATTATTTTTCTAGTTAATAACTAGTTTATTTTGACAAAAATATATTTTTATCGTTTCATATATGGAATTTTTCATCCTAATTATTTCCAAATCATTTATTACGATGTTACACAAATTATTAATATTTTTAATAATTTTATCAAGGCCCTTACAGTCGATTTCCATAAACGGTCATCGAACTGCATTCATAGCTACCTCTTCCAAATTTGATTTGGATATAATTCCAAATCTGACCGTTAGATTTCAAATCTCTTACATTCGGTGAAAATCCCTTTTCAATATGAATCCAATGGTTCTGGTTTTAAGAGAATCCGACGGTCGGATCTCCCGTAATGTCAATTAGAAGTCAATGGTCGAAATTTGCGAACGGTTGCGGTGCGGCGCATTCTATTCAGGCTATTATATATATAATACAACATCAATTTCCATTTAAAATGTATTTTATAAATCGTTTATAAATTCGTTTTACAAACGATTCCAACTTCCATTTCAATTTTAACTCAAAAATGAATATTCCATTACATGACAATTTTATATATCCCATATATAAGCTAAAAATAATATTTTTAGCCAACCAATATTTATTTCAATACATGACCATTTTATATATCTCATATATACATTAAAAATAATATTTTTAACGATCCAATATTTATTTCAATACATGACCATTTTATATATATCGCATATATATAAGCTAAAAATAATATTTTTAGCGAACAAATATTTATTTCATTTCATGACCATTTTATTCATCGCTATTATATATTTCATACAACGGATATACATGTTAAAAATTATATTTTTAACAATCCATTAATTATTCCATATCCTGACCATTTTATATATCGCATATACAAGTTAAAAATAATATTTTTAACGAACAAACATTTATTTCATCACATGGCCATTTTATATATATTTTTCACATCGCATATATATAATTTATTCACGTTGCATATATATATTTTATTCAAATCTCATATATATATTTTATTCACATCGAATATATATATTTTATTCACATCAAATATATATATTTTATTCACATCTCATATATATATTTTATTCACATCGAATATATATATATATATATTATTTACATCTCATATATATTTTTTATACACCGCATATATTTTTTTATTCAACACACATATCACATAAATCATCTATGGTTTGTACAAAAAGTAGTGTCAGGAGCTAGTAAGCCCCGTCTGTAACCTATTATATAATAACTGTAAAATAATTTGAGTGAAAGAGAGTTCT
This sequence comes from Allium sativum, assembly GCA_030737875.1. NCBI lineage: Eukaryota > Viridiplantae > Streptophyta > Magnoliopsida > Asparagales > Amaryllidaceae > Allium > Allium sativum. The sequence goes on along the minus strand of CM060927.1, from coordinate 191,948,562 downwards.
CACATTGGTTTCCACTCCGTCATTCTTTATTTCTTAATTTCTGTTTTTAAACTAAATTAAACGACCATTTAATTTAGCTTAAAATCCAACTTGCTCCGTTTTCGTTCTGGTCTGTTTCATTGTGTAGTGTTTGAATCCACGATTGCAACACAACTGAAATGGTCCGATTTGGACCTCGTATGAAAAAGATATTGATTTCTATACGTTAATTACATGAATTAATTAATTAATAAATAACATTAATTACATTTTCTATCCTCTTCCATCATCGTTTACACCTTCAGATGATTGAAACCCAAAACCCTCGTTCCCAATCCCCACTTGCGCACTGAAATCCGAGCAACCGGAGCTCGATCGGAGTTTACCCTGACGTCGGCCGTTACCCCCTCTTCCACCACCAGGTCCAACGCCTAACTCGCACCCCAACCTCTTAAAATGCAGCTCAAATGAACTAGCTTTGCACCGAAAATTCAGACAACTGAGGTCACGAATTTTAATCTCAACTGTTCAAACTATAGAACTCGATCCCCTCTTTGATTTTGTAATTACAACTTTCTCGAATTGAAGAACGGATAAGAAGAATTTGAGGGATCAAAGTTTGAGAATCGTGGTCGCTGAAACGATTGTGCAGCGGCTTTAGTAAATGATGGGCTAGGGTTTTCTAAGAAGGGGGGGGGGGATATATATATATTTAATAATATTTTATTTCAAAAATACATGTTTATCAATGCAAACTCCAAATCAAACCCAACGACTGCCGCACCTAGCTAAATACCTCCATTTCGGACACAATGAGATATGTTTCGTACGCCAATTTGATTGTTTCAATCAGTTATATCAAAATTAAAATATAAATTAATATATTTTGAATTTAAACGTGCATTTTAATTTACTGGGGCCACATAATGACTCCAAAAATTACAGAAAAACAAATCTAGCAATGTTTTGAAGATACGGTCCTAAAAAAACTAATTTCATCGAATTTGGAGGCCATTTGAAAAATGGCCAATTTCCGATCGATTAAATTCAAACTGAAATTACCAAACACGTTTAAATCCACCACGCTCACATATTAAATCCAAAAATTATGAAATTAGAAATATAACAATAATTTGATATTCAAGATCTAACAAAAGTAGTTTCATCGAAAATGGAGTTCGTTTGCAAAATGGCTATTTTTGAGGGGTATATATTATATTAAATTCCATAGCGACTATTTTAAATTTTAAACTAGACATAACTTTTAATTTATATTATGAAATCTGGATTTTTCACATTCGTTAGAAATATATTATTAAATAGATTCAAATGTTTCTGGTTTTGCTGAAATCTGATTTATTTTGAATCTTGTACATTCATTTGAAATTTGAAATCGTATTTTCAAACTACCGCGCCATTTCATGCTCGTTTTATAATTAAAATAAATTTATTCATTCTAACTTCGATTTAAATAAATTTTTAGTTGTTATTATTTAAAATAAATGATTTTAAATATCCAAAATCCATTAAAATTGCTGAAATAAATAATTTTAATTGGTTCTTAAAATCTTGGTTATTACAATCTTCCCCACTTAAAATCTTTTCGTCCTCGAAAAGGAACGGAGATGAAAGTTGTTTAACTAACCAACTGAACTTTCATTCTGGATTTTATCCTTCACCTTTTCAATTTCTAAGAATTTTCTAATTTCTCAAATATTTGGCCAACACCCTAAATTTTCAAAAAATTTCGCCATAACCTCCTTTGTACGGGTTGATATTTAAAATCCTAACTAGCCTCACAGGACCCTCATCAATCCAAAAAAAAAAAGAAAAAGCCAAGTGGCTCATAAAATCATCAAAACCTAAGAAATACCGTAAATATATACCAATTTGTCGGGCATACAATTTTATTCCTCTTCTTAGCTTCCATGATATGACCTGTTCATTATATATACATGTGCATGTTTGCAAATTCAATCAATTTTCAATTCAGTTCAATATTTCCTCGATTTGGCTAAATTTACTTTACATTTTCCTATTGGTTTTATTAGTCCAAGATTTTTATTTAGTCGCACCAATTATCATACAACACAACCATAAATCAATTAGTTGATTAAATTTTCAAATGCATAACTTTTATATATACTCAAAAATCTATTTTTGATGCCAAATCACAATAATATATTCAAATTATATTTTGGTTCTCACACTAGTCAATTAGAAATATATAGATATCCCACTTTCGAAGCTCGAACATAAATACTGATGATGGCGCGCCATCATCAGAAATAGGCCCGGGCGACTAGAGTGTGATTCTATATCTATCTAGTATATTTGAGACTTCGAATATACGTTCATGACACGTATATGCAAAATCTTCATATACTCAATTGTCCAAAATAAAATAAAATAATATACTCAAATATGTATATTTAGATTAAATTTTCAAAACTAAATTCATTTTTTATAAATAACACTCTTCTAACTCATTCTAGGGTATTACTAACCCTATCTTTAACGAGTTATTCTTATTGGATATTACTAATCCTATCTTCGATTAATTCTTTCATTCGGTTCTAATGTATCTTGTTGTCGAGCTCTATAAACTAAAGCTCTGATATCAACTGTAGCGGCTAACCATCCCTTCATCCCCCAAAGAAGCAGGTAAAACCCACCGTGGCATACAATTGGTCCCTAGTCACCTTGCTTTACGGTCAGCCTCTCGACTGCTCAACCAACCCTCAAAAGGGACATGTAGGGGTAAGAGCCCACAGTTCGCCACCAAACCACATGGCGAGAACCCCTTATCATGCGTACTCAGTCCCTCAGAGCCAATGACAAGGACTGCGTGAGAACTAAAATAGTTATCTAAAACTTTATTTTAAAGTTGGGTAAATCAAGGGACCACGTTGTATAACACGGAGCGGGTTTCCTCCTAAGAATACCAGTGCATAAAACAATTTATAGACAACGCAATGCTTTTTGAAAAATGAAGCTATTATAAGACTCAGGTCCCATCACACAATGTAAAGCAAGCCGAAGGATAGAGTTTTCCCTTATAATAGCCTAACATGCTTGGTACGTTTAAAACAAAACATTTTGATAGTAGTAATGTGTCAAAATCAACTTCAAATATAAATGTATCAATCACTGATGGCATAGTACCCCATCCTACTATGTCGCCATACTAGTTCTGCAATTAAAACCGAAATGTCACATATTGGAAATTAGATTTCCGTCTATAAGTCGAGGCCAGGGATGGCTCCTCACTGATTCAAGACCCTGTAGCAAATGCCTCGGGATCCCCCACAGTGAACCCTTGGATGCTTCAGGGCCGGTCCACACTTACGTTAGTGGATTGGTTATTCCTGAACATACGTTCCCCGGTCATATCGGATCTATCCATCAGCCCCATAGTGACCGATATATCCGAGGTGCGACGCAATCCATCATCCACATAGGTAAAATATATAAATGTCTGGACTTTATACCGTGACACCACCCATAGCTAGAATGAAACGTCATGCACTCCCTGCAGTCCGATCCCATTTTTGACTCATACCAAGGTGTGAGGCTCGCGAATTAACGCTATACACAAAGCTATGCTATTTAAAGCCGTGCTTTAACCATCAACCACAAGACTCTACTTTTCAACAAAAGCCTTGATCATTTTCATCTCAGCATGCCACACTGACAATTCACGACATGCAACTGGTGTCCATCGATATATAACCTTAAGCTCATATGTCTCAGAGAAGGGTGTTAAGCAAGAGAATAAATTCTCCACCACCAAACAGATATATATTTAATAGAAATCAATCAACATAGAATAAAATCCAATGTCAGACACACATCCATTTACTAGTGCGTTCTGGGTTTGAACGAAACCAGAGGCACCTTATTCCTCGTCCCATATGTCCAATACAGGAGAGAGGTCCTCGCATATCCGGTCGATCTCCCAGTACGTCTAGACGATCACCACTAATTACCATGTCTTGGGTGTACAGCCCAATCAAGACATCACTAATCATCAAAACGATGTGAAGAACTCTGGTCTTCAACCACTGTCTTCATCGTCGACTTATCATCGAATCAATTATTCAGAATGGGTATAAACCCGCCCTTTCCGAATAATTCACGTATCTTATAATCAAGTGCTATAAAAAAAACACAATATACGCCTCATTCCGATTCTGAATATTCTTTTATTCAAATATTCATATCCTTTGGGAAAGGTTCCCATTAATTTTATCAAATATAAATTCTTTTAAATTTATACTTTAATCTTCCTTTGGATATCAATTCTAAACCAATTTAAGGTTTATCAACTAGTCAGGATTATCGAGACTTACCAAAGTAATCATTTATTCATTAATCCCAGTCCCAACCTATTCATCCCACGGAGCAAAACTGGTAATACTCCATATTTAAAACTACGTGTTATCGGATACCATTTCACGTTCAAATCTAATTAAAGATTTAACTATTGCCTGGAGTAAAAACTGGTGGTACTCCATTCTCGATCATTTCCCAAATTTGATAATTTTAATTATCACATTCAAATTTCAATCTAATTAAAGATTCATTAAAACCCCACTTAGTTTTATTCTTCCAAAAATCTTTATTAATGATCATCTAACTTTGGGAAATCAAACATGCCACATCAACAATCTACACCGTACCATTGATTTTTGCCGATATATTACCTCTAAGCTCGTACATCTTACAGAAGGGTGTTAAGCAAGAGAATAAATTCTCCGCCACCAAACAGATAAATATTTAGAAGAGATCAACAATACAGTTAAAAATACAATGTTAGACACATAAACCTGTCTTTAACTGGGTTAAAGAACTAATGTTATTTAGAACACGGTACACGATAAACCCAAAATCATATTCCATTAACTATGGAATCTTCACAAAAAACAAATCAATATATACTCGATATCAATTTCCGTATCCGACTAATAGTATAAATGGAATAACGACAAAGCTTTTTAAATTCCATATATATTAACAGTCTTCCTCCACAAAAACTCACTTCGATTATCACTAAAACGAATTCCATTCCATTCCAATTTATTTTATTAAATTAGAAAATTTTACTTTAGAAAATTCCATTAAATCTTAATAAAAGATTTATATATTCCAAATCACATTTCACTATTAATTGGGTTAAATAACGAATGTCGTTAAAAACGCAGTTCACAATAAACCCAATTCACATTCCAGTTTATTCCAATTACTAAATATAATTGGAAACTCTAATAATCTTAATTAAAAGATTTATTCTTTTCACACGGGGTTTAAGAATTGTGTTACTGAAGGCACCATTCATGACAAACTCGAAATCCACTTTTATATTAATATAAGGCTCTAAACATAAATTATATCGGCTTATATTCAATATCAAATTCTGAAACCAACACATATCGTATGGGAAATAATGATATATATCTATCTTTCAGATTCCTCCACAGTATCCGTATAGTCACGAAATCCAATATCGAAATATCCCGAAGATGATTTCTATTCAAATCCATTCCAACTCATACATTGAAAAAATCCTGGTTAAATTAGAACCATTTCCCTATCCATTTATTTATTTAAAACCATTGGATTATTTTTCTAGTTAATAACTAGTTCATTTTGAGAAAAATATGTTTTTATCTTTTCAAATATGGAATTTTTCATCCTAGTTCTTTCTAAATCATTTACTATGATTTTACACAAATTATTAATATTTTTAATAATTTTATCAAGGCCCATACAGTCGATTTCCATAAACTGTCATCGAACTGCATTCATAACGACCTTTTCCAAATTTGATTTGGATATAATTCCAAATCCAACCATTAGATTTTAAATCTCTTATATTTTTTGGAATGCACTTTTCGATACGAACCCAACAGTTCCGGTTTTAGAGAATCCAACGGTCGGATCTCCCGTAATGTCAATTCGAAGTCAATGGTCGAAATTCGCGAACTATCGCGACGCGACGTGTTCTATTCAGGCCGTTATATATAATATATATATCGTCGATTTCCATTTAAAACGTATTTTATAAATCATTTATAAATTCGTTTTAAAAACGATTCCAACTTCCATTTCAATTTTAACTTAAAATTAAATATTCCATTACGTGACAATTTTATATATCTCATATATAAGCTAAAAACAATATTTTTAGCCAACCAATGTTTATTTCAATACATGACCATTTTATATATCTCATATATATGTTAAAAATAATATTTTTAATGGTCCAATATTTATTTCGATATATGACCATTTTATATATATCGCATATATATAAGCTAAAAATAATATTTTTAGCGAACAAATATTTATTTCATTTCATGACCATTTTATACATCACTATTATATATTTCATACAATGCATATACATGTTAAAAATTATATTTTTTAACAATCCATTAATTATTCCGTATCATGGTCATTTTATATATCGAGTATACATGTTAAAATTAATATTTTTAACGAACAATTATTTATTTCAACACATGGCCATTATATATATATTTTTCACATCGCATATATATAATTTATTCACATCGCATATATATATATTATTCACATCGCATATATATATATATATATATATATATATATTTGATTCACATCTCATATATATATTTTATTCACATCGCATATATATATATACATATTTTATTCACATCTCATATATATATTTTATACACCGCATATATATTTTTATTCAACACACATATCACACAAATCATCCATTGTTTGTACAAAAAGTAGTGTTAGGAGCTACTAAGCCCTGTCCGCAACCTATTATATAATAACTGTAAAATAATTTGAGCGAGAGAGAGTTCTCACATTGGTTTCCACTCCATCATTCTTTATTTCTGAATTTCTATTTTTGAACTAAATTAAACATCCATTTAATTTAGCTCAAAATCCAACTTGCTCCATTTCCGTTTTGGTATGTTTCATTGTGTAGTGTTAAAATCCACGATTGCAACGCAACTGAAATCGTTCGATTTGGACCTCTATGAAAAAATTATTGATTTCTATATGTTAATTACATTAATTAATTAACAAATTAATATTAATTACATTTTCTATCCTCTTCCATCATCGTTTACACCTTCAGCCGATTGAAACCAAAAACCCTCGTTCCCAGTCCCCACTTGCGCACTGATATTCGAGTAACCGGAGCTCGATTGGAGTTCACCCTAACGTCGGCCATCACCACCTCTTCCACCACCAGGTCTAGCGCTCAACTCGTGCCCTCGTGCCTCTTAAAACGTAGCTCGAACAAACCAGCTTTGCACCAAAAATTCAAACAATTGAGGTCACGAATTTTAATCTCAACCGTTCAAACTGCAGAACTCGACCCCCTCTTTGATTTTGTAATTATAACTTTCTCAAATTGAGGAATGGATAAGGAGAATTTGAGGGATCAAAGTTTGAGAATTGTGGTTGCTGAAACGATTGTTCCGGCGGCTTCAGTAAATGACGGGCTAGGATTTTCTTAGAAGGGGGGTATTTATATATATATAATAATATTTTATTTCAGAAATACATGTTTATTAATACGAACTCCAAATCAAACCCAACGACTATTGCCCTTAGCTAAATACCCCCATTCCAGACACAATGGGATATGTTTCGTAAGCCAATTCAACTGTTTCGGTCAGTTTTTGTCAAAATTAAAATATAAATCAATATATTTTGAATTTAAACGTACATTTTAATTTACAGGGGCCACGTACCGACTTCAAAAATTACAGAAAAATAAATCTAGCTACGTTTTGATGATACAGTCCTAACAAAAGTAATTTCATCGAATTTGGAGACCGTTTGAAAAATGGCCAATTTCCAGTCGATTAAATTCAAACTGAAACTACCAAACACGTTTAAATTCACCACGCTCACATATTAAATCCAAAAATTATGAAATTTGAAACATAGCAATAATTTGACATTCCGGATCAAACAAAAGTGGTTTCATCGAAAAAACAGAGGTTTGCAAATTTGCTATTTTTAAGGGCTTTATATTGTATTAAATTCCATAACGACAATTTTAAATTTTAAACTAGACATAAATTTCAATTTATATTATGAAATCTAGATTTTTCACATTCGTTAGAAATACATTATTAAACAGATTCAAATGTTTCTGGTTTTACTAAAATCCAATTTATTTTAAATCCTGTACATTCATTTGAAATTTGAAATCGAATTTTCAAACTACCATGCCATTTCAGGCTCGTTTTATAGTTAAAATAAATTTATTCATTTTAATTTCGATTTAAACAAATTTTTAGTTGTTATTATTTAAAATAAATTATTTTAAATATCCAAAATCCATTAAAATTGCTAAAATAAAAATTTTAATTGGTTCTGGAAATTTGGATTGTTACAAATTTTAAACGACACACTCAATAACATAGATGCATATATATATATATATATATATATATATATTTTCAAAATCATAAATAAACAAGATGCCATTTTACTCACCTGTTTTCTACTTTGTTCTTTATCCTTGAGCCTGGTTCCTTCGTTCAGTTTCTACCCAATACCTTAGCTTGAATGATTTGTGAATACTGTGTGTGTTTGTGTTCGTATTTATAGGTGGATTTAGGATTAAAATACAGTGGCACATCAACTTCTTATAGGGTAGAAATTAAGCAGTAAGTAGTTACTGCTCTTAGATTGGAAATGGAAGTCATGGCTTCTCAAGTGAAAAATGATTGAAAAGAATTGCCCGTTGTTGGTAGCTGCTACATTAAAGAGAAGCTACGACCTGTCCTTAAGAATATATATATATATATATATATATATATATATGTATGTATTGTCCTTTGGATGAAATAGTTTTAAAATGGTGCTTGGTTCTTAAGTAATAGCTATTGAAATTGCAGGGTGTCACTAGATGCTAGGTGCTAGTTGTTTCATTTTTTTAAGATGTTACAGGCTAGTATAGAAGTGCGGTAGTGTGTACGAAAGCTTGGTGCAACTATTGATTTGAAACCGTACATTGGTGCTAAGTATCTTAAAGCTGCATATCTATTTGATTGAAATGAAACAGACTTGTCTAGGTGTTAGCTGTGGTTCCTCTCAGCTATATAATCAACCAGAACATGTAGTATTAAGAGTTTTAGCTTTCAATGTACAAAGCACATGTTTGTTTCTAGCTTGAAAAGAAAGTTTACTATCTGCCTTGATTGTTTTCTATCGATTTTAATAAATGGCTAGTGTTAAATATGCTTTTGTATAGGCTCTGCACAACAAAAATGTTTTAAAAACATACATAACTTATCAAGTCTTCTTAGATTTAAAAGTATAGCATGTCGCCCCTTCCTAATGTTAAGGCTAGTGGTTCCCATTGTTTCATTGGATATTTTTTTATATAAACTAAAAATCTAATGTAAACAAGTTAAAATATTGCTTACTCTACTATTTTACATATATTAATACTTTTATAACAAAATAATATATAGATAACATATATATATATATACATGATATAAATATATATATAAATTCATACACATACATATACATAGGAATAATAGATCAATTCGAATTTTTACCAATATTAACTCTAATTAGTTTAATTTAATTTAATTTAATTAACCATCGATATAATAAAAAATTATCAATTAACAAAGTCAGTAAAAATCCGGGACGTTACAACCAACTACAAATATTACATTGATATCAATCAACATATGGTACCTATAATTTTTTGGTCAACGATTTACTTTTGTAAACTAAAACATAAATGGAACGCTTCCCGCGTGCAAAGCACGGGCTACTCACAAGTTTCTGTTAGTAACAAAAATATTTTTTGATGATATTTTACAATATTTCTGTTCTATTGGCATATCAGGTAATAGGAGTTATTAGATTTAAAAATGACATGTACGAAACTTGACAATGTGTGTATTAATTTTTTAGCCCTTTATGAGTTACATGCAAATCGTATATATTATTGTATTTTTTTTCTTCTTACACTTCCTATGCATATTGAATGGATAAATGATAAAGGTTTCATGTATTACATTTTATGTTTATTTTATACAAATCATTAAAAAAAAATTGATTTGAAAGTTGTTGCTATGATTTAATTCTACGGATTTGTAATCCATCTTTATCTTTGCTAAATTCATAATATTGTTATTTCATTGCATTTATATCATCTTATATTTTTATTTTTCACTATCTATTTTCAAAATAACCGCAGTCCTTTTTTGACTTTGATAATTCATCGTTCTTTGAATTATTTATAGCACAATTTTATCACAAGTTTTGATTATCGTTAAATTGTATGCTAAGGTAAAAGATTTACCCATTTCTTCAAAGATCATACCTAACACTAATTATACGCATGGAAGTCAACAATTTTGATATTTACCCTATAAAACGTTGTACAGATAAGGCTCACAACATGAGTATATCAACAAACCTCACTAACTGCAAGTATGAAAATGCATTTATGTTTATCTTACATGCTAACCGTTGTCACCATGTATTATGTAATCAAGATGTTACTCTAGCAAAGTAATTCAAAAGATACTCAAATTGTTGTTGCTGTTAGCATATTTTATGCTAATATTTGTTCTCCTGCCTTAACTTATTACTAATTAATACGCATGAAAAATATATAATGAACAATAAACTTGATAATATTGCTTGTTAATTTTAGACAAATATTCCAACTTCTGTTGTAAGACCTTATCTGCATAATAACATAGTAATGTACTATAATTATACTTTCATTTATAACATGTTAATATCTTAACAAAATGCAAGATATTCATATATTAAAGGAAAAAATAACAAAAATTTACGTTTTTTTGAAACTAGACGCAATAAGACCGCAAGTGCGCTAATTTGATAATACCATTGTAATATGCCATTTTACGGGAAAAAACGAGAAACAAAAGCAAAAAATGTTTTGATTAGTTTTTGTGAACTAAACTCACCGACATTGATGATGGTAATAATATGCAAACTCATATTTGTAAACTTATAAAGCATTTTGTGCTGGATATCGTCATTGATTTGGCTATAAATCTCAATGTTACATTTACCGATTTTTTTTACAAAAGATATTGACTACTCAACAAAAATATATTTAAATTTCCAATATAAATTTAACAATAAAGAACAAAAATACCATTATTGTAACGGCCCGAGAGATTTTAGACCCTGAAAATCGACATACACCATTATGTCGACTATTCAAGTATCGAAAATAACGGAACATTAATAGAAAGAAGTTAGGAGGTGAGAAATTGAAAGAAAGAAAGTTATAATATAAGAATAAGAACACGAATACTACAAAATTAGAGTAAACATGAATCTCACAGCAGAATGAATAAAATATATTATATAACATAACTTTGAAACAAAAACTTATAACCGTATGTACATACTATTTTAGAGTACAACACATGACATTACAGCGGAGAAAAAATCTCTCTATATATATCTAATGTTGAAGCCTCCTACTCCAAGCTCTTCCAAGTATATCTGTAAAATCCCGACTACTTGACTACTTGTACAAATTTGGGCATCCAAGAGTTTAGGGTTAAACTAAACAAAATAAACTTTAGGTCAGTCATGGGACTAGTGTGAATAAACTCCAACCACTTGGTTTAACTTTCAAAAGTCCTTTTTAAAAGAAAGGATAATCGTAAGACCGATCCACACATAAATACGGATGGTTTTTACCTTACGATAACCCAAAACATTCTTTAGAACAATATTATTCTGATATTGTAATAATGTCTAAATCAAGTAAATGATAATCTAGTAGAACGCTTGCATCTCACGCTCTATATACATAGTATACAATCAAAACCGCGAGCGCTTATTAGAGAATGGATTTCCAACTATGGCAACGTATGGGACCACCTTCTGACAGTGTATCTCTAGAGAATGGATTTCCAACTAGGATTCAATAAGAACATCTTATAACCCTGGCTAAACACGATCGGCCACTCATTTCACTTGAGTGTACCGAATACATTGTCACCCTACGGTTTGGGTCCACGTATTCCCGGGAGATGCAGAAGCGAAAGAAGAACAAATAGAAATTTCTCTAGATGGTGACAATATACCCTAATTGGGAGAGACCCACTTAGCCATGCGACCTACCCGATTTTATACTATATCCTGGTTAAAGAGGCTTGAGGTCATAACTACCCTAAGACAGATCTTCATTTACTTTGAATGCCACATCGTCATACCTGCCAAATCGCAAATTGATTTTCCTAAAAATATCACGTTTATAAAGCAAAGAGAAATGAATTCCTCCACCACCAACGTAAATACATTTAAAGAGATCAACTTACGTGATCTATTCGGTATACCCTGTAAGACATTTGTCCTAACAAGTTGTCCTGAGATTAGACAAACTGAAGGCACTATTTTATAAATCCATCTTATGCGATTTCTACTTAGGATCACCAGATCAGCCTGTGCATAAAATCCAGCTTCAATTGTCTTCATCAAATTTGATTTATAATGCTAATGTCCATACGGAATGGTTTTCAGATAATAAACCTGATCCCGGTCTCTCCGTATTAGCAACGGAAAAATGGCCAAAAACTTTTATAGCCGGTTATTTAACTAACAACACTCCTATTTCCAAACGGAAATTCAACCGATCAACCATCAACCAATATTGAGCCCTTTAAATTAATTTATCATTAGTTTATTCATTTTCCAATTTCCCATTTTCCATTCCTTTCCCCAAATATTTCTTAAAAACCCGTTTGTCCTTTCAAGATTCTCGAAAAATATTTCCATATATCCACAACTTCTTATTTTCTATATTTAGAAAATATACGTTATTATCATTGGAAATATTCCCATTTCTTATTCACACATCACCGTTTTTCACATTCATTAGTCCCTAACCGTAAATCGGTAAGGGACCAACTTCCTAAGTATCAACCTCGAAGGCTGAAACCAAAATCAGATCGACACTCAAGAAGCCATTCAACTTGACTAATATCCAGTCAGTTCATAATTCCTTAAATCCATTTCTTAACTTTTTATTAACGAAATCATGGCTTACAAAACTCTTAGATTCAGTTTACGAATCCACTTCTTTTATGGAAAACATTTAATATAACGATGGATTTATAATCCCTTTTTCCAAAATATTAAATTTTAAAATATAACTTTGATTCGTTACTTTGAATTTTAATTAATTAATTTATTAATTAATCTTGATTCAAAATGGAAATTAATTAGTACTTTCCTAAATTCGATATAGTCACATTTCAATATATTACCCTCTTTTGAATAATCTTTATTCAATTAACGTCCCAAACTGCGGAATAAATCCACCATTTTAGGTTAACTCAGATTCTAAATTCATTTTTGAATTTATTGCTTCCAAACATTTATCAATTTCCTTTTATAACCATTTTAATCTGCAAAATGTTTGCTTCTAAATCATTATTCCCTTTAAAATGTGAATATTATTCCTCCATAGAAATCTGTAATCATTTTATTAGTAAATCTTGATTTAAATAGTAAATACTATTATAGGTTAAAATTTAATCCATCGAGTTATTTTATAAATTCCTACTCATATTCCACTTCATAAACTCTGTCTATAAGTCAACTTCTTATTAATTATATATCAAGTTAGTAATTTAATCTCGGCTTCATATTCGATTATAAATTATTGGTTTCAAATCAAATATTAACCAACTTGTCAAATGCTAAATTATATAACATACAACTTTTAAAAATTAATTATTTTTATAACATTCAACATAGTCTAATTCTAATTATTAATTTTTAAGGATTTATTTCAATTTATTTACATTCCGAACATCAAAATAGTTTCATCGTTTCCTTTTTAAATGATTTTCCTAATTTCCCTTTTCGTATTTATTCTTGAGTTTACATTCCCAGATTATTCAATAATAATTATTTCGTCACATTTATAAATATCATTTATAAACCAAACTACTTATTTTTATATAATTAAAACAAGTTATTATATTCTATCACAATCGAAATTCCATTTCTATTAAAAAAAATAGATTTTCCTTTTCAAAACTTGAATTCTTTCCCAATATATTTCTCTTTCTTCTTCGGTATTGAAATACCAATTATTTTAGGGTCAGTGTTATTCAAACTTTCCAAACACACAATAATCAACCACGAATTATTTGTCACATCATATAATACAATATAAAAAGAGCTACCATATAATTGTATAGGAACCCAATTGGATCCCTCCAACCTGTTTCCCTACATCCACATATGTTAATCAATGTAAATAACATCAATTTAATGTCAATATGAGATAATATAATAAATAGGATCAATTTTTAACCAACGTTATATATATATATATATATATAACTGTATCTATAATTTCCACCAATTTATATGCAATTAACCCAAACAACCATTACACAATATTCAATCGTTATTTATAAATTTTAAATAACATTATAAAATTGGACAGAGCTGGTGAGTTTACTCACCTTGGTCGTTAATCGTTGAATAACAATTAACGTCGGTTGACTAAATTAGGCATTTTAATTTGCCTAAAATTGTTGCGATCTCTAAATATCTTCAAACCAATTTCAATATGTAGCCTACGACCATGCGATCCTAACAGATCCTGTTTTGTTGAAGTTTGATAACGTATGCATAAGATATGATAATTTAAAGTTATAACAATAATTTATTTTAAAATTAAACTGAATTATGATTTGGGCTTCACCATTTAAGTTGGCTTGCCAAATTATCTCCACTGACCCGTATTGAATAGTATTGTTTCTTCATTCGCATAACAGGAATAAAATCCACTGCCATTTTCTTTGACATTACCGATTCCTTGAAGGCCTCATTCTTACCCGTCTCTCCATGAAACTCAACTCTCAAATAACTGTTCGATCCCTTTTACTGACCTCTTTCTCCGTTACCAAACCTCGAATAGATCGCACGCTTGTCGCACTTTTCATTATCCAAACTCTAACCCCTATGTACTGAAAAGTCATGATGCTTTTATGCATTGAATCCCATAAAAATGTGCAAGGAGGTGCTGCTTGTAACACCCCGTAATTTTAAAAACATGACATAAGGGATAATTAAAGAATACTTAATTTTCATAGGACGAAATAAGGGAAATGGGTTGCGCCATTACGTTCGTCTCGGAATTCTACTTAGAATAGAGTCCGGGTTTGCGTAAATCAGATATCATATGGAGAAGTTATAAAACTGAGAAGATTTTAGCTTAAAGCAAAATTTAAATTAAAATAATAATTAAAAATCAAAAATGAATTCAAGAATCAAAATCAGCGAATCTGGGTGAGCCGGAAATCTCCCGCTCTAGGTTGTCGATCCTCTTAGGGGAGTCGACATAGGTGTCAACCCCCCTATAGGGGTGTCGACAAGGGTGTCGACCTAATCGACCCAGATCTGGCCGTGATGTGTTTTGAAGTATGGATGGTGACATGGCCTTCTGGGATTGGCTGGATGACTTGTTCTACTGGCTTGGATGGTTCAGATGGTTCCTAATCTAATCTAAGGGTCCTAATTCACCTAGAGCATCTATAAAATGCCCCTAAAACCTAACCCAAATTTCATTACACTAATCCATGGCGCCTCCATGCTGCTTAAATCTAAATTGGCCTAGCCTTTCTTCTCCACCGAAGCAAATCAGAATAGGAGTATTCAAATTGGAAGATAAGAATCAAATTCTACAACAACGGTTTAGCTAATCAAATTCAAAATTCAGATCTATTCTCTCTTCTAGACCCTGTCGCTGTGAGTTTATGTTACTTTCACATATAATTAAATTAAAAGTGATTGTGATAAGATTGTAATTTGGATTTTATGAACATGCCTGTAAGATGAACCATATCGAGTTGTGTAAATTCTTATCTTTCAGATTCATACCCAAAGTTTTGTTATCATATGCCTATTGGATCTATTTCATTGTTCTATGCAAGTTCATATTTCATATGCCTTTCTTATCCAGTTTATCATTATATGCATGTTTATGTTTCATATGTCGTTCGTATGTTTACGCCAATATTGATGTTGATTCTCTTCTCCTCTTCTTTTCCTTTTTTATGAGATTAGGCTAACTTCGAGCCTAACATATTACGTTGAGATTTGCGTACAAATAACATTTGGGAAAAGTTTAGGGAAATATGTAATAAAATGAGATTATTGGCATAAATCAATTTGGGCATAATTGCATATAAATGGTACACATGAGATTTGGCATAAGTTGGATTGGGCAAAATTGGATATAATTTTATACATGGGGTTTGGCATAAATTGTTAATAACAATGAACACAAATTAATTTGGGCGTAATTTGGCATACCATGAATACATAAGATTATAGGCGTAATTTGGCATAAGAAGTATACGTAAGATTATAGGCCTAATTGGGACTAAAATTATAAACATAATTTAGATTGGAAATTATGGGCAATTGGAATATATTTTAATCTAAGATTTAAAGTTGGGACTTGAATCAAGAAAGTGATAATGAACACCTAGGACACTAGGTTAGATTCGAATTGCGATATAAGACTACCCGGAACCGCCCGGCACATCCAGGAATCGCAATTTGGTAATCTAATGTAAGAGGTCAAAGGCAGAAATTAGATACGTAATAATGCAAAGACACAAGATTAGATTCGAATTGCGGTATAAGACCTCCTGGAACCGCCCGGCATATCTAGCAACCGCAAAACGACAATCTAATATGGGAGGTCTTGCAAGATTACGATAATAATGAATTAATGAACAATTAACCAAGCTAAGACATGTAGTAAGACATGGGAATAGAAAAAGAGGTAAAGTGGGTGACATGGATAGCATGTGAAACACAATTAAAAACACTTAACTAAGATAAGACATGTGGAAAGACATGGGAATAATAAAAGGGTTAAGTGGGTGACATAGGAAGCATGTATTGCATGGGTAGCATGTATAACAAAATAATAAGCACTTAACCAAGATGAGACATGTGGTAAGACATAAAGGGTTAAGCGGGTAACATGGGTAGCATGTGAAACATAATAAAAGCACTTAACCAAGATGAGACATGTGATCAGACATTGGGAAAAAGAGGGGTTAAGTGGAAATTCCTAGTAGGGACCAAGCTTAGGAGGGAAGCTTGTGTCAAATGGGTGGACCCTTTTCAACCAGTAACCCATTTAGTATCTATGTGAGCTCAAACTAGGTCGAGGATGGGACAAGCTTACTGGTTTGATTGTAAGAGGTAAAAAGAGTAAAGAGCGGTGGCAACGCAAGTCCAACGGAGTCATGTGCGTGCGTGGGTCCGGGCTAGTAGGTAAGACGTTGTTGCATCGTGTAGATATAAGCCGTGCATTTTAGTAGTATCGGGTTTCCACTTTAGGGAGTGATACACCCTACTATGGGACCAACACAGATAACTACGAGTTAGGGAGCCGATCGAATGGGGAAGGTAATGGGTACAACTAATGGAGATAGGAGCAGGCGACACCTATGACAGCAGCTAGGAGTACACAAAACTACCATTATTATTATTATTTTTTGTAAGGAAGTACAACTAGTGGAGATAGGAGAAGGCATCACCTATGACAGCAACTAGGAGTACATGAAACTACCATCATCATCATTATTATTATGATTAGTGGGGAAGGTACAACTAGTGGTGGGAGCAAGTAGGGCACCTACAAGAGCAGCTAGGAGTACATAATCAAATAAGGAGGATAGTGGGTATATCTAGCGGTGATAAGTGCACAAAGGTTACCTATGATGGCAGCTAGAAGTACACGAAACTATCATCATTCTATTTAGCCAAGAGGGATCATCTTTTAGTATGAAACTAATATTGGTGCGGTGTGGAGAATATCTCATAGTGGTTAGAAGCGCAGTCAATATTACATCCTGTCCGTCTTGTTACCTTATCATATCTGCTTATGTTACTGTCATCTCTTATATCCAGTTTATGTTCTTATCATGTTTCTTTACTAATTATATTGTTGAAGTCATTGGACTCGCCAGACTTTATGTCTGACCCTTTTTGTTTTGCCTCTTTTATTTCCTTTCCCCCCTCAGGTTCTCAGGGTTGGCATGTTGAAGCTTGATTCAGACTTTCCTACTTGAAGTGCTAAAAGCAATGCTTAGCTTTATTTCTTTTTCATATGGCATTTTGGATTGGGGATTATGGTTTTAAAAATTATGTACTCTGATGACTTTTGTACAAGACTGATATCATGTACTTGGCTTTGATGCAATGGGTTTAAAGCTATAAACAAACTTATTTCCGTTTCCTCTGCAATAAAGGTATAAAATTTTCAAGTACTATTTTTTGTATTTGTCTTGCAATATTATTTTCTGTTTACATACAACGCCCCACAAAACTTAATGCATTCCCTTTGTGAGTGGCACTAACGGACGTGGGGTGTTACATGTGGTATCAGAGATGAAGGTTACTAGATCAGATAAATTTTTTGAAAACTGGTTTTAAAAGAAGTATTTTCAAAAGAATAGTTTGTTTTGAAAGGCATATCCCCTAAAGCCATATGTACTATCTTTTCATTTTTCTGTTTGAATCCTGGTTTCCTTCTTTTCTGAGTCCCAGGGGCTCCCGGCTTTCTGGGAGGTAACCTCATCGCGGCATGGTTCCGTAGGAATGATGAGACTACGACGCCTGTCGAAGGGCAAAGAAGTGCCTAACCTCCGTCTGTAGCCGCAGTAGGTTCACCTGTGACTAATCTTCTTTCAAGCTTTGTATGGTTTTCCGTGCGATGGAGGCAGCTTTTGAGAGACTTGTTACGTGTTACACAAGGATGGTAAAAATGGGAATGAGGGAGTTTAGGCTAAGGAGCACAACCCAAGGATGAGAAACTTGTTGATATGGCTTTAATCCACGAAGAAGGTAAGGGTGAAAAGAAAGTGGAAGAATCACAGAACAAGAAAGTAGAACCTAAGAAGGGTGGAAAGAATAATAAATCCTATAATAAGAGGTAGTGTCTTTATTGTGGTATAACGGGCCATGTAATTAAGGACTGTAGGAAGAAGAAGAAGCATAGTTGTTTTCATTATGGTGAGGCAAGACATCTGATTAAAGACTTCCCGAGGAGGCAAGGAAAAGGGCAAGGGCAGAGGACGGGGCCTATTTCTGTAGGGCAAGTTCATGCTCTCATGGCACCAGGACAGGAGAGAGGTAGAAACATTTCTGTTGAAAATTTGATTTTTCTTCATCCTGTTCTAACTTTGTTTGATTCTGGTGACTTTGTTTGTTTCTGGTGCTTCGCATTCATTTAAATCTGCTTCGTTAGTTGAAACACTGCACCTAAATACTAGTTTAGTTATGTATCCCACTGTAGTCTCAAATCCTATTAGTGGTTCGGCTCATTTATCTCTGATTTGTCGGGATTTGAGAATGTCTATCTTGAGCATTAAGTTTGAATGCAACGCCTACATTCTTGGTTTCATTGGCTATGGTTCGATTCTAGGGATAGATTGGCTAGCCAGATATGGTGCCACCCTAGACTATGAAAGGTGGGTTGTTAGACTATTGACTCGTTATGGAAAGACCCTTGATATTTCATGTGACCCTAGGGGTTCGATGATGCTTAGCTACCTAGAATCACTTGACGCATCCATCGATGATTTGTAATCTGTTCTAGTAGTCTGTGAATATAATGATGTCTTTGAGGAGGTTAGGGGCTCATCTACAAATGCGAGATAGATTTCCGTATATACTTGGTGGACAATGCAAAGCCAGTTGCAATGCCTGTGCGCCACATGGCTCCAAGTGAAAGGAAGGAGCTTAGTAAACAAGTGAAAGAATTGCTTGAGAAAGGGTTCATAAGAAGAAGTATTTCGGAGTGGGGTGCTCCAATTGTTTTTGCCATGAAGATTGATGGTTCACTTAGATTGTGCGTGGACTATAGGGAGCTGAATAAGCTCACAAAGAAGAATAGACACCCATTGCCGAGGATAGATGATTGGTTCAATCAGTTGGTTAGTGCTTCAGTTTTCCCGTAGTTGGACTTAGCTATAGGATTTCATCAGTTGAGGGTAGCTGAGGATAGTATAGATAATACAGTTTTTAGGACTCCTGATGATTTCTTCAAGTGGCTCTTTATTGCCTTTTGGTTTGACGAATGCACCCGCATATTTTGTAGGTTTTATGAGTAGGTTGTTTAGGGATTTTCTAAACAAGTTCGTAGTAGTCTTTGTGGATGACATCTTGATGTTCTCTAGAAGCGAGGAAGAGCATGCCCTACACCCTAGGGAAGTCATAGAGACCCTTCGAGCACATCAACTCAAGGCTCCAAATGCCATTTTTGGAGGAAGGGAGTAAGGTTCTTAGGGCGTGTGGTCTCTAAGGAGGTGATAGCAGTGGATCACTCGAAGGTGGTGGCAATCCAAGATAGGAAGATCCCAAAGAACGCAACAGAAGTAAGAAGATTTCTTTTGGGCCGGAATGAAGAAGGATGTGGCAGAGTTTGTTTCTAGATGCTTAGTGTGCCAGCAAGTCAAGGCTGAGCAAAAGAAGTCTGGTGGTTTGCTTCACCCTTTAGAGGTTCCACAGTGGGAATGGGAAAGTGTTTCCATGGATTTCGTTGACGAGTTGCCGAGGTCAAGGAAGGGTAATACGTGGATTTGGGTAGTAGTAGATAAACTTAACAAGAACGCCCATTTTACTCCCGTTAAGAGTAAAAGAACAGTTGCATGGTTAGCATCTGTTTATCTCCGAGAGGTAGTTCGTCTACACGGCATACCTTCTAGTATCGTAAGCGACCGAGATCCCATTTTCACCAGTGAGTTTTGGATGAGCTTGCAAGAGGCAGTAGGAACACAATTGCGTTTAAGCACCGCTTATCACCCTCAGATGGACGACCAAACCAAGAGAGTGAATAGGATCCTAGAAGATCTTTTAAGGTTATGTATCTTGGACTTCAGAGGGACATGGGAGGAACAATTTCCATTAGTAGAGTTCACCTACAACAACAACTATCAGACTAGTATTGGCGTGGCACCTTTTGAGGCTCTATTTGGATGACCTTGCCGATCACCGACTTGTTGGTGGGAATCTACGGATAAGATTTTTCTTGGGCCCGGGATGATTAGGGAAACTTCAGAGAAGATAGACTTGATTCGAAGACGCATCAAGACGGCGCATTACCGGCAAAAATCATATGCTGATAAGAGAAGGGCCGATTTTGAGTTCAGTGTTGGAGACACAGTTTTTATTAAAGTGTCACCATTAAAGAATGTAATTCGTTTTGAAACTGACATCAAAGTTCGTATGGCCATTCCCCATTACACAGCGAATTGGACAGATGGCCTACATAGTGAAGTTACCCGAGAAGCTTAGTGGAGTTCATGACGTATTTCATGTGTCGCATTTGCAAAAGTGTTAACATGATACCGCGGAAGTAGTAGAGCCGAGCATGCTTAGGGAAGTGGAAGTAGAACGAGATGCCACGGTTAGACGAGTTCCTACATGCATCCTTGGATCGAAGGTCAAGAAATTATGCAACCGAGAGGTCAAGTGGTTAAAGTTCAACAGGAAGATGATCAAGGAGATGCGATTTGGGAGACGGGAGACAAAATACGTCCATAGTACTCTTTCCTTTTTGAGGATATGTTCTTAACTTCTCCTTTCCTACCAGCCTTGTTCATATTTGTTTATGTCGTTTAGTACATCCTCTCGATTATATCTTCGATCCTTAGGTAGAAGCCAATGGATGTAAACATGTGTTTGAGACATGTTATGATTGATGGTTGCAAGTGGATGCAAGTGTTTGCAAGTGGTTGCTCGTGGACGCATATACACACACTTTAGGCACTAAATCGGCTCAGTCACTCTCATATTGCATATGGATGCATGTGCATAATTATATTTTATTTTATTGATGGAAATTGGATGTGTTATCATATGGATTTTGCATTTGGATGAATGATTGTGCACACATGTAGAAATAATATGTATCAATAGGATTCTTTTGCATACATAATGGACACATGGCACTAACATGGTTGCATTAAGGAGGTCGACTGAATCAGTAGACCGCCTGATTTTGCATTAGAGTAAGGATGTATACACACACTATGCATATGTTAATGAAAAGCATTAGAAATCTTTCAAGGACAATGGATGCCTGTGATTGGTGGTTGAGTAGATGGATGTTGGATGGTAGGATATACATTCTTCTTAACTTCAAGATTTCGGGAACGAAATCCTTTAGGGGGGGAGGGGGGAGTGAAACACCCCACCTCCGTTAAGGTCACTCACAGAGGGAATGCCTTAACTTCGGTGAAGCATTATAGGTAAAAGATGCAGATAAATTACAAGACAGACAAATAAAGCAGTGGAAAATAAAGTCATTTTATAAACAACTTAATTCAGTCAAGCTTTGACAACAATTTCCTCAATCATACTTAAATGTAATACATAGAACATCTGTCTTGATTTAAAAACTTCCAAGAATAAAAGAAGCATAAAAACAATGATTTTCCCCGATAAAGCATGAACCAACCATAGCAGTGGAAGAGAGAGAGTCCAAAGCGATACACCAACTAATCTTCAAGCTTGGAAAGAGAAGAGGTCCAAGTTAGGCTGAGCTATTCCCTCCCTGACTACCTGGGGGGGGGGGGGAAGAAATGAGGCGAAAAACAAACTAGGTCAGACATAAATCTGGTAAGTCCAGTGATCTTTCAGCATGCAAACGAGATAAAGCATCATGACATGAATAAACCGAAAATAGGACAATACCATAAAAAACAAGGTAACTAAAGACAAGATAAGTGCAAGGTTAACTGAATGCGCTTACTTTTTCTCTACTTCGCTACTACTCTGTTAATCTGATTTCTATATTTATCTCTACACCACCTAACTAGTATCCCAACTAGTAATCTGTATAAAATGATAATCGTGATCCCAACCCCCGTAATTGTGGTAGCCTTCATGTGTACATCTATCGTGAGGATTCCACATCAATCAGCCTAATTTCAACGAACATGTTAGATGCACCCTTACTACCCAATCGATCGGCTCCCTACTTGTATTCATGTTCCATGTGTCAGTGTCAATCGGCTCTCTCTTGCATGTAGATACCCTGTGTTGGTCCCACCACAAGGTGAATCAATCCTTATGATAGCGACCCGACACGATTCAAGATGCATAGTGTATAACTACTGGTACCCAGTGCCTGCTTTTTCCCACTCCGGAGTACGTACACGCCCGTACACCGTCGGAACCTACACTGACGTACCCCCTGCCACTGCTTTGACCACTTATAATCAGCCCAGTAATCGTGCCCCACCCTGCCTAGATTAAGGTACCGTGATACTTCCATGTGGGTTACTGCTGAAATGAGTCCCTGTTACTAGGGTTTCCTATTGGTTAAGTTTGTGGGCCTATATTTACTAATATTACCCACCAACCCGATATGTACTTAACCCTCCCATCGATTCAAGCATTTTTAATAAACGGTTAAGTTTTGTGGGCCTATATGTACTAATATTACCCACATACACGAGATGTACTTAACCCTCCCATCAATTCAAGCATGTTTATTTAATAGTTAAGTTTTGTAGGCCTATATTTACTAATATTATCCACCAACCCGATATGTACTTAACCCTCCCATTGGTTTAAGCATGTTTATTTAATGGTTAAGTTTTGTGGGCCTATATTTACTAATATTACCCATCTACCCAATATGTACTTAACCCTTCCACTGATTCAAGCATGTTTATTTAATAGTTAAGTTTTGTGGGCCTATATTTACTAATATTGCCCACCCACCCGATATGTACTTAACCCTTCCACTGATTCAAGCATGTTTATTTAATGGTTAAGTTTTATGGGCCTATATTTACTAATATTACCCACCAACCCGATATGTACTTAACCCTCCCACATATTACGTCATTTAGTTAAGTGTTGTCCGCTCATGTTAACTTAACCCACTCATTCATCATGTCATGTTGGTTAAGCATTTCTTATTAACTTGACCCTCCTTACTTATCATGTAGGATCGGTTAAGTGTTTCCTATTAACTTAACCCCATTCATTCATCAAGTTATATTGGTCAAGTGTTTCTTGTTAACTTAACCCCACGTATTCATCTTGCTGTATTGGTTAAGTGTCATCAATCAATTCACGTTAACTTAACCCACCTATGTGTCATGTTACTTTGGTTAAGTGTTGCCTTCTTGTGTTAAATTAACCCTACTACAAATCAAGTTATATTGGTTAAGTGTTGCCCTCTTATTTTAACTTAATCTTTCCATAAATCAAGTTATATTGGTTAAGTGTTTCTAAATTTACTTAACCTCACCGACTTGTCTAATTAACATGTTATAAAGGTTAAGTATTCTAATTTACTTAAACTCACCCACTTGTCTAAGTAACATGTTATAACGGTTAAGTGTTCTAAATTTACTTAACCTCTAAACACGATTGCATTGATCGTCGCTAGTCTATGAATCAGAAAAGCGCGACATTTAAACTAAATTCTGCAAGCATACATGTGTGTAGCATACAGGTCGAACACAGGGAGGTGTAATTAAAAATTATTATCTATTTATTCTTGGGCGAGTTAGACGAATTCTGAGGATGTTTTTAACGCTAATGATTTTACTGTTGATCTGAATCTAATCAGATCAACACCAAAATTTAACAACTGAAACTGAAAGACAATTAACTAGAAAGAAAACAACAATTAACAACTACAACAACAGAAATTAAACTTAGAATTGTCGTTGAATCTAATCGAACGACTAATTCTAATATGCAAACAGAAATAACAATAACAATTCGTGTTCTATCAAAACTAATTGAATAGAAACACAAATTGTTAGAAAAGAGCAATAAAATTGAATTGAAAAAAACTTTGTTTAGAATAAAAGAGAGTACAGAAGAATGAATGAATTTACAATGGGACATCATGCATATTTATAGAGATGTAGACCAAATCCTAATCAAATCAATGACTAAATGGCCCTCTTTTCTCAGAAAGTAATATCATATCTCTTGCCTTCCTTGACTAGTTTTGTTTGGAAATAATTCTTTTAAGAATATCTGATGCATATCTCCGTATGGCTAGCTGATTAGATTGCATGCGATTAATTATTCCAAACAAGGATGCTCATCAAACTCCCAAGGCAACAAAGGATGAAATCTTCAAAAAAATGATCTTTTCTTGGCAATCAATCAATCAGAAATTCTTCTAATTGGAATTTGAAAAAATGAATGTTCTGTAGTGATTTCCATGACTACTCCTGAAATGTCTATCAGTGAATATCATACATACACATGAATATGTATATATATATATATATATAATATAGCACTAATTAATATTCTTTATGGCAAAGGGCCAGTGTGAACGCGTTCCGTTTCTTTGGCAAAAAGTGAGCTTGACGGGGATCGAACTCGGGTCTCTCAGTACAAATCTCTATGCATTTACCAGTGAGCTACGACGTCTTTTGCAATTGAGATGGCTTTAGTACGGGGAAGTAGCTTTTTATCTGTAGTTGGCCTTTAATTTAAAATGAAGGAGGCATTTCTTGACATCCTGTAAAAACACTCAAAAGTAACCAAAGTATCATTTATTTATTTACAAAAGATAAAATATACGAGCATAAAATAAACACATTTCTATGTTAATCAAATACCCCCACACTTATCTTTTACTCGTCCTCGAGTAAAAAGAAAATGAAAAACTAACTAGATAGGTCGCACTTTCGTAGGAAACACGATTGCATTGAGCGCATGCAACAAGCCGTTAAACCTCTAGGTGTCCCTAGTAGGACGAGTGGTGTCTCGTGAGGGTTTTCAGCGGATACTACCCACAAAATCCAAATGCAGTATGCTATGATTCTAATGAAACCACATGAATGCAATGGACATATGCAAAATAAAAGGAAAAAAATGAAAACAAGACTTGTTTCTGACGTGGTACAACAAATTAAATTAACAATTCCTAGTCAGTTGATTTTATTTTAGATACCTCAACTTGTCACAAATTTTCAATATAAATCAAGTTTTCAAATGTTAAATTCCAGTTTGGCCAGTTAGTTCGGTCGATAACATAGTGCAGCCATGAAATAAATTCTTAGTTTGCTTGGCACAGTTTGCAAAGTGGTATTCTAATTTTCTCATGTATGGCTAGTCAAATCAATAAGGTCAAGAAGTGTTTGGGTATCATCGCTTATTCTTTATTCTATAAAATTTTAAGATTTATGATTAAGTACATACACCTAACTAAAAAGACCAAGGTTTACCACCCATGCACTGCCTCGCGGACTAACGGAGAGTAGGTAAAGAGCTTGGCGGATTGTGCAAGCCGACTTTGACTTTGTCAACAACGTGTCAGTAATCCTTAGGTGTCCAATCTCATAGAATGAGACCAAGATATTCCGACTTTGACTTTATCAACAACGTGTCGGATAGAGCTTGGCGGGTTTGCACACCAACGCTCGATATACAAGCAATGTTAGATACCCTTGGATTACTATTATTATTATTGAATTTATAAGCACAAAAAGGGAGTTACGCGAATTCAACTTAACACAACTTAGTTTTAAAGATTTGACAAGCCATTATAAGTACTTTTAAGTTCTCCACTTATTTAAACAAAGTCTACAATATAGAATAGATTTCATGGCCATCACCTAAGAATCTCCCTATGTACCGGTTACACTATTATCCCTCAAAATTAAACTTTTCATTATATTTCTTATTTGATCTAAGCTGAGAGAAAAAATACTATCAACTGATTAATAATCCTTAACTTATTTTGTTGTATCAAATCTAAAATGAGTCATATTTAAAAAAAAAAAGGCATGTTAGTACAGTCTAAAATGCATGATGGTCCTATTTAAATGGCTGAAAATGAAAAGAAAGAAAAATAAAGAAAAAACGAAAATGAGTGAAATGCAGACTCCCCCCTACACTAGAACTAAACAGTGTCCACACTGTAAACATTTCCTAAATTTGAAAGACAGTACCCAAAGGTGGATGAAATGCAAAACGATTTGTAAAATAAAATGCAGTCTAACTATATGTAAGAATGGATCATATGTACAATGATATATGTGTTTGCGATGTATGCGATGCAAAGAATTCCACCAACTTTTCCCCCCACACTTAGTTCTAGCCCGATGAGTTCTGTTCCCACTATGTCTAGGCATGTTTTCTAATAAGCAAAAGTTTTTGAAAACCATCTCATCTTTATACCTCGATTTATAGTCCAGTAAATGAATGTTCAGGGTCGTCCTCACATGAAGTTTTTCAACAAAGCTAACATTCCAAAAGTAGTTCATGTGTTCAACAAATTTATCAGTGTAATTTTTCAAAAATTTGTGATCGTATATAAATTCAGTGAAATCTGAAATCTGAGTGTTGTTCAAGACTATGTGATCACATTTCTCAATTGACAACGTTTTTTCGACATTGACAATTTCAAGTTCGTTTGAAATTTTCTCAAAGTTAAATTTTTCGAACTCGTGACGTGAATCTACTTCTTCCTCATTTGGCAACTCTTCCTCATACAATCCAAAGAATTTATGTTCGTTAAAATTATTTTCCAATTTTGAGTTGAAAATTTTAACATTTTTATTCTGTTCAATTTCAAAAATTTCAAGTTTCTCACAGCCCGAAAGAGGAAGATCAAAATCTAAGCTTAAATTTTTTTCCTGAAAAGAGTTGAATTCCAAATCATTTGTTGAATTATGAACAACTTCATTTAGATCGTCATTTTCAATTTCCAAAGTTGTAATCTGAAAATTTTCAATGTCAGCAAAGAATGGATTATTTCCTGATTCATCGCATTGAATTTGATTTTGTTGCTCGAGTTGTTCTTTAAAACACGTCATTAAACAAAGAAGTTCATCAAGTTGTCTATCTTTTTCACCAAGCTGTCTATCTTGATTTTCAACCCTCTCTCTAAGAATGTTAAGATGATATTCTTCAGAATCGTTGATTTGAAAGCTCTCGTTTTGGATTTCTTGATTCTCAAAATTATAATCCACATCAATTTCACAATCAATATTATTTCCAATGTGATAGTTGTTTGAATTTTCAGAAAAATGATATTGGAAATCATTTTGATTTTGAAAATTAGGTTCGTAACCAAAATTGTTGAAATTCGAGGGAAAATTGCAATTTTGGTTATTCTCAAGATGTGGATATGGGTTGTAATTTTCAAAATTTTGATCGATTTGAAATTCATTTTCATTTTCAAAATTATTTTCGAAGTGATTTACAACCCAATATTGATGTGGTCAACTCTATATTGAGATTCAAAGCTATTTTGATGTGGATGTGGCCTATAATCGAAATTATTGAAAATTGAATTGAAATCAAAATTTCGATCATATTCATGATTTTTAAAATGTTGGTCATTTGGAAAATTTTGAAAATTGTTGACATCAGGCTTACGAAATTTTGGAAAATCTTGCCTCATGAGTTGTAATTCATACTCATACCGTTCAAGAGGACGTCTACTCCGGTTATTATCCCACAATTCTCTCAAAGATTTTTGTGAATCAGACATTTGAATGAAATCAAAGAAAGACAGAATTTATTCCCAGTTCAAAATAGTATAAAATACTGAGCTGTGCTCTGTTAATTAATTGACTCAATTAGAAGGGGGAAGAGGGTCTTATGGCCGTTCACGTATAGTATAAATACTAAGGGATACGACCAATGTTTTACGGGTAGTATGCAACCTCTTTTGCTAATAGTTCAATAAGAAGAACTACTATATATCCGCGATCCAATTATACGAGACAGTCAACTTCACAAAGCACCACATTTCAATTATATTATTTTGAAAATCAAAATTTTATTGTTGAAAAACGATGAGAGTGATGATTTTAGTTATAGAAGTTCGTTCCTCACAAACAGATTCGGAAATTTTAACAACACAGAATAGTCACAGAATAATAGCAGAATTAAAATTTTTACATTCAAGCCACTGTCCCTACAGAAGATTTTTTTTACAACAATTTCTATATTTTTCAAAGCACTAGAGCACCTGTAGAGTTTAGAAAATATTACAGCGGTGTATGGCAATCTGTCCAGAAAAATTGAGCAGTATTAATGATTGAAATCCATTATTTGCAAATCCGTTGACATTTGAATCCTTGTTCGTTGCTTGAATCTGTTCCTTCCTTTGGCCTTTGATTTGAATTTCACCTCTTCTTCTTCTTCTTTTTTGAGAGAGAGAGAAAGGTAGCAAAATCAACAAAAGAAATAAAAGAGAGAAAAGAAAAAGAAAAAAAATTATGAAGGAGAGAGCTGGAAAGAAATAAATGAAATAATGGAAAGAGAGATTGTAAGAGGTGAATGATAAATGCAATTGGAAAGAAATAAATAAAAAAGAAAAGAATGCAATTTTTTTTTTAAAAAATTTGAACAAGAAGAAAGGGAAAGAAATGAATGAGAAAAAAAACAAAAAAGGGAAAAAAATGAAAAAAGGAAGGAAATAAGGAAAAAAAACAAGGTTTTTTGAGTAGAGAGGAAGGGTAGAAGGAATTGAGGAAAGAAATAAAAGCAGACAAAAACAAGAAAGAAATCAACGTAGATAGAGAAGAAAATGCAAAAGGTTTTTTTTTAGGAAATTGTAGACAAAAGATGGAAACAAATAAAAAGAAAAGGAAAGAGAAAAGAAAAATGTGAAAATCAACAAAGTGGTAGAAAGATGGAAAGAAAGATTAGAGGAAGTGAGAGAGAGTTGTAATTAGAAAGCAATTGATAAAAAAATGCAAGTTTTTTTTTGGTTATTGTTGTAAAAGAATGGAAACCAGTGTATTGACAATTGGAAAGAAGTAAAAGGAAGGAAGGAATAAATGGAAACCAATTAAAGAAAATTTGGCAAATTAAATGTACAACAATAATGAACAATAAAAATAAAGTAAAAATTGGAAAGAAGGAATAGATGAAGAGGGAAAGAAAAAAAATAAATATAAAAGGAAAAACAAAAATGAAAAGGAAAAAAAATCAAGAGAATTTGGCAAGTTCTATTTTTTATTATTATTATTATTTGTCTAAAATAGGAATGAATTTGCAAGAGGGAAACAAATAAATGAAAGAAAGGGGAAAGGGAAAAGAGATTGAAAACAGGAAAGAAACAAAAGAAAAATGGCAAGTTTTTTTTTTTTGAACTTGTAAAAGAAGAATGAGAAGTAATTGTATTGAAAATTGGAAAGGAGGAATAAAGAGGAAAGAAAGGAAATTTGTAAGAGAAGAAAAGAAATCAAATGAATTGAGAACAAGAAAGACAAAAGAAGAAAAGAAAAAAATTGCAAAAGAGGAATCTTTTTTTTTTGAAATTTGTAAAAAGAAAAAGAATGTAGACGATTGGAAAGAAAGTGGAAAGATGGAAAGAAAAAAGGAAAATTAACAGTCTTTTTTTAGGCTTGTAAAACAAGAAAGAAATTTGCACAAAGGAGGAAATGATTAGGAAAAAAAGGAAAGAAGTAAAAGAAAAAAATGGCAAAGACAGAAAATCAATGAAAATTGCAAGTTATTTTTTTTCTCTTGCTTAGAAGATTACGGTATCATTGAATAATACCAAATCTATTCAATCAAGATTTTTTTCTATATACACAAGAAAACAAAAAGAAAATGAATTAAAATAAAAAAAACTAACACGGATCAGAAATTAAATAAATAATAAAATTTAGTGTTTACCTCCGCGGCAACGGCGCCAAAAACTTGATCGACGCTAGAAAAGCGCGATATTTGTAATAAAATTCTGCAAGCGCACAGGTGTGTAGCATACAGGTCGAACACAGGGAGGTAAATTAAAATTAAATTATTTATCTAATCTCTTGGGCGAGTTAGACGAAGCCTGGAGATTTTGTTGAAATAAAAACAAATTGAAATTGCGAACTTAGGATTATCGTTGAATCTAATCAACGATTAATCACTAAAGAAAGTAAATTGCAAAACAAGAACAACAAGGCAGAAAATAAAAGTGCCGAATAAAAAGAACAACAAAAAGTAAATTAAGATTGTCGTTGAAACTAATCAAACGACTAATCACTAACAAAAAAATGTAAAACACAATTGGTGTTCTTCCAAAACTAATTGTGAAGACAACACCGATTGCTAAGAAAGAAAAATGCAGAAATAGTAAAGAGGAAGAACTTTTATTAACGGAGAAGAGAATACAGAATAATGGATGGTGGCTACAATGACATTACAAGGGTATTTATAGGATAGATAGCCAAACCCTAACCCTAACCCTAATACAATGATAGATGGGCCTTAGGGAATTCACAAAAGAGTTTACAATGAGAGATTCAAATGGGCCTTAGTTAAATCTATTAAATTTTTGGCCTTTCTTCTTTTCCTCTTGGTTCTTTGACAAGCTTCCCTTGATTTGAGAAATTTTTGGTCTTTCTACCAATCATTTTTTTGTCCAATAGCAACTAGATGTGAGATCTTCATCTACAATTCTTCAAAATGTAAATATATACCAATTTGATCTCCATTTCTCTATTTTTCTGGTTGCATGCGAGCTGGGTTGGAATATCTGTAAAAGTAACAAAACAATACCCAAGTAATATTTATTTATATACAAAAGATAAGGAATAAGAGCATAAAATAAACACATTTCTATGTCAATCATCACCCATCAGTTTAATTAACATGTTGCATTGGTTAAGTGTTCCCTTAATTGACTTAACCCTACCAATCTTGACTTAGCTTTATTAAAGCACCAACCACTCACATTAGACATGTATTGTTGTGGTCACTGGATGTGCCGGTCGGTTCCGGGCAGTTTTACACCACAACTCAATCTTACCTCGGGTCCTTTTTGGGCTCAATGTACTAACCACCCACATTAGACAGGTATTTTTGTGGTCACTGGATGTGCCGGTCGGTTCCGGGTAGTTTTACACCAAAACTCAGTCTAACCTCGGGTTCGGCATATTCGTCTTTTCTAAATTTACATATTTCTTATTTATGACATATTCCATATGTAAATTATTCCCAGTTTAATTATGCCATAATTATCCTTTTAATTATGCTCACAATTAATGATATACTAAATATACCATTTCATGAACCAATCTATGCCATGTAATTTTTCATGTTTAACCTACATATTTATATGTAAATTATAAATTAATTATTGTCATGGCCCACTTTCCTTCTAAATCACGTTCAAAATTTTAGGTATATAGATTATACCATTTTCATGCCACTTATCATGCTTATGTGTCAAACATGCCAATTACATGCAATTTCATGTTTTCCCCAACGTTACCCCCGTTTTACGTTCGCAAAATTACATAGAATGTTAGGCTCGATATTTTATTCTAACTTATAAAACAAAAAGGGAAAAGAGGAACTTTGCAACATTCCAACATCATACAAAAGTATGGATCTAACTACACATATGACACATGGATTTGGCATAGAACAATATACTTTTAACTATGAACTTGCAAATTTGATCTATGCAACATGAACCACAAGCATATGAATTTACATAAAACTATACAAGTTAAACTTGGCATGTAGTGGTGAACTTGCAAATTAGATCTATCATAAAGGCATATGGGTCTAACATACAAAGTTGTAGATCTAAACATATAAGGTCGTAGATCTAAACATGTATGCATAATGGCTCTAAGCAATTAGGCATAAACGACATGACTTAGCCTAAAACTTGTATGTATCATAATATCACCAAACTTACATATGATAATTTCATTCCCAAATTCCTATACAACATCATAGGTTTACTCACCAATTTTCACATAACATGATAGGTTCGATAGACCACAATAGTTCATAGGCATATATGATAGAATAGACATGAATAAACATGAATCAGCATCATAAACAACTTGATACAATTTTATTTTACAATTCGTTACAAATCATGTCTTTAATTAATTCACATCTGAAAGATAACTACACTTACAATCCAAAGGAAAAACTTGATTTCAGGGATCTGTATTCTGAAACTGATTGCTCGCCTTTGATGTAGATTGTTGAATTCTCTTAGTTGAATTAGATTAGTTTTGATTTTGATGTAGCTTCTATCTTGCCTTTGAGTTGAAAGAGATGACGACAATTCTAGGTTCACAATTGACGACATGACGACTCTAGGAATATTTTTGTGTGGCTTAGGGTTTAGATTAGGTTGCTTATATAGAAGTTTGATTTAATAGGAACCGTCAAATTAACCTAGAGCAAATCAAAGCCATTCAGAAAAGATAGAATAGCCACATCAGCCTTAATGACTCAACAAGGAGTCCATCAGAACCAATCAGATCCCACATCTGTCTTAGAGCGAATCGGCCCACAGGTTGACAGCCAAACACCCTGAATCAACCCCTGTCGACCCAAGAGGGTCGGGTCGACCTCAAAAATGGGCCGGTTCGGTTATTCCCCCTCCCGATTCGCTGTTTTGAACTTTTTTGCATATTTATTTATTAAATTTTATAAATATATATATATATATATATTTCTCATATGCATACAAATATATTTTTCTCATATGCATACAAACTTCAAGGCTTAATAACTTCTTCATAAGATATCCATTTTATACAAACCAAATGTCTATCTTGACCAAAATTTTGAGATGAACGTAATAGCGCAACCCATTTCACTTAATTATTCTTCTAAAAATTTAGTGCTCTTGAATTTGTTAATTTTAATATTCTCAGAAAATTCGGGGTGTTACATTCTCCCCTCCTTAAAGGATTTCTTCCCCGAAATCTTCCAGTTAAGAAGAATGCATCCAAACATCCAATCATCCATCTACTCATCCATCATCCACAAGCATCCATTGTCCATAAAAGACTTCTAATGCCATATGAACATATGCAGAGTGTGTGTATATGTCTCTTATCTAGTGCAAAATTAGGCGGTCTACTGATCCAATTGACCTCCTTAATGCGAATCATGAGAGTGTCATGCATTCAATATGTATGCAAATATCCCTAATCATGTGAATACTATATGTGTGCATATTCACTCATCCATATGATAACACATCAAGTTTCAATCTATATACAAATACATTCATATGCATATGCAATATGAAAGTGACTGAGCTGATCTAGTGCCTAATGTGTGTATATGCATCCACGAGCAACCACTAGCAAACACTTGCAACCACTTGCAACCATCAATCATAACATGTCTCAAACACATGTTTTCATCCATTGGCTTCTACCTAAGGATCGAGGATAGGACCGAGAGGATATACTTAAAAGATAAAGACTAGCATGCTAATAAATATTACAGAAAAAGGAGGAACAAGGATATACCCCTAAAAACGGTATGATGCGCGTATCTAGTCTTCAGTCTTATAAGTCGCATCTTCTTTGGGCTTCACTCCATTGTACCTTAACTAATTTAACTTCACGATTGTGAAGCTTCTTGACCTCCATTTCCAAAACCCACTAGTAAAGACAGGACCTCGATCATTTACCATGCTAGAGGGTATCCAATGTTGTCAAACTATCTTTCCAAGATAAACAGAAGTTAACCATGATACTAAGTGTATATACTAAGATGATTAAAGGTCTCTCTTCTACTTAGCTTCCCTCATGTCACAAATCTGAGGGTCGATATCTCTCATGCAAACCATCCTAGTCGAACTTGGCATCCTTCAAGTATAATCCCCAAAGGCCTAAACCAATATCAGACAAGCACCCAAATAATACCTCCTTCGAATTTGGATGATTTATGTGAGATGATACTAGTAAAACAACCAAACAATTGAGCACTTAACCGACTCTGGCTATCCTCGCCAATCCTGCTCCAAAACTATTGTTGATCGCATAACTGGCTTTGTATTGTCAACTAGATATATACGGAAGTCTATCTCGAGTTTTTAGGGGGGGAAATCCTAACCTTAATAAAAAAACATCTGCGTACTCATGGACTACTCTAACGGATCGAAAATTGTCGATAAATACATAAAGTGATTCTAGGTAGCTAATACAAACCAATCCCTTACGATCGCACGAAATTTCGAGGGTATTCCCGAGGCAAGTCGAAAGTCAAACTACCCTCCTTTCACAATTACTAGCTAACTAATCCATGCCTAGAATTAACCCATACCCCATGAAACCAAAAACATAAGTATCTCAAATCCTTACAAACCAAAGATAAATGAGCCGAACCACAAATTGGACTTGAGACAATAATGGGATCCTCTACTATACAAGCTCTAGGGTGCAGAGACTCAACTATGGAAGCAGATATAAACGAATGTGAAGTGCAAAAATCAAAAAGAGTACTAGCAGGATGATCAAGAATAAAAACTAAACTTTTCAATAGAAACCTTACTAACTCTCTCTCAGGTATGCTGGTGGTGAGAGCTTGCACTTGCCTTCCCGAAAATCATGTCTTTTGTTCTTGCCCTTGCCCTTAATTATAAGACCGTTTATACCAAAATAAAGAAACTTCCTCTTATTTTAGGTTTTACTATTCTTTCCTCCCCTCCTTTGTGAACCAAGTCCATATCCATGAGTTCTTCATCCTTGTGTTGTGCTCCATAGCCAAACTCCCTCACTCTCATCTTTGCCATCCTTGTGTAACTTGTTAACAGGTGTCTCGAAAGCTGCCTCCATTGCACAGAGAATCCTACAAAGCTCGAAAGAAAATTAGCCGTAGGTGAAACTACTACGGCTATAGATGGAAGTTGGGCACTTGTTTGCCCTTTAACAAGTGTCGTAGTCTCGTCGAGCCTACGGAACCATGCCGCGATGAGGTTACCTCCCAGAAAGCCAGGAGCCCCGGAGAATCAGGAAAGAAGGAAACAAGGATTCAAATAGAGGATCAAAAGATAGTGCATATGGCTTTGGGGAATACGCCTTTAGAACAAAAACTTTTCTTTTGAAAATGCTTCTTTTAAAACCATTTTGAAAATAATTTTTCAAATCTTTTATCTAATTCGGTAACCTTCAGCTCTGTTACCAAGTGAAACACCCCACCTCCGTTAAGGTCACTCATAGAGGGAATGCCTTAACTTCGGTGGAGCATTATAGGTAAAAGATGCAGATAAATTACAAGAAAGACAAACAAAGCAGCGGAAAATAAAGTCATTTTATAAACAACTTAATTCAGTCAATCTTTTACAACAATTTCCTCAATCATACTTACATGTAATAATAGAACTTCTGTCTTGATTTAAAAACTTCCAAGAATAAAAGAAGCATAAAACCAATGATATTCCCCGATAAAGCATGAACCAGCCATAGCAGTGGAAGAGAGAGATAGTCCAAAGCGATACACCAACTAATCTTCAAGCTTGGAAAGAGAAGAGGTCCAAGTTAGGCTAAGCTATTCCCTCCCTGACAACCTGGGGGGGGGGGGGGGAAGAAAAGAGGCGAAAAACAAACTAGGTCAGACATAAGTCTGGTAAGTCCAGTGATCTTTCAGCATGCAAACAAGATAAAGGATCATGACATGAATAAACCGAAAATAGGACAATACCATAAAAACAAGGTAACTAAGGACAAGATAAGTGCAAGGTGAACTGAATGCACTTCTACTTTTTCTTTGCTTAGCTACTACTCTGTTAATCTGATTTCTATATTTATCTCTGCACCATCTAGCAAGTGTCCCAACTAGTAATCTGTATAAAATGATAATCGTGATCCCAACCCCCGTAATTGTGGTAGCCTTCAGGTGTACATTTATCGTGAGGATTCCACCTCAATCAGCCTAATTGCCATGAACATGTTAGACGCACCCTTACTACCCTATCAATCGGCTCCCTACTTGTATTCATGTTCCATGTGTCTGTGTCAATCGGCCCTCTCTTGCATTTAGATACCCTGTGCTGGTCCTACCATAAGGTGTATCAATCCTTATGATAGCAACCCGACACGATTCCAGATGCACAGTGTATAACTATTGGTACCTAGTGCCTTTTCTTTCCTACTTCGGAGTACGTGCACGCCCGTAAACTGTCGAAACCTACACAGACGTACCCCCTGCCGCTGCTTTGACCACTTATAATCAGCCCAGTAATCGTACCCACCCTGCCTAGTTCAGGGTACCGTGATACATCCATGTGGGTTACTGTTGAAATGGGTCCCCTTTACTAGGGTTTCCTATTGGTTAAGTTTGTGGGCCTATATTTACTAATATTACCCACCAACCCGATATGTACTTAACCTTCCCATCGATTCAAGCATTTTTAATAAACGGTTATGTTTTGTAGGCCTATATGTACTAATATTACCCACCTACACGAGATGTACTTAACCCTCCAATCGATTCAAGCATGTTTATTTAATAGTTAAGTTTTGTGGGCCTATATTTACTAATATTACCCACCAACCCGATATGTACTTAACCCTTCCACTGATTTAAGCATGTTTATTTAATGGTTAAGTTTTGTGGGCCAATATTTACTAATATTACCCACCAACCCGATATGTACTTAACCCTCCTGCACATTACGCCGTATTAGTTAAGTGTTGTACGCTTATGTTAACTTAACCCACTCATTCATCATGTCATGTTGGTTAAGCATTTCTTATTAACTTGACCCTACTTACTTATCATGTTGGATCAGTTAAGTGTTTCCTATTAACTTAACCCCGTTCGTTCATCAAGTTATATTGGTCAAGTGTTTCTTGTTAACTTAACCCCACGTATTAATCTTGCTGTATTAGTCAAGTGTCAACAATCAATTCAAGTTAACTTAACCCACCTACGTGTCATGTTACTTTGGTTAAGTGTTGCCTTCTTGTGTTAACTTAACCCTACTACAAATCAAGTTATATTGGTTAAGCGTTGCCCTCTTATTTTAACTTAACCTTTCAATAAATCAAGTTATATTGGTTAAGTATTTCTAAATTTACTTAACCTCACCCACTTGTCTAATTAACATGTTATAAAGGTTAAGTGTTTTAAATTTATTTAACCTCACCCACTTGTCTAATTAACATTTTATAACAGTTAAGTGTTCAAAATTTACTTAACCTCACCCATCAGTTTAATTAACTTGTTGAATTGGTTAAGTGTTTCCTTAATTGACTTAACCCTACCAATCTTGACTTAGCTTTATTAAAGCACCAACCACTCACATTAGATAGGTATTGTTGTGGTCACTGGATGTGCCGCTTGGTTCCGGGCAGTTTTACACCATAACTCAGTCTAACCTCGGGTCCTTTTTGGGCTCAATGCACTAACCACCCACATTAGACAGGTATTGTTGTGGTCACTAGAAGTGCCGGTCGGTTCCGGGCATTTTTACACCACAACTCGGTCTAACCTCGGGTTAGGCATATTCGTCTTTTCTAAATTTACATATTTCTTATTTATGAAAAATTCCATATGTAAATTATTCCCAATTTAATAATGCCATAATTATCCTTTTAATTATGCTTACAATTAATGGTATACTAAATATACCATTTCATGAACCAATCTATGCCATGTAATTTTTCATGTTTATCTTACATTTTTATATGTAAATTATAAATTAATTATTGTCATGGCCCACTTTCCTTCTAAATCACGTTCAAAATTTTAGGTATATAGATTATACCATTTTCATGCCACTTATCATGCTTATGTGTCAAACATGCCAATTACATGTAATTTCATGTTTTCCCCAACGTTACCCCCGTTTTACGTTCGCAAAATTACATAGAATGTTAGGCTCGATATTTTAGCCTAACTTATATAACAAAAAGGGAAAAAGAGGAACTTTGCAACATTCCAACATCATACAAAAGTATGGACCTAACTATACATATGTCACATGGATTTGGCATAGAACAATATACTTTTAACTATGAACTTGCAAATTTGATCTATGCAACATGAACCACAAGCATATGAATTTACATAAAACTATACAAGTTAAACTTGGCATGTAGTGGTGAACTTGCAAATTAGATCTATCATAAAGGCATATGGATCTAACATATAAAGTTGTAGATCTAAACATATAAGGTCGTAGAACTAAACATGTATGCATAATGGATCTAAACAATTAGGCATAAACGACATGACTTAGCCTAAAACTTGTATGTATCATAATATCACCAAGTTATATATGATAATTTCATTCCTAAATTCCTATACAACATCATAGGTTTACTCACCAATTTCCACATAACATGATAGGTTCGATAAACCACAATAGTTCATAGGCATATATGACAGAACAGACATGAATCAGCATCACATACAACTTGATACAATTCTATTTTACAATTCATTACAAATCATGTCTTTAGTTTATTCACATCTGAAAGATAACCACACTTACAATCAAAAGGAAAAACTTGATTTCAGGGATATGTATTCTGAAACTGAATTGCTCGCCTTTGATGTAGATCGATGAATTCTCTTAGTTGAATTCTCTTAGTTGAATTAGATTAGTTTTGATTTTGATGTAGCTTCTATCTTGCCTTTGAGTTGAAAGAGGTGACGACAATTCTAGGTTCACTATTGACGGCATGACGGCTCTAGGAATATTTTTGTGTGGCTTAGGGTTTGGATTTAGGTCGCTTATATAGAAGTTTGATTTAATAGGAACCGTCAGATTAACCTAGATCAAATCAAAGCCATTCAGACAAGATAGAATAACCACATCAGCCCTAATGACTCGGTAAGGAGTCCATCAGAACCAATCAGATCCCACATCTGCCTTAGAGCGAATCGACCCACGGGTTGACAGCCAAACACCCTGAATCAACCCCTAGTCGACCCAGCGAGGCTCGGGTTGACCTAAAAAATGGGCCGGTTCGGTTATTCAAAAATCAAAATCAGTGAATCTAGGTGAGCGGGAAATCTCCCACTCTAGGGTGTCGATCCCCTAGGGGTGTCGACATAAGTGTCGAACCCCCATATAGGAGTGTCGACGGGGGTATCGACCCCATCGGCCCTGATCTGGCCATGACGTGTTTTGAAGCCTTGATGGTGACGTGGCATTCTAGGATTGGCTGGATGACGTGTTCTACTAGCTTGGATTGTTCAAATGGATCCTAATCTAATCTAATCTAAGAGTCCTAATTCACCTAGAGCATCTATAAAATACCCCTAAAACCTAACCCTAATTTCATAACACTAATCCATGGCACCTCCATGCTGCTCAAATCTAAATTCACCGAAGCAAATTAGAATAGGAGTATTCAAATTGGAAGATAAGAATCAAATTCTACAACAATGTTTTAGCTAATCAAATTCAGAATTCAGATCTATTCTCTCTTCTAGACCCTGTCGCTATGAGTCTATGTTACTTTCACATATAATTAAATTAAAAGTGATTGTGATAAGATTGTAAATTGGATTTTATGAACATGCCTGTAAGATGAACCATATCGAGTTGTGTAAATTCTTATCTTTCAGATTCATACCCAAAGTTTTGTTATCATATGCCTATTGCATCTATTTCGTTGTTCTATGCAAGTTCATATTTCATATGCCTTTCTGTTCTAGTTTATCGTCATATTCCTGTTTATGTTTCATATGTTGTTCATATATTCACACCAATTTTGATGTCGATTCTCTTCTCCTCTTCTTTTCCTTTTTTTAATGAGATTAGGCCAACTTCGAGCCTAACATATTGCGTTGAGATTTGCATACAAATAACGTTTGAATGATTGGGAAAAGTTTGGGGAAATATGTAATAAAATGATATTACTGGCATAAATCAATTTAGGCATAATTGTGTATAAATTGTATACATGAGATTTGGAATAAGTTGGATTGGGCATAATTGGATATAATTTGTATACATGAGGTTTGGCATAAATTGTTAATAACAATGAACAAAAATTAATTTGGGCATAATTTGGCATAGCATGTATACATAAGATTATAGGCGTAATTTGGCATAACAAGTATACGTAAGATTATAGGCCTAATTTGGATTAAAATTATAAACATAATTTAGACTGGAAATTATGGGCAATTGGAATATATTTTAATCCAAGATTTAAAGTTGGGACTTGAATCAAGAAAGTGATAATGAATTCCCAAGACACGAGGTTAGATTTGAATTGCGGTATAAGACTGCCCGGAACCGCCCGGTACATCCAGCAACCGCAATTTGGTAATCTAATGTGAGAGGTCAAAGGCAGAAATTAGATATGTACTAATACAAATACACGAGGTAAGATTTGGATTGCGATATAAGACTGTCCGGAACCGCCCGGCATATCCAGCAACCGCAAAACGACAATCTAATGTGGGAGGTGTTGCAAGATTACGATTATAATGAATTAATGAACACTTAACCAAGCTGAGACACGTAGTATGACATGGGAATAGAAAAAGAGGTAAAGTGGGTGACATGGATAGCATGTGAAACACAATTAAAAACACTTAACCAAGATAAGACATGTGGAAAGACATGGTAATAATAAAAGGGTTAAGTGGGTGACATGGGAAGCATGTATTGCATGGGTAGCATGTATAACAAAATAATAAGCACTTAACCAAGATGAGACATGTGGTAAGACATAAAGGGTTAAGTGGGTAACATAGGTTGCATGTGAAACATAATAAAAGCACTTAACCAAGATGAGACATGTGGTCAGACATGGGGATAAAGAGGGGTTAAGTGGAAATTCCTAGTGGGGACCAAGCTTAGGAGGGAAGCTTGTGTCAAATGGGTGGACCCTTTTCAACCAGTAACCCATTTAGTATCTATGTGAGCTCGAACTAGGTAGAGGACGGGACACGCTTACTAGTTTGATTGTAAGAGGTCAAAAGAGTAAAGAGCGGTGGCAACGCAAGTCCAACGGAGTCATGTGCATGCGTGGGTTCGGGCTGGTAGGTAAGACGTTGTTGCATCGTGTAGATATACGCCGTGCATTTTAGTAGTATCCGATTGCCACTTTAGGGAGTGATACACCCTACTGTGGGACCAACACGGGTATCTAAGAGTTAGGGAGCCATTCGAATGGGGAAGGCAGTGGTTACAACTAGTGGAGATAGCAGCCCGAGGCACCTATGACAGAAGTTAGGAGTACACGAAACTACCATTATTATTATTATTATTATTATTATTATTATGTTTAGTAAGGGAGTACTAGTGGAGATAGGAGCAGGCAGCACCTATGACAACAGCTAGGAGTACACGAAACTAACATCATCATCATCATTATTATTATGATTAGTGGGGAAGGTACAACTAATGGTGGTGGGAGCAAGTAGGGCACCTACGAGAGCAACTAGGAGTACATAATTGAACAAGGAGGATAGTGGGTACATCTAGTGGTGATAGGTGCACAAAGGTTACCTATGATGGCAGCTAGAAGTACACGATCATCATTCTATTTAGCTAAGAGGGATCATCTTTTAGTATGAAACTAGTATTGGTGCGGTGCAAAAATATCTTATAGTGGTTAGAAGCGCAATCAATATTACATCATGTCCGTCTTGTTACCTTATCATATCTTCTTATGTTACTATCATCTCTTATATCCAGTT
Source organism: Allium sativum (assembly GCA_030737875.1). Taxonomy (NCBI): domain Eukaryota; kingdom Viridiplantae; phylum Streptophyta; class Magnoliopsida; order Asparagales; family Amaryllidaceae; genus Allium; species Allium sativum. The sequence goes on along the minus strand of CM060927.1, from coordinate 191,906,121 downwards.
TATGTTCTTATCATGTTGCTTTACTAATTATATTGCTGAAGTCACTGGACTCGCCAGACTTTATATCTGACCCATTTTGTTTCGCCTCTTTTCTTTCCTTTCCCCCCTCAGTTTCTCAGGGTGGGCACGTTGAAGCTTGATTCGGACTTTCCTGCTTGAAGTGCTGAAAGTAATGCTTAGCTTTATTTCTTTTTCATATAGCATTTTGGATTGGGGATTATGGTTTTAAAAATTATGTACTCTGATGACTTTTGTACAAGACTGATATTATGTACTTGGCTTTGATGCAATGGGTTTAAAGATGTAAACAAACTTATTTCCGTTTCCTCTGCAATAAAGTTATAAAATTTTCAAGTATTATTTTATGTGTTTGTCTTGCAATATTCTGTTCTGTTTACTTACAACGCTCCGCAAAACGTAATGCATTCCCTCTATGAATGACATTAATGGACGTGGGGTGTTGCACTGCTCCATCCCCTAAATCCAAAGACAATAACCGTTTCGCCAAACAATGCTTTAATATCGCCACTTCTCGAAACCTAAGCCACCTTTGCCCGAAAAACTCGCGTCATTTGTTGTGATCAGACCAAAAAAAAACATATATAATTGGAGAGATTCTTAGCAATGGTTCAAAAATATTCATCTCAGATTTATACGGTGGAATATCGATTTGGTTTATTTTTTTTATTTTTTTGGAAGCTGTGTTTTGTTTCTCGAATGAAAGAAGTGGCATGATTTTTTACTAAATAAAATAAATGAGTGCCTTACTGTGTATTTATAATATTTCCAAAAGTGGGTGCCATGGTGTATCGTACAAATATAGGTTGACAATAGGCATGTTCTTAGGTTTCGTTTGGGCCTACAAAAAATATTCTTAGTCATGAAGTTTCGTAGGGCTACAGGCTATACAAGGTAGGTCCTTTTTTATTTTATTTATTTAGGTTACTTGAAGATGAAGGTTTTATTATATTTTATATATCTGAAACTTACATATGAAGTAATAAATTAAAATACCACATACAAGCTCTGTTTGTGGTAAAATTTGTAATCTTACGATAAATAATATTTTGGACATAATGAAACTTGTTTCGTCGAATTTCGAGTCCGTTTGTAAAAACTTGCAAATGGTTTAATAATACGCGGTTAAACTGTACATGGCCACAAAATAAATCCAATTAACGCGAAACTGAAAATCTGGCAATAATTAATCTCTACAGAATTAATAAAATTAGTTTCGTTGAAAATGGAGGTCATTAGAAAATTGTTATTCTGAAATTCTGTGCTAAATCGATATTCAATATAAACCAGTTTTATATAAATTAAATTTCGAAATAATTCAATTAAATAGTAATAAATAATAATTATCTTATATATATCCAAATAGAATTCATATAGCTTCGTAAATAAATAAAATACGGGTTTATATTTGATGTCTTAATTTCATGTTAAAGGACATTCATTTTATATTAAAATCCCGTTTTATTTATTAAATAAATTGTTATAATTTATAAATGATTCCATAGCGACTTTATGAAAATTTGATTTGGACATAACTTACAATTTATTAGATGAAATCTTGATTTTTCACATCCATTAGAAAATTATAGTTAAATGGATTCGAACATTTCTTGTTTCAAAGAAATCCGACTTATAACGAATCATGTATATTCATTTAAAGCTATAAACATAATATTTCGAACTACCACGATGTTAGAGCTCTTTTTTAATTTATATTAAAACTAATACTTTCAAAGGTTGTTTGTTATATAAATTCATTATAAAAATCCATTTATATTACCAATCCAATATTTAAAACAAATTTAAATATTCAAAATAAAATGCTTATAAATTCAGGTCATCACATTCCTCCCCCCAAAAGAATTTCATCCTCAAAATTACTAATGTAGGAAAATTTCTAATAACCATACTAAGTAGGTTAAAAATCTTTTGTTTTACTTCTTATTTTCATTTTCAACTGAACTGTATAATTTCACTTAATATATTAATTCATTTCTATTAATGGAAATTTCCTAAAATTCTAAAAATTTCTAACATCTAATTTCCAAAAAGATTCGCTAGCAACTCCTTTGTACGGCTCAATCTATACAACTACAGCTCATCATTCCAGGACTACTTCAATCCAAAAGAAAACCAAACAGCTAAGTAGCTTGCCAAATAGACTCATATTCCCATATTCGTATAGAATGTAAACTTGTACCTTTTGTTGGGCACCCAACTATATCTCTTCAATTTGCTATCGAGCCAGCATATACTTATGCATTTCCAATTGATCTCTAATCTATTTATTCTCAAATCCAATCATTCACTTATACCCAAGCCAAAATCTGTTCTCAATCTCTAGTTCCAACCTCAATTCCAAATTCTTACTTAACAATCCCATTTCATTTCAAATTCCTACCTCAGTAATCCAATTTACCACGTTAACTTCCATTCCTACATTCCATTAACTAATTAATTTCTTACATAAGTTATCCAAAATTTAAAATATGATTTTATTTCAATATCATTTTCATCCAATTTAATTTCCACTTAACTATTTCAGTTAAATTCCTATTTTCTTTCACAGTCTTTATTTAACTTCCTCAAGTATAATTTTTATTCCATCATTTAAAATTTATTTTGTATACTTATTTTTAATTCAAAACAATCTTTTCGGGAGTTTTAAGCAGCTTAGCCTTTTCAAAAATCAAATATTCGTTTTTGTAATTTCATAACAACTTGTTTTCTCAAAACAATAGTAATCCATCACTTAGATACTCGAAAATGAACACCGATTGTGACGATCCCAAACTTCTGTGGTACGAAAGTAAGGATAATCATAGAAGCATAACATAATTACAACAATAATAGATCTCAGATAATAACATCACACATAAATTATTACAACGGTAATGGAAATGTCATCACAACATAACATCACGGACATTAGAGTACGAAATATAGGATACACTTTGCAAAATAGAAGTCTAAAACAAGGAAATAAATAAAGTCTCAGTCTCCACCAAAATACATCAATGCTCAATACTGTCTAAATGTCTCAAGAAGCAAAACAAAAAGATAAAAAGAAAAGGTTCTTCATCTTCTTCCATAGCAAGCTCCAGTCCAGAAAGTATCCCTACCTAAAACCTGTCATTTGGCTACCCATGTGGAAATAGGGCACTCGAGTTTGCAAAGTGAAACAAACTACGAGTCAGTCATAGGACTGGTATGAGAAATCTTTCTTGATTAATAATATGGCTAATCACAGGATCACGCCGCTAACGCGGAATAGGTTTACTCCTTTGGATTGCCAGTGCATATATTTAATAAATTTTATTTAAAAAAACGCAATGCTTTTTAGAAAATGAAATCATTATAAGACTCAAGTCCCATCACAAAATGCAACGCAAACCAGAGGATAGAGTTTTACTTTATAATGATAAAAAATGCTTGATACATAGAAAATAATATTTTTAATATTATTATTAGTGTCTAATATGTTTAAAATACTTCAAAGTAAATGTATCAATCCTAGACGGCATAGCTATCATATACTATGTCACCATATATAGGTTTACAATCAAAACTGTAATGTCGTATTGGAGATTGGATTTCCATCATGATTCAAGGCTAGGGACGATCTCCTAACCGATTCGAGACACTCTAGCAATGTCTCAGGGTCCGGACGCTGGCGAACCCTTGGATCCTGCAGGGCCGGTCCACAAATACTTTAGTGGATTGGCAATTCCTGAACACACACTTCCCGGTCCTATTGAACCTATAAAATGGTCACAATCGACCAATAAAACTGAGGCACCTCATTCCATCAACCACATAAGTAAAAATGTCGGGCCTTACAAAAACCCAAACACCACTTCTAGCTAGAAAGAAACGTGTGAACTCCCTGCATTCCCTTGTCCCGTTTTTGACTCTATCGGGGTGTGAGGCTTGCGAGGTAACGTAATACACAAAGCTATGCCGAAATAGGCTATGCTTTGATCATCATCCACAAGGCTCTGCTTTTCAACAAAAGCCTCGATCAATTGCATCTTGGAATGTCACATTGACAATCACGTCAGGCGATCGATAACTACCAATATACAACCTTCGAGATCATGCATCTCAAAGAAGGATGTTAAGCAAGAGAATAAATTCTCCGCCACCATAGATATATATTAAATAGAAATCAATTTAATTACATGAAATGAAATGCAATATCGGACACACATCCATTTAAAATTCCATTCTAGGTCTGAACGAAACCGGAATCACCTTATTCCTCGTCCCGTATGCCCAATACGGAAGAGAGGTGCTCGCATTTCCGGACAATCAACAAGTACGTCCGGACAACTACTACTTTAACCCTTTACTGGTAGTTAATCAATGCCGGGCATCAGTAGTTATCCTTTCAATGTAAAGATCGCCGGTCTTCAATCGCCGTCTTTAAGATCTTCAATTTAGATAATCGTATAATCATTTGAAATGAGATTTAACTCGGTCTTTTCAAATGATTCTCACATATATATAGTTTAAAATCATTTCATATCGTTAATAGTATTTAATAATGATTTATCGCTATTTTATTTATATAAAAATAGCCAAATTCATTTAACGACACTTCGGGTCGATGTGCGGCCCTGGCGCTCTTTTTATCGAAATTTTAATTACACTTATTTCTAAATCTAACCATTGGATTTTAACAAAATTTATATCGTTCGAAATATCTTCCCAAAGCGGTCCTAACGGTTCCAGTTTTGGGAAAATCCGACGGTTGGATCTTTCGGTATAATCATTTAAAGTTACGATTCTAAAACGCGAACTATTGCGCACGATTCATTTATTTCTAATATATATATATATATATATGTATATATATAACAAGTGTGAACCCGTGCTACGCATACGGACCGCAGCCATATTTTATTTTTACAACTATTATTGAATCTTCATGATTTTTCCTTGCAAACATATTGTTTAAATCGAATCAACATTTTATCTTCCACGGAAGGCTTGTATAAAAGTTTAACCCTATCATGGTTTGAGCATGCAAATGTATTGGGAAAGGAAGAATATATAATGAAATCATGTCCTCAGAGGTTGGCAAAATACCAAAAGAATAAAAGTATAATGAAGTTGCACACAAAAATATAAATATATGTAGAACTGACATTGCGATAGTGATTTTGAAGGTGTGTTTGTATATTTAGGAAGTTTTATATGCATATGAAAGAAGGTGAAATCTAAAAGAAAACTAAAATGCACTAATGAAATCAAGGAAGAACACTCTAGGTTTATATGCAAAGTACATCATAGTAGCATTGCAACTTTAACAAACATGGAACTGAAAGAAATTTTCACAGAATAAGAGCATACATTGTGCATACGTTTGCAGCTGGATACACATTTCAAGTGAAAATTGTCCACTCTACTTGAAATTGCAAACCCTATAAAAAAAAAGAGAGGACAAATACTGGAGTAAGCTAGAAATTTAATAAAATAGACCTAAATAGCAAAAGTAGCAACGTAAAGGTAATAAAGTATTAACCTTTGTTGAAGAACTAATTGTACAAACTCTAAGATATACATTTCACATGGTAGATTGACGTACAGGTTAAATACATATCAATATTGTACATAAGATCCAATTCTGTAATTGGAATTGACGGCCTCCCAAAATGTATGACAAAGTCTGGTAGCCCATAACAATTTACCATAAGTTCACAAAATTTGGATTAGGTGGCTGGATTAGTTTTAGAAATTCATCACCCTCCATAAGCAATTTTAAAGTCACATGTAAATATAAAATAGTATACATTGCCATTGAAAAGATAAATATTAAAGAGAGGATAAATACATCTTGGCTTCAAACTAAATTTAATAAGTGGCACTAAGAGAAACATTCAATGATAAATTAAAAAAGTAGGGAAAATACATAGAGTAGTTAGCAAATAAGAACACAACCATCTGTATTCTTAAATAGTTTCCCATTGATTGGGTTTGAAACTTAATGACTTTAGTACATCCAAGTGTTGAATTCTGAACACTGTAATCTAGAAGTAATATTCAGAAACTAAACGAATAATAAACGTAAATTCAAAAGTCAGTACATAGAAAAGAGTTGTAGCATTGGCGTTCAACCGGGTTGACCAAGCAAGAGAAAAATGAATAAGCATTGTAATCAAGATGTATGTAAAATTATGAGTACGGTGGTAAATATAGTACCACGTCGGTCAATAAAAAGAAAAAATAGTAAATATATAAAACAATATTAATTACTATTAAAAGATGTCATTGGTGAATTTATGTAAAAAATTAAGTGAAGAAAACACTAATGGCCTAGCTTATTTTAATATCATTATTGCAAAATATCTTGCCAAATAAAATTGTATTAAAGTGGTACTTGACCGCGAGTTTTGTGCCAAGTTGAAACTTACTAAGTTTCGATAACTATACTTAAAACTAAAGTGAGTTGATTAAAGAAAGAAAGAAAATAAATAAATCAACTTACCTAGGAGTAGAAAATGTGAAAGCCCATAATTGCATATAAGTTGTGGCTAAAACACTCATAGTATTTATATTTTTAAAAAAGGGGAAACAACACTTCTTTGTCATGGTTATTCAGAATATTCGTTAATGCATTATAATAACAAATTTAACCCAAACCTGATATCAAGCTTTAACAAATTCCACATTTATGGTAAAACGACAGAGATACATTAAAATAACTAATTGGATGTTATTTGATTTTACCTCTAAACAACTAAATGGAAAGGATAAATATAAACAACAAACAATATACACTTAAAACACAATAAACATGGCCCATATCATCTCCATAAACCCAAACCTAATATTAAGCTATAATAAATCCTACGTATGGTAAAACGACATAGATACATTAAAATAACTAATTGGGTGTTATTTGATTTTACCTTTTAAATAACTAAATGAAAAGGATAAATATAAACAAATATATACAGCGTACACTTAAAACACCATAAACATGGCCTATATCATCTCCATTAAATATATTTTTCCCTCCTCTGAAAGCACTATTTATTGCTAGACATCTGAAAAACAATCAGTTGCACATATTGCAACTAACATACATCTTTTTGAATACATACAGAAAGTGTAGAATTTGACGTTAATAACAAACACAAATAACATACATGCTTTTATCACGGCTTAACCACAGTTCCACGGCAACACTCAAAAGCAAACGTTCTAATAATTCCGAAAGAAACCAACCCAAAACGCTATTTATAGGAAAATAAAAAAACTCCGACTAATAAAAATAAAAAAGACTATAAATTAAGATGCTGCTACACCAAGGGGGTGTTGTTTCTATATTTGCAGGCATCAACACATTAAAACCATCTGTTGCCGTTGATATGATCATTCCTGGTATTTGCAGGTGCTAGTGTATTTCCTTCAAATCCATTTGACCCTGATGAACAAATAGAAGCTGCAGTGGTAAATTTTGTGGTGCATCTGCTTGTTCTTTAACCTTAGCTTTGAACTCAGCTTCTTCTTCCTCGTCCGTCTCCAATGAGAGGTCCCATATTGCTATTTAATTGTCATCCAAGAACCTAGTACAGCAAAAAAAAGAGAACAAACACATTATATATTAACCCTATAAAGTAACTTCCGGTCTAAATCTTTGTTTTTTATACGCATTTTAAATAACAAAAAAAGGATGAAAAGAAGGGAACAAATCCATATTCCTTATGGTAATTATTATTCCAAAATTAGAATAAAAAAGATCACTTTTGTTCTCATGACACATTGTTCTTTTAGTCATTTAAGACAAAACCACATGGTTATCTTTTAATTTAGAATATTCTTTTCGGTGATGCTTTACTGGAAATACTTGTTTTTTATTTTACGCTTTTACTATAATGAGTGTAACATGCCTATGCTGAACGTGCAAATAGTTATGTACTATATTTTATTTTGAAACCATGTTGCAAATTGTTTCACAGGTATTCGGAGTCTGGAAAGTGAATTTTTATTTAATTCAAACATTTGATAAGATTTTTTTTTTTTTTGAAACTAAAATGAGGACTTCGTCTTTTCATTAAGCTTTTCTATAAAAAACAGCATGAATAAACATCCTTCAAATTATAAATTTCTCTTCATGAGAATAATATATCAATTTACACAACTTGGTCATACTTAGAAAAAGAACATTGTTATTTAGATGTGTGTCATGACTTTTTTATTCATCCATCAAAATAAATAACATATAATTGGTTGAGAATGGTAGTTAATCATGAGTTTAGATTATACTGATAGGGATATACTCTAATAGTGTCGAAAAGGATTGAAAAAAAATGTCGTTAGTAGTGGAAATGTTGAGCAGTTATCGTTGACAACTATGTAGTTTGTTGTTTTCAAAATGAAAAATAGAGACACATAAATTTCAACTTACCTTTCAGCTAACCAACGATTGCTTTATTTATGTGAATTTCAGCAATGGGAGTTGCTATTGAGACAAAAAATTGTGGTAACTATAACACAATAAATTTTGGCTTTTAATCTAGTGTTCAGAATATGGGTTGAAATGATGTAAATAATAAAATCCTTATCCAGTTTTTTTATGATAATAATAACAATTGATACTCGCTATTTTTTATATAATTAAATCATATTATGCATATAAAAATGAATATCTACTATCAAAAATGATTATGATCTGATATTTCCTTTTTGTGTATTTATGTTAGTGTTGTTAAAAAAATACACGACCTTAGCAGTGGTACATAACAAACCTAAAGTATCCGTAAGTACTATTAGAAATGTGTGAGTAGTATCCTTGTTAAGACCTTATAGGACGATTGCTAATAAATTATAAAAAAAATTAGTATATTTTATTTTGCATTCAGCAAAAGACGAACAAATAATCAGTACAAAAATGTGTACAATAATTCACATAAAGCTTCATTAGACTGATGTAATTTTATTGACAAATAAAAATAAAGCATTTACGGAATTAACATGAATTAGATAATGAAAATGAGAAGCTTGTTTATTCATTTAACAACTATTTTACTAACTTTTAGTTCCACTCATGATTAGGTGAAAGTTTCATTAAATTATGTGCTTCATAATGTTTTTATCATTCTGGAAACTAATACAACCGCAAACAAAGGAAATGACACCATGGTAATAATGTGTGAAAATATGTGATATGCCTCCATTTTCTTATTAAATGATGAAAATTGTCTTCTTTTTAATTTTACTGAGTTACGTAAATATGCATTAAATTTAAAAAAAAAAGAAATCTCTTTGAGTTGGGTTAACCAAGATTTGAATATAGTAGATACACACAATTAAATGTTACAAAAGTATAATTCTATGTATCTATCAACTAAGAGCTAAAGGTCACAATTTTAAGTTTAGAATCAAACTTTTCACCTAATAATATCTATCGTCAAATGGTGCACTACATGGCAGTCAACAGTATTTTTAGTTTTTGATTCAAAAATGGAAAATCAAAAACTTAGATAAACACGTCTATAAATTATGTTAAGCCATGACAATTAACAATCTTTCCCAAAGTAGAATTCTTTAGATTATTTGTCTACACAAATAATGAAATTAATGATTTTACAATTAAATGTCTTAGACAAAAATACCATTTAAGTCATACTCAGAATAGGCAAATGTTAACATAATCTTTTTAGCTCCTAATTGCGACAAACCAGAATTAGCTAGCTAAACTGAAAGGTGGAACTTAAAAAGAAAAAAAAAAGAATTTGAACGCTAGCTCCATTTCCGTTAAGAACGTAATTTTATAGTTAATCAAAGTATATGTTTCTATATTAGCGAAAAAAAATCATCCTTTCTAAAATGTAAATTGAAAAGACAAAGTAAACAACTAATTTTACAAAAAAATTGAAAAATTATGCTTGAAGCATACTGTAATGTACAATCGCATGTACAGTAAAGTATATGAGTACGATGAATAGAGAGAAATATTAAATCAACTTTGAAACATAAACAAATCATCAAATTTTAATTAATTTAACTTTTTAAAATATGGCACGTAAAACCAATTGACCATGAAAACATGCTATTCAAGTATGAAACGATAGAACATCAATTAATAAAAATAATAATTAGCATAAGTAGATAAAAATTTAAAACCAGTAAAAAAATAAGAAATAAAAACGAAGGGAAGAGGTTCGCGATTTTACTAATAACAGACATGAAGGGAAAAATTTAAATTCCCTATTCCATGAAGTTATAAAGACGTGACGCTAAAATTAACTCAGACATAATACAGCTAAGGATACATAATTAGAAAGAGATTATGATGCATCATTGAAGAAATAAATGCTAAAGAGTCAAAGGAGCAATAGTCAAATACACATATTTTGCGTAGAAATCGACTAATCAATTACCGAAAAAAGGTCTAAATGAACATAACTTGTGATCTGATGCATTTGATGTTTACACTTTGATTTGTACTAAATTTATTCATAATTTGCTCAATGGAAAATTTAGTCATCCTTTCCAATTAATAACAACCCTATGAAAAGCTTTTTACATGTTTATTTTTCTATGTTTATTTTTCACATGCTTCTCCATAAAACTTATTTTATGTCTTGAATGAGAGAGTTTAGAAGTTGGAAATTTCAGATGTATTGAGGGAGCATGCACTTCAATTTGGAGGTAATTAAGTTAACTCAAAAAAAAGTGTAACTATTAATTGATAAATATAGATCATTAATGTTCAAAAAGCAAAGTTATTCCATATTTGCTAGCATTGCATTACTGATAATGCCAAGTGATTAAAATAAAAATTGTTAGCAACTAATTGCTTTTATTACTTATTAGTTTCATGGTAATACTACTTGATCTAGTGAATCTATGCTACGCTGACTAAAATTATTTTGATCATGTCTTGATGTTAAATTTATATTGTATAGTGATATCAACATGATAGATTAGGTCCTAAAATTATGTGGACAAATCATATACAAAAATCGTAATGGGGCGTAGTATTAAATTTACATTACAGAAGGTTCAATGAAGGCTGGAGTAAAAATTAAAGTACCATTGCAATATCTTAAATATGTCTTGATTCTACATTCTAAATTCTTTGAAACATATAAGTACAACAAATTTATTTATAATCTGTTCAGAACCACATCAAAATCGATGACAATAAAATCTTGAAGGGGAGAGAGAAAGATCAAATAAAATTAAATGCATGAAAACAGAATCGAATTTTATGGCATACAACATTCCAATGTGGGTAAGATGTTGCAGAAAAAATAAGGTATGAAAATGTCAAAAATATTGAAAAAGTATAGTAAAACACACAATATAAAAGGCAAAGAACCAATAGATAGAATGTTTCATGGCACCTATAATAATGTAATACATTATGCATTAAAAAGGGAGGCAGTATAACATCTTTTTGGACAAATTCCTTTTTATCATGTTTTCAAACATACGGGTAATGAAACTGAAGAGCTTATTAAAATCCTTTATAGCATTCTACCATATCCTGCTAAAAATCAAATCTTTTGTTATATCCAGAGTGGTCAACCATTTTGATGAGTCCCCCTATGCAATATTATTTCAGGATTGGATTATATTTTATGTTCACTTTTCTACCAAGAAGGTAAAAGGGATGTTTTTTTAATACAATTGTTCTGACAAATTGATAAATCAAACACATGTATTTTAGAACCACTTATGGAGGATGTTAAATATATGCTAGAGTTATAAAAACTTGTGCAATCATTACTGCTGTATATTATAGTGGATATGATTTATGAATACAAAATTTAAAGAATGCCAAGACAGGGATCAAATATGCATGCCATACAGAGTATGTGACGGATATGCTAACAGGAGGACCATTTGGTTAAAAATTCCATAAAAGGAAAAATGGAAAAAAGTGGGTTGACTTGTTGTTTGGTAAATAAAGGTAATCATTACAACTGGATATAAATAAACGTAATCCTTACAATTGGATAAGCTTGGTTGACTTATTGATTGACATTGAAAAGTGTTTATTTTATGACTCTTATGCTTTATCTTTTGTAAATAAATAAATGATACTTTGGGTATTTTTTATGTGTTTTTACAGATTTCAAGCGTTGCCTCCTTCAATTCAAATTAAAGGCCAACTACAAGAAAGAGCTACTTCCTCACATCAAATTCATTTCAATTACAAGAGAAGTAGTAGCTCACTGGTAAAGGCATAGGAATTGGTGCTGAGAGACCCGAGTTCGAATCCCGTCAAGCTCACTTTTTGCCAAAGAAACGGAGCGCGTTCACACTGGCCCTTTGCTTTGAGAAATATTTGGACTAGTGTTATGTTATATATATACATACACATATTCATGTGTATGTATTTATGATGTGCACCAATTAACATTTCAGCAATAGCCATATTCTTATCATGGAATTAAATTCAAATCATTAAATTTCAATTAGAAGAATTTCTGATTGAATTGCTGCCAAGAAAAGATCCATTGTGAAGATTTTATCCTTTGTGCCTTGGGATTCTAATAAGCATCCTTGTTTGGAAGAATCAATTACATGCACCAATCAATTAGCCACATGAGAGAATTGAGAGATATGGAAAATATATACCATGATATGCCAGATTTTTCTCCAATCAAGCTGAGTCAAGGAAGGCAAGAGATATTCATGAATGAGGAGGCCCATGTATTCATAGACCTAATTATGGTTTTCCCCTTTCTCATCTATAAATATGTGTTGTAACCATTGTAAAAATCATTCATTCTTCTGTACTCTCTTTTAGTTTTAATAAAGCTTTCTTTTCTTTAGTTTCTGCATTTTATTTTCATGGCAAATTGTGTTGTCTAGTCAATTAGATTTGCTAGAACACAATTTGCTATTGCTTCTATTTTTCTTACTAGTGATTGACCGTCTGATTAGATTCAGCGGTAATCCTAGTTTTTATTTTCAGTTGTTGATTTCTTTTCTGCAATTTTATTTCCAGTGTTCTATTTTATTTTAATCATTGAATTTATTACAGATCCGATTAGATTCGAATCTGTAGTGAATTTAATTGCATCTTTTATTCGTAGTTTCAGTTTTATTTTGCTTTGCGAAAAAAATCAACCTCTAAGCTTTGTCTAACTCGCCCAAGAGATTAGATAAATAATTGATTTAATTCACCTCCCTGTGTTCGACCTGTATGCTACACACCTGTATGCTTGCAGAATTTAATTTAAATGTCGCGCTTTTCTAATTCATAGACTAGCGTCGATCAAGTTTTTGCAAATCAACACCTCAGTTACGCACTGCATCCATCGTTTGCAAATCACCTGCTTTTAATCATCCTACCCTGAACCACCTCTTCGCCAACATCCACAAACCTTTCTTTCCTCACGCACAACATCCGACGTTCAAAGCCCCTTTCGCACCATCAGTTCTACACCAAACCGCAACACCACTGACACAACCCCTTTTCCACAGTTCGCCCATCCCTTACATCAACACCTTAAACCTAAACCCAATCACACACTTTCACCAACTCGATTACCTTCTTTGACCAATTCCAAAACCCAAATTTGCGTCCACGAAATAGTCGCTGAACCCTAGAATCGAAAGCGAACCAGACCTCACTTGCCTGATTCCCAAAAAAAAAAAAAAAAAAGAATAAGTCGGAATTTACTCCTGGGAGGCGTGCGTGATCTTTGGGGGGAGTTTCAATTGTTTCCAGAATTATACGGGTGATTTGTTTCTATAAAAAAAAGGAGAGGACGTGATTCCTAGGATCAATTATTGTGGGTGCTTCCTGAGAAAATAAGAGGGGGTAAAGAGTTTCCTGTTTTGATTTCTAGAAATAGATGTGGGCGTGATTTTTGGTTTTTAGGAGGTTGAAATTTATACTAAAGAGAGCGTCAGTTTGTGTGCGTGGAAATAGGGTTAGGGCGGGCTTTTAGTTAGGTTAGTTTTTATTTCTTTATTTTGTTGAGTCAGTCTTTTGCCTAGTTTAATTTTTAGTTTTGTTTTTATTTTTCTTTTCCACCTTGGTTTTAGTTTTTGTCCGTCTTGAGTCTGTTGAGTCTAAGTTTTTTTTTTTGGTCTTTGTTTTTGTCGTTCTTTGAGTTTAATTTTTATTTTATTTTATTTTTGTTTATTTCCTTCCTTTCTTTAAAAAAAAAAGGAGAATTTTTCAAAAACAGGTACAGCTGAAATTAATAGAAGGGGACAACAACAGAAAGCAGCGGACGATTCAGATGGGTTGGAGCGGTTGCACACCAAGTGGGGTGTGAACGCGCTAGCGCTACCAAATTTCACTGGAGGACTGCCGATTAAGGTGATAAAATTTTAAAACTCTACAGGTGCTCTGCGGCAAAGGAAAAAAAATATATAGACAATCGTTGTAAAATTTTCTGCAGGGGCAGCGGCTTTGAATGTACAATTTTTAATTTTTGCAATTATTTTGCGTTATTTCTGCATCTTTTATTCATTCTATTAAGGGCAATACCCCAATTCACATAAGGTGAGGGATTTCATCATCCTTTCCTTAGCCCACAAATTGCATTTCATCGTATAATCTGACTAATAATAACGGTTAGACGTTGGACTTAAGGGAGTCACGGGCTCATCTAGGGCTTAATTATATTGTGATAGTTGATTCATTTGGAACGAATTATTTCTTGGTGTCTAGACTACGGCAGAGAAATAACCGTTTATAAATATTACGGTGATTCGTAAATATTATATCGGTTGTTACTCTGAAGGTACTTAAACCTTCGGCTGCATTGCTAGGGTGATTCCTGGTGCACCGATAACTCCTGTCCGTTAACTGGCTGAGAAATCTTTTGATCTAAGTAATCAAACGCATCACTTTATAATTTTGGGTTAGGAGCCAATAAGGACAGAAAACTTCATTGTAGCTAATTTCTGTGCTTGCATTTAACAACAATGAGTGAAAAAAGTGTTAGCCAACAAAATTCTCCTAGGGGTTCTCGAATCAACCAAAATTTTCCAACCGAATTGGATCAAAATCGAGTGAATCAAAACTTTCCAAACCTTGGAGATCAAAATCAAATAAATCAAAATTTTCAAAATCTCAATGTCCAAGTGGACAGACCCTTGTCTCTTCGTGATCGATGTTATCCTACTAGGACCGTTCAACCATCTGTCATTGTGTTCCCACCAGCTGAAGGAAACAATTTTGAGCTAAAACATTCTTTTATCCAAGGGGTACCCAAATTTACTGGGTCTGAAAATGCTTATGAATTTCTAAGTGAGTTTGAGTTGTATGCCTCCACAACAAAAATGCAACAACTATCTAACGAATCGATCAAGCTAAGGCTAATTCCATTTGCACTACTTGAAAGCGCTAAAAGATGGCTAAATTCTCTTCCACGACATTCCATAAGAAGTTGGGATGAATTTGTCACTGCATTCTTGAAAAAGTTTTTCCCTTTTCATAAAACTCTAAAAATCCGAACCGAGATAAATCAATTTTGTCAAAATGAGGGGGAAACTTTTTCAAAATACTTTGAGAGATTCAACCAGCTATTATATAGTTGCCCTCATCATGGAATTCTAAAAGATCACTTATGTCAAATTGCATATGAAGGGCTAAGCTATCAGACTAGAACTCAACTAGAATCAATGTGTGGAGGAGACTTTATGTCTAAAACAGCCGATGAAGCTTGGCGGTTTTTAGAAGATTATTCTGAAAAGGACATGCAGTGGGAATCGATTCGTGTTCCCATTCGTACTTCTACTAGAGGAGTGCATGTCGTGGACCCAAGTCAAATTCCCTTAGAAAATCAAACCCCTCAAACCGGAGAAGGGTTACCCCACTATTACTCTCAAGACCAAGCCAATGCCATAGCTCAAAATAATCCTTACTCATCCACGTACAACCCTGGTTGGAGGAACCACCCAAACTTTTCTTGGTCAAATCCCAATAA
Source organism: Allium sativum (assembly GCA_030737875.1). Taxonomy (NCBI): domain Eukaryota; kingdom Viridiplantae; phylum Streptophyta; class Magnoliopsida; order Asparagales; family Amaryllidaceae; genus Allium; species Allium sativum. The sequence continues at coordinate 191,890,189 of CM060927.1, read as the reverse complement.
TTCGGCTAACCCATCTCACGTGCAACCCTTTATTCCCAATCCGAATTACCAAGGTCCACCCCCCAATACTCAAACCTCTCAAACTACACCTCAATCCAAACAACCTTATAGGCACCCCAATTTTCAATCATCAAACCAATCATCTCAATCTTCTCAACCATCACAAGATATTGGGCGTCTAGAAAAACAGATGAACTCTTACGAAGCTAAAATAAACTCGCAAGACGCTAAAATGGACCAAATGTTCAATATGTTGAAGGAATTTATGAAAACTCATGAGAAGGGAAAATTGCCTAGTCAACCTGAGGTAAATCCAAAATATAACTCTCATGCTGTAAATTCTTGTGAGGACGAAAATCAAAATCCAGTCAATGCTATTACAACCCTTCGATCTGGAAAGAGGATTGATAACAACATAGGCAACCCTAGCGAGCCTTCTAACTCGGCCCCGATGCCTAATCTTGAGGATCACCCATTGTCTTCGAATGCCAATTCTTCTAAACCCCCATTTTCCTCAAATGTTGGAAATCCCAACAGTTCTTCTCCCAGTGTCGGCAAACCCGACCCACCTTCGAAAAATAATGTTGGCAATACCAACATTCCATCTTCTACAACCTTACCACCTTCTCTTCCCTTGGATAAACCTTCTTCTTCGAATGATGAAACACATCACAGAGTCGAAAAACCAGTAGCTCCTTTTCCTCATAGACTCAATAATAAGAAGAAAGCGACAAATTTCGATAAAATTCTGGAAATTTTCTAACAAGTCCGTGTGAACATTCCTCTTTTGGACACCATTGAACAAATTCCTCAATATGCTAAATGTCTTAAGGAATTGTGCACACAAAAACGTGCGACCAATGTCCCAAAAACAGCTTTTCTAACTGCAAAATACAAGCTCTGTTCTTTCGAATCTTGCCCCAGTCAAGTATAAAGACCCTGGCTGCCCTACGATTGATTGTAAAATAGGAAACACTCACATCTCTCGTGCCCTACTCGACCTCGGTGCCAGTGTCAACCTTCTCCCTTATACTGTCTATCGTCAACTTGGACTAGGGGAGATTAAACCAACAAACATCACACTTCAACTAGCCGATCGATTTGTCAAAAAGCCATTGGGAATTATCGAAGACGTCTTGATACAGATCGAACAGTTTTACTTCCCTGTCGATTTTATAGTTCTAGAAACAGAGCCTGTCTCAAATCCCAACGTTCAAATACCATTGATCTTAGGACGCCCCTTCTTAGCAACCTCTAATGCTGTCATTAATTGTAGAAATGGTCAGCTTCGACTTTCCTTTGGGCACCTGACCATTGAGCTAAACATCTTTAATCTCAACAAGCAACCTAGGGATTTTGAGATCGATGAAATTGACATGATTCAAACCACAGTTGATGAAACCTCTAATGAAACTTCTGAAGCTTTAAAAATGTGTCTTGACCATTTCGACTCTGATTTCGATGAACTTGAATACATTTCTGAACTAAACAAAATTCTTGACTCCGACACTTCGTCACCTGAATCTAACCAGGGAATGTTGACCAATGTTGATACACAAGAACTTCCTAAGTTAGACCTCAAACCCTTGCCACACGACCTTAAGTATGCATATTTGGACCCATCACAAACTTTTCCCGTAATCTTGGCCTCTGATCTTACCGAAGACCAAGAAGAAAAAGTTTTGGAAATTTTACGGGAAAATAAAAACGCCTTGGGGTGGGAAATTAGCGATATAAAAGGAATTAGCCCATCAATTGTGGAACATCGCATACATTTAGTTGATGAGGCTAAACCCACCCGTGAAGTTCAAAGGCGATTAAACCCAAACATGAGAGAAGTGGTCAAGGAGGAAATAATCAAATGTCTAGAAAATAACATCATCTATCCCATCTCCGATGGTACTTGGGTGAGTCCGGTACAAGTTGTACGAAAGAAGTCGGGAGTCACAGTGATCAAAAACGACAGTAATGAACTCGTCCCAACAAAAATCAAAATCAAATGGCGTGTGTGCATCGACTATCGAAAGCTTAACTCAGCCACACGAAAAGACCATTTTCCCTTGCCTTTTATTGACCAAATGCTCGAACGCTTAGCGGGACATGAGTACTACTGTTTTCTCGATGGATACTCTGGCTATAACCAAATTCCTGTTGCTTTAGAAGATCAACATAAGACCACCTTTACTTGTCCCTTTGGAACCTTTTCTTATCGTCGCATGCCTTTTGGTCTTTGTAATGCCCCCGCGACTTTCCAAAGGTGTATGATGAGTATTTTCTCTGATATGGTGGAAGAATTCTTGGAAATATTCATGGACGATTTTTCAATATATGGATCATCTTTTTCCCAATGTCTCACTCATTTAGAACTCGTCCTTAAGCATTGTAAGGAGAAATCACTCGTGCTTAATTGGGAAAAATGCCACTTTATGGTAAAAAGGGGGATAGTTCTAGGTCATGTCGTCTCCAAAGATGGCCTAGAAGTCGATAAATCCAAAATCGATTTGATTGCTAATTTACCTCCTCCTAAGTCTGTCAAAGATGTTCGTTCATTTCTTGGCCATGCAGGATTCTATAGAAGATTCATTAAGGATTTCTCAAAAATTTCAAAACCTCTCTCAAATTTACTTACCAAAGACGTAAAGTTTGAATTTTCCAATGATTGCAAAACATCTTTTGAAACTCTTAAATCACTCTTGACCACAACTCCCATCATTCAACCTCCTGATTGGACTCAGCCCTTCGAACTCATGTGCGACGCTTCTGACTTTGCAATTGGAGCCATCTTGGGTCAGCGAATTGATAAACTCCCTCGAGTCATTTACTACGCTAGCAAAACCTTAAACGAGGCCCAATTGAAGTACTCAACTACTGAAAAGGAATTTTTGGCAGTTGTCCTACGATAGTTTACACTGACCAAGCTGCCCTACGATATTTGCACTGACCATGCTGCCCTACGATATTTGCTTTCTAAAAAGGATGCCAAGGCCCGCTTGATCCGTTGGATCCTTCTTCTTCAAGAATTTGATATAGAAATACGAGATAAAAAGGGTTCTGAAAATGTCGTAGCTGATCATCTCTCTCGAATTGTGCACAAAAATGATAACGACACCCAAATCGAAGACTATTTTCCTGACGAACAACTCCTTTCGATCGCTAACACCCCTTGGTATGCTGACATTGTGAATTATCTTGTCACACAACAAACACCCGCTGAATGGTCGAAACATGATAAACAAAAATTTCTCTCGATAGTTCGAAACTTCTATTGGGACGACCCATATCTTTTCAAATACTGTCTAGACCAAATCATTCGAAGGTGTGTGCCCGATCATGAACACCAAAGTATTCTCTCCTTCTCACATGACCATGCTTGTGGCGGTCATTTTGGAGCAAGAAAAACTGCTGCAAAAGTTTTGCAAAGCGGTTTTTATTGGCCCACACTCTTCCGTGACGCTTTCGAATTTTGCTCTAAATGTGAGCGATGTCAAAGAACGGGTCGAATCTCTAAGCGAAACATGATGCCTCTCAACCCCATTTTAGTGATTGAGTTATTCGATGTTTGGGGCATCGATTTCATGGGACCGTTCCCTAATTCATTTGGGAATATTTACATCTTACTTGCGGTAGATTATGTCTCAAAATGGGTTGAAGTCATTCCGACCAAAACCAACGACAACAAGGTTGTTGTCAAATTCCTCAAAGAAAACATCTTTTCACGCTTTGGTACACCTCGAGCTATCATTAGCGATAATGGCACTCATTTCTGTAATCGTTCTTTTGAGTCCTTGCTCAAGAAATACTCAATCACACACAAACTGTCAACACCTTACCATCCACAAACTAGTGGACAAGTAGAAGTTTCCAATAGACAAATCAAACAAATTCTTGAGAAAACCGTGAATTCCAATAGAAAAGATTGGTCCGTTCGGTGTTGCTTCTGGAAAATTCTTGGGATTCATTGTCAGTTCCCGTGGTATTGAGATTAATCCAGACCAGATCGCGGCAATCAGGAACATTCAGGAACCTAGCCAGATTAGAGATGTGCAAAGCCTTGCCGGAAAAGTGGCCGCGCTAAGCAGATTTATCTCCAGGGCTACGGATAAGTGCATCCCATTCTTTGAATTAATAAAGCGAGGAAAACGCCACTTTAAATGGACACCTGACTGCGTAGAAGCGTTTCAGAATTTGCTCAGGCACTTGGAGAAACCTCCGATTTTATCTAAGCCAATAGATCACGAGGATTTATTCGTGTATTTGGCAGTGTCATCCCATGCGATCAGCTCAGCATTGGTAAGGGAAGAGGATAAGGTCCAAAGACCTGTGTATTATGTGAGCAAAAAATTGACAGCAGCAGAGCGTAATTATCCACGGATAGAAAAGTTGGCGTATAGTTTACTGATTGCCTCTAGAAAACTTCGGCACTATTTTCAGGCACATCCTATCACCATATACACCGATCATCCACTCAAGCAAGTTCTACAGAGACCGGAGGCATCTGGAAGGTTACTCAAATGGAATATTGAGTTAAGTCAATTTGATTTGAACTTTCAGTCCAGACAATCAATTCGGGGGCAAGTGATAGCTGACTTCATAGCAGAGTTCACTGTCCCTGAGGAAGATATAACAAACGAGAAAGTTGATCCTTCAAAGTTACTTTTCAATCCTAATGCCTGGAGATTGTATACTGATGGTGCTAGGAACGACGAAAGATCCGGCGCTGGAATAGTGCTTGAAACCCCCGAGAAACGATTGATAACCTATGCAATCCGAATGGAGTTTCATGCCACTAACAACGATTCCGAATATGAAGCTCTGATAGCCGGATTAAAGATTGCAAAGGAACTGGAGGTCACAAAGCTGAACATCTTCTGCGACTCCAAGTTAGTTGTGAATCAAGTCACTGGAAGATTCCAAGCTAAAAGTGCAAGATTGATTTTATACTTAAAGAAAGTGAAAGAACTGCTAAATGATTTTGATCACTACAACATATCTCATATTCCGCGGTCAGAGAATCAGCAGGCGGACAAGTTGGCAAAGATGGCTAGTTCTGACGATCCTGAAGTGACTGGGCTAGCCCCCGTTGAAGTACTTTGGTCCCCTAGCATAGATCAGATGGAAATCGACCTAGTACTAGAGACGGAACCAGAAAGGGAGTCCTGGATGACCCCTATAAAGAATTTCCTAATGGATGGAACGCTTCCGACCAAGAAAAGCGAGAGGCGTAAAGTGATTCGTAAAGCCGCCCGATACGTTCTGCAAGGCGGAGTTCTTTACAGACAAGGGTTTTCAATGCCCCTCCTTCGGTGTGTAGCCCACGATGACATTAAACGTGTGCTGCAAGAAGTCCACGAAGGCGAATGTGGTGACCACACTGGAGGGCAAACTTTGGCAAAAAAGGTATTGCGGCATGGTTATTTCTGGCCTACCATAAACAAGGATGCAGTAAGATATGCACGATGATGTGATGCGTGCCAGAGATTTTCAAAGATACCTAGAGCGCCTCCAAGTCAGTTAAAAACAATGATGAGTCCATGGCCTTTCGCTATGTGGGGAATTGATATCATAGGAAGTCTCCCCATAGCAAGGGGCGGAGCAAAGTTCGCTATTGTGGCCGTAGATTATTTCACTAAGTGGGTCGAGGCTGAACCACTAACTACAATCACAACTAAACGAGTGATCAACTTCATCGTGAGAAACATCATCTGTCGATTTGGGATTCCAAAGATTGTAATAACAGACAACGGAACTCAGTTCGATAGTGCTGAATTCAGAAACTTCTGCCAAAAATACCACATCGAGAATCGGTACACCTCTATGGAGCACCCACAATCGAACGGACAAGTCGAAGAGGCAAATAAAGTAATTAAGTCCATTCTGAAAAGAAGAATGAAGCGGGCTAGAGCCATGTGGGCTGATGAATTGCCCTTGGCACTACGGGCCTACAGGACAACATATAAATCGGCAACAGGACATACCCCGTTCTCCCTTGCTTTTGGAACGGAAGCAATCATCCCGGTTGAGATAAAGGTACCTTCTCATCGGGTGACTTATTATGATCCAATGACCAATAATGAAATGCTCCTTGAGTCCCTGGATATGATCGAAGAAAAGAGGGATGAAGCAGACCTGCGTGCCCTGAGATGCAAACAACAGGTCGCCCGATATTACAACAAAAAGGTCCGAGCCCGAACCTGGGAACCCGGAGACTTGGTTCTGAAACGTGTCTTTCCACCCCCAACTCATATGGGAGCGAAGTGGGAAGGACCGTACTCTATCCTGAGCAAGCTTGATAATGGAACCTTCAAGCTGGCAACCGTAGATGGAAAGGAAATCCCCAGAGTGTGGAATGCCCAACATTTACGGCCATATTTAACATGAGAGTTTCAAATTTATTCTTTTGCTTTGTTAAAAAACTATGTACAGGGCATGACTTGCCTAGAATAGTCTGATTCCTTAAAGCAAGAGATTATAAAGTGGACGTTGGTCATGATTCGACCGAACCACTATAAAAATACTGTGTGTCATTTGCCTTTATTGCATCTTGATTTATTTGCCTGTTTATTTTTATGAAAATCAATGTGAATAATGCAGGTACCTGGAGTCCGGTGCCAACCGTTCCCCCCGTAGACTAATCGGAGGAATCCAAAGCCTTGGCAAAGGCTCCGACTGTTTGTCCGATTAGTTTTAATCCACGGAGCATGGGTTAAAGTGTACACCTAGGATGAGTTTGATGAGCATGCATGATTGCAGACTGCTTGATCCGTGGCTCTAACTCTCCAGAGTAGAGAGAGAGTATAAAGGACACAAAGATGACATCCACGAATAACGGCGGTATACCATGATCGAAGCTGCTTGAGCACGAACTCTAACTCTCCAGAGAGAGAGAGAGTATAAAAGCGTCTCTGATTGAGCGCTGAGAAATAGCTCCCTCCCCGCTAAAGGATCGGGGAGCGAATGAGTCGCTGAGCACGAACTCTAACTCTCCAGAGAGAGAGAGAGAGAGAGTATAAAAGCGTCTCTAATTAAGCGCTGAGAAATAGCTCCTTCCCCGCTGAAGGATCGGGGAGCGAATGAGTCGCTGATCACGAACTCTAACTCTCCAGAGAGAGAGAGAGTATAAAAGCGTCTCTGATTGAGCGCTGAGAAATAGCTCCTTCCCCGCTGAAGGATTGGGGAGCGAATGAATCGCCGAGCGCAAAACTCTAACTCTCCAGAGAGAGAGACAGTATAAAAGCGTCTCCGATTGAGCGCTGAGAAAGAACTTATTCCCTGCTAAAGGAACAAGAGCTGACTGAACTACTGTTATCCCATGAAATCTCCTATGCCCCCATATTCAGAAATAGGGGGCAACTTGTCGACAGTACTAATCAATCCTTAGTAAACCCCAGTCAGATGCTACAGTAACAACTGATTGGGGGGGCACATGCACTCGTATACATACACTGAACTTTGATACAGCAGTGTAACATAGCATGAAAATTCTTCTTCCTGTTGATTGACTGATTTGTAGTTATTATTAGTTAGCTAATGACTAAACATGGAAAGTTTATCTGGATACAGGTACACAATGATGCAAGGAGAGATAAACTTTTGTTTATATACTGCGAATCAACAAAGTGAAAAACAACCTAGAAACAAAAGTGAGGACCAGTCTCACAATTACACTTCCTGGCCAGTGGAAAATCTAAAGACAAAATATCAACAAGCAACAACTATCCTATTTACGCTTTGACCTCTTCTCTTGCTTCTGCCTCTCCAGCCTCTCCTTGTCGGCTTCAGATGGATCCCCTTTTTTCCTCTTCCGCTTGTCTATGAGGGGAACATCCGACTCCTCTGAAGTCTCCTCTTCCACCTCTTTCCTCTTGCTTCTACCAGAGAGGGAAGCCGGGAAGTCATCGGGGTTTGCGAAGTGAAGCTGTCAGCTGATGGATTTGGGCTGGATTTTCACAATCATCCCAGTTTTGGGATCGAATTCTGCAAGAGGGACTACGTCCAAAGCCTCATCTCCTACCTTCTTTGAAGCCAACTCTTTCTCCTGTCTGGCTTTTCGGCTGGCCAAGGTTTCCTCATCATCATCATCGGCCTTTTTGGCACCGATAGTGTCTTCTTCGTCATCTACATGGCGCCCATCCATGTCTCTTAAGGCTTCGATGGTCTCAGCATCTTTGGGCGCATCAGTGCTAGGTGACGGTATGCCTTTTTCTGCTGTTGTGACCTCTGCCTGCATTGGTACATCAATACCAGCTCCTGGCAAGACAGCCTCCTTCTCCACCTCCTTTTCTTTTTCAGCACCCATGTCGACGGGCTCGCCACCTGTATTACGAGGAGCACATGTTACTAACTCAAGTGGTTGTTCCACCAAACGACGACAATTCACAATTGCTTTGACAAATTGCGGGGAGAAAAGGGAGATACCTTCCGCAGACCCTCCTTCTTGGATAGTCGTAGGAGCTCCAACAATAGCGGGAGTTAGGCCCAAAGGGATTAGCGGATCATTAGGATGGTACTCCTCAACTCCAGAGGTTTTAGGCCCCACGGCGGAACTGGAACCTTCATCAATTTTGCTTTTACCTTTAGCCAAGGTTTTCTCCTTTTCCATCTCCGCCAGAATCAGGCGACGACCCTCTGCCAGGTCCTCAGGTTCATTGTCTCTTAGGATGCTCTTCATCAGTTCATCCTCAACGATTTCTTCGACTCCCAATCTATGTTTTTCGCCCTCCACAATGGCATCCCATAAATTGGCCAAAGTAACATGGTAATCTGGGATCCACGAGATGTTACGAGTTTTGAGAACTTGGCCAAGAAAATCGAAAATCATCTCTTCAAACCCCTCAATCTCCTTCTCTCTTGCAAGGAGCTTGTTGTTAGAAGCAGTGGCCAATTCAATGGCACTTTCAACGTTCTTTTCGGCAAGGGCTGTCCTTCTCTCCGCGTCCGAGACCTGGTCGTTCAAAATCACCTTTTCTGCTTTAGCCAGAGCCAAACTCTCTTTTAAACTCGCCTTTTCTGCCTCCCAAGCAGCCTTCTCAGTTTCAAAATGGCCTTGCGCTGTTTTCAACTCGATTTTGGCCATTTTGAGATCTTCAACCTCCTTCTTTAAGGCCATTTTCTCTTGGCTATTGGAGTCCAGTTCTGAATGAAAGCGCTGCTTGGCATTCTCTAATTCAGTCTTATAATTTTCAGCGTCCCTCCGTGCTAAAGCAAGCTGGGACTGAGCATCTTCCAGGTCCTTTTCCAATTTTTCCCTAGCCCTTTCGTTATTTTTAAGTTTTGCTTTAGATCTATGTGCTTCTATTTCGAGTGTTCGGATGACTTCCGAAAGGTTAACTGTGTGTTTTTTCATCATCTCATATTGCTTGGCTGCGTGCTGGATGTGCCCGATAGCTTCATTATCCCAATTTTTAGGGACCGGTTCCAAAGCAGGAACAAATACCATCCTGTCAAAGAATATGCCTGGAAATTGCTCCCGCAGCTTTTCCAGCCTACCTTGGATCTCGGGACCGTGGACGTAATCCCGTGACCCGGGGGCAGCTAACTCTGGTTGGCTGGTGGGAACAATGTCACTTCTCTCCTTCTCAGTCTCTTTGGATGAATCTTTGTCCCTATCTTTAGATTCGTGATGCCTTTTGGACAACCGACTGTGGGAAGGTGCACTCTTTGGAGGAGTCAACTCTTTTGGAAGTTTCTTTCCCCCTGTCGGAATTGTCGGATGACTCGAAGGCCTGGTAGAGGTTGACTTGGGTGGAGATCGAGGTTGCGAGGAACTCGGCCTATGAGAAGGACCGCGAGAGCGCTCAGTATCCGGGCGAAGGCTGGGTGTGCCCTAACGAAGAGAACGATACGAATAAGATTTCCTGCGGGACATCGTTCCTGTAAAAAAAAGAAGACCCGGGCCCGAAGACAGGCTCATATAGTTTCAAAAAGAAGAAGACATCGTTCCTGTAAAAAAAGAAGACCTGCGCTCTGAATACCGACGATATAAGAGTGCAGGGTCATATAGTGTGAGTGATGTGTGCATCCCATATAATCCCCCCTAACAGACCCGGGCCCGAAGACAGGCTCGTTTGACCAGTTTCTCGTCCTCTAGTTGGAACACTGATCTCTTCAGGAGCAAGGAAGAAAGGCCCCTCTTCAAAGTCTTTTTCTGTATATACAACATCAGGTAGAGGGATTTTATTCAGTTCGTCAAATAACTGCTCTTCTGTCAAGTCGTCGGGAGCAACGGTTTCAATTGGAGCAGAGATAGGAATTTCCTTGGACACGTCATTGCGGACCTCATCCCCTCTGTATATGTTCAGGTCCTCATCGTCTTGGATGACTATCGGAGAAGGACTCTTGCGAAACTTAGTTGTTTCTGCCGCTTGCGAAGTTCCCTCTCCTTCTGTTGGGGGCACATACTTATAAGGTTTGCCGCCGGTCCCAAGTCCAAATCTTCTGTCTAGAAGACGATGCTTATGAAGATTGTCATCAGTAATGCATTTTTTGATCCTTAAGAAGTCGGATCTGCTTTGATGAAGAATAGATAACCGATAGTTGTACAATGGACCCTCCGTTTTCGGGAAGATGTGATCTGTTTAAGACAAAGGAAAAAGCGGAAGAATGTTAATACTTAGACTCCTTGAGCAAGATATTCGATTAGGTGATCAAAGTTTACTTGATTTGAGCCATCTTCGTGAGCATCCAGCCTGTTTCCTTATATAAAACCAGTCGGACATAGGATCCCCAATGTTGCTGTATCCGTCGTACAGAACTTTCCTATTCGCAACCGATTCAAAGAAAGAGAAATTTGGAGTTGCCGAAGAACGGTGCTTGAAAAGAAAGAAGAACACCAGATCTCTGAATTTAAGCTCGGCGTGTAGGATCTCCGCATATGCAACATATAGAGAGTATAGAGATGCGTAGGCGTTTGGATGAAGCTGCATTGGAGCAATACCTAGTCGTCTTAAAGTTTCGATGGCGATCGGAGGAAACGGAGGAATAGCTCCTACTAGACACATTGTTCGACTGATCGCCATATACCCTTCCGGAGCTAGGTGGGGTCTATCTTCGCTTCCAGGCGTCAAGACATCGTCCCAAGGAATTCCGTGTCTTAAGCAGATTCTTTTAAGTTTTATCTCATCAAGCTTGGATGCTAAAGAATCAGAAAATTTATCTATCCCGAGTGCGCCTAGGATCTCGTCAGGAGCTCGCTCATCAGTCTCAGAATCGTTGCTGGATGAAGTACTTTCTGTCGGATCTGATTCTGTGGCTTCGTACTCAGATCCAGAATCTTCACCTCCCGGATTGATTGGAGGAATTTCAGGGTTGTACTATTCAGGAATCTCGGATTCCGCTTCTGTCACGGATCTTGAAGAAGAGTGATCATTCGACATTGCTGCTAGGACGAGAAAATATGAACAATAAGATTAACACTACCCGTCCCCCATGTGTGCAAGTACTGGTGTGTGTACTCGTGTGTGCATTAAAAATAAAGCGTGAAAGCAATCAAGATCATCAAAAACATTAGTCGTCGTATGCAGTCAAGTTATGTGGTCATTTAGTCCAGAAAGTCCAACGTCAAGGCTCTATCCTAACTGTTCAGAATTTTATGGTGACTAGGCATTGATTAAAGTTTGAAACTTCTCTGCATCGTCGGCTAGGAGTCGGATCGCAAGGAAGAGGGATCGCCCCTCTTGGATCACAAGGCAGAGGGATCGCCCCTCTTGGATCGCAAGGCAGAGGGATCGCCTCTTTTTGGATCGCAGACCAAAGGGATCGCTCCTTCACGAATCGTTGCAACACCCACGATACGCGCCTCTGCTGCCACCACGATCTTCCGTCTCGCTAGTCGTCTTCATCTTCTCCCCTCCTTGCCCACGATCCGAACCGGCCTCCTCTCTTCTTCTTCATCTTTTGTTTTCCGTCTCTTCTTCTCACCCTCGAACTCCAAGCTCCACGCCCATCAGCCATGGTGTCTCGATGGATTCCCCAAAGATCGCAAATTTCCATCGTTTTTTCCCACAAATTATTCGAGAAAGTTCGTGAAACAGTAGCGTTAACAAGTAAGGATGTCTTCCGTGAAATTACCTTTCTAAAAAATTGGGAAAGTGATCGGATATTTGAAGGTTCAAAATACTGGGGTTCGTTCCTCGAAGGAGCAGGCGAAACGATACGACAAAGAGTAAGAAGAAGGAAAGTGAAGAGGGGGGGGGTCGGCTTATATAGGCAAAGAGGGGCGACCGTTTGTCTCCCCTTCTTTGTCCTGCTCGATCCACGAAAGACCAGTGGGCCGCGAACCAAAAGCCCACCACGATTCGAGGAGAAGCACGTTTCGTTCCGAGGCCCAAGTGCACACACAAGAGCGGAACGAATATCTCTCTAACGGACCGCGACTCAACCCCGCGAAACGAGTCAATAAATTCAGGAATAAAGACTGAAAAATCTCGGAAAGAGAATTGATCACTGATTCGCGACTCGCTATGAAAAGACGATTCTATAGCTTCGAAGCATGTTCCATCTTCGATAAAACATACTTCGAGGGGGCAAAATGTTGGCTAGCTTTTTGACCAAGCCATCCAGGATCATTCATAAGAAGAAAGCATGAAACCACGATATCTAAGGATGCGGAGGAATGGATCGCACAATCGTCTCGCCCAATATCGGATCGCGCATCATCGTCTCGACCACCGTCGGATCGCACACTATCGTCTCGCCCACCGAGGATCGCGTCTCGACGAATCGCCCCCATCTCATCAGCGAACGACGCATCCAGGCGATCCGATCCAAACTTATATTGTTGCCCAGAGCGAACCGATCCGATCCCTTGGTGCATGGCGAACCCTCTGATCCATTCAAGCGCGAACTAGTCTCCAGCGATCCGAATCGCACGGATCTGGCGACACGTGTCCCTAACCGTCATCTGGACCAATTCTCCCCATCTGCACGATCCGATTTTCAAGCAGATCGCGACACCTGTCCACAACGGCTAATTTGACCATTTCCTCAACGGAGGCGATGCGATCCGATGTTCTCGGGATTCGTGCCACGTGTTACCATGACCCGCCTGACAAAATCAGCTATAAATAGCCCAGAGCTTGGCACTTTTTGGGATCTTTTTGGCAATATTGAGTACTGAATCCGCCATTGTTGTCAAACTACTGAAATATTGAGAGAAATCCTTGTTGTATTAGCTTTCAAAGCATAATCAATAATATATAAAGTGGACGTAGGCTCGTTAACGCCGAACCACTTTAAATTCTGAGTGTTATTTTCTTTTTCCTCGTTCTTCATTTGAAATTCTATAACATTCATAACAATTTGGGTGTTAGGTCCAAATTTTGATCTAACAATATGAAATAGTTGTGTTTATACAGATTAATATGATTGAATCTGTAAAATTATTTAAAACATGGAATTTTGCAGAAGCTGATTTCTAATATTGATTATGAAATGCCAAAATTGCTATTATATTGTCAATTTTGTTGGACATGTATCATATATATAAACAAATATATATATGTATGTATGTATATATAAAGATATATTCCATGGAATAAACTGCCTGATATCAATCTGTTTCTGATATTGAATTGTTCTAGTACATATCAATTGTTTGTGTAATCATTTCAAGTATATAGATACTTAAATGATTCTGTTATACAAATTTGATTTGTATAATTTTATTTTTTATATATATGTATATTATGATATATATATATATATATGTATATTACACATACAATTGTTTTAAAGGAACATTATGGCATGTTTTATAGAATATTGTTTCATTTGATAAACACACACACACATATATATAATTATATGTATATTGATTTATTTTGAGAACTGTCTCATATATAAATCTGCCCAGATGAATGTTGGAAGAAGCATGAATGACTATATTGGATATACCTATTGAATTTGCATTACGTTTTTCAACAGCAAATAAGATTTGCTGAATGGTTTATTAATTGCTTGTGTAGTGACACATAATGTGCAAATTTCAATAACTTGATCAATAACATAGGTCATAATTTACATATACATTTGTACATATATGAATCTGATATGATCAGATTTATTTGGATTTGAAAGAATCAAACAAGTCCTCTTTTAATTTAAATATATGTATGATCTGTTTATTTATGATTACTGGAATTTTAATTACAGTATGTATTTATATATTGATATAAATATATATGTATATGTTGCAAATGATGTTTGCAATTTGAATCCTTATATCATACACATTCTGAAATGTGTCAGATGACAAATTCAAAGTCCTGTAGACATCTAAACCAGTTTATGTGTATATGTATATATTTAATTGTTAGACATATGATAGATTGCTTGCAAATATAAAAGATAAATAGGAATAAAGATAAATGTTATTTTATTCTTAACAAACAAGATATATGATAGTCATACATTCATATAAATAAAATTTGACAGATCTTAACTTTGAAAACTAAATCAAAGCAGTTTGATTTTGAAGTGAATGTTATTGATTTAATATTTGAGGAGTATATTGCCTAATGTAATGATCATGTCTTGATCTATGACAATATTAAATTCAGTAAGACTGTTTCATCTTCCGTTTTAAGTCAAGATATATATATATATATATATATATATATATATATATATTCATTTCATTTGAAAATGCATACTGATTTGCATAATAACTTACTAGGTGATGTATGAATATAATGTATATTCATATCTGGTATATAAATAATTGATCAACTATGAATACCACCTATATAATTTTATGACCAAGTAAATCATAAATTTGATATCTCATTGTTGCAGCAAAACACTCTTTGTTTTATTTATAACCTGTAGTAGTTCCACATCCTTGAATATGCTGTTAATACATACATCTCATATGTGTGCATCCTCATTTCATGTATTGTTCCAAATGAAAATGTTTTCTTATTGTTCATGACAATGTGATTCAATCTGTTACACATAATTTTTATTTATTCCACATCATATCTAGACTCTGAAATTGTATTCTAGATATAATTACACTGAGTAAAATTCACATATTTAAGTTACTCACCACCCAATACTAGTCGATACGTAGTACATACATACATATATATATATATATATGTATATGTATATGTATATTTATAATGATAAATATATATATACACACATTTAGTTTAGTAAGTTGTGGATATAATTTGTTATCTATAGCAAAAGGACTAGATGGTTGAATTCTATACTGATTATGGTATATGTATGAATGTATGATTCATGCTGCTTAAAGCAATGCTTAAATAAGTTTATAAATAAAATACATTTGATGTATATGTTTGAGTTAATGCATGTGCACATATTAAATACATTTGATGTGTTTAATTCATGCGAACCCTATGAATTGAATTTTTTTTGATAGGGGATTGATGCTGCTACTGAAATTGTTTCAGCGAGAAGGCAAATCAGTCACTCAAAATCGACGGCAAAATTTGATTATAACACAGCATGAATCAGTGTGTATGAATCAGTGTGTTTTATGTATATAAACAAATTCAAGTTAGCATACATATGGTGTAAACATAATTAATGTGTGGTATTTGTAATGAGTATATGTATATGTAATTGTTATGTATATAGCAAATGCTGACTACACGGTAGACTGGACACTTAAATGCATAATAGTTTTGCGTTTGAGGATTGAATGGAAGTGTATGTGTAAATGCTTTGATTAACATCTTTATACAGTTTAATTTTCATTGCTGTTATACATTTGAACGGATCTATTATAGTAATAAAGGATAGATAGTTCTGAAAGTATAGTGGGGTTTGTAATATATTTTATTGGGCATCTGTACATATAATTGTATATATGTGAGATGCTAGCATTTCCTTATGTTAGTAAGTTTGAAATTAAAATACATTAGGTAATGTGATTTACTTCATCTAGTAAAATGGCCTGTGTTCTAAATGTTAGTCAGATATACCTTGATATATTTAGAGCTTCTTGGTACATGATTGACCAATTGGATCATCACCCTGGTTTTAACTTCCGGTACCCTACATGTTATATTTAACCCCTTTGAATATGTTCAAAAGACATAGTGGCATACTTGTTCTGTAACATTAAAATCAACGTACAAGTATGTTGTACATTATAAATATATTATTGCGTATATATGCAACATATATATAATACATATATTATGATATATGTAAATTAACTCTAATATTTTTCACCATAAGTTATAAATTCCCTCTAAAGCAATTTTTTTGTCATATTAAGTCATGGTGACGTCTTCCAATAATATACTCATCACTGTCCAAAATCATTGGATGTAACTAACGCCAAAGCGTTGTGCACCTTTTATTTTGGTTATATGCGATGGAGTAAAATGTGGTGCTCCAATCTATTATTGGGTCTGACTTAACTAGGCTGCATAATACGATTATGGCCTTAGAGGCAACAGCATGCATTATTCTATATTTTGAGCAAATGAATAATATTGAACAAAATGTTCATCATGCGATTCAAGAATTATATACGATATAATTGACATAAGATGTCTACCTAAAAGGTTATGTTTTGAGTTCAGCCAAAGCAGGGTCAAGGCATGACTAGATATGGATCTTGGAACACCATTATATGTATATAATGATATATATATATATATATATATATATATATATATATATATATATAAACAGAGGGATGTTAATTTGAGTGGGAGCATATTTTAGTTTAGATTACACGTTTATGTTAGTATACAATTCTGATTGTCAAAATTTATATTAAATAAATATTAAAGAATCGGTTATTATTTATTATCTATTGTAGATATTAAATAATAAATAACTCCGATAATTTAAATTTATCCTTAAAAGGATAAATTGAATTGAATCAAATTTCTTGACTAACATTGAAATTTGGGGATTGTCCTCAAACAAATTAAAACGTAATTGTTCTAACAAATATAGAGGATCTAAAATAAAAGTTAAAGTATGACTTTAACCAATAAAGATATAAATGTTATAAAATCTACTTATATATGTTTCTAGTATTAGATACTAGATATAAATCACATAAGTGTATGTTGATTTATATAAATTACAAAATAAGTAGAAATGAGATAAAAGGACAAGTGGACTTACGATTGGAAATGAAGCAGATGTTGCTGAATTTTCCATAGGAAGGCGATTCCTTTTATTATACTGGCTTAAATAAATAAATAAATAATTGTTATAATGAAATTCCATTTAAAATAAATGTTATTATAAAACTTGTTTTGATATGTTTAAATTTCATTTGTAGTAAAAGAACAATTGTTGTTCATTTTATTTAAATGAAATATCTAATGGAATTTCACAAATAGTTAATGAATTTTATAAATCTTTAACTATAATGTACCTGACATAAATACCAAGTGGATTAAATTTAGTGATTTAAATCCAACATTCTTTTAGCATTACCAGTTAACCAATATAAACAAGAAAGTATATCAAAATCCATAATGATGGAATTTTGAGATCATTTGATTTTGAATTATATGAGGAATACAAATCTTGTTTATTAGGCAAAATAACTGAATCACTTTTTCACTTGACACAGTGATTGAGTGACAAGTATTGGGTCTCAAATATAATGATGTATATGGAGTAAAGAATACATAAGCTAGAGGTAGGTTTTATTACTTCATTATATTTACTGATGATATCAGTAGATATAGATATGTATATCTTATGAAATACATATCGGAATCCTTTGAAAAGTTCAAAGAATTCAAAGTGAAGTTAGAAACCAATTTTAGTAGAAAATAAATATTTTTCGAACAGTTCGAAAGAGAACATTTAAGCCAATAAATTTAATGACTATCTGAATGAGTTTGGAATTGTTTCACAACTCTGTCCACCTAGAACACCATATTAGAATGGTATGTCTGAACGGAGATATCGAACCTTATAAGATATAGTACGATTAACGATAAGTCATATAGATCTTCCTATAAGTTAAATTTTCAATAATTATATTAAATCCCACTAAAACGATTTGAAGACGCGATATAAGATATAAACTAGAAAATGTTTCAATGTGTCTATTATGAAGATTTGGGATGAGAAGCGTTTACTAAACGTCTTGCCTTTGATAAGATCAAATCCAAATCTGATAATTATTTTGTGGAGTATCCAAAAGGATATTATTTCTATAAATCCTTAGAGAATAAGAGGTTTATTGCTCGAATTGGCATTTTTCAAAAAGGAACCAGTCTTTAAGATACCAATAAGAATGAAATAGATTTCGAAATGTCTCGGCAACCACAAAATACCATTGAATCTTGTATAGACAAGAAACTGAGTGGGAGTGATACAATAATTCTAATGTTATTTGATAACACATTAATTATTGTAAATAATGTTAGTTTAAAACAAGAAATAGATACTGATTCTAAGAAAGAAAATGTTTGGATTAAGAAGTTCATGATTGAACTTAATTTATTGTTGATCGAGTGATACACACTGCGATAACAATATGGCTGTTGCTCAGGCCTAAAACATTAAACTCATCATCGATCCAAACATATATTTTAAGAAATATAATTCTTATGTGAAGTTGTTCACAGAAGAAATAAACATATCTGCAAAGTTACAAAAGTTGTAATGTTGTAGACCTACTGAATTAAACTCTGTCGCAGCAGAAGTTTAATAGTCACACTAATTTCATAAGTATACGATACGTAAATAATTGACTCTAGTGCAAGTGGGAGATTGTTAGAGTTTGTGCCCTAGAGGCAATTCATTTGATGAGATTGATAAGACTGTTGATGTTATTATTTTATTTGGAATAAAATATTTTTCTATTGTATTGTGTTTACCGCGTAATATAAATAATAACATAATAGAAGTCCTTAGAATAATAATACAGAATTATATAGTTCAAGTAAGACTGAACTTGAGATTATATAATGTGATAAGTATTATAATTCTTAAAAGTCCCTAGTCGAGTTTTATTGTTAATATAGGACAACAATAAAGCGTTAAGACTAGTATGTTGATTGACTGATGATCACATCTCATTGATCATTAATATATGTGATATTAATGTCAAAACATAAATACGTATTGGAGAATATCGTATTGGGCTGACCCGCAGTGAGATAACTCCATGGAATATAGTTAACAGTATCATAAGTTATTCTCATAGTGACAGTGATGTAATGGTCCTCAGACCTGAAATCAATATAATTTTATTCGAGGATATTTGTGTTTTGATATCATCTAAAATTATTTCGTAGAAGAGTAACGATAACGGTGATTATTGGATATATCTCGAATCGAATGAAAATTATGAATGATCTAGATGGAATTTAACCCTACGATATATTCGTGGTGATATCCATGGGCCTCTTGATTGAGTGAGACTGTGAAATGCATGGCCGTGCTCAAATATTGATTTGTTTTAAGCAGTCTACTCATTGATCAAGAAAACAGATTAAACCATAAGGAGGATGATACGATCCATGACTCCAGTTTAATCTTGGATATAATGGTTAAAAGAGTAAATTATATTGATACACTACTCACAAAGGTCATATCGAATCATTGATATTGTTGTAGCTTGGGTAGCAGTGATGTACTACTAGGTGCCGCTCACTGTTTACAGTTTAAGTGTTTAAATTGTTGCCAACGCTGCAACAACCTATAGGGTCACACATATAAGCGTTGTATAAGGTGAGAACGTTTAGAATAAAAGGGAAATCAAAAGGTTTGACATATTCTTTTATTTTAAATAAAGGTGAACGGGTTCTATGGGTTAACTAAAATTGTGGTGTGAGACATTATAAAGTAGGCCGTCTTCTTTACATTTTAGTTTATCCGATTCACAGATCAGAAAACCCTAGATCCCAATCTTCTTGGCTAGTACCAGGCTCTCCTTCTCTCGGTTACATTAGAGGATCTTGAGAACATCGTTTGTGGATACCAGTAGAGGCTCGTCGCTTTGATGCGCTAATGATTCGGTCCTTCCGCTGCTCAATGAATTTGAAGACTTCAACATATTCAATCATATCGAGTAAGTCAAATTTGGGGATTTTACAAACAAGCAAGGTATGAACCCTTTTGATTTATCGTTTTTGCATAGATCCGAATTTTAAATGTTAATTTCGCAAGTAATTTAGGGTTTCGATTAGATCCAGGATGCCTTAAATTTCCTTTCACACTAGTCCCCCGAGGAAAATGAGAATTTAGATGAGTCCTTAGTATGCAAAATACCAAATATGTATCTCAATAAACCTTTTCTCAGTTCTCGTGTACCCTTAACCTGTTCATTGGGTTCCCAAAGTCTCAACGCCCTGCCAGCAAACTCATAATTACATGTAACACAAAGCTGACTTATATCTCTCGACGCAAAGGCTTCCTACTTAAAAGAACATTGGAACGCGGCGACGATATCTAGCTTTTGTAGCTAAAATCTTGATCACCACTGACCATCAACACCATTCTCTGATCGGATCGTGGTTACATCATGGTTGGTTGGATATTGATGACTCGACCATATGTCCACATTTTATGTGCATATCCGAGAGAATCCAACCTGGCCATCACATGACCCGCGACAGATCCCGTTCAGTTCCTACACTGGCATCATCTTCGCTGCATCCCTTGGAGCACCGTCTTGAAAGCACCTCCACCTCCCAAAGAAGGCGATCTAGAGCCGAAGTCTAGGCCTTAGAAATTCCCGACTTTCCATTAGTGCCCAGACTCCACAAAAGTAGACACTTCAGAACTTGATGGAAAACTTTAGCCTTAACAGCTAACACCACGAACATTGCTAGCCACCGATGCGGTGCTTGAGTCGAAATACGATTGCATCGTGATTGGGTCACGAGTCAAATACTTAAACTAATAGCTCAACTATATGTCCATGTCCTACATGCACATTTGAGCCGTCAGTCCAAACAAGTCCATTCCTCGAGTGCCGTGCCGCAAGGCCATAACTCACCATTCCTGATCCGATCACACGATTCCATGCAAAGGTTGATGTTCACTCACTCAAGGTCGAAGCTAAGGCTTGGCGAAGTCATTGGAGTACGAAGTTCTGTTTTGTGCTCCTACACACCGGTAAAGTTATCTTGTTTTCAAACAAGCTTCAATCCCCTAAAGAACCTGGAAGATTTATTAAATGTCTGGATACGAATTCCAATCCCGTATCAGCAGGTACTTGGCGATTTTTCCCTAAAATCCTGCTTTTGTTTCCCAATATCCACCTCTCCATGTTCTAGACTGCCAATCCCAAAAGCCCTCTCACTTAGCATATCTCTCTTCCCTTCACCCAAAAACCTAAAAATAACTCAGACATCCAAGGTACAGAAGAAGATTTTTGTATCTTCCATGCCTTAAGCCGGTTTTCTGTCCAAAGAAGAGAAGAAAGGAAGCAAGTACAACTACAAGATCGGCACACTCCAATTGAACCTTTTGGGATTGGAATTCGGGATTGTATAACAAGCCGTGGTCACTTTCACTTGTCTTTGAAGCCACATCTACTGAATCAATCACGACTCAACGACCACTCGTGTACTCACTGAATGTCCAACCATCAAAGTGCATGCGCTTGGCATTTGGGTCCTACCTTGATTCGAGGGAAAATTTATGCGAGTACATGCCATGACATATGCCAAGTATTGTCCTTATAACGACGTCCGCATATACGAGTTCCCAAAACTTTAACCGTTGGGACTAGCTAGGATCGTTGAACGATTTTGTGCTTATGAATCCAAGCGATTCAGCGGGACACGCCAAACGACCAAGCTTTAGTCCAATGATGTTTCGATAACCAGATTATGCAATCTTGACCCCAAGACATGGCAAAGACCATGCATACGTGCTCTCAAAATCTCAACCGAACAAATCGGCTTGATTCGTTAACCAAAGGAGTGCTCACAAGCTTTAATGGATCAAATGTATTCACTAAATGGTCAACTCTCGACCCGAAAACATTTTGAAACCCAAATTGCGCGATCACAAGCCCATGGAATACAATTTACTTTCATGTCACTTACTACAACTTAGATCGCATCGCAAAAAACCACGTGCAAACATGTGAGTGCATACGCGATTATTACCCGATGACGATCCATTTGCACTTTGGTGCAAATGGAAGTCAGCGACAAATATTAAATCTCTTTAATCTGAATAAATTAGATGCCTTAGATAGATTTCAACCCAAGTGGAAAGAATCAAATAAGTCAAAGCTCTTAAACAATGCCGGAGTCCCAAACTCATGCCAACAGTCTTAAACAATACATGTCAAGGGAAAGGTCATGACCAATCGCTAAGCACCACATGGAGATGTTTCCGCCTATATCAGATTTTTCTCACTTTAAAGCCCCATTAACAAAAGACATATTTTAAGGGGGCAAATGTTAACCGGCATTCTGGTCCGGTTACCAGAAGTAGTCCAAGCCCACACGACTCGGCCTATCGTGTGGTTCAACGACCCAGGAGTGTTGCCAACATCTTTAGGAATCAGCACGCAGAGCCAAAGGCGAGCCGTCAGCTGGTATGGGCGCAGCACCTGTTACGACCAGCCCCGCACCAGCCAACATTTCCCCGAAATGCGTTGTGCCAAAATCCAACTAGCACGGGACGGTCGTCAAAAGAAAGGGATTTGAAACTATGAATCATCAAAGAACTTGTAGTATATCTCACAGCTCATGGAATAAAATACTTGACATGAAATAGGCGAGACATCGCATAAGCTGAAAACTAAACCATTATAGTAGTGGAATCCAAAAAACAACTTATGATCCAAACCATCATTATTACCACTTCAAAGTACTCTCTCTAAAGAAAAATAGAAAATGTACACTACTAATGCCCAAAGCAGTGACCACCTACAACACAGGGAGAATTTATGTAAATAGTACGTGGAAGCCTCCTGCTCATTTTCGGACAGCTACTCGTGCATACCACCTAACCTATCTCTAGTCTGCTCATTTAGGAGCACCCAGAGTAATAAGAAGAGACATAAAACTCTGGGTCAAACAAAACTCTGGTATGAGCGATAGCAGCAAAACAGAACAATAACAGGTATAAATAATCATACCTGAACCTGGACTTACAACCAAAGAGTTAGCACAACAAGATATACAGTACTCTAAGGTATCACTAGCATAAAGTGTAAAATGGGAGTGTGCATGTCATGGTGATAGCAAACATCAAACATAGCAATCATTCTCACATCTCTTACTCAGTGCGTAAAGCATACGAGATCCACCACTTTGATCACCAAATTCTTTTCTGTGACCACTTTGCCCTTGGGTTCTTAATGACCCCATAGCGCTGGCCCATAGCCACTAATCCCTTGCTACGATCACCTTGCCCTTGGGAGTCATCACGGCCCCATTGAATTGATCCACATCAATGCTACGATCACTTGCCCTTGGGAGTCTTAATGACCCCATTGCGTTGATCCATAGCCACTAATCCATCTCTCAGTAGTGAAATAAAGCTGTAAATATCGATAACCCCATTGCATACGTCCCGCAGCAAAGTCTAACTCACGAAGTTAACTTGTCGGTTCCTATCTGGATCTTAAGCAATAACCTCCCATTTTGACTTCCTTTGCATTTCGAGTTTTTGGTCATCATCTCGGTTCAGTTCGGTCTCCTTTATATTCACGTGGTGCTCAGGTTTGGGTCTTGATGCTCCACCAGGGTCAGATTGGTTCGTGATGCCTACTTCAGAGCATCGAGTCGGTACATGCTTCCTTCACCGGGTTGGGGTGCCTCAGATCGAGGTGTTTGGACCAAGCCGGCTCGTGGTCCTCATGTCCGCTCGTGGTGATGCCCCCTGGTGGCTCGTAGTTCGGGTAACTCTCCGGTTCGGTTCGGAGGAGATGGGGTCAGTTCGTGGTCAGTGGCAACGAGTGGGGTGTCACGATCGGATCGGGGTATTTCGGTTCGGAGCTCCGGTTCGTGATACATGCTTCACGAGCAGGGCGATCCGATCCGGTCCAATTTCCTGCACTTTTTGCAGCAAGCTATTTACTCCACACGACGGCATTTTTAACCATCTAACTTCCCTATGTACTCAAAAAACATTCCAAACAGTAATAATAACATATAGAATCAACCATAAACATTAACACGATGAATAATCATGTAAATATGGATCAAACATACCCATAGTCCATGCTTTCCCCTTAATCATGTTTAACCAGGTCTAACATTAGGATTAGCAAACTTAATCCAAATTAACCCAATTTTTATCCAGTAACATAAAATAATATTTCAGAATTTGTACATATTTTTCCAAAATTTTCAGAGTCATAATTTCGCTAATTAGCACTAATCACCCCTAATTAGCCGTAATTAGTGTAAAAACATGCTAATCACTCACCTTAGCCACAAATAAATTTTAGATCTGAAACTCTAACTGATTTGGCAAGCATCCCAACGTATTCCAATAGCTCTATCTCGATTTCTATGCTCATCCGCCTTAATTTGATGTAGATTTGGCTAATATGTGATTAGAATGAGATTAGAAGGTGATTTGTGGGTTGGAGGCCATTGCTAGGGTTCAAGAGATGATAAGTGGTGGATGAAAAATGAATAAAACTAATTTCCCAAACCTTATAAGCCCTCCCATAACCCAAATCCCGAAATGGGTTATGGGCTTAGTTGCTAATCACACGGTTAAGCCCAATTATGTTGTTTTTCACCTTCCAAACTTTATTTCAGCCATATCTCCCAAAAGGTAAGTCGGTTTGATTAATTGACCACTCCACGGAAATGTAAACCATCATTCGAATCTAATGGAATTGATTTCAGGTCAAAACTCCTTACCAATCAAAAGTTATGGGCGCAACAAGATTCGCTAGGGGTAAACGGTCATCTAAAATTTGGCAAAAATCGTGAACTTGGGAAATGACCCCAATAGTCGTTCCCCGAAGTTACATGACTATACGACTTCGTATGTGGAAGAAATACATATTCTATGATCCTCCAGTACATAGAATGCGGGTCGTTACACTCTCCCTCCTTAAGAAATTTCGCCTTTGAAATTCCTTAATCAAGAAAACAAACAAAAGGTCCCGCAGCCTATCAACCATTTGCAACAATCAAACATACATAACAACACAGAAAGCCTATCCTAGCATGTGGTTTACTAACAAGGGAGTAACTATATCACAATTAAAAGCTTATCAGGCAAAGAGTTCTGGATATGACTTCCTTATGCTCTCCTCTGTTTCCCAAGTACAGTCATTCACATTATCGCCCCCACTGGACCTTGACTAGTTCCACCATCTTCCTTCGAAGCTTCTTCGTATTGTGCTCAACATTATGAATCGGTCTGCGGTCCCAACCACCTTGGGTTCTATACCTTGATGTCGTCCAACTGGTCCGGTGAAATAGTCATATCAAAATCGTGCACGAACTTCCTTAACTGGGAAACATGAAATACATTGTGAACTCCTGCCATCTTGTCAGACAATCCAACTTTATATGCCAAATTCCGAACTTGTTCGAGAACTGGGAATGGACCAACAAACCTGAATGCCAACTTACCTCTTCTTCCAAACCGAATTACACTCTTCAATGGGGAAATCTTGACGAATACCAAGTCATCCACGGAGAATTTCAAATCTCTTCTTCTTTTATCTGCATAATACTTCTGCCTATCTTAGGTAGCCTTCATTCTCTATTGAATAACCTTGATCTTATCTGAAGTTTCTCTTATTACATCTAGCCCAAGCACAAATTTCTCACCGGTCTCCCACCAACATGATGGTGAGTTGCATGGTCTTTAGTACAAAGCTTCAAATGGAGCCATACCAATACTAGACTGATAACTATTATTATACGGGAACTCAACTAAATTCAAATGGTCATCCAATGACTCTCCAAAATCCAATATACAAGCTCTCAGGAGATCCTCTAATACACAATTCACCTTCTCTTTCTCACCATCGGTTTGAGGATAGTAAGCGGTACTGAGATGCAATTCTGACCCCAAAGCCTCTTGTAAGCTCTTCCAAAACCCACTAGTAAAAAATGGATCTCGGTCACTTACAATACCTTTGGGTACTCCATGAAATCTCACTACCGACTTTATATACAGTTATGCTTATTTAGCTGTCGTTCTATTTGAGTTGACCGGTAAAAACCTTGCACTTTTGGTCATTCGATCCACAATCGTCCAAATACTATCGTGACTCGATCTAGCTCTTCGTAAACCATCAACAAAATCCATTGAGACTTGTTCCCATTTCCATCCGGGAATTTCCAATGGTTGCAACAAACCACTAGGATTCTCTTGCTCGGCTTTAACTAACTGGCAATTCATGCTCCTGGATATAACTTCCCAACGTCTCTTTTCATCCCTTCCTAGTAGTAGGTCTGCTTCATGTCTTGATACATTTTGTTAACACCGGGATGTATAGTCAGTTTTGAGTGATGACACTCTCTAAGCACTTCATCCCTCAATCCATTAACGTTGGGTACAACCAGTCTCCCATTCTTTAGGAGCCATCCTTCTCGATCAATTCCATACTTTTCATTTCCTCGCCATCGATACCCATATTTACCTTGGAGATGATTTCCAATAGGTTATGGTCATCCCTCTGGCTGGAACCAATCCACTAAATCAAGGTGGGTCTGATCGTCAAACTTGCTAACATCGCTGGATCCAATTCGCATTTAGGCCTAAAATCATGTCACTGCGATATTCTCCAATTTCTTCCATTCCAGAAACATAGCCCCCAAACTAGCATCTCTCCTACTCAATGCATCAGCTACCGCATTGCCCTTCCCGGGTGTGTATACGATATTGAAATCATATGAAGACAAGAACTCTACCATCTCTGTTGACGAAGATATAAATCCTTTTGAGCGAAAAGATACTTCAACGACTTATGATTGGTAAATAACTTGAATCTTTCTCCTAAGAGATAATGTCTCCACATTTTCAACGCGTTTACGATTGCTACCAATTCCAAATCATGGGTAGGATATCTTTTCTCATGCGGTTTCAGTTGACGACTAGCATAAGCTACAACCTTACCTCCTTGCATAGTGCAGCACATAGCCTGGTACAACATGCATCCGTGTATACCGTCATCTCTTCATTCCCCTTAGGAATGACTAATACTGGTGCGCACATCAACTTTTCCTTTAGACTCTTAAATGCATTCTCACACCTTTCATCCCAGACAAAAGCTTGGTTCTTCTTGGTCAACTGAGTTAACGGTGCTTCTATCTTGGAGAAGTCTTGGATAAACTTACGATAATATTCAGTTAACCCTAAGAAACTTCTTACGTCTATTGCATTCCTGGGCGTAAATCAATCCTGTACCGTAGCCACCTTCGCAGGATCCACGGCAACACCATTCTCTGAAACAACATGGCCTATGAATCTCACTTCCCTCCTCCAGATGTGACACTTAGAAAATTTTGCTTTCAATTGGTGTTTCCTCAACACCCCCATCACTGTCCTCAAATGTTTCTTGTGTTCTTCCTCTATCCCCGAATAAACTAAGATATCGTCCACGAACACAAGAACAAACTTGTTCAATTGATCCCTTAATACCCTATTCATAAGATCAACAAAATATGCGGGCGCATTGTTCAACCCGAATGGCATGACCAACCACTCATAAAATCCTGATGGCGTCCAAAATGTCGTTTTAGGTACACTCTCAACTGCTACTCGGAGCTGATGAAAACCTATCTCGAGATACAACTGGGAGAACACTCTTGCTCCGTTTAACTGATCAAGCAAATTGTCTATCCACGGAAGGGGACACTTATTCTTCCACATCACCTCGTTCAGCTCATGGTAGTTTACACATAAGCGAAGGGAACCATCGACCTTAGTGGCAAATACAACTGATGATCTCTACTCGAAAACACTTCTTCTGATAAATCCCTTCTTCAAAAGATCACCAACTTGCACTTCGAGCTCTCGCTGCTCCCTTGGCGCCATACGACGAAGTGGCATCACTATAGGTCTGGCATCTTTCAGTAAATCAACCCGAAACTCGATCTCTCGGTGTGGTGGAAGTCCGGTCACTTCCTCGAAGATGTCCAGATACTCGCCAGCAATAGGCACATCTGACAACTCATCATGCCGGATATCGAGGGAATTTATAAAACTACCTATCACCCCATCATTAGGTAGGCCACCAAATAGTACCCTCCGCCCATCATCTGCTCTAATGATCACCGAAGACCCCTCACAGTCTACCACCACCCCATACCTTTGGAGCCAGTCGACTCCCAAAATATTGCCAAACCCAGTAAAACCTAGAACAAAGAAATCACAAGAAAACATACATCCATGACTCGATAAGACCAAATTATGACAAATCATACTAAGGCTAGTCGAACCATTGATCGCTTTCGTCACAACTAAAAGTCAATCAACAATCTTGGGTTCCAATTCCCAATCTATCTACCAGGTCACTATATATGAAGAAATGGGAAACCCCGGTATCAAACAACACTCGAACACGAACATCATAAACAGAAAGCATACCTTAAATGACGACACTTTTTCCCTTCTCCTCCGCAGTTGGGGCATTCAACGAGGAAGGAACAATGTTGATAGCATATGCTTTCACGATATGCTTCTCTTTAGGAGGTTGTGGGCATTTATCCTTGTGATGTCCCATTTGGCCACAATTGAAGCACTCCTGTCCTCTGGCTTTGCTCGACAGTCTTTGGCATAGTGGCCCTTCTTGCCATAGCTATAGCACTCAACATCTTTCTTATTCTTTTTCTGGCCATCCTTAGCTTGGCTCTGTTTCCTCTTATTCTACAAATTATTCTTGCTTCCAGCACTTTCATGTGGCTTTGGGTCTCCTGCAAATGTAACAGCAACCTCGGTTTCTAATTTAGGGTAAAGGCTCTCAGATCTCAATGCCTTTCCCACAATAGACTTGAAGGTCTCATCAATGTGGTTTATAAGTCTTTCCCCCAAGTACTCATCTAAGCCAGTTATGAACTTCTCGTTCTTCTTCTCTGCAGTATCGATAAGAGATAATCCATACTTCGATAAAGTATCGAACTCAGCAATATATTCCAAGCCTGCCCTACCATTCTTCTTAAGTTCCAAGAATTTCTTGAATAATTCTAATTTCTGAGTAGCCGGAATAAACTTGTCACTGAAGCGAGTTTTAAACTAATTCTAAGTAACTTGATCCTCGGGAGTAGCCGCTTTAATGGAATTCCACCAATTCATTGCCCATCCTTGAAGTTGACGTGATGCTAGCTTTCTCTTCATTGCAACATCGATCAATAAATCCTTGAACATGCGCTGACAACTATTAAGCCAATCTCGAACATCCCTAGCCGATTCCGTTCTATGAACGACTTCCCACCAAGACTAGTATAATCCTTGTTAAGCTTGGCGAAATCGGCCCTCATAAAGGTAGTAAACATCATCCTCATATTAGGGACATTCCCATTGTTGGCCCTTGAACCCTTAATCCTCATATAATGGCTCATCGTTAAATTTGTAAAGAGGAAACGATTAACCATCTCCATAGTGATGCCAATGCGACTTCATCCTTAGATATACTAATAGTATATATATTTATATATAGTTTTTGAAAACCAAAATATCACAAATACGCGCTATCATATACGTATACTATCTCTCCCTAATGTCTTCCCCTAGGTAAACTACGCAACCTAGGCTTTGATACTAAGTATGACGGCTTGCCCTGCACCAGCCGACATTTCCCCGAAATGCGTTGTGCCAATGTCCAACTAGCACGGGACAATCGTCAAAACAAAGGGATTTGAAACTATGAATCATCAAAGAACCTGTAGTATATCTCACAGCGCATGGAATAAAATATAATAATAACATACTTGACATAAAACAGGCAAGACAGCGCATAAGCTGAAAACTAAACCATCATAGCAGCGAAGTCCAAAACATAGCTTATGATCCAAACCATCATTATTACAACTTCAAAGTACCGTCTCTAAAGCAAAATAGAAAATGTACACTACTAATGCCCAAAGCAGTGACCATCTACAACACAAGGAGAATATACGTAAATAGTACGTAGAAGCCTCCTGCTCATCTCCGTATAGCTACAGTGCATACCACCAAATGTATCTCTAGTCTGCTCGTTCAGGAGCACCCAGAGTAATAAGAAGAGACATAAAACTCTGGTATAGACAAAATTCTGGTATGAGCAATAGCCGCAAAACTAATCAGTAACAGGTATAAATAATTATACCTGAACCTGGACCTGCAACTAAAGAGTTAGCACAACAAGATGTAGAATACTATAAGGTAACACTAACATAAAGTGTAAAATGGGAGTGTGCATGTCATGGTGATAGCAAACATCAAACATAGCAATCATCTTCACATCTCTCACTTAGTGCGTAAAGCATACGATATCCACCACTTTGATCACCAAATCCTTTACTACAACCACTTTGCCTTTGGGGTCTTAATGACTCCATTGCGCTGGTCCATAGCCACTAATCCCTTGTTACGATCACCTTGCCCTTGGGAGTTCTAACAGCCCCATTGCACTGATCCATAGCCATGCTACGATCACTTGCCCTTGGGAGTCTTAATGATCCCATTGTACTGATCCATAGCCACTAATCCGTCTCTCAGTGGTGAACTAAAGCTATAGATATTGATAACCCCTTTGCACACGTCCCACAAGAAAGTCAAAAGTTAACTCGTCGGTTCCCATCTGAATCCTGAATAATAACCTCCCATTTGGACTTCCTTTGCATCTCGGGTTTTTGTTCATCATCTCAGTTCGGTCTCCTTTATATTCGCATGGTGCTTCGGTTCGGGTCTTGATGCTCCACCAAGGTCGGATCGGTTCGTGATTCCTGCTCCAGAGCATCGGGTCAGTTCATGCTTCCTTCAACGGGTCAGGGGTTTCAGATCATGGTGTTTTGGCCAATCCGGTTTGTGGTCGTCATGTCGGCTCGTGTTGATGCTCCCCTTGCGACTCGCGGTTCGGGTAACTCCGCGGTTCAGTTCGGAGGAGATGGGGTCGGTTCATGGTCACTAGCCATGAGTGGGGTGTCATGATTGGGTCGAGGTACTTCGGTTCGGAGCTCTGGTTCGTGATACATGCTTCACGAGTGAGGCAATCCGATCCGGTCTAATTTCTGCACTTTTTACTACAAGCTATTTACGCCACACGACGACGTTTTCAACCATTCTAACTTCCTTATGCACTCACAAAACATTCCAAACAGTAATAATAACATATAGAATCAACCATAAACATCAACACGATGAATAATCATGCAAATATGGATTAAACATACCCAAGTACATGCTTTCCCCTTACTCATGTTTAGGATTAGCAAACTTAATCTAAATTAAACCAATTTTTAACTAGTAACATAAAATAATATTTTAGAATTTATGCATATTTTTCTGAGTCATTATTTCGCTAATTATCACTAATTAACCCTTATTAGCCGTAATTAGTGTGAAAACATGCTAATCACTCACCTTAGCCACAAATAAATCTCAGATCTGAAACTCTGACATATTTGGCACAGATTCCAATGTATTCTGGCAGCTCTATCTCGATATCTATGTTAATCCACTTTAATTTGATGTAGATTTGGCTAATATGTGATTGGAATGAGATTAGAAGGTGATTTAGGGTTTGGAGGTCATTGCTATGGTTCAAGAGATGATAAGTGGCAGCTGAAAAATGAATAAAACTGATTTTCCAAACCCTATCAGCCCTACCATAACCCTAATCCCGAAATGGGTTATGGGCTTAGCTGCTAATCCCCCGGTTAAGCCCAATTATACTGTTTTTCACCTTCTCAACTTTACTTCAACCGTATCTCCTAAACGGTAAGTCCGTTTGATTAATGTGACCACTCTACGGAAAGCTAAACCATCATCCAAATCCAATGGAAGTGGTTACAGGTCAAAAAGCCTTACCAATCAAAAGTTATAGGCGAAACAAGATTCGTCAGGGGTAAAACGGTCATTTAAAATTTGACAAAAATCGTGAACATGGGAAATGACCCCAATAGTCGTTCCCCAAGTTACACGACCATACTACTTCGTATGTGGAAGAAATAAATATTCTACGATCCTCTGATGCGTAGAAAGCGGGTCGTTACAACACCGGTGGGGGTCCGGGGCCCCACAGTCCTGGTGGCGATCGACCTAACTAGTTAGGTCTAACAGTGGGCACTGCCCGGTTCATTCGATTTCCACCAACAAGTGTATTACCTAGAGTCACTGGATCGACTCAATGTCAAGATTCGGCCAATAACTTTCATGATCTTTGTATCCCTCAAAGCTAGACCACATCCACATTGTCGTACCCGTCCCTTCCGAATCCCCCTGCCCAACTAGTGTAAAACTCCTACCCCACTAGGTAAAAAATTAGTAGCCCATAAGTTATGAATTTCGTACCTCCCCCCTGGGGGTTTGAAGCTCGTACCCCACGGGATATGAATTTTGTGCCACACCGGGTAAGAATTTCGTGCCTTCCTAAGATGTGAATTTCATACCCCCACCGGGTGTGAACTTCTAACCCCTAGAATGGGGTACGAACTTCCCAGGCACAATGGAAGGGATCCGAGATTCTAAAGGACTATGTCTGGGTCCGAAATGTACTACTGTGGTCCCCTACTCCCACCTAACCACTCTACTATAAATACCCCTCACTTCCTACATAAAAAGGGTTAGTCCAAGCCCTCTCCCTAGCTTTAATGGCTTCCTAGGAAGAAGATATTCTCCCTTAAAGCCTCCTAGACACCTTCCTACTTTATACAAGGAAGAAGACGAATATGCTCAGACCCATGAGTATACTCATGAAGGTCTAGCCATGCTTTTGGACATTAGACCACCTTTGGACTTCTTGACATCTACAAGGACCTTAACATCACCTCTTCTACTCAACAAAGAAGAAGAAGGCCTCAGATCCCTCACTCAGATCCCCTACCTCATATCCCTCACCTCAGACCTCTCACCTCAGATCCTTCACCTCAGAGCCCTCACCGTGGACCCCTAACCTCGGATCCCTCAACTCGGATCCGTTAACTCAGACCCCTCACCTCGGGCCCTTCACCTAGGATCCCTCACCTCTGACCCCTCGCCTCGGATCCCTTACCTCGACTCCTCTCCTTTGGGTACCTCCACTTCGACTCCGCTTCCCTTGGTTCCCTCAACTCTGCCACATCATCAACAACTCCTGCTCAGCAAAGAAGCTCAACATCAAGGAAGCTCAATAGCAAGGACTAATAGGATATTGTTAATTAATGTAACTTCTTATAATAGTGTCTTATTGTACTTTGTTGTAATGAAATAAAATCAGTACAGCCTTCAAAGTGGATGTAGTCCCCGACGGGCCGAACCACTATAAATAACTGTCCTTTTACTTTCTCGCATATTATTACCGCATCTCCAATAATTTTCTTCTTTGGACATTTAGTTTCAAATTTCTAGACCTCTCGGATGTTGACGACAATTTTAGACATCAACGCCATGCAGTTTCGGCGCCTACATAGTTACCCCACACATGTAGAACCCAAGACTACACAAGATAGGCTCAGAGTCCAACCATAAATAACCCTCATGACCAAGTGTACTAGTGAACATCAAAAATTGACTTGAAGATCCCATATAGTTATGTGAGCATATGTCACAGACTTCCTAACAGAAACCTGAATATTAGTAACGATACATCTCATACCGTACACTCTCATTTATCGGTTTATTCTAAGTCAGCCAATTCCACATGAAAATAACTTCAATTGAACAAGCCCGTAATTAACCAATATAATATACTTTTGTATCCTATACCAGGTACTAAATTGTTTAAGTCACATTCTTGTTCACTTGAAGAGTGCGAAAACATGTAGTTTTATATAAAAAGATATACTTTAGGAAATCAGATTTTCCAAATGATTTATAGAACAATTTATTAATCACTTATTTGAAAATCCCTTTATAAACAAAATATTTGTATATCAATAATTTTTGAATAATTATAATTTTACGAGTAAATATTATAAAATATCTATCTTAAAAGGCTTCGTATACAAATATAAACTTTTTATAATACAGTTTATAAATCACGTGCGTGTGTACATAGAAAAAAGAAATCTACATGAAATAAACACACGAATATTCACATGTGTTGATGTTAAAAATGGACAATAACAACCAAGATGTGATTTCACACTTCACAAAATGTACAGATCTAGAAAAATGGTAGCCGCAAACACGAAAGGCTAGTAAAAAAGAGAGGATTTATAGTAGTTTGGCCTAGAATTGGCCTACGTCCGCTTTGAAGAGTATTCTCATTATCATCATTGAATTTACAAGGTACATAATTCCACTAATTCCACTTATTTTATCTCTTTTACTATATTTATCTTTATTTCTTCTCTTTTCTCTATAAAATCTCTAATCTCTCCAATCTCTATCTCTTTCCAGTGGCAGAAAAAATCAATCTTCTCTAGTATCGTCGATTGTTGAAGTATTTCTTAGTTAATCGCAATCGGTGAATGACTTTGATGATTTCAAAGTTGGATTGGTGACGGATAAGCTTCGATATTACTTTGGAGAATTTTAATGGAGTTTGAGTTGTCTTGGAGGAGCTTAGAAATGATTTGGGCAGCACTTCGTGGCGGAAAATTTGGTCCTTAGAATGTGGGAAGTCATGAATTATTTATAGGCATAGTTTGAGTAGAGCGGCAAAACTAAAAAATTTCATGTGCAGGATATGGATCGGTCGTCCGATCCATCAATATTACGTAGATTCCACTGCATCAAACTTATAACTGATCCATAAGACATTGCTTCTGCCCGATCCATATGCTGGATGTCTTCGATCCATGGTTACAGAACATAACCAATCCATACGTATGAGTTACGACTGACCCATCAAGCCATGCCATGTCTGACCCATTGTGTGGTTTAAGGACCGATCCACAACACTGGGTAGTGGTTGATCCATGGAGCAAACAGTGACTGATCCATGGGAAATAGAAGTGCTCCGATCCATAGCTTAGCTTATGACCGATCCGTACGTAGGACCAGTGACCGATCCATGCCCTTTGGTACTGACCGACCCATAGA
Organism: Allium sativum; assembly: GCA_030737875.1. Classification (NCBI taxonomy): domain Eukaryota; kingdom Viridiplantae; phylum Streptophyta; class Magnoliopsida; order Asparagales; family Amaryllidaceae; genus Allium; species Allium sativum. The sequence goes on along the minus strand of CM060927.1, from coordinate 191,855,119 downwards.
CTATAGTTTATCCCGATCCATAAAACAAGGTGGTGACTGATCCATTATATTACCAAGTAAACGATCCATCATTTATGCTCTAATTTTTAGTGGATTAACTTTTGTCCCTCGGAGTTTATAATATATTTTTTTGTAATAAGAATTATGAGCTTCAAAATGAATGTTTAAACACATTGTGAGTTGTTATCATAGAATGATGGGTTGATCACGTCTTGAATGTTTTGTTTTGTTGTTTTATATATGGAACGTCACATATATTGTACTATGGATCAAACGCAAATGAACTTAAATGGACCGGGTGCAGTACACATGAGGGATCGGTACGGCTCGACACAAGATGGATCAGATCGCTCAACCCACTTACATCTTTCTTTTATAATCCTTTTTGGACCCGTACTCTTTCACTTCATCTTCCTCTGGCAAAAATTCATTTTAATGGCCTCGATCTGCTCCTCTTCAACCAATTTCCTCCAATTTTGATTAAATCCGCCTCATCGATCATCAAAAGCCCCAAGTCCATCATCAAATTCAATTTTTGCTGCAAAATCCTACCAATTTCGAATCAAATCAGGAAACTCCTTTTAGATCTGAAGCATCGTGCATGCTAGATGTGATTGCTTCTTTGAATTCTATGTCAAATTGATTCATGGTTTAGAATTTGAATCGAATTGGTTTTGAGATTGGTTTTACAGTTGAGATGATCTTTCGGGTATTTAGGATTTGCAATTATAGGTCGGCTCAATGATTTGTATTTGAAAATTTGTGTCGTGTGTTTTTCGAATGAATTTGAGATTTGAATGATAGTTCTTTTATTGAATGTTGAGTTGGGTATGAGATTTTGGATGATCTAACTTCCATAGTATGTAGAGGATATTTTTGAATGATAAATCCGACACAAATTCGACAATTTGTTCCATTATTTTATGATAGTTTATGCGAGAGTTTTGATGTTCACTCCCGAGTTTGCCCTCGTGATCGTTGAGTATATGTTGATCATCATTCGAGTTAGTATTTGTTGGCTTGTGCATCATTATTTGATTATACCCCGAGTAAGCGCCCATGAATGGCAGCAATTCATGGCCCGCCGTTGCATCAACTAACTGATCGATTCTAGGTAGCGGAAAACTACCACTACACCAAAAATGCCAATGAGGCAGTGCTCCTGCCCATATCTAAATCCATTGGCAGTGCTCTGAGCCAAATCAAAAAATGTTGTCTTTGTCAATTTGATACAGCCCAAGGCGGTATCAAATGCGTGGATTTTGTGATGGCCCGCCCCGCACCAACCGACATTTCCTTCGAAAGTGCGTTGTACACATGCCCGACAGCACGGAATGGTCGCCAAAGAAAGGAAAGAAGAGAATGAACTAATAAAGAGCCTGTAGAGCGTCTCACAGCGCATGGAATAAAATATAATAGTAACATACTTTGACATAAAACAGACGAGACAGTGCATAAGCTGAAAACTAAACATCATAGCAGGGAAAATCCAAATACAACTTATGATCCAATACCATTATTATAACTTTGTAAAATGCCGTCTCTAAGCAAAAAGAAAGGAAGGGTACACTACTAATGCCCAAAGTAGTGACTAGCAGCGACACAGGGAGAATATCTATATATCATACGTGGAAGCCTCCTGCTCGTCTCCGGTATAGCTACTCGTGCATACCACCAAACATGTCTCTAGTCTGCTCGTGAGAGCACCCAGAGTAATAAGAAGAGAAATAAAACTCTGGGTCAGACAAAAAGCCAGATATGAGCGATAAGCAGCTAAACAGAACAATAACAGGTATACTAAACCATACCTGAACCTGGACCTGCAACCAAAGAGTTAGCACTATATACCGTACAATACTCTAAGGTGCCACTGAACAGATGGTGTAAAGATAACGGGGGTGGGGGTGTGCATGTCATAATGATGGAAAAACAAATCAACCATAACAACCATCCTCACATCTCTCACTCAGTGCGTAAAGCATACGATGTCCACCACTGTCAATTACTAGACCCATCGAAGTAGTGACGGAGTTCGACTTGTACAACTACTGCTACTACCAAGCTTACCACATGGAGTCATGACCAAACCTTTACAAATGACCCCACTTCATTGTTCTATAGCTCTTTAGTCGTACCCAGTCCATTATGGCCCTGAATCCATTCACGTACTCCCTACACATAGTGATCCAAAGTTACAGATATCGACAGCCCCTTTGCACACATCCAGCAGCAAAGCCCAACTCATGAAGTCAACTCGTTGGTTCCCCTCTGGATCCTGAGTTCTACTTCCTATTTGGACTTCCTTTGCATCTCAGGTTTTGGTTGAATTGTAGTTGGTCTTCCAAGATTCGCCACGATGATGTAAAAGTACACATTCGGTTCGATAGCCTCGACCCGGTTTGATTCGGTGGTCCTGGCTCATGCCTTGATCAGTGCTCCATTCCTCCTCGGTTCGGTCCTCCAGCTCTGGTTCGGTGGTTGCTCCCTCCTAGATGTCCCGATCCGATCCGGTGCTTCGCTTCAACTCCAACTCCAAGCTTGGTCCTCCGTTCCAATTCCGCTCACTGACTCTAGTCCGATCCGATCTCCACGCCCTTCTTCCGATCCGATCCCCTGTTGGTCTCTCCGATCCGGTCCCCTGCCCAGCTCCAACTATAAGAAAATGGCCTTCCTTCTCGCCAAGCCCCTTATGCTAAGTTCTTATCTGAAGCGAGTCCACATTCCCGGTTCTCCTATCCGATCCGAGCCCAATAATCCGATCCGGTCCGGTTCGAAACCCTGCATATTTCCTACGACTTTCCAGCGACTGTTTTACGCCATATGACGGCGTTTTCGACCAATCTAACAGTTCTAATCAATCACAAAACATACCATACAGTCATAGCAACATAGAGAATCAACCATAAAAATAAAAACAACAACCATAGCATGTAAATTGGGTCAAACATAGCCTAAATCCCATATTTCCCCTTAAGCATGTTTAAGCAAAACTAATGATAGGATTAGCAAAACTTAACCAAATCGAACCAAATTTCTAACAGAGGCCTAAAACAATATTTTTGAATTTATGAATAATTTTCCAAAATTTATTAGTGTATAAATTCGCTAATCAACACTAGTTACCCTTAATTAACCATAATTAGTGAGGAACTATGCAAATCACTCACCTTGGCCACAAATAAAATACCAAATCTGAAATGAATCTCTGTTTGGCGCTGTTTCCAATGCAACACAGCAGCTCTAACCTTGATTTGGTGTTTTCTCTCCTTAATTTGATGTTGCTAAGCTTAGTCCGTGATTAGAAAGTGATTTGGAGATGTTTTAGAGGTTGGAGGCCATTATTAGGGTTCTTAAGAGGTAGATGGCGGCTAGAAAACTGAAATGAAATGAAACCTAACTCATTTCAGCCTCCCCATAACCCTAATCCCGAAATGGGTTATGGGCCCATTTGCTAATCACCTCATTTGGCCCGGTTAAGCAGTTTTCACCTTCTAAAAATTGTTTCATCCATATCTCCCAAATGGTGAGTCCGTTTGGCTAATGTGACCACTCTACATAATTATAAACCATCATCCGGATCTAATGAAGTGGTTTCATGTCAAAACTTCTTTCCAATCAAAAGTTATGGCCAAAACAAGATCAGCTAGGGGTAAAATAGTCATTTAAAAATCGGCAAAAATCATGAACATGGGAAATGACCCCATTAGTCGCCTCTCAAAGCTACATGACCATACGACTTTGTATGTGAAATAAATAAATATTCGACGATCATTCGATGCGTAGAATGCGGGTCGTTACACTCTTCCCCCCACCCTCTTAAGAAATTTCGTCCCCGAAATTCCTTAACCCAAAAAATACAAAGGATCTCGCATGCCTACCAACCACATACAACAATCAATCATGCAAAACAAACAAAACAAGCCTATCCTAGCACGCAGAAAGACTAAATCGAAGTTAAAATCTTACCAGGCGAAGAGTTCTGAATACGTCTTCCTAATGCTCTCCTCTGTCTCCCAAGTACTGTCATTCTTATTCTCGCCCCACTGAACTTTGACTAGATTCACCGCTTTCCTCCGAAGTTGCTTCGTATCATTCCCAATAATGCGCATAGGCTTGCGGTTCCCAACCGCCTCGGGTTCAACTTCGATATCATCCAACTGATCAGGTGAAATAGTCATATCCGGGTCATGCACGAACTTCCTTAACTGGGAAACATGAAATACGTTGTGAACTCCTGGCATCTTCTCTGGTAATTCAACTTTGTACGCTAAATTCCCAATTTTCTCAAGAACTGGGAATGGAACAACAAATCTTGGTGCTAGCTTGCCTCTCCTGCCAAATCATATCATGCTCTTCAACGGAGAAATCTTGACAAACACCAAATCACCAATGGAGAACTTTAATTCTCTTCTCCTCTTATCAGCATAACTCTTCTGCCTATCTTGGGCAATCTTCATTTGATGTTAGATAATCTTAATCTTAGCTGAAGTTTATCTTATCACATCGGGTCCAAGCACAAACTTCTCACCAGTTTCTACCCAACATGACGGTGAGTTGCATGGTCTTCCGTACAAAGCTTCAAATGGAGCCATACCAATACTGGACTGATAACTTTTATTATATGCAAACTCTACTAGATGCAAATGGTCATCCCATGATCCACCAAAATCCAATATACAAGCTCTCAAGAGATCTTCTAACACTCGATTCACCCTCTCTGTCTGTCCGTCGGTTTGAGGATGATATGCGGTACTGAGTTGTAGTTCTGATCCCAACGCCGCTTGTAAGCTCTTCCAAAATCCACTAGTGAACAACGGATCTTGGTCACTCACAATGCCTTTGGATATTCCATGAAATCTCACTACCCACTTTATATATAGTTCCGCTAACTTAGATATCGTCCTATTTGACTTGACGGGTATAAACCTTGCACTCTTAGTCAAACGGTCCACAATCACCCAAATGTTATCATGGCCCGATCTAGTCCTTGGTAACCCATCAATGAAATCCATTGACACTTATTCCCATTTCCATTCTAGAATTTCTAATGGTTGTAGCAAACCACTAGGCTTCTTTTGCTCAGCTTTAACTAGCTGGCAGTTCATGCATTTGGATATAAACTTCCCAATGTCTCTTTTCATCCCTTCCCAGTAGTAGGTCTACTTCATGTCTCGGTACATCTTGTTACCACCGGGGTGTATAGTCAGTTTTGAGTGATGACATTCTCTAAACACATCATCTCTCAATCCATTGACATTGGGTACAACTAGTCTTCCATTCTTTCTAAGCCATCCATCTCGATCAAGCCCATACTTGTTCATCTCTCCGTCGATTCCCATCTCTAACTTTGAGATGATTTCCAATAGGTTAGGATCGCTCCTCTGTCTGGAACCAATTCGCTCAATCAAAGTGGGTCTGATCATCAAACTTGCCAACATTTCTAGATCCATTTCGCACTTTGGTCTGAAACCATACCCAGCGATGTACTCCAGTTGCTTCTATTCTAGAAACATAGCCCCTAAACTGGCATGTCTTCTACTCAATTCATCAGCCACCGCATTGCCCTTTCCTGGTGTATATGCAATGTCGAAATCATAGGAAGCCAAGAATTTTAACCATCTTTGCTGCCGGGGATTTAGATCTTTCTGAGAGAAGAGATACTTTAACGATTTATGATCGGTAAACAACTCAAATCTTTCTCCCAAGAGATAATATCTCCACATCTTCAATGCGAACACGATCGCTGCCAATTCCAAATCATGGGTAGGGTATCTTTTCTCATGCAGTTTCATTTTCCGACTTGCATAAGCTACAACTCTACCTCCTTGCATCAATACAGCACCTAGCCCTATGCCACATGCATCCGTATATACCGTCATCTCTTCATTCCCTTCAGGAATGACTAACACTGGTGCACATGTCAACATTTCCTTTAGACTCTTGAATGCATTCTCTCACCTTTTGTCCCAGACGAAGGCTTGATTCTTCTTGGTCAACTAAGTCAACGGTGCTGCTATCTTGGAAAAGTCTTGGATAAACTTACGATAAAATCCAGCTAGTCCCAAGAAACTTCTTATGTCTGTTGCATTCTTGGGCGTAGACCAATCTTATACCGTAGCCACCTTCGCAGGATCCACGGCAATACCATTCTCTGAAACAACATGGACCAAGAATCTCACTTCCCTTCTCCAGAAGTGACACTTAGAAAACTTTGCTTTTAATTGGTGTTTTCTCAACACCACCATCACTATTCTTAAATGTTCCCTGTGTTCTTCCTTGTCCTCGAATAGACCAAAATTTCATCCATGAACGCAAGGACAAACTTATTCAACTGATCTCTGAATACCCTATTCATAAGATCCACAAAGTATGCTGGGGCATTGGTCAGCCCGAATGGCATGACCAACCACTCATAAAATCCAGACGGCGTCCGAAATGCCATTTTAGCTCTACTCTCAGCTTCCACTCTAAGCTCATGAAAACCTGTCGCGAGATCCAACCGAGAAAACCTCTCGCGCCACTCAACTGATCAAACAAATCGTCTATCCGCGGTAGAGGATACTTATTCTTCCTTGTCACTTTATTCAACTGGCGGTAGTCTACACACAAACGAAGGGAACCATCTTCCTTGGTAGCATACACAACTGGTGCTCCCCATTCAGAAACACTCCTTCTGATAAATCCCTTCTTCAAAAGATCGCTGACTTGCACCCCGAGCTCTCGCTGCACCCTTGGTGCCATACGATGAAGTGACATCACTATAGGTCTGGCATCTTTTACTAAATCAATACGAAACTTAATCTCTCGGTGTGGTGGAAGCCCGGTCACTTCCTTGAAAACGACCGGATACTGGCCAACCATGGGCAAACCTGACAAATCACTATGCGGGATGTCGAGGGAATTTAGAAACTAGCCATTAGCCCATCACCGGGTAGACCACCAAACACTACCCTCCGCCCATTATCCGCTCTAGCTGTCACCAAAAAGCCCTCACAGTCTACCACCTCCCCGTATCTTTGGAACCAATCGACTCCCAAAATAATGCCAAAGCTAGTAAAGCCCAAAACAAAGCAATCACAACCAAACATGCATCCATGACTCGATAAGACCACACTACGACAAATCATGCTAAGGTTAGTTGAACCACCAATCGGGTTCGTCACTACTAAAGGCCTATCGACAATCTCGGGCTCCAATCCTAACCTATCTAACAGGTCACTAGATATGAAAGAACTGGAAGCCCCGGTATCAAACAAAACTCTAACAAGAAAATCATAAATAGAAAGCATACCTTGAATAACGACATTCTTTCCCTTCTCCACCGCACTTGGGGCATTCGATGAAGAAGGAATAGCATTAAGGGTATATGCTTTCACCATCTGCTTTTTTTTAGGGGGTTGCAGACACTTGTCCTTGTGATGTCCCACTTGGCCACAGTTGAAGCACTTCCTATACGCTGGCTTGGCCCGACAATTACTAGCATAATGGCCCTTCTTACCACAGCTGAAGAACTCAACATCTTTCTTATTCTTTTCCTGGCCATCCTTACTCTGGTTCTGCTTCCTCTTATTCTGAGAACCACTCTTGCCTCCAGCACTTGCTTGCGGCTTTGGCTCCTCTGCAGATGCAACTTCAGTCTTCGACTTAGGGTAAAGACTCTCTGACCTCAATGTTTTCCCCAAAATTGATTCAAACGTCTCATCGATGTGGTTAATAAGCCTTTCCCCCAAGTGATGATCTAGCCCAGTTATGAACTTCTCGTTCTTCTTCTCGGCAGTATCAATAAGAGATAACCCATACTTCGACAAAGTGTTGAATTCGGCAATATACTCCGAGACAGCTCTGCCATTCTGCTTGAGTTCCAAGAATTTCTTAAACAACACAGACTTCTAAGCAGCTGGAATGAACTTATCGCTAAAGCGAACCTTAAACTACTCCCAAGTAATCTGATCCTCGGGAGTAGCTGCCTTTATAGCATTCCACCAATTCAATGCCCGTCCTTGCAGCTGACGAGATGCTAGCCTTCTTTCATCGCATCCTCGATACCCAAATCTTTGAAGTTATGCTCGCAGCTATCCAACCAATCCTGAACATCCGTAGCCGACTCCGTTCCGTGTAACGGCTTCCCACCAAGACTATTATAATCCTTGTTCAGCTTGGCGAAATCGGCCCTAGGCGCCAGCACTATTGGACCACCACCATTACCATTGTTGGGAGCTGCCCTCTGCACATCCCTAAGCATCTCCCTTATGAAGTCAGTAAATATCGTCCTCATGTCTGCAGCATTCCCACTTGGCTCCTATATCGGCACCTCTTGCGTATCGGCTCATCGTTAAATCTGTAAAGAGAAAATGATTAACCATCTCCATGGTGGTGCTAGTGCAGTGCGACTTCATCCGTAGCTATACTAATAGTATATATATAGCTTTTGAAAACCAAAATAATCACAAATACGCGCTATCATATACATATTATCCCTCCCTAGTGTCTTTCCCTTGGTTAACTACACAACCGAGAGCTCTGATACCAAGTGTGACGGCCCGCCCCGCACCAGCCAGCATTTCCTCCGAAAGTGCGCTGTACACATGCCCGACTAGCACGGAACGGTCGCCAAAGAAAGGAAAGAAGGGAATGAACTAATAAAGAGCCTGTAGAATGTCTCACAGCGCATGGAATAAAATATAATAGTAACATACTTTGACATAAAACAGGCGAGACAGTGCATAAGCTGAAAACTAAACATCATAGCAGCGGAAAATCCAATTACAGCTTATGATCCAATACCATTATTACAACTTTGTAAAATACTATCTCTAAAGCAAAAAGAAATGAAGGGTACGCTACTAATGCCCAAAGTAGTGACCAGCAGCAACACAGGGAGAATATCTATATATCATACGTGCAAGCCTCCTGCTCGTCTCCGGTACAGCTAATCGTGCATACCACCAAATCTGTCTCTAGTCTGCTCGTGAGAGCACCCAGAGTAATAAGAAGAGACATAAAACTCTGGGTCAGACAAAAAGCCTGGTATGAGCGATAAGCAGCTAAACAGAACAATAACAGGTATACTAAACCATACCTGAACCTGGACCTGCAACCAAAGAGTTTGCACTACATATCGTACAATGCTCTAAGGTGCCACTGAACAGATGGTGTAAAGATAACAGGGGTGGGGGTGTGCATGTCATAATGATGGCAAACAAATCAACCATAACAACCATCCTCACATCTCCCACTCAGTCCGTAAAACATACGATGTCCACCACTATCAATCACTGGACCCATCGAAGTAGTAACGGAGTTCGACTTGTACAACTACTGCTACTACCAAGCTTACCACATGGAGTCATGACCAAAACTTTACAAATGACCCCACTTCATTGGTCTATAGCTCTTTAGTCGTACCTAGGCCACTGTGGCCCTAAATCCGTTCATGTACTCCCTACACATAGTGATCCAAAGTTACAGACATCGACAGCCCCTTTGTGTTGTATATGACGTAGTCGTATACACTATTATATGATTTTTGTTTGATGATAACAACCAAATAAATATATATTATAAATGTGTTTGATATCGTACTGTTAATATACATCACAGACAGAAATATAATATTTATATTTAAACAGAATACTACTGTACACGAATTTAAATATTCAAACAGTATTTTATTTAAATATGATATGTTATTTCAACTTTTCAAACAGTACACTCCACTATTTGTACATATCACTGATATACATTTCATATATACTTTGACACTGTTACATCATTCACTTTGTTTACATTTCAGACATACATTTTTCCCATAAACTGACACATATACTTTTCTCTATCATCTTCGGTCTTTTATCTTCTGTCTTGTATCTTCAGTCTTCTATCTTCACCATCAGTCCAGTCTTCATACCTGTCATATACAAGAACACACACACAGTACACTGCAATAGAATTTAAGCTGAATACATGTGTATATAAATTTTATTTTTAAATTTTATTTGCCTCAGTTTTCTGGTGTGTTTCTCATCATTTTTCATGACTTGATCTGATTCATCTGTGTCTAGCAGACAGTTTGTATATGTACAGGGACAGGAAATTTTCTGAATGGCTGCATATACACACGTATATATATATATATACACATGTGCACTGCCTCGCCAACCAGCGAGCAACTGAGGAGTAGCCACATGGACCGTCTCGACTCAGTGCTTTACTCAGTGAACATTCAAGCCAAATGTCAAATGTGCAACAATGGGGCCGAGAATATATGATAGTCAACAAAACATGATGAATAGTGTACACTGCATGTGTATATTCTTCAAGTACCAAACAACATGTTCAAGGGGCCGAGCAAACATGCAAACAAATTAAAATATATGCACAGAATTGTGCCAACATGAACAAGTGCACAACAAACATATGGAGCAAGCTTGGTTCATAGTTCAAGTGTATCTAAGATGACTCGGCAAATTCATTTCAACAAATCAAAGTTTTAAATATGACAAATTCAGTTTTTAAAGCATGGTGAAACAACATAAACAAGTGGTCAAGCATAGGTGTACATGAAGTTTAAAAGTATGGTGCAGTTTTTCATGTGTACACATTCAACATTACACAAGGTAAAGCCCAGCAAATAAAACCAGGTTCATATATATAGACAGGTTTCAAGTCAATGTACAACTGCAGCATGGTTGAGTATGTATATGCATTGACAATACAAGACAAAGTCAAGAGTGAAGTCTCGACAGTTCAAGTGCAATAGTATGATAAATGAACATGTAAAAGTAAATGCAGTGGGAAACTCAAGCAAGCTCAAAGTGAAAGCATGAAGACAACGAACTCAACATGAACTATATTTAAGCAACAGGAGGTTCAAGACAAGATGTTGATCTCCAGAAATCATGCATGTAACAGAAAGATGCAAGTAAGTGAGTTCAATTCAATTGTGCAACAAACATTTTTGTCAAGTCTCAAAGGTGAAATATACAAGGCCAGTAGCAAAGCAATCAAAGACGCAGCAATGTATATGGCAAGTCTCAGCAAACATTTATGGGGCAGAAAAGCAAATTTCTTGTTTCCTACTTTACCAAAGGTTTGTCAGCATGCAAAAGGGTGTTACTAGTTTCCTGTTTGAATGAATGGATGAATACATGAGAAAAAGTTTTTTTTGGAAATCACCATTCAAGAAATCAGAAATTAATTTTTGTTTTGGCAAAAATTCTTTTTTGATTTATTTCCAGAATTGCCAAGGGACATAAAAGCCGAATTCATACAAGGGGTTCAAATGCATTTCAGGAATCTCTCCAACATATATGGAATGTGACAATACAAGAAAATCAATTTCATCCGATTTACAGTAGTGTAAAATTGGCAAGAAGATTTTCAGAAAATCCGAGTTATTTCAAGGCAGTTTTTAAATCAAGGAAATTTCCAATATTTGTTTTCAAAGCCAATTTTATTCCAAGCATCTATCATGGAATTTCATGCAAATTCAATCACAACTTTTTATGGAAAGAGCTTAATGATTTCAGAATTTATTTCCAGCATTCAACAATCAAAGAAGGGCCAGGAAAATCAATTGAATGACTTCCTAAAATCACAGTGTGCTAAGAACAGGGCTGAAATCAATTAGAAAAATCAAGGCCACAAATTCAATCAAAATCTTGGAGCAAACATTGTAGAGTGTCAATCAAAGCCGAGGTGACTAAGCCAGAAGTGGAAACACACGAAATCAAATCAAGTCAATTAGAGGAAATCAGGAATTAAAGGATTTTTATAATCCTATATTTACACCAATTGCATCATCGGCAAAAGGGCATCGAAAACCACAAACAATTCGATCCAAAATCATAAAACAATTCGAGAAAAATTCAGAGATATAAATACAGAGAACTCACAATTTTTCGTGTGCTTTTTCGATCACAACAACTCCCAAATCAAAGTACCAAAGCCATTCATATTTTTCGAAGCATCAGTGATCTGATACCAGAAGCAAACGATCGAGATTTGGAGAGAAAGCCCAAATCGGAGAGGAGCATCAATCGACCAGCATCAACTAAAGTGAAGCATCAGAGTTTCAGAAATTCTTCAAGCAGTCGATTCGATTTGGGGAGGAAGTTGCAAAACCCTAGCCGCCATTTATTCTTCCAGAAAACAAAAGAGGATCGGGCAGATAAATTAAAAAGGGGCCGGCCTATTTCTAGTTTTAACTAGGCCAAGCTTCTAAAAGGAAAAGGGAATGACCCCTTTAATATAAACTCCTCTTTTTATTTTTATTTTAAGAACTAGGGTTTACATTTTTGTTTTACATTCTGTTGTTTTTTAAATTGTGTTGTAAAATCATTTCTGAACAGTTCTAGGTCTGTAAAATCTAGGGGGATTTAGTCAAGGTGTTGACTGTCAGTTTCAGAGTCTGTAAATCTGAGTTACGAGTTACAGGGTTTGTAATTCGGGAAATCTGATCTAGGGGATTAGATCAGTCTACGGTTTTGAGCGTAGGGTTAGAATAGGAGCAGGGGTTTGCGAGTGTACATGGTCTTGTATGCGGGAACTGTTCTATCACCTAGTAGAAACCTTAGAAATGCAGCAGTAGGCAAGGTTTTGCCGAAGCTGGGTATATCCGTGTGTGATTTATTTTCTGCATTTCAGTTTCTGCTATTCTCTGTGATCAGTTTATTATTATATATCTCGCTAAGTTTTTAATTCAGTTAAAAACTGTGAAAAACCCTATTCACCCCCCCTCTAGGGTTATTCTAGATCCAACAAGTGGTATCAGAGCCTGGTAATTTCATTAACTCTAGAGTCATGGGTGACCCTTGCTGTCAGTCCACAGAGAGTCAGTCCAGTTCATCTCCAACTATTTTCATTGGAAAAGATTTTTTAAATTGGAAATCCGAAATGGAATTTTATTTAAAATCTGTTGATATTAAATGTTGGGATGTTGTTATCAATGGGTTTGACATGGTAGATAAAGCTTCTAATTCTCGTGCTACACATATTCTGTATTCTCACCTTGATGATAATCAATACAGTCTGATTTCTCATTGTTTAACTACGCAAGAAATTTGGACAGCTCTAACTACAAGATATGGAAACGACAGCAACTTCTTAAAACCCTCAACTGTCAACTCAGATTCAGATCTTTGTTCAACAGATGAATCAGCTGATGAAGACTCAACAGATGATGAGATAAGAAATTTTTCATATGAAGATCTGGTTTATTTTTGTGTTGATTTAACCAAATCTGTTGACAAACTCCAATCGAAAAATAAATCTCTGAAATCTATAAATTCTGAGTTGACCAACAAGATAAATTGTTTGGAATCGAAATTGTCAAATGTCGTGAAATTTGAAAATTCTAATTGTAAAAATTGTTTGAAATTAAAAACTGATCTCGTTCATTTCAATAATAATATTCGAAGGCTTGAAGAAGAAATTTTAATTTTAAAAGATAACGAGATTGAGCTGAAAGATGCAAACAATTGTTTACAAAAGGAATTTATAAATTTCAAGGCTATCAAAAATTCCAAACATGAAATCGCTGAAAATAATAGTCTGTTGAAAACGAATTCGATTTTGAATAAGCTTGAAAAAGAGATTGAAAATTTTAAATCCTCTGAGAAACATCAACTTGAGAAACAAGTTCAGTTTGAATCTGAAATTTTAAAATCCAAGACCAAAATCAAACAGCTTGAAATTGAAAATTTGTTTTTAAAACAAAATGACACTGAGAGGAGAAAGATCAGCATTAATCGTTGCTCAAATCTAATGAAAGAAAATTCTGATCTTAAAAATAAAATTCAACGGCTTGAATCAACTCTGAATAAATTTTCAAATGGAGAAAAATCGTTGAATATGTTGTTGAGAAATCAATTTTCGTCTGGAAATAAGAATGGACTTGGATTTGGGAAAATGAATGATTTTGAAAAACAGAATACAAACGGTTTTAAAAATTCTTCAATCAACTTAGGAATGAATCATTTTGAAAATCTAAACTCTGAAAATTACAAAGGATTTTTGAAACAAAATCGAAGTGGAAATTCGCTTGATAATAAACCATTTAAACAATCTTGGATTCCAAAAAGAAATAAAACGAATTTTGTTAAATTCAAGCAGATTTGGGTCCCTAAAGACACTTTTGTAAATTCTGATGGTTTGTTATACAACCAAGTTTGGGTACCAAAAGGTGTGAACAAAACTGTGAGTGGTTTTACTACTTTCGTTAGACCACTCAATTCTCTTAACAGTTAGGTACCAAAGGAGGCTGAGGAACTGCATAGCTAAAGAAAAACTGGATTCAAAACTGCTACATATCACAGAATAATTCACAGTTCCTTAGCCACATCTGATGAGTCAGAGATTCTGGTTTACACTAATTTCAGGTATGATCTCTGAACTTGTCCTTGTAAATATTCTCGTTTTTTTTTAATCTCTTGTTTATTTCTTCTTCTATCTCTCTTCTGTTTATTTTCTTTTTCTGTTTGATTTGTCACTGTCATATCATTTTAACTTCTTGGGCTTCCTTAACTTCTAACTACAGTAATCATGATCTTCTGGAAACTTTCTTTATTTGAATAAAATTCTGATGTGCTAATTATTTCCAGATCTTGATTTTAATCTTGCAAATATCTGTAATTGTTTTGAAGTTTATTTTCTAATTTTTGAATTCATAACAGTGTTGATGCATTCTTGTCATATCTTGAACATTGTTAACTTGAATTCTAATTTTTTTTTGAAGATCTGAAAGTATAATGGAATTTCACACACCGCTGCTGTTTTGAGTTTCTTCCAATTCATTTTGGAAACGCTTAAAATATTATACTCATTACAGTACACTCTGTTATTAATCAGTTGTGATAATTTCAGAAATTTTCAGATTGGCTTGGATATTTTGAATTGTCTTGAATTACAGTGATACATCTAGAAAATCATCTTATATTCATGATCATTTTATGGTTGAAATCTATTTGTTTGAAATCATCTGAAATACTTGATATTCTGAATCTCACATAACTCTTAAATTTGAAATTATCAATATTGTGTGACTGATTCATTATATCTCAAAACTTGACATTGATTCAAGTGATTTCAAATAAATTATTTATTTATGGATCATGAATATCTCTTAATTATTTGATGTAAATGATCTAAAATCACTCTTAGAAATTTTGTGAAAAATTCCTTTGAAAATCTGGTCTTGAAATTCACTCCTATTTCATGATTGTTTGATCTAATTATTTGTTTGTTTAAAATCATTTAAAATTATTGATTTATTGAATCTCACACATATCTCAAATCAAAAATTTATAATCTGGTGTGATTGATTCATTAAATTCTGATATTTTCATATTCCTCAAATGATTTCAAATAAACTGTATTTTTAATCTTGGACCATGAATCATTTTTACATGACCATCATCCTCTGGCAAGTCTGATGTGCGATTGTTTTCTATGCTGCTCTGATACTGTTTTTGAAAAATGTTTGTTTTGGAATCATGCTGCACTGATTATAAGAAATTGAATTGTAAATATCTTTGAGGACTGCTTGATTTGGTATCAAAGGTTTATCGTGCTCTTATAAATGAAATTTGTGTGCTTGAGTTGCTTGCTTTGTAATTAAGTATTTTCTGTTGACTGAGGTACCATTGTTTGCCACCGGGGTGTCATTAAAATCCTCGAGAAAGCGAGAACATTTGGTATCAGAAGCGCCTTATATTTGTCTCATCCATCTGTTCTGATTTTTCACTTTGTAGAGACACCATGTGGTATCAGTTTAAAAGTACTGCATATTTTTTGCTGTATATATATATATATATTTCCCTCTTGTCATGTATAGATCAGCATATTACTCTTGTAATTGATTTTCAATTTTAAAATTATTTATTGATTATTCTTTCAGAAATTGAAATCAATATCCAAATTAAACTGTATTTATAATTCATCAAAATTATAACCAGATTTAGAAATTGTGATGAATTGTGACTGCAGTATATTTCACAACAAGAGGAGAATTTTATTTAGATTTTCATGATGGTTAAATATTTATTATAATATCTTTGAACTGGCAATTATTTCACGGCCATCTTCCTTACTTATCATCCTTCTGCCATCCGTTATGATTTTATATAAATGTGGAGAGTTTAATTTTTCTTAAAATCATTTTAAATAAACAGTGAAAATATTTGCGATGGAATTGTGGTTATATTATTATTCAGAATTAGTGATAATTGAAAATTTTCTATAATCCCGGTACAGTTGGTCATATTTCATAATATAATTAATTTAGAAATTTATTTCACAGTCCATTTCTGTACCTACCACATTTTCTATCATCCATATATTGGTTTTATACCAAGGAGTGTTTCTTTTTAAAAGATGAAATGATAAATATATATAATAAATATATAAGTGTGTCTCTAACCTCATTTAAAAATCCAAGCTCTGGTCATGCATGGTTAAGAGACAACTTATAATTTAAGCTGCGACTGACCTCATTTAAAAATCCAAGCTCTGGTTATGCGTGGTCAGTGTGCTCTTAAATAAAAATAAAAGAAAAAGGAATAATGTGCTATAAATTGAAATAAACTTGAAATTCTCCTTTGTGTATAAAAGTCAGCCTACCAATTCATTTTCTAATCTGTGAAATGTGTTAATATTTTATGACGTATTATGATTTGCTGATTGATGGGTATTGGGATTTGAGATTATTCGATCTTGTCACTTAAATTGAATTATTAATTATAGTCCAAATTCCATCTTCGTTTTTGAACCCCATTTTTTTTGGAAAATAATTGGAATACATTTTTTTACTCTCCCCATTTTATATAAAATTCATCGTAAATCAGTCATTTTCTGCATCATGAAATATGCCACTAGTTCGCAGTTTATTATGATTTTTGTTTGACTGATTAAGGTTTATGATAATCATTCTTCCTCTTCAGCTGAAATTATATTTCTAGTCGATTTTCATTTGTATTTTAAAATCTGTATCCTTTTGATGATAACAAAAGGGGGAGAATGGATTGAGATTTTGATTTATGAGTGAATATTTTATAAATATTTTTAATTTTGAAAATTTATTATTATTCATACATTTCACTCATGCACAGTTATAGGGGGAGTTGTCTGTTGTAGGGGGAGCTAATAAATAGGGGGAGTTCAATATTCACTGTCAAA
This sequence comes from Allium sativum, assembly GCA_030737875.1. Taxonomy (NCBI): domain Eukaryota; kingdom Viridiplantae; phylum Streptophyta; class Magnoliopsida; order Asparagales; family Amaryllidaceae; genus Allium; species Allium sativum. The sequence continues at coordinate 191,837,947 of CM060927.1, read as the reverse complement.
CACATCTATTGTACACAAAATCTTTTATTTGTTTGTCATCATCAAAAGGGGGAGATTGTTGTATATGACGTAGTCGTATACACTATTATATGATTTTTGTTTGATGATAACAACCAAATAAATATATATTATAAATGTGTTTGATATCGTACTGTTAATATACATCACAGACAGAAATATAATATTTATATTTAAACAGAATACTACTGTACACGAATTTAAATATTCAAACAGTATTTTATTTAAATATGATATGTTATTTCAACTTTTCAAACAGTACACTCCACTATTTGTACATATCACTGATATACATTTCATATATACTTTGACACTGTTACATCATTCACTTTGTTTACATTTCAGACATACATTTTTCCCATAAACTGACACATATACTTTTCTCTATCATCTTCGGTCTTTTATCTTCTGTCTTGTATCTTCAGTCTTCTATCTTCACCATCAGTCCAGTCTTCATACCTGTCATATACAAGAACACACACACAGTACACTGCAATAGAATTTAAGCTGAATACATGTGTATATAAATTTTATTTTTAAATTTTATTTGCCTCAGTTTTCTGGTGTGTTTCTCATCATTTTTCATGACTTGATCTGATTCATCTGTGTCTAGCAGACAGTTTGTATATGTACAGGGACAGGAAATTTTCTGAATGGCTGCATATACACACGTATATATATATATATATACACACATGTGCACTGCCTCGCCAACCAGCGAGCAACTGAGGAGTAGCCACATGGACCGTCTCGACTCAGTGCTTTACTCAGTGAACATTCAAGCCAAATGTCAAATGTGCAACAATGGGGCCGAGAATATATGATAGTCAACAAAACATGATGAATAGTGTACACTGCATGTGTATATTCTTCAAGTACCAAACAACATGTTCAAGGGGCCGAGCAAACATGCAAACAAATTAAAATATATGCACAGAATTGTGCCAACATGAACAAGTGCACAACAAACATATGGAGCAAGCTTGGTTCATAGTTCAAGTGTATCTAAGATGACTCGGCAAATTCATTTCAACAAATCAAAGTTTTAAATATGACAAATTCAGTTTTTAAAGCATGGTGAAACAACATAAACAAGTGGTCAAGCATAGGTGTACATGAAGTTTAAAAGTATGGTGCAGTTTTTCATGTGTACACATTCAACATTACACAAGGTAAAGCCCAGCAAATAAAACCAGGTTCATATATATAGACAGGTTTCAAGTCAATGTACAACTGCAGCATGGTTGAGTATGTATATGCATTGACAATACAAGACAAAGTCAAGAGTGAAGTCTCGACAGTTCAAGTGCAATAGTATGATAAATGAACATGTAAAAGTAAATGCAGTGGGAAACTCAAGCAAGCTCAAAGTGAAAGCATGAAGACAACGAACTCAACATGAACTATATTTAAGCAACAGGAGGTTCAAGACAAGATGTTGATCTCCAGAAATCATGCATGTAACAGAAAGATGCAAGTAAGTGAGTTCAATTCAATTGTGCAACAAACATTTTTGTCAAGTCTCAAAGGTGAAATATACAAGGCCAGTAGCAAAGCAATCAAAGACGCAGCAATGTATATGGCAAGTCTCAGCAAACATTTATGGGGCAGAAAAGCAAATTTCTTGTTTCCTACTTTACCAAAGGTTTGTCAGCATGCAAAAGGGTGTTACTAGTTTCCTGTTTGAATGAATGGATGAATACATGAGAAAAAGTTTTTTTTTGGAAATCACCATTCAAGAAATCAGAAATCAGAAATTAATTTTTGTTTTGGCAAAAATTCTTTTTTGATTTATTTCCAGAATTGCCAATGGACATAAAAGCCGAATTCATACAAGGGGTTCAAATGCATTTCAGGAATCTCTCCAACATATATGGAATGTGACAATACAAGAAAATCAATTTCATCCGATTTACAGTAGTGTAAAATTGGCAAGAAGATTTTCAGAAAATCCGAGTTATTTCAAGGCAGTTTTTAAATCAAGGAAATTTCCAATATTTGTTTTCAAAGCCAATTTTATTCCAAGCATCTATCATGGAATTTCATGCAAATTCAATCACAACTTTTTATGGAAAGAGCTTAATGATTTCAGAATTTATTTCCAGCATTCAACAATCAAAGAAGGGCCAGGAAAATCAATTGAATGACTTCCTAAAATCATAGTGTGCTAAGAACAGGGCTGAAATCAGTTAGAAAAATCAAGGCCACAAATTCAATCAAAATCTTGGATCAAACATTGTAGAGTGTCAATCAAAGCCGAGGTGACTAAGCCAAAAGTGGAAACACACGAAATCAAATCAAGTCAATTAGAGGAAATCATGAATTAAAGGATTTTTATAATCCTATATTTACACCAATTGCATCATCGGCAAAAGGGCATCGAAAACCACAAACAATTCGATCCAAAATCATAAAACAATTCGAGAAAAATTCAGAGATATAAATATAGAGAACTCACAATTTTTCGTGTGCTTTTTCGATCACAACAACTCCCAAATCAAAGTACCAAAGCCATTCATATTTTTCGAAGCATCAGTGATCTGATACCAGAAGCAAACGATCGAGATTTGGAGAGAAAGCCCAAATCGTAGAGGAGCATCAATCGACCAGCATCAACTAAAGTGAAGCATCAGAGTTTCAGAAATTCTTCAAGCAGTCGATTCGATTTGGGGAGGAAGTTGCAAAACCCTAGCCGCCATTTATTCTTCCAGAAAACAAAAGAGGATCGGGCAGATAAATTAAAAAGGGGCCGGCCTATTTCTAGTTTTAACTAGGCCAAGCTTCTAAAAGGAAAAGGGAATGACCCCTTTAATATAAACTCCTCTTTTTATTTTTATTTTAAGAACTAGGGTTTACATTTTTGTTTTACATTCTGTTGTTTTTTAAATTGTGTTGTAAAATCATTTCTGAACAGTTCTAGGTCTGTAAAATCTAGGGGGATTTAGTCAAGGTGTTGACTGTCAGTTTCAGAGTCTGTAAATCTGAGTTACGAGTTACAGGGTTTGTAATTCGGGAAATCTGATCTAGGGGATTAGATCAGTCTACGGTTTTGAGCGTAGGGTTAGAATAGGAGCAGGGGTTTGCGAGTGTACATGGTCTTGTATGCGGGAACTGTTCTATCACCTAGTAGAAACCTTAGAAATGCAGCAGTAGGCAAGATTTTGCCGAAGCTGGGTATATCCGTGTGTGATTTATTTTCTGCATTTCAGTTTCTGCTATTCTCTGTGATCAGTTTATTATTATATATCTCGCTAAGTTTTTAATTCAGTTAAAAACTGTGAAAAACCCTATTCACCCCCCCTCTAGGGTTATTCTAGATCCAACACTTTGCACATGTCCCGCAGCAAAGCCCAACTCATGAAGTCAACTCGTTGGTTCCCCTCTGGATCCTGAGTTCTACTTCCTATTTGGACTTCCTTTGCATCTCGGATTTTGGTCGAATTGGAGTTGGTCTTCAAAGAGTCGTCACGATGAGGTAAAAGTACACATTTGGTTCGGTTCGGTAGCCCAGACCCGGTTCGGTTCGGTCGTCCTGGCTCATGCCTTGATCAGTGCTCCATTCCTCCTCAGTTCGGTCCTCCAGCTCTGGTTCGGTTCGGATGCCTTATGCCTGGTTCGGTGGTTACTCCCTCCTAGATGTCCAGATCCGATCCGGTGCTTCGCTCCAGCTCCAACTCCAAGCTTGGTCCTCCGATCCGATCCCGCTTCTTGGCTCTAGTCCGATCCGATCTCCACGCCCTTGCTTCCGATCCGATCCCCTGTTGGTCTCTACGATCCGATCCCCTGCCCAACTCCAACTCTAAGCAAATGGACTTCCTTCTCGCCAAGCCCCTTATGCTAAGTTCCAATCCGAATCGAATCCACTTGCCCGATTCTCCTATCCGATCCGAGCCCAATAATCCGATCCGGTCCGGTTCGAAACCCTTCTTATTTCCTGCGACTTTACAGCGACTATTTTACGCCATATGACGGCGTTTTCGACCAATCTAACAGTTCTAATCAATCACAAAACATACCATACAGTCATAGCAACATAGAGAATCAACCATAAACATCAAAATAACAACCATAGCATGTAAATTGGGTCAAACATAGCCTAAATCCCATATTTTCCATTAAGCATGTTTAAGCAAAACTAATGATAGGATTAACAAAACTTAACCAAATCAAACCAAATTTCTAACAGAGGCCTAAAACAATATTTTGGAACTTATGAATAATTTTCCAGAATTTATTAGTGTATAAATTCGCTAATCAACATTAATTACCCTTAATTAAATATAATTAGTGAGGAATTATGCAAATCACTCACCTTGGCCACAAATAAAATACCGAATCTGAAATGAATCTCTGTTTGGCGCTGTTTCCAATACAACATAGCAGCTTTAACCTTGCTTTGGTGTTTTCTCTCCTTAATTTGATGTTGCTAAGCTTAATCCGTGATTAGAAAGTGATTTGAAGATGTTTTAGAGGTTGGAGGCCATTATTAGGGTTCTTAGGAGGTAGATGACGGCTAGAAAACTGAAATGAAATGAAACCTAACTCATTTCAGCCTCCCCATAACCCTAATCCCGAAATGGGTTATAGGTCCATTTGCTAATCACCTCATTGGCCCGGTTAAGCAGTTTTTCACCTTTTGATACTTGTTTCAGCCATATCTCCCAAACGGTGAGTCCTTTTGGCTAGTGTGACCACTCTACGGATTTGTAAACCATCATCCGGATCTAATGGAAGTGGTTTCAGGTCAAAACTCCTTTCCAATCAAAAGTTATGGCCAAAACAAGATCAGCTAGGGGCAAAATAGTCATTTAAAAATCGGCAAAAATCATGAACATGGGAAATGACCCCATTAGTTGCCTACCAAAGCTACATGACCATACGACTTCATATGTGAAAGAAATAAATATTCTACGATCATTCGATGTGTAGAATGCGGGTCGTTACAGATTTGATATGGCCTAAGGCCGTATCAAATGTGTGGATTAGATACGGCCATAAGCCTAACAAATGCATGCATTTGATACGGCCCGTGCATTTGACCCGTGCATTTGATACGGCTTAAAGCCGTATCAAATCCACGCATTTGATACGGCCTTAGGCCGCATCTAATCCATGTATTTGATACGGCCTTAGGCCGTATCTAATTTTAAAAAAATACAATTAAGAAAAAGACGCATTCAACTAAGAAAAAGATACATTCAAACTTTATAAGCACGTTGAATTACATCCAAAATTTGTGATACCATACAGATACATTTAACAAACTAGCTGTAATAAGTTCACAATACATAGAACAGTGACAAATCAAAGTACCAGCACAATGTGGAAGTTAAATAGATGAGAGGACAGTAAATACAGTTTCAAAAATCTAATACAGTGCTTTCATCAACGAAATACGTCCACTGAAATAAATAGTTTACCATTATCTACCCTTGTATCAGGCGGCATATGAATTTGCTAATAGTTTAATTGTCTGGCTCATATACAGTGGCGACACTAATAGAAAGATTTAAGCATCGAACATATGTATCAACCATTGGAATTTTTATGTCCCAACTCCTATACCTTTTGTAGTACAATCAAGTAAGGCTTCTTCAGGTAGTCCACTTGTCTCCGAACCAAAGACTAACCAGTTACCTTTCCTGTTTTACCAATATATTTATAAAAATTAAACATATTTACAATAATTAACCATGTTTTACCAACATTCACCACTAGTTATCAGTCTCTGAACTCTTAATATTTCCAGATTCTTATGACAAAATTAATTGGTTCAGAATGAGAATATTACGAAAAATGTACCAACCAATATATATAAATATATATATATATATATACATATATATATGTATATATATATATATCTGTATGTATGTATGTAGGTGTTTATATAAAAAGACCATTACTGGCCTGCCTTCAAACAACTTACTAAATTTCCAGGTTAAATATCTATGCCAAGATTGGCAAGGTAGATATAATCACGAGTCATAAAAGAAATGGAAGAACAAACCTTGAAGATATTCAAAGAACTGCCTTTTTGCATGTTCACGCTCTGGAAGGTAATATTCATAAGCATAAGTCCATTGTAATACCCTTCTACATTCCACTATCCACATTAAATTATGGAATAATCAAATAAAATATACATGGTGATGAAACTAATAGCTAGTAAATATCCAGAAACAAAAGTAAAAATATTACCTCAGCCAGGCTTCTATTATGAACTTGAGCCGAGACTCTGGTTGTAAAAGAAATTAATAAAATTAGTATGCATTCTGAAAACCTTCAATTTAAAGAAGTAACTAGCATAAAAATAGAAGAAACGAATTCAAAGCTACTAAAAATAACAGATCCATCTAAAAGAAATTAAATTTCTGAATGGACTTTTTCCTGCCATGCATTTATTGAACTCCTCATTGAATTTGGTCTGAGTCATTAATGTGCAAAAATGTCTTCAAACTGATACATATTCAACCTTATTCTAGTAATGATCGCATTTAGAACATCGACAAGATTTTTTTGGTTTTAAATTGGATTTGTGTTTTGATTTTCAATTAGAGCATTGTTTTATTCATTTTCCATTTTTAACAGTGGATATAGATGTAAAATCAAAAGGATTTAAAAAGAAATTATGGAGAAAGAGCATCTAAGAGGTGTATATAAATAAGCTGACCTGATGTTACAAACATCGATCACTAATACCCTCCACCGTGCTGCTAAGAAAATTTACAAGGTACAACATCAATTAAAAAAGCTACCAAATTAACTACAGGGATTCTCTAAGGCGATAATGAAGGGATATACAACATTCCAAACGTGTTTGAAAAAACTAATTGAATGTTATCGTTGTTAAATTTACAAAATATCGAATTTATTACAGAATAATTAAAATAGGATATTGGCATAACTTATATCTGATCCTTGAAGCTCATCAAATAATCAAATTTTGATTCTCAAAGTTTATCAAAAAGAACAAATTTGAGTGCTATTAAAATAGCTTACCTCTAATTGCTCATGTAGCCACTTTTGCACCTCCATTTGCAACTTCAATGCTTCATCTATTTGTAACCTGCTGAGAGAAACAAAAGAATCAAACTATTCTTCATGATACCATAATTAGTTTTCCATATATAAGGCTAGTTTTTAGATAATATATTATTCACCTAAATGTATGGTGGTTTCACTTGTATTTTTGTGTTACTTGTGATTTCCATTAAGCAAGGATAAATACAAAGTAATTAATTTGTAACCTCTAACTGCCCAAGCAGTTAATTTGGAAAGTTTAATTGCTAAAACACTAATAGAAGAAAATGTTGTTTACTGTCGTGAAATAACTGTGATACATAGGTAATTGTCTTCCCATTTTTAAGAACATATATGTAATATATATAAAGAAGGGTAAAATGGAACAAAAGGCTGCTAAGTACTTATGAAGAGTTTTCCATGCTTGAAAACAGATCACCATGTTTTTCATTGTCAACCTTATTACCTGCATAGATAGAAACTAGCCAACATGGATATAAATGAAACATTTGTATCTGCTAAAATAGATGCTTACCATTAGCTGAAGACTCAGGAAGGACTTTGGCAAGACGATATTTATGCGATCAAATATCAGATCACGTAAGCACAAAGAATAAAATTAAAAAACAACAAAATTGTGCACACTGCACAATATGTTAAGAAGAATACCTGAAGGTGGCTTTTGACATTGTAGATCGTCAACCCAGGTGCTCCCATGACTCTGAGAACCCCTTTAGAAGTCGCTCCTTCCCAAAAGGTAATCATTTATTGTTTGTTTGATTTTAGGTTGTCTGACTGTTGGAAACAAAGACCACATATTTCGCATTCACAATCTTCACTGGTCATGCATGATATACCTATGTCTGTTTTGATTTCTTATTACATGTATTTTCCACTATCGACAGATCCACAGATGCAGGATGATAGCTCATTTGATCTATCAAACTATCATTCTTTTCTTGATGAATCTTCAAACAAAGTTCATATAATACTAGAACTATTCTCAAGGATAGAAAATGTACTTTGTTTAACATCTGTGTTGTGGTATATAGCACCAGGACTGCTAATGGTAATGTCGCAGGAACAAAGTGATGCAGTCCCAATGAAAATATAATGCAGATTAGGTGAGAAATGAAAAAATAGGGAGCATAAATAAGACCCTTCCAATAAATGTGACACAATGATGTTGCTAGTATGTTTCTATAATTGTGTTTGACGTTGCTGGTATGTTTCCTTTACCCACATTTATTCGAATCGGTATTTTGTTTGACTATGTCTATAGTTTGGCTCTTAGCATGTTTAAAACTTGATTATCAAGAACAGAAGAACTTGGAACTATTATATAATATATATTCACTGCTTATAATAGTTGTGAAGTAGTCATGTTATTACAGTTTTAACTTTAGGAAAGGGAAGGGAGTATTTAGTTGATAGAAATATATTCTAAAATTGGTTGATACCTTTGTAGTGTAAATTACACTATCAATTAGCTTGCAAGTTATGTTCTTTCTCTGCTGATAAGGTAACTTGGTTTATATTTCCCCCATTGCTAACCTGTCCCTTGGCTTTCACTACTTAATAGGGATATCAGTATTCTCAATTATTATATTTGAACATATTTAAATTCAAGAAATATTTACTATATGTGTTTTAGATACTATGCTTATATTTTTAAGTGTGTTACCATCCATGTATATGCAAGCAGTCTTTCCTAAATACTTCAGATGAGGTACACACAGAGAGGGGTGGTGATGTTATAATTGTTCTTATGAGGAGCAAGACTGATCTTATGGACAATAGGCAGGTTTCCATAGAGGAAGGTGAGGCTAAAATACAGGAATGAAACTAGTGCTAAAGCCAGATTCAATATCAAGATATTGTTTAGAAAAATAGATGCAGTATTACCAAGAATGGAGAATCTCCTAAAACAAGTAAGATATGGTTGATGTAAACCTTATATCTACCAATCCAAATTCATCAAATTAACAGCCACAATCTAGATGCAGCTGTTAATAATCTGCATATAGCTTCCTTTAAACATAGCTAAAATTTCATCAACAGCTACAGAGGAAATCTTTCTGTTTTCTGTAATGATTCTTTAGACAAATTTAATAGGTGAGTGGATTTATTTAGGTGTTTATTTTGTTTACATATGAAAAGTAAAATTGTACTCCTTTCTAGAATTGTAGTATCAGGAGACGTTCTTAAAAAAAAATGCGACAAGGCTAGCTCTAAGAAAAATAAAAATTGTGAGTAAAAAAATATACTAACCTGTGAAATGAGAAAATGTATCGTTGAACGGAGAAAATTACATTTGTTGTGACTGTGGAGGCATTGTGGCTTGTGCAGGCATGGTAGACAGATCAGGAATATAAAGCGACGTTGGCACATCCGGTTGTGAAGACACTGCAGAGCACGATTAGATGTCTGCGTATTTACAGTGGACTGCATAGGCATGCCTGTAATATTTTTAGTTTTACCTTTTGGAAATTGTTAGATAAATAAATCGTGGAGTGGATAATCTTCTATCAACCTAGTGTAAACAAAATGCTTTAGTAAATTATCGTTGCAAAGTTAGCCCACTACATAACTGCAGCTACTAGAAAAACATGTCATTAGTACAAATACTCCTACCTTTTACATTTTCTCTTCAATCTGTAGTTGTTACTTCTTTCATATGCATTGGATTTTTGCAGCAAAGAAGAGAACGTACCAATTGTTTTAGTCTAATATATAAGATGCATCATATACTGCTAGTCAGTGAATGCAAAAAAATATTGCAGAGGAACATAATATTGGTTAAAACAACAAATAAAAACAGCAATACATGAAATAGTTTGGCAGTAATTGTAGGATAGCAAAAGGCAATAGCAATAGCTAATGATACAATAGCAATGGAAGCCACAATACACAAGAGACTATACCTTGCCTTCTCTCCTAATGGCCAGGTGCATAATTTTGTTACAATGTCATTCAAATGTGTATTGCCGACTTTCACAATTAAATTTTGTTACAAATTGAACTGATTTTATCCAAACATTTTTGTTTGCATTTTTTAGGCACATTAGGTTGGGCTAATTATAGTGCTCCCAAAAAAAGCATTTTTTTTTTTAAAACAGAAAGGTGAGATCTTCTATAAAGAAGAGAGCACACATATATAAAATAAAACAACAAGAATACAACATCCGGCTATAGAGTAAAAGGAGAGAAAGTAAAACAAAACATGACTCTAAGAACGCAGAGGATAGTAGATAGATGAGCTCCGGTAAAATCATTGCCCATTATACTCCAATATCGAATTCCGGCAAAGCCACCATCCGATATTGAAGTATATCTACTCCAATGCAATAAACTAGTCTCTCCAAGAAAAAACAACAAAAAACAAAGTAACATAACCCCAAAACAGTCTATAACCAAGAACAATAATAACTCCAAAGCTAAAGCCAATCACCAATCCAGACAGCATTCCACAAAGCTCCATCACTATAGTCAGCAACCTGAAACCTGAAAGAAACTAGACAGACCATAAGTACCCATCATAAATATGTATGAGTATATGATATATATATATATACACACACCAAACACACACGCACACACATACACACACATATACACACACACACACATATATATAACCATACATATATGCGAAAAAAAAGAGAAAACAGTGACAAACAAACAAAACTAAAAAAAGCATATTTTTTGAAAATAAAATTATCCTAATTTTTTATTTGGATAAACATATGCTTTGTAATATAAATCCAACCATGAATAAATAGTGCTGTAATTTTTTGCTGTGTTGGATAATCAAACTAATCAAAAATCGGAACTCATTGATATTTATGTCAAGATCAATATTATAACTGACGTCATTTTCCTGGCACCAAAATAAATCTTACAAGATTAGTTCATTGGCAAACCAATTGGGTATCTTATCAATCATTGTATTGCACCAATTAAATGAACATACATACATATATATATATATATATATATATATATATATATATATATATATATTGGTAAACAATAGTTCTCCTACCTCAATGCCACTAAATCCACAACACAGAAAGACAATGAAAAATACTCTAAAACTAGGATAAAAAGTAAATCCCAATTTCCACCGACATCAAACCCTAAATTTCTTCTATCACCTAAACATTAAGCTAGAGAAATTCCTTGAAATTAATAAGTAATATTTATCATGGTCATGGAGGAGTTAGTCAGGTTTATACTTCATGGCTATTGTAACTCCAGGAAGATTACCAATGACATATTAGTCAAACACGATACATTAAAAAACAAATTTAAAAAAAAATCATGATGAACTTCTACATGAATTTAAACATAAATCTTAAGGAACAATGAGATAAGGAAATATTTCGTACACAAAATAATAGAGAGATATATGAACCAAGCATTTATACATCGTATCAGGATCCAACGTATCAATTGCATATAATCTACACCTATCTTCGGGAACAATGATTCTTGTCTTCACATCCATGGACACTGTTCTGCCTGATTCCGCGTCGAATTTAGACCAAAGCTTGATCCAGAAATCGTGATCTGCCCCAAAATCCAAACCCAGACTCTCTCTTCTGTTCCTTCTTCATCAACTGTGCCCAACACAGAACCAACGATTCCGGGAACCAAAATTACCGGATCCAGGTCGGAATCGACACGTGGAAGACTCTGCTTTTTCGCCATACCTAGCCAAATCAATTTGAATAGATCTTCGATTTTGGAAGAAAAAGGGATTTTTTTGTTTTGGGGAATTTTTTTATTTTGGATAAAATGAAAATGCTAGGAGAGGAGGGACAAAAAATAAAAATGAAAACGGAAAAAATATCATACCGTTTTGATACGGCTTGAGGTCGTATTACACGACAAGATCCAAAGCTTTCAAGATCTACAGTTAGATTTTAGGAGTTGGGGGAGATGCAGATTTGTTGAGATGTAGCAAGTGAAATTCGGCTATTGTGACACCCCACGTCTGTTAATGTCACTCATAGGAGAATGCATTAAGTTTCATGATGCGTTATAGGTAAACAGAAACATTACTAGACAGATATAAAATAGCAGCATAATTAAAAACTTTATTAGTCATAAAGCATTGTGGTTTAAAACATCATATGTCTGAAATACATAAAGACCAATACCACATTGAAATTTCTGTCTCGTACTTAAAACATCATAGTACAATAATAAAAGAAGCATATTTCCCCAAAAGAAACATAGCCATAGTTGTAAGGATAAGAACTTGAGCAATACATCTAAGCAGCTCTAAGCAAGACATAGCAGAATCCTGATTAAACTTGTGTATTCCCACCCTGAGAACCTTTGAGGGGGCATGGAAGAGAAAGAAGAGGAAACAAAATAGGTCAGACATTAAGTCTGGGGAGTCCAGTTACTTTTAGCATATAAATAAGTAAAAGTATCATGATAGACATATATTGATAAGAGAGATAACATCATAAAAGATAGGTATGACAGGGTAAACAAGATATAGTATATTACGCTTCTATAATGATTTCTCTGCACCAATACTAGTATAATCCAGAAATGAGTTGATCCCTAACTAGTATAAGTTGGTAGACTTAGGCATACTTTTGGTGAGATGTTTTAACTCCACACAATCAATAGGCAGTCTAATAACGGGCTCCTAAACTTACCAGAGTCTAGATGTACCCTAACTACTACCTAATCGATCGACTCCATACTCCGTAAATATCATGTGACGGCCCCATAGTAGGATGTATCACTTCCTAAAGTGGAAACCCTTCGTTGATGTGCACAACCATATCTACAGGTGTCACGATCGTCTTATCCCCCTCTGCTCGGACCATGCAGCCATGACCCCGGTCCGTTTGCGCTGCCTACACCGCCCTCCACGTTTGGATCACTTACAATCAGCCCAATAAGTGTGCCTCGACTCCGACCTAGGGCGAAGTACTCGTTTGATACCATTATGTGGGTTACTGAATAAAATGGTCCCCACACATAAGATGATGCAAGCTCTCCCCTATACCTTGCATCCCCACTAGGATTTCCATATGTTATGCTTACCTAACGATGTCTTTAATTAAATAACCCCAACATTTCCATAAGTTATGCTCACTGAACGGTGTCTTTAATTACATAACCCCAATCAGTTAATTTTTGTGGGCCTATATATAAATACTAGTGTGAACCCGTGCTACCCACACGGTTATCGAATTATTCAGATTTTATTAATTTTTTTTCTAATTTATCTAGTTCATTCGAAAGCTTTATTTTGCTGATTATAGAACATGAGCTAATAAGTTACTGCATATAATCATTTTGGAGACTGCATCCATTGATCTCTACACAAAACGCGCCATCAATGATAAACAGAATATCAAAGATGAAGTTTTCAGATTGTGAGAGTAAAAGAATTTTTTTAAATATCATATGCATTGCATTGTTAAACATTATTATCAAAATTATCTTGACATTTTAAGAAGAGTACACCATTACACGTGCTACACTTTGATGATTTATAGCTCTTCATACATCACATTGACAAAAGCCTTCGCCACCAATACAGATCAACAGACCTGAACTATAAATTCCAAAGCAAGGATGAGTCATGTACTGTTCCATGTGTTATCCCCTGTTCATCTCACCTAAACCATGCCCAAACCCTGTGAAACTATGATTACAACTGAATCACTTTGAAGGGTTACATATTTTAGAGTTCTCAATTAATAACCAATTGCTTACATTCACAGTATTACCTTTTTAAGGTACTTCCAACAGAAGGTTGTTTTTTGCACTTTATGCAAGTTAAGTAGAACCAACACCACATCATAATGATATTATTTTGTCATAGCAACAACGGCTTAAACATTGAAGCCAATTTAACAATTCTGTAACAATGCTATTGGGTCAAAAAAAAAAAGTCAGGTCACCTAGTGAGCTAATACCTAGCGAATTTGAATGTTGTCTACTTCAGCCATATCTGAAGCCTATAACTATCAATTTTAACCTGTACGTTGGCACAAGGGTCGGAAATTAGAAAAAAAAACAAATACGGGAAAAAAAGAGATGATGTGCTAATGTTTTTGCAAAATTACATGATATGTTGATTTTTGTTGATGTGCAGCATGTAAACATTGAACATGTTCTTAAGTGTGATGAGACTTTGTATCATAAAACTTGAGATAGAATCGGGACTTAGGAATAGATAATTTGCTTTCCAAGACCGAAGATATAGTAGCAGTGTGCTTCTAGTTTTTACCTGGACTCAAACTTCTGACATAATTCTCTTTAAGCAGTTGGATCTTCAATTCCACCAAATGACATTCGAACTGATCCTTTTAGCACTACCACTCCATATCCATCGAGCTTGTCAAGGTTCCGAGCAACAGATGAAGTTTCAGCTAGAGTGGATGACGTGTCAACCGAATCAAAGTTAACATTAGTGGTCAGGTTAAGCATTGTCATCTTCCTTGATATCCAACCCACGTAAAACTACTTTTTAGTATTATCAGATCAATGATGTTTTGCACTTTATCTTTCCTATGTATTTCTAGTAGTTTAATTACAATAATAATGCACATATAATATAGAGTATACAAGTTTAAATGTAATGTAAATTGTGCTTAAATGTGTTTTTTCCCCTATTCTAATAAAAACCAAATGATTATTTTATTTAATTGAATAACATGTAGTTCTTAGCAAGAAAAATATAAAATTTATATTTTGTCCAAATTAACTTGCTTGAGCCTAGAATTTGGCCTTAAATAAATTGTTCTCCAAATTCTATGTCCATGCATAGCTCAAAGTTTTCTCCGACTTGAAAACTAAAAATTCCATACTATAAGAAGCTATTGGAAGAGAGAGAAACATAAAAGATGCTATATTTTAAGAGAAGTCCATCCAATTTGCATCATATATTATCTCTTTGAATATTGAGTAAATCCTTGAAATCTTGTTTGTTTCCTGTTTTCTTCGACTTGGAAAAAATCCACAGGGACACTGCCTATGAAAAATTACCACATCCAAAACCATGGTATCTACAAAAATTTTTGGAACTATAAGGCTAGATAAAAGTTTTTGCAGCTAAACAACTCAATATAGAAAATTGTAATTCTACATCAAATCAATTCCTTCATAAGATTAAATGAATGATAGTTCACTTTATATAAATAAGTATAAACATCGTTTTTCAATCAAATGATTAGTGATCACAAAAATGAAAGATTTTGGATGACAAAAATGAGTTAAATATAATGCCAAAGTATATAATTTAATGACTAATGGTATAACTATTTGTTAACTGAGGCTGAAGCTGATACTTATACTATAAAGGGAAACCAAACATCTAATGTCTTCAAGGAGGGAAAATTGTTAGGATTCTGTGCATATAAAAGGGTGAAAGCAATTTTGCACTGTATCTGGTTAAAAAATATATCTAAGATCACGTTAATTCCATGCATTCAAAGTTACTGAGCTATTTCAATAGCATAGTTAATATAAGCGGGCTCAATTATTATTTATACAGTGACCAAATTAAAATTTAAGACATAAAATTGAAGGGGAGAATCTGTAACGACCCGTGTTTTTCAACCATTTGAATATGAATATTTAAATTAGTTTTAAATATTATGTTGGGAATATTAATGGAATTTAATATTGAATTCGTTATTTAAAACGAAGTTGAACGTTAAAATTTATATATAATATAAAATCGAGCTCGAAAATGGCGTGCAGTTCGTAATATTTGGTTTTGAACTTCAACTGAGAATACAGGGTTCGATATAAGTCGGATTTCTGTGAAACAAGACACGTTGGGATCATATTGACGATAGTTTTCATATGAAAGAGGAAAATCCAGATTTCGTGTTATAGATTGCGAGTTATGGCCAAATCAAATTTTGAAATAGTCGCTATGAAAAATCGTTATTTAATTATAGGCCTTTAAATTAGCCGTTTTGCAAACGGACTCTGTTTTCGATGAAACCAGTTTCATTGGGACCGTAACGTTAAATTATTGCACGATGTTGAGTTGCGTGGAAAACCGATATCGTATGTGACCACAGCAACCTTAAACGCCCGTTCAAATTCTATAGTGCGCATTCAAATAAATAAAGGGACATTTGAGTATAACTTGAGCAGATGATCGAATTAGGCCACGAAACCAGTTCCGTTGAATTCGTATCGTCGATTAGAGTCAGGATAGGTATATAGTTTGTTATTTTTAGAGATCGAGAAATTTGGCGTTAAAAAGGGTAGGGCGGTTCGAGGTAAAAATAGCCTACCGGGGCAACAGTCTCAGAATGCGACGAAATTAGTGCCGTTGGGTTCATATCGAAAAGTTATTGTTGATGTTCGCAGTTTCAAGTTGATTTGATTTATCTGGTGACCGTGAAAAAATTAAATGCGTGTTCATTTCTGGTTTCATAAAGGAAATTTTTTCATACGACCTCAGATTTTGACGAAACTTGTCCCATTGGATCCGGAATATCTTTTTACACTAAGATTAGCATTCTTATCAGTAGACAGAAATCATCTGTAGTGGTTTTTAACACGATTTCTCTATAACAAAGTTTCATACATTATTTTATCAATAAAATACATCCTTTTTCTTTCTAGTATAACTTTCTTTTCTTTCCTGTACGCTCTCGCTGATACCATCCGTGCTACCCAAGGAACCCATTCGTGCCACCCAAACATTTCTTTTCTTTGTCTACCATTACACAGACACCGTGCCGACAAAGCCTTTTGAATTGTCCATTCAAGCAACAGCAACTCTAACTCTCGTCTGCAGACCTACCTTTTTACATAATATATTCAATTAAAAACGTGGCCAACACGTCGTCTCCCCTCCTATAAAAGCCTTTGCTCCATTCATTTTTCCTCTCGTCCCGGAAAAGGTGAGACAACATCAATTGAAAAAAAAAAAAAAGCGAAAGGGAAATAAGAGGGAAGGGGACCTAGGGGAAAAGAAGGGGAGGACTTGGACATGAAAAAGGGCGGAAAGGAGTGGATGGCGTTGGAGGCAGTGAAGGGTGAAGGGTACAGGGACTTGCGTGAAATAGGGTGAGGTGGAAGGCGGTTTAGGAACAGAAAAATAGGAGATGGAGGAGCTGAAGTGGATGGAGTATTCGGCAGCATGGGTTCAGCGTGAGTTCTTCAGTACTGGAGAATGTGCATGGGTGGTAGGATAAAAGGTGGCACGGTTTCAGGAAATGGATGAAGCAGGACGTGGGAACTATGAGGTGTTCATGACGTTGGGGGCGCTTTCACATTATTTTGGTGAGAGGCTGTTGATACGTATTCACTTGTCTATAAAAAAAATAAGTGGGGAGTCGTAAAATTAGCAGATGGGAAGAGCACCGATGTCTGGAGCACCCCAGCGTGGCAAGCAGGCGCAGCTCAGAGACATGTTTAAGCAGTGGAAAGGTATATCGTATGCGCCAAACCTCCATGTTAATCACGCAAGTCAAGAGTCTAAAATAATTAATATATTTACTAAGGCATGTTATATAACGTAAGTAGGAATATAAGTATAAACTAGAAATTTAAAATATTGGTTAAGTTTAATAATATTATTTTAAATAGTGAACATCACATTAAATTTGTAACTGTGTTCTACGTACACAGAATCAGACAAACAAGCAGCGTTGAATCTACATCAACGAACGTAAGATTTTGGGATTGAAACAGACAAAATTAAACGCAGTTGGAAGTGTGTGCAACGAACCATTCTGACAACGGCTGGGAATCAAGGTGAGTTAAACTCACTCAGTTTTCCCATTTATATTTTATATAAATTGGGTATTTTTATTTTGTGTGCTCTATTTGCCAATGGTTGACTGTGTGCTAGTTATACCCTTGTTTGTTGATTTAACTGATGAAATTAAACTGTGTTTAATTTCAGTCAAATACCAAATCGTTATTTTTAACGATTGGTTCCAATAAAGGTAACTCACCTTGGTTGGTCACGTTTATAAAATAAACGTGTTTTCGTTTGAACTGGAGGAACTGATGAAAATGTTTTGTTGGTTAGTTGATGTAAAATGGTTGCTAATTGCTATGATATATCAGTTAAATAGAATTGTTTGACCTGGTTGGTGATAACCATTTGAATACAGGGAAGAACAGGTTGGAGGGATCCAACCGGATTCCTCAAATGTATTATTTATTTTCATATGATCATATATGAACTGATCTGTTTGTGTGATTGATTTGATGGTTGATTATTGAATGTTCAACATCTGTTAGTTTAAAACCAATGGGCAATATTGGTTAAGTGTTTGGCAGAGTATGGCCTTTAAAAATCAATCGGTTTATAGATATGGATTCACCGTTGGGTGAGTCGATAAAAGTGAAGTTATAAAGTTTATTTTATAACTGAACTCAGATCTTGGAATATATTATTTGGATAAAGTAGAAAAAGGGAATTTAATAAATATTTTATTTATTTAAGACCTTGATTTATGGTTGGTTTATTTTAATCAGATTTTCAAATATGAGAATAAGAAATGAATCGAAAGGTTTAAACTTTGATCATTGCTGTGTAAAGAGAACAATTAATGGAATTTATTTAAATTAATTATATTTTTAATTAATTTAAAACGAGGATTGTTGAAATCGGTTAATGAGATAATCAAGTTTTTGAGTTAATTAAATCGACCGTTTGGAATTAGAATTGTTATCAAGTTAATGTGTTTTGACTAAAATAGTTAAACGAATATTGTTTGAATTTAAATAAGGACTTGAAAGGGGTTTGATATTTAATTTAGTTAATAAAGGGGATTAACTACTAAAGTAGTTGATGAATTTAGGAATATATTTTTAAATGGGAATTCATTTAAAAAGTTACCGAATGTGAGATGCAAGTCAATTGAATGGTGAAAGGAAATAAACGTACTCAATTATATGAATTAAGTGAAAGAAGATTTAAATGGGAAATTGAATATAGTTATTCGAGCTAGAATTAGTCAAACATAGTATTCAAGATGAGTGCCATTTCGTACGACTGCTAGCGTAATTCGCAGGGCTGCAGATAGCCTAAGGCGGTCGGATGTTTCCTGAGGGAATCAGGTGTAACCATTGTGATCGCTGTGATCTAGAGTCAAGCGAATGGAGTTAAGACGAATGTTAATTAATCAATTAGAGTTATTCAAATATCGTGTTTTTGAATATTAAAAGAATTTGAAATTTCAATTTAACAAAAAGTAAATTAGTTTGTCAAAGGCCAAGTGATGCTAAATACTGAATCAGTGAACTCATTGGAGTGTCATGATTGAAACACTGTATATTTTGATAGTTAAAACACCGACTATCAAATCTGTCCAATACGATTGTTGGTATGGAAAGACCGGGATCGAATTTATATTCGAAAACCATTCCGACCAACAAATACGTGAAGATCTCAGAAGATGTTCGAGATGGAGCATTGAAGACCGTGGACTATCATACACGGAAGAACCACTAATATCCTCTGCCTGGCAAGCAGAGATAAACTGTGATTCTGTCGTAGTTGGAACCTACGGGGTTGCAAGGACTTCTCGCTACTGATCCATGGGGTGATTCCTATATGGATGCGGTAGGAGAGTTCCTTCGGTTCATCCTGTTCCTGGGTGAATTATATGGACGGATGTCTGACAGAGTATTTCCAAAGGGTCACGTACGTTGATTTCTTCAAACGTACGATAGTTGTTGGCGGGGAGTTGCCATTCTCTAGCTTTCAGCTAGAGTATTTTTGTGGACGTCAATTAGTGATATCTGACGGATCTGACGATGTGGCATTCAAGGTAAATGGTGACCAGATGTCAAGAGTTAATTCTGACCTCAAGCCTCATCAACCGGGAAATGACAAAAATCGGGCAGGCAGCATGGCTATGTGGGTCGCTCCCATTAGGGTGTAGAATCACCTATCTAGAGGAAATCCTATTTGTTCTTAAATCTATGTTTCGATGCTGTCCCTTGTCGGGAGCCGGTTGCTGATCCCAACCATCGGGGGTATACATTCGATACACTCAAGCGAAATGAGTGGTCGGTCATGTGAGGGCCGGGTTGCAAGAAGTTCTTGTTGAACCCAGTGTATTCGTCTCTAGAGATACACTATCGGAAGGTGGACCCATACCTTGTCAAGTTGGAATCCAATCCCCAAATAAGCACCTGCGGGTTTTGATTGTATACTATATATGTAGGGCGTGAGATGCAAGCGTTCTACTAGATTGTTATTTACTTGTATTTAGACATTATTATAATATCAGAAAAGATATTGGTTTCAAAACTGTTTTGGGTTATCGTAAGGTAAAAACCGTCCGTATTTATGTGTGGATTTGGTCTTACGATTATCCTTTTCTTTTGAAAGGATTTTGAACTTTAAAATCAAGATTGGATGATTTACCCTTAATACTGTGCGAGTTTATCTCACTCTGGTTCACCAGACTGACCCGGTGTTTTGTAAATGCTCGGGTTAGACCGGGTTGTACAGGTTCAGGTTATCGACTGCTGTGAAGAGACGAGCTGGAAGAGTCCAGACGTATGATATTACTATTCCGCTGTGTGTTATATGAGGACAGATTATTATCACTGTCCAGATGTGTACTCTGATATTGTAAGTATTTTAAAGTTTTCAATAAAGGTTATTTCTGTATTATATTTTGTTCCGCTGCGATGTGAGACTCTGTGTTGTGTTGTGTTCTTCTTCTTCTTCTATTCTAATATTTCTTTCTTTCTTATCTCATCCTCTAAATTCTTTCTATCAATGATCTGGAATGTTCGATGTCTGAATGGTCAACATGATAGTTTGATGTTGATTTTCGGAGTCGAAAATCCCGGTTCGTGACAGTGGTATCAGAGCTATTGGTTTAGTAATTACCTTGGCTCTGTGGCGTGATTTAGTAGAGATGGGGTTAGCAATACCCTAGATTGAGTTTGAGTGTATATATATGAGCGCGTATTTGTAAATTGATATAAAAAATGTTTATATTGTGTTGATTGGTTTGACTAGTAGTTTATGAATTCTGGTCGATACAGTAATGCAAACTGTGTCGATAAGTGTTTCTAAACTCTTGAACAGAATAATTCGACACAGTATGTTTTTGAAAGGGGGTAAATGAAATAATTTTACCCAAATTATATTTGATATAAAGGAAATATATATGTTGGAAATATCATAATATATGTGGTGTGTTGTTTGTTGTTATAATCAAATAAGATTATAATTGAAATGGTTATATAAATAACCAATTAGAATTCGTATAATATGGAATCAGATGAATTAAATCTGAAATCTAAATCAAAAATTGGAATTAAAATTCCCAAAAAGTGGGAAAGGTGTTGTAAATGAACTTGGATTGAATATATGAGAAATTTTAAAATCCTGGGAGATTTTAATTTTGTTACAAGCATTGAAAGGGATATTTTGAAATGGATTTCAAAATGAAAGTGTTTAGAACTGGTTTTGAAAGTGACATAGTATTGAACTCACTTCGATATCTGGAAAATAGATTCCGATGATGATCCGGACATCATCGGTGTTCATTTTCGAGTGGTAAGTGACGGATTACTACCAAAGATTTTGTTTTGAATTGCCTGAATCCTGAAAAAGGAATATTTGATTTTCTTGAAAGAGCTAAACTGTTTAAAAACTCCCAGGGAAATTGTTTGAACAAAGGCAAAATTTAATAGAAATTTGTGAAAGAAAATATGAATTGAATTGAAACCAATTAACTGGGAATTGAATCGAGATATAATATATCAAGTAGAATCAGATTTTGAATTGTGAGACAGGAATCTGAAATGGTGTTGGACTCGTAAGCTAAGAGTTGAAATCAATGATGGATGGAAGTTGAGTTAAGAATGGGATTTTGCTTGGACGCGTGAAGGATTTGGTTTTGAGGATAGAATTGGAATGTTGTGTGGGGATGCTTGTGTATATGCTGACAGGGTAGCAGACGGGAAAGATATAGTGATATGCCCGACAAAAAGGTACATGTTTATTTTTATATGGGTTTGGTGATTTATGAGCCTATATGGCAAGCCACTTGGCTGTTTCATTTTCTTTTGGATTGGAGAAGGCCTAGAAAGGCGAGTTGGAATTGTACCGATTGAGCCGTACAGAGGAGGTGCTGGCGAAATTTTTCGAAAATTTAAAGTGTTAGAAAATTTTCAATATTTTTGAAAATATTTATTTACAGTATTGAATTGGTTTCTAATTTAATATAAAATTAGATTTGAAATTAATGAGTTATAATGTCCTTTCTTACTTTAGCAATTTCGAGGACGAAATTATTTTAAGGGGGGAAGAATGTAACGACCCGTGTTTTTCAACCATTTGAATATGAATATTTAAATTAGTTTTAAATATTATGTTGGGAATATTAATGGAATTTAATATTGAATTCGTTATTTAAAACGAAGTTGAACGTTAAAATTTATATATAATATAAAATCGAGCTCGAAAATGGCGTGCAGTTCGTAATATTTGGTTTTGAACTTCAACTGAGAATACAGGGTTCGATATAAGTCGGATTTCTGTGAAACAAGACACGTTGGGATCATATTGACGATAGTTTTCATATGAAAGAGGAAAATCCAGATTTCGTGTTATAGATTGCGAGTTATGGCCAAATCAAATTTTGAAATAGTCGCTATGAAAAATCGTTATTTAATTATAGGCCTTTAAATTAGCCGTTTTGCAAACGGACTCTGTTTTCGATGAAACCAGTTTCATTGGGACCGTAACGTTAAATTATTGCACGATGTTGAGTTGCGTGGAAAACCGATATCGTATGTGACCACAGCAACCTTAAACGCCCGTTCAAATTCTATAGTGCGCATTCAAATAAATAAAGGGACATTTGAGTATAACTTGAGCAGATGATCGAATTAGGCCACGAAACCAGTTCCGTTGAATTCGTATCGTCGATTAGAGTCAGGATAGGTATATAGTTTGTTATTTTTAGAGATCGAGAAATTTGGCGTTAAAAAGGGTAGGGCGGTTCGAGGTAAAAATAGCCTACCAGGGCAACAGTCTCAGAATGCGACGAAATTAGTGCCGTTGGGTTCATATCGAAAAGTTATTGTTGATGTTCGCAGTTTCAAGTTGATTTGATTTATCTGGTGACCATGAAAAAATTAAATGCGTGTTCATTTCTGGTTTCATAAAGGAAATTTTTTCATACGACCTCAGATTTTGACGAAACTTGTCCCATTGGATCCGGAATATCTTTTTACACTAAGATTAGCATTCTTATCAGTAGACAGAAATCATCTGTAGTGGTTTTTAACACGATTTCTCTATAACAAAGTTTCATACATTATTTTATCAATAAAATACATCCTTTTTCTTTCTAGTATAACTTTCTTTTCTTTCCTGTACGCTCTCGCTGATACCATCCGTGCTACCCAAGGAACCCATTCGTGCCACCCAAACATTTCTTTTCTTTGTCTACCATTACACAGACACCGTGCCGACAAAGCCTTTTGAATTGTCCATTCAAGCAACAGCAACTCTAACTCTCGTCTGCAGACCTACCTTTTTACATAATATATTCAATTAAAAACGTGGCCAACACGTCGTCTCCCCTCCTATAAAAGCCTTTGCTCCATTCATTTTTCCTCTCGTCCCGGAAAAGGTGAGACAACATCAATTGAAAAAAAAAAAAAGCGAAAGGGAAATAAGAGGGAAGGGGACCTAGGGGAAAAGAAGGGGAGGACTTGGACATGAAAAAGGGCGGAAAGGAGTGGATGGCGTTGGAGGCAGTGAAGGGTGAAGGGTACAGGGACTTGCGTGAAATAGGGTGAGGTGGAAGGCGGTTTAGGAACAGAAAAATAGGAGATGGAGGAGCTGAAGTGGATGGAGTATTCGGCAGCATGGGTTCAGCGTGAGTTCTTCAGTACTGGAGAATGTGCATGGGTGGTAGGATAAAAGGTGGCACGGTTTCAGGAAATGGATGAAGCAGGACGTGGGAACTATGAGGTGTTCATGACGTTGGGGGCGCTTTCACATTATTTTGGTGAGAGGCTGTTGATACGTATTCACTTGTCTATAAAAAAAATAAGTGGGGAGTCGTAAAATTAGCAGATGGGAAGAGCACCGATGTCTGGAGCACCCCAGCGTGGCAAGCAGGCGCAGCTTAGAGACATGTTTAAGCAGTGGAAAGGTATATCGTATGCGCCAAACCTCCATGTTAATCACGCAAGTCAAGAGTCTAAAATAATTAATATATTTACTAAGGCATGTTATATAACGTAAGTAGGAATATAAGTATAAACTAGAAATTTAAAATATTGGTTAAGTTTAATAATATTATTTTAAATAGTGAACATCACATTAAATTTGTAACTGTGTTCTACGTACACAGAATCAGACAAACAAGCAGCGTTGAATCTACATCAACGAACGTAAGATTTTGGGATTGAAACAGACAAAATTAAACGCAGTTGGAAGTGTGTGCAACGAACCATTCTGACAACGGCTGGGAATCAAGGTGAGTTAAACTCACTCAGTTTTCCCATTTATATTTTATATAAATTGGGTATTTTTATTTTGTGTGCTCTATTTGCCAATGGTTGACTGTGTGCTAGTTATACCCTTGTTTGTTGATTTAACTGATGAAATTAAACTGTGTTTAATTTCAGTCAAATACCAAATCGTTATTTTTAACGATTGGTTCCAATAAAGGTAACTCACCTTGGTTGGTCACGTTTATAAAATAAACGTGTTTTCGTTTGAACTGGAGGAACTGATGAAAATGTTTTGTTGGTTAGTTGATGTAAAATGGTTGCTAATTGCTATGATATATCAGTTAAATAGAATTGTTTGACCTGGTTGGTGATAACCATTTGAATACAGGGAAGAACAGGTTGGAGGGATCCAACCGGATTCCTCAAATGTATTATTTATTTTCATATGATCATATATGAACTGATCTGTTTGTGTGATTGATTTGATGGTTGATTATTGAATGTTCAACATCTGTTAGTTTAAAACCAATGGGCAATATTGGTTAAGTGTTTGGCAGAGTATGGCCTTTAAAAATCAATCGGTTTATAGATATGGATTCACCGTTGGGTGAGTCGATAAAAGTGAAGTTATAAAGTTTATTTTATAACTGAACTCAGATCTTGGAATATATTATTTGGATAAAGTAGAAAAAGGGAATTTAATAAATATTTTATTTATTTAAGACCTTGATTTATGGTTGGTTTATTTTAATCAGATTTTCAAATATGAGAATAAGAAATGAATCGAAAGGTTTAAACTTTGATCATTGCTGTGTAAAGAGAACAATTAATGGAATTTATTTAAATTAATTATATTTTTAATTAATTTAAAACGAGGATTGTTGAAATCGGTTAATGAGATAATCAAGTTTTTGAGTTAATTAAATCGACCGTTTGGAATTAGAATTGTTATCAAGTTAATGTGTTTTGACTAAAATAGTTAAACGAATATTGTTTGAATTTAAATAAGGACTTGAAAGGGGTTTGATATTTAATTTAGTTAATAAAGGGGATTAACTACTAAAGTAGTTGATGAATTTAGGAATATATTTTTAAATGGGAATTCATTTAAAAAGTTACCGAATGTGAGATGCAAGTCAATTGAATGGTGAAAGGAAATAAACGTACTCAATTATATGAATTAAGTGAAAGAAGATTTAAATGGGAAATTGAATATAGTTATTCGAGCTAGAATTAGTCAAACATAGTATTCAAGATGAGTGCCATTTCGTACGACTGCTAGAGTAATTCGCAGGGCTGCAGATAGCCTAAGGCGGTCGGATGTTTCCTGAGGGAATCAGGTGTAACCATTGTGATCGCTGTGATCTAGAGTCAAGCGAATGGAGTTAAGACGAATGTTAATTAATCAATTAGAGTTATTCAAATATCGTGTTTTTGAATATTAAAAGAATTTGAAATTTCAATTTAACAAAAAGTAAATTAGTTTGTCAAAGGCCAAGTGATGCTAAATACTGAATCAGTGAACTCATTGGAGTGTCATGATTGAAACACTGTATATTTTGATAGTTAAAACACCGACTATCAAATCTGTCCAATACGATTGTTGGTATGGAAAGACCGGGATCGAATTTATATTCGAAAACCATTCCGACCAACAAATACGTGAAGATCTCAGAAGATGTTCGAGATGGAGCATTGAAGACCGTGGACTATCATACACGGAAGAACCACTAATATCCTCTGCCTGGCAAGCAGAGATAAACTGTGATTCTGTCGTAGTTGGAACCTACGGGGTTGCAAGGACTTCTCGCTACTGATCCATGGGGTGATTCCTATATGGATGCGGTAGGAGAGTTCCTTCGGTTCATCCTGTTCCTGGGTGAATTATATGGACGGATGTCTGACAGAGTATTTCCAAAGGGTCACGTACGTTGATTTCTTCAAACGTACGATAGTTGTTGGCGGGGAGTTGCCATTCTCTAGCTTTCAGCTAGAGTATTTTTGTGGACGTCAATTAGTGATATCTGACGGATCTGACGATGTGGCATTCAAGGTAAATGGTGACCAGATGTCAAGAGTTAATTCTGACCTCAAGCCTCATCAACCGGGAAATGACAAAAATCGGGCAGGCAGCATGGCTATGTGGGTCGCTCCCATTAGGGTGTAGAATCACCTATCTAGAGGAAATCCTATTTGTTCTTAAATCTATGTTTCGATGCTGTCCCTTGTCGGGAGCCGGTTGCTGATCCCAACCATCGGGGGTATACATTCGATACACTCAAGCGAAATGAGTGGTCGGTCATGTGAGGGCCGGGTTGCAAGAAGTTCTTGTTGAACCCAGTGTATTCGTCTCTAGAGATACACTATCGGAAGGTGGACCCATACCTTGTCAAGTTGGAATCCAATCCCCAAATAAGCACCTGCGGGTTTTGATTGTATACTATATATGTAGGGCGTGAGATGCAAGCGTTCTACTAGATTGTTATTTACTTGTATTTAGACATTATTATAATATCAGAAAAGATATTGGTTTCAAAACTGTTTTGGGTTATCGTAAGGTAAAAACCGTACGTATTTATGTGTGGATTTGGTCTTACGATTATCCTTTTCTTTTGAAAGGATTTTGAACTTTAAAATCAAGATTGGATGATTTACCCTTAATACTGTGCGAGTTTATCTCACTCTGGTTCACCAGACTGACCCGGTGTTTTGTAAATGCTCGGGTTAGACCGGGTTGTACAGGTTCAGGTTATCGACTGCTGTGAAGAGACGAGCTGGAAGAGTCCAGACGTATGATATTACTATTCCGCTGTGTGTTATATGAGGACAGATTATTATCACTGTCCAGATGTGTACTCTGATATTGTAAGTATTTTAAAGTTTTCAATAAAGGTTATTTCTGTATTATATTTTGTTCCGCTGCGATGTGAGACTCTGTGTTGTGTTGTGTTCTTCTTCTTCTTCTTCTATTCTAATATTTCTTTCTTTCTTATCTCATCCTCTAAATTCTTTCTATCAATGATCTGGAATGTTCGATGTCTGAATGGTCAACATGATAGTTTGATGTTGATTTTCGGAGTCGAAAATCCCGGTTCGTGACAGAATCGGAGTAGGAAAAAAGAAAAGAAAAAAAAATTGTATTTTATTGTGGGGATTACTTATAGATACTGACTGTTGAGTCAGTTTCCAATTCCATATAGTGCTTTCTTTATAAAGGCCTTTGCTGCAAATTGGGCGTCAGGTGCTTGTACAGATTGCTAAAATTAGGTAAAGGTTCCAATTACAGATTCAGTATTTCAGTTTATCGTATTTTGAAAGTCAGCAAGAAAAGGTTTATTTGATGAAACGTTTTCAATGTATTGTTCCTGTAATGAAGAAAGGATAAAATATTATTTTGTGTAAACTAAAATAGTAAAGATTCAAGAAAATGAAGAATAAGAATTGTTAGCCTTTTAAATCTTTTATGTACTAACATATTTGAATTTCAAACTGACCATTCCTAAAGTAAACGGACTATTAACTATCCAGTGAATCAATACATGAACTAAATGTCACAGGTTAGTAGATATTTTAAGGAAATCACATTATTTTAGGGAAATAAAAATGGAGAGTTTGAGTGATTTAAATCTAGATGGATAACCCGAAAACAAAAAATAATAATTGAATAGCCAACATGATTATATTTCCAGAAATGAAAATTTACTTATATTTATATGAAACGACTTATATTTAGTGTGGTGCTAAGGGCACCCCAGCATGTGCTTCCTAATACCATAACTAAAAAATACCACAAAAGGTATTCTACCACTCTTCCAAATACCACAGATTAAAAATTAGGGGCTACCACACTTGATATCGTTCATGCCTCTCCTCTCAACTTCAGTTCGGCACCTCTATCGTTCATTGAAAAACCCTAAGCAAGCTAATTCGACCGTCTATCTTCATCTCATCCTCGTTAATCAAATCCTAATGCAATTGAACAATTAGTAGTACTGAAGGTAAAAAATGATTTTTACTATATAATGAAATGGGTAACAAATGAACATGTGAAATATTAGTAGTAATTGCATTTTTTCGGTGTTTTTACACTATATATTTTACCTGTGTTCGGTGATTAAGCGCCGTAATTTACATTCCTGTTCAGTGGAAATGAGCTGATGAAACTGTCAAAAAAATATACTTGCAAGGCAAGCTCTATTCGGCTACTATACACCATAATTGGCTCCACTATTTGGCTAATAATTGCTGTTTGGACTTGAACTGCTATTTTTTTAAAAACTAAACATGCTGGAATGATTTCTAACTTGATGCTAGAGATATAAACATTGATATTTTATATTAATTAAGTTATAAAACATTTATTGTAAATTTAGGACTAACTTGAGTATTTCCTGGGTATCATATTTAGTAAATTTTCTATCAGTGACATAACAATGACAGCGAATGATAAAGTAAGTGTTTACAAAAGAACAAAAAGAACAAGGATTTTTATGGTGTGGTCATTTTCTGCTGTTTAATGCGCAATGTATAACATATCCTTCTGATATAGAACAAAACAATTGGACTAATTATATTAATTGAATATTTACCGATTATAACCAATGAACAATATACAATTATTTATTAGCTAAACCTTAGCATGAATTAAAAAAATGTATTTCTAACATTAATTTTTTGGTTTACTGACATTCAGTTGTACAATGATATCATAACACAAAATGTGCCTTTTTCACTTGATAGAATCACAATTCATTAGTAAAAATCAAGACAAATGACATCGACATAATATAATAGAAATTGAGAGATTACCATATAAATTTGAAATTTTTCGTGAGAGACTTGAAGAATACATCGTTTAATAGAGATTAGGGATTAAAGTTTTAAGATTAGCTAAGTACGTAATTAGTTCAGCGAATAACCATTGAGTGAGAGATTAGAATCGAGAGGTAATGCGGTATTAGGAAGCATACATAATTTAATGAGTTTTATTTTTTTAATTGCGGTATTAGGAAGAACATTTTGGGGTGCCCTTAGCACCACACTATATTTAAATCATAGGTAATATTTTTACATTATATCAAACAGGAAAAAATTGTGAAGGACAAAAAGACCAAAAAAATTGCCCAAAAGGACAAGTGGTAAAAAACTTGCTCAAAAGGACAAGTTTTAGTGCAAAGTGGAAAAACATGGGACCCCCCTGAATTCCACCATTTGCACTAAAACTTGTCCTTTTGGGCAAGTTTTTGGGCTCTTGTCCTTTTGGGCAAGTTTTTTGGTGAGTTTGTCCTTGTGGGAAAAATCCCCTATATCAAAATGGTCCCAATTGTCAACAACTGAATTAAAACTTTAAAAATTCAAGGAATTAACTCCAAGCTAGCGTTAAGCACTTCAACCAATGCAAATAACGAAGGAGGGAGCAGTAACCAACATGATTTTAGATCCTAATTAATCCTTCTAGCTGCATTCCATGCTTTGAGTAAAGGAATAACATATAATTACAATTCTAGTTGAAGTAATATCAACCTGATGGAAATGATGAGGAAGACCTAATTGACTCAAGCCAACATTAGGAAATAACATATTATACAGAATTAAGATAAAAACATTTCAAATTAAACATTATATGCAAATTTAGTATAACTGAGCATTTTAGGATGACAAAGGTAGCAAAGTATGCAAATTAAAATTATGCTAAAATTAAGAATTCCGTTGTCGAAAAATGGGTGTTACATAGGGTAAAAGAATTAACAACACCATATAGATGACGATAGCAAACAAATAGGGGAAATTTCAACATTTTTTAGTGCTTGATGACAGTTAATGCTACAATATATTTCAGTTATTGGCTATTACTTGAAAATAGAATAAATAATGAATAAACTGAAAACAAATGATCTTTTTAGCTATTCAATTGTACTGATCATGCACAGGAAAAAGAACTATTTTGATTAGGTTTGAAGTTCAATATAAAAACAAAGGTGATGATCATTTAAATTCATTTTTACAGTTAGAGCATGATGACTATGATCTAAAACATGAAAGATAATACTTGAATAATATCAAAGGAAAATAGGATGGAAAGTAATTGGAACAAAAAAACAAATCTTTCTATTTAGAATTTAGGGGAAAAAGGCATTAATTGGAAAACATCATTTGAAAATTTGAAACAGACATGCCTTCATTATCTTTTGTTCAATTTAACCATTTTACGCATGTTTCAATTTCCTTATTTATTAAATGAACATGCAGATATTATTTACTGAAAAATCAACTTGAATCACATTAATAATATTTACTCATATGTAAGCGTGGAAGGAAATTATTTATTTGCTCATATGTAAATGTGAAATGAAGTTATTGATGGACAATGCAGAATAAATAGTTCCAGAAAACTAAACTAGTATTACTGTACGACGGTGGGAAACCTGACCGTTAAGATGTTCAATATAAAATAAAAATAATTTGTTAAAACATATTTTACATTGGACGTTATTTAAAAATTTATAGGTAAGAAAATTAAAATGAAAGTAATTAATAAAGTAAAAATTCAATCAAACTAAATTTCACTTGAAACCACCGTAAGACTGAGAATATACTATCAATGTATCGATTCGAATTAGTCATAGACGCAGGCATGCAATTTTATTATATATCAAGTAGAATAAATGTTGTTAGACCAAAAAATGGTCCTAACACCCAAATCGTCGTATTTTGAGCACAGGATATGAAGAAATAATCGAAAAATAGAGAAAAAAGCAAGACAACGAGATTTTTATAGTGGTTCGGCGTTAACGAGCCTACGTCCACTTCATATTTTCTCATTTCACTCATAGATTACAATTACAATGAATATTGTCTTTCAATCACTTGAATTCAATGAATAATTCTCTCCGAATCCATTGAATTTATTGAGGAAGATGGTGGTTATTCATGGAGAAGTGTTGGCCATGGCTGCCATGGACAAGGAGATGCCAAAAAGTCCCCTGAAAATGCCATCTGAAGGTGTATTTATAGCTGTAGTAAAGCTCCTGGGAGGACTGGGTCGTGGTAGGACACGTGGCAGGCGATCCATGAAAGTAGGAGCAGGAATAGCCTTAAGAATAGGTCAAAACATTGCGCTTATCTGCAGGTTCGGTGGTCGGATCGTGGTAATGGGATTGGATCGTGGTCAAGGTACGCACCACGAACGGGTCGTGGTCGGAGGGAGCGAGTAGGGTGGTGACGAGTCGGATCGTGACACGTGAGGGGCGATCCGAGGGGGGCGATCCGATCGAGGGCGAGCCGATGGGAGCGATCCGATGCGATGGCCTGAGTCTTCGATGCTAGATTACACTCATTCACGGAAACAGGCATAACTTTCAAATCGTAAGGCCGATTGAGCCAAACCAAAGCTCAAACTGAAGCTAATTCAAAGGGCTACGATTATTTGAGGTAAATAGATCCAAATGAGGTCATTTGATAGGGGTTTCGGGCCAGTTTATACTGATGTTGTGATTTTGACCAAACTGCCTTGTGTCTTCTGACGATGTTTCCAATGCCAGAGAGCGATGTTATCCAGAGATTCCATATGAGACAGCATTTACCCAGAGGTGTGTCAACATGATCTTTGCTTTGGGTAGCCTGGTCACAAAGCAGGCTAACATTTTGCCCCCCAAAGTACATCTTATCGAAGATAAGATGTGCTTTGAATATGTTGAGCTAAATCTTTCTGGAATATCATTTGTCCTTGAGAAGGCTTTATCCAATTGTTGCATTGCTTCCATTGGAGCTAATCAGGCTAAGTTCTATGAGAGGAGTATTCGAGACGATCAAGAAATTGTTTAAACCTTGTCAAATCAAAAGATCTAATTCATCCGTCAGAAGTCATGCTAAATTGTCGGCTCCCGAGCGTGATCCTACACGCATAGATCGTCGCCAAACAACATTATCATTCTATGCAAGCCAAGCGCGTGGTAGGGTTGGACTTTCTTTTTCATATGAGCCAATGTATGAAGTAGCCAACCAAATCATGGGGCAATGTAAGAATCCTTGGGCTCTGAGCTAACAACTGGACTATAGAGATCAAGCACATCAGAATCAACGTAGAAGTTTATCATTTGTACTCAAGATCGGACTAGCCTGATATCTTGATATTGATTCAGGATCTTAAAATCGCATTGAATCGTAATAATAAGGAATTCAAAAGCCATGATCACTCTGGATCATAGTCGAGAGAATCCACAATTGTTACGGATCATTTCTTAATCCAATATTCACATATGAAGTAGTCAGTAAGGGACGTTATTAAAATTATGTGGACCAGTGCCCATAGGATCGTCACCATCGCGAGGCAGTAGATAGGTTTGTCACACCTTCCATTTTGTTTAGTTTGAGTCTTTAAGTTCACATTCGATCCACAAGCTAGCTCGCTTGGTTGGCAAAGACGAGTAAGATTGTACTTCGGAGGCATGACATACATGTTTTGAATCCCATTTCATGCCAGGATTGTCTTCAAAGTTAGTCTATGAACCGACACTTGTGCTCTCAGTGCCATCGGAGGACAAGCGAGGTCAGTACTTATGCCCCCAGTATCGATGGGGGTTGAGTTGAGTCAATAAGGCATTTAATCTTGAAGATTTTATACTTCCTGTCATTGCATCTGGTAAGAGTTGCAAGTTCAGCAATCTTAGTCGACCCAGATCATTCTGTACTGTTTCTTAATTTAGCAAAAATTGGAATGGTATATGCGAATGGTTGAACCACATTTGCTTTGATATCATCTCTTCTCTTTAGTCAGATAGTGAGGATTGCCTTATCGGGCATCAGCGACTTCGGTTACTCTCATCAGATCGGTTGCGGAGTCAAGTAAGGTTGTTGAATGCGAGTGAATAAATGTCGTTATGAAGTTAGTTGGGCCCCACCGTTTATGCTTTAGCCTAGTCCGAAATGGTTATCACAGTCTTATTGAGTCTCTTTCTCATGCTCGGTTCAATTGTTCTTGACAAATAAGATCATGGGCTCAATAAGTGGTATAGATTCACCTTGGAATTGCACATTCTTGTCATTGTTTTCAGGGCTTTTCCTTTGTCCTTATCAGTTCGGGAGTCGGATGATGCTCCATCCTTTATCATAAAAGCATTGAGATTTTCTATCTCGACATTAACACCTTCTTATCATAGAAGTATGTCCACCCCAGGGTTGAATTCATCAAAGCTTCTAAACAACTCTCGTTAGAGAGAAAATTTAAAGTCCGGGGGAATAACAGGGGATCCTGACGTCCCACGTGTGAGGGTTGTAATTGTTGTTATCCATATCATCTCGAGAAGTGCCGCCTCTCGGGAGGCGCCGAATCAGACTAGCGAGCAGATCACCGTCAAAGAATTGTTGCACATTATCAAGATCCTGGCTGGTGCCCCCAGCATCGAATCTGAGATTACAAAGGAGGTCTTTGCCGATTTCTTGTTTCCACGTCGATATTGTCCCCAGGTCATGGTTCGAGTCATTTGACCTGACCGGGTTCCTATTTTTCGAATTGTTGCGTTCTTTCTCGGCGCTGAGTATGAAATGTCGCTCGAGTATTCATTCGAGTTGGAGTTAAAACTGGTTGTGCATGATCTGAGTTCATTGTGATTCTTGCATACTCATCTAGGAAGTTGCAGGTAGCCATTCCATCGCCCATGTTTCCATCTACGACGTTCTGAATCGAAGTGGCACGTTGTGTGACTGCTGATTGGTTCGTGTTCATCTCGGGTGTTCCCACTTGCTTTCTGCATGAAGGGAGAGGTTGGAGGCGAAATAGCTGCATCTTGTCCAATTGTTGTATGGGATATATCCAGCCTTATATGAGCTTCCCATTCTAGAAGTCGGTTGGGATCAACAGATGGACATTCTCTTTGCATTTGTTTCTTGGTCCTCAAGGGGGCCTGTTAGGATCACAACACAAGTTAAACACAGGCACTTAAGTTATGCCGTTTGTAAATATTTTCAATAGCCATGGCCCCAGTTATAGGGTAAGTGCGAAAGACATGCGGTCGGATCACTTCCCTTTCGAATTCAGACATGTATACATGAGAAGAGGAAGTCACTTTCAGAATTCAAGCGATCATACTATCCAAGCATGGAGTAGGACGTGTTTGGGACGGTACAAGAAGCCTGTAATTCATAAATGTCCAGAATTCCATGATTACGTCGAATCGTATTAAGGCCAAGGAATCAATGATCGCTCAAGATCGTACTAAGGTAGGGTAGACATCAAAAAATCTCAAGGCCTCGCCAGGTCCTTCCAGTTGCGAGTATAAAGTTGTATAACATGTCGCTGAACAATTCACTATCCAGGCTTCTTTTTCTGTCGTCGTCGTGAGTCGCACAGACAGCTTAGAATTATACGCCTACGTCATCCTTCTGGACGCGGCCCTTTAGTTATTCCCTACTGGTCTGCTGTTGTTGTACGAGTTCGGATCTCACATTTTGTCCAGCTTTGTTTTGTGAGCCTGTACTTAGTGAATGAAATTCCATTTCTTTTTGTACTGCTGTGTTCGTGTGCTGCCCCCCATTCCCGGAAACGAGTGGTTCGAGCTCCATTTTCATTCTTGGTCCCAATCGTGTGACGGGATAGGATCCCTTGAGTGGCATATGTCGTCATGCATTTATACTCTCCTGATCCTTCAGCGGAGCAGAAATTATGGGGGGTGCTGAGTCTCCAACACCTTTCTCAGCGCTTAATCATAGACGCTTTTATACTCTCCTGGCGGTCGCCAAGGTTAGAGTTCGAACTCAGTTGTTCTGTCGCTCCCCGATCCTTCAGCGGGGTAAGAGTTCTTTCTCAGCGCTCAATCGGAGACGCTTTTATACTCTCCTGGCGTTCGCCAAGGTTAGAGTTCAGACTCAGCTGTTCAGTCGCTCCCCGATCCTTCAGCGGGGTGAGAGTCCTTTCGCATTATCCTGTACCTGCGAGCATTCCATAATTAGTTATGCATTTAAACATTTGAAACGCAAATAAGCAAACAAGTCATGAAACATTATAAGTTATCAGTGCAACTTATAAGTGAAAGTGCAGTAAAGTAGTATGTATGTATAGGCATGCCCCCAATCAATCATTAACTTAGTGCCTGGCCAGGT
Source organism: Allium sativum (assembly GCA_030737875.1). NCBI lineage: Eukaryota > Viridiplantae > Streptophyta > Magnoliopsida > Asparagales > Amaryllidaceae > Allium > Allium sativum. Next base: position 191,802,349 of record CM060927.1, on the reverse strand, counting down.
CTTGTTGAGGATTGATTAGGACCATAACTGTGTTGCCCCCATGTCGGGACATGGAGGATTTGGGGTCAGCTTCCATCCTGCCCCCCCGATCCTTTAACGGGGGAGGAATTTTCCCGAGGCGCTAAGTCTCTAGCGCTTTTATACTCTCCCGATCCTTCAGCGGGTTAGAGTTGCTGGGGCGCTGAATCTCTAGCGCTTTTATACTCTCCCGATCCTTCAGCGGGTTAAAGTTCGAGCTCGGTTCATGATCTGCTCAACGATCCTTCAGCGGAGCAGAAGTTCTCAGCGCTAAATCATAGACGCTTTTATACTCTCTCTCGACTCTGGAGAGTTAGAGTTGGGACTCAGCTGTTCCATCGCTCCCCGATCCTTCAGCGGGGTAAGAGTCCTTTCTCAGCGCCAAATCATGGACGCTTTTATACTCTCTCTCGACTCTGGAGAGTTAGAGTTGGGACTCAGCTGTTCCATTGCTCCCCGATCCTTTAGCGGGGTAAGAGTCCTTTCTCAGCACCAAATCATGGACGCTTTTATATTCTCCTGGCGGTCGCCAAGGTTAGACTTTTGCTCAGGCGGCTCCGATCATGGTACACCGCCATGCCTTGTGGACGTCATCTTTGCGTCCTTTATACTTTCTCTCAGCTCTGGAGAGTTAGAGTCATGGATCAAGCGGTCTGCAATCATGCACGCTCATCAAACTCGTCCTAGGTTTACATTTTAATCCAAGCTCCGAGGATTAAAACCAGTCGGACAAGCAGTTGGAGCATTTGCCAAGGCTTTGAGTTCCTCCGAACAGTCTACGGGAGGAATGGTTGGCACCAGACTTCGGATACCTGCATCATTCATACCGCACGAATTAGTCACGTCAGTAACTCGGTGAGCATGTGAAAGCAAATTTTATGATTGAAAAGTAAGCAAATTAAGAGGCAGTGTTGCCTCCTTTATTTGAATTCATGTAATTTGGTGGCGTCGAGCATAGGATCGAGCCATGTAGGCGGTCACACCGCGTCCATCTGGAGTCGGACTATGACTTTGTAACTCAATGATTTATGTTCCATTGTCTTGTGGTCTGCCACGTGTGAGCCAAGGATTGGATGGTCATCCCGGATCCACCTTGAGCTATACAGCATTCTTTAGACGAAGAGCGTGGCTTTGTAAACGAGCAGTTCAGTCGAGCTCGTTATAGTATTGCTCTATGGCTCTATATGCGGGTGTTACAAGTTTGATCGGTAGCAAATCCTGGATACCTACACCATCCACATATTAATTAATCTGAGTTAATTACATCAATAACTCATAAATCATGCAAATATAAGAGTCATGGTTATAGAATAATCCTGTTAAAGGAATGAGTATCATTCTGAGTGGAAAATGGCGTTGCATATTCATTGCAGGTCCATTTTGCTTCGCCCTATCTCTGTCAATAAAGGGCTTGATCGGGGTCTTGAGATGGCAAAGGCGGCTAGGTAGGTACTATAAGCGAGTGATGAGGTCGCATCTCCTTCAAATCGCCTTTTTGCCCCCGTGCTGAGGGTAAGGATAGAGTGTCTGGAAGTCATGACTGGATTGCTAATGGTAGCACATCTTTGCATTGGTGTTAGGTTGTGAATTAGCATGTGAACAATGGATTCATGCTTATAGAAATTTTTGAACTTTCCATGCTAGGGAATAGGATATTACTGCTGGTGGGATAATCATATCACATAAATTTGCTGATATACCCTCGATCCCATATCGGTGACAAGGGTTGGTGCGCCGACAATCAACCAGCATTCATGCGTAAGCATTCTAGATCTTCAACTCGCTAACTTTCAGGCAAGACTAAGTCAATTGGCCAGGCAAATTCTTGATGTATCAGCTCCGAATTAGATGATGTAATCTCGAGCAATTTATGCTCAAATCTGTAGTTGCCCCCAGCCTTAGGGGAGTGAGTCACTTGGCAGATAATCGATGAAAAGAGTGGAAGTACGAGTCTTCACTTTCTAACTTCAGAACGCCGTTGGCCTGAAGTTTCATTCATGTACATCTCCCATCTAATGGGTGGCTGACTGGTGATTTGGTCGAATCATTTAGGGCGGTGAATTTGGCAATTGCATTCGTTGGTGTTTGTTTTGGGACAACCTTCCAAGAGAAATAGGCAATGTCGAATTGCATGTCATACCTCGAGGCATAAAGAACGATTGCACGCCTTTCACTTCACCTTGTTAGATGCATTTTGTGCTGTAGGAAGTTTATCATGGAGTTAACCATGACTCTCTTCCGGGTTTGGTCTCCAACGTTGGATCAACTTCCATTTTATCAATGGTTGTATTTCATAGTGTCTTGATGGGGATCATCTCTATCTTTTCTGGATTATCGGAACTTTCTTATTCGACCAGATGATTCGACTTTAGATCTTCTGTGTATGAAATATGAGGTATGTTGTAACGTTCCAATCCATCCAATAACTCTTCTGCCCATTCTAGGTAAGCTGCGAGTTGTGGTTTCTCCGACTGGAATTCCTTTCGAGTCGTCCTTCGGGGGTTATCTGTAAAACTTCGGCGTTGGATTGCCGATCATTTCTTGCACCGTCTGTATACAACTTCCAGGTGCTTGATTTCATCTTTTATTTCGAATGGCAACTCCATATAAAATCCCGCGATAGTGAACTTACTGCATACGTCTTATTTGCTTGACAGGAGCACACTTCAGGTTTATACTCAAGAAATGACTCATAATTTGGGATAAAATCCCGCAAATATTAGCACTCGTCCAAACGAACACATCCAGGCCCGCCTACAGAAAGCATATAAGTTCTCTCGTTCGGAAGAGGTCTAAAGGAGATCCGATGTGAAGACCTTAGTCAGGTCGGCGTCACCAGTCGGAACACGTGCAGTTGCGTTATTAGATGTCACCCTTCTTCATCCCGAATCACCATCCTCTCTGGAATCTATGTCTTCGGGCAGGTCGTTTGGCAATTCCTTTTGCGATGCTCCCATCATTCGCAATATTGACACCTCCTTCACACTCCATTTCATCTGGAGGGGAAGCGTCTTTGGGTTTCACGCAATCTCTGTTGCGTAGCATATTCCATCCTTCCTAATCAGTCAGCTTCTCCAATAACTTGGTCACCATAGACCAGTCTCACTCCGTCTTTGGTAGGGATATTTAACGGTTAACACCCATATGCTATGTAAGCTCTGAATTCCGCTAGACCTGGTTGGTTGAGACCACGATCAGATAAGCTTGAATGCAATAGCATGGCTTGCAAGGCTTCAAGTAAGGTTCGTATATCCTATCACAACTGTTGTATGAAGTGGAGAGCTAATGGTTGATTCATATTTGCGTTGATCTCAAGTTCTCCTTTCTTGACCAATGTCATATGGTGGCTGGTGAGCAGTCAAGTTGTTATCATCCCAGCAATGATCCAGATATCCAATCACGGCCTGCGGAGGTTCAATTGGTTCCTAACTCTAGGGACCAAAGTTCATCGATCTAACCCTTGGACACGTGGAAATCAATCTATCTCGATGTGGTTGACGGCAAATAGGTGAACCGTAGGACATACGTTTTTCACCGTGCCATTCAAGCGAAGGGTAACTTTGTAGTGCTAGGGTCCTTACTTGCCTTCGGGTATCCCATTATTGAGAATCATGGTCATTGGGATCTTTTGAGTCATCCTCAGAATAGTATCCGGATTGCTCTATGTCAATGTCATCTGGGATTTCGCCTGTAGGACAGGTTTAAGTCACGTAAACTAGGTGATCACTATTCGCTCAGGAGCATCATCAGTTTAATTTGGGAAATATGCACACCATTGGAGCTCTGGAGGAGGAGGCTGTTATGAGACCATCATTATTTTGTATACTGCCATAGCCAGCGTGTCGAATCTTTTCAACAACTCCTCACATTCAATAACATCGGTAGATAGAGGTCATGGCTTCTGGAAAGAATCCTCAGAATACCTACCGAATCTGGGTCGATAAGCATTTGTGATAATTGCGGGTCAGAATGTACTCCGAGCCGAAGGCGAGCCGTGCTCCGAGCCGAAGGCGAGCCGTGCTCCGAGCCGAAGGCGAGGCCGTCAGCGGGTCCGGGCGCAGCGCCGGCGGGGGTCCGGGGCCCCGCAGTCCCGGCGGCGATCGATTTTTTCGATTTTGGAAGATGGAGCCTTTTCTGAAATGATCTGAAAACTGTATTTTTTCCAAAAATTGTCACTTTTTTGGATCGGGTCGTGACCCTTGTTCGTCGTCATTTTTCCGGGTCGCGGTTCGCTACTGTCCTCCGGTTCGCGGTTCGTGACAGTTCTCTAGACTCGGTTCGGTTCGTGGTTGAGCTCCTTCGGGTCGCGGTTCGCTGAACTTCTTCGGGTCGTGGTCCAGCTTGGTGATCGGGACACTCCAACCTTCCAGCTTCGGATCGGTTCGTGGATATGTTCACAGCAATTGCTCCAGGTCGGGTCGTGGAAGTATCACCGGGTCGGATCGCGACTTCCTTGCTCGGTCTGGTCGTGGGTTCATCTTGAGATCGGATCGTGGTCTCCTCGCGATCCGCGATCCGCGACCCGCGATCCGCGACCCGCGATCCGCGACCCGCGATCCGCGATCCCCTCGACCTGCTCCAGCACATTTTCTTTATTATCCTCATTTGGTCGTGAAGCTTGTGAACCCTTAGCTTTTTTCGAAGGTATGAAGCTCTGATTTTCTGAAATCAACGAAATATTCAAAAATGGTAGAAACGCGGATTGTTTTCTTCGAACTTTCAAATCCAAATAATAGAATAGCAATCCGATAGGTTGAGAATTCGGTTCTCAGTGAAAGCACCAAAATGTTAGACCAAAAAATGGTCCTAACACCCAAATCGTCGTATTTTGAGCACAGGATATGAAGAAATAATCGAAAAATAGAGAAAAAAAGCAAGACAACGAGATTTTTATAGTGGTTCGGCGTTAACGAGCCTACGTCCACTTCATATTTTCTCATTTCACTCATAGATTACAATTACAATGAATATTGTCTTTCAATCACTTGAATTCAATGAATAATTCTCTCCGAATCCATTGAATTTATTGAGGAAGATGGTGGTTATTCATGGAGAAGTGTTGGCCATGGCTGCCATGGACAAGGAGATGCCAAAAAGTCCCCTGAAAATGCCATCTGAAGGTGTATTTATAGTTGTAGTAAAGCTCCTGGGAGGACTGGGTCGTGGTAGGACACGTGGCAGGCGATCCATGAAAGTAGGAGCAGGAATAGCCTTAAGAATAGGTCAAAACAGTGCGCTTATCTGCAGGTTCGGTGGTCGGATCGTGGTAATGGGATTGGATCGTGGTCACGGTACGCACCACGAACGGGTCGTGGTCGGAGGGAGCGAGCAGGGTGGTGACGAGTCGGATCGTGACACGTGAGGGGCGATCCGAGGGGGGCGATCCGATCGAGGGCGAGCCGATGGGAGCGATCCGATGCGATGGCCTGAGTCTTCGATGCTAGATTACACTCATTCACGGAAACATGCATAACTTTCAAATCGTAAGGCCGATTGAGCCAAACCAAAGCTCAAACTGAAGCTAATTCAAAGGGCTACGATTATTTGAGGTAAATAGATCCAAATGAGGTCATTTGATAGGGGTTTCGGGCCAGTTTATACTGATGTTGTGATTTTGACCAAACTGCCTTGTATCTTCTGACGATGTTTCCAATGCCAGAGAGCGATGTTATCCAGAGATTCCATATGAGACAGCATTTACCCAGAGGTGTGTCAAAATGATCTTTGCTTTGGGTAGCCTGGTCACAAAGCAGGCTAACAAATGTAATCTTAATTTTTAGTTATTTTGCAACTCTAAACCATTAATGGATTGAAGAAACAAAAAGCAAAACAACAAATATAAACTCAAAATATATCATCATATCAACAAATATTTAATTAGAACTAAAAAAAATGCAAGATTAAGATGTAATAAAAAAATCCCAAATTATTAAACTAATTTATTTAAATAAATCACTTAAAAGTTAGAACTACAATTGTTATGTGCATTACATAAATTCATCAAGTGTAACATGATAACAGCATTACATCCCAAACCACATAAATCAATCACAGTGAAATCAAATAAATTAACGCACTAAGATAACAATCAGATTGGTGTTTTAAATTATAAGCAACTAAAATGACACGCTTAGATGACAACCAGATAACTATTAGTTCAATTGATATGGTCAAAGTGGAAGAAAAAAATTCTGCTTCCGAACAGAACCATGATAGCATTTACACCCTTACTTAAAATGCGATAAATACTCAATCACCAGATGACTTTTCTTTTTGCATCAGATAGCTCCAACTCCAAGCCTCCCGTAGGTACATGTATTAAACATGTAACCTAAACTACAGCGAGAAAGAATATATTTGCTATGTCTATCTCACTAACTGTAAATCAATAATAAGATTGTATTTGATACCTTAGTTATTAGTTTAATTGATACGGTCAAAGTGGAAGGAAAAAAAGGGAATAAAGAGTTAGCTACAGAATCAAGAAAAGGAATAAAGAGTTAAAAAAAAAATCTTGTAGTGAATATATCTAAAGGGGGAAGTATTTAGACTTAAAACATCTATACCAGTTATCTACTTGTTCGTTAATTTTATTCAAATGATTATTCACTTTCTTGAAGTGTGGTCATTCTTTGGTTAGCAACTTATATACTACAAATATGCATTGAATAATTGCCGAAGGCATAGTATATGTCATACTGAAATCCACCAATAACTACCATTAGTTGCTAAAATAGATTTTTTTTTTCTTGAATGGATAACTATATTACTCATTCAAGCAAAACAAACTCGACTGTGTTACTGGAAGGGAGTGTACAAGTCTTCATCAAGAAGTCAAAGTAATGACAACTTTTGTTAAATATATTTACATGACATATATATAGCTATTATTGCAAAACAAAGATGCATTACATTCGATCCTAAAACAAACTTAGCAAAGCAAAATTCAGTCTTCCTCATCATCTTCAACATAATCAATTCCCACCCAGCGAGTGAACGCAAAAAGAAACTCCTTGAAAGTTACAGTGCCACTTTTATCCCAGTCCATTTCCTCGAATCTTTTCAAGCCTATGCGACCATAAGATCTTTCACCAGAAGTGGTCTCATTAATTGCATGTACCATCTCGCTTTTGCTAACGTAACCATCTCTATTTTTGTCCAAAAACACAAAAGCATTTACCAATGTTTCAAAAGTTGCTTCAAGATCCGGGAAGCTTATCCAAGATTTTGCTTTCTCAGTTGATGGAGTCTCGAGAAGATGAACAAGACAAAGAAGGACAATCAACTAATTGAACTTTATACCCATGTCTTCATTTATATCACATGCAATGAAGAGATCATTTATCTCCTCTTCATAAAAATTAATTTCCAGCTTTTGAAAACAGTGGCTAAGTTCTTGTCGATCAATTGTTCCATTAGAATCTTCATCAAATTCCTCAAAAAAAAGTTTTGCATTTGCTTAAGCTCTCATCGATTTTTGGGAACTTCAAGATAACGCTATTAAAAGATCTCATGGATGTTCCTTTCCATGCTCTTTTTTGTATGGCCTCTTTTTTGCATGGCGTCAACCATCTTCGCCTAGCAAGCTCTGTTTTGGTGACTCACCTCTTCCAATCACACCATCCATATTGGTGATACTTTTAGGATGATGTACAGAATCTGAGCCACTTATCTACCTTTGGCTGGAGAAACGAAATACAGAGAAGACTCGTGAATTAATTTAATCAGCAGAGAAATTCAGAGGATGAATTGGCGACAGAAGGATGGAAATATAGATTATTAGTTGCTAAAATAGATCTTATTTATTAATTACAGCAAACTACGCAAGCCTAAATATTTCGGGAGCTATAAAGCATGCATAACGGAGCATAGTTTAATGAACCTTAGCTCCTGGTCCATTCCCGTTCATTCACACTTGAACACAAGGAAAGTCATGTGAAGTACACAGTACAAACTTAACAGATCTGTTTCTAATGAGTTTTGTGAAGATTATGGAGAATATACAGAGAAGCAGAAGACAAGAAAATGCACACTGGGTAACTTAACAAGTCCAATCCCAACCATTTTGCTCCTTTCAAACATTTTCACCAGAAGAATCATCACTATTACGTGCCCTACTTTCTTCTTCAGCTCATCCAGCGAACTTATTTTCATCCACTTCGGTCTTTCCTACAATACATAAATTAAAAGAAGAGCTTGCTGTAATATTGCTACCTAATTCTCACTTATGTTTTGTAGAGGAAAAATTTATTGCCTTGTTAGTGAACATGTTAATTTGTGATCCGAAATTCTCATTAGAATTGGTCCGGCTGATGTCACCTAAAGGATCTCATCTAGATCCTTAATTTACTCTCATGATTGAGATATTTTCAGCAACCTCATTTAAAGGATAAAGGAGATCCTTAATTTACTCTCATGATTGAGATATTTTCAGCAACCACATTTAAAGGATAAAGGAGATCCTTAATTTACTCTCATGATTGAGATATTTTCAGCAACCTCATTTAAAGGATTAAGGAGATCCTTAATTTTCTCTTTCTCTCCTTATTTGGCTGCATGAAAGTACAATATAAATTTGGATTGCTATGGTTTGTATGTAAGCAGCTTGTAAAACTCCATCAATTAATTAATAAAGCTTGCCTTTCTCCCGTGGTTTTTTCCCGAAAAGGGTTTTTGCACGTTAAATCTTGTGTGTGATTCTATTTTTGCTTGCTTCATTGATCATTTATTTATTAACAAGTGGTATCAGAGCGCGGGTTCGTTCAACATGGCGTCGTTAAAGTATGATCTTCCACTATTGGATCGGAACACTCGATTCCCATTGTGGCAAGTGAAGATGCGGGCATTGCTCGCACAAGCTGATAATGATGATGCATTGGATGGATTTGGGAACAAGAGATTTGAACTATGGACCGATGATGAGAAGAGAAAGGATCGGAAGGCTTTGTCTCAAATTCAGCTCAATCTACACAATAATATTTTGCAAGAAGTTTTGAATGAGAAGACAGCTGCTTCTCTTTGGCTGAAACTGGAGTCAATTTGCATGACCAAGGATCTCACAAGTAAGACGCATCTCAAACAAAAGCCGTTTCTACACAAATTGCAAGTGGGAGGTAATTTGCTCGACCATGTTTCTGATTTTAAAGAGATTATTTCTGACTTGACTGCAATGGAAGTCAAATATGATGATGAAGATTTGGGTTTAATCCTGTTATGTTCTCTTCCCAGTTCTTACTCAAATTTCAAAGATGCCATATTATATAGTCATGATACTCTCACTCTAAATTGCGTTTATGAAGCCTTGCACGCAAAGGAGAAAATGAAATAACTGGTTTTTTCAAATGGATCAAGCTCTCAAGCCGAATGCTTGTCCGTTCGTGGCAGGACAAAGGAGAAAAATTCAAATAATGGATCTCGAGGTAAAAGTTCCGATGCCTATAAAGGTCGATCTAAATCAAAAGGCAAATACAAGTCTTGCAAATATTGTAAGAGGGATGGACATGAAATATCCGAATGTTATAAGCTGCAGAACAAGGAAAAGAGAAATGGCACATACAAACCAAAGGATAACAAAGAAGACGAAGTTAATGCCAATTGTGCTCGTAATGATAGTTCTAACAATGAGGTGCTTATTGTTACCGTGTTTGCTGGATGTGCTGAGATTAAGGATGAACAGATACTTGACACTGCTTACACTTTCCATATGTGTCCTAATAGAGGTTGATTTACAACCTTAGAACCCACAAATGATGCAGGCTCGGTTTTGATGGGTGATGATTCGGTATGTAAAGTAGCAGGAATTGGTTCTATTCTGATCAAGATGTTTGATAGCACAATCAGAACTTTAACAGATGTTCGGTTCATTCCCAACATGAAGAGAATTCTGATTTCTTTAAGTGCTCTTGATGACAAAGGGTACAAATATTCAGGTGGAGATGGTATCCTGAAAGTCACAAATGGTTCTCTTATTGTAATGAAGGGAAATCTTAGGCAAACAAATGGCCTTTATTATCTTCAAGGCACTACTGTTTCAGTTAATGCTGCTCCTATTATCTCAAATAATATTTCTGATTGTGATAATGCTAATCTTTGGCATATGCATCTTGGGCATATGAGTGAATTAGGTCTGTCAGAGTTGAACAAGAGAGGTCTTCTTGATGGGTACAACGCAGGCAAGCTGAAGTTATGTGAGCATTGCATTTTTGGCAAGCATAAGAGAGTGAAGTTCAACACTTCAGTTCATACAACAGAAGGCATTCTAGATTATGTGCATTCTTATTTATGGGGACCGTCCAGGAAAGCATCCATGGGCGGTGCTTGTTACATGATGACAATTATTAATGATTATTACAGAAGAGTTTGGCCTTATTTTTGAAGCATAAATATGAAGCTTTTTCAGTTTTCAAAGAGTGGAAGACTATGGTTGAAAGACAAACTGAAAGGAAGGTAAAGAAGCTTCGGACTGATAATGGGATGGAGTTTTATTTAGATGAATTTAATTCATTTTGCAAGGCTGAAGGCATTGTTAGGCACAACACCATACCTCACACTCCTCAGCAAAACGGGGTTGCCGAGCGTATGAACAGGACTATCATTTCTAAGGCTCGCTGAACGTTGTCAAACGCAGGATTGGATAGGCGTTTTTGGGCTGAAGCTGCTTCCACAGCCTGTTATCTCATCAACCGCTCTCCCTCTATTGCTATTGGTAAGAAAACTCCGATTGAGGTATGGTCTGGTTCTCCAGCAAATTATTCTGAATTGAAAGTTTTTGGATGCATTGCTTATGCTCATGTTGGTAATGGGAAGCTAGAGCCAAGAGCTGTTAAATGCATTTTTCTTGGTTATAAGTCTGGTGTTAAAGGCTATAAATTATGGAATCCTGAAACAAGTAAGGTTGTAATTAGCAAAAATGTTGTGTTTAATGAATCTGCTATGTTACATGATATTCCATCTACTAACGATCTTGTTGAGAGTAAGCAGAAATCAAATGTCCAGATGGAGCATATTATTGATCCAGATGCTACATCAAACGCAGAAATTGAGAGATAGGATGAAGCACCCACTATTGAGGATCCTCCAGCAGTTATGCAACCATCGCAACAATCTATTGGAACAAGCAGACCTAGAAAGAACTCAAAACCAGTAAGAAGGTTTATTGAGGAAGCAAATGTTTTTGTTTATACGTGTGCTGTAGAAGAAGAAATAGAAGGTATTGCTGAGCCTTCTTCATATTCTGAAGCTGTTATCTCTAGTAATTCTGTAACGACCCGGAAAATCTGAACCAATTTAAATTTTTTAAATTGGCTAAAATAATGGATTTTAAATATTTAAACCAAATATTTTAAATAATAGCGATGAAAAGTGAGTTTGAATCGACAATTGAAAACGAATATAATTAATTCTAATTATAAACAAGGCCTGAAGTGGCGCTGCAGTTTCAAAAATTGAATTCAAACTTTGTCGGACTGTCCCAGGTGCAAAACAAAACGGATTTGAGTGAGACCAAAAATATTTAAATCTCTTAGTGAATACCTTTCTAACGAATCTGAAAAATTGAAGTTTCATAGCGGAAAGCAAAAGTTATGGCCAAATGAATTTTTAGAAAGGTCGATATGGAATTTATATAGCCCGTGAAAATGGCCATTTTGCATACAACCTCGGAATTCGACGAAACCACCTTTGTTGGATCCGAGATGTGAAGTTATTGCTAGGTTTCAAATTTCATAATTTTTGAAGCTAATATGTGAGCGTGGCAAAGGAAAATGTGTTTTGGTCAATTACAGTTAAATTGGATCGACCAGAAATGGGCCTTTTTGCAAACGGTCTTAGAATTCGATGAAACTAGTTTTGTTGGGACCGAATCGTCAAAACATAGCCAGATTTATTTTTCTGGAATTTTTCGAATCAGTTTGTGGCCCTAGCAAATTGAAATGTACGTTCAAATCGAATATTGAACGTTTTATATTTTAAATTGAAGGAAAACCGACTGAAACATTCGAATTGGCCTACGAAACATAATCCATTGTGTTCGGAATGGGGGTTATTAGCAAGGGATGATAGTCATTGGGTTTGGATTGGAGGTCGTGTCAGAAAACCCCTTTTAAAACCTCCCGGCCAATCAGATTTTTTTATAATAATAAAAAAAAGGCGGGCGCTCTTCTCTCTCCCCGACGTGAATGACGATAGCAGCCTCCCTCCTTCTCTCTTCTTTTTCTCACAATCCACTCAATAAAAACCAATGGTCCTTTGCAACTTTTGTAGTACTCGTCCCCACCTTCAAATCCATACCAACCTCGCCCCTTATCTTTGAGTGTAGTGGGCGAATCACCTCTCCAAAGTTGGAGACTTTCCACCGCCGTCATGGGTGACAGGGACCACCAAAGTGGGCCCCCTTCCAGGCGTAGGTGCACCCCTCAGGCCTCTTCGACGCATCACCCTCCGATCGTCGTGATACTACGTGGATTTGCTGAAAATTGGATCCCTAGTTTTGAACATTTCAGAAGGTATACGGCTTGTTTTATTGTCAACTGTTTTAACACCTTTAAACCGTTGCAAACTTTGAAAAATCATGTCTTTTTCATGTGTTGATGAAATTCAGTGAAACAAGAGACAGTGGACTCGTGTGGATGTCTTCTACATTCTAGAAGAGACCGCATATTTTTCTGAGCCTTCTGCTATTTTTGGTGGAGTGGAACCCAATGTGAGATTTCTAATTTATAAACGATATGGAAAACGACGATGTATAAATTATATAGTCGATGTATGAGTTATATAAGCGATGTACACCTCTTGTATAAGCATTGTATAAGTTGTACGTTCGATGTATAAGTTGTATATGCGTTGTAAAAATTATATATGTGTTGAAATAGAAGTGAAATGCTATATATATATATATATATATATATATATATATATATATATACGCCCCTCATCCAAAAACCATGGACGATATTTATTGGTTGTGATTGGTGTGAAAATTGATTGATAGCGAATGGATGATTGGAATCGTTTGTGGTTGATATTGATTGATTGTGGTTGAAAAATACCCGTTTGTGGTTGAGAAATATTTGGTTGAAACCACATAGGATTAGTTTGTGGAAACTAATTAAATATATACATGCCGCCTACGTGTGAACTAGATGCATGATTCCCCATTGTCAAAAACCGCGAGGCTTTAAGGTAGAGCGAGGAGCCATACTAGGGACGGTCCCGGTTTTAACTACCCTGCCGTTATGCTGCCGAAATTTTGAATAATATTCATGTGTTAGAATCATTTTCATTTGTTGAAACTATATTTATTCGTTGAATAGAAAGCCTTCATGTGTTGAGTCGATATTCATTCGTTGGATAGAAATTCATGTGTTGAATGGTATTCGTGTTTTAAATATAAACATCACCTTTTTATCGATATATACAAACTATAGAAAACCTTCATGTGTTGAATCGATATTCATTCTTTGAATTGAAATTCATGTGTTGAATGGTATTCATGTTTTAAATATAAAAATCACCTTTTTATCGATTTATATAAACTATAGAAAACCTTCATGTGTTGAATCGAAATTCATCAATTGAATGGAAATTCATGTGTTAAATGGTATTCATATTTTGAAAGAAATTGTTTTATAATAAAAATCCCGTTTTTAACATCAATGTGAAATGTATAAAATCATCTTGTTTTGAAATAAATTGTTTTATAATAAAAATCCTATTTTTATCACCTATATTAACTATACAAAATAATAGTGTTTTGAAATGAATTCTTTTACAATAAAAATCACATTTTTATTATATAAATGAATTGTTAAAAATAGTGAAGTGTTGAAATAGAAGATAGTTAGATAAAAATATAATTTTAATCAAATGTATGAAAAGAATATAGCTTTGAAATAGAAGAATCGATATATATGTAAATAGAATTGAAATATATCGAATAACGACGCTGCAGTTCGTATATTGAAACCGTGATTTCAAACGATTAGTACGGGAGATCCGACCATCGGATTTTCCTGAAATAGCAACCGTTGGGTTCGCTTTGGAAATATCTTTCCAACGGCACCAACTTTGTAAAAATCCAACGGTTGGATTGTCTGGAATGTTTAATTCAAATCTGAAGAAAAACAGCGCCAGAATCGATTATATTTATATATATATATATAAATATAAATATATTTAATCGAATAACGACGCTGCATTTCGTATTTTGTAATCGAAACTTGAAACGATTGTACTGGGAGATCCGACCGTCGGATTTTCCCGAAACTGGAACCGTTGGATTCGTTTTGAAAAGATCTTTCTAATGATATAAATTTTGTGAAGATCCAACGGTTAGATTTTCAGATATGTGTAAATCAAATCTAAAGAAAAACAGCGCCACGGTCGCGTTATGGCCCGAAGCGTCGTTTTGAATAAATTGGCTATTTTAAAATAAATAAAAATAGCGATAAATCGTTATAAAATATTATAAACGATATGGATGTGAAATTTAGAAATTAACTGAAGGTTGGCTAAGTCGAATGGTTTCCTGGTTGTTGATCTGATGTTGGTTTCGGCCTTCGGGGTTAATATTTGGGAAATCGTTCTCTTACTAATTGACGGTTAGTGACTAATGAATTGAAATGATGCGTATATATGTTAGTGTTGTACTTGTTTATTATATACGCGAGTGCTCAGAAAGACCGGGTTTATCCCATTCTGAATAACTGAATCGACGATAAGAAATCGAAGATGAAGACGGTGGTCGAAGAACGGAGATCTTCACCTCGTTTGGATGGTAACCGAGCTCCTGATTGGGAGGCATCCCGAAATATGGATAATGAGTGGTGATCGTCCAGACGTACGTGGTGATCGATGGGTTTGCGAGGTATATAGTGCCTCCGGTTTCGTTCAGACCCAGAACGGACTTGCAAATGGACAGTGTGTCTGACATTGGAATTTATTCTGTGTGATTGATAGCTATCAGTTGCACGGTGTGAATTGTCTATGTGGCATGCTAAGATGCAGTGATCGGGGCTTCTGTTGAAAAGCAAAGTCTTATGGTGATGATCAAAGCACCGCCTGTGTGGCGTAGCTTTGTGTATAACGTGAATTCGCGAGCCTCACACCCCGGTATGAACCAGAAACGGGAGAGGACATCAGGGAGAACGAGCGTTTTCTTTCTAGCTAGAAGTGGCGTCAGTGGTTTTACATGCCCTGACGAGTTTGACTTATGTGGTTGTTACTGTTGCAAGGCGCCTCGGTTAGATCGTACGATCTGGGTCCGATGGAGTCATTCGTTGGCTCATTTATGCCCCAAAGGGCGGAGGGACCCATTGTTCAGGCATTATAATCCACTTCGTATGGATCTACCCTGACGATCCAAGGTACGGTTGCGGTTATGCCTGAGACATGGGCTAGATTGTCTCAAAGTCGGTAAGGACTATCTTTTGCCTTGGTTCATGACGGAAATCCAATTTCCAAATACGTGACTGTGCGGTTTTGATTGTATACCTATATATGGCGACATAGTGGTATGGGGCATTAATGTCGTCTATGATTGATAGTTATGATTTGAAATTGTTTTTAAAACATATATCACTAGTAATAATATCAAATGCTTTTTGTTTTATTCGTATCAAGCATATTTTGGCTATTATAAGGTAAAACTCTATCCTCCGGTTTGCGTTGCATTGTGTGATGGGAACTGAGTCTTATAATGGCTTCATTTTTATAAAAAGCATTGCGATGTTTAAAAGTATGATTTGTTTTAAAGCACTGGCAATCCAATGGAGTAAACCCGTTCCACGAAAGTGGCGTGGTCCTGTGATTAGCCATATTTAGAATGTGTTGAGTAGATTTCTCATACTAGTCCCATGACTGACTCGTAGTTTGTTTCTGTAACACCCCACCTCCGCCAGGGTGTCTCTTGCAAGCACTCTGACTTTGGAGGGGCGTTTGAATCAGGTAAACATGCATAATGATATATCAAGGTAGAACAAGAACATATGTATATATGTAAACAGAGTAAATAACATAGATAAAACAGCGGAAGATTTCAAACCATTTCAAAACAAGTCTGGTACAACATAATGTCAACTTTCCAAATACACAAGTCTAGATAAAAACAACATTTCTGAAAAACTGAAATACATAAGTACTATCCCCAAAATAAGTGCTAACCATAGCTAGCTTCATGTCAAGACCGTACATGAGCTAAAATCCCACAAGCAAGCGATAAGAAATCCAAGCTAAGCTCCAATATTCCGTCCCTGAGAACCTGGGGGGAGGGGGGGGGAACGGAAGAAAAGAGGCGAAAGAAAACAGGTCAGTCAAAAAGACTGAGTAAGCCCTACTACAATCAATGTAAACTAATAAAGTTAACTGGCATGATGAAAGCTGAGATGAGCATATGGATAACTACATACTGGCATGATGATTAACTAACAAGGTAGATAAAGGTGTCATCGCATAATCAGGTTTAAGGTTTTTGCACCACAGGTGTACTAGTAAACTAACATGACTTGAATAAACAAGTATTGATCCCTTGGCCCAAGTTTTGGCCCAATAACATGAAGTGACCCTACTACGCGGTCCAACCAAACGGTCTAGTCGATCGGCTCCCTATAAGCCTAACTCGTCACATGTTGGTGTCCATACGGCCCAAACATAATTGTAGTCAGACTGTGCCGGGTCTCCCGTCGGGTGTATCAAGCCCTAGGGTGGCAACCCCTGGACACCATAAACATACGTGCACAGTCTCGATCTACTGGTACCCGTGCATGTTTTCCCCGGCTTCGGACTATGTGCACGACCATAAGTTCGCCCGGAACTACACCGGCGTACCACTCTGCCGTCGTTTTTGGTCACTTACCTCCAGTTCAGTAATCGTGCCCCACACCCTAGCCTAGACCCTAGGGCCATAATGATACGAACTTGGGATTACTGCTGGAGTGGACCCCCATTGCTAGGATTTTCTAGTGGGTTAAGTACGGTTTAACCCTCTTGCTAATCATGGATTAACTTGGTTAAGTGTAACGATGAGTTCACGACTTAACCCTGATTAATCTACCAAGCCCAAATTGGTTAAGTATTAAGTGGACCATGACTTAACCCTAATCATGAGGCATTAATTAATTTAATGCGCCTTAACCTCTCACATTAGACCTTGTTGTGGTTACTAGTTAAGCCGGGCGGGTCCGGGTAGCTTTACACCACAACTTGGTCTAACCTCGGGTTCAAGGTACAACATGGCCAACTTCTCACATTGGGTCCTATTGTTTGTAGCAACTAGTTAAGCCGGTCAGTTCCGTGTAGGTTTATGCTACAAACTCAACCCAACCTCGAGTTGGTCACACTTATCTTTTCTAAGTGTCATGTCCATCATGTTTCCAAAACATGTTACAAGTTTTCAAGCATTTGGGTAGACCTAACTTAATAGGTAAATTCCCAATGGGTAGACCTAACTTAATAGGTAAATTCCCAATCTTATGTTTTTATGTCTTTTAAGTTTACCCAACCCCAAACGCAATCCCATCGCTTACATATCGCAATAGCGCATAAAGGATAGAAAGAGGGAACTTGGCATAATCATGACATAAAGGTGTTGAAGCCACAAGTTTAACATGGTGGCATATGAAATGTACATATGTACATATACTTGCATATTACATATTTAGGCCTCAAAAGCATGCATAAAACCAAACTTAGCATATTGGTGATACATGGTGATAAATGGCATGTAGAAATGGCCATAAGTTCGCATTTAGCCTCACATGCAAGTTATCATAAGAGATATGATAACTTACATGTTGCCAAAATGCAACCTTTAGCATAAAGCTTGAAGCTTTAAGCTCATAAACCCAAGATAAGCTTGCATAACATGATAACATGAACAAAAGGATCAACCCAAACTTGCATAACATAACTTGCATATCATATGACAAACTTGCATATCAAACTTGCATAAAATAACTTGCATATCATATGACAAACTTGCATATCAAACTTGCATAACATAACTTGCATATCATATGACAAACTTGCATATCAAACTTGCATAACATAACTTGCATATCATATGACAAACTTGCATATCAAACTTGCATAACATAACTTGATGAACTTGCATAACACATCATAGTAAACTTGCATAACACATCATAGTAAACTTTCATATCATAATGATCAAACACAACTTGCATCATTCATTAACTTTAGAGTTTAAGTATGAAAGTAGAAAAGGGCTTACAATGCTTATGAAGACACAAAAATATGACAAAGCCCTTATGCAACCAAATAGACCCAAAATGCAAGCTCCAAATCAATAAAAACCCTTGCTTTATGATGTAAATATGGAAACTTGACTTGAATGCAAGCTAATGATGCTCATACAAGCTTGAAAACACTTGTATGCATGGAAAATCTCATAGGAATTTATTTAGGAATTTTATGAAGAGAGTGGAGGCCATGAGAGAAATGATTTTGCCATAGTTTAGTTACTTGAATGAATAATGATGATTTAGGGTTAGGTTAGGGCCTTATTTATAGAGATTAGGACTAGTTCTAGCCTTAGGATTAAACCCTAGTTCCAATCTCAGCCCTTAAAACCGAATCTGGCCCCCAAACTCAACACAAACCCAAAATGGTGCACCAGGCAAAACTGCCCGGCTGGACCAAATCGACAGCCAAGTCGACAGGGCTATCGACTTGGGTCCAACCAAGTCGACTCCCAAGTCGACAGGGCTGTCGACTTGGGTGCTCTGGCGGGAATTTTCCCGCCTGGCCCAAATTTCCAAATTCAAACTTGAATTTGAAATCTGTTTTTACTTTGAAATTTTCTGAAAACTTCGTTGGGCCTTAATCGGGTCATACGGACTCCGATTTTCGAAAACTCGGACTCTATTTCGCGTATTTTTCCGAGACGAACGCAATGGCATAGCCCGTTTCCCTTGATTCAGATTTATAAATTAAATTCTGCCTCAATTTATGTTATAACAGGTTATTGAAAATACGGGTTGTTACATTCTCCCCTCCTTAAAGGATTTCGTCCCCGAAATCTTCAAGTTAGGAAGAACGTATCCTACCATCCAACATCCATCTACTCAAAACATCATCCACGAGCAATCATTGTCCTTACAAGATTCTAAATGTTGTATGAACATATGCAAAGGTGTGTGTATATGTACTTATCTAATGCTAATATCATCAATGCAAATTATGTTAGTGAAATGAATCCATATGTATGCAATTCCTAACATAATGTATAACATCTATATGCATGCACATAACATACATCCATATGCAACATCCATGTGATAACACAAAAATTTCCATCCATGAATATGCGTAAACACTCATGCATATGCAATATGAGGAGTGTGTGAGCCGATCTAGTGCCTAACGTGTATAATGCATCCACGAGTAACCACTTGCAAACACTTGCAACCACTTGCAACCATCAAGCATAACATGTTTCAAACACATGTTTCATCCAAAGGGTTTCTACCTAAGGTTCTCATGACCAGATTTACATGATAAACTAGATAATCAAGACAAACATGGATAGCAAAAGATATGCTACAAAGAGATCGGGAAGATAAGCAGGATATACTCCTTTTGGATTACAAGAAATCCCTTCCTAACCCTGACATGTATTACTAACCGATGAGTCATACCCCCTTATGGAGTTTACAACAGAAGTGGGATCGAGAATGGGACCGAGAGGATATACGTAAAAAGATAACATGCGAGTAAGTTCCACAGGAAAAAAGGATCAAGGATATGCTCTTAAAAAGAGATATGATGCGCGTATCTAGCCTTCAGTCTTCTAAGCCACATTTCCTTGAGCTTAACTCCACTGTGCTTTGACCGTCTTTTTCTTACTCTTCTATAATTCTTGGCTTAAACATAACTATGACCTCATGGTTTCCTGCAAGCTCTCCAAAATTCACTAGTGAATCCTGGATCTCGTTTACTTACTATAAAGTATTCCACGCAGCAGAACTTTTCTTGAAAATACCAATCCACGTTGCCAATTGCTCTTACTAACGTGATTTTCTATAACTCATGCTTGAACAAAATGAACCATCCGCCTGTGAATGATAGGCCGTACTTAGATTCAGTTGCTTGCCCATGACTTCCCGTAGACTATCCCAAAACTGGCTAGTGAAGATTGAGTCATGGTTACTAACTATACTTTAGGAAACCTCGTGCAACCGCTTTATTTCTTGAAAGTAAACTGTCGCTAGCTATGATGCAGTCCTTTCGCTCTTTACCGGAGTGAAATGAGCACTCTTCGTGAGTCTACCTACTATGACCCACATGCTCGTATTCCCTTTCTTGATCTAGGCAGTCCATCCACGAAATCCTTCGTGACGCTTTTCCCCCTTCCATTGCGGGGACCTCCAATGGATATAACAGCCCACCGGGCTTCTATGACTCGACCTTTAATCTGTTGGCACAACATGCACCTTGGGACAAACTCGGCCACCTCCTCGAGTGATGTGCATCTTCAAGAACCTTCTTTCTCTCATCGCGTCTTAGCCATCCCTTGTCATCTATAGCGAGGTGTCTCAACATCTCGCCTCGAATCAACTTGTCCATGATCTCGACTAACCGCGGGTCTTCTTTCTGTGAAGTCCCTACTTGATCCAGAAGGGTAGGTCTAAGCTCAAGGGACGCTAACTAATTAAACTGAGAGAACTTCTTACTTCAGTTGCATTCCTTGGAGTCTTCCAATCCTGAACTGCAACTACCTTAGCGGGATCCACTGCTAAGCCTTGCTTAGAAACTATGTGCCCAAGAAATCTAACTCCCTTTTCTCCAAAATGACATTTGGAGGACTTGGCTTTCAACTGATGCGCTCTAAGCGTATCCATCACCTCCATGAGATGCCTTGCGTGCTCTTCCTCATCCTTAGAGAAGATCAGAATATCATCTATGAAGACCACGACAAACTTGTTCAAGAACTCCCTGAACACCCTACTCATCAAGTCCACGAAATATGCGGGTGCATTAGTCAAGCCGAACGGCATGACAAGCCATTCGAAGAATCCATCTGGAGTTCTGAACGCAGTTTTGTCTATACTATCTTCAGCTACCCTGAGCTGATGGAACAGATGTTCCTACGTGCTGATCAAACAAATCATCGATCCTTGGTAATGGTTGTCTATTCTTCTTGTTTAACTCACGATAATCAACACAAAGTCGAACAGAACTATCTGCCTTAGTAGTAAATACTACAGGCGCTCCCCATTCAGATATACTTCATCTAATGAAGTTCTTCTCAAGCAACTCCTTGACTTGCTTTCTTAACTCTCATCTTGCGGGACCATGTGCCTAATCGGCCACATAACTGGCTTGGCATTATCAAACAGATAAATGCGGAAATCTATCTCTCGTTTAGGGGTAACCCCCTTCACTTCACCCAAGATATCAGGATATTCTCGGACCACCCTCACCGATTACAAACTATCGATAGACGAGTTGAGGGATTCAAGATAACACAACATGACGAGACTCGTAGGGTTACTAGAAATTTTTAGGGTATTACCGAGGCGAGTCATGAGCCTCTCAACCCTATGCTCAAAAATCAAGGATGGCTCCAAAACTGGACAACCAATCCATGCCCAAAAATCAACCCATACCCCATGAAACCGAGAATATAAGCATCACGCGAGAATTCAAATCCACGTAGATAATAGACAAATGGGCGGAACCCCCAATTGGATTAGAAACACACACGGGGTCATTAACTAGACTAGTACTTAGGTGCAAACTATCAACAAGATCAGACGAGATAAAGCTATGCGATGCACCAGAATCAAACAAGGTACGAACTAAAAAATCAGAAATATATACAAGACTTCCAACAGAAACACTACCTCGATCATGAGCTGAAAGAACGATGTTGAGGGGACGAACTCGCCCTTCAGCTGGTCTTGCACACTGAGTCTGACCCTGGCCTTGCCCTTGCTTCTTCGGGAAATCCTTACTGAAATGTCCATTCTCACCGCAGAAAAAGCATTCACCATTCTCCCTTTTCCTCTTCTTACAATCCTTAATAAGATGCCCAACTGAACCGCAATACTAGCACTTTCCCTTTTTGTTATTGCCCTTGTTGTTGTTCCCCTTGTTGGCTGAGTATCATTCATCTTGATCTCCTTCTTGTCACTCCTTTTCTCTTCATTGAGTAGGGCCATATTCACCAAACTCTCGAAAGTTGCCCCCAAGGGTATATGAGTCATGGCTAAACCATGTAATGGCTCGTTTAATCCTAGAGCAAAGTATAGGGCCTTCTTCTGAGCTGTGTTAACCAAGTCTAAACCGACCCGAGCCAGTTGATTAAACTTATCTATGTATTCCCTAATAGTCATGTCCCCTTGCTTCAGTGATAGGAACCTCAGTCCAAACTTTCCCCGAAAGTCATCCCAAGTCTCAATTGGCCTAGTAGCGGTGGTGACCACCCACCAACGTGCAGCTTCTTCCTTTAGCAACCACACTGCTAATAAAACCTTCCTACGGTCATCTATATCAAAGAAGGTAAAAAGATCTTCGGTTTCTTTCAACCAATTCCTTGCCTCAATATAAGTCTCGGTTCCAATGAAATTCTTGCAACCCATCGCCTTAAAGTCTTGGCAAATCTTTGCGAAGTCAACTTGAGGATGCTGAGGGGGAGGAGGAAAAGGAACCTCAGCGACAGGAGGAGGAGGAACATTAACTACCGGAGGAGGAGTAATATTTGCGGGGCCGACTTCGGTCGCCCTAGCCTCCAAAAGTCTCCTATACCAAACAGGTACGTGTACTCCCTCCGGAATGGCAAAGTTATCAGCCATACTGAAAACGAAGAAAAAGATAGATTCAGAATGGAGAAAAACGAAGGAATTTTGCTAATGGCTTTTTGGGGAATAGCCTTTAAAATAAACTAGACTTTTCTTTGGAAAATACTTTATACTTGATTTTGAAAATAGTTTTTCAAAAGTTTCAGAACCCTTTTTGTTCCTTCTCGTAAACCATATGCTCTGATACCAAATGTAACACCCCACCTCCGCCAGGGTGTCTCTTGCAAGCACTCTGACTTTGGAGGGGCGTTTGAATCAGGTAAACATGCATAATGATATATCAAGGCAGAACAAGAACATATGTATATATGTAAACGAGTAAATAACATAGATAAAACAGCGGAAGATTTCAAACCATTTCAAAACAAGTCTGGTACAACATAATGTCAACTTTCCAAATACACAAGTCTAGATAAAAACAACATTTCTGAAAAACTGAAATACATAAGTACTATCCCCAAAATAAGTGATAACCATAGCTAGCTTCATGTCAAGACCGTACATGAGCTAAAATCCCACAAGCAAGCGATCAGAAATCCAAGCTAAGCTCCAATATTCCCTCCCTGAGAACCTGGGGGGGGGGGGGGGGAACGGAAGAAAAGAGGCGAAAGAAAACAGGTCAGTCAAAAAGACTGAGTAAGCCCTACTACAATCAATGTAAACTAATAAAGTTAACTGGCATGATGAAAGCTGAGATGAACATATGGATAACTACATACTGGCATGATGATTAACTAACAAGGTAGATAAAGGTGTCATCGCATAATCAGGTTTAAGGTTTTTGCACCACAGGTGTACTAGTAAACTAACATGACTTGAATAAACAAGTATTGATCCCTTGGCCCAAGCTTTGGCCTAATAACATGAAGTGACCCTACTACGCGGTCCAACCAAACGGTCTAGTCGATCGGCTCCCTATAAGCCTAACTCGTCACGTGTTGGTGTCCATACGGCCCAAACATAATTGTAGTCAGACTGTGCCGGGTCTCCCGTCGGGTGTATCAAGCCCTAGGGTGGCAACCCCTGGACACCACAAACATGCGTGCACAGTCTCGATCTACTGGTACCCGTGCATGTTTTCCCCGGCTTCGGACTATGTGCACGACCATAAGTCCGCCCGGAACTACACCGGCGTACCACTCTGCCGTCGTTTTTGGTCACTTACCTCCAGTTCAGTAATCGTGCCCCACACCCTAGCCTAGACCCTAGGGCCATAATGATACGAACTTGGGATTACTGCTGGAGTGGACCCCCATTGCTAGGATTTTCTAGTGGGTTAAGTACGGTTTAACCCTCTTGCTAATCATGGATTAACTTGGTTAAGTGTAACGATGAGTTCACGACTTAACCCTGATTAATCTACCAAGCCCAAATTGGTTAAGTATTAAGTGGACCATGACTTAACCCTAATCATGAGGCATTAATTAATTTAATGCGCCTTAACCTCTCACATTAGACCTTGTTGTGGTTACTAGTTAAGCCGGGCTGGTCGGGGTAGCTTTACACCACAACTTGGTCTAACCTCGGGTTTAAGGTACAACATGGCCAACTTCTCACATTGGGTCCTATTGTTTGTAGCAACTAGTTAAGCCGGTCGGTTCCGGGTAGGTTTATGCTACAAACTCAACCCAACCTCGAGTTGGTCACACTTATCTTTTCTAAGTGTCATGTCCATCATGTTTCCAAAACATGTTACAAGTTTTCAAGCATTTGGGTAGACCTAACTTAATAGGTAAATTCCCAATGGGTAGACCTAACTTAATAGGTAAATTCCCAATCTTATGTTTTTATGTCTTTTAAGTTTACCCAACCCCAAACGCAATCCCATCGCTTACATATCGCAATAGCGCATAAAGGATAGAAAGAGGGAACTTGGCATAATCATGACATAAAGGTGTTGAAGCCACAAGTTTAACATGGTGGCATATGAAATGTACATATGTACATATACTTGCATATTACATATTTAGGCCTCAAAAGCATGCATAAAACCAAAATTAGCATATTGGTGATACATGGTGATAAATGGCATGTAGAAATGGCCATAAGTTCGCATTTAGCCTCACATGCAAGTTATCATAAGAGATATGATAACTTACATGTTGCCAAAATGCAACCTTTAGCATAAAGCTTGAAGCTTTAAGCTCATAAACCCAAGATAAGCTTGCATAACATGATAACATGAACAAAAGGATCAACCCAAACTTGCATAACATAACTTGCATATCATATGACAAACTTGCATATCAAACTTGCATAACATAACTTGCATATCATATGACAAACTTGCATAACATAACTTGCATATCATATGACAAACTTGCATATCAAACTTGCATAACATAACTTGCATATCATATGACAAACTTGCATATCAAACTTGCATAACATAACTTGATGAACTTGCATAACACATCATAGTAAACTTGCATAACACATCATAGTAAACTTGCATATCATAATGATCAAACACAACTTGCATCATTCATTAACTTTAGAGTTTAAGTATGAAAGTAGAAAAGGGCTTACAATGCTTATGAAGACACAAAAATATGACAAAGCCCTTATGCAACCAAATAGACCCAAAATGCAAGCTCCAAATCAATAAAAACCCTTGCTTTATGATGTAAATATGGAAACTTGACTTGAATGCAAGCTAATGATGCTCATACAAGCTTGAAAACACTTGTATGCATGGAAAATCTCATAGGAATTTATTTAGGAATTTTATGAAGAGAGTGGAGGCCATGAGAGAAATGATTTTGCCATAGTTTAGTTACTTGAATGAATAATGATGATTTAGGGTTAGGTTAGGGCCTTATTTATAGAGATTAGGACTAGTTCTAGCCTTAGGATTAAACCCTAGTTCCAATCTCAGCCCTTAAAACCGAATCTGGCCCCCAAACTCAAAACAAACCCAAAATGGTGCACCAGGCAAAACTGCCCGGCTGGACCAAGTCGACAGCCAAGTCGACAGGGCTGTCGACTTGGGTCCAACCAAGTCGACTCCCAAGTCGACAGGGCTGTCGACTTGGGTGCTCTGGCGGGAATTTTCCCGCCTGGCCCAAACTGGCCCAAATTTCCAAATTCAAACTTGAATTTGAAATCTGTTTTTACTTCGAAATTTTCTGAAAACTTCGTTGGGCCTTAATCGGGTCATACGGACTCCGATTTTCGAAAACTCGGAATCTATTTCGCGTATTTTTCCGAGACGAACGCAATGGCATAGCCCGTTTCCCTTGATTCAGATTTATAAATTAAATTCTGCCTCGATTTATGTTATAACAGGTTATTGAAAATACGGGTTGTTACAGTTTCACTTTCAAACTCGGGTGCCCCTCTTTCTACACGGGCAGCCTTGTATTTGGGTTTAGCTGGCTTTCTCTGGATAGCTGGAGCTGAAGATGGATTTTATCATTTATCTATTTTATGCTGTTCAGCTCCTGTTGTACATATTTTGTTTGTTTTCCGCTGTAGACATTTATGTATAGCTGAACTGTATTTGTTTTAAGTATGATCCTGTATACTGTGTAACTCTGATGATTACGTTTATCCAGTATATTCTATTGTTCATTATCTGGAGTATTTATTTATTTCTGTTCTGCTATTATCTGTTTCTGTGTTATATTCCAAGGATTACCCTTGCCGCCGTCCAACGAGGTTTGGGGTCATCTCATTTGGTATCAAAGCTTTGGTTAAGCTTAGTTCTGGAATATAACATATGAACGAACTCGTCAGAAATAGAACCAGTAGTGTTCTAGGATGGGTAACTCTATACAGATAGGATCAGTAATATCCTAGTATAAGTAAAGTAGAATGAAATACAACCCAGTAGACACATTTACATTGATGTATTTGTCTCTATATTTTGAAATATCTTTTCTGTTGACCTAACACTTTGTCTGCTAATTGCAGACGCACTAGAAAATGAGTGACAGGAACAGAAGAAATAATCGTATGGCTCGACCAGCTAATGAGCCTGTTGTGCTCCCACAGCCAGAATTAGATATAGAAGTTCTATTCAAGAGATTTCGAAATCTGGGTGGATCGCCATTCTTAGGCAAATAGTCCATTATGGAAACACAAGCTTGGATCTGTTCTGCAGAGAAAATCTTTGAAGGTTTAAAGCTAAGAGATGATCAGAAAAGATTACTGGCGTCTTGGGCACTCAAAGAAGAAGCTTTGTTTTGGTGGGATTTAGTTATTAAAGATAATCCAAAAGGTGATATCACCTGGGACAGATTCAAAGTGATTTTCCTAGAAAGATTTACTCCTCCCGAAGCAACCGAGCGATTATGTGATGAATTTTCTTATCTGATACAAGGTGATATGACCATCCCAGAATATCATAAGAAATTCAATGAACTTTCTCACTTTGCTACTCATCTGATTCAAGATCTAAAGAGGAAAAATCTGAGATTTATTCATGGCCTTCAAAGAAAATATCAGAACAGTATAATGAGGAATGTGAAGCTCCCCTTTTCTGAAATGATATACATGGCTTACCAGTACGAAGATCTCGACAAGAAAGGTATGTTGCCTTACGAAGAAGAGGTCAGCTCTAGTAAGAAAGTTGAGTCAGAAACTGATCGTCCTGAGGCCAGTACGATGTCTGAGGTCAGTAACAAGCCCAAAGTCAATCGGAAAAGGACCAGATCTGAAAAAGAACCAGCAGCGACTGCCATATGCAATAACTGCCATAAGCAAGGGCATTTGCAAGGAAAGTGCAAATCTCTGAAGAAACAAAAGAATGATGCGTTTAAATCCGGCAAGAAGCTCCTGGAAAGTAAAAGATGCAATCAATTCCATCGGTTTGGTCATGTGAAACAAGAGTGCCTGCTGTTAAAAACAACCAAAGAAGCTCAGGTAAATGAAATAGCCGAAGGGCCTGCATCTTCATCTGCTCAGGAAAGGGCTGATGTTTTAGAAGGCACGATCAATGTCAAGAACATTCCAGTTAAAGTACTGTTTGATAATGGCGCGTCATGAAGCTTTATTGCAAAGAGTGCAGTCAAGAAGTTGGATTTGAAATTGAAGAGGCTCAAAGAACCAATGACTGTCCCAAATCCAGTTGGTGGTTCCATCGATCTCCGTTGCGTTTGTGCAGTACCTGTCTCTTTTTCCTGCTATAAATTCCCTACTATCTCTATCGTCATGAATTTTAATGAATTCGATCTTATTCTGGGATTGAATTGGCTAACCAAATATGAAGCAGAGGTTAGATGCGCCGAGAGAGTTGTTATTGCTAGGATTAAATCAGGGAACTATATAACCATACCGTGTGAAGGTCAGAAATCTAATAGAAAAGACTTCTGGGCAGCTCTCGATGTTTCTCCGGCCCAAATAGAAGATATCCCTGAAGTCACAGAGAATATTCCTGACCTCATCAAAGACATTCCTGTCGTCAAAAACTATGCGGATGTGTTCGAAGAAGTTGTTCGCTTACCTCCGTAGAGAGAAATAGATTTCAATATTGCTTTGATTCCTAATGCGAGGCCGGTAGTTCACGCTATTCGAAGAATGTCCTTGAAGGAGAAAGAAGAACTTGCCAATCAAACACGACAGCTAGTATGGAAGGGTCTGATCAGGCCTAGTTTCTCTGATTGGGGTGCAACAGTGGTGTTTGTCCCAAAATATGACGGTACTCTACGTCTATGTGTGGATTATCGAGATCTGAACAAACAGACAATAAAGAATAAATATCCATTGCCGCGGATTGATGATTTGTTGGATCGATTAAATGGCGCACAAGTATTTTCACGAATGGAACTAGCTACAGGCTTCCATCAGCTTCGAATTGCCGAAGAGTGTGTTCCAATGACAGCATTCAGAGGTCCAGACTTATTCTACGAGTGGTTAGTAATGCCGTTCGGCTTATGTAACGCTCCAGCCTATTTCGTCGATCTAATGAACAGAGTATTCAGAGGAGTGTTGAATAAATTTGTTCTTGTTTTCATTGATGATATCCTTATATTCTCTAGGTCAGAAAGCGAGCACGAAAAACATTTGGAACAGGTGTTGGAAATTCTCAGAAAGAATGTGTTGAAAGCAAAGTTTTCCAAATGTATATTCTGGCAAGAAGAAGTCAAATTTCTTGGCCACGTAGTGTCAAAAGAAGGAATTGCAGTGGATCCCAGTAAAATCACTGCTATTCAGAATTGGAAACAGCCTCGTACGCCAACAGAAGTTAGACGTTTTCTCGGGTTAGCCAGTTATTATCGGAAATTCATTAAGGATTTCGCGAAGACATCTAGTTCTTTAACGAAACTGACGAAGAAACATTCGAGATTCAATTGGACTCCGATATGTGAGGAAGCTTTCCAAGAGCTGAAGCTGAAACTGACAACTGCTCCAGTGTTAACAATAATAGATGGCAATGAGGACTTGAAAGTCTGGACTGACGCTTCTAGAGAAGGCCTTGGAGCAGTGTTAATGCAACGGGGACAAGTGATCGCTTATGCTAATCGTCAGCTGAAGCCGCACGAGTAAAACTATGTAACTCATGATCTTAAGTTGTTGGCTATCGTATTCTCTTTGAAAATCTGGAGACACTATCTTCTGGGTGAGAAATTCGAACTGTATACCGACCATCAGTCGTTAAAGTATCTATTCACCCAGAAGGACTTGAATCTGAGGCAGCAACGTTGGTTGGAGTTTCTTGCAGCATATGACTTTGAGATTATATACACTCCAAGGAAAGCCAATGTCGTTGCCGATTCGCTGAGTCGAAAGAATGTAATGATCGCCAGCTTTGTTATTACGACTTTCCTGATCGACAAAATATCTCTTCTTCAGAAGGATGATAACTTTATTAAGGATATGATCAAAAGGATTCAGAAAGGCGAACCCTCGTGTTTTCAAATAGATAACGATGGAATCCTGAGATTGAAAGGAAGGATTTGTGTTCCTGGCATCCCCGAGCTAAAAAGGGAAGTGTTAGACGAGTGTCACAAGTCCAAGCTGAGTATCCATCCTGGGGTGGCCAAAATGTACAACGATCTCAAGCGAACATTCTGGTGGAAGGCTATGAAAAGAGACGTTTCAATATATGTTAGCCGATGCCCTACTTGCCAGCTAGTCAAAAGCGACCAACAGAAGCTTGCTGGACTGTTACAACCGCTAGGTGTTCCAGGTTGGAAGTGGGAACATATTTCTATGGATTTCATAGATGGTCTGCCCAGAACCAGAAAAGGAAATGACAGTATTTGGGTGATCGTAGATCGCTTCACGAAGACCGCCCATTTCATACCTGTTAGATCAAACAGAACTGCTCAGAGTCTGGCGCAGATATACTTCAAGGAAATTGTAAGGCTACATGGGGTGCCGCTCAGTATAGTTAGTGATAGAGATACAATATTTACTAGCAAATTCTGGGAGGCATTTCAAGTCGAACTCGGAACAAAGTTGAACTTGAGCACCGCTTATCATCCTTAGATAGATGGTCAAACTGAGAGGGTGAACCGTATACTAGAAGATCTATTGCGGGCTTGTGTTCTAGATTTCTGTGGATCATGGGAAGACCATCTGCATTTGGCTGAATTCTCATATAACAACAGCTACCAGGCGAGTCTGACAATGTCACCCTTCAAAGCATTATATGGTAGACCGTGCTGATCTCCGGCTTGTTGGGTCGAACCCGGTAATAGACTTGTATTGGGGCCAGACATGATCCGAGAAGCTGCCGACAAAGTCGATTTTATTAAGAAACGATTATTGGCCGCTCAAAGCCGACAAAAGAGCTATGCCGATAGAAGAAGAAGAGATATATCGTTTGTTGTTGGCGACTACGTATATTTGAAAGTATCGCCGATGAGAGGAGTTATCCGGTTCGGTAAAACTGGAAAGTTGGCACCCAAATTCATTGTTCCGTTTCCTATTCTGGAACGGATTGGAACTCTCGCTTATAGGGTTAAATTGCCAGATTGGTTGCCTGGGGTGCATGATGTATTTCATATATCTCAACTTAGAAAGCACGTTCATGATCCAGACTTGATCGTGGAGGAAGCAGCTCAACAGGATATTGAAATTACTCCAGAACTAGCTGTGAGAAGAGAGCCGCTAAAGATTAACGGCAAAGAAACCAAAGAGCTGAGGAACAAGAAGGTTCACTTAGTCAAAGTGCAATGGAGTGGAGATCCGCGAGATTGTACTTGGGAAACTAAGGAGAGCATTCAGAAAGCCTATCCTAAATGCCGAGTGGATATCTTTGATTGACTCCGGTGCAAGGTACATTTACCATACTTTGCATTACCAATTAGTTCTCTACTCTGTTGTTATTTTCTTTCCATGGATGTGCACTTTTAATTCTATAGTCTGAATGATTTTAAAAGAACATAGAAATTGATTTGTATGATTTTGAAAAGTTAAAAACAATTTGATTGTTGTTTGTGTTATGTGATAGTAGATTAGATTAATTAAAATTATTAAAATGATAGTTAATTTAATCAATAATAGAATGAATTGTAGAATTTATTCGATTATATCACACATTGAACTGATTAGAAAATAGATAGAAATATATACATGTGCATTATATATGTTTGACCAGGTAAATGGATAGCTGTTGAGTAAAGAATTTATTTGCGTGCCTAACAAATAGGTAAACCTTAATGAGTTGGATGCGGAATATTATTATATCAACTCCTGTTAATGCCATTGGATGCGGAGTGCTGGTTGTTCTGTGTGAAATAATAAATATCGCCATAGGATAGTGACAATTAATTTTGAACTACACTGCAAGGCATACTTCTGAAGATAGGCATACTTCATCATATACCACATAAGCATTTGGAGATTGTGTGACGAGGTGGAAGATTTACCATACGAGCGAGAGGCTTGTATGGCGATGACTATATTTTACAGGTTGAACTGATGACTGATATGGACTATTTAAATTGTAACGATAAAATTTCCAGATTAATAAAAACCCCACACGGGCTGGAGTTGACAATAATCACATCTCTTTAGTCATTAGATACGACACATGGACTATTTATTTCCCACACGGGACGAGGTGACGAGGATTTATCCTCTGGAGCATTTAAAATACATACTCCTTCAGGCTTTGATAGGGTGACGAGAATTTATTCTCTGAGTTATTATCTATACACGCTCCCCTGTAAACACCAGAATATATCACTATAAATATGTGTATGCTTATTAGGATTTATTGGGTACCTAATACGGCCCAATAAATTTCCAAACCTCTCCCCGTACAAAGGAGGTTATGGCGAAATTTTTCGAAAATTCCGGGTGTTAGCCAAATTTTTGAAGAATTTGAAAATTCTCAGAAATTGAAAAGTTGGGGAATGGGAGCCAGATCGAACGTAGAGTTGATTAATCAAACCACTTTCAACTTTTTTCCTTTTCGGGGACGAAAAATTTTAAGTGGGGGAGATTGTAACGACCCGGAAAATCTGAACCAATTTAAAATTTTTAAATTGGCTAAAATAATGGATTTTAAATATTTAAAATAAATATTTTAAATAATAGCGATGAAAAGTGAGTTTGAATCGACAATTGAAAACGAATATAATTAATTCTAATTATAAACAAGGCCAGAAATGGTGATGCAGTTTCAAAAATTGAATTCAAACTTTGTCGGACTACACCGGGTGCAAAACAAAACGGATTTGAGTGAAACCAAAAATATTTAAATCTGTTAGTGAATACCTTTCTAACAAATCTGAAAAATCGAAGTTTCATAGTGGAAAGCAAAAGTTATGGCCAAATGAATTTTCAGAAAGGTCGCTATCGAATTTATATAGCCCGTGAAAATGGCTATTTTGCATACGACCTCAGAATTCGACGAGACCACTTTTGTTGGATCCGGGATGTGAAGTTATTGCTAGGTTTCAAATTTCATAATTTTTGAAGCTAATATGTGAGCGTGGCAAAGGAAAATGTGTTTTGGTCAATTATAGTTAAATTGGATCGACCAGAAATGGGCCTTTTTGCAAATGGTCTCAGAATTCGACGAAACTAGTTTTGTTGGGACCGCATCGTCAAAGAATAGCCAGATTTATTTTTTTGGAATTTTTCGAATCATTTTGTGGCCCTGGCAAATTGAAATGTACGTTCAAATCAAATATTGAATGTTTTATATTTTAAATTGAAGGAAAACTGACTGAAACATTCGAATTGGCCCACGAAATATATTTCGTTGTGTTCGGAATGGGCGTAATTAGCTAGGGACGACAGTCGTTGGGTTTGGATTGGAGGTCGTGTTAGAAAACCCCTTTTAAAACCTCCCGGCCAATCAGATTTTTTTTATAAAATAAAAAAGAAAAAAGAAAAAGGCGGGCGCTCTTCTCTCTCCCCGACGTGAACGACGATAGCAGCCTCCCTCCTTCTCTCTTCTTTTTCTCACAATCCACTCAATAAAAACCCATGGTCCTTTGCAATTTTTGTAGTACTCCTCCCCACCTTCAAATCCATACCAACCTCGCCCCTTATCGTTGAGTGTAGTGGGTGAATCACCTCTCCAAAGTTGGAGACTTTCCGCCGCCGTCGTGAGTGACAGGGACCACCGAAGTGGGCCCCCTTCCAGGTGCAGGTGCGCCCCTCAGGCCTCTTCGACGCAGCACCCTCCGATCGTCGTGATACTACGTGGATTTGCTGAAAATTGGATCCCTAGTTTTGAACATTTCAGAAGGTATACAACTTGTTTTATTTTCAACTGTTTTAACACCTTTAAACCGTTGCAAACTTTGAAAAATCATATCTTTTTCGTGTGTTGACGAAATTCAGTGAAACAAGAGATAGTGGACTCGTGTGGACGTCTTCTACATTCTAGAAGAGACCGCATATTATTCTGAGCCTTCTACTATTTTTGGTGGAGTGGAACCCAATGTGAGATTTCTAATTTATAAACGATATGGAAAACGACAATGTATAAATTATATAGTCGATGTATGAGTTATATAAGCGTTGTACACCTCTTGTATAAGCGTTGTATAAGTTGTACGTTCGATGTATAAGTTGTATATGCGTTGTAAAAATAATATATGTGTTGAAATAGAAGTGAAACGATATATATATATATATATATATATATATATATATATATATATATATATATACGCCCCTCGTCCACAAACCGTGGACGATATTTATTGGTTGTGATTGGTGTGAAAATTGATTGATAGCGAATGGATGATTGGAATCGTTTTTGGTTGATATTGATTGATTGTGGTTGAAAAATACCCGTTTGTGGTTGAGAAATATTTGGTTGAAACCACATAGGATTAGTTTGTGGAAATGAAATAAATATATACATGCCGCCTGCGTGCGAACTAGATGCATGATTCCCCATTGTCAAAACCGCGAGGTTTTAAGGTAGAGCGAGGAGCCGTACTAGGGACGGTCCCGGTTTTAACTACCCTGCCGTTATGCTGCCAAAATTTTGAATAATATTCATGTGTTAGAATCATTTTCATTTGTTGAAACTATATTTATTCGTGAATAGAAAGCCTTCATGTGTTGAGTCGATATTCATTCGTTGGATAGAAATTCATGTGTTGAATGATATTCGTGCTTTAAATATAAAAATCACCTTTTTATCGATATATACAAACTATAGAAAACCTTCATGTGTTGAATCGATATTCATTCGTTGAATTGAAATTCATGTGTTGAATGGTATTCGTGTTTTAAATGTAAAAATCACCTTTTTATCGATTTATATAAACTATAGAAAACCTTCATGTGTTGAATCGAAATTAATCCGTTGAATTGAAATTCATGTGTTGAATGGTATTCATATTTTGAAAGAAATTGTTTTATAATAAAAATCCCGTTTTTAACATCAATGTGAAATGTATAAAATCATCTTGTTTTGAAATAAATTGTTTTATAATAAAAATCCAATTTTTATCACCTATATTAACTATACAAAATAATAGTGTTTTGAAATGAATTGTTTTACAATAAAAATCACATTTTTATTATATAAATGAATTGTTAAAAATAGTGAAGTGTTGAAATAGAAGACAGTTAGATAAAAATATAATTTTTATCAAATGTATGAAAAGAATATAGCTTTGAAATAGAAGAATCGATATATACGTAAATATAATTGAAATATATCGAATAACGACGCTGCAGTTCGTATTTTGAAACCGTGATTTCAAACGATTAGTACGGGAGATCCGACCATCGGATTTTCCTGAAATCGCAACCGTTGGGTTCACTTTGGAAATATCTTTCCAACGGCACCAACTTTGTAAAAATCCAACGGTTGGATTGTCTGGAATGTTTAATTCAAATCTGAAGAAAAACAGCGCCAGAATCGATTATATTTATATATATATAAATATAATTATATTTAATCGAATAACGACGCTGCAGTTCGTATTTTGTAATCGAAACTTCAAACGATTGTACTGGGAGATCCGACCGTCGGATTTTCCCGAAACTGGAACCGTTGGATTCGTTTTGAAAAGATCTTTCTAATGATATAAATTTTGTGAAGATCCAACGGTTAGATTTTCAGATATGTGTAAATCAAATCTAAAGAAAAACAGCGCCACGGTCGCGTTATGGCCCGAAGCGTCGTTTTGAATCAATTGGCTATTTTAAAAAAAATAAAAATAGCGATAAATCGTTATAAAATATTATAAACGATATGGATGTGAAATTTAGAAATTAACTGAAGGTTGGCTAAGTCGAATGGTTTCCTGGGTGTTGATCTGATGTTGGTTTCGGCCTTCGGGGTTAATATTTGGGAAATCGTTCTCTTACTGATTGATGGTTAGTGACTAATGAATTGAAATGATGCGTATATATGTTAGTGTTGCACTTGTTTATTATATACGCGAGTGCTCAGAAAGACCGGGTTTATCCCATTTTGAATAACAGAATCGACGATAAGAAATCAAAGATGAAGACGGTTGTCGAAGACCGGAGATCTTCACCTCGTTTGGATGGTAACGGAGGTCCTGATTGGGAGGCATCCAAAAATATGGATAATGAGTGGTGATCATCCAGACGTACGTGGTGATCGATGGGTTTGCGAGGTATATAGTGCCTCTGGTTTCGTTCAAACCCAGAATAGACTTGCAAATGGACAGAGTGTCTGACATTGGAATTTATTCTATGTGATTGATAGCTATCAGTTGCACGGTGTGAATTGTATATGTGGCATGCTAAGATGCATTGATCAGGGCTTCTGTTGAAAAGCAAAGTCTTGTGGTGATGATCAAAGCACCGCCTGTTTGGTGTAGCTTTGTGTATAACGTGAATTCGCGAGCCTCACATCCCGGTATGAAACAAAAACGGGAGAGGACATCAGGGGGGGGGGGGCGTGCGTTTTCTTTCTAGCTAGAAGTGGCGTCAGTGGTTTTACGTGCCCTGACGAGTTTGACTTATGTGGTTGTTACCGTTGCGAGGCGCCTCGGTTAGATCGTACGATCCGGGTCCGATGGAGTCATTCGTTGGCTCATTTACGCCCCAAAGGGCGGAGGGACGCATTGCTCAGGCATTATAATCCACTTCGTGTGGACCGGCCCTGAAGATCCAAGGTACGGTTGCGGCTGTGCCTGAGACATGGGCTAGATTGTCTCAAAGTCGGTAAGGACTATCTTTTGCCTTGGTTCATGACGGAAATCCAATTTCCAAATACGTGACTGTGCGGTTTTGATTGTATACCTATATATGGCGACATAGTGGTATGGGGCATTAATGCCGTATATGATTGATAGTTATGATTTGAAATTGTTTTTAAAACATATAACACTAGTAATAATATCACATGCTTTTTTTATTCGTATCAAGCATATTTTGGCTATTATAAGGTAAAACTCTATCCTCCGGTTTGCGTTGCATTGTGTGATGGGAACTGAATCTTATAATGGCTTCATTTTTATAAAAAGCATTGCGATGTTTAAAAGAATGATTTGTTTTAAAGCACTGGCAATCCAATGGAGTAAACCCATTCCACGAAAGTGGCGTGGTCCTGTGATTAGCCATATTTAGAATGTGTTGAGTAGATTTCTCATACCAGTCCCATGATTGACTCGTAGTTTGTTTCACTTTCAAACTCGGGTGCCCCTCTTTCTACACGGGCAGCCTTGTATTCAGGTTTAGCTGGCTTTCTCTGGATAGCTGGAGCTGAAGATGGATTTTATCATTTATCTATTTTATGCTGTTCAGCTCCTATTGTACATATTTTGTTTGTTTTCCACTGTAGACACTTATGTATAGCTGAACTGTATTTGTTCTAAGTATGATCCTGTATACTGTGTAACTCTGATGATTACGTTTATCCTGTATATTCTATTGTTCATTATCTGGAGTATTTATTTATTTCTGTTCTGCTATTATCTGTTTCTGTGTTATATTCCAAGGATTACCCTTGCCGCCGTCCAACGGGGTTTGGGGTCGTCTCAGATTCTGATAAGTAGATGGCTGTTATGCATGATGAGATGAAGTCACTTGAAAGAAATGACACGTGGGACTTAATCAAGTTGCCTAAAGAGAAGAAACCTATTCATTGCAAATGGGTTTTCAAGAGAAAAGAAGGTGTTTCTCCAAACGATGAGAAAAGGTACAAAGCAAGATTAGTAGCAAAAGGTTACAATCAGATTCCAGGTATTGACTATAATGAAGTTTTTTCCCCTGTTGTGAAATATAGCTCAATTCGCATTTTACTCAGTATTGTTGCTATGCATGATTATGAGCTTCAACAATTAGATGTAAAAACTGCATTTTTACATGGAGAATTAGAAGAGGATATTTATATGCATCAACCTGAGGGTTTTATCATCCCTGGAAAAGAAAATCTTGTTTGTAAATTAAAGAAATCTCTTTATGGATTGAAATAGTCACCTAGGCAGTGGTATAAAAGATTTGACACTTTTATGCTATCTCAAGGTTTTAAAAGGTCCAATTATGATAGTTGTGTCTATTTGAAAATTACTACACATTCAGCCATTTATTTGCTATTTATGTCGATGATATGTTGATCGCTTCAAAAGACAAGGCAGAAATTGAAATTTTGAAAAGACAGTTGAGTAGAGAGTTTGAAATGAAAGATTTGGGGGATGCTAAGAAGATTCTTGGCATGGAGATAACAAGAGATAGAACTTCTGGAAAATTATACCTAAGTTAAAGCGGCTATGTTAGAAAAGTGCTTCGCCGTTTTATTATGCTTGATCTCAAGCCTGTAGGTACTCCTCTTGCTGCACATTTCAAATTGTCATCAGCCTTGTGTCCACAATCAGATGAGGATATTGAGTACATGTCTAGAGTTCCCTATTCTAGTGCAGTTGGTTCACTTATGTATGTCATGGTTTGTTCGCGTCCTGATCTATCACATGCTTTGAGTGTTGTCAGTAGATTCATGGCCAATCCT
Organism: Allium sativum; assembly: GCA_030737875.1. Lineage (NCBI taxonomy): Eukaryota > Viridiplantae > Streptophyta > Magnoliopsida > Asparagales > Amaryllidaceae > Allium > Allium sativum. The sequence continues at coordinate 191,764,162 of CM060927.1, read as the reverse complement.
GGAAGAGAGCATTGGAAAGCAGTTCAATGGATTTTCAGATATCTTCATGGCACTGCAAATGCTTGTTTGCAGTTTGGTAAATCTAAAGATGAACTTATTGGTTATGTGGATTCTGATTTTGCTGGTGATTTGGATAAAAGGAGATCATTAACAGGTTATGTTTTCACCATTGGTGGTTGTGCTGTGAGTTGGAAAGCAACCTTGCAAACTACCATAGCATTTTCTACTACTGAGACCGAATATATGGCTATTTCTGAAGCATGTAAAGAAGCTACTTGGCTGAGAGGTTTATATTTTGAGCTTTGTGGAGATACATCTTGCATTACTATATTTTCTGATAGTCAGAGTGTTATATGCCTTACAAAGGATCAAATGTTTCATGAGAGAACTAAACATATAGATGTTAGGTATCACTACATTCGAGATGTCATTTCTAAAGGTGGTGTTAACGTTTGCAAGATAAGTACTCATGACAATCCCGCTGACATGATGACAAAGCCAGTTCCAATTACTAAGTTTGAGCTTTGCTCAAGCTTCGTTGGTGTTAGAGTATAGTCTTTAAGGACTATTGGAGTAAGGCAGATATTTATTTGTTGAAGGAGTTCGTTTTTTGTAGTTCATTTTTTTTCTACTTCAAGATGAGAATTCGTCTCAAGGTGGAGATTGTTAATTTGTGATCCAAAATTCACATTAGAATTGGTCCAGCTGATGTCACCCAAAGGATCTCATCTAAATCCTTAATTTACTCTCATGATTGAGATATTTTCAGCAACCTCATTTAAAGGATAAAGGAGATCCTTAATTTACTCTCATGATTGAGATATTTTCAGCAACCTCATTTAAAGGATAAAGGAGATCCTTAATTTACTCTCATGATTGAGATATTTTCAGCAACCTCATTTAAAGGATAAAGGAGATCCTTAATTTTCTCTTTCTCTCCTTATTTGGCTGCATGAAAGTAGAATATAAATTTGGATTGCTATGGTTTGTTTGTAAGCAGCTTGTAAAACTCCATCAATTAATTAATAAAGCTTGCCTTTCTCCTGTGGTTTTTTCCCGAAAAGGATTTTTCCATGTTAAATCTTTTGTGTGATTCTATTTTTGCTTGCTTCATTGATCATTTATTTATTAATAGAATACTCCAAACAAAAAAGACCCTTTCAGTGCACGATCCACTTCTGAAGGAACGCCTGGAGAAACGTTACTAATGAACAATCCATAAAAGCCCATGCCAAACATTGACATCACTGTACCAGTCAGGTACACATCTGTATCAAAGTAAAAGTTCAATTAACCGGTTCAACTAATCAGAGCACCATTTGATAGTTTAAAATGTGTAAGTTTTACCAATCGCTTCGACTAATTGGAGCACCATTTGTCCAGTGTAAACCCCTAAAATCAACATTATATTCATAATGGGCTTTCATTGTGCTTTTAGAAAACTAATACTTTAATAGTTTTGGTGGAGAACTTTTTCATTTACGGTTGGCATATTTATCTTAATAGTCTCAAATTATTGTTTAGCAGCAGGGCCCCATTTCTTCATATAAAATATATAACAAAAATATGGTCGGAGAAATGAAACAGATGAGCGTTAAAATCAAGAAATCAAAATTAAGAATATGATATCTGAAAATTACATTGCTTTTTACAATTTAGGTGCACTCCTAAAATCTACACTATATTCACTGAAAAATTTATGCAAACGAACGCTAAATTGATTACAGCAATATTCAATGAAAAAGAAAGAATCATTAAAATTGATAATCGATGCTTCTTTGCAACACTTAGCAACATTATTTAATTCCAATGTATCATGTTGAAACAGAAACTTGTAGTCATATATTATCTTTCGCAACAAAAATTCACTTATCAAGCAAGTTGATAATAGTAGGTTCATTTAATAATTTAAAGCAACTTAGTATGACAGAGAAAAAATTGGTGAAAAATGAAAAGGACTTAAGTGTAGAAAAAATAATAATATAATATCGATAATAGAAAACACTTACCGCTTGTCAATGTTGTGACTGCATTCCAAAGCTTTGTCACCAAATGCTATCTAGCTCCATGTTGTCCCGCTTCTTGATGTTTCAAGTTTCTAATCGTTGTATGGTTGCTGGAATAGATTGTGCAACAAAACTTTTTGTTGTCATCTCTATTTACAATAAGTTTCTCATTGTTGAAATTAGGAAGGAAACCATTATTAATAATTTGATCACCATCATTATTATGAAAATTGCGCCTTTGCGGAAGCGTCCAGGATCTTATTCACCCAATTACTTAAAGGTGATTTCTATGGAAACAAACACAGATATGAAATTACACACACAAACACAAAATATTCCTCCCAACCACCCTCTTTATTGATTCTCAAAACGAATAATGTTTACATTCACTGGTTCAATAACCAACAATAAACAAACTACAAGAACCAATAACCTTATTGAGAAAGGGAAAGAATATCAAGATGACTACAATTTTGTTGGTGAAGGAGAACAGTGAAGAACGACGGCTAACCCTCTGATTAATTAATTAGGGCTTGATTCCATCATGTTTAATCCAACCCTGGATGCTGCTTTTATAGAAGAATAGAAAGCCTAGGCAAATACCCAATTTTCCCCTTCATTGCTTGTAGAATAAGTCACAGAAGGAACCAGTCAAAACCGCAGAAAACCCGCTCAGACGTCTAATCCACATATGACAGACGTCTGTCATTGCTCTCGGATTACAATCCCTGACAAGTCAGACGTCTGACCCAGATTGGACAGACGTCTGTCCCCACTCTCGGACTTCAAAACCCTGCACACACAGACGTCTGACCAGAACCCCTTAGACGTCTGTGCTGAAGCTGAGAACAACACTGCTCTTCCTTTTGCCTTCTCTCTGCCACCACTTCATTTCCTCTATCGCCGAGCACATCCACGCCTCGTCTTCTTCAACACATGTGATTTCATGTCACAAATCACAACACTCCACCTTGATATGAAATCACATCAAACAACAAGTCACACCGACTTCCATGGACATGTGATACCGACAATCACAACACTCCACCTTAATCATATCAACACTCCAAAACACAAGTCATCTAGCTCTTTCAACGACACCTTCTCTCAATTAAAACCAACCTCGATTTCCAGGCAACGAGATACACCCCACCCGTTCTGAGTACAGGGACTCAATTGATTTCAAGGCAACAATCACACCCAGTCGATTTGAAGGACTACGACCACACCTCAATCACAAACACAACCCACCGCCTGCCAATGATGCATCTTCCGCCTAAGATGCACCACGCTTCTCTAACGGTCTAAAAGTGCTTGTAATACCACAAGGATCTCCACCTTGTGGATTTTCTGCATCGACACCCGTCTACCACTTGATTTGAGCTCCTCCTTCGATCACTCCGGATCCCTTGAGCATCATCAACATGAAGACCCCTGTCTAGCAAATCAGCACTGACCAAATTAACCTCTCCACCTTGCTGTGGACTAGGCTCTTCAACCGTCACTCGCCTTCCATTGTTGACCACAGAACCAACCAATCTATACAGGTTTCCCGCCTCCAAGACACCTCTCATCACAACACGACCACCCTTCTTCACTCCCAAAAGTCCACCTTGAGTATCATAAATGCAACCACGGTGATCCAACTGACCGAGAGAAATGAGGTTATGCGAACTCATGGGTACATGTCTAACTCCATAGACTTCCCTCACCACGCCATCATGCATACGAAACCGGATAGATCCAATACCACAAACTGGTAGCTCTACTCCATTGGTTGTTCTAATCGCGTCAACATTCTTCTCATATGAAGAAAAACACTTCACATCCCTACAAATGTGAAAACTGGCTCCTGAATCCATCTTCCAAGGATTAACTTCGCTAAACAGGACATCACTAGAAGCATCGCTAATGGAACTTGCAGCAATATCTGCCTGTGCCTCATTACTTCCATCACCATCCGCAATCTTCTTCTTATCCCTCTGATAAGCATAGCAATCCTTGCGTATGTGACCTTGCTTACCGCAATAATAACAAGCACCTTTACCATTAGCCCCTTTCTTCTTCCTTCTTGTATCTTTCCCCGAGTCCTTTGCTACCATGGCCTCACCTTGAACTGATTTAAAACCCGACCCTTTTCTCCTTAGTTCCTCATTCAAAAGGCTGCTTCGAACAGTTTCCAAAGAGATGGCTCCACCTGCATTGGAGTTACTCAATGAAACAACCAAAGTCTCCCAACTTTCTGAAAGCGAACTCATCAGCAAAAGAGCCTGCAACCCATCATCAAAATTGACCTTTATATTTGTCAATTGATTGATCACATCTTGAAATTCATTCAGGTGCCCTGCAACAGACTTCTCCTCATCCAATCTTAGCTGAACAAGCTTCCGAACCAGAAAAGCCTTAATTGTAGCACTCCTCGACTCATACAAAGATACCAACTTGTCCCACAAATCCTTTGCAGATTCACAATTAGCCACATGATGGAATACCGAATCATCAAGGTACTGCCTAATCAAAGCAATAGCCTTCTTATCCATCTTCTTCCACTTTCCCTCATCCACACCAGAGGGCTTCTCCGCATTTCCAACAGTCGAATCATGAAGATCATTGAGGTAAAGCACATCCTCCATCTTAGGCTTCCAAATCCCCCAATTTCTTCCATCAAAAACAGTCATCTTCGGGAACGCCATCATATCCGACATAAAAAAAATGATTTTTCCACTCCAAGATCACTCTAAGCTTTGCGATGACCTAGCTCTGATACCAACTGTTATGAAAATTGCGCCTTTGCGGAAGCGTCCAGGATCTTATTCACCCAATTACTTAAAGATGATTTCTATGGAAACAAACACAGATATGAAATTACACACGCAAACACAAAATATTCCTCCCAACCACCCTCTTTATTGATTCTCAAAACGAATAATGTTTACGCTCACTGGTTCAACAACCAACAATAAACAAACTACAAGAATCAATAACCTTATTGAGAAAGGGAAAGAATATCAAGATGACTACAATTTTGTTGGAGAAGGAGAACAGTGAAGAACGACGGCTAACCCTCTGATTAATTAATTAGGGCTTGATTCCATCATGTTTAATCCAACCCTAGATGCTGCTTTTATAGAAGAATAGAAAGCCTAGGCAAATACCCAATTTGCCCCTTCATTGCTTGCAGAATAAGTCACAGAAGGAACCAGTCAAAACCGCAGAAAACCCACTCAGACGTCTGATCCACATATGACAGACGTCTGTCATTGCTCTCGGATTACAATCCCTGACAAGTCAGATGTCTGACCCAGATTGGACAGACGTCTGTCCCCACTCTCGAACTTCAAAACCCTGCACACACAAACGCCTAACCAGAACCCCTCAGACGTTTGTGCTGAAGCTGAGAACAACACTGCTCTTCCTTTTGCCTTCTCTCTGCCGCCACTTCATTTCCTCTATCGCCGAGCACATCCACGCCTCGTCTTCTTCAACACATGTGATTTCATGTCACAAATCACTACAATCATATCCTTAAAGGCTCAACTGTCCGCAAAGAATACACCCGATGATTTAAAGCCCAAGACAATATTTAAAGAAGAAACAAGCTCTTATCCAAGACTATACAAATCATTTCAGCTAAATGAATTTGGAATGCTCAAAGCACATAGCTGTAAAACTTTATCATTAAAAACTACAAATAGACTACGATCAGAGAAAACATAACAATTGTTATTACCAAACTGATCAGGAATTTAACAGCGAAGAAATTATACGATGAGATGAGAATAAAAAACAGTATGGCAGTTGATCTGCCAACCAATGCTATTGTAAATTAACGATGCCATTATAGATGTCAAAACGTGAAATTTAAAAAAAAATACCTTTTAATTTTATCAGTAATTATCATCAACTCAAAGAATCAAAAGGCAAAAATAGTTGATAATTCTCTGAGACCCAGCGCTGCATTTAAAATCATAGATGCACGGATACATATCATGAAGAAGATATATTTATTTTGAAAGCTCTCTGAAATGTGTATGACAATATCTAAAGTAGGTTTACATTCAAGAAATATTTGCTTGTTTAAAATATGTTTGTAAAGTTAAACTTACTAATCCAATCTACATTTGAAACCATGTGTGTATTTGGAACTTTGTAAACCTTTAAAGCTTTCATACATATACAATACCCATTTTTTTAATGGAATAATGTCAGCTGAATATCCCATGTACCTAACAACCTTATGTGCACATATGCATACCCGAACCTCCTCATAGTCGAGAAAGTGTAATGTAGCTGAAGAACACATATTGCAGAACTAAATTAGCACAGATTATATCAAATGATTTATGAAAAATGAATTTCTAACATCATATATACTTATTTTATAAAAATCACTTATAAATTATTCTACAATATATTCAAAACCACATTCGAAGTTCATAATAAAGACTAATATTCCAACTCCAGCAATCAATTAGATGGTAAATTTCCGAACATTTTTACACAAAATCTATGTGCAATGTCAATAATAATCAGCTGGTAGTTAAAATTCCAAAAACACACAGTTGCATTCACATTCCCTGGAGGAAAAGCTCTAGTCAACGATGAGACTTAAACTCAAACAAACAGTTGCATTCGCATTCCATGGAGGAAAAGATCTAAGTAACTGGGTCGAAATAAAGCAAATGAAGGAAAAATTCTTGATCAAGTGATTTTAAAATTTAATGATACCATCATCAACTTATTATTTTAATTTAGTTTGGGTTTATTATACCATCATCAACTTATGGTTTAATCAAGGAATGATACCATCATCAACTTATGGTTTAATCAAGGAATGATACCATCATCAACTAAATAAAGCAAATGAAGGAATATACAATAATTATTTGATTGCATCTATAATTTAATGAATAACGTTAATACATTTTTAATACAAAATTTGAGAGTAAGTTGAAATGTAGATTGGAAATTTATGTGAAAGACATGATATTGATGATTATTTCACATAAGTAAGTTCAAATGGCTGGTCGACGTTGTTAGACAAAAGTGATACATTTAAATACAATGCGCACCTGATGCCTGAATTATTAAAATACATAAGATATCACATTTTTTCAATTAACAAAATAAATTTGATTTATTAATTTTAGGAATATGCAATACTTAAAATGAAATAAATTTTAGGACAAAGAAGCTTGCAAAACTATGCAATATATTATTTTTAAATGTATAATTCAATTAATCACCCAAAAGCGCAATAGTAACGAAGGACAAAGAATCTTTGAATAAATAAGAAATCAATTTTTAAAATACCATTCACTCAAACTTAGCATTTGCGCAAACATTTCATACACATACTAAAATAATATAAAACCATAGGCCACAATATAATCATATGTAAATGATGTGATAATAGATCCTAAACATAGAATAAAAAACCTTGAGTTTGATTATTGCAGAAAAAACTAACATAGAAATAAATGGAAAAACCACTCTAATTTTTTCAGCTTTGTTGTTTAAAAAATTGAAGCATGCAGGACCTTCCAACCCTGAAACATTTCTGAAGTAGAACAAGTAGTATATGTCGATATCAAAATTTTAATGATGAGACAAAAATACCATTCACTCAAACCTAGCATTTGCGCAAACATTTCATACACACACTAAAATAATATAAAACCATAGGCCATAATACCATCACCGAAAATTGAATGAAAATAAAGGGATGAGCATCCCAAAAGATTCAGAAATTGAGTATTATAGAAATGTTTAAACCAGAAGCACCACTCTTTACTTCGTCCACTTCCATACCAACCATGATAGAAATCTAAAAATTTCCAGATCGATTCATTAATTGATTTCCGAATAAATTTATTAGTTAATACTATTTAAGTACAATTTACCTGATTTCGCGACCTTTGACCGTTAGGAAGGTTCTACCAGAAGAAGGAAAAAAATCGCGACGAGTAGTAAATGAGAAGAAGGAAAACGTAGAAGAAAACGAGAAGAAGGAAAACAAGAAGAAGGAGAAAAATCGCAACGAGAAGAAGGAAAACGCGGAAGAAAACAAGAAGAAGGAAAACGCGGAAAGGAAAGTGTTGGAAGCGAAAATTACGGCTTAATTTATTGGCTCAGACAATTTGTTTTTGGCTCTTACAGTAGGCAAACCTCCGTAACGGTCGGTTTGATTATGAAAAGAAAACATATGTAAATTTATGAATAAACAGATCCTCGCCTAGCATATTTGAATTATTAGGAAATGATTGATTCTTTCACTAAAATTAGGCATGGCTTTGCTTGAATCTTTGATCGTCACCATTAGAGTCACTCCAATGAATAACTTACATGTTTGTAAACTAATTTGTACGCAAATATAGGAATAAGGAAATGATGGATTTTTCCGTTGACTTTGACATGAATGTTTAAGAAAAATTATTTAGTTAAAGAACGATTTAACAACAAAAAGCAATAATTATATTCCTTATATGGTGTCCAATAGAGTGTATAAAAGAAAATTTATTTGCACACCTGTTATTTTTCTCTAGCATACATACATTGGATTCAAAAAAAAAATGTGTATTTCCTATTATCTTGCACATTGAAATTCTGCTACAATGGCTTAGATCCTCCATTTGAATTTGAATCAAATATGGGGTTCTTTTTTTTTTTAAATAATTAAGACTAATTTATAATTCAGAAGTCCTTATTCTTTTCATGAAACACAAATTATATTCCTAAAACTAAAAAAATGTAAGAAATAAAAATAGAAAATGCAAACCTAAAAAACTATGTTTACAAAATGCTATACATTGAACTTAAAGCTTTTATTATCCTAACATCATAAACAGTAATCAAATAATTTAAAATTTGAGGTTATTGTTATTGCATTGCCATGCATTATGTTGTTTTCACTAATAGTCAAAGATTAGTACATTGATTGTGGAAGGCATAATAAAATACGATTAAATTAATATATGAAATCATTTGTTACCATAAAAGATGAACAAAGCAACGCTATGATTTTGTAAGGTTCTAAATTTCAATTTTCCACCTAAGAAAGAAAATCATATTTTCAAAGCAATTGTTTAGAAATATACATATACATAAAGTTATGCAAATATTTCACCATCATATTTGACCGATGAATCACATTTTAGATACCATATTTTAGAAGTACAAATTAGACGCAACATTTGAGAAGTTTCAATAAAGGAAAAACTAAAATTTGTTTAAAAATTGTTGTTTTAAAAAGAATGGAAACTTTGAACCTAAGAAAGGATAAAAATGATAAAAATCAACTTAAAAAGCTCTTGAAAGTCAGAATATAGATAACTAATATGTACACTTTGAAACATGAAGATCAGAATTAGTACAGTTGCATTATCACTCAAACATACATGACTCTAATTTTAAAAAACCAAAAAACTCAAGTGGTATTTCCTCACATGGTAAATTGTCACATAATCTTACATTGCCATGACAGATAAGAGAGAGAACATGGCATGCTTTCTTAAAGAGATTTTTGACTAATGTTAAGGCATTGCAGTGTCGTTAACCGCACGAGGTCAAATGGAACCATACGATTAAATTTGTTTACTCCAAGGTGAAGGTGAGAAAAAACGGATAAACTGGCTAAAAAAGTAGATATTTTACCTGTCAAATTAAGTGAGCCAAGATTCACAAATGTAACTTAGTCACGACTTTTAGGATTGTTGCATGACACTCCAAGCCATTTGCATTGACCTATATGAGATTAAGAAGTTAATAGATTGTTTGGATCAGATAGAAGAGATTCAGAGTTTAGGAGACTAATTTGAGCATCGCTTAGACTTGTTCAGAACGAACAGAGAAGCAGCAAGAATACAAAGATTAAGGTGATATCATGTTTCAATGGTTCTAGCAAAAAAAATATGAGTGTAATCTTCGTTAATTCTTTGTTTTATTTAAATAATGAGGACACATCTAAAGTGAACAGCTTATGGCTGACTTTCAGCATTAACCATATGTAGTTTTTGCTTTATGATATAAAAGCAGAAGTTATACCAACACAGAATACACACACACACACACACACGCACATACACAAATGCGAATAAATAATAGGTCATAGAAAAAGGTAAGAAAGATAAACGATCTCATATTATACCAACTCATACGTTGAATAAGAAAACTCTGGCATTTTTTGTTAGACCAATATTAATTGACCGATTTACGGGGATAGGAAAGAGCTTGCATTTGGTAAAGTCGAACATAATATGTAAGGCAGAAAAATATTATAAAACAAATCTTAAACAGAAAAAAGAAAAACATTATATATAATTTAGTCTAAGAGAACCCAGATCCTTCAGTTTATAGATTAATACATCGAAGTATAGATTTACTCGATCAAACTGTATTAACAGATGCCATACACATCGTAGCTATGGATAGATCAAAACTGCAGCAAGCTGTGGAAACCAGGCTTAGTGTTTTTTAAAGGCATACATCTGTTGGGAAAGTTCATGAAGTCCAATCACCTATCACATCTCACTAACATCATGCATCCTTAACAAACTTACAAAATATGAGAGATTAACATAATACAACACATTCACAATCAAATGTTGAGGAAACAATAAAAAAAGTCAGCTATATCCTCCTCAAATTGCAGATTTCATAGATCCATTAATTTCAAACAAAGAGAAGAATAAATACGTATGCACATCTGAAGACAAAATACATAATATCTTATTATCATAATTCAAATAAATGTTTAGAAAATAAACATTTTCCCAAATTGGAATTTCTACAAAAAAATTTTTTTAGAAAATAGCACCATAATAAGCATATGCTTCTTAAAACTGAGCAAATTTAACCATTACAGAATATGCCTTTCCCAAACTGCAATTTGTACCTTGTTTTAAAAATAGCAACATTATAAATACGTGGTTCAAAGAATTAGATAATTGTTACCACAACATCCTAAAGACTGAATAAGCATCATATCTATATATGATTCAAATGTTTGACATTTCTGTTCTGTTAAAAGTTAATCTTCCAAAAGCCTTTACGTAAACATGCAAAATGTATATTTATTTGCTATATACATATTTCACCCCATGGCTATTGCACAAAAGGTTAACATGGCTAATGCCTGACAAACAGAAAATGAATTTATCCAGACATAAATGTAGCTTAACTTAGACATAATATTCAACAAATGATGCGCCAAACATATAATTTTCGACTTTCGGTGGATGAATATGTCTAAAGGAATAGAAAAACCAAAGATCCCTAAAAAAGAATTATTGAAATTTATCAAAAGAATGAAAGCTTGAAGTTTGTAATCATAAAGGGATATTTGAACCCCAATGAAAAATAAAGTAACCAATGTTACTTGAGTGTAAAAATTGTGGCGATTGTGAAATCTGGACAAACACGAACAAATACAGAGTGTAACTTCCATCAACAATTAACGGGTATGTATAACTTTCAGGTGGTACAACAGAAAGGACAACAAAAATCACAGTTTATATTATAAATTTCAGTTTTGAAGTATAACGTGTGTGAGTTACAAAATCCTCTAATTTAAGGTCAAAATCCCCTAATTTTCACCATGTTCCCCGATTGTAACAAACCAGGCAGGAAAAAAGCCAAAAAGGACATACAAAGTGATAGCAGACATTACCTTACGACCTAACGATTGGTAGATCTATGGATATGTGCAGAGGAGAGGCGCAGGAGTAGATGATGTTGGGAAATAATACGATGCATGCTGGAAGCAGCACTCGGTCCTAGCAGGAAGAAATCGCCGTGGAGGCATGTGGCTCAAATGCGATCGAAGTTATCTACGGATCTCGTGAAAGAACGGAGACGATCAGATCGGGCGGAGAGGTGGATGAAATGGGAAGGGGGAACTTTCCGGGAGCACGCATACTGCTGATCAATTGGATGAAGGCGGAAACCGAATGGGCCAAACTAAATTTAGGGTTTAAGAAGGAAAAACCGTGGGATGCAAGATATTAAAGGGATGGCGAAAAGAGAAGGCAGGCGTCGGGGAAAATTCCGCAAACACGACGTTAGAGTTGGAATAAGGCTACAGGGAATGCGAAAGCGAGGGATTAGACGGATAAGAACGTAGGGGGATATAATCCGATAGAAAGGTATACAGGGGAAGAAGGGAAAGACGGTTGAGTGCACAGTACACATGTCGCGTTCCTAATAAAAATTGGAGGAGGCTTGAGGGCCATCTAAAAGAAACTCAGCTTTTATAGTATAGTATAGATTACCCATCGAACCCAGATATACTTAACCCTTCCATTATTTCAACCAAGTTTACTTAACCCCTACTCAAGTTAACGTGTTCATACAATCCCTAGATTCAATTAGGTTAAGTATTACAGACTAACAGGTTATCCCCATTCACATTGACTTCTTTTCACTTGCCAAAATTCCACTTGCCTATTAATTTCATATAAATACAACTCAATCCATTTATGTATATTAATAAGCCCCATTACATGTTATTCTTTATAGTGTAATTAACGGAAGTAATCTTTCAATCTTTCACCCCTGGATTATAATTAACAGAAGAAATCTTACAATCCCTTTGTACTATTCATTGTCCGACTCCATATTTACAATAACATGTTTTACTTAAATATGAAATTAAGTATACTTCATCTCAGTTCACCTGTTTTCCATTTAACATATCACTACAGCTTGTCGTTGTTTACTTATTAACCTAGTTCTCTTAACTAAGGTTTACTAATAAGCTTCCTTTCCTTTTATTACAACTCATGTTATGATTTCCGCTTGTCCCTAGGACAAGCCCACCTATTGTATAACATTCTCATTAAAGTAATTAATTATAATAAGTTAATATCATTTATCAATTTATGGTCATGATGCGCTAGACCTCCCACATTAAGCTATAACTTATGGATGCTGGATATGCCGGTCGGGACCGGGCAGACTTCTTCCACAAGTCGGACTTAACTTCATGTCTTAGCACGTTTCATGTTTATGCACTTAGACCTCTCACATTAGATTCACCACTTGTGGTCGCTGGATACGCCGGTCGGGTCCTGGCAGACTTCCACCACAAGTGTAATCTAACCGTGTGTCTAAGCGCAGTTACAGTTTCTAATTACCGTAATTCTAGGCATTTTCCTTTATTAACCAATTATTCCTATGTTATTACAGGTTTTCATGCCTCTTTCCCAAGTTATGTTTATAATGAACCATATGCCCCAAATTAAGGTTTTTAATCACAATTTGATTTATGTCCCCAAACTCATATTCATGTATTTTATTCAAGTTATGCCCAAATTCCAAATACAAGTTATGTCCCAACTAAGATTTAGACCAACATGCAAATTATGCCCCCAAATCCCATGTTTTGGCTCAAGGTACATGTTAGGCCCAATATTCCTAATCATGTTTTTCAATTATGAATCATGCCGAAGTTAAACATTCCTAATTGTTCCCAATTTCGTGCATTCGCATATTTCAACGAATGTAACACCTTGCATTTTTAATGAAATTAAAAATGTGAGAATATGTATATATATTATATACATAGATATATTTAAGATAAGAATTAAATAATGACAATAAAATTGTATGTAATAAGTTCATGTAGTGAAATGAAGGAAAAAGATTAACAAACGAAATTAAATGCAATACATGAAATGCGAAGAAATGCATGTGAACAATTAAATAGAAATAGAAAAGAAAATTAGAGAAGCGTCATTGCGTTCATGGCGATTTTCCAGTCAATTTAGACATATGGTTTGCAGAAAACCGATTTAGGATGGACAATATATCTTTTAATTAAATATTGCAACAAAACATGAAAAAAAGGAATGAGAAAAAAATAATGGACACCATTGCCCAAGTCTTGTTAACAAAAGATTAAGTAGCCCAGTTGGTTAGAGCATGTGATCTTCATACAAGAGGTACCGAGTTAGATCCCTGCCAGTGCCATATTTTTGTTTTAGGGGAATGACTAAAAAGTGGCTTAGTGTGACAGTTCAATTAAAAAACGGTTTAGTGTGAAAAGGGTTAATTGGAGGATTAATTAGGAAAAATGGTTAAAAAGAAAAATTAAATATATATGTATAATATATATATGTATGTATATATATATACAATGTGTGGGTGTCAACACCCTGCTGCTGCGCATCATGTTGCACGCATAGCGCATTCTTATTGGTTAATGATCTTTTTCGCAACTTGGCTATTTTCTAGTGGTCGGATGACGTGGACGATTCCTGTGGCTCCTGATCTAATCCAATGGCCCTAATTAACTTACTACACCTATATAAACACACCTAGACCTAAACCTTAATTTCACTACACTAATTCATGGCGCCTCCATGCTGCCTCAACCTAAGCTAGTCCTTCTTCTTCAACAAATAAAAGTAAAGGGATTCTGTAAAGGGGATCGAATCTACAACAACTACAACACCTAATTCTCTTCCTTAATCCAATCCTTGTGATTTCATTGATTATTTTTAGATTAAAATAATGCTAAAGAAATTCTGACATGTTGTAAATTTGTTTTGTGAATCATACATGATAATAAGATTGAATCTCATCAATTCTATCTTAGCCTATAACATCAGATTCATGATTCTTATATGCCAATGTAGATATAATCATCAGTTTTATGATATCTTTATGATCAGTTCATACTTATGCCTATTGTTATTATTATGCCTGTTCTTTATCTTTTCCCTTCCTCCTTCCCTTTTTGGTTTTATAGCCGGACTACTTCGAGCCTAGGCCAAATCTCATAGAGATGAACGTATGAACGGTAATTTAGGGAACAATGGGAAATTTGGCATAATATACGTTGTGTTAGTTTGGGCATGACAAATGTTAAATTTGGCATAATATACGTTAATTGATGGGCATGATATGAAAATTGGGAATTTTGGGTAATTGACAGAATTAGCCTAAAATTGGCATAAACTGCAAATGAAAAAATTGGGTAAGATAAGCATGCTGAGACACGAGGTTAGACTCCTTTTGCGGTAGAAGCCTGCCCGGAACAAACCGGCCTAACCAGCAACCGCAAATGGCCAGTCTAATGTGAGAGGTCATAGGCATAACTAAAAGATGCTTTGACACGAGGTTAAGTCTGGCTTGTGGCAGAAATCTGCCTGAAACCGCCCGGCACATCCAGCGGCCACATGCCATCGGCTTAATGTGAGAGGTCTGTGCATTAATAACTAATTAATGCTGATCATAGTTGAATATGATACCTAAAACATGTTAGGTGGGTGGGGTTAAGTTAACCTGTGTAAGATGACAACTTAACCAACAATACATGAACAAAGTGGGTAAGGTTAAGGCAAGCTTAACCAATAATGCATATTGATTAGATAAGTGGATGGGGTAAAGTCAACAGGGTTGATAGACAAAACTTAACCAATATAAGTTTGGTTTCGGATAAACCCTAGGGGAAAACCCAGTAACGGTAGGGATCCATTTCAGACAGTAACCCACTTAATGGTATCGGGAACCCTGAGCTAGGTAGGGTTGGGGCACGCTTAATGGGCTGATTAAAAGTGGTCAAATAAGAGCGAGGGTGTAGCAGTGCAGGGTCTGACGGGTTCGTTAAGCGTGCATAAGGTGTTCCTGGCATTGGAAGATTTAGCCACTGCACATCAATAGGTATAATGTTGTGCAACTAAGGGTTGCCACTTAGGGAGTGATACACCCTAAGCTAGGACCCGCACAGATATCTACAAGTTAGGGAGTCGAACGATTAGGGGTAGTGTGGGGGCATCTAGTATCTATTATGGGCAAGTGGATTTTCAAGGATTGTATGGGGCAAATACCTCTTACTAGTTGTTACGCCTGAGTGTTACCAATTGCGGGGTTGGGATCATTTCGTTAAGAATTGCTAGTAGGTGGTGCAGACAATTAAATTAAGTAAGAAATCTGGGAAGCGCACTAGACATTTCTTTATATTCATCCTGTTATCCAGCTTTACCTTATGTCATGGTTATACTTTCCATCCTGTTTATTCCTTCATATTGCTTTACTTATTTTCATGCTAAAAGTAGCTGGACTCACCAGGCTTTATGTTTGATCTTTTTGTTTTCGCCTCTTTTTCTTCCGTTCCCCCTCCCTTCAGGTTCTCAGGGAGGGAACACTGAAGCTTGACTTGGGTTTCTTTCTTCTTGAAGCGCTTAGGAGTGTTGAGAGTAATGCTCATCTTTATCTCTTTTCATTATGGCTATTTGGAGTGGGATTATGATTTTACTATTATGTACTCTGATAATAATTTTGTTCAAGATGGATATTTATGTACTTGATTCTAGTATGTGGTTCTGATGTTGTAACCAAACATGTTTTGCTTTTCCGCTGCAATGAATAAAGTTTGAATTTTCTTAAGTACCATTTATATATTTGTCTTGTGATATTCTATTCCATACTATTATAATACTCCATTGAAGTTAATGCATTCCCTTAGTGAGTGACATTAATGGACGTGGGGTGTTATACGTGGTACCAGAGCTGAAGGTTACTAGATTGGATAAAGTTTTTGAAAATTATTTTCAAAAAGGTTTTAAAATAAAGCATTTTCAAAAGAAAATCTTGTTTTGAAAAACATATTCCCTAAAAGCCATATGTAATATCTCTCGATTCTCCGCTTGATTCCTTTATCCCTTTTGGTCTGGGGAACCAATTCTTCTCGAAAGGTGTCCCTATTTGGGCATGATCCCGTAGGCATGTTTAGCATATGTTGGAGGGCAAAAAAGTGCCCAACCTTCATCTGTTGCTGCAGTAGCTTCACCTGTGGCTAATCTTCTTTTAGGTTTCGTAAGGTTTTCCATGCGATGGAGGCAACTTTCGAGAGACTTGTTAACATGTTACACAAGGATGGTAAAAATGAGAATGAGGGAGTTTTGGCTAAGGAGCATAACCCAAGAATGAGAAACTTGTTGATATGGCTTTAATCCATGAAAAAGGTAAAGGTGAAAAGAAAAGGGTGAAAGTTGAAGAATCACAGAACAAGAAAGTAGAACCTAAGAAGGGTGTAAAGAATAATAAACCCTGTGACAAGAGGAAGTGTCTTCATTATGGTATAACGGGCCTAATCAAGGACTATAGGAAGAAGAAGAAGCATGGTGTTTTCATTGCGATGAGGCATGACATCTGATTAAAGACTGCCCAAGGAGGCCAGGAGTAGGGCAAGGGCAGAGGGCATGATCTACTTCTGGAGGGCAGGTTCATGCTCTCATGGCACCGGAGCAAGAAGGAGGTGGAAACATTTCTGTCGAAAGTTTGATTTTCCTTTTTGATCATTTTATATGTACTTTGTTAGATTCTGGCACTTCACATTCATTTATATCTGCTTCTGTTGTTGATTCTCTGCACCTAGATATTATTATAGTAGTGGATCCCATTGTTGTCTCAAACCCCATTGGTGGTTTGGATCATTTATCCATGATTTGTCGAGGTTTGAGAATATCTGTGTTATGTCTCAAGCTTGAGTGCGACACACATCTTGTTTCATGGGCTACGTGTTGATTCTAGGGACGGGTTGGCTTACCACATATGGTGCCATTCTGGGCGGTGAGAGACGGGTCGTTAAGCTTCTAACTGATCATGGGGGGACCCCAAAATTTCTTGTAACCCACAAGGGTCGGTTATGCTTAGTTTCCTAGAGTCTTTTGATGCATCTATCAATGATTTGAAATCTGTTCCAGTAGTCCGAGATTATTTTGATGTTTTTGATGAGATTTGGAGTTTACCCCAAGGCACGAGATTGGTTTTCGAATATATTTGGTGGATAATGCAAAGCCATTTGCATTGCCTGTACGACATGTTACTCCTAAAATAAAATAGGGAACTTGATAAGCAAGTAGGGGAGCTAGTTGAAAGGAGGTTTTATAGGTGAATCATATCAGGATGGCAAACCTATTAAAGACAGTCCTTGGGGAAGCCCATCATCCTAAGATGACTATTCATCCAAGTGGCGATAAAATGTATAGAGTTCGAGGAAGTGGAGCCAAGCTTGTGGAAGGAAGTAAAAATAGAGAAGACAGCGAGGATGCGACTTGGGAGACTGAAAATAAAGATCACGCTTCATACCCTTTCCTTTTAGGACTATGTTCTTAACTTCTTTTTCCAAAGCTTTTTATTCATACTTATTTCTATCATTCGTCTATGTCCTATCGATCGAATCTTCGACCTTTAGATAGGGAACCCATGGATGTAAACATGTGTTTGAGACATGTTATTTTTGATGTATGCAAGTGGATGCAAGCGTTTTCTAGTGGTTGCCCGTGGATTCATATACACACACATTAGGCACTAGATCGGCTCAATCACTCTCATACTGCATATGGATGTGTGTGCAATTTTCTTTTTCCTCATGGATGAAATTGGATATATAATCATATGAATATTGCATTTGGATGAATGAGTGTGCACACATATTGAACTTACATGTTATAATAGGATTATTTGCATACATGTTGGATTCATGGAACTAACATACATTGCATTAAGGAGGTTAACTGAATCAGTAGACCGCCTGATCTTCGCATTAGTATTGGGACATATACACACACCTCTGCATATATTCATAGGAGCATTAGAAATCTTTTAAGGACAATGGATGATTGTGGATGATGGATGAGAAGAGGGATGATGGAGGGTAGAATACATTCTTCTTAACTCAGAGATTTCGGGGACGAAATCCTGTAAGTAGGGGAGAATGTAACACCCGCATTTTTAATGAAATTAAAAATGTGGAAATATGTATATATATTATATACATAGACATATTTAAGAGGAGAGTTAAATAATGACAATAAAATTGTGTGTAATAAGTTAATGCAGTGAAATGAAGGAAAAAGGTTAATAAAAGAAATTAAATGCAATACATGAAATGCGAAGAAATGCATGCGAACAATTAAATAGTAATAAAAAGGAAAATTTGAGAAGCTTCAGGAATTTTGTGACGACCGCCCATAGCCCCCGCACTATACAAGGGGAATAATACGTTGAAGGATGTGCCAGGCAGTCATGGACGATCATCAGAGTAGGTAAACACAAGTGGAAACTGTCATAAACTCACAGCGCAATAATAAAATAAAATAAAACATATACAACAGGTGGTAATAGTGAAGCAAAAACACAAGACTTTCATACAACCAGAAAGTAATATCCACAACTTGGAAATAGTGTTTGTACAAAGTTGCCTCACTACATCACTCAGAAAAGCAAACAACGGAAATCCAATTATTATATAGTAGTAAAACTGGTACGTGAGCCTCCTGCATGCCGTCGATCAACATAGTCGTCCTCACTAAAGCATTACCTGTCACCTGTTACTTAGTCTGTCCATCCACAACCAGATGAACAGCCTAAGGTAATAAGAGGAACATGAGTCCGACAACAGTCTTAGTAAGCGATAAAACAACTAACAAACTTCAACAATAAAGTGTATGAGAAAGGATAGATAAACATACTAATCTACCCACGACACCAGAGAAGAACTCAACCTTATCTTCCCCACATCGGACAGTGATACCCTTTACAATCTATTCAACCAAAGGAAAAACAATTCATACATAGGAACCAAAACAAGCATTGATAACATTCATAGCATCCAGATTACATAGGTCTCATGTAGATAACCCTAATCGAGTTTAACATTCCCCAAGTACTCTCCCCAGAGGCCTAAACCAATATCAGTTAAACACTCGAAGAACATCTCCCTCGACTTTGAATAATCTATATGAGATAGTATAAACAGAACAACCAATCATCCATGACTGACTCTAGCTATCACCGCCAATCCTGCTTTAAAATCATCGTTAATCGTATGACGGCCAACCTTGCCATATGTCAAGGGCTAATGGTAACCCCAGTTCTAGCATAAACTCCATATGTCCAACCTTGAAAACTAGGCCTTTCAACGATACCAAGGTACTCGACCTACAATCTGTCTTTTAGGTGTCCCCATCGTATCCCTGCTTTGAGCCTGCTAGAACTTACAACAACGATAATCTCTCGGCCTTCAATATCTCTAGTCGTCCAACCTTGACAGCTATTTACTGCTCAAGCGACCTTCTCGAGCAACCATTATCCACCAACTCATGACCTTTGAGTTGTCTGCCTATTCGTTGCTTTTCACCGATCAACGAACATATCACATCACTTCGAACATCCCCTTCTGGACTCTTGTCGAAGCCACCACCATCGTTGAACCAACCAACATCTTTATAAGGTTCAAAGCAATCCATAGCATTATTTTAGCACTTCCTGAATTCCCAATTAAATTTATTTTGAAGGAACACCAACACTGGAAATGTCTGAGTCACTTTAGTCCGAATCACTTCTGGCCGAGCCAATTCTGGCCGAGCCAACTTCTGGCCGAGCCAACTTCTTCCCGAGCCAACTTCTGCACGAGCCAACTTCTGTCTGAGCCAACTTCTGTCCAAGCCAACATTCTGCCCGAGCCAACTTCTGCCCAAGCCAACTTCTGCCCAAGCCAACTTCTGGCTGAGCCAACTCCTACCCGAGCCAACTTCTGCCCAAGTCAAAACCTGCATATTGCAATTTAACTCCAATTTCAACCAAAACTTCGCGAAACGATGAATCCAACGAAACCAACTCAACAAGAATCATCAAACACAATCATAAACATATCATAACATTACTAACCACATGAATATGATGAATACCACAAAAATGATGTAAATCTCATCAAAAACCATTAAAATGAACATATGATCAAAATGAGATCTAACTAACATAAACATGTAAAATGACATGAAATTAACGAGTAAAACTTGTTAGATTATATCATAGGGTGATGCATATGAAAATGGACATGTAATGGTGTAAATCTATGGTAAAACATTCCAATTTGATGAGAAATATGCATAGACACTTATATACTTCATTACGTTCATGTGAGGGATGTAAATCACTCACCAATTATCCAAAACAAAGCAGAATGATGAAATAGAATTCCGAACAGACAAGAGATAGCTCCTAGCCCTTCGATTTGATGGATCCTTACTTGAAATGATGTAGATCTAGCCTCCAATGGTGTAGATCTATGATTTCCCTCCTTAGATTTGGATTTTTAATGGTGGAAATGTGTTATAGGAAGAAGGAGATCAATACCTCCAAATGAGAGAATGGGAAAGTAAACCTTTTCCCTCCACTCTCACCCCCTATTTATAGGATTCCACCAAGGCTCCAAAACCTGAATAGCCAACTGTAAAACCTTAAAACAGCGATTTCTCCCAAACCGCTGAGCCAAATCTTTAATGTAACCACTCTACGGAAAGGCAATCATTAATTCCTTTCCAATGGCATAGGTCTCATCCTCTGATTCAACCTTAGTCAAATGTTATGCCCTTTACAAGGCTGACAGGGGCAAAATGGTCATAAACAAAATCGGTAAAAATTATGGATATGTCTCACATCCCCATAAGCAACATATTAAAAGATGAGAATGATCCAACCCTCAGAGAATGAAATAAAAATATTTTATGACCTTTCGATACATAAAATGCGGGTTGTTACATTCTCCCGTCCGTAAGAATTTTGTCCCCGAAATTCCAAACAAACACAAGTAATCACAATGATTCCGCATGCCTATCATCCATGAAAAGCCAATTCTATCATCCAAACTCACAACCATCAAGCCATGAATCCATAGCCTTATCCTAACACGCGGAATTCTAACAATCAACAACAAGATACAACGATATAACAAAGATACGATATCAAAGGTTCCTACCGACGAAGAGTTCTAGATGAGTCGCTCTTATACTTTCTTCCGTCTCCCACGTACAATCGTCTCCATCTTCACTCCATTGTACCTTGACTAGCTTAACCGTCTTCCTCCTATGCTGTTTTGTGTCATTCCCCACAACATAAAGTGGCTTACGAGGTCTCGAAACTACGGTCTCTACTTCTAAGTCTTCGTACTACACTGCAGATACCACCACATTCGAATCATGCACGAATTTCCGTAGAAACAACACATGGAACACATTATGGGTAACTCCAATCTATACGCGAGCTTTCCAATTTGCTCGACTATCGGAAATGGTCCAATAAACCTTGGAGCTAACTTTCCTTACTTACCAAATCTAACCCTGTGCTTCAACGGTGAAGCTTTCACGAAAACCATATCTCCCACCTCGAATTCCAAGTCCTTACGAAGCTTGGTGGCGTAACTCTTCTGACGATCCTGGGCTGCCGTCATTCGTTGTCGAACTATCTCGATACAATCCGAGGTTTCTCTAATCATCTCAGGCCCAAGTACTAACTTATCTCTAGTTTCTAACCAACATGCTGGAGAATTGGCACGACCTTCCATACAATGCTTCATATGGTGCCATCCCATTGCTAGACTGGTAGCTATTATAATACACAAACTAAACTAGATGTAGATGGTCATCCCATGATCCTCCGAAGTCTAACACACAAGCCCTCAGGAGATCTTCCAAAATTCGATTGACTCTCTCGGTCTGACCATCAGTTTGGGGATGATATGTCGTACTCAAGCACAACTCGGTTCCTAAAGCTTCTTGTAGACTTTTCCAAAATGCACTCGTGAATAATGGATCTCGGTCACTCACTATACTCTTTGGGACACCATGGAATTGAACTATCCAATTGACATAAAGTTCAGCCAATTTCGATGTCGTCCTAGTTGACTTGACAGGAATAAATCTCGCACTTTTGGTCAAACGATCCACGATAACCCAAATCCCTTTGTTTCCTGCCCTTGTTCTAGGTAGTCCATCGATACTTGCTCCCTTTTCCATATAGGAACTTGCAATGGCTGAAGCAAACCGCTCAGCTTCTTCTATTCAGCTTTCACCAACTGATAGTTCATACACTTGGAAATGAACTTTCCAATATCTCGCTTCATCACTTCCCAGTAATAGACACTCTTCATGTCATGATACATCTTATTTCCACCGGGATGAATCGTCAGCTTCGAGTGATAACATTCTCTCAGAACCTCATCCCTCAATCCATTGATATCAGGAACAACAAATCGCCCTTGCTTTCGAAGCCAACCTTCTCGATCGACCTTGAACTCTTTATCTTCTGGTTCCAGTTTCTGAATGAACTCAACAAGCTTCGCATCTTTCTTTTGGCTCTCGCCAATTCTTTCGATAATAGTAGGTCTTATCGAAAAGCTAGCCAACATTTCAGGTTCCAACTCACACCTTGACCTGAAATCGAACCTTGCCAAGTACTCTAGGCTCTTCCATTCCGAAAATGTCGCTCCCAAACTTGCGTATCTTCGGCTTAACGCATCTGCAACTACGTTACCCTTGCCCGGAGTATAGGCTGTGCCAAAATCATATGATGCCAGAAACTCTAACCATCTTTGTTGCCGAAGATTCAAATCCTTTTGGGAGAAAAGATACTTCAACGACTTGTGATCCGTAAACAACTCGAATCGAACTCCCAACAGGTAATGTCTCCACATTTTTAGAGCAAATACAATCGTCGCCAACTCCAAATCTTGAGTTGGGTAATTCTTCTCATGCAGCTTTGGCTGTCGACTTGCGTAGGCCACAACTTTATCCTTCTGCATTAGTACTGCTCCAAATCCAGTACCACATGCATTGATATATACCACCATCTCTTCATTCCGACTTGGAATGTTCAACACAGGTGCACTCGTCAATCTCTCCTTCATGATTTCAAACACTTGTTCACACTTTGCATCCCATGTGAACGCTTGGTTCTTCTTTATCAATCTTGTCAACGGTGCAACTACTTTGGAGAAATCCTTGATAAACCGTTGGTAATATCCTGCCAACCCAAGGAAACTCCAGACATCCGTCGCATTCTTAGGTTGATCCCAGTCCTGGATTGCTGCAACTTTAGCGGGGTCAACTACTATCCCTTTTCCAGAAACTACATGACCTAAGAACCTCACTTCATCCTTCCAGAAGTGACACTTTGAGAACTTAGCCTTAAACTGATGCTTCCACAAGATCTCTAACACAAATCTCAAGTGCGTCTTATGTTCTCCCTCATTTCTGGAGTAAATCAAAATATCACCCATGAACACAAGCACAAACTTGTGTTCAGCTGGTCTCTGAATACTCTATTCATAAAATCCACAAAATACGCTGGTACGTTAGTCAATCTGAATGGCATCACCAACCACTCAAAGAAACCGGATGGTGTCCTAAAAGCAATCTTTAACACACTATCCTTAGCCACCCTCAACTGGTGAAATCCTGTTGCCAAATCCATCTGAGAAAACACTTTGGTTTCGTGAAGCTAATCGAACAATTCATCTATCCTTGGCAACGGATACTTGTTCTTCTTTGTCACCTTGTTCAGCTCACGATAGTCCACACACAATCTTAACGAGCCACCCGCCTTGGTTGCAAATACGACTGGTGCACCCCACTCGAAAACACTCCTCCGAATGAATCCTTTTCCCATAAGGTCACGAACTTGCACCTCTAACTCTCGTTGTTCCCTAGGTGCCATCCTCCTAAGAGGCATAACGATTGGTCTAGCACCTTCGACCAAATCGATCCTAAACTCAATCTCACGATGCGAACACAACCCTTTGACCTCGTCAAAGACATCTACATACTCATTAGCGATCAGCACTGATGATAGGTCTTCTTGTGAATTCCCAAGCGAATATAGATAACTCACGAAGACCACCTCTTCGCGCTTACATCTAATCAACACCTTTCGCCCTTCCACATCCCCGACCCTCACCTCTAGCTTCTCGCAATTCACCCTGGCCGCATACCTCTTGAGCCAATCCATGCCCAAGATGATCCCAAACCCAGCGAAGTTAAGAACAAAGAGATCACAAAAAAAAGAGCAACCATGACTCGACAACACTAGACCACGACATATCATGCAAAGATTTGACGAACCCCCAATTGGATTAGTCACTATGAAGGGTCTATCACCAATCTCAGGTTCCAAACCTAAGAGACACACAAGCTCATTGCAAATGAAAGAATGTGACGCTCCAGTATCGAAAAGCACACGAACTAAAACACCTTTAAAAGAAAGAGTACCTTGCACCATAACACCCTTTCCCTTCTCCTCTACGGTAGGAGCTCTAGAAGAAGATGGCATAACTTCCAAAGCATATGCCTTCACAATCTGCTTGCCCTTAGCTGATTCTGGACAATCTTTCTTCTCATGCCCAGGCTTCCCACATTTGAAGCACTTCTTCTCAGCTTTGGGATTCTTGCACTCACTAGCAAATGGCCTTTCTGTTGGCAGTTAAAGCAAACCACCTCACTCTTGGTCTTCTATTGACCATCTTTTCCTTTTTGCTGTTGCTGCTTCCTCTTCTTATTATTACCACCCTGCTGTGATTTCTGAGCCTCTTTAGTCGCAGCGACAACATTTGCTTCCTTAGGAAACAAGCTCTCATGACAAATAGCTTTTTCCACAATCTTCTCAAATGAGTCATCAAGATGGTCCACTAATGGCTTTCCGATATAACCATCCAAACCCAAGACAAACTTCTCGTTCTTCTGATAGGGTGTATCAATGTATGAACGAGCATATCTAGACAAAGCCTCAAAATCAGAAACGTAGTCAAGAATTGATCTGCTATTCTGCTTCAACTCTACGAACTTCTTGAAGAGAACAGACTTCTGAGCAGTGGAGATAAACTTTGCTTCAAACTTAGCTTGGGATAGATCCCATGAAATTTCTTCCTCTGGAGTTTCGAGTGCAACAGAATTCCACCATTCCATGGCCCTGCCTTGCAGTTGCCTTGGTGCAAGCTTTCTCTTTATTGCATCCTCAATACCCAAGTCTCCAAAGATTCGGATGCATGAATCCACCCACCTTTGAACCTCTTCAGCTGGTTCAGTTCCCTTGAATGGTTTCCCCCTAGAGATGTAAAGTCCTTGCACAACTTTGCAAAATCTACTACTCTAGGAACTCGCACAGCAACGTCTACCGTTGCTGCCACTGGAGCGGGTTCTCTTCGCATAATTGCTTCTGCCATGGCTTCAAACATGGCTGGGTAATTAGGTTCAACACCATTTCCCCCTCCAGTATTGGCTCCCCTAGCAGCATGTCTTGTTTCTCGTCTACTCATTCTAAATCAATTTAGAATAATTAGTCACTTTCACGAAAAAATGCTAAAGGAAAACAACCGTTACTACTATATACCATAATATATATAGTAAGCATCCAGATGAAATCTACAAGTACGTCTCTCATACGTGATTACGTCCTTGAATTTTGGCCAAAAATTGTTGACCAGAGCTCTGATACCAAATGTGATGACCGCCCATAACCCATGCACTATACAAGGGGAATAATGCGCTAAAGGATGTGCCAGGCAGTCATGGACGATCATCAGAGTAGGTAAACACAAGTGGAAACTATCGTAAACTCACAGCGCAAGGATAAAATATAATAGAACATATACAACAGGTAGTAATAGTGAAACAGAAACACAAGACTTTCATACAACCAGAAAGTAATATCCACAACTTGGAAATAGTATTTGTACAAAGTTACCTCACTACATCACTCAGAAAAGCAAACAGCGGAAATCCAATTGTTATATAGTAGTAAAACTGGTACGTGAGCCTCCTGCACGCCATCGATCTGCATAGTCGTCCTCACTAAAGCATTACTTGTCACCTGTTACTTAGTCTGCCCATCCACAATCGGATGAACAACCCAAGGTAATAACAGGAAACAGAAAATCTTGAGCCAGACAACAGTCTTAGTGAGCGATAAAGCAGCTAACAAACTTAAATAATAAAGTATATGAGAAAGGATAGATAAACATACTAATGTACCCACGACAACAAAGAAGAACTCAACCTTATCTTCCCCACATCGGACAATGATAGCCTTTACAATATATTCGACCAAAGGAATAACAATTCATACATAGGAACCAGAACAAGCATTGATAACATTCATAACATCCAGATTACATAGGTCTCAAGTAGACAACCCTAATTGAGTTTAACATTCCCCAAGTACTTTCCCCAGAGGCCTAAACTAATATTATTAAGCACTCAAAGAACATCTCCCGCGACTTTGGATAATCTATATGAGATAGTATAAATAGAACAACCAATCATCCATGACTGACTCTAGCTATCACCGCCAATCTTGCTTTGAAATCATTGTTAATTGTATGATGGCCAACCTTGCCATATGTCAAGGGCTAATGGTAACCCCAGTTCTCGCAAAAACTCCATATGTCCAACCTTGATAATGTCCAACCTTGACAACTAGGCCTTTCAGCGATATCCAAGGTACTCGACATACAATCGGTCTTTTGGGTGCCCCCATCGTACCCCTGCTTTGAGCCAACTAGAACTTATGACAAAGATAATCTCTTGGCTTTCAATATCTCTAGTTGTCCAACCTTGACGGCTATTTACTGCTCATGCGACCTTCTCGAGCAACCATTATCCACCAACTCACGAACTTTGAGTTGTCTGCCTATTCGTTGCTTTTCACCGATCAACGAACATATCACATTACTTCGAACATCCTCTTCTGGGCTCTTGTCGAAGCCACCACCATCGTTGAACCAACCAACATGTTTATAAGGTTCAAAGCAATCCATAGAATTATTTTAGCACTTCCTGACTTCCCAATTAAATTAAATTTGAAGTCATACCATCACTGGAAATGTACGGGTCATTTTAGTCCAAATCACTTCTGGCAGATCCAATTCTAGCTAAGCCAACTCTGCCCGATCCAAATTCTGCCCGAGCCAACTTCTGCCCGAGCCAACTTCTGCCCGATCCAACTTCTGCTCGAGCCAACTTCTGCCCGATCCAACTTCTGCCCGATCCAAATTCTTCCCGGGCCAACTTCTGCACGAGCCAACTTCTGCCCGAGCCAACTTCGGCCCGAGCCAACTTCCGCCCGATCCAACTTCCGCCCGAGCCAACTTCCGCCCAAGCCAACTTCCGCCCAAGCCAACTTCTGCCCGATCCAACTTCTGCCCCGGTCAAAACCTGCATATTGCAATTTAACTCCGATTTCGGCCAAAACTTCGCCAAACGACGAATCCGACGAAACCAACTCAACCAAAATCATCAATCACAATCATAAACATATCATAACATTACTAACCACATGAATATGATGATTACCACAAAAATGATGTAAATCTCACTAAAAACCATTAAAATGAACATATGATCAAAATGAGAGATCTAACTAACATAAACATGTAAAATGACACGAAATTAACGAATAAAACTTGTTAGATTAGATCATAGGGTGATGCATATGAAAATGGACATGTAATGGTGTAAATCTATGGTAAAACGTTCCAATTTGATGAGAAACATGCACAAACACTCATATACTTCATTGCATTCATGTGAGAGATGTAAATCACTCACCAATTATCCAAAACAAAGTAAAATGATGAAATAGAATTTCGGACAGCGAAGTGATAGCTCCTAGCCCTTCGATTTGATGAATCCTTACTTGAAATGATGTAGATCTAGCCTCCAATGGTGTCGATCTATGATTTTCCTCCTTAGATTTGGATTTTTAATGGTGGAAATGCGTTACTGGGAGAAGGACATCAATGCCTCCAAATGAGAGAATGGGAAAGTAAACCTTTTCCCTCCACTCTCACCCCCTATTTATAGGATTCCACCAAGGCTCCAAAACCTGAATAGCCAACTATAAAACCTTAAAACAGCGATTTCTCCCAAACCACTGAGCCAAATATTTAATGTAACTACTCTACGGAAAGGCAATCATCAATTCCTATCCAATGATACATGTCTCACCATCTGATTCGACCTGAGTCAAAAGTTATGCTCTGTACAAGGCTGACAGGGGCAAAATAATCATAAACAAAATCGGTAAAAATCATGGATATGTCTCACATCCCCATAAGCAACATATTAAAAGTTGAGAATGATCCAAACCTCAGATAATGAAATAAAAATATTTTACGATCTTTCGATTCATAAAATGTAGGCCGTTACAAATTTGGTCATGAAATTAGCATCATTGCGTTCATGGCGATTTTCTAGTCAATTTAGACCTATGGTTTGCAGAAAACCGATTCAGGATGAAAAAGATATCTTTTAATTAAATATTGCAACAAAACATGAAAAAAAGGAATGAGAAAAAAATAATGGATACCATTGTCCTAAGTCTTATTAACAAAAGACTAAGTAGCCCAGTTGGTTAGAGCATTTGACTTGCATACAAGAGGTACAGAGTTCAATCCCTGCCAGCGCCACTTTTTTTTTAGTGGAATGGCTAAAAGTGGCTTAATGTGAACATAGTTCAATTAAAAAGCGGTTTAGTATGAAAAAGGTTAATTAGAGGATTAATCGCAAAAATGGTTAAAAAGAATATATACATATATATATGATGTGTGGGTATCAACACCCTGCTGCTGTGCATCATGTTGCACACATGGCGCATTCTTAATTATTAATGATTGTTTTTTTTTTGCAACATGGCTATTTTCTTTTGGTCGGATGACGTGTACGATTCCTATGGCTCCTGATCTAATCTAATGGCTCTAATTAACTCACTACACCTATATAAATACACTACACCTAAACCTAATTTCAGTACACTAATTCATGGCGCCTCTATGCTGCCTCAACCTCAACTAGTCCTTCTTCTTCAACAAATCAAAGTAAAGGGATTCTGTAA
Organism: Allium sativum; assembly: GCA_030737875.1. NCBI lineage: Eukaryota > Viridiplantae > Streptophyta > Magnoliopsida > Asparagales > Amaryllidaceae > Allium > Allium sativum. The sequence goes on along the minus strand of CM060927.1, from coordinate 191,734,487 downwards.
AGGGGATCGAATCTACAACAACTACAATGCCTAATTCTCTTCCTTAATCCAATCTTTGTGAGTTCATTGATTATTTTTAGATTAAAATAATGTTAGACCAATTCTGACATGTTGTAAATTTGATTTGGGAATTATACATGGTAATAAGGTTGAATCTCTTTAATTCAGTCTTAGCCTATAACATCAGATTCATGATTCTTATATACCCATGTTGATATTATCATCAGTTTGATCAGTTTTATCATATCTTTATGATCAGTTCAAACTTATGCCTATTGTTATTATTATGCTTGTTCTTTATCTTATCCCTTCCTCCTTCCCTTTTTGGTTTTTATAGCCGGGCTACTTCGAGCCTAGGCCAAATCTCATAGAGATGAACGTACGGACGGTAATTTAGGGAACGCTCGGAAATTTGACACAATATACGTTGGGTTGGTTTAGGCATGACAAATGTTAAATTTGGCATAATATATGTTAATTGTTGGGCATGACATGAAATTGGGAATTTTGGGTAATTGACAAAATTAGCCTAAAATTTTCATAAACTGCAAATGAATAAATTGGCTAAGATAAGCATGCTGAGACACGAGGTTAGACTCCATTTGCGGTAGAAGCCTGGCTGGAACAAACCGGCCTAACCAGTGTAACACCCCTGATTTTTCTATGATCGTATAAGTAACAAATCAGAGAATAATTAAATTATATAATAATAATCAAGGGTAACGGGTTGCGCCATTGCGTTCATCTCGAAATTCTGCTTGGAAACGAGTCCAAGTTTTCGAGAATCGGAGTCCGTATGAGGGAGATATGGCCCTCCGAAGTTTCAGAGAATTTCATAATCGAAAACAACTCGAAAATTCGAATTCAAAATCCCAGAACAGGCTGGGCGGGAAAATTCCCGCCCATGGACTAGGTCGACCTGGGGGTCGACCATAGTGTCCAACTCCCAGGGGCCAGGTCGACCATAGTGTCGACTTGGGGGTCGACCTGGCAGGACCAGGTTGACCATAATGTCGACCTGGGGGTTGACCTGCTCCCGAAACCCAGTTTTTGAACCTGATTCATTCTGATGTATCTGGTCTCGTTTTCTGTCTAGATTCGTCCACCTAATCCTATATAAACAGCCCCTAGCCTCATTTTCTCTACACAATTTCATTCTTTCTATATTCTGCCTCTGTTCTAATTAAAAATAAAAATGGCATCGCTACTCTGCTGGAATCAAAACTAGGACTGATGCACCTTCTTCCAACCTGAATAGAATTAAAAGATAAATCAAATCTCAAATCAAAGTTTAGAGCTACAACAACAATTAAAGAGGAGTAATTCAACATTTCTGCATCAACAACAGTTTATTATCCTTTCTTAAAACCACGAAAGGAAAGTACAGTTATTTTCCGATATAAACATTAATTATGATTGTGACATGGATTGTAAATCTGGATCTGAGGTTATGTCTGTCCTGTTCTGTTTAGATCTATCTTATTCTGTATCTCTTTCTTCTTTCTGTTATATAGCCAGGCAACTACAAGCCTGCACCGAATCTCATAAGAGATTAATGCACGAACGCTAAATTTTGGGACAAATAATGAATAATGCATAATTGGACATGAGACTATTGCCCATGACTATGATTCATGCTTATGAGACTATTGCCTATGACTATGATTCATGCCTATGAGACTATTTCCTATGACTATGATTCACGCCTATGAGACTATTGCTTATGACATTGAATAAGAAACTATTGTGATCAGTCGCCCATGACTATTGTGGTTAGTTGCCTATAACTATTGTAGTTTGTTTCTTATGCCTATTCCCTTAATGATGTTAGATCTCATATTTAGTATGTAACTTTGCTAGTTTACTCCCATTCACTGTTATGTACATCGAGCCTATAGGGCCATTTCATGAGTATTTAGAGAACTTGTGGAAACATGTTATATGGGGATTGGGCGTAGCTTAACTAAGTAAATCTGGCATAGCAAATATGTTGGCATAATCTGAGTTGGCTATAATAGAGATAGATTTACAGGTGTATTAGTCTTGGACATAAATGGTGAACTAGAATATTAAATCTAGTTTTGACATGAACTATAAATGGGAATATTAAGGCTAAAATTTGGGGCATATATTGTATTATGAATTATGAACTTGATTTAGGCATGTAAGTTTAGGCTAAATTTATGATTAGGCAAGATATGTAAATAGAGTTTTAGATATATATAATCTGCTAAATCTGTTATCTGCTAAATCCGTTAAATTGCCTGATCCGTTATCTGCTAAAACTGTTGAATTGCCTAAACTGCTAAATCTGTTATCTGCTAAATCTGTTGAATCGCTTAAACTGCTAGATCTACTACCTGTTGAATTGTCTGATCTGTTGAAATTAGATAATGGTAATCTGGGTATAGAAATCCGTAGGCTCGACCTAAGATTTAGTAGAACATGGAAATTTGATTAATCTGTTATATCCTATGAAGAAGTTTAATCTGTTAAATAAACAAAATTAGTTTGATATCTAAAAAATCTATATTGGAATGAATTGGCTATAACACGAGGTTAGACTCTGTTGCGGTCTAAGCCTGCCCGGAACCAACCAGCTTAACCAGCGACCGCAAACTGTCAGTCTAATGTGAGAGGTCATAGGCACAACTAAAATATGCTTAGACACGAGGTTAGGTCTGGCTTATGGCAGAAGTTTGCCCGGAACCGCCCGGCATGTCCAGCGGCCACAAGCTACCGACCTAATGTGAGAGGTCTGTGCATTAATATTTAATTAATGCAAATCTGAGATAAATATGATGTCTAAAACGTGTTAGGTGGGTAGGGTTAAACCAATTGGACTAATGAATTTAACAAATCCGTTTCGTGAATCTGTAGGCCCAATTACAAAGTTGGACAAATCTGTAAATCTGTTAAATCCATATATCTGATCCGTTAGTCTGAAACTTGTCTGATCTGTGAACTAGTTGATCTGAACTCTGTATGTCTGAACTTGTAAACAAGTTAATTTGAAATCTGTTAGTCTGGGACACAAGGTTAGGAGGGAAATTACTTGTGTCATCTGTTGTATGGGACCCATATTAGTCAGTAACCCTTTCTGGTATCAAACTTTGACCTAAACAATAGGTAGGGTCCGGGCGCGCTTACTGAACTAAATATAAGTGGTTCATTCTGATAATGGCGAGGGGTGTTGATGGTGCGTTCCAACCGGGTCATGTGCGTGCGTGGATCCCGGCCTGCCTCTGAGGATGTAAGACGCCGTGACATCTGTAAATAGGTCTGTGCCAATTGGTTGTCCCTTTAGGGAGTGATATACCCTACTGTGGGGCCGACACACGGTATTTATATATTAGGGAGCCGATCACTTGGGGTAGGGTTTTAAAGTACACTTAGTTCTGTTTGTTTCTGTTGGTACCGTCTGCTTCTGTTGGGTGGTAACACCTGTCTGTTTCTGCGTGGTACCGTCTGTTCGGGTGGTAAATGCCCATTTATTAGTGTACACCTAATTCTACATTCTGTTTCAGTAGGGATTAAACTGTTTCTATTTCTGTACCTTCTGATCGGGTGGTAAAGGCCCATTATTAGCATTCTGTTTCTGTCTGTTTCTATTTGGATGGTAAAGGCCCATTATTAGCATTCTGTTTCTGTCTGTTTCTGTTGGGGTGGTAAAGGCCCATTACTAGCATTCTCCTCTGTGGAAATTTTTCTGTTCCCGTTTCTGTTTCAGTTTAGACATTAGGGTGACACCTAATCCTGTTATACTAGTATTAGTGTAGAGAATTGAAAAGTAATATTATTCTGTTTCTTCTGTTTAACCTAAGTACATCTGCTACTCTTGTTACTGTTATCTCTTATCTAGCTTATTTTCGTGTCATAATTATTATTATCTATTCATATGCTGAAAGTCACTGGACTTGCCAGACTTTATGTCTGACCTTGCTTGTTTTCGCCCCTTTTTCTTCCATTCCCCCCCAGGTTTTCCAAGGAGGGAATACTTTAGCTTGATCCGGATTTTCTTCTGCTTGAAGTACTCAGAGTGCTTAAAGTATGGCTTGACTCTTTATGGTAGCTTCTGTGGGGATTATGATTTTAAAGTTTTGTACGTTGATGATTTTCTGAACAAGACTGATATTTATGTACTTGAGTTTTTGGTAAAGATGTAACCAAACTGATTTATGTTTTCCCGCTGTAATAAAATTATAATTTCTCAAGTATTGTTTATCTTTCTTGTAAATTTCTGATCTGTCTACTAAAACGCTACACCAAAGTTAAGGCATTCTCTTTGTGAGTGACCTTAACGGAGGTGGGGTGTTACACTTGGTATCAAAGCTGAAGGTTACCAGATTGGATGAAAAGTTTTGAATACTATTTTAAAAAAGGTTTCGAAAAGGAAGTATTTTCAAAAGTAAAGCTTATTTTTGAAAAACATAATCCCCAAAAAGCCATATATCTATCTTTTCAGTTCTCTGTTTTAAATCATTTTCTTTCATTCCAGCATGTCTGGGAATCTTAACTTTCCAGAGGACGTGCTAATACCTGGCTGGTTCTGGAGATACTTAGAGGTTAGGGCCAACGATGCAGGCCCAGCGGATATTCCTCCTCCAGCTGCAGAGATTCCTCCTCCTCCGCCCCCTCCTCGTGCAATTGCTTTTTCAAAGATCTGTAAAGATTTTAGGGCCATGGGTGGAAAGGATTTCAAGGGAACTGAATCATTCGTAGAAGCGAGGAACTGGCTCAAAGAAACTGAGGATCTGTTTGTTAGTTTCGAGGTGGACGATAGGTAGAAGGTACAATTGGCGGTATGTTGCTCAAGGACGAAGCTTCCTATTGGTGGGAAGTCACTAACGCCGAGAGGACGGCTGAAACATGGATGGATTTCAGAACAAGGTTTGAGACGAAATTCCTCTCGCAAGCTGAACGAAGTCTACAACTGGAAAAGTTCTTATCTCTTAAGCAAGGAAGTATGACGGTCAAGGAATACGTCAACCAATTCAACCAACCGGCCAGGTTCAGACCAGATTTAGTCAACACCCAGCATAAAAAGGCCCTTCGCTTTGTTAAAGGATTGAACGAGCCACTGCACAGGCTAGCCATGACCCATGTACCCATGGGAGCGACTTACGAGAGATTGGTGGATATGGCACTACTGCACGAGGAAGACAACGGCAAGAAAGAGGCAAAGAACGAAGAACCACAGAACAAGAAAGCATGGCCCAAAAAGGAAACACAAAAGATGGGTGAAAAGTCTGAAGATAAGAAGGAGAAAAAGTGCTTTACTTGTGGAAGCTCGACTCATCTGAACAAGGATTGCAGAAAAAGAAAGGGCACTTGCTTCAACTGTGGTGAGATAGGACACTTCACTAGGTACTGTCCGAAGAAATGAGGGAAAGGGCAGAGGGCAGGACCAACTTCTGGAAGGCAGGCGAACACTCTCGAGGCTAGTGGATAGGATAGAAATAGGAAAACTTTCTGTAGGAGGTTTAATTTCTCTATCTGATTTTTGAGTTAAAACTCTTTTCTGATTCTGGTATTTCGATTCTGTAATCGATACTCTGCACTTGAATACTAGTATTGTTTTTGATTCCGCTGTAGACTCAGACCCATAAGGGCTATGACTCATCCAATTGTGATAAGTTGGATATCTGTGTTGAGCGTTAAGTTGACTATGACGCATACATTATGGGTTTTTATCATGCTTAGTTTTCTAAGAATCATTTAGTAATCTGATCTATACCGGTAATCTGTAAATATCTGAATATTTCTGATAAGGTTGAGATTTCCAGTTTTGATATTGTCTAAAGATGGTAATCCTCTGGGTGTCAATGTGATGTTGATTTCAGTCTTCGGGGTTGATACTTTGGGGAATTTGTCTCTCAAGCAAGGTCTAACGGAAACCAAGTTTTTGTTTATCTGCACTCGCTCCCATCACTCGATTGTATCCTATCAATCGAGTCTTCGACCTATAGATAGGAATCTTGTGGATGTAAACATGTGTTTCAGGCATGTTATGTTTGATGGTTGCAAGTGGATACAAGTGGTTGCTAATGGTTGTTCGTGGATGCATATACACACACTAGGCACTAGATCGGCTCGAAAACACACTCATACTGCATATGGAAGTGTGAGCATTTTCAATTTCTGTGGATGTAAAATGATTGACTCATCACATGGATGTTGCATATGAATGAATGGTTGTCACTCATATAAGAATAATATCAAACAGGAAAATTGCATACATGTTGAACTCGTGACACTAACATAATTCGCATTAAGGAGGTCAACTGAATCAGTGGACCGCCTGATCTTTGCATTAGATAAGGAACATATACACACACTTTTGCAAATGTTCATACAACATTAGAAGTTTTCTAAGGACAATGGATGCTTGTGGATGATAGTTGAGTAGATGGATGACTGGATGGTAGGACACATTCTTCTCAACTTGAAGATTTCGGGGACGAAATCCTTTAAGGAGGGGAGAATGTAACACCCCGTATTTTTCTGTGATCGTATAAGTAACAAATCAGAGAATAATTAAATTACAAAATAAGAATCAAGGGGAACGGGTTGCACCATTGTGTTCGTCTCGAAATTCTACTTGGAAACAAGTCCAAGTTTTCGAGAAACGGAGTCTGTAACAACCCGTATTTTCAATAACCTGTTATAACATAAATGGAGGCAGAATTAAACTGTAAAATCTGAATCAAAGGAAACGGGCTATGCCAATGCGTTCGTCTCGGAAAAATACGCGAAATAGAGTCCGAGTTTTCGAAAATCGGAGTCCGTATGACCAAGATATGGCCTCGCGAAGTTTCACGAAAAATTCCCAAATTAAAGTATACTTAATTAAATGAAATGGGTTGCGCAGAGAAATATATATATATTGATATATATATATATATAATTGAAAATTAAATAAATAAATATGCAAAAATGTTCAAAACAGCGAATTGGGAGAGGGGAATAACCGAACCGGCCGATTTTTGAGGTCGACCCAAGCCCGCTGGGTCGACTAGGGGTTAATCCAGGGTGTTTGGCTGTCAACCTGTGGGCCGATTCGCTCAAATGCAGATTTTGCATTTGGATGGTTCTCATGGTTCATCTTTAATCTAAAGGCCCTAGATGGTTCCTACACTTGACTTCTTCCCCAAGACATGCTTTGATGGCTTTGATTGAATCTAGGTTTAATCCTATGGCCTAAAACACTTGCCTAATCTATAAATAAGACCCTAACCTATCCTAAATCCTCATTATTCATTCATGCAACTAAACTATGGCAAAATTTTACCTCTCATGGCCTCCACTCTCTTCATAAAATTTCTAAATGGTTTCTATGAGAGATTTTCCATGCATACAAGTGTTTTCAAGCTTGTATGAGTGTCATTAGCTTGCATTCAAGTCAAGTTTCTATCTTTGCATCATAAAGCAAGGGTTTTGATCATTTTGGCTCAAGGGTTTTTATGTTAGAGCTTGCATTTTGGGTCTATTTGATTGCATAAGGGCTTTGTCATATCTTTTGTGCCTTCATAGCAATGTAAGCCCTTTCCCTACTCTTAGATATTAACTATGAAGTTAAATGTTCATGTTGCAAGTTTGGGTTTGATCATTGAGTATGATACATGCTATCATGTCATGCAAGTTTATGAAGTCATTATCTTGATCTTGTGAGCTAAAATCTACAACCTTTATGTTGAAATGTTGCATTAGGCAACATGAGAACCCTCATAACCTTTATGTCAACTTGCATATGAAGTCATAACCCTTATATGATGATATATGCGAGTTACTAGTCATCATTCCATATCTTTTGTCACCATGATTCGCTTATGTGCCAAGTTTGGGTTTATGCATGTTTTGAGGCTTAAGAATGTAACATGCAAGTTAATGAACACATTTGTGCCTCATTTGCCACCATGATTAACTTGTGGCTTAATATCCATTTTTGTCATGCCTTTGCCAAGTCTCTTCTTTTAATCCATTACATTGTCGCGAACGTATATGCGAGTTTAAAAGCATTGGGTTATGTTATGGGTAATTTCTAATGACATGAAAATACAACTTGAAAACATGACTTGAAATATAACATGGAAGTTGACATGGACAAATGGGTTAAGTAATTTGATTAGGCTAATGATACTTAACAAAACATGACAAGGTTGGGTAGGTTAAGTAACTTGATTTGCCTAATGACACTTAACCATTTTTATATGACTAGTGGATGGGGTTAAGTTAACCAACACTTAATCAATCCAACGCGATAACTTGGTAAGGTTAAGTAAGTTTTCTTAATGACGCTTAACCGAAAAATACGGTTAACGAATGGGGTTAAGATTAGACTCAACTAGTCTAAACATGGAAATCGGATGGGGTTAAGTTAGCCTAGACTTAATTAATCCCACTTGGTAGTTTAATGAGGTTAAGTTAAACACTTAACTAATCTAAACATGATGAATTGATGTGGTTAAGTGACCTATACTTATCCAATCTAACTCGTTAATTTATTGTGGTTAAGTTAACCAATACTTAACCAATATAACGTGAAAACATGATAAGGCTAAGTCACGAATCGCTTGAATAAACTTGACCGATTTGACTAAGTAAATTGATAGGGTCAAGTTAATATATACTTAACCAATCTAGAATGATAATTGGACGAGGTTAAGTCGTGAATTGCTTAATATACTTAACCAACTTGAGCATGGTTTGTAGGGTTAAGCCTTGAACTTGGATACTTAGCCAATTTTGACAGGATTTGTAGACGGGTTAAGTCATGAACTTAAGTGACACTTAATCCATTATGTAAACCCTAGTTCTGAGGATTAGGTGGATAACCGTAGTTAACAAGGATAACGGGAACAATGCTAAGTGGTAGACCTTAGTTGAAGAATAACTAAGTAATGATTCTTAGTCAAGGAAATTTAGACCAGTTCATAGATAGATGAGTAACCTGATACGGTAGGTCATCGTTTAAGTATACGAGTAGGAGCAAGTATCTGATTTAGATAAAGGCTCCAGCGAACTGGGTAACGAAGCAGCGGCTTCGGGGAACATGAGGATATTCTTGGTATCCCTCTATGAGCTGCCAGGTGATTATACTAGGCTCATGAGAGGTTAAGGTCTGCGTTAGAAGAACCAAGAGTATGCCTTGGTTGCTATACGAGCGACCTAAAGACGGGGATGGATAGGGGATAGTCGACGATACAAGGTCGTACCCTAGATAGCATTTCGTCAGGCTACCTACCATCTTTGGTCAAGCGTGTACGTACGGAAAGGCAGAGAACACCCAAAAGACCATAATTGCTATCTAATTATGGTTGCGGTAAGGCTTGGATGTGGGTTGGCCAGTGTTGTGTTCTCATACAGGATTTATCATGTCTTGTCTTTCACTAGTTGAGGGAGTGGTCTCGTGGGACCATAGCCACGTATAAGAAAAAGAGACCTTAGCATCTGCATCGGCAGATAAATCGAAAGCTCCCGACCGAGTCCTGTATTTCTTGATTTGCCCTATGACAGGACTCGGATGGCACGATGTGATACATGTGCATACAGTCATGGAAAAGCGATTCACGATGAATGCGTGGGAATAAGGGCGCGGTTGGCGGTTAGCGTAAACCCTAGTGGCCCTAGGTGGTTGAACCCAAACCGAGATACGAAAACGTGCAATAGGTAAGCATAATCCCTAGCAGCCCTAGGTAGCATAAGTCCTAGTTGTACAAACAATAATTCATGTTGGAAGACCCTAGCTAGGTTTAGGGTAACAGTCCAAACCGATCTTAAGGATCATGGAACTATGTTAAAGTAATATAGAATCTCGTGGGAAAGCCCGTATGGTCTACGGCAAGGGACTGAACATTTACATGGAATAAAACATACAAGTTGAGTAACTTATATATGCGATATATTAGGTTGACATGGACCATTCCACGACTTTTGAGTGAGGGTCATTCTTGGTTAACACATGACACGGTGGGGATACTAGTATGGTAGGTGCAGAGCTAAAATACAGGATAGATATCATGGGGCGTTATACGTGACAGATATCTTGGGGATATTATACTTGATAGAAACCTGACGATGTGATACCTTGTTTTATCTTGACATCGTAACTTATCATGACACCTTAGTTTATCTGAGTTCAGTAGTTCATCCTGTTATTTTGATTTAGCTTATCTATCTTGTTATCATGCTTATGTTCATCTCAGTTTCTCATGTCAGTTAACTTTACTAGTTTTTATGCTAATAGTAGATAGGGCTTACTCAATCTTTTTGACTGACCCGTTTTGTTTTGCCTCTTTTCTTCCGTTCCCCCCCAGGTTACAGGGAGGAAATACTGTTGTTTAGTTCGGACTTCTTCTGCTTGAAGGTCATCATGGATGGCTTGGACTTTTCTCGACTAATGGCTACTTTACTGTTTTTACTTGGGGAATAATTTATGAAAATGTCTTTATGCTTCTTTACTATTGCAAGACAGGTTTTGATGTACTCTGATGTAAAAGGCTTTAGACCTTATTTATTCATGTTATGAAAGTTTGATTTTACTTCCGCTATTTTATATGTTCTGTCTTGTGATATTTCTGTGCATGTTTACCAATAATGCCCCTCTAAAGCTAGTGCATTCCGTTGCGAGTGACCCTAGCGGAGGCGGGGTGTTACACGTGGTATCAGAGCAGAAGGTTACCAGACTGGGCAAAAGTTTTTAAAGACCTTCTGAAAACTATTTGAAAAAAAACCGTTTACAAAGAAGCATTTTTCAAGAAAATTTTCTTTTAAAAGAAAAAGGCTATTCCCCAAAGGCCATTAGCACTATCCTTGTTTCCTTAATTGAGTCTCTTTTCCTTTCTTTCCTCCATCTGTAGTCACAGTAGTTTTAACTACGACTAGTCTTTTCTACCTACGAAAGTGCTTTCCATACGATGGAGGTGGTTCTCGAGAGACCAGTGGCCGCGTTATAAGAAAGGATCGTGAGAAAGAAGGATAAAGGATACAAGCTTAAGGATGAGCAACTTGTTGGTATGGCTTAGTCCTCAAAGGAGGGAGAAAGATGAACAATGAAACCCATGACGAGAGAGTACCTTTGGCATGGTAAAACGGGGCGGATAGTTAAGTATTATGGGACAAGGACAAGATCATCGGGAGGGCAGTAGTATGCTCTCATTTCTAGAGTACCTCGGAAGGAGGGTAACGATCTTGTTAAAGGTTTAGCTTTTCTTCTCTATCATCCCGTTAGGACTTCGTTGTTCGTATCATTTAAGTCTGCTTCGATAGTTGAGTCTCTGCACCTTAAGTACTAGCGTAATAGAGAATCCCATTTTTGTCTCAAAGTCCTATTGGAGAGTCAGTCCATTTATACATGACTTGTTTGGATTTGGGAATGTCTATGCCAAGTGTTGAGTTTGGAAATAATGCTTATGTTTATAAGCTATGGATGGATTCTAGGGATGAAGTGGTTATCCAGTAGGGGGTGCCACTCTCGGTTTTGATAGGAGGGTAGTTAGACCTTTTGACTAGCCTTGGTAATGCCCTCGAAGTATCTGGTAACCTTTTTGAGGTTCTGTCATGACTAGTTACTTAGAATCCCTTGATGCCTTTATTGGAAATTTGAAGCCCGATCGAGTGGTGTTCGCCAATAAGACGGATGGTTTACTTCATTTATGCATGGGTTATAGAGATCACCCTAGTAAGTGCGCATGATAACCTGATTGACATCTGTTTACTTTCAAGAGAAAGTTCTTCTACATGAAATGCCTTATAGTATATAAACGAGATCCAAGATTCGCTAGTGAATTTTGGAAAGCTTGCATGAGATCATGAGTACGCAGTCATGTTTGCGTCAAGTATTCTGAGAAAAGGATAAGTGCAAGTGGAACGAGAAGCGACGAAGAAATGAGTTCCAGCTCATGTTATGGAAACAGGAATAAGAAGCTACAAAATCGCGAAGTTAAAAGACGACTTTGATTGTCAAAGACTAGATACGCGCATGATATCTCTTTTTGGGAGTATATCCTTGATCCTTGTTTTCTGTAGAGCTTACTTGTAGGCTATCTTTTGTGGACATCCTCTCGGTCCTATTCTCCGTTACAAACCCTGTAAGGAGTTTGTCCTGTTTATCTTCTCGACCCTGTTTCAGGGAATTCTAGGTAGAACCCTATGGATGTAAACATGTATTTGAAACATGTTATGATTGATATGGTTGCAAGTGGTTGCAAGTGGTTTCTCGTGGATGCGCGAATACACATTAGATACTAGCTCGACTCGGTCACATTTCATATTGCATATGCACAAGTATTTATACTTGTTTATGGATGAAATCGAATGTATTATCATGCGGTTGTTGCATATGAATGAATGATTGTGCACGCATATAGTATCTATATGACTAGGACTATTTGCATACATGTTGGATTCATGGCACTATACATATTTTGCATTAGAAAGATTATTCAGGCCTGATCATTAGCATTAGCTAAGGAACATGTACACACACGTTTTGCATATATTCATACAGCATTAGAAACCATCTAAGGACAATGGTTGCTTGTGGATGATGTTTTGAGTGGATGATGGATGGTAGGACATGTTCTTCCTAACTTGGAGATTTCGGGGACGAAATCCTAAAAGGTGGGGAGAATGTAACAACCCGTATTTTCAATAACCTGTTATAACATAAATGGAGGCAGAATTAAACTGTAAAATCTGAATCAAGGGAAACGGGCTATGCCATTGTGTTCGTCTCGGAAAAATACGCGAAATAGAGTCCGAGTTTTCGAAAATCGGAGTCCGTATGACCAAGATATGGCCTCGCGAAGTTTCACGAAAAATTCCCAAATTAAAGTATACTTAATTAAGTGAAATGGGTTGCGCAGAGAAATATATATATATTGATATATATATATAATTGAAAATTAAATAAATAAATATGCAAAAATGTTCAAAACAGCGAATTGGGAGAGGGGAATAACCGAACCGGCCGATTTTTGAGGTCGACCCAAGCCCGCTGGGTCGACTAGGGGTTAATCCAGGGTGTTTGGCTATCAACCTGTGGGCCGATTCGCTCAAATGCAGATTTTGCATTTGGATGGTTCTCATGGTTCATCTTTAATCTAAAGGCCCTAGATGGTTCCTACACTTGACTTCTTCCCCAAGACATGCTTTGATGGCTTTGATTGAATCTAGGTTTAATCCTATGGCCTAAAACACTTGCCTAATCTATAAATAAGACCCTAACCTATCCTAAATCCTCATTATTCATTCATGCAACTAAACTATGGCAAAATTTTACCTCTCATGGCCTCCACTCTCTTCATAAAATTTCTAAATGGTTTCTATGAGAGATTTTCCATGCATACAAGTGTTTTCAAGCTTGTATGAGTATCATTAGCTTGCATTCAAGTCAAGTTTATATCTTTGCATCATAAAGCAAGGGTTTTGATCATTTTGGCTCAAGGGTTTTTATGTTAGAGCTTGCATTTTGGGTCTATTTGATTGCATAAGGGCTTTGTCATATCTTTTGTGCCTTCATAGCAATGTAAGCCCTTTCCCTACTCTTAGATATTAACTATGAAGTTAAATGTTCATGTTGCAAGTTTGGGTTTGATCATTGAGTATGATACATGCTATCATGTCATGCAAGTTTATGAAGTCATTATCTTGATCTTGTGAGCTAAAAGCTACAACCTTTATGTTGAAATGTTGCATTAGGCAACATGAGAACCCTCATAACCTTTATGTCAACTTGCATATGAAGTCATAACCGTTATATGATGATATATGCGAGTTACTAGTCATCATTCCATATCTTTTGTCACCATGATTCGCTTATGTGCCAAGTTTGGGTTTATGCATGTTTTGAGGCTTAAGAATGTAACATGCAAGTTAATGAACACATTTGTGCCTCATTTGCCACCATGATTAACTTGTGGCTTAATATCCATTTTTGTCATGCCTTTGCCAAGTCTCTTCTTTTAATCCATTACGTTGTCGCGAACGTATATGCGAGTTTAAAAGCATTGGGTTATGTTATGGGTAATTTCTAATGACATGAAAATACAACTTGAAAACATGACTTGAAATATAACATGGAAGTTGACATGGACAAATGGGTTAAGTAATTTTATTAGGCTAATGATACTTAACAAAACATGACAAGGTTGGGTAGGTTAAGTAACTTGATTTGCTTAATGACACTTAACCATTTTTATATGACTAGTGGATGGGGTTAAGTTAACCAACACTTAATCAATCCAACGCGATAACTTGGTAAGGTTAAGTAAGTTTTCTTAATGACGCTTAACCGAAAAATACGGTTAACGAATGGGGTTAAGATTAGACTCAACTAGTCTAAACATGGAAATCGGATGGGGTTAAGTTAGCCTAGACTTAATTAATCCCACTTGGTAGTTTAATGGGGTTAAGTTAAACACTTAACTAATCTAAACATGATGAATTGATGTGGTTAAGTGACCTATACTTATCCAATCTAACTCGTTAATTTATTGTGGTTAAGTTAACCAATACTTAACCAATATAACGTGAAAACATGATAAGGCTAAGTCACGAATCGCTTGAATACACTTGACCGATTTGACTAAGTAAATTGATAGGGTCAAGTTAATATATACTTAACCAATCTAGAATGATAATTGGACGAGGTTAAGTCGTGAATTGCTTAATATACTTAACCAACTTGAGCATGGTTTGTAGGGTTAAGCCTTGAACTTGGATACTTAGCCAATTTTGACAGGATTTGTAGACGGGTTAAGTCATGAACTTAAGTGACACTTAATCCATTATGTAAACCCTAGTTCTGAGGATTAGGTGGATAACCGTAGTTAACAAGGATAACGGGAACAATGCTAAGTGGTAAACCTTAGTTGAAGAATAACTAAGTAATGATTCTTAGTCAAGGAAATTTAGACCAGTTCATAGATAGATGAGTAACCTGATACGGTAGGTCATCGTTTAAGTATACGAGTAGGAGCAAGTATCTGATTTAGATAAAGGCTCCAGCGAACTGGGTAACGAAGCAGCGGCTTCGGGGAACATGATGATATTCTTGGTATCCCTCTATGAGCTGCCAGGTGATTATACTAGGCTCATGAGAGGTTAAGGTCTGCGTTAGAAGAACCAAGAGTATGCCTTGGTTGCTATACGAGCGACCTAAAGACGGGGATGGATAGGGGATAGTCGACGATACACGGTCGTACCCTAGATAGCATTTCGTCAGGCTACCTACCATCTTTGGTCAAGCGTGTACGTACGGAAAGGCAGAGAACACCCAAAAGACCATAATTGCTATCTAATTATGGTTGCGGTAAGGCTTGGATGTGGGTTGGCCAGTGTTGTGTTCTCATACAGGATTTATCCTGTCTTGTCTTTCACTAGTTGAGGGAGTGGTCTCGTGGGACCATAGCCACGTATAAGAAAAACAGACCTTAGCATCTGCATCGGCAGATAAATCGAAAGCTCCCGACCGAGTCCTGTATTTCTTGATTTGCCCTGTGACAGGACTCGGATGGCACGATGTGATACATGTGCATACAGTCATGGAAAAGCGATTCACGATGAATGCATGGGAAAAAGGGCGCGGTTGGCGGTTAGCGTAATCCCTAGTGGCCCTAGGTGGTTGAACCCAAACCGAGATACGAAAACGTGCAATAGGTAAGCATAATCCCTAGCAGCCCTAGGTAGCATAAGTCCTAGTTGTACAAACAGTAATTCATGTTGGAAGACCCTAGCTAGGTTTAGGGTAACAGTCCAAACCGATCTTAAGGATCATGGAACTATGTTAAAGTAATATAGAATCTCATGGGAAAGCCCGTATGGTCTACGGCAAGGGACTGAACATTTACATGGAATAAAACATACAAGTTGAGTAACCTATATATGCGATATATTAGGTTGACATGGACCATTACACGAATTTTGAGTGAGGGTCATTCTTGGTTAACACATGACACGGTGGGGATACTAGTACGGTAGGTGCAGAGCTAAAATACAGGATAGATATCACGGGGCGTTATACGTGACAGATATCTTGGGGATATTATACTTGATAGAAACCTGACGATGTGATACCTTGTTTTATCTTGACATCGTAATTTATCATGACACCTTAGTTTATCTGAGTTCAGTAGTTCATCCTGTTATTTTGATTTAGCTTATCTATCTTGTTATCATGCTTATGTTCATCTCAGTTTCTCATGTCAGTTAACTTTACTAGTTTTTATGCTAATAGTAGATAGGGCTTACTCAGTCTTTTTGACTGACCCGTTTTGTTTCGCCTCTTTTCTTCCGTTTCCCCCCCCAGGTTACAGGGGGGAAATACTGTTGTTTAGTTCGGACTTCTTCTGCTTGAAGGTCATCATGGATGGCTTGGACTTTTCTTGGCTAATGGCTACTTTACTGTTTTTACTTGGGGAATAATTTATGAAAATGTCTTTATGCTTCTTTACTATTGCAAGGCAGGTTTTGATGTACTCTGATGTAAAAGGCTTTAGACCTTATTTATTCATGTTATGAAAGTTTGATTTTACTTCCGCTATTTTATATGTTCTGTCTTGTGATATTTATGTGCATGTTTACCAATAATGCCCCTCTAAAGCTAGTGCATTCCTTTGCGAGTGACCCTAGAGGAGGCGGGGTGTTACAGAGTCCGTATGAGGGAGATATGGCCCTCCGAAGTTTCAGAGAATTTCAGAATCAAAAACAGCTCGAAAATTCGAATTCAAAATCCCAGAACAGGCTGGGCGGGAAAATTTCCGCCCATGGACCAGGTCGACCTGGGGGTCGACCAAAGTGTCGACCTCCCAGGGGCCAGGTCGACCATAGTGTCGACCTGGGGGTCGACCTGGCCAGACCAGGTCGACCATAGTGTCGACCTGGGGGTCGACCTGCTCCCGAAACCCACTTTTTGAACCTGATTCATTCTGATGTATCTGGTCTTGTTTTCTGTCTAGATTCGTCCACCTAATCCTATATAAACAGCCCCCTAGCCTTATTTTCTCTACACAATTTCATTCTATCTATATTCTTCCTCTGTTCTAATTAAAAATAAAAATGGCATCGCTACTCTGCTGGAATCAAAACTTGGACTGATGCACCTTCTTCCAACCTGAATAGAATTAAAAGCTAAATCAAATCTCAAATCAAAGTTTAGATCTACAACAACAATTAAAGAGGAGTAATTCAACATTTCTGCATCAACAACAGTTTATTATCCTTTCTTAAAACAATGAAAGGCAAGTACAGTTATTTTCCGATATAAACGTTAATTATGATTGTGACATGGATTGTAAATCTGGATCTGAGGTTATGTCTGTCCTGTTCTGTTTAGATCTATCTTATTCTGTATCTCTTTCTTCTTTCTGTTCTGTAGCCAGGCTACTACGAGCCTGCGCCGAATCTCATAAGAGATTAACGCACGAACGCTAAATTTTGGGACAAATAATGAATAATGCATAATCGGACATGAGACTATTGCCCATGACTATGATTCATGCCTATGAGACTATTGCCTATGACTGTGATTCATGCCTATGAAACTATTTCCTATGACTATGATTCACGCCTATGAGACTATTGCCTATGACATTGAATAAGAAACTATTGTGATTAGTCGCCCATGACTATTGTGGTTAGTTGCCTATAACTATTGTAGTTAGTTTCTTATGCCTATTCCCTTAATGATGTTAGATCTCATATTTAGTATGTAACTTTGCTAGTTTGTTCCCATTCACTATTATGTACATCGAGCCTATAGGGCCATTTCATGAGTATTTAGAGAACTTGTGGAAACATGTTATATGGGGATTGGGCGTAGCTTAATTAAGTAAATCTGGCATAGCAAATATGTTGGCATAATCTGAGTTGGCTATAATAGAGAATGATTTACATGTGTATTAGTCTTAGACAAAAATGGTGAACTAGAATATTAAATCTAGTTTTGACATGAACTGTAAATGGGAATATTAAGGCTAAAATTTGGGGCATATATTGTATTATGAATTATGAACTTGATTTAGGCATGTAAGTTTAGGCTAAATTTATGATTAGGCAAGATATGTAAATAGAGTTTTAGATATATATAATCTGCTAAATCTGTTATCTGCTAAATCCGTTAAATTGCCTAATCCGTTATCTGCTAAAACTATTGAATTGCCTAAACTGCTAAATCTGTTATCTGCTAAATTTGTTGAATCGCTTAAACTGCTAGATCTACTACCTGTTGAATTGTCTGATCTGTTGAAACTACATAATGGTAATCTGGGTATAGAAATCCGTAGGCTCGACCTAAGATTTAGTAGAACATGGAAATTTGATTAATCTGTTATATCCTATGAAGAAGTTTAATCTGTTAAATAAACAGAATTAGTCTGATATCTGAAAAATATGTATTGGAATGAATTGGCTATGACACGAGGTTAGACTCTGTTGCGGTAGAAGCCTGCCCGGAACCAACCAGCTTAACCAGCGACCGCAAACTGTCAGTCTAATGTGAGAGGTCGTAGGCATAACTAAAATATGCTTAGACACGAGGTTAGGTCTGGCTTGTTGCAGAAGTCTGCCCGGAACAGCTCGGCATGTCCAGCGGCCACAAGCTACCGACCTAATGTGAGAGGTCTGTGCATTAATATTTAATTAATGCAAATCTGAGATAAATATGATGTCTAAAGCGTGTTGGGTGGGTAAGGTTAAACCAATTGGACTAATGAATTTAACAAACCTGTTTCGTGAATCTGTAGGCACTATTACAAAGTTGGACAAATCTGTAAATCTGTTAAATCCGTATATCTGATCCGTTAGTCTGAAACTTGTCTGATCTGTGAACTAGTTGATCTGAACTCTGTATGTCTGAACTTGTAAACAAGTTAATCTGAAATCTGTTAGTCTGGGGACACAAGGTTAGGAGGGAAATTACTTGGGTCATCTGTTGTATGGGACCCATATTAGTCAGCAACCCTTTCTGGTATCAAACTTTGACCCAACAGCAGGTAGGGTCCGGGGACGCTTACTGAACTAATTATAAGTGGTTCATTTTGATAATGGCAAGGGGTGTTGATGGTGCGTTCCAACCGGGTCATGTGCGTGCATGGATCCCTGCCTGCCTCTGAGGATGAAAGACGCCGTGACATCTGTAAATAGGTCTATGCCAATTGGTTGTCACTTTAGGGAGTGATACACCCTGTTGTGGGGCCGGCACAGGGTATTTATGTATTAAGGAGCCGATCGCTTGGGGTAGGGTTTTAGGGTACACTTAGTTCTGTCTGTTTCTGTTGGTACCGTCTGTTTCTGTTGGGTGGTAACACCTGTCTGTTTCTGTGCGGTACCGTCTGTTCGGGTGGTAAAGGCCCATTTATTAGTGTACACCTAATTCTACATTCTGTTTCCGTAGGGATTAATCTGTTTCTGTTTCTGTACCTTCGGATCGGGTGGTAAAGGCCCATTATTAGCATTCTGTTTCTGTCCGTTTCTGTTCGGGTGGTAAAGGCCCATTATTAGCATTCTGTTTCTGTCTGTTTCTGTTGGGGTGGTAAAGGCCCATTACTAGCATTCTCCTCTATGGAAATTTTTCTGTTCCCGTTTCTGTTTCAGTTTAGACATTACGGTGACACCTAATCCTGTTATACTAGTATTATTGCAGAGAAATGAAAAGTAATATTACTCTGTTTCTTCTGTTTAACCTAAGTACATCTGCTACTCCTGTTACTGTTATCTTATCCAGCTTATTTTCATGTCATAATTATTATTATCTGTTCATATGCTAAAATTCACTGGACTTGCCAGACTTTATGTCTGACCTTGCTTGTTTTCGCCCCTTTACCTTCCGTTTCCCCCCCAGGTTTTCCAAGGAGGGAATACTTTAGCTTGATCCAGATTTTCTTCTGCTTGAAGTACTCAGAGTGCTTAAAGTATGGCTTGACTATTTATGGCAGCTTCTGTGGGGATTATAATTTTAAAGTTTTGTACTCTGATGATTTTCTGAACAAGACTGATATTTATGTACTTGAGTTTTTGGTAAAGATGTAACCAAACTGATTTCTGTTTTCCTGCTGTAATAAAGTTATAATTTCTCAAGTATTGTTTATCTATCTCGTAAATTTCTGTTCTGTCTACTAAAACGCTCCACCAAAGTTAGGGCATTCCCTTTGTGAGTGACCTTAACGGAGGTGGGGTGTAACACTTGGTATCAGAGCTGAAGGTTACCAGATTGGATAAAAAGTTTTGAAAACTATTTTCAAAAAGGTTTTGAAAAGGAAGTATTTTCAAAAGTAAAGCTTATTTTTGAAAAACATAATCCCCAAAAAGCCATATATCTATCTTTTTAGTTCTCTGTTTTAATTTTTTTCTTTCATTACAGCATGTCTGGGAATCTTAACTTTCCAAAGGGCGTGATAATACCTAGCTAGTTCAGGAGATACTTAGATGTTAGAGCCAACGATGCAGGCCCAGCAGATATTCCTCCTTCAGCTGCAGCGATTCCTCCTCCTCCGCCCCCTCCTCGTGCAATTGCTTTTTCAAAGATCTGTAAAGATTTTAGGGCCTTGGGTGGAAAGGATTTCAAGGGAACTGAATCATTCGTAGAAGCGAGGAACTGTCTCAAAGAAACTGAGGATCTGTTCGTTATTTTCGTGGTGGACGATAGGCAGAAGGTACAATTGGCGGTATGGTTTCTCAAGGACGAAGCTTCCTATTGGTGGGAAGTCACTAACGCCGAGAGGCCGGTTGAAACATGGATGGATTTCAGAACAAGGTTTGAGATGAAATTCCTCTCGCAAGATGAACGAAGTCTACAACTGGAAAAGTTCTTATCTCTTAAGCAAGGAAGTATGACGGTCAAGGAATACGTCAACCAGTTCAACCAACTGACCAGGTTCGGACTAGATTTAGTCAACACCCAGCATAAAAAGGCTCTCCGCTTTGTTAAAGGATTGAACGAGCCACTGCATAGCCTAGCCACGACCCATGTACCTATGGGAGCGACTTACGAGAGATTGGTGGATATGGCACTACTGCACGAGGAAGACAACGGCAAGAAAGAGGCAAAGAAGGAAGAACCATAGAACAAGAAAGGATGGCCCAAAAAGGAAACACAAAAGAAGGGTGAAAAGTCTGAAGATAAGAAGGAGAAAAAGTGCTTTACTTGTGGAAGCTCAACTCATTTGAACAAGGATTGCAGAAAAAGAAAGGGTACTTGCTTCAACTGTGGTGAGATGGGACACTTCACTAGGGACTGTCTGAAGAAACGAGGGCAAGGGCAGAGGGCAGGACCAATTTCTAGAAGGCAGGTGAACACTCTCGAGGCTAGTGGATATGATAGAAATAGGAAAACTTTCTGTAGGAGGTTTAATTTCTCTATCTGATTTTTGAGTTAAAACTCTTTTCTGATTCTGGTATTTCGATTCTGTAATCGATACTCTACACTTGAATACTAGTATTGTTTCTGATTCCGCTGTAGACTCAGACCCATAAGGGTTATGACTCATCCAATTGTGATAAGTTGGATATCTGTGTTGAGCATTAAGTTGACTATGACGCATACATTCTGGGATTTTATCATGCTTAGTTCCTAAGAATCATTTAGTAATCTGATCTGTACTGGTAATCTGTAAATATCTGAATATTTCTGATAAGGTTAAGATTTCCAGTTTTGATATTGTCTAAAGAGGGTAATCCTCTGGGTGTCAAACTGATGCTGATTTCGGTCTTCGAGTTGATACTTAAGGGAATTTGTCTCTCAACCAAGGTCTAATGGAAACCAAGTTTTTGTTTATCTGCACTCGCTCCCATCACTCGACTGTATCCTATCAATCGAGTCTTCGACCTATAGATAGGAATCCTATGGATGTAAACATGTGTTTCAGACATGTTATGTTTGATGGTTGCAAGTGGATGCAAGTGGTTGCTAGTGGTTGCTCGTGGATGCATACACACACACTAGGCACTAGATCGGCTCGAAAACACTCTCATAATGCATATGGAAGTGTGAGCATTTTCAATTTCTATGGATGCAAAATGATTGACTCATCACATGGATGTTGAATATGAATGAATGGTTGTCACTCATATAAGAATAATATCAAATAGGAAAATTGCATACATGTTGGACTCATGGCACTAACATAATTCACATTAAGGAGGTCAATTGAATCATTGGACCGCCTGATCTTTGCATTAGATAAGGAACATATACACACACTTTTGCATATGTTCATACAATATCAGAAGTTTTCTAAGGACAATGGATGCTTCTGGATGATGGTTGAGTAGATGGATGACTGGATGGTAGGACACACTCTTCTCAACTTGAAGATTTCGGGGACGAAATCCTTTAAGGAGGAGAGAATGTAACACCCCATATTTTTCTGTAATCGTATAAGTAACAAATCAGAGAATAATTAAATTACAAAATAAGAATCAATGGGAATGGGTTGCGCCATTGCGTTTGTCTCGAAATTCTGCTTAGAAACGAGTCTGAGTTTACGAGAAACGGAGTGCGTATGAGGGAGATATGGCCCTCCGAAGTTTTAGAGAATTTCAGAATCGAAAACAGCTCGAAATTTCGAATTCAAAATCCCAGAACAGGCTGGGCATGAAAATTCCCACCCATGGACCAGGTCGACCTAGGGGTCGACCATAGTGTTGACCTCCCAGGGGCCAGGTCGACCATAGTGTTGACCTGGGGGTTGACCTGGCCAGACCAGGTCGACCACAGTGTCGACCTATGGGTCGACCTGCTTTTGAAACCCAGTTTTTGAACCTGATTCATTCTGATGTATCTGGTCTCGTTTACTATCTAGATTCGTCCGCCTAATCCTATATAAACAGCCCCCTAGCCTCATTTTCTCTACACAATTTCATTATGTCTATATTCTTCCTCTCTTCTAATTAAAAATAAAAATGGCATCGCTACTCTACTGGAATCAAAACTTGGACTGATGCACCTTCTTCCAACCTGAATAGAATTAAAAGCTAAATCAAATCTCAAATCAAAGTTTAGAGCTACAAAAACAATTAAAGAGGAGTAATTCAACATTTCTGCATCAACAATAGTTTATTATCCTTTTTTGAAACCATGAAACGCAAGTACAGTTATTTTCCCATATAAACGTTAATTATGATTGTGACATGGATTGTAAATCTGGATCTGAGGTTATGTTTGTCCTGTTCTGTTTAGATCTATCTTATTATGTATCTCTTTCTTCTTTCTGTTCTATAGCCAGGATACTATGAGCCTGCGCCGAATCTCATAAGAGATTAACGCACGAACGCTAAATTTTGGGACAAAAATGAATAATGAATAATCGGACATGAGACTATTTCTCATGACTATAATTCATGCCTATGAGACTATTGCCTATGACTATGATTCACACCTATGAGACTATTTCCTATGACTATGATTCACGCCTATGAGACTATTGCCTATGACATTGAATAAGAAACTATTGTGATTAGTCGCCCATGACTATTGTGGTTAGTTGCCTATAACAATTGTAGTTAGTTTCTTATGCCTATTCCCTTAATGATGTTAGATCTCATATTTAGTATGTAACTTTGCTAGTTTATTCCCATTCACTGTTATGTACATCAAGCCTATAGTGCCATTTCATGAGTATTTAGAGAACTTGTGGAAACATGTTATATGGGGATTGGGCGTAGCTTAAATAAGTAAATCTGGCATAGCAAATATGTTGGCATAATCTGAGTTGGCTATAATAGAGAATGATTTACATGTGTATTAGTCTTGGACATAAATGGTGAACTAGAATATTAAATCTAGTTTTGACATGAACTGTAAATGGGAATATTAAGGCTAAAATTTGGGGCATATATTGTATTATGAATTATGAACTTGATTTAGGCATGTAAGTTTAGGCTAAATTTATGATTAGGCAAGATATGTAAATAGAGTTTTAGATAAATATAATCTTCTAAATCTATTATCTGCTAAATCTGTTATCTGCTAAATCCGTTAAATTGCCTAATCCGTTATCTGCTAAAACTACTGAATTGCCTAAATTGCTAAATCTGTTATCTGCTAAATCTGTTGAATTGCTTAAACTGCTAGATCTTCTACCTGTTGAATTGTTTGATCTGTTGAAACTAGGTAATGGTAATCTGGGTATAAAAATCCGTAGGCTCGACCTATGATTTAGTAGAACATGGAAATTTGATTAATCTGTTATATCCTATAAAGAAGTTTAATCTGTTAAATAAACTGAATTAGTCTGATATCTGAAAAATCTGTATTGGAATGAATTGGCTATGACATGAGGTTAGACTCTGTTGTAGTAGAAGCCTGCCCGGAACCAACCGGCTTAACCAGCGACCGCAAAATGTCAGTCTAATGTGAGAGGTCGTAGGCATAACTAAAATATGCTTAGACACAAGGTTAGGTCTGGCTTGCGGCAGAAGTCTTCGCGGAACCGCCCGGCATGTCCAGCGGCCACAAGCTACCGACCTAATGTGAGAGGTATGTGCATTAATATTTAATTAATGCAAATCTGAGATAAATATGATGTCTAAAACGTGTTGGGTGGGTAGGGTTAAACCAATTGGACTAATGAATTTAACAAACCCGTTTCGTGAATCTGTAGGCCCAATTACAAAGTTAGACAAATCTGTAAATCTGTTAAATCCGTATATCTGATCCGTTAGTCTGAAACTTGTCTGATCTGTGGACTAGTTGATCTGAACTCTGTATGTCTGAACTTGTAAACAAGTTAATCTAAAATCTGTTAGTCTGGAGACACAAGGTTAGGCGGAAAATTACTTGTGTCATCTGTTGTATGAGACCCATATTAGTCAGTAACCCTTTCTGGTATCAAACTTTGACCCAACAATAGGTAAGGTCCGGGCACGCTTACTGAACTAATTTTAAGTGGTTCATTCTGATAATGGCGAGGGGTGTTGATGGTGCGTTCCAACCGGGTCATGTGCGTGCATGGATCCCGGCCTGCCTCTGAGGATGTAAGACGTCGTGACATTTGTAAATAGGTCTGTGCCAATTGGTTGTCACTTTAAGGAGTGATACACCTTACTGTGGGGCCGACACAGGGTATTTATGTATTAGGGAGCCGATCGCTTGGGGTAGGGTTTTAGGGTACACTTAGTTTTGTCTGTTTCTGTTGGTATCGTCTGTTTCTATTGGGTGGTAACACCTGTCTGTTTCTGCGTGGTACCGTCTGTTCGGGTGGTAAAGGCCCATTTATTAGTGTATACCTAATTCTACATTCTGTTTCCGTAGGGATTAATCTATTTTTGTTTCTGTACCTTCTGATCGGGTGGTAAAGGCCCATTATTAGCATTCTGTTTCTGTCTGTTTCTGTTTGGGTGGTAAAGGCCCATTATTAGCATTCTGTTTTTGTTTGTTCCTGTTGGGGTGGTAAAGGCCCATTACTAGCATTCTCCTCTGTGGAAATTTTTCTGTTCTCGTTTTTGTTTCAGTTTAGACATAAGGGTGACACCTAATTCTGTTTTACTAGTATTAGTGCACAGAAATGAAAAGTAATATTATTCTGTTTCTTCTGTTTAACATAAGTACATCTGCTGCTCCTGTTACTGTTATCTCTTATCCAGCTTATTTTCATTTCATAATTATTATTATTTGTTCATATGCTGAAAGTCACTGGACTTGCCAGACTTTATGTCTGACCTTGCTTGTTTTCGCTCCTTTTTCTTCCTTCCCCCCCAGGTTTTCCAAGGGGGAATACTTTAGCTTGATCCGGATTTTCTTCTGCTTGAAGTACTCAGAGTGCTTAAAGTATGGCTTGACTCTTTATGGCAGCTTCTGTGGGGATTATGATTTTAAAGTTTTGTACTCTGATGATTTTCTGAACAAGACTGATATTTATGTACTTGAGTTTTTGGTAAAGATGTAACCAAACTGATTTCTGTTTTCCCGCTGTAATAAAGTTATAATATTTCAAGTATTGTTTATCTATCTTGTAAATTTATGTTCTGTCTACTAAAACGCTCCACCAAAGTTAAGGCATTTCCTTTGTGAGTGACCTTAACGGAGGTGGGGTGTTACAACCAGCAACCGCAAACGGCCAGTCTAATGTGAGAGGTCGTAGGCATAACTAAAATATGCTTAGGCACGAGGTTAAGTTTGGTTTGTGGCAGAAGTCTGCTCGGAACTGCCCGGCACATCCAGCGGCCACTTGCCATCAACTTAATGTGAGAGGTCTGTGCGTTAATAACTAATTAATATTGGTCAAAGATGAATATGATACCTAAAACATGTTAGGTGGGTGGGGTTAAGTTAACCTGTGTAAGATGACAACTTAACCAATAATACACGAACAAAGTGGATAGGGTTAAGGCAAGCTTAACCAATAATGCATATTGATTAGATAAGTGGATGGGATTAAGTCAACTTGGTTGATAGACAACACTTAACCAATATAAATTTAGGTTAGGGTAAACCCCAGGGAAAAACCTAGTAGCGGTAGGGACCCATTTCAGACAGTAACCCACTTAGTGGTATCGGGAACCCTGAGCTAGGCAGGGTTGGGGCATGCTTACTGGGCTGATTACAAGTGGTCAAATAAGAGTAAGGGTGTAGCAGTGCAGGTTCCGACGGGTTCGTTAAGTGTGCACAAGGTGTTCCCGGCATTGGAAGATTCAGTCATTGTACATCAGTAGGTATAAAGCTGTGCAACCAAGGGTTGCCACTTAGGGAGTGATACACCCTAAGCTGGGACCCACAAAAATATCTACAAGTTAGGGAGCCAATCGATTAGGGGTAGTGTGGGGACATCTAGTATCTATTATGGGCAAGTGAACTTTCAAGGATTGTATGGGGCGGGTACCTCTTACTAGATGTTACGCCTGAGTGCTACAATTGCGGGGTTGGGATCATTTC
This sequence comes from Allium sativum, assembly GCA_030737875.1. Lineage (NCBI taxonomy): Eukaryota > Viridiplantae > Streptophyta > Magnoliopsida > Asparagales > Amaryllidaceae > Allium > Allium sativum. The sequence continues at coordinate 191,707,618 of CM060927.1, read as the reverse complement.
GTTAAGAATTACTAGTAGGTGGTGCAGAGAATTAAATTAAGTAAGAAATCTGGGAAGCGCACTAGACATTCCTTTATATTCATCATGTTATCTAGCTTTACCTTATGTCATGGTTATACTTTCTATCATGTTTATTCCTGTCATATTGCTTTACTTATTTTCATGCTAAAAGTAGCTGGACTCGCTAGGCTTTATGTCTGACCTTTTTGTTTTCGCCTCTTTTTCTTCTGTTTTCCCCCTAGGTTCTCAGGGAGGAAACACTAAAGCTTGACTTGGATTTATTTCTTCTTGAAGCGCTTGGGAGTGTTGAGAGTAATGCTCAGCTTTATCTCTTTTCATTATGGCTATTTGTAGTAGGATTATGATTATACTTTTATGTACTCTGATAATAATTTTGTTCAAGATGGATATTTATGTACTTGATTCTAGTATGTGGTTTTGATGTTGTAACCAAACATGTTTTGCTTTTCCGCTGCAATGAATAAAGTTTGAATTTTCTTAAGTACCATCTATATATCTGTCTTGTGATATTCTATTCTATACTCTTATAATACTCCATGGAAATTAATGCATTCACTTAGTGAGTGACATTAATGGAAGTGGGGTGTTACTGCGGCATGCCTAGGCTCAAATGGTCATAGGCATAAATCCAAGTTATGGTCATATCAAGTTTTACGTTTAAATTATTTAGATCTAAAATTAACATGGACTCACAGTGATTTTGGATCTAAAAAAATAGAACGAGAATAGCTGATGTTGAATCACAGATCTCTACACTTGAATATCTCTAATTGGTTATTGAAGAAGAAAAGATTTGATTTAATCTGGGCAGAGACAGCATCTAGTTCTTCATTGTTTTAGAATGAATAATACAATGAGAATGAGGTCATATTTATAGCCATCAGCCAACGAACCCAGTTAGAAAATGAGTCTAAGTTCAGAAGCTATGCAATGTTTATAACGTTTTAATTAAAACGTTTAATTACTTTCTCCTTTTAATTAATTGGGCACCTTATATATATATATCCATTTGAATTTTTAAACATTGCCTGTGTATAACTACATACATCCCCCTATCTTTCAAATATTATTTTCTTACATGCATAATACATACCTTCTTTATGCAAATAACCCAATGAACCGCGTATATAAAAAAAAAGCCTATGTTTAAACGCTAAATAAATGGGACTTTATTCCTTGCTTCCTTTTATCAATATATTTCTTATCTTGCCTTTCTTTAGTTGTGTCTTCTCTTTACAAAATTTGAATTGTATATAAATATGTATACATTTCTTTATCTTTCTCTTTAACCAATGCAATAAATGTCCATTTATAATGCATTAATAATATACTACTTTTTAATTTGAATTTTCATTGTATACGTTTGCATGACTTACATTAATGTTTTCCCTCTTTTCATCATGTTTTTCTTTCTTTCTTTTGTTGCAATCAATTTATCGCATGTACTATTAGGTTTTCCACTAGAACTTTTTTCTTATATTCCTTTTCCCTTTTTATCATATGTACTAATTGCATTAATCTTTCTTGTAGTCTAATTATATTCGCATGCACTTTTCTTCTTTTCAATGCGCATTTTTAAATTTGCACCTTCTTAACACAATTGCATATATATATATATATGTATGTATGTATATATATATATATATATGCATCTATTCTTTTTATTATTATTAATTAATTAACCCTTTAATTAATTATCTTTACATAATGGTTATAGTGTATCTAATTTTAGGATGTTACATTCTCCCCTTCTTAAAGTATTTCGACCCCGAAATCTCCAAGTTAAGAAGAATGTATATCCTAACATCCGTCATCCATCTACTCATCCATCAATCACAGGCATCTATCGTCCTTAAGAGTTCTCTAATGTTTGTATGAACATATGCAAATGTGTATGTATATGTCCCTATGTTAATGCGAAAGATACGATGGTCTGCTGATTTAGTCGACCTCCTTAATGCAATGTGTGTCTGTGTCATGAGTCCAACATGTATGCAACAATCCTAATATAACATGTAAGTTCTATATGCGTGCACAATCATTTGTCCAAGTGCAACATCCATTTGATGATACATCCATTTTCATCCACAAAGGAAAGAAAAATGCACACCCATCCATATGCAGTATGAGAGTGATTGAGCCGATCTAGTGCCTAATGTGTATGTATATGCATCCACGAGTAACCTCTTAAATCCATCAAACATAACATGTCTCAAACACATGTTTACAATCATGGGATTTCTATCTAAAGTTCAAAGAATTGATCGATAAGATACACACAAATGACTGAAGCAAGTACGAATAAAAGCTTGGAAAAAGAAGTTAAGAACATAGTCCCAAAAAGGAAAGGGTATGAAGCGTGATCCTTGTCTTCAGTCTCCAAGTCGCATTCTTGTTGTCTTCTCCCCACTGCACTTTTATTAACTTAACCTCTCTGTTACGCAGTTTCTTAACCTCTGATCCAAGTATACGGGTAGGAACTCGTCTAATTGTTGCCTCCCGTTCTACCTCTACTTCCTCAAGCATGTTCGGCACAACTACCTCTATTGTATCGTGCAAACACTTCCATAAATAAGAAATGTTGAAAAATATCATGAATATCCACACATAAGCGAAGCAAGTTGTACGCCTTAGTTGCAAAGACGACCAGAGCACCCATTCTGATATGCTTCGCCTAACCAACACCTTTTTAAGTAGCTCCCCTACTTGTTTGGTGAGCTTCCTCCTTTCCTTAGGAATCATGTGGCGCACAAGTAATGCGAATGGCTTTGCATTGTCCACCAAGTATATACGAAAGCCGATCTCGCGCCTCGGAGGTAAGCCCTGAACCTCCACAAAAACATCAGGATACTCACAGGCTACTGGTACAGATCGTAGATCATTGATAGATGCATCAAGCGACTCTAGAAAACTGAGCATGACAGACCCCTTTGGTCACGAGAAATCTCGAGGGTCCTCCCATGGAAAGTCAAAAGTCTAATGACCCTCCTCTCACAATCCAAAATGGCATCATACATGGCTAGCCAATCCATCCCTAGAATCAAACCATATCCCATAAAACCGAGCACATATGCGTCGCACTCTAACTCGATGTCTAACATAGATATTCTCAAACCCTGAGAAATCATAGACAAATAAGTCGTACCACCAATGTGGTTTGAGACAACAACAAGATCCACTACCATCCTAGTTCTAAGGTGTAGAGATTCAACCACAGAATCAGATATAAATGAATGTGCAGCTCCCAAATCAAAAAGAGTTCCAACTGGATAATTTGAAAAGGGAAATTAAAAATTCAACGGAAATTTTTACTACCTCTACCAGTACACTGACTACGAGAACATACACCTGCCCTTCAGAAGATCCTGCCTTTTGGTTCTGTCCTTGTTTCTTCGGGCATTCCCTCTTATAGTGTCCGACCTCACCACAGTTGAAGCAAGCGTTCTTCCTTTTCCGGCAATCTTTTACCAAATGGCCCACGCACCCACAACTATGACACTTCCTCCTTTCTCGGGTTTTGTAATCTTTGGCCAACTGACCCTTACGTCTACAACCAATACATTTCTTCTTAGAGAATAACCTACTTGCGATGGTGGAGGAACAACGGCTGCAGCTGGGGGAGGGATGTCACCTTGGTTCCCGGTTGGTGTCGTAGCCTTAAGATACCTACAGAACTAATCCGGTACATGAACGTGCTCGGGAATATTCAGTTCCCTAGACATGCTGATTCAGATAGAAAATTAAAGAATATTTTCCTATGGCTTTGGGGAATTATTTTTCAAAACAGACTTTTATTTTGAAAATGCTTTCTTTTAAAACCATTTTGAAAACAAATTTTAAAATATTTTATCCGATCTGGTAACCTTTAGCTCTGATACCAAGTGTGACACCCTACGTCCATTAATGTCACTCATTAAGAGAATGCATTAAGTTTCATGAAGCGTTATAGGTTAATAGAGACAGAAACATTACAAGACAGATATAAAATAGCAGCAGAATTAAAAACTTTATTAATCATAAAGCATCATGGTTTAAACCATCATATCTCTGAAATACATAAACACCAGCACAACATTGAAAATTTTGTCTTATACTTAAAACATCAGAGTACAATAATAAAAGAAGCATAATTCCCCAAATGAAACATAGCCATAGTAGCAAGGATAAGAACTTGAGCAGTACGTCTAATCAGCTCCAAGCAAGACGATAGCAAAATCCTGATCAAGCTTGAGTATTCCCACCCTGAGAACCTGGGGAGACGGCAGAGAAAGAAGAGGAAACAAAATAGGTCAGACATAAAGTCTGGCAAGTACAGTTACTTTTAGCATATAAATAAGTAAAAATATCATGACTGGCATATAAAGTGGACAAGAGAGATAACATCATAAAAGGCAAGTATGACAGGGTAAACAAGATGCGCTTCTCTAATGATTTCTCTGCACCAATACTAGTACAATCTGAAATGAGTTGATCCCTAACTAGTATAAGATGGTATACTTAGGCGTACTTCTGTTGAGAGGTTTTAACCCCATACAATCAACAGGCAGTCCAATAATGGGCTCCTAAACTTATCAGAGTCTAGATGTACCCTAACTACTTCCCTAATCGATCGGATCCCTACTCCGTAGATATCCTGTGCTGGCCCCACAGTACGATGTATCACTTCCTAAAGTAGCAACCCTTTGTTGATGTGCACAACCATATCTACAGGTGTCACAGTCGTCTTATCCCCCTCTGCCCGGACCATACACGCAGATGACCCCGGTTGGTTTGCGCCGCCCACACCGTCCTCCTGGTTTGGATCTCTTACAATCAGCCCAGTAAGCGTGCCCAGACTCCGACCTAGGGCGGAGTACTCGTTTGATACCGTTATACGAGTTACTGGCTGAAACGGGTCCCACACACAAGTTGATGCAAGCAATCTCCTTTGTCTTGCATCGCCACTAGGATTTCCATAGGTTATGCTTACCTAATGGTATATTTATTTACATAACTCCAACATTTCCACAGGTAATGCTTACCTAACGGTGTCTTTAATTACATAACCCCAACCGGTTAAGTTTTGTGGGCCTATATATAAATATTACCCACCGAATCCAGATATACTTAACCCTCCCATTATTTCAACCAAGTTTACTTAACCCCTACCCAAGTTAACATGTTCAAACAATCCCTATGGATTCAACTAGGTTAAGATTACAGACTAACAAGTTATCCCCATTCACATTGACTTCTTTTCACTTGCCAAAATTCCACTTGCTTAGTAGTTTTATATAAATATAACTTAATACATTTAAGTTTATTAATAAGCCCTATTACATGTTATTCATTAGATTGTAATTAACAGAAGTAATCTTACAATCTTTCACCCCTGGATTGTAATTAATGGAAGAAATCTTACAATCCCTTTGTATTATTCATTGTCTGACTCCATATTTACAATAACATATTTTAGTTAATATGTAATTAAGTATACTTCATCTCAGTTCACCTGTTTTATTTTTAACATATCACTACAACTTGTCATTGTTTACTTATTAACCTAGTTCTCTTAACTAAGGTTTACTAATAAGCTTCCTTTCCTTTTATTATAACTTATGTAATAATTTCCACTTGTCCCTAGGACAAGCCTACCGTATTATATAACATTCTCATTAAAGTGATTATTTATAATCGGTTAATATCATTTATCCATTTATAGTCATAATGCGCTAGACCTCCCATATTAAGCCTACAACTTGTGGATGCTGGATATGCCTGTCGGGTCTAGGTAGACTTCTTCCACAAGTCGGACTTAACCTCGTGTCTTAGCACGTTTCATGTTTATGCACTTAGACCTCTCATATTAGATTCACCATTGTGGTCGCTGGATATGTCAGTCGGGTCCGGGCAGACTTCTACCACAAGTGTAATCTAATCTCGTGTCTAAGCGCAATTACAGTTTCTAATTTCTGTAATTCTAGGCGTTTTCCTTTATTAACCAATTATTGCTATGTCATTATAGGTTTTCATGCCCCTTTCCTAAGTTATGTTCATAATGAACCATTTTTCCCAAATTAAGGTTTTTAATCACAGTTTGATTTATGTCCCCAAACTAATATTCATATATTTTATTCAAGTTTTGCCCAAATTCCCAATACAAGTTATGTCCCAACTAAGATTTAGATCAACATGCAAATTATGCTCCAAATCCCAAGTTTTGGCTCAAGGTACAAGTTATGCCCAATATTCCTAATCATGTATTCCAATCATGAATTATGCCCAAATTAAACATTCCTAATTGTGCCCAATTTCGTGCATTCGTATTTCAGCAGCATGCCCAGGCTCGAAGGTAGCTGGCTATAAAACAAAAAAAAATGGGAGAGGGAGGAGAACAAGAGTAGGAATAAATAAAACTAGCATATGATAATAGAATTAGTCGTGCTAACAAAATAAGCATAGTGACAGGATTATGCGATCCAACATAATAGATATACGATGACATAATTAGGCCAACTATCATAATAAGCATAAAGTGACAAATTAATAGAATAGGGATGTCATGAATAGGCATAATGAGACCTAAAAAATGAATTAAATCCCCAAATAATAACAGATCTAATTTGACCACAAACATAATAGAATAGGTATAAGGTGATCTAAGCAGTGAATTAGATTTACAATCAAAGGCAGATCTGACATGATAAATAGGTATAGATTCAGCTCAAATGCATAATCATGTCAGAATAACTTAGATGCACAGGTTATAACAGATCTGATGTGATTCAAATGGTCATGGGTATAGATCCAAGTTATAGTCATATCAAGTTTTACTTTTTAATTATTTCGATCTAAAATAAACATGGACTCACAGTGATTTTGATCTAGAAAAAATAGAAGGAGAATAGCTGATGTTGAATCACAGATCTCTACACTTGAATATCTCTAATTGGTTGTTGAAGAGGAAAAGATTTGATTTAATCTGGGCATAGACAACATCCAGTTATCCATTGTTTTAGAATGAATAAAACAATGAGAATGGGGTTTTATTTGTAGCCATCAGCCAATGAACCTAGTTAGAAAGTGAGTCCAAGTTCAGAAGATATGCAATGTTTGTAACGTTTTAATTAATTTCTCCTTTTAATTAATTGGGCAACATACATATATATATATATATATTTGAATTTTTAAATATTGCATATGTATAACTACATACATCCCCCTTTCTTTCAAACATTATTTTCTTACATGCATAATACATACCTTCCTTATGCAAATAACCCAATGAACCGCGTATATAAAAAAATAGTCTATGTTTAAATGCTAAGTAAATAGGACTTTATTCCTTGCTTCCTTTTCTCAATGTATTCCTTATCTTGCCTTTCTTTAGTAGTGCCTTCTCTTTACCAAAGTTGAATTATATATAAATTTATATACACTTCCTTATCTTTCTCTTTAACCACTGTAATAAATATCCATTTATAATGCATTAATAATATGCTACTTTTTAATTTTAATTTTCATTGTATATGTTTGCATGCCTTACATTAATGCTTTACCTCTTTTCATCATGTTTTTCTCTTTCTTTTGTTGCATTCAATTTATTGCACATACTAGTAGGTTTTCCATTAGATTTTTTTTTCTTATATTCCGTTTCCCTTTTTATCATATGTACTAATTGCATTAATCTTTCTTGTAGTCTAATTAAATTCGCATGCACTTTTCTTCTTTTCAATGCGCATTTTTAAACTTGCACCTTCTTAACATAATTGCATATATGTATATACATGCATCTATTCATTTATTATTATTATTAATTAATTAATTATCTTTATAGTATGGTTATAGCATATCTAATTTCAGGGTGTTACATCTATTAGCTTTATCAAATTTGATACGGCTTTCAGCCGTATTAAATCTCCACATCCTGGTGTGCCAAATTTGCTGTTTTGGTCTAGTGTACCCTTGGGGAATACTTTGTTGAGGTCCGAATAATTGATGCACACTCTCCAATTGATGTTGGATTTCCTCACAAGCACATGATTAGAGACCCAGTCTGGATATGTAGATTTCCGTATGAAATTATTCTCCATTAGTCTATCCACTTCCTCTTTGAGAGCCCTAGATCTTTCGGGTCCCTGAATCTGGCATTTTTGCTTTTTGTTGGTGAGACATTTGGATTTACATTTAGCTTATGAACTGCAACATCAGAAGAATTGCCGCACGTGTCGGAATGACTCCAACCGAACACATCCAGATTAGCTTTCAGAAACATAATCAATTCTTTTTGCAGTTTCGAGCTCAGCTGAGAGCCTATTTTCAACACTCTATCTGGATCTTTATCACCAACTGGAACTAAAATTGTGACCTCAGCTAGCGTCGCTCGCTCCTCCCCTCTACTGGCCTTTCTCGAATCCATCTCCTTTGGGGCCACACTTGCTCACCAGTACAGGGGCCATGCCCTTATTGCTATAAGGCTTTTCACGAATGCGGAGTGGAACCTCCAAATTCTTTCCTTTGTTCTTTTTGCTTGCTTCTCTCAGCTCATCTATATAGCATTCTCTGGCGATCTCTTGGCATGCTTTAACCACATCGACCTCCTTATATGTTGGAACTTCATCATCAAGCATCACGGGGCTAGTATAATTCTGAAAACTACCAGGGCTAGTCTTCCCAGAAAAGCGTTGTATGTCGATAATTCATCTACTAGAGCAAAGGATTGCATTAAAGCATCTTTCCTTTCTCCATCCTGAAGTTCCACAAGCAAATCAATAACCCAAGTGGGCTCCTTCGGTTCCCCTGTGAAACATTGGATTTTCTTATGGCAAGCTCGCACATCTAACATAGAAAGCTTAATTTATCGTAAGTGTTCCTGAATAACACATTTACTGAGGCTCCACTATCGACTAGCACTTGCTTTAAAGTGATCGGGCCTATCCCGACTGTTACCACCATAGGGTTTTGGGCTGGAGTGACTATTCCTTCCCCATCTTTTCCATTGAACATGACATCCCCAAATGAAGTCTTCTGTTGCGCTGCGGAAACGGCATTGTTCAGAATCAAACACATTTCTTCCTTCAAAGTATTCATGAGTGCGTTGGCATATCTTTCGATGTCTCACCAACTTGCCCTAGTTGGATGAGGACCCCCAGAAATAGTGTTAATCATAGGCCTTTGGCTAACTTGGGTCGGGGCCTTGTCTCCCAATCCAGATGCATTCAGCTCTTGGGTAGTCTGGGGAGGATTAGCAGACTGCGGCCTTTTCACATACTGTTGCAGATGGTTCTTTATAATCAATTCCTCAATCAACCTTTTAAGATGCTTGCACTCACTCGTATTATGGCCTGGTTTATTGTAGAATCGATAGGTCCTCCCAGAGTATGCCAGGTTATCACCCACCTTCTGCGGTTTTGACTTTGGGTAATATTCTGCATGCTGGGTGGTGACAAAAATGTTCTCCGAAGTATCTGTCAATGGGGTTAACTCAGCGGCTTTAAAGACGCGGAATTTCTTTCATTTCAATTATGTTTGCGTTGTTCCCTCATTTTTGACCTCCGTTGTTTTTCTGCCCACTTTGAACATCATTATTTTTCTTCACTCGTACCGAACTACCCTCAGCAACATCCACAGTAAAATAAGGATCATCATCCACATCGATGTATTCTTCTGCTTTTGCATAGAACCTCTCTAAGATATTGGCTTCTTCATTTTAATCACTACAATTTTTTATTTATAGCACGTTTTAATGCCATCAATACTAACTAAGATTTTGGATCTACCAAATCTGCTGCTGCGACATTAAATCATGTGAGGAAGGCTTTAATTGACTCTCTAGGCTTCTGTTCCATGTCATTTAACGACATCATGTCTTTAACCTTCGTGGTTTGTAGCCTAAACTGCTCCTTGAATTTCTTAGCTTAAAAGGAAAAGTTATCCACAGACCTTGGTGGTAGCTTGGTAAACCAAAGTGAAGCTACTCCCTCCAAATATACCGATAAGTGTAAGCATTTGAGTTCTTCCGTTACTCGCGCACCATCCGTGTGCTGATCATATTTGTACAAGAACAAATTAGGATCACTAATCCCATTATCAGCTTGAATCGTTAGCGGATTAAACTTCCTTGGGAATTTGGTCATTTTGATCCTTTTAGTGAGTCAAATCTTAGTTGGAGCAAAATTCCACTCCTTCTCATCATCATTTCGCTCATCACATTCCTTCATAATCTATCGGGGCATTTCTTTAAGGCGTTCCTTCTCGTCATGTTGATCCGCGGGGCGGATTCAGTCTCCTTCGCCAGATGTTCGCTTAAGCGAACGATCGCGGCTAGGGATCCGGGGTCCTATGCCTCCCTTATGGGGAAGTTATCTTTGGAGGAACTATTCTCTTTCCGAGAAGTAGCTCTTTCAGAATGGTTCCTAGCAGGTGGCTCAGTTTCTTCAGGATCGGCCTTGTCTAAATCGTCAACCTCTTGAACAGATTGATCACGATTTGGACTTGTAGCGGAAGAGTTAGCACCCTCAACATGGGTAACATTAGCATTAACTTTTGCCATGGCAGCTTGGAGAGCAAAGAGGGCTTCTGATTTCTCCATCATGGCCTTATTTGTGATATCCATCTGTTGTGTCGAACCCGCGACGGCTTCATTCAATTCATCTCTAGTTACACCACCTCCTGCTGCCGAGGATTAGCCAATTTCATGAGCATTAGTTTGCGGAGTAATAGGATCCCGCGACATTCCCTGAGTCCTAAGCTTCTCTCATGGACTTACCATGCTGCTTCTTTGGCGGCATTATGTCAGACAAGTTCTTAAACTTCAAAGACAATCCTTCGACCGGCCCGAATCTTAGATTTGAATAATCTATCGTAGAAACAAGCTTCGAATTTCAACCCCCCCCCCCACAAAGCACTGAACATTGAAGAGTGGATGTGGCCCCACGGTGGTCGTCAAAATGTTAATGACAAAAATGGACAACGACCACACAAAGTGTGATTTCACACTTCACAAAATGTATAGATCTAGAAAAATGGTAGCCACAAACAAAAAAGGCAAGTAAAAACACGAGTAGTTAAAGTGGTTCGGCCTAGAATTTGCCTACGTCCACTTTAAAGAGTATTCATCATAATTGAATTTACAAGGTACATAATTTCTATAATGCCACTCATTTTCTCTCTTATGCAATATTTCTTTTTGTTTCTTCTCTTTTCTCTATAAAATCTCTAATCTCTCCAATCTCGATCTCTTTCCAATAGTAGAAACGATCAATCTTCACTAGTATCGTCGATTATTGAAGTATTTCTTCGATAATCATGATTGGTGTATGAATTTGATGATTTCTAAGTTGGATTGGTGGTGGATAAGCTTCGATCTTACTTTGGAGAATTTTTAATGGAGTTTAGAATTGACTTGGGGAAACACTTCATGAAGGAAAATTCAGTCCCTAGAATGTAGGTAGTCATGGAGTATTTGTAGCGAAGTTTGAGTGGAGTGGCAAAGTTGAAATTGCTCATGTGCAGGATATGGATCGGTTGTCCGATCCATCAATATTATGAAAATGCCACTGCGTCAAAGTTATAACCGACTCATGGGATATTGCTTCTGCCCGATCCATATGCTGGACGACTCCGATCCATGGTTACAAAATGTGATCGACCCATACTTATGATTTACGACCGACCCATCAAGCCATGTCATGTCTGGCCCATTGTGTGTTTTAAGGACCGACCCATAGCATGATATAATGACTGATCCATGGCACAGAGTAGCGGCTGATCCATGGAACAAACAATGACCGATCCATGGGAAATACAAGTGCTCTGATCCATAGCTTAGCTTATGACCGATCTATTCATAGGATCAGTAACCGATCCATGTCCTTCAGTACTGACCGCATCATAGACAACAGTTCAGCTCGAACCATAGAACAAGGTGGTGACCGATCCATTATATTACTAAGTGAATGATCCATCATTTATGCTCTAATTCCTAGTGGATTAACAACATGGAAACCAACTAACCCGAAATTTTGAGCAATAATAATGTTATTTTTCTATTGAGGAAGAAGCATAATAAAACACTTAGGTACATAGACTTAGAAACCACTCTAAATTCTTGAAAATCCTTCAACAATCAACAGAATAAGAGCCAGAAACAACCCAAAATAACATACATTCAGACCATAAGCATAGAACGACCCTTGAAATGCTCGAGCCGACCCTAAGGTCGACCTAACAAAGCTTGGGTCGACCATCAGGTCAACCTAAGAAGAATATAGGTCAACCCAACTCACACGATTTCGTCTAGGCGGATTTTCAACTTCGTATTTAACTTTAACACAGTTTTACCTTGACTACTACAACTCAAAATGGTTTGAAAATTGACATGCACAAAGTATGGCAACATGATTAACAACCAGAAAAGTTTTCACTAGATCCGACATGAAATGAAGATGTTACCAAGCCATAAACATGGACTCAGACACAATTTATTACAACTAAGAAATTGACAGAATTTGTTACAGCAAACTACTATTTCATGAAAATATGCACAAACTAAACATAAACATCGATGTAAATTGGAAAGTATGAGTTGAACAACTGTCTTGACTGGATTCAAATTAGCTCGATTTAGGCTGCAAGGAGAGAGCTTGCATCATCTAGATACATGCAGTTGTCTCTAGGATGAAATGCAAGCCATGAATCTTTTTGTGTCTCCCTTTTCTCCATGACCAGAGATTGAATTTCTTACTAGGAGTTGATATTTTTTAAAAGAAAGATTAAATACCATTCAATCATATTTTAATTAGTATATTTACTTGGATATGTTACTTTAGATAATGGAGGTGGAGAATTCCTTTTCTTAGGTTTCAAGAAAAGAAGACGATGTCTAAGGGAAGAAAGTACGTACTCTTCTTCCAGAATTCTCCCCTTTAACACCCAAATGGTCTTGGGCTTAGTTCTGAACCAAACAAGCTAAAGTGTACTTAGTTTCACTTAATTAGGCATTAACCCATTAATTACAATAATAAACACACGTTTATACTTGTATATATCATTTTTAACACAATTATTTGCAAATACTTTGCAATTTGCATGTTTTACATTTTCTCATTTATACCAAAATCATTAACAACATGTTTTATAATTACCTTTACCACTTTAAACACAATTTCTTATTACAAACACAACATTATCTATTTTTTTTACAAAATGCTCACTTTATGCTTTCATCCATTAAAACTCACATTTTCAACAATAAATTCTACACATCTTCTTTCTTGTAGACAAAATAAGTCTACAACTACTTTAAACATTTTGAATATTGATTTTCAATCAATATTTTGCTTCTTTAAATTTTCTCCGTAATTCATTTCACTTTGAATTACTCTTCTTTACATTAAAATTCACTAATTGCAACAATTTACAAGAATTTTGGCATTTGTCACTAATAGGGCATTTTTAACAAATGTTTTCGTTATAAATACACATTATAAAGTTTTTCTAACCTTATTTCCATTATATCTATTCAATAAATTCATTTTTGAATTTAATTCCTTTTTTTTGGAAGAAAAAATGTATGATCTTCCAAAAAGAAGAGAGCACACATATATAATAAACATGAAAAGACTACAATATCCGACAACATATCCAAAATGAGACAAAAGTAGAACAAAACACGACTATGTGAATGTAAAGGAATGTAGATAGATGTTTTAATCAAAAAATGATCAAACACCAAATACGATGCTCTAAAGAGTGCGTCGCCCGTTCAGTGGCAAGGTGCTAAGAAAGCACGTTTCCAAATTAGGGGAGAGACATTATAAAAAGCATGTATGAAGAAATGTGAGACCGCAATTCGCAAAAACAAAGCAATAAGAGAGAGGAACACACAATTTTTAGAGTGGTTCGGTCAAACGTGACCTACGTCCACTATGCAAACATTTTCCATTATCACTTTCATGATTCCAAGTACAATGCCATACAAATCTCCCTCAATTTACAATGAATCTCTCATTTCTCCCTCTTTGATGTGAATCGCACTTGAATTAGCTAGTGGATCGGTTAGATCTCCCCAAGTATTGATTGAAATGGATGAAAAGCCTTCAATGCTTCACTTTAGAGGTAGATCTCTTCGATTCCATAGCATTTTGATAGTAGATCCAAGTTTCTAGAGAGAATTCAATGGAGACTTGTGTTGCTTAAGTGGAGCTTGAATGGATTTCCATGGATGAAGCTTGAGAATGCCTTGGAGAAATGATTTTAGCAGCCCTTCGGGGTGTTTGAATCCCCCCTTGAAGTGTGGAGAAAAGGGAGTATTTATAGTTGGAGATAAGGGGTAGTGGCAGTCTTGTAAATATATGGTGTATGGTTGACGCTTGGTTCGCGACGAGTTGGCAATGGCTTGGACTGCATATACCGATCAATCACTCCAGAACCTATACCGACCAGATTGTATAATCCTTTAAATAAAGTGTGCGGGGACCGAATACAACTGGTGTTGGGATGGCTCCAGCTTGCATGTTTGGGTATGCGACCAGCATACATAGCAAAACCGACCTGCTGCAAAAAACGTTTGAGGCCGACCAGAAGTCTTCCCATACAAGAGCGACCAGCATCTTATATGCATACTGTGCAAAATGGGGAACATAAATTACAAGCTTGCCATCCTTTTAAATATGCTACAGCTTTGCTCGTCCTTCTTCCAAACAATGCTCGTCCTATGTAACTCAACTGATGACCGACCAGCATGAAGGGACGACCAACCAGATGGTGATGAGCTGCTCGCCGCAACTGCGAAGTAAACAGTGCTCGGTCTTCATGACTCCAAGGTGAACGATCGACCTGCTTAGCAAGTGAGGACGACCAGCTTGAAGCATCTCGCGACCGACTAGCCTGGAACACCTCGCGACCGACCAGCCTGGAGCATCTCGTGACCGACCAGCCTGGAGCACCTCGCGACCGACCAAGTGGTGCTTCTCTCGACCGACCAGGCAAAAGCTGTTCGACGAAATGCTTGAATGGGTTTTTAGGAGTTAACATTTGCGCCTCGAAGCTTGTATTTTTCGCTTGCGAGAAATGCGGGCTTCGAAATGAGCGTTGCTATCATGGTCTGCGTTGGAATTCGGTCGTAGCATTTTGTTTGCTATAGCAAATCTTGCTTTGACTCGCTGATTCCAGACGATCCAAGTTTGAACTTTTTGACTGGACTTTGTGCTTTGTAACACCTGTTCTGTAATGAAGACAAGAACTTGCACGAGTTTGGACTTATACGTTGTTATTGATCGTCCACATCAATTACAGGTTAGTTAATCATTAATGAATGATGTATTATAAATTGAATGTCATATCTATGTAGAACTGCTTTATTTAACAATTATGATTTGTCAAACGCTGTTTGCATAGACATGGTATTCGAGTTTGAATTCACAATGGCGCTTGAGTTCTGAATTGCAGATTTCAAGTTACACCTTTGCAATGAATTACGTGATCTCATATGACGGTTTACGTTTTATGAAACGTGTACCTGATCGGATCAATACTTTGCTTTGTGCTTCTGATGCCAAGGCGATTGTGGCCGTTGGATGGATCAGAATTTTGTATTTAACTGATTAATTTGGACTTCTACGTGGAGAAGTCATTGTATCTTTCTGCCTTTGCTTGAAAAGGTCTTATGTACGGTGCCCCCGCTAGGGGAGGACTTTGGGTTTGATGCCCCCGCTAAGGGAGGACTTGGGATTTGATGCCCCGGCTAGGGGAGGACTTTATGTTGGATGCCCCCGCTAAAGGAAGGACTTGGGATTTAATGCCCCCGCATGGGGAGGACTTTCGTCGTTGCTCTCACGAAGAGGGGCTAGACTTTTTTATGCCCCCGCATGGGGAGGTCTTTCGCCGTTGCTCTCACGAAGAGGGGCTAGACTTTTTTATGCCCCTGTATGGGGAGGTCTTTCGCCGTTGCTCTCACGAAGAGGGGCTAGACTTTTTTATGCCCCCGCATGGGGAGGTCTTTCGCCGTTGCTCTCACGAAGAGGGGCTAGACTTTTTTATGCCCCCGCATGGGGAGGTCTTTCGCCGTTGCTCTCACGAAGAGGGGCTAGACTTTTTTATGCCCCCGCATGGGGAGGTCTTTCGCCGTTGCTCTTACGAAGAGAGGCTAGACTTTTTTGTGCCCCCGCATGGGAGGTCTTATATTTGAATCCGTGGGACAGATGCCAGTTCCTTTACTGGATGCTTTGGCATGGAAAACGATCTCGATTTAGGAATCTGGGCCATAAGTAGTCTCTTGTTCCTTCATGGGTTGTTCAACTTAGTGAGTCACCTCGATGTATCGTATGGTCAACGCTTGCGGGACCTCGCTAAGGAAGCTACGACTTATGAAGTCGGCTGTTCCGCTATGGGTCCTCGACCTGGTGAGCCCTCTTGATGTATCGGGTGATCCATGCTTGTGAATTGCACCACATCAGGAGACAGGGACTTAATCAAGCTGTCAGGGATCTGCCCTTTTTTGTGAAGCTTGGAACCCATGAGGTAGACTTTGACAGTTGCGTTGGATGTGCTTAGTTGTGATAAGCAATTGCAACCGGATTGAGAAGTCGTGCTCTTTTGGGATTTGCGGGGTTTACGTCATTCCGTGGAGTGAACATTGGCCTTGTACTGGAAGCACTTGATCATGGAAAGTGTTCATGATTGAGTGCAAGTTGCCCCTTGGAACTTACAACCTGCGGCGTTGAATTTAGATATGCTTGTTGACCTCTCCACCGTCTCATCTTTGGCCATCCCTTCTAACCACCCTTCAAGATGGTGTTTTTATGATCGCACTTAGATGTGTTGACACTTTGTGCATCCCACGCTTGAATAAGTGTTGTGGAGTTCGCCATAGTGCATCGGGTTTCAAGGAAGCGAGCATTTGTCCTATAACCTGTACTAGAGAATCGTCTTTTAGCAAGTCTTGAATTAACGAAGATCTCGTAAGTAAGAGATTCACACAAGTATGCAGGACTTTATCCATAGAGATATTGTTCAGTACAATCCTTATGCAATATTACAAGTTTTTTACAAGAAGTTCTAAATGTAACAGAAAGCAAGATGTAAAGTAAAGCAAGTAACAAAGCAGTAAGTAAGGAAAGGCGATGATGATCGCTTATTTTGAGTTGTTGAAATGAGATTCCCATTAGCCCTCAGTTGATGATTGGCCTGTTATTGGGTTGAACCAAGAGAGAGCCTTGCCCCTGAGGAGTCTGAGCGGCGTTTGAGGATTGTAGATTCTTGATGTACTGTTGTAGTTTGCCATTCTGAATCATTTCCTCAATTATGCTTTGGAGAATTCTGCATTCATTTGTATCATGATCCGGCAGCTTGTGGAGTCGACAGTGCTTTCCAGAGTCCAGAGTTTTCTGCGTAACCTTGAACTTTGGTGGCTCCGGATAGTGCTCGGTATCCTTGGTGGCAAGGAAAATGTTTTCTATGGTATCATTTAGAGGAGTGAGTTCTGATGGGTTGTAGAAGCGAAACTTCTTGTTTGCCTTGCTGTTTTTCCCATCATTGGCTCGTTTCTGCCCCTGGATATCGTGCTGATTAAGCTGGATGTCAGCGCTTTTGGGAGGATCAACAGTCTGATGAAGCACAGGATGATCTCCCACTCTCATATACTCCTCGGCTTTCTTCTGGAACTTTTCCAGCGTGTTCGGCTCCTTCATTTTGATCCATCGACCGAATTCGCTATTCTTGTCTATAGCGCCGATTAGAGATGCTAAGATCATGCGGGGGTCAGGATTCCCTACTTCAGTTAAAGCGGTATTGAACCTGTTGAGGAAATCTTTAACTGACTCTCCAGGATTCTGCTTCATTGATGTGAGGGAGATGACATCCTTAGCTTTTGTGGCCTGCAACCTGAAATGCTCTTTGAACTTATGAGTCAAATCATCAAAGCGATCGATGGATTTGGGCGGGAGCCTTGTAAACCATAGCGATGCGACGCTTTCTAGATAGAGCGGGAAGCACAAGCACTTAATCTCATCCGTCGCTTTAGCCACATTCATGTGCCACTCATATCTGTATAGGAAGTGATTTGGATCAGCAGTCCATTCATATGGAGGTAAGGTGGGATGTGCGAACTTCTTCGGAAGCTCAGCTTTGCGAATTCTCCTGGTGAATGGGTTTCTGCTCGGAGAAAAATCCCATTCCCTTTCGCTGTCTTTGCGGGTTAGGCCGTCTTTCATCATCCGCTTCACCACGTCCTCGATGTCCCCTTTTGAGTAGTGTCGCTTGGGAGAGCGGACCTCGATTTCCTTTCCGGATGCTCGATTGCGATTAGAGTGTATGGGTCCTTTTCGCAAGGGAAGGTGCTCCCCTTTCAGGACTTGCGACTCGCCGGGCATCTCGATTGGAAACGCTTTTGGCTTTCAGCTTGGAAGCATGAATGTCGGCTCCGCCTCCGTTGAACCCTTCAATGTTATCATTGCAATAATGATCGGAAGTTGATGAACTTGTGTTTCCCTCAAGGTTGACATGAGCCTTTTGAGGAGGAGCGGGATTGGCTTGAGCGTTTAGTAGAGCGCTCACTTTATCCATCAAAGTTTGATTAGCATCCACAAGAGTTTTGTTAGCATCCAACAAGGCTTTACTGGAAGCTTCCATCCGTTGGTGTAGATTAGCGACAACGACATCTAGCTCCGCCCTTGTTACACCAGCTCCGATTATGGAATTTTGACCAACCTCGAAGCGGTTAGTAAGATGTGTAGCTTCGTTGTTAGCAACATTGTTGACGTCGTCGTCATTGTCGTTTTCTCCAACGGTTTTACTTGCGGTTTTCTTGGACTTAGCCATTATCTCGGACATGGATTTGACTTTGGAAGATAGCTCGTCGATTGGCCCAGATCTGAGATTTGCGAGATCTATGGTTGAAGCAAGCCTAGATCTTACGTGCAAAGTTCTTAACCTTGTCGAGTTTGGGAGAAGTGCGAATGCGGCCCCATGGTGGGCGCCAAATGTTTTAATCAAAAAATGATCAAACACCAAATACGATGCTCTAAAGAGTGCGTCGCCCGTTCAGTGGCAAGGAGCTAAGAAAGCACGTTTCCAAATTAGGGGAGAGACATTATAAAAAGCATGTATGAAGAAATGTGAGACCGCAATTCGCAAAAACAAAGCAATAAGAGAGAGGAACACACAATTTTTAGAGTGGTTCGGTCAAACGTGACCTACGTCCACTATGCAAACATTTTCCATTATCACTTTCATGATTCCAAGTACAATGCCATACAAATCTCCCTCAATTTACAATGAATCTCTCATTTCTCCCTCTTTGATGTGAATCGCACTTGAATTAGCTAGTGGATCGGTTAGATCTCCCCAAGTATTGATTGAAATGGATGAAAAGCCTTCAATGCTTCACTTTAGAGGTAGATCTCTTCGATTCCATAGCATTTTGATAGTAGATCCAAGTTGCTAGAGAGAATTCAATGGAGACTTGTGTTGCTTAAGTGGAGCTTGAATGGATTTCCATGGATGAAGCTTGAGAATGCCTTGGAGAAATGATTTTCGCAGCCCTTCGGGGTGTTCGAATCCCCCCCTTGAAGTGTGGAGAAAAGGGGGTATTTATAGTTGGAGATAAGGGGTAGTGGCAGTCTTGTAACTATATGGTGTATGGTTGACGCTTGGTTGGCGACGAGTTGGCAATGGCTTGGACTGCATATACCGATCAATCACTCCAGAACCTATACCGACCAGATTGTATAATCCTTTAAATAAAATGTGCGGGGACCGAATACAGCTGGCGTTGGGATGGCTCCAGCTTGCATGTTTGGGTATGCGACCAGCATACATAGCAAAACCGACCTGCTGCAAAAAACGTTTGAGGCTGACTAGAAGTCTTCCCATACAAGAGCGACCAGCATCTTATATGCATACTGTGCAAAATGGGGAACATAAATTACAAGCTTGCCATCCTTTTAAATATGCTACAGCTTTGCTCGTCCTTCTTCCAAACAATGCTCGTCCTATGTAACTCAACTGATGACCGACCAACATGAACGGACGACCAACCAGATGGTGATGAGCTGCTCGCCGCAACTGCGAAGTAAACAGTGCTCGGTCTGCATGACTCCAAGGTGAACGATCGACCTGCTTAGCAAGTGAGGACGACCAACTTGAAGCATCTCGCGACCGACCAGCCTGGAACACCTCGCGACCAACCAGCCTGGAGCATCTCGCGACCGACCAGCCTAGAGCACCTCGCGACCGACCAAGTGGTGCTTCTCTCGACCGACCAGGCAAAAGCTGTTCGACGAAATGCTTGAATGGGTTTTTAGGAGTTAACAATAGATGAGCTCCGGATAAACCACCGCCCACCATACTCAAACTCAACTTGTTGTCTTTTTAATTCCTTACTTCAATACATAAACTCAACTTGTTGTCAATTCTACAGTATTATTCTTAAAAATATCAGAATCCTTCTGTATATACTTAAATATTCTACGAATTATTAATACTTGAACTCACATTTTATTTTCTCTAATTTTTCATTTCAAAATCTTATTAAAATCTGTTTACCTCGAAATTAAAAAACATTGTTGTTTTAGCTTGGTTAAAGTTTCGAAATACACTGAAATCCTTAAAAAAAAAAGATACGTAAATTAGGTCTTAGAATTTAAATACAGAATAACTGCACAAATTTATGCAATTGTTTTAGACGTTTATACAACTATATAAAAAAATCATAGATATTTTCGCAGTTTTAAAATGATAATTTGCGCAAATTTCTGTATAAATTAAGAAAATTTCTACAATATTCTGAGAAACAATACAGAAGTTTCCGCAATTAGTAATCGAGACAGCAAAAATTTACGCAATTATTCATTGAATAATTGCGTAAATATCTGAAATTATTTACTGAATAATTGCGCAATTATATGTTATTATTCGGTAGTTAAAGTCTAGAGACTTAATTTACAATTTTTGTTTAAATAGATATATTTGTGTATCAAGTTTGATTTTAAAGACATAAACTTAATATTCATCATAAAATAACCCTAATCTTAAGAAAAAATGGAATTATAATTTTCAAATGCAAATGCTTTAATATCTACATCGTTATCCTTTTTTTAGATATCGTATATTTATCCATTTATGCAGGGTTGA
Source organism: Allium sativum (assembly GCA_030737875.1). Taxonomy (NCBI): domain Eukaryota; kingdom Viridiplantae; phylum Streptophyta; class Magnoliopsida; order Asparagales; family Amaryllidaceae; genus Allium; species Allium sativum. The sequence goes on along the minus strand of CM060927.1, from coordinate 191,686,486 downwards.
CAACTAGAACCGAAAATTGAAAAATTAAATCGAACCGACCCGAAAAAATCCGGAACCAAATCGAAGCCGATGAGTCTCAGATTGGATCTAGGTGATGAAAAATACAATAAAGACACGACAAAACCGACTCGTTCTGACCCGACCCGAATGATCCGTAAAAAACACTGAAATATATGTATCTTTAGTGTTATTATCCAACCGAACTGAACTGATCCACTCGAAAAGATCCGAACCCGAACCGAATCCGATGGTTCTCAGGTCGGTTCTCAGTGATGAAAAATACAATAAATACCCGACAAATGCGACCCATACCGACCCGATCCGAAAGATCCGATAAAAAACATTGAAATATATGTATTTTTAGTGTTATTATCTAACTGAACCGAACCGATCCGACCTGGATCGAACCTCGAGTCGGGTCGGTTCCAAATTTATTAAATGTTAGATCAAACAAAAGTCGACCTGTCCAGAACGGAAACCCATCGGATTGAGTTCGTGTCCAACGGATCGGGCCTAGTTGCCACTCTTAGATCTATGAACATGAATACAGATGGATTTTTCAAAATATAATTTGGCGGTCTTAACCACCCAAAGTTATGATGCATTGGCATGGGCCTCTATGGTACTACCCTTGTGCGTAACGTAATCATCCTCTGCTCCATGAGCTCCTCAGTGAACGACACGTCATCGCCATACTCAGCGGTGTTCCCATCACCGCAAACATAACGTTTCAAAGTGCACCCATGTCTAAATCATTATCCCCTACAAAAAGTCCGAACCATAGTCTGAAACAGCACCCATGTATCACACATACAAAAAAAAATAAAAAAAAATTGACTCGTTCTCCAGTTTACCAAATCAAACCTAAATTCCACTCCATAAAACTTCTATGAACCGCGTAAAAGAACAAAAGAAAAACATCATACATCATGGAATCATGATTCAAACGTGTAGAAAAAACAACCCATTGCATGACGTCAGCGAAGTGACGTCACCCTTACGTACCCATAAGACGCCCATGCCCTTCCCTGTGTATCCATTCCGTATAAATGCTCAAACAGCACACTAGCTAGTCCTTCAGCTCCCACTTACATAATAAATGGCAGACCAGCTCCTATCTATAAACGGTGACCACACCGTCTTACCCGCTAACTACGTCCGACCCGAATCCGACCGCCCTCGACTTCACGATGTGCAAACTGCCCAAAACGTTCCGGTCATCGACCTGAGCTGCCCGGACAAGTCCAGCCTAGCTGTTCAGGTTGCTGAAGCTTGTCAATCTTATGGCTTGTTTCAGGTATGTAAATTGTAAATGCATACATAACATTGCATGTATTATTTATGTATACATAGTGCATGTTACATGATCGTTTGATCTTTATATGGTATGGTGCAAGGTTGTGAACCATGGAGTCAGCGATGAAGTGATATCGAGGATGATGATGGTTTGTGGTGAGTTTTTTAAGCTGTCTAAGGAGGAGAAGATGAGCCTTTATTCGGATGACCCGACGAAGAAAATGAGGCTATCTACAAGTTTTAATGTGAGGAAAGAAACATATAGGAATTGGAGAGATTATCTGAGGCTTCATTGCTATCCACTAGAAGAGTTTGTGCCTGACTGGCCTTCTAAGCCTCCCCTATTCAAGTATTGTCTCTTTCTTTCTTTTTCCTTTCTCTGTTTTTGTGGCCGACCATGGATTCTCATTCACATTTTAGCATTTTATTTATGTGAATGAGAAATGCAACAACATTACTTATGCATGTTTTTTTGGGGTATTGGTGGGCTAGGAATAAGGTTACATATATATTTAATAATTTCGTTTGTATTAGGTCAGTTTCCAGGTAGCTAGTGCATGCCCATTACTGACTGGTGGCATGCCCTTTACTGACTGGTGGTTTCACTTCTAGCCACTGTGGCTGACAAATGATGGTCCCTTAGTTATTGCAGTTGGCGTCCAATGTCCATATTAGTTCTGCCTCATTTAATGTTGCCAGATTTTTCAAAATTCTGCTGTTTAAACTCTTGTTCATACTTTGGTGTTTGGTCAATATTAATCTTACTAGTGGTATCCTAGTTGCTTTGTAGCAATTTTGAGCTGCTTCTTCGGAAGAAAATAACCAGTTTTGGTAAATCTTAAATTTCTAGGCAACAAGAAATTTTCTTTTCTCATAAAACGGTTTTAAGAACAAAAGTTTAGTGTTCTTTGTATAAATTTTTATTTATTAATTTCATCCTGAAATGCTGAGGTATCTTGAAAGTCTTTGAATCTTTACAGCTTATTTTTTATTTTATTTTTTCAAAATGGTGGCCAAAAAAAAAAAAAAAAAAAAAAAAAAAAAAAAAAAAAAAAAAAAAAAAAAAAAAAACCTTTATTGGGATGGAACTATTCATTGACAATTCTACTTTTGTCTATAATTTTTATTTGTTGTTTACGTAATATTATTATTAGTTGCTATTAATATTATTTTGAGAAGTGCAGATGTCATCCATTTATAATAATATGAAGTTTTGTACATTTTATGTTTGCTAATATATAAGTTAGGGCACCTATATGGCTATATCTACTACAAGTTTTACATTTTTTTGGTCCCCTTTTTTTCGTATTTATTTTGATGCATTTTTTTTCCCTCCCAAAAATGTTTTTATATATTTTGAATACTGCTACTAGTACCCTGAAAAACACTTCCAGTCACCACGTAGTTATGTTAGACAGTGAATGACCGATTGAGGTACACGGTTGCCGTATAGTGTAAAGTAGTACGAGAACACCGTTCCGCGGTGAAAGACCGAACGATGGTGGGTGATCATGGTCCAAAGTGGAAACCGGAATACCAATAGCAACACACGATGTTTTTGATGGAAGTACGCAAAATCTATGAAAACCAGATTTGTGTGGATTTTGATTCTACGTTGTTTTGTCCCTCTCTTTATGCATAGCATAGAAGACTCTGGTGGGTTTTTGGGAAGTTGCGTAGAACTAGAGATTAGGTTAGGGTTTAGTTGGAAGTGTAAAAAATTTCCATATACGATTCCAAAAACAGGAACTTCCGCTACGAAAATATTCACCGAAGCCCTTAGTCCAATTCGTAACTAATTTTATTGATCCAGTCTTGCCCCCCTACAGCGAAATCTATATTCCCGTTGTTTGATTAGTTTCCACTAAAGGCATCTTTGAACATATTTTAAACGTAGAGTTAGAGTTACAAACAAATTTGGCCCTAACTAGCTAACTACTATACAGGAAAATTCTTAGATAGGTTCCGTGTAATGAACAGCAGTACTTGTGTAACATGCTATGTTTTGTATTGAAAGTGACTCTGCACCACTTAGTAAATGTCAATTTTCTCCAAATGGTTTTGCCAACTTTTTCTAATTAAGAAGTCCTCAATGAGCTGTAGAAATACTATTCTCTAGAAGGTTTAGGTAGATATTTACTTTTGAATTTATTATTTTTGTTTCTGTTTCTATTATTAATAGTATATGAATTTCTTGAAGTAGTTTACATATTTAATATTTTTCGAATATAATTTGTTCTATTTTCAAAAATAAAAATTTATTATTATTTGATTTGTTTAGAAAAAGCATAACAATTGAGTTTTTAGGTTACTTTCATCTTGTAATAGAGAAAGAGGTCTAAAAAAATACATGTGATTAAATTCTTATAAGACCATGAGAAATCTAAAATGTCACCCAACAAAAAAAAAACATTGTTTAATATAATATTGGATTTTTGAAAACTTAACGAAAAGAATAATCCCGTCAAAATTTTGAACCACACGTAATTAACTATTCCATGTGGGTGGTGTCAATTCATTTTTGATATAAAACAGAGCATGTTACACAATTACTGTTGTTTTAATGCCACCATGAAGACATTAAGACCTGGTCCTGAGCTTTTCTATTCATATTCACATCATGGTTCATTTATTTATTAAGAGGAAGTTTACTTTTCACATGATAAAATCTTAGTTATACAGCATGCCTTGGCAAAATGTTGACTTTCTTCTAAAATGGGCATTAATTATGGCGTTCCACTTGCATCAACTAAATAATAGCCATAAGCACTCACTTGAGTTATTCTAAGATTTAAGTCTAGGTTAGGAATGACAATGGAGGTTAGGAATGACGATAAAGCGGACTTCTCCACCCAAGACCGACCTAGAGTGTCTTTTTTAAACCCCCTCCCAAAAACTCTTTAGCAAGATCTAATGTAGATATAAAATTTTAATTCAAATCCGAAATCCATACGCGTTGGGATAAACTCGATCCGTCTCAAGATCTGATGAAATTGTATATTAATATACACATATTTATATAATTATTATTGTCATTAAAAGACAAAATATATACAAAAAATGATGTTTTTGTAATGATAAGATAATATAAAAAAATGAGTTGTACGAGATTCAGAAAATATTCAATATTTATTGTATAATTATCATTGATGAAACTTAATATTATGAACATTATATAGTTTATTAATTAAGATACATAACATTCATTACATAACAACTTATACACAAAAAGATTAACAAGTAATCAGTTCAGTAATAAAGTAGGTTCACGATATTCAATAATACAGATCAGGTTGGAGCGGGTGAGTCGTGCCTTGATCCTAGGGCTGTCAATTTCCAATACGACCTGAAACCCGACCATAAACCCACACGGAAAATTAGCGGGTTGACCTGACCCGTTTAATAACAGGTCATTTTAGGGTCAACCCGACTTTGATCCGTTAATAAATGGGTGGACTCATGGTTGACCTGCGAAACCCGAATTTGACTTGACTAACCTGTTTATGGGCTCTATGTTATTGTAAAATTCTCATCTTAGCTTGAAAATGAAGGATGTTGTCACTATTCAATTATTCAGACACACTAACACTTAACAATTTTTTCACGTTTTCATGTTTATTCCTATATCAACTTTTTACATTTTTATTCTCATCTTAGCTTGCAACAAGTGAATGACGACAATACCCTTCTTTCATGTTTTCATGTTCATTCACATCTTTTTATATAGGTATTTCTCTGAACGGGTTACACGAATCAAACCTAAAACTCGCACGATTATATATAAATGGGTCAACCCGAAACCGACCCGTTTAATAAACGGGTTGAGCTGACCCGACCCGAACTCAACCAAACACGACTCGACCCAACTCGAACTCGACCTCGACCCATTGACAACCCTACTTGATCCGATTATAAACTCGGGTCTCTCAAAAGCAGATCGAAAGTCTACCTGTCCTGAAGACACGACGAGACGGGTCTAAACAGGGAGGATCAACCGGCTCTGAACCGTAAACCAATCTCATTGTCAATCATAGTCTAGGTTATTGCTGATGTAAATGGATCTGTTTTGACTTAGAACGAATGTGATTTTGTCATATTATATGCCCTATCTCATAAGTAAGGGTGAGCAAAGTCAATTTCGATCGATTTGGTTCAATTCTAAAATGAATTTGGTTCGAATTTATTCTGAAATAATTTTTCTGTTATGTTTAATCGAATTAACCAAAATTTTGTTATAGTATCCCGTAATATGGTATTGCAACACTATAAATAATAGGTTTAGTGATAAAATACAAAGTTTACTTACTAAAAATAAATCAAATTTTATTATAAACATAAATTTATATTTTACTTTCAATAAATTAATTAATTGAGTAATAATTTTTTGTTCTGTTAAATCGGTTACTGAATTGAATTAATCGAAATTAACTCGGATTGGACCCAGTTCGCTTTTTTTTTATATTTTTATAATTTTTTTGGGGGTGTTGGTTCGTTTTGATATTTTTTACCTTTACACTAAGAGAGCAAATCACCTGTACCTAAATTCTCTGTACCTTTTGTATCCAACCAATCAGAATCTCTAATTTTCACCTTTTTACAATTGATTCTAAGGGTCTAATTACAAAAAGATGAAATTCAGGGAGTCTTTATTGGTTGGATACAGAGGGACAAGGAATACTGGGTACAGATGATTATTTCTTTTACACTAACCGGATTGATCGAATAATCGCCCCTACCCATATGACAATTGTATGGAAACAAAATATTTCGATATTGTTCGTAACTAAAGGTATAAAACACGAATAGACAGTATGTACAGACAAATATCGATTTATGAAAAGAATATATGTTTTCGTACATTTTTTTCTTATTTTAAACCAAGTTTTAAAGTAGGATACAATGAACACAGACGAAATGTTTATAGTCTCGGTCCAAACTAGACGTTGAATAAACACAATTTATAACACTATGGATCGCAACTTCTTTGTTAAACAGCTTTGAATAACCAACCCAATAAAAGTCAAGTTTAAATATTCGTGCACATCATGCATTTGACTGTACTTCTTCCCCTTTTATTATCATGTCATATTCGATACAACATAAAAGAAGTAAATGCATGTACTGTGTTTGAAATTGCATGGATCAAGGGAAGTGGCAAGCGAATATTGCCGAGAAGTACGCCTGCTGGGCTTCCGCTTACTGGGGCTGATATCCCAAAGCTTAGGACTGGAGGAGAACTACATAGAGAGAGTCCTTGGAGAGCAAGAGCAGCACATGGCTGTAAATTACTACCCGAAATGCCCAGAGCCCGAACTGACTTACGGGTTGCAAGCCCACACGGACCCGAATGCACTCACCATCCTTCTTCAAGACCAGACCGTGTCTGGATTACAAATACTTCAGGAAGGTCGATGGTTCTCGGTTAAACCTCATCCTAATGCCTTGGTTATCAATATAGGAGACCAGTTACAGGTATTTTTATTTACAAATGCACCTAGATATAACCTATTTTATTCTCTTAAATGCATGTATTATATGTCTGGTGCATGCAGGCATTGAGCAATGGACGGTATAGGAGCGTGTGGCACAGGGCGGTGGTTAACGCAAGCAGTGAGAGGATGTCCATCGCTTCCTTCCTTTGCCCGTGCAATAGTTCGGTTATTTGCCCTGCTGAGAAACTAACTGAAAATGGGGTACCTCCTGTTTACAGGAGTTACACTTATGAAGAGTATTACAAGAAGTTTTGGAGTAGAAATCTGGATCAAGAGCATTGCTTGGAGCTTTTTAAAACGTAGTTTGCTGGCAGGAGGCATTGTTAAGTTTTTTTTGCATTAACGGAATTGATATATATGTATATACTTGTATGTGACTATGTGTGAGCACACTATCGTACACGGTAGAAGTTATGAATGAAACTGCATGTATGGAACGAAGGATTCAAGTTTTAATCTTTATTAAGTCATTATGTAACTACAGAAGTCTTCTGTCTGGTACGAACAAATTTTCCGTTGGTTTGATTTGGTCCAACAATGAAATTAATTAAATCAAACAAAAAATCAATTATAACGACTGAAAGCATACCGATTAAATTAAGTTTAATTGGTTCGCTTTGATTATTCAATTTATCCAGATTAAAATATTTCATATTTAATATTTGGAATATTTATTCAACGCTAAATTATAATATAAAAATTTAATTGAAGTATTCTTTTGCACTGTTTTTTTGTACTTGTTAATAGCAATTTTGACAAATATATGATAAATAAAATTTATGTAAGCAATCATACTAACTTAAAAAATCATTACAAAACGGTAATTTTAACAATATAATATATGTACGATTAATTTTCGTTAATGCTATAACCAAATTAAATTATTTTACAGATCAATTTTAATCAGATCTTTTAAAATCAAACCATTCAAAATAACTTAGCTCGATTGATTTATTTGGTCTCCCCCAAGTATACTCACCCTTACAGTCTAACAACCGTTATTATTTTTATCTTTATCGTTAGTTTTAATTCAGTTGCATAACGCATTAATAATTTATAATTTGTCTAGCACTAGAAATACTGGGAATTGTGACTGACGTGGACAAAGATCGTCGACTCCATTTTCACGTCTGGCAAACACATGTTATTTTATTACTTATCTAATTTAATAATTAATTTATTCAATTTTCATTATATTTAAAAAACATTTGACGATACTAATTTGATTCCCAAAAAATAAACAAGATATTCCAGGACCTTCATTCAATCCAATAAATATTTTTGATCGGCTAAATTATTGTTCATAATGATCTATATGTTCATGTAATTCAAATACTTAAAGATTATTCAAAGTCTAATTGGCATGACAAATTCATGTTTATTGACCCGTTTTTTGGCAAAACAGTCATGTCATAGATTTCCCGCAATCGAAGTGCTCAGGACATGGATATAGGCTCAGGAGATCCCGAATACACATGGTTAAATTAGAGAAACACTCAAAAAGGTGGATATATGAAGGTTGGGTCTCGAATCGGTAAGGGTCGGCTCGGCCTACCACTTCTCTTCCCGGATCGTTGAAGCTCGGCTCGATGAGGCCGCCTCACCACATCATGAAGTAGCATCTCCGGGTTGACCATGTCGAGCCGGGCTAGGTCGAGCTGGGTATTGGGGATGCTTCGAAGACCTATTCATCTACCTAAATACTTGGTTAACCCACTCCCTACAACTTCGGATAAAGGGACACGTATTCTTATCAAGCCAACTTGGATACTCCTATTGCTTGGAGACTCATTCTAACCACTCCTAGATAGCCGGATCGAACACCACATGGCATGTCGTGCTGGGCGTGCTTCCTACTTATAAATTGTTCTAAGACTGAGATTGTGAAATTGTTTTGTGATTGCTGGAATATTGTGAATTTTGTGTTGGTCGTAGAAGAACTAATTTCTATACAACATTTTGGCATGCCAGGAAGAGGGGCGTGCAAATTCATTCTCTGTTGAATTCAGATAGTTATTAATTTCAACCTACGAAGATGGTGAAAAGGACTCGTGTTGGAGATACAGGTACTAGGAACGAGGGTAGTCAAGAGGCTTCGTCTGTAGATAGTACTTCCAATCAACTTACTCCGGAGTTGATGGACGATATGATTAGAGAATTGAAATCGTGTATAGAGTGGAAAGATGAGCTCCTACGCAAGCAGAAGGAAATGACGAATACCTTATTATCGCGACTTGATGGATCGGGAGGACAATTGATACAAGGAGTGAATGCTGGTGCAAGAACCAGTGATGTAGCGTGCAATACCTGCCATACACTACCAGTGCATAACGATAGCTAACAGAAATAAATATGAGAGAAGAAAGGAAATAGAATAGAAGGGAAGAGAAAAGAAGAAAGGAGAAGGCAACAAACACAATATCATAGTTACAGAAACTGTTGAATATCTCACATCGTATTAGATAACATATAATAATTATAGGTGATATAAATGAGACAATAATAACTATACAAACGACAAAATCAGAGTACATGCTTATACAGTTATACAAACAATAGAATTTATACAAGAATAGTAAACTCCCTGATAACTATCTCACAATAAGTAACACTATCAAGGATTCACAGTGCAATACAACTAAATAAATAACAATAATACAGGTATAATATAAAAATGTATTGCTTCCTGCGAGTCCACCTCCAAAGATCCAAGCAATGATAATGCTTGTCAACTCATCAGCATCGTCGATGAGCACCCAAGACAATAAGAGGAAACATAAAACCTTGGGTCAGACAATAGTCTTGTGTGAGTGACAAACAACTCTCAAAATACTACAGAAGTCTTAATAGTATAACGAACATAGGTATGGAAAATCATATCTGTCCTGTCCTTGCATACACAAAGTCAGCACATGAAATCAAGATAATGTGTGTCACCCAGAATAAAAAAAGAGAAAACTGTTCTAGGATAGAAGAATCTTCATAGCCCATCTTGGCCTCACTTCCCATTCTCTCTCCAGAATCCTAAAGGTGATAGTCTACTCAAGAAGTGAGCATATAAGTGACAAAGAAACCATAACAACCATCATCGGAATCTTAACTATCACCTTCGAAAGTTGTGAATGCACTGATACTCATATGGTACCTCCAACCAAGGATTAATGAAAATCCTGATCCTAGCAGAAACTCTTTGCTTCCCCAACATGTGCCAACTTGGCCCAGGTTCGCCACCTAGGGTACACGATCCTACCAATCCTAATGGGCGCCCCTACGGTATCCCTGCTTTGAGCTCCGCTAGAACAATCCGAGCTATCAACAATTCCTTGGATAATCACTAGCAGAGTACACCTCTCTGTCAATCTGAAGCATGAGTCTCACTCAACCAATCCATTATCTTGAAGCTTCGCTACTACAAATCACTTCAACCGTTATAGCATTGTTCGCCACGAGCTGTGTCTGTAATCTCGTTTGCCATGAGTTACTACAATAATAGCTCCCTGCTTCGCCTGCAAGTGCCTTACAAGCCTAGGTTCGCCATCCAGGGTTCCCAATCCTACCTTTTCTTTGAGTTTGCTATTCATTAACTTCATTTCATCCATGAAGTAGATATCATATCGATCCATGATTCTACAGCGTCGTCCCACCACGAATTGCATAACACCGATCCATCCAGCAACCTCGCCATCCCATGAATCGCTTACATTGACCCATCCCGTCAATCCATCTTGAGCATATCCAAGTCTCGAACCAAAGAATCGCAGTCCTCAGCTCACTTTGAAGGTCAAACTGCCTTATCCATAGATTACACTATCCATTTGTACTCACTGTCGAAGCATTGATCCTTCCTTGTACCTATATATCTAATCGATGAGTCATCATGTCGAATCCACCATCGAACGATCATCTGATCTAGCTCGTCGAAAACTCGACGTCAATGTTGGTCAAGACAACCAACAACCATGGCTGTTTAACGATATTTTTCGTCAACACCTGAGATTAGTCCATGGAAGTGGAGCTAAGGGAAAATAGGTCTATTTAGCTTTCAGGAGTTTGAATTAGTTCACCATTTCCTAGATATCAAGGTTTTGATCCTAAAAGACTAGTTATTCTTCCCTCAATGGGGTGAGCATCACGCTTAAGCGACTCAAGAAACAACAGTTATCTTGGGATAAGGGTTCTCTAAGCACGACCCTCGATAAGGGCTAAACGGCTTGTAGAAAGGGGTTTCGCACTGACTTTGCTGAAGGGTTTAGGCATGGGTAAGAGTTTGTACACATGTAGGAAGCAAATAACATATAGCACTGGTGATATCTAAGAAATATCATGAGAAGAACATAAGGAAATACACTAGGTATTGATCCACTCTTTATTGTTCTTTGATTTGAATTACATAGGTGATTGCAAGTGAAATCCCCAATGTGATTTGGAAATTAAGGTTTACTCTAGAGAAAAAGAGTAGAAGAATAAGAATGAGAAAATCGCCCCAAAAACGAGACCCCTAGGGCCTTATTTATAGATAAATCGGGGACCCTTTTTCTATTGGGACAGCAGTACCCCATGTTGGTCGCTTTTCCCTTTGGTTCCGGGAGTTCTGTCTCTCGACCGCTTTTGAGGTGCTAGTTCCTACTTTCAAGAGGAGGGTTTCGGTCTGCAGAACTTCTTTTCGATTGCTTGTCCATCAACATTGCATTGATCCCGAGTTGGTCAATGTGAATAGCTTCCGGAAGTAGGCTTCCGGATGCTGGCTCTCGGTCTTGTTATTAACACTTCGTGGAGCTTGTCTTTGTGATTCAAGTGAAAGGTTGTTGGGTCCGCCACCCCTGTCGGTATCGACACTAAGCAGATTAGTGTGGATAGTTTGCCTCTCTTTGGGGTTTTGTCTTGCCTTTCGGTAGACCCCTGAAATGTAGCCTTGCCTTTCCGAGAGGTTGCTTCTGGTGCTTTGTTAGTTACTTATTAGGGTAACTTCTTGGGAACTAACTAATGGAGGTCTCGATATTTGGTTTTCTGATAATCTGCGTATGCCTTAAATTTTTTATCTTTGACGCTTTCGTCTCCTTATGTATTGGTATTAAGCAATTTAATACCGATAACCCTTTCGTCCTTATAGGTCTCAGATTGTTTCCTTATGCTGTAGGCTTTTCCTTGTGTTGGGCTTTTATTGACGGAAGACCCCCTTCTGCTTGTGGCGGTCCATTACCCCTTCACTGCCAGCCTGTTACGGTGCTTTATTTTGGTAGTAACATTTGGCCCTCCCTTAGTGAAGGGGTATTTTCGACTTTTCAAGTCAAACTTGTCTTGGTTGTGATGTTGTACGGTTTTGACTATGCAGGGTTTCCAACTTTTTCCCCTTTTATGGGTGGATTTGACTCGTTAATCTGATCCTATTTGTGCGATTGAGGTTAAAAGCGTATCTTTTGTTAGAAATTCCTTCTTCTTCTTTCCTGCACAGCACATTACTTACGCAAGGTTACTGTTCATCAAAATTTCTCTAGCTCCTTTAGTGTTTCAAATTTGACACTTTGTAAGTATTTTTAACCTAATTAAAGATGCGAGTTTTCATTATGCCTTTAACCCGTTTTAAGAAATTAGTCAGAATTCAATGTACCTAATGCAGGTTAATCCTTGATGATAGTAGGGATAACGCCCAATGGCGGACCCCTAAAGCTATACCCTTTTTTGCCAATAGACAATATACCTAACCATTGGTATGAGTGAACCCCATGTCTCTATTATTAACTTAAGTAACTTCTAACTTTGCTGGTACCGGGGTTTATGTTCATTTGGATTCTGGCCCCTAATGGTTTACGGTTTAGTGGTGGAAATGCTATTGCAGTTTTTGTTTTCTCTTGGTCCCGGTGCCGACAAACATTTAAAGCCTAAATAAAGCATTTTGACTTGGAATTCACTTGCATTGGGCTCTAAGACGAACTAGGATTTTAGCAATGATCTAACTAATTGTTTTGTACCAAAAATCTAGTTGTCCTTCCGCATTAAGCGGTTTATGCATGAGCTTCGCTAGTATTAACATTCTCAGTCAGTTTCGGTATTTAGTGGGTCAATTACCGAACAATAGCATGCTTCTATGTTACCTACTCACTTACACATGACTCATATGTTCCCTCATTAAAAGAAACATAACTAAGTCTTATATTATGGTATGATATCACCTGGTAGGACCATGTTTGAGACTCAACAATCTAGCAGCTCTAAGTCAGGCAGATCTGTTAAGCCTCGCACCAAGAAGGCTCCTCTTCCTCAATGCTCTTTCATCAATACCTAATAGGAAGTAAATGCCATACTTAGAAGTTTTGGTATGACTAATATTGATGCCCTTCCTGCTTATCCGCAAGATACTATTCAGAATACGTCGGAAGGGTATTTTTTCTATACTGTCATTCATATCTAACAGGAAGATTTCTTCCCTTTTACAGCATTTGTTCTTAGCTTCCTGCGTCACTTGGGGTTTGCCCCTATTCAACTTTCATCAAATACGTACACTCTTCTTTTATGCTTAGAGATTTTAGCGCTTGAGTCGCGCCAAACTTCTCTTAACGCTAATCTCCTGCGGTTCCTACTCCGTTTAGCCAGAGTGTCCGACTCGCTCATCCTTCGTCCTAACCCTACGAGAAGATGGGATAACGATCCCATCAATAAGTCTAGCGATTGGGAAAACCAGATTTTCTACATCAAGTGTTCCCTTGGCATATTGGGGGCTTTCGTCGATCTGGGTAAATGACCTCTCCCTTCCTTTACTTTCTTCTTATCTCTTATCGGGTGTTACTTCTTTTTAGCTTTCATTCCTAAAAAGGTGGAGCTTGAGGCAAGTGAGGTCCAAGTTATTGATGCTCTAGGCAAGGTTCCTGAGGAACTGATGCAACGTTCTATTCTATTGACCTTAGACAATTTCCATATACATGCCTTCTAGACAAAAGATTCTGGGGCAGCCTCCAATCCGCTTTTCGGGCATTACAAGTTTCTCTCCTAGTGCAAGTGATTTTAATCTCTCATCTCCATTACTCTTGGGTTCTAATGACTCAGTTACCCTGGGCACCAATGCACGCCTTATTCTGGTCTCCTCTGCTAACTCTAGTCATTCGTTAAAAAAAAGGCCAGCTTCGCCTGCCAACGATCATCCTTCTAAGAGACATAAAGATGCAAATTTTGTATCCTATTCTTCTAGTGAAAGAACCGTTACTTTGCCTGGTGGTCAATCGTTATCTAGTCCTATCATCCCTTCTTTCAATAATACCTCCAACGTGTATTCTTCACCAACTGAGACGATTGGAAGTGACTTTGTTGCAGGCTTTCTAGTATCTGGTTCTCAGGAAATTTCGGATTCGAAAGAACATGAGCCAATCCTATTCCCTTCTTATTATTACATTGGTTCTTTGAATCCTCCTTTGTCAACTTCTGACTTTGATGGTATTGTTAAATCTGCTCTTCCTTCTGTTGATGTTTCCAATATGCCGAAGCTTGCCCTTTCGGACTGGTGGATTTCAACCTTTACCTTATTAAGCGACAAATTTCGGTTTGCCCTTTGCTCTTTCTAATTTCTTGTTAGTTATTTTCACATAAGGGTTGATATTCCTTTTTTCTTTTCCAGATATCTGAAGGTTGGCATATCTCTCGAATGATGGCTGCTTCATCTTCTCTTGAGGTGAGTAGGCTCAAAGAATAAAACATTGTGTTAACGTCTAAGGTCCGCGACTTAACTCTGGCGAAGAGTGAAAGCGAGGAGTTACGTGAGCAACTGAGAACATCCCTTGAAAAAGAAAGAGAGAATAACCATGCTTTGGCTATCGAAGTCTCGGCTTTTGAAAGTGAGCGGGCAGATATACTAGCTGAGCATGTAGAGGAATTTACGGTAAAGGAAAAGCGCTTTCTGCCGCTAAACGAATAATCTATGAGTCTTAGAATAAGTTTTCTTATTTCTGAAAGAACTTCTCCCGGCGTGGTGACAGAGTACTATGAGAAGTCTCTTTTGTTAACTTATTGTGACAACTTCAAAAAGTTTCCTGACATGGACTTCCTTTGTGTTCACCCTTCAATCCGGAGTAGAGTTATGGGAAGAATAAATTTGGGAAAACAGGATATTAAGATTCCTGATAAAAACAAGGTTAAGTTCGAGGATCTCTTGTTCATTGAGGGATTGCAAGAAAACCAAAAATCTGGTGATGAGGAGGAATTGGTGTTAGATGATGGCAGCGGCGGTAGAGATGACCGAAATAACGAACCTAACCCCGAGTGTAGGGGCTGCGAGAATAGCAAAGCTGCTGGCACATTTTCTTTGCTCGTTAGCGACGCTTTGGGCTTTAGGGATATAAATGCTGATTCTCCATGTTCCCCTATTACTCTATATGGTGATGATATGCCCACTAAAGAGATGGTTTTCTCAGAACCCAATAAAAGGGAGAAAATGGTGCAGCCTATCTCCCCTATTCGTCAGATATAACTTTTCGCTCTTGAGTCGTTTTCATTCCTGCATTGGGTTAGTTTTCTTTGTTTTGAAGCTTACTGATATTTGTCGAACTTCTCGGTATGACTTCTTACTACCGGAGGTGATCTCTTTTTACTTACCATCATTATGACAAAAACTCTGTTTTTACTAATGACACTGTTTTCAAGGACGACTTGTGTTATTTATCTAGACTGAAGAGAGAATTTCTAACAAAATCTGCTTATAAGTTCACATGGACTTTATCTAGACTGAAGAGAGAATTTCTAACAAAATCTACTTATAAGTTTACATGGAACGCTTTTTAAAAGAGCTTAAGATTATCTATACTAAGAACCCCAAGCTCTCTTTTAATTTCCTGGGGAGTGACTGCAAGACGATACTGCAGAAACTTAGAGCTCATCACGCAAAGTTGATATGCAATATGAATCATAGAGCATAGTGGAAGGAAAAATTAAACTATTATAACTCTTGTAATTAACGCTCGTTTGTATGGACATTAGGTATTAATCTCTTTTGAACGAATAATATTATGGTTTACCATTGTTATTTATTTTCTGAAAATAAGTCTTTTAAGCGGCAACTTATAAAATAGGAAAAATCGACCGAGGACCTCCTATCTTCTGCCACCATGGGTCGAGAAATTTTTTCGAAGATCCATCCTATTAATATTGATGATGGGTCTGTTTCTGTCAAGGAACTATCTATGGAGCATTTGAAAACAAATAAGCATTTTAGAGGGTTTATTAAGGTAGAAGGATAAAACCATTTATGAATTAAAGAGAGAGGTATAGACGAACCACTCCATTGATTTTGACCAAGAAAAGGACGAGTTATACCATCAAATTGTTGATTTAGAAGTCAGACGCGATAATGCATTAACAGAATGTAAAGCTTGGGAACCCGCTTTTGGGTGTACCTCAAAAATATCTACACCTAATTCTCTATGAGTCACAACAAAATTTGAGGCCCTGAATTTTGAAATAAGTCATCTCATGAGGAATTCCCCCCTGGGTTAGACGGTTCCCTCGTTAGTATGTGGTATTAGAAAGTCAAGGATGAGATGAAAAGTTTTTATGACAAAAAGTGTAATGATGACACGCTCTGGCGTATTGACTTTTGCACCTCTAAAGTTAAGCAGCTACGAATGCTTTACGAAGGGATGCTTTTAGTCTAGAGCGGCAAAATAAAATTCCGTGTGCCAGGGGTAAGACCTATAACCGAGCTTTGAAGTTAAAACTGAAGCCCTCAGACGATCCACATAAAATTATGGAAAAATGGTAGGAGATCAATGAAATTTTAGGCACTGCAATTTGTCATGCTAATAATTCCCCCTTATCTAAGGGAAGTGAGCATTAGGAGGATGTATAGGTATCTTTAGTTGTTAGACTTTCTTTTGAACAACTAATAATTTTACCTTGTGAATTAACTTATAAATGGGATGCATAGTTACTTGATATATGACTCTTGTCTATGTTTCTCGTAAATAATATCAAGTTAAATGTAAGGTGTTTGAGGAACATCCCTGATCGAGAAGGATTGTAACCTTAGCTTGAGGGCATTTAAGTAGAAGAACCATGCTATCATCTTGAACATGGGTAGTCGATCCCTTCACCAGGAATTAAGAATTTCAATCTAGTATCCCTGGTTAAGGTGGTAAGGAAGGGAGGCCGAGATCCCCTATTCTGGCAGCAACAAGGCTTTGATCCATCTTCTGGACAAGGGTGTAAGACTAGGAATCTGCTTCCGGTAGTAATGGAAATCTGGTTCCCAACCAGTTTCAGATTATCAAGAAGGTCAATTTTCTCTTTTTGATAATAGTTGAGCTTCTGAACCAACCCAGGTTCGGGTACATTAAGAAAGGGTCTGAAACCTTCTTTTGGCAATAATTGAGATTCGAACCAACCCAGTGTTCAATTGTCGAGATTGGACCGAAAATTCCCTTCCAGCATCAATTGAAATCTGAATCAACCTAGATTCGGGTATTTAATAGGAATTCTGAACTAACCCAGATTCAGGTATTTAATAGAAGTCCCGAACTAGCCCAAATTCGGGCATTTTAATAGATTGAGGGCCAGAAATCCTCTTCTGGTATTAATGTTTTGTTATCTCCTTTGGGTTTGATTTATGAAGCAGAGGCTGTATGTTCTTCTTTAGCCGCTCTCTAGGCTTTTATTGTCAAAACAAAGGATGCGCATGCTTTATTGGCCACTCTCTGGGCCCGTGTGTCTGGTGCGCTTGACTAGCTTCTCCATAAGTAGGGCCCAAGGACTTACCCGACCTCCCTCCAGGAGGCGCCTTATCCCGACCATCATAGGCGATGATAAGGTCTTAGATGCTTAAACTAGGCCATCGTAGATGTGAAAGTAAGGTTTACTCTTTTGATGCTCTACCTGGCCATCGTAGGCGCTAGTAAAGGCTTACACTCCACCCCCTCCAAGGGGTGCCCTATCCTAACCATCGTAGGCAAGGATAGGGGTTCGCACTCCCTTCTGCGAGTAATGGAGAACATATAGAGGTAGGATGTTCTCTTCTGCGATCATAGGTAGGACGTGCTTAGTTCATAGCAGAGGTAGGGCATACTCTTCTGTGAGTTGTGACACCCAACGTCCGTTAATGTCACTCATTAACATAATGCATTAAGTTCCGTGAAGCGTTATAGGTAAACATAATAGAATCTCACAAAATAGATATATAAAATAGTAGCGGAAATTTAAAACTTTATTTTCCAATAGAAAACACCGTGGTCAAAAAATCTAGTTACAACATCAGACTGAAATACTAGAAAAAATACATCAAATAAAAACATCCGTCTTGCGCTAAAAACCATCAGAGTATAGAAGTAAATAGCCATAGTCCCCATAAGTAGCCATAAACAAGTAGACAAGTAGTCAAAGTGATACATTGAAGCAAATCCAAATCTAGCAGAAATATAAGAGAGAGTCCTAATCAATCATGGGTGTTCCCACCCTCAAAACCTAAGGGGTGAGGGAAGGAAGAGAGAGAAAAGGAAACAAAACGGGTCAGACATAAAGTCTGGTGACTCCAGTGAATTTTAGCATATAAACAGGTAAAATTAACATGACAGTAAATAAAATGGATGAGAGATAACTGTAGTAGATGACAGGTATAAATAGGGTGGACAGGATTTATAAAATAAACTGGATAAACTATGCTTCTCAATTACTTTTTCTACACCAATACTAGTATACCGCATTAAGTGTTTTCCAATTACTTAATAGAAACAAAATGATCCAAGTAGAACATAATGGTAGACTTAGGTGTACTTCTAATAAAGGGTTTTACCCCCAAACAGGAATAACAGGTACCTAAACAGAAATAACGGGTGTTACCCAAACAGAAATAACAGGTACCAAACAATACTAGATGTACCCTAATTACTATCCCCATCGATCGGCTCCCTACCACGTAAATACCCTATGTTAGCCCCACAGTAGGGTGTATTACTTTCTAAAGTGGCAACCACCAGAAGGACACATACCTATTTACAGGTGTTACAGTGGTTTATTTTTCCAAGCAAGCCAGACCCATGCACGCACATGACTCCATTGCAACACGCCATCAGAACACCTCTCCCAAATGAACCTCTTACAATCCATTCAGTATGCGTGCCCTGACCCCTACCTAGTGCGGGGTCCCCTCTTTAATACCAGAATGGGTTTTTGACTGATATGGGCCCCACACAACAGATAACACGATCCATCCCTTAGGCTTGTGTCCCCAACTCACTAGGATTTTGACAGGTTATGCCTAATAGATTAACAAGCCCGTATAACCCCATCAAACCAAACAGGTTAAGTTTAATGTGTTCATATAACTCCCATAGATTAAACTGATTTACTTTACCCCATTGATTCAACATGCTTACTTAACTCCACCCACAGATTAAACAAGCCACAAATTAACAGGTTTATATGTATATAACCCCCACAGATTAAACAGGTTAAGTATTACAGGTTAACAGGTATGCATAACCCCCAACGTGTTTCACAAGTTACTTACAGTTTCATTAACATGTTTCGCTTAATCTTTAAATTAAGCCTACAGATCTATTTGTTTTAAACCACAAGTCATAATTCACAGTTTAAGATATGCCCCAAATTTTGGTCATATTTCACAATATAGTTTGTTCCCCAAATCCCAGTCATGATTCATGTACAAGTTATGACCCTAAATTACCATTCCCAATCATTCCCGATTTAACCCAATTTCGTCCGTATGCATATTTCAGCGATATCGGCCCAGGCTCGAAGGTAGCCTAGGCTATAAAAATAAAAAGGGAATGAGAGAGAAGGAAAAAAGAAATATGCATATAAAATAAAATAAGCATATAATAACAGAGATGGGCATATGATAGCAGAATTAGAAATAGGCATATAAGAACTTGAACAGCAGATCAAGTGTATAGAAGGATACATGTAATAACAAAACTGTTTAGGCATGAATCAGATTCTTAACAGGTATAGGTTTAGATCCAGATTTATAAACATGTCAGGATTACTTGTTAAATGTTTATATCTAAAAGTAACATGAACTCACAGAGATTGATTTAAAGAATCAGAGAATAATATGCTGAAGTTGTAGAAGAAATTCTCGTATTCGTATAAGCTGTTGTTGAAGAAAATAGGCTAATTCAATCCAAACTTGGGCAGCATCTCGTTGTCTCAATTGTTTTGGATGTATTAAAACAATAGAAAGGTTGTCCTATATATAGACTACCACCAACAAATCTAGTCCAGAAATTAGTCCACATTCTAGGAAAGAGAATTCGCCCAGATCCCCGTTGGGTCGAACCACACCCACCTGGGTCGGCTCATGGGTTGACCCATAGGTCGAGCCAACCCAGGTGTGGGTCAGACCCAATGGGTCCTATTCCCGCGTCGTTCTCCTTCTCATTTTATTTGATTACATTTGAATTTTTTGAGTTGATTTATATATATAATTCCCTTATACGTATACAAAATTTTAAGCTTAATAACTTTCTCATACGATGTCCGTTTTATGCGAACTCGGGGTCTATCTTAAGCATAATTCCAAAACGAACGCAAATGTAACGTCTGTTTTACTTAATTCCAAATATTTAATTAAGTACTACTTAGTTTATTGTTACAGTGTCCTTTAAAATTACGGGTGTTACATTCTCCCATACATTAAGGACTTTGTCCCCAAAATCTCTAAGTTAAGAGGAATATTCATCCTAACATCCATCAACCATCTACTCATTTATCAATCACATGCATCCATTTTCCTTAAAAGAACTATAATAATTGCTTGAACTTATGCAAAGGTGTGAGTATAGGTCCCTTAGGCTAATGCGAAAAATCAGGCGGTCTACTGATTCATTTGATCTCCTTAATGCAATGTATGTTAGTGCCATGATTCCAATATGTATGCAAATATTCCTATTATTTCATATAAATGCTATATGTGTGCACAATCTTCCATCCAAATGCAACATCCATATGATGATACAATCATTTCCATCCATAAAAGAAATTTAAAATGCACATATATCCATATGCAATATTTAAGTGATTGAGCTGATCTAGTGCCTAGTGTGTGTGTGTGTGTATGCATCCACGAGAAACCACTAGAAAACACTTGCATCCATCAAACATAACATGTCTCAAATACATGTTTACATCCATTGGTTTTCATACCTAAAGGTCGAAGATTCGATCGATAGGATATCCACAAAGAATAGAAGCAAGTATGAATAAAAGCTTGAAAAAAGAAGTTAAGAACTTACCCTTGAAAAGAAAAGGGTACGAAGCACGAATCTTGTCTTTAGTCTCCCAAGTTGCATCTTCGTGGTTTTCTCCCCATTGAATTTCATCAATTTGATCTCTCGGTTGTGAAGCTTCTTAACCTCTGATCCAACCATACGGGTAGGAACTCGTCTAACTGTCGCCTCTCGTTCTACCTCTACTTCCTCAAGCAACGACTACCTCTGTTGTATCGTGCAGACACTTCCACAAATGCGAAACATGGAAAACATCGTGAGCACCCGCCAATCTCTCTGGTATTTTCACCCTATAGGCCATCTGATCTATCCTTTCCACTACGGTAAATGGCCCTACAAACCTTGGTGCCAACTTCCCTATAGATCCAAAGCGAACCACATTCCTCAAAGTTGATACTTTGATGAAAACCATGTCTCACACCTGAAGCTCAATATCAGTTATTCTCCTATCTGCATAGTACTTCTACCTGTTTTGAGCTGTCTTCATGCATCGTCTAATAAAATCAACCTTTTCTGAAGTTTCTCTAATCATCTCAGGTCCAAGTAGAAACCCATCTGTTGACTCCTACCAACAAGTCGGTGATCTACAAGGTCGTCCGTGCAATGCCTCCAAGGGTGCCATGCCTATACTAGCCTGATAAATGTTGTTGTAGACGAATTCAACCAACGGAAGATGCTCCTCCTAAGTCCCTCCGAAGTCTAGGATACACAGCCTCAAAACATTCTCAAGAACTCTATTCACCCTCTCAGTCTGCCCATCGGTATGAGGGTGATACGCGATGCTCAAACATAACTGTGTACCTAATGCCTCTTGGAGGCTCTTCCAGAACTCACTAGCGAAGATGGGGTCACAATCACTCATAATGCTAGAAGGTAATCCATGTAAGTGGACTATCTCACGAAGATAAACTGATGCCAACCATGTTGCTGTTCTCTTACTCTTAACAGGAATGAAATGAGCGCTCTCAGTATGCCTATCTACTATAACCCAAATACTAGTGATCCTTTCCTTGATCTAGACAAACCATTGATGAAATCCATAGAGACGCTCTCCTACTTCCACTGTGGGACTTTCAAGAAATGAAGCAAACCACCAGGCCTTTTCTGTTCAGCTTTAACTTGCTGGCAAACTAAACATCGAGAGGCAAACTCCGCTACATCTTTCTTCATCCCAGCACAAAAGAAAACCCTCTTCATATCCCTATACATCTTATCACTGCCCAGATGGATAGTCATCCTTGAATGATGGGATTCCTCAAGGACTATCTTCAACAGACTCCCAACTCGGGGAACACAAAGCCTTCCATCTCGTCGCAACCACCCTCTATCAACCGTTGAATATTTACTGAGGTGATTAGAAGTCTCCCCTCGACTGAGCTTATCCAAGATGTATGCTATTTGTGGGTCCTCTCGCTGCGAAGATCCTATCTGATCCATAAGAGTAGGTCACACCTCTAAGGATACCAACAAACCAGGTATAAGATCCATAGATGGACTAAAATCGAAGGTCGATATGTACTCCAAGCTCCTCCCCTCTACGAATAGAGGACTCAAAGTCATCCTCTGCCAACTCAATGCATCCGCCACCACATTACCCTTTCCAGGGGTATAAGAAATCTCAAAATCATATAATGCAAGGAACTCCGTCCATCTCTGTTGTCTCAAGTTGAGATCCCTTTGCGAGAACAAATACTTGAGAGATTTTAATCCGTCTACAACTCAAATCTCTCTCCAAGTAGATAATGTCGCCAAGACTTAAGCGCAAATACTATAGTAGCCAATTCCAAATCATGGGTAGGGTAGTTCTTCTCATGAACTCTCAAGTGTCTACTACCATAGCACACTACCCTTCCCTTTTGCATTAAGACGACACCAAGTCCTGTACAACATGCATCAGTGTACAATGTGAACAATTTATTCCCTTCAGGAAAAGTCAAAGCTAGGGATGTTGTCAGAGCCCTCTTTAATCTCTGAAAAGCATCCTCACAGTCAATTCTCCAAGAAAAGGTTATATTCTTCTTCGTCAGTCTGGTGAGTTTAGCTGATATCTTTGCGAAGTCCTTGATAAACTTCCTATAATAGCCCGCTAAACCGAGAAAACGCCTCACCTCCGTTGCATTCTTTGGAACATTCCAATGTTGAAATGCAACTACTTTTGTAGGTTCCACCGCTGTCCCATTTTGAGAGACCACACGCCCTTGAAATCTTACTTCCTTTCTCCAAAAGTGACATTTGTTGAATTTCGCCTTAAGCTGGTGTGCTCGAAGTGCAGCACCCCACATTTTGTAACAACTAAATAATGCATATGTGTATATATATGCATAGACGTAAAGATTTAAAAGAAAAATATAATAATGATAATATATGATTGGATGTAATGAATACATGCACTGAAAAAGAAGAAAAAGATTAATGTAAATAAAATTGTGATGCATACATTAAAAGAAAGAAAGGATTGGTTAATGCAGTGTAAATATGTTGCATGCACTGATTTATTAATATTATGCATTAACAATAAAAGAGAAATGAAAGAAAAGTATGCATGCAAAGTGACAAGGTTGCATGCAACAGTTTAAATGAAAAGGAGAAATGTGAAATGAACAACGACCACCATTTTTTTAAGTCTTGTTAACAAAAGCCTTAGTAGTCCTGTTGTTTCGAACATATAGCTTGCATACAAGAGGTGTAGAGTTCGATCTTCGCCATCGTCATATTTTTGTTTTATGGAAACGACTAAAATAACACATGTTCTAAAAAGAAAATATGTATAAACATACATATAAGAAAAAATATACACATAAGGAAGTATATAATATATATATATATATATATATATATATCAAAATATATGTGCAAAAATATATATACTAGAGAAAAGTTCAAAATAAGACTGCAATCAAAGAAATATGACAATAATTAAATAACAGTACAACACCATTTGAATTTTGAAAACGAAATGTAAGTTGTGCGCATATATATATATATATATATACATGTAAAATGGTTACTAGAGGTTCTGTATACATATAAGGACCTTATATATGAATATAATTCAAATCAATTCAAAATTGATGGGAAGATAGTACATGTGATAAATTAATGCAATGGATTGATTGAAATAAGGAAAAGAAAACATGATAAAATGATTGCATTAAAGTTAAGGCATGTAGAATAAAATAATAAAGGAAGATTTGTATAATTATATACACATAACATTCGAAATCCAAAAGTAAAAGAATTAATGATAGGAAATAGAAGGCAAACAATAAGGGTTAACAGAAAGAAAAAAATTAAACAAGGAACCATTTATAAGGTTATATACATATATACAAAACGTGCATGCAAATATAGAGAAAAAAAGGAAAATAGGCGCATAATCAATTTAAAAGGAGTAAATCAAGAAATTGATTTAAGAATTAATTGAAAGGGGATATATGTGTACATACTTAGAAATATATGAAGAATGTATGCACATAATAAATAATGATAAAATGGAATTAATGTGCATAACGGTAGAAAATTAATGTGGCGCCTAATTGGCACATTTAATTGTCATGAAATGACAATGCATGCCTTGTTGGCTTTATTCTATTGGTCCAACTCAAAAATAATATTGACTTGGCAACATCCTATTGGCCTTATAATGTGGAGAGAATAGATTTCATTAGGGAAAATAGACGGTCAGTGTCAATTTGAGCTCCATATATAAAGGACCCTATAGCTATCCATTCTCATTTATTGCTTCTTCACTCTCTTCTTTTTCCTCCATGTAATTTCTGAATAAAATTATTTATTATAATATTAGAGCGCTATCCAAATGAAGAATAAAAAGAAAATTTATCGTTACTAAAGACAAATTCAGAAAATAAGGCGTTATCAACTGCAACGACAATACAAACTCATGACTCTCCATCTGCAACCAATCCAAAGAGATTCTCTTCTAAATCGACATATCAATGTGAGTGGATTTAAATTATATCACTTTTAATAATAGAATGTTATCGTTTGACATTCCCTGTTAACATGCAATGTAAATTTGTTAGAAATGTTAATTTGATATAATTATATGTTAAATGATTAAAAAGCTGAAATGTTAACATATGGAAATGTAAACTTGTTAAAAATATGGAAACAATTACTGTTGTACACATGTAAGTTTTAATTACATGATAAATTGTGACATATTATGTAATTGAACACTTAATCGTTAACCTTTGACATATTATACTTGGACCCTTGACTGTAAGAATTGTGGCAGTTACACGTTAAATTGTTAGAAAGAAATAATTACATGATTTATGATTACATGTTGTCATTTTAAAAATGAAGTTGATTACATGTTAGGAAAAACATGCGACATGGAAATTAGAAATGGATTTAATGTGAAATTAAGTATTACATGTAAAGTATAGATTATAGTAAAACTTGAAAGAATGAACACCCCTAAATTTACAGTAAATAGAAAACTGTAACCGCACTTAGACACAAGGTTAAATTCAACTTGTGGTAGAAATCTGCCCGGAACCGCCCGGAAAATCCAGCATCACAAGTTGTTAATTTAATGTGAGGTGTAACACCCCACTTCCATTAAGGTCACTCGCAAAGGGAATGCCTTAACTTCGTTGGAACGTTATAAGTAAACAGAACAGATATTTACAAAATAGATAAAGTAGTACTTGAAAATTTTATAACTTTATTACAGCAGAAACAGAAATAAGTTTGGTTACATCTTTCAAAACCACAATATCGGAATTCAAGTACATAAATTTCGGTCTTGTACAAAAACCTTTAGAATGCATAGAAATGTAGGTGCTCGTTGCTTGACTCTCATGAAAAGTATGTATAGCCCTAATAAAATATGATATCCATTGGGATGCGACTGGTATGGGCAATGGCCAAACACCACAAAATAGACTCTAAATAGGAGTTAAACGGAGGAACCGCTCCACTGGACAACATATGGTGATTGATTGTTACATATCTAGGGGGTGGATGGACGACCAAATCATCTCTCCTTGGAAATTTAGTTTCATCTTCTGAAAATCCAAAACGAGCACACATTTGCTAGTATAAGCCAAATGGGAGCATCCATTTGTGGCTGTCAGAAGGCACTCTCTCAAGGATTCGGGGCTGGCGATAAATTTGGCTAATATTCACTCCAGGACCAACAGCTGGAGCAGCCTCAGTTACCTGGCCAGAACCTTTGGGCTCTCCAAACATGATACCATCCTTGGGATCTTGACTAAATTGGTTCCTATTTTGCATTTCTACATAAGTGGGTATGCTTGAAAAATGAATTACAGCTAGGAGGCTAATAACTAAGGGAAAGCAACTCTGAATAAATGCGCCATTTAAGCTAAAAGCTACCAACTATACCTAGTCTTCAAAATCTACTAATAGTATAAACGACCGAAGTTAAAGTTGCAAGCTCAAAAGTTTTTAGATGGACTTGTCATTACAGATCAAGCATTCAAGGAAAATTCATCCAACAATACGAACCAGTCTTGACCGGTCGCATGTGATCCTTGTATATACAAAGGTTCCGGCTCAGTCGGTTATAAATAACTCCTTGTCGCACATGATAAATTTAAATGGGTCATACACATTTCGCTCGAATGGTCGCGTGAATCTCGATCATGAGTATATGAGAATGCACACCCAATTCAAAGAAGGTCACTCATAAGCGATCGGGTTAGGCTCATTCATAACCAGCTCCATATGTGAGTTAGGCAGAAACGACCCTTGCCAAACCAAACATGAGCGAACAGAGTGCACGAGAAGGGATATCAAGGGATTGTAGAACTCAATAAGTAAATGGAGGCTACCAACTTCAAACAGAACATGAAACAATAGTAACAACATCAAGGTTTTATGGTACGAGCATTTCAAGTAAAATTTGTGCTCAGCCAAGTGCAAAAGAGGCCAAGTTCTAATCACTCACGTATGATTACGGTTATAATGGATGAAGTATATTAAAGTGTTTTGGCAAGACAATTCAACGAACAACTTGCAGACATATTATTGAAACTAGAAAATCGAAGAGCTTTTGTGCGAATCAGATCTATCAAATGATTAAACACATAACCCTTGAGCGTACTAAGTCAAATCAAAATTTTCCAGTCATCACAATCACAACAAACTACCAAAATCTTTAATACATGCTCAAATAATTCAGTTTTTAACCCAACCCGAAACTTTTATAAAGCTAATGTGATTAACCCAAAAAAATAATTAAAGAGGAAAGTTCACGTACGAACGAGCAGGCGGTTTCGACTTTAATGGAGAAATGCTCCAGCTGATGTCGAAATTGGTGAAGCTCAGCTAGAAGGATCAAGCGCAATGACAAATTGAGGAAGGAAATACAGTCGAAGCCTGGGACGGATCAGAAGCAGTAGAAAAACTTCTAAAGTAGAACAGCCATTAAAACGGAGTCTTCAAAAAGTCGAAATAAATAAAGAGTGGGAAAATGAAGAGACAATATTTAAAGAAGACTAAAAGGCCTTTTCAGATTAAAATGACATGTCAGCTCGATCAGATATGAATAACCCACTTAATTGTACCAAAAAGATAGCTCGTCAGATCCAGCCTACCCGCTCGAGCACAAGTAATTCACATGAATACATAAATATGTTGGCCCAATCAATCAATCAGATCTTGTCAACAAACGACTACGTCTGTGAACAAGCGACCATGAGGTCATTCAGTTTTGAGTAAAAACGAGCCGTTAGCAAGCGTGCTCGTCTTATAGGAAACTAGACTTAATCCATCAAATTGTGCTACATTTCATTGTTTTGAAGCATGTAATCTTTACAAATTAAAAATTACAAACTTCGAGGGGCAAATGCTTATCTCGTAAAAATCATATGTGCATTGAAGGATTAAGTTCGTAATTAAAAACTGTAAGACGAGCACTCACAAGGTTCGCACACTCATGCTCCAACCAAGGTCGTGCATACACAACAAGGTCAAACATAAGCCATGGCTCGATCATATGAGCAAGGATCAGTCATTTGTATCAAACAAAGTTGCTCGTACATCAGAACAAGTTGGGTCGTCCGCTCAACACAGTCAGGATCGGTCATACACCATAGCATGACCAATACAAAGAGGTCAAGAATGGCATGGCCCAAGGATAGTAAGAATCATACATCCTGTAAAGGTTGCCTATGTTAAGGGAAGTCGCTCGATCTTATATCGAAAAGGTCAGTCGTACAGGACAAGGAGAAAAATTGGTTCCGGTCACTCGTTCCACTCTGTAGTCGTTCGTTCATACTACCCCGATCAATCGTACATAGTAGGGAAAACAAAGATGCCAGAGGTCGCATATGCATCCCATATCCGCTCATAAATTGCAGCCACAATCGTTCGCTAAGCCCCCAATCAGTCACTAATACTTTGGTCATATGCTACCAGATGTCATCTCCTGAATGATCGCACGTTTGTCTACTCTACAAGCCTCGGTTGCCCATTCATTTACAATCTGATACAGATTCTCCAACCAGATATTATTTTTCGGTCATAAAAGGCTTAACATAATGACCTGGTTGGTCGTTTTTATACCAACCAAGAAGCTTTGACAAGCCACATGACCGATCATCGCCTGTCCGCCCATTCAGTATGTTCAGACCTATGTAGTCGTTCGCTCCTATGTAACCATTCGCTCCCATAAAGCCGCTCGTGCGGGACAGCTGAATACAACCATCGACAGTTGGCTATAGCTAGGCAGTGGCATTTTTGTAATTAATAAGACAAACGACCCATAGCTTGCATATATGAATTTCAACTCATTTCTTCAGGGGAGCTCACCTATAAATAGGCCATGACTTCCACCATAATGGGGATGGACTCCTAGCCATCACGAAGTGCTGCTGAATTCTTTCCTCTGCCATTTCTTAAGCATTTCAACCATCGTCATCATCTACACTTGAAGGTGATTCACCCATTTGGCCATGGCATCTAATAGAGTCCTATAAGTAAGAAAAGGTAAAAGACGTCCTCCTGATTCGTCGCTCTTCCATCCATCTACACCACAGATTCCACTATTCCTCCATTGAATTCCGTGAATTTAAGCGAGATTTGTATGTGAGAGTGAGAATATGTTGAGTGAATGAGAAGATGTATGAACAAGGAGAGCTTATATGCTTTGTAATCATTCTCATGATAATGAAAACTAACTTCATAGTGGACGTAGGCCTAGCTTAGGGCTGAACCACTCTAAAAACATTGTCTCCATTTTACTTTCTTCACATTTTTACTCCTAACTTTTATTCATTGCGGCTCCATTTACTTTCGAACCACATTGGTGAAGTACGACTCACGTACCATTGGTGTTTGAGCCACTTTTTGGTGAAAAGAGAGGCATTATCTTTTAGGGGGAGAAATTTGAACATTTTACTAACCATAAATCCCTAAACTATTTATTTTCTCAACAAGACCTAAATTTGAGACAACAATGGTAGATGGAATATGTTGCCTCATTTGATTTCATGATCCAGTACACCCCAGGTAAGGGGAACATTGTGGCGGATGCTTTAACTTGGAAACATGTGACTTTGAACGCAATGACTGAATGGAAACAATTAGATTTCCACTCTATTTTTAATTTGCAACCCTCACCAACCACTCTTAATGATTTTCTTGGGGATATGATCATTACACCTACCCGTAGAGAGAGGATCCAAAGTGCACAAGGCTTTGAGATGGAATTAAGACTCATAAAAGAAAACGTAGGAAAGAAGGAAACCTATCCCCATTTGGTGAGATATTCGATCAGCGATAATGGGAGCTTACTTCGGGATGGACGACTTTACGTCCCTAAGGATGAAGGGTTGAGGAAAAAATTATGGAGGAGTTACCTAAGTCAAAATTGACCATATACCTCGATGGTGATAAAATGTACAAGGATATGAGGAGGAATCTCCATTGAGAAGGATTGAAGAGATATGTAACCGAGTTCACGACCAAATGTTTAACATGCCAAAAAGTGAAGTGGGGCAAGGGAAGCCCGAAGGAGGTTAATAACTTTAGATATCCTCATGTGGAACTAGAACATATTTCCATGGACTTTGTAGATGGAATTCGTAGAAGTCAAAAGGGTAATGAGGCCATTTGGGTTATCGTAGATCGTTTAACCAAAAGTGCCCATTTCATACCTGTCAAGAAGACATGGACTGCCACCTCATTAGCCCAATTATATGTCAAAGAGATAGTCAGATTACATGGTATCCCATTGAGTATCGTGAGTAATAGGGACAACTTATTCACAAGTGAATTTTGGAGAAGCCTACAAACAACATTGGGAGTTACTCTTAGTTTAAGCACAGCTTATCATCCGCGAACTGACGGACAAACAGAAAGAGTGAACAAAATCTTGGAAGTCTAGCTCAGAGCTTGGATCATCGACTTTGGAGTAGTTTGGGAGCAACACCTACCGCTTGTGGTGTTTACAATGAATAATAGTTATCAAACGACGATTGGTATGACCCCTTTTGATGCTCTTTATGGGAGGCTATGAAAATCGTCGACTTGTTGGTGGGAAACAACCGACAACGTAATACTCGAACCAGACTTCTCAGTGATTCCACGGAGAAGAATCTTTGATTTGGAAGAGGATGAAGGCAACCCCAGACGGCCAGAAATCGTATGCCAATAAATAAAGGAGGAACTTTAGTTTAATGTTGGAGACCTGGTATTTGTAAAAGTATCCCTCTTAAGAAGACTGCTTGGTTTGGGTAGACTGGGAAGTTGGCTCCCAGATTTATTGGGCATTTTTATGTCATCGAGAAGATAAATTCTTTGGCTTATCGAGTGGATCTCCCAAAGCGCCTATCGGGGATCCATAATGTTTTCCATGTATCTCATCTAAGATAATGCCTTCATGATTCTGCCATCAGACTCGATCTTGATGAAATTGTGGACATAGTTAAACTTGAGTTAGAGACCAGGGTGCACCGTGTCACTACAACGATTGTGGAGCACAAAATCAAGAGGCTCTGCAACAAAACCGTTCGCCTCATTCGAGTACAATTGGGAAATGACCCTGCGGAAAGCACATGGGAGACCGAAAATAAGATGAGACAGACTCACCATGATCTTTTCTCGAGTTTAAATTTCGTTTATGGATCCATCGTGATTGCTCGGTTGGATGTTAGGGATTGGATGCAACACCATTGAACAAGAGCACTCATATAGAAATATATGTATAATTAGGTTATTTTCATACACATTGCATCACTTATTACACCTACATGATAGGATGGAGCTCACTTTAGTGAGTCTGCAGTTCATGATCATTGCGAGTCATGGATGCATATGGCTGATTTAAAAATAACATGGATGTAATCGTTGCGAGTTGTTTTTTTCGCCCCTTTAAAATCTTTTGGGACGAAATCCATTTTATGGGGAAATGTCACACCCGGTAAAATACATAAAAATTAACAATAAATAAATAATTAAAAATAAACAATTAAATAGTATAGTTGGAAAATGAGATTTTGCAGCTTTAGGAACTGGGCTACGAAATTCTTTTATTTGGATTCGTGGCGAAATTCTGGATCGTTTTCATATATAATATGCTGAAAATGGTAAGCGTATGAAGAGGTTATGAAAAAATAAATATGGATAATAAACGTAAAAAATATATATCTTTAATTTAATGGAATATATATATATATATATGTATATGTCTAAAATAAATTCAAAATTAAGAGGGAGAATTTTAATTTTGAAATGAAGATAAGATTATGGGGGATAAAGGATATTGTATATAAGGGATAAGATTAGGAGATTAAGGGACATATTAATTAAAATAAAAACCTCAATCACGCATGTTTATTGGGCGTCCCAAACCCCAGGGGGTCGACCCCCCATAGGAATGTCGACCGTCGATCGATCTCCTGGCGTTTGAATAACCCAATAAATCAATGTGGTTAGGGTTTTTTTGAGAGTATATATATAAATAAAAGGCCTTGATTAAATCAAACTAATCTAATGGTCTACGCTCACACGGGAAACTATATATAGCCCTCACACGAAACTATGAAACCCTAACCGTTTTTTAACCCGTCCTCCATGCTTCCTCTCACCCATTACTAGTTTCTAGAGAAAATAAAGTAGATGTTAAGGATTTCGTATACTCCTCTGATCCTATTATTAACCTCTATATATTCTAATTCATATAAGTTTAGTATTCTTGAATTTGGTATAAATATATGTATATAAGATTCTAATAAATGTTTCTTGTACATACACACGCACACACACACGCACACACACACACACACACGCAGATATATATATATATATATATATATAAAAAGTATGAGAATTATTGGAGCACATTTGCCGCAAAGATTAATCACAGATCTATATCTACTATAGATTTTCTTTATTCTTCCCTAGATCTGTGAGTGGAATATCGTTTACTTGGGCATATTCATATTTTTATTAGATTATCATGTTGATAGATATGCCTAGGAGGATTTGGAAATTGATAACAAAAATACGAAAACCCCCAAATCCTCTATTTTATAATTGCATATGAATTGTCATAATTATTTAGGTTTTGTGGATTGTTGATTTTAATATTGGGTTAAAGTTGAAAAGGGGTTTTGCTACTATTGTTTCTATTTTGTGTAATTCACCTTTATTAACATTTGATTGTAACCTAAATGGTTTTAAATTTGAGTATTTCATTATTTGATTAGGTTTGGATTCTAGTTTGAATCCAAACATATTTATATTTGAAATATGTCAAATGTAAACATTTTTATGTGCATACCACCAAAAAAGGGGTGAATTTGATAAAGTGGAAATTATAAACATATACGTACAAATTTATGTAATACCCTATTTTTAATCCAGTATTGAAATCATTCCAACAAGCCTAGGATGCAAGTTGAAATTTGTATGAATGTATATTTTCCATTCACTACTATTTGTTGTATTGTTATTATGTCATCATGTCTAAGTTGTAGCAGTAAAAGTAGGGCCGTCAATTTCGTACACGACCCGAAACCCGACCCGTAACCCGCACGATAAAAACCCGACCCGACCCGACCCATTTATAAACGGGTCAATTCCGGGTCAACCCGCTCTGACCCGTTTAATAAACGGGTTGACCCGACCCAACCCGTGAACCCGTTTCTGACCCGTCATGACCCGTTTAATTATAAAACTTATTTTTATTACTCTACAATGTACAAAACATAGGCCCGGCCCAGTCCACTACCCGTCATGACCCATGAACCTGTTTTATATTTATATGGGTTGGACCGACCCGTTTACAACCCGTTTGACCCATGAACCCGAATTTGACCCGTTTATGACCCGTGAACCCGTTTATGACCCGTGAACCCGTTTATGACCCGTTTATGACCCATTTATGACCCGTTTATACCTTATATGGGTTGACCCGACCCGTTTATAACCCATTTACGACCCGACCTGTCATGACCCGTTTATGACCCGACCCGTTTATGACCCGACCCGTTTACGACCCGACCCGACCCGACCCGTTTACGACCCGACCTGGCCAAATTAAACGGGTTACGTGGGTCGGGTCGGGTCAACCCGTTTATAAACGGGTCGGGTTCGGGTTGAGCTATTTTTGACCCATTTAATAAACGGGTTGACCGGACCCGTTTAAAATCAACCCGAACCCGAATTGACCCGACCCGAACCCGACCCGAACCCGACCCAACCCGACCCATTGACACCCCTAAGTAAAAGTATGGAATAACTATCTTGCATTGTTGATTTACATAAATTTTACAATTACCACCTCGTTAAAACATTTTCTTGTTCATATGAATATTTACGTTATTTAGGTGTTATAATTGTTTCTTATATAAACGTAAGTGTTAACATCAAAATTTGGCCACTAGTGACAGTCAACCCCCGATCGTGCGCGGATCACATGAAAAACAATCACAAAGTACAGTGAAGTAAGGAAAAAAGAGGGACACACAGAGTTTTGATAGTGGTTCGGCAAAGATGGTGCCTACATCCACTTTATATATATTGATTTTCTTTGATTACAAGTACAACACTTTTTTTGTTTGAAGAAAGAGGGAGAATTGGCTATTTTTGGAGTTAGCCGTAGAGAATTTAAGCTTGAGAGAGATAACTCTTGCCCAAGTCAAAGTGGAGAAAAGAAGGTCCATAAGAACTCCCTTTCCATTTTTAGCATGGAAGTATTATAGGTGAAGAGAGGCGCTGAGTGAGATACACGTGGCTTGCCTTTTTTATAGAACTTGGACACGCGGAGCTTGATCATTTGAAGTAGCTACGGCGGTGGGATCCGGTATTCTATTAAATAATAGTATCCTCGAGAATTGTGGCTTACGTGGCACTCAAGATGAGGTGTATCAAAAGTAGAGCATTGGCCGGAAGTGGTTGACCGCCTTTAATGCCTTGATAATCGGGCTAATGAATGACTTGCTCTGGATATTTCCACGTAAATCTGGAGATATCTGGTTGGTCCGACCTTCAGGGAATGTTTGACTCGATCAGTCTGGGAGAGCGATTATTTCGGTGTATGAGATGGTGTTGCTTGAGGGCAACTGGCTCGGGCCATCTTTTATTTGGGTTTTATGAAGAAAGGATCGACCATCTGGGCTTTATAAGAAAAAGGACACCCGTTGGGTTTGGTCGACGAGTCTTTTGACAATTGGCTTCGATCCGTTGAGCCGTGATATTTTTTGCCAAAAAGTGGGTCAACACTCTGCCGCTTAGAATGCGTCCTTCTTGGTAGAGGAGGTGTGTTCTGAATATTACATCGGAGTCCAATGTGCAGGCAATTATGGTTGCATCGAGCTATATTAAGGCCAGAAATCCAATGATCCTGATGGTTGTATTAAGGCCAGAAAACCGATGATTGGAATAGATTGTATTAAGATCAGAAAATCGACAACCGCCGAAGACCGTATTAAGGCCGAGAATGCAATGAAAGTAGTCAATTGCTTCGGTCGTAAGGTCCAATACCTGCAGAGATTGTGAAGACAATTCTCGGTTTAAAGATGGCTTTAGTCTTGATTGGGCGAGTATCAGCCATACTCGGGTTAAAGACTTGGCAAGCTGAAATCACACTTGGCTTAGAGGGGTGGCGAGTATTAACCATACTCGGTTTATGGAGATGGCGAGTATTATCCATACTTGGCTTACAGAGATGGCGATTATTATCCATACTTGTCTTATAGAAATGGCAAGTATTATCCATACTCGGCTTATGGGGGTGGAAAGTATCATCCATACTCGGCTTATGACAAGTCTTAATTGTGCTCGGCTTATATAATTTTATCCATACTCGGCTAATGGAGTTGGATGCACGCAGTGATGGGTAAATGATATTTGTAAAGTTTTGGCAAGTGGATAGTACACTCGGCCTGGAGAAGAGGCAAGCATAATCCATACTCAGCTTGGATAAACTTGACCGTACTCGGCTCGGGGAGTAGGTTTAGATATGGTGGTAGACATTAACCATATCCTACAGATGGTGGCTTATCACTAACCATATTTGGGTCAGCGAGCATCAGTCATGCCCAGCTTAAATCATTCGAACATTGTCCATGTTTACAAAATAAAGTTTATTTTTTTACTAAAGAGCTATTACAAGGAAATGAAAATAACTCTAAATGGGTGATAACTGAATCCAGAGCACGTCTAGGAGCTAAATCCTAACCCCGTACGTGTGTACTTTATCATACTCAGTTTATTGAAAGAATAAAAAATGCATTCGAAAAAAAATCCAAATCTTATTAATTGATGATGATGCCACAATTGCTGGGCTCAGGGTTCATTCCGTTTCTAGGAGCTCGAGGAGCAGCCTGAGGAGATTGGGCAGAAAATTGCGGCGACCTGGACGATGTGGATTCCTTGACATACTCGGGTATCATTCCTCGCCTCACCCTATCCTTATTGAGATTGCATAGGTGTCTACATTCACTGGTGTCGTGACCGGCTAAGTTGTAAAACATGCAGTGTTTTCCAGAGTCGAGCTCTTTCTTGGTCGGCCCTCTTCGAGGAGGTTTTGGGAAAGGTAGAGACCCTCATATGTCAAGGTAGATGCTGAGCAGGAAGGAATTGAGTTCAGTGCGCTGATCGTACTTGTTCTCACTACGGGTCGTACGTTGCATTCATTCTTTCCTGAGCCTTTCCTCTTCCTTTATTCTAGCCATTGGAGTTGGATGGACCTCCATCTTTGGTGGCAAGCACCTTGAGGCTCTCCATCTCAATGCTGACGTCTTCTTGTCGGAGGAACCGTGCAACATCGGAGTAGAAGTCGTCAAGGTCCTTGGAAGGATCTCTGGTTAAAGGCATCCAGAATTATGATCGGTTCTGAACACTTGTAATGGCGGACATAAGCACCATCGATGATTCGGGTCAATTGACTGACGCTACGGTTGATTTAAATCTTTCTAGGAAGGACCAGAGTGTTTCATCGGGTTGTTGCTTGACTGAAGTTAGGAACATGACACTCTTTTGGTCAAGATATATGGACTCTAAATTGCTCGATAAAGCGGGTGACCAGCATGTTCCAGCTGCTGATCGACCCCGTTTTTAGTTGCCGAAACCACATGCCGGCTATATCTATGAGGAATAGGGGAAAGATTTTGGCCATAACATTGGTCGATGCAGAGAGTACTTCCATATGGCACATATATCGCATTAGATGAATGGTCGAGTCGGTCCGGCCATTGTAAGGCTCTTTGGCTGGGAACTTGAAGTCCGGAAAATTGTGGGAGTTTCTGATTTCCCTGGTGAAGGGGCTACCGTAGATATCATCTATATCCCTTTGAAAAGAAGTGCGCCAGGTGAAACGCCTGATAATACTTGCAATTTGGCTTCCATCTCTGAGGAGCAGCTTTACTGAAAGCAGTTCTGCATTTGGAAGAACTCCCGTACTAGGGTCCTCCAAAAGCATGCTCGGAAGGGTGGCCGTTGGTTGGGCTCAACCTCCGAGAATTGAGTGAACGTGAGGGCAAGGGCCCATTGCAGTTGTTGGTTCTGGTCATACCGGAACCTCTTCAACCTAATGAGAATTGGTCCGAGCGATGCTCGAGATGGAAGGTCTGGGTTGATCCATCATAGCATGTGATGTTTGAGGCTCTCCGGTGCCCCCA
This sequence comes from Allium sativum, assembly GCA_030737875.1. Classification (NCBI taxonomy): domain Eukaryota; kingdom Viridiplantae; phylum Streptophyta; class Magnoliopsida; order Asparagales; family Amaryllidaceae; genus Allium; species Allium sativum. The sequence goes on along the minus strand of CM060927.1, from coordinate 191,649,355 downwards.
CCCGAGACGATGTTAGAAGGGTATATGGTAGCATTTTCCTCTGCCATGGTAAGAACCGGTATGGTAATGTGGTCTTCCTGGTTCGAAAGGAAGGCACTACCAGCTCTTTGTTGGAGGGGAAAAGACATAAGACGAGTCTGTAGTAAGATTCCAGGTTGCAATGGGAATGGCATTGATCCCGGTAGACCCAGCTGTTGTTCAGTTGATCCATGGGGTTGAGCTGTTCCTTGGAGTGAAGGCAAAATGGTCGAACGATCTAGATCTTGATCGCGGCCTCTCAAGAATCTACAGCTACGGCTACACTGGTCATTGAAAGTGATACTCTTGGTTGTGGTCGGTCAAGAAGTGAAGTCGAGCTAGGGAAAGCAAAGGTGTGGCCTGATCTGCACCTTGTACTTGTGTAGAATGAAGATCAATTGCTACCTCGGCTCCGCCCGGTAGAGGAATTGATGTTGAAGCATTAGATGCCTTTTCCGTCCGAGCGAGGAGATTATTCTTCAGTTGTTATTGTTGTTCAAGGAGTTTACCCTGAGATGTCATTTGGCCTCTGAACTCGGCCAAAATCTTTTCCATGTCGCCCGAAGTAAGATATCGGGACAATCTTCATGAGATGAAGCTTGCTAACTTGCTTCTGCAGCATTTGTTTCAGCTGCATCAGTGATTGTGGTCCGGGAAGAAGTTGCAGCTTTCTTCCACTTGTTTTCCATTGATCAGAGAAAGCTGAAGGTCATGGGGTATGTCGGTGCTTGCCCCCACATGGCGCGCCAAAGTGTTGACGTCAAAAGTTGGCCACTAGTGACAGTCAACCCTCGATCGTGTGTGGATTGCACGAATAAAAATCATAAAGTACAGTTAAGTAAGGAAAAAAGAGGGAACACGCCAAAATTTTTATAGTGGTTTGGCAAAGATGGTGCCTGCATCCACTTTATATATATTTACTTTCTTTGATTACAAGTACAACACTTTTTCTATTTGAAGAAAGAGGGAAAATTAGCTATTTTTGGAGTTAGACGTGGAGAGTTAAAGCTTGAGAGAAATAACTCTTGACCAAGTTGAAGTGGTGAAAAGAAGGTCAAGAAGAGCTCCGTTTCCGTTTTGAGCATGGAAGTATTTGTTGGTAAAGATAGGCAGTGGTGAGCTACAAGTGGCTTGCCTTTTTTGTGGAACTCGGACATGCAGAGCTTGATCATTTAAAGCAGTTGCGGCGGCGGAACTCAGACTACTGTTAATTAATAGTATCCTCGAGAATTATGTCTTACGTGGTACTCTAGATGAGGTGTATCAAAAATAGAGCTTTGGCCGGAAGTGGTTGACCGCCTTTAATGCCTTGAGAATCAGGCTAATGAATGACTTGCTCTTGATATTTCCACGTATATATCTAGTCGATCCGACCTTCAGGGAATGTTTGGCTTGGTCGATCTGGGAGAGCGATTCTTTCGGAGTATGAGATGCTATTGTTCGACGAAAACTAGCTTGGTCCTCTTTTATTTGGGCTTTATGAAGAAAGGATCGACTGCCTAGGCTTTATAAAAAAAAGTCCGCTCGTTGGGTTCGGTCGACGAGTCTTTTGACATCGGGCTTCGATCTGTTGAGCCATGACATCTTTTGCCAAAAAGTGAGTCAACAATAAGCAACATAATTAATGTTTTATTAGCATAGTAAATGCAATTAGGATATAACTCGAACTTGATTTGCCCCCATATATGTGAATATATATTGATTGCTTGTGTGTGCGTATATAGAATGGCTTTATATATATATATTAACAGTGACACATAGACACGAGGTTAGTTGCCATCTGTGGTAGAAGTCTGCCTGGAACTGACTGGAAAATCCAGCAACCCCAAGTAGGCACAACTAATGTGAGATGTCTAGGTTCCTTGGGCCAGTCAAAAACTTAGTACACTAGACACGAGTTTACACCAACTTGTAGTAGAAGCCTATGCGGAACCGACCGACATATACATCATCTACAAGTGTACGGTTTAATGTGAGAGGTCTAGTATGGGTGTATATATACATAACTATATATATAAGTCTATTGTGCATGAAAATAGGAAGGTTTACTGCAACTTGAGAAGGTCCTAAGTGGCTGACTCTCTTTTTTATCTAGTTTGGGTTTTATATGTTTAGGACTAGGATCCCTCCTAAGGTTTATTCCTTGGAGAGGAACCAAAGTCATGAGACCCACCCTTATTAGATTTGAAGTAAGTCTTTGGATCCTCCTACTCTAAAAGTGGTTTGGCATAAACAGTAACAGAGTAGGGTAGTTCATGGGGATGTCGACTTCCTTTAAAAGCGTGTAAGGACTCAACTAGGGACATGATTGGTATATGAAAGATATATGGCCATTGCATGCTCGCCAATTGTCAAAGGGAAGTTTTAAGCGACATAGATGTCCTACCGTAATATTAACTAAGTAGTAATGTTCATAATGTTACTTCTCATATTACAATTGAGAGTATAGACTTAAGAACGTTAATGTATTAGGAAGGGGTATTAAGGGGCTAGGGTCCACCTCAAGGTTATAAGAGATCATAAGAATCAACCATTATAGGGCCATAACTGACCAACAATTTCCTCCTTGTTGGGTCTTTACCCCAAAAACACAAATGAGCGATTGACTTGGATATCCACCTCATAGGTTAGATAATATGTGTATGTAAATCTTGTGGGCTGCATGGACATACCTTGACATATGTAACCTGCTAAAAATATAGGGTATGGACATTAAGTAACAACATATTTAAGTCAAACAAAACTTTATGTTCTGACTCTTCCCCTTAAAATATCCAACAGGTCCATAGATGGGGTAACGTTATGGATGAAGTTATAACTGGAGATGAAGAAGAAGATGAAGTTATTATGCTATTAGTAGTTATTGCTTTAATTCTTTTGGAAACTTGTGACAATGAACTATTTGATGTACCCTTTGAAGAAATGTAACTGTGACTCTTGTATTTCTGTGATTTATAAATAAGTGATACATTTTATTTCAGTATTACATTTTCTCCTTTTGCTGTTTGAGATTTCTATTCGAAGTATTTGTGTTTATATATTCTATGCAAATGTAATCCCTAAAGGAACCAAGGACGCATTTAGATTGGCCCTAAGTTTCTATGGGCCTTTCTGGGTCAAAATTTAGGCCCATTCCGGGGGAGGGGAGGGGTGTTACAACTATCCAGTATTTGTTGTTTCCTTTATTTGATGTATTCTTTGAGTATTTGTCATGAGGATTATTGTACGGATTCTTATAGTATTATCAAAGGTTGTATGGATATTTTCATAGTGATGTGGAAAAGTTTAAGATTCTGCTCATGTCAGTCCACTAAAAATTAGATCATAAATGATGGACCATTCACTTGGAAATATAATGGGTTGACATATATTCTTATAACGGATCGGAAGCTTCTCCAACAGATGGATCGGTCATTGTTTTTGCCTATGGATCGGTCTTCATGTTATCTATGGATCGGGCATTGCTTTGCCATATGGATCGGTCGTGATGCTGCTCTATGGATCAGTCATACTACATTTCTATGCGTCGGCTACAGTTCTGAGCTATGGGTCGGTCACCACTTGCATGTATGGGTCGGTCATTTGAATTGTATATGGATCAGGCACTAATCACCTGATGGATCAACAATAAATTACATTATACTATGGGTCGATCAACAAATAACTTAATGGATCGAGCAGAAACACTTTTGGCCGTGGGTTGGCTATAACTTTGACGCGGTGGCATTTTCGTAATTATGATGGATCAGACGAACTATCCATAGCCTGCACACATGAAATTTCATCTTTGCCATTTCATTCAAACTATTACCCCATGCCTTCCCACATTCAAGGGACGGAATTTTCTCTCCATAATGTGCGGTCAAAATCATTCCTAACTCCTACAAATCAATTCAACCACCATTAATCCTTATCCAAGCTTACATTCAAGATCAAAGCCTCCATGGAATCATTTAAAATCATCCAAATGTCCGATTGTTGAAGATCTACATCAACAATTATCACATCTAGAGAGATCTAGCTTTTTCCTTCGCAGATTCGAGTGAATTAAGAAGTGAAAGAGAAGAAGTAGAGAAGATTGGTGTAAAGAGAGAGAAAATCAGTGATAAAGCAAAGATTATACACCTTGTAATTTCAATAGTGATAATGAGAATTCTTTCTATAGTGGATGTAGGCCGATTCTAGGCAGAACCACTCTAAATCCCCTTGTCCTTTACTTTTTCTTTCTGTTTGTGGCTCCATATTTTTATATCTTACATGATTGTGAAGTGTTGCAAAAATATCTTAGGTGTTGTTGTCCATTTTTGACATCAACATTTTGGCGCCCACCGCGGGGCCGCATTCACATTCTCAAGGTTAAGTGCTTTGTGAAGGTAGTGAACTTCGAAGTTTGATAGATTCTCCAAATCTATGATTTGGGATGACTGACGAATTCTCCTCGAAGTTTAGAAATTTGTCTGAGATAATACCACCAAAAAAGCTGCCGATTAGTAAGACTGTGATAGGGTTCTGGAAATGTAGCGGATGATCCATCACTCCGCAAACTAATTTTGATGTTGGCCAATCCTCCAGAGCAAGAGTTGGTGTGACTAGAGATGAATTAAATGAAGCTGTCGCTTGTTTAATTCAACAAATGGATATCTCCAATAAATCCAAGGTGGCAAAATAGAAGCACTATTTTCTCTCCAAGCTGCCAAAGCGAAAGTTAATGCTAATGCCACCCATGCTGAGGGTGCTAACTCTTTCGCCATGAGTCCAAATCATGATCGATCTGTTGAAGAGGCCAATGATTCAGACATGGCTAACCGTGAAGAATCTAAGCCACTTGCCAGGAACTACTCTTAAAGAGCGACTTCTCGAAAAGTGACTAGTTCTGCCAAAGGGTCACTTCCCCGTGAAGGAGGTACAGGGCCTAGTTCCCTAGCCGCGACCGTTTTCTTAAGCGAACATCCGACGAAGGAGACAGTGTTTGCTATACGGATCGCGCGACGAGAAGGAGCGTCTTGAAGAAATGGCCCGGTAGATCATGAAGGAAAGTGTTGAGCGAAATGATGATGAGAAGGAGTGGGGGTTCGCTCCAACTAAGACTTCACTCACTGAAAGGATAAAATTGACCAAGGTCCCACGGAAGTTTAATCCGATGATGATTCAAGTTTATAACGGGACTGTCGATCCTAATTAGTTCTTGTATAAATACGATTAGCACACAGATGGTGCACAAGCTATTGATGAACTTAAATGATTATACTTCCCGGCATATTTGGAGGGAGTGGCCTCGCACTGGTTTACCAGGCTACCACCAAGATCTATGGACAAATTTCCTTCCTGGCTAAGAAATTCAAGGAGCGATTTAGGCTGCAAACCACGAAGGTTAAAGACCTGATGTCATTAAATGACATGGAGTAGAAGCCTGGAGAGTCAGTTAAAGCCTTCCTCACACAATTTAATGCCACAATAGCAGAAGTTGTCGATCCAGAGCTGCAGCTAGTATTGATGGCATTGAATTGTGCTATAAACAAAAAAATCGGAGTTTGGAAGGTGGATCAAAATGAAAAAGCCTAACACCCTAGAGATGTTCTATGCAAAAGCAAAAGAATACATCGATGTGCATGATGGTCCTTCTTTTCCCATTGATGTTGCTGAGGGTATTACATTACTGGTGAAGAAAGATAATGATGTTCAGAGTGGTCAGAACAACAATGGGGGAAAAAGCGAGGGAGCGATGCAAAAGATAATTGAAATGAAAAGTTGTTCCGCTTCTCTAAATCCACTGCATTAACCCCAATGACGGAGACTCAAAAGAACATTTTTATCGCCTCCAAGGATGCTGAGTACTATCCAAAGCCAAAATCTCAGGAAGTGGGTGGTAATTAAGTAAATTCTGGGAGGTTCTACAGATTCCACAATCAACTAGGCCATAATACAAATGAGTGTAAGCATCTCATGAACCTAATTAAGGAACTAATTAGAAAAAATCTTCTGCAGTCGTACGTGAAAAGGCCGCAGTCCACTAATCCTCCTCAAACTACTCAAGAGCAGAATGCATCTGGATCGGGAGATAAGGCCCCGACATAAGTTAGTCAAAGACCCGTGATTAACGCGATTTCAGGAGGTCCTCATCTAGCTGGGGAAAGTTGGGGAGACATCGAAAGATATGCCAACGCACTCAAAAATATTTCAAAAGAAGAAAAGTGTTTGATTTTGAAAAGTGTCATTTTTGTAAAACAACAGAGGACTTGATCTAGAGATGTCATATTCAATGGGAAAGACGAAAAAGGAGTAGCCACTCCAACTTAAGATCCTATAGTAGTAACGGTTGGGATAAGCCCGACCACTGTGAAACGGGTGCTAGTCGATTGTGGAGCTTTGGTGAATGTACTATTCAAAAGCACTTTCGATAAAATGAAGCTTTCCATGTCGAATGTGCAAACTTCCCAGAAGAAAATCCAAGGGTTTACAGGGGAACCGAAGCAGCCTATTGGGGTTATTGATTTGCTTGTCGAACTTGGAGAGGGAGAAAGGAGAGTTGCTTTAATATAATCATTTGTTCTCGTAGATGAGTCGTCAGCATATAACGCATTTCTGGGAAGACCAGATCTGACAGCCTTTAGAATTATATTAGCCCCTTGGTGCTTGACGATGAAGTTTCCAGCTGATAATGGGCTTGGCACGGTTAAGCATACTAGGAGATTACCAAAGAGTGCTATATCAACGAGCTGAGAGTAGCTAACAAGAAGGACAAAGGAAAGAGTATGGAGTCCCCCTCCGCATTCGTAATACTGCCTTATAGCAATTAGGGCATAGCCCATGTACTGCGAGCATAGTAGGGCCCAAAAGGAGATGGATTCAAGAAAGGCCAATACAGGTGAGGAGATAGCAGCGTCATCTGAAGTCGCAATTCCAGTTCATGATAAAGATCTTGATAGATTGTTGAAGATAGGTTCTCAGTTGGACCCGAAATTGTACAACGAGTTGATTATGTTTTTGAAATCCAATCTTTACGTGTTTTCTCGGAGTCATTCTGACATGTGCGGAATATCCCACAAAGTGGCAGTTCATGCAATCAACATTGACCCAAGCACCACTATAATCAAGCAGAAAAGTAGGATTCAGGGCTTGAAAAGGTCAGCTGCGCCCAAAGAAGAAGTGGACAGACTTATGGGGGATCATTTTATATGTGAATCTACATATCTTGCCCAGGTCCCGAATCTTGTACATGTAAAGAAACCTAATGGCAAGTGACGAGTTTGCATCGATTATTTCGATCTTAATAAAGCAATCCCAAAGAAATTTTCCCGCTGCCTAGAATTGACCAGCTTGTTGATGCGACGATGCGGCATGAACTCCTATCTTTTGTGTACGTATACTCGGCCTATAATCAAATCATGATGCATGAGCATGAATAAGAAAACACGAGCTTTATTACAGATGTTGGCTTGTATTGTTACAAGGTGATGCCGTTTGGATTGAAAACTGCTGGGGCGACTTACCAGTACCCTATTGATTCAATGTTCAAATCTCAAATAGGCAAGATTATGGAAGTTTATGTAGATGACTTGCTGGTGAAGTCCAAAAAAGATGACGATCATCTAGAAAACTTGGTCGAGATGTTAAATATTTTCAGAAAATACGGCATGAAAATCAATCCTCTCAAATGTTCGTTTGTGGTCGCATCAGGGAAGTTTCTTGGGTTTATGGTTAATGCCTGGGGAATCGAAGCCAACCCTACACAGATTACTATTTTGAGATAAATGCGGGCTCCAAGAACGAAGAAAGAGTTACAAAGTCTAATGGGAAAGTTGCTACCTTGAATCATTTTATTTCTAAGGCAATGGATCAGTGCATTCCTTTTTTCGATGCTTTAAGTAAAGGAAGGAAAGACTTCTAGTTGACTACAGAATGGAAACCTGCTTTGAAGAGTTAATCAAGCATATAGGATCGCCACCAATGTTGTCCAAGCCCAAAGATAGAGAATATCTATTTTTGTATCTAGCGGTTTCATCCCATGCACTAAGCGCTGCTTTGGACAGAGAGGAATCGAAAGTTCAAAGCTCGGTATACTTTATTAGTAAAAGGTTGTTCCCAGATAATCGAAAAAGCAGAACAAAGCTACTCAGAAAGGCTCCTATATATCTTATTCAAGATTGTCAGTTATATTGATGAGGCTTCTCTATGCCTTTTATTTGTTATGTCACCCAAGAGGAATCAAGAGCAATCCTGGCAAAATTGCATGAGGGAGTGTGTGGAAGACCCACTGGTTGTCAGACACTAGCCAAGAAAATTTTGCGATACGGTTATTTCTGGTTAGATGTGAACCTAGACTCCATGACTTACACAAATAAATGTGAGAGATGCCCGCTCGCGAAGATTCCAAGAGTACCATCTACTGAATTGACTCAAATTGTCAGCCCATGGCCATTTACCGTCTGGGACATTGATCTTGTTGGAGCATTATCTACTGCAAAGTCCAATTTCAAATAAGCCATTGTAGAAGTCGATTACTTCACTAAATGGACCAAAGTAGTGGACTGGCCACGATCACGTCAAAGAATTTTATTAACTTCGTCTTGAAGAGCATTATTTGCAGGTTTGGTGTGCCATAGAAGATAATCACAAATAATGGAACACAATTAGAAAGCGAAGAGTTTAAAGGATTATGTGCCAAATACAAGATTCAGAAAATGAACCAGAGCTCAGAGTAGCTACTCATCAAAGAAGGATTGCCCGGAATTTCTACTTGAAAATAAAGCAAAGGACCGTTAAGATTGGAGACCTTTTATTGAAGAGAGTGATGACCGAAACTGGTGTTTTTGGACCCAATTTGGAAGGACCCTACATTATAAGCCAAAAGCTTCTAGATGACACCTTCAAATTGATGACGGAGGATGGAATTCAAATTCCCAGGGTTTGGAACAGTAATCAGCTCCGTCGTTATTGTACTTGATTTTCATTCATATTTCCTATTAAAGGAAAGTCGTAAATACTTTGCAAGCATTATAATCAAACATTGTACATATGAATGAAAGAAGTAGATTTAGTTGCCCTGAATCACACATTTGCAAACACTTGTTTAATTATTCAAAGTTGCTAAATCGATTTTTATTGCAGGCCATTGAACGGTTGCCTAATAACAAACAAATAGGACCAGGTGACCTTTGTAGCAAATCCCGATGAGGACAGCTCAATTGACAAGTGCCATAAACACCATTCGCAACAAGTATTAAGGTGTAAAGCACCACCTTCCAAGTGAAAAATAAAGTCCACCAATAGTCAGAGGTTTAAAATTTGCAACATCAAATATGAAGACCGAAGTTCCAAGTTTCACCAAAGGGGCATCTCCTGAAAAAAGAAACCGAGGACCCCAGTCCTGTTACTAGGATAGTTTGTTAAAGCGAGCTTCCGTAATGGGACTGGCATCCGCCACATGGAACAACGCAATAATAAAGCCTCTCATAGTGAAGCTAAATAGAAGTCCCAGCCGAAAGATGCATGAATTCAATCCAGTCTCCAAAGGGCCTGGTTCACCAGGATAGAGAGTCACATGTTTGGATTCATCAGAATTTCCAAACAAAAGGGGGTACCCAATGAGATTGTCAGTATCAGGAAGTACCTGACCCGATTACGACAAACATTGGGAATAAAAGACCTCTTTGGAGGCAACCGATTAGTTTGTTAGTTCCTACTAATCCAAGACTCGGTGATTGGCGTGCTCCAAAAGACATCTTTGGAGGCAACCGGTTAGTTCGTTAGTGTCTGCTAATCCCAGAATCGGCGATCGGTGGGATTCAAAAGACCACTTATGGGGAGTACGATTAGTTCATCAGTGTCTTCTAATCCTAAACCCGACGATTAGCGGATTTTAAAAGACCTTTTCGGAGGCATCCATTAGTTCGGTTAGTGCTCGGGTATCTCGAGTTGCGACGATCGATGGATTTGAATGAACTCTTCGAAGGCATCCAATTAATTTGGTTACCGCCTGATTCATTTGGGTTGCATTGATTGTTGAGCTTCAACCAAAGACATCTCCTGGGGCACCCAGCGGAACCGCCGACGTTAGAATTGATCAGTTTAATTGCAGAAAAAAGTCTCCCATGCCTAAAACAACTAGCTGGATTGCAGACAAACTTTGGGCCATAAATATAAGACCTCTCGAGCAGGGGCATGGAAGTTAGAAAACTTCTTCAACTAGAAGGCATGAGTCTGATCAACCAAATTGGATTTCATGGTTAATTGGTAGTGATGAGAAGATCTAAGCGCAATGGAAACAAGTAGGAGACTTAGCCACTAAAGCAAAAAACTTAAGTAATTTAGCCATAACCAAGAAGACACAACAATGTTGATCGCAAACAGCCTAAGAAGTTTGTAATGAGCTTTGGTAAGGGGGCACCACCGCAGCAATATTAATAATTCTCACAACACATACCATGAGCTCGTCACGACTTCACATCAAGCTAAAAGACTTGTAATTTACAAAGAATCAAATGCATAAGAAAGTACAACAAAGCTACAATAACAACTGATAGCTAAAGTACAAAGAATGCAATAACAGCTTCACAACAATAGCAACACAAGTCACATATACAAAAGTCTCAAATATGAGTATGCATAAAGTCGTAAGCGAGGAGTGACACTTGCATATACAATTGGTCTAAATGAAGTACATGAAAGGAAGCTTCAAAAAGTAAAGTAAGCCAGTCACAAACCCTATTTCTTCTTCCTACCCTTCTTGGAACCGCTGAACCACAGAGATGATTTATTAGTCTTCGAAGAGGAAGGAGGAAGTGTATCAACCGACTGATTTCCATCTTTAGCTACTATACCACCAGATGGACTCTCGGGATAGGATAAACCAATAAGTCCTTTCTTTTGAGCAGCATGTTTTCCTTTGCGTCTTGAGGATGATGAAGGCTTCGTCTTTTTCTTTTCCTAGGCCTTAGCTTGCTTTCTCGGGATTTCATATGCATCATCAAGATCTTCGACCTCGTCACTATGAGTGTGATCGACGTCATCCAAGCCAATGATGGCATCAAGCTTTATGTCTTGCGACCCTGGTTGTGAAGATGCATCGCTCGGAGGAAGAGTGACAGTTGGAGCAGAAGTGGCAATTAGCACCAAGGTCGAGTCAGTGACGATGGATTTAGACATCGTAGTATTGATTCCGATGGGAGAAGGTTTTGGTGATACTAAGCCTAATATAAATGAACAATGAGCATGGAATGTAATTAACCTAGTTGAAGTACAAAGAGAATCCAAATATTACATAACTCGATCAATCTCAGTTTTACCTATGGCTTGAAATTACTGTGCTCAACTTCATATTTATTCGGGTTATCATCGTCTTTCTCGCCATCTCCAGCATGCTCCTCGATAATATGCTCCTCAATAGTATGTTCCCCAGCAGTTGTGTCCTTCTCTTTGTGAACAACAGAAGGATCGGCGGAAGGAACGATTGGAGTCTGAGAGTTAGAGGCTTTAACATTAGCAGGATCAGTAGGAGCATTGGTAGTGGCCATGTCCTAGGCTTTCTCCCCAGAGGGTCAAGCCTCATCACTTAATAATCCCATCATTTTCACAAGTTTTTTCTTTCCCTCATACAAGGCGTCATGGGATTCCTCATCTAAGAGACTGTGCAAGAGGTAATCTTCGCCGTAAGTACCATCAATATGTGCAAGTACAGATTCTTAGACTAGGGCACAGTCACTGCAAAATCGGATAGCAAATAGCGTAATCTCCCTTTGCTCATAACGCTAAAGACGAAAAATATGAATAAAGTGGCATTGGCATCTACCTCAGTATCTTTAAGAGCCTTTTCAGCAGTTGCTTTACTAGCCAAAGCCTTAACTCTATCCTCCTCAAGAAGTTCATCCTTAGTTGTCATCATAGAAATAGCCGTCTTGAGAGCAACATTCATCTCATGGAGGCGGGCATTCTCTTGTTGGTATGTCATGGAAGCATGCTTTTCCACTACCAGTTGAGACTCAGCAATTTGTCGGGCAGATTGAGCATATTTAAACTTCATTGTTATTGTATTTTCTCTTAATTTAGCGGTAGCAAGCTCTTCTTTGAGCCTCTATTCTCAGCTTTTAGCCCTTCTAACTCTGTATTTCTGTACGTGAGAAAGGCAATGGTAGTATCCGAGGATTCAAGGACCTTAGCCCATGAACTTGTCATTCTCTAATGTACCAATTCGATCAAAGTTGAGTCTGCTAAGTCTCTGAAGATCATCAGCGAACTTGTACCATAAAAATAGTTTATGATCAGCTCGGCTCCTGACCACATCTAGCTATGCCTCGAGCTGATTTTTGATGGTATCCAACTGCTTAATGATATTGCTTTCAAGGTATTCATCTCTTTAAGTATATCCCTCCTTTCAGATTGGTATATGTCCAAATCAAAGAACATCCCTTTCAAACGGTTCAATGAGTGCGGAATTTGTAGGTTCAGGATCATAGCGGGGCCTATGTATGATCGCCTAAATATTGGAAGGAGGAATAACAAACGTAGTAGTTTAGGTAACAGCAGGAAGTTTATTTGATCTAGGGAAATTTTAAGGATCATCCCTGCCGTGACCATCCCTATCTCTCTTCCTTCTTCGGCTATCCTCATCTTCCCGTCCACTCTGATCATACCGATTATCATATCGATCATCATACCGATCTTCGTGGCAGTCATCATATTTGTCCCAATCACCATGAGAGCCCTGTTACCTCTCCTCTTCATCTAGTTTTTCTTGGTCCCCGTGCCTCCACCTCCTTTTCTCATCGGTCAATATGTAGCCATGAGTTTTCTGAGGCTGGGGAGAATGTTGCGAATGCTGAGATTGTTGGGAATGTTGTGAGTGCTATGAATGACGGGGCCGAATGAGATGCTTTGGATTGGAATAGCTGGACATTGTTTATAGTTCTTCAAAAATGGAAGATTCATCTCTGGACCTGAAATAAGGCAAAGCATGGTATCAATACATAAATAAAAGAAGTACTGGGGTAGACTTTAAGGCATACACAAAGAATCAAAAAATTTATAGCGCATGTAATATATTATCTTATGCGCGTCTAGTAACGAACTGATCTTAGGAGGCGAAGATAATTTAAACCCTAAATCAGAAAATGTTCTTCGTTACGGAAGAGTTTGAGCTATATCTATCTCAGTTCTAGTTTTTGTAACAAAGTTTGGCAGATCCGAGGTCATAGTATCACTCGGGACAAGTTCCTTAGCGGTGCTGAGGTCACTTAAATTCTTAAAGGTGTCTGTGGAACTCTCCTTATGAGTGTCTGGAATAATGGGATCCACGGTCACTTTCTCAATGATTGGTTCATTTCCTAGAGTGGTCTCACCTTCCTTAATCCGCTCAGTTTCCTTTATAAGACTTTCACCTTCGTGATGTGTAAATTCTTCTTCATCGAGCAAAGGCATTTGGGATTTTAAGGGTGTCTAACTACCACTAGCGAGGTCCGAGCATTTCCTTAAAGCGACCTCCTCGGTAGAAGTTTTTATATATTCTTTAGTGCTTAGGGCACCGGATGTAGATGATGAGACAGAAGATTGTTCTAACACAAGAGATCATGAAGGATCAATCAAATGAAATTTACAAAGGAATTTTTCTGTAAATAAAAATTGCCTACCTCTCTCTTTCTCAACAACAGCTCTTAAAGTATCAAATAAAAATTTGATCGGCAGCAGCATCTTGATCAGAAGAGGGAATTACTGCAAAATAAAGAAATGATTTGGAAACCAAGACTTAGATGAAAAATGAACAAAAGAGATGAAAAATGAACAAAAGAGACTCTAAGCATGTTAATCGGCCTTCTGGTCCGGTTCCCAAAAGTATGCAAGACACGCTCGACTCAACATATCACGTGATATTACAACCCAGAGGCGTCGCCAATATTATCAGGTGTCCAGAACTAGAAGACTCGAGTATTTCCACTAGCACGATGTCATATCCCTCGAACGCAACCACCATTTGTATCCATCCGTATCCGAGCCGAAGGTGAGCCATCAAGATGGTCCGGGTGCAGCGACGGTGGGGGTCCGGGGCCCCACAGTGCCGACGGCGATCGACCTAGCCGGTTATGTCGAAACTGCGGGCACCGCCCGATTTATCCAATTTCCTCCAACAAATGTGTTGCCCAGAATCACCAGATCGACTCAAAGTCAGGGTTCAGCTAACAACTTCTTCGAGCCTCGCCACTCCTCCAAACATTGCCAAACAAAGGCCTTGTAGTCCGAACCGTTCCCGAGCCGAGGCCTAAAATTCTAAAGGAATCACGAGTCTCGAAGCGCTCGAACCTGCGGTCCACACGTACCACGAAAAGACTTCGCACCCAGCGGGTGCAAAATTTCGCATCCATGCCTGGGTTCGAATTTTCGAACCCAACGGGCTCGAAATTTCGAACCCAGTGGGTGCGAAATCTCGCACCCCCACCAAGGTGCGAAATTTCACACCGAAACCTGAGTTTGAAATTTTGAACCCTACGGGTGGGAAATTTCGCACCCAAACCTGGGTTTGAAATTTCAAACCCAGCGGACTTGAAATTTTGAACCCAGCGGGCTCGAAATTTCGAACCCATGCCCGCGTTCGAAATTTCGAGGCGCGCAGGTGGTGAGCTCGAATTTCCTGCATGCAGTCCCTATTTCTACCTACCTACCCCTACTCCTATAAATAGCCCATGGCCTCACACTTCAAAGAGGTTGTATTTTCTTCACTTGAGACCTCCCTAGAGCTTCATGAACTCCATTAATGGCATTTCCTATTTGAGGAAGAAGGAGAATTAAATATTCTTTTTCCCAAATACCTAGCATATTTCAATTATGAAAGTGAATGTAATGAGCATTGCTCTACCTTGTAATTCTTGGGTGATTAATAAAAGTTCAACATCCTTCCAAAGTGGACGTAGGCCTAATCCGCAGCCGAACCACTATAAATACTTGTGTTATTTACCGCTTTCTCTTACGTAGTCTTGCAACCAAATTAACCATTTCTAGTAATAGGAATCTTTGGTGTTTACTACACTTTTTGCCGTCAACATTTGGTGCTTTCACTGAGAATTGAACTCAAAATTTGTGACTTTCTTCCACATTATCATCTCGACTTCGACAAGTTTGAGGTTCCTTGCTCAACCTATTGTCGAGTCCGCTTACGATGGTAAAGAAGTCAAAGAACGCAATGGTCGGCTCTTCAGCCGCTCCCTAGGCCGGTACCTCCCGACCACTTAAACCAACGGACATCCCGGCCACTAATGAAACCGTCCCTCATATTGTGGACCCTGAAAAGCCCGTGACATAAGCTCAAATCCATGCGCATAATGAAAGATATGAGAACACTACAGTCGAGCTCAACCAAGCATTGAAGAATAACATCGACCTTATGCGACAACTTCAAGAAAGTCAGCGTGTCGTCACTCGACTTGAACTAACTCAGAACAATGCTCGACCTCGACCAACCGCCTCGGAAACTTCCTCTTCCGTGTCAAGGGGCCCACACCAAGGAGGAGGTTCAGCCTCATCAATAACGTCGTTGTTCATACCAACACCCTCGACAACAGCGATGGCCATGCCAACGAAAAAGTGAATGGCAACGGCGACCGAGCTACAGTCACGTATAGCGAGGGGCACAATACCGAGACCACTTTTGCTTGATTATCAACGACGGACCAGATCCTACAAACCAACCTCTTCCTCGACACAACTCGAGGGTCGTTACTCAGGGTGATAAGTCCGCTATTCCAATGGCCTGCGCTCCTCCAGAACAGGATCCGCATCACACCACTCCACCTCATAGTCCACACCAAGACCCAATCATAGATGTCGAGGACATGGAGGAAGATGATCTGGACATCCATCATAGAAGGTGACCTCGCAACCGGACTCCGGAACCTTGCCAAAACCTATGGGTCCCAATGGCGGATCCCCATCCGACTTACCTTCCCGGCATGGTCCTAAAAATAATGAGGGAAATGCACGGGAACGTGCATGATTCATTTGAAGTGCACATTAGGTGTGACCCCTTCATAGGAAGGGTGAAAGAAACTGAATGGCCGCAACACTTCAGCATGCCAAAGATGCCACTCTACGAAGGCACCACAGATCCCTATGCCTTCCTAAATCGATATGAATGGCAAATGGACTCGAGCCGGGGCAACGATCCGGTCAAATGCAAGTTCTTTCCAGTCTTCTTATTGGAAACTTCTCTACTTTGGTTCTCTCGCCTCCCACTTGATTCCATTGAATACTTCGGCCAGTTAGCGACACAATTTTCCAAACAATTCAGGATGCATATTCCAACTCCAAAGAGTGCCATTACCTTGTCCAACTTATACCAAGGACCTGCCGAGTCCCTCAAAAGCTATCTCTCCCGGTTTAATGTCACCCTCGCCGAGGTCGAGGACCCAGATCCTCGCATCGTACTCTTCCAGCTAGCTAAAGGCGTACTTCCCACTTCCGAATTTGGGGCCTAGATTGATCGGAAGCAGCCAAAAAGCCTCAACATTTTCCATGAGAAGGCTAGGCAATACTTATGTCAAGAAGAAGCGAGACGTAACCGACTCTCCAGGGCCGGTCTTCCCAACAATCCACATGCGAATACCATAAATGACAGCGTCAAAGGGAAACATATAGCGAAGCTCTTCGATAAGGACAAGGGGCAAGACCCTCCAAACAAAGGCCGAATAGTGGTAGGCACGAACCTTGCAACAACGGCCAAGTTCCGTAGGAAACCAAGAAGCCCGGATCTCACCGGACATACGAGATCTACACCCCGCTGAATGAATACATAGAAACAATCTATCGGGAAACGTGCAACGCGCTTCAATACAAGAAGCTGTACGACATGGAATCCACTAATCATGAGAAGAATACCCGTAAGTACTGTCAATACCACGACATGTACAGGCATAATACCAATAATTGCCGTCAATTCAAAGACGTAATCGAAAAGCTTGTCCGCAAGAAGCGCCTTGAGCAGTACATCCAAAAAGCATCATGACTCTCACCAACATTAAGAAAAATTTCGGCAAAACCAAATGCTTACCCCGTTGGCTGCAATTGATGCTGGTACCTCTCGTCAATCCTGAGCAGCACAGGACCCGCTGGAAATGGATCTCATTATACTTGTGTCCCTCGAAGCTCCTTCGACTCAAGCACAGATTCACACGCTTAATGAGAAACATGAGAATGCAGCTCTCGCGCTAGGCGTTGAAGATTAACATCAACCTTATTCGCCAACTTCAAAAAAGTTGACACATCATCATTCTAATTCAGCTTGCTCAGAACCGCGCCTGCTTGCAGCACACCACATCGAGAATTTCTCCTTTCAAAGTTAGGGCCCTACACCGAGGAAGAAGGTTCAGTCTCATTGAAAACATTGTCGTTTGCTCCAACACTCGTATGGCGACAGCAACGACAGTAGAAATGAGATGATGATCGAACCACCATCACTTACGGCCAAAGAGCACAGTAACAAATCGAGTCCGAATAACAAACCTTCTAGCCGTAATAGCCCAACTATCACCACTCACAACCAGAGCCCCACTCTTCCAGCAGTCCGTCGGGCCAGAGTACTTCCGGACCAGGGTGCACACTAGCTCGCCCAACCTCGACAGCCATACCAAAACCAGACCATCCATGACACGAAAGAGAGCAAGCCGGATGTGTACAAAAGAAAACATCGACGGAATGGAAATCCCGAAATTCGTCAGAACTAATGGGTTCCATAAGAAAATTCCCTCCGGCATATCTCTCCGACATGGTCCGAATAATCATGAAAGATATGCGAAAGAACACCGACAACTCAAGAGAAACTCACTTGAGGCGTAATCCCTTCAATAGGATCGTACACAAAGTTGAGTGGCCTCGACGCTTCAACACACCGCATGTGGCAATCCATGAAGGCACGACTGACCTCTAATCTCGGTAATGCCAGAGTCACCAGCAAAAATGGAACGCGTCATCCCGGCCGTCCCCGGCTTTGACGCTCAAGCCTCCGCTAGGCGGACTCAAGCTGCTATGAGTCCATACTTATCCCCTACACTTCGAGCATCCAAATGGGCCCAAGTTCACTTCAACCGACTTCCAAAACATCATGCAATCAAAGTTGAAGACTCACGTATTGACAAAAACCTTCCGCCAAGAAGGTGTGCTAGGCTCCAAAGTCCTGGACTAGATCGGGACCTCTATAATGCGGCAGGAGCCCAACCTCCTATTATCACCAACACGATCCGTGGGATCGTGAGGGAGCCACAGGGGCACGCCTGCAACGTCTACAAAACCAGTATGATGCGTAACCTATTCACTTTGTCTATCCTTAACACCGAATGGCGCCAGCACTCGACATGCCAACACTTACTCCATACTTAAAGAAGCCATTATTCCTGAAGCTTCATTAGCTGCCACAAATGGCATGTTGGTTCCTTACACATCGCCAACGCCATAAAGTACAAGTGCTTCCCCGTCCTTATCCAAGACGGCTCTATCCGAGTCCTCTCGACTTCTACATTGAACTATCCCAACTCTTAACTAACTCGCCAAAAGATTGGTCGTGCAATCCGGGTTGCACATCACGATGCCCAAAGACATCCTTTCAGCCTCGACATTTACCAAGGCACCCGTGAAAACTCTCAAAGGCTATCTCGCAAGATTCCACACTACCTTAGTTGAAGTCAAGAAACCTACTTCTCGAATAGCACTCATCCAGCTCAGAAATGCCATACTACCTGATCCCAAACTTAGAGCATGGACCGATCAAAAGCAATCAAAGATTTAGGAGATCTTCTGCATGAATGCTGGCTACCTCCTACAACGAAATCTAGCCTATAGGAATCATGCTCCTACCCTCAGCATCCTGCCTCGCGACGACATACAGAGCTCCAACAACTCTAATTCTATCGCTCTACACAATCTTGCTCGCACCGACAACATTAGAGGTAGTCCTAGAAATGGATGGAATCTTCTTCGACTCCCATTTTTCAGCAGCTATAATGCTCTTAGCAACACCCTCAAGAAAATCTGTCTCGCAATCTGCAACTTCCAACCATGCAAAAGGCAAAGACCTGAAAGTCCGACGAGTGCACCAAGGGACTCTACAGGATATTGTCGGTTCTACAACATCTACGAACACGACACGAGCATGCAACCCCATTTACAAGACAACCTCAAGGAGCTCATCCTCATGGGATCTCCAAGCCACTCAACGCTCACCAAAGATTCCCACTGCACAGAATCTCCGAACCACTCGACGCTCATTGAGGATTCCCATTATGTGGGGTCTTCGAGCCACTCGATGCTCATTGGGGATTCACACTGCGTGGGATCTCCGAGCTAATCAACGCTCATCAAAGATTCCCACTAAAGATGACCTCGACTCTGACAACTAATCCCTCAAGATCATCCCTCGGCTCGTCGGGACTACAACTTCCATGGCGCAGTTGACTCTAGTGGTCATCAGAGATTCCAGTTTAAAACTCCTCCCTACCTGTGCCTCCCGCAGTATCCGGCAACTTCGGGGCATAACTGGAAGCTTAACCAAAGGCCCGCTCAAGTGCACAACGGCGGCCTCATGTTCAAATGTGTCTTTCCTCCACCTGCAGTCCTCACTCCTCGTTTGGAGGGCCCATACTCATGCAACAAAAGCCTAGCTATGGAACTTTCAAACTCTCCACCATGGACGGAGCCTATCTCCTGAGGGCATTGAATAATGAACATCTTCGCCTCTACTCTACATCACTTAGTGTACAACTGTTCATGCCTTCCAACGATGGTATGTTTTTTCGCAATTCGAGGCATTATAAAGGCCACTTCTACCAGAGTTATCTGCAATAATGATGTTCCGTTCCCTATCACCCTTCCATGTTTACTACGTGCATGACGTTCATGACGTGTTTGATTAATCCTGACAACTAGCTTGCATGAAAACATGTGATCACCGTATCGGCACACCGAGCACGGGAGCCGATGCCACCATCCGAACCTCGATCCAACATCGAGGCCAAAACAATGCCGGCTGCATCCGGCACCACGAGCACGGGAGCCGACAACGCTACTCAAGTCGCCGGCCTGCAGCGCGACTGAGTATAAACAACCTCTAACTCGAACCTCGGCCCCTTGCCGAGGCTGAGAATAAATCTTTCCGCATTCTAGTCTAGGCGACTTGGCGCACTCAACGGCCAACTAAGATCGATGCAAATCTCTCTTCGCCGGTTGCGGGTGCCAGTCGAATCTTGGCGCAGCACCAAGACTGACCTTAAATCATTTCTCCTCGAAGCCCTAAAGGCTTAGGTGCAGCTTATGGCCACGATCGGACCCTATGGGCTGATGATCAGAGCTTTTTCTACGCCGGCGAATAAACGACGCTTGACGGCTCGCCCGAACTTGTGAACTACAGGAGAGCCACCCACCTGGTGGACTGCACAACGCGACGCCCTACTCCTTCGCTATACTGGGATTGACCCCAGGCCACACAAAACGACAGGCGCACAGCCTGGTTTCACAAACTACGGGTTTCTGAGATGTGGGAAACTTACTGAAACCAACGCTCTATCACACCACTCTGAAATATTTGACCCAAAGCGCGGTACACAATCACCCCTCTCTGGAATAGTTGACCCAGAGCGCGGTACACAATCGCTTTTTTGTTAGGTGTAACGATAAGTATGCTTACGTAAGTACAGGACGCCTGAAAACATAAGAAGCACATCCGAACACTTGACACAAACTGCGATCTTTACTAATTCATATTTCATTTCTACACACACCTCGAATAGACTACATGTCTAACATTTCTTCTTTATGATGACAGGGTGTACGTGAAAACACACCATACATTTAGGGACCAAAAGCGAGGGTCACACTCGCATATGCTAGTGGTTTACCTAACCCAAAGTATCTTTAATTCTTTTAAAAATTATTGATGCTACTCATCTTTCTCTTGTCTTTTCTTTTTTCTGTACAGGTTCGGCACTTGACAGGTCACCACTAGCGATGGCCCCCTTCCTTCCAGAATCGCTTCCTCCTCCACTACTATTCACAAACAGGTTCGTAAGATATCGATGCGTGCCTTCCTCCATTATCCTTGCCTCTTGTAATTGTCGTAACTTCCACGAGAGCGATACATGGCAACTGCTTAGGGGCGATGTCAAAAGCGAGGAACAATGCAGCCTAGGTTTCTCCCTAAGTCATCTTGGCGCTCGACTCCGCTCTCTTCTCAGCATCTTCGGCCGTCTTCTAATTAGCTATCTCCCTAGCCTGGAGTTGCATAATTGCATCTACTTCGAGTTTGCCAAGGGTCCCCTCGCCCTCTTTTGGTGGGCATCATTAATGGTTTTCCTTTTTCCTAGCCTACTCAGAGGCCCACTCCTTCTCCACCTCAATACCGGCCTACTTCTTCGCCACCACATCGGCAGATTTCTCCTTGGTATCCTGCCTAGCATTTGCCCACGCATCTTGCATGCCAACCTCGTCCTGTCCGTCTTCCCCTTTGGCTCCTCAGGCTTTTCCACCAGCCGGGCTTCCTGGTCTTCCACTATAGCTTGCATTGTTGGCAAACTTACGTCAGCTATACCCATCGCATGTGCACTTCGTCCAACCAAAACTTCTCCTCCTCTAAAGAGACTCATATAAATGTGGGATCCCGAGGTTACGGGGTCTCCTACTCCTCCAGATTAGTCTCACTGCAACTCTGACCGATACTCGGACGCCTGAGGAAGCACGGGGCAAAGCTTGGTGTCTCCTCTTCTCCAAGGGGGACTGCCCAGCGAAAAAGGCAACTATTGGACTCCTGAAGGTTCATCGCTCACACCGTCTTCAATTGGCAAGTACTCGAGCTTGGGGGCAGTCCCCCACCTATCTTTGCACCAACTTACTCATTGCAAGACCTGAGGAGGATCCCCATCAGCTTCCGCGCTGGCCCTTTACAACCTTCGAAAAAACCATTCTAAAGAGGAAGATACACCTCGCCATGAGGATGATCCAGACCCAAAAGCTTGGGTCTCGGAAACTTCTAACCTCCCGCCAGTACTAGGCATGTCGGGATAGAGACCCAATCTAAAAAACAGGGGGAGCTACACAATCACTAGTTCCCTGAGGAACATGGGAATTTAGACAAGTTCTCAGTATGCAAAATAAAAAATTCATATCTCGATGCAAGTTCGGGAGTTTCCACAGCCGGTTCATCAGGTTCCCAAAGTCTCTACACCCTGCCAGCAAGCTCTTACTTAAACACTACGTGAAGCTGACTCACGCTCCTCGATGCAATAGCTTCCAACCTACAAGCGCATCGGAATGTGATGACGACTCCTAGTTTTAATAACTATGGCAATGACTATTGGTAACCATTAACACCAATCTCGGGTTGGAAAATGGTTACAACGTAATTGGTTTGGAAGTATCGACTCGACCGTATGCCTAAATCCTACATGCATATCCGAGTGGTTAGTCTGAATAAGTTCATTTCCAGAATCATTCGCTAACTAGTTGTGTTACGATCAACTTCAATCACAAACCAGAATGGAACATTCAGCAACAATCCGGACTTGCTGGCATGTCACTGAAGTCGAGCGTAATCTAGCAAATACCTGGGCTTGGGAGCAACCCTATACTGATTATCCCACCTGCCTGGAAATCATGGGACTCAATCAGATCCCCTTCAGTCCCTGCGTTGGTGTCATTCTCACAGCTTCCCTTCGCACCACCATCTTGAGAACGCTTTCCCCTTGCAACGAAGGCAATCTAGAGCCATAGTATAGGCCTTGGAGGTTGTTCGGCTTCCCATCAGTGCCCAGACTCCACAAAAAGCAAGCGCCCCGTAACATGATGGCAACCTTTAGCCTCAATAACTAGCACTATGGCCATCATCAACCGCCAGTGCAACACCTGAATCAAGATGCAACTGCACCATGGTTGGGTTATTGATCAGACCCCGGGACTAACAACTCAACTACGTGTCGACATCCTAAGATAAGCATCCGAGCCGACAATCCAAGCAAGTCCACTCCTCAAGGACCGCGTCGCAAGACCGAAACTCACTGATTGCTTCCAACTCATCAGGCACCATGCAATTGTCTAAGTTTGCTAGCCCAAGCTTGAAGCCAAGACTAAGTCATTAGAGTGCGAAGTTATGCGTTGTGCTCCCATACACCTGCTAGATTATCACATCTCTCAATCCAATTTCGATCTCTTGAAAAACCAGGAGGGTTTATCAAGTGTCCGGGATACGAAGCCCACTCTCTTATGCACGCATACTTGGCGACCTTTATCCGAATTCCTAATTCCGTTTCCCAAGATACGTCGCTCTACGTTCTTGAGTGCCAAATCTGAAAGCCCTCTTACTTTCTGTATCCCTCTTCCCTTCTCCTGAAAACCTAACAACACCTCGAACTTCCAAAGTAAAAAAGAAGTATTTCGGCATCCTCCATGCCTTACGATGATTTTCTGTTCGGAGAAGAGATGAAAGGAAGTAACTACAATCAGAGGATCGTTATGCCCTAAGCGAACGTTCCAGGATCGGAATTCGGGATCGTGCACCAGGTTATGATCATATTCACTTAACTTTGAAGCTCCAACTACCAAGTTAATCACGACTCAGTGACCACTTGTGTACTCACAAAGTGCTCAATCATCAAAGTGCAGACACCCAGCGTTTGGGTTCGGCCTCACCTCAAAGGAAAATCCATATGAATATATGCCACGGCGTTTGAAAAGTATTGTCCTAAACATGGCATTTGCATATATGAGTTGTTGAAACATTGATCGATGGGACTAGCTTGGAACGTTGAACGACCATGCGTTCACAAATCCAACCGATTTAGCGGATACTCAAAGCTATCAAGCTCCATCCCAACAAAGCTTCAACAACCACTTAGGGTGATCGCGTGCCTAAGCCATGGAAATAACCATGCATACACGCTTTGGAAATCGCAAACGAGCAGACCGACTTGATCCAAATGCATGCCCACAAGCCTCAAGGGTTCAAATGTACACACCCAACGATCGGCTCTCAATCCAAAAGCTCCTTGAAAAGCTAAAATGCATGACTACAAGCCCATGGCATGCCATTCACCTTCATGTTACCTATTCCATCTCAGATCGCGTCACACAAAACCACGTGCAAACTCGCAATGGCATAAGCAATTATGACCAGACAATAAACCATTTGCATACGACGCAATCGAGAGTCGGCAACTAACATTTATTGTCTTTAATCTACAGGAACTAAATGCCTTGGATAGGTTCCAAAAAAAGCAAGACATAACTCTTAGCACTTTTGGAATCCTAAGCTCATACCAGTTTATTCCGACAAGGCATCCCAACCGCTCCAAAGCATTGCGCTCTCGGTATACAACTCAAGAGGAAGGTCATAACCGATCGATAAGCACCGCATGGAGATATTTGCGCCCATGCTAGACTCACCTAACTTAAAATTACGTCCTGTTAACACAAGACAAACTTTTAGGGAGCAAATGTTAACCGTCTTCTCGTCCGGTTCCCAAAAGTACGTACGAAACAGGCGAGCCGTCAAGCAGGTCCGGGCGCAGCACTGGTGGGGGTCCAGGACCCCACAGTCCCGGCGGAGATTGACCTAACCAGTTAGGTCGAAAATGTGGGCGTCGCACGATTTTTTCGATTTTGGAAAATGTGGGCACCAGCGGGTCCGGGCGCAGCGCCGGTGGCGGTCCGGGGCCCCACAATCCTAGCGGTGATCAACCTAACCGGTTAGGTCAAAACTGTAGGCACCGCCCGATTCATCCGATTTCCGTTAACAAGTGTGTTTCCCAGAATCACCAGATCGACTCAAAGTCAGGATTCAACCAACAACTTCCGCGAACCTCACCGCTCCTCCAAACATTGCCAAAGAAAGGCCTCGCAGTCCAAACCGTTCCAAAGCCGAGGCCTCAAATCCTAAAGGAATCACAAGTCTCGAAGCGCCCGAACCTGCGGTCCACTTGCACCTCGAAAAGACTTCCCACCCAACGGGTGCGAAATTTCGAACCCATGCCCGGGTGCGAAATTTCGCACCCGGGCGTGGGTGCGAAATTTCGCAACCATGCCTGAGTTCGAAATTTCGAACCTAGCGGGTCGAAATTTCGAACCCAGCAGGTGCGAAATCTCGCACCCCCGCTTGGGTGCGAAATTTCGCATCCAAACCTAGGTTCGAAATTTGGAACCTAGCGGGTGCAACATATCGCACCCCTGCCTGGGTGCCAAATTTCGCACCAAAACCTGGGTTCAAAATTTCGAACCCAGCGGGCACAAAATTTCGAACCCGCGTTCGAGTTCGAAATTTCGAGGCGCGCAGGTGGTGAGCTCGAATTTCCTACATACGGTCCCTATTTCTACCTACTCCCACCTAATCCTACCTACCCCTACTCCTATAAATAGCCCAAGGCCTCACACTTCAAAGAGGTTGGATTTTCTTCACTTGAGACCTCCCTAGAGCTTCATGAACTCCATTAATGGCGTCTCCTATTTGAGGAAGAAGGAGAATTAAATATTCTTTTTCCCAAATACTTAGCATATTTCAATTACGAAAGTGAATGCAATGAGCATGGCTCTACCTTGTAATTCTTGAGTGATTAATAAAAGTTCAACATCCTTCCAAAGTGGACGTAGGCGTAATCCGCGGTCGAACCACTATAAATACTTGTGTTATTTACCGCTTTTTATTACTTAGTCTTGTGACGAAATTAACTATTCCTAGTACTAGGAATCTTTGATGTTTACGACATTTTTTGTCGTCAACAAAGCAAATGTGTTCACCTCCATCCATCCACATTCCATAAAAACTGTCAGGACACCGAACGTAGAAATATTGATTCACAAACCCCCGAGCACTTTCTAGCAAATCAGAAATAATCTTGGAATTCTGGATGCCTTTGATAAAGATAATTGATGGGTGTTCCTTCCTCCTTTTGAAAACATATAAAGGATAGATGCCCTGGAAAGTAGGCGCACGTTGCTTTGTCCTCATAAAAAACATATAAAACCATGTTAAAATGGCGTAGCTGTTTGCGTGTAGCTGGAAAAGGACAACAGCTAACTGCCGAAAGATCATCTCCAAGAGGGGATTAAAAGGAGGAATGACTCCGTTTACTATCATATAACGATTAAATGTAACATAGTTAGGGGTGGAAGGTTTGCGAAGTCTTTCTCTCCTGCGAAGTCTTTCTCTCTTGGTAATTTTGCATCAATTACTAGGATGACAAATTGAGCATACAACTGTTCAAATGAACGTAAAGAAAGTTTCATTGAATTTCTCTCGGGAGGTGTCTCAGTAAAATGCCGGGGAAGAGGAAAATCTTGATCAACACCTGCCTCAGGAACATTAGACATCATAAAATCAAAGACCGGAGAAGAAGTCTCGACTTGAGCAGACGTAGATGCTTCCTTAGGTTGCTGGCATGATTGGTGTCGAGTTACCATTTCTACCCAAATAACCATGTTTGAAAATAAAACCCAGGTGTGTGTTTACTAAGATAAGAAATGTTGTGCATAATTATATGTTTTATCATAAAAGCGAGGCTTGGGATTTACAATCGACGAGTACCGATTAGTTAATTCCAACCGTCGCTGTAAATTTATGTCAGAATGGTTATATCTTTGCAGAAGGTTCTCGACTAAGATATAAACGATCAAATAAAGTGACCCTGTGCGATACCATTCAAAGTAAATTGTTTAGAAATTCACTACAATTTATTCTTAACATTTAAGCTAATATATTGCTGATGTGGGTCATCAGCAACAAAATAATGGCCCGAAAGCATGCAAATGTTTTCATTGTTACATAATAGGTGGCAAAAAAAAAAAAATTACATTTAGAACATAAGCCATGATTAACAAGTGTTCATTATCTTGATACTTGGCATAATACTGAAAATAGCTCAATATTTAGAAAAACTGTTGGAATAGTACAAGCACATAATGGATCGGCAGTGACCGATCCATGATGAACCGGCAGCGACCGATCCATGATGGACCGGCAGTGATCGATCCATGATTAACCGGCAGTGACTGATCGATGGGAATCAGCAAAGACTGATTCATGATCGATCGACTATGACCAATCCATGATGGATCGGCTATAACCGATCCATCAGTGCTTGAAATCTTCCAGCTTCTTTAAAAATGTGGACAAGCTTCAATGTGCATGTTCAATCAATTAAAATGAGTAGATCTGCAGACAGAATGCTCAAACATTGGCAAAAATTAACACTCGAACTTGCCAAATTCGCTGGTCAACATGTGAAATTCACAAGTTCATGTTTGAAGCTTCCTCACATCAAATGCAATAAACACAATCTCAAATGATGAATAACATGCAAAATCATAAGTCTAGAACATACACTAAAGTAATTTAAATCATGAATTAACACAAGGACTCTTGCATCAGAATTAGATTGCAAATGCATAAAAGGCTGATTCAACACGCATAAGTTGCGAAAATAATTATACACCAAAATTAGAAGTGTTTACAACCAATTTCAATCACCACCTACAAGACTGGATCCAAATCTCTAAATGTTTTATCAAAAATCAATACAATAAGTTTCAAAATGCAAATCCACTGCTAACAAGCACAAAATCATCATACAGCCCATACCCGCAATGATCTGATTCAAACCCTAAAAACCAGAAGCCAATTCGGCTCAAATAAATTTATAATAAATTTGTAGAAAAATAATACCTACAATCACGGTGAATAGTTGTATTCGAGTAACTGAAGTTGGCTTAAGCTAAACGATGTTGAAGCGACTCAGATTTGGAGAATTTAGCCCCTAATTGTTTCAATCCGGCTATGGTAGAGATGATGGTCGGGTTCGAGTATGAAATGAGGTGCGGATCTAACTGAAGAGCAAATCGAGTAGAATCAGAGCGAGAAACATAAATCGAGACCAAAATTCTTCAAGAATGCATGGACACCATTAAATTGATTTTCAACGGGAGAAAGTGAATTGAGAATATGAAGGCCGAAAAAGATAATACAAAGGCAAATGAGAAATGGACCAATCCGATCCATAGACACGTGTAATGCAAGATCCATCTAAATTCATATACATCTGATCCTGCTCTACGTATTTGTTCCAATACACATGTAAAAAAACTTGAATGATCCATCAATGTATGACAGAACACATTGTTCTTAAACATTCATGTTGGAGATCAGCAATTTTGCTACAAACATAAAATTATAAACTCCGAGGGGAAAATGTTAATCCACTAGAAGTTACAGCATAAATGTTGGATCATTCACTTGGAAATATAATAGGTCAACATATTTCTTGTGATGGATCAGATGCTTCTCCAATTGATGGATCAGTCGTTTTTCTGCCTATGGATCGGTCATCATGTTATTTATGAATCGGTCATTGCTTTGCCTTATGGATCGGTCGTGATACTACTCTATGGATCGGTTATACTACATTGCTATGCGTTGGCTTGTGTTCTCAACTATTGGTAAATCACCACTTTCGTGTATGGATCAATTATCCATATTACGTATGGATCGGACGTCATTTCACCTAATTGATCGGCAGTAAATCACATTATGCTATGGGTCGGTCAAAAACAAACTTTATGGATCAAGAGGAAACACTTTTTGGCCATTGGTCAGCTATAACTTTGACGTGGTGGCATTTTCGTAATTATGATGGATATATCGACCAGTCCATTACCTGCATACATGAAATTTCATCTTTGCCACTCCATTCAAACTACACCTATAAATACTGCATGACTTCCCATATTTAAGGAACGGAATTTTCTCTCCACGAAGTGCTATCAAAATCACTCCTAACTCCTCCAAAACAATTCAACCAACAACAAACCTTCTCCAAGCTTTGATTTAACATCAAAGCCTCCACGGAATCATTCAAAATCATCCAAATGTCCAATTGTTGAAGATCTACATCAACAATCATCACACCTAGAGAGATCTAGCTTTTTCCTTGGAAGATTCGAGTGAATTAATAAGTGAAAGATCAGAAGTAGAGAAGATTGGTGTAAAGAGAGAGAAAATGAATGATAAAGAAAAGATTATGTACCTTGCAATTTCAATGGTGATAATGAGAATTCTTTCCATAGTGGATATAGGATGATTCTAGGCCGAACTACTCTAAATCCCCTGGTCCTTTACTTTTTCAGTGTGTCTGTGGCTCCATATTTTTAGATCTTACTTGTTTGTGAAGTGTTGCAAAAACATCTTGGGTGTTGTTGTCCATTTTTTACATCAACAGCTCATTTTTTCTTCACTATTATTGCCTATTGTATACGATCTATTATATTTTATCCTTGCGTTGTGAGTTATACGACAGGTTCCGCTTATATTATCCTACCATGATGATCGTCCACATCTGCCTAGCACGTATTTCCCTGCATTATTTCCCTTTTTAAGTGAAGGAGTTGTGGGCGGTCATCACATTTGATATCAAAGCTCCAGTTATCGATTTTAGCAAAGTTTAAAGACATAATTACGTATGGGGGACGTATTTGCAGATTTCCGGTGGATATATACTATACGTAGTGTATAGTATAATAGCGTTCGAACCCCATTTGCAATTTTTCTCGTACATCGACAATAACTCTATATTACATATTTAGAATGATTACTCACCATCGAGACACATTGCTAGGAAGGATATTATTCCTGTAGGGGGTAATGGCGGTATACCAGACTACCCAGCTATGTTCGAGACTATGATGGCAGCGAACATGAGTAGGGTACTGGCTCAAGAGATAGACGCGGTAGATGTAGGAGTTCAAGTGCAGGTTCCTAGGGCCGTGCACTTCGTAAAGTTGTGCAAAGACCTCACTAGTCTAGGAGGGAAGCAATTTAAAGGAACTGAGCCAGTTGAAGAGATTAAAGATGTCTTGATACTTGTATTTGGATCTTTGGAGACTTAGAAATTGACAATGCGACTAAGAGGAAGCTTGCATCAAGATAGCTACAGCGTAGAGCTATGGATTGGTGGAACTCTGTTACTCTAGAGACTCTAGAAGATGAGATTTCATGGGAGCAATTCCAAGTCAAGTTTGAGACAAAGATTATTTCCACCTTTTAGAAGTCTATTATGTTTAACAGGTTTTTCAAGATTAAGCAGAATGGTCAACCAGTGTTGGTGTATGCTTCGGTCTTCAAAGCTTTGTCGAGGTATGCTCGTTCATGTGTTGATACTCCTTATTAAAAGAACGAGAAGTTTGTCATGAGCTTGGATAAGTATCTTGCGAATCAGCAACTTGGCCAGCTAGACTACACTTATGAGATGATCATCGAGAAAGCTCTAAGGCATAAGAGGTTTTTTCCCAAGGAAGAGAGTGTTGTTGCAGCTAAGGAAGTACCGAACCACAACAGGGTGGTAATAACAAAAAAAGGAAGCAGCAACAGCTAAAAGGAAAAGATGGTCAGAAAAAGCAGAAAGGCGAAGTGACTAGCTATAACTACCAGCAAAAGGAACATTTTCCCAAGGATTGCAAGAATCCTAAAGTTGAAAGGAAGTGTCATAACTATGGAAAGCCTAGGCTTCTCAAGAAGGACTGTCCAGAACCAGCTAAGTTAAGCAGATTGTGAAGGCATATTCTTTGGAAGTTGTTCCATCATCTTCAAGGGCTCCAATGGCATAGGAGAAAGGGAAGGGTGTCATTGTTGAAGGTATTCTTTTCGTTAGAGGTGTTTCACCATGTGTGTTGTTTGATACTGGAGCATGACATTCTTTTATTTGTAATTAGCTTGTGTGCCGCTTGGATTTGGAATCTGAGATTTGTGATAGACCTTTGATTGTGACTAATTCATTTGGGGGTTCATCCATTTGGTGTATGATCTGTCATGGTCTAGTGTTGTCCAGTCATCATTGCTCCTTCGTGTGTTATTGATTTGTTTTGAACATCGCTGGATTTGAGATTATCTTAGGTATGGACTGGCTCAAGAGGTGTGCTACGAAAGTGGATTGTGAGAAGCTGGAGGTGACGGTCGGGCGAATGGTTGTGATTTGGTGTAATCCCGAAGACGACGTCTTCATGAGCTATATGTATTCGCTTGTGATTCCATGGGAACACTTGTCATCGAAGCAGATCGTAAGTGAGTTTAAAGATGTCTTTGGCGAGGTCAAAGTGTTGTTGCCACATCGCGAGATTGAGTTCAGGATCAATTTGGTCGTTGGTGCTAGACCTATCGTCATGCCTCTTAGGCGGATGGCGTCTAAGGAACTGTGAGAGTTAGAGGTGCAAGTACGTGATCTTTTGGGAAAATGATTCATTTGGAGGAGTGTGTCCAAATGGGGTGCACCAGTTGTGTTTGCAAACAAGGAAGATGGATCATTGAGATTGTGTGTGGACACTCATGAGATAAATAAGGTGACTAAGAAGAACAAGTATCTGTTGCCAAGGATCGATGACTTGTTTGATTAGCTTCACGTAGCCGAGGTGTTTTCTCTGATGGATTTGGCAATGGGATTCCACCAGTTGAGGGTTGCAAAGGATAGTGTGTCGAAGATAACTTTTCGGACACCGTCCGGTTTCTTCGAATTGTAGGTGATGCCATTTGGGTTGATAACACACCAGCGTATCTCGTGTATCTTATGAATAAGGTTTTCAGAGATCAGTTGAACAAGTTCGTGCTTGTTTTCGTGGATGATATTCTGGTTTACTCTCGAAACGAGGAATAACATAATACACAATTGCGAGTTGTTTTGGGAATCCTACAAAAGCATCAACTAAGAGCTAAGTTTTAGAAGTGTCATTTTTGGAAGATTGAAGTGAGGTTCTTAGGCCATGTTGTTTCAAGAAATGGGATATCGGTTGACCCTGCTAAGGTGGCAGAAATCCAGAACTGGGGCAGACCTAAGAATGTGACGGACGTGAGGAGTTTGCTTAGGTTGGTCGTATATTATCGTTGTTTTATCATGGATTTCTCTAAGATAGTTGCATCATTTACAGGATTGAAAAAGAAGAACCAAGTGTTCGCATAGGATGTGAGGTGTGAGCAAGCTTTTGGAATCCTTGAAGAGAGACTGACGAGTGCTCCTGTTTTGACCTTTCCGAGTGAGAATGAAGAGAAGATGTTATACAACGATGCACGTGGTGCTGGAGTAGGACCAGTGCTAATGCATAAGGATGAGGTTGTAGGCTATGCGAGTCGATAGCTGAAGCCGCACAAAAGAAATTATCCAACTCATGATTTGGAGATGGTAGCGATCGTGCTTTCTCTGAAGATATGGAGACACTACATGTTGGGAGTTCAATCTGAGTTGTCTACAGATCATAAGTCGTTGAAGTATCTTTTTTCCCAAAAGTATTTGAATCTTCGGCAGTAATGGTGGTTATAGTTTCGAGCATTGGATAATTTTGGTACAACCTATACTCTTGGTAAAGGTAATGCAGTGGCTGATGCATGGAGTCAAAGACACGCAAGTTTGTGAGCGATGTTTTCGGAATGGAAGAGCCTCGATTACTTGGCAGAATTTGATTTCAGGCCAGAGTGTGAGTTGGAACCTAAAATATTGGCAAGCTTATCGATAAGACATACTCTCATCGAAAGGATTAGCGAGGACCAAAAGCGTGATGCAAAGCTTGTCGAGATTATCCAGAAGATGGAACCAGAGGATTAAGAATTTGAGGTCGATCGATAGGGTTGGCTTTAGAAGAAAGGATGACTGGTTGTTTCTGATATCGACAGACTGAGAGGTAAGGTTCTGATGGAATTTCATTACTCGAAGTTGAAGATTCATCCTGGTGGTAATAAGATGTATAAGGACATGAGGCGAGTCTACTACTGAGAAGGTATGAAAAGGGATGTTTGAAAGTTCATTTCCAAGTGCATGAATTGTTAATTGGTGAAAACTGGACAGAAGCAACCAAGTGGATTACTTCAGCCATTAGCAGTTCCTATGTGGAAGTGGGAACATATATCGATGAATTTGATCAATGTACAACCTAGAACCAGTGCTAGAAACAAAGGAATTTGAGTTGTAATGGATCGCTTGATTAAAAACGCCAGATTTATTCCTGCCAGATCGACTAGGACAAAATCGAAGTTGGCTGAGCTTTGTGTAGATGAATTTGGGTTGGTCAGTTTTGATGGCTTTAGGTCTCCCAAGCTGGGTCGTTTGGGGTATGAATTTGTGGCCTGGACGAGTTGTTGTGTCTAGGTCAAGTCATCCAAGAGTGTGGATGCATGGAGGGAGTATGGGTCATTTGAACGACACATATGGGTCGGTTATGACGACCTAACTATGATGGACCATTATTTGATGTTATTTTGGTTCGGGAATGATAGTGACTTTGAAGTTTATTCAAGTGGGAATGTTTGGAGTGTTGTGGTGTGTTCGTTGATCGTCATAATGCAACGAATGTGAAGACGACTCAAGGTGGTGAGTTCATGGATAATGGTTTCTCGAGAAGTGGCTTGAGCTTTTGAAAAGTCATCAAGTTACAACCCGCCCGGAATGAGCCTAAATTTCGACCCAGAAAAGGCCCATCGAAACTCAGAGCCATTCTAAATGGGTCTTTGGTTCCGTTAAGGTTTACATTTGCACAGATAACAATAACATATACTTTGAATGGAAATCTCACATAGCCAAAAGAGAAAATATGATATTCAAATAAGATGTACCATTATTTCAAAAATCTCGGAAATACATAGTCGTAGTTGCATTTATTCAATAGTTACATCAAATAGTTCAATCTTATAAGATTCTAAAAGAAGCAAAGAAATAACAACTAATAGTATCATAATAACTTCGTCTTCTTCCTCGGCTTCAATCATGACTTCATCCATGGATTTACCCCATCTACTGACCTATTGGATGTTAAGGAGGGTCAGAACATAAAGTTCTGTATGACTGAAATATAGTGTAACTCGAAACCCAATATTTTTAACAGTTTACATATGTTAAGGTATGTCTATGAAGCACACAAGATTTCACACAAACATAATTATCTAACCAATGGGGTGTATATCCAAGTCAGTCGCCCATTAGTGTTTTTAGGGTAAAGACCCAACGAGGTGTCATTCTCGGTCACTTATGGCCCTATTAAAGGTGGATTCTTACAATCTCTTATAACCCTAAGGCGGACCCCTAACCCTTTAAGAACCCCGTCCTAGTACGTTAATGTTCTTAAGTCTATTCTCTCATTTGTAATACGAGAAGTAGCATTGCAAATGTTACTACTTAACAGATATTACCCAGTAGGACACCTATGCCGCTTACGAAAGTTGGTGAGCATGCAATGGCCGCATATCCTCCAACTACCAGTTCGTCCCCAGTTGAGCCCTTACAAGCTTCTAGAGGAAATGGACATCCCCGTGAACTACCCTACTTTGTTAACCATTTTATTCCCAACCACTTTTAAAGAAGGAGGCTCCAAATATTTACTTTAATACTAATAAGGGTGGGTCCTATGACTTGGGTTCCTCTCCAAGGAATAAACCTTCGGAGGGATCCTAGTCCTGACCACTTATGACCCAAATTAGATAAAAAGGTGAGTTGGCCACTGAAGACCTTCTTAAGGCGTAGTAAGCTTATTTGTTTTCAAACATCAACTTATATATATATATATAGTTATAGTTATAGTTATAGTTATTGTTATAGTTATGTATAGTTATATATATGCAAACTACACCTCTCACCTTAAGCCATATACTTGTGGATGTTGGATATACCAGTCGATTACGGGTAGGATTCTACTGCAAGTCGGTTTAGCATTGTGTCTAATGTACTGAGTTTATGAATTTCCCATGGCACCTAGAGATCTCACATTTTTTGGGCCCACTTGTGGTTGCTGGGTATACCGTTTGGTTTCGGGTAGGATTCTACCACAAACGGCAACTAACCTATAGTCTATGTGTCATATATATATATATATATATATATATATATATATATATATGAGCCATTCTAAATATACACAAACATAAGTAAACAAATATATATATATTTATATTTGTTAAGGGGATATTTCAAATTCAAACTCTAACCTAAACATATTTATTACGCTAAGATAACGTTAATTACTTTAATTATGTTTAAATGAATGATATAATAATAGCGCCTAATTAACGTAACATTCGTATAACGGGGAAGCATTTTAATCAGGATGGAAATTGTCATTTATCCAAATTAAGGCATACAAGTTTAGGTTTTTCCATATTTTACCGCTACAACATAACATGATGGCATAATGAACATAAAGCAAATAGTAGTAACGGAAAACATACATATACATAATAATTACAACTTGTATCCTAGGCATGTAGAAAAGGTTTTAATATTAAATTAAAAGTAGAGCATTTCATATATTCTCACATGTATGTTTACAATCTATATTTCACCCAATCCACCCTTTTTGCGGTGTTATACACCCAAAAATGTTCGCATTTGACTTATTCCAGATTATGAATGCGTTTACACCCAAATTAGGATCCAAACCCAATTCAGCTATGAAACAATTCAAAACCCAACCTTTTTAGGCTTATATCAAATGAAATGATAGTGAATTGCATGAAATACAAATGATAATACAACACATATGTTTACCTTTAATTCAATACAAAAACCACAATTCTACAAAACCAATACAACATTATAATTTCCTACGTGATTACGAAGTAGAAGATTTGGGAATTTTTCATCTTATATTATCGCATAACCAAATCTTCATAGGCATAACAATTCATATAGCAAACTGATAATAATATGAATATGCCTTTAAGTAAAACTAGATTCCACTCACAAATCAAGTGGAGATGTGGTAGAAATTCAAGATCTGCGACGGTTCTCTATGTTTAAGCGAACTCTGATTGATCTCCAAACAATATACATATAATAAACACATAATTAGATCCTTATATATATTGTTTGTGCTAAATTCCAAATTCCTAAACTTATATAAATTGAAATAGAGAGATATAGAATAGAGGCAGAGAGATAGAAGAAACTTGTACCCTCTCTTTATTTTTCTATGGAACTCAGCAGCATAGAGGCAGAGGTTTAGAATAATTAGGGTTTCTAGTGTAGAATTTAAGGGGTTATTTATACTTGCTCGTGTGAGCTTGAGCCATCAGATTAAAAAAATTTAATTTGGGTCTTACATATAAACACAACCTCTTAGAAAACCCTAATCACATAGCCTCATTGGGTTGTTCCAACCGTCAGAGGGGTCGACCAATAGTAGTCGACCGTCGGTCAACACCCCTTAGGGTAGGGCGACGGTCGACCCCTTCGGGCTGGAAAGCCCATTTTGGCTCATTTGCTGAGCTATTTATTTTATTTATTACGTTCTTAATTTGCTTCATTCTTTTCCATATATTAAATATACGTTGTCCCTAGATCTTATCTCAAAATTTGAATTTCGAATTTCCATCTTTTTATTTTTATATTAAATTATTATATGGTTAATATTAACAAAGTTATATATATTCTACATACACTATCCAAATTTATTTGTTCATAACATCTTCATACATTGACCGTTTTCAGCACATTATACATGAAAACGATTCAGAATTTCGCCATGAAACCAAATAAATAGTTTCGTAGCCAAATTCCTAAATGTGCAAAATCTCATTTTCCAGCCATATGATTTAATTTCTTATTTTTAATTATTTAATTTATTATTGATATATAAGAATTTTATGGGGTAATACATTCGTCTCCCTTAAAATAAATTTTGTCCCAAAATCTGTTTAAGGGACGAAAAATACAACTCGCTCGAAACATCCATGTTGTGCACCCATGTTGTTTATAATTCATCCATAAGCATCCATGACTCGCAGTGATTATGAACTGCAGACCTATTAAAGTGAGCACTATCCTAGCATGTAGTTGTAATAGATGATGCAGCATGGATGCAAACAACCTAAATATGCATATATTTCTATATGAGTGCTCGGTGCGATGGTGTTGCATCCATTTCCAAACATCCAATCTAGCAATCACGATGCATCCATAAACGATATTATTAGGAAAAGTTACCCGTGAAATGCTTTGGGTGAGTCTGTCCTATCTTTTCCTCGGTCTTCCATGTGCTTTACGTGGGGTCAGTTCCCCATTGTACTCGGACTAGGAGAATGGTTTTGTTGTAGAGTCTCTTGATTCCATGCTCCACAATCCTTGTAGTGGCACGTGGCACCCTGGACTCCAACTCGATTTTCTCTATGTCCCCAATTTCATCTAGCTCGAGTCTAATATCAAAATCATGAAGGCATTTCATCAGACGAGATACATGAAAAACATTATGGATTCCCGTCAGACGCTCTGGGAGATCCATTCGATAGGCCAAAGATCCTGTCTTCTCGATGACACTAAAAGACCCAATAAATCTGGTAGTCAACTTCCCAGTCTTCCCAAACCAAACAGTCTTCTTAAGAGAGGATACTTTTGCGAACACCAAGTTTCCAATATTAAACTTAAGTTCCCTCCTACGCTTATCCGCATACGATTTATGATGGTCTTGGACTGGATTCACTCTTTTCCTAATCAAAGGTATTTTCTCCATGGATTCATGGGCAAAGCCTAGTCCGAGTATAACCTTGTCGGTAGTTTCCCACCAACAAGTTGGCGATTTCCATGGCCTTTCGTATAGCGCTTCGAAAGGGGCCAAACCAATCGTCACTTGAAAACTATTATTATACGTGAATTCCATAAGCTTTAGGTGCTGCTTGTAACATCCTACCTCCGTTAAGGTCACTCACAAAGGGAATGCCTTAACTTTGGTGAAGCATTTTAGTAAACAGAACAGAAACTTACAAGACAAATAAAACAGTACTTGAATTTTTTTAACTTTATTACAGCGGAAACTGAAGTCAATATGGTTACATCCTTTCAAATCTCAGAATTCAAGTACAAAATATCAGTCTTGTACACAAGCCTTCAAAATGCATGGTTTTAAAATCATAATCCCCACAGAAGAAGACCAGCCATACTTTAAGCACTTCAAGCAGAAGAAATCCGGATCTAGCTAGAGTATTCCCTCCTTAGAAAACCTGGGGGGGGGGGAACGGAAGAAAAGAGGCGAAACAAAAAGGGTCAGACATAAAGTCTGGCAAGTCCAGTGACTTTCAGCATATGAACATATAATAATAATATGACATGAACATAAAACTGGATGAGAGATAACTGTAACAGGTGTAGCAGATATAACAGAAGAACAGAATGACATAAACTATTGCTTTACACTTCTCTGCACTAATACTAGTATAACAGAATTAGGTGACACCCTAATGTCTAAACTGAAACAGAAACGGGTACAGAATAACTTAACAGAAACAGAATACTAATAATGGGCCTTTACTACCCGATCAGAAACAGACAGAAGCAGAAACAGATTAATCCCTACGGAAACAGAATGTAGAATTAGGTGTACACTAGTAATGGGCCTTTACCACCCGAACAGACGGTACCACGCAGAAACAGACAGGTGTTACCACCCAACAGAAACAGACGGTACCAACAGAAACAGACAGAACTAAGTGTAACCTAAAACCCTACCCCAAGCGATCGGCTCCCTAATACATAAATATCCTATGTCGGCCCCACAGTAGGGTGTATCACTCCCTAAAGTGACAACCAATTGGCACAGACCTATTTACAGATGTCACGGCGTCTTATATCCTCAGAGGCAGACCGGGATCCACGCACGCACATGACCCGGTTGGAACGCACCATCAACACCCCTCGCCATTATCAGAATGAACCACTTATAATTAGTTCAGTAAGCGTGCCCGGACCCTACCTACTGTTGGGTCAAAGTTTTGATACCAGAAAGGGTTACTGACTAATATGGGTCCCAAACAACAGATGACACAAGTAATTCCCCTCCTAACCTTGTGTCCCCAGACTAACAGATTTCAGATTAACTTGTTTACAAGTTCAGACATGCAGAATTCAGATTTACTAGTTCACAGATTAAGTTAACAGGTTTTCAGACTAACAGATCAGATGTACGGATTTTTCAGATTTGTCTAACTTTGTATTGGGCCTACAGATTCATGGACGGGTTTACTACACCTATTAATCCAGTTGGTTTAACCCTATTTCCCCCAATACATTTTAGACGTCATTCTTATCTTAGATTTGCATTAATTAATTATTAATGCCCAGACCTCTCACATTAGGTCGCTAGCTTGTGGCCGCTGGATGGGTCGGGCGGTTCCGGGCAGACTTCTGCCACAAGCCAGACCTAACCTCGTGTCTTAAGCAGGTTATGACTAACTTCTCACATTAGAACCTATTATTTGCGGCCACTGGATGTGCCGGGCGGTTCCGGGCAGAATTACGCCGCAAACTCATTCTAACCTCGAGTTAGCCATGTTTATCTTTGCGGCCAATTAATTAATAATTTACCGTTTGTGCGCATGCCCAATATATATATATATATGCCAATTCGGATTTTATCAATAACAGGATGATTATATCAACACAGCAGATAACAGATTTTAGCAGATAACAGATTTTCCAGATTATATGACTTAACGGATTTAACAGATTTAGCAACTTAGCAGATTTTGGCATATAACAGGTTAGGCATCTCAACAAACAAATTTAACAGATTTGGCATTTCAATCTAATTAGCAGTCTAGGCAATATAACAAAACTAACAGTTTAGGCAACTTGGCAAATTAGCAGATTTAGCAAATTTAATATTTCTAAAGGTTCTATTTACATGCCTTGCCTAGTCATAAATTAGGCCTAAATTCATATGCCTACATAATTTTCATGATGAACATATACTCCATGTTTGCATAAAGTTACATAGCACAGAATGTGGACATAATTTGCCATATAACATATGTTCCAATTTTTGTTAAACTAGAATTTTACAGCAGATTCACATATAAATTATACCAAATATAACCATTAATTTCAATGCATGCCATATATCCAAAAATCCTTGTTTAGGTGTGATCACAATAATAGATATCCTAATTAATGTAAATCTTTACACCTAAGTTTCCATATCCTTCTTCTTTTCAACTCATGAATCATTATGCAAAATATACCCAACAATCTAAATCTTTAAATTATATCTAAAAATCGGATCTTGACTTTTATATGCATTTTGTCCAAAGTCTCAAATCATATGTAATCTTACAAAGGTTCCTCTCTTCTTTTATCACAGAGTATGCATAGGTTTAAAACTAGTTTACAACATATGCTTACTTTTCTAATTAAATTCAGATCTAAGTAACATATGTTCATTTCTCTAATTAGTTATAGATCTAGATTACAACGTACACTATGCATACAACATATATAAATTACATGTTTACAGTCAAATCCATGCATCTAATCCTAAGTCACATGTCAATATATTTTATGCCTCAGATCTAAAGTCATACGTTCAATTCAGTCTTGTTAAATTTCGCATCATTCATTATTTGTCCCAAAATTTGCGTTCATACGTTAATCTCTTATGAGATTAGGCACAGGCTCGTGGTAGCCTGGCTATAGAAACAGAAAGGAAGCGGAAAGGGATACAGAACAGTCACAGATCTGACAGATATACAATCTCAGATTCAGATTCACAATTCATGTCAAAATCAGAATTAACGTTTATAACGGAAAATAACTGTACTTGCCTTGATTGGATTAAAGAAAGAACTTTAGTTGTTGTAGAATTGTTGCAGAAGCTTTTATCTCAAATTTGAATTGAATTGCTTAGGTTGATGTTGATTAGCTTCTAGTTTTGATTCCAGCAGAGTAGCGACGCCATTTTTATTTTTATTAGAACAGAGGCAGAGAAGAAGCAGAATAGAATTGTGTGTAGAGGAGGCTAGGTCTTAGGATGTATTTATAGGTGTAGTTAGTAGTTTTAGGCCTTTAGATAAACCCTAAAACAGATTAGAACCGTCAGAATTCGTCACAGACTCACCAAAACAGCCCAAAAACCCACCCAGATGCACCCAGGCCGACCTGGCTCGACCAGGGAGGTCGACCCCCAGGTCGACACCCAGGTCGACTCCCCAGTCGACCTGGGGGGGGGGGGGGGAGGTCGACCCCCAGGTTGACACTAGGGTCGACTCTAGGGTCGACCCCCTGGGGCAGGTCGACTCTAGGGTCGACTCCCCAGTCGACCTGGTTTGTGCTGTTTAATTTTTTTTCCTGAACTTTGGAAGGCCATAACTCAGTCATACTCCGATTTACGAAATTTCGGACTCTATTTCGCGTATTTTTCCGAGACGAACGCAACCTCAAAACCCGTTTCCCTTAATTCTCACATATGTAATTAGTTATTCTTTAATTTGTGGCTAATAATATTAACAGAATTATGGGGTGTTACACTGCTTCTAAACTCCTCCAAAATCGATGATAAACTCTGAGCAAGTCTTCTAAGATTCTATTTACTTTGTCTGTCGGTTGGTCTGTGGATGTTAAGCCATGCTTAAGTTAAGGGTCGTCACCAATGCTCTTGTAGGCATCTCCAAAACTTGCTTGTGAATAAGGGATCTCTATCACTCATGATACTTGATGGAATACCATGGAGTCTGACTATCTCTTGGACATATAATTGGGTTAATGAGGCTGTAGTCCTTGTCTTCTTGACTGGTACAAAATGGGCGCTTTTGGTTAAACGATCCATCACAACCCAAATGGCCTCATTCCCTTTCTAGCTTCAAGGAAATCCATCTATAAAGTCCATGGAAATATGCTCCCACTTCCACGTGGGGATCTCTACAGGTACAACAATCCTCCGGGCTTCCCTTGCTCTGCTATTACTTTTTGGCATGTTCAACATTGGGCCACAAACTCGGCTACATCTCTCATCATTCCTTCCTAATGGAGATTTATCTTCATATCCTTGTACGTTTTATCCCCACCGCGGTGTATGATCATTCTTGACCTATGGCACTCCTCTAAAATTTATTTCCTCAACCCTTCATCCTTAGGGATGTAAAGTTGATCGTCCCAAAGTAAACACCAATCATCATGGATCGAATACCTAACTGAATGTGGAAGGTCTCTCTCTTTACCACCTTCTCCTTTATGTGTTTTAACTCTTCATCAAGGTCTTGTGCACTTTGGATTCTTTCTCTTAGGGTAGGTCTAATTATCATAGCCCCAAGAAAAACATCGGAAGTCGTTAGTGAGGGTTGCAAATTAAAATTAGCATGGAACTCTAAGTGTTTCCATTCTGTTATCACATTCAATGTTGCATGTTTCCTACTTAAAGCATCTGCCACAACCATCCCTTTGCCTAGGGTATAAGTCAAATGAGGAAATATATTCCATCCATCTATGTTGAGTTCAAGTCACGTTGAGAAAATAAATAATTAAGGGCTTTATGGTAGGTAAACAATTCAAACTTCTCCCCTAAGAGGCAATGCCCTTACATCTTAAGGGTGAACACTACTTCGCCTAACACAAGGTCGTGTACTGGATATATTTTCTCTAGATCCTTGAGTTGTCTACTAGTATAGGGAACTATTCTTCCTTCTTGCATAATTACTGCTTCTAAACCGGTCCCACATGCACGAGTGTAAACGGTAAATGATTTTGAACCGTCGGGTATAATTAGGACTGGTGCGCTAGTTAATGCTTCGTTTAATTTCTTAAAGGTTGCATCACTTTTATTACTCTAAGTGAATACCAAATTCTTCTTCGTCAATTGGGTTAATGGAGTAACAATCTTTGCGAAGTCTTTAATGAATTTTCTATAATACCCGACCAATCCAAGGAAACTTCTTACCTCTGTAGCATTTCGAGGTATCCTCCATTCCTTGATTGCCTCGATCTTCACAATGCCTACAGCCAAGCCCTTACTTGACACAATATATCCTAAAAACCTTACTTCTTCCATCTAGAAATTGAACTTCGAGAATTTTTCTTTCAGTTGGTTCCCTCTTAATATCCCTAACACTAGTCTCAAGTGTTTTTCATGTGCTTTACGATCTTTAGAAAACATAAGGATATCATCTACGAACACTACCACAATTTTATTTAGAATGCATCTAAAACACTCTACTCATGAGGTCTACAAAGAAAGTGAGTGCGTCCGTTAATCCAAAGGGCATAACTTCCCATTGAAAAAATCCATCTTGTGTCCTAAATGCAGTGTTCTCCTTGTTGTCCTCCGCTATTCTCAACTGGTGAAATCCAGTAGCAAGGGCTAGTTAGGAAAATACTCGGGCTCCTCCCAAATGGTCAAAAAGGTCATCGATTCTAGGTAAGGGTACCTATTCTTCTTGGTATGTTTATTAAGTTCCCTACAGTTGGGAAAATACTCTGAAATCTTCTTATCTAACTCCCTTCTTCCCTTGGGAGCCATATGACCCAGGGGCAGTGCTACAGGTTTAGCGTCCTTCTCTAGGTCAATGCGAAAGGAGATTTCTCTCTGGGGTGAAAGTCTATGACTTACTACAAAATGTCCAAGAACTCACAAACTATAGGGAACGAAGACGGTCCTTCAAAACTAGGAGACAAGGTATATAAAAATGCTTTGTCCTTGTTTCTAACATTGCAAGGAATACATAGGCTGCGTGCTCCTCGGCTGCTAAGATGAACGAGTCTCTTATCGCAATCTAGGACGGCCCCATAAAACGATAGCCAGTCACTCATACCCTATAAAATCCAATTCACACGCTTCGCAATGGAACTCGACATTGTCGGCCTCCAGTACTAGGTCCTTACACAACAACTCAAGATACTTAGATCCTTCGATAGAGTTGGCTAACTTTATCGGACTATCCTAGATAGGTATAGAAAGGTTCAACAGATTTACTTATCGCTTGGAGATAAAAGGAAGGGTCGCTTCAGAATAACACAAGGTGTAAGCTGAATTTCCTAAATTAAAGATTATGCCCTCGAGTGTGTGTTGCACTTGGTCTCTTGGGGGTCGGCTTTGAATTGGAGTTGCTTTAATTGCATAGTTTTGGCCACCTTTGGTAGCTTTGGGCTTTGGGTAGTCTTTGGACATGTGTTGTAACACCCCATAATTTTAAAAGAATATTTTAATGATAAACTAAAGAATACTTAATTAAATATTGGGAATTAAGTAAAACGGACTACACAATTGTGTTCATGTAACACCCCGCCTCCGCTAGGGTCACTCGCAAAGGAATGCACTAGCTTTAGAGGGGCATTATTGGTAAACATGCACAGAAATATCACAAGACAGAACAT
The DNA here is from genome assembly GCA_030737875.1 of Allium sativum. Classification (NCBI taxonomy): domain Eukaryota; kingdom Viridiplantae; phylum Streptophyta; class Magnoliopsida; order Asparagales; family Amaryllidaceae; genus Allium; species Allium sativum. The sequence continues at coordinate 191,605,241 of CM060927.1, read as the reverse complement.
ATATATATATATATAGCGGAAGTAAAATCAAACTTTCATAACATGAATAAATAAGGTCTAAAGCCTTTTACATCAGAGTACATCAAAACCTGTCTTGCAATAGTAAAGAAGCATAAAGACTTTTTAATAAATTATTCCCCCAAATAAAGCAGTAAAGTAGCCATAGCCAAGAAAGTCCAAGCCATCCATGATGACCTTCAAACAGAAGAAGTCCGAACTAAACAGCACTGTTTCCTCCCTGCAACCTGGGGGGGAAACGGAAGAAAAGAGGCGAAACAAAACGGGTCAGTCAAAAAGACTGAGTAAGTCCTATCTACTTCCAGTATATAAACAGGTAAGTGTAACATGACATGCATAAACTGAAAGTAAACATCAGGATAACTACAAGATAGATAAACTAAACCAGGGTAGCCGGTTGACTACTGTGGCAAGGTGGACTAAGGTATCATGAAAAACTATGAGGTTATGATAAGTCAAGGTATCAGACCTCTATCGAGTACATTATCCCAAGGTATCTGCCCCGTTTCACATCCCACGGTATCTATTATGAATACTCTTCCTAGTTCTAACCTATATATCTGCTTCGTACCCTCCGTACTAGTATCCCAGCCTTGTTATGTGTCAACCAGGAATGTCCCTTACTCAAAGTCGTGTAGTGGTTCAAGTCAACCTAATATCGCATATATAGGTTACTCAAATCATGTGTTCCTTCCCATGTATATAAGTTCAGTCCTTTGCCGTACCCCGTACGGGCTTACTCATGTCGTATTATCCTTGAACTCGTTTGGACTGTCACCCTTGTTCCCGCTAGGCTCTTCCACATGAATCATCGTTTTAACTACTAGGACTTACGCCACCTAGCACCTACTAGGGATTACGCTTACCTATTGCACGTTTTCGTATTTCGGTTTGGGTTAAACCACCTAGGCCACTAGGGATCACGCTAACCCTCAACCGCGCCCTTTTTCCCACGCATCCATCGTGAATCGTTTTTCTACCATTGTATGCACATGTATCACATCGTGCCATCCGAGTCCTGTCACAGGGCAAACCAAGAAATACAGGACTCGGTCGGGAGCTTTAGATTTATCTGCCGATGCAGATACTAAGGTCTGCTTTTCTACACGTGGCTATGGTCCCACGAGACCCCTCCCTCAACTAGTGAAAGGCAACACAAGAGAAAATCTTGCATGAGAACTACACTCCGGCCAGCCCACATCCTACGACCTACCTCACCCATAATTAGATAGCAATTATGGTCTGTTGGGTGTTCCCTGCCTTTCCGTACGTATACGCTTGACTCAAGATGGTAGATGATCGACGAACTTGCTATCTCGGGCACCTTATGTATTCGTCGACTCACTGCTATCCACCCCAGTCTTTAGGTCGCTCGCATAGCAACCAAGGCATATTCTTGGTTCTTCTACCGCAGACCTCAACCTCCCGTGAACCTAGTATGATGACCTGGCAGCTCACGGAGGGATCCCAAGAATATCCTCACGTTCCCCGAAGCCGCTGCTTCGTTACCCAGTTCGTTGGAGCCTTTATCTGAATCAGATAGCCTGCTCCTATACGCATACTTAAACGTTGTCCTAACGTATCAGGTTACCAATCTACCTAAGAAGCGGTCCAGATTTCCTTGACTAAGAATTATTACTTAGTTTCCTTTAACTAAGGTTTACCACTTAGCCTTATTTCCATTACCCTTGTTAACTATGGTTATTCTCCTAATCCTCTGAATTAGGGTTTATCTAATGGGTTAAGTGTCGCTTAAGTTCATAACTTAGCCCGTCTACCAACCATGTCAAAATTGGCTAAGTATCCAAGTCCAAGACTTAACCCTACAAACCATGTGTCAAGCTGGCTAAGTATATCAAGCAATTTATAACTTAACCTCGTCTAATTACCATTTTAGATTGGTTAATTATATAAATTAACTTGACCCTGTCAAATTACCGAGTCAAATCGGTCAAGCGTCATTAGGCAAATCAAGTTACTTAACCTACCCAAGCTCATTATGTTTTGTTAAGTATCATTAGCCTAATCAAATTGCTTAACCCACCCGTCCATATCATATTTGGTTAAGCCTCATTAGTCAAATTAACTTAACCGTATTATGTGGCATTAATTATTTAATGCACCCCAACCTCTCACATTAGACTTTGTTGTGGTTACTAGTTAAGCCGGGCGGGTCCGGGTAGATTTACACCACAACTTGGTCTAACCTCGGGTCCAAGCACAACATGACCAACTTCTCACATTGAGTCCTATTGTTTGCAACTACTAGTTAGGCCGGTTGGTTCCGGGTAGTTTTACGTTGCAAACTCAACCCAACCTCGAGTTGGCCACTTTCATGTTTAGTCTCGTATCATGTTCATAGTTAAGTTTTCAAGCAATTGGGTAGACCTAACTTAATAGGTAAATTCCCAATGGGTAGACCTAACTTAATAGGTAAATTCCCAAGCTTATGTTCTTATGTTTTCAAGTATTCGCATGTCATACTCAACGTCACATGTTATCCCGTTATACCCCTTTTACCCAAATTATGGTTCGTGCCAAGTTTAGCTCGCCTATCATGTTCTCATGCAACTTCGAGTTAAGTTTTTCATGCTATATTCACGCTTGTCCACCCTCAACCCAAATCGTGTTCCAACGCATGAATGGACGAGTCACATCGCAAAGGTACTATGCTACACTATGACCCCAAACATGCATAGCATCATGAGGGTTTGGCTTAAGACATATGTAGGTTCATAAAGGTTTGGCCACAAGCATGCATAACATGAAAACAAAGGGAGTTGGCCATAAGTATGCATAATGTCATAAAGGATTTGGCCACAAACTTGCATGTTAACACTAGGGGTTTAGGTTCATAAACATGCATAAGCCCCAAACTATAATCTTAGCCAATGTTTCCCAAGTAAAAATAGTTCCTAAAGGTTCATGCTAGCATTTCATACATAAAGATCCAAACTTGCAAGTTAAACTAGGTTATGCATAGCATGAGAGGCATGATTAAGTCACTCACATTACCTAAAACCATAAACATGAACACAAGAGGCAAGGTAAGGTTCACATAGGTTCGCATAATCATGTTTAGCCTCATTTTATCCCATGTCATTATCAAAACTACCGTTTCCATCTAAAAGTAGCTAGAACTTACCTAGTTAGGCCTAGGGAAAGAGGCATGAATCATCTTGGCTAAGAAAGGTGCCTCCTTTATTGACGAATCGTCATGAAACTCGCATAGAAACGTTGATCTCCCTTCCTTTTGGCGTAGCTAGCTTGCACCACTTGATTTGAACCCGATTTGAGTGCTTAGGCTTTAGGAAAAGGGAATGGAGGCCATGATCACTTGGCATTTGGGCAGCACTTCGTGGAGAGGGTGAGTTATGAGGGTTTAGGGGGGGCTTAGGGGTGTTTTTATAGAGATTAGGAGTGTTTTAGGCCATAGGATTAGATCTAGGATAGATTAGGACCATCAGATCTCGGAAGCTTCCAGAATCAGCCCAAGAGCAAGCCCAGGTGAGACAAGCAGGTGCACCAGGAAATTTAGCCCGACCACCCCCTGTCGACTGGCATGTCGACAGGGCTGTCGACTTGGTCTGGGCCCAAGTCGACAGGCCTGTCGACAGCCCTGTCGACATGGCCTAGGCGGGGAAAATTCCCGCCTAGCCCCAGATCTGAATTTTCAAACTGATTTCCGAATTTCAAATTTTCACTAATCTTCCTTGGGCCTTTAACGGGTCATACGGACTCCGATTCTCGAAAACTCGGACTCTATTTCGCGTATTTTTCCGAGACGAACGCAATGGTGAATCCCGTTTACCTTAATTCTAGAAGCTTAAACAAAACATCTTTAATCTTCATGCTTTACTGGTTTATATGCTTTGCGTATCATCGTATACGTACGTAAATTTCTTACTTTTAAAATGTAAACATACGGGGTGTCACATCCTCCCATCCTTAGAGAATTTCGTCCCCGAAATTCAATAGTAGTAGGATTTATGTCCCCATATTAGCATCCAGAAGTGTTCAGCCAATTGTTGCAAACATGTGCACATGTGCAAAAGTGAATCACATCGTAGAAAAATATGTATGCCTAACTTGTGGTACCACCTACATGAATGCAATTTCTTAAAAATTTCTTTTTCAAACCATGATGCTCTCATCCTAAATATACTTGCAGTTCTATATGAATGCAAAAATTTGGAAAAAAATAGTTTCATCCAGATTTTCCCACACCCTTATAAAATAAGAGTGAAGTTCATCCAATTTGAGCATCCAGAATCCTACCATCCATTATTAATTTAGAAAAATCTAATTTTCTAAATTTTTATGTAACGGAGAGATATCCCGTTTTGTTGTTTTCATTGTTCTTCGTTATCAGACATTATCGTTCAATATTTCATATTAGACACAACAAATTTGCGTAAACAAACAACGTACAAGCTTTATTAAGATAGTTTTAGTACATCGTTACAACTAGTCAACAAAAAGGAACAGCTAAACAATACTGAAAATAAAACACTATCCTACGGATAACTGATAGAGGTCAATCCCGATGGAAATAGCTACGGATGAGCTCCTCTAAGCTATCAAGCCTCTCTTCCTGCCGTCGGTTCCCTTGCCTAAGCTCTAACTGTAGGTCTTGCATCCCAGCCCCCAACTGATCATAAGAGGAACTCATCTCCTGAAGCATCTGCTGCTGCGTCTGAGCCATGGCTACCTGTGACTCCAGTGTCTGCTGCTGTGACCTCATAATATCCTGGTGGCTCCTCATCAAGCGAGCCTGCTGCTGTGAAATATATCTCAGCTCGGTCCTCCAGTCTGGATCCCTAGTAGCCCATGGATCCCAGGCGCCTGTGTCCGGAGCCCCCTGTGCCGGGCCCTGATGAGCCCAGGCTCCATCCCCAGCCTGCTCACCATCATGGTGTGGTGCCTGATGGGGGTCCTCAAAGTGTCCAAACTGATCATCCTGTGGCTCCTCCTCTTGCTCCTCCTCCTCGTTACCCTCAACCTCTTCCTCATTTAATCCCTCATGCTCCATAGGCTGAGGCTCCCCTTGCAGCTCCTGCATATCTATACTCATCCTCCCTAGTGCGGCTTCCGTGATAATGACAGAGGGATGGTTAGAAAGTGTCACATAATCCTCATCATGCAAATCCACCCCGAACCAGCGAAAAACTATGGTCCATAAGTTCCCAAAACAAACATTGGAGTGTCTTGCTCCCCTAAAGATCTGGTACTGCTGTAAGATGGTCCTTGCCCAGTTTATTTGTATGCCCCCAAAAATAGCATAAGTAGCAGCCTTAACAACTACTGGGACTCTGTCAAACCCATGATTCTGCCCCGCAATATTATATTGCAATATCCTAATCACAAACCTAGCTAGGGGGCGCAAATGCGTACTATCCCATTGCCTATCCAGTCCATTAAAAAAAATCCTTCCCCACACATTCACATCATCCATCTCCAGATCATTTATATCAAGTCCCGTACCCCGGATATTCAAAATTTCCCCAAATTGGACCTCATCCATAAATATATGGGTACCTTTAACCCATGAATCATAAGTTATCAACCCATTATCATCCACATCAATTTGCAAACGAGCATCAAAAAGTCTTACCATACGCTTGTAGCCTCTCCTCTCGGCTGTGTGCGTATCCAGAATATGAATAAGACCCGCATTAACAAACAAACCTTCCACGGAGGTACCCGCAAAATCCGCGAACCTCACCGGTCGGCCTAGAAGCAAATTCCTAGTGGCGAGCTGCATGTAGTGCTCAATTATCCCTGGTTGCTCGTCACACCACTCGACCTCTTGTGCGGTTAGTTGAGGGTAAAGCTCGTAGGGATTGGGTTGATTGGCCATGGCGATTTAAACACGAATTGGAAGAGGGGAACTATAGATCCGGATGGAGAGGATCTCTAGCTTCGATTTAAGCTTAATTTTATGAAGAACGGTGGAAAAACGAGGTGATGGGAGGTGGTGGAGTTGGGGAATTTCGGTTTTGGTGGCTGGGAGGAAGAAGAAAAGGGATTGGGGTTATGAGCTGAAGCTCTCGGCTCGGGCTTATATATTTTTTTTTTCCTGCAGGGGCGTCGTGTCGACAGCCCTGTCGACAGGGGGGGCATGTCGACAGCCATGTCGACAGGCCTGTCGACTGGCCCCTCTCTTTTTTTTTTTTTTTTTTCCTTTCTTCCATCCTTCCATTTCCTTATTTCCCCCTGGCTCAACTCCATCTTCTCGAGAACTATTCCTCCATCATAAAGAAAACATTCTTCTAACTCAAAAACTACTTGTAACCAAAGCCAACGCGACTATTGATGGGAGCGAGAAGGGAAAAGAGGATTCAACTAATAAAACAAGGACATTGCTAATGGCTTTTGGGGAATAACTTCTAAAACAAAGTTTTTCTAAAAAAAAAATGCCTCTTTGTAAACAGTTTTTCAAATAATTTTCAGAAGGGTTTTTTTTTTAAAACTTTTGCCCAGCCTGGTAACCTGGCTCTGATACCAAATGTAACACCCCGCCTCCGCTAGGGTCACTCGCAAAGGAATGCACTAGCTTTAGAGGGGCATTATTGGTAAACATGCACAGAAATATCACAAGACAGAACATATATATATATATATAGCGGAAGTAAAATCAAACTTTCATAACATGAATAAATAAGGTCTAAAGCCTTTTACATCAGAGTACATCAAAACCTGTCTTGCAATAGTAAAGAAGCATAAAGACTTTTTAATAAATTATTCCCCCAAATAAAGCAGTAAAGTAGCCATAGCCAAGAAAGTCCAAGCCATCCATGATGACCTTCAAACAGAAGAAGTCCGAACTAAACAGCACTGTTTCCTCCCTGCAACCTGGGGGGGAAACGGAAGAAAAGAGGCGAAACAAAACGGGTCAGTCAAAAAGACTGAGTAAGTCCTATCTACTTCCAGTATATAAACAAGTAAGTGTAACATGACATGCATAAACTGAAAGTAAACATCAGGATAACTACAAGATAGATAAACTAAACCAGGGTAGCCGGTTGACTACTGTGGCAAGGTGGACTAAGGTATCATGAAAAACTATGAGGTTATGATAAGTCAAGGTATCAGACCTCTATCGAGTACATTATCCCAAGGTATCTGCCCCGTTTCACATCCCACGGTATCTATTATGAATACTCTTCCTAGTTCTAACCTATATATCTGCTTCGTACCCTCCGTACTAGTATCCCAGCCTTGTTATGTGTCAACCAGGAATGTCCCTTACTCAAAGTCGTGTAGTGGTTCAAGTCAACCTAATATCGCATATATAGGTTACTCAAATCATGTGTTCCTTCCCATGTATATAAGTTCAGTCCTTTGCCGTACCCCGTACGGGCTTACTCATGTCGTATTATCCTTGAACTCGTTTGGACTGTCACCCTTGTTCCCGCTAGGCTCTTCCACATGAATCATCGTTTTAACTACTAGGACTTACGCCACCTAGCACCTACTAGGGATTACGCTTACCTATTGCACGTTTTCGTATTTCGGTTTGGGTTAAACCACCTAGGCCACTAGGGATCACGCTAACCCTCAACCGCGCCCTTTTTCCCACGCATCCATCGTGAATCGTTTTTCTACCATTGTATGCACATGTATCACATCGTGCCATCCGAGTCCTGTCACAGGGCAAACCAAGAAATACAGGACTCGGTCGGGAGCTTTAGATTTATCTGCCGATGCAGATACTAAGGTCTGCTTTTCTACACGTGGCTATGGTCCCACGAGACCCCTCCCTCAACTAGTGAAAGGCAACACAAGAGAAAATCTTGCATGAGAACTACACTCCGGCCAGCCCACATCCTACGACCTACCTCACCCATAATTAGATAGCAATTATGGTCTGTTGGGTGTTCCCTGCCTTTCCGTACGTATACGCTTGACTCAAGATGGTAGATGATCGACGAACTTGCTATCTCGGGCACCTTATGTATTCGTCGACTCACTGCTATCCACCCCAGTCTTTAGGTCGCTCGCATAGCAACCAAGGCATATTCTTGGTTCTTCTACCGCAGACCTCAACCTCCCGTGAACCTAGTATGATGACCTGGCAGCTCACGGAGGGATCCCAAGAATATCCTCACGTTCCCCGAAGCCGCTGCTTCGTTACCCAGTTCGTTGGAGCCTTTATCTGAATCAGATAGCCTGCTCCTATACGCATACTTAAACGTTGTCCTAACGTATCAGGTTACCAATCTACCTAAGAAGCGGTCCAGATTTCCTTGACTAAGAATTATTACTTAGTTTCCTTTAACTAAGGTTTACCACTTAGCCTTATTTCCATTACCCTTGTTAACTATGGTTATTCTCCTAATCCTCTGAATTAGGGTTTATCTAATGGGTTAAGTGTCGCTTAAGTTCATAACTTAGCCCGTCTACCAACCATGTCAAAATTGGCTAAGTATCCAAGTCCAAGACTTAACCCTACAAACCATGTGTCAAGCTGGCTAAGTATATCAAGCAATTTATAACTTAACCTCGTCTAATTACCATTTTAGATTGGTTAATTATATAAATTAACTTGACCCTGTCAAATTACCGAGTCAAATCGGTCAAGCGTCATTAGGCAAATCAAGTTACTTAACCTACCCAAGCTCATTATGTTTTGTTAAGTATCATTAGCCTAATCAAATTGCTTAACCCACCCGTCCATATCATATTTGGTTAAGCCTCATTAGTCAAATTAACTTAACCGTATTATGTGGCATTAATTATTTAATGCACCCCAACCTCTCACATTAGACTTTGTTGTGGTTACTAGTTAAGCCGGGCGGGTCCGGGTAGATTTACACCACAACTTGGTCTAACCTCGGGTCCAAGCACAACATGACCAACTTCTCACATTGAGTCCTATTGTTTGCAACTACTAGTTAGGCCGGTTGGTTCCGGGTAGTTTTACGTTGCAAACTCAACCCAACCTCGAGTTGGCCACTTTCATGTTTAGTCTCGTATCATGTTCATAGTTAAGTTTTCAAGCAATTGGGTAGACCTAACTTAATAGGTAAATTCCCAATGGGTAGACCTAACTTAATAGGTAAATTCCCAAGCTTATGTTCTTATGTTTTCAAGTATTCGCATGTCATACTCAACGTCACATGTTATCCCGTTATACCCCTTTTACCCAAATTATGGTTCGTGCCAAGTTTAGCTCGCCTATCATGTTCTCATGCAACTTCGAGTTAAGTTTTTCATGCTATATTCACGCTTGTCCACCCTCAACCCAAATCGTGTTCCAACGCATGAATGGACGAGTCACATCGCAAAGGTACTATGCTACACTATGACCCCAAACATGCATAGCATCATGAGGGTTTGGCTTAAGACATATGTAGGTTCATAAAGGTTTGGCCACAAGCATGCATAACATGAAAACAAAGGGAGTTGGCCATAAGTATGCATAATGTCATAAAGGATTTGGCCACAAACTTGCATGTTAACACTAGGGGTTTAGGTACATAAACATGCATAAGCCCCAAACTATAATCTTAGCCAATGTTTCCCAAGTAAAAATAGTTCCTAAAGGTTCATGCTAGCATTTCATACATAAAGATCCAAACTTGCAAGTTAAACTAGGTTATGCATAGCATGAGAGGCATGATTAAGTCACTCACATTACCTAAAACCATAAACATGAACACAAGAGGCAAGGTAAGGTTCACATAGGTTCGCATAATCATGTTTAGCCTCATTTTATCCCATGTCATTATCAAAACTACCGTTTCCATCTAAAAGTAGCTAGAACTTACCTAGTTAGGCCTAGGGAAAGAGGCATGAATCATCTTGGCTAAGAAAGGTGCCTCCTTTATTGAAGAATCGTCATGAAACTCGCATAGAAACGTTGATCTCCCTTCCTTTTGGCGTAGCTAGCTTGCACCACTTGATTTGAACCCGATTTGAGTGCTTAGGCTTTAGGAAAAGGGAATGGAGGCCATGATCACTTGGCATTTGGGCAGCACTTCGTGGAGAGGGTGAGTTATGAGGGTTTAGGGGGGGCTTAGGGGTGTTTTTATAGAGATTAGGAGTGTTTTAGGCCATAGGATTAGATCTAGGATAGATTAGGACCATCAGATCTCGGAAGCTTCCAGAATCAGCCCAAGAGCAAGCCCAGGTGAGACAAGCAGGTGCACCAGGAAATTTAGCCCGACCACCCCCTGTCGACTGGCATGTCGACAGGGCTGTCGACAGCCCTGTCGACATGGCCTAGGCGGGGAAAATTCCCGCCTAGCCCCAGATCTGAATTTTCAAACTGATTTCCGAATTTCAAATTTTCACTAATCTTCCTTGGGCCTTTAACGGGTCATACGGACTCCGATTCTCGAAAACTCGGACTCTATTTCGCGTATTTTTCCGAGACGAACGCAATGGTGAATCCCGTTTACCTTAATTCTAGAAGCTTAAACAAAACATCTTTAATCTTCATGCTTTACTGGTTTATATGCTTTGCGTATCATCGTATACGTATGTAAATTTCTTACTTTTAAAATGTAAACATACGGGGTGTCACAGTTCATCTCGGAATTATGCTTAAGATTGACTCCGAGTTTGCGTAAAATGGACATCGTGTGAGGAAGTTATTAAGCTTAGAAATTTGTATATGTATAAGAGAATTAAATATAAACAAATCAACTCAAGAATTCCAAATAATTCAAAAATCAGAGCGGGAAATCAAGGCGGGATTCTAGCTCGTTGGGGGTCGACCCTAGGGTCGATCCACACAAGGGGGTGTCGACCCTAGGGTCAACCCTTGGGTCGACCCACCCCAGATCTGGGCAAGATTCCTACCCTGCACTTGGACGTGTTTCTGAACGAGATTCGTTGGTGGTATGCATTAAATAGGATAGCATTTTTATTTTTTTTGTTCACCTAAAACAATGGAGACACCGAGATGATGCCTAGCTTGGATTGAATTAGCCTATCCTTTTGCAACAACGACTTATACGTATTCAAGAATCTCTGCTTCAAAATCAACATTATTTTCTCTGTCCTTTCGATTCAGTCTCGATGAGTTCATGTTGTTTTTATGTATAAACATTTAACAAGTAATCCTGACATGTAAATAAATCTGGATCTAAACCTATGCTTGTTAAGAATCTGATTGATACCTTAACAAATCTGCCATTACGTATACACCTGATCTACTGCTCAATTCTCATATGCATATTATGTTATTATGCCTATTTTTATCATCATATGCCTATTCTGCTATTATGCCTATTTCTGTCATCATATGCATATTCCTAATATACCTATTTCTGTCATTGTATACCTATTCTGTTATTATGCATATGTCTGTCATCATATGCCTATTCCATTATTATGCTTATTTCTATCATCATATGCTTGTCTTGTTATTATGCCTAATTCTGTTCTCTTGTCTCTCCCTTTCCCTTTTTATTTTTATAGCCTAGGCTGCCTTCGAGCCTAAGCCTATTGCGGAAATATGCAAATAGACGAAATTGGGAATGGTTGGGAAAGATAAATTAGGGCATTACTTGTATCATGAATCAGGACTGGGATTTGAGTTCATAAGAATATGAATAATTGTTTAAAAATGAGTAGTCCTAAATTTACAGCAAATAAAAAGTGTAACCGCACTCAGACACAAAGTTAAATTGGACTTGTGGTAGAAGTCTGCCCAAAACCACCCAATAAAATCCAGGATCCACAAGTGGTTAATTTAATGTGAAAGGTCTAGTGCGTAAATGTACATGTAATGGTGCTAAGACACGAGGTTAAGTCCAACTTGTGGTAGAAGTCTTCTCGGAACCGCCCGACATATCCAGCATCCACAAGTGGTTAACTTAATATGAGAGATTTGGTGCATCAACATACAAGAATAGAGAATGATAATAATCTGTTAACCTATAATACTTAACATGTTTAAATCTGTGGGTGCAATATGAACCTGTCAAATTGTGTAAGGGTTAAGTAGACTTGTTTGAATCAATGAGGGGTTAAGTAAATCTTTTAAATCTATGAGGGGTTATACGAAACCGACAAACTTAACATGTTTTCTATGTTGGGGTTATGTGGGCTCGTAAATCTGTTAGGCATAACCTGTCAAAATCCTTGTAGTGGGGATGGAAGCCGAGGGGATGGCTTATGTGGCACCCCACGTCCGCTAATGTCACTTTATATATAATGCATTAAGTTTCGTGAAGCATTATAGGTAAATAATAATATAATAGCACAAGACAAACATGTAAAAGAGCAGCGGAATTAAAAACTTAATTTAAATCATAACATCATAGTCCCAATTACTGAGTTTACATCATAAGCTTGAAGTAACCAATTACATAAATAATCTTCCTTGTCAAAAATATCATAGTACAAAAGCATAAAACCATATTTCCCAGGTGAAGCCATAAGAGAGTTGACCAGAAGTCAAAGCGGTACATCAATATCCAAAATCAAAGCTATGCTGAAAAAATCCAAATTAACTCTAAGCACTTCCACCCTGAGAACTTGGGGGAGGGGGGAACAGAAGAGAGAGAAGAGGAAACAAAAAGGGTCAGACTTAAAGTCTTGGGAGTCCAGTTACTTTTAAATATAAATAAATAAAAGTATTGTGGCAGGTACATAAAACCGGAAGAACAAGATGACAATAACAATAACAAGTGTGAAATGAGAAAGATAAGATGAACATGATATATTTTGCTTCTTAAATACAATTCTCTACACTGCACCAATACTAGTATATCAGAAATAGAATGGTCCCTATCGATACTGTTCCATTACATTTTCTTGACTATTAGGTTACTTGGGTTAATAGAACTCAAGACTTATCCGCACATCGTACACATTTACTTTCCCATGGATTCACCTAATGCAATATATGTAGCTATCTCTCAATATTGAGATACACCCTATTGTACCCCACTCGCGCGGTCTCCACCGTAATGAACGCAGTCCCTCATCTTACGTCAGAGTGACGCACGGATCTCTATATAACGATGTTACGTTCTGCATATATCTATCATTACTACGTTATGTAGACATACGGACTGCCACCATCGAATCCGATTCCTTATCGGAATTATGCCCTCTAGTCTACGATACACCACCCAGAGCAGATATGCATGTATCTAGACTGTCCCACGTATGTACTGTAATTGTAGCTCGATGCCTCGATCGCTTGACTTATAATGTGCACCGAGTTGCATGGCAGGGCTGAACAAGAAACACGGAACTGGGCCAGGAGCTTTTCCATTCCTGTACAAGCCCACCTTTAAGAGCCCCCAAATATAGATATTCATAGGGTCTATTTTCCATGGTGGCTATGGCCCCACCTCGGCCCCTCCCTCAACTAGTAAGGACTACAAGAGCTAAGCGACCGCCCCAAATAACAACCAATCTTAACATCCATGTTGCGTCTGCCCTCAACCCAGTACCTCGATAGTGAAAGGTGAAATTGTATTTGGGTTTAGCTCTAGTCTATTCGCATCCTGCTTGCTGTCTGTTCGCATCCTGCTGGCTGCCAATGAAGGGTATCCGACGATCTACTATCCTTGTTGGTCGTGACCCTCTGCCTCCTCGTTAGGCAACCGCCGAACCACCCTGGTGTCACCTCGTCACAACATTCTGGCTGTGTAGCTACATCTACAGTCAAAGCCCACCTACCTAGTAGTTATGCGCATACCCAACCTCTGTGAGCACAGCCTAAGACATCTGTCACCGCACAGAATACTACTAGGAGCACCTTACGTACTTCAGGAAGCCGCGTGCTTCCACTTCCAGTCCTTTGGACTATCAAAAAAACCAGATGAATGTGCGCTCCACTCGTGCCTTATAACACCTTGATGATATACCCCGTTGGGTTATTCACCCTCAACCGTACGGACTGGTCTAAGCGCCTTACTTTAGCATGTTGTTAAACCTATGTCTAAACATTTTTTTACGCGCTTGTCCCACCTTATCAGGTTTCCAGCTAACTTGGTTATTCCTATTCATATTGAATTTTTATTCAAATTACCAAGTTTCTATTTCTTATTAATTTCAGTTATACAACTTAATTCATTTAAGTTTATTATTAATCTTACAACATGTTATTCTCTAGATTGTGGCTCAAGGTCTGTAATCCACAATCTATTTTATATTCTTGCTTGGTTACATCATTACAATAACATGTTCTTACATAATGTGTAATTATTTACGTCTCATTTTACATGTTTCCTTTTTAACATGTCATTTACCTTTTATGATTAAATATAACTTATATCATTTCATACGTTTTCCTCATCCCTTCTAATTTAATCAAAATTCAATTTTACATTGTCAATACAACTTATCGTTGTTTACTTGTTAACTTAGTTCTATTAACTAAGGCCCATTAGCAAGTTTCTCAACCCATTAATTATAACCTGTGTTAAAATTTCCACTTGCCCCTAGGACAAGCCTAAACATCTTATTCAAATTAGCGGGTTCCTGACTTCTAGATTACTTAATTTATAATTAAGTACCTCTTATCGTATTACACAAGTTGTCTCATTTCCTTAAAAGTTATGCTTACCCTAAACGGTGTCTTTTAATTACATAAATTTATCATTTCTACCGGTTACGTATACTACTAGGTGTCTTTAATTACATAACCTTATCGGGTTAAGTTTATGGGTATATATGTAAATATTAACTACCCCCTACGATTTACTTAACCTATCCACTGTTCACCCAATTTTTCTTAACCCCAACTTTAGTTTATATTCATACAATTCCTATGGATTCAACTAGGTAAAGTATACAAGATTTATTACCATATTTTCATTTATGTTTACAGTATGCTAGACCTTCCACATTAAGCCTACCATTTGTGGATGTTGGATATGCCGGTCGGGTCCGAGCAGACTTATTCCACAAATTGGGCTTAACCTCGTATCTGAGCACGTCACGAATTTGCGCACTAAGACCTCTCACATTATGTTAAAAATCAGTGGTTGTTGGATATGTCAGTTGGGTCCAGGAAAACTTCCACCACTAATGCAACCTAACCTCGTGTATAAGCGTTACTACGGTTCCATTATTTTAGGCATATTCAAATAAATTTCCCTATTCCAAATATAGACTTTCATGCCCCATTTCTATTCATATTTACAATTATCCTATTTCAATTATAGGTTTCCATGCCCTAAATCAATATTCACATGTGTTCCAGTATATGCCCCAAATTAACATTTACATATGTTACAATCCATGCCCAATTTCATAATTACATATGTTCCGATTTATACCCCAATTCAATATTTACACATTCCAATACAAATTTTACCCAAATTCATGTTCACCTATTTTCCAATATATGCCTAACTTCATGTTCATATTATCCAATATAATATATGCCCCCAAATCCATATTCGTATATTTTCCAATTTTATGCCCAAATTTACATTCATAATTTCCAATACCAATTATGCCCCAAAAAGTTATGTTTTTCCCAATTGTTCCCAATTTCTTACGTTCGCATTTTTAGCTTTAGGCCTAGTCTCCAAGGTGGCCTGGTTATATAAAAATAAAAAGGGAAAAGAGGGAGAGAAGAGAATCAGAATAGGCATAATAACGAATCAATAACATAACGGTAGAAATAGGCATAAAACTAAATGGGCATATTATGACAAGATTAGACTTGGTGATGATATAAACATATAAGAACAGGTCTGATGAATATGTCATAATAGAACTGATTAGACGCCTATTCAAGATCAAATTTTTATACACATATCATGATTACTATTTAAATATTCAGCTCTAAAAGTAACATGAACTCACATTGAATAGATCTAAGGAAATGGATCCAAATTACTGCGAAGAACACATTGAATTTGTTGTTGTAGCAATCGTTGAATTTTATAGTGTTTGCCAAATTGGATTTGGAGAAGATTAGGCCATTCAATCTAAATTGCAGTAGAGCTCCGTCGTCGCCGCCATTTTCAGATGAATAAAACCTTGGTTTAGGGTCCTTTATATAGCCTTAGGATCAATGAATCTTACTCAGAAAGGTGTCCAGATACAAAATGAAGTATTTCGCCCAGACTTGTTCAGGGGTGGATCGACCCCCCTTTGGGTAATTCGACCTATGGTTCGACCCTCCTTTGGGTGGGTGGGGATTTTGAACTGAGTTTCGAATTTTTGGACCCATTTTTGAATTTCTATACCTATTATATATATATACACACACACACCCCTCCTGTGCATATATAAACTTCAAATCTTAATAACTTCATACGGTGTTTGATTTACGCAAACCAGGTGTCTATTTTGACCAGAATTTAGAGACGGGCGCAATGGCGCTGTCCGTTTTACTTAATTCTGAATATTAAATTTAGTTTTCCTTAATTCATTGTTAACTGTGTATTTCACACTAATTATTCTTTAATTCATCATCCTTAGTGTCGTTAAAATTTCGGGGTGTTACATTCTCCCATACTCGAAGGATTTCGTCCTCAAAATCTTTAAGTTAAGAAGAACGTATATACTAACATCCAACAATCATACATTCATCTAGCAATCATAGGCATCCATTATCCTTAAGGAATTTCTAATGCTTTTATGAACACATGCAATAGTGAGTGTATATGTCCGTAACCTAATGCGAAAGATCAGGCCATCTACTGATTCAGTTGACCTCCTTAATGCAATGTATGTTTATGCCATGTAACCAAAATGTATGCAAATTATCCTAATACATGTAAGTTCCATATGTGCGCACAATAATCCATCCAAATGCAACATCAATTTAATGATACACCCATTTCCATCCATAAAATTTAAAAGGTACACACATCAATATGCAATATGTAAGTGATTGAGCCGATCTAGTGCCTGTTGTGTGTGTATATGCATCTACGAGCAATCACTAGCAAACACTTGCATCCATCAAACATTACATGTCTCAATTACATGTTTACATTCATTAGTTTTCTACCTAAATACTCGATCGATAAGAGATATTCAAACGATATATACAAGTATTAAATTGTAGCTTAGGAAAAGAAGTTAAGAACATATTCTCGAAAAGAAAGCATATGAAGCACGAATCTTGTCTTCAGCCTCCCAAGTAGCGTTCTTGCGGCCCTTTCCCCACTGCACTCTTACTAGCTTCACTTCTTTGTTGCACAATTTCTTAACCTCCGATCCAAGTACGCAAGTCAGAGCTCGTCCAACCATTACTTCTTTCTATGCTTTCATTTCCTCTCGCAAGTTTGGCTTCACTACCTCGAACTCTATACATTTCATCGCCTCTTGAATGAACATTTGTCTTAGAAAGAAGGACTTCCTCATGGACTGTCTTCAATAGGTTTCCCATTCCGATATAATTCACTAATAAAACCTCTTCTCACGTAGCTCCCCTGCTTGCTTGCAAGGTTCCCTCTTTTCTTTGAGGAGTCATATGTCGCATAGGTAATGCAATTGGCTTTTCATTGTCTACCAAGTGTATGCGGAAACCAATCTCATGTCTCGGGAGTAAACCCAGAACCTCATCAAAACGTCAGGATACTCACAACTATTGGTACAAATCGCAAATTATCAATAGATATATCAAGAGGTTCTAGAAGACTAAGCACGACAGACCCTTTTAGGGTCATAAGAAATCTCGAGAGTCTTTCCATGGCAAGCCGGAAGTCTCACGAACCTCCTCTCACAATCTAGAATGGTTCCATATATGTGGTTAACCAATCCATCACTAAAATCAAACCGTATCCCCTGAGACCAAGAACATATGCGTCACAACCAAACTCGACGCCCGATACAAAGAATCTCAAACCCCGACAAATCCTCGATAAATGAGCCGTACATCCAATGGGATTTGAGATAATAACGGGATCCAAAACCATATTAGTATCTAGGTGCAGAGACTCAACTTAAGGATTAGATATAAAAGAATGTGAAGTCCTAGAAATAGAATCCTAACAAGATGATCAGAAATATAAATCAATCCTTCAATGGAAACTTTCCTACCCCTATCCTGTCCACCAGCTATGAGAACATTAGCTTGCCCTCTAGAAGTTCCTGCCCTCTGGCCATGTCCTTGTCCCTTTGGGAACTCCTTAATAAGCTGCCTCGCCTTACCGAAGTAGTAACAACACCTTTCCTCTTTCTGCAATCCTTTTTCAGATGACCCACCATTCCGAAGTTATGGTATTTCCTCGTTTCTTCTTTCATCTATATTTCCTTCTTAAGCCATCATTTTCTTTCATCTTTGGGTTGTGCTCCTTAGTCCCAACTCGCTTATTCTCCTTTTTGCCACATGCTAACTAGTCTCTTGAAAGTTGCCTCCATCGCACGGAAATCCTTACGAGGCTTGAGAGAAAATAAGACACAGGTGAAACCACTGCGGCTAAAGATGGAGGTTGGGCACTTCTTTGCCCTTCGATATGTACCATATTTTTAACATGCCTACGGAACCATGCCGAAATAGGGATACCCTTCTAAGAAGAAACAACTCCTTGAACAAAAAGGAAAAGGAATCAAGCGGAGAATCGAGAAGATATTTATGGCTTTGGGAAATACGCTTTTCAAAAACAGACTTTTTATTTTAAAATACTTTGTTTTTGAGACCTTTTTGAAAACCATTTTTAATATATTTTATCTGATCTTATAACCATTTGCTCTAATACCAAAGTTGACACCCCACATTCGTTAATCTCACTCTATATAGAAAGCATTAAGTTTCGTGAAGCATTATAGGTAAATAAGAGCATAATAGCACAAGATAGACATGTAAAATAGCAGCGGAGTTAAAAACTTTATTTAAACCTAAACATCATGGTCCAAAATATTGAGTTTACATCATAAGCTTGAAGTAACCAACTACGTAAATAATCTATCTTGTCAAAAATATCATAGTACAAAAGCATAAAACCATGTTTCCCAGGTGAAGCCATAAGAGAGTTGACCAAAAGTCAAAGCGGTACATCAATATCCAAAATCCAAGCTAATCTGGAAGAATCCAAATCAACTCTAAGCACTTCCACCTTGAGAACCTGGGGAGAACGAAAAAGAGAGAAGAGGAAACAAAAAGGGTCAGACATAAAGTCTGGCGAGTCCAGTTGCTTTTAAATATAAATAAGTGAAAGTATCATGACAGGTATATAAAAATGGAAGAACAAGATAATAGTAACCATAACAAGTGTGAACTGAGAAAGATAAGATGAACATGATACATTGCGCTTCTTAAATACATTTCTCTGCACCGCACCGATACTAGTATATCAGAAATAGAATGGTCCCTACCAATACCATTCCATTACATTTTCTTGATTATTAGGTTACTTGGGTTAATAGAACTCAAGGCTTATCTACACATCGTACACATTTACTTTCCCATGGATTCACCTAATACAATATATGTAGATATCTCTCAATATTGAGATACACCCCATGGTACCCCACTCCCACGGTCCCCACTGTAATGAACGCAGTCCCTCATCCTACGCCGGAGTGACGTACGAATTTCTATATAATGATGTTACATTCCGCATATATATGTCATTACTATGCTACGTAAGCGTGCGGACTTCCACCACCGATCGAATCAGATTCCTAATCGGAATAATGCCCTCTTGTCTATGATACACCACCCAGAATAGATATGCATGTATCTAGAATGTCAGATGTACATACTGTAATTGTAGCTCGATGCCTCAATCGCATATCCTCTAATATGCACTGAGTTCCGTGGTAGGGCTAAATAAGAAACAAGGAACTCATCCAGGAGCTTTTCCATAACTGTACAGGCCCACCTTTAAGAGCCTCCAAATATAGATATTCCTAGGATCTGGTTTCCATGGTGGCTATGGCCCCACCTCAGCCCCTCCCTAAACTATTAAAGACTGCAAGAGCCAAGAGACCGCCCCTAATAACAACCAATCTAAACATCCATGTGGTGTCTACCCTCAACACCGTACCTCGATAGTGAAAGGTGAAATGGTATCTTGGGTTTAGCTCAAATCTTTTCGCATTCGGCTGGCTGTCGATGACGGGTATCTGATGATCTACTATCCTTGTTAGCTGTGACACTCTGCCTCTTCGTGAGGCAACCGCCGAACCAACCTGGTGTCACCTAGTCACAACATTCTGACTGCATAGCTACATCTGTATTCAAGTCCCACCCACCTAGTAGTTACGTGCAGACCCAACCTCTACGAGTACAACGTAAGACATCTATCACCGCACAGAGGACTACTAGGAGCACCTTACGCACCTCAGGAAGCTACGTGCTTCCCCTTCCAGTCCTTTGGAGCCATCAAAACAATAAGATGAATGTGCTCTCCCCTCGTGTCTTATAATACCTCAATGATCTACCCTGTTGGGTTATTCACCCTCAACGTACGGACTAGTCTAAGCGCCTTACTTTAGCATGTTGTTAGACCCTATGTCTAAACATTCTTTTACGCGCATATCTCACCTCATCAGGTTTCCAACTAACTTGGTTATTCCAATTCATATTGAATTCTTATTCAAATTTCCAAGTTTCTCTTGCTTATTAATTTCAGCCATACAACTTAATTCATTTAAGTTTATTAATAAGCTTACAACATGTAATTCTCTAGATTGTGGCCCAAGGTCTGTAATCCACAAAATATTTTATATTCTTGCTTGGTTACATCATTACAATAATATGTTCTTACATAATGTGTAATTAAGTACGTCTCATTTAACATGTTTCTTTTTTAACATGTCATTTACCTTTTATGATTAAATATAACTTATATCATTTCATAAGTTTTCTTCGTCCCTTCTCATTTAATCATAATTCCATTTTACATTGTCAATACAACTTATCGTTGTTTACTTGTTAACTTAGTTCTATTAACTAAGTCCCATTAGCAATTTTCTCAACCCATTAGTTATAACCTATGTTAAAATTTCCTCTTGTTCCTAGGGCAAGCCTAAACAAGTTATTCACATCAGCGGTTTCCAGACTTCTAGATTACTTAATTTATAATCCAGTACCTCTTATCGTATTACACTAGTTGTCTCATTTCCTTACAAGTTATGCTTACCCTAAACGGTGTCTTTTAATTACATAACTTTATTACTTCTATCGGTTACATATACCACTAGGTGTCTTTAATTACATAACCTTATCGGGTTAAGTTTATGGGTATATATGTAAATATTAACCATCCCCTCCGATTTACTTAACCCACCCACTGTTCACCCAATTTTTCTTAACCCCGACTTTAGTTTATATTCATACAATCCATATGGATTCAACTAGGTTTAGTATTCAATATTTATTACCATATTTCATTTATGGTTATAGTATGGTAGACCTCCCACATTAAGCCTGTCGTTTGTGATGCTGGATATGCCGGTCGGTTTCGAGCAGACTTATTCCACAAATTGAGCTTAACCTTGTGTCTGAGCACATCTCGTATTTGTGCACTTAGACCTCTCACATTAGATTCAACATCAGTGGCTGTTGGATATGCCGGTTGGGTCTGGGCAGACTTCCACCACTAATGCAACCTAACCTCGTGTCTAGGCGTTACCGTGGTTCCATTATTTTAGGCATATTCAAATAAATTTCCCTATTCCAAATATAGACTTTCATGCCCCATTTCAATTCATATTTACAATTATCCTATTTCAATTATAGGTTTCCATGCCCTAAATCAATATTCACATGTGTTCCAGTTTATGCCCCAAATTGACATTTACATATGTTACAATCTGTGCTTAATTTCATAATTACATATGTTCCAATTATACCCCAATTCAACATTTACACATTCCAATACAAATTTTACCCAAATTCATGTTCACCTATTTTCCAATATATGCCTAACTTCATGTTCATATTATCCAATATAAAATATTCCCCTAAATCCATATTCGTATATTTTCCAATTTTATGCCCAAATTTACATTCGTAATTTCCAATACCAATTATGCCCCAAAGTTATGTTTTTTCCAATTTTTCCTAATTTCTTAGTTCGCATTTTTCAGAGTTAGGCCTAGGCTCGAAGGTAGCTTAGCTATATAAAAATAAAAAGGGAAAAGAGGGAGAGAAGAGAATCAGAAAAGGCATAATAGCGAATCAATAATGTAGCGGTAGAAATAGGCATAAAATTGAATGGGCATATTATGACAAGATTAGACTTAGTGATGATATAAACATATAAGAACAGGTCTGATGAATATGTCATAATAGAACTGATTAGGCGCCGATTCAAGATCCAATTTTTATATACATATTACGAATAGTATTTAAATATTCAGATCTAAAAGTAACATGAACTCACAGTGAATAGATCTAAGGAAATGGATACATATTAATGCGAAGAACATGTTGAATTTGTTGTTTTAACAATCGTTGAATTTGTATAGTGTTTTCTGAATTGGATTTGGAGAAGATTAGGCCATTCAATCTACGTTGCAGTAGAGCTCCGCCGTCGCCGCCGTTTTTAGATGAATAAAACCTAGGTTTAGGGTCCTTTATATAGCCTTAGGATCGATGAATCTTGCTCAGAAAGGTGTCCAGATACAAAACGAAGTATTTTTCCCAGATCTGTTCAGGGGTAGGTCGACCCTTCATTGAGTGGGTCCTCCCATGGGTCGACCCCACTTTGGGTAGGTCGACCTATGGGTCCCCCCTTTGGGTGGGTAAGCCCACCTAGGTGGAAAATTTGCAGCCTTCCCAAATTTCAAATTTTGAGCCGAATTTCGAATTTCTGGACCCATTTTGTAATTTCTGAACCTATTATATATATATATACTTACTTTGCGTATATAAACTTCAAACCTTAATAACTTCTTTATACGGTGTCCGATTTACGCAAAACAGGTGTCTATTTTGAACAAAATTTCAAGATGGACGCAGTGGCACAGTTCGTTTTACTTAATTCTGAATAATAAATTTAGTTTTACTTAATTCATTGTTAACAGTGTATTTCACACTAATTATTCTTTAATTCATCATCCTTAGTGTCGTTAAAATTTCAGGGTGTTACAACTTGTATCATCTGTTGTGTGGAACCCGTATTAGTCAATAACCCATACGAGTATCAAAATGGGGACCCCGAACTTGGTAGGGGTTAGGGCACGCTTACTGAGCTGATTATAAGAAGTCCATACGGGTGGATGTGTCTGAAGGCGCATTCCAATGGAGTCATGTGCGTGTATGGATCCACATGCTTGGACAAATAAGATGCTATAGCACCAGTAGATATGGATGTGTCTATCGGGGTTTCCATTTTAGGAAATGATAACCAGGTATTTATAAGACAGGGATCTGATCGATTGGGGTAGTAATTAGGGAACATCTAGTCATGCCTCTTTAGGATCCCGTTATTATCGTTTGGGGTAACATCTTTCACTTCTGTTGGGCTTCCTGTCATTATCGTTGATGGTAAAACCCGTCACTAGAAGTACTCCTAATTCTACCATTATGTTTCTATTGGGATCATTCTGATTCTTTTGTATTAGTATTGGTGTAGAGTAAAGTATTTGGAAGGCGTAATCTATTATGTTCTATTTATCCTGCTTATCCGGCGCAGTCTGTTATACATGTCTTATGATACTGTTATCTCTCTCATCCGCTTTATATGCCTGCATGATGCTTTTTACTTATTCATATGCTAAAAGTCATTGGAAATGCCAGACTTTATGTCTGACCTGTTTTGCCTCCTTCTCTCCCTCTTCCTTCCCCCCTCAAGTCCTCAAGGTGGGAGTGCTCGGGATTGATTAGGAATCTCTCTCTTCTGTTTCTACTTGGAGCTGCTTAGATGTAACCCATGTACCGCTTTAACTACTTGTCAACTCTGATATGGATCTTTTTGGGGTTTATGATTTTATATTTTGTACTCTGATAATTTTAGTACAAGATAGATAATTTAATTTGAAAAATAAAATTTTATATTCTGCTGCTATTTTATATCTATCATGTGATGCTTCTGTTTCTGTTTTTGTTTATCTATAATGCTTCACGGAATTTAATGCATTTTGTTAAAGAGTAACATTAATGGACGTGGGGTTTTGCATTTGGTATCAAAGATGTAGGTTAAAAGATCGGATAAAAGATTTTGAAAATTGTTTTGAAAAGGTTTCAAGAAGAATTTATTTTCAAAGGAAAAGTTTGTTTTTGAAAAACATATTCCCCAAAGCCGTATGAAATATCTTTCGATTCTTCTTTTGAATCCCTTTTCCTTTTCCTTTCAGCATGTCTAGAGAACTGAATATTCCCGAAGGCGTTCAGATACTGGCTTAGTTCCGTAGATATCTCGAAGTAACAACGCCAGCCGGAGGGCAAGCATACGCCCCTCCCCCAGCTGCAACTGCTGTCCCTCCTCCTCCACGAGCAAATAATTTCTCCAAGATATGCAAGTATTTCTATGCAATGGGAGGAAAGCCTTTCCAAGGAACTAAGACTTTTGTAGAAGCAAGAAATTGCCTTAAAGGGACAGAGGATTCGTTTATGATTTTTGAATTTGACGACCGTAGGAAGATCCAGTTGGCCATTTGGCAGCTGAAGGATGACGCTTCGTTCTGGTGGGAAGTGTTGCAAGTAGGGCGTCCAGTTGAGACCTGGGGTGATTTTCGATAGAGATTCGAGATGAAGTTCGTTTCTCAGGCAGAATAAAGTATGAAAATGGAAAGGATACTAGCACTTAAGCAAGGAGGCATGTATGTCAAAGAGTATGTCAATAAGTTCAGTCAATTGGCGAGGTTTAGTTTGGAGCTAGTGAATACCCCACACAAGAAAGCTTTGAGGTTCGAAAGAGGGTTAAATGAACCTTTTCATGGGTTGGCTATGTCTCATATTCCGATGGGGGCCACTTTTGAGAAACTCATTGATATGACATTGATGCATGAAGAAGATAAAGGCGAAAAGAAAGAAGCTAAGATTGATGAGACACAAAACAAAAAAGTGTGGCCCAAGAATGAACAACAACAATAAAAGAACGGAGGAAAGAACGACAAAGCTCAATACAAGAGGAAATGTCATAGTTGTGGACGTGTGGGCCATTTGAGCAAAGAGTGCAGAAAAAGGAAGAATGCTTCTTTCCACTATGGTGAAGTCGGTCATTATACTAAGGAGTGCTCGAAGAAGCAAGGACAGGGCCAAGGGTTAGGATCTTATGGAGGGAAAGTGCATACTCTTGTGGCCAATGCACCAAATAGAGGTAGGAAAGATTCTGTTGAAGGTTTGATTTCTCTTTTCGATCATCCTGTTAGAACTCTTTTTGTTTCTGGCTCTTCGCATTCTTTTATATCTGATTCCATGGTTGAGTCTCTACACCTTAGTACTAGTATGGTTTTGGATGTCGTTGTTGTCTCAAACCCCGTTTAGGGCATGGCTCATATGTCTATGGTTTGTCGAGGTTTGAGGATAATTTTGTTGGGCGTCGAGTTTGGGTGCAACGCATATGTGCTTAGTTTTATGGACAATGGTTTGATTCTAGGGATGCATTGACTAGCCATGCATGGTGTCATTCTAGAATGTGAGAGGAGGGTCGTTTTGCTTTTGACTTGCCATGGGAGGACTGTCGAGATTTCTTGTGACCCTAAGGGGTCTATCATGCTTAGTTTCCTAGAATTTCTTGATGCTTCTGTCGATGATTTACGATATATACTAGTAGTCTGTGAGTATTCGGATGTTTTTGAGAAGGTTAAGGGATTACCTCTGAGGCGCGAGTTCGATTTTTGAATATACTTGGTGGACAATGCAAAGCCAGTCACATTGCTTGTGCGCCACATAGCTCCTGTGGCGCATAGGGAGCTCAGCAAGCAAGTAGAGGAGCAAGTTGAGAAGGGATTCATTAGGCAAAGCATATCTGAATGGGGTGCTCCAATCGTATTTGCAACTAAGGCGGATGGCTCGCTCCGCTTATGTGTGGATTACAGGGAGTTGAATAAGCTCACTAAGAGTAATAGGCACCCAATTCCGAGGATATATAATATGTTTGACAAGCTTGTTGGTGCATCTGTTTTCTCCCAGTTAGACTTGGCCATGGGGTATCACCAGTTGAGGGTGGCCGACGATAGTACGGACAAGACCGCTTTAAGAACTTTAGATAGTTTCTTCGAGTGGATCGTCATGCCTTTTGGGTTGACGAATGCACCTGCCTATTTTGTGGATCTAATGAGCAGGGTGTTTCGGGGGTTTCTGAATAAGTTCGTTATGGTCTGTGTGGATGATATTCTGGTCTTCTCGAAGAGCAAGGAAGAGCATGCCCTACACTTAAGGGAGGTTTTGCAAACTCTCTGAATGCACCAACTTAAGGATAAATTCTCCAAATGTCATTT
This sequence comes from Allium sativum, assembly GCA_030737875.1. NCBI lineage: Eukaryota > Viridiplantae > Streptophyta > Magnoliopsida > Asparagales > Amaryllidaceae > Allium > Allium sativum. Next base: position 191,578,952 of record CM060927.1, on the reverse strand, counting down.
TTGGAGAAAAGAAGTAACATTTCTAGGGCATGTGGTTTCCAAGGATGCGATAGCAGTGGATCTCGCGAAAGTAGTCGCAATTCAAGATTGGAAGATTTTAAAGAATGCAACGGAGATGAGGAGTTTTCCTTGTTTAGTGGGCTATTATGGGAAGTTCATTAAGGACTTTGCAAAGATATCAACGCCACTCACAAGACTAACAAAGAAGAATTTAATCATTTTTGGGATATTGATTGTGAGAATGCTTTTCAGCGATTGAAAAGGGCTCTAACGACAGTCCTAGTCTTGACTTTGCCTGAAGAGAATAAGGTGTTCACAATATACACTGGTGCATGTGGCATAGTGCTTGTTGCTGTTTTGATGCAAGAGAGAAGGGCAGTTTGTTACAGTTGTAGATAATTGAGAGTCCATGAGAAGAAATACCCTACCCATGACTTAGAGTTGGTTGCTATAGCATTCGCGCTTAAGACATGGGGTTATTATCTACTTGGAGAGAAGTTCGAGTTGTATACCGATCATAAATCTCTTATGTACTTTTTCTCGCAGAAGGATCTCAATTTGAGGCAACATAGATGGATGGAGTTCCTAACGTCCTATGATTTGGAGATTTCTTATAACCCTAGCAAGGGTAATGTGGTGGCAGATGCGTTGAGTAGGCAGAGAATGGCTTTGAGTCAACTATTCGTAGAGAGGCGGAGCATGGAGTATATATCGACCTTTCATTTTAGGCCATCTACGAATCTTATACCTAATGTGTTGGCATCCATAAAGGTGTGACCTACTCTTATGGATCAGACGGGAACTTCACAGCGTGAGGACCAACAGAGAGCAGACATCTTGGGTTGGATTAGTAGAGGGGAGACTTCTAGTCACCTCAATTGATATTCTACGGATGATAACGACTGGTTACGACGAGATGGAAGGCTTCATGTTCCCCGAGTTGGGAGTCTGTTGAAGACAATCCTTGAGGAAGCCCATCATTGTAGGATGACTATCCATCCAGGCGGTGATAAGATGTATAGAGATATGAAGAGGGTTTTCGTTTGGGCTGGGATGAAGAAAGATGTAGCGGAGTTTATTTCTCGATGTTTGATTTGCCAACAAGACAAAGCTGAGCAAAGGAAGCCCGACGGTTTACTTCGTCCCTTGGAGGTACCATAGTGGAAGTGGGAGAGCGTCTCTATAGATTTCATTGAGGGTTTACCTAGATCGAGGAAAGGCAACACCGGTATTTGGTTTTAATTGACAGGGTTACTAAGAGCACCCATTTAATTCATGTTAAGAGTATGAGAACGAAAGCATGTTTGGCATCAGTTTATCTTCATGATATAGTCCGTCTACATGGAGTACCTTCCAGCATAGTGAGTGATCGTGACTCCATATTCACAAGTGTGTTTTGGAGGAGCATGCTGGAGGCATTAGGTACACAGTTGTGTTTGAGCACCGCTTAACACCCACAGACCGATGGGCAGATGGAGAGAGTGAATAGAGTTCTGGAGGATTTTTTAAGACTTTGTATCCTAGACTTCGGGGGGACATGGGAGGAGCATCTTCCTTTGGTAGAGTTCGCTTACAACAAAAGTTATCAAGCTAGTATTGTCATGGCATCCTTCGAGGCATTGTACCGTCAACATTGTAGATCACCGACTTATTGGTGGGAGACTACAGATATTCTTCTACTTGGACCTGAGATGATTAGAGAAACTTCAGAGAAGATTGATCTAATCCCAGACTCATGAAGACAGCTCAGGACAGGTTGAAGTCCTACGCGGATAAGAGAAGGACTGATGTTGAGTTTGAGGTGGGAGACGTGGTTTTCATCAAGTTATCACCATTTAGGAATGTGGTTCGCTTTGATATCGTAGGGAAATTGGCGCCAAGGTTTATAGGGCTATTTCCCATAACAGAAAGGGTTGGCCAAATGGCTTATACGGTGAAGCTACCAAAGAGATTGGTGGGTGTTCATAATGTTTTACATGTTTATCATTTATAGAAATATCTGCACGATATATCAGAGGTAGTTGAGCATAGTATGCTTAAGGAAGTAGAGATGGAACGGGAAGTGACAGTTAGACGAGTTCCTACCCTTATTCTTGGATCAGAGGTTAAGAAGCTACGAAACCGAGAGGTCAAGTTGATGAAAGTCCAATGGGGAGTGGACCATGAGGATGAAACTTGGGAGATTGAAGACAAGATTTGTGCTTCATACCCTTTTCTTTTCAAGGATATGTTCTTAACTTCTTTTACCAAAGCTTTATTACGTACTTGCTTTTATCATTTAATTTTATCCTATCAATCGAATCTTCGACCTTTAGGTAGGGAACCAATGGATGTAAACATGAGTTTCAGACATGTTACGTTTGATGGATGCAAGTGAATGCAAATGTTTGCAAGTGGTTGCTTGTGGATGCATGTAACACCCCGTAATTCTATAACACTAAGATTCGCAAATCAAGGCAGAATTAAAAGTTAAAATCAAAATCAAGGGAAATGGGCTGTGCCATTGCGTTTGTCTCGGAAAAATACACGAAATAGAGTCTGAATTTTCGAAAATCAGAGTCCATATGACCAAGATATGGCCCGTCAAAGTTTTCAGAAAATTTCAAGTTCAAAACAGTTTAAACTAGAGTTAAATTCGAATTCAAATGCGCAGGGGGCAGGGCGGGAAAATTCCCGCCCAGGTCAAGTCGACAGGGGTGTCGACTGCACAGTCGACACCACCCCCCCATGTCGACTGCTTAGTCGACATGGGTGTCGACCTGCCCGCTTTTTCCAGCTTTCTGCACCTGGTTCGTTCTGCTGTATTTGGTCACGTTTTCTGACCAGGTTCGTCCGCCTAACACTATATAAACAGCCCTGGTCTTCTTCTCTATTCACAATTCTTTTCTACCATTATGCTGCAAAGATTCTTGTTAAACATGGCTTCTCCTCCTCCTCTAAAATATATAAATAAAATAATATATATAAAATAAACCAAGACGGGGAAATGCTGCTAAAAGATTTTCAAGAAGAGGTTCAAGTCAAGCTAGGATTCAAGAGGAGGTTCAAACGACTGTTTTTCTACTAATCTTAGCAACGCCATCTTTCTGTTCTAATCTTATCTCTGTAAGTCAGTTATTTTTAGATTTGAACGTTTTTCTTTGTTCATGACATGAAATTAAAGGAATAAAAGAATATGCCAAATCTCTCTCTCTCTCTATTCGAATCAGTGACTATATTCTTGGACCTAATCAAGAACTGTTATGATTCAAGGACAAATAAGACTGTATGCCTCTTTGACTATGAACACTGCCTATGACTGTGAACGTTGCCTATGACTATGAACATTCCCTATGACTATGGACATTGCCTATGACTGTGAACGTTGCCTATGACTATAAACTATTGCCTATGACTATGGACATTGCCTATGACTATGACTGTGACTATGAGAATTATTTCCTTGACTAAGCTTATGCTTTTGATTTGGAAACATAACCTATTGCCTATGACATAATAAGGACAACTGTGAATAAACGTCTATGATTTCTAACTAGGAAAGGGTTGCGGTGAAATTGGGTCTAAACCTGATCTTTCTATTCTGTCTATCCTTGGTTTTCGTTGGTTTTAGACCTTGGGAATTTACCTATTAAGTTAGGTCTACCCATGTTCTTGAACCTAAGTCTCTATTCTGTCTATTCTTGGTTTTCTTTGGTTTTAGACCTTGGGAATTTACCTATTAAGTTAGGTCTACCCATGTTCTTGAACCGACGTCATTATTCAACCCTTTTTATGCCAGTTAGTATGTCTATCTTTCGCATAGCATCTTTGGTTCATTCCCTATTTTCTTCGAACCTAGCTTTATTTATAAATCTAGACTGAATCACGATTATACAAACGGTGGGAATGCGGTTTGGGCAAAATATGAAATTTACTAAAAACGTAGTTTAACTTGGAAATTGGCATAAATTGGGAACACGCATTATGGCATGTTCATAAGAATGCAAGTTGGAAAATTTTGACATGAACTATAAATTGAGTAGCCTGAATCTAGTATTGACATGTAAATCTAGCATTTACATGAATAGTGAACTAGAGTAATAAGTCTAGTTTGACATGAATTAGAATGTTGAATTGGAATTGGATTAGCTAATTTGGAACGGTAGATATATTGGCCTAAATTTGAAATTGGCCATAATAGGGAGTAATTGGCAGGTTTAGCAAAATCATGGTTAATGACACTTGATTTGGTATAGTTTACATACCAAAAAGCATAAACATGATTTAGAGGGAAAAATGGGCCATAAGAATGAATGTTGACAATTTACATTAAAAGGGGAATTAGGAAATAAGTAAATTAGGAATAATTTACTTATAGAATTTGTTCTAAACGAGAAATGTAAACTTAGACAAATTAAAGGTTTGTTAAATGACATCTCTTTTAATAACACACCAGAAAGTTCTAGGGTGACAGAGAGGATAGTGTCTAGGCTTGGGTTTGGAAAATACAAGTTTCCTGCTCTCCCTAGCTATCCCTAACTGATCCGACGGACGGGATGGTTACTTTCAAAACCTGAATTGAAAACTAATCAAAACCCTTTGAATTTAGAAACACGAATATGCCTAACCCGAGGTTAGACTGAGTTGCGATGTAAACCTGCCCGGAACCAACCGGCACATCCAGTATTCGCAACAATATCTGTCTAATGTGAGTGGTCGTAGCTTTAATCTACTCAATTAAAGCTAGAACAAGAATGGTAGGGTTAAGTTAACTAAGACACTTAACCAGTTCAACATGACAACTAAACTGATGGGTGGGGTTAGGTTCATAAAAACACTTAACATAGTTAAGCAAGAATGGGAGGGTTAAGTCCATAGGAACAATTAACCAACTTAACACAGTTAAGCTAGAATGGGAGGGCTAAGTCCATAGAAACACTTAACCAGACTCAAGGTAACAAGACAAGATTTGTAGGGGTTAAGTAAAATTAATACACTTAGCCAAATTAACATGTTAACTAGACTAGAGGTTGGGGTTAAGTAAAGTTAATACACTTAGCCAAATTAACAAGTTAATTAGACCAGAGGTTGGGGTTAAGTAAAATCTAATACACTTAGCCAATTTAATATGTTAGCTGGGCTAGACCGTTGGGGTTAAGTAAACTTGAACGCTTAACCATCAGGTTGTGATAAAGGAATGGGGTTAAGTCTAAAACATGAAGGGATAATACTTAACCATCAATAAAATGTTATTTAAAACAGACGGGCAAGGTTAAGTTAAAAGGGAACACTTAACCAATACAGGGTGAAGGGGTAGGGTTAAGTAATAAGAAATACTTAACCAATATAACTTGGTTTAGGGTAAGGTTAAGTCAACATGAATTATTGATAACACTAAAACAGTTTATCAGGATAAATGAAGAGGGTTAAGTTAGATTGAATTGACTAATGACACTTAACCAACCCAAATTGATGGGAAAGAGAACTAAGTAGTAATTCTTAGTATAACACGGGAAGGAGCGAATGTCCGTCCGAGAAGGCTCCAACGAATTGGGTTACGAAGCCCGAGGCTTCGAGGGGACGTGAGGGTACTCTTGGCATCCCTCTGTGAGACTGCAGATGATCCTCCTGGGCTCACAGAGGTTAAGGTCTGCGTAGAAGAACTAGGGGTATGCCTTGGTTGCAATATATATGGCAACCTAAAGACTAGGATGGACCGGCGTGATTCGGCGAGAAAACGGTAGCCCTGTGATAGCTACTCGTCGTCTACCATCCATCTTGAGTCAGTCGAGATACGTGAAGCGGAAAGGCGGAGAACTCCAAAAGACCATAATTGTTATCTAGTTATGGGTGAGGATGGCCATAGGATAGTGGGGCACCGGGGGCCGGCGTATAGTTCTCATTTTACAAAGGGTGCCTTTCATTAGTTGAGGGAGGGGTCAAGTGGGACCATAACCACTGGAATAAAAACAGACCTTAGCATCTGCATCGGCAGATATCTGAAAGCTCCCGACCGAGTTCTGTATTCCTTGATTTTCCCTGACACAGAACTCGGGTCACACATTACAGGACATGTGCATCTAGACAAGCGTTAACGATTCGCGATACAGGCGTGGGGAAGTATAGGAACATATACCACTCTAGGTAGTGTGTCCTAGACTTGGGGGCAACATTCGACAGGTAGCATAATTCTTAGTTGAACTAGGTGGCATAAATCCTGAATCCGAGAAGTGCGGATAGCGTAAACTCTAGTTAAATCTAGAAAGCACTTGGTAGAAAACCCTAGATTTGATCCAGGTAACAAATAATGAATGTATGCCGGAAGGCAATGGAAAATATAGGGATTTGGATCACGTTATCGTTACTAGTTAGGACACTAGTTAGGTGGTGCAGAGATATAGTATAACAAGGAAATAGCGAAGCGGTGAAAGTATTAAAGCATATCCAGTTAGTCTTATCTTAGCATATCTTGTGATTACCTTGTCTAATCTTGTTGACCCTATCGTCGTGGTGTAATCTTGTATTCAGTTAATTCATGTCGTTTTGTTTTTCCATGTTCACATGCTAGAAGTTACTGAACTTACTCAGGCTTTATGTCCGACTCTGTTTTTCCTTCGTCTTCTTTTCTTCCGTTCCCCCCCCAGGTAGTAGAGGAGGGATTAATATAGCTCAGATTAAGTTGGAATGTCACCCTTTCCCAGCTTGAAGATTTGTCGAAGTTTGCTTGTATTCTCTTTCAAGATGCTATGGCTGGCTCTTGCTAAATTTGGGGAAATATAAATGTATTTTCATGCTTCTTTATTTTGTAAGACAGAAGATACTCTGATATTGTAAAGAAATCATTGTACAAACTATTTGTCAATAAAGCAAAGTCTTATTTTCCGCTGTTTAATTTTTGTCTGTCTTGTAATTTATCTGCACCTTTTACCCTAAATGCTCCACAGAACTTAGTGCATTCCCTTTGTGAGTGACACTAACGGACGTGGGGTGTTACACGTGGTATCAGAGCTGAAGGTTACCAGATCAGATAAAGGATTTGAAAAATTATTTTCAAAACGGTTTTTAAAGAAGCATTTTCAAGAGAAAAGGTTTGTTTTAAAGACATATTCCCCAAAGCCATACGCACTATCTTCTCTTCCTCTGTTTCAATTCTTGTCTCCTTTTTTCTTGAGTCTCTGGGGCTCCTGGCTTTCTGGGAGGTAACCTTATCGAAGGGCAAAGTAGTGCCCGGCTTCCATCCATAGCCGTAGTTGTTTCCTCTACAGGCAGTTTTCTTCCGAAGCTTATAAGGTTTTCCGGACGATGGAGGCAAGTTTCGAGAGATTTGTCTACATGACTACACACGGAAGGGGATGAGGAGTTTGGCTAAGGAGCATAACCCTAGGATAAGGAATTCATGGATGTAGACTTAGCACACGAAGGAGGAAGAAATTATAAAACTTAAGACAAGAGGAAGTATCTTTACTAGGGTATGATAGGGCATATACTTAAGGACAAGGTAAAGAACGAGGACGAGATTTTCAGAAGGACAAGTACATGCTTTCGCCACCAAGCGCACCTAGGAGAAAGGTAGTCCGGTTGGAAGAGTCTAGTTTTCTGTTCGTATTATTTCCTTTGATTTTAGCGCTTCACATTTGTTCATATCCACTTCCATAGTTGAGTCTCTGCACCATAGTACGTGTATAGTACAAAGATCCCACTAGAGTCTCAAATCCAATTGGTGGTCCGACCAGTTTTTGGTTAGTAGGGATTTGAGGATGGCTATCGAGTTTGCTTATATCATCTCATGAGGATCGTCTAAATTCGAAGGAGATATTCCTTTTGTGTTTGTCTGATATTGGTTTAGGCCTTTGGGGCTTGTACTTGAGGAATGTCGAGTTCGGTTTGGATGGTTTGCGTGAGAGATGAATAGTTGTGGCAGGTACTCTAAAAAGCACGTAGTAACCTTTCGACCCCTATAGTTATGGCATGGCGGATAAGAGGGAGACCTCTAATCATCTTAGAACATATACTTGGTACCGTGATTGATATCTGTTTATTTTGGAATTGGAGGTCAGAAACTTCACAGTCGTGAAGTTAAATTAGTTAAGATACAGTGGAGTAAAGCTCAAGAAGGCAAGATACTAGCGTCATACCCTTTTTCTTAAGAGTGCATCCTTGATTTCTTTGTGTAGGAGCTTTATGCATAATTGTTTCTCTCTTTCAGAAGTATATCACCTAGGTCGTATCCTCGATCCTTAGATAGAAGCCAATGGATGTAAACATTTGTTTGAAACATGTTATGGTTGGTGGTTGCAAGTGGTTGCTAATGGTTGCTCGTGGATGCATATGCATACGTATTAGGCACTAGCTCAGTTCGGACGTTTTCATATTGCATTTACAGATATGTATTTAAGTTCAGCCTGATATGTTATCATACGGATGTTGCATATGGATGAATGGCCGTGCACGCATGTAGTATTTACATGACTAGGGATGCTTGCATACATGATTGGACGCATGGCACTGACATGATTCGCATTAAGGAGGTCAACTGAATCAGTAGACCGCCTGATTTTGCATTAGATAAAGACATATACACACACTATGCATATGAACATGAAGGCATTAGAAATAACAATGGATGCCTGTGATTGAATGGTTGAGTAGATGGGTGATTGGATGTTAGGACACATTCTTCCTAACTTGGAGATTTCGGGGACGAAATCCTTTTAAGTGGGGGAGAATGTAACACCCCGTAATTCTGTAACACTAAGATTCACAAATCAAGGCATAATTAAAAGTTAAAATCAAAATCAAGGGAAACGGGCTGCGCTATTGCGTTCATCTCGGAAAAATACGTGAAATAGAGTCCGAATTTTCGAAAATCGGAGTCCATATGACCAAGATATGGCCCGTCAAAGTTTTCAGAAAATTCGAAGTTCAAAACAGTTTAAACTAGAGTTAAATTCGAATTCAAACGCGCAGGGGGCAGGGCGGGAAAATTCCCGCCCAGGTCAAGTCGACAGGGGTATCGACTGCACAGTCGACACCCCCCCCCCCATGTCGACTGCCCAGTCGACATGGGTGTCGACCTGCCCGCTTTTTCCAGCTTTCTGCACCTGGTTCGTTCTGCTGTATTTGGTCACATTTTCTGACCAGGTTCGTCTGCCTAACACTATATAAACAACCCTAGTCTTCTTCTCTATTCACAATTCTTTTCTACCATTATGCTACAAAGATTCTTGTTAAACATGGCTTCTCCTCCTCCTCTAAAATATATAAATAAAATAATATATATAAAATAAACCAAGACGGGGAAATGCTGCTAAAAGATTTTCAAGAAGAGGTTCAAGTCAAGCTAGGATTCAAGAGGAGGTTCAAACGACTTCAACGACTGTTTTTCTACGAATCTTAGCAACGCCATCTTTCTGTTCTAATCTAATCTCTGTAAGTCAGTTATTTTTAGATTTGAACGTTTTTCTTTGTTCATGACATGAAATTAAAGGAATAAAAGAATATGCCAAATCTCTCTCTCTCTCTATTCGAATCAGTGCCTATATTCTTGGACCTAATCAAGAACTGTTATGATTCAAGGACAAATAAGACTGTATGCCTCTTTGACTATGAACATTGCCTATGACTGTGAACGTTGCCTATGACTATGAACATTGCCGATGACTATGGACATTGCCTATGACTGTGAACGTTGCCTATGACTATAAACTATTGCCTATGACTATGGACATTGCCTATGACTATGGACATTGCCTATGACTATGACTGTGACTATGAGAATTATTTCCTTGACTAAGCTTATGCTTTTGATTTGCAAACATAAACTATTGCCTATGACATAACAAGGACAACTGTGACTAAACACCTATGATTTCTGACTAGGAAAGGGTTGCTGTGAAATTGGGTCTAAACCTGATCTTTCTATTCTGTCTATCCTTGGTTTTCTTTGGTTTTAGACCTTGGGAATTTACCTATTAAGTTAGGTCTACCCATGTTCTTGAACCTACGTCTCTATTCTGTCTATTCTTGGTTTTCTTTGGTTTTAGACCTTGGGAATTTACCTATTAAGTTAGGTCTACCCATGTTCTTGAACCGACGTCGTTACTCAACCCTTTTTATGCCAGTTAGTATGTCTATCTTTCGCATAGCATCTTTGGTTCATTCCCTATTTTCTTCGAACCTAGCTTTATTTATAAATCTAGACTGAATCACGATTATACGAACGGTGGGAATGCGGTTTGGGCAAAATATGAAATTTACTAAAAACGTAGTTTAACTTGGAAATTGGCATAAATTGGGAACACGCATTATGGCATGTTCATAAGAATGCAAGTTGGAAAAATTTGACATGAACTATAGATTGAGTAGCCTGAATCTAGTATCGACATGTAAATCTAGCATTTACATGAATAGTGAACTAGAGTAATAAGTCTAGTTTGACATGAATTAGAATGTTGAATTGGAATTGGATTAGCTAATTTGGAACGGTAGATATATTGGCCTAAATTTGAAATTGGCCATAATAGGGAGTAATTGGCAGGTTTAGCAAAATCATGGTTAATGACACTTGATTTGGTATAGTTTACATACCAAAAAGCATAAACATGATTTAGAGGGAAAAATGGGCCATAAGAATGAATGTTGACAATTTAAATTAAAAGGGGAATTAGGAAATAAGTAAAGTAGGAATAATTTACTTATAGAATTTGTTCTAAACAAGAAATGTAAACTTAGACAAATTAAAGGTTTGTTAAACGACATCTCTTTTAATAACACACCAGAAAGTTCTAGGGTGACAGAGAGGATAGTGTCTAGGCTTGGGTTTGGAAAATACAAGTTTCCTGCTCTCCCTGGCTATCCCTAACTGATCCGACGGACGGGATGGTTACTTTCAAAACCTGAATTGAAAACTAATCAAAACCCTTTGAATTTAGAAAACACGAATATGCCTAACCCGAGGTTATACTGAGTTGCGATGTAAACCTGCCCGGAACCAACCGGCACATCCAGTATTCGCAACAATATCTGTCTAATGTGAGTGGTCGTGGCTTTAATCTACTTAATTAAAGCTAGAACAAGAATGGTAGGGTTAAGTTAACTAAGACACTTAACCAGTTCAACATGACAACTAAAATGATGGGTGGGGTTAGGTTCATAAAAACACTTAACACAGTTAATCTAGAATGGGAGTGTTAAGTCCATAGGAACACTTAACCAACTTAACACAGTTAAGCTAGAATGGGAGGGCTAAGTCCATAGAAACACTTAACCAGACTCAAGGTAACAAGACAAGATTTGTAGGGGTTAAGTAAAGTTAATACACTTAGCCAAATTAACATGTTAACTAGAATAGAGGTTTGGGTTAAGTAAAGTTAATACACTTAGCCAAATTAACATGTTAACTAGACCAGAGGTTGGGGTTAAGTAAAATCTAATACACTTAACCAATTTAATATGTTAGCTGAGCTAGACCGTTGGGGTTAAGTAAACTTGAACACTTAACCATCAGGTTGTGATAAAGGAATGGGGTTAAGTATAAAACATGAAGGGATAATACTTAACCATTAATAACATGTTAGTTAAAACAGACGGGCAAGGTTAAGTTAAAAGGGAACACTTAACCAATACAGGGTGAAGGGGTAGGGTTAAGTAATAAGAAATACTTAACCAATATAACTTGGTTAAGGGTAAGGTTAAGTCAACATGAATTATTGATAACACTTAACCAGTTTATCAGGATAAATGAAGAGGTTTAAGTTAGCTTGAATTGACTAATGACACTTAACCAACCCAAATTGACGGGAAAGAGAACTAAGTAGTAATTCTTAGTATTACACGGGAAGGAGCGAACGTCCGTCCGAGAAGGCTCCAACGAATTGGGTTACGAAGCCCAAGGCTTCGTGGGGACGTGAGGGTACTCTTGGTATCCCTCTGTGAGACTGCAGATGATCCTCCTAGGCTCACGGAGGTTAAGGTCTGCGTAGAAGAACCAGGGGTATGCCTTGGTTGCAATATATATGGCAACCTAAAGACTAGGATGGACCGACGTGATTCGGCGAGAAAACGGTAGCCCTGTGATAGCAACTCGTCGTCTACCATCCATCTTGAGTCAGTCGAGATATGTGAAACGGAAAGGCGGAGAACTCCAAAAGACCATAATTGCTATCTAGTTATGGGTGAGGATGGCCATAGGATAGTGGGGCACCGGGGACCGGCGTATAGTTCTCATTTTACAAAGGGTGCCTTTCATTAGTTGAGGGAGGGGTCAAGTGAGACCATAGCCACTGGAATAAAAACAGACCTTAGCATCTGCATCGGCAGATATCTGAAAGCTCCCGACTGAGTTTTGTATTCCTTGATTTGCCCTGACACAGAACTCGGGTCGCACATTACAGGACATGTGCATCTAGACAAGCGATAACGATTCGCGATACAGGCGTGGGGAAGTATAGGAACATATACCACTCTAGGTAGTGTGTCCTAGACTTGGGGACATCATTCGACAGGTAGCAAAATTCCTAGTTGAACTAGGTGGCATAAATCCTGAATCCGAGAAGCATTCAGTGGATAGCGTAAACTCTAGTTAAATCTAGAAAGCACTTGATAGAAAACCCTAGATTTGATCCAGGTAACAAACAATGAATGTATGCCGGAAGGCAATGGAAAATACAGGGACTGGGATCACGTTATCGTTACTAGTTGGGACACTAGTTAGGTGGTGCAGAGATATAGTATAACAAGGAAATAGCGAAGCGGCGAAAGTATTAAAGCATATCCAGTTAGTCTTATCTTAGCATATCTTGTGATTACCTTGTCTAATCTTGTTGACCCTATCGTCATGGTGTAATCTTGTATTCAGTTAATTCATGTCGTTTTGTTTTTCCATGTTCACATGCTAGAAGTTACTGAACTTACTAAGGCTTTATGTCTGACTCTGTTTTTCTTTCGTTTTCTTTTCTTCCGTTCCCCCCTCAGGTAGTAGAGGAGGGAATAGTTAAGCTCAGATTAAGTTGGAATGTCACCCTTTCCCAGCTTGAAGATTTGTCAAAGTTTGCTTGGATTCTCTTTCCATATGCTATGGCTGGCTCTTGCTAAATTTGGGGAATATAAATGTATTTTCATGCTTCTTTATTTTGTAAGACAGATGATACTCTGATATTGTAAAGAAATCATTGTACAAACTATTTATCAATAAAGCAAAATCTTATTTTCCGCTGTTTAATTTTTGTCTGTCTTGTAATTTATCTGCATCTTTTACCCTAAATGCTCCACAGAACTTAGTGTATTCCCTTTATGAGTGACACTAACGGACGTGGGGTGTTACAATGCATATACACACATTAGGCACTAGATCGGCTCAACCACTCTCATACTACACATGAATATGTGTGCAGTTTTCTTTTCTTTTTATGGATACAAATGGATGTATCATCAGTTGAATGTTTCATCTGGATGGATAATTGTGCACACATATAGTATTTACGCGATAAACTAGGACTATTTGAATACATGCTGAATTCATGGCACCCACATACATTACATATAGGAGCTTGACGGAATCAGTAGACCGCCTAATTTTTTGCATTAGTGTAAGGACATATACACGCAATATCGCTTATGTTCATATAAGAATTAGAAATATTTTAAGGATAATGGATGCCTGTGATTGTTGGATGAGTTGATGGTTGTTGGATGTTAGGATATACATTCTTCTTAACTTAGAGACTTCGGGGATGAATTCCTTTAAGTAGGGGAGAATGTAACACCCCATAATTTTAAAAGAATACTTTAATGATAAACTAAAGAATGCTTAATAAAACATTGGGAATCAAGTAAAATAGACTGCACCATTACTTTTGTCTCGAAATTCTGTTTAAGATAGCCTTCGAGTTCGCATAAAACAGACATCGTATAAGGAAGTTATTAAGCTTAGAAGTTTGTGTACATATAAGAGAATTATTTATAAACAAATCAAGTCCAGAATTCAAAATAATTCAAAAATCAGAGTGGGAAAACAAGGCGGGATACTGTCCCATTAGGACTCGAACCACAACCCATGGGGGTTGACCCTAGGGTTGATCCACACAAGGGGGTGCCGACCCTAGGGTCGACCTACCCCAGATCCAGGCCAGATTCCTACCCTGCACTTGGAGGTGTTTATAAATGAGATTCGTTAGTGGTAGGCTTTAAATAGGACAACATTTCTATTGTTTCGCAATAACGACTTATACGTATTCAGGAATCTCTGCTTCGACATAAACATTCTTTTCTCTGTCCTTTAGATCCAGTCTCTATAAGTTCATGTTATTTTTATGTAACTACCCGCATTCTACGCATTGAAGGATCGTAGAATATTTATTTCATTTTCATATGAGGTCGTATAGTCATGTAACTTTGGAGAACGACTATTGGGGTCATTTTCCATGTTCACGATTTTTGCTGATTTTTAAATGACCATTTTGCCCATAGCGAATCTTGTTTTGCCTATAACTTTTGATTGGTAAGGAGTTTTGATCTGAAACCACTTCCATTAGATCCAAATGATGGTTTACCTTTTCGTAGAGTGGTCACATAAATCAAACGGACTTACCGTTTAGGGGATATGGCTGAAATAGGGTTTAGAAGGTGAAAAATAGCTTAATTGGGCCTAATTAGGGTGATTAGCAGCTTGGCGCATGACCCATTTTGGGATTAGGGTTATGGGGAGGCTGAAATCTGTTAGGAAACGATTCTATTTCATTTTCTCAACCGCCTAAAACATTTCTCTAACCCTAGCCATACCCTCCGCCTTCTAAAATCATCACAAATCGCCTTCTAATCACTAATTAAGAAGATCTACATCAAATCAAGGAAAATCAACACCATATCAGAGTTGGAGCCGCTGTGTTGCATAGGAAAACGCCCCAAAATAGTAGAGTTTCATATCTATAGTTTTATTTGTGGCTAAGGTGAGTGATTTGCATTGTTTTTCGCTAATTACGGCTTATTAGGGGTGATTAGTGATAATAAGCAAAATTATGCTTTATAAAAATCTGGAAAAATTTGTAAAATTGTAAAATTTTATTTTAGATTTCTGATAGAAATTTGGGCTAATATGGATAAGTTTTGCTAATTGTATGATTAAACAGAATTAAGGGAGATTTAGGGGAAAACATAGGTTTTTGGGTATGTTTGTTCCATATTGACATGTTAATTTGTTATTTGGTGTTTATTGTTGATTCTCTATATTGCTATAACTGTTTGGTATACTTTGTGATTGATTAGAAAAGTTAGAATGGTCGAAAACTCCGTCGTATGGCGTAAAACATTCATTGGAAAAGTTGCAGGAAATGTGCAGGGTTTCGGATCGGATTGGATCATAGGGCTCGGATCGGATCGGAGGACCGAGTAAGGATATTCGAATCGGATCGGAACTTGGCGTAATAAGAGGCTTGGCTAGAAGGAAGGCCATCTACGTAGAGTTGGAGTTGGATCGGATCGGAACGGCAGGAGGGCTCAGATCGGATTGGAGTAAACTAGCTGGAACCGGAGGAGAGTAAACAGAAGGCAAAGAAGAGTGGGGATGGGATCGGTTCGGCATAGCCGAACCGAACCAAGGTAGTCGAACCGAGCAGGGAGCTTGGGCATGACACATTCGAATCGAAGCTGAAGCACCAAACCATACGGTCGAACCTAACCGGAGCAAAGTACTTCGAACCAGGACCTAAGTACCATCACCGAACCGAACCGGATGGACGTTCTGAAACGGTTCTGGACTTTTACCACTTCTACACGATGACTCTTTTGAAGACAACTCCAATTCGACCAAAACCCGAGATGCAAAGGAAGCCCAAGTGAGAATTTAGAACTCAGGGTCTATATGGGAACCAACGAGTTAACTTCATGATTTGGACTTTGCTGCGGGACGTGTGCAAAGGTGTTATTGATGTCTAGAGCTTTGACTCCCCACCGAGAGACGGATTAGTGGCTATGGATCAGTTCAGTGGGGTTGTTAGGACTCCATGGGGCAAAGTAATCGTAGCAGGGCTATGAGCCAGTGCAGTGGAGTTGTTATGACTCCATGGGGCAGAGTGGACATAGCAAAGTATTAGTGATTACGGATCAGTGCAGTGGAGTCGTCATGACTCCATAGGGCAGAGTGATCGTAACAAGGAATTGGGTGAATTAAGTGGTAGATATCGTACGCACTGAGTGAGAGATGTGAGGATGATTGCTATGTTTGATGTTTTGCTATCACCATGACATGCACACCGCCTCCCCATTATTTTCACACCATGAGTTAATGTCACCTTAGAGTATCGTACATCCTGTCGTGCTAACTCTTTGGTTGCAGGTCCCGGTTCAGGTACGGTTATGTATACTTATTGTTCTGTTTTTGCTGTTTAGCGCTCATACTAGACTTTTGTCTGAACCAGAGTTTTATGCCTCTTCTTATTACTCTGGGTGCTCTTAAACGGGCAGACTAGAGACATGTCAGGTGATTATGCATGAGTAGATGTACCAGAGACAAGCAGGAGGCTTCCGCTTATAATATATATATATATATATATATATAATCTCCCTGTGTTGTTGCTGGTCACTACTTTGGGCATTAGTAGTGTACCTCTTTCTTTTTCTTTACAGACAGTATTTCAAAGTTGTAATAATGTTAGTGTGGATGTTAAGCTGTATTTTGGATTTCCACTGCTACATTGGTTTAGTTTTCAGCTTATTTATTAATATATTTTATCCCATGTGTTGTGAGACATTCTACAGGTTCCTTTTTAGTTCAAATTTCTTCCCTTTTCCTTTCTTTTGACGACCATCCCATGTCGGTCGGGCATCGGCACAGCACGTTTCATTGGAAATGTCGTCTGGTGCGGGGCAGGCCGTCATACTTGGTATCAGAGCTCTAGGTTGCGTAGTTAACCTAAGGAAAGACACCAGGGAGAGATTGTATACGTATATGAGAGCGTGTATTTCTGATATTTTGGTTTTCAAAAGCTATATATATATATTATTAGTATATCTAAGGATGGAGTCACACTGCACTGGCACCACTGAAGAGATAGTTAATCGTTTTCTCCTTACAGATTGAACGATGAGCCAATATACGAGGAATACTATTTCAGGAGCCAATAATAAGAATGCTCCTGATATGAGGATGATGTTCACTAACTTCATGAGAAAGATACTTAGGGATGTTTAGAGGCAGCTCCTAATGCTGCAAATGGTAGTGGTGCAGCGGTGCGGGCGCCTAAGGCCGATTTCGCCAAGCTTTGTAAGGACTATACTACTCTTGGTGGGAAGCCATTCCACGGAACGTAATCGGCTATAGAAGTTCAGGATTGGCTCGACAGTTGTGATCGCATCTTCGAGGACTTAGGGATCGATGACGCAATGAAGATAAAGCTAGCATCGCGTCAACTGCAAGGACGGGCTATGAATTGGTGGAATGCTATTAAGGCAACTACTCCTGAGGATCAAGTTACTTGGTATCGGTTCAAGACCCGATTCAGTGATAAATTTATCCCAGCTGCTCAGAAATCAGAATTATTTAGAAAGTTCTTGGAGCTTAAGCGAAATGGTAGGGCAGTCTCGGAGTATATTGTTGAGTTCGATACTTTATCAAAGTATGGATTATCTCTTATTGACACTCCCAAGAAGAAGAATGAGAAGTTCATAATTGGTTTAGGTCGGTACTTAGGAGAAGGCTTGTAAACCATATTGATGAGACTTTTGAATCGATTGTTGCGAAAGCATTGAGGTCAGAGAGCCTTTATCCTAAGCCCAAGACTGAAGTCGCTGTTACATCTGCAGAGGGGCCAAAGCCGCAGGCAAGCGGCGAAGGCAAGAATAATTCTAAAAATAAAAGGAAGCAGAGTCAGACCAAGGATGGTCAAAAAAGGAAAGATAAGAAAGATGTTGAGTGCTTTAGGTGTGGCAAGAAGGGCCACTATGCCAAGGAATGTCGAGCAAAGCCAACAGACAGGAAGTGCTTTAACTACGGCCAAGTGGGACATCACAAGGATAAATGTCCACAACCCCTTAAAGAGAAGCAGATTGTGAAAGCATATGCTATTAATGTTGTTCCTTCATCGTCGAATGCCCCCAACTACGGCGGAGAAAGGAAAGACTGTCATCATTCAAGGTATGCTTTCTATTTATGATGTTCCTATTCGAGTACTGTTTGAAACTGGGGCTTCCCGTTCCTTCATATCTAGTGACTTGGTAGATAGGTTGGGATCGGAACCCGAGTTAGTCGATAGACCTTTAATTGTGATGAACCCGATTGGTGGTTCGACTAGCCTTAGTATGATTTACCGAAAGTTGGTCTTATCGAGTCATGGATGTATATTTGCTTGTGATTGCTTTGTTTTGGGCTTTACTGGATTTGGCATTATTCTGGGAGTCAATTGGCTCCAAAGATATGGGGGTGGTGGTAGACTATGAGGGATTTTCGGTGACTATTAGGGCGGATGATCGACGGAGGGTAGTGTTTGTTGGCCTACACAGTGATGAGGTGATGGCTAGTTTTCTGAATTCCCTCGACATCCTGCAGGACGAGTTAGCAGGAATTCCCATTGTTGGCCAATATCCGGATATCTTCGAGGAAGTGACCGGACTTCCACCACACCGAGAGATTGAGTTCCTTATTGACTTAGTGAAAGATTCCAGACCTATAGTGATGCCACTTCATCGTATCGCACCAAAGGAGCAGCGAGAGCTCGGGGAGCAAGTGAGCGATCTTTTGAAGAAGGGATTTATCAGAAGAAGTATTTCCAAGTGGGGAGCACTAGTCGTATTTTCCACTAAGGCAGATGGTTCCCTTCGTTTGTGTGTGGACTATCGCGAGTTGAATAAGGTGACTTGGAAGAATAAGTATTCTCTGCGATGGATAGATGATTTGTTCGATCAACTGGAAGGAGCAAGAGCGTTCTCCCAGTTGGACATCACGACAGGATTTCATCAGCTCCGAGTAGAAGTTGAGAGTATTCCTAAAACGACATTTCTGACGCCGTCTGGATTCTATGAGAGGTTGGTCATGCCATTCGGGTTGACCAGTGCACCAGCATATTTTATGGGTCTTATGAATAGAGTATTCCGAGATCAATTGAATAAGTTTGTTCTTATATTCATGGACGATATACTTGTTTATTTGAGGACAGAGGAAGAACACAAGGAACATTTAAGAATAGTGATGGAGGTGTTAAGGAAACACTAAGTGAAAGCGATGTTTTCTAAGTGTCACTCCTGGAGGAGGGAAGTGAGATTCTTAGACTATGTTGTTTCAGAGAATGGTATTGCCGTGGACCCTGCGAAGGTGACTACGGTAAAAGATTTGTCTATGCCCAAGAATGCAACAGACGTAAGAAGTTTCTTGGGATTAGCTGGATATTATCATAAGTTTATCCAAGACTTCTCCAAGATAGCGGCACCGTTGACTCAGTTGACCAAGAAGAATCAAGCTTTCATCTGGGATGGAAATAGTGAAAATTCATTTAAGATTCTAAAGGAAAAGTTGATGCGTGCGCCAATGTTAGTCATTCCTAAAGGGAATGAAGAGATGACAGTATACACGGATTCCTGTGGTACTAGACTAAGTGCTGCGTTGATGCAAGAAGGTAGGGTAGTAGCTTACGCTAGTCGACAACTGAAACCACATGAGAAAAGATACCCTACCCATGATTTGGAATTGGCAGCGATCGTATTCGCATTGAAGATATGGAGACATTATCTCTTGGGAGAAAGATTCGAGTTGTTTATCGATCATAAATCGTTAGAGTATCTCTTCTCTCAGAAGGATCTAAATATCCGACAGCAAAGATGGTTAGAATTCTTGGCTTCCTATGTTTTCGATAGCGCATATACACCAGGAAAGGGCAATGCGGTAGCTGATGCATTGAGTAGGAGACATGCCAGTTCAGGGGCTATGTTTCTTGAATGGAAGCAACTAGAGTATATCGCAGGCTATGATTTCAGACCTAAGTATGAATTAGACCCAGCAATGTTAGCAAGTTTGACGATCAGACCCACTTTGATTGAGCGGATTGGTTCCAGTCAGAAGGACGATCCTAACTTATTGGAAATCATCTCCAAGTTAGAAATGGGAATCGACGTGGAGATGAACAAGTATGGGCTTGATCGAGATGGATGGCTTAGAAAGAATGGGAGACTAATTGTACCCAATGTCAATGGATTGAGAGATGAAGTGCTTAGAGAATGTCATTACTCAAAACTGACTATACATCCCGGTGGTAACAAAATGTATTGAGACATGAAGCAGACCTACTACTGGGAAGGGATGAAAAGAGACGTTGGGAAGTTTATATCCAAATGCATGAACTTCCAACTAGTTAAAACCGAGCAAAAGAAACCTAGTGGTTTGTTGCAACCATTAGAAATTCCAAAATGGAAATGGGAACAAGTCTCAATGGATTTCATTGATGGGTTACCAAGGACTAGATCGGGTCATGAGAGTATTTGGGTGATTATAGATCGATTGATCAAGAGTGCAAGGTTCATACCGGTCAAGTCGAACAGAACGACAACTAAGTTAGCGGAACTGTATATGAAGTGGGT
This sequence comes from Allium sativum, assembly GCA_030737875.1. NCBI lineage: Eukaryota > Viridiplantae > Streptophyta > Magnoliopsida > Asparagales > Amaryllidaceae > Allium > Allium sativum. The sequence goes on along the minus strand of CM060927.1, from coordinate 191,558,414 downwards.
CGTGAGATTTCATGGAATACCCAAAGGCATTGTGAGTGACCGAGATTCGTTGTTTACCAGTGGATTTTGAAAGAGCTTACAAGAGGCTTTAGGATCAAAATTACATCTCGGTACCGCGTACCATCCTCAAACCGACGGTCAGACAGAGATGGTGAATCGTATATTGGAGGAACTCTTGAGAGCTTGTATATTGGATTTTGGAGGGTCATGGGAAGACCATTTGCATCTAGTGGAGTTCTCATATGATAATAGTTATCAATCCAGTATTGGTATGGATCCATTTGAAGCTTTATACGGAAGACCATGCAACTCACCGTCATGTTGGTTAGAAACCGGTGAGAAGTTTGTGCTTGGGCCAATTGTGATAAGAGAAACTTCAGACAAGATCAAGGTTATCCAACATCGAGTGAAGGCTGCTCAAGATAGGCAGAAGAGTTATGTTGATAAGAGGAGAAGAGATTTAAAATTCTCCATTGGCGACTTGGTGTTTGTCATGATTTCTCCATTAAAGAGCATGATTCGATTTGGTAGGAGAGGCAAGTTAACACCAAGATTTGTTGGTTCATTCCCAGTTGTCGAACAAGTTGGGAATTTGGCATATAAAGTTGAGTTGCCAGACAAGATGGCGGGAGTTCATAACGTATTTCATGTTTCCTAGTTAAGAAAGTTCATGCATGACCCTGATATGACTATTTCACAAGATCAGTTGGATGACATCGAAGTAGAACCCGAGGCGGTTGGGAACCGCCAGCCGATCCGTATTGTTGAGAGCGATACGAAGTAACTTCGAAGGAAGGCAGTGAAACTGGTCAAGGTTCAGTGGGGCGAGAATGAGAATGACTGTACTTAGGAAACAGAGGAGAGCATAAGGAAGACGTATCCAAAACTCTTTGCCTAGTAAGATTTTAATAGTGATAGTTTCTTCCCTTGTTAGTAAACCGCATGCCAGGGTAGGCTTGTTGTGTATGTTTGATTGTTTGTGAATGACTGATAGGCATGCATAACATCTTTGTATGTTTTCGTTTAAGGAATTTGGGGGCGAAATTTCTTAAGGGGGGAGGGGGGGAGAGTGTAACGACCTGCATTCTGCACATCGGAGGATCGTAGAATATTTGTTTCATTTTCATATGAGGTCGTATAGTCGTGTAACTTTGGAGAACGACTATTGGGGTCATTTTCCATGTTCACGATTTTTGTTGATTTTTAAATGACCATTTTGCCCCTGGAGAATCTTGTTTTGTCCATAACTTTTGTTTGGTAAGGTGTTTTGACCTAAAACCCCTTTCATTCGATCCGAATGATGGTTTACCTTTCCTTAGACTAGTCACAATAATTAAACGGACATACTGTTTGGGAGATATGGCTGAAATAGGGTTTAGAAGGTGAAAAATAGCTTAACCCGGCCTAATTAGGGTGATTAGCAGGTAGGCCCATAACCCATTTCAGGATTAGGGTTATGGGAAGGCTGATATCAGCTAGGAAATGATTATGTTTCATTTTCTTAGCCGCCTAAAACATTTCCCTAACCCTAGCCATGGCCTCCACCTTCAAAAATCATTACAAATCGTCTTCTAATTACTAATTAAGAAGATCTACATCAAATCAAGGAAAATCAACACCAAATCAGAGTTGAAGCTACTGTGTTGCATTGGAAAACGCCCCAAAATAGTAGAATTCCAGAACTAAATTTTTATTTGTGGCTAAGGTGAGTGATTTGCATTGTTTTCACTAATTACGGCTAATTAGGGGTGGTTAGTGATAATCAGCAAAATTATGCTTTATAAAAATTTGTAAAATTCTAAAATATTATTTTAGGGTTCTGATAAAAATTTGGGCTAATTTGGATAAGTTTTGCTAATTGTATGATTAAACATGATTAAGGGGGATTAAGGGGAAAACATAGATTTTTGGGTATGTTTGATCCATATTGGAATGTTAAATTGTTGTTTTGGTGTTTATTGTTGATTTTGTATGTTGCTTTGAATGTATGGTATGCTTTGAAGTTGATTAGAACAGTTAGAATGGTCGAAAACGCCGTCGTATGGCGTAAAAAAGTCATTGGAAAAGTTGTAGGAATTGTGCAGGGTTTTAGATCGGATCGGATCATAGGGCTCGGATCGGATCATAGGACCGAGTAAGGAGATTTGAACCGGATCGGAACTTGGCATAAGAAGAGGCTTGGCAAGAAGGAAGGCCATTTACATAGAGTTGGAGTTGGATTGGATCGAAATGGCAGGAGGGCCCAGATCGGATTGGAGTAAACTAGCTGGAACCAGAGTAGAGTAAACAGAAGGCAAAGAAGATTGGGGATGGGATCGGTTCGACATAGCCGAACCGAACCAAGGTAGCCAAACCGAACCAAGGTAGCCGAATCAAATAGGGAGCTAAGGCATGACACATTCGAATCGAAGCTGAAGCACCAAACCATACGTCCTAACCGAAGCAAAGTACTTCGAACCAGGACCTAAGTACCATCATCGAACCGAACTGGATGGACGACCCGAACCGGTTCTGGACTTTTACCACTTCTACACGATGACCCTTTTGAAGACCTACTCCAATTCGACCAAAACCCGGGATGCAATGGAAGCCCAAGTGAGAAGTTAGAACTCAGGGTCCAGATGGGAACCAACGAGTTAACTTCATGAATTGGACTTTGTTGCGGGACGTGTGCAAAGGGGTTATCGATGTCTATAGCTTTGACTCACCCCTGAGAGACGGATTTGTGGTTATGGATTAGTTTAGTGGGGTTGTTATGACTCCATGGGGGCAAAGTGATCATAACAGGGCTATGAGCCAGTGCAGTGGAGTTGTTATGAGTCCATGGGGCAGAGTGGACATAGCAAAGTATTAGTGGTTATGGATCAGTGCAGTGGAGTCGTCATGACTCCATGGGGCAGAGTGATCGTAACAAGGAATTGTGTGATCAAAGTGGTAGATATCGTACGCACTGAGTGAGAGATGTGAGGATGATTGCTATGCTTGATGTTTTGCTATCTCCATGACATGCACACCCCTTCTCATTATTTTCACACCATGTGTTAGTGTCACCTTAGGGAATCGTACATCCTGTTGTGCTAACTCTTTGGTTGCAGGTTCAGGTATGGTTATGTATACCTGTTATTGTTCTGTTTTTGTTGTTTATCGCTCATACCAGACTTTTGTCTGACCTAGAGTTTTATGTCTCTTCTTATTACTCTGGGTGCTCTTAAACGGGCTGAGTAGAGATAGGTTAGGTGATTATGCATGAGTAGCTATACCGGAGATGAGCAGGAGGTTTCCACGTATGATATATATATATATATATATAATCTCCCTGTGTCCCTGTGTTGTTGCTGGTCACTACTTTCGGCATTAGTAGTGTACCTCTTTCTTTTGCTTTAGAGACAGTATTTCAAAGTTGTAATAATGTTGGTGTGGATGATAAGCTGTATTTCCGCTGCTATGCTGCTTTAGTTTTCAGCTTATGCACTGTCTCGCCTGTTTTATGTCAAAGTTATGTTATTATTATATTTTATCCCATGCATTGTGAGACATTCTACAGGTTCCTTGTTAGTTCAAATTACTTCCCTCTTCCTTTCTTTTGACGACCATCCCGTGCCGGTCGGGCATCGTCACAACGCGTTACATTGGAAATGTCGGCTGTTGCGCGGCGGGTCATCGCATTTTAGGTATAAACATTTAACATGTAATCCTGACATGTAAATAAATCTGGATGTAAACCTATGCCTGTTAAAATCTGACTCATACCTAAACCGATCTGCCATTACGTGTACACCTGATCTACTGCTCAGTTCTCATATGCCTATTTCTGTCATCATATGCCTATTTTGTTATTATGTCCATTTCTGTCATCATATGGTTATTCCTGATATACCTATTTCTGCCATCATATGCCTATTCTGTTCTTATGCTTATTTCTCTCATCATATGTCTATTCCGTTATAATGCCTAATTTTGTCATCATATGCCTGTTTTTTATTATGCATAATTATGTTCTCTTCTCTCCCACTTTCTCTTCTTATTTTTACAGCGTAAGCTATCTTTGAGACTAGGCCTATTGTTGAAATATGCAAACGGACAATATTGGGAACGGTTGGGAAAGACTGTGTAGTTAAAGCGCTTAGTGGTTCCATAGCAGTAGAGGTGTAAAAAGCTGAAGCAGGGATAAAGCACAGAAATAGCGAGGATATAGCGGAGGTGCAAATATCTTGATTAGATGTTAAACTATTTAATTAAAATTAATAAGTTACCATTTTTGCATTATTTGTGTAGAAGAAATGAATATTAATTTATATTATATAACAGAATCCAAAAGTATCATTTTTATGCACACAAGATTTGTGGATTACTACAGATTTCGGTCTTATAATTGGCACTTATGACTTAACATTGGCTTTTTACATTAATTTTTTTGATTTATTTTAAAAGAGGATTGGTCAAATCCACCTTAGTATATAATATTGTTAAAGTGGGTGTTAAATAGAATTGATAAAGCGAATGCAGCCAAAAACAGCGGGCTTAAAGCGAAACTATTATTCATCAGCGCTAAATTAAAATAACGTAGCGGTCGGAGAGCGCTATGGGATATAACGGGGTTTGCGGGGGTTTAGCGGGGCTTTAACTGCATATGGGAAAGTTAAATTGGGGCATAACTTGTATCGTGAATTAGGACGGGGATTCAGGGGCATAACCTATGATGAACATGAATAATTGTTTAAAAATGAATAGGCCTAAATTTACAGTAAATAGAAACTGTAACCGCACTCAGACACGGGGTTAAATTCGACTTGTGGTATAAGTCCACCCGGAACCACCCAGCAAAATCCAGCATCCACAAGTGGTTAATTTAATGTGAGGGGTCTAGTGCATAAATGTACATGTAACGGTGCTAAGACACGAGGTTAAGTCCAACTTGTGGTAGAAGTCTGCCTGAAACCGCCCGACATATCTGGCATCCACAAGTGGTCAACTTAATGTGAGAGGTCTAGTGCAATAACATACATGAACAGAGAATGATTATAACATGTTAACCTGTAATAGGTAACCTGTTTAAATTTGTGGGGGTTATATGAACCTATCAAATCGTGTAAGGGTTAAGTAAACTTGTTTGAATCAATGGGAGGTTAAGTAAATCTGTTAAATCTATGAGGGGCTATACGAACCAGACAAACTTCACCTGTTTTATATGTTGGGGTTATATGGGCTTGTAAATCTGCTATGCATAACCTGTCAAAATCCCTAGCAGAAGGGATGCAAGCCTATGGGATGGCTTGTATCATCTATTGTGCGGGACCTATATTAGTCAGTAACCCATAGTGGTATCAAAAGAGGGACCCCGAACTAGGTAGGGGTCAGAGCGCGCTTACTGAGCCAATTATAAAAGCTCTATATGGGTGGAAATGTTTGATGGTGCGTTCTGACGGAGTCATATGCGTGCATGGATCCACCTGCTCGGGAAAATAAGACGCTATAGCACTAGTGGATATGGCTGTGTCTATCGAGGGTTACAATTTTAGGAAGTGATACATTCTAATATGGGGCCAGCACAGGGTATTTACATGATAAGGAGCTGATCGATTGGTGTAGTAATTAGGGTACATCTAGTCCTGCCTGTTTAGGAGCCCGTTATTATCGTTTGGGTAACACCTGCCATTTCTATTGGGCATCTTATCAATATCGTTGGGGGGAAAAACCCATCAATAGAAGTACTCCTAATCTACCATTATTTTACTGTTGGGATCATTCTAATTATGTTATACTTGTATTGGTGCAGAGAAAAGTATTTGGAAGGCATAATCTATTCTGTTCTATTTATCCTGCTTATCCGGCTATGTCTGTTATATATATCTTATGATACTATTATCTCTCTCTTCCAGTATACATGCCTGCATGATGCTTTTTACTTATTTATATGCTAAAAGTCACTGGAATCGCCATACTTTATGTCTAACCCATTTTTTCTTCTTCTATCTCTCTTCCTCTCCCCCCACCCACCAAGGTTCTCAGGGTAGGAGTGCTCAGGCTTGATTAGGAATCTCTCTCTTCTGTTTCTGCTTGGAGCTGCTTAAATGTTCCGCTTTGACTACTTGTCAACTCTGATATGGATCTTTTTCGTGGATATGATTTTATATTTCTATACTCTGATGATTTTAGTACAAGGCAGATATTTTAATTTGATGTAACAGGTTTTCTGTATTTCAGACTTATGTTGTAACTGGATTTTGGACCATGATATTTTTTTGTTTGAAAAATAAAGTTTTAAATTCCACTGCTATTTTATATCTATCTTGTGATGTTTCTGTTTCTGTTTACCTATAACACTTACTTAATGCATTCTATTAAAGAGTGACATTAGGGGACGTGGGATGTCACATGTGTCCTTGTGGAAGTTGTAACATTTTGTCTTAAACTCCTTCTTTCCAACCAAGTCTTGCAATCCTTGGCCTCATGGCCCTTGCAGTTGCACTTCGTACAAGTCTTTGCGTCTTTTTTGAAATTCTTCTTGCTGTTTTTCCACCATTCCTTCTTCTTATTTCTGTTAAAGCTTTCTCCTTTCTCACCCTTATTATCCTCCTTGGAGCTTTTAGCCATGCAATGGGTAGCTGTCTCAACTAGAGTCTCAAAAGTTTCCCCAAATGCAACTTGGGCTAATAAGGTTTCCTTCACCGGGGAGTTCAGTCCTTTCACAAACCTAAGGGCTTTATTCATGGCGGTGTCTACCAATCCTCTGCCAAACTTACATAACTCAGTGAATTTGGATATATTTTCTTACAGACTCAAACTTCCTTGCTTTAGGTGGATGAATTTCTCAAGCTGAATAGTCATTTCTTCCCTTGGCAAAAAATTTCACTTCCGAACGGGTAGATCCGACCAATGTGAAGATCTGGCCCTTGTTCTCCATTAATATCCAGTTCCACTACTCTAGGGCTTCATCCTTCAAATGCCATGCCGTTATCCTTCTTTTTACCTCATCGGGCCAAGCAAGAGACTCAAAGATTCTTTTACGCTCCATGACCCAAGATTGGGCACTAGCAAAGACTTCTTTTCTAGAAAACGATTTCCCTCCAAAATTCGTAAAGATCTTACAAGAGCGAGAAAAATCAAAGGCCACATCAACGGCAGGAGCTACGGTAGCCGCCGGGGCAGGATTAGCTACGGGGACCTTTTCCACAATATGTAGGTACTGCTGGAACCATTCTGGCAAGTAGCAGGGTCTTGTCTGGTTGCCCTACTCATTAGTATTTTCAGCCATTCTACTATCCGAAAAGAAAAGGAAGAATCACTAAGTGGATACTATAGAGATAGTATTTGATGCTGAAAAAGGAAGAAGTGATAAAGGTGCCTAGTATAAATGTGTATGCCTATTGGGATAAAAATATTATACATGTATATATATATATAGATTGAAAAATCTTTTTCAAACCACAAATACGCCTCTCGTACGTATATTTCTATTATAATTGGGTAACCTATGCTCTGATACCAAATGTAACAACCCGCCCCGAATGGGCCTAAATTTCGACCTAGAAAATGCCACTCGAAACTTAGAGCCATTCTAAATGGGTTGTTGGTTCCTGTAAGGATTACATTTGCATAGATAACAATAACATATACTTCGAAAGAAAATCTAGCACGGTGGAAAGAGAAAATATAATATTCAAATATGATGCACCGTTATTGCAAAAATCTTAGAAGTACATAGTCATAGTTACATTTATTCAATAGGTACATCAAATAGTTCAATCTCATAAGATTTCAAAAGAAGAAAAGCAATAGCAACTAATAATATCATAATAAATTTGTCGTCCTCCTCAGCTTCAATCACGACTTCATCCATGGCTTTACCCCATCTACTAACATGTTGGATGTTAAGGAGAGTGGGTCAGAACATAAAGTTCTGAGTGATTGAAATATAGTGTTACTTAATGTCCATACCCTATTTTTAGCAGGTTACATATATAAAGGTATGACTACGCAACACACAAGATTTCACACAAACATAAGTATCTAACAAATAGGGTGGATATCCAAGTCAATCGTCCATTAATGTTTTTTGGGTGAAGACTCAACGACGTGGCATTCTCAGTAAATTATGGCCCTATTAAAGGTGGATTCCTCTTTTTATTTTTATTTTAAATTATTATTTGGAATATATATATATATAATATTTACAAAATTATATATATATACACATATATATATTGTACGTACACTGTCCAAATTCATTTGTTCATAACTTCATACGTTTACTGTTTTCAACATATTGTATATGAAAATGATTCAGAATTTCGCCAGGAATCCAAATAAAAGAGTTTCGTAGCCAATTTCCTAAATCAGCAAAATCTCGTTTTCTAGCCATATAATTTAATTGCTTATTTTTAATTATTAAATTTATTATTGATACTTAAGAATTTTATGGGGTGTTGCATGGATGGCTAGAGATATTGAACGTTGAGAAATTTTCGTGGTCGTAGTAACTAGCAGGCTCAAAGCAGGGGTATAATGGGGACTCCTAAAAGAATAGAAGTGGCTTGTCGAGTATTCGGGTTAGTCATGATTGGCCTAGAGATAAAAGTCATGATGGCATATAGAGTTTTCCTAGAACCGGGGTTTGCCATTAGCCCCGGACGGACAGCATGGTGTTTGGTCGGTCATACAATTAATGATGGTTTTAAAGCAGGATTGGCCGTGATAGCCCGAGTCATGGATGAATGATTATTTTACTTGTATTATTTTGTGTAGAATATTTGACGTTAAAGGGGATATCACTTGCGTGCTTGTCAGCATGGTGTTTGGTTGGTCATACGATTAATGATGGTTTTAAAGTAGGATTGGCGGTGATAGCCCGAGTCATGGATGAATGATTGTTTTACTTGTATCGTCTTGTGTAGAATATTTGACGTCGAAGGAGATATCTCTTGCGTGCTTGTCAGATGTTGGTTTAGGCCTTCGGGGTATGTGCTTGGGGGATGTCGATATCTATTAGAATACTCTACGCTTGATAACTAGTTGTCGTGAATGTATTGTTATTCACACTGTTAGCCCTCTTTTTGGCAAAAGCCGCAATGGGTCACCACGAAGCCCAAAATGCGTAGCCAGCCAAATTAGATAGATCGCATTCCAGGAAGTCCAGTAGAACTTAGTACAAGGAAATCACGTATTGGCTGAGCCGCTTCTCAAACAAACCAATATCTCACTCCAAAAGACACGCTCTCCCAATCAACCGAGAGAACCGCTCTCATATAGGGCATATCGACTGAATATTTCGGATCTACATGGAAATATCTAGTAGAGCTGTTCAAATACTTAGCCTGACTTTCAAGGAAGAAAAGGTGGTCAACCACATTCGGACAAAGCTCTACTTTGGATACACCTCACTGTGGATGCCACGTAAGCCGCAACTTCCGAGGATACTATTTATGAATAGTGGAATCTGTCTTCCAGCCGCTATTCTATCCAAGGAATAGACACCCCACGTCCAGGACTTTCCAGTAAGGCCGGGGCACGTCACAACAGCCCAAGTCGTCATCTCCACGTATAAATACCTCAAAGCTTAAAGAGGAAAGGGCGACCCTTTTTTCGACTTCAACTTCTTCTTTTTCCCAGAGAGACTTTATTTGGAAGAGAAAATAGTTGTCTTCTCTCTTTTCTTCAAATATAAAAAGAATCGTACTTGTAATCTAAAGCAGAAATAATATATAAAGTGGACGTAGGCACAGTCTTTGCCGAACCACTATAGAAGTCTGTGTGTATTCCCCATTATCTTTACTTTTTCTGTATTTTCTAATCAGTATTCACGTGCTCTTCACACTATTGGGGGTTGAACGTCCCTAGTGACCAACTTTTGACGTCAACACTCACTTGGGTGTTTGAAAAGGCTATTAATTTCAGATATAGGGAAGACAGGTTGAGTTCTTCTCTTATTATGTTGGTAGATTTGTTTATTAATCTTCATATTCTCATATACTTTATTGATGATGTTAGATAACTATTTTATCGCTTACTAAGACTGTTGTCTGGCTCATGATTTTTTGTCTCCCTCTTATTACCTTGGGTTGTTCATCCAGTTGTGGATGGGTATAATGAGTAACAGGTGATAGAACTTGATGAAGACGATGATGCTGAGCGATGACGAGCAGGAGGCTGAAGTATTATTTTCTACTATCTAGTATTTGTTGTTTCCTCTATTTGATGTATTCTCTTAGTATTTGTAGTGAGGCTTAATGTACAAACTCTTGTAGAGTTATCCAAGGTTGTATGGATATTTTCATGGTGATATGGAAAATTTTAAGATTCTGCTTCACTATTATTACCTGTTGTATATGTTCTATTATCCCTACCTTGAGTTATATGATAGGTTCCGCTTATATTATCCTTCCTTGATGATCGTCCACAGCTGTTTGTCACATCTTTCAGCGCATTCTTTCCCTTGTTAAGTGCAGGAGTTGTGGGTGGTCATTAAATTTCCCGATTTAATTTAGATAAGTAGGATAGAAATAATCTTTGGATGTTTGATACAAAATTCCATGGTATAAACATATATTATTTGAGGAATTTGGAAGATATCATTATCATTATTCCACTTATAGTATTCGTTGATTGTGAGAATTGATATCGAATATAAGTAGATATAATTTCTTTGTAACTTATGTTAAATATCGATTGATTTGGATTTTGTTGTGGATGGTATCTTCAATAATGTCATTCTTGAAACCCGATTATATTGAGTTGTGGAAATTCAAATCACAAGTGGAAGTTTAACCAAATTTTTGATCTAAGGAAATTGAAAGCAAGAAATTGGGAAGGAATTATAATCTGTTAATTAGCATTAAAGAATTAAATATGGAGAAATCATTTAGAATGGAAACTATGGTCAAAATTACGGAATATGGATTACCAAAGGAAACTAGATTTGGGTAACCAATTATCAAACAACAAAATTAATTGAGATTTTTGAAGCTAAATTATATTTGATTTAAAAAGATATATTTTAAAGAGAAAAGTTAGAGATGAATTTTGAAATATGGATTTTGTTAAAAATAATTTGAGATTGGGTTTAAAGAACTTTTAATTAACAAAATCCAAAATGGAATGAGATCTGGTTGAAAGCCTGTGTAATCCATGATTGTGTTTTTTAAAATTGTGCTTATTACTTGGAAAGACAGTGATCAGATTTATGTCCGAAAACCATTCCAAATAATAATATGGCATCATGGAATAATTGAAGACATTAGGGATGGCATTGAAGACTAGATCCCTTCGTATCAGAAGGATGGCTTGCTGAATGTCTCGAATGGTTGGCTCCCATTCCCAGATGGATTTTATATCAGTTAACTGGCAGGTGGTCAACACGTATTTGGAGGAATTCCAGATTTTGGTTTCGTTCAAACTTAGAACTAACATGCATGGATTGTGTATCTGACGTTGTAATTTGTTGCATGGAACTGATCTTTATTAATATATATCTTCTTGGTGGCGAAGGATTTATTCTCTTAGCTTAACACCCATGTCTGAGATATGTGGTGATGGACAGTGTGGCATATCTAAGTAATGAGTTATAGATGATCAAAGCATGGTATATTAAAGCACGTCTTTGTGTATACTGTGAACTCGACAAGCCTCACGCCCCTGAGTATAGAGGAAATCGGAAAGATGCAGCGAGGACATGGGTAGTCACCCTTCTAGATAAAAGGTGTACCTTTGTGTGGATCCTAGGTATTAACATATGTGGAAAACTATTTTTTTGGTTGTGTAGGTCCGAGTACCCGATTTAACGATTGGGGGATGACTTACGTAGGTGCGATCTAATCAATCTATTAAGGGAGAGACCGGCCTCGTGTTGGCAGAGAGCCCGTTTAGTTCTTGGGGTATCCCTCTAAAGGCATACCCATCGGTTCAATAGGGAAAGTTATTTTGCCTCGTCATTTGTTAGAAACCCAATCTCCACTACGAGCCCCTACAATTTTGATTGTATAACCTGCTGGTTGCTGGTAGGATTACATCAATACAATGGGGTGGGGGCACTATGCTGGCTAGATTAATATATTTACTTTTGAAATGTTTTTTACACTATGCACTAATAATAATACGAAAGCGGATTTTCATGTACCAAAGCATTTTTGACTATCATAAGGAGAATCCTCACCCATTTGTGCATTTGCATTGTATGTGTGCCGTGAGACATTACGTTAGTTTCATTTTTGAAATGTCATTGTGAATTTCTATGCATTGGTATTCACATGGAGTAAACCCGTTCCGTATATAGCGGCGTGACTACGTGAATTACGTAACTTTAAAATAAACTCTAAAAACAACTGTTTTGAGTTCTCACACCAGTCCCATGACTGAATGAGAGCTTATTGTTCCTACACCTAAACTTTGGGTTCCCATAATTTTCCATACGAGCAGCTAGTAGTTTGGTTTGCAGATTTGGTCTTTAGATTTGGATTCAGGATTGGAGATAGAGCTATATTTTGGATCATTTTTCTTACACTAAGAGTATATTTTGTATTTTTTCATGCTGTGTCTCTGTTGTACCCTGATGTTTCTTGTAACTCTAATGTAATATTATTTTAATAATAATGGAATGTTTATTTACTTTTGTGCAAATGCGTAAGTACCCCAAACAATTTATCTTTATGAACGGTTTAAGTCAGTTTAATTACTGATGAAAACAGGGCAAAAAGGCGAGTCATCGCAGAACTGGTATCAGAGCTTTGGTTTAAACAAATCTTTAGGGTACTGCTCATTTGAACAAAAGAGGAAGGACACACCAGAGTTGTAATTAGTAATATGCCGTAAGAATGAGCTCAATAGATATTTGGTTAGTAATACCCTAGCATGAGTTTCTAGAGCATTACGTTCGAGAGAGAAACTTTTCACGTAAAAATGAATAAGTTTTGGGACTAAAATAGGGATTAACTTGGGTTAAAATTGTTAAGATATTAGTAATTCTTGTCTAAACAAACTAAGTGATTTGGTTACTGTAACACCCCATATTTTTCTATGAATATTAATAGACGAATTAAAAGAACACTTAATTTTAAAAGTGAGAATTAAGTAAAACAGACTATACCACTGTGTTCGTCTCAAAATTCTGGTCAAGATGGACCCAAAGTTTGCATAAAACGGATAATATATGAGAATGTTATGGACCTTGGAAGTTTTTATACATATAAGGGAAATATATGTATATATATATTAATTAATAAAATAAAAATCAACCTAAAATTCAAGAAAAAAATTCAAAACAGCAGAAGCGGGAAGGCAAAACGCAAAACCGACCTATTTTATGGGTCGACCCAGCGACCGCTGGGTCAACCCCAGGGTCAACTCAGGGTGTTTGGAATCGACCCCATCGGCCTAGAATGGTCTTTGACGAAATTTTGTGTTTTAGGGCTTATGTGTCGCACTGTAGTTGGCTGGGTGACATGTCTCTTTGGTTTAGATGTCTATGATGACTCCTATGCTAATCTAAAGGTCACGGTTTGGCTAACACACCTATAAATACATATCCAAACCTAAACCCTAATTCTATTATTCACTCTCATGGCGCCTCCATGCTGCCAAACTCTCATCTAAACCTAGCCGCCACTAAAACCTAAACCAAATCAAAAAGTTCTTCATCAAACTAGAGGATTAATCAATGTCAAGTTAGAGTTCTTCAACAACAACAAGAGATTCAATTATCTTTTCTAATCCAAACGTTGTAAGTTCAGTTATTTTTAGAATTGAACACCTACATCTAGTCTTGACATGTAATAAGATGAAAATGAGACTATGCCTGATTCAAAGTTGTTCTTTTGCTTCTATTCTTATTCTCATGATGCTATTATCATCAGTGTATCCTATTGTACATTAGTTTTTCATGTTCATGATGATGTTCTTATCAAGTCTTAGCCTTCATGACTATGATGATATTTTCATGCCTATTTTCTCTCTGTTCTTATTTTACGCAACTTCTATCTCCCCCTATTTATTTTCTTTTATTGAACCTGGGTTAACTTCGAACCTAGGCTAAAATCGCGAAATACGAACGTTTGGAATACGGGGAATATTGGGTATTGCCTATTTGGGTGAATTTATGGGCATAACATGTTTGGTGGAATTATTGGGCATGATTTGTGATGGATATGGGGTATTATTATTATAATTGCAAGTTTGGGTAAATTGGCATGTAAATCAATATTTGGGCATATGTAATTTGGCATGTAAATCAATATTTAGGCATATGTAAATTGGCATGTAAATCAATACTTGGGCATATGTAAATTGGCATGTAAATCAATAATTGCTCATATGTAAATTGGCATGTAAATCAATAATTGGACATATGATAATTGGCATGTAAAAATTGGAATTTGTACATAATTGGTAAGTATATAATTTAATTAAATCTAATGGTCGCTTAAGACACGAGGTTAGATTTCAGCTATGGTGTAAGGCTGCTCGGAACCGCCCGGCACATCCAGCAACCGCAATGACAACAATCTAATGTGAGAGGTCAAAGGCGAAGATTAGATGGGTAATAATGCCAAACACGAGGTTAGAATGAGTTTGTGGTGTAAGACTGCCCGGAACCACCCGACACATCTAGCAACCGCAAACAACAAGTCTAATGTGAGAGGTTAGCGAATTGAATGCTTGAACCCGAGGTTGGAATGGGTTTGTGGTGTAAGACTGCCTGGAACAGCCTAGTACAATCCAGCTACCGATGCATTAATAAATAATTAATGCTAAACAAGCATGTTAAGTATGGTAGGATTAAGTCAACATGCAACACTTAACTAATATGACATGAAAAGTGGGTGGGTTAAGTAACTCGACTGGATTAATGACACTTAACCAATATAACATGATGAATGGATGGGTTAAGTAAACTTGAATTGCTTGATTGATGACACTTAACCAATATGCGGGGTAAGCGAATAGACCCTAGGAAAACCCTAGTAGAGGGACCCTTTTCAGCAGTAACCCACATTAGGTATCAACGGGACCCTGAGCTAGGCAGGGTAGGGCACGATTACTGGGCTGATTATAAGCGGTCAAAATAGCGGCCGGTGGTACGACAGTGCAGGTTCCGATGGATTACGGGCGTGCACGTAATTCCGGCAAAGGAAAATTTAGACATTGAGTACCAAGTAGGTATAAAGCTGTGCACTCTAGAACTGTATCGGGTTGCCACCCTAGGAAATGATACACCTTATGGTGGAACTAGCACAGATATCAACAAGTAGGGGCCGGGTTGATACAAACACATGTGGAACGTTATGAGTAGGAGCCAATCAATTAAGATAGGTACGGTGTGGATAGGTAAACTGTCAATATGAGGTGAAAACCTCATCATGAGATATGTACCTATAAAACTATCATGTGGGAAAATGGGACTACTGATATTGTTTTATAACAAATGGCATTAGTTGAACACTAGTTAGGCGGAGCAGAGAAATTAGGAATCAGTATGATACCTTATCATGTTCTAGTCTTATCTTATGCTTATCTCGTTATCTTGCGATGCTTCTTATCACAGTTATGTCTTGTATCCAGTTTATTCATGTCATAATATCTTTACCTGTTTACATGCTGAAAGTCATTGGACTTACCAGGCTTTATGTCTGACTCTATTTTTGTTTCGCCTTCTTTCTTTCGTTTCCCCCCAGGTCCACAGGGAGGGAATACCACGGCTTAGTTCAAATTCTTTTCAATCTCGAAGATTGTGATGTATTGCTTTGGACTCTTTGCTTTACTGCTATTTCTGGCTACTACTTAATTGGGGAATTATGTTATATTATTTTGTATTATGCTTCTTTTGAGAAACAAGACAGATATTTGATGTAATGGGTTTTGATGTTTTGGTGTTGATGTTTGAAACAACCCTTACGAAAGTTTATCCTATTATGCTACTATGGAATAAAAGTTCTAATTGTTTTCTGCTGCTTAAATTTGTCTTCTTTGTAATTTTATCTATTCTATACTCTTATAACCCCCACTAAAGTTAATGCATTCCCTTTGTGAGTGACCTTAATGGAGGTAGGGTGTTACACGTGGTATCAGAGCTGAAGGTTACCAGAACGGATAAAAGACTTTGAAAGCTATTTTCAAATGCATAGTTTAAAGAAAATATCACTACAACAAATATACCATATTACAACGGTGCAAAAACGTTGTAAAAGGTTTTTACAACGGTGGAGCCACCGTCGTGTATTAAGAAGTTGTAATATACTTCTATCTTTTACAACGTTTCTGCATCGTTGCAACACCGTTGTGAAATATACCATATTACAACGGTGCAAAAACGTTGTAAAAGGTTTTTACAACTGTGGAGCCACCGTCGTGTTTTAAGAAGTTGTAATATACTTATATCTTTTACAACATTTCTGCACCGTTGCAACACCGTTGTGAAATAGGGTATTTAACAACTTTTACTCACTCTTGTAAAATGATTTATTACAACTTTTTTTTGCTGTTGTAACTTGTATACACCTTACTAATATAAAGAATTCATATATATTAATAATAATATGATTCATATTTCAATGCAACAAATATAATTATACGGAATCATTCATATATATATTCATTAATATAATATTCGATCAACATACACATAGTACATCACCAACTAAACCCGTCACAAAAAACATAACCGTTTCAAATACATACATCGATCTAACACACAAGAAAGATAGAAGCTTTGTCCACAAAATATACATAAGCATACCCTACGAAAGTACTCTAACTGAAGGCAACGTAATTTTTATTTCAAGCCACGGTTGATCCAACAGCTTCTCCAATGGTAGTCATTTCGGAATTCGGCTTCCGTCCACGGTGGGACTGCAAAAAAAAAAAAAAAAAAACACGCATTAGACGTGCAAGCTCATATATATTGTTATTGTGACGAAAGTATGAAGAAGGAAACCATAGTGATTTGAAAATCGGAGATGAAAAGGTTGACATGAACCCACCATATAGGGATCACGTTCCAAAGCATTATAGGTGAAAGAAATAATAAAATAAACAAAACTATCCTATAATTTGACCCTTGAAAGCAGCAAGAAATTTGGGCTAACAACGTCCAAAAGCTTCTTTAAGCAGTGGCTCTTCTAGTAAAGTGATGAGTGACGTTAACCCCAAGCAACAAACTTTCTTCCCAAGCTCACTACAATGACAACAACAGATTTTGAAACAAGATAAGAACATGTAATTTCGATCAGTGCAAGCTTTATAATTCCAGTTACCATTTGAAATTTGCAAGGACACTGCATTTTCAAAAAAATGATAGTCTAAATGAATGCCACCAAGACTGCCTGCAATATCATAGATATGGAATATAACAAGTGTATCATCTACAGCAGCGAAAAATTCAATTTTCTTGTATAGCACCATCATGGTGTACCATTGTATGCTACCCGAAAGCATACCCATTATGATTGTTGTCCGTCCTTGCACCAGGCCTACAAATTCATGCAAAAAAATGATAGTCTAAATGAAATGGCCTACTCTCAAGTTCTCTAAAGAATTAGATAGATACATTTTCGTTTATTCGTTATCTGTGCACAAAGTTTTTCTTTTATCATATCAAGATAATCAACTACCGGCCATAAACATGTTATGAGAGTCTGTACATGAAAATTATTGGTAACCGTTAAATGCTTAAAGTGGTGTGTTTTTATGGGGTTGAATCAAAAATGCTTACTAGCAGCTGGTGCGAAGCAGATTAGGCCAGTGATCATTCCATGGACAACCCCAATAACATAAGGCTTTCTGAAGAAAGTGATGTCAAGGAAGAGCCATCCAAGTAGGCATGTAGCAGCACAAACATGGGTGTTTAAGACTGCCAACGAAGCATCAATGCTTGCTTCATAAGGGCCTCTTCCATTGAACCCAGTCCATCCCATCCATAGAAGACCTCCAGCAAGCATCAACAATATTTTGTTTGGTGGAAACCTCTCCTTGTCCTTTGTTGCCCTTGGCCACACCTGTTTCATATTTACTCAGGTCTTAACTATATGTTTTTTATTAATACATATAATTACCTACATACATACATTTTTATATACATAAATACATACAAACATATATATATATATACATACATACATACATACATACATATATATACACACACACACACATATATATAAACATATGTATACATACATACGTATGTATACATACATACGTATGTATACATACATACATACATACATATATATATGATGCAAAAGTGTAAAATCTACAGTAAAGCATCAGTGTTATATGGGAATTATGATGATACCGACATACTTTCTGGGCAACGATAATTGATTTTGATTTCCAGAAAATCGGATTTAATTGTTAATAGTCTAATGTTTTGTTGCCCATGTTTTTCGCGTGCTTTATGAGCCAAACCAGTTTTCATGTCTTCCTTCAAACCATCGTTCCAAACTATGTTTTAGTTTTCAATTTATTTATTTTCCCCAGAGCTCAGCTTGTTTTGATCGAGATGTTAGCTCCTATATGAAATGGAAGACAACTAAATCATAATGCAAAAGAAATTACATTGGCACCTATTGAAGAGACATAAATCAAACATATCACTATGGATGCTGGAGATAACAAAAGTCCACTGTCATATAGATTTGATTCTAAACTTCAGGATATTCACTAAAAAATATATTTATCAAATATCAAATAGTTAATATGGCAGAGATATCTATGTGCATGCACTTGTAAATGATGCATTTTTCACCTGTTTTATTCATTGTCCATAGCACCTAAAGGGATAAGAGAAGCACAAAATCCGTTGTCTAATTCATCAGCCTAAATGCCTATGTTCCTTCATCAGACTTGTTGTCTGCATTTCATCAAACATGTTGTCTGCATTGTTTTTAATGACCAAGCTTCCTTCATCAGAATCAACGAGTCATTGCACAGTGTTTACTCCCTGGAAATTTCCGCAGTGCTTAAATCTAACTGCATCTCCTCCGACTTAGTTCACATATTTCATTAAATCTAATATTCTGGATCTCAGCACTGACCTCCGTTGGCACACGGTTCAGCGTCCTAGGTTCCGTCTGCTCGTCAAGCTCAGCCTTCTTCTTGTTCTGACCAGCGTCGAATTTGATCGTCTCGACTTGCGCACCGGGACGGATCGCGCTGACTTTCAGATCTGCAGTTTTTGGCTTGCGGCGGGAGATGAAGACCGGATCCCATTGTTGGACGATTGCTCCAAATGATCGGGATGGCATTTTAACGAGGCTGGAATGTTCAGAAAATTTCTGGATTTGAGGGCAGAAAATTTGGGGATCGATCTTTGATTTAGGAAAGAGGATGGGAGAAGCCGGCTAATGTGAGAGTGAAATAGAAGGCTACGTTTACTTTGGAGCCAATTTTTCACATTTCCCGCCTATATTTTATCTGTTGCATTAATTTGTTGTGACCACCATTTTTTCATTGACCTTAGTCAAAGTTTCACCAAATTATGTAAAATTAAATGTTATAAGTTATATTTAATAAGAAAAAATTATATTAAATATAATATGGATTCTTAAGATTTAACTTTTATTAAAATATTAAATTTTATTTATTAATAGTAGTTATAATTAATTATTACTTATTACTTATTTCCTTTTTTTTTTGAACTGATGAACTTGAATTAGATTCAGCTGATTACCAAAATACAAGTGTCAGTTACATATCTGATAGAAAAATAATTCAAGAAAATTCAAAAGATGGAACATTTTCTATGAGTATTCCCATTTTCAGTGTTCGCAGAGCAGTCTAAAAATGAGTACCGCAGAAGATAAAACATAAAAACGAATTGAAAAAGAAACGAACTCATGAAGCCGAAATTTTCTACTTCTCAGAAGAGTTGGGTCCTCTCTTCTTCCCGAAACCAACGACTGTGGTGACGAAACGGCGGTTGTATTGCATGCACTTGTGGGCCCTGCCTCTAGGCTTCTTCTTCTTGTCCTGCTTCGCCACTTTCGGTGTTTTCCCTCTCACCTTTCCGGCACGTGCCAACGATTTGTGAACTTTTCCCATTGTGAAATTCCAAGCAGTCCGTCTTCCTAATGATGCTTTGGCAGCTTATTTACTTTTAGTTATAATAATTAAATATTAATTGTTAAAAGTTTATTGTATATGTTACTAGTTATTAGTTATTAAACACTTAACATAAATTATGTATAAATTATTGTCTTTTATTTCAAAAAAAAGTTATTAATTAACTTTTACTTGTTAATTAGCTTTTACTTATTAATAATAGTTATTAATTAACTATTAATTAATAATACTTATTAATAAATATTACTTACTAATACTAGTTATTAATTAACTTTTACTTATTTCTACTTAGTTATAATCGAGAGTAATACTTATTAAAAGCTTATGTTACTATTAATTAATAAGTAATTAACATACATTAACTATTAAAAATAAATTACTACTTATTAGCTATTAATTATTTAATAATAATTGATAAATATTATTGATTCCCAAGTTTATTATTAATTATTTTTATTAAATATTAACATAATTAGTTATTAAATATAGATATTATAAACATCAAGTTTGTATTACAACTAATAAAATGAAAAGTTGTGATATATATGTTTATTACAACGTTAGAGAGCTGACAGTTGTAAAAAACATTTATTACAACTGTGTTTTTCGCACAGTTGTAAAAAAACATTTATTACAACTGTGCTTTACGCACAGTTGTAAAAAAACATTTATTACAATTGTGCTTTTCGCACAGTTGTAAAATTAAAGTTGTAATATGGTGTTTTTGAAACCATGATTTAAAGAAGCGTTTTCAAAGAAAAGTATTGTTATTTTAAAAAGTCATATTCCCCAAAGCCATATGCACTATCCTTCTTTTCTTTGTTTTGAATCCTTTCCTTTTTCTTTTCAGCATGTCTGGGGAACCCGAGATACCTGAGGGTGTTCCGATACCCGCTTGGTTCAGACGATATCTAGATGCTAGGGCCACTTCCGCGGGCCCAGCCAACGCTCCTCCTCCTTCCCCAGCTGTTGTCGCTCCTCGTGTAGATACTTTTGCTAAGATTTGTAAGGACTTCCGTGCTATGGGCGGAAAGATCTTTAAATGGATTGAGACGTTTGTTGAATCATGGAACTGGCTCAAGGAAACATAAGAGTTGTTTGCTTTCTTTGAAGTAGATGATAGGAGGAAGATACAATTGGCTGCTTGGTTAATGAAGGAAGAAGCCTCTTACTGGTGGGAAGTTAATAGTGCTAAGAAGCCAGTTGAGACTTGGGTGGACTTTAGGCGGAGGTTTGAGATGAAGTTCCTCTCCCCAGCTAAACAAAGCCTATAGATGGAGAAGTTTCTAGCACTCAAACAGAGGAGTATGTCAGTCAGGGAATATGTCAACAAATTCAATTTGCTTGCAGGATTTGGGTTGGAGTTGGTAGATACATCTCACAAGAAAGCTTTACGTTTTGTTAGAGGCTTGAATGAACCATTACATGGTCTAGCTATGTCCCATATTCCAATGGTTGCAATTTTTGAGAGATTAGTCGACTGGCGCTATTACATGAAGAAGACAAGGGTGGGAAGAAAGAGTGAAGAAGGATGAACCTCAAAACAAGAAGGTGGACAATAAGAAGGGTGGAAAGAACAACAAGCCACACGACAAGGGAAAGTGTAACTATTGTGGTATCATTGGCCACATTGCTAAAGACTGTAGAAAGAAGAAGAGGAAGACGGGTGGTTGTTTCCATTGTGGTGAGACAGGACATGTGATTAAGGATTGCCCAAAGAATCAAGGGCAAAGGGAAGGACCTTCTGGAGGGCAAGTTCATGCTCTCATGGCACCCACTCATGAGAGAGGTAGAAATATTTCCGTTGAAAGTTCAGTTTTTCTTGCTGATCATCCTGTACGCACTCTTTTGGATTCTGGTGCATCACATTCTTTTATATCCGCTTCTATAGTAGAGTCTCTGCACCTTAGTACGTGTATAGTAGAGGATCCCATTGTTGTCTCAAATCCGATTGAGGGTTCAGCTCATTTATTTATGATTTGCTTGGATTTGGGAATATC
Source organism: Allium sativum (assembly GCA_030737875.1). Taxonomy (NCBI): domain Eukaryota; kingdom Viridiplantae; phylum Streptophyta; class Magnoliopsida; order Asparagales; family Amaryllidaceae; genus Allium; species Allium sativum. The sequence goes on along the minus strand of CM060927.1, from coordinate 191,536,365 downwards.
TACTTAGTGTTGAGTATTGATGTAATGCATATGTTTTTGGTTTCATGGGCTATGGGTTGATTCTAGGAATGGATTGGTTATGCAGAAATGGTGCCATTCTCGATTGTGAAAGGAAGGTAGTTAGACTTTTGACTCATCTTGGTAATACCCTCGAAATCTCATGTAAGCCCAAGGGTTCTGTCATGCTTAGTTACCTAGAATCTCTTGATGCATCTGTTGATAATTTGCAATCTGTTTTAGTAGTCTGTGAGTATCCCGATGTCTTTGATGAGGTGAAGGGTCTACCCCCAAAACGTGAAATAGATTTCCGCATATGCTTGGTTGATAATTCCAAACCAGTTGCTTTACCCACACGACACATGGCTCCTAGGGAAATGAAGGAGCTTAGTAAACAAGTTAAAGAGTTTCTTGAGAAGGGGTTTATTAGGCGAAGTATTTCTAAATGGGGTGGTCTAGTAGTATTCGCTACTAAGGCGGATGGTTCACTTCGTTTATGTGTGGATTATAGAGAGTTAAACAAGCTGACTAAGAAAAATAGGCACCCACTTCCACGAATAGATGATTTGTTTGACCAGCTTGTAGGTGCATCCGTTTTCTCACAACTAGATTTGGCTACCGGTTTTCATCAGCTAAGAGTGGCTAAGGACAGTATATACAAGACTACTTTTAGGACCCCTGACGGTTTCTTTGAATGGCTCGTCATGCCTTTCGGTTTGACGAATGCACCCGCCTATTTTGTTGACTTGATGAGTAGGGTGTTTAGGGAGTTCCTTAATAAGTTTGTGGTAGTCTTCGTGGACAATATTTTGATTTTCTCAAAGAACGGCGAAGAACATACTTTGCATTTGAGGGTAGTCATGGATACCCTTCGAGCACATCAGCCTAAAGCGAAGTTCTCCAAATGACACTTTTGGAGAGAAGAAGTAAGGTTTCCAGGACATGTGGTGTCCAAAGACGGGATAGCTGTAGACCCCGCAAAAGTAGTTGCGGTGCAAGATTGGAAGATCACAAAGAATGCAACAGAGATGCAAAGCTTTCTTGGACTAGTGGGCTATTATAGGAAGTTTATTAAGGACTTTGCGAAGATATCAGCCCCACTTACTAGACTGACGAAGAATAATTTAGCCTTTTCTTGGGACATTGATTGTGACATTGCTTTCCAACGATTGAAAAGGGCTCTTATTATAGCCCCAGTGTTGATATTGCCAAACGGGAGTTAAATGTTTATAGTATACCCGGATGCATGCGGTACAGGACTAGGCGCTGTCTTGATGCAAGAAGGGAAGGTAGTAGCTTGTGGTGGAAGACAGTTGAAAGTACATGAGAAAAACTACCCAATCCATGATCTAGAGTTAGCTTCCATCGTTTTTGCGCTTAAGTCTTAGCGCCATTATCTCCTAGGTGAGAAGTTTGAATTGTATACTGACCATAAATTGTTGAAGTACCTTTACTCACAGAAAGATCTTAACTTGAGGAAACAAATGTGGATGGAGTTCTTAGCATCCTACGATTTTGAGATTGCATATACCCCTGGCAAGGGTAACGTTGTAACTGATGCCTTGTGTAGGAAGAAGTTGATTTTGAGTCCTATGTTTGTGGAGAGGCAAAGCTTAGAGTACATAGCGGCCTTTGACTTTAGACCCTCTGTCAATTATGTGACCGGTTTGTTAGCATCCTTAGAGGTGAAACCTATGCTTTTGGGATGGATTGGAGAGGCCCAGTGAGATGACCCACAGTTGCTTGAGCTAGTAGAAAAGCTCATAGGAGGGGAGTCTTCAAGCCATCTTGGTAGGTATACCCTAGATGACAAGGGTTGGTTACATACGGACGGGAGACTTTGTGTACCACATGACGAGAACTTGAGGAAAACAGTTCTTGAGGAAGCCCATCATTCTAAGATGACCATACATCCCGGTGGTGACAAGATGTACAAAGACATGAAGCGATTTTTCTTTTGGGCCGGAATGAAGAAGGATGTGGCTGAGTTCGTTTCTAAATGCTTGGTATGCCAGTAAGTCAAGGCTGAGCAGAAAAAGCAAGGTGGACTTCTTCATCCTCTAGAGGTTCCGCAATGGAAATGGCAGAGTATCTCGATGGACTTTATAGATGGGTTGACTAGGTCTTGAAGAGGCAATACCAGTATTTGGGTGATAGTGAATAGATTTACGAAGAGTGCTCACTTCATTCCTGTCAAGAGAAAGAGGACTGCATCATCGTTAGCACCTATTTATGTTAGGGAGATAGTTCGTTTGCATGGGGTACCTTCTAGCATAGTAAGCGATCGTGATCCTATCTATACTAGTGACTTTTGAAAAGTTTGCAAGAAGCCTAGGGACTCAGTTATGCTTGAGCACGGCGTTTCATCCTCGGACGAACGGCCAAACCGAGAGGGTTCTAGAAGACCTTTTGAGGCTTTGTATCTTGGGCTTTGGCGGGACATGGGAGGACCGCCTTCCACTAGTAGAGTTTGCGTATAATAACAGCTATCAGTCCAGCATTGGCATGACACCTTTTGAAGCTTTGTATGGACGACCATGTAGATCACCAACTTATTGGTGGGAATCCACAGATAAGCTAGTACTTGGGCCAGATATGATTAGAGAGACTTCAGAGAAAGTGGATCTAATTCGAAGACATATGAAGACCGCGGAAGATAGGCAAAAGTCGTTTGCTGATAGGAGAAGGACCGACCTTGAGTTCAGTGTTGGAGACATGGTCTTTATCAAAGTATCACTGTTAAGGAATGTTGTTCGCTTTAGGTTGGTAGGGAAGCTAGCACCCACATTCGTAGGACCGTTTCCTATTATAGAGAAAGTTGGATATATGGCCTACAGAGTATAGATGCCCGAGAAGCTTAGTGGTGCACATAATGTGTTCACGTATCACATTTGAGTTAGTGCTTACATGACACCGCGGAAGTGGTGGAGCCAAGCATACTTGAGGAAGTTGAAGTGGAGCGAGATGCCACGATTAGACGAGCCCCTACATGCATCCTTGGATCGGAGGTCAAGAGGTTACGCAACAAAGAAGTCAAGCTAGTCAAAGTACAATGGCGAAGTGATGAAGGAGACGCTACTTGGGAGACGAAAGCTAAGATACGTACGTTGTATCCTTTTCTCTTTGAGGGTATGTTCTTAATTTCCCCTTTTCTTCCGCTTTGTTTATACTTGTTCTATCGTTTAGGACGTCCTCTTGATTATATCATCGACCTTTAGCTAGGAATATCTTATGATTGTAAACATGTGTTTGAGACATGTGTTTGGTGGATGCAAATGGATGCAAGTGGTTACTAGTGGTTTCTCGTGGATGCATTTACACACACACCTTAGGCACTAGATCGACTTAAGTCACTTTCACATTGCATATGCATATATATGTTTGGTTATGGATGAGATTGAAATCGGACGTGTTATCATATGAATGTTGCATATGGATGAATGATTGTGCACTCATGCAGAGGTTATGAAGTACATTAGGAATAATTGCATACATAATTGGACTCATGGCACTAACATAATTCGCATTAAGGAAGTCAACTGAATCTATAGACTGCTTGACTTTGCATTAGATAAGCAACATATACACGCACACTTTTGCATATGTTCATATAGCATTAGAAATCTTTTATAAGGACAATGGATGCTTATGAATGGTGGTTGAGTAGATGGATGTTGGATGGTAGGATGCATTCTTCTTAACTTAGAGATTTCGAGGACGAAATCCTTTAAGGAGGGGAGAATATAACACCCTATATTTTTCTATGAATATTAATAGACGAATTAAAAGAATACTTAATTTTAAAAGTGAGAATTAAGTAAAACAGACTATACCAGTGCGTTCTTCTAAAAATTCTGGTCAAGATGGACCCAAAGTTTGCATTAAACGGATAATGTATGAGAAAGTTATTGACCTTTTTGTATACATATAAGGGAAATATATGTATATATATAAATTAATAAAATTAAAATAAACCTAAAATTCAAGAAAAAAAAATTCAAAACAGCAGAAGCGGGAAGGCCAAATGTCGATACACCTGAAGACGAAAACATCGAAGATACTAAACCAGAAGAACGCGAAGGCCACCCAGAACCAACTTTAGGAGTGTCTACTGCATGAACACTGAAAGGCCACAATCGCAAATAAATAAGAGTAATACTGAGAACCAGCCTCCAAGAATACAGGCTACCACAAAGGCCCTACCAGCAGGCTAGCCGAGACCCGGGCAGGGATACAGGCTACCCGTACTGGGCTACCTAGTATCGAAACCCGCAACGGTTTCAACCCGGCAGCTATCAACATACACCGCGAGTTCAAGTCCCTCCATGTATTCACTATAGAGCCTAGAGTCTACATCCGAAAGTTTATTTCCGCAAGGCTAAACTCAGAAGCTGCCTTCAAGAATTCAAGTATCGTAACCGAATACACCAAAGGCGGCCGAAGGTCAAGCACCCAAAATCAAGAATTAAACAACCGACAAAGACCCATGCGGGTCCAATAGCCATCTAACTGAAGGTGCCCAGAGATCAAATTAAAGGGGATCTTTTTTCCTTACTTTTTGTACCATCAGAAACAACTTGCGAAATAAGATCAATGGAGAATTCCTCCCTATGACATTCATGTACTTTCAATAAAAGCTTAATGCAAAGGAATCTTCTTATATGAAAACTGCTCTGTAAGTGTTTATTATTTTTTCTCTAATCATAGTATTTGCAGTTCATTATTCATTCTACAAAGAAGCCTGGGTTTACACCCCTCAATATACTTGAATGGCGGTTGAACCTCATTCACTGAGCCTAGATCAGACCTAATAGTCCTTAGCGATCCTACACCTTTGAGCCCTAGCATCTAAAGTTCCCACTAAAATCAGATCATGGAAGTGAGCCTATCCACCTGTTCCCCCTTTAGGTCTGACCCTGTTGATCCACTTTCGGTGTTAACAGAAAATTCGTTAACATTTTGGTGCTAGAAGGTTGGCCTGAACCTCCGACCTTGTGGTTAGCAGCCGCATATCTACCTATGCTGTTTTGTCCCGGATCGGACTAGCTTTGAAGAAGCTAAGTTATAAGTATGTGACCCATACGAAGGTTTTCTGGATCTCGGGCGGATAAGTCAAGAATCATTAGCCATAAGGTAATGGAGGAGCAAGAGTTAAGAGCAGAAGACTTGCAGATAATAAAGCGGAAGAGGAAAATGGAACTACATGCGTACGATATCGGGAATAGCGGCTCTTCCCACATAGGACAAATTGTGGCGCTCCCACCTAGTGAATCTACATCAGAGGACACTAACGTTTTCTACCACTTAAATGACGCTCTTTACAGGCAATTTAAGGGAATGACAACCGAGCGAGAAATAATGGACAATTTCGACCACTTCGCCAACAAATGGTCTAAAGAGGTGTCGACTCAGCTCCAGTATATTCCAAAAAGAAAGGACGAAAGTATAGGCACCACAACTGGGTGGAGTCGTGGGATGACAGCAAAAAGAAGAGTGCACTCCAAAAATATGCAAGGAATGCTACCTCACTACCTCGATGGAGAATGTTTACTTCCTAACAAAACACGAACTCGACTATTGGATGTCCATGAAGAGGAAGCCTAAATACGAAAGAAAGACAGGAGGGCCTTATTGCCATTACCACTTAATGAATAGACATAAGAGAAACTGTTGTAGAACTCTAGGGGAAATCATCATTAGATTCGTTATCTATGGCCGGTTATGAGAGTTTATTAAAAAATCAAGATGAATTCGGAAAATCCTTAGGAAAAGGATTAATAAATATATGCCCAGGGTACGGAAAGCCCACTTCTCGGAATTTAGAAGAAAACCCAAATGGGGTCCAACTACAAGTGGAATAAATCCTTCGTCATCGCCAAATTGGCCGGGGCGAGGCATCCCCCGAAGGGGATGACGTGTTAGTCTTTCTCCATGCCCAAACCAGAGGAGGCAGGGTTAAAGTGTCAAAAGCGTAAGCCATCATTTCACACCTGAAATGGTCGTGGAGGTGCATCCAAAATTGGCCCGCCCTGCCTCTGCTCGTAGAAGAGTACACCCTGCCTTTGCTAGAACTAAGCACATCCTACCTCTTCTCATAGAATAGCACGTCCTACCTCTGCTTATGTTCCACTTTACCCGCCGAAGGGAACGTAGACCCTTATCATCACCTACGATGGTCAGGATAGGGCGCCCCTTGGAGGGGATAGCGTATAAGCCTCTATCAGTGCCTATGATGGTCCGTATAGAGTGTCAAAAGAGTAAACCATAGTTCTGTGCCTACGATGGCCCTGTCTAAGTTTCTAATCCCTTATCATCTCCTACGATGGTTAGGATAAGGTGCCACCTGGAGGGAGGTCGGGTACGTTTTTGGGACTTTCTTGTGGATAAGCTGGCTAAGCGCTCCGGACGCACAATCCTAGAGAGTGGCCAACAAAGCATGTGCATCCTCTGCTTTGACATCAAAAGCCCAAGGGAAGGCTCAAGAAGCACGTAAACTTCTTCTTCCCAAATAAATTTGAAGGGGATACTCACTTCATTAATACCAGAGGGGGTTCCGATCTTCTATGATAGTTCCCGAATCTGGGTCTATTTGGTGCTTCATTAATACCGGAGGGGGTTCCGGTCTTCTATGCTAATTACCGAATCTAGGTCGACTCGGCGCTTTAATAATACCAAAGGGGTTTCCGATCCTCTAATCTAATACCCGAATCTGGGTCGATTCGGCTCTTTACCAATACCGGAGGAGGTTCTCATAACCTACATTTTAATACCCGAATCTTGGTCCATCCAGCTCTTTACAGAAGCCGTAAGGGGTTTCGGTCACCAACATATTAATACCCAAATCTGGGTCCATTCGTCTCTTTGAAGAAACCGGAAGGGGTCCCGGTCACCTTCATATTAATGCCCGAATCTTGGTTGAATCAATTGCTCGACAAAGTCCTAAATTAAGCCAGCGGTCTTACATACCACAACCTGGAACAATCCTGCAAAAAATCACCACCAGGTGTGGAGTCACCAAGGCCGCACCAAACCTATGAAGAACCCAATTCCTAATTCGAACAAAAAAGAATCGGTTGCCCCTCTCGGAAATTCATGTGGGGGCTCAAGGTTTGCCACCCAAGGTAGGCTCATAAACCTTTCAGGGAAGTGGTTTTAACTTCTACGTCCATTAGCTATTTTCCATTTCAATAGATCAATCCCTTACGCAATTCTGAAAAACGACATCATTTCATAACATTGGTTCAAAGAGCAATCGGGGAGAAGATCGCAAGCGGTTTCAATAACATCCTGTGAGTGACTATCCCTTATGTGTTCTAGGCGATTTTTCATATGAAATATTCCAAGGATAATTGTTTCGAGAAGAAGTTTCCTTATCAACACGTAGTACCGGTAGATTTCCATTCATTACAACGCCTCTGGAACACAATAATATTGTTTCTAACAAAAGCAATACAAAAAAAAATCGTGTGACACACTATTAGTTCCACCGAAAATCGTGATGCAAGCCATTACATAGACACAGTCTTTGTTCTGAGAAATAAAATTTCCACATCCCAAATGTGCAATAAAAATCTCTCATTCTGAATCGGGGCTCTGCAAAGAAAACTCCGAAGAAGCGCAGTCCTCTTTATCTTTCTTCAACTCACCCTCTAACTTATCGATTTGTTGACATAATCTACCAACCACTGCATCTGAGCTTTCGGAGGATCTCATTGCTAACCTATGTTGTAAACTGCGAATATCTTCGTCTTTTTCTTTCAATTGCTTTTCCAAATAGGACACTTGTTCCTTGAAGTTTGTGATTGTCACCTTCTGGAGGTAATACATCTTTCTGTATCTCGACAGAGGAGCGTCGCTAAAAATATCTCTACAACCAACGGCATTCAGACTTTCCTCCCTAAATTGCAAACATCTAGTGTGTGTTAACTACATCATACTTCAAAAAAAATCCCATTACGCTTATTGGTTCATGCACATTATAGGTACCACATTCATACTAACACATTATCATGACACCATACACTACTGAAAATCACAAAATCAACACAATTCACAAACAGACCATAAGAGAATGTATGCTTAATACAACATTCAAAATCCCATGATAAAATCGTCCATGCTGAACCAAGCTTCTTGAGTTTTTCCCCTTTAAATTATAAAACAAAGAGTCTAAAAAATAACTGCAATTCAAGTTTTTGGAGAAACAGAGGATTGTTGTAATAAGGGAAACTTAATTATTAATGAATCCCAAGGGTGAGAAAGACATCTTGAGAGCGAAAGCCATAACTGTGCGACATCAACATCAGAATGAAGAGGAGCCATCCTTTTTCCAGAGCCTAAAGAGCCTTCGTCCTCAGGCGGGAGGGGGGGGAGCTCCTGGGATGTAAGAGTAGGTTCTCCAACACCTCTTCTGGACGCGTCTACTTGTTCCGTGTGACCTTCTGCCTCTCCGTCTGCTATATTGAACTCTCCCCATCTTTCTCGTAATCTTTAACAAACTCATCAATAAACAACAGTGATGCAGGATCTATTTTACTAGTCGAGGGAACCGTACGCGCCATTTCACCTGCTCGATCTTCTCTAGGACTCTATCTCTGATGAAGGGGTTAACTGAAGTAAGGCTAAATTCCGAAAATATTTCTTAGTTGTCCGAAAAGGCAAGGAGGAGGGCATCTTCGTAATACTCTATGGCGATATTGCTGAGGTGGACACTCAAAATTTTTGAATTTCTATCGGTGGCTTTGTAAATAATCCTCTTCGCAGTGGCAAGCCAGGTGTTCATCTTATCCATCTGGCAGCATAGTCGATCTCCAGTTCCATTTTCTGTGATTTAAGGTCTTAAACCTCCTTCTCCAACTCCTCGTTGGCCTTCCTCGCCTCCTCTAATGAAGTCGCCAGCTCCTCGTTGGCCTTCCTCACCTCCTCTAATGAAGTCGCCAACTCCTTTTGTTCATTATCTCCCTCTGTCCACTCCCACTGCAGAACGTCCACTTTATCAGCCAGCACTTTATTCTCTTCCCTTAAAATGTTGACCTCAGTCGCTGAAGTGGAAGCTGGTCCTCGAGAGACATACCAAGTTTTCATCATCTAAAGAAGAAGAATAAGTTAAAGATAAAATAGAGAGAGAAGATAGAGGAGGTTGAATATGCATATAATACTAAGAGGAAATCCGTAATTTGTTGTCTGTAGAGATCTATCGGGTTCCAGGTAGTGTAAGTTGAGGCAATATCCGCTACTTCAGGGGAAAAAAGAGCTAGTTCCACAAGCTTATCAAAATCCAAGACGGTGCCGGAAAATCGAGCCTTCCCTCATCCACCTCATCAACATCATCGAGATGGGTAAGGTCACTCGTGGATTTACCTTTTGGGGAGACTTCCGGGGAAGCATCAATATTTACCACATGTTCGATAGCTATAACGAAAGGGTCAAAAGTTCGCTTTGTTTTTGGAATAACGGCATTATCCCTTAAGAAGCTATGTGACTCGTCACACTTGGGTTTCTTCAATGGGGGGGTCAATGGCTGGCTGAGCAAGCCTCTTCATGGCCAAGGCACTGGCCCGGGTACAAGCAGCAATGACAGTTGTATCTTGAGAAGCTGAGGATCCTAAGTAAAAGGAAGAATGAATCAGAAAATGCAACAACCAAAAAACAATAAAAAGAATGGCAGAGGTTGTCGAGACAAACGATTGTTCTCATCTTAAATACCTGGACGGAGAGGAGATCCTACATTAAACACATTAGAACCCGATAATAATCCTTTTGGACCAAGGAATTGAATGGGGGGTTGCCCCAATATTTTTTGTCCAGGAGGAAGCAAACCATACTCGCGAAGTCTATCAACATTCAAAAGAAACAACCTGCACATATGCTTTACTGGTGCAATAAAGATGTCTCAACCACTTGAGCTTTCTCTGGAGTCAAAGTCACATCTTTGGAGGGAGATTCTGCAATGGGGGGGGGAGTTCAAAAAAAAGAGAGAGAGAGAGAGAAAACCCACCTTCATCAATAAATTGTCCTGATATGCCGAGTGGACATTGGACAAGGAAATATTGGTCCTCCCACGGCTTAGTTTTATTGATGACATCAGTGATCAACCTCTTAAGTGGGTTGGCCCTCCAAATCGGTGATTCTAAGGTCTTCGAGAATGGGATCATGTGATGGATAAGGTTGGGACTTAATGAACTTTGACCCGAAGCAAGCGCCAGAGCCTCCACGCACAAAAGAGTTATATATGTTTTTGGCGAAAGTTGAATAGGAGCAACGATCAAATCCACCAAAATCTTATCTAGAAAATACAAAAAAGGGAGAAAACCCACATGCCAAATATGAATAGCCGAATACGTGAAGAATCCTTCTGGATGATTCTTGAGGAAGTTTGGAGAAGCAGCAATTATGGCATCCACATACACTATGCAAAAATCATCCAATATGGCGTCCACAGACTGTTGGCACATAATTAAGGACGACATAGGCGCAAATGCATTCTTAGGACGGTGGAACTTAGAATCCTTGACCTTCTCTTTAGCAGGGCTTTTATGAGACATGATTCCGCCAGGTAACATCGTTTCATAACAATACAATCAGTACGCATAATTCTAACACAAATGCACATATCACTAGCATTATCAAATATTATTAAATACCATTACACCTCGATTAACAGAGGTCAAGCAGTCGAAAACCTAAATCAGACACAGATGAGGGATACGGGGAAAATCACATCTTTTATACCGTAACAAACGTACGACTATGCCTAACATAAATGCCCCAGTGACCAAAATAAAACTGACATAATTACCAAAGGAGACAATCCTGATGACGTTAGAGTCCTTTCAGGAGTGACACTAAGATTAGCACCTGGGCCTTTCTTTATAAACAAGCATAACCTTAGCTAACCATCATGTTAATTTTGACGCATAATTGGGATTGCAATTTATATGAGATGTGAAAATACTCACCAATAATCAAGCTCGAGCCTTCAAGAAAGAGGAGGATTTGAGTGTTTTCTTTTATAAGAATAGTAATCTTGCCCAAGAATTTGATTTGCTGATGAAAGATGGGAATGATAAGGAAGAAAGGTTTATGTTCAAATTCCAATATCAATTTAGGCCGCACAAATGAAAACCAATCAACGCTTCTGACTGAGGAAGACTAAAAGACTACGACATGACATTTCGAAATAGGCCAGAAGTTTGACATGAAAAGCCGAAAACACCCTTTCACCAAAGGAGGGGGTCAAATGTTACTACCAAAATTAACATCAAAGCAGGCTGGTAGTGAAGGGGTATCGAATAACCCGAGAAACTACATCAACCAAAACCCTCCTAAGGGAAAGGACAGCGAAAGCAACAAGATGTGACTAGTGGGATTCATCTGCCAGGGTCAACCTAGAAAGATCTCTCCAACAGCCCTAACCTGGAAGAAGTTTCCATAATAAAGAAGTTAACCTAGTCCGAAACCAAATAAATCAAAAGCAATAAACCTGATGGATAAATCCCAAAGAAATATTCGATAATAACCTTCCCAAATGTCGATACACCTGAAGATGAAAGCATCGAATGTACTAAACCAGAAGAACGCGAAGGCCACCCAGAACCAACTTTCGGAGTGTCTACTACATGAACACTGAAAGGAGACAACCGCAAATAAATAAGAGTAACACCGAGAACCATCCTCCAATAATACAGGCTACTACAAAGTCCCTATCGGAGGCTAGCCGAGAGCCGGGCAGGGATACATGCTACCCGTACTAGGCTACCTAGTACCGAAACCTGTAGCGGTATCAACCCGGCAGCTATCAACATACACCGCGAGGTCAAGCCCCTCGAATTATTCATGATAGAGCCGAGAGCCTACATCCGAAAGTTCATGTCCACAAGCCTACATTCAGAAGTTACCTTCAAGAATTCAAATAACGTAACCGAATACACCAAAGGCGGCCAAAGGTCAAGCACCTAAAACCAAGAATAAAAAAACCGACAAAGACCCATGCGGGTCCAATAGCCCTCTGACAGAAGGGGCCCTGAACCACTATTAATAAGACCCCAGAGGTCACATTAAAGGGGATCGTTTTTTTCCTTACTTTTTGTACCATCAGAAACAACTTGGGAAATAAGATCAATGGAGAATTCCTCCCTATGACATTCATGTACTTCCAATAAAAGCTTAATGAAAAGGGATCTTCTTATATGAAAACTTCTCTATAAGTGCATATTATTATTTCTCTAATCATAGTAGTTGCATTTCATTATTCACTTGACAACGAAGCCTGGGTTTACACCCCTCAATATTCTCGAATGGCGGTTTAATATCATTCACTGAGCCTAGATACGACCTAATAGTCCTCAGCGATCCTGCACCTCTGAGCCCTAGCATCTAAAGTTCCCACTAAAATTGATCGAGGAAGTGAGCCAATCCACCTGTTTCCCCTTTACGTCTAACCCTATTGATCCTCTTTCGGTGTTGACGGAAAATATCGTGAACAATTGTTATAGGCGAGGATGTCCCACCATAGCAGGACGGTGGTTCGAGATGTACCATATCTAACCCCAAGTTCAATGATCATAGACCAGATGACTGGAGAAAACGCCGCAACTTACTATGACATTGACATGCTCCTAGGGTTTGATGATGCTATGCTTAATGCAATATGGCAAGAAGTATTAGATAAGCGGGATCAATAGCTGTTAGGGCAAATACTTGAGAATGAGGGTCCGGAATGGGACCAATCCCTTGTGATAGCTAATGAGGTTGATGAGATTATCGATGAGATGGATCACCTCGATGACAAGGGCGATGGAGTAGTTATTGATGATGACAGTTATATGGCAGATGATGAGATGGAGACGATTGATGAGTATTTCGCTGACGAGGAACCAGAGCAGATCAGTTTGTCTGAACTATCTAATGATGTGTTAGATATGTCGGAGGATTAGTCAGATTGAGAGAGATGGACTTTGTATATATTGCATATAGTTATCTTAAGTGCTGAGACGCACTAAGATGTTTTGGGCTTGGACATATTTTGGGGACTAGTACCTTGATAGGTATACTTTTTGTTGTTTCGATGCAGGTCACCTTAAGTACGTATCATGTACTCGGGTTGAGTGATTCCGTCATTTTTTGTACTCCGATATGGTACTCAGACATGATGATATATTATGATACTTTTCGGGTTGGCTCCGATATTCCGGTTCTGTTATAGACACACGTATATCATGTCCGACGTTTGTTTCATAAAAATTGAAAACAATTTTCAAAACCTAGGAAATTAAGTTATTCTGTTTCCTTTTCGTGGATGAAAAGTTTTAAGGGGGGGTGAATGCGATGATCAAGAATTTTTACTCAATTTAAAACTTAAGCTTTGGAATTTAATTTGAATTTTCTGAACATAATATAGGTTTAGTTATGGATTGGAATTAATTAACAACAAATAAAATGTTGAAGGAGATTTTAAATGCCATTTTTTTGGAAAAATACGATGATATAATTTTTAATAAGAATTTATTAAGATTTTCCAAAATATATTTATGAAATTATTTTTAAAGTAACCTTTTGTCAAATTATATTTGTTAAGTAATGATTATTAAATCATGATTTATATTTCAATTGGTTAAATAAAACATCGTCAAAATATTGTCGAGAATACAGTAGCTACTATCGTATTTTATTGGATTAATCGTCGAATGTTTAAATAGATAAACGACAAGCTAGCACTTGAAAACGGTAACAGTTGAGAAGCGTTGCGAATTTAGTGACACTTATTAGCATTGCAAACAGTGTTGCCAATTTGCACATAGTTTTGATGGCATGGTTTTGGCATGCCCACTATTACGGATAATTGTTTGGAGAGGTGGTATTATGCATGTTTATGTCCGTTTTATGATAGACATGTGTCTATAGCAGAAATTACCAAAATGTCCCTTGGACAGGCTGCATAGAGAGGTGCATATGCACAATTTTCACACATGCCCTCTCACCATTTCTTTCTCACCTCCTTCACCATTTCTTCCACTGACAGCATTGCTCCACCGCCACCTCCGACAGCCCACTTCCGTTCCATCTCCTCCTCTTGCTCCGACCTTCTCTCCACCTCCAAAAATCCATCCAAAACTCCATCTTCCTCTCACCTATATTTGGTCTCCCCTCTTACGTCATTATGCACTCGCCGCCTCCATAGTAGGCCCCACCCAGTACCACAACCCGCCATCCCAGTACCGCCATCCACTGCCCACGTGGATACCACCTCCCTATTCTTAAAGTTCGACCTCCTTTCTTTAAAAAAGAGTGTGTGTGTATATATATATGTATATATTCACGTGCCTGCTCGGACAACATATTGGTGCAAGAAAAACTCTATTCGACAACGTCCGCCAAGCTCATCTGCCAAAGATTGGAAACCTATAAGGGTGAGAAATCTTTAAATTTGTACACTAGTTTAATGCGTACTAATTAGTGAATATTAATTAGTAGTAATTTGGATAATTAACTAGTGTTGTTAGTTTAAACCGGTTATGGATTATTAATGGCTGATGTTTGTTTGTCATGAATGATGGTTGCGCAAATTAGAACACAGATACACACTATTAAGCGCTAGTGTTATAACGCTTGTGAAAAGTTATTATTTATTTAATAATTTTGATAATGGTTGGTATGGATGTTTATATGGTTGTTAATGTGGTTTCACACACACTATGACAATGCAATTATAGCATTGCATTGATACCTGGTTAAATCTCCTCCATAGTCTAAAACGTAAATAATATTATTTTAGTGTGAAAAACTGGTTTTAAATTTTTGTTTTTAGATTTGAAATTTGAAATTTGAAATGATTTGGAAATGTAAAGGAAATATCTACGAACAACTTTTGTGAAGATATCATTTTGCTAAAATAAGTTCTTGACTTTAAATAAGGTTTTGTTTTTAAATAATGAAAATGGGCTTGTTTTTAAAAAGTATATTTTCTTGTATAAATTTTTTTAATTAAAACTAATTCCTTAAATGGTCTTATATTATTTTCTTATGAGCTTTTACAAATTTTGAAGCCAATCGGATTAGTTTTTGGAAAATAATATTATTTTATAATAGTACTATAATATTCGATTTTGAATTTAAAGATAAATTAGTGAAATATAATTTTCAAACGAATTTATATATGTTTATAAAGGTATATAATTGTTTTGGAAGTAGTTCAGATGTAGTTTTGTCATATGACACTATTTGATATGAATAGGACGTGTCGCGCAACAATAGTTCACAAATTTCAACCAATAACTTTGAGCGATCATTACTTGAATATTATAAATCGTATTTTAGCGAAACGAAAAGCATTTACTTTCAAATAACATGGGTTTTTAGGGATTTCTTTTAAATTTCGATATATTGTTTTCAAGTTATTTTCAAAACAGTTTTGGAAAAGGTCATTGTAAGTGCAGTTTGTCAACCATAACTGCAAACACCTATTTTTAATATTTTAAAAAACATTTTTTTTGGATAAACATTATAAATTATTTAAAAGTGTTTTGAATTGGGAAATTTGGTTTTGGATATTATAAAAGTTATTTTGGTTCAATTAGCCAAAATAACTATTTTGTAACGTTTTTGTGACATTTTTTAAAAGTTATTGCTAGACTTCTTTTGAAAACAATCTATTTTAAAGTTTATAACCTGCAAAATGTTGTCCAAACCATAAGTAGTCATTTTTAAATGATTGGTGAAATATTTCGAAGGTTTAAAATTATAAAAAATATTTAAATGGAATTCAAATTGATTAATTCAATATTAAAACGTTTTTCCAATTGGATATGGTTGGAGATGAATCTTCGAATGTTTGATGTTAATTCTGTAGATATTGACTCTTACTATTTGAGGAATTTAGAAGCTAGTAAACATCGTTCCTCTTATAGTATGGGTTAGATATGGAGGTCAATAGTAAGGATAAATTGACGAATTCCTATCCAGATCCAATGTTAAGGGGTTTGATAAATTTTCAAACTAAGATGCGAGTTTCTCGATTTAACTGAGATAAGTTGGATAAAATAATCTTCGGATGTTTGATATGAAATTCCGCGGTGTAAACATATACTATTTTAGGAATATGGAGGATTAGTATTCGTTGATTATGAAATGGATAACGAATATAAGTAGATATAATTTTTTTGTAACTTATGTTCAATATCAATTGATTTAGGTTTTGTAACAGGTGGTATCTTTAGTAATATCATTCTTAAATCCGGATGAGATTGAGTTGTGGAAATTCATATCGTAAGTGGAGTTTAATCAAATCTTTGATTCAAGGAAATTGAAAGCAAGGAATTGGGAAGGAATTATAATGTGTTAATTAAGATTAAAGAATTGAATGCTGAGAAATCACTTTAAATGGAAACTATTGTCGAAATTACGGAATGTGGATCAGGGATTGTTAAAGGAAACTAGATACGGGTAACGAGTTATCAAACAAAAAAGTAAATTGATAATTTCGAAGCTAAATTATCATTGATTTAAAAAGATAAGTTTTAAAGAGAAAAGTTAGAGATTGAATTTTGAAATATTGATTTTGTTAAAAATCATTTGAGAATGGGTTTAAAGAACTTTTAATTAACAAAATCCAAGATGGAAGGAGATTTGGTTGAAAGCCTGTGTAATCCATGATTGTGTTTTTTAAAATTGCGCTGATTATTTGGAAAGACCAGGATTGGATTTATGTCTGAAAATCGTTCCAAATAATAATGCGGCGATATGGAGCAATTGAAAACATTGGAGACAACATTAAAGACCAGAACCCTACATATCAGAAGGATGGCTTGTTGAAGATCTCGATTGGTTGGCTGCTATTTCCAGATGGATTTTATATCAGTTAAGTGGCAAGTAGTCCGATCGTATTTGGAGGAATTCTGGGTTTTTATTTCCTTCAGTACTAGAATGAACTTGTATGGATTGTGTGTTTGACATTGAATTTACTGTATAGCAATGTTCTTTATTAATATATATCTGCTTAGTGGCAGAGAATTTATTTTCTTAACTTAATACCATTACGTGAGACGTATGAGCTTAAAGGTTACATAATGATATATATCAGTGATATATGGTGAATGGGCAATGTGGCATACTCAATTATTGAGCTATGGATGATAAAAGCATGGCTTATTGAAGCATAGCTTTTTGTATATCATGACGCCGACAAGCCTCACCCGCCCTCCAAAATGGCCAAAACAAGAAAGATGCAGCGTGGACATGGGTGGTCATCCCCTTATTGATAAAAGGTGTTCCATGGTATGGAGCCTAGTATTAAACTATGTGTAAAACTAATTTTGTGCTTGCGTTGGTGCGGGTACACAGTTTAAAGGTTGGTAACGACCGGTGGATGACTTATTTAGGCGGGATCTAATCAATTAATTAAGGGAGAGACCGGTTCGTGTTTGCAGGGAGGTAGTTTGGTTCGCAGGGCGTTCTTCTAGAGGCGTAGCGATTGGTTTGGTAAGGAAGTTACTTTTCCTAGTCATTTGTTGGAAACCCAATCTCCACTACGAGCCCTTACGGTTTTGATTGCATAGCCTGCTGGTTGTTGGCAGGGTTATGTTAGTATAAAGGGATAGGGCATTCTGCTGGCTTGATTAATATATTTACTTTTGAAAGTTTTTTCACACTACGTGTTAATAATAATATGAAAAAAGATTTTCATGTATCAAAGCATTTTTTGACTATCATAAGGACAATCTTCGCCCATGTGTGCGTGTGCATTGTGTGTGCACCATGACACCTTATGTTAGTTTCATTTAGAAAAAGTCATTGTGAATTTCTATGAACTGGTATTCACACGGGCAGCTAGTAGTTTGTTTTGCCAATTTTGTCTTCAGAGTTGGATTCAGGATTTGAGCTAGGGCTATATTTTGGATCATTTTCTTCTGCTGAGAGTATATTTGTATTTCTTCCATCTGCGTTTCCATTATATTTTGATATTTCTTGTAACTCTGATGTAATATTATTGTAATGATAATGAAAAATTCTTTTACTTTTGTAAAAATGTGTAAGTACCCATAACAATCTGTCTTTATGAACTGTTTAAGTCGGTTTAATTACTGGTGAAAACTAGCCAAAAAGGCAGGTCGTAACATCAAATCCTGTCAAGTACTATGGAGTGCTACTCAAGAGTTATATGCTGCTTATAATCAAAGATCTCAAGATCTAGTCCTATCGAGTCAATTCTACAAAAACCGATAAAGAAGGGTGTGGTCCTAACCTATATAAAGTGATTCGATGCAATTGTGTCCCAAAATCGATTATATGCAAAGTTAAGGTGCGGAAATCAACTAAGTCTCACTGTACTTGGAATCCGTTGGGGTGTCCCCTTTTAGCCCTAAAATCAAGGATTGTAATTGGATATTGTTGAATAAAAATCCGCATCCACTTAGCGTTGTGTGGGACTGGATGCAGCGGAGTCCCAAACCAGTATAAAATCCCAGTGTGTACTTTTATTTTATTGCCTTTTTACTTTGTTTATGCATCTATGTTTAATTCTATGATTTGTGATATCTGTCATCTGTGTAACATTCTTTTTTATTCTAAAAGAACTCAGCAAATTTATTAAAATCTATAAAACACTATTCACCCATCCTCTGGTGTTTAATTTCCCTTAAGATCCATAATTTGTATCCCCAACAATAACTTCAGTGTCATAGGTGTGGTGTTACATTCAAATAGCAAATAACGACATGTGAACATTCATAAAAACTAGTAACAACATCATCTATCAGTGTTATAAACTACATGCAAGCATTATGATAATTAACGCTTATTAGTGTATAAGTGTTTTTAACTACACAACCATTCATCCAACATTACGTACATATATTTACCATCCATAATTAACAAATTAAATCAAAATAGTTCTCACTCGCGTTGCTCTTCAAATCTTCACTATATGCGAGCATAGCTAACCGCACACGGTCACTAACGGATAGTATTCCCTGCGCCGTCTTTTTAACAAAATATTATATTATATATGTATATGTTTCCTGTTTTACATAAAGAGGAGTGGTCAAGCTTTGAGGAGTAGGAGATGGGGTCCTTTTCCAAATTGGAGGGGGTGGTGGCGGATGTAGGGTGGTCAGGTGGAGGTGTGGGTGGTGGCATGCGGTCGACATCGGGTTGGGCCGAGTAAGTGAAGCAGGGAGCCGAGACTTGGAGGAAGGGAGGATTTTGAGTTGAGTTAGGTGGTGGGGGAGGCATTGGAGAGAGAGCCAATGGGAGAAGGAGGCCTTGATCGTGGGTGATGACACTTAGGCTATGTAGAATGGGATGGGGAGAAATAGAGCTAAGGGAGAGAGAGAAGTGAAGAGTGTAGGAAGGAATGAAAATATAGAGTTTTGGTGCCTTTTAATAGCCATGGAAAAGGGCATTTTAGTCTTTAGGTTCAAGGACACATGGCTTCATCGTAGACCCCCTTAACATCCATACTTCCACCATGCTAAACCACTCCACAAAACCATGTACTAACGCATGGTTTCATTTTGATACAATTTAGTAACACTTGTGTTACAAATTATTCAATTCTCGACTATCGTTTTACCATTTTAATATCCAATGAGTAATGTTATCAAAACTAAAAAACATTACCAACAAATTTAACATTTCAAAATAACTATTTTATTTTTTTATTATCTCTATTTAAAAAATATTTATTTAACCAAAAATGATAATGTTTTAAATAGTTTAATAAATACGTATTTGGAAAACTTGTTATAACAAAACTTGATAAACTCTTATCAAAATTATACTATTATATTATGAAAAAATTAAACATCTATCTTAATTACTTAAACTTACTTATTGTTAAAGATATTTTTCGCCAACACCAAAATTATGTTTAAGGATGTGGACCTAGGGTATGTGAAGGGATTATTTAGTTCCTATTAGCTTGAGTCAATTCATCGATTCCTAGATATCAAGGTCTTAAGACCAAAGATTAGTTACTCTTCCTTCAAAGAGGTGAGTTTTACGCTTACGAGACTTAAGGACCAACGGTTACCTTGTAATAACGGTTCCCTAAGCGCAAGTCTAGTTAGGAAGCTAAACAACTTGTAGAAGGTTATTCTGGTAATCCAGAAGCATAGAAGAATGCAGCCAGAAATATAATATTATACAGTATAATGTGCAGAAATAATAAGAACACAGCAATTTATAATGGTTCGGTTCTGATTGAACCTACATCCACTTTAAGGGCTTTGATGATTTTATTCATGGTGGCGGTTACAAGGTAAATCCCTATTTGGTTTTCCAATTAGGGTTTGGGTTATCTAAAATGAGTGAAAATTTAAGAATGAGGAAAAGTCCCCCCAAATGTGACACTGGGGTCTTACTTATAGACAAATCGGGCCCCTTTTGTCATTATCTCATCAGGAGCCTCTTTTGGATGCGGTAATGGCTTTTGGCCATTGTGCACCTTTCAGTTTCGGTAATCGGGTTTCAGCCGCCTTTCATTCTATTTGTTGTAGTTATTGGACCCAACCTGGCTTTTGGAGTGTCAGTTTCGGCTTTAGGAGTTTAATCTTGATACTTCTTTTCATATGTACTGATACCAAGTCCCTTGGTATAGATAGCTTCCAAGTCTTCTTTCAATCTTAATCTATAAGCTCTGGTTCACTTTAGGTGACTCTTTGGAGGTGGTTTCGATCTTTTGACAGCATGATTTGGTGCACCTACTGACGACTTTCGAAACTGTGTCTCGGTGTCCATACCGGTATCAAGAAAATTGGTAATGATATCCTCTAGCTTCACCCTGTTTATGTTTCGGACTATATACCTTCCTATTTTGGCCTTGAGTCTTAGATCATATGCTTTCGGCTTTCACCTCCTTTTATTTGCTATCAGTTTCATGTGTTATGCTTTACGAACTGTGTCACATTGGTTGCCTTCAGTGTTGGCACGGCTTTGTCGTTATCCCCTATTTGTATCAGTACCAAGTGGTTGGTATCGATAGCAGCTTACTTCCTTCGATGTTGCTCTTTTGTGTTCCTTTTTACGTCTTTGGTGTTGGATTTTATGCTTTCGGTGTCATTGCTATCATTACTCTATGTGGTTCCTTACCTTCATGTTGATTTCAGTTTCATCCTTCTTGCTACTTTCTCTATGTCGGTTCCAAGTTTTTGTCTCCTTTGTTCGTATTGATAGCAATATCGACCAGATCCTTTCCCTTCATGCGTTCAGTATTGGCTATAGACTTGTCTCCTTATGCCAGTAGTGTCAACAAGCTAAATGCCCTTTGTGCGTTTGTGTTGATTCCACTCTTTCGTTCTCTTCCCTTCATGAGTTTGATTTTGGTCTCATGTCCTCTTTCTTTAGTATCTGGAGTCGATCTAACAACTTATATATTGCTTTTGTCGCCTTGGTATGCTTTTATCCCCATTTCTCTTTCGATATTGGTTTTTTATGCTTTCCTTCCTATCTTGGTGTTGACATAAAACTAAATGCTCACCATTTGTTGGTATCGACACTACGCTTATGTTTCCCTCTTCTTCTGCTTTCTCAGCATTGTTGCCATGGTTGTTCTCTTCTGTGCTCTTAGCGTTGCCGGTTTCGGTCCAACTTTCCCAAAATTGGTATTGTTTCCACAGCTTTTGGTCTTTCATTATTAATTTTATCAAAACTCTAAACAACGATACTTGAAAGGATGTTAAGTTTATTCAGATGGTAGTATTGGAATTTAATCTTTAAACCATGAAATCTTATGAGTTTAACCATGTAACATGCAAACCTAACAATGTATTCACGTTGGTCCTTATAACATGAATTCAGAAATTTAGTATTTTACTTATCAGGAATAGGAATATTGAATTATAAACTTGGGTATTATTGCATTAAGGGATCGTTCCTGAGAATGCGAGATAGCGATTTAAGATTCAAATATGGATATTTAGCGATAAGGTGATATGATCATTTGTATGTAAATAGCAGTCATGAATAATGTAAGTTTATAGAACCTCTCCATGTGAGGTGTTAAGGAAACATAGCTTTTGTTGCGAAGCTTCAAAATAGAAAGCTTGGAATACCCATCCAAGTACTTATTAAGAAATGTCCTTTTGAAAACAAAATAATAGGCTTGACCCTTGTCTTGAGGATGATAATAGGAACCTAAAAACCCTACTCTACAAATGTAAGTCAAAGCTCTTATACCTATATTCAATCTTTGCAACAGAAGGTTTGAAACCCATATCTTTTGGTTATAGAAATCTCGAGTAGAAAGCCAGATTCAGCTATTTAGTAGGAGACTAGAAATCCAATTTTGGTATTTTGATAGAAGTTCCAAACCAAACCCTGATTCGGGTATTTTCTAAGATTGATATCCTCATCTGATAAAAATAGAAGCTTCGAACCAAACCCAGGTTCGTCTGTTTAGTAGAAGACAAGAAATCCACTTTTGGTATTTTGATAGAAGTCTCGAACCAAACCCAAATTCAGGTATTTGAGACAAGACCAGAAATCCACTTCTGACATTTTGATAGAAGTCCCGAACCATACCCGGTTTCGGGTATTTGAGAGTGGACCAGAAATCCACTTTTGGTATTTTGATAGAAGTCCCAAACCAAACCCATATTTGGGTATTTGTGTGACACCCCACATCCATTAATGTCACTCTTTATTAAAGTGCATTAAGTTTCATGAAGCATTATAGGTAAACAGGAACATTAAATTACAAGACAGATGCAAAATAACAGCGGAATTTAAAACTTTATTGAATAGAAAACATTATGGTCCCAAAACATGGTTATGTAATTAGTCTGAAAACATAATAACTTCTGCCTTATTCAAAAATCATCAGAGTACAATAATACATAAAAGAGCATAATCCACAAAATATAGGCATAGTAGACAATATACGAAATCAAGCAGTACATCTAAGCAGCTCCAAGCAGAAGGAAAGAAGAATCTTGATCAGGCTTGAGTATTCCCACCCTGAGAACCTGGGGGCACGGAAAAGAAAGAAGAGGAAACAAAATGGGTCAGACATAAAGTCTGGCGAGTCCAGTTACTTTTAGCATATAAATAAGTAAAAGCATCGTGATAGGCATATAAGTTAGAGAGAGAGATAATAGTGTCATAAGGCAGATATAACAGGGTAAACAGGATAAATAGAATAGAACATGCACTGCACTTCTCTACTACTTTTCTCTGCACCATCACGAGTATAACAAGAATAAGATGATCCCCAACAAGTACAAGATGGTAGATTTAGGCCTACTTCTAGTGAGAGGTTTTACCCCATACAATAATAGGTAGCCAAACTGAACTTACATGTGTTAACTCTAAGGATAATGACGGGCTCCTAAACAAGAGAAACTAGATGTACCCTAATCACTACTCCAATCATGCACGCACATGACCCTGGGTGAACGCACCGTTAAATACCTTTTCCCAAGTGACCTCTTATAATCAGCTCAGTAAGCATTCCCTAACCTCGACCTAGTTCGGGGTTCTCCATTTGATACCGATATAGAGTACTGACTTATACGGGTCCCACACACCAGATGATAAAAGCTTCCCCTTAGGCTTGCATCCCCACTACTAGGATTTCAATAGATTATGCATACTAGTTTAACATGATTGCATAACCGTAACATGTTAAGTTTGTGGGCCTATATATATAAATATTGCCTACCACCCTAAGATTTACTTAACCCTCCCACTGATTCAAGCAAGTTTACGTAACCCCTACTCAAGTTAACTGGTTTATGTAATCCTTATGAATTCAAACAGGTTAAGTATTATAAGTATATCACCATTCATTCATTTATGGTTATTAATGCGCTAGAACTCCCACATTAAGCCTACAACTTGTGGACGATGCATATGCCGTTTGGGTCCTGGCATGCTTCTACCATAAGTGTAATCTAACCTCGTGTCTAAGCGCGGTTATAGTTTCTAATTACTGTAAATCTAGGCATTTTCATTTTTAACCAATTATCATGTTTTATCATGCCCCCAAATCCCCGTCCGATCTACGATACAAGTTATGCCCCAAATTAAGATTTAGAACAAAATATAAATTATGCTCCCCAAATCCCAGGTTTTGGCTCAAGGTACAAATTATACCAAAAATTCCCAATCATGTTGTTGGCCCACTTTGTGATCGGGCTACACAAAGTTAGAAGATCAATTAATGAAAAACACTTTCTCAAAGGTCGGATCAGATCGGTGATAGCTGGCCAAGACAAAACAGTGTGGAGCAGAAAAAGAAGGAGCACAGACAGAGTCGGATCGGTTCGGATCAATCCGATCCGCTCCCCCAATCCTCAACGTCTCCGATCCGAGTTGGAAGCTGTAGTTATACCCCATAACTCCTGAAAACTCGGAGCGGTTAGATAACCATTTCCCCACGTTCGCCCACGATGTAGTCACATTGTCATCATCTCTCTCTATCCGAACCCGACTATCGTGGGATACCTACCATGTGTCCTCGAACCGGAGCCACTCCTGGGGGACTTTTCACCTATAAATATACCTCCAAAGGTCATTAGAAGGGATATTTTGGCAATTTCAGAACCGAAACCCTCTTGTAAAACGAATTTTATCACAATATTTAGATTACAATCATCTTTTAAAGTATATTTTAGAGGATACTGAGTGAATCCATGCATTGTATGAGTAAAATTGAGTGAGAATTATTGTGTATTTGTATTCAAATCATCAATCCAAAGAGTAGAAAGTGGACGTAGGCTCTTTAAAGCCGAACTACTATAAATCATGCGTTTCCCTTTGCTTTTTGGTTCCATTTTATTAGAGCTATTGCTAAATTTGGGTGTTAGAGCCATTTTTGGAACTAACATTTTGGTGCTTTCACTGAGAAGTATTTGAATTCTCTGCTTTTTGGGATTATCGTTCTACTATTTGGACCCTCAAGTTCAAAGAAGTTAATCCTCTATTTTTGACATTTTCAAGTATTTGCTGATTAATCACTGAAAAATTGGACATTATGGCTAAAGGAAAAGGAAAAGAAGTGCAAGGCGCTCGGGAGAATGAAGCCAACGAAGATTCACAAGCCATGATTGTAACGAGGTCACGGGGGCAGAGCGCCGATGCAGGTCGATACGATCTGGTTGCTCCAAACAAAATGGATGGCTTGACCCTAAACCGAAGCAGAGACGCAAATGTTGCTCGAACCCCCTCTAAACCGAATCTATTCCACTTCCCTACTCCGATCCGATCCGAGCATGGCTGAAGCTGGTACCTCTACTCGAGCACCCACCAATGCTCTGATACCAGCCGCGAGAACTAGTGAACAACCTGTTCCATCTACACCAGTTACACATAGAGACTTTTCATGCCTCCTTGATTTGCTTGAAAGTACTAGGGATGCTTTGGAAGCTCACCAGCATGATAGTCTTCATATGCAAGAGAACATGATCATTATGAGTAGGGAAATCAATGAGCTTCATAGGCAGAAGATACCCTCTCCAACTCGTCGTCTTGCAGCAGATCAATCATCCTCTTCGGATGAAGAGTGCCTCGTGAAAGAAGGCCACTTGAGCAACCTCGAAATCTTGATCAGTTGACCTTGGGATCTTTGGGATCCCATGAAGATGATGCTCGTATGTTAGGACCTGATGACCCGAGCTTGAGAGAACCTATGTTGCTGCCCACGCGTGGATCTCACGTTCTACCCAGGGATCCTAATATTATTAATCCCACACAAGGACAACTCCTCCAACCCCTACCTCCCGAGATTGACCAGGAACGTAGGGAACAGAGTAGAGTAGCTGCCGCTAGAAACAGGAGGACATCCCTAATTAGGAGAATAGGGGTAATCCGAACATTAGGACCAGAGAGCCTGAGCCTACATTAACAAATGCTGATGTATGGGCGATGGTGCACTAAATCAAGTCTGAAATCCAACACTACACCAATGAGGACTAGGGCATTGAACGTAGTCACACCCCCTTTATGATGATATACTGGATTTCCAATTCCCTCGGCGATTTAACTTTCCACAAATGGATAGGTATTCAGGGAGAACCGACCCAGGACAACATCTGATGAGATATGCATGGTTCATGAATGCCGCAGCAGCTCAAGACGCTGTAAAATGCAAAGCCTTCCCGATTTATCTAGAAGACGTGGCACTGATGTGGTTCACCCGACTCTCTCCACGGTCAATATCAACCGTTAAAGAACTAAGTGAGCGCTTTATGAACCAGTTTCGTCTTCATGCTCGAAAGTCTAAAAGTGTCATTGAGTTGTCAAGGATTAAATAGGCTCCCGGTGGATCTTTAAAGTCATTTTTAGACCGTTTCAACCTGGCTGTTACCGAAGCCAGTGACCCTCATGAACCTACCATTTTGATGGCCTTAATAGAAGGAGTCGACACTGACACAGAATTCGGGGACTACTTTTCCGGAAAACCGCCCCCTACTGGGGAATTATTCTACGAAAAAGCCAATATTCGCTTGAGACGAGAGGAAGCCCATGCCAATAGAAAAAGAAAATCGGAAGGGGCTTCTAAGGAAGATATTCAAAGCAATGTTGCAGTAAAGCAGTTTGGTGACAGCTCAGGAAGAGTCAAGGTGAACGTCGGCAACAAGAACGAAGGTAATAACAACATAAATGGCAACGACAATAGGAAGAATAGAAATCGAGGAAACAACACCAGCAAAGGACCTCGATTCTAAACTTTTGAGAACTATTCGTCGTTGAGTGATACATTGGAAAATATTTATCTGGATAGATACAATGTATTGAAATATAAAAATCTACCACCTAGGGACTCAACCGAAAAAGAGATCGCTATGGGAAAGTTTTGATTATTCCATGGAACTCATGGTCATTGTAACACCCCAGATTTTTGAAAAATCGAACTAACTAAATTAAATAATAGTTAATCTCAGACTTGAGAATTAAGGGAAAAGGGTTGCACCATTGTGTTCGTCTCGGAATTCTGGTTGAGATAGAGTCCGAGTTTGCGTGAATTGGACTTCGTATGAAGAAGTTATGGCGATCGGAAGTTTCAGAAAATTCAAAACAGATTTTCAGAAAATTTAAATTTCGAAGTCAGACAGGCTAGGCAGGAAAATTCCCGCCAGGGCCAGGTCGACCACAGGGTTGACCTGGGGGTCGACCTGCCTTAACTAGGTCGACCTGGGGGTCGACCTGCCCCCTCCCCCCACCCCCCCGGGCATATTTGATTGATGACCTGTTTGTGACTATGTGCTGACTCATTAGGGTTTCTGATCTGCTCTGATTGGCTGGGATTAATTCTGGGTTGATTGGAAGGCTTAAACTAATCCTAAACTCTATAAAAACACCTATAGACCCAAACCCTAAAATCAAAACAAAATTGGATTCATGGCCTCCATGCCGTCACCTTGCAACTCAGAATAGCCGCCGCCCATCAGAGAGGAAGAAAGCAAATCAAATTCAATCCTTTTCAACTCTAACAGCGAATCTTCATCAAAGGAGCGCTAATTCAACTCCAGAAATCAGAATTAAGAACTCAAGACTGCTTTTGAGTTGTGAGTTCGATAGTTTTAACAAAATAATTAATAAATGAATTGGATTGAGTTATAATGCGGATAATTTAGATGTGATATGAATTGTTGATTGCATGTTGTAATTATGTGTAGAATTGTGTTGTAATTTCTATGATATTATGTTATGATGCTATCATCTACGATGCAACGTTATGATGCTATCACCCATGTTATAATCCTATGATTGGATTATGTCTAGTTGAATCATCATGTTTCTTATGCTAGTTTGTTATATTGACTCATATGATAAATCATATGTATGCAAGTTTAGACTTTGATGCAAACATGAATCATATACAAGTTGGGTAGAATTATATGTGAACTTACATGATTATGACACCTAGTTTATGTGAGAATTTAATTGAAAGTTAGGCTATGACATATGCTAAATTCTACATGATACTTTACATGTTAGATACTAGTTTACACCATTGTTGCGATGTATAAATCAAATATGTGAGTTTATGAGTTGGATATGAATCATGTTAGGTTATTTCCTATGCAAGTTTATCACCTTTAGATATTGATCTATGACATATGTTGTTTATGCAAGTTTGTTGCCATTATTTCATCAAGTTCACACCTTTAGTTTTGGATCCATGACATATGATGTTTATGCAAGTTTGTGGCCATTATCTCATCAAGTTCACACCTTTATATTTGGATCTATGACATAGGTTGTTTATGCAAGTTGTAACTTTGGCCTATGAAAGTTCTAGATGTAGAACATCATTCACATATGCAAGTTCACCCCTATGTTAGATTTATGTTTTAATTATGTGTATAAATTGTGATGTTTTCTTTTATTTTCTAAGTTAGACTATTCGAGTCTAAAATATATTTTTACGTTAAACGAACAAACATACTACGTGGGGGAAAAGGGGATAATATTAAAAATATTTAAAAGACATAAAATATAATTGTGGTGAAAATTGGTATGATTTTACATATCATAAATGGATGGACATAATTGAGTCAATTATGGACATCATTAAATTTGGAATTGATTGATAATTTGAATAGGGAAAGTAATTCAAATTTGGGGAATGATTAATTAGGAGTAATTAATCGTCTAAGACACGAGGTTAGGCTCTTTTGTGGTGTAAGACTGCCCGGACCCGCCCGGCAAATCCAGCTGCCACAAATGCTAGTCTAATGTGAGAGGTCTTAGGCACAAACTAAATACGTAACATTTGTAAAGACACGAGGTTAGGCTCTTTTGTGGTGTAAGACTGCCCGGACCCGCCCGGCAAATCCAACTGCCACAAATGTCAGTCTAATATGAGAGGTCTTTATGAGGTTACGGTCTTAATGAATTAAGAAACACTTAACCAGATAAGCATGTAGTGGGACATGAGGGGGTTAAGTGGGTGCCTTGGGTGGCATGTGGAATTTAGTGGGTGCCTTGGGTGGCATTTGGAAATACGATTAGAAACACTTAACCAAAATGGAAACATGTAATTGAAACATGAATAAGAAGTGGGAAGTGGGTTAAGTGGGATGTACTAGATGGGACCAAGCTTAGGTGTATAGCTTGTGTCAAGTAATGGGGGCCTGTTTCAACCAGTAACCTATACGTATCTTTGTGGGCTCGACCCAAGTCGAGGACGGGACACACATACTAGGCTTGACTGTAAGAGGCCAAACCGGGTTAGCGGTGGCAATGCAAGTCCAACGGGTTCATATGCGTGTGTGGACCCGGGCTGGTAGGTAAGACATTGTTGCATCGTGTAGGTATAAGCCGTGCATTCTTGGCGGTATCGGGTTGCCACTTTGGGGAGTGATACACCCCACTGTAGGGCCAGCACGGGTATCTACGAGTTAGGGAGCCGATCGCTTGGGGTAGTGGGTACACTTAGTGGAGATAGGGGCAGACCGCACCTATGAAGGAAGCTAGGGGTGCACGAAACTACCAATATCATTGTTAAGTTTGTAGGCGGGATCAACCTTAGGGTGACTAGTGGTGGTGCAGTGTACTAGTGGCGGTGCAGTATAGCAATTATCCTATAGTGTTGGTGTAGTTTAGTAAATTTATCTTAGTGGGTTAGGTGCGCTTTAACGATATCGTTGTTCATCTTGTTTCCTTGTTTACTCTATCATACTCAATGGTTCATGATCATTTCCTTATTTTCCAATGTATACCTTAGCCTAGTTACTTTGTTAATTATATTGTTAGAATTATCGCACTCGCCAGACTTTATGTTTGACCCCCCTTTTTCCATCACTTTCCTTCCCCCCCCCCCCTCAAGGTGCTCAGGTTGGAACTAGCACCAGTGGAGCTTGATTTTGGACTGCTTTTAGAAGATTGCTTGGATCGCTGAAGTAAAGTTCAGCTTCTCTTTATTTATGGCTATTTTGATGTTGGGGATTATGTCTTTCAATTTATGTACTTTGTTTTATCAAGATGGATATGATGTACTTGACTTTGGTTTATGGTTTTGATGATGTAATCGAAC
Source organism: Allium sativum (assembly GCA_030737875.1). Classification (NCBI taxonomy): domain Eukaryota; kingdom Viridiplantae; phylum Streptophyta; class Magnoliopsida; order Asparagales; family Amaryllidaceae; genus Allium; species Allium sativum. The sequence continues at coordinate 191,506,394 of CM060927.1, read as the reverse complement.
ATATGTGTTTTCCGCTACAATGAAATAAAGTTTTAAATTTCCAAGTACTGCTTTATATCTGTCTTGTTGTGATTTTCTGTTCTATATTCACTTAAAATGCTCCATGGAAATTAATGCATTCCCTTTGTGAGTGACATTAATAGACGTGGGGTGTTACACGTGGTATTAGAGCTGAAGGTTACCAGAACAGATATGAATTTTTGAAAAACTATTTTTCAAAGCAATTTTTATAAAGAAGTACTTTCAAAAGTATGTTTTAAGGAAAGTATTTTCAGGAGAAAGGTATATTTTAGAAAGCTTAACCCCAAGAGCCATATATCTTTCCTTCAGTCCTTTTTGTATTGAATCTTTCCTTTTTCGTTTCAGCATGTCTGAAGCATCTAAGATACCAGAGGGCGTTCATGTGCCCGGTTGGTTTCGTCAATATCTCGAGGCTAGGGCCACCGCCACAGGTCCAACAAATGATCCTCCTCCTCGTGTCGATAATTTCGCAAAGATATGTAAGGACTTTAGAGCAATGGGTGGAAAACATTTTCACGAGACAGAGACAGTTGTTGAAGCTCGTAACTGGCTAAAAGAGGTGGAAGAATTGTTTGGAATCTTTGAAGTGGATAATGGAAGAAAAGTCCAGCTAGCTGCCTAGCTAATGAAGGATGAGGCCTCGTTTTGGTGGAAGGTCACTATGGGGGACGTCCGGTCGATACATGGCCAGATTTTAGGTAGAAGTTTGAGGCGAAGTTTCTCTCACGGGCTGAAGAGAATCTATACATGGAAAAATTTTTGTCACTGAAGCAAGGGAATCTATCGGTGAAAGAGTACATTAACAAATGCAACCAATTGGCAAGGTTTGGCTTAGACTTGGTGAATACTCCAGAAAAGAAGGCTCTAAGATTTGTTATGGGTTTAAACGAGCCGCTTCATGGGTTAGCTATGACCCACATTCCCATGGGGGCTACCTTTGAGAAGTTAGTTGACATGGCACTCATGCATGAAGAGGAGAAGGGCGCTAATGCTAATAAGGCACCCGAGAAGAAAGGGGATCAAAAGAAGCCGCAACAGGAACAACCGAACAAGAAAGGTGGAAAAGGCAACAATGCTAAGGGGAAGAAATGCTCTAACTGTGGGACACCCGGCCATCTAAGCAAAGATTGTAGGAAGAAAAAGAAGACTGGTTGTTTCCACTGTGGCGAAGCAGGACATCTTATTAAGGACTGCCCAAAGAAAGGGCAGAGGGCAGGGTCTACCTTGGGAGGACAGGTGCAAGCTCTTATGGCACCAGGGCTGGCAAGGGGACAAGTTTAGGCTCTCATGGTCCCACCGCTGCAAGAACGAGGTAGAGAAATTTCCGTTGAAAGTTTAGTTTTTCTGTTTGATCACCCTGTCCGTACTTTATTTGATTCTGGCGCATTACATTCGTTTATCTCTACATTATTAGTTGAAACACTGCACCTAGATACTAGTCTAGTTACTGATCCCTTAGTAGTCTCAAATCCTATTGGTGGTTTGGCTCATCTTCCTATGATCTGTCGGGATTTGAGAGTGTTTATCTTGGGCGTTGAGTTTGAATGCAACGCCTTTGTTCTGGGCTTTATGGGCTACGGCTTGATTCTAGGTATGGATTGGCTAACTAGATATGGGGCCATCCTAGATTGTGAAAGAAGGGTAGTTAGATTATTGACTCGTTATGGAAGGACCCTTGATATTTCTTGTGACCCTAGAGGTCCGGTAATGCTTAGCTACATAGAGTCTCTTGATGCATCCGATGATGATTTACATTCTGTTCCCATAGTCCGTGAATATGCTGATGTCTTCGATGAGGTGAGGGGTTTACCCCCAAAACATGAGATAGACTTTCGAATATATCTAGTGGACAATGCAAAGCCAGTTGCATTGCCAGTGCGCCACATGGCTCCTAGAGAGAGAAGAGAACTCAGTAAGCAAGTGAAAGAATTGCTTGAGAAGGGGTTCATCAGACATAGTATATTGGAGTGGGGTGCTCCAATAGTATTTTCCACAAAGGCAGATGGGTCCCTTAGACTTTGTGTGGACTATAAAGAACTCAATAAGTTTACTAAGAAGAATAGACACCCACTGCCGAGGATTGACGATCTCTTCGATCAATTAGTTGGCACCTCATTGTTTTCGTAGTTGGACTTAGCCACGGGTTTCCATCAGTTGAGAGTGGCTGAGGAAAGCATAGACAAGACTGCCTTTAGGACTCCAGACGGTTTCTTCGAGTGGCTTGTGATGCCCTTTGGTTTGACAAACGCCCCCGCATACTTTGTTGATTTGATGAGTAGGGTGTTTAGGGAGTACCTTAATAAATTTGTGGTAGTCTTTGTAGATGACATCTTGATCTTTTCTAAAAGCGAAGAAGGGCATGCCCTACATCTTAGGGAAGTGTTTGAGACTCTTCGAGCGCATAGCCTTAAAGCTAAATTTTCTAAATGTCACTTTTGGAGTAAGGAAGTGCGATTCTTAGGGCACGTGGTTTCCAAAGAAGGGATAGCCGTGGATCCCGCGAAGGTAGTGGCGATCCAAGATTGGAAGGTTCCTAAAAATGCGATCGAGGTGAGGAGTTTCTTAGGGTTGGCTGGCTACTATAGGAAGTTCATTAAAGACTTCACAAAAATATCAGCTCCATTAACACACTTGACGAAAAAGAACTTAGTTTTCATGTGGGACGTAGATTGTGATGATGTGTTCCAACGTTTAAAGAGAGCTTTGACCACAGCCCCAGTCTTAGTGTTGCCAGATGGAAGTAAGCCATTTACCGTTTATACCGACGCTTGTGGGTAGGACTAGGCGCAGTCTTAATGCAAGAGGGAAGGGTAATAGCCTATGGTGGAAGGCAGTTGAGAGTGCATGAAAGAAATTACCGTACACATGACCTAGAGTTGGCCGCTATTTTTTTCACGCTTAAGTCTTGGTGTCATTATCTTCTTGGCGAGAAATTCGAATTGTTCACTGACCACAAATCGCTAAAATACTTATTCTCTCAGAAGGACTTGAACTTAAGGCAACAAAGGTGGATGGAGTTCTTAGCATCCTACGACTTCGAGATAACATATACCCCTGGCAAGGGTAACGTGGTGGCAGATGCCTTAAGTAGAAAAAGATTATCCTTGAGTCCGTTGTTTGTTGAGCGGCAAAGTTTAGTGTTCATTTCTACGTTTTACTTTACACCTTCCATTGACTTCGTACCTGGTTTGCCAGCATCCATAGAGGTCAGAGCTACGCTTTTGGGACGGATTGGCGAGGCACAGCGAGACGACCCATAGTTGGTTGAGTTAGTAGAAAAGCTCAAAGGAGGGGAGTCATCGAGCCATCTCCATAGGTATACCCTAGATGATAAGGGTTGGTTGCGTAGGGACAGTAGACTTTGTGTACCACGGGACGAGAATCTGAGGAAGACCATTCTTGATGATGCCCATCGTTCGAAGATGACCATTCATCCCGGCGGGGACAAGATGTACATGGACACGAGATGAGTTTACTTTTGGGCCGGCATGAAGAAAGTTGTGGCTGAGTATGTCGCTAGATGCTTGGTGTGCCAACAAGTAAAAGTGGAGCAAAAGAAGCCCGGTGGATTGCTTCACCCATTGGAGGTCCCACAATGGAAGTGGGAAAGCGTCTCGATGGACTTTATTGATGGATTACCAAGATCGAGGAAGGGTAATACGGGGATTTGGGTCGTGGTAGACAGACTTACTAAGAGCGCCCATTTCATTCCCGTGAAGAGTAAGAGGATTGCTCCATGGTTAGCCTCCGTATACATTCGAGAAATAGTTCGTTTGCACGGTGTTCCTTCTAGCATAGTGAGCGACCGCGATCCCATCTTCACTAGCGAGTTTTGGAAGAGCTTGCAAGAGGCGGTAAGGACTCAGTTATGTTTGAGCACCGCATATCATCCTCAGATGGACGGCCAGACCGAGAGGGTGAATCGTATTCTAGAGGACCTATTGAGATTATGTGTCTTAGATTTCGGAGGTACATGGGAGGAACATCTTCCGTTTGTAGAGTTCGCATATAATAATAGTTTTCAGTCTAGCATTGGCATGGCACCGTTCGAAGCTCTTTATGGACGGCCGTGTCGTTCGCCTACATGTTGGTGGGAATCTACGGATAAGATCTTGCTTGGACCCGATATGATTAGAGAGACTTCGGAGAAGATCGATTTGATTTGAAGGAGGATGAAGACGACGCAAGATAGACAGAAATCTTATGCGGACAAGAGGAGGTCAGATCTTGAGTTTGATGTTGGGGACATGGTCTTTGTCAAGGTGTCTCCATTACGGAACGTCGTTCGCTTTGGGTCCGTTGGGAAGTTAGCACCAAGGTTCGTAGGACTGTTTCCTATTAAGGAAAGGATTGGGCAGATGGCGTATATAGTGGAGTTGCCCGAGAGACTTAATGGTGTACACGACATATTCCATGTATCACATTTGAGGAAGTGTTGTACGAGACCACGGAAGTGGTAGAGCCGAGCTTGCTTAGAGAGGTGGAGATCGAGCATGATGCAACGATTCGACGAGCTCCTACGCACATTCTTGGGTCGGAAATTAAGAAGTTGAGGAATCGAGAGGTCAAACTAGTCAATGTGCAATGGGGAGATGATGAGAGCAACGCTACTTGGGAGACGAAAGAGAAGATGCATTCATTATACCCTTTTCTTTTCGAGGGTATGCCTTTTAATTTCTCCTTTATCGCTTAGCTTGTACTTATCTTATTTTTGGTATGTCCTCTCGCTAGTATCTTTGACCTTTAGATAGGGTAATCCTATGGTTGAAACATGTGTTTGAGACATGTTATGTATGATGGATGCATGTGGATGAAAGTGTTTGCCAATGGTTGCTCGTGGATGCATATACACACACTTTAGGCACTAGATCGGTTCAGTCACTTCATATTGCATATTGCATATAAATGTGTGTACATATTTAAGTAATGGATGAATAATGGTTGTACCATCATATGGATGTTGCATTTTGGTGAATGGTTGTGCACACATGTAGAAATGATATGTATCGATAAGGTTCTTCGCATACATAATGGACGCACGACACTATCATGGTTTGCATTAATGAGGTCAACTGAATCAGTAGACCGCCTGATTTTGCATTAAATAAGGAACATATACACACACTTCTTGCATATATTCATACAGCATTAGGAATTTATAAGGACAACGGATACCTTTGTTTGATGGTTGAGTAGATGGTCGTTTGGATGTTAGGATATGCATTCTCCTTAACTTAGAGATTTCGGGGGCGAAATCCTTTAAGGAGGCGAGAATGTAACACCCCGGATTTTTGAATAATCAAATTAACTAAATTAAAGAAAAATTAATATCAGACGAGAGAATTAAGGGAAACAGGTTGCGCCATTGTGTTCGTCTCGGAATTCTGGTTGAGATAGAGTCCGAGTTTGCGTGAATTGGACTTCGTATGAAGAAGTTATGGCAATCGGAAGTTTCAGAAAATTCAAAACATATTTTCAGAAAATTCAAATTTCGGAGACAAACAGGCTAGGCGGGAAAATTCCCGCAAGGGCCAGGTCGACCATAGGGTCGACCTGGGGGTCGACCTGCCTTAACCAGGTCGACCATAGGGTCAATCTGGGGGTCGACTCCCCCCCCCCCCCCATGGGTAGATTTGATTGATGACCTGTTTGTGACTATGTGCTGACTCATTAGGGTTTCTGATCTGCTCTGATTGGCTGAGATTAATTATGGGTTGATCGGACGGCTTAACTAATCCTAAACTCTGTAAAAACACCTATAGAATGTAACACCCCGTAATTCTGTAACATTAAGTTTCACAAATTAAGGTATAATTAAATGTTAGAAGAAGAATTAAGGGAAACGGGTTACGCCATTGCGTTCGTCTCAAAATTCTGCTTGGAAACGAGTCCGAGTTAGCGAGAATCGGAGTCCGTATGAGGGAGATATGGCCCTCCGAAGTTTCAAGAATTTTCAGAATCGAAAACAGCTCGAAATTCGAATTCAAACCCAGAAGCGGGCTGGGCAGGAAAATTCCCGCCCAGGACCCAGGTCGACTGGGGAGTCGACTGGCTAGTCGACCCCCCTGACCAGGTCGACTGGGTAGTCGACCTGGGGGTCGACCTAGTGCCAGAACCCAGTTTTGAACCTGGGTTCATTTTGATGTTTCTGGCCCGATTTTGTGACCAGATTCATGACTCTAATCCTATATAAACATCCCCCTAGTCTCCTTCTCTTTACACAATTCTTCTCTAACCTTATGCTGCAAAGATTCTTGGTGGACATGGCTTCTTCTCCTCCTCTAAATTAAATAATATATAAAATAAATCAAGACGAGGAAATGCTGCTCAAGACTTTCAAGGGGAGATTCAAAACAAGTTAGGATTCAAGTGAAGATTCAAACGACTTCAACGACTGTTTTTCTATGAATCTAATCTAATCTCTATAAGTCGGTTACTTTTTAGATTTGAACGTTTTGTCTATTCGTGACATGAAATTAAAGGAATAAAAGAATATGCCAAATCTTTTTGTTCGAATCAGTGCTTATATCTTTGGACCTAATTAAGAACTGTTATGATTCGATGACCAATAAGACTGTGACTATGAAACTATGGACCTTAAACCCATATGCCTTTTTGACTACGAACATTGCCTATGACTGTGACTCATGACTGTGAGAATTATTTTCCTTTGACTATGAACATCGCCTATGACTGTGATTCATTGACTGTGAGGATTTATTGCCTATGACTATGGATATAAGATTATTATTTATGCCCATGACACTGTAGTTACAAAACCATGCTGTACACCAAACTGGCATTATATTGGATCTAGTCTTGACTTTCTATTTCAGTTTATTCTTAGTTATCCTTGGATCTTGATCTTGGGAATTTACCTATTAAGTTAGGTCTACCCATGTTCTTGAACCTATACTATTCAACCCTTTTCATGTCGTAATATTACCAGATCTATATGCCTGTGAACTATCATCTTATGCCAGTTATTATGTCTATTCTTTCATGGCATTTTGGTTCATTCCCTTTTATCCATGAATCTAGATTTATTTATAATTTAGGTTGAATCACGATTATACGAACGATGGGAATACGTTTTGGGAAAAACATGGGATTGACTTAAATGTGGTTGTAAACTTGGAAATTTGCATAGTTTGGAACACGAACATGATTGTGATTGACATAATTTAGAACATGTGTTATAGCATGACTATTAAAATGCAAATTGGGTAATTCTGACATGAATTATAGGATATGTAATTTGAATCTAGTATTAGCTTGTAAATCTAGTTTTTACATAAACTGTAAACTAGAATAATAAGTCTAGTCTTGAAATGAACTGTAATTAGAATATTGAATCAGAATTGGACTAGCTAAATTTAGTTAATTAGGCATAATGAGCATACTAGCACAATTTTGAATTTAGTCATAATTGTGAGTAATTGACATGTAAATTAGGCTTGGGCAAAAATGGTATAAGTACAACTGATTTATGGGGGAAAATAGGCCATAATAATAAACGTTGACAATGTACATTAAAAGAGTAATTTTGGAATAAGTAAATTAGGAATAATTTACTTATAGAATTCGTCCTAAGTAAGAAATGAAAATTTAGACAATACGAATATGCTTAACCCGAGGTTGGATTGAGTTGTGATGTAAACCTGCCCGGACCCGCCCGGTTGTCCAGTAGTCACAACAATACCTATCCAATGTGGGAGGTTAAGGCATTAAGCCCAATAATGACCCGAGGTTAGACTGAGTTGCGGTGTAAACCTGCCCGAAACCACCAGCTGTCCAGTAACCGCAACAATACCTGTTTAATGTGAGTGGTTGGTGCTTTAATAAGACAATTAAAGCAAAGATAGAATTGATAGGGTTAAGTCCATTTAATAAAATACTTAACCAACTTAACACAGTTAAGCTAAAATGGGAGGGTTAAGTCCATAGGAATACTTAACCAACTTAACATGGTAACAAGACAGGATTTGTAAGGGTTAAGTAACCAAGAAAAACACTTAGCCAATTTAACATGCTAACCAGACTAGAAGGTGGGGTTAAGTAAATTTAATACACTTGGCCAATTTAACATGTTAACTAAGACTAGAAGGTGGGGTTAAGTAAACTTGGAACACTTAGCCATCATAGCAGGATAAATGAATAGGGCTAAGTTAAAAACATGAAGGGACAATACTTAACCATTAGAACATGTTAATTAAACAGATGTTAGGGTTAAGTTAGCTAAGGGAACACTTAACCACTATAACATGACAGTTAAAACAGGTGGGCAAGGTTAGGTTAAAGGGAAGTTTAACCAGTACAAGATGAATGGGTAGGGTTAAGTAATAAGGAAATACTTAACCAATATAACTCGGTTTGTGGTAAGGGTTAAGTCAACATAAACTACTGATAACACTTAACCAGTTTAATGTGACAAACGAAAGGGGTTAAGTTGACTCGAATTGACTAATGACACTTAACCAACCCAACTTGACAAGAACAAGAACTAAGTAGTAAACCTTAGTTAATATGAACTAAGTTGTAAACCTTAGTTAAGAAAACGATGATTCAACAAACTAAGTGGTAAACCTTAGTTAGAAAACTAAGTAGTAATCCTTAGTATATCACAAGTAGGAGCGAACGCCCATCTGATCTTAGAGAGGGCTCCAACGAATTGGGTTACGAAGCCTGAGGCCTCGAGGGGACGTGAGGATACTCTTGGTATCCCTCTATGAGGTGGCAGATGATCCTCCTGGGCTCACAGAGGTTAAGGTCTGCGTTAGAAGAACCAAGGGTATGCCTTGGTTGCAATATAAAGCAACCTAAAGACTAGGATGGACCAGCGTGATTCGGCGAGACTAGTAGCCCTGTGATAGCAACTCTTCATCTACCTACCATCTTTAGTCAATCGTTGTACGTATGCGGAAAGGCAGAGAACTCCCAACAGACCATATACTTGCTATCTAGTTATGGGTGAGGCTGGCCAACAGGAAAGTAGGGCATAGGGTGGCAAAAGTACAGTTCTCGCGCTTAATTTTCTTGGATCGCCTTTCATTAGTTGAGGGAGGGGTCACGTGGGACCATAACCACTAGAAGAAAAACAGATCTTAGCATCTGCATCGGCAGATATCTGAAAATCTCCCGACCGAGCTCCGTGTTTCTAAAGAAGCCCTGCCACGGGACTCGGGCCGCACATATACAGGACATGTGCATCTAGACAGCGATAACGGTTCGCGACACATACGTGGGAAAAGTCTAGGAACATATACCGTTCTAGGTAATGTGTCCTAGACTAAGGGGCGTCGTTCGACAAGTAGCATAATCCCTAGTTGGACCTAGGTGGCATAAACCCTGAATCCGAGAAGCGTTTAATAGGTAACATAAACCCTAGTTGGATCTAGGTCGTGTAAACCCTGGTTAAATCTGGAAAGCACTCGATAGAAAACCCTAGATTAGGTCTAGGTAATAAATAATAGATGTACACCTAAAGGCAACGACAATTACAGGGATTGGGATCACATTATCATTTTATACAGATTACTAGTTGAGACACTAGTTAGGCGGTGCAGAGATATAGAAACCAGAATAACAGGGTAATAGCAAAGCAGAGGAAGTAGTGAAGCATATCTTATCTTGTCTTAGCATATCTTGCGTTAATCTTATGTTATCTTATTTGCCCTATCATCAGGGTATTATCTTGTATTCAGTTAATTCATGTCGTGTTGCTTTTCCCTGTTCACATGCTGAAAGTTACTGAACTTACCAGACTTTATGTCTGACTCTGTTTTCTTTCGCTTTCTTGTCTTCCGTTTCCCCCCAGGTCCGCAGGGAGGGAATGTTACTACTTAAGCTCAGTCTCTTTCCATGCTGAAGATTAGTTGAAGTTTTGCTTGGACTCTCTTTTCCATTGCTATGGCTGGCTCATGCTACATTGGGGAATATAAACTGTTATTTTATGCTTCTTTATTTTGTAAGACAGATGTTCTGGTGTTGGAAAACAATTGTTGTACAAACTATTTTATCAATAAAGTAAAGTTCTATTTTCCGCTATTTTAAATTTTGTCTATCTTGTAATTTATCTGCATCTTTTACTTTAAATGCTCCACAGAACTTAGTGCATTCCCTTTGTGAGTGACACTAACGGATGTGGGGTTTTACACGTGGTATCAGAGCTGAAGGTTACTGGATCAGATAAAAGATTTGAAAAATTATTTTCAAAACGGTTTTAAAAGAAGCATTTTCAAAAGAAATTTTTTGTTTTAAAGGCATATTCCCCAAAGCCATATGACCATCTCTTGATTCTCTGTTGAGTCCTTGTTTCCTTCTTTCTTGAGTCTCTGGGGCTTCTGGCTTTCTGGGAGGTAACCTCATTGAAGGGCAAAGTAGTGTCCGGCTTCCATCCATAGCCGTAGTAGTTTCACTTCCGGCCAGTTTTCTTTCAAGCTTATAGGGTCTTCCATACGATGGAGGCAACTTTCGAGAGATTTGTCAACATGGTTACACACGGAAGGGGATGAGGAGTTTGGCTAAGGAGCACAACCCAAGGATGAGGAATTCATGGATGTAGGTTTAGCTCACGAAGGAGGAAGGAATTATAAAACCTAAGACAAGAGGAAGTATCTTTACTAGGGTATAATAGGGCATATAATTAAGGACAAAGGACAAGGTTTTCAAAAGGGCAATTACATGCTTTCACCACTAAGCGTACCTAAGAGAAAGGCAGTAAAGTTCTGTTGGAGTAGTCTAGTTTTTCCGTTCGAACTCTTCCTTTTGGTTTTAGCGCCTCGCATTTGTTCATGTCTGCTTCCATAGTTGAGTCTCTGCACCATAGTACTTATATAGTAGAAGATCCCATTGGTGTCTCAAATCCAATTGGTCGTTCGACCCATTTACCTTTGGTTTGTAAGGATTTGAGAACAGCCACATTAAGTGTTGAGTTTAAGCGTAATGCTTATGTTTTGGTTCCATGAGCTATGAGGCTGGTTGGCTAGTAATTCTGAAAGTTAGACTTTTTGACATGCCTTGGAAATAGCCTCGAGATTTCGGGTGATCCTAAAAGGATCGGTGAGGCTTAGCTATCTAGAATTTCTTAATACATTGATCGACGATTTTTCTATCCGTTAGAATAGTCCATGAGTACATAGATGTATCCAGTTGAATTTGGAAGGCCAGTTATCCGATCAACCATTGGTTAAGGTACAGTGGAGTGAAGCTCAAGAAGATGCGACTTAAGAGATTGTAGACTAGATACATGCATCATACCCTTTTTCTTAAGGGTATATCCTTTCTCTAGGAGTTTTAGGCATACTTGTTTCTAGCTTTTAAGGTATATCCTCTAGGACGTATCATCGATCCTTGGGAAAAAGCCAATGGATGTAAACATGTATTTGAAACATGTTATGATTGATGGATGCAAATGGTTGTTCGTGGATGCATATACACACCATAAGCGCTAGAACGACTTAGTCACTTTCATATTGCATTCGCATATATGTATTTGCTTAACGGATTTAACTTGGTATGTTATCATATGGATGTTGCATATGGATGAATGACTATGCACACATGTAGTATTTACATAACTAGGGATGTTTGCATACATGATTGGATGCATGGCACAGACATAATTCGCATTAAGGAGGTAAACTGAATCAGTAGACCGCCTGATTTTACATTAGATAAAGACATATACACACACTATGCATATGAACATGAAAGCATTAGAAATCTTTTAAGGACAATGAATGCCTGTGACTGAATGGTCGAGTAGATGGGTGATTGGATGGTAGGACACATTCTTCCTAACTTGAAGATTTCGAGGACGAAATCCTTTTAAGAGGGGAGAATGTAACACCCCGTAATTCTGTAACATTAAGTTTCACAAATTAAGGTATAATTAAATGTTAGAAGAATAATTAAGGGAAATGAGTTACGCCATTGCGTTAGTCTCGAAATTCTGCTTAGAAATGAGTCCGAGTTTGCAAGAATCGGGGTACGTATGAGGGAGATATGACCCTCCGAAGTTTCAAGAATTTTCAGAATCGAAAACAGCTCGAAATTCGAATTCAAACCCAGAAGCGGGCTGGGCGGGAAAATTCCCGCCCAGTACCCAGGTCGACTGGGGAGTCGACTGGGTAGTCGACCCCCCTGACCAGGTCGACTGGGTAGTCGACCTGGGGCCGACCTGGTGCCAGAACCCAGTTTTGAACCTGGGTTCATTTTGATGTTTCTGGCCCGATTTTCTGACCAGATTCATGACTCTAACCCTATATAAACATCCCCCTAGTCTCCTTCTCTTTACACAATTCTTCTCTAACCTTATGCTGCAAAGATTCTTGGTGGACATGGCTTCTTCTCCTCCTCTAAATTAAATAATAATAAAATAATATATAAAATAAATCAAGACGAGGAAATGCTGCTCAAGACTTTCAAGGGGAGATTCAAAACAAGTTAGGATTCAAGTGAAGATTCAAACGACTTCAACGACTGTTTTTCTATGAATCTAATCTAATCTCTGTAAGTCGGTTACTTTTTAGATTTGAACGTTTTGTCTATTCGTGACATGAAATTAAAGGAATAAAAGAATATGCCAAATCTTTCTGTTCGAATCAGTGCTTATATCTTTGGACCTAATTAAGAACTGTTATGATTCGATGACCAATAAGACTGTGACTATGAAACTATGGACCTTAAAACCATATGCCTTTTTGACTATGAACATTGCCTATGATTGTGACTCATGACTGTGAGAATTATTTTCCTTTGACTATGAACATCGCCTATGACTGTGATTCATTGACTGTGAGGATTTATTGCCTATGACTATGGATATAAGATTATTATTTATGCCCATGACACTGTAGTTACAAAACCATGCTGTACACCAAACTGGCATTATATTGGATCTAGTATTGACTTTCTATTTCAGTTTATTCTTAGTTATCCTTGGATCTTGATCTTGGGAATTTACCTATTAAGTTAGGTCTACCCATGTTCTTGAACCTATACTATTCATCCCTTTTCATGTCGTAATATTACCAGATCTATATGCCTGTGAACTATCGTCTTAAGCCAGTTATTATGTCTATTCTTTCATGGCATTTTGGTTCATTCCCTTTTATCCATGAATCTAGATTTATTTATAATCTAGGTTGAATCACGATTATACGAACGATGGGAATACGTTTTGGGGAAAACATGGGATTGACTTAAACGTGGTTGTAAACTTGGAAATTTGCATAGTTTGGAACACGAACATTATTGTGATTGACATAATTTAGAACATGTGTTATAGCATGACTATTAAAATGCAAATTGGGTAATTCTGACATGAATTATAGGATATGTAATTTGAATCTAGTATTGGCTTGTAAATCTAGTTTTTACATAAACTGTAAACTAGAATAATAAGTCTAGTCTTGACATGAACTGTAATTAGAATATTGAATCAGAACTGGACTAGCTAAATTAAGTTAATTAGGCATAATGAGCATACTAGCACAATTTTGAATTTAGTCATAATTGTGAGTAATTGACATGCACATTAGGCTTGGGCAAAAATGGTATAAGTACAACTGAATTATGGGGGAAAATAGGCCATAATAATAAACGTTGACAATGTACATTAAAAGAGTAATTTTGGAATAAGTAAATTAGGAATAATTTACTTATAGAATTCATCCTAAGTAAGAAATGAAAATTTAGACAATACGAATATGCTTAACCCGAGGTTGGATTGAGTTGTGATGTAAACCTACCCAGACCCGCCCGGCTGTCTAGTAGTCACAACAATACCTATCCAATGTGGGAGGTTAAGGCATTAAGCCCAATAATGAACCGTGGTTAGACTGAGTAGCGGTGTAAACCTGCCCGGAACCGACCGGCTGTCCAGTAACCGCAACAATACCTGTCTAATGTGAGTGGTTGGTAGTTTAATAAGATAATTAAAGCTAAGCTAGAATTGATAGGGTTAAGACCATTTAATTAAATACTTAACCAACTTAACATAGTTAAGCTAGAATGGGAGGGTTAAGTCCAAAGGAATACTTAACCAACTTAACATGGTAACAAGACAGGATTTGTAAGGGTTAAGTAACCAAGAAAAACACTTAACCAATTTAACATGTTAACCAGACTAGAAGGTGGGGTTAAGTAAATTTAATACACTTGGCCAATTTAACATGTTAACTAAGACTAGAAGGTGGGGTTATGTAAACTTGGAACACTTAGCCATCATAGCAGGATAAATGAACAGGGCTAAGTTAAAAACATGAAGGGACAATACTTAACCATTAGAACATGTTAATTAAACAGATGTTAGGGTTAAGTTGGCTAAGGGAACACTTAACCACTATAACATGACAGTTAAAACAGGTGGGCAAGGTTAGGTTAAAGGGAACGTTTAACCAGTACAAGATGAATGGGTAGGGTTAAGTAATAAGGAAATACTTAACCAATATAACTCGGTTTGTGGTAAGGGTTAAGTCAACATAAACTACTGATAACACTTAACCAGTTTAATGTGACAAACGAAAGGGGTTAAGTTGACTCAAATTGACTAATGACACTTAACCAACCCAACTTGACAAGAACAAGAACTAAGTAGTAAACCTTAGTTAATATGAACTAAGTTGTAAACCTTAGTTAAGAAAACGATGATTCAACAAACTAAGTGGTAAACCTTAGTTAGAAAACTAAGTAGTAATCCTTAGTATATCACAAGTAGGAGCGAACATCCATCTGATCTTAGAGAGGGTTCCAACGAATTGGGTTACGAAGCCTGAGGCTTCGAGGGGACGTGAGGATACTCTTGGTATCCCTCTGTGAGGTGGCAGATGATCCTCCTGGGCTCACAGAGGTTAAGGTCTGTGTTAGAAGAACCAAGGGTATGCCTTGGTTGCAATATAAAGCAACCTAAAGACTAGGATGGACCAGCGTGATTCGGCGAGACCAGTTGCCCTATGATAGTAACTCGTCGTCTACCTACCATCTTTAGTCAATCGTTGTACGTATGCGGAAAGGCAGAGAACTCCCAACAGACGATATACTTGATATCTAGTTATGGGTGAGGCTGGCCAATAGGAAAGTAGGGCATAGGGTGGCAAAAGTACAGTTCTCGCGCTTAATTTTCTTAGATCGCCTTTCATTAGTTGAGGGAGGGGTCACGTGGGACCATAACCACTGGTAGAAAAACAGACCTTAGCATCTGCATCGACAGATATCTGAAAAGCTCCCGACCGAGTTCCGTGTTTCTAAAGCAGCCCTGCCACGGGACTCGGGCCGCACATATACAGGACATGTGCATCTAGACAGCGATAACGGTTCGCGACACATACGTGGGGAAAGTCTAGGAACATATACCGTTCTAGGTAGTGTGTCCTAGACTAAGGGGCGTCGTTAGACAGGTAGCATAATCCCTAGTTGGACCTAGGTGGCATAAACCCTGAATCCGAGAAGCGTTTAATAGGTAACATAAACCCTAGTTGGATCTAGGTCGTGTAAACCCTGGTTAAATCTGGAAAGCACTCGATAGAAAACCCTAGATTAGATCTTGGTAATAAATAATAGATGTACACCTAAAGGCAACGATAATTACAGGGATTGGGATCACATTATCATTTTATACACATTACTAGTTGAGACACTAGTTAGGTGGTGCAGAGATATAGAAACCAGAATAATAGGGTAATAGCAAAGCAGAGGAAGTAGTGAAGCATATCTTATCTTGTCTTAGCATATCTTGCGTTAATCTTATGTTATCTTGTTTGCCTTATCATCATGGTATTATCTTGTATTCAGTTAATTCATGTCGTGTTGCTTTTCCCTGTTCACATGCTGAAAGTTACTGAACTTACCAGACTTTATGTCTGACTATGTTTTCTTTTGCTTTCTTGTCTTCCGTTCCCCCCCCCCAGGTCCACAGGGAGGGAATGTTACTACTTAAGGTCAGTCTCTTTCTGAGCTGAAGATTAGTTGAAGTTTTGCTTGGACTCTCTTTTCCATTGCTATGCCTGGCTCATGCTACATTGGGGAATATAAACTGTTATTTTATGCTTCTTTATTTTGTAAGACAGATGTTCTGGTGTTGGAAAACAATTGTTGTACAAACTATTTTATCAATAAAGTAAAGTTCTATTTTCCGCTGTTTTAAATTTTGTCTGTCTTGTAATTTATCTGCATCTTTTACCTTAAATGCTCCACAGAACTTAGTGCATTCCCTTTGTGAGTGACACTAACGGATGTGGGGTGTTACATAGACCCAAACCCTAAAATCAAAACAAAATTGGATTCATGGCCTCCATGCCGTCACCTTGCAACTCAGAATAGCCGCCACCCATTAGAGAGGAAGAAAGCAAATCAAATTCAATCATTTTCAACTCTAACAGCGAATCTTCATCAAAGGAGCACTAATTCAACTCCAGAAATCAGAATTCAGAACTCAAGACTGCTTTTGAGTTGTGAGTTCGATAGTTTTAACAAAATAATTAATAAATGAATTGGATTGAGTTATAATACGGATAATCTGGATGTGATATGAATTGTTGATTGCATGTTGTAATTATGTGTAGAATTGTGTTGTAATTTCTATGATATTATGTTATGATGCTATCATCTATGATGCAAAATTATGATGCTATCACCCATGTTATAATCCTATGATTGGTTTATGTCTAGTTGAATCATCATGTTTCTTATGCTAGTTTGTTATATTAACTCATATGATAAATCATATGTATGTAAGTTTAGACTTTGATGCAAACATGAATCATATACAAGTTGGGTAGAATTATATGTGAATTTACATGATTATGACACCTAGTTTATGTGAGAATTTAATTGAAAGTTAGGCTATGACATATGCTAAATTCTACATGATACTTTACATGTTAGATACTAGTTTACACCATTGTTGCGATGTATAAATCACATATGTGAGTTTATGAGTTGGATATGAATCATGTTATGTTATTTCCTATGCAAGTTTACCGCCTTTAGATATAGATCTGTGACATATGTTGTTTATGCAAGTTTGTGGCCATTATTTCATCAAGTTCACACCTTTAGATTTGGATCCATGACATATGATGTTTATGCAAGTTTGTGGCCATTATCTCATCAAGTTCACACCTTTAGATTTGGATCTATGACATATGTTTTTTATGCAAGTAGTAACTTTGGCCTATGCAAGTTTTATATGTAGAACATCATTCACATATGCAAGTTCACCCCTATGTTAGATTTATGTTTTAATTATGTGTATAAATTGTGATGTTTTCTTTTATTTTATAAGTTAGACTATTCGAGTCTAACGTATACTTTTACATTAAACGAACAAACGTACTACGTGGGGAAAAAAGGGATAATATTAAAAATATTTAAAAGGCATAAAATATAATTGTGGTGAAAATTGGTATGATTTTACATACCATAAATGGATGGACATAATTGAGTCAATTATGTACATCGTTAAATTTGGAATTAATTGATAATTTGAATAGGGAAAGTAATTCAAATTTGGGGAATGATTAATTAGGAGTAATTAATCGTCTAAGACACGAGGTTAGGCTCTTTTGTGGTGTAAGACTGCCCGAACCCGCCCGGCAAATCCAGCTGCCACAAATGTCAGTCTAATGTGAGAGGTCTTAGACACAAACTAAATACGTAACAGTTGTAAAGACACGAGGTTAGGCTCTTTTGTGGTGTAAGACTGCCCGGACCTGCCCGGCAAATCCAGCTGCCACAAATGTCAGTCTAATGTGAGAGGTCTTTATGAGGTTACGGTCTTAATGAATTAAGAAACACTTAACCAGATAAGCATGTAGTGGGACATGAGGGGGTTAAGTGGGTGCCCTTGGTGGCATGTGGAATCTAGTGGGTGCCTTGGGTGGCATTTGGAAATACGATTAGAAACACTTAACCAAAATGGAAACATGTAATTGAAACATGAATAAGAAGTAGGTTAATTGGGATGTACTAGAGGGGACCAAGCTTAGGTGGATAGCTTGTGTCATGTAATGGGGGCCCGTTTCAACTAGTAACCCATACGTATCATTGTGGGCTCGACCCAAGTCGAGGACGGGACATGCATACTAGGCTTGACTGTAAGAGGCTAAATCGGGTTAGCGGTGGCAACGCAAGTCCAACGGGTTCATATGCGTGTGTGGACCCGGGCTGGTAGGTAAGATGTTGTTGCATCGTGTAGGTATAAGCCGTGCATTCTTGGTGTTATCGGGTTACCACTTTGGGGAGTGATACACCCCACTGTGGGGCCAGCATGGGTATCTACGAGTTAGGGAGCCAATCGCTTGGGGGTAGTGGATACACCTAGTAGAGACAGGGGCAGACGACACCTATGAAGGTAGCTAGGGGTGCATGAAACTACCAATATCATTGTTAAGTTTGTAGGCGGGATCAACCTTAGGGTGACTAGTGGTGGTGCAGTATACTAGTGGCGGTGCAGTATAGCAATTATCCTATAGTGTTGGTGTAGTTTAGTAAATTTATCTTAGTGGGTTAGGTGCGCTTTAACGATATCGTTGTTCATCTTGTTTCCTTGTTTACTCTGTCATACCCAATGGTTCATGATCATTTCCTTATTTTCCAACTTATGCCTTAGCCTAGTTACTTTGTTAATTATATTGTTAGAATTATCGCACTCGCCATACTTTACGTCTGACCCCCCTTTTTCCATCTCTTTCCTCCCCCCTAGGTGCTCAGGTTGGAACTAGCACCAGTAGAGCTTGATTTTGGACTGCTTTTAGAAGATTGCTTGGATCGCTGAAGTAAAGTTCAGCTTCTCTTTATTTATGGCTATTTTGATGTTGGGGATTATGTCTTTCAGTTTATGTACTTTGTTTTATCAAGATGAATATGATGTACTTGACTTTGGTTTATGGTTTTGATGATGTAATCAAACATATGTGTTTTCTGCTGCAATGAAATAAAGTTTTAAATTTCCAAGTACTGCTTTATATCTGTCTTGTTGTGATTTTCTGTTCTATATTCACTTAAAATGCTCCATGGAAATTAATGCATTCCCTTTGTGAGTGACATTAATGGACGTGGGGTGTTACAGTCATTCCACTAACGAATGCCGCCATCTGAGAGATGTAGTTGAGAAATTGTTGCGGGAAGGGAAGTTAAACGAGTACAAGTTTGCCCCACGGGACAGAGGGCAAGGAGGGCAAGCCCCGAATCAAAATCAGCCTACTTCCAAACCCACAGCCCAACAGAAAGGTAAAGAAATCGTTATCAATATCGTTATAGGCGGGCCCCATCTAGTTAGCCATAGTTTCAAAGCAATGGATCAGTACGTTAATGCCGCCAAGCAATTTGAAGTAGGAGAATGCAGTAACCTCGAAGACATCACTCCAGTGAAACAACAAAGGACGATGTCAGATGATGTCATATTCTGTGTTAGAGATGATACTGGAATTCAATCACCCACTGAAGACCTGTTGGTAATTACTACAGCCATCGGCCCTGCTTTAGTCCACAAGGTGCTGGTGGATAACAGAAGCTTAGTTAATATCCTCTCTAGGAAAGCCTTTGAACAAATGAGGCTCGAAGCAAAATACATGAAGCCCTGCGAAGGATGGATACGGGGCTTCAATGGGTCATCAACGTCTCCAATAGGATATGTAGAATTACCAGTGACGTTACGAAAAGGAGATCGCCAGAGAGCGAGAATCCTGCCATTTGTAGTTTTGGATGTTGAGTCACCCTACAATGCCTTCTTGGGCCGACCGGCCCTGGTAGAGTTTAGGGCATGTATTGCACCTTGGTGCCTACTGCTTAAATTCCGAACTGACGCAGGAGTAAGGGTGATGAGAGGTGACCAAGCTACAGGATGAGCTTGCTACATGATAGAGTTGAAGATGCTAATGAAGGGGTTGAATATAGAACCCCAGGGCACTTTTCCCTCTTTGAAGGAAAATTCAGCATAGCTATTAAGGGGTCCAGCCTCAAGAGAGTCGCCCAGAAATGCACTCGAGGATATAGATCCCAGAGAGGATAGGGAACCAGAGGACCGAAAGGCGACTCCCAATGAAATGACAGTGGGCATCTCCATTGATGATGCGGATTCGATAAAAGTATTGAAGATTGGATCGCAACTAGATCCAATTCGAGCGAAAGAGTTGGCTGACTTTTTGAAGGCAAATCTGGATGTGTTTGCCTGGACTCACGCTGACATGTGTGAGATATCGCCTGCCATTATGAGCCATTCTTTGAATATCAACCCAAAACACCCACTAGTCAAGCAGAAGAGGCGGATGTTAGGTCTGGAGCGGTCAGCAACCTTGAAGGAAGAAGTGAAGAAAGTAAAGGACAATGGATTCATCAAGGACTCGAAATATCCCGACTGGATATCGAATCCTGTCCTGGTCAAAAAACTAATGGGAAGTGGCGAACGTGCATCGACTTCTTTGACTTAAACAAGGAATGTCCAAAAGATAGCTTTCCTCTTCCCAGGATTGTCCAACTGGTGGACTCAACGGCCGAACACGAGCTCTTATCCTTTATGGATGCATATTCAGGATACCATCAAATTCCCATGCATATACCAGATCAGGAGCACACAAGTTTCGTCACAGACTTGGGGTTATATTGCTTTGTGGTAATTGCATTTGGATCAAAGAATGCAGGAGCCACCTATCAACGCTTGGTCAACCGCATGTTCTATAATCAAATCGGAAAACCATGGAAGTCTATGTGGACGACATGCTTGTAAAGTCTAGACAGTCTCCAATCATACAAAAGACTTCGCAGAGATCCTTGGCATTTTGCAAAGGTATCGGATGAAGTTGAACACTCTAAAATGCCCGTTTTGGGTCGCATCATGGAAATTCAGTTCATTGTGAGTTCTCGAGGGATTGAGATAAATCCTAGTCAGATAGCAGCAATAAGGAACATTAAAGAACCATAGAATATTAAGGACGTTCAAAGCCTGGTAGGAAAAGTTGCCGCATTAAGCAGGTTTATCTCCAAAGCCACGGATAAGTGTGTCCCTTTCTTCGATTTGATAAAACGGGGGAAACGTAACTTCGAGTGGACTCCCGATTGTGTGGAGGCTTTCCAAAATCTATTGGACTTATTAGAGAAGCCTGCAATATTGTCAAAATCTGTAGAACATGAGGATTTGTTTGTCTATCTGGCTATATCGTCTCGTGCTATCAACACAGCATTGGTGCGTGAAGAAGACAAGGTCCATAGGCCTGTATACTACGTAAGCAAGAAGCTAGCCGCTCCAAAGTGTAATTATCCAAGAATAGAAAAGCTTGCTTATAGCCTCCTGATTGCTCCCCGAAATTTCGGTCATTACTTTCAAGCTCATCCGATAGTTGTATACACTAATCAACCTTTAAGACAAGTGTTGCAAAGACCCGAAGCATCGGAGCGATTACTTAAATGGAATATCGAGTTGAAATAATTCGATTTGAATTTTCACCCACGGAGATCAATAAGGGGGCAGGCCTTAGCTGACTTTATAGCAGAGTTCACAATCCCCGGAGAAGAAATGGTGGATGACAAGGTTGTTACTTCTGAGCGCGAGTTAGAGCTTAGTCCATGGAAGCTATATACGGATGGGGCTAAAAATGATCGAAGATCCAGCGTCGGAGTTGTTTCAATCACTCCTGAAGGACGATCCATTTACAATGCCCTACGATTGGAGTTTCGTGCCACTAATAATGATTCCGAGTATGAGGCCCTGATTGCCAGGCTGAAACTCGCTAAGGAGTTAGGAGTAAGAACACTGGACATATTCTGTGACTCCAAAATAGTTGTATGCCAAGTTCGGAAGGAATTTTTGACCAAGAGACCTCGGCTTGTTATTTATCTTGGAAAAGTGGAAGAGCTGCTAGGAAACTTGGAACATTACAAAATAACACATATTCCAAGAGCGGAAAATCAGAAGGCGGATCGACTGGCAAAGCTAGCGAGTTCTGACAACCCAGTGGAAACTGAGATGGTTCCAATAGAAATACTAGAATCGCCAAGCTTCGACTTAATAGAAATTGAACTAGCCTTAGAAACTGAGCCAGAGAGGGAGTCATGGATGACACCTATAAATAACTTCCATAAGAGCGGAATTCTCCCATCGAAAAAGAACGAGAGACAAGCTGTAACACGTAAAGCTGTGAGATACATTTTACAGGATGACGTCCTTTATCGCTAAGGGTTTTCCATGCCCCTATTACCGTGTATAGTACACGACGACATCAAGTGTGTACTGCAAGAAGTACATGAAGGTGAGTGTGGGGACCACACCGGGGGTCAAACCTTGGTAAAGAAAGTATTACGGTATGGATATTTTAGGCCTACCGTGAATAAAGATGCGGCTAATTACTCACGACGCTGCGACAAATGTCAAAGGTTCGCTAAAATCCCCAAAGCACCTCCGACTTAGCTTAAGTCAATAGTAAGCCCATGGCCGTTTTCCATGTGGGGAATTGGTATTATTGGAGTTTTTCCCATCGCCAAAGGAGGAGCAAAGTACGCAATCGTTGCTGTGGATTATTTCATGAAGTGGGTGGAAGCTAAACCCTTAACCACAATTACGGCAAGGAAGGTAATAAGTTTTGTGGTCAAAAACATTATTTGCCGATTTGGGAAATCGAAAACCATCATAACTTATAATGGAACCCAATTTAACAGTGTTGAATTTAAAAACTTCTGTCAGAAATACAAGATTGATAAAAGGTAAACCGTTGTAGCTCACCCACAACCAAATGGATAGGTTGAAGCGATAAATAAAGTTATTAAATCTATTCTCAAGAAGCGGTTGGAACGGGTCAAAGCCAAGTGGATAGATGAGTTACCACAAGCTTTATGGGCCTACAGAACAACTTTTAAGATGGCAACTGGCCATACTCCTTTTTCATTCTCTTTCAGATTGGAGGCAGTAATCCCGGTGGTGCTCGAAGTCCCCTCTCATAGGGTAACATACTATGATCCAATGACAAATAGAGCACTCCTACTAGAGTCTCTCGACATGGTAGAAGAAAAAAAGGGACGAAGCAGACATGCGAGCTTCAAGACATCGACGCCAAGTAGCACGTTATTATGACAGAAAGGTTCGCACTAGGACCTTCGAACCAAGGGACTTAGTGTTGAAACGAGTCTTCCCGTCTCCAACCCAATTGGGTCCAAAGTGGGAAGGGCTTATGCCATCCAACGGAAGCTTGATACGGGAACCTTCAAGCTAACGACCATGGATGGAGAAGAGATTTCCAGAGCTTGGAGTGCTCAACATTTGCAGTGATATCTGAGTTAAATATGTATTGATTTCTTTTGTTTGTTATGAACTATGTAAAGCGGCAAGACTTGCCTTGAAAAGTCTGTTTATATGAACAAAGGATTATAAAGTGGATGTAGGCTACGACTTAGCTGAACCGCTATAAAAATGTCGTGTCTCATTTATTTTCCTGCACTGTTCTTATGTTCTGTAATTGTTTTGTTCTAATCATGAAATGCTAAACATAAAAAAGAGAGAGAGAGGGTTGAGAGCAATTCTCATGCAGAAGCAAAGGAAGCGTCCGTTTTCATAACAGGATGGGACGAATGGGAAGACAATGTTCCGAACTCTAACTCTCATGAAACGAGAGAGAGTATAAAGGACGGGAAGACGACGTCCCTTGAGGCGTGAAGGTGCACCCCGAGAAGAGACCGCCTCAATGTTACTCTATCATGGCTATGAGACAGGAGAGTATAAAGGTGCTAAAAGGACAAGCATCAATGACAAAGGAAAGTTCGCCCCGCTAGAGAGTCGGGGCAACTGAACGCCAAGTTTAATCAATCTCGAACAAGCCGTGGCCAGTCATTCTGTTCAAGATTAATTGGGGGCATAACACACATGTCCCCAATGTACATTGCCTACTGTTTAGTAATGATGGCTTTATTGTACAATTATAATATGACAAGTTGTTTATCTGCATTCTTACCTAAATACTGAATTTGCAGACATTTGACGTTGCTGGAAATAAATTACTTTATTCACAAGCACATGGATATACACAGGAAAGCTAGACAAAAGACGAAAGGGCCGGGCTCGCTACAACAACAGCGGACCAGGAGATAAAACAAAACAAAGGACAAAGCCATTTGGGCTTTGGAGTAGATTTTGCCTTCTTGGTATACAAGCTTTTCTTTCTCCTCTTTATCAGCTTCATTAATAATACGCTTTTGCTTCTTCTCCGAAATTGGGTACCGGAGTCCATAGATTTCTTCCCAGGAATTGGAGCACTAGGATCAATAGAAGAATTTTTAGCAAGTTCCTCTGTAATTGATCTAGTTGAAAGTTTGACAACTAACCTTGATCTAGAAGGCACCATAGCGAGAGGCTTGAGACTTTCGGGGTCTGTTTCCTAGACTTCCACCTGCATGCGCTTGTCCTGTTTGGCCTTTATCTCGGCTAAAGTCATGTCATCGGCATCCCCCGAAGCTCCATTCACAATGACATCATCCTCCTCTTCATGTCCCTCATCACCATCATCTTCTATTAGAGCATCTATCATCTCGCCATGGCCAGAATTCTTGGTGATGGGGGGGCATGGGAGCTTTGTCGGTAACCTCCTCTTTCTTGTCCTCAACTCCTCTTCCAGATTTGGGGGTAGTGACTTCATCCCACTTCTCCCGAGTTTTCTCAGTAGACCCTTCACCTGGGGTTGTCTTCTGTGAGTCGTCGATTTTATCAGTTGACTTGGTACCTACAGAGCGAGAAGTAATAGTTATTAACTTGGGAGAAAACGCGGGACTTTCGATTGTTTGTCCAATAATGTGACGAAAAGTCGAGATAGCTTTGGCAAATTGAGGTGAAAAAGTAGAAATACCCTCAGTAGATTTCACAACTTGAGCAGCAGGGACTTCGGGAGTCCATCCAGCAGTAGAAGGTTGGGAAGAAGCCTTGGGGATCTCTGGTCTTTCTGGATCATACCCTTCTACTACAGCAGTTTTGACTATGGCAGAGGAAAAACCAGCTTCAACGGTCTCCTTTCCCTTGGCTTGACGTCTTTCCTCCTTCAAAGCGGCGACAATAAGTTTTCGCCCTTCAGCTAAGTGGGTTGTTTCTTCACCTCTTAAGTACTTCTCAATCAGCTTGTCCTCATCAATTGAGTCAACCCTAAGTTCAACTTTTTCCTACTCGACCAATTGGTCCCATGCATACACAAGGGGAAGAGGATAGTTCTTATGCCAAGCAAGATTTCAGTAGCGAATTACCTGAGCAAAAAATCCAACCATAGTTTCACCGCTCTCGTCCAGCTCTCTTTGAGTGTCTTCAAGTTGTTCATTGACCTCCTCAACTTGCTGCAAAGTCGTGTTTACATTTCCTTTAGCAAGAGCTACCTTCGTTTCATCCTCTAGTAACTTAGCCTCAAGCTTTGTTTTCCTTTAGCAAAATCCAAGCACAGTCTTCAAGTTAGGCGAGACGAGTACTCTCAGATTTTCCATCCTCAGCATGCTTCTTTAAATCGATCCGCTCTTAACTATGGGACTCAAGCTCGGAGTGATAGCGCTTTTGTAATTCTTCTATTTGCCCCTTATAATTGTCTGTGTCACATTGTGCGAGAGCAAGTTTAGCTTGAGCATCCTCCAGGTCTCTCTCAGAATTTTCAATAGCCCTTGCATCATAATCGGCGGCATCAGCCATGGTCTTTACATCTGCCACCAGCTCGCTTATAATTTGGAGAGAGTCTTTGCATAATTTTTCATCTCCCTATATTGCTCGTCTACAAAGTCTATAGTAGCCTAGACATCGTTGGCCCAATCAGGTTTTACCAGTACGAGTTTTGGGACAAAGTGCATATGCCCGAAATGGTGTTCACGAAATTGCTTCCTCAGAACTTCCAGTCTGGCATGGTTCTCATCATTAAGAATAACCGGTCTTGTAGTAGTTATGTCAATAGTACGACGAGATAGCTTTGAGGTGAGTCGGCTCTTTCCTGCATCCTTTCCCGATTTTGGTTGCTTCTCCTTTGGATCAGGAAGCTTTTTCGAGGTACCATCTTGAGGAATCTTTCCCTTAGATGGAGCATGTAACACCCCATAATTTTAAATATTAAAATTAACAAATTTAAGAATACTTAATTGTTAAATTGAGAATTAATGGAAACGGGTTACACTGTTGCGTTCGTCTCAAAATTCTACTTGGAATAGAGTCTAAATTTTCATAAATCGGACTTCGTACGAGGAAGTTATGGCCCTCGGAAGTTTCAGTGATTTAATATAAATAAAAACAGTTCAGAATAATAAATTCGAAATTCAAATTCAAACAGGGAAGAGGGTGGGCGGGAATTATCCCGCCCAAAGGCCAGGTCGACGAGGGGGTCGACCTCCACTATACAGGTCGACCAGGGGGTCAACCTACCCCCCGGGCAGATCTGAAATGTGACGATTTCCGACTCTCTACTGAGTCATTAGGGCTGATGCGACTGTTCTAGATAATTCTATCTAGTCTGGATGGTTGGATTTGCTCCTATGATAATCAAACGGCTTAGGTTGATTCAAACTTCTATATAAGAGTTCCTAGACGCAAACCCTAAACCTAAACAAAATTCGTCTCTTGGCCACCATGCTGCTGCTAGGATGGTTCTCCTTCCGAAAGCTTAGGATTTAGCAAGTCAGAATTCTAATTCTAAAGATGCACGAACCATTCTCTTCTCTAACCTATCTTTGTGAGTACTATTTCTTTCACAGTATAATTAATAAATAAACTGTGATGAGTTATAATTGGATTATGAGAACATGTCTGTTGAATCACGTAATGTTGTTTAACTTTGTTATCTTATGTTGGTAGGTCTGTTTCATATGTCCAATTATACATGTTCAACTTGATTCATTTTATGCAAGTTTGGGATGTAAATCATATGCTAGTTCGTATGTGAAACCTTATGCAAGTTTGGGATGTTAAATCATATGCTAGTTTGTGTGCGAATCTTACGCAAGTCCGTTTTACATATGTTAATTCGTATGTGAATCTCATGATGTTAAATCTTATGTTAATTAGTATGAGAATTTTATGCAAGTTTGGGATGTTAAATTGTATGTTAGTTTGAGTATGAATCTTATGCAAGTCTGTATGTGAATTGTACACAAATTTATTTGTGAATCAAGTATATACATATGATAGTTTATATGCAAAAACATGTGATAAATTCATATGCAAGTTGTAGGAATCCATATGCAAGTTTAGGTGAAAACTATATTCACATTTTTAGATGAAAATTATATTCACATATGCAAGTTTAGGTGGGTCCCATAATTCATATATGCAAGTTCACAATTTCATGTTTAGATCGATATTTAGATTCATGGTAGTTTATGCAAATATATGATTCTATATGACCATTGTCTTTGCAAATTATGAGCTATGCAAATTTATGTTATAATTCCTATTTGTAAGTTAGATCTATTTTTATGTGTTATGCAAGTTGTGATGTTTCTTCTTTTTTATGAGTTAGACTATTTGCGAGTCTAACATATTTCATATTTGAATGTACGAATAGCATGGGGACAATGGGAAAATATTAATTATGTAAATTGTGAATTGGCATAAAATGGCTTTAAAAGCATATAATTAAATTGAGACATTAATTGGTATAATTTTTATACCTAAAAAGCAAGGACATAATTCAGGTGACAGTTATGGACATAATTAATTTGGAAATTATCGACAATATGAATAGGGATAATTAATTAAAATTGGTGTGAAATAATTTATAATAATAAACGCCTAAGACACGAGGTTAGACTCGTTTGTGATGTAAGACTGCCCGGACCCGCCGGCAAATAAAGAAACCACAAACGGTAGCCTAATGTGAGAGGTCAAAGGCATAAATTAAATGCATAACAATTGTAAAGACACGAGGTTAGACTCGTTTGTGGTGTAAGACTGCCCGGACCCGCCCGACAAATCCAGCAACAGCAAACGATAGTCTAATGTGTGAGGTCTTACAAGGTTACGGTTATAATGAATTAAGTAACACTTAACCAAGATAAACATGTGGTGGGACATGGGGGTTAAGTGGGTGACATGTGAAATACGATTAGAAACACTTAACTAAATTTAAACATGTAAGAAGACATGAATAAGAAGGGGTTAAGTGGAAAATTCTAGTGGGGACCAAGCATAGGTTGAAGGCTTGTGTCAAACATGTGGGACCCTTTTCAAACCAGTAACCCATTAAGTATCTTTGTGAGCTTGAGTTAGATTGAGGACGGGACACGCTTACTGGGTTTGATTATAAGAGGTCAAAACGGGTTAACGGTGGCAATGCAAGTCCAACGGGGTCATGTGCGTGCGTGGACCCGGGCTGGTAGGTAAGATGTTGTTGCATCGTGTAGATATAAGCCGTGCATCTTTAGTGGTATCGGGTTGCCAATTTTGGGAGTGAGACTCCCCACTGTGGGACCAGCACGGATATCTACGAGTTAAGGAGCCGATCGCATGGGGGGAATGGGCACAACTAGCGGAGATAAGGGCAGGCAGCACCTATGGAGACAGCTAGGGGTACACGAAACTACCATTATGATTATTATGTTCAGTAGGCGGGATCAACTCTTAGGGTGACTAGTAATGGTGCAGTGTATTAATTATCCTATAGGAATTAGGAGCAAGATTAACACCAGAATATTCCTCTTGTTTGTTTTGTCTTGCCTACTTGTTTCACAGTCATTCCTTGTTTTACTAGTTTATGCCTTATCCTAATTACTTTAATAATTATATTGTTACAGTTATGGTACTCGCCAGACTTTATGCCTAGCTCCCTTTGTTTTCGCCTCTTTTCTTCCTCCCCCCCCCTCAGGTTCTCAGGGTGGGACTAGTACTAGTGGAGCTTGATCTGGATCTTTCTCTCTCTTTTTGAAGTGCTTGGATTGCTGAGAGTAAAGTTCAGCTCATCTCTTTTATGGCTACTTATGTTGGGGTTATTCTTTTTACTTTATGTACTCAAAAAACAATTTGTCAAGATGGTTACTAAGTGTACTTGGTTTTTCTGTCGGTTTATGATGTTGTTGTAATCAAACTATTTCTCCACTGCAATAAAAGTTGTTTTCAATTTTTCAAGTACCAATATATGTTTCTGTCTTGTTAGATTCTATTTTATTCACCAATAATACTCCATGAAAGTTAATGCATTCCCTTTGAGAGTGACATTAATGGACGTGGGGTGTTACACGTGGTATTAGAGCTGAAGGTTAACAGAATAGATAAGAGATTTTGAAAAAAAAACTATTTTTCAAAAGCATTTTATAAAGAAATACTTTCAAAAGTATGTTTAAGGAGAGTATTTTCAAGAGGAAAGTTTGTTTTTACAACATAACCCCCAAGAGCCATATATCTTTCTTTCGAATTCTCTGTTTTGAATCTCTTCATTTTCTTTTCAGCATGTCTGGGTTACCTGAGATACCTGGGGGAATACCGATACCAACCTGGTTCAGAAGGTATCTGGAGGCTAGGGCCACTTCCATAGGCCCCGCAGACATCCCTCCTCCCCAGTGGCAGCCGCTCCTCCTCCTCCCCCTCCCCGTGTTGATACTTTTTCAAAGATATGCAAAGAATTTCGAGCAATTGGCGGAAAACCTTTTCATGGATCAGAGGAGTTTGTTGAAGCTCGAAATTGTCTTAAGGAGGTGGAAGATTTGTTTGGTATTTTCGAGGTAGAAGATGGACGGAAGGTACAATTGGCTGCTTGGTTAATGAAGGACGAAGCCTCGTTTTGGTGGGAGGTTACGAATGGAGAGCGTCCAGTAGAGACGTGGATGGATTTCAGACATAGGTTCGAGATGAAATTTCTATCATGAGCAGAAGAAAATTTATACATGGAAAGGTTCTTAGCGTTGAAGCAGGGGAATTTATCAGTAAAGGAGTACGTCAACAAGTTCAATCAGTTGGCGAGGTTTGGCTTAGACTTGGTGAACACACCTGAAAAGAAGGCACTGAGATTCGTTAAAGGTTTGAATGAGTCGCTACATGGGTTAGCTATGGCCCACATTCCTATGGGGACTACATTTGAGAAACTGGTTGACATGGCACTTATGCATGAAGAGGAGAAAGGCGCTAATGCTAATAAGGCACCAAAAAAGAAAGGGGATCAAAAGAAGTCACAGCATCAACCTCAGCAAGGTGGTAAGGACAACAATAGCAAAGGAAAGAAAAGATGCTTTAATTGTGGAACACCAGGCCATCTGAGCAAGGACTGTAGGAAGAAGAAGAAGACCGGCTGCTTCAACTGTGGTGAGGCAGGACATTTGATCAAAGGCTGCCCGAGAAGACAAGGGAAATGGCAGAGGGCATGGTCCACTTCTAGAGGGCATGGTCCACTTCTAGAGGGCAGGTTCATGCTCTCAAGGCTCCAGGGAAGGCAAGAGGGCAGGTTCACTCTCTCATGGCACCAGGATAGGAGAGAGGTAGAAACATTTCTGTTGAAAGTTTGGTTTTTCTGTTTGGTCATCCTGTTCGTACTTTGTTTGATTCTGGCGCTTCATACTCGTTTGTGTCTGCTTTGTTAGTTGAAACACTGCACCTAAATACTAATCTAGTTACGGCTCCCATAGTAGTCTCAAATCCTATTGGTGGTTCGGCTCTTCTTTCAATAATTTGTCGGGATTTGAGAGTGTCTATCTTGAGCGTTAAGTTTGAATGCAACGCCTTCATTCTTGGCTTAACGGGCTATGGATTGATTCTAGGCATGGATTGGTTATCCAGTAATGGTGTCATCCTCGATTGTGAAAAGAGAGTGGTTAGACTTATGACTCGCCTTGGCAACACTCTCGAAATCTCTTGTAATCCCAGACATTCTGTTATGCTTAGATACCTAGAATCTCTTGATGCGTCTGTTGAAAACTTGCAGTCTATTAGAGTAGTTCGTGAATACCCAGATGTATTTGAAGAGGTGAAGGGCTTACCTCCGAAGCGGGAGATAGACTTCCGCATATACCTTGTTGATAATGAAAAGCTCGTAGCTCTACCCGTTAGACATATGGCTCCAAGGGAGTGAAAAGAGCTCAGTAAGCAAGTCAAAGAGCTGCTCAAAAAGGGTTTATAAGGCAGAGTATTTCTGAATGGGGTGCTCCATTAGTGTTTTCTACCAAAGCGGATGGTTCACTTCGCCTTTGCATTGATTATAGGGAGCTAAACAAGCTGACCAAGTAGAATAGGCTCCCACTTCCAAGAATAGATCACTTATTTGATCAGCTTATAGGTGCGTCTGTTTTCTCCCAACTAGATTTGGCTACCGGGTTCCATCAGCTAAGAGTGGCTGAAGACATCATTGATAAGACCGCGTTCAGAACCCCGGATGGTTTCTTTGAATGGCTTGACAAATGCACCCGCTTATTTCGTTGACTTGACGAGCAGGGTGTTTAGAGAATTCCTTAATAAGCTTGTGGTGGTCTTCGTAGACGACATTTTGATTTTCTCGAAGAATGAAGAAGAGCATGCTTTGCATTTAAGGGAAGTCATGGATACTCTTTGTGCACATCAGCTGAAAGCCAATATCTCCAAATACCATTTCTGTAGAGAATAAGTGAGGTTTCTTGGACATGTGGTGTCCAAAGAAGGGTTAGCTGTGGACCCTGCAAAAGTAGTTGTGGTGCAAGATTGGAAGGTTCCACGGAATGCAACCGAAGTCCGAAGCTTCCTCTGGCTAGCGGGCTTTTACCGAAAGTTCATTAAAGACTTTGCAAAAATCTCAGCCCCACTCACAAGATTAACGAAGAAGAACCTAACTTTCGCCTAGGATTTGGATTGCGATATTGCTTTCAAACGTTTGAAAAGGGATCTAACAACAGCCCCAGTTCTGACATTGCTGGATGGGAGCAAGATGTTTACCGTATACACGGATGCATGTGGTACGGGACTAGGTGTTGTCTTGATGCAAGAAGGGAAGGTAGTAGCTTATGGAGGTAAACAATTGAAATTACATGAGAAAAACTACCTAACCCACGATCTAGAGTTGGCTGCCATCGTCTTTGCGCTTAAGTCTTGGCGCCATTATCTCCTAGGTGAGAAGTTTGAATTGTATACTGACCATAAATCGTTGAAGTACCTTTTCTTGCAGAAAGATCTTAACTTGAAGCAACAAAGGTGGATGGAGTCCTTGGCATCCTACGATTTCAAGATTACCTATACCCCTAGCAAGGGTAATGTGGTAGCAGACGCCTTAAGTAGGAAGAAGCTGACCTTGAGTCCTATCTTTGTGGAAAGGCAAAGCCTGGAGTACATAGCAAACTTTAACTTTAGACCCTCCTCTGAAATTGTGCCTGATCTGTTAGCATCGCTAGAGGTGCGGCCTACTCTTTAGGACTCAATAGGAACCGCGCAACGAGAAGACCCTTAGCTAGTTGACATGATGGATAAGCTAGTTAGGGGTGAGACTTCTATTCACCTAACTAGATACTCCATCGATGATAAGGGTTGGTTGAGACGAGATGGAAGGCTATGCATCTTACAAGTAAGGGGTTTAGTTAAGACGGTCCTCGAAGAAGCACACCATTCTAAGCTGACCATACAACCAGGTGGAGACAAGAAGTATAAGGATATAAAACGGGTTTTCTTTTGGAATGGCATGAAGAGTGATGTAGCTGAGTTCGTCGCTAAGTGTTTGATTTGCCAGCAAGTAAAAGCGGAGCAAAGAAGCCTGGTGGTCTCCTCATCCCCTAGAGGTCCCACATTGGAAGTGGGATAACATTTCGATGGACTTTGTTCATGGGTTCCCAAGGTCAAGAAGGGGAAATACCAGTATTTGGGTAATAGTGGTCAGACTCACTAAAAGCGCTCACTTTATACCTGTTAAAAGTAGAAGGACTACCTCGTCCCTAGCATCCATTTATCTTAAAGAAATAGTTCAACTCCATGGGATACCCTCCAGCATAGTGAGTGATCGAGATACTATCTTTACGAGCGAGTTTTGGAAGAGTTTGCAAGAGGCAGTAGGCACACAGTTATGCTTAAGCACGGCCTATCACCCCAAAACCGATGATCAGTCAGAAAGGGTGAACAGATTATTGGAAGACCTCTTGAGATTGTGCAATCTTGACTTTGGAGGTACATGGGAGGATCATCTTCCCCTAGTACAACAATAGCTACCAAGCCACCATAGGCATGGCGCCCTTCGAAGCTTTATATGGAAGACCATGCCGATCACCAACTTGTTGGTGGGAGTCTACAGACAAGCTCGTACTTGGGCCAGACATGATTAGAGAGACCTCAGAAAAGATGGACTTGATAAGAAGACAGATGATGGCTGCACAAGACAGACAGAAGTCCTACGCAAACAAAAGAAGGACCGACCTTGAGTTTGAGGTTGGAGACAGGGTGTTCCTTAAAGTATCTCCTTTGAGGAATGTCATTCGCTTTGGGTCCACAGGAAAGCTAGCACCAAGATTTATAGGACCATTTCCTATCATTGAAAGGATTGGGGCGATGGATTACAGAGTAGGGCTACCCAAGAGACTGGCTGGAGTTCATAATGTTTTTCATGTTTCTCAACTACGAAAGTGTTTACATGAATCTGCAGAAGTGGTGGAGCCAAGTATACTAGAGGAAGTAGAAGTGGAACGAAAAGCGACTGTTAGAAGAGTTCCAACTCGTATCATAGGTACGGAAGTCAAAAACTACGCAACCGTGACGTCAAGCTTGTTAAAGTTCAATGGAGTGACGCTGAGGAAGATGTGACTTGGGAAACTGAGAGGAAAATACGCGCAGCCTACCCTTTTCTTTGGTACCTCCTTGATATCTTTTTCCATAAGTTTATTCATTCTTATATCTATCATTTAAGTATATCTCCTCAGTCCTACTCTTTAGCCTTAGGTAGAAACCAATGGATGTAAACATGTATTTGAAACATGTTATGATTGATGGCTACAAGTGGTTGCTAGTGGTTGCTCGTGGATGCATGTACACACACATTAGGCACTAGATCGGCTTAATCACTTTCATATTGCATATAAATGTGTGTGCATATTTAAATTTATGGATGTATAATGGTTGTGTTAACATATGGATTCTGCATTTTGATGAATGGTTGTGCACACATGTAGAAGTAATATGTATCGTTAGGATTCTTTTGCATGCATAATGGACGCATGGCACTATCTTGATTTGCATTAAGGAGGTCAACTGAATCAGTGGACTGCCTGATTTTGCATTAGATAAGGAACATATACACACACTTTCTGTATATGTTCATACGGCATTAGAAACCTTGTAAGGACAATGGATGCCTGTGTTTGATGGTCGAGTAGATTGATGATTGGATGTTAGGATTTGCATTCTCCTTAACATGTAGATTTCGGGGGCGAAATCCTTTAAGGAGGGGAGAATTAACACCCCGTAATTTTAAATATTAAAATTAACAAATTTAAGAATACTAAATTGATAAAGTGAGAATTAAGGGAAACAGGTTACGTCGTTCCGTTCGTCTCGAAATTCTGCTTGGAATAGAGTCCAAATTTTCGTAAATCGTAATTCGTATGAGGAAGTTATGGCCCTCGTAAATTTCAGTGATTTTATATAAATAAAAATAGTTTAGAATAATAAATTCGAAATTCAAATTCAAATAGGGAAGAGGCTGGGCGGGAATTATCACGCCCAAAGGCCAGGTCGACCAGGGGGTCGACCTACCCCCCGGCAGATCCGAAATGTGACGATTTTTGACTCTCTCCTGAGTCATTAGGGCTGATGTGATTGTTCTAGATAACTCTATCTAGTCTGGATTGTTGGATTTTCTCCTATTATAATCTAACGACTTAGGTGGATTCAAACTTCTATAAAAGAGTGCCTAGACTCAAACCCTAAACCTAAACAAAATTTGTCTCTCGGCCACCATGCTGCTGCTAGGATAGTTCTCCTTCCTAAAGCTTGGGATTTAGCTAGTCAGAATTCTAATTCTAAAGACGAACAAACCATTCTCTTCTCTAACATATCTTTGTGAGTACTATTTCTTTCACAATATAATTAATAAATTAATTGTGATGAGTTATAATTGGATTATGAGAACATGTCTGTTGAATCACGTGATGTTGTTTAACTTTGTTATCTTATGTTGGTACATCTATTTCATATGTCCAATTATACATGTTTAACTTGATTCATTTTATGCAAGTTCGGGATTAAATCATATGCTAGTTCGTATGTGAAACCTTATGCATGTTTGGGATGTTAAATCATATGCTAGTTTGTATGTGAATCTTATGCAAGTCCGTTTTTTCATATGTTAATTCGTATGTGAATCTTATTATGTTAAATCTTATGTTAATTAGTACGTGAATTTTATGCAAGTTTGGGATGTTAATTGTATGTTAGTTTGAATATGAATCTTATGCAAGTCTATATGTGAATTTTACACAAATTTATATGTGAATCAAGTATATACATATGCTAGTTTATATGCAAAAACATGTGATAAATTCATATGCAAGTTGTAGGAATCCATATGCAAGTTTAGGTGAAAACTATATTCACATTTTTAGATGAAAATTATATTCACATATGCAAGTTTAGGTGGGTCCCATAATTCATATATGCAAGTTCACAATTTCATGTTTAGATCGATATTTAGATCCATGGTAGTTTATGCAAATATATTATTCTATATGACCATTGTCTATGCAAATTATTGGCTATGCAAATTTATGTTATAATTCCTATTTGCAAGTTAGATCTATTTTTATGTGTTATGCAAGTTGTGATGTTTCTTCTTTTTTATGAGTTGGACTATTTGCGAGTCTAACATATTTCATATTTGAACGTATGAATAGCGTGGGGACAATGGGAAAATATTAATTATGTAAATTGTAAATGGGCATAAAATGGCTTTAAAAGCATATAATTAAATTGAGACATTAATTGGTATAATTTTTATACCTAAAAAGTATGAACATAATTTAGGAGACAATTATGGACATAATTAATTTGGAAATTATTGAAAATTTGAATAGGGATAATTAATTCAAATTGGGATGAAATAATAAACGCCTAAGACACGAGGTTAAACTCGTTTGTGGTGTAAGACTACCTGGACCCACCCGGCAAATCCAGCAACCACAAATTGTAGTCTAATGTGTGAGGTCAAAGGCATAAATTAATTGCATAACAATTGTAAAGACATGAGGTTAGACTCGTTTGTGGTGTAAGACTGCCCGGACCCGCCCGGCAAATCCAGCGATCGCAAACGGTTGTCTAATGTGAGAGGTCTTACAAGGTTACGGTTATAATGAATTAAGTAACAATTAACTAAGATAAACATGTGGTGGGATGTGGGGGTTAAGTGGCTGACATGGGTGACATGTGAAATACGATTAGAAACACTTAACCAGATTTAAACATGTAGGAAGACATGAATAAGAAGGGGTTAACTGGAAAATTCTAGTGGGGACCAGGCATAGGTAGAAGGCTTGTGTCAAATATGGGGGACCCTTTGCAAACCAGTAACCCATTAACTATCTTTGTGAGCTCAAGTTAGATCGAGGACGGGACCCGCCTACTGGGTTTGATTGTGAAAGGTCAAAATGGGTTAACGGTGGCAACACAAGTCCAACGGGGTCATGTGCGCGCATAGGGCCGGGCTGGTAGGTAAGACATTGTTGCATCGTGATATAAGTCGTGTATCTTTAGTGGTATCGGGTTACCACTTTAGGGAGTGATACACCCCACTGTGGGACTAGCACGGATATCTACAAGTTAGGGAGCCGATCGCATGGGGGTAATGGGTACAACTAGTGGAGATAGGGGTAGGCGGCACCTATGGAGACAACTAGGAGTACACGAAACTACCATTATGATTACTGTGTTCAGTAGGCGGGATCAACTCTTAGGGTGACTAGTAATGGTGCAGCATAATAATTAACCTATAGTGATTAGGAGCAAGATTAACGCCTGAATATTCCTTTTGTTTGTTTTGCCTTGCTCACTTGTTTCACAGACATTCCTTGTTTTACCAGTTTGTACCTTATCCTAATTACTTTAATAATTATATTGTTAAAGTTATGGTACTCGTCAGACTTTACGTCTGACCCCTTTGTTTTCGCCTCTTTTCTCCCCCCCCCCCCCCCCAGGTTCTCAGGGTGGGACCTAGTACTAGTTGAACTTGATCTGGATCTTTCTCTCTCATTTGGAAGTGCTTGGATTGCTGAAAGTAAAGTTCAGCTCATCTCTTTTATGGCTACTTATATTGCGGTTATGCTTTTTTACTTTATGTACTCAGAAAATAATTTGTCAAGATGGTTACTAAGTGTACGTGGTTTTTCTATTGGTTTATGATGTTGTTGTAATCAAACTATTTCTCCGCTGCAATAAAAATTGTTTTGAATTTTTCAAGTACCAATATATGTATATGTCTTGTTATATTCTGTTCTATTCACCAATAATACTTCATGAAAGTTATTGCATTCCCTTTGAGAGTGACATTAATGGACGTGGGGTGTTACAGAGCATGAGGCTTTATGCTATACTTATCCTTCTCATGATGTGAAGGCTGATTCTTGCGTTTGTCCAAATCTTTGTGGAGTGGGGATCGAGAACGGGAAGACCAATAAGGCTTTGGAGGTCGATCCCTCCCGTCATCTCTGCCCCTACTCTCCTGCCGATCATGCCTTTCATCAAAATACATTAGGGGCATAGTCGAACAAAAATCTCTTATATAATATCGTTGCCTCACCGTTTGACCTATAAGAAGGAATATTAGAGTCAACATTAACATAAAACTCAAGTGCTATAACGCGCAGTACTAGAGTGTAGTGTGTTTCCTAAAAGTGATGATTCCCCCCAAACAGACCAGAGCCCCGACTGAGGCCAGTATGTGTAGTCTCCCTAGACTTCACAGGATTAACTTCTTCCTCAGAAGTGAAAGCAAGAGGATTGGTCGCAAAGTCATCTGCAGTATAAAAGGTCTCGGGCATGGTAAGATTTCCTAAATCCCGATATATAGGGTCATCAATTGTAGTCTTATCTCCTAAAGGAATGATTGATGGCAACTCCTTTGGAGAAATTTGCCTTTTAGGGGTAGCTAAGTCTCTACGAGTGATATATTTATCTCTGTCCTTCTCCGCTATGTTCGCTAGTTCATCGTCCTGAGTCGAAGATAGAGAAGAAGGGTCCCTAAGGGGTGTTGTTGGATTTTTCGAGCTATCTCCTATCTCAGGAATAATATTAACTGGAGGTATGTATACGTAAGGGCCTTCCCCGTGTCCTATGCTACGAGTTATGGCAAGTAGACCGTGCCGATGCAGATATTCATCCCCCAAACAATCCTTAATGGTTAAGAACTTTTGGTCACCGTTGAGTAATCGATTCAAACGATCAAATTGTAAGGGAAGCTTCTCTTGTGGAGGATTAGGAACTATAAAGAGAAAACAAGCAACGCTTAATATATGTAAGATAAAGTCTGGAACCGAAACTGGAAAAAATCTAAGTCCCTACTTGATTTGATCCATCTTCTGGCACACCCGGGTTGTTGCTTGATATAAAACCATTTGGGTTATGGATCCCCAGCATTACTACTAAACAGGACAGTGATAATTTTTCTTTTTGGGACTGATTCAAAATATACAAAGGACGGGGTGTCATTGTTTCGATGCTTGAAGTTGTAAAAGAAGTGAACATCTTCGAAAGTCAACTCTTCACCAAGAATTTCTTTATAAGCTATATACAGAGTATACAAATGGGCGTAAGAGTTGGGCAGAAGCTGCATGGGGGAAATCCTTAATTGTCTCAAAAAATCGACGATAAATGGTGGGAATAAAGGTATTGCTCCAACAAGAGACATAAGTCTGGTAATGGCCATATACCCTTCGGGTGGATTATGAGGACGATCTGTTTTGTATGGCACCTCAGTATCTCTTCGGAGAATCCCGTGTTTTAAGCATATCTTGGCAAGTCTGTCATTATCAATTGTCGATTCAACCGAGTCTTTAGGTGATTCCAAGATAACTGCATCCCTAATTTCGTCGGGGGCACGGCTATATCCTATCCCTTCTTCTTCTTCCTCACCAAGAGAGACATCACCTCCAGAGGATACTTCACTATTGTGGGATTCCATCTCATAATCTGGGCCCCCGCTATTCCAACCTGAATCGGAAGTAGAAGATACATCTTCAACAAAAGGATTTTCAGATGTTCCCGTGGCTTCTTTTCTTTCTGCTAGTCTAGACGAGCGTCTTTCAGTCATGTCTGATAAGCTATTAAAGAAGCAATGGTAGGAGTTAGAGTAAAATTGCCCATGTCCCCCTGTGCGTGTGTGTAAGCTAAAGTGTACAAGTGTGTATGCAATAATATGAAATAGCTGAGAAAAAAATGCAGCGCGAAGATGGACAATGCAATTGTGTGTGTATGAACAGTCCAAAAAGTAAGAGGGGCTCTATCCTAACTGTAACACCCCACCTCCGCCAATGCCACTCTTGCAAGGACATTAGCTTTGGAGGGGTGTTAAACGAGGTAAACATGCATGCAGATATCACAAGACAGAACATATAAGTAAAAACAGAGTAGTAAAGCAGCGGATAAAACTAACATTTCAAAACCATAGTAAAGTTACATCAAAGTACTTGTAATTATTTTCCCATAAAACAAAGTCTAGAACATAAACTGAAAACTGAAAAAGAAACATAAAGTAGCTATCCCCAAAGTAACATAAGGCCATAGTATGCTCAAACCATACGTGAGCTATCCAGAAAAGCAACAAAATATCCAGCTAGGTACCTGTGTTCCCTCCCTGTAAACCTTGGGGGGGGGGAACGGAAGAAAAGAGGCGAAAGAAAATGGGTCAGTCAAAAAGACTGGTAAGTCCTATCTACTATTAGTATAAAAACTAATAAAGTTAACTGAACATGTAAACAGAGATAAGATGTAGGGTAATAACTGGTATGGTGAAAAGTTAACAAGATAGATCAAGTGTGACATTGCATATACAAGGCTAAGTTGCACCAGGTGTGTACTAGTATTCCAATCCATGTCAAGTATAGTCAAGAAGTGATCCCTTGGCCCAAAGCTGGCCCACATCATGAGATGACCTAAATCAAGGTCCAACTACTCGGTCTAGTCGATCGGCTCCCTATAAGCCTAACTCGTCGTGTATCGGTGTCATACGGCTTAATCATGAAATGTAGTTGACTGTGCAAGGTCCACACTAGGGTGTATCTGGCCCTACGCTGTAACCCTCAGACACAATTCCAGGATGCACAGTCTAAACCTACCGGTGCCCATGTTCAACTCCGGACTTAATGTGCATGACCATGGTCCGCCTGAACAACCGGTGCACCATTCAGCCGTCTCTTTTGGTCTCTTACAATCAGTCCAGTAATTGTGCCCCACCCTAGCCTAGTCCAGGGTCCCCATGATACTTCCAAGTAGGTTACTGCTGAAAAGGACCACGTAACTAGGGTTTCAAGCGGGTTAAATGTGGTTAACCCTATCCTAACCATGTATTGAGTCGGTCAAGTGTGTCCAAGTAGTTCATGACTTAACCCTATCAATACATCGTGTTCAACTAGTTAAGTATATTCAAGTAGTCCATGACTTAACTCTACCAATCCATCGTGTTTAATTGGTTAAGTATTCAAGTAGTCCATGACTTAACCCTACCATGTGGCATTAATTAACTTAATGCACCCCAACCTCTCACATTAGACTTTGTTGTGGTTACTAGTTAAGCCGGGCGGGTCCGGGTAGCTTTACACCACAACCTAGTCTAACCTCGGGTTTTAAGTGCGACATGACCAACTACTCACATTGGGTCCTATTGCTTGTAGCCACTAGTTAAGCCGGTCGGTTCCGGGTAGATTTATGCTACAAACTCAACCCAACCTCGAGTTGGCCATTCTCATGTTTTCTAGAAGTCATGTCCAAGTCAATGTTTCAAGCATAAACATATGTCAAACTTTCATGTCATAATTTCAAATCATGTTCTCATGTTATTTAAGTTTGCCCAACTACCCATACGTATTCCCATCACACGTAAATTCGCATCACGCAAATAGATCAAAGAGGGGACATAACAACATGACAAGGTGGGTATAAGATGGCAAAGTCTATCACAAGTTAAACATGGTGACATTAGAGGCCAGAAGGGGTTCAACATACTAGCATATGGCCTCAACATGTATGATAGCATAAAAGGTGACTTGACCTCATACATATCAAATAGCATAAGGGTGATTTGGCCACAAGCTAGCATAAGGATGCTTTGGCCACAAGTTAAACATGGCGGCATATGAGGCATAAATAGGTTCATAAGCTTGCATATTACATCATAGGCCTCAAAACATGCATAATATCAACTTAAGCAAATAGGTGAAACATGATTATGAAGGATATAGGATGATGGCTAAAAGTTCGCATATCGCATTATTAGGCTTCAAAAGTATGCATAAAACCAAACTTAGCATATAAGTGATACATGGTGATAAATGACATGTAGAAGTTGCTAGACGTTCTCATTTAGCCTCACATGCAAGTTATCATAAGGGATATGATAACTTCCATGTTGCCAAAATGCATCCTTTAATATAAAGCTTGAAGCTTTTAGCCCACAAGGTCAAGGTGATAGGTTTTCAAATATGGATAGAATATATTCATGCATAACATGATAAGATCAAAGCATATATCATACTTAGGCCCAAACTCAACTTGCAACATATCACATTTAACTTCATAGTTAGAATCTAAGAGTAGTATAGGGCTTACAATGCTATGAAGACTAGAATTAATATATATAAAGATTGAGACGAAGCCACTAGCAAATCCTCAAATAAAATAAGATCCAATCCAAGCTTTGAGAGAATAAGATGCTTCTTTGTTTTGCTATGAAGAAAGATGGATTCTTTAAGGAAGAAAGAGGGCTCTTTTACTTGATTTGAACACTCAAACTTTCATGAAGAGGATGGAGGCCATGATATGAAAGTGGAGGCCATGATCAAGAATCATTTTGGCATAGTTTAGTTGTAGGATTGATTTATGATGATTTAGGCTAGGTATTAGGGTCTTTTTATAGAGTTTAGGATTAGTTTTAGCCATAGGATTAACCCTAAATCAAATTAGAGCCGTCAGATCTCGTCTTAGCCACCAAGCACAGCCCCAAAGCCAAGATGGTGCACCCAGCCAAAACTGGCCGACAAGGGGGGGGGGGGTCGACCCCTTGGTCGACACTAGGGTCGACCCCTTGGGGGGGGGGGTCGACACCCATGTCGACCCCTGTGTCGACTCCCTCAGTCTGGCGGGAATTTTCCCGCCTCTTCTGAATTTTGAAATTTTAATATTTAAAATCTGTTTTAAATTTTCTGAAACTTCTTCGGGCCTTGACTGGGTCATACGGACTCCGTTTTTCGAAAACTCGGACTCTATTTCACGTATTTTTTCGAGACGAACGCAATGGAATAGCCCGTTTCCCTTGATTCTGATTTTTGAATTTAATTCTGCCTTGATTTACATTATAACATGTTATTAAAAATACGGGTTGTTACATTCTCCCCTCCTTAAAGGATTTCGTCCCCGAAATCTCCAAATTAGGGAGAACGTATCCTACCATTCATCATCCATCTACTCAAAACATCATCCACAAGTAACCATTGTCCTTAAAAAGATTCTAAATGCTGTATGATCATATGCAAAGGTGTGTGTATATGTACTTATCTAATGCGAAAATCGGGCGGTTACTGATTCAGTAAACCTCCTTAATGCAAAATATGTTAGTGAAATGAGTCCATATGTATGCGAATTCCTAACATAACTTATAGTCTCTACATGAGTGCACATAACATCCATCCATATGCAACATCCACGTGATAGCATACAAGTTTCATCCATGAATAAGCATAAACACTCATGCATATGCGGTGTGAAAGTGTGTGAGCCGATCTTAGTGCCTAACGTGTATCATGCATCCACGAGTTTCCACTTGCAAACACTTGCAACCACTGGCAAACATCAAGCATAACGTGTTTCAAATACATGTTTCAACCAAGGGTTTCTACCTAATGTTCCCATGACAAGATTTACAAAACAAGATAAACTAGATAAACATGGATAGCAAAGGAAAGATATACCAACTAGGAAAAGAGATTGAAAATGTATCCTCAAAAAGAAATGGATAAAGCCCACGCATCTTCTCCTTGGTTTCCCAAGTTGCGTCTTCCTCTATTTCACTCCATTGCGCCTTAACAAGCTTAACTTCTCTGCTTCTTAGCTTCTTTGTCTCCGTTTCCATGATACGAATCGGAGCTTGTCTCAGGGTCGCCTCTTTCTCTACCTCCATGTCTTCAAGAATACTTGGTTCAACCACTTCGGCGGATCTGTGCAAACACTTCCGGAGATGCGAGACATGAAAGACATTATGCACTCCGGCTAGCTTCTCGGGCAATTCCACCTTATAAGTCATCTTCCCAACTCTTCATATAGTAGGGAAGGGTCCTACGATCCTTGGTGTCAGCTGCCCAAAATGAACCATATTTCGCAAAGGAGAAATCTTCACAAGGACCATATCTCCAACTTTAAATTCTAAGTTTGTCCTTCGCTTGTCTGCATAGGATTTCTGTCTGTCTTGTGCCGTCTTTATCCGCCTTCGAATCAACTCAACCTTCTCGGGTGTGTCCCTTATCATGTCGGGCCCAAGTATAAGCTTATCCATCGTTTCCCACCAACATGTTGGTGACTTGCACGGCCTCCCATATAAAGCTTCGAATGGTGCCATCCCTATGCTTGCTTGA
The DNA here is from genome assembly GCA_030737875.1 of Allium sativum. Taxonomy (NCBI): domain Eukaryota; kingdom Viridiplantae; phylum Streptophyta; class Magnoliopsida; order Asparagales; family Amaryllidaceae; genus Allium; species Allium sativum. The sequence continues at coordinate 191,462,681 of CM060927.1, read as the reverse complement.
TAGGTGTTATTATAAGAAAACTCTATGAGAGGAAGGTGGTCTTCCCAAGTACCACCAAAGTCAAGAACACAAAGCCTCAACAGATCTTCTAGCACTCTATTCACCCTTTCGGTTTGGCCATCCGTCTGGGGGTGATAGGCTGTACTCAGATTCAATCGCGTACCCATCGCTTCTTGCAAACTATTCCAGAACTGGCTAGTGAAAATTGGGTCACGATCACTAACTATGCTAGAAGGAACTCCATGCAACCGCACTATCTCTCGAAGATAAATAGATGCTAGCCATGATACGGTCCTCTTGCTTTTCACCGGAATAAAATGGGCTCTCTTTGTAAGTCTATCAATTATTACCCATATCTCATAAAGCCAAAATAGTTTGGTGACGAACATCTTCACCCCAACCATATATCACAAACAGGCGAGTCATACTCCTTATGGGGTTTGCAACAGAACTAAGATTGAGGATAGGACCGAGAGGATATACTTAAAAGATAGCATGCGAGTAAGCTCTACGGAATAATAGGGATCAAGGATATACTCTTAGAAGGAGATTTGATGCGCGTATCTAGTCTTCAATCTTCTAAGCCGCATTTTCTTGTGCTGAATCCCATCGTGCCTTGACCGTCTTTTAACTTCACAAGCCCGTAGTTCTTAATTCTTATTTCCAAAATATGAGTTAGAACTCATTTCACCGTTGCCTCTCGTTCCACTTCCACTTATTCTTTGCCTAAAATACTTGGCTTTCACCCAACTGCGTACTCATGGTTTCATGCAAGCTTTCCAAAATTCGTTAGTGAATCTTGGATCTCGTTTATATACTATACGGTATCCCACGCAGAAAACTATTTCTTGAAAACAAGTGCCAATCCACGTTGCCAAATGTACTTACTAGGGTGATTTCTCTAACCCATGCTTAAGTGAAATGGACTATCCGCCTTAGTAGCGAATACCACCGGAGCATCCCATTCTGAAATGCTTCACCTAATGAAATTTTTCTCAAGCAACTCCTTGATTTGCTTACTCAGCTCCCATCTTTCTCGTGGGGCCATGTGCCTAACGGGCAATGATACTGGCTTGTCATTATCGACTAGATAAATGCGAAAATCTACCTCTCGTTTAGGGGTAACCCCTTAACTTCTTCAAAGACATCAGGATAGTCTCGGACCACCCTTACAGATTTCTGATCATCGATAGACGAGTCAAGAGATTAAAGATAACCTAACATGACGGGACCTCTAGGGTTACAAAAAATTTCTAGGGTATTACCGAGGCGAGTCATGAGCCTCACAATCCTATGTTCAAAGTCAAGAATGGCTCCATAACTGGACAAACAACCCATGCCCAAAATCAACCCGTGTCCCATAAACCCGAGAACATAAGCATTACACATGAATTCTACCCTCAAGATAGAGATTTTCAAATCCATACAAATCACAGGTAGATGGGCGGAACCCCCAATTGGATTTGAAATACTAACGGGACCTCAACTAGACTAGTACTTAGGTGCAAACTTTCAACAAGATCAGAAAAAACTATGCGATGCGCCAGAATCAAACAAGGTATGAACAGGGAAATCAGAAATGTAAACATGACTTTTTACAGAAACACTACCTCGATCAAAAGCTGGAAGAGTGAGGAGAGCCTGCAACTGCCCTCCAGAGGGTCCTACTTGCTGAGTTTGTCCTTGCCCCTGTCCTTGCTTCTTCGGGCAATCCTTGCTAAAATGTCCAGACTCTCCGCAATGAAAACACTCGCCTAACTTCCTCTTCTTCTTCCTGCAATCTTTGGCTATGTGCCCAACGATCCGACAGAACTTGCACTTCCTTGTTTCCCTGGTCTTGTTGTCATTGCGATTGTTGTTGCCCTTGTTCCCCTTCTTGTTGTTCTTGTCTCTTTTCTCGGTATCTTCCTTCTTGCCTTGGGACTCATTTGCCTTGACCTCCTTCTTGCCACTCTTGTCTTCCTCTTGAAGTAGGGCCATATTCACCAAACTCTCGAAGGTCGCCCCCAGGGGTATATGAGACGTGGCCAAACCGCGCAATGGCTCATTCAATCCTAGAGCAAAGTGTAGGGCCTTCTTCCGAGCTGTGTTAACCAATTCTAGACCGAACTGAGCAAGTGTATTAAACTTATCCACGTATTCTCCAACGGTCATGTCCCCTTGCTTTAGTGATAGGAACCTCTCCATCTGAAGGTTCTCTTCTGTCGATGATAGAAACCTTAGTCCAAACCTTCTCCTAAAGTCATCCCAAGTCTCAATTGGTCTAGTAGTGGTGGTGACTACCCACCAATAAGCAGCTTCCCCTTTCAATAGCCATACCGCCAACAGAACTTTCCTACGATCTTCCACATCCAAGATAGCAAAGAGGTCTTCAATTTCCTTCAACCAGTTTCTTGCCTCAACAAAAGTCTCCGTCCCGACAAAATTCTTGCCACCCATCACCTTAAAGTCCTTGCAAACCATTACGAAATCCTCTTGCGGATGCTGAGGAGGAGGAGGAACCTCAGCTACGGAAGGAGGAGAATTGTTAGCGATGGGGGAAGGAGGAATGTTCGCGGGGCCGGCTTCATTCGCCCTTGCCTCCATGTACCTTCTAAACCAAATAGGTACTGGTACACCCTCCGGGATGGCAAAATTATCGGCCATACTGAAATGAAGAAAAAGATAGATAGATTCAGAACGAGGAAACGAAGGATAGTGCTAATGGCTTTTGGGGAATAGCCTTTTAAAATAACTAGACTTTTCTTGGAAAATACTTAATTAGTTTTGAAAATAGTTTTTCAAAAGGTAAGTTTTTAAAAACCTTTTGCTCAAACCTTGTAAACCTTATGCACTGATACCAAATGTAACACCCCACCTCCGCCAATGCCACTCTTGCAAGGACATTAGCTTTGGAGGGGCGTTAAACGAGGTAAACATGCATGCAGATATCACAAGACAGAACATATAAGTAAAAACAAAGTAGTAAAGCAGCGGATAAAACTAACATTTCAAAACCATAGTCAAGTTACATCAAAGTACTTGTAATTATTTTCCCATAAAACAAAGTCTAGAAAATAAACTGAAAACTGAAAAAGAAACATAAAGTAGCTATCCCCAAGGTAACATAAGTCCATAGCATGCTCAAACTGTACGTGAGCTATCCAGAAAAGCAGCAAAATATCCAGCTAGGTACCAGTGTTCCCTCCCTGTAAACCTTGGGGGGGGGGGAACGGAAGAAAAGAGGCGAAAGAAAACAGGTCAGTCAAAAAGACTGGTAAGTCCTATCTACTATTAGTATAAAAACTAATAAAGTTAACTGAACATGTAAACAAAGATGAGATGTAGGGTAATAACTGGCATGGTGAAAAGTTAACAAGATAGATCAAGTGTGACATCGCATATACAAGGTTAAGTTGCACCAGGTGTGTACTAGTATTCCAATCCATGTCAAGTATAGTCAAGAAGTGATCCCTTGGCCCAAAGCTGGCCCACATCACGAGATGACCTAAATCAAGGTCCAACTACTCGGTCTAGTCGATCGGCTCCCTATAAGCCTAACTCGTCGTGTATCGGTGTCATACGGCTTAATCATGAAATGTAGTTGACTGTGCAAGGTCCACACTAGGGTGTATCCGGCCCTACGGTGTAACCCTCAAACACAATTCCAGGATGCACAGTCTAAACCTACCGGTGCCCATGTTCAACTCCGTACTTAATGTGCACGACCATGGTCCGCCTGAACAACCGGTGCACCATTCAGCCGTCTCTTTTGGTCTCTTACAATCAGTCCAGTAATCGTGCCCCACCCTAGCCTAGTCCAGGGTCCCCATGATACTTCCAAGTAGGTTACTGCTGAAAAGGACCACGTAACTAGGGTTTCAAGCGGGTTAAATGTGGTTAACCCTATCCTAACCATGTATTGAGTCGGTCAAGTGTGTCCAAGTAGTTCATGACTTAACCCTATCAATACATCGTGTTCAACTGGTTAAGTATATTCAAGTAGTCCATGACTTAACCCTACCAATCCATCATGTTTAATTGGTTAAGTATTCAAGTAGTCCATGACTTAACCCTACCATGTGGCATTAATTAACTTAATGCACCCCAACCTCTCACATTAGACTTTGTTGTGGTTACTAGTTAAGCCGGGCGGGTCCGGGTAGCTTTACACCACAACCTAGTCTAACCTCGGGTTTTAAGTGCGACATGACCAACTACTCACATTGGGTCCTATTGCTTGTAGCCACTAGTTAAGCCGGTCGGTTCTGGGTAGATTTATGCTACAAACTCAACCCAACCTCGAGTTGGCCATTCTCATGTTTTCTAGAAGTCATGTCCAAGTCCATGTTTCAAGCATAAACATATGTCAAACTTTCATGTCATAATTTCAAGTCATGTTCTCATGTTATTTAAGTTTGCCCAACTACCCATACGTATTCCCATCGCACGTAAATTCGCATCACACAAATAGATCAAAGAGGGGACATAACAATAGGACAAGGTGGGTATAAGATGGCAAAGTCTATCTCAAGTTAAACATGGTGGCATTTGAGGCCAAAAGGGGTTCAACATACTAGCATATGGCCTCAAAATGTATGATAGCATAAAAGGTGACTTGACCTCATACATATCAAATAGCATAAGGGTGATTGGGCCACAAGCTAGCATAAGGATGCTTTGGCCACAAGTTAAACATGGCGGCATATGAGGCATAAAAAGGTTCATAAGCTTGCATATTACATCATAGGCCTTAAAACATGCATAATATCAACTTAAGCAAATAGGTGAAACATGATTATGAAGGACATAGGATGATGGCTAAAAGTTCGCATATAGCATTATTAGGCTTCAAAAGTATGCATAAAACAAAACTTAGCATATAAGTGATACATGGTGATAAATGACATGTAGAAGTTGCTAGACGTTCGCATTTAGCCTCACATGCAAGTTATCATAAGGGATATGATAACTTCCATGTTGCCAAAATGCATCCTTTAATATAAAGCTTGAAGCTTTTAGCCCACAAGGTCAAGGTGATAGGTTTTCAAATATGCATAGAATATATTCATGCATAACATGATAAGATCAAAGCATATATCATACTTAGGCCCAAACTCAACTTGCAACATATCACATTTAACTTCATAGTTAGAATCTAAGAGTAGTATAGGGCTTACAATGCTACGAAGACTAGAATTAATATATATAAAGATTGAGATGAAGCCACTAGCAAATCCGCAAATAAAATAAGATCAAATCCAAGCTTTGAGAGAATAAGATGCTTCTTTGATTTGCTATGAAGAAAGATGGATTCTTTAAGGAAGAAAGAGGGCTCTTTTACTTGATTTGAACACTCAAACTTTCATGAAGAGGATGGAGGCCATGATATGAAAGTGGAGGCCATGATCAAGAATCATTTTGGCATAGTTTAGTTGTAGGATTGATTTATGATGATTTAGGCTAGGTATTAGGGTCTTTTTATAGAGTTTAGGATAAGTTTTAGCCATAGGATTAACCCTAAATCAAATTAGAGCCGTCAGATCTCGTCTTAGCCACCAAGCACAGCCCCAAAGCCAAGATGGTGCACCCAGCCAAAACTGGCCGACAGGGGGGGGGGGGTGACCCCTTGGGGGGGTCGACACCCATGTCGACCCCTGTGTCGACTCCCTCAGTCTGGCGGGAATTTTCCCGCCTCTTCTGAATTTTGAAATTTTAATATTTAAAATCTGTTTTAAATTTTGTGAAACTTCTTCGGGCCTTGACTGGGTCATACGGACTCCGTTTTTCGAAAACTCAGACTCTATTTCGCGTATTTTTCCGAGACGAACGCAATGGCACAACCCGTTTCCCTTGATTCTGATTTTTGAATTTAATTCTGCCTTGATTTACATTATAACATGTTATTAAAAATACGGGTTGTTACACTAACTGTCCATGAGTTGGCAAATAATGCTTAGCTTTGGTTAGATTGAATTAATTATGTTTGTGCTTCAGGCTGTATAATCGGTTCAGATCGGACATCCATTAGTCAAAGAATTAAGGTCAGAAGCCAAGGCCTTATGTGGTTTGGAACAACAACATACGTCCTATGGACAAATCGCTTCGGGTCGGGAATTGGCACTCCAAGCATTTCGACTCGAATCGGATAAAGTCATATGAGATGCTAAAGATCGGCACTTTCCACCGATGCATTCTGATCCAAGAGCCCATGTTGAACCTATGTCTCCTCCATCCACATGCTTCACCTTCCGACCCAATCCAGTTGGATGAATCCCTTTCTCCTCCCTCTTGTGCCTCCCATTTCGAACCAATCCCATTCCTCTTTCTCCTCTTCTTTTCCAACTTCTCCATTTCCCTATCAACGCCAAACCCATCTCCTTCCAATGACTCATTCATTTTTGAGAAGTCCATCATAGCGCAGCGCCCATAAACCAAAATGCTCACAACTAGGTCGATTCTCCTCTGCAAACACCACGAGGTGGCGGTGAGACCACCAACGACGACGGTGAGGTGATGGAAGGCACCACGCCAAGCTTGATGTAACATTGAACTCAAATCACTCAAATTACTCATAAAATTCGAGTTGGAATCAATTAAAGTGGAGTTAATCAGAGTAATCAGCTTACCTATTAATCTGATTTGAAGGTTGAAAGGAGTTCTAGAGATTTGGGGATTAGGGTTTACGTTGAGTTGACAGAGCAAAAGGCGAAGGCAAATGAAAGGGGAAAGAGGGATTTTGCAAATATATATGAAAATAAGGGGCTCTTCGTATTTCTCTCGGGCCCCCCGGCGCTGAAGACCGACCCGCTCAACATGGAGATCAAGCCCATGAATGATCACCCAGCCCGCTTATGCGGTGGAATTTGAAACATGGCCCGGGACGGATAAGCTTAATCCGATCCGACGCACATCCAATGATGCCAATTCAACGTGTGAGATAAATTCAAAGAAGAGAAAAGAATTTGAGAAGGTGCATTATATGAGTTTACCTGAAACAGCTACTTGGACTTCAAGCAAAATTCTCAGAGTTATCTTTAAACAACATAAGCAACTTGCGCATTTCATGGTGTGTGTGTGTATATATATAGACAACAAGAGGTGCAACCTGATGAATTAACACAACTCTACAAGCGAATGGAAGCGATTATTCAATGGTTTTGATTCAGAAACTAATGGACAGATAGTTTCGAAGCACACTTTATCTTCAATAAAAGCGCACTTCGATGGGGCAAAATGTTAGCGCACTTTGTGATCAGGCTACACAAAGTTAGATGATAAATTAATGAAAAACACTCTATTAAAGGCTGGATCAGATCGGTGATAGATGGCCAAAACAAAATAGTGTGGAGCAGAAAAAGGAGCACAGACAGAGTCAGATCAGTTCGGATTAATCCGTTCTGCTCCCCCAGTCCTCAACGTATCCGATCCGAGTTGGAAGCTGCAGTTATACCCCATAACTTCTGAAAACTCGGAGCGGTTAGATAACCATTCCCCACGCTCGCCCACGATGTAGTCACGTTGTCATCATCTCGCTCTATCCGAACCCGACTATCGTGGGATGCCTGCCACGTGTCCTCGAACCGGAGCCACTCCTGGGAGACTTTTCACCTATAAATATACCTCTAAGGGTCATTAGAAGGGATCTTTTGGCAATTTTAGAACCGAAACCCTCTTGTCAACCGAATTTTATCGCAATATTTAGATTACAATCATCTTTTAAAGTATATTTTAGAGGAGATTGAGTGAATCCATGCATTGTATGAGTGAAATTGAGTGAGAATTATTTTTGTAATTATATTCAAATCATCAATCCAAAGAGTAGAAAGTGGACATAGGCTCTTTAACGCCGAACCATAATAAATCGTGTGTTTCCCTTTGCTTTTTGGTTTCATTTTATTAGAGCTATTGCTAATTTGGGTGTTAGAGACATTTTTGGATCTAACACATGTTTTACAAAAAGAATTATGCCCCAAATTAATCATTCCCAATTTCGCGCGTTCGCGTATTTCAACGATAGCCTAGGCTCTGTTAAAGATATTTTTCGTCAACACCGGAGATGGGTCAATAGGGATGAATCTAAAGGGGAATTAGAGGGATGGGTTTACTCTCCCGACTGATTCCGGTGTCTACTTTAAATACTGATGCTCAGAGGTGCGTGATCTCTGAGGACTATCTGGTTGGATCTATATTCGGTGAGTGATGTACGTTCTACTACTCGAGGATATTTAGGGGTGAAAACCCATGCTTACCTGGAGAAAGAATGATAAACTACAACAGATATGATTAGAGAAGTAATAATACACACTCACAAAGTAGCTTTCGTATAAGAAGATCCACTTTTTATTGAATTTTTATCGGGAGTATATGGATACAATAAGGAGAATTCCTCCATTAGTCTTAGCTCTTAGCTTATTTTTAAGAGCGTATGATGTAGAAAGAAAAAGATCCCCCTGCGTGTGACCCCTGGGGTCATATTTATAGTGGTTTAGGGCTCCTTTCGCTGATGGGCTATTGGGCCTATGGAGGTGTTTGCTGGTTGCTTTTTCCTAAGTTTTGGGCGCTTGCCTTTTGGCCGTCCTTAGAGTATTTTTGGTAACAGCTCTGAATATAGGCTCTCGGACGTAATCTCTCAAATGTTGGCCTCTGGCTTTATCGTAAATACTTAGAGAGGCTTGCTCTCATGATGTATGTTGATAATTGCCAGTTCAATGCCGCCATGGGTTTCGGTACTAAGTGAATTAGTACGGGTAGCCTGTATATCCGCTTGGGTCTTGGTTAGCCTTTGGGTGGGGCTTTTGTGCTATCATGGACTCCCATAGGATGGCTTTTGATGTCCTTTCGGTTATTCGTTAATTCGTCCTTTCGGTATCCTTTCAGTAGGTGCTCCGGAAGTTTGTTCTGGATGGTCTTTGTGTTTCTCACGATTTAGTACCTTCGCTGCCCTCGTTTTCAGATGTATTTGGTTTTGGGCTAGGTTGGTTCTTTGCCACAAAATTCTTTTGTCAGACTGATGCTGCTTGGAGAGTTCTTGTCGGAGTAACCCCGGCGGGTAAGTCCCATCAGCTACACCTTGTAGATTTCACGAACATTTTTCCTAAGAGGGTTCCGGTTGGTGCTGCTTTTTGGGTTATTCTTTCTTGCTCTTAGTCCTTCCTAATACTGGGTCTCACTTTCTGTTGAGCCTTTGGTGAGCCTTCATTTATCTAATACCCCTTCACCGCCGACTCGCTTCATTGATAATTTTGGTAGTAACATTTACCCCCCCCCCCTCGTGAAAGGGTATTTTCGACGTTTCAATTCAAACTTTTGACTTTTCTTCGGGGTGTTACTCCTTTATATCCTACCTTCCTTCGATCGAGCGCATTGATTGGTCTCCTCTTAAGTGGTTTAGATTGTCTCTGGTTTCTGAATTCAAATTCTACTTTCTATTACTTTTTACCACCCGGGTAGTATTTCCACTTTCCTCGTATGAATCTTGTACGTTGATCCAATCCCAGGCGTGCAGCTGAGAGGAAAGGTAGATCTTTTTATCTTTCTCTCTCCTCCTTTCCCTTCATAGAATTTCACTAAAGCAAGTTTACAATTCGTCTATATTTGTCGTATTATTTTCCCAGGATTTCAGCTCTATTTGATTGTAGGTTTCTCTGCTCGAATTTTAGTTACCGATTTGGATCATGCTTTGAGTTAGGAATTGATAATTCTAATCTAGATTGAGCCCTCATTAATTGTATAAATTAATAATTAATAGCGAACCTCCACGAAGTCATACCCATCCCCGTTCATTACCGGGTTTTGGGAAGTAAAGTCTGTACAGACGAAGGACGCGTAACAGTAGGTAACTTATCATGCTGATATCAATTTTCCTAGCTAGGACTGTTCTCCCAAAGGATAATGAAATTCCAAGTCGCTTGTATGCCTATGTGTTGTTTGTGTATAATCATCAAATAGAAATCAGGTTAATATACATGCTTATGTTATGGCATCACCTAGCAGGACTATGCACGAGTTCGCACAAATTTGCGATCCCATTCCCAGTAAGTCCGGATTTTGTTTGACGTAGGAGGAGATTGGACCAAAGGAATCCCAAGTGAGCAATGTTATAAGTGAAATCCCAAGTGTCTTGAAACAGTATTCCAAACTGTTATTCTCAAACTTTCCTTATGGGCATGTCCCTTCATTTTTTAGGACAAGATCTTCTAGAACAAACTTCTCTCCCTTGTTTGTTTCTAGGAGATGATTCATTCCGACCCTCCGTGGTTTCTCCTCCTCCCGAATTTTTTCCAAGGAAAAGATCTGTTTCAGTTTTCGATAGTGATTCCTTTTGGGATCATAAAAGGGCAAATTTTGTTTCCCTTTCTTCTAGAGGTGAAGTTGTTGAGTAGCCTTTTCGTCGGCTACTGCGTACCCCACTTGCACTTTCTCTTGGAGGTTTTCATAACGTCTGCCCCTCCTCTGCGGAGACCGTTGGAAGTGATTTTGTTACTGGTTCACTAAGATCCAATTCTCAGGGGGATCCAGATTTAATAGAGCGTGAGACTTCCCTTTCCCCTTATCGGCAGTGTGACCCTACGGATACCTCTTTTCAGGCCTTAGACTTTGATACAATTATTAGATCTGCTTTTTCCTCCATTAGTGTCTCTGATGTTCCAGTACTTGCTTCTGAAGGATGGTTTAAGTTTTACCTCAACTTCGTTAAACGATAACTTCTGGTTCGTATTTTCATTCCCCTGTGGCTCTTTATTTTTCGTATTGATGTAAGGACTAATATCGTATCGTTCTTGCCTTCCTCTCCCCATTTTTCTCTTTTTTTACATATCCAAGAATTGGTATGTTGCGGGTTCTACAGCTGCCACTCTATTCCGGGATAAGGAAGAGCTCAAGTGTGAGAAAACCATATCGGAGTCTAAGTTTCACGATCTAACCTTCATGAAGAGTAGCAATGAAGAGGTTTGTAGTCAACTGAAGGAGTCCTTTGATAGGGAAAGGGCTACCAACAATTCCTTAATTGCCGAAGTTTTAGTGCTCAGGCATGAGCGGTTAGATATGCTGACGAAACACATGGGGGGACCAAAAACAAGGGAAACAATTGTTTCTGATGCCAGGCGGATAATTTACGAAACTCGGGACCAGATTTCTTTGTTCCTGAAAGTGCATTTTCCAAACATGATGTATGACTGTTATGAAAAGGTTCTCCTCTTAGTTTATCGTGATAACTGTGACAAGTTCCCTGACATGGACCTTTTGTCTCTTCATTCATCCCTTCAGAACAAGATCTTGAAGGGTGCTATTGCTTTAGATCATGGCACTGGAGGTTCTAAAGAAAGGAAATCGAAGATTGGGGATCTTCTGTGCATCAAAAAGATGTTTGACTGCCAATCATCAGGGGGAGGTGAAAAATTGATCTTGCATAAAGAAGGTGGTAATGTTGGCAACTTGCATGGAGACATTGGATTTGTGGAGGAGGTAAACCCCTTGGAGCTTGACCAGAGAGAGCACGTGGTGCACGCAACATCCCCAATTCTCCAGGTATAAATCCCAGCTTCTGAATTCTTTCTTTACTTTTTCAAATTTACCCATGATGACTTGTTCTTGTGGTGGTGGGAATTCTGTCCTTACTGATCATCTCTCCCCCCCTTTTTTTAAGGATGACCTCCATTCTCTCTTTAATCTAAAGAGGGAATTTCTCACAAAGCCTCCTTTTAGACCTAGCAGAGAACGCTTCTTTAAAGAACTCAAACATATTTATATGAGGTATCCTCAATTATCTTTCAACTTCTTGGGGAACGACAAGGAGATAATATTAAAGAAACTTAGGGCTCATCATTCAAAGTTAGTATGTTACATGAAGGAAAAGAATACCGAGAGGAGAATATGACTTGTTGTATTAGTGTGTGTGTGTGTATATTAAACAATGCGTGCTTTTCCTGGGTTCAAATAATGATGTCTGCTGGTATTAAATCTTGCAAACGATAGCTCATTTGCTTGTTTAAACAGGAAGATTTACCTGAAGTCACTTCCTCTTTCGTAGATGGAGGTGCTTTGTTTCCTTTGCGTTTGGGAGAGTTTTCAGGAAATTCACCTACCAACATTGGTGATCGATGTGCCCTGTCCGTGGAATGATTTGCGCAACATTTTGCAGAGCAAATAAGTGTGTTGGAGGCTCAAATATGGCAAAAAGATAAAGACATCCTTGAGGTAAAGAGGGGTATAAAAACTCCTTCTATCGATTTTAATGAAGAAATGGATGAGCTGCAGCGTTAAGTTATGGGCTTAGAGGCATGCAAAGCTGTACTAGTAAACTGCAATGAATGGGAGACTATATTTGGATGCGCTCTTTGGATCTCTGCATCTAATGTGTCGTGGGCCTCGACGAAATCTGTTTCTTCAGAACTTGAGATTGGGGACCCTCCCTCGAGATGGATCATTCCTTTGCTGCCATGTGGCATAGATGGGTTAATCAAGCGTAAGAAGTCTTTATGACAGGAAGAAGATCGAGGGCAGCTCTTGTCGTGCCGACTTTTATACCTCCAAACTTAAGCAATTAAAAAAGGAGAAATAGTTCTTGCGTGGAGATGCTTTTGACTTGAGGAAGGAGAATAAAAACCTCCGTGCTATGAGTAAGGCTTTCAATCAAGCTTTAAAGTGGCAACCTAAACCTTCGGATGACCCTTGCGTGGTGATGAAAAAGGTGCAAAAGGTCGATGAGCTTTTGCACGCTACGATTCATTGCTCTACCACTTCTTCTTAGTTCCGTGAATAGAGCACATCATATTGGGGGTTGGTCTATCGCTCACATGGGAGCTATTGTGTCGGTTCATGTTTTTCTTCCCATTTCTCCCCTTTTTTTAAAAAAGGAAAGAAAATGTTTTCGTTCTTCAAGCTTTCTCATAAGCGACTATGTAATGCACGAAGTACCTTGTATTTTGACAATTGAGTGTAGCATTTTATATAAACGACACACACGGATAAGGGTAGGACCTATAATGATGTGACTTAGCATGCAGTTGTGTATTTAGATCTAAATGCTTTCCCCTTGGCTACCTCTATATCGTGACAAGGTGTAGAACGCTATGTTGGGAGTCCATCTCGTAGCCCTTTAAACAGTGTCCCGTACTCTTTTTTGGATTAAACTTATCATAGTGAATTCAATCATAAGGGATCCAGAATGCTCGCTCATGTAAATCAAAGATACTCTTCTGAGCACAAAGGAGAAATGAGGAAGGATAATGATGTGTGCTTAATAACGGTGGAACTACACCCTCGAGTCGAATCAGAATCGGGACAAGTGTAACACCCCACCTCCACTAGGATCACTCCTTAGAATGTACTAGCTTTGGAGAGGCGTTATTGTGAAGGTAAACATGCACAGAGATATAGCAAGACAGAGTATATAAAAATAAATATAAGTAAAGCAGCGGTAGCAGATAAAAACCCATCATCATCATCTCAGAAAACCCACATAGTCAAGTACATAATATCCAAAATGTCATGATCCAAAATACAACTCCAGTCTAGATACGTGATAACAAAATACATAGTAAACATCAGTACTAATCCCCAGAAATAAAAGATAAGCCACAGCTAGCTCAGATCCATACATGAGCTATCCAACAAGCAAGTCAAAGATCCACTAAGCAGATGTAGTCCCTCCCTGAGAACCTGTGGGGGGGGGGGGAAACGGAAGAAAAGAAGCGAAAGAAAACAGGTCAGTCAAAAAGACTGGTAAGCCCTACTACGATCAATCTATAAACTAATAAAGTTAACAGTATGATGGAAACTGAGATGAACATACTGGCAATAGATAAAGGTGACATCACATAGATGAGATTAAACTTTGCACCACAGTGTACTAGCAAACCCACAAAACAGATCTTGATCCCTTAGCCCAAACTTTGGCCCAATAACTTGAAGTGACCTTAGTATAAGGCCCAGCCCAACGGTCTAGTCGATCGGCTCCCTATAAACCTAACACGTCGAGTGTTGGTGTCCATACGGCCCACATGGATGTAGTCAGACTGTGCTGGGTCCACCTTCGGGTGTATCAAGCCCTAAGGTGTCAACCCCAGACACCTAAGCAATAATGCACAGTCTAAACCTACTGGTACCCGTGCCTCGAGTTTGTCCAACATCGGACTACGTGCACGTCCGTAGCCCGCCGGACCCGCACCGCTGTACCACTCAGCCGTCGCTTTGGTCGCTTACATCAGTCCAGTAATCGTGCCCCGCCCTAACCTAGCTGTAGGGTTGTAGTGATACCAAACTGGGATTACTGCTGGAACAGACCACGTTGCTAGGGTTTCTAAGAGGGTTAAATGTGGTTTTAACCCCTCACTAATCCCGGATTAGATTAGCTAAGTGTAACCACTTATCCCCATCTAATCCTCGCATCCCCATTATTGGTTAAGTATTAGTGGGCCATGACTTAACCCTAATCATGAGGCATTAATTACTTAACGCACCCAACCTCTCACATTAGACATCCGTGGTTACCTGGGAAGATTTACACCACGTCTAGGTCTAACCTCGGGTCTTATGGTGCAACATGACCAACTACCCACATTAGACCCCACGTTGTGGTTACCTGGGAAGATTTACACCACAACTAGGTCTAACCTCGAGTTGGCCATATCATGTTATCTAATGTCATGTCCACTTCAAAACATATTTACAAGTTAACATATACTTGGGTAGACCTAACTTAATAGGTAAATTCCCAAGGGGTAGACCTAACTTAATAGGTAAATTCCCAATCTTTTAGTTTCATGTATTTTTAAGTTTACCCAAACCCTCCCAACGTCATTATCTCGCTTACATATTCGTCGTAACGTATAAGGGTATAAAAGGTAACTTGGCATAACATACATGGTGAACTTCACATGTCATAATAAACATGCATACATGTTAAACTTGCAAATCATGTCATGGTGAATTCGCATAAACATGCATAGCTTATTAAATATGCATAACATGGTAAGGTGAACATGCATAATCCATTAAACTTGCATAACATGGTAAGATGAACTTGCATAAGCATGCATAATCCATTAAACTTGCATAACATGGTAAGATGAACATGCATAATCCATTAAACTTGCATAACATGGTAAGGTGAACATGCATAATCTATTAAACTTGCATAACATGGTAAGGTGATCTTGCATAAACATGCATAACCCATGAAACATGTAGAACATGACATAATAAGCTCGCATAAGCATGCATAACTTGTGAAACATGTAAAACATGGCATAGAAATCTCGCATATGCATGCATAACTTATGAATCATATAAAACATGACATAGTGAGTTCGCATAAGCATGCATAATCAACTAAACTCACATAAATCTCAACTTTCACCAAACATTAACTTTAAAGTTTGTAAAGTGAAGGTAAGAGGGCTTACAAATATAAACAAGCCACAAATCCACCAAATAAGATGAAGAAGCCCTTTTAAAAACCGAAACAAAGCCTCAAATAAGAAAACCCTTTTGCAAGATCCCAAAAACACAAACTTAGCAAACCAAACTTGCTACTTAATGAAGTATGCAAGTTATTAAGCACTCATACAACATAGAAAAGGTTGTATGATCATCATATCATCATAGGATTCAACTTTGAGGAAGGTGGAGGCTAGGGATTTTAGATGGAGGCCATTTGAGGTTTCAATTTGGCATAGTTTAGTTGCAAGATTGATTAATGAGGCTTTAGGGTAGGATTAGGGGTATATTTATAGAGAATTAGAGTGTTTTAGGCCCTAGGATTAACCCTAGATTAGGTTTGGCCCGTCAGATCTTAGAATTCTCCAGAACAAAGCCACATGACCCAACCCAAATCAGAAATGGTGCACCAGGCTGAACTGCCTGGGCACCCCCTGTCGACAGGGCTGTCGACAGGGCAGTCGACACCCTGGGTGCCCTGTCGACATGCCTGTCGACATGGGCCCCCTGGCGGGAATTTTCCCGCCTAACCCTGATTAGCCCTAATCCTTGATTTTAATTTGAAATTTAAATCTGTCTTTAGCATAGAAATTTCTGAAAACTTCAATGGGCCTTAACTGGGTCATACGGACTCCGATTTTCGAAAACTCGGACTCTATTTCGCGTATTTTTCCGAGACGATCGCAATGGCATAGCCCGTTTCCCCTGATTCTGATTTTTGAATTAAATTCTGCCTCGATTTATGTTATAACAGTTTATTGAAAATACGGGTTGTTATATTCTCCCCTCCTTAAAGGATTTCGTCCCCGAAATCTTTAAGTTAGGAAGAACATATCCTACCATCCAACATCCATCTACTCAAAACATCATCCACGAGCAGCCATTGTCCTTAAAAGATTCTAAATGCTGTATGAACATATGCAAAAGTGTGTGTATATGTACTTATCTAATGCAATGATCAATGCAAAGTATGTTAGTGAAATGTATCCACATGTATGCAAATCCCTAACATAATGTATAATCTCTATATGCGTGCTCAATCATACATCCATATGCAACATCCATGTGATTGCATACAAATTTCATCCAAGAATAAGCATAAACACTCATGCACATGCAATATGAGGAGTGTGTGAGCCGATCTAGTGCCTAATGTGTATCATGCATCCACGAGTGACCACTTGCAAACACTTGCAACCACTTGCAACCATCAACCATAACATGCTTCAAACACATGTTTCATCAAAAGGGTTTCTACCTAAGGTTCTCATGACAAGCTTAGCACGATAACTAGATAAATATGGATTAGCAAAGAGAAAGATATACTAACAAAGGGAAGAGATTGAGAGTGTACCCTCAAACAGGAATGGATAAAGCCCACGCATCTTCTCCTCGGTTTCCCAAGTTGCGTCCTCTTCGGCTTCACCCCATTGAACTTTCACTAACCTGACCTCGCGATTCCTTAGCTTCTTGGTCTCTGTCCCCAAGATACGAATCGGAGCTTTCCTTAAAGTTGCTTCTTTCTCTACCTCCACGTCTTCAAGCATGCTAGGCTCAACCACCTCAGCGGACTCATGCAGGCACTTTCGGAGATGCGAGACATGAAAGACATTATGCACTCCGGACAACTTCTCGGGCAATTGCACTCTATAAGCCATCTTCCCAATTCTCTCCATGATGGGGAAGGGTCCAACAAATCTCGGTGCTAGCTTCCCAACAGCTCCAAATCGGACCACATTCCGCAAAGGAGAAACCTTCACGAAAACCTTGTCCCCAACCTCAAACTCCAATTCGGACCTTCGCCTGTCAGCATAGGATTTCTGCCGGTCTTGGGCCGCTTTCATCCGTCTTCTAATCAACTCAACCTTCTCGGATGTATCCCTAATCATGTCGGGTCCAAGTATAAGCTTATCCGTGGATTCCCACCAACATGTAGGTGACTTGCACGGCCTCCCATATAAAGCCTCAAAGGGTGCCATCCCTATGCTCGCCTGATAACTGTTGTTGTATGCAAACTCGACAAGAGGAAGATGGTCTTCCCAAGCACCACCAAAATCCAGAATGCAAAGCCTCAACAAGTCCTCAAGTACCCTATTCACCCTTTCTGTCTGGCCGTCTGTTTGTGGGTGATAGGCCGTACTCAGGTTCAATTTCGTGCCCATAGCCTCCTGCAAGCTGTTCCAGAACTGACTAGTAAAGATGGGGTCCCGGTCACTGACTATGCTGGAAGGGACTCCATGTAGTCGCACTATCTCACGAAGATACACTGATGCTAGTCCAGATGCTGTCCTTTTGCTCTTCACCGGGATAAAGTGAGCACTCTTCGTGAGCCTATCCACAATGACCCATATGCTCGTATTCCCCTTCCTGGACCTTGGAAGCCCATCAATAAAGTCCATAGAAATGCTCTCCCACTTCCATAGCGGGACCTCTAGCGGATGTAATAGCCCACCGGGCTTCTTCGACTCAGCTTTTACTCTCTGATAAGTAACACATATCGAGACAAACTCCGCCACATCCTTTTTCATTCCGGGCCAGAAGAAAACGCGCTTCATGTCCTTATACATCTTATCACCCCCTGGATGTATGGTCATCTTGGAGTGATGTGCTTCCTCGAGGACTTTCCTCACCAAGTCTTCTACCATCGGGACACAAAGCCTTCCATCTCTCCTCAGCCAACCCCTATCGTCTATAGAATATCGAGCAAGGTGACTAGATGTCTCCCCTCGAACCAGCTTATCCAAGATCTCAATTATCTGAGGGTCTTCCTTTTGCGAAGCCCCAACTTGATCTAGGAGGGTAGGCCTGAGCTCTAAAGATGCCAAGAAACCGGTCACCGACTCCATTGCCAAAGAGAAATCAAAGGTCGCTAAGAACTCTAAATTCTTCATCTCAACAAACAGAGGACTTAGTGTCAACCTTTTCCTACTCAACGCATCCGCTACAACATTCCCCTTGCCAGGGGTATAGGATATCTCAAAATCATAGGAAGCCAAAAATTCCATCCATCTCTGCTGTCTTAAGTTCAGATCTTTCTGCGAAAAGAGATACTTCAAAGACTTATGATCGGTATATAGCTCGAATCTCTCTCCCAGAAGATAATGACGCCATGCTTTGAGCGCATATACAATCGCTGCTAGCTCTAGATCATGAGTGGGATAATTCCTCTCATGCACCTTAAGTTGCCTTCCACCAAAGCATATAACTCTGCCCTCTTGCATCAGAACGGCACCCAATCCCGTGCCACAAGCATCAGTGTACACGGTAAATATCTTACCACCATCGGGTAAGGCTAGAACTGGTGCGGAGGTAAGGGCTCTTTTGAGTCTCTGAAAAGCAAGCTCACAATCCATATCCCAAGCAAAGACTAAGTTCTTCTTCGTCAACTTAGTAAGAGGAGCGGATATCTTTGCGAAGTCTTTAATGAACTTCCGATAGAAACCCGCAAGACCCAGAAAGCTTCTCACCTCGGTTGCATTCCTTGGAGTCTTCCAATCCTGAACTGCAACCACCTTAGCGGGATCCACCGCTAAGCCTTGCTTGGATACGATATGCCCAAGAAATCTGACTTCCCTTCTCCAAAAGTGGCACTTGGAGAACTTGGCTTTTAACTGGTGTGCTCTGAGTGTATCCATCACCTCTACTAGGTGCCTCGCATGCTCTTCCTCATCCTTGGAGAAGACCAGAATATCATCAACAAAGACCACGACAAACTTATTCAAGAACTCCCGAAACACCCTACTCATCAAATCCACAAAATACGCGGGTGCATTCGTCAAACCGAACGGCATAACAAGCCATTCAAAGAATCCGTCTGGAGTTCTGAATGCAGTCTTGTCTATACTATCTTCAGCCACTCTGAGCTGATGGAAACCCGTAGCAAGGTCAAGCTGAGAGAAAACAGAAGCACCAACGAGTTGATCAAAGAGATCATCGATCCTTGGTAACGGGTGTCGGTTCTTCTTAGTCAGCTTATTCAACTCTCTATAATCCACACAGAGTCGGAGAGAGCCATCTGCCTTAGTTGCAAATACCACAGGCGCTCCCCATTCGGATATACTCCTTCTGATGAAGCCCTTCTCAAGCAATTCTTTCGCTTGTTTGCTCAGCTCCCGTCTCTCACGCGGAGCCATATGCCGAACGGGCAAAGAAACAGGCTTAGCATTGTCTACTAGATAGATGCGAAAGTCAATCTCTCGTTTAGGGGGCAACCCCTTAACTTCTTCAAACACATCTGGATAATCTTGGACCACCCTTACAGACTGAAGGGCCTCCTCCGATGAGTCGAGAGATTCTAGATAGCATAACATGACGGGATTCTTCGGATTGCATGAAATCTCTAAGGTGTTGCCCAGGCGAGTCACAAGCCTTACAACCCTATGCTCACAATCCAGAATGGCTCCATATCTAGACAGCCAATCCATGCCCAAGATCAATCCGTATCCCCTGAAACCTAGAACATACGCACTACACAAGAACTCAACGCTGAGTATAGAGATCCTTAGATCCTCAAATATCATGGATAGATGAGCAGAACCCCCAATGGGATTCGAAACACAAACGGGATCATCCACTAAGCTAGTACTGAGGTGCAAACTATCAACAAGATCAGATGAAATAAAGCTATGTGATGCACCGGAATCAAACAAGGTACGTACTGGAAGATCAGAGATATAAACAAGGTTCTCAACAGAAACACTACCTCTCTCGGGAACTGAAGCGGCATTGAGAGCATGAACTTGCCCTCCTGAAGATCCAGCCTGTCCTTTCTTCTTTGGGCAGTCTTTGCTGAAGTGCCCAGTCTCTCCACAAGAGAAGCATCCACCACTAAGCTTCCTTTTCTTCTTCCTGCAATCCTTAGCAAAATGC
The DNA here is from genome assembly GCA_030737875.1 of Allium sativum. Lineage (NCBI taxonomy): Eukaryota > Viridiplantae > Streptophyta > Magnoliopsida > Asparagales > Amaryllidaceae > Allium > Allium sativum. The sequence continues at coordinate 191,442,392 of CM060927.1, read as the reverse complement.
CCAGCTATGCCACAGTAATTGCACTTCCCCTTGCCTTTGTTGTTGCCCTTCTTGTTCTTATTCTGATTTCCTTGACTGCTTTGACCTTGGTTGCCTTTGCCTTGAGAATCAGCCTTCTTTGCCTGAGTATCGCCTGACTTGACTTCCTTCTTTCCCTCTCCCTGAAGCAGAGCCATATTGACCAAACTCTCGAAAGTGGCTCCATGCGGAATATGTGACATTGCCAAGCCCTGTAGCGGCTCATTCAATCCTCTGGCAAATCGAAGAGCCTTCTTCTCCGGGGTGTTTACTATATCCAAACCAAAGCGGGCCAGCTGATTAAACTTGTTCACATACTCCTTGACAGACATATCCCCTTGCTTTAGTGCAATGAACTTCTCCATTTGTAAATTTGCTTCAGCTGAAGATAGAAACTTGGTCACAAATCTAGCCCTCAAATCGGCCCAAGTCTCAACGGGCCTCGTCCCATTGGTGACCTCCCACCAATAGGCCGCCTCATCCTTCAGAAGCCATACGGTCAATAAGATCTTCCTCTCGTCATCTATCCCAAAGATGGCAAACAAGTCCTCCGTGTCCTTCAGCCAATTCCTAGCTTCAACGAAAGATTCTGTGCCTAGAAAATTCTTGCCCCCCATTGCCTTGAAGTCTTTACACACCTTTGTAAACTCAATCTGAGGATGCTGAGGGGGAGGAGGAGGAAGAGGAGCCTCAGCAACAGGAGGGGGAACATTAGCAACGGGAGGGGGAATATTAACTGCTGGAGGAGGGGGAGCAGGGACCACCGGAGGAGGGATATTAGGGATAGGATTTTCAACTACAGGAGGAGGAGTGGGAGTAGGGTTGGCGGGACCAGCTGCCGCCCTGGCTTCTAGGAGTCTCCTATACCAGAGTGGTACGTTCACTCCATCTGGGATGTCAAGATTCTCAGCCATACTGAAACAAACGATAAGATAAGATTAGGTCAAGGGAACGAAGGATAACGCTGATGGCTTTTGGGGATTAGCCTTAAAATAATCTAGACTTCATTTTGGAAAATACTTAGTAGGTTTTTGAAAATAGTTTTTCAAAAAGGGTTTTTTTTTTTTTTTCAAAAGTTTTGTTCAATCTTGTTAACCTGGCTCTGATACCAAATGTAACACCCCACCTCCACTAGGATCACTCCTTAGAATGTACTAGCTTTGGAGAGGCGTTATTGTGAAGGTAAACATGCACAGAGATATAGCAAGACAGAGTATATAAAAATAAATATAAGTAAAGCAGCGGTAGCAGATAAAAACCCATCATCATCATCTCAGAAAACCCACATAGTCAAGTACATAATATCCAAAATGTCATGATCCAAAATACAACTCCAGTCTAGATACGTGATAACAAAATACATAGTAAACATCAGTACTAATCCCCAGAAATAAAAGATAAGCCACAGCTAGCTCAGATCCATACATGAGCTATCCAACAAGCAAGTCAAAGATCCACTAAGCAGATGTAGTCCCTCCCTGAGAACCTGTGGGGGGGGGGGGAAACGGAAGAAAAGAAGCGAAAGAAAACAGGTCAGTCAAAAAGACTGGTAAGCCCTACTACGATCAATCTATAAACTAATAAAGTTAACAGTATGATGGAAACTGAGATGAACATACTGGCAATAGATAAAGGTGACATCACATAGACGAGATTAAACTTTGCACCACAGTGTACTAGCAAACCCACAAAACAGATCTTGATCCCTTAGCCCAAACTTTGGCCCAATAACATGAAGTGACCTTAGTATAAGGCCCAGCCCAACGGTCTAGTCGATCGGCTCCCTATAAACCTAACACGTCGAGTGTTGGTGTCCATACGGCCCACATGGATGTAGTCAGACTGTGCTGGGTCCACCTTCGGGTGTATCAAGCCCTAAGGTGTCAACCCCAGACACCTAAGCAATAATGCACAGTCTAAACCTACTGGTACCCGTGCCTCGAGTTTGTCCAACATCGGACTACGTGCACGTCCGTAGCCCGCCGGACCCGCACCGCTGTACCACTCAGCCGTCGCTTTGGTCGCTTACATCAGTCCAGTAATCGTGCCCCGCCCTAACCTAGCTGTAGGGTTGTAGTGATACCAAACTGGGATTACTGCTGGAACAGACCACGTTGCTAGGGTTTCTAAGAGGGTTAAATGTGGTTTTAACCCCTCACTAATCCCGGATTAGATTAGCTAAGTGTAACCACTTATCCCCATCTAATCCTCGCATCCCCATTATTGGTTAAGTATTAGTGGGCCATGACTTAACCCTAATCATGAGGCATTAATTACTTAACGCACCCAACCTCTCACATTAGACATCCGTGGTTACCTGGGAAGATTTACACCACGTCTAGGTCTAACCTCGGGTCTTATGGTGCAACATGACCAACTACCCACATTAGACCCCACGTTGTGGTTACCTGGGAAGATTTACACCACAACTAGGTCTAACCTCGAGTTGGCCATATCATGTTATCTAATGTCATGTCCACTTCAAAACATATTTACAAGTTAACATATACTTGGGTAGACCTAACTTAATAGGTAAATTCCCAAGGGGTAGACCTAACTTAATAGGTAAATTCCCAATCTTTTAGTTTCATGTATTTTTAAGTTTACCCAAACCCTCCCAACGTCATTATCTCGCTTACATATTCGTCGTAACGTATAAGGGTATAAAAGGTAACTTGGCATAACATACATGGTGAACTTCACATGTCATAATAAACATGCATACATGTTAAACTTGCAAATCATGTCATGGTGAATTCGCATAAACATGCATAGCTTATTAAATATGCATAACATGGTAAGGTGAACATGCATAATCCATTAAACTTGCATAACATGGTAAGATGAACTTGCATAAGCATGCATAATCCATTAAACTTGCATAACATGGTAAGATGAACATGCATAATCCATTAAACTTGCATAACATGGTAAGGTGAACATGCATAATCTATTAAACTTGCATAACATGGTAAGGTGATCTTGCATAAACATGCATAACCCATGAAACATGTAGAACATGACATAATAAGCTCGCATAAGCATGCATAACTTGTGAAACATGTAAAACATGGCATAGAAATCTCGCATATGCATGCATAACTTATGAATCATATAAAACATGACATAGTGAGTTCGCATAAGCATGCATAATCAACTAAACTCACATAAATCTCAACTTTCACCAAACATTAACTTTAAAGTTTGTAAAGTGAAGGTAAGAGGGCTTACAAATATAAACAAGCCACAAATCCACCAAATAAGATGAAGAAGCCCTTTTAAAAACCGAAACAAAGCCTCAAATAAGAAAACCCTTTTGCAAGATCCCAAAAACACAAACTTAGCAAACCAAACTTGCTACTTAATGAAGTATGCAAGTTATTAAGCACTCATACAACATAGAAAAGGTTGTATGATCATCATATCATCATAGGATTCAACTTTGAGGAAGGTGGAGGCTAGGGATTTTAGATGGAGGCCATTTGAGGTTTCAATTTGGCGTAGTTTAGTTGCAAGATTGATTAATGAGGCTTTAGGGTAGGATTAGGGGTATATTTATAGAGAATTAGAGTGTTTTAGGCCCTAGGATTAACCCTAGATTAGGTTTGGCCCGTCAGATCTTAGAATTCTCCAGAACAAAGCCACATGACCCAACCCAAATCAGAAATGGTGCACCAGGCTGAACTGCCTGGGCACCCCTTGTCGACAGGGCTGTCGACAGGGCAGTCGACACCCTGGGTGCCCTGTCGACATGCCTGTCGACATGGGCCCCCTGGCGGGAATTTTCCCGCCTAACCCTGATTAGCCCTAATCCTTGATTTTAATTTGAAATTTAAATCTGTCTTTAGCATAGAAATTTCTGAAAACTTCAATGGGCCTTAACTGGGTCATACGGACTCCGATTTTCGAAAACTCGGACTCTATTTCGCGTATTTTTCCGAGACGATCGCAATGGCATAGCCCGTTTCCCCTGATTCTGATTTTTGAATTAAATTCTGCCTCGATTTATGTTATAACAGTTTATTGAAAATACGGGTTGTTATAACAAGGGTTGACTAGTTTCTCCTTGTCCAACTCTAAGAATTTGAACTGATCTAGGTCTGGACGCCTTGTATTGAGACTAGGGTTCTATATCCAATCGTGATTTGCACCATGGTCTGATGTCGAGACGGAGTTAGATTGATTCCCCCAACATTTGTAAAGAACTGGGTCGACCCTGATTCAAGTGTATATATAGAAGACCAGAACCTCCTTTGGTACTTGTGGTGAATCTACCTAGATTTGGATATTAGCATAAAAGACCGGAACCCCCTCCGGTATTGGTGAAGCACTGAATCGACCCAGATTCTAATATTATTGTAGAAGACCGGGAACCCCTTCGGTATGAGTGGAGAACTGAATCAACCTAGATTGGGTATTAGTACAAAAGACCAGAACCCCCTCCGGTATTAGTGGAGAGCCGAATTGACCCAGATTCGGGTATTAGAGTAGAAGACCGAACCCCCTCCGGTATTAGTGGAGTGCTGAATCGACCTAGATTCGGGTATTAGTATAGAAAAACGGAACCCCCTCCGGTATAGAGAGCCGAATCGACCCAGATTCGGGTAATAGTATAGAAGAATGGAACTCGCTCCGGTATTAGTGGAGAGCCGAATCGACCCAGATTCAGGTATTAGTATAGAAGACCCGAACCCCCTCCGGTATTAGTGGACAGTCGAATCGACCCAGATTCGGGTATTAGTATAGAAGACCATAACCCCCTCTGGTATTATTGGAGAGCTAAATCGAACCAAATTCGGGTATTAGAATAGAAGACTGAAACCCCCTCCAGTATTTGTTATTTTGGTATCCCCTTTGGGATTCGGTTGGTGAAGCAGCGGTTGTACATGCTTCTAGAGCCTCTTCTTGGGCTTTCGAGATCAAAGCAGAGGATATATGTGCTTTCTTCGCCACTCTCTAGGCCCGTGCGTTTGGAGCGCTTGGCTAGCTTATCAACAAGCAGGGCCTAAGGACTTACCTGAACTCCCTCCAGGAGGCGCCTTATCCTAAGAATTGTAGGCGATGATAAGGTCTTTGTAACTTAGACGGGGCCATTGAACACATAGAACTAAAGTTTACTCTTTTGACGCTCTATACGGACCATCGTAGGTTCTGATGGAGGCTTGTACACTACCCCATCTAAGGGGTGCCCTATCATGGCCATCGTATGTGATTATAGGGGTTTGTGTTCCCTTCTGCGGGTAACGCGGAACATAAGCAAAGGTTGGACGTGCTATTCTATGAGAAGAGGTAGGACGTGCTTAGTTCTAGCAAGGGCAGGGCGTACTCTTCTATGAGAAGAGGCAGGGCATGCTAATTTTATATGCACCGCCACGACCATTTCTGGTGTGAAACGGCAGCTTACGCTTATGATGTTTTAACCCTTCCCCCTCTGGTTTGGGCTGGAGAAAGACTAACACACCATCCCTCTCCAGGGGATGCCTCGCCCCGGTAATTTTGGCGATGACGAGGGATTTAATCCGTTTGTAGTTGGATCCTTTTTGGGTTTTCCTTTTAAATTTTGAGAGATGAGTTCTACATACCCTGGCACACACTTATTAACCCTTTTCCTTAGGGTTTACCTAAATTCACCTAATTTTTTTGATAAACTCTCTTAATCAGCCTTGGCTGATGAATCTAATGATGATTTCCCTAAGAGTTCTACAGTGATTAGTCTTGTGCCCATTCATCAAGTGGTAATGGCAGTAAGGCCCTCCTATCTTTCTTTCATATTTAGGCTTCCTCTTCGTGGACGTCCAATAGTCGAGTTCATGTTTGTTAGGAAGTAAACATTCTCCATCGAAGTAGTAAGGTAGCATTCCTTGGGTACTTTTGGAGTACACTCTTCTTTTTGCTGTCGGGATCTACACCTCCTACGACTCATCCCAATTGTAGTGCCTATACTTTCGTCCTTTCTTTTCGGAACATACTGGAACTGAGTCGACATCTCTTTAGACCATTTGTTGGCAAAGCGGTCGAAATCGTCCATTATATCTGGCTCGGGTGTCATTCCCTTAACTTGCCCGTAGAGAGCATCCTTTGGGTAGAAGAAAACGTTAGTGTCCTCTGTTGTAGATCCACTGGGTGGGAACGCCAGGATTTGTCCTATGTGGGAAGAACTATTATTCCCAATATCGCAAGCATGCAGTTCCAACTTTCTTTTCCTTTTTATCACCCGCAAGGCTTTCGCCCTTAATTTTTTCTCCACCTTCACCCCGGGGTTGAATTTTTTTCCATCCGCTCGAGATCCTAAAAGGCTTTGTTGGGGTCTCATACTCATAACCTTGCTTCTTCAAAGCTAGTCTAGTCTGGGACAGAACAACTCAAGTAGATATTTGTGGCTGTTAACTACAAGGTCGGAGGTTCAAAACTTCCTTCTAGCGCCAAAATGTTAACGATATTTTTCATCAACACCGGAGATGGGTCAACAGGGACGGATCTAAAGGGGAATTAGCTGGTTGGGTTTACTCTCCCGATCGATTCAGGTGTCTACTTTAAATACTGATGCTCAGAGATGTGGGATCGCTGAGGACTATCAGGTTGGATCTAAATTCGGTGAGTGATGTATGTTCCACTACTCAAGGATATTTAGGGGCGAAAACCCATGCTTACTTGGAGAAAAAATGATAAACTGCAATAGATACGATTAGAGAAGTAATAATTCACACTTACAGAGTCGCTTTCGTTTAAGAAGATCAACTTTTTATTTAATTTTCATCGGGAGTACATGGATACAATAAAGAGAATCCTCCATTAATCTTAGCTCTTAGCTTATTTTTAAGAGTGTATGATGTAGAAAGAAAAAGATCCCCCTATGTGTGACCCCAGGGCTCCTTTTATTGATGGGCAATTGGGCCTATGGAGGTCTTTACTGGTTGCTTTTCTCTAAGTTTCGGGCGCTTGCCTTTTGGCCTTCCTTGGAGTAATCAGTCATGGTCTTCGCATAAGGTTTGAGTTTTTTTTTTGTAACAGCTCTGAATATAGGCCCTCGAATGTAAGCTCTCGGATGTAGGCCTCCAGCTTTATCGCAAATACTTAGATAGGCCTGCTCTTATGATGTATGTTGATAACTATTGGTTCAATGCCGCCACGGGGTTCGGTACTAAGAGAATTAGTACGGGTAGCCTGTATATCCGCTGGGGTCTCGGTTAGCCTTTAGGTGGGGCTTTTGTGGTAGCGTGGATTCCCAGAGGATGGCTTCTGTAGCCCTTCCTGTTATTGGTGAATTTGTCCTTTCGATATCCATTCAGTAGGTGCTACGGAATTCGGTTCTGGATGGTCTTTGCGTTTCTCATGGTTAAGTACCTTCGATGCTCTCATTTTCAAATGTATTTGGTTTCGGGCTAGGTTGGTTCTTTGCCAAAGAATTCTTTTGTCGGACTGATACTACTAGAAGAGTTCCCAATCTTGTTTTGGCTCAAGGTACAAATTATGCCCAAAATTCCCAAGTTTCGGCTTAAGGTACAAATTACGCCCCAAATTCCCAATCACGTTTTATAACAAGAATTATGCCCCAAATTGATCTTTCCCAATCGTTCCCAATTTCGCATGTTCGCCTATTTCAACGATAGGCTTAGGCTCGAAGGTAGCCTAGCTATAAAACAAAAAGGGAAGAAAGGAGAGAAGAGAACAAGAACAGGCATAGTAAATAAAAATGGCATAAGATGACATAATTTGGTAAACTAGCATAATAGGCATAACGTGCCATGATTAGGCAAACTATCATAATAGGCATCAGGTGACATGATTAGGAAAACTAGCATAATGGGGATATTATTAGTAGACGTATGAGATCTAAACTGTAAGATAAATACACAAGTAATGGTAGATCTGATATGATTCAAATAGTCACAGGCTTAAATCCAATTAATAGACATGTCAAAATAATTTTTAAGTGTTTACATCTAAAAATAACAAGGACTCACTATGATTGGATCTTAAACAGAGAATTAATCGCAGATGTTACAACACAGATCTCTAAATATGAATAGCTTGTTTGTTGATGAAGAAGTAGGCTAGATCAAACTATGTTGGGGCAACACCTCGTTGTCACCATTGATTTAGGTGAATAAAACAATGGGACTAAGGTCTTATTTATAGCCTGGGGTCAACGAATCTGGTCAGAAAACATGTCTACGTATGCAGAACTGAATCTGCCTCGGATCTGGGGGGGGTGCCGACACCCCTGTGTGGGTGTCGACCCGTGGGTCGACACCCTTGGCTGGGGTCAACCCCCGATGGTCCTGATTCCCGCGTTGGCTCCCGCCTCGGAATTTTGAACTGATATGAATTTTGGATTTTATTTTATTTATATATAAGTGGCTTATATGTTTATAAACTTCAAACCTTAATATCTTCTTCATACGATGTTCGTTTTACGCAAACTTAGAGTCAACCTTAAGCAGAATTCCAAGTCGAACGCAATGGCGTAGCCCGTTTTGCTTAATTATCAATGTTTAATTAAATATTCCTTAATTCATCATTATAGCATCTTATAAATTACGAGGTGTTACATTCTCCCCTACTTGAAGGATTTCATCCCCGAAATCTCCAAGTTAAGAAGATTGTATATCCTATCATCCATCATCCATCTACTCATGCACCAATCACAAGCATCCATTGTCCTTAGAAGATTTCTAATGCTTTTATTAACATATGCAAAGGTGTGTGTATATGTTCTTATACTAATGCAAAAGATCAGGCGGTCTGCTGATTCAGTTGACCTCCTTAATGCAATGCATGTTAGTGCCATGAATCCAACAAGTATGCAAATAATCCTATTATAACCTGTAATTTCTACATGTTTGCGTAATCATTCATCGAAATGCAACATCCATATGATGATACAACTACTTTCATCCATAAAATAAGAAAAATGCACACACATCCATATGCAATATGAGAGTGATTGAGCTGATCTAGTGCTTACTATGTATGTATGCATCCACGAGCAACCACTAGCAAACACTCACGTCCACCTGCATCCATCAAGCATCACATGTCTCAAACACATGTTTACATCCATGGGATTTCTACCTAAAGGTCGATGATTTGATCGATAGATTACACTTAAATGACAGAAACAAGCATGAATAAAATCTTTGGAAAAAGAAGTTTAGAACATACCCTTGAAAAGAAAAGGGTACGAAGTGCAAATCTTCTGTTTGGTCTCCCAAGTTGCATCCTCTTTGTTATCTCCCCCACTAAACATTTATCAACTTGACTTCTTGTTTTCATAGTTTTCAACATCTGATCCAAGAATATGCGTAGGAACTTGTCTAACTGTCGCCTCCCATTCCACCTATACTTCCTTAAGCATACTCGACTTAACTACTTCTGCGGTATCATGCAAACATTTCCTTAAATGGAAAACGTGAAAAACATCATGAACGTCGGACAGTCTCTCTAGTAGCTTTACTGTATAGTCCATTTGGCCAATCCTTTCTGTTATTGGAAACGGCCCTACAAACCTTGGTGCCAATTTCCCTACAGATCCAAAATGAACTACATTCCTCAGCGAGGATACCTTAATGAAAACCATGTCTCCTACATCAAACTCAATGCCAGTCCTTCTCATGTCTTCGTAGGATTCTGCCTATCCTGAGATGTCTTCATATGCCTATGGATAAAATCAATCGTTTCTAAAGTTTATCTAATCAAATCAAGTCCAAGTATAAGTCTTTTTGTGGACTCTCACCAACAAGTTGGTGATCTGCAGGGTCGCCCATACAATGCTTCGAAAGGTGCCATGCCAATACTAGCCTGATAACTGTTGTTGTAGGCGAACTCTACCAAAGAAAGATGCTCTTCACAAGTCCCTCTGAAGTCAAGGATAAACAGTCTTAAAAGATCCTCAAGAACTATACTCACCCTCTCCGTTTATCCATTGGTCTGAGGGTGATAAGCGGTACTCAAACACAACTATGTACGTAATACTTCTTGCAAGCTCCTCCAAAATTCACTGGTGAAAATGGGGTCACAATCACTTACGATACTGGAAGGTACTCCATATAGATGGACAATCTCGCGAAGATAAACTACTACCAACCATGATGTCGTTCTCTTTCTCTTAACAAGAATGAAATGATTGCTCTTAGTAAGTCTGTCCACTATAACCAAAATACTGGTGTTGCCCTTTCTCGATCTAGGCCAACCATTAATGAAATTCATCGATATGCTCTCCCACTTCACCAGTGGGACCTCCAAAGGATGAAGTAAACCACCGGGCATCTTTTGCTCAGCTTTGACTTGCTGGCAAATCAAACATCAAGAAACAAATTCTACCACATCTTTCTTCATCCCAGCCCAAAAGAAAAACCTCTTCTTATCTCTATACATCTTATCACCTCCTGGATGTATAGTCATCTTGGAATTATGGGCTTCCTCAAGGACTGTCTTTAATAAACTCCTAGATAGGGGAACACAAATCCCTCCATATCGCTGTAACCACCCTCTATCAACCGTGGAATATCTACTGAGGTGACTAGATGTCTCCCCTTTACTGAGCATGTCCAATATATCTGCTAGCTTTGGGTCTGCTCACTATGAAGTACCTATCTAGTCCAACAGAGTAGGTCTTACCTCTAACGATGCCAATAAAACAGGGGTAAACTCGGTGGAGGGCCCAAAGTCAAAATTCGATATAAACTCCACGCTTTTCCTCTCCACAAATAGAGGACTCAAAGTCCTTCTCTACCTAGTTAATGCATCTGACACTACATTACCCTTACGCAATCTCAAAATCATAGGACGCTAGGAACACCGTCCATCCTTTTTGCCTTAAATTAAGATCCTTCTGCGAGAACAAGTACTTGAGAGAATTATGATCGGTGTACAACTCGAACTTCCCTTCTAGTAGATAATGGTGCCAAGTCTTAAGCGCAAATACTATGGCAGGTAACTCCACGTCATGGGTAGGGTAGTTCTTTTCATGGGCTATTAGCTGTCTACCTCCGTAACATACTACACTTCCCTCTTGCATCAGAACCGCACCAAGCCCTGTACCACATGCATTAGTGTATACCGTGAACACCTTGTTCGCATCAGGCAAGGTCAAGACTGGGGCTGTTGTCAGATACCTCGTCAATCACTAGAAAGCATCGGCATAACCTATATCCCAAGAAAATGTCAGATTCTTCTTCGTCAGTCTGGTGAGTGGGTTGATATCTTTGTGAAGTCCTTAATGAGCTTCCCATAGTAGCCCGCTAATCCAAGAAAACCCCTCACCTCTGTTTCATTCTTTGGGATTTGCCAATCTTGAACTACAACTATCTTCGTAGGATCTACTGTTATCCATCTTTAGAAACCACATCCCAATAAATCTCACTTTCTTTCTCCAAAAATGACATTTGGAGAATTTCTCCTTAAGTTGATGTGCACTGAGAGTTTTCAAAACTACCCTTAAATGTCGAGCATACTCCAACTACCTTCGCAGGATCTACTGCTATCCCATCTTTAGAGACAACATGCCCCAGAAATCACACTTCCTTTCTCCAAAAATGGCATTTGGAGAATTTCGCCTTAAGATGATGTGCATGGAGAGTTTTCAAAACCTCCCTTAAATGTCGGGCATACTCTTCCTTGTTCCTCGAGAAGATCTAGATATCATCAACAAAGACCACATTGAACTTATTTAGAAACTCCCGAACCTCCCTACTCATCAAGTCAACAAAATAGGCGGGTGCATTCGTCAACCCAAAAGGCATGACGAACCACTCAAAGAAACAATCTAGAGTTCTAAAAGCAGTATTGTCTACACTGTCCTTGGCCACCCTCAACTGATGAAACCCCATGGCTAGGTCTAACTGAGAGAAAAAGGCTGCACCAACAAGTTGGTCAAACAGACCATCTATCCTCGGAAGTGGGTGCCTATTCTTCTTAGTGAGTTTATTCAACTCTCTATAATCCATATATAAGCGAAGCGAACCATCCGTCTTAGTGGAGTACACAACCAGAGCACCCCATACAGATATGCTTCGCCTATTAAACCCTTTTTCAAGTAGCTCCCCTACTTGTTTGCTAAGATCCCTCGATTCTCTTGGAGCCATGTGGCGCATAGGCAATGTAACTGGCTTTGCATTGTCCACAAAGTATATACGAAAATCAATCTTGCGCCTTGGAGGTAAGCCCCGAACCTCCTCAAAATCATCTGAATACTCACAGACTACTGGAACAGAACGCAGATCATCGATAGATGCATCAAGTGACTCTAGGAAACTAAGCATGATCGACCCTTTAGGGTCACAAGAAATCTCGAGGGTCCTCCTATGGCAAGTCAAATGTTTAATGACCCTCCTCTCACAATCCAGAATGGCACCATGCACGGCTAGCCAATCCATCCCTAGAATAAAACCATAGCCCATGAAACCAAGCACATATGCGTCGCATTCGAACTCGACGCCCATCACAGATATTCTCAAACCCTGAAAAATCATAGACAGATAAGCCGTATCCTCAATGGGGTTTGAGACAACCACGGGATCAAAAACCATACTAGTACTAAGGTATAGAGACTCAACCACAGAATCAGTTATAAAAGAATGCGAAGCCCTCAAATCAAAAAGAGTTCTCACATGATGGTTGAAAAGAGAAATCAAACCTTCAACGGAAACTTTCCTACCTCTGTCTGGAGCGCTAGCCATAAGAGCATCCACCAGCCCTCCTGAAGATCTTGCCCTTTGACCTTGTCCTTGCTTCTTCGGACACTCCTTAGAAAATTCTCCAACCTCTCCACAATTGAAATAAGCATTCTTCTTTCTTTTAAAGTCCTTGATCAAGTGACCCTCGTGTCCGCCATAATGACACTTCGTATTGTCTCGAGCTTTGCCGTTATTTTTGCCCTTCTTTTGTTGTTGTTCTTTCTTGGGACTGTTAACTGGCTTATTTGGTCTGATTTCCAAAAGTACATAAGAACGCTCGACTCAACGCATCACGTGGACCTAAGGCCAGGAGGGACCCTTAGGAGCAAAGGAAAAAGGATCGAAAAGGGACCTCGCCGCCCAGGGCCTCGCAGCATACCTAACACATTTATGAACCAAGGCTTCGAATCCCTTGGAGTTGCAGGCCCGGACCTCAAAGACCCAAGCACCCATGCATACGGCCTTCGTGGCTCTCAAGATATGAACTTCATACCCCTCGAGGTGCGAATTTCGCACCCCTAAGGGGTGCAAAATTCGCACCCAGTAGGATGCGAAATTCACGCCCAGCGGGGTGCCAAATTCATACCTAAGTGTTAGAATTCGTACCCTGAGAAGTACGAAATTCGTACCCATCGGAGTACGAATCTCGTACCCCAAGGAGCATGAATCTTGTACCCCAAGGGGTACGAACTTCGTACCCCCGAAGGGTACGAGTCTCGTACCCGCTAGGATGCGATATTTGTACCTATAGGGTGCAAATTATTTGCACCCACCTGTGGTACGAATTTTGCATGCCATGAGGTGCGAAATTCACACCCCTTGAGTTGCGAAATTCGCACCCTAGGGTTGGGTGCGAAATATGAAGGTGCGCAGGGTCCAGGTGCGAAATTCTGGGTGTGGTCCTCCATTTCTGCCTACTCATACCTACTCATGCCTAACCCCTCTCCTATAAATACCCAATAGCCTCATACTTCAAATGGGTTGGAATTTGTGAGCTTTAAGACCTCTAGAGAGCTCCTCTAACGACATCTCCACTTTGAGGAAGAAGAAGGGAAAAAGTGTCTTTATGATAATTATGACATCATATACCTGAGAGATAAATGTAATGAGGTGTCGTGAGATGTTCTTGACCTGGTAACTTTGTTTTATTAATAATATTCCAACGAATTTTCAAAGTGGACGTAGGCCTCTCTCGAGGCTGAATGAAACATCCCACCTCCGTTAAGGTCACTCACAAAGGGAATGCCTTAACTTCGGTGGAGCATTATAGGTAAAAGATACAGATAATTTACAAGATAGACATATAAACAGTGGAAAAACTAAATTTATTTCATAAGTACTCTCTTCAAGCTGGAAATGATACGAACTAAGCCGAAGTATTCCCTCCTTGCGGACCTGGGGGAGGAAACGGAAGAAAAGAAGACGAAAGAAAATGGGTCAGACATGAGTCTGGTAAGTCCAGTGATTATTTAGCATGTAAAACAAGAAAAAGGATAATGACATGAATAAACTGAATCTAGTACAACTTCCTATAAATAAGATAATAAGGCTGAATATGCTATCATACTCATTATTAATCCTCTGCACCTGCTTATAAGTGTTTCAACTCGCACCACGTGTTCAAGACAAATGATCCCCTTTTTATCGATTGGCTCCTACTCGTATACGTTTCGCACTTGTGTCATTCGGCCCTGCATGATTGTAGATACATGTGCTAGTCCCACCATGGGGTGTATCAAATTCTATGGTGGCAAGCCGACACAATTCAAGATGCACAGAGTATAACTACTAATGCTCAGTGTCTGCTTTTTACCACTCCGGAGTACAAGCACGACCGCATTCCGTCGGAACCTATACTGACGCACCACCCGCCGCGACTGCTTATAATCAGCCCAGTAATCGTGCTCCACCCTGCCTAGTTCAGGGTACCGTGATACATCTATGTGGGTTACTGCTGAAATGGGTCCCTTTTATTAGGGTTTCCTAATCAACATGTTAAAATGGTTAAGGGTTCTCAAATTAACCTAACCCCACCCAACAATTTAGTTAACATGTTGCATTGGTTAAGTGTTGCCTTAATTAACTTAACCCTACCATTCCTATCTTAGCTTTAATTCATTAATTAAAGTACCAACCACTCACATTAGATATGTATTGTTGCGGTTGCTGGATGTGCCGGTTGGTTCCGGGCAGTCTTACACCGCAACTCAATCTAACCTAGGGTTCTTTTGGGCTTGATGCACTAACCTCTCACATTAGATATATATTTTTATGGTTGCTGGATGTGCCGGGCGATTCCTGGCAGTCTTACACCGTAACTCAATCTAACCTCGGGTTAGGCATGTTCGTCTTTACTTGATTTACATATTTACTTTTCATATTTATATGTAGATTTCCCACAATTATTGCCATTCAAGTCATGCCCAATTTTTCCTCTAAATCATATTCAAAAATTTTGGTATATAAATTATACCATTTTTATGCCACTAATCATTTATATATTTATGGGCCAAATTATGCCAAATATAAATTTAAAATTTTTCCCAACGTTACCCCCGTCATACGTTCGCAAAATTCACATAGAATGTTAGGCTCGTAACTTAGCCTGACTTATATACAAAAGGGGAAAGAAGGTAACATGTGCCATTCATACAACATAATAAGGATCTAACTAAACATGTGTCATATAAATTTTGGCATAAAACAATGAACTTGCATTTTTGGATCCAATTAACATGAGTCTTAAGCATATGAAATTACCCAAATCCAACTAGGCATGTAAATGTAAACTTGCAATTTGGATCCAATAAAAATGAATCTTAAGCATATAGAATTACACAAGTTCAACTAGGCATGTGAATGTAAACTCGCAATTTGGATCCAATAAATACGAATATTAAGCATATAGAATTACACAAGTTCAACTAGGCATGTGAATGTAAACTTTTATTTTTGATCCAATAAACATGAATCTTAAGCATATGGAATTACTCAAGTTCAACTAGGCATGTAGATGTGAACTTTTATTTTGGATCCAATAAACATGAATCTTAAGCATATGGTTTTACACAAGTTCAACTAGGCATGTGAGTGTGAATTTTTATCTTGGATTCAATTTTCATAGATCTAAATGTATATCTAAATATAATACATGTCTTAGCCTAACAACTTGCATGTAACATAACATGAAAAGTCACCAAATTTACATGGTTGGTTTAACATCAACATAATAACCACAATAGCTTAATAACTTGCAAGTAACATAACATGAATAACTCACCAAATTTACATAATACATGATTGGTTTAACACCAACATAATAACCACATTAGTCTCATAAGCATATACGATAGAATCATTACAAGAATAGACATGAATCAGCATCATCATTATCTTACAACTAAGAATAACAATAGTTTTCACTTTATTACAAATCGTAATTTTTAATCATTCACATCTAAATAATAACAGGACTTACAAACAAAAGAAAGTCTTATTTTCTGGGATCTGTTTCTAAAACTGAAAAGCAATCCCTTGAAGAAGACTGTCAATTCTCTAAGTTAGTTTTGATTTGTAGCTTTTAACTTGTTTTCTAATTGAAGAAGAAATGGTGGCTAGGCTAGAACGGTCATGGACAACATGGTGGCTCCTTGGAATGAATTTGTGTGATTTATGGTTTGAGGATTAGGGTTGCTTTTATAGAAGTTTAATCTTATGTGAGCCGTTAGATCATTCTAGGAGCAATCATAACCGTCCAGACTAGATAGAGTTATCCAGAATTGTCACCTATGCCCTAGTGACTCAGAAACCAGTCAGAAAGGACTCAAAAACAAGTCAGAATCATCACAGTTTTGGATCTGGGCGAGGGGGTAGGTCGACCTATATAGGGGAGGTCAACCCCTTGGTCGACTTGGCCTGAGGCGGGAAATATCCCGCCCAGCCCTTGTAACACCCCAGATTTTTGAATAATCAAATTAACTAAAATAAAGAATAATTAATCTCAGACGTGAGAATTAAGGGAATGGGGTTGCGCCATTGTGTTCGTCTCGGAATTCTGGTTGAAATAGAGTCCGAGTTTGCGGGAAACGGGTACCGGATGAAGGAGTTATGGATGAACGAAGTTTGGTGGCAAAAGAGAGAAAAAAAATATTTGCAATGGCACACTTGGGAAGTGCGCCAGTACAAATTTGCACTGGCGCACCTGCCAAGTGCGCCCAGGCCGAGGCAGCAGGCCTGCACAGCTTTCTGGTTCAGACTGACCCATGTTGCTAAGTCCTTTCTGACTCCTTGCTGAGTCATTTGGGCTGAGGTGTCACCCTATCATGACTGAATGGTTTTGGTTAACCCTAAGATCTTCTGACGGCTTAAATTAATTCAAAACTCTATAAAAAGACCCATAGACTCAAATCCTAAATCGGAATTAAAACTGAAACTATGGCCGTCAAGCTGTCGTCTTGAACCCTAGAGTAGCCGCCATAAATTAAAGAGGAAGAACAACAAATCAAATCAGTTCTATTCAAGCCTAACAACGAATCTTCTTCAAAGGAGAGCTAATTCAACTTCAGAAATCAGAATTCAGAACTCAAGACCGCTTTTGAGTAGTGAGTTCGATTGTTTTAATAAAATAATTAGTAAATTAATTGGATTGAGTTTTGATGCGGATAATTTGGATATGATGTGAATTATTGACTGCATGTTGTAATTATGTTGTAGAATTGTGTTGTAATTTCTATGATATTATGTTATGATGCTATCATTTACGATGTAAAGTTATGATGCTATCACCCATGTTATAATCCTATGATTGGCTTATGTCCAGTTGAATCATCATGTTTCATATGCTAGCTTGGTTATGTTGATTCATATGATAAATCATATGTATGCAATTTTAGATTTTGATTTAAACATGAATCATATACAAGTTGGGTAAAATTATAGGTGACCTTACATGGTTATGACACCTATTTTATGTGAAAATTTGATTAAAAGTTAGGCTATGACATGTGTGAGTTATATGCTAAATTCTACATGATACTTTACATGTTAGATGTAAGTTTACACCATTGTTATGATGCATAAATCGCATATGCAAGTTTGTATAAATATATGAGTTTGGGATGTGAATCATGTTATGCAAGTTTAGGTTTATTGCCTATGCAAGTTTACACCTTTAGATGTAGATCTATGACATACATGATTTATGCAAGTTTGTGACCATTTTCTCAACAAGTTCACACCTTTAGATTTGGATTTATGACATATGTTGTTTATGCAAGTTGTAACTTTGGCCTATGCAAGTTTTAGATGTAGAACATCATTCACACATGCAAGTTCACCCCTATGTTAAGATTTATGTTTAAATTATGTATATATTGTGATGTTTTCTCTTTATTCCATGAGTTAGACTATTCGAGTCTAACGTATATTTTACATTAAACGAACAAACGTACAACGTGGGAAGGGGATAATATTAAAAGATTTAATTGGCATAAATGCCTTAAAAGGCATAAAATAAAATTGTGGTGAAAATTGGTATGATTTTACATACCATAAATGGATGGACATAATTGAGTCAATTATGGACATCCTTAAATTTGGAATTGATTAACAATTTGAATAGGGAAATTAATTCAAATTGGGGAATGATTAATTATGAGTAATTAGTCGTTTAAGGCACGAGGTTAGGCTCTTTTGTGGTGTAAGACTGCCCGGACCTGCCTGGCAATTCCAGCTGCCACAAATGCCAGTCTAATGTGAGAGGTCTTAGGCACAAATTAAATATGTAATAATTGTAAAGACACGAGGTTAGGCTCTTTTGTGGTGTAAGACTGCCCGAACCCGCCCGTCAAATCCAGCTGCCACAAATGTCAGTCTAATGTGAGAGGTCTTTATGAGGTTGCAGTCTTAATGAATTAAGAAACACTTAACCAGATAAGCATGCAGTGGGATATGAGGGGGTTAAGTGGGTGCCTTGGGTGGCATGTGGAATCTAGTGGGTGCCTTGGGTGGCATTTGGAAATACGATTAGAAACACTTAACCAAAATTTAAACAGGTAATTGAAACATGAATAAGAAGTGGATCAAGTGGGATGTACTAGAGGGGACCAAGCTTAGGTGAACAGCTTGTGTCAAGTAATGGGGGCCCATTTCAACCAGTAACCCATACGTATCTTTGTGGGCTCGACCCAAGTCGAGGACGGGACACACATACTGGGCTTGACTGTAAGAGGCCAAACCGGGTTACCGGTGGCAACGCAAGTCCAACGGGTTCATATGCGTGTGTGGACCCGGGCTGGTAGGTAAGACGTTGTTGCATCGTGTAGGTATAAGTTGTGCATCATTGGTGGTACCGGGTTGCCACTTTGGGGAGCGATACACCCCACTGTGGGGCCAGCACGGGTATCTACGAGTTAAGGAGCCGATCGCTTAGGGGTAGTGGGTACACCTAGTGGAGATAGGGGCAGGAGGCACCTATGAAGGCAGCTAAGGGTGCACGAAACTACAAATATCATTATTAAGTCTATAGGCGGGATCAACCTTAGGGTGACTAGTGGTGGTGCAATATAGCAATTATCTCATAGTGGTGGTGCAGTATAGCAATTATATCATAGTGGTGGTGCAGTATAGCAATTATCTCATAGTGTTGGTGTAGTTTAGTAATTATCTTACAGTGGGTTAGGTGCGCTTTAACGATATCGTTGTTCATCTTGTTTCCTTGTTTACTCTGTCATACTCAATGGTTCATGGTCATTTCCTTATTTTCCAACTTATGTCATAGTCTAGTTACTTTGTTAATTATATTGTTAAAGTTATCGCACTCTCCAGACTTTATGTCTGACCCCCCTTTGTTTCCTCCTCTTTTCTTCCTTCCCCCCAGGTGCTCAGGTTGGAACTAGCACCAGTGGAGCTTGATTTTGGACTGCTTTTAGAAGATTGCTTGGATCGCTGAAGTAAAGTTCAGCTTCTCTTTTATGCATGGCTATTTTGTATTGGGGATTATGTCTTTCAATTTATGTACTTTTGGTAGTCAAGATGGATATTATGTACTTTGACTCTGGTTTTTGATGATGTAAGCAAACATATGTGTTTTCCGCTGCAATGAAATAAAGTTTTAAATCATTGAGTACTGTTTATATCTATCTTGTTGTTAAGTTTCTGTTATATACTTACTTAAAACGCTCCATAGAAGTTAATGCATTCCCTTTGTGAGTGACATTAATGGACGTGGGGTGTTACACATGGTATCAGAGCTGAAGGTTACCAAAACAGATATGAATTTTGAAAAACTATTTTTCAATTTTTTTTTTTTTATAAAGAAGTACTTTCAAAAGTATGTTTTAATAAATGTAGTTTCAAGAGAAAAGTATATTTTTGAAAGCATAACCCCAAGAGCCATATATCTTTCCCTCGGTTCTTTTATATTGAATCTTTCCTTTTTCGTTTCAGCATGTCTGAAGCACCTGAGATACCAGAGGGTGTTCATGTACTCGGTTGGTTTCGTCAATATCTCGAGGCTAGGGCCGCCACCGTAGGTCCAGCAAATGATCCTCCTCCTCCTCCCCCTCCTCCTCGCGTCGATACTTTTTCTAAGATATGTAAGGACTTTAGAGCAATGGGTGGAAAACCTTTTCACGGGACGGAGACATTTGTTGAAGCTCGTAACTGGCTAAAGGAGGTGGAAGAATTGTTTAGAATCTTTGAAGTGGATGATGGAAGAAAAGTCTAACTAGCTGCCTAGCTAATGAAGGATGAGGCCTCATTTTAGTGGGAGGTCACTAATGGGGGATGTCCAGTCGATACATGGCTATATTTTAGGCAGAGGTTTGAGGCGAAGTTTCTCTCGTGGGCTGAAGAGAATTTATACATGGAATGGTTTTTGGCGCTGAAGCAAGGGAATTTATCGGTGAAAGAGTACGTCAACAAATTCAACCAATTGGCAAAGTTTGGCTTGGACTTGGTGAATACTCCAGAAAAGAAGGATCTAAGATTTGTTAAGGGTTTAAACGAGCCGCTTCATGGGTTAGCTATGACCCACATTCCCATGGGGGCTACCTTCGAGGGACTAGTTGACATGGCGCTCATGCATGAAGAGGAGAAGGGCGCCAATGCTAATAAGGCACCCGAGAAGAAAGGGGATCAAAAAAAGTCACAACAACAACAACAGAACAAGAAAGGTGGCAAAGGCAACAATGCTAAGGGGAAGAAGAAATGCTTTAAATGTGGGACACCAGGCCATCTAAGCAAAGATTGTAGGAAGAAAAAGAAAACTGGTTGTTTCCACTGTGGCGAGGCGGGACATCTTATTAAGGACTGCCCAAAGAAAGGGCAGAGGGCAGGGTCTACCTCGGGAGGACAGGTGCAGGCTCTTATGGCACCAGGGCAGGCAAGGGGACAAGTTCAAGCTCTCGTGGTCCCACCGCTGCAAGAACGAGGTCGAGCAATTTCCGTTGAAAGTTTAGTTTTTCTGTTTGATCATCACATCCGTACTTTATTCGATTCTAGCGCATCACATTCCTTTATATCTACATCATTAGTTGAAACACTGCACCTACATAG
The DNA here is from genome assembly GCA_030737875.1 of Allium sativum. NCBI lineage: Eukaryota > Viridiplantae > Streptophyta > Magnoliopsida > Asparagales > Amaryllidaceae > Allium > Allium sativum. The sequence goes on along the minus strand of CM060927.1, from coordinate 191,421,141 downwards.
TCTTGTTACTGATCCCTTGGTAGTCTCAAATCCTATTGGTGATACGGCTCATCTTTCTATGATTTGTCGGGATTTGATAGTGTTTATCTTGGGCGTTGAGTTTGAGTGCTACGCTTTTGTTCTTGGCTTCATGGGCTATGGTTTAATTCTAGGTATGGATTGGCTCACTAGATATGGGGCCATCCTAAATTGTGAAAGAAGGGTAGTTAGATTGTTGACTCGTTGTGAAAAGACCCTTGATATTTCTTGTGACCCTAGAGGTCCAGTAATGCTTAGCTACCTAGAATCCCTTGACGCATCCGATGATGATTTACATTTTGTTCCCATAGTCCGTGAATATGCTGATGTCTTCGATGAGGTGAGGGGTTTACCCCCAAAACGTGAGATGGACTTTCGAAAATATCTAGTAGATAATGCAAAGCCAGTTGCATTGCCAGTGCGCCACATAGCTCCAAGAGAAAGAAGAGAACTCAGTAAGCAAGTGAAAGAATTGCTTGAGAAGGGGTTCATCAGACGTAGTATATAGGAGTGGGGTGCTCCAGTAGTGTTTGCCACAAAGGCGGATGGGTCCCTTAGACTTTGTGTGGACTGTAGAGAACTTAATAAGCTTACTAAGAAGAATAGACAACCACTGCCAAGGATTGACGATCTTTTCGATCAGTTAGTTGGCGCCTAAGTGTTTTCGCAGTTGGACTTAGCCACTGGTTTCCATCAGTTGAGAGTGGCTGAGGATAGCATAGACAAGACTACCTTTAGGACTCCAGACGGTTTCTTCGAGTGGCTTGTGATGCCCTTCGGTTTGACAAACGCCCCCGCATACTTTGTTGACTTGATGAGTAGTGTGTTTAGGGAATACCTTAATAAATTCGTGGTAGTCTTTGTGGACGACATCTTGATCTTTTCTAAGAACGAGGAAGAGCATGCCCTACATCTTAAGGAAGTGTTGGAGACTCTTCGAGCGCATAGTCTTATAGCTAAATTTCTAAATGTCACTTTTGGAGGAAGGAAGTGCGATTCTTAGGGCACGTGGTTTCCAAAGAAGAGATAGCTGTGGATCCCGCGAAGGTAGTGGCCATCCAAGATTGGAAGGTTCCTAAAAATGCTACCGAGGTGAGGAGTTTCTTAGGGTTGGCTGGCTAACATAGGAAGTTCATCAAAGACTTTGCAAAAATATCAGCCCCATTAACACGCTTGACGAAGAAGAACTTAGTTTTCATGTGGGACGTAGATAGTGATGATGCGTTCCAACGTTTGAAGAGAGCTTTGACCACAACCCCAGTCTTATTGTTGCCAGATGGGAGTAAGCCATTTACCGTTTATACCGACGCTTGTGGGACAGGACTAGGCGCAGTCTTAATGCAAGAGGGAAGGGTAATAGCCTATGGTGGAATGGAGCTGAGAGTGCATGAAAGAAATTACACTACACATGACCTAGAGTTGGCCGCTATTGTCTTTGCACTTAAGTCTTGGCGTCATTATCTTCTTGGCGAAAAATTCGAATTATTCACTGACCACAAATCGCTAAAATACTTATTCTCTCAGAAGGACTTTAACTAAAGGCAGCAAAGGTGGATGGAATTCTTAGCATCCTTAGAGGTCAGACCTACGCTTTTGGGACGGATTGGTAAGGCACAGCGAGACGACGCACAGTTGGTTGAGTTAGTAGAAAAGCTCAAAAGAGGGGAGTCATCCAGCCATCTCCGTAGGTATACCCTAGATGATAAGGGTTGGTTACGTTGGGACGGTAGACTTTGTGTACCACAGGACGAGAACTTGAGGAAGACCATTCTTGATGATGCACATCGTTCGAAGATGACCATCCATCCCGGCGGGGACAAGATGTACATGGATATGAGATTAGTTTACTTTTGGGACGGAATGAAGAAGGACGTGGTAGAGTTTGTTGCTAGATGCTTGGTGTGCCAACAAGTAAAAGCAGAGCAAAAGAAGCCCGGTGGATTGCTTCACCCATTGGATGTCCCACAATGGAAGTGGGAAAGTGTTTCAATGGACTTTGTTGACGGATTACCAAGATCGAGGAAGGGTAATACGGGGATTTGGGTCGTGGTAGATAGACTTACTAAGAGCGCCCATTTCATTCCCGTAAAGAGTAAGAGGACTACTCCATGGTTAGACTCCGTATACATTAGAGAAATAGTTCGTTTGCACGGTGTTCCCTCTAGCATAGTGAGTGACCGCGATCCCATTTTCACTAGCGAATTTTGGACGAGCTTGCAAGAGGCGGTAGGGACTCAGTTATGTTTGAGCACCGCATATCATCCTCAAACGGACGGCCAGACCAAGAGGATGAATCGTATTCTAGAGGACTTATTGAGGTTGTGCGTCTTAGATTTCGGAGGTACATGGGAGGAACATCTTCCGTTGGTGGAGTTCGCATATAATAACAGCTTTCAGTCTAGCATTGGCATGGCACCGTTCGAGGCTCTTTATGGACGGCCGTGTCGTTCGCCTACATGTTGGTGGGAGTCTACTGATAAGATCTTACTTGGACCTAATATGATTAGAGAGACTTCGGAAAAGATCGATTTGATTCGAAGGAGGATGAAGACGGCGCAAGATAGAAAGAAATCTTATGCGGACAAGAGAAGGTTAGATCTTGAGTTTGATGTTGGGGACATGGTCTTTGTCAAGGTGGCTCCATTACGGAACGTCGTTCGCTTTGGGTCCGTTGGGAAGTTAGCACCAAGATTCGTAGGGTCGTTTCCTATTAAGGAAAGGATTGGGAAGATGGCGTATAGAGTGGAGTTTCCCGAGAGACTTAGTGGTGTACACGACGTATTCCATGTATCACATTTGAGGAAGTGCTTGCACGAGACCGTGGAAGTGGTAGAGCCGAGCTTGCTTAGAGAGGTAGAGATCGAGCGTGATGCGACGATTCGACGAGCTCCTACGTGCATTCTTGGGTCGGAGATTAAGAAGTTGAGGAATCGAGAGGTTAAACTAGTCAAAGTGCAATGGGGAGATGATGAGAGCAACGCTACTTGGGAGACGGAAGCGAAGATGCGTTCATTATACTCTTTCCTTTTCGAGGGTATGTCTTTTAATTTCTCCTTTATCGCTTACCTTGTACTTATCTTATCTTTAGTATGTCCTCTCGTTAGTACCTTTGACCTTTAGATAGGGAAGTCCTATGGTTGAAACATGTGTTTGAGACATGTTATGTATGATGGATGCATGTGGATGCAAGTGGTTGCAAGTGGTTGTTCGTGGATGCATATACACACACTTTAGGCACTAGATCGACTCAGTCACTTCATATTGCATATTGCATATAAATGTGTGTACATACTTAAGTAATGGATGTATAATGGTTGTACCATCATATGGATGTTGCATTTTGGTGAATGTTTGTGCACACATGTAGAAATAATATGTGTCGATAGGGTTCTTTCGCATACATAATGGACGCATGACACTATCATGGTTTGCATTAAGGAGGTCAACTGAATCAGTAGACCGCCTGATTTTGCATTAGATAAGGAACATATACACACACTTCTTGGATATGTTCATACAGCATTAGAAATTTTATAAGGACAATGGATGCCCATGTTTGATGGTTGAGTAGATGGTTGTTTGGATGGTAGGATATGCATTCTCCTTAACTTGGAGATTTCTGGGGAGAATTCCTTTAAGGAGGGGAGATTGTAACACCCCAGATTTTTGAATAATCAAATTAACTAAAATAAAGAATAATTAATCTCAGACGTGAGAATTAAGGGAATGGGGTTGCGCCATTGTGTTCGTCTCGGAATTCTGGTTGAAATAGAGTCCGAGTTTGCGGGAAACGGGTACCGGATGAAGGAGTTATGGATGAACGAAGTTTGGTGGCAAAAGAGAGAAAAAAAATATTTGCAATGGCACACTTGGGAAGTGCGCCAGTACAAATTTGCACTGGCGCACCTGCCAAGTGCGCCCAGGCCGAGGCAGCAGGCCTGCACAGCTTTCTGGTTCAGACTGACCCATGTTGCTAAGTCCTTTCTGACTCCTTGCTGAGTCATTTGGGCTGAGGTGTCACCCTATCATGACTGAATGGTTTTGGTTAACCCTAAGATCATCTGACGGCTTAAATTAATTCAAAACTCTATAAAAAGACCCATAGACTCAAATCCTAAATCGGAATTAAAACTGAAACTATGGCCGTCAAGCTGTCGTCTTGAACCCTAGAGTAGCCGCCATAAATTAAAGAGGAAGAACAGCAAATCAAATCAGTTCTATTCAAGCCTAACAACGAATCTTCTTCAAAGGAGAGCTAATTCAACTTCAGAAATCAGAATTCAGAACTCAAGACCGCTTTTGAGTAGTGATTTTGATAGTTTTAATAAAATAATTAGTATAGTAATTAGATTGAGTTATGATGCGGATAATTTGGATATGATGTGAATTATTGACTGCATGTTGTAATTATGTTGTAGAATTGTGTTGTAATTTCTATGATATTATGTTATGATGCTATCATTTACGATGTAAAGTTATGATGCTATCACCCATGTTATAATACTATGATTGGCTTATGTCTAGTTGAATCATCATGTTTCGTATGCTAGCTTGGTTATGTTGATTCATATGATAAATCATATGTATGCAAGTTTAGATTTTGATTTAAACATGAATCATATACAAGTTGGGTAAAATTATAGGTGACCTTACATGGTTATGACACCTAGTTTAAGTGAAAATTTGATTAAAAGTTAGGCTATGACATGTGTGAGTTATATGCTAAATTCTACATGATAATTTACATGTTTGATATAAGTTTACACCATTGGTATGATGCATAAATCACATATGCAAGTTTATATAAATATATGAGTTTGGGATGTGAATCATGTTATGCAAGTTTAGGTTTATTGCCTATGCAAGTTTACACTTTTAGATGTAGATCTATGTCATACATGATTTATGCAAGTTTGTGACCATTATCTCAACAAGTTCACACCTTTAGATTTGGATTTATGACATATGTTGTTTATGCAAGTTGTAACTTTGGCCTATGCAAGTTTTAGATGTAGAACATCATTCACACATGCAAGTTCACCCCTATGTTTAGATTTATGTTTTAATTATGTGTATATTGTGATGTTTTCTCTTTATTCCATGAGTTAGACTATTCGAGTCTAACGTATATTTTACGTTAAACGAACAAACGTACAACGTGGGGTAAAGGGGATAATATTAAAAGATTTAATTGGCACAAATGCCTTAAAAGGCATAAAATAAAATTGTTATGAAAATTGATATGATTTTACATACCATAAATGGATGGACATAATTGAGTCAATTATGGACATCGTTAAATTTGGAATTGATTGATAATTTGAATAGGGAAAGTAATTCAAATTGGGGAATGATTAATTAGGAGTAATTAAACGTCTAAGACAAGAGGTTAGGCTCTTTTATGGTGTAAGACTGCCCGGACCCGCCCGGCAAATCCAGCTACCACAAATGCCAGTCTAATGTGAGAGGTCTTAGGCACAAATTAAATCCGTAACAATTGTAAAGACACGAGGTTAGGCTCTTTTGTGGTGTAAGACTGCCCAGACCCGCCCGACAAATCCAGGTGCCACAAATGTCAGTCTAATGTGAGAGATCTTTATGAGGTTACGGTCTTAATGAATTAAGAAACACTTAACCAGATAAGCATGTAGTGGGACATGAGGGGGTTAAGTGGGTGCCTTTGGTGGCATATGGAATCTTGTGGGTGCCTTGGGTGGCATTTGGAAATACGATTAGAAACACTTAACCAAAATTGAAACATGTAATTGAAACATGAATAAGAATTGGGTTAAGTGGGATGTACTAGAGGGTACCAAGCTTAGGTGTACAACTTATGTCAAGTAATGGGGGCCCATTTCAACCAGTAACCCATACGTATCTTTGTGGGCTCGACCCAAGTTGAGGACGGGACACGCATACTGGGCTTGACTGTAAGAGGCCAAACCGGGTTAATGGTGGCAACGCAAGTCCAACGGGTTCATATGCGTGTGTGGATCCGGGCTGGTAGGTAAGACATTGTCGCATCGTGTAGGTATAAGCCGTGCATCATTGGTGGTGTCGGTTTGCCAGTTTGGAGAGTGATACACCCCAATGTGGGGCCAGCAGGGAATCTACGAGTTAGGTAGCCGATCGCTTGGGGGTAGTGGGTACACTTAGTTGAGATAGGGGCAGGCGGCACCTATGAAGGCAGATAGGGGTGCACGAATCTACCAATATCATTTTTAAGTCTGTAGGCGGGATCAACCTTAGGGTGACTAGTGGTGGTGCAGTATAGAAATTATCTCATAGTGGTGGTGAAGTATAGCAATTATCTCATAGTGGTGGTGCAGTATAGTAATTATCTCATAGTGTTGGTGTAGTTTAGTAATTATCTTACAGTGGGTTAGGTGCGCTTTAAAGATATCGTTGTTCATCTTGTTTCCTTGTTTACTCTGTCATACTCAATGGTTCATGGTCATTTCCTTATTTTCCAACTTATGCCTTAGTCTAGTTACTTTGTTAATTATATTGTTAAAGTTATCGCACTCGCCAGACTTTATGTCCGACCCCCCTTTGTTTCCTCCTCTTTTCTTCCTCCCCCCCCCCCCCCAAGGTGCTCAGGTTGGAACTAGCACCAGTGGAGCTTGATTTTGGACTGCTTTTAGAAGATTGCTTGGATCGCTGAAGTAAAGTTCAGCCTCTCTTTTATGCATGGCTATTTTGTATTGGGGATTATGTCTTTCAATTTATGTACTTTTGGTAGTTAAGATGGATATTATGTACTTTGACTCAGGTTTTTGATGATGTAAGCAAACATATGTGTTTTCCGCTGCAATGAAATAAAGATTTAAATCTTTGAGTACTGTTTATATCTGTCTTGTTGTTAAGTTTCTGTTCTATACTTACTTAAAACGCTCCATAGAAGTTAATGCATTCCCTTTGTGAGTGACATTAATGGACGTGGGGTGTTACAGCCCTCTTGTTCATATTTTGTTTGAATTTTGAATTTTAACTCTGAAATGTTTTAGTTTATTTAAATTCCTGAAACTTATTAGGGCCATAACTTCCTCATACGAAGTCCGATTTACGAAAACTTGAAATCCATTCCAAGCAAAATTTCGAGACGAATGCAATGGCGTAACCCGTTTCCCTTAATTCTCAATTTAAAAAAAAATTAAGTTTTCATTAATTCGTTCTTTTAACAGACACGGAAAATTCAGGGTGTTACATTCTCCCCTCCTTAAAGGATTTCATCTCCGAAATCTTCAAGTCACAAAGAATGTATATCCTACCATCTGATCATCCATCTACTCAACCATCAAACACAGGCGTCCATTGTCCTTAAAAGGCTTCTAATGCTTTCATGATGATATGCATAGTGTGTGTACATGTCCTTATATAATGCAAAATCAGGCGGTCTACTGACTCAGTTGATCTCCTTAATGCGAATTATGCCAGTGCCATGAGTCCATTATGCATGCAATTATTCCTAATCATACTTTCTACATGAGTGCACAACCATTCATACAAATGCAATGTCCATATGATAACACATCAAGTTCCAATCCATATACAAATGCATATATGCATATGCAATATGAAAGTGACTGAGCCGATCTAGTACCTAATGTGTGTGTATATGCATCCACGAGCAACCACTAGCAACCACTTGCAACAACTCGCAACCATCAATCATAACATGTTTCAAATACATGTTTACATCCATTGGTTTCTACCTAAGCATAAAGAATAGGACCGAGGAGATATACTTAAAAGATAGATATAAGCATGAATAAACTTATGGAAAAAGAGAACAAGGAGGTACCCTAAAAAAGAAAAGGGTAGGCTGCGTGTATTTTTCTCTCAGTTTCCCAAGTCGCATCTTCCTCAGTGTCACTCCATTGAACTTTAACAAGCTTAACTTCTCAGTTGCGCTGCTTTTTGAATTCCGTACCCAAGATACGAGTTGGAACTCATCTCACAGTCGCTTCTCGTTCCACTTCTACTTCCTCTAGTACGCTTGGCTCCACAACTTCCGTAGACTCATGTAAGCACTTTTCGTAGTTGAGAAACATGAAAAACATTATGCACTCCAGCCAGTTTTTCGGGTAGCTCTACTCTGTAAGCCATCGTCCCAATCCTTTCAATGATAAGAAATGGTCCTACAATTCTTGGTGCTAGCTTTCCTACGGACCCAAAGCGAATGACATTCCTCAAAGGAGATACATTAAGGAACACCTTATCTCCAACCTCAAACTCAAGGTCGGTCCTCCTTTTGTTTGCGTAGGACTTCTTCTATCTTGTGCAGCCTTCATCCGTCTTCTTATCAAGTCCACCTTTTCCGAGGTTTCTATAATCATGTCTGGCCCAAGTACGAGCTTGTCTACAGACTCCCACCAACAAGTTGGTGATCGTCATGGTCTTCCATATAAAGCCTCGAAGGGTGCCATGCCTATGGTGGCTTGGTTGCTATTGTTGTAAGCGAATTCCACCAAAGGAAGATGATCCTCCCATGTTCCTCCAAAGTCGAGAATGCACAATCTCAAGAGGTCTTCCAATACTCTATTCACCCTTTCCGTCTGACCATCGGTTTGGGGGTAACAGGCCATGCTTAAGCATAATTGTGTTCCTACAGCCTCCTGCAAACTCTTCCAAAACTCGCTCGTAAAGATAGGATCTCGATCACTCACTATGCTGGAGGGTATCCCATGGAGTCGAACTATCTCTTTATGATAAATGGATGTTAGGGACGAGGTAGTCCTTCTACTCTTAACAGGTATAAAGTGAGCGCTTTTAGTGGGCCTGTCCACTATTAGCCAAATAATGGTATTGTCCCTTCTTGACCTAGGCAACCCATCCACAAAGTCCATCGAAATGCTATCCCATTTCCACTGTGAGACCTCTAGAGGATGAAGCAGGCCAACAGGCTTCTTCTTCTCCGATTTGACATGTTGGCATATCAAGCACTTAGCGATGAACTCAGTTACATCCCTCTTCATGCCATTCCAAAAGAAAACCCTTTTTATTTCTTATACATCTTGTATCTACCTGGGTGTATGGTCAGCTTAGAATGGTGTGCTTCTTCGAGAACCGTCTTCACCAAATCCCTTCCTTGTGGGACGCATAATCTTCCATCTCGTCTCAACCAACCCTTATCATCGATGGAGTATCTATTGAGGTGACTAGAAATCTCACCCCTAATTCGCTTGTCCATCATATCAACTAGCTGAGGGTCTTCTCGTTGCGCGGTTCCTATTGAGTCCAAAAGAGTAGGTCGCACCTCTACCGATGCTAATAGACCAGGTACAATTTCAGAGGAGGGTCTATAGTTAAAGTTTGCTATGTACACCAAGCTTTCCCTTTCTACGAAGAGAGAACTTAGGGTTAGCTTCTTTCTACTCAGGGCGTCTGCTACTACATTGCCCTTGCCAGGGCTATAGGAAATCTCAAAATCATATGAGGCCAGAAATTCCATCCATCTTTGTTGTCTTAAGCTAAGATCTTTCTATGAGAAAAGGTACTTTAACGATTTATGGTCAGTAAACAATTCAAATCTTTCTCCTAGTAGATAATGACGTCATGACTTAAGAGCGAAAATAATGGGAGCTAGCTCCAAACCATGAGTTGGGTAGTTCTTCTCATGTGCCTTCAATTGCCTTCTCCCATAACAAACTACCTTTCCTTCTTGCATCAAGACAGCGCCTAATCCTGTGCCGCATGCGTCTGTGTATACGGTAAACATTTTGCTCCCATCAGGCAATGTCAGAACTGGGGCTGTTGTTAGAGCCCTTTTCAACCATTTGAAAGCAATATCGCAATCCAAATCACAAGCGAAAGTTAGGTTCTTCTTTGTCAATCTTGTGAATGGGGCTGATATTTTCGCAAAGTCTTTAAAGAACTTTCGGTAAAAACCCGCTAGCCCGAGAAAGCTTCGGACTTCGGTTGCATTCCATGGAACCTTCCAATCTTGCACCGCAATTACTTTTGCAGGGTCCACAGCTATCCCCTCTTTGGACAACACATGTCCAAGAAACCTCACTTTTTCTCTCTAGAAATGGCATTTGGTGAATTTGTATTTCAGATGATGTGCACGAAGAATATCCATGACTTTCCTTAAATGCAAAGCATACTCTTCTTCATTCTTTGAGAAAATCAAAATTCCGTCTACGAAGACCACCACAAACTTATTAAGGAACACCCTGAACACCCTGTTCATCAAGTCAACGAAGTAAGCGGGTGTGTTTGTCAAGCCAAAAGGCATGACAAGCCAATTGAAGAAACCATCTGGGGTTCTGAACGCGGTCTTATCAATGCTGTCTTCAGTCACTCTTAGCTGATGAAACCCGATAGCCAGATCTAGTTGGGAGAAAACCGAGGCACCTACTAGCCGATCAAACAAGTCATCCATTCTTCGAAGTGGGTGCCTATTCTTCTTAGTCAGCTTGTTTAGCTCCCTATAGTCAACGCATAGGCGAAGTGAACCATCCGCTTTGGTTGCGAATACTACTGGAGCACCCTATTCAGATATACTCCGCCTTATAAACCCTTTTTTGAGCAGCTCTTTGACTTGCTTGCTGAGCTCTTTTATCTCCCTTGGAGCCATGTGTCTAATGGGTAGAGCTACAGGTTTTGCATTATCAACAAGGTATATGTGGAAGTCTATTTCCCACTTCGGAGGTAAGCCCTTCACCTCTTCAAATACATCTGAGTATTCACGGACTACTCTAACAGACTGCAAGTTTTCAACAGACGCATCAAGAGATTCTAGGTAGCTAAGCATAACAGAATGTATGAGATTACAAGAGATTTCGAGAGTGTTACCGAGGCGAGTCATAAGTCCAACCACTCTCTTTTCACAATCGAGGAAGGTACCGTTACTGGATAACCAATCCATACATAGAATTAACCTATATCCCGTGAAGCCCAAAACATAGGCATTACATCTAAACCCAAAGCTTAGTATAGAAATTTCCAAATCCAAACAAATCATTGACAACTACGCTGAGACCCCAATTAGATTTGAAACAACCAAGGGATCCTCTACAATACTAGTGTCTAGGTGCAGAGATTCAACTAAAGCAGTGGATATAAAAGAGTGCAATGCGCCAGAATCAAAGAGTGTACGAACAGGATGATCAAAAAGATAAACTAAACTCTCAACAGAAATATTTCTACCTCGTTCTTGCGGTGGTGCTACGAGAGCGTGAACCTGCCCTCCAGAGGTAGATCCAGTCCTCTGCCCTTGCCCTTGCTTTCTTGGGCAGTCCTTAGCCATGTGTCATGTCTCGCCGCAGTGAAAAAACCCACCCATCTTCCTCCTTTTCTTTCTGCAATCCTTGATCAGATGTCCATGAATGCCACAAAAATTACACTTCCTCTTGTCACAGGGTTTGTTGTTCTTCCCGCCCTTCTTTGAGTCTATCTTCTTATTATGCGATTCCTCCACTTTCTTATTTTGAGGTGCTTCCACCTTTGCCTCTTTCTTGCCATCTTTGTCTTCCTCCTATAGCAGTTCCATGTCCACCAGTCTCTCATAAGTTGCACCCATAGGTATATGGGACATAGCTAGACTGTGCAGTGGCTCATTCAACCCCTTAACAAAACGGAGAGACTTCTTATAGGGGGTGTTCACTAACTCTAGCCCGAATCTAGCCAGCTGTTTGAATTGGTTGATGTATTCCTTGACTGACATACTTCCCTGTTTGAGAGCTAAGAATTTCTCCATCTGTAGGCTATGTTCTGCTTGTGAGAGGAATTTTATTTCAAACCTCATTCGGAAATCCTCCCAAGTTTCAACAGGCCTCTCAGCATTAGTAACTTCCCACCAATAAGAGGCTTCGTCTTTAAGCAACCATACGGCCAACTGTATCTTCAGCCTATCGTCCACTTTGAAGACAAGAAACAAATCCTCAGTTTCTTTGAGCCAGTTTCTTGCTTCTACAAATGACTCAGTTCCATTAAAGTTCTTTCCACCCATGGCTCGAAAATCCCTACATATCTTGGAGAAAGCATTTGCACGAGGAGGAGGAGGAGGAACTGCTGCAACTGGGGGAGGAGTAACGTCTATTGAGCCTGCATCATTAGTCCTAGCCTCTAGGTACCTTCCGAACCAGCCAGGTAACGGTACACCCTCTGCAAGGTTACGATCCCCAAACATGCTGAAACGAAAAAGAAAAGATTAAAAACAAAGGATAGGATGATAGTGCATATGGCTTTGGGGGAAATTATGCCCTTTTAAAACAACACTTTTTCTTGAAAATGCTTCTTTAAACTTCTTTTTGAAAATTAGTTTCCAAAAATTTTATCTGACCTGGCAACCATTAGCTCTGATACCAAGTGAAACACCCCACCTCCGTTAAGGTCACTCACAAAGGGAATGCCTTAACTTCGGTGGAGCATTATAGGTAAAAGATAAAGATAATTTACAAGACAGATATATAAACAACGGAAAAATAAATTTATTTCATAAGTACTCTTTTCAAGCTGGAAATGATTCGAACTAAGCTAAAGTATTCTGTAACACCCCACGTCCATTATTGTCACTCACAAAGGGAATGCATTAACTTCCATGGAGGTTATAAGTGAATATAGAATAGAAAAATTACAACAAGACAGATAATAAATAGTACTTGGAAATCTAAAACTTCATTTTATTGCAGCGGAAATTAAACATGTTTGTTACATCATAAAACCATAGATCATAACCAAGTACAATATCCATCTTGATAAAAACAAAATACATAATCCCATTGCATAAATAGCCATTAAAAAGATAACAAGCTGGACTTTACTTCAACGGTCCAAGCTTTCCAAAGAGAGATGAGGCAATTCAATCAAACTCCAATAGAGCTGGGCCCAACCTGACAATGCACGGCTTATACTTACACGATGCAACAACGTCTTACCTGCCAGCCAGGGTCCACACACGCATATGAAACCTGTTGGACTTGCGTTGCCACCGCTCCCCGTTTTGGCCTCTTACAGTCAAACCAGCATGCGTGTCCCGTCCTCGACTTGGGTCGAGCCCACAAAGATACGTTTGGGATACTGGTCGAAATAGGCCCCCACAAGCTACCCACCTAAGCTTGTCACTAGTATATCCCACTTAACCCTCTTAGTCATGTTCATTTACATGTGTGTTTGGTTAAGTCTTACTAATCGTATTTCACATGCCACTAAGGGCACCCCCTAGATTCCTCATGCCACCCAAGGCACCTACTTAACCCCCATGTCCCACCTTTTATCTGGTTAAGAATTTCTTAATTCATTCAGGCCATAACCTCATAAAGACCTCTCACATTAGACTGGCATTTATGGCAGCTGGATTTGCCGGGCGAGTCCGGGCAGTCTTACACTATAAAAGAGTCTAACCTCGTGTCTTTACAACCGTTATGCTTTAGTTTAGGCCTAGGACCTCTCACATTGGGCTGACATTTGTGACCACTGGATTTGCCGGGCGGGTCCGGGCAGGTTTACGTCACAAACGAGTCCAACCTCGTGTCCTAAGCATTGATAAACACTTAAAATCTTTTAGCCCAGTTTTAATAATTCCCTATTCAAATTATTAATTAAGTCAACTTTTAATGATGTCCATAATTGACTCAATTATGGCCATCCACTTATGGCGTGCAAAATCATATCAATTGCACCCCAACTTTTTAATATTAAATCCTTAATATTACCCCTACCCCACGTTTATACGTTCGCTTATTCAACGCATAATATAGGCTAGACTTGTATAGTCTAATACCTAGCACAAAGATAAATTATCGCAACATATAGACAATTAAAATAAATCTAATCATAATAGGGGTGAAACTTGCATAAACTACACATGTTAAGGATCAAAAGGTGTCAACTTGTTAAATGTCTCAATTTACATGATATGATCATAGCCCAAATCTATACATAAACTTGCATATGGGGTTTTTAGGCAACATAATGATGGTGTGAACTAGCATAGGATATCACATATGTCATAGCATAATTCTAGATGTCATAGTAGATGTCTTGGCATATGTTCATAACTTTTCTAATCAATCTAACTTGCATATGTGACTTGTCATATAGATCAACATAACCCAAACTTGATGATTTAATTAATATGAACTAACTAGCATAGGTGGTAACATCATGCCCTTTTTAACATGTATGATTCATCACAACTTAACATAGAAACTTTCAACATACATAACATCATCATAGCATGATTTATAACATATAAGATATCATCATCACATAACATTGGATTTACAATATACATGATAGCAAAAGGAGTTTACAACAACATATATGATAATTCACATCATCTACTAATAATTCATTCATAACTCAACCTAATTAAAATGATAATAATCTTGTTAAGATCATCATACTCACAATTTAGAGAAGAAAAGAGAGAGTTTTGCTTTGCTTTAGGGTTGAGAGAATTAGAATTGAATTTGCTTTTCTTCTTTCTTAGTTGGCGGCGGCTCCATTGATTTCCATGGCAACGGTAACTATTCTATTTTAATTAGGTTTAGGGTTAGCATTAGGATGTATTTATAGGTGTAGGAAGTTATTTAGGACCATTAGATTAACCCTGAACCATGAGAACCAATCAAATGCAAAATCTGCATTTCAGCGAATCGGCCCACGGGTTGACAGCCAAACACCCTGGATTAACCCCCAGTCGACCCCGCGGGGCTCCGGTCGACCTCAAAAATGGGCCGGTTCGGTTATTTCCCCTCCCAATTCGCTGTTTTGAACTTTTTCGCATATTTATTTATTTAATTTTTAATTTATATATATATATCAATATATATATTTCTCTGCGCAACCCATTTCACTTAATTCTGTTCTATAAATTAAGTATACTTTAATTTGTGAATTTTAATGTTTTAAAATTACGGAGTGTTACATTCTCCCTTCCTTAAAGATTTCGTCCCCGAAATCTCCAAGTCAAGAAGAATGTATATCCTACCATCTAATCATCCATCTACTCAACCATCAAACACCAGCATCCATTGTCCTTAAAAGACTTCTAATGCTTTAATGTTTATATGCACAGTGTGTGTATATGTCCATATCTAATGCAAAATTAGGCGGTCTACTAATTCAGTCGACCTCCTTAGTGCAATTCATGATAGTGCCATGCGTCCAATATGTATGCAAAAGATTCCTAATGATACATATTAATTCTATATGTGTGCACAATCATCCACCCGAATGCAACAACTATATGATAATACAACCATTATACATCCATTTTACTAAATACATCCATATATATGCAATATGCAATATGAAGTGACTAAGCCGATCTGGTGCCTAATAGCGTGTGTATATGCATCCACGAGCAAACAGTAGCAAACACTTGCATCCACTTTGCATCCACCATACATAACATGTCTCAAACACATGTTTCAACCATAGGATTATCCTAACTAAAGGTCAAAGATACTAGCGAGAGGATATACTAAAGATAAGATAAGTACAAGCTAAGCGATAAAGGAGAAATTAAAAGACATACCCTAAAAAAGAAAAGGGTATCGTGAACGCATCTTCTCTTCTGTCTCCCAAGTAGCGTTGCTCTCATCATCTCCCCATTGCACTTTGACTAGTCTGACCTCTCGATTCCTCAACCTCTTGATCTCTGACCCAAGAATGCGCGTAGGAGCTCGTCGAATTGTCGCATCACGCTCTATCTCCACCTCTCTAAGAAAGCTCGGCTCTACCACTTCCGCGGTCTCGTGCAAGAACTTCGTCAAAGGTGACACATGGAATACATCATGTACACCACTAAGTCTCTCGGGAAACTCCACTCTATACGCCATCCGTCCAATCCCCTCCTTAATAGGAAACGGTCCTACAAACCTTGGTGCTAATTTCCCAACGGACCCAAAGCGAACAACGTTTCATAATGGAGACACTTTGACAAAGACCATGTCCCCAACTTCAAACTCGAGTGCTGTCCTCCTCTTATCCGCATAAGATTTCTGCCTATCTTGCGCTGCTTTCATCCTCCTTCGAATCAAGTCGATCTTCTCCGAAGTCTCCCTAATCATATCGGGCCCAAGTAAGATCTTATCCGTAGATTCCCACCAACATGTAGGTGAACGACAAGGTCGTCCATAAAGAGCTTCGAATGGTGCCATACCAATGTTGGACTGAAAGCTGTTATTATATGCGAACTCCACCAATGGAAGATGCTCTTCCCACGTACCCCCAAAGTCTAGGATACATAGCCTCAACAGATCCTCTAGAATGCGATTCACCCTCTCGGTCTGGCCGTCCGTCTGAGGATGATATGCGGTGCCCAAACATAACTGAGTCCCTACCGCCTCTTGTAAGCTTCTCCAAAATTTGCTAGTGAAAATAGGATCGCGGTCGCTCACTATGCTAGAAGGAACACCGTGCAAACGAACTATTTCTCGAACGTATACGGAGGCTAACCATGGAGCAGTCCTCTTACTCTTTACGGGAATGAAATGGGCGCTTTTAGTAAGTCTATCTACTATAACCCAAATTCCCGTATTACCCTTCCTTGATCGCGGTAACCCATCCACAAAATCCATCGAGACACTTTCCCACTTCCATAGTGGAACCTCCAATGGGTGAAGCAACCCACCGGGTTTCTATTGCTCCGCTTTTACTTGTTGGCACACCAAGCATCTAGCGACATACTCAGCCACATCTTTCTTCATGCCGGCCCAAAAGTAAACTCTCTTCATGTCTTTGTACATCTTGTCCCCGCCGGGATGAATGGTCATCTTCGAATGATGTGCTTCGTCAAGAATAGTCTTCCTTAGGTCATCGTCTTTTGGTACACAAAGTCTACCGTCCCTACGTAACCAACCCTTATCGTCTAGGGTATACCTACGGAGATGGCTTGATGACTCCCCTCCTTTGAGTTTTTCTACTAACTCAACCAACTGCGGGTCGTCTCGCTGTGCCTCGCCAATCCATCCTAAAAGCGTAGGTCTGACCTCCAAGGACGCTAGCAAACCGGGTACGAAGTCAACGGAAGGTCTAAAGTCAAACATCGAAATGAATTCTAAACTTTGCTGCTCAACAAACAAAGGACTTAAGGATAATCTTTTTTTACTTAAGGCGTCTTCCACCACGTTATCCTTACCACGGGTATAGGCTATTTCGAAGTCGTAGGACGCTAAGAACTCCATCCACCTTTGCTGCCTTAAGTTCAAGTCCTTTTGAGAGAATAGGTATTTTAAAGACTTGTGGTCAGTGAATAATTTGAATTTCTCGCCAAGAAGATAATGACGCCAAGACTTAAGCGCGAAAACAATAGCGGCCAATTCTAGGTCATGTGTAGGATAATTTTTCTCATGCTCTCTCAACTGCCTTCCACCATAGGCTATTACCCTACCCTCTTGCATTAAGAATGCGCCTAGTCCTGTCCCACAAGCATCAGTATAAACGGTAAACGGCTTACTCCCGTCTGGCAATACTAATACTGGGGATGAAGTCAAAGCTCTCTTCAAACGTTGGAACGCATCATCACAATCTAAGTCCCATGTGAAAACTAGGTTCTTCTTCGTCAAGCATGTCAATGGAGCTGATATCTTTGCGAAGCCTTTGATAAACTTCCTATAGTAGCCAGCCAACCCCAAGAAACTTCTCACTTCGGTAGCATTTTTTAGGGACCTTCCAATCTTGGATGGCCACCACCTTCGCGGGATCCACGGCTATCCCTTCTTTGGAAACCACATGCCCTAAGAACCGTACTTCCTTCCTCCAGAAGTGACACTTAGAAAATTTAGCCTTAAGGCTATGCGCTCGTAGGGTCTCCAACACTTCCCTAAGATGTAGGGCATGCTCTTCTTCATCCTTAGAAAAGATCAAGATGTCATCTACAAAGACTACCACGAATTTGTTAAGGTACTCCCTAAACACCCTACTCATCAAATCAATAAAATATGCTGGGGCGTTTGTCAAACCGAAGGGCATCACTAGCCATTCATAGAAACCGTCCGGAGTCCTAAAGGCAATCTTGTCTATGCTATCCTCAGCCACTCTCAACTGATGGAACCCAGTGGCTAAGTCCAACTGCGAAAATACTGAGGCGCCAACTAACTGATCGAAGAGATCGTCAATCCTCGGCAGTGGGTGTCGGTTCTTCTTAGTAAGTTTATTAAGTTCTCTATAGTCCACACACATTCTAAGGGACCCATCCGCCTTCGTGGCAAATACTACTGGAGCACCCCACTCCGATATACTTCGTCTTATGAACCCCTTCTCAAGCAACTCCTTCACTTGCTTACCGAGTACCATCCTTTCACATGGAGCCATGTGGCGTACTAGCAAAGATACTGGTTTCGCATTATCCACAAGATATATTCGAAAATCTATCTCCCGCTTCGGAGGCAAGCCCTTCACCTCCTCAAACACATCCGAATATTCTCGGACCACTCTAACAGATCGTAAATTTTCCTCAGACGCGTCAAGCAATTCTAGATAACTTAGCATAACCGAATTTATGGGATTATAAAAGATTTCGAGAGTGTTGCCAAGGCGAGTCACAAGCCTAACTACTCTCCTTTCACAATCAAGAACGGCCCCATTTCTGGATAACCAATCCATTCCTAAAATTAGCCCATAGCCCATGAAGCCCAACACATAAGCATCACATCTAAATTCAACGCTAAGTATGGAAATTTTCAAATCCAAACACATCATAGACAAATAAGCTGAGCCCCCAATTGGATTCGAAACAACTAAGGGATCCTCTACTAAACTGGTGTTTAAGTGCAGTGATTCAACTAATGATGTAGAGATAAATGAATGATATGCGCTCGAATCGAATAAGGTACGGACAGGATGATCAAACAGAAAAACTAAGCTTTCAACAGAAATGGTTCTACCTCGTTCTTGCAGCGGTGGGACCGCGAGAGCCTGAACTTGTCCCCTAGCCTGCCCTGGTGCCATAAGAGCCTGCACATGTCCTCCCGAGGTAGCTCCTGCCCTCTGCCCCTTCTTTGGGCAGTCCCTCACTAAATGTCCCGCATCGCCACAATGAAAACAGCCTGTCTTCTTTTTCTTTCGGCAATCCTTGCTGAGATGGCCTGGTGTTCCACAGTTAAAGCACTTCTTCTTTCCCTTGCCATTATTGTCTTTTCCACCCTTCTTGTTTTGCTGTTGTGGTTTCTTCCGATCCCCCTTCTTCTCGGGTGCCTTATCAGCTTTAGCTCTTTTCTCCTCATGCATGAGCGCCATTTCTACTAATTTCTCAAAGGTGGCCCCCATCGGGATGTGGGTCATAGCCAACCCTTGCAATGGTTCATTCAAGCCATTCACGAACCTTAGAGCCTTCTTCTATGGCGTGTTTACTAAGTCCGAGCCAAACCTTGCTAACTGATTAAATTTATTGACATATTCTTTCACTGATGAGCTTCCTTTCTTCAATGTCAAGAACCTTTCCATATATAGATTTTCTTCCGCCCTTGAGAGAAACTTCGCCTCGAACCTACGTCTGAAATCCGCCCAAGAGTCAACAGGACGCTCCCTTCATCAACCAAGCTGCTAAACGAACTCTCCTCCCTTCTTCTACTTCAAAGATTTCTAGCAATTCTTCCACCTCCTTAAGCCAATCTCTAGCTTTCACAAACGTTTCTGACCCTTGAAATGGTTTTCCACCCAGCCTTGAATTCCTTGCACGTCTTTGCAAAAGTATCTACGCGAGGAGGAGGAGGAGGAACAGGTGCAACTGGTGGTGGAGGAACATTGGCTGGACCTGCAGCGGCCCTAGCCTCCAATAGCCTCCTATACCATCCTGGTATCGTTACACCGTCGGGTAGATTAAGATCTTCAGCCATGCTGAAACGAAAAAGGAAAGATTCAAAATGGAGAATTCGAAAGATAAAGATATGTGACTATTGGGGATTATGTTTTCTTAAAAACTTTTCTCTTTAAATTTATCATTAAAACACGTTTTTGAAAACACTTCTTCCAAAAATAACTATTTTTCTAAAGTATTTTTATCTGTTCTGGTAACCTTAAGCTCTGATACCACGTGTAACACCCCACGTCCATTAATGTCACTCACAAAGGGAATGTATTAACTTCCATGGAGGTTATAAGTGAATATAGAACAGAAAAATTACAACAAGACAGATAATAAATAGTACTTGGAAATCTAAAACTTCATTTTATTATAGCGGAAATTAAACATGTTTGTTACATCATAAAACCATAGATCATAACCAAGTACAATATCCATCTTCATAAAAACAAAAAACACAATCCCATTACATAAATAGCCATTAAAAAGATAACAAGCTGGACTTTACTTCAATGGTCCAAGCTTTCCAAAGAGAGATGAGGCAATTCAATCAAACTCCACTAGAGCTAGGCCCAACCTGAGGACCTGGAGGGGGAAAAAGTATAGAAATAGAGGGGGTCAGACATAAAGTCTGGCGAGTATGATAATTCTAACAATACTATTATCAAAATAACTAGACTAAGGCATAAGCTGGAAGACAAGTAAATGTCTATGAACTCTTAGGAAGATAAAGATAGCGTTTAAGATAACGTTAAAGATAACGGTAAAGGCACACCTAATTACTAACGAATAATTACTACACTGCACCGCACATCACTACACTGCACCACACCAATCACCCTATTGTTTGATCCCACTTGCTTAACACAGAAACTTAATAAATAGCCTTACGTACCCCTAGCTGACTACATAGGTGCCGTCTTCCCCTATCTCCAATAGGTGTACCCTACTACCCACTTTCGATCGGCTCCCTACTCGTAGATACCCGTGCTGGCCCCACAGTGGGGTGTATCACTCCCCTAAAGTGGCAACCCGATACAACTTGAGAATGCACGGCTTATACCTACACGATGCAACAACATCTTACCTACCAGCCCGGGTCCACACACGCATATGAAACCTGTTGGACTTGTGTTGTCACCGCTCTCCGTTTTGGCCTCTTACAGTCAAACCCAGCATGCGTGTCCCGTCCTCGACTTGGGTCGAGCCCACAAAGATACGTTTGGGATACTGGTCGAAATGGGCCCCCATAAGCTACCCACCTAAGCTTGTCACTAGTATATCCCACTTAACCCTCTTAGTCATGTTCATTTACATGTGTGTTTGGTTAAGTCTTACTAATCGTATTTCACGTGCCACTAAGGGCACCCCCTAGATTCCTCATGCCACCCAAGGCACCTACTTAACCCCCATGTCCCACCTTACCTTTTTATCTGGTTAAGTATTTCTTAATTCATTCATGCCATAACCTCATAAAGACCTCTCACATTAGACTGGCATTTATGGCAGCTGGATTTGTCGGGCGGGTCCAGGCAGTCTTACACCATAAAAGAGTCTAACCTCGTGTCTTTACAACCGTTATGCTTTAGTTTAAGCCTAGGACCTCTCACATTGGGCTGACATATGTGACCACTGGATTTGCCTGGCGGGTCCGGGCAGGTTTACGTCACAAACGAGTCCAACCTCGTGTCCTAAGCATTGATTAACACTTAAAATCTTTTACCCCAGTTTTAATAATTCCCTACTCAAATTGTTAATTAAGTCAACTTTTAATGATGTCCATAATTGACTCAATTATGGCCATCCACTTATGGCATGCAAAATCATATCAATTGCACCCCAACTTTTTAATATTAAATTCTTAATATTACCCCTACCCCACGTTTATACGATTGCTTATTCAACGCATAATATAGGCTAGACTTGTATAGTCTAACACCTAGCACAAAGATAAATTATCACAACATATAGACAATTAAAATAAATCCAATCATAATAGGGGTGAAACTTGCATAAACTACACATGTTAAGGATCAAAAGGTGTCAACTTGTTAAATGTCTCAATTTACATGATATGATCATAGCCCAAATCTATACATAAACTTTCATATGGGGTTTTTAGGCAACATAATGATGGTGTGAACTAGCATAGGATATCACATATGTCATAGCATAATTCTAGATGTCATAATAGATGTCTTGGCATATGTTCATTACTTTTCTAATCAATCTAACTTGCATATGTGACTTGTCATGTAGATCAACATAACCCAAACATGATGATTTAATTAATATGAACTAACTAGCATAGATGGTAACGTCAAGGCCTTTTTAACATGTATGATTCATCACAACTTAGCATAGAAACTTTCAACATACATAACATCATCATAGCATGATTTACAACATATAAGATATCATCATCACATAACATTGGATTTAAAATATACATGATAGCAAAAGGGGTTTACAATAACATATATGATAATTCACATCATGTACTCATAATCCATTCATAACTCAACCTAATTAAAATGATAATAATCTTGTTAAGATCATCATACTCACAATTTAGAGAAGAAAAGAGAGAGTTTTGCTTTGCTTTAGTGTTGAGAGAATTAGAATTGAATTTGCTTTTCTTCTTTCTTAGTTGACGGCGTCTCCATTGATATCCATGGCGACGGTAACTATTCTATTTTAATTAGGCTTAGGGTTAGCATTAGGATGTATTTATAGGTGTAGGAAGTTAT
Organism: Allium sativum; assembly: GCA_030737875.1. Classification (NCBI taxonomy): domain Eukaryota; kingdom Viridiplantae; phylum Streptophyta; class Magnoliopsida; order Asparagales; family Amaryllidaceae; genus Allium; species Allium sativum. The sequence goes on along the minus strand of CM060927.1, from coordinate 191,398,614 downwards.
TTAAGACCATTAGATTAACCCTGAACCATGAGAACTAATCAAATGCAAAATCTGCATTTGAGCGAATCGGCCCACGGGTTGACAGCCAAACACCCTGGATTAACCCCCAGTCGACCTAGCAGGGCTTGGGTCGACCTCAAACATGGGCCGGTTCGGTTATTTCCCCTCCCAATTCGCTGTTTTGAACTTTTTCACATATTTATTTATTTATTTTTTAATTTATATATATATATATCAATATATATATATATATACTTCTTTGCGCAACCCATTTCACTTAATTCTGTTCTAAAAATTAAGTATACTTTAATTTGTGAATTTTAATGTTATAAAATTACGGGGTGTTACATATTCCCTCCCTGCGGACCTGGAAGGGGGAACGGAAGAAAAGAAGACAAAAGAAAATGGGTCAGACATGAGTCTGGTAAGTCCAGTGATTATTTAGCATGTAAAACAAGAAAAAAGATCATGACATGAATAAACTGAATCTAGGACAGCACCCTAGAAATAAGATAATAAGGCTGAATATGCTATCGCACTCATTACTAATTCTTTGCGCCTGCTTACAAGTGTTTCAACTCGCACCACGTGTTCAAGACAAATGATCCCCTTTTTATCGATCGGCTCCTACTCGTATACGTTTTCCACTTGTGTCATTCGGCCCTGCATGATTGTAGATACCTGTGCCGGTGCCACCATGGGGTGTACCAAATCCTATGGTGGCAACCCGACACAATTCAAGATGCACAGAGTATAACTACTGATACTCAGTGCCTGCTTTTTCCCACTACGGAGTACGTGCACGATCGCACTCCGTTAGAACCTACACCGACTCACCACCCACCGTTGTTTTGACCGCTTATAATCAGCCCAGTAATTGTTCCCCACCCTGCCTAGTTTAGTGTACTGTGATACATCTATGCGGGTTACTACTGAAATGGGTCCCCGTTACTAGGGTTTCCTAATCAACTTGTTAAAATGGTAAAGTGTTCTCAAATTAACCTAACCCCACCCATCAGTTTAGTTAACATGTTACATTGGTTAAGTGTTGCCTTAATTAACTTAACCCTACCATTCCTGTCTTAGCTTTAATTCATTCATTAAAGCATAACCGCTTACGTCAGATATGTATTGTTGCGGTTGCTGGATGTGCCGGTCGGTTCCGGGCAGTCTTACACCGAAACACAATCTAACCTCAGGTTCTTTTGGGCTTGATGCACTAACCTCTCACATTAGATATATATTGTTACGGATGTTGGATGTGTCGGGCGGTTCCGAGCAGTCTTACACCGTAACCCAATCTAACCTCGGGTTAGGCATGTTCGTCTTTTACTTAATTTACAAATTTACTTTTCATATTTATATGTAAATTTTCCACAATTATTGCCATTCAAGTCATGCCCATTTTTTCCTCAAAATCATATTCAAAAATTTTGGTATATAAATTATACCATTTTTATGCCACTAATCATTTATATATTTATGGGCCAAATTATGCCAAATATAAATTTAAGGTTTTTCCCAATGTTACCCCCGTTATACGTTCACAAAATTCACATAGAATGTTAAGCTCGTAACTTAGCCTAACTTATATACAGAAGAATAAAGAAGGGAACTTGTGCCATTCATACAACATAATAAGGATCTAACTAAACATGTGTCATATAAATTTTGGCATAAAACAATGAACTTGCATTTTTGGATCCAATTGACATGAGTCTAAAGCGCATGAAATTACCCAAATCCAACTAGGCATGTAAATGTAAACTTGCAATTTGGATCCAATAAATATGAGTCTTAAGCATATAGAATTACACAAGTTCAACTAGGCATGTGAATGTAAACTTGCAATTTGGAACCAATAAATATGAATCTTAAGCATATAGAATTACACAAGTTCAACTAGGCATGTGAATGTAAACTTTTATTTTCGATCCAATAAACATGAATCTTAAGCATATGAAATTACATAAGTTCAACAAGGCATGTTGATGTGAACTTTTATTTTGGATCCAATAAACATGAATCTTAAGCATATGGTTTTATACAAGTTCAACTAGGCATGTGAGTGTGAATTTTTATCTTGGATCCAATTTTCATAGATCTAAATGTAGATCTAAACATAATACATGTCTTAGCCTAACAACTTGCATGTAACATAACATGAAAAGTCACCAAATTTACATGTTTGGTTTAACATCAACATAATAACCACAATAGCCTAACAACTTGCATGTAACATAACATGAATAAGTCACCAAATTTACATAATACATGATTGGTTTAACACCAACATAATAACCACAATAGTCTCATAAGCATATACAATAGAATCATTACAAGAATAGACATGAATCAGCATCATCATTATCTTACAACTTGGAAAAACGCTAGTTTTCACTTTATTACAAATCATAACTTTTAATCGTTCACATCTAAATAATAACAGGACTTACAAACAAAAGAAAGTCTTGTTTTCTGGGATCTGTTTTCTGAAATTGAAAAGCAATCCCTTGAAGAAAACTGTCAATTGTCAAAGTTAGTTTTGATTCGTGGATTTTAACTTGTTTTCTAATTGAAGAAGAAATGGTGGCTAGGCTAGAACGATCATGGACAACACGGTGGCTCCTTGGAATTAATTTGTGTGATTTAATGTTTGAGGATTAAGGTTGCTTTTATAGAAGTTTAATCTTATGCGAGCCGTTAGATCATTCTAGGAGCAATCACAACCGTCCAGACTAGATAGAGTTATCCAGAATTGCCACCTATGCCCTAGTGACTCAGAAACAGGTCAGAAAAGACTCAGCAACAAGTCAGAATCGTCACAGTTTCGGATCTGGCCAAGGGGGTAGGTCGACCCCCAGGTCGACCCCTAGGTCGACCTGTATAGGGGAGGTTGACCCCCTGGTCGACCTGGCCTTGGGCGGGAAATATCCCGCCCAGCCCGCTTCTTCGTCTTTCGTTTGAATTTTGAATATTAACTCAGAACTATTTTAATATATTTAAATTCTTGAAACTTCCGAGGGCCATAACTTCCTTATACGAAGTCCGATTTATGAAAATTTGGACTCTATTTCAAGCAGAATTTCTAGATGAATGCAATGGCGTAACCCGTTTCCCTTAATTCTCACTTTAAAAAATTAGGTATTCTTTAATTCGTTCTTTTAATAGACACGGAAAATTTAGGGTGTTACACTGAACCACTATAAATCTCTCATTTTATTTATCGCTTTCTGCTCTTGTCTATACGACCAAATTAATAATTCCTAGTAATTGGATTCTTGGGTGTTTACAACATTTTTTTTTGTCGTCAACTTTTGGTGCTTTCATTGAGAGAACTCGGATTTGTGCCTTTGTCACCCCTTGTCATCTCGACTTCGACAAGCTTTAGGTTTCTTGGCTAAACCTGCCGCCGAGTCCGCTCATAATGACAAAGCGACCATTGAACGCAATGATTGGCTCTTCAGTCGCGGCCGAAGCCGGAACATCCCACCAGCCTTAATCGGTGGATATCCCGAGCACTAATGAAAACATCCCACCTAATGTGGATCCCGAAGCGCCTGCTACACAAGCTCAGATCCGGTCGCTTAGTAAAAAATATGAGAACATAGTGGTCAAGCTCAATCAAGCATTAAGGCATAACATCGACCTTATGTGACAAATACAGGAAAGTCAGCGCACCATCGGTCCACTTCAGCCAACCCAGAACAATGCTCGATCTCGACCAACTATCTCAGAAACTACCTCTTCTGAGTCGAGGGTCCCACATCAAAGAAGGAGGTTTAGTCTCATCAACAATGTCGCTGTCCGCACCAACGCCTTCAACCACGACAACAACAATGGCTACGCCAATGGAAATGGAAACGGCAATGGTGACTGAACTACATTAACAAATAGCGAGGGGGAACAATATCGACATTACTCTCGCTTGGTCATCAATGACGGACCGGGTCCAACCAACCAACCCCTTCCTCAACAAAACCCAATGGTCGCCCATTGAGTTGATGGACCTACCATTCCAGCGGGCCATGCTCTTCCAGGACAGGGTCTGCATTAACCCACTACGCCTCATCATCCACACCAGGATCCGATTATAGATGTCGAGGGCATGGAAAAATACGACCCAGACATTCATCATAGAAGACGCCCTCGCAACAGAACTCCGGAGCCTCGCCAAAATCCCATAATCCCGATGGTGGATCCCCATCCAACTATCTTCCCGACATGGTCCGGAGTATCATGAAGGAAATGCGAGGGAACGTACATGACTCATGGGAGGCCCACATTAGGCGTAGTCCCTTCACAAGAAGAGTAAATGAGGCCGAGTGGCCGCGACGCTTCAGCATGGAACAGATGCCGCTCTAAGATGGTCCCACCGATCCTTGTGCTTTCTTGAATCGGTATGAATGGACAATGGATTCAAGCCGAGGCAATGATCCAGTCAAATGCAAGTGCTTCCCAGTCTTCCTATCCGAGAACTCTTTACTTTGGTTCTCTTGCCTCTCACTTGATTCCATCAACAACTTCGGCTAGCTTACAATAGAACGAGTCAAGCAATTCAGGGTGTATATGCCGACTCCAAAGAATGTCCTTACTTTGTCCAATCTATACCAAGGACCCGCCGAGTCGCTTAAAAGCTACCTCTCCCGGTTCAACATCGCCCTCGCTGAGGTCGAGGATTCGGACCCTCGCACCATACTCGTTTAATTAGCAAAAGGTGTCCTTCCTACTTACGAATTCAGAGCATGGATCGATCGGAAGCAGCCAAAAAGCCTCGACGCTTTCTACGAAAATGCAGGGCAGTAATTTGCCAAGAGGAAGCAAGACGGAGTCGGCTCTCCGAAACTAGTCGCCCTAACGACTATTGAGCAGATGCTGCAAATAAAAACCTCAGAGGAAGATAAGTAGGAGAGCACTCTGATAAGAACAAGGGGCCAGGTCTCTACAGGCAAAGGCCGAATAACGGTAAGTAAGGAGGCCGAAACAACGATCAAGCCCCGACCGAACCAAGGAAACCCGGCACTTACCGAGCCTTCGAGATGTACACTCGACGTAATAAGGACTTAGAAAAAATTTACTTAGAGACATGCAACACAATGCCATACAAAAGCCACGCACCAGGGAATCAACTGACCTCGAGAGAAATACTGGAAGGTACTGCCAATACCACGACGTGTGTGGACATAACACCAATGAATGTCGCCAGCTCAAGGATATAATTGAGAAGCTTATCCATGAGAAACGAGTTGAGCAATATGTCCAAGAACACTTTCCTCCCAAAGCAAGTTCAAAGCCTCTGGCGCCAGCACCTCAGGCGCCCTCCAAGATGGCTCCAGGTCCATCAAACACGAGGCGAGGAATCTTGATTAATACTATATATGGTTGACCTTATCCCACACATGATAGCTTTTGGAGAATGGAAGAGTATGTGAGTTCCATAAAGGTGCTACTTATGAGGCTTGCTTCGCTCCCGAGGAATCCATCTCGGCCATGCTCCAAAATACCATGCGGGACGAAATTGTTTTCCACGAAAGAAATTCTACGGGAACTGAAATCCCGACCATCGATCCACTAGTTATCACGGCCTAGATCGGCGCCGCTTCTGTCTGAAAAGTATTAATTGGCTCGTGATGCTTAGTCAACATCATCTATAGATGTACTTACAACCAGCTGAAATGGGAAACAAAGGACTTGAAGCCATGTCGCGCCACGATCCACGGCTTCAATGGGTTTTCTAGTTGCCCAGTGGGAATGATCGACTTACCTGTGGAGCTAGGCGAGCGGGATCACAGTAGGGTCCAAATCCTCAACTTCATGGTTATATACATCGATTCCCCTTACAACGCTTTCCTCGGACGCCCTTTCCTCATTGAGTTTCGCGTCTACATGTCACCATGGTCTCTCCTAATGAAATTCCCGAGAGAAAACGGGATGGGAACATCCAGAGGCGACCAAGCAAATGCCAGAGAATATTATGCAATAGAATGGAAGAATGCATGCAATAAGGACAAGGGAAAAGTCGTGCCTACACCTTCTAGCTCCAAGACTACTTCAGCGTAGCAATCAACGGCGTCTAGGCCTTGGCTTAGGGACCACTACCGTCTTTCGGATGACCTCGACCTATGGAAGGACGAAGGGGCTGAATACGAGAGGGCTACTCCGGTCGAGCCTTCAGTGGACATTCCAGTTTATCGCGATGATCTATAAAGGGTGCTAAAGATAGGATCGCAACTCCATCCCATAATCAAGTATGATCTTGTAAATTTCTTAAAGGCTAATTTGGACTTTTTGCATAGACTTGCTCCGATATGAAAGGAATCAACCCCGCGGTCGCTTGCCATTGTCTAAGTAACGATCCCATAAAGCCTCCAATCAAGCAGAAGCGCCGATTCCTGGGACTTGAAAGGTCCAAAACACTCGAGTATGAGGTATACCGTCCACCCAACAAAAACTTTATTCGTAAAGACGATTACCCCGAATGGGTCGCCAATACAGACTTGGTCAAAAAAGCCAATGGTAAAAGGCCAACATGCGTCGACTTTTCCGATTTAAATAAGGCATGTCCCAAGGACAGCTTCCCGCTCCTGAATATTGATCTACTTGTTCATTCCACCTCCAAATACCAGCTACTATCTTTCATGGATGCCTATTCAGGCTACAATCAGATCCCAACGAATCTTCGTGATCAGGATCATACCTCATTCATAACTAACCTTGGGCTTTACTGCTATCGCATCATGCCCTTCGGCCTTAACAATACCGGTGCCACTTATCAGCGGATGGTAAATCGAATCTTCAGGAACCAAATTGGGAAATCTATGGAGGTGTATGTATACGATATGCTGGTAAAATCTAACGTGTCAAGCAACCACGTCCATGACCACTCTGAAATGTTTGATGTCCTTCGGCGTCGCTTCATGAAAATTCTTGGGTTTCATCGTCAACTCCGGGGCATCAAAGCCAACCCCGAAAAAATCCAAGCCATTCGGGATATTCAAATACCATAGAACATCAAAGATGTCCAAAGTTTAAGCGGAAAGGTCACCGCTTTGAGTCAGTTCATCTCGAAGGCCACCGACAAGTGCATCCCTTTCTTTGATTTACTTCGAAAGGGGAAATGTAACATCATGTGGACTCAACAATGCATTTCCTCGTTCAAGGACCTTCTAAATCACTTGGAGCGACCACCTATCTTATCTAAGCTAGTGGACCACGAGGACTCATATGTTTATTTGGTTGTTTCCATGCAAGTAATCAGCTCGGCACTGATGCGCATCGAGATCCACGTCTAACGAACCGTCTACAACATCAGCAAGCAATTGACGGGGGCAGAGAAGAATTATCCGAAGCTCGAAAAGCTAGCCTTCTTCTTATTGATTTCCTCCTGTAAGCTATGAACATACTTCCAGTCTCATCCCGTAAAGGTTTATACCAACTAGCCCCTACGATCGGTCTTACAATGACCCGAGGCATCTATGCGGTTATTAAAATGGAGTATGGAACTGAGCCAGTTTGAAATAACATTCATGCCTCGCCGAGCCATCCTCGGACAAGCTCTAGGCCATTTTACAGTAGAATTCACAACTCCCGAGGAGACATCTACAGAGAACACCGAATTTCCGACACTCCATGGAAATTGTTCGTGGACAGGTCCTCCAATAGCAAATGCTCTGGAGCCGGAGTCATGCTCATCACCCGCAAAGAACGCCCGATATATTACACGTTAAAGCTAAATTTCCCTACTACCAACAATGACGCGGAGTATAAGGCCTTGATAGCCAGACTCGGAATCGCGATCAAGCTCAAACTAAAGACCATCCAAACCTTCTCCAATTCACAACTCATCTTTCGTCAAGTGCAAGGAGAATATCAAGCGAAGGAGGGACGACTCGCCCTATATTTAACTAACTATCAGGAATTGCTCACCTACCTCGACCATTTTGTCATCGTGCACATTCCTCGAGAGAAAAATGAAAAGGAAGATTCACTAGCCAAACTGGCAAGCTTCGAGGATCCACAACTCTTGAGATTCTTCCCCATTGAAGTGCTCAACTTCCCAAGTATCAAGAAAATACCAGCTTAGAGGGCCATGAACGCCGAATCCGAGCCTAAGTCCAGGATGACACCGATCAAGAATTACCCGCAACACGGGACCCTCCCGGGATGCTATAAGGCAAGATGAGTGCTCACCCATCAATCAGCTCACTACCTTCTTATGGATGGGATGCTCTACCGCAGAGGTTTCTCTATCCCATTGCCCAGATGCGTAGCCCATGACGATTCCATCCGAGTGCTCACTAATGTACATAAGGGTGAGTGTGGCGACCATACTGGAGGATAAACCCTGGTAAGAAAAATACTTAGATATGGTTATTATTGGCCTACGCCCGACCAAGACGCCGCAGACTATGCTCGCAAGTGTGACAAGTGCCAGCCCTTCTCCAAGATCCCAAGATCCCCGCCTATAGAGTTGACGCAAATGATCAGTCCATGGCCATTCTCCATATGGGGAATCGACATCATTGGAACTCTTCCAATGGCCAGAGGCGAGGCACAGTACGCTGTCGCCGCAGTTTATTATTTTACCAAATGGGCAGAGTCCAAAGACCTCTCCATAATCACCACTAAAAAGATGATCAACTTCGTTGTACGCGACATCATCACTCGATATAACATCCCTTAAGCTATCATTTCTGACAACGGGACCCAGTTCGAGAGCGTCGAATTCAAAGACTCTTGTCAGTGGCACACCATCAAAAAACATCCTCGCTAGTGGCTCATCCCTAAGCCAGCGGGCAAGTCGAGGCGATTAACATGGTTATCAAGTCCATCATCAAGAAACGACTGGAAAAGGGTAGGGGCATGTGGGCTGACAAACTTCCTCTAGACCTATGGGCCTACAGAACCACCCATAAGACTGCAACCGGACACACTTCTTTCGCCCTTGCCTACGGATCCGAAGCTGTTATCCCCATTGAGCTTAAGCTTCAATCTCAGTTAGTTACTTATTTCGATCTGAAGACAAATCAAGACTTACTTTTATGGTCAGTCGACTATCTAGACGAAAAGAGGAACGAAGCTGACCTCAATGTTGGGAATTTACGATCTAATTGATAACCAATTGAAAGTATTAACATTTAAAACATGGATCTATTACAAAGCAGTAAATCAAAACTAAAATTATCGGTTAGGGTTTGTACCTTGTATTTCGAATTCATAAAGAACCAGATCTACCTTGAAATTGAATACATGGTTGGTGCATCGAATTAAAGAGAACGACAATTGCCACGCCTCTATAGTTGTCCACTAGAACGAATTCTTCTTTAATTAAATTGAGGAAGATTTAGGATTGGGGTACTAGCCGCTAGTTTAATTTTTAGGTTTTGGAATTCTATTCGTAGTGGCCCAAAACAATTTTGATCTTGTCCTTTATTATATGGTATAGAGTCCTTTAAAATAAGGAGAATGGCAAATGCTTGCCACAAAATTAGGAATTACTTGAATATAAATTCCAACTTAAATAAGATTTCAACGGATTGATATTTTTTATCTATCTAAAATTATTTTCTCCTTAAAACGTTCTATATTGTGTGACCCTATAGGTTATCACAACGTTGACAATAATTTAAATCGTATTTAAATTATAAGCAGTGAGCGACATCTATTAATATATCGCTGCTACCCAAGTTATAATAATATTTCCGATTCGATACAACCTTTTCTGTAACAAGGTATCAATGTAATATAACCCTTTTAATCGTTATATTTGGGATTAAACTCGAGACATGGATCGTATCTTCCCCTTTTATAATTTAATTTGTTTTTCTTGATCGATGAGTAGACTTTTAAAACAAATAAATATTTGAGCACAACCATGCATTTAACAGTGTCACTCAATCAAGAGGCCCATGGATATCACTATGAATATATCGTAGGGTTAAATTCAATCTAGATCATTCATAATTTTCATTCGATTCGAGATGTATCCAATAATCACTATTATCGTTGCTCTGTTACGAATGACTTTAGATGATATCAAAACACAAATATCCTCGAACAAAATTATATTGATTTCAGGTCTGAGGACTATTACATCACTGTCAATATAAGAATAATTTATATATTGTTAATTATATTCCATGTAGTTATCTCATAATGGGTCAGCCCAATACGATATTCTCCAATATGTATTTATTTTTTTACATTAATATCACATATATTAATGATCAATGAGATGTGATCATCAATCAAATAACATACTAGTCTCAACGTTTTATTGTTGTCCGTTATATAAACATTAAAACTTGGCTAAGGACATTTTAGAATTATAATACTCAGTGTATTAAATAATCTAAAGTTCAAGTCACTTACTTGAACTATATAAACTCTTATTATAATTCTAAGGACTTTTAATATATTAATATTTATATTACGCTGTGTAACACCCCACCTCCGCTAGGGTCACTCGCAAAGGAATGCACTAGCTTTAGAGGGGCATTATTGGTAAACATGCACAGAAATATCACAAGACAGAACATATATAAATATCGGAAGTAAAATCAAACTTTCATAACATGAATAAATAAGGTCTAAAGCCTTTTACATTAGAGTACATCAAAACCTGTCTTGCAAAAATAAAGAAGCATAAAAACCTTTTATAAATTATTCCCCAAGTAAAAACAGTAAAGTGGCCATAGCCAAGAGAAGTCCAAGCCAACCATGATGACCTTCAGGCAGAAGAAGTCCAAACTAAACATCATTGTTTCCTCCCTGTAACCTGGGGGGGGGGAACGGAAGAAAAGAGGCGAAACAAAACGGGTCAGTCAAAAAGACTGAGTAAGTCCTATCTACTTCCAGTATAAAAACAGGTAAAGGTAACATGACATGCATAAACTGAAAGTAAACATAAAGATGACTACAAGATAGATAAACTAAATCGGGGTAACGGGCTGAACTACTGTAGCAAGCTAAACTAAGGTATCGTGGTAAACCACGGTGTCATGATAAATCAAGGTATCACATCGTCAGATCTCTATCGGGTACGTTATCCCAAGGTATCTACCCCGTCTAACATCACACGGTATCTATTATGTATATTCTTCCTAGTTCTAACATGTATATTTGCTCTGCACCTCTCGTACTAGTATCCCTACCCGCGTCACGTGTTAACCATGAATGTCCCGTGCTCAAAGTCGTGTTATGGTCCATGTCAACCTAAGATCGCATATATAGGTTACTCAAATCATATGTTTCTTTCCATGTATATAAGTTCAGTCCTTTGCCGTACCTCGTACGGGCTTTCTCATGTCGTAATATCCTTGAAATCGTTTTGGACTGTCACCCTTGTTCTAGCTAGGCTCTTCCATAGGAATCATCGTTTGAACTACTAGGACTTACGCCACCTAGCACCACTAGGGATTACGCTTACTTATCGCACGCTTTCGTATTTCGGTTTGGGTTAAACCACCTAGGCCACTAGGGATTACGCTAACCCTCGACCGCGCCCTTTTTTCCCGCATTCATCGTGAATCGTTTTTCTATAACTGTATGCACATGTATCACATCGTGCCATCCGAGTCCTGTCCCAGGGCAAAACAAGAAATACAGGACTCGGTCGGGAGCTTTAGATTTATCTGCCGATGCAGATACTAAGGTCTGCTTTTCTACACGTGGCTATGGTCCCACGAGACCCCTCCCTCAACTAGTGAAAGGCAACACAAGAGAAAATCTTGCATGAGAACTACACTCCGGCCAGCCCACATCCTACGGCCTACCTCACCCATAATTAGATAGCAATCATGGTCTGTTGGGTGTTCCCTGCCTTTCCGCACGTACACGCTTGACTCAAGATGGTAGATGATCGACGAACTTGCTATCTCGGGCACCTGATGTATTCGCCGACTCACTGCTATCCACCCCAGTCTTTAGGTCGCTCGCATAGCAACCAAGGCATATTCTTGGTTCTTCTACCGCAGACCTCAACCTCTCGTGAGCCTAGTATAATGACCTGACAGCTCACAGAGGGATCCCAAGAATATCCTCACGTTCCCCGAAGCCGCTGCTTCGTTACCCAGTTCGTTGGAGCCTTTATCTAAATCAGATAGCCTGCTCCTTCACGCATACTTAAACGTTGACCTACCATATCGGGTTACTCACCTATCTAAGAAGTGGTCCAGATTTCCTCGACTAAGAATTATTACTTAGTTTCCCTTAACTAAGGTTTACCACTTAGCCTTATTTCCATTGCCCTTGTTAACTATGGTTATTTACCTAATCCTCCGAATTAGGGTTTATCTAATGGGTTAAATGTCACTTAAGTTCATAACTTAGCCCATCCCCAAATCATGTCAAAATTGGCTAAGTATCCAAGTCCAAGACTTAACCCTACAGACCATGTGTCAAGTTGGTCAAGTATACCGAGCAATCCATGACTTAACCTCGTCTAATTATCAATTTAGATTGGTTAAGTATATATTAATTTGACCCTATCAAATTACCGAGTCAAATCGGTCAAGCGTATTCAAAACGATTCGTGACTTAGCCTTATCATGTTTTCACGTTAGATCGGTTAAGTATAGGTTAACTTAACCTTATCAAATTAACGAGTTAGATTGGTTAAGTATAGGTCACTTAACCTCATCAAATCCTCGTGTTAAATTAGTTAAGTGTTTAACTTAACCCCATTAAATTACCAAGTGGGATTAATTAAGTCTAGGCTAACTTAACCCCATCCGATTACCATGTTTAGATTAGTTAAGCTTAATCTTAACCCCGTCCATCAACTGTATTGTACGGTTAAGTGTCACTAAGAAAATTTACTTAACCTTATCACGTTATCGTGTTGGATTGATTAAGTGTTGGTTAACTTAACCTCGTCCACTAGTCGTATATAAAAAAAATGGTCAAGTGTCATTAGGCAAATCAAGTTACTTAACCTACCCAAGCTTATCATGTTTTGTTAAGTATCATTAGCCTAATCAAATTACTTAACCCATTTGTCCATATCATATTTGGTTAAGCCTCATTAATCAAATTAACTTAACCCTATTATGTGGCATTAATTTAATTAATGCACCCTCAACCTCTCACATTAGACCTTGTTGTGGTTACTAGTTAAGCCGGGCGGGTCCGGGTAGATTTACACCACAACCTAGTCTAACCTCGGGTCTTAAGCGCGACATGACCAACTTCTCACATTGGGTCCTATTGTTTGCAACTACTAGTTAGGCCGGTCGGTTCCGGGTAGTTTTACGTTGCAAACTCAACCCAACCTCGAGTTGGCCACACTCATATTATCTAAGTTCATCATGTTTCCAAAACATGTTACAAGTTTCCGAGCATTTGGGTAGACCTAACTTAATAGGTAAATTCCCAAAGGGTAGACCTAACTTAATAGGTAAATTCCCAAGCTCATGTTTTTATGCATACTTACATGTCGTCTTCCATGTTATCTTTCAAGTCATATTTTCAAGTATAAACGCGTGTCCTATTCAAGTTAAGACCTTGCGACAAGTTCATGTTTATCTAACTACCCAAAATCGTGCTTTCCCAACGCAAGCAAATCGAGTCAACATAGTAAGGATACTATGCCACATATTGGTCACAAACCATGCATGATGCCAAAAAGGGCTTGGCTTCCACATGCATAACATCGTAAAGGGATTGGCCATAAACATGCATAGTATCATAAGGTAATTTTGGCCACAAACATGCATATTATCACAAAGGGTTTGGCCATAAACATGCATAGTCTCATAAAGGACTTGGCCACAAACTTGCATGATAGCATAAAAGGGTTTGAGTTCATAAACATGCATAAGCCCCAAAATCTCGTCTTGGCCAATGTTTCACAAGTAAAATGGTTCCGAAAGGTTCATGCTAGCATTTCATGCATAAAGATCCAAACTTGCAAGTTAAACTAGGTTATGCATAGCATGAGAGGCATGATTAAGTCACTCACATGGCCTAAAATCATAAATATGAACACAAGAGGCATGGTAAGGTTCATATGGATTCGCATAATCGTGTTTAGCCTCATTTTATCCCATGTCAACATTAAAAATACCGTTTTGACCCAAAAGTAGCTAGAACTTACATAGTTAGGCCTAGGCAAAGAAGCATGAATCATCTTGGCTAAGAAAGGTGCCCCCTTTGTTGAAGAATCGTCATGGAACTCGCATAGCAACGTCGATTTGGCCTTGATTTGGTGTAGCAAGCTTGCACCTTTTGATTTGAACTTGATTTGAGTGCATAGGCTCTAGGGATTTGAGATGGAGGCCATGATCAATGTTGATTTTGGCAGCACTTAGTTGCTAGGTTTTATTTTTAGTGATTTAGATTAGGTTTAGGGTCTTTTTATAGAGATTAAGATAGTTTTAGGCCATAGGATTAGATCTAGGGTTAATCTAGACCACAGAAATCGTCACAGGCCCATCAGACCAGACCAAGACTGCATCCAGGTGCACCAGGCCACCAAAACACGGCGTGGTGTTTTTAGGCCCAGTCGACACCCAAGTCGACAGCCCTGTCGACTTGGGGTCCAGGGGTGTCGACAGCCCTGTCGACTCCCCTGTCGACATGGGATTTGGCGGGAAAATTCCCGCCTGGCCCCATTTCTGATTTCCAAAACTGTTTCCGAAATTCAAATTTCCAGAAATCTTCTTTGGGCCTTAAACGGGTCATACGGACTCCGATTCTCGAAAACTCGGACTCTATTTCGCGTATTTTTCCGAGACGAACGCAATGGCATAGCCCGTTTTACTTGATTCAGAATTTAAAATTAAATTCTGCCTTGATTCTCGTTTTAACATGTTGTTGAAATGCGGGTTGTTACATTCTCCCCACCTTTTAGGATTTCGTCCCCGAAATCTCCAAGTTAGGAAGAACATATCCTACCATCCATCATCCATCTACTCAAAACATCATCCACAAGCAACCATTGTCCTTAAATGATTTCTAATGCCATATGAATATATGCAAAACGTGTGTGTACATGTTCCTTAGTTAATGCTAATGATCAGGCCTGAAAAATCTTTTGAATGCAAAAATATGTTTAGTGCCATGAATCCAACATGTATGCAAATAGTCCTAGTCATATAGATACTATATGCGTGCACAAACATTCATCCATATGCAATGTCCACATGGTAACACATTCAATTTCATCCATAACAAGTATAAATACTCGTGCATATGCAATATGAAATGTGACCGAGTCGAGCTAATATCTAATGTAAATTCGCGCATCCACGAGCAACCACTTGCAACCATTTGCAACCATATCAACTATAACATGTTTCAAATACATGTTTACATCCATAGGGTTCTACCTAAGATTCCCTGAAACAGGGTCGAGAAGATAAACAGGACAAACTCCTTACGGGGTTTGTAACAGAAAATGGGACCGAGAGGATGCCCACAAAAGATAGCCTACAAGTAAGCTCTACAGAAAACAGGGATCAACGATATACTCCCAAAAAGAGATATCATGCGCGTATCTAGTCTTTGACCATCAAAGTCGTCTTTTAACTTCGCGATTTTGTAGCTTCTTATTCCTGTTTCCATAACATGAGCAGGAACTCATTTCTTCGTCGCCTCTCGTTCCACTTGCACTTATCCTTTTCCTAGAATACTTGGCGCAAATATGACTGCGTACTCATGATCTCATGCAAGCTTTCCAAAATTCACTAGTGAATCTCGGACCTCGTACCACAGGGTATTTCTCGTAGAAGAACTTCCTCTTGAAAGTAAACAGATGCCAACCAGGTTATCAAGCGCACTTACTAGGGTGATCTCTATAACCCATGCATAAATGAAGTAAACCGTCCGTCTTATCGGTGAATTCTATTCAAACGGATTACCAACAACTGCATCCTGGGATTCTAGGTAACTAGCCATGATAGGGCCCAAAAAGGTTACACGAGACCAAGATGAGTCGAGAATCTAACTACCCTCTTTCCAAAACCGAGAATGGCACCCCTTGCTGGATAACCACTTCATCCCTAGAATCCATCCATAGCTTATAAACATAAGCATTATTTCCAAGCTCAACACTTGATATAGACATTCTCAAATCCAAACAAGCCATGAGTAAATGGACCGATCTTCCAATAGGACTTGAGACAAAAGCGGGATTCTCTACTACGCTAGTACTAAGGTGCAGAGACTCAACTCTCGAAGCGGACTTAAAAGATGAGGTGATCAAAACAAAGTCCCGACAGGATGATAGAGAAGAAAAGCTAAACCTTTGACACGATCGTTACCCTCCTTCTGAGGTACCCTAGAAATGAGAGCATACTATTGCCCTTCGAATAATCTCGTCCCTGTTCCATGATACTTAACTATCCATCCTGTTTCACCATGCCGAAGGTACTCTCTCACCATGGGTTTCATTGTTCATCTTTCTCCCTCCCTTGAGGACTAAGCCATACCAACAAGTTGCTCATCCTTAAGCTCATATCCTTTATCCTCTTCCTTACTATCCTTTCTTATAACGCGGCCACTGGTCTCTCGAGAACCACCTCCATCGTAAGGAAAACATTTTCGTAGGTAGAAAAGACTAGTCGCAGTTAAAACTACTGTGACTACAGATGGAGGAAAGAAAGGAAAAGAGATTAAATCAAGGAAACAAGGATGATGCTAATGGCCTTTGGGGAATAGCCTTTTTCTTTTTAAAAGAAAATTTTCTTGAAAAATGCTTCTTTGTAAACGGTTTTTCAAATAATTTTCAGAAGGTCTTTAAAAACTTTTGCCCAGTCTGGTAACCTTCTGCTCTGATACCAAATGTAACACCCCACCTCCTCTAGGGTCACTCGCAAAGGAATGCACTAGCTTTAGAGGGGCATTATTGGTAAACATGCACAGAAATATCACAAGACAGAACATATATAAATATCGGAAGTAAAATCAAACTTTCATAACATGAATAAATAAGGTCTAAAGCCTTTTACATTAGAGTACATCAAAACCTGTCTTGCAAAAATAAAGAAGCATAAAAACCTTTTATAAATTATTCCCCAAGTAAAAACAGTAAAGTGGCCATAGCCAAGAGAAGTCCAAGCCAACCATGATGACCTTCAGGCAGAAGAAGTCCAAACTAAACATCATTGTTTCCTCCCTGTAACCTGGGGGGGGAACGGAAGAAAAGAGGCGAAACAAAACGGGTCAGTCAAAAAGACTGAGTAAGTCCTATCTACTTCCAGTATAAAAACAGGTAAAGGTAACATGACATGCATAAACTGAAAGTAAACATAAAGATGACTACAAGATAGATAAACTAAATCGGGGTAACGGGCTGAACTACTGTAGCAAGCTAAACTAAGGTATCGTGGTAAACCACGGTGTCATGATAAATCAAGGTATCACATCGTCAGATCTCTATCGGGTACGTTATCCCAAGGTATCTACCCCGTCTAACATCCCACGGTATCTATTATGTATATTCTTCCTAGTTCTAACATGTATATTTGCTCTGCACCTCTCGTACTAGTATCCCTACCCGCGTCACGTGTTAACCATGAATGTCCCGTGCTCAAAGTCGTGTTATGGTCCATGTCAACCTAAGATCACATATATAGGTTACTCAAATCATATGTTTCTTTCCATGTATATAAGTTCAGTCCTTTGCCGTACCTCGTACGGGCTTTCTCATGTCGTAATATCCTTGAAATCGTTTTGGACTGTCACCCTTGTTCTAGCTAGGCTCTTCCATAGGAATCATCGTTTGAACTACTAGGACTTACGCCACCTAGCACCACTAGGGATTACGCTTACTTATCGCACGCTTTCGTATTTCGGTTTGGGTTAAACCACCTAGGCCACTAGGGATTACGCTAACCCTCGACCGCGCCCTTTTTTCCCGCATTCATCGTGAATCGTTTTTCTATAACTGTATGCACATGTATCACATCGTGCCATCCGAGTCCTGTCCCAGGGCAAAACAAGAAATACAGGACTCGGTCGGGAGCTTTAGATTTATCTGCCGATGCAGATACTAAGGTCTGCTTTTCTACACGTGGCTATGGTCCCACGAGACCCCTCCCTCAACTAGTGAAAGGCAACACAAGAGAAAATCTTGCATGAGAACTACACTCCGGCCAGCCCACATCCTACGGCCTACCTCACCCATAATTAGATAGCAATCATGGTCTGTTGGGTGTTCCCTGCCTTTCCGCACGTACACGCTTGACTCAAGATGGTAGATGATCGACGAACTTGCTATCTCGGGCACCTGATGTATTCGCCGACTCACTGCTATCCACCCCAGTCTTTAGGTCGCTCGCATAGCAACCAAGGCATATTCTTGGTTCTTCTACCGCAGACCTCAACCTCTCGTGAGCCTAGTATAATGACCTGACAGCTCACAGAGGGATCCCAAGAATATCCTCACGTTCCCCGAAGCCGCTGCTTCGTTACCCAGTTCGTTGGAGCCTTTATCTAAATCAGATAGCCTGCTCCTTCACGCATACTTAAACGTTGACCTACCATATCGGGTTACTCACCTATCTAAGAAGTGGTCCAGATTTCCTCGACTAAGAATTATTACTTAGTTTCCCTTAACTAAGGTTTACCACTTAGCCTTATTTCCATTGCCCTTGTTAACTATGGTTATTTACCTAATCCTCCGAATTAGGGTTTATCTAATGGGTTAAATGTCACTTAAGTTCATAACTTAGCCCATCCCCAAATCATGTCAAAATTGGCTAAGTATCCAAGTCCAAGACTTAACCCTACAGACCATATGTCAAGTTGGTCAAGTATACCGAGCAATCCATGACTTAACCTCGTCTAATTATCAATTTAGATTGGTTAAGTATATATTAATTTGACCCTATCAAATTACCGAGTCAAATCGGTCAAGCGTATTCAAAACGATTCGTGACTTAGCCTTATCATGTTTTCACGTTAGATCGGTTAAGTATAGGTTAACTTAACCTTATCAAATTAACGAGTTAGATTGGTTAAGTATAGGTCACTTAACCTCATCAAATCCTCGTGTTAAATTAGTTAAGTGTTTAACTTAACCCCATTAAATTACCAAGTGGGATTAATTAAGTCTAGGCTAACTTAACCCCATCCGATTACCATGTTTAGATTAGTTAAGCTTAATCTTAACCCCGTCCATCAACTGTATTGTACGGTTAAGTGTCACTAAGAAAATTTACTTAACCTTATCACGTTATCGTGTTGGATTGATTAAGTGTTGGTTAACTTAACCTCGTCCACTAGTCGTATATAAAAAAAATGGTCAAGTGTCATTAGGCAAATCAAGTTACTTAACCTACCCAAGCTTATCATGTTTTGTTAAGTATCATTAGCCTAATCAAATTACTTAACCCATTTGTCCATATCATATTTGGTTAAGCCTCATTAATCAAATTAACTTAACCCTATTATGTGGCATTAATTTAATTAATGCACCCTCAACCTCTCACATTAGACCTTGTTGTGGTTACTAGTTAAGCCGGGCGGGTCCGGGTAGATTTACACCACAACCTAGTCTAACCTCGGGTCTTAAGCGCGACATGACCAACTTCTCACATTGGGTCCTATTGTTTGCAACTACTAGTTAGGCCGGTCGGTTCCGGGTAGTTTTACGTTGCAAACTCAACCCAACCTCGAGTTGGCCACACTCATATTATCTAAGTTCATCATGTTTCCAAAACATGTTACAAGTTTCCGAGCATTTGGGTAGACCTAACTTAATAGGTAAATTCCCAAAGGGTAGACCTAACTTAATAGGTAAATTCCCAAGCTCATGTTTTTATGCATACTTACATGTCGTCTTCCATGTTATCTTTCAAGTCATATTTTCAAGTATAAACGCGTGTCCTATTCAAGTTAAGACCTTGCGACAAGTTCATGTTTATCTAACTACCCAAAATCGTGCTTTCCCAACGCAAGCAAATCGAGTCAACATAGTAAGGATACTATGCCACATATTGGTCACAAACCATGCATGATGCCAAAAAGGGCTTGGCTTCCACATGCATAACATCGTAAAGGGATTGGCCATAAACATGCATAGTGTCATAAGGTAATTTTGGCCACAAACATGCATATTATCACAAAGGGTTTGGCCATAAACATGCATAGTCTCATAAAGGACTTGGCCACAAACTTGCATGATAGCATAAAAGGGTTTGAGTTCATAAACATGCATAAGCCCCAAAATCTCGTCTTGGCCAATGTTTCACAAGTAAAATGGTTCCGAAAGGTTCATGCTAGCATTTCATGCATAAAGATCCAAACTTGCAAGTTAAACTAGGTTATGCATAGCATGAGAGGCATGATTAAGTCACTCACATGGCCTAAAATCATAAATATGAACACAAGAGGCATGGTAAGGTTCATATGGATTCGCATAATCGTGTTTAGCCTCATTTTATCCCATGTCAACATTAAAAATACCGTTTTGACCCAAAAGTAGCTAGAACTTACATAGTTAGGCCTAGGCAAAGAAGCATGAATCATCTTGGCTAAGAAAGGTGCCCCCTTTGTTGAAGAATCGTCATGGAACTCGCATAGCAACGTCGATTTGGCCTTGATTTGGTGTAGCAAGCTTGCACCTTTTGATTTGAACTTGATTTGAGTGCATAGGCTCTAGGGATTTGAGATGGAGGCCATGATCAATGTTGATTTTGGCAGCACTTAGTTGCTAGGTTTTATTTTTAGTGATTTAGATTAGGTTTAGGGTCTTTTTATAGAGATTAAGATAGTTTTAGGCCATAGGATTAGATCTAGGGTTAATCTAGACCACAGAAATCGTCACAGGCCCATCAGACCAGACCAAGACTGCATCCAGGTGCACCAGGCCACCAAAACACGGCGTGGTGTTTTTGGGCCCAGTCGACACCCAAGTCGACAGCCCTGTCGACTTGGGGTCCAGGGGTGTCGACAGCCCTGTCGACTCCCCTGTCGACATGGGATTTGGCGGGAAAATTCCCGCCTGGCCCCATTTCTGATTTCCAAAACTGTTTCCGAAATTCAAATTTCCAGAAATCTTCTTTGGGCCTTAAACGGGTCATACGGACTCCGATTCTCGAAAACTCGGACTCTATTTCGCGTATTTTTCCGAGACGAACGCAATGGCATAGCCCGTTTTACTTGATTCAGAATTTAAAATTAAATTCTGCCTTGATTCTCGTTTTAACATGTTGTTGAAATGCGGGTTGTTACACGCTGTAAATATAATATAATAGAATATTATTTTATTCCAAATAAAATAATAACATCAACAGTGTTATCGATCTCATCAAATGGGTTGCCTCTAGGGCATAAACTCTAACATTCTCCCACTTGCACTAGAGTCAATCATTCACGTATCGTATACTCATGCAACTACTTTGACTATTAGACTTCTGCTGTGATAGAGTTAATTCAGTAGGTCTGCAACATTACAAATTTTGTAACTTTGCAGATATGTTCATTTCCTTTTGTGAACAACTTCGCATAGGAATTATATTTCTTAAATATATATTTGGAATGATAATGAGTTTTACATTTTAGGCCTGAGAAATAGCCACATTATTATCGCAATGTATATCATTGTATCAACGATGAATTAAGTTCAATTATGAACTTCTTAATCCAAACATTTTCTTTCTTAGAATCAGTGTATATTTATTGTTTTAAAACTAACATATTCACAATAATTAATGTGTTATCAATATATAACATTAGAATTATTGTGTCACTCCCACTCAATTTCTTGCTAATACAAGATTCAATGGTATTTTATGGTTTCCTAGACATTTCGAATTATATTTCATCTTTATTGGTATCGTAGAGACTGACTCTCCTTTGGAAGGGATACCAATTCAAGCAATAAACATTTTATTCCCTGAGGATTTATAGAAATAATATCCATTTATTTCTTTTGGATATTCCACAAAATAGTTGTCTGATTTGGGTCCAATCTTATTAGAGGAAGGACGTTTAATAAACACCTTACGCCCCAAATCTTTGCATTAGACACACTAGGACATTTCCTAGTCCATGTCTTATATGGCATCTTCAAAATCATTTTAGTGGGATTAAATGCAATTTATCTAAATTTAATTTATTGGAAGATCTATATAACTTATCATTTATCATACTATATCTTATAAAGTGAGATTTCTCTTTTCAGACACACCATTCCAACATGGTGTTCTATATGAAGCGAGTTGTGAAACAATTTCAAATTCATCTGAATAGTCATTAATAATTGGCTTAAATATTCTCTCGATCTGTTCTAAGAGAATTTATTTTCTCTCAAAATTGGTTTGAACTTCAATTTTGAATCTTTTGAATCTTTCGAGGGATTCTGATTTTCGTTTCATAAGATACATATCTGTATCTACTGATATCATCAGTAAATATAATGAAGTAATAAAACCTGCCTCTAGTTTATGTATTCATTGCTCCATATACATCATTATGTATGAGTCCCAATACTTATCACTCATTCACTATGTCAAGTGAAAGGTGATTCAGTTATTTTGCCTAACAAAACAAGATTTGCATTGAACATATAATTCAAAATCAAATGATCTCAATATTCCATCACTATGAAGTTTTGATATACTCTCTAGTTTTTACGGGTTAACTGGTAATGCTAAAGGTATGTTAGATTTCAATCATTAAAATTAATCCATTGATTATTTATGTTAAGTACATTATAGTTGATGATTTATAAAGTTCATTAACTATTTACGATATTCCACAGATATTTCAAGTAAATAAAATGAATAACAATTATTCTTTTATTACAAATGAAATTCAAACTTCTTTAAACAAGATCTGTTATAAGATTTATTTTAAGTGGAATTTCATATTGATAATTATTTATTTAATTAATTCAACCAGTATATTGAATAAGAATCAACTTCCTGTGTATAATCAAGCAACATTTGTTTCATTTCCAATCGTAAGTCCATTTGTCCTTTTATTAAATTTCTACTTATTTTGCAATTTCTGCAAATTCACATACATCTATGTGATCCGTATCTAGTATCTAATACTAGAGATGTATAAGTAAATTTTATAACATTTATATCTTAATTGGTTGAAATCATACTAACTTATTTAACATCCTCTCTTTATTTCTAAAACAATTACATTTAATTTTAGTCATTCACCTCTTTGTTAATGGAGGCCTCTCAAGTAAATCCCTCTTCTTCTTCCATCTCCTTCGCCTTTAACACCGCCTTCCCTCCCCTACCCTCCCGTACATCTCGCTTATTCCCCCCGATCCACCACCTCCAATTTCAAACCCCTCTTTTGATAAACCCTCTCATTTGAATTTCAGATCTAATCCTTCAGATCCGCAGCCTACCCATATTAGATCTACAAATCCTTCATCATCTGATGCCTCCTTTCTAACATTCACTAAAAAAGACTACGCATCCCTTTTTAATTCACTCCCTCGCAACGCAGGAGCCTGTCAGCCCAAACACTTCGACATTCCTAGGGATGGCATTCCACAGCAGATTCCAGAGTCAGTAACATCTGAAGGTATGCAATATGGGAGCAATTTTTTGGTGGGCATTTTCCTAGATGGTAATTCTTCATACTTCATGGTGGTAAATTTCTTAAATCATTTCTGGAAATTAGATGGGGAATTTAGTATTAGGTCGAATGGTATGCACTATTTTTTCAAATTCTCCAATGATTCAAATAGGAAAAAAAATTGAAACCTGATCCTATTTTCATTAAAGGATGAATGTTCATCCAAAAATAGGAAATTCACAGGCACAAATCAAAAAAGTTCCAGTTTAGGTTAATTTTTATTGTATTCCGACAATTCTTTGGACTTTATCGGGTATAAATTGGTTAGCTTGTCATGTCGGGAGACTGATATGCTTTGACACTAGCACAAAAAAGTTTCAAAGATTTAGGTATGCAAAAGCATTAATTGGGATTTCCTCAGATTTTGATCTTCGTGATAAGATAGTGATTGAAGGTTTAGGTAAAGATTGCCCTTCAGTTAAATTATCCTTTGACTGGAGACCTAAAATATGCACTATTTGTAGGGTATTTGGTCATACAACTAGCAGTTGTTAGTTTAATATCCATGCAGAAGATAAACGGGATAAGCATGTTGAGGATCTTGTTGATCATCATCAGCAATTTAATAGGAAAGATTCTACTAATGCTAATCAACGTAATTGGAAATCTGCAAATACAAGAAATGCTAAGTATTGGAGAAAGAAAGGGATTCAGAATAGTAGTAAGAAAATTGAAAAAGATGTGGCAAATGTTAATGATAATCCCTTTAATGTTCTGGAATCAGAAGAAGATGGTAACAATTGTCATGAAACTGCTGACATGAATAATGTTAATAATGGTAATGATGTTGATCATATAGATGTTAATGTAGATAATGCCCTTGAAGCTGCATTAGATTCTGATACACGAGAAAGAAATAATATTGACAAAGAGGTTTTTAATAATATGATCAACAATGTTTCTCAGTTTGCTGAAGACGCGGCTCTGTAGGGTAACATATTAGGAGGCCATAGCAATGAAACTGTGCAAAAACCAAAGTCTTTATCTACTAATAACATGTCAAGTTCTTCAGATTCCTCACCAGACTTATCTAGGACAAATACCTCCATTTCTCCTGTTGATAAAGGTTTGATTCAGTGAATAATGTTTCCTGTTTCTTTCTTTGCAATTTGGATATAGGAATTTTCTGCTTGGTGCGGCTACTGTGATTCTCATGGGACGTAGTATCTTCACCTTGATACAAATAACGTTGCAATAAGTATGCTTCATGTTTATTTTTGTAATCAGTTTTTGTAAGTTCAAGGCTAGGCATTCAAGAATTTGCATTGCTTTTGCATTTTAAATCTATGTAACTCTTGTTTTTGTGAATAATAAAATTTTCACTTGCCTTCCAAAAAAAAATATACATTTAATTTTGTTTGAGGACAATCCTCGAATTTCAATGATAGTCAAGAAATTTGATTTAATTCAATTTATCCTTCTTAAGGGTTAATTTAAATTATCGGGATTATTTATTATTTAATATCTATAGTAGGTAATAATAATAACTGATTCTATAATATTTATTTAATAAAAATTTTTGATAAACAATATTTATATTAACATAAATGATAATTTTTAAACTAAAATACGCTCCCACTCAAATTAACATCCCTCTGTTTACATACATATATCAGTATATATATATATACATACAACGGTGTTCCAAGATCCATATCTAGTCATGCCTTGACCAAGCTTTGGCTATGCCCTAAAACAGGTAGACATCTTTTGTCAATTATATCGTGTTTATAACTCCTGGATCGCATGATGAACATTTTTGTTCGGTATTATTCATTTACTCAAAATATAGAATAATTCATGCTGTTGTCTCTAAGCCATAATCTTATTATGCAGCTTTGTTAAGTCAGACCCAATAATACAGTTCAAGTATCACTTTTACTCCGTCGCATATAACCAAAATAAAAGGATGCACAATGCTTTTGCATTACCTACATCCAGTGATTTTGGACATTGATGAGTGTATTATTGGAAGACTTCACCACGACTTAATATAACAAAATTTCATTTTAAAGGGAATTTTATAATCCGTAGTGAAAACAATATTGAAGTTATTTTCATATATCAAATATACATATTTTATGTTTCAAAATATAAATTGTATTTAAATATTAAGCATATATATTAAATGTAATATAGGAATAATGCCTATTTTCAAAATTTTGGTGACTAAAATTTAAAACATGTCTTACACATTGTAATCTAAATCTGACTTCATTTGTCATATAAACCCAAGCCTATAACATATCTAAATCTTATATAAGATAAGGCCCATGTTAGTTCAACATTCAGTAAAACATTGAGACCTCAATGTTATGTCATTATGCAAAAAATTATCTCACAACTAATTAGTGTAGCAGTATCATGTTGGTAAACTTAAGAGGCGATGGCTTAGAAAATTTATAACATATATATGAAGCAATCACAATCATATTATCAATGCGTATCAGACTAATACATACATACATACATACATACATATATATATTACACCTAGAATTTCATAAACTTAAACACCAATTTTAAAATTGAATATATATTGCAACTTTAAAACATTTATGTTAAACAAAGTTCTAGTTTCATACAATCAAACAACCGGTTTGAAATTACATGATTGTACAAAGAATAATATGATCATACATAGAAATAGGGTCAGACCTTTTTAAAATACAATTAAATTACAAAGTTCTACAAACATGCAATGTTTATTTACATATATCAACTTACAATATTGGTGCTGTACAAAGTAATTTCAACAACTACTTGAAATTTTAGCATTGTATCACATCACTCATACTTCCATAATACACCGTCTCAACAGTGTTATATGCAGACGTTGTTGCGAATTTTGAGTAATGGATTTGCATTCTCGCCGAAACAATTTCAGTAAGAGCAGCTTCAATCCCCTGTCATAACATATTTAGTTCACAAGGTTAGTTCGAGTTAAATACATCAAATGTAATTAAAACTTCTATATGTAGCAAATCATATATATATATATATATATATATTATGTACATCAAATGTATATATTACATATATGTGTGTAGTGATCCATACATATATGGAATGTATATATAAATATATACATATATATATATACACACACACACACAATGCTTGTAAATATTTATATGCATCAATATACGTATTCATTTACTTGGTATCAATAGTTATGTAAATATATATATATATATGTCTATCTATAAACATAGAACAAGTTCTAAATTTTATTTACACTTCAGAAGCATGTAGAAATAAAATGAAACATCATCATGTTTTTTTATGATTTCAGTGTATTTAGCACTTGCATATATATTAATATATATATATATATATACAAACTAGTAATATATAAATATGTACATACTCATAGAAGTTTAAGACGTGTATAATATGTCAAATGAACAGGTTAGGCAAGTGATCAAAATGGAATTTTAAATCTAGAGGCATTTTCTTATAGTCTGCCCAGGTTTAGCTTCATATTATACTCTAGTGTCATCTTGATGACTTGTATTAAAAGCAATTACAGGTATGTTCATATCTACAAAACCAAATAGTATATTCATCATATAACTATAACTATACTAGTATTAATTTGCATGGGCAAATTAAAAAAAGAGTTGAAACTATGTCTAGGGAGTTATATTTCATAATATAAGCATCATATGCTTAAATTACCAAATGTCTTAACATGTTTTAACACATACAGCTTCATTTATTTGATCACTATTATCTACTAAGATAGGTGATATTGGAATTGAAATAGAACCAATATCATATATTAATTCACTATACAACAGTCTAAAGGCAGTTCTTATATTAAGGACAATATAAATGTTAATACCTGAGAGGTATTGTAAACTGGTACATGTAACATTTTAAAGATGATGTTAACGTGCTAAGTGTTATTGTAGTTCTAAAATGCTGTGGGTGTTAAAATCTTAACTTATATAGGTTAAGATATCATCACTTTCTTTTAGCATGAAACAATTTCATATTTATTTTCGTTGTAGCTTATTCATAACAAATTGTGAACAGCTTCAAATCAAAAACAGGGTGACCCTATAAACATTAGTTTATAGGCTGGTTAAATAACATGAATAAGTGCATATATATATATATATATATATATATATATATATATCATAGTACATAGTCAAACAACAAGCTTTAAGTTGGGTGATTAAATCGATAATGGATACACATACAATACACACAAGTTATAGATAAAACTGAATTTTGGTTTTAATTCAACCATCAACAAAATACATCAACATGTGTATATATTATTGCAATTCCTTTTCATCATATGAAATATAAAGGGATTTCAAGATAGAATTTAATATTCCAGTACTTGGTTGACAACATAAAACAAAATCCATTGTTTGCATATATAGTGGTGTATATCCATTATATTTATCCAAAACTTAATTTAAGATCACATACAATATGCCAAAAAAAAATGGTACTATAAACCCTGTAGAAAAACTTAATTCAAGTTGTATAATCCTTTCGACCAATTTTCGATTTTAAGTCAAAATACCATCGTTGATCTATTTTATGAAAACACTGTCTAAACATTTTTTTATATGAATGATTTCAGTGAACCAAATCCAAATCCAAAATATATATTACTAATTATCAGTTCAATAAAATTTTGGCTTCTGTAAAATTAGAAGTAGGATTATGACATGGTTAGGATTTTAAATCAAACGAATTTTTTATTTTATATCCAGGTACAAAGATTAAATCATAATAAACTTCTGTTAAAAAAATTCAATAACTTTTGATTTCAATAAATCAAAATTAGTGTGAAAACAATTTTACTGATTTATCAATCCAGATATTACATATGAAATAGTTTTCAAGTTTATGAAATATCAATCTATCAATTGTCATTAGTAACAGAATATTTTTGAAACCATGCCATTTAGCCCCTTTTAAAACCATTGTCTGTGTGATTTATGTATATCACAATATATATATATATATATTAAGTTAAAATTATACAGATCAGATATGTATAACAAAATCATTTAAATATCTATATATGTTAAAAATGATTACATAAACAAACTGATTTTTACTTGAACAATTCAATTACAAAAACCGTTTAATATGTGACAATATATATACAATGGTGTGTATATATCTAAATATATATATATACATATAATAGATGCCAAACTGATTTGATAAAATAATAACAGTTTTTGGCATTTCATAACCAAAATTAGAAATCAAATTTTACAAAATTTCATCCTTCAAATGATTTTATAGATTCAATAAGATTAATATTTAAACATACAACTATTTCATATCTAATCAAAATAGTATATATTTTAATTGATAGACTTAAAATATTATACAGAACTTGATCAAAAACGATTCGACACCTTTCACTAATCAAAACTGGATTTTGATTAATCTACCATGCTCCAAGGTTTATGAGTTAGCAATATAAATCTAATTTAATATTCGCAACCATCTCTTAATTCAATGCATGATTTCATATCGTATATGAAACATAAATTTATTATAAAAACAATTTTATAATTTATATCAAATGCAGGTTTTACGAAACAGTGAAACAATTTCACTTTTGAAATGATCATGTGTTAAATTTTTGAATCCATGTGATCATTATTATCAATTACCAAAGAAATCAAACACAATGAACCCAAAATCATAGTTCAAAATTACTGATTTTGCAAACTCTAGGCTTCGATACCACTGTTGGGAATTTACGATCTAATCGATAGCCAATTAAAATCATTTTAACATTTAAAACATGGATCTATTGCAAAACAGTAATTCAAAACTAAAATTACCGGTTAAGGTTTGTACCTTCTATTTTGAATTCCTGAAGAGCCAGATCTACCTCAAAATTGAAAACATGGATGGTGCATCGAATTGAAGAGCACGACAATTGCCACGCCTCTATAGTTATCCACTAGAACGAATTCTTCTTTAATCCAATTGAAGAAGATTAAGGATTGGGGTACTAGCCGCTAGTTTAATTTTAGGGTTTTGGAATTCTATTCGTAGTGGCCCAAAACAATTTTGATCATGTCCTTTATTATACGGTATAGTCGCCCTTAACAAAAGGAGAATAAATATCCCTTTTAAAACCAAACGTTTACCACAAAATTAGGTACTACTTGAATACAAATTCCAACTTAAATAAGATATCAACTGATTGATATTTTTTTATCTGTCTAAAATTATTTTCTCCTTATAATGTTCTATATTGTGTGACCCTATAGGTTATTACAACGTTGGCAATAATTTAAATGTATTTAAATTATAAACAGTAAGCGGCATCTAGTAATACATCGCTGCTACCAAATTTATAATAATATTATCGATTCGATACAACCATTTCTGTAACTAGTGTGTCAATATAATATAATCCTTTTAACCGTTATATCTGGGATTAATCTCGAGGCATGGATCGTATCCTCCCCTTTTATAATTTAATCGGTTTTTTTTATCGATGAGTATACTATTTAAAACAAATAAATATTTAAGCATGGCTATGTATTTCACAGTATCTCTCAATCAAGAGGCCCATGGATATCACTATCAATGTAATATAAGCCTTTTAACTGTTATATCCGGGATTAAACTCGAGGCATGGATCGTATCATCCCCTTTTATAATTTAATCGATTTTTCTTGATTGATGAGTAGACTATTTAAAACAAATCAATATTTAAGTACGGCCATGCATTTCACAGTATCACCCAATCAAGAGGCCCATGGATATCACTACGAATATATCATAGGAT
Organism: Allium sativum; assembly: GCA_030737875.1. Lineage (NCBI taxonomy): Eukaryota > Viridiplantae > Streptophyta > Magnoliopsida > Asparagales > Amaryllidaceae > Allium > Allium sativum. The sequence continues at coordinate 191,368,271 of CM060927.1, read as the reverse complement.
TAAATTCCATTTAGATCATTCATAATTTTCATTCGATTCGAGATGTATCTAAAAATCACCATTATCGTTACGAATGACTTTAGATGATATAAAACCACAAATATCCTCAAACAAAATTGTAATGACTTCAGGTCTGAGGACCATTACATCACTGTCACTATGAGAATAACTTGTAATACAGTTAATTATATTCCATGTAGTTATCTCACGGTAGGTTAGCCCAGTACGATATTCTCTAATATGTGCTTATGTTTTAACATTAATATCACGTATATTAAAGATCAATGAGATGTGATCATCAGTTAAATGACATACTAGTCTCAACGTTTTGTTGTTGTCCTTTATATAAACAATAAAACTTGACTAGAGACATTTAAGAATTATAATACTTAGTATACTATATGATCTCAAGTTCAATTCACTTACTTGAGCTATATAATTCCGTATTATAATTCTAAGGACTTCTAATATATTAATATTTATATTATGCAGTAAATATAATATAATATTATTTTATTTCAAATAAAATAATAACATCAACGGTGTTATCAATCTCAACAAATAGATTGCCTCTAGGGCAAAACTCTAACACTCAGAGCTGCCACCCAATGGCAGTGAGTAGCCCGATACTTCAATTCTAGGGTCCGGCGTAAGGACCTCAACGTCGGCGAACTCATCTTAAAACGACTCTTTCCAACGCCGACAGGCCTCGCCCCTCGATGGGAATGCCCGTACTCCATACATAAGAAGCTCAGCAATGGATCTTTCAAACTCGCAACAGTGAACGGAGCTGAACTCCCAAGGGCATGGAATAGTGAACATCTCCGCCACTAATTTACATAACTTAGTACACAGTTGTTTAGGCTTTCCAACGGTATTTTGTTTTCTAGTGATTCTAGGCATTGTAAAGGAAATTAACACCAAAGTTATTAGTGGAAATGATGTTAAACTTCCTATCTCTCTTTTGAGTTTGCTCCGCGCATGACAGGTTTGATTAATCCTGACTACCAGCTTATGTACAAATAATCGATGGTTGTATCTGCCCCCGAGCATGGAAGCGGAACCGCCATCCATACCTCAAGCCAACTTTAAGGCCAAACCACGAGCATGGGAGACGGCAATGCTACTCGAATCGCCGACCTGCGGCGCGATCGAGTATAAATAACCACTAACTAGAACCTTGACCCAGTGCCAAGACCGAAGATAAATCATTCCACGCCCAAGTCCCAAGCGACTTGGGGGCACCCATCATCCAACTAAGAGTAATGAAAATTTCTCCCTTGGCTACGGGAGCCTGTCGAATCTTGGCGCAGCACCAACACCGATCTTAAATCGTTTCTTCCGGGAAGCTCTCAAGGCTAAGGGGTAGCCCATGGCCACGATCGGACCCTACGGGCTGATGATCCAGGCTTCTCTTCTCAGAAGAATAAACAACGTCTGCTGCCCGCCACAACCCGATGAATGACGGGAGAGTCACCCACCGAACGGACCGCAAATCGTAACGTCCTACGCCTTCGCTATACTTAGGATTAACCCTGGGCAACCCAAAACAGCAAGCGCTTAGCCTGGTTTCCCAAACTACGAGTTTGTTGAGCAGAGGGAGACATACTGAAACTAGCGCTCTGTCTCACCCTTCTGGAATAATAGACCCAGAGCGCGGTACCGAATCGCTTTTAGTGTAAGTGTAACGATAAGTATGCTTATGGCAGTACAGGACGCTGGAAAACATAAAAATAACATCCGAACACTTGACATAAACTGCAATGTTTACTAATTCATATTCCATTTTCACACACACACACACATGTTAAACATACTAAATGTCAAACATTTTTCTTTCTAATTGAGAGGGTGTACATGAAAACCGCACCATGTCTTGGAAAACTAAAAACGAGGGCTGTACTCGCATGAACTATCGGCCTACACTACCAAAATAACGACAACTTCTACTTAAGATGCTAACATTAATCATGTCTTTTCGTCTTGTGTTTGTGCTCTTTCTTTGCAGATTCGGAGCTCAATGTTTCATCATCAGGCCTCTTCTTCCTTGACCCGCTTCTGCCTCCTCGGCCCTTGTGGGAAGTGGTTGATTCATGAGAAGCCAAGAGACGCTTCTCGTCTACACCATCACCACTCGAGATCTCCGTGACATCAGTAGGAGCGACATACAACATAGGTTTGGGTGGACTCCCAGCAGCAAGGCCTATTATAGCTTCACTCTTCTCCGGGTTCTCCTTGCCTTCCCGCTCAGCCCTCTCCTTGGTCTCTCTAGCAGCCCATCGCTCAGCAAACATCTACGACCTATACGTTGTAATATCGCCAGCCCTAGTTTTCTTGAGGGTCTCGGCGGCCCTTCGCTGGGCTTCATCATCCGCCCTTTTCTCCTTGGCCTCATCAGCAGTCCTCTTCTTCTCCGCCTCCTCATTGGGTTTCCTCCGTGCAACCATCTCAGCGTCCCTTACCTCAGAATTCTGTTTGGCCTTCATTAAGACCTCTTGCCCAGCAGCCTCATCATGCTTCTGCTTCTCCTCCACCTCTTCACACTTGGCCACAATCCAGCCCTTCAATTTCTCCACCAGGTAATGCATAGAAGGCACATCAGCCTCCACCAGGCCTCTGGCAGCGGCACTCTATCCGTCCACCACCTCTCCTTCCTCGATAAGGCTTTCGTAAAGACTGGGAGTATCTTTATATCAGTATAGGTGTCCAACTGATCGTCGCCTTCTCCAAAGTGTATTCCCATGGGTCCTGGCCCAGATTCGGTCACTCGGCGAACCACGGGGGCAGAGCCCAGTGTCATAGTCAATCCAGAAAGGTATGTACAGTAAAAACACAGCCTTTTAGTCTGCAATCGGTAATCACGTCATCCTCGGGGATACATTGTAAAGGGAATTTACCTCCGGTTAGGGATGGTGTAGGAAGGACAGGAAGGGTGCTCGTCATGGCAGGTAAAGTGAATCCAGCCTCTCCCAACTCCAGATGCTCAGGATCATGCTCAGTTGAAACCTTAACCGAAGCGGCGGGATCGCTCACCCCTTCAGATTTAGGGGCCAGTGGTCAGTAAGAGCTTCGCTCTGCAAATATCTCTGCTACCACCATGCTCTCGGACACAGCAAACTTCTCCTTTTCAGCGGCGAGCTTCGCCGTCCTATCACTTTCAACGTCCTCCAGCAGCAACCTCCTTCCGTCCTCTAACTTTCCATGCTCCTCGTCGGTCAGGAGATCAATCGTGAGTTGGCGTTCATTTAAAGTGCTCATGTTCACTTGACGTAGAAAGGCTTCATATGGGACCAACCTCTCCCAAGTCCGAGACAGTTATCGGGAATAATCATCAACCCATGAGAGTCCACGGAATCTCAGAACCTTAACATACATATTCTTGATATCTTCCTCCACAGACGATTCTACCTAGAACTCCATGTTCTCCAACTTCTCCCTCAGTCTTTCCACTTCCCTCAGGTGTTCTGCTTTCAATCCATCCACCGTGCTCAGTACATCCCGATTGCTGGCCTCCGCATCTTCCTTCGCCTTCCTCATCTCCTTGAGCTGCCTCTTTAAGCCGTCATTCTCCGCTCTCAAAGCATTATTGTCGTTTTGGAGCTCAGAGACTCTCGCGTTATCCCTTTCTAGATCGACACAAACCTTATCTGCCTCGACCTTTTACTTCTTTAGGGTTGTATTCTCGGTGGTCAAACCAGCTACAGTTTCCATAAAAGAAGAGTGGGAATAATCATCCTCCCTCTTGAGCGTCTCGTGTGCTTCCTCATCTCCGTTGCAAACAACAAGACCCACAAGTTAGTGTTCTAAGTCACGGAAATGGACAACCACACGCCCGTGATGCAAAGTGCAAACTCACCTATTTTTGTGTTCAGATTGCCGTTGGTGGTCTACTCGACATCAATAGTCAGCTTCTGATTAATAAGTTCCATATTTTTCTCCCTGATCTGCTCCAAGAGATGGAGGGAATAGCTGATAAGTTCGTTGGCTTAATGATACGCAGCCTTCACACATCCATATCTCCCCGGACTCCCTAGAAGGAGCTGGACGAAGATCAAGGAGAAGCACCATCTCATCAAAGCAATGTCGAGGGAAATGCTGCTTCAAAAACGCTCTCCGCTCCTCTATGGAAAGCTCTTGTATCTGAGGCTCTATCAGGACTTGCATTCCCGTTGTAGTCGCCTTGTCCGACCTTGTCTGGTCAACGATGTCACCTTCCCCTTAGTAGTACGCACGGGAGCCAAAGGAGCGGTGTTGGAAGGAGTTGTCGACGACGGACGCCTAGACCCCCTAAGTCGTGTCGAGAATCTCCCCTGCACACTCGGATTGGAGGAGGAGGGGTGGAGTCGAAGATTGTCGAGGCCTATCCTAGTGACGAATCTCGCCACCGCGATCTTGTGAGGGCGGAACATCACCATACAAGCTAGCCCCTCTCTTAAAGGATCGAATAAAAGCACTTTGAGGATGTCAGCGTTCTCAGTATTCGTAACCTCGTCCTCTAGCCATATCACCTATCAAAGCAAAGAAGCGAAGTCAGTCAAGTCGCACACTCAGACGAGCCTCTATATTATGCGGTGTTTATGAGTGTATGCCCTAAGTGTTCTCTCCACAAACCATATTGTGGTCCATTCGAAGGAATTAACCCCTCCGTAGAAATATCTAGTTCTTCCAGGCTGGTTGTAATTGGCCACAGGCATAATGCTAAGTCAAGTTGATTAAGGGCATCAAACTGGCCGTCCTCCCCGAGCGTGACGGCCGTCTCGGTCGGAACCACCGGAGATTTTGGTTTGTCTAAAGTTCCTCCCCCCCCCCCCCCCCCCCGCCTATCCTGCCAGAGGCGGGACTGGAATGCCCAAAAACCCTCATCCTCAACAGACCTCTCCTGACCACGAGCCTCGTCTCCGCACAATTCCCCTTGGAACTTGACAGCCTTTTTTTGTCTGGGCCCAGTAGAAGGCAGCTTTCTTTTCACACCAGGAGCCGTGGGACCCTCCATCACCTTCCCTCTTGGTACATTTCTCGCAACCGTATGTCTAATTATAGCACGATCATCAGGAAGCAACCCCACCTAGCGAAAGCGCTCCTGGCTGGTTACATTTTCAGTTCTGCAGAATTCCTTAGGGATCTCTTGTAGGGAATCAAGACATCTCCTATACTCATCACTGGTGGGTTCCTCAGGATTCCCTGCTAAAATCAAAATATGCTTGATCAGAAGTGAGGAAAGAAACGCAAAAAACTCATGAAGTAGAGCTCCGGAGTACTCACTTCCTTCTATCCAGCTCCTTACGAATCCGAGAGAGCAGCGCACAAAGAACCACTCATACTTAAACATTGACGGCCTTGGCCACTTCCCGACAAAAAAATTTGTGGTAGATGACGCTTCTAGGAACCAATAGGAGGGTGACATGCTAATCGTTCTCCTTAAATGGAAAAGTTACTGAATGTTCTCTCCGGTGGGTTCCATATGAAAGTACTCGCGATAGAGAACAAAAGTGCCTAAGAGCAAAACATAAGCGTTTGGGTGCAGTTGTGAGGGTGCGAGGCAAAAATAGCATAGCATGTCCCGAATGAAGTCATTGGCTGGGGCACACAACTAGAAAAATAGGTTTGCCTATTCCACACAGTAAAACCCTCCGGCGGCACGTGAGCCCTGCCACCCTCTCCCGGGGCATGGACATCACCCTACGATATGCGGAATCGCAGTACCATTTTCCTAACTACTGTAGCATCCATACGCGACTGTACCGAGTCTGTCGGATTTTCCAAAATAACCGCGTCAGGCAGCATATCCGGGGCCGCCGGGGAATCCCCACTCATAATATCCACATTCTCGACCTCTTCATGAATAACCAAAGAATGTTGCACCTCTGTTTGTTTTCAATATTCAGACTCCTCAGGTGAACTAGCCATTTGAGAAGGAACGGATCCTTCAGTAGTCTCAAGCTCGCTGCCACTCAAACTGCCACAGTTGGTAGAATCGGACGTATGTGACGAGGGGAAGCCTCGACTTCCAAGGTCTTTCAAGTTTTTGATATTGTCTGCATCGCTGGCTATACTTTAACATACTAGTGTTAGACATCGCAGTAAGGTAACTTGTACCCCTTGTACTGGTGATAATTAATAGGTGTGTGTGGTGTCATGCAAAGTCAAGACATATAAAAGAAGTTCGAAATGGTCCAACAATTCAGTCATAGTTCAGATATATGCTCTATCCTATGTGGAAAGTTAGAATATATGTAGTCATGTCGTTACTAAGGCAGTAAGGGAGAGCATAGGAAAGGAGCAGTGGGGCCAATCGCAAAAAACGCATCCCACCTAAGGATCGAAGACACAAGACCCCTCACCAAAGTTTGAAGGTTCGAACCCCCACGGAGTTCGAATAAATCAAACCACCCAGGGGTTCAAAAGATTAAACCCCAAAAGGGTTCAAAATTTCAAACCACATCAAGGTTCAAAAACTCGAACCCTGATGAGGTTCGAAATTTCGAACAACCCCTAGGTTCAAAGGATCGAGCCCAGTAAGGCTTGAGAGCTCGAATCCCATTGGGGTTTGAACGCTCGAACCTCACTGGGGCTTGAATGCTCGAACCCCGCTGGGTTCGAATGCTCGAACCCTCACGGGGGTATGAATGTTCGAGCCTCTAGGGTTCGAAAGCTCGAGCCCCGGCAAGGCTCGAGAACTCGAGCCCATCAGGGTTCGGAGCTTCTCTCGTGTCATCCTCCTCCTCGCGCTGTCCACTCCCCCACTCTCGCTTCCAAGAACCTTCTAGACCCACCTATTTCACGTTCAAATTCGAAGTACAGGGGATTCGAAGCTTCATAATGGCGGCGAAGTTCTAAAATCTAAAGGAGAAATTGAAATGATAGGGGGGTTATTTATAAGGAAATTGTCCCTTTGCATTCCTAAACTGGTTCAAAATTCTGAACCTCTCAGGTTTGAAATTTCAAACCCCCTGGGTTCGAAATTTCTCACCCATGGTTCGTCTCTTCAAGCCTCCTGGATTCGAGATTTCGCACCTCTGGGTGCAGAATTTCATACCATAAGGTTCAAAGCAAAAAAAAAAAAATTTGCACCCTCGGTTTTGAAATATCGCGCCACGCGCTCCAGTGCATGTATTCCCTACGCATGCATATCAAACACCACAAACACACAGAGGCAATGCACCGCGTATACTTAGCGACGCGAGCACGGCGCTGCACCAATGGTAACTCGTTCGCCATTCCACAGCGAACGAAACCGACAACTAACGTCTGTTTTCCCTTAACTTACAGGATAAGTCAACAAGTCGACTACTATCGCAACCAATACAAAGCATATCATGACAAGACAAGATGTACAATGGGGGGAAAATGTTAACCGAATTTTTTGGTTCGGTTCCCAAAAGTACATAAGACACGCTCGACTCAATGCATCGCATAGAGCAAAGGTCGGGAGGGACGCTTAGGAGCAAAGAAAACAGAATACAAGTGGGACCGCACCGCCCAGAGCCTCGTAGAACCCCTAAAAAATTTCCAAAACAAGGCTTTAAATCCCTAGGAGTAGCAAGACCGCACATCAAAGTCCCAAGCACCCATGCATATGGCCTTCGTGCCTCTCAAGATATGAACTTCGTACCCCTCGAGGTGTGAATTTTGCACCCAGCAGGGTGCCAAATTCGTACCTAAGGGTATGAATTTTGCACCCCAGGTATGAAATTCATACTCTTTGGAGTACAAATCTCGTACCCCAAGGGGTATGATCTTCGTACCCCTGAAGGGTACGAGTTTCGTACCTGCTAGGATGCCAAATTTGTACCTAAGGTGTGCGAATTTCTCACCCCCCTAGGGTACGAATTTCGTAGCGCATGAGGTTCAAAATTCGCACCCTAGGGTCAGGTGCGCAGGGTCCAGGTGTGAAATTCTGGGTGTGGTCCCTTATTTCTACCTACTCCAACTTAACCCCTCTCCTATAAATACCCTATGGCCTCACACTTCAAAGTGGTTGGAATTTGTGAGCTTAAGGCCTCTAGAGAGCTCCTCTAATGGCATCTCCACATTGAGCAAGAAGAAGGGCAAAAGTATCTTTTTCCTAATATATTAAGTATATGATAATTATGACATCATATACCTTAGAGACAAATCTAATGAGGTGCCATGAGATGGTCTTGACTGTAACACCCGAATTTTTAACGACAATAAAAGACGGTAAATTAAATAATAATTAGTTTAATAATCAGAATTAAGGAAAACGGACTCTACCATTATGTCCGTCTCGAAATTCTAGTCAAGATAGACATTTGTTTTGTGTAAAACGGACAACATATGAAGAAGTTGTGAGGCTTTTAAATTTGTATACACGTAAAAAGAACATATATACATGTATGAGTCAGATATGAGTCAGGCCCTATCCAGAACAGTCCGAAAATCAAAAATTCGTCAAAGCGGGAAAATTCTTGTTATAGGAGGTCGACCCCGCTAGAGGGGTGTTGACACCGGGGTCGACCCCCCTTAAGGGGTGCTGACCTATGGGTCGACCCACCCATAGGGGTGTCGACACCCGAGGGATGAGGTGGCAGCCAGTTTTAGAGGGTTCTACGGCTACAAATATGTGCTCAATTCTCATATTTCTTCACTAGAAACTATGGGAGCCATAGGTGGCCGATGTGCGAACTGAGACGGATTCCTTTTCTTCTACAACATACAACATTCAACTTTGCAAATCAAATCAAGAAATTCAAGATCCATTCTTTCTCTATTCTCTAAACCTCACGCTGTGAGTTTCAAGTTTCTTTTAGCTTTAGATAAATAAAAGTGAATTGGATATGTTGTAAACTATGAATCTATGCTATTGTAAATCTTATACTACGTCATGACGAATCTACATCTTTAGATCCAATGCAATTGAGGTTATTCTATTATGTTACCTATGTGGATCTTTACATGTAAATATGTTATGGTGAATGTAAATCTGTTAATTTGGACAGTTGCAACATTGGTTAGATCTAACTCTTTATGTAAATCACCTTTCACCTGTCATATTGCGATCAACTTAGATATGTTGTAAGTTGGACATGTGAACCCATATTTAGATCTAAACATGCTATTATGTCATTCTAATAGTGTTAGATCTATTTAAACCCCTAGATCTGAATTATGTGATCTAATTTATCACCTTGTATTATCATGTTAGATCTAAACTAATTGGACATCTAAACTGCTAATTTAGATCCTATTGTGCTTATTGCGACATCGTAGTTATATTGATTGCCACCAGTTCATCAGTTTTATGTTTACCTTATTATGATGTTAATTACATGTCCATGTTCACCGTATCATCATGCAAGTTTATGTTTATGCCAAGATGATCACTGTTAACCTGCTTTTTGGTCCGGTTCCCAGGAGAGCATCAGACACGCTCAACTCAACGTACCTCGTGAAGCTGAGGCCGAAAGGGAACACACATGAGTGAAGGAAACAAAATCAAGAAGGGATTACACCGTGTATGGCTGACGGCATGTAGAAGTCGTCCGTAGACCAAGGCCTCGGAACCGGAAGGAGTTACGAGCCTCGACCATCCAGTCCCGGGACCCTCGCGACCCTCGGAAGAACCGCACTTGGGCATGACGCGGAATTCGTACCCAGCCGGTGCGAATTCTCGCACCTATGCCTGGGTTCGAAATTTCGAACCCACGACCGGGTTCGAAATTTCGAACCCAGTGGGTGCGAGGTCTCAAGCCCAGCGGGTGCGAATTCTTGCATCCACAACTAGGCTCGAGATCCCGAGCCCAGCGGGCGCAAAATATTGCGCCCACGGCTGGGTTTGAAATTTTGAGCCCAGCGGAGCGAGATTTCACGCCCCCAACCAACGGGTTCGAAATTTCGAACCAGAGGTCTCGAAATTTCGAACCCGTACCCAGGTTCGAAATTTTGAGGCGCGAGGCTGCGGGCTCGAATTTCCTGCATGTGGTCCCCTTTTTTACCTAATCTTACCTACTCCTACCTATTCCCACTCCTACAAATAGCCCATGGCCTTACACTTCAAAGGGGTTGGATTTTCTTCACTTGAGACCTTCCTAGAGCTTCATGAACTTCATTAATGGCATCTTCTATTTGAGGAAGATGGAGAATTAAATATTCTTTTTCATATATTCCTTTATATATGTTAATTATGATGTCATCCATGAGAGTGATGACATCACCCAACCTACAAGCAAATGCAATGAGATGTAAAGAGTGAGGCTCTACCTTGTAATTGTTGAGTGATTAATAAAAGTGCAACATCCTTCCAAAGTGGACGTAGGCCTAATCCGCGGCCGAACCACTATAAATACTCGTGTCTTTTATTGCTTTCTCTTACTTAGTCTTGCGACCAAATTAACTATTCCTAGTAATAGGAATCTTTGGTGTTTATGACTTTTTTTACCATCAATATTTGGTGCTTTCACTGAGAATTGAATTCAAGATTTCCATCTTTCTTCCGCGTTATCATCTCGACTTAGACAAGCTAACGGTTCCTTGCTCAACCCGCTGTCGGGTCGGCTTACGATGATAAAGAAGTCAAAGAACGCAATGGTCGGATATTCAGCCGTAGCCGAGGCCGGCACCTCCCAACAACCTCAACCAGTAGATGTCCCAACACCTAATGAAACCGCCCCTACTATTGTGGATCCCGAAGAGCCCGTTGCTCCAGCTCAAATCAGCACACTTAATAAAAGATATGAAAACACCGCGATTGAGCTCAACAAAGCACTAAGGGACATCATCGTTCTTATATGCTAACTTGAAGAAAGTCAACGCGTCATCGCTTGACTCCAATTTGCTCGGAACAATGCTCGACCCCGACCAACTGCATCGGAAACTTCCTCTTCCGAATCAAGGGGCCACACCAAAGGAGGAGGTTCACCCTCGTCAACCATGTCGCTGCTCGCACCAATGCTCTCGATAATGGTAACGGTCATGCCAACGGGAATGGGAACGGCAACAGCGACCGAACTACAGTCACATATAGCGAGGGGGCACGGTTCGCTTGATTATCAATGACAAACCTGATCCTATGAACCGACCTCTTCCTCAACATAACCCGGCGGTTGTTAATCAGGGTGAAGATCCCGCTAACCCAATGGCTCGCTCTCCTGTAGAACAGGACCCGCATCACCCCGTTCCACCTCAACGTCTGCACGTGGACCCAATCATAGATGTTGAGTACATTTAGGATGATGATACAGACATCCACCATAGAAGGCGACCTCGCAACAGGACTCCAGAACCTTGTCAAAACCCTTAGATCCCGATGTAGGATCCGCATCCGACCTATCTCCCTGACATGATCCGAAGGGTCATGAGGGAGATGCGAGGAGGCGCGCACGGCGCATGGGAAGCTCACATCAGGTGTAACTCCTTCACAAGAAGAGTAAATGAAGCCGAATGGCCAAGGCGCTTTAGCATGCCACAAATGCCAGTCTATGATGGTGTCACTGATCCTTATGCATTCTTGAATCGCTACGAATGGCAAATGGACTCGAGCCGGGGCGACGATCCAGCCAAATGTAAATGCTTCCCGGTCTTCCTGTCCGGTACCGCTCAACTTTGATTCTCCCGCCTCCCTCTCGATTCCATCAACAACTTCAGGGAACTAGCAACAGAACTGGCCAAGCAATTCAGGGTGCATATCCCAACTTCGAAGAACGCCCACACCTAATCCAACCTATACCAGGGGCCCTCCAAGTCGCTTAGGAGCTACCTTTCCCGGTTCAACACAGCTCTCGCTGAGGTCGAAGATCCAGATCCTCGCACCATATTCTTCCAACTAGCACAAGGCATACTTCCCACATCTGAATTTGGGGCCTGGATTGATCGGAAGCAGCCAAAAAGCCTCAACATTTTTCATGAGATGGCCAGGCAATACTTATGTCAAGAAGAGGCGAGCTGTAACTGACTCTCCAGGGCCGGTCTTTCCAACAATCCACATGCGAATACCATAAATGACATCGTCAAAGGGAAACAGATAGCGAAGCTCTTCGATAAGGACAAAGGGCAAGACCCTACATACAATGGCCGAATAGCGGTAGGCACGACGGCCACAACAACGGCCAGGTTCCTATGGAACCCAAAAACCTGGATCTTACCAGACATATGAGATCTACACCCCGCCGAATGAAGACTTGGAAACAATCTACCGAGAAACGTGCAATGCGCTTCAATACAAGAAGCCATACAACAGGGAATCCGCTAATCATGAGAAGAATACCGGCAAGTACTGTCAATACCACGACATGTACGGGCATAATACCAATAATTGTCGTCAATACAAAGACGTAATCAAAAAGCTCGTCCGCAAGAAGCGCCTTGAGCAGTACGTCCAAAAAGCATCATGACTCTCACTAGTATTAAGTAGACTTCCGACAAAAACTAACGCTTACCCCGTTGGACGCAATTGACGATGGTACCTCTCACCAGGCCAGAGTGGCAGAGGGCCCGCTGGAAACCAATCTTCTTCCACACGTGGACGCCGAAGCTCCAATGACTCAACCAAAGATTCACACACTGAATAAGAAATGTGAGAATGCAGCTCTCGTGCTAGGTGTTGAGGATTAACATCAACCTTACGCTCCAACTTCCAGAAAGTCAACGCATCGTCATCCTACTTCAGCTTGCTTAGAACTGCACCTGCTCACGACACACTGCATAGGAAGTTTATTCCTTCAAAGCTAGGGGCCCACATCGAGGAAGAAGGTTCAGCCTCATTAAAAACATCGCCGTCTTCTCCAACACTCGTACGACAACAGCAACGACAACAAAAATGAGATGATGACCGAACCATAATCACATACAGCCAAGGAACCCAGTAACAAACCATGTTCTGGTAACCAACCTTCTACTCGGAAGGGCCCAACTGTCACTAATCACAACTAAAGTCCCACTCTTCCAACAACTCGTTGGGTCAGAGTACTTCCGGACCAGGGTGCACACCAGGTCACCCAACGTCGACAGCCATACCAAAACCAAACCATCCGTGACATGAAAGAGAGCGAGCCGGATGTGTACAACAGAAGACGTTGATGGAATGAAACTCCCATAATTCGTCAAAACGAATGGGTTCCATTAGAAAATCCCCCTCTGGCATATCTCCCCGACGTGGTCCGAATAATCATGAAAGATATGCGAAGGAACGCTGACAACTCAATAGAGACCCACTTCAGGCATAATCCCTTCCCCAGGATCGTACATGAAGCTAAGTGGCCTCGATGCTTCAACACCACATGTGGCATTCTATGGAGGCACGATTGACCCTTAATCTTGGCAATGTCAGAATCACCACCAGAAATAGAACGCGTCATCCCGGTCGTCCCCGACTTGGAGGCTCATGTCTCTGCTAGGCGGACTCAAACTACTATAAGTCCATACTTATCGCCTACGCTTATAGCATCCTACTGGGCTTAAGATCACTTCAACGGACTTCCACAACATCATGCAATCGAAGTAGGAGACTCACGGATTGCCAAAGGCCTTCCATCAAGAAGGTGCGCTAGGCTCCAAAGTCCTGGACTAGATCACGACCTCTATAATGCGGCAAGGGCCCAGCCTCCGATTGTTGCCTATACGATTCGTGGGATCGTGAAAAAATTGCGGGGGCATGCCGATGACGTCTGCGAAAGCAGTACGAGGCATAACCTATTAACTTCGGCTAGCCATAATACCAAATGGCGCCAGCACTTCGACAATGCCAATGCTCGCCCCATACTTAAAGAATCCATGATTCCTGAAGCTTCGTTAGCCGCCACAAATGGCATGTGGTTTCACTACACATTGCCAATGCCATAAAGTACAGGTGTTTCCCCATCCTTTTCCAAGATGACTCTATCCGAGTCCTCTCGACTTCCACCTTGAACTATCCCAACTCTTGACTAACTCGCCAAAAGATTGGTCGCCCAATCTGGGTTGCACATCACGATGCCCAAAGGCATCCTCTCAGCCTCAAACATTTACCAAGGCACCCATAAAAAATCTCAAAGGCTATCTCGCAAGATTCCACACCACCTTGGCTGGAGTCGAGAAACCTACACCTGGAATTGCGCTCATCCAGCTCACAAATGGCATACTACCTGATTCCAAACTTAAAGCATGGACCGATCAAAAGCAATCAAAGATTCAAGAGATCTTCTGCATGAATGTTGGCTACCTCCTACGTCGAAATCTAGCCAACAGGAATCACGCTCCTACCCTCAGCATCCTGCCTCGTGACGACATACAGAGCTCCAATAACTCTAATTCTACCGCTCTATGCAATCTTGCTCGCACCAGCAACATCAGAGATAGTCATAGCAATGGATGGAATCATCTTCGACTCCCATCTTTCGGCAGCTATACCGCTCTTAGCAACACCCTCAAGAAAATCTATCTCGCAATATGAAACTTCCAATGATGCAGAAGGCCAAGACCTGAAAGTCCGACGAGCGCACCAAGGGACTCTACAAGATATTGTCGGTTCTACAGCGTCTGCGAACACGACACGAGCATGCAGCTCCGTTTACAAGACAACCACGAGGAACTCATCCGCATGGGATCTCCAAGCCACTCAACGGGAACCAAAGATTCCCACTGCACAGAATCTCCGAGCCACTTGATGCTCATCAACGATTCCCATTATGTGGGGTCTTCGAGCCACTCGATGCTCGTCGGGGATTCACGATCTCCGAGCTACTCAGCGCTCATCAAAGATTTCCACTAAACATGACCTCGACTCCGACAACCAATCCCTTAAGATCGTCCCCCGACTCGTCAGGACTATAGCGTCCATGGCGCAGTTGACTCTAGGTGTCATCGGAGATGCCAGTTTACAACTCCTCCCTGTCTGTGCCTCCCTAAGTATCTGGCAACTTCGGGGCATAACTGGAAGCTTAACCAAAGGCCCGCTCAAGTGCACATCGGCGACCTCATCTTGAAATGGGTCTTGTCTCCACCTACAGGCCTCACTCCTCGTTTGGAGGGCCCATACTCATGCAGCAGAAGCTTAGCGAGGGAACGTTCAAATTCTCCACCATGGACGGAGCTTAACTCCCAAGGGCATGGAATAATGAACATCTTCGCCTCTACTCTACATAACTTAGTGTCCAATTGCTCATGCCTTCCAATCATGTTTTTTTCCTGTATTTCAAGGCATTGTAAAGGCCACTACTGCTAGAGTTATCTGCAGTAATGATGTTCAGCTCCCTATCACCCTTCCATGTTTACTTCTTGCATGACATTCATGACGTGTTTGATTAACCACGAAAACCAGCTTGCATGCAAACATGCGATCGTTGTGTCGGCACCCCAAGCACGGGAGCCGATGCCGCCATCCAAACCTTGATCCAACATCGATGCTAAACAACACTGGCAACGTCCGGCACCCCGAGCATGGGAGCCGGCAAAGCTACTCGAATTGCCGGCCCACGGCGCGACCGAGTCTAAACAATTACGAGCTCGAACCCGGGCCCAGTGCCGAGGCCGAGGATAAATCGTTCCGCGTCCTAGTCCAAGCGGCTTGGCGCCACTGAACGACCGACTAAAATCGATGCAAATCTCTCTTCGCCGGTTGCGGGTGTCAGTCGAATCTTGGTGCAGCACCAAGACCGACCTTAAATCTTTGTTCCACTTAGCTCTCAAGGCTAGGGGCAGCCCATGGCTACAATCGGACCTTACAAGCTGATGATCAGGACTGAAAACTACGCCAGAAAATAAAGACGTCTGGCTGCTCGCCTCAACCCGAAGAACGATGGGAGAGCCACCCATCTGGCGGACCGCATAATGTGACGCCCTACGCCTTCGCTCTACTTGGGTTTAACCCCGGGCCACCCAAAACAACAGGCGCGCAGCCTATTTTCGCAAACTGCGGGTTCCCTGAGCTGAGGGCAACTTACTGAAATCAACGCTCTACCTCATCTCTCTGGAATAATTTATCCAAAGACGGCCCCTAATCGCTTTTGTGACAAATGTAATGGTAAGTTTATGCAAGTACATGACTGGAAAACACAAAAAGAACATTCGAACATTTGACATAAAAGGCGATCTTTACTAATCAATATTTCCTTTTCACACACACACGCTAAAACAATTCACATGTCTTAACACTTTCACTTTCTAATGACAGGGTGTACCTGAGAACCACACCGTGTCTTGAAAAACCAAAAGCGAGGACCTTACTCGCGCAAATTATTGGCCTACACTACCAAAACAATGGTAACCTCTACTTAGGCTACTAACACTAATCGTGTCTTTTCTTTTTTTGCTTGTGCTTTTTGCAGATTCAACACTCGATGGTTCGATACCAGCACCAGACCTCTTCCGACCGGATCCCCTTCAGCCAATCGACCCTTCGAGGGAGTAACCGACTCGTGAGTGATAGAGAGGCGACGACCCCCCGCACCATCACCACTAGAAATCTCCGCGACATTAGTAGTAACAGCATGCGGCATAGGCACGGGGCCACTCCCAGCGATAAGTTCTGCAACAGCCGCGCTCTTCTATGGGATCTCCTGCCCTTCCCGCTCGGCCCTCTCCGACTCCTCCACCTTCTCATGCTAGGCCACCATCTTGGCTTCTTGAGTCGCCCCCATAGCCAACATCGTGAACACATCAGCGTCTGCTGAACCTCTGGCCATGGCACTTTGTCCGTCGACCACCTCTCCTACCTTGTTGAGAATGTCCATCATGCAAGGAGTTACTCTTATGTCAGAAAAGGTGTCAAGTTGGTCGCCGTCCTCTCCATCCTATGTCCCTATGGGGCCCGACCCAGTTTCAGTCACTTGGGTGATCATAGGGGCGGGATCCGCTGCCGTCATAGACTTAGGAGGAACTGCATAGCAAAGACACAACCTTTTTGGTCCATAAATTCAGCAATCACTTCGTTCTCAGGGATGCAGGGTAAAAGGAAATTACCTATGGTCAAAGGTGGCATAGGAATGGTAGGATGGGTTCTTGAGGCGATAGGTGAAATGAGGCTAGTATTCCCCAATGCCGGGAAGTCGAGATTGTACTCAGTAGTGGCGTAGGCCGAAGCCTCAGGTCCACTCACCATAGCAGACCCGGGGGCCAGGGGATAATAAGAGCTCTCCCCTGCAAATGTTTCTATCACCACCACCCTATCGGTCGGCACGAACTTCCCCTTCTCCTGGGCGAGCCTCGCCAACCTTTCGTTCTTAGCATCTTCTCACAACAACCTCCGTCCTTCCTCCAGCTTCTTCCGTTCACTACTGTTCAGAAGAACACTCGCAAGCTGGTGCTCATCTAAATTTCTTACATCCACTTGACGCAAGAAAGCCGCATACGGATTCAACCTCTCCCAGTTTTAGCAAGCTAGTGGGGGTACTCTTCGGCCCACCAAATCCCTCGGAACCTCAAAGCCTTGACATACAAACTATGAATACTTTCCTCGAAAGAGGATCCAACGCGAAACTCCGCATCCCTCAGCTGCTCCCTCAGTAGCTATATTTCCCTTAGATATTCAGCCTTAATACCCTCAGACTCGCTCAGCACGTCCCTGTTGCTGGCTTCCGCATCCTCCTTCGCCTTTTTCATCACCTCAAGTTGCCGCTTCAACTCAGCGACTTCGGCATTCTCAGCCCGCAATCTCTCATTTTCCTCCCTCAAAGCAGCGTTGTTATTCTGGAGTTCGGTGACCCTCGCATTGTCTTTTTCGAAAATATCACATGCTCGCTTTAGATCGGCTTTGTCCTTTTTCAGAGCCGTGTTCTTTGTAGTTAGATCAACCACGGTGGCTTTATAATTCAAGATGGAATGCTTCGACTCCCTCTTCAGTGTATCATAAGCCTATATCATCTCAGCTACAATGGCAGAGCTAACATTAAAGGGCCAGACAGAGCATAAAAGATAGTTTACAATGCAGAGAATGGGCGTACCTACCCTCTTATTCAAAGCTTCGACGGTGATCTTCTCGGCAGCAAGTTGCAGGTTCTCCTTTCTAATTAGTTCTGAAAGCCCGAAGGAATACATGCTAAACTCATTATTTTGATGATACGAGACTTCCACATGCTCCCATATCTCCCCTGATTGTCGGTCGGGTGTCGGACGGAGGTCGGGGACAAACTATAACTCGTCGAAGTAGTGCCAGGGAAAGTGATGCTTCAGGAATGACATTCGCTCCTCTTTGGATAGCACTTATAACTGTGGTCCTATCAAGTTTGGCACCTCTATCTTGGTCTCCCCCTCCTACCTCGGCTGGCCAAGAGGTGCTTCCCATTCCCTATCAAGTTGAACGGGAGCCGGAGGGGCGATTGACCGGGGAGTTGTCGAAGGAAAAAATCGAGACCAGCCTATGTTGAGCCGAGTATCTTCTGCGGATGCGCGAACAGGAGGGGGAGGAGTTGTCGGAGATCGCCTAGATTGATCTCGGTCTTGATGACTACTGCCTCGATCCAACGGAGGTGGAGAACCATATAAGATGGCGGATCTTCGGAATCTTTCGAAGGAAGAACTCTAGTGATGTTGGCGATCCATGCGCCTATGGCTTCGTCCGACGTGTCCACCTGCCAATGGAACAAGCCAAAGTTAGTCAAGTAACTCGCATAGGCAAACGCCTATGTTGTGCAATGTTATGGATGTATGCCCTATGTGTTCTCTCGACAGACCAGATTGCGGCCCGATTGGGGAATTTATCCCATTAGCCGCACAAGAAAGTTCCTCCATGGTCTTCGTACTCGGCCATGGAGTCATTACTAAGGCGAGTCCCTTTAAGCCATCAAACTGGCCCGTGGGTTCAGGCGAGGCAGTGGCCCCTGATTGAGTTGCAGAAGACTGTGGTCTATCCAATACTCCTTCCCCCTCCCTTGTCGGAGACGGGATGGGATTCTCGATGACCCCTCCCCTCTGGCAACCTCCTCTTGGCCATGAACCTCGCATCTGCGCGCATCTCTTTGAGACGGAACAATCTTTTGCAATTCTCCTCCTGTTGGGGGCATTTTCCTCTTTCGCCCGATAGGAGAAGAGTCTGCCGCAACTACCTCTTTCGGCACATTGAAAGCAACCGCACGCCTAATCACAGCTCGGTCGTCTGGCAACAAACAAGCACAGCAGAGGTGATCCTGACTAGTTACGGTGCTGGTGTCGCGAAGATTCTCGGATATCGCCCGCAAAGCATTAAGGCATTTTCTATATTCATCCTCCATAGACACTCTCGGATTTCCTTTCATATCCTATGTAAAACCATGAATAAAGAAAGGAATCCTGAAGTTACAGCAAAAGAATGGAGTTAGAAAAACATTTACTTCCCTTAAGCCACCTTCTAGCAAATCCGGGAGGGCAACTGACGAAAAACCACTCGCGCTTAAACACAAACAGCCTGGGACACGTCCCGACGAAGAATTTTGTAGCATCCACCGCTTCCAAAGACCATTGAGAGGAATAGGTCGCGCTCGTTTTCCTTAAGTGGAAGAAATACCGAATATCATCCCTAGTGGGCTCCCTGTTCAAAAACTTACGGAAGAGAACGTAAGTCCTCAGGAGGGAAGCATAAGCAATGTGGCGTAGCTGTGATGGCGCGAGACGAAAATAGAAAAACATGTCTCGAATAAATTTTTGGCTGGGGGCATGCACCTAGCCAAGCAAGCTTGTCAGTTCCAGAAAGTAAGAACCTCGGGCGGTGCATGGGCTCTATCATCTCTCTCGGGGGCATATGCATCACCCGCAGGTATCTTAAATCGGGCCACCATTTTCCTAACCGCGGCAGCGTCCAGACTCGACTGCACTGAGTCGATAGGATTCTCCAAAATTACCGCATCGAGTCTCCGAAGCCATCGGAGGTACGGGCTGATCATCACCCATGATATCTACATCCTCGGCCTCTTCAGTTACGACCGGGAAATATTGTCGCTCAGGCTGCTCCCCATGCTCAGATGTTTTGGGCGAGCTGGTCAAAGGCGAAGAAGTCGATCCTCCGGTGGTGGTCTCAAGCTTGCTGCCCGACGAGTCACCATTTGGGGTAGGGTCGGATGGGTGCAAGTCGGGCTAGGAAGTCACAGATTCCATAATCTTTCCGGTCCTTGATCTGGTTTGCATCCTTAGCTATACTTTAACGCATCGGTGTTAGAACGGGTAGTATAGTGACCTGTACCCCTCGTGTTGATGACAACTAATATGTGCGGGTAATGCTATGCAAGAATGAGCTACATAAAGAAAGCTCAAAACGATTTGTAACAGTCCAAGTCCCTGTCCAGTTGTATGCTCTACCCTATGTGTGCATTCCTATGCCCCGCTCGCGCGGTTAACAATGTATGCATCGACGCTAAGCACACAAATCCAGAAATGAAGACTTAGAAGTCAAAGTCCATCGGCGTGACAGCTTGAAAACCCGACAACAGCCATGTCCTGAACCATGTCGGGCTCGAGATTTCAAGCTCCAGGTTCGAAATTTTGAATCCGGAATGGTTTGGAGTCCTGAACTGACCTGGGTTTGAAAACTCGAGCCCCTTTGGGTTCGTATTTTTGAACCCAGACAAGGCTCGAGAATTCCAACCCACGAGATTTGGGAATCCAAACCCAGAAAGTTTCAAAGCTCCGAACTCCCCGGGTTCGAAAATTCGAACCCATGAGGCTTCGAGACTCCGAACCGGTGGTTCGGAAATTCGAACCCACTGGGTTTGAAAATCCAAACCTGGCTGGGTTTGGAAAACCGAGCCCACGAGTTCTCGAGGTCCATGCCATGGCCCTTTGACCTCCTCCCCTTCTCGACTCCTCGATATGACGCCTCACCTAGTTCGGTTCGAAATTTTATGGGCTCGAAACTCTCGGGTTCGAAGGTTGCAGTAATGGCGGCCAAAGAGAGATAAATAGAAGGGAAAAAGTGAGGGGGAGGACCTATTTATAAAAGAAAAAATGGCCCTTCAAATTCTACTACAGGCTCGAAATTTCGAGCCCACTGGGTTCGAAATTTCGAACCTTATGGCCTCGAATTTTTGAGCCCCCCAGGGACTCGAAATTACGAGGCCCCGACTCGAAATTTCGAGCCCACCAGGGACTCAAAATTCCGAGGCCCCTTGGGCTTCAAGAATTTTCAACCCTAAATAAAAAAATTAAAAAAAATGATGATGGTGATAACGGTATCGATGGCCGCACCTCCAGGATCGGGAACACTGTGACACGCGGCCTCCTGTACATACTCCTCACACACGTGTGCCAACTCCCGTTCATCCATAGAGGCCATGCACACGAATGCTCAATCGTCCGAGCACGGCACATCCTCTAACGACGGCTCGTCTACACCGCCAAGAAGAATGGGCCTTACTGCTAAAACTTATTTTACCTTTTAAATTACAGGAAATATTAACAGTTTCGCCACTCCCTCAACCTATGCAAAGCACATCATGTCAAAAAAAAGACGTACTTTGGGGGGCAAATGTTAACTGGCTTTTTGGTTCGGTGTAACACCCCGTATTTTCTATGAATTTTAAAATTAACAAATTTAAGAACCCTTAATTTTTTCTAAAAATTAGAATTGGGTGAAACGGGTTACGCCATTGCATTCGTCTCGGAATTCTGCTTGAGATAGAGTCCGAGTTTGCATGAATCGTAGTGCGTATGCAGAAGTTATGGAGGTTAGAAGTTTTCAAGTTTAAGCAAAAAAATAAATTTAAAATAATAATTAAATAATCAATTCAGTTCGAAATTCAAAAAAAAACTCAGAAATTGGCTGAGCGGGAAATCTCCCACTCAGGGGTGTCTACCCCCCCCTGGGGGTGTCGTCATGGGAGTCAACGCCCTATAGGGGTGTCGACAGGGGTGTCGACCCCCCTGTAGGGGTCGACCCCTGCCAACTGTCTGGACAGTGAAGATTTTCCGAGTCATAGGGCTATGTGGCGACTTCTGATTTTCCTGATGACACATTTTCTTAGGCTAGACGGCTTTGATGACTCCTAGGTTGATCTAAAGGCCCATATTAATCCTAAACTTCTATATAATCACCCCAAACCTCAACCGTAGACCTCATAACCCTACTCTATGAAGCCGTCATGTTGTCCATGTCTAAGCTAGCTTAGCCTCCATCTTCTCCAAACTAGAAATCAAGTTAGAAAGCTCCGAACAAAATCCAAACTAGAGAATCAAAAGTCTACATCAAGGGTAAAGCTTAAAAAATTTCAGAAATCAGATCCCAGAATACAAGATCCATTCTTTTTCTGTAAGTTCAGTTATTATTCAGATTTGAACACCTAATAGAATTCATGACTATAATAATTGGATCTAGACTATGCCTAATTCTGATTCATGCTTATCCTTTTATCAAATCTGAATTGCCTATGCATACGAGACTGTTGTGATTGACATAATGAAACCTATCATTCCTATGAGACTGTTGTGATTGACATAATGGAACCTATCATGCCTATGAGACTGTTGTGAATTATATGATGGAACCTATCATGTTGTATATCCTATGCCTTTGAGACTATTGTGATTGATATAATGGAAGTTATCGTCTTGTACATCAAAATTCGTGATTCTCTTAAGTCCAATTCTATCTAATCTTTATACCTATGTTGTGAATTGCTTAGCATGACAACACTTATTATTAATCTACAACATGCCTATTGGAAACATGATTCTTGAATTGTGTACACCTTTACATGCCTATTTTTCCTTATGTCAATTCTTATGCTTCTTCTCTATTCTTCCCCTTTTTCTTTTCTTTTATGAATAATAGGTTCATTAGGAACTTAGATTGAATCTCGTTGTACGTGCGATTATAACGCGGCACAATTGGGTATAATTTAATTGAGTAAATTTTGGGCATAACAAGTGAATGTGGAAAAAAACTTGTACTGACTACACTTGGGGAATATTGACATAAAAAGACCTAAACTTGGACACATATGACAAATATGTAAATTGGCTAAAGATGAACATGCCTAACCCGAGGTTAGATTGAGTTGCGGTGTAAGACTGCTCGAAACTGGCCGGCACATCCAGCGACCGCAACAGTATAGATCTAATGTGAGAGGTTAGTGTATTAAGCCCAAAAACCTGAGGTTAGATTGAGTTGCGGTGTAAGACTGTCTGGATCCGACAGGCACATCCAGCGACCGCAACAATATAGATCTAATGTGAGAGGTTGGTGCCTTAATGAATGAACTAAGAGACAGACATGCTAAGAATGGTAGGTTTAAGTTAATTAAGGCAACACTTAACCAATACAACCTGTTAATTAAACAGACGGGTGGGGTTAGGTTAATTTGAGAACACTTAACCGTTATAACATGTTGATTAGGAAACCATAGTAACTAGGACCCATTTCTGCAGTAACCCACATAGATGTATCATGATACCCTGAACTAGGTAGGGTGGGGCATGATTACTTGGCTGATTATAAGCAGTCAAAATAGCGGCGGTTGGTGCAGCAGTGTTGGTTCCGGCGGAGTATGGGCGTGAACGTACTCCGTAGTGGAGAAAGTAGGAACTAGGCATCAGTAGTATACACTGTGCATCTTGAATTTGTGTCGAGGTGCCCCCATAGGAATTGATACACCCCATAGCTGGACCAGCATAGGTATCTACAATCAAGCGGGGCAGAATGACACAAGAAATAAATGCATGCAAGTAAAAGCCAATCGGAAAAGGGATCACTTTGTTATGAGCACATTATGGTATTTGAAACATTCGTTAGTAAGTGTAGAGAAATGGAAATGAGTGCGATAGTATATTCAGTTTATCTTGCCTTATCTTATGTTATCTTATTGCTATGGTATTGTTTTATGTTCATTTTATTCATGTCATGATCCTTTTACCTGTTTACGTGTTAAATAATCACTGGACTTACCAGGCTTATGTCTGACCCATTTTCTTTTGCCTTCTTTTCTTCCGTTCCCCCCACCCCCCAGGTCCTCAGGGAGGGAATACTTCAGCTTAGTGCAGACCTTTTCCAGGTTGAAGAGAGTAGATGTATTGCTTGGATTCTCTTTTCTTGTGCTATGGCTGTGTTTACACTTTTATTGGGGATTTATGCTGCTTTACTACTGTTTTATGCTTCTTTATGTACTTGAAGTTTTAAATCTAGACAGATATTTTATTGTAATAATTTAGAAGTTGGGTTTTGAGATAATGCTTGTAATGTTTTGACTGAAGCACGTTATTTATGAAATGATTTCAGTTTTCCATTTTCTATATTTCTGTCTTGTAATTTATCTATGCCTTTTACCTAAAATGCTTCATCAAAGTTAATGCATTCCCTTTGTGAGTGACCTTAACGGAGATGGGGAGTTTCACTTGGTATCAGAGCGACGGTTTACCAGATCAGATAAAAGTATTTGAAAACTATTTTTCAAAAATAAGTTTAAAGAAGCATTTTCAAGAAAAGTGTTGTTTTATTTTAAAGGCAAAATCCCCAAAGCCATATGCACTATCTTTTTATCCTTTGTTTTGAACCTTTTCTTTTCGTTTTAGCATGTCTAGGGATCTTAATCTTCCCAAGGGTGTACCGATACCTGGTTGGTTCAGGAGGTATCTGGAGGTTAGGGCTAATGATGCAGGCCCAGCAGACGTTCCTCCTCCCCCAGTTGCAGCCTTTCCTCCACCTCCTCCGCATGTGAATGGTTTCTCGAAGATATGTAGAGACTGTCGAGCTATGGGTGGAAAAAAAATTAATAGGACTGAGTCATTTGTGGAAGCAAGAACTGGCTCAAGGAAACAGAAGATTTGTTTGTTATCTTCGAAGTGGACGATAGGCAGAAGATACAATTGGATGTATGTTTACTTAAGGACAAAGTCTCTTACTGGTGGGAAGTTACTAATGCTGAGAGACCAGTTGAAACTTGGGAGGATTTCAGAATGAGATTTGAAATGAAGTTCCTCTCGCAAGCTGAACGAAGCCTACAGATGGAGAAGTTCTTAGCACTCAAACAGGGAAGCCTATCGGTTAAGGAATATGTCAACCAATTTAACCAGCTGGCTAGATTCAGACTAGAGTTAGTAAACACTCCACATAAAAAGGCTCTCCGATTCGTTAAAGTTTTAACTGAGCCACTGCACAGCCTAGCTATGTCCCACATACGTATAGGTGTGACTTTTGAGAGACTAGTGGACATGGCACTGTTACAAGAGTAATACAAGGATGGCAAGAAAGAGGCAAAGTTGGAAGAACCTCTAGACAAGAAAGTGGAGGGATCGTAGAATAAGAAGACGGATTCCAAGAAAGGAGGGAAGAATAATAAACCCCGTGGCAAGAGGAAGTGTAAATTTTGTGGCATACCTGGACATCTAATTAAAGACTGTAGGAAGAAGAAGAGGAAGAGGGGTGGTTGTTTTCAATTCGGCGAGACAGGACATATGGCTAAGGATTGCCCAAGAAGGCAAGGGCAAGGGCAGAGGACTGGGTCTATTTCTGGAGGGCAGATTCACGCTCTCATGGCACCTCCGCAAGAAAGAGGTAGAAATATTTCCGTTGAGAGTTTAGTTTATCTTTCTGATCATCCAGTTCGTGCTCTTTTTGATTATGGCGCATCGCACTCTTTTATATCTACTGCTTTAGTTGAATCTCTGCACCTAGATACCAGTATAGTAGAGGATCCCATGGTTTTTCAAATCCAATTGGGGGTTCGGCTTATTTGTCAATGATATGTTTGGATTTGGAATTTTCTATCCTAAGCGTTGGGTTTAGATGTAATGCTTATGTTTTGGGTTTCATGGGCTATGGGTTGATTCTAGGTATGGATTAGTTATCCAGTAATAGTGCCATCCTTGACTGTGAAAGGAGAGTGGTTAGACTTATGACTCGCCTTGATAACACTCTTGAAATCTCTTGTAATCCGATGAATTCTGTTATGCTTAGCTATCTAGAATCTCTTGATGCGTCTGTTGAAAACTTACAATCTGTTAGAATAGTCCGTGAGTGCACGGATGTCTTTGAAGAGGTGAAGGGTTTACCTCTAAAGCAAGAGATAGACTTCCGCATATACCTTGTTGATAATGCAAAACTTGTTGCTTTACCTGTTAGACACATGGCTCCAAGGGAAAGGAAAGAGCTCAGCAAGCAAGTTAAAGAGTTGCTTGAAAAGGGGTTCATAAGGTAGAGTATTTCTGAATGGGATGCTCTAGTGGTGTTTGCAACCAAAGCGAGCTAAACAAGCTGACCAAGAAGAATAGGCACCCACTTCCTAGAATAGACGACTTGTTCGACTAACTCTTAAGTGCCTCGGTTTTCACCCAACTAGATCTGGCCACCGAATTTCATCAGCTAAGAGTGGCTGAAGACAGCATAGAAAAGACCGCGTTCAGGACCCCAGATGGTTTCTTCGAATCGCTTGTCATGCCTTTCGGCTTGACAAATGCACCAGCCTATTTCGTAGACTTGATGAGTAGGGTGTTCAGAGAGTTCCTTAATAATTTTGCAGTGGTCTCCGTGGAAGACATTTTGATTTTCTTAAAAAGTGAGGAAGAACATGCTTTGCATTTAAGGGAAGTTATGGGCACTCTTTGAGCACATCTGCTGAAAGCAAAATTCCCCAAAAGCCATTTTTGGAGAGAAGAAGTAAGGTTTCTTGGACATGTGGTGTCCAAAGAGGGGATAGTCGTGGGTCCCGCAAAAGTAGCTGCGGTGCAAAATTGGAAGATTCCACGGAATGTAACCGAAGTACGAAGTTTTCTCGGGCTAGCGGGCTTTTACAGAAAGTTCATTAAGGACTTTGCGAAGATCTCAGCCCCACTTACTAGGTTGACGAAGAAGAACCTAACTTTTACCTGGGATTTGGATTGTGATGTTGCTTTCCAACGACTGAAAAGGGCTCTGACAACGGCCCCAGTTCTAACATTGCCTGATGGGACTAAGATGTTTACGTTATACACAGACGCATGCGATACCAGACTAGGCGTTGTCTTGATGCAAGAAGGTAAGGTAGTTTGTTATGGGGAAAGGAAGTTGAAGGTACATGAGAATAACTACCCAACTCATGATTCAGAACTAGCTGCCATTGTTTTCGCTCTTAAGTCGTGGCGTCATTACCTACTAGGAAAAAGGTTTGAATTGTTTACTGACCATAAATTGTAAAAATACCTTTTTCTCACAGAAAGATCTTATCTTAAGACAACAAAGGTGGATGGAATTTCTTGCCTCATACGATTTTGAGATTTCTTATACCCCTGGGAAGGGCATTGTTGTAGCAGACGCCTTAAGTAGGAAAACGCTGACCTTAAGTCCTCTCTTTGAAGAAAGGCAAAGCTTGGAGTACATGGCAAACTTTGACTTTAGACCCTCCTTTGAATTTGTACCTGGTTTGTTAACATCGCTAGAGGTGCGACCTTTTGGACTCAATAGGAACCGTGCAACGTGAAGACCCTCAGCTAGTTCATGTAATGGATAAGCTAATTAGAGGTGAGACTTCTAGTCACCTCAATAGATACTCCATCGATTGCAAGGGATGGTTGAGACGGGATGGAAGACTATGCGTCCCACAAGTAAGGGATTTGGTGAAAACCGTTCTCGAAAAAGCACACCATTCTAAGTTGACCATACACCCAGGTGGGGACAAAATGTATAAAGACATAAAAAGAGTTTTCTTCTGCAATGGCATGAAGAAGGATGTAGCTGAGTTTGTTTCTAAATGCTTGATATGCCAGCAAGTCAAGGTAGAGCAGAAGAATCCCGGTGGTCTGCTTCATCCTCTAGAGGTCCCACAGTGGAAATGGGATAGTATTTCGACGGACTTCATTGATGGGTTGCCTAGGTCAAGAAGGGGCAATACTAGTATTTGGGTAATAATGGACGGGCTCACTAAAAGTGCTCACTTTATACCTGTTAAAAGTAGGAGGACTGCCTCATGTTAGCATCCATTTATCTTAAAGAGGAGGTTCAAATGCATGGAATACCCTTTAGCATAGTAAGTGATCGAGATCCTATCTTTACGAGCAAGTTTTGGAAGAGTTTGCAAGAGGCAGTAGCCACACAGCTATGCTTAAGCACTGCCTATCACCCTCAAACCGATGGTCAGACAGAAAGGGTGAACAAAGTATTAGAAGATCTTTTGAGATTGTGCATTCTTGATTTTGGAGGAACATGGGAGGATCATCTTCCTTTGGTGGAGTTCGCCTACAGCAATAGCTACCAAGACACCATAGGCATGGCACCCTTTGAGGCTTTAAATGGAAGACTATTCCGATCACCAACTTGTTGGTGGGAGTCTACAGACAGGCTCGTACTTGGGCCCTGTGACGGCCCGCCCTGCACCAACCGACATTTACTCCAAAGGTGCGCTGTACACATGTCCAGTTAGCACGGAACGGGTCGTCAGAAGGAAAAGGAAGAAGGAAATGAACATACAAAGAACCTGTAGAATGTCTCACAACGCATAGAATAAAATATAAAAATAACATACTTGACATAAAACAGGAGAGACAATGCATAAGCTGAAAACCAGAACTAAACATCATAGCAGCGGAAATCCAAAATACAGCTTGTTACAACTTTCAAACTGTCTCAAAGCAAAAGTAAGATAAAGGGGGTACACTACTAATGCCCAAGTAGCGACCACCAACGACACAGGGAGAATGTGTGTATATATATATATATATCATTCGTGGAAGCCTCCTGCCCGCCTCCGAATCAGCTACTCGCGCACCACCAGCTAACCTGTCTCTTGTCTGCTCGTGTGAGCACCCAGAGTAATAAGAGGAGACATAAAACTCTGGGTCAGACATAAAGCCTGGTATGAGCGATATGCATCTAAAGTGAATAATAACAGGTAGACTAAAACATACCTGAACCTGGACCTGCAACCAAAGAGTTAGCACTACATACTGTACAACACTCTAAGGTACCATATCAAGCAATGCAAAGATACGGAGGTGGGTGAGGTGTGCATGTCATAATGATGGCAAACAATCAAACATAGCATCCATCCTCACATCTCTCACTTAGTACGTAAAGCATACGATATTCACCACTTCGATCACCCAACATACCTTGCTACGATCACTCTGCCCCATGAATTTATAAATGGCTTCACTGCACTGATAACGTAGCCACTAATTCCTCGCTATGTCCACTTGCCCCATGGAGTTATTCACCCCATCTGTGCTGGCTCATAGCCTTGCCAATCCTTACTATGTCCACTTGCCCCATGGAGTTGTTCACCCCATCTGCGCTGGCTCATAGTCTTACTAGGCATCACCTTGCCCCTCAGGTCATAATGACCCTACTGCACTGATAACGTAATCTTGCTACCATGACCTTGCCCCTTAGGTCATAATGACCCTGCTGCACTGATAAGTAGCCATCATTCATTTTTAGTGGTGAATCGAAGTTATGAACGTCGACAACTCCTTAGCACACGTCCCGCAGCAAAGTCCAACCATGAAGTGAACTCATTGGTTCCCAACTGGATCCTGAGCTCTAACTTCCCATATTGGACTACCTTTGCATCTCGGGTTATTGGTCAATACTGGGTCGGGTCGGGTTCCTCCTCAAGCCATCGGTTCAGGTCGGGTATCCTCCATCTGTTCGGGTCGGGTCTTCTTCTGGTGCGATTCGGGTCGGATATCCTCCATCGGTTCGGGTCGGGCGTTTCTCCTCGGTTCAGGTCGGATGCCACTCCCCCTCCAGTTCATGCTTCCACTCCGATCCGCCTCCTCATCCTTTACGTGCTTCGATCCGATCCATCCTCCTCTATCCGCTCCGATCCCTACTCCCTAATCCGATACGATCCCAGTTCAGCTAGCATGGCCTTCCTTTTTGCCACTTTTCCCAAGTGTTGGGTTCCGATCCGATCGAATTCCTTACTCAGTACAAAATATCCGATCCGAGCCTCATATCCGATCCGATCCGGACCCTGCACTGTTTTCTAAAATTGTTCCAGCAAGTGTTTACGCCATTCGACGACGTTTTCGACCATTCTAACTATTGAAATCAATCACAAAACATTTCATACAGTCATAGCAACATGCATAATCAACCACAAACATCAAAACATCAACATGATAGGTTAAAATGGATCAAACATACCCAAATTCCCACATTTCCCCTTAAGCATGTTTAGGTGAAACTAATGATAGGATTAGCAAAACTTAACCAAATTAACCCAAATTCATATCAGAGGTCTAAAACATCATTTAGAAATTTATGAACATTTTTCCAGAATTCTATCATGCTTAAATTCGCTAATTAACACTAATTACCCTTAACTAGCCGTAATTAGTGTAAAACTATGCAAATCACTCACCTTTGCCACAAAATAAACTAAGATCTGAAATAAATCTCTAATTTGATGTGAATCTCAATGCCAAACAGCAGCTCCTATGTTGCTTTGGTGAAGATCTTCCTTGATTAGAGGTTGCTAAGCCAAATCCTTGACCAAAAGGTGATTTGGAGGTGATTTAGAGGTTGGAGGCCATTTTTAAGGTTCCTTGGTGATAACTGGAGGCTAGAAAACTGAAATGGAGTGATCCTCTATCTCATTTCAGCCTCTCCATAACCCTAATCCCGAAATGGGTTATGGGCCTATCCACTAATCACCCGATTTGGCCCGGTTAAGCAGTTTTTCACCCTCCAAACCTTGTTTCAGCCATATCTCCCAAACGGTAAGTCCATTTGGCTATTATGACCACTCTACGGAAAGGTAAACTATCAAACGAATCTAATGGAAGTGGTTTCAAGTCAAAATTCCTTTCCAATCAAAAGTTATCGCCAAAACAGTACCAACTAGGGGCAAAATGGTCATTTAGCAATAGACAAAAATCATGAGCATGGGAAATGACTCTAGTGGATGTTTCCCAAAGTTACACGACCATACGACCTCATACGGGAAAGAAATAAAATATTCTACGATCCCCCAATGCGTAGAATGCGGGTCATTACAGGCCTGACATGATCAGAGACACTTTAGAGAAGGTGGACTTGATACAAAGACGAATAAAGACTGCACAAGACAGAAAGAAGTCCTACCCTGATAAAAGAAGGACCGACCTTGAGTTTGAGGTTGGAAACAGAGGTTTTCTTAAAGTATCTCCTTTGAAGAATGTCGTTCACATTGGGTCCGTAGGAAAATTGGCACCAAGATTTGTAGGGCCATTTCCTATCATTGAGAGGATTGGGAAGATGGCTTATAAAGTAGAGCTACCCAAAAGATTGGCTGAATTTTATAATGTTTTCTTGTCTTTCATCTATGAAAGTGCTTACAGGAGTCCGTAGAAGTTGTGGAACTGAGCATACTAGAGGAAGTAGAAGTGGAGCTAGAAGCGACGGTGAGAAGAGTTCCAACTCGTATCTTGGGTATAGAAGTTAAAAAGCTACGCAGTCGTGAGGTCAAGCTAGTTAAAGTATAGTGGAGTGACACTGAAGAAGATGCGACTTGGGAGACTGAAGACAAGATATGTGCATCTTATCCTCATCTTTTTTAGGGTACATCCTTGATCTCTTTTTCCATAAGTTTACGCATGCTTGTATCTATCTTTTAAGTATATCTCCTCGGTCCTATTCTTAATCCTTAGGTAGAAACCAATGGATGTAAACATGTATTTGAAACATGTTATGATTGAAGGTTGCAAGTGGCTGCTAGTGGTTGCTCATGGATGCATATACACACACATTAAGTATTAGATCGGCTCAGTCGCTTTCACATTGCATATGCATATATGTATTTGTATGTGGATTGAAACTTGATGTGCTATCATATGGATGTTACATTTGTATGAATGATTGTGCACTCTTGTAGAAGTTACAAAATAAGATTAGGAATAATTGCATACATAATGGACTCATAGCACTAACATGATTCGCATCAAGGAGGTCAACTAAATCAGTAGATCGCCTGATTTTGCATTAGATAAGGACATGTACACACACTATGCATATTGTTAGACCAAAAAATGGCACTAACAGCCAATTGAATAGGATTTGTGAAGAATAATAAGAAATCATGTACGAAAAAGAAAGAGAAATCAATCAATACACAAGATTTATAGTGGTTCGGCGTTAATGAGCCTACATCCACTTTATAGTTCCTCATTTCATTTCGGAATTACAATTACACTGAATATTTACAATCAAACACTCAAATACAATGAATCATTCTCTACGAATTCATTGTTTTCATTGGAGAATAAGGAGGTTATTTATGGAGGAATTCGGCCATGCTGCCATGAATAAATGAAGTGCCAAAAAGTTGCCCAAAATGATACGTTGTATGTGTATTTATAGGTAGAAATTCGGTTAGGGTTGAGTGGCCATGTGGCAGCTTCAGAGTAAATCTCGAAAGTAGTGGAGAACATGGTGAAATGGTCTTTAACTGCCCAGAATTCGGTTAGGGTCAGTGACCCGATCCGGATGGCCCGATCTGAATGGCCCGATCAGGATGACCCGATCTAGTTGACCCGATTCGGATGACCCGATCTGGTTTACCCGATCCGGTTTGGTCGGTCAGAAATATTCGCTTTAGCTTGATCCAAAATGGTGGAATCCAACCCAAGGCTTATGTGCGCAGAAATACGAGTTTTCCATCCTTTGTTACTTCATCCAAGCAGACGCCGATCTCTGCCAGTTCATACTCAATACCTGATTGGCCTTCCTGATAGAGTTCTTAGGCTTTGGGTAGTCTGGTCACAAAGCAGGCTAACATTTTGCCCCCCAAAGTACATCTTATTGCAAATGAGATGGCTTTGAATAAGTCGAGCTGAATCTTTTTGGAATGTCATCCACCCTTGAGGAGGCTTTATCAGACTGTTGTGTCATATTGAGTAGTTCCGTCGTATGGATCTTTTCCTGTATAAATGGCTTATCATATACCACACCGCTTCCATTGATGTTTATCAGGCCAAATTCCATGGCTAGAGTGGTTAAGATGATCAAGTAATCGTTTAGATCTCGTCGAATCAAGAGGTTGAATTCCATCATAGGTCATGCAATATCATTGGCTCCCGTGTGAGATTGTACATGCACAAGTTAACGCCAAACGACACCGTCTTCCTAAACAAGTCAAGTGCATTACTAAGCTAGTATTTCTTTTATGTATAAGTCAATGTATAAAATAGCCATCCAATTCATAGGGTGGTGTCAGAATCTTCATGTTTTGAGCTAGCATCTGGACCGCTGGGACAGAGCGCATCAGAGTTGGCATATGAATCTGTCATTTTTTCTCGGATTTGGACTATCTCTATATCAGGATATTAATCTAGTACTCCATGATTGCATCTAATCGTAACAATAGGGTATCTGAAAGCCATGATCACTCTGGATCGTTTTATAATCCCATGATCACATACGAGTCAATACGAGATGTTGTTGAAAACATGCAAGCCAATAGCTGGTAGGATTATCGCAATCGTAAGGCAGTAAAGGAGTTCATCATACTCTCCATTTGATGCAGTTGCAGATCAAGTCTTTGGATTTATGTTTGATTCGTTAGTTGGCTCACTTGGATGGTTGAGATGAATCATGTCATATTCTAAAGATATAATGTATACGTTCTGAATCATGCATTGAGTCAGGGTCAAGTTCAAAGTCAATCTTCCGGTTGAAGGTGATGCTCCCAGCAAGAGTGGAGGACGAGCGAAGTCAGTGCTAATGCCCCCAACATTGGTGGGAGTTGCGCAAAATCAATCGGACATCCAGTCTTTTAGCCTTTATACTTTTTTCCGGCCATCAGGTTAGAGATGCAGGTTCAGCAATCTTAGTCACCCTGTGTTGTTTTGTGCACTTTCCTAAGTCATCAAGTGTTGGATTTATATATGCGAATGGTCGAATTACATTCGTGTCGGGGTCATCCCATCTGTTTAGTCAGAAAGCAGTGATCGCCTTATTGAGTATCAGTGAACTTACATACTCTCCTCGCATCAGCCACAGATTTGAGTAAGCTCTTCAATCTTGCAAGCTAGCGAACGTCGTTAGTGAGTTAAGCTTGACAATCAAGATCGCGGGCTCGATTAATGACATTGGTCTTTTCCGAAATTGTAAATTCCTATCAGTCATTCCTGGGGCTTTTCTTTTTCCTTTATCATTTCAAGAGTCAGATGGTGCTCCATTTTGTCATGAAGACATTGAGATCATCCATTTCAGCACTAGCACCCTCTTGTTGCATGAATCTGTCTTTCTCATGACAAGATTTTCCAACGTTTATAAGAAACTCTCATGGTAGAGAGATACCGAGGTTTGTTTCAGAGGTGAATCTGCTAAGTCCTCTTGGTGGGTCTCGTTGCAGAGAGATTTTGAAGTTTGAGATATCCAGAATACCAGATACTGCTGCGATCAACACCATATATCGTCCAGGTCGATTTACCGATGCCACTGCGGCGTTGAATCTTTCAAGGAATGCATGCAGGGTCTCGCCTGAGCTTTGTTGAAGCATCAATTGGCAATCTGGCCCTCGTCTTTGAGAAGTTGTCGCCAATTGTCAAATTTAGCGCTGGTTCCCCTGGTATGAAGTCTTGAAGTGGGTGGAAGCCAGTCTCTGGCTTCTTGGTTGCGCATATGTAATAGCCGTCAATCATGCTTCTGTCTTTTAATTATGGATGGTTATCCGTTACACGGATGTATGCGAGTTGTCCTTAAGGAGCCATTCTTCTGGTTATAGTCTGGGATCTTGCGAAACTCCGATAATAGAAAATGTGCCTAAAGTTGGCGGATAGTCAAATTATGTTGCTCGAAGCTTGTATCCCGCACTACCCATCCACGGGTATTTTACTAAACGGTAATCATCAAATCCACGTATTCTCTAAATTCATACTCCCTCATCAAGCTGTGAGTTTGAGTTTGATACAATGATTTGTTCGTGTCCATCTCATGTTAGTCTTCGGTCTCCCATCCAATCTCTGAGGTTCGGAGTCGGGTAGCGATAAAGTCAGATTATAGTTGTCTCAAATGATCTCGTTTGCCCCCTACTTTAAGAAATGGGGAACTTTATGTAGAATTTGAGTTGGATTTGAAGCATTCAGCTGAATTGGAGCATAGGTTGGTCGGACTCTGTTTATGTTTTCATTGACGCTTGCATTGCCGTCATTTTCATCCAAAATGCTGCAGTCAGAAGTTGCATGCTGCAAATGTTTGGGAGGAGGTTGATTGCACCTTGTTTCATTCAAGACTATGTTGCCAACCTGTCCTAGGGTATCATGCGATCTGAACCGTGTAACAGGGAGTGTGCGAGCCAAGTTTGTTATCGCTTGAATTCCCACAATACTTGCTCCAGCAAGAAAGTCATAGTTGCTCGGCCTTCCATCTATCCAAGTAAAGAAATTATCCATCATTTTTGTCATTTCTGAAGAAGTTCATCTCACTGAACCATCTGAGTTCTCAAATTAGCAAGGGTACCATCCATTTCATATCTAGCTTGACATGCTAAGGGATCATCGTAAGAAGAAATCAGCTGACTTCGTTTGTTCCTAGCGCCTTCTGCGCCAATATCCTCAACACAAAAGAAATTTATATCTTCTTTCTTCTTATCCTTTGAGTCGGAGTATCAAGTAGATCGCTTCCTTGCAAGCTAGAAGTCAAAGTAATGGTGTGCCCCCTTATCCAGGGTCTTTCAATCAGGAAGTTGGTTAGGACTAGCAAATGGACGTTCAGTCTGCATCCATTCCATGGTCCTCGAGTGGCCTGTCAAGACCGAGGTACAAATTAGACACAGACATATAAATTATGCCATTTGTAAATATTTTCAACAGTATGACCCCAGTCCAGGGGTAATGGTGAAGGATCGGCAGTTCTATCACATCCCTTTTAAATTTAGACTTGGATGCACGGAAGACATACAATGCTTTCAAAGATCAAGTGATTGAGTTGTCCAAGTGCTCGAGTCGACGCGTTTTTCATTCAGTGTATTTGCGAGGTGGCACTCGTCATTGCACTTGTGCTATGGTCAGTCACACGTAGGCATGTATGTTGATTTGATACATCACTCTTAGGGCCTCCTTTCGGTTGTTGCCTTAAGTCGTGTGATACGTCATTAAAGAATTCACTCTCAAGGCCTCCTTTCGGTCGTCGTCTTGATACGCAAGGGAAGTTTAGTATTGGGCATCGGTGTCAGCTTTCTGGGCGTTGCCCTTTGTTTGTTTTCCACTAGTCTGTTGTGGTTGTCGCGAGTGCAGCCCTCGCATTCTTGTCTCGTTATTTCGTACAAGCCCGCACTTTGTAAACAAAGCGAATCTATAAGTAATGGGTAACAAAGCACATCACAATCAAGTAAGGGTTCTAATTCAGAATCCATGCAATAAAATAATATCTAGCAAATCATATAGAATTTATCTAAAGGGGGTGATGTGTGTATGCCCCCAATCAATCATGGATAAAGTGCCCAGTCAGGGCTTGTTCGACATTGTGTTGCCCCCAATCCTTCCGCAGGGGACATCGGCTCAGCTTTCAATCTTATCCCCAATCCTTCAATGGGGTAGGAGCCTGTTGTCTTCGGTACTTAATCTTAGCACCTTTATACTCTCCTGACGTATGCCCAGGTTAGAGTGTAATCAAGGCGATCTTTAATCGTGGTGCACCATCACGCCTTGAGGACGTCATCTTCCCGTCCTTTATACTCTCCCTCGAATCATGAGAGTTAGAGTTAATTAGGCGAACAGTCGCATCATTCACCCTGGTGCTCCTTCTACACTCTATTTCCAAGAGTGGGAGTCCACCTGTCGAGTGTCGTTCTCAAACTCGATTTTAGTCCTTACTCCATGCTCCACTCTGGCGGATGGAGTTTTTTTGGGCAAGAGGTCGGACCACACTCGCCGGGGCGCTACCTCATAATCTCTGATTCCTGGGTAAAGGTGGACATTTGCAATAATCAAGTCTCTCTTGTCCCGTCGACTTGTAGGATGGAGTTTGGTCGGACATTGCAGTATCGTCCTTTAAACGCTCTCTCAAATCATGAGAGTTAGTGTCATGGATCGATTGGTCTTTAATCCTGGGGTGCCCCTCACACCCGTCCTAGGTTTATATATCTATCCAAGCTCTGAGGATTAGAGTTAGTTGGGAAAACAGTAAAAAATGTTTGCCAAGGCTCTGCGTTCCTCCGATCAATCCATGTGAAGAGTGATTGGCACCGAACTTTGGGTACCTGCATCATTCATATTGCATGAGTTAGTTATGTCAATAACTCAGGAAGCATGTAAGAGTAAATTGCATGATTGATAAGCAAGCATATAAAGGGGCAGTGCTGCCTCCTTTATTTGGATTCATGTAATTTGGTGGCGTCAAATATAGGATCGAGCCATGTAGACGGTCGAAGTGCATCCATCTGAAATCGAATTCCAACTTTGAAATACAAAAGTCAATGTATAATTATCTTTAGCTCTGCCACGTATGAGCCTAGGAGCGAATGGTCATCTCAGATCCACCTTGAGCTATACAACCTCTTTCAGGTGGAGGGCGTGGCTTTGTATGCGAGTAGTTCAGTCGAGCCCATTATGGGTTTATTCCATAACTCCATATGCAGGTGCTAGAAGTCTGATCGATGTCAAAACCGATGTACCTGGCCTAATCTCTGTCGGGGGATGGCTTGATTGGGGTCTTGGAGCGACAAAGGCAGCTAGGTAAACACTGTAAGCGAATGATGAGGTTGCATCTCCTTTGAATCGCCTTCTTGCCCCTATGCCAAAGGCAAGGATTGAGTGTCAGGGAGTCACGTCTATACCGCTAATAGTAGCACATCATCATATTGGTTCTAGGACGGTGGTTGGCAGGAGAACAATAGATCTATGGTTAGAGGAATTTTGCACTCTCCATGCTATGAAGTAGGACATGGCTGAAAATGGGTCCATGCTTAAAGGATTTTTGCCCCTGCCATGTCAGGAAGTTGGTTTGGGAGCCATAAGGATAAATATGCCTCATCCGTCTGTAGATATGCTTTCGATCCCATGCCGAAGATAAAAGCGTATACACAAACAATCAATCAGCATCCAGGTTTAAGTGTTCCAAACCCTCAACTCGTCACTCTTACGGAAAGACTAAGGCAATTGGTCATGCAGGCTTATGATGTATCAGCATTGAATTAGATGATGTAATCATGAGCTATCCACACTTGAGTCTCCGATTGCCCCCGGCATTTAGAGCATGAGTTACTTGGCAGATAATCAATCAATGGGGTGGAATTGTGAATCTTTATTTTCTAACTCCAAGATGTCTTTCGTCAGAAGCTTCATTCGTGTACATCTCCCATCTAGTGGGAAGTTGATGAGTGCTTTTGTCTAATCATTCAGGTTGGTTTATTTAGTAATAGGACTCGTTGCTGTCAATCTTAGGACAACCTTCCAAGGGAAATAAGCAATGTCGCCTTGCTGGATGCAGTCCATGCCGCGGGAAATTCTTTATGGGGGTTGTCCATGAATCTCTTTCGGGTTCGGTGTCCAAGACTGGATCAACTTCCATCAGGTCAATGGTCGGAGTTTGTAATGTCTTGATTGGGATTATCTTCATCTCTTCTGTATTGTCGGAACTTTCTAACTTGGCCAGGTAATTTGCTTTCTAATTTTCTGTGTGCAGAATTCGAGACACGTTGTAATGTTCCCATCCATCTAACAGCTCTTCTACCTATTCTATGTAAGCTGCGAGTCGTAGTCCCTTCATTTGGAACGTCCTTCGAATCAATACAACTACAATGCTAGACTATCAATTAATCTTTGCACCGTCTGTATACAACATCCATGTGCTTGGTTTTCATCTTTCATTTTGAGGGGCCATCTTCTTCATCTATTACGCCCTCTTCGGGAATGGTAACCTTAATGATGAAGTCGGTTAATACTTTCCCCCATATGGACTTCTATAGGAGGGAATTATGATCACACTGGCTCGGTTTGATGTTTCGTTCGAGCAATCATCCAGATGTATTGGGTCGTTGTAGGACCTGTCGTATTGGCCAATCAGTGTGTATCACAATTAGACGAACTTGGAAATAGTGGTGGAGTTTCCTCGAAGCAATCATCAAACTGTAAGAAAGCTTTTCAATCTTTGGGCAGTTGCTTCATTATATGTCGCCCTCCTATATCATGAATCTTCATCTTATCTAAGATCCATGTCTTCGGGCAGATCATCGGGCAACTCTTTGTGTGATGTTTCCTTTACTTGCTAAGCCAATGCCTCCTTTACACTCCATCTTATCTGGAGGGGAAGTGTATTTGGGTTCTGTCTCTGATGTGTAGCATATTCCATCTCGTTCCCACTCCAGTTTCGGTTGGGAATTTTGAGCAATAGACATTAGGTTACAGTTTAAGTTCTGAATTCTATTGGAGCTTGTCGGTCTAGACCTTGATCAGATAAGCTTGAATACGACATCATAATTTGCAAGACTTTAGTAATATTCATGTGTTATGTCACAATGGAAATAAGAAGTAGAGAGCTGATGGTTGATTCATATTTGCTTTAATCTCGAGCTATGATTACTTGACCAAGATCATATGGTGGCTGGTGAGCAGTCAATTTGTTATAATCCGGGAAAGGATCCATAGGTCCAATCATAGCGTGTGGTGGCTCAACTAGTACCTAACTCTGGGCACCAAAGTATGTTGACCCCTTATTCGATGGAAATCAGTCTTTTTCGATGCGGTTGATAGCAAATAGCCATTGCAAAGGTTAGCTGAGTTTTTCGGGAGGTGAACTGTAGGACATATGTCATTCATCACATCCTACAACTAAAGTGTAGCTTTGGGATGTTGGGATCCTTAGCTACTTTCTGGTATCCCATTATTAACAATCATGGTCACTAAGATCATACGAATCATCTTTGAAGCAGTTCTCAGACTGTTCTATATAACCGTCATTCGGTACTCCGCCGATTGGACAAGTTTAAGTCACATAAATGAGGTGGTCACTACTCATTAGGGAACAACATCA
Organism: Allium sativum; assembly: GCA_030737875.1. Classification (NCBI taxonomy): domain Eukaryota; kingdom Viridiplantae; phylum Streptophyta; class Magnoliopsida; order Asparagales; family Amaryllidaceae; genus Allium; species Allium sativum. The sequence continues at coordinate 191,328,514 of CM060927.1, read as the reverse complement.
GTTGCATTGCTGAAATCTATAACTATCGGAGTTCCAAAAGAGGAGGCTACTATTAGACAATCATTATCCCGTATACTGTCATTGTTAGCAAGCTGAATCTGATCTCCTCACATTGAATAACATCGGCAAATAGAGGTCATGGCTTCTGGAGGAAACCCAGTCGTTGCCATTTAGTTGTCATATTCTTTGACTATCCGTCTAATCTTCATTGACAAGCTTTGATGACTACTATTGGCCAAATTATACGTCGACCCGAAGGTGAGCCGTGCTCCGAGCCGAAGGCGTGGCCATCAGCGGGTCTGGGCGCAGCGCTTGTGGGGGTCTGGGGCCCCACAGTCCCGGTGGATCAGATCATGCCTTCAAGTGGCGGTTTCGGAGATGTCTCCACGTTGGTTCGGATCGGAGCAGTTCCTCCGATCCGGATCGGAGCATTGTCAACTGATCGGTTTGGGCGCCCCTCCTACGTTTCGGTTCGGGTTCACTCTTCCAGGTCGGATCGTGGTGTCACCCTTGGGTCGGTGGTATACTCATCTGCCTTATCCGAACCGGTTACTTTGATCCTAGTTACTTCGATCCGAGCCGGTTACATCGATCCGAGCCGGTGGTCTGTTTATCTACTGCGTCCACACCAATTACCATCCGATCTGACCTTTTGCTCGATCCTATCCGCCAGGCCTATGCAGCTTTTTTAAAATCTACTTCGGTATATCCAGCTTTGACATCCAATCAAAACGCAGTTTGTTCATCACATCTCCAACTCCTTTGGCCCATCTAAGCAGCAAGCGACTCTTTAAGAATTGAATACGGATCTCCCCTCGATGAACTATGACATCCATTAGTAGATGAGGAGATCTATGTTTGAGAATCAGTCCATTCTCAGTGAAAGCACCAAAATGTTAGACCAAAAAATGGCACTAACACCCAATTGAATAGGATTTATGAAGAATAATAAGAAATCATGTATGAAAAAGAAAGAGAAATCAATCAACACACAAGATTTATAGTGGTTCGGCGTTAATGAGCCTACATCCACTTTATAGTTCTTCATTTCATTCCGAAATTACAATTACACTGAATATTTACAATCAAACACTCAAATACAATGAATCATTCTCTCCGAATTCATTGTTTTCATTGGAGAATAAGGAGGTTATTTATGGAGGAATTCGGCCATGCTGTCACGAATAAATGAAGTGCCGAAAAGTCCCCCAAAATGATACGTTGTATGTGTATTTATAGGTAGAAATTCGGTTAGGGTTGACTGGCCACGTGGCAGCTTCAGAGCAAATCTCGAAAGTAGTGGAGAACATGGTGAAATGGTCTTTAACTGTCCAGAATTCGGTTAGGGTGAGTGACCCGATCCGGATGGCCCAATCCGAATGGCCCGATCCGGATGACCCGATCCGGATGACCCGATTCGGATGACCCGATCCGGTTTACCTAATCCGGTTTGGTCGGTCAGAAATATTCGCTTTAGCTTGATCCAAAATGGTGGAATCCAACCCAAGGCTTATGTGCGCAGAAATATGAGTTTTCCATCCTTTGTTACTTCGTCCAAGTAGACACCGATCTCTGCCAGTTCATATTCAATACCTGAGTGGCCTTCCTGATAGAGTTCTTGGTCTTTGGATAGTCTGGTCACAAAGCAGGCTAACACATATGATCACGAAAGCATTAGAAATCTTTTTAAGGACAATAGGTGCCTGTGATTGATGGTTGAATAGATGGATGTTGTATGTTAGGATACATTCTTCTTAACTTAGAGATTTCGGGGACAAAATCCTTTAAGGAGGGGAGATTGTAACACCCCGTATTTTCTATGAATATTAAAATTAACAAATCTAAGAACACTTAATTTAAAAAAAATAAGAATTGGGTGAAATGGGTTATGCCATTGCGTTCGTCTCGGAATTCTGCTTGAGATAGAGTCCGAGTTTGTGCGAATCGGACTCCGTATGAAGAAGTTATGAAGGTTAGAAGTTTTCAAGTTTAAGCAGAAAATAAATTTAAAATAATAATTAAATAATCAATTCAGTTCGAAATTCAAAAAACTCATAAATCGGCTGAGCGGGAAATCTCCCGCTCAAGGGTGTCGTCCCCCCTCCCCCACCCCCCGGGGTGTCGACATGGGAGTCGACCCCCCTATAGGGGTGTCGACTCCCCCGTAGGGTTCAAACCCCTGCCAACTGTGCTGGACAGTGATGATTTTCTGAGTCATAGGGCTACGTGACGAATTCTGATTTGCCTAAAGACGCATTTTCTTAGACTAGTTGGCTTTGATGACTCCTAGGTTGATCTAAAGGCCCATATTATTCCTAAATTTCTATATAATCATACCAAACCTCAACCCTAGACCTCATAACCCTTGTTTATGAAGCCGTCATGCTGTCCATGTCTAAGCTAGCCCAGCCTCCATCTTCTCCAAACTAGAAATCAAGTTAGAAAGCTCCAAACCAAATCCAAACTAGAGAATCAAAAGTCTACATAAAGGGTTAAGCTTAACAAATTCAGAAATCAGATCCCAGAATACAAGATCCGTTCTTTTTCTGTAAGTTCAATTAATATTCAGATTTGAACACCTAATAGAAATCATGACTGTAATAATTGGATCTAGAACTATGCCTAATTCTGATTCGTGCTTATCATTTTGTCAAATCTGAATTTCCTATGCCTACGAGACTGTTGTGATTGACATAATGAAACCTATCTTGCCTATGAGACTGTTGTGATTGACATAATGGAACCTATCATGCCTATGAGACTGTTGTGATTTATATGATGGAACCTATCATGTTGCATATCCTAAGCCTATGTGACTATTGTGATTGATATAATGGAACTTATCATGTTGTACATCAAAATTAGTGATTCTCTTAAGTACAATTCTATCTAATCTTTATACCAATGTTGTGAATTGCTTAGCTTGCCCACACTTATTGTTAATGTACAACATGCCTATTGGAAACATGATTCTTGAATTGGGTACACCTTTACATGACTATTTTTCCTTATGTCAAGTTTTATGCTCCTTCTCTATTCTACCCCTTTTTATTTTCTTTTATGAATACTAGGTTCATTCGGAACTTAGATTGTATCTCGTTGTACGTACGATTATAACGTGGGAAAATTGGGTATAATTTTGTTATGTAAATTTTGGGCATAATAAGTGAATGTGGCATAAAACATGTAGTGACTACACTTGGGGAATATTGACATAAAAAGACCTAAACTTGGACACATATGACAAATATGTAAATTGGCTAAAGGTGAACATGCCTAACCCGAGTTTAGAATGAGTTGCTGTGTAAGACTGCCCGTAACTGACCGGCACATCCAGCGACCGCAACAATATAGATCTAATGTGAGAGGTTAGCACATTAAGCCCAAAAACCCGAGGTTAGATTGAGTTGCGTGGTAAGACTGCCTGGAACCGACCAGCACATCCAGCAACCGCAACAATATAGATCTAATGTGAGAGGTTGGTGCCTTAATGAATGAATTAAAGCTAAGAGACGGACAGGCTAAGAATGGTAGGTTTATGTTAATTAAGGCAACACTTAACCAATACAACATGTTAATTAAACAGACGGGTGGGGTTAGGTTCATTTGAGAACACTTAACCGTTATAACATGTTGATTAGGAAACCCTAATAACGGGGACCCATTTCTGCAGTAACCCACATAGATGTATCACGGTACCCTGAACTAGGCAGGGTGGGGCACGATTACTGGGCTGATTATAAGCAGTCAAAATAGCGGCGGGTAGTGCAGTAGTGTAGATTCCGGTGGAGTATGGGCGTGCACGTACTCCGTAGTGGAGAAAGCAGACACTGGCATCAGTAGTATACACTGTGCATCTTGAATTTGTGTCGGGTTGCCACCATTGGAATTGATACACCCCATGGCTGGACCAACACAGGTATCCACAATCAATCGGGGCCGAATGACACAAGAAATAAATGCATGCGAGTAGAAGCCGATCGTAAAAGGGATCACTTTGTTATGAGCACATGATGGCAGTTGAAACATTCGTTAGTAAGTGCAGAGAAATGGAAATGAGTGCGATAGTATATTCAGTTTATCTTGCCATATCTTATGTTATCTTATTGCTGTGGTATTGTCCTATGTTCAGTTTATTCATGTCATGATCCTTTTACATGTTTACATGCTGAATAATCACTGAACTTACCAGGCTTATGTCTGACCCGTTTTCTTTCACCTTCTTTTCTTTCGTCCCTCCCCCCCCTCCCCCCTCCAAGGTCCTCAGGGAAGGAATACTTCAGCTTAGTGCAGACCTTTTCCATCTTGAAGAGAGTAGATGTATTGCTTGGATTATCTTTTCTTGGGCTATCGTTGTGGTTACAATTTTATTGGGGATTTATGCTTCTTTACTATTGTTTTATGCTTCTTTATGTACTTGGAGTTTTAAATCAAGACAGATGTTTTATTGTAATAATTTAGAAGTTGGGTTTTGAGACAATACTTGTAATGTTTTGACTGAACCACGTTATTTATGAAATGATTTCAGTTTTCCGCTGTCTATATTTCTGTCTTGTAAATTATTTATGCCTTTTACCTAAAATGTTTCACCAAAGTTAATGCATTCCCTTTGTGAGTAACCTTAACGGAGGTGGGGTGTTTCATCCGTTTCCCAGGAGAGCATCATACACACTCAACTCAACGTACCTCATGAAGCTGAGGCCGAAAGGGAACACATAGGAGTGAAGGAAACATGATCAAGAAGGGATTACTATGCCTGTGGCCTCACGACATGTAGAAAACGTCCGCAAACCAAGGCCTCGGACCCCGAAGAAGTTACGAGCCTCAGCTATCCAGTCCCGTAACCCTAGCACCCATCAGAAGAACCGCACTCGGGCATGATGCGGAATTCGCACCCAGGCGGGTGCGAATTCTCGTACCCAATCCTAGGTTCGAAATTTCAAACCCACGCCCGGGTTTGAAATTTCGAACCCAGTGGGTACGAGGTCTCGAGCCCAGCGGTTGCGAAATCTCGCACCTACAGCTGGGCTCGAGATCCCGAGCCCAGCAAGCATGAAATCTCACGCCCACGGGTGGGTTCGAAATCTCGAGACCAGCGGAGCCAGATTTCGTGCCCGCATCTAGGTTCGAAATTTCAAACCTAGAGGTCTCGAAATTTCTAACCCGTACACGGTTCGAAATTTCAAGGCATGAGGGTGTGTGCTCGAATTTCCTGCATGTGGTCCCCCTTTTTACCTAATCCTACCTACTCCTTCCTACTTCCACTCCTATAAATAGCCCATGGCCTCACGCTTCAAAGGGGTTGGATTTTCTTCACTTGAGACCTTCCTAGAGCTTCATGAACTCCATTAATGGCATCTCCTATTTGAGGAAGAAGGAGAATTAAATATTGTTTTTCATATATTCCTTTATATATGTCAATTATGACGTCATCCATGAGAGTGATGATATCACCCAACCTACAAGCAAATGCAATGAGATGTAAAGAGCGAGGCTCTACCTTGTAATTCTTGAGTAATTAATAAAAGGGCAACATCCTTCCAAAGTGGACGTAGGCCTGATCTGCGGCTGAACCACTATAAATACTTATGTCTTTTACCTCTTTCTCTTACTTAGTCTTGCGACCAAATGAACTATTCCTAGTAATAGGAATCTTTGGTGTTTACGACATTTTTTACCGTCAACAATCACTTTGGTTATATTCCCATTATTTTCCTATTACCGTTCATAACTTGGCTACTGACTAGCCTAGGCATGCCACTAGTTTATGAGTGCGTTAGTTAGGAAACGGGGGAAAAAAGGTTAATATTGGCATAATTTGAATATGAACATTTTTGGACATATAATTTAAATTATTGGGTAAAATGGGCATTAGCACCTATAAAGGGAAAGGATTAATTAATTAAAAATGGAATGTCTAGTAATTACAATTTAATTGTACTTATGACACAAGGTTAGGTTGAATTAGTGGGGGAATTCTGCCAGGACCCGACCGGCGTATCCAGAACCCACTAATGTTGAACCTAATGTGGGAGGTCTAAGTACGCAAGTACGAATCAAGCTAAGACACGAGGTTAGGCCCAACTGTGGAATAAGTCTGCCCGGACCCGACCGGCATATCCAGCATCCACACGTTGTAGGCCTAATGTAGGATGTCTAGCCCATTATAAACCATAAATGGACATGGTAATGAATTGGACTACTTAACAAAGTCTAATCCATAAGGTTTGTATGATTATAAAATAAAGTTAGGATTAAGTAAATTAATTGGATAGTGGATGGGTTAATCAAATCAGGAATGGTTGGGTAATATTTACATATATTCCCACAAAATTAGCCCGATAAGGTTATGTAATTAAGGACACCTAGTGGTATACATAACCAGAGGAAAATATAAAAGTTATGTAATGAAAGACACCTTTTAGGGTAAGCATAACCGGTATAGGGCTATGTAACTAAAGACACCTAGTGGTATACATAGTCAGTGAAAAACCTAGTGGGGGATACAAGACAAATGGTAGAGCATGTATCATATTGTATGGGACCAATTTCAGTCAGTTACCCGGAGTTTGTATCAAATAAAATACTCCGTACTAGGCAGAGAGGGTTCACGCTTACTAACTGATTGTAAGAGATCCAAACGTAGAGGACGGTGTGGGCTGCGCAAATCGACCGGGCTATGTGCGTGCATGAGCCGGGCAGAGGGGGACAAAACGACCGTGACACCAGTAGGTATGGGACTGTACATATCATTGATGGGTTGCCACTGTAGGACGTGAAACATCCTACTGTGGGGCCGGTACACAGTTTCTACGGAGTAGGGAGCCGATCGATTAGGGTAGTGGTTGGGTATATTTGGACATATACCCTAAGTCTATCACCTTATAGTAGAAGGGATCATCTCATTCTGGTTATACTAGTAATAGTGCAGAGTAATCATTAGAGTAGTGTATACACCTTACCATGTCTACCTTGTTAAACCTTCCATTTATGTAGTGACCTCTCTTATCCACTTTATATGCCTATCATGTTACTTTTATTTATTTACTGGCTAAAAGTAACTAGACTTGCCAGACTTTATGTCTGACCCGTTTGTTTGTCCTTCTTTTTTTAGTCCCCCCTCCCCCCAGGTTCTTAGGGAGGAAACATTCAGGCTTAGTCAGGACTTAGATATAATCTTGCTAGGAGCTACTTCTGAAGTATAGCTCAAGTTCTTGTCCCTGCTATGGCTTAACTCTTTCAATTGGGGAATTATGTTTTTCATATTCTTATGTACTCTGATGATGCAAGACAGAAGTTATTTTATTGTAATGGTTTTTGTGACTTATGGTATTGTGGTCCACGGCATTATGATTTAAGTTTGAAATAAAAATTTAAATTTCCGCTGCTATCTTATTTATATCTGTCTAGTAATTATTCTGTGACTATTTACCTATAACGCTTCACGAAACTTAATGCATTCTCTTAATGAGTGACATTAACGGACATGTGGTGTCACACTTGGTATCAGAGCTGAAGGTTACTAGATTAGATAAAAGTTTTTGAAAATTATTTTCAAAAAAAAAAGTTTTAAAAGTAAGCATTTTCATAAAGAAAAGTCTATTTTGAAAAACATTCCCCAAAAAGCCATATGTAGTATCATTCAGTCCTTCATCTAAATTTCTTCCTTTTTCCTTCTTCAGCACTTTTGGGGAACAAAACATTCCTAATATCCCAGAGGACATCACAATACCCAGATGGTTCTATAGATATTTGGAAGCCACGGCACCTGCCGAAGGCCAAGGAAATGTTCCTCCCCCAGTTGCACCTGTTATTCTTCATCCTCCCTCTCTAACAGCAGATAACTTCACCAAGATCTGCAAGGACTTCCGTGCTATGGGAGGGAAGCCATTCCATGGGAACGAGACATTTGTAGAAGCCCGGAATTGGCTCAAGGAGACCGAGGATTTATTCATAATCTTTAAAGTAGAGGATATAAGGAAGGTCTAGTTAGTCGCCTAGCAACTGAAGGACGAAGCCTCATTTTGGTGGGAAGTCACTCAAGCTGGACATCCAGTGGAAACTTGGGGAGATTTTAGATAGAGGTTCGAAATGAAATTTCTTTTCCAAGCCGAAAGCAGTATGCAGATGGAGAGATTCTTAGCACTCAAACAAGGAAACTTGACAGTTAAAGAGTATGTGAATAAATTCAACTAGCTAGCAAGGTTCGGTTTTGAAATGGTGAATACGCAGCACAAAAGGGCTTTGCGGTTTGCTAAAGGGTTGAATGAGCCTCTGCATGGTCTAGCCATGTCCCATATTCCAATGGGGTCATTTTTGAAAAGCTTGTCGATATGACCCTAATGCATGAAGAAGACAAGGGAAAAAAGAAGGCTGAGGAGACATCACAAAATAGGAAGGTGTGGCCTAAGAAGGGGCAGTAGCAACAGCAGAAACAGCAGAAGAAAGGAGGTAAAAGTGATAAAGGCAAGGATAAGAGAAAATGTCACCGTTGTGGGAAGGAGAGGGACTTCCGGAGGGCAGGTGCATGCTCTTGCGATCAGTTCTCCTGATAGTGGTAGAAAAATTTATGTGGAAGGTTTTATTTCTCTTTGAAACCATCCTATTAGAACGCTTTTTGATTCTGGTGCCTCACATTCAATTATATCAAGTTCTGTAGTTGAATCTCTGCACTTAATTACTAATATGTTAGTGGATCCCGTAGTTGTTTCAAACCCTATTGGTGGTTCAGCTCGTTTATCTATGATTTGTCGGGGTTTGAAAATATCTGTGTTAGACGTCGAGTTTGAATGCAATGTGTATGTGCTCGGGTTTATGGGCTATGGGTTGATTTTAGGGATGGATTGGCTTACCACGTATGGTGCCATTCTGCATTGTGAAAAGAGGGTTGTTAGGATTCTGACTTGTCATGGGAAAACCCTCGAGATTTCGTGTGACCCATAAGGGTCAGTTATGCTTAGTTTCCTAGAGTCTCTTGATGCATCCAACGATGATCTACAATCTGTTCCAGTAGTCCGGGATTTTTCTGATGTTTTTGATGAGGTTCGGTGTTTACCTACGAGGCGCGAGATCGACTTTCGTATATATTTGGTGGACAGTGCAAATCCAGTTGCATTTCCAGTGCGCCATATGGCTCCGAGGGAAAGGAGGGAGCTGAGCAAGCAAGTAGGGGACTTACTCGAGAAGGGGTTTATCAGACAGAGCATATCTGAATGGGGTTCTCCAATAGTATTCGCAACTAAGGACAGCATAGATAAGACTGCCCTTAGGACTCTGGAAGGTTTCTTTGAATGACTAGTTATGCCTTTTGGACTGACGAACGCACCTGCCTATTTTGTCGATCTGATGAGTAGGGTGTTTCGGGAGTTCCTAAATAAATTTGTTGTATTATTTGTCAATGATATTTTGATCTTCTCTAAAAGCAAAGAAGAGCATGCCCAACATCTTAGAGAAGTTTTGAAAGCTCTCCGTGACCATCAGCTTAAGGCAAAATTCTCCAAATGCCTTTTTTGGAGGAAAGAGGTGAGATTCTTAGGGCATGTGGTCTCCAAAGAAGGGATAGCTGTAGATCCCGCGAAGGTGGTTGCAGTGCAAGATTGGCAAATTCCTAAAAATGTAACCAAGGTGAGAAGCTTTCTTGGGTTAGCAAGATACTATAGGAAGTTCATTAAGGACTTCGCAAAGATACCAGCCCCACTCACCAAGTTGACAAAGAAGAACTTGGCATTTTTGTGGGATATAGACTGTGACGTTACTTTCTAACGACTGAAGAGGGCTCGGACAACATCCATAGTTTGACCTTGCCTGACGGGAATAAGGTGATTACTATTTACACTGATGCGTGTGGTACAGGGCTTGGTGTGGTTCTAATGCAAGAAGGGAAAGTGGTGTGTTATGGGTGAAGAGAGCTGAGAGTTCATGAAAAGAAATACCCCACCCATGATCTAGAGCTAGCTGCCATAGTGTTTCCGTTAAAGGCGTGGCGTCATTATTTACTTAGAGAGAAGTTTGATTTATACACCGATCATAAATCTCTCAAGTATCTGTTCTCGCAGAACGATCTCAATTTAAGGCAACAATAGTGGATGGAGTTTCTAGCTTCTTATGATTTTAAAATTTCTTATACCCCTGGAAAGTGTAATGTGGTGGCAGACGCACTAAGTAGGCAGAGGGTAGGCCTGAGTCCTCTGTTTTTGGAAAGAAAGATCTTGGAGTTCATATCAACTTTTGATTTTAGACCCTCCATTGAGATTTTGCCTAATTTGTTTGCTTCCTTGGAGATACGACCAACTCTTATGGACCAGATAGGAGCTTCGCAAAAAGATGACCCACAGATTCTAGACATCATGGATAAGCTCAGAAGAGGGGAGACTTCTAGTCATCTCGGTAGATATGCCATAGATGAAAAGGGGTGGTTGTGACGAGATAGAAGGCTTTGTGTTCCTCAAACAGGAAGCTTGATAAAGACAGTCCTAGAAGAAGCCCACCATTCTAAGATGACCATTCATCCAGGAGGTGATAAAATGTATAGGATATGAAGAGGGTTTTCTTTTAGGCTGGGATGAAGAACTATGTGGTTGAATTTGTTTTTCAATGCTTAGTTTGCCAGCAAGTCAAAGTTGAGCAAAAGAAGCCCAGTGGATTACTTCATCCGTTGGAGGTTTCGCAGTGGAAATGGGAGAGCATATCTATGGATTTCATAGAGTGTTTGCCTAGATTGAAGAAAGGCAACACATTATCTAGGTTGTGGTGGATAGACTCACTAAGAGCGCTCACTTTATTCAAGTTAAGAGTAAGAGGACGACATTGTAGTCTGAAGCAATTTATGATCGTGAGATGGTTCATCTTCATGGAGCACCTTCCAGCATCGTGAGCGATCGCGATCCCATCTTTACCGGCGAATTTCGGAGGAGCTTGCTAGAAGCATTAAGTATACAGTTGTGTTTATGCACCACTTATCATCCTCAAACCGATGAACAGACAGAGAAGGTGAACAGGATTTCTGAAGATCTCTTAAGATTATGTATCCTAGACTTCAGAGGAACTTGGGAAGAGCATCTTCCTTTAGTAGAGTTTTCCTATAATAACAGTTATCAAGCTAGCATCGGCATGACATCCTTCGAAGCATTGTACGAACGACCCTGTAGGTCGCCAACTTGTTGGTGGGAATCTACAGAAAGATTATTACTTGGACCGGATACGGTTAGAGAAACATCCGAAAAGATTTACCATATTCGACGGCGGATGAAGACGACTTAAGATAGGAAGAAATCCTATGCAGACAAGAGAAGGACTTACATCGAATTTGAAGTGGTAGACTTAGTTTTTATCAAAGTGTCACCTCTGATGAATGTGGTTCGCTTCGGATCGGTAGGGAAGTTGACACCTAGGTTTGTGGGACCAATTCCCATAACCGAGAGGATTGGCCAAATGGCCAACAAAATAAAGCTCCCAGAAAATCTATTCGGCGTTTATGATGTTTTCCACGTTTCTCATCTGTGGAAGTGCCTACATGAAACCACAGTAATCGTTGAGTCGAGTGTGTTGGAAGAAGGCGAAGTGGAATGGGAGGTGACAATCAGGCGTGTCCCTACCCGTTTTCTGGGATCAGAAGTTAAGAAACTACGCAATAAAGAGATCAAGTTGCTAAAGGTTCAATGGGGAGATAACCTAGAGAATGCGACTTGGGAAACTGAAAACAAGATTCGCGCTTTGTATCCTTTCTTTTTCGAGGCTATGTACTTAACTCCTTTTTCCAAAGTTTTATCCGTGCTTGCATCTATCATTTGAGTATATCTTATCCGTAGTATTTTTTGACCTTTAGATAGGAATCCTATGGATGTAAACATGTGTTTGATATATGTTATGTTTGATGGATGCAAGTGGATGCAAGTGTTTGCTAGTGGTTACCTATGGACGCATATACACACACACATTAGGCACTAAGATCAGCTCAATCACTTTCATACTGCATATGGATGTATGTGCATTTTGTTTCCTTTCATGGGTGGAAATGGATGTATTAGCATATGAATGTTGCATTTGGATGAATGAGTGTGCACACATATAGAGCTTACATGTTATAATAGGATAATTTGCGTACATATTGGATTCATGGCACTAACATACATTGCACTAAGGAGGTCAATTGAATCAGTAGACCGCCTGATCTTTTGCATTAGTGTTGTGACATATGCACACACTGTTGCATATAATCATATAAGTGTTAGAAGTCTCTAAGGACAATGGATGTCAGTGGTTGTTGGATGAGTAGATGGGTGATGGATGGTAGGATATGCATTCTTCTCAATTTAGAGATTTCAGGGACGAAATCTTTGATTATGAGAGAATGTAACACCCCGAATTTTGTATGACACTAAAAGAGGATAAATTAAATAATAATTAGTTTAATATATAGAATTAAGGAAAACGGATTGTGCCAATGCGTCCGTCTCGAAATTCTGGTCAAGATAGACATTTGGTTTCATAAAACGGACACCGTATGAAGAAGTTATGAGGGTTTTAAGTTTTTATACGCGCAGAAAGAACATATATACACGTATGAGTCAGACCCTATCCAGAACAGTTCTAAAGTCAAAAATTCGTCAAGGAGGCAAAATTCCCACTCTAGGGTGTCGACCCCCTTAGAGGGGTGTCGACACCGGGGTCGACCCACCCACGGGGGTGTCAATACCCCTAGGGTTGAGGTGGCAGTCAGTTTCAGAGGGTTCTGCAGCTATAAATATGTGCTCAATTCTCCTACTTCTTCGTTGGAAACTATGGGAGCCATATGCTGCTGGTGTGCGAACTGAGCCAAATTTGTTTTCTTCTACAACATACAACATTCAACTTTGCAAATCAAATCCAGAAATTCAAGATCCATTCTTTCTCTGTTCTCTAAACCTAATGTTGTGAGTTTCTAGTTGCTTTTAGGTTTAGATAAATAAAAGTGAATTATGAAAGACTGTGAATTGGATATGTTGTAAACTATGAATCTATGCTATTGTATATCTTATACTATGTCGTGATAGATCTACATCTTTCGATCCAATGCAATTGTAGTTATTCTATTATGTTACCTATGTGGATCTTGACTTGTAACTATGTTATGGTGAGTGTAAATTTGTTAATTTGGACAGTTGCAACATTGGTTAGATCTAACTCTTTATGTAAATCACCTATCACCTGTCATATTGCGATCAACTTAGATATGTCGTAAGTTGGACATGTGAACCCATATTTAGATCTAAACATGCTATTATGTCATTCTAATAGTGTTAGATATAATTTAACCCCTAGTTCTGAATTATGTGATCTAATTTATCACTTTGTGTTATCATGTTAGATCTAAACCAATTGGACATCTAAACTGCTAATTTAGATCTTATTATGCTTATTGTGACATCGTAGTTATATTGACTGCCACCAGTTCATCAGTTTTACATGTCCACGTTCACCTTATCATCATGTTAGTTTATGTTTATGCCAAGATGATCACTTTGGTTATATTCCCATTATTTTCCTATTATCGTTCATAACTAGGATATTGACTAGCCTAGGCATGCCACCAGTTTATGAGTGCGCTAGTTAGGAAATGGGGGGAAAAAGGGTTAATATTGGCATAATTTGAATATGAACATTTTTGAACATATAATTCAAATTATTGGGTAAAACCGGCATTAGACCTATAAAGGGAAAGCATTAATTAATTGATTAATTAATTAAAAATGGAATGTCTAGCAATTACAATTAGGAATTATAATTGTAGTTACGACACGAGGTTATGTTGCATTAGTGGTGGAAGTCTGCCCGGACCCGACCGGCATATCCAGAAGCCACTAATGTTGAACCTAATGTGGGAGGTCTAAGTACGCAAATACGAATCAGGATAAGTCACGAGGTTAGGCCCAACTGTGGAATAAATCTGCCGGACCCGATCGTCATATCCAACATCTACACGTTATAAGCCTAATGTGGGTGGTCTAGCCCATTATAAACCAGAAATGGACATGGTAATGAATTAGACTACTTAACCAAATCTAATATATATGGATTATATGATTATAAATTAAAGTTAGGGTTAAGTAAATTGATTGGATAGTGATGGGTTAAGCAAATCTGGATGGGGTGGGTAATATTTACATATAGGCCCACAAACTTAACCCGATAAGGTTATGTAATTAAAGACACCTAATGGTGTACATAACTAGAGGAAAGTATAAAAGTTATGTAATTAAAGACACCTTTTAGGGTTAGCATAACTGGTATAGGGCTATATAATTAAAGACACCTAGTGGTATACATAGTCAGTGAAAAACCTAGTGGGGGATACAAGACAAAGGGGTGAGCTTGTATCATATTGTGTGGGACTCATTTCATTCACTAACTCGGAGTTAGTATCAAATAAAATACTCCGTACTGGGCGGAGAGGGGACACGCTTGCTGCCTGATTGTAAGAGGTCCAAACGTGGAGGACGGTGTGGACGGCGCAAACCGACCGGGCCATGTGCGTGCATGAGCCGGGCATAGGGGGATAAGACGACCGTGACACCATTAGATATGCGACTGTGCATATCAGTGAGGGGTTGCCACTGTAGGACATGATACATCCTACCATGGGGCCAGCACAGAATATCTACAGAGTAGGGAGCTCATCGATTAGGGTAGTGGTTAGGGTATATTTGGAATATGCCCTAAGTCTATCACCTTATACTGGAAGGGATCATCTCATTCTGGTTATACTAGTAATAGTGCAGGGTAATCATTAGAGAAGTATATACACCTTACCCTATCAACCTTGTCACACCTGCCATTTATGTAGTTACCTCTCTTATCCGCTTTATATGCTTATCATGTTACTGTTATTTATTTACTGGCTAAAAGTAACTAGACTCACATGACTTTATGTCCGACGCTTTTGTTTCTCCTTCTTTCTTCCGTTCCCCTCACCTCTCCTCCCCCCCCCCCCCCCCGGTTCTCAAGGTGGAAACACTCAGGCTTAGTCAGGACTCAGATATCATCTTGCTACGAGCTACTTCTAAAGTATAGGTCAAGTTCATGTCTTCGCTATGGATTAGTTCTCAATTGGAGAATTATGTTTTTCATATTCTTATGCACTCTGACGATACAAGACAGAAGTTATTTTATTGTAATGGTTTTTGTGACTTATGGTATTATGGACCACGACATTATGATTTATGTTTGAAATAAAAATAAAAAGAACCGCTGCTATCTTATTTATATCTGTTTTGTAATTATTCTGTGTATGTTTACCTAAAACGCTTCACGAAACTTAACGCATTCCCTTAGTGAGTGACATTAACGGACGTGAGGTGTCACATTGACGTTGTAACTTTGTGTTATGACTCTTCAATGTGGACGTAGGCCTCTCTCGAGGCTGAACCATTATAAATCTCTCATGTTATTTACCGCTTTCCGCTCTTTTCTATACGACCAAATTAATAATTCCTAGTAAATGGAATCTTGGGTGTTTACGAATTTTTTTGCCGTCAATAGGGACACACTTTATAATTTTTAGTTTCCTACACCTTAGCTTATTTCTTTTCACCTTTAGCTTCCCCATGCATTAATGACATATCAACGAGCTTCTCGAAAGTTTCCCCCATCGGAATATGAGACATAGCCGACCCTTGAAAGGTTTCATTCAATCCTATAGAAAACCTCAAAGCTTTCTAGTGCGAGGTATTCACTAGCTCCAAGCCAAATCTTACCAATTTGTTGAATTTATTAACATATTCTTTCACAGTCATGCTTCCTTGCCTAAGCGCCAAAAACCTTTCCATTCGCATACTTTGCTTGGATTGAGAAAGAAACTTCATTTCAAATCTCTGATGGAAATCAACCCAAGTCTCCACTGGACGCCCTGCTTACGTCACTTCCTACAAGAACGAGGCCTCATCTTTCAGCTGCCAAACGGCGAACTGAATCTTCCTATGATCGTCAACCTCAAAAATTCCAGACAAATCCTCCGTTCCTTTAAGCCAGTTCCTTGATTTTACAAAAGTCTCGGTTCCTCGGAATGGCATCCCACCCATAGCCCAGAAATCTTTTCATATCTTATAGAAATTATCAACACGCGGAGGAGGAGGGGGAACAGTGGGTGCAGCTAGGGGAGGAATGTCTGCTTGACCTCTGGTAAGCGCTATGGCCTCAAGATACCTACAGAACCATCCCAGTGTTATAACGCCCTCAGGAATATTACGTTCCCCAGACATGCTAAAAAAAAAGTAAAAAGGGATTCAAATAGGGAATCAAAAGATATTTCATATGGCTTTGGGGAATATGTTTTTCAAAACAGACTTTTCTTTTGAAAATGCTTTATTTTTAAAACCTTTCTGAAAACTATTTTCAAAATCTTTTATCCGATCTGGCAACCTTCAGCTCTGATACAAAATGTGACATCCCACGTCCGTTAATGTCACTCTTTATCAGAATGCATTAAGTTTCGTGAAGCGTTATAGGTAGACAGGAAAAAAAACATTACAAGATAGATGTAAAATAACAGCGAAATTTAAAACATTATTAATAGAAAACATCGTGGTCCCAAAGAATGGTTACATAATTAGTCTAAATACATAAAACTTCTACCTTGTACAAGAATCATCATCAGAATACAATAATCCATAAAAGAGCATAATCCCCGAAATATAGGCATAATAGAGAAGATGTGAAACCAAGCAGTACATCTAAGCAGCTCCAAGCAGAAGGAAAGAAGAATCTTGATCAAGCTTGAGTATTCCCACCTGATAACCTGGGGGCACGGAAGAGAAAGAAGAGGAGAAAATGGGTCAGACATAAAATATCTGGCGAGCCCAGCTACTTTTAGCATATAAATAAGTAAAAGCATCATGACAGGCAAATAAGTTGGAGAGTGTCATAAGGCAGGTATAACAGTATAAACAGAACATTAAATGCACATCTCTACTACATTTTTCTGCACCATCACTAGTATAACAAGAACAAGATGATCCCCAACAAGTACGAGATGGTAGACTTAGGCGTACTTCTAATCAGAGGTTTTAACACATACAATAACAGGTAGCCCAACTGAACTTACCGGTGTTACCCCTAAGGATAATAATAGGCTCCTAAACAAGCGATACTAGATGTACCCTAATCAATACCACAATCCATCGACTCCCTAACTCCATAGATACCCTATGTTGGCCCCATGGTAGGATGTATCACTTCCTAAAGTGGCAACACGTTGTTAACAATATCTGCACAAACATATCTACAAATGTCACTGCGTCTTATTTTCTTGAGCAGGCGGACTCATGCATGCACATGAACTCGATGGAACACACCGTCAGACAACTTTTCCCAAGTGACCTCTTATAATCAGCTCAGTAAGCGCGCCTTGACATCGAGTTAGTTCGGGGTTCTCCGTTTGATACCAATATAGGATACTAACTGATATGGGTCCCACACACCAAATGATACAAGCTTCCCCTTCGGCTTGCATCCACACTACTAGGATTTCAACAGGTTATGCCTACTAGTTTAACCAGATTGCATAATCCCAACATGTTAAGTTTGTGGGCCAATATATGTAAATATTTCCCACCGCCCCAAGATTTACTTAAACCTCCCACTGATTCAAGCAAGTTTACTTAACCCTTACTCAAGTTAACTGGTTTATGTAATCCTTATGGATTCAAACATGTTAAGTAAAAGTTTATCACCATTCATTCATTTATGGTTATTAATGCGCTAGACCTCCCACATTAAGCCTACAACTTATGGATGCTGGATATGCCGGTTGGTTACGGGCAGGCTTCCACCACAAGTCGAACTTAACCTCGTGTCTTAGCACGCTACGTGTTAATGCACTTAGACCCCTCACATTAGATTTACCACTTGTGGAAGCTGGATATGCCGGTTAGGCCCTGGCAGGCTTCTACCACAAGTGTAATCTAACCTCGTTTCTAAGCGCGATTACAGTTTCTAATTACTGTAAATCTTGGCATTTTCTTTATTAACCAATTACCATGTTTTATCATGCCTCCAAATCCCTGTCCGATCTATGATACAAGTTATACCTCAGATTAAGATTTAGATCAAAATATAAATTATGCCCCAAATCCCAAATTTTGGCTTAAGGTACAATTTGTGCCTAAAATTTCCAATCATGTTTTACAACAAAAATTATGCTCCAAATTAATCATTCTCAATTTTGCATGTTCGCGTATTTCAGCGATAGGCCTAGGCTCGAAGGTAGCCTGGCTATGAAATAAAAACGGAAGAAGGGGGAGAAGAGAACAAGAACAGTCATAGTAAATAAAAATGGCATAAGATGACATAATTCGGCAAACTAGCATAACAGGCATAAGGTAACATAATTAGGCAAACTATCATAATAGGCATAAGGTGATATGATTAAGAAAACTAGCATAATGGGGATATCATGAATAGACATATGAGATCTGAATAGTAAGTTAGATACACAAGTAATGGTAGATCTGATATGATTCAAATAGTCACAGGGTTAGATCCAATTCATAGACTTTTCAAAATAACTTTTAAGTGTTTACATCTAAAAATAACATAGACTCACTGTGATTGGATCTTAAAGAACAGAGAATTAATCGCAAATGTTGCAGCACAAATCTCTGAATATGAATAACTTGTTTATTGAAGAAGAAGAAGAAGTAGGCTAAATCAAACTATGTTGGGGTAGCACCTCGTTATCTCCATTGATTTAGGTGAATAAAACAATGGGAATAAGGTCTTATTTATATCCTAGGGTCAATGAATCTGGTCAGAAAATAAGTTCATGTATGCAAAATGGGAAATGTGATCATATAAAGCTAGTTGATAGGTGTTTATCTATCAAAAGACCGAACCTGGGTTAGAGCTGCAAAACAAGCACCTGCAATGTCTTATGTGCCCATATCTTCAAACAAACAAGACGCAAGACGTGATTCGGGCGCGGAAGCAAAGGTTGGTCATTCATATCGGAACAAAGCCGCTTGAGAAACAAAACAAAGCAAGTCGCCCACAGCAATGGAAGACGCTTGACCTAATATCAAAGTTCCGTCACACGTATCAGAGCAGGAGTCAAGGTCGTGTGTTCAATTAACAACCGCTCAAGGATTGCAACTCCTATCGCTCGTATGTTCCTAATAGTCGAACGCCAATACTTTAGTCAGACACTACCTACCAGTCGGTCGTACACCAGTTCTTAGAAAGAGCGCACTTACATCTCAAGTCACAAGCCTTGGCCAGTCACCTCTAGACTAAAAAGGTCATCGCCTGCTCACTCAGGATCAGACATAGCTGCATCAGAAAATCATGATTATAACACCCCACATCCGTTAAGGTCACTCACAAAGAGAATGCCTTAACTTCGGTGGAGAGTTATAGGTAAAAGATACAGATAAATTACAAGACAGAAAAAATTAAAATAGCGGAAAATAGAACTTTACTTTATTGATCAAATAGTTTGTACAACAATTATTTTCCAATACCAGAATATCTTTCTTACAAAATAAAGAAGCATATAATAACATTTATATTCCCCAATGTAGCGTGAGCCAGCCATAACAATGGAAAAGAGAATCCAAGAAAAACTTCGACTAATCTTCAGCTTGGAAAGAAAACTGCGCTAAGTAGTAATATTCCCTCCCTGCAAACCTGCGGGGAGGGGGGGAACGATAGACAAAAAAGCGAAAGAAAACAGAGTCATGCATAAAGTCTGGTAAGTTTGGTAACTTTCATCATGTGAATTGGTAAAAAACACAACATGACATGAATTAACTAAATACAAGACTACACCATGATGACGGGAATCATAAGGTTAGCACAAGATATGATAAGTTAAGATAAACTGGATGCACTTCTATACTTTCTCTTCTTCGCCACTACCATGTTATTCTAATTTCTGTATCCCTACACCACCTAACTAGTAATCTGTATAAACTGATAAGAACAGATACGTGATCCCAATCCCTGCAATTGTGGTTGTTTCAGGTATACATCTATTATTTATTACCTAGGTCTAACCTAGGGTTTTCTATCGAGCGCATTCTAGATCCAATCAGGGTTTTCGCTACCTAGGGCTACTGGGGTTTATGCTACCTATTGAACGTTTCTCGGATTTTAGGGTTTACGCGATGTAACACCCCACATCCGTTAGTGTCACTCACAAAGGGAATGCACTAAGTTCTGTGGAGCATTTTGGGTAAAAGATGCAGATAAATTACAAGACAGACAAATATTAAACAGCGGAAAATAGAACTTTGCTTTATTGATAAAATAGTCTGTACAAGATTCTTTTACAATATCAGAGTATCATCTGTCTTTACAAAATAAAGAAGCATAAAACAACATTTTATATTCCCCAAAGTAGCAAGAGCCAGTCATAGCATCTGAAAGAGAATCCAAGGACGACTTCGTCAAATCTTCAAGCTGGGGAAAGAGCAACGGTCCAATCTAATCCTGAGTTATACTATTCCCTCCTCAACTACCTGGGGGGGGGAATGGAAGAAAAGAAGCGAAAGGAAAACAGAGTCAGACATAAAGCCTGAGTAAGTTAGTAACTTCTAGCATGTGAACAGGGAAAAATGAAATGACATGAATTAACTGAATACAAGACAATACCATGATGATAGGGTCAACAGGATAAGATAAGATTACCACAAGATATACTAAGGCAAGATAAACTGGATATACTTTAATACTTTCTCTGCTTCGCTATTACCTTATTATTCTGGTTTCTATATCTATGCACCGCCTAACTAGTGTCCCTACTAGTAACGATAACGTGATCCCAATCCCTGTAGTTTCCGTCGCCTTCAGGCATCCATTTATTATTTAATTACGTAGATCAAATCTAGGGTTTTCTATCAAGTGCCTTCTAGATTCAACTAGAACTTATGCTATTTTTCTGAATGCTTCTTGGATTCAGGGTTTATGCCACCTAGTTCCAAACTACGGATTATGCTACCTGTCGAACAATGCCCTTAGTCTAGGACACACCACCTAGGGTGGTACATGTTCCTAGACTTTTCCCACGCATGTATCGCGAATCGTTATCGCTTGTCTAGATGCACATGTCCAGTAATGTGCGGTCCGAGTTCCGCTGTCAGGGCTACTCTAGAAATACGAACTCAGTCGGGAGCTTTCAATATCTGCCGATGCAGATGCTAAGGTCTGATTTTCCAGTGGCTATGGTCCCACTCGACCCCTCCCTCAACTAATGGAAGGCCACCCTTGTAAAATGAGAACTGTACGAAGGCCCCTATCTGCCCCACTAATTCTATGGCCAACAACACCCCGCAACCACAACTAGATAGCAAGTATGTGGTCCGTATGAGTCCTCCAGCCTTCCCGCTTCACGTGTCTCGCTTGACTGAAGATGGATGGTAAACGACGAGTTGCTATCACAGGGCTTCCGACTTCTCGCCGAATCACGCTGGTCCATCCGAGTCTTTAGGTTGCCATATATATATATATTGCAACCAAGGCATACCCTTGGCTCTTCTATCGCAGACCTTAACCTCTGTGCGCCCAGGCGGATCATCTGCAGCCTCACAGAGGGATACCAAGAGTACCCTCACGTCCCCTCGAAGCCTCGGGCTTCGTAACCCAATTCGTTGGAGCCTTCTTAAAACCAGATGGATGTCCGCTCCTTCGTGTTATACTAAGAATTACTACTTAGTTCTACTAACTAAGGTTTACCACTTAGTTTCCAAATTCCTTGTTTTCTTAACTAAGTTTTACTACTTAGTCCCCTTTTCAACTGAGGTTTACTACTTAGTTTTCTTTCTCGCCAGGTTGGATTGGTTAAGTGTCTTTAGTCGATTCAAGCTATCTTAAGCCTCTTCCCTTATCCTGTTAAACTGGTTAAGTGTTATCCCTTTATGCTTTTTACTTAACCCTATTCATTTATCATATTCTGATGGTTAAGCGTTCAAGTTTACTTAACCCTATGGTCTAGTCCAGCTAACATATTAAATTGGCTAAGTGTATTACTTAACCTTAACCTCTAGTCTAATTAACATGTTAAATTGGCTAAGTGTATTAACTTTACTTAACCCCACCTTCTAGTCTAGTCAACATGTTAATTTGGCTAAGTATTCCCATGGACTTAACCCTCCCATTCTAGCTTTAACTGTGCTAAGTTGGTTAAGTGTTCCTTAACCTTCCCATTCTAGCTTAACTGTGTTAAGTTGGTTAAGTGTTCCTATGGACTTAACCTTCCCATTCTAGCTTAACTGTGTTAAGTTGGTTAAGTGTTTCTATGGACTTAACCCACCCATTCTTGCTTAACTGTGTTAAATTGGTTAAGTGTTTCTATGGACTTAACTCTCCCATTCTTGTTCTAGCTTTAATTAATAAATTAAAGCCGCAACCTCTCACATTAGACAGATATTGCTGCGGTTACTGGATGTGCCGGTCGGTTCCGGGCAGGTTTACAACGCAACTCAGTCTAACCTCGGGTTAGGCATATTCATGTTTTCTAAGTTCAAAGGGTTTTTGACTAATTTCCAAATCTGGTTTTGAAAACAACTATCCCGTCCTTCGGATCAGTTAGGGATAGCCAGGGAGGGCAGGAAACTTGTATTTTCCAAACCCAAGCCTAGACACTATCCTCTCTGTCACCCTAGAACTTTCAGGTGTATGTGTTATTCAAAGAGAAAACCTTTCTTTTGTCCATATATAAATTGTCAACAATTTATCTTCAAAGTCCATTTTCCCTTTTTAAATAAACTTGGCCTATACCATTTTCATTTTGTCCTGCCCACTAGTATACTTATATTCTAGGCCCAAGTCCTAACCCAACTTGCAGTTCAGGCCATTTCCTATTTCATTGCCAAAACTAGATTAAATATCCTAGTTTATAATTTATGGCCAAAACTTTACCTACATGCAAGTTACATATTTTGTGGTAAATGAACAATTTATCATTTATGACAAATTCTATAAGTAAATTTACTCCTAATTTACTTATTTCATTATTACACTTTTAATGTACATTGTCACATTTATTATTATGGCCCGTTCCCTCTTATTTATCATATTTATACTTTTTGGTATGTAAATTATACCAAATTAAGTGTCACTAACCATAATTTATTCTAAACATGACAATTTCTCATAATTATGGCTAAATTCAAAATTGTGCTAATATACTTTTTCCAAATCTTTAATTAACACAATTTTGATTTAACATTCCTAATTCACAGTTTATGGTAAGACTAGAATTATTATTCTAGTTTACATTTCATGCCTAAAATTTAGCTTACTTGCTAATACTAAATTTAATATGTCAAACTTATCCAATTTGCATTCCTATGAACATGCCATAATACATATTACCAATTTATGCCAATTTCCAAGCTTATAACTACATTTATGTTCATTTTCATATTTTCCCCAAATTGCATTCCCACCGTTCATATAATCGTGATTTAACCTAGATTGTAAATAAATCTAGATTCGTAGAAAATAGGGAATGAACCAAAGATGCTATGAAAAGGGATAATAACTGGCATAAAAGGTTTGGATAACGACGTAGGTTCAAGAATATGGGTAGACCTAACTTAATAGGTAAATTCCCACGGTCTAAAACCAATAGATAAAATAGGTTCAAGAACATGGGTAGACCTAACTGAATAGGTAAATTCCCACAGTCTAAAACCAAAGAAAAACAAGGAACGGATAAAATAGATAATCGGGTTTAGACCCAATTTCATAGCCACAAAACTTAAGCAACAATTTTCCTAATTATGAATCATAGGCAAAGTTCATAGTTATAGGCAATGTTCATAGTCCAAAAGGGAAAATAATTCCCATAGTCATAAGTCATTGTCATAGGCAATGTCATAGTCATATGTTGTATGTCCCAAATCAAGATTCATATTCATAATTCAAAGGCAATAGGTTCATGGTCATAGTTCTCATAATCATGATCATAGGCATAGGCATATCCTCTTTGTTCAATAGTCATAGGCCGTCAATCAAAGTCATTGTATGTTCTGGGCCATAGTCAAGAATTAGATCCAAAAGCTTAAATAAACACAGATCCAAGTGAAGAGATTAGGCATTTTTCTTATATCCTTTTAATTTCATGTCACAAATAAAAACAAAACGTTCAAGTCTAGAAATAACCAACTTACAGAAATTAGATCTAGAATAGAAGAACGGCGATGCTAAGATTCGTATGTCGTTGCTCGAGGTTTGTTGATTTAGCCTTTGAATTCTTCACTTTGATTTGAATCTTCTCTTGAACAGATTTGAGCAGCATCTCCATGTCTTGAATTTATATTTTATTTTAATTATTTAAGAAAATTTAGAGGAGGGGAAGAAGCCATGAATCTTAGCAGCATAAGGATAGAAGAGAATTGGTGCAAAGAGAATGAAGACTAGGGGTGTTTATATAGATGCTCAAGACCTTATCGTACACGCAGCCCTGAGTCAGCATTGAACCCAGTTAAGAAAATAGTCTAGGTACGTAGATGAATCTAGCCAAACCTTATCATACACGCAGCGTTGAGTCAGCATTGGGTCCTACAAGCTATTTTGGCGTAGAAATTTGAATTTCGAATGAATTGTTTTGGCGTAGAAGTTTGATTTTCGAACTTTTGAATTTCTGGAATTTATTTAACTGTTTTATTCACATGAAATATTCTTATATGTATACAATTCCTCTAACGACCATTTTACGCGTATATATATACGCACAACTTTCATTTTATTTTCAAAATTCAAATGATGTTGCCATATTTCATTGACTGTAGCCTTATCTTGAATTTTATCTTTCGTATACATATATTTTTGCATATATATATATATATTTATATTCTCATATGTATATATATATATATATATTTTTTCTTTATTTCCTTATATGTACGTTCTTATCCTTTCAAATTTTGAATTTGTATACGTACATATATTTGCATGTTCAGTTGGCCCTCTCTAAAACAAAGATAAAAAATTATGCCGCCGCCGGGGTTTGAACCCCCGACCTCCATGCTACAAATCCAATGCCTTAACCAACTGAGCTACAGAGGCTTTTGTTAATAAGTCTTAGAACAATAATAATTATTGTTCTCTCCTTACTTCTCTTTTTCATGTTAGTTACAATACTTAAATTAAACAACTGCATGGATCTTTTTCTTTTAATTTTTCTTTTAAAAATTAATTATACTTTAATTTGAGAATCTTAATGTCACAGAATTACAGGGTGTTACACACGACCTAGGTCCAACTAGGGATTATGCAACCTACTGAACGATGCCCCTTAGTCTAGGACACACTACCTAGAGCGGGATATGTTCCTAGACTTTTCCCACGTATGTGTCGCGAATCGTTATCACTATCTAGATGCACATGTCCTCCGTATGTGCGACCCGAGTCTCGTGGCTGGGAAAATCAAGAAACGCGAAACTCGATCGCGAGCTTTCAGATATCTGTCGATGCAGATGCTAAGGTCTTTTTTTCCAGTGGCTATGGTCCCACCTGACCCCTCCCTCAACTAATGAAAAGCATACCTTGAAAAATGAGAACAATACGCAGGCCCCCCTATGCCCCACTAACCTATGGCCATCCGCAACCATAACTAGATAGCAAGTATATGGTCTTTTGGAGTTCTCCGCCTTTCCGCTTCACGTATCTCGATTGACTCAAGATGTTAGGCAGATGACGAGTTGCTATCACAGGGCTACTGGTCTCGCCGAATCACGTTGGTCCATCCTAGTCTTTTTGTTGCCTTATATTGCAACCAAGGCATACCCTTGGTTCTTCTAACGCAGACCTTAACCTCTGTGAGCCCAGGCGGATCATTTGCAGCCTCACAGAGGGATACCAAGAGCACCCTCCCGTCCCCTCGAAGTCGCGTGCTTCATACCCCAGTTCGTTGGAGCCTCCTTTAAGATCAGATGGACGTTCGCTCCTTCTCGTATTCTACTAAGATCTACTACTTAGTTCCCTTAACTAAGGTTTACTACATAGTTTCCTGAACCGTCGTTTTCTTAACTAAGGTTTACAACTTAGTCCTCTTAACTAAGGTTTACTACTTAGTTCTCTTTCTCGTCAAGTTGGATTGGTTAAGTGTCATTAGTCAATTCAAGTTAACTTAACTCATTCATTTGTCATGTTAAACTGGTTAAGTGTTATCAGTAGTTCATGTTGACTTAACCCTACCACAAATCAAGTTATATTGGTTAAGTATTTCTTATTACTTAACCCCTCCCCTTCATCTTGTATTGGTTAAATGTTCCCTTTAACTTAACCCTGCCCATCTATTTAGCTAACACGTTATAACGGTTAAGTGTTCTCTTAGTTAACTTAACCCTTACACCTGTTTAATTCACATGCCCTAATGGTTAAGTATTGTCCCTTCATGTTTTAAATTAACCTTGTTCATTTGGCACACTATGATGGCTAAGTGTTCTAAGTTTACTTAACTCCACCTTCTAGTCTAGTTAACATGTTAAATTGGCTAAGTGTATTTTACTTAACCCCACCTTCTAGTCTAGTTAACATGTTAAATTGGCTAAGTGTATTTTACGTAACCCCACCTTCAAGTCTAGTTAACATGTTATAACGGTTTTTAACCCCTACAAGTCTTGTCTTGTTAACATGTTAAGTTGGTTAAGTGTTCCTATGGACTTAACTCTCCCATTCTAGCTTAACTGTTTCTTAGCTTTAAATTATACATTTAAAGCACCAACCACTCACATTAGACAGATATTGTTGCAGTCACTGGATGTGCCGGTCGGTTCCGGGCAGATTTACACCGTAACTCAGTCTAACCTTGGGTCCTTTTGGGCTCAATGATCTAACCACCCACATTAGATAGGTATTGTTACGGTTGCTGGATTTGCCGGGCAGTTCCGGGCAGTCTTATACCGTAACTCAATCTAACCTCAGGTTAGGCATATTCGTCTTTCCTAGATTTACATATTTATCTTTTTTGTCCATATGTAAATTGCTAACAACTCTTTTAAACAAATTTGGCCTATATCAAATTTATTTGTCATGCCCACTAACATACCTATATTCTAGGCCCAAATCTTGATTTACCTATCATTTAACTCAACCTGCAGTTTTATGCCAATTTAGATCTAGTATTCCCATTTACAGTTTATGACAAAACTAGATTTGATACTCTAGTTTACAATTTATGCCTAAAGCTTAGTTTACTTGCCAATATTAGATTCAATATATCAAATTACATCTTCTATAATTCACGTCAAATTACCCCAATTTGCATCTAATAGTCATGTTATAATACATGCTCTAAATTATGCCAAATAATATAGATTTCAAGTTATACCACTACAACAAAAACACCATATTACAACTTTAATTTTACAACGGTGGTAAACGCACCGTTGTAATAAATGGTTTTTTACAATGGTGGTAAAGACACCGTTGTAATAATTCGTTTTTTACAACGGTGGTAAAAGCACCGTTGTAATAAATGGTTTTTTACAACGGTGGTATTCCCTAAAGTTGTAATAAACATATTTTTAACAACTTTTTGTTTTGTTAGTTGTAATAGATGCCCATTACAAATTTCATGTTTATAATATCTATATTTAATAACTAATTATATTAATATTTAATAATAATTAATAATTAATAATAAACTTAGGAATCAATAATATTTATTAAATAATTAATAGTTAATAAGTGGTAATTAATGTTTTATAGTTAATGTTAACTGCATATTAATTAATATTTAGGTGACATATACATTATAAGCTTTTAATAGTTATTACTCGATTATAACTAAGTAGAAATAAGTAAAAGTTAAATAATAACTATTGTTAATATGAAATAATCCTAATTAATAATTAACATTTAATTAATAACTAATTAGTAAATAATAATTAATAATCAATAATAAGTAAACAAATAAATATTACTTAATTAATTAATAATTTACAAATAATTCATCTGTCTGGAGTTCACATGTATTTGCGTGTGAGGTTCAAGTATGTTTTTTTTAAGATGTACCAATTAGTTTATAATCTACGATGAACGTAATTTTTTAATTTAATAATTATTAACTAATAATAACTATAAAAAATAAATTTAATAAATAATCAATAAGTAACAAAATATTTAATAATTCAAAATTAATCACCATATTACAATTAACTAAATATTTGCAACGTTCGATAGACGACAATTGCAATAACAAATTTATAAAAATTGATTTTTCTCGACATTTGTAATAAAGGGTTTTTATAATTGGTTTTTCTTGATAATAACTTATACACGTCATTATTTATAATTTAATATTTAACATCAAATGTTTGATGATCAATATTTAACATTTATTATTTCATTTATAAGTAATATTTAATATGTAACATTAATAGGTAATAACTAATAACAAAAAGTAATATCTAATACTATTAATAAGTATATTTACCCTTATGATCCGTCGGCCCAACCAAACGTACCCGACCCGCCATCCCTTATAACCCTAATTCCATCGTAACCCCCTTCATTCACTCAAGCCGCCTCACAAATTTCTCAAAACCGAATTGATGAAAAACCCTATATCCCCTTTTCTTCCTCCGTAACACGAGATAACCGACATCGCAACTACCCCTTCGACCTCCTCAATGATTCGCCATCAACCCTAAACCCCCACAGACCACCAGTTCGGCCATCGCCAGCCAACCCCCGAGCCTTCACGACGAGCGATCTCGAATTAAGCTAAGTTTCTCCTTTTTACTCGTTTTAAATTAGCTGTAATATTTTGTTTGTTTGATTTGGGTTAGATCTATATTTCGATTCATGTGATTTCAGAACCATGGGGCTCGTATTGGGTTAGATCTATAGTTCGACCATCAGATTGTCTGATTTTAGATATGATTTCGTATTGGGTGTGATACGAATTAAGCTTTGCACTGCTACGGTATGTCTATTTTGCTTTTTTCGATGGGTTCTTTGCTTGTTGAGTGGATTTTGGAATTGGTTTATTGAGTTATCGAGGAATTTGAGGAACTGTTAGTTGGTTGTTGGTTTTGAGGAAGTTTCGAAGGGTTTGTTGTGGTTCTATGGTTTTGCAGCCTTGTGGTTCTATGGTTTTGCTGCTTGGGATTATTGTGATCTGTTCTTGCAAGTTTTATTTTGGTTTGTCTGTGCATTTTGTGTTCTAATTCAAGGCAGAGGAGGCTATTTTGCTTATAAACTTGATGAATATGCAAAAAAGCTTTGCTGCGGCATAGCTATGCAGTGATTGCACTGCAAAGCTTTGCCTAAGCTTTGCCTAAGCTTGCAAAGCTTTGCCTAAGCTTTGCATTGCAAAGCTTTGCACTGCTATTTGCAGTGCAAAGCTTTGCTGTGCAAAAGCTTTGCCAAAGCTTTGCTGCGGCAAAGCTTTGCACTGCTATTTGCAGCGCAAAGCTTTGCTATGTAAAAGCTTTGCCAAAGCTTTGTTGCGGCAAAGCTTTGCAGTGCAAAGCTTGCCGCGACAAAGCTTTGCACTGCTATTTACAGTGCAAAGCTTTGCTGCGGCAAAGCTTTGCACACTGTGCAAAGCTTTGCTGTGCAAAGCTTTGCTGCAGCAAATCTTTGCACTGCAAGTAGCAGTGCAAAGCTTTGCCGCAGCAAGCTTTGCACTGCAAAGCTTTGCCGCGGCAAAGTGATTGCACTGCATGGCTTTGCCACGGCAAAGCTTTTCAGTGCATTGTATATAACAAAATGAATCATCCAACTTTACATGCATTGTATATAATGGTCAGGTTATTTACGTATATAATGGTTTGAATGCATTGTATTAGCTGTTTATTTTGTGCACTCACATTTTTCCAATTTTTGTTACATGCATAAATCTATACTGCAGCACTAACAGTTTGATAATTTCTTTCTTAGGAATGGATATTAAGGAGAAAAAGGAGCACAAGGAGATTAACAGGAGCAGAAGAAAGTTAGAACTGTTATAAAGTCTTTGTATCTTCAGTTTTGTCAATGTATTATGTAAAAAAAATGATGGGTTTGAAATTAATAATATATTGTTTTGGTTCATGGTTTAAGTTTGTTTGATATTTTCAGTTTTGTAGATAATATGTTCTGCAATGAATTCTTTTATTAGTAATATGTATATAATTTGTGGATATATTACAATTGTAAAATATAAAAATTGTAATAAAATGTAAAAATTAAAACAACAACGGTGCATAACTGTTGTAATAAACTTATTACAACGGTGGAAAAAAGTTGTAAAATATACATATTACAACGGTCTTGCAACAGTGCAGAAAAGTTGTAAAAGATATTAGGCTATTACAACTTCTTAAGACACGACGGTTTGCCCACCGTTGTAAAAACCCTATTACAACGGTGTTCCACCGTTGTAATAGGGTCATTTTGTTGTAGTGTACCTAAATATCCCCGCATTCATAACGTACGTATACCATGATTTCACAAGTTTTCTAAATACTCATGAAATGAAACTAAAATGGGAATAGAGGATAAACATGAGAATTGACATAAAAGAAGAGGCATGCAAAAGCGAGCCTAATACAAGGATAATGGATCCAATGGTTTTTGTGTACATAATAGCGAATAGGAATAAACTAAGCAAGTCACACCCTAGGTATGAGATCCAACAAAATGCCAGTTCGGTGTACAACATGGTTTGTAACTATAGTGTTATGGGCATAAACAATTAACCATAATAGTCTTAGGTAATTAACCACAATAGTCATAGTCATGGTCATAGGTAGAAATCTCATAATTATGAATCATAGGCGATTAACCACAATAGTCATGGATAATTAACCAAAATAGTCCTAGGTAATTACCCTAAATAGTCATAGGCAATTAACTGTAATAATTTCAAAGTCATGGTCATAGACAATAGTCTTATGTTCATAATCATAGGCAATAATCTCATAGTCATGAGTCATAGGTGATTAGCCACAATTTTCCTTGTCATAGTCATAGGCAATAGTCTTATGTTCATAGTCATAGGCATAGGCATAGTCTTATGTTCATAGCCATAGTCTTAGGCATTAACAATAGTTTTCAACGTCATAGGTATAGGCACAGTCTCATCGGTAATTAATCACAATAGTTCTTAATTAGATCCAAAGGCATATACAAGCACATATTCAAATGAGAGGATCAGGCATATTCTTCTATCCATTTAATTACATGCCACAAATAGATCTAGACGTTCAAATCTAAAAAGAAACTGACTTACAATGATTGGACATAGAAAAGGATAATAAGATAACGTTGAGGTGATTTGCTATGATTCGCGCGACGTTGGTCGAAGTAGTTGAATTAGCCTTTGCTTCCCTTCTTGAAGCTTTAACTTTATTTGAATCTCCAATATGCAATTCCTAGCCGTAGTCTTCAAGAATAGTCTTCGTGTTTTATTTTAATTTATTTATTTCAATTATTCTAGAGGCGACATAAGGTTAGAGAAGAATGGTGTAAAGAGAATGAGGCTAGGAGGCTGTTTATATAGGATTAGGCGGACGAATCTAGTCAGAAAAAATGTCTAAATACATCGCAATGCACCAGGTTCAAAAGCTGGAATTCGGCACCAGGTCGACCCCTAGGTCGACACTATGGTCGACCTGGTCCCTGGTAGGTCGACACTATGGTCGACCCCCAGGTCGACCTGGTCTTGGGCGGGAAATTTCCCGCCAAGCTTGTTCTGGGTTTTGAATTCAAATTTTCGAGATGTTTTTTTTTCTGAAAATCTCTGAAACTTCGGAGGGTCATATCTTCCTCATACGGACTCCGTTTCTCGAAAACTCGGACTTGTTTCCAAGTAGAATTTCGAGACGAACGCAATGGCGCAACACGTTTCCCTTGATTCTTATTTTAAAATTTAATTATACTTTAATTTGCGAAACTTAATATTACAGAATTACGGGGTGTTACATTCTCCCCCTCTTAAAAGGATTTCATCCCCGAAATCTTCAAGTTAGGAAGAATGTATCCTACCATCCAATCACCCATCTACTCAACATTCAATCACCGACATTCATTGTCCTTAAAAATATTTCTAATGCTTTCATGTTCATATGCATAGTGTGTGTATATGTCTTTATCTAATGCAAAATCAGGCGGTCTACTGATTCAGTTGACCTCCTTAATGTGAATTATGTCAGTGCCATGCGTCCAATCATGTATGCAAGCATCCCTAGTTATGTAAATACTACATGTGTGCATAGCCATTCATCCACATGTAACATCCATATGATAACATATCAAGTTAAATCTGTTGAGCAAATACATATATGTGAATGCAATATGAAAGTGATTGAGTCGTTCTAGCGCCAATGGTGTGTACATGCATCCACGAGCAACCATTTGCAACCATCAATCATAACATGTTTCAAATACATGTTTACATCCGTTGGCTTCTACCTAAGGATCGATGATACGCCGTGGAGAATATACCTTAAAAGCTACAAGGTATGCATAAAATTCCTAGAAAAAGAGATCGAGGATGTACCCTTAAGAAAAAGGGTATGATGCGTGTATCTAGTCTTCAGTCTTCTAAGTCGCATCTTCTTGAGCTTCACTATTCTGTACCTTATCTAATTAATCTTCATGATTGCAAAGCTTCTTGACCTTCATTTCCAAAACTATCGTTGATTGGATAACTGGTTTTGCATTGTCAACTGGATATATGTGGAAGTCTATCTCGTGTTTTAGGGGTAAACTCCTAACCTAATCAAAAACATCTGCGTACTCATGGACTACCCTAACGGATTGCAAATCGTCGATAAATGAATTAAGCGATTCTAGCAAGCTAAGCCTAACTGATTCTTTACACGGAATCTCAAGGGTATTTCCAAGGCAAGTCAAAAGTCTAACTACCCTCATTTCAAAACTACTAGCCAACAAACCCGTGCATAGAATCAACTCATAGCCCATGGATCCAAAAACATAAGCATTACGCTTAAACTCAACACTTAATATAGTTATTCTCAAATCCTTACAAACCAAAGGTAAACGGGCCGAACCACCAATTGGATTTGAGACACTAATGGGATCTTCTACTATACAAGTACTAAGGTGCAGAGACTCAACTATGGAAGTAGATATGAACAAATGCGAAGCGCTAAGATCAAAAGAGTACTAACTGGTTGATAAAAACGAAAAGCTAAACTTTTCCAACAGAGACTTTTACTATCTCTCTCTCAGGTATTATGGTGGTGGAAGCATGCACTCTCCCTTCTGAAAATCCTGTCCCTCGTCCTTGCCCTTGTCCTTAATTATATACCCCATTATACCATGGAAAAGATACTTCCACTCATCTTAGGTTTTATAATTCCTTCTTTCTGGTCGTTGGATTGTTTCTCGTTTAACTTCGGTGAACTCTTGTTGGTGTCCTTCCCGGATCAGCCCCTCTATTATACCTTCGATCACTTTTCATTTTTCAGCCATATGTCCATTCACCTTATGATGTTCACAGTACCTTCCTCCCATAATCAATTTTGGTTTATTTTTAGCTTTGAAAGGAACTGGAAAGTTGACTCTTCCATTTACTCTAGCATACATGTATGAGATGGGTTTGCTTAGGCTATGGGATTTCCCACTTCTCCCATAGTGACAAGGTTTCTTTCTTGACAGATAAAATTCCTCTATGCTAATGAATTTTCTTGCTTGGTGGTAAAATTCTGGTAGGTCTTTGCAGCCTTCAATGTATAGCTCTTCCCAAAAAGGTGTATTCTCAATCAACCTTGAATAAACGGTAATAAGCTTATCATAGTTGATCATATCCCCTACTTTTGAAGCTTCAACATGAAATTGTTTCAGGTAATCAGCTAAAGACTCCTCTTGTCCTTGTTTTATACATTAATGGCAGTGTATTCCACAATGGGATTCTTATAACCGCAAAATTGCATGGAGAACTCATAAGAAAATTATTCCCAAGAACAGATGGCTTTCCTTTGGTATTGGTAATATCGTTTAGTGGCTACTCCTTAGAGTGTTAGCGGAAACATTCTACATTAAATAGCTCTTGAAGCATTATGGAAATCCATATAACTTTCAACGACGGCAAGGTGCTCTCCAAGGTCCGTAGTACCATCAGATGATATGTGTGCCTTTAAACCAGACGGAACCAAAGTCATTCTTTCCTTCCCATCTTCTTGCGGCATTAGGCTTTTGTTCTCTTCTGAATCGGTTGCCTTTCTTAATACGTGATTTCTTCTTTGCAAAGCCAAACTACTTTGTAGATTTGACGAGAGTTTAATTTGGCTATGAAACTCTAAACGTGCCAGTACTCTTGATATGCTTCATAGGGTATTATATTTGAGGATAATCGGCCAAATCTGCTTCAATAAATCTTTTAGAAGAATCAATTTGTGTTGCCTAGCACAATATTTCCAATTCGTTGTTTACTTTTCTTGTTAAGTTTGAAGGCTTAACTTCGTCCAATTGATTTGCTTTGGTGCTTTATGAAGTCTTTTGTGATTGGGTATTCTCCTATAAGCTCTTCCTTTAAAGTAGTTGTTTTTCTAGGACCCCTATCCTTTTATCACTCTCATCTACTAAACTCAGGTTAAGAGGTTGTGTTAGGGTTGGGGGTGTGCCTGCTCCTGCAGCATTTGATTCGAATGATGGGGCTATATCTCCCTCTGAGTTTGTTATCTCTTTTGATGTTTGATTGGCTCTTTGTGACACCAAATTAACCTATAGATTTGATGTGGATCTAGCTCGACCATTGAATTCGAGAGGTGTCTTCGTTTCTGATTCTGTTTGATAGGATTCCGTTTCAAAAGCTCATTGGGCTGAATTATGTTCAATCAATCTCCTTGCAGCGTCAACCTTTAAGGTCAAGTATAACGCTTCCAATTTATCATTCTTTTCTTTTGCTAAAATTAAAGGTCCTTCAGTTTCTAGATTTGTTGAGTTGACGCTCGATAGCATGTTGGTTTCTATAGCGGAGGATGCATTGGAACCTTGCTCCTAGTTTTCCTATGGTATAACCATCTTTAAGTCATTTGGAGAGTATTTCGTTATGATGGAATATAGGGAAAGGGCGGAACGAGAAATAAGGAAGAGTATATGAGAGGAAAGGGTGGAGGTGTAAGCTTAAACAACCCTTTGATCAATCACACTCCAAGTAACAAATTGAAGATTGGAAGGTCTTTATCAATACTATTTTTCCTTGATTTTACTTGTTCAAAACTTAGTCCAACTGGGACGGAAAACACAGCTAAGGATGTGGTAAGGTTATCCAAAGGATCAGAGGTTCAGTTCTTCCTTCTAGCACCTAACGATATTTTTCTCTAACACCAGAATTTAGTCTAAGGATGCAGACCTAGGGTATGTAAAGGTCTTAGGCCTAAAGATTAGTTACTCTTCCTTCAAAGTGAGTATCACGCTTATGAGACTCAAGGACCGGAATAAGGGTTCCCTAAGCGCAATTCTTGTTGGGAAGCTAAACAAGTTGTAGAAGGGTATTATGGTAATCCTGAATCATAGTAGAATGCAACCAGAAATATAGTAGTACACAGTATAATGTGCGGAAATAATAAGAACACAGAAATTTATAGTAGTTCAGTTCTGACTGAACCAACGACCACTTTAAGGGTTTTGATAATTTTATTCATGGTGGCGGTTACAAGGGAATCCCCGATTTCATTTACAAATTAGGGTTTGGGTTGTCTCAAATGAGTACAGAATTTAAGAATGAGGAAAAGTCCCCCCCAGATGTGACCACTAGGTTCTTATTTATAGACAAATCGAGGCACCTTTTGTCATTAGCTCATTAGGAGCCCTTTTCTGGATGTGGTAATGGCTTTCGGCCATTGTGTACCTTTCAGTTCTAGTAATCGGGTTTCATCCGCCTTTATTTCTACTTGTTGTAGTTACTGGAACCAACCTGGCTTTCGGAGTGTCAGTTTCGGCATTAGGAGTTTAACCTAGATACTACTTTTCATATGTACAGATACCAAGTCCCTTGGTATACATAGCTTATGGGTCTGCTTTCGATCTTCAACGATAAGCTCTGTGTAACACCCTGTAATTTTATAATATTAAAATTGACAAATTAAAGAATACGTAATTTTTATAAGAAGAATTAAGGGAAACTGGTTAAGCTATTGCGTTATTCTCGGAATTCTGCTTGAGATAGAGTCCGAGTTTGCGTAAAAAAGATACAGTATGAAGAAGTTATGGAGCTTAGAAGATTTCAGTTTAAACCAGGATTAAAAAAATAATTAAAATCAAATTCGAAATTCAAATCAGCAAGAAGTGGGATGGGCAGGAATTATCCCACTCTAAGGTGTCGACCCCACCCTAGGGAAGTCGACATACGTGTTGACCCCACTATTGGGTTGTCGACCCCCCGTCTGTAGGGGTCGACCCCATCGGCCAGATCTAGGCAGTGACGAATTTTGGAGAATTAGGGCTTATGTGGCATTCTCTGATTGGCTGGGTGATGTGTTTTTCTGGTTTGGGTGGTTTAGATGGAACCTAACCTAATCTAAATGCCCTAATTCACCTAATACACCTATATAAACACACCTAGACCTAACCCTAATTTCATTACACTAATTCGTACGCCTCCATGTTGCAACAACATAAACTAGTCTTTCTTCGACACCAAAGAAAATTGAATAGAGTATTCATATTGGAAGATAAGAATCAAATTCTACAACAACGGTTTAGCTAATCAAATTCAGAATACAGAATTCAGATCTATTTTCTCTTCTACCGCTGTGAGTCCACGTTACTTTCACTTATAATTAATTAAAAGTAAGTGTGATAAGTTTGTGAATTGGACTATATGAACATGCATGTAAGATGAATCATATCATATTTGGTGAATTCTTATCTATTAGATTCACATCTAAAGTTCATGTTCCATATGCCTTACTGGATCTATCTTATTGTTCTATGCCAGTTTATGTTCCACATGCGAATTGGATCTATCTTATTGCCCTGTGTCAGTTTATGTTCCATATGCTAATTAGATCTATTTTGTTGCTCTATGCCAGTTTATATGCCTAATTAGATCTATTTTGTTGTTCTATGCCAGTTCATTCTTCTTATGCTTATTTTATGCCAGTTTTGATGTCATGGTTCTCTTCCTCTATGTCATGGTTCTCTTTCCCTCTTCTCTTCTTTTCCTTTTTATGAGATTAGGCTAACTTCGAGCCTAACATATTATTATATGTACGAATGACGTGGGAATGTTGTGGGAAAAGTTTGGGGAAATTATTGAATAATATGCAGTTGGGCATAAAAAGACGTGAAATCATGTAATTGATTTAGGGCATGAATTGGTAAAAATTATTCATAGGAGATTATGGGCATAAATTTGGATTAAAATTATGAACAAAATTAAGATTGGAAATTATGGGTATATATTATAATCCAAGATTTGAAATTGGGGACATGAATTGAGAAAGTGATAACGAATGCCTAAGACACGAGGTTAGATTCGGATTGCGGTATAAGACTGCCTGGAACCGCCTGGTACATCTAGCAACCACAATTTTGTAATCCAATGTGAGAGGTCAAAGGCAGAAATTGGAGATGAAATAATTCAAAGACATGAGGTTAGATTAGGATTGCGATATAAGACTGCCCGGAACCGCCCATCATATCCAGCAATCGCAAGACGACAATCTAATGTGGAACGTCATGCAAGATTATGGTTATAATGAATTAATAAACACATAACCAAGATAAGACATATAATAAGACATGGGGGTTAAGTGGGTGACATGTGAAATATAATTTGAAGCACTTAACCATGGTGAAAAATGTAAGAAGACATGGAAATAAGAAGGGGTTAAGTGGGAATTCCTAGTGGGGACCAAGCTTAGAAGGGAAGCTTGTGTCAAGTGTGTGGACCCTTTTCAACCTATAACCCATTCCATATCTATGTGAGCTCAAACTAGATCAAGGACGGGACACGCTTACTAGGTTTGATTGTAAGAGATCAATAAAGTGTTAGTGATTGCAACGCAAGTCCAACTGAGTCATGTGCGTGCATGGGTTTGGGCTAGTAGGTAAGACGTTATTGCATCGTGTAGGTATAAGCCGTGCATTTTTTTTATATCAAGTTGCCACTTTAGGGAGTGATACATCCTACTGTGGGACTAGCACGGGTATCTACGAGTTAGGGAGCCAATCGAATGGGGAGGGTAGTGGGTACAACTAGTGGAGATAGGAGCAGGCGGCGCCTATAACAGTAGCTAGGGGTACACGAAACTACCATCATTATTATTACCATCATAGTTATGTTTGTTTAAGAGGGATCATCTTTTGGTATGTAATTAGTATGTTAGTATGGTGCAGAGCATATCGTATAGTGGTCAGCAGCGCAGCCGATGTTCTATTTTACTCAACTTATTACCATGTCATACCTACTTATGTTACAGTAATCTCTTATATCCAGTTTATGTTCTTATCCTGTTACTTTATTGATTATATTGTTAAAGTCGCTAGACTCGCCAGACTTATGTTTGACCACTTTTTGTTACGCCTCTTTTCTTTTCTCTCCCCCCCCCTCCCCAGGTCCTTAGGGTGGGAATAGTGAAGCTTGACTTGGGTCCCTTTCTTCTTGAAGTGCTTGGAAGTGTTGAAAGTAATGCTTAGCTTTATCTCTTTTTCATTATGGAAATTTGGAGTGGGATTATGGTTTTACTTTTATGCACTTTGATAATAATTTTGTATAAGGTGGATA
The DNA here is from genome assembly GCA_030737875.1 of Allium sativum. NCBI lineage: Eukaryota > Viridiplantae > Streptophyta > Magnoliopsida > Asparagales > Amaryllidaceae > Allium > Allium sativum. Next base: position 191,289,849 of record CM060927.1, on the reverse strand, counting down.
TTTGTGTACTTGACTTTAGCATGTGGTTTTGATATTGTAACCAAACATGTTTTGCTTTTCCGCTGCAATGAATAACTTTTGAAAATTTTTAAGTAACAGTTTATGTATCTTTCTTGTGATATTCTTTTCTATACTCTTATAATACTCCATGAAAGTTAATGCAATCTTTTAGTGACTGACATTAACGGATGTGGGGTGTTACACGTGGTATCAGAGTTGAAGGTTACCAGAACATATAAAAGATTTTGGAAAACCATTTTCAAAAGCATTTTTAGGAAGAATTATTTTCAAAAACATGTTTTAAAGAGAGTATTTTCAAGATAAAGGTTTATAATGAAAACATAATCCCAAGAGCCATATATCTATCTTTCGATTTTCTGTTTTGAATCTATCCCTTTTTATTTCAGTATGTCTGAAGAACCCAAAATACCCAACGGCATACAGATACCAGGCTGGTTCAGAAGGTATCTGGAGGCAAGGGCTAATGCCGCAGGCCCAACAAATGCTCCTCCTCCTCCTCCTCCCTCTCCTCATGTAGACGCTTTTTCGAAGATATGCAAAGATTTCCGTGCAATGGGCGGAAAACGTTTAATGGGACTGAGACGTTTGTCGAGGCTATAAATTGGCTCAAGGAAGTGGAGGAATTGTTTGGTATCTTCGAGATAGACATTGAAAGGAAGGTTCAGCTAGCAGCTTGGTTGATGAAGGACGAAGCTTCCTTTTGGTGGGAAGTAAGTAATGGAGGACGTCCAGTGGAGACGTGGTTGGATTTTAGACGAAGGTTCGAGCTGAAATTTCTTTCACAAGCAGAGGAGAATTTAAATATGGAGAGGTTCTTGGCTTTGAAACAAGGGAATTTGTCAGTGAAGGAGTACGTCAACAAGTTTAACCAGTTAGAAGATTTGGTGGAATTAGTTAACACACCACATAAGAAGGCCTTGGTATTTGCTAAGGGTCTGAATGAACCATTGCACGGGTTAGCTATATCCCACCTTCCTGTGGAGGCTACTTTCGAGAAACTTGTTGACATGGCGCTGATGCATAAAGAGGAGAAAGGTGCTAATGTAGATAAAGCACTGGATAAGAAAGGGGATCCAAAGAAGGCACAACAACAACAAAAGAAAGGTGGTAAGAATAACAAGGGCAAAGGGAAGAAAAAGGTGTTTTAATTGTGGAACATTGGGCTACTTAAGCAAGGACTGTAGGAAGAAGAAGAAGAAGACAGGTTGCTTCTAGTGTGGTGAGGCAGGACATATGATTAAAGACTGCCCAAGGAGGCAAGCACAAGGACAAAGCACAAGGTGTACTTCTGGAGGGCAGGTTGACGCTCTCATGGCACCTCTGCAAGAGAGAGGTAGAAACACGTCTGTTGAAAGTTTGATTTTCCTTTTTGATCATCCTGTTCGTACTTTGTTTGATTCTGGCGCTTCACATTCGTTCATATCTGCTTCTATTGTTGAGTCTCTGCACCTAGATACTAGTATAGTAGTGGATCCCGTTAGTGTCTCAAATCCTATTAGGGGTACGGCTCATCTTTCTATGTTATGTCGGGGTTTGAGAATTTTTGTGTATGAAGTTGAGTTCGAATGTGATGCTTATGTGCTTGGTTTCACGGGCTATTGGTTGACTCTAGGAATGGACTGGCTAGCCAAATATGGTGCCATCCTCGACTGTGAAAGTAGGGTGGTTAGACTGTTAACTAGTTTGGGTAATACTCTCGATATCTCATGCGATCCTAAGGGTTCGGTTACGCTTAGCTTCCTAGAATATCTTGACACATCTATTAATGATTTGCAATCTGTTCGAGTAGTCCGTGAGTATGCAGATGTCTTTAAGGAGGTTAGGGGCTTACCTCCAAAAGGCGAGATAAATTTCCGTATATACTTGGTGGACAATGCAAAACCAGTTGCATTGCCAGTGCGCCACATGGCTTCAAGAGAAAGGAGGGAGTTTAGTAAACAAGTGAAAGAGTTGATTAAGAAAGGGTTCATAAGAAGAAGTATCTCGGAGTGGGGTGCTCCCGTTGTTTTTGTTATGAAAGCCGATGGTTCACTTAGATTGTGTGTAGATTATAAGGAGCTAAATAAACTCACTAAGAAAAATAGAAACCCATTATCGAGGATAGATGATTTGTTCGATAAGTTGATTAGTGCTTTGGTTTTCTCGTAGTTGGACTTAGCTACAGGATTTCATCAATTGAGGGTAGTTGAGGATAGTATAGATATGGCTGCTTTAGGACTCCCGATGGTTTCTTTGAATGGCTAGTCATGCCTTTTGGTTTGACAAATGCACCCGCATATTTTGTAGACTTGATGAGTAGGGTGTTTAGGGAGTTTCTAAACAAGTTCGTGGTGGTCTTTGCGGATGATATTTTGATATTCTCTAGGAACGAGGAAGAGCATGTCCTATATCTTAGGGAAGTATTAGAGACCCTTCGAGCACATCAACTCAAAGCTAAGTTCTCCAAATGTCATTTTTGGACGAAGGAAGTGAGGTTTTTAGGGCATGTGGTCTCTAAGGATGGGATAGTTGTGGATCCCGCGAACGTAGAGGAAATCCAAGATTGGAAGATTCCTAAGAATGCAATAGAAGTTAGAAGTTTTCTTGGTTTAGCGGGCTATTACAGAAAGTTCATCAAGGACTTTGCTAAGATATCAGCCCCACTTACACGGTTGACGAAAAAGACTTTGACCTTTTCTTGGGATGTTGACTGTGACGATGCTTTCCAACGTTTAAAGAGTGCATTGACGATAGCTCCAGTTTTAGTTTTGTCGGATGGGAGTAAACCTTTCACAGTGTATACCGATGCTTGCGGGACAGGGCTTGGCGCAGTTTAGATGCAAGAGGGAAGGGTGATATGCTATGGTGGAAGACAGTTGAAGGTCCATGAGAAGAATTACCCTACCCACGACTTGGTGTTAGCGGCCATAGATTTCGCGCTTAAGTCTTGGTGTAACTATTTGTTGAGTTGTATACAGACCATAAGTCGCTTAAATACTTGTTCTCTCAAAAAGATTTAAACTTAAGGCAACATACGTGGATAGAGTTATTAGCATCCTACAATTTTGAGAGTGCATATACCCCTAGCAAGGGTAACATTGTAGTGGACACCCTGAGTAGAAAAAAATTGACTTTGAGTCCTTTGTTTGTCGAGCGGCAGAGCTTAGAGTATATCTCTACCTTTGACTTTAGACCCTCTATTGATTACGTACCCGGTTTGTTGGCATCATTAGAGGTGCGACCTACGCTTTTGGGACAGATATGTGCGGGACAGCGAGATGACCCACTGTTCGTGGAGATAGTAGACAAGCTCATAAGAGGGGAGTCTTCGAGCCATCTTAGTAGGTATACTATAGATGAGAAAGGTTGGTTGCATAGGGATGGGAGACTTTGCGTATCTCAAGACAAGAATTTGAGAAAGACAATCCTTGAATAAGCACATCGTTATAACCTGATCATACATCCAGGTGGAGACAAGATATATAGGGGCATGAAGCGAGTTTTTTTTGGGCTGGAATGAGGAAGGATGTGGCTGAGTTCGTTTCTAGTTGCTTAATGTGCAAGCAAGTCAAGGCTGAGCAAAAGAAGCCTGGTAGTTTGCTTCACCCTTTAGAGGTTCCACAGTGGAAATGGGAAAGTGTTTCCATGGATTTCATCGATGGGTTGCCGAGGTCGAGAATGGGTAATTTGGGGATTTGGGTAGTAGTGGATAGACTTACTAAGAGTGCCCATTTCATTCCCGTCAAGAGTAAAAGAACAACGTCATGGTTAGCATCTGTTTATCTCCGAGAGATAGTTCGTCTATACGGCATACCTTCTACTATTGTGAGCGGTCGAGAACCCATTTTCACTAGTGAGTTTTGGAAGAGCTTGAAAGAGGCGGTAGGAACGCAATTGTGTTTGAGTGTCGGCTATCACCCTCAGACGGACGGCCAATCAGAAAGAGTGAATCGGATTTTAGAAGATCTTTTGAGGTTATGCATCTTGGACTTTGGAGGAACATGGGAGGAACATCTTCCATTAGTAGAGTTTACCTACAACAACAGCTTTCAGACTAGCATTGGCATGGCAGCTTTTGAAGCTCTATATGGACGACGTTGTCGATCACCTACTTGTTGGTGGGAATCTACGGATAAGATTTTTCTTGGGCCCGAGATGATTAGGGAAACTTCAGAGAAGATAGACTTGATTCGAAGATGCATGAAGCCTGCACAGGACCAGCAAAAGTCATATGCTGATAAGAGAAGGACCGATCTTGAGTTTGATGTTGGAGACATGGTCTTTATTAAAGTATCACCGTTGAGGAATGTAGTTCGCTTTGGAGCTGTAGGGAAATTGGCACCAAGGTTCGTAGGGCCATTCCCCATTACAGAGCGAATTGGACAGATGGCCTAAGAGTGAAGTTGCTCGAGAAACTTAGTGTTGTGCATGACATGTTTCATGTGTCGCATTTGAGGAAGTGTTTACATGATACTGCGAAAGTAGTAGAGCCGAGCACGCTTAGAGAAGTGGAAGTAGAGCGAGATTCCACCATTAGACGAGCTCCTACATGCATACTTGGATCGGAGGTCAAGAAGTCACACAACCGAGAGGTCAAGTTGGTTAAAGTCCAATGGGGAGATTATCAAGGAGACGCGACTTGGGAAACGGAAGATAAGATACGTGCATCATACCCTTTCTTTTTTGAGGGTATGTTCTTAATTTCTCCTTTTTCTACCGCTTTGTTTATACTTGTTCTATCGTTTAGTGTACCCTCTCGATTATATCTTCGATCTTTAGGTAGAAAATCTTATGGTTGTAAACATGTGCATGAAACATGTTATGTTTAGTGGATGCAAGTGGTTGCTAGTGGTTACTCGTGGATGCATTTACACACACTTTAGGTACTAAGATCGGCTCAATCACTTTCGTATTGCATATTGCATATATTTGTTTATTGATTGAAATTTGATGTGTTATCATATGGATGCTGCATTTGAGTGAATGATTATGCACTCATGCAGAAGTTATAAAGTGTGTTAGGGATAATTGCATACATAATGGACGCATGGCACTATCATATTTTGCATTAAGAAGGTCAACTGAATCAGTAGACCGCCTGATCTTTGCATTAGATAAGGAACATATACACACACTTTTGCATATGTTCATATAGCATTAGAAATCTTTTAAGGACAATGGATGCTTGTGGATGATGGATGAGTAGATGGATGTTTGGATGGTAGGATACGTTCTTCTTAACTTGAAGATTTCGAGGACGAAATCCTTTAAGGGGGGAGAATGTAACACCCCGTAATTTATAATATTAAAATTGAAAAATTAAATAATACTTAATTTTTATAAGAAGAATTAAGGGGAACGAGTTATTCCATTGCGTTCGTCTCGGAATTCTGCTTGAGATAGAGTCCGAGTTTGCGCAAAATAGATAAAGTATGAAGAAGTTATGGAGCTTAGAAGATTTCAGTTTAAACCAGGAATAAAATAATAATTAAAATCAAATTCGAAATTCAAATCAATAAGAAGCAGGATGGGCGGGAATTATCCCGCTTTAGGGTGTCAAACCCTCCCCCCCCCCAGGGGAGTCGACATAGTTGTCGACCCCTCTTTTGGGGTGTCGACATAGGTGTCGACTCCCCTCCCCCGTAGGGGTCGACCCCATCGGCCAGATCTGGACAGTGACGAATTTTGGAGAATTAGGGCTTATATGGCGTTCTTTGATTGGCTGGGTGATGTGTTTTCTGGTTTGGATGGTTTAGATGGAACCTAACCTAACCTAAAGGCCCTAATTCACCTAATACACCTATATAAACACACCTAGACTTCACCCTAATTTCATTACACTAATTCATACGCCTCCATGTTGCAACAACCTAAACTAGTATTTCTTCTACACTAAAGCAAATCGGAATAGAATATTCATATTGGAAGATAAAAATCAAATTCTACAACAACGGTTTAGCTAATCAAATTCAGAGTACAGAATTCAGATCTATTTTCTCTTCTACCGTTGTGAGTCCATGTTACTTCCACTTATAATTAATTAAAAGTAATTGTGATAAGTTTGTGAATTGGACTATATGAACATGCCTATAAGATGAATCATATCATGTTCGGTGAATTCTTATCTTTTAGATTCACATCTAAAGTTCATGTTCCATATGCCTTACTGGATCTATCTTATTGTTCTATACCAGTTTATGTTCCAAATTCTAATTGGATCTACCTTAATGTCCTATGTCAGTTTATGTTCCATATGCTAATTAGATCTATTTTGTTTCTCTATGCCAGTTCATATACCTAATTAGATCTATTTTGTTGTTCTATGCAGTTCATACTTCTTATGCTTATTTTATGCCAGTTTTGATGTCATGGTTCTCTTCCCCTCTTCTCTTCTTTTCCTTTTTACGAGATTAGGCTCACTGCGAGCCTAACATATTATTATACGTATGAATGACGTGGGAACGTTATGGGAAAAGTTTGGTGAAATTATTGAATAATATGCAGTTGGGCATAAAAAGACTTGAAATCATGTAATTGATTTAGGGCATGAATTGGTACAAATTGTTTACAGGAGATTATGGGCATAAATTTGGATTAAAATGATGAACATAATTTAGACTGGAAATTATGGGTATATATTATAATCTAAGATTTGAAATTGGGGACATGAATTGAGAAAGCGATAATGAACGCCTAAGACACGAGGTTAGATTCGGATTGCGGTGTAAAACTTCTCGGAAGCGCCCGGCCCATCCAGAAACCGCAATTTTGTAATCTAATGTGAGAGGTCAATGGCAGAAATTAGATACGTAATAATGCAAAGACACAGGTTAGATTCAGATTGCGGTATAAGACTGCCCGGAACCGCCCGGCATATCCAGCAACCGCAAGACGGCAATCTAATGTGGTAGGTCTTTCAAGATTATGGTTATAACGAATTAATAAACACTTAACCAAGATAAGACATGTAGTAAGACGTGGGGGTTAAGTGGGTGACAAGGGTGACATGAGAAATATAATTTGAAGCACTTGACCATGGTGAAACTTGTAAGACGACATGGAAATAAGAAGGGGTTAAGTGGGAATTCCTAGTGGGGACCAAGCTTAGGAGGGAAGCTTGTGTCAAGTGTGTGGACCCTTTTCAACGAATAGCCGATTCTGTATCTATGTTAGCTCAAACTAGGTCGAGGATGGGACACGCTTACTGGGTTTGATTGTAAGAGGTCAACAAAGAGTTATCGATGGCAACGCAAGTCCAACGGAGTCATGTGCGTGCATGGGTCCGGGCTGGTAGGTAAGACGTTGTAGCATCGTGTAGATACAAGCCGTGCATTTTTGTAGTATCAGGTTGCCACTTTAGGGAGTGATACACCCTACTGTAGGACCAGCACGGGTATCTACGAGTTAGGGAGCCGATCGAATGGGGAGGGTAGTGGGTGCAACTAGTGGAGATAGGAGCAAGCGGCGCCTATGACAACAGCTAGGGGTACACGAAACAACCATCATTATTATTACCATCATAGTTATGTTTGTTTAAGAGGGATCATCTTTAGTATGTAATTTGTATGTTAGTATGGTGCAGAGCATATCGTATAGTGGTTAGGAGCACAGCCGATGTTCTATTTTACTCACCTTATTACCATGTCATACATGCTTATGTTACAGTCATCTCTTATATCTAGTTTATGTTCATATCCTGTTACTTTACTGATTACACTATTAATGTCACTAGACTCGCCAAACTTTTGTCTGACCCCTTTTTGTTTCGCCTCTTTTCTTTACTCCCCCCCCCCCCAAGGTCCTCAGGGTGGGATTAGTGAAGCTTGACTTGGGTTCCTTTCTTCTTGAAGTGCTTGGAAGTGTTTAAAGTAATGCTCAGCTTTATCTCTCTTTCATTATGGCTTTTTGGAGTGGGATTATGGTTTTAATTTTATGCACTCTGATAATAATTTTGTACAAGATGGATATTTGTGTACTTTACTTTAGCATGTGGTTTTGATGTTGTAACCAAACATGTTTTGCTTTTCCACTGCAGTTAATAACTTTTAATTTTTTTTAAGTACCAGTTTATATATCTGTCTTGTGATATTCTGTTCTATACTCTTATAATACTCCATGAAAGTTAACGTAATCCCTTGGTGAGTGACATAACGGACGTGGGGTGTTACAGTCTGGTTCGCTATTGGTGACTCCTTGGAGGTGGTTCCGATATTGCGACAGCATGCTTTCAGTGCACCTCTTGATGACTTACAAAACTTTGTCACAGTGTCAGTACCGGCATCAAGAAAATTGGTAATGTTAGCCTCTTGCTTCACCCTGTTTATGTTTTGGACTATATACCTTCCTCTTTTGGCTTCGGGTCCTAGACCATACGCTTTCGGCTTTCACCTTCTTTTATTTGCTTTCGGTTTCATATGTTATGCTTTCGGAACTGTGTCATGTTGGTTGCCTTCAGTGTCAGCACTGGTTTTCCATTATCCCCTTTTTCTATCGGTACCAATTAGTTGGTACCTATAGCAACTTACTTCCTTACATGTTGCTCTTGTGTATTCCTTTCTACGGCTTTGGGCTTTGGTGTCGGATTTTATGCTTTCGGTTTCATTACTATCATTACTCAAGTGCTTCCTTGCCTTCATGTTGGTTTCAGTTTCATCCCTTGTTGCTACTTTCCCAGTGTTGATTCCAAGTTTTTGCCTTCTTTGTTCGTATCAATAACATATGGACCAGATCCTTTCCCTTCCTGCTTTTAGTATCGGCCGTATTCTTGTTTACTTATGTCGGTAGCGTTATTAAGCTAAATGCCCTTTGCGCGTTGGTGTTGATTCCACTATTTCATTCCCTTCCGTTCATGAGTTTTATTTCGATCTCATGTCCTCTTGTTTAGTATCTAGAGTCGATCTAACGGCTTATATGATGCTTTTGCCACCTTGGTACGCTTTCACCCACATTTCTCTTTCGATATTGATTTCGTATGCTTGCCTTCCTATCTTGGTGTTGACACCAAACTTAATGCTCACCATTTGTTGGTGTCAACACTACACTTCTAATTCCCTCTTCTCCATCTTTCTAAGCATTGTTGCCACGATTGTTCTCTTCTGTACTCTTTGTTGTTGGTTTCGGTCCAACTGTCCCGATAGCAGTATTGGTTCTGCAGCTTTTAGTCTTTGCTTCTTCCAAAACTCTTTCTGCTTGATACCGACTTCATTGTCTAAAGCCCTTTGTTCTTCTGGTTTAGGGGCTTCTGCCTCTTTATATTTAGGTGACGCAAATTTTTGTGTTAATGGTTATATTAAAACTATATTAAAAATTATATTATATTTAACCCAAATTTGTATTTAAATCAAATTAAATTCAATTTACATTCAAAAATCCCGATTTTAAATTAACTAAAAATCTTGGATTGTTACATTCACCGCTTCCCCTTAAAAACTTTCATCCTTAAAAAAGGAAGAAAATCGTAATTACCCACTCTTATTTATTTATTAACTTATAGTTTAACAAGATTGTTAAAAATCATTTATATTCAAATTTGAAAAAAAAAATCTTTGAAAAATGGGAAATTTCTTCCGGGTAGGTAGAAAAACTCTATCACATGTAAACATCATACTATAGTCAGCCAAAAGGAATATCCATGTCTGAGTACAAAAATAGTATCATCCCTCCAACCGGAGTACGTACTATGCACTTGAGGTGGTCTATATACAACAACAAAAAGTATACCTGTATGCAAGGTATTAGTCCCTAGAGGGACGTCCTAGCCCAAAAATATATTTGTGCAAACTAAGAACTTAAGAAAACTATATGTACAATATCTAAACAATCCCAAAAACAGTAACTATCAAATATCTAACTATCTGAGATGTTTGACCCATCGTCTGATCATCCTGACATACACAACTCCTCAAGCTAATCATCTGCAAAATCATCATCATCGTCTTCGCCCATCAGTTCATCACCTGCCAAGTATATATCCTTATCTATGACCTCACCGTCATCATCCATATCAAATTCAGGTGTTATATCCCACTCAAGACCCTCGTCATCTGGAATAGGCTCAATGTGATCATCAAGCTGTTCACCTAACTCATCAAGGACCTCTTACCATACCTCATTATCAAAGCAATTGGTAATTTGCATATCCTACATCCCGATATCATTATCATCATGGGGAATAAAATCACCCTGTAACATCGTCATCCTGCTAAAGCTGTGCATCCTCTCAGAATCTCTCATCGTCACAAAAAGGAGTGGCCATCTCCTATACTATACGCTCGTCAGCCTCTAATTCATGACTCTCGCCATCAGCCGCGCGCTCTACATCATAATCAATCAGTGCTGGAACCTCAGGCTCTCAAAGTGGAGAAGCCTTTAGCTAAAAGTCATTCGACCCAGCATCGCTCGGTGGGTCAAACATCCAACCCTCTAAGTTCGATCCGGAGCTTCTACTGCCATCTCCAATGGTAAGCTAAGCTAGGTACTTCCTAACATTAAGGGGTCTACTGCACTAAAATTAGCAAAGAATTTTATAGTTCCAAACAGTTTTCTAGGATTTAATTCTTAATTTACTAATAAGTTTAAAATTGTGAAAACTATTTCTTTTTAGACATCAAAATTCCCAAAATTATTATTTAACCTATGCTACCTTGTAACTTTTCTTATTCAAGTACCTTAGTTTATATTTCGTATTCAGTTTCCTTGATTTGTATCGACTGTCCAAAATCGTCAATAATTCCTTATTTTAATTCAGATACTTAAGCTTTAATTAAAGTTTAAATTTACCTTAATTATTTTCCAAAACATTCTTTTAACCAAGTTCTTAGATTTACCAAGCTTTTTCGTACTTGGATTATCTATCCTAATTATAATTTTGTACGAATATCTTTGTGAAATTCAAATTACCGTATGTTCATATTCAAATTTTGACTAACTTAATTAATTTATTAAGGGAAGATCACTAATACTTTAATAGGTTTAGTCCTGACTTATATTTCAATGCAAATTCTTTTAAATTCAAAACATATTACTTTTCAAAACAAAACCATTTTTATGTGAAAAGACGCTCGATCTCGTATATAGTACTCCAAAACTCATTCTAGGGATTACTAACCCTATCTCTAATGAGTTACTGATTATAGCATATTGTTAATCTTATCTCTGATGAGTCCTTTCCTTCCATTCAAATGAGTTGTACCCCAAAGCTTTGTGTAAGCCAATGCTCTGATACCAATTCTGTAATGACCCAGCTTTTTGTCTGGTTCTAACCGGTGATTAGACTAACTCAAACTTTTCATAAAAATGGATTTTTGGGGTACTTACACATTGGAACAGAACAAAAAAATTCATTATCATATCAATAATTTCACATTAGGTTAACAATGATCATTAGAGTACAACAGAAGCACAATGGAAAGAAATATATGTAAGCTCTCAGCGGAAGAATAATGATATAAGATATAGCTCTAGCTTGCATCCTGAATCTTGCTTTCACTAACTCCAAGAATAATTCTACAAACCGAACTACTAGCTGGCTGTGTGAAAAATTATTGGTACCCAGACTTTAGGTGAAGGAACAATAAACTCTAGATCAGTCATGGGACTAGTGTGAGAATTAATACTGTTATTCTTTGGTTTATTTTAAAGTCAGGTAAATCATAAGACCACGCAACATAACACGGAATGGGTTTTTCCCTTATGAATACAATACATTAAAATTTGCAATGCTTTTTGGAAAATTTTGTACCCTGGGAATAAAATTTCGTACCGCGATGGGGTACGAATGGCGTGCGGAATTTGAATGGGCTCTCCTTTTCTTTATAAATAGCCCCCCCACACTTCATTTCCTCCTTATTTTTTTCCTTGACCGCCATTGATTCCAGAGCTTTAAGCTTTTATACTTAGAAAATTTGAAAAGATAGGAATCAAAGGCCCTTAGCGACGCAAGCCCAAGAGAAGAGGAGAAGAGGAAGGGGTAGTTGAGCGCCTTGCCGGTGATGGAGAGTAGGAAGGATTTGGAGGAGCTCGTACACTGATCAGGTACGAAATCCGTACCCCGATCAGGTACGAAATTCATACCCAATGGGGTATGAGATTCGTACCCTGTGGGGTACGAATTTCGTAACCCTGGGGTATGAATTCCCATACTCTTGCCATGGTACGAAGACTTCGTGCTTCTCCGGGAGCTCCGATCTTTGTCGTCGTTTTGCGTGTTTCCTATAAAACCCTGAATTTTTGACTTCCTCCCTTTGGATTCACATTTAACTTGTGTCACTTGCGCGACTACACTAACGCATATGAAAATGATCAAATGGTCAATTACTTGAGTTCTCACATAGAATAGTGCATAAACTTGGATTGTGATTGAACTGTTTGATTGTTCGAATTTCTTTTGTATATCGTGATTCTTCATAACACTGCACGCACATGGTAGTTTACACCAACACGAGGGGTACAGGTTATTGCACCATGATGTCTAACGCTAGTGTGTTAAAGTATAGCTAGCGATGCGTACAAGATCAATGACTGGAAAAACTTTAGAAGCCGAGACTTCCTTGACATCATTGCATATATCCGAATCCTCTAGCAACTCTAGCTCGACGGGCAACTAGCTTGAGACTAATAAAAGATCCATCCCTTCTCAAATGGTGAGTGTTAGACCAGAATCTGGTAGTAACACCCAAATGCAAATCATAGATCACAGAATGCAGAAAGTAGAATATAAAAGGAGACGCACAAGGTTTTTATAGTGGTTCAGCTCAAACCAAGCCTACGTCCTCTTTATCTCTTCTTAAATCCTTAGAATTTATAGTACAAATCTCTCAGATTTATACATGAAATCCTCTTGTTTACAATGAAATGAAATAAGAAAAGTGAAGATTATACATGATATCCTCATGTTATAATGTGGAATTCGGCTTCTATGGTGAGTAATTGCCTTGCAGAGAACAATGGTGGAAGTCGTGAGGAGCTAGAGCCAAAAGATCCCTCAGTTTGCCTTTAAGTGGTGTATTTATAGCCGTAGAGGGGACCCGGGTCAGATGCCACATAGCACACATCCCAAGAATCTCGAAATGAAGTGGAGAACATAGAGAAATCCTCTCCAGATAGTGCTATGCCATGTGGAGTTAGATTCGGGTTAATAGGAGCTGAAATAGCCAAGAGAATCGGTGAACACAGCTGCATAGGAGCAGGATGAAGAAGAACAGATCGGGTCCTCCTACCACCGACCCGAACCGACGTCTTTATTCCATTGTGGTATGCGCTTATGTTCAACCAAAGCCAAGGCAAAGCGTGTCTGCATGGTCCGATACGAACCTATGCGAGCAAGAGTCCAAGTCTAAGCTTCTTCGAAGTGTGGGGTCGGAGCAGGTCTGGTCTGATCCGGGGCTTTGCCCATGCCAAAATCTAAGCTTTCAAGTTATTCCAGTCCAACGTGCGTTCAGGGAAACGGGAGTAACTTTCAAACCATAATTCTGTTTTTACCAAGCGAAGCTCTACTTGAAGCTAATTCATAAGGCTGTAAGAGTTACGGGGAAAAGCACCATAACTGAAGTTTTCGGGCCCAAAAGAGGTCATCTGATAGGAGTTTCGGGTCATTCTTTATATGTGATACCACTTCAACAAAATAGCTTCCTTTCTTCTGACGATGTTCCCAATACTTGAGTGAATTGCTACTCAGAGATTTCACATATGACTTGTTTGATCAAAAAGCGTGTCAACATGTTTGCCCCCCATAACGTATCTCGCTAAAAAAAGGAAGATGTGTTCTGGGTAATTCAAGAAATCCAAGGCCACACTGGGCCATCCAGCTGTAAGTATAATCCATACATGTAGAGAATCAGAACCAAAATGATGTGTCAAATCTTGACAGCTTTTCTTAACCTTTTCGAGCACAAACCATGCTTGGGCATCCTATTGAGAAGAAACCATACTCGAGGGACGTTCGAACCATTCTGCCAAGACCTGGCGAGGGACCTAACCTTCTAGGCAAAAGCCATACCAGGAAGTTCAAACAGAGCATAAGCCATACTCGAGTTTTATTGAGTTCCTTTGCCAAATCCTGACAAGATGATAAATCGTTCCTGAGTATAATTCATATTTATAAATTCAGCGGAGTATAATCCATACTCATACTGAGATGGAGCTACACTTGCCACATCCTGGCAAGATAGTCCGTCCCTAGGCATAATCCATACCTAGGGGTTCGAGAAAAGTATAATCCATACTTAAATTTTCCAATCATAATTCATGCTAACGAATTCCTTCCTTATTCAATTCAAAGTACAAAACCAAAGCAAATCCTGATTGGCTGGTCATCGAATGCAGAGCACGCTTTGGGGCTAAATCCTAACCTCACACGTGTGTACTCTGATTTAGCCAATTGGAAAACATAAAGAAAGCACAAAAAATATCTTAAATCCTAAAAAATGTAACAAATGCAGAGTGATCCAATCCACATCAGTTGATGATGAGCCCATGAGAGCTTGATCCAGGGTCATTCGCTCTCCGGGGAGCAGGTGGTGGCAGCGTGGATGCGGGCGCTGTCGGTTGTTTCACATACTCAGGTAGCTCTCCACGTCTAACCCGTTTCTCAGTCAGATCTCGCAGATGCCTGCAATCATTCGTATTATGATGATCCATATCATGAAATATGCAATATTTTCCAGAATCACGTTCTCTTTGTGATGGCTCCTTCTCGGGAGGCTTTGGACAGAAGATGGCACTGTTTGTGTCCATGTAGATGTAAAATAGTGAAGCACTGAGTTCAGTATACTTCTCATATCTGGGCCCTCTCCGGAGTTGAGTATTGCGGTCATTCTTGACAGCGGCTTTTCCCTTGCCTTTTCCAGAGTCAGATGGTCCTCTGTCTTTAAGAATGTTGACATCGAGAATGTGCTTCTCGGATGTTGCGTCTTCTTCCCATAGAAATATATCTGATTCAAGGTAGAATTCACTGAGATTTCGAGGTGGACCTCGGTACAAAGACTTTTTGAATTCTAACTCTCCAGAATGCCTGATACTGCCGCCATCAATGCCATAGATGGCTCAGGTCGATCAACCGATGTTGCGGCAACATTAAATCTTTCCAGAAATGAACGCAGAGTTTCTCCAGACCTCTGCTTAATTGTAGTGAGCGACATTACATTCTTGGGTCGTGCAATATGGACCCGAAATTGTTTGACAAAGCGAGTGACCAACATGTTCCAGCTGTTGATCGATTCCAATTTCAGATGTCAAATATACATGGAAGCTATATCGGTCAAAAATAGAGGGAAGCATTTTGCCATGACATTTTCCGACGCCAATTGAACTTCCATTACTTTTTGTAGCGCATTAGATGCACGGTTGGATCTATCCTGTCGTTGTAAGGCTCCAGAACTAGAAGTTTGAAATCTAGGGAATTGCGGTAATTCCTGATTTCTTGCATGAACATATTGTGATTGACGACATCCACATCATTTTGATAAGTGCGGCCTCTCGAGAGGCACTCAATTAAATTTACGAGCTGATCTCCATTGAAAAGTTGTTGCATGTTGCCAAGGTCAGAGCTGGTGCCCCCAGCGTAGCCTTTAGGAGAGTGATGGGGCACCTGGAAGGTAACCAGGTTCGGATCGGTGGTGTGTAGATCGGAGGTTCTGAACCAACCCGTAGCTGGTTCTCTGTTCCGAGCCATATTTGGTTGTTCTTGAGTTGATGGTTGGGTGTCCATCCGAACCGAAATAGAAGAGGGTCAAACTTGACCATTTCCAAGAGAGGGGATTGCCCTGGAGCCTAAGTGGTCCCGCTGGTAGGAGAACAACCGATCTGATCTAGTTGGGTTGAGCAAATGCATCTCGAGCTGCTGCTTGAGCTGTGTCAATTCCAGGGAGTTGTATGTTGTTGCTCGGCCTTCCATTCATCCGAGCGAAGAATTCGTCCATCGTCTCCTGTTGCTTTTGGAGGAGATCATCTAACTTTTCCATATGGGTTCGCAATTAAGCAAGAATGTGATCCAACTCGTCTCTGGTTAAGTATGCTGATGGATTTCTATCAGAGGAAGCCTCCTGGCTTGCCTCGTTCCTTGCGCCTTTAGTGCCAACATCCTCAGCACAAGAGAAGGTTCTGTCTTTCTTTTGCTTTGCCATTTATCCAATGGCCAAGCAATCTGATTCCTTTAGAGCTAGAAATTGGAGTAGTATCGTGTGCCCCCTACCTAACGTGCCAAACTGTTAGACCAGAACTTGGTACTAACACCCAAATGCAAATTACAGATCACATAATGCAAAAAGAAATAAATTAAAAGAGACACGCAAGATTTTTATAGTGGTTCGGCTCAAACCAAGCCTACATCCACTTTATCTCTTCTTAAATCCATGGAACTTACATTACAATTCTCGATTTATACACGAAATCCTCGTGTTTACAATGAAATGAAATAAGAAAAGTGAAGATTATACACGATATCCTTGTGTTATAAAGTGGAATCCAGCTTCTATGTTGTGCAACTGCCTTGCAGAGAACAATGGTGGAAGCCGTGAAGAGTTAGAGCCAAAATATCCCTCCATTTGCCTTCAAGGGGTGTATTTATAGCCATAAAGAGGCTCTGGGTCTGCACGCCGCACGCATCCCAAGAATCTTTAAACAAAGTGGAGAATACAGAGAAAACCTCTCCAGATCGTGCTATGCCATGTGGAGTTATATCCGGGTTAATAGGAGCCGAAATAGCCAAGAGAATCGGAGAACACAGCTGCGTAGGAGCAGGTAGTAGCAGATCGGATTGGGTCCTACTACCATCGATCTGAACTGACGTCTTCATTCCATGGTGGTATGCACTTCTATGCAACCAGAGCCAAGGCGGAGAGGTTCCGGATGGTCCGATCCGAACCGATGCGAGCTAGAGTCAAAGAATGAGCCTCTACGAAGTGTGGGGTCAGAGCAGGTCCAACCCAATCCGGGGCTTGACCCATGCCAAAATTTAAGCTTTCAAGTTAATCCAATCCAGCGCGCGTTTACGGAAACAGGCGTAACTTTCAAGCTATGAGTGCATTTTGACCAAATGAAAGCTCTACTTGAAGCTAATTCAGAGGACTACACGAGCTATTGGGCATAGTCCCATAATTGAGTTTTCGGGCCCAAAAGAGGTCATCTGATTGGAGTTTTGGGCCATTCTTTATGTGCGACACGACTTCAACCAAATAGCTTTGTCTTTTGGCGATGTTCCCAATACTTGAGTGAATTGTTACTCAATGATTTCACATGTGACGGCTTTGATTAAAAAGCGTGTCAACAACGATTTTACCCGAAGCGTTGGAGCATGGAGAACAGACTGAAAGACAACACTTTCTGGTTGTATATGAGGAGGCGGAACATGTGGACATTGTCGATGGGGATGCACCGGTGGTTTCGGTGGCCCCGGATATGTTGCCCGATGCAGTGATTCTTGAAAATCTGACGGATTTGATGCCGTTGCACATGGATGCAGCGGCAGTTAGGAAAATGGCGTTGCGATTCAATATTCCTATGGATCATGTCCATGCACCAAGAGAGGGAGGTAAGGCTCAGGAACCGCCCGAGGGTGTTACTGCTTGGAATAGAAATTCTTATGTTTCAGGGTGTCTACTCCCAACCAGTAACTTCATACGGGGCATGTTGTACTACTTTTGCATCGTACCATTGCAACTGCATATGAATGCATAAGCTTCGCTCTTAGGCACTTAAGTTCTCTATCGTGAGTGCTTGCACTTAGAACCTACCGAGGAAGATATCTGGTACTTATTTCAATTAAAGAGAAGGGCCAGCATATCGCCGTCCCAGTGGTTCCTGGAAGAATGACTTCCACTAAGTTCTTTGTCGGGACGTGGCCCAAGCCGTCAGTGTTCAATCATAAATGGTTCTTCGTGCGCTGTCCTACTGGATTTGCAAGGAGATGGCAGGAAAGAAGTAAGCTTTTTTGAACTTTGGTTTTTTCTATAAAGTTTGCGGATTTAATGTCTTATATTTGATTTTGTTTTAATTCCGATAGGGAATCCTGAGGCGCCCACCGGCACTGAGTACCAATAACGTCTTGAGATTTTACGAGCGATTCCGGTGGAGTTTCGTAAAATTGACACAGTTACAAGTCAAGAGCGCGTTCATCGCGCAGGATTTCTCCCTGATGATTGAGCTATAATCAGGTCTGTCATTGTAGGTGGTAGGCAAAAAGAGGAGGCGAGGAAAGACATAGAGGTTTCTGGCCAAAAGAGAAAGATGCGCTCTACTGGCCTCAAACCGCGAAAGGCTACTAAGTCCCAGGGAGGCACTGGTGGAGACGAGTCCGGCGGTGAGGAGATAGTAACCCAGGACGAGGGTTTGTTGGATGCTCCTGTCCCGCCTCCAACATGAGAGGTGGGGGGAGAAGCGTTGGCTAGGCCAAAGTTCTTGGTGACTCCTTCGGAGACCATCTCTCACTCGAGGCTGAGGGCTAGTTTGACGATCTTAATAAGCTCCCCATAGACTTGTATCCTTGGCTTGGTTTGACAAGTATGTAGGAGCTAGATTTAGCTGCGGAGGGGTTGATTCCTTCGAGCGAACTACAATCTGATCTGTTGAGAGAACACTTAGGGCATACACTCATAACACTGCATTGCATAGAGATTGCATGTACGTGCAAGGTATCTGATTCCGTACTTGTTCCTTTGATAGGTGACATGGCGAGAGGACGTGAATGATGGGGCTATGGGAGCGGAAGCCGCCGATATCCCAGGAATCCCTTTTTTAATAGCTTTAGGAGTGGGACTAGCCTATACGGCAGCCCTCCACCTCTAGAAGATAACAGTAGTGAGAGTCGTCATCGAGATAGGCCTCGACAATCTTCGATACCCCCTCCTCCTCCTCCAATCCGAGTATCTGCTGGAGATTCTCGACTCAACTTAGGTGGCCCGAGGCATTCATCGTCGATGGCTCCTCCTCACGCAGCTCCTTTTCCTTCCGTCCAGACAACTAACGGGAAGGAGTCATTGCTTAGCCATTCGAGATCGGCGGGCATGACTACAACGAGGAGGCAGGATGTAGCAGAGCACGAGAGGCGAGTGCTTTCCTTGGATAAAAGGCAAGCATTGTTAAAGAAGAAGTTCCTTCAACTTTACTTTGAAGAGCTGGTATTCCTTCCTGATCTCAACGCCCCTCCCCCTGCTAGGGACTACGGGGAGGTATGGATGCATGTGAGGGCCGCGTACCATCAGGCTAATGGTCTACTAAGTATACCCACTATCTTTCGGAATTGACCAGAAGGAAGAACTTAGAGCTCATCTATGAGGGGCTGGACATTGATGCTGAGTAGAACACCGTCGGTAATTTGAATAAGGAAATAGGTGGGTCTTCAGCTTATTGTAAACATTTTCTCCTTCACCTTTATATTTTTGGGTTCTAATTCTTAGCTTTGATGTCACAGTGGAGATGAAGCACGCATACGAGACACTGAAGAAGGAAGCTGCGCATGCTGACTCAACTTTTAGCGACATGGTGGCCTCTCTAACTTCTGAAAATACAGCTTTAAAGAGAAACACGGCCGAGCTGGAGAAAGTGTACGCTGAGTTGGAAAAGGATCACTAGCAGGTGACCCAGCTCCAAAAAGACAACAATGCTTTGCGAGCGGAGAATGAGAGGCGGGGAGCTGAAAATGGCGGGTTTGTTGAGCTGAGAAGGCAAATTGAGGGGAAGAGGAAGGAAAAGGAGGATGCCGAGGCTAGTAACAAGTATGTGCTGAGCTTGGCAGATATATTAAAGGCCGAGTATCTGAGAGAGGTGGAGCAGTTCAGAGAGGAGCTTGAGGATACTGAGTTTAGGTTGGAGGCGTCCTTAGTGGAGCATATCCGAAATATGTACATTAAAGTTCTCTATTTCCGCGGGCTCTCATCAGTTGAGGACTATGCTTGAGTGCTGGCTCAGACCTAGGATAGATTGGTGTCGTACAAGGCATATTTGCGTCAAGTGGATGTCGGGTCTTTGGATAAGCGCCAACTTATGATTGACCTCCTGACTATTGTGGAGCGTGAAAAGCTAGAGGAGGGGAGGAAACTATTGCAGGAGGATGTAGAGAGAGAGGTTGGCAAGACTTACTGCTGAAAAAGGGAAGTCCACCATGACTGAGAGTGTGGTGTTAGCGGAGACATTCGCAGAAGAAAGCTCTTACCGGCCATTGGCCACTAAATCCGCCATGATAAGTGATCCCGCAGCTGTAACACCCCGTAATTTCAACAACATTAAAGAGGATAAATTAAATAATGATTAATTTAATAATCAGAATTAAGGGAAATGTACTGTGCCATTGCGTCCATCTCGAAATTCTGATCAAGATAGACATTTGGTTTGCGTAAAACGGACAATGTATGAAGAAGTTATGAAGGTTTGACGTTTGTATACGCGTAAGATAATTATATATATAGGGACCAGGAATTCAAAATTTCAGTTCAAATTTCGAAAATCCCGTAGGAGGTAAAATTAACGCCCAAGGGTGTCGACCCCATAAGAGGGGGTTGACCCCAAAAAGGGGGGACGACCCCGGGGTCGACGCCATAAAGGGCGGGTCGACCCCCTAGGGATGAGGTGGCAGTCGATTTCTTGGGGGCTAGCAGCTATAAATAAAGGTCCATTTCTCTTGTTTTCTTCACTGAAAACCAATGGAAGCCAAATGTTGTCGATGCATGAACTGAATCCTTTTCTTCATCAACAACCAACTAAGAGCTAATTAGTTAGAGATACACGTATAGATCTGAAATTCAACACCAACAATTTCTCTTCTATCTTTGAAAATCCAAACACTATGAGTTTAGTTACTTTTAGATTTAAATTATTAAAAGAAAACGTGACATGACTGTGATTTGGATCTGTTATAAATTGTGAATCTATGATATTCTTGGATCTTAAACTTTATCATAATAGATCTACCATTATAGATCTAATTCACTTGTGGTTAATTTATCATGTCACATTTGTGGATATTGACCTTTATCTATGTATGTAGTTAATTTGGGTCCATCATTATTTGGACAGTTAAATCCTTGTTCAGATCTAATTCTGTATCTAGATTATCTTGTACCTATCATATTATGGTTAACTTAGATGTGTCATTAATTGGACATACGAACCCTTGTTTAGATCTATTCATGCCTACTATGATATCCTTAGTATGTTAGATCAAGTTTTATTATCACATGTTCACTAGATCTATTTTTATATGTCCACCTTATCGATATGCCAATTACATGTTTACATCGGTATATATTCATGCCAGTTTTGTTAGAATAATCTCTATTGTCATCTTCCTATCACCTTTCCCTTTTATTGTTTATGGCCAGGCTAATTTCTAGCCTAGGCATGCCGCCAAATTTATGCGAATGCGTTAGTTAGGAAACGGGGGAAAACATTGAAATTGGAATAACTTGAATAATGTTTATGAACATGAATTTGGGCATATAATTCATTATAAATATAATTGGGTAAATGGGCATGAATACATAGGTATAATTAATTGATTAATAATTAAAATGCCTAGGATTGCAGTAATTAGAAACTGTAGTTGCACTTATGACACCAGTTTAGACTGCATTTTCGATGGAAGTCTGTCCGGAATCGACTGGCATATCCAGCAACCACAAATATTGAGTCTAACGTGAGGGGTCTAAGTGCACAAATACGAGACAGACTAAGACATGAGGTTAGGCCCAACTTATGGAAGAAGCTTCCCAGGACCGACCGACATATCCAGCATCCACAAGTTGTAGGCCTAATGTGGGAGGTCTAGCCCATTATAAATAATAAATGGACATGGTAAGGAATTGAAATACTTAACCTAGTTGTGTCCATAAATATTGGGTGAATATAAACATGAATAGGGGTTTAGTAAACTTGGTTGAACAATGGGAGGGCTAAGTTAAGTATATCTAAGATAGGTGGGTAATATTTAAATATAGGCCCACAAAACTTAACAAAATGGGAATTATGTATTAAAGACACCTATAGGTAAGCATAACCGGTAGAAAGATTGGGGTTATATAATTAAAGACACCTTTTAGGGTAAATATAACATGTGGAAAACCCGGTGGGGGATACAAGATAAAAAGGAGAGCTTGTATCATATTGTGTGGGACCTGTTTCAGTCAGTAACCCGAAATAGGTATCAAATAAAGTACTCTGAACTAGGTCGGAAAAGGGGCATGTTTACTGAACTGATTGTAAGAGATCCAAACATTGAGGACGGTGTGGGCGGTGCATACTGACCAGGTCATGTGCGTGCATGGGCCGGGTAGAGTGGGATAAGACGACCGTGACACCTGTAGATATGGGGTTGTTCATATCAGCGAAGGGTTGCAACTTTAGGACGTGATACATCCTAAGGTGGGGCCGGCACAGAGTATCTATGCGGATTTGGGAGCCGATCGATTACGGTAGTAGTTACGGTACATTTGTGCGTATGCCTAAGTTAACCACCTTATAGTGGAAGGGATCACCTCATTCTGATTATACTAGTAACGGTGCAGAGTAATCATTAGGGAAGCATATACTCTCTATCATGTTACCTTGTCGTACTTACCTTTTGTGATGTCATCTTTCTTATCCACTTTATTTACATGTCATGCTACTTTTATTTATTTACTTGCTAAAAGTAACTGGACTCACTAAACTTTATGTCTGACCTTTTTTGTTTCCTCTTCTTTCTTCCATTCCCCCCCCTCTTCCCCCAGGTTCTTAGGGTGGGAACACTCAGACTTGACTGTAATTCTGTTTTATCATGCTAGGAGATGCTATTGAAGTATTGCTCAAGTTCATATCTCTACTATGGCTTTGCCTTATTTTGGGGAGTTATGCTTTTTTATGTACTCCAATGGAACAAGACAGGAAGTTTTACATTTTGTAATGGCTTTTATGTAGTTTCATACGTGATATTTTAGACCACGAAGTTATGATTTATGTTTGAAATAAAAATTTGAATTCCGCTGTTGCTTTTATATCTGTTTTGCAATGTTTCTGTTTCTGTTTACTATAATGCTTCCTGAAACTTAATGCATTCTCTTAATGAGTGACATTAACGGACCTGGGGTGTCACACTTGGTATTAGAGCTGAAGGTTACCAAATTAGATAAAAGTTTTTGGAAATTATTTTCAAAAAGGTTTTAAAAGAAAGCATTTTTCAAAAAGAAAAGTCTATTTTGGAAAACATTCCCTGAAAAGCCATAAGTAATATATTTCGATCCCTTGTCTGATTCTCTTTCCTCTTTTTTCAACATGTGTAGGGAATCTAATATTCCAGGAGGCGTTACGATACCAGGCTGGTTCCATAGGTATCTGGAGGCCACGGCGACTACCGAAGGCTAAGGAAACGTTCCTCCCCCAGGTGCACCCGTTGTTCCTCCTTTGCCTCCTCCGCATGCAGACAACTTTTCCAAGATCTGCAAAGATATTTGTGCTATGGGAGGAAAGCCATTCCATAGAACCGAGACATTCGTAGAGGCAACGAATTGGCTCAAGGAGACTGAGGACTTGTTTGTAATCTTTGAAGTGGAAGATCGAAGGAAGATTTAGTTGGCTGCCTGGCCGCTGAAAGATGAAGCTTCGTTTTGGTGGGAAGTAACCCAAGCAGGCCATCCAATGGAAACTTGGGATGATTTTAGACAGAGGCTTGAAATGAAGTTTCTTTCCCAAGCTGATAAAAGCATACAAATGGAGAGGTTCTTAGCACTCAAATAAGTAAGCTTGACTGTTAAAGAATATGTGAACAAATTTAATCAGCCGGCAAGATTTGGACTGGAACTGGTGGATGCTCCACATAAGAAGGCTTTGCAATTCGTTAAAGGGCTAAACGAACCCCTTCATAGGTTAGCTATGTCCCATATTCCAATGGGGAAACTTTTGAAAGGCTTGTTGATATGGCCTTGATGCATGAGGAGGACAGGGGAGAAAATAAGGAGATTAAAGCTGAGAAAACAACACAAAACAAGAAGATATGGCCCAAGAAAGGACAACAACAACAACAGAAGAAGGGTGTAAAGAATGACAAGGCTAAGGATAAGAGAAAGTGTCACAGTTGTGGATGTGAGGGTCACTTGGTAAAGGACTGCAAAAGAAAGAAGAATTCTTGCTTCAATTACGGAGAGGTCGGACAATTTGCTAGGGAGTGCCAGAAGAAACACGAACAAGGTCAAAGAGTAGGAACTTCTAGAGGGCAGGTGCATGCTCTTGCGATCAGTGCTCCTGATAGAGGTAGAAAAATTTCTGTGGAAGGTTTAATTTCTCTTTCAAATCATCCTATTAGAACACTTTCTGATTCTGGTGCTTCACATTTATTTATAACTAGTTTTGTGGCTGAATCTCTGAACTTAAATACTAGTATGGTAGTGGATCATGTTGTTGTCTCAAACCCCATTGGTGGTTCGGCTCATTTGTATATGATTTATCGGGGTTTGAGGATATCTATCCTAGGCGTCGAGCTTGAGTGCAATGCGTATGTGCTCTGGTTTATGGGCTACAGGTTGATATTAGGGATGGATTAGCTAACCATGTATGGTTCCATTCTTGATTGCGAGAGGAGGGTCATTAGACTTTTGACTTACCATGGGAGGACCTTTGAGATTTCTTGTGACCTCCAAGCGTCGGTTATGCTTAGTTTCCTAGAGTCTCTTGATGCATCTATCGATGATCTACAATCTGTTCCAGTAGTCCAAGGTTATTCTGATGTTTTTGAAGAGGTACGGGGTTTACCTCCGAGGTGCGAGATCGATTTTCATATATATTTGGTGGACAAGGCAAAGCCAGTTGCATTACTAGTGCGCCATATGGCTCCAAGGGAAAGGAGGGAGCTGAGTAAGCAAGTAAGGGAGCTACACGAGAAAGGATTTATCATACAAAGCATATATGAATGAGGTGCTCTATTTGTATTCGTAACTAAGGCGAATGGTTCGCTTCGTTTTTGTATGGACTATAGAGAGTTGAACAAAATCAGAAAGAAGAATAGACACCCACTTCCGAGGATAGATGACTTGTTTGACCAGCTCGTTGGTGCATCGGTATTATCTCAGTTAGACTTGGGCATGGGATTTCATCAGTTGAGGGTGTATAACACCCTGAATTTTCTGTGAATATTAAAATTAACAATCCTCAGAACACTTAATTATTAAAGTGAGAATTAAAGTACACGGTTTGCGCCATTGTGTTCGTCTCGAAATTCTTCTTGGAATAGAGTCCAAGTTTTCGTAAATCGGACTTCGTATGAGGAAGTTATGGCGTTCAGAAGTTTCAGTAATTTTATCTAAATTAAAATAGTTCAGAATAAATTCGAAATTAAAATTTCAAACAGGGGAGCAGGCTGGGCGGGAATTCTCCCGCCCAATGGCCAGGTCAACCAGGAGGTCGACCTACCCATACAGGTCAACCTGGGGGTTGACCTACACTCCTCTCCCCCCGGACAGATCTGAAATGTGACGATTTCTGACCTTGTGCTGAGTCATTAGGGCTGATGTGGCTGTTCTAGATAACTCTGTCCAGTCATGGATGGTTGGGATTGTTCCTATTATAATCTAATGGCTTAGGTTGATTCAAACTTCTATAAAAGAGTGCCTAGACTCAAACCCTAAATCAAAACAAAATTTGTCTCATGGCCACCATGTTGCTGCTAGGATAGTTCCCCTTCCTAAAGCTTAGGATTTAACTAGTCAGAATTCTAGTTCAAAAGTCGAACAAATCATTCTCTTCTCTAACCTATCTTTGTGAGTACTATTTCTTTCACAATATAATTAATAAATTAATTATGATGGGTTGTAATTGGCTTATGAGAACATGTCTTTTGAATCACGTGATGTTTTCTAACTTTGTTATCTTATGTTGGTAGATCTATTCCATATTTAACTTGATTCATTTTATGCAAGTTTGGGATGTTAAATCATATGTTAATTCATATGTGAATTTTATGCAAGTTTGGGATGTTAAATCATATGTTAATTCATATGTGAATTTTATGCAAGTTTGGGATGTTAAATCATATGTTAATTCATATGTGAATTTTATGCAAGTTTGGGATGTTAAATTGTATGTTAGTTTGAATATGAATCTTATGCAAGTCTATATGTGAATTGTACACAAGTTTATATGTGAATCAAGTATATACATATGCTATTTTATATGCAAAAACATGTGATAAATTCATATGCAAGTTGTAGAAATCCATATGCAAGTTTAGGTGAAAAACTATATTCACACTTTTTGGTGAAAATTATATTCACATATGCAAGTTAAATGAGACCCATAATTTATATATGCAAGTCACAATTTCATGTTTAGATCTATATTTAGATCCATGGTAGTTTATGCAAATATATGATTCTATATGACCATTGTCTATGCAAATTATTGGCTATGCAATTTTATGTTATAATTCCTATTTGCAAGTTAGATCTATTTTTATGTGTTATGCAAGTTGTGATGTTTCTTTTTTTTTATATAATTTAGACTATTTGTGAGTCTAACATATTTCATATTTGAACGTACGAATAGCGTGGGGACAATGAGAAATATTAATTATGTAACTTGTGAATTGGCATAAAATGTCTTTAAAAGCATATAATTAAATTGTGACATTAATTGGTATAATTTTTATACCTAAAAAGTACGGACATAATTTAGGTGACATTTATGGACATAATTAATTTGGAAATTATTGGAAATTTGAATAGGGATAATTAATTCATATTGGGGTGAAATAATTTGTAATAACAAACGGCTAAGACATGAGGTTAGACTCGTTTGTGGTGTAAGACTGCCCTGACCCGCCCCGCAAATCCAGCAACCACAAACCGTAGTCTAATGTGAGAGGTCGAAGGCATAAATTAAATGCGTAACAATTGTAAAGACACGAGGTTAGACACGTTTGCGGTATAAAACTGCCCGGACCCGCCCGACAAATCCAGCAACTTCAAACGGGAGTCTAATTTGGGAGGTCTTACAAGGTTATGGTTATAATGAATTAAGTAACACTTAACCAAGATAAACATGTGGTGGGACATGGGGGTTAAGTGGGTGACATGGGTTGCATGTGAAATACGATTAGAAACACTTAACCAAATTTAAACATGTAAGATGACATGAATAAGAAGGGGGTTAAGTGGAAAATTCTCGTGGGGACCAAGCATAGGTGGAAAGCTTATGTCAAGCATGGGGGACTCATTTCAAACTAGTAACCCATTAAGTATCTTTGTGAGCTCGAGTTAGATCGAGGACGGGACATGCTTACTGGGTTTGATTATAATAGGTCAAAATGTGTTAACGGTGGCAACGCAAGTCCAATGGGGTCATGTGCCTGCATGGGCCCGAGCTGGTAGGTAAGTCGTTGTTGCATCGTGTAGATATAATTCGTGCATCTTTAGAGGTATTGGGTTGCTACTATGGGGAGTGATACACCCCACTGTGGGACAAGCACGGGTATCTATGATCTAGTGAGCCGATCGCATGGGGGTAGTGGGTACAACTAGTGGAGATAGGGGCAGGCGACACCTATGAAGACAGCTAGGGGTACGCGAAACTACCATTATGATTAGTGTGTTCAGTAGGTAGGATCAACTCTTAGGGTGACTAGTAGTGGTGCAGTATAGTAATTATCCTATAGTGATTAAGACCGAGATTAACGCTAGAATATTCCTCTTGTTTGTTTTGTCTTGCCCACTTGTTTCACAGTCATTCCTTGTTTTACCAGTTTGTGCCTTAGCCTAATTACTTTAATAATTATAATGTTAAAGTAATGGTACTCGTAAGACTTTATGTCTGACCTCCTTTGTTTTCGCCTCTTTTCTTCCTTTTCACCCCCCAAGTTCTCAGGGTAGGACTAGTACTCGTGGAGCTTGATCTGGATCTTTCTCTCTCTTTTGGAAGTGCTTGGACTGCTGAAAGTAATGTTCTACTCGTCTCTTTTATGGCTACTTATGTTAGGGTTATGCTTTTTACTTTTTGTACTCAGAAAACAATTTGTCAAGATGGTTACTAAGTGTACTTGGTTTTTCTTTTGGTTTATGATGTTGTTGTAATCGAACTATTTCTCCGCTGCAATAAAAGTAGTTTTGAAATTTTTCATGTACCACTATATGTATCTGTCTTGTTATATTCTGTTCTATTCACCAATAATACTCCACGAAAGTTAATGTGTTCCCTTTGAGAGTGACATTAATGGACGTGGGGTGTTACACGTGGTATCAGAGCTGAAGGTTACAAGAACAGATAAGAGATTTTAAAAAACTGTTTTTCAAAAGCATTTTATAAAGAATTACTTTCAAAAGTATGTTTTAAGGAGAGTATTTTCAAGGGAAAATTTTGTTTTAAAAACATAACCCCCAAGAGCCATATATCTTTCTTTCGAATTCTCCGTTTTGAATCTCTTCATTTTCTTTTCAGCATGTCTAGGTTACCCGAGATACCCGAGGGAATACCGATACCAACCGGGTTCAGAAGGTATCTGGAGGCCAGGGCCACCGCTACAGTCTCAGCAGACATCCCTCCTCCCCCAGCTACAGCTACTCCTCCTCCTCCTCCCCGTGTTGATACTTTTTCAAAGATATGCAAAGACTTTCAAGCAATGGGCGGAAAACCTTTTCACGGATCAAAGACATTTGTTGAAGCTCAAAATTGGCTTAAGGAGGTAGAAAACTTGTTTGGTATCTTCGAGGTAGAAGATGGAAGGAAGGTACAATTAGCCGCTTGGTTAATGAAGGACGAAGCCTCGTTTTGGTGGGAGGTTACAAATGGAGAGCGTCTTGTAGAGACGTGGATGGATTTCAGACATAGGTTCGAGGTGAAATTTCTCTCACGAGAAGAAGAGAATTTATACATGGAAAGGTTCTTGGCATTGAAGTAAGGGAACTTATTAGTAAAGGAGTACGTCAACAAGTTCAATCAGTTGGCGAGGTTTGGCTTAGACTTGGTGAAAACACCTAAAAAGAAGGCTCCGATATTTGTTAAAGGTTTGAATGAGCCTCTACATGGGTTAGCTATGACCCACATTCCTATGGGTGCTACCTTTGAGAAACTGGTTGACATGGCGATTATGCATGAAGAGGAGAAAGGCGCTAATGCTAATAAGGCACTAGAAAAGAAAAGGGATCAAAAGAAGTCACAGCAGCAACCTAAGAAAGGTGGTAAGGACAACAATAGCATGGGAAAGAAAAGATGCTTTAATTGTGGAACACCAGGCCATCTGAGCAAGGACTGTAGGAAGAAGAAGAAGACCGGCTGCTTCAACTGTGGTGAGGCAGGACATCTGATCAAAGACTGCCCGAGGAAACAAGGGCAAGGGCAGAGGGTAGGGTCTACTTCTGAAGGACAGGTTCAGGCTCTCATGGCACCAGGGCAGGAAAGAGCGTAGGTTCATGCTCTCATGGCACCAGGATATGAGAGAGATAGTAACATTTCTGTTGAAAGTTTGGTTTCTTTGTTTGATCATTCTGTTCATACTTTGTTTGATTCTGGCGCTTCACACTCGTTTGTGTCTACTTTGTTAGTTGAAACGCTGCACCTAAATACTAGCCTAGTTATGGATCCCATAGTAGTCTCAAATCCTATTGGTGGTTCGGCTCATCTTTCAATGATTTGTCGGGATTTGAGAGTGTCTATCTTGAGCATTGAGTTTGAGTGCAACGCCTTCGTTCTTGGCTTCACGGGCTATGTATTGTTTCTAGGCATGGATTGGTTATCCAGTATTGGTGCCATCCTCGATTGTGAAAAGAGAGTGGTTAGAATTATCACCTGCCTTGGCAACACTCTTGAAATCTCTTATAATCCCATACATTCTGTTATGCTTAGCTACCTAGAATCTCTTGATGCGTCTATTGAGAACTTGCAGTCGGTTAGAGTAGTCCGTGAATACCCAGATGTATTTGAAGAGGTGAAGGGCTTACCTCCGAAGCGGGAGATAGACTTCCGCATATACCTTGTTGATAATGCAAAACCCGTTAGACACATGGCTCCAAGGGAGAGAAAAGAGCTCATTAAGCAAGTCAAAGAGCTGCTCGAAAAGGGGTTTATAAGGCGGAGTATTTCTGAATGGGGTGCTCCAGCAGTATTCGCAACCAAAGCGGATGGTTCACTTCTCCTATGCATTGATTATATGAACCTAAACAAGTTGACCAAGAAAAATAGGCACCCACTTCCAAGGATAGACGACTTGTATGATCAGCTTGTAGTTGCGAGGGTTTTCTCCCAACTAGATTTGGCTACTAGTTTCCATCAGCTAAGAGTGGCTGAAGACAACATTGATAAGACCGCGTTCAGAACCCCGGATGGTTTCTTTCAATGGCTTGTCATGCCTTTCGGCTTGAGAAATGCACCCGCTTACTTCATTGACTTGATGAGCGGGGTGTTTAGAGAGTTCCTTAATAAGTTTGTGGTGGTCTTCGTAGACGACATTTTGATCTTCTCGAAGAATGAAGAAGAGCATGCTTTGTATTTAAGGGAAGTCATGGATACTCTTCGTGCACATCAGCTAAAAGCCAAATTCTCCAAATGCCGTTTCTGGAGAGAAGAAGTGAGGTTTCTTGGACATGTGGTGTCCAAAGAGGGGTTAGCTGTGGACCCCGCAAAAGTAGTTGCGGTGCAAGATTGGAAGGTTGAATGCAACCGAAGTCCGAAGCTTCCTCGGGCTAGTGGGCTTTTATCGAAAGTTCATTAAAGACTTTGCAAAAATCTCTGCCCCACTTACAAGATTAACGAAGAAGAACCTAACTTTCGCTTGGGATTTGGATTGCGATATTACTTTCCAACGTTTGAAAAGGGCCCTAACAACAGCCCCAGTTCTGACATTGCCGGATGGGAGCAAGATGTTTACCGTATACACGGATGCATGTGGTACGGGACTAGGTGCTGTCTTGATGTAAGAAGGGAAGGTAGTAGCTTATGGAGGCAGGTAGTTGAAAGTACATGAAAAAAACTACCCAACCCACAATCTAGAGTTGGCTACCATCGTCTTTGCGCTTAAGTCTTGGCGCCATTATCTCCTAGGTGAGAAATTTGAATTGTATACTGACCATAAATCATTGAAGTACCTTTTCTCGTAGAAAGATCTTAACTTAAGACAACAAAGGTGGATGCAATTTCTGGCCTCATATGATTTTGAGATTTCCTATACCCCAGGCAAGGGTAATGTGGTAGCAGATGCCTTAAGTAGGAAGAAGCTGACCTTGAGTCCTCTCTTTGTAGAAAGGCAAAGCTTGGAGTATATTGCAAACTTTAACTTTAGACCCTCCTATGAAATTGTGCCGGGTCTATTAGCATGACTAGAGGTGCGGCGTACTCTTTTGGACTCAATAGGAACCGCGCAACGAGAAGACCCTCAGCTAGTTGATGTGATGGATAAGCTAGTTAGGGTGAGACTTCTAGTCACCTCAATAGATACTCCATCGATGATAAGGGTTGGTTGAGACGGGATGGAAGGCTATGCGTCCCACGAGTAAGGGATTTAGTGAAGACGGTTCTCGAAGAAGCACACCATTCTAAGCTGACCATACACCTAGGCGGAAACAAGATGTATAAGGATATAAAAAGGGTTTTCTTTTGGAATGGAATGAAGAGTGATGTAGCTGAGTTCATCATTAAGTGTTTGATATGCCAGCAAGTCAAAGCGGAGCAGAAGAAGCCTGGTGGTCTGCTTCATCCTCTAGAGGTCCCGCAGTGGAAGTGGGATAACATTTCTATGGACTTTGTCGATGGGTTGCCTAGATTAAGAAGGGGCAATACCAGTATTTGGGTAATAGTGGACAGGCTCACTAAAAGCCCTCACTATATACCTATTAAAATTAGAAGGACTGCCTCGTCCCTAGCATCCATTTATCTTAAAGAAATAGTTTGACTCCATGGGATACCCTTCAGCATAGTGAGCGATCGATATCCTGTCTTTACGAGCGAGTTTTGGAAGAGTTTGCAAGAGGCAGTAGGCACACAATTATGCTTAAGAATGGCCTATCACCCCCAAACCGATGGTCAGACAGAAAGGGTGAACAGAGTATTGGAAGACCTCTTGAGATTGTTCATTCTTGACTTTGGAGGGACAAGGGAGGATCATCTTCCTTTGGTGGAATTCGCTTACAACAATAGCTACCAAGCCACGATAGGCATGTCGCCCTTCAAAGCTTTATATGGAAGACCATGCCGATCACCAACTTGTTGGTAGGAGTCTACAGACAAGCTCGTACTTGGGCCAAACACGATTAGAGAGACCTCAGAAAAGGTGGACTTGATAAGAAGACGGATGAAGGCTGCACAAGATAGGCAGAAGTCCTACGCAGACAAAAGAAGGACTGACATTGAGTTTAAGGTTGGAGATAGGGTGTTCCTTAAAGTATATCCTTTGAGGAATGTCATTCGCTTTGGGTACGTAGGAAAGCTAGCACTAAGATTTGTAGGGCCATTTCCTATCATTGAAAGGATTGGGACGATGGCTTACAGATTAGAGCAACCCAAGAGACTGGCTGGAGTTCATAATGTTTTTCACGTTTCTCAACTATGAAAATGCTTACATGAATCTGTGGAAGTGGTGGAGCCAAGTATACTAGAGGAAGTAGAAGTGGAATGAGAAGCGACTGTGAGAAGAGTTCCAACTCGTATCTTGGGTACGGAAGTCATAAAGCTACGCAACCGTGATGTCAAGCTTGTTAAAGTACAATGGAGTGATGCTGAGGAAGACACGACTTCGGAAACTGAGAGGAAAATACGCGTAGCCTACCCTTTTCTCTTTGAGGGTATCTCCTTGATCTCTTTTTCCATAAATTTATTCATGCTTATATCTACCTTTTAAGTATATCTCCTCAGTCCTATTCTTTATCCTTAGGTAGAACCCAATGGATGTAAACGTGTATTTGAAACATGTTATGATTGATGGTTGCTCGTGGTTTCTCGTGGATGCATGAACACACACATTAGGCACTAGATCGGCTCAGTCACTTCCATGTTGCATATAAATGTGTGTGCATATTTAAATTAATGGATGTATAATGGTTGTGTTATCATATGGATGCTGCATTTTGATGAATGGTTATGCACATATGTAGAAGTAATATGTATCGTTAGGATTTTTTTGCATGCATAATGGACGCATGGCACTATCATGATTTGCATTAAGGAGGTCAACGGAATAAGTGGACCGCCTGATTTTGCATTAGATAAGGAACATATACACACACTTTTTGCATATGTTCATACGGCGCTAGAAATCTTGTAAGGACAATGGATGCCTGTGTTTGATGGTTGAGTAGATGGATGATTGGAAGTTAGGATATACATTCTCCTTAACCTGGAGATTTCGGGGGTGAAATCCTTTAAGGAGGGGAGAATGTAACACCCTGAATTTTCTATGAATATTAAAATTAACAATCCTAAGAACACATAATTATTAAATTGAGAATTAAGGGAAACGGGTTACGTCGTTGTGTTCGTCTCGAAATTCCGCTTGGAATAGAGTCCAAGTTTTCGCAAATCGAACTTCGTATAAGGAAGTTATGGCCTTCGGAAGTTTCAGTAATTTTATATAAATCAAAACAGTTCAGAATAAATTCGAAATTCCAAATTCAAATAGGGGAGCCGGCTGGGTGGGAATTCTCCCGCCCAAGGGCCAAGTCAACCAGAGGGTCGTCCTACCCCACCCCCCTGGGCAGATCTGAAACGTGACGATTTCTGACTCTGTGCTGAGTCATTAGGGCTGATGTGGCTGTTCTAGATAACTCTATCTAGTCATGGATGGTTGGGATTATTCCTATGATAATCTAATGGCTTAGGTTGATTCAAACTTCTATAAAAGAGTGCCTAGACTCAAACCCTAAATTAAAACAAAATTTGTCTCATGGCCACCATGCTGCTGCTAGGATAGTTCTCCTTCCTAAAGCTTAGGATTTAACAAGTCAGAATTCCAATTCAAAAGACGAACAAATCATTCTCTTCTGTAACCTATCTTTGTGAGTACGAGTACTATTTCTTTCACAGTATAATTAATAAATTAATTATAATGGGTTGTAATTGGATTATGAGAACATGTCTGTTGAATCACGTGATGTTTTTTAACTTTGTTATCTTATGTTGGTAGATCTATTTCATATTTAACTTGATTCATTTTATGCAAGTTTGGGATGTTAATTCATATGTGAATATTATGCAAGTTTGGGATGTTAAATCATATGTTAATTCATATGTGAATTTTATGCAAGTTTGAGATGTTAAATTGTATGTTAGTTTGAATATGAATCTTATGCAAGTCTATATGTGAATTGCACACATGTTTATATGTGAATCAAGTATATACATATGCTAATTTATATGCAAAAACATGTGATAAATTCATATGCAAGTTATAGAAACCCATATGCAAGTTTAGGTGAAAAACTATATTCACACTTTTGGGTGAAAATTATATTCACATATGCAAGTTAAATGAGACCAATAATTTATATATGCAAGTTCACAATTTCATGTTTAGATCTATATTTATATCCATGGTAGTTTATGCAAATATATGATTCTATATGACCATTGTCTATGCAAATTATTGGCTATGCAATTTTATGTTATAATTCCTATTTGCAAGTTAGATCTATTTTTATGTGTTATGCAAGTTGTGATGTTTCTTTTTTTATATAAGTTATACTATTTGCGAGTCTAACATATTTCATATTTGAACGTACGAATAGCGTGGGGATAATGGGAAAATATTAATTACGTAAATTGTGAATTGGCATAAAATGGCTTTAAAAGCATATAATTAAATTGTGACATTAATTGGTATAATTTTTATACCTAAAAAGTATGGACATAATTTAGGTGACATTTATGGACATAATTAATTTGGAAATTATTGGAAATTTGAATAGGGATAATTAATTCATATTGAGGTGAAATAATTTATAATAATAAATGCCTAAGACACGAGGTTAGACTCGTTTGTGTTGTAAGACTGCCCGGACCCGCCCGGCAAATTCAGCAACCATAAACGATGGTCTAATGTGAGAGGTAGAAGGCATAAATTAAATGTGTAACAATTGTAAAGACACGAGGTTAGACACGTTTGCGGTACCTGGAC
Source organism: Allium sativum (assembly GCA_030737875.1). NCBI lineage: Eukaryota > Viridiplantae > Streptophyta > Magnoliopsida > Asparagales > Amaryllidaceae > Allium > Allium sativum. Next base: position 191,254,802 of record CM060927.1, on the reverse strand, counting down.
CCGCCCAGCAAATCCAGCAACCGCAAACGGGAGTCTAATGTGGGAGGTCTTACAAGGTTACAGTTATAATTAATTAAGTAACACTTAACCAAGATAAACATGTGGTGAGACATGAGGGTTAAGTGGGTGACATGGGTGGCATGTGAAATACGATTAGAAACACTTAACCAAATTTAAACATGTAAGAAGACATGAATAAGAAGGGGGTTAAGTTGAAAATTCTAGTGGGGACCAAGCATATGTGGAAAGCTTGTGTCAAGCATGGGGGACCCATTTCAAACCAGTAACCCATTAAGTATCTTTGTGAGCTCGAGTTAGATCGAGGATGGGACACGCTTACTGGGTTTGATTGTAAGAGGTCAAAACGGGTTAACGATGGCAACGCAAGTCCAACGGGGTCATGCACGTGCGTGGGCCCGGGCTGGTAGGTAAGACATTGTCGCATCATGTAGATATAAGTCGTGTATCTTTAGAGGTATCGGGTTGCTACTTTGGGAAGTGATACACCCCACTGTGGAACCAGTATGGGTATCTACGAGTTAGTGTGCCGATCGCATGGGGGTAGTGGGTACAACTAGTGAAGATAGGGGGAGGCGGGACCTATGAAGACAGCTAGGGGTACACGAAACTACCATTATGATTATTGTGTTCAGTAGACGGGATCAACTCTTAGGAGGACTAGTAGTGGTGCAGTATAGTAATTATCCTATAGTGATTAGGAACGAGATTAACGCCAGAATATTCCTCTTGTTTGTTTTTTCTTGCCCACTTGTTTCACAGTCATTCCTTGTTTTACCAGTTTATGCCTTATCCTAATTACTTTAATAATTATATTGTTAAAGTTATGGTACTCGCCAGACTTAATGTCTGACCCCCTTTGTTTTCGCCTCTTTTCTTCCTTTTCACCCCCCAGGTTCTCAAGGTGGGACAAGTACTAGTGGAGCTTGATCCGGATCTTTCTCTCTCTTTTGGAAGTGCTTGGATTGCTGAAAGTAAAGTTCAGCTCATCTCTTTTATGGCTACTTATGTTGGGGTTATGCTTTTTTACTTTATGTACTCAGAAAACAATTTGTCAAGATGGTTACTAAGTGTACTTGGTTTTTCTGTTGGTTTATGATGTTGTAATCAAACTATTTCTCCGCTACAATAAAAGTTGTTTTGAAAATTTTCAAGTACCAATATATGTATTTGTCTTGTTATATTCTGTTCTATTCACCAATAATACTCCTTGAAAGTTGATGCATTCACTTTGAGAGTGACATTAATGGATGTGGGGTGTTACAGGGTGGCTGAAGGTAGTACAGACATGACTACTTTTAGGACTCCGGATGGTTTCTTTGAATGGCTTGTTATTCCTTTTGGATTGACGAATGCACTCGCCCATTTTGTTGATTTAATGAGTAGGGTGTTTCAGGTGTTTCTAAATAAATTTGTCGTGGTCTTTGTTGATGATGTCTTGATCTTCTCCAAGAGCGAAGAAGAGCATGCCCAACATTTGAGGGAATTTTTGAAAACTCTCTGTGTGCATAAGCTTAAGGCGAAGTTCTCCAAATGCCATTTTTGGAGAAAAGAGGTGAGATTCTTAGGGCATGTGGTCTCTAAACATGGGATAGCTTTATATCCCTCAAAGGTAGTTGCAGTACAAGATTGGAAAATTCCGAGAAATGCAACAAAGGTGAGAAGCTTTCTTGGATTGGCAGGCTATTGTAGGAAGTTCATTAAGGACTTCGCAAAGATATCAACCCCTCTCACCAAGCTGAAGAAGAAGAACTTGGCATTTTCATGGGATATAAATTGTGATGTTGCTGTCCAACATTTGAAGAGGGCTCTGACAATGGCCCCAGTCTTGACCTTATCTGATGAGAGCAAAGTATTTACTGTTCACACTGATGCATGTGTTACAGAGCTTGGTGCGGTCCTGATGCAATAAGGAAAGGTAGTGTGTTATGGGGGTAGATAATTGAGAGTTCATGAGAAGAGCTATCCTACTCATGATTTAGAGCTAGATGACATAGTATTTTCTCTTAAGACGTGGCATCATTATTTACTTGGAGAGAAGTTCGAATTATACACTGATCATAAATCTCTCAAGTACCTGTTCTCGCAAACGGTTCTTAAATTAAGGCAACAAAGGTGGATGGAGTTCCTAGATTCTTATGTTATTGAAATCGATTATACCCCTGGCAAGGGTAATGTCGTGGTTGCCGCACTAAGTAGGCAGAGCATGTCCTTAAGTCCACTATATGTGGAAAGGAAGAGCTTGGAGTTCATCTCAACTTTTGAATTTAGACCATCCATCGAGATTTTGCCTAATTTATTTGCATCACTAGGAATACAACCAACTCTTATGGATCAGATAAGAGCTTCGTAGTGAAATGATCCACAGATTTTATACATCATGGATAAGCTCATAAAAAGGGAGACTTCTAGTCACCTCAATAGATATTCCAAACATGAAAAAGGGTGGTTGCGACGAGATGGAAGGCTTTGTGTTCCTCAAACTGGAAGCTTGATAAAGACATTCCTAGAAGAAGCCCACCATTCTAAAATGACTATTCATCCAGGTGGTGATAAGATGTATAGAAACATAAAGAGGGTATTGTTTTGGGTTAGGATGAAGAAAGATGTGGCAGAGTTTGTTTCTCAATGTTTGGTTTGTCAGCAAGTCAAAGCTGAGCAAAAGAAGCACGTTGGTCTACTTCATCCTTTGGAGGTTCCACGGCGGAAGTGGGAGAGCGTCACCATGGATTTCATAGAGGGTTTGCCTAGATCAAAGAAAGGCAACACCAGTATTTGGGATGTAGTGGATAGACTTATTAAGAGCATTCATTTCATTCTAGTTAAGAGTAAGAGGATGGCATCATGGTTAGTAGCAATTATGTTCGTGAGATAGTCCGTCTTCATGGAGTACCTTCCAGCATCATAAGCGATCGTGACCCCATCTTCACCAGTGAATTTTGGAGGATCTTGCAAGAAGCATTAGGTACACAGTTGTGTTTGAGCACCGCTTATCATCCTCAGATCGATGGGCAGACTGAGAGGGTGAACAGAATTCTTTAGGATCTTTTAAGGCTGTGTATCCTAGACTTCGGAGGGACTTGGTAAGAGCATCTTCCTTTAGTAAAGTTTTCCCACAACAACAGTTATCAAGCTAGCATTGGTATGGAAACTTTCGGAGCATTGTACGGACGAACTTGTGGATCACTAACTTGTTGGTGGGAATCTACAGAAAGATTATTACTTGGACCAAATATGGTTAGAGAAACGTCCAAGAAGATTGACCTTATTCGACGATGAATGAAGACAGCTCAAGATAGGCAGAAATCCTTTGCGAACAAGAGAAGGACTAACATCGAATTTGAAGTGGAAGACTTAAAGTATCACCTCAGAGGAATGTGGTTCGCTTCGGATTTGTAGGGAAGTTGGCACCCAGATTTGTGGGACCATTTCCCATAATCGATAGGATCGGCCAAATGGCCTATAGAGTAAAGCTACCAGAAAATCTATCCGTCGTTCATGATATTTTCCACGTTTCTCATCTGTGGAAGTGCTTTCATGACACCACGGGAGTTGTTGAACCAAGTATATTAGAGGAAGTAGAAATGGAGCAGGAGGCGACAGTCAAACGAGTCCCTACCCGTATTCTTGGATCAGAATTTAAGAAGCTACGCAATAAAGAAATCAAGCTGATAAAGGTTCAATCGGGAGATAACCCAAAAGATGCGACTTGGAGACCGAAGACAAGATTCGTGCTTCGTATCCTTTCTTTTTCGAGGGCATGTCCTGAACTCTTTTTCCAAAGTTTTATCTATTCGTGTTTCTATCATTTCATTATGTCCTATTAATAGTATTTTCCACCTTTAGATAGGAATCCTATGGATGTAAACATGTGTTTGAGATAGGTTGTGTTTGATGGATACAAGTGGATGCAAGTGTTTGCTAGTGATTGCCAGTGCATGCATATACACACACATTAGGCACTAGATTGGCTCAATCACTCTCATACTGCATATGGATGTGTGTGCATTTTTCTTTTCTTTTAGTGGATGAAAATGGATGTATTAGCATATGGATGTTGCAATTGGATGAATGAGTGTGCACATGTATAGAACTTACATGTTATAATAGGATTATTTGCATACATATTGGATTCGTGGCACTAATGTACACTGCATTGAGGAGGTCGACTGAATCAGTAGACCACCTAATCTTTGCATTAATATTAGGACATATACACACACCTTTGCATATGTTCATATAAGCATTAGAAGTCTTTAAGGACAATGGATGCCTGTGATTTTTGGATGAGTAGATGGGTGATGGATGGTAAGATATACACTCTTCTTAACTTGAAAAATTCAGGACGAAATCCTCTGAGTAGGGGTGAATGTAACACCCCGTAATTTCAACAACATTAAAGGGGATAAATTAAATAATAATTAATTTAATAATCAAAATTAAGGGAAACGGACTGCGCCATTGCATTCGTCTTGAAATTTTGGTGAAGATAGACATTTGGATTGCGTAAAACGGACACCGTATGAAGAAGTTATGAAGATTTGAAGTTTGTATACACGGAAGATAATTATATATATATATATATATATATATATAGGGATCAGGAATTCAAAATTTCAGTTCAAAATTCGAAAATCTCGTAGACGGAAAAGTTCCCGTCCCAAGGGTGTCGACCCCATAATAGAAGTGTCGACCCCAGAAGGGGGGTCGACCTCATAATGGGGGGTCGACCCTCCCAGGGCTGAGGTGGCAGGTGATTTCTCGGGGGCTGGCTGCTATAAATAAAGGTCCAGTTCTCTTGTTTTCTTCACTGAAAATCAATGGAGGCCAAATGTTGTTGGTGCCTGAACTGAATCCTTTTCTTCAACAACAATCGACTAAGAACTAATCAGATAGAGATTCACGTATAGTTCTAAGATTCAACACCAACAATTTCGCTTCTTTCTTCTAAAATCCAAACACTGTGAGTTTAGTTACTTTTAGATTTAAATGATTAAAAGTAAAACATGGCATGACTATGATTTGGATATGTTACAAATTGTGAATCTATGATATTCTTGGTTCTTAAACTTTATCATACTAGATCTACCTTTATATATCTAATTAACTTGTGGTTAATTTGTCATGTCACATTTGTGGATCTTGACCTTTATCTATATCTGTGTTTAATTTGGATCTATCATTATTTGGGTAGTTAAATCCTTGTTTAGATCTAATTCTCTATCTAGATCATCTTGTACCTATCATGTTGTGGTTAACTTAAATCTGTCATTAATTGGACATACGAATCCTTATTTAGATCTATTCATTCCTACTATGACATCCTTAGTATGTTTGATCTTGTTTTATTATCACATGTTCAATAGATCTATTTTTTTATGTCCACCTTATCACTATGCCAATTACATGTCTATGTCAGTATATATTCATGCCAGTTTTGTTAGAATAATCACTATTGTCATCTTCCCATCACCTTTCCCTTTTATTGTTTATGGCCAGGCTACTTTCTAGCCTAGGCATGCCACCAAATATATGTGAATGCGTTTGTTAGGGAACGGGGGAAAACACTGAAATTGGCATAACTTAAATAATGTTTATGAACATGAATTTGGGCATATAATCCATTATGAATATAATTGTGTAAATGGGCATGACCACCTATAAAGACATAGGTATAATTAATTGGTTAATAGTTAAAATGCATAGGATTACAGTAATTAGAAACTGTTACTGCACTTATGACACGAGGTTAGATTGCATTTGCGGTGGAAGTCTTCCTGGAACCGACCGGCATATCCAGCAACCGCAAATGTTGAATCTAATGTGAGCGGTCTATGTGCACAAATACGAGACGGGCTAAGTCACGAGGTTAGGCCCAACTTATGGAAGAAGTTTGCCCGGGACCGACCGGCATATCCAGCATCCACAAGCTGTAGGCCTAATGTGGGAGGTCTAGCCCATTATAAATCATAAATGGACATGGTAGGGAATTGAAATACTTAACCTAGTTGAATCCATAAGGATTGGGCGAACATAAACATTAATAGGGGTTAACTAAACTTGGTTGAACAATGGGAGGGTTAAGTTAAGTATATCTGAGATGGGTGGGTAATATTTAAATATAGGCCCACAAAAGTTAACCAATTGGGGGTTATGTATTAAAGACACCTATAGGTAAGCATAACCTATAGAAAGATTAGGGTTATATAATTAAAGACACCTTTTAGGGTAAATATAACCTGTGGGAAACCTAGTGGGGGATACAAGACAAAGCGGAGAGCTTATATCATATTGAGTGGGACCCGTTTCAGTCAGTAACCCAAAGTAGGTATCAAACAAATTACTCCGAACTAGGTCGGAGAAGGGCCACGCTTACTGAACTGATTGTAAGAGATCCAAACGTAGAGGATGATGTGGGCTACGCAAACTGACCGGGTCATGTTATTGCATGGTCCGAGCAGAGGGGGATAAGACGACTGTGACACCTGTAGATATGGGGCTGTGTATATCAGCGAAGGGTTTCCACTTTAGGACGTGATACATACTATGGCGGGGCCGACACATATTATCTACGCGAAGTAGGGAGCCAATCGATTAGGGTAGTAGTTAGAGTACATTTGGACGTATGCCTAACTCTAGCACCTTATAGTGGAAAGGATCATCTCATTCTGATTATAATAGTGATAATGCAGAGTAATCATTCGGGAAGCATATACACTCTATCATGTTACCTTGTCATACTTACCTTTTGTGATGTTATCTTTCTTATCCACTTTATATGCCTGTCATGCTACTTTTATTTATTTACTTGCTAAAAGTAATTGGACTCGCTGGACATTATATCTGACCCGTTTTGTTTCCTCTTCTTTCTTCCATTCCTCCCCCCTCCCCCCTCCCCATTTTCTTAGGGCGAGAACACTCAGGCTTAACCGTGATTCTGCTTTATCTCGCAAGGAGCTGCTCTTAAAGTATTGCTCAATTTCTTATCTCCACTATGGCTTTATCTTCTTTGGGGGGGCTATGCTTTTTTATGTAGTCTGATGGAACAAGACAGAAAGTTTTATATTTTGTAATGGCTTTTATGTAGTTTCAGACTTGTGATATTTTGGACCATGATGTTATGATTTATGTTTGAAATGAAAATTTTATTTCGTTGTTGCTTTTATATTTATGTCATAATGTTTCTGTTGTTGTTTACCTATAACGTTTCACGAAATTTAATGCATTCTCTTAATGAGTGACATTAACGGATGTGGGGTGTCACAACAGCCTTGGCTCGGGCATCGACTGAGTCTAATCCTGAATATACGGGACATGGAGAAACCGGATTCACTTTATCGGCGACGACGAGCAAACTTCTCGTCATTCCTACACCATCCCTGATTGGAGGTAAATTCTCATTACCTTGTATTCTCGAAGATGATGTTATTATCGAATTTACGAGCGAAAGGTTGTGTTTTTACTGTGGAGCCCAACCTGGATCTACCATGACACCAGGCTTTGTCCCTGTGGTTCCAAAAACAACATAATCTCGGCCAGGACCCGAGGGAATGCAATTTGGAGAAGCGGGCTTCCGTTGGACACTTATTCAGATATCACACTAGGGTCCAACATTTATAAGGGCCTTATCGAGGACGGAGAAGTGGTTGATGGCCAAAGTGCTCACGCCAAGGGCCTAGTGGACGCCGATTGCCTTCAATGTAGTCTATAGTGGATTCTGTGAAGGTGTAGATGATGGATAAGTGCGAGGGGATAGAGGAGAAAGGTAGGAAAGATGAGGCTGCTAGTCATGAGGCCCTAATGAAGGTCAGGCAGGAGGCTGAGGAGAGGCCCTAATGAACAAATAAGAGAGCTGCTGTTGAGGCCTAGATGAAGAAGGAGGATGACGAAGTCCATCAGAGGGCCACTGAAACCCTTAAGAAGTTCAAAGTTAATGGTGTCGTAAAGCTTAAGTCCCAGAAATCAGCTGAGAGAAAGGCGAACAAGGAGGCCAAGAAGAAATCAAAGAAGGAAGCCAAGGAGGTGCTAGGAAAGAGTGATGTTGTGGTGGCCTTTGCTACGGGGAATGCAAGCAATCCATTGCCACACACTATTCCTACTGATATCATGGAGATTTTGAGAGGTGATGCTGAAGGTGAGAGACACCTCACAATTTCTCATGAGTCGGCAACCCCTTAAAAAGGCAGAGGAGGAAAAAGCAGGTCAGGACGAAGAGGCCTAGCACAGGTGGAGAACCATCTAGTGCGGAATCTGTAAAAAAGAAGAAGCACAAGAAAATGAGGCATGATTAGCGTTAGTAACTATAGTAGATGTTACCTCTATTTTAGTTATATAGGCCGACAATATACGCGAGTACGGCCCTAGCTTTTGGTTTTTAAAGGCATGGTGTGGTTCTCATGTACACCCTGCAATTAGTAAAGAATGTTGTTAGACACGTAGTTTGTTTAGTTTGTGTGTGTTGTGAAATGAAATATGAATTAGTGAAATCGTAATTTATGTTAAGTGTTTAAACGTTCTTCTCATGTTTTCAAGCGTCATGTACTTGCATAAGCATACTTATCGTTACACTATAAGAAATGTGATCAGAGATCTCGCTTTGGGTTGTTTCCAGATGTGTGAGATCGAGCACTGGTTTCAGTAGGTTTTCCTCAGACCAAGAAACCCGTAGTTACGAAACCAGGCCAATCGCCTTCTGTCTTGGGATGCTCGGAGTTAGACCCAAGTTGAGCGAAGGCGTAGGATGTCGCAGTTCATCCGATTGGAGGCTCACCCATTGTCCATACGAGTTATGAGTGCAGGCATCGTTTATTCGTCGGAGTAAGCCTGGATCATCAACCCGTAGGGTCCGATCGTGGCCATGGGCTGCACCTAAGCCTTGAGAGCTTCGAGGAGAAAATGATATAAGGTCGGTCTCAGTACTGCGTCGAGATTCGACCGGCACCCATAGCCAGGTGAAAAGTTTGTATCACACTGGGTTGGATGTTGGGTGGTCCCAATTCCTGAGACTTGGGCGCGGAACGAGTTATCCTCGGTCCCGGTGCGGGGCCGAGATTCGAGTTAGTGGTTGTTTATACTCGGTCGCGTCGCGGGCCGAGGACTCGAGTAGTGATGTCGGCTCCCATGCTCGGGGAGCCGATCGTTGCTAGTGTTGTTTGTCCTCGATGTTGGCTCGACGTTTAGATGGCGGCATTGGTTCCCGTGCTCGGGGTGTCGATGCTGCAATCGAATGTTTGTACGTAAGCTAATTGTAAGGGTTAATCAAACATGTCATGCACAGAATAAACACAGAAGGGAGACAGGAAACTAAACATCATTTCTACTGATAACTTTGGTAGCAATAGCCTTTACAATGTATTGAATTGCAAAAAAAAAACATCGTTGGAAAGCATAAACAACAGTACACTAAGTTATGTAAAGTAGTGACGGAGATGTTCGTTATTCCATGCCCTTGGAAGTTCGGCTCCATCCACGGTTGCGATTTTGAAAGTTCCATCACTGAGCTTTTTTTATATTGAGTACGGGCCTTCCCAACGAGGATCAAGGCCTGCTGGCGGGGGGAAGACTTGTTTTAAGACAAGGTCATCGTTGTTGAGGTCCTTACGATGGACTTTGGAGTTGAAGTATCGGGCTACTCGTTGTCGTTGGGCGGCTGAAGTCTTTTTCATTACTCTTTTCCTTTATTAAATCGAGCGACTCCAAAAGTAAATCTTGGTTCCTCTTTGGATCATAGTAAGTAACTCGATGAGACTAAAGCTCTAGCTCAATGGGGATGATGGCTTTGGATACATAAGAAAGGGCGAAGGGAGTGTGTTCGGTTGTTGACTTGTGAGTGGTTCGGTAAGCCCATAGGGCCAAAGGGAGTTTGTCCGCCCACGTACCTCCGGCTTTTTCCAAATGTTTCTTGATGATGGATTTAATTACTTTGTTCACTGCCTCGACTATCCCATTGGCTTGAGGATGATCCACCACTGAGAATCTTTTTTCGATTTTGTGCCGCTGACAGAAGGCTTTGAATTCAATGCTCTTGAACGGGATGCTGTTGTCGAAAATGATATCTTGAGGGACCCCATAGCGGGTAATGATGTTGCAGATGATGAAGTTGATCATTTTCTTGGTGGTTATTGTGGCAAGAGCTTCGGCCTCTGCCTGTTTGGTAAAGTAATCAACTGCAACGATAGAATAGCGTGCTCCACCTCTGGGCATTGAAAGAGTTCTGGTGATGTCAATTCCCCACATGGCGAATAGCAAAGGGATGACCATTTTTGTCAATTCGGTAGGAGGGCTTTCAGAATTTTTGAGAAGAGTTGGAACTTGTCACACTTTCGTGCGTAGTTTGCGTCGTTTTGATCGATTATAGGCCAATAGTAGCCATGTTTGATGATCTTCCTTGCTGGGGTCTGCCCCTCGGTGTCGTTGCCGCACTCGCCTCCGTGCACTTCCACGAGTACATGATCGGCATAGTCGAAACTACACATTGCAGTAGTGGGACGGAGAAGCCTCTATGGTAAAGTATTCCATCCATGAGAATGTAGCAAGCAGATTGGCGAGTGAGGGCCCTTTTTTCCTTATAGCATCATTGGAGGGTCCCGTATTGAGAGTAGCTCTTTATTAAGTTCATCCAAGATTCGGGTTCGGTTCCCATGACCGTATCGGTTTCTATTTGGCCAATGCTTTGTGGGTCGAGTATTTCGATTGAGGTAAGCCCCATAAGTGTAACACCCCACCTCCGCTAGGGTCACTCTTTCGGGGGCACTAGCTTCTGGGGGGTGTTAGAACTGGGTAAGCATGCATAATGATATATCAAGGCAGAACAGGAACATAAACATATATGTAAAACAGAGTAAATGAGAATAAAACAGCGGAATATCTCAAACCATCTCAAAACAAGTCTAGTACATCATAAAGTCATCTACCAAAATAAATATGTCTAGTACAACATAAACAAAAATACTGAAATACATAGTGCTATCCCCAAAAGTAAAAGTGATAAGCCATAGCGAGCTCAATATCCAGACATACATGAGCTATCCAGCGAACAAGCAAGCGATCCAAGCTAAGCACCACTGTTCCCTCCCTGAGAACCTGGGGGGGGGGGAAAACGGAAGAAAAGAAGCGAAAGAAAACAGGTCAGTCAAAAAGACTGGTAAGCCCTACTACGATCAGTCTATAAACTAATAAAGCTAACATCATGATGGAAACTGAGATGAATATACTGGCAATAGATAAAGGTGTCATCACATAAAGAAGATTAAGCTTTGCACCACAGTGTACTAGCAAACTAACATAACAGGTAATGATCCCTCAGCCCAAAACTTTGGCCCAATAGCAGGAGGTGACCTTGATACAAGGTCCAGCCCAATGGTCTAATCGATCGGCTCCCTATAAACCTAACACGTCAAGTGTTGGTGTCCATACGGCCCACATATGGTTGTAGTCAGACTGTGCTGGGTCCACCTTTGGGTGTATCAAGCCCTCGGGTGTCAACCCCAGACACCTAAGCAATAATGCACAGTCTAAACCTACTGGTACCCGTGCCTCGAGTTTGTCCAACACCGAACTACGTGCACGTCCGTAGCCCGCCTGGACCCGCACCGCTGTACCACTCAGCCGTCGCTTTGGTCGCTTACATCAGTCCAGTAATCGTGCCCCGCCCTAGCCTAGCCTCTAGGGTTGTGAATGATACCCAACTGGGATTACTGCTAGAACAGACCACGTTGCTAGGGTTTTCTAAGAGGGTTAAGTGTGGTTTAACCCCTCACTAATCATGGATTAAATTAGCTAAGTGTAACCAACAGTTCACCACTTAACCCCATTTAATCCCTCGTATCCCCAAAATTGGTTAAGTATTAGTGGGCCATGACTTAACCCTAATCATGAGGCATTAATTTAATTGTACCTTAACCTCTCACATTAGACTTTGTTGCGGTTACTAGTTAAGCCGGGCGGGTCCGGGTAGCTTTATACCACAACTTGGTCTAACCTCGGGTCCCAGGTACACATGACCAACTTCTCACATTGGGTCCTATTGTTTGTAGCAACTAGTTAAGCCGGTCGGTTCCGGGTAGGTTTACGCTACAAACTCAACCCAACCTCGAGTTGGCCACACATGTTTTCTAAGTGTCATGTCCACTTTATTCTCAAACGTAATTACAAGTTTAACTTGGGTAGACCTAACTTAATAGGTAAATTCCCAAGGGGTAGACCTAACTTAATAGGTAAATTCCCAATCTTATCTTTTCATGTATTTTAAGTTTTACCCAAAACCCCCCAACGTCATCCTATCGCTTACATATTCGTCATAACGCATAAAGGATAGAAAGAGGGAACTTGGCACAACATACATGATGAATCTTACATATCACAATAAGCATGCATAACATGTTGGACTTGCATAACTTAGCATAGTGAACTTGCATAACTTGTTAAACTTGCAAATCATGGCATAGTGAACTTGCATAAACATGCATAACTTGTTAAACTTGCAAATCATGGCATAGTGAACTTGCATAAACATGCATAACTTGTTAAACTTGCAAATCATGGCATAGTGAACTTGCATAAACATGCATAACTTATCAAACATGTGTAACATGGCATAGTGAACTCGCATAAGCATGCATAACTTATTAATCATGCATAACATAGCATAGTGAACTCGCATAAGTATGCATAACTCATTAAACATGCATAACATAGCATAGTGAACTCGCATAAGCATGCATAACTTATTAAACATACAAAAATCCCAACTTTCATCACATATTAACTTTAGAGTTTCTAAAATGAAGGTAAGAGGGCTTACCAATATTATGAAGATACAAATCTACTAATAAAGATTGAGAAGCCCTTTTATGCAAGCATATAAAACCCCAAAACAAAGCTCCAATTAACAAAAATCCCAAAAACTCTAGCTTAGCAAATAAAGCTTGCAACTTGATGATGTATGCAAGCTAATGATCATTCATACAACTTAGAAAAGCTTGTATGAACATCAAAATCTTAATAGAAATGATTTTTGAAGAGGGTGGAGGCTAGGGTTCTTAGGTGGAGGCCATTTGAGATTTCAATTTGACATAGTTTGGTTACTAGATTGAATAATGAGGCTTTAGGGTAGGATTAGGGGCTTATTTATAGAAGATTAGAGTGTTTTTAGCCCTAGGATTAACCCTAGGTTAGTTTAGGCCCGTCAGATTTAGGAATTCTCTAGAACCAAGCCACAAGATCAAGCCCAAATCAAAATGGTGCGCCAGGCAAAACTGCCTGGCTACCCTGTGTCGACAGGGCTGTCGACAGGGCAGTCGACACCCTAGGACCCCTGTCGACATGCTTGCCGACATGGGGGCCCTGGCGGGGATTTTCCCGCCTGACACCAATTAGCTCTAATCCTTGTTTTTAATTCGAAATTTAAATCTGTTTTTAGCATAGAAATTTCTGAAAACTTCAATGGGCCTTAACCGGGTCATACGGACTCCGATTTTCGAAAACTCGGACTCTATTTCGCGTATTTTTCCGAGACGAACGCAATGGCATAGCCCGTTTCCCTTGATTCAGATTTTAGAATTTAATTCTGCCTCGATTTATGTTATAACAGTTTATTGAAAATACGGGTTGTTACATTCTCCCCTCCTTAAAGGATTTCGTCCCCGAAATCTTCAAGTTAGGAAGAACATATCCTACCATCCAACATCCATCTACTCAAAACATCATCCACGAGCAACCATTGTCCTTAAAAGATTCTAAATGCTGTATGAACATATGCAGAAGTGTGTGTATATGTACCTATCCAATGCAAAATATGTTAGTGAAATGTATCCATATGTATGCAAATCCCTAACATAATGTATAATATCTACATGCGTGCTCAATCATACATCCATATGCAACATCCATGTGATTGCATACAAATTTCATCCAAGAATAAGCATAGACACTCATGCACATGCAATATGAGGAGTGTGTGAGCCGATCTAGTGCCTAATGCGTATCATGCATCCACGAGTAACCACTTGCAAACACTTGCAACCACTTGCAACCATCAAACATAACATGTCCCAAACACATGTTTCATCCAAAGGGTTTTCTACCTAAGGTTCCCATGACAAGATTAGCACGATAACTAGATAAACATGGATAGCAAAGAGAAAGGTATGCTAACAAAGAAAAGAGATTGAGAGTGTACCCTCAAAAAGGAATGGATAAAGCCCACGCATCTTCTCCTCGGTTTCCCAAGTTGCGTCTTCTTCGGCTTCACCCCATTGAACCTTCACCAACCTGACCTCACGATTCCTTAGCTTCTTGGTCTCTGTCCCCAAGATACGAATCGGAGTTCTCCTCAAAGTTTCTTCTTTCTCTACTTCCACGTCTTCAAGAATGCTAGGTTCAACCACCTCAGCGGACTCATGTAGGCACTTTCGGAGATGCGAGACATGAAAGACATTATGCACTCCGGACAACTTCTCGAGCAATTGCACTTTATAAGCCATCTTCCCAATTCTCTCTATGATAGGGAAGGGTCCAACAAATCTCGGTGCCAACTTCCCAACAGCTCCAAATCGGACCACATTCCGCAAAGGAGAAACCTTTACGAAAACCATGTCCCCAACCTCAAACTCCAAATCGGATCTCCGCTTATCAGCATAGGATTTCTGTCGGTCTTGGGCCGCCTTCATCCGTCTTCTAATCAACTCGACCTTCTCGGATGTATCCCTAATTATGTCGGGTCCAAGTATAAGCTTATCTGTAGTCTCCCACCAACATGTAGGCGACTTGCACGGCCTCCGATATAAAGCTTCAAATGGTGCCATCCCTTTGCTTGCCTGATAACTGTTATTATATGCAAACTCAACAAGAGGAAGATGGTCTTCCCAAGCACCACCAAAATCCAGGATACAAAGCCTCAACAAGTCCTCAAGTACCCTATTCACCCTTTATGTTTGACCATCTGTTTGTGGGTGATAGGCCGTACTCAGGTTCAACCTTGTGCCCATAGCCTCTTGCAAACTATTCCAAAACTGACTAGTAAAGATGGGGTCTCGGTCACTGACTATGCTGGAAGGAACTCCATGTAGTCGTACTATCTCACGAAGATATACTGATGCTAGTCCAGATGCGGTCCTTTTGCTCTTTACTAGGATAAAATGAGCACTCTTCGTAAGTCTATCTACAATGACCCAAATGCTTGTATTCCCCTTCCTTGACCTTGGAAGCCCATCAATAAAGTCCATAGAAATACTCTCCCACTTCCATAGCGGGACCTCTAGAGGATGCAATAGCCCACCGGGCTTCTTCGACTCAGCTTTTACTCTTTGACAAATAACGCATCTCGAGACAAACTCGGCCACATCCTTCTTCATTCCAGGCCAGAAGAAAATGCGCTTCATATCTTTATACATCTTATCACCGCCTGGATGTATAGTCATCTTGGAGCGATGTGCTTCCTCAAGAACTTTCCTCACCAAGTCTTCCACCATCGGAACACAAAGCCTTCCGTCTCTCCTCAGCCAACCCTTATCGTCTATAGAATATCGAGCAAGGTGACTAGATGTCTCCCCTCGAACCAGCTTCTCCATAATCTCAATTATCTGAGGGTCTTCCTTATGCGAAGCCCCAACTTGATCCAGAAGGGTAGGCCTGAGCTCTAGAGATGCCAAAGAACCGGTCATCGAATCAACTGTCAAGGAAAAATCAAAGGTTGCCAAGAACTCTAAATTCTTCATCTCAACAAATAGAGGACTTAGTGTCAACCTTTTCCTACTCAACGCATCCGCTACAACATTCCCCCTGCCAGGGGTATAGGCTATATCAAAATCATAGGAAGCCAAGAATTCCATCCATCTCTGCTGCCTCAAGTTCAGATCCTTCTGCGAAAAGAGATACTTCAAAGACTTATGATCAGTATACAGCTCAAATCTCTCTCCCAGAAGATAATGATGCCAAGCCTTGAGTGCATATACAATCGCTGCCAGCTCTAGATCATGAGTGGGATAATTCTTCTCATGCACCTTAAGTTGCCTCCCACCAAAACATATAACTCTGCCCTCTTGCATCAGAACGGCGCCCAATCCCGTGCCACAAGCATCAGTGTACACGGTAAATATCTTACCACCATCGGGTAAGGCTAGAACTGGTGCTGAGGTAAGGGCTCTCTTGAGTCTCTGAAAAGCAAGCTCACAATCCATATCCCAAGCAAAAACTAAGTTCTTCTTCGTCAACTTAGTAAGAGGAGCGGATATCTTCGCGAAGTCCTTGATGAACTTCCGGTAAAAACCCGCAAGACCCAGAAAGCTTCTTACCTCGGTTGCATTCCTTGGAGTCTTCCAATCCTGAACTGCAACCACCTTAGCGGGATCCACCGCCAAGCCTTGCTTGGATACGATATGCCCAAGGAATCTGACTTCCCTTCTCCAAAAGTGGCACTTGGAGAACTTGGCCTTTAACTGGTGTGCTCTGAGCGTATCCATCACCTCTACCAGATGCCTCGCGTGCTCTTCTTCATCCTTGGAGAAAACCAGAATATCATCCACAAAGACCACGACAAACTTGTTCAAGAACTCCCGAAACACCCTACTCATCAAGTCCACAAAATACGCGGGTGCATTCGTCAGACCGAACGGCATAACAAGCCATTCAAAGAATCCATCTGGAGTTCTGAATGCAGTCTTGTCTATGCTATCTTCAGCCACTCTGAGCTGATGAAATCCGGTAGCAAGATCAAGCTGAGAGAAAACAGAAGCACCAACAAGCTGGTCAAAGAGATCATCGATCCTTGGTAACGGGTGTCTGTTCTTCTTAGTCAGCTTATTCAATTCTCTATAATCCACACAGAGTCGAAGAGAACCATCTGCCTTAGTAGCAAACACCACAGGCGCTCCCCATTCGGATATACTTCTTCTGATGAAGTTCTTCTCAAGCAATTCTTTCACTTGCTTGCTCAGCTCCCGTCTCTCACGCGGAGCCATATGCCGAACGGGCAAAGAAACAGGCTTAGCATTATCCACCAGATAGATGCGAAAATCAATCTCTCGTTTAGGGGGCAACCCCTTAACTTCTTCAAAAACATCTGGATAATCTCGGACCACCCTTACAGACTGAAGAGCTTCCTCTGACGAGTCGAGAGATTCAAGATAGCATAACATGACGGGATTCTTCGGATTGCATGAAATCTCTAAGGTGTTGCCAAGGCGAGTCACAAGCCTCACAATCCGATGCTCCCAATCAAGAATGGCTCCATATCGGGACAGCCAATCCATGCCCAGTATCAATCCGTATCCCCTGAAACCAAGAACATATGCACTACACAAGAACTCTACACTGAGTATAGAGATCCTCAGATCCTCACATATCATAGATAGATGAGCAGAACCCCCAATGGGATTCGAAACACAAACGGGATCGTCCACTATGCTAGTACTAAGGTGCAAGCTATCAACAAGATCAGATGAAATAAAGCTATGTGATGCACCAGAATCGAACAAAGTACGAACTGGAAGATCAGAAACATAAACAAGGTTCTCAACAGAAACACTACCTCGGTCGGGAACTGGAGCGGTGTTGAGAGCATGAACTTGCCCTCCTGAAGGTCCAGCCTGTCCTTTCTTCTTCGGGCACTCCTTGCTGAAGTGTCCAGTCTCACCACAGGAAAAACATCCACCACTAAGCTTCCTTTTCTTCTTCCTACAATCCTTAGCAAAGTGTCCAGGCACACCACAGTAATTGCACTTCCCCTTGCCTTTGTTGTTGTTGTTCCCCTTCTTGTTCTTGCCCTGATTTCCCTGGCTGCTTTGACCACTTTGATTGCCTTTGCCTTGAGAATCAGTCTTCTTTGCTTGAGTATCACTCGTCTTGACCTCTTTCTTCCCATCTCCCTGAAGTAGAGCCATATTGACCAAACTCTCAAAAGTAGCCCCATGCGGAATATGTGACATTGCCAAGCCCTGCAGCGGCTCATTCAATCCTCTAGCAAATCGAAGAGCCTTCTTCTCCGGGGTGTTCACCATATCCAAACCAAAACGGGCCAGCTGATTAAACTTGTTCACATACTCCTTAACAGACATATCACCTTGCTTTAATGCAATGAACTTCTCCATCTGTAAATTCGCCTCAGCAGAAGATAGAAACTTGGCCACAAATCTAGCCCTCAAATCGGCCCAAGTCTCAACGGGCCTCGTCCCATTGGTGACCTCCCACCAATAGGCCGCTTCATCCTTCAAAAGCCACACGGTCAATAAGATCTTCCTCTCGTCATCAATCCCAAAGATAGCAAACAGGTCCTCGGTGTCTTTTAGCCAATTCCTAGCTTCAACAAAAGATTCCGTGCCTAGGAAATTCTTGCCTCCCATCGCCTTGAAGTCTTTACAAACTTTCGTGAACTCAACCTGAGGATGCTGAGGGGGAGGAGGAGGAAGAGGAGCCTCAGCAACAGGAGGGGGAGGAACATTAACTGCTGGAGGAACCACCGGAGGAGGGACATTAGCAACGGGAGGAGGAATATTAACGTTAGGGGGAGGATTCTCAACTACAGGAGGAGGAGTGGGAGTAGGGTTTGCGGGGCCGGCTGCCGCCCTAGCTTCTAGAAGCCTCCTATACCAGAGTGGCACATTTACTCCATCCGGGATGGCAAGATCCTCAGCCATACTGAAACGAAGGATAAGATAAGATTAGGTCAAGGGAACGAAGGATAATGCTAATGGCTTTTTGGGGAATAGCCTTTTTTTTTTAAAATACTAGACTTTTCTTTGGAAAATACTTTATACTTGTTTTGAAAATAGTTTTTCAAAAGTCTTTTAAAAACTTTTTGTCCTTTCTTGCAAACCATATGCTCTGATACCAAATTTGTAACACCCCACCTCCGCTAGGGTCACTCTTTCGGGGGCACTAGCTTCTGGGGGGTGTTAGAACTGGGTAAGCATGCATAATGATATATCAAGGCAGAACAGGAACATAAACATATATGTAAAACAGAGTAAATGAGAATAAAACAGCGGAATATCTCAAACCATCTCAAAACAAGTCTAGTACATCATAAAGTCATCTACCAAAATAAATATGTCTAGTACAACATAAACAGAAATACTGAAATACATAGTGCTATCCCCAAAAGTAAAAGTGATAAGCCATAGCGAGCTCAATATCCAGACATACATGAGCTATCCAGCGAACAAGCAAGCGATCCAAGCTAAGCACCACTGTTCCCTCCCTGAAAACCTGGGGGGGGGGGAACGGAAGAAAAGAAGCGAAAGAAAACAGGTCAGTCAAAAAGACTGGTAAGCCCTACTACGATCAGTCTATAAACTAATAAAGCTAACATCATGATGGAAACTGAGATGAATATACTGGCAATAGATAATGGTGTCATCACATAAAGAAGATTAAGCTTTGCACCACAGTGTACTAGCAAACTAACATAACAGGTAATGATCCCTCAGCCCAAAACTTTGGCCCAATAGCAGGAGGTGACCTTGATACAAGGTCCAGCCCAATGGTCTAATCGATCGGCTCCCTATAAACCTAACACGTCAAGTGTTGGTGTCCATACGGCCCACATATGGTTGTAGTCAGACTGTGCTGGGTCCACCTTTGGGTGTATCAAGCCCTCGGGTGTCAACCCCAGACACCTAAGCAATAATGCACAGTCTAAACCTACTGGTACCCGTGCCTCGAGTTTGTCCAACACCGAACTACGTGCACGTCCGTAGCCCGCCTGGACCCGCACCGCTGTACCACTCAGCCGTCGCTTTGGTCGCTTACATCAGTCCAGTAATCGTGCCCCGCCCTAGCCTAGCCTCTAGGGTTGTGAATGATACCCAACTGGGATTACTGCTGGAACAGACCACGTTGCTAGGGTTTTCTAAGAGGGTTAAGTGTGGTTTAACCCCTCACTAATCATGGATTAAATTAGCTAAGTGTAACCAACAGTTCACCACTTAACCCCATTTAATCCCTCGTATCCCCAAAATTGGTTAAGTATTAGTGGGCCATGACTTAACCCTAATCATGAGGCATTAATTTAATTGTACCTTAACCTCTCACATTAGACTTTGTTGCGGTTACTAGTTAAGCCGGGCGGGTCCGGGTAGCTTTATACCACAACTTGGTCTAACCTCGGGTCCCAGGTACACATGACCAACTTCTCACATTGGGTCCTATTGTTTGTAGCAACTAGTTAAGCCGGTCGGTTCCGGGTAGGTTTACGCTACAAACTCAACCCAACCTCGAGTTGGCCACACATGTTTTCTAAGTGTCATGTCCACTTTATTCTCAAACATAATTACAAGTTTAACTTGGGTAGACCTAACTTAATAGGTAAATTCCCAAGGGGTAGACCTAACTTAATAGGTAAATTCCCAATCTTATCTTTTCATGTATTTTAAGTTTTACCCAAAACCCCCCAACGTCATCCTATCGCTTACATATTCGTCATAACGCATAAAGGATAGAAAGAGGGAACTTGGCACAACATACATGATGAATCTTACATATCACAATAAGCATGCATAACATGTTGGACTTGCATAACTTAGCATAGTGAACTTGCATAACTTGTTAAACTTGCAAATCATGGCATAGTGAACTTGCATAAACATGCATAACTTGTTAAACTTGCAAATCATGGCATAGTGAACTTGCATAAACATGCATAACTTGTTAAACTTGCAAATCATGGCATAGTGTACTTGCATAAACATGCATAACTTATCAAACATGTGTAACATGGCATAGTGAACTCGCATAAGCATGCATAACTTATTAATCATGCATAACATAGCATAGTGAACTCGCATAAGTATGCATAACTCATTAAACATGCATAACATAGCATAGTGAACTCGCATAAGCATGCATAACTTATTAAACATACAAAAATCCCAACTTTCATCACATATTAACTTTAGAGTTTCTAAAATGAAGGTAAGAGGGCTTACCAATATTATGAAGATACAAATCTACTAATAAATATTGAGAAGCCCTTTTATGCAAGCATATAAACCCCCAAAACAAAGCTCCAATTAACAAAAATCCCAAAAACTCTAGCTTAGCAAATAAAGCTTGCAACTTGATGATGTATGCAAGCTAATGATCATTCATACAACTTAGAAAAGCTTGTATGAACATCAAAATCTTAATAGAAATGATTTTTGAAGAGGGTGGAGGCTAGGGTTCTTAGGTGGAGGCCATTTGAGATTTCAATTTGACATAGTTTGGTTACTAGAGTGAATAATGAGGCTTTAGGGTAGGATTAGGGGCTTATTTATAGAAGATTAGAGTGTTTTTAGCCCTAGGATTAACCCTAGGTTAGTTTAGGCCCGTCAGATTTAGGAATTCTCTAGAACCAAGCCACAAGATCAAGCCCAAATCAAAATGGTGCGCCAGGCAAAACTGCCTGGCTACCCTGTGTCGACAGGGCTGTCGACAGGGCAGTCGACACCCTAGGACCCCTGTCGACATGGGGGCCCTGGCGGGAATTTTCCCGCCTGACACCAATTAGCCCTAATCCTTGTTTTAATTCGAAATTTAAATCTGTTTTTAGCATAGAAATTTCTGAAAACTTCAATGGGCCTTAATCGGGTCATACGGACTCCGATTTTCGAAAACTCGGACTCTATTTCGCGTATTTTTCCGAGACGAACGCAATGGCATAGCCCGTTTCCCTTGATTCAGATTTTAGAATTTAATTCTGCCTCGATTTATGTTATAATAGTTTATTGAAAATACGGGTTGTTACAATAAGTCATGCATCTTTGGAGCTTCCCAACTTAGCAACGAATCTTCTTTTTCATTCTATTCCCGAGGGATGAGTGTTATGGCAATGCGGTCGAAGTTGGTGAGCAACTCCCAGACCTTGGCAAGATATGGGGTGAGTCGTGCCCCCTTGGCTTGGAACTCTCCCTGTACCTGACGTACAATGAGTTGACAGTCAAAAATGACCTAGATGGCCTTCAAATTAAGTTCGATTGCAATTTTGAGTTCGACTATTAAGGCTTTATAATCTGTGTCGTTGCTGGTAGCAGGGAAGTTGAGCTTCAAAGCATAGCCTATCGAGTGCTCCTTTGGAGTGATGAGCACTACTCCGACTTCAGAGGACTTACAGTTAGAAGATCCATCCACAAATAGCTTCCATTGGAGATTCAGGGCTTCGATGTCTTTGCGAGGCAACTCCTCCGGAGTGGTGAACTCCACTATGAAATCAGCAAGGGCCTACCCAAGGATGGCATGACAGAGGATGAAAGTTATCTCGAACTGACTCAGCTCTATGTTCCACTTTAACAGTCGCCGTGATGCTTCAGGTCGTTGCAAGATCGGTCGTAGTAACTGGTCAGTGAAGACTTTTATCGGGTGAGAATGGAAGTAAGGCCGCAACTTCTCGGAAGATATCAGTAGACAGTAGGCCATTTTTTCGAGCTTTAGATAATTCTTTTCTGCCCCCGCCAATCTTCTATTGATATAGTTGACGGGTCATTGGACACGGTCTTCGATGCATACCAGTGCCGAGCTGATTTCCTACATTGAAACAGCCAAATAAACGTATAAGTCCTCTTGGTCCATGGGTTTGGGCAAGATAGGTGGTCGCTCTAAGTGATTCAGAAGATTCTCGAAGTGGAAACGCATTCCGGGGTCCATTCGAAGTAAGTAGATGAAAGGAACGCATTTGTCGGTAGCTTTAAAGATGAAACGACTTAAAACGGTGACCTTCCCATTTAAACTTTGGATATCTTTGATGTTCTAGGGGAATTGGATATCTCAAATAGCTTTGATTTTGTCAGGGTTAGCTTCGATGCCTTGGGAGTTGACGATGAAACCCAGGAATTTTCTTGAGGCAACTTCGAAGAAGCACATCAGGGGATTGAGTTTAATGTCGTATTAGCAGAGGACATCGAGCATTTCGGAGAGGTCGCAGACATGATCGCTTGAAATCTTAGATTTTACCAGCATATCGTCCATGTATACATCCATAGACTTTCTAATCTGGTTTTTAAAGATTTGATTAACCATTCGTTGGTAAGTGGTTCCTGCGTTCTTAAGACCGAAGGGCGTGACGCGATAGCAGTAGAGCCCAAGACCCATTATGAAAGAGGTATGATTTTGGTCGCGAAGACACAATGGAATCTGATTGTAGCTCGAATAGGCGTCCATGAAAGGCAATAGTTGGTATCCGACGGTCAAACCAACTGTAACACCCCGTATGTTAAATAACTTGTTATAACATAAATCAGAGCAGAATTAAATTTAATATTCTGAATCAGGGGAAACGGGCTGTGCCATTGCGTTCGTCTCGGAAAAATACGCGAAATAGAGTCCGAGTTTTCGTAAATCGGAGTCCGTATGACCAAGTTATGGCCCGTCAAAGTTTCACGAAAAATCAAAAACAAAAACTGCTCATGTTTTGAGGCCCGGGATGAGTTTTGGGCTGTTTTTTTGAGCCCTAAATGGTTCCTACACTTGACTTCTTCCCCAAGACATGCTTTAAAGGCTAGGATTGGTTCTAGGGTATATCCTATGGTCCTAAAACATCTAACTAATCTATATATACACCCTAATACCCCCCTTATCCTTACCAAAAAATAGATCTAAGGCCATTATGCCACCACTTAGAAAATTGGAGAGCCTCCACTAAAAATCCTAAGAGGATTTGCAAGCTAATCTACATCTTCTTCTACTTAATCATTGGGATTTGCTTCATTTAACTTGCTAATCTTGTTTTGGTGAGTTTCTATGGCTTTAATAATCAATTGTTAAATTGATTATGGTAGGATGTGATAAGATATGGCTATGTTTGTGGATGAATGTATTTATGCAAGTTTGTATGATATGTGATTTGCAAGTTTTATGTTAAATGCAAGTTAAGGCCATGTTTTATGATGCAAAACACCATGTTAAACATTTATGCATATGTGACATGTTATGCAAACTATATGTGAGAATATATGCAAGTTATATGTAACATGATATGCAAGTTATGCATGTGATTTTGTGCATGCTAAGTAGTTGGTGTTATGCATGTTAAGTATTTGATGTTATTCATGCTAAAGTATTTGACGTTATGCATGATAAGTATTTGATTGTATGCATACTAAGTATGGGGTTTTATGCATGTTAAGTGTTTGGGTTTATGCAAGTTAAGTGGTAGGTTTATGCATAATAAGTATTTGATTTTATGCATAATAAGTATTTGATTTTATGCATAATAAGTATTTGGTTTTATGCATAATAAGTATTTGATTTTATGCATAATAAGTATTTGATTTTATGCATAATAAGTATTTGGTTTTATGCATAATAAGTATTTGATTTTATGCATAATAAGTATTTGATTTTATGCATAATAAGTATTTGATTTTATGCATAATAAGTATTTGGTTTTATGCATAATAAGTATTTGATTTTGTGCATAATAAGTATTTGATTCTATGCATGATAAGTAAGTGGTTTTATGCATGCTAAGTGTTTGGTATTATGCATAAATCATGATATGCAAGTTTACCCTTTTAAATATGGTATATACATATGCAAGATGGCACTCTTATATGCTATGCATGTTTACCCTCCTTTAAGATGCAAGTCATATATGTAAGTTCGACATATTATGCAAGTTATGCTTACATGCAAGCTCAACATGTTATGTAAGTTATGTGCATATGCAAGTTATGTGTATGAGGGTATGCAAGTTGTGTGCATAGTGTTATGCAAGTTAAGTTTATGAGATTATGCAAGTTATGAGCATGATGTTATACAAGTTATGTATATGCTTAAATGCGAGCTTAATGTGATATGCAAGTATGTGAATGCTTATGCAAGTATATGAATGCCCATGCAAGTATGTGAATGCTTATGCAAGTTATGTGTATGCTTAAATGCATGTTTAACATGTTATGCAAGTTATGAGGATGCTTATATGCAAGTTTAACATGTTATGCAAGATATGTGTATGATAATATGCAAACTCATATGTCATATGTTATGCAAATCATGGGTATGATAATATGCAAGTTTGGGTTATATGTAGTTGGGTTAATATATGTTCATATATGCAAGTTGACATCCTCTTAACCCATGACAAAGTTATATGCTAAACCCATGATATTTGTGATGGATCTTTCCCTTTATTATGTCGTGAAATGAGAACGATTTACGTGGGGAACGATGGGGTAATAAATATGTTAATAAAAGTATGATTGGGTATGATTAAGCATACCATAAAAATAAATTACCATAAGTGGGAATTTACCTATTGAGTTAGGTCTACCCCATGGGAATTTACCTATTGAGTTAGGTCTACCCATGTTATGGAAAATTTGATATTAATTAGGGATAATTAATATGGGGGTGATTAATTAGGTTTAATTAATCAACTAAGACACGAGGTTGGACCCTTTTGTAGCGGAAGTCTGCCCGGAACCGACCGGCCATCCAGCAGCTACAAATGATTGGCCCAATGTGAGAGGTCTTAGTCATAAATTAAATACATGATTAAAGTAAAGACACGAGGTTAGGCCCTTTTTATGACAGAAGTCTGCCCGGAACCAACCGGCATATCCAGCAGTCATAAAAGACGGTCTAATGTGGGAGGTCTTTATGAGGTCATGATCTTAATTAATGAATTAAGAAACACTTAACCATATTAGCATGTAGTGGGACATGAGGGGTTAAGTGGGTGCCTTGGGGTGGCATGATGAGACTAGTGGGTTGCCTTGGGTGGAAATAGAAAAATATGATTAGAATACTTAACCAAGGTGGAACATGTAATTAAACATGATAAAAGGGTTAAGTAAGTGCCATGGGTGGCATATGAGAATACGATTAGAATACTTAACCAAGGTGGAACATGTAATTAAACATGATTAAGGGGTTAAGTAAGTGCCATGGGTGGCATGTGGGAATCTAGTGGGTGCCCTAAGTGGCAATTGAAATATGATTAAAGGACTTAACCAAGATTTATAACATGTAAGGGGACATGGTTAAAGGGTTAAGTGGGATGCACTAGATTAAACGACAAGCTTAAGTAGTAGCTTGTGGGGGCCCATTTCAACCAATATCCCAAACGTATCTTTGTAGGCTCGACTCTAGTCGGGTGACGGGACACGCATATTGGGCTTGACTGTAAGAGGCCAAAACGGGTTAGCGGTGGCAACGCGGGATCAACGGGTTTCATATGCGTGTGTGGACCCGGGCTGGTTGGTAAGTCGTTGTTGCATCGTGTAGATATAAAGCCGTGCACAGTGATATTATATGGTAGCCACTTTGGGGAATGATACACCCCCTTTTGTGGGACCAGCACGGGTATCTACGGTAGGGAGCCGATCGCTTGGGGGTAGTGGGTACACCTAGTAAAAATAGGGGCAGACGGCACCTGCATAGGGGTACAAGAAACTACCGGGTAAAAATTACTAAGTACACTTAGTGGGATCAACCTTTAAGTAGGAATTACTCTTGGTGGGTAGAACTGGTGTGGTGCAGTGTAGGAATTACCCTTGGGTGAATAAGTCTGGGGTGGTGTAATCTAATAATTATCCTTGGGAGAATAAAAGCGTCTTCTCGGTTATCTTAGTACACCCTATGTTTTGTTGGCTACTTAGTGTGGTCATTATCCCCAGAGGTACCGTACCTTATTTATGTCATACCCTAATTACTTTAATGGTTGTATTGTTAGGGTTATAGGACTCACTCAGACTTATGTCTGACCCCGTTGTTTTTATCTTTTTCCCAACCCTCAGGTCCTACGGTGGATCCTAGCGGTAGTAGAGCTTGATCGGATTTCTGTTTCCAGTCTTGAGGAGCTTGGGTAGATGTAAAGCTCCAGTTATCCAGTTATCTTTTCTTTTCTTATGGCTATTGTATGAGAGAGTGGGATTATGTACTTCTTTATTTTGATGAATATTGTACTTGACTTTTATCGTGGTTTTTATGATGTAACCAGACTTGTTTATTTCCGCTGTTATGAGATGATGTTTTAAAATTTCAAGTACTATTTATACCTGTCTTGTTGTAATTTTTCTGTTCTATATTCACTAAAATACTCCACCGATGCTATGGCATTCCCTTAGTGAGTGACTATAGCGGGTGTGGGGTGTTACACGTGGTATCAGAGCAAAGGTTACCGGAACAGATAAAATTTTTAGAAAACTATTTTTCTAAAACATTTTTGGAAAGGAGTATTTTCAAAAACATGTCTTTTAAGAGAAAAGTTTTTGAAAGGAAAGCATAATCCCCAATAGCCATATCTATATCTTTCGAATTCTCCATTTTGAATCTCTTCCTTTCTCTCGTTTTGAGTTTCCCCTCCGCGTATAGATGATCTTTCTAAGATAGATAAGGATGGAAAACCACTTCAAGGGACTTAGACGCTAGTCGGATTAGAAGTTGGTTCAAGAAGGAGGAGGACTGGTAGGTATCTATTGGATAAACGATGGGAGGAAGGCTCAAATAGTTGTTTGGTTAATGAAAGATGAAACCTCATTGGTGGGAGGTTACGAGTGGAGAATAGGGAAGAAGAAGGCAAGTGGTTATCCTTTTAAGAGGAATAGGACACCTTATTAGGATTGTTCAAAGAAGCAAGGGCAAGGTATGGAATCTTCTGGAGGGTAGTTGTATTCCCTCACGACTAGGGTACCAGGTGGGGATAAGACCGTCTAGGTTGGAATTTGGATTTCTTTATTATCCAATTCAAACTTTATTTGATCCTGATATATCGAGTTCGTTTATCTCACCATTGATAGTTGAGTCACTGCACTTAGACACCAGTTTGGTAGATGATCCCTTAGTTGTTTCAAACCCAGTTGGGGCTCCATGATATGTTTGGGTTTGAAAGTTTCTATACTTAGCGTTGAGTTTAGATGTGATGCTTGTTGGGCTTCACGGGCTATGGGTTAATTTTGGGCATGAACTGGTTATCCAGTAGGAGTGCTGTTCTTCATTTTGAAGGGAGAGTTGTTAGGCTTATGGGCCGCCTAAGTAACACTCTCGAGATCTCTTGTAATCCCATAGAATCTGTTATGCTAAGGTATCTAGAATCGCCTGACACGTTGGTCTAAAGTCTGCGATCTGTTAGAGCGGTCCGGGAATACCCGGATGTGTTTGAGGAGGTGAAGGGCTTACCTCCGAAGCGGGAGATTGACTTCCGAATATATCTGGTGGACAAGGCCAAACCAGTATCTTGGCCAGTGTGCCACATGGCTCCTAGTGAGAGGAGGGAACTCCATAAGTAAGTAGGCGATTTGCTTGAGAAAGGGTTCATAAGACGAAGTATATCGGAGTGGGGCGCTCCAGTAGTTTTTGTTATGAAGGCGGATGGGTCCCTCAGACTTTGTGTAGGCTAAAGAGAACTAAAGAAACTCACAAAGAAGAATAGACACCCATTGCCAAGGATTGATGATCTCTTTGATCAGTTGGTTGGCGCCTCAGTGTTTTAGTAGTGGACTCAGCCACGGAAGTTCATCAGTTGAGAGTGGCTGAGGATAGCATAGAAAAGACTACCTTTAGGACTCCGGATGTTTTCTTTTATGAGTGGCTGGTGATGCCATTGGGTTTGACGAACGCCCCCGCATACTTTGTTGAGAAGGGTGTTCAGGGAGTACCTAAATAAGTTCGTGATGGTCTTTGTAGATGACACCTGGGTCTTTTCTAGGAGCGAAATAAGTTTTCGTATGTGCTCAATAGGCTGAGCAGGGCCAGTATAGGATAAACGACGGTTTTGGAGCGAGACTGGCGAGAACATCCAGAATTGGTCAAGGGCTTAATTATTTAGCCATTTTTACTAGTATCGTCTCACGTAGGTCGTCTGAATTCGAAGGAGGTATCCCTTGGGTGTTTGTCTGATATTGGTTTAGGCCTTTGGGGCTTGCATTTGGGGGATGCCGAATTCGACTAGGGTGGTCTGCCTGGGAGACGGTTATGATGATCTTGGATGATATTCTGGTGGAGAAGAGCATGCCCTACATCTTATGGAAGTGTTGGAGACTCTTCGAGCGCATAGTCTTAGGACAGCAAAAGTGGATGGGATCTTTAGCATCCTATGAGTAAGGGTAACATGGTAGCAGACACCTTAAGTAGAAAAAGGTTGTCCTTGAGTTCATTGTTCGTTGAACGACGGACCTTAGAGTTTATTTCTAAGTTTGACTTTAGACCTTCCGTTGACTTTGTACCCGGTTTGCTAGCTTCTTTGGAAGTTAGACCTACTCTTTTGGGGCGGATTGGAGAAGCACAGAGGGGCGACCCACAGTTGGTTGAGTTAGTAGAGAAGCTCATAAGGGGGGAGTCGTCCAGCCATTTGAGTAGGTACACCTTAGAGATAGAGGGTGTTTGCGTAGAGACAGTAGACTTTGTGTACCGCAGGACGAGGGTTTGAGGAAGGCTATTCTTGATGACGCACACCGTTTTAGGATGACCATTCATCCCGGTGGGGGTAAGATGTACCAAGACATGAAGAGGGCTTTTCTTCTGGGCCGGTATGAAGAAAGATGTGGCCGAGCATGTCGCTCGATGCTTGGTGTGCCAACGAGTGAAGACGGAGCGAAAGAAACCGGGTGGGTTGCTTCACCCATTGGAGGTTCCGCAATGAAAGTGGGACAGCGTCTCGTTGGATTTTATTGACAGGTTACCCAGATCGAGAAAGAGTAATACAGGAATTTGGGTGGTGGTAGACAGACTTACTAAGAACACCCATTTCATACCTGTGAAGAGTAAGTGGACTGCTCCATGGCTAGCTTCTGTATATCTTCGAGAGATAGTTCGATTGCATCGGGTACCCTCCAGTATAGTGAGTGATCGAGATCCTATCTTCACTAGAGAGTTTTGGAAGAGTTTGCAAAAGGCGGTAGGGACTCAGTTGCGTTTGAGTACCGCATATCATCCTCAGACGGACGGCCAGACCGAGAGGGTGAATCATATTTTAGAAGACCTTTTGAGGCTATGTATCTTGGATTTTGGAGGTACATGGGAGGAGCATCTTCCATTGGTGGAGTTGCCCGACAGACTTAGTGGTGTACATGATGTATTCCACGGGAGGAAGTGCCTACATAAGACCGCAGAGGTGGTAGAGCCAAGTTTGCTTAGAGAAGTGGAAGCAGAGCGTGATGCGACTATTCGACGAGCTCCTACTCGCATCCTTGGGTCAGAGACTAGGAAATTGAGGAATCGAGAGGTTCAGCTAGTCAAAGTGCAATGGGGAGAAGAGGAGAGCAACGCAACTTGGGAGACGGAAGCGAAGATGCGTTCTTTGTATCCATTTCTTTTTGAGAGTATGTCTTTTAACTTCTCCTTTATCGTTTGACTGGTACTTATCTTATCCTTAGTATGTCCTCTCGTTAGTACCTTTGACCTTCAGATAGGATAGTCCTATGGTTGAAACATGTGTTTGAGACATGTTATGTATGATGGATGCAAGTGGATGCAAGTGTTTGCTAGTGGTTGCTCGTGGATGCATATACACACACTCTAGGCACTAGATCGGCTCAATCACTTCATATTGCATATTGCATAAAATTGTGTGTAGGAAGCTATATTTATGGATGTATAATGATTGTGTTATCATATGGATGATGCATTTTTGTGAATGATTGTGCACTCATGTAGATATTGTATGTGTCGATATGGTTCCCTCGCATACATAATGGATGCATGGCACTATCATGGTTTGCATATGTTCATACATTAGATAGGGAACATATACACACACTTTTTGCATATGCTCATACATCATTAGAAATTGTTTTAAGGACAATGGATGCCAGTGTTTGATGGTTGAGTAGATGGTTGTTTGGTTGGTAGGATACGTTCTTCTTGACTTAGAGATTTCGGGGACGAAATCCTTTAAGTAGGGGAGAATGTAACACCCCGTATGTTAAATAACTTGTTATAACATAAATCAGAGCAGAATTAAATTTAATATTCTGAATCAGGGGAAACGGGCTGTGCCATTGCGTTCGTCTCGGAAAAATACGCGAAATAGAGTCCGAGTTTTCGTAAATCGGAGTCCGTATGACCAAGTTATGGCCCGTCAAAGTTTCACGAAAAATCAAAAACAAAAACTGCTCATGTTTTGAGGCCCGGGATGAGTTTTGGGCTGTTTTTTTGAGCCCTAAATGGTTCCTACACTTGACTTCTTCCCCAAGACATGCTTTAAAGGCTAGGATTGGTTCTAGGGTATATCCTATGGTCCTAAAACATCTAACTAATCTATATATACACCCTAATACCCCCCTTATCCTTACCAAAAAATAGATCTAAGGCCATTATGCCACCACTTAGAAAATTGGAGAGCCTCCACTAAAAATCCTAAGAGGATTTGCAAGCTAATCTACATCTTCTTCTACTTAATCATTGGGATTTGCTTCATTTAACTTGCTAATCTTGTTTTGGTGAGTTTCTATGGCTTTAATAATCAATTGTTAAATTGATTATGGTAGGATGTGATAAGATATGGCTATGTTTGTGGATGAATGTATTTATGCAAGTTTGTATGATATGTGATTTGCAAGTTTTATGTTAAATGCAAGTTAAGGCCATGTTTTATGATGCAAAACACCATGTTAAACATTTATGCATATGTGACATGTTATGCAAACTATATGTGAGAATATATGCAAGTTATATGTAACATGATATGCAAGTTATGCATGTGATTTTGTGCATGCTAAGTAGTTGGTGTTATGCATGTTAAGTATTTGATGTTATTCATGCTAAAGTATTTGACGTTATGCATGATAAGTATTTGATTGTATGCATACTAAGTATGGGGTTTTATGCATGTTAAGTGTTTGGGTTTATGCAAGTTAAGTGGTAGGTTTATGCATAATAAGTATTTGATTTTATGCATAATAAGTATTTGATTTTATGCATAATAAGTATTTGGTTTTATGCATAATAAGTATTTGATTTTATGCATAATAAGTATTTGATTTTATGCATAATAAGTATTTGGTTTTATGCATAATAAGTATTTGATTTTATGCATAATAAGTATTTGATTTTATGCATAATAAGTATTTGATTTTATGCATAATAAGTATTTGGTTTTATGCATAATAAGTATTTGATTTTGTGCATAATAAGTATTTGATTCTATGCATGATAAGTAAGTGGTTTTATGCATGCTAAGTGTTTGGTATTATGCATAAATCATGATATGCAAGTTTACCCTTTTAAATATGGTATATACATATGCAAGATGGCACTCTTATATGCTATGCATGTTTACCCTCCTTTAAGATGCAAGTCATATATGTAAGTTCGACATATTATGCAAGTTATGCTTACATGAAAGCTCAACATGTTATGTAAGTTATGTGCATATGCAAGTTATGTGTATGAGGGTATGCAAGTTGTGTGCATAGTGTTATGCAAGTTAAGTTTATGAGATTATGCAAGTTATGAGCATGATGTTATACAAGTTATGTATATGCTTAAATGCGAGCTTAATGTGATATGCAAGTATGTGAATGCTTATGCAAGTATATGAATGCCCATGCAAGTATGTGAATGCTTATGCAAGTTATGTGTATGCTTAAATGCATGTTTAACATGTTATGCAAGTTATGAGGATGCTTATATGCAAGTTTAACATGTTATGCAAGATATGTGTATGATAATATGCAAACTCATATGTCATATGTTATGCAAATCATGGGTATGATAATATGCAAGTTTGGGTTATATGTAGTTGGGTTAATATATGTTCATATATGCAAGTTGACATCCTCTTAACCCATGACAAAGTTATATGCTAAACCCATGATATTTGTGATGGATCTTTCCCTTTATTATGTCGTGAAATGAGAACGATTTACGTGGGGAACGATGGGGTAATAAATATGTTAATAAAAGTATGATTGGGTATGATTAAGCATACCATAAAAATAAATTACCATAAGTGGGAATTTACCTATTGAGTTAGGTCTACCCCATGGGAATTTACCTATTGAGTTAGGTCTACCCATGTTATGGAAAATTTGATATTAATTAGGGATAATTAATATGGGGGTGATTAATTAGGTTTAATTAATCAACTAAGACACGAGGTTGGACCCTTTTGTAGCGGAAGTCTGCCCGGAACCGACCGGCCATCCAGCAGCTACAAATGATTGGCCCAATGTGAGAGGTCTTAGTCATAAATTAAATACATGATTAAAGTAAAGACACGAGGTTAGGCCCTTTTTATGACAGAAGTCTGCCCGGAACCAACCGGCATATCCAGCAGTCATAAAAGACGGTCTAATGTGGGAGGTCTTTATGAGGTCATGATCTTAATTAATGAATTAAGAAACACTTAACCATATTAGCATGTAGTGGGACATGAGGGGTTAAGTGGGTGCCTTGGGGTGGCATGATGAGACTAGTGGGTTGCCTTGGGTGGAAATAGAAAAATACGATTAGAATACTTAACCAAGGTGGAACATGTAATTAAACATGATAAAAGGGTTAAGTAAGTGCCATGGGTGGCATATGAGAATACGATTAGAATACTTAACCAAGGTGGAACATGTAATTAAACATGATTAAGGGGTTAAGTAAGTGCCATGGGTGGCATGTGGGAATCTAGTGGGTGCCCTAAGTGGCAATTGAAATATGATTAAAGGACTTAACCAAGATTTATAACATGTAAGGGGACATGGTTAAAGGGTTAAGTGGGATGCACTAGATTAAACGACAAGCTTAAGTAGTAGCTTGTGGGGGCCCATTTCAACCAATATCCCAAACGTATCTTTGTAGGCTCGACTCTAGTCGGGTGACGGGACACGCATATTGGGCTTGACTGTAAGAGGCCAAAACGGGTTAGCGGTGGCAACGCGGGATCAACGGGTTTTATATGCGTGTGTGGACCCGGGCTGGTTGGTAAGTCGTTGTTGCATCGTGTAGATATAAAGCCGTGCACAGTGATATTATATGGTAGCCACTTTGGGGAATGATACACCCCCTTTTGTGGGACCAGCACGGGTATCTACGGTAGGGAGCCGATCGCTTGGGGGTAGTGGGTACACCTAGTAAAAATAGGGGCAGACGGCACCTGCATAGGGGTACAAGAAACTACCGGGTAAAAATTACTAAGTACACTTAGTGGGATCAACCTTTAAGTAGGAATTACTCTTGGTGGGTAGAACTGGTGTGGTGCAGTGTAGGAATTACCCTTGGGTGAATAAGTCTGGGGTGGTGTAATCTAATAATTATCCTTGGAAGAATAAAAGCGTCTTCTCGGTTATCTTAGTACACCCTATGTTTTGTTGGCTACTTAGTGTGGTCATTATCCCCAGAGGTACCGTACCTTATTTATGTCATACCCTAATTACTTTAATGGTTGTATTGTTAGGGTTATAGGACTCACTCAGACTTATGTCTGACCCCGTTGTTTTTATCTTTTTCCCAACCCTCAGGTCCTACGGTGGATCCTAGCGGTAGTAGAGCTTGATCGGATTTCTGTTTCCAGTCTTGAGGAGCTTGGGTAGATGTAAAGCTCCAGTTATCCAGTTATCTTTTCTTTTCTTATGGCTATTGTATGAGAGAGTGGGATTATGTACTTCTTTATTTTGATGAATATTGTACTTGACTTTTATCGTGGTTTTTATGATGTAACCAGACTTGTTTATTTCCGCTGTTATGAGATGATGTTTTAAAATTTCAAGTACTATTTATACCTGTCTTGTTGTAATTTTTCTGTTCTATATTCACTAAAATACTCCACCGATGCTATGGCATTCCCTTAGTGAGTGACTATAGCGGGTGTGGGGTGTTACACCAACAAGTCAATCGATCTTTGAAAGTGGGAAGTTGTCCTTGGGACATGCCTTGTTTAAGTCGGATAAGTCGACACAGGTTCACCATTGACCATTAGCTTTTTTGGCCAGAACTGGGCTGGAGACCCATTCAGGGTAGTCCGCTTCGTGAATGAACTTGTTGATGAGTAGACGGTCTACCTCTTCCTCGAGTGCTTTGGATCTTTCGGGTCCCAAGAAGCGGCGTTTTTTCTTGACCTGAGGCATTGTAGGATCAAGACTCAGATAATGGCAAGCAACTGCAGGGTCGATGCCCCTCATGTCAGAGTGAGTCCATGCAAACACATCTGGGTTAGCCCTTAAGAAATTCACAAGATCTTCTTTTATTGCAGGGTGGAGTTGCGATCCGATTTTTAGTACCCTTGATGGATCGTCGGGGTTGATCGGAACGTCCAATGTAGGTTCAAAGGGCAGCCCTTTCGTATTCATGCTCTTCGTCCTTCCCTGGATCGAGGTCATCGGAAAGATGGTAGTGGCGCCTGAGCCAAGGCCCAGATGCCACTGATTTCTATGCAGAAACAGTCTTGGCACAAGAGGGAGGAGGCACAGCTTTGCCTTTGCCCTTAATGCGTGCATTTTTTCGTTCTATTGTGTCGCATTCTATGGCATTTGCTTGGACACCTCTAGCTATTCCTATTCCATTCTCTATCAGGAATTTCATCAGGAGGGACCATGGTGACATGTAAATCTGAAATTATGTAAGGAAGGGACGTCCGAAGAAGATGTTGTAAGGGGAGAAAATTTCGATAACCATGAAGGTGAGGACTCGGACTTGGCTCTGGTCCCCGTTACCAAGTTCAACAGGTAGGTCGATCATTCCTACTGGATGACTAGAAGCTCCAGTGAAGCCGTGGATCGTGGCACAACATGGTTTTAATTCCTTTGTTTCTAATTTCATTTAATCATAGACAACTTTGAAAATGATGTTAACCAAGCTTCCCGAGTCAATCAATACTCTTTGGACAGAAGCAACACCGATTTGAGCTGTGATAACAAGAGGATCTATAGTCGGGATCTCAATTCCTGTGGAATCTCTTTCACGGAAGACGATGTCGTCCCACATAGATTTTTGAAGCTTGGCTAGGATGAATTAGTCTGAAGCAGAGCAGGCTTCATAGGTGGCGTGTTTTATAGAACTCGCATATTCTTCCATTTTTCGAAAGCTGTCGTGCATAGGGAATGGCCCTCCACAAATAGTATTTATCACAATCTCATGCCTTGGGTTAGACGGACCAGGAGCTGCTTTGGCGGGTGGTTGAGGTGCTGGCGCTGGTGGTTTTGAGTTTCCTTCGGGAGGAAAGGCCTCTTAGACGTACTGCTTAAGGCGCTTCTCACGGATAAGCTTTTCGTTTGCGTCATTGAGCCGGTGACAATCGTTGGTATTATGCCCACACATGTCATGGTATCGACAGTACCTGCCGGTGTTCTTCTCAAAGTCAGTGGATTCCCTGGTGTGCAGATTCTTGTATGGCAGCGTGTTATATATCTCCAAATAAATTGTTTCTAATTCTTTATTTAGTGGGGTGTTGGTCTCTTAAGCATGGTAGGGGCTGGGTTTTCTTGGCTCTATCGGGGCCTAGCCGTTGTTTCGGCCACCCTGCCTACCATTATTTGGCCTTTATCTGTAGGGACCTGCCTCCTTGTCCTTATCAAAGGGCTCTCTGTCTTATTTCCCTTTGACATTGTTATTCAAGGTATTTGTATGTGGATTGTTGGAGCAACCAGTTTCGAAGAGCCGAAACTGTCTCGCTTCTTCCTAGCACAAGTACTGCTCTTCCTTTTCATATAAAGCATCTAGGCTTTTAGGTTGCTTCCTATTGACCCACGCCCCGAACTCGGAAGTATGGAGTACTCCTTTTGCTAGCTAAAAAGCATGTGCGAGGATCTGGGTCTTCGACCTTGGCGAGGGCGGTGTTCAACTGGGAAAGTTAGCTCTTAAGCGACTCGGCAGGTCCTTGATAGAGGTTGGAGAGAGTGATTACATTCTTTAGAGTCAGGATGCGTACTCTGTATTGCTTGACCAATTCTGTTGCTAGTTGGCCAAAGTCATTGATGGAATCAAGTGGGAGACGAGAGAACCAGATTAAAGTTGTTCCTGACAAGAAGACCGGGAAGCACTTGCATTAGACTGGGTCATTGCCACGACTGGAGTCCATTTGCCATTTGTACTGATTCAGGAAGGCACAGGGATTGGTCATGCCGTCGTAGAATGGAATTCGTGGCATGCTGAAGCATCGCAGCCATTCAACTTCTTTCGCCCTTCTTTTAAAGGAATTACGGCTAATATGGGCTTTCCATAAGTCGTTTACGTTCCCTCGCATTTCCCTCATAATCCTTCGGAGCATTCTCGGGAAGATAAGTTGGATGGGGATCCGCCATCAGAATCTATGGATTTTGGCGAGGTTCAGGATTTTTTTTGCGGTGGCATCTCCTATGATAATGTCCAGGTCATCTTCTTCCATATCCTCAACATTTATGATCGGGTTTGGGAATGGGCGACGAGGCTGAGCTAGTTGATACGCATCTTGTTCTGGAAGAGCGCGGGCTGCTGGCAGAGTAGGTCCATCATCCTGGGCGGCGAAAATTGGGTTCTGTCGAGGAAGGGGTTGGTTGTTTGGACCTGGTTCGTTGTTGATAATCAATTGAGAGCGGTCTCGGTATTATAACCCCTCGCTATAAGTGACTGTACATTGGTCGTCGTTTCCATTTCCATTGCCGTTGGTGTGGCCATTGCCATTGCCTTTGTCCAGGGCGTTGGTGCGGACGGCGACATTGTTGATAAGGCTAAATCTCCTTCTTTGATGTGGACCCCTTGACTCGAAAGAGGAAGTTTCCGAGATAGTACGTCGAGGTCGGGAGTTGTTCTGAGTGAGCTAAAGTCGAGCGACGATGTGTTGACTTTCTTGGGGTTGGAGCATAAGGTCGATATTATTTCTCAACGCTTGATTGAGCTCGATGGATATGCTCTCATATTTTTCATTAAGAACGTGGATCGGTGCTTGTGTTACCAGAGCTTCGGGGTCGACAGTGGGAAGGGTTTCGGTTGTGACCGGGATATCCGCCGGCTGGGTTGCTGGGAAGTTCCAGCTTCGGTTGCGGCAGAAGAGCCGGCCATTGCATTCTTTGCTCGCTTTACCATCATAACCGGACATGGCGGCGGGTTGAGCAAAGGAACCTAATGCTCGTCGAAGTCGAGATGGTATAGTGCGACAAAGAGACAAATCCGAGTTTTCTCAGTGAAAGCACCAAAATACTGACGGTAAAAAATGTCGTAAACACCCAAGATTTCAATTACTTAGGAATTATAGTTTCGGTCAAAATAAGTAAGTGCGGAAAGCAATAAATAACACAAGAGATTTATAGTGATTCGACTTTGCGAGAGACCTACGTCCACTTTGGAAGAGTTTTTGGAATATTATTAATAACAAAGAGTTGCAAGGTGGAGAACATATCCTGACATCTCTTTACATACATTTCCAAATTATATGATATCACACTTATCATATATAAAAATATTAGGAAGAAGACAATTTTGCCCTTCTTCTTCCTCAAAGTGGAGATACCATTAAAGAGGCCACTTGGGGCTCTCAAGAGATGTCAAGTCACCAAATTCCAACCCCTTTGAAGTGTGAGGTCAAGGGGTATTTATAGTGGAGTGATTAGGTGGAAGTAGGTAAGAGTGGGTAGAAGTAGAGGACCACACCAGGAAATTCGTATCACCTGTAGCCATCCTCCAGTATTTTGTATCCCATTGTGCACGCATCCATAAACTTCGTACCCCTCCCTGGGGTACAAAATTCGAACCCCTTGGAATACGAAATTCATACCCCAAGGAATACGAAGGATATATGAAAGTGGGCTAACGGGTTCGAAACAAAGACTCGTGACTCTTTGGGGTTCAAGGTCTTAGTTTGGCAATATTTTAGGGGAGCAGTGAGGTTCTCGTTGGCGTGATCCCTTCTCAGCCCTTTTCCTTTACTTCCTGGCGACACTCTCGGTTTTGGCTTCACGCGATACGTAGAGTCGAACGTGTCTTGCTTATTTTTGGGAACCAGACCAAAAGGTCAGTTAACACTATACAATCCAATCTTATTTGAAGTTTAAAATATTTATTTAAAAAGATTAAACTGAAACAACAATACTTAGAAGTTGGATGAAAACTATATCATCTTTTGTTTGGTATCAATTTCGTGTATTCAACGGATAATATAAGGTGTTGGAGGCGGCATTGTATATGAACCAGGGCAGAACTAAAAAGCTTTGGTTATTCTATTTGGAGTTTGTAGATGTGAATTTGGACCTCTAATCCATATGGTGTCCCATAATTTATGTAGCAAAAAGCGCATAGAAATTCGTCACAAACAGCTGGTTCAACCGACGCTGAAGCTCCTGTAAAGCAAGTGAGAAAATCCAATTTTCTCTCTCGTTATGACTTATTCAAATCACTTCGGGGGTACCTAGGGAAGGAATACTTTGCTGGTGGATCTCTGAGATCTATCGAAAAGTGGCAGGGAGCTTCTCATTACTAAGATGATAAGTCAATCCAATATGAAATAGTGCGCTTTGCATATACCGGGCCACAAGCTCTTTCCTTAGGCAACCGAAGATAGCGGTTATACTGGAGTGTCGGTTATCTATATCAATTAGTCTGTCTATTTATTATATCAATACAGGAACATACAAGGACAAAGGGCATAACAACCTGCCAATATTATTACCCAATCGGCTTAGTCAACTAGAAAATTTCCCTAAACTCTGACATGTAAAATATCTTTCTTTTTCTTTGATTGAGTAACAGACTGGGATTGCTGGTCGGGTTTTTGAAGGGGCAAGCCCACTGCTTTGTTTCCAAGTGTACCGATTGGTACAACCCAGCAGGGCATTTTTATTATACAAGCTCTGGTATCAGTTTCAGAATCGAGTAGTGGTTTACTGGACTGTTGGCACAAAGATCTGTCTTCTCCATAATTTCTATAAATGAAAAAAAAATAAGCTTTCTCGTTATGTGCCTAATTGTTGAGATGATCTTGCGCTTGAGCTCGGAATAAGTTCCTTTGCGCTACCTTCGACCGATGATATTGATTATTTGCTTCTCTACCTTTCTTTTATCTATCTATCTATCTATATATTTTGCACTGGCATGGGAAT
This sequence comes from Allium sativum, assembly GCA_030737875.1. Lineage (NCBI taxonomy): Eukaryota > Viridiplantae > Streptophyta > Magnoliopsida > Asparagales > Amaryllidaceae > Allium > Allium sativum. The sequence continues at coordinate 191,214,879 of CM060927.1, read as the reverse complement.
TTTGTATGGTCTACTGGCCACGAAAGAAAGAGTGAATTTTAATTGATGTGTGGGAATTCATACCTGTAAGAGGACGCAAAGCAAACAAAGAAATGGTTCTTTCGTTCCCCTTTCACTCTATCCTGATTAGGTCAAGATTGTACATATAAAGCGAACTAAGATAAGTAAATAGAATGGATGATACTACGCAATTGGCACGTTTCACTCAAAACTACATATTGCAGTGAACCGGGACAAAGAATCGGAACAAAAGAAGCAAAGATTTCCCCGAATCTGGGTTGGTTCTTTCCCATCTATTGTAAACTCAGTGAACGAGCGCAGAACAAAGAATGATTTTCCTCTATAGCTCAGAGAACGGAAGAAGAACTAAGATCATGGTTTCTAGTATATTAATTGGTACGACAGAGTCAATAGTCACTTTGTATAGGTTCTGAGTTGAGTTGCGTATGGAGTGAATCGAGAGAAAGTCAGTACATACTAAGGTGCTACTAAGCGACTAATCTCTTCTATCAATAGTCACTGGTAATCAACAATATCCAGTACGAATAGTAGAGTACCAAGCTTAGGCTAAGTACTGTCTATTTTAGTTGAGTTTTGTTTTCACACAAAAATAGCCCAAACACTAAGGGTGTGAAGTCACACTTTACCGAATAGTATGCAAGATGAAAATGGGGCCATAAATGCAAACACGAGAAAAAAAAGGGAAAAAGCAAGTAAGAAACACGGGGTTTTTATAGTGGTTCGATCTTAGAAAAGATCTTCATCCACTTTTGAAGTATTTTTCACTATCATGAAGAGAATTACATATAGCATCATCTCAAGCATCTCATTCATCACACATGGTCACTTTTTACAATGATTCTCCACTATTCGCTCACTTTTCACTTTAGATATCACTCGATTTCGAGAACGAACGGATTAGATCTTGTATTTAGATTATTTTCCTTGGTTCCATCATGGAAATGGCGTTAGATCCAATATTTAAAGATAAGAAATGGTGATTGGAGACCAATTGGAGCGAGTGTCAATGGTATTTGGAGAATATGAGATCCACTTCATGTAGGAGGAAGAAGGAGAGAGCTTTGGCGGCCATTAATGGAGCTTGAGTAGCTTTAGAATAATTGAGGAAGGATTTGGGTAGCACTTCGTGGTGGTGGAAATTCTCCCTTTGAAGTGCGATGAAATGGGGTATTTATAGGAGAAGTTTGGACCAGGTGACAAAGTCATAATTATGGTGTTCAAGTTTTGGGTTGCACGATGGAGTATTTGCAGAACTACCACTGGCCAGCTGGGGCCAAGCTGTACATTGTTGTCACATATGAGCGAATAAGCGATCAGAATTGGCGAACATCCCTATTTAATTTGCTGGAATGAGCGAACCATTTCAGTGACACGTGAACGACCAAAATCTTCGTTCCACTTGCGAGCGATCAAGAGATGTGGGTCCTTCCTAACTGTACACGTGACAACAGTCTCATGCATTATTATTATAAGATCATTGGTCCATGCATACATATCAACCCATTTTATAATACACCTGCTACCACTTTGTCTTACGCAAAAATGGGATCAGGTATTACAAATCATGCCATTCACTTTTTATTCCTATTAGCACATATAGGGGTGCATCAAACATTTGTACAACCCCATAGCATGACCAAGCGACCTCATAAGTAATGCACGCGAGCGACCTTATATAGAAGCACACAAGCGACCCCTAGTGTGCCACTGATTCTATCTACTTTCATTTGTTCGCATGCCCGGCAACCATGCAAGGCTTCCAATCAATGTTCGAGCAGATGTTGATTGTTGGCATATATCACTTACTTTGTCATTATTTGATATGGCTTTATCTCATATAGATGGAGATAGGAATCACGGTCTTGCTGCTATACTGTTTGAAGTGAGGATCGCAAATTACTACTTTTCCATCCATTATGTATTCTACTGTTTCCTCATGTTATTATATAACACGTTACAGGCCACTTCATTGTGATTCAGCCATACTTCATTTGTATACTGGCGGGTCCATGCACATACTTGTCATGTTAACATGCAACACCATGTAATGATGGATGCTTCCAATATAAGTGACCCGTTCACGTATCATATGACCGAACTCTTTATGTTCACACAGAGTGCTATCAACATATGAACAACCCATTATCCTTTTGACAGGATCGCCACAATTTCTCTTGTTATCAGCACGTGTCATGATGGTACCAACTTAACCATTGTGTGTACACTCGATCATGGAGTTGAATATTTGTTAGATTCTAGTGTGATATCGGTCGGTTCCATATGTGTATTTGTATGTCGATCGACCCTGTTGATCAACCGATCTGTATATAATAATACGCACGAACGGGAGGCGGTGCGCGACCGAGTTTGTAGTGTTTGACCGGCTGTGCTTGACTGCGTGGAGCTTGTACGTCCAGTCTTTAGTGTATGATTACTTATGATCAAGCAGTTGTTGCACGACCATCTTGCATTAGACCAAATTAGTGCCCATACGCTCTGAGATGTGTCTGAACCATTGTTTTTTGAAACGCGTTTTGACAATGGCGTTAACATTTGCCCCCTTGAAGCTTGTATTTTTTGCTTGAGGAAAAATGCAGGCTTCGAAATGAATATTTCTATTGATATATTTTGCATTGAGATCCAGTTACATCCTTCTGATTTCCATGGCAATTCATACTTTGGATTCACATGCTTCATGTCACCTGTTCTGTAATTAAAGCAAGCACTTGCACGGTTTTGGACTTTTATTTCTCCATCGACTGTTCATATCGATAGTGGATTAGTTTATTCATATTCCGTCTTAGGAAGTCGTTATTGGTTTTCTTTATAGGAAGAATTTTTACTGCTCAAAGTTTGTCTTATCGATCAATTCTAACATTGGAGACTTCGTTGGATGTCCCGCGTTTTAGAAGAGGCTATTATAATCCAACGTTTGTCTTCTTTTGTCGACCGAATCAACATTATAGAATTCGTTGAGCGTCCTTCTGTGAAGAAATTGCTTTTTCTATGGAAAGGATTTTTATCTTCGTGCCCCTACTAGGGGAGGGCTCTGTTTTATAATTTCGTATCTACTATGGAAGATCAAAATTTTCCCTTGCTATGGTGGGACTTTCCTCTACTATGAGAGGACAAGATTCTGATTTATAATTTCGTCTCTACTATGGGAGATCAAAATTTTCCCTTGCTATGGAGGGACTTGCCTCTACTCTGGGAGGACAAGATTCTGATTTATAATTTCGTCTCTACTATAGGAGATCGAAATTTTCCCTTGCTATGGAGGGACTTGCCTCTACTATGGGAGAAAAAGATTCTGATTTATAATTTCGTCTCTACTATGGGAGATCGAAATTTTCCCTTTCGGCATCGTTCGACAAGATGAGTACTGGTCATTTTGTCAGATACACTTATATATGGTAAGGCTTCACAGCCAGACAGAGAAGATTTCTTGCTAGAACTTTCCATCCACTTACTTCATTCTCCACCATTTGATTTTCGATAATTCCTCTCATAATGCTTTTCGTTGTTGCATTTATGCGTATTGATGTTCTTTGCACTCGATGCTTGAGTTGGTGCGATGAGGATTGCCATATTGCATCGGGTTTTAAGGAAGCAAGTGTTCACCCGTTTGCCTGTAATAAGGAATCGTCTTTTAGCAAATCTATTGAGATTGTTGCAAGTAAGAGGTTCATCCAGGAAAGTATGCTCTTAATCGCAGAGCTAAAGTTCAGTATATCACTTACGACTTATTACAGACTGTTCACAGAAAGTAAAATGCGAAGTATGAATGAAATAAAGTAGGAAGTAAAGTAGGAAAAGAGCATGAAGTAAAGTGGTACTGATGTTGACTGCTTATTCTGAGCAACTAAAATTGGAGCACCAATCTTTGATCCCTAGTTGATGATCAACCTTGGAACAGGTTGAGCTGGAGCTCTGTTGCTTGGACCAGACTGATTATTTGATGCCCCTTGTAGTTAGGGAGTTGCAGAAGGATTTGTATTCTGAGGATTTTTGACATACTGTTGCAGAAGGTTATTCCTGATCATCTCTTCAATCAACGATTTCAGATGCCTGCACTCGTTGGTGTTGTGACTGGTTGATTATGGAACTGGCAGAACTTCCCCGATTTGGCTGCACCGTCTAATATCCTTAATGATCGAGTTTCCAGATAATCCTCTACATCCTTTTTGGCTGAGTAGATGTTCTCAGGAGTGTCGTTCAATGGAGTTAGTTCTGACGAGTCATGAAGGCAAAACTTTTTATTAGCTTTGTTGCCATTCTCGTCACTAGCTCGTTTCTGCCCCTGAGTTTTTTCTGGCTGATTGAAAAGCTGCTCTTTTGGGAGCTTCAAGAAGTTGGTTGCCATTGATGATCTGAAGAGGTATAGGATTATCGTCCACTCTCATGTACTCCTCTGCTTTCTTATAGAACTCGTCAAGCGTATTTGGTTCCTTTATTTTTATCCATCTCCTGAACTCGCTTGTTTTGTCTATAGCATCGAGTAAGGCCATGAGAATTATATGTGGCTCTGGATTCCTCACTTTAGACAAAACAACATTGAATTGACTAAGAAAGACTTTAACAGTTTCTCCCGGCTCCTACTTCATGGCTGAGAGCGTTATAGCATCCCTGGCTTTAGTGGCATACAAGCGGAATAACTCCTTGAACTTTTTAGTCAGGTCGGAGAACTGGTCTACGGACTTAGGCGGTAGTTTTGTAAACCATAATAATGCATCACCCTCTAAGTAGAGAGGAAAATACGTGCACCTCATCTCGTCAGTTGCTTTAGCAGCACTCATATGCCATTCATATTTGAACTGAAAGTAGTTAATATCAACAAGGTCGTTGTACGGAGGCAAAGTTAAAGGATTGAACTTCCTTGGACACTCTGCTTCAAGGATTCTTTTGGTGAACGGAGTCCTATCAGGAGACAAGTCCCATTCTCTGTCTTCGTCTTTGCTAGCCTGATTCTTCTTCATGATTTTCTCTATCATGTCGGAGATGTATTCTTCAGTGTTACGCTGTTCCGCAAAACCGAGCTCTTTTCCAAACGTTTGCCTAGGCATGTTGTCTTGATTAGAGAGCTTTGGTACTTTACCTTCCCAGCGAGGAGGTGCCCCCAGGACAGAAGTGGTATCCTTTTGAGCATTAACTTCGAAATGATTCTTAAATTTTGATTTTGGTTTTTCTAAATTAGCTTCGTCCTTGTCGCTCAACCAATCATAATCGTCTTCCATGTTGTCGTCGTGATCATGGTTTGAAGCAAACAAGTGGTCATTCTCCTCGAGATCAGCATGGACATTTTGAGGGGATGAATTTGGTCAGGCAATAAGGATGGCGTCGAGTTTCTCCATCATAGCTCTAGTAAAAGCATCCACTCATTGGTTCATGTTGGCAATAGTGGCGTTTAATTCATTTTTCGTGACACCGACCCCTTCAACGGAATTCTCACCAATTTCAAAATGATTAGTAGGCGGAGCAGCATCATTGTTATCAACATTGGTGGTTTCTTCAATGACCTTACTCACCGTATTCTTTTACTTAGTGATTATGTTGGTAAAGGAGGTGGTTTAGAACTTCAATGCAAGGCCTTCAACCTTGTGAGAGAGTGTGATAAAGGAAATGCGAATACGGCCCCACGGTGGGCGCCAAATGTTTTCACCAAAAAATGGCTCAAACTCCAATGGTGTGAAGTCACACTTTACCAAATAGTATGCAAGATGAAAATAGGGCCACAAATGCAAACGCATGTAAAAAGCGAGAAAAAACAAATAAGAAACACGGGGTTTTTATAGTGGTTCGATCATAGAAAAGATCTACGTCCACTTTTGAAGTATTTTTCACTATCATGAAGAGAATTACATATAGCATCATCTCAAGCATCTCATTCATTATACTTGGTCACTCTTTACAATCATTATCCACTTTTCGCTCACTTTTCACTTTAGATATCACTCAATTTCAAGAAGGAACGGATTAGATCTTGTATTTAGATTATTTTCCTTGGTTCCATCATGGAATGGCATTAGATCCAATCTTTAAAGAGAAGAAATGGCGATTGGAGATCACTTAGAGCGAGAATCAATTGTGTTCGGAGAAGATGAGATCCATTCATGTAGAAGGAAGAAGGAGAGAGCTTTGGCGGCCATTAATAGAGCTTGAGTAGCTTTAGAATGATGGAGGAAGGATTTGGGAAGCACTTCGTGGTGGAAATCCTCCCTTTGAAGTGTGATGAAATGGGGTATTTATAGGAGAAGTTTGGACCATGTGGCAAAGTCGTAATTATGGTGTTCAGGTTTTGGTTCGCTCGTTGGAGTATTTATAGAACTGCCACTGGCCAGCTAGGGACAGGCTGTACACAGTAGTCACATATGAACGAACATGCGATCAGAACGGGCGAGCATCCCTATTTAATTTGCTGGAACGATCAAACCAATTCAGTGACACATGAACGACCAAAATCTTCGTGCCACTTGCGAGCGATCAAGAGATGTGGGTCCTTGCTAACTGTACGCATGACAACAGCCTCATGCATTATCATTATAAGATCACTGGTCCATGCATACATATCAACCCATTTTATATTACAACTGTTGCCACTTTGTCTTGCGCAAAAATGGGATCAGGTATTTCAAATCATGCCATTCACTTTTTATTCCTGTTAGCATGTATAGGCGAGCATCAAAAGATTGTACAACCCCATAGCATGACTGAGAGACCTCATAAGTAATGCACGCGAGCGACTTCATATAGAAGCATATGAGCAACCTCTAGTGTGCCGCTGCTTCTATCTACTTTCATTTGTTCGCGTGCTCGACCACCATGCAAGGCTTCCAATCAATGCTCGAGCATATGTTGATCGTTCGCATGTATCACTTACTTTGTCATTATTTCATATGGCTTTATCTCTTATAGATGGAGACAGGAATCACAGTCTTGCTGCTATACTATTTGAAGTGGGGATCGCGAATTACTACTTTGCCATCATTATGTATTCTACTGTTTCCTCATGTTATTATATAACACGGTACAGGCCACTTCTTTGTGATTCAGCTATTCTTCATTTATATACTGGAGGGTCTATGCACATACTTGTCATGTTAATGTGCAAGACCATGTAATACTAGATGCTTCCAATATAAGCGACTCGTTCACGTATCTTATGATCGGACTCTTTGTATTCACACAGAGTGCTATCAACATATGAATAACCCATTATCCTTTTGACAGGATCTCCCCACTTTCTCTTGTTATCAGCGCGTGTCATGATGTTATCAACTTAATCATTGTGTGTATACTCTATCATGGAGTTGAATCTTTGTTAGATTCTAGTGTGATATCGGTCGATTCCATATGTGTATTTGTATGTCGATTGACCCTATTGAATGATAATACGCACGAACGGGAGGCGGTGCGCGACCAAGTTTGTAGTGTTTGACAAGTTGTGCTTGCCTGCATGGAGCTTGTGCGACCAGTCTGTAGTGTACAATCACTTATGATCGAGCATCTGTTGCATGACCGTCTTGCGTTAGACCAAATTAGTGCCCATACACTCTAAGATGTGTCTAAACCATTGTTTTTCGAACCGCGTTTTGATAATGGGGTTAACAAGTTTAGTTGATGGTTGAGTTTCGTTTAGTAAAGTTAAACGAGAGAGTTAGTACACGTAGTTGAACTTCTAATCACTTCCAATATTATTGATAATTAATAAACCTTTCATTTTAAGATAAAATAGATTTTTACTTAAAATAATACAGATTTTTACTTGAAAATATATTTAAGTGTTATAAACTTTCAAAATATTTTATAAATCATTTAAAGACAATTCTTTAAGATTCGAATAGTAATCGATAAGTTTAAAACTTCAAAATATATTAATTCCAGAAAACGTTACAAAAGCGTTACTAAATAGATAGTTTACTCAAAATAGCCTTTAAATTATCCAAAACTTAACTTTTTCCAATTCAAATTACCTTTAAATATTTAATTATGATTTATCAAAAAAAATCTAGATTTTTATTAATTTTATAAGGTCATTTTATTCCATTTCCAATTACGGTCATCGAACTACAAAACGGCGATTCTATTTGTAAATAGATTTAAACATAACAAGAAATCTATATATAGAAATTCAAAAATTCTTTTTCCATTTGAAACTATTGTTATTAAAAAGAAAATGGTTTTTGTTTCATGTCAATCCAATTTAAGTTGTATTAGTTATAAGCGATTAAATTTTATGGCCGAAATTCGCGAACTGTCGCAACGCGACTAGTCCTATTCAGACCAAATTATGACTTAAAATAAAATTTCACTCGATTTACTTTCGATATGATTACAAATCTTTATAAACATATATAAACTCATTTAGAATGTTAATTTCCAAAATTTGACTCTAAAATTAATTCTAAATAAAAACTGAATATTAAAATATTATTATATTAATAAAATAATATTATTTTTCAAAAATTGATCCAACGATTGCAGAAACCAAATTAAATATTATATAAGACTATCGGAGTAATCGGTTTGATCTTGAAACATCATTTGCATACCTAACTCAATTTCAAAATTCATTATTCAAAATCTGTTTTAAACTTGAACATTCATAACAACCAGTTACAACATCATCAATCAATGTTATAAATTAGGTGTGTAACACCCCGAATTTCAATTAACACTAATGGTTAGTAATTAAAGTATAATTAATCTCAGATGTGAGAATCAGGGGAAACGGGCTGCGTCATTGCGTTCGTCTCGGAAAAATATGCGAAATAGAGTCCGAGTTTGCGTAAAACGGGTACCGTCTGAAAGAGATATGGACGAACGAAGTTAGGCAGAAAAACCCGAAACAGGCCAGAAATGCACTGGCGCACTTGTGAAGTGCGCCAGTACAAAAATACACTGGCGCACTTGGGAAGTGCGCCCATGTCGGGACAGGAAACCTGCACAGTTTCTAGAGAGTTCTGTGGTTGGGTGCACCAGTTTGGGGTTTGGGCTTGGTCTTAGGGCTGGTTTCTGGAAGGTTCCGAAATCTAAGGGTCCTAGTCTAATTTAGGGTTAATCTAAGGGCCTAAAACACTCACCTAATCTATAAATACACCCTAAACCTACCCTACTCCATACTAAAAATAGAATTGAGGGCTACATGCCGCCAAATTAAATCTTAGAAGGAGCCTCCACTAATTTATGAAGAGGGTTGCAAGCTAATCACTCTCTAATCAACCTCTAATCCATTCTAAGCATCTTAATCTTCTTCATTTGGAGTGCAAATTGGCTAGTTGTGAGTTTCTATCACTCTAATGATCAATTGCTAAACTAAGTAGATGAGATATGATGAGATCATATGGTTTTATTTGTGGATTAATGGGTTTTAAGTCATATGACATGATGTTAGTTTGCTAATGTATGTGGGTTATGCAAGTTTTGTGCTTTGTGATCATATGTTAATATGCAAGTTACATGTATGATAATATGCAAGTTACATGTATGATAATTATGCAAGTTGTATGTTTCTTCATATGCAAGTTTATGAGTTCATATGCAAGTATGTAACATGTTATGCAAGTTCATATGCAAGTTTATGAGTTCATATGCAAGTTATGTAACATGTTATGCAAGTTCATATGCAAGTTATGTGACATATTATGCAAGTTCATATGCAAGTCATGTATTTGTTAATATGTAAGTTTATGTAACATGTTATGCAAGTTAATATGCAAGTTATGTGACATGTTATACAAGATTATATGCAAGTTATGTGACATGTTATACAAGATTATATGCAAGTTATGTGACATGTTATACAAGATTATATGCAAGTTATGTGACATGTTATACAAGATTATATGCAAGTTATGTGACATGTTATGCAAGTTCATATGCAAGTTATGTGTTTGTTAATATGCAAGATGGCACCTTTGAAACATGTTCATACATATGCAAGTTGACACCTTTTATATGTGTTATGTCATGAGAACGAAATTACGTGGGAACGATGGGGTTAATTAAATGCATATGTTAATAAGATTGTGTGAAATTAATATAATTATGCATAACATAAAATAAATGAACATAGTACGGGAATTTGCCTATTAAGTTAGGTGTACCCATACTATGTGTTGGGAATTTGCCTATTAAGTTAGGTGTACCCACACTTTGGAGTTGGGAATTTGCCTATTAAGTTAGGTGCACCCATATTCCTAAAATAAACATGATAATTAACACAAATTATGGGAGTAATTAATCGATTAAGACACGAGGTTGGACCCGTTTGTAGTGTAAGACTGCCCGTAGTTTACCGGCTTAACCAGGCATCTACAAATGACGGTCCAATGTGAGGGGTCTTAATCATAAATTAAATACGTAACAAGGGTAAATGACACGAGGTTGGACCCGTTTGTAGTGTAAGACTGCCCGGAGTTTACCGGCTTAACCAGGCATCTACAAATGACGGTCCAATGTGAGGGGTCCTTTACACGGTTACGGTGTTAATCAATTAAGAAACACTTAACCAGATAAGCATGTAGTGGGGCATGGGGGTTAAGTGGGTACCTTGGGTGGTATGTAGAAATTGCTAGTGGTTGCCAATAGAAAATATGATAAAATACTTAACCAAGATGAAACATGTAATTAAACATGATTAAAGGGTTAAGTGGGAAACACTAGTGTGTGGGCCAAGCTTAGGGGGATGGCTTGTGCTGGGGGCCCATTTCAACCAGTAACCCATACGTATCTTAGTGGGCTCGACCCATGTCGAGGACGGGACACGCATACTGGGCTTGACTATAAGAGGCCAAAATGGGTTAGCGGTGGCAACGCATGACCAACGGGTTTCATATGCGTGTGTGGACCCGGGCTGGTAAATAAGACGTTGTTGCTTCGTGTAGATATAAGCCGTGCACCGTTAATTTTACCAGGTTGCCACGTTGGGGAATGGTACACCCCACGGTGGGGCCAGCACGGGTATCTACGTTAGGGAGCCGATCGAATGGGGAGTAGTGTGTACACCTAGTGGATTGTAGGGCCCCGTGGCGTCTACTTAGTCACCTAGGGGTACGCGAGAACTATTAAGTTAATTTTATAAGTCCATGGGTGGGATCAACCTTTAAGTTAGGAATGACTGGTGTGGTGCAGTTTAGTAATTTACCTTTGGAAGGGTAGATGCGTCTTTATCTTTTATCTTAGTTTAGTTGACTGCTTAGTGTAGCCATTCATCCCCAATAGTTACCGTATATAAGTTTATGTCTTCTCTGGTTACTTTAACGATTGTATTGTTAAAGTAATAGGACTCGCTCAGACTTATGTCTGACCCCGTTGTTTTTATCTTTTTTCCCAACCCTTAGGTCCTACGGTGGATCCTAGCAGTAGTGGAGCTTGATCGGATTGCTGTTCCAGTCTTTAGGAGCTTGGATAGATGTAAAGCTCCAGTTACCCAGTTATCTTTTCTTTTGTCATGGCTATTGTATGAGAGTGGGATTATGTACTTCTTTATTTTGATGGATATTGTACTTGACTTTTATTGTGGTTTTATGATGTAACCAGACATGTTTTACTTCCGCTGTTATGAGATGATGTTTTAAATTTCAAGTTTATATCTGTCTTGTTGTAATTTTTCTGTTCTATATTCACTAAAATACTCCACCGATGCTATGGCATTCCCTTAGTGAGTGATCATATCGGAGTGGGGTGTTACACGTGGTATCAGAGCTGAAGGTTACCGGAACAGATAAATTTTCGAAAAAAATACTTTTTTATTAAAAATAGTAAAGGTATTATTTTTGGACATGTCTTTTAAGAGAAAAGTTTTTGAAAAAGAAAGGCATAATCCTCAATAGCCATATCTTTATCTTTCGGAATCTCCTTTTTGAATCTTTCCTCTTTCGTTTCAGCATGGCTGAAGATCTTAACATCCCGGAGGGCTTAGTTATACCACTATGGTATAGGAGGTTACAAAAGGCTAGGGCCGCGGCTGCGGGACCAGCCAATGCTACTACACCAGAGGCAACCGCTCCTCCTCCTCAGCCTAGAGTGGATAATTTTGCTAAGATTTGCAAGGAGTTCAAGGCTATAGGAGGAAAACCTTTTCTAGGTTCAGAGACTTTCGTAGAGGCTAGAGATTGGCTTAAGGAAGTGGAAGAGTTGCTAGATATCTTTGAAGTGGAAGAGGGAAAGAAAGTCAAGTTGGCGGCTTGGTTAATGAAGGGAGAGGCCTCATTCTGGTGGGAGGTCACTAATGGAGAACGCCCTGTTGACTCTTGGGCAGATTTCAAGCAAAGGTTTGGGGCTAAGTTTCTCTCAAGGGCGGAAGAGAATCTGTTTATGGAGAAGTTCTTGAATTTGAAGCAAGGGAATCTCACGGTGAAAGAATATGTCAACAAATTCAATCAATTAGCAAGGTTTGGCATAGAGTTGGTGAATACGCCGGAGAAGAAGGCTTTGAGGTTCGTTAGAGGCTTGAACGAACCATTGCAAGGAATAGCTATGACTCACATTCCTATGGGGGCCACCTTTGAGAAGATTGTCTACATGGCACTTATGCATGAGGATGATAAGAGTTCTAAGGCACCAGAGAAGAAGGGGGATCAGAAGAAACCGCAACAACAACAACAAGGCAAGGGTGGAAAAGGCAATGGTGACAAGGGGAAGAAGAAGAAGAAGAAGTGCTTCAATTGTGGGACCCCAGGCCACCTCAGCAAGGATTGTCGCAAAAAGAAGAAGACCGGTTGCTTTCATTGTGGTGAAGCAGGACATCTTGTGAAGGACTGCCCAAAGAAGGGGCAGAAGACGGGGTCTACCTCAGGAGGTCAGGTGCAAGCTCTTTTGGCACCAGCTCAGGCAGGGGGGCAAGTTCAGGCTCTCTCAGTTCCACCGATTCAGCAGAGAGGTAGAACTATTTCCGTTGAAAGTCTGGTTTTTCTGTTTGATCATCCAGTTCGTACTTTGTTTGACTCCGGCGCATCGCATTCTTTTATCTCATCATCGTTAGTTGAGTCACTGCACTTAGACACTAGTCTAGTTGATGATCCCTTGGTTGTTTCAAACCCAATTGGGGGCTCCATATATCTGTCTATGATATGTTTGGGTTTGAAGATTTCTATACTTAGCGTTGAGTTTGGATGTGATGCTTTTGTATTGGGCTTCACGGGCTATGGGTTGATTTTGGGCATGGACTGGTTATCCAGTAATGGTGCCGTTCTGGATTGTGAAAGGAGAGTTGTCAGGCTTATGACCCACTTGGGTAATACTCTCGAGATCTCTTGTAATCCCATGGAATCTGTTTTGCTAAGTTATCTTGAATCGCTCGATGCTTCGGTCGAGAGTTTGCGTTCTGTCAGAGTGGTCCGGGAATATCCGGATGTGTTTGAAGAGGTGAAGGGTTTGCCTCCGAAGCGGGAGATAGATTTCCGAATTTATTTGGTGGATAATGCCAAACCAGTGTCTTTGCCAGTGCGCCACATGGCTCCTCGTGAGAGAAGAGAACTTCATAAGCAAGTAGGGGAGTTGCTTGAGAAGGGGTTCATAAGGCGAAGTATATCGGAGTGGGGAGCTCCAGTAGTGTTTGCCACGAAGGCGGATGGGTCCCTCAGACTTTGTGTGGATTATAGAGAACTTAATAAGCTCACGAAGAAGAATAGACACCCATTACCGAGGATAGATGATCTCTTTGATCAGTTGGTTGGCGCCTCAGTGTTTTCGCAGATGGACTTAGCTACAGGGTTTCATCAGTTGAGAGTGGCGGAGGACAGTATAGAGAAGACTGCTTTCCGGACTCCGGATGGTTTTTATGAGTGGCTTGTGATGCCATTTGGGTTGACAAACGCCCCTGCATACTTTGTTGATCTGATGAGTAGAGTGTTCAGAGAGTATCTGAATAAGTTTGTAGTGGTCTTTGTGGATGACATCTTGGTCTTTTCCAAGAGTGAAGAAGAGCATGCCTTACATCTCAGAGAAGTATTGGAGACTCTTCGAGCACATAGTCTTAAAGCTAAATTCTCTAAATGTCATTTTTGGAGAAGAGAAGTGCGATTCTTAGGGCATGTGGTCTCTAAGGAAGGGATAACTGTGGATCCCGCAAAGATAGTATCTATCCAGGATTGGAAAGTTCCTAGAAATGCTACCGAAGTAAGAAGTTTCTTGGGGTTGGCAGGATATTATAGGAAGTTCATTAAAGACTTCGCGAAGATATCAGCCCCATTAACCCGCTTGACGAAGAAGAATCTGGTTTTCTCATGGGACGTAGATTGTGATGATGCTTTCCGACGGTTAAAGAGAGCTTTGACCACCGCTCCAGTTTTAGTGCTTCCAGATGGGAGTAAGCCGTTTGTTGTTTATACCGATGCTTGTGGGACAGGATTAGGCGCAGTCTTGATGCAGGAGGGAAGGGTAATAGCCTATGGAGGGAGGCAATTGAGAGTGCATGAGAAGAATTACCCTACCCATGATCTAGAGTTGGCCGCGATTGTTTTCGCACTTAAGTCTTGGCGCCATTATCTTCTTGGTGAGAGATTCGAGTTGTTCACTGACCATAAATCATTGAAGTACTTATTCTCTCAGAAGGATTTAAACTTAAGACAGCAAAGGTGGATGGAGTTCTTAGCATCCTATGATTTCGAGATAGCGTATACCCCTGGCAAGGGTAACGTGGTGGCGGACGCCTTGAGTAGAAAAAGGCTATCTTTGAGTCCACTGTTCGTGGAACGGCGAAGCTTGGAGTTTCTTTCTTTGTTCGACTTCATACCTTCTGTTGACTTTGTACCTGGTTTGTTAGCATCCTTGGAGGTTAGACCTACTCTTTTGGGACGGATTGGCGAGGCTCAGCGAGACGACCCACAGTTGGTTGAGTTGGTAGAGAAGCTTATAAGGGGGGAGTCGTCCAGCCATTTGGGTAGATACACCATAGATGATAGGGGATGGTTGCATAGAGATGGTAGACTTTGTGTACCGCAAGATGAAGGTTTGAAGAAGGCTATTTTGGATGATGCACATCGTTCAAGGATGACTATTCATCCCGGTGGAGACAAAATGTACCAAGACATGAAGAGAGTTTTCTTCTGGGCCGGTATGAAGAAAGATGTGGCCGAGTATGTGGCTAGATGCTTAGTGTGCCAACAAGTTAAAGCGGAGCAAAGGAAACCCGGTGGGTTGCTACACCCATTGGAAGTTCTGCAATGGAAGTGGGATAGTGTCTCGATGGATTTCATCGATGGGTTACCGAGATCGAGGAAGGGCAATACGGGAATTTGGGTTCTGGTAGACAGACTTACCAAGAGTGCCCATTTTATACCCGTGAAGAGTAAGAGGACCGCTCCATGGCTTGCTTCAGTCTATGTTAGAGAGATTGTTAGATTGCATGGCGTACCATCCAGCATTGTGAGTGATCGAGATCCTATCTTCACTAGTGAGTTTTGGAGAAGTTTGCAAGAGGCGGTAGGGACTCAGTTGTGTTTAAGCACCGCATATCATCCTCAGACGGACGGTCAGACCGAGAGGGTGAACCGTATCTTAGAAGATCTCTTGAGGCTTTGTATCTTGGATTTTGGAGGTACATGGGAAGAACATCTTCCTTTGGTGGAGTTCGCATACAATAACAGCTTTCAGTCTAGTATTGGCATGGCACCTTTTGAAGCTCTTTATGGAAGGCCTTGTCGATCTCCTACATGTTGGTGGGAATCTACGGATAAGATCTTGCTTGGGCCAGATATGGTTAGAGAGACTTCAGAGAAGATTGATTTGATTCGAAGAAGGATGAAGGCAGCGCAAGATAGACAGAAATCTTATGCGGATCGGAGAAGGACGGATCTTGAGTTTGAGGTTGGGGACATGGTTTTTGTCAAAGTATGTCCGTTGAGAAATGTTGTTCGCTTTGGGTCCGTTGGGAAGTTAGCACCGAGGTTTGTTGGGCCATTTCCTATTAAGGAAAGGATTGGACGGATGGCATATATGGTGGAGTTGCCCGACAGACTTAGTGGTGTTCATGATGTATTCCATGTATCACATTTGAGGAAGTGCTTACATGAGACCGCAGAGGTGGTAGAGCCGAGCTTGCTTAGAGATGTAGAGGTAGAGCGTGATGCGACGATTCGACGAGCTCCTACTCGCATCCTTGGGTCAAAAACTAGGAAGTTGAGGAACAGAGAAGTTCAGCTAGTTAAAGTACAATGGGGAGATGACGAAAGCAATGCTACTTGGGAGACGGAAGCGAAGATGCGTTCTTTGTATCCATTTCTTTTTGAGAGTATGTCTTTTAACTTCTCCTTTATCGCTTGTCTAGTACTTATCTTATCTTTAGTATATCCTCTCGCTAGTACCTATGACCTTTAGATAGGGTAAAGCCTATGGTTGAAACATGTTATGGTTGATGGATGCATGTGGATGCAATTGTTTGCTAGTGGTTGCTCGTGGATGCATATACACACACATTAGGCACTAGATCGGCTCAGTCACTTCATGTTGCATATCGCATAAATGGATGTGGTAGTTAGATTGATGGATGTATCATGGCTGTGTTATCATGTGGATGATGCATTTTTGTGTATGGTTGTGCACGCATATAGAAATTGTATGTGTCAATAGGGTTTCGCATACATATTGGATGCATGGCACTATCATGGTTTGCATTAAGGAGGTCGACTGAATCAGTAGACCGCCTGATTTTGCATTAGTATACGGACATATACACACACTTTCTACATATGTTCATACATCATTAGAAGTTTCTAAGGATAATGGTTGCTTGTGGATGATGGTTTAGTAGATGGTTGTTTGGTTGGTAGGATACGTTCTTCTTAACTTAGAGATTTCGAGGACGAAATCCTTTAAGTAGGGGAGAATGTAACACCCCGAATTTCAATTAACACTAATGGTTATTAATTAAAGTATAATTAATCTCAGATGTGAGAATCAGGGGAAACGGGCTGCGTCATTGCGTTCGTCTCGGAAAAATATGCGAAATAGAGTCCGAGTTTGCGTAAAACGGGTACCGTATGAAAGAGATATGGACGAACGAAGTTAGGCAGAAAAACCCGAAACAGGCCAGAAATGCACTGGCGCACTTGTGAAGTGCGCCAGTACAAAAATACACTGGCGCACTTGGGAAGTGCGCCCATGTCGGGACAGGAAACCTGCACAGTTTCTAGAGAGTTCTGTGGTTGGGTGCACCAGTTTGGGGTTTGGGCTTGGTCTTAGGGCTGGTTTCTGGAAGGTTCCGAAATCTAAGGGTCCTAATCTAATTTAGGGTTAATCTAAGGGCCTAAAACACTCACCTAATCTATAAATACACCCTAAACCTACCCTAATCCATACTAAAAATAGAATTGAGGGCTACATGCCGCCAAATTAAATCTTAGAAGGAGCCTCCACTAATTTATGAAGAGGGTTGCAAGCTAATCACTCTCTAATCAACCTCTAATCCATTCTAAGCATCTTAATCTTCTTCATTTGGAGTGCAAATTGGCTAGTTGTGAGTTTCTATCACTCTAATGATCAATTGCTAAACTCAGTAGATGAGATATGATGAGATCATATGGTTTTATTTGTGGATTAATGGGTTTTAAGTCATATGACATGATGTTAGTTTGCTAATGTATGTGGGTTATGCAAGTTTTGTGTTTTGTGATCATATGTTAATATGCAAGTTACATGTATGATAATATGCAAGTTACATGTATGATAATTATGCAAGTTGTATGTTTCTTCATATGCAAGTTTATGAGTTCATATGCAAGTATGTAACATGTTATGCAAGTTCATATGCAAGTTTATGAGTTCATATGCAAGTTATGTAATATGTTATGCAAGTTCATATGCAAGTTATGTGACATATTATGCAAGTTCATATGCAAGTCATGTATTTGTTAATATGTAAGTTTATGTAACATGTTATGCAAGTTAATATGCAAGTTATGTGACATGTTATACAAGATTATATGCAAGTTATGTGACATGTTATACAAGATTATATGCAAGTTATGTGACATGTTATACAAGATTATATGCAAGTTATGTGACATGTTATACAAGATTATATGCAAGTTATGTGACATGTTATGCAAGTTCATATGCAAGTTATGTGTTTGTTAATATGCAAGATGGCACCTTTGAAACATGTTCATACATATGCAAGTTGACACCTTTTATATGTGTTATGTCATGAGAACGAAATTACGTGGGAACGATGGGGTTAATTAAATGCATATGTTAATAAGATTGTGTGAAATTAATATAATTATGCATAACATAAAATAAATGAACATAGTACGGGAATTTGCCTATTAAGTTAGGTGTACCCATACTATGTGTTGGGAATTTGCCTATTAAGTTAGGTGTACCCACACTTTGGAGTTGGGAATTTGCCTATTAAGTTAGGTGCACCCATATTCCTAAAATAAACATGATAATTAACACAAATTATGGGAGTAATTAATCGATTAAGACACGAGGTTGGACCCGTTTGTAGTGTAAGACTGCCCGGAGTTTACCGGCTTAACCAGGCATCTACAAATGACAGTCCAATGTGAGGGGTCTTAATCATAAATTAAATACGTAACAAGGGTAAATGACACGAGGTTGGACCCGTTTGTAGTGTAAGACTGCCCGGAGTTTACCGGCTTAACCAGGCATCTACAAATGACGGTCCAATGTGAGGGGTCCTTTACACGGTTATGGTGTTAATCAATTAAGAAACACTTAACCAGATAAGCATGTAGTGGGGCATGGGGGTTAAGTGGGTACCTTGGGTGGTATGTAGAAATTGCTAGTGGTTGCCAATAGAAAATATGATAAAATACTTAACCAAGATGAAACATGTAATTAAACATGATTAAAGGGTTAAGTGGGAAACACTAGTGTGTGGGCCAAGCTTAGGGGGATGGCTTGTGCTGGGGGCCCATTTCAACCAGTAACCCATACGTATCTTAGTGGGCTCGACCCATGTCGAGGACGGGACACGCATACTGGGCTTGACTATAAGAGGCCAAAATGGGTTAGCGGTGGCAACGCATGACCAACGGGTTTCATATGCGTGTGTGGACCCGGGCTGGTAAATAAGACGTTGTTGCATCGTGTAGATATAAGCCGTGCACCGTTAATTTTATCAGGTTGCCACGTTGGGGAATGGTACACCCCACGGTGGGGCCAGCACGGGTATCTACGTTAGGGAGCCGATCGAATGGGGAGTAGTGTGTACACCTAGTGGATTGTAGGGCCCCGTGGCGTCTACTTAGTCACCTAGGGGTACGCGAGAACTATTAAGTTAATTTTATAAGTCCATGGGTGGGATCAACCTTTAAGTTAGGAATGACTGGTGTGGTGCAGTTTAGTAATTTACCTTTGGAAGGGTAGATGCGTCTTTATCTTTTATCTTAGTTTAGTTGACTGCTTAGTGTAGCCATTCATCCCCAATAGTTACCGTATATCAGTTTATGTCTTCTCTGGTTACTTTAACGATTGTATTGTTAAAGTTATAGGACTCGCTCAGACTTATGTCTGACCCCGTTGTTTTTATCTTTTTTCCCAACCCTCAGGTCCTACGGTGGATCCTAGCAGTAGTGGAGCTTGATCGAATTGCTGTTCCAGTCTTTAGGAGCTTGGATAGATGTAAAGCTCCAGTTACCCAGTTATCTTTTCTTTTGTCATGGCTATTGTATGAGAGTGGGATTATGTACTTCTTTATTTTGATGGATATTGTACTTGACTTTTATTGTGGTTTTATGATGTAACCAGACATGTTTTACTTCCGCTGTTATGAGATGATGTTTTAAATTTCAAGTACTATTTATATCTGTCTTGTTGTAATTTTTCTGTTCTATATTCACTAAAATACTCCACCGATGCTATGGCATTCCCTTAGTGAGTGATCATATTGGAGTGGGGTGTTACAACGTGCAAGTGTTATGGTAATCAATGCTTACTAGTGTAAAGTGTTTCTAACTACACAACCACTCATCCAACATTGCATACATATATTTACCATCCAAAATTAACCGTAAATAAAATAAATATTCCAAATTAAATCAAAAGACTTCTCAACCTTATTGCTCCTCAAATTTTCATTATAGGCTAGCCTTGCTAGCCGCAAGCAATCACAAATAGACAGTACTTCCTCGCACCATCTTTTTAACAAAATATTATACTATAATATGTATATATTTCTCTTTTTTCATAAAGAGGAGGGGCCGATCTTTGAGGAGGAGGAGGTCGGTTCCACGGCCGAATGGGAGTGGGTGGTGATGGACATGTGGTGGTCGAGTGGAGCCGTGGGAGGTGGCATACAACCGGTGTGGCGTTGGGTTGAGAATGGAGAGAGGGGAGCCGAGACTTGGAGGAGGGGAGGTCAGGTTTCTGGCTGGAATTTGGTAGTAAATGAGGCTCCAGAGGGAGGGCCGACGGGATGAGGAAGCCTTTACAACGGGTGATGACTCTTTGGTCATGTAGAATGGGAGAGGGGAGAGGGGAGAGGGGGAAACAAAGCTAAGGGAGAGAGGGAAGTGAAGAGTGTAGGATGGAATGGAAATGGAGAGTTTTGGTACCATTTTATAACCATGGAAAATGGCATTTTAGTCTTTAGGTTTAGGGACACATGGCTCCATACTAGACACCCTTAACATGCACACTTCCGCCTTGCAAAACCACTCGACATAACCATATATAAACACATGGTTTCATTTTGAAAAAGTTTAGTAACACTTTAGGAGTGTTTCAATTTAGCCACACTTATGTATGTTACTACTTTTTCAATTCTAGGCTATCGTTTTACTGTTTTAGCTTCCGACGATTATCATTTTCAAAACTAAATGACATTATCAACTTATTTAATATTTCAATATAAGTGTTTTATTTTATTATCTACATTTAAAATATATTTATTTAACTACAAATGATTACGTTTAAAATAGTTTTATAAATACGCATTTGGAATATTTATTGTACTAAACTTGATAAACTATCATCAAAATTATACCATTATATTTTGACAAATTAAACATCTATTTTTATAACTTAAACATAGTTATATTAAAACTATATTAAAATTTTATTTATATTTAACCCAAATTTATTTTTAAATCAAATTACAACATACAAAAATCCTGGTTTTAAATTAGCTAAAAATCCAGGATCGTTATAATTTGCTTAATATTGTTAAAAAATAAACAAACGTCGGATTTCAATCTTCAAAATTGAATTTGTAGTCACTTGTCAACACACGGACTAAGAAACTTTCGTTCGAAGGCCATATGACCATGTAACATGACAAAGTTCGAACCGATGATATTTGTAGTGTTTTATCCTAATTTGTATAGTCGGATATCAAAAAATGTGATTAAAATTTGAGCTTGAAACATGTCATTTTTACATGTTATATAATACTCATAATATAAGCTATTATGCAACTTGTTAATGATATTTTTCGTCAACACCGGAGATATGTCTATGGAAGTGGACCTAAGAGAAAAGTAGGTTGTTTATCCATTGCAAATTTGAGTTAGCTCAATGTTTCCTAGGTATCAAGGTCTAGAATCCGAAAGAATAGTTACTCTTCCATCGACGGGGTGAGTATTACGCTTAAACGATTCAAGAACCAACAATTATCCCAGGAGGATGAATTTCTAAACAAAACCCTTGATAAGGACTTAACGGATGGTAGGAAGGGGTTCTGTGCTAAGCTTGCTAAAGGGTCTAGGCTTGCAGGAAGGGTCTGAGTTTGTAGGAGGGGTTTAAGCTTGTGGGAAAGGGTGTTTCACTTGACCTGCAAAAAGGCTTGGTTGAAGGTTTATGTATATGTAAGAAACAAAAAGTAAGCTGCGGCCACCATAACTAGGAAATACCATAGCAAATTCATAAAGAAATATCATAAGTATCGACTAACTCTTTATTGATCTTTGGTTTAGAATACAAAAACAGAATAAGAGAAATCCCCAAATGTATTCAAGGATTAGGGTTTACTCTAGAGAAAAGAGCACAAGAATCAAAATGAAAAAACCCGTCCGTAAAATGTGACCCCTAGGGTCTTATTTATAGAGAATTCGGGGCCTCTTCTGTTGTTGGGACATTGGGCCTGCAGGAGCCTCTATCGACTGCTTTTCTCCTTGGTTTTGGATGTTTTGACTTCTAGCCGCTTTGCGGTGCTGATTATGGCTTCCGAAGGGAAGGTCCTAGCCAGTTGAGGCTTCTTTGAGATTGATATGAGCTCTCGGTGGTATGATTCCATATGTAGGCTTCCGATTTTCTCATGTATATTTAGAGGAGCTTACCATCATGCTGTATGTAGATAGCCACCGGTTTGGAACCGCTGCCGGTGTTTGTATTAAGTAGACTAGTATGGATAGCCTGTATCCCTTTTAAGGTTCCATCTCGTCTTCCAACGGAGTGTCCTGGTATAGCATGATCTTCCAGAAGGTTGTTCCGGGTGATTTGGCTATTGTCTATCAATATGACCTTTCGGTGTTCACGTAGTAGATGTTTCGGAAGCTGGTTTCGGATAATCTCTATATACTTCTCACTGGATACACTTGATACCTTCGCCTCCTAACGTATCAGTATTAAGCAGATAATACCTACAGCCCTTCCATCTTTCTGGGTTTCAATTAGCGGGGCTCTTGCCCCCTTTCTTTATTAGCTTCTGACTTAGACGACCTTTCGCTATAAGATCCCCCTGTCGAGTATATCCTGCCTGATATGCCTTGGCGGATATACTACGCCAGTTGGATCATGCCGGATAGACTTTGTCGGACAGGCCCTGGCGGATAGATCCTGTTGGTATTATGTAGCTTTTGAGTTCCTTTCCACTAGGAAGGTGTCAGTTTATGCAGCTCTTGAATCATTCCTTCTTGGACTTGGTTCTTTCTAATGTTTTTGTTCATCCGATACCCCTTCGCTGTCACCTTGTTTCGGAGTTAATTTTGGTAGTAACATTTGCCCCCCTCACCTAGTGAAGGGGTATTTTCGATTTTTCAAGTCAGATTTTTAGGCGAGCCAGCTATCTTTCTCCTTCAATATATGTACTCCCTCTCTATTGGCTCCTTTCCTTTATCATTTCCTGAAAGAGTTATCTCAAGGAAGTATAGGATATTCAAACAACCATATTGGCAAGCTATACATGTTTTTATATTCTTATGGTATCATTTGAAAGCCAAAATATCCTATTACTGATGGGTTTTACATAGAAAAATAGTTCATATCCTTTCAGATATTGACCTCACCTTAGCTCTGTTGAATTTAACAGATCATACCTGTCATTATGGGAAAGAAGCATATTGCTTTCAAACCTGATAGTAATGGCCCTTTTTCAATCGATCCTTCTACCTCTAGGAAAGTTAGCGCTATTGGGAAACATTCTTTGATTTCGTCTCAAGAGCAAGTAGATGCTATCTTCCATGATTTCGGGGGTTGACGCCATCCCTCCTTGTGAAAAGGACACGATCTCCTCTCCTCCGGAGGGTAACTTTTCTTTTATTGTAGTCCATATTTGGCATGGAGGTTTCATTCCTTTTCCAAATTTCCTTCATCACTATCTACAGCACTTGGGAATTGCTCCCATTCAGTTTTCTCCCAACACCTACACCTACCTGCTGGGCATAGAACTTTTGTCTTCGGAATTCGGTAATGGTTCCCTGAGTCCCTCTACTCTTGACTATTTGTTTCGTCCTTCCAAACTTAGTGATGCCCATCCTTAGATTTTTTGTGCAAATCCTACTAAGAAACTATTTTCTGTGGGAACGACGAGGTTCAAAGATTGGGAGAATCAATTTTTCTTTATCCGATGCTTTCCGGGAACCACTGATGGTTTTCGCACTCTAAGTATGCTCACCCGGAAGTCCCCCCGCCCCTTTTTTATTTATATCATGTGTTCCTCTTCGTAGATTCTATTCCCAAATTTCCCAAGTTTCACGGATAAGGAGCTAATTGATGCCCTCGGTGCGGCCTCCGGAAAATTTGGTACCAGATCTCTGTTGCTCACCTCTTCTATCCTTCGGATGCATTCTTTATTGTCATTTAGTCAATTCATCATTAGGCAACCACTTTTGATCCTACTTAGTAAGCGGATCCTTTTTATTATCATTTGGGATAGATGCTCCTTTCTCCTCCAACTCTCCCCTATCCTTTGAAAGCTCAGGTATGCTTTTTCTTATCTTTAAGACGGAATTGTATGTTTTCTTTCTTATCATTTCTTCTCACTGTGTGTTTTTGAAACTGCTTGTACTGGGTCTTGTAAGACTGGTTCCGTCTCCTTGGCTCCGAGAGTTGGGATCTCTTCACTCAAGGATGCATTATCAAAATCTAGGGAAAATGTAAAGAGGAAACTTTTTGAGAAAGTTTTAGAAGGTTCTCCACCGAAGAGGTCCAAAGGTGTGGGGGACCTAGCTGCTCATTCCGGTGTGGTCCTTGATACCCGGAGATTACTTCTCCAATGAAGGTTCCTGGTTCGAACCCACATTGTGTTGGGTCTTCCAAAGTCTCCAATGAGTTACATCACGCGATGGGCTTCTCTTCTTCCTCTAAGGACAATGTCCCTTATAATTTTATCAGCCCCACCGATGGTGGTAAATTCGATGAGTTGGTTGGCCATATTATTTCCTCCCCTACTTTTTTTGGTGTCGACTCCTCATTTGATTCTGCCCAAAGCTGTCATGCCTTGGTCAAGCAACTACTTATGGTATTCTTTTTTCGTCTTTCCTATTTTCTTGTCTCTCTTCAAGCATTTTGTTCCCGACTGTTATGTTCTTTATAGGTTATCAACCGGTGGTTTGTGATGAAAGACGATACTCCAAACCCAAGTTCTGAGATCTTAAAGTTTAAAAGAG
The DNA here is from genome assembly GCA_030737875.1 of Allium sativum. Lineage (NCBI taxonomy): Eukaryota > Viridiplantae > Streptophyta > Magnoliopsida > Asparagales > Amaryllidaceae > Allium > Allium sativum. The sequence goes on along the minus strand of CM060927.1, from coordinate 191,190,064 downwards.
AGATCATGACCTTGAAGAAGGAAATGGATGCTCTGGCTCTTGAAAAAGAGGGGCTAGCTGCGGAGCAAAGAAAGTTGGAGCATGCTTTATCGGAAGCTAGGATTTCTGTTACCCTAGGAAAAGAACCCTATTTATCCCTGGTCGAAGAAAATAATGCTTTGCAGAGGAGCCTAGAGAGATCCAAAGAGGACATCGGCCTGCTCGATTCTCGTTGTTCTTCCTTCCATGATCAGAATTTCCTTTTGGAAAAAGAGAACGAATCCCTTAAGATCGAACTTGGTAAGAAGAAAGCGTTACTGGCCAATTTTTTTAGTGTAGTCAGCGATGCTAAACGGAGAATTCCCTGTTTCCTTCAATATACTTTGGATGAGATCATGGTTAATTCCTTCGAAGATTCTTTCCTCCTAATTTGTGTAGACAACATGGATAAATGTTCAGATTCAAATTTTTCTTCTCTTGATACATCCTTAGTGGAAAGGTTTGTGTCTAAGAAATCTCATATGAGGAAGAACGAAGAGGTTTCTACTAGGAGGGAGGTTGACATATTTAAACTTTTGTTTATTGAGGATGTTCCTCTCGAGGAGCTTTGTGCCAATGATGAAGGAGACCTTATGATGGTGTCGCGGGTTATTCGTGTCAACGATGACAACTCCCATCGTTCCAATATTACTGCAGCTGAAGAGGAAGGCAGAGGCGACTCCTCCATGGGTGTTACTTTCTCTGCCTTTGATACTTTAGATAAGGTGGGTGGCAAAGGTACCAAATCCATTGAAAAAGATCATATCCCAATCAGCCCCACTGACCTTCTAGAAGTGCGAAGGATGGGGAAGGGCCTAAACTCCCCGGGTTCCCTTCCTGTTGAAAAATTCAAAAGTTTTTGTCCCTACTTCTGAGGTATGGCATCTTTTCTTATATGCATATTCTTTTGCTTTTTCTTTGATAGTCAATCAGTAATTCTTTTCGTCTAAAAAGGAAGAAAACGGTTATGTTTTATGGATTCCCCCTTAGAAAGACTCGACTGGAAGCGATTCGCCTTACTAGGAAATTGAACAGAAAGATTGATGAGTATAACACATTGTCCCACAAATATCATCACCTTGATAAGAGTGTCGTGAAGTTATTGTTTTTTAAAGGGAATGAAGTGGCACCTAGGCTGCGAGCGGCCCGGTTGCGGTGTGAAAGGCTCTTAAAAGAAAATTCTGAGCTTATGACTTTGATTTGGATGTTAATCGAAGACGGAGATACATTAGTAAACATTTTGTACCAAATTTATCGTAAATATGAAACCATAGATTTCTCCTTTTTAGGTAATCATAGTGGGGGCCTACTTAGATGTCTTCACAGAAGGTGCCTAAATGAATGTGGCATGGACCTTCACACTAGCAAATGCTGAAACCTACCACGAGTTACGTCCGTTACTAGAAAGTTGTCTTTAGATAAACTTAAATTTAACAAGCATCGATTTGTAACTGAAACCTTAAAAAGATCAGTTTTGTATGAGCAAGAGGAATATCCGTGATGAATGTACTTGTTTGTTTGATAATATAATTATTTGCTCTCTCTCTCTATTTCCCTTTGACATTTTTCTTTTGAACTTGTCTTCTGCCTCGCATTTACTCTCTAGGTCCATCCTAGAAGATTATGTTAAGTTGAAGAGAGATTACTGAGAGACACTTTCTCTTATTAAGTATTCTTCTTTGGCACGATATTGTTTATTAATGGATCTTGAGAAGGTTTATACTTGTTATCCTTGGATTTTCCTCGATTTACTGGGTGAGAACAAGGATTAATTTTAAAGAGAGGTCAACACATATCAGTCGAGGTTGGTTCGTGGTTATGACAGCCCACCTGCCGTAAAATGGGACTATCGTAACTGCTCTCCAGTTTATACACTTGATGGATTCGAAGTTCCCTTTGATTCCTCACTCGACCTTATGGCTAACATTCTGGTTAAAGTGAGGAAGTCTACCTCCCTGCCCTGATACTCATTATCAACACTTATAACGGTGCCTTATTGAGTGCTAGGTCATGCTTATATGAAAGATTTAGTGTCGAGGTATGGGTATTCTCTCCTCTGGAGATGTGTTTATCTTACAATCTTTCTTGTAAATAATTATGTAAGATATGAAGTACTTGGCATATCATCTGTTGCATGTAATATTTTATAATTATGGTGCTTATAAACAGAGGCAGGACCTATAACAGTATTACTTAACGTGTGATCACACATTTCGATGTAAACGTTTTTCTCTCGTTATGTCTTTACCATGACATGGCATACATGTTAGGCACACTTTGTTAGAAGCTTGCCTTATAGGCCTTTGCAAATCTCCATTCGCCCTCAGTGGGGTTAATAATACCGAGGTGTCGGTTATGAAATAACTATAGTGATTACTTGTGTTTTGTGTATCAGTGAAAACATTTGATATACTTGGATAATAAATTGATGAATGTATAAGTTAAAGACACTTCCCTGTGCATGTGAGAAAGCTATAAGTCTGCGCCTAGTAACAGTAGAAATGAGATTCCAAGCCAGATACGGGTTGGTGAGAAGGATGAACAATTCCTTCTTGTTTAATTTTGAGTATCTGAATCGATCCAGATCTAGATATTTGTGATGAGACCAGAACCCTACCTCTGGTTGTGATTCACACCTGAATCGACCTAGATTTGGGGCGTTAAGATAGAAGACCAAGAATACACTTCTGGCCTTTGTTGAAAGTTGAATCAACCTGGCTTCGGTGTTGAGATAAGACTAGGTTACCCCTTCCGTTATTTGTGAAGACCTGATCCAACCTAGATTCGAGTTACTTAAAATAGGAGACTGAAAATCCGCTTCCAGTATTTGTGAGGAGCTGAACCAACCAGATTCGGGTATTAATATAAAAAACCTGAACTGGCCCTTGTTCAAGCAAGTGAAGATCGAAGACCAAAAATTCCTTGCTGGTATTTGTGAAGAACCGAATCAACCCAGGTTTGGGTATTAATATAGAAGACCTGAACCAACCCTTATTCAAGCAATTAAAGATTGAAGACCATAAATTCCCTTCAGGTATTTAAGAAGAACCGAATCAACCCAGATTCGGGTATTAATGCTTTGGTGTCCCCTTTGGATTTGATTTTCGAAGCATAGGTTATATGTGCTTCTTGAGCCTCTCTCTGGGCTTTTGATGTTAAAGCAGAGGATGTACGTGCTTTTTTGGCTGCTCTCTGAGCCTGTGTGTCCGGTGCGCTTGGCTAGCTTATGCACAAGCAGGGCCCAAGGCCTTACCTGACCTCCCTCTAGGAGGCACCATATCCTAACCATCATAGGCGGTGATAAGGTCTTAGAAACTTAAACTGGGCCATCATAGACACAAAATTAAGGTTCACACCTTTGATGCTTTATATTGACCAATGTAGGTACTGATAGAGGCTTACACACCACCCCCCTCCAAGGGGTGCCATATCCTGACCATCGTAGGCGATGATAGGGGTTGGCGCTCCCTTCTGCGGGTAGCATGGAACATAAGCAGAGGTAGGACGTGCTCTTCTACGAGTAGAGGACGTGCTTAGTTCATAACAGAGGCAAGGCAAACTCTTCTATGAGCAGAGGCAGGGAGTGCTAACGTTATAAGCACCGCCACGACCATTTCTAGTGTGATACGGAGGCTTACGCGTTTGATGCTTTAACATAGCCCCCTCTAATTTGGGCATGAGGAAAGACTAACACACCATCCCCCTCCGGGGGATGCCTTGCCCTGACCAATTTGGTGATGACAAGATATTTGATTCATCCGTGGTTTGACCCCTTTTGGGTTTCTTTAAGCTTCGAAAGGAGGGTTTTCTGTACCCTTGATCATGTTAATTAATCCTTTTCCTAAGGACTTTTATTGAATTTAATATGATCTTTTTATAAACTCTCGTAATTGACCTTGGTTGATGAATTGATTGACTGTTTCATCAAGGATTCTGGAGTGGTTAGTTTCATGTCCATTCATCATGTGGTAATGACAATAGGGTCCTGCTGTTTTCCTTTCATACTTGGCTTTTTCTTTGTGATCGACCAATAGTTGAGTTCGTGTTTGGTTAGGAAGTAGATATTTTCCATCGAAGTGGTGAGGAAGTATTCCTTAGGTAATCCTGGCATAAGCCTCTCTTCTTGCTGCTGGGACTTAACCCTTTTGTGACCCAATCTTGTTGTTTTACCTACATCTTTTTTCCTACTTCCCAAAATATACTGACGTTGGGGTGCTATCCTTTCAGACTAATTGTTGGTGAAGTGACCAAAATCATTCATTATTTCTTGTTCAAGCACCGTTCCTCTGATTTTCTTATGGAGAGTTTTCCTTAGGTGAGAGAAAATGTTAATGTCCTTTAATGTAGAGCCATTTGGAGGAGATGCTAGGGTTTGTCCTATGTTGGAAAGACTATAACCCCTAGCGTCGGAAGCATATTGTTCTACTTCTCTTTTCCGCTTTATTATCCGCAAGACTTCCACTCTCAACCTTTGTTCTTCTGTCACTCTTGGGTCAGTGAATTCCGACTTATCCATTCGAGATCTAGAAGGCTTTTGTTGGGTCTACTTACCTATAACTTTTCTTCTTCAAAGCCTTGCTCCAATCCAGGATGGAACAACACAAGTAGATATGTGCTAAGTTTAACCAAAGGATCGGAGGTTCAGGCCCTCCTTCTAGCTTCAAAATGTTAACGATATTTTTCGTCAACACCGGAGATAGGTCTATGGAAGTGGTTCTAAGAGAAAAATAGGTTGTTTAGTCTTTGCAAGTTTGAGTTAGCTCACGGTTTCCTAGGTATCAAGGTCTAGAATTCGAAAGAACAGTTACTATTCCCTCGATGGGATGAGTATCATGCTTAAGAAATTCAAGAACCAACAGTTATCCCAGGAGGATGAAATTCTAAGCACAACTCTTGATAAGGACTTAACGGATGGTAGGAAGGGGTTTTGTGCTAAGCTTATCAAAGGGTCTAAGCTTGCAGGAAGGGTCTGAGCTTGTAGGAAGGGTTTAAGCTTATGGGAAGGGGTGTTTCATTTGATATGGGAAAAGGCTTGGTCGAAGGTTTATATATATGTTAGAAACAAAAAGTAAGCTGCGGCCACCAGAACTAGGAAACATCATAGAAAATTCATAAAGAAATATCATAAGTATCGACTCACTCTTTATTGATCTTTGGTTTAGAATACAAAAATAGAATTAGAGAAATCCCCAAATGATTTAAGGATTAGGGTTTACTCTAGAGAAAAGAGTATAAGAACAAAAATGAGAAAAATCATCCTTAAAATGTGACCCCTAGGGTCTTATTTATAGAGAATTTGGGGCCTCTTCTGTTGTTGGGCCTGTAGGAGCCTCTATCAACCGCTTTTCTCCTCGGTTTCAGTTGTTTTGACTTCCGGCCACTTTGCGGTGCTGATTATAGCTTCCAAAGGGAAGGTCCCGGCCAGTTGAGGCTTCTTTGAGATTGATATGAGCTCTCGGTTGTATGCTTCCGGATGTAGGATTCTGGTTTTCTCATGAATACTTAAAGGAGCTTACCCTCATGATGTATGTAGATAGCTGCTGGTGTCTGTACTAAGTACACTTGTATGGATAGCCTGTATCCCTTTTAAGGTTCCAGTTCGTCTTCTGGTGGAGTCTCTGTGTATAGCCTGATCTTTCAGAAGGTTGTTCCGAGTGATTTTCCTGTTGTCTATCAATATGACCTTTGGGTGTTTATGCAGTAGACGTTTCGGAAGCTGGTTTCGGATAATCTCTATGTACTTCTAGTTTGATACTCCTGATACCCTCGCCTCCTGACGTATCGGTATTAAGAAGATTAATACCGATAGTCCTTCTGTCTTTCTGGGTTTCAATTTTTCCCCCTTCTTTCTTAGCTTCTGACTTAGATGTCCTTTTGCTATAAGATCCCCTAGCCGGGTATAGCCTGCCGGATATACCTTGTCAGATATACTCTGCCAGTTGGACCCTGCTGGATAGACATTGTTGGACTGGCCCTGTCGGATAGATCCTGTTGGTATTCTATAGCTTTTGAGTTCCTTTTTCCTAGGATGGTGCCGGTTTATGCATCTCTTGGATCATTCCTTCTTGCTCTTGGTTCTTTCTAGTGTTTGTGCTCATTTGATACCCCTTCACTTTCATCTTGTTTCGGAGTTAATTTTGGTAGTAACACAACACTCATCCAAATGCATTTCTTGATTTTAACTTTATATAGATTTACTCTTTATGAGTTTAATTATAATGATCAAATTAATTCATTAACAAATATGACTTGTTCGTATTTTGTCCCGTTTCAAGATTTTTCAACCTTTCGGATGAAGAATTTTCAATTGACATACTACTATAAATATAAAACTGAAGATTGGCACCCTTAGTACTTTATTTTCTAGTCATCCTTAGGGAATATTTTATTTTACATAATTTTGTCATAAGAACATATATATTTTTATCAACACAAGATCAAACATATTTTGCCATCTTTGGATTAAATGGTTCAATATATTTTATATTCGTGTAAGATCAAATATATTTTTGTTGAATATTTTCTTTTACATAATTTTATCATGTAAAATACATTCAAAATTTCTCAGTTAACCACCTAATGGTTTAGAAAGGTATTTTTGTAAAAACATTACACATATTCAAATTTATCGAATTATTTCAAAAGATTGACTAAAAGTTGTAAAGGTTAGTCATGCAGGTTAGATTTTCAATAATGTTAAATATTCGAATTACGTGAACATTGATCATTGTAAATTCAAACATAATTGATCATAAATAGTCATCGTTTCAATTGGTCATGGTGAAATATTTTTATTATTATTTTGAAATCAAGTTAACATTTTTAAAAATAGGATGAATACAAAAATAGAAAATTAAACATTCGACAACATGTCAAGTATAAAGAACCAAAACCTTGCAAACTTTTCTCGTTCTCCTTTATTTCCTATGCAAATATACAATAAAAACACAAACAAGCAAAGAAAACGACCTACGTTGATGCCGCCCGGCAGCTATTACTCTCTTCAAAGTCATTGTAGGCCATAACATCTTGTCAAAATCGTCAATATCTTAAACGCATCTCAATTTGGGTGAAATTTCAATCTAACTTTGGGATTTGAATGTTAACTGGATTTTTAATCCAACCAGAAGATCAATAGAATTTAGAAGTCAAGATAGAGACAAAATCACTTAAAACTCATCCAAAAAGATCAAAGAAGGACTAGGATGAGGCCCACAATAATTCAATAAAAATTATCTAAGTCTATGAATTGCTACTGATCCATAGGCTATGGGTCATTACTGATCCATAGGCTACCGATCGTTGTCGATCCATATCTACGGATCGTTAACTGATCCAAAAGGATCAATGTGATCCATACTGGGCTGCACCATCATGTATCCTATCTTCAAATTAGCATACTACCCAAGTTTGATTGTAATCTGATGTCTCTAGTATTAGATATTTGATGGATCGTGTAGTTTGGAAAGCAGTTCAATATACCTCGATGATGAATTGCAATCAAATGAAGGCTAAATCCTATGAAACTTGATATATCATTACATGGACATAAGAAAGCCATAGGAATCAACAATGGTCATAAAAACCCTAATTTTGTGTACATCACCAATCGATCATACTTACTCTACTCCCATTAATTCCTTTGGCATGACATTATCCCATCTCGATAAACCCACTGATGTGATTTCTCGACTCAGATCACCTCAAACTCCTATAAATGCTAACATACTTCTTTCATGAAGGCGGTTGGATTCTCCCTACCTGCATGCTACTAAAGTGTTTCTTCAACAAAATTCTTCTATAAGGATAGTCTAGCCAATCACCAAAAAGGCTATTGTGATCTATTCCAAACAGCATTGAGAATTGTGATATCAATTCTACCAGTTCCACGACATTTACTCAAACTCTTGTACTAGCAATCCTTGCAATGGGAAGTGGAAAATTAAGCTAATCTGGTAAAAGTGAATGTATGCTTAGTTAATAGATGAACCATTATAAATTTATGCCATCTTCTTTTCCTCCTCTTTATTTTTTATATTTCGTTTATTTTGTTTATCTATGCTCGATCTACGAAGAATCTAACGTAATAGCTCAAAGATGGCTAGTTTCTTCACAAGAATATGGGGTTAATGCCAATTTTGCAATTAAAATTCGATGCTTACTTTGAGAGTTGAACTCATGAAAAAATTCGGGTTATCAGATGTACAAGGTTCTGGAGGCCAGATCTATCACCAAAGCTTTGAAAGTCCGGGAATTGCCAACTAAGTGGAAAAGAAGGTGCTCCTAAAAAGAAAAACCAGCAAATCTGGTAGTAATCCTGCAACCTAGGAAGAAATACTAATGTAACCTCTATTTGTAGAGAAGTCAAAAATCCAAGTGGAACTTTTTCCCAAGGAGATGCCATTAGTATGGAGCTGGATATGGTAGTGGAAAATATGCATCAACAGATGAAAATTTTTGAACTTATGAAATAACTTTAATTCCCTAACGATAGAGAAGTCAAAATTCCCTAACGGATAAGACGAGTGTAACACCCTGCATTTAAGAAATAACTTCAATTAATAAAATAAGGAAATGGACATTTTGTAAATGTCGGAGTTTAGATAGAAACTTATACCATAATGTTCATGGAGATTTTCTAATTAACGTTCACATATAATGTTTTTCAAACGAAGTTCGAAAGGAGAAGTTATGACATATTCAAAGTTTTGGTATTGGAGATAATTACATATGTATAATTGATAACTTAAACTAATAACTTAATCTAATTATAGTTGACTGATTGATTGCTGACTAGTGTTAACATTCAAAAATTTGAATTGGAGGAAATGTATATAGTCAGAAAATTTCTTAAGAAGAGAAATTATTTAAAAGATATATAAGAACTGGAATTAAGTTAATTTATTAACTTACACGTTTATACGTACCAGTAAACATTTAAATTTAAATTTTAAAATATAATTAATTAGAAAGTATGGAATTAATGTGTATGGAATTGGAAAATATGGGATTAATGTGTGTATATTTACATATATAAGGAAAGAAATAGTAAAAGAGTTAATAACAATTAATGTGTGTTACAGTCATAATTAAATTACATTGCAACGACTGTTAATGTATATTAATTGGTAATTAACGTAATTTACAAACATGACAAATAAGATAGCAAAATGTTTATATGAAAATATATATAACCTCGATTAATTGTTTATATTTGAAGCTTGAATCTTTAAACATGCATAAATAATAAGTTAATAAATGGAAGAATTAAGGAAGGAGAATGAAATGACTAACAAATTGATGTTGTAACAAATAAGGATTAATGGAAAGAATGGTTTAATAGCATAAGCAATCAATCAACAAAATTAGTTACGAAATGTACGAAATTAATTAAGAGATTGATTGGGTCATTATATATATATATATATATATATATATATATATATATACACATACATACATACATGTATGTATGTATGTATAACTTGACAGTGAATAAATGAATGGAAAATTTAAATACATAAATGAATGTTATAATGCTGAAATGCAATAAAATAACGTGTTATTGAGGACATGGGTCGATTGCAGTCATGGTTAATGGACCATAATGGTTGATCGCCTGAAGTATGGGTCGACCGTGATGCGATATAACCGTGTCACTAACCAAAATTTGAACGGTAGGATTTTTTATAATTTTAGATCGGACAAACGAGGTTAGTTTGAATATCTATGATCAAACATATAGTATTCTTATTCACATGGTGTGGAAGCTCCATCATTTTTCTCTCTTCAAAACTTCTGGTATTTAACTAGTTAACACTAGTTACGCTGTTTGTTTTTGTTTCTAAAATTGAACTTTATTACATTTTCATTTTAGAGAGAAATTGGCCAAAATAATATAAATTGTTGCCATTGCAAAAGCTACATTTTCCAAACTCAATACCCAAACGAACAAAAATGAATCTAAAATTTACTGATATTTTAAGTACACATAATTAAAAGCATGTTTAAATGAAATTAACGCATTGAACCTATTTGATGTCAATGGATCGAATCGGGTTATGGTTGGATCAAGTATAGTTTCAAACTGGCCAAATCATTTCGTTTATTAAACAGGTCAGAAGTAACTTAATTTGAACCTGACGCAATTATAAACGGGATAACCCGATCTGAACCGTGTAACCCGTTTAATTTGGTCGAGTCGGGTCATATCGGGCCGTAAATAGGTCGTGGCGAGTTTGGTCGCGTGGGGTCATAAACGGGTCGAATGAACGCATTCAACTTCGTATATTTACCGAAATAGGTTATAAATAGTCACATACTAGTTGGATTAACTCCTAAAATGTGTAAACGGGTCACAAATGGGTTATAAACTGGTCAAATTCCAGTTTACGGGTCAAATGGGTTTTAAACTAGTCAGGGCAACCTATAATGGGCTATAAATGGATCAACTGGGGTTCAGAGGTCAAGTGGCTTGTAAACTGATCGGGTCAACCAGTAATGGGCTAATAAATGTATCAATTCGGGTTCACCGAATATGGCAAGATCAACTAACGTAAGCATAGACAGGTGATAAATTCGTCAAATTTGGGTTCATGAATCAATCTAAAATTCATCCGTTCATAGACGGGTTGGCCCAAAAATGATCGATCCTCTTATGTGGGTTGGGCTAATCTATTAATTTTTTGTGCAATCTTCAGATCATGCTAAAAAATCAAAATCCCCGTGTTGACCTTCCCCCCCCCCCCCCCAAAATGACTTATTTGTTACAACATCAATGCGTGTATACTTGCATATATAAGGAAAGAAATAGTAAAAGATTTAATAACAATTAATGTGTGTTACAGTCATAATTAAATTACATTGCAACGACTGTTAATGTATATTAATTGGTAATTAACGTAATTTACAAACATGACAAATAAGATAGTAAAATATTTATATAAAAATATATATAACCTCGATTAATTTTTTATATTTGAAGCTTGAATCTTTAAACATGTATAAATAATAAGTTAATAAATGGAAGAATTAAGGAAGGAGAATGAAATGACTAACGAATTGATGTTGTAACAAATAAGGATTAATGGAAAGAATGGTTCAATAGTGTAAGCAATCAATCAACAAAATTAGTTACGAAATATACGAAATTAATTAAGAGATTGATTGGGCATTATATATATATAATTTGACAGTGAATAAATGAATGGAAAATTTAAATACATAAATGAATGTTATAATGCTGAAATGGAATAAAATAACGTGTTATTGAGGACAAGGGTCGATTGCAGTCATGGTTAATGGACCATAATGGTTGATCGCCTAAAGTGTGGGTCGACCTTGATGCGATATAACCGTGTCACTAACCAAAATTTGAACGGTAGGATTTTTTATAATTTTAGATCGGACAAACGAGGTTAGTTTGAATATCTATTATCAAACATATAGTATTCTTATTCACATGGTGTGGAAGCTCCATCATTTTTCACTCTTCAAAACTTCTGGTATTTAACTAGTCAACAATAGTTACGCTGTTTGTTTTTGTTTCTAAAATTGAACTTTATTACATTTCCATTTTAGAGAGAAATTGGCCAAAATAATATAAACTGTTGTCATTGCAAAAGCTACAGATTTCCAAACTCAATACCCAAACGAACAAAAATGAATCTAAAATTTACTGATATTTTAAGTACACATAATTAAAAGCATGTTTAAATGAAATTAACGCATTGAACCTATTTGATGTCAATGGATTGAGTCGGGTTATGGTTGGATCAAGTATCGTTTCAAACTGGCCAAATCAATTCATTTATTAAACAGGTCAGAAGTAACTTAATTTGAACCTGACCCAATTATAAACGGGATAACCCGATCTGAACCGTGTAACCCGTTTAACTTGGTCGAGTCGGGTCATATCGGGTCGTAAATAGGTCGTGGCGAGTTTGGTCGCGTGGGGTCATAAACGAGTCGGGTGAACACATTCAACTTCGTATATTTACCGAAATAGGTTATAAATAGTCACATACTAGTTGGATTAACTCCTAAAATGTGTAAACGGGTCATAAATGGGTTATAAACTGGTCAAATTCCAGTTTACGGGTCAAATCGGTTTTAAACCGGTCAGGGCAACCTATAATAGGCTATAAATGGATCAACTGGGATTCAGAGGTCAAGTGGCTTGTAAACTGATCGGGTCAATCAGTAATGGGCTAATAAATGTATCAATTCGGGTTCACCGAATATGGCAAGATCAACTAACGTAAGAATAGACATGTGATAAATTCGTCAAATTTAGGTTCATGAATCAATCTAAAATTCATTCGTTTATAGAAGGGTTGGCCCAAAAATGATCGATCCTCTTATGTGGGTTGGGCTAATCTATTAATTTTTTGTGCAATCTTCAGATCATGCTAAAAAATCAAAATCCCCGTGTTGACCTTCCCCCCCCCCCTCCCACCCCCCCACAAAAAAAATGACTTATTTCTTACAACATCAATGTGTGTATATTTACATATATAAGGAAAGAAATAGTAAAAGAGTTAATAACAATTAATGTGTGTTATAGTCATAATTAAATTACATTGCAATGATTGTTAATGTATATTAATTGGTAATTAACGTAATTTTCAAACATGACAAATAAGATAGTAAAATATTTATATAAAAATATATATAACCTCGATTAATTGTTTATATTTGAAGCTTGAATCTTTAAACATGTATAAATAATAAGTTAATAAATGGAAGAATTAAGGAAGGAGAATGAAATGACTAACGAATTGATGTTGTAACAAGTAAGGATTAATGGAAAGAATGGTTCAATAGTGTAAGCAATCAATCAACAAAATTAGTTACGAAATATACGAAATTAATTAAGAGATTGATTGGGTCATTATATATATATAACTTGACAGTGAATAAATGAATGGAAAATTTAAATACATAAATGAATGTTATAATGCTGAAATGCAATAAAAAAAAGTGTTATTGAGGACAAGGGTCGATTGCAGTCATGGTTAATGGACCATAATGGTTGATCGCCTAAAGTATGGGTCGACCGTGATGCGATATAACCGTGTCACTAACCAAAATTTGAATGGTAGAATTTTTTATAATTTTAGATTGGACAAACGAGGTTAGTTTGAATATCTATGATCAAACATATAGTATTCTCATTCACATGGTGTGGAAGCTCCATCATTTTTCTCTCTTCAAAACTTCTGGTATTTAACTAGTCAACACTAGTTACGCTGTTTGTTTTTGTTTCTAAAATTGAACTTTATTACATTTCCATTTTAGAGAGAAATTGGCCAAAATAATATAAACTGCTGTCATTGCAAAAGCTACAGATTTCCAAACTCAATACCCAAACGAACAAAAATGAATCTAAAATTTACTGATATTTTAAGTACACATAATTAAAAGCATGTTTAAATGAAATTAACGCATTGAACCTATTTGATGTCAATGGATCGAGTCGGGTTATGGTTGGATCAAGTATCGTTTCAAACTGGCCAAATCAATTCGTTTATTAAACAGGTCAGAAGTAACTTAATTTGAACCTGACCCAATTATAAACGGGATAACCCGATCTGAACCGTGTAACCCGTTTAACTTGGTCGAGTCGGGTCATATCGGGCCGTAAATAGGTCGTAGCGAGTTTGGTCGCGTGGGGTCATAAACGGGTCGGATGAACACATTCAACTTCGTATATTTACTGAAATAGGTTATAAATAGTCACATACTAGTTGGATTAACTCCTAAAATGTGTAAACGGGTCATAAATGCGTTATAAACTGGTCAAATTCCAGTTTACGGGTCAAATGGGTTTTAAACTGGTCAGGGCAACCTATAATGGGCTATAAATGGATCAACTGGGGTTCAGAGATCAAGTGGCTTGTAAACTGATCAGGTCAACCAGTAATGGGCTAATAAATGTATCAATTCGGGTTCACCGAATATGGCAAGACCAACTAACGTAAGTATAGACAGGTGATAAATTCGTCAAATTTGGGTTCATGAATCAATCTAAAATTCATCCGTTTATAGACGGGTTGGCCCAAAAATGATCGATCCTCTTATGTGGGTTGGGCTAATATGTTAATTTTGGTGCAATCTTCAGATCATGCTAAAAAATTAAAATCCCCGTATTGACCTTGCGCCCCCCACCCCCACCCCCCTTCGCTTTTTTTCATTTTTCATATCCTAGTCTCGATGATTTTCATTGTTAGAAGCTTTAATTAAAGATTCACTTTTGATTTTGTTATATTTGTTTTGTTTCCATATTTTTCTTATATGATGGTGGTTTAAATATTTAATATTCTTCCAATTTTATTTGTTTTATGTTAAAAAATAATGATTTATTCTTATTATTTATTAATTGATTTGTTTAAAAAAAATAACAATTGAGTTTTTAGGGTACTTTCAACTTGTAACAGGGACAGAGGTCTAAAAATACATGATGAAATTCTTATAAAACGAAGAGGAATAGAAAATGCTTTCCTCCGACTTAAAACCATTGCTTTGAACAACTATGGATTATTGAAAAATTTTGATTTTTTTTGGATAGAAACCATAATACCATAGAAATTCTGAACAACATGTTACATGTCTTATGTGAATGGTGCCAATTCATTTTTGATATAAAAGAGAGCACGTTACCCAGTCACTGCTGTTTCAGTGCTAATCATGATGGAATTAAGAATTGGTCCATAACTTATCCATTCGTATTCATATTCTCATTATGGTCAACTTACTTATTTATCAACAGGAAGTTCTGTTTTTGGTCCTAAGACAACTTCGTTATTTAGCATGCCTTGACAAATGTTCACTTCCTTCTAGAATTGGCACTAATCATGACGTTCTACTTGCTTCAACTAAACTAATCATAAATACACCAGTTGAGCTATTCTAAGATATAAGTCTGGATTATGAGGATGTAAATGCCGCATCTTATACAGATAGTCATATGAAAACATATCGAATGAAGTTTAATTCTGGCATTGTTTGTACAAGTCTGAAACATGAACAGAAAATATGTAGCAACAATAGAAATATATATATATATTAATTTTTCAAATGAACATTTTTTGCATACTTTTCACAAAATTTAAATCAAGTTTCAAAGTCAAATAGAACAAACATGGATCAAACGTTTATAGTTTCTGTCTGAACTGGATGTTGGATGCTCAAACAAGATTTACAGGACTATCGATCAAATCTGAAGTAGGAAGCTTTTGAATGATCGACTCAGTAAAAGTCTGAAAAGAAATAAAACTAAGTAAATGATATATACTAAAAAGGGGGATCACGAGGGTTGTAGACTTGTAGTAGTGTATTGTGTGCCTGCACAGAAGTGGTTTTAAAAACTAACATATGGCTCCACTCTCTTATCTATATATATAGTGGCCCTGATAATAAATATTATTAACACACTCAGACAACATATATGCTCTCTAAACCATATAGATAGTTATGGACACTACTGTGATGTGTCCTGTAAAATGAGGGTAAGAGAAACATGTCTCCTCTTGATTATTTTATGTTTTTTTAACAGTCATACTTTTGACAAATTTAATGTTCATCTAACTGAAATAGGTACTGTTCGAAGGTTAAAAAAAAAGGTCATGCTACGGTTGCGGCAGTACAGGATGCTTTGGATGCGTGCCACATCCACAACGGTCGAAAGACACGATGATAAACGTTAGAAATTGGACCGTTGCAACAGTCCAATTTTTAGCGTACATCTTCTTCCTCCCCTGTAACACCTCCCCTCCGTCTTCCAACTCTCCACACTTTCAACATACAATCCTCGTCTTCTTCTAATTTCTTCCAAATAAGTCTGAGCATCAAAACAAGTTTTTTTGTTAACGTTGTTTTTGTTATTTTCAGTTATTCAACATATTGTTTTTCTATATTTTTCTGATTCAACTTACATTTCTATATTTCAGTATAGCCAACCAAAAAATTGTACATCACTGGACGTTCGAAGCAACTCAGATTATAATGCAATATGTTGTTGAAGCTTATGGTGCTTGTGGTAACAACAAAAAAAGGGTGCACAAAGCAGTAGCAGAAAAGTTCAAAATGTCGTACAGAACAATCCGAACATTGCACCGATAGACGAAAGCAAAATCCAAAATAGATATGATTGTCTTCGACGAAAGTGACTTAAATGGGATGACTTGATGAACAAAACTGGTCGTGGTTGGGACCCTAATAAGGAAACGGTTTCTGAAAGCGACGAATGATGGGAAGATCATGAAAAGCTCTGTGAACTTGAATTTTTATGGTTTATTTATAGATAGATACTTAAAATTTCACATTTATTTTATTTTTTATTTTTAGGAATTTGGAAGTTCTGCATATTATGCAAATATGTTTACTCACATCAACGATTTGGAAAAGGTGGTGGATTTGATATAGCAGAAGAAATATTATTTGTTACAGAACCCGACAAGAAAGTGGTATTCACAGTTCTAAAATTTATTGATATTTTAAGTACACGTAATCAAAAGCATGTTTAAATTAAATTAACGCATTTAACCTATTAGATGACAGTGGATCGAGTGGGGTTATGGTTGGATCAAGTAGGGTTCTAGTTCATTTTAAACTGGTTAAATCAACTCGTTTGTTGAATAGGTCAGAAGTAACTTTATTCGAACTTGACCGGATTATAAAAGGGATAACTCGATCTGAACGCGTAACTCGTTTAACTTGGTCGAGTCGGGTCATATCGGGTCGTAAATAGGTAGTGGCGAATTTGATCGTGTTGGGTCATAAACGGGTGGAGTGAAAACATTCAACTTCGTATATTTACCGAAATAGGTTATAAATAGTCACGATCAACTCCTAAAATGTGTAAACGGGTCATAAATGGGTTGTAAACTGATCAAATTACAGTTTACGGGTCAAATGAGTTTTAAACTGGTCAGAGCAACCTATAATTGGCTATAAATGGATCAACTGGGGTTCAGAGGTCAAGTGGCTTGTAAACTGATCGGATCAACCTGTAATGGGCTAATAAATGTACCAATTCGGGTTCACCGAATATGGCAAGATCAACTCACGTAAGTATAGACAGGTGATAAATTCGTCAAATTTGGGTTCCTGGGTCAATCCGAAACTCATCCGTTTATAGATGGGTCAACCCAAAAATGACTGATCCTCTTATGTGGGTTAGGCTAGTGTGTTAATTCTGGTGCAATCTTCAGATCGTGCTAAAAAATTAAAACCATATATTGACGTTGCAAACCCTCCCCCCCCCACACACACCCCTCCTACTCCTTGGCTTTTTTTCCCTTTTCCACTAGTCTATAGTTTTCATTGTCAGAAGCTTTAATTAAAGATTTACTTTTGATTTTACTATATTTGTTTTGGTTCCATATTTTTCTTATATGATGGTGATTTAAATATTTAACATTCTTCCAATTTTATTTGTTTTGTGTTAAAAAATAATGATTTATTCTTATTATTTGATTTGTTTAAAAAATAAATAACAATTGTGTTTTTAGGGTACTTTCAACTTGTAACATGGATATAGGTCTACAAATACATGACGAAATTCTTTTAAAACCAAGAGGATTGAAAAATACTTTCCTCCAACTTAAAACCATTGCTTCGAACAACTATGGATTACTGAATTTTTTTTGAAATTATTTGGATAGAAAGAATAATACTGTCAAAATTCTGAACCACATGCTAACTGTCCCATGTGAACGGTGCCAATTCATTTTTCATATAAAAGAGAGCATGTTACCCAGTCACTGCTGTTTCAGTGCCAACCATGATGGAATGCTGTTTTAGTGCCAACCATGATGGAATTAAGACTTGGTCCATAATCATCCATTCGTGTTCACATTATGGTCAACTTATTTATCAACAGGAAGTTCTGTTTTTCGTCATAAGGCAACTTCGTTAAATAGCATGCCTTGATAAGACGTTCACTTTCTTCTCAAATGGGCAATAATCAAGACGTTCTTCTTGCTTCAACTAAATTAGCCATAAATACACAGTTGAGCTATTCTAACATATAAGTCTAGGTTATGAGGACGTAAATGGGTCTTGATTCAACTGAACACAAATATGTTCATACATGTTATTTATGCCGTATCCTATAAGAAAGTCATATGAAAACATATCAAATGAAGTTTAATTCTGCCATTGTTTGCACAAGTCTGAAACAAAGCATATATATATATATATATATATATATATATATATATATATATATATATATATATATATATATATATATATATATATATATATATATATATATATATATATAAGAAAGTCATATGAAAACATATCAAATGAAGTTTAATTCTGCCATTGTTTGCACAAGTCTGAAACAAAGCATATATATATATATATATATATATATATATATATATATATATATATATATATATATATATATATACACATACTTTTCACAAAATTTAAATCAAGTTTCAAAGTAAAATAGAACAAACATGGATCAAACGTTTATAGTTTCTGTCCGAGCTGGATGTTGAATGCTCAAACAAGATTTACAGGACTATTGATCAAATCTGAAGTAGGAAGCTTTTGAATGATCGACTCAGTAAAAGTCTGAAAAGAAACAAAGCTAAGTAAATGATATATACTAAAAAGGGGGATCACGATGGTTGTAGACTTGTAGTAGTGTATTTTGTACCATAAGTGGTTTTAAAAACTAACATATGGCTCCACTCTCTTATCTATAGAGCATTTTTCGTTGGTCCTATTTTTATTTTTATTTTATTTCATTTTTAGCCTCCTTTTGCGAAATTTAGCCCTCTTTTGGTCATATGCATAATTAAAAAAAAAAAAAAAAAAAAACAACTGCCGACTCCTTTCCATTTCCTCCTCATTTCTCAAACTTTACCACTTCCAACCCAAAACCCCCAAACTTCAATTAAATCAAAACTCAAATTTCTTCAATTGATTTCAAGATCTAAATTAAATATGGCAAACTCTTCGAAACAGGAACAAGCTTTAGGTAATAATCTCTTTAAATTTTGCCAAGTTCTTTCAAAAGTAGTTTAGGGTTTTTTGATTTGTCGTGATTTTGTATACAATTGATTTCATGATAGTTGTTGAGATTGGAAATTGTAGTCATTTGATTGCTAGCTGATTTCATAGTATTGAATTGAAGATTGGAAACGGTATGTATTGTTTGTTATGGAGAATCAAAGATTGCTAGTTGATTTCATAGTATTGAATTTGTGTAGAATTGAAGATTGGCAGTTGTGTATTTGTCTTGGAGAAACATAATGCTCTATTTGTTATCATTGAATTATTGTAGAATATGAGGAGATGTTGCCCGCATCTGTAGACGACATCGTCTTATATTTATAGTCGGAACATCGCTCAAACAATGTGGAGTTGATGGTGGTAAGAAAAAAAATCTATTTTGAATAATAATAAGAATAAATGTGTGTGTTAACAAATTCAAAATTCAATTTTGTTATTATGTGGCAGGGCAAAACTCCTATTATTACCATCGAGCTTTCATCTAAGTAAAAGTTGGTCACTTCTAAACTTGTCGGTATGTTAGCGCTTCTTGAACATGCGGGCTTTCATTTGATACATCGCCTTAGATCCATACAACTTGACCGCCATCTTATAACGGCTTTACTTGATCGATAGAGACCGGAGACATCGTCATTCCACCTAAGATACGGTGAAATGACGATCACGCTGGAGGACATAGCGGTTTTTCTTGGCATACCCATCGATGGTCGTCCGTTCACCAATCCTGAACCCACTGATTATGCTGAGATGTGCGAGAGACTATTAGGATTATCTCCTCTAGGAGATTCGTGGTGGGGGCCCGAGATGATTACTATGACGTGGTTTAGGGAACAGCAAGCGGGGGACATTCCCGAGGATGCTTCGCGAGTACAGATGGAGCAACATGCGCGTGCGATTATACTCCATATTATCACGTCTCGTTTGGTATGTGACCATTCCAAATCTCGTGTATGGCTTAGATGGCTACATTACTTGGAGGACTTTGGTGAATGTCGGCAATATGCTCAGTGTTGCGCCGTGCTTGACTTCACATATGCGGAGCTATCACGGATGTCTTTAGGGCGGGGCGATTCCATTAGAGGTTGTCTTACATTGGTGCAAGTATTATAATTAATAGTTTTTCATTTTCAGGGATATTAGTTTATCGTTGCATCTTATGTTTTGATGCACGTATACTCGTTTACAAACTTGGTCGTGGACGTATCTCCCGGTTGGGAGAATAACTATGAAGAGATCGGAAATTTATATTTCTTTGCCTTTTGCTTCGAAGTACTATTACTGGAATTATAAATTGCACGTAGGAATTTTTTAATTTGCAGTAATAAATACTGTATGTTTTTTGTTACGACCAAAATTAACTCTGAAACCAGCTGATGGTGAAGGGGTATTGGAAGAATACAAGTGCAGAAGAACCTTCCGAAAACAGGAAGCCAAATAATAAAAAAGAATAGAAAGCCAGAAAGAATGATCTGGGAGCGACATACACCGGCACCTTCCCAGAAGGAAGAAACTTAAGGTCTACAGAACGCCAATGAAGTTCATCCGGTAAGGATCTATCCGACAAGGTCAGACCGACGAGATCCTTCCCACAACATCAACCCGACAGGGGGTCTTGTGGTGAGAAGCCATCCAGGTCAGAAATTAAGAAAGATGAAGGAAAAAGCTCCGCCTATGGGAACCAGGAAAGCCGAAAGGGCCTTCAACACTAACCCGCCTAATACCGATACGACAAGAGGTTGAAACACCAAGAGCATCAAGCCAGAAAAGTGTAAAGATTATCTGGAACCAATTTCCGAAACACCCACTACATAAATGTCGAAAGAACGTTTTGATAAATAATAGACAAATTACCTAGAACAACCCTTTGGAGCATCAGGATATAGCCGGAAATCCCACCAAAATGCAGACCGGAATCTCGGGAGGGATACAAGCTATCCACATTAGTCTACTCAGCACAGACGCCGACGGTGATTCCAAACCGGTAGATAAATACATACATAATGAGGGCAGGCTCGTCTAAGTATTCATGGGAAAATCGAAATCCTATATCCGAAAGAATATGACCGAGAACATACATACGGAAGCTCTAGGTACCTTCCGAAAAGTTACCACAACAGCAAGCATATATCCCCCTCGAAAAGGCTCCCAACTGGCCGAAACCTTCATCGAAAAAGCCATAATTAGCACGGTAAAGCGACTGAAGCAAAATGATCCAAGACCAAGGAAAAAGGCAGCCAACAAAGGCTCTTGAAGGCCCAATGGCCCAACAGCGGAAGGGGCTCCAAATTTTCCATAAATAGGACTCCAGGGGTCACATTTGAGGGGTGCTCTCTCATTTTTCATTCTTCTTATCTTTGTATCTCCTCTTACAGCCCTAAGACTGGGATCTAAGAAGTTCTTCTACTCTGGTTATGTATTCTAAATCAAAGATTAATAAAATGTGCATCC
Organism: Allium sativum; assembly: GCA_030737875.1. Classification (NCBI taxonomy): domain Eukaryota; kingdom Viridiplantae; phylum Streptophyta; class Magnoliopsida; order Asparagales; family Amaryllidaceae; genus Allium; species Allium sativum. The sequence continues at coordinate 191,168,560 of CM060927.1, read as the reverse complement.
ATATTCAAAGCATCTTGTTGTGAGTTTATCTTACTGTTTTTCTTAATCATTAATTGTCGTGGTTTACTTTTTATTTCCTACAAATGCACGGATTCTTGTCTGGACCTTCTTGCAGATCGAAGGGAACGCCCTTTCCTATAGGTTTAATCCTCTCCCATGAGCTTCTGCCCTCCCCACAAGCTTAAATGGTGTGGAGTCCCTCGCTATCCGACCATTGCAATCCTTTGTCAAGAGCAACAGATTAGTGATCCTTCTTTCCAAAGCTTCGACATCTAGGGACGGAGAACCAATCCAAGCATGCGAAGGCTAAACAACTTACTTCTTTCCCTTAGATCCATCACCATTGACCTATTGACGAAAAATATCGTTAACATTTTTCCGCTAGAACTAAGGCCTTGAACCTCCGATCCTTTGGTTAATCTCACCACGTATCTACCTGTATTGTTCCGTCTCGGATTGGACTAAGGCTTTAGAAAAAAATATGGGAAAGAGGTCCCGACAGAAGCCTTCAGAATCTCGAATGAATAAGTCGGAAATCATTGACTCAAGAGTGGCAGAAGAACTAAGGTTGAGAGTGGAAGCCTTACGGGTAATAAAATGGAAAAGGGAAATGGAACAATATGCTTCCAATATCGAAAATTATAGCTATTCCCACATAGGGAAAACCCTGTCGCCTCCTCCAAATGACTCTACATCCAAAGCTATTAGCATTTTCTCTTACCTAAAGAAAACCCTCCTCAGGCAAGTTAGAGGGACAACGCTTGAACGAGAAATAATGGACAATTTCGACCACTTCGCCGACAAATGGTCCGAAGGGATAACATCTCAATCTCAGTATGTTTCGGAAGGAAAGAACGAAAGTGTAGGCACAACACCTAGGCAGGGTCACAATAGGATTAAACCCCAACAGCAGGAAGAAGGGCATACGCCAGGGTTACCTAAGGAATACTACCTCACCACTTCGATGGAGAATATTTACTTCCTAACCAAACACGAATTCAATTATTAGACACTCACGAAGAAAAAGCCCAAGTACGAAAGGAAAACAGGAGCGCCCTACTACTATTACCAAATTATTAATGGACACGAGACTAATCACTGTAGAATCCTCGGGGAAACCACGTTAGCTTCATCAGCCAAGGCCAATTGCGAGGATTTATGGAAAAATCAAAGTGAATTCGGTAAAAATCCTTAGGAAAAGGATTACTAAACATGTTCAAGGGTACGAAAAACCCTCCTCTTGGAATTTAAAAGGAAACCTAAAAGGGGTCAAATCGTAAATGGATTAAATCCTTCGTCATCACCAAATTGGTCAGGACGAGGCATCCCCCGGAGGGAGATGGCATGTTAGTCTTTATCCATGCCCAAATCAGAGGGGATAGGGTTAAAGCATCAAAAGCGTAAGCCTCCATTTCACACCAGAAATAGTTGTGGCAGTGCATTTAACCTTAGCATGCCCTTGTAGAAGACTACGCCCTGCCTCTATTAGAACTAAGCATGTCCTACCTCTACTCGAAGAAGAGCACGTCCTACCACTGCTTATGTTTCGTGTTACCCGCAGAAGGGAACGCAAACCGCTGTAATCGCCTACGATGGTCAGGATAGGGCACCCCTCGAAGGCGGGTGGCGTATAAGCCTCTATCAGAACCTACAATGGTCAGTATAGAGCATCAAAAGAGTAAACCTTAGTTCTGTGGCTACGACGGCCCCGTCTAAGTTTGTATGACCTTATAATCACCTAAAATAGTCAGGATAAGGCACCTCATGGAGGGAGGTCGGGTAAGTCCTTGGGCCTTACTTGTGGATAAGCTAGCCAAGTGCACCGGTCGCATAGGCCAGAGAGTGGCCAACAAAGCACATACACCCTATGCTTTGACATCAAAAGCCCAGGGAGTGGCTCAGGAAGCACGTACAACCTCTACTTGACAAATCAAACGCAGGAAGAGGTTTTTGGTCCTCTATCTATATGATAATATCTGAAACTGGGTTAGTTCGGTTCTGCGCAATACCGGAAGTGATTTCCGGTCTTCAATCAAAAATACCGAAGCAGGTTCCGATTTTCTATATACTAATACCCGAATCTGGGTTAGTTAGGTTCTCCGCAATACCAGAAGGGATTTCCGGTTTTCAATCAAAAATACCGAAATGGGTTCCTGGCCTTCAATCCATATTAATGCCCGAATTTGGGTTGATTTGGCTCTTCACAAATGCCTGAAGGAGCCCCAGTCTTCTAACTATATTAATGCCAAGTTTGGGTTGATTCAATGCTTTGCAAATACTGAAAGGGGCTTCACGGTCCCTAATCTTTAATTATTCGAATAAGGGTTATTTGGGGACTTCAACTAAAGCCGAAAGGGGGTCTCTGGCCTATAGTCTCTAATACCATAATCGGGATCAATTCAGTTCTTCACAAACATTGGAAGAAGCAACCCAACCTCGTCCTGACGCCAAGCCCAAGCGCAAATCTCAACCGGATGTAGGGTTTCGATCTCAAAACAAGGTATCCAGATCAGGATTGGTTCGAATTCTCAGAGCTAAAAAAGAAAGAGTTAGTCAACCCTCGTCCCAACTCAAATCCGGCTTGGAAGCGCATTTCAGCCATTATTAGGAGCAAACTGGTAACCTCCCTCATTTTTTGCTTAGGAAAGTATCTTTGATTTATACAAGTGTATCGAATGTTTGTAGTAACACATGAAAACACGAATGAGCACTAAAGATATTTCATGTTTAATGCACTTCGACAATGTTAATCCTACCAAGAGCACAGGACGCTATATAAAATCCCATAAGACAAACTCCTAACAAAATGCGCCGGAGATGTGCACCTTATCATGGAATAACCATAACTAAAGAAAAGAGTTTCTACTGAAATGCGTGGTCACATGTTAAGTAATATCATTGTAAACCCTACCCCTATTCGTAAATACCGTCGTTATAGAATACTATACTCCACTGGCAAAATGTTGTATATTTCACACATGATATGATTGTTTACAAGGAAGTTTATAAGATGAATACATCTTCAAAAAAAATCTATGTCTCAACACTGCAACTCCCGTACAAGCAATAGTCTAGCCCTCAATAGAATGCTTCTTATTCATGGGACTAGGAAGAAGTTGCGGAGCATGAATTGTAGTATATAAGAGCCCGTCGACTTTTTGCATCTTTTTTATGACCATGCATGAGTCATCCAAAGGTTTAGGCTACCACTTTAAAGCTTGATTGAAAGCCTTGCCCATTTCACGAAGGTTTTTGTCTTTGTTCTTCAAGTCAAAGGCATCTTTGCGCAAAGACTGTTTCTGCATTCATAATTGCTTAATTTTGGAAGTATAAAAGTCAGTACGATGAGTGTTGCCCTCAATTCCCTTCCTATCATAGAAACCTTTCGTGTTGGCCTTAACCTCTCTATGCCACCTAGCAGCAAGGGAATAATCCATTCCAAGGGAAAGTCTCTTATCTCAAGCTCTAAAGATTCGGATCCCATCAAAGCCCGTGAGACACCAGAAGTAGAGATTCCAAGAGCACATCCAAAGAAGAATCCCCATTCTTTACATTTTGCCAGTACGTCTTTACATCTCGCCTCTAAGTCAATAGCTTGACGCTGGAGTTCATCCTTTTTGTCCATCAAAATCAATAGAAGGAATTGTCTTTATATCCCTCTTCGCTTCTAGGATGTTTTTATCCTTTTGCTTTATTTGAGCCTAAAATACACCTATTTATTCCTCAAACATTGCATAAACGGCTCCCCGGATAAGGCAGATCCATCATCAATGTCGGTAAGAGAATTCCCCAGGAAATCTCCTGAGCACAAAGTAAGTAAAACACCTTTATCTATGAAAAAAGAAGTGTCTTCGGGTGAACTTTTCTGTTTATATAAAAAAATAATCTACCGTTTGTGAAATTAACTTCCAGAAGACATCATTATTTGAGCGCCAAAAATACATGCAACAAAAAGAGAATGAATGTGAATATAATTCGCGTCCATACGCGCTATTGTCAACTAAAAAGAATACAACAAGTTATTTTCTCTCCCCAATACTCCTTTCCTTCATGTTACATATTAACTTCACATGATGAGTTCTAAGTTTCTTTAATATTGTTTACACCAAAACTTGGTTCAAACACCGATGGTACAAAAACCGTACTTCACCAACAAGGTTAAAATATAAATGGAGCCACACTCAATGAATTGAGATTAAAAATGCAAAGGAAACAAAATGAAGGCGAGATTTTAATGTGGTTCAGTCTTGAGCCAGGCCTACATCCACTGTGAAGGTGATTTAAATTATCATGATGTCATTTACAAGATACATCAATTCTCGTTTTTTATACAACTCCTCGTTCTCTCAATATATTCTCGCTTTCACATACAAAACTTGCTTAGATTTGCGGGATTCGATGAAAGAATGGCAGAATTTATGGAGGAAAAGGATGGAAGAGCCACGAAGGAAGAAAATGCCTTCAATCTTTTTCATTTATAGGATTTGAATGGATGCCATGGCCAAGTGGATGAAATACCTTGGAATGGAGATCGTGATCATGGTTGAAATGGCTGAGGACAGAATTTAGCAGCACTTCGTGGTGGCCAGAAGTCTCCCCCTTTCCAGTGGCAGCCATGGCCTATTTATAGGTCAGCCTCCCCCGAAGAAATGAATTGGAGTTCCTTTTTGTAGGCTACAGATCGCCTAGCTTATTAATCACCAATATGCCACTACTTAGTTGTAGCCAACTGATGACAGTTGTTTCCAGCTGTCTTGGACGAGCGACTTCGTAGGAGCAAGTAGATGCATAAGAACAAGTTATTGCCTCAGCCTTGGCATATTGAATAGATGGACAGGCAATGAGTGCACATGCGCGACTTGTCAAAGCTTCCCGGTTAGTATAAGAATGATCGACCGGATTTTGTTAAGCCTTTTGCAACTGCTTGGTTGGAGCATTGTATCTGATGGTAGATGGGCGATAGATCGAAACTTGTAAAGGTATCATATGTGCAGACACTCTTAGCTTCTTTGCATTTCCTGATTTAAGCGACCGACTTCTTTGGACATAGACGACTGGTTCTCTAAGCTGCGCTCATTCGCTATACTCTAGGTTACGCGCAAACGACCCTTGGATATCAGAGCGGGCAATCCATATTTTAAGTATGAATCTCCTAAGCTTGCTGGGGTCACCTTGCCTTTTGGCATTGTCGAGCCTAGCTGTATGACTAGTGCGAGACCCATCAATTTTGATGTTATGTGTTCTTCATTGATATACTCAGCTTTGGTTATGTGAGACTATCTTCTACTTTATTTGAACGACCAAAATGTCTTAGATCGCTCATGTAAGTCTAAACTCTGCAGCAATCGTCCTGTATGTTTTATGAAGACTTGATACACAAATTAGGGATAAACATTTTCCCCTCGAAGTTCGTGATTTCCTAGTTTCACGGAAGATTATGGACTTCGAATGAAGAAAGAAAAGAAAGACTGTAGCAGTTTGGTGAATTAATTCTTCGTTTTCCAAGGGGTTACATGGCTCTTGATTGTTCTGGATTGACTAAGATCAAGTCGCTCGCACTGCCAGGCACAACATACTGGTTCAGGGAGTTAGTTTTCTGGGGTTATTATAATCGTTTAGCTGGTTTGTCTTGATTTTGACGAGGCTGACGTGGCAAGGACAACTCGGACTAGCTTTCTTTATATGCCTTCCCCATTCCATCTCTTTCCTGAAGAAATCTTTTGATGGCAGCTCTGTACTGGAAAACTTTACATGGTAATCCACACTCTTAATTTTTGTCCTGATTTTCCTTAAAAAATTCTCAGTACTCTTAGCTCATTATTTTGTTTAATGCTTCCAGTAACTTTCGGTTGATTAAGGCAACTTTTCATTTAATCCAAAACACCATGATTGTCTTAGACGAGTTTTCTCTTTTTACTCTGTCTTATTTTGCTTGAGTAGTTGTCGATTTCATAGATAGTTTTGAGCTAAGGAGTTCCTAATTGAGGTTCGATCAGTTTGAATATGGATTGGGATTTTGGCAACAATTAGGTCTGTTTGATGATGATGTTGCTTCAATGTGAACCTGAATGACATAAAACTTCTTTTTTTAAAAAAAAAATGAACTTTGACTTTGATTTTGCCTATCAGCCGTTTGCTGGAATGCCTCAGACATTGTTGGCTTAGACCAAGTGGAGGTTCAACTTGCGCTTGAACTTAGTTGGGTTGCTTTGACAATTATCCAAACTTCAAATTGAAATAGCCATTTGATGTCCCACATATAATGAAATATCATTTGATCTTTTCTTCAGGCTCAAGGATGAAATTATTTATGTTAAAAAGACCAAGGAAGAAAATAGTGAAGATGGTTGGCAGGAGAAACAGGCCGAAGAGTTGAAGAAACTTGGGAAAAAGTGATCCCCGAAGATGTCGTTCACCGGATGAACCTCTCGTCCCGGATATTCAAGCTGATTCTACAAAACCACCATTGGATTGTCCGTCCATCACCTCAAACTCTGCCGATCTTCAAACAATCGTTGATAGGCCTCTTTATGTTTCTAATCCATGTCATCCAATACTTGTTGAACGATTCGAGGGTTGGTGTTTAGAAGGTATACACTCTGACTTGGACATAGACCAGTATGACAAATGAATTATCGCTGGTAAGATGGATGCTATGAAAGACTGCGTGTTGGCTGAATTTAACCAGTTGGAGGTGCGTCCAATTTTGATTGGAGGCCTATTGTAGAAGTTAGGGATTACATTGTAAAGCGATTGGGTGCTTGGCACACTCTTGCTGGCAATCTTTAGAGGTTGAACAGAGAGAACATTGAATGAATCCATGCTTTGGAGAAAGATAAATTTGAGCTTATCAAGGCCATTGAATCCCAGGAGAGGGCCACTACTTTTTCCACCTGAAAATTATAACTGGCTAGCTTTATCTTTAATTATTTCTACTATTTGTCTTGATGTGCCGTGTTTAGACTGACTTGTTTATACGGGTGCCAGCCCTGTTGATTACCATTTGCTTTGTTGGTGACTTTATGACTGATTTAGGCTTTGGTTCGTGGTACCGTAGTTTTTTTTACATATACATATATGGTTTAACTATCTTCTCGTTGTTGCGTCGCGCGTTGCACCTTTATCGCAGTTCATTTGTATGGTTGAGCACTTTGTTAATCGTACGGCTGCACCCGACGTATGATGTGTAAGATTAACATTACTGGTTCATTGTAATCTTAGATGTTCACGCATTTACCCATGTTTTAGTAGCTTGTTAATTCAAATCCTTTGGCGTTCAAACTTGAAAATGTGCCCCATGGAATGGTTTATGCTCTACATATTTAATTAGCATTTTTCTCTTGATTAAACATGCCTTTTTATATATATACATGTTTGTTGTTTTTTATTAAAATGTATTCAACCCCACACATCACTGACTCAGTGACCCAAGACCTTTGGAGACTGGTCTTGAATACGTTCCCCCAGGGGAGGACTTGGGTTTCAAGTTTTTGATCCATTCTAGCTCCCGCTCTATTTCATTATTTTAAATTTAAGAAAGACCAATAATGAATACCCCCTTTCGGCTAGGATTTCTGTTACCCCCTTTCGGCTAGGACTTCTGCTACCCCCTTTCGGCTAGAATTTCAGTTACCCCCTTTCGGCTAGGTTTTCTGTTTACATTGGTCTTTCCAACTTTATGTAGGATCTAAATTAACCCTAGAGTGGGGGTGAATAGGGTTTAACGCAGATTTTCACAGAATGATTAAATAATCACAACACAGATTAAAAACAGAATAAATGCAGAAAATAAATAACACACAGATATACCCAGCTTCGGCAAAACCCTGCCTACTGCTGCATTCCCCAAGGTTTCTACTAGGAGTTAAAACAATCTCTACACTTACAATCCCCTGTAAACTTGAGACACTCGCTCCCAACTGTTATTAACCTTATGCTTAAAACCCAGCACTGGTTTCTATCCCCGAAACCATATTTCCCTGAATCACAAACCCTGTAATTCGTCTCCCTAGTTTTAGAGACAAACTAGAAAACTCTGATTTGATTACAACTTGAATCTAAAGACGAAGAAAAACAAAACAAATTTAAAAACAAATTCAAAACCCTTAGGAGTTAAAATAAATGGGTCATCCTCCTTTTAAAACAAAGTTTGGCCGACCCCTTTATACTTGCTTCACCACTTTTCTTTTTGACCCGATATCTTTTGCTCTGAAATGAGAATGGCGGTCGCGATAATGTCTAGGGTTTGCATTTCCTCCTTGAAATTGAAGATTAAAGTGATGATTGACTTTAGGGTTTTGATTCTCTTTCAATCTGGAGGCTGCCATTCTGTCGTGTGATGATCTCGAGTTATTCAGAGTCTATCCTCTTCGATTTGATGTTGAATTCTGGATCCAAGCTTTCTCCTTTCCTGGTATTAATTTTAATTTGAGATTCAGTTTTAATTGGTGCTAGAACTTGGATGAGATTATGCCTGTGATGATTGGTGCTATTTATAGGGTAAATAGAACCCTCTAGAACAATAATTCTCTGATTTCGACTAGTGATTTGGTCGTGGTATATACGGATATATTTGGCTTGATTTTAGATGAGTTTTGATTTTGAATTAGCGTGATTTCTGGAATTTTAGATCTTAAAACTTGCGTGAGAATTTGTTGCTTTGAATTGGTCCTTGAATTCTGGAATTATTCCTTATTTTTGTGGCTTGACTTCTTCAATATTTCTCTAAATAAAACTGATATAATACTTGGTAAAATCAGTTTATACTTGATCACTTCTTTGAAGAACTGTCGCTATACTCCACTTGTTCATCATTGTTGACTATATGAAAAATATACTTTGAAATTTATTCCAAATGTTGTATGCTGTCTTTGCCATTAATTTTTTTTTAAAATTTGGAACTTTCCTTATATCTTCCGCATTGATCTCTTGCAAAAAAGTAAAATAAAAGACTGTACATTATTATTTTTCCTGTGTGATATGTTCATGCTATTTGACCATTAGTTTGCCATGCTTCTTAAGAACTGATACTACATTTGAATTCTCCCATGATTATTTGAACAAAGTCCTTACTAGTGATGTTGCCATTTCCATCTACATTTTGTCGACCTAGGTCTGGTAACTATGCACATGACCATTGCACTTAACACATGTACCATATGTTTTGATATGTTTGTGGAATGCTTCTCTCCTTTTTTTTATTACACTTACTTGTTACATGTACCTCATTTGTTTGAGCTGTTTCACTGTGTAGCATGACACATAGGCAGAGTAATAACCACACTGTCTTTTACCGTACATGCTTGATAACTTGTGTTACTCCATGAATTGTTATGATCTTAAAAACTGTCTGGAACCATGTCTGTTTTGCTTTGATGCTTACTGCCCTGCGCCATTGTTTCTGCCCTGTTTATTGTGAACACTTGAAATTGTTGTGTGATCTTGGTGCTATCTTCACCACTTCCTCGACCACTTTCTAGTATTGGCTCCCATGTTTGACTGGTTCCACCATTGTTTACATTCACCTGAAACACTGTTTGGACTTGTACCACGACCTTGTTGTATTCATGTATCATTGCTATTTTATTATTGCACTGAATTCTTCATCCTTGTTACTGCTTTATGCACTTTTTCTCCTGAGCATCCTTGATGACATTCTTGTGGTGCACGCTCAAAATATGTTGTCCATACTTCAGACCAGTTGTATTTGCATTTCTGTGTTGTGATTGTTGTGTGTCCACTTGCACTTGCAATCTGTTTTCATACATGTTAGACCTGTAATCTTTGTCCTTTTGCACTTGCACCATTTTGGACATGTATGTGCTCTGTGTTTATTGACTTGACAATTGGAGTATGCATTTCATTTAAATGCTTTTACATGCCTTGTCCCTGACATTTGTTGCATTCATGTTGTTCATGCTGAGTTGTGCTCCATATGTTCATCCATATGTATTTATGCTCCATTTGAAATTGCTGCACTTTCTTGAACCTGAAATGTTTCATCCATATGAATGCTATTGTGTGATCATGTTGCTCGACCATACTAATCCCATCAGATATTGCATTTAGTTTCACACATATTTGGTATAATTATGAACCATTTTTGCTTGAATACACTTGGTTATGTAGTTGCTCCATTTACTATACTTGCTGTTTTGCATTCTCGACCAGTTTTCATTGTTGTTTTGATTTGAACCATGTTAGTGTTGTTTTGAAAATTGATTTGATCTCGACCACTTGCACACTGATTTGCACAGAGTCGAGAAGGTCCACGTGCTACTCCTCAGTTGCACACTGATTGGCGAGGCAGCGCACACGTGAATACACGTGTGTACATGCAGCCATCAAACGAGTTTTTCTGCCTCTGTATATCTGACCAAGTCTAGAAAAGTGATGAGAAACACACCGTAATTCTGAGGCAAAATAAAATTTAAAAATAATTTTTATTTGCTTTTATTTAATTTTATTTTTGTTGCAGTCTACTGTGTGTTCTTCTGTATGTGACAGGTATGAAGGTGGACTGACTAAAAGCTGTGAAGACAGAAGATTGAAGATGAAGACAAGAACAGTGTTAGTGCTATTGTATATCATAAGTAATGAATGAACTGTAATGAGGGGCTGTGGAATAATTGTACTGATTGTATGTAATAAACAGATTTGGTTGAAATAAAATATTATTTTATTGTTTTCAAATAAATTTGTCTATCGAAATCAGTTTATTTACAAGTACATTTTCCTGTGATGTGTTTAAATAGTGGAGTTATAAATAGTTGTACTGTTTGAATTTTTGAAATATAATAATTAATTTAAATAAAATATTGTATGAATATATGAATGTCTGTACAGTCGTATTCTATTTAAATATAAATATTATATTCCTGTCTGTGATGTATATATATAGAACAGTACAGTAACACACATTTAAAATAATATTTATTTGGTTGTTATCATCAAACAAAAATCATATAATTGTGTATACAACACTGTTATATATACAAAAATCTCCCCCTTTTGATGATGACAAACAAATAAAAGATTTTGAATGTGAAATATATTACTCCCCCTATTTGTTTGCTCACCTTACAACTGAACTCCCCCTATATATGTGGAAAATATGAATGATGAAATACAATTGACCATTCTCCCTCTAGATATTTAATTTCCAATCTTAAAATATTTTTGAATTAAATACTCATCAATCAAAATCTTGACCATTCTCCCCATTTTGTTATCATCAAAATGATAATAGAAATTGAAACAATGATGAATATAGACTAAATATATATTCAGATTAAGAGAGAGAATATATATAGCAAATCCCATTTAATCAAACAAAAATCATAATAATCTTTAAATCAGAAGCAAATTTCACTTTCAGAATGAATGGATTTATGAGGATTTATAGAATGAGGAGAGTTCAATAAAAATTGAATATTTGAATATGAATTTTGAAGATTTTAAAAATACTCAAAGATGTGTTAAGCACTTTCTAACCACGTATAGCCCAAAGGACTTTTAAATGGGGTTAGTAGTAAATTAACTTTATCCTCTCTAATGAGTTCCATCCATGCACAGCCAAAAGGTCTTTTAAGTGAGAATGGAAGCACATAGAGATTAAGGTAATTCACCCATGCATAACCGCGAGGATTTGTAAATGGGAGTGAATACCAAGGATAAATTATTTATTTATTCATTTATTATTTATTTTATTTTTAATTTCAAGAATAATTAGAACTCCCTAAATTAAATAAAACCATGATGAATGACAGAAATATGGTAGATATAGAAGATGGTCGTGAAATAAGCTCTAATTCAAAGATATTATAAAATCTCTCCAATCATCATGAGATTTAAAATAATATCTCCTCTAGTTATGAATTATACCATAGTCACAACTCATCACATTTTCATAAATCTATCAATAATTTTGATGAGTCTCAAAACGGTTCAAATTAATCAATAATTTCAATTTTTGAATAAATAATCAAAAATAATTTTAAAATTGAAATATCAATTTCAAGAGGAGTTTTTGAAAATATCAATTTCAAGAGGAGTTTTTGAAAATATCAATGCAAGTTGAAAATCAGTTTCAAAAATCAATCAGTAGAAAATGGAATTTTCTAATATTTCTAACACTGATTGCTCCTAGACATTTTTTTTAAAACTATTTATATATTTAATTCAAATTGCCTATGAATTTTAACTAAATCCAATCACTGATTTTCTAACTTATCATTTAATCACCAACACACTTAAAATGATTCAAATCAATTTCCTTATCAGAGCAGCACAAGATCATTTTCAAAGCAAGAGTCACAAGTGATATTCTCAGAGAATTTTTAGACAAGCACAAGAACCATTCAACAATCAAATCTGAAGATAATTATTCGAAATTACTTAAAAAATCAAATTTTTTCATAATCCAAGAAATTCAATAGTTAATAACGAATGATTTCAGAATCAGCCAAGTAAAAAATAAAGAAAATAAAAACAATAAAAACTAAAAAAGGGAAAAAAATAAACTAAAAAGGAAATAAAATAAAAATACGAGTTTAGAGGTCATACCTGACTTACCATAATCGATGTGATCCATGAATCTTCAACTCTGAATCTATGGCTAAGGAACTTCAAACAATTCAATAAAGTGGAACAACTTAAATTATATCTCTTTTAAGCACAGTCGTTCCTTAGCCTCCCTCGGTACCTAAATGACTATAGAATCGAGTGGTCTAACAAAAATTGTTTTACCACTCTTATCTTTGTTTACACGTTTTGGTACCCAAAACCGTTTATATAACAATCCATTACTGTCCACTACAGTACCCTTTGGAACCCAAATTTGTTTAGATTTATTCAAATTTATTTTGTTATTTTTTAGAATCCAAACAGATTTAAATGAATTATTTTTAAACGAGTTATCAATTTGTTTATGATTTGGAAAACCTTTGAAATTATTAAATTTCAAAAATCCAATTTGATCATTTTCAAAGCCAATTAAAGGATTTTAAAATCATTAAAATTTTGTTTTTCAACTTGATCAGATTCAAAACCAAGTCCCTTTTTATTCTGAACAAAAAATTGATTTTTTAACAACATATTCAACGATTTCTCTCCTTTATAAAATTTAGACAAAGCTGACTCAAGTCGTTGAATTTTAAATTTAAGATCGCTATTTTCTTTCATTAAATTTGAACAACGATTAATAGCGATTTTCCTCTTTTCAGCATCAGTTTGTTTTAAAATCAAATTTTCGTTTTCAAGTGCTTTGATTTTAGCATTGGACTTGGAAATTTCAATTTCAAATTGTTTTCGCTTATCAAAATCAAGTTTTTCAGATTCTCTAAACTTTTCAATCTCTTTTTCAAAATCATGATTTTCGTTCTTCAAATTCACGTTTTCGCTTTTAAGTAACTCAAGATTAGTTTTTAATTTCAAAGAATCATTACTTAAAAATTGACATTTTTCGCATTTTGAAAACAGTGAATTCTTAAACTTTTCAAGTTTTCTTTCTAAACCGTTATTTTCTTGAACTAGTTTTGACCTATCAGATTTCAATTTCTTAACTTTTAATTCAAGAGAATCAACAGTTTTCGTGAGGTCGTGACACATTAGAATTAATTCTTTATAGGTAAAATTCGATACCTCAACAGAATCCTCTTCACTACCTTCTGAATCAGATTGAGCCATAAGACACAAATTAGCTTCTTCATCATCACTTTCAGAAACTTCTTCTCCTTCCTCGTCATCCCATGTAGCAGCAAAAGCCTTCTTCTTCCTTCTGAACTTCTTCCTCTTTTCATTTTTAAGCTGTGGGCAATTTGGTTTGATATGTCCGGGTTTCTTGCAATTGTAGCAAAACACTTCATCTTCTGAACTATCTAAACTTTCGAACTTGTCGATTTTTGAATTCTTCTTTCATGGTTTGTATTTTCCTTTAACCCACTTTTTCAAAACCATGGCTAGCTCTTCAGCGGGATCATCATCATTACTTTCAACAGAATTATTTAGAGCGATCGTCTTTTTCTTTGATTCAGAATCCTTTCATTCTTCTCTTGCTTTAAACACCATCTCGTAAGTAATCAGATTTCCAATCAACTCTTCCATGCTTACTTTATTCAGATCTTTTGATTCTTGTATCGCTGTCACCTTAGCTTCAAAATTCATCGGTAGCACTCTCAATATTTTTCTGATCAATTCCACTTCGGTATAGGTTTTGCCAAGAGCTTTTGCATTGTAGACTAGTGACGAGAAGCATCCATACATATCTTTTATATCTTCGTCTCGTTGCATAGAGAAATTTTCATATTTGTTGTTGAGAAGATCGAGACGAGATTCCTTCACCTAAGAGGTACCTTCGTGTGTAACCTCCAACGTATGCAATATTTCCTGCGCAGTCTCACAATGAGAAATTCGATTAAATTCAGTTTTATTAAGAGCACAGATTAAAGCATTCATCGCTTTGGCATTAGTTGAAAATAATTTTTTATTAATAGCATCCCACCTGTCATTTGATTTAGGAATTTCCACACCACTAACAATAACAGTGGGAGATCTATAACCCGTTTCAATAATATCCCACACATCATAGTTGACTGAACTCAAATAAATTTTCATCCTAACTTTCCAATATGCATAATCAATTCCATTAAACATTGGTGGCCTAGCTATGGACTGACCCTCAGAAAACGCGTTATTGGACAGATTCATTACTCTAGAGTTAAAATAAAATAAAATCACCTGCTCTGATACCACTTGTAGGATCTAAATTAACCCAAGAGGGGGGTGAATAGGGTTTATCGCCGATTTTCACAGAATAATTAAATAATCACAACATAGATTAAAAACAGAATAAATGCAGAAAATAAATAACACACAGATATACCCAGTTTCGGCATAACCCTGCCTACTGCTGCATTCCCCATGGTTTCTACTAGGAGTTAAAACAATCTCTACGCTTACAATCCCCTGTAAACTCGCGACACTCGCTCCCAACTGTTATTAACCCTATGCTCAAAACCCTGCACTGGTTTCTATCCCCGAAACCAGATTTCCCCGAATCACAAACCCTGTAATTCGTCTCCCTAGTTTTAGAGACAAACTAGAAAACTCTGATTTGATTACAACTTGAATCTAAAGACGAAAAAAACAAAACAAATTTAAAAACAGATACAAAACCCTTAGGAGTTAAAATAAATGGGTCATCCTCCTTTTAAAACAAAGTTTGGTCGGCCCCTTTATACTTGCTTCACCACTTTTCTTTTTGACCCGATCTCTTTTGCTCTGAAATGAGAATGGCGGCTGCGATAATGTCTAGGGTTTGCTTTTCCTCCTTGAAATTGATGATTAAAGCGATAATTGACTTTAGGGTTTTGATTCTCTTTCAATCTGGAGGACGTCGCTCTGTCGTGTGGTTATCTCAAGTTATTCAGAGTCTATCCTCTTCGATTTGATGTTGAATTCTGGATCCAAGCTTTCTCCTTTCCGGGTATGAATTTTAATTTGAGATTCAGTTTTAATTGGTGCTAGAACTTGGATGAGATTATGCCTGTGATGATTGGTGCTATTTACAGGGTAAATAGAACCCTCTAGAATAATAATTCTCTGATTTCGACTAGTGATTTGGTCGTGGTATATACGGATATATTTGGCTTGATTTCAGATGAGTTTTGATTTTGAATTAGCATGATTTCTGGAATTTTAGATCTTCAAACTTGTGTGAGAATTTGTTGCTTTGAATTGGTCCTTGAATTCTGGAATTTATTCCTTATTTTTGTGGCTTGACTTCTTCAATATTTCTCTAAATAAAACTGATATAATACTTGGTAAAATCAGTTTATACTTGATCACTTCTTTGAAGAACTGTCGCTATACTCCACTTGTTCATCATTGTTGACTATATGAAAAAAATATTTTGAAATTTATTCCAAATATTGTATGTTGTTTTTGCCCATTAAATTTTTTCTTTAAAATTTGGAACTTTCCTTATATCTGCCGCATTGATCTCTTGCCAAAATGTAAAATAAAAGATTGTACATTATTATTTTTCTTGTGTTATATGTTCATGCTATTTGACCATTAGCTTGCCGTGTTTCTCAAGAACTGATACTACATTTGAATTCTCCCATGATTATTTGAACAAAGTCTTTACTGGAGATGTTGCCATTTCCATCTACATTTTGTCAACCTGAGTCTGGTAACTATGCACATGAGCCATTGCACTTAACACATGTACCATATGTTTTGATATGTTTGTGGAATGCTTCTCTCCTTTTTTTTATTACACTAACTTGTTACATGCACCTCATTTGTTTGAGCTGTTTCACTGTGTAGCATGACACATATGCAGAGTAATAACCACTCTGTTTTTTACCATACATGCTTGATAACTTGTGTTACTCCATGAATTGTTATGATCTTAAAAACTGTCTGGAACCATGTCTGTTTTGCTTTGATGCTTACTGCCCTGCGCCATTGTTCCTGCCCTGTTTATTGTGAACACTTGAAATTGTTGTGTGATCTTGGTGCTATCTTCACCACTGTCTCGACCACTTTCTAGTATTGGCTCCCATGTTTGACTGGTTCCACCATTGTTTACATTCACCTGAAACACTGTTTGGACTTGTACCACGACCTTGTTGTATTAATGTATCATTGCTATTTTATTATTGCACTGAATTCTTCATCCTTGTAACTGCTTTATGCACTTTTTCTCTTGAGCATCCTTGATGACATTCTTGTGGTGCATGCTCATAATATGCTGTCCATACTTCAGACCAGATGTATTTTCATTTCTGTGTTGTGATTGTTATGTGTCCACTTGCACTTGCAATCTGTTTTCATACATGTTAGAACTGTAATCTTTGTCCTTTTGCACTTGCACCATTTTGAACTTGTATGTGCTCTGTGTTTACTGACTTGACATTTGGAGTATGCATTTCATTTAAATGCTGCTACATGCCTGGTCCCTGAGCTTTGTTGCATTCATGTTGTTCATGCTGAGTTGTGCTCCATATGTTCATCCATATGTATTTATGCTCCATTTGAAATTGCTGCACTTTCTTGAACCTGAAATGTTTTATCCATATGAATGCTATTGTATGATCATGTTGCTCGACCATACTAATCCCATCAGATATTGCATTTAGTTTCACACATGTTTGTTGTAACCATGAACCATTTTTGCTTGAATACACTTGGTTATGTAGTTGCTCCATCTACTAGACTTGCTGTTTTGCCTTCTCGACCAGTTTTCATTGCTGTTTTGATTTGAACCATGTTCGTGTTGTTTTGAAAATTGATTTGATCTCGACCACTTGCACACTGATTTGCACTGAGTCAAGAAGGTCCACGTGGCTACGCCTCAGTTGCACACTGATTGGCGAGGCAGTGCACACGTGAATACACGTGTGTACATGCAGCCATCAGACGAGTTTTTCTGCCTCTGTATATCAGACCAAGTCTAGGAAAGTGATGAGAAACACATCGTAATTCTAAGGCAAAATAAAATTTAAAAATAATTTTTATTTGCTTTTATTTAATTTTATTTTTGTTGCAGTTTATTGTGTGTGTTCTTCTGTATGTGACAGGTATGAAGGTGAACTGACTGAAAGCTGTGAAGACAGAAGATTGAAGATGAAGACAAGAACAGTGTTAGTGCTATTGTATATCATAAGTAATGAATGAACTGTAATGAGGAGCTATGGAAGATTTGTACTGATTGTATGTAATAAACAGATTTTGTTGAAATAAAATATTATTTTATTGTGTTCAAACAAATTTGTCAATCGAATTCAGTTTATTTACAAGTACATTTTCCTATAATGTGTTAAAATAGTGGAGTTATAAATAGTTGTACTGTTTGAGTTTTTGAAAAATAATATTTAAATAAAATAAAATACTGTATGAATATATGAATGTCTGCACAGTCATATTCTATTTAAATATAAATATTATATTCCTGTCTGTGATGTATATATATAGAACAGTACAGTAACAAACAATTAAAATAATATTTATTTGGTTGTTATCATCAAACAAAAATCATATAATTGTGTATACAACATTGTTATATATACAACACTTTATGCTTCGTTCCAGGAGGTGGACACTAATTCTTCTTATTGAGTTTTTGTTCGATTAAAGACTTCGTATCCTGCACCTAACAAGGTGCCTCTTTTGAGACTAACAATTTTCATCCTTGGGACAAATCTGATACTTTTCTTTGTAATTTTCCTCAAAGCTTGACGCTGACCCTTCCTACGGACGCTTGCTAAGAGTTTGGCGTGTTCCATAGTGAAAAGTGTGGCCTTTTGACTTGGGAATATAGTGAAAAGTATAGCCTTCTGACTTGGAGTTTGTTTGCTATGTCTTTCCAATACAATTTATTCTTCCAAAATGAAGTGCTTATTTATCCGACTCGATTTGCATGATATTTTTTGGCTCCCAAGTTGTTTTGCTTGAAACATGCTTTTGGAAACCTTTCGGTATAGTTTTAGTTGTCAATGGGTGACCACTTCGATTATGCCTACATTTTAAGAACCGATAGTTTTACTTTTAGTTTTATTTTGTGAGGCATTTTGCAGGTAAATCACTATCGATCACTTTCACGAATATAGCAAGTAACAAAGTAGAATAGAGTGACTACTGGTTCTTAAGTAATAAGGCAAGACAAAAATAATAAAACAAGGTAAAGCGATAGAGGTTGTTCATTCGGGGTAGCTGACACTAGTAGGCTGACTTTTGGTCCTTAGGTAAAGTATTAGCTTTGGATTGGCATGAGCGATCCACCCATTACTTGTTTCCCCTTGCATGCACAGGGTTGAGGCAGTGTTCATGAGCTCATATGTATTGCTGTAAATGATTCCTCCTGATCAGCCCCTCAATTAATGATTTTAAATGCCTGCAATCATTTGTATCGTGCCCTGGCTGGTTATGAAATTGACAAAACCTTCCTGATCTCATAGCGGCGTCTTTGACTTGCATTTTTTCGGGATCGGATATTTCTCTGTATACTTAATTGCTATGAAAATATTCCCTATGGTGTCATTGAGGGGAGTGAGTTCAGAATTCTTGAAGAAGCGAAGCTTCTTCTTAGCCCGGTTATCTTTTCCTTCGTTGTTCCTCTTCTGGCTATTAAAGTCACTTTGTGCACCATCTTTCCTTTTTTGTTGTTCACGTACTGGATTCTCTTCAGCATTCATAAATTCTTCGGCTTTATTAAGTAGTTGCTCAAGTGTGCTTGGTTTTTTCTTCTTAACCCACCATCCTAAGCTGGTCCTTTTACATATGGCCCCCTTCAAAGCCATCGGCACTAGTCGGGGCTTATAATTTTCAACTTCATCCACTGCCATGTTAAAGCGGGTGAGAAAATCTTTGATGGATTCTCCTGATCTTCGATGTATTTCACTTAGCCATATGACATCCCGTACTCTGGCTGCTTAGAGTATGAATTGCTTACTGAACAATTTAGCTAAGGTAGCAAAGTTGTCCACAAACTTCGGTGGTAGCTTATTGAACCAGAGGTAGGCCATTCCTTCTAGATAAATCGGAAAATACTGGCATTTGATCTCATCGGTAGCGCGTGCCCCGTTCATATGCTGATCGTATCTGCACAGGCACGCATTAGGGTCGCATGTCACTTTGCATGGTTGCAACATTAGAGTTTAAATTCATGTGGATATATAGCCATTTTGATTCTTTTGGTGAGTGGGGTCTTGGTAGGAGAAAATTCCCACTCCTCTCGATTACCTTATTTTCTCAAGCTATCCTTCACAATTTCGCATGCCATTTCAAAAATATATTCGTACTCTTTGCCCTGGCCTATGGAACAAGCACCTTCTTCCTTCCGAAATTCTTGCTTAAGTGTGTAATTACAATATGGAGACGGGGAATATGGGCTTTCTTTTGAGAAGAACGTCCCTTTTGTAGGATCATTCACCCGTTGAGAAGTTGTGTCACTAGTGTGGTTGCGCATGGATGCTTTAGCTATTCCATAATCCAGATTAACATGATGTGTGTCATTCTGAACAGAATTTTGTTGTTTCACGCCAGAAGCAGAGGATTCTGCACCGTATTCCTGACATGTTTAGGCGGGTAGAAATCAAGTGGCACTTAGTGTGGCTTTTGCAGTAGCGACTTGAATAGCAAGCATTGGCTCAAGTTTTTTCATCATTGCATCGTTTGCAATGGTTATCTGACATGTCAGTCCCGCTATCGTTTCTTCTAGTTCTCTCTTGGTTATGGCTTCCTCAATTTTTGATGGTTCTCTGGCCTCAAATCGGACGTTGGGTGACGTGACAATATTAACATTGTCGTTGAGGTCGTCGATTTCATCGATAATTTCCTCTGCCATGCTTGGGATTCAACAAAAGTTTCTCTTAAGATATCTCATTGGATTTAAACAAGAAAAGATGCAAATACGGCCCTACGGTGGGCGCAAAAATGTTTACACCAAAACTTATTTCAAACACCGGTGGTACAAAAACCGTACATCACCAACAAGGTTAGAATACATATGGAGCCACATTCAATGACAATAGAAAGTAAATATGCAAAGGAAACAAAATGAAGGCGAGATTCAAGAGTGGTTCGGCCTTGAGCTAGGCCTACATCCACTATGAAGGTGATTTGCATTATCATGATGTCATTTACAAGATACATCAATTCTCATTTTTATACAACTCCTCGTTCTCTCAATATATTCTCGCTTTCACATATAAAACTTGCTTAGATTTGTGTGATACGATGAAAGAATGGCGGAATCTACCGAGGAAAAGGATGGAAGAGCCACGGAGGAAGAGAATGCGTTCAATCTTTTTCATTTATAGGATTTGAATGGATGCCATGGCCAAGTGGATTAAAGACCTTGGAATGGAGATCATGATCATGGTTGAAATGGTTAAGGACGGAATTTAGCAGCACTTTGTGGTGGCCAGAAGTCTCCCCCTTTCCAGTGGTAGCCATGGCCTATTTATAGGTCATCCTCCCCCGAAGAAATGAATTGGAGTTCCTCTTTGTAGGCTACAGATCGCCAAGCTTATTAATCACCAATATGCCACTACTTAGCTGTAGGTAACTGATGACAGTTGTTTCCAGCTGTCTTGAATAAGTGACTTCGTAGGAGCGAGTAGATGCATAGGAACAAGTGTTGCCTCAGCCTTGGCATATTAAACAGATGGACAGGCAATGAGTGCATAGGCGCGACTTGTCAAAGATTCTCGGTTAGTATAAGAATGATCGATTGGATCTTGTTAAGCCTTTTGCAACTGCCTGGTTGGAGCATCTATATCTGATGGTAGATGAGCGATCGATCGAAACTTGTAAAGCTATCATATGTGCGGACACTCTTAACATTTTTGGGTTTCCTAATTTGAGAGACCGGCTTCTTTGGACATAGACGGACGGTTCTCTAAGTTGCGCTCGTTCGTTATACTCTAGGTTACGTGCAAACGACCCTCGGATATCAGAGCGGGCAATCCATATTTTAAATATGAATCTCCTATGCTTGCTGGGGCCACCTTGCCCTTTGGCATAGTGGAGCGTAGCTGTATTACTGGTGCGTGACCTATCAATTTCGATGTTATGTGTTCGTCATTGATATGCTCAGCTTTGATTATGTGAGACTACCTTCTACTTTATTTGAACGACCCAAATGTCTTAGATCGCTCATGTAAGTCTAAACTCTACAGCGATTGTTCTGAACATTTTATGAAGATTTGATACACCAATTAGGGATAAACAAGTATCATTTCCATGTCATTCCCCAAGAAGTTGAAAGATAACTAAGGGTACTTCATATAAATATGTTTGAGCTCTTCCAAGAAGCGTTCCCTACTTGATTTATAAGGATGATTTGTAAGAAATTCCCTCCTCAGCCTAGATAAAGAATGTAGGTCATCCTTGAAAAACAGGATAACAAGAGAAAACAGAATCTTCATCACCGTAAGAACAAATCATCGAGGGTCAACTTTTACAAGCAAAGAAGGAATTTAGAAACTGAGATTTATACCTGAGGGATGGGGGAGACTGTATGCATTGCCTGTTCTTTTTCACCAAGTTCCGGAAGATTGACTCCCTCCACAAACCCACCATCTCCACATGAGGTAACGGGGACATACGAAGAGTTAGCACTCATAAAGTCCAAGAAATCATCTATAAATGCAAGAAGCATATCTCCCTCTTTGCTATCCTTATCGTGTCCACAATTATAGCCAAGATTATCATTACAGTCACCTATATTACCACCTCCTATATGCAAAATCAGATTTTCATTATCTCCAGACATTGAGTAGTCGGGCAGCTTTTCGACAAACAAAAGATCCTCAACCTTCGCTTTTTTCCTTATGGAATCCTCAGTGTCCCGATCTGAAGTAATAGCACCCCCCAAGATTCTGTCCCGAAGGGATGAGGGAAGGGAAGGAATGTCCATGTTCGGGAGCTTTCCACGATTATCATGGTGGACTAAAAAGAGAGCCATTTCATAACATTCATACGCCATGTATGGAAGATGCACCTTCAAAAACATGGAAATCCGGTCCCGATACTCGTAAATTATCCCCTTAGCATCAGAAGGAATTTCTTCCCTTGTTTTCAATCTCCCTACATGCTTCATCAACATATCTGATTGCTTACGCTAGATGGTCGTGGCTTCAGCAGCTAAGGAATTATTGCCAGCCCTTTCGCTCTCAAGAGACACTCTCAGTTGGCTACAAGCCTCTTCATTGCCACTCTTCGCAAATGTTAAATCATGGAGCTTAGACTCTAACATGGTTTTCTCTTCTTGGAGTTCTTACTTCTCCCGGGATAAGGAGGTAGTTGTCGCCCTGGCAACATACCAATTCCTGGATATCTAAAACAATATAATGTTAGTCCTTACATCAAGAAGGCGGAAAAAAGTCTTAGGAAAATAAGAGTACAAACCAAAAATTGTCGTTTAACAAGATTAAGGCAAAAATCAGACCATTCTTCGGAGGTAAACTCCGGAACATTGGAGACATCAACGGAGGGTAAGACATATCTGATAATCTTATCAAAGTCCAAGGCCTGTAATGGAGAAATCATAGGGTCACGCAGCTGATAAGGAGAAAAGAGCAGCTCACGCTCTCTTAAATTTGAATCTCCCTGAGAATCAGATCTTAGGAAACTAACAACAAAGTCACTTCCTATAGTCTCCACTGAGGAAGGGAAGACGTTAGGAATACTTCCAGGAGAAGGCGCAAGGGGAGTATATGGTAGCCGATGACTGGGCGACTCAACAATTTCATCTCTGGAAGGACAGGAGACAAAATTTGCCCTCTTATGACCCCCAGAAGTACCACTGTTGACGGCCGAAGAAGACCTCTGTTTAGACAAAAACTCAAGAGGGGCAGAGACCATGGAAGGTTGGTATAAACCACCCCCAAGAAACATGGAACGAGAGAGAGAGAAGGTTGTTCTAGAAGATTTTGTCCCGAAGGTAAAGGGGTGTGCCCGTAAAGAAATTTGGGGAATAGCAAGGCAGAATGTTGATTCAAGACACTTCAGACTTCACCTATGGCACTATCCACTTGAAGCCGCTTCACTCCAAGCTTCCCCTTTGTTGAACAAAGCCTGGATTTGCTCAGGTTGGGAGTTACCAATTTGTGAGATCTCATACATAGTCATGTTAGGTGATACCATAACATAAACATGTATTATAATCTAATTTCTATTTGATGATTACACACCAACAACACATGGACAAACAGGCGACATGGAATCTTGTTATCCCATTGGACTACGATCTTGACTGAGAAGATTGATGTCAACATGTTAAATAACCTTCTATTATGAATTATTTGTTTGTACAAATCTTATTTCTTAAAGCCATGATAATGAACGGGGATGGGTACAACTTATTAAAGATCGCCAATAATCATCATCTTGGACGATTAGTGAGAGTTTAATCTACGCTAGGGCCATCAATCCCCAATCAAAGCATAATCCAAATTAGTGATTGAAGTTTGAACAAGAAAACTTACGACTAGTTAGATCTGAAATCTTGGGGAGAATAGTGCGACAAACTTCAATGAATCGTAAGCTTGCTTTCGTAAAATGCTATGTAGGAAAAGGAGAAGAGAGAAAAAGAAAATTCCTTTTTTGGGGAAAAAGAGATTCGCCCTGTCTCTCAGCCGTACATCTGAGACCAGATTGACGAACAGGATTTATGTGGGGAAAACAAAAATATTTTCTGGAGGTAAAAAGTGGAAAGAAGAAAAATTTGTATTCAGAATCCAGGGTCAATCTAGACCACCCAAAGGGAGACCAATCAACGCACCTAATTGAGGGAGATCAAAAGACACAAAAATGACACTTCGGAAAAGACAAAAAGCTTGACATGAAAAGTCGAAAATACCCCTTCACTAAGGGGGGCAAGTGTTACTACCAAAATTAACTCCGAAACCAGCTGATGGTGAAGGGGTATTGGAAGAATACAAGTGTAGAAGAATCTTCTGAAAACAGGGAGCCAAATAATAAAAAAGAACTGAAAGCCAGAAAGAATGATCTGGCAGCAACATACATCGGCACCTTCCCAGAAGGAAGAAACTCGAGGTCTATAGAATGCCAACAAAGTTCATCCGGCAAGGATCTAACTGGAAGGATCTATCCGACAAGGTCAGACTGGCGGGATCCTTCCCAAAGCGTCAACCCAACAGGGGGTCTTGTGGTGAGAGGCCATCTAGGTCAGAACCAAGAAAGATGAAGGAAAGAGCTCCGCCTATGGGAACCCGGAAGGCTGAAAGGGCCTTCAATACTAACCCGCCTAATACCGATACGACAAGAGGATGAAACACCAATAGCATTAAGCTAGAATAGCGGAAAGTTTATCTGGAACCAATTTTCGAAACACCCACTGCATAAATGCTGAGAGAACGTTTTGATAAAAAACAGACAAATTACCTAGAACAACCCTCTGGAGCAACAGGCTATATCTGGAAATCCCGCCGAAATGCAGATCGGAATCTCGAGAGGGATACAAGCTATCAACACTAGCCTACTCAGCACAGATGCCGACAGTGATTCCAAACCGGTAGATAAACACATACATAATGAGGGTAGGCTCCTCTAATTATTCACGGGAAAACCGGAAATCTATATACAAAAGAATATGACCGAGAACATACACACGGAAGCTCAAGGTACCTTACGAAAAGTTACCTCAACATAAAGCATATATCCTCCTCGATAAGGCTCCCAACTAGCCGAAACCTTCATCGAGAAAGCCATAATTAGCACCACGAAGCGACCGAAGCGAAAACATCTGAGTCCAAGGAAAAAGGCAGTCAACAAAGGCTCCTGAAGGCCCAATGGCCCAATAGCGGAAGGGCCTCCAAGTTATCTATAAATAGGACTCTAGGGGTCATATTTGAAGGGGCTCTCTCATTTTCCATTCTGCTTATCTTTGTATCTCCTCTTAAATCCCTAATACTGGGATCAATTCAAGAAGTACTTCCACTCTGGTTAGGTATTCTAAATCAAAAATTAATAAAATGTGCATCCATATTCAAAGCATCTTGCTATGATTTTTTCATACTGTTTTTCTTAATCATTAATTATCGCAGCTCACTGTTTATTTCCTGCAAATGCATTGATTCTTGTCTGGACCTTCTTGCAGATCGAAGGGAACGCCCCTTCCTATAGGTTTAAACCTCTCCTTTGAGCCTCTACCCTCCCCCACAAGCTTAGATCTCCTAGAGATCTTGGTGTGGAGTCCCTCGCTATCCGCCATTACAATCCTTTGTCAAGACCAACAGATTAGTGATCATTCTTTCCAAAGCCTCGACATCTAGGGACGGAGAACCAATCTAAGCTTGTGAAGGCTAAACAACCTACTTCCTTCCCTTCGATCAATCCCCATTGATCTACCTCCGGTATTGACGAAAAATATTGTTAACATTTTTAATAGGCGGGTTGGCTTGAAAAGCACGTCGGCATCGCCCAGACACGATGTTAAGTTCTATCGTAACAAGTTCGATGTACTCGATTACGATTACGTTTCATGAAGCCCCTACACCGAGGCATTTCCTCATCTACCGCCATTGTGTGTTGCTTCTATCCAGCTTTGGACGGCACGTGAGCCACTAATTTGTTTTGGGGACACGGCGTATCATTTACCAGATAGAATGATGAGGCAGTCTGGCTTGCTACAACATATTCCCGACAACCCACCACACTACATGATTGATGCCGGCAAAACCGAGGCCTATCAAGTGGCAATCAATACATGGAACCAACACTATGCGAATGTTCAAGAGAAAAGTTCGGCAATGGTATCCAATATAAAACACTACACATGGTATTGGAACATCACGTGCAGTTATATTGTTATTCTCGTAGACCCGCCTATAGATGTTCCTCAAGGCGCGGAACAATACATCCCTAGAGCGCCGCTTGAGCAAACTCTGGTATGTACATTTTGTTTAACATCAAATCGTATACAAAATTTGGTGCTTATAATTTGTGTATTGCAAACTGATGGAATTTATCATGCAACTGAGTTGGTTGAGGATTTATTGACGGAGGTGTCGGAAGCATTAAACGGGTAGTGCTTAGGCATTAAACGCATTCTCCATGCGATTTTGAGGAAGAACAAGCTTGCACGCCCACCGCCACCTCCATCTCAACCTCCTCCTCCTGTTCCTACTCGTAAGTCCACCCGTAGAGAAAGGGGAAGAAGGCTTTAGCTTCATATTCTCAGCTATCCCAAACAAAGACCGTGCCCAATCCTTTGTCGCCAAACCAGTAGCAGGATCCAACTCCCAGGCCTCCTAGCGCCCGAAGATAGAAAGTAGGAGTACGTAAGAGAATTAGAAACTAGTCGTTGCGTTTTGATTTGTTTTAGCTTAGCATTTTGACATGTACTTTGAATAGTATTGGAAACTTGGCTTTAGCTTCATTTTGATTGTATCGGAAATTAGTAATGGCTGGTAAGTTGGGTTTCATTTGGTTTGTACATTTGAATTAATGTTGGATTGAATGGTCGGAATGAATGGTTTTGTTCGTTTGGTTTTACTTAGTTTGTTTGGCTCTAACTGGTTTGTTCGGTTCTAATTGGTTTTGTTCGGTTGGTATGTTTAAACTTTGAAACGTTGGAGTTCATGTATTTTGTTTGGTTGGTTCTAATTGATTTTTTAGATGGTATCGAATGGTTTATGAGCTATAATGAATGGTCGAGGAGAAGAGGCCAAAGTGTTCTCTATATAAATGCCTGGGGCGCATTCATGGAACGCGCCCCGAGCATTGGTGCATTCCAGGGATGCGCCCCAGGCATTTATATAGAGAACAGTTTGAAAATCTGTCACTGTTTGCTTGCAAGCGTAATCCAGGATTCCGCCTGTAGGCAAACAGAGAGGGATTTTGCCTCTTTGTTTTCGACCATTCTGGACTACCCCTTTCTCTTTTCTGGACCAGTCATTACAATCCAAAAACCATTCATTGCGCCCATTCGATACAATCCAAAGAACCATTTAGAACCAACAATTCATTACATTTTAGAATGAGTAAAACAATATTAAATTCTAGAACAAATCTACGATTTAGGGCACGTGAACCAACTAGAACAAGAGAAACAATATGCAAACAACTAGAACAAGAAAATAGTAGATGCTAACTAGAACATGAAACAAACGTCGGAAATAGTTACTTAAGTCAACTACATGTTACATTCAATCTAAAGGGAGTCTCATTATGTTCAATCGCAACTATTCAATATCATTTTGGAGACGTCTAATCTTTCATTTGAGTTTGTTTGCATATGCTATCCCCCTTGGGCACAAAGGTTCGTCTATACATTCCGTATAATTACATCCATTTGGATAGGCTAGACATTTCAAAATGCGCCGATCTATATTATTGCCATCCGCTTGCACAACAACTTCGACCGCATAACCGCAGTAGCAACATACTGGGTAAGAATCAACTTCTTGATCATAGGAAGTTTGAATTTGTGGTACGCAATACACCTATACTTCATGCGGTGGTTGAGAGATCGACTGTTCATATGAGAGTTAAACATGAGGTACTAGATCTTCTTGTGGTGGTTGTGCGTTCGTCCATTCACTAGGTGGTTCTTCCTGAGGTCCCTATAGGTTCATATCTGGGAATTCGCCTGCATGCTCCTAAAGTCGCATCTATTCATACGCATGTTCATCGGAGCCTGTAGATGATGGCCAAGAAGGCATTTTTATGTGTTATAAAAGAATGAGGCAATACAAGAATGGAAACAAACTTGTATACATATAATTTGTGAATTCTTAAGCAGGAATGAATTAGGAGAAGAGCCCTTGGTCTTGGTCAAAAAGGCAAGAATAATGTAGTTGTTACTTGCGAGATAGTTGTGTATTGACCGTTGAATGTAAAAGTAAGGGCAAAAAAGTGAAATTTAAGAGAGTTGTTGGCTCTCTTTTGCTCGAGGCGCAATCTTGGAATGCACCTCGAAAGTTTTTTTTTAATACCTACACTGGCGCAATTTGTGATTGCGCCAGTATTCATGGCTTAGCTCTCCCCAACTTACGTGGCCAAAAGGGGGCTATATTTTGCAAAAGGAGGCTAAAAATGAAATAAAAAAATAGGGCCACAAACGAAAAAATCTCTTATCTATATAGATATTGGGCCAGATAATAAATATTATTAATACACTCAAGCAACATATATGCTCTCTAAACCATATAGATAGTTATGGACACTACTGTGATGTGTCCTGTAAAATGAGGGTAAGAGAAACAGGTCTCCTCTTGATTATTTTATGCTTTTTTAACAGTCATAATTTGAAAAATTTAACGTTTCATCTAACTGAGATAGGCATTGTTCACTGGTAAAAAAAAG
This sequence comes from Allium sativum, assembly GCA_030737875.1. Classification (NCBI taxonomy): domain Eukaryota; kingdom Viridiplantae; phylum Streptophyta; class Magnoliopsida; order Asparagales; family Amaryllidaceae; genus Allium; species Allium sativum. The sequence goes on along the minus strand of CM060927.1, from coordinate 191,139,721 downwards.
TCATGCTACTGTTGCGATAGTATCAGACGCTTTGGATGCATGCCACGTCCACTACGGTCGAAAGACACGATGATGAGCATTAGAAATTGGACCGTTGACGTCTGAAGCATCGGATGCAACAGTCCAATTTCTAACATTCATCTTATTTCTCCCCTATAACACCTCCCCTCCTTCCAACTCTCCACACTTTCAACATACAATCCTCCTCTTCATCTATTTTCTTCAAACAAATCTGAGCATCAAAACAAGTTTTTTTATTAACGTTGTTATTGTTGTTTTCGGTTATTTAACATAATGTTTTCTGTATTTTTCTGATTCAATCATTTCTATATTTCAATATATCCAACCAAAAAAGTGTTCATCATTAGGCGTTCGAAGCAACTCAGATTATAATGCAATGTGTTGTTGAAGCTTATGGTGCTTGTGGTAGCAACAAAAAAGGAGTGCACAAAGCAGTAGCAGAAAAGTTCAAAATGTCGTACAGAACATTCCGAACATTGCACCGATAGACGAAAGAAAAATCCAAAATAAATGTGATTGTCTTCAACGAGAGTGACTTAAATGGGATGGTTTGATGAACCCGACAAGAAAGAGGTATTAACAGTTCTTCTCGACGATACGACGAAAAGTTAGTTGATACCAGGGCTTGCAGCTCAACGCCACACAAAAGAATACCAAACTTTTCTAGTAAAACAAGGTGGTGCCAACAAGTAGATTTTCATATCATTTTGTTATTGAATTTCTGTTGTATTTGGGTTTTTTAATGAAATGTAGTAGTTTTTTTTATACAATCAGTATTTAATTTCAAAAAAAAAATCACATTATACAAATACCACGTTCAAACACCATGCTCAAATGCCTCGTTTGCCGCAAAAAAACATTCCTCGTTCATTAACATGACACGCTTAAATGTCATGCTCAAATACTCTATCCACATTCGAAGAAAAAAACGCACTTATACACTGACCTCAATTCGTCAATATATCGATATTTTTTTTTGTACATTGGACGAGACATGCAGAAATCGAGTCAAATCAACCCATGTAAGTATATACAGGTGATATATTGGCCAAATTTGGGTTTTTGAGTCAATTTGAAACTCATCCGTTTATGCATGGGTTGATCTGAAAATGATCAGTCGTCTTATGTGGATTATGCTAATCAGTTAATTTCGATGCAATCTTCAAATCATGTTGAAAGTTGACATCCATGTATTGACCTTATCCCCCCTTTTCCTTCCTCTTTTTTTTCTTTCCATTTATATCTTGGTCAATCGTTTTTCTTATCTGAAGTTATAAGTAATATTTACTTTTGATCTTATTATATTTGTCTTGGCTCCATATTATTATTATACGATGGTAGATAAATATTTAATATTTTTACAACATTATTTGTTTCATGTTAAAAATTAATGATTTATTCTTATTAGTTATTATTTGATTTGTTTTAAAAAAAATAACAATTGAGTTTTAATTTTAGGGTACTTTCAAGTTGTAATAGGAATAAAGGTTTAAAAGACATGATGAAATTCTTGTAAAATTAGAAGGAACAAAAAATGCTTTTCTCCAACTTAAAACAATTGCTTTGAAAAGCTATGGATTTTTGAAATTTTAAAAATAAAAAATAAAACCATTGCTTTAAACAACTTTAAAAAAATAAAATAAAAGTTAATTTTTATTTTCGAGGGGTGCCTTACCTAAGACATCATAGGCAGGAGTAAGGGTTTTATCCGCTTCGTTATGGGGGCGAAGGTTTACACTTTCAATGCTTTAACCTGGGCCTTTTTGATTTGGCCACAGAGAAAGGCTTACACACCACCTCCCCTCCAAGGGGTGCCATGCCCTGGCCTTCTTGGCGGTGACAAGGGTTTTATACCATCGTAGTTAGCTTCACCCATTTTGGGTGGCTCCAAAATTTAGGGAGATCATACCCCCAAACACGTAGACATTCTTACTTCATAGAATCCATTGTTGTAGTTGACTAAATCTTCTTTACTTATGTATTCAATTGGCCTTGATTGAAAAAACTTGGTGATCGTTCCTTCTAGGACTCTGCAATTTTTTGTTCCATGCCCGTTCATCATGTGGTAGTTACAGTAGGGTCCTCCCAACTTGATTTCATTCTTAGGTTTCTTCATTTTTGATGGCCAAAAAGTAAGCTCATGCTTAGTCAAGAAGTAGACATTCTCGATAGAGGTAGCAAGCTTGCATTCCATTGATGCAGAATTACTTAGGCAAAGATTGGAATTAGTCCTAAGTGAAAGGGGTTAATGCTCCAACGATCGGGATTGTAAGGCTCTACTTCCTTTTCCTAGTTTCGTATTTGCAAGGCTTCCAACTTGATCCTTTGCTCTTCGATAATCCTTTGTTCGCTGTATGTAACACCCCGTAATTTTGTTAACATTAAATCAGATAAATTAAGTAATAATTAATTTAATGTTAAGAATTAAGGGAAACAGCCTATGTCATTACGTCCGTCTCGAAATTCTGGTTAGGATAGACATCTAGTTTGCGTAAAACGGATAACATATGAAGAAGTTACAGGCGATAAAAGTTTGAAAATCAAACCAGGTATAACTGGCGCACTTCACAAGTGCGCATAGGCAATTTTATACTGGCGCACCTGTAGAGCGCGCCCATAAGAGATTTTGGACATTCGGGCCTTTTCCAAGTGGGAGGCGACCCACAACCTGATTTACCCTAGGTCTTATGTGGCAGTCGGTTCCAGAGGGTTCAACAACTATAAATACATGGCTATTTCTCATATTTCTTCATTGGAAATCATGGAAGCCAAATGTTGTCAGAATGCGAACTAACACGAATCCGTTTTCTTTAAAAAATTATCAGTTTTGCAAATCAAATTCTGAGATTCAAGCATAGATTCAACACCAACTTCTTTTCTATTATCTTAGCAATCCAATCACAGCATGTTGGTTATTTTTAGGTTTAAATAAATAAAAGTAAATCACGAAAGACTGTGATTTGGACATGTGTAAACCATGAATCAATGCTATTATCATAACTAATGCTACGTCATGATAGATCTATTTCTCTAGACCTAATTCAATTGTGATTATTCTACTATGTTATTATTGTGGATCTTGGTTTGTAACTATATTGTGGTTAATATAAATCTGATAATTTGGATAGTTATATCATTGGATAGATCTAATCATTTATGTAAATCATGAACATATGTCACCTTGAATTGGTTAGGACTGGATCTAAATCTTTATCTTAATTGTAACTTCCTATGACATGCTATGATGTGGATTTATGTAGATCTATTTCTAAACTAGTAGATCTAATTTATGTGGACATTGAAATTGTTAGTCAGATCTAGATTATCACCTCGTGTTATCATGTTAGATCTATTTTAACCTCTAGATCTGAATTATATGATCGAATTTATCACCTTGTGTTATCATGTTAGATATATTTTAACCTCTAGATCTGAATTATGTGATCTAATTTATCATCTTATGTTATTATGTTAGATCTAAACTGATTGGACATCCAAATTGCTAATTTAGATCTTACTATGCTTATTGTGACATCATAGTTATGTTAGAATCAATTGACTGCCAACCGTTCATCAGTTTTATATTCAACTTGTTATGATGACAATTTCATATCCATGCCAGTATGTATGTTCACTTATTATCATGCTAGTTTATTTTTATGCTAAGATGATCACTTTGGTTATATTCCCATTATTTTCCCTATTATCGTTTATGACTAGGCTATTGTTTAGCCTAGGCATGCTGCCAATTTTGTGAGGGCTCTAGTTAAGGAACGGGGGAAAAAGGGTTAATAATGGCATAATTTGAATATGAACATTTTTGGACATATAATTCAAATTATTGGGTAAAGCAGGCATTAACACCTATAAAGGGAAAGGCTTAACTAATTGATTAATTAATTAATAATGGAATGTCTAGTAATTACAATTAGGAATTGTAATTGTACTTATGACACGAGGTTAGGTTGCATTAGTGGTGGAAGTCTTCCCGGACCCGACCGGCATATCCAACAGGCACTAATGTTGAACCTAATGTGGGAGGTATAAGTACGCAAATGTGAATCGGGCTAAGACAAGAGGTTAGGCCCAACTATGGAATAAGACTGCCCGGTCCCGACCGGCATATCCAACATCAGCTTATTGTAGGCCTAATGTGGGAGGTCTACCCCATTATAAACCATAAATGGACATGGTAATGAACTGGACTACTTAACCAAATCTAATCCATAGGGATTGTATGATACTGAACTATGGTTAGGGTTAAGTAAATTGATTGGAATAGTGGATGGGTTAAGTAAATCTGGACGGGGTGGGTAATATTTACATATAGGCCCACGAACTTAACCGGATAAGGTTATGTAATTAAAGACATCTAGTGGTATACATAACCAGAGAAAATAATAAAGTTATGTGATTAAAGACACCTTTTAGGGTAAGCATAACTGAATAGGGCTATGTAATTAAAGACACCTAGTGGTATACATAGTCAGTAAAAAAACCTAGCAGGGGGATACAAGACAAAGGAGATAGCTTGTATCATATTATGTGGGACCCATTTTAGTCGGAGTTAGTATCAAATAAAATGCTTCGTACGAAGAGGAGCGGGGACACACTTACTGACTGATTGTAAGATATCCACACATGGAGGACGGGGTGGGCGGCGCAAACCGACCGGGCCATGTGCGTGCATGAGCTGGGCAGAGGGGGATAAGACGACTGTGACACCAGTAGATATGGGGCCATGCATACCAGTGAGGGGTTGCCACTGTAGGACGTCGTACATCCTACCGTAGGGCCGGCACAAAAAATCTACGATATAGGGATCCGATCGATTAGTGTAGTGGTTAGGGTATATTTTGGACATATGCCCTAAGTCTGCCACCTTGTAGTGGAAGGGAACATCTCATTCCGGTTGTACTGGTAATAGTGCGGAGTAATCATCAGAGAAGTGTATACACCATCCCTTGTCTACCTTGTCACCTGCCATTTATGTAGTTATCTTTCTTATCCACTTTATATGTCTATCATGTTACTTTTATTTATTTACTGACTAAAAGTAACTAGACTCGCCAGACTTTATGTCTGAACCTTTTGTTTCTCCTTCTTTCTTCCATCCCCCCCCCCCCCCCCAGGTTCTCAGGGAGGGAACACTCAGGCTTAGTCAGGACTCAGATATCATCTTGCTAGGAGCTTCTTCTGAAGTATGGCTCAAGTACTTGTCTCTACTATGACTCAACTCTTTCAATTGGGGAATTATGTTTATTTTATATTCTTATGTACCTTGATGATGCAAGACAGAAGTTATTTTATTTTAATGGTTTTTGAGACTTATGGTATTGTGGACCACGATATTATGATTTATGTTGGAATAAAAATTTAAATTTCCACTGCTATCTTATTTATATCTGTCTAATAATTATTCTATGTCTGTTTACCTATAACGCTTCACGAAACTTAATTCATTCCCTTAGTGAGTGACATTAACGGATGTGGGGCGTCACACTTGGTATCAGAGCTGAAGGTTACCTGATTAGATAAAAGTTTTTGAAAATTATTTTCAATTTTTTTTTAAAAGAAAGCATTCTCATAAAGAAAAGTCTGTTTTGAAAAACATTCCCCAAAAAGCCATATGTAGTATCCTTCGGTCCTTTATCTAAATTTCTTCCTTTTTCCTTTTTAGCATGTCTGGGGAACAAAACATTCCTAATATCCCAGAGGGCGTCACAATACCCAGATGGTTCCATAGATATTTGGGGGCCATGGCACTTGCCGAAGGCCAAAGAAATGTTCCTCCCCTAGCTGCACCAGTCATTCCTCCTCCTCCCCCTCCAAGAGCAGATAAATTCACCAAGATCTGCAAGGACTTCCGTGCTATAGGAGGGAAGCCATTCCTTGGGAACGAGACAAAGCTCGAAATTGGCTCAAGGAGACCGAGGATTTATTTGTAATCTTTGAAGTAGAGGATAAAAGGAAGGTTCAATTAGCTGCCTGGCTACTGAAGGACGAAGCCTCATTTTGGTTGGGAAGTCACTCAGGCTGGACGTCCGGTGGAACTTGGGAAGATTTTAGACAAAGGTTCGAATTGAAATTTCTTTCCCAAGCCAAAAGCAGCATGCAGATGGAGAGATTCTTAGCACTCAAACAGGGAAACTTGACGATAAAAGAGTATGTGAATAAATTCAACCAACTAGCAAGGTTCGGTTTAGAGTTGGTGGATACACCGTATAAAAAGGCTTTACGGTTTGCTAAAGGGTTGAATGAGCCTCTGCATAGTTTATCCATGTCCCATATTCCAATAGGGGATACTTTTGAAAAGCTTGTCGATATAGCCCTAATGCATGAGGAAGACAAAGAGGAAAAGAAGGCTGAGGAGACATCGCAAAATAGGAAGGTGTGGCCCAAGAAGGGGCAACAGCAACAACAGCAGAAGAAAGGAAGGAAAAATGATAAAGGCAAGGATAAGAGAAAATGTCACCATTTGGGAAGGAAGGACATCTGGTTAAAGACTGTAAGCAAAGGAAGAATTCTTGCTACCACTATGGAGAGGCCGGACACTTTGCTAAAGAGTGCACAAAGAAACGGGGATCACAGGGACAAGGTCAAAGGGCAAGAAATTCTGGAGGGCAGGTGCATGCTCTCGCGACTAGTGCTCCTGATGGAGGTAGAAATTTTTTTATGGAAGGTTAAATTTCTCTTTCAAACCATCCTATTAGAACACTTTTTGATTCTAGTGCCTCACATTCATGTATATAAAGTTCTGTAGTTGAATCACTGCACTTAATTACTAGTATGGTAGTGGATCCCGTAGTTGTTTCAAACCCCATTGGTGGTTCGGCTCATTTACCAATGATTTGTCGGGGTTTGAAAATATCTGTGTTGGGCATCGAGTTTGAATGAGACGCGTATGTGCTTGGGTTTACGGGCTATGGGTTGATTCCAGGAATGGATTGGCTTACCACTTATGGTGCCATTTTGGATTGTGAGAGGGTTGTTAGGCTCCTGACTTGTCATGGGGGAACCCTCGAGATTTCGTGTGACCCACAAGGGTCGGTTATGCTTAGTTTCGTAGAGTCTCTTGATGCATCTATCGATGATCTGCAATCTGTACCAGTAGTCCTGGATTTTTCCGATGTTTTTGATGAGGTTCAGGGTTTACCTCCGAGGCGTGAATCGACATTTATATATATTTGGTGGACAATACAAAGCCAGTTCCATTGCCAGTGTGCCACATGGCTCCAAGGGAAAGGAGGGAGAAAAGTAAGCAAATAAGGAAGCTGCTCGAGAAAGGGTTTATCAGACGAAGCATATGAATGGGGTGCTCTAGTATTCGCGACCAAGGCGGATGGTTCTCTTCGTTTGTGTGTTGACTATAGAGGGCTGAATAAACTCACTAAGAAGAATAGGCACCCACTTCCGAGGATTGATGATTTATTTGATCAGCTTGTTGGTGCCTCGGTATTTTCCCAGTTAGACTTAGCCATAGGGTTCCATCAGTTGAGGGCGGCTAAGTACAACATAAATAAGACTGCCTTTAAGACTCCGGACGGTTTCTTTGAATTGTTGATTATGCCTTTTGGGCTGATGAATGCATCTGCCTATTTTGTCGATCTGATGAGCAGGGTGTTTCGGGAGTACCTAAATAAATTTGTTGTAGTCTTTGTCGATGATATTTTGATCTTCTCCAAAAGCGAAGAAGAGCATGCCCAACATTTTAGAGAAGTTTTGAAAACTCTCTATGACCATCAGCTTAAAGCAAAATTCTCCAAATGCCATTTTTGGAGAAAAGAGGTGAGATTCTTAGGGCACGTGGTCTCCAAAAAAGGGATAGTTGTAGATCCCGCGAAGGTGGTTACAGTGCAAGATTGGTAGGTTCCTAAAAATGCAACCGAGGTAGAGAATCTTTCGTGGGTTAGCAGGTTACTACAAGAAGTTCATTAAGGATTTCACAAAGATATCAGCCCCACTCACCAGGCTGACAAAGAAGAACTTGACATTCTAATGGAATATAGACTGTGACTTGCTTTCCAATGACTAAAGTGGGCTCTGACAACGGCCCCAGTCTTGACCTTTCCTGATAGGAATAAGGTGTTTACTGTTTACACTGATGCATGTGGTACAGGGATTGGTGTTGTTCTATTGCAAGAAGGGAAAGTAGTGTGTTACGGGGGTAGACAGTTGAGGGCTCATGAAAAGAACTACCCCACCCATGATCTAGAGCTAGCTGCCATAGTGTTTGCGTTAAAGACGTGGCATAATTATTTACTTGGAGAGAAGTTCGAGTTATACACCGGTCATAAATCTCTCAAGTATTTATTCTTGCAGAAGGATCTCAATTTAAAGCAACAGCGGTGGATGGAGTTTCTAGCTTCTTATGATTTTTAGATTTCTTATACCCCTGGTAAGGGTAATGTGGTGGCAGACGCACTAAGTAGGCAGAGGGTGGCCCTGAGTCCTCTGTTTGTGGAAAGAAAGAACTTGGAGTTCATATTATCTTTTGATTTTAGACCCTCCATCGAGATTTTGCCTGATTTGTTTGCATCCTTGGAGATACGACTGACTCTTATGGACCAGATCATAGCTTCGCAACAAGGTGACCCACAGATTTTAGGCATCATGGATAAGCTCAGAAGAGGGGATACTTCTTGTCACCTCAGCAGATATGCCATAGATGAAAAGGGGTGGTTGCGACGAGATGGAAGGCTTTGTGTTCCTCAAACTGGAAGCTTGATAAAGGCAGTCCTAGAAGAAGCCCACCATTCTAAGATGACCATTCATCCAGGCGGTGATAAGATGTACAGGGACATGAAGAGGGTTTTCTTTAGGGCTCGGATGAAGAAAGATGTGGTTGAATTTGTTTCTCAATGTTTAGTTTGCCAGCAAGTCAAAGTTGAGAAAAAGAAGCCGGTGGATTACTTCATCCGTTGGAGGTTCCGCAGTGGAAATGGGAGAGCGTCTCTATGGATTTCATAGATGGTTTGCCTAGATCGAAGAAAGGCAACACCAGTATCTGGGTTGTGGTGGATAAACTCACTAATTTATTGCATTTAAGAGTAAGAGGACGGCATCGTGCTTGGGAGCAATTTTTGTGCGTGAGATAGTTCGTCTTTATGGAGTACCTTCCAGCATTGTGAGTGACCGTGACCCCATATTTACCAGCGAATTTTGGAGGAGCTTGCAAGAAGCATTTGGTACACAGTTGTGTTTGAGCGCTGCTTATCATCCTCAAACCAATGGACAGATAGAGAGGGTGAACAGTATTCTTGAAGATCTTTTAAGGCTGTGTATCCTAAATTTCGGAGGTACTTGGGAAGAGCATCTTCCTTTAGAAGAGTTTTCCTATAATAATAGTTATCAAGCTAGCATTGGCATGTCACCCTTTGAAGCATTGTACGGACGACCCTGTAGATCACCAACTTATTGGTGGGACTCTACAGAAAGATTATTACTTGGATCAAGTATGGTCAGGGAAACATCCAAAAAGATTGACCTTATTCGACGACAGATGAAGAAAGCTCAAGATAGGCAGAAATTCTATGTAGACGAGAGAATGACTGACCTCGAATTTGAAGCAGGAGACTTGGTTTTTATCAAAGTATTACCTCTAAGGAATGTGGTTCGCTTCGGATCAGTAGGGAAGTTGGCACCTAGGTTTGTGGAACCATTTCCCATAACCAAGAGGATTGGCCAAATGGCCTATAGAGTAAAACTCCCCGACAATTTTTCCAGCGTTCATGATGTTTTCCACGTATCCCGTCTACGAAAGTGCCTGCATGACACCGCAGTAATCGTTGAGCCGAGTGTGTTGGAAGAAGTCGAAGTGGAACGGGTGGCGACAGTCAGACGAGTCCCTACCCGTATTCTGGGATCAGAAGTTAAGAAGCTACGCAATAAAGAGATCAAGTCGCTAAAGGTTCAATAAGGAGATAACCCAGAGGATGCGACTTGGGAGACCGAAGACAAGATTCGTACTTTGTACTCTTTTCTTTTTGAGGGTATGTTCTTAACTCCTTTTTCCAAAGCTTTATCAGTACTTGTTTCTATCATTTGAGTATGTCCTATCAATAGTATTTTCGACCTTTAGATAAGAATCCTATGGATGTAAACATGTGTTTGAGACATGTTATGATTGATGGATGCAAGTGGATGCAAGTGTTTGGTGGTGGTTGCTTGTGGATGCATATACACACACATTAGGCACTAGATCGGCTCAATCACTCTCATACTGCATATGGATGTGTGTGCATTTTCTTTTCTTTTATGGATGGAAATGGATGAACTAGCATATGGATGTTGCATTTGGACGAATGAGTGTGCACACATATAGAGCTTTCATATTACAATAGGCTTATTTCCATACATATTGGATTCATGACACTAACAGACATTGCGTTAAGGAGGTCAATTGAATCAGTAGATCGCCTGATCTTCGCATTAATATTGGGACATATACACACACCTTTGCATATATTCATGTAAGCATGAGAAACCCTTAAGGACAATGGATGTCAGCGATTGATGGATGAGTAGATGGATGATGGATGGTAGGATATGCATTCTTCTCAACTTGGAGATTTCGGGGACGAAATCCTTTAAGTAGGGGGAATGTAACACCCTGTAATTTTGTTAACATTAAAGAGGATAAATTAAATAATAATTAATTTAATATTAAGAATTTAGGGAAACAGACTACGTCATTACGTCCATCTCGAAATTCTGGTCAGGATAGACACCTAGTTTGTGTAAAACAAATAACATATGAAAAAGTTACGGACGATAAAAGTTTGAAAATCAAACCAGGTATAACTGGCGCAATTCACAAGTGCTTCAAGGAAATTTTACACTGGCGCACCTGTAAAGTGCGCCCATAGGAGTTTTTGGTTATTTGGGCCATTTCCAAGTGGGAGGCGACCCGCAACCTGATTTACCCTAGGGCTTATGTGGCAGTCGGTTCCAGATGGTTCAGCAACTATAAATACATGGCTATTTCTCATATTTCTTCATTGGAATTCATGGGAGCCAAATGCTGCCGGAGTGCGAACTAAGACGGATCCATTTTCTTCAGACAATTATCAGTTTTGCAAATCAAATTCTGAGATTCATGCATGGACTCAACACCAACTTCTTTTCTATCATCTTAGCAATCCAATCACAGTGAGTTGGTTATTTTTAGGTTTAAATAAATAAAAGTAGATTATGAAAGACTATGATTTGGACATGTGTAAACCATGAATATATGCTATTATCATATCTTATGCTATGTCATGATAGATCTATTTCTCTAGATCCAATTCAATTGTGATTATTCTACTATGTTATTATTGTGGATCTTGGTTTCTAACTATATTGTGGTTTATATAAATTTGATAATTTGGACAGTTATATCATTGGATAGATCTAATCATTCATGTAAATCATGAACATATGTCACCTTGAATTGGTTAGGATTGATCTAAATCTTTATCTTAATTGTAACTTCTATGAAATGTTATGATGTGGATTTGTGTAGATCTATTTCTAAATCAATAGGTCTAATTTATGTGGACATTGGAACTATTAGTCAGATCTAGATTATCACCTTGTGTTATCATGTTAGATCTATTTTAACCTTTAGATCTGAATTATGTGATCTAATTTATCACCTTGTGTTATCATGTTATATCTAAACCGATTGGGCATCGAAATTGCTAATTTAGATCTTACTATGCTTATTTGTGACATCATAGTTATGTTAGAATCAATTGACTGCCAACCGTTCATCAGTTTTATGTTCATCTTGTTATGATGACAATTTCATGTCCATGCCAGTATGTATGTTCACCTTATTATCATGCTAATTTATGTTTATGCGAAGATGATCACTTTGGTTATATTCCCATTATTTTCCTTATTATCGTTTATGACTAGGCTATTGTCTAGCCTAGGCATGCTGCCAATTTTGTGAGGGCGCTAGTTAAGAAACGGGAGAAAAAGGGTTAATAATGGCATAATTTGAATATGAACATTTTTGGACATATAATTCAAATTATTGGGTAAAGCAGGCATTAACACCTATAAAGGGAAAGGCTTAACTAATTGATTAATTAATTAATAATGGAATGTATAGTAATTACAATTAGGAATTGTAATTGTACTTATGACACGAGGTTAGGTTGCATTAGTGGCTGAAGTCTTCCTGGACCCGACCGGCATATCCAGCAGGCACTAATGTTGAACCTAATGTGGGAGGTCTAAGTACGCCAATACGAATCGGGCTAAGGCACGAGGTTAGACCCAACTGTGGAATAAGACTGTCCGGACCCAACCGACATATCTAACATCCATACGTTGTAAGCCTAATGTGGGTGGTCTAGCCCATTATAAACCATAAATGGACATCGTAATGAATTGGACTACTTAATCAAATCTAATCCATAGGGATTGTATGATATTGAACTAAGGTTAGGGTGAAGTAAATTGATTGGAATAGTGGATGGGTTAAGTAAATATGGAGGGGGTGGGTAATATTTACATATAGGCCCACGAACTTAACCTGATAAGGTTATGTAATTAAAGACACCTAGTGATATACATAACCAGAGAAAATAATAAAGTTATGTAATTAAAGACACATTTTAGGGTAGGCATAACTGAATAGGGCTATGTAATTAAAGACACCTAGTGGTATACATAGTCAGTGAAAACCTAGTAGGGGGATACAAGACAAAGGGGAGAGCTTGTATCATATTGTGTGGGACCCATTTTAGTCAGTAACCCAGAGTTTATATCAAATAAAATACTCCGTACTTGGCGGAGAGGGGACATGCTTACTGACTGATCGTAAGAGATCCAAACATGGAGGACGGTGTGGGCGGCGCAAACCGACCGGGCCATGTGCGTGCATGAGTCGGGCAGAGGGTGATAAGACGACCGTGACACCAGTAGATATGGGGCCGTGCATATCAGTGAAGGGTTGCCACTGTAGGACGTGATACATCCTACCATGGGGCCGGCACAGAGTATCTATGGAGTAGGGAGCCGATCGATTAGGATAGTGGTTAGGGTATATTTTGGACATATGCCCTAAACCTACCACCGTATAGTGGAAGGGATCATCTCATTCCGGTTATACTAGTAATAGTATAGAGTAATCATTAGAGAAGTGTATACACCTTACCTTGTCTACCTTATTACCTGCCATTTACGTAGTGATCTCTCTTATCCACTTTATATGCCTATCATGTTACTTTTATTTATTTACTAGCTAACAGTAACTAGACTCGCCAGACTTTATGTCTGACCCTTTTATTTCTCCTTCTTTCTTCTGTTCCCCCCTCCCTAGGTTCTCAGGGAGGAAACACTCAGGCTTTGTCAGGACTCAAATATCATCTTGCTAGGAGCTACTTCTGAAGTATGGCTCAAGTTCTTGTCTCTACTATGGGTTAACTCTAATTGGGGAATTATGTTTTTTATATTCTTATGTACTCTGATGATGCAAGACAGAAGTTATTTTATTGTGATGGTTTTTATGACTTATGGTATTGTGGAACACGGTATTATGATTTATGTTGAAATAAAAATTTAAATTTCCACTGCTATCTTACTTATATCTGTCTTGTAATTATTCTGCGTCTGTTTACCTATAACGCTTCACGAAACTTAATGCATTCCCTTATTGAGTGATATTAACGGACATGGGGTGTCACACTATAACCATTTGAAATTCAGGAGTTGCTCGTAGAGACCTCCTATTCATGGTTTCTGCTTCTTCAATGTTTAGCCCAATCTGGGGCAGGACAACACAGTTAGGGATGTGGTTAGGATAACCACAAGGCCGGAGGATCAAGCCCTCTTCTAGCGTCTAAATGTTAACGATATTTTTCGTCAACATCGGAAGTAGGTCTACGAATGTGGACCTTAGGGATGTAAGGGGATATCTAGTTCTAACAAGCTTGAGTTAGTTCACCATTTCCTTGATATCAAGGTCTTAAGCCCTAGGACTAGTTACTCTTCCCTCAAGGGGTGAGTATCACACTTACAAGGCTCAACAACCAGCATTTACCTTGGGATAAGGCTTCCCTATACGCAACGCAAGTAAGAAAGCTAAATGGCATATAGAAACGTACTTTGGTATTTTAGGCATAAGGTTAAGGGTTATGTATGGAAGATGCTTAAGGAATTAAAAGGAAGAAGCAGAAACGCAATTCAATTAATTTATGCTAACTATCGATTCACTCTTTATTGCTCTTTCTTTGAGTACATAAGTGTTTACAAAAGAAATCCGCAAACTAATTTACAAATTAGGGTTTACTCTACAAGAAATGAGTACAAGATTAAGGAATGAGGAAAAGTCCCCCAAAATGATACATCTGGGTCTTATTTATGGACAAATTGGACCCGCTTTTGGCATTAACTCAGTAGTAGCTCCTTTCAGATGTGGCAACAGTGTGTTAGCCGCTTTAGGCCTTTCGGTTCTAGCGACACAGTTTTGTCCGCCTTTTTCTCTATTGAGCATTGCTATCGGGTCTATCTTGTTTTCGGAGTGTCGTTCTGGGCTTTGGTAGCTTAACCTTGATGTGGCTATTCATATGTATCGATTCCAAGTCCCTTGGTATAGATAGCTTCAGGAGTTGCTTTCGGTCTTCAACGATAGGCTCGGGATTTTGGCTTTAAGTCTTCATAGTATTGTTATTGTTCTTTTGTTTGCTTAATGCCAAAAATAAATATGTTTTAACACTTTACAATTAACCAAAACAAGGTTAAGAGCAAGTAAGTGCAGAAAATAGTAAAAGTAGAGAGCATTTATAGTGGTTCAGCCTCAGATTTGGCCAACGTCCACTGTGAAGGATGATTTCATTGCGATCTTCATTACAAGGTACATGATTTTCTTCATTTCATACATTTTCTTTCTCTCTTTACAATAAATCTCTATTATCTCTACACAACTTCACAATGTTTCTCTATCTCTTGATTTCTTAGGAGAAATACTAAAATTCTCAATGAAAATGTTGATGGAGATGTTTGAATCTTGATTGAAGATGCTTTAATGGAGTTGGGGATGTTGTAGAGATGTTGGAGATTGAAAATGGCAGCCCTTCGGGGTAGAAAATTCTATCTCCTTAATGTGTGAGAAGGCGGGGTATTTATGGGCAAAGAACGAATGTAGTGGAGATGTTGTTATTATGTATGCGCAAGCCACTGGATTGGTATCCAATCCATGCCACGTGGCATGCACGATCCATCAACGCACAACTTCAAATATGTTTGATCCATGCCTATAGATCGGTATATACATCTGTTCCACAAAATCAAGCTGATCCTGCGTATGGCGCCTTGCCTGATCACCTATTTTGTCGTGCACAACGTAGGCTGATCCATGCCATGAACTATACCCGATCCATGGCAAAACTAGTCGATCCATGCTATATAAAGTTGCCCGATCCATAGGCAGAATGCGTGCTCGATCCATGGAAAAACTAGTTGATCCATGCTATATAAACTTGCTTGATCCATAGGCAAGATGCGTGGCCGATCCATGACAATAACACTTGTAAGTCCATAATATATAGAATGCCTGATCCAACGTTAGGGTGTTACAAACCCACAAAATAACTATGTTGATCCATCAATTATGTCCTGCCCGATCCAATGTATAAAAACATGCCTATTCCATCTTATATAATAATGTTGACCGATCCATCATATATCCTTTTTAACAAGTTGTCTTTATACCACGTTTCACGGTAAGGTTAACACATTTTTCCATGACTTTAACATCTTCATCTCTTTCGAAATTGACGTGCACGTAAAAATGCACATTTATATTCACATATCTATTCTTTTTTAGTGCAAATAAATATCATATGTGGGTACTTTATCATGTTTAAACTGTAAATCAATTGATTTTAAAACATCATGCATTCATCATCATATAGGGTAAAATGGTCATTTTTGTGCTTAAGTTATTTTGAGAATTTTTACTTAGACATTTTTCATTGTTTTTGTATAGATTTGATGCATGTTGAAGAGGACTTCATAAAGATATATATGCATACAAAGGAAAAAAGAAGAAATCAATGCATTGCCAATAAAAAGAGGAATATGCCTTGCCAATAAAAAGGAAATCAATGCCTTGCCACAAAAAAAAGGAAATCGATAAATGGAAAAGGAATCAATTCAAATAGAAGATTGGTGGAGGACCCCACCCACTCTCCCTCCTTCTTTAGTGGAGACAAAAAAGGGCTTCATGAATCATTATTGCTAAAGACAAAAGGAAGCTTAATGAAGGGCATTCTTGGTAGCACGCTAAAAGTGAATTAGGGTTTTTCACATGTATAAATAACCCCTGTATGTTGATGTAAAAATCATCTTCGGTTTTATTTAGTTTAGTGTGGCTGAAATCAAAAACTCTATTTCTCTTCCATGGCTTCTTAGCCATTTCTTTTATGTAATTTTTTTAGTGTAATTTTAATATAGTGCTCTTTTCTTTTGTTGTCTTTTATAATGAAATCTCTTTATGTTATCATTGAATCCATTATGAGTAGTTAAACCCCATCAATTTAGGGGTAGTGAAGCTCCCAAGATTCATGAATAATTAACATAAGAATTTAATGTTTCTAACTCTCTTATTTGAGCTTAATCTAAAATTGGATATAGATAAAGTAAAGATTTTATATGGTGAAAATTGATAGCACATGTTGGTTGATTATTCCCAAATGTGTTATACTCATATCATTAATAGAATCATACTTTATCACAATCTAATTCATTTTAGAAAAAGTAGTGACATTAAAAGTGAAAGCATCCTTGATGTTCCATATAGTTAGTGAATATTAACATACAGAACATACTCATAATATTTCATTTTTATTAGAACTATTATTTTCTATGTGATAATTTGGGCTTTAAGTTTGTATTGAAAATTGATGATTTATGTAGCTTGAATTTTCTAGCATATAAATCATGCTTGTATGAATACAATAGTTAATGTGCTAGTTATTAAAGAGAGTTAGAACCATTTTTTTATGTTAATTAGATTGATGTTGATAGTGAATCTACTCCTAAATTGTCTCTTAGTCTCATATTTGTATTCATTTTAACATTGTTAGTTTTTTTAAGTTTATAGCTAACAATTTCACTCACTTTCGGCTTAATTTGATTGAGTAAGATTAGAATAAATTCTTTTCCTGCTGATCAACCCGTATTCGCCACGTACTACGATTGTACGTCGTGCGCTCGTGGTTATTATTACGATATTTTGTCAACAGTTTTCTAATTCCATAGAAACGCCGTTTGCAAACAAGTTTTTGGTGCCGTTGCCGGGGAAAGAATTTAATTTTGATTTTATTTTGCGAATTAATTTTCTTGTTTGTTGTTCTTATTTCTTTTTAAAAAAAATCGTGTTATTTCATTGTGCAGTTTGTCAGCTTCTTTTTGTTCACTTGCATTTGTGTGTTTGTTGTTTTTGTTGTTTGTGTTCTTTGTTCTCATAGTGTTTTTTTTATATTTAAAAAAACATTGTTTGTGTGTATTTTTATTTGTTCAATTAGTTTTGGTCATCTCTGGAAAAAAAAAATATATGTGTGTTTTGTGTACTTGCTTTACTCTTCATATAAAAAAAACTTGTGTTTCTTTTGTTTTCTTATGTTTGCGTGTATTCAGTGCATCATTTGTTTTTGGTGTTTCCATTTGTGATTTTTTTTCTTTTTCTTTAAAAAAAATTTATTGCTTTCCTTTTACTCCCTCTTTAATTTTCTTTCCCTTCTCTGCCTTATATTTCCTGATTGCATTACTCCTTTTCTTTCCAGTAATTAATTAACATTATTGCTTTACAATTCTTCATTTCTTTGCCCTCTCCGATTTCTTTCCCAAATTCTCTTCATAATTACTCTCTTTTTTTCTTTTTTTTCAAATCAAATCAAAAATAAAAAAATATACAAATTTCTTTTGATTTCCTTCCTCTGTTGTCATTCTCTGCCTTGAATCCTTCCTCCACCATAAAACCTATCACAAACCAATATTCATAACCATTACCACCACAAATCATCATTGTTGATCATCCAATCTCCTCACTGCATTATCACCCTTCTTCTTCACATTCACAAAAATTTCTCAACCATTTCAACCCAAACTACTATGCAGCAGCCATCACCATACTCTAACTCAAACCAAGCATCAACAGCAAGTTCACATCTTCCATTACGTTGACCAAACTTTATATACCTTCATCTATTCCTCAAAAATCATAAAACCAACACAACAGAAGCTCCTCACTGCCTATCCAACTGTCCTTTACCACCTACCTAATCGACACACCAACTACAACTCATCTTAGTCACCCCATTTTCTCTTCAAGTTTGCCTAATCACCATTCATTGACCACAACACAACTTCTTGCATCATACCACACCTGCTCCCCATACTGTCAAACCCTACTTCACTCTCATAATCCTTCAACTCGCCATACACTATACAAGCCTCAATAGCCATACCTTCCTACACCATCATATACCGTCAGCACCATCTTACTCTCCTCACACAACAACTCTATAAACAACCTTACTCAATCACCAACCCAAAACCATATCAAACCAACTCGTTGCCAATTCAGAGACCATACACACTTGATACCTCTTTGTCAATTCACATTTCAAAACATAGACCAAAACGATATTGCCACTCTCCTATTCATCCCTCCTCAAACCTACACTTACTTTCATCACACGACAAGACTTTAAAGCATTTCAAAGTCGCCAACCTGACCATTCACCAACTGCAAACCTTTGTCTTCTTCACTTCATAGTCACCGATCCAAAAAAAACTGCCTTTAATCGCCCAGGATTACCCCGCATGCCGATTCAAAGCAAATCATCTCGACTCAAAGAAAACCCAAATCAAACCATAACCCCCCATACCCACATCTAACCGAGCCACAAACCACGCAATCACCAAAAGTTCACAAATAATCGCCGAGATTCCCCCAATCCCCTGACTATGAAAGTAAATCGAACAGCCGAACCCATTAGTCGATTCGCGACCGACCTGAACCCTAATAGGTGCACCTTCCTTGCCATAGAATTTAGCTAATTCATTTCTCATCAAAGTATATATCTTGTGAATTCAAAAAAAAAGCACGATTTTTCTTTCTATTTTGGTTCGGTGAATAATTCAATCCAAATAGATTTGCGTATTGAAGGAATAATAACGAGAATCGACTTTGTTTTGATTTAGATTTAGTTTTGTCGGGTTTTGAACTTTGTTGGGCTCACATGGTTTTGGGCCAATTTAATTTAATCTTTTAGTTTTGTTTAGTTTTGTTTTTCTTTAGCTTTGAGCTCTTTAGTTTGTTTAGTTTTGTTTTTCCTATTCCCTCTTTCTAAAAAAAATCGTTTTCTTTTCCATTCTATCCTTGTATAGAAATCTTTTCAACTCGCAGGAAATCAAGAAAGGAATAGCTTGCTTAAACTCACCTGGAATTGTTGTGCTTAAAAAAGTTGCGCCGCTTTGCTTGCTAAAAAATTGCCATTTAAAAAAAAACTGCCAATAATTCTGCACGCTCAGGTATTGTGTTACGACTTTTCTTTTTATTTCTTTGCATTGTTGTTTGCTTGCATTTGCATTTAAAACAAAAAAAATCCAAAAACAAAATAAAAATTCATTCGTAGTTGCATTGTTAATACATGTTTAAATTTTGTTTTGCATTCATCTCGTTTTATTTTTATTTTCTAGGACATCATTATATTTTGATAAATTGGTTTATTTCTAATGAATTATTTCTTGGTGTCTAGACTACGGCAGAGTAATAACCGTTTATAAATATTATAGTGATTCGTAAATATTATATCGGTTGTTCCTTTGAAGGTACTTAAACCTTCGGCTGCATTGCTAGGGTGATTCCTGGTGCACCGATAACTCTTGTTCGTTAACTGGTTGAGAAATCTTTTGTTGAAATTAATCTGACCGTCATTATATAATTTTAGAAAATTTGTATATAATTAGTTTGCATTCATATAGTTGCATTAGGTTCACGCATGTATATAAAAAAAATGAAAAAAAAAATCATTTGTAAATAATTCCTTTCTTCTTTTTCTTTAAGCAACCTTTCAAAATCTCAAAAAAAAAAAAGTCGAAAAAAAACATTCTCTTTAAAATGTAAGAATTTCCTCATTCGCACGGATTTTACGATAGTTGTGAAAATCAATATAATCCATATAATTTTACACCAAATTCATATGGATATTTTAATAACAACTATTATACAAACAATTCATATGGATATGTTAATAACAACTATTATACAAACAATTTGGATTTTACACCACCAACTTTACAAGATAATCCTAATTTTGCGTCACAAAATTTTCCAAATTATGACCAACCCTCAACTCTTGAAACAAAAATTGATTCTTTATTTGAAATGAGCATAAAAGAAAATGAAGAAATAAATGAATTGTCTAATTTATACATGTGCAACAATTCAAGTGAAAGCTTTCAAAATAATCAAAATTCGATTTCACCTCCAAATTCAAATGATTCTGATTATAACCCTTGCCAATTCAATTTTGAACTCCAAAATGAATTTCAAATTCAAAATGGAAATGTAAATCACTTTTCAAATGATTTTGGCAACGGGAATAATTTCAATTGTGGTGCTACTGATAACTTTTGTTCTCAACAATTTCAAATTGAAAATTCTCATGTAAATAATTATGAATTTGATTTTATTGAGCAAATGAACGAACTTGACAATTACTTGAAGTTTCGTGAGAAACAAAATCGAATCCAAACATGTGACGATTCGAATAAAAATCCACATTTGCCCACAATCGATGATTTTCAAATAACGACTTTCGAAATTGAAAATAACGATTTTAATGAAGTTGTTAATAATACAGTAATTGAGTTGTATTTCAATTCTTTTGAGTAGGTGGAACCAAATCTCAAATTCGATATTCCTTTTTCTGAAAATAATGACTTTCAAACAAATTCTTTGGATTTTGAAAATGATACATGCACTGAAGTTGTTGATAATTCACCAAAGGAAGACGAATTTGATGAATACTATTTTTTTGGACTTTTCGAAAGTGAGTTGAATTTTAAAGAGGTAGATTTGAATAACAATTTTGATTTTGAAATCGATAATTTGAAAGAATTTTTCAATGACAATTTTGAAATTCAATTTGGTGAAAATAAACATGAAATTCAATCCATTATTCAATCTATCTCGAAAATCATCAAAAACAAACAACTCATTCGATTTTAAATAAAGCGACAATCGTTTTTCCAAATCTACGCTCACCTTCAAAATCTTTTACGATTTGGTTTTTCAGGCTTAAGCCGTGTCTCTCATACTTGAAGAGACAAATGAATCGGTCTTTAGAAGACTGTTTCATTTACTTCTTGTCAATATATTTTCTGATATACTGTAAATATTTTTTTTTCTTTCTCTTGTAAAGATAAGTTGTATTTTCAAAATTTTCATTTTCTTTCCATTAGGGTTGACTGTGGGAACACTGTCAAAATCAAGTGTGGGGGGAGTTTCTCATTTATTTTGGTTTTGCATAGAATTTTCCTTTCTTTTCTTTTCATTCAAAAAAAAAGAATTTCGCATTTTTATTTACTTTTAAATGAGACATGATGGAGTTAGCATACAATTTTGGTCGTTCGATTAAAATGTTGGGAGATTTACTTATCTTAGCGGATAACGAAAGGAAAGTTTGAATTATGAGCAAATTTGGTGTAACTAGTATATTGGAAAATTCGTAGGTGATGAGTATGAAATGTTTTCTGAATTGTAATCGGATTAAATGAATGGTTGATTTTGACTACTTACGATAACATTTTAGATCTTTTAAGTGAATTTGTGCTAAGATATCCTCGCTTAACTTTCTCTCTTATGTAAAAAAAAAGAAGAAAAAGTAAAGGGAAAAAAAAGAATATATATATATATAATAATAATAATAATCCAAGGGTATCCAACATTGCTAGTACATCTCGCGTTGGTGTGCAAACCTGCCAAGCTCTTTCCGACACCTCGTTGACAAAGTCAGCGTTGGTATATCTTGGTCTCATTTCATGAGATTGGACACCTTAGGATTACTGACCCTCACGTAAGTCGTACTGCAGTGTAGGGGTGGTATATCTAGGTATTCGTAAATAATAATAATGTGAATATTTTGTAATACAGAGATAGTCAGCACTTAAAATCCAAGCACACTCTTTACTTATTCGACCTAACTAATTAACAAAAAGGATGTTGAGATGTCGTTTTATGATTGTTGATATTGATTATAGAATTCATTTCATATTTGCACTATGTTTCTACCAAAACAACTGGCCAAGCTGGAGGAGTTCGTGACGATAACATGACTTTTGTTTGAAGTTTTGATTAGTAACGGACTCAAATTTCATAGTGAAGACCCAAATTTGTGTTAACTTATTCGTGTAATATTTAAAAGTAAATTATCCATTGGTAAATATTCCATTTAAAGCTTGCATTCATCTTGTAAATATTTTCAAATCTTGCATTTTTGTAAATATTTTTTTTGTTCAACTTTTGGATTTTGTGGGTAGTATTCGCTGAAAACCCTCACGAGACAACACTCGTCCTACTGGGGACACCCAGAGGTTTAAAGGCTTGTTGCATACACACAATGCAATCGTGCTTCCTACAAAAACGGATTTAGCTTAGTTTTTCAGTTTATTTGAGGATGAATAAAAAGATAAGTGTGTGGGGTATTTGATGTGCACGTAAAAATGCACATTTATATTCACATATCTATTCTTGTTTAGTGCAAATAAATGTCATATGTGGGTATTTTATCATGTTTAAACTGTAATTCAATTATCATATAGGGGAAAATGGTCATTTTTGTGCTTAAGTTATTATAAGAATTTTTACTTGGACATTTTTCATTGTTTTTGTATAAATTTGATGCATGTAGAAGAGGACTTCATAAAGATATATATGCATACAAAGGAAAGAAGTAGAAATCAATGCATTGCCAATAAAAAGAGGAAATCAATGCCTTGCCAATAAAAAGGAAATCAATGCCTTGCCACAAAAAAAGGAAATCAATAAATGGAAAAGGAATCAATTCAAATAGAAGATTGGTGGAGCACCCCACCCACTCTCCCTCCTTCTTTAGTGGAGACAAAAAAGGGCTTCATGAATCATTATTGCTAAAGACAAAAGGAAGCTTAATGAAGGGAATTCTTGTTAGCACGCTAAAAGTGAATTAGGGTTTTTCACATGTATAAATAACCCCTGTAATGACCCGTATTCTACACATCATGGGATCGTAGAATATTTATTTCTTTCCCGTATGAAGTTGTATGGTCATGTAACTTTGGGAAACATCTAGTAGAGTCATTTCTCATGTTCATGATTTTTGTCAATTTTTAAATGATCATTTTGCCCCTAGTTGGTATTGTTTTGGCCATAACTTTTGATTGGAAAGGAATTTTGACCTGAAACCACTTCCATTGGATTCGTTTGATGGTTTCTCTTTCCGTAGAGTGGTTACATTAGCCAAACGGACTTACCGTTTGGGAGATATGGCTGAAACAAGGTTTGGAGTGTGAAAAACTGCTTAACCGGGCCAAATCGGGTGATTAGTGAGTAGGCCCATAACCCATTTCGGGATTAGGGTTATGGGAGGACTGAAATGAGATGGAGAATCATTCCATTTCAGTTTTCTAGCCTCCACTAATCACCAAGGATCCCTAAAAATGGCCTCCAACCTCTAAATCACTTCCAAATCACCTTTAGGTTAAGGATTTGGCTTAGCAACCCCTAATCAAGGAAGATCTTCACCAAATCAACATAGGAGCTGCTGTTGGCATTGAGATTCACATCAAATCAGAGAATCATTTCAGATTTTAGTTTATTTTGTGGCTAAGGTGAGTGATTTGCATAGTATTACACTAATTATGGCTAATTAGGGGTGCTTAGTGCTAATTAGCGAATTTAAGCATGATAAAATTCGGGGAAAATGTTCATAAATTCCTAAATGATGCTTTAGACCTCTGATATGAATTTGGGTTAATTTGGTTAAGTTTTGCTAATCCTATCATTAGTTTCACCTAAACATGCTTAAGGGGAAATATGGGATTTTGGGTATGTTTGATCCATTTTAACCTATGATATTGATGTGAATGATGTTTGTGGTTGATTATGCATGTTGCTATGACTGTATGAAATGCTTTGTGATTGATTTCAATAGTTAGAATGGTCGAAAACGTCGTCGAATGGCGTAAACACTTGCTGGAATAGTTTCAGAAAACAGTGCAGGGTTCGGATCGGATCGGATAAGGGGGCTCGGATCGGATATGTTGAACTGAGCAAAGAATCTGATCGGATCGGGACCCAACACTTGGGAAAAGTGGCAAAAAGGAAGGCCACGCTAGCTGAACTGGGATCGGATCGGATAGAGGAAGATGGATCGGATCGGAAAGGACGGATCGGATCGGAAACACAAAGGCGAATCAGAGCAGGAGCACGAAAGCGGATCGGATAGGCGCATATGAAGGGAGCATGAAGACGGATCAGAAGCACAAACCAAGAAGGACTCGACCCGACCCGAAGGGAAGCACCCGAAACGACCAAAGAGAAGCATCTGACTCGAACACAAAGGAGTACCCGACCCGAACCGCACCAGAAGGAGACCCGACCCGAACGGAGGAAGGACACCGACCCGAACCGATGGCTTGAGGAGAAACCCGACCCGACCCAGTATTGACCAACAACCCGAGAAGCAAAGGTAGTCCAATATGGGAAGTTAGAGCTCAGGATCCAGTTGGGAACCAATGAGTTCACTTCATGAGTTGGGCTTTGCTGCGGGACGTGTGCTAAGGAGTTGTCGACGTTCATAACTTCGATTCACCACTAAAAATGAATGATGGGCTACTTATCAGTGCAGTAGGGTCATTATGACCTGAGAGGCAAGGTGATGGTAGCAAGACTACGTTATCAGTGCAGTAGGGTCATTATGACCTGAGGGGCAAGGTGATGCGTAGTAAGACTATGAGCCAGCGCGGATGGGGTGAATAACTCCATGGGGCAAGTGGACATAGTAAGGATTGGTAAGGCTATGAGCCAGCGCAGATGGGGTGAATAACTCCATGGGGCAAGTGGACATAGCGAGGAATTAGTGGCTACGTTATCAGTGCAGTGAAGCCATTTATGACTTCATGGGGCAAAGTGATCGTAGCAAGGAAAGTTGGGTGATCGAAGTGGTGAATATCGTATGCTTTATGCACTGAGTGAGAGATGTTAGGATGGATGCTATGCTTGATTGTTTTCCATCATTATGACATGCACACCTCCCCGACCTCCGTATCTTTATATCGTTTGATATGATACCTTAGAGTGTTGTACAGTATGTAGTGCTAACTCTTTGGTTGCAGGTCCAGGTTCAGGTATGTTTTAGTCTACCTGTTATTGTTCACTTTAGATGCTTATCGCTCATACCAGGCTTTATGTCTGACCCAGAGTTTTATGTCTCCTCTTATTACTCTGGGTGCTCACACGAGCAGACCAGAGACAGGTTAGCTGGTGATGTGCGGGTAGCTGATTCGGAGGCGGGCAGGAGTCTTCCACGTATGATATATATATACACATTCTCCCTGTGTCGTTGATGGTCACTACTTGGGCATTAGTAGTGTACCTCGCTTATCTTACTTTGCTTTGAGACAGTTTGAAAGTTGTAATAAGCTGTATTCTGAATTTCTGCTGCTATGATGTTTAGTTCTGATTTTCAGCTTATGCACTATCTCTCCTGTTTTATGTCAAGTATATTGTTATTATATTTTATTCTATGCGCTGTGAGACATTCTACAGGTTCTTCGTATGTTCATTTCCTTCTTCCTTTTCCCTTCTGGCGACCCGTTCCGTGCTAACTGGACATGTGTACAGCGCACTTTTGGAGTAAATGTCGGTTGGTGCGGGGCGGGCCGTCACACTTGGTATCAGAGCTCTAGGTTGCGTAGTTAACCTAGGGAAAGACACTAGGGAGAGTTAGTACGTATATGAGAGCGCGTATTTGTGATTATTTTGGTTTTCAAAAGCTATGTATGTATATACTATTAGTAGTATAACGATGAAGTCGCACTGCACTAGCACCACTATGGGGTCGTTAATCGTTTCCCTTTTTTAGATTAACGATGAGCCGAGACACGAGAGGTGCTGGTAGAGGGACCAACCAAGGGAATGCCGCTGACATGAGGGCTATGTTTACTAACCTCGTGAGAGACATGCTTAGAGAAGTGCAAGGGGCAATTCCCAATCCCGGAGTTGGTGTTGGCCCTGTAGTGCAGGCGCCTAGGGTCGATTTCGCCAAGTTGTGCAAGGATTACACTAATCTTGGTGGGAAGCCGTTCCACGGAACGGAGTCGGCCACGGATGTTCAGGACTGGATGGATAGCTGTGACCGTATCTTTGATGACTTGGGTCTCGAGGATGCGATGAAGAGAAGGCTAGCGTCTCGTCAGCTGCAAGGGCGGGCGATGAATTGGTGGAATGCCATTAGAACAGCTACTCCAGAGGACCAATTTACTTGGGATCAGTTCAAGGCTCGCTTTAGCGAGAAGTTTATCCCAGCTGCCCAGAAATCGGTGTTGTTTAAGAGGTTCTTGGAACTCAAGCAGAACGGAAGGGCAGTTTCTGATTATATTGCTGAGTTCGACACTTTGTCGAAGTATGGACTGTCTCTTATTGATACTCCTGAAAAGAAGAACGAGAAGTTCATTACGGGTTTGGATGGGTACTTAGGGGAGAGGCTTATTAACCACATCAATGAGACTTTTGAATCGATTGTGGGGAAAGCTTTGAGATCAGAGAGCCTTTACCCTAAGTCAAAGACTGAGGCTGCATCTGCAGAAGGGCCAAAGCCGCAAGCAGGCGGTGGAGGCAAGAATAATTCTCAGAATAAGAGGAAGCAGGACCAATCTAAGGGTGGCCAGAAAAAGAGCAAGAAGGATGTTGAGTGCTTCAGCTGTGGAAAGAAGGGTCATTATGCTAAAGATTGTCGGGCCAAGCCAGCGGATAAGAAGTGCTTGAACTGTGGTCAAGTGGGACATTTCAAGGACAAGTGTCCGCAACCTCTTAAGGAGAAGCAGATTGTGAAAGCATATGCTATTGATGTCGTTCCTTCTTCGTCGAATGCCCCAACTGCGGCGGAGAAAGGAAAGAATGTTGTTATTCAAGGTATGCTTTCTATTTATGATATACCAGTTCGAGTTTTGTTTGATACTGGGGCTTCCCGTTCCTTCATATCTAGTGACCTGGTAGATAGGTTGGGACTGGAACCCGAGATAGTCGATAGACCATTGATTGTGACGAACCCGATTGGTGATTCAACTAGCCTTAGTATGATTTGCAGGAATTTGGTCTTATCGAGTCATGGATGTATGTTTGTATGTGATTGCTTTGTTTTGGGCTTTACTGGGTATGGCATTATATTGGGAGTCGATTGGCTCCAAAGATACGGGGTGGTGGTAGACTGTGAGGGCTTTTTGGTGACAGTGAGGGCGGATGATGGGCGGAGGGTAGTGTTTGGTAGCCTACCTAGTGATGGGGTTATGGCTAGTTTTGTAAATTCCCTCGACATCCCGCAAGATGAGTTGTCAGATGTGCCCGTGGTTGGCCAGTATCCGGACGTCTTCGAGGAGGTGACCGGGCTTCCACCACACCGAGACATTGAGTTCCGTATTGATTTAGTGAAAGATGCCAGACCTATAGTGATGCCACTTCGTCGTATGGCACCAAGGGAGCAGCGAGAGCTCAGGGTGCAAGTCAGCAATCTTTTGAAGAAGGGATTTATTAGAAGGAGTGTCTCCGAGTGGGGAGCACCAGTTGTGTTTGCCCCTAAGGCAGATGGTTCCCTTCGTTTGTGTATGGACTATCGCGAGTTGAATAAGGTGACGAGGAAGAATAAGTATCCTCTACCGCGGATAGATGATTTGTTTGATCAGCTGGAAGGAGCTAGAGTGTTCTCCCAATTGGACCTCGCGACAGGATTTCATCAGCTTCGAGTAGCAGAAGAGAGTGTTCCGAAAACGGCATTTAGGACGTCGTCTGGATTTTATGAGTGGTTGGTCATGCCGTTTGGGTTGACCAATGCACCAGCCTATTTTGTGGATCTTATGAATCGAGTATTCAGAGATCAGTTGAATAAGTTTGTTCTTGTGTTCGTGGATGATATCCTTGTTTACTCAAGGACAGAGGAGGAACACAAGGGACACTTGAGGATAGTGATGGAGGTGTTGAGGAAACACCAATTGAAAGCGAAATTCTCTAAGTGTCATTTCTGGAGAAGGGAAGTGAGATTCTTGGGTCATGTTGTTTCCGAGAGTGGTATTGCCGTGGACCCTGCGAAGGTGGCTACAGTACAGGATTGGCCTACACCTAAGAATGCGACAGATGTAAGAAGTTTCTTGGGATTAGCTGGATATTATCGTAAGTTTATCCAGGACTTCTCCAAGATTGCAGCACCGTTGACTCAGTTGACTAAGAAGAATCAGTCCTTCGTCTGGGACGGAGTGTGTGAGGATGCCTTCAAAAGTCTAAAGGAGAGGTTGACGCGTGCGCCAGTGTTAGTCATTCCTAAAGGGAATGAAGAGATGACGGTATACACAGATGCTTGTGGTACCGGACTAGGTGCTGTATCGATGCAAGGAGGTAGGGTTGTAGCTTATGCTAGTCGACACCTAAAGCCGCATGAGAAGAAGTATCCTACCCATGATTTGGAATTGGCAGCGATTGTATTTGCGCTGAAGATGTGGAGACATTACCTCTTGGGAGAAAGATTCGAGTTGTTTACCGATCACAAATCGTTGAAGTATCTCTTCTCCCAGAAAGATTTAAACCTCCGTCAGCAGAGATGGTTAGAATTCTTGGCTTCATATGATTTTGATATCGCATACACACCTGGGAAAGGTAATGCGGTAGCCGATGCCTTGAGTAGGAGACATGCCAGCTTAGGGGCAATGTTTCTTGAATGGAAGCAACTGGAGTATATCGCGGGGTTTGATTTCAGACCAAAGTGCGAGTTGGATCCAGTTATGCTAGCTAGTTTGACGATCAGACCCACTTTGATAGAGCGGATTGGTTCAAGCCAGAGGGACGATCCTAATCTATTAGAAATCATTTCCAAGTTAGAGATGGGTATCGATGAGGAGATGAATGTGTATGGGCTTGATCGAGATGGATGGCTTCGGAAGGATGGAAGACTAGTTGTGCCCAACGTGAATGGTTTGAGAGATGAAGTGCTTAGAGAATGTCATCACTCAAAACTGACCATGCATCCCGGTGGTAATAAGATGTATCGAGACATGAAGCGAACCTACTACTGGGAAGGGATGAAAAGAGACGTTGGGAAGTTTATATCCAAATGCATGAATTGCCAGCTAGTTAAAGCCGAGCAAAAGAAGCCTAGTGGGTTATTGCAACCATTAGAAATTCCCGAATGGAAATGGGAGCAAGTTTCGATGGATTTCATCGATGGCTTACCAAGGACTAGATCGGGATATGATAGCATTTGGGTAATTGTGGATCGATTGACTAAGAGCGCAAGATTTATACCAGTCAAATCGACCAGAACGGCAGCCAAGTTAGCAGAATTGTATATGAAGTGGGTAGTGAGATTTCATGGAGTACCCAAAAGCATTGTGAGTGACCGAGACCCGTTGTTCACTAGTGGGTTTTGGAAGAGCTTGCAAGAGGCTCTAGGGTCAGGATTACATCTCAGTACCGCATATCTTCCTCAGACTGACGGTCAAACAGAGAGGGTGAATCGTATATTGGAAGATCTCTTGAGAGCTTGTATATTGGATTTTGGTGGATCATGGGATGACCATTTGCATCTAGTAGAGTTTGCATATAATAATAGCTACCAATCCAGTATCTGTATGGCTCCATATGAAGCTTTGTACGGAAGACCGTGCAACTCACCATCATGCTGGATAGAGACTGGCGAGAAGTTTGTGCTTGGACCAGATGTGGTGAGAGAAACATCGGATAAGATTAAGATCATTCAACAACAAATGAAAGCTGCTCAAGATAGGCAGAAGAGTTATGTGCCGATAAGAGGAGAAGAGACTTGAAATTCTCCATTGGTGACTTAGTGTTTGTTAAAATCTCTCCGTTGAAGAGCGTGATACGATTTGACAGGAGAGGCAAGTTGGCACCAAGATTTGTTGGCCCATTCCCTGTTCTTGAACTAGTCGGGAATTTGGCGTATAGAGTTGGCTTACCAGAGAAAATGGCGGGAGTTCACAATGTATTTCATGTTTCCCAGCTGAGGAAGTTCGTTCACGACTCAGATGTGACTATTTCACCTGATCAGTTAGAGGACTTCGAAGTAGAACCCGAGGCGGTTGGGAACCGCAAGCCGATTCGTATTGTGGGGCATGATACGAAGCAACTTCGAAGGAAGTCGGTGAAGCTAGTCAAGGTTCAGTGGGGCGAGAACGAGAATGATTGTACTTGGGAGACAGAAGAGAGCATTAGAGAGATGCATCCAGAACTCTTTGCCTGGTAAGATTTACTTTGCAATTTAGTTTTCCGTATGCTAGGATAGACTTGCTTTGCTTGTTTGCATGTTTGATTGTTGTTTTATGATTGATAGGCATGCGGGAACCTTTGTGTATGTTTGGATTAGGGAATTTCGGGGGCGAAATTTCTTAAGGGGGGGAGAGTGTAATGACCCGTATTCTACACATCATGGGATCGTAGAATATTTATTTCTTTCCCATATGAAGTTGTATGGTCATGTAACTTTGGGAAACATCTAGTAGAGTCATTTCTCATGTTCATGATTTTTGTCAATTTTTAAATGACCATTTTGCCCCTAGTTGGTATTGTTTTGGCCATAACTTTTGATTGGAAAGGAATTTTGACCTGAAACCACTTCCATTGGATTCGTTTGATGGTTTCTCTTTCCGTAGAGTGGTTACATTAGCCAAACGGACTTACCGTTTGGGAGATATGGCTGAAACAAAGTTTGGAGTGTGAAAAACTGCTTAACCGGGCCAAATCGGGTGATTAGTGAGTAGGCCCATAACCCATTTCGGGATTAGGGTTATGGGAGGGCTGAAATGAGATGGGGAATCATTCCATTTCAGTTTTCTAGCCTCCACTTATCACCAAGGATCCCTAAAAATGGCCTCCAACCTCTAAATCACCTCCAAATCACCTTTAGGTTAAGGATTTGGCTTAGCAACCCCTAATCAAGGAAGATCTTCACCAAATCAACATAGGAGATGCTGTTGGCATTGAGATTCACATCAAATCAGAGAATCATTTCAGATTTTAGTTTATTTTGTGGCTAAGGTGAGTGATTTGCATAGTTTTACACTAATTATGGCTAATTAGGGGTGCTTAGTGCTAATTAGCGAATTTAAGCATGATAAAATTCGGGGAAAATATTCATAAATTCCTAAATGATGCTTTAGACATCTGATATGAATTTGGGTTAATTTGGTTAAGTTTTGCTAATCCTATCATTAGTTTCACATAAACATGCTTAAGGGGAAATATGAGATTTTGGGTATGTTTGATCCATTTTAACCTATGATATTGATGTGAATGATGTTTGTGGTTGATTATGCATGTTGCTATGACTGTATGAAATGCTTTGTGATTGATTTCAATAGTTAGAATGGTCAAAAACGTCGTCGAATGGCGTAAACACTTGCTGGAACAGTTTCAGAAAACAGTGCAGGGTTCGGATCGGATCGGATAAGGGGGCTCGGATCGGATATGTTGAACTGAGCAAAGAATCTGATCGGATCGAGACCCAACACTTGGGAAAAGTGGCAAAAAGGAAGGCCACGCTAGCTGAACTGGGATCGGATCGGATAGAGGAAGATGGATCGGATCGCAGAGGACGGATCGGATCGGAAACACAAAGGCGAATCAGAGCAGGAGCACGAAAGCGGATCGGATAGGCGCATATGAAGGGAGCATGAAGACGGATCGGAAGCACGAACCAAGAAGGACCCGACCCGACCCGAAGGGAAGCACCCGAACCGACCGAAGAGAAGCATCTGACTCGAACACAAAGGAGTACCCGACCCGAACCGCACCAGAAGGAGACCCGACCCGAACGGAGGAAGGACACCGACCCGAACCGATGGCTTGAGGAGAAACCCGACCCGACCCAGTATTGACCAATAACCCGAGATGCAAAGGTAGTCCAATATGGGAAGTTAGAGCTCAGGATCCAGTTGGGAATCAATGAGTTCACTTCATGAGTTGGGCTTTGCTGCGGGACGTGTGCTAAGGAGTTGTCGACGTTCATAACTTCGATTCACCACTAAAAATGAATGATGGGCTACTTATCAGTGCAGTAGGGTCATTATGACCTGAGGGGCAAGGTGATGGTAGCAAGACTACGTTATCAGTGCAGTAGGGTCATTATGACCTGAGGGGCAAGGTGATGCGTAGTAAGACTATGAGCTAGCGCAGATGGGGTGAATAACTCCATGGGGCAAGTGGACATAGTAAGGATTGGTAAGGCTATGAGCCAGCGCAGATGGGGTGAATAACTCCATGGGGCAAGTGGACATAGCGAGGAATTAGTGGCTACGTTATCAGTGCAATGAAGCCATTTATGACTTCATGGGGCAAAGTGATCGTAGCAAGGAAAGTTGGGTGATCGAAGTGGTGAATATCGTATGATTTATGCACTGAGTGAGAGATGTTAGGATGGATGCTATGCTTGATTGTTTGCCATCATTATGACATGCACACCTCCCCCACCTCCGTATCTTTATACCGTTTGATATGATACCTTAGAGTGTTGTACAGTATGTAGTGCTAACTCTTTGGTTGCAGGTCCAGGTTCAGGTATGTTTTAGTCTACCTGTTATTGTTCACTTTAGATGCTTATCGCTCATACCAGGCTTTATGTCTGACCCAGAGTTTTATGTCTCCTCTTATTACTCTGGGTGCTCACACGAGCAGACTAGAGACAGGTTAGCTGGTGATGTGCGGGTAGCTGATTCGGAGGCGGGCAGGAGTCTTCCACGTATGATATATATATACACATTCTCCCTGTGTCGTTGATGGTCACTACTTGGGCATTAGTAGTGTACCTCGCTTATCTTACTTTGCTTTGAGACAGTTTGAAAGTTGTAATAAGCTGTATTCTGAATTTCTGCTGCTATGATGTTTAGTTCTGATTTTCAGCTTATGCACTATCTCTCCTGTTTTATGTCAAGTATATTGTTATTATATTTTATTCTATGCGCTGTGAGACATTCTACAGGTTCTTCGTATGTTCATTTCCTTCTTCCTTTTCCCTTCTGGCGACCCGTTCCGTGCTAACTGGACATGTGTACAGCGCACTTTTGGAGTAAATGTCGGTTGGTGCGGGGCGGGCCGTCACACTTGGTATCAGAGCTCTAGGTTGCGTAGTTAACCTAGGGAAAGACACTAGGGAGAGTTAGTACGTATATGAGAGCGCGTATTTGTGATTATTTTGGTTTTCAAAAGCTATGTATGTATATACTATTAGTAGTATAACGATGAAGTCGCACTGCACTAGCACCACTATGGGGTCGTTAATCGTTTCCCTTTTTTAGATTAACGATGAGCCGAGACACGAGAGGTGCTGGTAGAGGGACCAACCAAGGGAATGCCGCTGACATGAGGGCTATGTTTACTAACCTCGTGAGAGACATGCTTAGAGAAGTGCAAGGGGCAATTCCCAATCCCGGAGTTGGTGTTGGCCCTGTAGTGCAGGCGCCTAGGGTCGATTTCGCCAAGTTGTGCAAGGATTACACTAATCTTGGTGGGAAGCCGTTCCACGGAACGGAGTCGGCCACGGATGTTCAGGACTGGATGGATAGCTGTGACCGTATCTTTGATGACTTGGGTCTCGAGGATGCGATGAAGAGAAGGCTAGCGTCTCGTCAGCTGCAAGGGCGGGCGATGAATTGGTGGAATGCCATTAGAACAGCTACTCCAGAGGACCAATTTACTTGGGATCAGTTCAAGGCTCGCTTTAGCGAGAAGTTTATCCCAGCTGCCCAGAAATCGGTGTTGTTTAAGAGGTTCTTGGAACTCAAGCAGAACGGAAGGGCAGTTTCTGATTATATTGCTGAGTTCGACACTTTGTCGAAGTATGGACTGTCTCTTATTGATACTCCTGAAAAGAAGAACGAGAAGTTCATTACGGGTTTGGATGGGTACTTAGGGGAGAGGCTTATTAACCACATCAATGAGACTTTTGAATCGATTGTGGGGAAAGCTTTGAGATCAGAGAGCCTTTACCCTAAGTCAAAGACTGAGGCTGCATCTGCAGAAGGGCCAAAGCCGCAAGCAGGCGGTGGAGGCAAGAATAATTCTCAGAATAAGAGGAAGCAGGACCAATCTAAGGGTGGCCAGAAAAAGAGCAAGAAGGATGTTGAGTGCTTCAGCTGTGGAAAGAACGGTCATTATGCTAAAGATTGTCGGGCCAAGCCAGCGGATAAGAAGTGCTTGAACTATGGTCAAGTGGGACATTTCAAGGACAAGTGTCCGCAACCTCTTAAGGAGAAGCAGATTGTGAAAGCATATGCTATTGATGTCGTTCCTTCTTCGTCGAATGCCCCAACTGCGGCGGAGAAAGGAAAGAATGTTGTTATTCAAGGTATGCTTTCTATTTATGATATACCAGTTCGAGTTTTGTTTGATACTGGGGCTTCCCGTTCCTTCATATCTAGTGACCTGGTAGATAGGTTGGGACTGGAACCCGAGATAGTCGATAGACCATTGATTGTGACGAACCCGATTGGTGATTCAACTAGCCTTAGTATGATTTGCAGGAATTTGGTCTTATCGAGTCATGGATGTATGTTTGTATGTGATTGCTTTGTTTTGGGCTTTACTGGGTATGGCATTATATTGGGAGTCGATTGGCTCCAAAGATACGGGGTGGTGGTAGACTGTGAGGGCTTTTTGGTGACAGTGAGGGCGGATGATGGGCGGAGGGTAGTGTTTGGTAGCCTACCTAGTGATGGGGTTATGGCTAGTTTTGTAAATTCCCTCGACATCCCGCAAGATGAGTTGTCAGATGTGCCCGTGGTTGGCCAGTATCCGGACGTCTTCGAGGAGGTGACCGGGCTTCCACCACACCGAGACATTGAGTTCCGTATTGATTTAGTGAAAGATGCCAGACCTATAGTGATGCCACTTCGTCGTATGGCACCAAGGGAGCAGCGAGAGCTCAGGGTGCAAGTCAGCAATCTTTTGAAGAAGGGATTTATTAGAAGGAGTGTCTCCGAGTGGGGAGCACCAGTTGTGTTTGCCCCTAAGGCAGATGGTTCCCTTCGTTTGTGTATGGACTATCGCGAGTTGAATAAGGTGACGAGGAAGAATAAGTATCCTCTACCGCGGATAGATGATTTGTTTGATCAGCTGGAAGGAGCTAGAGTGTTCTCCCAATTGGACCTCGCGACAGGATTTCATCAGCTTCGAGTAGCAGAAGAGAGTGTTCCGAAAACGGCATTTAGGACGTCGTCTGGATTTTATGAGTGGTTGGTCATGCCGTTTGGGTTGACCAATGCACCAGCCTATTTTGTGGATCTTATGAATCGAGTATTCAGAGATCAGTTGAATAAGTTTGTTCTTGTGTTCGTGGATGATATCCTTGTTTACTCAAGGACAGAGGGGGAACACAAGGGACACTTGAGGATAGTGATGGAGGTGTTGAGGAAACACCAATTGAAAGCGAAATTCTCTAAGTGTCATTTCTGGAGAAGGGAAGTGAGATTCTTGGGTCATGTTGTTTCCGAGAGTGGTATTGCCGTGGACCCTGCGAAGGTGGCTACAGTACAGGATTGGCCTACACCTAAGAATGCGACAGATGTAAGAAGTTTCTTGGGATTAGCTGGATATTATCGTAAGTTTATCCAGGACTTCTCCAAGATTGCAGCACCGTTGACTCAGTTGACTAAGAAGAATCAGTCCTTCGTCTGGGACGGAGTGTGTGAGGATGCCTTCAAAAGTCTAAAGGAGAGGTTGACGCGTGCGCCAGTGTTAGTCATTCCTAAAGGGAATGAAGAGATGACGGTATACACAGATGCTTGTGGTACCGGACTAGGTGCTGTATCGATGCAAGGAGGTAGGGTTGTAGCTTATGCTAGTCGACACCTAAAGCCGCATGAGAAGAAGTATCCTACCCATGATTTGGAATTGGCAGCGATTGTATTTGCGCTGAAGATGTGGAGACATTACCTCTTGGGAGAAAGATTCGAGTTGTTTACCGATCACAAATCGTTGAAGTATCTCTTCTCCCAGAAAGATTTAAACCTCCGTCAGCAGAGATGGTTAGAATTCTTGGCTTCATATGATTTTGATATCGCATACACACCTGGGAAAGGTAATGCGGTAGCCGATGCCTTGAGTAGGAGACATG
The DNA here is from genome assembly GCA_030737875.1 of Allium sativum. Lineage (NCBI taxonomy): Eukaryota > Viridiplantae > Streptophyta > Magnoliopsida > Asparagales > Amaryllidaceae > Allium > Allium sativum. The sequence goes on along the minus strand of CM060927.1, from coordinate 191,103,323 downwards.
CCAGCTTAGGGGCAATGTTTCTTGAATGGAAGCAACTGGAGTATATCGCGGGGTTTGATTTCAGACCAAAGTGCGAGTTGGATCCAGTTATGCTAGCTAGTTTGACGATCAGACCCACTTTGATAGAGCGGATTGGTTCAAGCCAGAGGGACGATCCTAATCTATTAGAAATCATTTCCAAGTTAGAGATGGGTATCGATGAGGAGATGAATGTGTATGGGCTTGATCGAGATGGATGGCTTCGGAAGGATGGAAGACTAGTTGTGCCCAACGTGAATGGTTTGAGAGATGAAGTGCTTAGAGAATGTCATCACTCAAAACTGACCATGCATCCCGGTGGTAATAAGATGTATCGAGACATGAAGCGAACCTACTACTGGGAAGGGATGAAAAGAGACTTTGGGAAGTTTATATCCAAATGCATGAATTGCCAGCTAGTTAAAGCCGAGCAAAAGAAGCCTAGTGGGTTATTGCAACCATTAGAAATTCCCGAATGGAAATGGGAGCAAGTTTCGATGGATTTCATCGATGGCTTACCAAGGACTAGATCGGGATATGATAGCATTTGGGTAATTGTGGATCGATTGACTAAGAGCGCAAGATTTATACCAGTCAAATCGACCAGAACGGCAGCCAAGTTAGCAGAATTGTATATGAAGTGGGTAGTGAGATTTCATGGAGTACCCAAAAGCATTGTGAGTGACCGAGACCCGTTGTTCACTAGTGGGTTTTGGAAGAGCTTGCAAGAGGCTCTAGGGTCAGGATTACATCTCAGTACCGCATATCTTCCTCAGACTGACGGTCAAACAGAGAGGGTGAATCGTATATTGGAAGATCTCTTGAGAGCTTGTATATTGGATTTTGGTGGATCATGGGATGACCATTTGCATCTAGTAGAGTTTGCATATAATAATAGCTACCAATCCAGTATCTGTATGGCTCCATATGAAGCTTTGTACGGAAGACCGTGCAACTCACCATCATGCTGGATAGAGACTGGCGAGAAGTTTGTGCTTGGACCAGATGTGGTGAGAGAAACATCGGATAAGATTAAGATCATTCAACAACAAATGAAAGCTGCTCAAGATAGGCAGAAGAGTTATGTGCCGATAAGAGGAGAAGAGACTTGAAATTCTCCATTGGTGACTTGGTGTTTGTTAAAATCTCTCCGTTGAAGAGCGTGATACGATTTGACAGGAGAGGCAAGTTGGCACCAAGATTTGTTGGCCCATTCCCTGTTCTTGAACTAGTCGGGAATTTGGCGTATAGAGTTGGCTTACCAGAGAAAATGGCGGGAGTTCACAATGTATTTCATGTTTCCCAGCTGAGGAAGTTCGTTCACGACTCAGATGTGACTATTTCACCTGATCAGTTAGAGGACTTCGAAGTAGAACCCGAGGCGGTTGGGAACCGCAAGCCGATTCGTATTGTGGGGCATGATACGAAGCAACTTCGAAGGAAGTCGGTGAAGCTAGTCAAGGTTCAGTGGGGCGAGAACGAGAATGATTGTACTTGGGAGACAGAAGAGAGCATTAGAGAGATGCATCCAGAACTCTTTGCCTGGTAAGATTTACTTTGCAATTTAGTTTTCCGTATGCTAGGATAGACTTGCTTTGCTTGTTTGCATGTTTGATTGTTGTTTTATGATTGATAGGCATGCGGGAACCTTTGTGTATGTTTGGATTAGGGAATTTCGGGGGCGAAATTTCTTAAGGGGGGGAGAGTGTAATGACCCGTATTCTACACATCATGGGATCGTAGAATATTTATTTCTTTCCCATATGAAGTTGTATGGTCATGTAACTTTGGGAAACATCTAGTAGAGTCATTTCTCATGTTCATGATTTTTGTCAATTTTTAAATGACCATTTTGCCCCTAGTTGGTATTGTTTTGGCCATAACTTTTGATTGGAAAGGAATTTTGACCTGAAACCACTTCCATTGGATTCGTTTGATGGTTTCTCTTTCCGTAGAGTGGTTACATTAGCCAAACGGACTTACCGTTTGGGAGATATGGCTGAAACAAAGTTTGGAGTGTGAAAAACTGCTTAACCGGGCCAAATCGGGTGATTAGTGAGTAGGCCCATAACCCATTTCGGGATTAGGGTTATGGGAGGGCTGAAATGAGATGGGGAATCATTCCATTTCAGTTTTCTAGCCTCCACTTATCACCAAGGATCCCTAAAAATGGCCTCCAACCTCTAAATCACCTCCAAATCACCTTTAGGTTAAGGATTTGGCTTAGCAACCCCTAATCAAGGAAGATCTTCACCAAATCAACATAGGAGATGCTGTTGGCATTGAGATTCACATCAAATCAGAGAATCATTTCAGATTTTAGTTTATTTTGTGGCTAAGGTGAGTGATTTGCATAGTTTTACACTAATTATGGCTAATTAGGGGTGCTTAGTGCTAATTAGCGAATTTAAGCATGATAAAATTCGGGGAAAATATTCATAAATTCCTAAATGATGCTTTAGACATCTGATATGAATTTGGGTTAATTTGGTTAAGTTTTGCTAATCCTATCATTAGTTTCACATAAACATGCTTAAGGGGAAATATGAGATTTTGGGTATGTTTGATCCATTTTAACCTATGATATTGATGTGAATGATGTTTGTGGTTGATTATGCATGTTGCTATGACTGTATGAAATGCTTTGTGATTGATTTCAATAGTTAGAATGGTCAAAAACGTCGTCGAATGGCGTAAACACTTGCTGGAACAGTTTCAGAAAACAGTGCAGGGTTCGGATCGGATCGGATAAGGGGGCTCGGATCGGATATGTTGAACTGAGCAAAGAATCTGATCGGATCGAGACCCAACACTTGGGAAAAGTGGCAAAAAGGAAGGCCACGCTAGCTGAACTGGGATCGGATCGGATAGAGGAAGATGGATCGGATCGCAGAGGACGGATCGGATCGGAAACACAAAGGCGAATCAGAGCAGGAGCACGAAAGCGGATCGGATAGGCGCATATGAAGGGAGCATGAAGACGGATCGGAAGCACGAACCAAGAAGGACCCGACCCGACCCGAAGGGAAGCACCCGAACCGACCGAAGAGAAGCATCTGACTCGAACACAAAGGAGTACCCGACCCGAACCGCACCAGAAGGAGACCCGACCCGAACGGAGGAAGGACACCGACCCGAACCGATGGCTTGAGGAGAAACCCGACCCGACCCAGTATTGACCAATAACCCGAGATGCAAAGGTAGTCCAATATGGGAAGTTAGAGCTCAGGATCCAGTTGGGAATCAATGAGTTCACTTCATGAGTTGGGCTTTGCTGCGGGACGTGTGCTAAGGAGTTGTCGACGTTCATAACTTCGATTCACCACTAAAAATGAATGATGGGCTACTTATCAGTGCAGTAGGGTCATTATGACCTGAGGGGCAAGGTGATGGTAGCAAGACTACGTTATCAGTGCAGTAGGGTCATTATGACCTGAGGGGCAAGGTGATGCGTAGTAAGACTATGAGCTAGCGCAGATGGGGTGAATAACTCCATGGGGCAAGTGGACATAGTAAGGATTGGTAAGGCTATGAGCCAGCGCAGATGGGGTGAATAACTCCATGGGGCAAGTGGACATAGCGAGGAATTAGTGGCTACGTTATCAGTGCAGTGAAGCCATTTATGACTTCATGGGGCAAAGTGATCGTAGCAAGGAAAGTTGGGTGATCGAAGTGGTGAATATCGTATGATTTATGCACTGAGTGAGAGATGTTAGGATGGATGCTATGCTTGATTGTTTGCCATCATTATGACATGCACACCTCCCCCACCTCCGTATCTTTATACCGTTTGATATGATACCTTAGAGTGTTGTACAGTATGTAGTGCTAACTCTTTGGTTGCAGGTCCAGGTTCAGGTATGTTTTAGTCTACCTGTTATTGTTCACTTTAGATGCTTATCGCTCATACCAGGCTTTATGTCTGACCCAGAGTTTTATGTCTCCTCTTATTACTCTGGGTGCTCACACGAGCAGACTAGAGACAGGTTAGCTGGTGATGTGCGGGTAGCTGATTCGGAGGCGGGCAGGAGGCTTCCACGTATGATATATATATATATACACATTCTCCCTGTGTCGTTGATGGTCACTACTTGGGCATTAGTAGTGTACCTCGCTTATCTTACTTTGCTTTGAGACAGTTTGAAAGTTGTAATAAGCTGTATTCTGAATTTCCGCTGCTATGATGTTTAGTTCTGATTTTCAGCTTATGCACTATCTCTCCTGTTTTATGTCAAGTATATTGTTATTACATTTTATTCTATGCGCTGTGAGACATTCTACAGGTTCTTCGTATGTTCATTTCCTTCTTCCTTTTCCCTTCTGGCGACCCGTTCCGTGCTAACTGGACATGTGTACAGCGCACTTTTGGAGTAAATGTCGGTTGGTGCGGGGCGGGCCGTCACAACCCCTGTATGTTGATGTAAAAATCATCTTGGATTTTATTTAGTTTAGAGTGGCCAAAATCAAAAACTCTATTTCTCTTCCATGGCTTCTTAGCCATTTCTTTTATGTAATTTTTTTAGTGTAATTTTAATACAGTGCTCTTTTATTTTGTTGTCTTTTATAATGAAATCTCTTTATGTTATCATTGAATCCATTTTGAGTAGTTAAACCCCTTCAATTTGGGGGTACTGAAGCTCTCATGATTCATGAATAATTAACATAAGAATTTCATGTTTCTAACTCTCTTATTTGAGCTTAATCTAAAATTGGATATAGATAAAGTAAATATTTTATATGGTGAAAATTGATAGCACATGTTGGTTGATTATTCCCAAATGTGTTATACTCATATCATTAATAAAATCATACTTTATCACAATCTAATTCATTTTAGAAAAAGTAGTGATATTAAAAGTGAAAACATCCTTGATGTTCTATGTAGTTAGTGAATATTAACATACAGAACATACTCATAATATTTCATTTTTATTATAATTATTATTTTCTGTGTGATAATTAGGGCTTTTAGTTTGTATTGAAAATTGATTATTTATGCAGCTTGAATTTTCTAGCATATAAATCATGCTTATATGAATACAACACTTAATGTGCTAGTTATTAAAGAGAGTTAGAACCATTTTTTTATGTTAATTAGATTGATGTTGATAGTGAAACTACTCCTAAATTTTCTCTTAGTCTCATATTTATATTCATTTTAACATTGTTAGTTTTTTTTAGTTTATAGTTAACAATTTCACTCGCTTTTGGCTTAATTTGATTGAGTAAGATTAGGATAAATTATTTTCCTGCGGACCGACCCGTATTCGCCACGTACTACGATTGTATGCCGTGCGCTTGCGGTTATTAATACAATATTTTGTCAAAGGTTTTCTAATTCCAAAGAAACTCCGTTTGCAAACAGGTATCGACACTAAGCAAATTAGTGTTGATAGCCCTTTTTCTTATGCCTTCGAGTTACTTTAGTGAACTCTAGGATTTGGTGATAACCAGCTTTCGGCATATCTCCTGATGATGTTGCTTCCTGGTGTCGGTATTGATACCACATATCGATATCCCCTCGCTTCCCTTTTGTGGTTCTGGGTTTCGAATCATAAGCTTTCGACCATCCTTTTTGTCTACTTTAGGTTTTAAGTTGTATGCTTTCGGAGTTGTTTTTAGATTGATTGCCTTCGATGCCAACATTGCCTTACTGCTATCTCCTTTCGTATCGGTACCAAGCTTCTGCCTCCCATCTTGGTACCGATAGCACATTGATCAATTTGCCCTTTTCTACTTCGACTTTAGTTGTCTTATTGGCTTGATGTCGATTTCATGCTTCTGAATCATTCTTTTTGAGTTAGTTGTGATCCGATATCCCTTCACCGATATCTAGTTTTGGTGTTTGGACTTGGTAGCAACACCGATGCTTCAAAATTTGTGATTGGAGGAGTTTCGAGTCAGAATGGAAAGCTGATTGCTTATTTCGGTGAGAAATTGTCTGGGGAAAAGATGAGATACAATACTTATGATGTTGAGTTTTATGTTGTGATTCAAGCCATCAAACATTAGGGATACTAACTTTTTCATAAGGAATTCGCTTTGTACACGAATCATGAGGCTTTGAAACATCTCCAGGGTCAAGAAAAAGTGGCAACTATACAGGCGTCATGGGTTGCCTATCTGGATTAGTTCACATTTGTAGTGAAACATAAGGCTGGAGTTACAAATAAAGCAGCTGATGCATTAAGACAGAGGGGTAATCTTTTGACAACCAGGATAGTTGAAGTGTTGGGATTTGACTCGCTTTCAGAGTTGTTGACTTTTGATCCTTATTTCTCAAAGGTTTTAAACAAAATAAAGAAAGGTGAAGAACCAGATTTTTCAATGGTGGAGGGTTTTCTATTCAATGGAAATCAACTGTGCATTCCTGAATGTAGTCTTCAGATGAAAACAATCAAAGAGATTCACGATAAAGTGCATCTAGTCAAGACCGTACTCTACAGTTGATCTTGGATTCATATTTTTGGCTTTCAGTGCGTAAGAAGTTAAAGAGCTTGTGTAGAGGTATCACAGTTGTCAAGTATCCAAGGGGAACGACAACTAATGCGGGGTTGCATACGCCATTGCCAGTTTCTTCTCAACCATGGATAGATGTAAGTATGGATTTTGTTTTATGTTTACCGAGGACACAACGAGACAACGATTCCATTTATGTAGTGGTTGGTCGGTTTTCTAAGACGACTCATTTTATTAATTGCAAGAAAATTGCAGATGTAGTGAATGTGGCTCAACTATAGTTTTGGGAGATATATCGTCTTCATGGGTTACCAGACTCAATATTTTTGGATCGTGATACTCGGCTCTTAAGTCATTTTTGGATCATCTTATTGAAGATGGTGGGTATGGAATTGTAGTTTAGTATTGCATATCATCCGCAAATGGATAGACAAATAAATATGGTGAATAGATCATTGGGTAAATTTATGAGGAGCCTCATTAGGGAAAATTAGAAAAGTTAGGATTCAAAGTTTTGCAATGATGAATTTGCACATAACCATGTTGTCAATCGTACTAGATTCAGTCCTTTCAAGATTGTATATTCAATAGTTCCGAAGGGGCCTTTAGATTTAACCCAATTGACGCGTCAAGATAAAATTAAGAGAAGGTCGTTGACCTTGTCTCGGGGATACAGGAGCTCCATCTTGCGCTACAGGAACGAGTTGTTGAAGCAAATTACAAATACAAGCAAACTGCAGATTCAAAGCTTAGACATATTGAGTTTCAGGAAGGAGATTTTGTGTGGGTTGTGCTAATAAACGACCGATTTCCTACCAGTACATATAACTAATTAGCTGTCACGAAGATTGGTCTATTGTAAATTGTTAAAAAGATCAACCCTAACACTTATCAATTGAGGCTACCAAGTCATATTCGCACTACTGATGTTTTCAATGTCAAAAAATTGTTGCCATACTACGAGAATGCAATGGGTAAAGAGACTGCTGTGAATTCGTGGACAAATTCTTTTGATCCAAGGGAGAATGATGCAGCATAGGGATCAGTGATATTAGTTCCGCTTCAGGATTCAAGGGTAAGGGGTGTCAGTATCAATAATAATTAGCATATATAAGTGGTAATGGTATCAATATTATTTTTGTTTCGGTATCGGTATCAAAGGTAGTCCGCTTCATTAGTTTTCTGTTTCGTCCCCAGTGCGCGATGATCTGTTTCGTGAACTTCCAATTTTGGCTCAAGTGGTATCGGTATCGGCATTGAGGATACTTCGTGGGTGATTTCTTTATATTTTTGTTTTGCTTTTGGCGTATCTTGTATGTTTGTGTTGGTTTCGGTGTATCTTGTACTTTTGTCTAAATTTCGGTGTATCTTGTATGTTTGTGTCAGTTTTGGTGTACCGGTATCGGTTTCAGTCTCAGTACACAATAAATATGGGTTTTAAACATGAAAGAGTCAGTTTATTCTATAATAAAATTTGGCATTTTCCATTGTTAGAGAAATTCCAACGATTTCACCCCCAATCTCGACATTCGATTGCGAATCAACGAATTGGAAGACCAAGTTTTCCGGCATCATCCAGATCAATGAAATATTGGTGTTATCTCAATTTCAGCTTTAAATCATCGAGATCAACATGGTTGAATACCTATTTCAGTGTCGTCCAGATCAACAGAATTGGTGTGTTAACTCGGTTTCGCCATTAATTCATATTTTGTGTTGCTATCGCTGCGTCCGTTAGTCATTTGTAGGACTACTGATTGCATGGTTGCTTGTTTGTGTAGTTTGGTTATATACGCAAATAATTGGTGATCTAGGAATAGGATAGATTCATGTAGAAGCTCCGGGACATACGTATCGAAATGGAGGCAGTAATGTACTCTAAGACGTATACGATTTCAAGACGAAAGCCAGATGCTTTCACTTGACGAGCATTTAACTAATCTCGGTTAAATACACAGTCTGAGTGGTCATTAGCGATTGTGGTTGAGTGATCGATATCGACTACTGTTGACTTGGTCTTTTGACCAACATTGACATTGACGAGGAAGGGTATTAAACCAGTCCGAGTTAAATACATGGTCTGGGTGATCATTAACAATTACTATCGAGTAATCGATATTGGCTACTATGGTTGTTGGTCGTTTTGACCAACTTTGACGTTGACGACAACAAATTTTCAAGGAACCGAATTGGATGTCCCGTTCGATGGTGGATTCGACCCGGTGACACTTCGATCGGATACATTGGTACGAGGTAGGATTGAGCTTCACTAGTGAGTACATATGGATAGTGTAATCCATAGATTGAGAAAGTTTGACCTTCAGAGTGAGTTGAGGACTACAACTCTAAGATTCGAGATTCGGATGCGCTCGAGATAGATTGAAGGGGTGGGTTGATAGTATGTGAATTCACGATTTGCCAAGATTGCGGGGTGGATTGATGGATGGATCAATGTTGAGAATTTCACAGCGTGGCGAGGGTTAAGGATGGATCTGTGTTATGCGGTTCCTAGTGGGAGAACGTTGTATGACCATGGATCAGCATGATATTTACTTCATGGATGGAATGAAGTTATTGGCTAGCGGACTTACAACTGAGATATCGTGGGGGAGACCCATTATGATCGGTAGGATCATATGCCATGTGCAGGGGGCCTAGATCATTAGGGCATGTGATGGCGAGACATAAAATTCGTCTATTATTAGACTGAGTTGAGAGCGTACTCAATTAGAGATGGAGCGGGGAGCTCAGATGATTTAGATGCGCCGATGATTTTTTGGTAGCTTGGAGTGTTGAAGTGGACTCAAAGCAGGGGTACACAGATGGGGTTACCATATGACCATTTGTGGTGGTCTAGTACCTTGGCCGGCGAGCTTAGGCCGGCAAGGTACATGCGTGTAGGCATGGAGTTCCACTAGAATAGGGGTCTTATCAGCCTTTGTTAGATTGGGTCAGAACGAGTTATCGACGTAGGCACATATTTAAGAGGTGATAGATATGAATTGTTTGATGGATACTATGATTGTTATGGTTGCTCCTATCTTATTTCTCCTGGTAGAATATCACCAATAGGATTTTGGAGAGGAGATGGGAAGTAGGGCTAGGATGGGCTGTGGAGATTCTTCTATCTTATAACAGTTTTCTCTTTTGTTATTCTGAGTAGCATATACTATTTTGATTATATGTGTTGACTCTGTGTATATAGAGATTGGATAGGTACCAATGTTCCATATACTATTAAGACTTGTGTAGTATTTTGAGGGTTGTTATCGCTCACACTAGACTATTGTCTGACCCAATGTTTCATGTTTCCTCATATTGCCTTGGGTGCTCATCGACGATACTACGACGAAGTGACAAATATTGGCATTTCTTGGAGCTATGGCAAACGACTCACAGAAGGCAATATACCTGTACTATTATTCTGTTGTCCGTTGTGCTTACAATGTAGAGCCTTGACCATGTTATTTATTTGTGACTATTTATCAGTAAGTTTATTATTCTTGCATGAACTCTGTTGTTATGTATAACTATATGGGTTTGTACTTTAATTATGTGTTTTGTATAGTTATTACTGTCCCATCTATTATACTGTGATTATAATATATTTTTTGATGCGATGTGAGATATTCAACAGGTTCAGTGCATGTGATTCTGTGTTTTGTTTTCTTCTCCTTTTCTCTTCCATTCTATTCTATTTTATTCTTTTCCTACTATTTCTTTATCTTAACAACATTTCTGCACTGATGGTGTTGGGCGGTTGTTAAAATAAACATATGTCATCTTCTTTTGTTCTTCTTTATTTTTCATTTATTTTATTTATTTGCTTCATATATGTGGAATCTAACATCATTGCCCAAAGAAGGTTATTGCTTTCACCCCACTCAAGTCAGTTGCCCTGCCTTCCTTTATCTTCGCAAATCAAAACTTTGAACCTGCCACACCAGTAACCCATTTATGTGATTGATACACAGAGACACCACCCTCGGGTCACCTATTCCACAAACGAAGTTCGCCAATGAGTCTCTCTCCACATGCTCGACTTGTTGACCCCCCTTTTTCACCGGCACATGCCCCCATACCGATTTGCGACCCTCATCCTATCATGGTAGCCCAAGTTACAGTATCAACATATTTTGTGTCAAGCAACCACCAAACTCTGGCAATTGGTGTGCCTCACATCTAGGAACCACACCATCGCTCCCATCCCCCCTGAATCTTTGATAAGGACCAACCATATTACGGCCACGACCACAAAATACCGAGCTTCACAAAATCCATCCTTACCCTAACTTGTGCATACTATGTCGAAGATCTTTCTTATACGAAGCTAACGGATCCAGAATTTCTTGATTTCGTTTAGTATAGAGTGAGATTTAATTAGTTTAAGATTTGAAAGAGTGTGGCCTTTTTATTTTCACAGAAGATGAAGATTAGGTTTTAGGAAGATGGATATTTATAGGAAAATTGTTTTGAGATATTTTCATTGTTATATTCACATTATATCCCATCGAGAGTTTTAAGCTCGCACGACCTCACCGAAGCTCCAATCGATAATGAAACTCGACACTCAGCTATATTTCAATATTCCCGACTTAATAAAACTGGTTTCGTCGAATTCCAAGACTATTAGAGAAAACACTATTTTCTTATGTTATTGAAATCAAGTAAATGTCATTCGATTTCCAAACACTCAAATTCTTCGGTCATAAATTATTATTATCGTTCGCACTCAATTGGAATTGTACATAAGCTACAAAATCAAATTAATTTCATTTTAAAAATTCAGATTCACTTACTATAGTAATTTCAATATTTAAATTGCTATTTTCAACGTTTAGAATATTAAATAACATATATATTCTAAATTTAAGTTATTCAAATTCTAAAATGATCACACTCATATTTAAAATATATTAAAAAATTCTAGTACTAAAAATCTAGGTTATTCCAATTGACATGCGTTGCAACGATCGTCAATGTATATTAATTGGTAATTAATGTATTTATAAACATGACAAATGTGGTAGTGAAATATTTTTGTAAAAATATATGTAACCTTAATCATTTGTGTATATTTGAAGTGAATCTCAAAACGTGTATAGATAATAAGTTTATAAATAGAAGAATTAAGGAAGATAAATGAAAAGACTAATAAATTATTGTTGCAACTAATGAGAATTAATAGAGGGAATGGTTAAATAGAGTAAGCAATGAATTAAGAAAATTAGTTATGAAATGAAAGAAATTAATTAAGAGATTGGTTGTTGGGTTAAATTATATAATTTGACAATGAATAAATGAACAGAAAATTTAAATAGATAAATAAATAGATATTATAAAATGGAAACGCACTAAAATAACATTTATTTGGGACACGGGTCGACCACCCCTATGGTTGATGGACCATAACGGTCGACCGCCTGGGGCATGTGCTTATCGTGACGCGGTATAACCGTGTCACAAACCAAATTTGAATGACGGGTTTATTTTTATAATTTTAAGTCGTATAATTGAGGTTTATCTGAATAACTATGAATAAGCATACAACATTCTTATTCACATAGTGTAGAAGCTCTATCACATTTCATCTTCTCCAAAACATTATGGTATTCAACTAGTCGACACTGGCCACACTACTTGTTTTTGTTTTTAAAGTTGAACTTTAATACATTTCCATTTTAGTGAGAAGTTGGCCAAAATAATATAAATTATTATCATTGCAAAAACTGTAGATTTCCAATTTCAATAACCAAAATAACTAAAATAAAATCTAGAATTTACTGATATTTTAAGTACACGCAATCAAAAGAATGTTAAAATTAAATTAACGCATTAAACTTATTTGATGTCAATGAATCGGGTTGTGTTCGGGTTGATATCAAACTGGTCAGATCAATCCGCTTATTAAACAGGTTAGAAATGGCTCAATACGAACCAGACCTGATCATAAATAGGTTAACCCGACCCGTCCCGTGTAACCTATTTAACTAGGTTGAGTCAGACCATTTTGGGCTGTAAACAGGTCGTGGCGAGTTTGATTGTGTTGGATAATAAGCGGGTTGGGTCAACATGTTTAACTTGGTATATTTACCGGAACATGTTATAAATATAAACTAGTTGGGTCAACTCATATAAAGTATAAACGGGTCATAAATAAGTTATAAACTGGCCATGATCGGATTACGGGTCAAATGAGTTGTAAACTGGTCATGTCAATATAATCAATTCGGGTTCACAGGTCAAATGGGTTGTAAACCTATCAGCTCAACCTGTAATGGGCTATAAATATATCAATTTGGGTTCACTGAACGAGACATGCAAAAATCTGGTCAAATCAACCTATGTAAGTATAGACATGTGTTAAATTGGTCAAATTCGGGTTTCTGAGTTAATCTGAAACTCATCCATTTATAGGTGGTTTACCCGAAAATGACCAATCCTCTTATGTGGATCGGACTAATTAGTTAATTTCAGTGCAATCTTTAGATCGTGCTGGAAATTGGCATCCCTTTACTGACCTTGTTCCTCCCTCCTTCTTTCTCCTTGTCATATCCTAGTCTATCGTTTTGATTGTTAGAAATTTTGTAAATATTTACTTTTGATTTCATTGTATTTGTTTTGGTTCCATGTTATTATCATAGGAAGGTGGTTTAAATATTTAACATTTTTCCAATATTATTTGTTTTATGTTAAAAAATAATGATTTATTCTTATTATTTATCACTTGGTTTGTTTATAAAGATACTGAATTTTTACTGTACTTTCAACTTGTAACAAGGATAGAGGTCTAAATGGACACGATGAAATTCTTATAAAACCAAGAGGAGTCAAAAATGTTTTCCTCCAACTTAAAAACATTGGTTAGAACAACTATTGATTTTTGAATTTTTTTGAATTTTTTTGAAATTTTCAGATAAAAAGAATCATATCATCAAAATTCTGACCCACATGTAAGTTATCACATGTGAATGGTGCCAATTCATTTTTGATATAAAACAGAGCATGTTACCCAGTCACTGCTGTTTTAATGCCAACCATTAAGACACTAAGACTTGGTCCACAACTCATCCATACGTGTTCTCCTTATGGTCAACTTTTTTATCAACACGAAGTTCTGTTTTTCACACAAGACAATGTCGTTATATATAGCATGCCTTGACAAGATGTTCGCTTTCTTCTAGAATGGGCAATAACGTTCTACTTGCTTCCACTAAATTAGTCATAAATACACAGTTGAGTTGTTTTCCTAAGATATAAGCACAATTGCGATCATGTCATCTTCTTTGCCATATCCTATAAGAGAATCATATCAATATGAAAACGTATCAAATGAAGTTTACTTCTAGCATTGTTTGTACAAGCCAAAATCAAGAATAGAATGTACAACAATAGAAAGATATTAATTTTCAAATGAATATTTTTTTGTATACTTCTCTCAAAATTTATATGAAGTTTCATAGTAAAACAGAACAAACATGAAAAGAAATAAAACTAAGTAATTCAAATATATAATAAAAGGGGAATCACAATAGTTGCAGCAGTGTATTATGTACCTGCACAGAAATGGTTTTAAAAACAACATAGGGCTCCATATTATTATTGTACGAACATGGGTAATATTTAATATTTTTCTAGTATTATTTGTTTTATGTTAAAAAATTAATGATTTATTCTTATTTGTTATTATTTGATTTGTTTTTAAAAGATAACAATTGAGTTTTTATGGCACTTCAAACATGTAACAGAGATAGAGATCTAAAAAGACATGATGAAATTCTTGTAAAGCCAACAGGAATCAAAAATGCTTTTCTTCAACTTAAAATCATTGCTTTGAACAACTATGGTGTTTCAAAAAAAATTGATTTTTTTTTAATATTATCGGATAGAAAGAATAATACAGTCAAAATTCTGAACCACATATAAACTATTACATGTGAATGCTGCCAATTCATTTTTGATATAAAACAGTGCTTGTTACCGAAAACAGAGCATGTTACCCAGTCACTGCTGTTTTAATGCCAACCATGAAAACATTAAGACTTGGTCCATTAACTTATCCATTCGTATTCACGTTATGGTCAACTTACTTATCAACAGGAAGTTCCGTTTTTCACATGAGACAGCTTTGTTATATAGCATGCCTTGACAAGATGTTCACTTTCTTCTGACTCGACCGAGCACAATTGTGATCAAGTCATGTACTATGCCATATGCTATAAGAGAATCATATCAAAACGTATCAAATGGAGTTTCATTCTGGCATTGTCTGTACAAGTCAAAAACAAGATTAAAAAGATAATAATTTTTCAAATGAATACTTTTTTTATACTCCTCGCAAAATTTAAATCAAGTTTTAAAGTGGAATACAGTAAATGTTTGTAGCCTCGGTCCAAACTAGATGTTGAATCATGAATGCTCAAGCAAAATTTATAGCAACACCGATCACAACTTAATTAGTTAGCTTTGATTATCCGACCCATCCGACATGTCCGACGCAGGTCAGACGCGAGCATCTACCCATTCTTCTTCTTTTTTTCTATCCCTTTCTTCCTCTTTTTCTTCCGGTTTCGCGTTAATGCATTCTCTTTTCTTCAATTTACCCCTTCCCCAACTCTTTCGGTATCCTCCTTTTGTATTCACCTTCTGGTTAACCAACAATGAAATACCCTGATGTCAATTCCTCAATATATTGATATTCTTTTTTTGTTTCCATTGATATCATTTTAAATGATATCGGTGTAAGCGTTTTGTTAAATTATTGAGGTAAGATTTAAAATGTCGCAATGATAGGTATGCAACATTTTAAACGCAGGTTTAATATTCTAAAAATTGTAAATACTTCTAAAACATGCCTCTTGGTCTAATAAGTTTCACAAACGGATCTAAAACAAAAAGTTCTTAAATTATACTACAATTGCTAATTCATGAGTATATTTTTGTAATTTCATTCACGCACCCAAGGGCGAGGCTATTATTTGTGATTGGATCGTATACAGTCAATAGTAAAGCTCGTGAAATTTCATTCACATTATATGTTTTTGGTCTCCACTCACTCTCGTTTAAGGTATCCCTCGGATTAGACAAAACATGCAAAGCATTTCCCATCAATGTCCTTTATATAGGCTGGCATTGGTAATTCAATCTTTAATGGCATGCTCGGTTTTGGAGCATAATTTGGTTCTAATATTACGTGTACGAATGCCCTCGCCATCCTTCTTTAAAGACCAGACCGTGTACGGATTACAAATACTTCAACAAGGCCCATGGTTAACCCTCGTCCTATTGGCTTTGCTGTCAGTACAGGAAGCAACCAGTTAGAGCATCTCCAACAGACTTACGAATCGTAATATTACGAGCCGTAAAATTCAGGGATGTTTGGGCTGATTTACCCAACAGGGACGCGCCGATTTTATCAACGTGCGCCGATAAAATCGGCTCGTAAGCTCAAGAGCTGATAATATCGGCGTGTGGCTGTAAATATTTTGAAAAATACTTATTCTAATACGTATATGATTGATTAATGTTTAAGGGTGATATACAATGTTTGATTGTACGTATAACACTCACGGTACAATTTTTTTTATTTCTTCTACGGCTGTTTAGTATTTGAAAACACTATAAATGATACAACGAACGGTTAGACCGAAGTAAAACAGGAAAATAAATATGCAAATAAACTAAATGTTACGTTCAACCCTAGGAGATTCAGCTACACTTGGTAATAATCACACGGAAACAAGTGGTTATAATCAAAATGATTCAACTAATATTTCGCATAACGATAAAACTAATAATAAGCATACAAATACAACTGGTAATTAAAGATACAACAACTTCTATTATTTCCTTGGCTTCTACACGTCTTGCTTCAGCTCTATGACTATGTTCTTCATGGCATGCGTTCACTTTTCCTTCAAGCTCAACCGCTGTTTTGCCCCTTCTTTTCACAACTTTGACTTCCCTGGGTCTAAAACCTTCATCAATCGTGGTATTGAACTCATCAAGTAGGTTTTCCCCTTCACATTTAGAAATTTTGGCAGTTGACTCGCTTGGATTGGAAGAATACCCAGATTTTGAAGATTTTTTCTTGCTCTTGCTAGCAGTTTGAACATTGCGAAGGCTCTTAGCAAGTCCTGAGTTCCATTTTGATTGACTAGTAAGCAGATCATAACATTGCATAAACTGATAATATTGTTGCCTTTTCGTGCCATTTTCTCTAGGAAAAAGCTTCTTGAACTCTTCGTTGGTCATTCGTTTCTAATTAAAAAAGGGAATATGAATCATAAAAACAATCTACCAACCACTAACGTAAGTAGTAAGAAAAGATACCAGATTATCTTCCCCTCCCAAGCCGCTTGGATTCGCTATCTTTATTTTGTACACTTGTGATTCATAAAACGTTGTTTGACCACTTATTTTGCAAAAACGGTCTTGAATCGCCGATAACGTCCGTAGGCATTCTGGGTGTTTCTCAACGAAGGCGGTCCTAATTTTTTTCCAAAACGTAGAGGCTAATTGGGCGTTCCCCGTTGCCGAATCTTGCGAGAAATGACAACAGATGGTGTATAGATCGATGTCCTCTTCGTCTATCCGCGGAATGGTTCCTTTCTTGCTTGACCGAGTTCCCAGTAAATTGCTAGTGTTGCCTTGCGAAAACTGGCTTTCGTCCATCGTCGGATGTGAAAAATATCCGAATAGTGACAACATTATAGAGTAAGAGTTTGTTTGGATTAAAGAGATAGAAAAAAATTGTGAATATGTTATGATGAAGAATGATAGAATGGAGCCAATTTATAACTGAAAATATAGCCGTTTGAAAAGTTTTCACCATTTTATAGCCGTTAGGGAAATAAGACCGTTTTCTACTTCTTTAGTCAATATGCAACCATTATCAGGCGTTGGGAAGTTGGGAAGATGACGCACCGATTTTATCAGTGCTTCACGTGGCGAGCCGATTTTTTCGGCGCACGCCGATAAAATCGGTTCGACACATGAAACGCCAATAAAATCGGCGCGCGTGGCCAATTCAAGATTCAGAATTGGCCCCGTAATATTCTCCTAAATATTCATGGGAAGGATGACTGTTGGGGGGTTTTGGGCTCAATTCATGATTCAGGGTATGAATTGAGTCTTTGTTGGAGTTGCTCTTAGAGCCTATCCAACAGTATTATGAAACTTAATATTACATGAATTATTCAATAGCCTAGCCAACAAACGAACGTTGATAAAGTCAGCGTACTTTATAGAACATTGATCTAATCAATGCTTAATCACAGGACACTGATTAAATCAGCATCCGCGGTAGAGCGCTGTTAAATAGCGCCTAATCAACCAATTATTGTTTCCACCCTCACAATTTTCTATTTAATTTTTTTAATTCAATTATCGCGTTGATATACCGCATCACATCACCAAAATGGCTAAATGGATCATTCGACCACAAGGACACGAGACAATCGGTCCTTTGCATAGCCTCCTATTCCCGAGGCAACGATATTAGACCTACGGATTATCCATGAGTTACCGGAGCGTTTTTCTCAATGCATGTTCACAACCCTCGACAACGTTGATGTATAATTTATGAATTTATCATAATTTGTAGTTTATAGCTTAATTGTCTACCACATTACGTAGCTAGTTTGCAGTGTTAATATATAGTATAATAACCAAGAATAAATGTCTTTTTACTAGTCTCGTTACCTCAGCTTTTGTAGTAGTTGGTAGAGGTGTATTACAACATTTTGGACGAACTCCCTCAGGTTATTCGAGATGGGCTATCGACTAGTCCATTTGGTCATTGCTTAGAGATTAGACTTAACCCAGTCTTTTGACCAACCACTGCTACGTGCCTTAGTACATAGATGGTGGTTTACCACACATACCTTTCATTTATTCTGATTTAGAACTTAGTATTAACCCAACCGATGTTTACGTGCTTACGTAGATTGATATAGGAGGTGCAGATGGAGTGGCATACCTTTTTGCCTCTAGCTTTAAGTCGCATGAATCGTACACATTATACTTGCCTGATTTCGCCACTAATTGTAACCATCACCCTGACATTTGCAAGAGTTTGTTACAGCTCATATGTGTACCGAAGTCATGGAGGAAACATTATTTCGGGCTTTCCATTTATATTTTTTGATTCCACAATCTTTTCGAACAAAAAGTGTACGATTCGACCGTGCCACCTAGCGTTACTAGCCGATTCAAATCATCTGCATACGATGGACTGGGGTTTAGCTATACTGGGTTGTCTTTACACTGCACCAGACATATTTGCTTTGGGGGAGTTAGCGCAGATGTTCGGTTTCTGGTACATGTTGTTGTGTTTGTACTATGAGTACACAACTAACATGCATCCATACATTGTTGAGGCCGCCAGTCATGCAGCTGACTCATATTTTCGATGCATGCATCAATGGGAGAGTATCCAAGCAGTTATACGTACTCCTACCGCTGTTAAGACACTAATTTACGGAGGTCCGATCTCAGATTGATTTGAGGTCCAAGGCCAACATTTTACGAGCACCATGGATCTCTTATTGGATATCTCTCACACAGATTGGTCGGCTCCATGACGCACACTCCTCTCCATTACATATCGTTTGTCTCTTCGTCGTGTTATTCTGTTCCCACTGGCTTACCTCCCTGTTTGGTACTTAGGAGACCGATGTTACTTCCAATGCACGGGTGAGCTGAGTGTTCCGGAGATCCAAGATCGTTTGATGATATGTTCCGGAGGCATCATACTATGGGTAGATAGTACGTACATGATCTTAGAGAGACAGATTGGGTAGATACGCAGACTTACTTCATACATGGAGCTGATTTTGATATTTATTGGTATAGATTTGCACCTCGGCGCTACTTGTTTCCAGATTACAATCGAGACATAAACTCTGATATGTAAGTCCATATGTGGCTATTGGTAGAGTTCGTCTTCCATCATTTACTTTTAATCCCACCCCATCACAATATTTCGAGCATTCCATGGATTATGCTCTTGATGACTCTTTCAAAGATGCGATCTAAAAGGTACTTTGATCGCACAGCCTATTGTTTATCTACCTGATGAGCTTGTTGCTAGTATCCCCGCCCAGGGACTATACCTGCCTCATGATATAATTTAGCTATTGGTTAAATCAGTTGCTTATATGTGTTTAAGATATACAACATTAGTGCAATGGTAATGTATTACAGTATTAACACAGGTTGAACCATCATAAACCATATATAGATGTTATGTAACATACGACACAACTACATTCGTAGACATTGAGTCAGCAGCACCAGGCGGAGATGCCGCCATTGCACAGACAGATGTATACGATGTAGGTTCAGATGCAATCTCAGATTGATGAGCTACAGAATCGATTGGATGTGTTGGGAGGTGGTGGTACTGAAGGTTTAGGATGTTGAGGTGGGGGTGGAGATGTCGGAAGTGGTGGAGGTGATGACGACGACGACGAGGAGGAGGAGTACAAGGACGATGACATAGATGAGGATGATGAGGATGATGGCGACGATGACGATGGTGCTGTTGTGGATTTATGATTACCATCTACTACACATATGATTTCATGGTGTGCATATGTATCTGTCATGTTGTACTGTATTATATTTCAATCTATGGATTCATGTTGGCGGCTGTATTATATGATGTTATGTGTTGTTGATCATTGTGTGTTTCGTGTTGCAACTTCAATCTCATAATGCATTTTTTAACAAAGTACGAACTACCATAATACGAGGAGCTCAATATAATTAATTTTATTTTGTTCATTTAAAATTAATGTAAAAGAGGATGACTTGAATGTTTTAACTCGGCATGAACCGAATTTTAATTAAATAACATGTATTCTTGTTTAATTCAACATAGGATGACCCATATTGTTTAACTCCATAATTGAAAATATTCGACTTGCTTAATTAATTAGGTATGGTTAACACGAACTAACCGTGATCTTATGGAAAATTTAATTTACACATATCTCATAATGTACAAGACAAAATCATATACTGTGAAATTCATTAGAAAGCTCTACTTGAACAAGTTTCGGAGAATCTTGTTTGGATGGATTCCGACTTTTTTTATTTTATGTATTAATTTGAACTTCACTTTGAAAAATTACAAACTATCACAATGCGACGAGCTCGATATAATTAATTTTAGTTCGTTCGATAAAATTTAATAAAATGGAGGACGATCTTAATGTTTTAACTCGGTATGAACCAAATTTTGATTAAGTACCATGGAATTATGTTTAACTCAGTAGAGGACGACACATATTGTTTAACTCCACAATTAAAGGTATTTGACTTGCTTAATTAACTAGGTACGGTTGCTATACGAACTAACCCCGATTTTATAGAAAATTTAATTTACACATATCTCATAATGTACAAGACGAAATCACAGACTGTGACATTTATTAGAAAGATCTATTCAAATAAGTTTTGGAGAATCTTGTTTGGATGGATTACAATATATTTTTATTTTATATATTAATTTGAACTTCTTTTCGTAAAATTATGAATAACCACAAAGCGATGAGCTCGATATAATTAATTTTAGTTCGTCCGTAAAAATTTAATAGAAAGAGGAGAACCTAGATGTTTTAACTCAGCATGAACCAAATTTTAATTAAATAACAAGGAATCTTGTTTAACTCAGCAGAGAATGACCCATATTGCTTAACTCCATAATAGGAAATATTCGACTTGCTTAATTAATTAGGTTTAGATACTACATGAACTAACGGTGATTTGATGGAAAATTTAAATTATACATATCTCATAATGTAGAAGATAAAATCATAGACTATGATAATCATAGAAAACTTTATTTGAATAATTTTTAAAGTATCTTGTTTGGATGGATTTCGACATTTTTTGATTTTATATATTAATATGAACTTCGTTTCGTAAAATTATGAACTACCACAACGTGATAAGCTCGATGTAATTAATTTTAGTTCACTCTTTAAAATTTAATTAAAAAAGTATAACCTAAATATTTTAATTTAGCATGAACAAAATTTTAATTAAATAACATATGATCTTGTTTAACTCATTATGAACCAAAAAGAATACTGTAATGGAAATTAAAAAGTTACTATGTTGATAATTAAGCAGGTACTACAAAAAAATTATAGAACCAACTACAATTGAGGAAACATGGAAATGAGTATCTTCTTTTTGAGTCTCATCCAATATTTCTTCTCATAATCATCCATTCCGATCAAGTCTTTAGCCATTATTTTTTCTCCTCTCTTTGTTGTTCCATAGCCTATTGATGTTGCCTGATAACTAACTCCCACGTTTGAATTAGCAACTTCTATTGCTCAAGGTCAGCAAACCTACTCATTACTTATATTTTCTTCTGATCTTACAAAGTCCTACCTTGATGTCTACGTTTGTGTATTTTAAGGGCGGCGTTGACTTTTGCATTCACGACAACATCAACCTTTTTTCCTCTTTGTAGCTTGACTCCCACTAGTCAATAATCTTCATCTTGTCTTTGACTAAATTCATCAAGTATGTTTTCCCCTCGAAATGGAGAATGTCTTCTCGACGACTCTCTAGGACTAGACGAATAAGTGGATTTTGAAGCTTTGTTCTTTACCTTTGTAGATGTTTGAATGTCACGAAGGCTCTTCGCAGTATCAGAGTTCCATTTTGGTTGACTGGTAAGCAACTCATAACAGTTCAAGAACTTATAATAATGTGATCTTTTTTCCTTTGTTTTCTCCAGCGAATAGCTTCTTGAACTCCTTATTTGCCATTTTTTTCTTCTAACAAAAAAGGTAATATATTCATAAGTAACAATTACTACATCACTAACATGCGTATTATCGAAAACAAACCAAATGATCCTCGCCTCCCATGCCACTAGAATTTGAATTCTTTATTTTATAAACTTGAGATTCATAAAACAAAGTTTGACGACTTATTTCTCGAATCGACCCTGAATCACCGACAATGTTCGTGTGCTTTCAGAATGCTTGAGGTTGAAGACATTCTTTATTTTTTCCAAAACTTTTCACCTGATTGGTCATTGCCTATAACCGAATACTATGAAAATGGGCAATATATGTTGCATAGATCGTAGTCCTCATCGCTTGTCCATGGAAGGATTGATTGTTTGCTCAAAATAATAGCATGGTCATTCGGGCTTGGTCGTTCTGGTTGTTGTTTTCGAAAATATGGCTTCCGGGAATCGCTGGATGTGAAAATTCTCCAAAGCATGAAGACATTTTTGTTATTTTTAGATTAATAGATAAGAAGGAAGAGAAATTGTGTTGTGATTTTGTATGTGTGTAAGGTAATTTATGATTGAAAATACAACTGTTGTAGTTGGAATATGATAGTTCTATTGCTATTAGAGCTGGAATATGACTGTTTTATAGCCGTTGTAGCTGTAATATCAATGTTTTGTAACCGTTAGAGGTAAATGTTGGATGCGTTGGTTCTAGCGCTGATTTAATCAGTGCCCAACATGACCTACTCTATATGATAGTTGGTTAATATGGCATGCCTTTTATTTATGCAGAGAGTCAATTTTTTTGGTACATACAACCATGCCTAGCTGAGATGAAACTAACGTTTGTCCTCTAAAAAGATGGACGGACAATTAACATCCATTGTTAACATAGGTATGTAGATTTAGCTTACATGATAACAATTGTTCCCCACTAATTACTTCCCAAATTTACTCTAATTTTACTTCAAATTACACAGTTTATGTTGGTATATTTTTGCTTCCTCCGAAATAGAGTTACATTGTTATTCGAACCTTCAAATTACGACTGATTTGAATTTAATAAGTATTATAAAATAACGAAAGAACGTAATTATAAATCAAATTGAGGGGTGATTGATTTGATTTAATTAATCAATCAATTCTTTCACAATAAATTACCTTGCAGGTTATCAACACTTATAGCATGCACGCGCATGCAAAAGACACACATACACACAAACATGTGTGCATGCAAGGCATGTATTATTATATTAAGTTTTGCAATCTTTATTTATTTACTGTTTGCACATCCACTTCTCACAATTGGCTTAAGTTTTCTGGAGTAAAAGAATATTTATGATAAATTTTAAATGCATGTACCATAATTAAAGATCAAAATAAATAAGTTAATTTCATCAATCTTTTCTTATTTCTCCACAAATTAAACTATTATAGCAAATAATCAAAATACACAAAGCCATATACTCACTGTAATCATTGGTCCAGGCGGTCTGGCTCTAGATTTTGACTTTGATCAATATAGCTGGGTCGAGGATCTAGCAGTCAGCTGCCAAATATTCTCTTGTAGGTTTCTCCACTTATTCCCTTCTGTGACTGTTAGAAAATCAACTATACCCCCATGGATGCTGATTGTTGGAATATTTCGTCAATTGGGTCACATATGTAAAATAAAATGTGTTGTGCTATTTTGGTGTAAAGCCTAATTAAAGTGATCTAATTTTGGATTAGAATTAATAGGCTTAAAGTTTAAGTTATCATGGACCTAATGTGTAGATACCGAGGCATTTTATAATTTGTTGAAGGGCCGAATTACAAAATGCCAACTCTATAAATAAAGTGTTATGGTCCCCAAATTACACAAGGCTTAGAAACTCTCTAACCTCTTCTACGGAGAGCTGATTTCAGATCTAGGGTTTGTGTCAATTTGGAAGACCAAACTGAATTCATCTTCTCGTTTAACAACTGACTACGGATTCAGGTATTGCACTTATTAAATACAGATTCAGGTACGCTTCCGCTAATCAAGTTATTTATTTTCTGATTTGTTCTCAATTAAATCAATATGGTTACATATTTGGATCTAGGGTTTCACGATTGGATATTATTGAAGTATACTGAAATCCTAACAAGTGGTATCGGAGCCAACCATTATTGATTTTGTTGAGAAAGAAAAAAAAAGTTTTTTTTAAGATCTGAATTTGGATTCACATCTCAATCCATTCGGTTGTATAGAGTCCCTTGCTTCATTATGTGTTAGGCATAAAATCTTGTGTTCTAGATAGGTTTATTATGGTATTATGTCTACTGTGATATATTTATTCAAAGCAATGAACTGTTTGAGAAAAGATTTTACGTGCATGGTAGGCCATGTGTCTTGCTGTTTGAAACAGTGGGAATTAAATATTTGTTCGCATATTGGCTGCATCACGTTGTGTGGTAGTAGCTTATCAACAATGGATCCAGACGTTTAATGAAAGTTAAACTGACTTTCCACTTTGAAGTGTTGAAATGCTATTCTGAGTTACTTTTGTGTTGATGTACTGTCATATATTAAATTCTCTGCGTTGCTGGACTTTTTCAGCCATTTAGTATAATTATTATTTTTGACTCTTTCGTGCTGGCATGTTAATATCTTTCATGTTGATGATGGATTCACTAACATCTGTTATAATTTTTTAAATATATACTTTTGTTCGGATTACCCAGTGAATTTCGGATCTGGAAAAAATAATAGTAATAATAATAATAAGGGAGGATTCTGGGCTACAAATGTAGATCAGGAATTCCATCTTTATGCATAGATAAAGATTTCCGAATGATTAAATTGCAACTCTGCATACGCTGCAGATGTAATGCAAACAAATTTTTCTGGATATTTATGTAAAGTTATCATTATTACTGTTATATTTGGGAATTCTTTTTCATGACAGTCTGTTTTGTTGCAGAATCAGTCGCAAGGCTTAATTGTTTGACTTCTTATTCATTCAGATCCATTAATTTTGCATCTGTCATTTTTTTATATGAATTAAATGGGTTTTCCCGTACTTTGGAGCCTTTTGCTATGATTCTTGTCATGCTTAAATTACACAGCAAGTTTACCGACGCAAATCATCCTTTACATGCATGTCATTCAATTTTTTTGGTAAACCAGTACATAAATTCATGATTTACTTCATTCTGGACATGAAAATTGGCCTTACTCATACATCCGCATAGCATAGTATGAATTCAGCATCTGCACAATCTAGACAAATTGTGATTTTCACAATGTGGGTTCAGGAAGTACAATTATGATAATTATAAAATCCATATTATATTACATGATATGATTTACACTGTTAGCTTAATTTGAATTATGTGGTAACACAGATAAAGGTTGTCATGTTGTTGCATATCTCAGCGTAAAGCTTCTGCGTTCCGCTGCATCTTAATATGTTTGTGCACTTGGTTTTGAAGATAATTGTTTTTACTTTAAAATTATTATTTTTAAGCCTAAAGTAAGACTAAAGGTTATGGAATATCTATTGAATTTGTAACTCAATTAGACATTGTTTATTTGAAAGGATTGTGACAACTATAACTAAAAATATGTCATATTATGGTTATAAGTTTTTAATATTTCAGTTGTCATATAGACCTAAAGCGAAGTGTTTTATAACACTCAAAATATATTGTACATATACTAAGGATAAATTCAATTATAATTTTGGCGTCTCTTTACCACTGTAAATATTTTACATTAGTAGTGAATTAACTTTAAAATAATATGTCACAAAAGTGACCTCTATATTTTGGTGGTTCATGAAAATGTTTAATATTTGTGTGTAGTTATTCATGCGAATATTAGTCAGCCTAAAGGAAGGCTAATGTTTGGCCGAATCACTTACACATGTGTGATGATAAATACGTGACAATTATAAGGTTTTTTCGAGTGAATAATTAATCGGCCCAAAGGAAGTTTGTTATTTGACTTGAATTTATTGTCAGTGTTTGATCATTGCAACAAGAGTACCACTTACAGTTAATATTACTGTCCAAAGACTTGATATTAATGTGTACTAGGTATCTTGAGAAGAGACGTACCAATTATTTGAATTTATTATGGTTGATATTTGGCTATTAGCATATACGGTCATTCTTCATTTTATTTTTGTTCATTTTCAGCTAATTTAACTGAATTATCTGTCAATTTAAAGAATATTTCCATCTTGTTTTGGGATAAATATAAGGATTTGTATGAGGGCATGTTATTTGTTCTTGACTTTATAGATTTAACTCTTGTAACTAAGAGGGTTACAGCCAACCCTACTACAGTTAAATATTCTTATAATGTTATGAAGAATATTGAAAGGTGATATAATTCAAAGGCAAGAGTTAAATGATCATTAAGTAAATACTTCAGAAGTTTTCAAGGATGTGCTATAGGTAACGATAACTAATTTTGTATAAGTTATCTACTAAGAATGGAAACGATTTTTGTGAAAACAATTAGGGAAATCAAGCACCCTTTGTGGTTCTTGATTACATAAAGCCAAAGTCAAAGAAATATAAATGAGTACTATACGGAAAAAGATACTGCTTCAAAAGCTAAAGACGCTCAAGTTATTGTTATTTTTGGTGCAATCTTCAGTATATTAATTTAAAGATTAATAAAATTATTTTAAGAATAATATGTTATCTTATTGGGCTAATTTAGCGCTTTGGTAATTAAAATAGAGATTGAAATTTTTATGATTGAAAAGTACTCATTTGATATGCATTGTAAATAAATGTATGAATAAGGATTAAGAAGTCGCTAAGGATCTCAAAGAAAAGAAATAACATACGGTTATTTTTTTTATAGTTGTTTCTTTAATGAGATATATAGACATATAAAGTAAAATATACTTGATATTTTATAGTTATTATTGAGATTTAAGTCAAATTTTTGGATTTATTTGATAAATTTTTTATGCTGTCATTTAGACAGATTTCAGTTTTATATTTCTAACATGAACATATTAGGTTATTATTGTTCATCAAGAAATAGTAATGTTAATTTATGAATAAATTCAAAATCTTATGTAATTGAAGCTCATATAAGTTATGGCTACTTATGATAAATAACTTATGTAATGATATCTCAAATTTTGTTTTGGTGATTAATATAATTATTTGTTTTAGTTTACTAAGGAGTTATAGATTGAGATATCATAAAGATAGAAAATACTTTATTGCTATTCCAAGCGATTTAAAGTTTATAATTTTTTATGAACCCACACTAAGGGAAAGTTTTAAAGCGGGAAATACAATAGTTTTTTGAGGATGTTGAGTTTGGGGGGAGAAATAAAGTAATACCATTGTCTTTAAAGAGAATCATTATCTTTGATTCAACTGCGGTTGTTTCTTCGCTTAAAGTTTAAGATTTGTTTCTTTTATTAAGAAGAAGTAAATTAAGAACCATAATAATACGATGTTGAAGATAATTTTTCTTTAAGCTAAGGATACTACTTCAAGAAAACAAACTCAACAACCTCAAAGATGCAAGATCACTAAGGAAATCCACCTAAATGGAAAGAAATGCTATTTCAGATTATTGTGTAGTATTTCTTCATAAAGATAAATAATGGATTGATAAAGATGTTGCTACGGACTTACATCAATCCATGTAAGGTACTAATTTAAAATGTGGATTTAAGAAATAAACATATAGGATAAATCTATATGGATAATAAAGTTTGAAATTTCCCTCTAACTTAAGTGATAAGATCATTGGTTATGGATAACTATTCAAAACCAAAAGGGATCAAGTGGGTAATACTGAATTTTATAAGGCACTTTATCGAAAGCACTATTATTAAAAGGAAATTTTATTTTCTTTTAAGAATGTTTCATTTTGGACTTAGTAAACGATTCTGAATCGATCACTTTGGAGCTTACTACAGTTTGTACTTTTGAGCATTATCTGATGGAGATTAAAGTTACATTTCTCAATGGAGACATTGGTGAAACTACTTAAGAAACTCATTTATGGATTAGTCTTTTGTATTTGGGATTCAAATTCACCATTATTGTTCATGGGGTGATATTTTGGATTATTACAAAAGAATTTGGAAGATAAATGCTTCAAAGGTTAAGTACGTAAACTACGATTCAGTTGATTTTCTTTTACCAAAACAGATAAATGTTGCCATCCTTGAAACTAAAGAAATGCAAAAAAAAATTCATGCATTTGCAGTTTGAATTCCAATGCATACTAATGTATATACACATATGGATATGCGTGTATTATTTGGCAGATACCTTACTAATATTAAAAGTGGATCACCGATTTAGTAGCCAAAATGGTTATGAGATATCCTTAAGGAATAAAATAAAAGATCATATGCTCGTATATAAAAGATCGGATCGGTTGGAGATCATAAAGAATTACGATCCAGATATTTTGGATGTCAGTACTGTAAAAGATCCACTTCTAGCAATGATAATATATTTTATGGGTGAAACTACATAAGGGAAAAGTGTCACTTAGGCACTTATAGTTTTTTACCACTTTGAATATATCGTCTTTGGTTAATTATAAGACATCCAAATATGGAAAATAATAATGAAATTTTGTCACAAGACTCCAGTTATTGATAAAGAATTGAAAGACCAAGTAATATTGTGACAGTAAAGTATATATTATTTTCCAACAAGGGAAGAGTGCAAAATATATTGTAAATCATAGAGCATATTTAGACAAACTCCATTATGGCGGATCCACTTACCAAAATGTTATCACCTAAGGTCTTTCATGAGCATGTAGCTCAATTGGTGTAACTTTTATGTAAGGATATTTTGGTTCAGGGGGAGTTCGTATTCGGTATTGTCATATGACTCATTGCTCTATACTTCAGTTACAGATATATGCATATCAAGTTCTTTTCTGATCTGAAATAAAGTAATGAATTTTTCTTTGCACTCAGGATGTTTAAATATTAAACATTTGATCTCACTAAAGAAGGACCGGTTGGAAATGGACATGTATAGATCACATTTCATGTAATTTCCATGCTACGCATCCATGATTGATCTATGTCGTTTGATTGTATTGATATATGTGACCATTGATGGGTTTAGTTACGATAAATGTAACGAATGCTGCTTTGATCCTTTGTCAACCCAATTAATGGACGAGATTGTTTCAGATACACCATATGTTATAAATAGCAAATTTTTGAGCTCATAAAGTTAAATACATTTTAAGGTTATTTCATAAAGTTAATTTCATCAATCCTTTCTTATTTCTCCACAAATTAAACTATTATAGCAAATACTCAAAATACACAAAGCCATATACTCACTGTAATCATCGGTTCAGGTGGTCTGGCTCTAGATTTTTACTTTGATCAATATAGCTGGGTCGAGGATCTAGCAGTCAGCTTCCAAATATTCTCTCATAGGTTTCTCGACTTATTCCCTTCTCTGACTGTTATTGCTTTATTGATCCTACTATTAGAAAATCAACTATAACCCCATGGATGCTGGTAGCACCAAATATGGTAATTTCCTTCTCAGAGTGTGTGCATGTATCAAAATATGGGGGGAAAATTCGTCCTTGATTATGTCATATAACAGATATCCATGTAATGTGCCTTTAAATAATGTACACATGTATAGAGGAATGAAGGTTAAATTTTGCGACGTATCACAGCACTTCGACCTGTCGGGAGTAGACGTGGGTTATATAATAAATACTTTTATAAGCATGTGTAAGGTTTCTAGTGGATTACTTATATAGTCTTCAGCTAAAATGCATTATACTTTAAACTTTAAGTTTTATCTGTCATAGGGTGATAAAGAGAGCAAACTGCTTTTATCAATTAGGACACAAAAAAATCCTGCTTTACAAGATGAAAAACCTACATGTTTATCTCTGGCATTACAAATTCATCATCTCCAACTTTCATATTGCGACAAAAGGGTATTGTCTAAATTTTTTTACTTACTCTTTTAGAAAGAGTCGTGAGAGAAAGCATTGAAAAAAACTAACTGAATTGCATCTCCAAAATGTAACATAGGATTTTAGTGCAGTGCTAAACGCTTGAGTTTCTACCCAGAATTTTGTAAAAAAAGTCATTTGTTTAATATCTTGCTAATCTATCTTCTATTATACGAAGTTCTCTGCATTTTTTATGTTCTAACTACACTTGAAACTATTTTACATCTGCTCCTAGTATGGTTACTCTGGTCAATGCAAAAATGTTATGATTCAACTTTTTTTCCATCTATTTCCATTCATAAATCGTTTTCTCCCTATTCATAATACATAAGATATTTAAATCAAGGAAAATTTTACACTTTTTTGCACTTAAGCTAATGTGAATTGTTAATGATATTTTTCATCAATACTGGAGATAGGTCTAAGGAAGTGGACCTAATGTTAAAATGGAATTATTTAGTTCCCATAAGCTTGAGTTAGTTCACCGATTCCTAGGTATCAAGGTTTAGAGCCTGAAGATTAGTTACCCTTCCCTCAAGGGGTGAGTATCACACTTACGAGACTCAACAAACAATAGTGACCTTAGGATAAGGGTTCCCTAAGCGCTGCACAAGTTAAGAAGCTAAATGGCTTGTAGAAGAGTATTTTGATAATCTTGAAGAAAGACCAAGGCTTGCGCATAAGGCATTTGTTGTAGAGAAGGCATAAGGAAATAGGTGGAAACGGTAATAAGGTGAATCATAGAAAATATGCTAAGTGTTTATCCCCTCTTTATTGCTCATTGATTTGAGTACATAAGTGTTTATAAAGGAAATTCCCAAACCGATTTAGAAATTAGGGCTCACTCTATAAGAAATGAGTACAAGATTGGGGAATGAGAAAGGTCCTGTAACACCCCGTAATTTTATAACACTTTAAGATGATAAATTAAGAATACTTAATTAGATATCGAGAATTTAGTAAAACAGACTGCGCCAATGCATTCATCTCGGAATTCTGCTTAAGATAGACTCCGAGTTTGCGTAAAACGGAGAACATACGAAGAAGATATTAAGGTATGAAGTTTATACACACATATATAAGATAATTATATATAAAATAAACATTTAAGAAAATCTTTAAAATCAAAAATCGAAGGCGGGAAAATGCGGGAATCAGACCCATTTAAGGTCGACCCTAGCCCTAGGGATGTCGACCTATGGGTGACACCATAATGGGGGTGTTGACACCCAGGTCGACATCCCAACATCCAAACCAAATTAATTCATGCGTACGTGGATTGAATTCTTGGCTAGATTCATTGACGCTGGGCTATAAATAAGACCTCATTCTCATTGTTTTATTCATTCAAAAACAATGGAGAACTAGATGTCGCCTCTGCATAGGTTAAAATAGCCTATTTTTCTTAAACAACAAGAGTCATTCATATTCATAGATCTGTGCTTCAACCAGTTCCCTGTTCTTTAGATCTAATCACAGTGAGTCTATGTTATTCTTAGATATAAACATTTAAAAGTTAATCTTAACATGTTTATGAGTTGGATCTAAGCCTATGCTTATTTATCATATCAGATCTATCATTATCTGTATATCTAATTCACTATTTAGATCTCATCATGCTTGTTTATGATGTCCCCAGTATGTTAGTTTTCATAATCATATCACTATGCCTAATCAATTCTATCATCACATGTTCATCGGATCTGTTCTTATATGCCTATCTTGTTATTATGCCCAATTCTTTCATTATATGCTTATTATGTTGTTATGCCTATTTCTGCCATCATATGTATATCTTGTTATTATGCTTATTTCTGTTCTCTTCCCTTCTTCTTTTCCCTTTTTATTTTATAGCCAGGCTACCTT
This sequence comes from Allium sativum, assembly GCA_030737875.1. Taxonomy (NCBI): domain Eukaryota; kingdom Viridiplantae; phylum Streptophyta; class Magnoliopsida; order Asparagales; family Amaryllidaceae; genus Allium; species Allium sativum. The sequence continues at coordinate 191,071,248 of CM060927.1, read as the reverse complement.
CCTACCTAGGCATACCGCTGAAATATGAGAACGCGTGAAATCGGGAACGAAGGGAAATGTTAAAATTGGGGCGTAACTTGTATTGGGAAATTTGGGGCTTAAATTAAATTGAAAACATGAATAGGGATTTGGGGCATAAACCAAACTATGATTAAATATCTTAATTTGGGGCATATGGTACATGATGAATATGACTTGAAAAAGGGGTACGAAAACCTATAATGAAATAGGAATAATTGTTAGATAATGAAAATGCCTAGATTTATAGTAATTAGAAACCGTAGCCGCACTTAGGCACGAGGTTAGATTACACTTGTGGTAGAAGCCTGTCTGGACCCAACCGGCATATCCATCATCCACAAGTGGTAAATTTAATATGAGAGGTTTAAGTGCATAAATACGTGATGGTTCTAAGACACGAGGTTAAGTCTGACTTGTGGAAGAAGTCTGCCCGGACCCGACCGGCATATCCAGCATCCACAAGTGGTAGACTTAATGTGGGAGGTCTAGCGCATTATAACCATAAATGGATAAATGGTAATGAACTTGTAATACTTAACCTATTTGAATCCATAGGGTTTATATGAACATGTTAACTTGAGTAGGGGTTAAGTAAACTTGCTTGAATCAGTGGGAGGGTTAAGAAAATCTTGGGGCAGTGGGTAATATTTATACATAGTCCCGCAAACTTAACCTGTGGGGTTATGCAATCTTATTACACTGGTAGGCATAACCTATTGAAATCCTAGTAGTGGGGATGCAAGCCTAGGGGGAAGCTTGTATCATCTGGTGTGTGGGATCCGTTTCAGTCAGTAACCTATATAGGTATCAGACGCGTACTCCGAACTAGGTTAGAGTCGGGTACGCTTGCTGAGCCGATTATAAGAGGTCACAAGGGAAAAAGGTGTCTGATGGCGCGTTCCACCGAGCTCATGTGCATACATGGGTTCGCCTGCTCGGGAAAATAAGACGTTGTGACATCAGTAGATATGGTTGTTCACATCTAGGAAGCGAAAGGTTGCCACTTTAGGAAGTGATACATCCTACTTTGGGGCCAGCATAGTGTATCTACGGAGTTATGGAGCCGATCGATTGTGGTAGTAATCAGGGTACATCTAGTCTCGCTTGGTTAGGAGCCCGTTATTATCCTTAGGGGTAACACCGGTAAGTTCAGTTGGGCTACCCGTTATTGTATGGGGGTAAAACCTCTCACTAGAATTACGCCTAAGTCTACCATCTTGTACTTATTGGGGATCATCTTGTTCTTGTTATACTAGTGATGGTGCAGAGAAAAAGTATTAGATAAGCGCAATGCCTATTCTGTTCAGTTTATCCTGTCATACCTGCCTTATATGTTGTTATCTCTCTCTAACTTATATGTTTGTCATGATGCTTTCGCTTGTTTATATGCTAAAAGTAATTGGACTCACTAGACTTTATGTCTGACCCATTTTGTTTCCTCATCTTTCTCTTCCATCCCCCCCCCCGGTTCTCAGGGTGGGAACACTCAAGCTTGATCGGGATTCTTCTTTCATTCTGCTTCGAGCTGCTTAGATGTACTGCTTGATTTCATATCTTCTCTACTATGGCTATATTTTGGGGATTATGCTTCTTTATTTATTGTACTTTGATGATTTTAGTACAATACAGAAGTTTTAAGTTGATGTATTGGGTTTTATGTATTTTAGACTCGTGATGTAACTAAGTTTTAAACCATAATGTTTTCTATTTGATAAAGTTTTAAATTCCGCTGTTATTTTGTATCTGTCTTGTAAAATTTCTGTTTCTGTTTACCTATAACACTTCATATAACTTAATGTATTCTTTTTAAGAGTGACATCAACGGACGTGGGGTGTCACATGTCCCTTAAAATGTGACCCTTGGGGTCTTATTTATATACAAATCAGACCCCCTTTTGCTATTGGCTCAGAAGAACTCTCTTTCGGATGCTGCAGTGGTTTTCAGCTACTATATACCTCTTGACTCCAGTAATAGTGGTTTCAGTCGCCTTTGTTCCTTATTGGGCAATGTCACTGAGTTCCCTCTAGCTTTCGGATCCTTGGTTTCAGCTTTAGGAGCTTATTCTTTAATGTTGTTTCTACCTTCCATATCAATACCAAGCCAATTGGTACGAATAGCTTTGGGAGTGGCTTTCGACAATCGGGTCTGGTTCCACCTCCAAGTCTTCATAGCATTTTCTTTCGTGCTCCGCTTTCTCATGACCTTCGAGCTGTCACCCCTTTCAGTATCGACGCTATGAAAATTAATGTGGATAGCTCTTCTTCTTATAAGCTTAGCTTTACTTTCGATGAGTCCTGGAAATTGGTTTCGGTCTTGCGGAAGCATGCTTTCGGATTATTTACAAATGGCTTTATATGTTGTGTCTCAGTATTCGACAAGCCTTGACTCCGATAATTAGCTTTTGGAATGTTATCCTTGACTTTGATGTCTTTATTTCCCTTTGTATCGACACTAAGCATATTAGTGTTGATAGCCCTTTGTCTCATTCTGCTTATATTTTGGATAATATAGAGTTTCTTCTTTGTTCGGGGTCTCGGGTTATTGGCTTTCGGATCTTGCTCCTCTTTGCTTGTCTCCAACTCTTTGCGCTATGGTTTCGGAAATGAGTTGATAGCCTTTAGTGTTGGCATCACCTTATCGCTGTTGTCTTTCTTATTGATATCAAGCTTTTCTTCCTTATGTTCGTGTCGATATCTTATTGACTTGATTGTCAATTTGATTCTTTCGGTATTAACTGTCTCAGCAACCTATTGTCGGTTTCATGCTTTCGGATTATTCCTCTGAGCTGGTTGCGGTCTGAAACCCCTTCACCAACAGCAGGCATCGGTGTTGAATTTAGTAGTAACATGAATCATAAAAGATATTATTCCTACAACACAAAAGCGCCTCCAGTTTTAATTGTGATCTATTATGTCCTTTGATTATATGCACACTAAAATTTCATATGCATGAATCAAGTAGATTTTCTATCAAGTATCACATGTAGTATAATGAAATTACAATTTATAGAATATAAAATGTGTAGTTCTACAGCAAGAAATTTAGTTGCGTACATAATCATCAACTAGTGAAAAACAAAATTGACGTCCACATCCCATTTTAGAAGTACAAGGACCTTGGACGTGTCAAAATGCATTAACAAACTTTCCATCAATTTTACATCAAATTTTACCAATACTAGCATGTCTACTTCTTTCCACAAAGCAACCACCACCTTGGACAATACTTCACTCTACCCATGTGCGAAACATGAGCCACTCGCTCGTATATACATACATATATATATCAGACCAAGTCAAGAAAAATGATGAGAAACACACCAAAATTCTAAGGCAAATGAAATTTAAAATCAATTTATATTTGCTAGTACTAAAATCTTTTTTGTTCTAGTATACTGTGTGTGTTTCTGTGACAGGTATGCAGGTGACTGGACTGGATTGAAACACAAGAAGAATCGGTGTGTGTCAATTAATGTATACATGTCTGTACGTGCAAACTGAGTGATACTAAGTGAAATGTAGTGAGGAACATTTGTATAGTATTATTACTAGTGAATTGTAAATAGTGGAGTCACAGATATGTACTATTTCAAATGCTGAAATAAAATATTTATATGAATAAAAATACTGTTTGAATATTTAATTTTGTGTAGTATCATTTTATTCAATATAAATATTTATTTCAATATGTGATGTGTAATATAGAATTGTATTGCTTGAAAAGAGTTGGTGTGTACGACTTAAGCAGGATCTATATGGATATAGCGGAAATATAGATGATATACTAACTAGCTAATATAAGAACTAATATGATATAACACAAGTAAATAAAAGTAATAAGTAAAGTGACACCAGGAATTTTATACTGGTTCGGACTTCCCGCCCTACGTCCAGTCCCGAAGCTCCTCTTCGGAATTCACTAATAACGCCCTCTCTTAACCCGGAGGAATAGGTCAGTACACCCGAGCCCTAACAAGGATGCCTCTCGCTTGAGCAATTACACAAAACTTCAACAATTACAAGTGTTTAAACTTCTTCTTTGTGTTGTCGAATCAACATGCATAGTCAACAGTTTAAGTACAACCTTCCTGTAATCTGATCCTCGAGGATAAGATTTGAATGCGAAGATAAGAAAATTGCTTGTTGAATCAAGTGATATTAAACCAATTCAAGGATTCAACAAGTATTTGAATTTGGAGAGCTTTTTATTTGCAAAGAATGTAAATTCGTAGAATGGAGAGAATAGAATAGTAATTTATAAAATCGGTTATTGTAAAACATGTTTGAAGTTGTTTATATAATAGTATAAGAGTAGCATTCCTTCATGAAGAGTTTCTATAAAAGTTATGTCCATTTCCCTTGATTATTAAAGAGGATCTCTTCATGAAAGATTGTGACCCTTAATAAAATAGTTTCTGGCTTGAATCAGTCGACTGGTTAAAATCATCAGTTGACTGGTTGAATTAAATCGTATATATAAAAATTTCAAAACTAGTCGTTATATACAAAAACAGGCAGACCAGTCAACTGGTCCTTTTTCTACCAGTCGACTGGTAGGCCAGTTTTTGTATATTCCTGGCTTTTTAAAGGCTTATAAATATATATGTATATGTATATATATATATATATATATATATTACTTTCTTTTGCACATTCGTGTATACTAGAGGATAGATTTTGACATAATTCTAACACGACTCAATGTGTGTGTGTGTGTGTATAACTTTATCTCTATGACATGATTCCCATTGCAACTTCATTTGTTGGCATCGATCAAAATCTTGTTATCAACATTCTCCCCCTTTTTGATTGATGACAACACTTTGGATTTTCTCCCCGTGAATGTTTAGCTCCCCCTGAATTTCTGCAATATTTTGTTAGTTCATAATTTTTACAACTTTACCGATTGATTCCTACAACAAAACATGTTAGCACAAATTTTCCAATAGCATGGAAACATAAGAATAACATATATAGCATGAGAGATATTTCTCCCCTTTTGTCATTGATTAAAAAGAAATTATGATATCACGAGCACAAAATAATCGAATAACATTTGAGAGATGTTTGAAAGATACAATTCCTTGTTCTCGTCGGAGTCTAATGAAAGAATTCTCTAAAAGGGGTTTAGTAAAGATATCAGCAATTTTATTTTCAGAGTCAACAAATTCTAAATTAATTGTTTATTTTTCAATATTGTCTCTCAAGAAGTGATGTCTGATATCAATGTGTTTAGTTCTGGAATGGTTTACCGAATTCTTAGATAAATTTATTGCGCTTGTATTATCAGAACAAATTATGGAATTTGACAAATTAATGTTGAAATCTTTTAATGTTTGTTGCATGTATATTACCTGAACACAAGCTAGTGCAGCGGATATGTATTCAGCTTAGCATATGGATAATGAAATACAATTCTATTTCTTGCAAAACCAAGATATAAGCGATTTACCGATAAAGTGACATGTTCTACTTGTACTCTTACGATCCGTCCGTGATCCTCCAAAATCAGCATCACTGTATGAAACTAATTCAAAGGAACATTCTTTCAGATAGAAGAGTCCAGAATCTTTAGTACTACTAATATATCGTAATATTCATTTAACCGCTCTCAAATGTGATTCTTTTGGATCAGCTTGAAAACGAGCACATAAGCAAACACTCATCATAATATCTGGTCTACTTGCAGTTAAATATAGAAGTGAACCTATCATACTTCGGTATAGCTTTTGATCGACACCTTTACCATTTTCAGCTTTGCCTAAAAGTGTCGTCGTACTTATTGGTGTATGTTTACTTGATGTTTTTTCCATTCCAAAACATTTTATTAAATTAGTTCAATGTTTTTCTTGATTGTTGAAAATTCCATCAGATAATTACTTAATTTGCAAACCCAGAAAGCAAGGTAGTTCTCCCATATGTGACATTTCAAATTCATTGGTCATTATTTTTGAAAATTCTTGACATAATTGATCATTTGTTGATCCAAAAATAATGTCATCTACACATATTTGAACTATTAGAATATCTTTATTGTCTTTCTTGATAAATAATGCTTTCTCAACCTTTCCATTTTGAAATCGTGAATCCAATAAGCAAGTTTTGATATGTTCACACCAAGCACGATGTGCTTGTTTCAAACCATATAATGCCTTTTTCAATTTATAAACATGATCAGGATATTTTTCATAAGCAAATAGTGTAGGTTGTTCAACATATACTCATTCTTTAATGTAACATTTAAGAAAGCACTTTTAACTCCCATCTGATAAAGTTTAAAGTAATGATGACAAGCGTATGCCAATAGTATTCGAATTGCTTCTAGTCGTTCGACTGGAGCAAAAGTTTCTTCATAATCTATACCTTCTTCTTGATTGTAACCTTATGCAACAAGTCTAGCTTTATTTCTAGTGATATTACCCAATTCATCTGCTTTATTTTTGTAAACCCATTTTGTTCCAATAACAATTTGATCACTTGGTCTTGGAACTAGTTCACAGACTTCACTACGTTTAAACTGGTTTAATTCTTCTTACATGGCAATTATCCAATTTTCATCTATAGTTGCTTCTTTGGGATTTTTGGGTTCGATATTTGACAAGAAGGCTAGATTACTTACCAAATTAAGTTGACTTCTTGTTCTAACGTTTAAAGTTATTTCTCCAATAATATTTTGTGTTGGATGATCTCGTAATATTCTTGGTGGAGATCTGACTTCATTAACAGGAATATTTTGATTATTAATATTATCTTGAATTTCTGTAGTATTATTCTCTATGTTGTTATGAACAATGTTTTCATCTTCTCTATATGTTATCAAATCATCACCGTGAGAAGAATAATTTGTTGCAATATTTGTATTTAAGGAATTTTAAATAAAAATTTCGTCAAATGAAACATGAAGTGATTCTTCTATTTTACTAGTTCTTTTATTGAAAATACGATAAGCCTTGCTACGCTCAGAATATCCTAAGAATATTCCTTCATCAGATTTTGAATCAAATTTTCCAAGCTGGCCTTTTGTATTTAAAATAAAGCATTTTGAACCAAAAACTTTAAAATAGGATATATTTGGTTTTCTACCAGTGAAAAGCTCGTATGGAGTATTTTTAGTAAGAGGTCAAATGGAAACAAATTCAAAACATAACAAGTTGTTGCGACTACTTCAGCCCAAAAGTGTTTTGGTAGTGTACTTCCATTTAATAACGTTCTTGCACATTTTTGTAAAGTTCTATTTTTATAGAGTCGGATGAAGTTTTGTCTGAAGATTTGGTTGGTATTGATGGGGATTTTTCTTTCTTTGACATGATATGCTAAGGTTTTTTGTTATCGTTTTTATTGTTTTGATTAGAACAGCACTTTTCTCAATTATTTATACTAGATTATATACTAAACATAGTATATCAAAATGAATGGCAAAGTTAATAACAACCATTCCTTTTAAACCGAAGTAAGTTAACTAAAAAAAATTGTATGTTAATAAAAGTTTTGTCTGGTGGATTAAAAATGTTAAAAATAGAATTTCTATTTTAGTTCGAAATTAAGTAAACTATATAAGATCATTAAGTATAGAAATAACTTACAGAAATGATTTTAGTATACAAGAACTCATTTTTGGTCAATGCTAGTTACAAACGAAAAATTTGTGGTACCTGCAAAAATAAAAAATAAATATGGTACCTATTTCCTCCGTTAGGGTCCTAAAGGTTAAGTCTTAGGAAGCCAAACCCAAGCAGGGTTAGGTTCCTTTTTGAAAAAATAATTACTATTATAATGAACAGAAACTAAAAAGTTTTTAATATATTTATTCCTAATAAGAACATTATTTGTCTTCAAAATCCATATACTAATATTATCCGAATATTTTTTCTTAGTAGAAATATTTAATTTACTACTAGAAATTTTCTGTTTAATATTTGATTTTTTTTAAATAGGATTTCCTTTTTGAATTAATGTCCTTATCATACCCAAGTCCTTTTTCACTAAAAGACGGGTGAGAATTTTCTAATATTTTAGATAAATTCTCTCTACCCTTGTTAAAATTATTTACATTTTTAGAAATACTTTCTAACTTAGTTTTTAAACTGGAATTATCTAACACTATGATTTTAATTTTAGTGTTTAAATCATGATTTTTAGATGCTAATAAATCATTTTCATTCTTTTGAGTCTCGATTCCTTGACTCGACATAGAAATTTGAGAATTTGCTATTGAAATAGTGTCTTGTAATTTTCTAATTTCTTCTTCTAAAATTTATTTTTTATCTTTTTAAACATCTCTCTCAAATTCTGCTTTCTTTTTATCTTTGTTAGCTTGTTTAAACTTTCTTTAAATATTTTCCTAGACTCTAAGATTTCAGTATTAATTTCTACTAATTCATCAAAAGTAAAATTACTTATATCATTATCCTTAGCCATGAAGCACACGTTTGCTTGCTCCCTAGCACTGTCGCTATCACTTTCAGAAAATGAATCTGAGTTATCCCAAGTGACTGAAAATGCTCGTCTTTTTTATTTCTCATTTTTGCGATTTTTCTTTAATTCTAGACAATTCTTTTGATAGTGTCCAGTCTTGTGACAGTTGAAGCATTCTACTAGAGCAGGGTCGGGTTCTTTTGATGAGTTCTTCTTTACGTTTTTGCTTTGGCCTTTTCTGTGTTTTAGAAATTTTCTAAAATTCTTAGCAACAAATGCAATATCTTCTTCATCTGAATTGGAATCTTCTTTTTCAGCATGGAAAGCTAATTTTTTTTAATCTTGTACCTGTGCTTTCTTTGCTTGCAAATTTACTTCATAAGACATTAGATTGCCGATCAATTATTCCGGTTTCATGACAGAGAGATCATTAGCTTCTTTGATTGCTAATACTTTTCTCTTCCATTCGTCCGTTAAAGAATTCAAAAGTTTTGGTACTACATCAAGGTCGGAATATTTTTCTCCTAATCCTAGCAAAGAGTCATAATTGTTTTGAAAACGAGAATACATATCATTTATGGATTCATTTTCATTCATCTTAAAAATTTGAAACTTATTCTTGAACATAAATACTTTTGCTCTGTTTAACTTTGTTAGTACCTTCATGAGTAATTTTAAGTGTTCTTCAGATTTCATATGCAGTGTTGCACATACAAATCTGATTAAACTCGTTTCTATCTAAAGCACAATGCAACATGTTCATAGCCTTAGCATTGGCACTAGCCTCTGCTTTTTCAGATGCAGACCATTCTATGAATAGTGCAGTAGGTTGTGTGTACTCTTTTTGTGTGATATTCCATGCATCAAAGCTATTTGCTTGCATATAAATCCTCATTCGAGTAGCACAATAACTATAGTTCATGCCATTGAAGAAGGGTGGTCTAGCAGTTGAATGGCCTTCAGTATATCCGGTGTTATTGCTAGTACTAGTGTTATTATCCATAATGTCTAGGTATTAGATAACAATTTTATGGTTAAATGATTGTCTAGCTCTGATACCAACTGAAAAGAGTCAGTGTGTACACTAGACCAGAAAAGGCCTTCAGTAGTGTTTAAAAAACGCTACCAAATCCTTTGGTAGCATTTTAAAGAACGCTACTACAGGTCACGCAACTAAAAGTCTGTCTTATTATTGTTGCGTTTTAATAAATGCTCCCAAATGCTTCATATAGCTGCGTTTTTCAACTGCTACCAAATATTTTCATTACGTTTGTTTTGTGCCACTATAAATTTAGGTAGTATTTTTACATCTGTTTCTGTAGCGTTTCTAAAACGCTACAAAAAGTTATTGATTATTTCGTAGCATATTTTAAATGTTACTATAGTCATATCAAAATCAGCAGCAATCGTATAATAACCATACTCAAACCAACAATCAACCAATCACATAATCAATCATATTCAAATAATTAAGAACACGTTAATCACATAAGTATTATCCATAACCATTTAGATAATAGTTGTTTGATAAAATTAGCAAATTCACATACCACAAGCATTCACAAAAAAAGTTTACACAATAAATACTAACTAATACCATAATACATCTAACAATTGAAGTCATGTCCATTGTTGCTGATGATCTTTACTCCGAAAAGGCTGAATATCTGTAAACAAGTTCGATAATCAACAATAAGAATTTGTCATGAATTATCAAATAACATTCAAATAATATTAATTAGTTCTTATTAGAACAAGCACATAAACAATAAAGCCATCCAAGTATACTAACCAAATTTACAGGATAACCATACAAGTCTAACCTTATTCTCTTTGAAAGTCCAAAGCCTGCATAAGTATAAGTACGACATATAGTAAAACAATCTTACGCATATAAAACTTTGATAATTGGTTATATCATAATCATTTATAAAATATAGTTAATTTAAACTAAGTTAATTTTAATTTTATAAACTTGTTTAATTATTTGAAAATTTATTTAATTTTTATTAACTTGATTAAAGTACTTAATTTATTATTATTATTATTAAAACTCGATTAAGTTAATTATGTTAGTATTATAATAATAATAATTATTATTATTATAAACTTAGTTACTTTTAACAAATTTTGCTTATTCATCATCAATATTATTATTTATAAAACTTTGCCAAATTAGTTACATTATTATTCTTACTTAAACTTTAGTTCACTTAAACATAGTTAATTTTTATTAGCTTAGTTAACTTAATTAATTTTATTATCGCTATTATAATTAAAACTCGGTTAACTTAATTATATTACTAGTACTATTATTGTTATAAACTTAGTTAATTTTTATAACTTAATTAATCCTTCATAATCATCAGCATTACCATCGTTATTTATAAAAAAAAGTTATATTGTTATTTTTTATAAATTTTAGTTAGCTTAAACTTAGTTAATTTTATATAACTTGTTTAATTTTAACAAACTTAGTTAATTTAAAATACTATTATTATTAAAGCTTGGCTAACTTAATTATATTATTGTTATAAACTGTGTTAAGTCTTATTAACTTAGCTAATTCATCATCATCGTCATCGTTTTTATTTATACAATTTAGTCAACTTAAACCTAGTTAATTTGATAAAACTTGTTTATGTTTAACAAAACATAACAAACTTATTTATGATAATTAACTTAGTTAAACTATTATTATAAATTTAGTTAATTTTTATAAAACTTAGTTAATACGATTTTTTTTTTATTATTATAAACATGTTCACTTTCATAAAACTTAGTTAACTTAGTTAAATATTTATTATACTTAGTTAGCTTTTACAAGCTTGTTTATTGTATATAAATCTCAATTATTTATTATAAAATTTAGTTAACTTAATTAATTATTATTATATTTAAATATAATATTAAATTAATGTATTATTATCATTTCTAATACTTATTTAACTTATTTAAATTGTTATTATTATTAGTATAAGTTTAGTTAATGCTTTTAAAAGCTTAGCTAACTTGGTTAATACAATATAGTTCCATATTTTTGTTATAAACTTAGTTTATATTCATTATTGTTGTTATAGTAAACTTGTTAATTTGATAAGACTTAGTTATATTTGTTGAATTTTAATTATACTTTGTTGATTTTCATAAATCTTAACTAATTTTTATAAAATTTAGTTAACTTAAATTATTATTATCATTATTGTTATATTTATAATATTTAGTTAATTTCTAATAAAACTTATTTATTTATTAGTATTAGTATTTATAAAACATTGTTAACTTAGTTAAATCATTATTATTATTATAAATTTAGTTAATTTTTATAAAATTTAATTAACTTGATTAGCATTTATAATTTATTATTATTATTATAAACTTAGTTTATTATTATTATACTTAGTTATACTTACTGTTTATAGATCATAGTTAATTATACAAAACCAATAACTTAGTCAAATTTTATAATACTTGTTAATTTCTATAAATCTTAGTTGATTTTCATAAAGTTTAATTAATTTACTATTATTGTTGGCTAGTTTTTGGACAAAGCCATCAAGGTTCACACATTAAGAAAATATGGAGCCTCACACACCAAAACCGCAGAAAACTCGATCATGGGCACCTTGTCTCTTCCGGCTCGTGACACCTATCCGCGACCCGATCCCTCTTTGCCAATACCCCACGATCTGATCCAGAAACCTAAATAATGGTTAAGACCTAGTCCATCACGATCTGAGATTCAAGGGAATGGCAACACCTATCTACAACCGTCATATTGAGCATTTCTCCATCAAGCTTCAAACCAGTCCGAGATTCTTGGGATTTGTGCCACGTGTGACCACGAACCGCCTGCAAATATCAGCTATAAATAGCCCTAGACTTGGCCTTTTTGGGGATGTTTTTGGCAGTTCTAAGTATTGTTTCCACCATTATTAGTATCTTACAATTTCTTATCAGTCTTAGCCCGAAATTATTGAGTGAATCATCATTGTACAAGTGAGATTGAGAGAAATATCATTGATTATACTCGAATCTAACGTATAATCGTAGATATAAAGTGGACGTAGGCTCGTTAACGCCGAACCACTATAAATCTTGTGTGTCTTCTGCGTTTTCTTACATTTCCATAGATAAATCTCTGCCTATTCAGATAATTAGGGTGTTAGAGCCACTTTTGGATCTAACATTTTGGTGCTTTCACGGAGAACGAAGTCTCATCATATTGGATTGTTGTTCTATTGTTTGGATAGTCAGGTCCGAAGAAAACAGTCCAAAACCCCACTGTTTCGATCTTTGAAGATTTCAGCAAATCCAAAGTATTATGGCTGGAAAGAAGTCCAAGGATGCACGAGCTTCACAGGCCGATGAAGTAACGAACGAAGCTCGTGATGACAGCGTTCAAGAACAGGTCAAGGATGATTCTTCGGATCGTGAGGTAGAGGGGCGATCCGACCCGCCAAGAGGGTACCACGAGCCATCAGGCTAGGGGGACCACGATCCGAAATGACAATCAGACCACTACTCGACCTGGGAAGGAGATTATGGCTCGTTCCGCTCGTGCTGGTACCTCTGGTCGACCTGGCTCAAGTTCCTTACTATTGGAGAAGATGATGATGATCAGTTCAACCCTTCTGCCCCAGCTACCAAAGGAGATATCTCTTGCATAATTGAAGCATTGGATAGACAAAATGATGAATTGGCCGCTCAAAGGCGGGAGAGCTCGTTGCTACGTCAGAATATTATTGCCCTAGGCAGACGAATTATTGATATCCAAAGGCAGGTTTCGCCACCGCCAGCTCACTCTCTTTCTCCAGAACACACATCCTCGTCTGAAGAACCTTGAAGAAACTGGCAGTGGCCTCCATTAGAAAGAGCTGAAAATATAGAGCAACTTTAATTTGGGATATTTCCTTCTCGAGAAGAAGAGGCGCTTAATCGGGGAACTAATTATTGTAATTTAAATGAGCCCGTCCTACCACCTAGGAATGGAGACGTCATTGACCCTGCTCAAAATCAACCCATTCTCCTGCTCGTCGCGTGACTGACCGCGGTAATAGGGCGCAAGGGAGTTCTGCTCTGGTCCCAGATCTTGCAGCAGCGCGTCAAAGAAATGCTGGAGAGGCCCGCATGGCAAGAATTACTGATCCCGAATCCACCCTTACCAATGCAAATGTTGAGGCCATGATTAGACGAGTGATGGTAGAAAACCGCGGATAAAGAAATGAGAATTGGGGTATAGGACGCAGTCATATGCCCTTCACGGATGACATATTAGAGGTTCGATTCCTCAGGAAATTCAACATGCCTCCTATAAACCGCTATGCAGGAAGGGCGGATCCAGTCCAATACCTAATGAGATATTCATGGAACATGAATGCATCTGCTGCCTCTGACGCTATAAAATGTAAGACATTCCCGATATTTCTGGAGGATACGACGCTAATGTGGTTTACTCTCTTGCCAGCGCGATCGATCTCCAGTTTCAGGGAATTAAGCGAACAGTTTGTGAATCAGTTCTGGTTGCATACTCAGATATCTAAGAATGTCATCGAATTATCCCTCATTAAGCAACGTCCGGAGGAATCCTTGAGGTCCTATCTAGATCGCTTCAATCTAGCAGTCACGGAGGTTAGAGATCCCCATGAACAAACTGTTTTGATGGCCTTGATTGACGGAGTGGATAAGGATACTGAGTTTGGGAGGTACCTGGCCGGTAAACCACCGTTGACCAGAGATATATTTTATGAAAAGGCCAACATCCGCCTACGTCAAGAGGAAATTTACGGCAAGCGAAAAAGGAAGGCTGCTGATAAGGAGGATATCCAAAGTAATGTGGCCATCAAACAGATGGGAGATAGCTCAGGAAAGGTTGAAGTTAATGTCGGGAACAAGAATCCAGGCAATGGTCACCAATCAGGGAATAATAATAACAATAATCGAAAGAGAAATCAAGGGAATGATTCACAGAGAAGATCTCGGCCTAGGCCATTTGAGAGTTTTACACCGTTAGTATAAGAGGCCTCCTCCGAGAGATTCGACAGAAAAGGAACGTGAGATTGAGAAATTTTTCCTTTTTCACCAGACTTATGGCCACGCCACAAACGAATGTCGTCATATGAGAGATGTGGTTGAAAAGCTACTTCGAGAAGGAAAACTCGATGAGTATAAGGTGACACCCAGAGACAGGGGGCAAGCCACGCAAGCCCCGAACCAAAGCCAACCTGCTGCCAAACCAATGGCTCAGCAAAAAGGAAAAAATATCGTTATTAATACCATAGTTGGTGGGCTTCATCTGGCAGGGCCCAGTTTCAGGGCTATGGATCAATACGTTAACGCAGCTAAACAACATTTTGAAGTGGGAGAATGTAGCAATCCTAAGATAACGCCCCGATTAAGCAATAGAGGACGATGTTTGATGACATCATATTTCGCGTTCGGGAGAGTATTGGAGTCCACTCCCCAGCCGAAGACCCATTATTGATCACCATCGCCATCGGTACAGCTATAGTCCACAAAGTTCTAGTGGATAATGGAAGTTCGGTTAACATTCTGTTTAAGAAAACATTCGACCAAATGAAACTCGAACCGAAGGATTTGAAACCATGCGAGGGTTGGATATGTGGATTTAACGAAGCCTCAACCGCTCCGATGGGATACGTGGAACTGTCAGTAACCCTTAGGGAAGGAGAACGCCAGAGAGTGAGAATCCTCCCCTTTGTAGTTCTGGATATTGAGTCGCCTTATAATGCCTTTTTGGGCCTACCGGCCCTAGCTAAATTCAGGGCCTGCATTGCACCATGGTGTTTGTTGTTGAAGCTCCTGACGATAGCGGTGTAGGTATAGTCAGAGGAGATCAAGTTGTTGCACGAGCATGCTACATGGCAGAGCTGAAATTGCTCCGTAAAGGAAGAGATGTAGAAACAAAGGACGCTTCTTCCCTCCCAAAGGAGAAAACATCATAGCAACTAAAGAAAGTAACTCTAGGAAAGTCGCCTAGAGAGTTGTCCGAGGATATAGATCCCCGAGAGGATGAAGAGCCTGGGGGAAGAATGGCAACTCCCAATGAAGCGACTGTGGATGTACCAATCGATGGTAGTGACCCAGAGAAGGTCCTGAAGATTGGATCCCAGTTGGACCTTGTTCGAGCCAAAGAATTAACAAATTTGTTGAAAGCTAACTTGGATGTATTCGCCTGGACCCATGCGGACATGTGTGGAATATCTCTCTCAATTATGAATCATTCATTAAGCATCAACCCAAAACATCCCCCCCGTCAAATAGAAAAGACGAATGCTTGGCCCGGAGAGGTCCACTGCCTTGAAGGAAGAAGTTGAAAAGCTGAGAAGTAATGGGTTCATTAAAGATTCGACATTCCCTGATTGGATTTCAAACCCGGTTTTGGTAAAAAAAGGCCAATGGAAAGTGGATCACATGCATTGATTTTTCAGACCTAGACAAAGCCTGCCCAAAGGATAGCTTTCCGTTACCTAGAATCGATCAGCTGGCGGATTCAACCGCGGGTCATGAGCTTCTTTTATGGATGCTTACTCAGGGTACAACCAAATCCCCATGCACGTCCCAAACCAAGAGAGTACCAACTTCATTACAGACCTGGGATTATACTGTTATGTAGTGATGCCTTTCGGTCTGAAGAATGTCGGTGCTACGTATCAACAATTGGTGAATAGGATGTTCTACAACCAAATTGGGAAAACGATGGAGGTATACGTTGACGACATGTTGGTAAAGTCCATACAATCATCCGACCATACGGCCGGTTTAGCAGAGATGTTTGAGATTCTCCGGAAATATGGGATGAAACTAAATCCTTTGAAATGCTCATTTGGGGTAGCATCTGGAAAATTCCTAGGGTTCATCGTCAGCTTGCGTGGGATCGAGACCAATCCAGATCAAATTGCGGCAATCAGAGACATCCAGAAACCTAGACAAATCAAAGATGTGCAAAGCCTCGCAGGGAAAGTAGCCACGCTAAGTAGATTCATCTCCAAAGCTGCGGACAAATGTATTCGTTTCTTTGAATTAATAAAGCGAGGAAAGCGCAATTTTGAATGGACTCCCGATTGTGTAGAAGCATTTCCAAACCTACTAAATCATCTGGAAAGACCCCCGATACTGTGTAAGCCTGTGGATCACGAATATTTGTTTGTGTACTTAGCAGTGTCATCCCATGCGATCAGTTCAGCCTTAGTGAAAGAGGAAGATAAGGTGCAGAGACCAGTGTACTATGTGAGTAAGAAATTGGCAGCGGCCGAGCGAAACTACCCAAGAATAGAAAAGCTTGCTCATAGCTTGCTGATCGCATCTAGAAAGCTTCGCCACTATTTTCAGGCTCATCCCATTACTGTGTACACTGATCACCCACTCAAATAAGTTCTGCAAAGGCCAGAAGCATCAGGAAGACTGCTCAAGTGGAACATTGAGCTGAGTCAGTTCGATTTGAACTTCCAGCCCCGAAGGTCGATAAGGGGGCAAGTACTGGCAGATTTGATAGCAGAATTCACTCTCCCAAAGGATGATGTAGCAAGTGAAGAAGTCGACCCACCAAAACTACTCCTTGACCCAGTGCTTGGAAATTGTACACCGATGAAGCTAAGAACGACAGGCGATCTGGTGCCGGATTGGTCCTTGAGACTCCAGAGAAACGCTAATATACTATGCTCTTAGATTGGAGTTCCACACCACTAATAACGACTCCGAATACGAAGCTCTAATTGTTGGGCTGAAGCTCGCAAAGGAGTTGGGGATCACAAAGTTGGACATCTTTCGCGATTCCAAGATAGCCGCGAACTAGGTCACTAGAAATTTTCAGGCCAAGAGTCCAAGGCTGGTATCATATTTGGAAAAAGTGAAGAAGTTTTTGGACGGTTTTGATCACCACAATATATCTCATATTCCTCGAACGGAGAATCAAAAGGCAGACAAGTTAGCGAAGATGGCTATCTCTGATAATCCTGAAGATACGGAGCTAGTCCCGATTGAAGTGCTACAGTCCCTTAGTGTAGATCATATGGAAATTGATCCGGTGCTAGAGATTGAACCTGAGAAGGAGTCATGTATGACCACTCTAAAGAATTTTTTGATGAATGGAACGCTTCCAACAAAGAAAAGTGAGAGGCGTGCAGTTATTCGGAAGGCTTCCCGATATGTGTTGCAAGGCGAAGTCCTGTACATACAGGGATTCTCGATGCCCCTCCTTCAGTGCATCGCCCATGATGACATCAAGCGTGTACTGAAAGACGTCCACGAAGGTGAATGTGGAGACCACACTGGTGGATAAACATTGGCAAAGAAGATACTGCGATATGGCTATTTTTGGCCCACCATAAATATGGATGCAGCCAAGTATGCACGACGTTGTGATTCGTGTCAGAAGTTTTCCAAGATCCCCAGGGCACCTCCTGGCCATTGAATACGATGATGATCCTGTGGCCCTTTTCTATTTGGGGAATCGATATTATTGGAAGCCTCCCCATAGCTAAGGGCGGAGCGAAATTCGCCATTATGGCCGTAGATTACTTCACCAAATGGGTCAAAACTGAGCCATTGACCATGATCACAACCAAGCAAGTGATCAACTTTGTCGTTAGGAACATTATATGCCGATTCGGGATTCCAAAACTCGTCATAATCGATAACGGAACTCAGTTGATAGCACCGAATTTCGAGATTTCTGCCAAAAGTATCATATCGAGAAAAGATACACCTCTGTGGCACATCTGCAATCGAACGGGCAGGTCGAGGCGGCGAACAAAGTGATCAAGTCTATTCTGAAGAAAAGATTGAAGCAGGCCAAAGCCATGTGGGTTGATGAATTACCCTTGGCACTATGGGCCTATAGGACAACATACAAGTCAAAAACGGGTCACACCCCCTTTTCCCTCGCTTTTGGAGCCGAAGCGGTAATCCCGGTTGAGTTAGAAGTACCATCTCATCGAATCACTTATTATGACCCAATGACCAACAATGAGCTGCTCCTTGAGTCTCTGGATATGACTGAAGAAAAGAGGGACGAAGCCGATCTACGCGCCTTGAGACACAAGCAACTGGTCACTCGGTATTACATCAAAAAAGTCTGAGCTCGAACCTTTGAACCCGGAGATTTGGTCCTGAAACGCGTCTTTCCACACCCAGTGCATATGGGCACGAAATGGGAAGGACTGTTCTCCATTTTAAGAAGTCTTGATAATGGAACCTTCAAGCTAGAAACCGTGGATGGAGATGAAATCCCCAGAGTGTGGAATGCCTAGCATTTGCGGCCTTATCTGACGTGAAATTGTTAGTTTTACTCTTTTGTTTTTTAGGACCATGTAAAAAGGCATGACTTGCCTTTAACAGTCTGGTTACTTGATTCGACCGAACCACTATAAAAATATTGCATGTCATTTACCGTTACTGCACCGTTTTTTATCTGCTCTTTTATTTTTAACTAACATCAATCATTATCATTTCGAGATTTGTTATAAACTATGCAGCGATTTTGAAACACCTAATTCAAAGCTCCACCTATTAAATTGGAAGGCCAGCGATGACCAAAGTTCCAAAAGGTGCGGCGAGGTAAGTCACACTACTACTTGCACTCTAACTCTCGAGATTAGAGAGAGAGAGTATAAAAGACGCAAAGATAACGTCCCCAAGGCGTGAAGATGCACCATGACAAAACCACTTTGATAACACTCTAACCCGCTGAAGGATCGGGAGAGTATAAAGGCGCTATAGACTTAGCGCCCCCAGAACTTCTGCTCCGCTGAAGGATCGGCAAGCAGAATAAGAACCGAGCTCGAACTCTAACCCGCTGAAGGATCGGGAGAGTATAAAGGTGCTAGAGACTTAGCACCACGAGAATTCCTATCCCAGCCAAAGGGTCAGGAAAGTATAAAGGCGCAACAACATATGCCGCCAAATGACTCGAACCCCTCATTTCTGAAAATAAGGGACAGCGCACATATGACCCTAATCAATCCTCAATGAGCCCTGGCTAGGCATCACATTAATGATTGAGTGGGGGCATATATACACACATATTTATCAGTCAAAGAAATTTTTGAAATTTTTTGTTGCTTGAAATTTTTGTTGCAATACTTCATGTTCCGATTTTTAACTTAGTTAGGATCTAAAGGTTTATGACTGAGTACAATAAGTTAAACTTGCAGGTACATAATGGTGCAAAAGAAACAATTTTCATTCACTAAGAACAGGTTTACAAGACCAGAAAGCTTAATAAAAGTGAGGGCCATTCTCAAAACTACATTTCTTGGTCAATGGAAGGCCTAAAAGCAAAAATGTGAGCTAATAAGTGCATCCTATTTATGCCTGGGAGACGATTTTGATTTCTTCTCCTTCCACTGTTTCTCCAACTCCTCCTTGTCAGCATCAGAGCGATCACCTTCCTTCCTCTTCCTCTTATCAACAAGAGACTCCTAGGGAGAATTAGGAGGCAAGCTATGTAGTTATTGATTTGGAAGAGAAACTTATAACCAACCCAGATTTTGGATCGACTTCTGAGATATGAGGCACATATAGAGGGTCCTGCCCCTCCATCTGTAAAGCCAATTGTTTCTCTCTCCTAGCCTGCACGCCAGCCAAGGTCTCGTTATCGTCATCCTTGATTTCTTCCATGATGACTATGTCATCCTCTTCATCTCCATGACCACCATCGGTGTCTTGCAAAGCCCCAATGACTTCGGCATCCGTAGGAGCATCAGCGTTGGATGCCACAATAGCCTTCTCACTTGTTGTATCCTTGGTTTGCTTTGCAGCCTCAGAGACTTTAGCACCAGCACTTGAGGGGACACTAACTTTCTCCGCCTCTCTTTCTCTTCCGCATCCTTCTTGATCGGCTTGTTACCTATATCATAAGAAGCAAATGTTAGTGATTTGGGAGATAACGTGGTCATCTCAGTTGTCTGTCCCGTGATACGATGACAAGTTATAACCGCTTTGACGAACTGTGGAGAGAATATGGAGATACCTTCGGCCGACTCCTCGCCCAAATTCGCGATAACAGCTCCGATAACTGAAGGAGTGGGAATCAAGGGAATCAGTGGATCATCAGGATTGTATTCCTCGATTTCGGAGGCCTTGGGATCCACAACCGAGCTAGAGCCTTCCTCAATTTTATCCTTGCCCTTGAGTTTTGTTCTCTCTTTCTCGATTTCCTCGTGGATCATACATCTGCCTATCTCCAAAGCCTCAGGCTCTTCACCTTTGAGATAAGTCTGTATGAGTTGTTTCTCATCAACTTCTTCGGTTTCCAACTTTTCGCACTCAACGATCATATCCGGTACATTGGCCAAAGTAATGTGATAATCTTGAATCCACGAGATGTCTCCGGTTTTAATAACTTGGCCAAAGAAGTCGAATAACAGTTCTTTGAAACCCTCTATCTCTTTTTTGGTTGTAGCCAGCTCATCAGCAGTGGCAGAGGCCGATTCAAGAGCATTGTTAGCATTACTTTCAGCAAGAGTTGCGCGCTCTTCAGCTTGGACAAGTCGATCATTTAGAGTTTCCTTCTCTTTTTCAACAAGAACGAGACTGTCTTTTAAGCTCGCCTTCTCTTTCTCCCAGGAAGCCTTCTCAATGGCAAAGTGTTCATGTGATGTCTTCAATTCAGTATTGATTGTCCTGAGATCCTCCGCTTCTTTTTTCAAAGCAAAACGTTCTTGACTATATGAGTCGAGCTCAATGTGAAAACACTTCCTAGCACTCTCTAGCTCTGATTTGTAATTTTCCGCATCCCGCCAAGCTAAAGCGAGCTGAGCTTGTGTATCCTATAGTTCCTTTTCCATTCTACTTCTGGCCCTACCATCGTTATCAATCTTCACTCTGGTTCTGGCTGCTTCCGTCTCTAGGTGGCGGATGGCAGTAGAAAGGGTGGCGGCATGCTTCTTCATCGCCTTATATTATTTGGCCACGTGACTCACCTTCCCTATGATTTCTACATCCCTGTTCTTAGGAACCGGTTCAAGATCTGGAACAAACATCATCTTTTCGAAGAAAATATTAGGAAACTGCTTTCGCAAATGCTCTAGCTTGACCTGATTCTCAGTAGTGTAGACAACATCCTGCGCAGCGGTAGTGTCCAAATCACGCTGGCTAGAGTGGACAATAGCTATCTTCTCCTTTTCTAAATCCTTTTTGGGATCTTAGCCTTTATCCTTCGGCTCATGGTGCTTTTTGAAAGACTTGCTATGAGAGGGTGTACTTTTCGGAGGAGTCAAGTCTTTGGGAAGCTGCTTACCTCCCGCTGGTGCCACTGGACGACTATGGGACTTCCCAGCATCTTGCCTTGATGGAGAACGAGACCGTGTAGAATGAGATTGATAAGAGTCATGAGGTCGGTAACTATCTCTCCCTCGACTGTCACTCCGGGCATGCTCAGGATTAGAAAGGAGCCTCGGCGTGCTTGCTCGGAGAGAGCGATAAGAATAGGATTGTTTACGAGGCATTTTCCTTGCAAAGAGAACAAATGTGTATCAAAATCATGAATACTAGTGGTGTAGGAGTGTTGTGACGAGTGGTGCAAGTGATTCGTGCATCCCGTATAATCCCCCCAAACAAACCAAGGCCCAGAGTCTGGCTCGTCTGTGTGTCTTCTTTTTCCCCAATTGGAACATTCACTTCCTTAGAGGTGGGAAAGAATGGTTCCTCTTCGAAGTCTTCTTGTGTGTAAATATCATCCAGTAGAGGAATCTTGCTTAGTTCCCTGAATATATGTTCCTCTGTTAATTTATCATGAGCAAGATGCTCAGCTGGTGGTGAAAATCCTTAAGGGAGATTGTCCCTCAGAGTCTAGGACTTCCTTTGGCTCATCGGCTCGGACCTCGCCTCCTTTATATACATTTAAATCCTCATCATCCTGATTGATCATTGGTGGAGGGCTCCTGTGAAGTTCAGTGGTCTTCGTGACCCCGAGGTCCCTTCACCTTCAATCGGGGGCACATATTTATAAGGAATGCCGCCCGCACCAAGTCGGAACCTTATATCCAGAAGATGGTGCTTGTGAAGATTCTCGTCGGTGATACATTTTTTGATTTTTAAGAAGTCCGATTTTCTCTTGAGAAGGCGGGACAGTCAATCATCATATACTGAGCCTTCTGTTATGGGAAGCTATGATCTATACAGAGAAAAGAAACATGTTAGTGCTTTGGTTACGTAATCAGGTTACACATTTAGAGGCTTAAAGCTTACCTGATTTTAGCCACTTCCTTGCACACCCGGCTTGGTGTTTTATATAGAACCAATCGGCTTTGGGATCCCCTATGCTGTTGTGACCCTCCGATAAAACCTTCCTATTGGCTACCGATTCAAAGAAAGAAAAGTTCGGAGTCGTTGTGGAATGGTGTTTGAAGAGATAATAGAATTTCAAGTTTTCGAAAGTGAGCTCAGTCTTTAGAATCTCCGCATACACAATGCACAAAGTGTAAAAGGCTGCGTAAGCATTAGGATGAAGCTGCATAGGGCAATGCTCAATCGTCTTAAGGTCTCAACAACGATTGGTGGAAAGGGGGGAATAGCGCCAACCCAGCACATTAGCCTACTAACGGTCATATAACCTAGCGGAGCGGAAAGAGGTTTATCCTCACTTTTTGGAGTCTTAACATTGTCCCAGGGGATCCCGTGTCTTAAGCATATTTTCTTAAGCTTTATGTCATCTAACTTGGAAGCCAAAGAGTTAGTGAGTTTCTTCTCCTCAACTTCCTCAACACCTGGGATCTCGTCGGAGGCCCAATCATCTTCTTCTTCCTCGTCTTCAAGAGATGTACTTTTAGAAGTCGCCGATTCAATATCAGTGTCGGTCTTATAATCGGAGTCGGAATTTTCCCAATCTGAATATGTGGGAGGCACATCGGGATCGTAATGCTTTGACGACTCTGATTCTGTATCTCTTTTTGACATTTCAGTTGATAGCTTATCTGACATAACTGTGTTGGCGATAAAACATGAGAAGTTAGAATACAATTACCCATTCCACGTGTGTGTAAGTGCAAGTATGTTTCTGTGCGTACATTAAAGAAAAACATGAAGCTAGTTAGGTAAGCGTGGTGATAGCCGTTGTATGCTGTTAAGTCATACTGTTGTTTAGTTCAGAAAGCTCATCTTGAAGGCTCTAACCTAACTGTCCATTGGTATATTGTGGTTACATTGCATTTTTTAACATGAACATGGGATCATCAACAGAGTTGGTTCGTAAAAATCTTGGGGTTCGGGCTGCGATTCAATCGGATCGTGAAATGCATCTGTATCGTGAAGGATGGATCGCCCATCGGTCTCGTCATTGGATGGACTTCAGATCGTGGGACAGTTGGGTTCATGATACCTGAACGGATCGTGAAACACCCCCACGATCCGCCTTATTTCCCATTGCCACGACTCGATCCCCTTTTTCGCGACCCAATCTATTGTCCAGAACCACGCCTTGATTTCCTCTTTGCTCTCTCTGTTGCCACTACCCAATTCAAGACCTCGCCTACGAACCAATTCGACCTACTCCTTCTTCCTCCTCGCTTCTCCACTCCATCCATGAAATCGAACCCATCGCTATCGTCGCAAAGCCCAGTGCCTTCATTATATCCATCGCCATATTGGCAAAAATCTAAAGGGAATAAAGAAAAGCAAGAAAGAAGCAAAACGAGATGGGAAAATGACCCTAATGTCGTTACCTCTTTGATCGAAGGAAAATCTTGGTTATTTTTTGATGAAAGCTGGTTTAGGGTTTTAACTAAAAAACTTGCGGCGGCTGAATTAAAAGAAGAAAGAAAGGAGAAGGAGGGTGGTTGGTTTATATAGCTGTTAAGAGGACCGTTAGTATCCCCCTTTTTTGTCCTACTCGGATCACGGGCCACAAATGAAAGCCCACGACGGCCCCTGAAACAGCCCGATCCACCTGAGGTTCGTGACTAAGACCAGAGGCTGCCATGGTTCGAAGAGAAGCTCACTCGAATGAAAACTGTGACAAACGCCGCGCTCACGAATCGTAACGTGCTCCATGCCATAAAAAATGAAGAAAGAAGAAAAAAGAGAAACTTACCCGACGGCGTGGTCATGGTCTGCTCTGAAAATTAAGAGGTGGAAATTAATCGATGAATAAAGAAATGGTGGATGGTTTAAGGCTATATTTATGCCCGTCAAAGAACGCGACTTCCTGAAATAGTACGACATTTCAGACAGACACGACTTTTGATTCACGTCGCTTCATGAAAAGATAGCTCAGTAATTTCGAAGCATGATCCATCCTTGATAAAACATACATCGAGGGGGCAAGTTGTTGGCTCGTTTTTGGACCAAGCCATCAAGGTTCACACAATAAGAAAATATGGAGCCTCACACATCAAAACCCCAGAAAACTCGATCGTGGGCACCCCGTCTCTTCCAGCTCATGACACCTATCCGCGACCCGATCCCTCTTTGCCAATACCCCACGATCCGATCCAGAAACCTAGATAATGGTCAAGACCAAGTCCATCACGATCCGAGATTCAAGGGGATGGAATCACCTATCTACAACTATCATATTGACCATTTCTCCATCAAGCTTCAAACCAGTCCGAGATTCTTGGGATTTGTGCCACGTGTGACCACGAACCGCCTGCAAATATCAGCTATAAATAGCCCCAGACTTGGCATTTTTTGGAATCTTTCTGGTAGTTCTAAGTATTGTTTCCACCATTATTAGTATCTTACAGTTTCTTATCAGTCTTAGCCTGAAATTATTGAGTGAATCGTCATTGTACAAGTGAGATTGAGAGAAATATCATTGATTGTACTCGAATCTAATGTATAATCATAGATATAAAGTGGACGTAGGCTCGTCAACGCCGAACCACTATAAATCTTGTATTTCTTCTGCGTTTTCTTGCATTTCCACATATAAATCTCTGCCTATTCAGATAATTAGGGTGTTAGAGCCACTTTTGGATCTAACAATTATTATTTATAAGACTTGTTTAAATTATGCGTACTACTATCATAAGTTCATTTGATTTTTTTTATAAAACTTAGTTAATTTGATTTATATTTTATAATTTATTATTATAATAAACTTGTTGATTTTTAAAATAATTAGTTACTTTTTTGTAATATTAAACAAATTTTGTTTGCTTTCAACGTTTGGTGGCTACAAATAGATGCTAGCATTCAATACTTTGGCAACATTCTTCGGTATGTATTGTCAATGTCAAAGTACAACAAAAGGCAAAAACAACCATATGAATCAAAGTTTATGAGGAAGCATGTACCTTACGAGTTTCAGCATCAGATATGCATTCAACATTTTCTTTTTTATATTTGGCAATTTTAGCTTCAACTGAAGCGACATCTATTCCTTCAATGAAGTTAGCTGCAAATGATATTTAAGTTAGTAACTATTCAATGATGATGATACTCGACAAATGTTATAAACTAAAATAAAGCAAATTATAAGATGAAAAACCGTTCTCTACTTATGTAACTACTAAATGACCTGCTATAACATATTAAGAACCTATAAAAATATGATCAAACTTGATAATAAAAGGATAAAATAATTTTTCAAAAGGGTACTAGAATGTCTATGTGACCAGAACGAACATCCACTAGTGGTTTTACAAATTGAAAAAAGACGAACCTTTAGACTTCTTGTGCCTGCTATTATTAATTTCAACCATGTTGTTCTCTCACTTGAATATTGAAGTTGCTTGTTGACATCTAAAAGAATCTTTAAGGCTTCTTGTAATTTCTTCACTTCACCATCAGATACTACAAAAATAAAAAACGCACATGCGAAACAATTTTAGTTCTCAAGTCAATACATACTTGTCAGCACATATCAAAATAACCTAGCTCTGAAAGAAGAAACATAACGCCTTCAACATCATAAAAAAGAGGATGGCAAATTTTTTGATTAGCCAAATTCATGGATGAACCACCCAAATTATATAACAATGTCGGTGTACTGACACAACTAGTGAACTCAAGCAAGGGAGAGAGGTCCTAAACTTATGTTTATACGGGCAGAGAAGCCCAAAACCTAGTTTGGTCAGGTAAAGTAAATGGGTTAGTCGCACGGTGCCCGAGCTATGAAGTTAAGAGCTCAAGAATTCCTTATCTAATAAAATGGAAAATCAACATAATTGCTCTATTATCTAAATTTTTTATTTAATGTTGAAGCTGAAGCTAAGGAACCGTCATAGCATCAGATATGCGTTCAACATTTGCAATAATACATAGTGTCATCAGACCAAGCAACATATCATCTAAAACTACTCGAATCTGGAATACTTAACATGACTGAGTTGAGAAATAAGGTACCAAAAATAGACACATACAAATGTACATATTTATCATTAAGTTACAAAAACTATCAAGTTCATTTACCCAAAAAGTTAGAAACTACAACGCTGTTTTAAATTATGAAAAAAAATATCTAAACCACTTACAATATTGTGTGTTGCCATGTTGTCTACATTTTGAACCTCAAGAATCAGGTCCCTCTCAGTCTGATACCCCATCCTCCACCACAAGTTCATCTGCAGTTTCCTCTTGACCCTGAAGTGGATTTTGCTTTCGTTCAATCTTCACAAAATATTCAAAATAATATTTACTCACCTTATCCTTATGTACCTGCGATAATTCCATCTTCAAAGGGTGCTTGGTTGAGCTTACTATAAGCTGGCACTCTGCAGCTTGCTCCACATCTTTTTTTTTTGGTTAATACCTGTATTTTTTCAATTGTGAAACCATCACAGAAATTGTACAAAATTTAAACATCTATAATTGCTTACCAGTTTCAGCTTTGCTACCTTTACGACGAGATATTTATGCGATCCCATGGCTCTTCTAGAAAATTCTGATATAACACATTGAAAGTATTTTACAGCAAATCATATGAAATATAAGGCATAAAAACATTGTGTTTCAGGGGTTGTAGAGCTCCTAAATATTATCAAAATTTATTTGCTTACAATACTTCTGAGAGAGTTTGAAGTCACAAAATAAAAAATCACCAGCCCTAACTTTCGTTGATGATGTTTAACCACTTTCGGCTCAAAGATGGTAAAAGCAATGTCATCAAAACATTTTCTATGCTAAAATAAGATTGAACCCCAACCATGACTCTTTCAAACACCCAGGTTCTTGTTGTAAATATTTATATCGATTACATAAGTATCTTACAAGCAAAGGATATTAACAAATTATGCTATAAATAAGACAAAGAATACAAGAGTATGAACATGAAGAAATTCACCTGATACATGCAAGTAGGAGGACATGACATAACACACTGATTTTATAAGGTTTTTATTACACTGGCTATAGAAAGATCTACAAACTCAACTTGTTATTCCCCAAGCCTATTGTTTTAATGAAATCTGAGTTGCGTTTTACAGTTTCCATAACATCATCATCCTAGCCTAGCATTTTTTTATGTCAAAATCTAAAGAAAAAAATTATATTATTACATTCATGCATATGCATATACATCAATAATAAAACTGCTCATGCTAAAGCTAAGTAGCAGACAGCTTAGAGCAGTCCCAATGCAAGGTTGGGCTGCTGAACAACCGACCCCGTTAGAGGGTTGGTTGTTTGTTTTGCAGTTGTTTTGGCAGTAGTGTTATTAGATGTAAATTATTTTGAAAAAAATTCAAGGTAAAAAGATGAGGGATAGGGGGAAATGGGAAAATTTTCGAAGCATATAATTACCGTTGTGCACTAATAGATATGTCGTCAAAAATAGAGGCTAGCATTGCTCTACCAGTAGCGTTTTGGTCATCTACAAGTAGAAGGGTCAGATGAGTTCGCAACAGTGGAGTCGGAGCATAATGAAGTAGTGGTTTGATAGATCAACAACAATTAATAGTGTAGGATTACTTAAAGGATGGGGGCATGAGCAAAATCCAAAGGGAACCTAATGGATGATAATGATTTGATATGGTATTATGACATTGGGGAATTAGGTTTAGAAAGGATGTTGAACTGATAAACGGGAAAAATATTTAGGCCATCTACTTCATATATTCCATATGCATCCCCGATTCTTTCACAAATGCAAGCCATGCCGCCTCCTAATTCATCCATACCTAGAGCGCAACATCTTGGTGTTATGATTGTCACAACTGAAAAAAAAGCCACTGTACTAAATCCTGATGACACTCAAGATCTCCGCGATCCCATAAAGGCAATCAACAGTGAAAAAATTGACATATGGACTGCACACAAGATAGGATCAAGTACGTTTTACTACTACAACTCTGTTACCGGCGAGTCAACATATAATAGGGCTTCTAGCTTTAAGGGGGAGCTAGATAAAATTGCAGAACAACCGACTCCTGTGTCATGCAAAAAGTTTAATTGCACTGATTGGACATTGATCACGTCTAATGATGGCAAGAGACATTACTATGACAGCAAGAACAAGATTAGTAGTTGGCATGTGCCTTCGGTGATCGCAGAGATGAGAAAGAATATAGAAAATGATTCTTCGAGAACCAATAAGTCTCAAGGGGAAAACACCATTGCCAAAACAGAAAATCATACAACTTCCATTGAGGCTCCTCTTTGCAAACTGGTGGTAGGGAATCTGTTAGCGGACAAGTCCCTTCATCCGCATTAGATCTAGTAAAACATAGGTTACAAGATACTATCTCTCCCTCCATATCAGAGGTCCCTATTTCAAAAGCAACTGAGCTATAACTAAGGGATAAGATAAACATGGGGGCAAAGTAAAAGAGTCAAATGGAGATGAGAACATGTCTGATTCTACTTCATCTGATTCTAATGTTGAATAAAATGGATCGAACAAATATGAATGTGTAACCCAATTTAAGGAAATGCTTAAAGAGCGTGGAGTTGCACCATTCTCCAAATAGGACAAGGAGCTGCCAAGGATACTTTTCAATCTCCGCATTAAGGATGTTCCTAAACATTCCGCTCAAAGGACTATATTTGAACCTTTTGTCCGGACACATGCAGAAGAATAATGGAAGGAAAAACGAGCTGCTCAGAAGGCTGCAATAGATGGTTTCAAGCAGTTGTTAGAAGAAGCAGCAGAGGATATTGACTACCAACCAGAATACCAGTTATGCAAAAGAAAATGGGAAAAAGATTCAAGATTTGAAGCACTAGATCAAAAGGAATGGGAGCTTCTTTTGAATGAGAAGGCACTGATGCTTAAAAGAGTATTCGAGGAGAAAATTAAATCAATGCATGTTGCTACTGTCACAAGTTTTAAACAATGCTGAAGGAAAATAATGTGACTGTCGGTAGCCATTGGTCCAAAGTAAAAAAATACCATTAGAAATGATCCAAGTTACAAAAGTTTGAAGCATGAAGAAAGAAAACCTATTTCCAATGAGTACATTTTTGAATTGAAAGCTATAGAAGGCAAAGAAAAATATGCCTTAAAAGCCAAAAAAGGATGAACATGATATATTAAAAGAAAGGGAGAGGGAAACATGAAAAAGAAAAGAAAAAGAAGAACAAGAAATGGAGAAAATAAGACTGAAAATCCATAAGAAAGAGGCAATTTCTTCTTATCAAGCGTTACATGTGGAAATAATTAAAGACCCAAAGGTTTGTTCACGTACATTATATAGCATTCAGTATCATTATGTTAAAGCTCTCATTGCCTCTTAGGTGCCTGTTACATACCAACCAAAAAAACAGTTACATCATTATTAAACCTTCATTTATATTTTTTTTGGAAACAGCAATAGTCTAAAGAGTAGATAAATTCATAAGTCACATTAATGGAATGTCATGATCTTCAAATATATATATAATATATTGACCATACAATAAAATTCTAAAACAATCCTTATATTTCTATATATGATACTCCAATAAGATTATCTGTAGTATATTGAGTTTATAAAGTTGGTGAGTTATGTAGATTTCCACTTGGTCAGCTTCGTTCTACTCTATGTTATTTATGCGTCACATGAACAAATTTAATATGCTTCTTTCTACTCTAAGTTATTGCATGCAACACTCTTTTTTTCATTGCCTGCACTTACAGCCCAACCAAGCTCAGATGCGCACCAACTTCCCTGGCCAACTTAGGTCTGTCCAGGTGACAACTATGTGTGTTACTGTTGTTAACAGCATCACACTACTACCTTATAGTTTTTTTCAAGTCACACGTGTGAATATTATTTCTTACCCAAGACATGAATAAACCTACATATTCAATTTTCCCAAACCAAAACAATCTAAATATCAATAGCTAATACATTTCAAAACCTATTTTCAATTGTCAAAAATCTATTTTCAAATATCACAAGCCTATTTCAGATCTCATAATTCAACTTTTAAACTATGAATTGCTCAAGTTCAAATGACTTCGAATTCCAAAATCAAATTCTGAATTTTACCATGACATTAAAAGAGCTTACAGTGGATGATACGATTTCACAGCAGCTACAACATTCAGGTTGAAAAGATGGATCCTACGTGCCAATAAGAACCCTAAATAAGTTTGTGTACAAGAAAAAAAATGTATCAACTATTACAATAACATAACAATTAGCTAACATACTAATAATAACAAATCGGTGGGAGCAGAGCTCTGAACAAAGGTGTCTATTGATGAAGTGAAGGGCCAAAGGCGAAGCCTATTCAATGAAGGAAGGGGAGAAGTTCAGCGACATTGCTGAAATTGATGAAAGTGGAGGAAAATGTGGTAGGAGGGAAATTTTGGTAGAATTAGGGGAAAACGAAATGTGGGAGGGAATTTGGAAGCAGTGGAGGGAAATAGAAAAATAAACGTGACACGCTTAGGGAAAGATCAAATAAAAATTGGTGAAGCCAGCGGTAGTTACAGAAGCACTGTAAACGTAGCTGTTTTCTTGTAGTGGCACGACTTAAGCAGGATCTATATGGATATAGCGAAAACATAGATGATATACTAACTAGCTAATATAAGAACTAATATGATATAACACAAGTCAATAAAAGTAATAAGTAAAGTAAAGCGACACCAGGAATTTTATACTGGTTCGGACTTCCCACCCTACGTCCAGTCCCGAAGCTCCTCTTTGGAATTCACTAATAACGCCCTCTCTTAAACCGGAGGAATAGGTCAGTACACTCGAGCCCTAACAAGGGTGCCTCTCGCCTGAGCAACTACATAGGACTTCAAAAATTACAAGTGTTTTGACTTCTGTTTTGTGTTCTCGAATCAACATAGATAGTAAACGGTTTAAGTACTACCTCCCTATAATCTGATCCTCGATCATATGATTTGAATGTGAAGATTTAAGGAAGAAAATTGCTTGTTGAATCAAGTGATGTTAAATCAATTTAAGGATTCAACAAGTATTTGAATTTGGAGAGCTTTTTATTTGCAAAGAATGTATTCAGAGAATGGAGAGAATAGAATAGTAATTTATAAAATTGATTGTTGTAAAACATGTTTGAAGTTGTTTATATAATAGTATAAGAGTAGCATTCCTTCATGAAGAGGCTCTATAAAAAGTTATGTCCATTTCCATTGATTATTGAAGAGTTATATCTTCTTGAAAGATGGTGACTCTTCATAAGATAGTTTCTGGATCGAATTAGTCGACTGGTTAAAAATCATTAGTTGAATGGTAGAATTAAACTGTATATATAAAATTTCAAAACTAGTCGTTATATACAAAAACAGGCTGACCAGTCGACTGTTCCTTTTTCTACCAGTCGACTGGTAAGCCAGTTTTTGTATATTCCCGGCTTTTTAAAGGATTATAAATATATATATATTACTTAGTTTTGCACAATCGTGTATACTTGAGGATATATTTTAACATAATTCTAACGCAACTCAATGTGTGTGTGTGTATATGAAGCCTTATCTCTATGACATGATTCCCTTTGCAACTTCATTTGTTGGCATCGATCAAAATCTTGTTATCAACATTATTTACAAACACATTTATATAATAATAAATATGTTTATTATCATCAAACAAAAATCATATTGTTATACTCAACAATCTCTCCCTGATGATGATGACAAACATACACATAGCTTTTGAATGTGATAAATGTGTTTGAATATGGAATATAGTACTCCCCCTATTTTTATGCTCCTCCTACAACTGAACCCCCTATATATGCATATGATTAATTTAAATTCAATTGAATTTCCAATATTAAAATACTCTTAAATGATTCACCCATCAAGCAAAATCTTAACAATTCTCCCCTTTTTGTTATCATTAAAAGGATACTAGAAATCGAAATAGTGATGAATATAGACTAGAAATATCTATTCAAATCAAGAGGGAGAATATATATCGTAAATCTCATTTAATTAAATAAAAAACCATAATATTCATCAAATTAGAAGCAAATTTCACTTTTCATAATGATCGATTTGCAATTGATTTTATAAAAATGAGGAGAGTTTTTAAATTTTCAAATATAGGATTTATGAATTCCATAATTTTTAAACAAAATTTCAAATTTAAGCACAAAATAATTTAAGCATGTTCTAACCAAGTGTTACTATCAAAATCAACATTCGAAGAAAGATGGCAGTAAAGGGGTATTGGATGGCCGAAAGCTCGCGGAAGGGCTTAATAGAAAGTAGGACCCGACAATGAAAAGAGCAAGAGCGGGAGGACGTACCCGAAAGGCCGCCACAACTGGCTTCTTCGCCAAAGTCAGTCCAACGAGACCTTCTGGCAAAATCGGCTCGATAAAAGGTTCCGTATAGGGAACCACTCTGATCCAGAACCAAGGAAGTCAGAAGTGAAGAATTCGACAAACAAAGCCCAAAGGGAAACCTTCAACAAACAACCCGCCCAAATACCGATACACCTAAAGGCGACAACATCGGATGCACTAATCTGGAAGAATGCAAAGGCCACTCAAAACCGGCTTCCGAAACATCTACTACATAGCTACCAAAAAGATCACATTTGAAAATAAATAAGAGTGACGCCAAATGCTATCCTCCAAGAGTACAGGCTACCGCAAAGGCTCAACCGGAGGGTTAGCCGGATCTCGGACAGGGATTACAGGCAATCTGTGCTAGTCTACCTAGTATCGAAACCCGTACCAGTTTCAACCCGGCCGTTATCACCACACACCGCAGGGTCAAGCCCCTCCACGTGTCCACGATAAAGCCAAAAGCCTACATGCAAAAGTTCATGTCCGCAAGCATACAGTCAGAAGCTGCCCTCAAGAATTCAAGTATCATAACCAAATGCACCTAAGGCGGCTGAAGGTCAAGCACTCGAGACCAAGAATAAAATGACTGGCCAAAATCCCAGGCGGGTCCGATAGCCATACGATGGAAAGGACCCAGAACCATTATAAATAGGACCCTAGGGGTCACATTAAAGGGGGATTTTTTTCTCTTACTTTTGGAGTCTCAAAAAGAAATTTAGAAAATAACATCAATGGAGAATTCCACTCTATGACATCTATGTATTTTCCACTAAAAGCTTAATGAAGGGAGAACTTCTTAAGAAAATTGATCTGCAAGTGTGCACTTTTATTTTCTCTAATTGCAGTAGTCGCAGTTCATTATCCAAAATACAGAGAAGTCCGAGTTCACATCCATTAACACCCACGAACGACGATCGAACCTCAGTCACTGAGTCTAGATCAAATAGGGTAATCCTCAGTGAGCCTGCACCTTGGGGTCCATCCCAATCCCCCACTAAAGTCGAACAAGAAAGAGAACCAATCCACCTGATTTTCCCTTAAGATTTATCCCTGTTGATCCATTTCCGGTGTTAACGAAAAATATCGTTAACATTTTGGCACTAGAAGGAGAGCCTGAACCTCTGACCTTGTGGTTAACAACCACATATCTACCTGTGTTGTTCTGTCTCAGATCGGACTAGCTTTGAAGAAGCAAAGTTATGAGCAAGAATCCTAGGCGGAGGCCTTTAGAACCTCGAACGGATAAGTCAAGAACCACTAGTCGTAGGGTAATGGAGGAGCAAGACTTGAGAGCAGAGGCTTTGCGAGTAATAAAGTGGAAGAGGAAAATGGAACTACATACTTACGAGAAGGGGAATAACGATTCTTCCCACATAGAACAATCCATGGCATTCCCACCCGGTAGATCTACATCAGAGGACATTAGTGTTTTTCCCCACTTAAAGGATGCTCTCTACAGGCAAGTTAAGGTAATGACGCTCGAACGCGAAATAATGGATGATTTCAACCGCTTCACCGGCAAGTGGGCTAAAGAGATGATGACTCGATTCCGGTATGTTCCGAAAAGAAAGGACAAAAGTATTAGAACCATAACAGAAACGATTCGTACGAGAATTAGGCCCCATCAGCGAAAAGAGAAGTGCGCGCCAAAGATACCCCGGGAATGCTACCTCACTACTTCTAGGGAGAATGTTTACTTCCTAACCAAGCGCGAACTCGACTATTGGATCTCCACAAAGAAGAGGCCGTAATATGAAAGAAAAACAGAAGGACCTTACTATCATTACCACTTGATGAATGGACACGAGACTAATCACTGCAGAACTCTTGAAGAGGCCATCGTCAGATTCGTCAGTCAAGGCCAATTACGAGAGTTTGTCAAAAAATCAAGATGAGTTTGAGGAAATCCTTAGGAAGAGGATTGATATGCATGTGACAATTTATAGAAATCCCAAATGGGGTCCAATCGCCAACGGACTAAATCTTTCGTCACCGCCAAATTGGCCTGGGCGAGGCATCCTCCGGAGGGGGATAGGTGTTAGTCTTTCTTCATGCCCAAACCAGCGGGGGCAAGGTTAAAGCATCGAAAGAATAAACCGTCATTTCACACCAGAAATGGTCGTGGTGATGCATCTAAAATTAGCATGCCCTGCCTCTGCTTGCAGAAGAGTACGCCCTGCCGCTGCTAGAACTAAGCACGTCCTACCTCTGCTCGCAGAAGAGCACGTCCTACCTCTGCTTATGCTCTGCATTACCTGCAGAAGGGAATGCAAATCCCTATCATCACCTATGATGGTTAAGATAGGGCACCCCTTGGAGGGGTTGGTGTATAAGCCTCTATTAGTGCCTACGCTGGCCCGTGTAGAGCGTCGAAAGAGTAAGCCTTGGTTCTATGCCTACGATGACCCCATCTAAGTTTCTACGCCCTTATCATCACCTACGATGGTCAGGATAAGGCGCCTCCTGGAGGGAGGTCGTGTAAATCCTTGGGCCCTGCTTGTAGATAAGCTAGACAAGCGCTCCGGATGCACAGGCCTAGAGAGTGGACAACAAAGCACGTACATCCTTTGCTTTGTCAACAAAAGCCCAGAGGGAGGCTCAAGAAGCACGTACAACCTCTGCTTCCTAGATCAAATCCGAGGGGATACTCGCTTTATTAATACTAGAGGGGGTTCCGGTCTTCAATACTAATATCCGAATCTGGGTCGATTCGGCGCTCGATTCGACGCTTCACCAATGCTGGAGTGGGTTCTTGTCTTCAACACTAATACCTGAATCTGGGTCGATTCGGGGTTCCAGTCTTCAATACTAATATCCGAATCTGGGTCGATTCGGCGCCCGATTCGGCGCTTCACCAATGCCGGAGGGGGTTCTTGTCTTCAACACTAATACCTGAATCTGGGTCGATTCGGCGCTTCACCAATACCGAAGGGGGTTCCGGTCTTCAATACTAATACCCGAATCTAGGTCGATTCGGTGCTTCACCAATACCGGAGAGGGTTCCGGTCTTCAATACTAATACCCGAATCTGGGTCGATTCGG
This sequence comes from Allium sativum, assembly GCA_030737875.1. Taxonomy (NCBI): domain Eukaryota; kingdom Viridiplantae; phylum Streptophyta; class Magnoliopsida; order Asparagales; family Amaryllidaceae; genus Allium; species Allium sativum. Next base: position 191,035,113 of record CM060927.1, on the reverse strand, counting down.
CGCTTCACCAATATCGAAGGGGGTTCCAGTCTTCAATACTAATACCCGAATCTGGGTCGATTCGGCGCTTCACCAATACCGGAGGGGGTTCTGGTCTTCAACGCTAATACCCGAATCTAGGTCAATTCGGCGCTTCACCAATACCAGAGGGAGTTCCGGTCTTCAACACTAGTACCCGAATCTGCGTTGATTCGGCGCTTCACCAATATCGGAGGGGGTTCCGGTCTTCAACACTAACACCCGAATCTGGGTCGATTCGGTACTTCACCAATACTGGAGGGGGTTCCGATCTTCAACACTAATACCCGAATCTGGGTCAATTTAGCGCTTCACCAATACCGGAGGGGGTTCCGGTCCTCAATACTAAAACCCGAATCTGGGTGGACCCAGCTCTGTAGGAATACCGATGTAACACCCCACGTCCATTAATGTCACTCACAAAGGGAATGCATTAACTTCTATGGAGCGTTTTAAGTAAGTGTAGAACAGAAACTTAACAACAAGACAGATATAAATAGTACTCAAAGATTTAAAACTTTATTTCATTGCAGCGGAAAACACATATGTTTGCTTACATCATCAAAAACCAGAGTCAAAGTACATAATATCCATCTTGACTACCAAAAGTACATAAATTGAAAGACATAATCCCCAACATCAAAATAGCCATAAATAAAAGAGAAGCTGAACTTTACTTCAGTGATCCAAGCAACCTTCTAAAAGCAGTCCAAAATCAAGCTCCACTGGTGCTAGTTCCAACCTGAGCACCTGGAGGGGAAAGGAAGGAAAGAGGAGGAAACAAAGGGGGTCAGACATAAAGTCTGGCGAGTGCGATAATTTTAACAATATAATTAACAAAGTAACTAGGCTAAGGCATAATTTGGAAAATAAGGAAATGACAATGAACCATTGAATATGGCAGAGTAAATAAGGAAACAAGATGAACAACGATATCGTTAAAGGGCACCTAACCCACTGTAAGATAATTACCAAGCTACACCAACACTATAGGATAATTGCTATACTGATCCACCACTAGTCACCCTAAGGTTGATCCCGCCTACAGACTTAATAATGATATTGGTAGTTTCGTGCACCCCTAACTGCCTTCATAGGTGCCGCCTGCCCCTATCTCCACTAGGTGTACTCACTACCCCCAAGCGATCGGCTCCCTAACTCGTAGAAACCCGTGCTGGCCCCACAGTGGGGTGTATCACTCCCCAAAGTGGCAACCAGATACAACCAACAATGCACGGCTTATACCTACACGATGCAACAACGTCTTACCTACCAGCCCGGGTCCACACACGCATACGAACCCGTTGGACTTGCGTTGCCACCGCTAACCCGGTTTGGCCTCTTACAGTCAAGCCCAGTATGTGTGTCCCGTCCTCGACTTGGGTCGAGCCTACAAAGATACGTATGGGTTACTGGTTGAAATGGGCCCCCATCACTTGACATAAGCTATCCACCTAAGCTTGGTCCCCTCTAGTACATCCCACTTAACCACTTCTTATTCGGGTTTCAATTACATGTTTCAATTTTGGTTAAGTGTTTCTATTCGTATTTCCAAATGCCACCCAAGGCACCCACTAGATTCCACATGCCACCCAAGGCACCTACTTAACCCTCTCATGTCCACTACATGTTTTTCTGGTTAAGTGTTTCTTAATTCATTAAGACCGTAACCCCATAAAGACCTCTCACATTAGACTGGCATTTGTAGCAGCTGGATTTGCCGGGCGGGTCCGGGCAGTCTTACACCACAAAAGAGCCTAACCTCGTGTCTTTACAATTGTTACGTATTTAATTTATGCCTAAGACCTCTCACATTAGACTGGCATTTGTGGCAGCTGGATTTGCCGGGCGGGTCTGGGCAGTCTTACACCACAAAAGAGCCTAACCTCGTGTCTTAGACGATTAATTTCTCCTAATTAATCATTCCCCAAATTTGAATTACTTTCCCTATTCAAATTATCAATCAATTCCAAATTTAACGATGTCCATAATTGACTCAATTATGTCCATCCATTTATAGTATGAAAAATCATACCAATTTTCACCACAATTATATTTTATGGCTTTTAAGGTTTTTATGCCAATTAAATCTTTTTAATATTATCCCCTTTACCCCATGTTGTACGTTTGTTCGTTTAACATAAAATATACGTTAGACTCGAATAGTCTAACTCATGGAATAAAGAGAAAACATCATAATGTACACATAATGAAAACATAGATCTAAACATAGGGATGAACTTGCATATGTGAATGATGTTCTACATCTAAAACTTGCATAGGCCAAAGTTACAACTTGCATAAACAACATATGTCATGGATCCAAGTCTAAAGGTGTGAACTTGCATAAATCATGTATGTCATAGATCTACATCTAAAGGTGTAAACTTGCATAGGCAATAACCCTAAACTTGCATAACATGATTCATACCCCAAACTCATATATTTATAGAAACTTGCATATGTGATTTATGCATCATAACAATGGTGTAAACCTGCATCTAACATGTAAAATATCATGTAGAATTTAGCATATAACTCACACATGTCATAGCCTAACTTTTAATCAAATTTTCGCATAAACTAGACGTCATAACCATGTAAGGTCACATATAATTTTACCCAACTTGTATATGATTCATGTTTACATAAAAATCTAAACTTGCATACATATGATTTATCATATGAATCGACATAACCAAACTTAGCATAAGTACAACATGATGATTCAACTATACATAGGCTAATCATAGAATTACAACGTGGGTGATAGCAACATAACTTTACATCGTAAATGATAGCATCATAACATAACGTCATAGATATTTCAACACAATTCTACAACATAATTACAACATACGATCAATAATTCACATCACATCCATAAAATCCGCATCATAACTTAATCCAATTAAATTACTAATTATTTTATTAAAACTATCGAACTCACAACTCAAAAGCGGTCTTGAGTTCTGAATTCTGATTTCTGAAGTTGAATTAGCTCTCCTTTGAAGAAGATTCGTTATTAGGGTTGAATAGAACTGATTTGATTTGCCGTTCTTCCTCTCTAATTGGTGTTGGCTACTCTAGGGTTCAAGACGACAGCATGGCGGCCATAGTTTTAGTTTTAATTCTGATTTAGGGTTTGAGTCTATAAGTCTTTTTATAGAGCTTTGAATTAATTTAAGCCGTCGGATCACTCTAGGATCCATCTAGGCCTTAGAAACCAAAAAATGATGTCAACAGACCAACCAGAAATTGTCACCTAAGCCCTAAAACATAAAATTTCGTCATAGACCATTTAGGGCCGACGGGACCAATTCCAAACCTCCTGAGTCGACCCTGGGGTCGACCCGCTGGGTCGACCCATAAAATAGGTCAGTTTGGTGTTTTGCCTTCCCGCTTCCGCTGTTTTGAATTTTTTTCTTAAATCTTAGGTTGAATTTTATTTTATTTATATATCTATATATATATATTTCTATCTTCCTAATTAACCATTTTCACACTAAACTACTTTTTGAACCGCGTTCACACTAAGCCGCTTTTTAGCCATTCCCCTAAAACAAAAATATGGCATTGGCGGGGATCGAACTCTGTACCTCTTGTATGCAAGTCACATGTTCCAACCAAATGAGCTACTAAGTCTTTTGCTTACAAACCTTAGAACAATGCTAAACATTTATTCTTTAATTTAGTTAATTCGATTATTCAAAAATCCGGGGTGTTACATTCTCCCCTCCTTAAAGGATTTCGCCCCCGAAATATCCAAGTTAAGGAGAATGCATATCCTAACATCCAAACAACCATCTACTCAACCATCAGACACAGGCATCCATTATTCTTATAGAATTTCTAATGTTGTATGAACATATGCAAAAAGTGCGTGTATATGTTCCTTATCTAATGCAAAATCAGGCGGTCTACTGATTCAGTTGACCTCCTTAATGCAAACCATGATAGTGCCATGCGTCCATTATGTATGCGAAAGAACCCTATCGATACATATTATTTCTACATGTGTGCACAACCATTTACCAAAATGCAACATCCATATGATAGCACAACCATTATACATCCATTAGCTTAAATATGCACACACATTTATATGCAATATGCAATATGAAGTGACTGAGCCGATCTAGTGCCTAAAGTGTGTGTATATGCATCCACGAGCAACCACTAGCAAACACTTGCATCCACATGCGTCCATTATACATAACATGTCTCAAACACATGTTTCAATCATAGGACTACCCTATCTAAAGGTCAAAGGTACTAACGAGAGGACATACTAAAGATAAGATAAGTATAAGGTAAGCGATAAAGGAGAAACTAAAAGACATACCCTCGAAAAGAAAAGGGTATAATGAACACATCTTATCTTCCGTCTCCCAAGTAGCGTTGCTCTCATCATCTCCCCATTGCACTTTGACTAGCTTGACCTCTCGATTCCTCAACTTGTTAACCTCCGACCCAAGAATGCACGTAGGAGCTCGCCGAATCATCGCATCACGCTCTATCTCCACCTCTCTAAGCAAACTCAGCTCTACCATTTCCGCGGTCTCGTGCAAGCACTTCCTCAAATGTGACACATGGAATACATCGTGTATGCCACTAAGTCTCTCGGGCAACTCCACTCTATACGCCATCTGCCCAATCCTCTCCTTAATAGGAAATGGCCCTACGAACCTTGGTGCTAACTTCCCAACGGACCCAAAGCGAACGACGTTCCGTAATGGAGACGCCTTGACAAAGACCATGTCCCCAATATCAAACTCAAGATCTATCCTCCTCTTGTCCGCATAAGATTTCTGCCTATCTTGCGCCGTCTTCATCCTCCTTCGAATCAAATCGATCTTTTTCGAAGTCTCTCTAATCATATCGGGCCCAAGTAAGATCTTATCCGTAGACTCCCACCAACATGTAGGAGAACGACACGGCCGTCCATAAAGAGCCTGTAATGGTGCCATGCAAATGCTAGTCTGAAAGCTATTATTATATGAGAACTCCACCAACGGAAGATGTTCCTCCCATGTACCTCCGAAATCTAAGACACACAACCTCAATAGGTCCTCTAGAATACGATTCACCCTCTCGGTCTGGTCGTCCGTCTGAGGATGATATGCGGTGCTCAAACATAACTGAGTCCCTACCGCCTCTTGCAAGCTCTTCCAAAATTCGCTAGTAAAGATAGGATCGCGGTCGCTCACTATGCTAGAAGGAACACCGTGCAAACGAACTATTTCTCGAATGTATACGGAGGCTAACCATGGAGCAGTCCTCTTACTCTTCACGGGAATGAAATGGGCGCTCTTAGTAAGTCTGTCTACCATGACACAAATCCCCGTGTTACCCTTCCTCGATCTCGGTAATCCGTCAACAAAATCCATTGAGACGCTTTCCCACTTCTATTGTGGGACCTCCAATGGGTGTAGTAATCCACCGGGCTTCTTTTGCTCTGCTTTTACTTGTTGGAACACCAAGCATCTAACGACAAACTCTGCCACGTCCTTCTTCATGCCGGCCTAAAAGTAAACTCGTCTCACGTCCATGTACATCTTGTTCCCGCCGGGATGGATGGTCATCTTCGAACGATGTGCATCATCAAGAACGGTCTTCCTTAGGTCCTCGTCTTTTGGTACGCAAAGCCTACCGTCCCTACGTAACCAACCCTTATCATCAAGGGTATACGTACGAAGATGGCTTGATGACTCCCCTCCTTTGAGCTTCTCTACTAACTCAACCAACTGTGGGTCATCTCGCTGTGCCTCACCAATTCGTCCCATAAGCATAGGTCTGACCTCCAAGGATGCTAGCAAACTAGGTACAAAGTCAATTGAAGGTTTGAAGTAAAATGTAGAGATGAACTCTAAGCTTCGCCGCTCAACAAACGACGGACTCAAGGACAACCTTTTTCTACTTAAGGCGTCTGCCACCACGTTACCCTTGCCAGGGATATATGCTATCTCGAAATCGTAGGATGCTAAGAATTCCATCCACCTTTGCTGCCTTAAGTTCAAGTCCTTCTGAGAGAATAAGTATTTTAGCAATTTGTGGTCAGTGAATAATTCGAATTTCTCGCCAAGAAGATAATGACGCCAAGACTTAAGCGCAAAGATAATAACGGCCAACTCTAGGTCATGTGTAGGGTAATTTCTCTCATGCACTCTCAACTGCCTTCCACCATAGGCTATTACCCTTCCCTCTTGCATTAAGACTGCGCCTAGTCCTGTCCCACGAGCATCGGTATAAACGGTAAATAGCTTACTCCCATCTGGCAACACTAAGACTGGGGCTGTGGTCAAAGCTCTCTTTAGACGTTGGAACGCATCATCACAATCTACGTCCCATGTGAAAACTAAGTTCTTCTTCGTCAAGCGTGTTAATGGGGCTGATATCTTTGCGAAGTCTTTGATTAACTTCCTATAGTAGCCAGCCAACCCTAAGAACCTCCTCACCTCGGCATTTTTAGGAACCTTCCAATCTTGGATGGCCACTACCTTCGTGGGATCCACAGTTATCCCTTCTTTGGAAACCACGTGCCCTAAGAATCGCACTTCCTTCCTCCAAAAGTGACATTTAGAAAATTTAGCTTTAAGGCTATGCGCTTGAAGGGTCTCCAATACTTCCCTAAGATGTAGGGCATGCTCTTCCTCGCTCTTAGAAAAGACCAAGATATCATCCGCAAAGACCACCACGAATTTATTAAGGTACTCCCTAACACCCTACTCATTAATTCAACAAAGTATGCGGGGGCGTTTGTCAAACCGAAGGGCATCACAAGCCACTCGAAGAAACCATTTGGAGTCCTAAAGGCATTCTTGTCTATGCTATCCTCAGTCACTCTTAACTGATGGAAACCAGTGGCTAAGTCCAACTGCGAAAACACTGAGGCGCCAACTAACAGATCGAAGAGATCGTCAATCCTCGGCAGTGGGTGTCTATTCTTCTTAGTAAGCTTATTAAGTTCTCTATAGTCCACACAAAGTCTAAGGGACCCATCCGCCTCCGTGGCAAATACTACTGGAGCACCCCACTCTGATATACTACGTCTGATGAACCCCTTCTCAAGCAATTCCTTCACTTGCTTACTGAGTTCTCTTCTCTCTCTTGGAGCCATGTGGCGCACCGGTAATGCAACTGGCCTTGCATTATCTACTAGATATATCTGAAAGTCTATCTCACGTTTTGGGGGTAAACCCCTCACCTCATCGAAGACATCAGCATATTCACGGACTATGGGAACAGAATGTAAATCATCATCGGATGCGTCAAGGGATTCTAGGTAGCTAAGCATTACTGGACCTCTAAGGTCACAAGAAATATCAAGGGTCTTTCCAAAACGAGTCAACAATCTGACTACCCTTCTTTCACAATCTAGGATGGCCACATATCTAGTTAGCCAATCCATACCTAGAATTAAACCGTAGCCCATGAAGCCAAGAACAAAAGTGTTGCACTCAAACTCAACGCCCAAGATAAACACTTACAAATCCCGACAAATCATAGAAAGATGAGCCGAATCACCAATAGGATTTGAGACTACTAAGAGATCAGTAACAAGACTAGTATGTAGGTGCAGTGTTTCAAATAATGATGTAAAAATAAACGAATGTGATGCGCCAGAATCGAATAAAGTACGGACAGGATGATAAAAAGAAACTCAAATTTCAACTGAGATGTTTTCTACCTTTATCGGGTATGCCAGCCGTGAGGGAACACATCTTCCCTCCAGAAGATCCTGTACTTTGTCCTTACCCTTGCCTCTTTGGACAACCCTAATAAGATGTCATGTCTCTCTGTAATGATAACAACTAGTCTCCTTCTTCTTCCTAACGTCTTTCTTTAAGTAGTCAGGTATTTCACAAGTGTGGTCCTTCCTTTTCTCTTGGCCCCTTGTTATCCTTACCGCCTTTCTTTGGATCTACTTCCTTATCGTGTGTCCTATCCATGCCTCTCCTGCACATTCCCCATTCGTGACCTTCCACCATAATGAAGCTTCATCCTCCATTAACCAAGCAACTGGTTGAACCTTCTTCCCATCGTCTATCTTAAAGGTACCGACAAGTCCTCCACTTCCTTGAGCCAACTTCTAGCCCCAACAACCGTCTAAGTCCCATGAAGCGGCTTTCCGCCAATCGTACGGAAGTCCTTATATATCTTAGAAAAAACATCTATATGCGGAGGAAGAGATTCAAAAAGGGGAAGAGGAAGAGATTCAAAACGGAGAATCGAAGGAAAGATATATGGCTCTTGGGAGTTATGTTTTCTAAAATAAGCTTTTCTCTTGAAAATACTTTCCTTAAAACATACTTTTGAAGGTACTTCTATATAAAATTGTTTTTGAAAAACAACTTTTCAAAATTCATATCTGTTCTGATAACCTCGCTCTGATACCATGTTTAACACCCCACGTCCATTAATGTCACTCACAAAGGGAATGCATTAACTTCTATGGAGCGTTTTAAGTAAGTATAGAACAGAAACTTAACAACAAGACAGATATAAATTGTACTCAAAGATTTAAAACTTTATTTCATTGCAGCGGAAAACACATATGTTTGCTTACATCATCAAAAACCAGAGTCAAAGTACATAATATCCATCTTGACTACCAAAAGTACATAAATTGAAAGACATAATCCCCAACATCAAAATAGCCATAAATAAAAGAGAAGCTGAACTTTACTTCAGCGATCCAAGCAATCTTCAAAAGGCAGTCCAAAATCAAGCTCCACTGGTGCTAGTTCCAACCTGAGCACCTGGGGGGGGGAGGAAGGAAAGAGGAAGAAACAAAGGGGGTCAGACATAAAGTCTGGCGAGTGCGATAATTTTAACAATATAATTAACAAAGTAATTAGGCTAAGGCATAATTAGGAAAATTAGGAAATGACTATGAACTATTGAATATGGCAGAGTAAATAAGGAAACAAGATGAACAACGATATCGTTAAAGCGCACCTAACCCACTGTAGGATAATTACCAAGCTACACCGACACTATAGGATAATTGCTATCCTGCACCACCACTAGTCACCCTAAGGTTGATCCTGCCTACAGACTTAATAATGATATTGGTAGTTTCGTGCACCCCTAGCTTCCTTCATAGGTGCCGCCTGCTCCTATCTCCACTAGGTGTACCCACTACCCCCAAGCGATCAGCTCCCTAACTCGTAGATACCCGTGCTGGCCCCACAGTGGGGTGTATCACTCCCCAAAATGGAAACCCGATACAACCAACAATGCACGACTTATACCTACACGATGCAACAACGTCTTACCTACCAGCCCGGGTCCACACACGCATATGAACCCATTGGACTTGCGTTGCCACCGCTAACCCGGTTTGGCCTCTTACTGTCAAGCCCAGTATGCGTGTCCCGTCCTCGACTTGGGTCGAGCCCAAAGATACGTATGGGTTACTGGTTGAAATGGGCCCCCATCACTTGACACAAGCTATCCACCTAAGCTTGGTACCCTCTATTACATCCCACTTAACCACTTCTTATTCATGTTTCAATTACATGTTTCAATTTTGGTTAAGTGTTTCTAATCGTATTTTCAAATGCCACCCAAGGCACCCACTAGATTCCACATGCCACCCAAGGCACCCACTTAACCCCCTCATGTCCACTACATGTTTATCTGGTTAAGTGTTTCTTAATTCATTAAGACCGTAACCTCATAAAGACCTCTTACATTAGACTGGGATTTGTGGCAGCTGGATTTGCCGGGCGGGTCCGGGCAGTCTTACACCGCAAAAGAGCCTAACCTCGTGTCTTTACAGTTGTTACGTATTTAATTTATGCCTAAGACCTCTCACATTAGACTGGCATTTGTGGCAGCTGGATTTGCCGGGCTGGTCCGGGCAGTCTTACACCACAAAAGAGCCTAACCTCGTGTCTTAGACGATTAATTTCTCCTAATTAATCATTCCCCAAATTTGAATTTCTTTCCCTATTCAAATTATCAATCAATTCCAAATTTAACGATGTCCATAATTGACTCAATTATGTCCATCCATTTATGGTATGCAAAATCATACCAATTTTCACCACAATTATATTTTATGCCTTTTAAGGTATTAATGCCAATTTTTTTTTTTAATATTATCCCCTTTACCCCCACGTTGTACGTTTGTTCGTTTAACGTAAAATATACGTTAGACTCGAATAGTCTAACTCATGGAATAAAGAGAAAACGTCACAATGTACACATAATGAAAACATAGATCTAAACATAGGGTTGAACTTGCATATGTGAATGATGTTCTACATCTAAAACTTGCATAGGCCAAAGTTACAACTTGCATAAACAACATATGTCATGGATCCAAATCTAAAGGTGTGAACTTGCATAAATCATGTATGTCATATATCTACATCTAAAGGTGTAAACTTGCATAGGCAATAACCCTAAACTTGCATAACATGATTCATACCCCAAACTAATATATTTATAGAAACTTGCATATGTGATTTATGCATCATAACAATGGTGTAAACTTGCATCTAACATGTAAAATATCATGTAGAATTTAGCATATAACTCACACATGTCATAGCCTAACTTTTAATCAAATTTTCGCATTAACTTGATGTCATAACCATGTAAGGTCACATATAATTTTACCCAACTTGTATATGATTCATGTTTACATAAAAATCTAAACTTGCATACATATGATTTATCATATGAATCGACATAACCAAACTTAGCATATGTACAACATGATGATTCATCTAGACATAGGCTAATCATAGAATTACAACGTGGGTGATAGCATTATAACTTTACATCGTAAATGATAGCATCATAACATAACGTCATAGAGATTTCAACACAATTCTACAACATAATTACAACATACGATCAATAATTCACATCACATCCATACAATCCGCATCATAACTTAATCCAATTAAATTACTAATTATTTTATTAAAACTGTAATGACCCGCATTGGCAGAGGTATTATAATTAATTTATTTAATTATATAAATGGTGAATAAAAGGATTTAATGGTCGTGGAATTAAATAACTGGGAATATTTAATTAAATTAAATAATTAAATAATATATTTAATTCAGAAATAATCAAAAATATTAGGAATCACAATATTCTGTGAACGGGGTCGTCCCTTAGATTTAATTCAGCTTAGAGTTGAGTTATATTGACGAATATATTCAATCGACGACAGTTTGAACGTATAATTATAATATAATTAAAATCGAGCTTGAAATGGCGCTGCAGTTCGCGATTTGGCGATTTGAACTTCAACTGAATGTACAGGATTCGTTTTAAGCCGGATTTCTGTGAAACAAGAAACGTGTGGAGCTGGTGGAGTATATCTTTCTAGTGGAAGAGAAAAATCGGGATTTCGTCGTGTAGATTTTGATGTACGTCCAAATCAAATTTCAGAAAAGCCGCTGTGGAAATTCCTTTATAATTCGTAACGCTTTATATACGTTATAAAAGGATTTTCAATATAAATCGAATATCGGGTTGACCCAGATCGAAATATCAAGTTAGAAATTCATAGAGGAATATTCTAGAGTTGTATGGTATTCCACTGTGAATATAGACGATAATATTTATTTTTAAATATTTAATTTATTTATATTTAAATATATTTATATATTTAAATGGGTCATCCAGAGCTTTAAAAATAGCCGGTTTTGCAAACGAAGCCGGAATTCGACGAAACTAATTTTGTTGGATCCGCAATGTCAAATAGTTGTTAGATTTCCAGTTTCGTAATTTTTAGAAGTCAGAGACAAGGAGAAAAACGAGAAAATAAAATACGAAAATCAAATTCGAAATATCCCCTTTATTTTTCTACAATCCAGCACAGGCCTCTGGGGCCTTCGGTCTCAACCACAACCAAAACCAACCCAATCAGGGTATCAAACCAATCAAAACAAGGACATAGAAAGCAAAAATGAACACGAGAAGAGTATATACCAAGAATATTCCTCTTAGAAAAATATCTAGATATTTATCTTTCTATAAATACCCCCTTAACTAAAATTCCTAACCTAATTTCTTACTTCCCAAAGTCAACAACATTCCAGCCGACAGTTATTCATTCACCAAACCAAAACAAAGTGAAACAAATACAAAGAAAATCCAAGAAGAAATCCAACTAAAAGCAGTAAATCCTAAAACATATATAAATAGATTTGCTGGGATGTTCTCTTCAAGATGGTATGCAGATTGTGGCGCTCGACGCATCTTCCTGGAGTTCCAAGTCTTCATCGTGAATGCTAGGGTTTGATACATGTTGGATTTGGGGCAACAATCGAAGAAGCAAAGTCTGTTTTTGAGTGGTTGTAGTGTTCGGGTGCCAAGTTTGAGGGGTAATCGAAACAAAAGATGTCGATGATACCTCAGCCACATCGTTGAACTCCTGTTGAACGCAATACCAAAAGGACGTCGAAGTGGAGTTCAGTGGTAGGAGTAAATAGAGAGAGACTGAAGAGAGGGTTCGGTTAACATAGCTGAGGTGCTCTTCGATGGTCAGGGACGAATCGCGGTAACAGGAAGTGAGGAAGGGAGCAGCACGTCGTTTCATGAGGAGGAGAACCGAGTTCATGATACTGGGGGTTGGTGGGATCGGAATTGGGTGACGAGTTGATTTGTGGTGACAGCGTCGGAACCGGGTGGCCGACGTGAAGGGAGGAGGAGGTCAAAAGCGGGGTCAACGGGTGAGATTGGGTTTGGAATACGGGAACCGATTTATGAGATTTGGGGGAAGAAATCAATTGTGGTGAGGGTTTTAAATTACACGTTGGGTTTGGGCTGGAAGATAAGGGGTGATGCCCAAATTCTTAGAAATTAATGTTTTTATTTTAATTTAAATTTGCATAACTTCGTAACGCGATATCTATTTCATACGAGGTCGGATTCGCGAACCGTAAGTTGCGTTGGGATCGTATGGACGGACACTACGAGATGGAACTGACGGGAAGTCTATCGGAGCTAGTTACAATTTATGGAGAAATAAATTGTTTGATTCAAATCAAATAACAGTTTATCGTTCTTTAACGATGAACTGCCAAAGTGAGTAAAACTCACCAACTCTGAACAGTTATATTTTTATAACGTATTTTTAGAACTGTTAATCATCTGTTGATTGCTGTGTGTTTGTTGATTGATTGAACTGCTAGTCAGTTAGTGAAAATTTTATATATATATATATATATAAACCGTTAAATATTTATATATTGATTCTGCTATCAGAATAATGTATATTGAACTGAAAGTGATGATAATCATATTGTGTAACATCTGTGGATGTAGGGAAACAGGTTGGAGGAATCCGACTGGATTCCTCAACAGTTATTTATTGTTTTTCATATATTTTGATATATGATGTGAATTATAACATGTTGTTGATTTGGCGGGTATGGACGATATTGAACATCGTGATTTGATATGATTGAATACCATGACATACCGGAATGTTGATAAGGGAATTTTCAAAGTGATATTGAAAACAGAATATTTATAAACTGGAATATTTATAAATAAGAGATATTTATAAATTTGAATATTTATAAGTAAGGAATATTTATAAATTGAAATATTTATAAATAGGAGATAATTTAAAAAGGAAATAAATTCAAAACATTTTCTTTTTGAATGGAAAGGCCTGTGTGGCGGGTTTGGGGATTTTCCCGACGCTCCCGATACAAAGGAGGTTATGGCGAATTTTCCCAGAAATTTAAGGAGTTAGAATATTTTAAAGAATAAATGTGAAAACCAAATATAAAGGAATTTATTTGTTAATGAAATATAAAGGAGTTATATTTGAAATGAAATATAAAGGAGTTATATTTGAAACGAAATATAAAGGAGTTATATTTGAAACGAAATATAAAGGAGTTATATTTGAAACGAAATACAAAGGAGTTATATTTGAAACGAAATACAAAGGAGTTATATTTGGAATGAAATATAAAGGAGTTATATTTGAAATGAAATATAAAGGAGATACATTTGAAAGGAAATATATTTGAAGCAAATATAAAGTAATTATTTATTTAGGAAATAAATAAAGAGTTAAAAGGAATTATTTATTTCGGAATAAATAAAGAGATAAAAGAATTTATTTATTTAGGAAATAAATAAAGATTAAAGGAGATATTTATTTGTTAAATAAATAGGATTAAAAGAAGATATTTACTTGTTAGAATAAACAGAGATGAAAAGGAAAACGTTATATAAAGGAAACCGTTAAAAAAGGAAAATCATTTTTAAAGTGAAGAACCGTTACTAAAAAGTAAATCTATAAAAATGAATAAACATTGTTAAAAGGAGTTAGTCGAATATAAGTTATTCGAAAGGAGTTGAATCGAATATGGTATTCGAGAGGAGTTAAATAGAATATGGTATTCGAAAGGAGTTATCAAATTTGTTATTCGAAAAGGGGTTATCGATTTGTTAAATCGAAAGAGGAGATTATCGAATATAGTTTATTCGAAGGAGTTATCGATTATTAGTTAATCTAAGTGAGTTATAGAATATTAGTTAAATCGAAGGAGTTATCGAATATAGTTTATCCGATGAAGTTAATCGATTAGAGTTAGAATTAACCAGTTAGAGTTAAATAGTTAGAGTTAATCCATTAGGGTTAAACAGTTAGAATTAACCAGTTGGAGTTAAACAGTTAGAGTTAACCAGTCAGAATTTATCAGTTGGAGTTAAACAGCTAGAGTTAACTAGTCAGAATTAATCAGTTAGAGTTAACCAGTCAGAATTTATCAGTTGGAGTTAAACAGTTAGAGTTAACTAGTCATAATTAATCAGTTAGAGTTAACCAGTTAGAGTTAGAGTATTCAAATGGAATTAATCGAGTAGAGTTATCGAATATCACTTATTCGAAGTAGAATTATCGAATATGATGTATTCGAGAGAAGAGTAATCGAATATTGGTTATTCGAAGTGAGTTAATCGAATATTGGTTATTCAAAGTGAGTTAATCGAATATTGGTTATTCGATGTGAGTTAATCGAATATTGGTTATTCGAAGTGAGTTAATCGAATATTGGTTATTCAAAGTGAGTTAATCGAATATTGTTTATTCGAAGGAGTTAATCGAATCTAGTTTATTCGAATGGAAGTAAAGGAGTTAATCGAATCTAGTTTATTCGAATAGAATTAAAGGAGTTATCGAATATAGTTTATTCGAAAGGAGTTAAGTGGAATTAGTTAATGAGCAAAGTGGTTTGGGTCGTCATCGCGTTGTGGATTTAAACATCCATTTAAATCCAAATAAAGGAGTATTTGGAAATGTTTTCCAAATCAGAATCGGAATGAAATCAAGAATTGGAAATTGAAATATGAATTAGAAAATGAAATGTTTATTTATAAGGCAAATAATAAATTAATGATAGGATAAATTTAAGAGTTAATAATGATTGATGATTGTTCGATATAATTTCCATCTGGAAATAATATCGTTGTTTGCACACTTGTTTTTCTTCGATAGTTAACTCACAGACTATCGAAGTTTTTGACCATTTTAACGTTGTTAATATGGAGAGACCGGTTGGATTATTATCCAAAGAACCACTCTGTGTTGGCATAAGCGTTGTGAATCATATATACCAAAGATAATTGAAGACGGAGTAAAATGCAAGGGCTGTTGTATAAGTCTTAGATAACAGTGACTAAGATGGATATACGGAACAGTACCTTCGGTTTGTCCAGTCCCAGGACAACTTGTATGGACGAAGGTCTGACAGAGTATATCCAATGGATCGCGTAAGTTGATCTGTTCAAACGTATTCACGTTGGTGGCGGAGGAATTCGTTTCTCTAAGCTATATACCCGTGTTATTTTTGGATAAGTCAATTTGTGATGTGGCGGGTATGACGATGTGACATTCTAAGTGAATGAAGATGAATGTATGACAGAGTATTTCCAGAAAGGTCACGTACATTGATTTCTTCAACCGTACCAAGAGTGGAAGCGAAGAAGGAAAACTTCTTTTAGCTGACACGTAATGTAGGGTTGTAGATGTCAATTAGTGATTTTCGATGGATCTGACAATGTGGCATTCGAAGTGAATCTGTTGTGATGATAAAGCGTAGCTTCTAGCCTCATCAACCAGTAAATGACAGAAATCGGGCAGGCAGCATGGCTAAGTCGGTCGCACCGAAGTAGGGTGTATAATCACCTATCTAGAGAATATTCATTTGTTTCCTTAATCTATCAATGTTGTCCCATATATATACGGGAACGGTTGCTGATCCCAACCGTTGGTGATATACATTCGATACACTCAAGCGAAATGAGTGGTCGGTCATGTGGCTCAGTTACAAGATGTTCTTGTTGAACTCCAGTGTATCGTTCCTAGAGTACACTGATCGGAAGGTGGTTCCATACCTTGTCATAGTTGGAAATCCATTATCCAATACGTGCTTGCGATTTTGATTGCATACTATATATGTAGAACGTGAGATGAAAGCGTTTCTGCTAGTTGATACCTATTTGTACATAGACATTATTATAATATCAAAAGGTTTTTGATATAAAGATATTTTGGATTATCATAAGGGAAAAACCCGTTCCGTTCTGCGGCATGGTCTTATGAGATATCGTTTCCTTGTTCATATACCTGTTTTAAACTATTTTACTCACACCAGTCCCATGACTGACCCGGAGTTTACTTTGTTGTTTTCCCTAAACTCTTGGGTGCCTAAATTTGTACGGGCAGTCAAGTAGTCGGGTTTTACAGATATACTTGAAGAGCTGGAGCAGGAGGCTTCTGGATCATATAGCTATAGTTATTTCCGCTGTGTTGTAAGTGTTGTACTCTGATAAGTGCTATTGTATACATAACTGTTATATTTCAAAGTTATGTTATATATTATATGTTATTCGTTCCGTTGTGAGGTTCGTGTTACTCTGATGTTGTGTTCTTCTTCTTCTTCTACTCTAAGTTTCTATCTTATCTATCCTCACCCTCTAATTTCTTTCATTAATTACCAGGATTTTTTGATGTTTTGGTTATCGACATCGAGCTTATGTCGATAACCAAAGTCGCTCAAAATCCGGGTCGTTACAGTTGGTTTCAGAGCTTAAGTTAAGAATTACTTGGCTCTGTGGCGTGACTCGGTAGAGATAGGGTTAGTAATACCCTAGATTGAGTTTGAGTGTATATATACGAGTGCGTATTTGTATTTGATATAAAAATGGTTTTATATTGTGGAGATTCATTGGCTGAGTTGTTTATGAGTTCTGGTCGATCAGTTTGATCCACTGTATCGGTAGGAGTAAATAAATACTTGAATACGATGGACCGACACAGTATGGATATGTGATATATTATCATATATAGGTTGTGATTATAATCGAATGAGATTATAAAGTGAAATGGTTATATATAACCAATCAGAATCATATAAGTAAAGTATATGAAATAAGATGAATTAAATTTGAATTTAAATCAGATTTGGAATTAAAATAAGGAAATTTTAAGTTCCTGGGAGATTTTGAGATGTTTTCAAAATGGATGTATTTAGTAAGGGTTTTGAAATGATATATTATTGAAATCACTTGGGTCACTGGAAAATAATTCCGATGATGACTGCGCAGTATCATCAGTGTGATTTTCGAGTTTCTAAGTGGTGGATTACTACCAAAGATTTTGATTTGAATTGTTTTGAGGAAACAATTTGTTTAGAAAATTCAAAGGTTTTGAATTGACAGTATGATTTCAAATTGATTTGAAATTTACCTAGAAATTTAAGTTCTAGAAATTAAAATTTTAACTTGTGAAGTTAATTCGAATGGGATGGTAAAAGTAAATAATAAACCAGAATTTAACTTGAGATGATAGGTTAAGAAAAACTGGAAGTGATTAGAGAATAATCTGGATTTGAAATGATAAGTTGAGAGTTTGGAATTTGAAACTCGAATTTGAAATTAAATTCGGCTTAAATAAGCGAATGGTTGTGTTAAGAATAACTTGGTTGGAGTTGATTGGGATGGCATTTGTATATGCCGAGTTGATAACAGATGGTAGGGATATAAGGATATGCCCCACAAAAAGGTACGAGTTTATATTTGATAAGCATGAGATTTATGAGCCGAATTGGCAAGCCGCTTGGCTGTTTGATTTTCTTTTGGGTTGGAGAAGGCCTAGAGAGGCGATTCATAGTTTTACCGATAGGGTTGTACAAAGGAGGGTATGGCGAAATTTTCCGAAAATTTAAAGTGTTAGAATTTTTTTAGAATTTTTGAAAATTTTAGTTTGTCGGAAGGAGTTAATATTTTAATCGATATTAATTGGTTCAGTTAAAATCAGAAATAAGGGGTAAACAAATCTTAGGAATTCCAATAGATAGGGTCGTCCTCTAACTTAGCAATTTCGAGGACGAAATTATTTTAAGTGGGGAAGAATGTAATGACCCGCATTGGCAGAGGTATTTTAATTAATTTATTTAATTATATAAATGGTGAATAAAAGGATTTAATGGTCGTGGAATTAAATAACTGGGAATATTTAATTAAATTAAATAATTAAATAATATATTTAATTCAGAAATAATCAAAAATATTGGGAATCACAATATTCTGTGAACGGGGTCGTCCCTTAGATTTAATTCAGCTTAGAGTTGAGTTATATTGACGAATATATTCAATCGACGACAGTTTGAACGTATAATTATATTATAATTAAAATCGAGCTTGAAATGGCGCTGCAGTTCGCGATTTGGCGATTTGAACTTCAACTGAATGTACATGATTCGTTTTAAGACGGATTTCTGTGAAACAAGAAACGTGTGGAGCTGGTGGAGTATATCTTTCTAGTGGAAGAGAAAAATCGGGATTTCGTCGTGTAGATTTTGATGTACGTCCAAATCAAATTTCAGAAAAGTCGCTGTGGAAATTCCTTTATAATTCGTAACGCTTTATATACGTTATAAAAGGATTTTCAATATAAATCGAATATCGGGTTGACCCAGATCGAAATATCAAGTTAGAAATTCATAGAGGAATATTCTAGAGTTGTATGGTATTCCACTGTGAATATAGACGATAATATTTATTTTTAAATATTTAATTTATTTATATTTAAATATATTTATATATTTAAATGGGTCATCCAGAGCTTTAAAAATAGCCGGTTTTGCAAACGAAGTCGAAATTCGACGAAACTAATTTTGTTGGATCCGCAATGTCAAATAGTTGTTAGATTTCCAGTTTCGTAATTTTTAGAAGTCAGAGACAAGGAGAAAAACGAGAAAATAAAATACGAAAATCAAATTCGAAATATCCCCTTTATTTTTCTATAATCCAGCACAGGCCTCTGGGGCCTTCGGTCTCAACCACAACCAAAACCAACCCAATCAGGGTATCAAACCAATCAAAACAAGGACATAGAAAGCAAAAATGGACACGAGAAGAGTATATACCAAGAATATTCCTCTTAGAAAAATATCTAGATATTTATCTTTCTATAAATACCCCCTTAACTAAAATTCCTAACCTAATTTCTTACTTCCCAAAGTCAACAACATTTCAGCCGCCAGTTATTCATTCACCAAACCAAAACAAAGTGAAACAAATACAAAGAAAATCCAAGAAGAAATCCAACTAAAAGCAGTAAATCCTAAAACATATATAAATAGATTTGCTGGGATGTTCTCTTCAAGATGGTATGCAGATTGTGGAGCTCGACGCATCTTCCTGGAGTTCCAAGTCTTCATCGTGAATGCTAGGGTTTGATACATGTTGGATTTGGGGCAACAATCGAAGAAGCAAAGTCTGTTTTTGAGTTTTTGAGTGGTTGTAGTGTTCGGGTGCCAAGTTTGAGGGGTAATCGAAACAAAAGATGTCGATGATACCTCAGCCACATCGTTGAACTCCTGTTGAACGCAATACCAAAAGGACGTCGAAGTGGAGTTCAGTGGTAGGAGTAAATAGAGAGAGACTGAAGAGAGGGTTCTGTTAACATAGCTGAGGTGCTCTTCGATGGTCAGGGACGAATCGCGATAGCAGGAAGTGAGGAAGGGAGCAGCACGTCGGTTCATGAGGAGGAGAACCGAGTTCAAGATACTGGGGGTTGGTGGGATCGGAATTGGGTGACGAGTTGATTTGTGGTGACAACGTCGGAACCGGGTGGCCGACGTGAAGGGAGGAGGAGGTCAAAAGCGGGGTCAACGAGTGAGATTGGGTTTGGAATACGGGAATCGATTTATGAGATTTGGGGGAAGAAATCAATTGTGGTGCGGGTTTTAAATTACACGTTGGGTTTGGGCTGGAAGATAAGGGGTGAGGCCCAAATTCTTAGAAATTAATGTTTTTATTTTAATTTAAATTTGCATAACTTCGTAACGCGATATCTATTTCATACGAGGTCGGATTCGCGAACCGTAAGTTGCGTTGGGATCGTATGGACGGACACTACGAGATGGAACTGACGGGAAGTCCAACGGAGCTCGTTACAATTTATGGAGAAATAAATTGTTTGATTCAAATCAAATAACAGTTTATCGTTCTTTAACGATGAACTGCCAAAGTGAGTAAAACTCACCAACTCTGAACAGTTATATTTTTATAGCGTATTTTTAGAACTGTTAATCATCTGTTGATTGCTGTGTGTTGGTTGATTGATTGAACTGCTAGTCAGTTAGTGAAAATTTTATATATATATATATATATAAATATATATATATAAACCGTTAAATATTTATATATTGATTCTGCTATCAGAATAATGTATATTGAACTGAAAGTGATGATAATCATATTGTGTAACATCTGTGGATGTAGGGAAACAGGTTGGAGGAATCCGACTGGATTCCTCAACAGTTATTTATTGTTTTTCATATATTTTGATATATGATGTGAATTATAACCTGTTGTTGATTTGGCAGGTATGGACGATATTGAACATCGTGATTTGATATGATTGAATACCATGACATACCGGAATGTTGATAAGGGAATTTTCAAAGTGATATTGAAAACAGAATATTTATAAACTGGAATATTTATAAATAAGAGATATTTATAAATTTGAATATTTATAAGTAAGGAATATTTATAAATTGAAATATTTATAAATAGGAGATAATTTAAAAAGGAAATAAATTCAAAACATTTTCTTTTTGAATGGAAAGGCCTGTGTGGCGGGTTTGGGGATTTTCTCGACGCTCCCAATACAATGGAGGTTATGGCGAATTTTCCCAGAAATTTAAGGAGTTAGAATATTTTAAAGAATAAATGTGAAAACCAAATATAAAGGAATTTATTTGTTAATGAAATATAAAGGAGTTATATTTGAAACGAAATATAAAGGAGTTATATTTGAAATGAAATATAAAGGAGTTATATTTGAAACGAAATATAAAGGAGTTATATTTGAAACGAAATATAAAGGAGTTATATTTGAAACGAAATACAAAGGAGTTATATTTGAAACAAAATATAAAGGAGTTATATTTGGAATGAAATATAAAGGAGTTATATTTGAAATGAAATATAAAGGAGATACATTTGAAAGGAAATATATTTGAAGCAAATATAAAGTAATTATTTATTTAGGAAATAAATAAAGAGTTAAAAGGAATTATTTATTTAGGGAATAAATAAAGAGATAAAAGAATTTATTTATTTAGGAAATAAATAAAGATTAAAGGAGATATTTATTTGTTAAATAAATAGGATTAAAAGAAGATATTTACTTGTTAGAATAAACAGAGATGAAAAGGAAAACGTTATATAAAGGAAACCGTTAAAAAAGGAAAATCATTTTAAAAGTGAAGAACCGTTACTAAAAAGTAAATCTATAAAAATGAATAAACATTGTTAAAAGGAGTTAGTCGAATATAAGTTATTCGAAAGGAGTTGAATCGAATATGGTATTCGAGAGGAGTTAAATCGAATATGGTATTCGAAAGGAGTTATCAAATTTGTTATTCGAAAAGGAGTTATCGATTTGTTAAATCGAAAGAGGAGATTATCGAGTATAGTTTATTCGAAGGAGTTACCGATTATTAGTTAATCGAAGTGAGTTATAGAATATTAGTTAAATCGAAGGAGTTATCGAATATAGTTTATCCGATGAAGTTAATCGATTAGAGTTAGAGTTAACCAATTGGAGTTAAACAGTTAGAGTTAATCCATTAGGGTTAAACAGTTAGAATTAACCAGTTGGAGTTAAACAGTTAGAGTTAACCAGTCAGAATTTATCAGTTGGAGTTAAACAGCTAGAGTTAACTAGTCAGAATTAATCAGTTAGAGTTAACCAGTCAGAATTTATCAATTGGAGTTAAACAGTTAGAGTTAACTAGTCAGAATTAATCAGTTAGAGTTAACCAGTTAGAGTTAGAGTATTCAAATGGAATTAATCGAGTAGAGTTATCGAATATCACTTATTCGAAGTAGAATTATCGAATATGATGTATTCGAGAGAAGAGTAATCGAATATTGGTTATTCGAAGTGAGTTAATCGAATATTGGTTATTCGAAGTGAGTTAATCGAATATTGGTTATTCGAAGTGAGTTAATCGAATATTGGTTATTCGAAGTGAGTTAATCGAATATTGTTTATTCGAAGGAGTTAATCGAATCTAGTTTATTCGAATGGAAGTAATGGAGTTAATCGAATCTAGTATATTCGAATAGAATTAAAGGAGTTATCGAATATAGTTTATTCGAAAGGAGTTAAGTGGAATTAGTTAATGAGCATAGTGGTTTGGGTCGTCATCGCGTTGTGGATTTAAACATCCATTTAAATCCACATAAAGGAGTATTTGGAAATGTTTTCCAAATCAGAATCGGAATGAAATCAAGGATTGGAAATTGAAATATGAATTAGAAAATGAAGTGTTTATTTATAAGGCAAATAATAAATTAATGATAGGATAAATTTAAGAGTTAATAATGATTGATGATTGTTCGATATAATTTCCATCTGGAAATAATATCGTTGTTTGCACACTTGTTTTTCTTCGATAGTTAACTCACAGACTATCGAAGGTTTTGACCATTTTAACGTTGTTAATATGGAGAGACCGGTTGGATTATTATCCAAAGAAACACTCTGTGTTGGCATAAGCGTTGCGAATCATATATGCCAAAGATAATTGAAGACGGAGTAAAATGCAAGGGCTATTGTATAAGTCTTAGATAACAGTGACTAAGATGGATATACGGAACAGTACCTTCGGTTTGTCCAGTCCCAGGACAACTTGTATGGACGAAGGTCTGACAGAGTATATCCAATGGATCGCGTAAGTTGATCTGTTCAAACGTATTCACGTTGGTGGCGGAGGAATTCATTTCTCTAAGCTGTATACCCATGTTATTTTTGGATAAGTCAATTTGTGATGTGGCGGGTATGACGATGTGACATTCTAAGTGAATGAAGATGAATGTATGACAGAGTATTTCTAGAAAGGTCACGTACATTGATTTCTTCAACCGTACCAAGAGTGGAAGCGAAGAAGGAAAACTTCTTTTAGCTGACACGTAATGTAGGGTTGTAGATGTCAATTAGTGATTTTCGATGGATCTGACAATGTGGCATTCGAAGTGAATCTGTTGTGATGATAAAGCGTAGCTTCTAGCCTCATCAACCGGTAAATGACAGAAATCGGGCAGGCAGCATGGCTAAGTCGGTCGCACCGAAGTAGGGTGTATAATCACCTATCTAGAGAATATTCATTTGTTTCCTTAATCTATCAATGTTGTCCCATATATATACGGGAACGGTTGCTGATCCCAACCGTTGGTGATATACATTCGATACACTCAAGCGAAATGAGTGGTCGGTCATGTGTGGCTGAGTTACAAGATGTTCTTGTTGAACTCCAGTGTATCGTTCCTAGAGTACACTGATCGGAAGGTGGTTACATACCTTGTCATAGTTGGAAATCCATTATCCAATACGTGCTTGCGATTTTGATTATATACTATATATGTAGAACGGGAGATGAAAGCGTTTCTGCTAGTTGATACCTATTTGTACATAGACATTATTATAATATCAAAAGGTTTTTGATATAAAGATATTTTGGATTATCATAAGGGAAAAACCCGTTCCGTTCTGCGGCATGGTCTTATGAGATATCGTTTCCTTGTTCATATACCTGTTTTAAACTATTTTACTCACACCAGTCCCATGACTGACCCGGAGTTTACTTTGTTGTTTTCCCTAAACTCTTGGGTGCCTAAATTTGTACGGGCAGTCAAGTAGTCGGGTTTTACAGATATACTTGAAGAGCTGGAGCAGGAGGCTTCTGGATCATATAGCTATAGTTATTTCCGCTGTGTTGTAAGTGTTGTACTCTGATAAGTGCTATTGTATACATAACTGTTATATTTCAAAGTTATGTTATATATTATATGTTATTCGTTCCGTTGTGAGGTTCGTGTTACTCTGATGTTGTGTTCTTCTTCTTCTTCTACTCTAAGTTTCTATCTTATCTATCCTCACCCTCTAATTTCTTTCATTAATTACCAGGATTTTTCGATGTTTTGGTTATCGACATCGAGCTTATGTCGATAACCAAAGTCGCTCAAAATCCGGGTCGTTACAAAAACTATCGAACTCACAACTCAAAAGCGGTCTTGAGTTCTGAATTCTGATTTCTGAAGTTGTATTAGCTCTCCTTTGAAGAAGATTCGTTGTTTGGGTTGAATAAAACTGATTTGATTTGTTGTTCTTCCTCTCTAATTGGTGGCGGCTACTCTAGGGTTCAAGATGACAGCATGACGGCCATAGTTTTAGTTTTAATTCTGATTTAGGGTTTGAGTTTATGGGTCTTTTTATAGATCTTTGAATTAATTTAAGCCGTTGGATCACTCTAGGATCCATCTAGGCCTTAGAAACCAAGAAATGATGTCAACAGACCAACCAGAAATCGCCACCTAAGCCCTAAAACTTAAAATTTCGTCATAGACCATTTAGGGCCGATGGGACGAATTCCAAACCTCCTGAGTCGACCCTGGGGTCGACCCAGCGGGTCTCGGTCTGGGTCGACCCATAAAATAGGTCGGTTTGGTGTTTTGCCTTCCCGCTTCCGCTGTTTTGATTTTTTTTCTTAAATTTTAGGTTGAATTTTATTTTATATATATATATATATATATATATATCTTCCAAATTAACCATTTTCACACTAAACTACTTTTTGAACCGCGTTCACACTAAACCGCTTTTTAGCCATTCCCTTAAAACAAAAATATGGCGTTGGCGGGGATCAAACTCTGTACCTCTTGTATGCATGTCACATGTTCCAACCAAATGAGCTACTAAGTCTTTTGCTTACAAACCTTAGAACAATGCTAAACATTTATTCTTTAATTTTAATTCGATTATTCAAAAATCCGGGGTGTTACAACCGAAAGAAGTTCCAGCCAACTATTATTAATGCCCGAATCTAAGCAAGCCTCAGTGTTTTGCTGATGCCAAAGATGGTTCTGGTCTTCCAAGCTAAAACCCGATCAGGGACAGTTCGGTGTTTTGCAAATACAGATAGAGATTACAGTCTTATGTACATATTCGGATCAGGGTCAACCTAATACTTCACAAATCATGGGAAAAGCAATTCAACTCTGAATCCACGATGAACCATAACATTAATCGCACACTGGTAGCCTCTATCATTTCTCTTTTGTACTCAGGAAAGTGTCCTTGATTTACATGAATGCACCAAATACTCACACTGATATGTGAAACACGAAAAAGTATTTTGGGTCTTTTATGACAAAACACGCTATGGCACTGTTAATACCAAGAAAGGTACGGGACACTATTCTCAAAATCACGAGATGGACCCCAACACAACGTTCTATGCCTAGTCATGACGTAGCGAGGACTAAAGGGGAAAGCACCTAGATTAAAATACACAGTTGCACGCAAACCATATTGTTATAGGTCTTACTCTTATCCATATATGCTATTTACATAGAATTCTACACTCTGTTACTAAAATAGATGGTAGTTTACGCATTACATAGATGTTTTTTTAAAAAAGGGAAAGGAAGAAAGGAGAAGGAAGCATGCTCCAACTCGACGATTCCCATATGAGCAATAGACCAACTTCCGATAGAGTGCGCCCTATTCATTGAACCAAAGGAAGTGGCGGAGCGACGAATCGCGGCACGTAAAAGCTCGTCGACCCTTTTCATCTTTTCCATCACCTTGCCCGAGTCATGCAAGGGTTTAGGTTGCCACTTTAAAGCTTGATTGAAAGTCTTACCCATCACACGGAGATTTTTGTTTTCCTTCCTCAGATCAGAAACATCTCCGCGCAAGAGCTGTTTCTCCTTATGTAACAGCTTAAGTTTGGAGGTATAAAATTCAGCACGATGAGAATTGCCCTCGATCTCCTTCCTGACACAAAGACTATTTACGCTCGCCTTAACCCGTCTATACCACCTGGCAGCGAAGGAATGATCTATCCCAGAAGGAAGGTCCACAATCTCACATTCCAAAAAGATGCATTTCGTCGAGACCCTTGAGTTATTAGAGGCAGAAACCCCAAGGACACATCCAAATATAGTCACCCATTCTTAGCATCTTACTAATACGTCTTTATATCTCACCTCTAAATCCCTAACTTGATGTCGCGGGTCATCCCTTTCTTTGTGAAAATCGACAGTAGGATTCGTCTTCATTATCCTCCTTGCCTCGAGGATATCTTTGTCTTTTTTCCTTATTTGGGTCTCCAATACACATATTTGTTCTGCAAGACGTTGCGCCAACCGATCCCCGAATAGGGCATATCTGCCACCCATGGTGGTGGGAGAATTTCCCGAGAAATCTCCCAAATGCAAAGGAAACAATGCACTTCCATCCACAGAAGGGGAAATGTCTTCAGGTAAATCATCCAATTTAAATAAGCAGATAAGCTATCTTTACAAGGGTGTTTCGAATCCAGGAAAAAGCATGCGATGAATGAAAAAGAGGTAAAAACGAATACAATTCACATTCACATGTATTATTTAAAGGAACATATAGATATAACATACCATCTTTCCCTAGTATTCTTTTCCTTCATGTTACATATTAACTTTGCATGATGAGTCCTAAGTTTTTTAGTATTATCTCCTTGTTGCTCCCTAAGAAGTTAAAAGATAACTGAGGATACTTCATATAAATATGTTTGAGTTCTTTCAAGAAGCGTTCTCTGCCGGATCTAAAAGGAGGCTTAGTGAGAAATTCCCTCTTCCGTTTAGAAAAAGAACGAAGATCATCCTTAATAAAAAAAATAAGAGGAAGGGTAAGAAGCATGGATATCATTCCTATCACCATAAGGATAAGCCATCAAAAGTCATCTGTTACAGGTAAAGAAAGTATTCAGAGGCTAAAATTTATACCTGGAGAATAGGGGAAGCTGCGTGCTCTGTCTTCTCTCTCCCCTCAAGCTCCGGAAAATTTGCCCCCTCCGCAAATCCATCATCTCCATACGAGCTGACAACCCTACCACCTTCTTTAAGCAAAATAGGATTTTCATCACCCTCAGATGATTGGCAGTCGAACATCTTTTCAAGAAACAAAGGTCCTCGACCTTCGCCTTCTCTCCTTCAGAATCACCAATACCCTGATCTAAGGCAATAGCATCACTCAAGATTTTGTTCCGAAGGAATGAAGGAAGAGAAGGAAAGTCAGTACCAGGAAACTTGCCATGATTGTCGCAGTAAACTGGGAGGAGAACCTTCTCATAATAATCAGACATCATATCTGGAAAATGCACTTTCAAGAACTAGGAAATCCGATCTCGAGTTTCATAAATTATTCGCCTGGCATCAGAAAGAGTCGCCTCCCTCGTTTTCAGCCTCCCCGCGTGTTTCATCAGCATACCCGACCGCTTGCGCCTGAGGGCTAAAACTTCAGAAATCAGGGAACTGTTAACAGCCCTTTCCTTCTTAAGGAACTCCATCATCTGACCACGAATCTCTTCATCATTGTTCTTCGCAAAGGTTAGATCATGAACCTTAGACTTCAACATGGCTTTCTCTCTTTGAAGTTCTTCCTTATCCCGGAATGAAGAAGCAGCTATAGATCTAGTAACATACCAATCCTTGGATATCTAAAAAAAGGAAAAAAAAAGTGGGAGTGGGAAAAGAAGAGGGGGCTAAGAGTAATGCAACATTAGTGCTCACAACAAAAAGGCAGACAAAAAGCCACAAGGGAACAGGGATATGAACCAAAAGTTTTCGTCTAACAAAATTGACATAAAACTCAAACCATATTTCAGAAGCCAGTTTCTGAATATCAGAGATGCCGATGGAGGATAGAGCAGATCCTACAGTAGTATCAAAGTCTGAAGCCTGAAAACACGGGGTCATAAGGAGAAAGGGAAGGTTCACGCTCCTTTAAATCCGGACTTCCCTCAGAATCAGATATCAGGAGGCTGGTAACAAAATCGCTTCCAACGGCCTCTGCAGAGGAGGTGCAAATGTTGTGTAAACTCCCAGGAGAAAAGACAAGACGGGTACGCGGTAGCCGACGACAAGGCGACGCAACAATTTCGCCTTCAGAAGAACGGGAAATAGAATTTGCCCTTTTGGGGTGCAGAAGGGAATCGCTGTCAAAAACTGAAGCAGACCTTTTCTTAGACAGAAATTCAGGCAAAGAAGAGGCTACGAAAGGTGAAAGTAAAACATCTTCAAGAAACAAAGAACAAGGGGGATAGTTTGTTCTAGAAGACTTTGTCCTGAAGAAGAAGAAATATACCCAGGGAAAAAGCGCGAGAGAAACAGTTCGGAATGTTGATTCAGGGCATTTGGGATTTCACTCAAAGCATTGCTCACTTGGTGTTCCTTCATCCCTAGCTCCTCCTCCGTCGAATAAAGCCTGAACTCACTCAGGATGGAATCGCCAGTTTGGGTAAACTCGTACATAGCCCTGCCAGCTGATACCATAACATAAGCACGTAATTCAATTTAATTTTCTTTGATGATTATATAAAAACGCCACGTAGGCATATGAATGATTTGGAATTTCATTATCCTATAAGACGATAACCCAGGCTAAGAAAATCAATGTTAGTAAGTTGAGTTATCCACTGCTACCCTGTTAAAAAAACCACCAGCTAGAACTGAAATCCTGGGAAAAATAATGCAACGAATTTAGATGAACAGTAATCTTGCTTTGGTAAAATGCTATGCAGGAAAAGGAGGAAAAGATCTACCTCGCATTCCAGCTGTCCACCTAAGAATGAATCAACGGACGAGATGCATACGAAGACAGTAAGGATAACGCACGAGGATAAAAGGAAGGGATTATGCTTCGTATTCAGAATGCAGAGGCGATTCTGATCAATCAACGCTCCCGGTTGAAGGAAGGCAGAGGGCACAAAGGCAACACTTCGAAGAAAAGACAAAAATTTGACTTAAAAAATCGAAAACACCCCTTCACCAAGGAGAGGGGCAAATGTTACTATCAAAATCAACATTCGAAGAAAGATGGCAGTGAAGGGGTATCGGATGACCGAAAGCTCGCGGAAGGGCTTAATAGAAAGTAGGACCCGAAAATGAAAAGAGCAAGAGCAGGAGGACGTATCCGAAAGGCCGCCACAACTGGCTTCTTCGCCAAAGTCAGTCCAACGAAACCTTCCGGCAAGATCAGCTCGACGAGAGGTTCCGTATAAGGAACCACTCTGATCAAGAACCAAGGAAGTCAGAAGCGACGAATTCGACAAACAAAGCCCAAAGGGAAACCTTCAACAAACAACCCACCCAAATACCGATACACCTAAAGGCGACAACATCAGAGGCACTAATCTCGAAGAAAGCTAAAGCCACTCAAAACCGGCTTCCGAAACATCTACTACATAGCTACCAAAAAGATAGCATCCGCGAATAAATAAGAATGACGTTGGAAGTTATCCTCCAAGAATACAGGCTACTGGAAAGGCTCAATCGGAGGGTTAGCAGGAACTCGGACAGGGATTACAGGTAATCCGTGCTAGTCTACCTAGCACCGAAACCGGTTTCAACCCGACAGTTATCAACACACACCACAGGGTCAAGCCCCTCCACGTGTCCACGATAAAGCCGAAAGCCTACATCCGGAAGTTCATGTCCGCAAGCCTACATTCAGAAGTTGCCCTCAAGAATTCAAGTATCATAACCAAATGCACCCAAGGCGGCTGAAGGTCAAGCACCCGAGACCAAGAATAAAAGGACTGGCCAAAATCCCAGGCGGGTCCGATAGCCATATGATGGCAAGGACCCATAACCATTATAAATAGGACCCCAGGGGTCACATTAAAGGGGGATTTTTTATCTTACTTTTGGATTCTCAAAACGCAACTTAGAAAATAACATCAATGGAGAATTCCACTCTATGACATCTATGTATTTTCCATTAAAAACTTAATGAAGGGAGAACTTCTTAAGAAAATTGCTCCGTAAGTGTGTACTTTATTTTCTCTAATTGCAGTAGTCGTAGTTCATTAACCATAATACAGAGAAGTCTGAGTTCACATCCATTAACACCCACGAACAGCGATCGAACCTCAGTCACTGAGTCTAGATCAAATCTGGTAATCCTCAGTAAGCCTGCACCTTAGGGCCCTTGCATACCAATGCCCCACTAAAGTCGAAGAAAAAAGAGAACCAATCCACCTGATTTTCCCTTAAGATTTATCACCTTTGATCCATTTCCGGTGTTAACGAAAATATCGTTAACACCAAGCGTAACTATAAGTACTTTCAAATAGGGTTAGTTGTAACTTATATTTGTTAAGATTTTCTAACCATGTATAACCGTTATGACTTCTAAATGAGATTAGAGGAATATTTAACTTTATCCTCTCTTATGAGTTCCATCCACGCATAATCGCGAGGATTTTTAATGAGAATAAAAGCACATACAGAGATTAAGGTAATTCACCCATAACCGCGAGGACGTTTGAACAAGAGTGAATACCAATGATAAATATAATTTTATTTCAAATAAATTCAACAATACTTTTCCTTATTTCCAAATACAAATTAAACTCCCCACATTATATAAAACCATGATGAGTGATAGAAATATGATAGAATTAGAAGATGATCATGAAATAAGCACTAAATAAAAAATATTATAAAATCTGTCCAATCATCATGAGAATGTAATTATGAGAAATATTTCAAAATAATATAAACTAAAATCAATGCAAAAAAAACTGTGGGTTTCCAAACTCAAGACCTAAAACAATTTAAACCGAATCTAGAAATTACCGGTATTTTAAGTACACATTACCAAAAGCATGGTAAGATAAATTAATGCATTGAACCTATTTAATGTCAATGAACTGGGTCAGGTTTCAGTTGGGTCAAGGTGGTTCGGGTTTATTTTAAACGGTCGGGTCAACCCGTTTATTAGACTAGTCAAAAATAGCTAGCTGAACCCGAACTTGACCCGATTATTAACAGGTTAACCCAACCCGATCAGTGTAACTCGTTTAATTTGATCAGATCATGGCAAGTTTGTTCGCATTGTTCGTAAGCAATTCAAGTTAACCCATTTAATTTGGTATGTTTAACAGAACAAGCTATAAATGGATCATAAACTGGTCGGGTCAACTTGTATAAAGTATATACAAGTCATACATGAGTTATAAATGGGTCAAGTTCGGGCACAAGAGTCATACAGGTTAGAAACTTGTTGGGTCAACCTATAATGGGCTATAAATGGATCAAATTCGGACTCACTGGACAAGACGGTAAAAATCGCGTTTGGTCAACCCATATAAGTATAAGTGAATAATAAATTGCTCAAAGTCGAGTTCTAAAGTCAACTTGAAAACCAACCATTTATAAAGGATCAATTTCGGGTTAACGCAAAAATGACCCACCCTCTGATGTGGGTTGGGTTAATCAGCTAATATTTGGGTCGTGCTCATGGCCCATAGTTTAATTATCGGAAACTTTCAATATTTACTTTTGATATTGTTGTTTTGTCTTGGTTCCGTATTATTATTATATGAATTTCATGCGGTGGGCTGCAGCACTGGCCCAGTGGCTAAGGGCTTTGCACCATGATAACAGTGGCGTAGCTTCGAAATCTGGAATGATATGCTAAGAGCTTACCATGTGTATACGCTAAGATCAGCCGCTTATGTGGTGCACTAGGGAAGATTTTACGACTTCGGTCGGTTTCCCTCTTGAATAAATTTAAAAAAATAATTAATGCAATGGTTTTATTTAATATTTTTCCACTGTTATTTGTTTTATGTCAAAAATAATGATTTATTCTTATCATTTGATGTTTAAAAAAAAATTAAAATAACAATTGAGATTTTAGGGTTACTTTCAACTTGTAACATGAATAGTGGTCTAAAAGCACACATATGATTAAATTCTTAAATACCAAGGCGAATAAGAAACGTTTTCCTTCAACTAAGAAGTGTTGCTTTGAACAACTATGGATATTTGAAAAGTTCAAAAAAAATTTGAACTCAAAGAATAATACAGTCAAAGTTCTAACCCACATCTAAACTACCCCATGTGAATGGTGCCAGTTCATTTTTAATACAATACAGAGCATGTTATGCAGGTACTGCTGTTTTAATGCTAACCAGGAAGAAATTAAGACCTGGCCCTGGACTTTTCTATTCATAGATTTACGTTATGGTCAGCATATCTATTAGGAAGCAGTTTTGCTTCCACATAAATAAAACTTGCCTATATAGCGTGGCTACAAAACGTTCACTTTTTCTATAAAATGGAGTATAATCATGACGTTCTACTTGCTTCAACTCCATTAGTCAACTGAGTTGAGTTATTCTAAAATTTAAGTCAAGGTCATGAGGTATGTAAATGGGTCAGATTTGATAGAGCACAAACGTTGAAAATATCATATTTATCTAATGTCATATAAGAGATTTGTACGAAAACAAATACGGATAATGAAAATATATCAAGTTAGATTTGGGTCGGTTCGAGTCCGAGTAGGAAATAACACTAAAATTACATATATATTTCAATGTTTTTTAATTGGATTTTTCCGGTCAGATCGGGTTTTATTTGGTCTTTATTGTATTTTTCATCATCTAGACTCAACCCGAGACCCATCGAATTCAGTTTGGGTTCGGGTATTTTCGAATCGGTTCGGTTCAGATTTTCGGTTCTCGGTTCTAATTGCCAGCCCTAACTGACACCGACAATAAATAATTTAAATGGTAAGAACAGAACTGGAAAATTATTAATATACTTCATACTCGAAACTTGTTAGCTCAAACGGCAGAATGCTCTCTAAAACCAAACGTATTGTTATCAACGCTGCTGTAGTGTGTATTTTAAATTGGGCGTTGGAGAAAACATGTCCCCTCTTCGTTGTTTTATGAATTTCTTTAACTTTTCATTCAGCCTTTTTTGTGTAACTCAACACGCTATGGCCATGTTTTAATATTATTTAGAAAACGTTTGATCTAACTCAACGTTGAGCTGATCAAATTACACTGAAGTTGTTTCGGCTACTGAAGTTATTTTGACAATATGTTAAAGGCCAATTATATTCCCACCTGTTAATTTCCTTTTCTACCCATCAAAACATTTTAAATTTAAATAACAACTTTACCCTTATCACAGAAAAAAAGAAAAGGTATGACAGCAACCACGAACACGCACAAATGGACTCATGCGGATTTCTCTAAAATAACGTTAGAACGTAGTTTCCACATAAAATTCAAAGATCCTAAGCATGGATCCCCATACAACCGCGTTCAAACCGAAACGTTGTTCAAGCACTGTTTCAAAATTTTGGTTTTTTTTTTTTTTCTGTGATTTTTTTTGTTCGGCCATCGGATAAAAATGCACAAAATAAAATTGCTCAAATAAAACTTAGCATGATGTTTTTTTGATCTATGCTCCAACTCAATTATTTTCTGGTTTTAGATGAAGGAAATTGGTTGATTTAGGTTTTAAACGAGGATGATCGAACAGGAAGACGTTGCTCGTTTGAAGCGTCTAATTTTTTTTGAGAAAGGTAATATGGGAGGACGGTAGGGTGACAATGGGAAAATGTGGGGTGTTTGCTTTTTTTTTTTTTTTTAACTAATGGGGTAGAAAAAAAATTAATGGGGGTGAAAATAGATTTTGCATATGTTAAAATAGAGCGACATTAATTTGAAACGCCGTCATGGTATACATCCCTTCGTTTCAAATGTTACTCCAATAATAAAAAAACTGCGAACAGCTTTAACACATGTGCATTAGTGTAATAAGTTTCAGAACGCAACTAAAATGGAAAAAAGTTCTTATTTTATACTACAGTGCTAATTCATGAATTTATCTTTCCTACTTTATTATTCACGCTCCCAAGGGCAAGGCTATTAGTAATAGCCTATTACCATGGAAAGCATTTCCCATCGGTATTAGCTCTCTTCGTATATGCTTGCATAGAAATTCAATCTTAAATGACACATCTTTGTTTTGGAGCATAATTTGATTCTAACGTATTTGTACTTATCTTTATTGTACCAGTGTAATAGACATGCACATCATGCCTTTGAGGACTGTACTTCTACCCCTTCTATAGTCATATCATATTTGATAAAATATAAAAGAACCAATACTACAAAAAAAGACTAATGATGACAATAGCTAAAAATCGTTACTGGTTATCACGGATCGTCACTAATCGACACTAAAAACAGTTGTCTTTTTATTCGACATAAGCAAAACAGTGTCACTTTTAGCGATAGCTATCGTCGCCACATTAGCAACGGTTGGGGTCGTGATCTGGGAGGTTGAATATGCATAGGTAGCCATTGCTAATGTGGTGGAACTTTTTTTCCTTTTGAATTCCGCTATCGGTTTTGCCTTCCAACCACACATTCCTCGTCATGTCTATATCCAATCATCGCACAACATATAAATACTCAATTTCATATCGAGTGTCATCACATTATCGTGGAATCTCTGGCAATTTCATACATATCACATAGAATAACAAATGTACCACAAAAATCAATATTTATATAAAAAGGTGTACTTCTACATACAAATATTTCATCAAGTGTGTCCACAACGATTTGTATCAAAAAAAAAAACATCCACATCCACACATACCAATATTATAATAACACGTGTTTATATTCACAAAACAAAACGAAAAAAAACGTAATATCTACTCATCGCCATCCTCCTCTAGCATCCTCCCATCCTCAGATAAGTATACATCAATCTACTCATCAAGCATTGTCGTCAATCCGCTCTTCTACTGGACATGAAACTTGATCATCTATTAACAGAATAGAGCTATCTCCTCTTGTTGGGATCTTCTATAAGCGACGTAAAATGTCATTGCCTATAATTTATTTTATTAAGAGATATAATTTATAATACAAGATTAAATATAATTTATATATTTGTTAATGAAACAGTTTAGTTTCTGTTTGCTAAAGGCGTCGCATAACGCCTACTCTGAGCAGATGGATCAATAATAGCACTCCAAATACGATCGCACTTGTTTAAGGTCAATTCACGACCTTTGGACTATGTCATTTGGGCGATCTAAGTCTCGTATCTCTCCTGCGATGATGAATAGTAAATTAACGCAATAAATATTCGATTTAAAATTTATCGAATGTGAAGTAGAAAAAATAAACGTGCTTACCATTACAGCCTAGGACTTAGCGTCTGTCCAAGTATGTGAGACATTACTGTCATCGTCTATATGCTCGACGGCGTTAGAGTGAGTAAAGAACACAGCAAGTGTAAGCAATCAATGTAAACTCAGCATTCGAAGTTATGCAAATGAATAACGTTACCAACATGATTAAATAAAGTTTAAATT
Organism: Allium sativum; assembly: GCA_030737875.1. NCBI lineage: Eukaryota > Viridiplantae > Streptophyta > Magnoliopsida > Asparagales > Amaryllidaceae > Allium > Allium sativum. The sequence goes on along the minus strand of CM060927.1, from coordinate 190,999,337 downwards.
TATGTATATACCATTTCCCTTCGATGTTGCTGGAAGAATTTAGACCCTTCCCGGTAGGGGTGTCAAATGGGTCATTTACGGTCGTATAAGGGTCAAACAAAATTTGACCCAACCCTTTTGCAACTCATTTATTTTGACCCTTTTAACAAAACGTTTTACCTGACCCACCATATATTATGTGGGTTACCCATTTAACCCACACATTAAAAAGTATTACTTTAAAATAACGATTTTTAAATCTAAAAATGTCAAAATTACGAAAATATCCTTTATTTTGAAAAAAGAGAAAAATCCAGGAAATTATGAAATTAAAAGCAATAAAATAATTATTCGAAAATAATAAATTTTAAAGTTAAAAAGGCCAAAATTACGAAAATACCCTTCATTTTGAAAAAAGTGAAAAAAATTGAAAAAATTTCAAAAAAATCTAGAGAATTACAAAATGAAAAGTTAAAAAAGAATTATTTTAAAATAACGATTTTTAAAGATAAAAATGCAAAAATTACGAAAGTGCCTTTCATATCGGAAAAAATGAAAAAAAATCCAAAAAATTACGATATGAAAAGTTAAAAAAGAATTATTTCAAAATAACGATTTTTAAAGCTAAAAATGCTAAAATTACAAAAATGCCATTCATATTGGAAAAAGTGAAAAAAAATGAAAAAATTTCAGAAAATCCAGAAAACTACGAAGTGAAAAGTAAAAAAAGAATTATTTTAAAATAACGATTTTTAAAGCTAAAAATGCTAAAATTACAAAAATGCCCTTCATATTGGAAAAAGTGAAAAAAGTGAAAAAATTTCAGAAAATCCAGAAAATTACGAAATGAAAAGTAAAAAAAGAATTATTTCAAAATAACAATTTTTAAATCTAAAAATGCTAAAATTACGAAAATACCCTTTATTTTGGAAAAGTGAAAAAAATTCAGTAAATTACGAAATTAAAAGTATAAAAAATTATTATTTTTTGGATTTTTTTAAATTTATTATTGTTTTCACTTTTTTTAACATGAAGGGCATTTTCGTAATTTTAACATATTTAGCTTTAAAAACCGTAATTTTCGAATAATTCTTTTTGTACTTTTCATTTCGTAATTTTCTGGATTTTCTGAATTTTTTTTCACTTTTTCCAATATGAAGGGCATTTTAGTAATTTTAGCATTTTTAGCTTTAAAAATCGGTATTTTAAAATAATTCTTTTTTACTTTTCATTTCGTAATTTTCTAGATTTTCTGAATTTTTTTCACTTTTTCCGATATGAAGGGCATTTTCGTAATTTTAGCATTTTTAGCTTTAAAAATCTTTTTTTTAAATAATTCTTTTTTAACTTTTCATTTCGTAATTTTCTGGATTTTCCGAAATTTTTTCATTTTTTTTACTTTTTCTAATATAAAGGGCATTTTCGTAATTTTAGCATTTTTAGCTTTAAAAACCGTTATTTTAAAATAATTCTTTTTTTATTTTTCATTTTGTAATTTTATGGATTTTTTGAATTTTTTTCTCTTTTTTCAAAGTGAAGGGTATTTTCGTAATTTTGTCCTTTTTAACTTTAAAAATTATTATTTTCTAATAATTCTTTTATTACTTTTAATTTCATAATTTTGGCCTTTTATTAGAAATAGTTCTTTTATTTTCCCAAATTTTTAATATTGGAAAATATGGAATTTTCCCAAATTTTTAATATTACGGAAAAATAGCGACTTCGTATGCAGGTAGAGTTACATGGGTAAATGGGTTACCCATTTGTAACCCTTTTGAAAATGGGTGAACCCTTTTATGACCCATCTAATAAAATGTATAAATGGGTTGACCCAAGAGGGTTGTAATTAGGGTAAAATGGGTAGGGTCATATTTTGACAGGTCTACTTCCCGGTACAATGCAAATTTTTTATTCATGTTTGCAAGATTTCGCTGTAATATCTCATATAAATTTAAATATATCATTAAATTAATTGATATCTGAAACTTTAAAAAAAAATAGTATTTAAATGAATTTGTATACCTTACTCACGCCTCGGGAGTATCCCATAGCTGAAGAAACTGAGTCCATACTTCAGCGTCATCCAGTTCGGCTTCATTCTCCTCCGTTTAGCTTTTAACATGTTGTCATTGTGGTTTTTTTTTGGCATTCTCTAATTCTAGTGACTGACGAAGTCATTTATATCTTATGAGTCAACGCAAACAACAACTTGCGTATTAAAAAAAATATTCAATTTTGATTATATACATTATATTAATTTTAAATGAATTATAAATTTTCACTTATTGTCACGTCGATGAATATGACATTGCTGATATGAGCAGGAATTTCTTTTGGATCAGATGTTTTATTTGAACAAATATTTTATTACATTCTTAAATAATATACAATTCTATTTTCACTATTTCATATTATATTATCACTGTACAAACATTATATAATCACTAAATATATACTGTTGGGAAACAATGGCTGAGTCACGTACTTTGTCGCTTTCTTGAAGACGATTCGGCGATCTGGTCGGTGGTGCAAAACCAGTTCGTACTTCTGTCGCCGCCTCTAGGATAAAACAGCCTCTCTAAAATGAATAACTAATTTGCTTTGCACAACAAATCAGTACAGATTTGCACTTTCGAATTTAACTGCTCGAAAATTTCCAGTCTTTATCAGAATATCCTTCAAGTACAGCTGGAAACTTTTCATAATGTAATCCAAGGTTCATGGCTCGTTTAAGGTATCTTATGACCCTTTCAATAGCATGTCAATGCTCTATACTAGGTCTACTAGTTAACGTGCATAATAATCCCACGACATATGCAATGTCGGGTCTAATACAATCAGTGGCATTCGACGGCAGCCAATGATGCTCGCCTACTTTGACTGTCTTACACCTTCACAAGTGTTCTTAAATATCTTTGCACTGGGATCGTATGATGTACATGCAGATTTACAGTCAAAGTAATTGTCTTTCTTTAGAGACTTCTCAATATAATGAGATTGATCCAAAGAAAATCCCTTTTTCGGACCTAGTAATTTTAATATTAAGGATTACACTCGCCTCACCTAGATCTTTCATATCAAAACTGGCACTTAATAAGGATTTGACTGAGTTTATGGCATGAATGTTTGACCCAAAAATGAGTAGGTCATCTACATAAAGGCATATAATAGTGCAAATGTCATTCTCAGATTTGTAATAAATGCATTTGTCACTTTCATTAACTTTAAAACCATGTGAAATAATTAAAGTTATCAAATTTTTCATGCCATTGTTTAGGTACTTGTTTTAAACCATATAATGATTTATCTAATTTGCATACTTTATGTTCTTGATCATGTACTACAAATCCCTCAGACTGGTCTATATAAATTTCTTCGTCTAATTCACCATTCAAAATGCGGTTTTCACATCCATTTGGTGTACTAATAAATTATGAATAGAGACAAGTGAGATTAATACCTGAATGGATGTAATTCTAGTTACAGGTGAAAAGTTTCGAAGAAATATATATTTTCTTTTTGTTTAAAACCTTTAGCTACTAGTCGTACTTTATATTTATCAATAGTACTATCATGTTTTTTAATTTCTTTTTAAGTACCCATATACAGCCTATAGATTTACAATCAGGAGGTAAATCTATCAAATGCCAAGTCTTATTGGATTCCAAAGAATCCATCTCATCATTTATAGTCTCTTGCCAAAAAAACGACATCTAAAGAAGATAAGGCCTCTTAGAGGTTTAAGGGATCCTTCTCTATAGTAAAAGCACAAAAAATATGAACCAAAATCTTTTACGGTTCTTGCTCATTTTACTTTTTCTAGGTTCAGTTTCAGAACTTTTATTAAGTTCTGTTCTAGTAGGCATACTTGATGTGCCCCCACTACTCCTTAATTTAAAAGGAAGTTTAGTTTCATAAAAATTGGCATCATTAAATTCAAAATATATTATGTGTATTTATGTCATAAATTCTGTATGCTTTGCTATTAACAGCATAGCTTATAAATACACATTCGTATGATTTACTTGCCAATTTTATTCTCTTAGGGTCTGGAATGCGAACACATGCTAAACAACCCCAAGTTCTAAAGTATGACATATTGGATTTATATTTCTCTAAAATTTCATAAGGCGAACTTTTATTCTTAGATTTGGGGATTCTATTCAGAACATAACATACAGTCTATAAAATACCCCCCCACTAATGTTTTGTTGCACCGAAATTTAATAAAATGACAATTACTAATTCGGTAAAGGTCCTATTTTTTCAGCTTTACCGTTCATTTCAGGTGAATAGGGTGTAGTTCTCTTATGTACAATATATCACATAAAGAATCCAAAATAGAATTTGTTTCGTATTCTGTTCCTCTATCACTATTCAGTCTCTTAATTTTCCTATTTGCTTGATTTCAATTTTGAATGTTTCAAACATATCAGATGCATCATATCTTTAAGAATCAATGTCTTTCCAATCATATGCTTTATTTTCATTATTACCAGTCTCTACTTCTTAAGTGGTGTGAGGATCTCACAACACACTTTCTGATCGTCAGCAACCGTGTATATTGTGAATATATCACGATCATAGCAAACATGGCGAGAAACACCAATGTCTACCCACCAACCCTCTGATTCACCAACAAGGTGAATCTCAGTAATCATAGCCGTTAGAGGCTCGTAACACCCCGTATTTCTGTTAATACTAATATTCACAAATTAAAAGAATTAATATTGAGAATTTGCACGAAATAGCCTTAAAAAGGCATATAACAAATTTGAGATATGTGAATTGCCTTAAAAGGCGAAAAATGGAATTAAGACATTAATTGGAAAATTAATGGTCATAAGTTAATTATGGATTAATTTGAATTCATGAATAGGTGCGTGTGTGTATATATATATATATATATATATATATATGGGCAGTTAATGTAAACATGAATAGAAGTTTATTAATTTGCTGAGTGTTTGCTGAGTCACTTCTGACTCATTGCTGAGTCAATAAGATAAACCCCATCTGGTCTGAATGGCTGCGGTTATTTCTAGGTTAAATCTAATGGCCTAAATGAATCCTAACATCTATAAATAAGTGGGTAGACTCTAACCCTAAATCACTTGAAAAATTGGAGAGCTACCGACATGCCGTTGCCATGGAGTTCAGCATAGCCGTCACAAACTAAAGAAGAAGAAGGCCTAATCTACAAACTAAATCTACTCAAATCAAATCAAAAGCTCTCTCTCTTTCTATTTCTCTTCTTTAAAATTGTGAGTATGATGAATCTCACAATATTATTATAAAATAATTTGATTAAGTTATGAATGGATCACAAGAAAGTGATATGAATTGTTATGTATTTGTAAATTATGTTGTGGATCTCTTGTTATGCTATTATGTTATCATATATATGTTGTTATGTTGTAGTGATTATGTTGTAAATAATCCTATGCTATGTCATATGTGATTAATCATGCTATGCTATGTTGTAAATCATATCATGCTATGTTGCAAATTATGATATGCTATGTTGTAAATCTTATATATGTTGTAGATCTCATATTATCACATATGTTGAAATACTTATGTTATATGATAATGATGTCATGTTAAGTTGTGTTGAATCATACAAGTTGTAAAATCATGATGTTAGTATTTATGCGAATTGGATCATGTTTAAAGTTTATGTTTTTTTTATAATAGATCTTGATTATGGGAATTTGCCTATTGGGTTAGGTGTACCCATATACATGAATCTACAAATTAATTGGATCTTGAATATGGGAATTTGCCTATTAAGTTAGGTGTACCCATATACATGAATCTATGATTAAATGAATTTTGATTTTTGGGAATTTGCCTATTGAGTTAGGTGTACCCATATAAAACCATATTGTTAATGATATTGATTCACACATGTCCTATACAAGTTTATGAAATTTGATCAAAATCATATTATGTGAATTATGAATAAGTTGACACCCTTAGATCCATGACATGTATAACCTTATGCAAGTTGTAATGTATGCAAGTTTTACCCTTTGTTATGATTTATTTAGTCACATATATATGTTGTTGTTGTGAATATTTTCTTTTATGCTATGAGTTAGACTAATCGGGTCTAGCATACATTTTGCGAATAAACGTTCAAACGTGGGGTAGGGGTAATATTAGGAAATTAATAAATTGGGGTGCAATTGATATGATTTTGCATGCCTTAAATGAATGTCCATAATTGAGTCAATTATGGACATTGTTAAATTTGGAATTAATTAATAATTCAAGTAGGGAATTATTAAAATTGGGGAAAGTGGATTATTAATAATAATCAATGCTTAGGACACGAGGTTGGACCCGTTTGTGACGTAAACCTGCCCGGACCCGCCCGGCAAATCCAGTAGTCACAAATGTCGGCCCAATGTGAGAGGTCCTAGGCCCAAACTAAAGCATAACAGTTGTAAATACACGAGGTTAGACTCTTTTATGGTTTAAGACTGCCCGGACCCGCCCGGCAAATCCAGCTGCCGTAAATGCCAGTCTAATGTGAGAGGTCTTTTTGAGGTTATGGCCTTAATGAATTAAGAAATACTTAGCCAGATAATCATGTAAGGTGGGACGTGGGGGTTAAGTAGGTGCCTTGGGTGGCATGAGGAATCTAGTGGTTGCCTTTAGAGGCATTTGAAATACGATTAGACTTAACCAAATACACATGTAAATGAACATGACTAAGTGGGTTAAGTGGATGGACTAATGGGACAGGCTTAGGTGGAATGCTTGTGGGAAATAATGGGGGCCCATTTCAACCAGTATCCCAAAACGTATCTTTGTGGGCTCGACCCAAGTCGAGGACGGGACACGCATACTGGGTTTGACTATAAGAGGCCAAAACAGGGAGCGGTGGCAACGCAAGTCCAACGGGTTTCATATGCGTGTGTGGACCCGGGCTGGTAGGTAAGACGTTGTTGCATCGTGTAGGTATAAGCCGTGCATCTCCGTTATATCGGGTTGCCACTTTAGGGGAATGATACACCCCACTGTGGGGCCAGCACGGGTATCTACGAGTAGGGAGCCGATCGAAAAATGGAAAGTGGGGTACACCTAGTGGAGATAGGGGCAGGCGGCACCTATGTAGTCAGCTAGGAGTACGTAAAGCCATTAAGAAAGTTTCTAAGTGAAGCTAAGTGGAATCAATCTTTAGGGTGACTGGTGTGGTGCAGTATAGTGTTTATCCTTTAGTATTTAGGAGCGCCTATAACGTTTCCTTTAGCGATTGTCTATGTCCTTAATCTGCTCTTTCATAGACATTTCCTTGTTTTCCAGCTTATGCCTTAGTCCAGTTATTTTGATAATAGTATTGTAGAATTATCATACTCGCCAGACTTTATGTCTGACCCCCCTCTTTTTCATCTTTTTCTCCCTTCAGGTCCTCAGGTTGGGCCAAGTTCCAGTGGAGTCTGATTGGATTGCTTATCTCTTGGAAAGCTTGGACTGCTGAAGTAAAGTCCAGCTTGTTATCTTTCTTTTTAATGGCTATTTATGTAATGGGATTATGTACTTGTTTTATCAAGATAGATATTGTACTTGACTTTGATTATGGTGTTATGATGTAATCAAACATGTTTTGACTTCTGCTGCAATTGAAATAAAGTTTTTAAATTTCCAAGTACTATTTTATATCTGTCTTGTTGAAATTTTACTGTTCTATATTCACCTAAAACCTCCATAGAAGTTAATGCATTCCCTTTGTGAGTGACATTAATGGACGTGGGGTGTTACACGTGGTATCAGAGCATAAGGTTACCAGAACAGATAAAATTTTTAGAAAAATATTTTTCTAAAGTATTTTTGGAAGAAGTGCTTTCAAAAACATGTTATTTAGAGAAAGTTTTTATGAAAAACATAATCCCAAATAGCCATATCCTTATCTTTATCTTTCGAATTCTCCATTTTGAATCTTTCCTTTTTCGTTTCAGCATGGCTGAAGATCTTAATCTCCCAGAAGGTGTGACGGTTCCAGGGTGGTTTAGGAGATATTTGGAGGCTAGGGCCACCACTGCAGGCCCAGCAGATGTTCCTCCACCCCAGTTGCACCCATTCCTCCTCCTCCTCCTCGTGTTGACACTTTTGCAAAGACGTGCAAGTAATTTAAGGCTATGGGAGGAAAAACTTTTCAAGGGACTGAGATGTTTGTGGAGGCCAGAGATTGGCTTAAGGAGACTGAAGAATTGTTGGATATCTTTGAAGTGGAAGATGGGAGGAAAGTCCGTTTAGCTGCTTGGTTAATGAAGGGAGAGGCCTCGTTTTGGTGGGAGGTCACTTACGGGGAACGTCCAGTTGATTCATGGGCGGATTTCAGACGAAGGTTTGAGGCAAAGTTTCTTTCAAGGGCAGAGGAGAATTTAAATATGGAAAAATTCCTGACATTAAAGCAAGGGAGCTTATCAGTGAAGGAGTATGTCAATAAATTTAATCAGTTAGCAAGGTTTGGCTTGGAGTTGGTGAACACGCCATAGAAGAAAGCTTTGAGGTTCGTTAGAGGCTTGAATGAACCGTTGCAAGGGTTGGCTATGACCCACATCCCTATGGGAGCCACCTTTGAAAGGCTAGTAGAAATGGCACTTATGCATGAGGATAAGGCAGTTGAAAAGAAAGGGGATCAGAAGAAACCGCAACAGCAAAATAAGAAGGGTGGTAAAAACAATAATGGCAAAGGGAAGAAGAGATGCTTCAATTGTGGGACGCCTGGCCATCTCAGCAAAGATTGTAGAAAGAAAAACAAGACTGGTTGTTTTCATTGTGGAGATGCGGGACATTTGGTGAAGGACTGCCCAAAGAAGGGGCAGAGGGCAGGGTCTACCTCGGGAGGACAGGTGCAGGCTCTTATGGCACCAGGGCAGGCAATGGGGCAAGTTCCGGCTATTGCGGCCCCACCGCTGCAAGAAAGAGGTAGAACAATTTCTGTTGAAAGCTTAGTTTTTCTGTTTGATCATCCTGTCCGTACCTTATTCGATTCTGGCGCATCTCATTCGTTTATCTCTGCATCATTAGTTGAATTACTGCACTTGAACACCAGTTTAGTAGAGGATCCCTTGGTTGTTTCAAATCCAATTGGGGGTTCGGCTCATTTGACCATGATATGTTTGGATTTGAAAATCTCTATAGTTAGCGTTGAATTTAGATGTGATGCTTATGTATTGGGCTTCACGGGCTATGGGCTAATTTTAGGAATGGATTGGTTATCTAGAAATGGGGCCATTCTTGATTGTGAAAGGAGAGTAGTTAGGCTTGTGACTCGCCTTGGTAATGCTCTCGACATCTTTTGTAGTCCCATAAATTCCGTTATGCTAAGTTATCTTGAATCGCTTGACGCGTCTGTAGAGAATCTGCGAACGGTAGAGGTAGTCCGGGAATATCCAGATGTGTTTGAGGAGGTGAAGGGCTTACCTCCAAAGCGGGAGATAGACTTTCGAATTTATCTTGTGGATAATGCTAAACCCGTATCTTTGCCAGTGCGCCACATGGCTCCTCGTGAAAGGAGGGAACTCAATAAGCAAGTGAAGGAGTTGCTTGAGAAGGGGTTCATAAGACGTAGTATATCAGAGTGGGGTGCTCCAGTAGTATTTGCTACAAAGGCGGATGGGTCCCTTATACTTTGTGTGGACTATAGAGAACTAAACAAGCTTACTAAAAAGAACCGACACCCACTGCCGAGGATTGACGATCTCTTTGATCAGTTAGTTGGCGCCTCAGCGTTTTCGCAGTTGGACTTAGCCACTGGCTTTCATCAACTGAGAGTGGCTGAGGATAGTATAGATAAGACTGCTTTTAGGACTCCTGACGGATTCTATGAATGGCTAGTGATGCCCTTTGGTTTGACAAACGCCCCCGCATATTTTGTTGATTTGATGAGTAGGGTGTTTAGGGAGTACCTTAACAAATTCGTGGTAGTCTTTGTGGATGACATCTTAGTCTTTTCTAAGAATGAAGAAGAGCATGCCCTACATCTTAGGGAAGTGTTGGAAACCCTTCGAGCGCATAACCTTAAGGCAAAATTTTCTAAGTGTCACTTCTGGAGGAAAGAAGTACGGTTCTTAGGGCACGTGGTTTCCAAGGAAGGGATAGCAGTGGATCCCGCAAAGGTGGTGGCCATCCAAGATTGGAAGGTCCCTAAAAATGTAACCGAAGTAAGAAGTTTCTTGGGGTTGGCTGGCTATTATAGGAAGTTTATCAAAGACTTCGCAAAAATATCAGCTCCATTAACACCGTTAACGAAGAAGAACCTGGTTTTTACGTGGGACGAAGATTGTGATGATGCGTTCCAACGTTTAAAGAGAGCCTTAACTTCAGCCCCAGTCTTAGTGCTGCCAGACGGGAATAAGCTGTTTACCGTCTATACTGATGCTTGTGGGACGGGACTTGGCGCGGTCCTCATGCAAGAGGGAAGAGTAATAGCCTATGGTGGAAGGCAGTTGAGGGTTCATGAAAAGAATTACCCTACGCATGACCTTGAGTTAGCCGCAATTGTTTTCGCGCTTAAGTCTTGGCGTCACTATCTTCTTGGTGATAAATTCGAACTGTTCACCGACCACAAATCATTAAAATACTTATTCTCTCAGAAGGATTTGAATTTAAGGCAGCAACGGTGGATGGAATTCCTAGTCTCCTATGATTTTGAAATAGCATATACCCCGGGCAAGGGTAACGTGGTAGCAGACGCCTTAAGTAGGAAAAGGTTGTCCTTGAGTCCGTTGTTTGTTGAACGACGAAGCTTAGAATTCATCTCCATGTTTGACTTTAGACCCTCCGTTGACCTAGTACCTGGTTTGTTAGCATCCTTGGAGGTTAGACCTACACTTCTAGGACGAGTTGGTGAGGCACAGCAAGACGACCCCCAGTTGGTTGAGATAGTAGAAAAGCTCAAAGGAGGGGAGTCGTCTAGCCATCTTCGTAGGTATACCCTAGACGATAAGGGTTGGTTACGAAGGGATAATAGACTTTGTGTACCACAAGACGAAGACTTAAGGAAGGCCATTCTTGATGATGCTCATCGCTCAAAGATGACCATTCATCCCGGCGGAGACAAGATGTACAAAGATATGAAGCGGGTTTTCTTTTGGGCCGGTATGAAAAGGATGTGGCCGAGTACGTCGCTAGATGCTTGGTGTGCCAACGAGTAAAAGCGGAACAAAAGAAACCCGATGGGTTGCTTCACCCATTGGAAGTTCCACTATGGAAATGGGAAAGCGCCTCAATGGATTTTGTGGATGGATTACCAAGATCAAGGAAGGGTAATACGGGGATTTGGGTTATAGAAGATAGACTTACTAAGAGCGCCTAGTTTATTCCCGTGAAAAGTAAGAGGACTGCTCCGTGGTTGGCTTCTGTATACATTAAAGAGATAGTTCGTTTGCACGGTATTCCTTCTAGTATAGTAAGCGATCGTGATCCCATCTTCACTAGCGAATTTTGGAAGAGTTTACAAGAGGCGGTAGGGACTCAGCTATGTTTGAGCACCGCATATCATCCTCAGACGGACGGCCAGACCAAGAGGGTGAATCGTATTCTAGAGGATCTTTTAAGGCTTTGTATCCTAGACTTTGGGGGTACATGGGAAGAGCACCTTCCGTTGGTAGAATTCACATATAATAATAGCTTTCAGTCTAGTATTGGCATGGCACCTTTCGAAGCTCTTTATGGAAGGCCTTGTCGTTCGCCTACATGTTGGTGGGAATCTACCGATAAAATCCTACTTGGGCCCGATATGGTTAGGGAAACCTCGGAGAAGATTGATTTGATTCGAAGGAGGATGAAAGCAGCACAAGATAGGCAGAAATCGTATGCTGATAAGAGGAGGACAGATCTTGAGTTTGACATTGGGGACATGGTTTTTATCAAAGTGTCTCCGTTACGGAATGTTGTTCGCTTTGGGTCCGTTGGGAAATTAGCGCCAAGGTTTGTAGGGCCATTTCCTATAAAAGACAGGATTGGGAAGATGGCGTATAGGGTGGAGTTGCCTGAGAAACTTAGTGGAGTACACGACGTATTCCATGTATCACATTTGAGGAAGTGTTTGCACAAGACCGCGGAGGTGGTAGAGCCGAGCTTGCTTAAAGAGGTGGAAATAGAGCGTGATGCAACAATTAGACGAGCTCCTACATGCATTCTTGGGTCGGAGATCAAAAAGTTGAGAAATCGAGAGGTCAGACTAGTTAAAGTGCAATGGGGAGATGATGAGAGCAACGCTACTTGGGAGACAGAAGGGAAGATGCGTTCGCTATACCCTTTTCTTTTTGAGGGTATGTCTTTTAATTTCTCCTTTATCGCTTAGCTTATCTTATCTTATCTTTAGTATGTCCTCTCATTAGTATCTTTGACCTTTAGTTAGGATAATCCTATGGTTGAAACATGTGTTTGAGACATGTTATGTATGATGGATGCAAAATGGATGCAAGTGGTTGCTAGTAGTTGCTCGTGGATGCATATACACACACACACTTTAGGCACTAGATCGGCTCAGTCACTACATATTGCATAAATGGATGTATTTAGTATAATGGATGTATAATGGTTGTACCATCATATAGATGCTGCATTCGGTTGAATGGATGTGCACGCATATAGAAGTAGTTTGTAAGCAATTAGGATCTTTTCCATACATAATGGATGCATGGCACTATCATGAATTGCATCAAGGAGGTCAACTGAATCAGTGGACCGCCTGATTTTGCATTAGATACGGACATAGACACACACTGTGCATTTAAACATGAAAGCATTAAAAGTCTATAAGGACAATGGATGCCAGTGTTTGTTGATTGAGTAGATGGTTGATGATAGGATATAAACTTGAAGATTTCGGGGTCGAAATCCCTTAAGGAGGGGAGAATGTAACACCCCGTATTTCTGTTAATACTAATATTCACAAATTAAAAGAATTAATATTGATAATTTGCACAAAATAGCCTTAAAAAGGCATATAACAAATTTGAGATATGTGAATTGCCTTAAAAGGCGAAAAATGGAATTAAGACATTAATTGGAAAATTAATGGTCATAAGTTAATTATGGATTAATTTGAATTCATGAATAGGTGCGTGTGTGTGTGTATATATATATATATATATATATATATATATATGGGCAGTTAATGTAAACATGAATAGAAGTTTATTAATTTGCTGAGTGTTTGCTGAGTCACTTCTGACTCATTGCTGAGTCAATAAGATAAACCCCATCTGGTCTGAATGGCTGCGGTTATTTCTAGGTTAAATCTAATGGCCTAAATGAATCCTAACATCTATAAATAAGTGGGTAGACTCTAACCCTAAATCACTTGAAAAATTGGAGAGCTACCGACATGCCGTTGCCATGGAGTTCAGCATAGCCGTCACAAACTAAAGAAGAAGAAGGCCTAATCTACAAACTAAATCTACTCAAATCAAATCAAAAGCTCTCTCTCTCTTTCTATTTCTCTTCTTTAAAATTGTGATTATGATGAATCTCACAATATTATTATAAAATAATTTGATTAAGTTATGAATGGATCACAAGAAAGTGATATGAATTGTTATGTATTTGTAAATTATGTTGTAGATCTCTTGTTATGCTATTATGTTATCATATATATGTTGTTATGTTGTAGTGATTATGTTGTAAATAATCCTATGCTATGTCATATGTGATTAATCATGCTATGCTATGTTGTAAATCATATCATGCTATGTTGCAAATTATGATATGCTATGTTGTAAATCTTATATATGTTGTAGATCTCATATTATCACATATGTTGAAATACTTATGTTATATGATAATGATGTCATGTTAAGTTGTGTTGAATCATACAAGTTGTAAAATCATGATGTTAGTATTTATGCGAATTGTATCATGTTTAAAGTTTATGTTTTTTTTTATAATAGATCTTGATTATGGGAATTTGCCTATTGGGTTAGGTGTACCCATATACATGAATCTACAAATTAATTGGATCTTGAATATGGGAATTTGCCTATTAAGTTAGGTGTACCCATATACATGAATCTATGATTAAATGAATTTTGATTTTTGGGAATTTGCCTATTGAGTTAGGTGTACCCATATAAAACCATATTGTTAATGATATTGATTCACACATGTCCTATACAAGTTTATGAAATTTGATCAAAATCATATTATGTGAATTATGAATAAGTTGACACCCTTAGATCCAGGACATGTATAACCTTATGCAAGTTGTAATGTATGCAAGTTTTACCCTTTGTTATGATTTATTTAGTCACATATATATGTTGTTGTTGTGAATATTTTCTTTTATGCTATGAGTTAGACTAATCGGGTCTAGCATACATTTTGCGAATAAACGTTCAAACGTGGGGTAGGGGTAATATTAGGAAATTAATAAATTGGGGTGCAATTGATATGATTTTGCATGCCTTAAATGGATGTCCATAATTGAGTCAATTATGGACATTGTTAAATTTGGAATTAATTAATAATTCAAGTAGGGAATTATTAAAATTGGGGAAAGTGGATTATTAATAATAATCAATGCTTAGGACACGAGGTTGGACCCGTTTGTGACGTAAACCTGCCCGGACCCGCCCGGCAAATCCAGTAGTCACAAATGTCGGCCCAATGTGAGAGGTCCTAGGCCCAAACTAAAGCATAACAGTTGTAAAGACACGAGGTTAGACTCTTTTGTGGTGTAAGACTGCCCAGACCCGCCCGGCAAATCCAGCTGCCATAAATGCCAGTCTAATGTGAGAGGTCTTTATGAGGTTATGGCCTTAATGAATTAAGAAATACTTAGCCAGATAATCATGTAAGGTGGGACGTGGGGGTTAAGTAGGTGCCTTGGGTGGCATGAGGAATCTAGTGGTTGCCTTTAGAGGCATTTGAAATACGATTAGACTTAACCAAATACACATGTAAATGAACATGACTAAGTGGGTTAAGTGGATGGACTAATGGGACAAGCTTAGGTGGAATGCTTGTGGGAAATAATGGGGGCCCATTTCAACCAGTATCCCAAAACGTATCTTTGTGGGCTCGACCCAAGTCGAGGACGGGACACGCATACTGGGTTTGACTATAAGAGGCCAAAACAGGGAGCGGTGGCAACGCAAGTCCAACGGGTTTCATATGCGTGTGTGGACCCGGGCTGGTAGGTAAGACGTTGTTGCATCGTGTAGGTATAAGCCGTGCATCTCCGTTATATCGGGTTGCCACTTTAGGGGAATGATACACCCCACTGTGGGGCCAGCACGGGTATCTACGAGTAGGGAGCCGATCGAAAAATGGAAAGTGGGGTACACCTAGTGGAGATAGGGGCAGGCGGCACCTATGTAGTCAGCTAGGAGTACGTAAAGCCATTAAGAAAGTTTCTAAGTGAAGCTAAGTGGAATCAATCTTTAGGGTGACTGGTGTGGTGCAGTATAGTGTTTATCCTTTAGTATTTAGGAGCGCCTATAACGTTTCCTTTAGCGATTGTCTATGTCCTTAATCTGCTCTTTCATAGACATTTCCTTGTTTTCTAGCTTATGCCTTAGTCCAGTTATTTTGATAATAGTATTGTAGAATTATCATACTCGCCAGACTTTATGTCTGACCCCCCCTCTTTTTCATCTTTTTCTCCCTTCAGGTCCTCAGGTTGGGCCAAGTTCCAGTGGAGTCTGATTGGATTGCTTATCTCTTGGAAAGCTTGGACTGCTGAAGTAAAGTCCAGCTTGTTATCTTTCTTTTTAATGGCTATTTATGTAATGGGATTATGTACTTGTTTTATCAAGATAGATATTGTACTTGACTTTGATTATGGTGTTATGATGTAATCAAACATGTTTTGACTTCTGCTGCAATTGAAATAAAGTTTTTAAATTTCCAAGTACTATTTTATATCTGTCTTGTTGAAATTTTACTGTTCTATATTCACCTAAAACCTCCATAGAAGTTAATGCATTCCCTTTGTGAGTGACATTAATGGAC
Organism: Allium sativum; assembly: GCA_030737875.1. Taxonomy (NCBI): domain Eukaryota; kingdom Viridiplantae; phylum Streptophyta; class Magnoliopsida; order Asparagales; family Amaryllidaceae; genus Allium; species Allium sativum. The sequence goes on along the minus strand of CM060927.1, from coordinate 190,983,383 downwards.
GTGGGGTGTTACAAGGCTCCTCAGTCAGGTTTGCCTACGGTGCAGGGTCTGGCCTGTTCCGACACTTTTGTGCCACATGACCTTGTTTTCTAAATTTGTGTTACAGAATAACTGTCCAGAATCATTCATTTGGGTTGGTTGTTGCTGTTGTTTATGGTTTCCTTGCGGATTCCATTCTGTTATTTACTGGCCAGTTATGGATGCTTACTATTTTAAATGTTCATATGTTTGAGAATTTATATTTTCTCATAGAAAAATATCCATAAACTCAGAGACTAACATAATTGAATCACAGAAAAAATTAATTTCTGCATTTTTACTTATCAATCTTAATAGATACTTAGAACTCAATCTCGATCTAAGTCAGAAAATCAAAATCTGCATAAGCATTCTTTACGCTATGTATCTCACAGAGGAAATCTCACAAAAGACAGTGATATATAACATTAGTTGCCTATTGGTAATGAAAACTTTGATTTTAATTCAGTATGGAACCATGTTCGGTCAAATTCTCTGATTTGGGATTGTACATGTGCTCTCGGAATGTCCTTAAACGCATTGCTGGTTTCAAATAATAAGTTCACTATCAAAGATAAAATTATCACTTGGAATGTATCTACCGATCCTAAGTGTAATTTGTGCTCAATACCTTCATGAAGACATAAAACTTCTTTATCTTAACTGCTCATATTCCAAGCAAATTTGGAACTATCTTAGGTGTAACTTGAAAATTCCTAGATCTAACAATTATGAGCAGCATCCTGTTTAAAAAATTTCTACCATTCATGGTTCCATATTTGTTTTATTGCACATAATCAGCATAGAGGATAAATCCCGTTAATAGAATGTACCTTCATGAAGTCTGATTCTCCAAGTGATTACTCCTTTTTTATTATCCAGCTTCTTCTACCACTTGCGGCAAAACTTTATTGGAAAGTAATGCAACTGTCCGGTTGCAATTTGATGAGCAGTCTCTCTAGCAGGTCCAATTTGTTCTGCTCGCCAATTCCAGCTCTTCACTATCCAATCGTTTGTCGCGATGAATCATCATCGACAACTACCATGGGGTCCAGATCTCCGACCCCTACCGCTGGCTCGAGGATCCAGATGCTGATCAAGTTGATTGAATTTGTTCTTAAGCAGTGAGATTTGAGATTAGGTCGCCGAGACTGAATGGGGCAGCAGATAAAGCCATTATTTCATTTTTCATCTTCAAATTGTTGGGAAACAATGGCTGAGACACGTACTTTGTCGCTTTCTTGAAGACGATTCGGCGATCTGGTCGGTGGTGTAAAACCAGTTTGTACTTCCGCCAACGCCTCTAGGATAAAACAGCCTCTCTAAAATGAATAACTGATTTGCTTTGCATAACAAATCAGAGCAGATTTACACTTTCGAATTTAACTGCTCGAAAATTTTCAAAAGAATATATATATATTTTTAATAGTGGAGGAAGAGAAAACAGATTTTTTCTGTAGTAATCTCGTCTACAACAGAAGATAATATATAGACGAAGATTATGGTTAATCGAAAATACTGGGCAGAGGAAGAAAAATAGGATCTTCTGAAAATACTGGGTCAAGAGTTTACCGCTTCATAAATAAATGTCGGCTCAGAAATATTTTCTGTATTTAAAAAATAGTTCGAAAAACGCAGTGTTTTCTGGACCAAAAATATAAGTGTCTACACCACATAGCCAAGGCCCAAGGCCCAAGCCCAATCCCGAACTGAACCGAGCCAAGACGGGCCGGGCCGGGTCGAGTCGGTCGGTCGCGCGCGCGTGTGTGGTGGTCATGATGCGTGGTCTCCTTCCTCACAACAAAGCATGCATTGGGAGCCCAAGGCCCCAACATGACTTCTTAGAAACAAGTATAAATACTTGCATCTTTCTTATAATCCCATGATGTGGGACTATTCACAAATAGGAGCCATCATAAATTTATTTCATATTTTAAATAATTCATAAAATTTCCAACAATCCCCCACTTGAATTTTTTAAAATATCATCGAGCAGTTTCTAAAAACATAAGACTGTTCATAAATAAAGATGTCATCCGACTTGAACCTTTACGTAGTGAATAATATTCAGTTTTTACTAGAGTGACACGTAGTCTTGAACTCTATACCTGACATCAAACCACACACAATCTTTTCAATAGTGCAATCAAATAAGCCCGTGTGTTTATGGCCATGCACGTCTATCCCAGTTTAGTGAACGCTCTAGAAGTTTTGCCCAAAACTTCATAGGAAACGTCCACATTTCCACATTCACAAAGGTGAGTCTATCAAGAGCACTCCTGAAGGTAGGTACTCCACTCCATATAGAGTATAGATCTCATTAAGAGTTTTTATTAACTCATCCTCTAATCACTTCAGGAATACATGCTTCTTAATCTAAAATTTAGCATGTTCATCTACTATCACTACACAACTTGTTTTTACCAATTGAACCTAGTTCTTGAGATCTCCAGTCATTTAGGTCGGGTTACGATTATGCGTGATTCCACAATCACAGGGCAATGGTCCCATTCTTTTAGAATTATTAAGGACTTTCTTTCTGGACAGTCCTTTCGTCAAAGGTTCTGCCAAATTATCATCACCTTATATGTGATGTTCTCTAACAATACTATGCATATGACTGTCATTTCTTGCCATGGTAATATCAGTTCTGTTTTTCTTTCAATAGTCGTCAAATTTTTCATCACTATATATGTGATGTTCTTTTACAGTATTGTGCTTACGACGTCGTTTTCTACCGTTGTTATAACGGTTCTACACTTTTTGCAATAGCCGTGGAACTATCACAATCGATTACACCACTAGTGTCTTTTTTTCCCATATAGGGATCTCAACTAGCAGATTTCTTTAGTTCTCTGCATCTTCACTAGCTGTTGCTACTGCTATTATCTCAGTCTCTATAGTAGACTAAGTCAAAATAGTCTGTTTCTTGGATTTTCAAGAGATAGCTTCTCCAATGATGCTAAATATATAGCCGTTGGTCGCTTTTGAATCAACAGATAAAGTATTCCAGTCTGTATCAGAATATCCTTCAAGTACAGCTGGAAACTTTTCATAATGTAATCCAAGGTTCGTGGCTCGTTTAAGGTATCTTATGACCCTTTCAATACCATGTAATTGCTCTATACTAGGTCTACTAGTTAACATGCATAATAATCCCACGACATAGGCAATGTTGGGTCTAATACAATCAGTGGCATTCGACGGTAGCCAAGGATGCTCACTTACTTTGACTGTCTTACACCTTCACAAGTTTTCTTAAATATCTTTGCACTGGGATCGCATGATGTACATGCAGATTTACAGTCAAAGTAATTGTCTTTCTTTAGAGACTTCTCAATATAATGAGATTGATCCAAAGAAAATCCCTTTTTCGGATCTAGTAATTTTAATGTTAAGGATTACACTCGCCTCACCTAGATCTTTCATATCAAAACTGGCACTTAATAAGGATCTGACTGAGTTTACGGCATGAATGTTTGACCCAAAAATGAGTAGGTCATCTACATAAAGGCATATAATAGTGCAAATGTCATTCTCAGATTTGTAATAAATGCATTTGTCACTTTCATTAACTTTAAAACCATGTGAAATGATTGAAGTTATCAAATTTTTCATGCCATTGTTTAGGTACTTGTTTTAAAACATACAATGATTTATCTAATTTGCATACTTAATGTCCTGATCATGTACTACAAATCCCTCAGACTGGTCTATATAAATTTCTTCGTCTAATTCACCATTCAAAATGCGGTTTTCACATCCATTTGGTGTATTAATAAATTATAAATAGAGACAAGTGAGATTAATACCCGAATGGATGTAATTCTAGTTACAGGTGAAAAGTGTCGAAGAAATATATATTTTCTTTTCGTTTAAAACCTTTAGCTACTAGTCGTACTTTATATTTATCAATAGTGCTATCAGGTTTTTTAATTTCTTTTTAAGTACCCATATACAGCCTATAGATTTACAATCAGGAGGTAAATCTATCAAATGCCAAGTCTTATTGGATTCCAAAGAATCCATCTCATCATTTATAGCCTCTTGCCAAAAAAAGGCATCTAAAGAAGATAAGGCCTCTTGGAGGTTTTAGGGATCCTTCTCTATAGTAAAAGCACAAAAAATATGAACCAAAATCTTTTATGGTTCTTGCTCTTTTTACTTTTTCTAGGTTCAGTTTCAGAACTTTTATTAAGTTCTGTTCTAATAGGCATACTTGATGTGCCCCCACTATTCCTTAATTTAAAAGGAAATTTAGTTTCATAAAAATTGGCATTATTAAATTCAAAATATATTATGTGTATTTAGGTCATAAATTCTGTATGCTTTGCTATTAACAACATAGCTTATAAATACACATTCGTATGATTTACTTGCCAATTTTATTCTCTTAGGGTCTGGAATGCGAATATATGCTAAGCAACCCCAAGTTCTAAAGTATGACATATTGGATTTATATTTCTCTAAAATTTCATAAGGCGAAATTTTATTCTTAGATTTGGGGATTCTATTCAGAACATAACATACATTCTATAAAATACCCCCCACTAATGTTTTGCTGAACCGAAATTTAATAAAATGACAATTGCTAATTCGGTAAAGGTCCTATTTTTTCAGCTTTACTGTTCATTTCAGGTGAATAGGGTGCAGTTCTCTCATGTACAATATATCACATAAAAAATCCAGAATAGAATTTGATTCGTATTCTGTTCCTCTATCACTGTGTAGTCTCTTAATTTTCCTATTTGCTTGATTTCAATTTTGAATGCTTCAAACATATCAGATGCATCACATCTTTAAGAATCAATGTATTTCCAATCATATGCTTTATTTTCATTATTACCAGTCTCTACAGCTTAAGTGGTGTGAGGATCTCACAACACACTTTTCTGATCGTCAGCAACCGTGTATATTGTGAATATATCACGATCATAGCAAACATGGCGAGAAACACCAATGTCTACCCACCAACCCTCTGATTCACCAACAAGGTGAATCTCAGTAATCATACCCGTTAGAGGCTCCTCAGTCAGGTTTGCCTGCGGTGCAGGGTCTGGCCTGTTTCGATACTTTTGTGCCATATGACCTGGTTTTCTAAATTTGTATTACAGAATAACTGTCCAGAATCATTCATTTGGGTTGGTTGTTGCTGTCATTTATGGTTTCCTTGTGGATTCCATTCTGTTATTTACTGGCCGGTTGTGGATGCTTACTATTTTAAATGTTCATATGTTTGGGAATTTATATTTTCTCATAGGAAAATATTCATAAACTCAGAGACTAACATAATTGAATCACAGGAAAAATTAATTTCTGCATTTTTACTTATCAGTCTTAATAGATACTTAGAACTCAATCTCGATCTAAGTTAGAAAATCAAAATCTACATATGCATTCTTTACGCTATGTATCTCACAGAGGAAATCTCACAAAAGACAGTGATATCAAGCATTAGTTGCCTATTGGTAATGAAAACTTTGATTTTAATTCAGTATGGAACCATGTTCGGTCAAATTCTCTGATTTGGGATCGTACATGTGCTCTCAGAATGTCCTTAAACGCATTGCTGGTTTCAAATAATAAGTTCACTACCAAAGATAAAATTATCACTTGGAATGTATCTACCGATCCTAAGTGTAATTTGTGCTCAATACCTTCATGAAGACATAAAACTTCTCTATATTAACTGCTCATATTCCAACCAAATTTGGAACTATCTTAGGTGTAACTTGAAAATTCCTAGATCTAACAACAATGAGCAGCATCATGTTTAAAAATTACCTACCATTCATGGTTCCATATTTGTTTTATTGCACATAATCAGCATAGAGGATAAATCCCATTAATAGAATGTACCTTCATGAAGTCTGATTATCCAAGTGATTACTCCTTTTTTATTATCCAGCTTCTTCTACCACTTGTGGCAGAACTTTGTTGGAAAGTAATGCAACTGTCCGGTTGCAATTTGATGAGCAGTTTTTCTAGCAGGTCCAATTTGTTCTGCTCGCCAATTCCAGCTCTTCACTATCCAATCATTTGTCGTGATGAATCTTCATCGACAACTACCATGGGGTCCAGATCTCCGACCCCTACCGCAGGATCGAGGATCCAGATGGTGATCAAGTTGACTGAATTTGTTCTTAAGCAGTGCGATTTGAGATTAGGTCGCCGAGACTGAATGGGGCAGCAGACAAAGCGTGAGTCACGAACTTTGTCGCTTTCTTGAAGACAATTTGGCGATCTGGTAGGTGGTCCAAAACCAGTTCGTACTTCCGCCGCCGCCTCTAGGATAAAACTACCTCTCTAAAATGAATAACTGATTTGCTTTGCACAACAAATCAGTGCAGATTTGCACTTTCGAGTATAACTGCTCGAAAATTTCGAAGAGAATTTTTTTTTTAATAGTGGAGGAAGAGAAAACAGATTTTTTCTGTAGTAATTTCGTCTACAACTGAAGATAATATATAGACGGAGATTAGGGTTAATCAAAAATACTGGACAGAGGAAGAAAAATAGGATCTGCTGAAAATACTGGGTCAAGAGTTTACCGCTTCATAAATAAAAGTTGGCTCAGAAATATTTTCTGTATTTAAAAAATAGTTCGAAAAACGCAGTGTTTACTGGACCAAAAATATAAGTGTCTACACCATATATCAAAGGCCCAAGGCCCAATCCCAAACCGAACCGAGCCGGGCCGGGTCGAGTCGAGTCGGTCGGTCGGTCGCGCGCGCGTGTGTGGTGGTCGTGATGCATGGTCTCCCTCCTCACAACAAAGCATGCATTGGGAGCCCAAGGCCCCAGCATGACTTCTTAGAAACAAGTATAAATACTTGCATCTTTCTTATAATCCCACGATGTGGGACTATTCACAAATAGGAGCCATCATAAACTTATTTCATATTTTAAATAATTCATAAATTTTCCAACAATCCCCCACTTGAATTTTTTAAAATATTATCGAGCAGTTTCTAAAAACATAAAACTGTGCATAAACAAAGGTGTCATCCGACTTGAACCGTTGCTTAGTGAATAAGATTTAGTTTTTACTAGAGTAACACGTAGTCTTGAACTCTATTCCTGACATCAAACCACACACAATCTTTTCTATAGTGCAATCAAATAAGCCCGTGCGTTTATGGCCATGCACGTCTATCCCAGTTTAGTGAACGCTCTAAAAGTTTTGCACAAAACTTCATAGGAAACGGCCACATTTCCACATTCACCAAGGTGAGTCAATCAAGAGCACTCCTGAAGGTAGGTACTCCACTCCAAATAGAGTATAGATCTCATTAAGAGTTTTTATTAACTCATCCTCTAATCACTTCAGGAATACATGCTTCTTAATCTAAAATTTAGCATGTTCATCTACTATCACTACACAACTTGTTTTTACCCATTGAACCTAGTTCTTGGGATCTCATGTCATTTAGGTCGGGTTACCATTGTGCGTGATTCTACAATCACAGGGCAATAGTCCCATTCCTTTAGAATTATTAAGGACTTTCTTTCTGGATAGTCCTTACGTCAAAGGTTCTGCCAAATTATCATCACCTTATATGTGATGTTCTCTAACAATACTGTGCATACGAATGTCATTTCTTACCGTTGTAATATCGGTTCTGTTTTTCTTTCAATAGTCATCAAATTTTTCATCACTATATATGTGATGTTCTTTTACAATATTGTGCTTACGACGTCGTTTTCTACCGTTGTTATAACGGTTCTATACTTTTTGCAATAGCCTCGGAACTATCACAATCGATTACACCACTAGTGTCTATTTTTTCCATATAGGGGTCTCAACTAGCAGATTTCTTTAGTTCTCTACTTCTTCACTAGCTGTTGTTAGTGCTATTATCTCAGTCTCTGTAGTAGACTAAGTCAAAATAGTCTGTTTCTTGGATTTTCAAGAGACAACTTCTCCAGTGATGCTAAATATATAGCCGCTGGTCGCTTTTGAATCAACAGATAAAGTATTCCATTCTGCATCAGAATATCCTTCAAGTACAGCTGGAAACTTTTCATAATGTAATCCAAGGTTCATGGCTCGTTTAAGGTATCTTATGACCCTTTCAATAGCATGTCAATGCTCTATACTAGGTCTACTAGTTAACATGCATAATAATCCCACGACATAGGCAATGACGGGTCTAATACAATCAGTGGCATTCAACGGCAGCCAATGATGCTCGCTTACTTTGACTGTCTTACACCTTCACAAGTGTTCTTAAATATCTTTGCACTCGGATCGTATGATGTACATGCAGATTTACAGTCAAAGTAATTGTCTTTCTTTAGAGACTTCTCAATATAATGAGATTGATCCAAAGAAAATCCCTTTTTCGGACCTAGTAATTTTAATGTTAAGGATTACACTCGCCTCACCTAGATCTTTCATATCAAAACTGGCACTTAATAAGGATTTGACTGAGTTTATGGCATGAATGTTTGACCCAAAAATGAGTAGGTCATCTACATAAAGGCATATAATAGTGCAAATGTCATTCTCAAATTTGTAATAAATGCATTTGTCACTTTCATTAACTTTAAAACCATGAGAAATGATTAAAGTTATCAAATTTTTCATGCCATTGTTTAGATACTTGTTTTAAACCATACAATGATTTATCTAATTTGCATACTTTATGTTCTTGATCACGTACTACAAATCCTTCAGACTGGTCTATATAAATTTCTTCGTCTAATTCACCATTCAAAATGCGGTTTTCACATCCATTTGGTGTATTAATAAAATATGAATAGAGACCAGTGAGATTAATACCCGAATGGATGTAATTCTAGTTACAGGTGAAAAGTGTCGAAGAAATATATATTCTCTTTTTGTTTAAAACCTTTAGCCACTAGTCGTACTTTATATTTATCAATAGTGCTATCAGGTTTTTTAATTTCTTTTTAAGTACCCATATACAGCCTATAGATTTACAATCATGAGATAAATCTATCGAATGCCAAGTCTTATTGGATTCCAGAGAATCCATCTCATCATTTATAGCCTCTTGCCAAAAAAAAGGCATCTAAAAAAGATAAGGCCTCCTGGAGGTTTAAGGGATCCTTCTCTATAGTAAAAGCACAAAAAATATGAACCAAAATCTTTTACGGTTCTTGCTCTTTTTACTTTTTCTAGGTTCAGTTTCAGAACTTTTATTAAGTTCTGTTCTAATAAGCATACTTGATGTGCCCCCACTATTCCTTAATTTAAAAGGAAATTTAGTTTAATAAAAATTGGCATCATTAAATTCAAAATATATTATGTGTATTTAGGTCATAAATTCTGTATGCTTTGCTATTAACAACATAGCTTATAAATACACATTCGTATGATTTACTTGCCAATTTTATTCTCTTAGGGTCTGGAATGCGAATATATGCTAAGCAACCCCAAGTTCTAAAGTATGACATATTGGATTTATATTTCTCTAAAATTTCATAAGGCAAAATTTTATTCTTAGATTTGGGGATTCTATTCAGAACATAACATACATTCTATAAAATACCCCCCACTAATGTTTTGCTGCACCGAAATTTAATAAAATGACAATTACTAATTCGGTAAAGGTCCTATTTTTCAGTTTTACCGTTCATTTCAGGTGAATAGGGTGCAGTTCTCTTATGTACAATATATCACATAAAAAATCCAAAATAGAATTTGATTCATATTTTGTTCCTCTATCACTATGTAGTCTCTTAATTTTCCTATTTGCTTGATTTCAATTTTGAATGTTTCAAACATATCAGATGCATCATATCTTTAAGAATCAATGTCTTTCCAATCATATGCTTTATTTTCATTATTACTAGTCTCTACTTCTTAAGTGGTGTGAGGATCTCACAACACACTTTCTGATCGTCAGCAACCGTGTATATTGTGAATATATCACGATCATAGCAAACATGGCGAGAAACACCAATGTCTACCCACCAACCCTCTGATTCACCAATAAGGTGAATCTCAGTAATCATAGCCGTTAGAGGCTCTTCAGTCAGGTTTGCCTGCGGTGCAGGGTCTGGACTGTTCCGACACTTTTGTGCCATATGACCTGGTTTTCTAAATTTGTATTATAGAATAACTGTCCAGAATCATTCATTTGGGTTGGTTGTTGCTGTCGTTTATGGTTTCCTTGCGGATTCCATTCTGCTATTTACTGGCCGGTTGTGGATACTTACTATTTAAATGTTCATATGTTTGAGAATTTATATTTTCTCATAGGAAAATATTCATAAACTCAGATACTAACATAATTGAATCACAGAAAAAATTAATTTCTGCATTTTTACTTATCAGTCTTGATAGATACTTAGAACTCAATCTCGATCTAAGTCAGAAAATCAAAATCTGCATAAGCATTCTTTACGCTATGTATCTCACAGAGGAAATCTCAAAAAAGACAATGATATCTAGCATTAGTTTCCTATTGGTAATGAAAACTTTGATTTTAATTCAGTATGGAACCATGTTCGGTCAAATTCTCTGATTTGGGATTGTACATGTGCTCCCAGAATGTCCTTAAACGCATTGCTGGTTTCAAATAATAAGTCCACTACCAAAGATAAAATTATCACTTGGAATGTATATACCGATCCTAAGTGTAATTTGTGCTCAATACCTTCATGAAGACATAAAACTTCTTTATCTTAACTGCTCATATTCCAAGCAAATTTGGAACTATCTTAGGTGTAACTTGAAAATTCCTAGATCTAACAATTATGAGCAGCATCCTGTTTAAAAATTGTCTACCATTCATGGTTCCATATTTGTTTTATTGCACATAATCAACATAGAGGATAAATCCCGTTAATAGAATGTGCCTTCATGAAGTCTGATTCTCCAAGTGATCACTCCTTTTTTATTATCCAGCTTCTTCTACCACTTACGGCAGAACTTTGTTGGAAAGTAATGCAACTGTCCGGTTGCAATTTGATGAGCAGTCTCTCTAGCAGGTCCAATTTGTTCTGCTCGCCAATTCCAGCTCTTCACTATCCAATCATTTGTTGCGATGAATCATCATCGACAACTACCATGGGGTCCAGATCTCCGACCCATACCGCTGGCTCGAGGATCCAGATGCTGATCAAGTTGACTGAATTTGTTCTTAAGCAGTGCGATTTGAGATTAGGTCGCCGAGACTGAATGGGGCAGCAGACAAAGCTATTATTTCATTTTTCGTCTTCAAATTGTTGGGAAACAATGGCTGAGTCACGTATTTTGTCGCTTTCTTGACGACGATTTGGCGATCTGGTCGGTGGTGCAAAACCAGTTCGTACTTCCGCCGCCGCCTCTAGGATAAAACAACCTCTCTAAAATGAATAACTGATTTTCTTTGCACAACAAATCAGTGCAGATTTGCACTTTCGAATTTAACTGCTCGAAAATTTCCGAAAGAATATATATATATATATATATATTAATGGTGGAGGAAGAGAAAACAGATTTTTTCTGTAGTAATCTCGTCTACAACCGAAGATAATATATAGACGGAGATTAGGGTTAATCGAAAATACTGGGCTGAGGAAGAAAAACAGGACCTACTGAAAATACTGGGTCAAGAGTTTACCGCTTCATAAATAAAAGTCAGATCAGAAATATTTTCTGTATTTAAAAAATAGTTCAAAAATCGCAATGTTTTCTGGACCAAAAATATAAGTGTCTACACCACATAGCCAAGGCCCAAGCCCAAGCCCGAACCGAACCGAGCCGGGTCGGGTCGAGTCGGTCGGTCGGTCGTGCGCACGTGTGTGGTGGTCATGATGCATGGTCTCCCTCCTTACAACAAAGCATGCATTGGGAGCCCAAGGCCCCAACATGACTTCTTAGAAACAAGTATAAATACTTGCATCTTTCTTATAATCCCATAATGTGGGACAATTCACAAATAGGAGCCATCATAAACTTATTTCATATTTTAAATAATTCATAAAATTTCCAACAAATACTTTATTACATTCATATCCTCACTACACACTCATATACTCATGTATAATATAACACTCACTTACTTACGCTAGTTTGAATTCTTCTATTGCGTGCTCCACAGTTTATCAACTTGTCCATCATACCTATCAATCAATCAACATAACGCATTAAACTGGAAATAGATACAAAATTAAATTTTTATTTGTCTTAGTTTTTGGATATGTTTCTCTTCATCTTTATAGACGCACGCGCGTGCGCGCGCGCGTGCGTATATATATATATATATATATATATATATATATATATATATATATATATATATATAGAGAGAGAGAGAGAGAGACGCGCACACACACACGATTGAACAATTTATAATATTTACAAAGATACACTGTAAATAATACAAGGACAAAAAACAGATATTACCGTTATAAACAACTGACTGCAAAGGTCAAGCCAGATGGCTCAACTCGATGCAAATGAAAACAAGGTCAAATTCAAGTTAAGCTGAATTTTACTCAGATGCATATGTAAACAAAATCAAATTCAAAGAAAAAACGCAAATCAAATGAAGTATTAAATTACATATTAAAACTTGCTCGACCAAGTGCAGCTCAAGTGCATAAAGCAAATAGCAAATGCATGGGAGTCCAAAGTTCAAAACTGCAGCAACAAAACTAGTTGAAATGTACAGTAGTTTAGAACAAATCATGGAGCAGTAGTTCTGGTAAAACAACACAAGACAAAAAAACATGTTCAAGTTCAGCGATCAGGACAGCAGAGAACTGATGTGCAAACTCAAGGGGTAGATAATACAAAAACAGTTTTTGACAGTTTAAGCAAATACACAAAACTGGCTCGACAACCACAAAAGAGCAACAACAATTCAGGTAGCAATTCAATACAAAACTAAGGCCCTGTTTGTTTTCATTTTTAGTTTTTGTTCTTGAAGTCCATTTTCAGTTTTTCATTTTAAATCTTTTTAATATTTTGAAAAATGTGTTTGGCCCTGCAGTTTTGAAAAATAGTTTTCAAACTAAAAATAAAAAAATGCTATTCCAAAACAGAAATGTCAATGTCAAATTTAGTCAGAATATGAAGATTTAATACAGAGGCAGAGAATGAGACCAATAAAAAATGACATGAAACTAGAAAATTAATGAATTGACAAAGATAACGGAATTATCTGTCATACATTTTACGCTTTCACCCAACAAGAATTAAAATACAATCCAGCTGCATACAATCAAATTTCCTATATAAAATTCAGTTTACAACAGTATATCCAAAAGGCAAATAACATAAGACATGTGTGTATCAGATTATGTTTTCCAACAGTGTGTGTATCAAATTATAAAAACATAAACATATCTCAACTTAGATATCATTGTACATGAAAAACATAAATTACAAAACCTCCAGGAGTAGCAATCCCAAGTCCACCCTAATGGGTTACCCCAGCCTATGGGCTTGGTGGGCTGCCCACAGGGCCAACCCTGCTATTTGCACCGAGATTTGCACTTACCGATACCAACTCTGTATTAGTAAGCGCAAATCAAGGTGTCTTTACCACTATTCAATACTTAAATTAGCTAATAGTGAAAAATATCACTTAAGTTCTGCTTTATCATATTACAACAAAACCTACAGATATGTGTATTTCACGTTATTCTTTTACTATCAACAAGTTTGTTCTACAAAAATAGATCATAAAGACGCATTCTCGTATATAAGGAAAGTTTTCATGAATTTTCTCATCACACAAATTTTTCTTAATCCAATGGGTAATATATTAAAGTATTTGAAAAAAAAAGAACCAAGATTAGGATATATACAGTGCTGGCTCTAGGTTGTGGGTTGACTTAGGAAACACCCAGCCAATGTCTTCACGGCAGGTAACATGGAAAAAAACTGCCCTTGCATGATGGAAGGAAAATAGGCTAACGCCTCCAAGAATCTAACCTGGCACTTCCAAGCTGCCAAGAGCTCACATAACCAATTGGGCTAGAGACTACCTTGTAAGATATTTTCCAATCATCACCACTTTTTTATATAAAGCGAACATTCATCACTAACCAATTTGGCGGTTGTTGCCCCCATCCGGAGGATTGCCCTAGGCGGCCGCCTGCTGAGCCTAGCCCTGGATATATAAAGACTAGTTATTAATTATCTAATGCAAAATATAAAAATTACTTTGCATTTACATTTTTTTGAAATTTCAAAATATACAGTAATACAATGTTAAAATATCATTCTATTTATACAACGTAATTCTTATTTTACGTTAAAATACAGATTATGATGATAAACATAAAATACATAATTTTACGATATATTCTAATTTTCTTTTTCTACAATCTTTTTTTATTTGTGGAATGGCATTAGATGCATGTACTTTTGTAAAGAATTCTCGATCGATATAATTCAAAAATATAATGCGTTGTGGTCATGTGGACATACATCCTTGAGATTAATAAAAGCATATGTATTGAGTTTGATGGATATTTCTTCAATAGTTACCAATATTCTATAACGATAAAACAACAATATTGTGCAATGCTAAATTGTTATAATAATATTCATTGAAATATATATCAAATTCACTATTCAAATATTTGTTAAAATATAAATTAAAAATTACAATAGCATGAATTTAACTCTTAACCTTTAACGGTTATGAACATATGCTAAATACTTGAACAAACACATGTTTTATATTTTCCAATACATATGAAGTCTATAAACAAGATAACATGTATACAAATAATTTTTTATTTGTTGTTGCCGCAACCCTAATAGTTACCCCAGCCTATGGGCTTGGTGGGCTGCCCAGGGCCAGCCCTGCTACGGGCACCGAGATTTGCGCTTACCGATACCAACTCCGTATTAGTAAGCGCAAATCAAGGCGTCTTTACCACTATTCAATACTTAAATTAGCTAATAGAGAAAAATATCACTTAAGTTCTGCTTTATCATATTATAACAAAACCAACAAATATGTGTATTTCACGTTATTCTTTTACTATCAACAAGTTTGTTCTACAAAAATAGATCATAAAGACACATTCTGGTATTTAAGGAAAGTTTTCATGAATTTTCGCATCACATAAATTTTTCTTAAACCAATGGGTAATATATTAAAGTATTTGAAAAAAAAGGACTAAGGTTAGGATATATACAGTACCGGATCTTGGTTGTGGGTTGCCCTAGGAAACACCCAGCCAATGTCTTCACGACAGGTAACATGCAAAAAAAAATTGCCCTTGCATGATGAAAGGAAAATAGGCTAATGCCTCCAAGAATCGAACCTGGCGCTTCCAAGCTGGCAAGAGCTCACATAACCAAGGGAGCTACAGACTACCTTGTAAGATATTTTCCAATCATCACTACTTTTTTTATATAAACCGAACATTCATAACTGACCAACTTGGCGGTTGTTGCCCCCATTGGGAGGGTTGCCCTAGGCGCCCGCCTGCTGAGCCTAGCCCCAAAGCTGGCCCTGGATATATAAAGACTAGTTATTAATTATCTAATACAAAATGTAAAAAATTACTTTGCATTTACATCTTTTAGAAATTTCAAAATATACAATAATATAATGTTAAAATATCATTCTATTTATACAACATGATTCTTATTTTACATCAAAATACAGATTATGATGATAAACATAAAATACATAATTTTACGATATATTCTAATTTTCTAAAGATAATTTTCTTTTTATGCAATCTTTTTATTTATTTGTGGAATGACATTAGATGCATGTACTTTTCTAAAGAATTCTCGATTGATATAATTCTAAAATATAATATGTGTTGGGGTCATATGGACATACATCCGTGAGATTAATCAAAGCATATGTATCGAGTTTGATGAATAGTTCTTCAATGGTTACCTATATTCTATAACAATAAAAAAAACAATGTTGTGCAATGCTAAATTGTTATACTAATATTCACTGAAATCGATATCAAATTCACTATTCAAACATTTGTTAAAATGTAAATTAAAAATTACAATAGCATGAATTGAACTCTTAACCTTTCAGTTATCAACATATGCTAAAATACTTGAACAAACACATGTTTTATATTTTCCAATACATATGAAGTCATAAACAAGATAATATGTATACAAATAATTTTTTATTTTTTGTTGCCGCGGCCCTAATGGGTTTCCCCAACCTATGGACTTGGTGAGCTGCCCACAGGGCCAGCCCTGCATGCAAGTAGCTTGTGCATGGGGTCTTGTATATCATCATGGGAGGCATATACATGAAATGAAGCATGAGTTACAAATTGAACCTAAGTGCAAGCATAGCTAGCAATATCGCGAACTAGATGAGAAGCAATAGTGGCATCAACTTCAGCATAAGCGAACACAAGTATGCAGCATCAACGACATCCACAAAATTAGATGTAAGTTGAACTGAAGCTTGAATTGAAGCTAATCGTCCAACAATTAAGAACTATTCAGCGATAGTAGCATAGCCATGTTGAATAATTTACGCTGAGGAAGCTTGTACATTAAACTCATGCATCAAATTGGATAGTTTTAGATTACTTGTTCGTCATGAGAATGCATCTTAATATATATTACCTAACCAACACAAAATGACATGCTCCTACATAAATATTTTAAAAATCTGGTGTACTATTATATATCCCTGTAATTTGGATGCATCATAAGTTATGTTTAAGAAGTAGCTGCAAAGGAGAAACATAAACGATGTTTGTTTCCAATCAATTAGTTTTGTATATTTGCTCTTGATTATCAAATATTTTGAGACCATCTGGATTAAGGGATGGACATCTTTGGTTTTCTGAGAAATGAATATAGTCTTTCTATTATACATTGCAGGAAATCCCTTTTATATTTGTTGTGTAGCATAACAGCATCATGTATTGCAAGCTATGATTTTTTTAACCTGAAAGTGAAAGGAAAAAATGCTGTAAATATTCATGTAAAAATTGAGTGTGTGCTATTTTTATCTAGACTTACAAAATACTGTAGACCCATATTCCTCATAAACTATGTCCTGCATAATTCATGATTATAGAGGGACGGTTTCATAAATAACGTATTACACATAAGTGGTTATGGATATTGGCTTGGTAAGTCAGGTTGCTGCGTGCTGGCCATGTAAATTATGCTAATTTGCATCGTTTATTGCATTGCATTTACTACATTACAAACTTGATTTCCTTGCAAATAATGTAAATATCAGTATTTAATTCTTATAGTAAAAGCATATTGACTTACAATGCAAAGTAAAAGCTAATACAACTATCAATAGTTTGAAGTCAGACAAGAAAGAAGCATATTGATTTATATTTCAGGAACAACCGAAGGAATGATACTTTGAAGCTACACTATGAGTTCTTCTTTGGATGTCACAACTTTGAATTATTTTTATAATTACCTCAGTCACAGGTCTTTGTGTTAATTTTTGGGATTGTTAAAGTAACTCCAAATTTGGTTAAGGAGGGGATAATTTTAAGGGGACTCCAGCTTAAATTTTTTTTGTTAAGGGATGTCTAGAATATTTTAAAAGAAAACAAAAATAGAGACCTAAATGCCACTGCCTCGTTACTTGTGTTAAAAACCTAACGTACTAAATTCAGCGCCAAATAAAAACACATGCTTTCATAAATAAATAAACAATTGAAAAAAAATCATTAACAAAATAAACAGCAATATAAAATACACAACATGTTAGATCAAAATTTTATTTTCTGCATTTAATTTAAATTGAACATATCAATTCTAATATGAAATTACAACTAATTACCCGATTCGATGTCTTTCGACTCTCATGAAATTTTCTTGTGTCTCCATTACTTTAGTTATATCCATTTTTTTTATTTTTACATATAGCGTTGAATTGTAAGTATTAATTAAAATTTAGATTTCTATGGTTTTTATTAATGAGGATTATTTGGGGTTAATATCGGAATTTTTATTTATATGTTTAATGGGAGGCTAACTTATTTTGCATTCCCCATAACAATTGTATACTAAATTAAAATTGATCCTCCCCTTAACCAAATAGGGAGTCCCTTTAAAAATCCCCTAATTTTTTCTGTTTCTTCTCAACTATGGAACAAGAAAAACCCTAATTCATAAAAATAAATCAAAGGGATCATCAAATCAATCCCACTTAACTCTAGATATTATTACTTTGAAACAGGCGACATAACTAAGAAACAAAAATAGAATTACCTGATTTTGACGATTTTGGAATAAATTTCAATGGAGAATCAGATTTAGCTCGAGATGTAATAATTTCCGATTTTGAAGTCGTAGAAGAGAGAAAAATTTGAAAGTGTTTGTTTTATTTTTGAGTTTTGGGCTTCGAGGCTTTTCAAATTAGGCTGAAAAGTGTGAAAACAAAAAAAAAGGTTCCAGTTTCTTTTGTAAACCCATTTTCCAAAACAGCAATTTTCAAAAGGCAAATTCTATTGCAACCCACGTTTTTCGGTATTAGCCCCCCAAAAAAGAAAAAAACCGTATACCCCTAAAATTTGTAAGTAGCTCCCCATCTTTTCCATCAAATCATTCCCACTTTAGATATTATTACTTTGAAACAGGCGACATAACTAAGAAACAAAAATTGATTTACCTGATTTTGACTATTTTGGAATAAATTTCAATGGAGAATCAAATTTAGCTCCAGATCGAATTTCCGAAGTACAAGATCGAATTCAGCAGAGAAGTAGAGGAAGAAGCTACGCTCCATTTCTGCAAATCATCGTGGAATTCATGAAGACCACGTACAGATAGTACGTGGTTTAATTCATAACCACGTTGACAGTACTCGTGGTTTACCCATTTTCCACGTGATTTCCTTACGTGGTTCAGTACGTAACCCCAAGCTTTAGACACTAGGTTCATATTGTTTCCTAGAACTTTGCATACGTGGTTTCATTCAAATTCACTCAAATCATACTGCATCGGCTGTACTTGAAAAAAAACTTAAAATTTAATTTTTTCTTCAATTACCTGTTGCGATTGCGATGATGAATCATCTTCTCCTACAAAATCCATTGTATTCTTGTTTGCAAATCAATTTTTCCTTGAGTGATTTGAAATCTAGGGTTTTGAAGCTAAGGTGTTTTAACTGACAGAAAATATTACGTTGTACTGAGTTTAGGTGAGAAGATAACTCCTTAGGGTCACTTTAGTCATTAAAATTTTAATTTTTTAAGGGGGGCTACTAACTAAAAACAAGGGTTGAAATAGAATTTGGCTTTTCAAAAATAATAATTTTACAAAATGGCGAAACAAACAAGTTACTATTAATTTTCGAAATTGAAAACTAAAAATAATCTGAAAAGGGGTAACCAAACATCCCCTAAGTGTTTGAAGTGCCATAAAATCAAGTGCACAGAAGCTAATACACAAGCACAAATTGTTTTGAGAAAAACACTCAAAGAAACATGGTTCAGATCAAGCCAGGTGCACAAGTGTATAAAACACAAGGCCAATTCAGAGTGTACAAAGTTAAGTGCAACTTAGTTCAGATAGAACAGTACAAAGTTGATCATGGTGCAGTTAAGGTGCATAGATCAAACAATCCACAAGAACACAAGTTCAACCTCAAAATAGTAGCAGTACATAGAACAAAAACATATGTTCATGAAAAAATAGAAAACGGTGCAATTCAAACAGTAGGAGTCGAAGCACAGATTGTAGTTTCGGACTCGGCATTTACACCAGTTCAACATTGCAGTAAAACAACAATAGAGATGTAAGTATGCAAGTACAAGCAAAAAAGTGTAGCATGTGATAATAGACAGTAGCATCTGTTCGATCGATTATAGCACAATGCAGTATCTGTTGATCAAGGAAGACACAACACAGCTTAAATAACAATGCAAAGAAATTTTAACAGTAGAAAATAATAAAAACCAACAACTAATTTTTCGAATTCAATTAATATTGAACGAGTCAGCAATCTCCACCAATAATTCAGAGCCAAAACCGAAATTCAAAGCATAGTCGGAAACATATCAGTATATACAATACTCGTCCAACTTAAAGAAATAGGAGATATATGTGGATTTAAAATCCTAATTATACCCTAAAATTCAACGCTGGAGATGAGGGAATTAAGTTAAGCAATTCAAATCGAAAAGGGAGAAATTTTCATACCAGTTTAAAAGAAACCAAGCACGACAAATCATAGCCGTAACCAAGTGGAACTAGAGATCGAATAAGTAAAAGTGTTACACACAAACATTATGTCAAATACCTGGCATGCACTCGACCTTATGTGTATCTCCACAAACAGATGAGTCTACAGCTAAGAACATCCAAGGCCAAACTACAAATGATGATATGACGGCATCGAAGGCTCCTGCAATAATACAGGGACAAGATCAAATTAATGGTAGTGATCTGGATTATAAAAGAGAGCCAATAGGATTGCGAACAGCAATTATCAAATGACCAGAGAAACATGTACATTTATTTGACAATGTAGTCATTTCCTAATGGCTAGTTCTTATAGCTATATAATGGGCATCAATGTATTCATTTTGGCAAGCACTGAAATAAAGTCAAGATATTTCTGATTCTCTTCTGTGTTATTTCTGATCCTATCTTTAGCTTTCTTTATATTGCTTACCTCTGAATCCTTTCTTCGCACAATTTCTTCATCCAATTCTCTTACCTCTACTCTAATTACTGTTAATACTTCTGTTTCCTGCATTATTGTCTACTTCCTTGATGACAATTACTCGTTCACAATCCACTAAAGCCCCAGAATCTCACAAAATGTATCAGAGCTTGATGCTGAGATTAAAGCTGACCCTCATTGTGTAGATCCAGAGGCAAACAAGGAGGATTCTGGTGGGACTTCATCGAACATTTAATCAGTGTGTCTTGAAGGATTATCTGCACAAGAAAGATGATAAAAACTAGACTTGATTAACAACAAAAATTCATTATCCCTCAAGGAGTTAAAGAAATCTGCGCAAGAACTAATAGAGAATGCATCAAAATCAAGCCAAGAATTTCAAGAATTACGTGATGAATTCCATAATTCAATGGCCATTTTTTTTCTTCTGAATATAAAGAATTAAAATAGCAGATTCTGGAGCATCTAACAATCAAATCAGACATCTTCTATCCAAAGCAGATCACCAACATATGTTCCACCAGACCAGAGAGCTTTATTGACCAGACCTGATCCAATCCAATTAGGGCTGTCAACGGATGCTTTCGGATACGGATAGTGCCATATCCGTATCCGCATCCGAAACCGTTTTCAGATATCGGATATCCGTATCCACGGATACGGACGGATATCGGATAATTATCTGCTCCGCCAACAATCGATAAATCAATAGACATAAATGAATTTTTTTAGCTTAATATTAATCTTTTTCAACCTAATTGAGTACTAAAGTGCTAAAACTAAATAAATATGATGATAATATACACTTTTGAGCAATTAACATGCGTTTAGTAGACTTTTAATTTTGCAAATTAATAAATTAGTATATTTAATTATGTTAAAATACACAATTTATGCTATAATCGGGAAAAAAAGCGGACGGATAATTTTCGGATGCGGATATGCCTATATCCGCATCCGCATCTGTTTTCCCGGATATCGGATATTTATCCGCTTTTCGGATACGAATGCAGACGGATTTCGGATTTTTCGGATATCCATTGACAGCCCTAAATCCAATCCACTTTGATGCATCACCCAATCATTCAAAAGGCAGCAGCAAGGTTAAGGTAAAGATGCAGTTCTGTGACGGCAAGGAATTTCGCTCGGTCCGAACCAGTAGCTACACCGATCCAGGCCGTTCGGAACGCCCTATCGTTTGAGAACAGGACAAAACAGAACGCATACAGAAGAACGTTTCATTGTATATTACAACAATGCATCAGATTACAAGAATATACAGAGAATAAATGAATATTACACAGAAATATCAGAGATTTAAATTACATTTAAATACATCGCAGCGGAAAATAATACAATACACAACTAGAAAGAGATACACGGATACAAAGCTTTCCGGATATCGTTCCAGCTGTAAACCAGGATCCTGTGAATATAAATCTGCAAAACCAAAACTACTAGCTGCCCGTGTCAAAATAAGGGCACCCAGAGTTTAGGTTAAAACAACAAACTCCAGGTCAGTCATGTGACTGGTGTGAGAACTAAAACAGCTATTAATCTTTATTTTCAAAGGTAAATCAAGGGACCACGCCGTATAACACGGAACGGGTTTCCTCCCAAGAATACCAGTGCATAAAACAAACAGCGCAATGCTAAATAAAGAAAAATGAAGCTGTTATAAGACCCAGGTCCTATCACACAATGCAACGCAAGCCGGGGGATAGGGTTTTCCCTTATAACAGCCAAAGAATGCTTGATACGTTTAAAACAAATCATTTGTTACTATAATAAGTGCATAGTGTATAAAACAACTTCAAATCATAAGTATCAATCATAGGCGGCATGAATGCCCCATACCACTATGTCGCCATATATAGGTTTACAAATAAAACCGCAAATGGCACGTATTTGGAAATTGGATTTCCGTCTATGAACCGAGGCAAAAGATAGTCCCCAACCGATTCGTGACTCTCTAGCCCGAGCCACAGGGTCAGAGCGCATCGACCCTTGGAGCGACAGGGCCGGTCCACCGATGTGGATTAAAATGCCTGAACACTACGTTTCCCCACCCTATGGGGTGTAAGTCTGGTCCGTCAGCCGACCAGAAGCATCGGCCGAAACCGATATAACCGAGGCGCCTCGCAACAGCAACAACCACATAAGTCAAACTCGTCAGGGCGTGTAAAACCACTGACGCCACTTCTAACTAGAAAGAAACGCATGCCCTCCCTGAGGTCCGTCTCCCGTTTTTGGTTCATACCGGGTGTGAAACACGCGAGGTAAACGTTACACAAAGCTACGCCACAAAGGCCGTGCTTTGATCATCAACCACAAGACTTTGCTTTTCAACAGAAGCCTTGATCATTTGCATCTTAGCATGCCACACAGGCAAGCCATCCTATGCAACCGATATCAGTCACACAGAATGAAATCCGATGTCAGACACACAGTCCATTTACAAGTCCGTTCTGGGTCTGAACGAAACCGGAGGCACCTAGTACCCCGCATATCCATCGATCTCCAAGTACGTCTGGACGATCACTAACTGTTTCCATCTTCTTGGGTGTACAGCCCAATCAAGATCATCAGTAATTACCCAAACGACGTGAAGACCTCCGGTCTTCGACCATCGTCTTCATCTTCGACTTATCGTCGTATCAGTTATTCAGAATGGGATAAACCCGGTCTTTTCCGAATAACTCGCGTATATATTATAAAAGTGTTACACAAACACAACATACGCCTCATTCCAATTCATTAGTCACTAACCGTAAATTAATCAAGAGAATAATTCCCCAAATATTAACCCCGAAGGCCGAAACCAACATCAGATCAATATCCAGAAAACCATTCTGCTTGGCTAACCGACAGTTAGTTTCTAAATTTCACATTCATAGGGAAAGATTCCCATTAATTTTATCAAAGATAAATTCCTTGAATTTATTCTTTAATCCATTTTTGAATATCAATTCAAACTAGTCGGGATTAGCGAACCTTACCGAAGTAATCATTTGTTTTAATTTCCCAATCCCAACCTATTCATCCCATGAAGTAAAACTGGTAATACTTCATATCTAACACCACAGTGTTATCGGTAAATTCAATTACCATTTCACGTTCAAATCTAATTAAAGATTTGACTATCGCCTGGAGCAAAACTGGTGATACTCCATTTTCGATCATTCCAATCTAATTAAAGATTCATTAAAACTCCACTTAGTTTTAATCTTCGATTGGGTTAAAGAATCAGTGTCATTTAAAACACGGTTCACGATAAACCACAAAATCACAATCCATTAATTATCGGGTTAAAGAACAAGTGTTATTTAAAACACTGTTCACGACAAACCCAAAAATCAATATCAATTCAATTCCAATTAAATATTATTTAATTGGTACACTTCATTAAATCTAAATAAAAAGATTTAATCTTTTCTCAACTGGGTTCAAGAACAGTGTTAGTGAAGACACCATTCACGACAACCCAAATCACATTCGATATTCAATACAAGGCTCTGAATAGAAAATATATCGGCTTATATTCAATATCGAATTCTACGACTAACAAATGTCGTATTGGAAATAACGATATAAATATATATCTTTCAAATTTCCATAACAACACCTGTATAATCACGAATTCCAACATCGAAATATTCCGAAGACAATTTCGATTCAAATCCACTCCAATGCAATCATTGGAAATTTTGGTTATTTTTAAAACCCTTTTCGAATTCAATTTATTTATTTAAAAATAAATAGAATTATAATTCTAGTTCAAAACTAGTTCATTTCGATAAAAATCCATTTTTATCTTTTCAAATATGGAGTTTTTCATCCCAATTCTTTCTAAATCATTTCTTATGATTTTACACAAATTATTGCTATTTTTAATAATTTTATCAAGGTCCGTACAGTCGATTTCCATCAATGGCCATCGAACTGCACTTACAGCGACCTTTTTCGAATTTGATTTGGACGTATCTCCAAATCCAACCGTTAGATTTCAAATTTCTAACATTCATTAGAAAGCTCTTTTCGATACGAACCCAACGGTTCCGGTTTTAGGAGAATCCGACGGTCGGATCTCCCGTAATGTCCGTTTGAAATAAATGGTCGAAATTCGCGAACTGCCGCGGCGCGGCGCGTTCTATTCAGGCCATTATATTATATATATAATATATATAATATATATTTCGTCGATTTCTATTTAAAACGAATTATATAAATAGTTTTGAATTCGTTTCAAAAACATTTTCAACTTCCATTTCAATTCAAATCAAAATTGAATTCTTCTTTATAAATTCGTCTTAAAATCCATTTCTATTCAATTCAAATTTCAATTTAATTTGAATTCATTTCAATTCGTTTTCAATTCAATTCATTTCGAAATCGTTTTCAATTCAATTCATTTCGAAATCGTTTTCAATTCAATTCATTTCGAAATCGTTTTAAAATCGATATAAATATCGTTCACGTCTAAATGGCGTCAATCTAATCAACACGGCTTCATAAATTTCTATTTTCAAAATAGTCTATTTCAAATATTTCTTTTTCAAAAATAGTTGTTATTATCAAAATATTTCGTTCAACACATGACCAATCTCAATGAATGAGTACTGTCAACACATGAACTTTTATTTTATAATATTCTTTATTTTTCAAATTGGAATGAGGCCCAATCAATTACCATATAAAGTTAATTATATGGTTTTTCCATACAACACATGTATATAATAGCATTGAAAAATAATCAACCATCAACCAAAGTGCACTACACTGTATAAGCATCAAATATAGATATTCAACGCTTATAACAGCCTGTCAATCAATCGATCGACATATTTAATCAATCAGGATGAGTGAACTTCAAATTTCATCCCAACACCCGTGTGGGGTTTCAAACAATCAAACACATATTTTATTTGTGCTGTTGGGCGATGTGTAAAATTTATCGTCCCAATCAATGTCATTCAAATAGGTGTACATAAACAAACCGTCTGGTTTGTAAATGAATATTCTATTTTATTCTCTTCACGTTAAAAATTATATTTTTAACGATAAAACATTTTATTTCAACCTATGAATCTCTATTCAGTTCATTCTTTAAATAAAATGATATTTTTATTTTTCTAACTTATTTTAGAAAATTTCGGCGGCATAACGGCACGATACTAGAAACGGGACGAGGCCTAGCCTTATCCCCGGTCTAGTGAAGGCCCACGCCATTCACACATCAATCAAAATCACCAAACAATTCCATTCAAATCCAATCATATAACTAATCTATGCAACCAAACAAACAAGTCCATGGTCTGTGGACGATTGTGTCGGGTGCTACTAAGCACCGTCTGCATCCTAGTATATATATATATAACTAGAAAAATAAATTGAAAGGTGAGAAATTCTCACAGATAGCTATCCTAGCTCCTTGTCACTTCATTGATAGAAATCTTCATCGCTATCGCATCTCCGTCATCTTTATTGCCCGTAGCCACTACATATATAAAAATCACATTTTTATATTTTGATATCTTTAAAATAAAAATCACATTTTTATTTATTCACTTTCAATTTAAAAATCATATTTTTATAATCACTTCATATATTTAAAAATCGAATTTTTACTTTGCTTTTCAATATATAAAAATCGAATTTTTACTTTGTAAATTTCTAACCTCCTTCTATTTTTAATTTAAAACTTTTTCCTTTTAAATTTCAAACCTTTTTCTATTTTTAATTTAAAACTTTTTCCTTTTAAATTTCAAACCTTTTTCTATTTAAAGTTTAAAACTTTTTCCTTTTAAATTTCAAACCTTTTTCTATTTAAAGTTTAAAACTTTTTCTCTTAAACAAAATCAGGTTTTAAATGCATAGAAAAATCAGTTTATATATTTCCTTTAAAAATCAGTTTATATTTTTCCTTTAAAAATCAGTTTATATTTCTAAAACAAAAATCAGTTTTATTTCTTTAAAACAAATCAGTTTTTAATTTTCCTATTAATATCAGTTTTTACTCATTAAAAAAACAGTTTTTACTTTTATAAAAAAAATCAGTTTTCCTAAACAAAAATAAAAACAGTTTTCCTAAACAAAAATAAAAACAGTTTTCCTAAACAAAAATAAAAACAGTTTTCCTATCTGTAAAGATAAAACAAAAATAAAATATTCATAATAATAAATAAAAAAAACTAAAACTTACAGTGGAATAAGAGGGGAGGCGCTGGGCTTAGGGGTGGTCGGGGTTTGCTGTGTAGTCGCCGGAGGTGGGGTTCTGGCCATAGGCGGCGGCGCCTGGAGGGTTGGGCGGCGGTGAAACGAAGGGCGACGGGCTAGGGTTAGGGGCGGCTCCGATTTTGAGGTTCAAGAGGGAAGGGTGGCGTGTGTCGTCGTCGCGAGGAGGAGGGGAGAGGGGATTCCGATCAGTGCGGCGGCGGTCAGGTCTGTGCGGTGGAGGTCAAGGGAACGACGGGTCAACGTGGGAGTTTTTGGGTTTTTTTTTTCCTTGTTCGATTTGAGCTGTAATGAGGAAGAGAATGGGGGGGGGGGTGTTTTATATAAATTTTAATTATTAATTATTTTAATTCAAATGTTTCTTTATTTAAAAATTCAACGCTCTGAACTCCGAACGAACCTCAACGACTGTCTCGCCTAGCCAAATACCCTCATCCCGGACACAATGGTATATGTATCGCAAGCTGATTCGACTGTTACAATCAGTTTCCGTTGAATTTAAAGTATAGTTCTTTATATTGAATTTTAAACGTACATTTCAAATTACCGGGGCCACATACTAACTAGAAAAATTCCAGAAAAATATTTTCTAGCTTCGTATTGACGATACGGTCCTAACAAAACTAGTTTCGTCGAATTCTGAGACCGTTAGAAAAATGGCCAATTTCCAGTCGATTAAAATCAACTGAAACTGGTCAAACGCGTTTTCCTTTGCCACGCTCACATATTGATTCGAAAAATTACGAAATTTGGAATCTAGCAATAACTTGACACCGCGGACCCAACAAAACTGGTTTCGTCGAAATCCGAGGTCGTTTGCAAAATGTCCATTTTTAAGGGCCTGAATTCCATAGCGACTATTCAGAATTTTCAACTGGACATATCTTTTGATTCCCGCTACGAACCTTTGATTTTTCGGATTCGTTGGAAAGATATTCACTATTAGATTCCATTATTTTTGGTTTCACTAAAATCCAGATTGTTTTGCACCCGGTATATTCAATTGAAGTTTGAAATCGAATTATCGAACTACCGCGCCATTTTCAATTCCTTTTATAATTATATATAATTATTATATATATTCTAACGACGACGTATATAATATATACGTTCGAATTATATTCAAAATAAATTTCTCGTCGATATTATTTAAAATAATCTATTTTAAATATATCAAAATTCGCTAAAATGGCAAAAATAAAAATTTTAAACTAGCCCAGATTTTCCGGGTTGTTACAATCTCCCCCACTTAAAACTTTTCGTCCCCGAAAAGGAACAAAGTCGAAAGTGGTTTGATAATTCAACTCTACGCTCGATCTGGCTTCCATTCTCCAACTCTTTAGTTTCTGAGAATTTCCAAATTTTCAAAAATTTGGCTAACACCCTAAATTTTCGAAAAATTTCGCCATAACCTCCCCTGCACCGGGAGCATCGGGGAATTTCAAATAGCTTCCCCGGTCCTTCAGATCTCAAAAAGAAAAAGAAAAAGCCAAGCGGCTAGCCAATAGGCTCATAAAATCATCATCACCCAAACAAAACAGGAAATTATGTAGTAAACATGTACCTATTTGTCGGGCAAACAAATTTTATTCTCTGCTCTAGCCTCCTTGCTATGACCTGTTCAATGCAAGTATATGTATATGCAAGCAAATGCGACTAATTTTCAATACGGTTCAATATTTGGTTCAATTAGGCTAAATGGTTCAAAACTAGCAAACAAATGAACAAACAACACAAACATCAATCAATTAGTGAATTTAACGTTTCAAATTCATAATTTTGATATATATACCGAAAATCTTGTTTTTGATGCCAAATCACAACAATAGGCCCTATCTAATTTTGGTTCTCACACCAGTCAATAGGAAATATATAGATATCACACCTTCGAAACACGAACATAATTATTGATGATGCCATGGTCATTATCAACATCATCCCCGGGCGACTAGAGTGTAATTCTATATCTATCCAGTATATTAAAACTTTGAATACACGCGGATCAGACGTATACGCAAAATCTATATATACTGGATTGTCCACTTCAATATAAATAAATAACCAAATACGAATAATTGATTTAAATTTTCAAAACAAAAATTGTTTTCATTTGAAAAATATACACTTCACACTCGTTCTAGGATACTACTGATCCTATCTCTAACGAGTCATTCCCATTGGATATTACTAATCCAATTTCTGATGAATTCTTTCGTATGGTTCTAATGTGTCTTGTTCTCTAGCTTTGTAAACCAAAGCTCTGATACCAACTGTGACGGCAAGGAATTTCGCTCGGTCCGAACCAGTAGCTACACCGATCCAGGCCGTTCGGAACGCCCTATCGTTTGAGAACAGGACAAAACAGAACGCATACAGAAGAACGTTTCATTGTATATTACAACAATGCATCATATTACAAGAATATACAGAGTATAAATGAATATTACACAGAAATATCAGAGATTTAAATTACATTTAAATACATCGCAGCGGAAAATAATACAATACACAACTAGAAAGAGATACACGGATACAAAGCTTTCCGGATATCGTTCCAGCTGTAAACCAGGATCCTGTGAATATAAATCTGCAAAACCAAAACTACTAGCTGCCCGTGTCAAAATAAGGGCACCCAGAGTTTAGGTTAAAACAACAAACTCCAGGTCAGTCATGTGACTGGTGTGAGAACTAAAACAGCTATTAATCTTTATTTTCAAAGGTAAATCAAGGGACCACGCCGTATAACACGGAACGGGTTTCCTCCCAAGAATACCAGTGCATAAAACAAACAGCGCAATGCTAAATAAAGAAAAATGAAGCTGTTATAAGACCCAGGTCCTATCACACAATGCAACGCAAGCCGGGGGATAGGGTTTTCCCTTATAACAGCCAAAGAATGCTTGATACGTTTAAAACAAATCATTTCTTACTATAATAAGTGCATAGTGTATAAAACAACTTCAAATCATAAGTATCAATCATAGGCGGCATGAATGCCCCATACCACTATGTCGCCATATATAGGTTTACAAATAAAACCGCAAATGGCACGTATTTGGAAATTGGATTTCCGTCTATGAACCGAGGCAAAAGATAGTCCCCAACCGATTCGTGACTCTCTAGCCCGAGCCACAGGGTCAGAGCGCATCGACCCTTGGAGCGACAGGGCCGGTCCACCGATGTGGATTAAAATGCCTGAACACTACGTTTCCCCACCCTATGGGGTGTAAGTCTGGTCCGTCAGCCGACCAGAAGCATCGGCCGAAACCGATATAACCGAGGCGCTTCGCAACAGCAACAACCACATAAGTCAAACTCGTCAGGGCGTGTAAAACCACTGACGCCACTTCTAACTAGAAAGAAACGCATGCCCTCCCTGAGGTCCGTCTCCCGTTTTTGGTTCATACCGGGTGTGAAACACGCGAGGTAAACGTTACACAAAGCTACGCCACAAAGGCCGTGCTTTGATCATCAACCACAAGACTTTGCTTTTCAACAGAAGCCTTGATCATTTGCATCTTAGCATGCCACACAGGCAAGCCATCCTATGCAACCGATATCAGTCACACAGAATGAAATCCGATGTCAGACACACAGTCCATTTACAAGTCCGTTCTGGGTCTGAACGAAACCGGAGGCACCTAGTACCCCGCATATCCATCGATCTCCAAGTACGTCTGGACGATCACTAACTGTTTCCATCTTCTTGGGTGTACAGCCCAATCAAGATCATCAGTAATTACCCAAACGACGTGAAGACCTCCGGTCTTCAACCATCGTCTTCATCTTCGACTTATCGTCGTATCAGTTATTCAGAATGGGATAAACCCGGTCTTTTCCGAATAACTCGCGTATATATTATAAAAGTGTTACACAAACACAACATACGCCTCATTCCAATTCATTAGTCACTAACCGTAAATTAATCAAGAGAATAATTCCCCAAATATTAACCCCGAAGGCCGAAACCAACATCAGATCAATATCCAGAAAACCATTCTGCTTGGCTAACCGACAGTTAGTTTCTAAATTTCACATTCATAGGGAAAGATTCCCATTAATTTTATCAAAGATAAATTCCTTGAATTTATTCTTTAATCCATTTTTGAATATCAATTCAAACTAGTCGGGATTAGCGAACCTTACCGAAGTAATCATTTGTTTTAATTTCCCAATCCCAACCTATTCATCCCATGAAGTAAAACTGGTAATACTTCATATCTAACACCACAGTGTTATCGGTAAATTCAATTACCATTTCACGTTCAAATCTAATTAAAGATTTGACTATCGCCTGGAGCAAAACTGGTGATACTCCATTTTCGATCATTCCAATCTAATTAAAGATTCATTAAAACTCCACTTAGTTTTAATCTTCGATTGGGTTAAAGAATCAGTGTCATTTAAAACACGGTTCACGATAAACCACAAAATCACAATCCATTAATTATCGGGTTAAAGAACAAGTGTTATTTAAAACACTGTTCACGACAAACCCAAAAATCAATATCAATTCAATTCCAATTAAATATTATTTAATTGGTACACTTCATTAAATCTAAATAAAAAGATTTAATCTTTTCTCAACTGGGTTCAAGAACAGTGTTAGTGAAGACACCATTCACGACAACCCAAATCACATTCGATATTCAATACAAGGCTCTGAATAGAAAATATATCGGCTTATATTCAATATCGAATTCTACGACTAACAAATGTCGTATTGGAAATAACGATATAAATATATATCTTTCAAATTTCCATAACAACACCTGTATAATCACGAATTCCAACATCGAAATATTCCGAAGACAATTTCGATTCAAATCCACTCCAATGCAATCATTGGAAATTTTGGTTATTTTTAAAACCCTTTTCGAATTCAATTTATTTATTTAAAAATAAATAGAATTATAATTCTAGTTCAAAACTAGTTCATTTCGATAAAAATCCATTTTTATCTTTTCAAATATGGAGTTTTTCATCCCAATTCTTTCTAAATCATTTCTTATGATTTTACACAAATTATTGCTATTTTTAATAATTTTATCAAGGCCCGTACAGTCGATTTCCATCAATGGCCATCGAACTGCACTTACAGCGACCTTTTTCGAATTTGATTTGGACGTATCTCCAAATCCAACCGTTAGATTTCAAATTTCTAACATTCATTAGAAAGCTCTTTTCGATACGAACCCAACGGTTCCGGTTTTAGGAGAATCCGACGGTCGGATCTCCCGTAATGTCCGTTTGAAATAAATGGTCGAAATTCGCGAACTGCCGCGGCGCGGCGCGTTCTATTCAGGCCATTATATTATATATATAATATATATAATATATATTTCGTCGATTTCTATTTAAAACGAATTATATAAATAGTTTTGAATTCGTTTCAAAAACATTTTCAACTTCCATTTCAATTCAAATCAAAATTGAATTCTTCTTTATAAATTCGTCTTAAAATCCATTTCTATTCAATTCAAATTTCAATTTAATTTGAATTCATTTCAATTCGTTTTCAATTCAATTCATTTCGAAATCGTTTTCAATTCAATTCATTTCGAAATCGTTTTCAATTCAATTCATTTCGAAATCGTTTTAAAATCGATATAAATATCGTTCACGTCTAAATGGCGTCAATCTAATCAACATGGCTTCATAAATTTCTATTTTCAAAATAGTCTATTTCAAATATTTCTTTTTCAAAAATAGTTGTTATTATCAAAATATTTCGTTCAACACATGACCAATCTCAATGAATGAGTACTGTCAACACATGAACTTTTATTTTATAATATTCTTTATTTTTCAAATTGGAATGAGGCCCAATCAATTACCATATAAAGTTAATTATATGGTTTTTCCATACAACACATGTATATAATAGCATTGAAAAATAATCAACCATCAACCAAAGTGCACTACACTGTATAAGCATCAAATATAGATATTCAACGCTTATAACAGCCTGTCAATCAATCGATCGACATATTTAATCAATCAGGATGAGTGAACTTCAAATTTCATCCCAACACCCGTGTGGGGTTTCAAACAATCAAACACATATTTTATTTGTGCTGTTGGGCGATGTGTAAAATTTATCGTCCCAATCAATGTCATTCAAATAGGTGTACATAAACAAACCGTCTGGTTTGTAAATGAATATTCTATTTTATTCTCTTCACGTTAAAAATTATATTTTTAACGATAAAACATTTTATTTCAACCTATGAATCTCTATTCAGTTCATTCTTTAAATAAAATGATATTTTTATTTTTCTAACTTATTTTAGAAAATTTCGGCGGCATAACGGCACGAGACTAGAAACGGGACGAGGCCTAGCCTTATCCCCGGTCTAGTGAAGGCCCACGCCATTCACACATCAATCAAAATCACCAAACAATTCCATTCAAATCCAATCATATAACTAATCTATGCAACCAAACAAACAAGTCCATGGTCTGTGGACGATTGTGTCGGGTGCTACTAAGCACCGTCTGCATCCTAGTATATATATATATAACTAGAAAAATAAATTGAAAGGTGAGAAATTCTCACAGATAGCTATCCTAGCTCCTTGGCACTTCATTGATAGAAATCTTCATCGCTATCGCATCTCCGTCATCTTTATTGCCCGTAGCCACTACATATATAAAAATCACATTTTTATATTTTGATATCTTTAAAATAAAAATCACATTTTTATTTATTCACTTTCAATTTAAAAATCAAATTTTTATAATCACTTCATATATTTAAAAATCGAATTTTTACTTTGCTTTTCAATATATAAAAATCGAATTTTTACTTTGTAAATTTCTAACCTCCTTCTATTTTTAATTTAAAACTTTTTCCTTTTAAATTTCAAACCTTTTTCTATTTTTAATTTAAAACTTTTTCCTTTTAAATTTCAAACCTTTTTCTATTTAAAGTTTAAAACTTTTTCCTTTTAAATTTCAAACCTTTTTCTATTTAAAGTTTAAAACTTTTTCTCTTAAACAAAATCAGGTTTTAAATGCATAGAAAAATCAGTTTATATATTTCCTTTAAAAATCAGTTTATATTTTTCCTTTAAAAATCAGTTTATATTTCTAAAACAAAAATCAGTTTTATTTCTTTAAAACAAACCAGTTTTTAATTTTCCCATTAATATCAGTTTTTACTCATTAAAAAAAACAGTTTTTACTTTTATAAAAAAAATCAGTTTTCCTAAACAAAAATAAAAACAGTTTTCCTAAACAAAAATAAAAACAGTTTTCCTATCTGTAAAGATAAAACAAAAATAAAATATTCATAATAATAAATAAAAAAAACTAAAACTTACAGTGGAAGAAGAGGGGAGGCGCTGGGCTTAGGGGTGGTCGGGGTTTGCTGTGTAGTCGCCGGAGGTGGGGTTCTGGCCATAGGCGGCGGCGCCTGGAGGGTTGGGCGGCGGTGAAACGAGGGGCGACGGGCTAGGGTTAGGGGCGGCTCCGATTTTGAGGTTCAAGAGGGAAGGGGGGCGTGTGTCGTCGTCGCGAGGAGGAGGGGATTCCGATCAGTGCGGCGGCGGTCAGGTCTGTGCGGTGGAGGTCAAGGGAACGACGGGTCAACGTGGGAGTTTTTGGGTTTTTTTTTTTTCCCTGTTCGATTTGAGCTGTAATGAGGAAGAGAATGGGGGGGGGGTGTTTTATATAAATTTTAATTATTAATTATTTTAATTCAAATGTTTCTTTATTTAAAAATTCAACGCTCTGAACTCCGAACGAACCTCAACGACTGTCTCGCCTAGCCAAATACCCTCATCCCGGACACAATGGTATATGTATCGCAAGCTGATTCGACTGTTACAATCAGTTTCCGTTGAATTTAAAGTATAGTTCTTTATATTGAATTTTAAACGTACATTTCAAATTACCGGGGCCACATACTAACTAGAAAAATTCCAGAAAAATATTTTCTAGCTTCGTATTGACGATACGGTCCTAACAAAACTAGTTTCGTCGAATTCTGAGACCGTTAGAAAAATGGCCAATTTCCAGTCGATTAAAATCAACTGAAACTGGTCAAACGCGTTTTCCTTTGCCACGCTCGCATATTGATTCGAAAAATTACGAAATTTGGAATCTAGCAATAACTTGACACCGCGGACCCAACAAAACTGGTTTCGTCGAAATCCGAGGTCGTTTGCAAAATGTCCATTTTTAAGGGCCTGAATTCCATAGCGACTATTCAGAATTTTCAACTGGACATATCTTTTGATTCCCGCTACGAACCTTTGATTTTTCGGATTCGTTGGAAAGATATTCACTATTAGATTCCATTATTTTTGGTTTCACTAAAATCCGGATTGTTTTGCACCCGGTATATTCAATTGAAGTTTGAAATCGAATTATCGAACTACCGCGCCATTTTCAATTCCTTTTATAATTATATATAATTATTATATATATTCTAACGACGACGTATATAATATATACGTTCGAATTATATTCAAAATAAATTTCTCGTCGATATTATTTAAAATAATCTATTTTAAATATATCAAAATTCGCTAAAATGGCAAAAATAAAAATTTTAAACTGGCCCAGATTTTCCGGGTTGTTACAAGTTCCCACACTTTTCAGGAGATGATAGAGTTCTTGACTGGCTTCGACAAGTGGAGCAATTCTTCCACTACAATAACACAAATTTTTAAGAATGGGTTCATATATGTTCATATTACTTGAAGAAAGAACCTTTACAATGGTTCTACAGGTATTCTCGAAACACCGCTAATTATGATCACTGGCCAGTATTTTAGAAAGCTATTCAAATTAGATTTAATTCTGATGACTTAGACAGACCATATGACACATTCTCTTCTTTAAAACAAACCTCATCGGTAATGCATTATGTCAACCAGTTTGAACAACTTGAAGGTTTGATAGATAATATTACACCCACACATCAATTACAAAAATTTTTGGGGGGACTGAAAGATGAAATTAAGTTTAAGGTCATCGCTGCAAAACTAGCTGATTTTGATTCAGCAGTTGATTTAGCTAAAACATTTGAAGCAAGTTGGCTCTCTAAACAAAAATCAAAAAAGAAATATTCTACGAAATTTCTTGAAAACAAACCAGATTCTGACAAACTTGCTTCAACTTCTGATAAGGCAGCAAAAATAAAAAAGCTCTCTCCCTAAGAACTATTAGAAAAGAAAAAGAATAATACTTGTTATGGGTGCAATGAGAAATATTTCTATGGACATAAATGTAAGACTAAACAAATACATATTATGGAAGGATTTCTGAATTAAGATAGTGGTATGACACTG
Source organism: Allium sativum (assembly GCA_030737875.1). NCBI lineage: Eukaryota > Viridiplantae > Streptophyta > Magnoliopsida > Asparagales > Amaryllidaceae > Allium > Allium sativum. The sequence continues at coordinate 190,947,253 of CM060927.1, read as the reverse complement.
ATTCTGACTCTACTGATAATAAATTACAATTAGTTGAACAAGAATCTACTGATAAGCAACATAAAGCTTTATTTTCTATCTCTATTAGTGCATTACTTGGTATTCCCACCTTGCATACTATTAAAATAAAAGGCAGTATAAATGGCAAGGCAGTAATATTACTCATAGATTCTGGTTCTACTCATAGTTTCATAGACAGTGTATTAGCGCAAAACCTGCAATTGCCAAAGTTAAAAACAAAGACTAATCAAGTTCAGGTAGCAAATTGTCAAAAGCTCCAAGGTAATGAACTTTGTTTTCCGATTTTACTTACATGTCAAGGCTGCAAAATACCTATCGATTTACTAGTTTTACCAATATATGGTTGTGATATTTTTTTGGGAACATAATAGATGAGGGAATTCAATGAAATTTGCTTCAATTTTAAAAAACTGCAGGTTAGATTTAAATATGATGGGAAAGAATATTTATGGCAAGGTTTAACAAATGCTCCAGTCAAACACGTAGATGACAAGGCAATAACAAAAGAATTTAACTCTCCAAGTATGAAATTAATGCTACTTTCTGTCTCATCCACTATATATTTTGCTGATGCTGTTATCCCTAAAATTCAACAATTATTAGAAGATTTTCCTTTAGTTACTTCTCCACAAAATAAATTGCCTCCTAAGCGTGGTAATGATCACAAAATTCCACTCTTACAAGGGGCAAAACCAGTATGTATAAAGCCACATCGACATCCATATCATATCAAAAATGAGCTTGAAAAATTAGTACTAGAAATGCTGGATATGGGTATTATTTGGAACAGTAATAGTGCATTTTCTTCTCCAGTTGTTATGGTTAAGAAAAAAGATGGAATATGGAGATTGCGTATCTATTATAGGGGTTTAAATAAACTCACTATTAAAGACAAATTTGCAATTCCACTCATTGATGATTTGCTAGATGAATTTTTAGTAATGCCATTCGGCTTAGCTAATGCACCATCAACTTTCCAATCATTAATGAACACAATCTTTAGAAAATCCCTTCGACAATTTATACTAGTGTTCTTTGATGATATTTTAATATTCAGCAAGTCTTTACATGAACATTTAAATCATTTGAGATTAACTTTGCAAATTTTACAGGATAACGAGCTTGTGATCAAGCAATCTAAATGTCCTTTTGCTGAAAATACTTTGAAATATTTGGGATATGTGATATCAGCTGATGGCATTTCAGTAGACAAGGAAAAAACTAAAGCAGTTCTTGAATGGCCACAACCTCCAAATATAAAAGCTCTACGCGGATTTCTTGGACTTTCAGGATATTACATAAAGTTTATTCAAGGATATGGAACAATTGAAAAGCCACTAACCTTGATGTGAAAAAAGCGCCTTTTCTTGGATACAGGAAGCAACAGCAATGCCAAACTTCAACAAAGAATTTGTAATTGAGTGTGACGCATCTGGCTCTGGTATTGGTGCAGTATTGCTTCAAGATGATAGACCAATAGCTTACATTAGCCAAGCTCTAAGTGGCAGAAATCTCCATCTATCAACATATGAAGAAGAGCTATTAGCTCTAATACATGAAACAAAAAAAATGGTCCCAATATCTTTTAGAAAGAAGGTTTATTTTCCGCACTGATCATCAAAGCCTTCAACACTTATTATCACACAAATTATCAACAGGAATTCAAGGGAAATGGCTTGCTAAATTACATGGTTACAATTATGAAGTGCAATACAAAAAAGGGAAAGAAAATGTCATTACTGATGGTTTATCTAGAATACATAGCAATGCAAAAGTCCAAGCCATATTTGTAGTTTAAGCAGGCTGGATAACTAAATTAAGGCAACAAATTTCGCAACAGCCTTTTTATGAAATCAAAAAAGGCAAAATACAAAAAGGGGAACTCTCCAATGACAAATACAAAATAGTTGATGGATTAATTTTTTACAAAGGAAGAATTTTACTGGATCACAATCATTCTTCACTTTTTCAAATAATACTCTACGAATTTCATTCATCGCCACTTGATGGTCATTTTGGAGTGAAAAAGACTATCAAAAAATTGAAAAACGTATTTTTCTAGAAAAACATGAAGAAGACAGTAGAGACATATATCCAGCAATGTGATGCATGTCAGCGAGCTAAATCAGAAAATACATTTCCAACAGGGTTCCTTCAACCTTTACCTTTACCCATTCATGTATGGACAGATATAACGTTGGATTTCATTACGCATTTACCGAAGAGCAATGGAGCAACAGTAATCTATGTGGTGGTTGATAGATTATCTAAATATTCCCATTTTTTCCCTTTAAAACACCCCTATACAACAAAACGGGTAGCACAAGTATTTTTAGATAGAATTTATAAGCTATATGGTATGCCACAATATATAATAAGCGAAAGAGATTCCTTATTTCTAAGTTCATTTTGGAAAGATCTTTTTGAATTACAGGGCTGCATGCTTAAATTCAGTTATGCCTACCATCCACAAACTGATGGACAATTTGAGATCACAAATAAAGTTCTGGAGAATTACTTACGTTGCTTTGTATGTCATCAGCTACAGGAATGGACAAATTGGTTAACTTTAGCAGAATTCTGGTTCAACACTTCTTGGAAAGAAACAACTCAGCTTACTCCATATGAAATTCTGTGTGGAAGACAGCCTCCTACCTTAGTCTCTTATGTTCCTAACACAACAAAAGTACATGAAGTAGTGCAGCATTTATTCTCTCGAGAAATTGCCCTGCAATTTCTAAAAGACGGTTTAAAATTATCTCAAGAAAGAATACGCAAGTTTGCAAATAGAAAAAGAATAGAAAGACATTTTTCTGTTAGTGATTGGGTTTACTTAAAACTTCAACCATACAAACAGCTTTCCATTAGTGTTAACAAAACCAACATGCTTTCTCCCAAATATTATGGTCCATATAAAATAATTCAAAAATAGGAGAAGTGGCATACAAATTAGAACTTCCATAATCAGCTCAAATCCATCCAATTTTTCATATTAGCCAGTTAAAAAAGAAAGTCATATCTCATATAACAGCACAACAAGACATACCATCATACAGAGAACAATTACTTGAAGAACTGGAGAAAATCTTAGATCGAAGAATTGTACATAGAAATAATAAACTAGTTATTCAAATTCTCGTCCAGTGGAAGAATAAGCCTCCAATCGATGCTACTTGTGAAGACTAATGGCCATTGATACCACGATTCCCTACTCTTGACCTTGAGACAAGGTCAATTCTTAATGAAGGGGGAAATGTTACACACAAACATTATGTCAAATACCTGGCATGCACTCGACCTTATGTGTATCTCCACAAACAGATGAGTCTACAGCTAAGAACATCCAAGGCCAGACTACAAATGAAGATCTGACGGCATCGAAGGCTCCTGCAATAATACAGGGACAAGATCAAATTAATGGTAGTGATTTTGATTATAAAAGAGAGCCAATAGGATTGCGAACAACGATTATCAAATGACCAGAGAAACAGGTACATTTATTTAACAATGTAGCCCTTTCCTAACAGCTAGTTCTTATAGCTATATAATGGGCATCAATGTATTCATTTTGGCAAGCACTGAAATAAAGTCAAGATATTTCTTATTCTCTTCTCTTTTATTTCTGATCCTATCTTTAACTTTCTTTATATTGCTTACCTCTGAATCCTTTCTCTGCACAATTTCTTCATCCAATTCTCTTACCCCTTACTCTAATTACTGTTAATACTTCTGTTTCCTGCATTATTGTCTACTGCCTTGATGAAAATTACTTGTTCACAATCCACTAAAGCCCCAGAATCTCACAAAAAGTTAATCAAATTCCAACATCGACCGAGCAAATGAGATTTAAAAGGATCGACGATACTTAATTTTTAGATACCCTATTTCTACAGCAACGAGAAAAAAAGATTAAACACAAGTGACAAGGAGGAATTTGGGACAAAAGAATAAAAATGAATCAGACTTCATATTTTGGGTCGGGCTTGTTTAAAATCCATTTTATATTTATACTCTGTTTGGACTAGGGTTTCAGTTTAATTCTAATTGTAATTTTTTATGTGTGCTGCTAAAAGCACCCAAATTTCTTCTTCCTAATACCATGAGTGGTATTAGGAAGTGTAAAACTGGGTGCTTTTAGCATAATACCACTATGTGATGCTAAAAGCACCCAGCTTTACACTTTCTAATACCATGCACGGTATTAAAAAGAAGAAATTTGGGTGCTTTTAATAACACTCTTTTTTATTTTAAAAATCTAGTTTTTGTCTAGGCTGCAAAGAATTAGGCATATTTTGAGAATTTGCAGCTTTGTGGTTGTGTTATAGCATAGTTTTGAACAAAGGGTTAGTACAATTAGCTTAACGATAGTTGTGAGCTTATTGTGTATGCAAGCATTGTATTATTTAACTCAAAGTAAAAATTTTAGGGCAAAGTTTTAAGAACAATCAGGTGAGTAATAATCGCGAATTTACGGTGGATATAAGCGTTGTATTGTTTAATTCCTAGTAGATTTTGGCATTTAAGTCATATTTAAGCCTAGACTTTGCAATTAAGTTATAATTTTACAAAGGAAAATTTTCTGGTTTAGGCCTGTTTTGAGAACTTACAATGGAAATAAGTCAGCTTCAAAACTAATTACAGATTTAAACCACTTTTTGTATACTGGCGTTATAACAGATAACACTAGTTCATTATTTTTAATTTGTGTGATAATGTTATCTGAGATAACACCCAGAAGGGTATAAAATTCTTTCTTTTCTCATTTCCACTTTGCCTCTATTTTTCCGAAACGACGAAAAATTTCTCCCCCTATTAGATCTAGGCCAACAATTGAATTCTTCCTTTATATTTCACTTCCGTGCCCTCCTCTTATTCTCTACCGCCTCCTATTAGTAAGTTTACCAATCCTTATTGATTAAATTTTTTAACTTCTGAAATTTAGGTGTATCATGTTTAGGGATTTCTACTGTAATCCCTTGTTTTTTGCAATAGATGTGTTTTTAAGTTCGTATGGTGTACAAGTTATAGTTGACATTAATAATTTCATGATTTTTGGTTTAGTACATGTGCGTTTAGAATTAAATTAGTGTTTAAAGTTCAAATTATGCATATTTAGTGTGTATATGATTATGTGTATGTGCATGTTCATATGCATGTTCATGTTTACGTTTAGTGTTTGATGTAAGAAAATGTTATCGAAAGAAATATGACAATATCGAAGTATGATGGAATATGGAATGAAAAATCGCAAGTTAGTTGTGTACTTGTTGATTGAGTAATGTACCAATGCACGCTTCTTAACTGTTTATAGATTATGAAGAGATGGAACCTGTATCAGTAGATCGAACCCGGCCTGGTTGATCCAAGGCATATGAAGCGTCACCAAACCGAAGGATTTAACTTACTTTCTAGCTAAGAATTACTTGTGACCAGCCAAGTGGATGCATTGTAGCTCATGCACTCGTTCAGGTCTTCATGCTTATTAGATTTATTCAGGTATCAAATGCTGCTTCACTTAACCTTAGGTAAAAGATGCATTCACTTGCAACTGCTAGCAGTTGAGCAATGTATTTTGAAGCAACTTTTAATTTCTTTGAAGCACATTGTGTAGTGTAAGTAATATAAATTCGTGATGCTATAGGGTAGTGATTTCATGGGGTTCTCTGTTTTTCTCTTGTAACAAAAAATAAACAAATAAATAACCTCATGAAAACACTTTCCATGTACAGCATCACGAATTTATATTACTTACACTACACATTCTGCTTCAAAGAAAGTAAAAGTTGCTTCAAAATACACTTCTCAATTGCTAGTAGTTGCAAGTGAATGCAATTTTACCTAAGGTTAAGTGAAGCAGCATTTGATACTTGAACAAATCTAATAAGCATAAAGACCCGACCCAGTGCATGAGCTACAATGCAGCCACCTGATGTGTCACTAAGTAAATTCTTAACTAGAAAGTTAGTTAAAACATTTGGCTCGTTATGCAATCGGATATGCTGTTATGTTATGTAAATCAGATATGTTTGTCATATAAATCGTATATATAATTCGGATTTGTTGTTGTTATGTTCGTTATGTCATACATAAATGTTGTAGTTTTGTTGTTATATAATTTGGATATGTTGTTGTTATGTAATTTGGATATGTTATTGTTATGTAACATGGATATGTTATTGTCGTGTTGTTGATTGCGTAGTCGTTTCGTATTTAGATTTGTAAACGTCATTTGTTCCGGCTACTTAAATATATAGTGAGTATGCTCACTGCCTCTTTTGAAAGAGTTGTACATTTTTTATAGTGTTATCTGGGATAACGCTAGTTGTCATTATCCCAGATAATGCTACGAAAAATGCACACTGCTTCAAGGGAGGCAGTGACCATTTGACATAGGGTTATCTCGAATAAAGCTCTAGCAAATGGTCATTGCTTCAACAAGAGTTGTTTTCATCTACTTTTCCACCCACTTTCATTATTTCCTTTCAGTCTTGTGCTTTCCCAAAACTTAAAAAATGGCAAACTAATTTTAAGTGTCTTCTCTATTTCAAAAACCTGCCAATTTGTATCCAAGTATTTGCGATTGAGCTGGAAATCAGGTTAGATTTTATGATCCAAGTTCTACGATTTGATAGGTAAAAGATTTTATTTCTCCTGCTATTCTCATGCTATTCTACTATATAGCTATTATATCTTTATTGTTGGTAAAAAAAAGGATAATTGGGAAATTGATGATGAGACAATGATGAAAATTATTGAAGACTTTGAAAAAAATCATATTGGTAGGGAGGTAGAAGCTGGTTTAACGAACAACGTTGCATTTGTTCCTGAGACACAACTTGAAGTTGTGCGGCAGGATCCGCAGATACAGAATTCAGACGACGCATGATTGAGGTTCGTCCAAGATGGGGGTTGCTGGGTAGAATGACGGATGCAATAATGTCGTACCGCCGCATACATGCGCTTAATAGTTGAAACCTCTTTGAGTATATTGTAATTGTGGTGCAGAATGTGATATAGTTGTTTGCAGAAATGACAAGAATGTAGGACGTCGTTTTTGTTGCTGCGAATATTATAAGGATCATAAAATTCGTCCTAAACAAATTCAATATTGCACTTTTTTAAAATGGCTGGATCCTGAGATGTGTCCTGTAACGTCTCCGGGTTTCGCCCGGACTTAATCGATCGCAAAATCGACTAAGACTGTTCAAAACCCGAGTACGTTAACTCTGGGAATACAACAACATCAGAACAATAACAGCAGACTTTTATAAACATCATAACAATGATATATCAGAGTACATAATATATATCCGAGTACATTGAATACAATTACAGCGGAAGATAAATTTCAATAAATTAAATACAATAAACAGCGGAAGACTTCTATGCTCTGGACACAGCTTTAAGCTTCGATCCAGAATCCTGCTCAAGAGATAAATATCTGCAAAAAAGCTACTCGACTGCCCGTGTGGAAAAGAGAGCACCCGAGTTTGCAAAGTGAGACAAACTACGAGTCAGTCATGAGACTGGTGTGAGAATTCTTAACTAATATAACTAATAGCAATAAGGCAAATCCAAGGACCACACCGCTAACGCGGAACGGGTTTTATTCCAATGGACTGCCGGTGCATAAATTAAAGTAAATCGTTAAACAAGCAATGCGTTTTAGAAAAATGGAATAATCATGAGACTCAAGTCCCATCACACAATGCAACGCAAACCAGAGGATAGAGTTTTACCTTATGATGATTAAACATGCTTGGCACGATAAAAACGTATTTGATATTATTATTAGTGTGTATATGTTTCAAAAACATTTCAAAGTAAATGTATCAATCCTAGGAAGCATAGCTACCATATACTATGCCTTCATACTGGTAATACAATCAAGTCCGTAGGGTCATATTGGGAATTGGGTTTCCATCATGAGTCAAGGCTAGGAACGATCTCCTTACCAATTCGAGACACTCTGGCTAATGTTTCAGGATCCCCCGCAGTGAACCCTTGGAAAGCTGCAGGGCCGGTCCGCACATATGATTTGGCAGATTAGTTATTCCTGAACACACGTTTCCCGGTCCTATAGAACCTAATATCTGAGGCGCCTCATTCCATCATTCACATAAGTAAAAATGTCTGGGCTCTATACCATGACACCACTTCTAGCTAGAAAGAAACATGCTGCTCTCCCTGCGTTCCCTTGCTCCGTTTTAGACTCAACCGGGGGGTGAGGTTCGTGAAGCTACAGAATACACAAAGCTATGCTTTTCAAGCTGTGCTTTGATCATCATCCACAAGGCCTGCTTTTCAACAAAAACCTTGATCCATGCATCTTAGCATGCCACATTGTCAATCCATACCATACCATTGATTCCTACCAATATATAACCTCTAAGCTCATACGTCTCAGAGAAGGGTGTTAAACACCAAACAGATATATATTTAGCAGAGATCAACGAATACTGTATAAAGGAATACAACGTCAGACATACAATCCATTTTCAAGTCCGTTCTGGGTCTGAATGAAACCGGAGGCACCTTATACCTCGCATATGTGAACAACCAACAAGTAGTCTGGATGGCCACCATTGTAGCCCCTTCAAGGTAGCTACTCCAATCATGGGCGTCAATGGTAACTCATCCATTCGACGTGAAGATCGTCGGTCTTCAATCACCGTCTTCAACTCTTCGACTTAGATCAACGAATAATCATTTGAAATGAGATTGAACTCGGACCTTTCAAACGATTCTCGCGTATATATCATTTCAAATCATTTCTTATCATTAATATTAATTTATAACGACTAATCACTATTTTTATTTATATAAAAGTAATTGAATTTTATATAACAACACTTCATGTCAATAGGCGACCTTGGCGCTGTTTTCGCCCAAATTTGTTTTACAAATTTCTCTAAATCTAACCATTGGATTTTAACACAATTCATATCGTTGGAAAGATCTTCCCAATGTGAACCTAATGGTTTCAGTCTTGGGAAAATCCGACGGTCGGATATTTCAGCATAACTATTTAAAGTTACGATTGTCAAATCGCGAACTACCGCGCGTGATTCGTTTTAATTATAATTTACTTATATATATATATATAATTATATATACATACAATTTCTTCGGCCATTTCATTATTGTGATTATAATAACAAGTAAAGAACACTTGGTTTCATAACATCAACAATGTTTATTTTATTTTGATTCACATACATATCCTAAACATAACAATGTATATTTTTCTTTTACCCTCCAATTCACACAAAAATATATTTTTCGTGTATCATTCCAATTTAACAAAAATGAAGATCTTTTAAATTTTCTAACAAAAATGTAATATATTTTGGTGTCAACCTCAATTCTACAAAAATGAATATATTTTTGTTTGTTTAATTCCAATGTAACAAAAATAATAGCTTTGTTATTCTTTCAACACAAAAAAATAATAATAATTTTGTTTATCTCTTTCAATGCAAAACTAAAATGATAATTTTGTGTTAATCTTTTCTGTACAAACAAAATGATGATCTTGTGTTTCAATCTTTTCACATGAAAATGTAAATTTCATACCGTTACTCTTTTTAATGAAATCAAATTCATTAAAATGTAAATTTCCATCGTCATGACTTTCATTGAAAACCTATTTACATAAAAATGTAAATTCCATATCTTTAATCTTTTTAATGAAAATTCAATTACATAAAAATGTAATTTTCTTCTTAATTATGTAAATTTCACTTCTAAATTCTTTTAATGAAAATCTATTTACATTAAAATGTAAATTTCACTTACTTTAAATTAATCTAATTACATGAAAATGTAATCTTCTTCTTTAAATATTAATACGATAAAAATGTGAATTTTCATCTCAATCTAATACATAAAAATGTAAATTTTCTTTTTAATCTAATTACATTAAAAATGTAACTTTTCTTTTTAATCTAAATTACATTAAAAATGTAATTTTTTTAATCTAATTACATTAAAAATGTAACTTTTCCTTTTTTTAATCTAATTACATTAAAAATGTAACTTTTCTTTTTATCTAAATTACATTAAAAATGTAACTTTTCTTTCCATGATGAATTCTTCCTTTTATTTCTTTTATTTACATTAGAAAAATGTAAATTCTATTTCAATGTTGAATTCTACTCTTTTAATTACACTGTAAAATCTCCTTTTTAATTACAATGTAAATTGCAATTAACATTATAATGTAAAATTCCTATCTTTTAATTACAATGTAAAATCTCCTTTTTAATTACAATGTAAATTGTAATTAACATTAAATGTAAAATTCCTATATTTTACTTACAATGTAAAATCTCCTTTTTAATTACAATGTAAATTGTAATTAACATTACATGTAAAATTCCTATCATTTAATTACAATATAAAATCTCCTTTTTAATTACAATGTAAATTGTAATTAACATTACATGTCAAATTTTGTCTTTTAATTTACAATGTAAAATTCTCCCCTTTTATTTACATTAAAAATGTAATTAACATTACGGTGAAAAATTCTATCTTTTTAAATTACATAAAAAATGTAATTTTGATTTTAATGTCAAATTCTTCTGTTTAATTACATTAAAATGTAATTCTTATTTTAATGACCAAACCTTATCTTTTTAATTACATAAAAATGTAATTAATTTTTTTATTTATTTGCGGTGTCAATCATGTTCATTTCTAATTTAACACATAACGTCATTCCTAATTTAATACATAACAGTGCAAATAATGTCATTTCTAATTTAATACATAACGGTGTAAATAATGTCATTTCTAATTAATACATGACGGTGTAAATATTCATTTTCATATTAACAAAACATGACGGTGAAAATTATGCTTTTCTAATCTAAACATAACGGTGTAAAATGTTCATTACTAATCTTTTATTGAATATCAATGTAATAATGTCACTTTTCATCCTTATCAAAAATCATGTATATTTTCATTCTTAACAACAAAATGTCCTTTTTCATTCTAAATAAAAGTAGAATCTTTTATTTATAAACAAAGGTAGAATCTTTGTATTTAAGAACAAAAGTAAATTCTTTTCATTTGCAAACAAAGGTTAATTCTTTTCGTTCACAACCAAAAGTTAAAATCTTTTATTAAGTTTACAAACAAAGATTCAATCTTTTTATTAAGTTTACAAACAAAATTTCAATCTTTTTATTAAGTTTACATACAAAATTTCAATCTTTTCCTTATATTTACAAACAAAGTTCCAATCTTTTTATTAAGTAACAAAGGTAAAAACTTTTTATTTTACTTTTACAAACAAAAATGAAAACTTTTTTTATTTCATAAACAAACAAAAAGTAATCTTTGTATTATTAAACAAAAGGCAAAATCTTTATATTTAACAAAACAAAAGTGAAATCTTTCTTTTTACAAAACAATGAAATTAATGTTACTTTTTCTTTTAAAGATAATAACTTTTTATAATAATCAACAAAATGATATCTTTTTATGATAATCAACATTATAGTGAAAATTTAATCTTTTGTTTTCAACAAGATTACATATCTAGATTCAATGATTTTGTTTCAAACACTAATATCACAGCATCAACCAATTCACATCACAACATCAATAAATTCAAATTTCCCAACCACAAACAATACAGATTTCATAACGTACATATATGGAATTCATATCGCAAGAAATAATTAAATTTTTAATAAATAAATTCAGAAATCTCACATCGTTATTGAGTTATGCACTGTTCAGATCAAAAATTTGTCAAAAATTCAACTTCCTCGGAATCAGGTCTAGTCAGTTTCATCGCGAAGATTTCGGTCTCACGATCGTGGCGCACCTGAAATCGTTCAAATCCGAGTTCGTATGTGTAAGATATGGATTAAACAAGATTGGAAAATTTTGAATTAAAATAATTAGTCAACCTAAGTTTGAAAAAGTCAACCCTTCTCTCCATCTTCTCCACCACGTTGCCAAGGCCGTTCCTTTCATCTTTTTGAACCTATTATGCTCAAAATTAGGTATCCATTTATCTCAGAACTGGAGGAGCTTGAAGACGATCGGAGGGTGGCACATCAGAGAGGGAGGAGAGGGATACGTGCGCCAGGAGTATGGGTGGCCGCGGTGGGGGCTGTTTGGCCAAGGGTAGGGGTGTTTTCCTCGAAATTCGAGCACTTTTGGTTGATCATAACCGTATGGATGGAAAGCTTATCAAAATCCCTACAAAATTGGCTAAAGAACCGATGGATTTCATTAAGTGGATTGAGAGATATTGAGGAGGGAAGTTTGGAGCTCTCTTGGCCATTGAGGAAGAAGATGGCGGCTGGAGCAAATAGATTAGGGTTAGGGGTTTTGTCATTTAGTGAATATTTATATTATTATATTCACTAATTACCCATTAAGGCCCGTTTATCAACTTTGTCTGATTCCAGCCCAATGACTATCGTTCTTACCTATCAACCCATATTCCGGACTCATCTAGCTATGTCCCACATGCCCAAACAACTGTCTTGACCCAGTTTTTTATATTTTAAAATATTTTTACTTTTATTTTTAATTCAACCGTACGAATAAATTCACTGAGGCCACAAATTAACTCCGAAAAATCCTGAAAAATATATATGTTTTGACGCTGCGGACCTAGGAAAATTAAATTCGTTCAATTCTGAGCCTGTTTGAAAAATGGTCTTTTTCAAGTCGATTAAAATTGACCAAAATTGACCAAACTGAAAACTTTTTGCCACGGTCACAAATTAATTCTAAAAATTATGAAAAATTAAACTTAGCAATAATTTGACATTCCGAATCCAACAAATGTGGTTTCGTCGAAAACAGAGATCGTTTGAAAAATGGCTATTTTTAATATTAAAAAAATAATATAAATCCTACAGCGACTATTCTGAAATTTAAACTGGGCATAACTTTTGATTCCCGCTATAAAATTTCAATTTTTCGGATTCATTGGAAAGATATTTTAAAAGAGATTCTAATATTTTTGGTTTCACTAAAATTCGTTAAATTTTGCATCCTGTACGGTTAGTCAAAGTTCAAGTTTGACTTTTCAAAGTACCGCGCTATTTCTAACTACTTTTATAATTAAAATTAAATTATTCATCCTAACTTCGATTTAAATAAATTTTTAATCATTATTATTTTAAATATTAAAACCCATTAAAATTAGTTAAAATAAAATTTTAAATTTACCCCAAAATTCAAGGTTGTTACAAGTCCAAGAGGGGTTGAGTACGCATTGGAGATGCAAGTGGAGAACAAACGATTGCAGAAACAAAATTTAGAATATCAGAACACGTTGATGAATCAAGGGAACAACTTTACAAAGTACCTTCCTAGTGGATCCGGCGCTGGACCGAGTGATAGGAAGTAACTATATTATGAATGTGTTGTAACTCTATTATTTATGTGTTGAAGAACTATGTAATGAATTATGTCGTATTGGTTATGAATGAAACTTAAATGATTTATGTAATACTGAAAAGATACAAGTACTACGACGATAATACAAATACACGAATTTATATAGCTTACGTACATCGATTCTTCTTATTACCAACAACCTTGCATTTACAACACCTGTTTCTTTTTGAAGTTCGATCTTTGTCATTATATCAAACATCTTGTTGGTAGCTTGGACTCAGTGGAAATCTTAAGGATGTACTATTAAAGCTCGAAGGATTAATGCTCGACAATACATTTCGATGACCAATTCTATCATCAATATTTTGACATTCAAGATTAACGTCTACAGGAGCTATTTCTTTTGCTACTCGAACCTGCTTGCTCTTTAAAACATAAAGCTCTATGGATTTCATTGTCGCTGAAAACATTACATCCACATCTTCATCATCGTCTATTTTAATGGTTTTCGATCCAACATCCGTAGGCCAGTTACATACCAAATCAATATCAAATTCATCGAATTTAATCTTAATAAATTTATATACCGAATCTTTCAACTGAACCAAGTTACATCCGCAAAGTATTTTTGCAGGTTTATGCGACCCTCCAACATACTTATCAAAGTTATCATCGTCTACCACCAATTCACCATCATAATAACATATGGCAGGAATACATTTAGGAGCCAATATACATACAAAACAACAACAATTTAACTATCTATAACGAACTAAAAATTCAAATGTCAATGAACATACCTTGAAGAAAAAATGAGATCTATATCTTGTCAATTGATGAGAAGATCTTCTAAAAAACCAAAAAAGTATGAGTGTTATACAAAAGGAGAAAAAAAATTTTTGTCGAAGGTAGAGTTGTGAAGTAATAAAGGAAGGAGGAAATGAGGGATGAACAAAGGGGGTTACTAGCCTCCGGGCGTTATCCTAGATTACGCTTGTTCAAAATTTAATTTACGAAGGCATTATCGCCTTTGAAAAAACCAAATTTTGAACTAGTGCCATCTGAGATAAAGCCGGTGTATAAAAAAATGGTCTATTTCTGTAATTAGTTTTGAAACTGGCCTATTTGTGTTATATCTTTTCGAAACTGGCCCAAATAAAAAAAATTCTTTTCACTAATAAGTCAAGACCTTACAATGAGTAAAATTATATAAATTAGTCCAATTTCACAACTAAGTTAAGTTTTACAAATAAGTCCAATTTTACAAATTAATCCACTTTTTACAAATAAGTCCAGTTTTTTCGGCAAAGACAACCGGTTTTTAAGGCGACTATAAACACCTTTTATTATAAATAATAATAAAATATTGTATAGTATATGTGGTTAGTTGACTGTCATCCACATTCGGATTTTAAGGTGAACCGTTCACCACTATCGGAATTTAAAGCGTTTCGTCCACAGTTATAGCTCCACGCGGGGAGTCTCGTGTTTTGTTACATAACTCCCTACAAAGTAGAAAATTACATAAAAAAATACATGCTAACAAATATAAACTGAGAACATTAACTGTGTAAACAGGGTACACAACCAACAGGACCTAGTTGCATGAATGAAAAGTGTAGTCGAAATGTCTTGATAGGGACGCAACAAGCTGCTCCCATTTCTTCTACTTTCTGACATCTGGATTTGACTTTCACTATTACACCAACCAGTTGTACAGTAGTCAACTGTAACAACCCGTATTTTAATAATGTGTTAAAACCATAAATTAAGGCAGAATTAAATTTTTAAATAAGAATCAAGGGAAACGGGCTGCCCAATTGCGTTCGTCTCAAAATTCTGCTTGGAAACGAGTTCGAGTTTTCGAAAATCGGAGTCCGTATGAGGGAGATATAACCCTCCGAAGTTTCAGAAATTTTCAGAATAAAAAACAACTCGAAAATTCGAATTCAAAACCCAAAACAGGCTGGGTGGGAAATTTCCCGCCCAGGGACCAGGTCGACCTGGGGGTCGACCATAGTGTCGACCTCCCAGGGACCAGGTCGACCATAGTGTCGACCTGCCTCCCGAACCCATTTTCTGAACCTGATGCATTCTGATGTATCTGACCTCGATTTCAGTCCAGATTCGTCTGCCTAATCCTATTTAAATATCCTCCTAGCCTCATTCTATTTACACCATTCTTCTCTAACCTTATGCTGCGCAAACACTTGATGATCATGGCTTCTTCTTCTTCCTCTAAATTAAATTAAAAATAAATCGCGAAGACTATTTCTTGAAGACTATGGCTAGGAATTTCATATTGGGGATTTGCTTCTACAATCAAATCAAGATTCAACAATTGATCGACTATTTTCTAGACTTGACTTCTACATCTCAATTTCTTATACCACGATCTGTAAGTTTCAGTTACTTTTAGATAAAAACTATAAACTTAATATGGGCATGTTATAAATTGGATTTGATTTATGTATGATTCATATCTATTCTTGTTTTCTTCTTGGATCTTGACTATCGGGAATATTGCCTATGACGTTGAACCTATTGTTAATGGCATAAGACTATGCCTATGACAGTGAACATAAGACTATGCCTATGACTGTGAACATAAGACTATGCCTATGACTGTGAACATAAGACTATGCCTATGCCTATGACTTTGAATATAAGACTATTGCCTATAACTATGACAAGGACAATTGTGGCTAATCACCTATGATTCATGACCATGAGGTTATTGCCTAGGATTGTGACTATGAAATTGGATCTAAGCTTGAATTTCTATTCAGACCTATTTTCTTTATTTATCCTTGGATCTTGATTTTGGGGATTTTTCTATTTAAGTTAGACCTATCCATGTTCTTGAACCTAAATTATTATTCAAACCTTGTCATGTTCATAATGTTATCTGATCTATATGCCTGTAATGTTTTACTCAATTTATTCAGTTATGTTATGCCTTGGAAATAAATTGATAATAGAACAATGTTTATTATGTCATATGTGAAATTGAATGATATTCTATTTTATTATCATGTTGAGTTGGGAATTAATGAACAAATCCGTTCATATGTATATTGGAGTATGACAAGTTATGTAGTTTTATCATGTTATGCAAGTTTTAGGTTGTAAAATCATATCACATATGTGACCACATGTTAGATCTACATGTTTATGTGTATATGTTAAATTTATGTCATATTTCAAGATCACACTTATTCATATGCTCGTGATTGATTTGCAAGTTCACACATATGTAAGTTGATTTAGTCAATGTTGAAAATTCACATATATGTATGTTGATTTAGTCTACGCTGCAAGATCACACCTATGTTATTCATGTTGATTATTTTGCAAGAACACACCTATGGTGTTCATATTGACTATGCCAAGAAAGCCAAGTTTACACCCATGTCATATTTATGTTAATGAATTTCTTTATGCAAATTTTGTGTACGTTAAATTAGGCTAAGTTTTTAGCCTAATATTATATGTCAAAAATCATGCGGATGGAAAATTAGGCTAAGATTGTTAGCCTAATATTTAGATGGGGTAATGTTGGAAAAAAATGGTAATTATAGGGAACTTGGCATGAAACTCGCCATGAAACTTGACACGAACTTGACATGAATCTTGAACATGGACATGACACTAGAATGAACTTGAAAATGGCCAACTCGAGGTTGGGTTGAGTTTGCAGTGTGATTCTGCCCGGAACCGCCCGACAAATCTAGTTACTGCAAACAATAGGATCCAATGTGGGTAGTTGGTCATATCGCACTTGAAAACCCGAGTTAGACTAAGTTGTGGTGTAATTCTTCCCGGAACCGCCCGGCATATCCAGTGACCACAACAACATGTCTGATGTGAGAGGTTGGGGTGCATTAATGAATTAATGCCACATGATAGGGTTAAGTCATGAACATGAAAGACAACACTTAACCAACTTGATACATGATTCGTGGGGCTAAGTCATGAACTAGAACGATAACACTTAGCCAATTTGACATGATTCGTAGGCGGGTTAAGTCCCGAACTTAAATGACAACACTTAACCTATTGGATGAAAACCCTAGTTTCGCGGTCCATTTCAGCAGTAACCCACTAGATGTATCACGGTATCCTGGAACTAGGCAGGGTGGGGCATGATTACTGGGCTGATTGTAAGCGACCAGAACGACGGCTGTGTTGGTGCGCCAGTGTAGGTTCAGGCGGGCTATGGTCGTGCACGTGGTCCGGAGTTGAAAAAGAAGGCACTGGGCATCAGTAGGTTTATCTGTGTATGCTTGATTCGTGTCGGTGGTTGGCACCCTAGGGCTTGATACTCCCTATGGTGGACCTAGCATAGGTGACTACATTCGTGATAGGGCCGTATGACACAGATACATGACGAGCTAGAACTTGTAGGGAGCCGATCAACTAGTGGATCGTTTCGTTGGACCTAGAAATTGGTCATTTCATGATATTGGGCTAAGGTATTATTTCATGATTAATATAAGACATGGGTTTGGATTCTAGTACAGTTGATGCAGCGAACCTTGAATATGTGATGCTATACTTGATTACACTTGAATTATCATGCTATCTTAGTCTATCTTGCTCATCTTACCATCATCCTTATGTTTACTTTCAGTTTATACATGACATGTTACCTTTATCTGTTTTATGCTTAAAGCCACTAGGACTTACCAGTTTTTATGATTGACCCGTTTCCTTTCGCCTCTTTTTCTTCCGTTTCCCCCCCAGGTTCTCATGGAGGAAACTCTAGCACTTAGCTTGGATTTTGCTTGCTTTCGGTTCAGCTCGTGTACGGTTTGATCTTGAGCTATGCTATGGCTACATTTCTGCTACCTTTGGGGAATTAAGCTACTTTTTTGTTTTAAGATTATGCTTCTTTATTTATGCAAGACAGAATCTGTTGTAATGAAAAATAATGACCTTAGCTATTTGATGTAAAAGGTTTTGACTCTTTTCGAAAGTAATGAAATTTATCTTTTGATTCTTCTGCTGTTTTACCTATGTTCTTTCTTGTAATATTTCTGTGTTTGTTTACCTCGATAACGCTCCTCCAAAACTAGTGCATTCCCATTGTGAGTGACCCTAGCGGAGGTAGGGTGTTACATTTGGTATCAGAGCCGAAGGTTACCAGACTGGGCAAAAGCTTTTAAAAACCTTCTGAAATTATTTTCAAAATCATTTACAAAGAAGCATTTTTCAAGAAAAGTCTTGTTTTATTTAAAGGCTATTCCCCAAAAGACATTAGCCCTATCCTTTGTTTCCTCGTTTTGAATCTCTTCTTTTTCATTTCAGCATGTCTAGGAATCTTAATTTTCCAGAGGGCATGCCAATCCTGGCTGGTTCAAGAGGTACTTAGAGGCTAGGGCCAATGATGCAGGCCCAACAGATATTCCTCCTCTAGCTGCAGCGATTCCTCCTCCTCCTCCCCCTCCTCGTGCAATTTCTTTCTCAAAGATCTATAAAGATTTTAGGGCCATGGGTGGAAAGGATTTCAAGGGAACTGAATCATTCGTAGAAGTGAGGAACTGGCTCAAAGAAACTGAGGATCTGTTCGTTATCTTCGAGGTGGACAATAGGCAAAAAGTACAGTTGGCGATATGGTTGCTCAAAGACGAAGCTTCCTATTGGTGGGAAGTCATTAACGCCGAGAGGCCAGTTGAAACATGGATGGATTTCAGAGTAAGGTTTGAGATGAAATTCCTCTCGTCAGATTAACGAAGTTTACAGCTGGAAAAGTTCTTATCTCTTAAGCAAGGAAATATGACGGTCAAGGAGTACGTCAATCAATTCAATCAGTTGGCTCGGTTTGGACTAGACTTAGTGAATACCCCTCATAAGAAGGCTCTCCATTTTGTCAAAGGATTGAATGAGCCACTTCACAGCTTGGCTATGACCCACGTACCTATGGGGGTTACTTACAAAAGCTAGTAGACATGGCACTCTTAAATGAAGAAGACAAGAATGGCAAGAAGGAGGTCACGGCGAATGAGTCTCCAAACAAGAAGGTGGACTCCAAGAAAGGAGGCAAGGTCAACAACAACAATAACGATAATAAGACACGTGAAAAAAGAAAATGCCACTTCTGTGGTATTGAGGGGCATATAGTCCAGGATTGTAGAAAGAAGAAGATGAAGATGGGAGCATGCTTTCAGTGTGGTGATATTGGACATATCAGCAAGAACTGCCCTAAGAAGCAAGGGCAAGCCCCGCAAGCAAGATCTTCTGGGGGTACATCTTTAACTTCTTTTCCTTGATGCTTTGTTTATCTTGCTTATCTTCTCAATCCTATCTTGAGAACCTTAGGTAGAACCCTTTTGGATGTAAACATGTGATTGAAACATGTTATGGTTGATGTTTGCAAATGGTTGCAAGTGGTCGCAAGTGGTTGCTCGTGGTTTCATAACACACATTAGGCACTAGATCAGCTCAGACACATTTTCTTATTGCATATGCATGAGTGTTTATACTTGTTTATGGATGAAATTGAATGTGTTATCATATGAATGTTGCATATGGATGGATGTTTGTGCACACATATAGTGTTTATGTGACTAGGACTATTTGCATAATGTTGGATTCATGGCACTAAACATATTTTGCATTAAGAAGATCAATCAGGCCTGATCATTTGCACTAGATAAGGAACATATACACACACTTTCTGCATATGTTCATATAGCAATAGAAATCTTTTAAGGACAATGGTTGCTTGTGGATGATGGTTGAGTAGATGGTTGATTGGATGATAGGATGCATTCTTCCTAACTTGAAGATTTTGGGGATGAAATCCTTTAAGGAGGGGAGAATTTAACAACCCGTATTTTAATAACGTGTTAAAACCATAAATCAAGGCAGAATTAAATTTTAAAATAAGAATCAAGGGAAACAGGCTACGCCATTGCGTTCTCTCGAAATTCTGCTTGGAAATGAGTCCGAGTTTTTGAAAATCGGAGTCCGTATGAGGGAGATATGACATTCCGAAGTTTCAGAAATTTTCAGAATCAAAAACAGCTCGAAAATTCGAATTCAAATTCGAATTCAAAACCCAAAACAGGCTAGGCGGGAAATTTCCCGCCCAGGGACCAGGTCGACCTGGGGGTCGACTGTAGTGTCGACCTCCCAGGGACCAGGTCGACCATAGTGTCGACCTGGGGGTCGACCTGCCTCCCGAACCCATTTTCTGAACCTGATGCATTCTGATGTATCTGACCTCGTTTTCTGTCCGGATTCGTCTGCCTAATCCTATTTAAACAGCCTCCTAGCCTCATTCTCTTTAAACCATTCTTCTTTAACCTTATGCTGCGCAAACTCTTGATGATCATGGCTTCTTCTTCTTCCTCTAAATTAAATTAAAAACAAATCGCGAAGACTATTTCTTGAAGACTACGGCTAGGATTTTCATATTGGGGATTTACTTCTACAATCAAATCAAGATTCAACAATTCATCGACTAGTTTCTAGACTTGACTTCTGCATCTCAATTTCTTAGACCACGATCTGTAAGTTCCAGATACTTTTAGATAAAAACTATAAACTTAATATGGGCATGTTATAAATTGGAATTGATTTATGTATGATTCATATCTATTCTTGTTTTCTTCTTGGATCTAGACTATTGGGAATATTGCTTATGACGTTGAAACTATTATTAATGGCATAAGACTATGCCTATGACTGTGAACATAAGACTATGCCTATGCCTATGACTATGAACATAAGACTATTGCCTATAACTATGATAAGGACAATTGTGGCTAATCACCTATGATTCATGACCATGAGGTTATTGCCTAGGATTGTGACTATGAAATTGGATCTAAGCTTGGCTTTCTATTTAGACCTATTTACTTTATTTATCCTTGGATCTTGATTTTGGGGATTTTTCTATTTAAGTTAGACCTATCCATGTTCTTGAACCTAGATTATTATTCAAACCTTTTCATGTTCATTATGTTATCTGATCTATATGCCTACGATGTTTTACTCAATTTATTCAGTTATGTTATGCCTTGGAAATAAATTGATAGTAGAGCAATGTTTATTATGTTATATGTGAAATTGAATGATATTCTATTTTATTATCATGTTGAGTTAGGAATTAATGAATAAGTCTACTCATATGTATATTGGAGTATAACCTATTATGACAAGTTGTGTAGTTTATCATGTTATGCAAGTTTTAGGTTGTAAAATCATATCACATATGTGACCACATGTTGGATCTACATGTTTATGTGTATATGTTAAACATATGTCATATTTCAAGATCACACATATTCATATGCTCGTGATTGATTTGCAAGTTCACATATATGTAAGTTGATTTAGTCTATGTTGCAAATTCACATATACGTATGTTGATTTAGTCTACATTGCAAGATCACACCTATGATATTCATGTTGATTATTTTGCAAGTACACACCTTTGGTGTTCATATTGACTATGCCGAGAATGCCAATTTTACACCCATGTCATGTTTATGTTAATGAATTTCTTTATGCAAATTTTATGTACGTTAAATTAAGCTAAGTTTTTAGCCTAATATTATATGTCAAAAATCATGCGGACAGAAAATTAGGCTAAGATTGTTAGCCTAATATTTCGATAGGGAAACGTTGGGAAAAATTGGTAATTATAGGAAACCTGGCATGAAACTCGCCATGAAACTTGACACGAACTTGACATGAATCTTGAACATGGACATGACACTAGAATGAACTTGAAAATGGCCAACTCGAGGTTGGGTTGAGTTTGCAGTGTAATTCTGCCCAGAACCGCCCGACAAATCCAGTTACTGCAAACAATAGGATCCAATGTGGGTAGTTGGTCATATCGCACTTGAAAACCCGAGGTCAGACTGAGCTGTGGTGTAATTCTGCCTGGAACTACCCGGCATATCCCGTGACCACAACAACAGGTATGATGTGAGAGGTTGGGGTGCATTAATGAATTAATGCCACATGATAGGGTTAAGTCATGAACATGAAAGACAACACTTAACCAACTTGATACATGATTCATGGGGCTAAGTCATGAACTTGAACGACAACACTTAGCCGATTTGACATGAGTCGTAGGCGGGTTAAGTCCCGAACTTAAATTACAATACTTAACCTATTGGATGAAAACCCTAGTTATGCGGTCCATTACAGCAGTAACCCGCTAGATGTATCATGGTACCCTGGAACTAGGCAGGGTGGGGCACGGTTACTGGGCTGATTGTAACCGACCAGAACGACGGCTGTGTTAGTGCGCCAGTGTTGGTTCAGGCGGGCTATGGTCGTGCACGTGGTCCTGAGATAAAAAAAGCAGGCACTGGGCATTAGTCGGTTTATCTGTGCATGCTTGATTTGTGCTGGTTGTTGGCACCCTAGGGCTTGATACACCCTATGGTGGACCTAGCACAGGTGACTACATTCGTGATAGGGCCGTATGACGTAGACACATGACGAGCTAGAACTTGTAGGGAGCCGATTAACTAGTGGATCGTTTCGTTGGACCTTGAAATAGGTCATTTCATAATATTGGGCCAAGGTATTATTTCATGATTAATATAAGACATGGGTTTGGATTCTAGTACAGTTGATGCAGCAAACCTTGAATATGTGATGCTATACTATATTACACTTGAATTATCATGCTATCTTAGTCTATCTTGCCCATCTTGTCATCATCCTTATGTTTACTTTCAGTTTATACATGACATGTTACCTTTATCTGTTTTTATGCTGAAAGTCACTAGGACATACCAGTCTTTATGACTGACCTGTTTCCTTTTGCCTCTTTTTCTTACGTTCCCCCCAGGTTCTCAAGGAGGAAACTCTAGCACTTAGCTTGGATTTCGCTTGCTTTCGGTTCAGCTCATGTACGGTTTGATCTTGAGCTATGCTATGGCTGCATTTCTGCTACCTTTGGGGAATTAAGCTACTTTTGTTGTTTTAAGATATGCTTCTTTATTTATGCAAGACAGAATTTGTTGTAATAAAAAATAATGACCTTGGCTATTTAATATAAAAGGTTTTGACTCTTTTTGAAAGTAATGAAATTTATCTTTTGATTCTTCCGCTGTTTTACCTATGTTATGTCTTGTAATATTTCTGTGTTTGTTTACCTCGATAACGTTTCTCCAAAACTAGTGCATTCCCTTTGTGAGTGGCCCTAGCGGAGGTGGGGTGTTACATCAACCAACTAGCTAGGTGATGACATTACAATATGACAACCGAGTTGTTGCTGTGGCACAAGACCAAAGAAGTCACCATGGAACTAAGATAGCATCCATACATAAATTTCACGAGCATAATGAAATAATGGTCGGGTACTAAATGATACGCATAACATATGGTCGGAGCTTTCAGTAAGCATGGGAGAACAAACAGAGGTATCGGCAAACGCTAACTGTAACAGCCTAGAATTTTGAATATAGATTAGTTACTTAATTAGATTTCAAAAATAGAAATTTCTGCAAATTATGGAATTTGAGCATGAAACTTTAACTATTGCGTTCGTCTAGGAATTTTTGGTCAACTTTCATGTTTGGAGTTTCAAAACGGAGTCTATATGAAAAAGTTATGGATAAAATACGAAAAACGGATGGAAATAAATAAACATAATAAATAAAATATATTTTACCATTTATAATCGATCCTCTGTAACACCCCGGAAATTCGGACCAATCAAAATTGCCGAAAATCCTTCCGTTTTAAAAACAACAATGATAGCAACCATCAAATTTTATAAGTATGAACAACATCACTAAATGCACTGGATAGAATTTAAATAAATGCCACTTATCAAAGTATTCATTTAAACCACATGGTGTTCTTTAAATACCAATTTAAAAATATTTACCATAAACTGACTATTATGCGGCTCTGGTGAGATGGACATCGATATTCATTCCTTCACACTTGATAATTACGTCAGTATGACATAAATGATAACACATTAAAGATGCACTATTACAAGATGTAATTACAAGTACCAAAAATATTTTTATTAAAATAGTACCTACATCACTACCACTTGTGACTGCCTACGTACGTTTATCTAATTGGGGAAAGCAATTAGATATAGGATCAAGCCAACGTAGTTCTTTTTTACTCAAAACATTTAAAATCAATATTTACTTCCAAAAATACTCCTTATATCAAGTAAGGGTAAAAAACTCTGCAAATACTCATTTTGAAAGATATTTGTATATCTCTTGTATAATTTCTTTTCAAAAGATAAACTCTTATGTTTTAAATACCAAAAACTTCCTTGCGATAAAATAGATTATAACTTCAAACTAATCATTAAGAAAATTTATGCTCGAAAATATTATTCTACATAAAAACATTTGTCAAAGTAATGCATTTTGATAATGCAATCAAACCATAGGTATTCTATGTCCATCTCAGTCCCTATTAATCCTTATGCTCTTGATTTCAGGACTTTATGCTAGTCACACTAAGTCGTCAATGTCCTCAATCATCAGTCGTATATGTTCTTTACTTACCGAAGCAAAGATTGCAATCAATGTAGTATGTTAAAGTCATATGCATCTTTAAATTAGAACACAAGCTTATGAAATAATAATGGATTAGATGATAAGTATACTCATATTACTCCTTGCTATCTTCATGCAAAAGTCTCATAGAACATCATATAGTACTTATCATCACTCTATAACAATCAATTATTTTCCTCGTATCATGGAAATTCGTCAATCTTCCATGTTCTTAATTTTGACACAATTTGCCTCTCTTTTAATTTGATTTAACATCCTCGATTTTTTCAGTTTGTTTATGATACTATAAGGTAGCACAAGTCCGAATTTGATAGGATTTGGAATAATTTACCATGATTGTTATACTCAAAACATCTGTAACAGCGTTTCTGTCATGCTATGAAAAGTTCTGCTTGTTTTAAAATACTTCATAGTCAATTCAAAGAAAAGACAGCGCTTCCATAAGTGCAATGACAAGTTCTTAGTGGTTTATAATGATTTTAGACTAAAAACAACTCATTACAGCGTTTCTGCGACGCTATGAAAAGTTCTAAGTAGCTTATTAAGCTTCATAACTAATTCAGAGAAAATATAGCATTTCGGAATGCTATAAAAAATTTCAAAACTCAGATTTTCTGTCTGTTTTTGGCAAAATGTTTGACGCTGTTTCTTTATGATAAAAATAGCTTTTGACTCCAAATTTTTTACAGAGAGAAGCTTTCTTAGTCTACTTAATTATCATGAAAAGAAAACCTCAAAATCTTTTACCAGTATATAAAATCAAACACCATGAAGCATTTTTAACATGTCCATTTCGGGCTGATTTTTACCTGACTTTGCGTCTAGTTTTCAGGTACACAAACGATTGAATTGAAAAAATGATACGAGTGAAAGTTGTAGCCCATTGAATTATCTTTCCAAATTGATAAGAAAATTGAAATTTCATCAAGAATTGCAAAAGTTATTCCCAAAATACCAAACGCCATTATTAGGGTTTCAAGTCCAATTATTCAATCATATATTTCTCAACTTTTCTTCAAAATATGAAATAAATATATGAAATTGTATAGTTTATATTACCTTGGACTTGAAACTTGAACTTGTATTCATTTTCTTGGCTTCTCCTAAACCTCTCTTCTTTTTCTTATCTTGGTATCATGTTTGTGATTCCATGAAAAAGAATGAACCTTTCCACCCTTTATATAGTAATTTTCATGGCTAGTTTGGTAATTTAGTTTTGGACACTTGTCCTCGTTATCTTCATGCATGCTTTATGATGAAGACACATTTCTACTTAGGTGTCTTTAGATGTTTCTACACGTGGACACCTAATGAGTTTATGTGTCTTTACCTCCTTAAATATCATGACATGTGCACCTTTCATTTTATGACACGTGTCCCTATCATTTTAACCTATTTTTCATATTCTAGAATATGTACACTTACCATTTGTATTTGTATTTATATTTTATGTACATGTACATATATGTGTTCTTATATTGTCACTGCATGTACATGATATTCTAACAACTTTTAACAAGTAAAACATCGTTTATCGACAAAACTGTTTTCGGTCACATTGTCGATATTTCTTCGAACTACTTATCTTTGTAAACAAAAATTCAACAAAATGTTTTCTACTCATTAATTATTATCTATAAAGGGATTTAATCAAGGTTATAAAATCATTAAATCCAAGTTTTATATATTTAAATACCCTTTATATTTGAATATTTACTGCCCGAAGTTTTAGGTTGTTACATTCTTCCCCCCTTAAGGAATTTCATCCCCGAAATTCTATGCAATACTTAATCAAAAGAAAAACAAATATTCGATGAAGGAAACTCTATGTATCCAGGGAATTTTCTTGAATTTATACTTTCAAAATAATTTCATAAATTGAAATCATACTTGGACATTATATGATTCGAAGCCATTTAACATTCTGTCATTCCTACAAGCTATTACTGGATCAGGGACACCATAGCTTCTTTTTATGCCCAAATTCAAGATCATGTTCTTTGCAATCCACATCGATACCCGGTCTCCTTCTCTTCTTGTGTGTTACCTATCGAAATGCACCAAAGATTCATCGTACTTCGGCTCATCCGACTCATCATCATCAAGTTAAGATGTATTCTTCATGTTGTGGTACCCATCGAAATGTGCTAGAGAGTAATCCTGACTTTCTTATTATAAAAAATTTCAAATAGACTTTCAAATAATATATTCAAAGAACTCAAACAAATTTTATAAGAAATTCTTTTGTCAAAACTATGATCATATCCATCAAAGATAACTCATCAAATATGTTTTACTCTCCTTGTTGCGGTACCCATCAAAATGTACCGGAGAGTAATAAATATCTCAAGTAATATCTTCATTTTTTTTATAATATGATTATATTCATCAAAGTGGATCCAATCTACACACTCAATATAGGATATTTTATCCTATTGCGGTCGACATCCCGTCATCAAATAATATTTACTCTACTCTGCTCGATACTAACATAGAGTAATAGTTACACTATCCAAGATCTATTATCTTATGCCGACATCCCGTCGTCAAATAGGATGTACTCTGCTCGGCTCGATACTAACATAGAGTAATATTGCACTACCCAAGATCTATTGTCTTATACCGCACATCATCATCGTCATCCGAAGGTATCCATGATTGATGAAATAACCAAAAAAAAACTTTCATAAATTTAAATATAGTATTTTCTCAAAGTGCTTTTATACTTTGTAATCATTACTTCCATATGGATAACCATTTCATTTTGGAAAATCCACTCTTTCAACTTCGAAAATCATCTTAAGTATAACCCCCTTCTTCTCTCTCTCTCACCTTTTTTCGTCAAACACATAGTTCAGTTTGCAAAAATGTTTTGAGATAGCAAACATTCAAAATTTAAAATGTGTATGATTTAAGTATTCTAGATAATTAATTTAGCATCACAATAAGATTAACTCCAACCAATCCTAATCAAGTAATCAAAAGTTATGATTGACCTACTAAGAGATGTTTTAGCAGCTTTAAGTTAGCATCATCAGTGCTAAACAACTCTAATATCATATAACGTAATGATATAATTATTTAAATAGATTTTCTTACCTTGGTTTTGCATGAATGCAGTATTCAATTTACTCCTCTTGGTATTCTTCAATTTTTTTTAGTTCCTTCCTCGACAAGTTGTTATTCCATATTCGTTGAAGCCACTCTGCTTCATCCATATCAAGTTGCTACATTCCTTTCTTACCACATTCCTTCCTCCGTTACATTATAACATAATCATATGCACTTACGATTTTGTAAAACCTCTCTATATGGTGCATGATAAAGAATCATATTGTATAAGTACTAAACAAAAGATAGGCACACAAAATTAATACTACTCATAACCCTGGCCAGAGGTATATTGCCTTACCTTATCCAGTTTTATTCATCAGATTAAGGCAACTTCATTTTAAAATTTCTAAAAATGATTTTCTAATCTTATACGAAATTTTATTTAGGCACCTAACCTAAGCTCTGGTATCACTTGTAACGCCCCAGAAGTTCAGACCAATCAAAATGGCTGAAAATCCTTCCCTTTTTAAAAATAATCAAATAATGATAGCAACCATCATATTTTATAAGTATCAACAACATCACTAAATGCACCGGATAGAATTTAAATAAATGCCACTTATCAAAGTATTCATTTAAACCATAGGGTGTTCTTTAAATACCAATTTAAGAATATTTACCATAAATCGACTATTATGTGGCTCTGGTGAGACGGACATCGCTATTCACTCCTTCACACTTGATAATTACGTCAGTATGACATAAATGATAACACATGAAAGATACATTATTACAAGATGTATAACAAGTACTGTAGCAACTTGCTATTTTTAACATCTCAAATCAGTAATAAAACCGACTCAAGACGCTAAAAAAGGCGAATCATTATTTAGCTTACGGGTTTAAAAGGAATATCACACAAAGCCAAAGAACAAAATTGTTTGTAGCGGAATAAATTTTACACAAATATCAGAGTTTTACAAAACATTTTGCACAGTGGAATAAAAATATATACATGAATTTTAAAATATAGCTTTGCACTTTAAATCGGGCTTATGCGCATACGTGCGTCTTCACGAATCCTCATCGTCGCCAGCTTCAAATCTAAGCTGTAATTACTCAGGTCTGACCCCGACCCGAGCAAACAAAAATTCAGGTAAAGTTGTATTCAAGTAAATTAACTACTTTAAAACTTGTTTTTTTTTGCAATAATTTCATTTTTTAGCTTTCATGCAGATCATAACATTAAATATATATCAAGATGCTAGATAGACCAACCCAATATGGTATAGGAACAATAAGAGATACAAACATGTATTAACACATGGCCTTAGGTGAAACAAAGCAACAAAGTAACGAGTGGAAGCATGGCAGAAGCATGGATGTTAAATATTGCAGTCACAAAAAGATTAAATGACTAACCAAGTAATGTTACACACAACTAGTAAACAGGCAGGGTAAAACATGTGCATAAATACATGCACAACTAGTACTAACTGAAATGGGCCATGCAAAAGGTACTTTTTTTTCATGTGTGACATACAAAAAAAAATTTGTTTCATTTTATACAATTGTTCAACATGAAAGGTATAAATATATGTTTAAGATCAACATGTCACTGTTACTTTGTATACATGCAGCAAGTATACCACATGAAAGCTATTTCTTCCCTTACATAAATATATTATTATATATATGTTTAGACATGTATTCACACTATTATATATATGTTTAGACATGTATTCACACTTGAGAGAAGAGGCTAGCAACTCCTATACTACACCTAAAGTTTATACAGTCAAATAAAATCAAATATCCTCTCTCTTATCAAAAAGATTTTTTTACCATAATATAAAACGCATATGCCAGGCACAAAACAAACAAGGAAAGAAACTTTTTCCCTTCTTTCAAAAGTTACAACATGCATAGTGTAATTTAACAACATACAAACTAATGCTTCTTTCAACTACTATATATTATTATTATTATTATTATTATTATTATATCTATGTGAAGAGATTTGAGTGCTGCATAGAACATATGAGCAAGGCAAAACAAAATAAAAAATAAAAATTACAAGCAACGAACATGGTAGATGATGATGTACTCAAGATAGTACACCGGTAATAAACACTTAGCAGGTGCATGGTGAGTACAAAAGGGGAAGCAACTACTACACGCATGGTGAAAAGGAACCCCAGCCATCAACAGAAAAATAATTTTATTCCCACAAATCAAGATACCCAAACTTTTAACAATTAATTTACTTGAATTTGGAATGGGTGAGAAGGTATCACCTTGAAGGCGCAGGAATAAAGATGCACATAGGAGGCCATAGGATGTGAAGCTTCCAGGCGATGGCGATAGAACATGGTCCGATCTGGGAGCGGTTGCTAGCGCTGAATAGAGACCGAGGCTGCGGTCTTCGCTCACGAGCTAAAGGGGGTTTACGGTGGATACAGGAAGTAGCAGCGAGTGGGGGAAGAACGCTGGTGATGGAGGCCGTTATGGTGAGTTTGGAAAAATCGAATTGAAGGGCAATGGCAATTTTAATTTATAGATAGGAAAAAAACTTGCTTCATATCTAACCAAATAAATAGACCAAGAGAGTGGACAGAGAAGCGCGAAAGAGTGGAATGGGTAAGGATGCACTAATTGATTTATCCATGACTTACTGTTTATGTAACACCCCGTAATTTTAAAATAGGACATAAGAGATAATTAAAGAATAATTAATCTTTAAAAAATAAATTGGATGAAACGGGTTATGCCATTGCATTCGTCTCGGGATTCTGCTTGAGATAGAGTCCGTTTTTGCGTAAAACGGATGTCGTATGAAGGAGATATGGACGAACGAAGTTGGGCAGAAAAACCGGAAACAGGCCAGAATAAACTGGTGCACTTGTGAAGTGCGCTAGTACAAAATTGCACTGGCACACCTGCCAAGTGCTCCCATACCGAGGGCAGTGCAGCACAACATTCTGGAGTGTTCTGTGATGACATGTCTTTTTCTGATTTGCTGAATGACCTGTCTTCGAGCTGTGTGGCTCTGGTTACTCCTAGACTAATCTAAAGGCTAGAATTAATCTTAGACATCTATATATATAGCTAAACCTAAACACTAACCTCATAACCCCAAAAATATGGTGTCGTCATGCTGTTCGTCTACAAGCTAGCCTAGCCTCCTCCACCTTCTCCAAACTAGAAAATCAAATCCAAACTAGTAATCAATTAGAAGAACTTCAAATCAAACGTCTACATCAAAGGATAGCTTAACAAATTCAGAAATCAAATCCCAGAATATAAGATCCATCCTTTTCTATAAGTTCAGTTATTATTTAGATTTAAACATCTAATAGAAATCATGACTGTAATAATTGAAACTAGAAAAATGCCTAATTCTGATTCGTGCCTATCCTTTTGTCAAATCTGAATTGCTTATGCCTAGGAGACTATTGTGATTGATGTAATGACATCTATCATGCCTATGAGACTGTCGTGACTGATAAAACCTATCACGCCTATGAGACTGTTGGACTAACATAATAGAACCTATCATGCCTATGAGACTGTTGTGTCTGACATAATAAAACCTATCATGCCTATGAGGCTATTGTGATTGACATAATGGAACCTATCATGCCTATGAGACAGTTGTGGTTTATATAATGGAACCTATCATGTTGTACATCCCACACCTATGAGACTATTACGATTAGAATAATGGGACTTATCATGTTGTACATAAAAATTAGTGATTCTCTTAAGTCCAATTCTATCTAATCTTTATACTTATGGTGTAAATTGCTTAGCTTGTCTACACATATTGTTAATGTACAACATTGAAACATGATTCTTGAATTGGGTACATCTTTACATGCCTATTTTTCCTTATGTCAACTCTTATGCTCCTTCCCTATTTTCCCCCTTTTTACTTGCTTTTGTGAATACTAAGTTCATTTGGAACTTAGATTGAATCTCGTTGTACGTGTGATTATAATGTGGGGATAATTCGGTATGATTTAATTTAGTAGATTTTGGGCATGACAAGAGAATGTGGCATAAACTTGTATTGACTGGACTTGTGGAAAATTGACACATAGATTCAGACATGTATGACAAATATGTAAACTGGCTAAAGATGAACATGCCTAACCCGAGGTTAGATTGAGTTGCGGTGTAAGACTGCCCGGAACCGCCCGACACATCCAGCTACCGCAACAATATAGATCTAATGTGAGAGGTTAACGCAATTGAACCCAAAAACCCGAGGTTAGATTGAGTTGCAGTGTAAGGCTGCCCGGAACCGCCTGGCACATCCAGCGACTGCAACAATATAGATCTAAGGTGAGAGGTTGGTGCTTTAATGAATAAATTAAAGCTAAGAAACAGACAGGCTAAGAATGGTAGGGTTAAGTTAATCATAGCAACACTTAAACAATATAACATGATGTGTGATAGGGCTAAGTAACACAAGAGGGGAGCACTTAACCAATGCAACATGACAAGTGGTAGGGTTAAGTAACACAAGAGGGCAACACTTAACCAATGTAACATGACCAGTGGTAGGGTTAGGTTAACACTTAACCAATGAACGGGTGGGGTTAAGTTAATGGGAAATACCTAACCAATATAATATGATGAATGAACATGATTAAGTTAATAGAAAATACTTAGCCAATTACAAGATGATGAATGAGAAGAGTTAAGTTAATAAGAAACACTTAACCAACTTGACATGGCATGTGGATGGGTTAAGTTAACTTGAATGGATGGACAACACTTAGCAAATTTTGGGTGTTTACGAATAGACCCTAGAAATCCCTAGTAACGGGGACCCATTTCAGTAGTAACCCACATAGATGTATCATGGTACCCTAAAACTAGGCAGGGTAGGGCACGATTACTAGGCTGATTATAAGCAGTCAAAATAGCGGTAGGCGGTGCTGCAGTGTAGTTTCGACGGAGTATGGGCGTGCACGTGCTCCGGAGTGGAAAGGCAGGCACTGAGCATCAGTAGTATACACTGTGCATCTAGAATTTGTGTCGGGTTGCTATCATAGGGATTGATACACCTTATGGTGGGACCAGCGTAGGGTATCTACGCACAAAAGAGGGTCGATTAACATAGACCAAAGGAAAGTTAATACAAGTAGGGAGCCGATCGATAGGGTAGTAAGGGTACATCTACATCTTCAGGGCAATTAGGCTGGTTGAGGTAAGATCCTCATACTAGATGTACACCTGAAGGCTACCACAATTGCGGGTTTGGGATCACCTCATTTTATAACACATGATACTAGTTGGGGCACTGGTAGAGGATACAGATCCTTTTTCATAGGATACTAGTTGGGACACTAGTAGGGAATATGAATCGTTCTATAAAAGACACTAGTTAGGATGCTAGTTGGGTGGTGCAGAGAAAATAGGAAATCAGAGAAAGAACCGAAGCGCATTCAGTGTATCTTACCTTGTTAAATCTAACGATCATCATTTGTTGTCTTGCTATGCTTATTATCGTGGTTATGTTCTAGTATCTAGTTTATTCATGTCATGATCCTTTTACCTATTTACATGCTGAATAATCACTGGAATTACCAGGCTTTATGTCTGACTATGTTTTGTTTCGCTTTCTTTTCTTCCGTTCCCCCCCAGGTTCACAGGGAGTGAATATTACCACTTAGCTCACTTTTCTTTCTAAGCTCGAACATAGATGATGTATTGCTTTAGACTCTCTTTTCCACTACTATGGCTGGCTCATGCTTTATTGGGGAATATCATTATCATTTCATGCTTCTTTATTTTGTTAAACAAGACAGACGCTTTGTTGTAATGGGTATTGGTATTTTGGTGCTGGAAATCAATCTTTGTACAAGTTGTTTTACCAAGTTGTTGTTTTATCAATAAAGTAAAGTTTATTTATTTTCCGCTGTTTAAATTTTGTCTGTTTTGTAATTTATCTATTCTATACACTTATGACGCTCCACTGAAGTTAATGCATTCCCTTTGTGAGTGACCTTAACGGAGGTGGGGTGTTACACGTGGTATCAGAGCTGAAGGTTACCAGAATAGATAAAGGATTTTGAAACCTATTTTCAAAAGCATTTTTATGGAGAAGTATTTTCAAAAACATGTTTTAAAGAAGTTTTTTTCAAGAGTAAAGTATTGTTTTTAAAAGGCATATTTTCCAAAGCCATGAGCACAATCTTTCAATTCTCTATTTGAATCTCTTCTTCCTTTCTTTCCTCCATAGTTTCGAAGGCATACGACACATGTTGAGGGCGAAGTAGTTCCCAACCTCCATCTGTGGCCGCAGTAGTTTCACCTGCGGCTAATCTTCTTTCAGGCTTTGTAGGTTGTCGTGCGATGGAGGTATTTTCGAGGAACTTGTCAACAAGCTACACAAGGATCATAAGGATGAGAACAAGAGAGTTTGGGCTAAGGAGCACAAGCCCAAGGATAGAAAGCTTGTTGATATGGCTTAATCCACGCAGAAGGAGAAAGGTGAAAAGAAAGAGGCAAAAGTGGAGGAATCACAAACAAAGGATTAGAATATAAGAAGGGTGGAGGAAATAATAGATCCTGCAACAGGTGGAAGTGTCTTTTTTGTGGTATAGCGGGTCATTTAATTGTAGGAAGAAGAAGACAGGCAGTTGTTTTCAGTATAGTGAAGCAGGGCATCTTATCAAGGATTGTCGAAGGACAAGGACAAGGGAAAAGGACATAATCTTTTAGCGGGCAATTGCATGCTCTCACTGCTAGTGTACCTAAGAGAGGTAGGAACGTTTCTGTTGAAAGTTTAGTTTTTCTTTTCAATCATCCTGTTAGAACTTTGTTCGATTCTAGCACTTCACCTTCTTTTCTATCTACTTCCATAATTGAGTCTCTGCACCTTAGTACTTGTATAGTAGAAGATCCCATTATTGTCTCAAATCCAATTGGTGGTTCGGCTCATTTATCTATGATTTGTTTGGATTTGGGAATATCTATACTAAGCGTTGAGTTTAGATGTAATGCTTACGTTTTTGGTTTCGTGGGCTATGGGTTGATTCTAGGGATGGATTGGTTATCTAGTAATGGTGCCATTCTCAATTGTGAAAGGAGGGAAGTTAGAATTTTGGCTCACCTCAGTAGTACCCTCGAAATCTCGTGTAACCCTAAAGGTTTTGTTATGCTTAGTTTCCTAGGATCTCTTGATACATCTGTTGACAATTTGCAATCTGTTTAAGTACTCCATGAGTATCCCGATGTCTTTGATGAGGGTTTACCCCCAAAGCGTGAAATAGATTTCCGCATATAATTGGTTGATAATGCCAAACCAGTGCATTACCTGTACGACACATGGCTCCAATGGAGAGGAAGGAGCTCAGCAAGCAAGGTAAAGAGTTACTTGAGAATGGGTTTATTTGGCGAAGTATTTCTGAATGGGGTGCTCCAGCAGTGTTTGCTACTAAGGCGGATGGTTCACTTCACTTATGCACGGATTATAGAGAATTAAACAAGCTGACTAAGAAAAAGAGGCACCGACTTCCAAGAATAGACGATTTGTTTGACTAGCTTGTAGGTGTGTCTGTTTTCTCCCAACTAGATTTGGCTACAGGGTTTCATCAGCTAAGAGAAGCTTAGGACAGTATAGACAAGACTGCTCTTAGGACCCTTGGCGGTTTCTTTGAGTGGCTCGTCATGCCTTTCAGTTTGACGAATGCACACGCTTATTTTGATGACTTAATGAGTAGGGTGTTTAGGGAGTTCCTTAATAAGTTTGTA
Organism: Allium sativum; assembly: GCA_030737875.1. Classification (NCBI taxonomy): domain Eukaryota; kingdom Viridiplantae; phylum Streptophyta; class Magnoliopsida; order Asparagales; family Amaryllidaceae; genus Allium; species Allium sativum. The sequence goes on along the minus strand of CM060927.1, from coordinate 190,911,506 downwards.
GAAGTCTTCGTGGACGATATCTTGATTTTCTCAAAGAACAAGGTAGAACATGTTTTGCATTTAAGAGAAGTCATGGATACACTTCGAGCACATCAAATTAAGGCGAAATTATCCAAAATGTCCTTTTTGGAGAGAAGAAGTAAGGTTTCTAGGATATGTGGCGTCCAAAGAAGGGATAGCAGTAGATCCCGCAAAAGTAGTTGCGGTGCAAGACTGAAAGGTCCCAAGGATTGCAACAGAAGTAAGAAGCTTTCTTGGACTAGCGGGTTAATATAGGAAGTTCATTAACAACTTTGCAAAGGTATTAGCCCCACTTACTGGATTAACGAGGAAGAATCTAACCTTTGCTTGGGATATTGATTGTGAGGTCGCTTTCCAACGATTGAAGAGGGCTCTTGCAACGACCCTAATTTTGACTTTTACCTTACGGTAGTAAAAGGTTAACGGTATACACGGATGCATGCAGCACAGGACTAGGCGCCATTTTGATGTGAAAAGGAAGGGTAAGGTCATAGTGGATGCCTTAAGAAGAAAAAGGTTGACTTCAAGTCCTCTTTATGTGAAAAGGAAAAGTCCAGAATACCCATCAACCTTTGATTTTAAAACCTTCGGTTAAGTTAGTAGTTGGCATCGCTAGGAGTAAGACCTAAACTTTTGGATCAAATAGGGACTTCACAAAGAAAAGACTTTCAGATAGTTGACGCAATGGGTAAGTTAAGTACAGAAGAAGCCTCTAATCACCTTAATAATTACACTTGGCAACATGGTTAGCATCTGTTTATTTTCAAGAGATAGTTCTTCCACATGAAATACCCTCTAGTGAATTTTGAAGACCCTTTGAGGAAATGTTTGCATGACACAGCAGAAGTTGCAGTCCCAAGTTTACTAGAAGGAGAAGAGGTGGAACGAGAGGACAGTCAGAGCACAATGGGGTGAAGCTCAAGAAGATGCGACTTAGAAAGCTGAAGACTAGATACGCGCATCATACCCTTTTTTGAAGGTATACCTTGATCTCTCTTTTTCTGTAAAGTTTACTTGCATGCTAGTCTTTATCCTTTAAGTATATCCTCTCGGTCCTATCATCGATCCTTAGGTAGAAGTCAATGATGTAAACATGTGTTTGAGACATGTTATGTTTGGTGGATGCAAGTGGATGTAAGTGTTTGCTAGTGGTTGCTCGTGGGTGCGTATACACACATTAGGCACTAGATTGGCTCAGTCACTTCCATATTGCATATGCATGAGTGGATTTATATATATATGGATTGAAACTTGATGTGTTATCATATGGATGTTGCATTTGAATGTATGGTTGTGCACTAAAATAGAAATGATATGTATCAATAGGGTTCTTTTGCATACATAATGGACGCATGGCACTATCATGAATGCATTAAGGAGGTCAACTGAATCAGTAGACTGCCTGATTTTGCATTAGATAAGGACATATACACACTATGCATATTATCATGAAAGCATTAGAAACCTCTTTAAGGACAATGAATGCCTGTGATTGAATGGTTGAGTAGATGGTTGTTGGATGGTTGGATACACATTCTTCTTGACTTGAAGATTTCGGGGACGAAATCCTTTAAGTGGGGGGAATGTAACACCCCGTAATTTTAAAACGGGATATAAGAGATAATTAAAGAATAATTAATTTTTGAAAGAAGAATTGGTGAAGCGAGTTACGCCATTGCGTTCGTCTCGGGATTCTCCTTGAGAGAGAGTCCGTGTTCGTAAAACGGATGTCGTATGAAGGAGATATGGACGAACGAATTTGGGCAGAAAAACCGGAAACAGGCCAGAATACACTGGCGCACTTGTGAAGTGCACCAATACAAAATTGCACTGGCACGCCTGCCAAATGCGCCCATACCGAGTGCAGTCCAGCACAGCATTCTGGAGTGTTCTGTGATGACGTGTTTTTTCTGATTCGCTGGATGACCTGTCTTCGAGCTGTGTGGCTCTGGTTACTCCTAGACTAATCTAAAGGCTAGAATTAATCCTAGACAGCTATATATACGTAGTTAAACCTAAACCCTAACCTCGTAACCTTAAAACTATGGTGCCGTCATGCTGTTCGTCTACAAGCTAGCCTAGCCTCCTTCATCTTCTCCAAACTAGAAAATCAAATCCAAACTAGTAATCAATTAGAAGAACTTCAAATCAAAAGTCTACATCAAAGGATAGCTTAACAAATTCAGAAATCAGATCCCAGAATACAAGATCCGTCCTTTTCTGTAAGTTCAGTTATTATTTAGATTTCTACATATAATAGAAATCATGATTGTAATAATCAGATCTAGAAAATGCCTAATTCTGATTCGTGCCTATCCTTTTGTCAAATCTGAATTGCTTATGCCTATGAGACTATTGTGATTGATGTAATGACACCTGTCATGCCTATGAGACTGTTGTTACTGATAAAACCTTTCATGCCTATGAGACTGTTGGACTGGCATAATAGAACCTATCATGCCTATGAGACTATTGTGACTGACATAATAAAACCTATCATGCCTATGAGACTATTGTGATTGACATAATGGAACCTATCATGCCTATGAGACTGTTGTGGTTTATACGATGGAACCTATCATGTTGTACATCCTATGCCTATGAGACTATTGCGATTAGAATAATGGGACTTATCATGTTGTACATAAAAATTAGTGATTCTCTTAAGTCCAATTCTATCTAATCTTTATACCTATGGTGTAAATTGCTAACCTTGTCTACACATATTATTAATGTACAACATTGAAACATGATTCTTGAATTGGGTACATCTTTACATGCCAATTTTTCCTTATGTCAATTCTTATTCTCCATCTCTATTTTCCCCTTTTTACTTGCTTTTGTGAATGCTAAGTTCATTCGGAACTTAGATTGAATCTCGTTGTACGTGCGACTATAACGCGGGGAAAATTGGGTATGATTTAATTTAGTAGATTTTGGGCATGACAAGAGAATGTGGCATAAACTTGTATTGACTAGACTTGTGGAAAATTGACACATAGATTTGGACATGTATGACAAATATGTAAATTGACTAAAGATGAACATGCCTAACCCGAGATTAGATTGAGTTGCGGTGTAAGTCTGCCCGAAACCGCCTAGCACATCCAACGACCGCAACAATATAGATATAATGTGAGATGTTAGCGCATTTAATCCCAAAAACCTGAGGTTAGATTGAGTTGCAGTGTAAGGCTGCCCGGAACCGCCTGGCACATCCAGCGACCGCAACAATATAGATCTAATGTGAGAGGTAGGTGCTTTAATAAATAAATTAAAGCTAAGAAACATACAGGCTAAGAATGGTAGTATTAAGTTAATCAAAGCAACACTTAACCAATAACATGATGTGTGATAGGGTTAAGTAACACAAGAGGGCAACACTTAACCAATGTAACATGACAAGTGGTAGAGTTAGGTAACACAAGAGGGCAACACTTAACCAATGTAACATGACAAGTGGTAGGGTTAATTAACACAAGATGGCAACACATAACCAATGTAACATGACCAGTGGTAGGGTTAGATTATCATTTAACCAATGAACGAGTGGGGTTAAGTTAATGGAAACACCTAACAAATATAATATGATGAACGAACAGGGATAAGTTAATAGAAAACACTTAACAAATTACAACATGATGAATGAGAAGGGTTAAGTTAATAATAAACACTTAACCAACATGACATGGCATATGGATGGGTTAAGTTAACTTGAATGGATGGATAACACTTAGCCAATTTGGGGGGGTATACGAATAGACCCTATAAGACCCGAGTAACGGGGACCCATTTCAGCAGTAACCCACATAAAAGTATCACGGTACTTTGAAACTAGGCAGGGTAGGACACGATTACTGGGCTGATTATAAGCGGTCAAAATAGCGGCCGGGGGTGTAGCAGTGTAGTTCCAGTGGAGTATGGGCGTGCACGTGCTCCGGAGTGGAAAAGCAGACACTGGGCATCAATTGTATACACTGTGCATCTAGAATTTTTGTCGGGTTGCTATCATAGGGATTGATACACCTTATGGTGGGACCAGCACAGGGTATCTACACGTAAGAGAGGGACGATTGACACAGACATAAGGAAAGTTAATACAAGTAGGGAGTCGATCGATAGGGTAGTAAGGGTACATCTAACATCTTCATGGAAATTAGGCTGGTTGAGGTAAGATCCTCATACTAGATGTACACCTAAAGGCTACCACAATTGCGGGGTTGGGATAACCTTATTTTATAACACAGGATACTAGTTGGCACACTAGTAAGGGATACAAATCCTTTTTCATAGGATACTAGTTGGGACACTAGTAGGGAATACAAATCATTCTATAAAAGACACTAGCTAGGATGCTAGTTGGGTGATGCAGAGAAAATAGGAAATCAGAGAAAGAACCGAAGCATATTCAGTGTATCTTACCTTGTCAAATCTAAAGATCATCATTTGTTATCTTGCTATGCTTATTATCATGGTTATGATCTGGTATCCAGTTTATTCATGTCATGATCCTTTTACCTGTTTACATGCTGAATAATCACTGGACTTACCAGGCTTTATGTCTGACTCTGTTTTGTTTTGCTCTATTTTCTTCCGTCCCTCCCCCCTCCCCCAGGTTCACAGGGAGGGAATATTACCAGTTAGCTCAGTTTTCTTTCCAAGCTCAAAAATAGACGATGTGTTGCTTTGGACTCTCTTTTCCACTGCTATGGATGGCTCATGCTTTATTGGGGAATATCATTGTCATTTCATGCTTCTTTATTTTGTTAAACAAGATAGACGCTTTGTTGTAATGGGTATTGGTGTTTTGGTGCTGGAAAACCATCTTTGTACAAGCTGTTTTATCAAGCTGTTGTTTTATCAATAAAGTTTTATCTATTTTCCGCTGTTTAAATTTTGTTTGTTTTGTAATTTATCTGTTCTATACACTTATGACGCTCCACTAAAGTTAATGCATTCCCTTTGTGAGTGACATTAACGGAGGTGGGGGGTTATAGTTTATATGAATCAATAAAACAAAATAGATATTTTCCGAATCCACATTTAATTTCTTTTTATACGGCTGAACATTGCTCTTTATGGATGTGTATTCCCTTCCATTAAAGAAGGAATTTTCTTTAAGTGATTTGAACATGCTTTTTACGTTTGATTTATATTTATAAAGACGTTTCACTTATGTTGTGTGCCCCAAAAATGCATATATATTTTTATAATTAGTTTGTTTTCAAAGATTGCACTTAAAAAAAAATCAATGCATGCAAATGCATAAAATAATGGGATGAAAATAATGCATGCATGAAAGGATATAGGGAAATAAATTAATAAAATGAAGGGAAATAAATTAATAGATAAAGGAATGAAATGAATGTGCTTAATATAAAAAGGAAAACATTTATGTTATATAAAACATTTTATACTACATATTATATGCAAACATTAAAACATGTTTAGGGAAGAATAGGAAAAATAGTAATCATTTATTTATATATGCAGTCAGTAAAACGTTTTGTATTTTGAGTAGACATTTCACAAAAAGGAGCGAGGAAAGTAAAAAGGGGTTGGTAACTAAGCATTTATGTTATACTATATGTATTATATGTAATACAAAATATTACAACTTGATATAAATAAAAGAAATGGAATGGCGACTGTAACGATCCGGCTTTCTGCTCGGTTTTTGCCGGTAATTAAACAAACTTAAACCGTTCACAAAGACGGATTGTTAGGGGCACTTACACATTTGCACAAAATTAAAGCAACTTTTCCATTATCATTAAAATAATATTACATCAGAGTTACAAGAGGTACATCAGAGTACATTGGTTACACAGCGGAAAAGATACAAAACTCAGCGGAAGAATGCGAATGCTCCAAACATAATAGCTGCAGTTAAACCAGAATCCTGCCCCAATTAACTCCAAGGCTAAATCTGCGAACCAAACTACTAGGCTGTCCATGTAAAAATTATGGGCACCCAGAGTTTAGCTGTGGGAACAATAAACTCCAGGTCAGTCGTGGGGCTGGTGTGAGAACTCAAAACAGTTGTCTTTAGGGTTTATTTTAAAGTTAGGTAATTCACTGGACCACGCCGCCAATGCGGAACGGGTTTACTCCATGTGAATACCACTGCATAGAAATCCGCAATGAATTTTAGAAAAAATGAAGCTATCATAAGCTCGTCTCACTTCACACAATGCAAGCACACACTTAATGGGTGAATTTTGCCTTATGATAACCAAAAATGCCTTCATACATGAAAATCCTCTTTTACTACTATATATAGTATGAAAAACCTTTTTCGCAAATAAATGTATTAATCCTATCCAGCATAATGCCCCATCCCATTATACTGACAATCATACTGGTAACCAGCAGGCTATACAATCAAAACCGTACGGGCTCGTAGTGGAGATTGGGTTTCGAACTTGATGGTTCCTAGTACGAAAGATCATTCGTGGGCTCACAAACTTTCTTGCGCGCATCATCCCAGTACTCGCGGATAACGTCCAGACTCGGACTGCGTTGTACTAACCCACCATACATGAATCAGAGTACCTAAAAATAGCATCCCAGATTGGAGACTTCGCAGTAGCCTTTCATCATCACATCCCGGTGCACCGAATATAAGAAACAAACATAAAAATCTGACCACTAGTTTACTATCAATCCGGGGTGTGAGGTTCGTCGAGGTCACGATATACGCAAAGCTACGCTTAAATAAGCCATGCTTTGATAATCCATAGCTCATCACATAACTTAAGTATGCCGCATTGTCCATTCACTACGCATAACTGATTTCTATCAATATATAACCTCTAAGCTCATACGTCATAGAGAAGGGTGTCAAGCAAGAGAATAAATTCTCCGCCACCAAGCAGATATATATTAATAAAGATCTGTGCTGCGTAGTCAATTACAATGCCAGACATACAATCCATACATGTTCGTTCTAGGTCTGAATGAAACAACAATCCGGAATTCCTTCATAACGTTTGGACTTCTTGCCACTTAGCTAATATATAAAATCCATCTGCGAATGGGAGCCAGCCATTCGAGACATTCAGCAAGTCGCCCTTACGACACGAAGGGTCCCATTCTTCAATGCTGCCTCCAATGTCTTCAATTGCTCCACAACGTCGTATTATAACTTGGAATGGTTTTCAGACATGATTTCGATCTTGGTCTTTTCAAATAATAAGCACAATTAAAAACACAATCACGGAACACACATGCTTTCTACCTAATCTCCTTCCATTTTGGATTTCGTTAAACTAAACTTCTTTAAATCTATTCTCAAATTATCTTTAACCAAATCCATATTTAACCCTTCTTCTTTAAAACACATCCCTTAAATCCAAGATAATCTAGCCCCAAAGCCTTAATTAATTTTCCGTTTGATAACTCGTTTTTAAAAATCCAGTTTCCTTTGAAAACCCATACCCCACATTTCAACCCTAGTTTCCAATTAAATTCATTTTCCAACATTCCTTTCTTTAATCTTAACTAAAAGATTATACTTTCTTTTCAATTCCTCACTTTTAATTTCCTCAAATCAAAGATCTGATTAAATCCTCAAATTACGATATGAATTTCCATAACTCAAATCTCATTGGGTTTCAAGAATGATAGTATTGAAGATATGATTCATGACAAAACCCAAATCAATTGATATTTGAGCATAAGTTACACAGAAATCGTATCTACTTATATTCGATATCAATTCTCATAATCAACGAATACTATAAGTGGAATAACGATATAATAATATCTTCCAAGTTCCTCAAATAGTATACATATACACCAAAGAATTACATATCAAATATACAAAGATATTTCTATCCAACTTATCCCAATCAAATTGGAAAACCCGTATCTTAATTTAAAGATTTACCCAAACCTTTGACATTAAATCTGGATAGAAATATCATCTACTTATACTTAATACTAATCTCTGTATCCAACTCATATTATAAGCAGAATAATGGCGAACTACCTTTTAAATTCCTCCAACAGTAAGAGTCATCATCTACCGGATTAATATCAAACATCCAAAAGATTTCTCTCTAACCATATCCAATTACTAAAAACCCGTTTTAATATTAAATAAATCAATTTGAATTCCATTTAAAGTATTTCCAATATTTTGAACTTTTGAAAAAAATCCATAAATCATTTTAAAATGATTTCTTGTAGTTCGGAAAATTGTTTGTGGGTTAAAAACTTCAAAATAGATTGTTTTCGAAGAAAGCGTTACAATATTGTTTTCAAAAGCGTTACAAAAGCATTACAAAACAGTTATCTTAATTACTTCGATCAAAACATCGCTTTTCTTAGACAAAACTTAAAATTTACAATTCAAAACATTTTTTTACATAACTTATAATGATTTTAACATTTTTTAACATTTTTAGAAACATTAAAAAATGGTTGTTTATGGTTATGGTCGATAACTTCTCTTACAACGATCTTTTCAAAAATGGTTTTAAACATAACTTGAAAATTATAACTCGAATTTAAAAACTACTTTCACTCATTTAAAAGCTCTTGTTAATATAAATCAATTGTTTTTCATTTCTTGGAAATCCGATTTAGATTGCAAAAGTTATAAGCGTTTAAAGTTGCATCTAAACTACATAAATTGTCGTTATGCAACAAGCTCTATTTTGACAATAATAACCATTATTCAATGATACTTCAAAATATCTTAGAAATCCATTATATCCTTATATAACCCTTTTAAAATCATTTAAATTTAGTTTCCAAATTATTTTGGATCTAAAATTCAACTTTCATAAATTCCAATTCATTTCTAAATTCAAATAATTTCAAATTAACCTTCCCATTCGTCGGATCAGTTAGGGATAGCCAGGGAGAGCAGGAAACTTTATTTCCAAACCCAAAGCCTAGACACTATCCTCTCTATCATCCTAGAATGTTCCGATATTTATTTATTCATTTAAAGGACTTTAACAATATATATGAATTCATACATATGGTCTTTTCCAATTATTAATCTTCAATTTCAATAATGATATTGTTTTTAATTATGAAGGAGATTTGTCGATCACCACTGTGATAACATAATTGTTGTGTCATAGTGTGTGCAAAACAACATAAACAACCATTTAAACATCCATAGCAACTATCATCAACATTATTCAATAAATCATAATTGTGAACAAGCGTTATAGCACTAACGCTTTATAGTGTGTATTCTAAACTTCGCATCCATCATCCATCACAACAAATATCAATCATCATTAACCAATAACAATTCATTACTATATTTAAATTAGTCTAGCTACGAATTAAATATATAAACAGTGGTTAAAGAGTTCTCACCTAATAGCTTCTGAAAACTTCGCGGTAGGCGAGCCTAGCTAAGCTAACCGTCGGACAGTATTTCAGCGCAACGTCTTCTTTACCAATATATTTATATATATATATATATATAATATAATATACACTAATCTCTCTTTATATTTTAAGAGGAGGATAAGAATGACGAACTTTGGCAAGGTGGCGGTGGAAATGAGGAAGACTTATGCCATGGAAACCATGGCCGTAAGCTTTAAGAAGAAGGTGGAGAGGAGGAAATGGAAATTGAATGGTAAAAAATGGAGAGAGAGCCTCCTTATATAGGAAAGGAGGAGTAAGGAGGTAAAGAGACATAAGGGGGCAAGTGGCAATCATGCATGAAAGGGAGCATGCATAAAGACATGTGTCTTAACACTTGTCTTAAGAAGAAAAAAGAACTTTTGGTAGCACTTTCTTTTGAATGTTATGAAAACTAAAGGCAACACTTAATTCTAACGCTACTAATTCGTGTTATGGTTTGGCAAATCCGATCGAACGACAAATAGTATCAATAAATCCAAACTCATTAATAATCATTCTCATTTATAATTCAAGTAAAATCTATCACATAACTTATCAAATTATTAAATACTCTTAACCATATATATTTATATCAAATTCAAATATAAATTCATATTAAGTAATAAAAATTCCAATTTTATATTGGTTAAAAATTCTGGATCGTTACATTCACCCCCCTTTAATACTTTTCGTCCTAAAAAAGGAAAGGGAATTGTAACTACTTATTCGACAAATTCAAGATTAAAATTATTTATACCAAAGCTCCATGTTCTCATATGTATTAATGGATAACCATATCTACATGTCCTCCTACGATAACCTCCAGTTACCTATTATATTCGATTCATCGTTTACTAGGCCAATTACTTATACTCAACTATTTACTGCTTTCAAAAAAATTCAGACTTATAAATTATGCTCTTAGATATTATCTTACAAATGCAAAGGTTATGAAAATTATTCCTTTTCAGTTTCCAAAATTTACTATTATTCGTTACACGGAAAACTTGATCATCTCCAAACTCAGATTTTCTAAACGTTTCAGTTTAGGTAATTTATTCTTACTTGCCAAAATCTTTTAATCAAATTGTGAGACTTAATTCATAAGGTATTTATGCTTTCTTAAACAGTTCCTTTTGTTGCCAGAATATACTTTAGAACTTATCGACTTGTCCAAAATCGTCGATAATTCCAATCTTCCCATATATACCCTTAATTGAATTCAATAACTTTTTTATTAGAATAAGATCTATTTGGATGTATGATAGAATATATTGAAAAGATTAAAAAGAAGTTATTTTTTTATATATAATTAACATCATATTTATTCATGCATCCAACTTTTCAGAGATAATTCCCTAGGGTCAAAGAGCTTGCTCTGATTACATAATTCTTGCATTCCTTCTTCACTTATGACGGCGGGTGGTATTGCTTTAGCTGTCTTTCTCCCTTCTTTAACTGACAATCCTAGACTACATGCCCTACTTTTCTGCATCGGTAACACTTCTTTTCTTTTGTTAGGTTCATGGGTTTCTTCTTTGTTTTTGGACACTTACATATAAAATGTCCTTTCTTCTTGCATTTGAAACAAATTATGTCTTCTTAAATGGTTTTCTTTTGTATTCTTTCTGGGCATAAAACAGCAAAATGTCCTTCTTGACTACGTCTATAACAATAGATACCTTTGAATTTCCCCAATCTAAGGCTTTCTTCCTTTTCTTTTCGATTATGAGCTTTGTTTTCTTGTTTTAGGGTCATCCACCATTCAGTACCTAATAAACCAAACTCCATCTTTGCTCCTATAAGGAAATTTTGTTGAAAAATCCAGCTTACCCTCCTCTTAATTTACTGGCTTATTCCTTACTAACAAGTTTACCTGGTATAGTTCTTACAGTCCAATCAAATTTTCACTTTTCTATTTAAGTTCATATCAATTTACCAAACAATTTCAAACACTTATGTAAATGGATTTAAGTATATATTGATGTTTTAATCGGGATCATATTGTCATCCCCCTTTCGAAACTCGAAAATACATACTGATGATGCTGCAGTCATCAACAGAATCATCTTCAAGTGAATTGAGTGTGATTCTATATCAATCTAGTGTACTCAAGACTTCATATATATGTTAGCTAGGTGTATATTCAAAATCTTCTTATACCCGATAGTCCAACCTCAACATCGAATACAATACTCAAATTCTAATTTTTAATTTCTAATCATATTAATTAGTTACCTTAACAAATTTGACCCAAGTTTATCGATATTTCGAAATCCCCAATAGAAATTAAGTCCAAAAGGCATTTGTACTCGGATCGTTTTCCTGATCAGTGGAAGGGGCTTAATTACCATGCCATAAGAGGTATTTTATGTGTAATTATAATCACAAAATGTAAACTTAACCTTAATCATTTGATTAAGTATCCAGGTTATAATTAACCATATATTTCCAAAATATGTTTGTTTCTTAAATTAAAACTTTTCAAAACTTATTTCATATTTTCAAATACGCTCTCTCAAATATAATACTTCAAAATCTGATTCTAGGGCATTACTAACCCTATCTCCAATGAGATATATAACTCTGATGAGTCTTTCCATTTGTTCAAATGTGTCATACCCTATTGCTTTGTATAAACCAAAGTTCTGATACCACTATGTAACGACCCGACTATTTGCTCGGTTTTGGTCGATAATTGAACCAGCTTAAACCGTTCACAAAGACAGATTGTTAGGGGCACTTACACATTTGCACAAAATAAAAACAATTTTTCCATTATCCTTAAAATAATATTACATCAGAGTTACAAGAGGTACATCAGAGTACATCGGTTACACAGCGGAAAAGATACTAAACTCAGCGGAAGAATGCGAATGCTCCAAACATAATAGCTCCAGTTAAACCAGAATCTTGGTCCAACTAACTCCAAGGCTAAATCTACAAACCAAACTACTAGGCTGCCCGTTTAAAAATTATGGGCACCCAGAGTTTAGGTGTGCGAACAATAAACTCCAGGTCAGTCGTGAGACTGCTGTGAGAACTCAAAATAGTTGTCTTTAGGGTTTATTTTAATGTTAGGTAATTCACCGGACCACGCCGCAAATGTGGAACGGGTTTACTCCATGTGAATACCAGTGCATAGAAATCCACAATGACTTTTTGAAAAAAATGAAGCTATCATAAGCTCGTCCCACATCACACAATGCAAGCACACACCAAATGGGCGAGTGTTGCCTTATGACAACCAAAAATGCCTTCATACGTGAAAATCCTCTTTTACTACTATATATAGTGTGAAAAACCTTTTCGCAAATAAATGTATTAATCCTAGCCAGAATAATGCCCCATCCCATTATACTGACAATCTTCCCGGTAACTAGCAGGCTATACAATTAAAACCGTACGGGCTCGTAGTGGAGATTGGGTTTCGAACATGATGGTTCCTGGTACGAAAGATCATTCGTAGGCTCACAAACTTTTTTGTGCGCATCATCCAAGTACTCGCGGATAACGTCCATACTCCGTTATACTAACCCACCATACATGAATCTGAGTACCCAATAAATAGCGTCCCAGACTGGGGACTTCGCAGTACCCTTTCATCATCACATCCCGGTGTACCGAATATACGAAACAAACATAAAAATATGACCACCAGTTTACCATCAATCCGGGGTGTGAAGTTCGTCGAAGGTCACGATATACACAAAGCTACGCCTAAATAAGCCATGCTTTGATCATCCATAGCTCATCACATAACTTAAGTATGCCACATTGTCCAATCATTACGCATCAATGATTCCTATCAATATATAACCTCTAAGCTCATACGTCTTAGAGAAGGGTGTTAAGCAAGAGAATAAATTCTCCGCCACCAAGCAGATATATATTAATAAAGATCAGTGCTACGCAGTCAATTACAATGTCAGACACACAATCCATACATGTTCGTTCTAGGTCTGAACGAAACAACAATCCGGAATTCCTTCACATACGTTCGGGCTTCTTGCCACTTAGATGATATATAAAATCCATCTGCGAATGGGAGCCAACCATTCGAGACATTCAGCAAGTCGCCCTTACAACAAGAAGGGTCTCGGTCTTCAATGCCGCCTCCAATGTCTACAATTGCTCCACAGCATCGTATTATTATTACTTGGAATGGTTTTCAGATATAATTCCGATCCCGGTCTTTCCAAATAATAATCACAATTAAAAACACAATCACGGAACACACAGGCTTTCTACTAAATCTCCTTCCATTTTGGATTTCGTTAATTTAAACTTCTTTAAAACTATTCTCAAATTATCTTTAACAAAATCCATATTTAACCCTTCTTCTTTAAAACACATCCCTTAAATCCAAGATAATCTAGCCCCAAAGCCTTAATTAATTTTCCGTTTGATAACTCGTTATCAAAAATTTAGTTTCCTTTGCAAACCCTTACCCTATATTTCAACCCTAGTTTCTAATTAAATTGATTTTCCAACATTCCATACTTTAATCTTAACTAAAAGATTATACTTTCTTTCCAATTCCTCACTTTTAATTTCCTCAAATCAAAGATCTGATTAAATCCTCAAATTATGATATGAATTTCCATAACTCAATCTCATTGGGTTTCAAGAATGATATCATTGAAGATATTATTCACGACAAAATCCAAATCAATTGATATTGAACATAAGTTACACATAAATTGTATCTACTTATATTCGATATCAATTCTCACAATCAACGAATAATATAAGTGGAATAAAGATATAATATTATCTTCCAAATTCCTCAAATAGTATACACTTACACCAAAGAATTTCATATCAAATATCTGAAGATTATTTCTATCCAACTTATCCCAATCAAATTGGGAAACCCGTATCTTAATTTAAAGATTTATCCAAACCTTTGACATTAGATCTGGATAGATATATCATCCACTTATACTTAATATTAATCTTTGTATCCAGCTAATATTATAAGCAGAATAATGGCGAACTACCTTTTAAATTCCTCCAACTGTAAGAGTCATCATCTACCGGATTAATATCAAACATCCAAAAGATTTCTCTCCAACCATATCCAATTACTTAAAACCCGTTTTAATATTAAATAAATCAATTTGAATTCCATATAAAGTATTTCCAATACTTTTGAACCTTTGAAAACATTCCATAAATCATTTAAAAATAATTACTTGTAGTTCGGAAAATAGTTTGCGGGTTAAAAACTTCAAAATAGATTGTTATCGAAGAAAGCATTACAATAGTGTTTTCAAAAGCGTTACAAAACAGTTATCTTAATTACTTCGATCAAAACATCGCTTTTCTTAGTCAAAACATAAACTTTACAATTCAAAATATTTTTTTACATAATTTATAATGATTTTAACATTTTTTCCACATTTTTAGAAACATTAAAAAATGGCTGTTTATGGTTATGGTCGATAACTTCTCTTACAACGATCTTTTCAAAAATGGTTTTAAACATAACTTGAAAATTGTAATTCGAATTTAAAATCTACTCTCACTCATTTAAATGTTGTTGTTAATATAAATCAATTGTTTTTCGTTTCTTGGAAATCCGATTTTGATTGCAAAAGTTATCAACGTTTAAAGTTGCATCTAAAATACGTAAATTGCCATTATGCAACAAGCTCTATTTTGACCATAATAAGCATTATTCTACAATACTTTAAAATATCTTAGAAAACCATTATATCCTTATATAACCCTTTTAAAATCATTTAAATTTACTTTCCAAATTATTTTGGATCTAAAATTCAATTTTCATAAATTCCAATTCATTTCTAAATTCAAATAACTTCAACTTTACCTTCCTACTCGTCGGATCAGTTAGGGATAGCCAGGGAAAGCAGGAAACTTTATTTCCAAAACCAAGCCTAGACATTATCCTCTCTGTCATCCTAGAATGTTCCAGTATTTATTTATTCATTTAAAGGACTTTAACAATATATATGAATTCATACATATGGTCTTTCCCAATTATTAACCTTCAATTTCAATAATGATATTGCTTTTAATTATAAAGGAGATTTGTCGATCACCAATGTGATACCATAATTGTTGTGTCATAGTGTGTGCAAAACAACATCAACAACCATTTAAACATCCATAGCAACTATCATCAACATGATTCAATAAACCATAATTGTGCAAAAGCGTTATAACACTAACGCTTAATAGTGTGTGTTCTAAACTTCGCATCCATCATCCATCACAACAAATATCAATCATCATTAACCAATAATAATTCATCACTATATTTAAATTAGTCTAGCTACTAATTAAATATATAAACCGTGGTTAAAGAGTTCTCACCTAACAGCTTTCCAAATCTTCACGGTAGGCGAGCCTAGCTAAGCGAACCGTCGGACAGTATTTCAGCGCAACGTCTTCTTTACCAAAATATATATAATATAATATACACTAATCTCTTTTAATATTATAAGAGGAGGATAAGAATGACGAACTTTGGCAAGGTAGTGGTGGAAAAGAGGAAGACTTATGCAATGGAAACCATGGCCATAAGCTTTAAGAAGAAGGTGGAAAGGAGGAAATGGAAATGGAATAGTAAAAAAATGGAGAAAGTGCCGCCTAAGGGGGCAAGTGGCAATCATGCATGAAAGGGAGCATGCATAAAGACATGTGTCTTTACACTTGTCTTAAGAAGAAAAAAGAATATCACTTTCTTTTAAATGTTATGAAAACTAAAGGCAACACTTACTTCTAACGCTACTAATTCGTGTTATGGTTTGACAAATCAGATCGAACGACAAATAGTATCAATAAATCCAAACTCATTAGTAATCATTCTCATTTATAATTCGAGTAAAATCTATCATATAACTTATCAAAATTATTTAATACTCTTAACCATATATACTTATATCAAATTTAAATTTAAATTCAAATTAAGTAATAAAAATTCCAATTTTAAATTGGTTAAAAATTCTGGATTGTTGCAGTGAATTAACGCATGACTTGGAAATGAACTAACAAACATTTTGTTTTGCATTCAAGCAAAAACTGATGACTAAGCATTAAAATTTACCTTTCCAAAATTATGTTTTGTTTTGTTTTAAATGTAACAAATTAATTATTCCATTTTTTTCATTAATTGCTTTAGTTTTAAAAGGAAACTTAATGAGTGGGGCTAAAATTTGAGCAGACAAAAAATAAAGGGGCTAAGAATACATGGATATTAGAACAGAAGGGGAAATATATTTACACTTGATGGAACAAACTTCTGTATATTACTATAGAAATTTTTACACTACTACATTTAATTAAGCGTATCCTAAATACAATTAAATTTGATTGCAAATCTTTAATCTTAATTTTTGTTAACTACGCTATTTAAACTGTGCATTATTTAAATCGCTTCTATATGAAAATAATATTTTTATTAGGGATTAACGTTTCCTTGTAAATCAACTCCATGATTTGATCTCCAAATAAATACATTAAATTAATTTTGTAATTTAATTCTTGTTTTCAAATCAAACATACCTTATATATCGTTGACGCTTAGCTTATGGTAATTTCTTATTAAAAATCGTATTGAACTATTCATTATTATCATAAATTTTATTTTAAAACCATTTTAAATTCAATAATTAAATTAAATTACATATACTTAAATAATCAAAATATACAAGATGTTACAATCTCCCCTACTTAAAACTTTTCGTCCTCGAAAAGGAGAAGTTGTAAAAAATGCTTATGTAGTAACAAAATATTCTTAATTATGTGAATTTTACAAAGTTTGGAACAAAATAAATTATAGGATTTTAAATTCGGAAATTCATCCTTATATTGTTAATTAAATTCACTTATTATAAATCTATTTATTAAATTAAAAATCTTTATTTCAAACAGTTTTTATTGAAGTTCAAGTTTTCTTATAGTCACAACTTAAACTATTTATAACAAAACTTAAATTTTGAAAATATAATTCTCGTGTCTGAAAATAACTTTTGAAATTAGAAATAAGTATTTTATTAAAAATTCAAATTCTTAAGACATTTAAAAAATTTCTTTCTTAGTTTATTATGTTGAAGTTATATAAATTTAATTGCAGGTTAATGATTTGTTATTTAACGTTTGAAAATTCTTTATAACTCAAAGTTTAACAAGTTTACTGTCATTCTTACAAACATTAAACATACGCTGGCCAGGCACATGACTAAAATCTCTATGTACTAAATATACTCGTTTCAACTCCCAGTGAAAATATTTAAAACATTAAAAAATTGATATGGAAAATACGTTCCCCCATGGATCGCGGTTGCTCGGCGGTTATGCTACTATCCCAACAGAATCGCTTGTAACCATAGGTATCACACCCTTCGAATTTCACCATAGTCGTTGCCATAAATTGTAGTTACATGACGGTTACGACCACTATCTCAGTGGAACCGCACGTATTGTAGGCATTGCGCCCCTCGAATTTTGCTATGGCGTCTAGATCGCAGTTACACGGCAGTTACGACCACTATCTCAGTGGAACCGCTTGTAACTATAGGCTTCGCGCCCCTCGAATTACGCTAGAACAGATAAGTGATAATAATTAATGTGATCCCACCGAGTGGGATTCCGATATCGATGGATACTCCAATCAATGGAGCACTACGATTTTTCAAATTTCTATTCTCAATGGAAGGCACTTCCCAGATCTTCATTTGGAAAACATACATAATAAATATATGGTGCTTCATTTTACGTTTTGCATATATTTCACTTAAATAAGTATTAATTTACATAAGATTTTCTTTTCAAATCACGTTTTTTTTCCAACATATCATTCTCATATAAATTCTATTATATAAGACTATTATTTCAATCAATTATCTTCCAAATCAGTGGTTTTCGGATTAATCTCATGCTTATATAAGTCATATAAGTTTCAAACATTTCAAATCACAATATTCTTAAGTCGATAAATCTTCAAAATTTTCATTTCAATATCAATTTAGTTTTGATTTTACAATTTTGAATATTCAGTATCATTTTAAATCTAGTTCATATTGACAATCAATTCATTATTAAAACTACACTTTCGATTTGGGTGGAAAAATATAGCATTACAAAACAAGACTGATTGATTAGGATTCAGAATAATTGAGGACTATCCGCGTCTTGTCTGGTAATCCGCATCTTCTTTGAAATTCCTCCTCGGTATACCCTATTTCAGGTTGCACTACTCAAGGTTTCACTGCGGAAGAATTTATGCATTCCACATCAATGTCTCCCCAATTCCTACAGTTCCAACAAAAGTATGTGATACTCCCATCATTATTTACCTTCTTTTCACTTCTTTCTCTAGCTTGGCAAAACATGGCTTGCTTTCCACGTTGCCTCTCGACACAGTTTTTGGCTATGTGCCCAGTCTGATGGCAGCAGTAACAGACTGTCAATCGATCAATTGGTAAATTAAGTGTGCGCTTCTTCTTTTTCACCTTAGGGCAACGGCTAAGGAAATGTCTTTCCTTTTGACACTTAAAACAAATAATCACAAAACGAGCATAACAATTTTTTACATCCTTTCTCTTTCTCTTCTTACGGCACATAGCCACACAATGTCCCTTATCATGACATCGATAACATACAACATTATCATATGGACCCGGCTATTGTCTCTCCTTAATTCTCTTTTCAATTTCCTCAAATGCCTCGTTTTCCATTTTACGGGAAATTTCTCTTCATTCTCGACATGCCGCCTTTTGTGCTTCAGTTCTTGCCATTTCAATTAAAGCGACGACTTATCAAAATTTTCTATCAAGATTGGAGTCTTCATTAGTTTGCATTTAAACTTAAATAAATTTGACCAAATATATTATTCCTCTTGAATGGTTTAACAATTTCACATATTAATCTATTTATTATTAGTTAGCATCTTCAACTTATAAACTTAGTTATCATTCATCTTTATTCGTTGATATTCTCAAAATCTAAACAAATTGTCTTAACCCGTCAATAGGTATTTTCAAAATAACTAATTCAAATCTATTTAGTAAATAACTGATTTAATTTATACTCATATTCTCTAGCAACCACGATAATTCGAAGATGGGTTTCAAATGGAATCAAGATTAAGATTTAAAGAAACCTTAACGGAGAAAGCTATCAAAAGAACGAGTTCGAAGAATAGGGTTTCGAGAAGATTTTAATTTCAAACTAATTTAAGTAGTAAAATAATTTATATTTTCAAGGTACTTTTTTAAGAATATGTTGTCCTTAGAGATTCTGGTGACAATTCTAGTTAAACCCCATAAGTTGAGCTTTGTATAAACCAAAGCTCTGATACCAATTGTAACAACTCGCTATTTTTAACGTTTCGAATCAGTAATAAAACCGACTCAAGACGCTCAAAATGGCAAATCGTTATTTAGCTTACGGGTTTAAAAGGAATACCACATAGAATCACATAATAAAAATGTTTGCAGCGGAATAAATTTTACACAAATATTAGAGTTTTACAAAACATTTTGCACAACGAAATTAAAATATATTCATGAATTTTAAAATATAGCTTTACACTTTAAATCGGGCTTGCAAGCGTACATGTGTCTTCATGAATCCTCATCGTCGTCAGCTTCAAATCTAAGCTGTAATTACTCAAGTATGACCCCGAGCCGAGCAAACCAAAACTCAGGTCAGGTTGTATTCAAGTAAATTAACTACATTAAAACTTTTTTTTGCAATAATTTAAATTTTAAATTTTTATGCAGATCATAACATTAAATATATGTCAAGAGGCTAAATAGAACAACCCAATATCGCATAGGAACAATAAGAGATACAAACATGTATTAACACAAGACCTCAGGTGAAACAAAGCAACAAAGTAACGAGTGGAAGCATGGCAGAAGCATGCATGTTAAATATTGCAGTCACAAAAAGATTAAATGACTAACCAAGTAATGTTACACACAACTAGTAAACAGGCAGGGTACAGTATGTGCATAAATACATGCACAACTAGTACTAATTGATAGGGGCCATGCAACAACTACTTTTTTTTTTCATATGTGACATACAAAAAAACATTGTTTCATTTTATACAATTGTTCAACACGAAGGGTGTAAAAACATTGTTTCATATGCTCGTAGGAGGCCTTAGAATGCGGAGCTTCCAAGCGACGGTGATGGAATAGGGTTCGATCTGGGCGTGGTTGCTAGCGCTGACCGGAGACCGAGGCTTCGGTCTTCGCTCACGAGCGAAAGGGGTTCACGATGGATATAGGAAACAGAGGCGAATGGTGGAAGAAAGCTGGTGATGGAGGCCGTTACGGTGAGTTTGGAAAAATCGAATTTGAAGGACAATGACAATTTTTTTATAGATAGGCAACAAAACTTGCTTCGGATCTAAACAAATAAATAGACCAAGAGAGTGGAGAGAGAAGCGGTGAAAGTGTGGAATGGGTAAGGATGCACTAACTGATTTATCCATGAATGACTGTTTCTATGAATCAATAAAACAAAATAGATATTTTCGGAATCCACCTTTAATTTCTTTTTATACGGCTGAACATTGATCTTTATGGACATATATTCCCTTCCATTAAAGAAGGAATTTTCTTTAAGTGATTTGAACATGCCTTTTACGTTTGATTTATATTTATAAAGATGTTTCACTTATGTTGTATGCCCCAAAAATGCATATATATTTTTATAATTAGTTTATTTCCAAAGATTACACTTAAAAAAAAATCAATGCATGCACATGCATGAAATAATGGGATGAAAATAATGCATGCATGAAAGAATATAGGGAAAGAAATTTATAAAATGAAGGGAAATAAATTTATAGGTAAAGGAATGAAACGAATGTGCTTAATATAGAAAGGAAAACATTTATGTTATATAAAACATTTTATACTATATATTATATGCAGACATTAAAACATGTTTAGGGAAGAACAGGAAAAATAGTAATCATTTATTTATATATGCAGTTATTAAAACGTTTTGTATTTTGTGTAGACATTTCACAAAAAGGAGGGAAGAAGGTAAAAAGGGGAAGGTAACTAAGCATTTATGTTATACTATATGTATTATATGTAATATAAAATGTTATAACTTGATATAAATAAAAGAAATGGAAGGGTGACATAATGCATGACTTGAAAATAAATTAACAAACATTTTGTTTTGCATTCAAGCAAAAACTGATGACTAAGCTTTAATATTTACCTTTCCAAAATTACGTTTTGTTTTGTTTTAAATGTAACATATTAATTATTCCATTTTTTTCATTAATTACTTTGTTTTAAAAGGATACTTAATGAATGGGGCTGAGAATACATGGATATTAGAACAGAAGGGGAAATATATTTACACTTGATGGAACAAACTTCACTGTATTACTATAGAATTTTTTACACTGCTACATTTAATTAAGCATATTCCAAATACAATTAAATTTGATTGCAAATCTTTAATGTTAATTTCTGTTAACTACGTTATTTAAGCTGTGCGTTATTTAAATCATTTCTATGTGAAAATAATATTTTTATTAGGGATTAATGTTTTCTTATAAATCAATTCCATGATTTAATCTCCAAATAAATACATTAAATTAATTTTGTCATTTAATTCTTGTTTTCAAATCAAACATATCTTATATATCGTTGACACTCAGCTTGTGGTAGTTTCTTATTAAAAATCATATTGAACCATTCATTATTATCATAAATTTTATTTTAAAACCATTTTAAATTCAATGATTAAATTAAATTACATGTACTTAAATAACTGAAATATATGGGATGTTACAAGTACCAAAAATATTTTTATTAAAATATTAGTTGCATAACTACCACTTGTGACTGCCTACGTACCTTTAACTAATTAGGGAAGCAATTAGATACAAGATCAAGCCAACGTAATTCTTATTTACTCAGAACATTTTAAATCAATATTTACTTCCAAAAATACTCTTTATATCAAGTAAGGGTAAAACACTCTGCAAATACTCGTTATGAAAGATATATATATATCTCTTGTATAACTTCTTTTCCAATGATAAACTTCTTCTATTTTAAATACCAAAAACTTCCTTGCGATAAAATAGCTTATAACTTCAAACTAATCATCAAAAAAAGGTATGCTTGGAAATATTATTTTACATAAAAATAATTGTCAGAGTAATGCATTTCGATGATGCAATCAAACCGTAGGTATTCTATGTCTGTCTCAGTCCCTATTAATCCTTATGCTCTTGATTTCATGACTTTATGCTAGTCATACTATGTCGTCAATGTCCTCAGTCATCAGTCGTATATGTTCTTTGCTTACCAAAGCAAAGATTGCAGTTAGTGTAGTATGTTAAAGCCATATGCATCTTTAAATTAAAACACAAGCTTATGAAATAATAATGGATTAGACGATAAGTAAACTCACAATAGTCCTTGCTATCTTCATGCAAAAGTCTCGTAGATTATCTTATAGTACTTATCATCACTCCAAAGAAGTCAATTGTTTCCCTTGTATCATCGAAATTCGTCATTCTTTCTAGTTCTTAATTTTGACATGTTTTGACTCTCTTTTAATTTGATTTAACATCCTCAATTTTGTCAGTTTGTTTATGATACTATAAGAATGCTCAAGTCCAAATTTGATAGGATTTGGAATAATTTACCATTATTTTTATACTCAAAACATCTATAATACCGTTTTTGTCATGCTATGAGAAGTTCTACTCATTTTAAAATACTTCATAGTTAATTCAGAGAAAAGACAGCGTTTCCAAAAGTGCTATGACAAGTTCTGGGTGGTTTATAATGATTTTAGACTAAAAATAGCTTACTACAGCGTTTCTGGGATGCTATGAAAAGTTCTAGGTAGCTTATTAAGCTTCATAACTAATCCAGAGAAAAGATAGGGTTTCAGAATGCTATAAAAAGTTTCAAAATTCAGATTTTCAGCCTGTTTTTGGGCAGAATGTTTGACGTTGTTTCTTTGTGACAAAGATAGCTTTTGACTGCAAATTTTTTTAGCGTAGAGAAGCTTTCTTAGCCTACTTAATTATCATGAAAAGAAAATCTCAAATTCGTTTACTAATTTAATATATAAAATCAAACATCATGAGGCATTTTTAACAAGTCCATTTCGTAGTGATTTTTACCTAACTTTGCATCCAGTTTTCAGATACAAAAACGATCGAATTAGAAAAAAAAAGGTACGAGTGAAAGTTGTAGCTCTTTGAATTATCTTTCCAAATTCATAAGAAAATCGAAATTCCATCATTGCAAAAGTTATACCCAAAATGCTGAACGCCATTTTCAGGGTTTCAAGTCCAATTATTCATTCATAAATTTCTCAACTTTTCTTCAAAATATGAAATTAATATATGAACTTAAATAGTTTTTCTCACCTTGGAATTGAAACTTGAACTTGTATTCCTTTTCTTGGCTTCTCCTAAACCTCTCTTATTTTTCTTATCTCGGTTTCATGTTTGTGAATTCATGAAAAAGACTGAACCTTTCCACCCTTTATATAGTAATTTTCAAGGCTAGTTTGGTAATTTAGTTTTGGACACTTGTCCTCCTCATCTTCATGCATGCTTTAGGATGAAGACACATGTCTACTTAGGTGTCTTTAGATGTTTCTACATATGGACACCTAATGGGTTTATGTGTCTTTACCTCCTTAAATCTCATGACATGTGCACCTTTCATTTTTATGACACGTGTCCCTATCATTTTAAGCTATGTACACATATACCATTTGTATTTTGATTTATATTCTATGTACATGCACATATATGTGTACTTATATTGTCACTACATTTACATGATATTCTAACAACTTTTAACAAGTAAAACAACGTTTATCGACAAAACTGTTTTCGGTTACATTGTCGATATTTCTTCGAACTACTTATCTTTGTAAAAAAAATTCAACAACATGTTTTTTACTCATTAATTATTATTTATAAAGGGATTTAATCAAGTTTATAAAGAAATTAAATCCAAGTTTTAAATATTTGAATACCCTCGATATTTAAATATTTATTGCCCAAAGTTTCAGGGTGTTACATCCTTACTGGGCAAATTAGTCGAAGGGCGGTCGACACACTTGGGGGAACGGTCGATGCCTATGTTTTGAAAGGTAATTTCGTTATATATTATAATATAAACGGATAGAAGTTTATTAAAATAAATCTAACGGATCATGGTCAATTCCACTCCTATAAATAAAGGGGTAAGGCCTTATTCTTTTCCATACAAATTTATAGGCAGCAGCGAAGCTCTACCATTTCCCTTTCTCTTTAAATCAATTTCTAAATTAAAAAATATATTTATATACAATCAATCTAACATATATAAATAATTTAGGTTTGAAAGGGATTACCAGATTCAAATGAAAAAGGGTGTGAATTGACGACTAAGCTATTTTTTATTAGATTCTCCCATCTTTTCTTGCAGATCTACAGATATGTAAGTATCCCCTTTTCAGATTAATTGCAGATTTGTAAGAATTTGGGAATTATTCACATTTGGATACTTTCAAATGAGTGGGAAATTTATATACAAAGTTATAATAGCTTATTTATCTCCTTTGAATTAGATCTTAAACATATGTCTAACATTTATCAGATCTGTTCATAATATTATTAAATCTGAATTGATACCTATCATATCTGCATATGAATGTTGTCAAAAACTTGAAAATGAAGATTTGTGGTCTGTATAATGTTATTTGTAGATTTACTAATTTTTTTACATATTACCTACAATTATGTTTGAAATTATATTGTGGTTATTGCAAAACACTGCAACTCGGGAAATCAGTCTCATAAACAACTATTAAGAAGTTGTTTATTTCAGATCTCTAGTTTCAGTGTTGAATGATGAATTGTGTAATTTTGATTAAAAAGAAAGCCTATTTATGTTTAAAATTTTTTGGGATTTAACTTAGTTATTATAAATTGTGCCTTTTTGCTCTTTCTAAATAAAAAAACATCATTTGAAGCCAATAAGAAATAGGCCGCATAATGAAAAAAAGGGAAAAGTTGTGTAAATTCACATATAAATGTAAATAGATATGTTTGTGCGATGTTTATATCAACTATTCCAAAACATGCATAAAATATATTTTTTGTGGTTTAAGATATGTTTAATTCAATATTCAGGCATAGTTTACAATAACTATAGTTGATGGTCTTTCTGTAAGATTTGGAACCTTCTTGCAAGATTGAATACAAAATGGGGTGTTGGTTATTAGTTGAATGAAATTACCAAACTTAACAATACTAATAATAAAAATTAACTATGTTAACGACGCGAAAATATAAATATAAATATAAATATAAATATAAATATAAAAGTATATACACTGTCTATCTGAATCCATGTAAACAACGAAATATACATATTAGTGGATGTTTGAACGCTATTCATTTTATGAAATTATGAATATAAACGTAATCCACATTAAATGAATATATTTATGGTGATTGTTGTAGCAATTAGTGTAATTGATTGATATAAATAAGGCCATAAATAAATAAGTAAATAGCTATTGTAACCGACGTTGATTTAGGAAAGCAAAATTTAGTTAGGCAGGTAAGCCTAATGATCACAATTTCTAAATTGGCCAGGATTAATATTGTAAACCCTAATTAGGAATTTAAAATATAACTATGCCAAGGCATGGGATTAAGTCCAACTTAGTGTAGAAGTTTCCCTGGAATCGCAAGACAAATCCAGCATCCACAAGTGGTCAGCTTAATGTGAGAGGTCTGGTGCATAAACATATAAATATACATATATAACGGGAAATAAATAAATAAATAAAATTTTGTAATGTCTTTGGGGTACAACAAACATATGTTTTAGGACTGATAAAATAAGGATATCCTATTTTAATTAATGTCTTAGGAAATTATGACCGTTAGATTCATAAGAGGAATTAGTTACCATTAATGGGAATAAAAGGTACTTAAAGATTGTTGTCTTAGGAAAATATGACTGTTACGGTCATAAATGGCAATAACCCTATGAAACCGAAACAAATGAAATAAAATGGGGATTAATGAGTATGGATTGCCATTTAAAATACTATGTTCAATTAGGGATGTGGTTAAATAAATATACTAGGATAAGAAGGATATAACTTTCCTTATACATACATGTTAATATAGAACTTATAATTAAAAGTGAGAATTGGACTTGGTAGGTTAAGGATGTGAAATATCATTAACCATAGGAATTCGTGATGATAATAAATCGCATACGCAGGGTATTTCTGTAAAGAAATACTAAATGGGAATAACTAAATAATGTAGTCTACTTTGTGATTAAGGTCTTAGGTGGTTATATCCACCTAAAAAATGATATTAAGTGATCTTGTTACCTACCCCCATAAACAGAAGCATTAAAGGCTAATTGGGTGCGAACTTGATAATATTCACGAATAGTCCACTTCCTTAAGTATTATGTGGCTTGGGTCGAGGGGTCCAGCTAGGAATAGGTCGCTTATGATGTGCGAATCCTACCTAAACATGGGTTCAAAAACATTCGGTATGGTCATTCCATAGGGCTACCTATCCTACAGGAAGTATTAAGCATGTACGAAGATTATCAAATAAGGTCAGCTAGATGCTACAACGAGATTCCACCAATAGGAACTATTGGTCTTAAGCGATGAGCTAACATGTCTCACCTTATGCGAGGCATAGGTTTATATGCGTGAATGACAAAAGCCTTAACTAGTATGGAACTATAACTAGTGTCCTCTTATTTATAATGATGTTGAATAAATCATCGAGTGGTATTAAGTGACCAATAGGTCCGCCTAGGGTCTTAAGCGATCGAAGGGATCCACCCTGTATATCATTCCATAGTGAGGCGTTAAGTGGTTTCATATACATTTATGAATAAATAAACTCCGTAGTTGGGGTTCACTTCTCAGTTAAATAATTAGTTTAAAGGCTTAATAAATATATATACGTAAATGTTCTATCTCGGTATCGATATCATTGGGAACACTACCTTAGGAAGGGTGGTTAGAGTCGTGCATAAATGTTTATAAGGTTAGATTAGAATTACTAGCCTTGGTAGGCGTATATTTTGGGTTGAGCCAAATGGGGTACATTTGTGTATTGTATTTTGTGCTGTACTTTTCTTGTCCAACTGAACTTGTTTTTATGACCCCCTCCTCATTACAGCCTCCTAGGTTTCCTAGAGAATGTCGGATTCTCACAGGTGTCTAAGTTTGGCTTTTGATTCTCGTTCTCTCTCATTCTCGGTATTAACATGGTGACTTACTTTTAAAAAGGTAATTACTTGAGTTAATACTAGTCTATCCTATTTTATTTCCGCTGTAATTTATTTTATCGCACTCCTATTATGCTCATGCTCGGTTTAGAGGACAAGGGAGAATTTTAGGAAGTGTGAGTAGAAGTGGGGAGGCCGAGGGATAGGAGAAATCTTGCGTGAAAGTTAGAAATGATAAGAAGACGGTGGAAGAAAGGAAAAATTCCTAGTTCCCATGGTCATTAAAACACAAGCATTTGACCTAAACGAAATTCTAATAATTCCAGTTTTACAAACAAGTAAGTCTTGTTTTATAATAAGTCTAGTTATAAAAATAATCCTAGTTTTACAAATAAGCCCAGGGTTTATAAATAAGTCTACTTTTACCATAAATCCATTCGGCCTAGATAAGTTCTTATTTTCCAGATAAGTCCATAACATATGCATAAGCCCATGATCCACACATGAATCTGTAATTTGAAAATAAGTCAACATTTTTCAGATAGATTTGTATTATACAGCTAAGTCCATAAGTTACACATAGGTTCACAATTAACACATAAGTCCATGATTTTCACATAAGTCCACATCTAACAAATAAGTCCAATTTTTATGCATAGATACAAATCTGTACCAGAAGAAAACTAAGATTAAATGAATATTAGCCTTTCTGAATCAAAAGAAGTTCAAATTTCCCACTATGTTGAGGTCCTTAGCTCTTTCTAAAACTATTCTTTGAATCCCTCTTTTCCTAAGTTGATTTCCTCCTACCACTTTTTGTTTTTATTTTTAGTCTAATTTTTTTAGAAGAGAGAAGTGCCAAGGAGTTTGGAAAGAATGAGAATGAGAAAACTAGAATGAGAATGAGAAGATTTGTGTCTATGGACAAACTTAGCATCAACTTATAAGCTTAGTGAAGTAACCATGACCTTTAGATCAATCATGATTTAATCGTGTAAAACCACATCATACGTGATCTCTTAACCATAATATTTAGGTTTTGGTTCAATTCTAACCATAAAAATAAATCTCAGCACTCGTATGACTTCATACAAAAGCTATAAACATGTATTTTTTTGTAATGGAATGACGAAGAGTAGATGTATAGGAATAATTGGAGATTGAGGGACCGTAACGAAGGAGAAGGGAAGCTTGAAATGTTGCAACCTGCATAGGGATAGAAAAGAAAATGAGAGAGAGAGTGAGAGATGAAGGGAGTAAGGATGGAAAGGCGGGGAAAGAGAGAGAGTTTTTATATAATTCTCAGGAAAAAGGTCAACATGAACAAAATTTGATCTAGTTAAACTTGAAAAATTACTTAGGATGGAATAGTGGTGAATATTAAATGTTGATAAAAACATTTCAAGACAAATGAAATTTTTTTTGTCACCTTAACCGCGAAAAACATAAATAACAAACCAAGAAATAACTTGTTACATATGATGAAGGTGAAAAAAATCATCGCGACTACCCATTCTTTACTAATAAAAGATAAATCTTAGTTTTTTTTACAAATCATTATAAAGCTCTAAAGTTACTAATCATGCAAATTATAACAAAACTGAATTTAACAATACTAGAGATGCATACATGTGCTCCTATTATTGTAAATAAGGCCAGAAAAATAAATCAAACTACCTCTAAAGATAAGGGAGGTAGATAAAAATCTGTCATAAAAATCCCCATCCCTAATAACTATTAGAAGCAAAATTGAACATATAATCGCCCCTAAAATTATTACTGCTACCTAAAACCCCAGAAATATTACAGTCAAACATGAACGCCTCTACCGATTTTCAAAACATTAGAGGCCAAAAGACATCACCTTTGCATGAAACAGGAAATGAAATTTGATAAAATATGAGGCGTATGCATATGCCTATGCTCGGTAGAGACAAAAATCATTATCAAAACACTCTCTATTACATACCAGTCATTTACCTGAATGTTCCGTGTAGAAAAATACATTGTAGTAAACATTATCAGAATATAAATATATAGTTCGCATAAATGTAAAATAAAAACTTGTATTTTCTTAACAAAATACAATGGTTCCAACTCAAATAAATCAAAGTAAATGATAGTACAATGGAAATGAAAAATTAAAAATTTAACCCTCCTTACCTCAAAAATCTTAAAGAGCATTGAATTTTTCTAATCAAATACCACAGATTCACACTAAACTTTATTGTACAAGAACTTAGATGATCACACATTTCTAATTGCAGCAAATCAACATTCATCTCTCTTGTAAGACATTGACTTGAAGAGAATCCTTTGACTGGATCATATAGCATCACTTTCTACAAAAATTTGAAAAGATTTATCAGTAAAATAAAATAAATGTGCATACAATTCAATCATTTTATCATTCTATGATTGATTAGATGCATCATAATTTTGAATTTTTTGTAATAGTAATAATTACTAAAGCATGAAAAAAATTTGATGGCACTAACAATAACTAGCAAGTCTACATTAGCAAATTAAAAATAGACCAATTGTATGATAAATAACCGAAGGTTAAAACACAAAAATCTCTTCAAAACTTTGTGAATCTTTTTTTGTATTAGGGTGCT
Source organism: Allium sativum (assembly GCA_030737875.1). Lineage (NCBI taxonomy): Eukaryota > Viridiplantae > Streptophyta > Magnoliopsida > Asparagales > Amaryllidaceae > Allium > Allium sativum. Next base: position 190,881,241 of record CM060927.1, on the reverse strand, counting down.
ACTATTCATACCTCGGTTTACACTTCTGGCCACCTTTATAAATTTAATATAAATGATTATTTTTTATATTCTTCTGGCCACTATAAATTATTCTTTCATTTAGTTATTCACCACCATACTTCTTCTAAAAAACATATACTTTTTCACAATTTCAAACTCTAAACCTTTACAAAAGTAGATATTCTTTTGTGTCTAATAGAGATGGAAGATGAAGTTAAAAAAGAGGTTAGAATTGCTTGATTTTTACAGTTTTCTTTTATGATATATAACATGTTGTTAGGGTTTTTAATGGTTAGGTCTTTCCATTGCATTTTAGGACATTTTTTTCCGCTCCGTTGGAAATTTCAAGCTTAGAGGACATTAAATTTGATGAAGTTGTAATAGAGAATGACAATGTAATTTTTGACTAGTAAGGTTTTTATCCGTATAACATACGTATCTTCTTTTAGAAATTGATACATTTTTTTTATCGTTTGATAGTTGGAGTATTTGAATGATGATAAACTGGACGATAAACATGATGGTTGTGATAATGCGATGCAATATGTTCGATCAAATGACCCAAAAGACAAAAATGTTGATTTGATGAGTAATTTCATAACCGACGAAGCAGTACTCATTTATCAAAATTGAAATTGCTAATGTGGTTATGTAAATGGATTATCAAATTACATCATTTCACAACAGACAAAGTAAGGAAGGAAGTGTTCGTGTAGTGGAAGGAGCTGGTGGCCTTTGCATTTTTTGGTTATTAATTTAGACGGTGGTCAGAAGAGGAAATTTAAAATATTTGAGGTGCTTTTAGTTTTGGTGGCCAGAAGTGTAAATAGGGGTATGAATAGTAGCACCCTTGTATTATTATTCAATGGATTATGGAAACTACATAACATCTTACCAAACTAATATCTAAATTATTATGAGCCACGAGCAAAAATGCACAAGGACATATTTCTAATTTGCACATTTTGATGTCTAAGTGTAATAACCCGGAAATCTAGGCCAATTTAAAATTTTTATATTGGCAATTTTATTGAAATTTGAATATTTAAAATGATTTATTTTAAATAATAACGACGTGAAATTTATTTTGAATAGAATTAGAACGTATATATTTATTTGAATTGATGTTAGAATATAAATGTTTATTTTTAATTATAAAAGGAATTGAAAATGGCGCGGTAGTTCGAAAATTCGATTTCAATGTTCAAATGAATGCACAGGATTCAAAATAAACAGGATTTTGGCGATACCAAAAATATTAGAATCTATTTGAGAATATCTTTCCAACGAATCCGAAAAATTGAAATTTCATAGCGGGAATAAATAGTTATGCCCAATTGAAATTTCAGAATAGTTGCTATGGAATTCTGGCCCTTAAAAGTGGAAATTTTGCGAACGACCTTCATTTTCGATGAAACCACTTTTGTTGGATCCAGGATGTCAAATTATTAGTAGATTCCAAAATTCATAATTTTCTGAATCAATATGTGAGCGTGGCGAGGGAAAACGTGTTTTGACAGTTCTAGTCGATTTGGATCGACCAGAAAATGACCATTTTTCAAATGGTCTCAAAATTTGACGAAATTAGTTTTATTAGGACCGTACCGTCAATATGAAGCTAGAAAATATTTTTCGGGAATTTTTAGAGTCCGTATGTGGCCCCGATAAATTGAAATGTGCGTTCAAATTCAATATATAGGTTTGTATTTTGATTTTGATGGAAACTGATCGAAACAACTGAACTGGCTTACGAAACATATCCTATTGTGTTCGGAATGGGGGTAATTAGCTGGGGGCAACATTCGTTGGCTTCAATTTGGGGTTCGAATGAAAAACAAACTTTTTGGAGAAAATAAAAATAAAATAAAATAATAATATATATAAATTATATAACCTTATCCCTATCTCTCCCTCCCTCTTATAGTCAACACTTCAAATAAATAAAAAAGACGACCGACGATCGACGCTAGCACCCTGCCATCGTCGTTCCTTCGCCCCCGCCTTCCTCTTGGATAGCCGCAGCCCCTCCATCGCCTCTCCCTCTCTCTTCTCCCCCAAATCCGTACCCTAAAACCCTAGCGCCCACGAGATCCTCCACCACAACCCCATTGACCCGCCGCCAACCACCGAAGGGACCCCACTGCCTGCAGTTGACCGCCACCTGTCCCCTTCACCAGACCAGCCGAACAACTCTTCTACCTCCGATGAACAGTAAGTGTAACACCCCGTAATTCTGTTAACACTAAAGTTACTAATTTAATAATAAATGTGTAAAGGGGAGATGTATCTAATGTGCATACAAATTTAACAATAAATGTGTAAAGGGGAGATGTATCTAATGTGCATACAAATTTAATAATAAATGTGTAAAGGGGAGATGTATCTAATGTGCATACAAATTTAATAATAAATGTGTAAAGGGGGGATGTATCTAATGTGCATACAAATTTAAAAATAAATGTTAATAACGTACATTAAGAAAGTAATTGTGAAGATAATTGGCTTCTCTTTAGAACGGATGGCTTTGATTAACCTTGGCTTCATCGACGGCTCAAATTAACTTACAATCCTATATAAACAGCCCCCTAGTCTCCTTCTCTTTGCACCATTCTTCTCTAACCTTATGCTGCACAAATTCTTTATGGACATGGCTTTTTCTTCTTCATCTAAATCTAAATAAATAGATTAAAATAAAATATAAATCAAGACGAGGATATCCTGCTCAAGTCTTTCAAGAGAAGATTCAAAACAAGTTAGGATTCAAGTAAAGATTCAACGGCTTCAAGCAACGCTATCTTTCTATTATTTTCTAGATCCAATCAATGTAAGTCGGTTACTTTTTAGATTTGAACGCCTTTTCTATTTGTGACATGAAATTAAAAGAATATAAGAAATATGCCTTATCATTTCACTGAATTTGTGCTTGTTTATGACTTTGGATCTGATTCTTGATTATGGCCTAGAACACATTGTGACTAAATTGCCAATGCTTAAGATTATGACTATGGAACTGTGGCCTTTGAAACCATAAGCCTTTGACTATGAATATAAGCCTTTGACTATGAACATAAGCCTTTGACTAGGAGCATAAACCAATGCCTATGACTATGACAAGGACAATAGTGGATAAATACCTATGATTCATGAACATGATATTATTTCCTAGGATTATGACTGTGAGATTGGATCTAAACTTGATTATCAATTCAGTTTATTCTTAGTTCTCCTTGGATCTTGATTATGAGAATTTATCTATTAAGTTAGATCTACCCATATACTTGAACCTATGTTATTTGTTCAACCCTTTTTATGCCATAATATTATCAGATCTATAGGCCTTCGATACTTTAATCAATTTATTCAGTGTAATTTGTTAGATCTGTGATTAGTGAATTATCATCTTCTGCCAGTCATTATGTCCATCTTTTCATGGCATTTTGGTTCATTCCCTTTTTATCCACGAATCTAGATTTATCTATAATCTAGGATGAAATCACGATTACACGAACGATGGGAATACGATTTGGGCAAATCATAAATTTGACTTAAACATGGTTGTAAACTTGGAAATTGGCATAATGTGGAACATTAACATAATTATGATTGACATAATTTAGAACATGTATTATGGCATGTTTATTAGAATGCAAATTTTAAAATTTGACGTGAATTATGGAATATGTAATTTGACATATTAAATTTAGTATTGGCAAGTAAGCTAAGTTTTAGGCGTAAACGGTAAACTAGAATAATAATTCTAGTCTTGCCATAAACTGTAAATTAGGATGTTAAATCAGAATTGGGTCAATTAAAGTTAATTTGGCATAATAAGTATATTAGCACAAATTTTGAATTTAGTCATAATTGTGAGTAATTATCATGTTTAGAATAATCATGGTTAGTGACACTTAATTTGGTATAATTTACATACCAAAAACTATAAATATGATATATAGGGAAAATGGGCCATAATAATAAATGTTGACAATGTACATTAAAAGAGTAATAATGGAATAAGTAAATTAGGGAAAATTTACTTATAGAATTTATCCTAAATGAGAAAAGTAAATTTAGACATTACAAACATGCTTAACCCGAGGTTGGATTGAGTTGTGATGTAAACTTGCCCGGACCCGCCCAGCTATCCAGTGATCACAACAATACCTATCCAATGTGGGAGGTTAAGGCATTGAGCCCGATAAAGGTCCGAGATTAGACTGAGTTGTGGCGTAAGACTGCCCGGAACCAACCGGCATACCGGCAGCCACAACAATACCTGTCTAATGTGAGTGGCTGGTGCTTTAATAAGACAATTAAAGTTTAAGCTAGAATGGGAGGGTTAAGTCCATAAGAACACTTAACCAACTTAACACAGTTAAGCTAGAATGGGAGGGTTAAGTCCATAGGAACACTTAACCAACTTAACACAGTTAAGTTAGAACGATAGGGTTAAGTTAACCAGAACACTTAACCAACTTAACATGGTAACAAGACAAGATTTGTAGGGGTTAAGTAACTAAGAAAAACACTTAGCCAATTTAATATGTTAACCAGACTAGAAAGTGGGGGTTAAGTAAATTCAATACACTTAGCCAATTTAACATGTTAACTAGACTAGAGGTCGGGGATAAGTAAAGTTAATACACTTAGCCAATTTAACATGATAACTAGACTAGAGGTTGGAGTTAAGTAAATTTAATACACTTAGCCAATTTAATATGTTAGCTGGACTAGACCGTAGGGTTAAGTAAGCTTGAACACTTAACCATCAGAGTGTGATAAATGAATAGGGTTAAGTTAAAAACATGAAGGGACAATACTTAACCATTAAAACATGTTAATCAAACCAATGTTAGGGTTAAGTTAACTAAGGGAACACTTAACCGTTATAACATGTTAGTTAAAACAGATAGGCAAGGTTAAGTTAAAAAGGAACACTTAACCAATACAAGATGAATGGGTAGGGTTAAGTAAATACTTAACCAATATAACTTGATGCTGGTAGGGTTAAGTCAACGTGAATTACTGGTAACACTTAACCAGTTTAACATGACAAATGAATAGGTTAAGTTAACTTGTATCGACTAATGACACTTAACCAATCCAACTTGACGAGAAAGAGAACTAAGTAGTAAACCTTAGTTAAAAGGACTAAGTGGTAAACCTTAGTTAAGAAAACATGATTCAGGAAACTAAGTGGTAAACCTTAGTTAGGAAAACTAAGTAGTAATTCTTAGTATAACATGAGGAGGAGCGAATGTCCATCTGATCTTAAAGAAGGCTCCAACGAATTGGGTTACGAAGCCCGAGGCTTCGAGGGGACGTGAGGGTACTCTTGGTATCCCTCTGTGAGGCTGCAGATGATCCTCCTGGGCTCACAGAGGTTAAGGTCTGCGTTAGGAGAACCAAGGGTATGCCTTGGTTGCAATTTAAGGCAACCTAAAGACTAGGGTGGACCAGCGTGATTCGGCGAGACCCGTAGCCCTGTGATAGCAACTCATCGTCTACCTACCATCTTGAGTCAGTCGAGATACGTAAAGCGGAAAGGCAAAGAACTCCAAAAGACCATATACTTGCTATCTAGTTATGGGTGAGGATGGCCATAAGACAGTGGGGGCATAGGGGGCCTGCGTATAGTTCTCAATTTTTCAAGGGTGGCCTTTCATTAGTTGAAGGAGGGGTCAGGTGGGACCATAGCCACTGGAAAACAGACCTTAGCATCTGCATCGGCAGATATCTGAAAGCTCCCGACCGAGTTCCGTGTTTCTAGAATAGCCCTGCCACGGGACTCGGGTCGCACATTTCAGGACATGTACATCTAGACAGCGATAAACGATTCGCGACACATACGTGGGGAAAGTCTAGGAACATATACCACTATAGGTAGTGCGTCCTAGACTAGGGGCATCGTACGACAGGTAGCGTAATCCCTAGTTGGACCTAGGTGGCATAAACCCTGAATCTGTGAAGCATTAGATAAGCCGCGTAAACTCGAGTGGAATCTAGGAAGCACTTTGATATAAAACCCTAGATTAGATCTAGGTAATAAATAATAAATATACGCCTAAAGGCAACCATAATTACTGGGATTGGGATCTCGTTATCATTTTAGACAGATTACTAGTTGGGACACTAGATAGGTGGTGCAGAGACATAGAAACCATAATAACAGGTTAATAGCGAAGCGGAGAAAGTATTAAAGCATATCCAGTTTATCTTGTCTTAGCATATCTTGTGTTAATCTTATCCTATCTTGTTGGACCTATCATCATGGTATTGTCTTGTATTCAGTTAATTCATGTCGTTTTGTTTTTCCTTGTTCACATGCTAGAAGTAACTGAACTTACCAGACTTTATGTCTTACCTAGTTTTCTTTCATCTTCTTTTCTTCCGTTCACCCCCAGGTAGTTAAGGAGGGAATAGTATAGCTCAGGTTAGATTGGACCGTCACTCTTCCCAAGCTCGAAGATTCTTTGACAAAGTGCTTTGGACTCTCTTTTTCTGCTGCTATGGCTGGCTTATGCTATATAGGGGAATATAAATGTTATCTTATGCTTCTTTATTTTGTAAGACAGATGATACTCTGATATTGGAAAACAATTGTTGTACAAACTATTTTATCAATAAAGTAAAGTTTTATTTTCCGCTGTTTTAATTTTGTCTGTCTTGTAATTTATCTGCATCTTTTACCCTAAATGCTCCACAGAACTTAGTGCATTCCCTTTGTGAGTGACACTAAAGGATGTGGGGTGTTACAGTAAGCCTTCCTTTTTATTTTATTTTATTTATTTTCATAGTTATTTTTATCTCCTTATTTATACATAAAGTATGGAATTTATTTTCAGTTCTAATGTAATAAAAATATAATTTTTATGCATATACATAACTTTGAAAAAAGATTTGATTTTTAATGTAGAAAATGAGAGATTTTTACATATGAAGATAGCCATGATTTTTATATTATATAGAAGTTATAAAAATATGATTTTTATATTATAGAAAGCATAAAAATATGATTTTTATATTATAGAAAGAATAAAAATGTGATTTTTATATTATAGGAATAACCAAAATATGATTTTTATATTATAGAAAGAATAAAAATTTGATTTTTATATTATAGAAAGAATAAAAATATGATTTTTATTTATTGGAATGAAGTAATAAAAATATAATTTTTATTATGAACAGCGTGGTAAGGACTGCATTGGAATTTCAAACAAATCCAAACGGTTCGGCAGTTCAGAAGTAAAACACGGCGGAGTGGAACCCTCGGTGAGAACTCCTCACTTTCAATATGTTTGCTAGTTGAAATATATACTAGGATGCAAACAGTGCTTAGCAGCACCCGACACCCATTGTCCACAGACCATGGATGACTTGTTTGTTTGATTGGTGTGTTGTGAAAATTGATTGTGTGATGTGGATTGAATAAATATTTTATAGGTAAAAATATAATTTTAACGTGTACAAAAACTAAATATTTATAAACAAATCGGATGATCTGTTTATGTACACCCATTGACTGATATCGATTGGGACGACAAATTTTACACATCGCCCAACTGCACGAATAAAACCTGTGTTTGATTGTTTGAAAACCCCACACAAGTATTGGGATGATATTTGATGTACATTAATCTCGATTGTTTAGTTGTATGTCAATAGATAGGTTGAAAGACTGTGTAAGCGTAAATTATTTATATTTAATGCTTATGCAGTTGTGTGATGCACTTTGGATGATGGTTGATTATTTATCATTGTTATTATATACATGTGTTGTATAGAATCCATATAATCTATATGGTAATTGATTGGGCCACATTCGAATTTGGAAAAATGAAAGAAAATTCATGTGTTGAATAAAATATATATTCATGTGTTGAATAGAAGAAAATTCATGTGTTGAATAAAATATATATTCATGTGTTGAATAGAAGAAAATTCATGGGTTGAATAAAATATATATTCATGTGTTGAATAGAAGAAAATTCATGTGTTGAATAAAATATATATTCATGTGTTGAATAAAAAGAAATTCATGTGTTGAATAAAATATATATTCATGCGTTGAATAAAAGAAAATTCATGTGTGGAAGAAAATATTCATTTGTTGAATAAAATAACGAAGTTATTGAAATATATAAAGCCGTGTTGATTAGATATGCGCCATTTTGACATGAACGATATCTATATCGATTTTATTCAATTTTATAATGAATATCGAAAAGGAATTGATTTCAAAATATAATATTTTGAAAATACTATCATTTATATATATCGATGATATGGAATGTTCAATTTTGATTTGAATTTGAATATGAAGTTGAAATCATATTGAAAACGAATTTAAAACGATTTATAAAATACGTTTTAAAAGGAACTCAACGAAATATGTATAATACATATATTATATATATAATGGCCTGAATAGAACGCGCCGCACCGCGGCAGTTCACGAATTTCGACCATTGACTTCGAATTTGCGGGAGATCTGACCGTCGGATTCTCCTGAAACCAGAACTGTTGGGTTCGTATCGAAAAGAACTTTCCAATAAATATAAGAGATTTGAAATCTAATGGTTGGATTTGGAATTATGTCCAAATCAAATTTGGAAAAGGTCGCTGTATGTGCAGCTCGATGGTCGTTGATGGAAATCAACTGTGCGGGCCTTGATAAAATTACTAAAAATAGTAATAATTTGTGTAAAATCATAAGAAATGATTTGAAAAGAATTAGGATGAAAAATTCCATATTTGAAAAGAAAAAAAATGGATTATTATCGAAATGGAATAGTTTTGAACTAGAATTATAATCCAATTATTTTTAAAATAAACAAATTGGATTTGAAATGGTTTTAGAAGTAACCAAAATTTCCAATAATGGAATTGGAATGGATTTGAATCGAAATTGTCTTTGGAATATTTCGATGTTGGATTTCATGATTATACAGATATTGTTATGGAAATTTGAAAGATATATTGATATCGTTATTTCCAATAAGATATTTGTTGGTCGTAGAATTAGATATTGAATACAAGCCGATATATTTTCTATTCAGAGCCTTGTATTTAATATCAAATGGGTTTTGGGTTGTCCAGAATGGTATCTTTAATAATACTGTTCTTAGACCCAACGGAGTTAAAAAATCAGAAACTAACTGAAGATTAGTTAAGTTATACGGTTTCTTGGGTATTGATCTAATGTTGGTTTCGGCCTTCAGGGTTAATACTTAGGGAATTGTTCACTTGCTAATTTACGGTTAAAGGCTGATGGAATGGAATGTGATTTCAGGTTTATCGTGAACCGTGTTTCAAATGACATTGGTTCTTTAACCCAGTTAAAGACAGGATATGATTTCCTAAGTTAAACAATCACTAATATTGATTTTTAGGAAGATTAAAACCAAGTGGAGTTTTAATGAATCTTTAACTAGATTGAAATGATCAAGAATGGAGTATCACCAGTTTTGCTCCAGGCGATAGTTAAATCTTTAATTAGATTTGAACGTGAAATGGTAATTGAATTTTCCGATAACACGGTGGTGTTAGATATGAAGTATTACCAGTTTTACTTCATGGGATGAATAGGTTGGGATTGGGAAATTAAAACAAATGGTTTCTTCGGTAAGGTTCGTTAATCCCGACTAGTTTGGATAAACCATAATTTGATTTGAATTGATATTCAAAAGAGGATTAAAGAATAAATTTAAAGAATTTATCTTTGATAAAATTAATGGGAACCTTTCCCAAAGCATAAGGATATTTGAATAAAAGAATATTTTGAATTGGACTGAGGCATATGTTGTGTTTGCGTAACACTTGTTTATTATATATGCGAGTTATTCAAAAAGACCGGGTTTATCCCATTCTGAATAACTGATTCGACGATGTGTCGAGGATGAAGACGGTGGTCGAAGACCGGAGGTCTTCACATCGTTTGGGTGATTACTGATGATCTTGATTGGGCTCTACACCCAAGAGGAGGGAGTCAGTTGGTGATCGTCCAGGCGTACTTTGGGATCGATGGATATGCGAGGTAGAAGGTGCCTCCGGTTTTGACCAGACCTAGAACGAACTTGTAAATGGACTGTGTGTCTGATATTGGATTTTATTCTGCGTGATTGATTTCTTATAAATATATATCTGTTTGGCGGTGGAGAATTTATTCTCTTGCTTAACGCCCTTCTCTGGGTTGTACGAGCTCAGAGGTTATATATTGATGGATATCAATCACATGGAGTGAATTGCCTGTGTGGCATGCCTAAGTGGCAAATGATCAAGGCTTTTATTGAAAAGCAGAGTCTTGTGGTTGATGATCAAAGCACAGCCTGTGTGGCACAGTTTTGTGTAGCGTTAATTCACGAGCCTCACACCCCGGTTGTGAACCAGAAACGGGAGAGGACCTCAGGGAGGGCATGCGTTTCCTTCTAGCTAGGGTGGTGTCAGTGACCTACCAGCCCTGATATTTATATTATTTTCACCTGTGTGGTTGTTGGAGTGTGAGGCACCTCAGATATATCGGTGACTATGTGGAGCCGATGGAGTCATTTGTCTCATTTACGCCCCAAAGGGCGGGGAAACGCAGTGTTCAGGCATTTTAATCCACATCGGTGGATCGACCTTGACGATCCAAGGCACGATGCGTTCTGTTCCTGAGACTCGGGCCAGACAGTCTCGAATTCGGTGAGGCCGATCCCTTGCCTCGGTTCGCAGATGGAAATCCAATTCCCAATACGTGATTTTGCGGTTTTGATTGTTGAACCTATATATGGCGACATAGTGGTATGAGGCACTTATGCCATCTATGATTGATACTTATGATTGAAATTGTTTTGACACTATACACTTATAGTAATAATAAAAGATGAAATTTCATGTACCAAGCATTCTTGGCTATTATAAGGTAGAAACCTTATCCTCCGGCTTGCGTTGCATTATGTGATGTGACCTGGGTCTTATAATAGCTTCATTGTTCTTTATTTAGCATTGCGCTGTTGTTTTATGCACTGGCATTCTTGGGAGGAAACGTGTTCCGTGTTTTACGGCGTGGTCCCTTGATTTACCTAACTTTAAAATAAAGATTAATAACTATTTTAGTTCTCACACCAGTCACATGACTGACCTGAAGTTTATTGTTTTGATCTAAACTATGGGTGCCCTTGTTTTCGACACGGGCAGCTTGTAGTTTTGGTTTTGCAGATTTATATTCACAGGATCCTGATTTACAGCTGGAATGATATCCGGAAAGCTCTGTATTCGTATATCTCCTTCAGTTGTGCTTTGTATTATTTTCCACTGCTATGTAATGTAATTTAAATTTCTGATATTTCTCTGATGTATAATATTTATTCATACTGTGTATATTCTTGTATTCTGATGGAATTGTTGTAATAAGCAATGAAATGTTCTTTGTTTGCGTTCCGATGTGGCTTATCCTCAAATTATCTGCTCTTTCCTTCACGGGGAAGTTACGAGTCGTGTCAGCTTGGTATCGGAGCTTTGGTTTACAGAGCTCGTAGAACAAAACACATTAGAACCGAACGAAAGAATTCATCAGAGATTGGATTAGTAATATCCAATAAGAATCACTCGTTAGAGATGGGATCAGTAGTATCCTAGAACGAGTGTGAAGAGTATATTTTTAAAATAAAAACAATTTTGTTTTGAAAAATTAAATTCAAAGATTCGTATTTGAATATTATTTTTATATTGATTTGGACAATCAAGTATATAAAGATTTTGCGTATACGTCTGATCCGCGTGTATTTGAAGTTTTAATATACTGGATAGATATGGAGTCACACTCTAGTCGCCCGGAGATGATTATGATGATTGTAGCTACATCATCAGAATTTGTGTTCGAGTTGCAAAGGTGTGATATTTATATATTTCCAATTGACTGGTGTGAGAACCAAAGCTAGATAGGGCTTATTGTTGTGATTTGGCACCAAAAATGTGATTTTTGACTATCTATCAAAATTATGAGTTTGAAAAGATAATCAACTAATTGATCGATGATTGTGTTGGTTGATTAATTAAATATTGAACCTTTAGCCATATTGAACCAAATAGTGAATTGTATTGAAAATTAGTCGCATTTGCATGCATATACATGTACTTACATTGAACAGGTCATCGCAAGGAGGCTAGAGGAGAGGAATAAAATTGTTTGCCCGACAAATAGGTATATGTTTATTGTATTTCTTTGGTTTTTAATGATTTTATAAGCCGATTGGCTGTTTCTTTTTCTTTTTGGATTGATGAGGGCCATGGGAGGCTATTTGAAATATCCCGAAGCTCCCGGGGCAGGGGAGGTTATGGCGAAAATTTTCGAAAATTTAGGGTGCTAGCCAAATTTTTGAAAAATTTGAAAAATTATTAGAAACTGAAAAGTTAAAGAACTTAAGCCATAATGAAAATAATGAAAGTTGAGTTGATTAGTTAAACAATTTCAGCTTCGTTCCTTTTCGGTGACGAAAAGTTTTAAGTGGGGGAGATTGTAATAATCCGGAAATCTGGGCCAATTTAAAAATTTTATTTTGGCAATTTTATTGAAATTTAAATATTTAAAATGATTTATTTTAAATAATAACGACAAGAAATTTATTTTCAATAGAGTTAGAACGTATATATTTATTCGAATTGATGTTAGAATATAAATATTTATTTTTAATTATAAAAGGAATTGAAAATGGCGCGGTAGTTCGAAAATTCGATTTCAAAGTTCAAATGAATGTACAGGATTCAAAATAAACCGGATTTTGGCGAAACCAAAAATATTAGAATCTATTTGAGAACATCTTTCCAACAAATCCGAAAAATTGAAATTTCATAGCGGGAATAAAAAGTTACGCCCAATTGAAATTTCAGAATAGTCGCTATGGAATTCTGGCCCTTAAAAATGGAAATTTTGCTAACGACCTTCGTTTTTGATGAAACCACTTTTTTTGGATCCGGGATGCCAAATTATTGCCAAATTCCAAAATTCATAATTTTCTGAATCAATATTTGAGTGTGGCGAGGGAAAACGTGTTTTTACAGTTTTAGTCGATTTGGATCGACCAGAAAATGAGCATTTTTCAAACGGTCTCAGAATTTGACGAAATTAATTTTATTAGGACCGTATCGTCAATATGAAGCTATAAAATATTATTGGGGAATTTTTAGAGTCCGTATGTGGCCCCGATAAATTGAAATGTGCGTTCAAATTCAATAAATAGGTTTATATTTTGATTTTGACGGAAACTGATCGAAACAGCTAACTGGCTTACGAAACATATCCATTGTGTTCGGAATGGGGGTAATTAGCTGGGGGCAACAGTCGTTGGGTTCAATTTAAGGTTCGATTGAAAAACAAACTTTTTGGAGAAAATAAAAATAAAATAATAATATATATAAATTATATAGCCTTTTCCCTATCTCTCCCTCCCTTTTACAATCAACACTTCAAATCGAAAATAGATAAAAAAAAGAAAAAAAAGAGATGACGAACGATCGACGCCAGCACCCTGCCACTGCCATGCCTTCGCCGGCGCCTTCCCCTTCGACAGCCGCACCCCCTCCATCGCCTCTCCCTCTCTCTTCTCCCCCAAATCCGTACCTTAAGACCCCAACACTCATGAGATCCTACACCATAGCCCCATTGACCTGCCGCCAACCACCGAAGGGACCCCACCACCTGCAGTCGACCGTCACCTCTCACCTTCACCAAACCAGCCGAACACCCCTTCTACCTCCGATGAACAGTAAGCCTTCCTTTTTATGTTATTTTTTATTTTCATAGTTATTTTTATCTCCTTATTTATATATAAAGTATGGAATTTATTTTCAGTTCTAATGTAATAAAAATATAATTTTTATACATATATATTACTTTGAAAAAAAGATTTGATTTTAAATGTAGAAAATGAGAGATTTTTACATATGAAGAAAGCCATGATTTTTATATTATATAGATGATACAAAAATATGATTTTTATATTATAGAAAGAATAAAAATATGATTTTTATATTATAGAAAGAATAAAAATGTGATTTATATATTATAGGAAGAATAAAAATATGATTTTTATATCATAGAAAGAATAAAAATATGATTTTTATTTATTGGAAAGAAGTAATAAAAATATAATTTTTATTATGAACATCATGGTGAGGACTGCATTGGAATTTCAAACAAATCCAAACGGTTCAGCAATAAAACACGGCGGGGTGGAACCCTCGGTGATAACTCCTCACTTTTAATTTGTTTGCTAGTTGAAATATATACTAGGATGCAGACGGTGCTTAGCAGCACCCGACACCCATTGTCCACAGACCATGGATGACTTGTTTGTTTGATTGGTGTGTTGTGAAAATTGATTGTGTGATGTGGATTGAATAAATATTTTATAGTTAAAAATATAATTTTTAACGTGTATATAAAATAAATATTTATAAACAAATCGAACGGTTTGTTTATGTACACCCATTTGACTGATATTGATTGGGACGATAAATTTTACACATCGCCCAACTGCACAAATAAAACCTGTGTTTGATTGTTTGAAAACCCCACATGGGTATTGGGATGATATTTGACGTACACTACTCCTGATTATTTAGTTGTATGTCAATCGATGGGTTGACAAACTGTGTAAGCGTTAATTATTTATATTTAATGCTAATGCAGTTGTGTGGTGCACTTTGGATGATGGTTGATTATTTATCATTGCTATTATATACATATGTTGTATAGAATCCATATAAATAACATTACATGGTAATTGATTGGGCCTCATTCCAATTTGGAAAAATAAAAGAAAATTCATGTGTTGAATAAAATATATATTCATGTGTTGAATAAAATATATATTCGTGTGTTGAATAAAAGAAAATTCATGTTTTGAATAAAATATATATTCATGTGTTGAATAGAAGAAAATTCATGTGTTGAATAAAATATATATTCATGTGTTGAATAGAAGAAAATTCATGTGTTGAATAAAATATATATTCATGTGTTGAATAGAAGAAAATTCATGTGTTGAATAAAATATATATTCATATGTTGAATAGAAGAAAATTCATGTGTCGAATAAAATATATATTCATGTGTTGAATAAAAGAAAATTCATGTGTTGAACATAATATATATTCATGTGTTGAATAAAAGAAAATTCATGTGTTGAATAAAATATATATTCATGTGTTGAATAAAAAGAAAATTCATGTGTTGAAGAAAATATTCATTTGTTGAAGAGAATAACGAAGTTATTGAAATATATAAAGCTGTGTTGATTAGATATGCGCCATTTTGACGTGAACGATATCTATATCGATTTTATTCATTTTTATTATGAATATCGAAAAGGAATTGATTTCAAAATATAATATTTTGAAAATACTATCATTTATACATATCGATGATATGGAATATTCAATTTTGATTTGAAATCGAATAAGAAGTTGAAATCGTTTTGAAAACGAATTTAAAACGATTTATAAAATACATTTTTAAAGGAAATCGATGAAATATATATAAAATATATTATGTATATATATATTGTCCTAAATAGAACGCACCGCGCCGCGGTAGTTCGCGAATTTCGACCATTGACTTCGAGTTGACGTTGCGGGAGATCCTACCGTCGGATTCTCCTGAAACCGGAACAGTTGGGTTCGTATCGAAAAGAGATTTCCAATGAATATAAGACATTTGAAATCTAATGGCTGTATTTGGAATTATGTCCAAATCAAATTTGGAAAAGGTCGATGTAAGTGCAGTTCGATGGCCGTTGATGGAAATCTACTGTGCGGGCCTTGATAAAATTATTAAAAATAGTAATAATTTGTGTAAAATCATAAGAAATGATTTGGAAAGAATTAGGATGAAAATTTCCATATTTGAAAAGAAAAAAAATAGATTTTTACTGAAATGAACTAGTTTTGAACTAGAATTATTTCAATTATTTTTAAAATAAATAAATTGGATTTGAAATGGTTTTAAAAGTAACCAGAATTTCTAATAATTGAATTGGAATGGATTTGAATCGAAATTGTCTTTGGAATAAAAATATGATTTTAGAAGTAACTAGAATTTCCAATGATTTTTATATTATATAGATGATATAAAAATATGATTTTTATATTATAGAAAGAATAAAAATATGATTTTTATATTATAGAAAGAATAAAATGTGATTTTTATATTATAGGAAGAAAAAAATGATTTTTATATTATAGAAAGAATAAAAATGTTATTTCTATATTATAGAAAGAATAAAAATATGATTTTTATTTATTGGAATGAAGTAATAAAAAAATAATTTTTATTATGAACAACGTGGTAAGGATTGCATTGGAATTTCAAACAGATCCAAACGATTCAGCAGTTCAGAAGTAAAACACGGCGGAGTGGAACCCTCGGTGAGAACTCCTCACTTTTTACTTGTTTGCTAGTTGAAATATATACTAGGATGTAGACGGTGCTTAGCAGCACCCGACACCCGTTGTCCACGGACCATGGATGACTTGTTTGTTTGATTGATGTGTTGTGAAAATTGATTGTGTGATGTGGATTGAATAAATATTTTATAGTTAAAAATATAATTTTTAACGTGTATATACAATAAATATTTATAAACAAATCGGACGGTTTGTTTATGTATACCCATTTGATTGATATTGATTGGGACGATAAATTTTACACATCGCCCAACTACACAAATAAAACCTGTGTTTGATTGTTTGAAAACCCTACATGGGCACTGGGATAATATTTGACGTACACTAATCCCGATTGTTTAGTTGTTTGTCAATCGATGGGTTGACAGACTGTGTAAGCGTTAATATATTTAATGCTTATGCAGTTGTGTGGTGCACTTTGGATGATGGTTGATTATTTATCATTGCTATTATATACATGTGTTGTATAGAATCCATATAAATAACAATATATGGTAATTGATTGGGCCTCATTCAAATTTGGAAAAATAAAAGAAAATTCATGTGTTGAATAAAATATATAATCATGTGTTGAATAGAAGAAAATTCATGTGTTGAATAAAATATATATTCATGTATTGAATAAAAGAAAATTCATGTGTTGAATAGAAGAAAATTCATGTGTTGAATAAAATATATATTCATGTGTTGAATAGAAGAAAATTCGTGTGTTGAATAGAAGAAAATTCATGTGTTGAATAAAATATATATTCAAGTGCTGAATAAAAGAAAATTCATGTGTTGAAGAAAATATTCATTTGCTGAATAGAATAACGAAGTTATTGAAATATATAAAGCCGGGTTGATTAGATATGCGCCATTTTGATGTGAACGATATCTTATCGATTTTATTCATTTTTATAATGAATATAAAAAAGGAATTGATTTCAAAATATAATATTTTGAAAATACGATCATTTATATATATATCAATGATATGGAATATTCAATTTTGATTTGAAATTGAATATAAAGTTGAAATCATTTTGAAAATGAATTTAAAACGATTTATAAAATATGTTTTAAAAGGAAATTGACGAAATATATATATAATGGCCTGAACAGAACGCGCCGCACCGCGGTAGTTCGCGAATTTCGACCATTGACTTCGAATTGATGTTGCGGGAGATCCGACCGTCTGATTCTCCTGAACCAGGAACCGTTGGGTTCGTATCGAAAAGAGCTTTCCAATGAATATGAGGGATTTGAAATCTAATAGTTAGATTTGGAATTACGTCCAAATCAAATTTGGAAAAGGTCGCTGTATGTGTAGTTCGATGGTCGTTGATGGAAATCGACTGTGCGGGCCTTGATAAAATTATTAAAAGTAGTAATAATTTGTGTAAAATCATAAGAAATGATTTGGAAAGAATTGGGATGAAAAATTCCATATTTGAAAAGAAAAAAATATAGATTTTTATCGAAATGAACTAGTTTTGAACTAGAATTATAATCCAATTATTTTTAAAATAAATAAATTGGATTTGAAATGGTTTTAGAAGTAACCAGAATTTCCAATAATTGAACTAGAATGGATTTGAATTGAAATTGTCTTTGGAATATTTCGATGTTGGATTTCGTGATTATACATATATTATTATGGAAATTTGAAAGATATAATGATATCGTTATTTCCAATACGATATTTGTTGGTCGTAGAATTTGATATTGAATATAAGCCGATATATTTTCTATTCAGAGAATTGTATTTAATATCAAATGGGTTTTGGGTTGTCCTGAGTGGTATCTTTAATAATACTATTCTTAGACCCAACGGAGTTAAGAAAATCAGAAACTAACTGAAGATTAGTTAAGTTGAATGGTTTCTTAGGTACTGATTTGATGTTGGTTTCAGCCTTCGGGGTTAATACTTAGGGAATTGTTCACTTGTTAATTTACGGTTAAAGGCTGATGGAATGGAATGTGATTTCGGGTTTATCATGAACCGTGTTTTAAATGGCATTGGTTCTTTAACCCAGTTAAAGACAGGATATGATTTCCCAAGTTAAACAATCATTAATATTGATTTTTGGGAAGATTAAAACCAAGTGGAGTTTTAATGAATCTTTAGTTAGATTGAAATGATTGAGAATGGAGTATCACCAATTTTGCTCCAGGCGATAGTTAAATCTTTAATTAGATTTGAACGTGAAATGGTAATTGAATTTATCGATAACACTGTGGTGTTAGATATGAAGTATTACCAGTTTTACTTCATGGGATGAATAGGTTGGGATTGGGAAATTAAAACAAATGATTTCTTCTGTAAGGTTCGTTAATCCCGACTAGTTTGGATAAACCATAATTTGATTTGAATTGATATTCAAAAGAGGATTAAAGAATAAATTTAAAGAATTTATCTTTGATAAAATTAATGGGAACCTTTCCCAAAGTATAAGGATATTTGAATAAAAGAATATTTTGAATTGGAATGAGGCGTATGTTGTGGTTGTGTAACACTTGTTTATTATATACGCGAGTTATTCAGAAAGACAGAGTTTATCCCATTCTGAATAACTGATTCGACGATGTGTCGAGGATGAAGACGGTGGTCGATGACCGGAGGTCTTCACATCGTTTGGGTGATTACTGATGATCTTGATTGGGCTGTACACCCAAGAGGAGGGAATCAGTTGGTGATCGTCCAGACGTACTTGGAGATCGATGGATATGCGAGGTACAAGGTGCCTCCGGTTTCGTTCAGACCCAGAACGAACTTGTAAATGGACTGTGTGTCTGACATTGGATTTTATTCTGTGTGATTGATTTCTGTTAAATATATATCTGTTTGGCGACGGAGAATTTATTCTCTTGCTTAACGCCCTTCTCTGAGACGTACGAGCTCAGAGGTTATATATTGATGGATATCAATCGCATGGAGTGAATTGCCTGTGTGGCATGCCAAAGTGGCAAATGATCAAGGCTTTTGTTGAAAAGCAGTGTCTTGTGGTTGATGATCAAAGCACAGCCTGTGTGGCACAACTTTGTGTAGCGTTAATTCGCGAGCCTCACACCCCGGTTGTGAACCAGAAATGGGAGAGGACCTTAGGGAGGGCATGCGTTTCCTTCTAGCTAGGGTGGTGTCATAGACCGACCAGCCCCGACATTTATATTATTTTCACCTATGTGGTTGTTGGATTGCGAGGCACCTCGGATATATCGATGACTATGTGGAGCCGACGGAGTCATTTGGCTCATTTACGCCGCAAAGAGCGGGGAAACGCAGTGTTCAGGCATTTTAATCCACATCGGTGGACCGGCCCTGACGATCCAAGGGACGATGCGTTCTATTCCTGAGACTCGGGCTAGACAGTCTCGAATTCGATGAGGATGATCCCTTGCCTCGGTTCACAGATGGAAATCCAATTCCCAGTACGTGATTTTGCGGTTTTGATTGTAGAACCTATATATGGAGACATAGTGGTATGGGGCACTTATGCCATCTATGATTTATACTTACGATTGAAATTATTTTGACACTATACACTTATAGTAATAATAAAGGATGAAATTTCATGTACCAAGCATTCTTGGATATTATAAGGTAAAAACCCAATCCTCCGGCTTGCGTTGCATTATGTGATGGGACCTGGGTCTTATAATAGCTTCATTGTTCTTTATTTAGCATTGCGCTGTTGTTTTATGCACTGGTATTCTTGGGAGGAAACTCGTTCCGTGTTTTACGGCGTGGTCCCTTGATTTACCTAACTTTAAAATAAAGATTAATAACTGTTTTAGTTCTCACACCATTCACATGACTGACTTGGAGTTTATTGTTTTGACCTAAACTCTGGGTGCCCTTATTTCCGACACGGGAAACTTGTAGTTTTGGTTTTGCAGATTTATATTCACAGGATCTTGATTTACAGCTGGAATGATATCTGAAAAGCTCTATATGTAACACCCCGAATTTCGGTTAATGTTAAAATTCACAAATTAAAGAATAACTAATCCCAGATGTGGGAATTAAGGGAAACGGGCTGCGTCATTGCGTTCGTCTCGGAAAAATACGCGAAATAGAGTCCGAGTTTTCGAGAATCGGAGTCCGTATGAAAGAGATATGGACGAACGAAGTTAGGCAGAAGAACCCGGAACAGGCCAGAAATGCACTGGTGCACTTGTGAAGTGCGCCAGAACAAAAATGCACTGGCGCACTTGTGAAGTGCGCCAGTACAAAAATAGACTGGCGCACTTGGGAAGTGCGCCCGTGCCGAGCCAAGAAACCTGCACAGTTTCTAGAGAGTTCTGTGGTTGGGTGCACCAGTTTGGGGTTTGGGCTTGGTCCTAGGGCTGATTTCTGGAGAGTTCCGAGATCTAAGGGTCCTAAACTAATCTAGGGTTAATCTAAGGGTCTAAAATGCAACCTAATCCTATAAATAAGACCACAACCCTACCCTAATTCATTCATAATTAAACCTAGTAACTAAACTATGGCAAAATGAAACTTGATCATGGCCTCCACAAATCAATGAAGAGGAAAGCAAGCTAATCAACCTCTCTAATCAACTTCTAATCCATTCTAAGCATCTTAATCTTCTTCATTTGGAGTGCAAATTGCTAGTGGTGAGTTTCTATCACTTTGATGATCAATTGTTAAGATAAGTAGATTAGGTGTAATGAGACTTATGGTCTTGAATGCGGATTTGTGAGTTTGAATCATTTGTAATGATATGCTAATCTATGTATAATATTAATCCTATGTTGAATATGTAAGTTTATGTTGAATATGAGAGTTTATGCAAGTTGGATATGTGGGTTTATGCATAATAAGTAATTGATTTTATGCAAGTTAAGTATGTGGTTTTATGCATGATGAGTATGTGATTCTATGCATGCTAAGTAGGTGATATTATGCATGATGAGTATGTGATTCTATGCATGCTAAGTATATGATATTATGCAAGTTGAGTATGTGATTCTATGCATGCTAAGTATATGATATTATGCAAGTTTAGTATGTGATTCTATGCATGCTAAGTATATGATATTATGCAAGTTTAGTATGTGATTCTATGCATGCTAAGTATATGATATTATGCAAGTTGAATATGTGATTCTATGCATGCTAAGTATGTGATAATATGCATGATTAATAAGTTGTTTTATGCATATTTAACAAGTGGGTTTATGCATGTTTAACAAGTTCATATGCAAGTTACATGTATGTTAATATGCAAGATATGCTATGCAAGTTACATGTTTGTTAATATGCAAGTTACATGTATGTTAATATGCAAGATATGCTATGCAAGTTACATGTTTGTTAATATGCAAGTTACATGTATGTTAATATGCAAGATATGCTATGCAAGTTATGTGTATGCTTAGATGCATGTTTAACATGTTATGCAAGTTGTGAGAATGCTTATATGCAAGTTCAACATGTTATGCAAGTTATGTGTGCTTATGCAAGTTATGTGAATGCTAATATGCAAGTTCAACATGTTATGCAAGATATGTGTATGATAATATGCAAGTTCATATGCAATATGTTATGCAAGTCATGTGCGATAATATGCAAGTTTGGGTTAAATATAGTTGGGTTAATATATGCTCATGTATGCAAGTTGACATTCTCTTAACCCATGACAAAGTTATATGCTAAGATTTGGTTAAACCCATGATGTTGTGATGGATCTTCCCTTTTATTATGTCGTGAAATGAAAACGATTTGCGTGGGGAACGATGGGGTTAATAAAGATGTTAATAAAAGTATGATTGGGTATGATTAAGCATACCATAAAAACAAATTAACATAAGTGGGAATTTACCTATTGAGTTAGGTCTACCCCATGGGAATTTACCTATTGAGTTAGGTCTACCCATGTTATGAAAAACTTGATATTAATTAGGGATAATTAATATAAATTATGGGGGTGATTAATTAGGTGTAATTAATCGACTAAGACACGAGGTTGGACTCAGTTGTAGCGTAAAACTGCCCGGACCCAACCGGCTTAACCAGTTGCTACAAATGTTAGCCCAATGTGAGAGGTCTTAGGCACAAACTAAATACGTGATTAATGTAAAGACACGAGGTTAGACTCGGTTATGACATAAGGCTGCCCGGACCCAACCGGCTTAACCAGCGGTCATAAAAGATAGTCTAATGTGAGAGGTCTTTATGAGGATCACGGTCTTAATTAATTAAGAAACACTTAACCATATAAGCATGTAGTGGGGCTTGAGGGTTAAGTGGGTGCCTTGGGTGGCATGAGAAAACTAGTGGGTTGCCTTGGGTGGCAATAGAAAACACGATTAGAATACTTAACCAAAGTGGAACATGTAATTAAACATGATTAAGGGGTTAAGTAAGTGCCTCGGGTGGCATGTGGGAATTAAGTAAAGGACTTGGGTGTCATGTGGAAATCTAGTGGGTGCCTTGAAAGGTAATTAAAATATGATTAATGACTTAACCAAAGTATTTATAACATGTAAGTAGACATGGTTAAAGGGGTTAAGTGGGATACACTAGATAAAAAAAATAACAAGCTTAGGTGGTAGCTTGTGGGGGCCCATCTCAACCAATATCCCAAACGTATCTTTGTGGGCTCGACCCAAGTCGGGTGACGGGACACGCATATTGGGCTTGACTATAAGAGGCCAAAAACGGGTTAGCGGTGGCAACGTAGGACCAACGGGTTTCATATGCGTGTGTGGACCCGGGCTGGTTAGTAAATCGTTGTTACATCGTGTAGATATAAAGCCGTGCACCGTTGATATTATCAGGTTGCCACTTTGGGGAAATGATACACCCCATTGTGGGACCAGCACGGGTATCTACGTTAGGGAGCCGATCGCTTGGGAGTAGTGGGTACACCTATTAATGATAGGGGCAGACGGCACCTATGTAGGGGTACTAGAAACTACTGGGTAAAAATTACTAAGTACATTTAATGGGATCAACCTTTAAGTAGGAATTAATCTTAGGTAGGTAAAACTGGTGTGGTGCAGTGTAGGAATTATCTTTGAGTAGGTCTGGGGCGGTGTAATTTAGTAATTATCCTTGGGTGGGTAAATGCGTCTTTACGGTGATCTTAGTTTATCCTAAGTTTACCAAGCTGCTTAGTGTAGCCATTCATCCCCAGTCGTTACCGTATATCAACTTATGTCTTCTCTGGTTATTTTAATGATTGTATTGTTAGGGTTATAGGACTCACTCAGACTTATGTCTGACCCCGTTGTTTTTATCTTTTTCCCCCAACCCCAGGTTATTAGAGTGGGCCTGGTGCTAGTGGGCTTTGATCTGATTGCTGTATCTATCCTATGGAGCTTGGACCTCTGAAGTGAAGCCGAGCTTATCTTTCCTTTTATGGCTATTAGTTATGTAGTGGGATTATGTACTTCTATTTTATCAAGATGGATATTATGTACTTGACTCTGGTTTATGGTTTTGTGATGTAACCAAACATGTATTACTTTCCGTTGCAATGAAATGATGATTTAAAATTTCAAGTATTACTTATATCTGTCTTGCTGTAATTTTACTGTTCTATATTCACTCAAAATACTTCACCGAAACTAAGGCATTCCCCTGGTATGAGTGACCTTAGCGGACGTGGGGTGTTACACGTGGTATCAGAGCTTAAGGTTACCAGAACAGATAAAAATTTTAGAAAAACTATTTTTCTAAGAAAATTTTTGAAGGAATATTTTCAAAAACATGTCTTTTAAGAGAAAAGTTTTTGAGAGAAAAGCATAATCCCCGATAGCCATATCTTTATCTTTCGAATTCTCCGTTTGAATCTCTTTCTCTCTCGTTTTGAGTTTCCCCTCCGTGTGTAGATGATCTTTCTAAGATAGATAAGAATGGAAAACCGCTTCAAGGGACTTAGACGTAAATCAGATTAGAAGTTGGTTCAAGAAGGAGGAGGACTTGTAGGTACTTATTGGATGGACGATGGGAGGAAGGCTCTAATAGTTGTTTGGTTAATAAAGGACGAAGCCTCATTGATGGGAGGTTACGAGTGGAGAATGGGAAGGAGAAGGCTAGTAGTTATCCTTTTGGGGAGGAATAGGACACCTTATTAGGATTGACCAAAGAAGCAAGGACAAGGTATGGAATCTTCTGGAGGATAGTTGTATTCCCTCACGACTAGGGTGCCGGATGGGGATAAGACCGTCTAGGTTGGAATTTGGATTTCTTTATTATCCGATTCGAACTTTATTTGATTTGGACGCATTAAGTTCGTTTATCTCATCATTGTTAGTGAGTCACTGCACTTAGACACCAGTTTAGTAGATGATCCCTTAGTTGTTTCAAACCCAATTGGGCTCCATGATGTGTTTGGGTTTGAAAGTTTCTATACTTAGCATTGAGTTTGGATGTGATGCTTGTTGGGCTTCACGGACTATGGGTTAGTTTTGGGCATGAACTGGTTATCCAGTAGGGGTGCCGTTCTTGATTTGGAAGGGAGAGTTGTTAGGCTTATGACCCGCTTGGGTAACACTCTCGAGATCTCTAGTAATCCCATAGAATCTGTTATGCTAAGTTATCTAGAATCGCTGGACACGTCGGTCGAGAGTTTGCGATCTGTTAGAAGTGGTCCGGGAATACTCGGATGTGTTTGAGAAGGTGAAGGGCTTACCTCCGGAGCGGGAGATTGACTTCCGAATATATCTGGTAAACAATGCCAAACCAGTGACTTGGCCAGTGTGCCACAAGGCTCCTCGTGAGAGGAGGGAACTCCATAAGTAAGTAGGCGATTGCTTGAGAAGGGGTTCATAAGAAGAAGTATATCGGAGTGGGGTGCTCCAGTAGTTTTTGCCATGAAGGCGGATGGGTCCCTCAGACTTTGTGTAGGCTAAAGAGAACTAAATAAACTCACAAAGAAGAATAGACACCCATTGCCAAAGATTGATGGTCTCTTTGATCAGTTGGTTGGCGCCTCAGTATTTTCGCAGCTGGACTAAGCCACATGGTTTCGTCAGTTGAGAGTGGCTGACGATAGTATAGAGAAGATTGCCTTTAGGACTCCGGATGGTTTTATGAGTGGCTGGTGATGCTATTTGGTTTGACGAACGCCCCCGCATACTTTGTTGATTGGAAGAGAAGGGTGTTCAGGGAGTACCTAAATAAGTTTGTGATGGCCTTTGTGGATGACATCTTGGTCTTTTCTAGGAGCGAAATAAGTTTTCATATGTGCTCAATAGGTTGAGCAAAGCCAGTTATGGGATAAAACGGTGGTTTTGGAGCGAGACTGGCAAGGACATCCAAAGTTGGTCAAAGGCTTAATTGTTTAGCCATTATTATTATTATTATTTTTAGTATCATCTCACGTAGGTTGCCTGAACTCGAAGGAGATATCCCTTGGGTGTTTGTCTGATATTGGTTTCGGCCTTTGGGGCTTGCATTTGGGGGATGTCGAATTCGACTAGGGTGGTCTGCGTGAGAGATGGACAGTTGTGACGATTTTGGATAGGATTCTTAGCATCTTATGAGTTGAGATAGCGTATACCCCTAACAAGGGAAGCATGGTAGCAGACGCCTTAAGAAGAAAAAGGTTGTCCTTGAGTTCATTGATCGATTAAACGACGGAGCTTAGGGTTTATTTCTATGTTTGACTTTAGACCTTCCGTTGACTTTGTACCCGGTTTGCTAGCCTCCTTGGAGGTTAGGCCTACTCTTTTGGGACGTGGTGGTGAGGCACAGCAAGACGACCCACAGTTGGTTGAGCTATGAGAGAAGCTCATAAGGGGGAGGAGTCGTCCAGCCATTTGAGTAGGTACACCCTAGATAGTAAGGGGTGGTTGCGTAGAGACGGTAGACTTTGTGTACCGCAAGACGAGAATTTAAGGAAGGCTATACTTGATGATACACATCGGTCGAAGATGACCATTCATCCCGGTAGGGACAAGATGTACCAAGACATGAGGCGAGTTTTCTTTTTGGCCAATATGAAGAAAGACGCGGCCAAGTATGTCGCTAGATGCTTGGTATGCTAACAAGTGAAAGTGGAACAGAAGAAACCCGGAGGGTTGCTTCACCCGTTGGAAGTTCCGAAATAGGAAGTAGGATAGTGCCTCGTTGGATAACCGAAATCAAGGAAGGGTAATACGGGGATTGGGCTTATGGTAGATAGACTTACTAAGTGTGCCCATTTCATACCCGTGAAGAGCAAGAGGACTATTCCATGTCTAGCTTCAGTTTACCTTCAAGGGATTATTAGATTGCATGGTGTACCTCCCAGTATAGTGAGCGATCGAGATCCTATCTTCACTAGTGAGTTTTGGAGAAGTTTGCAAGAGGCGGTAGGGACTCAGTTGTGTTTGAGCACCGCATCTCATCCTCAGACGGACGGTCAGACCAAGAGGGTGAACCGTATCTAGAACATCTTTTGAGGTTATGTATTTTGGATTTTGGAGGTACATGGGAAGAGCATCTTCCGTTGGTGGAGTTCGCATATAATAGCAGCTTTCAGTCCAGTATTGGTATGGCTCCTTTCAAAGCTCTTTATGGAAGGCCTTGTCGATCTCCTACATGTTGGTGGGAATCTACGGATAAGATATTGCTTGGGCCAGATATGGTTAGAGAGACTTCAGAGAAGATGGTTTGGATTCGAAGAAGGATGAAAGCGGCGGAATCTTATGCGGACAAGAGGAGAACAGAGCTTGAGTTTGATATTAGGACATGTTTTTTTATCAAGGTGTCTCCGTTACGGAATGTGGTTCACTTTGGATCTGTTAGGAAGTGAGTACCAAGGTTTGTAGGGCCATTTCCCATTAAGGAAAGAATTGGACGGATGGCATATAGAGTGGAGTTGCCTGACAGACTTAGTGGTGTACCGGATGTATTTCATGTGTCCCATTTGAGGAAGTGCTTACATGAGACCGCTGAGGTGGTAGAGCCGAGTTTGCTTAAAGAAGTAGAGTTAGAGCACGATGAGACGATTCGACGAGCTCCTACTCGCATCATTGGGCCAGAGACTAGGAAGTTGAGGAACAGAGAAGTTCAGCTAGTTAGAATGCTACTTGGGAGACGGAAGCGAAGATGCGTTCTTTGTATCCATTTCTTTTGGAGAGTATGTCTTTTAACTTCTCCTTTATCGCTTGCCTAGTACTTATCTTATCTTTAGTAGGTCCTCTCGTTAGTCCTGTTTGACCTTTAGATATGGAAAACCTATGGTTGAAACATGTGTTTGAGACATGTTATGGTTGATGGATGCAAGTGGATGCAAGTGTTTGCTAGTGGTTGCTCGTGGATGCATATATACACACTCTAGGCACTAGATCGGCTCAATCACTTCATATTGCATATTGCATAAAATTGTGTGTAGTTAGCTATATTTATGGATGTATAATGATTGTGTTATCATATGGATGATGCATTTTGGTGAATGATTGTGCACTCATATAGATACTGTATGTGTCGATAGGGTTATCTCGCATACATATTGGATGCATGGCACTATCATGGTTTGCATATGTTCGTACATTAGATAGGGAACATATACACACACTTTTCGCATATGCTCATACATCATTAGAAATTGTTTAAGGACAATGGATGCCCGTGTTTGATGGATTGAGTAGATGGTTGTTTGGATGGTAGGATATGCATTCTCCTTAGCTTAGAGATTTCGGGGACGAAATCCTTTAAGGAGGGGAGAATGTAACACCCCGAATTTCGGTTAATGTTAAAATTCACAAATTAAAGAATAACTAATCCCAGATGTGGGAATTAAGGGAAACGGGCTGCGTCATTGCGTTCGTCTCGGAAAAATACGCGAAATAGAGTCCGAGTTTTCGAGAATCGGAGTCCGTATGAAAGAGATATGGACGAACGAAGTTAGGCAGAAGAACCCGGAACAGGCCAGAAATGCACTGGTGCACTTGTGAAGTGCGCCAGAACAAAAATGCACTGGCGCACTTGTGAAGTGCGCCAGTACAAAAATAGACTGGCGCACTTGGGAAGTGCGCCCGTGCCGAGCCAAGAAACCTGCACAGTTTCTAGAGAGTTCTGTGGTTGGGTGCACCAGTTTGGGGTTTGGGCTTGGTCCTAGGGCTGATTTCTGGAGAGTTCCGAGATCTAAGGGTCCTAAACTAATCTAGGGTTAATCTAAGGGTCTAAAATGCAACCTAATCCTATAAATAAGACCACAACCCTACCCTAATTCATTCATAATTAAACCTAGTAACTAAACTATGGCAAAATGAAACTTGATCATGGCCTCCACAAATCAATGAAGAGGAAAGCAAGCTAATCAACCTCTCTAATCAACTTCTAATCCATTCTAAGCATCTTAATCTTCTTCATTTGGAGTGCAAATTGCTAGTGGTGAGTTTCTATCACTTTGATGATCAATTGTTAAGATAAGTAGATTAGGTGTAATGAGACTTATGGTCTTGAATGCGGATTTGTGAGTTTGAATCATTTGTAATGATATGCTAATCTATGTATAATATTAATCCTATGTTGAATATGTAAGTTTATGTTGAATATGAGAGTTTATGCAAGTTGGATATGTGGGTTTATGCATAATAAGTAATTGATTTTATGCAAGTTAAGTATGTGGTTTTATGCATGATGAGTATGTGATTCTATGCATGCTAAGTAGGTGATATTATGCATGATGAGTATGTGATTCTATGCATGCTAAGTATATGATATTATGCAAGTTGAGTATGTGATTCTATGCATGCTAAGTATATGATATTATGCAAGTTTAGTATGTGATTCTATGCATGCTAAGTATATGATATTATGCAAGTTTAGTATGTGATTCTATGCATGCTAAGTATATGATATTATGCAAGTTGAATATGTGATTCTATGCATGCTAAGTATGTGATAATATGCATGATTAATAAGTTGTTTTATGCATATTTAACAAGTGGGTTTATGCATGTTTAACAAGTTCATATGCAAGTTACATGTATGTTAATATGCAAGATATGCTATGCAAGTTACATGTTTGTTAATATGCAAGTTACATGTATGTTAATATGCAAGATATGCTATGCAAGTTACATGTTTGTTAATATGCAAGTTACATGTATGTTAATATGCAAGATATGCTATGCAAGTTATGTGTATGCTTAGATGCATGTTTAACATGTTATGCAAGTTGTGAGAATGCTTATATGCAAGTTCAACATGTTATGCAAGTTATGTGTGCTTATGCAAGTTATGTGAATGCTAATATGCAAGTTCAACATGTTATGCAAGATATGTGTATGATAATATGCAAGTTCATATGCAATATGTTATGCAAGTCATGTGCGATAATATGCAAGTTTGGGTTAAATATAGTTGGGTTAATATATGCTCATGTATGCAAGTTGACATTCTCTTAACCCATGACAAAGTTATATGCTAAGATTTGGTTAAACCCATGATGTTGTGATGGATCTTCCCTTTTATTATGTCGTGAAATGAAAACGATTTGCGTGGGGAACGATGGGGTTAATAAAGATGTTAATAAAAGTATGATTGGGTATGATTAAGCATACCATAAAAACAAATTAACATAAGTGGGAATTTACCTATTGAGTTAGGTCTACCCCATGGGAATTTACCTATTGAGTTAGGTCTACCCATGTTATGAAAAACTTGATATTAATTAGGGATAATTAATATAAATTATGGGGGTGATTAATTAGGTGTAATTAATCGACTAAGACACGAGGTTGGACTCAGTTGTAGCGTAAAACTGCCCGGACCCAACCGGCTTAACCAGTTGCTACAAATGTTAGCCCAATGTGAGAGGTCTTAGGCACAAACTAAATACGTGATTAATGTAAAGACACGAGGTTAGACTCGGTTATGACATAAGGCTGCCCGGACCCAACCGGCTTAACCAGCGGTCATAAAAGATAGTCTAATGTGAGAGGTCTTTATGAGGATCACGGTCTTAATTAATTAAGAAACACTTAACCATATAAGCATGTAGTGGGGCTTGAGGGTTAAGTGGGTGCCTTGGGTGGCATGAGAAAACTAGTGGGTTGCCTTGGGTGGCAATAGAAAACACGATTAGAATACTTAACCAAAGTGGAACATGTAATTAAACATGATTAAGGGGTTAAGTAAGTGCCTCGGGTGGCATGTGGGAATTAAGTAAAGGACTTGGGTGTCATGTGGAAATCTAGTGGGTGCCTTGAAAGGTAATTAAAATATGATTAATGACTTAACCAAAGTATTTATAACATGTAAGTAGACATGGTTAAAGGGGTTAAGTGGGATACACTAGATAAAAAAAATAACAAGCTTAGGTGGTAGCTTGTGGGGGCCCATCTCAACCAATATCCCAAACGTATCTTTGTGGGCTCGACCCAAGTCGGGTGACGGGACACGCATATTGGGCTTGACTATAAGAGGCCAAAAACGGGTTAGCGGTGGCAACGTAGGACCAACGGGTTTCATATGCGTGTGTGGACCCGGGCTGGTTAGTAAATCGTTGTTACATCGTGTAGATATAAAGCCGTGCACCGTTGATATTATCAGGTTGCCACTTTGGGGAAATGATACACCCCATTGTGGGACCAGCACGGGTATCTACGTTAGGGAGCCGATCGCTTGGGAGTAGTGGGTACACCTAGTAATGATAGGGGCAGACGGCACCTATGTAGGGGTACTAGAAACTACTGGGTAAAAATTACTAAGTACATTTAATGGGATCAACCTTTAAGTAGGAATTAATCTTAGGTAGGTAAAACTGGTGTGGTGCAGTGTAGGAATTATCTTTGAGTAGGTCTGGGGCGGTGTAATTTAGTAATTATCCTTGGGTGGGTAAATGCGTCTTTACGGTGATCTTAGTTTATCCTAAGTTTACCAAGCTGCTTAGTGTAGCCATTCATCCCCAGTCGTTACCGTATATCAACTTATGTCTTCTCTGGTTATTTTAATGATTGTATTGTTAGGGTTATAGGACTCACTCAGACTTATGTCTGACCCCGTTGTTTTTATCTTTTTCCCCCAACCCCAGGTTATTAGAGTGGGCCTGGTGCTAGTGGGCTTTGATCTGATTGCTGTATCTATCCTATGGAGCTTGGACCTCTGAAGTGAAGCCGAGCTTATCTTTCCTTTTATGGCTATTAGTTATGTAGTGGGATTATGTACTTCTATTTTATCAAGATGGATATTATGTACTTGACTCTGGTTTATGGTTTTGTGATGTAACCAAACATGTATTACTTTCCGTTGCAATGAAATGATGATTTAAAATTTCAAGTATTACTTATATCTGTCTTGCTGTAATTTTACTGTTCTATATTCACTCAAAATACTTCACCGAAACTAAGGCATTCCCCTGGTATGAGTGACCTTAGCGGACGTGGGGTGTTACACTATATCTCCTTCAGTTGTGCTTTGTATTATTTTCCGCTGCTATGTAACATAATTTAAATTTCTGATATTTCTTTGATTTATAATATTTATTCATACTCTGTATATTCTTGTATTCTGACGGAATTGTGGTAATAAGCAATGAAATGTTCTTTGTTTGCGTTCCGATGTGGCTTGTCCTAAAAGTATCCGCTCTTTCCTTCACGGGGAATTTATGGGTCATGTCAACTCGGTATCAGAGCTTTGGTTTACAGAGCTCGGAGAACAAGACACATTAGAATTGAATGAAAGAATTCATCAGAGATTGGATTAGTAATATCCAATAAGAATGACTCGTTAGAGATGGGATCAGTAGTATCCTAGAACGAGTGTGAAGAGTATATTTTTAAAATGAAAACAATTTTGTTTTGAAAAATTAAATTCAATGATTCGTACTTGAATATTAATTTTATATTGATTTGGACAATCAAGTATATAAAGATTTTGCGTATACGTCTGATCCGCGTGTATTTGAAGTTTTAATATACTAGATAGATATGGAGTCACACTCTAGTCGCCCGGAGATGATTCTGATGATTGTAGCTACATTATCAGAATTTGTGTTCGAGTTTCAAAGGTGTGATATTTATATATTTCCAACTGACTGGTGTGAGAACCAAAGCTAGATAGAGCTTATTGTTGTGATTTGGCACCAAAAATGTGATTTTTGACTATATATCAAAGTTATGAGTTTGAAAAGATAATCAACTAATTGATTGATGATTGTGCTGGTTGATTAATTAAATGTTGAACCTTTAGCCAAATTGAACCAAATAGTGAATTGTATTGAAAATTAGTCGCATTTGCATGCATATACCTGTACTTACATTGAACAGGTCATAACAAGGAGGCTAGAGGAGAGGAATAAAATTGTTTGCCCGACAAATAGGTACATGTTTATTGTATTTTTTGGGTTTTTGATGATTTTATGAGCCGATTGGCTAGCCGCTTGGCTGTTTCTTTTTCTTTTTGGATTGATGAGGGCCACGGGAGGCTATTTGAAATATCCCGAAGCTCCTGGCGCAGGGGACGTTATCGCGAAATTTTTCGAAAATTTAGGGTGTTAGCCAAATTTTTGAAAAATTTGGAAAGTTCTTAGAAACTGAAAAGTTGAAGAACTTAAGCCATAATGAAAATAATGAAAGTTGAGTTGATTAGTTAAACAACTTTCAGCTTCGTATCCTTTTCGGGGACGAAAAGTTTTAAGTGGATGAGATTGTAATAACCCGGAAATCTGGGCCAATTTAAATTTTTTACTTTGGAAATTTTATAAAAATTTAAATATTTAAAATGATTTATTTTAAATAATAACGATGATAAATTTATTTTGAATAGAATTAGAACGTATATATTTATTTGAATCGATGTTAGAATATAAATATTTATTTTTAATTATAAAAGGAATTGAAAATGGCGCGGTAGTTCGAAAATTCGATTTCAAAGTTCAAATGAATGTACAGGAATAAAAATAAACCGGATTTTGGTGAAATGTAACAACCCGAAAATCTGGGCCAGTTTAAAAATTTTATTTTGGCAATTTTAATGAATTTTTAATATTTAAAATAGATTATTTTAAATAATATCGACGAAAATTCATTTTGAATATAATTAGAACGTATTTAGTTATATACGTCGTCGTTAGAATATATATAATTATAAATAGAATTGAAAATGGCGCGGTAGTTCGATAATTCGATTTCAATCTTCAAATGAATGTACCGGGTGCAAAATAATCCGGATTTTAGTGAAACCAAAAATAATGGAATCTAATTGTGAATATCTTTCCAACGAATCCGGGAAATCAAAATTTCATAGCGGGAATCAAAAGATATGTCCAGTTGAAAATTCTGAATAGTCGCTATGGAATTCAGGCCCTTAAAAATGGGAATTTTGCAAACGACCTCGGATTTCGACGAAACCACTTTTGTTGGGTCCGGAATGTAAAGTTTTTTTCTAGATTCCAAATTTCATAATTTTTCGAATTAATATGTGAGCGTGGAAAAGGAAAACGCGTTTGACCAGTTTTAGTTGATTTTAATCGACTGGAAATTGGCCATTTTTCCAACGGTCTCAGAATTCGACGAAACTAGTTTTGTTAGGACCGTATCGTCAATACGAAGGTAGAAAATATTTTTCTAGAATTTTTAGGGTTCGTATGTGACCCCAGTAAATTGAAATGCGCGTTCAAATTCAATATATAGAGTTATATGTTGATTTTGACGGAAACTGATCGAAACATTCGAATCAGCTTATGATACATATCCCATTGTGTTCGGAATGGGGGTGAAACGCTATGGACGACAGGCGGTGGGCCTCGTTTCGAGTTCGTATGTAAAAGTCAACTTTTTGAATTAAATAATTAATTAAAATAATAAAATAAACCCCACTTTCCCTCTCTATATTCTTTCTGGCCCCCTCCCATTCGATTTTCCCAAATCAGAAATTGAAAAAGAAAGGAAAAAAAGAGCACGATGGAATCGCGCAGCCCCCGACGATGGCCATCGCCTGCGCCTCCTCCTCAGATCGCCGCCCTGCCTCTGCCGATACCCTCAGCCACCCTCTTCCTCGTTCGAACCTCGAATCCCCCCCTCACCCTAGGCTGCCTCGCGATCGAGCCCCCCCCCCCCCCATCGAAGGAACCGACGCAGCTGCTCCCCCTAGCCTCGCGATACCCCTCCGCCTAGCCGACCACCGCAACCTCGCCCTCCACCTCCATCCCCCCCCGATTCCTCTTCTTCCCCATTCGCTGTAAGCTTTCATTTTTTTTTATTTATTTATTTTGTTTTGTGTTAATCGATTTTAAATATATATTTTTGCTAGTTTAATCTGATGTTTTTAAAATGGAAAAGACTGGATTTTTAAAATGGAAAAGACTGGATTTTTAAAATGGAAAAGACTGGATTTTTAAAATGGAAAAGACTGGATTTTTAAAATGGAAAAGAATGGATTTTTAAAATGGAAAAGATTGGATTTTTGAAATGGAGAAAGGCGTGATTTTTACTAATGTAGTGAAGTAAAAATTAGATTTTTATATACTGAATTACGAAATAAAAATTAGATTTTTATATATTGAATAACGAAATAAAAATTCGATTTTTATATATTGAATAACATAGTAAAAATTCGATTTTTATATATTGAATAGCGAAGTAAAAATTCGTTTTTTATATATTGAATAGCGAAGTAAAAAATCGATTTTTATATATTGAACAGCGAAGTAAAAATTCGATTTTTATATATCTGAAAATAGCGAAGTAAAAATGTGATTTTTACATATGTAGAGAATACGGGCAAGGAAAGTGACAAGAGGCAAGAACGGCGAAGATTTCTACCTAAGAAGAGTCGTGGCGTTGGATTAGTAACTCGGTGAGAACTTCTCACTCAAAATCTCTTTTTCTAGTTATATATATATATATACTAGGATGCAGACGGTGTTTCGTAGCACCCGACACAATCGTCCACAGACCATGGACTTGTTTGTTTGGTTGTGTAGTTAGTTAGATTATTTGGTTGGAATTGAATTGTTTGGTGAAATGGAATTGATTTGATTGATGTGTGAATGGCGTGGGCCTTCACTAGACCGGGGATAAGGCTAGGCCTTGTCCCGTTTCTAGTATCGTGCCTTTATGCCGCCGAAATTTTCTAAAAATAAGTTAGAAAAATAAAGATAATATTTTATTTAATAAATGAACCGAATAGAATATTCATAGGTTGAATAAAATAGTTTGATCGTTAAAAATATAATTTTTAATGTGAATAAATAAATATTTATTTACAAACCGGACGGTTTGTTTATGTACACCTATTTGAAGGACATTGATTGGGACGATAAATTTTACACATCGCCCAACTGCACAAATAAAAATCTGTGTTTGATTGCTTGAAACCCCACACGGGTATTGGGATGATATTTGACGTACACTAATCCCGATTGTTTAGTTGTATGTCGATCGATTGATTGACAGGCTGTTATAAGCGTTGAATATTTATATTTGATGCTTATACAGTGTAGAATGCGCTTTGGATGATGGTTGATTATTCATCGTTGTTGATATATACATGTGTTGTAGAAAATCCATATAATTAACATTATATGGTAATTGATTGGGCCTCATTCCAGTTTTAAAATAGAAATATTTGAAAAAGAAATATTTGAAATAGAATATTTGAAAATAGGAATATATGAAGCCGTATTGATTAGATTGACGTCATTTTGACGTGAATGATATTTATATCGATTTTATTCATTTTATAATGAATATCGAAAGTGATTTCAAAATCTGATATTTTGAAAAGAATTGAACATAAATTCGAATTGAAATTGAATATAAATAAATTCGAATTAAAATCGAATATAAATAAATTCGAATTGAAATCGAATATAAACGAATTCGAATTGAAATTGAATATAAACGAATTCGAATTGAAATTGAATATAAATGAATTCGAATTGAAATCGAATATAAATAAATTCGAATTGAAATCGAATATAAATGAATTCGAATTGAAATGGAATAGAAATGAATTCGAATTGAATTGAAATCGAACTGAAATTGAATTAGAAATCAATTCGAATTGAAATCAATTTGAAATGAATTTAAAACGAATTTATATTGGAATATTCAATTTTGATTTGAAATTGAATATGAAGTTGAAACCGTTTTGAAAACGAATTTAAAAACGATTTATAAAGCACGTTTTGAATTGAAATCGACGAAGTATATATTATATATATATAATATAATGGCCTGAATAGAACGCGCCGCGCCGCGGCAGTTCGCGAATTTCGGCCATTGACTTCGAACGGATATTACGGGAGATCCGACCGTCAGATTCTCCTAAAACCGGAACCATTGGATTCGTATCGAAAAGAGCTTTCTAACGAATGTGAGAAATTAGAAATCTAACGGTTGGATTTGGAATTATGTCTAAATCAAATTTGAAAAAGGTCGCTGTAAGTGCAGTTCGATGG
Source organism: Allium sativum (assembly GCA_030737875.1). Taxonomy (NCBI): domain Eukaryota; kingdom Viridiplantae; phylum Streptophyta; class Magnoliopsida; order Asparagales; family Amaryllidaceae; genus Allium; species Allium sativum. Next base: position 190,844,459 of record CM060927.1, on the reverse strand, counting down.
CCATTGATGGAAATCGACTGTACGGGCCTTGATAAAATCATTAAAAATATCAATAATTTGTGTAAAATCATAAGAAATGATTTGGGAAGAATTAGGATGAAAAACTCCATATTTGAAAAGATAAAAATAGATTTTTATCGAAATGAACTATTTTTGAAATAGAATTATAATTCTATTTATTTTTAAATAAATAAATTGAATATTGAAATGGTTTTGAAAATAACCAGAATTTCCGATGATTGCATTGGAATGGATTTGAATCGAAATTGCCTTCGGAATATTTCGATGTTGGATTTCGTGATGATACAGATATAGTTATGGGAATTTGAAAGATATATATATATATCGTTATTCCCAATACGATATTTGTTAGTCGTAGAATTTGATATTGAATATAAGCCGGTATATTTTCTATTTAGAGCATTGTGTTTAATATCAAATGTGATTTGGGTTTGTCGTGAATGGTGTCTTCATTAACACTGTTCTTGAACCCAGTTGAGAAAAGATTAAATCTTTTTATTTAGATTTAATGAAGTGTACCAATTAAATAATATTTAATTGGAATTGAATTGATATTGATTTTTGGGTTTATCGTGAACAGTGTTTTTAAATAACACTTGTTCTTTAACCCGATAATTAATGGAATGGGATTTTGGGTTTATCGTGAACCGTGTTTCAAATGACACTGATTCTTTAACCCAATCACAGATTAAAACTAAGTGGAGTTTTAATGAATCTTTAATTAGATTGAAAAGATCGAGAATGGAGTATCACCAGTTTTGCTCCAGGCGATAGTTAAATCTTTAAATAGATTTGAACGTGAAATGGTAATTGAATTTACCGATAACACCGTGGTGTTAGATATGAAGTATTACCAGTTTTACTTCATGGGATGAATAGGTTGGGATTGGGAAATTAAAACAAATGATTACTTCGGTAAAGTTCGTTAATCCCGACTAATTTGAATTGATATTCAAAAGTAGATTCAAGAATAAATTAAAGAATTTATCTTTGATAAAATTAATGGGAACCTTTCCCTATGAATGTGAAATTTAGAAACTAACTGTCGGTTAGCTAAGCAGAATGGTTTTCTGTATATTGATCTGATGTTGGTTTCGGCCTTCGGGGTTAATATTTGGGGAATTATTCTCTTGATTAATTTACGGTTAGTGACTGATGAATTGGAATGAGGCGTATGTTGTGTTTGTGTAACACTTATTTAAAGTATACGCGAGTTATTCGGAAAGACCGGGTTTATCCCATTCTGAATAACTGATACGACGATAAGTCGAAGATGAAGACGATGGTCGAAGACCGGAGGTCTTCACGTCGTTTGGGTGATTACTGATGATCTTGATTGGGCTGTACACCCAAGAAGATGGAAACAGTTGGTGATCGTCCAGACGTACTTGGAGATCGATGGATATGAGGGGTACTAGGTGCCTCCGGTTTCGTTCAGACCCAGAACGGACTCGTAAATGGACTGTGTGTCTGACATTGGATTTTAACCTGTGTGATTGATTTCTATTAAATATATATCTGTTTGGCGGCGGAGAATTTATTCTCTTGCTTAACGCCCTTCTCTGAGACGTACGAGCTCAGGGGTTATATATTGATGGATATCAATCGCATGGAGTGAATTGCCTGTGTGGCATGCTAAGATGCAAATGAACAAGGCTTCTGTTGAAAAGCAAAGTCTTGTGGTTGATGATCGAAGCACGGCCTTTGTGGCGTAGCTTTGTGTAACTTTTATTTCGCGAGTTTCGCACCCCGGTTGTGAACCAAAAACGGGAGAGGACCTCAGGGAGGGCATGCGTTTCCTTCTAGCTAGGGTGGTGTCAGTGACCTACCAGCCCTGACATTTATATACTTTTCACCTTTGTGGTTGTTGCTGTTGCGAGGTGCCTCGGTTAGATCGGACGATCCGGGTCCGATGGAGCCATTTGTTGGCTCATTTACGCCCCAAAGGGCGGGGAAACGTAGTGTTCAGGCATTTTAATCCACATCGGTGGACCGACCCTGTCGCTCCAAGGCTTGACTGAGTACTTGCCTGAGACATGGGCTAGATTGTCTCGAATCGGCAGAGGACGATCCCTAGCCTCGGTTCATAGATGGAAACCCAATTTCCAAATACGTGACATTTGCGGTTTTAATTGTAGAACTAGTATGGCGACATGATATATAGTACCCATGCCGCCTATGACTGATATTTATGATTGAAATTGTTTTAAACACTATACACTTATTATAGTATCAAATTATTTGTTTTAAACGTATCAAGCATTCTTTGGCTGTTATAAGGGAAAACCCTATCCCCCGGCTTGCGTTGCATTGTGTGATAGGACCTGGGTCTCATAACAGCTTCATTTTTCTTTATTTAGCATTGCATTGTTTGTTTTATACACTGGTATTCTTGGGAGGAAACCCGTTCTATGTTATACGGCGTGGTCCCTTGATTTACCTAACTTTAAAATAAAGATTAATAACTGTTTTAGTTCTCACACCAGTCCCATGACTGACCTGGAGTTTATTGTTTTAACCTAAACTCTGGGTGCCCTTATTTTGACATGGGCAGCTAGTAGTTTTGGTTTTGCAGATATATATTCACAGGATCCTGGTTTACAGCTGGAATGATATTCGGAAAGCTTTGTGTCCGTATATCTCTTCTAGTTGTGTATTGTATTATTTTCCGCTGCTATGTAATGTATTGTAATCTGTTAGACCAAAAAATGGTCCTAACACCCAAATTATCGTATTTAGAGCGTAGGATATGAAGAAATAACTGAAAAAATAAGAGAAAAGCAAGACAACAGGATTTTTATAGTGGTTCGGCGTTAGCAAGCCTACGTCCACTTCATATTTTCTCATTTCACTCATAGATTACAATTACAATGAATATTGTCTTTCAATCACTTGAATTCAATGAATAATTCTCTCCGAATCCATTGAATTTATTGAGGAAGATGGTGGTTATTCATGGAGAAGTGTTGGCCATGGCAGCCATGGAAGTTGAGATGCCAAAAGTCCTCTGAAAATGCCCTCTGAAGGTGTATTTATAGCTGTAGGAAAGCTCCTGGGAGGACTGGTTCGTGATGGGGTACGTGGCAGGCGATCCAGAAAAATAGGAGAGCCAGTAGCCTTGAGAATAGGTCAAAACAAGCTGCGTGTGAACAGGTCCGAAGGTTGGATCGCGGTCATAGGTCGGATCGCGGTCATAAGTCGGATCGCGATCATGGGTCGGATCGCGGTCATGGGTCGGATCGCGGTCATAGGTCGGATCGCGTAGGCAAGGTCGGATCGGATCGCGTAGGCAAGGGCGGATCGGATCGCGTAGGCAAGGGCGGATCGGATCGCGGTCATATGCCAGCTTACACCCGTTCACGGAAATGGGCGTAACTTTCAAACCGTAAGTTCGATTGAGCCAAACCAAAGCTCAAACTGAAGCTAATTCAAAGGGCTACGAGTATATGAGGTGAATAGATCCAAATGAGGTCATTTGATAGGGGTTTCGGGCCAGTTTATACTGATGTTGTGATTTTGACCTAACTGCCTTGTGTCTTCTGATGATGCTTCCAATGCCGGAGAGCGATGTTATCCAGAGATTCCATATGAGACAGCATTTACCCAGAGGTGTGTCAATATGATCTTTGCTTTGGGTAGCCTGGTCACAAAGCAGGCTAACATAATCTCTGATATTTTCCTGTGTAATATTTATTCATTTATACTCTGTATATTCATGTAATCTGATGCATTGTTGTAATATACAATGAAATGTTCTTCCGTCTGCGTTCTGATGTGGCTTGTTCTCGAACTATCTGCTCTTTCCTTTACGGGGAAGTTACGGGTTTTTACATTTGGTATCAGAGCTTTGGTTTACAAAGCTAGAGAACAAGGCACATTAGAACCATACGAAAGAATTCATCAGATATTGGATTAGTAATATCCAATTAGAATGACTCGTTAGAGATGGGATCAGTAGTATCCTAGAACGAGTGTGAAGAGTATATTTTTAAAATGAAAACAAATTTTGTTTTGAAAATTTAAATCAACTATTCGTATTTGATTATTTATTCTATATTGATCGGGACAATCCAATATATAAAGATTTTGCATATATGTCTTGCAAACGTGTGTTCGAAGTTTTAATATACTGGATAGTTATAGAATCATACTCTAGTTGCCCGGGGATAATTCTGGTGATGGGGCACCGTCGCCAGTATTTATTTTCGAGTAACGAAAGTGAGATTTCTATATTTCCAATTGACTGGTGTGAGAACCGAAACTAGATAGGGCTTATTGTTGTGATTTGGCATAAAAAATCTGATTTTTGACTGTATATCAAAGTTATGAATTTCGAACAAACTAATCAACTAATTGATTGATGTTTGTGTTGTTTGTTTATTTGTTTGATAATTTTGAACCATTATGCCTAATTGAATCACATATTGAATTATATTGAAAATTGGTCGCATTTGCTTGCATATACATGTGCTTACATTGAACAGGTCATAGCAAGGAGGCTAGAGCAGAGAATAAAATTTGTTTGCCCGACAAATAGGTACATGTTTACCACATAATTTACTGTTTTGTTTGGGTGATGATGATTTTATGAGCCGATTGGCTTTCTCTTTTTCTTTTTGAGATCAGAAGGCCTGTATGGCAATTTCGGGATTTTCCCGTGGCTCCCAGTGCAGGGGAGGTTATGGCGAAATTTTTCAAAAATTTAGGGTGTTAGCCAAATTTTTGAAGAATTTGAAAATTCTCAGAAACTGAAAAGTTGGAGAATGGAAGCCAGATCGAACGTAGAGTTGATTAATAAAACCACTTTCGACTTTGTTCCTTTTCGAGGACGAAATTTTTTAAGTGGGGGAGATTGTAACAACCCGAAAATCTGGGCCAGTTTAAAATTTTTATTTTGGCAATTTTAATGAATTTTGAATATTTAAAATAGATTATTTTAAATAATATCGACGAAAATTTATTTTGAATATAATTAGAACGTATATAGTTATATACGTCGTCGTTAGAATATATATAATTATATATAATTATAAATAGAATTGAAAATGGCGCGGTAGTTCGATAATTCGATTTCAATCTTCAAATGAATGTACCGGGTGCAAAACAATCCGGATTTTAGTGAAACCAAAAATAATGGAATCTAATTGTGAATATCTTTCCAACGAATCCGGGAAATCAAAGTTTCATAGAGGGAATCAAAAGATATGTCCAGTTGAAAATTCTGAATAGTCGCTATGGAATTCAGGCCCTAAAAAATGGTAATTTTGCAAACGACCTCGGATTTCGACGAAACCACTTTTGTTGGGTCCGGGATGTAAAGTTATTGCTAGATTCCAAATTTCATAATTTTTTGAATCAATATGTGAGCGTGGCAAAGGAAAACGCGTTTGACCAGTTTCAGTGTATTTTAATCGACCGGAAATTGGCCATTTTTCCAACGGTCTCAGAATTTGACGAAACTAGTTTTGTTAGGACCGTATCGTCAATACAATGCTAGAAAATACTTTTCTAGAATTTTTAGGGTTCGTGTGTGACCCCAGTAAATTGAAATGCGCGTTCAAATTCAATATATAGAGTTATATGTTGATTTTGACGGAAACTGATCGAAACAATCGAATCAGCTTACGATACATATCCCATTGTGTTCAGAATGGGGGTGAAACGCTATGGACGACAGGCGGTGGGCCTCGTTTCGAGTTCGTATGTAAAAGTCAACTTTTTGAATTAAATAATTAATTAAAATAATAAAATAAACCCCCCTTTCCCTCTCTATATTCTTTCTGCCCCCCCCCCCATTCGATTTTCCCAAATCAGAAATTGAAAAAGAAAAAAAAAAGATCACGATGGAATCGCGCAGCCCCTGACGATGGCCATCGCCTGCGCCTCCTCCTCAGATCGCCGCCCTGCCTCCGCCGATACCCTCAGCCACCCTCTTCCTCGTTCGAACCTCGAATCCCCCCCTCACCCTAGGCTGCCTCGCGATCGAGCCCCCCCCCCATCGAAGGAACCAACGCAGCTGCTCCCCCCTAGCCTCGCGATACCCCTCCGCCTAGCCGACCACCGCAACCTCGCCCTCCACCTCCAGCCCCCCCGATTCCTCTTCTCCCCCATTCGCTGTAAGCTTTCATTTTTTTTATTTTTATTTTATTTTATTTATTTATTTTGTTTTGTGTTAATCTATTTTAAATATTTTTTTTTGCTAGTTTAATCTGATGTTTTTAAAATGGAAAAGACTGGATTTTTAAAATGGAAAAGACTGGATTTTTAAAATGGAAAAGACTGGATTTTTAAAATGGAAAAGATTGGATTTTTGAAATGGAGAAAGGCGTGATTTTTACTTATGTAGTGAAGTAAAAATTAGATTTTTATATATTGAATAACGAAATAAAAATTAGATTTTTATATATTGAATAACGAAATAAAAATTCGATTTTTATATATTGAATAGCATAGTAAAAATTCGATTTTTATATATTGAATAGCGAAGTAAAAATTCGATTTTTATATATTGAATAGCGAAGTAAAAATTCGATTTTTATATATTGAATAGCGAAGTAAAAATTCGATTTTTATATATCTGAAAATAGCGAAGTAAAAATGTGATTTTTACATATGTAGAGAATACGGGCAAGGAAAGTGACAAGAGGCAAGAACGGCGAAGATTTCTACCTAAGAAGAGTCATGGCGTTGAATTAGCAATTCGGTGAGAACATCTCACTCAAAATCTCTTTTTCTAGTTATATATATATATACTAGGATGCAGACGGTGTTTAGTAGCACCCGACGCAATCGTCCACAAACCATGGACTTGTTTGTTTGGTTGTGTAGTTAGTTAGATTATTTGGTTGGAATTGAATTGTTTGGTGAAATGGAATTGATTTGATTGATGTGTGAATGGCGTGGGCCTTCACTAGACCGGGGATAAGGCTAGGCCTTGTCCCGTTTCTAGTATCGTGCCGTTATGCCGCCGAAATTTTCTAAAAATAAGTTAGAAAAATAAAGATAATATTTTATTTAATAAATGAACCGAGTAGAATATTCATAGGTTGAATAAAATAGTTTGATCGTTAAGAATATAATTTTTAACGTGAATGTGAATAAATAAATATTCATTTACAAACCGGACGGTTTGTTTATGTACACCTATTTGAAGGACATTGATTGGGACGATAAATTTTACACATCGCCCAACTGCACAAATAAAAATCTTTGTTTGATTGCTTGAAACCCGACACGGGTATTGGGATGATATTTGACGTACACTAATCCCGATTGTTTAGTTGTATGTCGATCGATTGATTGACAGGCTGTTATAAGCGTTGAATATTTATATTTGATGCTTATACAGTGTAGAATGCACTTTGGATGATGGTTGATTATTCATCGTTGTTGATATATACATGTGTTGTAGAAAATCCATATAATTAACATTATATGGTAATTGATTGGGCCTCATTCCAGTTTTAAAATAGAAATATTTGAAAAAGAAATATTTGAAATAGAATATTTGAAAATAGGAATATATGAAGCCGTATTGATTAGATTGGCGCCATTTTGACGTGAACGATATTTATATCGATTTTATTCATTTTATAATGAATATCGAAAGTGATTTCAAAATCTGATATTTTGAAAAGAATTGAACATAAATTCGAATTGAAATTGAATATAAATAAATTCGAATTAAAATCGAATATAAATAAATTCGAATTGAAATCGAATATAAACGAATTCGAATTGAAATTGAATATAAATGAATTCGAATTGAAATCGAATATAAATAAATTCGAATTGAAATCGAATATAAATGAATTCGAATTGAAATGGAATAGAAATGAATTCGAATTGAATTGAAATCGAACTGAAATTGAATTAGAAATCAATTCGAATTGAAATCAATTTGAAATGAATTTAAAACGAATTTATATTGGAATATTCAATTTTGATTTGAAATTGAATATGAAGTTGAAACCGTTTTGAAAACGAATTTAAAAACGATTTATAAAGCACGTTTTGAATTGAAATCGACGAAGTATATATTATATATATTATATATATAATATAATGGCCTAAATAGAATGCGCCGCGCCGCGGCAGTTCGCGAATTTCGACCATTGACTTCGAACGGATATTACGGGAGATCCGACCGTCGGATTCTCCTAAAACCGGAACCGTTGGGTTCGTATCGAAAAGAGCTTTCTAACGAATGTGAGAAATTAGAAATCTAACGGTTGGTTTTGGAATTATGTTCAAATCAAATTTGAAAAAGGTCGCTGTAAGTGCAGTTCGATGGCCATTGATGGAAATCGACTGTACGGGCCTTGATAAAATCATTAAAAATATCAATAATTTGTGTAAAATCATAAGAAATGATTTGGGAAGAATTGGGATGAAAAACTTCATATTTGAAAAGATAAAAATAGATTTTTATCGAAATGAACTATTTTTGAAATAGAATTATAATTTTATTTATTTTTAAATAAATAAATTGAATATTGAAATGGTTTTGAAATTAACCAGAATTTCCAATGATTGCATCGGAATGGATTTGAATCGAAATTGCCTTCGGAATATTTCGATGTTGGATTTCGTGATGATACAGATATTGTTATGGGAATTTGAAAGATATATATATATATATATATATATATATATATATCGTTATCTCCAATACAATATTTGTTAGTCGTAGAATTTGATATTGAATATAAGCCGGTATATTTTCTATTCAGAGCCTTGTGTTTAATATCAAATGTGATTTGGGTTTGTCGTGAATGGTGTCTTCATTAACACCGTTCTTGAACCCAGTTGAGAAAAGATTAAATCTTTTTATTTAGATTTAATGAAGTGTACCAATTAAATAATATTTAATTGGAATTGAATTGATATTGATTTTTGGATTTATCGTAAACAGTGTTTTTAAATAACACTTGTTCTTTAACCCGATAATTAATGGAATGAGATTTTGGGTTTATCGTGAACCGTGTTTCAAATGACACTGATTCTTTAACCCAGTCACAGATTAAAACTAAGTGGAGTTTTAATGAATCTTTAATTAGATTGAAAAGATCGAGAATGGAGTATCACCAGTTTTGCTCTAGGCGATAGTTAAATCTTTAATTAGATTTGAATGTGAAATGGTAATTGAATTTATCGATAATACCGTGGTGTTAGATATGAAGTCTTACCAGTTTTACTTCATGGGATGAATAGGTTGGGATTGGGAAATTAAAACAAATGATTACTTCGGTAAAGTTCGTTAATCCCGACTAATTTGAATTGATATTCAAAAGTAGATTCAAGAATAAATTAAAGAATTTATCTTTGATAAAATTAATGGGAACCTTTCCCTATGAATGTGAAATTTAGAAACTAACTGTCGGTTAGCTAAGCAGAATGGTTTTCTGTATATTGATCTGATGTTGGTTTCGGCCTTCGGGGTTTATATTTGGGGAATTATTCTCTTGATTAATTTACTGTTAGTGACTGATGAATTGGAATGAGGCGTATGTTGTGTTTGTGTAACACTTATTTAAAGTATACGCGAGTTATTCGGAAAGACTGGGTTTATCCCATTCTGAATAACTGATACGACGATAAGTCGAAGATGAAGACGATGGTCGAAGACCGGAGGTCTTCACGTCGTTTGGGTGATTACTGATGATCTTGATTGGTCTGTACACCCAAGAAGATGGAAACAGTTGGTGATCGTCCAGACGTACTTGGAGATCGATGGATATGCGGGGTACTAGGTGCCTCCGGTTTCGTTCAGACCCAGAACGGACTTGTAAATGCACTGTGTGTCTGACATTGGATTTTAACCTGTGTGATTGATTTCTATTAAATATATATCTGTTTGGCGGCGGAGAATTTATTCTCTTGCTTAACGCCCTTCTCTAAGACGTACGAGCTCAGGGGTTATATATTGATGGATATCAATCGCATGGAGTGAATTGCCTGTGTGGCATGCTAAGATGCAAATGAACAAGGCTTCTGTTGAAAAGCAAAGTCTTGTGGTTGATGATCGAAGCACGACCTTTGTGGCGTAGCTTTGTGTAACTTTTATTTCGCGAGTTTCGCACCCCGGTTGTGAACCAAAAACGGGAGAGGACCTCAGGGAGGGCATGCGTTTCCTTCTAGTTAGGGTGGTGTCAGTGACCTACCAGCCCTGACATTTATATACTTTTCACCTGTGTGGTTGTTGCTGTTGCGAGGCGCCTCGGTTAGATCGGACGATCTGGGTCCGATGGAGCCATTCGTTGGCTCATTTACGCCCCAAAGGGTGGGGAAACGTAGTGTTTAGGCATTTTAATCCACATCGGTGGACCGACCCTGTTGCTCCAAGGCTTGACTGAGTACTTGCCTGAGACATGGGCTAGATTGTCTCGAATCGGTAGAGGACGATCCCTAGCCTCGGTTCATAGATGGAAACCCAATTTCCAAATACGTGACATTTGCGGTTTTAATTGTAGAACTAGTATGGCGACATGATATATGGTACCCATGCCGCATATGGTTGAAATTGTTTGAAACACTATACACTTATTATAGTATCAAATGATTTGTTTTAAACGTATCAAGCATTCTTTGGCTGTTATAAGGGAAAACCCTATCCCCCGGCTTGCGTTGCATTGTGTGATAGGACCTGGGTCTTATAACAGCTTCATTTTTCTTTATTTAGAATTGCGTTGTTTGTTTTATGCACTGGTATTCTTGGGAGGAAACCTGTTCCGTGTTATACGACATGATCCCTTGATTTACCTAACTTTAAAATAAAGATTAATAACTGTTTTAGTTCTCACACCAGTCCCATGACTGACCTGGAGTTTATTGTTTTAACCTAAACTCTGGGTGCCCTTATTTTGACACGGACAGCTAGTAGTTTTGGTTTTGCAGATTTATATTCACAGGATCCTGGTTTACAGCTGGAATGATATCCGGAAAGCTTTGTGTTCGTATATCTCTTCTAGTTGTGTATTGTATTATTTTCCGCTGCTATGTAATGTATTGTAATCTCTGATATTTTTCTGTGTAATATTTATTCATTTATACTCTGTATATTCATGTAATCTGATGCATTGTTGTAATATACAATGAAATGTTCTTCCGTCTGCGTTCTGATGTGGCTTGTTCTCGAACTATCCGCTCTTTCCTTTACGGGGAAGTTACGGGTTTTTACACGAAACCAAAAATATTAGAATCTACTTGAGAATATCTTTCCAATGAATCCGAAAATTTTAAATTTAATAGCGGGAATAAAAAATTACGCCCAATTGAAATTTCAAAATAGTCGCTATGGAATTCTGGCCCTTAAAAATGGAAATTTTGCTAACGACCTTCGTTTTCGATGAAACCACTTTTGTTGGATCCGGGATTTCAAATTATTGCCAGATTCCAAAATTCATAATTTTCTGAATCAATAAGTGAGCGAGGCGAAGGAAAACGTGTTTTGACAGTTTTAGTCGATTTGGATCGACCAGAAAATGACCATTTTTCTAACGATCTCAGAATTTGATGAAATTAGTTTTATTAGGACCATATCGTCAATATGAAGCTAGAAAATATTTTTCAGGAATTTTTAGAGTCCGTATGTGGCCCGATAAATTGAAATGTGCGTTCAAATTCAATATATAGTTTGATTTTGATGGAAACAGATCGAAACAACTGAACTGGCTTACGAAACATATCCCATTGTGTTCGGAATGGGGGTAAGTAGCTGGGGGCAACAGTCATTGGGTTCAATTTGGGGTTCAAATGAAAAACAAACTTTTTGGAGAAAATAAAAATAAAATAAAATAATAATATATATAAATTATATAACCTTTTCCCTATCTCTCCCTCCCTCTTACAGTCAACACTTCAAATCAAGAAAAAAAAGACGATCGACGCCAGCACCCTGCCACCGCCATTCCTTCGCCGCTGCCTTCCCCTTGGACAGCTGCAGCCCCTCCGTCGCCTCTCCCTCTCTCTTCTCCCCCAAATCCGTACCCTAAAACCCTAGCACCCACGAGATCCTCCACCACAGCCCCATTGATCCGCCACCAACCACCAAAGGGACCCCACCGCCTGTAGTCGACCGTCACCTCTCCCCTTCACCAGACCAGCCGAACACCCCTTCTACCTCCGATGAACAGTAAACCTTAATTTTTATTTATTTTCATAGTTATTTTTATCTCCTTATTTATATATAAAGTATGGAATTTATTTTCAGTTCTAATGTAATAAAAGTATAATTTTTATAGATATATATAACTTTGAAAAAAATGAGAGATTTTTACATATGAAGAAAGCCATGAATTTTATATTATATAGAAGATATAAAAATATAATTTGTATATTATAGAAAGAATAAAAATATGATTTTTATACTATAGAAAGAATAAAAATGTGATTTTTATATTATAGGAAGAATAAAAATATGATTTTTATATTATAGAAAGAATAAAAATATGTTTTTATTTATTGGAATGAAGTAATAAAAATATAATTTTTATTATGAACAGCATGTTGAGGACTGCACTGGAATTTCAAAAAAATCCAAACGGTTCAGCAATAAATCATGGCGGGGTGGAACCCTCGGTGATAACTTCTCACTTTTAATTTGTTTGCTAGTTGAAATATATACTAGGATGCAGACGGTGCTTAGCAGCACCCGACACCCATTGTCCACAGACCATGGATGACTTGTTTGTTTGATTGGTGTGTTGTGAAAATTGATTGTGTGATGTGGATTTAATAAATATTTTATAGTTAAAAATATAATTTTTAATGTGTATATAAAATAAATATTTATAAACAAATCAGACGGTTTGTTTATGTACACCCATTTGACTGATATTGATTGGGACAATAAATTTTACACATCGCCCAACTGCACAAATAAAACCGGTGTTTGATTGTTTGAAAACCCCACATGGGTATTGGGATGATATTTGATGTACACTAATCCTAATTGTTTAGTTGTATGTCAATCGATGGGTTGACAGACTGTGTAAGCGTTAATTGTTTATATTTAAAGCTAATGCAGTTGTGTGGTGCACTTTGGATGATGGTTGATTATTTTTCATTGCAATTATATTCATGTGTTGTATAGAACCCGTATAAATAACATTATATGGTAATTGATTGGGCCTCATTCCAATTTGGAAAAATAAAAGAAAATTCATGTGTTGAATAAAATATATATTCATGTGTTGAATAGAAGAAAATTCATGTGTTGAATAAAATATATATTCGTGTGTTGAATAGAAAAAAATTCATGTGTTGAATAAAATACATATTCATGTGTTGAATAGAAGAAAATTCATGTGTTGAATAAAATATATATTCATGTGTTGAATAGAAGAAAATTCATGTGTTGAATAAAATATATATTCATGTATTGAATAGAAGAAAATTCATGTGTTGATTAAAATATATATTCATGTGTTGAATAGAAGAAAATTCATGTGTCGAATAAAATATATATTCATGTGTTGAATAAAAGAAAATTCATGTGTTGAATATAATATATATTCATGTGTTGAATAAAAGAAAATTCATGTGTTGAATAAAATATATATTCATGTGTTGAATAAAAAGAAAATTCATGTGTTGAAGAAAATATTCATTTGTTGAATAGAATAACGAAGTTATTGAAATATATAAAGCTGTGTTAATTAGATATGCGCCATTTTGACGTGAACGATATCTATATCGATTTTATTCATTTTTATAATGAATATCGAAAAGGAATTGATTTCAAAATATAATATTTTGAAAATACTATCATTTATACATATCGATGATATGGAATATTCAATTTTGATTTGAAATCGAATATGAAGTTGAAATCGTTTTGAAAACGAATTTAAAACGATTTATAAAATACGTTTTAAAAGGAAATCGATGAAATATATATAAAATATATTACGTATATATATAATGGCCTAAATAGAATGCACCGCGCCGTGGTAGTTCGCGAATTTCGACCATTGACTTCGAGTTGACGTTGCGGGAGATCCGACCGTCGAATTCTCCTAAAACCAGAACCGTTGGGTTCGTATCGAAAAGAGATTTCCAATGAATATAAGAGATTTGAAATCTAATGGCTGGATTTGGAATTATGTCCAAATCAAATTTGGAAAAGGTCGATGTAAGCGCAGTTCGATGGCCGTTGATGGAAATCTACTGTGCGGGCCTTGATAAAATTATTAAAAATAGTAATAATTTGTGTAAAATCATAAGAAATGATTTGGAAAGAATTGGGATGAAAATTTCCATATTTGAAAAGAAAAAAAAATAGATTTTTATCGAAATGAACTAGTTTTGAACTAGAATTATAATCCAATTATTTTTAAAATAAATAAATTGGATTTGAAATGGTTTTAGAAGTAACCAGAATTTCCAATAATTGAATTGGAATGGATTTGAATCAAAATTGTCTTTGGAATATTTCGATATTGGATTTCGTGATTATACATATATTGTTATGGAAATTTGAAAGATATATTGATATCGTTATTTCCAATACGATATTTGTTGGTCGTAGAATTTGATATTGAATATTAGCCGATATATTTTCTATTCAGAGCCTTGTATTTAACATCAAATGGGTTTTGGGTGGTCCTGAATGGTATCTTTAATAATACTATTCGTAGATCCAACGGAGTTAAGAAAATCAGAAACTAACTGAAGATTAGTTAAGTTGAATGATTTCTTGGGTATTGATCGGATGTTCGTTTCGTCCTTCGGGGTTAATACTTAAGGAATTGTTCACTTGCTAATTTACGGTTAAAGGCTGATAGAATGGAATGTGATTTCAGGTTTATCGTGAACTGTGTTTTAAATGACATTGGTTCTTTAACCCAGTTAAAGAGGGGATATGATTTCCCAAGTTAAACAGTCATTAATACTGATTTTTAGGAAGATTAAAACCAAGTGGAGTTTTAATGAATCTTTAATTAGATTGAAATGATCGAGAATGGAGTATCGCCAGTTTTGCTCCTAGCGATAGTTAAATCTTTAATTACATTTGAACGTGAAATAGAAATTGAATTTTCCGGTAACACCTTGGTGTTAGATATGAAGTATTACCAGTTTTACTTCATGGGATGAATAGGTTGGGATTGGGAAATCAAAACAAATGATTTCTTCGGTAAGGTTCGTTAATCCCGACTAGTTTGGATAAACCATAATTTGATTTGAATTGATATTCCAAAAGAGGAATAAAGAATAAATTTAAAGAACTTATCTTTGATAAAATTAATGGGAACCTTTCCCAAATTATAAGGATATTTGAATAAAAGAATATTCTGAATTGGAATGAGGCATATGTTATGTTTGTGTAACACTTGTTTATTATATACGCGGGTTATTCTGAAAGACCGGGTTTATCCCATTCTGAATAACTGATTCGATGATGTGTCGAGGATGAAGACGGTGGTCGAAGACTGGAGATCTTCAGTTCGTTTGAGTGATTACTGATGATCTTGATTGCCCTGTACACCCAAGGGGAGGGAATCAGTTGGTGATCGTCCAGGCGTACTTGGAGATCGATGGATATGGGAGGTACCCTTCTAGCTAGGGTGGTGTCAGTGACCTACCCGCCTTGACATTTATATTATTTCACTTGTGTGGTTGTTGGATTGCGAGGCGCCTCGGATATATCGGTGACTATGTGGAGCCGATGGAGTCATTTGGCTCATTTATGCCCCAAAGGGCGGGGAAACGCAGTGTTCAGACATTTTAATCCACATCGGTGGACTGGCCCTGACGATCTAAGGGACGATGCGTTCTGTTCCTGAGACTTGGGCTAGACAGTCTCGAATTCGGTGAGGATGATCTCTTGCCTCGGTTCACAGATGGAAATCTAATTCCCAATATGTGATTTTGCGGTTTTGATTGTAAAACCTATATATGGCGACATAGTTGTATGAGGCACTTATGCCGTCTATGATTGAACTTATGATTGAAATTGTTTTGAAACTATACACTTATAGTAATAATAAAAGATGAAATTTCACGTACCAAGCATTTTTGGCTATTATAAGGTAAAAACCCTATCCTCCGGCTTGTGTTGTGTGATTGGACCTGGGTCTTATAATAGCTTCATTGTTCTTTATTTAGCATTGCGCTGTTGTTTTATGCACTGGTATTCTTGGGAGGAAACCCGTTCTGTGTTTTACGGCATGGTCCCTTGATTTACCTAACTTTAAAATAAAGATTAATAACTGTTTTAGTTTTCACACAAGTCACATGACTGACTGGAGTTTATTGTTTTAACCTAAACTCTGGGTGCCTTTATTTTCGAAACAGGCAGCTTGTAGTTTGGGTTTTGCAGATTTATATTCATAGGATCCTGATTTACAGCTGGAATGATATCCAGAAAGCTCTATATCTGTATATCTCCTTCAGTTGTGCTTTGTATTATTTTCCTCTGCTATGTAATGTAATTTAAATTTCTGATATTTCTCTGATGTATAATATTTATTTATACTCTGTATATTCTTGTATTCTGATGGAATTGTTGTAATAAGCAATGAAATGTTCTTTGTTTGCGTTCCGATGTGGCTTGTCCTCAAAGTATCTGCTCTTTCCTTTACTGGGAAGTTGCGGATCATGTCATTTAGTATCCAAGTTCTATAGATGAAAGACCGTAAACATAATTTCAAGAGTTTCAAGTATACTAGTTTTATTACATGAAGTATACAAGCTACATTTTGAGCTTCAACAACACAAGATATAGTCACTCGAACTGCAAAAAAACAACTGGAAAGGGCATTGAAAGGAAGGAATTTTAAGTAGAGTTAGTTGTCGTAGATAATAGAATTGCTACAAAGAAAGGCAACTTGAATTATTACAAACAATAAAGTAAGAAACATCCATTTCTTAAAAAGACCATTTGTACTAGCTCTCAAGCAAAATTAGGTAATCCAATAGTCATTCATGTTTTTGAATCAAAACAACACTATTTGCACTTTAAAAAAAGTCTGAAATTGGTAGTGGGATTAAATATATAACAATGGGTTGCATCTAATCAAATTTAAAAAATAGAGCATTCCAACTTAACCTATAAAAGGGGTCGTACACATTCAATCCTAAACGGATAACGTTGTAAAGTGAAGAACTAGGATGAAATTTGATAAGTATTACTTGACTTATATCTCCATATTATTTTGGTTATACAATTTAGAACCTAAAATGTGCAGTAAAGAGGATATGTCTACTAGAATTACAAGTTTGATCCGCAGACTAGTTGTTATATATAAAATCATAGATTACGAAAAGAAGAATAACATTAGCTAAATTGCCTATCGAAACTAACTTTGACACCGAACTAATAGAAGATATCGAGGTAGAAAAAATTGTTGCTAAAATTGTCTCAATCGAATCACTTTATGACCACAAACCCCTGAAGTATCATAATTGTTGTGTATTTAGGGGTAATACTACCTAGTACTAACTGTAACTTCAAGGCAACAAATATGGACATCAAAGGCAAACGTACATTAGGAAAATCCAAATAAACAAAATATAGCACAATCCAATTCGAGTATAGAAGTTAAGTTTAGATCAAGTATAAAAAATTTATAGATGAAAGACAACTTATCTAAATATTTCAATTCAATATCTGTATGCAAGGCAATTTTCTTCATGATTATCAACAAGAGAATAACATGCATGCTTAGACAAAAGAGATCGATAAAATATGGTGGAAATTAGACTTAAAGTTTTCTTAACTTATAAGTTTCTAGGTCAATTATGGAAAAAAAAATCAATGACAAATGGCAAAAGATATTATAACTTTACAAGAAAATAATGAAAGCCTTTCCTAAGCCACTAAAATGATACTTCTATCCTTTGTTTAAGAAATTGTTAAATGTTGTCCTAAAAATTTATTACATCGGTTTAAGAAGCCATAGGTAAACATCAAAAGAAAAGAAGTCATTTAATACAATTAATTCACAAGTAGTTACATTAAGCAAAGCAAATGTATAAATTTTCATTTGTTAGGTTGAGCAACCTAGCTAAAATAGTTACATTAAACAAAGTGAAAATTAGTTTTAAGGGTTTTTTTAACCTAATGTAATAAATTTCATGGACAATGATGGACAATAGTTCCAATGACTAAGGCAAATGATATTACTGTTTTACATGAAAATGATAAATGAATGTTTTTCTCTTCAACCGTTGAAAATGATGCAGCGATTGTCTTTTTTTTATAACTACTCTTAAGTGCTGTCCTAGATGACACTATGATCTATGTATCTATTTACTTGATGAGCACAAGTAATTCATATATTTTGAAGTATCTAAAAGGGATTATTCAGGATGTTTCAGAGTTCTTCCATTTTTATAATAGTTTATTAACTTGGTATTTCTTGTTTTTGTTCCAAACATGTAGATAACTTATATGATTTTGTATTCACCTTGTCCATATTTAGCACATATTTTTTAGAATTACTATTTACATGCTGACTAATAATTAACATTTAAAAATATGTTTTTACACTTTGTATATGCCTGTAAGTATACAGAACCATAACTATACAAAAGGTTACTTCATTTTAGTGACCTGCAGTGAAACTTGATTTTATCACTTACCTACACTTCCAATTGATTCACATATTTTTATTTTTGTGCCTAGCATGTGTATGAGATGTGTACTCAGTGTCTCTTTTACTGAATGCTTAAGGTCAAAATATAAATTGTACTTGCAAGATGAGTTTAAGCTATGTTTAGTGAAATTATTTGTAAATGCTTTGCTGAAATAGGACATCAAATGGGATTGAATAACCGGAGGTAAGATTCTAGGCTATCGTATTGTTGCAACACTGAACAAAAACAATGTAAAAGCACCAATCTTTTGCTTGACATTTAAATCAAAATACAACAATTAATAAAATGATTTGTCCATATGCTATCAAAATAAATCTTTCACAAAACTGGAAGAGAATGATCAACCTTAACGTTTTATTTTGAGGGGAATGTCCTCTAATCCTTTTTATACAAGAATAATGGGTATGAAGTGAAAAGTGCAACAATGCTCATACAAGGTTGCACATGATATAGGGTACACCAATAGCTGAATTTGATTGTTTTAGACTCTTCATTGTAGATGTTTGAACAACTATTTCTATGCATAGTAATTCAACTACACCAAGTAAAATAAATACAAAACCATAGTTAATGCATTTGTATGTAGTGGCTCATTGCACTCAAATAAGTTAGATATAATAAACTTTATTTTTGCCTTGACTCCCTAATGTTTGGAGTAGTCTTGATATTAAATTATGTAGTTCCAACATCATGTGCTAAGATATATTCACCCAACTATAAATCAAAGCAGAGAAGTTTCAGACATCAAAACTAATAAAGTACTTTTTATTTCCAACAAATCAATAAAATTATTTCGATCAAATGTACTCCAAATTTACTAGATGGGTAAGTTAAGACTCAATTTATGCAGTCTATAATTGGTTAAGAACAGTCACATAATGCAATAAGAACATATCAAGTAAATTTTGTGTTTTATTCCTACAACTGAAGTCGCTCGAAAAAAATACAGAATGCAATAAAGAACAAACATGCATTCATACGTGAATCCAAATTGCTTAGTGTTTTTACTACTATTGAGGCTTGTTCAAGGCAAATAAATTATACTTTAGTCAAATGAAAAAATACGAATTACAAAGAAAAGTCACATGAAATTCTAAGTTATTATAGTGAGGAAAAAGCATCATACTGTATAATATATTTCTTGCTATAAAGCATAATATCTTAACACACCAATTAAACCACATTAACCTTTATACCATATATTTCTCGCTATAAAATAGTAATTATAGTCATTGAAATGTGTTTTAAATCTTAGTTTGATGGATTAATTATTGTAAACTTATGGTATTTCTTTATTGAAGGTATCATACATTAACAAGTTCCTATTCGATTAAAGTTAACTAAATATATGAACAAATTGCAAATAAAATTAATCAAAAAAATATCCAGACTATAATATAAAAAACAACAAAACCACAACAACAAGCATTTCTGTTGTGCTTCTTGTTAACCTTGAATTTGTTAACCTTGAATAAGAGCAATACCATGTCCATTATTTTTCTTTATAGCAAAGTTATCGTAGTACAATAGGTATATTCAACATTTACATAAATAGAAAAATTAAACTATGCTGTAAAATGTCTAACATCTATGTATGGAACTTAAGTATGTAGACTGGAATCTATTAAATGCTAGAAAAACAATTCTAATTCTATAATTGACATCTATTGTACATGTGCGTTGATCAACCCTATTTACAAATGATAAAGAAATTCAGTGATAAAAAATGAAGTATTGATCATGGAAGAAGAAACACAAATGTCTTTTCATAAAACACGATATCCATTGCGGTGAAAATATTGCATAATTAAGATTAAAATAGTAGATAACTCTCAAAATTCGTATTCATAATTAATTGAATGGTAGCAAATCAAGTAAAGCCATGAAAGTAACAGTGACAACATTGATTAATAGCGAATCCGAAAACAAAGCATTGAAGAAATTACATAATTAGTGAATCAAATCAAAAAAACGATATTGTTATAAACATTAGCTATTAGGGTTTTGTTGATAATCACACCAGAAGTGTATTTTACTAATGTAAATGAAATTGGTACCTTGAATTCTGAAAATTTCTAAATTATGTTGAAGATTAATCACGATTAGTTTGGAGAATCTTCATAAGCAAGAAGTAAATTAATAAGGTAAAGAATGTAATTTGGCTTGAAATCTCAATTTTTTGTCTCCAGTTGAATATTATACGAGATTGGGGGAATTTATCTTTGCCATATGTGATAACCATGGAGGTCGGTTTAGTTTTCGCCTCATTTAACTTTAGGAGCAACAAGATCTGTGGATAAAAATATTTCGTGGGGGCAGCTACAATTTTGTCTCGAATAATGTAGATTTAGGGGCAAAATGTTAATTTTCCCCCTTAATATGAATCCCCTGATTGTTTTAAAATTGGTAGTGTCTGTTTGAAATTCAACTACTGAAGATGGTAAGTTATCAAAGTTCTAACATTTTGATGATATGACCCAAGAGTTTGGATAATATTTTTTATTGTGCGTTTTGGTGCATTGAAGTTTGCTAATGAATAAATTGAATTGCACCAATGCTTCAGAAAAATAATGGCAGGAGAACATTTAATATAGAGGAAGTTTTAATTTGCTGATAAAATAATAATTACCTCACATTTTAAAGGTCGAAAGCTTAACCTATTCATCTTGATTTCCAAGGAAAAATGAGCTTAAATAAGTGGGACATGGAGTTATGGATTGTGGCTGTTTGGGAAGCATAATTGAAAACTAGGAACAAGAATACAATAACAACGTGATCTAAGAAGAAAATATTAACATTTTTGTAACTTTTGAGACCTTAAAACAACGATTAAATATCAACCATCAAAAATACTTATATTAACCGATAAATTAAAATGAAAATTTGAGTTTCAAGTTTGGTCGGGATGATCTTGTGTTATATATATATATATATATATATATATATATTTATATGAGATAGGATCAAGAGCACCCCAAATAGTGTCGCACCCCTTTAGCCCCCGATTTCCACCACACATTCCCGTTTCTCTCTCCTCTCACTCACACTCTCTCCCCCCACTAACTTTTTTTAATATAAACGAGTGGTTATAAATGGGGTGCATTTTGGATGCTCCCAAATAGGGGTGCCATGGAACCCTCCTCTCTCCCTCTATATATATGCGTGTGCGTGTGTGTGTATGTGTGTGTGTGTGTATATATATGTGTATGTATATGTATATGTATATTCCGGGGCACCCCTGTTGTACCCCCTACCGATCCATGAACTATGGTAATCCAAATCCAACATGATTTTGTGGATGTTCAACAAAATGGATCGACTGAAATATAAATGATTAATTTAAATCATAAGAGTTCTTTGTAGGTTTGAACATGAAATTACCTTCTTTTTAAGGATTAGAGGACAGTTGGTCATTTTTCTAAATAGGTGTCAAGACCAATTTCCACCAGGTTGGTTAATCCAAGCAAACATTAAACTGAGGTACTTTACCATTTTATTCGGCTTCATCTTGGGAAAATAGCCCTACCTAACCTAAACAAAAATAACAAAATGATTAGATGTGGTCATTATTTGAAGCATTTATTGAGTTGTTTAGTTCTGATATGCAATTTGAATCCAATTTTCTCATGCATTTTTTTTGAAAAAATGAACTATATTCCAGCCAGTTGGTTGTTAAATTTCCTCAGAACATATAGCCTAAATCCATGCACATGGAACACATTTCCTCGATAGTTTACACTTATTTCCTTCCTGAAACACATTAAATGACCTTATATTTCTAAATCTTCTTTCATTTGTGCACAATACCCATATAAAATATCCCAATTTAATTCTTCAATACTAACGACCATATCCTCTTCATCACTGTTGTGTAGAATCACACCAAATTGGAGGCCTAATTTTCCATCTCTTTCTCTTGCATATCATAAAACTTCAATTTTCAATATCCAAAACAAATCCAAATTGATAACGTATCAAAAGAAAAAACAAATGTTTTGATGATATGACCCAAGAGTTTGGATAATATTTTCTGACCCAAAACCGGCTGTGTAGATCCGCTCTACATAACCGTTCTGCTCAAAAATATTTTCAGACCCAAACGGTCGTGTTATTGTAGAACCGCTTTTATTGCTCCCCTCCACCCATGATGTTGTGTGATCAGTGGTCTACACAAATGTTCCTTTATTGAGCTGATATGCTCAGTAAATTGCATATTTTGGTAAAAGAGACTAGGGTTGTTGCTCCTATTTCCTTAAAATCTTCTATTCAGAATAAAATTCTTATTCTTCTATCAAATCAAAAGACTTGTCGGTAACATTGATAACTAAACCTTCTTACTATGCACTATTTTTCCAATTAAAAATTATATATTGTTAAGTGCAAGGCTCAGTTTGAGAAGCTTACTGTATTGTAATGACCCTAGGCTTTGCAACCATCAGGCAGTGGGCTAACCTTCCACCGTGATATACAATGATACCTTAGAACTGATTTTACGGTCAGCCTCTCGACTGCAACAACCAACCCAATCTTCCCATTGGGACGTGTAAGGGTAAGAGTCTCCTGCTCGCCACCAAACAGCCAAGCGAGAACCCCCTATCACGTTCTCTAACCAGCTCTGATACCACATGTAACATCCGTTATTTTTTATCGTTCAAATTGACAGTGATCCTCAATGTCGACATAAACAAATCAAAAATATGGATAGTTATTGGGATTTATATAAGAAAATGAAGAAAAGAAGAAAAACAAACACAAAATCTCGCAGCGGAAGGACAAAATATAATAATTAAATAACAGTTCATGAAGCTGTTAAAACGTACATTTGATTATATTTTACAACAATTATCAGAGTTAACTATCATAAACATACCAATGATTGCAGCAGAGTAATAATATTAAATACGTCCGTTGAGCTCCATCTTCATATTCATAACATTATCTTCAATAATTGAAAACTCAGGCTGACCCAAGCACAAATGAAAAGACAAAAATACTCGAATCAAAACTAAAATATTCTCATATTAGCTAAATCAAATTCATGCGATAATTTGAGTGCAATAACTTTAGAGATATTACTGGAATTTCCATCACCTGAGGATCCGTTAAACTAGATACTAAAATAGCGTAAGCGGTATAACATTTTTACCCTTACACCGTTTATAATAACGTAGTCTATACAGATACCGTAAAGTCCACATTACATAGTGGCTATCAGAGGGCACTCCATAGGTATGGTACAAATCAAAGTCGTAGGGGGCTCAATAAGGATAATATGACAAGGCACATGAGTAATGCCTAGAGTATGAATATACTAGTTACACGCTCGGAATGGTGGTAGCGCATAGCCGCAACTACCACCCACCTTGACCAACACTCCCAAATCATGGATGCGCATCAAATCAAATTAATCAAACCGAGGGACTATAGTAGTAAAGGAAGAAGTGTTGCCGATGGAGGTAGCTAACCCCACTTGGTCTGGTATAGTCCTGTTTTAGTCATTTTAATTATGACCCGAAGGTCAACGACATCCATTATCGTTCACTTTCTTCATATCCCGTAATCGCCTCCAAACCAACATACTTCATTCTGGAACTCCACCGTCTACACAATTGTTAAAGTGGTTTTCGGTATTGGTAGAGAGTATGACAATATCCAACCCCGGTCTCTTTAACAACCAAACATTTACATTTTTCAAACTGGTCAGTTCCTTTACATTTCAAAAGGCTTCGTGCTTCGTATTGAAATATCATATTTTCTCAAAATTCATTTCGATATTCAAGATAGAATATATTTGATAATAAAATCTCCATTTAAACCAATTTATAAAAAAATCTTAAAACAATTCCAATCTTAAGATAATTTAAATATTTAAAATAGTTGTGAGGTATATAGAAAAATAGTTTATATATATAATTTTGAAAAGGTTTGAAAATAAATAGTTTATATACAAAATAAAATTATCAACAATTAATGAAATATATAGTTTAAATGTTAAAGTAGTTTATAAAATAGACAATTGATTATTAAAAATAGTTTGTCTAAATTAATCAATATAGATAAGTTAAAAATAAAATAGTTTATAAAGAAAATAATTATTATAAAAATATTCTATAAAATGGTTTAAAATACTATAGTTGGAATTGGAATCGTTTCTTCAAAATTTTACCAACAGGAAATCATATTTCAGTTTCAAATTAATTCGACTAAATTTCGATATCATAATTCAAAAGGATTTAACTTCCCATTCATATTCAATTTGTAACACCCTGAATTTTATGTGTCGATTAAAAGAACGAATTATAGAACACTTAGTTTTTAAAAGTGAGAATTAAGGGAAACGGGTTACGCCTTTGCGTTCGTCTCGAAATTCTACTTGGAATAGAGTTCAAGTTTTCATAAATCGGACTTCGTATGAGGAAGTTATGGCCCTCAGAAGTTTCAGGAATTTAAATAAATTAAAACAGCTCAGATTCAAATTTAAAATTCAAACGAAAACAAAGAAGCGGGCTGGGCGGGATTTTTCCCGCCCCAGACCAGGTCGACCAGGGGGTCGACCTCCCCTATACAGGTCGATCTGGGGGTCGACCTACCCCCTCGCCTAGATCCAAAACAGTGACGATTCTGACTTATTGCTGAGTCTTTTCTGACCTATTGCTAAGTCAATAGGGCATAGGTGGCAATTCTGGACAACTTTATCTAGTATGGACGATTGTGATTGCTCCTAAGATGATCTAACAGCTCACATAAGTTTAAACCTCTATAAAAGCAACCCTATTCCTCAACCCGAAATCACACAAATTCATTCAAAGGAGCCACCATGCTGTCCATGATCGTCCTAGCCTAGCCACCATTTCTTCTTCAATTAGAAAACATATTAGAAGCTACAAACCAAATCAAATTTAGATAGTGTACGTCAAGGGATTGCTTTTCAGTTTTAAAAAACAGATCCCAGAAAACAAGACTTTCTTTTGTTTGCAAGTCCTGTAATTATTTAGATGTGAACGATTAAAAGTTATGATTTGTAAAAAAGTGAAAACTAGAGTTATTCCTAGTTGTAAGATAATGATGATGCTGATTCATGTCTATTCTTATAACGATTCTATCATATATGCTTATGAGACTATTGTGGTTATTACGCTAATGTTAAACCAATCGCGTATTATGTAAATTTGGTGACTTTTCATGTAATTTTACATGCAAGTTGTTAGGCTAAAACATGTATTATGTTTAGATCTACATTTAGATCTATGAAAATTGGATCCAAGTTAAAAGTTTACATTTACATGCCTAGTTGGATTTGTGTAATTCCATATGCTTAAGATTCATGTTTATTGGATCCAAAATAAAAGTTCACATTCACATGCCTAGTTGAACTTGTGTAATTCTATATGCTTAAGATTCATATTTACTAGATCCAAAATAAAAGTTCACATTCACATGCCTAGTTGAACTTGTGTAATTCTATTTGCTTAAGATTCATGTTTATTGGATCTAAAATAAAAGTTCACATTCACATGCCTAGTTGGATTTGTGTAATTCTATAATCTTAAGATTCATGTTTATTGGATCCAAAATAAATGTTTACGTTTACATTCCTAGTTGGATTTGGGTAATTTCATATGCTTAAGACTCATGTTAATTGGATCCAAAAATGCAAGTTCATTATTTTACGCCAAATTTACATGACACATGTTTAGTTTGATCCTTATTATTTTATGTTGTATGAATGGTACATGCTCCTTTCTTCCTCCTTTTGTATATAAGTTAGGCTAAGTTGCGAGCCTAACATTATGTGTTAATTTTGCGAACGTATAACAAGGGTAACGTTGGGAAAACCTTAAAATTCATATTATTGGCATAATTTGGCCCATAAATATATGAATGATTAGTGGCATAAAAATGGTATAATTTATATACCTAAAAATTATGAATATGATTTAGAGGAAAAATTGGGCATGACTTGAATGGCAATAATTGTGGTTAATTTACATATAAATATGAAAGGTAAATATGTAAATTAAGTAAAAGACGAATATGCCTAAACCGAGGTTAGATTGAGTTACGGTGTAAGACTGCCCGGAACCGACCGGCACATCTAGCAACCATAACAATATATATCTAATGTGAGAGGTTATTGCATCAAGCACAAAAGAACCCGAGGTTAGATTGAGTTACGGTGTAAGACTGCCCGGAACCGACCAGCACATCCAGCAACCGTAACAATACATATCTAATATGAGTGGTTGGTGCTTTAATGAATGAATTAAAGCTAAGACAGGAATGGTAAAGTTAAGTTAATTAAGGCAACACTTAATGTAACACCCCGTATTTTCTGTGAACGTATAAGTAACAAATCAGAGAATAATTAATTCTTAAAATAAGAATCAAGGGAAACGGGTTGCGCCATTGCGTTCGTCTCGAAATTCTGCTTGGAAACGAGTCCGAGTTTTTGAGAAACGGAGTCCGTATGAGGGAGATATGGCCCTCCGAAGTTTCAGAGATTTTCAGAATGGAAAACAGCTCGGGAATTCGAATTCAAATTCAAAATCCCAGAACCTAATCCTATATTCGTTTTCTGTCTAGATTCGTCCGCCTAATCCTATATAAACAGCCCCCTAGCCCCATTCTCTTTACACCATTCTTCTCTTATGCTGCACAATTTCATTCCTATACTCTACCTCCGTTCTTATTAAATAAAATAATGGCGTCGTTACTCTGCTGGAATCAAAACTAGGATCTTCTTCCAATCTGAATAAAGTTAAAAGGGAACAACTATTTTCAAATTTAATCAATAGTCTACGCTAAGGGAACGCTATTCAGTGTCAGAACTCAGAAATCAGAAATCAAGACTTTCCTTTTTGATAGTGAGTACAGTTATTTTTAGATATGAAATTTAATTATGATCTTGACATGGTTATAAATCTGAATCTGAGGTTATGTATATTCTTATCTGTCAGATCTATTTCTCTATGACTATTATGTACCTCTTTCTTCTTTCTGTTCTATAGCCAGGCTACTACGAGCCTGCGCTGAATCTCATAAGAGATTAACGCACGAACGCTAAATTTTGGGACAAATAATGAACAATGCATAATTGGACATGAAACTGTTGCCTATGAGACTATTGCCTATGACTATGATTCACGCCTATGAGACTATTACCTATGACTATGATTCATGCCTTTGAGACTATTGCCTACGACTATGATTCATGACTATGAGACTATTGCCTATGACATTGAATAAGAAACAATTGTGATTAGTCGCCCATGACTATTGTGGTTAGTTGCCTATAACTATTGTAGTTAGTTTCTTATGCCTATTCCCTTAATAATGTTAGATCTCATATTTAGTATGTAACTTTGCTAGTTTATTCTCATTCACTGTTATGTACATCGAGCCTATTGGGGCCATTATTATTGTATTTGGTTCATTATTGCATGCCTATTCTTTTATATCAATTCTTGTGTTTATCCCCTATTCCTTTCGTTAGGGCCATTTCATGAGTATTTAGATAACTTGTGGAAACATGTTATACGGGGATTGGGCGTAGCTTAATTAAGTTAATTTGGCATAACAAATATGTTGGCATAATCTGAATTGGCTATAATAGTGAATGATTAACATGTATATTAGTCTTGGACATAAATGGTGAACTAGAATATTAAATCTAGTTTTGACATGAACAGTAAATGGGAATATTAAGATTAAAATTTGGGGGCATATATTGCATTATGAATTATGACCTTGATTTGGGCATGTAAGTTTAGGCTAAATTTATGATTAGGCAAGATATGTAAATAGAGTTTTAGATATATATAATCTGCTAAATCTGTTATCTACTAAATCTGTTAAATTGCCTAATCCGTTATCTGCTAAATCTGTTAAATTGCCTAAACTGCTAAATCTGCTATCTGTTGAATTGTCTGATCTTTCGAAAACTAGATAACGGTAATCTAGGTATGGAAATCCGTAGGCTCGACCTATGATTTAGTAAAACATGGAAATTTGATTAATCTGTTGTATCCTATGAAGAAGTTTAATCTGTTAAATAAACAGAATTAGTCTGATATCTGAAAAAATCTGTGTTGGAATGAATTGGCTATGACACGAGGTTAGACTCTGTTTGCGGTAGAAGCCTGCCCGGAACCAACCGGCTTAACCAGCGACCGCAAACTGTCAGTCTAATGTGAGAGGTCGTAGGCATAACTAAAATATGCATAGACACGAGGTTAGGTCTGGCTTGTGGCAGAAGTCTGCCCGGAACCGCCCGGCTTATCCAGCGGCCACAAGCTACCGACCTAATGTGAGAGGTCTGCGCATTAATATTTAATTAATGCAAATCTGAGGTAAATATGATGTCTAAAACATGTTGGGTAGATAGGGCTAAACCAACTGGATTGATGAATTAATAAACCTGTTTCGTGAATCTGTAGGCCCAATATAAAGTTAGACAATCTGTAAGTCTGTTAAAACTGTACATCTGATCCGTTAGTCTGAAAACCTGTTAACCTGATTTTCCTGATCAGTGAACTAGTTGACTTGAACTCTGTATGTCTGAAAACTTGTAAACAAGTTAATCTGAAATCTGTTAGTCTGGGGACACAAGGTTAGGAGGGAAAAATACTTGTGTTATCTGTTGTTTGGGACCCATATTAGTCAGTAACCCTTTCTGGTATCAAAACTATGACCCAACAGTAGGTAGGGTCTGTGAGTGCTTACTGAACTAATTATAAGCAGTTCATTCTGATAATGGCGAGAGGTGTTGATGGTGCGTTCCAACCGGGTCATGTGCGTGCATGGATCCTGGTCTGCCTCTGAGGATGTAAGACGCCATGACATCTGTAAATAGGTCTGTGTCATTTAAAGGTTGCCACTTTAGGGAGTGATACACCCTTCTATGGGGCTGGTACAGGGTATTTATGTATTAGGGAGTCGATCGCTTGGGGGTAGATTTAGTACACTTAGTTTTGTCTGTTTCCGTTGGGGTACCGTCTGTTTCTGTTGGGTGGTAACACTTGTCTATTTCTGCGTGGTACCGTATGTTGGGGTGGTAAAGGCCCATTTACTAGTGCACACCTAATTCTAACATTTTGTTTCCGTAAGGATTATTCTGTTTCTGTTTTTGTACCTTCTGTTCGGGTGGTAAAGGCCTATTATTCTGTTTCTGTTTAGACATTAGGGTAACACCTAATCCTGTTATACTAGTATTAGTACAGAGAAGTGAAAAGTAATAGCTTACATCATTCTGTTTCTTCTGTTTAACCTAAGTATATCTGCTACTCCTGTTACTGTTATCTCGCATACAGTTTTGTTTGCATGCCATGATCATTATTATCTGTTCATATGCTGGAAATCACTGGACTCGCCAGACTTTATGTCTGACCTCGTTTGTTTTTCGCCCCTTTTCTTTCGGTTTCCCCACCCAGATTTCCAAGGAGGGAATACTTTAGCTTGATCTGGATCTCTTCTACTTGAAGTACTTAAAGTGCTCAAAGTATGGTTTGACTCCTTATGGCAGCTTCTGTGGGGATTATGATTTTAAAGTTTTGTACTCTAAGGGCTTTTGAAATGGGCTGATATATATATATATATATATATATATGTATATGTACTTGAGTTTTGGTAAAGTGATTTGGAAGGATTTAACCAAACTGATTTCTGTTTTCCGCTATAATAAAGTTCTAAATTTTTCTAATACTGTTTTATGTATCTATTCTTGTAATATTCTGTTCTGTCTACTAAAACGCTCCATCAAAGTCAAGGCATTCCCTTTGTGAGTGACCTTGACGGGGGTGGGGTGTTACACTTATCCAATACAACATGTTAACTAAACTGATGGGTGGTGTTAGGTTAATTTGAGAACACTTAACCATTTTAACATATTGATTAGGAAACCCTAGTAATGGGGACCCATTTCAGCAGTAACCCACATAGATGTATTACGATACCCTGAACAAGGCAGGGTGGGGCACGATTACTGGGCTGATTATAAGCAGTCAAAACAACGACGGTTGGTGCGTCAGTGTAGGTTCCGACGGAGTGCGGGCATGCACGTACTTCGGAGTGGAAAAAGAAGGCACTGGGCATCAGTAGTTATACACTGTGCATCTTAAATTGTGTCGGGTTGCCACCATAGGATTTGATACACCCCATGGTGGGACCAGCACAGGTATCTACAATCAAGCAGGGTCGAATGACTCAAGTGGTAAATGTATACGAGTAGGAGCCGATCGATAAAAAGGGGATCATTTATCTTGAACACATGGTGCATGTTGAAACACTTGTAAGGAGGTGCAGAGAAGTTGTAATGAGTGCGATAGCATATTCAGTCTTATTATCTTATTTCTAGGGTGTTGTCCTAGATTCAGTTTATTCATGTCATAATCCTTTTTCTGTTTACATGCTAAATAATCTCTAGACTTACCAGACTCATGTCTGACCCATTTTCTTTCGTCTTCTTTTCTTTCGTCCCCCCAGGTCTGCAGGGAGGTAATACTTCAGCTTAGTTCAGATCATTTCCAGCTTGAAGAGAGTAGATGTATTGCTTGGAATCTCTTTCCTTGGGCTATGGCTTTGGATACTCCCTTATTGGGGATTTATGCTGCCTTACTGTTGTTTTAATGCTTCTTTATGTTTTAATTCAAGACAAAGATTTTCTTGTAATAATTGGAAACTTGGTTTGAGACAGCTATTGTAATGTTTTAACTGAACCATGTACTTATGAAATAAATTTAGTTTTTCCGCTGTTTATATATCTGTCTTGTAAATTATCTATATCTTTTACCTAAAATGCTCCTCCAAAGTTAAGGCATTCCTTTTGTGAGTGACCTTAACAGAGGTGGGGCGTTTCACTTGGTATTAGAGCTGATGGTTGCTAGATCAGATAAAAAATTTTGGAAACTAATTTTCAAAAAGAAGTTTAAAGAAGCATTTTCAAGAAAAAGTGTTGCTTTAAAAGGCATAATTCCCCCCAAAGCCATATGCACTATCTTCCAATCCTTTGTTCTAAAAAATTTCTTTTTCGTTTCAGCATGTCTGGGGATCTTAAACTTCCAGAGGGTGTACCGGTACCTGATTAGTTCAGAAGGTACCTAGAGGCTCGGGCTAATGATGCAGGCCCAACAGACGTTACTCCTCCCCCAGTTGCAGCTGTTCCTCCTCCTCCTCCTCGTGAAAATGCTTTCTCCAAGATATGTAGGGATTTTTGAACCATGGGTGGAAAGAAATTTAATGGGACTGAGTCATTTATAGAAGCAAGAAACTGGCTCAAAGAAACCGAGGATTTGTTTGTTATCTTCGAAGTTGACGATAGGCAGAAGATACAGTTGGTCGTATGGTTGCTTAAAGACGAAACCTCTTATTGGTGGGAAGTTCTTAGCTCACAAGGGAAATTCCTAGCAGAACATAGCCTACAGATAGAGAAATTCTCAGCTCTCAAACAGGGAAGTATGTCGGTCAAGGAATACGTCAACCAATTCAACCAGCTGGCTACATTTGGGCTGGAGTTAGTGAACACTCCCCATAAGAAGGCTCTCCGTTTTGTTAAAGGGTTGAATGAGCCACTGCACAGCCTAGCTATGTCCTATATACCTATGGGTGCAACTTATGAGAGACTGTTGGACATGGCACTGCTAAAGGAGGAAGACAAGCATGGCAAGAAAGAGGCAAAGGTGGAGGTACCTCAAGATAAGAAAGTGGAGGGATCACAGAATAAGAAGACAGACTCAAAGAAGGGCGAGAAGAACAAAAAACCCCATAACAAGAGGAAGTGTAATTTTTGTGGCATTCCTGGACATCTGATTAAGGACTGCAGAAAGAAAAAGAGGAAGATGAGTGGTTGTTTTCACTGCAGCGAGACATGAAACATGGCTAAGGAATGCCCAAGAAAGAAAGGACAAGGGTAGAGGACTGGATATACTTCTGGAGGGCAGGTTCACGCTCTTATAACACCTCCGCAAGAACGAGGTAGAAATATTTCTGTTGAGAGTTTAGTTTATCTTTTTGATCATCCTATTCGTACACTCTTTGATTCTGGCGCATCGCACTCTTTTATATCTACTGCTTTAGTTGAATCTTTGCACCTATACACCAGTATAGTAGAGGATCCCTTGGTTGTTTCAAATCCAATTGGGGGATCGGCTTGTTTGTCAATGATTTGTTTGGATTTGGAAATTTCTATATTAAGCGTTGGGTTTAGATGTAATGCTTATGTTTTGGGCTTCACGGGCTATAGGTTGATTCTAGGTATGGATTGTTTATCCAGTAATGGTGCCATCCTCGATTGTGAAAAGAGAGTGGCTAGACTTATGACTCACCTCGGTAACACTCTCGAAATCTCTTGTAATCCCATACATTCTGTTATGCTTAGATACCTAGAATCTCTTGATGCGTCTGTTGAAAACTTGCAGTCTGTTAGAGTAGTCTGTGAGTACTCAGATGTATTTGAAGAGGTGAAGGGCTTACCTCCGAAGCGGGAGATAGCACTACACCAGAAAAGCAATTTTGCCACGGCTTTGGGCCGTGGCTAATTAATTTTGCAACGGCTTCAGGCCGTGGCAAAATAGGGTGTGGCAAAAATTTTGCCACGGCTCTGGCACGGCTCAGAGTCGTGGCAAATTTATATTTTGCCACGGTCTAAAGCCGTGGCAGATTTATAATTTTCCACGGCTTTAGTCCGTGGAAAAATTATATTTTGCCACGGCTCTGAGCCGTGGCAATTTGAAATCGTATTTTTTTTTTATATAATTTAGCCATGGCCTTGGACCTTGGCTAAATTCAATTGAAAAAACTGCATATTAATCAAATCCCTCTACCTGAAGCATAAAGCTCTGATTTGGACAAAATATGAGCATGTTATACCCATCAATATAAATTTATAAGCAGATCATACCCATTAATATAAATTGTAATCTTCGTAGCTACAAATTTACAAAAGTTCAAATGAACAACTCATACTTAATTTGCACGACATTTAGTGATGTTTCAAAAATTGAAACACAAAAAACTATCAAATAAGGTTCTTAATTAAGATCCAAAAGTCGAAACACAAACAACTATCAAACAAAACTAAAACACAATCACATACAAAAATGTTGAATTGACAAACAAGGACTTACAATTTAATTTTACACGATCAAACTTTGTAGTGTTTTGAAAATCACAGAGCATCCATGGATCCATTCACCAAAGCTATTTATTTTCAAACACCCTAGATAACTACATCATACCATTCATTTTCATTGCATTGGTCAGAAAGTGAAGGCCATCAGTGGAAGAGACGAGATGAAGTCGATAGGTTGAAAACCCCAATGTAGTATCAAATCTTTCCCATCGAGCCTTACTTATCTTGACATAGGTTGATGACTCCCAATCCATTATCATTCTTTGACCTGTAGATTCGATCTAGCTATTAAACAACTTGCTGGAGATATAACAAATGAACCCTTCCATAGGAATACCCTTCACAAAGAGTATATATTCTTAATAACCTAGGTTAGAGCTATATGGAAAGAGAACCGGTATGTGCAAAGGGAGGTAAAAACTGAGTTTACTAGGTAAGTCTACCTGCTAAAGACAGGAAAGATCCTTTCCCACCAGCCTTCAAGTCATTTTTCTAATATAGCTGACCAGTCTTCATGGTTTGAACTGGAAGACCAAAAGGATAAGCCAACTTAAGGAATTGGGAAGAAAAGGGTATAACAAATAAAGATAGAAGCAACAAAAGTATAAACAATGTGAATTTGGCAGTTCATCTTTTTTGTTAAGGAATATAGATCATCTTCCGAGTAGGCTCATAAAATGTGCAAAAGACCGTGAAATTCATCCGTGTAAACTATGTGTAAAGCACAAAATCTATTTACCTGATAATACAGGAACCTGAGACAAAATTTGAAACAGACAACATATAACATATTTGTCATCAATTCAACATCATGGATAATTTTGATGGACATTTCTTGTTATCTTCAGCTACAAAAACAAATATATGAAACAAAGTTTGTTAATATGGGCAGCAACATAAGTTTCTTTGTTATATAAAAATATATTTCATAATGCATGTACCAAGTATAGTAACACAGAGACAATAATTTTGAACAAGAGCATTGTTTTTACTAGTATCATAATCATAATTATAGATCTATACATGAAATCATAATGTTAAACGACTACAAATTTGGATCATTAAAAATTAAAAGGAGAATCTTTTTTTTATAAAAACATTACGGATACAATTCTACCGCAGCATCAGTTAATTAAATGGTTATCTTATATAAGAATTCAAACATTTATTGTAAGCTTGTCTACATGCGTTTCATTTTACTATTAATATAAGGCATGCAGACGTTATCTTACCTCTTTATATATCCATATTAAATTATACATACAAAATGATTATGTTGTTGCGATGTGATGTGTTGACCTTAGATTCAAATAAGGAAGACAAGTTGAATTTCAGAATGGCTCACTTAAATCACCTAAGTATTTGCTTGAGCAACTCATGTGGAGATAGCATCAAGCTGCATGCATGATTATTATTATTATTATTTGTCACCTAACGTACATTATTTATACATAGACATAGACAGAGAGGGTTTTAATGAAGTTAATAGCTAACTATTACTTTAAAAAGTCCCAATGTCCAAAGTTCATGAATAGTTGGTGTATATAAGATAAGAAGTGGAGAACACGGAGAAAATATTATGGGTCCATGTTCAAATTCATGGATTTTCAGCAAAACATAATTAATTGTGTTCATGCATGTAAGTGGGAACATCGAGCAAATATTATGGGCCCACTTCAAGTTAGCAGCTTATACTTTACACCCAATAATACGTACCCCGCATGAGATAAGTATTCAGAAAAATATAATTGGTTAACTGTGTCTAATTTGAGCTATCCGGAACGAAGGTTACCACGGATTTGGATTAGATTTTTGGATTCAAACTATATTGGTGTGTCGCACGACTCGCACTAGCACCTCTTGCGTGTAATGGTTAAAGAGACATTTTTACCATGTTAATCTGTTCAATGGTAATCTGTAGAAGAAGCAGACGGGAATTTAACAGCAGTTTTGGAAAGTGCGTTAAAACTGGTAGTATAATGTACTGACATATAAATGAACAATGTACCGCTGCCACAACTGTCAACATCTTACAGTGCAAAATTTGTTGTTGCAAATATTGGAGGCAGAGTAAATCATAAGAATTTATGAGAAAATAAATTTTTTAACTTGTAGGGATACGGAAAAAACAGGAAAAAAAATGCAAACCTACTTGTTCAGTGAAAACCGCTGGGGAAGTACTAAGTATAACCGGCAGCCTGTTTATACAATGATGGCGGAAGTAGAAGAGCTGCAAAAGATTGTAACATTGAAATGAGTTGAACATTATAGACTTTGGTATATTTAAGGAACGCACATACTTTTTTTTACTAGAAGCTGATGCGCTAAAATAGTCATATGTAAGGCACAGGTAAGTTTATGAAAAATAGTGTTTTTACAGATAAAAGCAAGCATGGTCTGCTGCAACAAATACAAAATAACTCACACGTCAAATAAGCATAGTGCTTCAAAAGCAAAAACAGGAGGGGAAAAAAAATTAAGCAAATCATGTCAGTATATTCCCAAATGAAGCTTAAAGACGTTTTGTGCTCTCGCCGCAACTAACCAAATCGTGTTTGCATGAAAAAGAAAAGAGTAATATATATTACCACAAAACTAAGAAGTCGTATGTAATAATTGGCATTACAAATTTAAATATATGTGTGATTTCCTAACGTATAATTTGTATGTAAATATGTATAAATTATATAATACAATATATATACATATATGTATGTATGTGTGTGTGTGATACATGCATACACCTTCAAATTGCAATTGGGGGTAGATGGAATCCGTAAATTAGGTAGAGTAATAAGAATTTACTTGGAAATAAGTAGGAAAATATATTGGCGAAGTCTGAAAGCTCGCCTTTGTGCGAACTCCGAAAGCTTGCCTTCATAAAACGAAAACAGGTCTATTTCTGTAATTATTTCTAAAACATGGCTATTTGCGTTAATTAATACTTACACAAACCAGCCTAAACGAGTTAATTACCCTAAAGGAATTTGTGTATAGGTCCAGATCAGTTAGTATAGTTGCATAAACGAATATACAAGATAAGGCTGTAGGGCATAAACTAATCAAAGTTAAGGCAAGGTAGGCATATGGATGCGTGACACCTCTCATAACACTAAGACAAAATGGGATATGTGCGCGTGAAGCACTCAATGAAAAAAATGGCCAACAAGAAAAGTTATATAAAAATTTAGATCAATAACGAAGGTGCATGACAAAGCAAGGCCATAGGAAAAATTTATAAAAGCATGCATGATGACAGGGGAAACAAAGTAAAAAAGGGCAGAATGTGTATAAGTATCAACTTCGAGTTGATCAGATTCAGGATCATAGAAGAATCTCACTCAATTTATAAACAAGACTATTGTATCAAAGTAATAAATAGTATCTTACTATAATCAGGCCAAGTATCAAATGGAAATGTAACCCTTTCGCCTTCAGTCCGTCCTTCAAATTAGTTCGATATCTAAGATTTTAAAATGCCAACAAGATCCATTTTCATTTTTCAGTAAGGTCCAGACCCTTGATTCTCTTCTATAAATTTCTGAATACATCAATGAAATATAACAATTACCTAATAACCCAACCACTCGATTACATATAGGAAAAGCAGCAGTTAAATAAAAATAACAACATTGGCAAGTTGATCATCATCGGTTGGTCTTAAGATACACTCCTTCGCTGCATCTAACAAATATGGCTACAATATGATGCCAAACTGACTCAAATAGATAGAACATAAATATTAAATAAGCCAAAAAGGAGGAAGTTCTTACATTAAGGCAAATGCATATAAATGAACCAAAAGGAGAAAGTTCTTACATAAGTATTATGTTAAATGAACCAAAAATGGGAATGTCCATCTATTGGAAACATAGTTAATAGCCATTGTAGTAGACGTATTCCATATGCTACTTGGGACTATTCTTACATTAAGGTATCCTAGCTACAAGTAAGTATCCAATTCTTATCATGATGATTGAAGGTTTGATTTCAATTTTCACAACAACATCAACCAAAAAAAATAAAATTGAAACAACTATATTTTCAAAGTGAGGTAAAAAAATTGACTTTCAAAATAGTGTAACTTGGTGTTCAAATTGCAAGTTAAAAACCAAGACAGTAACGCCTACCTTCAGTACTGATAATATAGCTTGAAAAGTGGTTTATTATTTTCAGTAGCTTTAAAGAAATTCATATTCATTTAGAGAATTAAATTTAAGATTAGCGTCCACTTGTATAACAGGACAGACTGTTTGGACTAGTCTTACATGACATTTTACTACTAAACTGTCCTTTTGGGTGTGGCCCAAGTTTACTGTCAAGATTATGTGAATCTCGACAAAAGGTTATCCACATTAAATTATAAGATATAAAATGTGAATACTGACTAGTATACTATATGCTAGTTATGAGCTTGGAAAATCATGTTTTTGTTATTTGGTTTCGGAAAATAACTAGATACAAAAAAGGCTTTATGGTCATTCAAGTATCTTAATTTACATTGTTGAGCATTTCAACATTTACAAACCTGAAATGGTTAATTAAAAACATGGCATAGGTATGCCGGAAGAACCAAACAGTACTGGGCTTAAAACCTCCAAAATTTGTATTTTCCATGTAAACAAATCATAGAGCATAATCGTGCCAAATTACCCAAGTATTTGGTTGAAAGCCTAGATTAAACGAGCATTGTGAAGATAAAGGAATTGTGCTGCTTATACATAATAGGCTAATGAGCAAGAATATTTGGTAAACAGTAATCACCGGTTTCTTAAATATTTTGCACTTCTTAATATATATATATATATATATATATATATATACATATATATAAATGGATAACTTGGTTGTTGGCCTTTGTTGTTTCTTATGTTGCGAGTTACATTTTTAGTGGTGCAACCATCACTAATCACTCTACTCGAATCCCAGTTCTAACAAGGTTCTTATAGACATGGAACACAAAATCTGTAAAATCAACTATAAAGTAGAAAATGCATATCCATTAAATTGGTGAAGTCAGAGTAGAGTGCCCTCTCTAGGCTTATTGAAAATTTTATCAAAAGCGATGTCATGTAAACATGTTGTTTCTAACATATCAAGTCCAGATTATTTGGCAAATGTAAAACTGATTGCGCCTGATAATTCAATCATTTAGGAATGAAATTTGCTCTACATGTACTAACAACTATTTTGCATGCCACCACCATGTTGCTTTTTATTTTCTATGTAATATTTGCACTGCTGTTGTTGCATTTCAAAATACAAATGTTCTTTAGTACAGTTCAACCTTCATTATAGCTACATTTTTTCCACTTTCCTATACAATTTATGTTAGAATATTTATGATCTAAAATGGGATAACGTAAATAACCACAACTAGATTATTTATAAATGACATCATTTGATAACATTAGATTTAACATTTATAATATTAAATATAATTGAGTATCATGTTAGATTTGAAGATAAAAAATAAATGTGAAAACAGAGACGCATATTATACTATTTTAATGGAAGGATTGTAAAAATGTGAGCCATGTCATTTCTATTCACTTATAGAAAAATTTTCAAGTCATAGCCTAATTGAACAACACAAGATAGCGTCCTGATGGTCTCTCAAAAGTTTTAGCAATTGTTTTGCCATGTTATCAATTGATCTTAGCAAATCCAAACCCAAATGATAGCTGAGCAAACATGAATGGTACTGACTTATAGGTACATAACCAGGTACAGGAAAATAATTAAAACACTAGAAATTCACATACCTACAGCAGTGAAAAAATTAATCGAGCAAGAGTTGCAGCTTGAGGAGACCCAGAAAGCAATCTGACACCTGAGATACATACAGAAACTTTTTCACTGATTGTTATTGAAATAAAAGTACTTCCCAGACGTACAAATTGAAAGAGAGAAAACCTATGAATTAGTGATTATTAATAAACTGTAATAAAATCAGTGCTTATTAATTAACAGAAAAACAGGGCCAATTTTATTGAAGCTATACAACTGAACAATCAAAATCTCCATACCATGTAATTATTTAGGGTCTCGATTTTATTTAGAATAATACCTGAAAAGAATTTAGAATGAGAGGAATGCGATTTCGATGTCAACGGCGGATTGTTTTGGGATGAAAGGCGAATTCGATTTGGATTTCGATCTGAGGAGCAATGGATTTCGATTTTGGAATGAAAGGAACGTGATTTAGGTTTTTTTTTTTGGTTTTGGCCGGTAATGTGAATTGTTAAGGGGCTATTTGGGCGTGAAATACTTGGGACACAGGGGAACCGGTGCTGTGAAATTTTTTCTGTAATATTGGAACGGCTGTAGGCCATTCCAAAATTACCACAGCCATAAGCCATGCTAAATCATTTTGCCACGGCCAAAAGCCGTTCCAAAGTTGCCACGGCTTCAGACCGTGGCAATTCTTCCGCATTCAGGCATGGAAAAACTGGCAATATGGTGTTGTGTAGACTTCCGCATATACCTTGTTGATAATGCAAAACCCGTAGCTCTACCCGTTAGACACATGGCTCCAAGGGAGAGAAAAGAGCTCAGCAAGTAAGTCAAAGAGCTGCTCGAAAAAGGGTTTATAAGGTAGAGTATTTCTGAATGGGATGCCCCAGTAGTATTCGCAACCAAAGTGGATGGTTCACTTCGCCTATGCGTTGAATATAGGGAGCTAAACACGCTAACCAAGAAGAATAGGCACCCACTTCCAAGAATAGACGACTTGTTTGATCAACTTCTAGGTGCATCGGTTTTCTTCCAACTAGATCTGGCTATCGGGTTTCATCAGCTAAGGGTGGCTGAAGACAGCATTGATAAGACCACGTTCAAAACCCCGGATGGTTTCTTCGAATGGCTGGTCATGCGTTTTGGCTTGACAAACGCACCCACTTATTTCGTTGACTTGATGAGCAGGGTGTTCAGAGAGTTCCTTAATAAGTTTGTGGTGGTCTTCATAGACGACATTTTAATTTTCTCGAAGAATGAATAAAAGCATGCTTTGCATTTAAGGGAAGTCATGGATACTCATCGTGCACATCAGCTGAAAGCCAAATTCTCCAAATGTCATTTCTGGAGAGAAGAAGTGAGGTTTCTTGGACATGTGGTGTCCCAATAGGGGATAGCTGTGGACCCCGCAAAACTAGTTGCGGAGCAAGATTGGAAGCTTCCACGGAATACAACTGAAGTCCGAAGTTTTCTCGGGCTAGCGGGCTTTTACCAAAAGTTCATTAAAGAATTTGCAAAAATCTCAGCCCCACTCACAAGATTGACAAAGAAGAACCTAAGTTTCGTTTGGGGTTTGGATTGCGATATTGCTTTCCAACGTTTGAAAAAGGCTCTAACCACAGCCCCAGTTCTGACGTTGCCTGATGGGAGCAAAATGTTTACCATATACACAGACGCATGAGGTACAGGATTAGGCGTTGTCTTGATGCAAGAAGGCAAGGTAGTTTGTTATGGGGGAAGGCAATTGAAGGTACATGAGAAGAACTACCCAACTCATGATTTGGAGCTAGCTGCCATTGTTTTCGCTCTTAAGTCATGGCGTCATTATCTACTAGGAGAAAGATTTGAATTGTTTACTGACCATAAATCCTTAAAGTACCTTTTCTCACAGAAAGATCTTAACATAAGACAAAAAAAGTGGATGAAATTTCTGGCCTAATACGATTTTAAGATTTCCTATACCCCTGGTAAGGGCAATGTGGTAGCAGACGCCTTAAGTAGAAAGAAGCTGACCTTGAGTGCTCTCTTTGTAGAAAGGTAAAGCTTGGAGTACATAGCAAACTTTGACTTTAGACCCTTCTCTGATTTTGTACCTGGTCTGTTAGCATTGCTATAGGTGCGGCCTACTCTTCTGGACTCAATAGGAACCGCGCAACGAGAAGATCCTAAGCTAGTTGATATGATGGATAAGCTAATTAGGGGTGAGACTTCTAGTCACCTATATAGTTACTCCACCGATGATAAGGGTTGGTTGAGACGGGATGGAAGGCTATGCGTCCCACAAGCAAGGGATTTGGTGAAGACGGTTCTCAAAGAAGCACACCATTCTAAGCTGACCATACACCCAGGTGGAGACAAGATGTATAAAGACATAAAAAGGGTTTTCTTTTGGAATGACATGAAGAGGGATGTAGTTGAGTTCGTCGCTAAGTGCTTGATATGTCAGCAAGTCAAGGCGGAGCTGAAGAAGCCTGGTGGTCTGCTTCATCCTCTTGAGTTCCCACAGTGGAAATGGGATAGCATTTCGATGGACTTTAATGATGGGTTGCCTAGGTCAAGAAGGGGCAATACCAGTATTTGGGTAATAATGGACAGGCTCACTAAAAGCGCTCACTTTATACCTGTTAAGAGTAGAAGGACTGCCTCGTCTTTAGCATCCATTTATCTTAAGGAGATAGTTCGACTCCATGGGATACCCTCCAGCATCGTGAGTGATCGAGATCCTATCTTTATGAGCGAGTTTTGGAAGAGTTTAGAAGAGGCTGTAGGCACACAACTATGCTTAAGCATGGCCTGTCACCCCCAAACCGATGGTCAGACGGAAAGGGTGAACATAGTATTGGAAGACCTCTTGAGATTGTGCATTCTTGACTTTGTAGGAACATGGGAGGATCATTTTCCTTTGGTGGAATTTTCTTACAACAATAGCTACCAAGACACCATAGGCATGGCACCCTTCGAGGCTTTATATGGAAGACCATGCCGATCACCAACTTGTTGGTGGGAGTCTGCAGACAAGCTCGTACTTGGGCCAGACATGATTAGAGAAACTTCAGAGAAGGTGGACTTGATAAGAAGACGAATGAAGACCGCACAAGATAGACTGAAATCCTACGCAGACAATAGAAGGACCGACCTTGAGTTTGAGGTTGGAGACAAAATGTTCCTTAAAGTATCTCCTTTGAGGAATGTCATTCGGTTTGGGTCCGTAGGAAAGTTGGCACCAAGATTTGTAGGACCATTTCCTATCATTGAAAGAATTGGGACGATGGCTTACAGAGTAGAGCTACCCGAAAGACTGGCTGGAGTTCATAATGTTTTTCATGTTTCTCAACTACGAAAGTGCTTACATGAGTCTGCGGAAGTTGTGGAGCCAAGTATACTAGAGGAAGTAGAAGTGGAACAAGAAGCGATTGTGAGAAGAGTTCCAACTCGTATCTTGGGTACAGAAGTCAAAAAGCTACACAACCGTGAATTCAAGCTTGTTAAAGTTCAATGGAGTGACGCGGAGGAAGACGTGACTTGGGAAACTGAGAGAAAAATACGCGCTGCCTATCCTTTTCTTTTTGAGGGTACATTCCTGATCTCTTTTTCCATAAGCTTAAACATGCTTATATCTATCTTTTAAGTATATCTCCTCGGTCCTATTCTTTATCCTTAGGTAGAAACCAATGGATGTAAACATGTATTTGAAACATGTTATGATTGATGGTTGCAAGTGGTTGCTAGTGGTTGCTTGTGGATGCATATACACACACATTAGGTGCTAGATCAGCTCAGTCATTTTCATATTGCATATGCATATATGTATTTGTATATGGATTGAAACTTGGAATGTTATCATATGGACGTTGCATTTGTATGGATGATTGTGCACTCATGCAGAAAGTATGATTAGGAATAATTTCATGCATAATGGACTCATGGCACTGACATAATTTGCATTAAGGAGGTCAAATAAATCAGTAGACCACCTGATTTTGCATTAGATAAGGACATATACACACACTCTGTATACAATCATGAAAACATTAGAAATCTTTTAAAGATAATGGATGCCAGTGTTTGATGGTTGAATAGATGGATGATTGGATGGTAGGATATACATTCTTCGTGACTTGAAGATTTCGGGGACGAAATCCTTTAAGGAGGGGAGAATGTAACAACCTGAATTTTTTGTGTCTATTAAAAGAACCAATTATAAAACACTTAATTTTTAAATTGAGAATTAAGGGAAACGGGTTACGCCATTGCGTTCGTCTCGAAATTCTGCTTGGAATAGAGTCTAAGTTTTCATAAATCGGACTTCATATGAGGAAGTTATGGCCCTCAGAATTTTCAGGAATTTAAATAAATTAAAACAGTTCAGATTTAAATTTAAAATTCAAACGAAAACAAAGAAGCGGGCTGGGCGGGATTTTTCCCGCCCTAGACCAGGTCGACCTGGGCGTCGACCAGGGGGTCGACCTCCCCTATACAGGTCGAACTGGGGGTCGACCTACCCCCTCGCCCAGATCCAAAACAGTGATGATTCTGACTTGTTGCTGAGTCTTTTCTAACCTGTTGCTAAGTCACTAGGGCATAGGTGGCAATTCTGGATAACTCAATCTAGTCTGGACGATTGTGATTGCTCCTAAGATGATCTAACGGCTCACATAAGTTTAAACCTCTATAAAAGTAACCCTATTCCTCAACCCTAAATCACACAAATTCATTGCAAGGAGCCACCATGCTGCCCATGATCGTCCTAGCCTGGCCACCATTTCTTCTTCAATTAAAAAACAAGTTAGAAGCTATGAATCAAATCAAATTTAGATAATCTACGTCAAGGGATTGTTTTTCTATTTCAGAAAATAGATCCCAGAAAACAAGACTTTCTTTTGTTTGTAAGTCCTATTATTATTTAGATGTGAATGATTAAAAGTTATGATTTGTAATAAAGTGAAAACTAGAGTTGTTCCTAATTGTAAGATAATGATGATGCTGATTCATGTCTATTCTTGTAACGATTCTATCGTATATGCTTATGAG
Organism: Allium sativum; assembly: GCA_030737875.1. NCBI lineage: Eukaryota > Viridiplantae > Streptophyta > Magnoliopsida > Asparagales > Amaryllidaceae > Allium > Allium sativum. Next base: position 190,799,947 of record CM060927.1, on the reverse strand, counting down.
ACTATTGTGGTTTTTATGTTGATGTTAAACCGATCGTGTATTATGTAAATTTGGTGACTTTTTCATGATATTTTACATGCAAGTTGTTAGGCTAAGACATGTATTATGTTTAGATCTACATTTAGATCTATGAAAATTGGATCCAAGTTAAAAGTTTACATTTACATGCCTAGTTTGATTTGTGTAATTCCATATGCTTAAGATTCATGTTTATTGGATCCAAAATAAAAGTTCACATTCACATGCCTAGTTGAACTTGTGTAGTTCTATATGCTTAAGATTCATGTTTATTGGATCCAAAATAAATGTTCACATTCACATGCCTACTTGAACTTGTGTAATTCTATATGCTTAAGATTCATGTTTATTGGATCCAAAATAAAATTTCACATTCACATGCCTAGTTGGATTTATGTAATTCTATAATCTTAAGATTCATGTTTATTGGATCCAAAATAAAAGTTTACATTTACATGCCTAGTTGGATTTGGATAATTTCGCATGCTTAAGACTCATGTTAATTGGACCCAAAAATGCAAGTTATGCCAAATTTACATGACACATGTTTAGCTAGATCCTTATTATTTTATTTTGTGGTACATGCTCCTTTCTTTCCCCTTTTGTATATAAGTTAGGCTAAGTTGCGAGCCTAACATTCTGTGTTAATTTTGCGAACGTATAACGGGGGTAACGTTGGGAAAACCTTAAAATTCATATTATTAGCATAATTTGGCCCATAAATATATGAATGATTAGTGGCATAAAAATGGTATAATTTATATACCTAAAAATTATGAATTTGATTTAGAGGAAAAATTGGGCATGACTTGAATGGCAATAATTGTGGATAATTTACATATACTTATGAAAGGTAAATATGTAAATTAAATAAAAGATGAATATGCCTAACCCGATGTTTGATTGAGTTACGGTGTAAGACTGCCCGGAACCGACCGACACATCCAGCAACCGTAACAATACATATCTAATGTGAGATGTTAGTGCATCAAGCCTAAATTAACCCGAGGTTAGATTGAGTTGCGGTGTAAGACTACCGGAACCGACCGACACATCCAACAACTGCAACAACACATATCTAATGCGAGTGGTTGGTGCTTTAATGAATGAATAAAAGATAAGACAGGAATGGTAGGGTTAAGTTAATTAAAGCAAACTTAACCAATACAACATGTTAACTAAACTGATGGGTGGGGTTAGGTTAATTTGAGAACACTTAACCATTTTAACATATTGAATAGGAAACCCTAGTAATGGGGACCAATTTCAGCAGTAACCCACATAGATGTATTACGGTACCCTGAATAAGGCAGGGTGGGGCACGATTACTGGGCTGATTATAAGCGGTCAAAACAACGACGGTTGGTGCATCAGTGTAGGTTCCGACGGAGTGCGGGCGTGCACATACTCCGGAGTGGAAAAAGAAGGCACTGGGCATCAGTAGTTATACACTGTGCATCTTAAATTGTGTCGGGTTGCCACCGTAGGATTTGATACACCCCATGGTGGGACCAGCACAGGTATCTACAATCAAGCGGGGCCGAATGACTCAAGTGGTAAACATATACGAGTAGGAGCCGATCAATAAAAAGGGGATCATTTGTCTTGAACACATGGTGCTAGTTGAAACACTTGTAAGGGGGTGCAGAGAAGTTGAAATGAGTGCGATAGCATATTCAGTCTTATTACCTTATTTCTAGGGTGCTGTCCTAGATTCAGTTTATTCGTGTCATAATCCTTTTTCTATTTACATGCTAAATAATCACGGGACTTACTAGACTTATGTCTAACCCATTTTGTTTTGTCTTCTTTTCTTCCGTTCCCCCCTTCCCCCAGGTCCGCATGGAGGCAATACTTCAGCTTAGTTCGGATCATTTCCAGTTTGAAGAGAGTAGATGTATTGTTTGGAATCTCTTTCCTTGGGCTATGGCTTTGGATACTCTCTTATTGGGGATTTGTGCTGCCTTACTGTTGTTTTTATGCTTCTTTATGTTTTAATTAAAGACATAGATTTTGTTGTAATAATTTGGAAGTTGGTTTGAGACAGTTGTTGTTATGTTTTAACTGAACCACGTACTTATGAAATAAATTTAGTTTTTCCGCTGTTTATATTTCTGTCATGTAAATTATCTGTATCTTTTACCTAAAATTCTCCTCCGAAGTTAAGGCATTCCCTTTGTGTGTGACCTTATAGGAGGTGGGATGTTTCACAATTCGATTCAACAGTTCGATTTCAAACAGTTCAATTTAATAATTCGATTTAATAATTAACTTTCAATTATAATTCTCACTTTGAATTTTTCGATTATAAAAAAAACTTGAGTTCAGAATTCAATTGTTACTATAAATCAGGTTAATTTAAAGTAATATCAAAGATGGATAAACAGTTCAATTTCAGTAAATATATTTCATATTCAATTCAGTTTTAATTCCAGTTACCCACATTTACAAATTCCTTAAAATTGAAAATTTTAATTTCAAGGATTAAAGTTCAAATTGAAAGAAAATAGATTAATAATATCATTTATTTTTCTTCAAAACAAAATTTCAAAATTCAAGGTTAAAACAAATTTTATTTAACCAACCAGTGTCCGTAAACAATTTTCTATCCTATAGCCAAGTAAAACTATAAATTCAATTTTAGTATTTTGTGAAATGATATATATCATTTCAATCAAAATCAAGGTCATAGGTATTTATCATTTCAACCTACGTTCTTAATTCATTTTAATGATTAATCCTGGGTTTATTTGATGCCCGTAACATCTAGGGTAACAGTTGAGATTAATCAACAAAAATCAATAACATGTATAAACATTGCCAGTAACAAGATGGATTAATTATTAACACATTAAATATATAAATTCAAGGCATACATCAAAATCAATGCATCTAAACAGTTCAATGATATCTGTTACTCATCATCAGGTATGAGATTATGTTTCTTATTATTATAATTAGAAATAAATCTATAACAGTACGATTTATATAATAGTTAAATTAAAATTATACAGTCTTTGCAAATTTAACATAAATAAGAAATTAAAGCAATCAAACATCAGACAATACAATCATATCATGATATGAATTTAATTTAACTTACAATCAAATATTTTAGTTAGGTGTGAGTGAGTTTAGTCACTCACCTTTTGTTCTGAACGGGTTGAAATCCAAATTTTAACCCAAAAATCAGCGGTCTCAAAATTAGTTCAAATCAGTGCCATCGCGAAGAGCTCGTCAATATGATTCCAACGCAACAAACGTGTGTCAATTGGAGCTCGTATGCAAAAGTTATACACGATTACCATTTGGATTCTCAAATTAAAATAAAATAAACAAGATAAACTCTGACCAGACAAATCATGCCACCTCATCCATCTTCTACGCACCATCCTCATGCATGCTACAGAAAATTAAACAAAACCTAACCCAATTTATGTCCAAACCCATCTACTTCTCTCCTCTATCTCTTCCACTTCGCATGGCGCTGCAACCTTCAAGATGCGAATGGAAATGAAGATCATGGTTCAAGTAACCCAGAGAAATAAGTTTTACAAATTTAAGAATTTTCTTTGAATGATTTTACATTTTTTGAAAAAGGAGGAACATTGATTATTTTTTTCTATTTTTTTAAAACAAATAATCAAATCGAAGAAAAGAAAATAAATAAATAAATAAATAAAAGGGAAGCAGGAATCTCAAAAGTAGAAGGGGAAGAATAGGAATGGGATGATGGCTTTTAAAAAAAGAAATGTGAACAATAGCCATTTTGAACATGTATTCCTAAAATGTAGGATCGGGTTTGATTTATTCTATGCATGTGGGGAAGAAAAATATCTGAACCACTTGTTTGGCTTCCATTCCTTCAATTTTTATATATTAATGGATGCATTGGTCTATGTAATGCATATATGGACAGTGAACACACATTCATGGGCATGTAAACCAACGCGTGCATGATTAATTACAAAAAATTGCAAATAAATTTGATCAAGTATCATTTAATTCGTTATTTTTTAAAATTAGTTAAACGTTCAATTTATTCCTTTAGTTACCGTTCTTAATTTCCACTAATTACACCGTTAAATTATCTTTATTGCAATTTGTTGCCGCTTTATTTCAATGCACTAATATTAGTTTTTTGATATCTATGACTAGTTACAAAATCTAATTAATATATCATAAACTTATTGTTGTAAAAAAATAAGAAAAGTTATTCACATATAAGTTAATTATTCTAATTTAATAATTTTCATTTGACAACATAAAATATTACCATTCTTTTACCATATTTGTTTTAGTTCTTTTTTATTACAATTAATAACCAAATCTTATATTTACCATCATGTATAAGTTATTATATTAATAACTTATTGAATTCACCATTAAATAAACTTGTTCAAGTTTATATCAATTAAATTCTCTTAATAATTTTTATTAACCTTGCATTTATCCATTGTTATCCAAAATCAACATTAAATTTAATAATATAGATTATCGCAAAGTCTTGGGATGTCACATTCTCCCCAACATAAAATCTTTTTGTAACAACCCGGAAAATCAGAACCAATTTAAAATTTTTATTTTGGAAATTTTGATGAATTTTGAATATTTAAAATGATTTATTTTAAATAATAGCGATGAGAAATTTATTTTGAATAGAATTAGAACGTATATATTTATTTAAATCGAAGTTAGAATATAAATATATATTTTAATTATAAAAGGAATTGGAAATGGCACGGTAGTTTGAGTGTTCGATTTCAAATTTCAAGTGAATGTACAGGATTCAAAATAAACCGGATTTTAGTGAAACCAAAAATATTAGAATCTATTTGAAAATATCTTTCCAACGAATCCGAAAGATTGAAATTTCATAGCGGGAATAAAAAATTATTCGCAGCTGAAAATTCAGAATAGTCGCTATGGAAATAAAGCCCTTAAAAATAATGATTTTGCAAATGACCTCCGTTTTTTACGAAACCCATTTTTTTTGGATCCGGGATGTCGAATTATTGCTAGATTTCAAAATTCATAATTTTTGAAATCAATATGTGAGTGTGGCAAAGGAAAACGTGTTTTGACAGTTTTAGTCAATTTAGATCGACCATAAAATGGCTATTTTTAAAACGATCTTCAAATTCGACGAAATTAGTTTTGTTAGGACCATATCATTAATACGAAGCTAGAAATAATTTTCAGGAATTTTTAAAGTCCGTATGTGGCACCGGTAAATTGAAATGTACGTTAAAATCAATATTGACCGTCCTATTTATTTATATTTTAATTTTGATGGAAATTGATCATAACAGTAGAATTGGCAAACGGGACATCTCCCATTGTGTTCAGAATGAGGGTAATTAGTTATGGACGACAGTAGGTGGGTTTGATTTCGAGTTCGAATTAAAAGCAACCTTTTTTAAAGAATAAATTATTTAAATTAAATTATATTATATTCCTTTGGTCAACTCCCCTTAACCCCCTCCTTCCCCCTTTATACACTAAGATCGAAATTGAATAAAAAAAGAGGGATCGAACATCGACGAAGCACCCCCCTCGATCTTGTCCGCCAACCTCGCTACCAGCAGGCGCCTCCGCCTCAGGCCGACCGCACTCTCTTTCATCGCCCCCTCTCTCCTCTTATCCAATGCGAACCACCGCCCCTAAATCCACCAAAACCCGTCGCCCCGAACCCCTAACCGCCACCACAGACTAGCCGTCACCCTCCACCGCCTAGCCACGCCTCCTGCCACCTTCCCCGACCACTTCTGACGCACCAATGCCGTCGTGGACCCCCCTCTAACATCCAAGATCCGGTTTTTGCGCTGAAAAGTGGGTTTTTTTTTTCAATTTATTTGTGTAATTTCTTTTATGAAATAACTTTATTGTAATAATGTGATTTTTAAAAATAAAAGTAGCATTACAAAAATTCGATTTTTATTTATATGAATAACATGAAAAGATTTGTTTTTCTAATAATAAAAAGGTTTGATTTTTTTGACATGAAAAGTTAAAATTTTTAGAAATGGAAATATACGATTTTTGTATGAAGAAAGATTTGTTTTTTAAAAATATAAAAGTGCGATTTTTAATTATATAAAAATAGGGTTTTTAATTTTATAAAAATATGATTTTTATATACGAAGTTGATTTATGAAATATGATGTTTACATAGAAGATCGATTTATAAAAATACGATTTTTATATATATAAAGGCGATATAAAAAATGTGATTTTTATCCATACAGCATTGAAATAAAATGTAATTTTTATTATGAACAACGTGAAAGGATTAAATTAGAATGTGGGGTAAATACAGACCATCGTCCAATAAAGAATGGAGGAGTGGAAACCAAAGGTGAGAACACCTCACTATAATATATTCTTATACAGTTATTTATTTTATAATTACCTATATGAACTGCTTCCCATCGTCCACAAACCATGGACGACTTGTTTGATTGTTTGGTTTGGTTAATTGGATTATTTGGTTGGATTTGGTTAGGAAATTGAAATGAATTGATTAGAAATGTTATGTGTGTATGGCGCGAGCCAATATCAGGAGAGGGGTAACGCTAGACGTTACCCGATTTCAATATCGCGTCGTTATGCCGCCAAAATTTTCTAAAATATATTAGAACAACAAAAACATCATTTTTATTGCATAAATGAAATGAAGAGAATATTCCTATGTTAAATAAATATTTTATCTGTAAAAAAATAATTTTTAATGTGTATAGGAATTAAATAAATATTCATTTATAAATCAGACGATTTGTTTATGTACATTTATTTGACTGATATGGATTGGGACAATAAATTTTACACATCGCCCAACTGCACAAATAAATTCTGTGTTTATGGATTGAAACCTCACACGGGTGTTGGGATGATATTTGACGTACGCTAATCCCAACTGTTTAGTTGTATGTCAATTGATTGGTTGGCAGACTATTGTAAGCGTTAAATATTTATATTTAATGCTTATACAGTGTAGAATGCACTTTGGATGATAATTGATTGTTTATACTGGCTGTTGTATACATGTGTTGTGTGAAATCCATATAAACCACATTATATGGTAACTGACTGTGCCTAATTCCAGTTCAGAAAGAACGAATGTTTTAAAAGAATATTCAGAAAAGAATCAAAATCTGATTTTGATGTCCGATTTGGATGTACACGAATATATAAATATATAAAGCCGTGTTAATTAGATTAACGCTATTTTAACGTGAATGATATTTATATCAATTTTAATCATTTTTAATAATGAATATCGAAAAGGAATTGATTTCAAAATCTAATGTTTTGAAAATATTATCATTTATATGTTAATGATATGGAATATTCAATTTTGATTTGAAATTAAATATGAAGTTGAAATTGTTTTGAAAACGAATTTAAAACGATTTATAAAATACATTTTCAATGGAAATCGGTGAAATATATATTATATATATATAATATAATGGCCTGAATAGAACGTGCCGCGCTGCGGCAGTTCGCGAATTTCGACCATTGACTTCGAATGGACATTACGGGAGATCCGACCGTTGGATTCTCTTAAAACCAGAACCTCGAGTTCGTATCAAAAAGAGCTTTCTAACGAATATTAGAGATTTGAAATCTAACGGTTGGATTTGTAATTATGTCCAAATAAAATTTGCAAAAGGTCGTAGTAAGTGCAGTTCGATGGCCGTTTATGGAAATTGACTGTACTGGCCTTGATAAAATTATTAGAAGTATCAATAATTAATGTAAAATCATAATAAATGATTTGGAAAGAATTAGGATGAAAAATTCCACATTTGGAAAGAAAAAAAAATATTTTTATCAAAATGAACCAGTTATGAACTAGAATTATAATCCAATAATTTTAAATAAATAGACTGGATTTGAAATGGTTTTAAAAATAACCAAAATTTCCAATATATGAATTGGAATGGATTTGAATCGAAATTATCTTCGGAATATTTCGATATTGGATTCCATGATTATAAGGGCATTGTGGAGGAATTTGGAAGAAATATATATCGTTATTCCAATACGATGTTTGTTGAGTTCAGAATTTGATATTGAATATAAGCCGATATATTTTCTATTCAGAGCCTTGTATTTAATATCAAATGGGATTTTGGGTTTGTCGTAAACGGTGTCTTCGCTAACACTGTTCTTAAACCCAATGGAGTTAAGGGAATTAGAAACTAACTGGAGGTTAGCTAAGTTGAATGGTTTCCCGGTTATTGGTCTGATGTTGGTTTCGGCCTTTGGGATTAATACTTAGGGAATTGTTCTCTTACTAATTTACGATTAGAGACTGATGGAATGTGAATTGGGTTTATCATGAACTGTGTTTTAACGACATTCATTCTTTAACCTAATTTACAGTGAAATGTGATTTAGAATTTATAAATCTTTAATCTAAGTTTTAATGGAATTTTCAAAGTAAAGTTTTCCAGCTTAATAAAATAAATTGGAATGGAATGAGATTCGATTTGATAATAATCGAAATAAACTCCTGTGGAGGAAGACTGATAATATATATGGAATTTAGAAGGCTTTGTGGTTATTCCATTTATATTATCGGCTGGATATGGAAGTTTATATCGATTATATATATTGATCAATTTTCCCTGAAGATTCCATTGTTAATGGAATGAGATTTTGGGTTTATCGTGAGCTGTGTTTTAAATGACATTAGTTCTTTAACCCAGTTAAAGATAAGATTAATTTATTAACTTTGAATAATCATTACGTAATGATTTTTGGGAATTAAAATTGAATTAGAGTTTTAATGAATTTTAAATAGATTGAAAGGTGAATTTGATAACTAAAATTATCAAATCCAAGAAATGATCGAGAATGGAGTATCACCAGTTTTGCTCCAAGCGTTAGTTAAATCTTTAATTAGATTTGAATGTGAAATGGTAATTAATTTTACCAATAACACTATGGTGTTAGATATGAAGTACTACCAGTTATACTTCATGGGATGAATAGGTTGGGATTGGGAAATTAAAACGAATGATTACTTCAGTAAGGTTCGCTAATCCCGACTAGTTTGGATAAACCATAATTTGGTATGGATTGATTTCCAAAGGGAGATTAAAGAATGAATTTAAAGAATTTATCTTTGATAAAATTAATAGGAACCTTTCCCAAAGGATATGAATATTTAAATAAAAGAATATTCAGAATTGGAATGAGGCGTATGTTGTGTTTTTATAGCACTTGTTTATTATGTACGCAAGTTATTCAGAAAGACCGGTTTTATCTCATTCTGAATAACTGAATTGGCAATGAGTCGACGATGAAGATGGTGGTTGAAGACCGGAGGTCTTCACATCGTTTGGATGATTACTGATGTCTTGATTGGGCTGTCACCCAAGACGAGGTAATAAGTGGTGATTGATGTGCATGTAAAAATGCACATTTATATTCACATATTTATTCTTGTTTAGTGCTAGTAAATGTCATATATGGGTATTTTATCATGTTAAACAATAATTGAATTGATTTTAGAACATCATGCATTTATCATCATATAAGAGGAAAATGGTCATTTTGTGCTTATATTATTTTGAGAATGTTTATTTGGACATTTTTCATATTTTTGCAGAAATTGGGTGCATGTAGAAGAGGACTCCACAAAGACATATATGCATACAAAAAAGGGAAAACAATCAATGGAAAGGGATTCAATTCAAAAGGAGGAATTCCATGCCTTACCAAAAAAGATTAAAGAAGGAATCAATTAAAATAGAGAAGTAATGGTGGACCCTATTCACCCTCCTTCCTTCTTTAGTGGAGACACAAAATTAGGGCTTCATGAATCATTATTGCTAAAAGAAAAAATGAAGCTTAAAGAGGGGGCATTTTTGGTAGCACGCAAAAAGTTAATTTAGGGTTTTCTCTCATGTATAAATAACACATGTATGATAATGTAAAGGGCATCATCTTTGATTTTTAGTTTAGAGTGAGGCTGAAATCAAAACTTCTCTTTTTTCTGCCATGGCTTCTTAGTCATTTACTTTTTGAAATTTATCTCTTTAATGCAATATTAGTTTGTTGTTTTTCATTTATATGTTATTTTCTCTTCTACAAGTAGAATAGATTTTTATATTTATTTGCTCTTTATTTTATTCTCTTTTATAATGAAACATCTTTATGTTATCATTGAATCCATTATGAGTAGCTAAACCCCTTCAATTTAGGGGTAGTGAAGCTCTCGTGATTCATGATTAATTAACATAAGAATTTCTTGTTTTTGACTCTCTTATTTAGCTTAATCTATAATTGGATATTGATAAAGTAAAGATTTTATATGGTGAAAATTGATAGCACATGCTGGTTGATTATTCCCAAATGTGTTATACTCATATCATTAATAGAATCATACTTTATCACAATCTAATTCATATTAGAACTATTATTTTCTATTTGATAATTAGAGCTTTAAGTTCGTATTGAAAATTGATGATTTATGTAGCTTGAATTTTCTAGCATATAAATCATGCTTGTATGAATACAACACTTAATGTGCTAGTTATTAAAGAGAGTTAGAACCATTTTTTGTATTAATTAGATTGATGTTGATAGTGAATCTACTTATATTTGTATTCATTTTAACATTGTTAGTTTTCTTTTAGTTATAGTCAACAAGTTCACTCGCCCTCGGTTTAATTTGATTGTGTAAGATTAGAATAAATTCTTTCCCAGCGGATCGACTCGTATTCGCCACGTACTACGATTGTACGCCATGCGCTTGCGGTTTATTACACTTCGCGACGGTATTCTAATCAATAGAATATTCGTCGGCGAACAAGCTTTTGGCGCCGTTGCCGGGGAAAGAATTTAATTTTAGTTTTATTCTTCGATTTAATTTTCTTATTTGTTTTTTTTTTAAAAGTTGTGTGTTTTGTTCCATTTTTGTGTTTGTATTTTGTTTTACTTTTGTTTGTGTGTTTTTATTTTGTGTGTATGTGCGTTGATAGATTTCATATTGTGTTAGTTCTTCTATTTCCCCTCTCTTAAAAAAAAGAAAAAGAAATATACACTTGCCTTTTGTCTTCATTACCTTTCCCATTTTTGCGTTTTCAATATCCTTTATTTCTTTCCCTTTTTCTTTCTCTCATTTATTTATTTCCTTCTCTCTCTCTCATTTATTTCTTTCCTTTTTCTTTTTTTATAAATAATTAAAAAAAATACTGCTTTCCTTTTCTTCCAAAATTTTCTCTCCTTGCCTTATTTCAATACCACATAACCTCTACACCATTTCATCACCACCACTTCTGTCATTTTTCTTTCACCATCTTCTGCCTCTCAACTCTTCCTTCCTTCTCATCTTCACTATCTCCTACTGTAACACCTCGTAATTCTGTAACACTAGGATTCACAAATCAAGGCAGAATTAAAAGTTAAAATCAAAATCAAGGGAAACAGACTGCGCCATTGCGTTCGTCTCGGAATTCTACATGAAAACAAGTTCGAGTTTGCGTAAATCGGAGTCCGTATGAGGAAGATATGGCCTCCGGAAGTTTCAGCAAAATTCAAATTTCAAAACAGACTCAGAAGGGACCCAGGTCGACTGGGGAGTCGACTGGGTAGTCGACCCCCCCCCCCAGGTCGACTGGGGAGTCGACTGGGTAGTTGACCACCCCCCGCTTTTTCCAGCTTTCTGAACCTGATTCGTTTCTCTGTATCCGGATGCCCTTCTGACCAGATTCGTTGACTTCTACACTATATAAACAACCCTGGTCTTCTTCTCTATTCACAATTCTTTTCTATCCTTATGCTGCCTCTAATAAATAAATAAATAAGTGAGTAAAATAATATATATAAAATAAATCAAGATGAGGAAATGCTGCTAAAAGGTTTTCAAGAAGAGGTTCAAGTCAAGCTAGGATTCAAGAGGAGGTTCAAACGACTGTTTTTCTACGAATCATAGCAACGCCATCTTTCTATTCTAATCTAATCTCTGTAAGTCAGTTATTTCTAGATTTGACCGTTTTTCTTTGTTCGTGACATGAAATTAAAGGAATAAAAGAATATGCCAAATCTCTCTCTCTCTCTCTATTCGAATCAGTGCCTATACTCTTGAACCTAATTAAGAACTGTTATGATTCGAGGACAAATAAGACCATGACTATGAAACTATGGACCTTAAAACCATATTCCTATGACTATGAACATTGCCTATGACTATGGACATTGCCTATGAATATGAACATTGCCTATGACTGTGACTGTGACTATGAAGATTATTTCCTTGACTAAGCCTATGCCTTTGATTAGGAAATATAAACTATTGCCTATGACATAACAAGGACATCTGTGATTAAGCACCTGTGATTCATGACTAGGAAAGTGTTGCTTAAGCTTTGTGACTATGAAATTGGGTCTAAACCCGATCATATATTTTGTCTATTCTTGGTTATCTTTAGTTTTAGACCTTGGTAATTTACCTATTAAGTTAGGTCTACCCATGTTCTTGAACCTACGTCTCTATTCTGTCTATTCTTGGTTTTCTTTGGTTTTAGACCTTGGGAATTTACCTATTAAGTTAGGTCTACCCATGTTCTTGAATCGACGTCGTTATTCAACCCTTTTTACGCCAGTTAGTATGTCTATCTTCTGCATAGCATCTTTGGTTCATTCCCTATTTTCTACGAACCTAGCTTTATTTATAATCTAGACTGAATCACGATTATACGAACGGTGGGAATGCGGTTTGGGCAAAATATGAAATTTACTAAAAACGTAGTTTAACTTGGAAATTGGCATAAATTGGGAACATGTATTATGTCATGTACATAGAAATGCAAATTGGATAAATTTGACATGAATTAAAGGTTTATTAACGACATCTCTGTTAATGACACACCAGAAAGTTCTAGGGTGACAGAGAGGATAGTGTCTAGGCTTGGGTTTGGAAAATACAAGTTTCTTGCTCTCCCTGGCTATCCCTAACTGATCCGACGAATGGGATGGTTACTTTCAAAACTTGATTTGAAAATAAATTGAAACCCTTTGAACTTAGAAAACATAAATATGCCTAGCCCGAGGTTAGACTGAGTTGCGATGTAAACATGCCCGGAACCAACCGGCACATCCAGTAGTCGCAACAATACCTGTCTAATGTGAGTGGTAGCGGCTTTAATTTATTTAGTTAAAGCTAGAACAAGAATGGTAGGGTTAAGTTAACTAAGACACTTAACCAGTTCAACATGATAACTAGACTGATGGGTGGGGTTAGGTTCAGACTGACACTTAACACAGTTAAGCTAGAATGGGAGGGTTAAGTCCATAGGAAAACTTAACCAACTTAACACAGTTAAGCTAGAATGGGAGGGTTAAGTCCATAGGAACACTTAACCAACTTAACACAGTTAAGCTAGAATGGGAGGGCTAAGTCCATAGAGACACTTAACCAAACTCAAGGTAGCAAAACGAGACTTGTAGGGGTTAAGTAAAGTTAATACACTTAGCCAAATTAATATGTTAACTAGACTAGAGGTTGGAGTTAAGTAAAATCTAATACACTTAGCCAATTTTGATATGTTAGCTGGGCTAGACCGTAGGGTTAAGTAAACCTGAACACTTAACCATCAGGTTGTGATAAAGGAATGAGGTTAAGTCTAAAACATGAAGGGAAAATACTTAACCATTAATAACATGTTGGTTAAAACAGACGGGCAAGGTTAAGTTAAAAGAAACACTTAACCAATACAGGATGAAAGGGTAGGGTTAAGTAATAAGAAATATTTAACCAATATATCTGTGTTTGTGGTAGGGTTAAGTCAACGTGAATCACTTATGACACTTAACCAGCCTAACAGGATAAATGAAGAGGGTTAAGTTAGCTTGAATTGACTAATGACACTTAACCAATCCAAATTGATGGGAAAGAGAACTAAGTAGTAAACCTTAGTTAAAAGGAGCTAAGTAGTAAACCATAGTTAAGAAAACAACGATTCTGGAAACTAAGTGGTAAACCTTAGTTGAAAAAACTAAGTAGTAATTCTTAGTATAACACGAGGAGGAGTGAACGTCCGTCTGATTAAAAAGAAGGCTCCAACGAATTGGGTTACGAAGCCCGAGGCTTCGAGGGGACGTGAGGGTACTCTTGGTATCCCTCTGTGAGGCTGCAGACGATCTGCTTGGGCCCACAGAGGTTAAGGTCTGCGTAGAAGAACCAGGGGTATGTCTTGGTTGCGATACATGACAACCTAAAGACTAGGATGGACTAGCGTGATTCGGCGAGCAAACGGTTGCCCTGTGATAGCGACTCGTCGTCTACCATCCATCTTGAGTCAATCGAGATACGTGAAGCGGAAAGGCGGAGAACTCCAAAAGACCATATACTTGCTATCTAGTTATGGGTGAGGATGGCCATAGGATAGTGGGGCACCGGGGGCCGGCGTATAGTTCTCATTTTACAAGGTGTGCCTTTCATGAGTTGAGGGAGGGGCCAAGTGGGACCATAGGCACTGGAATAAAAACAGACCTTAGCATCTGCATTGGCAGATATCTGAAAGCTCCTGACCGAGTTCTGTATTCCTTGATTTTCCCTGTCACAGGACTCGGACCGCACATTATAGGACATGTGCATCTAGACAAGCGATAACGATTCGCGATACATGCGTGGGGAAGTATAGGAACATATTTCACTCTAGGTGGTGTGTCCTAGACTTGGGGGCATCGTTCGACAGGTAGCGTAATCCCTAGTTGGACTAGGTGGCATAAACCTTGAACTCGAGAAGCGTTCAGCAGATAGCGTAAACTCTAGTTATATCTAGAAAGCACTTGGTAGAAAACCCTTGATTAGATCTAGGTAATAAATAACAAATGTATGCCTGAAGGCAATGGAAACTACAGGGGTTGGGATCACGTTATCGTTACTAGTTGGAACACTAGTTAGGTGGTGCAGAGATATAGAAACCCGTATAACAAGGAAATAGCGAAGTGGCGAAAGTATTAGAACATATCCAGTTTATCTTATTTTAGCATATCTTGTGATTATCTTGTCTAATCTTGCTGACCCTATGGTCGTGGTGTAATCTTGAATTCAGTTAATTCATGTCGTTTGTTTTTCCATGTTCACATGCTAGAAGTTACTGAACTTACTCAGGCTTTATGTCTGACTCTGTTTTACTTTCGTCTTCTTTCCTTCCGTTCCCCCCCCCCAAGGTAGTAGAGGAGGGAGTAATATAGCTCAGGTTAAGTTGGACTGTCACTCTTTCCCAGCTTGAAGATTTGTCGAAGTTTTGCTTGGATTCTCTTTTCAGATGCTATGGCTGGTTATTGCTACATTGGGGAATATAAATGTATTTTTATGCCTCTTTATTTTGTAAGATAGATGACACTCTGATATTGTAAAGAAATCTTTGTACAAACTATTTTATCAATAAAGAAAAGTTTTATTTTCCGCTGTTTAATTTCTGTCTGTCTTGTAATTTATCTGCATCTTTTACCCTAAATGCTCCACATAACATAGTGCATTCCCTTTGTGAGTGACACTAACGGAAGTGGGGTGTTACACGTGGTATCAGAGCTGAAGGTTACCGGATCAGATAAAGGATTTGAAAAATTATTTTCAAAACGGTTTTTAGAGAAGCATTTTTAAAAGAAAAGATTTGTTTTAAAGGCATATTCCCCAAAGCCATACGCACTACTTTCTGATTCTCTGTTTTAATTCTTGTCTCCTTCTTTCTTGAGTCTCTGGGGCTCCTGGCTTTCTGGGAGGTAACCTCATCGAAGGGCGAAGTAGTACCCGACTTCCATCTATAACCGTAGTAGTTTCACCTGCGGTTAGTTTTCTTCCAAATTTAGTAGGGTTTTCTGTACGATGGAGACAACCTTCGAGAGATTTGTCAAAATGGTTACATATGGAAGGGGATGAGGAGTTTGGCTAAGGAGCATAACCCTAGGATAAGGAATTCATGGATGTAGATTTAGCTCACGAAGGAGGAAGAAATTATAAGACCTAAGACAAGAGGAAGTATATTTACTAGGATATGATAGGGCATATAATTAAGGACAAGGGCAAGAACGAGGAACAAGATTTTCAGAAGGGCAAGTACATACTTTCACCACCAAGCACACCTAGGAGAAAGGTAGTAAAGTTCTGTTGGAAGAGTTTAGTTTTCTGTCCGTACTCTTTCGGTTTTAGCGCTTCGCATTTGTTCATGCCCACTTCCATAGTTGAGTCTCTGCACCGTAGTACTTGTATAGTAGAAAGATCCCACTAGACTCTCAAATCCAATTGGTGGTCCGACCAGTTTATTTTTGGTTAGTAGGGATTTGAGAATAGCTATCGAGTTTGCTTATATCATCTCACGTAGATCTTCTAAATTCGGGGGAGATATTCCTTGGGTGCTTGTCTGATATTGGTTTAGGCCTTTGGGGCTTGTACTTGAGGAATGTCGAGTTCGGTTTGGATGGTTTGCGTGAGAGATGAATAATTGTGGCAGGCACTCCAAAGAGCACGTAGTGACCTTTCGACTCTTATAGTTATGGCATAGCGAATAAGAGGGAAACCTCTAATCATCTTAGTACGTATACCTGGTACCGTGATTGACATCTGTTTATTTTGGAAATGGAGATCCGGAACTTCGCAATCGTGAAGTTAAATTAGTTAAGATACAGTGGAGTAAAGCTCAAGAAGGCTAGATACTAGCATCATACCCTTTTCCTTGAGGGTGCATCCTTGATTTCTTTGTTTTAAGAGCTTTACGCATAATTGTTTCTCTCTTTCCAAAGTATATCACCTAGGTCGTATCTTCGATCCTTAGGTAGAAGCCAATGGATGTAAACATGTATTTGAAAATGTTATGGTTGCTAATGGTTGCTTGTGAATGCATATGCATACGTTTTAGGCACTAGATCAGTTCAGACGCTTTCATATTGCATTTACAGATATGTATTTGTTTGTAAATTGAACTTGATATGTTATCATATGGGTGTTGCATATGGATGAATGGCCGTGCACGCATATAGTATTTACATAACTAGGGATGCTTGCATACATGGTTGGACGCATGGCACTGACATGACTCGCATTAAGGAGGTCGACTGGATCAGTAGACCGCCTGATTTTACAGTAGATAAAGACATATACACACACTATGCATATGAACATGAAAGCATTAGAAATCTTTTAAGGACAATGGATGCCTGTGAGTGAATGGTTGAGTAGATGGGTGATTGGATGGTAGGACACATTCTTCCTAACTTGAAGATTTCGGGGACGAAAACCTTTTAAGTGGGGGAGAATGTAACACCCCGTAATTCTGTAACACTAGGATTCACGAATCAAGGCAGAATTAAAAGTTAAAGTCAAAATCAAGGGAAACGGGCTGCGCCATTGCGTTCGTCTCGGAATTATGCATGAAACGAGTCCGAGTTTGCGTAAATCGGAGTCCGTATGAGGAAAATATGGCCTCCGGAAGTTTCAGCAAAATTCAAATTTCAAAACAGACTCAGAAGGGACCCAGGTCGACTGGGGAGTCGACTGGGTAGTCGACCCCCCCAGGTCGACTGGGTAGTCGACGCCCCCTCCCAGGTCGACTAGGGAGTCGACCCCCCCCCCCCCCCCCCGCTTTTTCCAGCTTTCTGAACCTGATTCGTTTCTCTGTATCCGGATGCCCTTCTAACCAGATTCGTTGACTTCTACACTATATAAACAGCCCTGGTCTTCTTCTCTATTCACAATTCTTTTCTATCCTTATGCTGCCTCTGAGAAATAAATAAATAAGTGAGTAAAATAATATATATAAAATAAATCAAGACGAGGAAATGCTGCTAAAAGGTTTTCAAGAAGAGGTTCAAGTCAAGCTAGGATTCAAGAGGGGGTTCAAACGACTGTTTTTCTACGAATCATAGCAACGCCATCTTTCTGTTCTAATCTAATCTCTGTAAGTCAGTTATTTCTAGATTTGAACGTTTTTCTTTGTTCGTGACATGAAATTAAAGGAATAAAAGAATATGCTAAATCTCTCTCTCTCTATTCGAATCAGTGCCTATACTCTTGAACCTAATTAAGAACTGTTATGATTCGAGGACAAATAAGACCATGACTATGAAACTATGGACCTTAAAACCATATTCCTATGACTATGAACATTGCCTATGACTGTGACTGTGACTATGAGGATTATTTCCTTGACTAAGCCTATGCCTTTGATTAGGAAATATAAACTATTGTCTATGACATAACAAGGACATCTGTGATTAAGCACCTGTGATTCATGACTAGGAAAGTGTTGCTTAAGTTTTGTGACTATGAAATTGGGTCTAAACCCGATCATCTATTCTGTCTATTCTTGGTTATCTTTGGTTTTAGACCTTGGGAATTTACCTATTAAGTTAGGTCTACCCATGTTCTTGAACCTACGTCTCTATTCTGTCTATTCTTGGTTTTCTTTGGTTTTAGACCTTGGGAATTTACCTATTAAGTTAGGTCTACCCATGTTCTTGAACCGACATTGTTATTCAACCCTTTTTATGCCAGTTAGTATGTCTATCTTTTGCATAGCATCTTTGGTTCATTCCCTATTTTCTACGAACCTAGCTTTATTTATAATCTAGACTGAATCACGATTATACGAACGGTGGGAATGCGGTGTGGAAAAAAATATGAAATTTACTAAAAACGTAGTTTAACTTGGAAATTGGCATAAATTGGGAACATGTATTATGGCATGTTCATAGAAATGCAAATTGGATAAATTTGACATGAATTATAAGATGTGTAATTTGAATCTAGTATTGACGTGTAAATCTAGCATTTACATGATTAGTGAACTAGAGTAATAAGTCTAGAATTAGAATGTTGAATCGGAATTGGATTAGCTAATTTGGCACGGTAAGTATATTGGCATAAATGTGAAATTGGCCATAATTGGGAGTAATTGGCAGGTTTAGCAAAATCATGGTTAGTGACACTTAATTTGGTATAGTCCACATACCAAAAAGCATAAATATGATTTAGAAGGGGAAACGGGCCATAAGAATGAATGTAGACAATTTACATTAAAAGAGTAATTAGGAAATAAGTAAATTAGAAATAATTTACATATAGAATTTGGCCTGAATGAGGAAATATAAATTTAGACAAATTAAAGGTTTATTAACGACATCTCTTTTAATGACACACCAGAAAGTTCTAGGGTGACAGAGAGGATAGTGTCTAGGCTTGGGTTTGGAAAATACAAGTTTCTTGCTCTCCCTGGCTATCCCTAACTGATCCGACGAATGGAATGGTTACTTTCAAAACTTGATTTGAAAATAAATTGAAACCCTTTGAACTTAGAAAACACAAATATGCCTAGCCCGAGGTTAGACTGAGTTGCGATGTAAACCTGCCCGGAACCAACCGGCACATCCAGTAGTCGCAACAATACCTGTCTAATGTGAGTGGTAGCGGCTTTAATTTATTTAGTTAAAGCTAGAACAAGAATGGTAGGGTTAAGTTAACTAAGACACTTAACCAGTTCAACATGATAACTAGACTGATGGGTGGGGTTAGGTTCAGACTGACACTTAACACAGTTAAGCTAGAATGGGAGGGTTAAGTCCATAGGAACACTTAACCAACTTAACACAGTTAAGCTAGAATGGGAGGGTTAAGTCCATAGGAACACTTAACCAACTTAACACAGTTAAGCTAGAATGGGAGGGTTAAGTCCATAGGAACACTTAACCAACTTAACACAGTTAAGCTAGAATGGGAGGGATAGGTCCATAGAGACACTTAACCAAACTCAAGGTAGCAAAACGAGACTTGTAGGGGTTAAGTAAAGTTAATACACTTAGCCAAATTAATATGTTAACTAGACTAGAGGTTGGGGTTAAGTAAAATCTAATACACTTAGCCAATTTTGATATGTTAGCTGGGCTAAACCGTAGGGTTAAGTAAACCTGAACACTTAACCATCAGGTTGTGATAAAGGAACGAGGTTAAGCCTAAAACATGAAGGGAAAATACTTAACCATTAATAACATATTGGTTAAAACAGACGGGCAAGGTTAAGTTAAAAGGAACACTTAACCAATACAGGATAAAGGGGTAGGGTTAAGTAATAAGAAATATTTAACCAATATAACTTGGTTTGTGGTAGGGTTAAGTCAACGTGAATCACTGATGACACTTAACCAGCCTAACAGGATAAATGAAGAGGGGTAAGTTAGCTTGAATTGACTAATGACACTTAACCAATCCAAATTGACGGGAAAGAGAACTAAGTAGTAAACCTTAGTTAAAAGGAGCTAAGTAGTAAACCTTAGTTAAGAAAACAACGATTCTGGAAACTAAGCGGTAAACCTTAGTTGACAAAACTAAGTAGTAATTCTTAGTATAACACGAGGAGGAGCGAACGTCCGTCTGATTAAAAAGAAGGCTCCAACGAATTGGGTTACGAAGCCCGAGGCTTCGAGGGGACGTGAGGGTACTCTTGGTATCCCTCTGTGAGGCTGCAGATGATCCGCCTGGGCCCACAGAGGTTAAGGTCTGCGTAGAAGAACCAGGGGTATGCCTTGGTTGCGATACATGGCAACCTAAAGACTAGGATGGACTAGCTTGATTCGGCGAGCAAACGGTAGCCCTGTGATAGCGACTCGTCGTCTACCATCCATCTAGAGTCAATCGAGATACGTGAAGCGGAAAGGTGGAGAACTCCAAAAGACCATATACTTGCTATCTAGTTATGGGTGAGGATGGCCATAGGATAGTGGGGCACCGGGGGCCGACGTATAGTTCTCATTTTACAAGGTGTGCCTTTCATTAGTTGAGGGAGGGGTCAAGTGGGACCATAGCCACTGGAATAAAAACAGACCTTAGCATCTGCATCGGCAGATATCTGAAAGCTCCCGACCGAGTTTTGTATTCCTTGATTTGCCCTGTCACAGGACTCGGACCGCACATTACAGGACAATTGCATCTAGACAAGCGATAACGATTCGCGATACATGTGTGGGGAAGTATAGGAACATATACCACTCTAGGTGGTGTGTCCTAGACATGGGGGCATCGTTCGACAGGTAGCGTAATCCCTAGTTGGACTAGGTGGCATAAACCCTGAACTCGAGAAGCGTTCAGCAGATAGCGTAAACTCTAGTTATATCTAGAAAGCACTTGATAGAAAACCCTAGATTAGATCTAGGTAATAAATAATAAATGTATGCCTGAAGGCAATGGAAACTACAGGGGTTGGGATCACGTTATCGTTACTAGTTGGAACACTAGTTAGGTGGTGCAGAGATATAGAAACCAGTATAACAAGGAAATAGCGAAGCGGCGAGAGTATTAGAGCATATCCAGTTTATCTTATTTTAGCATATCTTGTGATTATCTTGTCTAATCTTGCTGACGCTATGGTCATGGTGTAATCTTGGATTCAGTTAATTCATGTCGTTTGTTTTTCCATGTTAACATGCTAGAAGTTACTGAACTTACTCAGGCTTTATGTCTGACTCTGTTTTACTTTCGTCTTCTTTCCTTCCGTTTCCCCCCTCCCCCCCAGGTAGTAGAGGAGGAAGTAGTATAGCTCAGGTTAAGTTGGACTGTCACTCTTTCCCAGCTTGAAGATTTGTCGAAGTTTTGCTTGGATTCTCTTTTCAGATGCTATGGCTGGTTCTTGCTACATTGGGGAATATAAATGTATTTTTATGCTTCATTATTTTGTAAGACAGATGACACTCTGATATTGTAAAGAAATCTTTGTACAAACTATTTTATCAATAAAGCAAAGTTTTATTTTCTGCTGTTTAATTTCTGTCTGTCTTGTAATTTATCTGCATCTTTTACCCTAAATGCTCCACAGAACTTAGTGCATTCCCTTTGTGAGTGACACTAACGGAAGTGGGGTGTTACACCTACTCCATACCCAAACAAAAACATTCTTCAATTCCTACATCACCTCTTCATATACATATCAAAACTACCCCTACTGCTTGCCATCAACTCCATACACAGTCAAACACCACACAGCCATCAAACATTCACCAAATCCTACACTCAGCCTTGCGGACCAACATCACTTACCTTACATTCAATTTTCAAATAGCTACCCCTCTCCCATTCTGCCCGAACACTAGCACCATACATGAAAATTGCAAAACCCTTTCTTGTTTGTTATTTTCTTTTTTAAAAAGAGTTTGCTTTTTTGTTTTGTTTGATCTTGTTCATAGATTTTGTGTGTTCACTTGTTTTTTTTGTTTAGTTTATATTTTTTGTATGTGTTTGTGTTTGTGGTTTTTTCACTGTCTTTAGTTCTCTTTAAAAATAATAATAATAATAATTTATTTTTGCTTTCCAAATCTTCCCCTTTATCTCTCTCTCTTTTATTTCTCCCCTTTTTACAATTCTTCTAAAAATAAAACAATTCATTGCTTTCTTTTTATCCCCTCTCTAATTTTCTTTCCCTTCTTTGCGTTACATCCCCTGATTGTCTTCCCTTCTTTCTCTCTAGTAAATAATTAAATTTATTGCTTTCAAATTCTTCCTTTATTTCCACTTTCTGATTTCTTCTCTAAATTCTCTTCATAAATACTCTCTTTTTTTCAAAAAAACAAAAAACAAAATTAAAAAAAATCTTCCTAAAATCCTTCCTTAATAATTTCTTTCCCCTTTCTGCCCTAATCATCATCCAACAATTCCTCAAATAAACTAATCCCACTTCACACCATTAAATCATTTCCTGCATTTCTCCATCCTCTCACCATCTTCAATCTCCAATCCATACATAAACCAAATCACTCAAATACCTCCTTCTAAACCAATACTACATCTCCCCAAACTCAACCTCTTCCTGCTCCACACAATTCTACAAAACTTTAACAAATTTGTTTTATTTCTTCCTTCTTTGCCTTGAAATTCTCTATAGCCGTTCACCGCAAGTCCAATCCCATCTATTCTGCCGACTAACCTCATCAACTTCAAAATACCACCCGCTACAACCCCTCTTCTATTTGCTTGCGCAAGACAGACCCGTATACCACCAAATCGAATGCTATCTTCTTCCAACCTCCCAATCACAACTTCGCGACCAGCCTCAATTCGAAGTCTTCAACAATCCAAAAAAGCCCAAAATCACATCCCGAAACAAAAATCCGCCTTTCACGTAATTGAAATTCCCAAAACCCCAAATTGTCTAAATTCTATTTTCGCCAAGACACCAAGACCCATTCGCAACTTTAAAAAGGCCTGTATAACTTCTGATTGTCGATTTTGGGAAGTTACTGATTCGTGATTTTACTTTGTGTTTCCGCTCTTCTCTTGATATCAGTTTCGGTGGTGATTGAAAAATTAAACTTCCATTTGCTGGGTTTGGAGAAATGAGGACCAAGGCCTTGTTTGTTTTTCTAGTGTATATTCAATAGTTGGGCTTGGCTTACTTTAAAAGATACAGTGGCAAGGAAATATTTTGTTTTGTTGGCTAAATTGGGTAGTGGGCAGCGTGGGTTGTAGGCCACTTGATTCACTTGGGTTCTCTTTTCTTTTGATTTTTATTTTCAAATTTTTGAATTGCTTCATTCTCCTCTTATAAAAAAAAAGATTTGCTTCCAACAAAAAAAAAACACAAAAAAAATCACTTGCCAATTGTATATATATTGTCTCTTTTCAGGTTGCAGAAATAAGAAGAGCGCTTACTTGCTATTGATAAATTGCATTGCTTTGCTTGCGCTTAAAAAAAAGCGCCACTAAATAAAATTGCTAAAAATTCTGCACGCACTGGTATATGTTTTCTTTCCTTGTATTTATTTTTTCGCATTGTTGTTTTCTTGCATTTGCATCAAGAATTCAAACATAAAATAAAAATTAACTCGTAGTTGCATCGTTAATTCACGTTTAATTTCTGTTTTGCATTCATCTTATTTTTTTTTAATTTTTTCTAAGGACATCGTTATATTTGGACAAATTGGTTTATTTCTAACGAATTATTTCTCGGTGTCTAGACTACGACAGAGTAATAATCATTTATAAATATTACGGTGATTCGTAAATATTATAGCGGTTGTTCCTCTGAAGGTACTTAAACCTTCGGCTGCATTACTACGGTGATTCCTGGTGCACCGATAACTCCTGCCCATTAACCGGCTGAGAAATCTTTTGTTGAAATTAATCTAACCATCATTATATAATTTTAGAAAAACTGTAAATACATAATTTGCATTCATATAGTTGCATTAGGTTCATGTATATATAAAAAACAAAAAAAAACAAAAAAACAAAATCTTGAAAATGTCGCAATTCCCTTATTCCTACGGATTTTACGATAGTTGTGAAAATCAATATAATCCATATAATTTTACACCAAATTCATATGGATATTTTAATAACAACTATTGTACAAACAATTTGGATTTTATGCCACTAACTTTTCAAAATTTTCATAATAATCCTGATTGTACACCACCAAATTTTCAAAATGATGATCAACCCTCAAGTCTTGAAACAAGTGTTCAAGCTCTACTTGAAGAAAGTCAAAGATTTAATGAATCAACTCAAAGATTAATTGAATTGATGTGCAACAATTCAAGTCAAAGTTTTCAAAATAATCAAAATTCAAATTCAACTTCAAATTCAAATGATTTTGAATATAACCCTTGCCAATTAAATTTCGAACTCCAAAATGAATTTCAAATTAAAAATGGGAATGTGAATAACTTTTCAAATGGTTTTGGCAATGGGAATAATTTCAATGATGGTGCGATTAACAATTCCGGTTCTCAACAATTTCAAATTGAAACTTCTCAAGTTAATAATTATAAATTTGATTTTGTTAAGCAAACGTACATACTTGATGATTACTTGAAGTTTCGTGAGAAACAAAATCGAATCCAAACTTGTGACGATTCGAATAAAAATCCACCTTTACCCACAATCGACGATTTTCAAATAAAAACTTTTGAAATTGATGAAGATCTTAATGAAGTTGTTGAAAGCTCTGTAATTGATCTGAATTTGAATTCTCTTGAAAACGAAGACATCAATCTTCAATTTGATCTTCCTCTCTCAAATTCTGAAAATTTAGAAAATTTTGCAACTTTAGATTATCAACATTACAAAAATGATAAATTTGTTAACAACTGTTTATGTGAGGACGACTTTGATGAGCGAAAACTTCTGAAACCGATTGACGATGATGTTGTTGGGTCTGAAACTGAAAATGAAATATTTGAAAACTTTGAAATTCTTGAGGTTGAAAACAATGAAACTGCTGAATGTGATCTTAAGCACAATAACGATATTTCTGAAACTGTTGAAACTCCTTGCGACTTAATCGTTTCAACTGAACCTCACTATGATCACTTGTTTTTCAATGATAAATTTATGCAGTATATAAACTCTTACTGGAATAACACTGTTTTTGAGAAAACGCGATTTCAAAATTTACTGAAAATTCATTTGTTTGGTTTTGACTTTAGGTTTACGAATGAACCCTTAGTTAACAAAATTTCAAATATCAAAGCAAAACTGAACAATATTTCTCAAAACAACTGTAGGGGTGAGAATGATGCACACTTCTCTCAATTTATACATCATCTGAACAAATCAAATTTTTTTTATAACTTTTACTGAACCCCAGCTCGTTGACCTCTCGTTAGTTTCTATATTCAATTCGATTATAGGATCAACTGTAAGCTAAAAATCCTAAAATTAGCAACTCAAAAAACAAAATTGGTTTTTCCAAATCTGAAACGCAACATACCATCCTTTATGATTTGGTTTTCTGTGCTTAAGATGTGTCTCTCATACTTGAAGAGACAAATGAATCGGTCTTTAGAAGACCGTTTCATTTAATTCTTGTCAATACATTTTCTAGTAGACTGTAAATATTTTTTTCCTTTTCTCTTGTAAATATAAGTCATATTTTCAAAAAAAATCCATTTTCTTTCCATTTGGGTTGACTGTGGGGACACAGTCAAAATCAAGTGTGGGGGTAGAGTTTCATATTTATTTTGGTTTTGCACAGAATTTTCTTTTTTGTTTTCATTCAAAAAAAAATCACATTTCTATTTACTTTTAAATAAGACATGATGGAGTAAGCATATAATTTTGGTCGTTCAATTTAAATATTTTGAAATTTACTTCTCTTAGCGAATAACAAAAGGAAAGTTTGAATTATGAGCAAATTTGATGTAACTGGTATATTGGGAAATTCGTATGTGATAAGTATGAAATGTTTTCTGAATTATAATCCGATTAAATGAATGGTTGATTCTGACTACTTGCGATAACATTTTAGATCTTTTAAGTGAAGTTGTGCTAAGTTATTCTCGCTTAATTCTCTCTCTTATGTAAAAAAAAAAAAGAAAGAAAAAAATTATATATATAATTATCCAAGGGTATCCAACATTGGTGGTACTTCTAGCATTGGTGTGCAAACCCGCCAACCTCTTTCCGACACCTTGTTGACAAAGTCAGCGTCGGTATATCTTGGTCTCATTTTATGAGTTGGACACCTAAGTATTACCAACATCTTGTTGACAAAGTCAGCGTTGGTCTGCACAATCCGCCAAGCTCTGTCCCAAACTCTAACGTCAGTCCGCGAGGCAGTGCATGGCTGGTATACCTTGGTCTTTTTGGTTAGGTGACTGTAAATACTAATAATGTAAATATTTTGTAATAAAGAGAGATTAAAGCACTTGAAATCCAAGCACACTCTTCACATATTCGACCTAACTTGTTAACAAAATGAAAGTTAAGAAGCCGTTTTACGACTGTTGATATCGATTACAGAATTCATTTCATATTTGCACCGTGTTTCTACCAAAACAACTGGCCAAACTGGAGGAGTTTGTGACGATAACATGACTTTTGTTTGAAGTTTGATTTGTAACGGACTTAAATTTCATAGTGACGACCCAAATTTGTGTTAACTCATTCGTGTAGTATTTAAAAGTAAATTATCCATTTGTAAATATTTCTTTAAAAATTTGTATTCATATTGTAAATATTTTCACATCTTGCATTTTGTAAATATTTTTTGCATTTAACTTTTGGATTTTGTGGGTAGTATCCGCTGAAAACCATCACGAGACAACACTCGTCCTACTGGGGGCTCCCATAGGTTTAACGGCTTGTTGCATACGCTTAATGCAATCGTGTTCCCTACAAAAATAGATTTAGGTTAGTTTTTCAGTTTATTCGAGGACGAATAAAAAGATAAGTGTGGGGGTATTTGATGTGCATGTAAAAATGCACATTTATATTGACATATTTATTCTTGTTTAGTGCGAATTAATGTCATATATGGGTATTTTATCATGTTAAACAATAATTGAATTGATTTTAGAACATCATGCATTTATCATCATATAAGAGGAAAATGGTCATTTTTCTGCTTATATTATTTTGAGAATGTTTACTTGGATATGTTTCATATTTTTGCAGAAATTGGGTGCTTGTAGAAGAGGACTTCATAAAGACATATATGCATACAAAAAAAGGAAATCAATCAATGGAAAGGGAATCAATTCAAAAGGAGGAAATCAATGCCTTACCAAAAAAGATTAAAGAGGGAATCAATTCAAATAGAGAATTAATGGTGGACGCTATTCACTCTCCATCCTTCCTTAGTGGAGACACAAAATTAGGGCTTCATGAATCATTATTGCTAAAAGATAAAATGAAGCTTAAAGAGGGGGCATTCTTGGTAGCACGCAAAAAGTTAATTTACGGTTTTCTCTCATGTATAAATAACCCATGTATGATAGTGTAAAGGGCATCATCTTGGATTTTTAGTTCAGAGTGAGGCTGAAATCAAAACTTCTCTTTTTTCTGCCATGGCTTCTTAGTCATTTATTTTTTGTAATTTGTCTCTTTAATGCAATATTATTTTATTGTTTTTCATTTACATGTTATTTTCTCTTCTACAAGTAGAATAGATTTTTATCTTTATTTGCTATTTATTTTATTCTTTTTTATAACGAAATATCTTTGTTTTATCATTGAATCCATTATGAGTAGCTTAACCCCTTCAATTTAGGGGTAGTGAAGCTCTCATGATTCATGATTAATTAACATAAGAATTTCTTGTTTCTGACTCTCTTATTTAGCTTAATTTATGATTGGATATTGATAAAGTAAAGATTTTATATGGTGAAAATTGATAGCACATGCTGGTTGATTATTCCCAAATGTGTTATACTCGTATCATTAATAGAATCATACTTTATCACAATCTAATTCATGTTAGAACTATTATTTTCTGTGTGATAATTAGGGCTTTAAGTTCATATTGAAAATTGATGATTTATGTAGCTTGAATTTTCTAGCATATAAATCATGCTTGTATGAATACAACACTTAATGTGCTAGTTATTAAAGAGAGTTAGAACCATTTTTTCATGTTAATTAGATTGATGTTGATAGTGAATCTACTCCTAAATTGTCTCCTAGTCCCATATTTGTATTTATTTTAACATTGTTAATTTTCTTTTTGTTTATAGTTAACAAGTTCACTCGCCCTCGGTTTAATTTGATTGAGTAAGATTAGAATAAATTCTTTCCCTGTGGATCGACCCGTATTCGCCACGTACTACGATTGAATGCCGTGCAGTTTATTACACTTAGTGACGGTATTCTAATCAATAGAATACTCGTCGACGAACAAGTTATAAATGTGCATTTTTACGTGCACATCAGTGATCATCCAGACGTACTTGGAGATCGACCGGATATGCGAGGACCTCTGTCCGGTATTGGACATACACGACGAGGAATAAGGTGCATCCGGTTTCGTTCAGACCCAGAACGAACCTGTAAATGGATGTGTGTCTGACATCGGATTTCATTCTGTGTGATTGATAGATATCGGTTGCAAAGCGTGAATTGCTGTGTGGCATACTGAGAAGTAAATGATCAAGGCTTCTGTTGAAAAGCGGAGTCTTGTGGTTGACGATCAAAGCACGGCTTTAATATAGAATAGCTTTGTGTAGCGTTAATTCGCGAGCCTCTCACCCTGGTGTGAACCAGAAACGGGAGAGGACATCAGGGAGGGCATGCATTTCCTTCTAGCTAGGAGTGGTGTCTGGGTTTTGCACGCCCATGCGTTTTACTTATGTGGATGATGGATAGCGAGGCACCTCGGTTATATCGGTCTCTGCAGAGCCGATGGATGGTCTTTATACAGACCAGATTGACGCCCCATAGGGTGGGGAAACGCAGTGTTCAGGCATTTTATTCCACTCCATGTGGATCGGCCCTGACGATCAAAGGTGCAGTTGCAGCTATTCCTGAGACACGGGCTAGAGCGTCTCGAATTAGCACAGGATGATCTCTTTGCCTTGGTTCACAGATGGAAATCCAACTTCCAATACGTGACAATTGCGGTTTTGATTGTAGAGCCTAGTATTGGCGACATGATATATGGTACCCATTCCGTCTAGGATTGATACATTTATATTTGAAATTGTTTTGTACACTATGCACTTATAATAGTATCAAATGATTTGTTTTAACGTACCAAGCATGTTTGGCAATTATAAGGGAAAACCCTATCCTTCGGCTTGTGTTGCATTATGTGATGGGATCTTATAATAGCCTCATTTTTCAAAAAAGCATTGCGTTGTTTTGTTATATGCACTAGTATTCTTGGCAGGAAACCCGTTCTGTGTTATACGGCGTGGTCCTTTGATATATCTGATTTAAAGTAAAGTTTTAAATAACTGTTTTAGTTCCCACACCAGCCACATGACTGACCTGGAGTTTATTGTTTTAACCTAATCTCTGGGTGCCCCTATTTTCCACATGGGCAGCTAGTAGTTTTGGTTTTGCAGATTTATATTCACAGGATCCTGATTTATAGCTGGAATGATATTCGGATAGCCTAGTATCCGTATATCTCTTTCGGTTGTGTTTTTTATTATTTTTCCGCTGCATTGTGATTTGTAAATCTCTGAAGTTTATCAAATGTATATTATTTGTTCATACTCTGTATATTCTGGTACTCTGATGTAAATAGTTGTAATAAGTAATGAAATGTCCTTCTGTTTGTGTTCTGATCAGTCTTGTTCTCAACTCAATCCGGGCTTTCCTTCACGGGAAAGTTCGTGGCATGTCAGTTGGTATCAAAGTTTTGGTTTACAGAGCTCGAGAACAAGACACTTTAGAACCAAACAAAAGAATTCATCAGAGATTGGATTTGTAATGTCCAATAAGAATGACTCGTTAGAGATAGGTTCAGTAGTATCCTAGAATGCGTTGGAAGAGTGTTATTTTCAAAATAAAAATGGAAAAAATTTTGTTTTGAAATTTTAAACCATATTTGAATATATTATTTTATTTTGAATTTGGACGATCCCGTATTTCAGATTTTGCATATACAAGTCATGAACGTATATTCGAAGTTTTAATATACTGGGTAGATATAGAATCACACTCTAATAGCCCGAAGATGATTTTGATGATTGAGTACTCATCGTCAGAGTTTATGTTCGAGTTTCAAAAGTGGGATTTCTACGGATTTCCATTAGACTGGTGTGAGAACCAAAACTTACATGGGATTATTTGTTGTGATTTAGCCTCAAAAACCTGATGTTTGACTATGTATTAAAGTTATGCATTTGAAAATTTAATCAACTAATTGATTGATGGTTGTATTGAATAATTATTAGTTTGATTGATATAAAATGTTGGAATAATAATACCAATAAGAGAAATGTAGCAAAATCAAGTCAAATATGAAACTGAATTTAAAATTGTTTGAAATTGCATGCATGCATATATATTTAACAGGTCATAGCAAGGAGGCTAGAGCGGAGGAATAAAATTGTATGCCCGACAAATAGGTACATGTTTACTAATTTATTGGGTTTGGATGATTTTATGAGCCGATTGGCTTTTTTTTAGATGAAAGGGCCTGTGTGGTGGTTCGGGGATTTTCCCGGTGCTCCCACACAAAGGAGGTTATGGCGAAATTTTTCAAAAATTTAGGGTGTTAGCCAAATTTTTGAAGAATTGGAAAATTCTTAGAAACTGAAAAGTTGAAGAATGAAAGCCAAAATGAAAACTGAGTTGATTAGTTAAACAACTTTTTGCTCCGTTCCTTTTCGGGGATGAAAAGATATTAAGTGGGGGAGATTGTAACAACCCAAAAAACCAGAACTAATTTAAAATTTTTATTTTGGAAATTTTGATGAATTTTAAATATTTTAAATAATAATGACAAGAAATTTATTTTGAATAAAATTAGAACATATATATTTATTTAAATCAAAGTTAGAATATAAATATATATATTTTAATTATAAAAGGAATTGGAAATGGCGCGATAGTTTGAAAATTCAATTTCAAATTTCAAATGAATGTACAGGATTCAAAATAAACCGGATTTTAGTGAAACCAAAAATATTAGAATCTATTTGAAAATATCCTTCCAACGAATCCGGACGATTGAAATTTCATAGCGGGAATAAAAAGTTATGCCCAGTTGAAAATTCAGAATAGTCGCTATGGAAATATAGCCCTTAAAAATAGCGATTTTGCAAATGACCTCCGTTTTCGATGAAACCACTTTTGTTGGATCAGGGATGTCGAATTATTGCTAGATTTCAAAGTTCATAATTTTTGAAATTAATATGTGAGCGTGGCAAAGGAAAACGTGTTTTAACAATTTCAGTCAATTTGGATCGGCCAGTAAATGGCCATTTTTCAAACGATCTTCAAATTCAACAAAATAGTTTTGTTAGGACCATATTGTCAATACGAAGCAAGAAATAGCTTTTTAGGAATTTGTAGAGTCCGTATGTGGCACCGGTAAATTGAAATGTACGTTAAAATCAATAATGATCAGTATATTTATTTATATTTTAATTTTGATGGAAACTAATCGTAATAGTGGAATTGGCTCACGGGACATATCCCATTGTGTCCGGAATGAGGGTAATTAGTTGTGGACGACAGTTGGTGGGTTTGATTTCGAGTTCGAATTAAAAGCAACCTTTTTTGGAGAATAAATTATATAAATTAAATTATATTATACTCCTTTGGTCAATCCCCCCTAAACCCTCTCCTTCCCCTGTTATACACTCAGACCGAAATTGAATATGAAAAAAAGAGGGACTGAACATCGATGGAGCAACCCCCTTCGATCTCGTCCGTCGCCCTCGCCACCAACAGGCGCCTCCGCCTCAGGCTGATCGCACCCCCCTTCATCGCCCCCTCTCTCTCTTACCCAATGCGAACCACCACCCCCAAATCCACCAAAACCCGTTGCCCCTGACCCCTAACTGCCACCATAGACTAGCCACCACCCTCCACCGCCTAGCCGTGCCTCCTGCCACCTTCCCCGACTACTTCCGACGCACCAATGCCGGCGTGGACTCCCTCCAACATCCAAGATCCGGTTTTTGCACTAAAAAGTAAGTTTTCTTTTTTTATTTCGATTTATTTGTTTAATTTATTTTATGAAATAACTTTGTTATAATAATGTGGTTTTTAAAAATAAAAGTAGCATTATAAAAATTCGATTTTTGTTTATATGAATAACATGAAAAGATTTAATTTTTTTATAATAAAAAGGTTTGATTTCTTTTGACATGAAAAGTTAAAATTTGTAGAAATGAAAAGATACGATTTTTGTATGAAGAAAGATTTGATTTTTTAAAAATATAAAGGTGCGATTTTTAATTATTTAGAAATAGGGTTTCTAATTTTATAAAAATATTATTTTTATATAGGAAGTTGATTTATGAAATATGATGTTTACATAGAAGATTCATTTATAAAAATACGATATATATATATATAAAGGCGATATAAAAAAAGTGATTTTTATCCACATAGCATTGAAATAAATTGTTATTTTTGTTATGAACAGCGTGAAAGGATTGAATTAGAATGTGAGGTAAATCTAGGCCATCGTCCAATAAATAATGGCGGAGTGGAAACCAAAGGTGAGAACTCCTCACTATAATATTTTCTTATACAGTTATTTATTTTATAACTGCCTATATGAACTGCTCCCCGTCGTCCACAAACCATGGACAACTTGTTTGATTGGTTGATTGGATTATTTGGTTGAATTTGGTTGGGAAATTGAAATGCATTGATTAGAAATGTTATGTGTGTATGGCACGAGCCAATATCAGGAGAGGGGTAATGCTAGACATTACCCGATTTCAATATCGCACCGTTATGCCGACAAAATTTTCTAAATTATATTAGAAAAAAAGTATCATTTTATTGTGTAAATGAACTGAAGAGAATATTCATGTGTTGAATAAATATTTTATCGTTAAAAAAAATAATTTTTAACGTGTATAGGAATAAAATAAATATTCATTTACAAATCGGACGATTTATTTATGTGCACTTATTTGACCGATATGGATTGGGACGATAAATTTTACACATCACCCAACTGCACAAATAAATTCTGTGCTTGTGGATTGAAACCCCACACGGGTGTTGGGATGATATTTGACGTACACTAATCCCAATTGTTTAGTTGTATGTCAATCAATAGGTTGATAGACTGTTGTAAGCGTTAAATATTTATATTTAATGCTTATACAGTGTAGAATGCTAGCTGATGGTTGATTGTTTATCGTGGCTGTTATATACGTGTGTTGTATGAAATCCATATAAATCACATTATATGGTAATTGACAGTGCCTGATTCTTCCAGTTCAGAAAGAACGAATATTTTAAAATAACGAATATTTTAAAAGAATATTTAGAAAAGAATCAGAATCTGATTTTGATGTCCGATTTGGGATGGATACAAATATATAAATATATAAAGCCGTGTTGATTAGATTAACGCCATTCGGACATGAACAATATTTATATCGATTTTATACATTTTTATAATGAATATTAAAAAGGAATTGATTTCAAAATCTAATGTTTTAAAAATATTATCATTTATATTGATGATATAGAATATTCAATTTTGATTTGAAATTGAATATGAAGTTGAAATCATTTTGAAAACGAATTTAAAACGATTTATAAAATATGTTTTCAAAGGAAATCGACTAAATATATATTATATATATTATATATATAATATAACGGCCTGAATAGAACGCGCTGCGGCAGTTCGAGAATTTTGACCATTGACTTCGAATGGATATATACATCGTTATTCCAATATGATGTTTGTTGAGTTCAGAATTTGATATTAAATATAAGTCGATATATTTTCTATTCAGAGCCTTGTATTTAATATCAAATTTGATTCTATGTTTGTCGTGAAAGGTGTCTTTACTAACACTTTTCTTAAACCAATGAAGTTAAGGGAATTAGAAACTAACTGGAGGTTAGCTAAGTTGAATGGTTTCCTTGGTATTGATCTGATGTTGGTTACGGCCTTTAGGATTAATACTTAGGGAATTGTTCTCTTACTAATTTACGATAAGAGACTGATGGAATTTGAATTGGGACGACATCCGTTCTTTAACTCGATTTACAGTGAAATGTGATTTGGAATTTATAAACCTTTATTCTAAGATTTAATGGAATTTCCAAAGTTAAGTTTTCTAGTTGAATAAAATAAATTGGAATGGAATGGGATTCGATTGGATAATAATCAAAATGAACTCCTGTCGAGGAAGACTGATAATATACATGGAATTTAAAAGGCTTTACCGTTTTTCCATTTATATTATCGGTTGGATATGGAAGTTTATATCGATTATATATATTGATCTGTTTTCCCTGACGATTCCATTGTTAATGGAATGAGATTTTGGATTTATCGTGAGCTGTGTTTTAAATGACATTAGTTCTTTAATCCTATTAAAATAAGATTAAATTCTTAACTTTGAATAATCATTAAGTAATGATTTTTTGAAATTAAAACAAAATTAGAGTTTTAATGAATCTTTAAATAGATTGAAAGGTGAATTTGATAACTAAAATTATCAAATCCAAGAAATGATCGAGAATGGAGTATAACCAGTTTTGCTCCAAGCGTTAGTTTAATATTTAATTAGATTTGAACGTGAAATGGTAATTAATTTACCGATAACACCGTGGTGTTAGATATGAAGTATTACCAGTTATACTTAATGGGATGAATAGGTTAGGATTGGGAAATTAAAACAAATGATTACTTTGGTAAGGTTCACTAATCCCGACTAGTTTGGATAAACCATAATTTGGTTTGGATTTTTTGAAGCAAAATGTGGTGAATCAACTGATTCACGCCTTCATATATAACTTCATACAGTCCAGTACATCATCATCGTATATTTACAACGTACATACATGCATATCTAGCCCAAAAAATAACAACGCCAGATTACATTTCCCACCAAAATGATAAAGGCTTAACATACAGCCATACACATAACACGTAACATAGCAGCAACATAAAAAGCAGCCCAAAGCAACATGTCCATCTAGTCGCCAGTGCGTCTTCTGCAAGCACGATCATGGGCCCTTGTGACAATGGTGTCCACAAATTTTACTTCCCTACTGTCTCCTGTCCATAAAAAAACATATTTGAGGATGGCATATATGGTTTTATTAGGCGACATAATTTGGTATGGATTGATTTCCAAAGGAAGATTAAAGAATAAATTTAAAGAATTTATCTTTGATAAAATTAATGGGAACCTTTCCTAAAGGATGTGAATATTTAAATAAAAGAATATTCGGAATTGGAATGAGGCGTATGTTGTGTTTTTATAGCACTTGTTTATTATATACGCGAGTTATTCAGAAAGACTGGTTTTATCCCATTCCAAATAACTGAGTCAGCGATGAAGACGGTGGTTGAAGACCGGAGGTCTTCACATCGTTTGGATGATTACCGATGTCTTAATTGATGGGATCGTCCATACATACTTGGAGATCAACCGGATATGCGAGGACCACTCTCCTGTATTGGGCATACGAGACGAGGAATAAGGTGCCTCCGGTTCAGACCTAAAACGAACTTGTAAATGGATGTGTATCTGACATCGGATTTCATTCTGTGTGATTGATAGACATCGATTGCATAGCGTGAATTGTCTGCAGGCATGCTGAGATGCAAATGATCAAGGCTTCTATTGAAAAGCAGAGTCTTGTGGTTGACGAACAAAGCACGGCTTTAATATAGCATAACTTTGTGTACCGTTAATTCGCGAGCCTCACACCCTGGTGTGAACTAGAAACGGGAGAGGACATCAGGGAGGACATGCATTTCCTTCTAGCTAGGAGTGGTGTTTGGGTTTTGCACGCCCATGCATTTTACTTACGTGGATGATGGATAGCGAGGCGCCTCGGTTATATCAGTCTCTGCAGAGCCGATGGATGGTCTTTATACAAACCAGATTGACGCCCCATTGGGCGGGGAAACACAGTGTTCATGCATTTTAATCCACTCCGTGTGGACCAGCCCTGACGATCCAAAGTGCAGTTGCGGCTGCTCCTGAGACACGGGCTAGAGCGTCTCGAATTAGCACAGGATTATACCTTTGCCTTGGTTCACAGATGGAAATCCAACTTCCAATACGTGACAAGTGCGGTTTTGATTGTAGAGTCTAGTATTGGCCACGTGATATATGGAACCCATGCCATCTAGGATTGATACATTTATATTTGAAGTTGTTTTATACACTATGCACTTATAATAGTATCAAATGATTTGTTTTAACGTACCAAGAGTGTTTGGCTATTATAAGGGAAAACCCTATCCTCCGGCTTGCGTTGCATTGTGTGATGGGACCTGGGTCTTATAATAGCCTCATTTTTTCAAAAAGCATTGTGCTGTTTTGTTATATGCACTAGTATTCTTGGGAGGAAACCCATTCCGTGTTATACGGCGTGGTCCCTTGATATATCTGATTTAATTAAAGTTTTAAAATAACTGTTTTAGTTCTCACACCAGTCACATGACTGACCTGGAGTTTATTGTTTTAACCTAAACTCTGGGTGCCCCTATTTTCCACACGGGCAGCTAGTAGTTTTGGTTTTGTAGATTTATATTCACAGGATCCTGGTTTACATCTAGAATGGTATTCGGAAAGCTCTGTATCCGCGTATCTCTTTCGGTTGTGTTTTGTGTTATTTTTCCGCTGCATTGTAATTTGTAAATCTCTGAAGTTTACCAAATGTATATTATTTGTTCATACTTTGTTTATTCTGGTACTCTGATGTAAATTGTTGTAATAAGAAATGAAATGTCCTTCTATTTGTGTTCTGATTAGTCTTGTTCTCAACTCAATCCGGGCTTTCCTTCATGGGGAAGTTCAGGTCGTGTCACTTTTCGTCCTCGAAAAGGAACGTAGTAATAAAGTGGCAAAATAAAATTATAATAATATAAAATTTCTACTAAACTTAGAAAACATTTACTTAAATATATAGAAAACATGAGTTTGAAATCAAATTTCACAAAATTTTCTAAGCCTAGATTTCACAAAAAAATTCGGCAAAATCTCCATTGTACGAAGGGGTCCGGAAAATAACAATATATATAATATCACAAATATACATCCCATCTCAGTGATGAGGCATCCCAAAACATGGGGAATAATATATAATATCCAAACATAATATAAAAACCGTTGTACGTGCCTTTCGTTAGCGTTTTCATTGGGTTTTTTTTAGCATCTTAACTTTATTTTAAGCCAGTAAAAGCGAAGCATGAAGCGCAAGCGTCATTTAAGCGAGTGGATTCCATCAGTACCTGCTACCAAACTCAACAACAAAAAGTAAAACTATATATATATATATATATATATATATATATATATATATATATGGGAATAATCCTCTTTATATGCAACAACCATACATGACATAATAATTGTAGCAAAACAGTAATAAAACATCCAAACCAACACATTCATTTGGAATAAAACATAAATTTCAAGTTAAGTTCATCATTGGTTTCATACACTGAAGCATCTAATTCAAGTTAATCGTTGATTCTAATAAATATTATATTTTAGTTAATCTTACTTAATTTAATTTAATTTCTTAATATTTTTAAGTGGATATATATCTATTTATTTATTTCCACTACCTAAACTTTATATATTTGCAATTAATAGTTTGTGCACATTTATTTTATGTTATTTATTTACATTTCCAACAATTATGGTTATTAATTATTGACACTAAAGTGGTTAAATTTATATTACTCCATATATTCATATACTTATTTTCCTACTTATTTAATATATCTGTTATTATTATTTTTTAACTAATGAGCAATATTAACTTTCAGATTATTTCTCTTATGCAACATCTTGTCTCCTATCCCAAACGCCCTAAATTTTATATAACTTAGGTAAGTTATGTTCGTGTTTAGAATAAAACCTTATATTACATAAGTTTTTTATATTTGTTTCAACCAAAGCACACAAATTATATAAATTTAATAT
This sequence comes from Allium sativum, assembly GCA_030737875.1. NCBI lineage: Eukaryota > Viridiplantae > Streptophyta > Magnoliopsida > Asparagales > Amaryllidaceae > Allium > Allium sativum. The sequence goes on along the minus strand of CM060927.1, from coordinate 190,761,598 downwards.
TTCGTTACCTAAGTATTACTCCCTAAATATAATAATTATGTATGTATACAATCATTTTAACCTCCTCACTAATATACAGTGTATATACTTTAATTTTAGTTTTTAGTTGTCTCTAATAATCTCAATATTCCATTCATTTAAGGTTGTTCTCATATTATTAATTAATCGAAGTTAAGAATTTTAACACCGGACCATTTTCATATCATTGAAAATAGTTACAATTATTCATTTACATACCAAATATATCTTATCATGTTTATAAAGATTTAACAAATTTAGGGTTTTAAAGAAAATTCATAGCATAGCTACATAGCGCCCCCCACTCAGAACCTGAAAATAAATAGTGATAATGTATGCACCCATTACCAACATTATTTCCCAACCACAAATGGAGGAGCACTTAAATAAATTTTATGCTATATCCTGAATAAATTTATACAAAATACCATTTAATAGTACATATAAAATTTCAAAACCTTTAAAAAAGAAAATTTTCAAAGGAACCGGAGCTAGATTCTTAAATTCGATTCAATTTATTTTATTTTCGTCTTGTATTCATATATGGAATCTTGGATTTTTTTATCATAATGGTCAATAGCTAAGGATATTAACCATTCAAACAATAAATGATGATAATCAATTATAGTCATTTCTAAATACCAAATCAACCATAATTTCAAAATAATACTACATATATAATGTAGTTCAAAACAATATTATTTCAATGAGCCCTATTCGAGTGTTTAGAAAGCTCTATCGATGCCTTGGCGTCATAAGTACCGACCAGAATTCATAAATACTCAACAGAACAACCAACATAATACAAAATCATTTTATATCAAAATTACAAGCATGCTCTCTCATATACATTCAAACTCATTCTAGGGTATTACTACCCTATCTATAATGAGTTAATCCTAAATAGAGCCAAGGTTTTCGTTAAACCAAAGCTCCGATACCAAATGTAACGACCCTAAGCTTTGCAACCATCAGGCAGTGGGCTAATCTCCCATCTTAACATACAGTAATACATAAGAACTGATTTTATGGCCAGCCTCTCCACTTCAACAACCAACCCAATCTTCCCGTTGGGACGTGCAAGGGTAAGAATCTCCTGATCTCCACCATACATCCAAGCGAGAGCCCCCTATCACGTTCTCTAACTAGCTCTGATACCACATGTAACATCCGTGATTTTTGACCGTTCAAATCGACAATGATCCTCAATGTTGACATAAACAAATTAAAAATACGGATAGTTATTGGGACTTATATAAGAAAAAGAAGAAAAACAAAAACAAAATCTCGCAGCGGAAGGAAAAAATATAATAATTAAATAACTGTTCATGAAACTGTTAAAACATACATCTGATTATATTTTACAACAATTATCAGAGTTAACTATCATAAACATACCAATGTTAGCGGTGGAGTAATAATAATAAATACGTCTGTTGAGCTCCGTCTTCATCTTCATAATATTGCCTTCAAAAACCGAAAACTCAAGCTAACCCAAGCAAAAATGAAAAGACAAAAATACTCGGATCAGAACTAAAATATTCTCAGATTAGTTAAATCAAATTCATGCGATAATATGAGTGCAATAAGTTAAGAGGTGTTACGGGAATTTCCATCTACAAAGGATCCGTTAGACTAGATACTATATAATAAATATGCTATTATAATAGTGTCTATGGTTAAATATAACATATTAAATGTAACATCCCGAAAAATCTGAGCCAATTTAAAATTTTTAATTTGGCTATTTTAATGAATTTTTGATATTTAAAATAAATTATTTTAAATAATAGCGACGAAAAGTATTTTTGAATCTACGTTTGAAAATAAATATAATTATTTTTAATTATAAACAAGGCCTGAAATGGCGAGGCAGTTTCGAAGTTTGAATTCAAACTTTGACTGACTGTACCGGGTGCAAAATAGAACAGATTTTAGTGAAACCAAAAATATTTAAATCTGTTTATGAATGTCTTTCTAACGAATCTGAAAAATCGAAGTTTCATAGCGGGAATCAAAAGTTATGGCCAAATGAATTTTCAGAAAGGTTGCTATAGAGAATATATAGCCCGTGAAAATAGAAATTTTGCAAACGACCTCAGAATTCGACGAAACCACTTTTGTTGGGTCCGGGATGTCAAATTATTGCTAGGTTTCAAATTTCATAATTTTTGAAGTTAATATGTGAACGTGGCAAAGGAAAATTTGTTAGGTCGATTTCTATTAAATTGGATCGACCAGAAAAGGGCCATTTTTCAAACGGTCTCAGAATTCGACAAAACTAGTTTTGTTGAGATCGTATCGTCAAAACATAGCTAGATTTATTTTTTTGGAATTGTAGGGATCAGTATGTGGCCCCGGCAAATTGAAATGTACGTTCAAATCAAATATTGAATGTTTTATATTTTAGTTTGAAGAGAAACTGACTGAAACAGTCGAATGGGCCTACGAAACATATCGCACCGTGTTCGGAATGGGGGTATTTAGCTAGGGCGATAGTCGTTGGGTTTGAATTAGTGCTCGTTTGGATAAAAGGATAATTTTGAATTTAAAATAAATTAAATATTTAAAATATAAGGCTGGCCAATCCCCTTTCTTCTCTCTCCACCCGCGTTGACCAAATCAAATCCGCTTCACTCCAGGTCCGCACGACGGAAAGAACTCAACCCCTTCTCTCCTCCATTCCTTCTCCTACACGGCGCCACCCACTCCGAACCTGAAAATAAATAGTGATAATGTGTGCACCCATTACCAACATTATTTCCCAACCACAAATGGAGGAGTACTTAAATAAATTTTATGTTATATCCTGAAAAACTTTATACAAAATACCATTTAATTGTACATATAAAATTTCAAAACCTTTAAAAAAGAAAATTTTCAAAGGAACCGGAGTTAGATTCTTAAATTTGATTCAATTTATTTTAATTTCATCTTGTATTCATATATGGAATCTTGGATTTTTTTTTATCGTAATGGTCAATAGCTAAGGATATTAACCATTCAAACAATAAATGACGATAATCAATTATAGTCATTTCTAAATACCAAATCAACCATAATATCAAAATAATACTACATTTGTAATGTAGTTCAAAACAATATTATTTCAATGAGCCCTATTCGAGTGTTTAGAAAGCTCTATCGATGCCTTGGCGTCCTAAGTACCAACCAGAATTCATGAATACTCAACAGAACAAACCAACATAATACAAAATCATTTTATATCAAAATTACAAGCACGCTCTCTCATATACATTCAAACTCATTCTACGGTATTACTACCCTATCTATATTGAGTTAATCCTAAATAGAGCTAAGGTTTTCGTTAAACCAAAGCTCCGATACCAAATGTAACGACCCTAGGCTTTGCAACCATCAGGCAGTGGGCTAATCTCCCATCTTAACATACAGTAATACCTAAGAACTGATTTTATGGCCAGCCTCTCCACTGCAACAACCAACCCAATCTTCCCGTTGGGACGTGCAGGGGTAAGAATCTCCTGTTCGCCACCATACAGCCAAGCGAGAACCCCCTATCACGCTCTCTAACTAGCTCTTATACCACATGTAACATCCGTGATTTTTGACCGTTCAAATCGATAATGATCCTCAATGTTGACATAAACAAATTAAAAATACGGATAGTTATTGGGACTTATATAAGAAAAAGAAGAAAAACAAACACAAAATCTCGCAGCGGAAGGAAAAAATATAATAATTAAATAACTGTTCATGAAACTGTTAAAACATACATTTGATTATATTTTACAACAATTATCAGAGTTAACTATCATAAACATACCAATGTTTGCGGCGGAGTAATAATAATAAATACGTCTGTTGAGCTCCATCTTCATCTTCATAATATTGTCTTCAAAAACCGAAAACTCAAGCTAACCCGAGCAAAAATGAAAAGACAAAAATACTCGGATCAGAACTAAAATATTCTCAGATTAGTTAAATCAAATTCATGCGATAATATGAGTGCAATAAGTTAAGAGGTGTTACAGGAATTTCCATCTACAAAGGATCCGTTAGACTAGATACTATATAATAAAATATGCTATTATAATAGTGTCTATGGTTAAATATAACATATTAAATGTAACAACCCGGAAAATCTGAGCCAATTTAAAATTTTTAGTTTGTCTATTTTAATGAATTTTAGATATTTAAAATAAATTATTTTAAATAATAGCGACGAAAAGTATGTTTGAATTGACTTTTGAAAATAAATATAATTATTTTTAATTATAAACAAGGCCTGAAATGGCGAGGCAGTTTCGAAGTTTGAATTCAAACTTTGACTGACTGTACCGGGTGCAAAATAGAACAGATTTTAGTGAAACCAAAAATATTTAAATCTGTTTATGAATGTCTTTCTAATGAATCTGAAAAATCAAAGTTTCATAGCGGGAATCAAAAGTTATGGTCATATGAATTTTCAGAAAGGTCGCTATAAAGAATATATAGCCCGTGAAAATAGACATTTTGCAAACGACCTCAGAATTCGACGAAACCACTTTTGTTGGGTCCGGGTTTATTGCTAGTTTTCAAATTTCATAATTTTTGAAGTTAATATGTGAACTTGGCAAAGGAAAATGTGTTTGGTCGATTTCTATTAAATTGGATCGACCAGAAAAGGGCCATTTTTCAAACGGTCTCAGAATTCGACGAAACTAGTTTTGTTGAGACCGTATCGTCAAAACATAGCTAGATTTATTTTTCTGGAATTGTAGGGATAAATATGTGGCCCCGGCAAATTGAAATGTACGTTCAAATCAAATATTGAATGTTTTATATTTTAATTTGAAGAGAAACTGACTGAAACAGTCGAATGGGCCTACGAAACATATCGCACTGTGTTTGGAATGGGGGTATTTAGCTAGGGGCGACAGTTGTTGGGTTTGAATTAGTGTTCGTTTGGATAAAAGGGTAATTTTGAATTTAAAATAAATTAAATATTTAAAATATAAGGATGGCCAATCCCCTTTCTTCTCTCTCCACCCGCGTTGACCAAATCAAATCCGCTTTGCTCCAGGTCCGCACGACGGAAAGAACTCAACCCCTTCTCTCCTCCATTCCTTCTCCTACGCGCAAAATTAGATATAGGTTCTTTGGAACTTTTTGAAGAGCTCGGCGAGAGCTTCAAATCCATACCCACCACCACCAGTTTCGTTGCCAGAAGGAGGAGAATCACCTCCACGAAGTCCGACGCTTCAACTCGCCGCCGACGCCAGCACAGGCCACCGCACTGGGCCCCACTGCCGGTGCACGTGCGCCCCTCCTCCCCCTTCACTGCTGCACCGTCCGATCGTCCCACCCCTACACCATTAGCAAGAAAAATCCATCCCTAGTTTTGAGCGAATACTGAAAGGTATGGGTTTAATTAATTTAAACTGTTCATCGCGCTTAAAAGCGTTGCAATGTTGCTTTATTGTTAAAAAAAATCATATCTTTTTCGTACGTTAACGAAATTTGGTGAAACAAGAGACATCAGACTCGTAGCGACGTCTTCTACATTCCAGAAGAGACCGGGGAATTTTTAGAGCTTCCTACAATTTTTGGTGGTGTGGAACGCAATGTGAGATTTCTAAATTACAAACGATATGGAAAACAACGATGTAGTATGTTCGATGTATAAGTTATATATGCGTTGTAAAAGTGATATATGCGTTGAAATGAATTGAAATGATATTGAAATGAAATCGAAATATAGTTATATACGTATATATATATACACACACACACTCCCCTCGTCCACAGACCATGGACGATATATATTGGTTGTGATATTGTTTGGATTATTGGTTGATGTGAAAATTTGGTGAATATCATGAATGGTTGATTTGAAATGATTGATTGTGGTTGAAATCCCAATAGGATTAGTATATGGGAAAATTCGTCTATGTACGAACTAGATATTGAAAATCCCCATTGTCAAAAGCTGCGAGGCATAAGGTAGAGCGAGGAGTCGTACTAGGGACGGTGCCAGTTTTAACTACCCTGCCGTTATGCTGCCGATTTTTTTTAAATATTTCTGTGTTTGATTTATATTCATGTGTTGAATAAAATTCATGTGTTGAAATAAAATTCATGCGTTGAAATAAAATTAATGTGTTGAATAGAAATTCATGTGTTGAATAAAATTCATGTGTTGAATGAAGTTCATGTATTAAATAAATTCACTGAAAGATAAAAATAACATTTTTATCATATATATAATTTATATAAAATACTAGTGTTTTAAATAAATTGTTTTACATTAAAAATCACATCTTTATGATATATATAAACTATATAAAAAATCATGTTTTGAAATAAATTGTTTTACAATAAAAATCACATCTTTATGATATATATAAACAATAAAAAATAATCGTGTTTTGAAATAAATTGTTTTACATTAAAAATCACATCTTTATAATATATATAAACTATATAAAATAATCGTGTTTTGAAATAAATTGTTTCACAATAAAATCACATTTTTATTATATATATGAACTATAGAAAAATTAATGTGTTGAATAAAGGACTAGAACGATAAAAATCATATTTTTATCGTTTGTGTGAAGTCGAAAACATTTGTGTGTTGAATATATATAGATTGAACAATAAAATCTACATTTTTATTATGAATATGAAGTGTTAAAAATGGTGATGTGTTGAAATAAATATCTGTTGGTTAAAAATATCATTTTTATCAAATATATGAAGTGAATATGGTTTTGAAATCGAAGAGTGAATTATATATATATATATATATATATAAATAAAAATAAAATAAATCGAATAACCAAGCTGCAGTTCATGTTTTGAAACCGTGATTTCAAACGATTAGTGCGGGAGATTCGACCATCATATTTCCCAAAACCGAAACCGTTGGGTTTGCTTTGGAAATATCTTTCCAACGACACCAACTTTGTAAAGATCCAACGGTTGGATTGTCTGGAATGTTTAATTCATATCTGAAGAAAAATTGCGCTAGAATCGATTATATTAACATATATATATATATATATATATAATTAAATTAAATCGAATAACGAGGCTCCAGTTCGTATTTTGAAATCGTAACTTCAAACGATTGTACCGGGGGATCCGACCGTCGGATTTTCCCAAAACTGAAACCGATAATTCGTTGTGAAAAGATCTTTCTAATGATGTAAAATTTGTGAAGATCCAACGGTTAGATTTTCAGATATGTGTAATTCAAATCTGAAGAAAAACAGTGCCATGGCCGCGTTATGCCCTGAAGCGTCGTTCGAATGAATTGGCTATTTTTGAGTGAATAAAAATAGCGATAAATCATTATAAAATATTATAAACGATATGGAATAGAAATAAATCGAATTTACCTAGTTTATTGAATATTTGATGATTGAATGTGTTTGGCGTGAAAATTACATTTAAGAACAGAATTATTGATGTCGAATAATCTAACCATTGAAATGAATTGATTTAAATTCTAATTATACGTGAATTATTTGAAAAGGCCGAGTTAAATCTCATTTCAAATAATTGATCGGCGATAAGAAGTCGATGATGAAGACGGTGGTTGAAGACCGGAGATCTTCACCTCGGTTGGATGATAACTGATGTCTTGATTGGGAGGCATCCCGAAATATAGATAATAAGTGGTGGTCGTCCAAACGTACTTGGAGATCGATGGATATGTGAGGTATATGGTGCCTTCGGTTTCGTTCAGACCCAGAACGAACTTGTAAATGGACTGTGTGTCTGACATTGGATTTTGTTCTGTGCTGATTGATCTCTATTAAATATATATCTGTTTGGCGGCATAGAATTTATTATCTTGCTTAACGCCCTTCTCTGAGACGTACGAGATCAGAGGTTATATATCGATGGAAATCAGTCACATAGAGTGAATTGCCTGTGTGGCATGCCTAAGTGGCAAATGATCAAGGCTTCTGTTGAAAAGCAAAGTCTTATGGTTGATGATAAAAGCACAGCCTGTGTGGCATAGCTTTGTGTATAAGGTTGATTCGCGAGCCTCACACCCCGGTATGAACCAGAAACGGGAGAGGACCTCAGGAGGACATGCGTTTCCTTCTAGCTAGGGTGGTGTCAGTGACCTACCAGCCCTGACATTTATATTATTTTCACCTGTGTGGTTGTTGCAATTGCCTCGGATATATCGGGGACTACGTGGAGCTGATGGAGTCATAGGACTCATTTACGCCCCAAAGGGTGTGGAAATGCAGTGTTCAGGCATTTTAATCCACATCGGTGGACCGGCCCTGTCGCTCCAAGGGCTTCACTGAGTACTTGCCCTGAGACTCGGGCTAGAGATTCTCGAAGTCGGTAAGGACTATCTTTTGCCTTGGTTCATGACAGAAATCCAATTTCCAAATATGACACCGTGCGGTTTTGATTGTATACCTATATATGGCGACATGATATATGGTACCCATGCCGTCTTTGGTTGATAGTTATGATTGAAATTGTTTTTGAAACATATAAACACTAGTAATAATATCAAATGCTTTTGTTTTATTCGTATCAAGCATATTTTGGCCATTATAAGGTAAAACTCTATCTTCCGGTTTGCGTTGCATTGTTTGATGGGAACTAAGTCTTATAATGGCTTCATTTTTATAAAAAGCATTGCGATGTTTAAAAGGTTTACTTGGTTTAATGCACTGGCAATCCAATGGAGTAAACCTGTTCCGCGAAAGTGGCGTGGTCCTGTGATTGGCTATATTATAAAGTAAGTTAAGTAGATTTCTAATACCAGTCCCATGACTGACTCGTAGTTTGTTTCACTTGAAAACTTGGGTGCCCCTTTTCTACATGGGCAGCCTTGTATTCAGGTTTTACCAGGCTCTTTCTTGATAGCTGGAGCTGAAGATGGATTCTACCATTTATCTCCTTTTATGTTGTTCAGCTCCTATTGTACATATTATGTTTTTTCTCCGCCGTAGACATTTATGTATAGTTGAACTGTATTTTGTACTAAGTATGATCCTGTATACTGTGTAACTTTGATGATTATGTTTATCCAGTGTATTATTTGTACATGATCTGGTGTATTTATTTATTTCTGTTCTGCTGTTTCTGTTTATGTGTTATATTCCAAAGATTACCCTTGCCACTGTCGTACGGGGTTTTGGGGTCGTCACATTAAAATAGCGTAAGTGGGATTACATTTTTACCCTTACACCGTTTATAATACTGTGGTCTATATAGATACCGTAAAGTCCACAGTACGTAGTGGATATCAGAGGGCACTCCATAGATACGGTACAAATCAAAGTCATAGGGGGCTTGATCAGGATAATATGACAAGGCACACGAGGAATGCCCAGAGTTTGAATATACTAGTTGCACGAACGGATTGATGGTAACGTATAGCCGTGACTACTGCCCACCTTGAACAAAATTCCCAAATCACGGATACACATCAAATCAAATCAATCAAACCGAGGGACTATAGTAATAAAGGAAGAAGTGTTGCCGATGGAGGTAGCTAACCCTACTTGGTCCGGTATAGCCCTGTTTTAGTCATTTTAATTATGACCCGAAGTTCAAGGACATCCATTATCGTTCTCTTTCCTTAAATCCAGTAATCGCCTCCAAAGCAACCTACTTCATTCTGGAACTCCATCGCGTACACAGTTGTTAAAGTGGTTTTCGGTATTGGCAGAGAGTATGACAATATCCAATCCCGATCTCTTTAAAAACCAAACATTACATTTTTCACACCGGTCAGTTTCTTTACATTTCAAAGGGGTTTGTACTTCGTATTGAAATATGATATTTTCTCAAAATTTATTTCAATGTTCAAGACAGAATATATTTGATAATAAAATCTCTATTTAAACCAATTTAAAAAATCTTGAAACAATTCCAATCTTAAAATAATTTAAATATTTAAAATAGTTGAGAAGTATATAAAAAAATAATATATATACATAATTTTAAAAGGTCTGAAAATAAATAGTTTATATATAAAATAGAATTATCAAAATTTAATAAAATCTATAGTTAAAATATTAAAGTAGTTTACAAAATAAATAGTTGATTACAAAAAATAGTTTATCCAAAGTAATTAATACATATAATTAAAAAATAAAATAGTTATAAGGTAAAATAGTTCATAAAGAAAATAATTGTTATAAAAATATTATATAAAATAGTTTAAAATAATATAGTTGGAATTGGAATCGTTTCTTCAAAATTTTACCAACTGGAAATCATATTTCTATTTCTAATTAGTTCGACTAAATTTCGATATCATAATTCAAAAGGATTTGATTTCCCATTCATATTCAATTCGATTCAATAGTTCGGTTTCAAACAGTTCGATTTAATAATTAACTTTCAAATATAATTATCACTTTGGATTATTCGATTATTAAAAAAAATCTCGACTTCACAATTAAATTATTACTGCAAATCAGGTTAATTTAAAGTAATATTAAAGATGGATACATAATTCAATTTCATTTATTTCATGTTCAATTCAGTTTCAATTCCAGTTATCTACATTTACAAATTCCTAAAAATTGAAAATTTTAATTTCGAGGCTTAAAGTTCAAATTTAAAGAAAATAGATTAATAATATCATTTATTTGTCTTTAATTTTTTTTTCAAAATTCAAGGTTAAAACAATTTTTATTTAACCAACTGGTGTCCATATATAATTTTCTATCCAATGGCCAAGTAACACTTGAAATTTAATTTTAGTATTTTGGGAAATGATATATATCATTTCAATACAGATCAAGGTCATAGTTATTTACCATTTCAACCTATGTTCTTAATTCATTTTAATGATTAATCCTAGGTTTATTTAATGCCCGTAACATCTAGGGTAATGGTTGAGATTAATCAACAAAAATCAATAACATATATAAACAATGCCAAAAAATAGATGGATTAACACATTAAATATATAAATTCAAGGTATACATCAATATCAACGCATCTAAATAATTCAATGATATCTGTTACTTGTCATCAGGTATGAGATTTTTATTTATTATTATTATAATTAGAAATTAATCTATAACAGTACAATATATAACAATTAAATTAAAATTATACAGTCTATGCAGATTTAACATAAATAAGCAATTTAAACATACAAACAACAGACAATATAATCATATCATATCATGACATGAATTTAATTTAATTAATGATCAAATATTTTAGTTAGGTGTGAGTGGGTTTAATCACTCACCTTTGGTTCTGAACGGATTGAAATCCAAATTTTAACCCAAAAATCAAGGATGTCAGAATCAGTTCAAATCAGTGCCATCGCGACGAGCTCATCGATATGATTCCAACGCAACAAACCGCGTGTCAATTGGAGCTTGTATGCAAAAGTTATACACAATTATCATTTGGATTCTCAAATTAAAACGAAATAAAAAAGATAAACTCTCACCATACATATCATGCCACCTCATCCATCTTTTACGCACCATCCTCATGCATGCTACATGCAATTAAGTGAACCCAATTTATGTCCAAACCCATCCACTGCTCTCCTGTATCTCTTCCACATTGCATGGCACTGCAACCTTCAAGACGCGAATGAAAATGAAGATCATGGTTCAAGTAACCCAAAGAAATAAGTTTCACAAATTTAGGAATTGTCTTTGAATGGTCATACATTTTTTGAAAGAGGGGGAACTTTGATTAATTTTTTTTCCTTTTTTTAAAACAAATTATCGGATCGAAGAAAAGAAAATAAATAAATAAAAGGGAAGCAGGAATTTCGAAAGTGGAAGGGGAAGAATTGGAATGGGATGATGGCTTTTAAAAAAAGAAACGTGAACAATAGCCATTTTGAACGTGTATTCCTAAAATGTAGGATTGAGTTTGATTTATTCTATGCATATGGGGAAGAAAAATATATGAACCGCTTGTTTGATTTCCATTCCTTTAATTTGTATATATTAATGGTTAATGGATGCATTGGTCTGTTAATGCATACATGGATAGTGAACACACATGCATGGACATGCAAACCCGCACATGCATGATTAGTTACCAAAAAATGCAAACAAGTTTGATTAAGTGTCATTTAGTTCGTTATTTTTTAAAGTTAGTTAAACGTTCAATTTATTCCTTTAGTTACCATTCTTAATTTCCATTAATTATACCATTAAATTATCTTTATTGCAATTTGTTTCCAGTTTTATTTCAATGCAATAATATTAGTTTTTTGAAATATATGACTAGTTACAACATCTAATTAATATATCATAAACTTACTACTATAAACAAATAAGCAAAGTTATTCACATATAAGTTAATTATTCTAATTTAATAAATTTCATTTGTCAACATAAAATATTACCATTCTTTTAACATATTTGGTTTAATTACTTTTTATTACAATTAATAACCAAATCTTATATTTACCATCATGTACAAGTTATTATATTAATAACTTGTTGAATTCACCGTTAAATAAACTTGTTCAAGTTTATATCAATTAAATTCTCTTAAAATTTTTATTAACCTTACATTTATCCATTGTTATCCAAAATCAACATTAAATTTAATAATATAGATTACCGCAAAATCTCGTGATGTTACATGTATGAAATTCTATACAACTCTAGTAGTCGATTCTATGTGATATAATCTTGGATTTAGTACCAATATGATCTCTAAAGTTCCGATCTCAAATTAGGGAAGTGTCAGATGGAGATGCTTAAATTAACACTGCACAAAAGTACAAAATATGCAAATTCAAATGCCATCATATGGATTATGTAACAACCTGGAAAATCAGAACAGATTTAAAAATGTTATTTTGGCAATTTTAATGAATTTTGAATATTTAAAGTGATTTATTTTAAATAATAACGACAAGATATTTATTTTGAATAGAATTAGAACGTATATATTTATTTGAATCGAAGATAGAGTATAAATATTTATTTTAATTATAAAAGGAATTGAAAATGGCGCGGTAGTTTGAAAATTCGATTTCAAATTTCAAAAGAATGTACATGATTCAAAATAAATCAGATTTTAGCGAAACCAAAAATATTTGAATTTGTTAGAAAATATCTTTTCAACGAATCTGAAAAATCCAAATTTTATAGAGGGAATAAAAAGTCAGGCCCAATTGAAAATTCAGAATAGTCGCTATGGAAATATAGCCCTTAAAAATAGCCATTTTGCAAAAGGCCTCCGCTTTCGATGAAACCACTTTTGTTGGATTCAGAATGTCAAGTTATTGCTAGATTCTAATTTTCATAATTTTTGAAATCAATATGTGAGCGTGGCAAAAGAAAACGTGTTTGAACAATTTCAATCAATTTGGATCGACCAGAAAATGGCCATTTTTTAAATGGTTACCAAATTCGATGAAATTAGTTTTGTTAGGACCGTATCGTCAAAACATAGCTAGATTTATTTTTTATGAACTTTTTAGAGTCCATATGTGGCCCCATTAAATTAAAATGTGTGTTCAAATTGAATATATACTGATTTATATTTTAATTTAAGTGAAAACTAATCGTGACAACCGAATTGGGTTATGAAACATATACTATGGTGTTCGGAATGGGGATATTTAGCTGAGAGCAAAAGTCGTTGGGTCCGATTTGGTGTTCGAATCGAAAAGTAACTTTTTGGAGTAAATTAAATAATTAAATATATTATAAATTTCACTAAACCCCACTCACCTTTCTCTTTCCCCGATTAACAGAAGAATTAAAAAATTGGGAAAGGGCGTTGTGCCCTAGCCCTATCGCCGTGCTGCTGGAGGGCCACCAACGCCGCCGGAGCAGGTGCACCCACCCCCTCCTCCACTACGTACCCTCCTCCTCCCCATTCTTCTCCAAACCGTGGCCCCTAAAAACCCTACCCCCAAATCAAATCGATGCCACCACCTGACCATGGCCCTGCCGCCCACCGGAGTTCGCCGCACCACCCCTCCCCAGATGAGCGCCACCTCCTTGTCACCCCTCCCTACCCGATGCAAGCCCAACCCGATCCTAACCCCCAAAACCGATTGGATCCGGCCCCACTCCACCACAGTCCCGCAGCCGCCACTGCAGCGCCTCCGCACCCCACCATCACTCCGCGCTGCTACTTCCCTGGCCATCGACCCTTCGCTGTGAGTTTTTCTTATTTATTTCTCTTTTAAAAATTAGATTTTTATGTTAGAAAAAAATTAGATTGTATTTTTAACAAAGGAAAGATTATATTTTTTAGCATAGGAAAGATTTGATTTTTATATTTAAAAAGGTATAATTTTTATATTTGAAAAGATAAGACTTTATATAAGAAGTAGAGATATAAAAATATAATTTTTATATAGAAAGAACATTGTAAAAATTTATGATTTTCATTTATAAAGTGCCATTATAAAAATGTGATTTTTAAAATAAACATCATATTAAAAATAGAGATTTTTAAATATATAAACATCATACTAAAAATGTGATTTTTAGTATGAACAGCGTAGAGAAGACTGCGTTGGAATGTTAGTCAAATCCCGACTGTTCTGAAATACAAAAATAAGAATGATGAAGTGGATCCCAAAGGTGAGAACTTCTCACCAAAATTGTCTTTATACAGTTATTTATTTCAAAACTGCATATATGAACTGTTCCCCATCGTCCACAGACCATGGACGACTTGTTTGTTTGATTGTGTTGTGAAAATTGGTTTTGATGTGAAATGGACTGTATAAAATATTCATATGTTAAATAAAATAAATACTCATGTGTTGAATAAAATAAAATATTCATGTGTTGAATAAAATAAAATATTCATGTGTTGAAATAAAATAAATATTCATTTACAAATCGGATGATTTGTATATGTACACTTAGTTATGATATGAATTGGGACGATAAATTTTACATATCGCTCAACTGCGCAAATAATAATCAATGTTTGTTGTTTGGAAACCCCACACGGGTATTGGGATGATGTTGGACATACAATAATCCCAATATTTAGTTGTATGTCAATCGATTGGTTGATAGGCTGTCATAAGCGTTGAATATTCATATTTAATGCTTATGCAGTGTAGAATGCACTCTGGATGATAGTTGATTGTTTATCATTGTTATTATATACACGTGTTGTATGGAATCCATATAATTAACATTATATGGTAATTGATTGAGTCTCATTCCAATTTGGAAAATAAAGAATATTTTAAAATAATATATTCATGTGTTGAATAGAATAAATAAATAATAATTTAAGATAATTTGTTCATGTGTTGAATAAAATGTATTCATGTGTTGAATAAAATATATTCATGTGTTGAATAAAAGCGTGTTGATTAGATTAATGCCATTTTAACGTGAACGATATTTATATCGATTTTATTCATTTTGATAATGAATATCGAAATGGAAGTGATTTCAAAATCTAATGTTTTGAAAGTATTATCATCTATATATTAATGATATGGAATATTCAGTTTTGATTTAAAATTAAACATGAAGTTGAAATCGTTTTGAAAACGAATTTAAAACAATTTAAAATACGTTTTAAAATAGAAATCGACAAAATATATACATAATATATATATATATATATATTATATATATATATTATATATATATTTATATTATATGGCCTGAATAGAATGCGAAGCACAGCGACCGTTCGCGAATTTCGACCATTGACTTCGTACGGATATTACGGGAGATTCGACCGTCGGATTCTCCTAAAACTGTAACCGTTGGGTCGTATCGAAAAGATCTTTCTAAGGAATATAAATGATTTGAAATCTAATGGTTGGATTTGGAATTATGTCCAAATCAAATTTGGAAAAGGTCGTTGTAAGTGCAGTTCGATGACCGTTTATGGAAATCGACTGTACGGGCCTTGATAAAATTATTAAAAATATTAATAATTTGTGTAAAATCATAATAAATGGTTTGGAAAGAATTGGGATGAAAAATTCCATATTTGAAAAGATAAAAATATATTTTATCGAAATGAACTAGTTATGAACTAGATTTGAAATCCAATAATTTTTAAATAAATAAGTTGGATTTGTGAATGGTTTTAATATAACCAGAAATTTCCAGTATAAGAATTGGAATGGATTTGAATCGAAAGTATCTTCGGAATATTTCGATATTGGATTCCGTAATTATACATATATTGCGGAGGAATTTAGAAGATATATATACATATATCGTTATTCCAATATGATATTTGTTGGTTTTAGAATTTGATATTGAATATAAGCCGATATATTTTCTATTCAGAGCCTTGTATTTAATATCAAATGGGATTTTGGGTTTGTCGTGAAGGATGTCTTCACTAACACTGTTCTTAAACCCAGTTGAGAAAAGATTAAATCTTTTTATTAAGATTTAATGAAGTTTACCAATTAATTAATATTTAATTGGAATTGAATTGAATTGAATTTTGGGTTTGTCGTGAATGGTATCTTTAAAAATGTTGTTCTTAAACCCAATGAAGTTAAGAAAATTAGAAACTAACTGTAGATTAGCTAAGTTTAATGGTTTCCTGGGTATTGATCTGATGTTGGTTTCGGCCTTCGGAATTAATACTTAGGGAATTGTTGTCTTACTAATTTATGGTTAGAGACTGATGGAATGTGATTTTGGGTTTATCGTGAACCGTGTTTTAAATGGCATTGGTTCTTTAACCCAGTTAAAGATAAGATTAATTTCTTAGCTTTGAATAATCATCAATATTGATGTTTGGGAAGATTAAAACCAAGTGGAGTTTTAATGAATCTTTAATTAAATTGAAAGATGAATATGATAATTTAAATTATCAAATTAGGGAAATGATTGAGAGTGGAGTATCACTGGAGTATCACTAGTTTCGCTCCAAAGCGATAATTAAATCTTTAATTAGATGTGAACGTGAAATGGTAATTAATATTTACCCATAAAACCATGGTGTTAGATATGGAGTATTACCAGTTTGCTCCATGGGATGAATGGGTTGGGATAGGGAAATAAAATAAATGATTACTTCGGTGTGGTTCGCTAATCCCGACTAGTTTGGAAAACCTTAATATGGTTTGATATCCAAAGGAAGATTAAAGAATAAATTTATATGAATTTATCTTTGATAAAATTAATGGGAACCTATTCCCTAATGATGTGAATATTTGAATAAAAGAATATTCTGAATTAGAATGAGGCATATGTTGTGTTTGTGTAGCACTTGTTTATTATATACGCGGGTTATTCGGAAAGGCCGGGTTTAAACCCATTCTGAATAACCGATTCGACGATAAGTGGACGATGAAGACAGTGGTTGAAGACCAGAGGTCTTCACGCCATTTGGATGATTAATGATGTCTTGATTGGGCAATACACCCAAGACAAGGTAAGAAGTGGTGATCGTCCAGACGTACTTGGAGATCGACGGATATGCGAGGGCCTCTCTCCTGTATTGGACATATGGGACGAGGAATAAGGTGCCTCCGGTTTCGTTCAAACCCAGAACGAACTTGTAAATGGACTGTGTGCCTGACACAGTATTTTATTCTGTGTTGATGGATCTCTATTAAATATACATCTGTTTGGCGGTGGAGAATTTATTCTCCTGCTTAACGCCCTTCTCTGAGACGTACGAGCTCAGAGGTTGTATATCGATAGACATCAGTCACATGGAGTGAATTGCCTATGTGGCATGCCTAAGTGGCAAATGATCAAGGCTTATGTTGAAAAGCAGAGTCTTGTGGTTGATGATCAAAGCACAGCTTTAATATAGCATAGCTTTGTGTATATCGTTAATTCGCGAGCCTCACACCTCGGTATGAGTTAAAAATGGGATAAGGGACCCAAGGAGAACATGACGTTTCTTTCTAACTTTGGGTGGTGTCTGCGTTTACAAGCCCTAACATTTATATTATTTTTACCTGCGTGGTTGTTGGAATGCGAGACGCCTCGGATATATCGATCTCTACGGAGCCGATGGTAGGTCCTTTAGGACCGGGGAACATGTGTTCAGGTATAATTAATCTGCTATGTGTGGCCCAGCCTTGGAGGATCCAAGGGATCACTGTGTGTGACCTGATGCACTTGCTAGAGTGTCTCGAAGCCGGCAAGGAGTACATCCCTTGCCTCAACTCTTGACGGAAATCCAATTTCCAATACATGACATTTCGGTTTTGATTGTAGAGCCTAATATGGCGACATAGTGGTATGGGGCACTATGCCGTCTATGATTGATACATTTATATTTAAAGTCTATTTCTTCACTTATAGTAATAATAAAAGATTAAATTTCGCGTATCAAGCACTATTTGGCTATTATAAGGTAAAATCCTATCCTCGGCTTGCGTTGCATTGTTTAATGGGACCTGGGTCTTATAATAGCTTCATTGTTCTTTATTTAGCGTTGCGCTGTTTGTTTTATGCGCTGGTATTCTTGGGTGGAAACCCATTCGGTGTTGTACGGCGTGGTCCCTTGATTCACCTAGCTCTAAAAATAAAGATTAATAACTGTTTTAGTTCTCACACTAGTCACATGACTGACATGGAGTTTATTGTTTTAACCTAAACTCTGGGTGCCCTTATTTTCCACACGGGCAGCTAGTAGTTGGGTTTCGCAGATTTATATTCACAGGATCCTGATTTACAGCTGGAATGATATTCGAAAAGCCCTATATCCGTGTATTCGTTTCAGTTGTGTTATGTATTAATTTTCCGCTGCATTGCTATTTAAATCTATGATATTTCTATGATGTATAATATTTATTCGTACTCAATATATTCTTGTACTCTGATGTAAATTGTTGTAATAAGCAATGAAATTTTCTTCTGTTTGTGTTCTGATTTGTCGTGTTCTCAACTCAATCCGTTCTTTCCTTTACGGGGAAGTTCGGGTCCTTATAGTTTGGTATCAGAGCTTTGGTTTACAGAGCTCGAGAACAAGGCACATTCGAACCATACGAAAGAATTCATCAGAGAGTGGATTAGTAATATCCAATGATAATCACTCGTTAGAGATAGGATCAGTAGTATCCTAGAACGAGTGTGAAGAGTAGTGTTTTTAAAATAAAAATGAAAACAAATATTGTTTTAAAAATTTAAACCTTATTCAACGTATTTGAATATTTATTTGCATTATTTGGACAGTCAAGTATATAAAGATTTTGCATATATGCCTTGCAAACGCGTATTCGAAGTTTTAATATACTGGATAGATATAGAATCACACTTTAGTCGCCCGGAGATGGTTCTGATGATGGCATGTCATCATCAGCACTTGTGTTCGAGTTTCGAAAGTGGGATATCTATATATTTCAAATTGACTGGTGTGAGAACCAAAATATAGTTAGAATGTATTGTTGTGATTTGGCATCAAAAACATGATTTTTGTATATATATATATATATCTAATGTTATGCGTTTGAAATGATAATCACTAATTGATTGTGTTGTTTGATTATTGGTTTGATTAATTAAAATTTTGAACCAGTAGCCAAATTGAATCAAAATATTGAACTGAATTGAAATTTGTTTGAAATTGCATGTATATACATGTATATACATTGAACAGGTCATAGCAAGAAGGCTAGAGAAGAGGAATAAAATTATATGCTTGACAAATAGGTACGTGTTTACTAATTTATTGGGTTTGGATGATTTTATGAGCCGATTGGCTTTTTCTTTTCTTTTTTGAGATGAGAGGGCCTGTGTGGCGGTTTGGGGATTTTCCTGGTGCTCCTCGTACAAAGGAGGTTATGGCGAAATTTTTCGAAAATTTAGGGTGTTAGCCAAATTTTTGAAAAATTAGAAATTCTTAGGAACTGAAAAGTTGAAGAATGAAAGCCAAACTGAAATTTGAGTTGGATAGTTAAACAACATTCAGCTCCGTTCCTTTTTGAGGATGAAAAGATTTTAAGTGGGGGAGATTGTAACAACCTGGAAAATCAGAACAAATTTAAATTTTTTATTTTGGCAATTTTAATGAATTTTGAATACTTAAAATGATTTATTTTAAATAATAACGACAAGAAATTTATTTTGAATAGAATTAGAACGTATATATTTATTTGAATCGAAGGTAGAGTATAAATATTTGTTTTAATTATAAAAGGAATTGAAAATGGCGCAGTAGTTTGAAAATTTGATTTCAAATTTCAAATGAATGTACAAGATTCAAAATAAACAGGATTTTAGGGAAACCAAAAATATTTGAATCTATTCGAAAATATCTTTTCAATGAATCTGAAAAATCCAAATTTCATATCGGGAATAAAAAGTTATGCCCAATTGAAAATTTAGAATAGTCGCTATGGAAATATAGCCCTTAAAAATAGCCATTTTGCAAATGGCCTCCATTTTCGATGAAAACACTTTGTTGGATCCGAGATGTCAAATTGTTGCTAGATTCCAATTTTCATAATTTTTGAAATCAATATGTGAGCATGGCAAAAGAAAACGTGTTTGAACAGTTTCAGTCAATTTGGATCGACCAGAAAATGGCCATTTTTCAAATGGTCACCAAATTCGACGAAATTAGTTTTGTTAGGATCGTATCATCAATACATAGCTAAACTTATTTTTTTGGACTTTTTGGAGTCATATGTGGCACCAGTAAATTAAAATGTCCATTCAAATTGAATATATACTGATTTATATTTTAATTTAAGTGAAAATTGATCGTACCAGCCGAATTGGTTACGAAACATATACCATGGTGTTCGGAATAGGGATATTTAGCTAGGGTGACAGTCGTTGGGTCCGATTTGGTGTTCGAATCGAAAAGCAACTTTTTGGAGTAAATTTAACAATTAAATATATTATAAATTTCACTAAACCCCCCTTTCACTTTCCCCGATCAATAGAAAACTAAAATAAAAGGGAATGGGCGTTGTGCCCTAGCCCTGTCGACGCGCCGGCGGGGAGGCCACCGCTTGTCGCCGGAGGGGCCACCGCCGGAGCAGGCGCGCCCACCTCTCCTCCACCGACATACTCCCCTCCTCCCTCTTCTTCTCCAAACCGTGGCCCCTAAAAACCCTACCCCCAAATCAAATTGATGCCACCACCTGACCATGGCCTTGCTGCCCACCGGAGTTCACCGCACCACCCCTCCCCAGATGCACGCCACCTCCTTGTCACCCCTCCCTACCCGACGCAAGCCCAACCCGATCCTAACCCCCAAAACCGATCGGATCCGCCCCCACTCCACCACAAACCCGCCGCCGCCACTGCAGCGCCTCCGCACCCGACCATCACTCCAGCGCCGCTACTTCCCTGGCGATAGACCCTTCACTGTGAGTTTTTCTTATTTATTTCTCTTTTAAAAATTAGATTTTTATGTTATAAAAATATTATATTATATTTTTAACAAAGGAAAGATTATATTTTTTTAACAAAGGAAAGATTTGATTATTATATTAAAAAAGATATGATTTTTTATTTGAAAAGATAAGACTTTATAAAATAAGTAGAGATAAAAATATAATTTTTATATAGAAAGAAGCGTTGTAAAAATATATGATTTTCATATATGAAGTGCCATTATAAAAATGTGATTTTTAAAATAAACATCATATTAAAAATAACAATTTTTAAATATATAGATATCATATTAAAAATGTGATTTTTAATATGAACAGCATAGAGAAGACTGTGTTGGAGTGTCAGGCAAATCCCGATTGTTCTGAAATACAGAAATAAGAATGATGGAGTGGATCCCAATGTTGAGAACTTCTCACCAAAATTATCTTTATACAGTTATTTGTTTCATAACTGCATATACGAACTGTTCCCCGTCGTCCACAAGCCGTCGACGACTTTTTTGTTTGATTGTGTTGTGAAAATTGGTTGTGATGTGAAATGGACTGTATAAAATATTCATGTGTTGAATAAAATAAATATTCATGTGTTGAAAAAAATATATTCATGCATTGAATAGAATAAAATATTCATATGTTGAAATAAAATGAATATTCA
This sequence comes from Allium sativum, assembly GCA_030737875.1. Taxonomy (NCBI): domain Eukaryota; kingdom Viridiplantae; phylum Streptophyta; class Magnoliopsida; order Asparagales; family Amaryllidaceae; genus Allium; species Allium sativum. The sequence continues at coordinate 190,739,657 of CM060927.1, read as the reverse complement.
TTTACAAATCTGACGATTTGTTTATGTACACTCATTTTACTGATATGAATTTGGACGATAAATTTTACACATCGCCCAACTGCACAAGTAATAATAAGTGTTTATTGTTTGGAAACCCGATAAAGGTATTGGGAGATATTGGACATACACTAGTCCCAATATTTAGTTTATGTCAATCGATTGGTTGACGGGCTGTCATAAGCGTTGAATATTCATATTTAATGCTTATGCAGTGTAGAATGCACTCTGGATGACGGTTGATTGTTTATCGTTGTTATTTTATACATGTGTTGTATGGAATCCATATAATTAACATTATATGGTAGTTGATTGAGTCTCATTCCAATTTGCAAAATAAAGAATATTTTAGAATAATATATTCATGTGTTGAATAAAATAAATAAAGAATATTTTAAAATAATATGTTCATGTGTTGAATAAAATATATTCATGTGTTGAATAAAAGCGTGTTGATTAGATTAACGCCATTTTGACGTGAACGATATTTATATCGATTTTATTCATTTTTATAATGAATATCGAAATGGAAGTGATTTCAAAATCTAATGTTTTGAAAATATTATCATTTGTATACTAATGATATGGAATATTCAGTTTTGATTTAAAATTGAATATGAAGTTGAAATCGTTTTGAAAACGAATTTAAAATGATTTATAAAATACGTTTTAAAATGGGAATCTATGAAATATATATAATATACATATTATATATATCATATGGCCTAAATAGAACGCGCCGCGCAATGACCGTTCGCGAATTTCGACCATTGACTTCGTATTGATATTACAGGAGATCCAACCGACGGATTCTCCTAAAACCAGAACCGTTGGGTTCGTATCGAAAAGTGCTTTCCAGCGAATATAAAAGATTTGAAATCTAACAGTTGGATTCGGAACTATGTCCAAATCAAATTTGGAAAATGCCGCTGTAAGTGCAGCTCGATCACCGTTTATGGAAATCGACTGTACGAGCCTTGATAAAATTATTAAAAATATTAATAATTTGTGTAAAATCATAATAAATGATTTGGAAAGAATTGGGATGAAAAATTACATATTTGAAAAGATAAAGATATATTTTTATCGAAATGAACTAGTTATGAACTATATTTGAAATCCCATAATTTTTAAATAAATAAATTGAATTTGTGAATGGTTTTAATATAACCAGAAATTTCCAATATAAGAATAGGAATGGATTTGAATCAAAAGTATCTTCTGAATATTTCGATATTGGATTCCGTGATTATACGGATATTGTGGAGGAATTTGGAAGATATACATATCGTTATTCCAATACGATAATTGTTGGTTTTAGAATTTGATATTGAATATAAGCAGATATATTTTCTATTCAGAGCCTTGTATTTAATATCAAATGGGATTTTGGGTTTGTCGTGAATGGTGTCTTCACTAACACTGTTCTTAAACCCAGTTGAGAAAAGATTATATCTTTTTATTAAGATTTAATGAAGTTTACCAATTAATTAATATTTAATTGGAATTGAATTGAAAGGAATTTTGGGTTTGTCATGAATGGTATCTTTAAAAATGTTGTTCTTAAACCCAATGGAGTTAAGAAAATTAGAAACTAACTAGAGATTAGCTAAGTTGAATGGTTTCCTGGGTATTGATCTGATGTCGGTTTCGACCTTCGGGATTAATAATTAGGGAATTGTTGTCTTACTAATTTACGGTTAGAGACTGATGAAATCTGATTTTGGGTTTATCGTGAACCGTGTTTTAAATGGCATTGATTCTTTAACCCAGTTAAAGATAAGATTAATTTCTTAGCTTTGAATAATCATCAATATTGATTTTTGGGAAGATTAAAACCAAGTAGAGTTTTAATGAATCTTTAATTAGATTAAAAGATGAATATGATAATTTAAATTATCAAATTTGGGAAATGATCGAGAATGGAGTATCACCTGTTTTGCTCCGAAGCGATCGTTAAATCTTTAATTAGATGTGAACGTGAAATGGTAATTAATATTTACCGATAACACCGTGGTGTTAGATATGGAGTATTACCAGTTTGCTCCATGGGATGAATAGGTTGGGATTGGGAAATAAAATAAATGATTAATTCAGTGTGGTTCGCTAATCCCGACTAGTTCGGAAAACCTTAATATGGTTTGATATCCAAAGGAAGATTAAAGAATAAATTTAAAAGAATTTATATTTGATAAAATTAATGGGAACCTATTCCCTAATGATGTGAATATTTGAATAAAAGTTTATTCTGAATTGGAATGAGGCATATGTTGTGTTTGTGTAGCACTTGTTTATTATATACGCGGGTTATTTGGAAAGGCCGGGTTTAGACCCATTCTGAATAACCGATTCGACGATAAGTGGACGATGAAGATGGTGGTTGAAGACCAGAGGTCTTCACATCGTTTGGATGATTAATGATGTATTGATTGGGCAGTACACCCAAGACAAGGTAAGAAGTGGTGATCGTCCAGACGTACTTGGAGATCGACGGATATGTGAGGGCCTCTCTCCTGTATTGGACATATGGGACGAGGAATAAGGTGCCTCCGGTTTCGTTCAAACCCAGAACGAACTTGTAAATGGACTGTGTGTCTGACACAGGATTTTATTCTGTGTTGATGGATCTCTATTAAATATACATCTGTTTGGCGGTGGAGAATTTATTCTCTTGATTAACGCCCTTCTCTGAGACGTACGAGCTCGGAGATTGTATATCGATAGACATCGGTCGCATGGAGTGAATTGTCTATTTGGCATGCCTAAGTGGCAAATGATCAAGGCTTCTGTTGAAAAGCAGAGTCTTGTGGTTGTTGATTAAAGCACCGCTTTAATATAGCATAGCTTTGTGTATAGTGTTAATTCGCGAGCCTCGCACCTCGGTATGAGTTAAAAATGGGATAAGGGACCCAAGGAGGACATGACGTTCCTTTCTAGCTATGGGTGGTGTCTGCGTTTACAAGCCTTGACGTTTATATTATTTTTACCTGTGGGGTTGTTGGAATGCGAGGCGCCTCGGATATATCGGTCTCTATGGAGCCGATGGATGGGTCCTATAGGACCAGCGAACGTGTGTTCAGGTATAATTAATCCGCTATGTGTGGACTAGCCTTGGAGGATCCAAGGGATCGCTATGTGTGACCCTGATGCACTTGCTTGAGTGACTCGAAGCCGGTGAGGAGTACATCCCTTTCCTCGACTCATGACGGAAATCCAATTTCCAATACGTGACATTTTAGTTTTGATTGTAGAGCCTAATATGGCGACACAGTGGTATGGGGCACTATGCCATCTATGATTGATACATTTATATTTGAAGTTGATTTCTTCATTTATAGTAATAATAAAAGGTTAAATTTCGCGTATAAAGCATTATTTGGCTATTATAAGGTAAAATCATATCCTCCGGCTTGCGTTGCATTGTGTGATGGGACCTGGGTCTTATAATAGCTTCATTGTTCTTTATTTAGCATTGCGCTGTTTTTTTATGCATTGGTATTCTTGGGAGGAAACCAGTTCCTGTTATATGGCATGGTCCCTTGATTCACCTAACTTAAAAAAAGATTAATAACTGTTTTAGTTCTCACACCAGTCACATGACTGACCTGGAGTTTATTGTTTTAACCTAAATTCCGTGTGCCTTTATTTTCCACATGGGTGGCTAGTTGTTGGGTTTTGTAGATTTATATTCACAGGATCCTGGTTTACAGCTGGAATGATGTTCCGAAAGCTCTGTATCCGTGTATTTGTTTTGGTTGTGTTATGTATTATTTTTCCGTTGCATTGTTATTTAAATCACTGATGTTTCTCTGATGTATAATATTTATTCATACTCTATATATTCTTGTACTCTGATGTAAATTGTTGTAATAAGCAATGAAATGTTCTTCTGTTTATGTTCTGATTTGTTGTGTTCTCAACTCAATCTGTTCTTTCCTTTACGGGGAAGTTTGGGTCGTTACAGATTATGCATAAAATAAAATTAATTTCTCATTGGCAACTTCATTACCTTTTGAGTTTTAAATTCTTTTTCTTCATGCTTCACAATGGTCAATCTATCACAACTTTTTTGTTCATTAAAATTATATATTTTGGTGTTCATTTAAAATATGGATTTAAGTCTATTGTTACAAATCCTTTGATAAGACGCAAGAAAAAAAGTTCATTGCTAACTAATAGAGAGCACAATAGTAGAGAAGAAACCAAAAATTAGAATTCAATATAACATAATAAATTACAGTTCAAGTAAAATAATACAAGTCTGGTACTGATCATTGTTTAACCATGGACATACGCATAAAATCTGAGCGAAATGAATCTAAAGCTAGATTGATTTAAAAAAAATTAAACCAAGGTGAGACAATTTCCCAAATCGATGAAATCGATGGACAGAATGGAATAGAGAGCAAAGGAATAAGCAGCGGCTTTCATTACCTTTGAGAAAAAGACATGGCGCCAAGGAGCATCAGCGACATTAATGGAGATGTGGGGTATCGATCCCCGTACCTCTCTACACAACCATCCTGCTCAAAAATATTTTCTGACTCGAACGGTCTTGTTGCTGTAGAGTCGCTTTTGTTACTCCCTTTCATGCATGATGTTGTGTGATCAGTGGTCTAAACAAATGTTCTTCGTTTCTTGAGTTGAGATGCTCAATTAATTGCAGATTTTGGTAAAAGAAACTAGATTTGTTGCTCTTGTTTCCTTAAAATCCTATTTTATGAATAAAATTTTTATTCTTCCATAAAATCAATAGATTTGTTAGTAACACTGATAACTAAACATCCTTATTGTACACTAATTTTCCAATCAAAAATTATATCATGTTAAGTGCAAGGCTTAGTTTGAAAAGCTTAATATATGCAACTATATACAACTCTAATGGTCGATTCTATGTGATATAATCTTGCATTTAGTACCAGTATGATAAACAAAGTTCTGATCTCAAATTAGGGAGGTGTCAGATGGAGATGCTTAAATTGACACTGCATAAAAATATAAAATATGCAAATATCAAATGCCATCATATGGATTAAGCATAAAATAAAATTAATTTCTCATTGGCAACTTCATTACCTTTCGAGTTCTAAATTGTTTTTCTTCATGCTTTACGATGGTCAATCTGTCGCAAATTCTGTGTTCAATAAAATTATAGATTTTGATGTTCATTAAAAATATGGATTTAAGACTATTATTACAAATCCTTTGATCAGATGCAAGAAAAAATTCATTGTTAACTAATAGAGAGCACAAAACTAGAGAAGAAACCTAAAATTAGCATTCAATATGACATAATAAATTCCAGTTCAAGTAAAATAATACAAGTATGGTACAAAAAAACAAATTAAGCAAGGAGAGACAATTACCCAAATCGATGAACAGAACCGTAATAGAGAGCAAAGGAATAAGAGGCGAAGTTCATTATCTTTGGGAAAAATAAATGGCGCCGAAGAGCATCAACAACATAAGTGGAGATGCGGGGTATCGATCCCTATACCTATCGCATGCTAAGCGAGAGCTCTACCATCTGAGCTACATCCCCACTTCAATTTAATTGAATGGTACACAGTATAAATTATAAAATTAATGACAATGCGGAACCAACAGAGGAGGAAGATGATGCCCTGGAGGTGAAGAAAACAGGTAAACGACTGATCAATTCGGCAATCCATGAAT